>CM065803.1:23326000-28519000 GCA_033398695.1 Orobanche coerulescens
CCTACGGTGGCACATGGCATGTGATCATGTGGCCGGGATGCAACAAGCGATTGATCCAACCGTGAGAGCCTAAGAAAACTACGGTGGCACATGGCATGCGATCATGTGGCGAGGATGCAACAAGTGATTGATCCAACCGTGAGCGCCAAAGTTAATCTACGGTGGCACATGGCATGCGATCATGTGGCGAGGATGCAACAAGTGATTGATCCAACCGTGAGATGTTGTGATTTGTTTCGCTTCTTGACTCGGGAGGGTCCTTCGAGGCCTCGAGTGGGATTTGTGGCTTCGTCCGGTCTGGCGATGCGCGTGCGTGATTACGTTGTGTTGATTTTTATGTCCGTAGAGGACACGTGATATCGGGCTCGCCTGTGAATTGTTGTCGGTTTTCTATTTGCGAAAACAAAACCTTTGGTGTGACCTGTTGATTTTGGAAAGAGAAGGATTCGGAAATTCTAATTGGTTTTCTATTAAAACTCTCGATGGCATTTTAAACTGTTTTATAAATTGTTTCCCTTGATTTTTGATCCTTCGGTTTTGGAATGTTTTACTAAACTTATGCCTCGGGAAGTGCTTTTCGTTACTTTGGATTTTTGAGGATTCCTGGTTATTGTTATTCGTGGAATTTGAATTATATGGCTCGTATTTGCACTTTGTATTTGCACTAGCAAAACGGTGGAGTTTGCTAACCCCGAGTATTCGGGGGGTGGATGTCTATTTTTGCATTCAGGTTTTGGAGCATAGCACAGGGTCGGCACGAAGGATGATGAAAGATGAACGATACTAATCACACGAGGATCCGTTGATGTCGTATTGGTCTAGTTGTATTTTCTTTTCCGCCGCAGATCTTTTCCCGTTGTACGGTAGTTTATTGTATTTTGACCCCTGCGTGGGTATGTGTTTGGAATTGAGTTGTAAGTTATTATTGAAAGACCAAGTCGGTCTACTGAGTCATTTTAGCCTTAAAGGCGATGTTTAGATGTTTGATTTTAGTTATCAGCCTGGTAGATCCTCGAGGAGAGGGTCTACGGCGTGTAATATCCCTGAGTGGATTGGGGGTGTTACAAACCTAACCTAAATTCTGCTATTTATACAAGAGGATTGATAAGATTACAACCTTTTGTTACCATAGCTAATGGCTCACTTCCTTTAAGATGCCTATGGTTGTGAGCTCGCCATACACATTTTGTTATGCTGGAAGGGGCGAGGGCATTTATATTCTTGTTGGCTGCATTGTCGCGATGGATCGCTTCTTCTCCTTCTATTCGGATGAGTCCGAAAGCAGGCTTATTGATTCATACCGAGCCAGAACAGGAGCTGAGCCAGCAGAAGAGGGAATTGCGTGTAGTGTATCCGACAGAGGATGCACTACATGAGGTGTACCATGGACCCAACCGTCAAGTAGTGATATATTAGACTAAATTAAAATCCTATTCGATATGACTGAAATTAATTTTGGGTAGCAAGAGTTCGAAATTCGTCTTAAAAGTAATTCAAGCGAGTTTTAAGATGAATAATTTGAATGACAAAATCAGGCCGCGCGTATTTACTGTCCTAAAATAAAATAACAAAATCATGTACTCATCTACATGCACCTATTAATACACTGATATATCAGTAATAGTATGACCACACAACATCCAAATTTGTCTGACACCATAACCACATCGAGGGGTGTGCATTTAGTCCGAATCCGAAAATTTGATCCATCGAATTTCGGATTATGAATTTTTGGATTTTTGGATTTCGGATGGGATCAGATTAGATCTGCGGATTTTCGGATTAATATGATCAATCCAAAATCTATAAAAAAAATTAAATTTATATTATACCTGTTGGTTGATCCGAAATCCGATCGATCCAATTTTTAATTTCAATGAATGTAATCGTTATTTGAACTTGAACTTCGAACTTCTAGTACTTTGTATTTTGTTGATTATTTAGATGTTGCTACTTGTGTTGTTGGACATGATTTGATTTGGAGTTTGATTATATTTGTTAGGCTGTGGAAACTGAAAAGGTTTATATGTTTTCGTCCATCCTTAAATTCTTCTTTTGTTTTGGTAATGGGTTAGTTTTCTAAATTTTCTTTTTTTGAAAAAAATCAGAATTTTCGAATTGAATCCAAAAGAACCGGTCCGAATTCGGAATTTTTGGATTGAATCCAAAAGAACCGATCCGAATTCGGATTGATCCGAATCCAATTCGATATTTCGGATCGGATTTCTCGACAAGGATGAGTGGAGGTGGCTCATAAAGCAGATCTATTCAAGTGATGATTTTAAGGTAAATTGCACATAAGCTGGGTACGACACTTTTTAGCAATGAGTTGAATTTATGATGACTATTTCTCCACAATAAAATATTGTCGAATCCTTATATGCTCCTTCCATTGTATTTATTGCATAATAGTAGTTCTTTTAAATTTTAGGAAAGAAGTGCAAGGAACTCCATTAACAGAGGTTATTACGCTAAATGGGGTAATGCATCGAACAGGGAGCAAGCCTTTGAGGCAGTTCATTTGGGATGATTTGGTAAGAAAGATAATATTTAGATTATTTTCTCGTTGTTGAGAAATTATATATGAATAAAAATTATTTTGAGAATTGATGATTTGTTTACGGAAAAAGGGAGCAAATAAGGAGAATAAACCAAATTTGGTTGATGTGTTCTCTTCGACTCGCAAGAAAGGCACTGAACTTCCAAATGTCGAGACAACACAAAAATACGTATGTCCATTGAATGCCTATGTAGAGTTGAACCAACTTAATTTGTTTAATTTTTTTAATATTAATAATTCGATTATGGTTATATAGGATCAAATTCGAGACACATTGGAAAAAGAACCATCGCTTTCCCATGTTGAGAAATACTTTTGTTATGTTTTTTTCTTTGCACTATATCAGGTATATATAATGGTATGAAGATGTCTTTTTTTAGAGTCGGCTTCAATCTATTAGGCATTTTTCATAGCATATCTAATTCTTGTGTGTGAAAGTTGGATTTGTTAGATTTTTAGACCACCTGACTAATAATTTGACAAGTAATTATTACAAGTAATATTTAGACCACCCTACTAATTTGTGCAGAGAGAGTTGTTTCACAAGTAGTAATTAGTGCCATTAAACCTACTGTTTCTATTAATAGGCATAGGTAGAGGACATTCTTAAATAATATTGACACTCTGCTGTTGTAGGAGTAATAAACAATTCATTGAACAGCTCAGAGTGCAGAGCATTTCTTATTACATTTTAGATGTTAGATTTTGAAGTGATTTCACTTGTATAATATTACTCACTAATGCTAATGTTGTGATAAGTTCTTTAATCAGAATTTGGTTCAGGTAAAACTTCGTTGCTAGAGCTAATAATATGTATTATAAATCCAAAGTTAGCCCGATAGAATTGTCTCTTACTTAAAAGATAATTATACATCTTTAATTTATAATTGTTTTAACTATTTACTATGTGATAAAGCGTGGGATTGTTTATCAAAGGGAACACCAATAAATCACTTACAAGTACGATAATCAAGTGCAAGGAAGTAAAAAAAAAAAACACAATATGTACGTGGTTCTATCCGAAGATCTACGTCCACGGGGTAGTTTCAGTATGAATAATTATGTGTGTACAAAGTATGCGAGTACCCAAAATCTGGAACTCTAAACCTAACCTAAATTCTGCTATTTATACAAGAGGATTGATAAGATTACAACCTTTTGTTACCATAGCTAATGGCTCACTTCCTTTAAGATGCCTATGGTTGTGAGCTCGCCATACACATTTTGTTATGCTGGAAGGGGCGAGGGCATTTCTTTTCTTGTTGGCTGCATTGTCGCGATGGATCGCTTCTTCTCCTTGTATTCGGATGAGTCCGAAAGCAGGCTTATTGATTCAGACCGAGCCAGAACAGGAGCTGAGCCAGCAGAAGAGGGAATTGCGTGTAGTGTATCCGACAGAGGATGCACTACATGAGGTGTACCATGGACCCAACCGTCAAGTAGTGATATATTAGACTAAATTAAAATCCTATTCGATATGACTGAAATTAATTTTGGGTAGCAAGAGTTCGAAATTCGGCTTAAAAGTAATTCAAGCGAGTTTTAAGATGAATAATTTGAATGACAAAATCAGGCAGCGCATATTTACTGTCCTAAAATAAAATAACAAAATCATGTACTCATCTACATGCACCTATTAATACACTGATATATCAGTGATAGTATGACCACACAACATCCAAATTTGTCCGACACCATAACCACATCGAGGGGTGTGCATTTAGTCCGAATCCGAAAATTTGATCCATCGAATTTCGGATTATGAATTTTTGGATTTTTGGATTTCGGATGGGATCAGATTAGATCAGCGGATTTTCGGATTAATATGATCAATCCAAAATCTATAAAAAAAAATTAAATTTATATTATACCTTTTGATTGATCCGAAATCCGATCGATCCAATTTTTAATTTCAATGAATGTAATCGTTATTTGAACTTGAACTTCGAACTTCTAGTACTTTATATTTTGTTGATTATTTAGATGTTGCTACTTGTGTTGTTGAACATGATTTGATTTGGAGTTTGATTATGTTTGTTAGGATGTGGAAACTGAAAAGGTTTATATGTTTTCGTCCATCCTTAAATTCTTCTTTTGTTTTGGTAATGGGTTAGTTTTCTAAATTTTCTTTTTTTGAAAAAAATCAGAATTTTCGAATTGAATCCAAAAGAACCGGTCCGAATTCGGAATTTTTGGATTGAATCCAAAAGAACCGATCCGAATTCGGATTGATCCGAATCCACCCGATATTTCGGATCGGATTTCTCGACAAGGATGAGTGGAGGTGGCTCATAAAGCAGATCTATTCAAGTGATGATTTTAAGGTAAATTGCACATAAGCTGGGTACGACACTTTTTAGCAATGAGTTGAATTTATGATGACTATTTCTCCACAATAAAATATTGTCGAATCCTTATATGCTCCTTCCATTGTATTTATTGCATAATAGTAGTTCTTTTAAATTTTAGGAAAGAAGTGCAAGGAACTCCATTAACAGAGGTTATTACGCTAAATGGGGTAATGCATCGAACAGAGAGCAAGCCTTTGAGGCAGTTCATTTGGGATGATTTGGTAAGAAAGATAATATTTAGATTATTTTCTCGTTGTTGAGAAATTATATATGAATAAAAATTATTTTGAGAATTGATGATTTGTTTACGGAAAATGGGAGCAAATAAGGAGAATAAACCAAATTTGGTTGATGTGTTCTATTCGACTCGCAAGAAAGGCACTGAACTTCCAAATGTCGAGACAACACAAAAATACGTATGTCCATTGAATGCCTATGTAGAGTTGAACCAACTTAATTTGTTTAATTTTTTTAATCTTAATAATTCGATTATGGTTATATAGGATAAAATTCGAGACACACTGGAAAAAGAACCATCCCTTTCCCATGTTGAGAAATACTTTTGTTATGTTTTTTTCTTTGCACTATATCAGGTATATATAATGGTATGAAGATGTCTTTTTTTTAGAGTCGGCTTCAATCTATTAGGCATTTTTCATAGCATGTCTAATTCTTGTGTGTGAAAGTTGGATTTGTTAGATTTTTAGACCACCTGACTAATAATTTGACAAGTAATTATTACAAGTAATATTTAGACCACCCTACTAATTTGTGCAGAGAGAGTTGTTTCACAAGTAGTAATTAGTGCCATTAAACCTACTGTTTCTATTAATAGGCACAGGTAGAGGACATTCTTAAATAATATTGACACTCTGCTGTTGTAGGAGTAATAAACAATTCATTGAACAGCTCAGAGTGCAGAGCATTTCTTATTACATTTTAGATGTTAGATTTTGAAGTGATTTCACTTGTATAATATTGCTCACTAATGTTAATGTTGTGATAAGTTCTTTAATCAGAATTTGGTTCAGGTACAACTTCGTTGCTAGAGCTAATAATATGTATTATAAATCCAAAGTTAGCCCGATAGAATTGTCCCTTACCTAAAAGATAATTATACATCTTTAATTTATAATTGTTTTAACTATTTACTATGTGATAAAGCGTGGGATTGTTTATCAAAGGGAACACCAATAAATCACTTACAAGTACGATAATCAAGTGCAAGGAAGTAAAAAAAAAAAATATGTACGTGGTTCTATCCGAAGATCTACGTCCACGGGTTAGTTTCAGTATGAATAATTATGTGTGTACAAAGTATGCGAGTACCCAAAATCTGGAACTCTAAACCTAACCTAAATTCTGCTATTTATACAAGAGGATTGATAAGATTACAACCTTCTGTTACCATAGCTAATGGCTCACTTCCTTTAAGATGCCTATGGTTGTGAGCTCGCCATACACATTTTGTTATGCTGGAAGGGGCGAGGGCATTTCTTTTCTTGTTGGCTGCATTGTCGCGATGGGTCGCTTCTTCTCCCTGTATTCGGATGAGTCCGAAAGCAGGCTTATTGATTCAGACCGAGCCAGAACAGGAGCTGAGCCAGCAGAAGAGGGAATTGCGTGTAGTGTATCCGACAGGGGATGCACTACATGAGGTGTACCATGGACCCAACCGTCAAGTAGTCATATATTAGACTAAATTAAAATCATATTGGATATGACTGAAATTAATTTTGGGTAGCAAGAGTTTGAAGTTCAGCTTAAAAGTAATTCAAGCGAGTTTTAAGATGAATAATTTGAATGACAAAATCAGACAACGCGTATTACTTCCTAAAATAAAATAACAAAATCATGTACTCATCTACATGCACCTATATTAATACACTGATATATCAATAATACTATGACCACACACCATCCAAATTTGTCTGACACCATAACCACACCAAGGGGTGTGCATTTATTCCGAATCCGAAAATTCGATCCAGCGAATTTAGGATTATGAATTTTTAGATTTTTGGATTTCGGATGAGATCATATTAGATCTGCTGATTTTCGGATTAAGCCGATCAATTCGAAATCTTTCAAAAAAATTTAATTTATATTATACCTGTTGGTTGATCCGAAATCCGATCGATCCAATTTTTAATTTCAATGGAATGTAATCGTTATTTGAACTTGAACTTCGAACTTCTAGTACTTTGTGTTTTGTTGATTATTTAGATGTTGCTACTTGTGTTGTTGGATATGGATTTGATTATGTTTGTTAGTCCGTGGAAACTGAAAAAGTTTGTATGTTTTCGCCCATCCGTAAATTCTTCTTTTGTTTTGGTAATGGTTTAGTTTTCTAATTTTTTTTTGAATAAAATCGGATTTTCGGTTTGAATCCAAAAGAACCGATCCGAATTCGGATTGATCCGAATTCAATCCGATATTTCGGGTCGGATTTCGGATTGAGCAAAACCTGATCCGAAATTCCGGATTAACCCAAAATTCTGGTCGGATCGAATCGGATTGATCCGATACACACCCCTAACCACACACCGTCTGGATTTACCATTCAGATTTACCCAACATAGTAAAAAAAGGGTGGAGCCAAGGCCCACCCTCCTCGGACTACATCTTCGGACCTTTTTTTTTTTTTTTTTCCATATTACATTTTTATCTAGTTTTAATGTATATAAGGCCTTTTTTTTTCAACCTAATCTTTTTTTGAAGCTTAGTTCACTTTATTATATATTTTTTTAAGAACTTAAAAGCCATGGCATAAAATTTGAGTTTAATATGTAAAATTTAAATTACGAAAATATTGATCACCACCATTGTAACGTGGATAAAAACAATCCCTAGCAACATAATCTTAGGCCGATTGCAATTGGCCTTCACCTCGCCGCCGCTCTCCTCTATCTCGGCCCCGATAAAGATAATACGAATTTGAAAAAATGTGAATTAATGGCTTTCGATTTAAAATTATGTTGAAAATTAAAATAGAATTTAATTTTGAACTTAGCTAAAAATTTATGGTCTTAATAAAAATAGAATTTGTTGTTCAGAGTTTGGTGGTTTGATTGAGAAGCGATTGATTGTTTGATGATTTGAAATAATGAGAATTGAATTGTCCCCCCTTAGACATTTGATTGCTTTCAACAATGATATGGAGTTGTATAAAATTTATTTTGTTGCTTTGAAAATTGTTGAGTTTTGAATTGATTGTTCTCCGCTCACAAGGGCGGATCCAGAAAGTTTGGTAGTGGGGGACCGGAGGCGCACAAAAAAATAGAAGTTTGGGAATGAGGTATATATAGGATAAAATAGAAAATATATAAATTTTACAGGATAAAATATGTGGAAAAGCGGAAAAATAGATATATCGGCGAATGTTTTCATCCTTAATCCAGAAACACTACGAAGAAAAAAACAGCATAGAGGGTTTATACTTTCTCGTTCCGCCATTGACAGTAATCACGCACCATCGAGTTTTATATTGCCCATGGTGGCGCGCGTGGCCATAGTTAGCACCGTGATATCAGTGTTATCAGCTGTCATCTTCCGACGTAACGCCTGTCATAGGCGTACCTGGTTAGAAGAAGATCTCAAATGCACACCTCTGCTTTGTAGGGGTTGTACCCTGCTTTATAGGTAGTAGGAGTTGTGTAGGGGTACAATCCCTACTATGCAGAGTACAACCCCTACAAAGCAGGAGTGTGCATTTGGGTGTGCATTTGTGCAGCATTTTTGTAATTATTTTTAGGGATAACTCCACATTAGTACCCTATGGTTTCCCCGATTCACAGAGATAGTTATGTGGTTTCAAACTCATCAAAGGAAGTAGTCACACGTGGTTTTACAAACTCATCAACTAAAGGCTCGGATAACCCTTCGAGCCTAGTCACGAGACAACCCGTCTTCCATGTCAGAACGACGACATTTCTCAGCCTAGGTGGCATGAAACATGTCAACAATTGCTAGATAAACGTGTCAACAATATATCTAGCAATTGATGTTTTGCTGAATTTAAAGTGGATTTATCTACAAGTATTGTCCCCCGATTATTGGTGCCTATCTGGATGGCAATATATGTCATAAAATATACAAGTGATATATACTATTATTATTTGATAATTAAATATACCGTTTGATAATTTAAATTATCAATCGTAATTTAATATTCTCGGTATTGATCAGCAACGACATCCAACATGCTGATAGACGGTGGATTGACGGTTGTTACATTACCGATTGATAATTTAAAATACCAGTTGGTAATTAAAAATCTGGATTGTCCCTACCGATAATTTAAATTATCAAGAGAAATTTTAATTAGTAGTTGGTAATTTAGAAATATTGGTTGTTGTATTATCGGATGCCACTACTGATTAATGCCGAGAAATTATACCATCAAGTATGCATGTCCACGGGTCGGACCCGTCGGGTCACCGTGTCCGACCCGCCGGGTCGTCAGGTCCAATAAGGGGGACCCGAACCCTAACCCGGAAATAAAGAGAACCCGCCGGATTTAGAACCCGCCGGGTCAGCGGGTCAACCTGTCGGGTCAGTGGGTCTCGGTCAGATTTTTTTTATTTTTATTTTTTATTCGTAATATAAAAATTATTTTTTAAAATACAATTGTTAATTTGTTATATAGTTTTTAATGAGGATAATAGGGTTGTTTTTTTAAAAAAAAGGGGGGAGTAAAGTAGGAATGGACTTGAATCGATTTCCCGATTGCCTACGTATCCTCTCGGGGAAGAGGAATCAAAGCCCCACGTAGTTCTCTTACCTTTCTTTGTATCCCTGCCGCCCTTACCTTGGTGGTTACGTGCTTCCCGCAGATCCCTCCGATGGAGTGAGTGGTTCTTCATCTTCATCATCGTCGGTTGATTCGTTGTTTTTTGTGTCTTCATTTCCGCTCTCCGCCAATCACTTAGTAGAACTTGAGCTTCCAACGTCTCGGGCAACAAGTTTGACCTCGTGGGATCGAGAACCTTTCCAAACTCAAAGGTAATGGCTAGATAATCGTCGAGCTCCGAATTGGAACTCGACGTGGTTTTGCCCTCTTTGGGGCAAATAAATCTCCAGCAATTGATGTCAAACGTCTACTAGTAGATGATGAAGTAGAAATGGGAGGTGGTTGTTGAGATGATTGAGTTTGATCGGAAATATAATAATGAGCATACAATTGTTCAAGTAAATTCCTAACGTTAGTAAGTATAGTAGAAACAATACATGCGGGATCATTTTGTATTTGTAGAAATGAATAATAATTTTCCAAAAATTATTTCAAACCTTCCATTTTACATCGAGGGTCCAAAACAAATGCAATAAGGTAATCATCCGGAATAATTTTGAAATAACTTAACCATTTAATTCTCATATCACTTATGGCAACTTTAATGGAAGGTACGTTAAGGCCAACTTTAAGTGTAAATGCAATATTAATTGCTACGTAACAAAATAAGTTCGAAGTTGGTTGGTAAACATAACTAAAAATTTTAGTAGCCTCGTAAAAATTTTAAACGTTTAAAATCATCAATTACATCTCTTACTAAAACCCAAGCTTCCCCGAAAACAAAATTACCATTAATGTGTTGTGCGGCAAAACCACTTAAACGTTCTTTATAATCATATGATTCGGAAATCATCTTTGTGTGTAGAGTTCCAGCTTGTGCAAACATCTTTTGGAAATTTTTTTGGATATACATTATGTTGTTTACAATATTGGTACCATTTACGACGAATAATTTTTTTAGTCCAAAGTTCATTAAGAATGCCTCGGATAGGTTTTACTAATTCTCCAACATAAGCTAAACATTCTTGAATACATAAGTTTAAAATGTGAGCCGCACACCTAATGTGAAAAAATTTACCTCCAATACACGACGTCCAATAAGTGATTAATTCTTGAATCGAAGCCGTGTTAGCGGATGCATTGTCAAATCCGATTGAAAGAGCTCGTGAAACTAATCTATATTATTTTAAAATATTTGCAATTAAATGAGCTATGTTTTGCGCGGTGTGTGAGTCGTTAAAAACTCGTAATGCCAAAACTCTTTTGTTTAACACCCAAAATTTATCAATATAATGACATGTAATGCCCATGTAAGAATTTTTTTGAAATGAATCGGTCCAAATATCACTACAAATTGAAACTTGTAAATCACTATTTTCCATAAAATATTTAATCAATTTTTCTTTACGTGATTTATATCTATGCATCATTTTTCTTTTTGCGGTTTGTCGAGAAATTTGTTTATATGCGGGTTGAACATTAAAACCAACACTTTGTGCAAAGCTAAAAGACAATGAATCAACGGCTATCATTTTCGAAAATGCATCCATAGATGAAGAATGATCATATGAAAATAAAGAAGGAGGTTGGTTAGAGGTTGATGCGTACCCGGATAGTTGCGTTTGTCCTCGTGCCAATCCGTATTTTTCGGGATGCTTCGTCCTAATATATCGGTAGTAATTCCCGTATCCTTCGCCTTTTTTGTGCTTGTACTTTGAGCTACAAAATCTACATTTAACCATAGACACTTGATTAATATCGGGATCACTTTTAGTAAACCAAAATAGAAATACCGCCGCTCTAAGTTGAGCTTTTTCGATGACATCCGTCTCCTTGGAGCCGGGCACTTGAGTCTCGGATTCTTGGGTGTTCAAGAAAGGAGGTGATTCCATATCGAACTCCTCCTCGTCCCTTAGTCCGGACACGCTTGAAGAACCACTCACGGAGTTACGTCTTAGGTTTGACATTATGAGAATAATTTGAATTTGTAAACTTGAGAATTAAAAATTGTAAACTTGAAATTATGATAGAGTATAAGACTATAAGTAGATGATTGTGTTGTTACCCAAAATATTATTCGGAATGGTTTGCTGGATATGGCTACGGGTGAGTAACAAACAAAATGCGAGAGCACGTACGAGGAGTGTAAATAACACAAGATTTGTCGGGTTTGTTAGACCCGGGCTTGAATGCTCTCGCGAGATATTATTAATAAGAATTCCACTTGGGAGTAAGATATTAATGTAAGAGTACAATTACAATGAGTGTAAAGACCCTAGTTATCTAGCTCTTGAGTGCTAATGATTGCCGGAAGAACGAGAGTTGATGCTCTGTGAGTTCTTGAAATGTAAGGAGTTCTCGTTTCTGCCGACCGTCTTTCGGTTAAGAGGTTCCGAGAGTGAGCGAGAGAGATCCCAAGGAAAATCCGAGAGTCTTCCAAGTGCTGGAAGTCTTCTATTTATAGGAGAGGGGTTAGTTGGGATGTCTCAATCCAAGACGGGCGATTGCCTTTCCTGTATTAAATTATACTGGTGATCATCTTCAGCACGTGGGTCTAAGTCCGTGGCTGCTGCTGGCAGCCAGCTGTGCGAACCAATGAGAAGACAACACGTGCCTCATGTCGCAGTCTTGGGAGGTCCCACCTAGAACCTTTCGGCGGGTCTTTCGGCTGGTGAGAGGTTGTCCTTGTCACCAAGAGCTGGTGATGGGCTGGAGTCAAAAAGCCTTTTCCTGCGGCGCCTTTTGCGGATCTGCACGTGGGTCTTCATCCGAGATTCGGTCTTCGTATACTTGACGGATGTTGGCCTTACACATGGCATAAGGCGGTCGTCTTGGTCGGGTACTAGAGTCGATCGCTAGGTGCCAAGATACGATCGCCCTGGATGTCGATTGCTCGGCACTTGACCTCGATCTGGAACCCTCGTTTGACAGGTCTGCCTTGGTTCATCCAACACTGGCTTGGTCGCTCGGCCCTTATGCCGATCTCCGTCGAGGTGTATAAATCGCCGTACAACAATTGCCCCCCAGTTCGCTCCGATGTCAAAGACGTGGGGTGAGGTGGTTCCACTGGCGATCGTTTCAGATAATGACGAGCGACTCATCAAGCGGACTGATTTTTGAATTTGGACGACCTACTCGGTTGCTCCGGTTTAGTTCTTGCGATCTTCAATTTTGCAGATTCCTCGAAGAAGGCCGGCCATCTTGGCCTATAGGAACCGTGCACGGTCGCGGAGTTCGATGGAGACGACCTCCGCGACCATGTTTTGTGCGCGAGCGACGTTCCTTCTGATGGCCTACTTCTCGCGACTCACTTAATTGTGAGGGTCCCCCATAGGCTATGTTTTGTCTCGCAATGTAGCGATGGGGCGGACGATCTCTACCTGGAGGAGTCCTTGCACGGGGCGCCGTTGGATTATTCGACTCTGCGACCGTGGCTTATTAACACTTTTCTGCCTGGGACCGACATGTTAGATGACGGACCTTTGAGGGCATACGTTGTGACGGGGGCGGGACGTGTCACATTTTCCGGGTCCACCATGTTAGATGATAGATCCTCGAGGGCGGGCGAGCGTGTCCTCAAATCTATTTTGGAGGGTCCTTCGGCTACGCCCGCCTCGTATTTAAACGAAGGGCGAGCGATCTCTGCCCAAAGGAACCTTGCATGGACGGGCTGTCGGTTCCATCGACCTCCAGAACCATGGCTGCACTTTTCTACCTCGAATCGTCATGTTAGATGGCGGTCCTCGATAGTATACGTTGTGTTGGGGGAGGCGATCGCTTGCCTGGGTCCATCATGTTAGATGACGAACCTTAGAGGGCGAGCGAGTCATCCTCTTTTTGGAGGCGTTGCTCAAGCAGTAGCCTTTGGTTTGACATGGTGGAAACTGTGGAAAGACCTCCGAAGTTTCCACCTATGGGTTGAAGCATATGGATCCGGTCGCCGGGATTGATCGGGGAGATCAACTCGCACGAATCCTCTAGCTCGTCGCGTTTGATTCTGGTGATAGGACTGGGAGATTGACAGTCGTCGTTATATCGCCGATTGCGGTCCTTGGTCCTTTCTGCCCGGGGCTCCGGCTAAGTCATTAAGCTGTCCAGCTTGCCCTCCTCGAACAATCTCCAGAGTTGTCTGAGGAGGTCGCGGCATTGGTTGGTGTTGTGGCCAGAACGCTTGTGGTAAGCACAAAATTTATCGCGGTCCAGATGACCGTGGTCTCTTATCGCTTTTGGCTTGCTTAGCCGCTCGCGCCCCTTGATGGCGTAAAAAATATGGGTCGGAGATAGATTGAGGTTGTGGAGGAGATGGACTTCCATATCCTCAAAGGCCTCGAAATCACCGGGTGACTTGGCGACCGCCTTTTTGGGTTTGGCGATCGCCTTCTCTGCCCCCTCGCCTAGGCGAAGGGTGAGCAACCTTTGCCTGGCCATAAAGTTTGCGGCCTTGGCGCGGAAGATCGCGTAAGTTGGGGGGATGTCCTTCGTAAGGTGCCTGAACATGGGCGAAAGACCATCGAATCCCCTGGGACCGAATAGAGGGTGATCTCGTCGCTTATGGGCTCGCCGTTGTGGATTATTTCATCCACCCGGTCGATGTAATCTTCGTCGGACTCGTCTTCCCCCTGCCTGATCTTCATCATGCGGTGGGGACCTTCTGGTCGAGCGACCTTGGCGGCGAAGTATGACGTGAAGTCGCTCGCCAGTTTTTCAAAGGAGTTGATGGAGCGCGGTGGCAATGAGATGTACCACCTATGGGCCAGGTTGCCCAATGTTAACGCGAACATTCGGCACCTGGTCGCGTCTGACACCCCTCATCCGATCATGTAGATCCGGAACTTGATCAAGTGGGTCTCGGGGTCCGATATCCCCTCATACAAATGTGTTTGAGGAGGAGCGATCTTTGGTTGCACGGGGGAAAGCTCGATCTGGACCGCGAGCGGCTCACTTGGTCCGACGACCTTTCTCTTAGCGCCTGCCCCAGTTTCTAGGAGCGCCTTCATATCGTCGAGCTGGCGTTGCATTGCGGCCATCGCCGTAGCTGTAATACCCGTACTTTTATTGACTGTTTGACCTTTCCGTTTTTCTTATTTCGTTGCTCTGTAAACTATTGGTGACGTTGTCGATATTGTTATAGAGTTTCGTATCTTGTTGGTTCACAATCGTGTTGTTTCGACCTTGCGGAAGTGTTCTGGGTCAGAGAAATAGCACACGCTAGGCCTAGGCTAATGCACGCTAATTCTATTTGAGTAGCGCACGCTAGCTTTGAGCCGTAGCGCGCTAAGGGACCATTCAGGTCAGAACCAGTAACTCATACTGCTTTCTGGACTGGCAGTTAACACGCGCTAGGAGTTCGTTAACGCACGCTATTAGTGGTCAGTAGCGCGCGCTAACATCCGTCCGTACCGCGCGCTAACGGGCTGGTTGGCAGAGGAAGTGAGGTTGTCAGGTTTTCTGGAGTATCAAGTAACGTACGCTAGTCTTCGGATAGCGCACGCTATAAGAGCTGCGTAGCGCACGCTAAGCCATAGCGGTAGCGCACGCTAAGACTCGAGTAGGGCAGAGGACAGTAGGTTCTGGACTCCAGTTTCTGGACACCATTTTTGGCTAGCGCACGCTAAGATAAGGCTATTAGCACACGCTAACGGGGCCGGCATAAGCCACTGGACTACCCGGTGACCTTGCTAGCGCACGCTAATAATCGAGGCGTAGCGTGCGCTAGACTGGGCGAGTATATATTGGACAGTTGACTTCCATTTCGTCATTTTTCATTCTCTTCACTCATTTTCGACGGGAGAAGCTCGGGAGAGGCGATTGGAAGCAATCCATCTTCAAACATCAACATTTTTGGTTGGAGAACAAGGATTACACAACATCTAATCCATTCTATCGTCCAAATCAAGGTAAAAATCCTTGGAACCCTATTTTTTGGGAATTTTGGGGTTTTTCCTAGATTCGTCCGATTTATCCATTTTGAAGCTTGAGAACCTTGAAATTATGATGTATCTATCCCGTATACATGCCTTTCCTACGATTTTACGGATTGGTTTGTGCCGTGTTCGGACTTGTGAGGGTTTGAGTGATTTTCCAACCTCTAGTTGTTTAGCCTTGTATTTTCGTGAATTGTAAACCGGTTTCGGGAGTTTCTTCGTGAATTATGAGTATGGATTATTGATTATCATATCCCTTACGAATCATTTAGGTGCCGGAAGCACGTTCTTGGACCTACCGAACTGATACTCTTTTCTGTTCAATTTCTCGATGTCTCAAAGGCAAGTATATATTTATGATTGTACATTCTCGACTTTGAAAGTAAGATATATGAATGGCATGATTGTTTATATCCACTCTGGGGTGGGCCGATAGGTCCCCCGAGGGTTTCGTAGCCTTTGGTGCGATTCCACGGATAATTCGGGTTAACCACTCTAGGGCGGGCCGACGGGTCCCCTGAGGGTTCCGTAGCCTCTGGTGCGGTTCCACGGTTGATCATGTATGTATTGATGTGATGCTATAAGATTTAGTTATTTCGGAATACTAGTCTTAAATTGATGAATTGACGGTTACCTTTACTTTATTGTCGAGGAGTATTGTGTTTCATACTTGATATACTTGCACTAGCTATTCGACGGATAACCCCTTTATGGGGGAAATACGTTTTATGTATTTCAGGTTCTAGGAGAGCGGATAGGCAGGTATCGGGTCGGCATGAAGATGACGGGCAAGCGTGATACTGTGTCTTATCTCCAGTTATGTTTTATGTTCCTCCATTCAGTGTTGTTGTACTGGAATGGTTATTGAATACCCGAGTATTGTTTGTTTTCAGTCTTCCTTGATGTTCCGGCCTGTGTTGCCGAGGTTTTGATTTTGTACTGTAATGTATTTGGATATATTGGACATGGTTTGAATACCCTCTGTATCGTCTTTCATTCCATTGTATTTGGACCTTCTCGGTCAAGTTTTATAGTTCCGCATATGATTAGCCTTGTGGGTCCCACGGAGGGGTTCACGGCGCTGTAATATACCCTGAATAACTTGGGGGTGTTACAGAATATGGTATCAGAGCTTAGGTCTATGGATACCTAGGCTGTCGATCTTTTGGGTCGATTGAGTCGTCATTTGTCCACAATATCACTACTCTGCCATCATCACAGTGCGACCGGTACTTGTAAGACCTCTTACTCTTCTGGTGTTTCCATATTCGTTTTGCTTCTATTTTTGGTATTTTTGAGAATCGGTCACTTCGATGACGTGCGATTGAATTGTACTTACGTGCCTTGTGTGTTCTTCAGTATGTCAGCTGGTAGGGGTCGTGGCCGTGGACGTGGATGAGGACGTGGCGCGGCCGTTTCCCTCAGTTCTGTTGCGGGGTCAACCAACCCCAGTTTATCAAACTCGGTGCATCCGGACACCTAAAGTCAGCACGACCAGGCGACTGGCCAGGGGAACAGCGCGGACGTTGGAGTTGCGAATGTACTTCAACAATTGGCTAACCAGATGGCCATTTTAGCCCAAACCATTCAGCTGAATAATCCGAACCCGAACGCGGATGCCTTGATTCAGAATATAATCCGTATGCACCCTCCACAGTTTGGCGGTGCCACAGACCCGTTAGGTTGGGAAGATTGGCTAGCGGAGTTGGAGAAAATTTTTGAAGCGGTTGATTGCCCCGAAGAGAGGAAAGTACCGATTGCTCAGTATTTCCTCACCAAGGAGGCCGCTACATGGTGGAAAGTCATCAAGCCACATGATCGTGTTGCCACGTGGGATGAATTTAAAGAGCTTTTGGAGGCCGAGTTTTGTCCTTGGCCGGTGCGAAAGGGCCAAATTCGAGCCTTTTTCGAGGCTAAACCGCAGAATATTCCCGTTTCGCAAGCAATTGTAGAGTACAACCAACAATTGATCCACGTGAAGGATCAAGTGCGAAACGAGCGTGATAAGATCCGTTATTTTGATATGCGGATGAATATGGACTTACGGCGGTACATGGCCGGATTTTCTTGCACCACACTGAAGGAATATCAGGACAGAGCTTTAGCCCATGATATGTTAAGCCCTCACAACGATACCACTAAAGAATCGAAGAAGCAGAAGATCGCGGGAAATTTTTCTGGCTCTAAGAGTGGCAACTTCCAGAGGTCACAAACGACTAACTGTTCTGCCGGACAGTCGTCACATTCTGCTAAAGGAAAGAGGGGTTTCCGTTCTGCTCTGGGCACCAAAAATCGCACGGTGACTTGCTATAATTGTGGTCGTCCAGGCCACGTTAATTTAGAATGCAATTTTTCGCCGTTGAAGTGTCACAGTTGCGGACAGATGGGACATAGAGCGGCTTATTGTTCCGAACCAAATCAGACTTTGAACACTCGGGCTTCTGCCCCAGCACAACTTGACCAAGGCGTTAATCAGCGGCAATCTTTTGGTCAATCTCAGCAGAATTACGGCAGGGGCCGGGGACGGGGTCAGAACGCTGGAGGTGGAAATTCTAGCGTCGGTTCGGTACAACCACGAGTCTATGAGATGCGTTGAACAGACGAACCCAACACGGCGGTGGCTTCAAGTACCATTCATATTTTATCTCATCCAGTCCGTGTGCTTTTTGATAAGGGTGCTACACATTCTTTTATTTCCTTGGAGTGTGTACGCTGTTTGAATATAACTTGTATGACTGCTTGTGATCCCTTCATTGTGAAACTACCTAGCGGGGATAGAATTGTGGGAAACCGGGAGATTAAAGATTTTTCGGTGATTATATCCGGTATGGAATGGTTATCGAATCTGATTGTAGTTGATATGGTAGGCGAGGACGTGATCCTCGGCGATGATTGGCTTGATAGTCACCAAGTGATTATGAATTGCCGTACTAAGGTTATCACCATGATGACTAAATACGGATCCGAGTACTCATTTTTGGGACGTAAGTCGGGCCAATCCAAGTTACTTATCAGCGCCATGAAGGTCGTAACACTTTTGAATAAAGGTTGAACGGACAATTGGTGTTATGCCTTGAAAACGGAAGGGAACGAAGTCAATTTCTCTTCGATTCCGGTTGTTAATGAGTATCTAGATGTTTTTCCGGACGATCTCCCGGGATTACCACCAGATCGGGAGATAGAATTTTCTATGGACTCAGAGCCAGATGCGGATCCGATTTCTAAGGCACCTTATCGAATGGCACCTTCCGGGATGCAAGAATTAAAGAACCAGTTGGGAGAACTTCTGGAAAGAGGGTACACCAGACCGAGCGCTTCGCCTTGGGGTGCGCCTGTTCTTTTTGTGAGGAAGAAGGATGGTTCACTATGTTTGTGCATCGACTACCGTGAGCTGAACAAAGTAACCATCAAGAACAAGTACCCTATGCCTCGTATAGACGATTTATTTGATCAGTTGCAGGGGGCTGCAGTTTTCTCGAAAATTGATTTAAGATCAGGGTATTATCAACTCAGGATGAGAGAGTCCGACGTTCCGAAGACGACATTTCGGACGAGATATGGGCATTATGAATTTGTAGTTATGCCTTTTGGGTTGACTAATGCACCAGCAGTATTCATGCAGTTAATGAATAAGATTTTCATCGAGTATCTCGATAGGTGTGTGGTCGTCTTTATTGACGACATTTTGATCTATTCTCGAGATAAAGAAGAACATGCCCGACACTTGCGTTTGGTACTAGATATTTTGAGAACCGAGCACCTCTATGCAAACTTCTCAAAATGTGAGTTCTGGTTGGAGGAAGTTATGTTTCTCGGCCATGTGATTTCGGCCGAAGGGGTTCGTGTAGACCCACAGAAGATTGAGGCAGTGCTAGATTGGGAACCGCCTAAAAATGTTAAGGAAGTTCGTAGCTTTTTGGGCCTTGCTGGGTATTACCGTCGGTTTGTCGAGGGGTTCTCGAAACTCGCTCGGCCGCTTACGAAATTACTCCAGAAAACGGAAAAGTTTATTTGGACGACGGAGAGACAACAGAGCTTCGATGAGCTGAAGAGACGTTTGACTTCAGCGCCGATTTTATCTTTACCACATGGTAATGAGGGCTTTGCGGTCTATAGTGACGCTTCGGGTCAAGGTCTTGGCTGTGTGCTTATGCAGCATGATAAGACGATAGCTTTTGCATCACGACAATTAAAGCCGTATGAGATGAATTATCCTACTCACGATTTGTAGTTGGCCGCAATTGTCTTCGCACTCAAGGTTTGGCGGCATTACTTGTATGGTTCTCCGTATCGGATTTATACCGATCACAAGAGACTGGAGTATATTTTCAGTCAGAAAGAGCTGAATATGAGACAGACGTTGGTTAGAGTTGATAGAGTATTACGATTTGGAAATTCTTTACCACCCCAGAAAAGCCAATGTCGTCGCGGATGCTTTGAGCCGCAAATCAGCATCTCTTCAAATGCTCGAGGTTCTTACATCTCTGACGAAGATTCGTCAGGATTTAATCGAGCAAGGGATAGAAGTTTAGCTTCAATGAGTACAAGGACAGTTGTGTACTCTCGAAATTACTTCGTCCTTGGTTGACGACATCAAAGGGAAACATTGGAGTGACCCGATGATCTCTCAACTGAGGGAAGATGTAATTAAAGGACAAGATCCTGGCTTTATGGTTCACGAGGATAGTATTCTGAGATTTCAGGGCAGGCTTTGTGTTCCGAATGATTTAGAGTTGAGGCAGAGAATTCTCCGAGAAGCCCATGCTACGCCTTACTCAATCCACCCCGGAACGAGTAAGATGTATAAGGACTTGAAATGAAATTTTTGGTGGAACAACATGAAGAAGGATGTCGCGGGATTTGTGCTATGGTGCTTGACGTGTCAACAAGTCAAGATCTATCATCAACGACCAGCGGGGTTGTTGAAGCCACTTCCCATTCCCGAGTGGAAGTGGGAAGACATCTCTATGGATTTCATCACTGGCATGCCGAGAACTAGGGCTGGGATGAATATGATTTGGGTAATCGTCGATCGGTTGACCGAGTCTGCACACTTCTTGGGTATTAAGGATACTTGGGGACCGGATAGATTGGCTCGAACTTTTATAGCTGAGATCGTAAGATTGCACGGTGCCCCCAAGACCATTGTTTCTGATAGAGACGGTCGTTTCGTATTGCATTTTTGGCAGGCCATTCATCAGGCTTTGGGTACTAAGTTGAGATTGAGCACGTCCTTTCATTCTCAGTCAGACGGCCAGACAGAGAGGACAATTCAGACATTGGAGGATATGTTGCAAGCTTGTGCCTTAGACTGGAGTAATGATTAGGAGCTTCACTTACCGTTGATCGAGTTTGCCTACAATAATAGTTGGCATGCGTCGATCAAAATGGCACCATTCGAGGCACTTTATGGTAGGCGATGTAGGTCGCCATTATGTTGGGACGAGGCTTTGGAGCTAATTGGAACGGAACCGGATATGTTGATGGAGACTAAGGAAAAGATTTCTATTATCCGGGATCGATTGCTGACTGCCCAGAGCCGTCAGAAATCTTATGCTGATACTCGTCGTCGACCCTTGGAGTTCGAAGTGGGGGATTATGTCTTACTCAAGGTGTCTCCGACCAGAGGGGTTTTCCGCTTCAGGAAAAAGGGGAAACTTAGTCCGAGATATATCGGACCTTTCGAGATCTTGGATAGGGTTGGAGATTTAGCTTATCGCTTGGCGTTGCCTCCAGCTTTAAGTCACGTCCATAGTGTTTTTCATATGTCTCAGTTGAGAAAGTACGTGCCAGATCCGAGCCATGTTATCGACTATAGTGAGATTGACGTAGCCGAGGATATTACCATTCCGGAGAGACCCGTGAAGATCCTTGAGCGTCGCGAGAAACAACTTCGGCATAAGACCATTCCACTGGTTAAAGTGCAATGGTCGAGACATGGAGTCGAGGAGGCGACTTGGGAAATGGAAGAGAAGATGCGGTCGGAGTACCCCGAACTTTTTATTTTTTAAGTTTCAGGACGAAACTTCTTTTTAGAGGGGGAGAATGTAATACCCGTACTTTTATTGACTGTTTGACCTTACCGTTTTTCTTATTTCGTCGCTCTGTAAACTCTTGGTGATGTTGTCGATATTGTTATAGAGTTTCGTATCTTGTTGGATCACAATCGTGTTGTTTAGACCTTGCGGAAGTGTTATGGGTCAGAAAAATAGCGCACGCTAGTCCTAGGCTAATGCACGCTAATTCTGCTTGAGTAGCGCACGTTAGCTTTGAGCCGTAGCGCGCTCTAAGGGACCAGTCAGGTCAGAACCAGTAACTCATACTGCTTTCTGGACTGGCAGTTAACGCGCGTTAGGAGTTCGTTAACGCACGCTATTAGTGGTCAGTAGCGCGCGCTAACATCCGTTTGTAGCGCACGCTAACGGGATGGTTGGCAGAGGCAGTGAGGTTGTCAGGTTTTCTATACTATCAAGTAACGTACTCTAGTCTTCGGATAGCGCACGCTATAAGAGCTGCGTAGCACACGCTAAGCCATAGCGGTAGCGCACGCTAAGACTCGAGCAGGGCAGAGGACAGTAGGTTCTGGACTCCAGTTTCTGGACACCATTTTTGGCTAGCGCACGCTAAGATAAGGCGATTAGCACACGCTAACGGGGCCGGCAGAAGCCACTGGACTACCCGGTGACTGTAACACCCCCAATCCACTCAGGGATATTACACGTCGTAGAACATTTTCTCAAGGTTCTACTAGGCTGGTAACAAAATCTAACAACTCAACAATGCCTTTAAGGCTAAAATGACTCAGTAGACCGATTTGGTCTTTCAATAAATACATACAACTCAATTACAATACATGCCCACGCAAGGGTCGAACACAACACACTCCCGTACAACGGGGAAAGAATACTGCAGCGGAAATAAAATACAGCTAGACCAATACGACAACATAGAGGTCCTCGTGTGATTAGTATCGTTCATCTTTCATCATCCTTCATGCAGACCCTGTGCTATGCTCCCCAAAACCTGAATGCAATACAGACATCCACCCCCCGAATACTCGGGGGTTAGCAAAACTCCACTGTTTTGCTAGTGCAAGTTGTTGTTACCCAAAATATTATCCGGAGATGATATTGCTGGAATGGTCGAGTAACAAACAAATGCGAGAACACTTCCGTGGGAAAGTAAATAACACAAGATTTGCCGGGGTTGTTAGTCCCGGGCTTGAATGCTCTCGCGAGATGTTATTAATATAAATACTTTGGAGTACAAATATTAATGTTAGAATACTATTACAATGAGTGTAAAGATTATAGTTATCTTAGCTATAGAGCGTGAATATTGCCGGAAGAACCAGATATGAAGCTCTGTGAGTTCTTGCTTTTGATGCTCTATATCAATATTATTGTGTGTGAATATGTATTTGTAAGGTGAGTCCACCGTTCTCTCTGTACGTTTTTCACTACTCTTTGGCCACTGTTGGATGCCTCCTATTTATAGGAGAGAAAGTTGTTGGGTCCTCTCTGGCGATCGCGGGCGACCGCCATTTTCTATATTAGAATAAGATGGGCGATCGTACCGTCACGTGACCTGTTCTTAAGGTCCGAGGTCTGCCGGGCAGCCCACCGTGAGCCAATGGGAAACCTGCACGCGTCCTGAGTCGCTGTCTGGGGAGGACCCACCTTGTACCTTTCGGCGGGCCTGTCGGTAGGTGTGAGGTTGGTGACAGGCTGGGGTCAAAGGGCTTTTCTTGCGGCGCCTTTTGTGGATCTGCACGTGGGTCTTCGTCCGAGATTTGGTCTTCGAAGACTCTGACGGGTGTCGGATTCACATGCGGTATGGGACGATCGTCTACAGTCAGATATCATTGGCGATCGCCAGATGCCTATAGACGATCGCCTTGGACACTGATCGCTAGGTGCTTGCCCAGCGTCTATCTTCTTTGGCTGGCCCCTGATCATCATGCTGATCGCCATCGAGGCGTATAAATCGCCTCACAACAATTGCCCCCCAGCTCGCTCCGATGTTGAAAACATGGGGTGCGGTGGCACTGTTGGCGATCGCCTTTTAGACGATTGGCTCGTCTGCTTATGACAAGGACGATCTTCGCCTAGACGATCTGATTTCGAATCCGGACGATCTCCTTGTGCGCTAGAAGTAGCGGGAAATGGAGGCGGGCTCTTGAAACGTTGCAGGGACACGCGTCGCGCTATCTTTGAGGGAGTCCGACCGTTTTCTCAGACTTGTCGTCTGGCGTGCCCTCAAAACGATGCGTACGCAGGTTTCGAGGGTTGCATTTATTGTGTCCCCCCCCCCCCCCCCCGACGGTTGCACTCCAGCCCCTGGGATTCCACCTATTTGCACAGAGGCCCCTGCTCCAGCCTATAAAAAGGGCTAGGGCCATTTCAGTTCAACTCTTTATGCGCCCTTGCTTTTTAGACGAAGACTCTGCCGATTTTTTCTGAAGATTCTTGTGCCGACCGACTTCCCTTCTAGGTAAGAACAAAAGTTTTCTCTCCCCCTTTACTCTCCGAAATATGTCTGGAGGAGGATCCAGAGTCTATGAGGTCGGCAGCTCTTCTGCCGCCGCGACATCGCCTGCCCGGGAAGAAACCTCTGCGGTTCTCGACATGGAGACGGCCGTTGAGGCCATCCATGAGGGAATAACACCTGCGGAGGTTGAGAAGCTCTTCAATGAGGCCGACACGGCGAGATCAGCGGCGGTGGCGGGGCAGAGGGGCCCGCCGGTGGATGAGGATGACGCGGTAAGGCTGTATTGGGAGCAGAACAGCGTGTTCGGCCCCGCCTATTTAGATTTTGCTAAACTTATGGAGAGGATTGCCGGACCGTGTCCCGAGTTTGACTTCGAAGCATAATCTTCCGCCCACCCCTATAAGCCCGTGAAGCGGACATCATTCCGGGCCGCGGACCATTCCTCATGGACCCTTGGATAGATCCGGAGTTCGGCGACCAGGAAAGACTTGATTCGCTGGAGGGAGAAATTCCACATCCCTTCCGATGTTTCATTGCACGTGCCCTCGGAGAACGAATGTGCCGGCCAGCCTCCCGAGGGTATGGTTGCTGTCAATGAAATGATCCTGGGGGCTGGATTGCGGTTTCCCTTGCCGTTCACCGTGTCGTATTTGCTGAATGCCTGGAATGTGGCGCCGCTCCAGTTGACGTCGAACGCCTGGCTGCAGATTATCAGCACCTTGACATTGTTTGGCGGTCATCGGTTGTTCTGTCTGCCTTCTGCGCTGGAAATGAACTATCTTTTCAAGCTGACCGTGCAGAAGGGATCGGTCGATGGCTACCATATCCAGGGTCGCATGGGTAGGGTGGTCATTGGGGTGCCGAACAAGGTTCGGGGCGACCTGGCAAAGTGGTGCTGGGTCGGCGGAGCATGGAGGTCGGCATCTAGCGATAATCCGGAGGAAGAGTTGGATATCCCCACCAGTTTTCGGGAGAGGAATCCGAGTAAGGGTTTTAATTTTCCCTTTATTTGGATACACCTTGAACTGATCTAATTTGGTTTCCTTTTTGCAGGTTCTCTTGTTCCAGCGATCGGAGATCTCCCCTTTGATTTCTTGATCGTCTGGGAGCGAATTCGCGGTCTGCCGGACTCCTACATCGACGTTCGCTCACTCGGCCACGAACTTCACCGGTTGGGAGCTCAATTATTTCGCTTCCCTCGCCACCTGAAGGTTCCAGGTATGAATGTTTACTTCCTCTTTCCTGTATGACGATCGTCTGATTAAAGTAGATGTCTAACTTGTCTGATATTCTTCTTTGACACAGATCCATTTTCCCCGCTACGCCGAGCCACCAAGAGAGATCTCAATGTCGAATCCCGGTCTTTTGGGTCGTCTTCACTAGGGCAAGAAGACGGGTCGTGTCCCAGCAACGACGTCCCGTCCTGTCCCTGCGGCTACTACGGTGCCGGTTGTTGAGCCGGAAATTCGGGAGGAAGAACAGCTCCAGCGCAACCGCAAGAGGCGGAGGCCGGAGGAGTCCCTGCCGACTGCTGACGCGGAGGTATCCATTTTGGAGCCGCCGGTTGCCGCGCCACCTATATCTGCTGTTCCGATGGCGGAGGGGTCCAGACCATCAGCTGCCTTCCTGAAGACCGCGGCGATCGCCGAAGCCGAGACTCCTCGGGGCAAGCCCTTTTTCGGCCACGACCCCGAGTTGGTCAACAGGTAAGACCAGTTTGATCTTTCTGAGTTAGGCTTTTCGTGTAGGATGTATACTAACTCCTTTGTTTCTTTTTGTTTGTGTTGCAGGATCCGTCGTGCCGATCCGGACACTTCGCCGATGGTGTTGGACTTTCTGGCGAGCAAGTCTCCGTGCAAGTCCCTCGACATCCCTTCGTACGTCTCCCGGGCCATCAGTTCTCTTCCTAAGGCCTGGACGACCGACCTCGATGCGATTGCTCGTCGGCGGTTTGGAGATGCCATGCAGGCGACACTCGCCCTGACTCTCCAGGCGGCGAATGTAATATCCGCAATTTTCAATTTCCGGTAATTTCTTTTTTCAGTGGAAGTCCGTTTTGACGACTCGCTCATGACCGTTTCGTCATTCTGAGAATGATTAATTCTACACTTTTTGTCATCCGAGTTCGTTTCGGTGTCGTTTTGTTGAGTTCCGTGCTTTTTAGCGACTTTTCCGCACCTGAGTTCGATTCGTGCGAATCTCGCTCAAATCATTGCTTCGAGTTTCCCGTAAGTCCGTTTAACTTAGTTATACGTATTGTGAACTTCGGTTTGGTTATTCGATCACGATCGTGATTTTCGGCGCTGGGCCATTTTGTAATTTCTTGAAAGTTACGTATCCGTATCCGAATTGTTGTCTCGACCCGCTTCTTGGTCGCGTATGATTAATTATGGTATTCGCTTTCATTTCGGCCGTTGATGTTGTCCGCGAACCTTTCGCCGTGTTCGCTCCGCATTTTCGAAATCGGGTCGCCGAGCCCTCGTGGTCGCATCGCCGGACGGCCTTGGATCGCCGGACGGTTATGGATCGCCGGACGATTATGGCACCGCCGGACAGATGCGGTGGCAGAACCGGCGAGCGCACGCCATCGCCGGAAGGCGCGCGCGCTAATCGCAGTGTAGCGACGCTAGCTTGGTCGACCAACGCACGCCATCGGACCGGACAAAGGGGGTTTCTGTGGTTCTCGAATCAGAAGGATCGGCAGTAGCGCACGCTACGCCGAGCGTAGCGCGCGCTAGTCGGCAGCGAAGCGCACGCTGCCGGCCGCTAGCGCACGCACTGCCGGGCGATTCACTGCAGGCTATCGGACATGTCGGCTAGCGCAAGCAGCTTCCGGCCGTAGCGCACGCTAGCGGGAGTCGGCGATACCATGGTCGCAGACTGGTCGGTGGTGCCGGGTCATGCGGGCCATGGCCGAGAGTGCTCGGCCGATACTGGCCGATAGCGCACGCTAGTCCGGGAAGTCTAGCGCACGCTAGTTCCGGCCCAGTATATATATGACAGACCAGCCACTTTTCCCTTCGTTTTTCATTTCCTTCCTTCTCCGTCCGCGGCTGGCGATTCATGGGTGACGAAGCCATGTTGTTTAACAACAAATCCATGAAGTTCTTGAGTTCATAACATCAATCAATCATCCGTTATCATCCTTTGATCAAGAATCAAGGTAATCTTCCTTAGAACCCTAATTCCGTGAATTTGGGGGTTTTTGCATTTTTTGTCCGATTCGTTCTGTGTTGTTGATTAATTCATGATGGGTATGATTAATCTTGGTAGTATTCTCGTGTTTAACATCATTTAATCCATTGTTCTTCGTCGAATCGAAGTATATTTCTTGATTTCCTTCGAATTGACTTTTCGGGGGATTTGTCCCCGATCTCATTTTTCATCCGTTTTCGATGGATCGATTATGGTTAAATGATGTTGTTAAACATATTCTATGGATTGTATATCCATATTTCAACTTGGAATTCCGTTTTCGTGTTTTGTCGGGACGAATCGTGTTCTTGGCCGTTTTGGGGAAAACACTTGAACATTCGCCGTTCGTTCTTTGAATTCAACGGCTTTGAGACATGCTATGGAATTCATTTTCATTTTTGTTAATGTCCTCCGTAGTTTATCATCGCGAATTGGCATTCGGTGGGGTCGGCGAGTTCGTAGTCGGTTCGTGCCAACCTACTTCGGCCGATTCTCCGCGTTGTGGTTATTCGAGGCAAGTACCTTGCCCATACTTTTCTTATTTTATGGATATGATAATTAGTGATCGTCTCTATGTGTTTATTTGATCGTTTGAATTGAACTTTCAAGAATTCGGTTAGCCTTGTTAAAGGCCCTCTCTCAAAACGCATGAGTTTTGTGAATGTTGTGTTATGTGGATGGTTACGTGAACCCTGTAAATTCGCTTGTTGTTGTTGTTGTGCTTTGATAATATATATATATACATATATTCTCTTTTCGGTGCGTTGTGATTTGACAATTGTGTCGTGCCTTGCGATGTTGCCTTTGGGTGGATTTCTTGGATATGTTTGGTGTGATATGCTAATTTGTGTGCATGTATTTTCGCTCACCTCGGGAGGGTCCGACGGGGCCACGGAGGGAATTCCAATGGTATAGCCCTGGATTCACGAGTGCGGTTGTTTGTTTTGTGAATGTATTTACTCACCTCGGGAGGGTTCGACGGGGCCACGGAGGGAATTCCAATGGTATAGCCCTGGATTCACGAGTAAAACTTCACGAGTGCGTGCGTATGTTTGGTGAATGTATTTACTCACCTCGGGAGGGTTCGACGGGCCACGGAGGGAATTCCAATGGTATAGCCCGGATTCACGAGTAAAACTTCACGAATTGGTGTATATGATTTCAAAACGCATTCTACTCACCTTGGGAGGGTCCGACGGGTTACGAAGGGAATCCAATGGTATAGCCCCGGATTCACGAGTTGATGTTGTATTTTTGGTGACCAAGGTTTACGATTCTTGGGCGATTATATTGTATTGATTTTATGTCCGCCGAAGACACGTGACATGGGTTTTAACTCCCGTATTGTCGTTGGTTTTCTAATTGCGAAAACAAAACCTTTGGGTCATGTGACTCGTTGATTTGGAAAGATTAGGATTTGATAATTCTAAATTTTTTTCTATTAAAACTCTCGAGGGCACTTTAAACTGTTTTATAAATTGTTTCCCCTTTAATTATTGTCTTTCGGTTTTAGAAATATCTACCCAAACTCTTGCCTCGGGAAGTACTTTTTGTTACGTTTGGATCTTTGCGGATTCCTGGTTATTGTTATTCGTGGAATGTGAATTGTATGGCTCGTATTTTTGCACTTGTACTTGCACTAGCGAAACAGTGGAGTTTTGCTAACCCCCGAGTATTCGGGGGGTGGATGTCTATTTTTGCATTCAGGTTTTGGAGCATAGCACAGGGTCGGCACGAAGGATGATGAAAGATGAACGATACTAATCACACGAGGATCCGTTGATGTCATACTAGTCTAGCTGTATTTTCTTTTCCGCTGCAGTATCTTTTCCCCGTTGTACGGGAGTTTATTGTATTTTGACCCCTGCGTGGGTATGTGTTTGGAATTGAGTTGTATGTTATTATTGAAAGACCAAATCGGTCTACTGTGTCATTTTAGCCTGAAAGGCGATGTCTAGATGTTTGATTTTAGTTATCAGCCTGGTTGATCCTCGAGGAGAGGGTCTACGGCGTATAATATCCCTGAGCGGATTGGGGGTGTTACATAAATGGTATCGGAGCTTAGGTTGTGGAAACCTAGGCTGTCGGGTCAGTGGTGTCTGTTGAGTTTTGTCTCGTCGGATTTTATCTGACTGAGTCGTGTCGCGACGCGTCGTCTGAGTTTGTTGGTCGTGATTAGTATCGTGGGGCGATCATCATCTTCGTGCGACCTGTGGCTGCAAGTCTCTCTTCTTTGTGTTGTGCCTCGTGTGACACGAGCTATTTGTTTGATTTTGTGTTAAGTGATGGAACCTTCATGTAGATTCTTGGTTTCGTGATGCGTTCGTGTGATTCTCTTATTTCGTTTGTATGAGGAATGTTGTCATTATTTATGTCTTTTTGACTGTGATAATTGATTGTTGTCTTCCCGGTAAAAGACATGTATTGTCTTTACTTTGTGCGATTTGATGCATATATTATAATATGTTTAAACGAATATTGTTACATGAGTATTTTTGGGCATTCTAGCCCATTAAATTATTTTTGAAAACCTTGAGTATCTTAGAAAATAAATTTCGAGACGTACTTTTAAAATGAATCGTTTTCTCGTGGTACTTCCAAGGTGCCACAATATGTTTCCAAATTCTTTTACCTCGAGGACCAAAATATTTTGAGATATTTTCAATGTTTTAGAAACACTTATACTTAGACCCGAGGGTCGGATATTTCTGAAAGTTTTCACAAAAAGGAAAGTGTCCTCGTTTTATCAAACGCAAGATGGTCTTCAAAGTCTCGACAATGATTTTGTTCAACTTTTTGTAAAATGATACTCAAGATCAACTGGTGTTTCCAAACTGTTTTCATAAGGTGGTTTTCGTTTTTAAAACCCATCATTTCCTGCTTGTGGTCGGGGAAGGTGTGATGACGATCTTTAATGTTGTCATTTCGTGGGGGGCTTGCGTGTTATCGCACCTGTGTGAGTTGTTAAAGCTTGAGTTTGTACGTTTGCGTACATGTGTGATTGTTTCATGATGGTTGTAATTATAGCCTTGGTTATCGTCGCCGTTGAGGTCGTCGAACGATACCGTCGTTGTTGTAGTGTTTGTGTGTATTACTTTACGATGGTAATCGTTGTGTATGATATGTGTTATGATTCTTTGTTGCTCTGAGTTGGCATCTCCGGTTTGTTGTTTTGTGATGTTATGTCCCATTGTACCTAGCATTTGTATTTTCGGTATGGCTAGCCGAGGCATTTCAACCGTGATGTGTCGGGGGAATGTACGTGCATTTTTTCCTTCTCGCCAGTAACACATTTCGAGTGTGGACTCGAGGGACACCGAATTCAGATTTGCGAATTGGCTACCGAGACTTTCGGAGTTCGCGCTTCAGCACAGTTATCAGAATCGTCTTTGAGAAGCCTTCGAAGGATGTTTCTGTCGGTTGCTTGTTGTGTCGTCACCTTGGTTTCATTGTTGTGAGTTTCAGGGACGACACTCCTTTTTGAAGAGGTCGAATATAATACCCGTATTATTTTTGGCTTCTGTATTCCCTGTTTCTCAGGTCTATCGACTCGCTCGTGTTCGTTGATACCTTCTGAACTTGTTCTGTATTTTAGTTTCATCGTTCGAATGAACTGTGATCTTGTTTTGGGTCGATCTGGTATCGCTGTGACTTTTCCGAGTTCGGTTCGATTCTTGTGAACCTTGTTCAGAAGTGACATCATTTGGTTCTACTAGTTCTTTTATTCGAAGTGGATCGGATTTTGAACTTCTGTATATTCTACTTTGTCGACTCATTTATGTTTGTTGACATTTGTGAGCTTGTCCTGCCCCTTGCTTTTGTTGATCGAACGAGTGTGGTATTGTTTCTAATAACTCGCTTGTCGTTGTGACTTTTCAATCGCTATTCCCTTCCCGTGGATCTTATGGGGATGCATGTCTTGTAGTTCTCACCGCATCATCCCGGGAGTTGTTGTTTGAATTTTATTATCCTTCGTGTTTCGGACATGATTGTTCGATTTTGTTGTCTTGATCGCTTGTTTGTTCGGTTTTTGTTCTCATTTCGTGATTGTTGAGCTGCCAGTGCTCCTTCCTAATTCCCTCAAGTTCGGGAAATTAGTCTCGCTTTTCGATCTTCCAACCCTTGGGCGGAATTCGTATTTGTTCGCCGATTGACTCGCTTTTGATTGATGTACCGTTGGCCTGGCCAATCTTATTGATTTTCGTTCGTTGTGTTTTGTGATTGTTCGGATAATTGACTTGACTATATTATCTGTTTGATGACGCTTGTCATCTGTTGGTTTTATTACATTCCTAACGGCGGCGTTGTGTTGGTTGCCGTGGAGCGTGTTTTCACGCCGTATATTCCTTTGCGTTGTTTGTAACATTTCGCCGTTGGGCGTTAGTTACGCATTCTTGTGTGTCTCGTTGAGTTTTTCCTGGCGGAATATTTCTTCCCCCTACTTGTTTTAAGTTTCGGGACGAAACTTCTTTTAAGGAGGGTAGAATGTAATATCCGCAATTTTCGATTTCTGGTAATTTCTTTTTTTTCAGTGGAAGTCCGTTTTGACGACTCGCTCATGACCGTTTCGTCATTCTGAGAATGATTAATTCTACACTTTTTGTCATCCGAGTTCGCTTGTGTCGCTTTTGTTGAGTTCCGTGCTTTTTAGCGACTTTTCGCACTCGAGTTCGATTCGTGTGAATCTCGCTCAAATCGCTGCTTGAGTTTCCGTAAGTCCGTTTAACTTTGTTAGACGTGTTGTGAACTTCGGTTTGGTTATTCGATCACGTATCGTGATTTTCGCGCTTTGGGCCATTTTGTAATTTCTTGAAAGTTACGTATCCGTATCCGAATTGTTGTCTCGACCCGCTTCTTGGTCGCGTATGATTAATTATGGTATTATGTTTTCATTTCGCCGTTGATGTTGTCCGCGAACCTTTCGCCGTGTTCGCCCGTATGTTTTCTAAATCGGGTCGCCGAGCCCTCGTGGTCGCATCGCCGGACGGCTATGGATCGGGCCGGACGATTATGGAATCGGCCGGACAGAGCGGCAGAACCGCGAGCGCACGCTATCGCCGGAAGGTCGCGCGCTAACCGGCAGTGTAGCGACGCTAGCTTGGTCGACCAACGACGCTTATCGGCCGGATGGGGTTTCGGCCTGAATCAGAAAGATCGGGAGGTAGCGCACGCTATGCCGAGCGAGCGTGCGCTAGTCGGCAGCGTAGCGCACGCCGCCGGCCGGCTAGCGACGTTACTGCCGGCGATTCACCTGAGGCTATCGACATGTCGGCTAAGCGCGCAGCTTCCGGCCGTAGCGCACGCTAGCGGGAGTCGGGCGACGTCATGGTCGGGCACTGGTCGGTGGTGCCGGGTCATGCGGGCCATGGCCGAGAGTGCTCGGCCGAGCATCGGGCCGATAGCGCACGCTAGTCCGGGAAGGCTAGCGCACGCTAGTTCCGGCCCAGTATATATATGACAGACCAGCCACTTTTCCCTTCGTTTTTCATTTCCTTCCTTCTCCGTCCGCGGCTGGCGATTCATGGGTGACTAAGCCATGTTGTTTAACAACAAATCCATGAAGTTCTTGAGTTCATAACATCAATCAATCATCCGTTATCATCCTTTGATCCAGCGAATCAAGGTAATCTTCCTTAGAACCCTAATTCCGTGAATTTGGGGGTTTTTGCATTTTTTGTCCGATTCGTTCCGTGTTGTTGATTAATTCATGATGGGTATGATTAATCTTGGTAGTATTCTCGTGTTTAATATCATTTAATCCATTGTTCTTCGTCGAATCGAAGTATATTTCTTGATTTCCTTCGAATTGACTTTTCGGGGGATTTGTCCCCGATCTCGTTTTTCATCCGTTTTCGATGGATCGATTATGGTTAAATGATGTTGTTAAACATATTCTATGGATTGTATATCCATATTTCAACTTGGAATTCCGTTTTCGTGTTTTGTCGGGACGAATCGTTTTCTTGGCCGTTTTGGGGAAAACACTTGAACATTCGTCGTTCGTTCTTTGAATTCAACGGCTTTGAGACATGCTATGGAATTCATTTTCATTGATGTTAATGTCCTCCGTAGTTTATCATCGCGAATTGGCATTCGGTGGGGTCGGCGAGTTCGTAGTCGGTTCGTGCCAACCTACTTCGGCCGATTCTCCGCGTTGTGGTTATTCGAGGCAAGTACCTTGCCCATACTTTTCTTATTTTATGGATATGATAATTAGTGATCGTCTCTATGTGTTTATTTGATCGTTTGAATTGAACTTTCAAGAATTCGGTTAGCCTTGTTAAAGGCCCTCTCTCAAAACGCATGAGTTTTGTGAATGTTGTGTTCTGTGGATGGTTACGTGAACCCTGTAAATTCGCTTGTTGTTGTTGTTGTGCTTTGATAATATATATATACATATATTCTCTTTTCGGTGCGTTGTGATTTGACAATTGTGTCGTGCCTTTCGATGTTGCCTTTGGGTGGATTTCTTGGATATGTTTGGTGTGATATGCTAATTTGTGTGCATGTATTTTCGCTCACCTCGGGAGGGTCCGACGGGGCCACGGAGGGAATTCCAATGGTATAGCCCTGGATTCACGAGTGCGGTTGTTTGTTTTGTGAATGTATTTACTCACCTCGGGAGGGTTCGACGGGGCCACGGAGGGAATTCCAATGGTATAGCCCTGGATTCACGAGTAAAACTTCACGAGTGCGTGCGTATGTTTGGTGAATGTATTTACTCACCTCGGGAGGGTTCGACGGGGCCACGAAGGGAATTCCAATGGTATAGCCCTGGATTCACGAGTAAAACTTCACGAATTGGTGTATATGATTTCGAAAACGCATTCTACTCACCTTGGGAGGGTCCGACGGGGCCACGAAGGGAATCCAATGGTATAGCCCTGGATTCACGAGTTGATGTTGTATTTTTGGTGACCAAGGTTTACGATTCTTGGCGATTATATTGTATTGATTTTATGTCCGCCGAAGACACGTGACATGGGTTTTAACCCTGTGTATTGCTGTTGGTTTTCTAATTGCGAAAACAAAACCTTTGGGCTGTGACCCTGTTGATTTGGAAAGATTAGGATTTGATAATTCTAAATTGTTTTCTATTAAAACTCTCGAGGGCACTTTAAACTGTTTTATAAATTGTTTCCCCTTTAATTATTGTCTTTCGGGTTTAGAAATATCTGCCCAAACTCTTGCCTCGGGAAGTACTTTTTGTTACGTTTGGATCTTTGCGGATTCCTGGTTATTGTTATTCGTGGAATGTGAATTGTATGGCTCGTATTTTTGCACTTGTACTTGCACTAGCGAAACAGTGGAGTTTTGCTAACCCCCGAGTATTCGGGGGGTGGATGTCTATTTTTTCATTCAGGTTTTGGAGCATAGCACAGGGTCGGCACGAAGGATGATGAAAGATGAACGATACTAATCACACTATGATCCGTTGATGTCATCTTGGTCTAGTTGTATTTTCTTTTCACGCAAAGATCTTTTCCCCGTTGTACGGGAGTTTATTGTATTTTGACCCCTGCGTGGGTATGTGTTGGGAATTGAGTTGTATGTTATTATTGAAAGACCAAATCGGTCTACTGTGTCATTTTAGCCTGAAAGGCGATGTCTAGATGTTTGATTTTAGTTATCAGCCTGGTAGATCGTCGAGGAGAGGGTCTACGGCGTGTAATATCCCTGAGCGGATTGGGGGTGTTACAGCGACGATGTCCGCCCAAGCCGTTAAGGACTACGAGGGGCGACCCTCTAATGCTCGCCTCCATCAGGATCTCGAGGTCGCTCGGAACCAGAATGCCGAGTTCACTAACCGGATCATGGCCATGGAGAAGGAACATATTGAGACGGTCAAACGGGCCAAGCAAGACCTCGACTGGATGAAGCAAGAGCTTGGCCGGTCCAAGGAGGTGGCCGATCGCTTCCGCGACCAGATGACGGATGCTCGTCGGTTGCACGTGGCCTCGCAGGAGGAGGTGACCGGGCTGAAGGCGACCGTGGATCATCTCAACGGCGAGCTGGAGAAGGCGAAGGGTGAACTGGCCGCCAAGGTAGCCGAGCTTGCGGATGCTGACAAGACGACTGCGGAGTTGAAGGGGCAGTTGAAGGAGATTGAGACCGATCCCCACCTTAATGTGGCATGCGTCGGCGAGTTCGCCTATTATATGGCCTACGCCGACGCTATACGTGCCGCCAAGAAGGTAGGGATCGAGGTCGGCCCTATGATGGAAACCTTCAAGGCCTACGTACCCGAGCATCCCTTGCATCTGGACTTCTCCCTGCCGATCCTCAATCTTACCGACTTAGGGATTGATCTGAGCTGGTATCCATTTCCGGATAAACTTATTTATCCTGAAGCCGCTGAGGAGGCGCGCGCCGATCCGCCTGCTGGGGGCGAAGGCCAGTCAGGGGCGGCCTGAGTGATGGTGGAGTTGCTTTGTTTTCTTTCGCTTGTAATTTTCTGTTTTTCTCTTGTATTGCCTTCGGGCTTGAATGTACAAACCTTTTGAATGGAATAAAATACTGCTTCTTCGCATTTGATTCCTTACATGTACGATTGTCTCTTCTGAATGTTTGCATATGAATATGTACAAGTGTTTACACAATTGCATCTGATTCCTTGTTTGTACGATCGACTGTTTGAATGTTGAATGGATCCGATTGTATTGGTACACTTGAAAATTCTTACTTGTAAATTTCTTGAACAAAACCGATCGCCATGTGTGTGTTCGAACGAAGCCGATCGTGTATGGTCCCTTCCTCACGATCGCATTTCAGGAATAGCTCCACTTTGCCCCTTGTTTTTGTTTACTTAGTGTAAGTAAGGGAACGAAAATAGTATGTTGGATGAGCTATCTTGAGTTTTGCCGATTCTTTGAGGGAGGACGACTGTGTGCACGGTTGCTGAGTTCGATGGACTGACCTCCGTAACCGTTTCTTTACGTGCGAGGGACATTCCATCCGTAGGTATGTCCCGCGACTCACTTTATTGTTAGGGTCCTCCGTTGGGCTGCGCCCGCCTTGTATTTAAACGAAAAGCGAGCGGTCTCGGTCTGGAGGAGTCCTTGCACGGGGCGCCATCGGATTATTTGACTCCACGTCCGCGTCTTGTTGGCACTTTTCTACCTCGGGTCGCCATGTTAGATGGCGACCCTCGACGGTATACGTTGTGACGGGGTAGGGACGCGTCGCCTTGTCCGGGTATATCATGTTGGATGACGTACTTTGAGGGCGCGCGAGCGTGTCCACAGATTTAATTGGAGGGTCCTTCGGCTACGCTCGCCTCGTATTTAAATGAAGGGCGAGCGATCGCAGCCCAAAGGAACCTTGCATGGACGAAGCTGTCGGTTCCATCGACCTCCAGGATCATGGCTGCACTTTTTCTACCTCGGATCGCCATGTTAGATGACGACCCTCGACGGTATACGTTGTGCTTGGGGGGGGTGATCGCTTGCATAGGTCTGTCAGGTTTAGACGATGACCTCTTGTAGGGCGAGCGAGCCGTCCTCTTTTTAGTTGTTCGCTCTCGTCGAGGCGAATCAAATAGATGGGATAGGAAAATCTCATTATACTCTTCTGTACATTACTGAAATTGAATACAAAGTTTTCACTGGTAGTATTTCTTCAAATGTACGGCGTTCCAGGGATATTGGTCCAGAGTGCCGTCAGGGTGTTCAAGTTCGTAGGCTCCCCTTGTTAGCCACTTAGATATCCTGAAGGGGCCTTCCCAATTCGGGCCAAAGACTCCTGTGTGAGTCTGGACCTTTTTGAGGACTAGGTCGCCCACTTGGAACCGTCTTTCCTTGACCTTCGAATTGAAGAACTTTTCGGATCTCCTTTTGTGGATTGTGTTCTTCATTTCCGAGGTCAGTCGCCGTTCTTCGAGCATGTCCAAGTCGATCCGCCGGGCCACATCATTGTCCGTCGTCATCTCTTGTTCAGTTCGGTGGCTGAGGACGGCGATCTATGAAGGGATCACCGCTTCCGTTCCGAAGGCGAGGGCGAATGGGGTTTCGCCAGTCGAGTTTCGGGTCATTGTACGGTAAGACCACAAAACATCTGGGAGCTCGCTCGCCCATCGCCCTTGTTTGGATTCAAGCCTTGCTTTGATCGTGTGTTTGAGGATCTTGTTTACAGCCTCTACCTGCCCGTTCGTCTGAGGGTGGTAAGGGGCCGAGAACAATTTTTTGATTCCCCATTTCTCGCAGAATTGTATGACTTCCAAGGCGTCGAACTGCTTTCCGTTGTCGGAGATGATAGACTGGGGTAGACCGAACCGGCATATGATGTTCTTCCAAATGAACTTGATTACTTGTTCTTGGCCGATCTTGTTGAGCGGTTCGGCCTCAGCCCATTTCGTGAAATAATCGACCCCCACGATGGCAAACTTACAGCCCCCTGGCGCCATCGGCAAGGGACCTATAAGGTCGATGCCCCATTGGGCGAATGACCATGGGCTGTACATCGAAGTGAGTTGCTCGGGGGAAAGTTTGATGTTTGGGCCCATCACTTGACACCTGTGACACGATCGAGCGTAGGCGATCGCGTCTTTTTGCAGTGTAGGCCAGAAAAAACATTTGCCTGATCATCTTATGGATGAGAGCTCGCCCTCCAGCATGATTTCCACAGATCCTGTCATGGATCTCGGCCAAACGAGTCGGCCTTCCTCCGGCGTAATGCACTTGAGGAGAGGAAGGCTGAAGGCTCGCTTGTAAAGCCGGTCGTCTAATAGGGTGTATCTGGTTGCACGGAGTTGGAGCTGGCGAGCTTTGATATGGTCATTGGGGACCGTCCCGTCCTTCAAGTATTTAACGAACGGAGTCATCCAGTTCTCTTTGGCGATGGAAACTGAGGTAATCAGGCTTCTGTCGATCGTCGACTTTGCTGATTTAGTGATTTGGATGTTAGAGAAATCGGCCGCCCCATCTGACGACGCTAGTTTGGAAAGGGCATCGGCCTGAGAGTTGTGCTCTCTCGGGACTTGTTCGATCAGCACTTCTTCAAACTTCGTGCACATTTCGGCGACCAATTCTTGGTATTTGATCATTTGTTCGCCGCGCGCCTCATATTCTCCCTTAACTTGGTTCACGACCAAGAGGGAGTCCATGAAAATGTGGAGACGTCGAACATCTAGGCAAGGGCTAAATCGAGCCCGCCTACCAAGGCTTCGTACTCGGCTTCATTGTTGGTCGCATGGAAACCGAAACGCACGACATTTGTGAAACTTTGCCCGTCGGTCCTGATGAGGACAATCCCTGTCCCTGCTCGAGAGTTGGTTGCCGAGCCATCCACATACAGCTTCCAAGTAGGGCGGCCGAGCTGGGTCGGACTGTGAGGGAATGTTAATTCCACCACGAAGTCCGCCAGAGCCTGGCCTATGATCGCCGTGCGAGGAGCGTACGTGCTACCGTATTGGGCGATCTCCAGTGACCACTTGAGGAGTCGCTCGTTAGTGTCTGGCCAGTGCAGGACTTGCCTTAAGGGGAGAGTCGTCAGAACCTCCACTTCGTCAATGTAGACCTCCATGGTCTTGCCGATCTGGTTGGCGAACATCCCGTTGACTAGCCGTTGGTAGGTCGCCCCTGCATTCTTCAAACCGAACGGCATCCGGACCCAGAAGTATATGTCTTTTTCCGTGTGGAACGATGTGTGTTTCATGTCTTTCTCCGCCATGGGGATCTGATGGTACCCGGCGAAGGCATCCATGAACGACATCATTTCGCAGCCTGCAGTGCTATCGACCAAGTGGTCTATATGAGGCATCGGAAAGTGATCTTTCGGGCGCATTGAGGTCGGTGAAGTCGATGCATAACCTCTAGGAGTTGTTCGGATTTTTGACGAGCACCGCGTTGGCTACCCACTGTGATTCGTCGGTAGCTACTCCGATTAGTTTATTGTCGAGTAGCTTCTTAACTTCTATGTCGAGCGCTGCGTACTTCTCAGGACCGAATTTCCTACGTTTCTGGTGAATAGGTTTCCTTGCCGGGTCGATCTTTAAATAATGGCAAGCATGTTCAGGACTTATGCCGACCATATCTTGATGCGACCAGGCAAAGACTCCGATGTTTTTACGCAGTAAGCTGATCAGGTCATCCTTTAATTCGAGGTCGACGCTCGTGCCGATCTGTACTTCCCGCTCCGAGTGAGCCGGATCTATTGTTATACTTTCCAACTCTTCAATGGGGACGGTCGCTTTTCGTTTGGAACGATTTCCAGACTCGATCCTTGGATCGATGTCGAGGCTTGGCTCGAAACCGATCCTTGGCTCGATGTCGTCCGTTAATCGATGTGAGATAGCGTCCTCTGAGTCGGGTTGGTTCGAGGTGCTCGGCTCGTCGATCTCCATCGGTTGATTGTCGATCGTCTCAATGTTAAAAATAGTACGGGAAGCGTTGAAAGAAGTTACGACACATGAGTAATTCAAACATTTCTTAGCCATTAGTTGATCTCCTTTTACAGTACCGACCGTCCCATCGGCAGTAGGGAATTTGATACAGTAAAAGAAAGAAGAGGCGACCGCCTCGAAGGTTTCTAGAAATGGACAACCTAGGAACCCATTATAGATGTTGGGTCTATCTATGATTACAAAATTTAGGTTCCTAGTAATCCTAACCTTGGGATCGTAAAAGCATATTAGCTCGACAGAGAGCTTGATCCTTCCGTAGGCTTGGACTGTGCTGTCGCCGAACCCTTGGAGCACGGTGTCAAATGGCTTGATGAACTTGGTCAGGTTGCCGAGCTGGTCAAGAGCGGATTTGAATATGATATTGCAAAAGCTCCCATTGTCAACCAGCACGCGATCGACCATTTTCCCAAGGATACAAGCAGAGATAACCAATGCATCCTCTTTGGGGCACTGCACTCCCTCCCTATCCTTGTTGGAGAAAGTGATGAGCACGTCTTTAGAGATGGTCGGCTCTGGGGGTACCACGACATGGACCCCGGCGAACGCCCTCAATTCGGCCTTCCGCTTTCTGTTCGACATGGTGGAAACCGGGGATAGTCCTCCGAGGTTTCCACCTCCCGCCTGAAGCATATTGATCTGACCGCCAGGGTTGATCGAAGGGATTGATTCGTCAGAATACTCTGGCTCGTTCTGCTCGATCCTGGCGATCAGATTGGGAGGGATCACATCGTTCTGTCGGCGCTCGCACCCCCCGGTCCTCTCTGCTCGGGGCTCTGGCTTGGTAACCAAGTTATCCAATTTGCCTTCCTCAAACACTCTCCAGAGTTGTCTGAGGAGGTCGCGGCACTGACTGGTGTTGTGGCCGGGACTCTTGTGGTAGGCACAAAATTTGCTGTGGTCTAGATGACCATGGTCCCTCACCGGCTTTGGTTTGCTAATCCATTCGCGCCCTTTGATGGCATTGAAAATTTGGGCCGGAGATAGGTTGAGGTTGCGGAGGAGATGAACCTCCACATCCTCCGAAGCTTTGAATTCGCTGGGCGGCTTTGCGATCGCCTTTCTGGGCTTGGCGACCGCCTTTCTCGGGATGGAAGACGGTGCCTTCCCTTCTCCGGTAGATCCCTCACCTAAGCGGAGGGTGAGCATCCTCTGCCTAGCCAGGAAATCAGCGGCCCTGATGCGGAAGATCGCACAGGTTGGGGGGATGTCCTTTGTAAGGTGCCTGAACATGGGCGAGAGTGGCCATAGAATCCCCCTAGGACCGAGTAGAGAGCGAGCTCGTCGCTAATAGGATCGCCGGTGAGGACTATCTCATCCACCCGATCGATGTAATCTTCATCGGGATCGTTCTTCCCCTGCCTGATTTTCATCATGCGGTGGGGGACCTTCTGGCCGAGCAACTTTGGCGGTGAAGTACGACGTGAAGTCGTTCGCCAGCTTCTCAAAATAATTGGTCGAGCGAGGTGGTAGTGAGATGTACCACCGATGGGCGAGGTCGCCCAATGTCAATGGGAACATTCGGCATTTCGTCGCGTCCGATGCTCCACATCCGGTCATGTAAATCCGGAACTTTCTCAAATGGGTCTCAGGATCCGATCTCCCCTCGTATAGAGGTGTTTGAGGGGGAGCGATCTTTGGTTGAACTGGGGCAAGCTCGATCTGGGCCGCGAGTGGCTCACTTGGTCCGACGATCGATCTATTGGCACCTGCCCCAGTCTCTAGGAGCGCCTTCATTTCGTCGAGCTGGCGCTGCATGGCGGTCATAGCCGTAGCCTGACTGCTCGCTGATTGGATCTCGGAGCGGGAGCCAAGGCGATCAAGTACTGATCTCCTGGCCCTATGGTAAGTGACGAGTTCTCCGCCACCGGGCTCAATTCTCGGCCGAGCGGGAGCCCGTTGGCCGGCTTGTCTTCTGGGAGTCGGATATGCCAAACTCCTGGTCACGGATTCGGACTCCAATGTCTCCCGGATGGGGCCTGAATGCCCGGGTCGCCATGAGGGATCGCTCCCTAGGCGGCTGAAGACGGAATCATCCCGCCTTACGAGAGCCTTTTCCTGCGGCTCGGGGCTTTCCGACGATTTCTCGATGTATAGCCCCTTAAGCTTCCGCTTGCCTGCTCGGCGGATGGCTGATGGAGTTATGGTGGGCGAGTCGCATGCCCTCCATTGCTCCCTGAGGATGGCTATAGCCTCCTCGATCCGTTCCTCGGTCTGGAACTGATCGAGTGAGAGGATGGGACCGTCCCTCGGGGGCGGGAGTGAGAGTCTAGCGTCGCCGTGTTCGCCTTCCGCCATAGGCTGGGATTCGGTCTGGGCCAGAATGAGATGTCCGGCAGATCGCAGGGTGGCTCTTTTGGAGGTCGTGGCAGATGTCATGTTTCTGAAGGCTTTTTCTTTGAAGAACAGTGAGTGTTTCTTCAAGTATATGCCCCGGAGAACAGTGAGTGTTCTTCAGGACGGTCGGAATAAAAATGAAGGTTAAGATACCCCTTCTTCTAGCGCCAATTGTTGTTACCCAAAATATTATCCGGAGATGATATTGCCGGAATGGTCGAGTAACAAACAAATGCGAGAACACTTCCGTGGGAAAGTAAATAACACAAGATTTGCCGGGGTTATTAGTCCTGGGCTTGAATGCTCTCGCGAGATGTTATTAATATAAATACTTTGGAGTATAAATATTAATGTTAGAATACTATTACAATGAGTGTAAAGATTCTAGTTATCTTAGCTATAGAGCGTGAAGATTGCCGGAAGAACCAGATATGAAGCTCTGTGAGTTCTTGCTTTTGATGCTCTGTATCAATATTATTGTGTGTGAATATGTATTTGTAAGGTGAGTCCACCGTTCTCTCTGTACGCTTTTCACTACTCTTTGGCCACTGTTGGATGCCTCCGATTTATAGGAGAGAAGGTTGTTGGGTCCTCTCTGGCGATCGCGGGCGACCGCCACTTTCTATATTAGAATAAGGTGGGCGATCGTCCCGTCACGTAGGACTGTTCCCTTAAGGTCCGAGGCTGCTGCTGGCAGCCAACTGTGCGAGCCAATGGGAAACCTGCACGCGTCCTGAGTCGCTGTCTGGGGAGGACCCACCTTGTACCTTTCGGCGGGCCTGTCGGTAGGTGTGAGGTTGGTGACAGGTTGGGGTCAAAGGCATTTTCTTGCAGCGCCTTTTGTGGATCTTCACGTGGGTCTTCGTCCGAGATTCGGTCTTCGAAGACTCTGACGGGTGTCGGATTCACATGCGGTATGGGACGATCGTTTACAGTCAGATATCATTGGCGATCGCCAGATGCCTATAGACGATCGCCTTGGACGCCGATCTCTAGGTGCTTGCCCAGCGTCTGTCTTCTTTGGCTGGCCCCTAACCATCATGCCGATCGTCATCAAGGCGTATAAATCGCCGCACAACACAAGTATAAAATACAAAAACAAGCCATACATATCATACTCCAAGGACTTACAAATCATAAACATACTTCCCGAGGTAAATCACTTGATCAAAATGGTTAAATCGAAAGATAGGGGTAAACCCGATATACATCTTGTAAAAACATTTTACGATCTCGGGAGTTTTGAAAACGTTTAGGGGCACAGCTCAAAAGTCATTTTTCCAAAAGCACAATTACGATAACAATACCCGGGGTCCACGACCCAAACCATAAACCACATGGTCTACGACCCAAATCATCAAACACACATTCCTAAGGATTATTCGCGTCCCGTGCTAACAAGCCACGAACCTCAGATGCTCCCGCAGAACATACCCGAGTGAATAACCCAATAGGAAACCATACCAAATCACATGTCACCGTAACAACAGTCACGTGACCACAAGCACAGATACATTCATAACCAAATCACAACCATAAGTTATCCCGGCATCGCGCTAACAAGCCACGAACCTCGGAGTCCCCGCAAGACATACCCGATGGATAACCACACAAGTTATCCCCGGCATTGGGCTAGCAAGATCCGAACATTGGAGTCCCCGCAAGACATACCCGATGGATAACCCTACAGTCACGCCCAACCCATACTAGCAAGTATGGATCCTGGAGATACAACGATCCTACCCGGAGGCACATCACATACAACAAGCACACAACAATAATCAACTATCAAGCCAAGCAACATTAAGAATCACAACTTCCTTTCAAAGGAGTAACAACCAATATCACATGTCACATATTCACCGAACAAGCACACATAACAACATGTTATCCTCGGTAAATGATAACGGTTTATTACATTCACTAAATGTGATCATAAGTCTTTCAACCAACGGAGTTAACACACATAGGCCAAAAACACACTTATTCACGAAGCATCCGAGTTATCGTTGAAAGACAACATTTATCGAGAACATACCGATACTTTTTAACATTCATTAAACAACCGGATTTTACATAAAATCATTTACCAACAATTATACCTACAAAACATGAAACGTATGGGCAAGATACTTGCCTCGAATAATCACAACGCGGAGAATCGACCGAAGTGAGGAGACTCGGACCGACTACAAACCCGCCGACTCCGCCGAACGACAACCCGCAACAATAAACTACGAACGACAACAATAACAACGAAAATGAATTCCAAAGTACGACCCAAAGCCGCTGAATTCAAGTAACAAACGAGGAAAGTTCAAGGGTTTCCCCCAAAACGGCCAAGAACACGAATCGACCCAACAAAAACATGAAAATGGAATTCCCAACCGAAATATGGATATTCAATCCATAGGATATGTTTAAAAACATCATTTTACAACAATCGGTTCATAAAAAACGGATGGAAAACGAAATCAAGAACAAATCCCCCAAAAAGTCAACTCGAAGGAAATTAAGAAATATACCTTGATTCGACGAAGAACAATGGATTAAATGATGTTAAACACATGAATAATATTAAGATTAATCATACCCATCATGGATTAATCAACAATACGGAATGAATCGGACAAAAACCCGAAAACCCCAAAATTTCCCAAAGATAGGGTTCAAGGAAATCTAACCTTGATTCGCTGGATCAAAGGATGTTATAAGATGATTAATCAATGATATAAGCTCTAGGACTTCGTGGATTAGTTGCTTGACAACATGTCTCCTTGATCACCAAGCCTCCAGCCGCGGAAAGGAGAAGATAGAAATGAAAACGGGTGAAAATATGACTGCTCAGCCATATTTATACTGGCGCGGCCTAGCATGCGCTAGCCTTCCGGCAGTAGCGTGCGCTATTGGCCAGTATCGCCCAGACCCTCGGCCGGGGCCCGTATGACCCGGCACTGTTGATCCAACCTGCCGACCAGGACCTGCCTGCCCGACCCCGATAGCGTGCGTTGCGCGGACGCTAGCGCGCGCTAGCCGACGTGTCCAGAACCCTCTGGACTAAACCGCTCGGCCAGGTAACGTGCGCTAGTCGGCCGACAGCGTGCGCTACACATGACGGTTAGCGCGCGCCACGACCGACAGATGCGCTACCTGCCGATCCTCCCCGAGTCCAGAACTCCAGAAACCTCTCCGCCCAGCCCGATAGCGTGCGCTGGCCGGCCTATTAATGTGCGCTAGTCCTGCCGAGCTAGCGTGCGCAGTCTGTCGGCAGTAGCGCGCGCTACGCCAGTTCCTGCCGCGTCTGCTGATAAGTGTCATTTTTGTACACTTATCCATGGTTTGTATCGATAAAATTCACCCATCATTGAGCTAGTCTACTCGTTTTTTGCTTTTAATTTATTAGTTTTAATAATTTTATTTTTATTGGATGATGATCGGATTAAATAACTGAATTACTCAAGAAACAACATGTTTAATAAATATTCTCTTTATTGAATTTTGATATATTCATGTTGTAGGGCTTTCCGAGACGAATTGGCGGTCTTTCCGATTCAAAATCGAGTTATATATCAAAAGTTATCATCCGAAGAAGATCCGGGGCAAAAACGCAAAGTCCGAGGAATTCGGGCTGAAAACGTAACTATCAAAGCTTCAAATGAGCAAATTTACGAAGCCACGTTACGGCCGTAACATTCTGTGAAGTTACGGCCGTAAGTCACTTCGCCACGGCGTAACTCCCGAATGTTACGGCCAGTAACTCTTGACAGATTGCTATGATTTGTCTAATTTTTATACTTTTTGTGTATTATTGAGGGGATGGTGGCATTGATCCGATATAATGTAATAATGTTGTAGTTTTGGAGCTATTAGATGACTTTAGGTGTATAAATAGACCCTTAGATCCTTCATCATTCACCATTCATCATATAATTTTCCATTTTCTTGTAAACTTTTCTTTTTGTGTGAAGAACACACTTGTGTTCTTGAGTGATCTTTGTAAGTGTGGTGTAGTATATGTTGTTCAGAGAGTTTATTGCTTCTATCTCCTTTATCTACTAAGGGAGTTAGGATCAATTCTTTCTCTTGATTCAACTAAGAATGACCACCAAAGCTTGTAATATGTGTAATAAACCCTTTATGGGCTAAGTTTCTTAAGTTGGGATTATAAACAAGGTTAGTCATGTTATTTATGTTTGTATAAAGATATATTATGAATTACTTATTATTGTGTGTGATTTTCATTGTTTTAACAATCTTTATTTATTTGGCCAATTAATGAAGATATTTATGATCTTCATATGTTTCAAAGAAAATATGTTTGATTAGATCAAATGATCTTCACTCTAAGTTGTTCTAGGGGATAGAAATATCCCCCTAGTCCTTAGATGATTCATTGAGTTATTTTCACAAATCCTAATGCTATGTATTGAAGCCAATCAACATAGAAATATAGTGGATTGATTCAATATGTAAGGGCGTTTATAGTTCGAAAGAGAAACCGTCTTTTTAAGGAAAATCGAATCTACACAACATAATAAGTAAATTCATCTTATGATCTCCAATACATCTTTTATAACTAATGACGAACTAAGTTTGTAATCCCAACTATTTCATTTTATCGATAATCAATCTATTATTATTGCTATCTTTTTATTTCCTTATAATATTAGAACTATTATTGCAATTTCTTTGCAATTATTAAACCAAACTTTTAATTGTGTGTTTCACTCATCTTAAGTATCTATAAAAATAGACTAATAGTGTATAATTCAAATTATAACATAACTTCCTTGTGGGATCGATAAACCGGACTCAAAAAGTCCACTTTACTACTTGATACGATATCGTGCACTTGCGATAGTTACACAAAAAGCGTGTCAAGTTTTGGCGCCGCTGTCGGGAAGTATAAGTTATATTTGAACTCTTACATTATAAACTATTTGTGTAGGTACAAATTTCGACGTTGTAACTTAATACTAAATTGTGTTTGTCCGGTCAAGTGGCGGATAACGGTACTCCGTTACTATTTAAGTCGGATTTTTCATTTTCCCACAACAACTGATATTTGTATATATTTTTTTTTTTTTAATTATTTTCATTGTCTTTTTATTTTTATTTTTTTATTTTTTTTTTTTTTTTTATCATGGATGAAACATTGTTTAAAATTGAAAAAAGATTTCCCTTTCTAAGCAAAAATGCAATTTTAAAAATTTACAAGACAAGGCTTGAAAGGATGAGGTTGCTTACGAATAAAAGCATACCTTTTGACATAAGATTCATTATCGAAGCCAAAGTAAGAATAGAAGGTGAATTCACGAAACACCAACTAGATTTTTACTGTGGCTTGGAAAAAGTTCATATGCAAAGAAACGACGAGCAAAGATTCTAGCCGTTTGCTATAAATGTGCTAGATGGAACTGTAATGCAAAATGTCGATCTTTAGGAATTCCATCTACAAACAGAGAAGATAAAATTCAGTTCATTAATGATGGTCCGAATAAGGAGAATTTAGATAATATCGAAATTTCTCTTGACACGCATCCTAGTGGACTTGTGTATTACGGAATTCAATGTTTGTGGAATAAATTCAAACGAATATGAACAACGTCTTGGGAATCGACGTTAAAAGACCTCGCTTTGCCAATTTGTAAGAAAATTGGATGGGAAGCTTCTCCCGACTCATAGAAGGCGTTTAGGCCGCTTTCAACGTAAAATCGAGAGGAAGATGTGAGCCACAATCACAACTACCGTACATACGCGTTAGTATCTTTTATTTTTGTCGTGTGGTGAGATTTTCGAATAAAAATGTGATACGCGATAAAAGCTTTCATTATTCTATTGAGTAGTTGAAGCACAATCAAACGCAATCACAAACTTGTTAAACAATTTTTACCTTCTTTTTCTTCTATAAATAAACTTTCTCTGGTTTCTTTCATTCATCCCTCAAACTTGCACTTTTCTCTGCTTTCTCTCTAAATTTTTTTTTCTTTTCAAAAATGGAGTCATCATCTTCAACAAAAGTTTTACATACTGCATTTTTGGTGGATCTAGTTCGAAAAGAGGCATGCTTCATCAAGCACCACAACTTGGGTCGTACCTTAGGAGAAAAATGCATTCATGTAGTTTACGGAGGAGGAAGTCTAGGATTAATGGGGCGAGCCGCCATCGCCTATATGGAAGGAGTAAGAGTGTTGGGAGTAATCCCAAAACCTCTGGGCCGAAAGTAAAATTACCGGTCAACTATTGGAGATGAGTTTAGATCTGTGAATATGCAAGATCGCATAACTCACATGATAAATAATTCGCGCCTTTATCGCCCTTCCGGTGGTTTTGGCACACTTGAGGAACTTTTTCATGTGGTTACAGAGCTCACTAAATGTTCATCAAAACCAATAGAGTGCTTAATGTCAATGGTTTTTGATGGTTTACCGTCTTTCATCGACTACTCTGTGAAAAGGGATTTATTTCCGAGCGTGCAAAACGAATCATAGTCGTTGCAACAACACCGTAAGAACTAATCGAAAACTCAATGAATTTGTTCCTCAACCAGATCCTTTTAGCTAAAATTGTGCAGGTAGAAGATTTTACCGTGAGAAAACGAAAAGTAGATTCATTCCTCTCCCTTTGATAACCCATGTCGGACCCCTTGTATTTTTACTTTTTGTCGTGTGTAATAATCGTGCTAAATGATGGCAGCTTAAGGAGTTTCTTCTTGATCTCTTGACGCGCATCTATTCACGATTTATGTATTTTTATTTCATTACTGTAATGTTTATTTCGTCTTTTGCTTTTATAAAAACTTTGATGGCAGCGTAAGGCGACTCTTCTGACTTTCTTGATGCGCATCTAAAAAATTATGTTATACTTACGAGTATATTTTATTTTCTTTTGTGTGTGCCTCGTATATTTATTCTCTTGCAGATTCTAAAAGGCGTTAGGCTCAGACATCAACTTTCTTAACAGGGAGTATTCTGCTTTTCTGCATTGATTTTTATTTTATTTTTAAACTGAGGACAGTTTTATTTTCAAGTTTGGGGGTGGTTTGTTTTAGTATTTTGGTGTGTTGTAATTTTGGTGTGGTTTGTTTAATAATTTTGGTGTGTTTTGATTGATTTGGTTATTTGCCTTAATTTTTTTTTATTATTATATATATATATATATATATATTTATAGTACTTTGATTTATGAGATTTTTAGATCTGGCCATAACACCAATAAATTAGCTATATACAAACTTCTAAAATCGTTTTAACCGGTAAAAAAATTGTATATTCCAAAAAAAAAAAAAAAAATTTTTGAGCCTTAATCTCTCTTTCCAAGCCTTGTAATTATCATATAAAATCGAGTCATTCGTTACCTTGAGAAAAGAAGAATCAATTGGTTAATGAAAAATAAAACTGAAATTTACTTAATTTGTGGAGTTTTTGATTTTTCATGCTTAACTAAAAATGATTTTCTGAAAAATTCTATTCCCTAAAAAAGGAGTCATTGGTGAAAAGAGCTACACGTTAGCAAATAACGGTGCGAAAGCTATCACCTAAAAAAATAAATGACGAAAAGGAGAAGTGTTGAGCAAAGAATAAATGCCTAATTTTGGAAGTCTTAAATTTTGCGAAAAATAAAGGACTAACCATTGTTGGTGCGTAGCTGCCGTCTCGGAAAAATTGGTGAAAAGAGCTACACGTTAGCAAATAACGGTGTGAAAGCTATCACCTTTTTACGAAAAAAAAAAATGAGATAGAAATTGTGTTAGTGAAAAGAGCTACACGTTAGCAAATAACGGTGTGAAAGCTATCACTAAAAGGGATGTAGTTTATGAGCAGATTTGAATTAATTAGCAGGTGAATTTCAATACACTCAATTTTGTAAAAATCACAATATTTGATGACGCCAATGAAATTCTTCTTCATATTGAGTCGAAAAATAAACGAGTGATCGAGAGCAACCATTAAAGGGAGTCGTGTGTATCACGAGTGGGAAAGAAATAATCAACCTTTTGGGGGGGAAACCTTACATTTTGGAATTACAAAATAAAAACCGTGTTTTAACTTCAAAAATATTAGTAGATTTATTTTGAATCTTGATTCATTTCTATCTACCGTATAAAGTCAAGTTGTTGTTTATTAATGGCATTTTGATCTCCTTTTCTCTTTTTATTTTTTAATTTATGTGTGTATTAATTTTCTTATTTTTTTTTATTTTTATTTTTATTTTGTGAGTGTGAATAATAAAGAGTCTTGCTCGACTAGCAAGAATTCAAGTTTGGGGGTGTGATAAGTGTCATTTTTGTACACTTATCCATGGTTTGTATCGATAAAATTCACCCATCATTGAGCTAGTCTACTCGTTTTTGCTTTTAATTTATTAGTTTTAATAATTTTATTTTTATTGGATGATGATCGGATTAAATAATCGAATTACTCAAGAAACAACATGTTTAATAAATATTCTCTTTATTGAATTTTGATATATTCATGTTGTAGGGCTTTCCGAGACGAATTCGGCGGTCTTCCGGATTCAAAATCGAGTTATATATCAAAAGTTATCATCAGAAGAAGATCGGGCAAAAACGCAAAGTCCGAGGGAATTCGGGCTGAAAACGTAACTATCAAAGCTTCAAATGAGCAAATTTACGAAGCCACGTTACGGCCGTAACATTCGTGAAGTTACGGCCAGAAGTCACCTCGATTACGGCCGTAACTCCCGAATGTTACGGCCGTAACTCTTGACTGATTGCTATGATTTGTCTAATTTTTATACTTTTGTGTATTATTGAGGGGATGGTGGCATTGATCCGATATAATGTAATAATGCTGTAGTTTTGGAGCTATTAGATGACTTTAGGTGTATAAATAGACCCTTAGATCCTTCATCATTCACCATTCATCATATAATTTTCCATTTTCTTGTAAACTTTTCTTTTTGTGTGAAGAACACACTTGTGTTCTTGAGTGATCTTTGTAAGTGTGGTGTAGTATATGTTGTTCAGAGAGTTTATTGCTTCTATCTCCTTTATCTACTAAGGGAGTTAGGATCAATTCTTTCTCTTGATTCAACTAAGAATGACCACCAAAGCTTGTAATATGTGTAATAAACCCTTTATGGGCTAAGTTTCTTAAGTTGGGATTATAAACAAGGTTAGTCATGTTATTTATGTTTGTATAAAGATATATTATGAATTACTTATTATTGTGTGTGATTTTCATTGTTTTAACAATCTTTATTTATTTGGCCAATTAATGAAGATATTTATGATCTTCATATGTTTCAAAGAAAATATGTTTGATTAGATCAAATGATCTTCACTCTAAGTTGTTCTAGGGATAGAAATATACCCCTAGTCCTTAGATGATTCATTGAGTTATTTTCACAAATCCTAATGCTATGTATTGAAGCCAATCAACATAGAAATATAGTGGATTGATTCAATATGTAAGGGGCGTTTATAGTTCGAAAGAGAAACCGTCTTTTTAAGGAAAATCGAATCTACACAACATAATAAGTAAATTCATCTTATGATCTCCAATACATCTTTTATAACTAATGACGAACTAAGTTTGTAATCCCAACTATTTCATTTTATCGATAATCAATCTATTATTATTGCTATCTTTTTATTTCCTTATAATATTAGAACTATTATTGCAATTTCTTTGCAATTATTAAACCAAACTTTTTAATTGTGTGTTTCACTCATCTTAAGTATCTATAAAAATAGACTAATAGTGTATAATTCAAATTATAACATAACTTCCTTGTGGGATCGATAAACCGGACTCAAAAATTCCACTTTACTACTTGATACGATATCGTGCACTTGCGATAGTTACACAAAAAGCGTGTCATCTGCCCTGGCCAGTTCCCAGCACTCCCGACAGTGCCTGCCGCACCCGTCCGGCCAGTGCCCAGCCGCCATGACCCGACGATTCGATTTCCGAAAACGCACGGAACGAACACGACGAAATGCTCGCGGACAACATCATCGACCCGAAATGAAATACCATGCAACAATTAATCACACGCGACCATGAAAAGGGTCAAGACAACAAATATGAATGCGGATACCCACAACATTGGGTAAATTATAAAATGGCCCAAAATGCGCGAAAATCACAATACGTGATGGAATAACCAAACCGAACTTCACAACACGTCTAACAAAGTTAAACGGACTTACAGGAAACTCGAAACAACAGTTTCGAATGAGATTTGCAAGAATCGAACTCAAGTGCGGAAAAGCCGCTTAAGAACACGGAACTCAACAAAACGATACCGAAACGAACTCGGATGACAAAAAGTGTAGAATTAATCATTCTCAAAATGACGATACGGTCATGAGCGAGTCGTCAAAATGGACTTCCGCTGAAAAAAAAGATATTACCGGAAATCGAAATTGCGGATATTACATACTACCCTCCTTAAAAGAAGTTTCGTCCCGAAACTTAAAACAAGTAGGGAGAAGCAATATCCCGCCAGGAAAACTCAACGAGATACATAAGAAACGCGTAACTTACGCCCAACGGCGAAACGTTACAAGCAACGCAAAGGAATATACGGCGTGAAAACACGCTCCACGACGACCAACACAACGCCACCGGTAGAGACATAATAAAACCAACAAGTGAGAAGCGTCATCAAACAGATAATACAATCAAGTCGATTATCTGAACTATCAGAAAACACAAAGCACCTATTACAAGGAACACGCACAGTCGAGAAAACAGAAAATAAACACAAAACGATCCACAAGGACAATCACAAACAATTCGGACTACGCCGAAATCCTCAAAAAACATATTAGGCATATCTGTGCCCTTTCGGAGCAGAGACGCAGCCTCGATCCCCAAATCTCTCAGATACCGTCTCGCAATGCACGGCTCAGTGACCCACCTGGCCACACTCGAAACAGCTGACTAACAGTGAACGACAATTCTTCGCGGTACGAGATCAGGCAACAACAGTCAGACAACCCCGATCGAACAACAACGATCGAACAACAACAACCGAACAACAACGATAGAATAACAACGATCAAATAATAATGATCGGACAACAACGATCAAATAACAATGATGGAACAACAACGATCGAAAAACAATGATCGAGCAATAACGATCAAATAACAATGATCGAACAACAATGATCAAAAAGCAATGATCGAATGACAACGGCCGAACAATGACTCTGAAGTTCACACTTCAACTCAAGACATCAAAAGAACTAGTAGAACCAAAAGATGTTACTTCCGAACAAGGTTCACAAGAATCGAACCGAACTCGAAAAAGTTACAGCGATAACTAGATCGACCCAAAACAAGATCACGGCTCGTTCGAACGATGAAACTGAAATACAGAACAAGTTCAGGAAGTATCAACGAACACGAGCGAGTCGATAGACTTGAGAAAGAGGAAATGCATAAGTCCAAAAATAATACGGGTATTACATTCGACCTCTTATAAAAGAAGGTCGTCCACGCAACTCACAATAACGGAAACAAGGCAACAACACAAAAGCAGCTGACGGAAACATTTCCCATGGGTCTCTTAGAGCCGATCCTGATATCTGTACTAAAGTTCGTGCCCCGAAAGACTCGGAACCCAACTCGCAAAACTGGATCCTGTGTCTCCCGGGTCAACACTTGAAATGCGTTACTGACGAGAAGGACAATTGGTACGTGCATGCCCCCGGCACACCACGGTTGAAACACCTCGGCTCGGCATACCAAATATACAAATGCGAGATACAATGGAACATAACATCGCAAAACAACAAACCGGAGATGCCAACTTGGCATAACATATCAACACATACTAAAATCACAACAACCACGGCATCGTTCGACGATTACAATGGACCGAACGATAACCAACATATAATTACTAAACATCACAAAACAACCACGTATGTACACAATCATACAAACTCAAGTCCTAACCGCTCACACAGGTGCGATAGCACGCAAATCACCACGAAACGACAACATTGAAGATCAACATCACACCTCTCACAGAGGGCTAACACAACAATGCGTGGCGAACGACTCAACGCTTACACCACCAATTCAACCACAACTCGGGGTTAACACCCTAACGAAAGTTCGAACACATACATGCATTTCCGGTCCGCAAACATGAATGATAGGTTTTAAAAACGAAAACCACCTTTTTGAAAACAATTTAGAAACACCGGTACATCTTGAGTATCACCTTACAAAAAGTAGTACAAACACCATTATCGAGACTTTGAAAACCATCTTGCGTTTGAACAAAAATGAGGATACTTTTCTTTTTGTGAAAAACTTTCAGAAATATTCGACCCTCGGGTCTAAGCAAAACATTTCTAAATAATTTAAAATATCTCAAAATATTTTGGTCCTCAACTGGAATAATTTTGAAACATATTATGGCACTGGAAGGCACCTTGAAAGTATCGCGAGAAAATAATTCATTTTAAAAGTACGTCTCGAAATTTATTTTCTAAGATACTCAAGTTTTTCGAAAATCTATTAAGCTAGAATGCCAAAAAACTCACATGTAACAACATTCACTTACATCCATCACAATACACGCATCAACTCGCTCAAAAACCAAGACAACACATGTCTTTTACCGGAAACAAACAGTCGAATATCATATTCAAAGGGACATAAATAACGACAACACTCCTAATATAAACGAAATATGAGAGTCACATAAACGCATCACGAAACCAAGAATCTGCGTAGAGACTCCGTCACTTAACACATAATCATACCAGTAACTCGTGTCACACGAGGCACAACACAAAGAAGGGAGACTTACATCCATAGGTCGCACGAAGATGATGATCGCCCCACGATACAAATCACGACCAACCAACTCAGACGACGCGTCGCGACACGACTCCGTCAGACAAAATCCGACGAGACAAAACTCAATAAGCACAACTTGACCCAACAGCCTAGGTTTCCACAACCTAATGCTCCGATACCATTTATGTAACATCCCCAATCCGCTCAGGGATATTACACGCCGTAGAATTACTCTTGGTGATGTTTTCGATATTGTTATAGAGTTTCGTATCTTGTTGGATCACAATCGTGTTGTTTAGACCTTGCGGAAGTGTTATGGGTCAGAAAAATAGTGCACGCTAGGCCTAGGCTAATGCACGCTAATTCTGCTTGAGTAGCGCACGCTAGCTTTGAGCCGTAGCGCACTCTAAGGGACCAGTCAGGTCAGAACTAGTAACTCATACTGCTTTCTGGACTAGCAGTTAACGCGCGTTAGGAGTTCGTTAATGCACGGTATTAGTGGTCAGTAGCGCGCGCTAACATCCGTCTGTAGCGCACGCTAACGGGATGGTTGGCAGAGGCAGTGAGGTTGTCAGGTTTTCTGGACTATCAAGTAACGTACGCTAGTCTTCGGATAGCGCACGCTATAAGAGCTGCGTAGCGCACGCTAAGCCATAGCGGTAGCGCACGCTAAGACTCGAGCAGGGCAGAGGACAGTAGGTTCTGGACTCCAGTTTCTGGACACCATTTTTGGCTAGCGCACGCTAAGATAAGGCGATTAGCGCACGTTAACGGGGCCGGCAGAAGCCACTGGACTACCCGGTGACTGTAACACCCCCAATCCACTCAGGGATATTACACGCCGTAGAACATTTCCTCAAGGTTCTACCAGGCTGGTAACAAAATCGAACAACTCAACAATGCCTTTAAGGCTAAAATGACTCAATAGACCGATTTGGTCTTTCAATAAATACATACAACTCAATTACAATTCATGCCCACGCAGGGGTCGAATACAACACACTCCCGTACAACGGGGAAAGAATACTGCAGCATAAATAAAATACAGTTAGACCAATATGACAACATACGGGTCCTCGTGTGATTAGTATCGTTCATCTTTCATCATCCTTCATGCCGACCCTGTGATATGCTCCGCAAAACCTGAATGCAATACAGACATCCACCCCCCGAATACTCCGGGGTTAGCAAAACTCCACTATTTTGCTAGTGCAAGTATAAAATACAAAAACAAGCCATACATATCATACTCCAAGGACTTAGAAATCATAAACATACTTCCCGAGGTAAATCACTTGATCAAAACGGTTAAATCGAAAGATAGGGGTAAACCCGATATACAACTTGTAAAAACATTTTACGATCTCGGGAGTTTTGAAAACGTTTAGGGACACAGCCCAAAAGTAGTCATTTTTTCAAAAGCACAATTACGATAACAATACCCGGGGTCCACGACCCAAACCATAAACCACATGGTCTACGACCCAAATCATCAAACACACATTCCTAAGAATTATTCGCGTCCCGTGCTAACAAGCCACGAACCTCAGATGCTCCCGCAGAACATACCCGAGTGAATAACCCAATAGGAAACCATACCAAATCACATGTCACCGTAACAACAGTCATGTGACCACAAGCACAGATACATTCATAACCAAATCACAACCATAAGTTATCCCGGCATCGCGCTAACAAGCCACGAACCTCGGAGTCCCCGCAAGACATATCCGATGGATAACCACACAAGTTATCCCCGGCATCGGGCTAGCAAGCCCCGAACCTCGGAGTCCCCGCAATACATACCCGATTGATAACCCTACAGTCACGCCCGACCCATACTAGCAAGTATGGATCCCGAAGATTCAACGATCATACCCGGAGGCACATCACATACAACAAGCACACAACAATAATCAACTATCAAGCCAAGCAACATTAAGCATTACAACTTCCTTTCAAAGGAGTAACAACCAATATCACCCGTCACATATTCACCGAACAAGCACACATAACAACACGTTATCCTCGGTAAATGATTACGGTTTATTACATTCACTAAATGTGATCATAAGTCTTTCAACCAACGAAGTTAACACACATAGGCCAAAAACACACTTATTCACGAAGCATCCGAGTTATCGTTGAAAGACAACATTTATCGAGAACATACCGATACTTTTTAACATTCATTAAACATCCGGATTTTACATAAAATCATTTACCAACAATTATACCTACAAAACATGAAACGTATGGGCAAGATACTTGCCTCGAATAATCACAATGCGGAGAATCGACCGAAGTGAGGAGACTCGGACCGACTACGAACCTTCCGACTCCGCCAAACGACAACAATAACAATGAAAATGAATTCCAAAGTACGACCCAAAGCCGCTGAATTCAAGTAACAAACAAGGAAAGTTCAAGGGTTTCCCCCAAAACGGCCAAGAACACGAATCGACCCGACAAAAACATGAAAATGGAATTCCCAACCGAAATATAGATATTCAATCCATAGGATATGTTTAAAAACATCATTTTACAACAATCGGTTCATCAAAAATGGATGGAAAACGAAATCAAGAACAAATCCCCCAAAAAGTCAACTCGAAGGAAATTAAGAAATATACCTTGATTCGACGAAGAACAATAGATTAAATGATGTTAAACACATGAATAATATTAAGATTAATCATACCCATCATGGATTAATCAACAATACAGAACAAATCGGACAAAAACCCGAAAACCCCAAAATTTCCCAAAGATAGGGTTCTAGGAAATCTAACCTTGATTCGCTGGATCAAAGGATGTTATATGATGATTAATCAATGATATAAGATCAAGGACTTCGTGGATTAGTTGCTTGACAATATGTCTCCTTGATCACCACGCCTCCAGCCACGGAAATGAGAAGATAGAAATGAAAAATGGGTGAAAATATGACTGCTCAGTCATATTTATACTGGCGCGGCCTAGCGTACGCTAGCCTTCCGGCAGTAGCGTGCGCTATCGGCCAGTATCGCCCAGACCCTCGGCCGGGGCCCGCATGACCAAGACCGTTGACCCAACTCGCCGACCAGACTCGCTGCCCGACTCCCGAGAAGCGTGCAGCCGCGGACACTAGCGCGCGCTAGCCGACCTGTCCAGAACCCTCTGGACTAAACTGCTAGGCCAGGTAACATGCGCTAGTCGGACGACAGCGTGCGCTACACATGACGGTTAGCGCGCGCCACGACCGACAGTAGCGTGCGCTACCTGCCGATCCTCCCCGAGTCCAGAACTCCAGGAACCCCTCCGCCCAGCCCGATAGCGTGCACTGGCCGGCCTATTAACGTGCGCTAGTCCTGCCGAGCTAGCGTGCGCAGTGTGCCGGCAGTAGCGCACGCTATGCCGGTTCCTGCCGCGTCTGCCCGGCCAGTGCCCAGCACTCCCGACAGTGCCTGCCGCACCCGTCCGGCCAGTGCCCAACCGTCATGACCCGACGATTTGGGTTCCGAAAACGCACGGAACAAACACGACGAAATGCTCGCGGACAACATCATCGACCCGAATGCAACAATTAATCACACGCGATCATAAAAAGGGTCAAGACAACAAATACGAATGCGGATACCCACAACCTTGGGTAAATTACAAAAATGGCCCAAAACGCCCGAAAATCACAATACGTGATCGAATAACCAAACCGAAGTTCACAACACGTCTAACAAAGTTAAACGGACTTACAGGAAACTCGAAACAGCAGTTTCGAACGAGATTCGCAAGAATCGAACTCAAGTGCGGAAAAGCCGCTTAAGAACACGGAACTCAACAAAACGATACCGAAATAAACTCGGATGACAAAAAGTGCAGAATTAATCATTCTCAAAATGACGATACGGTCATGAGAGAGTTGTCAAAACAGACTTCTGCCGAAAAAAAAGATATTACCGGAAATCGAAATTGCGGATATTACAGTGACCTCGCTAGCGCGCGCTAATAATCGAGACGTAGCGTGCGCTAGACTGGGTGAGTATATATTGGACAGTTGACTTCCATTTCGTCATTTTTCATTCTCTTCACTCATTTTCGACGGGAGAAGCTCGGGAGAGGCGATTTTGGGCGATTGGAAGCGATCCATCTTCAAACATCAACATCTTTGGTTGGAGAACAAGGATTACACAACATCTAATCCATTCTGTCGTCCAAATCAAGGTAAAAATCCTTAGAACCCTATTTTTTTGGGAATTTTGGGGTTTTTCCTAGATTCTTCCGATTTATCCATTTTGAATCTTGAGAACCTTGAAATTATGATGTATCTATCCCGTATACATGCCTTTCCTACGATTTTACGGATTGGTTTGTGCCGTGTTCGGACTTGTGAGGGTTTGGGTGATTTTCCAACCTCTAGTTGTTTACCCTTGTATTTTCGTGAATTGTAAATGGGTTTCGGGAGTTTCTTCGTGAATTATGAGTAAGGATTATTGATTATCATATCTCTTACGAATTGTTTAGGTGCCGGAAGCGCGTTCTTGGACCTAACGAACTCATACTCTTTTCCGTTCAATTTCTCGATGTCTCAAAGGCAAGTATGTATTTATGATTGTACGTTCTCGACTTTGGAAGTAAGATATATGAATGGCTTGATTGTTTATATCCACTCTGGGACGGGCCGACAGGTCCCCCGAGGGTTTCGTAGCCTTTGGTGCGATTCTACGGATAATTTGGGTTAACCACTCTAGGGCGGGCTGACGGGTCCCCTGAGGGTTCCGTAGCCTCTGGTGCGGTTCCACGGTTGATCATGTATGTATTGATGTGATGCTATGAGATTTAGTTATTTCGGAATACTAGTCTTAAATTGATGAATTGACGGTTACCTTTACTTTATTGTCGAGGAGTATTGTGTTTCATACTTGATATACTTGCACTAGCTATTCGACGGATAACCCCTTTATGGGGGAAATACTTTTTATGTATTTCAGGTTCTAGGAGAGCGGATAGGCAGGTATCGGGTCGGCATGAAGATGACGGGCAAGGGTGATACTGTGTCTTATCTTCGGTTATGTTTTATGTTCCTCCATTCAGTGTTGTTGTACTGGAATGGTTATTGAATACCCGAGTATTGTTTGTTTTCAGTCTTCCTTGATGTTCCGGCCTGTGTTGCCGAGGTTTTGATTTTGTACTGTAATGTATTTGGATACATTGGACATGGTTTGAATACCCTCTGTATCGTCTTTCATTCCATGTATTTGGACCTTCTCGGTCAAGTTTTATAGTTCTGCGTATGATTAGCCTTGTATGTCCCACGGAGGGTTCACGGCGCTGTAATATACCCTGAATTGTAACACCCCCAATCCACTCAGGGATATTACACGCCGTAGACCCTCTCCTCGAGGATCTACCAAGCTGATAACTAAAATCAAACATCTAAACATCGCCTTTAAGGCTAAAATGACTCAGTAGACCGACTTGGTCTTTCAATAATAATATACAACTCCATTCCAAACACATACCCACGCAGGGGTCAAAATACAATAAACTCCCGTACAACGGGGAAAGATCTTTGCGTGAAAAGAAAATACAACTAGACCAATACGACATCAACGGAACCTCGTGTGATTAGTATCGTTCATCTTTCATCATCCTTCGTGCCGACCCTGTGCTATGCTCCAAAACCTGAATGCAAAAATAGACATCCACCCCCCAAATACTCGGGGGTTAGCAAAACTCCACTGTTTTGCTAGTGCAAGTACAAGTGCAAATACGAGCCATACAATTCACATTCCACGAATAACAATAACCAGGAATCCTCAAAGATCCAACAGTAATGAAAAGTACTTCCCGAGGCAAGGGTTGGTAAAACATTCCAAAACCGAAAGATCACAAATCAAAAGAAACAATTTATAAAGCAGTTTAAAATGCCATCAGGAGTTTTAATAGGAAACCATTTAGGATTTCCGAATCCTTCTCTTTCCAAAAATCAACAGGGGTCACAACCCAAAGGTTTTGTTTTCGCAAATAGAAAACAGACAACAATTCACAGGGCCCGAGCCCAACTTCACGTGTCCTCGACGGACATAAAAATCAACACAACGTAATCACGCACGCGCATCGCCTAGGACTGGAACGAAGCCACAAATCCCACTCGAGGCCTCGAAGGACCCTCCCGATCTGGCTAGCTAAACAAATCACACACATCTCACGGTTGGATCAATCGCTTGTTGCATCCTGGCCACATGATCGCATGCCATGTGCCACCGTAGATTATCTCAGGCTCTCACGGTTGGATCAATCACTTGTTGCATCCTGACCACATGATCACGTGCCATGTGTCACCGTAGACCTTCAACCATATTCACACATTCACACAAATAACATATCACATCAAGGATATTCAAGCAATTCGCCAAGAAGCATCAAACACCTAGCAAAACACCACGTCAAACCACAACGCACCGAAATGAAATAATATGCGTCCACACGCAAATACCAAGTGCATCATCAACACCAAATATATCCATAGGATTCACATAGTCATTTACAAGACGCACCATTCACAAAACACACGCGTTTTGAAAGCAAGCCTTTAACAAGGCTAAACCGAATCTTTTGAAAGTTCAATTCAAACAACCAAACAACCACATTTAGACGATCACTAATTATCATATCCATAAAACAAGAATAGTATGGGCAAGGTACTTGCCTCGATATCACGAGCAATGGAAAAATGAACGGATACGGACGGGTAGCCCTCAAATTCCCGAACACTATCTAGAACGCGATAGCACCGAAATTACTACGGGAAAACACCACATGAATCATCAATCACCAACGGAATTCAACATAGGAATCATCGAGCACCTATAATCCTCCGTAAGGAATAATAAAACATGATTACGACGAGAATTAAGGCCAAAAACAACGGAAATCCCAACAAACTATCAAAGGGAACTCATTCGAACATTTAATCGAACATTAAATGTTCAAGACCCTTCAAGAACAAAGAAATCACCCCTCGGGTCGAACGAACCAAAGATACGAGTATCCAATCCGTAGAACAAGTTCAAAACAACGTTTATACAACAATTAATTGATTAAAAGCAGTTGGAATCGAAATCAAAAAGGAAAATCCCCAACTCTACAAAAACAAGGGTTCAAGCCAAAATACCTTGATTTGGATGAATGATTCAAGTAGAGGTCGAAAATCTACAACAAGACTTGAGGTGGATGATCTCTACAAGTTTGGGAGCACTCAAATCGCCCAAAATCGCCCTTAAAATCGCCTAGAATGGTAGGAGGAAGAAGAGAGGAGAAAATGAATGTTTCTCCTCGAAAATCTGCTAAAAGTGCGAGAAAAAGCCCGTGTGCCGCGGCACAGACAAGTGTGCCGCGGCCCGGGGCCAAAAACGCCCGAAATCAGCTTAGTGCCGCGGCCCAGCGAAGTGTGCCGCGGCTGCAGTCTGATCCACTCCAACACCAAAAAGGCACATCGTGCAGTCTTAGCTATTTCGACCATAACTCCTTCGTCTGGACTCCGATTGACTCACCGTTTGAACCATTGGAAAGCTAACTTGATGATTTATAATATTGCAAAGATTCAGAATTTTTGGAGTTTCCAAGAATTGATGGTGACTATACAAAGTCGAACTCCCACGTGAAAAAGTCGATTAAGGACACGGATCTCAACAAAACGACACCGAAATGAACTCGGATGACAAAAAGTGCAGAATTAATCATTCTCGGAATGACGAAACGGTCATGACCGAGTCGTCAAAACGAACTTCCGCTGAAAAAAGAAAAATACCGAAATTCGAAATTGCGGATATTACATTCTACCCTCCTTAAAAGAAGTTTCGTCCCGAAACTTAAAACAAGTAGGGGGGAGTAATACACCCGCCAGGAAAACTCGACGAGATACACAAAAACAGAAAACTCGCGCCCAACGGCGAAACGCTGCAAGAAACGCAAAGAGACATACGGCGTGAAAACGCGCTCCACGACGACCAACACAACGTCGCCGTTAGGGATATAATAAAACCAACAAATGACAAGCGTCATCAAATGGATAATATAGCCAAGTCAATTATCCGACAATCACAAAACACAACGAACGAAAGTCAGCATGATTGACCAACCCAACGGTACATCAATCAAAACGCGAGCAAATCGCTGAACCAATGCGGAATTCCACCGCCCAAGGGTTGGAAGATCGAAAACGATACTAATTTCCCGAACTTAAGGGAATTACGAAGGAGTCTGAACGTTCAACAATCACGAAACGAGATTAATAAAAACCGAAAAATCAATGATCGAACCACAACGATCGAGTCCACAAAAAATCGAATAATCATGTTCGGATCACGAAGAACAATAAGGTTCAACCGACAACTCCGAAGTTCACATCTCGACTCGAGACGAAACATGATCCGGTGAAAACAACGAAATGTGCACTCACATAAGATCCACAGGAAAGGGAATAGCAATCGAAAAAAAATCACAACGACAAACGAGTTATTCCGAAACAATACCGCACTCGTTCGATCAACAAAAGCAAGGGGCAGGACAAGCTCAGAAAATGTCAACGAACATAAACGAGTCGACAGAGTCGAAAACACAAGAGTTCCAAATTCGATCCACTTCGAATAAAAGAACTAATAGAACCAGATGATGTCACTTCCGAACAAGGTTCACAAGAATTGAACCGAACTCAAAAAAGTTACAGCGATAACCAGATCGACCCAAAACAAGATCACGGCTCGTTCGGACGATGAAACCGAAATACAGAACAAGTTCAGAAAGTGTCAACGAACACGAGCGAGTCGATAGACATGAGAAAGAGGAAATGCGGAAGTCAAAAATGATACGGGCATTACATTCGACCTCTTATAAAAGAAATGTCATTCCCGCAACTCACAACAACGGGAGTAAGGTGACAACACAAAAAGCAAACGACAGAAACACCTCCCATTGGCCTCTCAGAGCCGATCCTCATATCTGTACTGAAGTTCGCGCCCCGAAAGACTCAGAACCCAACTCGCAAAACTGGATCATGTGTCTCTCGGGTCCACACTTGAAAAGCGTTACTGACGAGAAGGACAATTTGCACGTACATGCCCCCGGCACAACACGTTCGAAATGCCTCGGCTCGGCATATCAAAAACACAGATGCTAAATACAATGGAACATAACACCGCAAAACAACATACCGGAGATGCCAACTCAGCATAACATATCAACATATACAAAAATCACAACAACAGCATCGTTCGACGATTACAACGGTCCGAACGATAGCCAGCACACAATCATAAACATCATGAAACAATCACCAATGTGCATAAACGCACAAAAATCCAAGCTTTAATAGCTCACATAGGTGTGATAACACGCAAGCCACCACGAAATGACAACATAAAATATCATCATCACACCTCCCACAACGGGCTAACAAAACATATGCGTGGCGAACGACTCAACGTTCACACCACCAATTCAATCACAATTCGGAGGGCTACACCCTAACAACAATACCAACATCGTACACACCTTCTCCGACCACAAGCATGAAATGATGGGTTTTAAAAACGAAAACCACCTTTTGAAAATAGTTTGAAAACACCAGTTGATCTTGAGTATCACTTTACAAAAAGTAGTGCAAACATTGTTATCGAGACGTTGAAAATCATCTTGCATTTGAACAAAAATGAGGACACCTTCTCTTAGTGAAAAACTTTCAGAATATTCGACCCTCGGGTCTAAGTAAAACTGTTTATAAAACATTGAAAATATCTCAAAACATTTTTGGGTCCTCGAGGTAGAATAATTTTGAAACATATTGTGGCACCTTGGATGTACCACGAGAAAATAATTCATTTTAAAAGTACGTCTCGAAATTTATTTTCTAAGATACTCAAGTTTTTCCAAGATAATTCAATGGGCTAGAATGCCCAAAAATTTCAGGTAATTACACGGAACATTATAGCGCCGTGGGTCCCGCGCCGGAACCCACCAGGATAAAACCATTTACAAAAACGCCAAAAAGGCCGATGACGGTAATATTTCAAAAACTCACAAAAGCTATTTACAAAATACTAAATACCGTCATAAGAATTTCGCCAAAATGATCAAGGCCACAATGCCCAAAAACTCGGTTAAGGGAATCGATTTTCGAAATAAAACTCGGTCGGTAAAATACTGAAAGTCATTACAAAAGAACTCACGCAGCGGATAAAAGAAATACAGTTCAACATGCACAATCCAGCAACACTACTCCTCATATGAACGAAATATGAGAGTCAAATAACCACATATCACGAAATCAAAATCCATAAGAGGATTCCGTCACTTAACAAATAATCATAAAAATAGCTCGTGTCACACGAGGCACAACACAAAGAAGGGAGACTTACATTCACAGGTCGCACGAAGATGATGATCGCCCACGATACTAATCACGACCAACAAACTCAGACGACGCGTCGCGACACGACTCAGTCAGATAAAATCCGACGAGACAAAAACTCAACAGACACTACTGACCCGACAGCCTAGGTTTCAACAACCTAAGCTCTGATACCATTTATGTAACACCCCCAATCCACTCAGGGATATTACACGCCGTAGACCCTCTCCTCGAGGATCTACCAGGCTGATAACTAAAATCAAACATCTAAACATCGCCTTTAAGGCTAAAATGACTCAGTAGACCGACTTGGTCTTTCAATAATAATATACAACTCCATTCCAAACACATACCCACGCAGGGGTCAAAATACAATAAACTCCCGTACAACGGGGAAAAGATACTGCAGCGGAAAAGAAAATACAACTAGACCAATACGACATCAACGGAACCTCGTGTGATTAGTATCGTTCATCTTTCATCATCCTTCGTGCCGACCCTGTGCTATGCTCCAAAACCTGAATGCAAAAATAGACATCCACCCCCCGAATACTCGGGGGTTAGCAAAACTCCACTGTTTTGCTAGTGCAAGTACAAGTGCAAATACGAGCCATACAATTCACATTCCACGAATAACAATAACCAGGAATCCTCAAAGATCCAACAGTAATGAAAAGTACTTCCCGAGGCAAGGGTTGGTAAAACATTCCAAAACCGAAAGATCACAAATCAAAAGAAACAATTTATAAAGCAGTTTAAAATGCCATCGGGAGTTTTAATAGGAAACCATTTAGGATTTCCGAATCCTTCTCTTTCCAAAAATCAACAGGGGTGACAACCCAAAGGTTTTGTTTTCGCAAATAGAAAACAGACAACAATTCACAGGGCCCGAGCCCAACTTCACGTGTCCTCGACGGACATAAAAATCAACACAACGTAATCACGCACGCGCATCGCCTAGGACTGGGACGAAGCCACAAATCCCACTCGAGGCCTCGAAGGACCCTCCCGAGCTGGCTAGCTAAACAAATCACACACATCTCACGGTTGGATCAATCGCTTGTTGCATCCTGGCCACATGATCCCATGCCATGTGCCACCGTAGATTATCTCAGGCTCTCACGGTTGGATCAATCACTTGTTGCATCCTGACCACATGATCACGTGCCATGTGTCACCGTAGACCTTCAACCATATCCACACATTCACACAAATAACATATCACATCAAGGATATTCAAACAATTCGCCAAGAAGCATCAAACACCTAGCAAAACACCACGTCAAACCAGAACGCACCGAAATGAAATAATATGCGTCCACACGCAAATACCAAGTGCATCATCAACACCAAATATATCCATAGGATTCACATAGTCATTTACAAGACGCACCATTCACAAAACACACGCGTTTTGAAAGCAAGCCTTTAACAAGGCTAAACCGAATCTTTTGAAAGTTCAATTCAAACAACCAAACAACCACATTTAGACGATCACTAATTATCATATCCATAAAACAAGAATAGTATGGGAAAGGTTCTTGCCTCGATATCACGAGCAATGGAAAAATGAACGGATACGGCCGGGTAGCCCTCAAATTCCCGAACACTATATAGAACGCGATAACACCGAAATTACTACGGAAAAACACCACATGAATCATCAATCACCAACAGAATTCAACATCGGAATCATCGAGCACCTATAATCCTCCATAAGGAATAATAAAACATGATTACGACGAGAATCAAGGCCAAAAATAACGGAAATCCCAACAAACTATCAAAGGAACTCATTCGAACATTTAATCGAACATTAAATGTTCAAGACCCTTCAAGAACAAAGAAATCACCCCTCGGGTCGAACGAACAAAAGATACGAGTATCCAATCCGTAGAAAAAGTTCAAAACAACGTTTATACAACAATTAATTGATTAAAAACGGATTGGAATCGAAATCAAAAAGGAAAATCCCCAAATCTACAAAAACAAGGGTTCAAGCCAAAATACCTTGATTTGGATGAATGATTCAAGTAGAGGTCGAAAATCTACAACAATACTTGAGGTGGATGATCTCTACAAGTTTGGGAGCACTCAAATCGCCCAAAATCGCCCTTAAAATCGCCTAGAATGGTAGGAGGAAGAAGAGAGGAGAAAATGAATGTTTCTCCTCGAAAATCTGCTAAAAAGTGCAGAAAAAGCCCGTGTGCCGCGGCACAGGACAAGTGTGCCGCGGCCCAGGGCCAAAAAAAACGCCCAGAAATCAGCTTAGTGCCGCGGCCCAGCCGAAGTGTGCCGCGGCACACGGTACAGTCCACTCCAACACCAAAAAGGCACATCGTGCAGTCTTAGCTATTTCGACCATAACTCCTTCGTCTGGACTCCGATTGACTCACCGTTTGAACCATTGGAAAGATAACTTGATGATCTATAATATTGCAAAGAATAAAAATTTTTGGAGTTTCCAAGAATTGATGGTGACTTTACAAAGTCGAACTCCCACGTGAAAAAGTCGATTAAGGACACGGAACTCAACAAAATAACACCGAAACGAACTCGGATGACAAAAAGTGAAGAATTAATCATTCTCGGAATGACGAAGCGGTCATGACCGAGTCGTCAAAATGAACTTCCGCTGAAAAAATAAAAATACCGAAATTCGAAATTGCGGATATTACATGAATAACTTGGGGGTGTTACAGTAGCCTGGCTGCTCGCGGTTTGGCTCTCGGAGCGGAAGCCGAGGCGATCGTATACTGATCTCCTGGCTCCGCGGTAGGCGATGAGGTCTTTGATGCCGAGCTCGATTTTTCGGCGAGGGGGAGCCAAATGGCCGACCTGTCTTTTGGGAGTTGGGTATGCGAACTCCAGGTGACGGATTCGGGCTTCAACGTCTCATGGCTGGGGCCAGAATGCCCCGGTCTCCATGAAGGGTCACTTCCAAGCCGGCTGAAGACGGAACTGTCCCACCTCGCGAGTGCCTTTTCTTGTGAATCGGGGCTTTCTGACGATTGCTCGATAAGTAAACCCTTGAGCTTTCGTTTGCCCGCGCGGCGGATGGCTGAGGGGGTTATAGCAGGCGCATCGCATGCTCTCCGTTGCTCCCTTAGGATGGCCATGGCCTCCTCGACCTGTTCCGCGGTTTGGAATTGATCGAGTGAGAAGCTGGGCCGTTCCTCGGGGGTGGGAGTGAGAGTCTCGCGTCGCCGCGGCTACCCTCCGCCGTGGGTCGGGACCCGGTCTGGGCCGGAATAAGGCGTTCGGCGGACCGTAGGGTAGCTCTCTTCGAGGTGGTGGCAGACGTCATTATCTTGAAGGTTTTTCTTTGAAGAAAAGTGAGTGTTTCTTCAAGTATATGCTTCAGAGAACAGTGAGTATTCTTCGAAATGGTCGGAATGAAAATGAGGGTAAATCCCCTTCCTCTAGCGCCAATTGTTGTTACCCAAAATATTATTCGGAATGGTTTGCTGGATATGGCTATGGGTGAGTAACAAACAAAATGCGAGAGCACGTACGAGGAGTGTAAATAACACAAGATTTATCGGGTTTGTTAGGCCCGGGTTTGAATGCTCTCGCGAGATATTATTAATAAGAATTCCGCTTGGGAGTAAGATATTAATGTAAGAGTACAATTACAATGAGTGTAAAGACCCTAGTTATCTAGCTCTTGAGTGCTGATGATTTCCGGAAGAACCAGAGTTGATGTTCTGTGAGTTCTTGAAATGTAGGGAGTTCTCGTTTCTGCCGACTGTCTTTCGGTTAAGAGGTTCCGAGAGTGAGCGAGAGAGATCCCAGGGAAAAGCCGAGAGTCTTCCAAGTGTGGAAGTCTTCTATTTATAGGAGAGGGGTTAGTTGGGATGTCTGGATCCAAGACGGGCGATCGCCTTTCCTGTATTAAATTATACGGGCGATCGTCTTCAGCACGTGGGTCGGTTTCCTTAAAGTCCGTGGCTGCTGCTGGCAGCCAGCTGTGCCAACTAATGAGAAGACAACACGTGCCTCATGTCGCAGTCTTGGGAGGTCCGACCTAGGACCTTTCGGCGGGTCTGTCGGCTGGTGAGAGGTTGTCCTTGTCACCAACAGCTGGTGATGGGCTGGAGTCAAAAAGCCTTTTCCTGCGACGCCTTTTGCGGATCTGCACGTGGGTCTTCATCCGAGATTCGGACTTGGCGGATGTTGGCCTTACACGTGGCATAAGGCGATCGTCTTGGTCGGGTACTAGAGTCGATCGCTAGGTGCCAAGAGACGATCGCCCTGGATGTCGATCGCTCGGCACTTGACCTCGATCTGGAACCCTCGTTTGACAGGTCTGCCTTGGTTCATCCGACATTGGCTTGGACGCTCAGCTCTTATGCCGATCGCCGTCGAGGCGTATAAATCGCCGTACAACAGATTGTATGAATTGGTGTGAGATGAATGAATTGGATTTTGGGTATTTATAGGAAAAAATGTGTATTTTTTATAAATTAAAAAAAATCTGCACTGCAAAGTGCAGTGTAGACAGGACCGTTGCTGAGAGCAACGTCTAAAAAGCAGCCTGCAACCATGATGGTGTGGTGGGTGGGGGTGGGGCCAGCAGAAGGGATTTCTTTTTTTTTTTTAAAAATGGACGACCCGGCGGGTCAGTGGCGGGTCGTGACCCGCCGGGTCAGCGGGTAGGAATTAGGTCGACCCTAACCCTAACCCACAACCCGTACGACCCTTGACCCATTTGACCCATGACCCGACAGGTCCGGGTCAGGACAGGTTCCCGCCGGGTCCGGGTTGACCCTCGACCCTTGGACATGCTTACCATCAAGTGGCAACTTAGATTCCAAACGAAATGGCCAGCAAAATTATTGGCCGCGAACAACGAAAACAAAAATTGGTCGACGACTAGCCTTTTAGACTAACTCGAGCAGCGCCGAATCCATGCAAGGGAAACCGAAAAATAAAATAAAGATGAGGCATTGGCTGAAAGCAACTTTGGGTGCCTACTCTCTCCTTTTATTTTTCTTCTTCTCTTTGTGACATTTATCACAATTTTAGGAGTTTAATATACAGTAAAACTTCGATAAATAAATATAATCAGGACCGGATAAAAATATTCATTTAGCGAAATTATTCATTTATCGAAAGAAAATTTGAACATGTTATAAAGAGTTGAGACCGAAAAAAATTATTCATTTGACGAGGTTATTCGTTTATCGAACATTCATTTATCGAGGTTTAACTGTATCAGAAAGGATAGGGACACTAGAGGTGGACGTGGGTCGGGTTGGGTCGGGGCCGGGCTGGGCCGGGCCCGGGCCGGGCTGAGGCGGGTCGGGCTGGGACTTGAGAGCCCAGGACCGGCCCATGTATTTGGCGGGCCGGGCCTGGGCTGGGCGGCTGAAGCCCACTGCCCACCCGCCCCTGGGTTTCCGGTGGGCCGGTCTGGGCAGGATATGTAAAAAAAATTAATTTATATGTTGACATTAAATAAAAAATCAATTTGTAAAAATCTATTTTGTATTTTTAAGATAAACTAATTATTATTAATTAAAAAATCAATTTAAAAAAACTGTTTTGACTTTAAAAATTTGTAAAACTTAGTAAAAAAAATCGTTTCAATCTGTTTAAAAAAATTCATTTTGAATTTTAAGATATGTTAATATTAAATTAAATGGGGAGAAAAGGGAAAAAAATGGAGCTCGACTTAATTTGTAAAAATTAGAATTACTTTTTGAAATTTGAATGGTTATTTATGGTGGGCTTGAGGTGGGTTTAGGGTGGGCTTGGGTGGACTTGGAGTGGGCTGGGGGTGGGCTTGGGGTGGGCCACAGGTGGGCCGGGCTGGGGGGCGGGCCGGTCTGGGCTCGGAGGTGGGTCGGAGATTCTGGGACCGGGACTGCCCGGGTAGCCAGGGGGCTGGGCTCGGTCCCAGGCCGGGCTGGCCCGATCGGCCCGTGGGCCTAGGAAATCCGGGATGGGCCGGCCCGGCCCACTGGCCACCTCTAAGGGATACACATCCCCAAACACACCTCATACGCAGTCGTACTTTATGGGGTTGTACAGTATGCTTTACAGATAAAATAATCATAATAAATTTCATCTGTAAAGCATACGATACAACTCCATAAAGTACGAGTGTGTATGGGGTGTGGTTGGGGAGGTGTGTCCCTATCATTCCTCTTAATATATTATCTTTGGATATTAAAATGAATACTTTATACTTAAGAAGAACATTGAAATTTGTCTCTTCTCATTCTCAATAAAATAGACATTAATATTGTCATAATTGTACACAAAATATAATTATCTTCTCTTTCTACCTATAAATGGACATTCGTTATTCGTTCAATAAGTTATAATAGGATATTAAGATAAATCTTTTATATTTTAAAAAAAAACTCAAAATTTTGTCATTTATTTAAAGCATTGATTGTGTATTTTTAATTCGAATTAGTTCGTATTATTTATGTTATTGCTTTGTCGTAATTTAAATTTTAATATTAATTTATAATTTTTTAAGTTTTATAATAAATAAAATAATAAAATTATTATAATTACAAATAACAGGAGAAAAATTATATATATTTATATATATAGGGTGGGTTATGGTGAGAAATCTCTTAGTGTAGGAATATAGGAAAAGATATATCCATGTAGCACATCTTTCATATGCGTGTAGCACAATCAGAATTATTATGCTGCACAGATTTTAAATATGTGAGTTTAGCACATATTTCATTATTTCGTAGCACATATTTTAAAATAGGTTAAGTCTAGCACATCTTCCATCGCGTCGTAGCACAAACACGTAGCACAACCTCACTTAATTTACATATATCAGTTCGCGTAGCACACACAGCACAAACACGTAGCACAACTGAGTATAAATCTCAACCATTGATCTAACTCAATCAAAGGCCCAAATTAATTCCTATTTCCTACAAAATTTACCTTCCTACCTGAACCAATCCATATATATATAGTTGGGTGGTGGATGGTTATTGATAAACTATAAAAATAGATGCGATTGGATTGGAAAGAACATTGACAAAGAGAAATTAATTTAATATTAAATAGTTTGGGTGGTTGAGACGGTTGCTGATAAACTTAGGGATTGCTTGGTTGAGGGGTTTGGGGAGTAAGGTATGTGAATCAGTGTGTGCTTGGAATTACACTACTATGACTCTAATTCCCCTAAAATAAGAAATCCCCCATACCCAACAATTTGAATGGTATAAATATCATTCCTATCCATTTCCTTTCCCATTCCCTCTACATTCCTTTTTATTTTAGCAAGCACCCCTTTAGGGGCAGGGATCCCCTACAGTGCACAGCACCATGCTGTGCACTCACTCGCCTCCGCACGGGTGTGTGTGTGTGTGTCTTTATCCGACGGACAAAGTCTGCGGCGTAGTGCACAGTCAGTGATCCCAACCCCGCTTTAGTCTAGAAAATATTGGTTGACAACGGCAAAAAAGTTAAAAATAGCCGGCTGTAAGTATAATTTGGTTATATCGATCTACGTCTATTGAATGGTTGCCATAAAATGGAGTAGTTAAATATAGGCTCAATAATTAAAATAGAACCTCAAGTTTACCAGTTTTAGTAATTGAGGATCTAAATTTTCGAAGGTATTAAACTGGGACCTAATCTTTGATCTGTTAGACCACATTAGGACCTCCATTAATTTTTGTCCGTTAAGTCTTAACGGAGTGCTTATTTGGCAGTTAAATGACACGTGGCAGATGTTTATTGGCTGATCAATATATGACGTAAAATAATAATAAAAAATAAAAAAATCTAAAAAAATTGAAAAAAAATCTGGAAAATAGAAAAAATTTGGGAATTAAAAAATCAAAACTTCATGTATTTTTTTTTATATTTTGGAATATTAATATTAAAAAATTGAGTTTTTATTCAAAATTCGAAAAAAAATAAGAAAAAATGTGGATCTTATTTATAAACTGTTTTAATAAAAATAAAAACTAAAATATTATTTTCCATAAAATAAATAAAAGATATGATCAGTTATCTTCTCCGGTGAAGTTGACTTCAAGTAATTAATCTTTAATCTGTTTTATTTTTTTAAGATTTTTAGATTTTTTTAAAATAAAATAGTTTTTTTATTTCTGAATTTTAAATAAAAATTCAGACTAAGTTCTGGTTTTTTTTCTTAAGTTTTTCAGATTTTTTTATTATTTTTAAACTTTGATATTCTTTTTTATTTTTTATTATTACGTCATATATTGACCAGCCAATAAACACCTGCCACGTGTCATTTAACTTCCAACAAAGAAATTCGTTAGTACTTAACGGACAAAAATTAACGGATGTCCTAACGTGATTTAACGGATCAAAGATTAGGTCCCAGTTTGATACCTTCGAAAATTTAGGTCCTCAAGTGCTAAAATTGGTAAACTTGAGGTCCTATTTTGGTCATTTAGCCTTAAATATATTAGGTAGGGGTGGGCATGGGACGGGATGGGTCGGGATTGGGCGAATCTCGTCCCGTCCCGAAAATAAATTATCGGAACGGGACGGGACGGGATTGCGTATTTTGAAATTCATCCCGCACGTCCCGATCCCGGACGGGACGGGACGGGATATCCCGCACATTTATTGACCTTGACAGAAACTGTGAAAAAACGAATGGGACAGCTATAAATTTTGGAATTATCAAATGAATGAGGTAGAAATTTAAAAAAATCCAAACTAGTCATTCCAAAAAAAAGTGACCCCCAATATCAATTAGAAACTTAAAAAACACACAGTACAAAATAGATAGTAACGTAAACACGCACAAAGAACAATAGATCAATAATCCAACTACATATATAGTGCATATTACATCAACATCAACACGTGAAGATAAAATTCAAATTGAAAGTGCAGAAAACATCAACTTAAAACTGAAAACTACTACTGAAACTTTGATGTTTCCTACATCATACATCAATTTAGGGTTTACATGATTAAATGATATATAAAAAAATTGATTATATTAAATATTACGGGACAGAACGGGATTGATCGGGATGGTCCCGATCCCATCCCGTCCCATTTGAATAGTAACAGAGCGAGACGGGACGGGATGGAATTGCCATTTTAAGAAACTATCCCGTCTCGTCCCGCTAATTTTCAGGACGGGATCGGAACGGGATCGGGATTTCGGGTTCAAATGCCCAGCCCTAATATTAGGTTGCTATCTGATATTTGGCAAAAGTATAATCTAGATTTCACAAATATAACATATTTAAATTTGCCTCTTCAATGTATTACGAGTCCCGAAACTAAAATTTTATGGTTTGGAAACTCTTTTTTTCTTTTTGTTATAATTATTTGGCCCAACCCGACCCGTAATAATTATTTTACACAAGTCCGAACCTAGCACAAAGCCCATGGCAGCCCGTTTAATAGGAGCCATCCGATCAAGACTTATTATCTCCTTTTGATCTTGACCGTTCGCTCCTCTCCTTATAACCCCTAACCCTACTCTCTCTCATTCTCACCGCCTCCATTCTCACTTCTCTCGTCTCTTCCCCTTTCTCCCGTGCTCACCTGCCTCGTCGGTCAACTCTTACCTCCACCGCGATTCTGCTCCCGATTCTCTTAACAGCCGTCCTCCCGCGAGCCTCTGACTTGGACGATGAAATCCCGTAACACTTCTTGTATCCGATTTCATCGCTCCGTGTATAAAAGGCGTGGCAATGTTTGGTTTGTTTACACCGAAAAATTGAACACCGAGAGAAACCGATTTGAACCTTCTGAGAATTCGAGTGAAATCATGAGTAATCTCTGTTGTGAGAACCGTGAGTGAGATCGAGGCTTGATTTCTGAGGTTTCTAAGTTAGGTGAAGGTGCTACCGGGCTTTGTGGTCGGTCGGCGGTGGCTCGGCGTTCCTTCTCTGTGGAAAACGAATATCGGATGTCAAATTGCTAGGACTTCGGAAGATCTGAGCCGCTACGTCCTTAAATCAAAAGGGGGGTTTTCAGTTCCTTATCTATTTTCAAATTAATTGCTGTTCTTCGTGATTTTGTGCATTTAATTTGGTATTCATATATATATATATATATATTCGTTTATATATAAAAATCTGCTGCTATATTACATATATATATACACACTGTAATATATATTTCCGATCGGTAATTAGTATTATTATTACTATTGTTAACCTGGATTGGTTCTCTGGTTTTTTCAGATTTGTTCTGGACTGATTCTTACCGGCTGCATTTGTTCGGATTTATTAGATTAATTATATTAGTTATAATTACAAGGTTCATCTAGTTGGCTTGTAATCCCTAAACCCTATCCCGTAGAATATAATTTCTAACAGTTATATTCTTTAATTCGATTGTATTATCGATCCTGTTTATTTGAAGTGTACGACCCGATACCCAACAGTGGTATCAGAGCCCGTTTTGTCGGGTATCGGGTCCTGTGGCATCTTGGTGATACGAAATAACCCATTCGGGTTCTTCGCTCTGGTATTTTGGCTAAACTCCACTCTTTACTGTTTTCGTGGATACCGCTTACCGCTGTTGATTATTGTGCATTTTTAAAAATTTGTGTGATTAATCTGGGCACATTGCTTATTCTGATTTCCTGTGTGTATTTTCTGCACTCGGTTTATATCGTTTAGGAGTTTTATTGCTGTTTCTGAGTGGAATGTTGTACGTTTTTCAACTCCTTGTGTATAAACCCTCCTGCCTGGACCGCCTAGCGTCCTTGGATCTTGTAGGGGCTTGAGGTGGTAATCTACAGACTCGGTTGTCTATTTAACTAATTTTTCCTACTTTGTGTGAATTGGATATATCTGAGTGTAGTGTGCTTCTTGTTGTTGTGCCTTTTACTATTTTTGGTTAAACTATTGTGTTTTCAAAATGGGCAAGACTTCTACATTTTACTTCGCCCCGTTTGATGAAAAATTGGATTTTCAAATTTGGCAGCAAATATTGAAAGGTATTTTAACACAAAAAAAGTTTTTAAAGCCATTGATCAAAATTTTGCCGCTGATACTATGACCGACAAAATGGCTGAATTTGATGAGTTTGCTTGCTCGTCTATTATCTTGAACTTGTCTGATTATGTGATAAGAAAAGTAGGTAAATAAAGTTCGGCTAAGAAACTTTGGAACAAGTTGAACGAATTATATGTTGAAACCTCTTTGCCAAATAAGCTATTTTTGCTTGAAAAATTCTTGTGTTTTAAACTTGATTTGAATAAAAGTCTTGATGAAAATCTTGATGTGTTTACTAGGGGTGTTCAAAACCTGATATCCGGACTTTCGGATATCCGAAATTTCGGATATCCGATTTTCAGATATCCGAAATTTCGAATACGGATATCGGATATCCGAATATCCAGAAAAAAATATAAATTTTATTCGGATATCCTTATATTCGAAAAAAATATTCGAATTTGGATATCGGATATCCGAATATACGAAAAAGACTTCGGATATGGATATCGGATATCCGAATATCCGAATATTTTTTATTATTTAAAATATAAAAAATAAAAATTTTAGGATTTTTCGGATATTTCGGATATTCGAATATCCGATTTTTCTGAAAACTACTATCCGATATCCGAATCCGAAGTTCCGGAACTTTGGATTTTCGGATATTTCGGATCGGATATCGGATATTTTTGAACACCCCTAGTGTTTACCAAGTTAGTTCAAGATATTAAAAATTCAGGTGATAAACATATTGATAACTACTCTGCTATTGTCCTTTTGAATGCTATTCATGAGTCTTATGGTGATGTTAAATCTGCTATTAAGTATGGTAGAGATAACATATCTTTAGATATTGTTGTGTCCGGTCTAAAGAGTAAGGAATTAGACGTAAAAAATAATGTGAGTAATAATTTCGAATCAGTTTCGATGGTTAGGAATGAAAATTGCTATGACTATTTCACTAAGAAGGATGGTCAAAATTTTAATTTTCGATAGAACTCAAGGAACTGTTATAGTTGTGGTAAAAAGGATCATATTGCTAGTAATTGTCCTAAGAGGAACAAAAAGGGTAAAAATCAAACTGATGGTAAGGCTAACCTGGCTACATCTGATATCAATCTTAGTGATGTGTATTAGTTGACCCTTGTGGTTTTTCAGTCCTTAGTGAGTTGCGGAGTGTCTTTGTGACGTGTGTCTGATTTATGTGTCTGTGTGACTTATATGAATTATTCGTGGTTCTAATCCTTTGTGGATGTAGGTAATATTGTAACACCCCCAAACCACTCGGGAATATTACAGCGCCGTAGACCTTCTCCATGAGGATCTACCAGGCTAAATACATAAACACCACAATACCATACATACCGACATGGGAAATTAACGGACCATTAGACCGATTTGGTCTTTTACCACAACATACACATCAACCATACATTACTCTTTCTCGTAACTCATACCTATGCAGGGGTTAACATAAATCAACATTCCCGTATAAGGGAAAAATAAACACAACAGAAGGACAAAACATGACATCACCAAATACTCAACACCGGTCTTCATGTGATTAGTATCGCCGTCTTCCATCATCCTTCGTAACGATCCTGTGAATTGCTCCCCAGCAACCTGCAAGTACCTGGACGCAAAACAGACATCCACCCCCCGAATACTCGGGGGTTAGCAAAACTCCATTGTTTTGCTAGTGCAAGTATAAATACAAAGACAAGCCATACATATCATACTCCAAGGACATAGAAACCGTGAATATACTTCCCGAGATAATTCACTTGATCAAAACCGTTTGAATTATGAAAGATAGGAGTAAAACCATTTTATATCTTACAGAACATTTTACAATCTCGGGAGTTTTAGAAACATTTATGATTTAAGAATTTTCAAGTCTTTAGAAATACTTAGGGACACAGCCCAAAAATCATTTATTTCTAAAAATGATTCCGATAACAAAATACGGGGTCCACGACCCAATCATAACATGCCATCCACAATCACGGTGGGGTTCGTGACTCAACTTATCTACATCACATACTCACAAGAATAACCCGACAGAAACTACACCGTGCTAAACATTATCGTGACAACAGTCTCTCAGAACGACAACAGAGAGCACAACTTTGCAACTTAACCATACAGTCGAACTCGACACACCACAGAGCTACAATACACAGAGCAACCACAAGACTCACGTACCCATACCAAATTATCACAGCCAAGGTACATACCACACACAACACATTTACTGGTGCCATTCCAGCCAAGTACAATACCATTTGGACTGCCATTCTAATCAGACGAAATATGCGCCAAAAATCACAATTCTCCAACGAAACATTTCAAAGTTAACCGTTGGTACGAGACTCACGGCCTCCGTACCCCGCAGAGCCTCGTCGGACATCCCTGGGTGGTTAACCCTAGTTCGCGATACGCACACTCACGGCAATACGTATCCCTAGAGGTCCCGTCAGACCGTCCCTAGGTGAACATACACATATCATCCACAACGCCACGGAAGGCCATAATTCGAATACTAGAATATGCATACAAATGCTAGGTACTTCGCTAGAATGGCCACTTTAGTTGACGTACACTCACAACTAATGTCACACAACCACCAGCAAATACAAATACCAAACAACAACAAGCGTCACAACCTCCTCACGAAGGAATAACAACTAATATCACACACATTACATTTTTACCGAACAAGTACACATAACATTACGTAATCCCCGGCAAAGGATTACGGTCTATTAAACTCACTCAAAGTGATCATAGCATCTTTCAACATACAAAACCAACACATATATTCCGAGAACACATATATTCACGAAGTATACGAATTATCGTTGAAAGACAACATTTATCGAGAATATACCGATCCCTTTTTACGTTCATTAAATATTGGGTTTCGCATAAAATCATTTATCAATAATTACGCCTATGAAACATGAAACGTATGGACAAGATACTTGCCTCGGTACCGCGAGCAACGGAACCACGAACGAACACGGTCGGATAGCCCTCGAACTTCCAAAAACGACCAAGAATTCGACAACCTCACGATCGCTACAAAAATAACATCACCACGGATAAATAACGTTAAACGGAATCCGAATCAACCAGAAAAACAACAAGGATCCGAGGGTTCCTTCGAAGAAATCGGAAATCAAGTCCCGGGTGATAAAAATCGATATAAGAGTTACAAAATCCGAAGATCATGGCCAAGACATCAAGAATACCATAATAAATTCATCCACCATGGATTAAATCGAAATCACGAAGAAACCCCCAAAATTACATAACTAGGGTTCTACGGAAGAATTACCTCGATCCGACGAAGAACAAGGATTGGATGATGATAGAATTGACAAGGATCTTCCAAACCACCTTGGAAAAGAGTAGACTAGGCCAAAGACGTTGCTCCCCGACTTCTCCCGTTGCCAGCCGTCACAAAAATGAAGAAAGGGTGAGAAATGATGATTAAACGCTGTTGTCCAGTATTTATACTGGATAGTTATTAGCGTGCGCTAACTAGACAGCATTAGCGCGCGCTAACGAGGTCAACTCTCAGAACTACCGCAAATAACAAGGTTAGCGTGCGCTAGACACACACACGTAGCGCGCGCTAACGGGCCACAGATACAGCCCAGTAGCTCCTGGACAGATCTACACCTACCCGGTAGCGTGCGCTAGGAAGAAGAAATGGCGTGCGCTAGAAACGAACCTTAGCGTGCGCTAACAAAGCCCCAGTCCCAGGCCAGTAGCTCATGGACTGCCCCTGGACTGCCAGTTAGCGTGCGCTAACCACAACGCCGTAGCATGCGCTATGCCACAAGCATTAGCGTGCGCTACTCCACAAAAACCCAAAAACTCACAAGGTGATCCGAAACGTCTCCAAACACATGTCCCAACAAGACACAACCAAACATGGCACAAAATTCCAATGATGAGGACAATACCAATCCGGTAAAACCCAGAAAACTCGATGAATCCGGAACAAAGATCTCGGGTATTACATTCTACCCCTCTTAAAAGAAGTTTCGTCCCGGAAACTTAAAACATAAAACGATCAACGCAAAAGAGTCTCAAATAACATACGTTATCCGCCGCGGACGACCTGCAACGAATCACATGCAGCACGTGGCTGCTACCATCCACATCGCCAGTTCAGAATGATAACAAAACGCACGGATAAAAATCAGTATGGTTGAACAACCCAAACCGTACAACAATCAAAACGCAAGTTTATCGCTGAACAAATACAAAATTCCACAACACGAGGATTGGAAGATGGAAAACGGAGTTAATTTCCCGAACTTAAGGAAATTACGAAGTGATCTGAATGCTCAAAAATCATGATACGAGATCAACGAATACCGGACAACAAACGATCGAACAACAATGACCGAGACAACAACAGTCGAACAATCATATATGAATCATAACGAATAACGAAAATCGAATAACATCCCCATAGTTCAAAGCTCGACTCGAGATAATATACGATCCGGTAAAAACAACAAGATGTGCATTCACATAAGATTCACAGGAAATGGAATAGCAATTAGAAGGTCACAACGACAAACGGGTTATTCTGAAACAATATCACAACTCGTTCGATCAACAAAAGCACAAGAAAGGACAAGTTCAGAAAATGTCAACGAACATAAACGAGTCGACAAAGTCGAAAGTACAGAGTTCAAAATCCGATCCACTTTAAATAAAAGAAGAAAATCTCTGAATTTTGAAACAAAAAAGCAAGGGAAATAACTTAACATACAACCGATAGACCACGCCCCTCCGGGACTACTCGGAGTCGATCCAGATATCGGTGCTCAAGTTCGTGCCCCGGAAGGCTCGGTAACCATCTCGCAAAACTGAACTCGGTGTCCCTCGAGTCCGCACCTGTAACACGTTACTGGAGGGGAAGGACAATGTGCACGAACATGTCCCGCCACATTACAGTTAAAACATCTCCTGGCTTTACCAGGAGTCAAAGCAGGCGACTTGGAACTCTTAGTCTCATGCATCGAGTGATGCAGTTTCACAGCAGAAAGACTATGATGTTGCGATCCAGAAATACCAACTCCACTACTAACCATAACATCATCCAACTTCTTCCGCTTTCTAGCCGGTTCCAGACAAAACCCAGCTTCCAGAAGTTCTCGGAACTCCGCCCACATGACGACACGATTACGAGGTTTGACCGCTTCCCACCAATGAGTAGCATCTTCGCTAAGAAGGTATTGAGCAATAGGAACCTTCCGATCTTCGGGACAATCAATAGCCTCGAATATCTTTTCCAACTGAAGGAGCCAACCATCCCAACTCAATGCATCCGCCATACCAACAAATTGAGGAGGATTCAGACTAACTACCTCTCGGAGCCATAGGTTTGCCCCGATCTTTTGAATCGCTTCAGTGTTGCATTGAACCGTCTGGGTCAACTGAGTCAGCCGTGCTACCACTTGTTGCAATATAATTGCAACACCCATACCGATATCGTTCCCGGCTACATCCCCTCGATCCCGCTCCTGATCCTCGTGGCCATCTGTACCACAGTTGCGACCACACTCTCTGCCTATCGGCATATTAATCAAGCAACAACCTAATGCAATGAAAGTCACATAATCACACACGACAATATTACTGCACACACGAAATCCACTCACAGGTGATTGACTGCAAAAGTTAGGCCTAACGGCAAAATGCAGTCTAAAACTTTTGCCCAGCTAGAATGCGCGCCCCATGACAAGAAATGGCGTGCGCTAACTGTGCAAGGTTGGTAACACATTCATAATCGCTTCCAGCAGTACTAGACCGGAGGTTACGAACAAACAACAGCGTATAAATCCAAACGCCAACAGTTCACATATTTATAACATTACACAAATAACTATCAAAAGTTAGCTAACATTCCAAACCGAATTTCCACCTCTTGGTCCAGAGAACTACCTCGACGAATGTGTACCGAACGACTCAGCGTTCACACCATCACTTTAATCACAATTCGGGGCATTATATCCGAAAAGACAACAACATCATTACCACATACCTTTTACTGGAATTGTATGAAATCGAAAAGTTGAAAGTGAAAGTCACGTCTTAAGTAAATTTTTGATAGACCTCATTGGAGTTTTAAAAATCGAATTTCGAAAATTTGCTACATAAGATGAAAATAAAATATAAGTAGTTTGAGTTCTCTAAAAATTTTCGGTCTCGAGGTCATCATGCGGAAATCAAACTCTTTCCATTCTTAAAGGGTATTTTAAAATAAGATTTTACGTGACTCTCCAAAAATAATTAAACTTTAAAATATCACATTGACAAACCTTCCTTGCGGGATCACACTAAGCCGTTACTCCAGCAAAACGATTCACACAATATATATACATATTTATACACCGATATCACTTTTCATTCTAGCACAATACGAGAATCAAACAAGTATGGAGTACATATTCACGAGACACATTTAAACTCCGCATAATAACATATAATCAGACAAGCTCGTATAGCACGAGACGCAACAAAGTAGGGAGACTTACATCTACAGATCGCACGAAGATGATGGCTGCACCTCGATACTAATCACGACCGACACTTCAGACGACGCGTCGCGACACGACCCAGTCAGACAAAACCTGACAAGACCAGACGAGACAAGACCCGACAACACACAACTCGACCTGACAGCCTAGGTTTCCGCAACCTAAGCTCCGATACCATATTCTGTAACACCCCCAAACCACTCGGGAATATTACAGCGCCGTAGACCCTCTCCATGAGGATCTACCAGGATAAATACATAAACACCACAATACCATACGTACCGACATGGGAAATTAACGGACCATTAGACTGATTTGGTCTTTTACCACAACATATACATCAACCATACATTACTCTTTCTCGTAACTCATATCCATGCATGGGTTAACATAAATCAACATTCCCGTATAAGGGAAAAATAAACACAACGGAAGGACAAAACATGACATCACCAAATACTCAACATCGGTCTTCATGTGATTAGTATCGCCGTCTTCCATCATCCTTCGTAACGATCCTGTGAATTGCTCCCCAGCAACCTGCAAGTACCTGGACGCAAAACAGACATCCACCCCCCGAATACTCAGGGGTTAGCAAAACTCCATTGTTTTGCTAGTGCAAGTATAAATACAAAGACAAGCCATACATATCATACTCCAAGGACATAGAAACCGTGAATATACTTCCCGAGATAATTCACTTGATCAAAACCGTTTGAATTATGAAATATAGGAGTAAAACCATTTTATATCTTACAAAATATTTTACAATCTCGAGAGTTTTAGAAACATTTGTGATTTAAGAATTTTCAAGCCTTTCGAAATACTTAGGGACACAGCCCAAAAATCATTTATTTCTAAAAACAATTCCGATAACAAAATACGAGGTCCACGACCCAATCATAACATGCCATCCACAATCACAGTGGGGTTCGTGACTCAACTTATCTACATCACATACTCACAAGAATAACCCGACAGAAACTACACCGTGCCAAACATTACCGTGACAACAGTCTCTCAGAACGACAACAGAGAGCACAACTTTGCAACTTAACCATACAGTCGAACTCGACACACCACAGAGCTACAATACACAGAGCAACCACAAGACTCACATACCCATACCAAATTATCACAGCCTAGGTACATACCACACACAACACATTTACTGGTGCCATTCCAGCCAAGTACGATACCATTTGGACTGCCATTCTAATCAGACGAAATATGCGCCAAAAATCACAATTCTCCAACGAAACATTTCAAAGTTAACCGTTGGTACGAGACTCACGGCCTTCGTACCCCGCAGAGCCCCGTCGGACATCCCTGGGTGGTTAACCCTAGTTCGCGATACGCACACTCACGGCAATACGTATCCCTAGAGGTCCCGTCAGACCGTCCCTAGGTGAACATACACATATCATCCACAACGTCACGGAAGGCCATAATTCGAATACTAGAATATGCATACAAATGCTAGGTACTTCGCTAGAATGTCCACTTTAGTTGACGTACACTCACAACTAATGTCACACAACCACCAGCAAATACAAATACCAAACAACAACAAGCGTCACAACCTCCTCACGAAGGAATAACAACTAATATCACACACATTATGTTTTTACCGAATAAGTACACATAACATTACATAATCCCCGGCAAAAGATTACGGTCTATTAAACTCACTCAAAGTGATCATAGCATCTTTCAACATACAAAACCAACACATATATTCTGAGAACACATATATTCACGAAGTACACGAATTATCGTTGAAAGACAATATTTATCGAGAACATACCGATCCCTTTTTACGTTCATTAAATATTGGGTTTCGCATAAAATCATTTATCAATAATTACGCCTACGAAACATGATACGTATGGACAAGATACTTGCCTCGGTACCGCGAGCAACGGAACCACGAACGAACATGGTCGGATAGCCCTCGAACTTCCAAAAACGACCAAGAATTCGACAACCTCACGATCGCTACGAAAATAACATCACCACGGATAAATAACGTTAAACGTAATCCGAATCAACCGGAAAAACAACAAGGATCCGAGGGTTCCTTCGAAGAAATCGGAAATCAAGTCCCGGGTGATAAAAATCGATATAAGAGTTACAAAATCCGAAGATCATGGCCAAGACAACAAGAATACCATAATAAATTCATCCAACACGGATTAAATCAAAAAATCACGAAGAAACCTCCAAAATTACATAACTAGGGTTCTACGGAAGAATTACCTCGATCCGACGAAGAACAAGGATTGGATGATGATAGAATTGACAAGGAACTTCCAAACCACCTTGGAAAAGAGTAGAGTAGGCCAAAGACGTTGCTCCCCGACTTCTCCCGTCGCCAGCCGTCACAAAAACGAAGAAAGGGTGAGAAATGATGATTAAACGCCGTCCAAAGATTTATATCGATGCTTATTAGCGTGCGCTAACTAGACAGCATTAGTGCGCGCTAACGAGGTCAACTCTCAGAACTACCGCAAATAACAAGGTTAGCGTGCGCTAGACACACACACGTAGCGCGCGCTAACGAGCCACTTGATACAAAGAGCTCCCGGGATGCACTGCACCTACCCGGTAGCGTGCGCTAGGAAGAAAAAATGGCCTGCGTTAAAAAGTCGATAGCGTGTGCTAGAAACGAACCTTAGCGTGCGCTAACAAAGCCCCAGTCCCAGGCCAGTAGCTCATGGACTGCCCCTGGACTGCCAGTTAGCGTGCGCTACACATTCGGTAGCGTGCGCTAACCACAACGCCGTAGCGTGCGCTACACCACAAAAACCCAAAAAACTCACAAGGTGATCCGAAACGTCTCCAAACACATGTCCCAACAAGACACAACCAAACATGGCACAAAATTCCAATGATGAGGACAATACCAATCCGGTAAAACCCAGAAAACTCGATGAATCCGGAACAAAGATCTCGGGTATTACAAATACAATCTCTTTGATTATTTTTTCTTGAACTTTGAGTTCTTTGACATTTCTACGTTGGCTGCGGTGTTGTGGTTCGGTCGACCAACCATTTATGTTTTGCAGCTTTCATGTGTTGGCGGTTTTGTGTAAACCTCCGCTCCTTTTTCACGTGGAGCAACATGCTTAGTGCTTTGCGTTTGAGGTGGAGTGGTGTCCCATCAAACCTATGTGTTGCTTATATCGTACATTTCCCTTAATGTGTTTGTGCTTTTGGAAATATTTTGGTATTTGTGTGCTTTGTGCAATTTTAGCTTTCTTTGTGTTATTGCTAAAATATTTGCTGTGCTAACTGTGTGTTTGAGTACGGATGGGTACTAAGTGTTTGCCCGTTGAAAAATTTAAATCATGTTTGAAAAGTCTGAATTTCGATTCAGTAGAATAAATTTTTTAAACTTTGTGTTTTTAGGGGATTTCTTTTTGAGTTAGTCTTCTTTGTGAATACTTTACCTTATATACTAAATGTAAGTGCAGGTAACCCCGGAAGCTTGGAAATGGTGAGTTTTCTCCGAAACCCGAAAATGCAATTTGACTGGTTGGTCCAAAAAGGTGGAGAATTATTATAATTATTTGGCCCAACCCGGCCCGTAAAAATTATTTTACACCAGCCCGAACCTGGCCCAAAGCCCATGGCAGCCCGCTTAATAGGAGCCATCTGATCAAGACTTATTATCTCCTTTTGATCTTGACCGTTCGCTCCTCTCCGTATAACCCCTAACCCTACACTCTCTCTCATTCTCACCGCCTCCATTCTCACTTCTCTCGTCTCTTCCTCTTTCTCCCGTGCTCACCTACCCTGTCAGTCAACTCTTACCTCCGCCGCGATTTTGCTCCCGATTCTCTTAACAGTCTTCCTCCCGTGAGCCTCTGACTTGGACGATGAAATCCCGTGACACTTCTTGTATCCGATTTCATAGCTCCATGTATAAAAGGCGCGACAATGGTTGGTTTGTTTACACCGAAAAATTGAACACCGAGAAAAAAACCGATTTGAACCTTCTGAGAATCCGAATGAAATTGTGGGTAATCTTTGTTGTGAGAACCGTGAATGAGATCGAGGCTTGATTCTGAGGTTTCTGGGTTAGGTGAAGGTGCTACCGGGCTTTATGGCCGGCCGGCGGTGGCTCGACGTTCCTCCTCTGTGGAAAACGAATATCTGGTGTCAAATTGCTAGGGCTTCGGAAGATCTGAGCCGCTACGTCCTTAAATCAAAATTGGTTTTTTCGATTCCTTATACATTTTTATATTATTTATATATTCGTTATATATATAAAAATCTGCAGCTATATTATATATATACTTTAATATATATTTTTCTGATCGGTAATTAGTATTATGATTACTATTGTTAACCTGGATTGGTTCTGTGGTTTTTTCAGATTTGTTCTGGACTGATTCTTACCGACTGCATTTGTTCGGGTTTATTGGATTAATTATATTAGTTATAATTACAAGGTTCATCTAGTTGACCTGTAATCCCTAAACCCTATCCCGTAAAATATAATTTGTAATAATTATATTCTTTAATAGTTGAAATGTGTGACCCGATACCCAACAGTTTTTTTTCTTTTCATGACAGTTTTGGGCCATTCCTTTATAAATATAAGAAGTTTATAGTTGTTTCTATATTACTTTATGTGTCAAATTGAAAATTGAAAGTAGATTTATAAAATATTATGGTGGGAATAGCTGACTTTGCTCTTTAATATATAGTACTATTTTTTGTCTCAAGTTTAACACAAAATCTTTTGATACCCAAATTGTTGGAATTGACCCTTACTTGTATGCATTCGTGTCATATATTGTACTTTCGAGTAACAAAATTTCGAGTCAACTTGCACAAATATACGATATCAATTTTTGGGTAACACGAGTTACACAATCGAGTAAGAATTACGGGTTACTCGATCGTATACGAGTTACTCGATTGGCGTAACTCGGGCATTCGAGTTACCCGAATTACGATTACGGGTTACTCGAAGGACCGAGTTACTCGATAGGGATAACTCGCATACGAATTCGAGTTACCCGAATAAGTCATACGGGTTACTCGAATAAAAGCGAGTTACTCGAATTCGGCGATCGTGTTGCTCGATTGGGGATTCGTGTTACTCGATTTTGTATTTCGTGTTACCCGGATGATAACCTTCCTCAATATTGTATATTTTTGTAAGTTGACTCGAGATTTTGTTACTCGAAAGTATAATATATAACACGAATGCATGCGAGTAAATGTCAATTCCGACAATCTGGGTATCAAAAGAGTTGGTGTTAAACTTGAGACAAAAAAAAATACTATATGTTTCTCAATATTATGGGTAAAGTTGCCCTCGATTGATGTGAGATTATGAATGTCAACTTTATCCGTATCCGATCCTACCCGTCGGATAAACCCAAAATCGGGTCGGGTATCGGCCGAACCCGAAATTTTATGGTCGGGTATGGGTAGGGTATGGGTATATTATATTACCCGAATACCCGACCCGATTACCCGATCCGCGTACCCATTTGAATTATATAAATATATTATTATTATATATTATACATAAATATTATATTGTATTATAAATTATATATATTATTATATAAAATATTATATTTTAAATATTTATTATACTAAATTGAATTTATTATTTAAATTATATGTATATATGATATATATTAAAAATATTTATATTCTTAAATATAGGGATAATGAAGCATTCGAATATCCATCGCACTGATTATCCGGTGCAAGAATACCCAAATCCGATCCGAAATCAAATAGGGTAGGGTATGGAGGAGGCATATCCATACTCTACCCGACCCACGTCCCTGTGAGATGTGTAATTTCCAAACAATATCCAATCACAATTCTCCAATTATTTTTATCTAGAGAGAGAAAGTATGATTTCCCAAAAATGGAGTGTGTTCCGGGAGAAGTCTGACATAAGTTCCAGTTGTGTCAGTACATAGTCAAATCCCATGGGAATCACTTTAAACCTATAAAAAAATAATAATTTTAGACAAATTCAGTTCAGAAAGAAGCTCACATCAACTATAAAAAGCCTATAAAGTTGTGTAACTCAGTCTCCACTTGACTGCTAATTCCCAAATTGTCTGTCTTGTGTGAGGCACTTCAACAACAAGGAATATGGTGACATGGCTTTGGGGTAGCTTAGTGGAAATTGAGTATGATGGAGGACTTGGGTATAAGAGGGCCCCTAGCTACCTGGATAAGTAAAGGAAGAGAGTGGAGGAGAAGGGAAAGTGGGCTGTAAATGCTGTGGAAATGAGGGCAGACAAGGCTTAATTTATGAATCTAAGAGGATAAACAAGTGATTTGATAATGGCAACGTCATTTTTTATTTTGTTCCGTATAGTATGATTAGAGCTTCTGCAAATTTAGTTGTTCGAGCTCGACTCGTTATAGCTAAATGGGCTGAGCTCGAACTCGTTTATGTACTCCTTTACTACGAGTCAGATCGAGACTCGTTAGGATTGATAACTGGAATTTTCTTCTAAATTAGGCTCGACTTGACTCGATAGACTCGTTAGACTCGTTTTTGAATTGAGGGAAGCGACCTTCCTTACTCGATAATGTTATCGAACTCGGCTCGATAAGAGCTCGAGTCTAGATCGAGTCTCAGTTACTTGGGCTCTGTCGATTGGAATAACGGCACCAAATATGATTGAGAAAGTACATGTTTTGATGCATTGTTTATTTTATTTTTGAAATGATATTAATGTGACAATGATGTATCACTATAATAACTAGATTTTTGGTATAACAAGTGGAAATATCATGAGCCATAACTATTTGAGAAAAATTGTACAAAATCCTTTTAAATACAACATAATTTTTCTAAATCTCGAAGTTTATCAACTCTTTTGATACTTAACTTGTCAGATTTGACCTTTACTCGTAGATATTCGAGTCACCTATTAGATTTGAATAAGTCTCCAAGAAGAGGCTTTTGGATTTGAATGAATTGGTAAATTTCGGGATTTATTGCTACGAAAATTTTGGGATTATTGCTACGAAAATTTCGGACGTGTTTCTTCATTCTCACCCTCTTCTCCATCTCTCTCTCTCTCAACCCTAATCCCTCAAATCCCCTTCGCTCAAAATTTGGATTCTAATAGCGAAAATTCACAAAATTGAGCATCAATCTCAATCGAATTTATGAAAGATTTTGAAGGGAAATTCAAGAACATCAATCTCTTTAATTCCTTATTTTTACTTTGAATTCAAGGAATAATGGCACGGAAGAATGCACAACATGGACAAGGATGGCAAATCACAAAAACGACACGTAGCTGGTTCGCATCGCACATATGGAGTGGTCGAGAGGCCGACAATATATGGGATTACTTTGCCCCTCGACTCACGACAAACTCGTTGAGATATATAATTTTTTTTTAGAGGATCCATTGACATGCTTGTTTTTACAAGGCTATGGCACTCTCAATTGGATATTTATTTACATTCGGGAAGTGCGAAATGACTTAGGTAATGGATATTCATGGATGTAATTTATTAGTTGTAGGATTTATCATGCGTCTAATTTTACAATTGATCTTGACCAGGGCCGGCCCTCACAATAGGCCCACTAGGCTCATGCCTAGAGCCCCAATATTTGACAAGCCCAAAGGCCCCAATAAAAATTATATTATATTAAGTTTATAAAAAAAAAGTAAATAAATTTACAAATATTTTTCAAAATTGAAATTAACTAATTTGATCTGAATGTATTTCTAAACTCTTGTTATGAATTATATATTTTTATGGCTTTTTATATATATTTTTTAATTCTAATATACATAAAAAGGATCTCCAAAATAATTCGGTCTATATCCCCCAAGTTGTGAGGGCCGGTCCTGATCTTGACTAGTAAGCCTCATAATTTCACCTTTATCCTATTTATGCCATAACCACATTATGATGAAAGAAAATGTCTTTAGATTTATGCATGAGTTCATCCTTCTTAGCAGTGGAGATTTTATTTTGGAGCAACCATGTGGTAAGGACACCTTATAATTTTACATGAACGAATTTTTTTCTTTCGATACCCCATACATACACTTGAGTGAAAAAAGAGTGACATCCATTGTAAATAGATATTTAATCTTGCTGCATTCGAGTCTTAAAGGTTGTTAGTATTTGATGGGGCATCATATTCTTCTTTGATCGTACTTGGGTCATGATCATTTGTTCTCCTATACTAACGCTATTGTGTTGAACTTTCCACTGTAAGAGTCTTGAATTTTTTTGCCTGTATATTTTATGTTTAAGGACAATCATGGGGTTTAAGTTTGGGTGATCTTATAGGTAGAATACAATGTGTAATTTCCATCACTTTTAAGGACAATCACGGGTTTAAGTTTGGCACACTCTGTATTTCTACTTATTTAGGTTTTGAATGCAAATTGTTTAATTTGGGGAATTTATTGTTTATTTCAAGTACACTAGTAGAAAAAAACACTTTTTAAATCGGGTAAAAGAGACATTTTAAATCGGTTAAATAACTGTCATAGATTCAGCCGATTTATAAAGTCTATTTGAACTGATTTAGAAAGTCTTATTTTTTTTCCAAAAAAATGGCCCTAACCCAGCTCGGCGTCGACCCGACCACAACCCTGACCCGACCCTACCACAAACGGCCGGCCCAAGACCCGATCCGAGACCGGGCCCGACCCGGTCTTAAAATATCAATATATTTCAATTTGTCGTGATGAAAGGATCGTATTTGAAGTATTTTTGTACTGGAATATGAAAATGGGCCATGAAACGTATTTTCAGGTTAATTCGGGCCTTGGATTATGCAGCAGCAGGAGGTGATACTTGGTGAACCCACCAACACCGGGAGATGAATAAGTTTACCCATAACCCTAAGAAACCAGCAAGAAGATTCGCTGCGCAGAACAACATAAAGGGGGGGCAGAACTCAGCTGAAGTCGATTATTACATTTTATATAACACAATCACGTATGGAAAAAAGATAGAAGACGCACCAGAGACAAGAAAACGACGCAAGCAAGCAAGACTAAGGCAAACTCAACTTCATCCTTTGTTTCAAATACATTTATTACTTCCTTCTCTGTGGACGGACGAAAATGACAATAAAGACCACACTCTTTGTGCACGGAAGAAATATTTAATTCCGTCGCGCATTCTCAACTAGACTTTCCTAAATTTTATTTCATATTATTGATTGAAGTAGTTTTGACATATTAATTCTTAAATTTCTTTGGCCAACTAAAATTGAGTTTTTATGTTTCAAAGTAATCCGTAATTGTAGCAATTCTAATTTTTAAGGTGGTAACAATTGATTTTTGATTAATTGTGTAACATAAAATTAGAATCTCTTAAGTCGAGCTTGTGAACTTAATATCTTATTTATTTTTATCGTTTTATTTTTTTATGCATATGAGAGCTTCTAGATAGGTTTAATTTAAGAATTTGTTTTAATTAAATTCACTTAAGGAACGACAGGGGTCAATTGAACTTATCACTGATTCAGGAATAGGAGTTCAATGGATGAGAGAATAGATATGTATTACATTAAATCATAACTGGATTAAAATATTAAATAATGGAACTAAGGACTGGAATCTTGTTCGTATATAATTTTCTATTTTACCCCTTTTGTTATTTACTCTACTTTAAATGTTAGTAGTTAGACTCCCTCAAGAAAGACCCCCCTATTTTTCTGTACGTAATTTTCATTTTTTTAAATAATCAACTCATTAAGTAAAATTAATATATCGGCTTCCTGTATGATTCTCACTTATCGATACTATTAGATAGTAGAAGTAAATTGGAGATTATAAATATAATTTTGATATATCTCGAGGTTATATGTACTTTCCCCTTTTATAGGGGAACTTTTGACGAGCCTATTTTAATTAAGGTACATTTTTTTATTTTGATTTTTTAGGGAATGAACAATTCGGTTTAAACCATCTATATTCATTTTTTTAAAACTATTAATATGGTAATATTTTTAACTTTAAGGAATACTATATAAATCTTAGTTAGATATTAATATTCTATTATGAAAGTATACTCTACTATTGCAACGAAATCATATTTTGGAAATGAAAATTTCAAGTGGAAGGTAGAAAGTAGTAATAAGAATAAATGGTAATAATAATAATAATAATTTTTCTTACGTAAAACCTCGATAAATGCATATGATCGGGACCGGAGAAAAATATTATTTAGCGAAATTATTTAGTTATTTTAAACAAATTTGAACATATTATAAAGAGTTGGGACCGGAAATAATTATTCATTTGGCTAGGTTATTCGTTTATCGAACATTCATTTATCGAGATTTAACTGTACCCACATTGGTCAAATAGTATAAATAAATCATGCATCATCTGTTAAATTTCAGTTTAATTTGGTCACATAAATAGTAATCATCACCACCAACAAAAATACATATATTAAAAATCCACATCTTCACAAGCCGCAGCTAAAGCCCAAAGAAGATCACTTTTCCATCGTTTTTTCTTCTTCTTTTCAGTCCATAATTCTTCCATAACCATCCCCCATGAAGTACCTAAAACAGCTTTGATCACTTATATTATTATTATTATTATTATTATTATTATTATTATTATTCGGAGAAGAATTATTTTGATCATCACTCAGCCTCATAATAGGCTCAACCCCTTGCTCACTATTATTATCACAGTAAACCCCCCCTTCCTCTCCTCCTTGATTGGAAACCTGATTATAGCTGCAGCTTTTTGTGTTCTCTCTTCTCTTCTTGTTGCACTTGAGTAGATAATTATTGACGCTTTCCCACTTGTCTTTGCATATGACTCCTCCACTCCTGTCATGTCCAAAACACGACATCTTGTTACCCATCTCCTCCCACAACACGTTTTCTGATGAGCCACTGCTCCTAATGATTTGCTGCTCAAATGATCTCCCATCATCCATGCCCGTTTTCAACTGAACCACTCTTGATATCTCGTTTTCCGGCCAAATTGAGTGTGCCGGGGCCTCGCTGTCGTTGCTATCGTCCTGGTGTCCGCATCCCAGGCTCCGTAGATCCATTAATTCTTTCCCGGTGAGTTTGTTCACGGCCTCCATGAGAGCCGCGTCGCGGGACTCGATCCAGGCCCGTTCGTCGGCCCAAAACTTATGCTCCCTTTCTATTCTGGCGGCGTCTTGTTGCCGCCACTCTTCCTCTCTCATCATTCTCTCTCGCTCCTGGTGCTCCACCGCGGCCGCCATCCTCGCCATCCATGCTTCCTGTTTCTCCATCAACTTCCTCATCTGTGAATCCACCAGATCTTTGATCTTCGCTTTCCAACCCGTTTTCCCGCTTCTTCTTTTGTTTTCGTCGGTCACTTCGTTGGGAACGTCGTCGGTGTCGTCCGATGAGCTCGTGTCGGCTTCGGAATAATTCGAAAGGCTGAGGCTCGTATTGTCAGAGAATTTCGGATTGCACTGAAATGATTCTTTATTCGGGAGATTGTAGTGAAAAGTGGTGGTGTCTGTGTGAGGATGATTAGGATGATGATGATGATGATGGTGGTGGTGGGCTTCTGAGACTGAAGCTGATGAGTTATTATTATTGTTATTATTAGTTTCTCCATAGAGAGCTTCAAGTTGTCTAAAGAATCTGTAGTGTTTGCCGTCTTGTCTTCCGGTTTTGCCTTCTTTAGTCTTTTTGTAGTATTTGTATAAATTCTCGAACTTTTCTCGGCATTTTTTCCCGCTCCTCTGGTATCCGTGTTCTTCGGACATTATCCTGTTTTTTTTTTTTGAGAAAGATAAATAAACAAGTCGTTCTTCATTTAATTCGAAAGATTCGGAACCACGAGCCTCTAGATCAAAATAGTACCTATTTAACATTCTTGATTCGAATCATAGAACTAAAACATTGTTTCGAGACTTATTCCCTCTCGTGCAACCACATCTCCCAACTAATAAACGAGGTTCAAAGTTCGAACCCTATCAAGACCCTTATAAAAATGTTAGCGATCGATAACCGTTGAGCTACTACAACCTCGTGGTTCGGATACAAAAAAAAAAAAGTAAAAAACTTGTTTGACAAAGAGTGAGGATTATCATTTGGGCTATAACTAAAGTTCTCGTGACACAGCACGGATACACGTAAAAATAGGACACGACACGAGGATACAGATAGAATTCTTAAGTTGAAAGATCAAATATGTAAACTAGGCATGGAGTATCAAGAAATGAAGATTCTGCAGTAAAAGTGAACCCTAGCTGGTGTCTGTGCATATGATATTGATCTTTGCTGAGAAAGGGCAAACTCATGTGTTTTCTATGATTCAGAGGTGTAGGAGAACCCCATTTAGACATATGACGGTTCTAAACAATTTTACAGACAACCTTTTTATTTTAAGGAAAATACACGAAAAAAGATAATGAATTTATTTATTTATTTATTTTTCTAGAAAAACACCCAAAAGATTAGCCTTTTGCTGCACCCCCAAAAGTTGGAAGAAACTATTACCATATGAATACTCCTACACTGCTGAGATCTTACACTGGACTTCTACTTAAGCTTCTGTCAATTTCTTCATCAGAAAAATTGTTTTTTTTTTAATTCAAGGGAATAATAAATATATAAGCAAAAATAAAGAAAATGATTTAATTGTGTAAAGAGCATTTCGCCTTTAAAAAAAAAAGAATTAATACTTTCTGGAAAACCTAGAGAGAGAGAGAGAGAGAGGGAGTAAGAGAGAGATGGGGGGTGGGGGGTAATTAATTAAAAAATTGAGGAATATGGAAATTAATTAGTAAGCTAGCTAGGTTAACTAATCTACTATCTAACTATATATAATATATAAAAATATAAATATTATATAATATTAATAAACGAACCTTGAGACCTCATCCCACAAAGGACTCTTCTGGTTGGCCTCTTTAAACTTGGGGTCGAGCCTTGATCTGATCTCCAGAAGAGTAAGCGTCTCTTGCCTCGGCCATCTCCCCGCTCCACCGTCGATTCCTCCGCCTCCGCTGCCGCCGCAATTCAGCGTGTTCTCAAAGCCTCCGTAGCAGGCGCCACCGGCGGCGGCGGGGCTGCTCGAGGCACATCCTGCGATATTAGTATTAACAGGCGTGGGCGCACCCGGCGGGGTGCTGGTATTGGAATCCGGACGGAAGACGAGCATGTCGTACGGATGAGGTTGGATCGAACCACGGTGATTGGAGAGCAAGTCCGGCGGCGGCGGCGGCGGCGGGAAGAAATTAGGCCTGGCGGTGATGTACTGCCTCAGATCGGCCATGCCGTAGTGATCTTCCATTGCTGTTCGCTCAAAACAACCGAGCCTCACTCACTCGACCACAGTACCGATCCTTCTTTCTTTCTTTCTTTTCTATTCAGTCAGAGAGAGAGAGAGAGAGAGAGATGGTTTTTGAAGGGATGAGAGAGAAAGAGGGTGGGGGAGAATGGTGAAAGGAGCGTCAGACCCGGATCGTGTCCTTACAGGAAAAAGGGTTTTGAATTCACGTAGAGGACAATGGACCCATATCTGTGTCTGCATCAAATGTATTACTCTCTCCCTCTCTATCTATCTAACTATTCTGTGTGTGTGTGTGTATGCGTGTCTGTCTATCTATATTCTGTAGGGTTCCGGATACGTACGTACATTTTTATTTAATGTGCTGGATACAGTGTATATACATACATACATATACTCATTTAAGCCACGTATAAAGAGAAGACGAATGTCAAAAAGTTAATTAGAAGAAGATAATGACATACAGTGATTTTTGGATTTATTTGCGCTTCTACAGTGATTTTGATTCTTCTTTTTTACTCTCTCTCTCTCTAAACCTCTCCATACTCTCCTCTCAAAACTCACAAGCCCAAAAAAACAATGCAGAGAATCATCTCTCTCTCTCTCTAAAATAAAAATAAAAAATGAAATGAATGGAATGGTGATGGGGTGTGTGAATGGTGCTGTCTCTTCTGCTGAATACACTGACCTGGCATGTCCATAAATTCATACCACACGTAATCTTTGACATCACCGCTCAACCAAAGAAAGGATGTTTCTTAAGCTTTTTCATTTAATCTGTATAACGACTGTTTGGATCTCGCTTTTCTTTGTTTATGTGCTTTGAATTAAATATGATCCATCTCTTCTTATTCCTTTTGTTCCTGCCAAGCCAATGCCTCAAAATTTACCTAATTAATTAATTAATTAATTAATTTTATTTGTATTTGTTAACCTTTTTTTTTAATTCTTATTTTAAGAAAATATGGCAATAGCTTCACCTTTTTATTTTAGTAGAGACGGTTCGGCATGCCACTTTGAGGTGACTGATCAGACCGACAAAACTGACTTATTGAACTATATTTCAGTTATTGGTGTGGAAAATAATACTATATTTTTAAAGAAGATTTTTAACTACTATTACTACCACTATTGCTATAATTATTATTATAATAATAATAAAATTAGTGTTTTTTTTAGATCATTTTATAAATTATCAGTTACCTTATCAGTTAGTTTGCTAAATTTTTTTATTTAATCAGACACTTTATCATCAACTACCTTAATATGCACCTTATCTTACATCAGGCAACTTATCGAGTTTCAGCCACCTTATCAATTTTAAGTCACATTATCAGCCAATCTTTATCTTGTTTTTTTATTGTGGACTCTTCATGTAAGTGTGTACATATTCATTATCATTTCATGGTGGAGAATGTTATTAACAATGAAGTGAATAAGTAAGAAGCTTAATTCAGGGGCGGAGGGAGGGGGGGTCCACGGACCCCCGTCGGATGGAAATTCCTTTATAAAATAGGGGAAGTTATATATATAGTTGTCCGATCTCCGTAATTTTTATAGCTCCGGACCCTCCCGAATAAATACTCTGCTTCCGCCAGTGGCTTTATTAATGAAATCGATTATACATGAGTCGGAATCCAGAATACTTATTCTTAAATAAATAAAAATAGGATGATGACGTACCTTTTTTAAAGGGACAATGACTCAAGTGTATGAGGAGAGAAATTCCTGCTACATTTCTTTCCTTTTGTCTCTTTCTTTGCTTTCTATTTTTCTTACTTTTAGTCTATTTATTTCTTCTCTTCACTTTCGGGTATTGTAAATGTATTAGTTCTACATTATTATTCGGGGTAAGTCTAAATTTAATTAATTAAAAAAAGAGTTCTATCTCACCATCTTTTTCACGGTGTTTTTTATATTTCAACGTAATTTGATTTCATCACTTTCTGGGTATTCTTACAAGGGACAGAATTAGTTGTTGAAAGTTTAGTGTTACAAACTTGTCCGGCGAAAAAAGAAATTACAACTGGAATACAAAAATTACAATTCGAAAACAGAAACTACAAACTCGTACGGAAATGAAAATACAAAACTCGAAACAGAATTGAAAATATAAGAAAATAAATTGTAAAACCATAAACTAATGCCGAGTCGAAGAATCCTCTATCCGCAAGACGAAATACGCCCCGTTAGTGCTTTCGGTTTTGACGTATCGCCCCCAAAGATAAGACGAACTGTATGATTTATGTTGTATGTCAGAGTTTCGAAAAAGTGCATGTACAGAAGCAAAGGTATGAATGCCTATTTAGAGGCTATCTCACCTGCAGGGGTTTAAACACAGCCCTTATGGCTGTCATAATGCAGTCATTTATGCTGCATTATGCTCAGGAGTTACGAATTTCAAACAAATGGCAGGGGTTACGAAATTCAAACCTGCCATTAACTCCTCCTCATTACTCTGGGAGGTTACGAGCTTGTATTGGCAGAATTTGAATAACCAGGATGTACCTGGACTGTATTCAACTCTTTAACCACTTGACGGATGTACTTGGACATCCTTATGTGCACATACGAGCCCAACTACGTTGTTGACCTTGTCCAAAAAATTCTTTAGGCAGGCTAAGGCCAAGCCCACGACCAGGCCCAAAGACCACCCAAAGACCAATTGCCAAGATCCAAGATCAAGATCAAGGCCAAGGCCAAGGTCCACGACACGCGGCACATGGCGGGCGGGCGGCGGCGCGCGCGTGTGCGCGCGTGTGGGCTTTAAGTCCATACACATGTGCCATTAATTATTACATGAATAAATGTAACTCCTTATATACTAGAATAATGATGGTTCATTATTCAATGTGGGATATCATCCCTTATTAATTCATAATTAAGTGACAAACTTTAATTTACTATTTCTCACTCACCGGGAATCGGTTACAGAAAGTGAATATACCACGATCATCTACTCGGAACGTAGATCGATCCTATGATATTTAATTTTACAAAATAAAATTAACGATTCCAACAATCCCCCACAAGAGTGAAAATTTCCTAAATGCAATATGCAGACTCAAGCTCAGTCCTCAAGAGGCGTTAAAGTATAAGGATAGGTAGTTCGTGACTTTGAACCTTCCATAGTTAACATCATCGGGTACACTGGAGGCTTAGTGGATTGATGCTTTGAACTATTTCCCCACAGCGTGCACCGAGACAATGGTGCTAACACTTGAACACCTCAACCTCATCCGCTCTCACGTTTTGTGTCCTTTGCGGGCCTTGGACACCCATTTGGATTCATAAGTGTATTTCATGAAACGGCGCCCACTTCTCACTTATATAGGTCATTCTTTACCGAGTATCTTGCCATACTCAACCTCCTCGACGTCTTTAGGAATCATTAAAAGTCATAGACTTAACCTCACCACTAGGCAAGCTTTCAACACTCAATTGCTCTTTAGGGAATAAACTTAGATGAGTGTTGCACACGAACTCTCATAGCTTAGTTCTCCCATTGAACCAAGTTCTTGGGATCTCCAGTCATCTTGGTTGGGTTACCACTATGATAATTCTCAATTTATGGATTTTAAACCTATTCCCTCTAGCAATTTATTCATTTGATCACGGTTTAACCCTTTGGTTAGCGGATCCGCTAGATTATCCAATGACCTCACATAGTCAATAGATATAACCACATTTTTGATCAAATGTCTCACGGTATTATGGCGTCGATGAATATGTCGAGACTTTCCATTATACAAGTTACTTCTCGCCCTACCAATAGCAGCTTGGTTATCACAGTGAATCATCACTGCAGGCACTGGCTTGGACCAACATGGAATATATTCTAGAAAGTTTCTGAGCCATTCGGCTTCTTCACCAGCTTTGTCCAAAGCTATGAATTCCAATTCCATGGTGGATCGGGCTACACACGTTTGTTTCGCGGACTTCCACGAGACAGTTCCACCCCCAATGGTAAACACGTAACCACTTGTAGAAAATGAACTTTTCGTATCGGATATCTAATTCGCATCACAGTACCCTTCAAGTACCGGGGGTATCTCGAATAGTGTAACCCAAGGTTTTGAGTATACTTTAAGTATCTCAAAACTCTAACAAGAGCTTTCCAATGCTCTTTGCTTGGATTGCTCGTGTAACGACTCAATTTGTTCACAGTGCAAGCTAAATCGGGTCGAGTGCAATTTGTAAGATACATTAAACACCCAATGACTCGTGCATATTCTTCTTGGGCAACGGGCTCCCCTCAATTTTTGCTCAAGTGATCATTTAAATCTATTGGGGTCTTAGCCGGCAAGCTATCAAAAGCATTAAACTTCTTGAGAACTTTCTCGGCATAGTGAGATTGTGTCAAGATGATTCCATCTGATTTTCTCAAAATTTTCATTCCAAGAATCACATCGGCTAGCCCCATGTTTTCAGTTCAAAATTTCTTTTTAACATGTTCTTAGTATCGTTAATCACTTGTATATTGTTACCCATGATTAACATGTCATCTATATTAAGATACTCAATAACATAACCGTTATTAGTGTTCTTAATATAAACACATTTATCACACTCATTTATTTTAAAACCATTTGATAATATTACATTATCAAATTTCAAGTGCCATTGTAGTGGAGCTTGTTTCAATCCATATAGAGACTTAACCAGTTTGCAAACTTTTTTCTCTTGTCCAGGTACTACAAACCCTTCAGGTTGTTCCATATAGATCTTTTCATCCAGATCACCGTTCAGAAAAGCAGTCTTAACATCCATTTGATGAATCTCAAGATCGTGCAAAGTAGCAATCGCGAGAAGCACTCGAATAGATGTAATTCTCGTTACAGGTGAATAGGTATCGAAAAAATCGTACCCTTCCTTCTATTTGAAACCTTTGACTACTAAACGAGCTTTATACTTGTCAATTGACCCATCAGCTTTGTACTTTCTTTTAAGGATCCATTTGCATCCTAAGGGCTTACAATCTTTAGGTAAATCAACCAAAACCCAAGTTTGGTTTTGTAAAATTGAGTCAATTTAACTCTGAACAGCTTCTTTCCAGAGCAACTCGTCTGGTCTGGCATAAGCTACTTTGATCGATGTTGGTTCTTCATCCAACATGAATGCTATGTAGTCAAGTCCAAATGTCTTTGGTGTCCTAACCCTACTACGACATCTCGGTTCTACATCTTTCAGATTAGATCTCGATCGCTTACGTGACTTTGGATCTACACCCACAGGTTTTGAACTTGTTCCTTCATCTTCATCTATATTGCTAGAATTGTTCTCAACTTTATCATTATCCTTACAAGGATATATGTTTTCAAAGAATACAGCATTCCTTGATTCAATTGTTGTTCCCACAGTCATTTCAGGAACTTCTGACTTGTGGATAACAAACCGATAGGCACTACTGTTCAGTGCATACCCAATAAAGATACAATCGACCGTCTTCGGTCCGATTTTAACGTGTTTAGGTAGAGGTACCTCAACCTTAGCCAAACACCCCCACACTTTGAGATATTTGTGTGAAGGTTTTCTACCTTTCCACAACTCATAAGGGATAATATCCTTACCTTTGCGTGGAATCTTATTCAATATGTAGTTGGCTGTTAAGACAGCTTCCCCCCACATGTTCTGGGGCAACCCTTAACTAATCAATAAGGTATTCATCATATCTTTAAGTGTTTGATTCTTACGTTCAGCAACGCCATTAGATTGTGGTGCATACGGAGTTGTTGTTTGATGAATTATACTTCTTTCGTTGCATAATTCCTCAAACGGGGCTACATATTTGCCACCTTTATCGCTTAGAACAATCTTGATTCGACAACCTAATTGATTTTCGGCTTCATTCTTGAAGTTCTTAAAAGCTTCAATAGCCTCATCTTTACTTCTCAAAAGATAAAGATAACAATATCTTGTGCAGTCATCGATAAAAGTGATAAAGTACTTCTTACCACCTCTAGTTTGCACAAACTTTAAATCATACACATCTGTGTGAATTAATTCAAGGGGTTGTGTGTTTCGTTTTACCGAATGAAACGGAAGTTTCGTCATTTTTGCTTCAACACAAATCTCACATTTGTTTTGAGTATTGACTTCATTTAATTTTAGTAAATCTAAGTTTACTAATCTTCTTATAGCATTTAGATTCACATGACCTAATCTACAATGCCATAAATCAGAACACTCAGTCAAGTAAGAGGAAGCAGTAGCATTTTTATTAGCATTACTGGACTTGGTTACATTGCGCATGGCCAAAGCATTAAGTTTAAAGAGTCCCTTCGTGAGGTAACCCTTACCAAGAAACCTATCAAAAATTTTAATGATAATTCTATCTGACTGAAACACTAGTTTAAACCCCTTTTTAACTAGTATAGAGCCCGAGATCAAGTTCTTCCTCATATCTGGAACATGAAGCACATTCTTCAAGGTGAGTGTCTGGACGTAAGTTTGAGGTTCACTTCTCCAACTCCGATAATCTCAGATGAAGCTGGATTCCCCATGTTGAGCTTCCTCCCCTCAACAGCTTGATAATTCTTAAACTGGCTCCTATCGGCACCAACGTGGGCGGTCGCACCGGTGTCGATGTACCAACCACCTTGCTTCTCAACGTGGTTGACTTCTTCGGTGACCACAGCAGCAAGGTCATCCTCTTTTCATCCGCCGTTAGTCTCGGCAATGTTGGCAACATGTTTCTTCTTCTTGTTGGCCTTCGGCTTTCGGCAGTCTTTCGCCGCATGCCCATGTTTGCCACAGTTAAAGCAATCGCCATCAAACTTCTTGACTGGTTTATTCCCTTTGCTCTTGTTTTGGACACTTGGATGAGCTCTTTTATTGGAGGGACTGCCATGCTCCAACAGATTGGCCTTAGCATCTATCAGGCCTTTTGGTTTGTGGTCATTTTTGCGCATGTCTGACTCGATGCGCAGTTTCACAATCAAGTCTTCAAGAGTCATCTCCTTTCTCTTGTGTTTGAGATAGCTCTTGAAGTCTTTCCAACTGGGGGGGCAACTTTTCGATCATAGTTGCAACAGTGAAGGCGTCTGACAAAACCATTCCTTCGGCATTGACATCATGAATGATGAGTTGGAACTCTTGCACTTGTTCCATGATTGGCCTTGAGTCAACTATCTTGTAGTCCAGATACTTGGCGACTACAAACTTCTTTGTACCTGCATCATCACTACGGTAATTCTTTTCAAGTGCTTCCCACATCTCTTTTGATGTGTTTACAATAGAATAAACATTGTACAAACTATCTTCTAAGGAATTCAGAATAAAGTTTTACATAGATAGTCTCCATTGTGCCAGTTGTCATAGGCAGCTCGGACTGTAAAACTAGTCTCTTGAGCACTTAGCACCGGTGGCGCATCTTCCTTAAGGAAGTTAGCAAACCCCAATGTTGTCAAATAGAACAACATCTTCTGTTGCCACCTTTTAAAGTTGGCTACACCAAACTTTGGCGGCTTCTCGGCATCCGACATCATCCTTGGCCCCGAGGTTGTTCCAAAAAAGGAACCACTCGTATTGAACCCGTCGGTTCCAACACTAGATCCTAACATGGATCCAACGGTACCACTAAAAGTGGAACCTATGGTGCCACTCGAGGTGGATCTACCGGTAGTCAGAAAGGGGTTCGAAAACACCCATGGAGTTGTTGATGAGGTAGTTGAGCTCATCATGCTGGACATGGTTGCGGCAATGGTGTTTGCCACGTTCGAAGCGGCGGTCGCGGAGGATGGGTGTGTACAGACACTCGTCTTGTGCACACGATAATGTACCTCTGTAAGACTAATTAGGTACAAGGACGGGTGTGTCCAGACACTCATCTTGTGCACTTGCACATACCATTACAGGCGTACTATGATGCCTCTCTTCAGCGTCATTTCATAATTAAGATATATCATGATTGTGTTTATTCAACTCTTGAGTATTGTTGTTACGTAGAATCGACCCGATGGGGGATGTTGTTTTCAGGTCATGGCAAGGCTAAGGCACGGGAAGAGAACATTGACGGCGAGGAGTCCCAGTGATACTAGTAGGGGCCCCCAGTCCTTTCAGTCTTCATGTTTTCTTCATTTGTATTCCGCTTGAGACTTCCATTATGTATTCTGTTTTATCCTGGGTGTGTTGTACTTGAAACTCCTCATCGGAGTAATTAATGATATAATGTGGTTCAGTACTACAATTATATCACTTAATTCATTAATTTTCATTCGCCTAGTGGGTCCCAGTCGGGGGTCCACGGCACTGTAATATTCGCCTAGTTTGGGGTGTTACAGTTATGACTGTCATAATGCAGTTATTTATGCTGCATTATGCTCAGGAGTTACGAATTTCAAACAAATGGCAGGGGTTATGAAATTCAAACCTGCCATTAACTCCTCCTCATTACTCTAGGAGGTTACAGACTTGTATTGGCTGAATTTGAATAACCAAGATGTACCTGGACTGTATTCAGCTCTTTAACCACTTGACGGATGTACTTGGACATCTTTATGTGTACATAGGAGCCCAACTACGTTGTTGAGCTTGTCCAAATAAATCTTTAGGCAGGCCAAGGCCTAGCCCAAGGCCAAGGCCAAAGACCAACCAAAGACCAATTGCCAAGATCCAAGATCTAAGATCCAAGATCAAGGCCAAGGCCCAAGGTCCACGGCTCGTGGCCGAGGCCGAGGCGAGGCGGGCGGGCGGGCGGCGGCGGTGCGCGCGTGTGGGCTTTAAGCCCATACACATGCTCTATTAATTAATACATGAATAAAGGTAACTCCTTATATACCAGAATAATGATGGTTCATTATTCAATGTGGGATACCATCCCTTATTAATTCATAATTAACTGACAAACTTTAATTCACTATTTCTCACTCACCGGGAATCGATATAGAGAAAGTGACACGATCATCTACTCGGAATGTAGATCGATCATATAAAATTTAATTTTACAAAACAAAATTAACGATTCCAGCATTAATGTGTTTTCATTCGTATTTAAGCTCAAGCTGCATTAATTGGTATCAGAGACAGTCTACACTCAGCCAAAATGTCGAGGCTAGTACATGTCAAGACTGATCGCGTGGGAAGTGTATAAATATAATTGAAGGTAGACATCGTGATGGTTTGAATGAATAAATTAATTGTTTTGTCCAAGAAATTGCTTAGTATACTCAAGATAGATGGTTGATCCAAGCCGACCTTTTCAATTGGAAATCAAGTGAGAAGGTTTCGTGATCTTGACCTCCTCATGATATTTATTATAATTTGGGGTTCCATCTCAAAATTAATTGGCAATGAGAGGAGTAGCTCAGGATCTTTATATATTAAATGCAAGGCTTGTATTGTTTGTGCGATATTCGGTATACGCGCTATTGTGCGGAAGCGTATTTAAAAGAGCGAAAAATAAACGACACAAGATTTATTGAGGTTCGGCCAAACGTGCCTACGTCCTCTCTCCATATTCTATAGGCTAAAGATCAACCTCTGCACCTCTATTCTATCGGTCGAGATAAACCGTTATAATTCTCGTCTTCTATCGGTCCGAGATAAACCGTTCACACACTTGTCTTTTTATCGGTCCAAGTTAAACCATTTTTCTTTTCTATCGGACAAGGAATCAACCTATCTAGCTTTCTATGGGTACTAGACAAACCTCACTCGGATATAGATTGCGTTTCTAACATGCCGGATCCTTGATCCTAATAACACCGAATCGAATCTTATCCTTTCTTTACCTCTCGTGTATGAGTTTTCGTGTATCACTCTTGACAGTATAAGCTCAATTACAACGACGATATGTATAACAATATATAATCAATATCTTGATTGCTTGAAGTTGTTATATGTTCAATACCATAGGAAGTGGTATTTATAGGCTCCAAAGCCTCAACTAGCCGTTAGCTCTCTGCCACTTCATTACGTACGTTATTCAACATCCATTGCGTACGTTATGTATATTATGTACGTTAAGCTCTTCTTATTACGTACGTTAAGCTCTTCACAAATTAGTCCAGTAGCTTTCGTTTCTTCCATTACCTACGTTATTAGAACCTCATTACGTATGTTATAAAAAGTCTTCATATCCATTGCATGCTGACCTATGCCATGACGTCATCTTCAACGACTCCTTGTTTGAATTCATAAACACTTCATTACGTACGTTAACCATACATCGTTACGTACGTTAAGCTTGATTTATTGCGTACGTTATGCTACATGCATTGCGTACGTTATGTATGTTATTTCCAGCTTTTTGCGTCTTCGACTTCTTCGTTGTTTTGTTTCGCTTCTTTGTTGTTTACCTTTGTTTAACAACTAATCATCAAAACTCAATTAATGAATATTTAGAATAAAATATTCCAACATGTATTTTCCCAATGTGGGATTAATGCTTCAACACGCCCTCTCACGCGTAGCCGGAATCAAGGCATGGGGTTCCATCTCAAAACCAATTAGCAATGAAAGGAGTAGCCCAGAATCTTTATATATTAAATCCAAAGGCTTGTATTTTTCAGATGTGGGATTAATGCTTCAGCACGCCCCCTCACGCGTAGCCGGAGTCAAGGCTTACAGCGTGGATTTTTTTAACTCGGGTGGCGCGGAGCTAGAACATCGTGGGCCATTGGGCTCGCACGTATAGAGAGTCTGCTCCGATACCATGTTAAAGTCTGGGGTTCCATCTCAAAACCAATTGGCAATGAGTGACGTAGTCCATAATCTTTATATATTAAGTGCAAGCCTTGTGATTACTCGATGTGGGATTAATGCTTCAACATGCCTCCTCACGGGTAGCCGGAGTCAAGGCTAACAGCATGGACTTTTTAACTCGGGTGGCGCGGAGCTTTATATATGGTGGGTCGTTGGGCTCGCACGTGTGGAGAGCCTCCTCTGATACCATGTTAAAGTCTAGAGTTCCATCTCAAAATCAATTGACAATGAGAGGAGAAACCCAATCTTTATATATTAAATGCAAGACTTGTGTTTTCCCGGTGTGGATTTTAATGATTCAACGATAAAACTACACCGAAAGATCGAACCATGAATTTCAACGATAAAGAGGAAAATAAAATATCATTAGTATTGGCAGGGGCGGAGGCCTCTAGGGGCCTTTAGGGGCCAAGGCCCCTGGGCTTTTTTTGAAAATACTTAATAGATATATTACCTAAGAAAAATGATACAATCACAACCGTTGTAACGGTTGTGTTTGTTTTGAACCATTGATGATGTGGGTGGTGGGGTAGGTGATGGAATAAATAATGAATTTAGTGATAAATGTATGGTGAGATGATGTGTTGTAAAGTTTGGTTGTGTAAATTGATTGTGCATGTAGCATTGTTGATTACCTAAAGAGTAAAATCCACAACACTAATATTACCCCTAAAGCCCACAACACATCATCCTTCTTCCAGACGTGAGAATCCATTCATCGCTCGTCGGCCTTCTTCTAAGTTCTGACTGTAGCGAGCAAAACTCCATCGATTCGGCTTCGCAATCGCACCAGCACAGACAGCGGCCATCGATTCTCCGTGAGTCTGACTCCATTCCAGGCTTCCAGCTTAAGATCGAAGGATTTGAAGCCTTCAGCGGACCAGCAAAAAGAAGACGGCCATCGATTGATTCGATTCGGTTTTGCCCTCTACTCTTTCACTCTTTATCTCTTTACTCGTTTGTTTTAATACTTTGATAGTTCAATTGATTTAAAATGTGATAAAATTATTAATTTTATTTGATATGTAGATCAGTAGATGAAGAAAACTCAATCTACCATTCATGGGTTTTTTAAAAGAAAACATGTTAGTTCTTCTTCTCAAGATACAGAAGAGACAACAAATCGAGATGATAATACCCCTTCACCTAGTGTTCTGATTACCGAAAACCCTTGCAGAAAAGCTCAAATGAATAGTAATGATATTGATCTTAGTGAATTAGAACGAGGAATTATGTCCATGGTTGGTGAGGATTAGAAGAGAAACCACTTTTGATCTTATTTATCGAGTAATTAGTCTGTTACTTACTTTCTCAGTTTCTACCGCGACAACCGAGAGATCATTTTCAGCAATGATGAAAATAAGGATACGGAGTAAAATAGAAGATGAGTTTCTAAATGACTCGTTGGTTTTGTATATCGAAGAGAATTTGCTGAAAAGATTACTTTGGATGAAATTATAGAATATTTCAAGGCCGCGAATGATCGACGGGTTCCACTATGATGAGCGATGTTTGGTATTATTATATTTAACGTCTAGTTTTAATGTTTTGTTATTTATAACTTTGGATGATGTATCTTTTGTATTTTTAAAAATATATAAGATATTAACTTCGGTCCCCGCGGTTGAAAGGCTTGTGATCCGCCCCTTGAGTATTGGGGAGGAATTATTCTTCGACATATATTTCCATATTTCCATATATTGGGGAGATAAAATAGATTGATAATATAATTCTTTCTGTACAGATCCTCCACCACCGTGAGCCCAAGTAATAACTTTCGAATTTGACTTTCTATTTATTCCCATCGACGACGCCAGGATAGCGATATCAAAGAGGGGGGGGGGGGGGGGGGTTTCGTTGTGGAATTGAGCTTGGATTCAATTTTGAAGATTGCCAATTGCCGATTGGTGACCAGTCACTCACTCCGTCGTCGGTGATGATGATCTTCACAGAGTAATGAAACTTCCAACGGTTGTTTGTGAAGGAGAGAATGCATTACTTGATTCATGTCGCGGCAAGGGTAGTTCTGTCCACCTTCTAAAAAAGTAGGATGGGCTTACACTACACATTGAGAGAGAGTGATTTTGAGATATAAAAAATTAAAAATTTGACTTTATTAAATTATTATCTTGACGCATAAGTTTTTATTTTTTAAAATTATTTTATTTTGAGCGAGAAATTAAATTTTTACTTACTAAAAGTAAATTAGTTTTAAAAAATAAAAAATGATCATACATCAATATTATATACAAACTAAAAATCTAGATAAATAGAATAATATGGAAACAATAATTATTAGGGCGAATTACATAAAATATTATTATTGTGTGGTTCAATTATATATTAATACTCACAGTTTGAACTGTGCTTTAGCCGACGACATATCGTCGGCTAAAGTATACAAGTCGTCGGCTAAACTAGAAAACTTTAACCGACGACTAACTGGATTTTAGCCGACGACCAATAGTAAAGTCGTCGGCTAAAGTAGTTTAGCCGACAACAAGTTAGCCGTCGGCTAAACTTGCTGACTTTAGCCGACGACTTCCGCCGGCCGTCGGCCGTTCTCCGGCGAGTCGTCGGCTAAAGTGTTATTTTTGGTAGTGTTACCTTCAGGGTTGACTTATGGATGAATATTTGTAATTGTTGAAATTGTTTATTTATGTGGATGTTTATTTGAACAATTACATCCATACTCAAATCTCACATTCGGATGACCTTTGGACGAACTTATAATTCCTCAAACTCTAGATATTAATCTGATTTTTTTTACCAAGAGTGAAATATATAAATAATTGATAATTTTTATATCTCGGAATAACCCTATTTACCTTTTTTGGGAGGTAATAAAATTACACTCTATCCTGATTGGGACTGATTAATCTGCTGAAAAATTATTGTTGGTCCCCGATCGAACCAATAAGATTGAGAAACAACCTCAACATCATTTGTGAAAAGGAAAATTCCTACAACTGCGTCGGTAATACATCTTATCTTATAGGGGTGGACTCGGTTTCATTCGGTTCGGTTTTTGACTGAATCCGAGAGTCGAACCAATTATTCAGTTTCGGTTTGGTTCGATTCTTTTTGAAGTTCGGTTCGGTTAAGTTCGGTTTTATAAATATTCGGTTCGGTTTCGATTTGGTTTGATGTTTTTTTGGTTCTTCACAATATAAATTCAAATATTATATGTAATAGAATAAGTTATATATAATAACAAGCCAACAAGAGTTTTATATATATATATATATATATGTTCAAGATAAAAGCTAGAGTTGCATAGCAATTTTCAAATATCTCAAAATATATAATAATCGTAAATCACAGTAGCTCATTCTCTCAACATAAATTAATTGAATCACAAATTCATGAGTATATTATCGGTCCTTCTTGGACCCATGAGGGTCTTACAAAAGGAAAACGAATTATACTAAAATTCGAAACACACCAAAATCACAAAAACAAGGTCATTTTAGTATGTTGAAATTTGACTTTGGTCCGGTTCGGTTCCGCTCTACCCCGAACCGAGAACCGAACCAAATTAGTTCGGTTCGGTTCTGTTTTTTTATTTTTCGGTTCGGTCTTCTTCGATTTCGGTTTTTCGGTTATTTTTTCGGGTTTTTTCGGTTCGGTTTTGGATATTCGGTTCCGAAATGCCACCCCTATTATCTTATACTATATATATAGGGATGGCAAAAAAAACCACGGGTTCGGGTACCCGTGGGTTTTTAACCGAATGGGTCTAGTTCGGGTAATAAAATTCGGGTCCGGGTCTGGGTCTGGGGCGGGTAGAAAAAAATAAGTTCGGGTCCGGTTCAGTTTCGGGGTATGGGGTACCCACCCCAAACCCGCCCCGATATATATATATATATATATATATATATATATATATATATATATATATATAGGACTAACCCTTTCGGTGTTTTACACCTTACCAGGCTGACGGGTCCGAGCCTCACGAACGACCAGTGTCTTCTTATGTTTCTGTCCCAGACTTTCCGTTGGATCTCCCACTTCGGGTTACGTTAGCGGGATCCAACAATCCGAGCCGTCTTGTCTTCCTGCCTTGACATATACTTAATAAATTAAATATATATATTAGTAATTAAATTAGTACTATATTATATATATATATATATTAAATTAGTAATAAATTTAAATTAGTAATATATTATATATATAATATATATAATATTAATACTTAATAAATTAAATATATATTAGTACTTAAATTAGTAATATATTTTATATATATTAAATTAGTAATAAATTTAAATTAGTAAAATATTATATATATATATAATATTAATTCGAGAAAAAAATTAATCCACGGGTACCCGCTGGGTACCCAGAACCGAGCAGGGCGGGTCTGGGGCGGACCTGAAAAAAATTTGGTGGGTCTGGAGCCAGTTTTTAACGGCGGGTCCGGGTCTGGGTAGGTAATACCCGGCCCCGACCCGCCCCATTGCCATCCCTATATATATATATATATATAAAGATTGAGTCCAATCATTAATTGTGCAGTCTTAATGACTTAATTTTTATTAAGATATATATATAAAGATTGAGTCCAATCATTAATTGTGCAGTCTTAATGACTTAATTTTTATTAAGATATAAGATAAATAAAATTATAAAATAGATTGAGATTAAATGCAATAATATAAAATTATAAAATCAATTATGTGCAATTGAGTCTTATTCAATGATTTACCACTCAATTCATTTGATGTTAAATTGACAAAGTACGTTATTGATAATTAAAAACAAAAGGATGCATTTAATTTAAATAGAGTGGAAAATGTACAAAGGTGGTTATGGATGGATAATTGAAAAGACGTGAAGTTCAGTAGCCTCTTTAAATGAGGATTAAATTATAGAGTAAAACATCTTATCTTTCTTATCTTATCTATAATATATAAAGATTCGGTCTTTTTAATTAAATGGTGAGTTTTAATGATTTTAAGGATTAATGTCATTAGCTTCTTTGATATCATGCCTAAAAAACGTTTTTGACTCCCTTCGTTAATGAAGGCCTTTTCAGTCCCTTTAATTAAATTATGAGTTTTAATAATTTTAAGGATTAATGTCATTAGCCTCTTTGATATCATGCCTAAAAAACGTTTTTGACCTCCTTCATTAATGAAGGTCTTTCAAATGCTATGATTGTTGAGTTTTAAACGTGTGAATATAAGAAAAGCAAGAAAGTAAGCCCCTTCCAGCAGTCCAGTAGTTCTTTTAAAATGATAATGCCATATTCATAAACTCTTCGACCCAATTACTTTCATGATCATATTTTCGTATTGCTCTTGAATTGTAGTTCTTTAGGGTTTCGATCAAAGGGGACTAGGAAGATTGATATGATGTTCATAATTTGCTGGATGCATAAACTACTCTGAGATTGATCGAGACATGTGGGTGGAGGAGAAGATTGATTATTTTATGGTTATTATTTTGTTAAAAGAAATTAAATAATTCTTGAATTGTAGTTCTTTAGGGTTTCGATCAAAGGGGACCAAGAAGATTGATATGATGTTCATAATTTGCTGGATGCATAAGCTACTCTGAGATTGATCGAGACATGTGGGGGAGGAGAAGATTGACTTTTTTATGGTTATTGTTTTGTTAAAAGAAATTAATTAATAATGTAAATTTATTATAATGTTAAAACTTATTTTGAGAATTCAAAATATTACAGTTTTTATAAAGTCGTATGCATTTTATTTTCGTTTTGGGTTGTTTAAGTTTATATTTATCGAGTATTTATGAAAATCAACTATCACGCTACATGAATTGATCAAGTTGATCCGGAGCTCAACACATAATGGTTTTGTTAGATTCGAGATTAACTCAACTTATTATTTGGCTAAGAATTGCGATGCACGTTTATGCACCATTAGATTTATACTTCAACGGTTAACGCTGAACATTACGAAATGAACAACTTTATACAAAGTGTGTGTATCGCACGGGTCTCAACGCCTCGTTATTAAAAAAAACTAAGCCCTCTTTTCAATTAGCAGTGAGCTGTATTGGGTTTAAAAAAAACTAAGCCCTCTTTCGAGCCAAATCGAAAATTTCTATTAATTCATCAAACAATGGAATACATGGAACTAAAATGGAATAGATAATATTGATGACATATTTGTTATTATACATTATAAGAAATTGATAATGGACAAAAGGATCTCGAACCGGCAGCTATAGTTGGATATCAAAAGAGGCACGACTGGATCAAATGGAAAGATAGTATACACGTTGAATTAAATATTCTTAATAAATTTAATGTATTTGGTCCTCTTATTATCGCAAACTGTGAAACCTATTAGATACAAATGTTTTTTCTTTCTAAAAGTGAAAAAGAATGAGATTAGAAGGTAGAGTATGCAACGAATCGAAGTAGAACTTTGATCGAACCGAAGGAGTTTTAAATTTTTTTCGACGAGAGCCGAGAGCTTTCTTACCGAACAAAATCGTGTTCGAGCTCGAGCTCGTTAATAAATCGAGCCGCACAGTACATTCGCGAACAACTCGAGCCGAGTCGAGCTCGAGCCGAGCTCGTTCGCGAATAATTATATATTTTTAAATTATTTAAATAATATATTTGAATTATTTAAAATAAATATTTTAAAATAATCATTAAAAATTATATATTTTTAAATATATATATAAAAATTAATATTTTAATATATGAACATTATTTAAAAAATTATTAATCTATAATATAATATATAAATATTATAAAAAATAATTTAAAAATATATTTATTAATCGAGCTTAACGAGCCGAACCGAGCCGAACCGAGCTCGAGTCGATCTCGACCCGAGCTCGAGCCGCACATGCCCAAGCTCGGCTCGAGCTCGTTTTCTTAACGCACAGATTTTTGAGCTCGAGCTCGAGCTCGAGTTCTTAACGAACCGAGCCGAACCGAGCCCTTAACGAGCCGAGCCGAGCTTTGTTCGCGAACAGCTCGGTTCGTTTACAACCCTATTAGAAGGTATAAGGTCACAAGGTTTTTATTTAATCAACCTGTCAGTCTCGACAAACTTTAAAATATGTCTCATGGATGTTGTAACTAGGGCTATAAACGAGTTGAACTGTACTGAAATTTCATTGGGTTCGGCTCGGCTCGAACTTATTCAAACCTTAGGTTCGATTTGGCTCGAAAGTTTCGAACCTCTGAATTTGAGGTTTGCTTCGGCTCGAAGGCTATTTTTTATAGTTCGATTCGATTCAGCTCGAGTTTCCGAACCATTTGAATATAGTTCGATTCGGATCGAGTTAAAATCCAGTATAATTTCATAAGTCCATAAATCAAAATATACCAAGCCGAATGGTTTGGTCCGATTAGCCAAATCCTAACGGTTCGGCCTGAGATGGGAGATGGGCGAAAACTCCCTGACCGAGGCGAACGACTCGGTCCGATTCATCAAATCCTATTTCATAGGATTCGGCTCTACGTTTGATGTTCGGAACCGAGCCACAAACCAAACTTACCGTATCCTTCAAATCGAGTTGAACTTTCAGATTTGATCACAACCCTAATTGTACCTACGTAATTATACGGATCATTAAATATAGATATTTACATAAGAGTTCTTGAATGATTCTATATGCCTCAAGTATTAAAAGCGAAACACAAGTAATTATGTACAATTAAAAGCGAAACCCAAGTAATTATGTACAATTAAGATCAGAGTTGTGGATTCTTTTGTAGGGAGCGGTGCTGTAGTTGAGAGCCTCAGGGTTGGGTTGTCTCGGTTAGCTTTGACCTAGAACATTGCATTTTTACTTTTATTGTATATTATATCCTATTGTCTTTACGTGTGGTGTATTTTTGACAGGGAGCTGTGCGCAGAGGCAACCTCTCTTTTGTTAGAGCAGCGTTCATCGGGAGTGAAGTGGCCAAATTCTGCTTAGGTAAGTCCCATGTGGATCAAGCCATGGGCTCAGGTATGGTCTCGAGTTTTTTCGAATCATATGTTTTCCTTTGTATTTATCACACAAGATTCTGTTGTGCACTAAGCTGGGGTCTTCACGGAAGCTTCTCCTCTTGTAATAAGTAGGGGCATGGTCTGCGTATATCTTACCCTCCCCAGATCCTGCTCTGAGCGGGATATACTGGGTATGTTTGGTTTGGTTTGGTTTTTAAGATGCAAGGACCATTTTATGGACAAAAAGCAAAGTGATTATTCTTCAAAATGATTAATGTAAATAATTATTCTCTCCTATTCAAAATACAAGTCTTTTTAGACTAATACAGACATACTAAGAAATATTAACTTTCTACTTTACACTTAATAAATGGCTTTGGAATTCACACTATACATTTAAAATTACCAATAAGTAAGCTATTTTTAGTAAGTTTGTATATTATTTGAGAAAAAAAATATAGTAATTAATTATCATTGAAAAGTGTAAAACGACATATAAAATAAAAATAGTGTAAATAGCCAAAAGACTTGGAGAGTCTTTGTCATGGAATAAAAGTTGGATTTATACTTACTGTTGATATTTAAATATCATTGAAGGAGAATTTGAAATGAACGCTTAGAGAGTATAGTATTTGTATATCAATTTAATTAAAAAATGATCTTGAAGCATTTTTATATGGATATTGCAAATCATTTAAGTACCGCAATGGTCAATAAAATACTTGTTAGATTTGTACCGCTATTAGGATGAGTTGAATAGTGCGGTGTAGAGTATTGAATTCTTTTCGCGCGGAAGCAAATAAAATTAGAGTAATTAAAAAAAATTTGCGGAAAAAAATGAAGAAGAAATTATTACGGAGGTTCGACTATCCAAAAGCCTACAACTCCCAATTAAGCCTTTTCTCAAACACTTGCACTTTATCGTTTAATGTCAATTATTTACAATAGCACTTTCACTATTGAACTTCAATTTCTTGATTTCCTGGCTCAAGAACAACCACAACCTAAATAATCTAATTTTTTTGGATACAAGACACCTCACAAAATTACATAGAGATTTTACGAATGCACTTACTCAATTTACATGTCATATCAAATTTTCGATATACTAGGCCTGGGCAACTAATCCCGAAGGCAAAAAAATTATTAATCTATAATATAATATATAAATATTATAAAAAATAATTTAAAAATATATTTATTAATCGAGCTTAACGAGCCGAACCGAGCCGAACCGAGCTCGAGTCGATCTCGACCCGAGCTCGAGCCGCACATGCCCAAGCTCGGTTCGAGCTCGTTTTCTTAACGCACAGATTTTTGAGCTCGAGCTCGAGCTCGAGTTCTTAACGAACCGAACCGAACCGAGCCCTTAACGAGCCGAGCCGAGCTTTGTTCGCGAACAGCTCGGTTCGTTTACAACCCTATTAGAAGGTATAAGGTCACAAGGTTTTTATTTAATCAACCTGTCAGTCTCGACAAACTTTAAAATATGTCTCATGGATGTTGTAACTAGGGCTATAAACGAGTTGAACTGTACTGAAATTTCATTGGGTTCGACTCGGCTCGAACTTATTCAAACCTTAGGTTCGATTTGGCTCGAAAGTTTCGAACCTCTGAATTTGAGGTTTGCTTCGGCTCGAAGGCTATTTTTTATAGTTCGATTCGATTCAGCTCGAGTTTCCGAACCATTTGAATATAGTTCGATTCAGATCGAGTTAAAATCCAGTATAATTTCATAAGTCCATAAATCAAAATATACCAAGCCGAATGGTTTGGTCCGATTAGCCAAAACCTAACGGTTCGGCCTGAGATGGGAGATGGGCGAAAACTCCCTGACCGAGGCGAACGACTCGGTCCGATTCATCAAATCCTATTTCATAGGATTCGGCTCTACGTTTGATGTTCGGAACCGAGCCACAAACCAAACTTACCGTATCCTTCAAATCGAGTTGAACTTTCAGATTTGATCACAACCCTAATTGTACCTACGTAATTATACGGATCATTAAATATAGTTTTTTACATAAGAGTTCTTGAATGATTCTATATGCCTCAAGTATTAAAAGCGAAACACAAGTAATTATGTACAATTAAAAGCGAAACCCAAGTAATTATGTACAATTAAGATCAGAGTTGTGGATTCTTTTGTAGGGAGCGGTGCTGTAGTTGAGAGCCTCAGGGTTGGGTTGTCTCGGTTAGCTTTGACCTAGAACATTGCATTTTTACTTTTATTGTATATTTTATCCTATTGTCTTTACGTGTGGTGTATTTTTGACAGGGAGCTGTGCGCAGAGGCAACCTCTCTTTTGTTAGAGCAGCGTTCAGCGGGAGTGAAGTGGCCAAATTCTGCTTAGGTAAGTCCCATGTGGATCAAGCCATGGGCTCAGGTATGGTCTCGAGTTTTTTCGAATCATATGTTTTCCTTTGTATTTATCACACAAGATTCTGTTGTGCACTAAGCTGGGGTCTTCACGGAAACAGCCTCCCTACTGTAATAAGTAGGGGCATGGTCTGCGTATATCTTACCCTCCCCAGATCCTGCTCTGAGCGGGATATACTGGGTATGTTTGGTTTGGTTTGGTTTTTAAGATGCAAGGACCATTTTATGGACAAAAAGCAAAGTGATTATTCTTCAAAATGATTAATGTAAATAATTATTCTCTCCTATTCAAAATACAAGTCTTTTTAGACTAATACAGACATACTAAGAAATATTAACTTTCTACTTTACACTTAATAAATGGCTTTGGAATTCACACTATACATTTAAAATTACCAATAAGTAAGCTATTTTTAGTAAGTTTGTATATTATTTGAGAAAAAAAATATAGTAATTAATTATCATTGAAAAGTGTAAAACGGCATATAAAATAAAAATAGTGTAAATAGCCAAAAGACTTGGAGAGTCTTTGTCATGGAATAAAAGTTGGATTTATACTTACTGTTGATATTTAAATATCATTGAAGGAGAATTTGAAATGAACGCTTAGAGAGTATAGTATTTGTATATCAATTCAATTAAAAAATGATCTTGAAGCATTTTTATATGGATATTGCAAATCATTTAAGTACCGCAATGGTCAATAAAATATTTGTTAGATTTGTACCGCTATTAGGATGAGTTGAATAGTGCGGTGTAGAGTATTGAATTATTTTCGCGCGGAACCAAATAAAATTAGAGTAATTAAAAAAAATTTGCGGAAAAAAATGAAGAAGAAATTATTACGGAGGTTCGACTATCCAAAAGCCTACAACTCCCAATTAAGCCTTTTCTCAAACACTTGCACTTTATCGTTTAATGTCAATTATTTACAATAGCACTTTCACTATTGAACTTCAATTTCTTGATTTCCTGGCTCAAGAACAACCACAACCTAAATAATCTAATTTTTTTGGATACAAGACACCTCACAAAATTACATAGAGATTTTACGAATGCACTTACTCAATTTACATGTCATATCAAATTTTCGATATACTAGGCCTGGGCAACTAATCCCGAAGGCAAAAAAATTATTAATCTATAATATAATATATAAATATTATAAAAAATAATTTAAAAATATATTTATTAATCGAGCTTAACGAGCCGAACCGAGCCGAACCGAGCTCGAGTCGATCTCGACCCGAGCTCGAGCCGCACATGCCCAAGCTCGGCTCGAGCTCGTTTTCTTAACGCACAGATTTTTGAGCTCGAGCTCGAGCTCGAGTTCTTAACGAACCGAGCCGAACCGAGCCCTTAACGAGTCGAGCCGAGCTTTGTTCGCGAACAGCTCGGTTCGTTTACAACCCGATTAGAAGGTATAAGGTCACAAGGTTTTTATTTAATCAACCTGTCAGTCTCGACAAACTTTAAAATATGTCTCATGGATGTTGTAACTAGGGCTATAAACGAGTTGAACTGTACTGAAATTTCATTGGGTTCGGCTCGGCTCGAACTTATTCAAACCTTAGGTTCGATTTGGCTCGAAAGTTTCGAACCTCTGAATTTGAGGTTTGCTTCGGCTCGAAGGCTATTTTTTATAGTTCGATTCGATTCAGCTCGAGTTTCCGAACCATTTGAATATAGTTCGATTCAGATCGAGTTAAAATCCAGTATAATTTCATAAGTCCATAAATCAAAATATACCAAGCCGAATGGTTTGGTCCGATTAGCCAAATCCTAATGGTTCGGCCTGAGATGGGAGATGGGCGAAAACTCCCTGACCGAGGCGAACGACTCGGTCCGATTCATCAAATCCTATTTCATAGGATTCGGCTCTACGTTTGATGTTCGGAACCGAGCCACAAACCAAACTTACCGTATCCTTCAAATCGAGTTGAACTTTCAGATTTGATCACAACCCTAATTGTACCTACGTAATTATACGGATCATTAAATATAGTTATTTACATAAGAGTTCTTGAATGATTCTATATGCCTCAAGTATTAAAAGCGAAACACAAGTAATTATGTACAATTAAAAGCGAAACCCAAGTAATTATGTACAATTAAGATCAGAGTTGTGAATTCTTTTGTAGGGAGCGGTGCTGTAGTTGAGAGCCTCAGGGTTGGGTTGTCTCGGTTAGCTTTGACCTAGAACATTGCATTTTTACTTTTATTGTATATTTTATCCTATTGTCTTTACGTGTGGTGTATTTTTGACGGGAGGCGTGCGCAACCTCTCTTTTGTTAGAGCAGCGTTCATCGGGAGTGAAGTGGCCAAATTCTGCTTAGGTAAGTCCCATGTGGATCAAGCCATGGGCTCAGGTATGGTCTCGAGTTTTTTCGAATCATATGTTTTCCTTTGTATTTATCACACACGATTCTGTTGTGCACTAAGCTGGGGTCTTCACGGAAACAGCCTCCCTACTGTAATAAGTAGGGGCATGGTCTGCGTATATCTTACCCTCCCCAGATCCTGCTCTGAGCGGGATATACTGGGTATGTTTGGTTTGGTTTGGTTTTTAAGATGCAAGGACCATTTTATGGACAAAAAGCAAAGTGATTATTCTTCAAAATGATTAATGTAAATAATTATTCTCTCCTATTCAAAATACAAGTCTTTTTAGACTAATACAGACATACTAAGAAATATTAACTTTCTACTTTACACTTAATAAATGGCTTTGGAATTCACACTATACATTTAAAATTACCAATAAGTAAGCTATTTTTAGTAAGTTTGTATATTATTTGAGAAAAAAAATATAGTAATTAATTATCATTGAAAAGTGTAAAACGGCATATAAAATAAAAATAGTGTAAATAGCCAAAAGACTTGGAGAGTCTTTGTCATGGAATAAAAGTTGGATTTATACTTACTGTTGATATTTAAATATCATTGAAGGAGAATTTGAAATAAACGCTTAGAGAGTATAGTATTTGTATATCAATTCAATTAAAAAATGATCTTGAAGCATTTTTATATGGATATTGCAAATCATTTAAGTACCGCAATGGTCAATAAAATACTTGTTAGATTTGTACCGCTATTAGGATGAGTTGAATAGTGCGATGTAGAGTATTGAATTCTTTTCGCGCGGAAGCAAATAAAATTAGAGTAATTAAAAAAAAATTTGCGGAAAAAAATGAAGAAGAAATTATTACGGAGGTTCGACTATCCAAAAGCCTACAACTCCCAATTAAGCCTTTTCTCAAACACTTGCACTTTATCGTTTAATGTCAATTATTTACAATAGCACTTTCACTATTGAACTTCAATTTCTTGATTTCCTGGCTCAAGAACAACCACAACCTAAATAATCTAATTTTTTTGGATACAAGACACCTCACAAAATTACATAGAGATTTTACGAATGCACTTACTCAATTTACATGTCATATCAAATTTTCGATATACTAGGCCTGGGCAACTAATCCCGAAGGCCCGTCTCGTCCCGCATCAGGACGAGACGAGACCAAAATTTTAAAACTTAGGGCCCGTCCCGTCCCGCAATAGGACGAGACGAGACCAAAATTTTAAAACTCAGGGCCCGTCCCGTCCCGTCCCATTTTAAAAACTTGGGACGGGCCGCGAGCCCGAATGTCAAATCCCGATGGGGTCCCGTCCCGTCCCGTAATAATGTCTAGTTACTAAATTTATCCGACTACCAAGCCCAATCATCTAACATTTCTAACTTATCTCATTTACTTCTTTCGGGGAACGAAACTTCCATAAACCATGAAGAACTTGTGTATAGAAGTAGAGATCAGTAAGTATCTGACTGTGTTGTAATGTTCTTTATATTTATTATTTCGGGTGAAATAAGAAAGCATTCAGATTTCTATGAACCATTTGTTCAAGAATTAACAAATGACTCACAACGATATTTGATAAATAGATTGATTTAAAAAAACTTAAATTTATTGTCATGTAACAAGTCCAAATATTGTATTTATTTGAGAGTCAACATTGGTCAATGGGACCATTTTTCGTCCCGATCCCGTCTCGATCCTATTCGGGATCGGGACGGTCGGGATCAATTTTTCAAAAGTACAATCCCATCCCATCTCGTCCCATATTTTTCAAATGGGACGGGATCAGGATTACCTAAAAATGGTCCCATACCGTCCCATGCCCAGGCCTACGATATACCGATTTTCAATACATCGAAATTTTCGATATCATATACGATATGAATGATAATTTTCGATATATAGTATCGAACTACCCCTAATTCTACTCCTGAATGAATGAATGAATTTTCATTATCATTCCTATATATGGTTCGATTTAATTAAGTTTGTACTCAAAATGGCCAAATTCGTCAATTTTCAACGCTGCTCACCCAAGTAAAATGCACATACGTAGACATGTATATGTACATGAGATGCATCTAGATGTGGATGTATCGGGGCCAGGATCCTCTGCAGTGCACAACACGGTGCTGTGCTGTGTCAACCGTAAGATTATACACACCCGCACGGGTGTATGTGTGTGTGTGCGTGTCCGATCCTACGCACAGCAGTGCACAACACCGTGCTGTGCACTGCAGAAGATCATGTCCCCGATGTATCGATTAGTGCTGTCATCGGGCCGGTTCGGTCCGGGTTCTGACTTACTCGATCCCTGCCAGATAAACTTACCAGATAAATATGGGCCGAACCGATAAACCTGTCGGCCCAAATTTTAGACATGAGACCGAACCAATAGTTATCGAGCGAGGACTCGGTCTAGCCCGATAAGAAAAAACGGTTTAAAACCTGGCCGAATACTTCATTATGAAAACAAATCGGAAAAAATCACATTTTTATCAGGTTTGAAACGAATATATCAAAAATAATTAACATGATGATAGCACTCATTTTTACACATATTTTTGCAAAGTTTTTTCGGATTTTAAGATCCTAAAATGTGTAAAATTGTGTCGTTTGTGCTCATATTGTTTTTATTGTACCCGATCACGCTTGAGTACGTTTTATTAATTTTATAGGTATTTTATGGACATTTATCAAGCAAGAAAGAAGTCTCAACCCAATACATATCAAGCAATGCGGAAATGGAAGGTCGAGCCGAAAAAGGAGGAAAAACGGAGTCAAAACGGACCAACACAGGCTCGGACGTGTCATTTGACACGGCCCGTGTCATACTCGTCTGGATTTGACATAAACGCCTGGACATGAAACCCGACCGTGTCATTTTCGGGTTAGTGGTCGGATCTCTTAACGGTTTCGGTTCCGGTTTTGGGTGTCTCGTTCTGTTTTTCGGATGGGACTCGGATTTATATGGCCCAGTAACAGCCCTAGTATAGATGCATCCGTGGGCCCTGACTGTGCTGGGGCTATTCCCAAGCTGGGTTGAATAGTCTGAAATGGGTTGGCCCTACTATCATTACTTATGGCCAGGTCCAGGAGGCCCGAAACCACAAACAATCCAACGTAATGAAGAGAAAAAGTGGGGTTTCTTTTGGTTGGGTAACCAAACAAAATAGCGGCCCCAACAAATTTCATGTCAGACCGGCCTAATCCAACTTTCTTTAATGGGGTTGATGGGTGCTGTCCGAGTTGGACCACCACATATTTTTACAGGTGAATTATATTACTGTACATTTTATAAAAGAATTACATAAATACCATAATATTAAAATATTTACAAGAATCACGATTGGAGTTGGTATCCTTTTAAAATATTAAAAGAATTATTGAAGTGCTGTGAGGCTAATTCAAAGGCCTACGACATGGGACAAGATCGATACGACAATCTTCAATTTTGTGGACATTTCGGGATGTTTTTTGCCGTTTCTCAATTGGTGGTCCTCCATTATTTTGGTCATATCTCCTTCATTATTCGTCCGATTGGGTCAAATCAAGCGGCGTTGGAAAGCTTATTCAAAGTCCTATAGACTAGAAAACCAAAATCGAAATTTTGTTCCCAGAATCATGGTGAGAGGCTCAAATAGAAGGAAGGCACATTACGGGATATATTCGACGGATCTACAGGTGATAGACTCTTTTAAATGACAAAATATCGTCACGGGACACTATAAATAAATATCCGTGTAATCCTTGACAAAAAAATTGGATTTTTATTTCGAGAAACTTTCAAGTGATTTTCCCTGGGGGTACTCCTAGGGGAAATCACTGAAAGTTGGAAGTTTTGGATTCAGATACATAATCGAGATTTGATCATACACAGTTGTAGGCCTTCGAATAAGGTTTCCAACGCTTTGAGAATCGGCCCAATCGGATAAGTAACGAAGAAGATATGGTCAAAACAGTTTGTGGTAAAAATGAGGTCACGACGACGCAATTAGAGGAGGTCTCCGAATAACTGATATTATTTTCTCCATATTAGATTTTGTAATTAAAGATAAATATTGTATAAATATATAAAGAGCCTACTTTTGCAAGTTATTGTCCTACGTTATAAGCCTAGTTTGATATTCCTATCATAAAGTTATATTTTATGAATTAAGATGTTGCAATGTGTTGTATAAAAATTTTTACATGGTAAATATATGTTCTGTTGATAAACCCGATTGATAAAATAACTGAAACATCATATGCTAATTGAAAACCGATAAGGTGATTAAAAAGTAAAAATTTATAAATTACCCAATTAAATGGTAGGTGTCTGATAAATTAAACTGATATATTATGAATAACATAAAAGTCAATAAGTCCAAGTATTTGCATTCTAGTTATAGGGGTGTATGATAGAATAGAATATATGTTAATACATTCTCATTGATTGTAATTGATTGTAAATTATGTAATTTGTTAGCATAATTGACGTCATTATTTAGCATAATAAACGCCTTAATATTCCCCTTGTATAATGTATATATTGGGATATGATATGAGTAATGCAATCCTGACGGGGAAATACTTCTTTCATGGTATTAAGTCTAGGGTTCCTTTCTACCTCTTCCGATGTGCCATAGTCTCTTCTTTCTTGTCTTCTTTCCATCGTCTTCAACCTCCATCCATCAGCCATGCCTGAAACACCAACCTCCGAGGTTAAGGCATTGTTCCACCCGGCTCTTGCAGTCTCAAATATAAGGAACCACATCTCTGTTGTTCTTGGGATAGAGAGCGCACAATACGAAACATGGGCCGTGTTCGCTATATTTTTAAACAATCCGCAAGTGTACGGAGAATATGTAGAAAGCGCCGAGTAAGGTCGTATTCCACAGAGACTAAATATTCTTATTATATTAAGTACTAGATTATAGTGTTTCCGGTTTTATCTAGACGATTGAAAGGTAAAATGGATGGTTAATGAAATAAAATAAAATGATCACAATAAATTAAAACAATTGAAAATATCCGAATTAAAGCGAAGTGCAAGAGTTTAGAAAGGTAGATTAGAAATTTAGGTTTAGTTGATTACTAAATTTAGTCGGGATTGGTTTCAAAAAATTCTAAGTGCGTTTCCAAAACGATGATCACAACAATATTCTAAAGTCTCTCTCGAGATGCATTAAAACGTAGATTAAACAACCTAAAACAACGTCTCCGTCTATTATAAATTATCTAACTCCAAAATGTTCATAAGATTAGATATCATCATAGTTCATCATCGATTTCTCAATCTCGTAATTTACTACGTCAAATACTCGAAACCTATTAATGCCCTCTTCTCTTGAATTATGAGCAATTAAGTTTAACATGTAAAAACATTGATCAAGTGTCTAAACATGAATCAAAACCAAGTATTTGATAAAGAAATCACACTAGATATATATAATCATCAATCCCTCAAAACTATAGCAAATCAACGTACTCCCATGCCCGGAATCTAATGAGTTTAGCCGAACATGGTAATGAAAGAACGATTAATAATCATCATATTCATCATGTTCATGCTAAATAAAACAACAAAATAGATAAAAGATACGAAGAAGATAAAACTCGGATGGTGTCTTGATTGATCCCGGTTGAAGCCTTCAAATGTTCTTGAAGTGTTCTTCAAGAATTTTCTTCTTCTTTTTGGAGTGAAAGCCCCTCAATCTTGTGTTTCTGTCTCTCTAATCTCTCCAATATTCAGCATATCCCTCAAGTCTTTCCCAAGATCCTCTTTTATAAGTCCAAAAATATCTCTTTTCATGCTCAAATCTTGGAAAAATGTCAAAAGGTGATTTTTCCACCGAAAAGTGACACGGCACGTGTCAAATGACACGGCCCGTGTCATAGTGCTCTAGAAAAGCTGAAGCTCGCTGGACAGGGAACTCGACCGTGTCAATTTGGCACGGCCGAGCAAATGACACGACCGTGTCGAATAACACGACCGTGTCGAATGACACGACCCGTGTCATACTCCTCTAGAAAAGCTAATCTGCCTGGATGTGAAACCCGACCGTGTCAATATGGCACGGCCGGGCTAATGACACGGCCCGTTTCAAATGACACGGCCGAGCTCGTGTTGGTCCGTTTTGACACCGTTTTGACTCCTTTTAAGGCTCGATCTCTCGTTTCCGTATTGCTTGATATGTATTGGGTTTGAGACTTCGTTCTTGCTTGATTTATGTCCATAAGGTACCTATAAAATCAATAAAACGTACCCAAGCGTGATCGAGTCTAATAAACACAATATGAGCACAAACGACACAGTTCTACACATTTTAGGATCTTAAAACCCGGAAAATCGGTGTAAAAATATGTGTAAAAATGAGTGTTATTAAAATCCCCCAAACTTGAACGTTGATCGTCCCGAGCAATGCACTTCAAAATAACCACTCTTAAGGAAACTCATCCCTCAACACACCTCAAAGGATAATTATGAAAATTCATCAATACGCCTCAAGTAATAAATAAGTCGAGTTCTAAAAAGTATTCAAATCTCTGGGGTGCTTCCTTAACATCATAATCAATACTTGGAAAATATAAACCTCACCGGTCAAGTGTATTCCCTCACTCTCAAAGTGTATAATGAGATAAGTGACGCTCAAAACTCATTCAATGAAATAAGAATCCCCAAAGGCTTTCCAATCGTCTACATCTCTACCACTAGTTGTGCATGTAAATTTGGTGAATCAAAAAGGACTTTATCGGTTGTAATGTAGGCTTTTTGGTCGGGGTAGGATAAGTATGGCTTAAAGTGACTTGACTTGAGCAAATTAGAACATCATCTCAATAATCACTTCGCTCAATTAGAAGCTCAAAAATTTGTTTTCCCTTCCTTCCTTCAACCCCTTGATTTCAATATAATCGCACTAAGCGCTTTTGAAAGTGAGAATCACAACCTTAATTCTCCTTATCGCTCCAATAAATCTCGTTTCTTTTTTTCTTCTTTTTTTGTGTCCACAAACTTTTTCTTTTTATGTTTTCATGTGGTGGACAACATCATCATTATAATCACACCATTCTTCCTTCAAATTTATTTTGATGAATCATTGCATTTGAACCAACAATCTTCCCAATCGCCTTCACACATCTTTACATTTTTTTGCCAATTTGTTCTAATAAGATCAAGTATATGGATAAAAGTTTATAATGGAACGGAAAGCTCATAATATGGCTAACAAGAAATAGACTTTAAGCTCAATCGGGCTAACTAGGGTAATAAATTTTCGGGTTGGCCAAAAGGTTTGAAGGGTTGCCAATAAAAATCGCCTAAAATCACTTTCACTAATTTGCACACACACTTGCAGTTTCGAATAAGATACCAGGGCAAGTTCTAGAGTCTTAAAACATGAATGGTACACTCGACAATGAAACTTGCATATTTAATGATGCACGAAGGCTCAAAAGCTCACAAGCTAGATTTATTTATATTTCCAAGGTATTAAACTATTTATTCAATTTCACACCCTTTTGATTATTCTACAATTTTTTCCCTTCAAATTATCCTCGATTTGCATATCAAAATAACAAAATAAATCCCGAGGCATCCAAGACAAGAATTCATTCTTTCGAGTTTCATCTAAGTTCATCAAACTCCAAACACACCAAGTTCAAAATAAAACACACCAAAATAAAACAAAAAAAAATTCACACCAAAAAACGTAAATCAAAATCACACCAAAATCCAAACCAAAATCCAAAAGACAAAACAAAAATAAACAAACAATATAGGTATTTCTTGACCCAATATCTCCCCCCAAACTTGAATTAAAGAGTATACACACGAAGGGGGTATAGTATTTAAACAATAAAAACTTTGGGTCAAGAGATACTTACAACCGGTCCTACTGATTTGGCGGAGGAAAGTGGCCTTGTTGGACATGCCAATTTTCCATTCGTCGTAAAATTGTCAGCATCACGTCTTGTCTCTGTCGTGTCTCCTCTCGGAAAGCCTCGAACTCTTCTCTAAGTGTGGAACGAGATGTGGCATGTCTTGATTCGGCCTGTCTCGATGACTCGGGCAGTTCTCTTTCTCTTTCTTCTTCCTCCTCCGTTTCTCTTTCGTCTTCAGGGCCTCTCTCATAGGCGAATTCCTCCTCCATTCTTTCCTCTCGATCTTCTTCTCGCATCCTCTCGGCTCTATCCTCATTTTCCGTACGCCTAGGACGGACATTCCGAGCAACGTATCTTTCAGTAGGAGAGATTAATCTAGCTGCTTCCCGGGCCAATTTATGCGCTTCCGTAGCCATTTGTAGATTTCCTATATCTCGAATATTGTCAATAGTTGTCAAAGTTGTATTCGGGAGTAGGAAATGATCGCCGTCATTCTGGAGGAAAATAACGCGAGAGTCGTAGTCGAGAATATTCATCAACTTCATGACTTGGACAGATAGGAGCATATTTCCCGGGAGGGGAGTTCAGTTTTCTAGTGGTACATCAAGACGAAGTGCGATATGGGTAATTAAAAGCGCCGGTTTAGTGGCAACATCCTCAAAATGATCCATGATAATAGCGCCGGTTGCTGGATCTGTTCCATCGAGTATATGTGATAAAACGTATAGCTCTCGTTGAGTAATTGGCCCCATTTGTTTCCGGCCAAAGATTGTGCTCGCAATCACCTTGTGTAGATAGGATTGCGAAGAGAGGATCCTTTCGCCGACTTTGGGATGTAGGGACATGCATCGCTCCCCGGATACTCAACCATTGCCCTCCAATAAGTCTCACACTCGAACCGATTGATTCGGTATTCTCTGTACCTTCGAGTGTCGTATATAGCATCCAATTCATCGGGAGATAGTTTTTCATTTTTGTTGTTTAGCCGGAATTCCAAAGCGGTCGATTCATGTGAAATCGGGTCTCTTTTAACAGTGAGTGTGCTAAGGAATTCCAACGTGAGACAGCGGTAGGTGGGCCAATGTTGGGTCATTAACGTTGTCCAACTTATTCTTTCAAGTAGCCTCATGACATCGTATCTTATTCCCATCGCCGTCATGCATTCTTCGTTCGGCCATTGAGTGGGGAGCATTTTTTTCTGCCCCAATATCTCCCATCGTGCTAGGCGGCTTGGCGGAAGTTCTATTCCATATGTCTTGGGCGTCTCGACAGCCCCTTGAGTCGGTATTCTCGCCGGTTGCTCAATTTCTGTTGTGGGTCTTCCTCGTCCCCTTTGAGCTGCACCCCGTCCCTGTTGGGCATTTCCTCGTCCTCGTCCCCTGGCCATTTTTCTGAAAGAGATTCATAGACTATCATTTGTTTCACAAAAGCTCAAAATCCATATTTATCGATAATAAACGCTCTCCCAAACTTCTTACAAATTACACATTTTCCCCAAAATAAGCATTTCTTCAAAAATACCACAACCGTAAATTTCAACGCCAATCGTTATTGTATGTAATATCCCAATAATTTCAAACATGTAATAACATCTCTCAATCATATACTTCCAACATGTAATTCACGAAAATCACCAACAAAATTTCAACGTATTTTTACTCATGACAAATTCCACCAAAAATCCATTTAAGAACCCTAAATTGCTCAATAAATCATATTTCACATAATCTCAATGCAATGAAGAATTAAACCATCCAAAATCGTGAATCATACCTTGAATTCGGAGTGAAAATTGAAGAAAATTTCAGAAAAAAATCGCGACCCAAAAACCCGGATGAATTCGTCCGATTCGTACCCTTTGAAGCTCTAGGATTGTGGAATAATGATGAACACTTTGTTATTATGTGAGATTTAACACGATTCTTGCTTGATTTTGACGGATTTTGGGTGATTCGGGGCTAGGGTTTATGATTTGGGGAAGAAGGAAATTTGGGGAAGAAGGAAATGAAGGGGTCGGCCGTGTTTCAGGTTTTATACTGCTCGACTGACACGACCCGTGTCATACCTGTCTCCATTTTTAAAAACGTTGCTGTCCACCTGACCTGGCCGTGTCAATTGACACGGCCCGTGCTCAACTGCCCCAGAAAGTAAAATTTCCACTGAATACCTGACTCGACCGTGTCAACTGACACGACCCGTGTCGTACTTGCTTGGAACGTTAAAATCGATTGGTCATCAGACCCGACCGTGTCAACTGACACGACCCATGTCATACCTGCGCAGAAAGTGATATATGAACTTCCTGCACGACCCGATCGTGTCAAATGACACGGCCCGTGTCGTACTGGCCTGGAAAATGCAGTTTTGTTTTCGGGTCTTTTTCCTGCGAATGGAACACCAAAAATTGAACCGGTTAGTTTTACAACAAGTAAAAATACAAAAAAAATGCGAAAAAGATCAAAACATGAAAATAAAAACTATTGGGTTGCCTCCCAATTAGCGCTAAGTTTAATGTCTTCAGCCGGACGTCTTCAACTGGAAGTTTTTATGGCTCGATTAAAGTTATTACGGATACAGCTTCCTTTTGATTGGGATGATAGTAGTGTTTGACTCGTTGTCCGTTAACGTTAAATAGCTCTCCGTCTCTGCTCATGAGCTCGATTATTCCGGGTGGAAGTACTTTCTTGATCACGAATGGACCTGACCATCTTGATTTTAATTTTCCGGGGAATAATTTTAGTCTTGAATTATAGAGAAGTACTTGTTGCCCTGGCATAAATTCACGTTTAACGATCATCTTATCATGCCATCTTTTAGACCTCTCTTTATAGATTCGAGAGTTTTTGTAGCATTCATCCCGGAATTCTTCCAACTCATTTAGCTCTAGCAATCTTTTCTTTCCGTCGGCCTCAAAATCCAAGTTTATTCTTTTCACCGCCCACATCGCTTTATGCTCCAATTCCAAAGGTAGGTGACATGATTTCCCAAATATGAGTTGATAGGGAGATGTTCCCAAAGGGGTTTTATAGTCCGTACGATAAGCCCAAAGTGCATCGTCGAGCTTGGATGACCAATCTTTCCGAGATGTACTCACCGTCTTTTCCAAGATTAGCTTAATCTCTTTGTTGGCCGCTTCGGCTTGTCCATTTGCTTGTGAATGATAGGCCAATAATTTCTTTGATCGGACCCCATATTTCTGAAGGAGTTTATCCATGATTTTGTTGACAAAATGCGATCCCCAATCACTGATTAATGCTCTTGGAGTTCCGATTCGGCAAAAGATGTTTTTTAAAAATTTCATTACTACTTGAGAATCATTTGTTGGGGAAGAAATTGCCTCGACCCATCGAGATACGTACTCGACCACTAGTAGAATGTACTTATTTCTGAATGATGAGGAAAATGGACCCATGAAGTCGATACCCCAAACATCAAATAGTTCAACCTCAATTACGTTGGTCAGGGGCATCTCATGACGTCTTGAAATATTTCCTACTCGTTGGCATCTATCGCATTGTTGAATGAAGAGATAGCAATCTTTGTATAACGTAGGCCAATAAAAGCCGCTTTGCAAAACCTTTGCAGCAGTCCGTGTTGCTCCGAGATGTCCTCCGGTTGGTGATGAATGACATTGTTGAAGAATTTAATCCCATTCCTCTTGCGGTACACATCTCCTCACGATTATGTCGGCACATCTCTTAAAAAGTAATGGATCATCCCACATATAGAACTTGATATCATGTAGGAATTTCTTCTTTTGATAATGAGATAAATCCGGGGGTAACACACCTACGACCAAAAAATTAACAATGTCAGCAAACCATGGAAATTTAACTTCTACCATAAAAAGCCGCTCGTCCAGAAACTCTTCTTTAATCCTTTTGATCTCGGGCTCCTCCTCCTTTTTGTACTCGAGGAGAGATAAGTGGTCGGCTACCACATTTTCACAACCTTTTATGTCTCGAACTTCCACTTCAAACTCTTGTAAAAGAAGAATCCATCGAATTAGGCGAGGTTTAGAATCTTTCTTTTCGAACAAGTATTTGATAGCTGCATGGTCCGTGTGTACTATCGTCTTTGTCCCAATTAAGTATGATCGGAACTTATCAAAAGCAAATACCACGGCAAGCATTTCTTTCTCCGTTGTTATGTAATTTTTTTGGGCTCCGTCCAATGTATTGCTTGCATAATAAATAGCCCGAAAGAGTTTCTCACGACGTTGTCCCAACACAGCTCTGACCGCATAATCACTTGCATCACACATGATCTCAAAAGGTTGAGACCAAACAGGTACCACGAGGATAGGAGCACTCACTAATGCCTTCTTTAAAGTTTCAAATGCCTGCAAACATTCATTAGAAAGAATGAAAGTGGTATCTTTTTCTAACAATTTACTCAAAGGTTTAGTGGTTTTTGAAAAGTCTTTTATGAATCTCCTATAAAAACTCGCGTGCCCAAGAAAACTCCTAATTGCTTTTTCATTCTTCGGTGGGGGAAGTTTCTCAATGGCGACAATTTTTGCCCTATCAACCTCCAAACCGGCGGCGGACACTCTATGGCCTAGGACAATTCCTTCTTGCACCATAAAGTGGCATTTCTCCCAATTCAGCACGAGATTAGTGTCTTCACATCGCTGCAAAACTAAAGTAAGATTATGCAAGCAATGATCAAATGAATTTCCAAACACCAAAAAACCATCCATGAAAACTTCCATTATATTTTCGATCAAACCATGAAAGATAGCCATCATGCAATGTTGAAACGTGGCTGGGGCATTACATAAACCAAACGGCATTCTACGATAAGCATAAATTCCATAAAGACATATAAAAGCCATTTTTTCTTGATCTTCCGGTGTTACGTAGATTTGATTATACCCTGAATATCCATCAAGAAAACAGAAAAATTCATGCCCCGCCAATCGATCAAGCATTTGATCAATGAAGGGAAGGGGAAAATGGTCTTTGCGAGTAGCCGCATTTAAAGCCCTATAATGTATACATACTCGCCATCCCGTAACTACTCTCATAGCAATTAATTCATCTTTCTCATCTTTGGTTACGGTCATCCCTACCTTTTTTGATACAACTTGCGTAGGACTCACCCACTCACTATCGGAAATTGGATATATCATTCCGGCATCTAATAGTTTTAGCACTTCCTTTTTAACCACTTCTTTTATTATGGGATTAAGTCTTCATTGATTTTGCACTTTAGGTTTAAAATTTTCTTCAAGCAAAATCCTATGCATGCATATGGAAGGGCTAATTCCCTTCAAATCTGAAATAGACCATCCTATAGCCGACTTATTTGCTCTCAATACACGAAGCAATTTATCTAGTTGAGTGGATGAAAGTGAAGAGGATACAATTACCGGATTTGTATTGTTATCATCTAGAAATGCATACTTGAGGTGTTCCGGGAGGGCTTTAAGGTCCAAGCTTGGTTGAAATAAATCCGATTGAGATGAAACGGACCCACAATTTTGCACCATGTCATTGGACACGTTCGAGTCGTCCGTCAGCTTGATTTCCGCAACTACTTCATGCTTCTCTTTGTCAAAATCATCGGATTTATTGATTTGCGTTTTTTCTGTAGAGAATTTAATTCAGAAACATAATCAAACAAGTCAGAATCGTCAAAATCCAAAGTTGAATCACTAGAAAAACATGAGTTCGTAAGAGCAAACTCTAACGGATCCGAAGACAATGAGTGTAAGATTTTTTTCTTTCCATACGAGCTTATATGGTCAATAACATTGCAATATTCCGTATCATCATGAAATTTCATAGCTTTAAATATAGAAAATAGAACATGCTCATCGTTAACACGTAGTGTTAATTCTCCCCTTTCAACATCAATAAGAGCTTTTCCCGTTGCTAAAAATGGACGTCCAAGGATAAGTGGTAGATCTTCGTCTTTTTCCATATCAAGGACAACAAAATCCGCTGGAAATATAAATTTTTCGACTTTTACAAGCACATCTTCAACAATCCCCTTGAGATGTGTTATGGATCGATCCGCCAACTGTAGCATAACTGTTGTGGCTTTCATTCTCCGACACCTAATTTCCTGAAAATAGATAAAGGCATAAGGTTAATCGAAGCACCTAAATCACACAAAGCTTTATCGAATGAGACGTTTCCAATGGTGCATGGAACGGTAAAGCTTCCGGGATCCTTAAGCTTTTGAGGTAATTTGCGTTGGATAATAGCACTACATTCTTTGGTAGTTTAACTATTTCATCTCTCTTTTTCTTGACATCACATCCTTCAAGAATTTTGCGTAGTTAGGCATTTGTTCCAAAGCATCTGCAAAAGGAATATTGATATTAATTTTCTTGAAGATATCTAAAAACTTTGCGAATTGTGCATCTAACTTTTTCTTTTTGAAACGTTGAGGAAAAGGGAGAGGAACGTTAGGAGTAGAGTTAGGAGATATTTTAGGCTTCTCAGCCCCCTTGGATGTATCATGCTTCCCTTCTTCCTTTTCAATTTCGATTTGATCCTCCTTGACTCCCTCTTTTTGTTGGACCCTTGGCATCTTTGACCCTTCATAATTCGTTCCACTTCTTAAGGTGATCGCTTTACAAGACTCTTTTGGATTCACTTCGGTATTGCTCGGTGTTGTGTCGAGATTTATACACCTCAACAGGCGATCGGCACAAAGACCAGGTGACCGAACCAGAGCCAATTAGACCAAGGCAGACTTGCCGATCGAAGGACCCAGCGCCGAGCGATCGACTGCTAAGGTGATCGTCTCCCAACAACTAGCGATCGTCCTAAATGCCCGATCATGGACGACCGCCTCATGCCGCGCGAAGCCAGCATCCGCCAAGTCTGCGAAGGCCATGTTGTGCGGTGATTTATACGACTCGATGGCGATCGGCATGATGGTCAGGAGCCAGCCAAAAAAGACAGACGCTGTGCAAGCACCCAGTAATCGGCGTCCAAGGCGATCGTCTGTAGGCATCTAGCGATCGCCAATGATATCTGACTGTAGACGATCGTCCCATACTGCATGTGAATCCGACACCCGTCAAAGTCTTCGAAGACCGAATCTCGGACGTAGACCCACGTGCAGATCCACAAAAGGTGCCGCAAGATAAGGCCTTTTACCCCAGCCTGTCACCAACCTCACACCTACCGACAGGCCCGCCGAAAGGTACAATGTGGGTCCTCCCAAGACAGCGACTGAGGACGCGTGCAGGTTTCCCATTGGCTCGCACAGCTGGCTTCCAGCAGCAGCCTCGGACTTTAAGGGAACAGCCCCACGAGACGGGACGATCGCCCACCTTATTCTAATATAGAAAACGGTGGTCGCCCGTGATCGCCGGAGAGGACCCAGCAACCTTGTCTCCTATAAATAGGAGGCATCCAACAGTGGCCAAGGCAGCGAAAAAAGGTACAGATAGAATAGTGGACTCACCTTACGAATACATACACATACACAGTGAAATCCATTGATAGTGAAACTCATTCACATATACAGAACACCAAAAGCAAGAACTCGCAGAGCATCACATCTGGTTCTTCCGTCAATCTTCACGCTCTATAGCTAAGATAACTAGAATCTTTACACTCATTGTAATAGATTCTAACATTAGTATTTGTACTTCAAAGTATTCATATTAATAACATCTCACGAGAGCATTCAAGCCCGGGACTAACAACCCCAACAAATCTTGTGTTATTTATTTTCCCACGGAAGTGTTCTCACATTTGTTTGTTACTCGACCATTCCAACAATATCATCTCCGGATAATATTTTGGGTAACAACAGTTGGCGCTAAAAGAAGGGGGGTTATCTAAACCTTGATTTTTGTTCCTACCATCTCGAAGAACACTCACTGTTCTCCGGGGCATATACTTGAAGAGACACTCACTGCTCTTCAAAGAAAACTTTCAGAAACATGATGTCTGCCACGACCTCCAAAAGAGCCACCCTGCGATCTGCCGGACATCTCATTCCGGCCCAGACCGAATCCCAACTTACGGCGGAAGGCGACCGCGGCAACGCTAGGCTCTCACTCCCGCCCCCGAGGGACGGTCCCAGCCTCTCACTCAATCAGTTCCAAACCGCGGAACAGATCGAGGAGGCTATGGCCATCCTCATAGAGCGACGGAGGGCATGCGACTCGCCCACCATTACTCCATCAGCCATCCGCCGTGCAGGCAAGCGGAAGCTCAAGGGGCAATATGTCGAGAAATAGTCAGAAAGCCCCGAGCCGCAGGGAAAGGCGCTCGTAAGGCGGGACGACTCCGTCTTCAGTCGCCTAGGGAGTGATCCCTCGTGGCGACCCGGGCATTCAGGCCCCAGCCGGGAGACAACGGAGTCCGAATCCAACACCAGGAGTTCGGCATATCCAACTCCCAGAAGACAAGCCGGCCAACGGGCCCCCACTCGCCCAAGAAATGAGCTCGGTGGCGGAGAGCTCGTCACCTATCATGGGGCCAGGAGACCAGTGCACGATCGCCTCGCTTCCCGCTCCGAGAGCCAGTAAGCGAGCAGTCAGGCTACAGCAATGGCCGCCATGCAGTGCCAGCTTGATGAAATGAAGGCGCTCCTAGAAACCGGGGCAGGCGCCAAGAGATCGATCGCTGGACCGAGTGAGCACTCGCGGTCCAGATCGAGCTCGCCCCAGTTCAACCGAAGATCGCTCCCCCTCAAACACCTCTATATGAGGGGAGATCGGATCCTGAGACCTATTTGAGCAAGTTCCGGATTTACATGACTAGAGGTGGAGCATCGGACGCGACGAAATATCAAATGTTCCCATTGACATTGGGCGACCTCTCCCACAGGTGGTACATCTCACTACCACCTCGCTCGATCAATTGTTTTGAGAAGATGGCGAACGACTTCACGTCGTACTTCACCGCCAAAGTTGCTCGTCCAGAAGGCCCCCACCGCATGATGAAAATCAGGTGTTGTGTCGAGAATTATACGTATCAACAGGCGATCGCCTCAGAGACCGGGCGACCGAGCCGGAGCCCAGCAGCCAAGACAGATTGGCCGACCGAAGGTCCCAGGACAAGTCCCGGTGCCGAGCGATCGACATCTAAGGCGATCGTCTCTCGGTACTTGGCGATCGACCCCTGGTGACCGAGCGATCGACCCATGGTAACCGACCGATGACGATCGCCTCATGCCGCTCGAATCCATCGATCGTCCAGTCGGCAAAGGCCGAAGCTCGGGACAGATCCCATGTGCAGATCCGGAAAAGGCGCCGCAGCACGTGGATCGTTGACCACAGCCTGTCAGCATCTTTCCACCAACCGACAGACCCGCCGAAAGGTGTACAGTGGGACCGCCCGGGACAGCAACTCAGGACGCGTGTCGGTTCCTCATTGGACCGCGATTGTTGCGCGATGCGACCTCAAGCTTTAAGCGAGCGACCCCATGTGACATAAAGACGATCGCCCCTTTATTATATTGCATAAAAGGCGATCGCCCGACAGTAAACAGGGCATCTCAGCCCCTATAAATACAAGGCTGTCTACACTTGGAAAACTCTCTGATTCTCCGTCTCTCTCTACTTCAGAACAAGTTCAACTCATAACTTGGCTTTCTTACTCTTGGCAACAGCTATCTCTCGGCCTTTCTTTTCTCTCAGCACCAGACGGTCGGCAGAGACGAATCAGGCAAAGCTTCGCTCAAGAGCTAGATAAATAGGATCTTTTGCACTCATTGTATTTAGATTCTTACATTAATACTTGTATCCCCAAATATTTGTATTAATAACATCTCGCGAGAGCATTCAAGCCCGGGAACAAACCCGGCAAATCTTGTGTTATTTCCATTCCCTCGGACGTGCTCTCGCAATTTGCTATTGCTCGATCATTCCAGCAATACTATCTCCGGATAATATTTTGGGTAACAACAATTGGCGCTAGAGGAAGGGGATCTAACCCTCATTTTTATTCCTACCGTCTCGAAGAACACTCACTGTTCTCTGGGGCATATACCTGAAGAAACACTCACTGTTCTTCAGAGAAAAGCTTTCAGAATCATGACTTCTGCCTCCACGTCGAAGAAAGCCGCTGACCGATCCGCCAGACGCCTCATTCCGTCTCAGTCCGAGCCACAGCCGATGGCGGAGGGTAGCCGCCGCAGTCCGAGATGCTCGATCCCCGGCCCAAGCCTCTCACTCGATCAATTCCAAACCGCGGAACAGATCGAAAAGGCTTTGGCCATCCTACAGGAGCGACGGAGTGCTCTCGACGCGCCGCCCGCTTTAACCCCCTCGGCCATCCGCCGCATGACCAAACGGAAGTTCAAGGCGTTACTGACCGAGCGATCGCCAGGAGGATCCCCTTCGCAAGAAGAGGCGCTCGCTAGCCAGGGCACTTCTGTTTTCGATCGCCTAGGCAGCGACCCGTCATGGCGACCGGGGCAGTCCGGCCCCAGCCACGAGACGACGGAGCTCGAGTCCGTCACCAGGAGTTCGGCGTATCCGACTCCCAGAAGGCAGGCCAGCCATCTGGCTCCTCCTCGCCGAAGAACCGAGGTCGGCAACAGCGGAGTCAGGAGATCGGTACACGATCGCCTCGGCTCCCGCTCCGAAAGTCGAGCCACGAGCGACCAAGCTACAGCGATGGCCGCGATGCAGCGCCAGCTCGACGACATGAAGGCGCTCCTGGAATCTGGGGCAGGCACCAAGAGCAAGATCGCCGATCCGAGCGAGCCGCTCGCGGTCCACATCGAGCTCGCCCCCGTGCAGCGCAAGATCGCTCCTCCGCAAACACCTTTGTGCGAGGGGAGATCGGACCCCAAAATTCACCTGAGAAAGTTTCGGATCTGCATGACCGGGTGTGGGGCATCCGACGCTACCAGGTGCCGAATGTTCCCACTGACGCTGGACGACCTTGCCCACAGGTGGTACACATCATTGCCGCCGTGATCCATAGATTCCTTTGACCAACTGGCGAACAGCTTCACAGCTTATTTCGCCGCCAAGGTCGCTCGGCCGGAAGGTCCCCACCGCATGATGCAAATCAGGCAGGGATAAGAAGAATCCGATGCAGATTACATCGACCGGGTAGACGAGATCATCCTCAATGGCGCGCCCGTAAGCGATGAGATCGCCCTCTACTCGGTCTTAGGGGGATTCCATGGTCTTTCGCCTATGTTCAGGCACCTTACGAAGGACCATCCCCCGACCTACGCGATCTTCTGCGCTAAAGCCACAGACTTTCTGGCCAGGCAAAGGTTTCTTCTCAGCCTATGAGCAGCGCGATCGGCGCCCGAATGACGATCTCCAGTCTTCTAGCCCGATCGCCGATATCAAACAACATCACCAAAAATGGATGACTCGCTTGCCATCTACAGTTCATCATCTAACATGTTGGACTAAGGCGCGAGATCGCCTCGCCCGCACAACGTACACCGTCGAAGGTCGGCATTTGACATGACGATCTGAGGTGGAAGAGTGCAGCCATGGTCCTGGTGGTCGATGGAACCGACTGCTTAGGCCATGCAAGGTTCCTTTGGGCTGAGATCTCTGGCCCTTCGTTTAAATACGAGGCGGGTGTAGTCGAAGGACCCTCCAAGCAAATCAGTGGACACGATCGCCCGCCCTCAAAGGTTCATCATCTAACATGGCGAACCCGGACAATGCGACGCGTCACTACCCCCGTCTCAACGTATACCATCGAGGATTGCCATCTAACATAATGATCCGAGGTAGAAAAGAGCTAATTAGCCGTGGACGTGGAGTCGATTCATCCGACGACGCCCCGCGCAAGGACTCCTCTAGACCAAGACCGCACGCCCTTTGTTTAAATACGAGGCGAGGCGCAGCCTAACAGAGGACCCTCACAATAAAATGAGTCACGAGACAGACAATGTCGCTCGCGCACAAGACATGGTCATGGAGTCGGTCCATCGAACTCCGCGACTGTGCACGGTTCCTCAACGACGAAACTATCAAGTTTCTAAGAGGGATCGGCCAAAATTGTTTATTGCAGGTACAAGACCGAAGATAGCCAGCCAATCGACCAGATCGCCCAAGTCCGAAACCAAAGTCCGCTCAACGGATCGCCCGTCTCCATCCTACATGATCACCAGCAAGAACCACCTCACCCCATGTCTTCAACATCGGAGCAAGCTGGGGGCAATTGTTGTGTCGAGAATTATACGTCTCAACAGGCGATCGCCTCAGAGACCGGGCGACCGAGCCGGAGCCCAGCAGCTAAGACATATCGGCCGACCGAAGGTCCCAGGACAAGTCCCGGTGCCGAGCGATCGACATCTAAGGCGATCGTTTCTCGGTACTTGGCGATCGACCCCTGGTGACCGAGCGATCGACCCCTGGTAACCAACCGATGACGATCGCCTCATGCCGCTCGAAGCCATCGATCGTCCAGTCGGAAAAGGACGAAGCTCGGGACAGATGCCATGTGCATATCCGGAAAAGGCGCCGCACCACGTGGATCGTTGACCACAGCCTGTCAGCATCTTTCCACCAACCGATAGACCCACCGAAAGGTGTACAGTGGGACCGCCCGGGACAGCAACTCAGGACGCGTGCCGGTTCCTCATTGGATCAGCGAATGGCCGCCCGATACTGCAAGCTTTAAGCATGTGACCCATGTGACATAAAGACGATCGCCCCTTTATTATATTGCATAAAAGGCGATCGCCCGCCAGTAAACAGGGTATCTCAGCCCATATAAATAAAAGGCTGCCTACATTTGGAAAACTCTCTGATTCTCTGTCTCTCTCTGCTTCAGAACAAGTTCAACTCATAACTTGGCTTTCTTACTCTTGGCAACAACTATCTCTCGGCCTTTCTTCTCTCTCAGCACCAGACGGTCGGCGGAGACGAATCAGGCAAAGCTTCGCTCAAGAGCTAGATAAATAGGATCTTTTACACTCATTGTATTTAGATTCTTACATTAATACTTGTATCCCCGAATATTTATATTAATAACATCTCGCAAGAGCATTCAAGCCAGGGCCAAACAAACCCGGCAAATCTTGTGTTATTTCCATTCCCTCGGACGTGCTCTCGCAATTTGCTGTTGCTCGATCATTCCAGCAATACTATCTCCGGATAATATTTTGGGTAACAACATCAGGCAGGGGAAGAACGAGCTCGATGAAGATTACATCGACTAGGTGGATGACATAGTCCTCACCGGTGAGCCCATTAGCGATGAGCTCGCTCTTTACTCGGTCCTAGGGGGATTCTATGGCCATTCGCCCATGTTCAGGCACCTTACAAAGGACATCCCCCCGACCTACGCGATCTTCCGCGTCAGGGCCGCTGATTTCCTGGCTAGGCAGAGGATGCTCACCCTCTGCTTAGGCGAGGGATCTGCCGGAGAAGAGAAGGCGCCATCCCACATCCAGAAGAAGGCGGTCACCAAGCCCAGGAAGGCGGTCACAAAGCCGCCCGGTGAATTTAAAGCTTTCGAGGATGTGGAGGTTCACCTCCTCCGTAACCTCAACCTATCTCCGGCCCACATCTTTAATGCCATCAAGGGGCACGAATGGCTTAACAAGCCAAAGCCAATAAGGGACAACGGTCATCTAGACCGCAACAAATTTTGTGTCTACCACAAGAGTCCCGGCCACAACACCAGTCAGTGCCGCAACCTCCTCAGACAACTCTGGAGACTGTTCGAGGAAGGCAAATTGGATAACTTGGTCACCAAGCCAGAGCCCCGAGCAGAGAGGATCAGGCGGCGCGAGCGCCGACAGGACGACGAGATCCCTCCCAATCCGGTCACCAGGATCGAGCAGAATGAGCCGGAGTATTCTGACGAATCAATCCCTCCGATCAACCCTAGCGGTCGGATCAATATGCTTCAGGCGGGAGGTGGAAACCTCGGCGGCCTTTCCCCGGTCTCCACCATGTCGAACAGAAAGCGGAAGGCCGAGCTGAGGGCATTCACTGGGGTCTATGTCGTGGTACCCTCAGAGCCGACCATCTCTAAAGACGCGCTCATTGTTGGGATTCGGTGCCTAAAAACGAAGGCCCAGCGGAAGCAGTAAAACAAAAATTAATTCGATCCGAATCCCTACGAGGATCGATCGAGCTACGTATATACGAATATGTAAACGAAAAACAAGAGTCGTAAGAAACTAACCCTCGAAGTCCGTTGATTAAATGGTAACCTTCTCTTGAGCTATTCCCCAAGCTTTAGTTTGATCTCTACGAGTTCAATCCGCTCCAAGCCCTTGAACGATCCAACGCCGAAAACACCGCGTCTCTACTTGCCACGCGCCGGAAAAACGACCGGAATAACAACACTTGATTAACCTCTAAGGTTACGGCTAGAATCAAGTGATTAAGCTTTTATTACTACACTCTAAGTGTATCATATATCTTTCAATAATTTCTCTCAATTTTTTTTCCAAGAAAAATGAAGAAGAAGTTGATGAACAAAGATGAAGAAGACTTGGAGAAGTCTTTTCTCTCTCTCTCTCCACACTCTATTCACGTTGGAAAATGGTCTTCACATGAGAAGTGAGATGTCTTCTTCATTTATTCAACTCTCCACATGAACATCTCATGCATGTGGGAATCTAACCCCACCTCCACAATTATCATTAATTAAAGAATGAAGACATAAGCCCAAAAGGAAGGTGGCTAGAAATGGGGGGCGGCCCATGGAGAAACGGATGAGTTCGGTTCGTTTCAGACTCCCGAGAGTCCAAACAGATAAACTCCAATTCCGTCCCGATGTATTTGTATAGTTTAATTAATCCAATTAATTTCATCATATCAAATACATTATAACATAATTAATTTCTACAAGAAATAATTATATCCATGAATTAAATTAATCACCCAGTGATATATTTAATTCATTAGGCCGTAAATCAATTTATCCAATAAATCGATTTAGACATCTAATGTCCCAAATTTAGATATCCAATATCTATAACACATAATGAGATAATTAGCTTGATTCATTCCGTCGTCAATCCTAATGCGCGACTCGGTAGGTCCGTCTCAGTCAGCAATGGGAGGAACCAAAGAGTAGTAGCACCACCTAGCCAGCCTGGCGGCCTACACTGTACCCCAACTGAGAACGAATGATTGGGATCATTCAAGAACCATTCTGTCGTGAATACCAGTATACGTATAAACCCTTCTTTCAAATGTCCCGATCAAGTTATAGGGTACTAATACAATTAGCATACCTATAACGTGTGCTCCCACTAACCATTAGTATTCGACAGTCACTCTCCATGTCAAAGAACACGTCATATAAGTCTTCACATAAACTTAACGCCCAGTCAAGTTTCATTGACTTGCGAACGATTAAGTATTTGAGCTATAACCTTTCTAGTGCCGACCTCCTTATCCAATAAGGAGTGGAACGTTTTGCTCTCAAATACACGGACTAGTTTCTATATGTTTATTTACAAGTTACGAATGCCAGTAACTACCATTAAATAAAGAAACATTCATTTGCCTTATATAAATGGTTTACATAATTACAAGTACAATGCCCTCACTCAACAACCTCTGAGTGGCATTCGAGGGCATACTCCTAACAATCTCCCACTTGCACTCAATGCCACACACTATGGTATCTAATACCCATGTTCTCCAGATAACGCTCCAAGCTAGTATGAGAAAGTGGCTTGGTCAGTGGATCGGCGACGTTGTCGGCCGAGTCTACTCTATGCAGCACAATGTATCCCTTGCGAACAAATTCTCTTACGAGATGATACTTCCTCTCAATATGTTTGGTGCTGTTGTGAAACCTCGGCTCCTTGGCACATGCTACGGCTCCGTCGTTGTCGCGACAGGTAGACAGCACTCGGACATGGTATCATTTGAAGTTCTCCCAGAAACTTCTTAATCCAGAACCCTTCCTTGGAAGCCTCCAAGGCTGCTTGATACTCAGCCTGACAGGTGGAATCAGCAGTCGCACTTTGCTTGGCACTACGCCAAGATACTGCTCCTCCATTAAGAGTAAATATCTAGCCAGAAGTGGACATCGAGTCGTCCTACAGTCCTTGGAAGTCCGAATCAGTGAATCCCACCACATCTAATTCTCCACCGCCATACATAAGAACCATATCTCTAGTTCTTCTCAAGTACTTGAGAACGTTCTTTACAGCAGTCCAATGTTCCCTACCTGGGTTTGCCTGAAACCTACTCACCATGCTTACAACATGCGCGATGTCAGGTCTTGTACACAACATAGCATACATAAGGCTACCCACATCCGAAGCATATGGTATATTACTCATTTCCTTGCGTTGTTCCTCTCTTTGAGGACACATCTTCAAGGTGAGTTTTATTCCATGTTGCATCGGTAGGAACCCTCTTTTAGAATCATCCAACTTAAATCGCTTTAAGATCTTATCTATATAGAGGGCTTGGGAAAGGCCTATTGTTCTCTTTGCTCTATCCCGGTAGAGACGAATACCAATAATATAAGTAGCTTCTCCCAAGTCTTTCATGGAGAAATTACTCGAAAGCCAAGCTTTCACAGAACTGAGCATTCCCATATCATTTCCTATTAGTAGAATGTCATCTACATATAGTACTAAGAATGCGATCTTGCTCCCACTAACCTTCTTGTATACACAAGGTTCCTCTTCATTTTGCACGAAGTCAAACTCTTTGACTGCCTTGTCAAAACGAAGGTTCCAACTACGCGACGCTTGCTTCAGTCCATAAATGGAACGCTGAAGCTTGCACACTTTCTGAATATCGACTTCGGACACAAAGCCTTTAGGCTGCTCCATATAGATTTCCTCCTCGAGGAATCCATTAAGGAAAGCCGTCTTTACATCCATTTGCCATATCTCATAATCGTGGTAGGCAGCTATAGCAAGCATCATGCGAATAGACTTGATCATGGCTATGGGCGAGAAGGTATCGTGGTAATCAATCCCTTCCTTTTGGGTATAACCCTTTGCCACAAGCCTGGCCTTATAGGCGTCAACCTTGCCATCACCATCAGTCTTTCTCTTGTAGATCCACTTATTCCCAATGGGCACTATGCCCTTGGGGCGGTCTACTAGAGTCCAGACCTGATTGACATGCATCGAGTCTATCTCAGCTTCCATAGCTTCATGCCGTTTCGCGGAGTCTACATCCACCATCGCTTGGTCATAGGTCGTCGGGTCGGTCTCTTGGCTATCACTTGGAACCTCATGGAGACCCAGCTCCTCCAAGTGCACAAGCCCATACCTCTCAGGTAAATGAGACACCCTACTAGACCTACGAGGTGGTTGTACTTGTGTTTCAGAAGGTTCGGTTCCAGTTTCTTGCACAGGTGTCTCCTGAGGAGTTTCATTATATTCTTCTAAAGAAATACTTCTACCTGCTCCGCCTTCCTGAATGAACTCATCTTCCAGGAAGTGTGCTTGTAAAGCAACAATGATCCTTCGATCTTCGGGCATGTAGAATAGATATCCCATCGTCCCAGACGGGAATCCAATGAAACGTCCCTTCGCAGACCTAGCTTCCAACTTTTCCACCTTAGTCTTCTTGACATAGGCGGGACATCCCCAAATCCTAATATGATTAAGACTTGGTTTCCTTCCCTCCCACATCTCATGTGGAGTTTTAGGAACGGATTTGGAAGGACATCTGTTCAAGATATACGTGGCAGTCAGGAGTGCATACCCCCACAGGTAAATCGGCAAGTCAGTATAGCCCAGCATGGAACGGACCATGTTCAACAGGGTCCGATTCCTTCTTTCTGACACACCATTTAACTGAGGAGTACCTGGAGGTGTTAGTTGTGAAACTATTCCATGTTCCTTAAGGAACTCGTCAAACTCCGTACTCATATACTCGCCACCTCGATCCGACCGAAGTGCTTTGATATGATTACCAGTTTGTTTCTCGACTAGGGCCTTGAATTCCTGGAATTTCTCAAAGGCCTCGGATTTATGTTTCATTAAGTATACATAACCATACCTAGTATGATCATCTGTAAAGGTAATGAAATATTGATATCCGTCACGTGCTGCTTCCAAAGCACCACAAATGTCAGTATGGATTAATCCCAGTTTATCAGCGGCTCTTTCAAAAGTCCCTGTGAAGGGGGACTTAGTCATTTTGCCTTTAAGGCAAGATTCACAAGTAGGAAAGGGATCCGATCCCAATGGACCCATAAGTCCATCTTTTTCCATCTTGTAAACTTTGGTCTGACCAATATGACCAAGTCTAAGATGCCATTTCAAAACTTGATTGGTTTCATCCCTACCACGTTTTCTAGTCATTGTCTTCACAATTACTTTGTTGCTGAGATTTAGATGATACAATCCATTCAACAATGTAGCAGTACCCACTAGTTTATTTCTAAAATAAATTTTGCAGGAACCATCACCAATGAAAAATGAAAAGCCCTTTCGGTCCATGACCGGAATGGATACAATGTTTTTGTGCCCCTTGGGCAAAACAAGTACATCTTCTAAAGTCAAAACAAAACCGGATTCTAAACCTAAAAGAAGTGATCCTACGTCGGTCGCCTCGACACTATGCCCGCTTCCGACTATGATCATAACTTCTCCAGCTCCAAGCTTCCTACTTTGTTCCAGATCCTGATTCACAGTACAAATATGAGAACTAGCACCAGAATCAAGTATCCAGGAAGTAGAAAATACAGTAGCAGGACAATTTGTTTCCAAAACTAAAAGTTCTGTACCTGAAGTGCCATGAAGAATCGGACAGTCTCTAGCCCAGTGGCCCAGCTCACCGCATTTGAGACAAGCATCCTTCTTCTTCTTGTTCTTCGGAACCATCGGGGCCTTGCCCTTTCCCTTAAGGTCCTTAGCTTGCGGTCCAGTCCGCTTCTTGGTCTTTTTCTTCTTATTCTTAGACCTCTGAGGTCCAGAAGAAATCACAAGAGCAGACTCCTTCATCATGAGTCTTCATCCGAGGCGAGCGGTCACAAGTTTGTTCATTAGCCCAGCTAAATTACATGCAATCTCATTGCAGTTGAAGTTCATAACAAACTGTGAGAAGGAATCAGGGAGAGACTGTAGGATAAGGTCGGTTTGGAGAGAAGTATCCATTTTAAAATCAAGAGCCTCTAATCTCTCGATCATGGATATCATTTTGAGGACGTGTTCCCCAACTTTCTCACCTTCCTTCATCCTTGCACCGAACAGTTGCTTAGATATCTCATATCTAGCAGTTCTGCTGTGCTCACCATAAAGTTCGGTTAAGTGAGATAGAATATGCCTAGCAGAAGTCATTTTCTCATGAGCTCTCTGAAGCTCATTAGACATAGAAGCCATCATGTATGCACGGACTTTTACGTCATCCTTAACCCACTTTTCGTGGTTTTCGATCTCTTCCTGATTGGCTCTGGTCCGCACAGGAGGCGCCAGAATGTCCGTGTCTAAGACGTATCCCAGTGCCTCTATACTGAGGACTATCATCAGATTGCGGAGCCAGTCCACAAAGTTAGGTCCAATCAGGGTGTTCTTTTCGAGCAGAATTGCGAGTGGATTCATTGTCATATTGAGATTTGAGTCTGCATTAAGTACGATAGATTAATTAGTGACACATTCAATTATGTTCTGAGTATAGAATTAAGGTCTTTTCTATTCTTGTTACCCAGCTCCCACTATTTTTATCGGAATAACACACTCCCATGTGAAATCCAAAAGTATCGTCGCTCTACTTCATAGTGGTGATCGAGTTCTTTATAAATCTTAATAGAGGGCAAGACGAGTTTCTAGTCTATTAATTTTCATAAAGTGGTGTCCAACACCAACCCATCTAATGGATGATTCGATCTTCTTTTTCCCCTTGTTCATTCCCCTCAACCTATACGGTTTCTATGGTTCGTGAACAAGTTAAGTTGATACTATCGACGCAAATCAGTTTCACAATTGAATCTTATCCGGCAACCTATCAGGTTTCTAGGGATAAAATTTGCTCCAACCGAAGGCATCCAAGGCGCATCTAACTCGGAAGCATAGCACATCCGGTTTGGATTTCAATTTCCCGAAAACTCGGTGGAGGGAAGGGAAACCTTGAAACCTTATAAACTTAATAATTTATCGTGGGAGAATTTTCGCGATTAGCGTTACACTTTGCACATTAATCGTTTAAGCGCGTTTGTGGCATTCATACAATATGAAACAACCATTCACAACCTAGTTGCTACCAACATGTGGTTCATGGACCGTTCCTAGAAAACAAAAACTCCGTAATCTAATTACAAGTCTTCGTCTTGAATCTTCGTCTTCTCGAAATGGATCTTCCTCCGGTCATCGTCATTACATATAAATTTTACATTGAAAATTGCATCCTAGATACAAATATTTCTAGTAAAATAAATAGGCTCAAAACGGCCTTTACAACCCAATCGAATAAAACGAACGATTCAAAACTAAGTCCACGAAGCACATCCCATTCAAAAAGCATTCATCCAATAAATACTATATAAATAGAAAGCGTAGAGATACATTGATCCAATAAACAATACGAACCGATCCAATCGATTCACACAATTGGTAATATGATAACGTTCAAAATAATTCGGTCGACCATAAATATTCCAATTAATCAAATTTCCCTTATAAAATGAAATACCATAAATCATTTTAATAATATTAAATCCAATTTAACATGAGGGGGATTAATTTTCAAGAATACACGAAAAATCGAACCAGGGCGAAAAAGGCCTGCCATGGCCGAGTCACTGCCGTGACATGCTTGCGACAGGCTGGCATGGCCGAGTCACGCTCGGCGGTGCCCGGCCGGCCGCCCGGCATCCTGGCCGTGGCCTGGAGCACGGGCGCGGCCCACTGATGTTGCCCGGCCATGTGCCGACCACAGGCGCGGCCCCGAGCCCTGGGCCGCGGCCCCCTACTCCCGGACCCCTCCCGAACCGTCCAACGATATTTTGGGGCTAGTTTTTCGACCGGATATCCAATATTTATATTCTCCGACATTCATATCTTCAATATAAATCATATTTCCAAGAAATTAAGATTTATATTTAGACATAAACTTACGAAAAATATAACTACAACGAACGTAAAAACATATACCAAGATTATGACTAAAATGATTCTAAATCATTCACCATCTAATCGAGCATTCCAAATACCAATATCGTATATACGATCGCAAGACCTACGCTCCGATACCACTGTTGGGATTCGGTGCCTAAAAATGAAGGCCCAACGGAAGTGGTAAAACGAAAATTAATTCGATCCGAATCCCTACGAGGATCGATCGAGCTACGTATATACGAATATGTAAACGAAAAACAAGAGTCGTAAGAAACTAACCCTCGAAGTCCGTTGATTAAATGGTAACCTTCTCTTGAGCTATTCCCCAAGCTTTAGTTTGATCTCTACGAGTTCAATCCGCTCCAAGCCCTTGAACGATCCAACGCCGAAAACACCGCGTCTCTACTTGCCACGCGCCGAAAAAATGACCGGAATAACAAAACTTGATTAACCTCTAAGGTTACGGCTAGAATCAAGTGATGAAGCTTTTATTAGTACACTCTAAGTGTATAATATATCTCTCAATAATTTCTCTCAATTTTTTTTTCCAAGAAAAATGAAGAAGAAGTTGATGAACAAAGATGAAGAAGACTTAGAGAAGTCTTTTCTCTCTCTCTCTATCTACACTCTATTCACGTTGGAAAATGGTATTCACATGAGAAGTGAGATGTCTTCTTCATTTATTCAACTCTCCACATGAACATATCATGCATGTGGGAATCTAACCCCACCTCCACAATTATCATTCATTAAAGAATGAAGACATAAGTCCAAAAGGAAGGTGGCTAGAAATTGGGGGGGGGGGGGCATGGAGAAACGGATGAGTTCGGTTCGTTTCGGACTCCCAAGAGTCCAAACAGATAAACTCCAATTCTGTCCCGATGTATTTGTATAGTTTAATTAATACAATTAATTTCATCATATCAAATACATTATAACATAATTAATTTCTCCAAGAAATAATTATATCCATGAATTAAATTAATCACCCAGTGATATATTTAATTCATTAGGCCGTAAATCAATTTATCCAATAAATCGATTTAGACATCTAATGTCCCAAATTTAGATATCCAATATCTATAACACATAATGAGAGAATTAGCTTGATTCATTCCGTCGTCAATCCTAATGCGCGACTCGGTAGGTCCGTCTCAGTCAGTAATGGGAGGAACCAAAGAGTAGTAGCACCACCTAGCCAGCCTGGCGGCCTACACTGTACCCCAACTGAGAACGAATGATTGGGATCATTCAAGAACCATTCTGTCGTGAATACCAGTATACGTATAAACCCTTTTTTCAAATGTCCCGATCAAGTTATAGGGTCACGGTCAGTCAAACCCTATTTGTACTTGACGCTATGCATGCGTTAATGCAAATCGAGATCATCGAGCTGTCGTGTATCTAATACAACTAGCTCCAATGCTTTGGCCAAAGACTTATGATCTCATATGTCAATAACCGCATAGGACATATAACCCGCTCACTAACGGGAGAAAGAATTCTATCTTGGTATTCAGTAGGACCTGCTACTTGCCCGTCAAGATGCACGTCGAGGTTGACCCCCGCCTTCCGGTTTACAGGGTCGAACTACTCTAATGAAAATCTTGACGTCACAAGCACATCCCTACTAAATCCTCAAGTCGAAGGTTCACGAATACCTATCACAACCTTTCGATTCCGTCATTGGTATCCCGGAGTGAAATCCGTGTGACGAATCGAGGGTGAGTCGGTTCGAGTATACTAATCTAATTAGCATACCTATAACGTGTGCTCCCACTAACCATTAGTGTTCGACAGGCACTCTCCATGTCAAAGAACACGTCATACAAGTCTTCACATAAACTTAACGCCTAGTCAAGTTTCATCGACTTGCGAACGATTAAGTATTTGAGCTATAACCTTTCTAGTTATCCAATAAGGAGTGGAACGTTTTGCTCTCAAATACACGGACTAGTTTCTATATATTTATTTACGAGTTAGGAATGCCAGTAACTACCAGTAAATAAAGAAACATTCATTTGCCTTATATAAATGGTTTACATAATTACAAGTACAATGCCCTCACTCAACAACCTCTGAGTGGCATTCGAGGGCATACTCCTAACACTCATCACTTTCTCCAACAAGGATAGGGAGGGAGTGCAGTGCCCCAAAGAGGATGCATTGGTAATCTCTGCATGTATCCTTGGGAAAATGGTTGACCGCGTGCTGGTTGACAATGGGAGCTTTTGCAATATCATATTCAAATCTGCTCTTGACCAGCTCGGAAACATGACCAAGTTCATCAAACCTTTTGAGACCGTTCTTCAAGGGTTCGGCGACAGCACAGTCCAAGCCTATGGAAGGATCAAGCTCTCTGTCGAGCTGATATGTTATTACGATCCCAAGGTTAGGATTACTAGGAACCTAAATTTTGTAATCATAGATAGGCCCAGCATCTATAATGGGTTCCTAGGTCGCCCATTTCTAGAAACCTTCGAGGCGGTCGCCTCTTATTTCTTTTACTGTATCAAATTCCCCACTGCCGATGGGACGGTCGGTACTGTAAAAGGAGACCAACTAATGGCTAAGAAATGTTTGAATTACTCCTGTGTCGTAACTTCTTCCAACACTTCCCATACTATTTATAACATTGAGACGATCGACAATCAACCGATGGAGATCGACGAGCCAAGCACCTCGTACCAGCCCGACTCAGAGGATGGCATCTCACAATGATTGACGGACGACATCGAGCCAAGGATCGGTTTCGAGCCAAGCCTCGACATCGATCCAAGGATCGAGTCCGGAAATCGTTCCAAACGAGAGGCGACCGTCCCCATTGAAGAGTTGGAAAGTATAATGATAGATCCGGCTCGCCCGGAGCGGGAAGTACAGATCATCACAAGTGTCGACCTCGAATTAAAGGAGGATATGATCAATTTACTACGTAAGAACATTAGAGTCTTTGCCTGGTCGCATCATGATATGGTTGGCATAAGTCCTGAACACGCTTGCCACTATCTAAAGATCGACCCGGCAAGGAAGCCTGTTCACCAGAAATGTAGGAAATTCGATCTTGAGAAGTACGCAGTGCTCGACATAGAAGTTAAAATGCTACTCGACAACAAACTAATCGGAGTAGCTACAGACGATCCACAATGGGTAGCCAACGCGGTGCTCGTCAAAAAGCCCAACAGCTCCTGGAGGTTATGCATCGACGTCACCGACCTCAACGCGGCATGTCCAAAAGACCACTTTCTGATGCCTCATATCGACCACTTGGTCGATAGCACTGCAGGCTGCGAAATGATGTCGTTCATGGATGTCTTCGCCGGGTACCATCAGATCCCCATGGCGGAGAAAGACATAAAACACACATCGTTCCACACGGAAAAAGACATATACTTTTGGGTCCGGATGCAGTTCGGTTTGAAGAATGCAGTGGCGACCTACCAACGGCTAGTCAACAGGATGTTCGCCAACCAGATCGTCAAGACCATGGAGGTCTACATTGACGACATCGTGGTAAAAAGCCTCAAAAAGGAGGATCACCTCAATAACCTTGCCGAGACGTTCGCCATCCTCGAGAGGTTCAATATGAAGATGAACCCCAAGAAATGTAACTTCGGGGTGAGCTCCAGAAAATTCCTGGGGCACATCGTGAGTCAGGGGGGGATCGAGGCGAACCCCACCAAGATCCAGGCAATCCTCGACATGCAGGAACCACAGAATGTCAAACAGGTGCAACACCTCACCGGTTGTCTAGCCGCCCTCAACCGCTTCATATCTCGGCTTGGAGATAAAAGCAAGCCATTCTTCGCGACCATAAAGAACAAGAAGTTCGCATGGACAAAAGAGAGTCAAATAGCGTTCGCTAAAATTAAGGAGTATCTATCTAACCCCCAGATCTTGGTGAAGCCGATCCTCGGCGAAAAGCTATTCCTTTACCTGGAGGCCTTGGAGGTCGCGCTGAGTGCTGTTTTAGTGTGAGCAGAGGGGCAAGTCCACTTGCCGATCTACTTCGTTAGCCAAGCGCTCCATGACGCGGAAACGCGCTACACGCCTCTGGAGAAGATCGCCTATGCTCTAGTCATGAGTGCTCGCAAGCTAAGGGCCTACTTCTTCGAACATCAAGTGGAGGTTCTGACAACTCTCCCCATAAGGCAAGTTCTGCACCGGCCAGACACCAACGGACGACTCCTCAAATGGTCACTGGAGATCGCCTAATATGGTATCACGTACGCTCCTCGCACGACGATCAAAGGCCAGGCTCTGGCGGACTTCGTGGTGGAATTAACATTGCCTCACAGTCCGACCCAAGTCGGCCGCCCTGCTTGGAAGCTGTACGTGGATGGCTCGGCAACCAACTCGCGAGCAGGGGCAGGGATTGTCCTCATCAGCCCCGACGGCCAAAGTTTCACAAATGCTGTGCGTTTCGGGTTTCGGGCGACCAATAATGAAGCCGAGTACGAAGCCTTGGTAGGCGGGCTCGATCTAGCCCTCGCCCTGGATGTTCGCCGTCTCCACATCTTCATGGACTCCCTCTTGGTCGTGAACCAAGTCAAGAGAGAATATGAGGCGCACGGCGAACAAATGATCAAATACCAAGAATTGGTCGCCGAAATGGGCACGAAGTTTGAAGAAGTTCTGATCGAACAAGTCCCGAGAGAGCACAACTCCGAGGCCGATGCCCTATCCAAACTAGCATCATCAGATGGGGCAGCAGATTTCTCTAATATCCAAATCACAAAATCAGCAAAGCCGGTGATCGACAGAAGCCTGATTACCACAGTTTCCATCGTCGAGGAGAACTGGATGACTCCGTTCATCAAATACTTGTAGGACGGGACGGTCCCCTACGACCGTATCAAAGCTCGCCAACTTCAGCTCCGTGCAACCAGATACACCCTACTGGACGACCGGCTTTACAAGCGAGCCTTCAGCCTTCCTCTCCTCAAGTACATTACGCCGGAGGAAGGCCGACTCGTTTTGGCCGAGATCCATGACGAAATCTGTGGAAATCATGCTGGAGGCCGAGCTCTCATCCATAAGACAACCAGGCAAGGTTTTTCCTGGCCTTCGCTTCAGAAAGATGCGATCGCCTATGCCAGATCGTGTCATAGGTGTCAAGTGATGGGCCCAAATATCAAGCTCTCTCCCGAGCATATCACTTCGATGTACAGCCCATGTCCATTCGCCCAATGGGGCATCGACCTTATAGGTCCCTTGCCGACAACACCAGGGGGTTGTAAGTTCACCATCGTGGGGGTCGATTATTTCACGAAATGGGTTTAGGCCGAGCCGCTCAACAAGATAGGCCAAGAACATGTAATCAAGTTCATTTGGAAGAACATCATATGCCGATTCGGTCTGCCCCAGGCTACCATTTCCGACAACGGAAAGCAGTTCGACGGATTGGAAGTCATGCAATTCTGCGAGAAGTGGGGAATAAAAAAGTTGTTCTCGTCCCCCTACCACCCTCAGACGAACGGGCAGGTAGAGGCTGTAAACAAGATCCTCAAACACACGATCAAAGCACGACTAGAATCCAAACAAGGACGATGGGCGAGCGAGCTCCCGGATGTTTTGTGGTCCTACCGAACGACGACCAGAAACTCAACCGGTGAGTCCCCGTTCGCCCTCGCCTTCGGAACAGAAGCAGTGATCCCTTCGGAAATCGCTGTCCTCAGCCACCGAACTGAACAAGAGATGACGACGGACAATGATGTGGCCCGACGGATCGACTTGGACATGCTCGAAGAACGGCGACTGACCTCAGAAATGAAGAACACAATCCACAAAACGAGATCCGAGAAGTTCTTCAATTCGAAGGTCAAGGAAAGACGGTTCCAAGTGGGCGACCTAGTCCTCAAAAAGGTCCAGACTCACACAGGAGTCTTTGGCCCGAATTGGGAAGGCCATTTTAGGATATCTAAGTGGCTAACTAGGGGAGCCTACGAACTTGAACACCCTGACGGCACTCCGGACCAATATCCCTGGAATGCCGTACATTTGAAGAAATACTACCAGTGAAAACTTTGTATTCAATTTCAGCTACCCAACGTACAAAGAGTATAATGAGATTTTCATATCCCATCTATATGATTCGCCTCGACGAAAATGAACAACTAAAAAGAGGACGGCTCACTCACCTTACAAAAGGTCATCGTCTAAACTTCACAGACCTATGCAAGCGATCGCCCCTCCAAGCACAACGTATACCGTCGAGGGTCATCATTCAACATGGCGATCCGAGGTAGAAAAAGTGCAGCCATGGTCCTGGAGGTCGATGGAACCGACAACTTCGTCCATGCAAGGTTCCTTTGGGCTGCGATCGCTCGCCCTTCGTTTAAGTACGAGACGGGCATAGCCGAAGGACCCTCCAAATAAATCTATGGACACGCTCGCGCGCCCTCAAAGTACATCATCTAACATGATATACCCGGACAAGGCGACGCGTCCCTACCTCGTCACAACATATACCATCGAGGGTCGTCATCTAACATGGCGACCCGAGGTAGAAAAGTGCCAACAAGCCGCAGACGTGGAGTCGAATAAACCGACGACGCCCCATGCAAGGACTCCTCCAGACCAAGATCGCTCGCCTTTCGTTTAAATACAAGGCGGGCGCAGCCTAACGGAGGACCTTAACAATAAAGTGAGTCGCGAGACAGACCTACAAATGGAATGTCCCTCGCACACAAAGACACGGTTATGGAGGTCGGTCCATCGAACTCCATGACCATGCATAGTTCCTTAGAGTCCAAACAGTCGACCTCACTCGAAGAATCGGCAAAACGAAGGATAGCTCACCAAACATACTATTTTCGTTCCCTTACTTGCACTAAGTAAACAAAAACAAGGGTTAAACTGTAGTTATTCCTAAAACGCGATCGGGAGGAAGGAACCATACACGATCGGCTTCGTTCAAATACACACATGACGATCGGTTTTGTTCAAGAAGTTTACAAGTAAGAATTTTCAAGTGTACCAACATATAAAGTCGAAGCGATGCGGAACATTCAGACAGTCGATCGTACAAATAAGGCATCAGGTGCAATTGTGTAAATACTTGTACAAATTCATATGCAAACATTCAGAAGAGACGATCATACAGATAAAGAATCATATGCGAAGAAGAAGTATTTTATTCCATTAAAAACGATCGCACATACAAGCCCGAAGGCAATACAAGAGAAAACTGGAAATTACAAAATGAAGGAAAACAAAACAAACTCCATCGTCACTCAGGCCACCCCCGACTGGCCTTCACCTCCAGCAGGCGGGTCGGCGCGCGCTTCCTCACCGGCTTTAGGATAAATAAGTTTATCCAGAAATGGATACCAACTCAGATCAATCCCTAAGTCGGTGAGATCGAGGATCGGCAGGGAGAAGTCCGGATGCAAAGGATGCTCAAGTGCATAGGCTTTGAAGGTCTCCATCATAGGGCCGACCTCGATCCCTACCTTCTTGGCGGCACGGACAGCGTCGGCGTAAGCCACATAGTAGGCGAACTCGCCGACGTACCCCACATTAAGGTAGGGATCGGTCTCGATCGCCTTTAATTGCTCCTTCAGCTCCGCAGTCATCTTATCAGCATCCGCAAGCTCGACTACCTTGGCGGCCAGATCCCCTTTCGTCTTCTCCAGTTCGTCGTTGAGCCGATCCACTGCCGAATTCAGCTCAGCCACCTCCTCCTGCGAGGCCGCGTGCAACCGAAGAGCATCCGTCATCTGGTCGCGGAACCGATCGGCCACCTCCTTGGACCGCCCAAGCTCTTGCTTCATCCGGTCGAGGTCTTGTTTGGCCCGTTTGGCCGTCTCAATATGTTCCTTCTCCATGGCCGCGAGCCGGTTAACGAACTCAGCATTCTGGTTCCGAGCAACCTCGAGATCTTGATGGAGGTGAGCATTAGAGGGTCGCCCCTCATAATCCTTAGCGGCTTGGGCGGCGAGCGCCTCCTGCATGGCATCTCCAGACTGCCGACGAGCAATCGCGTCGAGGTCGGTCGTCCATGCATTAGGAAGAGAAGTGATGGCCCGGGAGACGTAAGAAGGAACGTCGAGGGATTGGCGCGGAGACTTGCTCACCAGGAAATCCAACACCATCGGCGAGGTGTCCGGATCGGCAAGACGGATCCTGCAACACAAACAAAAAGAAACAAAGGAGTTAGTATACATCCTACACAAATAGCCTAACTTAGAAAGATCAAACCGGTCTTACCTGTTGACTAGCTCGGCGTCGCAGCCGAAAAAGGGCTTGTCCCGAGGAGTTTCGGCTTCGGCGATCGCCGCAGTTTTTAGGAAGGCAGCTGATGGCCTGGACCCCTCCGCCATCGGAACAGCAGAGATAGGTGGCGTGGCAACCGGCGGCTCCAAAATGGATACCTCCGTGTCAGCAGTCGGCAGGGACTCCTTCGGCCTCCGCCTCTTGCGGTTGCGCTGGAGCTGTTCTTCCTCCCGAACTTCTGGCTCGATGACCGGCACCGTAGTAGTTCTCACCACAGGGACAGGATGGGACGTCGTTGCTGGGGCACGACCCGTCTTCTTGCCCTGGTGAAGATGGCCCAAAAGACCGGGATTCGACATTGAGATCTCTCTTGGTGGCTCGGCATAGCGGGGAAAATGGATCTTTGTCAAAGAAGAATTTCAGACAAGTTAGACATCTCCTTCAATCAGACGATCGTCATACAGGAAAGAGGAAGTAAAAATTCATACCTGGAACCTTTAGGTGGCGAGGGAAGCGAAACAATCGAGCTCCCAACCATTGAAGTTCGTGGCTGACTGAGCGAACGTCGATGTAGGAGTCCGGCAGACCGCGAATTCGCTCCCAGACGATCAAGAAATCAAAGGGAAGATCGCCGATCGCTGGAACAAGGGAGCCTGCAAAAAGGAAACCAAATTAGATCAGTTCAAGGTGTATCCAAATAAAGGGAGAGTTAAAACCCTTACTCAGATTCCTCTCCCGAAAACTGGTGGGGATATCCAACTCTTCCTCCGGCTTATCGCTCGATGCCGACCTCCATGCTCCGCCGACCCAGCACCACTTTGCCAGGTCGCCCCGAACCTTGTTCGGCACCCCAAGGACCACCCTACCCATGCGACCCTGGATATGGTAGCCACCGACCGATCCCTTCTGCGCGGTCAGCTTGAAAAGATAGTTCATTTCCAGTGCAGAAGGCAGACGGAACAACCGATGACCGCCAAACAATGTCAAGGTCTCGATAATGCTGACCGGGCGTTCGACGTCAACTGGAGCGGCGCCACATTCCAGGTGGTCAGCAAATACGACACGGCGAATGGCAAGAGAAACCGCAATCCGGCCTCCAGGATCATTTCATTGACAGCAACCATACCCTCGGGAAGCTGGTCGGCACGTTCGTTCTCCGAGGGCACGTACAATGAAACATCAGAAGGGATGTGGATTTTCTCCCTCCAGCGAATCAAATCTTTCCTGGTCGCTGAACTCCGGATCTGTCCAAGGGTCCATAAGGAATGGTCCGCGGCCCGGAATGACATCCGCTTCACGGGCTCATAGGGGTGGGCGGCAGAATATGCTTCGAAGTCAAACTCGGGACATGGTCCGACAATCCTCTCCATAAGATTAGCAAAATCTAAATAGGCGGGGCCGAACACGCTGTTCTGCTCCCAGTACAGCCTTACCGCTTCATCCTCATCCACCGGCGAGCCCCTCTGCCCCGCCGCCGCCGACCTCGCCACGTCAGCTTCATTGAAAAGCTCTTCAATCTCCACGGGTGCAATCCCCGCACGAATGGCCTCGACGGCCGTTTCCATATGAAGAGCCACGAGGGTTTCTTCCCGGTCAGGCGAAGCCGCGGCGGCGGAAGAGCTACCAGCCTCGTATGTTTTAGATCCTCCTCGAGACATGTTCTTAAAAGTAAAGGGGGAGAGAAAATTTTGGTTCTTACCTAGAAAGAAAGACGGTCGGCACAAGGAGCTTCAAAGAAATTCGGCAGAGTCTTCATCTAAAAAGCAAGGGCGCATAAAGAGTTGAACTGAAATGGCCCTAGCCCTTTTTTAGGCTGGAGCAGGGGCCTCTGTGCAAATAGGCGGAAACCCAGGGGCTGGAGTGCAACCGTCGGGGGGGGGGGGGGGACATATTAAATGCAGCCCTCGAAACCCGTGTACGCATCGTTTCGAGGGCACTCCAGACGACAAGTCTGACAAAACTGTCGGAGTCCCCGAATGATAGCACGACGCGTGTCCATGCAACGTTTCAAGAGCCCGCCTCCATTTCCCGCTATTTCCAGTGCATAAGGAGATCGTCCGGATTCGAAATCAGATCGTCCTTGTCATAAACAGATGAGCCAATCGTCTAAAACATGTTGGAACAATATCTTTTAGATCATTTTGATGATGTGTTATTAAAACCAAAATTTACTTAAAACATATCTTTTTCTTCAGTTAACGTACGTAACGCAAACCATATTAACGTACGTAACATTCACAGTTGTCTGCAAGATTTTCAGTACAGTTAACGTACGTAACTCGTCTATCATAACGTACGTAACACTCATTGTTTTCGTAAGTTTTTCTGAACATGTAACGTACGTAACTGGAGTTATCTAACGTACGTAATGCTTGAATTATTCTGACCGTTGGAAAAGTCACTAGCCGTTGCAACAAGTCGTCACACTCAACGGATCTCTGACCGGAATATTACGTACGTAACCATGCAGTTCATAACGTACGTAACGTATATTATCATATCTCACTAGACCAGTTCTTCACTTTCGTTACGGCCGCTATTCGTAGCATATAACGTACCTAACGTTCATAACGTACGTAACCATCAGCATGTAACGTACGTAATCAGTTAAACTGTTCCAACGGGAATATGAGCTCAAGAAGGCTATAAATAGCCAACTTCATGGAGATTGAAGATACACAAGCATTCTGAGCCTACTAGCATACTCAAGCAATATCAAGCAAACATTTTGAGAGATATACTTATTCTAGATTGTGATACGAGAAGATTTGTTCTATAATTTCCAATCTTCATTCTTGTATCAAAGAGCGATATATTGTGAAATTCGAGTTTCTACTCGCATTTGTTTTGTGTATAGGTTATCTTGTACCCAGAAAAACAAGAGTGTTTTTGTGAGGTTGTTCTTGAGCCCGGAAATCAAGAAATTGTAAGAAGTTGGCACTAAACTAGAAAGTACAATTCTAAGTTCTAAGAAAAGTCCTAGTCGATAAAACTAGGTAGGGGACGTAGGCTTCGTTAATAGCCGAACCTCTCGAACAAATTCTTGTGTTCTTTCTTTTCCGGATTCTAATTACTCCGATATTTTGCTTCCGCACAAAAAGAGTTCAATACTCTTATCCACACTATTCAACCCCCCCTTATAGTGGCGGTACTAATCTAACAATTGGTATCGGAGCAGTCTCTTTATCACCAGATTAACACCCGCTAGAGAAAAGATCCAGAAATGGCCTTTATCCACTCCTCCGTTGAAGGCAACGCTCTCAATCGCCCTCGCTTCTTCGATGGTTCGAACTTTATGACATGGAAGAAGAAGATGTCCATCTTCATCCGAGCTCACGATATTGAAATATGGAAGGTCATTGCCCTTGGACCTACCATTCCTAAGAAGACGGATGGCTCTCTCAAAAGTTTTGAAGAGTACGACGATACCGACTGGAAGAATGATCACTTCAATAGTAAAGACACTCAATTGCTTTACGGTGATCTCAATCCAGAAGATCAAAATAGAATTTCTTCTTGCGAGACGGCGAAAGAAATCTGGAAAATGTTAGAGATCACCCATGAAGGTACGAGTCAAGTTAAGGAAACCAAAATCAATATGCTTCTTCACGATTATGAACTCTTCACTATGAAAGAAGAAGAAAGCATTACCACTATGCTTGACCGTTTCTCGGCAATCACTAATGGGCTAGCTTCATTCGGAAAACCGATATCAAGTAGTGATAAAGCCAAGAAAATCCTTCGGTCTCTACCAAGAGAATGGGACGCTACTGTTACGGCTATCATGGAGTCGAAAGACCTCAATACCATAGAATTCAGCGCTCTCATCGGATCTCTCATTAATTATGAGATTGTCATTAAATCTCGAAGTTCGAAACCAAAACCCAAGGAGAGAGAAAGGACAATCGCTTTCAAAGCCAAAGAAGAAAGCGATCTAGAGGATGAACCTATCGAAGAAGAGGACGAAGAAACCGCCGTTTATGCCAAAAACATAAAGAAATTCAAAAATCTTCTACAAAGGCGCCGGAGACACATCAAGCAAGAATCAAGGGATGAATCCAAAAAGACTCACTTCCCTCAAAACAAAAAGTTCGACAACACTTGTCGAAGGTGCGACGTTCCAGGCCATTTTGCAAAAGATTGTCGTGCTGCTGCTCCAATAAGTTCATCAAAACCACCTCACGAAAAGTTCAAAAAGAAGGAAGTTTATGTCGCCACATGGAGCGATGATGATGAGGATGATGAACCACAAGTCCAAACCAATCTTGCTCTAATGGCTCGCACATCCGAAGATAGTGATGAAGAAGTCGAGGTTAGTGATTCTCATGAAGAACTACTTGATGCTTTTGAATCCCTAAATAATGAATACGAAAAGGCTTGCAATAGTAATAAAGATTTGAAAAAGAAAATAAAACTCCTTGAAAAGGAAAATGCTAAATTATTGAAAAACAAGGAAGTTTCGTTTGATCATACGAATTGTTTGGAAACTGAGAAAATTCTGAGAGATGAATTGCACAAAACTCGGAAAGAATTCAAACTTTATGTTAGAAAATTCTCATGTGGTAATGACAAATTCGAGCAACTATTATTTGGTCAAAAATTTTCTCTTTCAAAACAAGGACTTGGGTATAATTCATTTCCAATGAAAAAGTCCTTAGAAATTACCACAAAAGATTCGGACACTTTAAAAACGGGAATTCCATCATGTCCAAAATGTTTAAAACCTGGACATACCGAAACTTACTGTCGTAATTCTAGACGTACTATAAGGGTTAAGCAAATTTGGGTACCAAAAGGGACCATTGTTAAAAATCAAGTTTTTGTATCTAACTCCTCAGGACCCAAATTAGCCTCGGTACCTATAAAACGGAAGAAAATTGTTTTTGTAGGTACAAGCAAGGAAGACAACATTATCAAATAAATGGTATGTTGATAGTGGATGTTCAAATCACATGAGTGGAAATGAACATCTCTTCACGGAGCTGAAAAAGGAAGATCGTGGTTGTGTTACCTTTGGCGATAATAAAAAGGGCCAAATAAAAGGGACAGGTAAAATTGGTAAGAAACCTTTACCTACTATTGAAAATGTTCTATTTGTTGATGGACTTTGCCATAATCTTCTGAGTGTTTCCCAACTTTGTGACACCGGTCTTAAATTGATTTTTGAAATTACGCATTGCACGGCAATGAGAAAAGACCAAATCGTTTTTATTGGATTGCATTATGGAAATATTTACATTGTCGATCTCCAAGATGAATCTTCCTTCAACGAAAAATGTCTACTTTCGTACGATGAAAATGCCGTTGTTTGGCACCGAAAATTGGGACATGCCTCTTTACCACTTCTTTCAAAATTGGCCAAAAATGATATTGTTCGTGGTCTACCAAAATTAAATTTTAGAAAAGACCACATCTGTGAGGCCTGTATTAAAGGTAAACATGCAAGAGGCTCGTTTAAACCAAAAATGGAAATTTCCACTAGTCGCATTCTTGAATTAATTCATATGGATTTAATTGGTCCGTCTCGACATGCCAGTCTAACAGGTAAACTTTATACTTTAGTTATTGTCGATGATTTTTCAAGATTTACTTGGGTAAAATTCTTAGCCAACAAAGATGATGCTTTTAACGAGTTTGTTAAGTGTTGTAAGGTTACCCAGAAGGAAAAAAAATTACCAGTTATCGCCATTCGAACAGATCATGGTGGAGAATTTGATTGTAATCTCTTTGAAGATTGGTGCGATAAATATAGTATTGGGCACAACTTTTCGGCACCTCGAACACCTCAACAAAATGGAGTTGTCGAGAGAAAGAATCGCTCTCTAGAAGAAATGAGCCGGACAATGCTCAATGAGTATGGTCTTCCTAAATATTTTTGGGCCGAAGCCGTTAACACCGCTTGTTATGTTATTGATCGTGTCCATCTCAGGAGAAACAAAATGATGACTCCTTATGAGATTTTTAAAGGTAAAAAGCCCAATTTATCTTACTTTCATCCATTTGGCTGTAAAGTGTTTATTCATAATAATGGTAAGGATAATTTGGGTAAATTCTATTCAAAATCAGATATTGGTATATTTCTGGGTTATTCTACTAATAGTAAAGCATATCGTGTATATAATTATAGAAGAGGCTCAGTAGAAGAATCTATTCATGTAAAATTCGATGATACATTTTTACCCCCGAGAAAGGTTGTTTTTGATGATGATGCAGGTATGGTTCCAGCTAACGAAGTATCTGTTGTATCAAAGGAGTTGGAGAAGCTCGGCGTAAGCTCGGACAAACAGGAGGAAAATACTTACAACCTTCCTAAAGATTGGGCAAATGTGAAAGACCATCCAATGGAACAAATTCTCGGAAAAATCGATGAAGGTGTACGAACTAGGAGGAATATAAATGATTGTATTAACAATATTGCATTTATTTCTCTTACAGAACCAAAGAATATCGATGAGGCCATAAATGATGAGAATTGGGCTATTGCTATGCAAGAAGAGCTAAACCAATTCGAAAGAAATAATGTTTGGGAATTAGTTCCAGCACCGGTAGACAAATCAATCATTGGTACCAAATGGGTTCATAAAATCAAAACCGATGATGATGGTCTCCCTATTAAAAATAAATCGAGGTTGGTCGCCTAAGGCTATAATCAAGAAGAAGGCTTGGATTATGAAGAAACATTCGCTCCTGTTGCTCGTCTTGAAGCTATTCGTCTTCTCTGTGCCTTTGCCGCATACAAGAAGATCAAACTCCATCAAATGGATGTAAAAAGTGCGTTCCTAAATGGAATCATCCAGGAGGAAGTGTATGTCAAGCAACCACCGGGTTTTGAAGATTATGATCATCCGGATCATGTGTACAAGCTCCATAAAGCTCTCTATGGATTAAAACAAGCTCCGAGAGCATGGTATGATCGCCTAAGCTCTTTTTTTATTTCTAATGGGTATAAAAGAGGTAATGTTGATAATACCCTATTCATTAAGGTTTTAAGTGATGATATGTTAATTTGTCAAATTTATGTGGACGATATTGTTTTTGGTGCAACTAACGAAACTCTGTCCAAAGAATTTTCAAATCTTATGAAGGGAAAGTTCGAAATGAGCATGATGGGAGAGTTGAAAAACTTTCTCGGACTCCAAATTAGGCAACTCAATGATGGAATATTTATTCACCAATCCAAGTACATCAATGAGCTTCTAAAGAAATTTAAGATGGAAGATTGCAAAGAAATATCCACTCCTATGTCTTCCACTCTTAAACTCGACAAAGATGAAAAAGGTAAATCTGTTGACCAAAAACAGTATCGAGGTATGATCGGATCTTTACTTTACTTAACTGCATCTAGACCTGATATAATGTTTGCTACTTGTCTATGTGCTCGTTTTCAAGCTAATCCTAAAGAATCTCATCTCATTGCATGTAAACGGATTTTTCGATATTTAATATATACTGCTGGTTTAGGCCTATGGTATCCTTCTAGCATTGATTTTCAATTTTTGCATATAGTGATGCCGATTTCGATGGATGTAAAATTGATAGAAAAAGCACCACCGGAACTTGTCATTTTATGAGTTCGTATTTAATTTCATGGGGAAGTAAGAAACAGACTAGTGTCGCTACTTCCACAGCTGAAGCAGAATATGTGGCTGCGGGAAGTGCATGTGCACAAGTCATTTGGATCAAAAATCAGTTACTTGATTATGGCATCGAACTTAAAAATACTCCTATCTTTTGTGACAATACGAGTGCCATTAATTTAAGCAAAAACCCCATTTTGCATAGTAGGACAAAACACATAGAATTTCGTCACCATTTTATTCGTGACCATGTCCAAAACGGGAATGTTCGTCTCCAATTTGTTGGTACTAATGAACAATTGGCGGATATTTTTACAAAACCATTACCCGAAGAGGCTTTCAATTTTATTCGCATAAATTTAGGAATGGGACATGTTGATCATTTTTAAATGTTGCATACTCATCATAGTCACATTAAATGGTCATTTAAATCGGGACATCATCGAAAGGAAAAGACTATTCATTTGGTCCTGCTTACGTACGGTAGGGGCGGTCCATTACGTACGTAATAGGACCTTACGTACGTTACATGATGTTGCGTTACGTACGTAACAAATTGCAGGATTCAGTCCAGAGAGTTCAGGTTTTCACGCTACGTACGTTACATAAGGGATATAACGTATGTAATCCGCCGTTGACCCTAACATATATAAACCCTTTTCGACCGTCCCCCTTTCATTTCCTTCAATCCCTAGCGTCGTCTACGAAGAACTCCCTGCAAAATCTACCTAACCTTAAAGTTCATCCATCAAACCTTCACTTTTCGACCGATTCAATCTTCATGGCATCCAGAACCGGAAAGAAGAGAAGAGGAGAAACCTCCCAATCATCTTCCACGGCTTCCGGCGAACCATCCTTTCGGAATGCTCAGGCTATGAAAATCTTCAGCGAAATCCTTATCGACGAAGATGTAACTCCGAGTCACCACTTTGATTTCGAATCTCTGAACTCTGCTGGTGTTGCTATCGAAGAATTCTTCGATATGCTTGGGATAAATCGTTTTGTTAGACTTGCTCGACCAATATAGGTGGACTGTGTAAAAGAGTTTTATGCAAATTTTTTTGTCACGTATGATGCCGATGGACTTGCTGTGGTTAACTCTCTTGTGCGTGGTAAACCTATATCCTTTGATGCCGCAAAACTTTCGGAGATTTTTGGTCTCCCCAATGAAGGTTTTCGTTGTAAAGGAGAGTTTGCTGCTCCAGATGAAGTCATTGACAACTTCTCTGACGATGAAAGCTATGGTGTTCATGAGTCCAAAGTCCGTGATTTTTTGTCGGACAAAGCTGTTCTAGATGTTCATTCCGGGCGTTTTGAAAACAATGACTTTGGGATAAACATCCACTTGCTTCACGATGCTATCACTCGTTGTCTTATGCCAAAAGTTAATGCTCAACTTCGTCTTGTGAATATCGATATGGAGATCATTTATCATGTGTGGAAGGATCACCAAGTCAACTTCGCGTCCATTGTGCTAAAATGGTTCGTGGAAAAAGGTCAAATTTTCCACAAAAAGAGTTACGCGAAAGTTGATCGACAAAGAAAATCGGGAATGCCGTTTGGATCAATCTTAACAGAATTTTTTGAGAAAGCAGGAGTTGATTTATCTGGGGTTCATGGGGTTCCGATTCCTAGGGGTAGCCTCATCACCGAGGGGACATTACGGACGATGAAGTATCTACGAACGAGAAATCGTGGATGGGCATACTTTGCATATATCAAGGATGATGATCGGCTCATAGATGGGGGTGCTCTTCCGAGACCGGAGGAGAGGATCACATCTAGGGGGATCGAGCATACTAGACCTCATCCTTCATCTCAGCTTGGTTCCTCCCGCCCTCGTCCCGAATCCACTTCATCCCAGATGGCTTCTCGGATGGATAGGCTCTATAAAGATATGAGCGAAATCAAAATCATGGTCAAGAGCATCTGCACGCATTTTGGGATACCGCCGACACCTCCGGATGTGGACCTTGACGAGTCGGGCTATCCTTCTTATGATGATGTTTCCCGTTTTATTAAAAGACCAAACATTTCATTCTCATGCATAAACTCTATTAGTGTGTTATTTTGGATATGTTTCGTCTGTAATAACTATCTTTGTTTTTATGCATTATTTTGGTTAATCGTTGATTTGGATTCTATTGATTATTATGCGTATCATTGATTTCTCTTGCAGGATCTCTCACCTTTTTGTTAATGACAAAAAGGGGGAGAAAAATATGTATTCGTCTTTGAAATCATCTTTTGAAATAACCCGTGCTCGTTTTCAGGGGGAGCCTTATTTTTAAATCTTTCTTAAAATCAGGTTTTCAAAAACTCCCATACTTAAAATTTTGTCATCATCAAAAAGGGGGAGATTGTTGGAACAATATCTTTTAGATCATTTTGATGATGTGTTATTAAAACCAAAATTTACTTAAAACATATTTTTCTTGATTAACGTAACGCAAAACCATATTAACGTCGTAACATTCACGATTATGCGCAAGATTTTGATACGATTAACGTACGTAACTCGTCTATCATAACGTACGTAACACTCATTGTTTTCGTAAGTTTTTCTGAACAGGTAACGTACGTAACCGGAGTTATCTAACGTACGTAATGCTTGAATTATTCTGACCGTTGGAAAAGTCACTAGCCGTTGCAACAAGTCGTCACACTCAACGGATCTCTGACCGGAATATTACGTACGTAACCATGCAGTTCATAACGTACGTAACGTATATTATCATATCTCACTGGACCAGTTCTTCACTTTCGTTACGGCCGCTATTTGTAGCATATAACGTACGTAACGTTCATAATGTACGTAACCATCAGCATGTAACGTACGTAATCAGTTAAACTGTTCCAACAGGAATATGAGCTCAAGAAGGTTATAAATAGCCAACTTCATGGAGATTGAAGATACACAAGCATTCTGAGCCTACTAGCATACTCAAGCAATATCAAGCAAACATTTTGAGATATATACTTATTCTAGATTGTGATACGAGAAGATTTGTTCTATAATTTCCAATCTTTATTCTTGTATCAAAGAGCGATATATTGTGAAAGTCGAGTTTCTACTCGCATTTGTTTTGTGTATAGGTTATCTTGTACCCAGAAAAACAAGAGTGTTTTTGTGAGGTTGTTCTTGAGCCCGGAAATCAAGAAATTGTAAGAAGTTGGCACTAAACTAGAAAGTGCAATTCTAAGTTCTAAGAAAAGTCCTAATCGATAAAACTAGGTAGGGGACGTAGGCTTCGTTAATAGCCGAACCTCTCGAACAAATTCTTGTGTTCTTTCTTTTCCTCATTCTAATTACTCCGATATTTTGCTTCCGCACAAAAAGAGTTTAATACTCTTATCCGCACTATTCAACCCCCTTCCAGTGGCGGTACCAATCTAACAGAATAGGCGATCACCAACAGTGCCACCTCACCCCATGTTTTCAACATCGGAGCGAGCTGAGGGGCAATTGTTGTGCGGCGATTTATACGCCTCGATGGCGATCGACATGGTGGTCAGGAGCCAGCCAAAGAAGACAGACGCTGGGCAAGCACCCAGAAATCGGCATCCAAGGCGATCGTCTGTAGGCATCTAGCGATCGCCAATGATATCTGACTGTAGACGATCGTCCCATGCTGCATGCTAATCTGACACCCGTCAAAGTCTTCGAAGACCGAATCTCGAACGTAGACCAACGTGTAGATCCACAAAAGGCGCTGCAAGATAAGACCTTTTACCCCAACCTGTCACCAACCTCACACCTACCGATAGGCCCGCCGAAAGGTACAAGGTGGGTCCTACCCAGATAGCGACTCAGGACGCGTGCAGGTTTCCCATTGGCTTGCACAGCTGGCTGCCAGCAGCAGCCTCGGACTTTAAGGGAACAACCCCACATGACGGGACGATCGCCCACCTTATTCTAATATAGAAAATGGCGGTCGCCCGTGATCGCCGGAGAGGACCCAGCAACCTTGTCTCCTATAAATAGGAGGCGTCCAACAGTGGCCAAGGCAGCGAAAAAAGGTACAGAGAGAACAGTGGACTCACCTTACGAATACATACACATACACAGTGAAATCCATTGATAGTGAAACTCATTCGCATATACAGAACACCAAAAGCAAGAACTCGCAGAGCATCACATCTGGTTCTTCCGGCAATCTTCACGCTCTATAGCTAAGATAACTAGAATCTTTACACTCATTGTAATAGATTCTAACATTAGTATTTGTACTTCAAAGTATTCATATTAATAACATCTCGCGAGAGCATTCAAGCCCGGGACTAACAACCCCGGCAAATCTTGTGTTATTTATTTTTTCATGGAAGTGTTCTCGCATTTGTTTGTTACTCGACCATTCCAGCAATATCATCTCCGGATAATATTTTGGGTAACAACAGGCCGAAACTCGGGACAGAGACCCATGTGCAGATCCGCGAATGGCGCAGAAGAACATGGATCGTTGACCACAACTTGTCACCATCTTCTCACCTACCGACAGAACCGCCGAAAGGTACAAAGTGGGACCTCCCGGGACAGCGACTCAGAACGTGTGCAGACTTGTCATTGGTCCGCACAGCTGGCTGCCAGCAGCCGCCGCGGACTTTAAGGCAACTAGCCCATGTGCTAAAAGAAGGTCGCCCCCTTATTATATTACAAGAAAGGCGATCACCCGTCAGGAAAAGGCATCCCAGTTCCTATAAATAGAAGGCTTCCTGCACTTGGAATACTCTCTGCTTTTTTCCGGACTCAGTTGGCTTCTCTCTCTTGGCTACGCTATACACTTCGGACATCATTCTATCTCTCACTCTCGAAAACTCTTAACTCATAAGACGGTCGACAGAAATGAGAACGAGAACTCCCTGCAGTTCAAGAACTCACAGAGCAGCACTCAAGAGCTAGATAATTAGGGTCTTTTACACTCATTGTAATTGCACTCTTACATTAATATTTGTACTCCAACGTATTCGTATTAATAACATCTCGCGAGAGCATTCAAGCCCGAGACTAATAACCCCAGCAAATCTTGTGTTATTTATTTTCCCACGGAAGTGCTCTCGCACTTTGTTTGCTACTCATCCATCCAGCAATATCTATCTCCGAATAATATTTTGGGTAACAACAATTGGCGCTAGAAGAAGGGGATCTTAACCTTCATTTTTATTCCAACCGTCTCGAAGAACACTCACTGTTCTCTGGAGCATATACTTGAAGAAACACTCACTGTTCTTCAAAGAAAAGCCTTCAGAATAATGATGTCTGCCTCCACATCGAAGAAAGCCACTCTCCGATCCGTCGGACGCCTTTTTCCGGCTCAATCCGAGCCCTAGCGTACGAAAGAGGGTAGCCGCGGCGACGCGAGACTCTCGATCCCGCACCTGAGGGACGGCCCTAGCCTTTCGCTCGACCAGTTCCAAACCGCATAACAGATCGATGAGGCTATGGCCATCCTAAGGGAGCGACGGAGAGCAATCGACACGCCCGCAATTACCCTATCGGCCATCTGCCGCGCGGGCAAGCGGAAGCTCAAGGGGTTACTTATCGAGCGATCGTCAGGAAGCCCCGATTCACGAGCAGAAGCGCTCGCGAGGTGGGACGGTTCTGTTTTCAGCCGCCTAGGCAGCGACCCATCTTGGCGACCGGGGCATTTTGGCCCCAGCCATGAGATGACGGAGCCCGAATCCGTCACCAGGAGTTCAGCTTATCCAACTCCCAGAAGGCAGGACAGCCGTCTGGCTCCTCATCGCCGAAGAATCAAGATAGGCGGCGACGACCTCATCGCCTCCCGCGGAGTCAGGAGATCGGTACTCGATCGCCTCGGCTCCCGCTCCGAGAGCCAAACCACGAGCGACCAAGCTACGACGATGGCCGCGATGCAACGTCAGCTCGATGGCATGAAGGCGCTCCTAGAAACTGGGGCAGGTGCCAAGAGAAAGATCGCTGGGCCTAGCGAGCCGCTCGTGGTCCAGATCGAACTCGCCCCCATGCAGCCAAGAATCACTCCTCCTCAAACACCTTTGTACGAGGGAAGATCGGACCCCGAGACTCACCTGAGCAAGTTCCGGATCTACATGACCGGATGCGGGGCATCAGACGCGACCAGGTGCCGAATGTTCCCGTTAACACTGGGCGACCTGGCCCATAGGTGGTACATCTCATTGCCACCGCGATCCATCAGTTCCTTTGAACAACTCGCAAGCGACTTCACATCGTACTTCGCCGCCAAGGTCGCTCGACCATAAGGTCCCCACCGCATGATGAAAATCAAGCAAGGGGAATAAGAGACCGACGCAGACTACATCGGCCGGGTGGATGAGATAATCCTCAACGGAGAGCCCGTAAGCAACGAGATCGCCCTCTACTCAGTCCTAGGGGGATTCAATGGTCTTTCGACCATGTTCAGGCACCTTACGAAGGACATCCCCCCGACCTACGCAATCTTCCGCGCCAAGGCCGCAGACTTTTTGGCCAAGCGGAGGATGCTTGCCCTTCGGCAAGACGAGGGGGCATAGACGGCGATCGCCAAGTCCAACAAGGCGTCCGCCAAACCGCCCGGAGATTTCAGGACCTTCGAAGACGTGGAAACCCATCTCTACCACAACCTCAGTCTATCTCCGGCTCAAATTTTCTACGCCATCCAGGGGCGCGAACGGCTAAGCACGCCGAAGGCGATAAGGGACCACGGTCATCTGGACCGCAACAAATTTTGTGCTTACCACAAGAGTCCCAGCCACAACACCGATCAATGCCGCGACCTCCTCAGATAAATCTGGAGATTGTTCGAAGAGGGCAAGCTGGACAGTTTAGTAACTTAGCCGGAGCCCCGTGCGAGAAAGATCAAAGCACTGCGATCGGCGTCAGAACGATGATCGCTAGCCTCCCGGTCCGATCGCAGAATCAAACACGGTCGCCCGAAGGCTAAAGTACAATGAAAGGCTACTGCCCAAGCAACATCTCCAAAAATGGAGGACTCGCTCGCCATCTACGGTTCATCATCTAACATGATGGACCAAGGCACGAGATCGCCTCCCTCAGCACAACGTATACCGTCAAGGATCGCTGATGGATTCAAATTAAATACTCGCAAGTGTACGAATCGCTCTTGTAGTAAGCGGCAAGTAACTCCGAGGTCGATCTCTCGAGGAATTGAAAACGGTTTAAAATTCGATAATGTTCGGCAAATAGTCGAATGAACAAAAGTAAATTAAATTAAAATACATCATTGGTTGATTATGATTACAATTACTAATGCACAAAATTAAATTGAACTAAGTGATAACAACACCAATTTGATAGTCGGATAAATGAGAGATAACAATAATGAGATTAATATGGGAATTTAGAGTAACCGACACACACGTAATCAATTATTAGTTCCGATAGGAATTATCGATTGCTCACGATTAAAAGAAATCCGTTTGATGGCGGTAATTCTAAAAATCACGATTGTTCTCAACGAAAATTAAGGGTTACTCTTTTGATGGGGACGAAACCCTAGCTAACAATCAATTAACCGACTACTTTTGATGAGGTAAATCGTTAAAAGATCGCGCGAAAAAGCTCAAGAACATTCACAATCGTTTCTATCGGGTCGTTTGATGGCGAACAACAAAAACCCTCTATTTGAATAATAATAACAATAATGAAAAAGGTTTGATGATCTAATTCAAAGTTCTAAAATGAAGAACGAACAAGAGGAACAATCCCAAACTTTTACCCGGAAAATCAAAAGGAACTAACAATCAAAAACATGTGTGTGGCTATATCTAAAAAACCATATGAAGTGTTTAGCCACACATGATTAATTCAACAACAATAATGGAAATTGAAGAACAAAACATGGTAAAAACTTCCCTTGTAAATGCCGAAATCGAATTCCCGATGAAGGTTTGATGATCTTCTTACAAGAACTCACAACAAAATTATACAAGGAATTATTATATCTCACAAAAGTATTTTTCTCACTCCAAGAACATACAAGGAAGATGATGAAAATCTCTCTCTTTCCACTCTTTTGGTGTTTTTCCTCCCTAATCTTGTGTTTTTCCACAAAATATCTTCTTCACAAGATAAGCACCCCTCTCAAGGGGTCACAACACTTTGTTTTATAGCCAAAAAAATCAAGACAAAGGCTTAAAGGTGTGCAAAAATGTCAAGTAACGTGACATGAACCGAAAAGTGACACGGCCCGTGTCCTGGGACACGGCCGTGTCGCACTGCGCTAAATAACGAAAAGGTAGTCTGTCAAGAGGCTCGGCCGTGTCCCATGACACGGCCGTGTTGCACTATGCGGGAAACACAAAATGGCCGATAGTGACTCGGCCGTGTCCCAAAAGGCACGGTTGAGTCGTTCCCTTCCGGAAAATGAGATTCTTGCTGGAATGAGACCCGGCCGTGTCCTGTGACACGGCCGAGTTACCTGTTGCAGCCGAGCGCCCGTTGCAGCCGAGTTGAGTTGCCTGGTGCAGCCTAGTTGGGTCGCCTGGTGCGGCCAAGTCCGGTTTTTGGTCTTCTTCGGCTTGATCCTTCGTTCTTGTATCAATTCACCTCGGATTTTAGCATATGATATACCGTTTCGAAGCTAATTTCACGAGGAATTTATATCAAAGATAATACATCTCAATTCGGAGTGGAGTTTCTGGTATTTAGGAGATTTGACCTATACTGCTTTAATCTTTCGGCGTTTTAGGCCCCGTTTTAGCTTTTGATCGTCATAAACTCCAATATTAGCTATAAAAGCGCATATTTCACCACAATCTTCGTCCGGATACCTACAAAATAAAAACACAACATACCACGCGTAAAAAGGGCAAAAACACTCGAAAACAAATGAAAGTGCGACTCGATAGAATAGAATGAGACGATCAAAAATCGACTCATCAAATCCCCCCAAACCTAAACTTTGCTTGTCCCCAAGCAAAAATAAATAAAACACACGACAAAGAAAACGAGAAGGATTGAATAATCAAGTTAATCATCGGGTATACATACAATCAACCGGGAATATAAAAGTATCGTAAAGTCTCGTAATTCATCATGGAAGCCTAAACTCACAAATGAGTGGAAAGCAATGGCACTTGATCGAACATGCAAGAAAACAAGTCTTAATAGTCCCTCACTGAATTATATCGATTCACTCATCTCTCAAGTGTTTAGATAGGTCAATATGCTCAACTCGATTCAAATGGAAAGTTCTACTATATGCTTGCACTTCTTCTCTTCATCAAACACATCAATATTCACAAAACATGAGTCATAGGGTCTTACTTTTGGTTGTAACAGGGCTGTGGCTCAGGTTGGGAAAATTTGGCTAGTAGTTACAAGTTCAGTCCAAGTAGAGCATATACGATCCTCATATATATGAAATAAACACTCAAAGCAAGATCGATCATTCTACTTCAATTCTCCCGTATATATATCTCCCTCTTTTTTTCTAGGCCTTGTTAAGTGTAATTCTTATGATATTGGCCTATTTCTCACAACCCAACGACTTCCCTTTTGTTTTTCTTAGGCTCACTCCTCTCTTCCCCTATCTTTTCTATCCCACTATTATTATTAGGATCACCCCCCCCCCCTTTTTTTTTGTGGGGCTTATTATTTTCAGGGGAACGGGAGAGAAGATTTTTGCCTCTATACACCACAAACTTTGCACACCTTCGTTTTTCAAATATACCCTCTCATGCTCTTACGTGGATCAATACTTGGGTAAGTTATGGCTTTTGGATATGGAGCAATAAGATGCGGGTTTTTCGAACAAAATTACGGCTAAAGGCTCAACGAGGCTAGCAAAGGATATTGATATGAATTGGTGGATATTTTTAGATATGTAGGTTCAAGACAAAAAAATGGGCAGCCCTAATCATTTCTCGTGTATGTAAATATCAACACGTCATCCGACAGAATCATGCAAGTTCTAAAGAATACAATCCATAAGAAGAGAAATCACTCATGAAATAATTTCACCGCTAAAAGTGAACGGTTCAATTAGGCACAAGGACTCACGGCTTTTGGACTACCATACTCATTCCTTACACGTCAAATCAAGTAACCAAAAACTATACATTCACACGCAAGGTCAAGCAATCAATTAGATTTATTAAACTCTACGAGCCAAATACAAACACGATTAATCATCCATATACCCAACAGTTAACAAGGTTATTGCAATCCAACTACAACATCACGCAAGAAAAGAAATAAAGAAAGGAAACAAACATCACGCAAACAAATAAAAATTGAAGAAGTTGCACCCCCCCAAACCTAAACCTTTGCTTATCCCCAAGCAAAAAGACTAAGTCAGGAAAAATACAAAAACGCAAATTAAAAAGAAAGAAAATAAAAATACCGGATTAAGAAGTGTGGTTTTTGATCGCGGGGCACCATGTTTTTGTGCTCGGGTCTCTACTTTCAATAGGCTAGGTTTCTTCCTCAGATGAATACTTCCTTTATTAGATTACCTACACACGCCACAGACAAAAACAAAATTAATGCAATAATAATAATAATAAAAGCGATAAAAATTAAAACTCCCTTGGGTTGCCTCCCAAGCAGCGCTTTTTATAGTCTTTAGCTCAACTTCTTCGGATTCTTCTATCCGGGATTAAATGGAAATGTGCTAGGTCCATCCATATAGCTCGTCATTTTTCGCTCGTTTTCCTTTGTCAGGATATGGATAGTGGTTTCATGGATTTCCATTGTGAGCGCTTTTGTCACCATTTCAATTTTCATTATCATCGCCACCATGAAATGTCATCCTTGAAGAATAAGTGACGTGATTTTTGTTGGTGATGTTTCTTCTATGTTTGGTATCACGAAATCCATTGGGACTATTACCTCCCCCAAACCTAGTGGCGAGTATATTGGTTTTTGTGTTAAATTAATACTCGCTCCTAAGTTCACAGTGGGAACTTCTTTCTCCACGAAAAGAACTTCCATGTCAAGGCTTTCTAGGTCCTCCTTTTGATGCATTGATTTGACCGGTTCGCTCTTATTCTCTTCAATTGGCTTCTCGATTTGATCTTTAGATTTGTCCCAAGGAATTCGAGTCTCGCAAGATTTGGTAGCAGTTACTCGGATTTCTTCATCGTTCGACTCATCCTCTTCAATCACCATAGATTTCTCCGATTGACTCAGCAATTCTTCTTTCTCACCGCCCCTCTCTTTCGCTTCGGAAATTGTCTCTTTATTTATCACTTTACCACTTCGGATGGTGGTAATAGCTTGAACTTGCTCGGGTTGACTTGGTAGTTTACCCCTTTCTTGTTTGCATGCCTCGGTAGCAAGTTGCCCAATTTGAATCTCTATTTTCTTCATCGAAACTTCTAAAGTTTCGAACCTTTTATTGTTCTCCACTCGGTTTTCCCTGCTCTCTTTAATGAATGCCACAATACTCTCCTCAAGAGAGTTCCTTTGTTGTGGAGGTGGTTCACTTTGTGTTGTTTGTAGGGCTCGGTTTCCTCCGTTGTATTGAGCTTGGGTGCTTGTGTCGCACGACATCGGGTTGTTGTTTCTCCATGAAAAAATCGGATGGTTTCTTAGCCCATGATGATAAGTATTTGGGAGAGGTGCATTTCTTGCGTTTCCGCCATAATTATTTCTCCTCTCCTCCCACTCGGGCCTTCCCGTGCTTTGTCCCATAGCCCAATTAACTTGTTCGGTTTGTTCCCCCAAAAAAGTATGAGGGCAAGAATTAGCATGATGTCCGGGTCCCCAACAAATTTCGCAAACTCGTGAGCTCGAAGATTTATTTTGAATCTTGAGTTGTCTTAGTTCCTTCATTAACTCATCGATTTTAGATTGCATCTCGTCCTTCTCGCTTACATGGTTCACAACTCCCCTGCGAACACGCACATTTTTTTATTGAGAATTAGCTCCCAATATTTCAAATACGTCATAAGCTTGTCTCTCCGTTAACCCCCAAAACGAACCACCGGCGGAGTTATCCACCGTACCTTGGCAATATTGTGTCAACCCATCATAGAAGAATTGATTAAGTAGTTGAAGCGGATAGTGATGGTGTGGGCATTGAATGAGTAGCATTTTGAATCGGTCCCAAGCTTCGTGAAATGCCTCTCCGTCTTGTTGTCCGAAAGTTGAGATTTGAGTTCTCAATTGTGTAGTCTTTGAATGGGAGTAGTACTTGGTAATGAATTTATCGTAAACTTCATCCCATGTTCTTAGTGATCCGGGCGCCAAAGTCATCAACCATTGTTTCGCCCCATCCTTAAGTGTATAAGGGAAACACTTCATCCGTAGTTGATCCTCGCTCAACCCATTTAATGGGAAGTTATCAATCGCCACATAGAAATATCGGATGAATGATAACGGATCCTCTCGTGCTAATCCGTGAAATGAGGGCAATTGCTCGATGTGAAATCCGCTTATGTGGTAGTTCCTTGCGTCCGGTGCTAATTGGATGCATGAAATGGCGGTGTTCACTACGGGCTTTGCATAGTCCCTCATAAGATGTTCGACCGGAGGTTGTTGCGGCATGTTATAGTTCGCCTACATCCCATATTGAGGTCCGGGATAATAATTCGCTCCATATTGCATTCCGACGGGTGGTTGTCTCGGATAAAAGTACCTCCCTTGTTGAGCTTCCGGCATCCCTTGATTGCGCCCAACATTATCATATCTCGGAAACCTTGGTTGTCGAATTTCTTCCTCATCTATATTTTGTGCAACATTCTCAACCCTTGGTTGACGAGTGTTTTCTTCTTGGATCAAAAGTCGCTCTTCAAGGTCCGGATTCACCTCGTCGTTTGCCATTGATGTTGTGGCCATTATTTTTGGTGCTCTAACCCTTTGAACTTCGTCTATCGGCGGAAGAATCTGGTTACCCAACGATCTCCTACCAAGCATAAACAAAGTAAGTAAGAGCGAATTTTATCGAAATAGTATTGATCAAGAATAACAATTAAACTATCATCAAAACAAGATTAAAAATTAAACACCAATTCCCCGGCAACGGCGCCAAAAACTTGATGGATTCAAATTAAATACTCGCAAGTGTACGAATCGCTCTTGTAGTAAGCGGCAAGTAACTCCGAGGTCGATCTCTCGAGGAATTGGAAACGGTTTAAAATTCGATAATGTTCGGCAAATAGTCGAATGAACAAAAGTAAATTAAATTAAAATACATCATTGGTTGATTATGATTACAATTACTAATGCACAAAATTAAATTGAACTAAGTGATAACAACACCAATTTGATAGTCGGATAAATGAGAGATAACAATAATGAGATTAATATGGGAATTTAGAGTAACCGACACACACGTAATCAATTATTAGTTCCGATAGGAATTATCGATTGCTCACGATTAAAAGAAATCCGTTTGATGGCGGTAATTCTAAAAATCACGATTGTTCTCAACGAAAATTAAGGGTTACTCTTTTGATGGGGACGAAACCCTAGCTAACAATCAATTAACCGACTACTTTTGATGAGGTAAATCGTTAAAAGATCGCGCGAAAAAGCTCAAGAACATTCACAATCGTTTCTATCGGGTCGTTTGATGGCGAACACCGACAAAAACCCTCTATTTGAATAATAATAACAATAATGAAAAAGGTTTGATGATCTAATTCAAAGTTCTAAAATGAAGAACGAACAAGAGGAACAATCCCAAACTTTTACCCGGAAAATCAAAAGGAACTAACAATCAAAAACATGTGTGTGGCTATATCTAAAAAACCATATGAAGTGTTTAGCCACACATGATTAATTCAACAACAATAATGGAAATTGAAGAACAAAACATGGTAAAAACTTCCCTTGTAAATGCCGAAATCGAATTCCCGATGAAGGTTTGATGATCTTCTTACAAGAACTCACAACAAAATTATACAAGGAATTATTATATCTCACAAAAGTATTTTTCTCACTCCAAGAACATACAAGGAAGATGATGAAAATCTCTCTCTTTCCACTCTTTTGGTGTTTTTCCTCCCTAATCTTGTGTTTTTCCACAAAATATCTTCTTCACAAGATAAGCACCCCTCTCAAGGGGTCACAACACTTTGTTTTATAGCCAAAAAAATCAAGACAAAGGCTTAAATGTGTGCAAAAATGTCAAGGAAAGTGACATGAACCGAAAAGTGACACGGCCGTGTCCTGGGACACGGCCGTGTCGCACTGCGCTAAATAACGAAAAGGTAGTCTGTCAAGAGGCTCGTCCGTGTCCCATGACACGGCCGTGTTGCACTATGCGGGAAACACAAAATGGCCGATAGTGACTCGGCCGTGTCCCAAAAGGCACGGTCGAGTCGTTCCCTTCCGGAAAATGAGATTCTTGCTGGAATGAGACCCGGCCGTGTCCCGTGACACGGCCAAGTTACCTGTTGCAGCCGAGCGCCCATTGCAGCCGAGTTGAGTTGCCTGGTGCAGCCTAGTTGGGTCGCCTGGTGCAGCCAAGTCCGGTTTTTGGTCTTCTTCGGCTTGATCCTTCGTTCTTGTATCAATTCACCTCGGATTTTAGCATATGATATACCGTTTCGAAGCTAATTTCACGAGGAATTTATATCAAATATAATACATCTCAATTCGGAGTGGAGATTCTGGTATTTTGGAGATTTGACCGATACTGCTTTAATCTTTCGGCATTTTAGGCCCCGTTTTAGCTTTTGATCGTCATAAACTCCAATATTAGCTATGAAAGCGCATATTTCACCACAATCTTTGTTCGGATACCTACAAAACAAAAACACAACATACCACGCGTAAAAAGGGCAAAAACACTCGAAAACAAATGAAAGTGCGACTCGATAGAACAGAATGAGACGATCAAAAATCCACTCATCAATCGCCATCTAACTTGACGATCCGAGGTAGAAGAGTGCATCCATGGTCCTGGAAGTCGATGGAACCGACTGCTTCGTCCATGCAAGGTTACTTTGGGCTGCGATCGCTCGCCCTTCATTTAAATATGAGGCGGGCGTAGCCGAAGGACCCTCCAAACAAATCAGTGGACACGCTCGCCCGACCTTAAAGGTTCATCATCTAACTTGGTGGACCCAGACAATGCGACGCGTCCCTAACCCCGTCATAACGTATACCGTCGAGTATTTCCATCTAACATGATGATCCGAGGTAGAAAATTGCTAACAAGCCGCGGACGTGGAGTCGATTAATCCGACGACGCCCCGTGTAAGGACTCCTCCAGAACAAGACCGCACGCCCTTTGTTTAAATACGAGGCAGGCGCAGCCTAACGGAGGACCCTCACAATAAAGAGAGTCACGATACAAACCTACAGGTGGAATGTCCCTCGCGCCCAAGACACGGTCATGGAGGTCGATCCATCGAACTTCGCGACTGTGCACGGTTCCTCAAGGTCGAAACAACTGGCCTTCCACGTGGGATCTGCAAAATTAAATATCACAAAAACAAAACCGAAGATAGCTCGCCAAACGATCAGGTCGCCCAAATCCGAGACCAAAGTCCGCTCAACGGATCACCCATCTTTATCCTAAACGATCGCCAGTGGAACCACCTCACCCCATGTCTTCAAACATCGGAGCAAGCTGGGGGGCAATTGTTGTGTCGAGATTTATACACCTCAACAGGCGATCAGCGCATAGACCGGGCGACCGAACCAGAGCCAATTAGACCAAGGCAGACTCGCCGTTCGACTGCCAATGCGATTGTCTCCGAGCAACTAGCGATCGTCCCAAATGCCCGATCATGGACGACCGCCTCATGCCGCGCGAAGCCAGCATCCGCCAAGTCTGTGAAGGCCGAAACTCGGGATAGAGACCCATGTGTAGATCCGAGAATGGCGCATGTTGGGATAACAAATACCCTATATCGAAATTGTTGGGATAACAATATCCGGTATCGAAACAGCCAGGATAATCAATCCCTGTATCGAATAGTGATGATAAGAGGTTTTGACAATATGCCAATCCTCAATACAGTAAGGAAACTGTATCGAAAAGTTGAAGTGTCAACCTATATCGAAGACCTATCATAGATTAAGCATATAGTGGAACCTTTCAGTACAGCAAAGAAGTCTTATAAAGATCAAGTATGGAAGCTATCTCGAATCAACAATACAGTGATCTTCCATACAGCTCTCAACAGGACAAAGAAGAAATTTTTAGTTCCCACTAGAAGTCAAGTCCCGTTGATATAGAAGTATTTAAATACTAAAAGATAAAGTATTTAAATACTGTAAGTTAACAGATCTTCAAATCCCGCAAAATTCGGATCGTGACTTTCATCCCGTTGGAATGGAATCTTGCTAAACGGATATATTTCAGAAGACTATATATATCTCATCAAGGCATTGAAGATCAGTTGCCAAGTGACAAAGTTATTATCATATACATCAGAGCAAAAACATATCTCCAGAAGCTTACTGCAACTCAGATCTAAGAGATATACAGTGCTCAACAACTTGAACAACACTTCATCAGCTAGAAGCTCAGAAAGTCAAAGCTGTTGTTCATACCATGTTCTATCCTTTGAACAAACCCAGATCAGCCCTGTGTGGACTGAGTAATCGTTGCTACTCCAGAACTGTGTGTGAAGGAATTGCATCGAAGAAGACGAAGCTTCAGAACTGTGTGTGAAGAAGCTAGTCAAAGCATTAGCTCAAACCAATCTGTGTGAACGGTTAAAGCTAAGATCATTATATCAATTTGTGTGAACGATATATTGATTAGTGTTGTTATAATTACGTAGTTGTGTACGCAGTAATTATAATAAACCTTTTTACTCCTGTGTGGAGGACCAGTGGACGTAGAGGGGTTTACCTCGAACCACTTTAAATACTGCGTTTTTTACCTTCTGCCTTGCTTGTTTTAATTACTGTGATTATTTAAGTATACACTGCACATCGAGTTGATGTATTCACAGCAACTTACTGTATTTAAGACTTCCGCTACGCACTCAGATTTAAAACAGTACAGCTTATAGTTTAAAACACTTTCCAAGCTGTATCCAGTATACTTAGTGGCCAACAAGTGGTATCGGAGCGGTTGATTCTAAAAAGAATCAGTCATATTTTTAACCGAATCAGATCCAAAATCACTTAATTTTCAAAACAGTCTTTTTCATTCCTTTATTCTCACATGGATACATCTATGATCAACAAAGTGCCTATGTTCCCTATTAATGAATTTGATGATTGGAGAATCAGGATGGAGGCTCATCTTGCAGCAATGCACGAAGAGATGATTTTTGTTATACAGGATGGCCCTATCAAGATCATGAAGGTAAACACGACCGCAAGGGTTGAAGGCCAAGCCCATGCTGAGATGCTTGAGAAGGAACGCGAGCAATGGACCACAGATGAAAGAAAGCGTGCCAACCTTGACAATGTGGCTATGAACGCGTTATTTGTTACTCTTGACAAAGGCACGTTCTCGAAGGTAAAGAGCTGTAAAACAGCCAAGGAAATCTGGGATAAACTCAAGTTGATTTGTGAGGGAACTGAGCTCTCAAAATAAAATAAAATTTCAAAACTGACTCAGCAATTTGAATCTTTCGAAATGAAACCAACTGAGACACTTGAGGAACTTGAACTCAGATTCACTGGTATTGTAGGTGAACTTGAAGCTTTGCGCAAAATTTATACCCAAAAGGAGAAGAATTTAAAAATTTTCAGATCACTCCCTGCCCGATGGGACATTAAGACCACAGCTATGCGTGTATCTTGCAATCTTAATGAAATATCTACTTTTGATCTCTTCTCTGACCTCAAAGCTTTTGAGTATGATATTGACAGAAGAGAGAAAGTTGAAGAATCTCCTTCAAAGGTTACAGCACTAGCCGCTGTATCGAATCGTCGACACAAAGATGCCCAAATTGGCCGAAGCCTAGTCACAAGAATGCTGACAGTGACGACGACAACCTGTCTCAAGATGAAATGGCGCTTCTCATGCATAAGTTCAAAAAGTTCATCAAGCAGTCTGGAAAGACTCCCTACAGGCCCAAACCTGTCCACAAGGTAAGTACCAAAACTTCATCCGGTGATGCTAACCTGTGCTATAATTGCAGGAAACCAGGATATTATGCAAATAAATGTCCTCATCCCAAAATTCAAAGGTTGCCGGAGGCCGAGCAATAAGAGAGAGATGAAAGAAGACGTGCTTGGAAAAACAAGCTCAAGGCCCTGATTGGAGAATCAGAAGCCTCCCCCACACCATCCAAATCCGAAGAATGTCTTCAGGTGGTCACTGAAAGTGATTCATATGACGATGAGTTCGATGATAAAGCATATATGTGCTTTATGGCCAAGGACATTCCGGAAGGTGAAGATAGCCATGATGAGGTAAGCTCAACCTCAGCTATTCCATTAAATGCATCTCATACTTTTGAAAACATGATGAATGAATTTAAAAACACTCAAAAGGCCCATGAGACATTGAAAAATGAGAATATACAGCTCCAACTGTCTAACCTAGAGCTGAAAGATGAAAATGACTTGCTAAAAATAAATTATGAAAATATGTCTATTGATTGTGAAACCAGCAAAGTCGATTTTGAAAAACTCATGGAGAGCAATCATCAACTTGCTCATGAACTAAGTGAGGTTAAAACTCACAATGAGAGCAAGACAAATGATTTGGTTCTACTTCAAGCCAAAATCAAAACTCTTGAAAAATGAGAAGATGAACTTGAGACCATTCTGAAATCGTTCGAGAAATCGTCCAAAAGAATGGAAGAAATTCTGAGCACTGGGTAACATGCTCATGATAAAAGTGGCTTAGGATACAACTCATGTTCAAACGAAGGAAAAACTAGTACAGTGTTTGTCAAGAGTGTGGAACACATTCCTGTGTCGAAAGAAACTTCGAGTCCTGTGTAGGAACCTGTTGCACAGCGAACAACAAAGGCTGCTACTCCGCCCCCACAATCCTATTCCAGACAGCGGAATCACTAGCCATTCAGACCTGAAAGGCGCACTCAACAGCATGCTCCCCGATCATATCAACAGCGCCAACAGCCGTTCAGAAGGAAGGCTGTATCCAAATATCAAAGGCCCGCACGGCAATACTATCAGTACAACACGCCTAGGTATTGGATACAGGAGCCACGTTATTCCTCGAGACAGCAGGTGTCCGCTCAGTATCAACAACAGTGTTGGTAATCCAACTGGAGACCCAGAAGGCAAGCTGTTAGGCCAAAGAAAATGGCTCCACCTCCAAGACGGCACTCGTACTGGACTAATAATAATAACCCTGAATTTTACATGCATAATAATTATCATGGTTATAGCGACTACGGATATGCCCCACGTAGATATCGCAACACTGTACCAAATGTGACCTACAGTAAACTGATTGCTGTCAGGAAAATTTGGGTACCTAAAGGAACTAACATTCATGGACCCAAAAATCAAAGGGGGCCTATATCTACTTAATTTCTTTGCATACAGGACATCCTATAGGAGGACACCTGGTACTTCGATAGTGGATGCTCTCAGTACATGACTGGAGATAGAAGCAAACTATCAGATTCCGTAGAAGGTCGCGGTCCAAAAGTTCGCTTCGGTGATAAATCTAAAGGAAGAACAAGAGGGAAAGGAAACCTTCTTGTAGGAAAATTCAAAGTCACTGATGTTGCATATGTTGAAGGCTTACAGTACAATCTACTTAGTATTAGCCAGTTCTGTGATAAACAGTTCTCGGTGAAATTCTATATAGATCGTTTTAGAGTCAAGAACATCTAGACCAAAGAAGTTTTGCTTACAGGAAGCAGATCAGGTAACATGTATATTGCTGATTGGAAGCCTATGAGCTCCTCAATTCCATGCTTTGTTGCCAAAGGCACTGCAGATATAAGCTGGTTATGGCACAAGAGAATGTCTCACGTCAACTTCAAGACGATCAACAAGCTCTCAAGACAGGGAATGGTAAGAGGATTGCCAAACGTGTCATTAAAAAAGGACAGTGTCTGCGGACCGTGTCAGAAAGGCAAGCAAATCAAGTCAACCCTGAAGAGCAAATCCTACCTTTCAACCCAAAGAGTGTTGGAGATGCTACACATGGATCTCTACGGTCCTGTCGACCCAGTAAGTTTGGGAGGTAAAAAATACTGTCTTGTTGTTGTTGATGATTACTCCAGGTATGCTTGGACAATTTTCCTAAGCAAGAAGAAGGAAACAACATCAAAGCTGCCCGAGCTCCTGAGAAAGCTTCAAAATGAAAAGGCATTGAGTATCGTGTCCATTCGTTCCGACAGAGGTACAGAATTTACTAACCGCTTTATAGAGCAATACTGTTCGGAAAATGGGATACAGCATGAATACTCAGCTGCCCGTACACCTCAACAAAATGGTGTTGCCGAGCGAAAGAATAGGACGCTGAAACAAGCAACAATGACAATGATTGCCGCAAGCAAGTTGCCACAGCGTTTCTGGGGTGAAGCAACCAATACAGCATGCTACACTCAAAACCGCTGTATCTTCAACAAGCACCACAACAAAACAGCATACGAGGTATGGAACAACAAAACTCCGTTAGTTTCATATTTTCACATTTTTGGATGCAAGTGTTATGTGCTGAATAGTGGGAAGGATCAACTTAGAACCTTTGATGAGAAATCAGATGAAGGAATATTTGTAGGATACTCCTCCATCAGCAAAGCTTACAGGATCTTTAATAAAAGGAAGCTGACGATCGAGGAATCAGTTCATGTAGTGTTCGACGAACCTCACCATGACCCTACAGGAGTAGATGATATTACTCAAAACATCCAATAACTCTCCATCTTAGATCCACCAACTCCCATAGAACCTGTCGTTGACATAGAAATCAACCCCGCAGCTGTAAGAATCGACGTAGATGAAGCCGACGATGTACAAGCTGAAGCTGTATCTACAAAAACTCTCGATACAGTACGGGACCCTGAATTAGAACCCGACCGAAGATGGTTGAGAGATCACCCGCAAGAGCTGATCATTGGAAACATAGATGCTGGTGTTTCTACCCGTAGGAGAATACAGAGTACACAAGGAAATGTACTTTGTGCACAAGAAGAACTAGATACTGAGATATCACCATTCCCTGAATGGAAATCTCAATCCGAGCTTAGAAGACTCAACATGTGCACTATTGCTGTATTCTTAGCCCAGTCCAAACCTATTTCGACCATAGGCGCTCTTAATAATTCTCATTGGATAACATTTGTGGAAGAAGAGCTTAACGGTTTCGAAAGAAACAATGTATGGTATCTTGTACCCAGACTTACACATCAATCAGTTATAGGAACCAAATGGATATTTCGAAACAAGAAGGATCGAAATGGACTTATTATAAGGAATAAATCAAGATTAGTCGCACAAGGCTATAGACAGGAAGAAGGCATAGACTATGATGAAATGTTTGCCCCTGTAGCTAGACTAGAAGCCATTAGGATATTCTTAGCCTTTGCCACCCATAAGAGCTTCATTGTATATCAAATGGATGTCAAAAGTGCATTCCTAAATGGAGACCTTGCCGAAGAAGTTTATGTTGAACAACCACCAGGGTTTGACAACACAGACGGTATCGACCTAGTATACAGGCTGAGGAAAGCACTGTATGGACTTAAGCAAGCCCCTAGAGCATGGTATGAGACCCTGTCCCAGTACCTAACCGACAATGGATTTGAGAAAGGTGTTGTGGACAAGACCTTGTTCAAAATACAGGAAGGCGATGACCTTCTGATGGTGCAAATCTATGTAGATGATAATATTTTTGGTTCAACTAACATTGCTTTGTGTCAAAGGTTCTCTCATCTCATGAAAAGTAAATTTGAAATGAGTATGATGGGATGACTTAGTTATTTCCTAGGTTTGTAGGTAAAGCAGTTTTCTATACGTATTTTTATCAACCAGGAAAAATACAGCCAGGAGCTTCTCAACAAATTTGGTATGAACACTTCCAAATCATCGTCAACCCCCATGAGCACTTCTGTGCAAATTAGTGCCGATGAAGCCGGAAAGCCGGTTGACCAATCACTCTACAGGAAGCTTATTGGCTCGCTCCTGTACCTAATGGCTAGCAGGCCCGATATCCAGTTTGCTGTAGGAGTGTGTGCGAGATATCAAGTAGCACCTAAGGAATCACACTTCAATATAGCTAAATGAATCCTGAAGTACATTAAGGGAACAATCGATGTAGGACTGTGGTATCCTAAAGAAGGCGGATTCGATTTAGTTGGATACAACGTCTCGGATCTCGGAGGCTGCAAGCTAGATAGGAAGAGTACAAGTGGAACTTGTCACTTTCTTGGACCTAGACTTGTCTCTTGGTTCAGTAAGAAGCAATTGGCTAACTCACTTTCCACGGCTGAATCAGAATACTATGCTGCTGGTAGTTGTTGTATGCAGATCCTTTACATGCAACAATAGTTGTCAAATTATGGGATTGAAGCCAGAGAGACGCCAATCATGTGTGATAGCACGAGCACAATTGTAATCACGCACAATCCTGTCCTGCACTCGCGCACTAAGCATATCAACATGAAGCATCATTTCATAAGGAATCATGTCGAGAACAATGATGTTCGGCTCGAAAAAGTTCATACAGATATTCAGTTGGCCGACATCTTCACCAAGCCTCTCGACACAACAAGATTCAACATGCTTAGACAAGAATTGGGAATGCTACAGCCTGACTCCCTGTAAGTAATTTACTATTTTTACTCAACAATTGAGGGGGAATGCTGTAAGACCCAAGAATACAGTATCCACCATTAATTATCTGTACACTCAGAGCCTTCAATACAGCAATGTAGGGAACAAAGACATATGAATCATCCTACAGCTGACGTGTGCAATAATTAAGGGGGAATATAGTATGACCCATGAATACAACATTAATCCAAAAGTTGTTGTATGGAATTAAAACCTATATGTACCTTTTAAGGGGGAATGCTGTTTCGTCGCGGATACAGCACATACTATATGATTTCGATTCAGTGTATATATATTATATTATAATATTTCATTTTAAAAATAATTTTTGTCCACGTGCCCTGTTTTCATGTCGAACGTCATTTACATTAAATGCCTTACACGACATCTGGACAACTGAACCTCAAAAGCCGCGATGTTTTTAAATTGTTTAAAACCGCCGTTTCAGGCATTTAGGGTAACAACAAATGTCAGAAGTGGGACCCGCTCATATTTTAACATTTTAATGGATAAGTGTACCAGTTACACTCAGTCCATCTTGACCGTTCATTTCAAACGACGGTTCCCATCCCTTAAATCTGACCATTCGTTCTCTGAGAAACCCTTCTTCGCCTCCCACTATAAAAGGACTGATACTGCCATTTGAGACTCTTTACGCCTTCTGGATATTCTTAGAGCACTCAAGCAAAAATCAGCCTACAAGTTTTCTTTGTGTTTAACTGCAAATTTCTCTTAATCTCTTTCATTTTTCTTGAGATTCTTCAATGGCGACTACTCAGACCTCTGCCACCGCCCTCAAGAAAGCATCAAACATCATCGATGTATGGATCTTCTCCAGATCTGTCGTCATCGAGCGTATTCTCGCTGAAACTAATGACGTCGAACCAATGGAGTTCATCATCACCAGACTCCGTCAGCAAGGCCTCTACCGCCTCGGGAGTCAGACCGCCGAGAAATACGACGTTCATTTGGTTGACTTCTACCTCAACGCCGCCGTTCGTTTTCTGTCGCTGGCCCAGGGAGGCCACGTTGCTGACATCACCACTATCATTCAAGGAGTGGAGATCTGCATCAATCGAGATCTTCTTCAGAACATTTACAGGCTGCCCGCTGATGGCCTGACCATGGAAGAACTTGAGACTTTTGGGTCTCAAGAGCTGATGACCAAGTACTATGGGCTGTTCACCGGCTCAGCTTCGGTTGACGTGGTTCACACCAGCTGTCACAAGAATATTTTTTATTTGCCTTACGTGTACTTGCATGATGTTTGTTGCAGAATCATCGAAAATCGCACTGGTGCATTTGAAATGTGCACAAATCTGAGATTTAGGATGATGGTAGCGATTTTGACCTGTGAAAAGGTCAATTGGTGCCAGATTATCTTGAAACGCTTGCAGGAAGAAGTATCGAAGCCTGCCACTCAAAAGAAATCGTTTGGTTTATTTTTAAACCACATTTTGACGAGATGCGGACTTTCACAATCCGCAGATGCGAAGAAAAACAGCTCCCGGATCTACTTAGGAGGCGTCAAGCCTTCAGCGTTTAACCAGAGCACTCTGGTTTGCAACCATCCATCCGTCCGTAGTATGCCCGTGTCTGAAGATCCAAGGGATGTTTCTTTGAAGTCCCAGAGTGTGGAGTCTTCAAGAAAAAGGAAGAGATCTCACAGCAAGACACCCACTGCTGCTTAGAAGCCGAAAAGGAAGCTAAGGAGGCTTTCTAAAGCTAAATCCACCAAAACCTCCAAGGAAGCTTCTACCGTGGCGCAACCCACTGAACAACTATCCCATGGCCCAACCCCTGTGGAAGAGGTGCCCGCTACTGTATCGACAGTTGATCCTGAGACTTTGGCGGCTACGACGGATGATCGAAAATCTGCTAACTTAGAAGACTCTAGCGAGTCGGCTGCCCCTTTGGAGCCAACAGCTACCTCTCCTATGCGGGATTCCACACCCGTACAGGATCCACCTTCCTTTGGGGAACCATCCCCTATAAGGAATCCCTCTTCCCTATAGGATCCCACACCTGTAGAAGAACCCCTCGCTAAAGTGGACTCAGACGTTGTACGCAGTCCCTCCCCAGACACCATTATCAACAAAACCCTTCTCTTTGTGCAGATTGATCATGCTTATGAAAGATTCCTTAAATGGAAAAGCTTCCGGCTAGCTCCATATGACACCTTATACAACTGGAGCGATTGAAGCCATGAAGAAAGATTTGTATTGGAAGTGACGGACTCGACAGAAGTTGATGCCCTGATCCAATGGGACAATCTCTACTGCAAAGAATTGACTGAAAGCCATCTATTGCAAAAATCTGATGCCAGAAGAAAAGGAAAAGATAAGTCCGAGGACTCTCCCATAGATCCAAAAGAAGACCATGACTCAGACGACGACGACGATGCCTTACAAGCAGGTCTGAGAATGAGTCGTGACGAGTCTCAGGATAGAGATGTCTCCCATACCAAGAATGACGAAGGGCCATCAAGCCGAAGTGAGCCCCCTTCGCCTCAGCAAGAGAATATTCCTAACGATGAGGAATCAGTCCCTCAAGACGAGGAAGAAGAAATTGTTTCGGAACAGGCACCCGAGCCTGCTGCCGCAGAAGAAGAAGAAGCTGAGAGACACCAGGAAGAATCAGTCCCTCATGTATCTATGTCTGCAGAAATCCCTTCGACACAGGAGGACGTTGCACCCCCTGCTGCCAAACCCGAAAATGCTGCTCCCGCCCCATCAACCGTGGAATCCGATGAAGGTACTACACCTGAGGATATCCAAATCAATCCACGCCCTACCGTGAATCTGAGAAGGCTGAATGGAGTTGAGGACGTCGCCAAGCCGGATTCTCCCAACACTGTTGCTAGGAAAGAGCGATCACGTGCTCTTGGCCTTCAAACCGTCTTCATCCAGGATGCAGTTAATGACCCTGTATTCAGTGGAAAAAGCTTTGAATTGGATGCACACTTCTGCTATTGAAGAGATGACTGGATTACAACATGAAGTCTCTTGTGTAATCGAAGCCTTCACTGTTTTGTCAAAAGTCTTCAAGCAAGCACTGAAGAATCTGCAAGAGAAACAAGAGCAACTCCTGAGAGAAGAGGCATCCAAAACGCGCATATCTGAGTCCAAGACAGCATCCTCTATGATCGAAACATCTTCCCACCTTTGAGCCCACGACAAAAGTATTAAAGATATGTCGCAGGTGCTTTCCACCCTTGTCGAGAGAATGACAAACATTGAGACGAAATAGGATGCCGCACTGGAGATCCTAGGGCGTCTTGATGACGCCAAAAAGGGGGAAGAAGCAAGAAAAGCAGCAAGGAGAACAAGGCTCCAGCACGAAAGGGAATTTAATGCTGCTCAAGACAGCATTACCGCTGAATTGAACAACCTAGCCCCTCCCGCACAAAGTTTCAGGATTTCAGGTTCTTGACCTGAGTTCCATGACCCCAATGTCCCATGGCAAAGCTTAATCCAAAGACCTTCTGAAATTCGTCTACCAACCAACCGCCATCCCACTGCTGAAGAAGTGAAGCAGTAGAGGAAAAATGAACTGATGAGATACTTTGTTAAACTCGTCAGGGAATCCGCCATCTTCAAAGGTTATAAGACATTAGCGGAGGCTGCAGACAAATTCATGAAGATGTTAGAAGAAGGAAAGCTTCCTCTCCAGAAAGAAATGAAATCCAAGCATAGAAAAGGAGATCGGATCACCCATCCAGAAGACTGGATTCTTGCCTTTGACAGATCCTACGATGGTAGAGCAATATACCTAGATCGAGGCAATGACTCCCTATAGCACTGGTGGCGTGGGACCGAGCATGATCCAGAGAAAATGCCATGGAGACATTCTGATTATAAGAGCTGAAATCCTTGTAATTTTATTTTGTTATTTGTAATTTTTCTTTCAAAACAGCAATCCTTGTACTCTATTTTTGAATATCAATAAAAATGTTTGCCTGTCTTGAAAGATTACAACTCGTAATCTACTGTGTTAATGTATGATTACATAACTTAAATTGTTGAGATAACAATCACAAGTATAGAAACTTGTTTGAAAATTAAGTTGTACGAACTTGTCTACGAACAGTTCATAATTTCAGTTGTATGCATCTAGAATACATTGTAAGATTATGCCTGCGCGCCAATCATAAGCTTAAGTTGTAAAAATTCTTAGTTGTATTGAACTCGTCTGCAAGCAGTTCATAAATTAGACTAAGTTGCTGAAAGGCAGATCATTTGACAGAAGACCAAGAAGTTTGCCTGAAGTCATCAAGAAAGTCATTCGCTTCATGAAGAAGGTTTTGGCATCATCAAGAAGGACTTGAACGATTTTAAGCCTTGGCGAATTGTCAAAAAGGCGGAAATTGTTGGGATAACAAATACCCTGTATCGAAATTGTTGGGATAACAATATCCGGTATCGAAACAGCCAGGATAATCAATCCCTGTATCGAATAGTGATGATAAGAGGTTTTGACAATATGCGAGTCCTCAATACAGTAAGGAAACTGTATCAAAAAGTTGAAGTGTCAACCTGTATCGAAGACCTATCATAGATTAAGCATATAGTGGAACCTTTCAGTACAGCAAAGAATTCTTATAAAGACTAAGTATGGAAGCTGTCTCGAATCAACAATACAGTGATCTTCCATACAGCTCTCAACAGGACAAAGAAGGAATCTTCAGTTCCCACTAGAAGTCAAGTCCCGTTGATATAGAAGTATTTAAATACTAAAAGATAAAGTATTTAAATACTGTAAGTCAACAGATCTTCAAATCCCGAAAAATACGGATCGTGCCTTTCATCCCGTTGGAACGGAATCTTGCTCAATGGATTTATCTCAACGGATATATTTCAGAAGACTAGATATATCTCATCAAGGCATTGAAGATCAATTACCAAGTGACAAAGTTATTATCACATACATCAGAGCAAAAACATATCTCCAGAAGCTTACTGCAACTCAGATCTAAGAGATATACAGTGCTCAACAACTTGAACAACACTTCATCAGCTAGAAGCTCAGAAAGTCAAAGCTGTTGTTCATACCCTGTTCTATCCTTTGAACAAACCCAGATCAGCCCTGTGTGGACTGAGTAATCGTTGCTACTCCAGAACTGTGTGTGAAGGAATTGCATCGAATAAGACGAAGCTTCAGAACTGTGTGTGAAGAATCCAGTAAAAGTATTAGCTCAAACCAATCTGTGTGAACGGTTAAAGCTAAGATCATTATATCAATCTGTGTGAACGATATATTGATTAGTGTTATAATTACGTAGTTGTGTACGCAGTAATTATAATAAACCTTTTTACTCATGTGTGGAGGACCAGTGGACGTAGAGGGGTTTACCTCGAACCACTTTAAATACTGCGTTATTTACCTTCTGCCTTACTTGTTTTAATTACTGCGATTATTTAAGTATACACTGCACATCGAGTTGCTGCATTCACAACAACTTACTGTATTTAAGACTTCCGCTACGCACACAGATTTAAAACAGTACAGCTTGTAGTTTAAAACACTTTCCAAGTTGTATCCAGTATACTTAGTGGCCAACAGCGTAGCAGAACATGGATCGTTGACCACAACCTGTCACCATTTTCTCTCCTACCGACAGACCCACCGAAAGGTACAAAGTGGGACCTCCCGAGACAGCGACTCAGGACGCGTGCAGACTTCTCATTGGTCCGCACAGCTGGCTGCCAGCAGCAGCAGCAGACTTTAAGGCAACCAGCCCATGTGCTAAAAGACGGTCGCCCCCTTATTATATTACAAGAAAGGCGACCGCCCGTTAGGAAAAGGCATCCCAACTCCTATAAATTGAAGGCTTCCTGTAATATCCGTGTTTTCTATTTTCGGTAATTTCTATTTTTGGTGTATGTTCGTTTCGGACAACTCGCTTAGCACTGTTTTGGAATTCTGAATCTATTTTGTTCTTGGAGTTTTTCCGTCTGGTCGAGTTTCGAGGATGTTTTTGCATAATTTCATCTTGAATTATATCTTGCCGCATGTGCGTTCGATTCTCGTAAAACTTGTTCGTTTTCGTTGTTTCTTGATTTGTATAAGTTTGTATGGTTGAGTTGGTCGTGTTGAAACTTTCGGTTTGTTAATCCGACGTTGTACCGCGATTTTTCGGGCACTTGGGTCGTTTTTGTAATTTTCATAAGTTTGGGGAATTTCGCTTTAATTGCTTCATTTCAGACTCTCTAGTGATCGGGATTATATTCTCTTTCAACGCTCAGCTTTGTCATCTTGATTATTACGTGTTTATGTTTCCGGATTCTGGTCTTGCTTCGCATTTCGGCACTTTCGTCTTTGTTGGCGTGATGTCTTGTGCAAGATCAATCGGCTCGAGTAGCGACGCTACTCGGGCTTACTTGCGTGCGCTATCATCGTGTGGTTAGCGACGCTGACTGGGTCCGTAGCGTGCGCTAACGTTTCGTGATGCAGGCCGGTAGGTTCGGTGTTTCAGATCGACTGTAGCGCACGCTAATTCAGCGTTAACGCACGCTAATTCCTATTATTAGCGCACGCTAACCATGTCAGCTTGCGCACGCTAACTAGAGGACAAGAGGCGACTGTTCTTCCACGCCCGTTAGCGCACGCTAATGCTTGTGCGTAGCGTGCGCTAAGACTGTTTAATATAAATAGACACAGGTAGTCAACTTCGTCATTTTTCCATCATTTCTTATCCTTCTCGGCTTTGAGCGATTCCAGACGAGGGTTAGGGCCGATTCCGACTGGAGTTCATCATTCACTACCACCGGGCACTCCTTGCGTGAATTCTTCAAGTTCCTAATCACTTTCCACCATCCGAATCAAGGTAAAAATTTCCAAAACCCTTGTTTTGAGATTTTGGGGAAATTTTGGGGATTTCTTGGGATTTGACTCTTTTAGTACGAATTATCACTGGATTATTGCTAGACTTCGATCATGTACTTGTAATCCTTCGTTTTATTGATGATTTGTGATTTTAAACTCCAAGTTCTCCATTGTTCGTCACTTGTAGTCGACGATACCCGAGTTATGTTCGACTAATGGTTGCAGCGGGTAGAACTAGGATGTATCCCAACATTTTCGTAGTTTTAAGATTTGTTGTTCATCGTTATTGTGTTAGGATCGGATTTGTGAAGATTATTCGGGCCAAAACCTCTCCGTTCACCGTTTTCCTTCATGTCGTATTAATCAGGCAAGTACATGTATTATATTTCATTATGTGTGTACGGATTCGATGCGAATGATGTAAACTGTATCATTGAATGAATGTGATGGTTACTCTTCCACCTGGGGATGGCATGTGGCCTCTGGGGGCCGATACTAATGGGTACGGTCACGGAAGTGGACTTGGATGCGTGTGTTGATGTTCTTCCACCTGGGGACGGTTCGACGGGACCTCTGGGGGCCGATACTAATGGGTACGGCCGCGGAAGTGGTTTCTCACCTGGGGACGGTCCGACAGGACCTCTGGGGACCAATACTAATGGGTACGGTCGCGAGTTACCAAGCGTGGATAATTGTGATGTGGAAAACTTGTTGATATACTGTTTTGGTGTTAATGTGATATTCCGGAATATTGATTTTCAAAATGATTTTCCTAACGATTTGTTTGCGTTGAATCGTGTATGTATATAATGCTGTGTAATTGTGTACTTGCACTAGCTATTCGAATGCTAACCCCTTAAATGGGGGAAATGCGTCTTATGCATTTAGTCTTGGTCAGTGAGGAGTCGCACGGGATGCGCATGCAAAGTATGGGTTGGCATGATGATGTGGCTCGAGTCAGTATTTTTATGTTTTGTCATTGCATTTGTCGAGTACCGGAGTTAGACTGTTTACTTTGAAACTTGGTTTAAGTCCCCTGTGTGGGCAATGAATTGGATTTATCTTATGTTCACGTACTCCGTTAAAATGTTTTGGCCGAGGCCACGGTCTTACTTACTTTTTGAATGCATCATTTGGGATTATATTGTGGTTTATGTGTCATGTGTTAGCCTGGTAGACCTCACGAGGGTTCTACGGCGTGTAATGTCCCATTTGTGAATTGGGGTGTTACATTTATGGTATCAGAGCTTAGGTTTTGAATACCTAGGCTGTAGGTGAATTTTGGGTCTGTCAGTTACGTCGTTAGAGTCAGTCATTGAGCCTAATATCATCACGCTACCGTATTTTCGTGCGACCCGTGGCTGTAAGTCTCCTCGAACTCTTATACTTCTGTAATTCGTTTTCTTGCGTTGTTCGGAATTGTGACTTGTGTTACCAACTTTGTGAATTGTGAATCTTTCTGATCTTGTCCTTTTCATTTTTCTCCTTCAGTATGTTGAGAGGTCGTGGTAGACCGGCTAGGGGACGCGGCCGAGGCCGTGGTCGGGGTGCTGATAATGAGGAGGGCTCACTTTCTCAGTCCTCTGCGGACTCAGCCTCTCACTCAGTGCCGTCGGGTAATAATGCCGACGCCGGGGCTACTGCCGTACTTCAGCAATTAGTAGCCCAACTTACTCAGATAGCTCAGGGTGGACGCCAGAATCCGCCCCCGACACCGGAAGAGGAGGCTAGTAAGTGGCTTCAGACGGTGACTAAGATGCACCCACCTCGTTTCTTCGGATCTTCTGACTCCCTCGGTTGGGAGAATTGGCTCTTTCAGTTGTCCAAAACCTTCGATGCCGTAGCTTGTCCCGAAGACAGGAGGGTACATATTGCCCAGTACCTCCTGGATAAGGAAGCTGCGGAATGGTGGGAGGCCGTGGCGCCCAGAGACCGTCGGGTCACTTGGGATGAGTTCAGGGCTGCTATGGAAGCAGAATATTGTCCGCCGCCAGTCAAAGAACACAGAATTGTGGAGTTCTTTACTGCCACACCCCAGGATGTGCCGATTTCCCAGGCCATTATCTCTTACAATCAGTAGTTGGGTTTCGTGAAAGATCAGGTGAGGACGGAGGCTGATAAAATCCGTTACTTCAATATGCGCATGAAGCTGCATATTAGACAGAGTATGGCACCGCTCATGTGTGCCACTTTGAAGGAATACCAGGATCGTGCTCTGGCGATCGAGATGGCTGTCCCGGAATCAGAGTCGGTTTCGGAAGCTAAGAAGCAGAAAACTATTGGTGGGTTCTCGGCTGGAAAAGGTGGTCAGTTTTCGAGGTCTCGTTATGCTCCTACACCTGGGAAGAGGCCGTTTCATCAGGCCGGTGGATCTCAGGGTAACCGTTCAGTCCAGTCTGTTGCACCTGGCGGGAGAGTTTGTTTTAATTGCAGTCAGCCCGAGCACGTTGTGAAGGATTGCCCATTTCCGTTAGTTGCTTGCTTTACTTGCGGACAGACCGGGCATCGGGCAGCTCATTGTGAGAGGGCCACCAGGGCCGCTAGAGTTCCGACTACCACTGCCGATCAGAGGGATCACAACTCTCCAGCTACTCATGTTCCGCAGGGTTCGAGTCGTGGTAGAGGTCGGAGTCAGCCGGATCGCCGCGCAGCGTCGAGTTTGGGCTCAGTCCATCCCTGATTGTATCAGATGAGGCGCACAGAGGAGGCAGACGTTCCGGTGGCGTCAGGTACCACTCATATCCTTTCTCATCCAGTTTCAGTGCTTTTTGATTCGGGTGCGACCCATTCCTTTATTGCTTCGAATTGTGTGAGTCGTATTGGATTTGACTGCTTGTTTGAGTGTGAGCCGTTTGTAGTGGATACGCCCAGCGGGGATCGTATGGTTGGGGACCGGGAAGTTAGGGATTGCCCAGTGAGAATTGGGAGCCGGGATTGGCCCTCGAATCTCATTGTTATAGACCTTAAGGGTGAGGATTTGATCCTCGGGGACGATTGGTTGGATCGTCATGGTGCTATCATGAACTATCGGACTCATACCATCTCGATAGTTGCCGAGGACGGCACCGAGCATACCCTCGTCGGCTGTAAGCCGGGTAGATCGGGGAGTGTGATTAGTGCCTTGAAGGCGATGAAACTTCTGAACCAGGGTTGTGTCGGCTACTGGTGTTTCGCTCTGCAGGCGGAAGATGGTGGGGTTGACATATCGTCGATTCCAGTTGTTAGCGAGTATCCCGATGTATTTCCGGATGACTTGCCGGGATTACCACCACATCGAGAGGTGGAGTTTCCTATTGATCTTGAGCCGAATGCGGCCCCTATTTCTCGAGCACCGTACCGTATGGCACCGTCGGAGATGCTAGAGTTGAAGAATCAGTTGGGAGAGTTGTTAGATAAAGGGTATATTCGACCGAGCGCATCGCCTTGGGGTGCGCCTGTACTTTTTGTTAAGAAGAAGGATGGATCGCTTCGTTTATGCATCGATTATCGAGAATTAAACAAGTTGACCATCAAAAATAAATACCCTTTGCCCCGGATTGACGACTTGTTTGATCAGCTTCAAGGGGCGACAGTCTTTTCGAAGATTGACTTGCGATCGGGTTACTACCAGTTGAGGATTCGGGACAACGATATACCAAAAGCTGCCTTTCGGACGAGATATGGCCATTACGAGTTTGGGGTTATGCCTTTCGGGATAACCAATGCCCCAGCAATGTTCATGCAGTTGATGAACAAAGTTTTTATTGAGTATCTGGACAAATTCGTGGTCGTCTTTATCGATGACATTCTTATCTATTCACGGAGTCGGGAGGAGCACGCCTTACATCTCCGGATTGTTTTTGACATTTTGAGAGCTGAGCAGTTGTATGCGAAGTTTTCTGAGTGTGAGTTTTGGCTCGAGGAAGTGATGTTCCTCGGGCATGTGATTTCAGCAGAGGGAGTTCGGGTAGATCCGCAGAAGATAGAGGCGGTGATGGCTTGGGAGCCGCCTAAGAACGTGAAGGAAGTGAGGAGTTTTCTGGGTCTCGCCGGCTATTACCGTAGATTTGTCGAGGGGTTTTCTAAGATCTCTAGACCACTCACTCAATTGCTCCAGAAAACTCAGAAATTCGAGTAGACTGCAGACCGACAGGATAGTTTTGACGAGTTAAAGAGACGTTTGACTACCGCACCCATTTTAGCATTGCCTCAGGGGAACGAGGATTTCGTAGTGTATAGTGATGCTTCGGGCCTTGGGCTCGGATGTGTTTTGATGCAGAGAGATAGGGTTATCGCTTATGCGTCCCGCCAGTTGAAACCGTATGAGGCGAATTACCCCACGCACGATTTGGAATTAGCTGCGGTCGTTTTCGCCTTGAAGATCTGGAGGCATTATCTCTATGGTTCGTCGTGTAAGATTTTTACGGATCACAAGAGCTTGAAGTATATCTTCAGTCAGAAAGAGTTGAATATGAGACAGCGTAGGTGGTTGGAGCTAATTAAAGATTACGACCTCGAGATACTTTACCATCCGGGTAAGGCTAACGTAGTGGCTGATGCGTTGAGCCGGAAGCCGATGGCGTTACAGATGTTAGAGGTACTTACACCACAGAGTAGGATCCAGCGAGATCTTATTTGTCAGAATATCGAGGTTTGGGTTCAGAGAGTTCAGGGTCAGTTATGTGCGTTAGAGATCACTTCGTCCTTGACTGATGATATCAAGGCGAAGCAGTATGACGATCCGTTTTTGGCCCAGTTGAGGGAGGATGTGAGGAAGGGGAAAGCCCCTGGATTTGTGGTTCACGATGATGGAGTTTTGATATTTCGTTGCAGACTATGTGTACCAAGTGTTTTTGAGCTGAGACAGAAGATCTTGAACGAAGCTCATACCACGCCTTACTCCATACATCCTGGTACGAGTAAAATGTACAAGGAAGTGAGGAGTAACTACTGGTGGAGTAATTTGAAGACAGACGTTAGCGAGTTTGTGTCGAGATGTTTGACCTGTCAGCAGGTTAGGATCGAGCATCAGCGACCCGCAGGGTTTTTGCAACCACTTCCTATCCCGGAGTGGAAGTGGGAGGATATTTCTATGGATTTCATTACCAGTATGTCTAAGACTCGGACTGGAATGAACATGATTTGGGTTATTGTCGATCGACTGACCAAATCAGCTCATTTCCTGGGTATTAAGGACACTTGGGGTCCAGAGAGGCTGGCACGAGTGTTTATTGCAGAGATCGTGAGATTGCATGGGACTCCTAAGAGTATTGTTTCGGATCATGATGGCCGGTTTGTGTCACATTTTTGGCAGGCTGTTCATCGAGCTTTGGGGACTGAGTTGAGACTCAGTACGTCTTACCACCCTCAGACTGACGGGCAGTCAGAGCGGACGATCCAGACGTTGGAGGATATGTTGAGAGCTTGTGCCCTAGATTGGAAAGATGATTGGGAGTCGCACTTACCGTTGATCGAGTTCACGTACAACAATAGTTGGCATGCCTCGATCAAAATGGCACCATTTGAGGCATTGTATGGGAGGAGGTGCAGATCGCCGTTGTGTTGGGACGATGCGTCCGAGCTGATTAGTACCGAGCCCGACATGGTAGTTGAGACGAGAGAGAAGATTACCCTGATTCGTGATAGATTGTTGACGGCCCAGAGTCGGCAGAAGTCTTATGCCGACACGCGTCGCCGGCCGTTGGAGTTTGAGGTGGGAGATCATGTTTTGCTTAAGGTGTCGCCGACACGGGGAATTTACCGCTTCGGCCGGAAGGGTAAACTTAGTACGAGATATATTGGGCCGTTTGAGATTTTAGAGAGAGTGGGAGAGCTTGCCTATCGGTTAGGCTTGCCGCCGTATTTGAGTCACGTTCATAACGTATTTCATGTTTCCCAGCTTAGGAAGTACGTATCGGACCCTAGCCATGTTATTGATTTTGTAGAGATCGAATTGGGACCCGGCATTACCATCGAGGAGAGGCCGATTCAGATTTTAGAGCGTCGGGTGAAGCAACTTCGTCATAAAACCATTCCTCTGGTTAAAGTTTAATGGTCGAGACATGGATCCGAGGAAGCCACATGGGAGACGGAAGAGAGTATGCAGTCGAGATACCCCGAGTTGTTCGCGTTGTAAGTTTCGGGACGAAACTTATTTTTAGGGGGAGATAATGTAATATTCGTGTTTTCTATTTTCGGTAATTTCTATTTTTGGTGTATGTTCATTTCGGACAACTCGCTTAGCACTGTTTTGGAATTCTGAATCTATTTTGTTCTTGGAGTTTTTCCGTCTGGTCGAGTTTCGAGGATGTTTTTGCATAATTTCATCTTGAATTATATCTTGCCGCATGTGCGTTCGATTCTCGTAAAACTTGTTCGTTTTCGTTGTTTCTTGATTTGTATAAGTTTGTATGGTTTAGTTGGTCGTGTTGAAACTTTCGGTTTGTTAATCCGACGTTGTACCGCGATTTTTCGGGCACTTGGGCCGTTTTTGTAATTTTCATAAGTTTGGGGAATTTCGCTTTAATTGCTTCATTTCAGACTCTCTAGTGATCGGGATTATATTCTCTTTCAACGCTCAGCTTTGTCATCTTGATTATTACGTGTTTATGTTTCCGGATTCTGGTCTTGCTTCGCATTTCGACACTTTCGTGCTGTTGGCAGCAGTGTACTGTGCAGTACTGAATGTTGGAACAATATTTTTTAGATCATTTTGATGATGTGTTATTAAAACCAAAATTTACTTAAAAAATATTTTCTCTTCAGTTAACGTACGTAACACACATCACATTAACGTACGTAACATTCACAGTTGTCTGCAAGATTTTTAGTACAGTTAACGTACGTAACGCATCTTTTATAATGTACGTAACATTCACTATTTTCGTAAGTTTTTCTGTACAGGTAACGTACGTAACCGGAGATATATAACGTACGTAAGGCTTGAATTATTCTGACCGTTGGAAAAGCCACTAGCCGTTGCAACAAGTCGTCTCAATCAACGGATCTTTGACCAGGATATTACGTACGTAACCATGAGGTTCATAACGTACGTAACGCATTTCATCATGTCTCACTGGACAGTTTCGGCACTTTCATTACGGCCGTTATTCAGAACATATAACGTACGTAACGTACGTAATCAACAACATATAACGTACGTAACCAGTTAAACTGTTCCAACGGGAAATTGAGCTCAAGAAGGCTATAAATAGCCACCTTCATGGAGATTGAAGATACACAAGCATTCTGAGCCTACTAGCATACTCAAGCAATATCAAGCAAATATTTTGAGAGATATTCTTATTCTAGATTGTGATACGAGAAGATTTGTTCTATAATTTCCAATCTTCATTCTTGTATCTAAGAGCGATATATCGTGAAAGCCGAGTTTCTACTCGCACTTATTTTGTGTATTGGTTATCTTGTACCTAGAAAAACAAGAGTGTTTTTGTGAGGTTGTTCTTGAGCCCGGAAATCAAGAAGTTGTAAGAAGTTGGCACTAAACTAGAAAGTGCAAATTCCAAGTTCTAAGAAAAGTCCTAGTCGATAAAACTAGGTAGGGACGTGAAGCCGTTAATAGCCGAACCTCTCGAACAATTCCTTGTGTTCTTTCTTTTCCGCACTTTTATTACTCCGATATTTTTGCTTCCGCACGAAAAGAGTACAATACTCTTAACCGCACTATTCAACCCCCCTTCTAGTGGCGGTACCAATCTAACAATTGGTATCGGAGCGGTCTCTTTATCACCGGATTAACACCCGCTAGAGAAAAGATCCAAATGGCCTTTATCCACTCCTCCGTTGAAGGCAACGCTCTCAATCGCCCTCCCTTCTTCGATGGTTCAAACTTTATGACATGGAAGAAGAAGATGTCCATCTTCATCCGAGCTCACGATATTGAAATATGGAAGGTCATTGCCCTTGGACCTACCATTCCTAAGAAGACGGATGGCTCTCTCAAAAGTTTCGAAGAGTACGACGATGCCGACTGGAAGAACGATCACTTCAACAGTAAAGCCACTCAATTGCTTTATTGTGCTCTCAATCCAAAAGATCACAATAGAATCTCTTCCTGCGAGACGGCAAAAGAAATCTGGAAAATGTTAGAGATCACCCATGAAGGTACGAGTCAAGTGAAGGAAACCAAAATCAATATGCTTCTTCACGATTATGAACTCTTCACCATGAAAGAAGAAGAAAGCATTACCACTATGCTTGACCGTTTCTCGGCAATCACAAATGGGCTAGCTTCATTCGGGAAACCGATATCAAGTAGTGATAAAGCCAAGAAAATCCTTCGGTCTCTACCAAGAGAATGGGACGCTACCGTTACGGCTATCATGGAGTCGAAAGACCTCAATACAATAGAATTCAGCGCTCTCATCGGATCTCTCATCAATTATGAGATCGTCATCAAATCTCGAAGCTCGAAACCAAAACTTAAGGAGAGAGAAAGGACTATCGCTTTCAAAGCCAAAGAAGAAAGCGACCTAGAGGATGAACCTATCGAAGAAGAGGACGAAGAAACCACCTTTTATGCCAAAAACATAAAGAAATTTAAAAATCTTCTTCAAAGGCGCCGGAGAGATATCAAACAAGAATCAAGGGATGAATCCAAAAAGACTCACTTCCCTCAAAACAAAAAGTTCGACAACACTTGTCGAAGGTGCGGCGTTCCAGGCCATTTTGCAAAAGATTGTCGTGCTACTGCTCCAATAAGTTCATCAAAACCACCTCATGAAAAGTTAAAAAAGAAGGAGGTTTATGTCGCCACATGGAGTGACGATGATGAGGATGATGAACCACAAGTCCAAACCAATCTTGCTCTAATGGCCCGTGCATCCGAAGATAGTGACGAAGAAGTAGAGGTTAGTGATTCTCATGAAGAACTACTTGATGCTTTTGAATCTCTAAATAATGAATACGAAAAGGCTTGCAATAGCAATAAAGATTTGAAAAAGAAAATAAAACTCCTTGAAATTGAAAATGCTAAATTATTGAAAAACAAGGAAGTTTCTATTGATCATATAAATTGCTTGGAAACTGAGAAAATTCTGAAAGATGAATTGCATAAAACTCAGAAAGAGTTAAAACTCTATGTTAGAAAATTCTCATGTGGTAATGACAAATTTGAGCAACTATTATTTGGTCAAAAATTTTCTCTTTCAAAACAAGGACTTGGGTATAATTCATTTCCAATGAAAAAGTCCTTAGAAATTACCACAAAAGATTCGGACACTTTAAAAACGGGAATTCCATCATGTCCAAAATGTTTAAAACCTGGACATACCGAAACCTACTGTCGAAACTCTAGACGTACTATAAGGGTTAAGCAAATTTGGGTACCAAAAGGGACCGTTGTTAAAAATCAAGTTTTTGTATCTAACTCCTTAGGACCCAAATTAGCCTGGGTACCTATAAAACGGAAGAAAATGGTTTTTGTAGGTACAAGCAAGGAAGACAACATTATCAAATAAATGGTATGTTGATAGTGGATGTTCAAATCACATGAGTGGAAATGAACATCTCTTCACGGAGCTGAAAAAGGAAGATCGTGGCTGTGTTACCTTTGGCGATAATAAAAAGGGCCAAATAAAAGGGACAGGTAAAATTGGTAAAAAACCTTTACCCACTATTGAAAATGTTCTATTTGTTGATGGACTTTGCCATAATCTCCTAAGTGTTTCCCAACTATGTGACACCGGTCTTAAATTAATTTTTGAAATTACGCATTGCACGGCAATGAGAAAAGACCAAATCGTTTTTATTGGATTGCGTTATGGAAATATTTACATTGTTGATCTCCAAGATGAATCTTATTTTAACGAAAAATGTCTACTTTCGTACGATGAAAATGCCGTTGTTTGGCACCGAAAATTGGGACATGCCTCTTTACCACTTCTTTCAAAATTGGCCAAAAATGATATTGTTCGTGGTCTACCAAAATTGAATTTTAGAAAAAACCACATTTGTGAGGCCTGTATTAAAGGTAAACATGCAAGAGGCTCGTTTAAACCAAAAATGTAAATTTCCAATAGTCGCATTCTTGAATTAATTCATATGTATTTAATTGGTCCGTCTCGACATACCAGTCTAACAGGTAAACTTTATACTTTAGTTATTGTCGATGATTTTTCAAGATTTACTTGGGTAAAATTCTTAGCCAATAAAGATGATGCTTTTAACGAGTTTGTTGAGTGGTGTAAGGTTACCTAGAAGGAAAAAGAATTACCAGTTATCGCCATTCGAACCGATCATGGTAGAGAATTTGATTCTAATCTCTTTGAAGATTGGTGCGATAAATATGGTATTGGGCACAACTTTTCGGCACCTCGGACACCTCAACAAAATGGAGTTGTCGAGAGGAAGAATCGCTCTCTAGAAGAAATGAGCCGAACAATGCTCAACGAGTATGGTCTTCCTAAATACTTTTGGGCCGAAGCCGTTAACACTGCTTGTTATGTTATTAATCGTGTCCATCTCAGGAGAAATAAAATGATGACTCCCTATGAGATTTTTAAAGGTAAAAAGCCCAATTTATCTTATTTTCATCCATTTGGTTGTAAAGTGTTCATTCATAATAATGGAAAAGACAATTTGGGTAAATTCGATTCTAAATCAGATATTGGAATATTTCTTGGTTATTCTACTAATAGTAAAGCTTATCGTGTATTTAATTGCAGAAGAGGCTCGGTAGAAGAGTCCATTCATGTAAAATTCGATGATACAGTTTTACCCCCGAGAAAGGTTGTTTTTGATGATGATGCAGGTATGGTTCCAGCTAACGAAGTATCCGAAGTATCAAAGGAGTTGGAGAAGCTCGACGTAAGCTCGGACAAACAGGAAGAAAATACTTACAACCTTCCTAAAGATTGGGCAAATGTGAAAGACCATCCGATGGAACAAATTCTCGTAAAAATCGATGAAGGTGTACGAACTAGGAGAAATATAAATGATTGTATTAACAATATTGCATTTATTTCTCTTACAGAACCAAAGAATATCGATGAGGCCATAAATGATGAGAATTGGGCTATTGCTATGCAAGAAGAGCTAAACCAATTCGAAAGAAATAATGTTTGGGAATTAGTTCCGGCACCGGTAGACAAATCAATCATTAGTACCAAATGGGTTCATAAAATCAAAACCGATGATGATGGTCTCCCTATTAAAAATAAATTGAGGTTGGTCGCCCAAGGTTATAATCAAGAAGAAGGCTTGGACTATGAAGAGACGTTCGCTCCTGTTGCTCGTCTTGAAGCTATTCGTCTTCTCTGTGCCTTTGCCGCATACAAGAAGATCAAACTCCATCAAATGGATGTAAAAAGTGCGTTCCTAAATGGAATCATCCAGGAGGAAGTGTATGTCAAGCAACCACCGGGTTTTGAAGACTATGATCATCCGGATCATGTGTACAAGCTCCATAAAGCTCTCTATGGATTAAAACAAGCTCCGAGAGCATGGTATGATCGTCTAAGCTCTTTTCTTATCTCAAATGGTTATAAAAGAGGTAATGTTGATAATACTCTATTCATTAAGGTCTTAAGTGATGATATGTTAATTTGTCAAATCTATGTGGACGATATTGTTTTTGGTGCAACTAACGAAACTCTGTCCAAAGAATTTTCAAATCTTATGAAGGGAGAGTTCGAAATGAGTATGATGGGAGAGTTGAAAAACTTTCTCGGACTCCAAATTAAGCAACTCAATGACGGAATATTCATTCACCAATCCAAGTACGTCAATGAGCTTCTAAAGAAATTTAAGATGGAAGATTGCAAAGAAATATCCACTCCTATGTCTTCCACTCTTAAACTCGATAAAGATGAAAAAGGTAAATCTGTTGACCAAAAACAGTATCGAGGTATGATCGGATTCTTACTTTACTTAACTGCATCTAGACGATATAATGTTTGCTACTGTCTATGTGCTCGTTTTCAAGCAAACCCTAAAGAATCTCATCTCATTGCATGTAAACGGATTTTTCGATATTTAAAATATCTCTTTGGTTTAGGCCTATGGTATCCTTCCAAGATTGATTTTCAACTTTTTGCATATAGTGATGCCGATTTCGGTGGATGTAAAATTGATAGAAAAAGCACCACCGGAACTTGTCATTTTATGAGTTCATGTTTAATTTCATGGGGAAGTAAGAAACAGACTAGTGTCGCTACTTCCATAGCTGAAGCAGAATATGTGGCTGCGGGAAGTGCATGTGCACAAGTTCTTTGGATCAAAAATCAATTACTTGATTATGGCATCGAACTTAAAAATACTCCTATTTTTTGTGACAATACAAGTGCCATTAATTTAAGTAAAAACCCCATTTTGCATAGTAGGACAAAACACATCGAAATTCGTCATCATTTTATTCGTGACCATGTCCAAAACGGGAATGTTCGTCTCCAATTTGTTGGTACTAATGAACAATTGGCGGATATTTTTACAAAACCATTACCCGAAGAAGCTTTCAACTTTATTCGCATAAATTTAGGAATGGGACATGCTGATCATTTTTAAATATTGCATACTCATCATAGTCACATTAAATGATCATTTAAACCAGGACATCATCGAAAGGAAAAGACTATTCATTTGGTCTTGCTTACGTACGGTAGACGCGGTCCATTACGTACGTAATAGGACCTTACGTACGTTACAGGTTGGTTCGTTACGTACGTAACGAAACGCAGGTTTCACTCCAGAAAGTTTAGGTTTTTACGTTACGTACGTTACATAAGGGATATAACGTACGTAAGCGATCGTTGACCCTAACATATATAAACCCACATCGTCAGTCCCCTTTTCATTTCCTACAAATCCCTAGCGACATTGACGACGAACTGCCTGCAAATCTTCCTAAACGTCAAGATTATCCATCAAACCTTCACTTTTCGACCGATTCAATCCTCATGGCATCCAGAACCGGAAAAAAGAGAAGAGGAGAAACCTCCCAAACATCCTCCACGGCTTCTGGCGATCTATCATTTCGGAATGCTCAAGCCATGAAAGTTTTCAACGAAATTCTTATCGACGAAGAGGTAACTCCGAGTCATCACTTTGATTTTGAATCTCTGAATTGTGTTGGTGTTGCTATCGAAGAATTCTTCGATATGCTTGGGATAAATCGGTTCGTTAGTCTTGCTCGACCAATTTATGAGGAATGTGTAAAAGAGTTCTATGCAAAAATTTTTGTCACGTATGATGCCGATGGACTTGCTGTTGTTAATTCCCTTGTGCGTGGTAAATCAATATCCTTTGATGAGGCGAAGCTTTCGGAGATTTTTGGTCTCCCTAATGAGGGTTTTCGATGCAAAGGAGAGTTTGCTCCTCCGGACGAAGTCATTAACGACTGGTCCGATGATGAAAGCTATGGTGTTCACGAGTCCAAAGTTCGTGATTTTTTGTCGGACAAAGCCGTTATAAATGTTCATTCCGGGCAGTTTGAAAACAATGACTTTGGGATAAACATTCGTTTGCTTCATGATGCTATCACTCGTTGTCTTATGCCTAAAGTTAATGCTCAGCTTCGACTTGTGAATATCGATATGGAGATTATTTATCATGTGTGGAAGGATCACCAAGTCAACTTCGCGTCTATTGTGCTAAAATGGTTCGTGGAAAAGGGTCAAATTTTCCACAAAAAGAGCTACGCGAAAGTTGATCGACAGAGAAAATCGGGAATGCCGTTTGGTTCTATCTTAACTGAAATTTTTGAGAAAGCTGGAGTTGATCTGTCTGGGGTCCACGGGGTTTCGATTCCTAGGGGGAGCCTCGTCACCGAGGGGACGTTACGGACGATGAGGTATCTTCGCACGAGAAATCGTGGATGGATATACTTTCCGTATATCAAGGATGATGATCGGCTCATAGATGGGGGCACTCTTCCAAGACCGGAGGAGAGGATCACATCGAGGGGGATCGAACATACTAGACCTCGTCCGTCATCTCAGCTTGGTTCCTCCCGTCCTCGTCCGGAAATCTCTTCTTCCCAGATGGCTTCTCGAATGGATAGGCTTGAGAAGGACATGAGCGACATCAAGATCATGGTGAAGAACATCTGCACACATTTTGGGATACCGCCGACACCTCCGGATGCGGAACTTGACTAGTCGGGCTATCCTTTCTGATGATGATGTTTCCTGTTTTATTAAAAGACCAAACATTTCATGTTTATGTTTTGACTGTAATGACTATCTTTTTATGCATCATTTTGGTTATCATTTTGTTTAATGATTGACTTGGTTTATGTTGATTATTATGCGTATCATTGATGTCTCTTGCAGGTTTTCTCACCTTTTTGTTAATGACAAAAAAGGGGAGAATAATATGTATTCGTTTTTGAAATCAACTTTTGAAATAACCCGTGCGCGTTTTCAGGGGGAGCATATTAATTTTTGCAGTGCTCGTGTTCAGGGGGAGATTTTAATTTTTATTAAAATCATGTTTTCAAAAACTCACATACGTAAATTTTGTCATCATCAAAAAGGGGGAGATTGTTGGAACAATATTTTTTAGATCATTTTGATGATGTGTTATTAAAACCAAAATTTACTTAAAACATATTTTCTCTTCAGTTAACGTACGTAACACACATCACATTAACGTACGTAACATTCACAGTTGTCTGCAAGATTTTTAGTACAGTTAACGTACGTAACATTCACTATTTTCGTAAGTTTTTCTGTACAGGTAACGTACGTAACCGGAGATATATAACGTATGTAAGGCTTGAATTATTCTGACCATTGGAAAAGCCACTAGCCGTTGCAACAAGTCGTCTCAATCAACGGATCTTTGACCAGGATATTACGTACGTAACCATGAGGTTCATAACGTACGTAACGCATTTCATCATGTCTCACTGGACAGTTTCGGCACTTTCATTACGGCCGTTATTCAGAACATATAACGTACGTAACGTACGTAACGTACGTAATTAACAGCATATAACGTACGTAACCAGTTAAACTGTTCCAACGGGAAATTGAGCTCAAGAAGGCTATAAATAGCCACCTTCATGGAGATTGAAGATACACAAGCATTCTGAGCCTACTAGCATACTCAAGCAATATCAATGAAATATTTTGAGAGATATTCTTATTCTAGATTGTGATACGAGAAGATTTGTTCTATAATTTCCAATCTTCATTCTTGTATCTAAGAGCGATATGTCGTGAAAGCCGAGTTTCTACTCGCACTTATTTTGTGTATTGGTTATCTTGTACCTAGAAAAACAAGAGTGTTTTTGTGACGTTGTTCTTGAGCCCGGAAATCAAGAAGTTGTAAGAAGTTGGCACTAAACTAGAAAGTGCAAATTCCAAGTTCTAAGAAAAGTCCTAGTCGATAAAACTACATAGGGGACGTAGGCTTCGTTAATAGCCGAACCTCTCGAACAATTCCTTGTGTTCTTTCTTTTCCGCACTTTTATTACTCCGATATTTTTGCTTCCGCACGAAAAGAGTACAATACTCTTAATCGCACTATTCAACCCCCCTTCTAGTGGCGGTACCAATCTAACACTGAACTGCTGCCTGAGTAGCGCACGCTACTCCGGACTTACTTGTGTGCGCTATCACTGTGTGGTTAGCGTACGCTGACCTGGGGTCCGTAGCGTGCACTAACATTTTCAGCGTTCTGGACAGTAGGTTCAGTGTTTCTGTACTGGACCAGGTAGCGCACGCTAATTCAGCGTTAACGCACGCTAATTCCTATTATTAGCGCACGCTAACCATGTCAGCTTGCGCACGCTAACTAGAGGACAGTAGGCAGACTGTTTTTCCATGCCCCGTTAGCGCACGCTAATGCTTGTGCGTAGCGTGCGCTAAGACTGTTTAATATAAATAGGACAGCAGTAGTCAACTTCGTCATTTTTTCATCATTTCTTATCCTTCTCGGCTTTGAGCGATTCCAGACGAGGGTTAGGGCCGATTCCGACTGGAGTTCATCATTCACTACCACCGGGCACTCCTTGCGTGAATTCTTCAAGTTCCTAATCACTTTCCACCATCCGAATCAAGGTAAAAATTCCCAAAACCCTTGTTTTGAGATTTTGGGGGAATTTTGGGGATTTCTTGGGATTTGACTCTTTTAGTCCGAATTATCACTGGATTATTGCTAGACTTCGATCATGTACTTGTAATCCTTCGTTTTATTGATGATTTGTGATTTTAAACTCCAAGTTCTCCATTGTTCGTTACTTGTAGTCGACGATACCCGAGTTATGTTCGACTAATGGTTGCAGCGGGTAGAACTAGGATGTATCCCAACATTTTCGTAGTTTTAAGATTAATTGTTCATCGTTATTGTGTTAGGATCGGATTTGTGAAGATTATTCGGGCCAAAACCTCTCCGTTCACCGTTTTCCTTCACGTCGTATTAATCAGGCAAGTACATGTATTATATTTCATTATGTGTGTACGGATTCGATGCGAATGATGTAAACTGTATCATTGAATGAATGTGATGGTTACTCTTCCACCTGGGGATGGCATGTGGCCTCTGGGGGCCGATACTAATGGGTACGGTCACGGAAGTGGACTTGGATGCGTGTGTTGATGTTCTTCCACCTGGGGACGGTTCGACGGGACCTCTGGGGGCCGATACTAATGGGTACGGCCGCGGAAGTGGTTTCTCACCTGGGGACGGTCCGACGGGACCTCTGGGGACCGATACTAATGGGTACGGTCGCGAGTTACCAAGCGTGGATAATTGTGATGTGGAAAACTTGTTGATATACTGTTTTGGTGTTAATGTGATATTCCGGAATATTGATTTTCAAAATGATTTTCCTAACGATTTGTTTGCGTTGAATCGTGTATGCATATAATGTTGTGTAATTGTGTACTTGCACTAGCTATTCGAATGGTAACCCCTTAAATGGGGGAAATGCGTCTTATGCATTTCAGGTACTGGTCGAGATGAGGAGCTGGCATGGGATGCGCATGCAAAGGATGGGTTGGCATGATGATGTGGCTCGAGTCTGTATCTTTATGTTTTGTCATTGCATTTGTCGAGTACCGGAGTTAGACTGTTTACTTTGAAACTTGGTTTAAGTCCCCTGTATGGGCAATGAATTGGATTTATCTTATGTTCACGTACTCCGTTAAAATGTTTTGGCTGAGGCCACGGCCTTACTTACTTTTTGAATGCATCATTTGGGATTATATTGTGGTTTATGTGTCATGTGTTAGCCTGGTAGACCTCACGAGGGTTCTACGGCGTGTAATGTCCCATTTGTGAATTGGGGTGTTACACTTCCTGCACTTGGAACACTCTCTACTTTTTTCCGGACTCAGTTGGCTTCTCTCTCTTAGCTACGCTATACACTTCGGACATCATTCTATATCTCACTCTCGAAACCTCTTAACTCATAAGACGGTCGGCAGAAACGAGAACGAGAACTCCCTACAGTTCAAGAACTCACAGAGCAGCACTCAAGAGCTAGATAATCAGGGTCTTTTACACTCATTGTAATCGCACTCTTACATTAATATTTGTCCTCCAACGTATTCGTATTAATAACATCTCGCGAGAGCATTCAAGCCCGGGACTAACAACCCCGGAAAATTTTGTGTTATTTATTTCCCCACGGACGTGCTCTCACACTTTGTTTGCTACTCATCCATCCAGCAATATCTATCTCCGGATAATATTTTGGGTGGCAACACTCGGAAATTGTCCCCGTTGATGTTGACTCTGTAATATCCGCAATTTCGGATTTCTGGTAATCCTCTTTTTTCGGCAGAGGTCCATTTTGACGACTCGCTTGGGACTGTTTCATCGTTCTGAGAATGATTAATTCTGCACTTTTTGTCACCCGAGTTCGTTTCGGTATTGTTTTGTGGAATCCCGTGTTTCTTAACGACTTTTCCGCACTCGAGTCGATTCTTGTGAATCTCGTCCGAAATTACTGTTTCGAGTTTCCCATAAGTCCGTTTAACTTTGTTAGACGTGTTGTGAACTTTGGTTTGGTTATTCGATCATGTATCGTGATTTTCGGACGTTTTGGGCCATTTTCGTAATTTCCCAAAGTTTGGGGTAATTACCTTCCGTTGTCGAATTTCGAGCCTTCAATTGGTCAGAATCGTGTCTTCTCTTAGCTCTCAGATTCGTCCTTGCGAGTACTTCGTGACCGTATCTTCGATTCGTATTCGGGTTTGGGTTTCGGTGTCGTTTTCTTGAGTTCAGTGTTATTAAACGACTTTTCCACGTATGGGTTCGACTTTGTTAAATCACCATTAATTTTTGGAAACTCCAAAAATTCTGAATCTTTTCGATATTATAAAGCATCGAGCTATCTTTCTAATGGTTCAAACAGTGAGTCAATCGGAGTCCGGACGAGGGAGTTATGGTCGAAATAGCTAAGTCACTCACATGTTCCAGTTTTGGCCGAGCAGCCTGCCGGAAGGGCCGCGGCACACTTGGCCGAGCCGCGGCACGCATCGTGATTAAATCTTTGGCCGGCCCGTCTGTACCTTGTGCCGCGGCACATGCCGGCAGGGCCGCGGCACACTGCCGGCAGATTTGGCCCTATGCCGCGGCACACTTCGGCTGGGCCGCGGCACACTGTGCAGCCTATTTAAGGCCTGGCAGCGTGTTTTTCACCCATTTTTTTCATTCTCTCCCTCATCTTCCGCGGCTTTAGGTGTGGGAATCATGGAGGGATGTTTTTGGACAATAAATCCATGAAGTCTTGGAGTTCATATCATCAATCATCCATCCTATAACATCATCCGATCTACCGAATCAGGTCAGATTTCCTAGAAATCTAGTTTTGGGGAATTTGGGTATTTTGGTTGATTTCATCCGTTTTATCCGATTTAACTTAGGATTATGATGGATTGATGATTATTTAGATGTATTGTATCATTTCCCTTATTATTCCATGGTTGGATCGTATCGATTCGTTGTTTTGGTCGAGTTCTTGACCGACGCCTTGAAGGTGTCCGGTAAAATGTCATAGAGGGGTTTTCGGGCGTTCTACGATTATTCTTCCTCGTATGATCGATGATTTATTTATTATATGTTGTTAGGGTCGAATTCTTGTGAATAAATCGAGTCGGAACCCTTCCGTTCATTAACTTCTTCGGGGTCCGAGCTTCCCGGTAGAACCGTGTTCTTCGGAGCGTTTGGTAGCGGTTATTAAGGCAAGTATCTTACTATACGACTTGTATCTTGCGACTAGTAATTACGTATGAGATGTGTGATGATTTTGCTTGCCTTCGTAATTATGTTCCATTTGAGTTGGTTGTGTTTTCCATAATTTGAAGGCTGTGCGATAATATTGTAATATTAGTATACGTGTTAGGCGTTGTGCCATTTGTGCAGGATTGCGCCGTACATATGGGATGGTTGTACACTTGGTTGTGCAATGTATTGTGTACCGAACGTGTGTTATGTTGGATATGTGTCGTTGATTGACGATAGTTGTTGCGAGTGTTGAGATTGTGTTATGTGCGGGTGATGTACGATTTTGTGGTGATCAATGTGATTGATCAATTGTGCTCATTGTTGTATGTAATGTGAATGTGAATATAAATATGTGTGTGACCGCTAAGTTCACTCGTGTTGGTTCGACGGGACCTACGAGGATTCTTGGCAGTGGACTACGGGGTCAGAACTTAGTGAGGTACTGAGGTCCAATCGTGCTGGTCTGACGAGGCCTACGATAACGTAGGGCAGTGGACCATGAGTTTCGGACACAGTACGTCCAACCGGGTGAGCTCGACGGGGCTTACGGTGACACGTGGCAGTGGACTACGGTGTCAGGACTCTGTGTGTGATTGTTGAGATTGATATAGTCCGTGCGGGTTGTTAAGCCTACGGAGACACGTGACAGTGGATCACGGTGTCGGAATTAGTTATGTTTGGTTAATAGTCCGTGCGGGTTGTTGAACCTACGGAGACACGTGACAGTGGATCACGGTGTCGGAATTGATTATGTTTGTTTAATTGTGCGTGGTGTAGTCCGTGTGGGTTGTTGAACCTACGGAGACACGTGACAGTGGATCACGGTGTCATGAGCATGATTATTTTCAAATCAAAGTTTTGAAAAGACGGTTTTAAGAAAGGAATGTTGGGCCGAGCCCCACGAGATTTATGAAATGTTTTCGTACTGTAAATTGTTGAAATACAATTTGAGATTTGGGTTAAGACCCTAAGGTTTTCGAAAGGTTTTGAAATTAAAAAAAAATTCCCGAGATGATAATCTTATTTTCGAATGCTTCATAGCTTATCTTTCCTTGTGAAAACCTCCCGGGGATATTTGTTACTTGATTATTATATTTGATTCACGATTATTAATTGCTTGTTACATTTCGTATGATTTGATACTTGCACTAGTAAAACAGTGGAGTTTTACTAACCCCCGAGTAATCGGGGGGTGGATGTCTGTTTTGCGTCCAGGTACATGCAGATTCAGGGGAGCAGTCACAGGATTGGCATAAGAGGATGACGAGCTGCGATACTAATCATGAGTCGAGAGTTGTTCTGATTTTTGTTGTGTAGTCAGAGTTGATTTCAGTCTTCCGCTGTATTGTATTTCGACCTCTGTGTGGGTAATGTCGTTTAAGTAAGTTTTGTTGATTGGGTTGTGTGACCTCACCGGTCTGTGTAGTCACGTGTAAGTGACCATAACGGTCTGTATTATTATATTGTTTGACCCTGGCCGGGCAAGCATTTGGTTGTTTATGGATGTTTAGCCTGGTAGATCCTTGAGAAAAGGATCTACGGCGCGTAATATTCCCATACGGGTTTGGGGGTGTTACATTTATGGTATCAGAGCTTAGGTTGCGGAAACCTAGGCTGTCGGGTCGAGTCGAGTCGTGGTTTGTCGAGTAATGTGTTGTCTTGTCGTTCGAGTCGTCAGGTGACAAGTTGAGTTGTGCGTAGTCACAACGTGTCGGATATGTTGTCGGATGAGATTAGTATCGTGGGCGACCGTCATCTCCGTGCGGCCTGTGGACGTAAGTCTCCTCTTTTATGCGAAGTACCTGTGTATCATGATTTTATCTAAATGAGTTAATTGCGGTGCATAATTTTATTTGCACGGTGTTGTGAATATAGTTGTATTTAATACGTGTGACATATAGTATATGTATAAAACTGGGCCTATTGTTGGTTTGCCTTTGAACCACTGTGAGGGGTGGTATGGTTTGAAAATTGAGAACCTTGTTGGGTTTCGAATAAGGTATCGACGATTGAGTTCGTGAGAAACTCCGAGGAATGGTTTTGTTATATGTTTAAACTAAATGCTGTGAGATGTATTCAATTGGATTGTGCATGTAGGATTGTATTCCTTTTTCCGCTGCGTGAGTTCTTTTGTAATGGCTTTCGGTATTTTACCGACTGAGTTTTATTTCGAAAACCTTGAGTATCTTAGAAAATAAATTTCGAGACGTACGTTTAAAATGAATTGTTTTCTCGTGGTACTTCTAAGGTGCCACAATGTGTTTCAATATTCTTCTACCTCGAGGACCAAAATGTTTTGAGATATTTTCAATGTTTTATAAACACTTTTACTTAGACCCGAGGGTCGAATACTCTGAAAGTTTTTCAATAAAAGATAGTGTCCTCATTTTTTTTAACAAATGCGAAATGGTTTTCCAAAGTCTTGATAACGATGCTTCACATTTGTACTTTTTGAAAGGTGATACTCAAGATCAACCGGTGTTTTTCTAAAATGTTTTTTCAAAAGGTGGTTTTCGTTTTTAAAACCCATCAATTCCTGCTTGTGGTCGGAGAAGGTGTGTATGATGTTGGTATTGTTGTTAGGGTGTTAGCCCTCCGAATTGTGTTTGAATTGGTGGTGTGAACGTTGAGTCATTCGCCACGCATATGTTTTGTTAGCCCTTTGTGGGAGGTGTGATGACGATCTTTAATGTTGTCATTTCGTGGCGGCTTGCGCGTTATCGCACCTGTGTGAGCTGTTAAAGCTTGGGTTTGTACGTTTGTGTACATGTGTGATGGTTTCATGATGTTTGTAATTGTGTGCTGGTTATTGTTCGGTCCGTTAAGGTCGCCGAACGATACCGTCATTGTTGTAGTGTTTGTGTGTGTATTACTTCACTATGGTAATCATTGTATATGATATGTGTTACGATTCTTTGTTGTGCTGAGTCGGCATCTCCGCTATGTTTTTTTGCAACATTATGCCCCATTGTATTTTCGGTATGCCGAGCCGAGGCATTTCAACCGTGATGTGCCGGGGCATGCACGTGTAAATTGTCCTCCTCGTCAGTAACGCATTTCAAGTGCAGACTCAAGGGACATCGAATTCAGTTTTGCGAATTGGCTACTGAGACTTTCGGAGTTCGCGCTTCAGCGCGGATATCAGGATCGGCTCTGAGAGACCCTTGGGAGATTTTCCTGTCGGATGCTTTTTGTGTTGTTGTTGGGTACGGGATCGGATATTGCGCCGTTTGCGGAAGCGAAAATAAAAGTGCGTAAAATAAATGACGCAAGGATTTATAGAGGTTCGGCTATAAACGAGTCTACGTCCTCTCTTTATCTTTTTCAATAGGTTAAAGATAGCAACCTCTATGCCTCTCTTCTATCGGTCGAGGTATAACCGTTTACAATCACGTCTTCTATCGGTCCGTGATAAACCTCTCGTACTTGTCTTTGTGTCGGTCCAAGTTAAACCATTTTCCTTTTCTATCGGACAAGGAATAAACCGCTCTAGCTTTCTATGGGTACTAGATAAACCTCACTTAGATAGCAATTGCGATTCTAACAATGTCGGATCCTTGATCCTAATAACACCGAATCCAATCGTATCTTTTCTTTTACTACTCGTGTATGTTTTCGTGAATTCTCACTCAATCACTCAATGTAAGCTCAATATCAACAACAAGAATGTGTGCAATAATATCACAAGAATAGACTATTTGCTCAAGGTTGTTGTACTCAAACAATACCATATGGATGGTATTTATAGGCTCCATCATCAAACTAGCCGTTAGCTGCCATACTGCTCATTACGTACGTTATATTACTCTCATTACGTACGTAAGGCTGCTTCATTTACGTACGTTAATCATGCTGAGTTATGTACGTTAGGCTTGTGCAGAGCACTATTTTCCAGCTTCGTTTTCTTCGATTCTTGGCTTCGCCTCTTCGTTGTTTTGTTCTGTTTATCGCCTTTAATCATCAAAACAATTTTAATTTATGTATGGAACAAAATGTTCCAACAATCTCCCCCTTTTTGATGATTACAAAACAAAACTTCGTCGATGGGATTTACCTGCAAAAATACAAATATATGTATATGTGTACAGAACAAAGTTTTCGACTTTGTCTGTTTCGTTAGTTCTTCTCCCATTTCTTTTTCGACTCCTTCTTTTCTTTTCTCCTTTTCTTTTCTCATTTTTAATTTTTCATCATCTTTTCGACGTCTCCTCATTTTTGTTCAACTCCTTCGTTTCTCCCCCTTTCATGGTAAATCACATTTTCGATTTATTTCTCCATTCTCCTATCTCTCCCCCTTTTTGTATTCATCAAAAAAAATGCAATAAAATACCAATAAAAAATTCAATAAATATTGAAATATGCAAAAATAAATACAAGGGTATTAACTCCCCCTGAAAATATTATCCGTTTAAAAAATTACTCCCCCTAAGTAAAATACCAAAAATCAATGTTTGGGGATCCAACCTATAGTTGGTTTTTGTTCAGAAACGTAGACGATATTTGAAACGATTGTTCCTTTAGGAACCCAAATTTTCTTAATTTTTATCGTCCGTCTCGGGATTTTGCAACTTGAAATATGATGCCCGATTTTTAAACACTTTTCGCAATGGGGTATCTTAAAATTAACGGATTCTTTTTTCGAGCGAGTTTTGAATCCTAACCCCTCTTTATTCAAAGTAAACTTTTGAACACCAAGCATTTGTTCAAATTTCTCGTTTCCGCACGAGAATTTCTTTGTTAAAGATTTAAGCTCAGTTTGGATTTTAACGAGATCATTCTTCAAAATATTTTCATTTTCAATACACTTTGAATGATCGATTTCAACAAATTTTCCCTTTTCGATAATTTTGGAATTTTCAATTTCCAAAGATTTAATTTTAGACTTAAGGGATTTTATTTCCGATAAAGCATTTTGGAAATCCGTATGTAATAACTCAAATGCATCAAAAATTTCGTCACGGGAGGATGTACTTACTTGGCTTTCGACGTCGCTGTCGTCGAACGAACTCCGGGCTATGAGAGCGAGATTATTTTGATTGATGAAATCATCGTCTTCGTCTTCATCGCTCCATGTTGCCACGAGGACCTCCTTCTTGGGTTTGGCACGGCAATGTTTAGCGAAGTGGCCTGGTTTTCCACATAGTCGACAAGAGTTGTCGAATTTCTTCGTTTCGCTCGAGATATCCTTCTTCCTCCGGTTTAATAAAGTTTGGAATTTATTAATATTCTTGGCATAATATTCCGCTTCTTCGTCGCTTTCTTCTACCGGGGTTTCATCTTTCTTTTTCGACATCTTAGCCTTCATGGCTAATGATCGTTCCTTCGGCTTTGGCTTGACACTTCGTGATTTTAAGACAATCTCATAATTGATTAGTGAACCAACAAGGGCACTAAAATCGAGCGTGTTGAGATCTTTGGATTCCATAATAGCGGTCACGGTGCCGTCCCATTCGCTAGGTAGTGATCTTAAAATTTTCTTAACTTTTTCACTACTAGATAATGGTTTTCCGAATGACGCAAGTCCATTTGTGATGACTGAGAATCGGTCGAGCATATTGGTGATGGACTCGTCACCCTTCAACATAAATAACTCGTAGTCATGGAGAAGCATATTGATTTTCGTCTCCTTGACTTGAGTCGTCCCTTCGTGTGTGATTTCTAGAATTTTCCATATTTCTTTCGCACTCTCACACGACGAGATTCGATTGACCTCTTCGGGATTTAAGGCACAAAATAAAAGTTGGGTGGCCTTACAATTAAGATGGTCATTTTTCCAATCGGCATCGTCGTATTCTTCAAAGGATTTGAGCGTATCGTCGGATTTGATAGGAACTTTTGGGCCGAGACAAATAATCTTCCAAATCTCTATATCGTAGGCACGAATAATGATGGACATCTTTTTCTTCCATGTCAAATAATTTGAGCCATCGAAGAATGGTGGTCGGTTGACAGCAAGGCCTTCGACTGGAGCAAATTGAAACGCCATTGGATCTTTTTCTCCTCAGATGTTAAGCCGCGTATTGGAGTATTGCTCTGATATCAATTGTTGGGTACGGGATCAGATATTGCGCCGTTTGCGGAATCGAAAATAAAAGTGCGGAAAATAAATGACGCAAGGATTTATAGAGGTTCGGCTATAAACGAGTCTACGTCCTCTCTTTATCTTTTTCAATAGGTTAAAGATAGCAACCTCTATGCCTCTCTTCTATCGGTCGAGGTATAACCGTTTACTATCACGTCTTCTATCGGTCCGTGATAAACCTCTCGTACTTGTCTTTGTGTCGGTCCAAGTTAAACCGTTTTCCTTTTATATCGGACAAGGAATCAACCGCTCTAGCTTTCTATGGGTACTAGATAAACCTCACTTAGATAGCAATTGCGATTATAACAATGCCGGATCCTTGATCCTAATAACACCGAATCCAATCGTATCTTTTCTTTTACCACTCGTGTATGTTTTCGTGAATTCTCACTCAATCACTCAATGTAAGCTCAATATCAACAACAAGAATGTGTGTAATAATATCACAAGAATAGACTATTTGCTCAAGGTTGTTGTACTCAAACAATACCATATGGATGGTATTTATAGGCTCCATCATCAAACTAGACGTTAGCTGCCATACTGCTCATTACGTACGCTATCATCTCCATATTACGTACGCAAGCCTCGTTACATACGTTAACCACCACGGGTTACGTACGTAAGTCTCTTCCAGTTTCAGTCCAGGGAGTTTCGTCATTTTGATTACGTACGTTAACAATTTCTGCATTACGTACGTTAGGCCTTATGTCACTGCTGACGTCATATGTCCGTTGCATGCTTTTCTGACTTTGACTCCTCCAATGTTCACTTGGTTTGAACTACATTACGTACGTTATATTACTCTCATTACGTACGTAAGGCTGCTTCATTTACGTACGTTAATCATGCTGAGTTACGTACGTTAGGCTTGTGCAGAGCACTATTTTCCAGCTTCGTTTTCTTCGATTCTTGGCTTCGCCTCTTCGTTGTTTTGTTCTGTTTATCGCCTTTAATCATCAAAACACTTTTAATTTATGTATGGAACAAAATGTTCCAACAGTTGTTACCTTGTTTCCGTTGTTGTGAATTGCAGGGACGACATTTCTTTTATAAGAGGTCGGATGTAATACCCGTACTATGTTTGACTTCTGCAGTTTCTCCTTCTAAATTCTATCGACTTGCACGTGTTCGTCGATACTTTTTGAACTAGTTTGATGTCTCAGTTGTCATCATTCGAACTGGTTGTGACCTTGTTTCAGATCGACCTGTTTGTCATCGTGACCTTTCCGAACTCGGTTCGATTCTTGTGAACCTTGTTTAGAAGTAACATCTTTCACTTTCTACCAGTTCTTTTAATGTCTGGAGTTGAAGTGGGGACTTCGGAGTCATTGTTCGACTGTTGTCATTCGATCATTGTTGTTCGATCGTTGTTGTTCGATCATTGTTATTTGATCATTATTGTTCGATCATTGTTATTTGATCATTGTTGTTCGATCATTGTTATTTGATCGTTGTTGTTCGATCGTTGTTGTTTAAACGGGGTTGTCTGACTGTTGTTCCTGATCTCGCACTACGAAGAATTGTCGTTTACCGTTAGTCAACTGTTTCGAGTGTGGCCAAGTGGGTCACCGAGCGGTGCATTGTGAGACCATTGCCAAGATGTTCGGGAATTGGATTTTCGTTCCTACTCGGGGAGTGCCTGGTGGTGTCCCGTGATGTAGTTGTGTATCGTACTTCGTGCTGTAATTCGTGTAGAAATTGATATTTGTTGCGTGAATATTTTGATTTTGTTTGTATCCTACCATGATGTTTTATTTCAAGTTTCGGGACGAAACCTATTTTTAATAGGATAGAATATAATGTCCGGTATTCTCGTTTTCTGTTATCTTGAATTGTTTGTGTCTTGACGTCGGACATTTTCTTGTTGACGAGAATCGGAGTGAATTCTATCATAATACTGTATTTATTTTTACCGCATAGTCGTTGTGGTCGGGTGCGACTTGTTGTCGCGTGCATTTCTTTGATTAAATGTGTGCATGTGATGCGTCGTTAATTGCTCATTATTGTTTTGAATCATTGCCGGTGGCGTTGTTATGGTCGTCATGGGGCGTGTTTTCACGCTGTATGTTCTTTCGTATTGCTTATAACGTTTCGCCGTTGGGCGCTATTTTTTTCGGTTCTGGTGTATCTCGTTGAGTTTTTCTGTTGGGATATTGCTTCTCCCTACTTGATTTAAGTTTCGGGACGAAACTTCTTTTAAGGAGGGTAGAATGTAATATCCGCAATTTTGGATTTCTGGTAATCCTCTTTTTTCGGCGGAGGTCCATTTTGACGACTCGCTTGGGACCGTTTCATCATTCTGAGAATGATTAATTCTGCACTTTTTGTCACCCGAGTTCGTTTCGGTATTGTTTTGTGGAATCCCGTGTTTCTTAACGACTTTTCCGCACTCGAGTCGATTCTTGTGAATCTCGTCCGAAATTACTGTTTCGAGTTTCCCGTAAGTCCGTTTAACTTTTTTAGACGTGTTGTGAACTTCGGTTTGGTTATTCGATCACGTATCGTGATTTTCGGACGTTTTGGGCCATTTTCGTAATTTCCCAAAGTTTGGGGTAATTACCTTCTGTTGTCGAATTTCGAGCCTTCGGGTGGTCGGAATCGTGTGTTCTCTTAGTTCTCAGATTCGTCCTTGCGAGTACTTCATGACCGTATCTTCGATTCGTATTCGGGTTCGGGTTTCGGTGTCATTTTCTTGAGTTCAGTGTTATTAAACGACTTTTCCACATATGGGTTCGACTTTGTTAAATCACCATTAATTTTTGGAAACTCCAAAAATTCTGAATATTTTCTATATTATAAACCATCGAGTTAGCTTTCCAATGGTTCAAACGGTGAGTCAATCGGAGTCCGGACGAGGGAGTTATGGTCGAAATAGCTAAGTCACTCACATGTTCCAATTTTGGCCGAGCAGCCTGCCGGAAGGGCCGCGGCACACTTGGCCGAGCCGCGGCACGCATCGTGATTCAATATTCGGCCGACCAGTCTGTACCTTGTGCCGCGGCGCATGCCGGCAGGGCCGCGGCACACTGCCGAGTCACTGCCGGCAGATTTGGCCCTATGCCGCGGCACACTTCGGCTGGGCCGCGGCACACTGTGCAACCTATTTAAGGCCTGGCAGCGTGTTTTTCACCCATTTTTTTCATTCTCTCCCTCATCTTCCGCGGCTTTAGGTGTGGGAATCATGGAGGGATGTTGTTGGACAATAAATCCATGAAGTCTTGGAGTTCATATCATCAATCATCCATCCTATAACATCCTCCGATCTACCAAATCAGGTCAGATTTCCTAGAAATCTAGTTTTGGGGAATTTGGGTATTTTGGTTGATTTCATCCGTTTTATCCGATTTAACTTAGGATTATGATGGATTGATGATTATTTAGATGTATTGTATCATTTCCCTTGTTATTCCATGGTTGGATCGTATCGATTCGTTGTTTTGGTCGAGTTTTTGACCGACGCCTTGAAGGTGTCTGGTAAAATGTCATAGAGGGGTTTTCGGGCGTTCTACGATTATTCCTCCTCGTATGATCGATGATTTATTGATTATATGTTGTTAGGGTCGAATTCTTGTGAAGAACTCGAGTCGGAACCCTTCCGTTCATTGTCTTCTTCGGGGTCCGAGCTTCCCGGTCGAACCGTGTTCTTCGGAGCGTTTGGTAGCGGTTATTAAGGCAAGTATCTTACTATACGACTTGTATCTTGCGACTAGTAATTACGTATGAGATGTGTGATGATTTTGCTAGCCTTCGTAATTATGTTCCGTTTGAGTTGGTTGTGTTTTCCGTAATTTGAAGGTTGTGCGATAATATTGTTATATTAGTATACGTGTTAGGCGTTGTGCCATTTGTGCAGGATTGCGCCGTACATATGGGATGGTTATACACTTGGTTGTGCAATGTATTGTGTACCGAACGTATGTTATGTTGGATATGTGTCGTTGATTGACGATAGTTGTTGCGAGTGTTGAGATTGTGTTATGTGCGGGTGATGTACGATTTTGTGGTGATCAATGTGATTGATCAATTGTGCTCATTGTTGTATGTAATGTGAATGTGAATATGAATATGTGTGTGACCGCTAAGTTCACTCGTGTTGGTTCGACGGGACCTACGAGGATTCGTGGCAGTGGACTACGGGGTCTGAACTTAGTGAGGTACTGAGGTCCAATCGTCTTTGGTCCAGCGAGGCCTACGATAATGCATGGCAGTGGACCATGAGTTTCGGACACAGTACGTCCAACCGGGTGAGCTCGACGGGGCTTACGGTGACACGTGGCAGTGGACTACGGTGTCAGGACTGTGTGTGTGATTGTTGAGATTGATATAGTCCGTGCGGGTTGTTAAGCCTACGGAGACACGTGACAGTGGATCACGGCGTCGGAATTGGTTATGTCTGGTTAATAGTCCGTGCGGGTTGTTGAACCTACGGAGACACGTGACAGTGGATCACGGTGTCGGAATTGATTATGTTTGTTTAATTGTGCGTGGTGTAGTCCGTGTGGGTTGTTGAACCTACGGAGACACGTGACAGTGGATCACGGTGTCATGAGCATGATTATTTTCAAATCAAAGTTTTGAAAAGAAGGTTTTAAAAAAGGAATGTTGGGCCGAGCCCCACGAGATTTATGAAATGTTTTCGTACTGTAAATTGTTGAAATATAATTTGAGATTTGGGTTAAGACCCTAAGATTTTCGAAAGGTTTTGAAATTCAAAAAAAAAAATTCCCGAGATGATAATCTTATTTTCGAATGCTTCATAGCTTATCTTTCCTTGTGAAAACCTCCCAGGGATATTTGTTACTTGATTATTATATTTGATTCACGATTATTAATTGCTTGTTACAATTCATATGATTTGATACTTGCACTAGTAAAACAGTGGAGTTTTACTAACCCCGAGTAATTGGGGGGTGGATGTCTGTTTTGCGTCTAGGTACATGCAGATTCAGAGGAGCAGTCACAGGATTGGCACAAGAGGATGACGAGCTGCGATACTAATCATGAGTCGAGAGTTGTTCTGATTTTTGTTGTGTAGTCAGAGTTGATTTCAGTCTTCCGCTGTATTGTATTTCGACCCCTGTGTGGGTAATGTCGTTTAAGTAAGTTTTGTTGATTGGGTTGTGTGATCTCATCGGTCTGTGTATTCACGTGTAAGTGACCACAGCGGTCTGTATTATTATATTGTTTGACCCTGGCCGGGCAAGTATTTGGTTGTTTATGGATGTTTAGCCTGGTAGATCCTTGAGGAAAGGGTCTACGGCGTGTAATATTCCCATACGGTTTTGGGGTGTTATATTTATGGTATCAGAGCTTAGGTTGCAGAAACCTAGGCTGTCGGGTCGAGTCGAGTCGTGATTTGTCGAGTAATGTGTTGTCTTGTCGTTCGAGTCGTCAGGTGACAAGTTGAGCTGTGCGTAGTCACAACGTGTCGGATATGTTGTCGGATGAGATTAGTATCGTGGGCGACCGTCATCTCCGTGCGGCCTGTGGACGTAAGTCTCCTCTTTTATGCGAAGTACCTGTGTATCATGATTTTATCTAAATGAGTTAATTGCGGTGCATAATTTTATTTGCACGGTGTTGTGAATATAGTTGTATTTAATACGTGTGACATATAGTATATGTATAAAACTGGGCCTATTGTTGGTTTACCTTTGAACCACTGTGAGGGGTGGTATGGTTTGAAAATTGAGAACCTTGTTGGGTTTCGAATAAGGTATCGACGATTGAGTTCGTGAGAAACTCCGAGGAATGGTTTTGTTATATGTTTAAACTAGATGCTGTGAGATGTATTCAATTGGATTGTGCAAATAGGACTGTATTCCTTTTTCCGCTGCGTGAGTTCTTTTGTAATGGCTTTTGGTATTTTACTGACTGAGTTTTATTTCGAAAACCTTGAGTATCTTAGCAAGTAAATTTCGAGACGTACGTTTAAAATGAATTATTTTCTCGTGGTACTTCTAAGGTGCCACAATGTGTTTCAAAATTCTTCTACCTCGAGGACCAAAATGTTTTGAGATATTTTCAATGTTTTATAAACACTTTTACTTAGACCTGAGGGTCGAATACTCTGAAGGTTTTTCAATAAAAGATAGTGTCCTCATTTTTTTTAACAAATGCGAAATGGTTTTCCAAAGTCTTGATAACGATGCTTCACGTTTGTACTTTTTGAAAGGTGATACTCAAGATCAACCGGTGTTTTTCTAAAATGTTTTTTTCAAAAGGTGGTTTTCGTTTTTAAAACCCATCATTTCCTGCTTGTGGTCGGAGAAGGTGTGTATGATGTTGGTATTGCTGTTAGGGTGTTAGCCCTCCGAATTATATTTGAATTGGTGGTGTGAACGTTGAGTCGTTCGCCACGCATATGTTTTGTTAGCCCTTTGTGGGAGGTGTGATGACGATCTTTAATGTTGTCATTTCGTGGAGGCTTGCGCGTTATCGCACCTGTGTGAGCTGTTAAAGCTTGGGTTTGTACGTTTGTGTACATGTGTGATTGTTTCATGATGTTTGTAATTGTGTGCTGGTTATTGTTCGGGCCGTTAAGGTCGCCGAACGATACCGTCATTGCTGTAGTGTTTGTGTGTGTATTAATTCACGATGGTAATCATTGTATATGATATGTGTTACGATTCTTTGTTGTGCTGAGTTGGCATCTCCGCTATGTTTTTTTGCGACATTATGCCCCATTGTATTTTCGGTATGCCGAGCCGAGGCGTTTCAACCGTGATGTGCCGGGGCATGAACGTGTAAATTTTCCTCCTCGTTAGTAACGCGTTTCAAGTGCAGACTCGAAGGACACCGAATTCAGTTTTGCGAATTGGCTACTGAGACTTTCGGAGTTCGCGCTTCAGCGCGGATATCAGGATCGGCTCTGAGAGACCCTTGGGAGATTTTCCTGTCGGATGCTTTTTGTGTTGTTACCTTGTTTCCGTTGTTGTGAATTGCAGGGACGACATTTCTTTTATAAGAGGTCGGATGTAATACCCGTACTATGTTTGACTTCTGCAGTTTCTCCTTCTAAATTCTATCGACTTGCACGTGTTCGTCGATACTTTTTGAACTTGTTTGATGTCTCAGTTGTCATCGTTCGAACTGGTTGTGACCTTGTTTCAGATCGACCTATTTGTCATCGTGACCTTTCCGAACTCGGTTCGATTCTTGTGAACCTTGTTTGGATGTAACATCTTTCACTTTCTACCAGTTCTTTTAATGTCTGGAGTTGAAGTGGGGACTTCGGAGTCATTGTTCGACTATTGTCATTCGATCATTGTTGTTCGATCGTTGTTGTTCGATCATTGTTATTTGATCATTATTGTTCGATCATTGTTATTTGATCGTTGTTGTTCGATCATTGTTATTTGATCGTTGTTGTTCGATCATTGTTATTTGATCGTTGTTGTTCGATCGTTGTTGTTTGAACGGGGTTGTCTGACTGTTGTTGCCTGATCTCGCACTACGAAGAATTGTCGTTCACCGTTAGTCAACTGTTTCGAGTGTGGCCAAGTGGGTCACCGAGCGGTGCATTGTGAGACCATTGCCAAGATGTTCGGGAATTGGATTTTCCTTCCTACTCGGGGAGTGCCTGGTGGTGTCCCGTGATGTAGTTGTGTATCGTACTTCGTGCTGTAATTCGTGTAGAAATTGATATTTGTTGCGTGAACTTTTTGATGTTGTTTGTATCCTACCATGATGTTATATTTCAAGTTTCGGGACGAAACCTATTTTTAATAGGATAGAATATAATGTCCGGTATTCTCGTTTTCTGTTATCTTGAATTGTTTATGTCTTGACGTCGGACATTTTCTTGTTGACGAGAATCGGAGTGAATTCTATCATAATACTGTATTTGTTTTTACCGCATAGTCGTTGTGGTCGGGTGCGACTTGTTGTCGCGTGCATTTCTTTGATTAAATGTGTGCATGTGATGCGTCGTTAATTGCTCATTATTGTTTTGAATCATTGCCGGTGGCGTTGTTATGGTCGTCGTGGGGCGTGTTTTTACGTTGTATGTTCTTTCGTGTTGCTTGTAACATTTCGCCGTTGGGCGCGATTTTTTTTGGTTCTGTTGTATCTCGTTGAGTTTTTATGTTGGGATATTGCTTCTCTCTACCTGATTTAAGTTTCGAGACGAAACTTCTTTTAAGGAGGGTAGAATGAAATATCCGCAATTTCGGATTTCCGGTAATCCTCTTTTTTTGGCGGAGGTCCATTTTGACGACTCGCTTGGGACCGTTTCATCGTTCTGAGAATGATTAATTCTGCACTTTTTGTCACCCGAGTTCGTTTCGGTATTGTTTTATGGAATCCCGTGTTTCTTAACGACTTTTCCGCACTCGAGTCGATTCTTGTGAATCTCATCCGAAATTACTGTTTCGAATTTCCCGTAAGTCCATTTAGCTTTGTTAGACGTGTTGTGAACTTCGGTTTGGTTATTCGATCACGTATCGTGATTTTCGGACGTTTTGGGTCATTTTCGTAATTTCCCAAAGTTTAGGGTAATTACCTTCCGTTGTCGAATTTCAAGCCTTCAGGTGGTCGGAATCGTGTGTTCTCTTAGCTCTCAGATTCGTCCTTGCGAGTAATTCATAACCGTATCTTCGATTCGTATTCGGGTTCGGGTTTCGGTGTCGTTTTCTTGAGTTCAGTGTTATTAAACGACTTTTCCACGTATGGGTTCGACTTTGTTAAATCACCATTAATTTTTGGAAACTCCAAAAATTCTGAATCATTGATATATTATAAAGCATCGATTTAGCTTTCCAATGGTTCAAACGGTGAGTCAATCCGAGTCCGGACGAGGGAGTTATGGTCGAAATAGCTAAGTCACTCACATGTTCCAGTTTTGGCCGAGCAGCCTGCCGGAAGGGCCGCGGCACACTTGGCCGAGCCGCGGCACGCATCGTGATTCAATCTTCGGCCGACCCGTATGTACCTTGTGCCGTGGAACATGCCGGCAGGGCCGCGGGACACTTCCGAGTCACTGCCGGCAGATTTGGCCCTATGCCGCGGCACACTTCGGCTGGGCCGCGGCACACTGTGCAGCCTATTTAAGGCCTGGCAGCGTGTTTTTCACCCATTTTTTTCATTCTCTCCCTCATCTTCTGCGGCTTTAGGTGTTGGAATCATGGAGGGATGTTGTTGGACAATAAATCCATGAAGTCTTGGAGTTCATATCATCAATCATCCATCCTATAACATCCTCCGATCTACCGAATCAGGTCAGATTTCCTAGAAATTTAGTTTTGGGGAATTTGGGTATTTTGGTTGATTTCATCCGTTTTATCCGATTTAACTTAGGATTATGATGGATTGATGATTATTTAGATGTATTGTATCATTTCCCTTGTTATTCCATGGTTGGATCGTATCGATTCGTTGTTTTGGTCAAGTTCTTGACCGACGTCTTGAAGGTGTCCGGTAAAATGTCATAGAGGGGTTTTCGGGCGTTCTACGATTATTCTTCCTCGTATGATCGATGATTTATTGATTATATGTTTTTAGGGTCGAATTCTTGTGAAGAACTCGAGTCGGAACCCTTCCGTTCATTGTCTTCTTCGGGGTCCGAGCTTCCCGGTCGAACCGTGTTCTTCGGAGCGTTTGGTAGCGGTTATTAAGGCAAGTATCTTACTATACGACTTGTATCTTGCGACTAGTAATTACGTATGAGATGTGTGATGATTTTTCTTGCCTTCGTAATCATGTTCCGTTTGAGTTGGTTGTGTTTTCTATAATTTGAAGGTTGTGCGATAATATTGTTATATTAGTATACGTGTTAGGCGTTGTGCCATTTGTGCAGGTTTGCGCCGTACATATGGGATGGTTGTACACTTGGTTGTGGAATGTATTGTGTACCGAACATGTGTTATGTTGGATATGTGTCGTTGATTGACGATAGTTGTTGCGAGTGTTGAGATTGTGTTATGTGCGGGTGATGTACGATTTTGTGGTGATCAATGTGATTGATCAATTGTGCTCATTGTTGTATGTAATGTGAATGTGAATATGAATATGTGTGTGACCGCTAAGTTCACTCGTGTTGGTTCGACGGGACCTAAGAGGATTCATGGCAGTGGACTACGGGGTCAGAACTTAGTGAGGTACTGAGGTCCAATCGTGCTGGTCTGACGAGGCCTACGATAACGCATGGCAGTGGACCATGAGTTTCGGACACAGTACGTCCAACCGGGTGAGCTCGACGGGGCTTACGGTGACACGTGGCAGTGGACTACGGTGTCAGGACTGTGTGTGTGATTGTTGAGATTAATATAGTCCGTGCGGGTTGTTAAGTCTACGGAGACACGTGACAGTGGATCACGGTGTCGGAATTGGTTATGTCTGGTTAATAGTCCGTGTGGGTTGTTGAACCTACGGAGACACGTGACAGTGGATCACGGTGTCATGAGCATGATTATTTTCAAATCAAAGTTTTGAAAAGAAGGTTTTAAAAAAGGAATGTTGGGCCGAGCCCCACGAGATTTATGAAATGTTTTCGTACTGTAAATTGTTGAAATACGATTTGAGATTTGGGTTAAGACCCTAAGATTTTCGAAAGGTTTTGAAATTCAAAAAAAAAAAATTCACGAGATGATAATCTTATTTTCGAATGCTTCATAGCTTATCTTTTCTTGTGAAAACCTCCCGGGGATATTTGTTACTTGATTATTATATTTGATTTACGATTATTAATTGCTTGTTACATTTCGTATGATTTGATACTTGCACTAGTAAAACAGTAGAGTTTTACTAACCCAGAAATGTCGGGGTGGATGTACATTTTGCGTTCGGGTACATGCAGTTCGGGAGGCGATCCGATTGGCACAAGAGGATGACGAGCTGCGATACTAATCATGAGTCGAGAGTTGTTCTGATTTTTGTTGTGTAGTCAGAGTTGATTTCAGTCTTCCGCTGTATTGTATTTCGACCCCTGTGTGGATAATGTCGTTTAAGTAAGTTTTGTTGATTGGGTTGTGTGATCTCATCGGTCTGTGTATTCACGTGTAAGTGACCATAACGGTTTGTATTATTATATTGTTTTACCCTGGCCGGGCAAGCATTTGGTTGTTTATGGATGTTTAGCCTGGTAGATCCTTGAGGAAAGGGTCTGCGGCGTGTAATATTCCCATACGGTTTTGGGGGTGTTACAGACTCCCGACAACTTTAGCTAATTGTCTAATTTGAGTTTCGAGATTTTTCATTTGAGCTCCCATGGTGGTAGCTAATTGAATGGCATGGCCTTCGATTTTGTCTAATTTCTCCTCATCTCGACTAAATCGGCTTTTCGTCTCCATCATGAAGGTGGCTAAAATATTCTCGAGATTTGATGTCGGCTTTGCTTCTTCAATTATCTCACCATTCGACACCTTGAATCCGGCCGGTGGTTGCAAATCATTCTTTGGATTAACATAGCTAAAATTTTCATGATTTCGATTGGAGGGATGGTAGAAGCCCGGAGGTGGATTATTCCGGAAATTGTTGTAACTCCGATTATTAATGTAATGTGCCTCCTCCAATGGATCGGATGGTAGTAAACTTGAACTTCCTTGAGAAGCTCCCTTCGAATCACCTCCTTTTGTTAGAGCCCCCAATTGAGTAGTTAACATCGTCATTTGCGCGGTTAGTGCCTTTATAGGATCCGAATCGGATATCTCAGCCACCCTTCTAATATTTGCTCTTCCATCGGCCATTGATAGTTATTCATTGCCATTTCTTCGATCAATCCATACGCTTCTTCAGCGCTCCTTGCTAGAAATGCCCCTCCCGCAGAAGCATCAATAAAATTTCTTGTTTCTCCCATAAGACCATTGTAAAAGAAACACATTTGTTAGTCTTCGGGGAAACCATGTCGAGGGCATCGCCTTAGTAGGTCTTTGAAACATTCCCAAGCTTCATATAATGGTTCGGAGTCCAATTGATGAAATTGAGTAATCTCACTTTTTATCTTCATTGTCTTGTTTGGTGGGAAAAATTTGAACAAAAATTTTTCGCTCAATTCTTCCCATGTCTTTATACTTCCCGGAGCTAAAGTTCCAAGCCAATTTCTTGCTTTCTCCCTCAAAGAGAATGGAAACAATCGTAAGCGTATTGCATCATCCGAGACTCAATTCATTTTGATAGTATCACATATTTGCATGAAATGAGTGAGATGGGCATGTGGATCTTCCACAGCAAATCCTCCAAATTGATTTTGTTGAACCATTGAAATTAAGGTGGGCTTCAACTCGAAATTTAGGGCGTTGATTGGAACATGAGTGATTCCTCCAAAACTTCGGTCTAGTTTTGGTCGGAATCCATCCCGAATTGATTGCACCCTAGTTGTTGGATTTCAATCCTTCCGCCCTCGTTGTCTTGGATTATTGCATTCTCGTTCATGTTGTCCCTTCCCACGTTGTCTCCCGCTCTCTCCATGTCTTCAAAAAGATCCCTTTTTAGTTTCCTTGAGGTAGCACTTGTTCTTCGGGAAAATGCTTCTACTTCCGGGATGAAAGTTTCTAAAGGCACTCGAGATGAACGAGTGTTCATGCACTCCCTGAGTAGAAATTGTATAACATGAGTTAAGTAACAAATAAGAAAATGTCTAAAGTAAGACTAGAAACACTTATCGTACTATAAACACTAATAAAATTAATTTAATCCCCGGCAACGGCGCCAAAAACTTGTTCGCTATATTTTTAAACAATCCGCAAGTGTATAGAGAATATGTAGAAAGCGGCGAGTAAGGTCGTATTCCACAGAGACTAAATATTCTTATTGTATTAAGTACTAGATTATAGTGTTTCCGGTTTTATCTAGATGATCGAAAGGTAAAATGGTTGGTTAATGAAATAAAATAAAATGATCACACTAAATTAAAACAATTGAAAATATCCGAATTAAAGCGAAGTGCAAGAGTTTAGAAAGGTAGATTCCAAGGCTAGGTTTCCGTTGATTACTAAATTTAGTCGGGATTGGTTTCAAAAAGTTCTAAGTGCGTTTCCAAAACGATGATCACAATAATATTCTAAAGTCTCTCTCGAGATGCATTAAAACGTAGATTAAACAACCTATAACAACGTCTCCGTCTATTATAAATTATCTAACTCCAAAATATTCATAAGATTAGATATCATCATACTTCATCACCGGTTTCTCAATCTCGTAATTTACTACGTCAAATACTCGAAACCTATTAATGCCCTCTTCTCCTGAATTATGAGCAATTAAGTTTAATATGTAAAAACATTGATCAGGTGTCTAAACATGAATCAAAACCAAGTATTTGATAAAGAAATCACACTAGATATATATAATCATCAATCCCTCAAAACTATAGCAAATCAACATACTCCCATGCCCGGAATCTAATGAGTTTAGCCGGACATGGTAGTGAAAGAACGATTAATAATCATCATATTCATCATGTTCATGCTAAATAAAACAACAAAATAGATAAAAGATAGGAAGAAGATAAAACTCGGATGGTGTCTTGATTGATCCCGGTTGAAGCCTTCAAATGTTCTTGAAGTGTTCTTCAAGAATTTTCTTCAAATCTCCTTCTTTTTGGAGTGAAAGCCCCTCAATCTTGTGTTTCTCTCTCTCTAATCTCTCCAATATTCAGCATATCCCTCAAGTCTTGCCCAAGATCCTCTTTTATAAGTCCAAAAATATCACTTTTCATGCTCAAATCTTGCAAAAATGTCAAAAGGTGATTTTTCCACCGAAAGCTGACACAGCCCGTGTCATAGTGCTCTAGAAAAGCTGAAGCTCGCTGGATAGGGAACTCGACCGTGTCAATTTGGCACGGCCGAGCAAATGACACGACCGTGTCGAATGACACGGACCGTGTCATACTCCTCTAGAAAAGCTAATCTGCCTGGATGAGAAACCCGACCGTGTCAATATGGCACGGCCGGGCTAATGACACAGCCGATCTCGTGTTGGTCCATTTTGACATTGTTTTGACTCCTTTTAAGGCTCGATCTCTCGTTTCCTCATTTCTTGATATGCATTGGGGTTTGAGACTTCGTTCTTGCGTGATTTATGTCCATAAAGTACCTATAAAATCAATAAAACGTACTCAAGCGTGATCGAGTCCAATAAACACAATATGAGCATAAACGACACAGTTCTACACATTTTAGGATCTTAAAACCCGGAAAATTGGTGTAAAATATGTGTGAAAATGAGTGTTATCAGGCCGAGATAATCAAAATTCATGCTCGTTCACACAAGGTTCTTCGTCACATCATTCATCCACCCAAAGTAAGGAGAAGCCGACTCCTAAAACTAATGATGAACTCGAGTTGTGGTCGACCATTTACGCAATTGTACTTCAATGGATATATTCGACAATTTCGAATGATCTATTGAATACCACTATTGAACCAGAAGCAACGACAATGGAGGCTTGGGATCGATTACGTGATATATTCCAGGATCATCAAAACTCTCGTGTGGTGACTCTAGAACAAGACTTCACAACAACCCGTATGGAGGACTTCCCAAATGCTTCAGCGTATTTTCAACGCCTAAAAAGCCTCGCCGATCAACTGAAGACGCCGGCGCTGTTAGAGTTGTATACTGCAAAGCATACTTTATACTTGTATTACCTTATTTCCCTATAACTACCTATGAGAATATTAATTACACATAATCACATATTTGCATATTTATTCACGTTATGGTTATGCAAATGAAATATCTAATTATTTTATATTGTAGATAACGTGGTTTGTTGGTGTCACAAGGAAGATCACATTATCGGTGACTTATAAAATAATATAATAGTTCACAACCTATATAATTATTAGATTAATTATATGAAAGGTGTAGTATATGTCTGAGATTAGTTGGTCTTGACTATTAGCATGCATTAGCGTATTTGCATATGTTGAACTGGATCAAAGTGAGATAGTGTCTTATGTACTGACTGTAAGAAGAACGTAAATCTCGGACAATTATTATTTCTAAATTCTAAGTATATAATATTTAATTGTGTATTGCTTTGATTTACCATATGTGAGAGTCAAAGTGATTGACTCAATAAGCTTCGTATCTTGGGGAATAATATTATTTATATCACAATTATTATTATTACTAGAAATCGTGTCCCGACTCGTGAGGGTTGATAATGTTCCTTGAGGAACTCGATAATGATTATTATATTAAACCATGCAGGTGGATTTAATTTCGATATAATAATAAGGTTCGAGTGGTACTACTCTTGTATAAGATATTGATTAATTAAAGCTGTCTATAGCTTAAATTAATTAATGGACATTCGATATTTTAAACACGAGAAATAATATATTTAAATAAGGAGCCCGATTTCATAAATTGTGATTTGAGTTGGTAGTGCAATATTAATTCTTTGGATTGAATTGATATTAGTGAACTCAACCATATTAGGAAAGAGCTTAATATGGAAAGTTTGGTTGCACTAGGAGTCCTAACCCTAATTCTCCTTAAGATCCCTATAGTAGTCCAAAGCCTATATAAATAAGATATCAAGTGGGGGTTCAGTCGTGACTTCATCTTCATATACAAGGGTTTTGATTTTTCTTCTTAGTATTTAATTATGGATCTTGACTTGTGTCTTTGATGCCACAATTGAGATAACACTTTAATTCTTGTTACAAATTGGAATTACTTGAAGAAAAGAAAATCAAGAGTCGTGAGAGGGAGTATAATCGGCCGATCCACTTTGTTGTCCAAGCAAGATTTTGTAGCTCATTGCCCACACAACTTCCATATTAAGACGGGATCATACTCTAGAAGATTTTGAGGAAGAGATCAAGAAAGCAGCCACTACGCTTCAAAAAGAAAATATCCTATGATCTTTGATCTAGATTAGGATAATGGATTTACCAACATATTTATTTAATAAATAATAAATAATATTTAAATTGTTTATTAATCTTTGTAGTTAATAATTAATTAGCATGCCTAAATAGGTTTTGTGCTTGTGGATGTGTAAAATGCTTTTATCATATTTTTTCCAACTTCACTTCCGCTACGTTTTATTTCCAACAATTGGTATCAGAGCCATATTTTAGGCTTTTGCTATTTTAATTAATTTTGGTGATTAATTGATAGCAATTTAAATATTCATGTAATTTGATGTTGGAGTATTTTGCTAGATGTGTTCTTGCTAGAAATATGATCCAATTATCATGGTTATGTGAATGATTAATTTTATTATTTATGCAATTGTTGGTTTGGCCCGGTTTTGAGGTATGTAATGGTTTTCTTGTGACAAAATCCGGGGGTAGATCTAGGATCTTAGTTTTTTCGTGTAATCTTGCTATAAATTCGATGTATTATATTTTGTGTAAAATTATAATCGAATTCGAAGAAGATAAAATCACGAAGAAGTAGAGCGGACCGGACCGGGATGGCTGATACGGCCAACAATGAAGACGCAGTGCCGAGCAAAGACACGGCCGCCGCCGAGCAAGATCGGGCTCGCCGCCGAGGGCTGCAGACTGTTCAGCCGGGTTCGGTTCGGTTCGGGTCGTTCAGTTTTGGCCCAGTCTGTTTCACCGTCGTTCGTTGCGTCTGCTGGAGAGTCGGGATTTAAAATTGAATTTTTTTTTATGTTATTAATTTTGCATAAAAGTGAAACTTCAATTTTGGAAATCCACGGCCTAATCGGGGAGGAGTGACGAGATGTTTGATCCAGTGGGAGATATCGAGTCGAAGATTTTCTCGAGTTCAATTCAAGGAAGAATACATTCATACATGCCATGTATCTATTTTGGTTTTTACTGTTTTGATATATGGCATGTATGAATGTATGCGTGATATGTTTCTTGCATGTTAGGACGAGAAAATTAAAAACCTCCTATTTTTTAAAAATAAACCAATTGGCCTACATAATTAATTTAAATTGTGAAATAATTAGCATGCGCATTACCATTAGGGTCTTCCTCCATATCGGATGTGCTAATTATAAGTTCACTAATTTTAAATTTCTAATGATAACAAAAGGTAAATATTATTTTTCTATGATAGGACCGCTCCATCTATAAGGCTATTATTTAAAGGATGATATTTTAAGGTTGTTAAATTATGATGTTCACTTAGGCATATTAATTAATAAGCTCCCCGTCAGCATCTATATTAATTAATACATGGCCAAGAGGAACCAACTATTAATTTTACTTGTCATAACGTAAATTGACTAGATAGTAAAATTAAAGACCTAAAACTCTACATGGAAAATGTGTGTTTAAACGTCCACACGATCGTGGCTTGCATATGCGGATTTTTCGAGGTGTTGGTTGCTAGCATATATATATTGTGTTTTTGAGGTTTTCCAATATATTTTGCTATGCATTGTGTGACGTATGTTTTTAATTTTATCTCATATGTCTTTCAATCCACTTGCTGTAATTCTCAAAGAAAACAAACTAGATGGCACTAACTTTACTGATTGGAAATGTAATCTTAATATTGTCTTGACTGCTGAGGAACACAAGTTTGTTCTAGCTGAGGAATGTCCATTGGAACCAGATGCGGATTCGACATCTAATGAGGTGAAAGAATACCGCAAATGGAAAAAATCTGATGAGATGACTCGCTGTTACATCTTGGATTCTTTAGCAAATGTATTGCAGCATCAGCATCAGAGTATGGGCACGACCGCGGAAATGATAAAAAATCTCGGCGAGATATTTGGTCATCAGAACCGGACGGCTAGGCAAAATGCTGTGAGGGTCTGGATGACGACCCAAATGCTTGAAAGAACCCCGGTAAGAGATCATGTTCTAAATATGATTTCTCATATAAACGAATATGATATCTTAGGGACGACTATCGTTGCGGAAACGCAGGTCGATATTATCCTAGGCAGCTTAGTTAGAAGCTTTGAGAAGTTTTGCCTAAACTACAATATGAATCGTAGGGAGTATATTTTGGGGGAATAGCTGATAGAACTTCAAGCTGTGGAGGGGATCTTTAGGCAAGGGTATCAAGTTCTTGCGGCTACTGGTGTTTCGACTTCTAAAAACCCAAGTGGGGAAGAAGAAGAAACAAGTGAGCCAGAAGCAAGTGGCAACCCTCAAGGTAAAGAGCAAGGCTCCTCATCCTGAGGCTAACAAAAATCCAGTCAGAAAGGATATTTCAAAGCGGATTGCCCTACTCTCAAGAAAGGTATGTCTCGTGCACTAGTAGCCAAAACAGGTTTGGCAGCTTGTTCTTCCACTTCATGGATAGTTGATTCAAGCTCCACTGATCATGTTTGCATTGACTCGCATGGTTTTCAGGTAACCAAGCAGCTTAGTGCGGGGGAGATCACCATAAAATGGGGCTATTATTCCAGGCTTATGGCTATTGTAGTGGGAGTCATGCAGTTGAAAATGTTGGCCACTAAGTATACAGGATACAGCTTGGAAAGTATTTTAAACAACAAGTTGTACGGTTTTTAAATCTGAGTGCGTAGCGGAAGTCTTTAATACAATAAGTTGCTGAGGATACAACAACTCGGTGTGCAGTGTATACTTAAATAATCACAATTAATAAAATAATAAAAGCAGAAGGTAAATAACACAATATTTAAAGTGGTTCGAGATAAACCCCTCTACGTCCACTGGTCCTCCACACAGGAGTAAAAAGTTTATTATAATTACTGCGTACACAACTACGTAATTATAACTAAACCTAATCAATATATCGTTCACACAGATTGATATAAAGATCTTAGCTTTCAACCGTTCACACAGATTGGTTTGAGCTAACATGTGACTGGCTTCTTCACACACGGTTCTAAAGCTTCGTCTTCTTCAATGCAAGTCCGTCACACACAGTTCGGGAATAGCAAGGTTTCTCAGTCCACACAGGGCTGATGGGTTTGTTCAAGGGTTAGAACAATATTTGAACAATAGCTTTGACTTTCTGAGCTTATAGCTGATGATGTGTTGTTGACGGTTTGAGCACTGTATATCTCTTCTATCAGAATATCAGAAAGCTTTGGGAGATATGTTTTGCTCTGAATATACGAGTAAGCACTTGTTGGTTTGTAAGTCGTGTGTATGTCTGTATCTGTCTGTTGTGTATGATCTTCAAACTCTAGAGATATATATAGCGTTTGAAATATATCTGTTGAGCAAGATTCTGCGACAACTTGATATTTGACTTAAATAGACTGAGATCTGGATATTGCGGGATTTGAAGATCTTCTGATGACTTACAGTATTTAAATACTTTATCCTTTAGTATTTAAATACTTCTTTATCAAAATTTGACTTCTAGCGAATACTGAAGCGAATACTGAAGATTCCTTCTTGTCCTGTTTGAGGGATGTATGGAAGGATTGTTGTATTGATGTTTCGAGACAGCTTACATACTTAGCTTTGCGGGACTCTTTGCTGTATGATAGATTTACTGTATGGTTGGGACTGCGAGAAGTCTTCGATATAGGTTGATACTTGATCAGCTTTTCGATACAGCTATTGGCGGTATGCAGGATTTGGCATATTGTCAAAACATTATGACAATACGATCGATACAGGGATTGTTTATCCCAACAGCATCGATACAGGGTTTTTGTTATCCCAACAGAAAATTAATAATAAAATATCAGTCCTTAATAATGTATTATTACTACCAGATTTTAGAATGAATTTAAGTTCAGTTTCTAAATTAAGTTGTGATGGTTATTCAGTTTCTTTTAATGGTGATGCTATTATTAGAAGAAACGGTGAATATATTTGCAAAGGTATTTATACTGTATGTCAATAATATTGTACAAACTCTCATGTTTAAACATAAATCGCTTAATTCATTATCCAAACCTAAAAAGAGAAAAGAACCTTCAAGCATAAACCAAACATATCTATGGCATCTGTAACACCCTCAATCCACTCAGGGATATTACACGCCGTAGAACCTCTCCTCAAGGATCTACCAGGCTGGTAACAACATTTAACATTTCAACAATGCCTTTAAGGCTAAAATGACTCAGTAGACCGATTTGGTCTTTCAATAAAATATGTACAACTCAATCACAAAACATGCCCACGCAGGGGTCGAATACAACACACCCCGTACAACGGGGAAAGAATACTGCAGCAGAAATAAAATACAATTAAACCAATACAAAAAATAAATGGGTCCTCATGTGATTAGTATCGATCATATTTCATCATCCTTCATGCCGACCCTGTGTTATGCTCCCGAAACCTGAATGCAAAAACAGACATCCGCCCCCCGAATACTCGGGGGTTAGCAAAACTCCACTGTTTTGCTAGTGCAAGTATAAAATAGAAATACGAGCCATACAATTCACATTCCATGAATAACAATAATCCAGAAATCCTCAAAGATCCAAACATAATGAAAAGTACTTCCCGAGGCAAGAGTTTGGGTAAAACGTTCCAAAATCGAAGGATCACAAATCAAGAGAAACAATTTTATAAAATGGTTTAAAATGCCATCGAGAGTTTTGACAGAAAACAACTTAGGATTATCGAATCCTTCTCTTTCTAAAATCAATAGGGGTCACAACCCAAAGGTTTTGTTTTGACGAATAATACCAACAAGAATTCACAGGGTCAAAACCCACATCACGTGTCCTCGACGGACATAAAATCAATACAATATAATCGCCCAAGATACGCAAATCTTGGTCACAAAAATACAACACCGACTCGTGAATCCAGGGATATACCATTGGATTCCCTTCGTGGCCCCGTCGGACCCTCCCAAGGTGAGCAGAATGCGTTTTCGAAATCATATACCCAACTCGTGAAGTTTTACTCGTGAATCTAGGGATATACCATTGGACTCCCTCTGTGGCCCCGTCGAACCCTCCCGAGGTGAGAAAATACATTCACACAAATCATAAGCACCTGCACTCGTGAATCCAGGGCTATACCATTGGATTCCCTCCGTGATCCCGTCGGACCCTCCCGAGGTGAGCGGAATACTACACACAATTCACATATCACACCAAGGATATTCAAACAATTCTTCCAAAGGCAACAAACGCAAAGCACGACACAATTGTCAATTCACAACGCACCGAAAAGAGATAATATATGTATATATATTATCAAAGCAAAACAACAAGAAGCAAATTCATAGGGTTCACTTAACCATTCACGGAGCACAACATTCACGAAACACATGCGTTTTGAAAGTGATCCCTTTACGAGGCTAAACCGAATCTTTTGAAAATTCAAATCAAACGATTAAACAAACACATAGGGACGATCACTAATTATCATATTCACAAAACAATAATTGTATGGACAAAGGTACTTGCCTCGAATAACCACAATGCGAAGAATCGACCGAAGTAGGTTGGCATGAACTGACTACGAACACGCTGACTCCATTGAACGCCAACTCGCGATAATAAACTATGAAGGACAATAACAACAATGAAAATGAATTCCATAGCACGACCTAAAGCCGTTGAATTCAAGGAACAAACGACGAAAGTTCAAAAGTTTCTCCCAAAACGACCAAGAACACGATCCGACCCGTCAAAACACGAAAACGGAATTCCCAACCGAAATATAGATGTTCAATCCATAGGATATGTTTAACAACATCATTTAACAACAATCGATTCATCAAAAACGGATGGAAAACGAAATCAAGAACCAATCCCCTAAAAAGTCAACCCGAATGAAAATCAAGAAATATACCTTGATTCGGCGAAGAACAATGGATTAAATGATGTTAAACACATGAATAATACTAAGATTAATCATACCCATCATCGATTAATCAACAATTCGGAACGAATCGGTCAAAAAAACAAAAAACCCAAAATTTCCCAAAGATAGGGTTCTAGGAAATCTAACCTTGATTCGCTGGATCAAAGGATGTTATAGGATGATTAATCAAGGATATGAACTCCCAAACTTCGTGGATTAATTGCTTGACAACATCTCTCCTTCACCACCAAGCCTCCAACCACGGAAATGAGAAGATGGAAATGAAAAACGGATGAAAATATGACTGCTCAGCCATATTTATACTGGCGCGGCCTAGCGTGCGCTAGCCTTCCGGTCGTAGCGTGCGCTATCGGCCAGTATCGGCCCAGAACTCTAGGCCGGGGCCCGCACGGCGCGGCACTGTCGACCCAACCTGCCGACCGGGACCTGCCTGCCCAACCCCGATAGCGTGCGCTGCGCGGACGTTAGCGCGCGTTAGCTGACCTGTCTAGAACCCTCTGGACCAAACTGCTCGGCCAGGTAACGTACGCTAGTCGGCCGGCAGCGTGCGTTACACATGCCGATTAGCGCGCGCCACGACCGACAGTAGCGTGCGCTACCTGCCGATCCTCCCCGAGCCCAGAACTCCAGGGACCTCTCTGCCCAGCCCGATAGTGTGCGCTGGCCGGCCGCATAACGTGCGCTACTCCTGCCGGCTAGCGTGCGCAGCCTTCCGGCAGTAGCGCGCGCTACGCCGGTTTACGCTGTCGCCCGGCCGGCTCAAGACTTCCGACAAGCTGCCGCACCCGTCCGGCCAGTGCCCAGCCGCCCTGACCCGACGATTCGGTTTCCGAAAACGCACGGAACGAAACACGATGAAATGCTCGCGGACAACATCGTCGATCCGAAATGAAATACCATGCGACAATGAATCACACACGACCAAATAAACACGAAAATCGATCTAGACAATAAATACGAATATGGATACCCACAACTTTGGGCAAATTACAAAATGACCCAAAACGCCCGAAAATCACGATACGTGATCGAATAACCAAAACGAAGTTCACAACACGTCTAACAAAGTTAAACGGACTTATGGGAAACTCGAAACAGTAGTTTCGAACGAGATTCGCAAGAATCGAACTCGAGTGCGGAAAAGTCGCTAAGATGCACGGAACTCAACAAAACATCACCGAAACAATCTCGGATGGCAAAAAGTGCAGAATTAATCATTCTCAAAATGACGAAATGGTCCCAAGCGAGTCGTCAAAACGGACTCTTGCCAAAAAAAATTACCGAAAATTGAAAATTGCGGATATTACATACCACCCTCCTTAAAAGAAGTTTCGTCCTGAAACTTAAAACAAGTAGGGAGAAGCAATATCCCACCAGGAACATCTCAACGAGATACACAAGAACGTGCAACTTACGCCCACCGGCGAAACGTTACAAGAACGGAAGGAGGCATACAGCGCGAAAGTATGCTCAACGACAATCATCACCACGTCACAAGCAAGGATAAAACACGATCACCAAGTGCCAAGCACCACCAACCGGATAACGCAATCAAGTCAATTATCTGAACCATCAAGCGACAAAAGGCGCCTATTACAGGAAAACATGCACCGTAGAATGAAGCGCACAACAATCCACAAAGGCAATCTCTCCAACCATGTCGAAGTTCTCGAAAACCACACTAGGCATCTCCGTGTCCCTTTGGAGCAGAGATGTAAACTCGATTCCCGAACCTCCCACATACTGTCTCGCAATGCGCGGCTCGGTGTCCTAATTGACCACAAATGAAACAGCTGACTAACGGTAAACGGTCACTCCCCGTGGTACGTGATCAGGCAATAATAGTCAGACAACCACGATGATCTAACAGAACGATCAGAAAATAAGGATCGAACAACAATGATCAAACAACAATGATCGAACAACAATGATCGAACAACAATGATCGAACAACACCGATCGAATCACAATGATCGAACAACAACGATCGAAAACAATGATCAAACAATAACGGTCGAACAACAATGATCGAACAACACCCCAAAGTTCGCACTTAACTCAAGACATTAAAAGAGCCGGTAGAAACTAAAAGATGTCACTTTTGAACAAGGTTCACAAGAATCGAACCGAACTCAGAAAAGTCACAGCAATAACCAGATCGATCCAACACAAGGTCACGGCTCTTTCGAACGATAAAAACCGAAATACAAAATAAGTTCAGAAAGTATCAACGAACACGAGTGAGTCGAAAGAATGGAGAAAGATAAAATACAGAAGTCAAAATAGTACGGGTATTACCTTCGACCTCATCCACGAAATTCACAAAAACGGAAGCAAGGTAACAATACGTTAAACAACCGACACATAACAGAACAATCAACGATGCACATGGTCATACCAACCCTAGATCTAACAGCTCGCACATGTGCGATAACGCAGAAATCACCACGAGGCGACAACATTCAATACTAACATCTCACCTCACACAGAGGGCTAGCACAACAAATGTGTGGAAAACGACTCAGCGCTCACACCGCCAATTCGACTACAACTCACAGGGCCAACATCCTAACAACAACGCTAACGTCATATATACATTCCTGGACCGCAATAGGAACGATAGGTTTTAAAAACGAAAACCACCTTTGAAAATAATTTGAAAACACTAGTTGATCTCGAGTATCATATATAGAAAGAAGTAGTACAAACATCGTCATCGAGACTTTGAAAAACCACCTTGCGTTTGAAAAAATGAGGACACCTTTCTTTAAATTAAAACTTTTCAGAAATATTTGACCTTCGGGTCCAAACAATTGCATTTCTAAATCATTAAAAATATCTCAAAATATTTTTGGTCCTCAAAGTGGAATAAATTTGAAACACACAGTGGCGCTAGCAGGCACCTTGAAGGTACCACGAGAAAACAATACATTTTAAAAGTACGTCTCGAGATTTATTTTCTAAGATACTCAAGGTTTTCAAAAATCTAATAGGCCAGAATGCCCAAAACTCACACATATCGACGTACGCTAAAACACATCCTAGTACACGCATCAAAACGTTTAAAATCAAGACAATACATGTCTTTTAACTGAAAACAAACGGTAAAATACCACAGTCGAAAACCGCCTAGGATTCAGAACAAAACCAATGACCCCATTCGAGGCCTCTAAGGTGTAATATCCGCAATTTTCGATTTCCGGTAATTTTTATTTTTTCGGCGGGAGTTCATTTTGACGGCTCGCTTCTGACCGTTTCGTCATTCTGAGAATGATTAATTCTACACTTTTTGACACATGAGTTAGTTTCGGTGTCGTTTTGCTGAGTCCGTGCTTTTTGGTGACTTTTCCTCATTTGAGTTCGATTCTTGCGAATATCGTTCGAAACTGTTGTTTCGTGTTCCCCGTAAGTCCATTTAACTTTGTTAGACGTGAGCTTTGGTTTGGTTATTCGATCACGTATCGTGATTTCTGGGCATATTGGGCCATTTTGTAATTTCCCAAAGTTGTGGGTATCCGTATACGTATTTGTTGTCTCAACCCTTTTCATGGTCGCGTATGAGTTTGATTGTAACTCAAACTCTTAGTATGATCTTATTCTGGAGCTTTCCATGCGTATCTTGAACTTGGTGTTTCGATCGGAGGAGCCCGTTGTTGTAACCAGCCTTGAGAGCACTACTGTTGTTAGGGGTGTATTTCGAACCGAACGAACCGATCAGTGACTTTAATGAACGTTCGTTCGTGCGATATATAGTGTGTTCGGTTCGTGTTCGTGTTCGACGAACATAACAATCACTTGCTCGTGTTTGGTTCGTTAAAATTTCAGAAATTTTGCGTTCGTTCGTTAGTGTTCGTTTATTCGGTTCGAATGTGTTCGAATAGTCCGGTTCGTTTGTTCGTTTGTGTTCGAAAATTCGTTTGTTCGTTTGTGTTCGAAAATATAAGAAAAAGTCAAGATTCATACAAAACAAGCAATAATAATACAAAAAAAAAATCTAATAGTGTTTCAAAACCATTCCGCAAAGTCCACGACACACAGTTTTTAAACCAAAACAAAACCAGAAATAGAGTTTTTAACTTCATGAGTTTTTAACTTCGAGAACATCGAATCTTCTCCAGCTCCATCAATTCCCTAAATAAAAAGAAAAAGAAAAGAAACTGTTAGTATCAAATTCATGATAATTTTTAAAGAAAAATTAATCCACTTAACTGATGTCTATTCACATTGACTCAAAGGAACAAAAAAACTAAGAACATACTTTTACTCATCGTTGGATGCTTAAATCTAAATCGTTCATAGAGCCGTTCAAGGGTTAGGGAGTACAACCTCCAATGGATTATGCGATTTCTGTGCATAGAGAACGATAAATAAACATATAAGAAAACAACATTATTAAAACTTTACAATAATATTCAATAATACCATTAATAGAAACTTTAAACTTATACCTTATCCTTCTTCTTTATACCATGAAGCTTACGGCACTAATATCCGGTGCACATCAACATTTCAACAGTCTTTGGCGCCAAAGAAGCACGATAAGTGTCAATCACTCTAGTTCCGGCACTAAAAGTTGCTTCTGAAGCCACGGTGCTGATTGGAATGGCTAAAATATCTGCATCCATTCGTGAAAGAATTTTGTATTTGGTAGAATCTTTCCACCATTTGAGTGCATCCAAATTCACAATATCAACACCAGTTGCATTCTCTTGGGTGAGTCAGCCGTCTTCAAAGTAAGTGTCTAGCTCACTCTTCTGTGGTTGAACACTATCCACATGAGATATATGACTGAGAAATCGACTCAAACCTGTAAATGAGTTGATAGAGTATAAATGAAAATTATTAGATATATAAGAGCAAAAAAAGACAATTATTAGATATATCTTATAGTTGTAGGAACAGGATGAGACAGAAGCTTTATTTACTTCCCTTAGCCCTAGCATAGCAGGGTGGGGGTGGGAAGTGTAAAGACCAACAATCAGAAATCAACATGAGCAAATATTGTGCCAAGACACAAAACATAATGTGGGAAATTATATGATTATAACTTCCACCACCAAAGGCAAATTCAGATGCAGATATGAATGATACCACTGATTACATTTCATCATATAAAACAATATTTCATTATGGAGCCAAGTCCATTAACTTCACATTTACATGAAGAGCAAGATAACAAAAGTACCCACTGAAGGGAATTATTAACCTCATCTACCTTTCAATAAATCACCATATTTTTATAGTACTAAGTCTGCCATGCACATGAGTTTTAGGATAAAATATTCCTTTTGCAATCAAAATTTATTCTGGAAACAATAATGTGTTGAGTCTTGTACAGAGTACACAACTGAAGAAGAGAGAACAAAACTCCAGACCACTTACAGGCATAATGAGCAGTGCTTTATTATCAAGAAATGAGCAGTGCATCAGAGCTTTATTATCAAGATACATACATAACAATGAATAATACCTGGAAATCTATTCACAATGAGCAGTGCTTTATTATCACACCTGGAGCTATCTGTCCTACCTAATGCATTTGACATAATTATTTAATGTGCTTAACTTTTAATATGGACAATTGTGTACCTCATGGAGATATTTAGCTCACTCCAAATATTTTAACCCCTTTGAGGTCAAGTGAGTTGAACGAGAGTGTGCAGTAGAAGCGTGATAACTGATAAGCATATGAGATAATTTAAGTTAGTATTTATTTTATAATTTACTTCAGACATGAGTGGGTTATGTCAAATTATATTATCTGATATATGTATAAATGGGACATTCAGGCCTCCATGTTATTTTATAAAACTAATCCGTATAACATGAATTGGTTGTCTACTTATTGGTTACATAATTTTATTTGTCATATCTTCAGATAAAAATAATTCTACTGAGATATGTTTTATTTGTCATATCTTCAGATAAAAATATTTTACTACATATCATGCATAGTCGTACCTAATGCATTTATTCATAATGAGCAGAGCTTTATTATCAAGATACATGCATAACTTAGAATAATACATGGAAATCTATTCATAATAGAGCAGTGATTTTCATAATGAGCAGTGATTTTCATAATGATTTCTCTTCCATAATTTATGAAACTTCATGAAAATCACACGGAAATCTATTCATAATGAGCAGTGCTTTGTTATCAAGAAAGGGGACATTATTTAAGAGTAAAGTCATACCTGTAGTGCGTGATGGTGCTACTGAAGTGGCCCTTCTGTCCTGCTCAAATGCATTGGATCGAGAACTCGACATCAAAGATGAAGAATCAGAATACATCTTCTCATATTCACCATATAGAGAATAAAGTGCTACTCGAACCTCTCTTATATTCAGCTCAACTTCATGTGGTGGGCAAATTCTAGGGAAACAGTGTTCAATGACCAACATTTTCGACCTAGGATCCAGAATTGCGGCTATAGACATAGAAGATACTTATCAAATTTTAGCTTTATATTTGCAACCATACGCACAATAAATTGATCTGGATCAGTAGCCTTACTATCTAGAAGCTCCTTAATCTTGCAAACTTCTACCAAATACAAATTTGCAGTTGGATAATCACTGCCGGACATGACATGAGTTGATTCCCAAAATGCTTGTAAAACTGAACATACCTTTTCCACCTTTCTCCAATCTTTTTCATTTGGACATAAACCAAACTCCACGTCTCTTTCCTTGTAATTTGAAAAGCACTCTTTGAACTTTAGAGCACACACTAACATCTCAAAGGTAGAGTTCCACCTAGTTTTGCAATCATAAAGAAGTACCCTATCCGGCAAAGAAGCTTGTTCTACCGCTTTTGCAAATTCCAAGCGTCGAGAGTCACTCTTGTTGATATAATCTACAGCATCCCTAATAGTACCAACTATCTCGGTAATTATACTCAGACCATCTTGAACCAACAAATTAAGGATGTGGGCGCAACATCTCACGTGAAACAACCTCCCTTGAAGAGGCAAGGATCTGGTTTTAGAAAAAGTAGACTTCAAACTCCTAATACAAGTGTCGTTTCTTGCATTATCAACTGACAAGGTGTAAACCTTGCTCTCCAACCCCCAACCTCTTAGGCATTTTAATATTTCATCGGCAATGATAATGCCTGGTCGAGGGGGAGGAAGGTGAACAAAGTTTAATACCCTCTTCTGTAGTTTCCAGGTGTCATCAACCTAATGCCCTGTTAAGACCATATACTCAATCTTCTGATTTTTGGACTTCCATAAATCAGTAGTTAGACTAATTTTATGAACCTTATTAAACAACTGTTTCAATTTCTCCCTTTCTCTTTCAAATACAGCAAAACAATCATTTTTTATTGCAACACGAGTTATCCCCGTCCAGTTAGGCATTCCTCTTCTCATCATTATATTAAACCCATATTCCTCGACGATTGTAAAAGGATGCTCATGCATACAAATCCACTCTGCTGCACTTTCTTTCATCGCTGCCATATCAAACTTCCCGGAATAAAGATAAGAGTGCCCAGGTGTAGCCAAAGTACCAGCTGGAAAATTAAGCTTAGATTGCTTATCTTCATCTGCTGATTTTGCTCTTTTCAGTTTAACACACTCGGCTATGTGTCGGCCCAGGTTAGTAGTGCACCCACCTTTGTAATATGGGATTTTCTGAGAGCAATGGAAACACCGCACTACCCTACTTTTCACCCCATTTTTCTCAACCATAATCTCCTCAAAATGCTGCCATACTCGTGATTTCTTTTGTCTTTTTTTGGTCTATGGGCATCAAGACCATCTCCAGCTGCTATATTCGGAGCACCATTCTCTACAATGTCACCATTCACATCAGTAGAGTTTCTGGATTCTGCATTTTGATCATCCTCTACAATGTGCTCCATCCCCAGTGTTTAATTCCCCTTATATGCAAATAATTCATCAGTAGAATCAACACTACCAATGATTTCCAACCCATGTATGTTTTCACCTTCTGGTGCCACTAACTAACTTCTTGAGCAGACATCTACAAACCCTGATTAATCAACAGAAAATATATAATTAGCAAACTAATATAATACCAGGACAAAACCAATAATATAATTAATAACAAGATAATATACTCTTAATTAACAAACTGAAATCATCACTACAAGACTGCAAAAAATATATAAATAATATGAATGAACATAGACACATAATGGTTTTCTTTTTTCTGTTAACTTTCAGTTTTTTAGTTTTATTTTAGTATTCTATTTATTTCAGTTTTCTATTTTTCCTTTTCTTTTTATTTTAAAATGTTTTATAAAATCCATCTCACTGATCAAAACCGTAAGACCAATACCTATTCTACAGTTTCTCTGTTTTTTTTTCAATACGGAGCTTGTAAAAAAACCCTGAAAAAGAAATACCTATGATTATATATTTATTTATTTATTTACATTTTATTTCCCTATTTACAGAACAAAACTGAAAAGTGACGGAATGAACAAAGAAAATCAAAGAAAATAAATAGGAACAAAAATAAGAACAGGAACAAAGAAAATCACGAAATACATAGGAAGAACAAACAAATATTTATAATGGACAAAATAGAAAATAAGTACCTGATGTGTGCGTCGAAAATCCACTTCTTGGCAGAGAAACCGACCCGGCGGAGGCATCGACCAAAACTCAAAAAACAGACCGAAACTCAAAGAGAGGTGGTAGACCGAGACTGGTGGTGGTGGAGGGCCGAAGGTGTTGTGAAAGGTGAGGGCTGTGAGAGTCAGGGCCGGAGGCGTCGTGAGAGGCGAGAGGTAAGGGCTAGGTGAGGGCCAGAGGTGAGATGTGAGGGCTAGGTGAGAAAGTGAGAAATGAGAATGAGGCGGGGGGTGTTAGGTTTAGTAAGGTATGATATGAATAATGAAATAGAATAAAATAATAGAATATATATTAATATTTACTATTTGTTCGCGAACTGTTCGCGAACTATCGAACAGTAATATATATGTTCGTGTTCGGTTTGTGTATTTAACGAACATGTTCGCGAACTGTTCGGTTCGGTCAAACCCGAACACGAACCGAGCGTTGACCGAACTTTTTCGTGAAATTTTCGCGAACATTCATTTCATTTACACCCCTAACTGCTGTAGTTCTGGGTGTATTAGCGCACGCTAAGGGATCTCATTAGCGCGTGCTATCGAGCAGTAGGGTCTGAGGTCAGTAGATGGATTCCGGCTGTTAGCGCACGCTAAGGGCAGGTGGTTAACACGCGCTACGGTGCGGTGGTTAGCGCACGCTGCGTTTGGTAGCACACGCTAACTGGTAGTTCGAGGCAGTCCAGTGACTACTGGACTGGGTCTGGAGGTCTCGTTAGCGCACGCTAACTTTTGGTGGTTAGCGCACGCTAACTGTACATTTTTGAGAGAATGTTTGTTCTGATACTTCGATAGCGCACGCTAATCATGTTGGATTAGCGCACGCTAAGCTGTCCAGTATATAAACTGGACAGCAGTCTTAACCTTCATTTTTTCTTCATTTCTTCTTTTTCCTCCGCGGGTTTGAGACGAGGGCGACTAGGGCTTGGACTCCTGGTCGATTTCTACTCCATCCAAGGTGTTTTGGAGTATCCTAGGTGATTATAACATCATCTAATCCATTGTTCTTCGCCGAATCAAGGTATTTTTCTTAAATCCCTAGAGTTGACTTTTTTTTGGGGTTTTGTTCTTAATTTCATTTTTCATCCGATTTTTGATAAATCGATTGTTGTTAAATGATGTTGTTAAACATATCCCATGGGTTGTATATCCATATTTCAGTTTGGAATATTTGTTTTTGGGTTTCGTCGGGTCGGTTGGCGTTCTTGGCCTTTTTGGAGGAAACCCTTGAACTTTTGTCGTTTGTTCCTTTAATTCGGTGGCTTTGGGTTGTAATTTGGAATTCATTTTCATTGTTGTTGTTGTCGTTCGTAGTTTATTGTCGCGGGTTGTCGTTCGGCGGAGTCGGCGGGTTCGTAGGCAGTTCGGGTCTTCTCACTTCGGTCGATTCTTCGCATCCCGTTCATTATCTCGTTTCGATCGTGGTTTCGAGGCAAGTATTTTCTTATACGAATTGTGTCTTGCAAATAGAGTTTACATGTTGGATTTACGGTGGTTGATTTACCCTCGTGAATATGATTCGTGTGAGTTGAGCATGATTTGATTATTTCAAACGTTGAGGGCTTTAATGATACCCTTGTTTGTTTAAAGTTATGGAATTGTGTATTCCGTGTTAATTGTGTTGTTGTGTTTTGAAGAGTTTGATAATGTTGTCGGATAAGTAGCCATCTCTAGTAAGTATTCTTGATGAGCTTACATTCTTAGCGTATTAGTATTGCATGAGTAACGCGTGTGTGTGTATGCTCACTATGGGTTAGATCCGACGGGGTCTCGGTAGGGGTCCACGGAGGGGTGGATCTGCGAGCTTGCTTTTAACCACTATGGGTTAGATCCGATGGGGTCTCGGTAGGGGTCCACGGAGGGGTGGATCCGCGGTTAATTGTAGTGCATTTTACAAATGTGATTTGATTTTGGCGTTTCCGAAAACGAGTGGTTTTGAACGGTTTTCATGATTGCATGCATTGACTAAGTGTGTAAGAGGTAAGTTGTTCGTTTGGCTTACTTAGCTAGGATGGCACTAGAGTATTTGTCGTTTGTGTTTAAACCTTTGGTTGTGGGTTTTGATGTTAGAAAACGGACCTCGCTTTTGTTCTCGCGAAGTGTGATTTGATGAGATTGGGATGATATCCCAACGGTTTTTATAAAGGTCGTTTTATGGAAATTGATTTTGGGCCGAGACCCGTTCATTTTGAAATGGTTATTTTTCAACTAAGCACTTGAGGTCTAACAAGTTCTACTTTTAAAAATCCCCGAGATGAGAAATTTATTTCCAAACACTTCTTTGATGGTTTCTAATTAATAAAACTTCTCAGGAAGTCTTTTGTAATTATTTGTCTTACCCGATTCGTGATTTCTATTTGTTTGTTACATTTCGTATGATTTCATACTTGTACTAGCAAAACAGTGGAGTTTTGCTAACCCTCGAGTATTCGGGGGGTGGATGTCTGTATTGCATTCAGGTTTTGGAGCATAGCACAGGGTCGGCATGAAGGATGATGAAATATGAACGATACTAATCACACGAGGACCCATTGATGTCATATTGATTTAGTTGTATTTTATTTTCCGCTGCAGTATTCTTTCCCCATTGTACGGGAGTGTGTTGTACTCGACCCCTGCGTGGGCATGTAATGTGTTTGAGTTGTATGTATTTATTGAAGGACCAAATCGGTCTACTGAGTCATTTTAGCCTTAAAGGCATTGTTGAGATGTTCGATGTTGTTACTAGTCTGGTAGATCCTTGAGGAAAGGTTCTACGGCGTGTAATATCCCTGAGCGGATTGGGGGTGTTACATAAGGACCCTCCCGCATTGGCTAGTGAACAAGTCAAACGCGTATAAGCACAAAGCTTCCACAAGAGGACTTGTAAAACGAGCAAATCAATTCGAAAATCATTAGCAGCGAACAAAAACAACACTAAAAAGACATCAGCAGTGACGACACTCCTCGAATAAATCAAATACGAGAGTCGACTATATACATATCGTGAAATCAAAATCCACATAAGGATTCCACCACTTAACAAATAATCATAAAAATAGCCTGTGTCACACGAGGCACAACACAAAGAAGGAAGAATTACATCCACAGGTCGCACGAAGATGATGATCGCCCCACGATACTAATCACGACCAACAAACTCAGACGACGCGTCGCGACACGACTCATTCAGACAAAATCCGACGAGACAAAACTCAACAGACACCACTTGACCCGACAGCCTAGGTTTCCACAACCTAATCTCCGATACCATTTATGTAACACCCCCAATCCGCTCAGGGATATTACACGCCGTAGAACCTCTCCTCAGGGATCTACCAAGCTGGTAACAACATTTAACATCTCAACAATGCATTTAAGTCTAAAATGACTCAGTAGACCGATTTGGTCTTTCAATAAAATATGTACAACTCAATCCTAAAACATGCCCACGCAGGGGTCGAATACAACACACCCCGTACAATAGGGAAAAAATACTGCAGCGGAAATAAAATACAATTAAACTAATACAAAAAATAAATGGGTCCTCATGTGATTAGTATCGATCATCTTTCATCATCTTTCATGCCGATCCTGTGTTATGCTCCCAAAACCTGAATGCAAAAACAGACATCCACCCCCCGAATACTCGGGGGTTAGCAAAACTCCACTGTTTTGCTAGTGCAAGTATAAAATAGAAATACGAGCCATACAATTCACATTCCATGAATAACAATAATCCAGAAATCCTCAAAGATCCAAACATAATGAAAAGTACTTCCCGAGGGAAGAGTTTGGGTAAAACGTTCCAAAATCGAAGGATCACAAATCAAGAGAAACAATTTTATAAAATGGTCGCGACCGTAGTGTGCGCTATCGGCCAGTATCGACCCAGAATTCTAGGTCGGGGCCCACACGGCCCGGCATTGTCGACCCAACCTGCCGACCGGGGCCTGCCTGCCCGACCCCGATAGCGTGCGCTGCGCGGACGCTAGCACGCGTTAGCCGACCTGTCCAGAACCCTCTGGACCAAACTGATCGGCCAGGTAACGTACGCTAGTCGGACGGCAGCATGCGCTACACATGCCGATTAGCGCGTGCCACAACCGATAGTAGCGTGCGCTACCTGCCGATCCTCCCTGAGTCCAGAACTCCAGGGACCTCTCTGCCCAGACCGATAGCGTGCGCTGGCCGGCCGCATAACGTGCGCTACTCCTGCCGGCTAGCGTGCGCAGCCTTCCGGCAGTAGCGCACGCTACGCCGGTTCCTGCCGCGTCTACCCGGCGGTGCTCAAGACTTCCGATGCTCGCGCACCCGTCCGGCCAGTGCCCAGCCGCCCTGACCCGACGATTCGGTTTCCGAAAACGCACGGAACGAAACATGACGAAATGCTCGCGGACAACATCGTCGATCCGAAATGAAATACCACGCGACAATGAATCACACGCGACCAAATAAACACAAAAATCGATCAAGACAACAAATACGAATGTGGATACCCACAACTTTGGGTAACTTACAAAATGGCCCAAAACGCCCGAAAATCACGATACGTGATTGAATAACCAAACCGAAGTTCACAACACGTCTAACAAAGTTAAACGAACTTATGGGAAACTCGAAACAATAGTTTCGAACGAGATTCGCAAGAATCGAACTCGAGTGCGGAAAAGTCGCTAAGAAGCATGGAACTCAACAAAACAGCACTGAAACGATCTCGGATGGCAAAAAGTGCAGAATTAATCATTCTCAGAATGACGAAACGGTCGCAAGCGAGTCGTCAAAATAGACTCTCACCAAAAAAAATTATCGGAAATCGAAAATTGCGGATATTACAGCATCTATGGTTAGGACATATAAAACTTAGAAGAATTTAAAGATATGGTAGATAATGGCCCATTGGACGACCTCCAAGTTGAGTCATTTCCAATTTGTGAATTATGTCTCGAAGGTAAGATGACCAAAAGGATTTTTAAGAGCAAGGGAAACCGTGCTTATAATGCGTTAGAATTGGTTCATACGGACGTATATGGTCCAATGAAAATCCAGGCTAGGGGTGGTTTTGAATATGTCATCATATTTATAGATGATTATTCGAGATATGGATACATCTATTTGTTGCGACGTAAGTCTGAAGCCTTTGACAAGTTCAGAGACTTCAAGGCAGAAAAGGAGAAGCGTCATGGAAAGAGTATCAAGTCACTGCGATCTGATCGTGGTGGCGAATACCTTAGTGGAGAGTTTTTGGATTTTTTGGCAATTGAGGGGATTTTGTCCCAGCTCACTGCGCCGGGAACTCCACAACAAAATGATGTTGATGAGAGAAGGAACATAACTCTTTTAGATATGGTTAGGTTAATGATGAGTTATTCGGATCTACCTATTTCATTTTGGGGATACGTCTTGGAAATAGCAGCGTACAATTATAAACCTGGTGCCTTCGAAATCAGTTCCAAAAACACCCATAAAACTGTGGAGTGAGCGAAAACCTAGTCTAAGACATGTTCAGATTTGGGGTACTCCAGCACATGTGCTGAATAAGAAAGTTGATAAGTTGGCATCTCGTACAGAAGTGCGAGTGTTTGAAACTTTATCAGTATTTTCTCTATATAATGAGATTGACATTAGAGATGTTAAACGGGCTAGTCCTAGCGGGCTTCGGGCTAAACGGTCCGGGCCAAAAAAGCCCGGATTTAAATGGGCTAGGAAATATCGGCCCTAACCCTAACCCTAACGGGTTTCGGGCTAAACGGGCTAAACGGGCTAAATATTTAAAAAATCTATTTTTTATTTTTTATAAGTCATAAACAAAAAAAACAGTAACAATATATTTTATATATATAGTAACAACTATACTATAATAAATATAACAAAAAATATACTTTTATGTATATACATATATATACACACACTATATTAACAAATACTATAATGATATATATTATATATAATATTAATATATATTACATATACTATAATATTAATATATGTTATATAAATATATTATTACTGTAAGTTGAAATTAACAATATATATATATATATAGATATATATATCGGGCTTGAGCCTAGCGGCCCAAGCCCACCTAACGGGCTTCGGGCTAAACGGTTCGGGCCAAAAAAGCCCGGATTTAAACGGGCTAGGAAATATCGGCCCTAACCCGGTTTTTTGGCGGGTTAAACGGGCCAGCCCTACGGGCCCGAGCCCGTTTAACATCTCTAATTGACATAGAGAAATCTTACTACTTATCCTTTTCACTTTGATACCAAGAATGGTATCGACTTCTCCTAGATCTTTCATCTTAAAGTTCGAGGATAGGTATTTCTTCATCTCAAGAGTACCTTATAGGTGAGTTCCAATGATCAACATATCATCGACATAAAGACAAATAATGACAGTATATTCGGTTGTGTATTTAGAATAAATACACATGTCAGCACTATTGTGTTGAAATCCGAATGCAATTATAGTGGTGTCAAATCTCTCATGCCACTGTTTAGGAGCTTGTTTCAAACTGTACATGGATTTAATAAGTCTACACACTTTGTTTTCTTGTCTAGGTATCACGAAACCTTCAGGTTGCTCCAAATATATCTTCTCGTTGAGATATCCATTCAGAAAGGCTGTCTTCACATCCAATTGATGAATGTATAGACCTTTCAATACTGAGACTACTATAAGAGTTCTAATAGAACTAATTCTAGCAACAGGAGCATATGTATCAAAGTAATCAATATCCTCTCGCTGCCTATACCCCTTGGCAACTAATCTTGCTTTATAGGCTGATATGGGTCCATCTCGATGAAACTTTCTCTTGAAAATCCATTTGGATCCTATGGGTCTCTTTCCCTTGGGTAGATCAACTAACTCCCAAGTTCCATTACCCATAATTGAATCCATTTCATCATTGACAGCTTCCTTCCACAGAGGAGCATCTCTTGATGACATGGCTTCATTGAAGGTCTTAGGATCATCGTCCAAGTTAATGTTTTAAATGACCTCTCTCGTCACTTTCTTTTGATTTCCTTCAACCAAATAAGAGAAAAAATCTTCTCCGAAGGTTTTCTCTTTTCTGATTCTAGTATCTCTCCTTGGTTCCTCTACAACCGGAGGTGGGTGTATTTCTCGAGAAGTACTTGAAGGTGTTGTGGGATTAGTATTTTCATCATCTCTAGAAAACTTATCCTCGAAGAATTCCACATCTCTGGATTCTACAACAACACCTGATTCAATATCCAATAATGGGTAAGCCTTGCTATTATGAGCATATCCAATGAACACACTCTTCATAGCTCGTGCTCCCAATTTGGATCGCTTAAGATCGGGAGTCCGATAATAAGCAACACACCCCCACACTCTCAAATAGTCTAGGTTAGGTTTTCTTCCTTTCCACAACTCATATGGACTTGTAGGGATCACACGACTAGTGATCCTATTGTCAATGTAGCAAGCAGTCAATAGTGCTTCCCCCCACATACTGTTTGGCAGACCCAATTGGTTCAACATGCAATTTACCATCTCAGTTAAAGTTTGGTCTTTCTCTAAGCCAAACCATTCCGTTGAGGACTATATGGTGCGGTTCGTTCATGTTTGATACCATTCTCTTCGCAGAATGTGTCAAACTCCGTGTTGAAATATTCTCCGCCTCTGTCTGAGCGAAGAATTTTAATGTGTCTTTCGAGTTGATTTTCGACTTCAGCTTTATATCATTTAAATGCATCAAAAGCTTCATCTTTTGACCCCAGCAGATAAACATATAGATATCGACTAAAGTCATCACAAAATGTAATGAAATACCTTTTTCCTCCTCGAGTAAGTATTCCATTAAATTCACATAAATCACTATGAATCAACTCAAGTAATGATGTGTTTCTCTTTACTGATGCAAATGGTTTCTTAGTAAACTTTGATTTTACACACGTTTCACATTTTTCAAAAACTTTTGTGTCATATTTTACCATCTCTTTAGATTGCATCTTTTCAATATTTTTAACATTTGTGTGTGCTAATCGTTTATGCCATAAAGAAATTGAACAAACAAAATAACCAGAAAAACTTAATTCATTAGCAACATTTCCATCAAACACATCAAAGTTAGCAACATCAGACATAATACAAACACTAGGACCATCACCATCTGAACTACTCTTACTACCCTCATCACTAAGGTAGGGACGGTACATACCCCTACAGTTGTCTGCCTTTCCCACATACTGTCCATTTTTAGTGATCTCAATCTTGCCATTCTCGAGCTCTATTTTGAACCCGGCTTTGTCAAACTTGTCCGCAGAAAACAATCCCTTCGTGATGGCAGGAACATGTAAAACATCACGAAGGGTAACCCAACAACCACTTATGAACTTCAAGAAAACATCTCCTTTTCCTAAAACATCAGCTTTGTGGCCATCCGCATAAACCACAACCGTCCCTGGAGCTGCTGGACAGTAAGTGCGGAAGCGAGTGATCATTGTCCACGGACATGCACGGTGGCTCCCATATCAACGAACCACCCTCGACTCGCTATTGCTCGTGTCAGAGAAGAGATCATGAACACATCTCCAAGGTTCACATTTGCTACCATATTTGTAACATCCTCGACAGCATGTACCATGGGACCAGATTTGTGATCTTTACACTCGCGTGCATAATGGCCAGTCTTTCCGCAGACGTGGCATGTTCCGGACCTCTTAGGCTTTGAGATAGGGTTCTTTTGTTGTTGATTACCAGGCTTCTTGAAGTTAGGTTTCTTGGGCCCAAAGTTCTTTCGATTTTGTCCCCCAGATTTGCCCTTATTTCAAGAACCCCCAGCTGACACGTGATGCATACTCGATCCAACTTTACCACACTTATCCATGTTGCGAGTCTCCTCCTCAATACGGAGGTGCTTCAACAGATCATCCAATGAGTAATCCTCGGATCTGTGCATCATTCTCTTAGAGAAGTCTTTCGAGGAGGGTGGCAGTTTTGTGATAATCACACCAACCTGGAAGAGTTCCGGCAGAGAGATGGAAAGCGAGTTCATCTTGTTGACCATAACCTGGAGTTCATGCACTTACTCCATAATGGGTTTGTCATCAACCATTTGAAACTCTACATACTTGGACACAAGGTACTTGTTAGTACCTTCCTCATGTGCCTTGTACTTGAGTTCCCAGGCTTTCCAAAGCTCTCGTGGATGTGTGACCGATGCGTACAGATCATAGAGGCGATCAGACAAGGAATTCTTGATGTGGCCAACACACAGTTCCTCAGACTCTCTACACAGAGCCCTTAGCTTTTCCATATCTGAAATCTCTTTAGGATCCACAGCCTTTCCCGCTTCGGGAATTGGATCAGTGGGAATTGGTGCAAGTTCTGGGTCCAGTACATAGCCAAGTTTCAGCACAGCGAGCATGAACTTGACCTTATCAGCCCAGCGGGTGTAGTTTTGTCCATCGAGTCGGACAAGCCGGACAAACTCTTGGTTCATTAGACGGAAATTCGCAGATGAGATTTCAGTGTCCATTTGACTGTTCCTTTAAATACGATTTAATAATAAACACCTTTAAGAATGTTGAATATTTGTCTAGATAGACACACAATCCGATAATTAGTATTGAGAACTAATACCGAATTATATAATTATTAAGAGCAAACAATATGGAAGATAGAAAAATAGAATAGTCTCAAATAATAAACAATTTTGTTATTATTATATTACCGAGTTTCAACCAAAACCGGAATGATCTTTCACGATCAGATCCGATTGTAAGAAAGGGGGAGAGAAGCAGACTGTCCCGTTGATGGACGAAATTGAATGCGCAACAAATATGTAAAAATCAACCTGTTTCTTGGATCTCTTAGTTGAAGAAAACGGCACGGAGAAAATCCTGTCCTTAAAGGTTTTTACGCGCTTCAACGGCTGTAAGCTTCAGCATAGAACCCCAGGATTTGATGCAGCTTTATCGTCGTTCCAACAGCAATGGAAGGAGCGATAAATGCAAAGGCGACTACTTGGAAACTCAAAGAAAAACGAGAGAGAGGAGGCTGCGATTTTTGGGATATTTTTTTCAGGCCCAACTTGTTCACCAAGCAAACCCAGTTCTGGAACCTTCCAGGTCCGTATCCGATGCGGCGTGCGAAGTGCAAAGTGCGCCTACAACGAGCCACTTTGCGTACCTCGCGTCTCGCGTCCACGGCCCGGCTCGGCGCGCGTGTGGGCTTGGCCCATCTCTAGTTCACTAAGGCCTTTGACGGCCTAACTAGAGAAAAAAACCTTATAAACCAACTTTTGTTTCTTATTCCTACCAATGTGGGACAAAGGAAAAATGCCAAATTCCTTTTAGCATAAATATTTTCAACAGTATTGTATTATAAATTAAAGATATTGTGTTGTGTTATATGCAAACAAGGTTGGTTTGATAAATTATAATATAAAGTGTTGCGAGTATAAAATTATTTGGTAATGAGGTGATTTTTAAACTGATGCAAAGTAATAAAATAACAGTAAATGGAGTAACATTTTTAAATAATGGTGACTTTAAAATTATTTGATAACTGTAGCTACAAAACATATACAGTTAATATTTTCACTCAAACATGTTTTTGGTCCAAAAGGTAATGTGACTTGAAAAAAACTGATTTTTTTGGCTCGATCGCGGTCAGGGGCGTAGCTTAGGGAGAGGGTGACTCTAGTAGACTGAAGTCCAGCAGTTAAAAAAAAAAAATTTAGAAGATTTTGTGTTGACTTAGACTTTGTTTAAATTAGCCCACTAAAGACCCACCAAAAACCAAAGCCCATTTTTTTAAAGCTTAAACACATTTGTATATATCCAATTAATCCACTAAACTTATACAATAACCATTTAGCATTTGGAGATATCTTTCATCGGCTCATTCTAATTTCCAAGGAGAAGGAGACCACGGTAGTCAAAGTCAAACAAACAACCGGCGCACCAGTCCACTCACGGCTCACACCTTGGACTGCGCCGACAACTTTGTGAGAGAGAGCCACTGGCCGCTGCCGACTGCCGAGGCCTGAGCGAGTGAAGCGACTATCAGACTGTGGAAGGCTGCGATTTCTTGTGTTGTGCAAGGGCAGCAAGGCTGAGGTAGGAAATCAAATTAATTGGTAAAATGATTGGTTTAATTGATTTTTTATTTAAATTGGTAATTGGTTTTAATTTCTTGTAATAATTTATGGTTTAAAATGATTTATGACTGGTTCCTAGTTAGGGGTTTTACCTCTTTAATTAGAACAAGTGTGGTTGAAAGGTTGAAATTAATTTTGAAATGATTTAGTGAATTGATAGGTAATTCCTAGTCAGGGTTTTTACCTTTTTAATTAGGAACAAGTGTGATTGAAAGGTTGAAATCAAATTTGAAATGATTTAGTAAATTGATAGTAATAGGTTTAATCTATGTTGTTTCCCCTAATTCATTTACGCTTTGTTCCCGAATTTTAGTAAAGGAAAAAAAAGAAAGGGAAGGAAAATATGGAGAGAAAAGAAAGGGAGGGGAAGGAAAGGAATAACTACTTTTGTGTTCCCGAGTTCGTAGGAAATGTAAGGAAAATTAAAAAAAATGTATTCCCGAGTTGAAAGGAAGAGAAAGGAAAACAACAACTTTACAATTTTACCCCTAATTTTTTTTGACCAAACATGTTAATCTTTTGAATTCAGATCTTGGTCAATAAAACTGACAACTTTACAATTACAGTAAAACCTCGATAAATGCATATGATCGGGACCGGAGAAAAATATTAATTTAGCGAAATTATTTATTTATAGAAAGAAAATTTGAACATGTTATAAAGAGTTGGGACCGGAAAAAATTATTCATTTGGCGAGGTTATTCGTTTATCGAACATTCATTTATCGAGGTTTAACTGTATACTTTTAATCTATTTTCACACCAAACTTGATAATTTAACACCAATAATAACATTATACTTTTGGCGGAAGACTCAAAATTGAAACGAAATAAATGCATTTGAAATTGTCCTTTGAAATTATCCCAAACAATTTAATTTAATTAGAACATGACTTCTAAAACCAGAATTCAATTCGTAAATCCAAAATCAAAAACCAAACATATAAAGTCAAATAAATAAGAAATCAACAACTATCATCCGATGTGACTCAATTACCCGCACCCATCATTGTTTTTAGTAGATCCTTTCGTATGTTGAGTGGACAACTAAACAATGTCCTTGCATCTGCTTGATTACGCGCCAAATACATGAGAGCATCAGGTATTTCATGGGGTTCCAAACCCATCGGCTGCAATTCTTTATAAATTTCATCACCGGTATACTCGTCATGGTAAGCTCTTTCAAAAATTTTGTTACCTTCCCTCATAACATTAGCCACATCTGCAACAACATTCACAATCTTTGTTTCAAATGGTTCGTCTTCATCTTCTTCTACAACTTTTCTTTTTTTACTTTTGCACTTCTTCGTACTTGAATTTTGCTCAGGTGAAAAACACGTAGGAGATATCACTTGAATGTCATCGCCATCATCATCATCATCTATGCGTTGGTTCTCCAGTGTAACATCATTACTTCTCAATAAATCATCAACTTCTGCAATAGTTTCTAATTTGATGTCCACAGTTTTGCTCAATCGGGCATTTTTCTCTTTCGCTGTTTCAGCATGTGCTCCCGAAGCTCTATCTCTCGCAAATAAGACCAACATTTGATCATAGTTTGCTACTTTTTTTGTCTTCAAGGAGACTGCCTCAGGCTTTGACTGTTTAACAAACCCAAAATACAATTAATATTGTGAATAATAACATAAATATATAAGAAACTAAGTAAAACGTAAAATAGACACTTACATTAATCAAGTTTTCCCACACTTCATCATCTGCTTCAATTAGTTGGGTATCGGAATTCCATGCGAACCCACTCAATGAACTTCCACGAAACATATCATACCATTGCGAAAAATAAACTTTCAAACTTTTCAAACGATTTTTAAGATTATTTTTTGTTAAATTCATTTGAAGTTTTGTATTCAGCTCCTCCACCATATTGGCGTATGCTTGTGTAGTAAAGGTCCCATTAATCCTATTGCCTTTTTCTTGTTGTGTTACCATTGCATCAATAAAAGCAGAATCCATCATATCTGTCCAGTTCACGCTATGTTTCTTACCGGCATTTCCAATGTAATACCCCGATTTTTCGGATATTTTTTCGTTTATATATTGTATATCGTTGATGGATAATTGTGCTTGAGGATGTTGTGAACGTATGATAATGTTATTGAAATGCGTATATGTATTTATTGTGCCGTATGATCGTTTGGTATGCCGAGATGTTGGTCGAGGATAGTTGAATATGGCTAAGCACAACCACGATAGCGCACGCTATGAGATATGCTTAGCGCACGCTACGAGGCACGAGTAGCGCACACTATGTTGTGTACTTAGCGTACGCTAATAGGTTCGCATTATGTACGCTGAGGAGGGTCCTTAACGTACGTAAGACTTTCTGGGAAAGATTCGGAAGGCGACCAACATGTAGGCCCGGGTTGATGTTTATTGGCATTTACCGCACGCTACTAAGGATGGTTAGCGCACGCTAATATCAGATCGTCCGACAAGGAATCTTGGCTTTCGGCGAGTGGACCCGGCCACTTGCGACGCGTGTCCAGATAAGGTCAGCGGGTGTTTGTCATGTAGGGCTAGCGCACGCTAATTCCAGATCGGTCAGAGGAATCCCGATAATCGCGGATGCTTTCGGCATGTGGGGGCACGAGTGGTAGGTGTGTACTGTATCAAGTCAACTTCGGATAGCGTACGCTAAGGTCAATGAATTGCGTACGCTAGGCAGGATGTTTTACGTACGTTAATGCATGGGCATTACGTACGTAAGCTAGTTTACGAAGCAAGGCAGTAGCCTCTGGGCTGCGATAGCGCGCGCTAACAAAGTCAGTTAGCGCAGGCTAAGGCTGTAGCGCACGCTAAACATGAGATGTTAGCGCACGCTAATAATGAATATTATAAAAGGGGACAGACGGGTGCTGAGAGGCATTTCATCCATTTTTCTTCCTTCAGTCGGGAGAGAGAGTTGGGATGTATTTGAGGTTCCCAAACACTGTATAATGATAATCTTTAACAACATTATATTGAGAGCATGAATTCAAGCCTTGTTCTTCAAGTTATTCATGATTCTTGGAATGGAGTTCAAGTGTTCTTCTTTTTGGTTCGTCTAATCCAGGTAAATTTGGTATCCCTTTTGTTTATGGTTCGTTTTTAAGGATGATTACATGTGAGGAACATGTTGGATAATCATATAACGATATTATATGAGATTCAATGGAATTTTGATAAGAGTTTCGGATGTTTCTTCATATTATAAAGATGATGGTTAGTTTAAACCGTTTTGAGATAGATTTCTGTATCATGATAATTTCAGTGATCGATTTAGAGGAGTTAAATCATGATACGAGGTTGAATTCCGGATTGAATATGTTATGATCATTGTTACCAAATTGGTTTGATTATTGATATGATTATTGTTCTAGGTTGATTAACCCATAGGTATAACCGATGTGCCGTTGAAGGTCAGAAATTCAGTCCAATGTATCGTAGAGCTCGTAGACGAGGACGATGAGTTCGGTGGTGGTTTTGTCATATTGATATCCAGGCAAGTGTTTACTTGTTCGGTTATAATGTTTTGATGAGTAATTCCATTTACATTTCATAAGTATTTTATGTTGTGTTGTATATTGACGAATGTTCAGTGATGTTCTAAAAGGATTAGAATGCACAGTTGATGATTGTTGAGATACTTGGACAATCTTGGGAAGATTGTAGTATTCGGATATTGTTGATCTCATTTTGGATATTCTTGGTCTGTGGTATGCATTCCGGAAGGAAGTCCGGATAGAGGTATGTTTTATGGTAATCGTAGATAGAGGATTATGTACGAGGAGGTATTCGGTATTGAGGTATTATACGGTATTGTTGTGATACTGGGATTTTTATGGTATTATCGTGATATTGGGTTTTTGATGAGAATCGTTGGATTACCGGAAGTGGTAAGGTTATCATTGAGGTTATTATTCTCATGATGCATGGCATGTGAATATTTATGTTTATGTACTTGCAATTATTTGTCGGGTATTATTGCTGACCCCGTTGTGGGACTTGTTTTCCAGGTATTGAGGACTGTGATGGTAGCAGTCGTGAGGCGAGGATTTCGGACGATATTGGCTATGGCATATTGTTGGGGAATTGTGTATTTTGTTTGTGTATATCATTATTGATGTATATGTATCTTGGACTGTATTTCTATCCGCTGCGTGAGTTCTTTCAAATGGCTTTCGGCTTTTTGCCAACTGAGTTTCATTTCGAAAACCGATTCCCTTAACCGAGTTTTTGGCCTCGTTCGTTTTGACGGTAGTTGGTGTTTTCAAATGATTTTGTGAGTTTTGGAAAATACTACCGTCATCGGCCTTTTTTGTCGTTCTTGTATTTGGTTTTTATCCTGGTGGGTTCCGGCGCAGGGCCCACGGCGTGTAATACTCCCGTAAGGTTTTTGGGGTGTTACAATTATGGTATTGGAGCCCAAGATTTTGTGATAATCGGGCATGTGTGTTATGTGGCTCTACTGGTGTGGTAGTAGCGTGATATTTGTGATATTTGGAACTGTGTGATTTTTGAGTACTGTCGTAGTGATGTGTGGGTTTGGGGATTGTTAGTGTTTCCGAGACCGACGAGGCAGGGAGTGAACGCTGGTGCCGTGGTCATGTGCAATGTGCGGCTCCAATCGGGAAGTGAACGTCGGTGCGAGGCACGTGCAATGTGCGACTTTCGATGTGGAGTGGAACGCCGGTGATACGTGCATATGACAAGGAGCGGCTCATGTGCTTTAGGTGAGGAGACACAGCGTCACAGATCCCACAAAACTCGATAGTGATCTAAACTTGTTGTGGTCTTGGCAGAGACCAATCGTTTTCAAATTGTGATTATTCCTGTTTTGGCATTCTTGTTGTGTCGAGATTTTTGAAATGGTGTCATATGCTAGTATCACAGGAGATCTTCTGTAATACCCGAGATTTCTGTTATGTAATTGGAACTTGTGATATTGTAATGATTGTACTTTTGTCTGGGTACTATTCTCCGTATTTCATAATCCATTGTTGTCGAGCGTATAATTTCGTATATGTGATATTAGAGATTGAAATTCTGTGCATGTAGCGCACGCTACAGGCTGCATGTAGCGTACGCTAACAGGGATTCATAGCGCACGCTACATGGGACAATTAGCGCACGCTATGCGTGGTCATATTGATTGGGACGTGCGGTAGGTGAGATCTGGCCGGGGGACCCCTGTCGGATCGTGTCGGATGTACCTGGACGGCTTTCGGGAAAAGGCCAAGTCAACGCCTTAGCGCACGCTACAGGTATATGCGTAGTGCACGCTAAGTGCCGAGTACAGTTTAGACTGTGAGCCGTTAGCGCACGCTACGAACAGGGTCTAGCGCGCGCTAATAGCCATTTATTATAAATAGGACAGCATCCTATTCGTGATTTCAGTTCTTTCTCCTCCCATAACCCGAACTCTTACATTTAGAACATAACTCCCTTCGTCCTAAACACTTCGTATCAACCTCCTAGTTCGAGATTGAAGATCTTATATCATTGGAGATTGGTGCTCAAGCCTTCGGTGTTGGATTGCTTCATTTTCATCCGTGTTCTTCACTACTTTGAGGTAGGTGATTCTTCACCAATGATTAGTAATGTTCCTAAGGAAGTTTGAATCATGTTTGGATAGCAAGTATTTCGTTATAATCGGTCATCACATGTTAGAAGGATACTTTTGACGTATCGGCACTATATATCGAATGAACCGTTGAACCATCTTATTATAAGGACCCCTAAGCATGTTCAAATCGAGTTATGATCAATAATCGGATATTTACCCAGTTGATACGTTGTACACGTTGGAATCATGTGTTTTGGAACGTAAGACGATCGGAACTTAGATTATTTATTGAAGATCGTAGATGGATTATGAAATTGAGATGACTATCCGTATATTTGTATTTCATAATCATAAAACTTCCACAAACCTTAGTAGCATGATATGCCCGAGGATAACTTGTATCATCACGGTAGAATTCATGAGTTCTTCACCATTCAACCCAGTTTTCGGTTTGCAGTATTCTGCCATGCAAGATTAGCGCACGCTAACATGTGTGAGTTAACGTGCGCTATCGAGGTTCGGTTAACGCACGAAACGCACGTAGCGACGTTATGAGACCAAATGAGCCGATCGCTACCCGTGGCTAGCGCACGCTAGTCTTATACGATAGCGTACGCTAACAGTCCGGATTAGCGCACGTTACGTAAAGTACGTGGCGCGCGCTAAGCAATCCAGACAGCTTGTTTGTTTTGAGCTTTTCGGCCGTAGGCCGAATTGTTAGGCCATTGTTCGACTTGAGATGATTTGTATATCATTCCTTTTGTTAAGGTTCGAGCTTGCTACGTTGATCGAAGGAGGCGACCTTCGAGTGGGTTGAGATCATTGAAGTATATCGTTCTTGCCATCTTCGAGGCAAGTATCGTGATATGTTAATATTGGTATTTTTGGAGCATGCGTATGGTTATTCATGATGTTGAACATGATATTTATTCCGTTGATTTGCCATGGTATTCGTTATATAGTGTTTATATGTTCATGTTGATGAACATAATGATTTGGCATATGTGTATGCATGAGTTGTGTTTGTATACGTTGTACGATCTATGCTGAGGGCGCTGGATCGGATGTCCACCTCGTGTTGGTCCGACGGGATCATCTTGGGATCTAGGCTGAGGGCGCTGGATCATTGGACGGGTTATTTCCACCTCGTGTTGGTCCGACGGGATCATCTTGGGATCTATGCTGAGGGCGCTGGATCATTGGAATGCCCATGCTGTGTAATGGAATCTTGTAGATTCGCATTGTCGGATTCCGGTAGCGGAAGTCCGTGTGGTGTATCTTGTCATGTATTTTTGATGCATATTCGAATTGTTTAATATGATACTTGTACTAGCATCGTTTTGCTAACCCCTTCGGGGGTGGACATTTGTTTTGATGTTCAGGTAGCCGAGATCGTGGAAATGACCACAAGACTGACGTGACGAAGGGGTTCAGTGATGTTTGTGGTTATTGGCGATTTGTTTTCTTGGTTTGATTTCTGTACTCGAGTACGCGTGTCTTATTGATATTAATTCGATATGGTTGTATTAATTACTCGTTGAACCAGTTGTACGTTTTCACAAACTTGAATTTCCGTAGTGTAGATGTCTTAGATTTACTTTCCTTTTTAATTAGCCTTGTAAATCCTTACTTAAAGGGTTTACGGCGCTGTAATTATTCCGAATATCTCGGGGTGTTACAGATTATGGTATCGGAGCTAAGATTCATGGATATCTTGGCAGTTGGGTTTTATTTGGGTCTGTTTACGTTATTTGATTTACTGGTCGTTTGTGACATCACTGTTCAGCCGAAGTCGTCATGTGGACCGTGGTTGTAAGTCTCTTAATCTCTTATACTACTGTTTTACTTAATTACTGTCTTGTGAGTATTGACGGACTTTATTTCAAAAATTTTATTCTGGATATTGAAAAATTGCGTTTACAGTATGTTGAGAGGAGGACGCGGTCGTGGACGCGGACGTGGTAACATGAGACATGAGGATTCCGCAACTACCCCAGAAATATCGGCTAGTCGAACCGATTCCCATTCGGGAGGGCAGCAAGGATCAGCGAATGATGACGCAAATCCTAACATACCGGGAGTGCTTCAACAGGTGGTGGCGCAGATAAACCAGTTCGCTCAGGTCGTTGATCGTGTAACACCCCAAACTAGGCGGATATTACAGTGCCGTGGACCCCCGACTGGGACCCACCAGGCGGATGAAAATGAATGAATTACACAGGGTGAATGCAGTACCGAACCACATTACAACATTAATTACTCCGATGAGGAGTTTCATACAACACACCCAGGATAAAATAGAATACATGTGTATCTTATATGACGATAAAATACACAACACTGAATGAAACGAGTATTCAAACGGAATGTCTGCAGCGGAATAAATAAAGGAAACATAAATGACTGAACAGACCGGGATGATCGGGGGCCCCTTTCTAGTATCACTGGACTCGACGCGTCGGCGTGTTCTCCCGTGCCTTTGCCTTGCCTGCACTGAAAAACAAAATCCCCAAACGGGTCGATACGTAACAACAATCCTCAAGAGTTGAAATTACACAATCATGAATTAATCAAGTTATGAAATATTCTTAATTATGAATTTACAAGAGGAGTATCATAGTACGCCCGTAATGTTCTGTGCAAGTGTACAAGACGAATGACCGGACACACCCGTCCTTGTACCTAATTAGTCTCATGGAGGTAAGCGTTACCGTGTGCACGGTCCGATGTATCGGTGAACCCAATACATGACCATCGTGTGCCCGACTAAAAATTCCACACAGCCACACCCGGCCACGCAATATGAACCCTAAGGTCACATGAACGAGAATGACCATGATGAATATCAATGAATAATAATTAGACTAGGCCAAGATGACTCACCGATATGAAAGTAATAGTGACGTGATTGATAACCCAATGAAATGATTTGGAACCGCTGCCTCGTGAATGAAATGATTATTCGACAATTACAAGTCTCAAAATGATTAATATTATGATGAATGAATTATGATTATGAGCAATCAACAACAAAAGGAATGAGTATCCTTTTAACCGAGTAAGAATTAACTTACAAAATACCGATGACAATTATCCTTCCACGAACAACGCCCTAAATGAAGTGTCGGTCGCACGAACAACCTTAATTCAATACAATTACCAACAATCCGATCAATACACGAATATAACGAATTCCAAACGTCGATACGACTAAACCAAGTCCATAGAGACATTAAATCAAACACGTTGTACCCAACTCCGATTGTTTACAAACAAACTTCGATATACCAATATCAAAATTCCCCAAGAAGTGTTTCAAACCAACAAAACATCTCCAATACGATCAATAATCCGATATGAATATCCAAAAATGTGATTATAACAACAATTAGTCGAAAATCCCCAATTCCAACTCGATTTTCAAAGTGTTCTTGAATAATTCCTCAATAATCCAAAGAATCCTTATACAAACTCATAATCATATACATATCCCTTCATATATCATGATTATAACATCCAAAATATCGCATCTCAACACAAAAATCGAAATCCAAGGTGTTGAAGAATATTACCTTTGAATATCCAATCACTTCGATCCGAAGAACACGAGTTTAATCGAGTATCCAAGCTTCCCGAATGATTGAAGGTGATGAAAAATATACACTCAAATGATAATTGATGAAGAAAACTCTCCCTCAGGCTTATCTCTCTCGTAAGAAGGTGGAAAAGATGAAAAAAATGAGCCGAAATGCTCAAAAAAACAATTTATGTGGGCCGACGGCCAACAGCTCGACCGTGCCCGCTCGACACGGTCGTGGCGCGCGCACTGGCCGGCAGGACTCGACCGTGTCCCGCTTGACACGGCCGAGGCGCGAAGGGACCCATCGACAGTGACCCGTCCGCGTCGCTAAGATTGACTTCGACCGTGTCCCGAACACGGCCGGCCTCCGGGCGCGGGCTACCGGCTAATCCGAAGAGTTCGACTGGCCGTGCATTTACACACGGTCGGGTCCTGAGGCGACGCTACTGCACTTTCCGACGAAAGACGGCACGGGCCGTGTCGGACGACACGGCCGAAGTTCGTTCGGCAGTTGATCGCCGAATCGAAAATGAGCGGTTGAGCTAAAACGACCATAACTCTCTCGTCCGGACTCCGATTGACTCACCGTTTGAACCATTGGAAAGCTAACTCGATGCTCTATAATATTGCAAAGATTTAGAATTTTTGGAGTTACCAAAAATTAATGGTGATCTAACAAAGTCGAACTCATATGAGGAAAGTTGAAACGATGAACAATAACGATACTCAACTCGAAGTTTATACGAACGGTGAACATGGTGAATGAACATGATTGATGAATGATTATAATTGAGTGAAAATACACTGAGTGACAATTACAGACTGATAATTACTGAATGAAAATGAATGAATTACAACCGGGTATTACATACTCCCCCCCTTAAAAAGAGTTTCGTCCCCGAAACTAAGGGTCAAACAACTCGGGATAACTCTCCCGCATAATCTCCTCGGTTTCCCAAGTGGCCTCTTCGACTCCATGTCTGGACCACTGAATCTTGACCAAAGGAATCGACTTATTTCTCAACTCTTTGATTCGCCGCTCTAAAACTCGTATAGGACGCTCCTCATATGAATGATCGTCGGCGATCTCGATTCGTTAACCGGCAGTATGTGACTCGGTCGGCAACATACTTTCGCAATCGAGAGACATGAAACACATTATGAATTCGGCTCGAGCCGAGGTAAAGCCAATCGATAAGCTAACTCGCCTACTCGATCCAAAATTTCAAACGGTCCAATGAATCTCGACTAACTTCCCGTTTTCCGAAACTTAAAATACCTCGACTCTTTGATAAATTGACAAAGACGTGGTCACCAGTCTCGAACTCTAGTGGTCGATTTACGATTATCTCGCATATGATTTCGCCGACTGAGCCGTCAACATACGACTCTTGATCAAAGCTACCTTCTCCCGGCGGCTATAAGCATATCGGGTTCGGTGCCGATTGATTCGACAAGTCATCCCAACACAAGGGAGATCGACAACGACGACCGTACAAGGCCTCGTAAGGTGCCATCTTAATGGAAGCATGCCAACTATTATTATACGTGAACTCGATCAATGGTAGTTGGGCTTCCCAATCGTCCTTCCAATCGAGGACGCATGCCCTCAACATGTCCTCTAATGTACGTATAGTCCTCTCGATTGTCCGTCTGACCGAGGATGAAAGGCGGTGCGAGATTGAGCCGAGTTCCCATAGCACGGTGAATCGATTTCCAAAAATGAGATACAAATCGTCCGTCACGATCGGAAACGATACTCTTAGGAGTACCATGCGCCTTACTATCTCCTTGATGAATAATCTGGGCCTCTCGGGACCCCATGTATCCTTGATCTCAAGGAAATGAGCTGATTTAGTTAAACGGTCCACAATCACCCAAATCGTATTCATGCCACGACGACTCGTCGGCAAACTCGTGATGAAATCCATAGAAATGTCTTCCCACTTCCACTGAATAGGGAGAGGTTTCACATACCCGGCCGCCGATGTTCAATCTTGACTTGTTGGCAAGTTAAGCATCTCGAAACAAATTCCGCGACTTCTCGCTTCATATTACTCCACCAGTAATTTTGTTTCAAGTCTTTATACATCTTGCTAGACCCCGGATGAACAGAATAAGGGGTAGCATGAGCTTCTCTCAAAATCGAGTTTTTCAACTCGTCATTTGCCGGTACGCACAACCGGTTCTTAAACCTCAAAAGTCCATCCTCGTGGATCACGAATCCAGGGGCTTTCCCCTGAGCCACATCCTCACGAATGCGCAACAATGCTGGGTCTGAACCCTGATTCTCCCTGATTGCATCCTCAAGAGATGATGAAATCTCTAACATACATAGCTGTCCCTGAACTCGCTGAAGCCAGACCTCGATCTCTGGTCTAAGAAATTCCTGTTGGAGCTCCTTCTGAATTGTTAAACGAGCAAGCATCTGCTCTTGAATGGACTTACGACTCAAGGCGTCGGCGACAACGTTCGCCTTCCCGGTGGTAAAGGATCTCGATATCATAATCTTTGATTAGTTCTAACCACCGCCTCTGTCGCATATTTAATTCCTTCTGAGTAAATATATACTTTAAACTTTTATGATCGGTGAATATCTGACAAGTGACGCCATAAAGGTAATGACGCCAAATCTTCAAAGCGAACACCACGGCTGCTAGCTCAAGGTCGTGAGTCGGATAATTAACCTCGTAAGGTCTCAACTGCCGTGAAGCATAGGCAATAACCTTCCCGTTCTGCATGAGTACACATCCGAGACCCTGTCCGGACGCATCACTATAAACCACAAATCCCTCCGTCCCCTGCGGCAAGGAAAGTACAGTCGACATTAAGCTCTTGAGTTCCTCGAAACTCCGCTGACACGCGTCGGACCACGTGTATTTCTTATCCTTCCACAAAAGGTTCGTCAATGGTTGAGCAATTTTGGAAAATCCTTCCACAAACCTCCGATAATAACCGGCTAATCCGGGAAAGCTTCGGATTTCCTTAACATTCTTCGGAGGTAACCAATTGGATAGCCTCCGTCTTCGAGGATCAACACGCACTCCATCTCGATGAAATTACATGTCCGAGAAAAGTCACCTCGGACATCCGTAACTCGCATTTGGAAAACTTTCCATAGAGTTGCTCCGTCTCAACACGTCGAGAACTTGGTGAAGATGAATCTCGTGTTCCTCTCGGTTACGAGAATAAATCAAAATGTCATCGATGAAGACAACAACAAACCGATCCAAAAGTCGATGAAGACCCGATTCATTAGTTCCATGAATACGCAGTGCATTAGTTAGCCCGAACGGCATAACTAAGAACTCAAAATGACCATAGCGTGTTCGAACGCCGTCCTCGCGATATCCGACTCGAATCCGCGGTGATGATATCCAGATCTTAAGTCGATCTTGGAAAATCGAAGCTCCTGAAGTTGATCCAAAAGGTCATCGATACGGGGTAAAGGATACTTATTCTTGATTGTCACCCTATTCAACTCCCGATAATCGATACACAAGCGAAAAGAACCATCCTTCTTTTTGACAAATGACCGGTGCTCCCCACGGAGACGCACTCGGTCGGATATAACCTTTCTCGAACAATTCCTCCAGTTGACTCTTCAACTCTCGCATTTCGGTCGGGGCCATTGATGCGGTGCCTTCGATATCGGGGACGTACTGTGCTCCAACTCAATCGTGAATTCCACATCCCTCTGTGGAGGCAAACCAGGTAACTCGTCTGGAAATACATCGGCATATTCCCTTACTACCGGAATATCCGACAACATTATCGATGATTCCTCGGTTTTGGTCATATAGCACCAATAACCGACACATCCTCGGCGAGTAATCGCCTTTGCTTTCATCAAATTAATGACCTTACGAGCAGTAGGGATTACCTCCTGAAATACACATTCAACCCCATAAATGCGAAATGATAGTAATCATACGCTTACGGACACTAATGGTGGCATCATGACGATCCATCCAATCAATACCCAAGATGACGTCGTCTCTCGGCAAATCTACCACGATAAGGTTTCTTTGGCCACACACGACCATGAAACCGAATAGGACAATCACGAATCTCACGATTGCGATGATTCGTCTACCATCGAGTAGACCAATGACATAAGGCTCACAACTAGTAGCACTACCCGGGCGTAGTCTACTCAAACATGATTCGGAAATGAATGAATGCGATGCACGGTATCAAAAGGGTACACACAAGGTTGAGATAGAATATCGAGTGTACACGAGATCATTTGGGCCTCGGGATCATCGGTCTTCTTCATCTCATAAATCCGAGGTTTGCTAGTCCCGACACCGACGCTCCGTCTGCGACTATAGGCTCCACCTTTAGTCGCTCCTGTCGTTTAAGCAGCCCGATTGAGTGGCCCGATTCTGAGCGGCTGTTTGGGGCTGAGATGACGCGGAGTAGGTTTGGAGTCCCTACGGCAAAACGGGCCCTATGCCCGGCAATTCCACAATTATGACACGTGATCGTCTGTCTCGGACACTTGGTCGAGGTGACCAAGTTCCCCAGATTATAACGGTGATGGCGGGCGGCCGCTCGAGGCTGTGATTCCGCGGGTTTAGGCGACACGAGGTCGCTCGAGAAAAGCGGAGCCCGCACGGGGTTTCTTGAAAGTTGCGACCGCCTTCCGTGATTGCGATTCTTCGATTTCTTGCTAGCGAGACGAAGGTTCCGCTTAGCAATTTCCTTAGCGAAGCTCGTAGGTGAGAGCTTTCTCAATGAATTCAGCCAACGTGGTGCAATTATGATTAAATGGCGAAGTCTCATACGGGGTTTCACCTCTTCTTGAAATACTTAATCTTATCCGCCTCGGAATGAATGATAGATGAGGCAAACGGAAGAAGTTCTGAAATTTCTCGGCAATGGCGAGAACATCCTCGTCTTGAGGGTCGGGGTGAGTAATTAGCGACTTGGCCTCTCCGAGTGGGGCCGGATAATATCTCTCCATCATGAGAGTCTTGATGCTCCCAAGTACATGATCCTTCGGTGGGCTTCAACGACAACCACCAAGAATGTGCGCTCTTACCTGTAGTAAGCCGCAATGAAACTTTGTGTCCTTGGGACACTCTACCATAGCAAACAACTTCTCGAAATGCTCGAGCCAATGTATAATATCCGCCGGCTCGGGCAGGCCCTCAAAAGTAGGTGGCCTTTGGCGAGAGATGTCGCCGATGATCTGCTCACATTCCTCTCTTGCCTCCGAGGCGGCGGCGGAGGAGCCTGTTGATTTTGATTAGCCGAATTTTGCATCGTCTCCATTAGTTGTGTCATTTGAGTCATCTGGGCCATCATGCCTGCATAAAGGCGAGTGGATCGATCCGAACACCTTCGACCGAGCGGTGTCCCTAGTACGACTCCCTGATAGAGAATGATCACGTCCAGGTGAATGAGTAGCAGCGTCGCTACTAGATGAATTAGCATTATTTCTCGCATTCGCACGTGTATTCACACGAGCTCTCGGGATTCGGCCCGCACCACGGCCTCGTCTTCCTCGTCCTTTGCCAGCTCTTTCCATACTGAAGTGGAAAGTTACATGATGATTATAATCCCCGCATGAATATCACATTATGATTATGTCATGAGATGATGAAAATGAGTATACATGTTCTAACTTAGTGATTATATGAATGATTTAATTAAGTGAAATGATTATCTTTTGAATTTCTTGAAATGATTATCTTTAATAACTTAACAAGATTGATTATATGATCATCAGATTGACAACCGAGTAATGAAATGAATTAAGTGATTGATGAGTTAATATGATCGTCTTGATCACAATGAATGATGATGTTTGAGGATTGTTAATTGATGAATGATGAATGAATGATTATTGCGAGAAATTATACCATGGCGTTAGAAATCTTACGATTCTTTCGATCGATTGGCTCGGCATTTGCACAGTCACACGTGACACGAAAGTCCAATGATACTAGTCGATGACGATGACTTCAAATGAGACATGACTCGGAAGGTAGTATTCAAAACCACGCTCCGATACCAACTCGTAACACCCCAAACTAGGCGGATATTACGGTCTGTGGACCCCAGTAGGACCCACCGGGCGGATGAAAATGAATGAATTACACAGGGTGAATGCGTGCGAACCACATTACAACATTAATTACTCCGATGAGGAGTTTCATACAACACACCCAGGATAAAATAGAATACATGTGTATCTTATATGACGATAAAATACACAACACCGAATGAAACGAGTATTCAAACGCGGAATGTCTGCAATGAATAAATAAAGGAAACATAAATGATGAGCAATTTAGACAGGCCAGGGCCCCTTTCTAGTATCACTGGGACTCCTCGACGTCGGCGTGTTCTCCCGTGCCTTTGCCTTGCCCGGACACGAAAAACAAAATCCTCAAACGGGTCGATTACGAACAACAATCCTCAAGAGTTGAAATTACACAATCATGAATTAACAAGTTATGAAATATTCTTAATTATGAATTTATTTGAAGAGGAGTATCATAGTACGCCCGTAATGTTACGTGCAAGTGTACAAGACGAATGACCGACACACCCGTCCTTGTACCTAATTAGTCTCATGGAGGTAAGCGTTACCGTGTGCACGGTCCGATGTATCGGTGAACCCAATACATGACCATCGTGTGCCCGACTAAAAATTCCACACACCCGGCCACGCAATATGAACCGGAAGGTCACATGAACGAGAATGACCATGATGAATATCAATGAATAATAATTAGACTAGGCCAAGATGACTCACCGATATGAAAGTAATAGTGACGTGATTGATAACCCAGTGAAATGATTTGGAACCGTCGTTCCTCGTGAATGAAATGATTATTCGACAATTACAAGTCTCAAAATGATTAATATTATGATGAATGAATTATGATTATGAGCAATCAATAACAAAAGGAATGAGTATCCTTTTAACCGAGTAAGAATTAACTTACAAAATACCGATGACAATTATCCTTCCACGAACAACGTCCTAAATGAAGTGTCGGTCGCACGAACAACCTTAATTCAATACAATTACCAACAATCCGATCAATACGAATATAACGAATTCCAAACGTCGATACGACTAAACCAAGTCCATAGAGACATTAAATCAAACACGTTGTACCCAACTCCGATTGTTTACAAACAAACTTGATATACCAATATCAAAATTCCCCAGAAGTGTTTCAAACCAACAAAACATCTCCAATACGATCAATAATCCGATATGAATATCCAAAAATGTGATTATAACAACAATTAGTCGAAAATCCCCAATTCCAACTCGATTTTCAAAGTGTTCTTGAATAATTCCTCAATAATCCAAAGAATCCTTATACAAACTCATAATCATATACATATCCCTTCATATATCATGATTATAACATCCAAAACATCGCATCTCAACACAAAAATCGAAATCCAAGGTGTTGAAGAATATTACCTTTGAATATCCAATCACTTCGATCCGAAGAACACGAGTTTAATCGAGTATCCAAGCTTCCCGAATGATTGAAGGTGATGAAAAATATACACTCAAATGATAATTGATGAAGAAAACTCTCCCTCGGGCTTATCTCTCTCGTAAGAAGGTGGAAAAGATGAAAAAAATGAGTGAAATGCTCAAAAAAACAATTTATAGGGGTTGACTCGGCCAGGCTCGGCCGTGCCCGCCCGACACGGTCGTGGCGCGGCCGGCAGCGAGGACTCGACCGTGTCTGCTTGACACGGCCGAGGCGCGAAGGACCCATCGGCGATGACCCGTCGCGTCGCTCGGCATTGACTTCGGCCGTGTCGAACACGGTCGGGCCTCTGGCGTGGCTGCCGGCTAATCCGGAAGAGTTCGACTCGGCCGTGCTGAGCGACACGGTCGGGTCTCGAGGCGAGCGCTACGGCACTTTCCGGACGAAATGCAGCCGCAGGCCGTGTCGGACGACACGGCCGAGTTCGTTCGGCGTGATCGGCGAATCGAAAAATGAGCGGTTGAGCTAAAACGACCATAACTCTCTCGTCCGGACTCCGATTGACTCACCGTTTGAACCATTGGAAAGCTAACTCGATGCTCTATAATATTGCAAAGATTTAGAATTTTTAGAGTTACCAAAAATTAATGGTGATCTAACAAAGTCGAACTCATATGAGGAAAGTTGAAACGATGAACAATAACGATACTCAACTCGAAGTTTATACGAACGGTGAACATGGTGAATGAACATGATTGATGAATGATTATAATTGAGTGAAAATACACTGAGTGACAATTACAGACTGATAATTACTGAATGAAAATGAATGAATTACAACCGGGTATTACAGATCGCATGCAGACGGCGATGGGACAGCAGCACCACGAGGATAACCGGGGAGACAGATGGCTCGCTGAAGTGGTTAAATTGCACCCGCCAAAATTTGACGGATCTGCTGAGGCACTTACTTGGGATCACTGGCTCAAGGAGTTGGAGAAGATATTCGCGGGTCTTAACTGTCCCGAGGACCAGAAGGTTCCCATTGCCCAGTATTTTCTGACTAGGGAGGCCTTCGATTGGTGGGAGGCTATTCGACCCGAGAATCATAATGCGGATTGGACGGAATTCAAACTAATGATGGAAGCACAGTATTGTCCTCGTCCAGTTAGAGAGGCAAAGATCCGAGAGTTTTTCTCACCACAGAGTTCGGAGGCATCTGTGACAGATGTAATTAAAACTTTCAATCATCGGTGACTTGTGTGCGACACTTGGTCGAACGGAGGCGAAAAGATTTTCATTTTGATATGCGGATGAAGCGGAGGTTCAAGTACATGTCGGATTCGAGTGTACTACGTTGCGGCAGTATCAAGACAAAGCGCCTACGACATGAAAGAGGCGGCGGTGGAGAAATCGGTAGAGGCAAAGAAGCGAAGGTGACCGTGACTTTGCGAGAAAACAAGAGTGGTGGGGCCCGCAAGGGCCGGTCTTCCTTTTATTCGGCTAGAAACCTCCACATCCTTCTAAAGGCGGAAAGAAGTTAGGACAACATCGTGATTTCGGACGCATCAAAGAAATGCTACAATTGTGGTCGGCGAGGCATATTCGACGTGATTGCCGCATCTTACGTGACTTGTTACGATTGTGGGCAAGAAGGGCACCGTGCGGCCTTACGTGGAGCCGCTAATAGATCTTTGGTACCGCACTCCGGCACGGTTCCTAAGGAGATAAGTGTGAACCAGACGCAGAGTGGATTTCAGTGAGCGTTGGGAAGAGAGAGACATCCATCTTTGGGTCCGTTCCTCCGCGCTTTGTCACGAAATGAGGAGATCGTGATCGAACACCACTGTTGCATCAGTGCGATTCAGATCCTTTTGCAACTTGATTAGTGTTTTATTCGATTCGGAGCTACACATTCTTTTGTGTCTTTGCTGTAAATCGTTTAAAAATCTCGTGCTTAATTGATTGTGAACCGTATGTTGTGGGATTGCCGAGTGGAGAGAGAATTGTGGGAACCACAGAGGCTAGAGATTTTCCAATATCTATAGGAGGAGAGATTGGCCGTCGAATCTCATTGTTGTTGACATCTACGGTGACGATTTAATTCTCGGAGACGATTGGCTCAACCGTTATGGAGCTATCTGAATTACGAGAGAGAGTCATTTCTATCATTGCCGATGGCCAGTCCGAACACTTATTAGAGGATGGAGACCGGGAAGCTCGGGAAGATTGATCAAAGCAATGAAAGCCGTAAAATTGCTGAAACAGGGATGTCATGGACTTTGGTGTTATGCTATGAGGAAGGAGGAAGGAGTAGAGCTCTCGTCTATTTCAGTTGTGAATGAGTTCTCAGATGTATTTCCTGACGAACTACCAGGGTTACCTCCGCAAAGAGAAGTGGAATTCACCATCGAATTAGAGCACAGGAGCCCTATTTCCAGGGCACCATACCGCATGGCGCCAACCGAGATGTATGAACTCAAGAAGCAACTGGAGGAATTGTTACAAAAGGGCTATATTCAACCTAGCGTTTCTCCTTGGGGAGCGCCCGTTCTCTTTGTCCGGAAGAAAGACGGATCCCTCCGACTGTGTATTGATTACAGGGAGCTTAACAAGATGACTATCAAGAATAAGTATCCTATACCTCGGATCGACGACTTGTTTGATCAACTGCAAGGGGCAAGGGTATTCTCGAAGATTGACTTGCGATCAGGATACCATCAGTTGAGAATCAAGGGATCAGATATACCGAAATCCGCTTTCAGATCTCGGTACGGGCATTATGAATTTGTAGTGATGCCATTTGGACTTACCAATGCTCCTGCAGTATTCATGCAATTGATGAATCGGGTATTCTTGGAATACTTGGATAAATTTGTGGTCGTCTTCATTGACGACATCTTGATATATTCGAGGGGCCGAGAGGAACATCTTTGAACATTTACGTGTGGTTTTGAGCATCTTGAGAAAGGAACAGTGTATGCTAAGCTTTCTAAATGTGAATTACGGCTTAAGGAAGTAACCTTCCTTGGGCATGTGATATCATCCGACGGAGTTCGGTGGACAGAAGAAAGTCGAGGCAATCTTGGACTAGGAAGCTCCTAAAAACGTGAAAGAAGTCCGAAGCTTCTTAGGACTTGCTGGATATTATCGCCGCTTTGTAGAGGGATTCTCCAAAATTGCTCGACCGCTCACCCAAATTCTGAGAGAACTCAAAAGTTCACGTGGAATGAGAAATGCCAGTGGTTTTGACGAACTTAAGAGGAGACCGGCAGCACCTATATTAGCACCGCCGAGAGGAACCGATGGATTCATGGTATCTGACGCTTCAAATCGGGGTTTGGGTTGTGTGTTGATGCGAAGGATAAAGTGATTGCTTATGCTTCTCGGCAATTGAAACCGTCTGAAGTTAATTATCCGACTCATGATCCGGAGCTAGCATTGTGGTCTTTGCCTTGAAAATATGGCGACATTATTTGTACGGCACTCATTGTCGAGATCTTCTGAGATCATAAGAGCCTCAAATACATTTTGATCGAAAGAATTAAACATGAGGCGAGGAGGTGTGGAATTGATCAAGGATTACGACTTGGAGATTCTTTATCATCAGGAAAGCGATGTAGTAGCCGTCGTTGAGCCGTAAACTGTTTCTCTTGAGTGTTGGAAGCTCTTACGCCCCGGACCGGCATTCAACGAGAACCGATCCATGAAGGGATTGAAGTATGGGCACCGGGAATCCAAGGGCAACTTTATGTGATGGGCCGACTTCATCACTAGTCGAGAAGATCAAGTCAGCGGTTGGACGATTCTACGATCCTTCGATTATGTGATGAAGTAAAGAAAGGAAAAGCCCGAGGATTCGTGATACAAGATGATGGAGTTACGATATTTCAAAGTCGACTTTGCGTTCCGATGATGATGATTTGAGACGGACGATTACGAAAGAAGCTCATAGCGCGCCATAATCTATTCACCGAGGCGTGATAAGATGTATAAGGATCTAAAACAAAACTTACGGTGGGGAATATGAAGAAGGGCGTGGCAGATGCGTTTGAAGTGTTTGACTTGTCGTGAGGTCAAGATTGAGCATCGGCGACCTTAGGGATGTTAAAGCCGCTTAGATCCCTGAATGGAAGTGGGAGGACATTTCGATGGATTTCATCACCAGTATGCCAAGGACTAGAGCAGGAATGAACATGATTTGGGTCGTAGTTGATCGACTAACCAAGTCGGCTCATTTTCTAGGGATCAAAGATACATGGGGACCCGAAAGATTGGCGCGAGTATTTATTGCGGAGATAGTCAGATTGCATGGGACGCCGAAGACCATTATCTCGGATCGAGATGGTCGTTTCGTGTCGCACTTCTGGAAGGCAGTTCACAAGGCTTTGGGGACTGAGCTCAACTTTAGCACAGCTTATCATCCCCAAACAGACGGTCAGTCCGAAAGGACTATTCAAACTGTAGAAGACATGCTTAGAGCTTGTGCGTTGGATTGGTCAACTGATTGGGAAGTTCACTTGCCCTTGATCGAATTCACTTATAATAACAGTTGGCATGCTTCTATTAAGATGGCACCATTTGAAGCTTTGTACGGGAGAAGATGCCGATCACCCCTATGTTGGGATGATTCTTCGGATTTGATCGGGACGGAACCAGAATTAATTATTCAAACTCAAGAGAAGATAGCTTTGATTCGAGAGAGACTGTTGACTGCCCAGAGTCGACAGAAGTCTTATGCCGATGTACGTCGTCGTCCTCTAGAGTTCGACGCTGGGGACCACGTACTATTGAAGGTGTCTCCCACACGAGGGATTTTCCGTTTTGGGAGAAGAGGCAAGCTTAGTCCGAGATATATCGGACCATTCGAGATCCTCGAGAGAGTTGGGGATTTAGCATACCGGTTGGCCTTACCGCCATCGCTGAGTCATGTTCACAATGTGTTTCACGTATCCCAACTGCGGAAGTATGTACCGGACCCGATCCGTCATTGATTTCGACGAGATCGAGATAGCTAATGATGGCACCTTCGAAGAGAGACCAATCAAGATACTTGAGAGCCGGATCAAACAATTGAGGAATAAACCAATACACTTGGTTAAAGTACAATGGTCACGACATGGAGTCGAAGAGGCTACTTGGGAAACGGAGGACGGTATGAAGGCTAAATATCCGGAGTTGTTTTCATCCTAAGTTTCGGGACGAAACTTCTTTTTAGGGAGGAAGGATGTAATACCCGAGATTTCTGTTATGTAATTGGAACTTGTGATATTGTAATGATTGTACTTTTGTCTGGGTACTATTCTCCGTATTTCATAATCCATTGTTGTCGAGCGTATAATTTCGTATATGTGATATTAGAGATTGAAATTCTGTGCATGTAGCGCACGCTACAGGCTGCATGTAGCGTACGCTAACAGGGATTCATAGCGCACGCTACATGGGACAATTAGCGCACGCTATGCGTGGTCATATTGATTGGGACGTGCGGTAGGTGAGATCTGGCCGGGGGACCCCTGTCGGATCGTGTCGGATGTACCTGGACGGCTTTCGGGAAAAGGCCGAGTCAACGCCTTAGCGCACGCTACAGGTATATGCGTAGCGCACGCTAAGTGCCGAGTACAGTTTAGGCGTGAGCCGTTAGCGCACGCTACGAACAGGGTCTAGCGCGCGCTAATAGCCATTTATTATAAATAGGATGACATCCTATTCGTGATTTGATCTCTTTCTCCTCCCATAACCCGAACTCTTACATTTAGAACATAACTCCCTTCGTCCTAAACACTTCGTATCAACCTCCTAGTTCGAGATTGAAGATCTTATATCATTGGAGATTGGTGCTCAAGCCTTCGGTGTTGGATTGCTTCATTTTCATCCGTGTTCTTCACTACTTTGAGGTAGGTGATTCTTCACCAATGATTAGTAATGTTCCTAAGGAAGTTTGAATCATGTTTGGATAGCAAGTATTTCGTTATAATCGGTCATCACATGTTAGAAGGATACTTTTGACGTATCGGCACTATATATCGAATGAACCGTTGAACCATCTTATTATAAGGACCCCTAAGCATGTTCAAATCGAGTTATAATCAATAATCGGATATTTACCCAGTTGATACGTTGTACACGTTGGAATCATGTGTTTTGGAACGTAAGACGATCGGAACTTAGATTATTTCTTGAAGATCGTAGATGGATTATGAAATTGAGATGACTATCCGTATATTTGTATTTCATAATCATAAAACTTCCACAAACCTTAGTAGCATGATATGCCCGAGGATAACTTGTATCATCACGGTAGAATTCATGAGTTCTTCACCATTCAACCCGATTTTGGTTTGCGATTACGCCATGCAAGATTAGCGCACGCTAACATGTGTGAGTTAACGTGCGCTATCGAGGTTCGGTTAACGCACGAAACGTACGTAGCATACGTTATGAGACCAACCGAGTCAGACTGCCAGTCCGTGGCTAGCGCACGCTAGTCTTATACGATAGCGTACGCTAACGATCGGATTAGCGCCGCGTTACGTAAAGTACGTGGCGCGCGCTAAGCAATCCAGACTGACTTGTTTGTTTTGAGCTTTTCGGCCGTAGGCAATTGTTAAACCATTGTTCGACTTGAGATGATTTGTATATCATTCCTTTTGTTAAGGTTCGAGCTTGCTACGTTGATCGAAGGAGGTGACCTTCGAGTGGGTTGAGATCATTGAAGTATATCGTTCTTGCCATCTTGAGGCAAGTATCGTGATATGTTAATATTGGTATTTTTGGAGCATGCGTATGGTTATTCATGATGTTGAACATGATATTTATTCCGTTGATTTGCCATGGTATTCGTTATATAGTGTTTATATGTTCATGTTGATGAACATAATGATTTGGCATATGTGTATGCATGAGTTGTGTTTGTATACGTTGTACGATCTATCCGAGAAGCTGGATCGGATGTCCACCTCGTGTTGGTCCGACGGGATCATCTTGGGATCTAAGTGAGGCTGGATCATTGGGCGGGTTATTTCCACCTCGTGTTGGTCCGACGGGATCATCTTGGGATCTATCTTTGAGAAGCTGGATCATTGGAATGCCCATCTTTGTGTAATGGAATCTTGTAGATTCGCATTGTCGGATTCCGGTAGCGGAAGTCCGTGTGGTGTATCTTGTCATGTATTTTTGATGCATATTCGAATTGTTTAATATGATACTTGTACTAGCATCGTTTTGCTAACCCCTTCGGGGGTGGACATTTGTTTTGATGTTCAGGTAGCCGAGGAAGCGGGGAAAGCGACCACGATGCAAGCGTGGACGGCGAAGGGGTTGATGATGTTTATGGTTATTGGCGATTTGTTTTCTTGGTTTGATTTCTGTACTCGAGTACGCGTGTCTTATTGATATTAATTCGATATGGTTGTATTAATTACTCGTTGAACCAGTTGTACGTTTTCACAAACTTGAATTTCCGTAGTGTAGATGTCTTAGATTTACTTTCCTTTTTAATTAGCCTTGTAAATCCTTACTTAAAGGGTTTACGGCGCTGTAATTATTCCGAATATCTCGGGGTGTTACATCTTCGACTTCACAGACCTGTAAGTATGTTGTTCGGATTATTCGATAATTCTTGGTTATCTTGGTGATTTTGGATTTTCTGTTGAATTGTTGTTTGTGCGAGTGACTACAAGTTTCAAGGAAGAAACTTATTTTTAAGGGGGGTAGAGTGTAATACCCCGATTTTTCGGATATATTTTTCGTTTATATGTTGGATATCGTTGATGGATAATTGTGCTTGAGGATGTTTTGAATGTATGATAATGTTATTGAAATGCGTATATGTATTTATTGTGCCGTATGATCGTTTGGTATGTCGAGATGTTGGTCGAGGATAGCTGAATATGGCTAAGCACAGCCATGATAGCGCACGCTATGAGATATGCTTAGCGCACGCTACGAGGCATGAGTAGCGTACGCTACGTTGTGTAGTTAGCGTACGCTAATAGGTTCGCATTATGTACGCTGAGGAGGGTCCTTAACGTACGTAAGACTTTCTGAGAAAGATTCGGAAGGCGGCCAACATGTAGGCCCGAGTTGATGTTTATCGGCATTTAGCGCACGCTACTAAGGATGGTTAGCGCACGCTAATATCAGATCGTCCGACAAGGAATCTTGGCTTTCGGCGAGTGGACCCGGCCACTTGCGACGCGTGTCCAGATAAGATCAGCGGGTGTTTGTCATGTAGGGCTAGCGCACGCTAAACCGTATGGTTAGCGCACGCTAATTCCAGATCGGTCAGAGGAATCCCAATAATCACGGATGCTTTCGGCATGTGGGGGCACGAGTGGTAGGTGTGTACTGTATCAAGTCAACTTCGGATAGCGCACGCTAAGGTCAATGACTTGCGTACGCTAGGCAGGATGTTTTACGTACGTTAATGCATGGGCATTACGTGCGTAAGCTAGTTTACGAAGCAAGGCAGTAGCCTCTGGGCTGCGATAGCGCACGCTAACAAAGTCAGTTAGCGCACGCTAAGGCTGTAGCGCACGCTAAACATAAGATGTTAGCACACACTAATAATGAATATTATAAAAGGGGACAGACGGGTGCTGAGAGGCATTTCGTCCATTTTTCTTCCTTCAGTCGGGAGAGAGAGAGAGTTGAGATGTATTTGAGGTTCCCAAACACTGTATAATGATAATCTTTAACAACATTATATTGAGAGCATGAATTCAAGCCTTGTTCTTCAAGTTATTCATGATTTTTGGAATGGAGTTCAAGTGTTCTTCTTTTTGGTTCGTCTAATCCAGGTAGATTTGGTATCCCTTTTGTTTATGGTTCGTTTTTAAGGATGATTACATGTGAGGAACATGTTGGATAATCATATAACGATATTATATGAGATTCAATGGAATTTTGATAAGAGTTTCGGATGTTTCTTCATATTATAAAGATGATGGTTCGTTTAAACTGTTTTGAGATAGATTTCTGGATCATGATAATTTCAGTGATCGATTTAGAGGAGTTAAATCATGATACGAGGTTGAATTCCGGATTGAATATGTTATGATCATTGTTACCAAGTTGGTTTGATTATTGATATGATTATTGTTCTAGGTTGATTAACCCATAGGTATAACCGATGTGCCGCGTTGAAGGCCGTAAATTCAGTCCAGACAGGGTTGTAGAGCTCGTAGACGAGGACGATGAGTTCAGTTGTGGTTTTGTCATATTGATATCCAGGCAAGTGTTTACTTGTTCGGTTGTAATGTTTTGATGAGTAATTCCATTTACATTTCATAAGTATTTTATGTTGTATTGTATATTGACGAATGTTCAGTTATGTTCTAAAAGGATTAGAATGCACAGTTGATGATTGTTGAGATACTTGGACAATCTTGGGAAGATTGTAGTATTCGGATATTGTTGATGTCATTTTGAATATTCTTGGTCTGTGGTATGCATTCCGGAAAGGAAGTCCGGATAGAGGTATGTTTTATGGTAATCGTACATAGAGGATTATGTACGAGGAAGTATTCGGTATTGAGGTATTATACGGTATTGTTGTGATACTGGGATTTTTATGGTATTATCGTGATATTGGGTTTTTGATGAGAATCGTTGGATTACCGGAAGTGGTAAGGTTATCGTTAAGGTTATTATTCTCATGATGCATGGCATGTGAATATTTATGTTTATGTACTTGCGGTTATTTGTCGGGCATTATTGCTGACCCCGTTGTGGGACTTGTTTTCCAGGTATTGAGGACTTTGATGGTAGCGGTCGTGAGGCGAGGATTCCGGACGATACTGGCTATGGCATATTGTTGGGGAATCGTGTATTTTGTTTGTGTATATCATTATTGATGTATATGTATCTTGGACTGTATTTCTATCCGTTGCGTGAGTTCTTTCAAATGGCTTTCAGATTTTTGCCAACTGAGTTTCATTTATAAAACCAATTCCCTTAACCGAGTTTTTGGCCTTGTTCGTTTTGACGGTAGTTGGTGTTTTCAAATGATTTTGTGAGTTTTGGAAAATACTACCGTCATCGGCCTTTTTTGTCGTTCTTGTATTTGGTTTTTAGCCTGGTGGGTTCCAGCGCGGGGCCCACGGCGTGTAATACTTTCGTAAGGTTTCTGGGGTGTTACATCCAACGGGTTCTTGCTTACTCATTATCATTTTCTACATAGCAACAAAAATAAACGAACCATATATTGTTATAAAAGGTACATACTTAGAAAGTCTACAAGTTACAAATAAATAACATTCACAAAAACTAAATAGTAACACAAATAAATTCAAATTGAAATACTATAATGAACTACTATTGAACTACTTTGACATATCTATTTCATTGTTCGGATTCAACAAGTAATTAGTCCACATTTGATTTCCAATTGAGTTCCTTAGTTTATCTGTCGTGGTAATATCCTCACGTGCATTGCTTAAATTGTGTTGCACTTCCTCTATTGGTCCATTTAACACCTCTTGTAGTACCTCATCTTCAATATCTTTGTCACGATCTTCCTCCAACAAAAAGTTATGTAAAATACAGCATGCCAAAAAAATGTCTGATTGTGTTTCACAAGAATAAAAAGGTTCCTGTGTACTTCTAATGATAGGAAACCTTTTTTTTAGAACACCAAATGCCCGTTCTATAGCGTTACGTAATGAAGCATGGCGAAGATTGAACAACTCTCTTGCATTCTCCAGGGGACGAGCAGAATACTCTTTCAAATGATACCTGACACCTCTATATAGCGTCATTAGTGTACTCGTATGAGGCAAACCCGCGTCTACAAAACAATATCGGCCTATAAATAAGGTGTAATTAGTTTTATAATAATAAGTTACACACATAATGAAAGTTGGTAATAAAAATTACCCGTTGGAATTACTAGTTTGTCATCTCTACTGAGTGCATTCTTCAGTATCCTTGAGTCTGATGCGCACCTCCCAACCAGTTAAAACATACGTAAACTTTAAATCAAATGAACAAGCAGCTAAGACATTTATCGTCGGGTATCCCTTGCGACCACGATATCTAGGGGCATCTTTATCAGGTACCTTGACACGGACATGTGTCCCATCAATTGCCCCTACGCAATTCTTGAAGTAAGGATAAAATCTCTTTTTCTCTTGAATTTCTTTCGGGACAACATCACCTTTTGGTTGTTGAATATAACGAATCTCTAATGATATAACCACACGCAGAACTCTATGGAAGCACCTACTTGTTGTGGACTTTGAGCGCCGATACATCCAGGAGACCAATCTATTTTTCAAATCATTACCTACAATGTGCAAAAATCTTGCAACATGCTCTTCAACGGACATGCGTTGAGTAGGTTTAAGACCACCATCACGCTGTAAGATAGTGCACAACTTCTTAAAAGCTTACTCACTTATACGGATAAGCTCACGACATTTACCACCATTTAAAAGGTCGTCTAACAGCTCTTCTCGTACACGTCGACGACGTAAAATAACTTTTTTAGTAGGTAAATTAGGATGATTTTTGTTCGAAAGTCTACGTTGTATCAGAATGGACATCAACAAGCAAATAAGATGAACCACTTGCATTTGTCTGGCTTTCAGAATATGAGCGGGTGGGGGCAACTCATTATCCATTGAAAATATTATCTGTTTTATGAAAAAAGTAACTATGCATATATCAACAGTGGATCACCAGATAATGCCAACGACCCATATGGACCGACAATCATATATAGAGTAGTTGTAAAAAAGAATCTTAATGCTAAGTATTGTGTACGGGGAAAAAAATAGTTGTAAAAAAGAATTTATTTTCTCTTTTAAACAGAATCTTCTTTTAAATGAAGTATGTCTAACAATTGTGGTGTTTTAGTTGTTATATCATATGAACTCACATAAGATATGTGTTAAATATATTAACAAGTGTATTTAGAGGAAATTCTATGGGACTTCTTTGGGCAAAAGAACAAGAAAAACTTCGTTTTTCTGCAAAATAAGTGAATAAAAGTATTGTCTGTTAGTTTTTCTCTCTATCACAAAATGAGTGAATAAAAGTATTGCACTTTTCCTCTCTTAGATCGCTCTATAACCTGCTATTTATTTACCTAGAACCAACAAGCCTATTCGCTTCTGCTATCCTAAGCTTTCTGTCTATCTCGCCGTTTGCTGGCCCCTTATGACTTTTGTAAATGGATCCCTTTTTTTTGCTACTTATGAAAACACTTTAACTATAAAAAGGACTACCGGTAATTACTCTAACCAAGCAGTAAAAAGAAGGTAAGAACTAAAAAGCTGTCCTATCCAATGCAATCTCATCTCCGAAACAAATGAATAAAATCAAATAATTTGAACCTCCTACTGACAATCTTGAAAGCAAAAGAAAACAATAAAAAGAATAAAACAATCACAGATCTGTGCAAAACTTCAAAAAAAGACTGAAGGGAACTTCAAATTAAAAAGAGCCAAGAAGAAGTACCTGACGGAAGGGAAGAGCCAAGAAGAAGAATCACCTGTGCAAGAAGAAGGATGATATTAACAAGGCCAATTTTTTTTTTATCTTGCTGAAAGAAGGATAAAAAAAACTCACCAATTACGTTCTTCTTGGCTGAAAGGGAAGAGCCAATTGATGACAAAAAATCACCAGTTTTTTTTTTATCTTGCTGAAAGGGAAGAGCCAAGAAGAGAAGAAGATGTGATACGTGAGATGAATAACTCATGCGGTTATAATAGGGTTGAAGGTAAGGGCAAATCTGTCAAAATAAAAGATATGTATAACAACGTGGTTCCTTTCTCTCCAAAACTCTCCAATTTGGGAGGAAAATTTGGAAGGATAATTATCCCCCAAAATCTTTTCTTTTCTTCCCACTTCCTTCCAAAAAAAACTAGGGAACACATTTTAATATCTTTTCTTTCCGTTTCTCTCCAATTACGTTCCTTTCCCTCCTTAAGTAAGATTTGGGAACAAGGCGTTAGTTGCAATTTGTAAAGGGCTTAAAGGGTTAGGGGTTTAGGGTTATGAGGTTATCATTTGATTTAGTTAGTTGATATATATCACAATTGATTTAAATAATTTACTACTATTATTTATTAATTTAGTTCACCAATTTGGGATTGAATCATTAAATTTAAAATTGGAATTGGAATTGTGTTAATGAGACTTATGTATTCAATTCATTTAATGGAATTGAATAGCAGATTTAATGAGCAAGCATTGGAGCTTCTTCAATTGTGTGAGGCTTTGAATCCCATTTATGGGTTCAAATAAAGATGCCATTTGTTCTTTAGTGGAGAAATTTTATCCATTGGATTTTACGGAAGACGAGGTAGATGATTTGAGGAGGCAATTGGATTATTATAAGTGGGATGTGGTTCGTAACTCAGCAGATTGCCTGTTCGGCTCGCTTTGGGATGTAAAGGATTTTCCCCCAAACTTTATATCCCAGCCCATTTGTCCAACTAATCCGATATCATTAACCCCTCAAGCCTTAGTATGCAATCGACCTGAACTTAAGTTTAACTATCTCAAAGAACAAGTCGAATCGAACTTTATTCGGACAATTCAAAAAAAGGAACCGAATCGAACTACAAAGTTTAATTTATTCATCAAACTCGGATTGAAATTTTTAATTGAACCTTAAAAATTAAGGTTCGACAAATTCGAGCTGGTTCGAACTACTTCAAGCCGAACTCGAACTCTGTAAGGTTCGGTAGGATTCGACTGATTACGGACCTACTTATGAATCTGGACCGACGTCTAATAGTATGTGAATATATACAAACAAGGCATTTCCAGACCCCACCCCCAACCCCAACCCCTGAATCCCTGACATTTATTGTGTACAATTTTCTACGTACTCAACTTTTCCATTTAAATGACTAGGGGGAGTACAGTTGCATGACTTGCGTCGTCACCAGTTTCCAAAAGTTTGCTTGCTTCTCTGTTTTAAATTGTCAGCTGAATTAAATTATGTACATTGCTTTTCCATCATATATACGTACAACTCTCTCTCTCTCTCTCTCTCTCTCTCTCTCTCTCTCTCTCTCTCTCTCTCTCTCTCTCTCTCTCTCTCTCTCTCTCTCTCTCTCTCTCTCTCTCTCTCTCTCTCTCTCTCTCTCTCTCTCTCTCTCTCTCTCACGCGGTAGCACCCCCAAAGGCTTGGGTGGGCTCCAGCCCAGGTGCCTACCACTGATTCAGTTTCTTTCAGGAAAAATGATTTCTCCATTTAATACATACAATTAGGGATAGACTCAGTTCTTCTCGGTTTTTGACCGGAATTGAGAACCGAAGTAATATTCAGTTGAATCACAAATTATATGAGCATTGAGAATCGAACTAAATATTCGGTTGAGTCACAAATTATATGAATATATTATCGGTCCTAGTTGGACTCACGAGGATCTTAAAAAAAGAAAAAAAATTACACTAAAATCTCTAACACACAAAAATCACAAAAACGACGTCGCTTTAGTATATGGTGACTTTGACTTCGATCCAGTTAGGTTCCGTCCGACCCCGAACCGAGAACCGAACCAAACCAGTTTGGCTTGGTTCTGCTTTTTTGTTTTTCGGCTCGGTCTTTTACGGTTTCGTTTTTTCGATTCTTTTTTTGAGTTTTTTTTGTTCGATTTTCAATTTTTGATTCCGAAATACCAATCCTACTTACAATTCATCTCAAAATGAGATTTGAATTAAATATGGACTAATTTTGTGTTACATTAATTTAATCCATTAAAGATTAAGATTGTATGTCATATAAAGTGAAGCTGCAAAGACAACCAAAGCACATTATCTTTTCTTGCTTCTTCAATAACGAAATTTGAGAATTCCATTTCATGTCGAACGTCAACTTGTTAAAAAATTAGTGATTCAATCATATTATGATTTTTTTAATTGGATTTCCCCGGATCTTTATATATTAAATACAAAATTTATATTTACACGGTATGAGTTCGATATCGATTAATGTTTTAATACGTCCCATCATGTTCCGACAAAATTTATATTTACCCAACCGTAACAATACAGCCCGGCCCATGGACTGGCCCGACCAGCCCGATTTCTTGGTTGGGCTAGGCTCGAAAACTACCGGGCTTTTTCGCTGTCCTAACGTCCCACAATGACAGCTCTACTTATAGTAGGACTCGAGGCTTTCGGCGTTGACTCATTACCTCGGGCTGCTCGGAACTAAATCGTCGTGTGACGTTAGGCTGAGACGTGTAGATAGTCTCTTCTGAAGTCATGTTGAAGTCTGATATTTTATCTTAAAATTAATTGACTATGATTTTTATATTAAAAATAACCTATATATACCTAATGAGAATAATGCTCAACATAAATTATCTTAATGTATAAATTTTATTACTTGTTAAAAAAATAAAATTCCAAGGGTGTTGCCTCCAAAAAGAAGGGGCATCCCCACCCCAAAGCATAGGGATGGCAACGGGGCGGGGATGGGGCGGGATTCACAACTCCCGGCCTCGGCTTCGTTTTTTGATTCCTTCCCTGGTCTCGACACTGGCCCCGGTCGGGTACAGGGATTAATATCCCGTCCCCGATCAAATTTGGTCAAATCTCTGTCAATCCCGGTCAAACCCCAATCCGGTCCTTACCCGGTCCCCCCGGTTTGCTGCTGTTTTTATAGCTACTTTCAGCTATTTTTTTATATCTTTTCAGTCAAAACACATAAAAATAGTAATTAAGGGCCTGTTTAGTTGGAGAAAAGTTTTTCCAAATTTTCTTTTCTGGTTTTCAAGAAGTTCTCCAAATCTTCCACTCATTGGAAAAGTATGAAAAATTGAAAAAATGTGTTTAGATACGATTTGGTGATTTTCTGGAAAACCGAGTATTCTATTTTTCAAATTAGAAAACGCAACGCAACCTTGTTTATAAAGGAAAACTATGGAAAACTATCCAAAATAGTTTTCCAATATTGGTGATTTTCTGGAAAACCGGTTATTCTGTTTTCCAGCCATTTTCTTGGAAATATCAGCCCAATAAACATATTTTCTGAATTCCGTGTATTCTTAGAAAATTTTTCTGGAAAACAGGGCTGTTTTCCACCAACTAAACACGCCCTAAGTAACTGTACATAAGTTCATAAAAGTCCACAATAAAAAATTAAATAACTTAAGTTCATAACCACAATAAAAGTATACATCATTCGACATCTTCATCGTATTCAATCGTTTGATAAAATCCTTCCAACTCTCCGTCTTTTTTATCTACAATTAAAAGTAATACGAGTTAGAAGTGATTCATATAAGTGTACGAATTACGATATAATAATTTTAAATATAATTCAATTTTTTTTGTGGTAAAACAGTAAAAGAGTTTCAAATATAATTCAATTTTTTAAAATTAAATATTTAATAAATATATATAAAATTAAATTTTTAATTATATATATACAAGGTCAGGAGCGGGTTGACCGGTACCCGGTTTGGCGGGGAATCCCCGGCCCGATTGAGGTGGGTCGACCGGGTTCCCCCGGGTCAAAATTCCAGAACAAGTACATGAAGCGACATCTAAAGCTTCGACAATTTATGAGAATTGGATCACATATTTACAATTTAGATATGATTGAGTTATTAAACAATATACTTTCTCATTTTTTTGGTTGGTTTTGTAAATATTGGGGAGTTTACATGGATATACAACTTTTATATTTTATTTACAAAAAATAAACAAATATAAAGTATTTACAGTTGACATCTTCCCCACGGGAAGTCCTAATTCACTAGGTGGATAACCACATCGGTTTCCGCTTCTTCAGGAACATATCTTGCGAAAAAGTGGGAAGATATAACCGCTTTATCAAAATGCTTCACTTTCTAAATACAAAAATCCCCCATGCACACAAAATTAAATCTCCACAAATCTGCATTTTCTTCCACAAATCTGAAATTATACTGAAGAATTCCATAGTAAATCAAAGATAGAAACCCGATACGAGTTTGAATATTGTTTTGAAGATTATGGCAACCGAAACCGACATATGAGGTAAGAATTGGTTTATTTTCGTTAATGTGATTCATTAATTCTTCTGTATTCTAGATATTAATATGATTCAATTTCATATATCATACTCAGATACCAAGATGAAATACATAAGAAGTGCAGTACCATGATTTTTAGAGATGTTAAGCGGGCTAGCCCTAGCCTAGCGGGCTAAGCCAAACGGTCAGGGCCAAAAGCCTGATTTTAAACGGCCAGAAATATCGGCTTAACCCTAACCCTAACGGGTTTCGCTAAACGGGCTAAATATTTAAAAATCTATTTTTATTTTTTTATAAGTCAAACAAAAAAAAAACAGTAACAATATATTTTATATATATAGTAACAAATATACTATAATAAATATAACAAAAAATACACTTTTATATATATATATATATATTATATATATAATATTAATATATATTAATATACATATAGTATATTAATACAGTAATAATATACATTATATATAATATTAATATATATTATATATATAATATTAATATATGTTATATAAAGATAGTATTACTGTAAGTTGAAATTAACAATATAGATATATATATATATATATATATATATATATATATATATATATATATATATCGGGCTTCGGGCTAAACGATCCGGACCAAAAAAACCCGGATTTAAACGGGCTAGGAAATATCGACCCTAACCCGGTTTTTTAGCGGGTTAAACGGGCCAGCCCGGCGGGCCTGAGCCTGTTTAACATCTCTAATGATTTTTAGTAATATTATCGTAAATTTGATTTGGATACATATATTTAGGTATTGGACACCATTCAATACTAAGTCTAGCTTATATCATAGAATGATTTAGGATGAAGAAAATATCATTATCAAATGAGTTATTCTTGAGTGTAGAGTTGGATCTGAATTAAGGGTTCAAATGTAAATTTTAGGTTAATGAAGCCAGATGAAAAATCCATTATGGTGACACACTATCCCATATTAATTACCTGTTTGAATTGTACGACAAGAGATTCACGGATGTTGATTATCAAATATTCAAAATTGTCTTATTTTCTTGTTTTCTCGTTATTGTGATTTTGAAGAAATCAAATGAATCTGTATAATTAACCAATTTCTATGCTATTTGATACTATATCATTTTTGGTAATAAATGATGGCATATATAGTAAATGAAGTCATTGTTATGCACCTGAATGGAGTAAATAATGCTTACTATAAAGTAGCACAATATTTTGTAATTGATTATACATATATCACCAATAACAATATTGTTTATAAAACACTAGTTAATCACGATTTTTGGTAACTACATCCCTAAAATTAAATACCTTTTAATAAACATATTTCATATGTTAGTGTAAAATGAACAAAAGACATGAAAAATCCTAGTGTGTAACTAATTTCAATGGCATTAATTACATTTTTGAATTTTCTTGGACACCATATTTCGGTAAAAATTGCTCCAACATTCCAAAATATTTATGTTGCTATCTACTTATATTGAACTAAAAATAACCCTACTACAAACTTCATGTTAGCATCATATTTTATAATTGATTAAACATATTTTTTCCAATTGTTTAGTATTACATAAGGTTTGGTGATATGTTGTTTAACAAATGTACTTCTTAGCAGTTCATGGAAATATTACCAGTGGTTTTGTATTACAATGGGCGTTGGTTGGATAAAATTGTATATATGAATTTAATAATGATAGAAATATTGATTCAGTCAACAACTTCATTTTCAAAGATGGAAGCAGCAATGCACATAGCACTAACCGATTTTAATTCATCGTCTAGAGCAATGAAGGTCAAGATCCAACACATTCCTCCAATTGTGCAGCTATTATTCCATTAATTACTGGAGGATTGATCAACAAGTTACATGTTGAAAGAGTGACACAATACGTCATTGACAACAAAAATACAAGCCATACTAGATTGAAATATGATGAAAAAAGAAAAAGAAAAATCAAATGATAAGCACAACAAAAAATATTGTTGTCAAAGCAAATCACAAATATGCAAACAAAAAAGTTCTGTGCAAAATCATCAATAATTGAAATATCTTGAGTTGTGAAAATTACATCATCCAAATGACTCAAACTTGACTCCTCTTGAAGAAAGTAGGAACACCAAAAAACTAAAAATATGAGGAACAAAATATAGGTAACCAAAACGAGTTGACTAGTTACCAAGAGTAGTACATCTATACAATTTGACATTCCCTTACTAAGAAGGTCAAATGAAGAAAAATATTGAATGTTTGAATTCTAAAATAACATAAATATGTATAAACAAAGAATTAATGTGTTTATGCATTTATAAATGTGTTTATGCATTTATGGCTACACAAAGTGTAAACCAGAATATAACAACCTTAAGAACTGTTGAATAAAAAAAACTTTTCTTCATACCCACTGGATAATTTCTGCAACTAAATAACATTCACAACTTAATAGAAAAAAAAAATATAAACCATATTTGGTAACAAAACACCTTCATCGGGTAACTAAAACCGGCTAAAACAGTAGCCATTGAAGAATTCATTTCCAAACTTAATCGAAAAGAATATATACCCAAATTGGTAACAAAGTCACTTACATCGGGTAACTAAAAGCAGCTAAAACAGTAGCCACTAAAGAAATCATTTACAGACTTATTAGAAAAAAATATATAAAACAAAATTGGTAACAAACACAACTTCATCAGGTAACTAAATAAAGCTAAACCAGTAGCCATTACAGGGTTCATTTCCAAGCTAACAATTAATAGGAATAATAATAACAAAAAATGGCAATCACGAAAATAGGTTACCAAAATTTCCAGAAATAATTTTTCAGAAACCAATCCAAAAACCAAAAAAGAGCATGATCATTAGTCTAAGATTTGAATTCTTATAAATAAGTGAAGTACATACTTTCAAAAACTTAGAACAAACTAAAATTTTTGGCATCACCTATGGGCTCTTCCGGCTTCTTCATTTCTGCTACAAATTTTCCCTTCTCTTTGCCAATCGGAGAATCCAAATAAGAGTCAAGACACCTTCTAATCACACCACCAGAATCAATATCACTTCGAGTCTTCTTACAAATTTGTTTTTGCGGCGGACTCAAGTAACCACGTATTCTTTTTTTTCCAGAATCAGAACTCTTCACATGAGCAAGATTTTTTCCTAGTTCAAGCCTTGCAGATCTCCGCTATTCTCTGATTCTGAAACCTCCATTCCACTTTCTATGTAAACTACGGTATGAAATAAACAATAGAACTATAAGGCTTCAAGTAAAAAAACTAGTACAATATGTAGCACTTTAGGAGAAGAAATTTCGGAAAAAATCATATAGATAGAAAACTTAAAAAGAAAACTTAACAACGTTTCTAATTCAAAACAATAAAATAAGAAAGTTAAAACCCTAATTCAGCTTTAAAAAATAAAAAGAAAACTTAAATGAAAAAGAAAACTTAACAACGTTTCTAATTCAAAACAGAAAAATAAGAAAGTTAAAACCCTGATCTAGCTTTCAGCCACAATTCACGTCATAACATCCATCCATCGCCGCCGACGGCGTGCAATACTGTTTCCAATTTTATTTTTCGTCAAAAATGGATTGAGAATAATCCAGATCAGAATCATCTTCCCTATCGGAACTCGCTGCCTGTCTCTGATTAACTCCAAATCGCACCTCAGGCCCTCCGTCGTGTCACCATATAGAGATCTCGACATTCACGCACAACAACGCCCAGTAAATTTCGAATCCGATCGCGATGGATTCCCCAAGTAAGTCTCTCCAAAACAAAGGAATGAATTGATAAAGAGGCCAAAGATTATCTAAAAGGATTGTCTAGATTTACAAGGGGGGAATAGAAGAGAAAAGAGGGAGAACAGAGGGAGAATCGCATTGATTCTAGAAAGAGAGAAAAGAGGGGGGGGGGGGGAAGAGAGAGAATCATAAATGAAAATATATATTCTAAAAATAAGGAGATATATCCTTCCGGATGACTACACCCATAATTTAAGGAATGACAATCCATTCATTCACGTAAATAAAACTGACCAATCTAGTCATTTGTGTAATTATTTTCAATAATGTTAATTTTGTAATATTTTAACAAAATGTATTACTCGATGTAAATTATCCGTAAATATTTATGGTTACTAGGCCCAACTTCACAGCTAGTCAAGACAGTTCATCTTACTTTTTTCGGAAAATGATACAGTGCTTGCGCCTTTTGTGTTTAGATCGTGCTTAAAATTTCAGAGTACCGATAAAAAAGTATTTCAGTATTCATGTACTCAGTCAAATGAGTACACGAGTATCTGGACATTTTACTCACACAAAAAAGTACACTGAGTGCTCATTTGCTCGGCCAATGAGTACACGATACTCATATACTCGATCAAATGAGTACAAATATTCATTAATTCGACCAAATGAGTACACAATACTCATGTATTCGGCAAAATGCACGTGAGTACTCTCGTAATCGGCCAAATAAGTATCTGAGTACTCATGTACTCAGTCAAAATACAGGGGCACCTTTGTATACTGCTAAATGGACACCCAAATACTCATATACTCGACCAAATGAATACACAAGTACTTATGCACTCGGCGACATGACATTAATATTCATATAGCTACATAATACTTCAGTACTCTTTGACTGAGCAACATGAGTACTTAAGTACACTTAAAGAATATTGAACGGAGAAGGATTTAAGTACTGAATTCATCCCCAGTTTTCCGCCCAGAAAATGATTTCTCTAATTAGTCGAGGAACAAGGGAATATGGGGTAAATTTCGAAATGCTAAAGATTTATATTTTCTCTGTATTTTAAATATAATATTTAAATTTTCACATTTACTAGCATAATTTTGATTATTAATATTATTAATTATTTATTAATAAAAAATCTAAAAAATTGATGTTTTCAAAGTAATATATCAAAATAAATTTAATAAATTATACATGATTATATTTTTCTCACGTATAATTTTTCAAATAAAAAATATATGAATATAGTAATCCAGAAAATGACAATTATAAAAAAGAAAGAAAAGAAGTATGTGGAACCTCATAAAAAGATGAGGCGTGCCATATGCGGGTGGTCTGCTAAGCAACCCAATAGTAGGTGGCCCAACAACCAATGCCGAACCTGAAAATTGAAGTACTGGACAGATGCCACTGGTTTGACAGTGGCCCAATAGTGGGCGTCCCAATAACTCGGTGGACGCTAACAACTAAGGAGAGGGACCACAACTTCACACACACAACAATTTTCTAAGTGTGAGGTTTGCCATCTGCGGATGGTCCGATAGCTACCCCTCACCCATCTTGAGCGGTTATCTGCAGTTGGTCCGGTAGTAGCCCTAAAGTAGGTGACCCAATATCATTGCTATGATCGACTTCAATACCATTTAGAAAATGACCCAACTCAAAACTCATAAAATGGACTTGTAATATGAGGTGTGCCCTCCATTTATCGTTTGCTTTCATGTTGAAGCATGCAAGTGCTTTAAATACAGTAGAATCTCTGTATTAAATAAACTAGTGTATATATAATTGAAACTCGACGGGTAATCAATTTACATTATAGTTTATAAGTAAAAATTAAAAAATAATTTAATACTTTATTAGGGTTCAGCCACTTGCAATTGTACATCAGGAGAAATAAACAAAAATAATGAGTATGGAATTCAGTCACCGAACTTCTTTAGAATTTATGTACTTGTACTCGTCATAAACCCAATTGAAAAATAATTTTACTACTTATTCCAGTTCAAAACGCATATAGTAGATAGCCCAACAACCAATGCCGAACCTGAAAATTGAAGTACTGGACAGATGCCACTGGTTTGACAGTGGCATCTGTATGGTACATATAAAAATATGGTACAAATATTCAAACTTGTTTAAAATCTTTATACCCATACCATATTCATCAAACTCCATTAATATATGACTTTATTACTCGTTTATATCCCAGACCCTATATAATATCCGCTAATTACGCAACGTATTAAAATTTATATAATTTAAAGAAGTAAACATAAGTTGTTATAGTTATTGGTTAATCCATCTCAATGAAAACAGTAAAGATTCAGAATAAATATTATAAATGACAAAAAATTAAAAGTTAAATTCCTAGTATAATTTTGAAATCATACAATCTTCAAAACCTTTTACAATTTATATATCTATACCTCGATATGGGATTCAAGATTTTAGATAAATAATAATAAAAAAATAAAAAACTTCATGTAGGAGAGAGGGTTAACGTGATACTTCGAATCCATGTTGCTATTAGACACTTTATATATTTATTTGTAAGTGAAGAGAATCGAGTTTATTAAAAAAATATAAAAATATAAAAGTAATATCTATGCATATATAAATTAGATATTAAAAAAATATATATACATATTTGGGCCAATGAGGTTTAATTAATAATTTGCCAAATTTAATTTTCTAATAAAAATAAAATAATTCATTTGGTCAACTCAATAGATGACCAAATTAATGGGGTTGTGTAAAAAAAATTATGGCTAAAATACGTATTTATGTTAAATATTTATTTAGTTATTCATTGAGTGGAGTGTTATCTAAAATCAGGATGGGATAAAAGTTTTAAATAAATAAGAATCTAGAATATAAAAAATACCATATGTGAGAGAGTTAACGTGGTGCTCTGGATGCGTAACGGTATTATATATATATATATATATATATATATATATATTATATTATATTTTTTATCAAATTTATTAATGCAAAAAACTCGTCAATTATATTTATTAGTTAGGCCTGTCGAAAGGTTCGGTTCCGGTTAACCGGACCGAAAAAATCGATTAACCGGAACCATTTTAGCCAAAAAGGTGGAACCGTAAATCCGACCATTTTACACTTTCGATTAACCGGAACCGCACCGAATTAATTCGGTTCCGGTTCGAATAACCCGTAAAAACCGTTTTTTTTTCTGTTAATCCTATGTTGCTTGCAGCAACACTGCAACAGTCTGTTAACTAACAGTAACACAATTAAAAACTCTTGTTTTAACTAACACAATTAAATACACCTGTTTTTTATTAAATACGCCGGAGACGACCACGGGAAACTGAACCGAGAGGGACTGAGGGTGGCGCGGCGACGGCGTGGAGTGGTGGAGCCGTGGCTCGTGGAGAGATTGAGGGTCAGAGAGGAGGCACGGCTGCGCGGGTGGGAGACTGAGAGAGAGGAGGGTAGAGAATGAGGGGAGACGGGAGACGGGGAGAGTCTGGAAGTGTGGGAGGCAGACGATAAGATTTAGATTAGGGTAGTAAAAAAATAGTAAAATTATTATTTAATAAATAATAATTAATAAATAATAGTTATTAATTTTGTATGGTTCTCGATTAAACCGAAACCGTTTTATCCACGAAACCCCTAACCGAAAACCGACCCGAGAACTGCACTAACGGTTCTCGGTTAACCGGGACCGCTCGATTCTGGTTCGGTTCCGGTTCTAACCGAGAATCGAGAACCATTTAGACAGCTCTATTATTAGTTAGCCTCAGCCATTCGGAGTTCCTCACCGCGGCAGAACACAACGAAAAACCAAAAAGATGTGGCAAAAATTCAGTCACTCGAACCCGTTTATAATTTATATAATCGTACTTGCCCGACATCTGACTTATAGGTGAATTTACTACGCGTTTTCATTCCAAACCCATATAGTGATACCCGAAACAATACATCTAGGGTTCAGCCATCTCGAACCCATTTAGATATCATATACCTATACCCGTCTCAAACTCAATTAAAAAATAAATTTAGCACATGTTCCCCTCGCAAATTTATATAGTTATATGCACTAGTTTCCCAAATCTACTAAAATATACAAAATCTAAATAATTTGATTTAAGTTGTTATAATAATTGGTTGTTACGTCTCACTTCAAAAAAAAAATCAAATTGCTCAAATTGTTATATACTGATACACAGATTAAGTTAAACGTCAATAAGTTAGCCAGACTAATTTCTTAATAAAAAATATTTATTTAGCCACCTTAATAATTGACCAAATTATATTTCAACAAAAATAATACTCCCTCCATCAGGGTGTAATTGTCCCACTTCTTTTTGTTGAATGGATTAAGAAAAACTATTAAAACATTAGATGGTGGGATTATATTGTATTTTATTGATGGAAAGTGAGGGTAAAGTGAGTAGTTGGGTGGAAATGAAAAAGCTGATTAACTTCTTGTTAAAGTTAATCTTTCCTCCACTTTGCCGCCTTTTTCATCTTTTTGGGTGGAAAATTTTTACCTTTCCCACTCAACCCAAAAATCACTGTTCACATTCAAATAATAAAAATTACTGCACAAATTATAAAAAAAAGACAGCTCAATGCAATTTTGAGTTTGGGTGGGAATCTTAAAAAAGTTTCCCACCAAACCCAAAAATACTGTGTTCAAAAATAGAATTTCAAATTATATAAACACCATTTAAAAGTAAACACGATATAAATTCAATGCATTTTACAACTATCCCCACATCCAAAAAGCCAAATCTATGGATCAATAACTCCACTCATAACTACACTTTTACAAAACAGTCAAAAATGTCAAGGAAAAAGCCAAATCTACTTAATGATCAAAGAAATTCTATAGTGCAATTCTTGCTTGTAAATAGTATCAACTGGAAATCCAAAACGGGGATGATGCAAGAGGCCGCCAGAAAGTTTGGTGTGAACTGGAGGACAACCAGCAGGCTCTGGGCTGCTGCAATGAAACAAAAAGAACAAGGGTTACCAATGTTTTCTCAGGTTGTGTAAGAATGGAAAGCAGGCTTGATGTACCATTGCAACTGATATTCTCAACTTCTATATTTCACAGGGGAACAATTAGAAGGTTAGCTAAAAGTATAAATGTTAGCAAGGCCACAGTTGGGAGATGGATTTTAATATGACTCTTAAAAGCCCATTCCAATGCAATCAAACCACATTTAAGAGCCCCAACAAGTTACTTAGACTGAAATTCAGTTTAAGTAACTTGCAATTTGATAGATTGCATGGTGTGATAAAATTTAAGAGTATGCACAATGTCATTCACATAAATGAATAGTGGTTTAACCTAACAACTACATCGAGAAAGGTGTACTTAGCTGAAGGGGAAGAAGGACCACATAGAACAATCCAGTCAAAGAAGCACATTCCAAAAGTGATGTGTGTGCTGTTGGAAGACCTTTATTTTCAAGTGAGGGGGAAATCATTTTTGGTGGGAAAATTGGCATGTTCCCATTTACCAAACAAGGAGCACAAAGAAATAGTAAAAACAGAAAAAGAGGCACACTAGAGACAAAACCCATAAGCTCAATCACTAAAGATGTCATCAAGAATTGTCTTATTAATCAGGTAAACTCTCAGATACATGTTTGTTTGTTTTTTTAAAAAAATTACAGCTAACCTACATAAAAACATGTTCATCATTGAGCAGATTATTCCAACCATCAAGGAGAAATGGCCCCCTAATGCAAGTAAAGATATATACATTCAACAAGACAATGTTAGGCCACATATATGCAATGAGGATGCAGATTTCAGAGCAGTAGCAATCTATGATGGTTTTAATATTGTATTAATTCAGCAACGAGCTAATTCACCAGACACCAATGTCAAAGACTTATAAGTCAGCATTCGAACAGATTGAGGCTCCGATCCGTGTAACATAGGATTGTGATTCTGTTTGATAGTTTCAGAACCCAGGAGATCAGCAGCCGGTTTAAGTGGGGATTGAGATGATGATGGTGCAAACGGATCATCCTCCGTGAACGTAAAAGAGCATAAAGCCTCGGGTGGAAAATATGGATCTAGCTCTCCATTCGGTAATCTTTGTGGAGTAAACGGAACGAAGCCGTCGGAGAACTGAGATTCACTCTCCGTTAACGGAAAAGATTCACCCATTTTTCACGACTAGGGTTTGAGAGCAGATGAGGGTTTAAGAGGCGGAGAGTGAGAGAGGTAGAGAGAAAATATGGATCGAGCATAATGAAATGAAGAAATTGGGCTAGGGTTTGGGTAGGTTTTTAGAATCGGACAAATTATTTGTAAGCTAATTATATGTATAGCCCGTCGAAACTCGACGGGTAATGACTTTACATTGTAATTTATAAGTAAAAACTTAAAAATAATTTAGTACTTTGTTAGGGTTCAGTCACTTGGAATCGTACAGCAGCGGAATACACCAATAAACAGAATTAATGAGGATAAAATTCAGCCACTCAAACTCATTTACAATTTATGTACTTGTACTCGTCCTAAACCCGATTAAAGATAATTTTACTACTTATTCGAGTTAAAAACTCGTATAGTAACATATGAAATAATGGGAGTATGGTTCAGCCACTCAGACTCGTTTAAAATCTATATACCCGTATTCATCACAAACTCAATTAAAAGATAAATTTATTACCCCTTTAAAAAACCAGACCCTGTATAATATCCACTAAGTACTAAACATATTTAAATTTATTTAATTTAAATAACTAAACATAAATTGCTATAATATTTGGTTAACACATCTCAATAAAACCTCAACTATTGTAAAGTAAATGTTAAGAATAAATATCATAAATTACAAAAGATTATAATTTAATTATTTATACTAACTTCAATGTGGAATAACTTAATTATATAGGGTCTGGTTTTTTAAAGTTTAAATAACTTAATTATTTATCTTCACTAGATTTGTTCAAATTGTTATATGTTGATACACAGATTAAGTTAAACATTAATAAGTTAGCCAAAATAATTTTTAATAAAAAATATTTATTTGGCCAACTTAATAATTGGTCAAATTACATTTCAATAAAAATAATACTATTTATTTAGTCAACTCGATAATTGGTCAAATAAATGGCGATGAGAAATATGATGATAAAACATATATTGATTATATTAATGAATTATCCAAATCTATGAAACTTATAAAATATACATAATCGAATATAAGTTGTTACAATACTTGGTTGTTATGTTTGACTTTAAAAAATCAAATTCACTCAAATTGTTAGACATTGATAAATTGGATAAATTAAATTAAATAAAATAAAAAATTCAATAAATATTATTTATTTGGCCAACAATTATTGGCCAAATTCATTTTCAATAAAAATAATAATATTTATTTAGCCAACTCAATAATTGGTTAAATTAATTGCATACGAGAAATGTGATGGTAAAATACAAGTTAATTATATATATATATATATATATATATGTAAAACTATTTATTTTGTCAACATAAAAATTTACCCAATTAATATAGGCAAATTTGGTACGTCTAGACAAAACTATTGATCAAATTAAGTTTTTTTAATAAAAATAAAACTATTAATTGGTGGTGCAAGATAATTATGAGGTGCAAAATACATATTGATTATGAGTATTTATTTAGGTTATCTAATCGATGGATTCTCTTTTAAAACCAATGTGAGATTTAAATTTATATATAAATACTATTAATAGAAACCTAATAATTGGCCAAATTAAAAAATATCCATGTGGCTTAATAATCGGATGAATTAATATTAGCCAAAATATTTTTCTAATAATAAAACTATTAAACATGCAAAATAATTATGGAGTAAAAAGTAACATTGATTTTTCATATTTATTTAGTTCTCCAATCGGCAGAGCCTCATTTAAGATCGATGTGGTAATTTTAAATAAATATGATTAATGCAAATTCGATAGTTGGTCAAATTAGATTCTGAAATAAAAATAAAGTAATTTGTTTAATAAGTGATATTATTAATATTGACCAAATTCAAATTTTTAATTAATATAAAACTACTAAATAAAACAGACATGAGATTCAAATTTTAGACAAATAAATTAATGTAAATTTAATAATTGATCAAATTAAATTTTCACAAAAAAAGTTAACTATTTATTTGTCCAACTTAATAATTGGCCAAATTAAACACAATAAAAATAAAATTATTAAGCTTGTGTGTGAAATATAAATATGGAGTTGAATAATATTGAAGTTCTATTTTAAATCGATATGGGATTGAAGGCATTGAATTTTATTTATTTAGGTTGTTTATCAGTTAAGTACCATTTTAAATCGATGTGGGATTCAAGATTTTAGATAAATAGGAATATAAAATTAAGAGAATGCCACATAGGAGAGAGAGTTAATGTGGTGCTTCAAATCGGTAATGGTATTATATATATTTTCAATTATTATAAAACTACTAAATAAAATAGATGTGGGATTCAGATTTCAGACAAATAAAATTACTGTAAATTTAATAATTAACCCAATTAAAATTCATTAAAAATTTAAACTATTTTTTTGTCCAACTTAATAATTGGCCAAATTAAGCACAATAAAATAATATTCTTAAGCTTGTGTGTAAAATAACTATGTGGTTGAAAAATACACATTGAATTCTAGGTATTTATTTAGCTTCTCTATTGGTGGAGTTCTATTTTAAATTGATGTGGATTCAAGATATTGAATTTCATTTATTTAGGTTCTCCACCAGTTAATTATCATTTTAAATTGATGTGGGATTCAAGATTTAAGATAAATAGGAATCTAATATTAAGAGAATGCCACATAAGAGAAATAATTAATCTAATGCTTAGAATCCGTAACGCTATTATATATATAGATGATCTCGAACCACTTATTAATTTAAATAGATTTTTGGTTTTCTGAATGTTAATTTCTCTTCAAATATTATGTCGGCACTCTAATATATTATTGCATCATATAAACAATTAAATTATCTAAATATTACCATGTGTTTGAGGAGAAAGTAAAAAGACTGTAAATAGAGTCAATCAATTGTATTCATAACATTGATAGAAGGGCCTTTATATAGGCATTACAATGAGAGTCCTTCCATACATAAGATTCCTAGATAAGGTAAGACATCTAATAGGATCCTACTACCTCTAGAAGGATCTAGAACCTTCCATCTATGTATCTACACCCAGTATTAGGTAAGACACATCACGGGAATAATAATTCCCGGAACACTCCCCCTGTGTCGAGCACTAATACAACAATGGTGCAGAAGATGTTGCCTTCGTAAAAACCTATTCCAAGCCAAAACAAAACCCCATGGGAAAAATAAAGGCTTGATGAGGAAAAGTTTGCAACGCACCAACATAACATGTCATGTATACTCCCCCTGATATATACATAATGACTCACCCTGATGAGTACCTCAAATCATAGGAGTCAGATGCCAAGTTACCCTCACAACTATACCAAGGAAAAACCCAGTGTGAAAAATACCTCTTGGTCTAAGTTGAACAGAAGTACAACGCATCATTATATAGATGTTCCCATAGGTTGCCTCGTTAAAAACCTTACCAAGTGAAAAACCAATGGGAAAAACAAACCTTGGTCTAAGGACAAAAAGAGCGCGACACATCCAAAGTGCAGAGTCACTAAAGACTTATAAATTTTTCCAAAGTCTTGACCTCCATGCACTAAATCAGTCATAACTTCTTCGATTCAATAGGCCTCAACAAAACTGTAAGAACTTATGAAAAGTAGACACCCGTAGCTTTTCATTCACATACAGTACGTAACCTAGATCGACCTGAGCAGATCACAAATCTCTATCGAAGCTGACTTAGCAAATTACCGGACATATCATGTCCTACTTTGCAACAATAGTCATATGTCACTCAACATGATGGATGTGATCAAATGGCTGGTTTCCTTGGAAAGTAGATACAAACCTTTCCAATGGTACCAATTTCACCATTTTCCAGCAAGTGAGCTGCCCTGTAGGTCATATGGGAGATAGACCAACACATTCTGGGCAGATTCGGGTATCAATTTTCAAGTGTCCTTTTTATCGAGATAGAGCGAGCTTCAAGCTTCCTGTAAATCACAGACATTGCGTGAGCGCATCTTAGGCCATCATCACAGTGGCTTTACCGGATTATTACGAATGAGTACATCGAGTCAAACATGAGTACATAATACCGTACTTTTATCTTAAGATTTCATCATCACTTAAGTGAGCCGAGTCTTATGATGACTTCGACTAATCATTGGGAATCATATAGGCATTACTTTATCGTCTCTTAGGGAAACCGTCCCTTAGATTGCCTTAAACCGATTGATGAATACGCATCATCAAGTGTTCCCAAGATCCTTTCATTCTTAACTTTGGATTTAGCGGAATCTCTTAGTCTCACAAGAGTACATCACTATAAACCCTTAGTTTTACACGCAAAAGCTTCATATCTCTTCCAAATCAAGTATATACTTAGTATGCGTTCCCGACAATTACTTGTCGACGCGCTCCGTGGTCAGGAGCCACTTGATTTGAGTCTGATCCACCACGAGATCCTTTTTATCACTTAACTTAGTTCCCCACTAAGATAAGATTTAACCACAAGCTGCACGTCAGTTTTTGGGAAACTATCTAACTGGAAAGATAGTGGATGTTATAACATCCATTACGATAGCACAACTAAGTTTCGTGTCATCGTAGTCGATTCCAGTGCGTTCATGAGAAACCTCGCGCCATGAGGTGAGTTTAACTCCTTTTCTCACTCGATTTGACAAAGTATATGGATAGATCTTATCTTTGGAGTGTCGGTACCACTTCAACAAAGGGCTATCATTTTGTTTATACTGGAGTCGCATATGTTTCCATTTTAGGTCAAGCCTACAACATTGTAGATTTTCAGCGAAGTATGGTTCGATTAAACTCACATTCCACGTCCTCATATACCGGCTTTATTCATAGAGTACTCTTTATGGATTGACATTCATTGAGGCGTCCCCCAATAATGACTATAATCCAGAATCACATGAGACGGATGAGTTCATTTGATCAGGTGATCAAGTTTCATGTACCAAGCTCGCATACATTCTTAGCGAGAGTATTTATCGAACCAAGTGACATCCCAATACTCTATGAGATCCACCGCCTAGTAATACCATGTACCACAATTTGTGGTGTTACCATATCACCATTTATAGGTGACGAACGTCCATGAGCGGACACAATCCTTGCAGACATGTTTGCAGCATGTATATAATCTCGTCACTTTAGGGAACTTGGTGAGGCACAGTAGGGACAAACTACGACAATTCCAAGTCATTCTACTCGAACATGATCGTTCGCATCTCCCCCTAACGATGGGAAGACTGGCTCATCAAAGTGACTTACGAGATCGTCTGCCAAGGTATATTTTAAGCGGACTATGAGTGAAAGCGCATGTCATATTCATCATTTATAACCCGTCATAATGCGTTGTGGTGACGCACTTTGGCACATGAACATGTGGACGATAAAGGTTTTCAGTGTTAACACAATCCAGTTAACAAAATGCATACTGTTACACTTGTAAGCATTTGAATGATGATAGGTATAGGTGAATATGACATGTTGACCTATGCTACATAGCCTTAGCTACTGGTCTTGAGAATCCAACAAAACCACCACCATGCACCATCGGGATCGAACATGAAGAAACGATTGAACCGATGATAGGCCGTTGGTTTTATCGAACCTCTAGTGCTTTCTTGAAGAGTTCACTCCCTTCATCAGCTCCAAACACCTCAAAATTTCGTGAGCATGTATAAACGGGTGTTTAGGATTCCAAAACCATCAACCTTGTGGTTAAAAACCGGTCGAAATGACATCGAATTGGTCGTTCGGATGGCTGGTGGTATGTGAAAACTTCATTCAAGTGGTTCACCTCCTTCCAAGTCTCCAAATGGCATCAAAATTTGTGAGAAGGTAGCCTTGGATGTTAGGAAGTACTCGCTAAATCTTCACTTTAAGAATTGGTCTAAAAAGTGGCTGAACCTACCTTTACAATGACTGGTCCGCAAGTTGGACAACCATAACTCAGGTTTCATCAACTTATCAATTATTGTCAAAGGAACAACATAAAATTAATGTTATTACTTGAGTACGACCATTTGTGAACACCATCATAGCATCATAAGCCACACAGGCTAATACTTATGATCATGTATGTATAAGGACTCGGTAAAAAGGGAGGACTCAGCACCATGCTTATGCGAGTCGCTACATTATTCTCTTTAGCATAGGAGGGTGTCGTCTCCTAATCGTGCCAAAGAATAGGCTTTAATAAATGAACATGGCTAAGAAGGATCATCGGGGGGGTCTTTGGCGTCACACATGCTTATGAAAGCAAGATGCGGATGACATAAATATCATCATCGGTCATGAGCCCTGCTCACGACTCCACCAACGTATTTGTTCAAAGAAAATGATGTCCATGACAATACCGTGGTATATGGATCATCAAACTGTCCAAACTCCAGACTATTAAAGCCTAAATGTGTCAATGTCCCAATACATCTTCTGGTTACAAAAACCGATGCAAGCCGGACCATACTGACTCATAAATATTTTTCCTTTCACATATTCAATACAAGTGATGCATAAGATTTTATTTCTCACAAATCACAATGAGATGCTATGAGTGATACACTTTGGCATATATATCATCGAGTCATAACACTGTTCAATTGTTACGGAACATATGTGACTAGAAAACGCCATTCGGCATTCAACAACTTGAGCATTATACTACTCATTGATTGTGATGACCTAGTCATCATAGTCACAATGGATTTATAAACCAAAATCCAAAAAATATCACGTTCCTTGAAAATAGCTTAATACGCACTCAACTTCGCTTGCAAAATTTTACAAATATGAGCATAGCGAACACTCTAACAACATAGAGATTTTATACCAGATACGATCAAAGTGATCTATCATATTGAGTGCATAACATGTCAAGGTTATATGCCTAAGGGGTAAAATCATGACACAAGCATGGTGTAAAACTACCATGCATACGCTCGACCTTCTTATAAGGGTGCGTGTTTTGGGCTTTCCCAAGGAAACTGTTTTTCAACATTTGAAAGATGATAGTTTAGCGTACAATGCATACCAAAAACTACATCATCTATGGCAAATTCGGCCAAAAAGAGGTTGAAAAATATGTGTCATAAGACCACTTGCAAATTTAAGATGGGAACCAAGTTGGTTGGGACAAAAGTTAGCACAATCGCTGGAAATAAGATTCTGCGCAGCTTGACCTTTGTTCACTAAAACAGCGATAACTCCCTTGTTAGGAAGGCTATGGACAAACGGTCAGATGTTCTGGAAACTAGATTTCCGCATCATAATAGCCATGTTATATGGATGCAACGCGGTGCATCAATATTAAGCATTTTGAACCATGAGACATAATGAATATACCATAACCAACTTATCTTGACCATTCAATAAGATCGACTAAACATAGTCAAATGTATAAGGCACATGCCTTTACAAATACTCGGAAAAGTATTCGGACCTATAGTCACACGAACTATAATCGAGGTCAACGAATTCATGTATTTACCGCAATATGCCATTGCTTTACATGTTAAAATTCAAGAGAATTACTCTTACACTCTTTCATATATTATATTGCAAGGAGACGGTGCATGACTACACCCACATGCAATATGTTATTTTAATAAGATGAAAGATGGAGTTTTCCAAGTATGGTATTGGGTTAAGACCAACGTGGTGGTCGCTCAATTCATCGTGACAAATCCGTCACAAATCGATTTTAACTACGACATATCCGTCGCAATCGATGTTTGTCCCATTTGTACGTCACAAATTCGTGACTAATCATGAACGAGTCATAACTTTACCGTTACCGACAATGTTCGTTTTATTTAATTGTTGGTTTAAAATCGACAAAACGGCGACGTCAAATCGCACCCAAAACGTGGTGTATGCAACAACCACAAATATCGACTTTCAACAATTATCCGTGACTCCCCCAGGACTGTCACACAGTTTACTTCGACATATGAGAGTGATACCACCTCTCATAGTCTCATCCACCGTAAAGTAGCGTGGGAGATAAAGAACCCAAATACCCAATTCTCCAAAAAAAAAATTCCCAAAAGAGAGGAATTGAAAAACGGGAACTTTAATAAAATCTTACGGGTACTTGGTTCCATATTTGCGTTGGTCCTTGAACGGGAGCTTCTCTCCATATGAGCAACATATTTCCATGGGTACTCCGTTCTATATTTACTTTGATCCTTGAACGGGATAAATATGACTTTTTCTCCATAGCGTGCACATCATCACGAGCGACGTATTTTCCTATATACACGTAAAACATAAACATGTAAGATTCATAAGTGTACAAATGAACAAATGAATCATTAATTAGGAAAATAGAGAGTTGAAAAACGCCCGAAAAGGGCTACTGGGCTCGATAATTGGCCGAAAAAGGACTCAAGCGCGGCGATGCAGCAGCTTGGTATTGGATGAGGTCGGATCTCCAAATTTCCTTGTAAAAATCTGCTTCTGTTCGGCGGCAGATTCAGTAATCAATATTACTAGAATCCGATCTCCACCGTTGACTATACGGATATTTGTGTTGGGAAGTTGCTGTCAAAATTTCACACCGATCCGACGGCTAACGAATCGGGAAACATGTTTTTAGTACGACTGCGCTGTGCAGAAAATTTACGCGCGGAAATTTTCTCTTTTTTTTTTTGTTTTTCTTGCTCAGTTGGGATGTTACATGCTGATAACGTGTTTCAGGAGAAAGTAAAAAGACTGTAAATAGAGTCAATCAATTGTATTCATAACATTGATAGAGGGGCCTTTATATAGGCATTACAATGAGAGTCCTTCCATACATAAGATTCCTAGATAAGGTAAGACATCTAATAGGATCCTACTACCTCTAGAAGGATCTAGAACCTTCCATCTATATATCTACAACCAGTATTAGGTAAGACACATCACGGGAATAATAATTCCCGAAACACCATGCAAATTATTAAATTCGAGAAGTGTTAATTTATCAAGTAATAATTTCTCTTCAAATATCAAAATGGAACCCTAAAATGTCATTGTATAACAGAGATAATTAATCGATGAAAATGTTTTTGTAAAAGTTCTAATTTATATCATAATATAAACTGTTAGAGTTGTATACTCTACTCTAGTAATACATTATTTTTTGTATTATCTAAAAGATTACTCACATATTTTGTATATTAATTTACATTATGATTATGCATATATTATTTTTTATTATATATTGTAGATATTGTGGTGTGTTGGTTGTCACCCGAAGATCAAATTATCTGTATCTTGTATAAATAATTTACAACCTATATAATATTAGACGAAATATATGAGAGGTTGTAATGTATGAGATTAGTTTGTCTCAAAAATTAGCATACATTAGAATATTTGTATAATTATTATATTAATTTTAGTTTATAATATTTAATTATGTATTTATAATATTTATATTTTTGATTTATCATGTGTAAGAGTTATATTGATTGACTCAATATGTTCTATATTTTGAATAATAGTATTATTTGTATGATAATTAATATTATAGCTAAAACTCGTGTCCCGACTTATTTTGGTTGATGATGTCCCCTTGAGGAGCTCAAAAATAGTCGTTGCATGTGAATTAATTTTCGATGTAATAATGAGGTTTGAGTGGTACTACTCTTGAATATGATATTAATTAATTAAATCTCTCAGTATTTTAGATTAATAAATGAACATTTGATATCTTTAACATGTGAAATAATTAATCCAGAAAGAATTTGCTTCGTAGATTGATATTTGGATGGGAAGTGAAATATTAACTTTTCAATGGACTGGGTTTGGTTTGGGGGCCCCATCGCAAATTGATATTAATAGACACAACTATATTAAAAATGATAAATCAAAATAATAAATAATATAAATACAATTATACACTAGAATTAAGAAATAATAATTGTATGGGATTTATGTTCTTCTTATAGTCAGTTTAGAAAGTATTATTTACGATCCAGTTCTTCTTATAGGTTCCACAGTCTTGAAGTTGACGTGAGACATCCTTTTGTGCCATAGCCAGCTTAAATCTGCAGTGCCTTTGGCAACAAAACAAGGAATTGTGGAGCTCGTAGGCATCCAGTCAGCAATATACATATTACCTGATCTGCTTCCTGTGAGCGCAACTTCTTTGGTCAGGATGTTCTTGACTCTACAGTGATCTATATAGAATTTCACCGAGAAGCTGTTATTCGTAATCAGCTAATACTAAGTAGATTGTACTATAAGCCTTCAACATAAGCTACATCGGTGACTTTGAATTTTCCTACAAGCAGGGTTCCTTTCCCTCTTGTTCTTCCTTTAGATTTATCACCGAAATGCACTTTTGGACCATGACCTTCTACGTAATTTGACAGCTTGCTTTTGTCTCCTGTCATGTACCGAGAACATCCGCTGTCGAAGTACCAGATGTCCTTCTCTAAGATGTCCTGTATGCAAATAAATTAGGTAGATTTAGGTCCCCTTTGATTGTTGGGTCCATGGATGTTAGTACCTTTAGGTACCCAGATTTTCCTGACAGTAATGGGTTTACTGTAGGTTACTTTAGGTACATTGTTGCGGTATCTACGTGGGGCAGGTACGTAGTCGCTGTAACCATGATAATCATTATGCATGGAAAATTCAGGGTTATTTTTATTAATCCAGTACGAGTGCTGTCTTGGAGGTTGGGCCATTTTCTTTGGCTTTATAGCTTGCCTTCTGGGTCTCTAGTTGGATTCTCAAAGCTGTTGTTGATACTGAGCGGCGACCGGCTTTCGTGATGGATAATGAGGCTCCTGTATCCAATATCTAGGTGCGCTGTACTGTTGGAAGTACTGCTGTGCAGTACTTTGATATTTAGGTACAACCTTCTTTCTGACCGGCTGCTGGAGCTTTTGATATACTCGGAGAGCATGCTGTTGGTTACGGCTTACAGGTCTGAATGGCTGAGGATTCCGCTGTCTGGAATATGACTGTGGTGGCGGAATGACAGCCTTTGCTGTTTGCGGTGCAACAGGTGCCTTCACAGGACTCGGGATTTCTTCCAATACAGGAATGAGTTCCACACCCCTGACGAAGACAGTACTAGTTTTCTCTTTATTGGAACATGAGCTGTATCCTAAGCCACTTTTATCATGAGCATATTGCCCATTGCTTAGAATTTCTTCCATCTTTTTTGATGATTTCTTGAAAGATTTCAGGATGGTCTCAAGTTCTCCTTCTCGTTTTTCGAGAGTTTTTATTTTATCTTGGAGCAGAACAAAATCATTTGTCTTGCTTTCACTGTGAGATTTAGCCTCATTTAGTTCGTGAGCAAGTTGATGATTGCTCTCCATGAGTTTTTCGTGATCAACTTTGCTGTTTTCACAGTCAACAGATATATTTTCGTAATTCACTTTCAGCAAGTCATTTTCTTCCCTCGGCTCTAGGTTAGAAATTTGGAGTTGTATGTTTTCATTTTTCAATGTCTCGTGGGATTTTTGAATGTTTTTGAATTCATTCATCATGTTTGCAAAGGTATGAGATGCATTTGCAGGCGTAATTGAGGTTGAGCTTACCTCATCATCGCTATCTTCATCTTCCGGTATGTCTTTGGCCATGAAGCACATATATGCTTTATCTTCGAATTCATCATCTGACGAGTCACTTTCAGTAGGCATGGCATTTTGACCCGACCCGGTGGGGAACCCGATCGACCCACCCCGATCGGGGTCGGGGATTCCCCGCCAAACCGGGTACCGGGGCAGGGGCAGGGGCAGGGGATACCCGCTCACATGAAACCGGGACCGGGTCCGGGATGCCTATCCCCCGACCCACCCCGGACCCGGTATATATATAATTAGGAATTTTAGTTTTTATATATTTATTAAATATATAAATTTAAGTTATGTAATCTTTTATTGTGGATTTTTATGAACTTACGTAATTTTTTAGAGTTACTTAATTACTATTTTTATGTGTTTTGACTAAAAAGACATGAGAAAAATAGCTAAAAGTAGCTATAAAAACAACAGCAAATCGGGAGGACCGGGTAAGGACCGGGGATCGGGGTTTGACTGGGGTCAACTGGGGGTTGACCGGAGTTTGACCGGGGACAGGATATTAATCCCCGTACCCGGCCGGGGGAAGGATTTAAAAACCGGGGCTGGGGCCGGGAGTTGTGAACCCCGCCCCATCCCCGCCCCGTTGCCATCCCTAACTGTCAGTGACTGCCTGTAGACATTCTTCAGACTTTGTTGGTGCGGGGGAGACTTCTGATTCGCCAATCGGAACTCTGCCCACGTGGCTGCCCAGTGACGTGGTTTCACCGCTTGCCACCACGTTGCTGCCTCTTTGGCGAGGAAGTACTGAGCGATGGGTACCTTCCTCTCCTCGGGGCAGTTAGCCGCCTCAAACACCTTCTCCATCTCAAATAACCAACTCTCCCAACCGGAAGGGTCAGAAGTGCCATCAAACTGCGGAGAACGCATATGAATCACGTCTTGAAGTAACTTATCATTGCCAGTTCCAGTAGGCGGAACCGGGTTAGCATTAGCTTGGCCGACTAAGATGGCCTGAGTTAGTAGCGTCATCTGGTTCGCTACTTGCTGTAAAATATTAGCCACCCCAATATTCTCATGAGCATTGCCGGAGCTAGCAGACTGATCCTGCTGGCCTCCGAAACTGGGTGGAACACTGTTCGACAAGGAAGGCATCGCCGAATCAGTTCCCGAGTTATCGGACATGGCCGCCCCACCAGCTGCGCCACGTCCCCTACCGCGTCCGCGACCGCGTCCTCGTCCTCTACCAGCGGGAATTCTGAAGAAGTAATGGGTGAGTACAATTCAAACGCAAAACGCAACAAGATACCAAGAAAGGAATGGAACATAACAACGTAACGAGTCAAGTTAGGAAAAACTTACGAGCACCGGCGTACTGAGATGATGGCGTAGCAGTGATACTGTTCAAAATGACACTCAACTATACCCAAATAACCGACAGTCTAGGTATCCATAAACCTAAGCTCTGATACCATATTCTGTAACGCCCCCAAGACGATCAGGGCATATTACAGCGCCGTGGACCCCACACTTTGGAATCCACCAGGCTAACAAACCGACTCGGCGTAAGACACAGACATACATCAACAATAAAGAGACAATTTCTCAATCCACGACATTTAAGACAAAAGACTGAAATTCGACAATACTATTCGACATTAAATCTGTTCCCAAAATGGGTGCACAATATTTATAAATTCAGGAAGGAAGTACTCGAGTACTTAAAACAATGACATAGTAAATAAATTCCAAAAACAAGGCACCAACAGACAACCACCGAACAAAATCACTTTTGCCCATCATCCTCGTACGGCCCGCATGCTCGTTCGCCTCCATGACCTGTACCTGAAATACAAAAGTATTTCCCCCATTTAAGGAGTTAGCGACAACTGCTAGTGCAAGTACAATCCATTTGGACTACCATTCTAATCAGATGAAAATATGAGCCAAAAGTCATTTTAGAAATCCTTTATATTCCGGAATATTTACTATGCACAAGCACAAAACACATTTCTCCAAGAAAACATTTCAAAGTTAACCGTTGGTACGAGACTCACGGCCACCGTACCCCGCAGAGCCCCGTCGGACATCCCTGGTGGTTAACCATAGTTCGTGATAGGCACACTCACGGCAATAGGTATCCCTAGAGGCCCCGTCGGACCGTCCCTTGGTGAACATATACATATCCATCCATACAACCACGAAAAGCCATAATTCAAATACTAGAATGCGTAAACAAATATAAAGTACTTGCCTTTGTGACATCTTCGATGAAACGGAGATGAACAACGACTACGAACGTCCCGGAAGAAACACGACCGATCCTAAACGAAGTATTAACACAACTCGGATCTATACGGTAACAACAATTGAATGGAGTACACCCACAACCCCGTTTACAAGTTATAACCACCTACGTTCGATCGATACGGGCGAGGGTTTTCACAAAACCTCCCTGAAACAACAATTCGCAGATTAAACACGACAGAGACTGATTGGGAATCACCCAATAGCAACAACCGAATAGAAATATAGCAACAACACCGAACAAATCGAATTCAATCTAGGCAAATCCAGAAAAACCTCCAAAATGAATAAATGTAGGGTTCTAAGTTAAAATACCTTGAATTAGGGTGGAAGAGATGGATTAGAATGATGATAAACTTCACTTGGACCCCAACAATCGATCTCACGAAGGATTCCACGGGCAAAAATGGAAGAGTCGTACAAATCTCACAGCTCTCGGACGAGGAAGAAGTAGAAGGGGAAATGACGAAGTGAAGGTCAACTAAAGTTTATAAAACATGACCCCCTCGTTACGTACGCTATAGGAGGTGGCTAACGTACGTTACGGACATTACATACGTAACACCGAAGTATTAACGTACGTAATGGCTGAGCAGAACAGCCTGTCTAAAATGCTGGGGACGTTAGCGTACGCTACATCCAAAGGCTAGCGTACGCTACAAGGGGAGCTTACGTACGTAACACGGCGGGTTTACGTACGTAAGGAGCTGGGCAAAACTGGGCAGACCACTGTCCAAATTTCTGAAGGTCATAACGTACGTTATCGCTGGGGCATAACGTATGTTATATAGGTGTCGATAGCGCACGCTATCTAGCATGCATAATGTGCGTTATGCATGCAGCAGTGCAGCACTGCCGAAAGCAGATGACTCTACCGGTTGGACGAAGCCATGACACAATGGGGACAGAACCCAAAACGTCAATACAGAACATTCACGATAACGAAATTAAGTGCTGAAAGGAAATACAATCCCGACTACTGGGGATTCCGAAATACGACAAAGAAGATGAAATTCCCTAAACTTATAGGAAATTACAAAAATGGCCCAAGCGTTCAAAAATCACAATACGACGTCGGATTAACAAACCGAAAGTCACAACACGAACAACTCAACCATATGAACTCATGTAAACAAAGGAACAACGAAAACGAACAAGTTTCACGAGAATCGAACGTACATACGACAACACAACATAAAATGGAATTACGTAAAAATATCTCCGAAACTCGTCCAAATGAAAAAACTCCAAGAATGCAGTAGGTTCAAAATGTCGAAACGGATACAAGCGAGTCGATAAAAATAGACATACACCAAAAATGGAAACTGCTAAAAATGAAAAGGTACGGATATTACATTCTCCCCCTCTAAAAAGAAGTTTCGTCCCGGAACTTAAGAATAAAAAAGCTCGGGGTGCCTCGAACGCATATCCTCCTCCAAATCCTAAGTTGCTTCCTCTACTCCGTGCTTCGACCATTGCACTTTGACCAAAGGAATGGTTTTGTGCCTCAATTGTTTGTCTCGACGTTCCAAAATTTTAACGTGCCTCTCATCGAACGTGACGTCCTTCTCGATTTGCACGTCCCCGATATCGATAATATTGGACGGGTCCGGAACATACTTCCTCTGCTGGGAGACGTGAAACACACTATGCACATGACTCAACGACGGAGGTAATGCCAAACGGTACGCTAACTCGCCAACTCTCTCCAATATCTCGAAAGGTCCAATATACCTCGGGCTGAGCTTCCCTTTTTTCCCAAAACGGAAAACTCCTTTCGACGGAGACACTCTCATCAAAACATGATCTCCCACCTCAAACTCCAAAGGTCGATGCCTAACATCCGCATAAGACTTTTGTCGACTCTGAGCCGCCAACATCCTCTCTGAAATCAACTCAACTTTCTCTCTCGTATCTAGCACAAGATCCAGCTCGGTGCCAACTAGATCGGACGGCTCATCCCAACATATCGATGATCGGCAATGTCGGCCATAAAGCACCTCATACGGTGCCATCTTAATCGATGCGTGCCAGCTATTATTATATGTAAACTCGATCAAGGCCAGATGCTCCTCCCATTCACTACTTCAGTCTAATGCACACGCGCGTAACATATCCTCGAATGTCTGAATGGTACGCTCGGACTGCCCGTCGGTCTGGGGATGGAAAGATTTACTCAAACGCAATCGTGTTCCCAATGCCTTTTGTACCGCCTGCTAGAAGTGCGATACAAACCGGCCATCTTTATCCGAAATAATAGTCTTCGGTATACCATGAAGTCTCACTATCTGTGCGATAAAAACACGAGCTAATTTTTCTGGACCCCAAGTATCCTTGATGCCTAGAAAATGTGACGACTTAGTCAGTCGGTCCATGATCACCCACACCATATTCATTCCGGTCTTCGTCCTCGGCAAGTTCGTGACAAAATTCATCGAGTATCTTCCCACTTCCATTCCGGGACGGGAAGTGGTTTCAACAATCCGGCTGGCTGCTGATGCTCGATTTTGACTTGTTGACAAGTCAAGCACTTAGCCACAAACTCAACTACCTCATTCTTCATGTCGTTCCACCAGAAATTCTTCCTCAAATCTTTATACATTTTACTCGAGCCCGGATGGACTGAGTAAGGTGACGCATGAGCCTCCCGCATAATACTCTGCCTCAATTCCAAGTCGTTCGGAACACACAGCCGACCTCGGAATTTCAACACACCATCCTCATGTATCACGAATCCCGAGGCTTTCCCCTTCTCTACATTCTCTCGAAGCTGAATAAACATCGGGTCTTCTAACTGTCCCGATTTAAAGTCGTCGACTAGCGACGAAGAAATCTCAAGAGTACGCAACTGTCCGGAACTCTCTGGTAGTACAACCTCCACGCTCAACCTCATCAACTCTCGCTGAAGTCCCGTCTGAGCCGTAAGTAACTCAAGCGCCCGAAGCGTTACCGATTTCTGACTCAAGGCATCTACCACCACATTTGCCTTGGCCGGATGATAAAGGATCTCGAGGTCGTAATCCTTGATCAACTCCAACCATCTCCTCTGTCTATTATTTAGCTCTTTCTGCGTGAAAATGTACTTTAGGCTCTTGTGATCGGTGAAAATCTGACACGACGATCCATACAAGTAATGACGCCAGATCTTCAACGCAAACACAACTGCGGCCAACTCAAGATCGTGGGTAGGGTAATTTAATTCGTACGGTTTCAACTGACGGGAAGCATAGGCAATCGTCCTCCCGTGCTGCATGAGTACACATCTGAGCCATTGGCCCGAAGCGTCACTAAAAACTGAGAAACCCTCTGTTGCTACCCAAAATATTATCCGGAGATAGATATTGCTGGAATGGATGGGATAGCAAACAAATGCAAGAGCACTTCCGTGAGAAAGATAAATAACACAAGATTTGCCGGGGTTGTTAGTCCCGGGCTTGAATGCTCTCGCGAGATATTATTAATACCAATATTCGGGGATACAAGTACTAATGTAAGAATACAATTACAATGAGTGTAAAGATTCTTGTTATCTTAGCTAGTGAGCGTGTAGATTGCCTAAGAACCAGTTGATGCTCTGTGAGTTCTTGTAACAAAGAAGATGAACATCGCGGCGGTGAGAGATCGACCGTCTCTCACGGCGAGCATTTAGTGGATGCTTGGGCTCTGGGCTTATGAATCCCTTGGAATCTGTCTAGTGGAGACTTGCTGCAGCCGATCGTCTTACGGACGAGAGATTTAGAGAGAGAAGTCCCGAGATGGATTCCGGTGAGATAGCCGGGAGCTTGATGATATGTATGTTCTTCGGTATTTCCGTGAATGTATCGGAATGTGAGAGAATGAGTTCGGCGTAAGTCGAAATAATTCGGAACCGTTGGTGGAATGAAATTCAACCGTAGGTTGAGTGAATTGGGAACCGAAGGTTGAGTCAATTCCGAACCGTAAGTTGTGCGAAGTCGGAACCTTTTTCTGTAGGAGGAGGTTCTCTATTTATAGAGCTTGGATACGCCGGGCGATCGCCTTTTCGCATTATAATAATCGGGCGATCGTCTTTTAGCACATGGGCCTGTCCCCTCAAAGCTGCAGGAGTTGGCCGGCAACTATGCGATCACTGGGAGATTACACGCGTCTGAGTTGCGACACGGTGCTCCTACCGACAACTTTCGGCGCGCATGCCGGTAGGTGAGGTAGGTGGCGGTGTGGTCAAAGGTCTTGTCTGTCAGCTAAAGATCTTGTCTGCTACGAAGATCTTGTCAGCGCCTTTGGTGGATCTGCACGTGGGTGCTTTTCTGAGACCCAGTCCTTGATGACTTTTGACGGGCGATCGTCTCTGCTCAGGGCGTAGGTCGATTGCCCTTATCCGGTCACTAGAGTAGATCGCCGGTGCCCGAAGGGCGATCGCCTTGGGAGTCGATCGCAGTGCACGATGGTGGTCGATATCTTCGACTTGGCGAGCTAGCCATAGTTTGACTGGAGTTGACTTGGTCACTCGGCCTTATAGTCGATCGCACTGTCGGGATGAATAAATCGTGACACAACAATTGCCCCCCAGCTCGCTCATACGTTGGAAACGTGGGGTGAGGTGGCTCTCTTGGCGATCGCTGAACTTTTGACGAGCGACTTCGTGTTTTATTGAACTGGCGATCGTCTTTGGTGATATATCCCGAGTTCGGACGACACAGTTGGCCGAATCAGCTGAGGAAAAAGCAACGGGCGTTGAAAAGTCTCCGCGCACGTGTCGGGCTTCTATTGGAGGACGCCAACGGTCATTAATGACTCCTCGGCTGACGCGTCCTCGAAAAGACGCGTACGCGGGTCTCGAGGGGGTCAATTAGTGCGTCGTTTGAGATCCGACCCCTGAGGTTTTCCCTTATTGCAATCGGGTCCCTGCCTTCTCCTATAAAAGGGGCGCGGGGCAGCAGTTTCACTCACGCGTACTTATCTGGAGAAAGAAGGACTTGCTGCCGAATTTTCTGAAGATCTTAGTGCCGATCGTCGCTCGATTCCACTTTAGGGTAAGAAAAATCCTTTTCTCCTTTTCCGTTTCTGAAAATGGCCGGAACCTCATCATCATTTGGAGCGGGAACCGGTTACGCCACGGACATCGATTGTCAGGAGAAACTTCTTCCGTCTTCCACACAGAGGCGGTGAAGCTATTCGGGCGGAATCGACCGGTGAAGTCGAGGCTTTATTCAATGAGGCCGATATTGCTAAGGAGTCGGCTGAGGAGAGACGATCGCAGATCGAGAGAGATCCGCGATCGGGGCTTACCGGGAGCAACACAAAGATTTTCGGTCGGGCCTATAGGGCCTTTCTTTGAAATAATGGAGAGGTTAGCCGGTCCTACTCCGAGATTCGATTTCCGGGGATACTCGGTCGCTTATCCATATGTGCTTCCCAAGCGGTCGCAGTATCGTGCCGCGCAGCGATCGTTGTGGTCGCTCGGCCAAACACGGAGCTCGACGACCAGGAGAGATCTGGCCGTCTGGAGGACAAGATTCCATGTTCCTTCAGATGTGGACATGTTCGCGCCGGCGGAGAATGAACGAGCCGACCAGCTTCCGATGGGTATGGTCGCAGTGAGTGAGGCCGTTATGGAGGCCGGGCTACGCTTCCCTCTGTCCTTTGCGGTCTCCCATCTGTTGGCCGCTTGGAATATGGCGCCCCTTCAGTTGACGCCGAACGCCTGGCTCCAAATTATTTGCACCCTCACCCTTTTCGGCGGTCACCGCCTGTACCGCCTCCCATCGCCATTGGAGATGAATCATTTGTTTAAACTGACGGCTCATAGAGGGTTGGTCGGCGGTTACCATATTCAAGGCCGATCTGGTCGGGTGGTTCATGGAGTTCCGAATAAAATACGGGGCGATCAGACGAAGTGGTTCTGGGTCGCTGGCAAGTGGAGAGCTTCGGCGAGCGACAATCCCACAGGCGAACTGGAGATCCCCACTGAATTTCGGGAGAGGAATCCCGGTAAGGGTTTAGACTCTCCCTTCGTTTGGATGCGTTTTGGACTGATCTAATTTGATTTCTGTTTTGCAGGTTTTCACATTCCGGCGATCGAGGAGCTGCCTTTCGACTTTCTCGTTGTTTGGGAGCGGATAAGGAGCCTGTCGGACGACGACCTTGACGCCACTCGGATCAACAAGGAGAGTCGCTGGTTGTCGGCTCGACTATTCCGTTTCCAGAGACATCTTGCGGTGCCAGGTATGAGTTCCTGCGACCTTCAATTTCTAGGCGATCGCCTTACTTGAGGATAGTGTCTGACCGTTAGTCGACCGTCTTTAACTGCAGAGGTTCGTTTTCCTCGCTTTCTGGAGCCTCCGGCGGAGATCGCTATGTCGAACCCAGGAGTCCTAGGCCGTCTTCGCCATAAGAGGTCGACTCGGGTCCCACCCGTTGCGTTGCCTATAGTTCCGGAGGCGGAGCCTCGCGTGGAGCCGGTCGTGGTTGAGGAGGAAATTCCGGAGGAGGGGCTTCGGGCAAATCGCAAGAGGCCGAGGCCGGAGGAAACTTCGGTTCCTGCCCCGGGCGATGAAGTACCGATCGCCGCTCCTCCGATCACCATTGTTGCTCCGGAGAGTGAGCCGCCTTCTGCGGCTTTTATGCGGGAGATGGCGATCGCGGATGCAGAGACTCCTCGAGGGAAACCGTTTTTCGGTCGGGATCCCGAGAAGGCTGAGAGGTAGATAGCATTTTTGTGTTGAAAATTGCATCTGCATAGGAGTTGTATTAACTTAGTTGTTTTGGTGCAGGATCCGTCGCGCAGATCCGTCTTGTCCACCGATGGTCGTGGATTTCCTGGCGAGCCGATCTCCTCGCCATTCCTGCGACATTCCTCCATATGTTAGCAAAGCTGCTTCCGCTCTGCCGAAGGCGTGGACGACTGATCTGGATGTGATCGCTCGGCGGATTGGCGAAGTTCGATGCATCTTGTTCGCCCTTTCTCTTCAGACGGCGACCATGGCCGTCCAGGCTGCTCAGGAGTTTGAGGGGCGGCCCTCCACTATTCGCCTGCAGGAGGATCTCGAGGCGGCTCGGAAATAGAACGCCGAGTTTGCTGACAAGATCGCGGCGATGGAGAAGGATTCTCTGGAGGCGGCCAAGCGGGCGAGCCATGAGCTTGAGCTGGAGAAGAAGGAGACTGAGAAATATCGAATGGCGGTCGACCGATTTCGGGACCAGATGCAGAGTGCCGTCCAGGCGCGGAATGTTGCTGAAGAGGAGGCCGATCGCCAGAAGGTGACGATCGCTCGGCTGACCAGCGAGCTGGCGGAGGCGAAAGAGAAGGTTGCTGCGAGGGAGGCTGAGCTCCAGGGGTCGCAACAGGCGATGGCGGAGCTGAAAGGAGAGGTTGAGGCGACCAAGGCCGATCCCTTCCAAAACTTGGAGTACGTCAGCGAGTTTGCCTATTATTTGGCGTTCGCCGACTCGATCCGAGCGGCTAAGAAGGGAGGTTTGGAGGTCGGCCCTCTTGCCGATAAGTTCAAGGCGTATGCGTTGGAGCATCCTCTCCATTCAGCTTTCTCCCTGCCGATCCTAGATCTTGCGGACATCGGCGTGGATTTGAGCTGGTATCCGTCTCCAGCCAATCTTGCTCATCCCGACGCTCCGGAAGATGAGGGGCCCACACCGGATGCCGAAGGCGAAGGCCAGGCTGGGGCCTGAGGCACTTCATTTTTTACGTTTTAGCTTGCTTACTTGTAGTTTTGTAGCTTTCTTCCTTGTAGTTTTTGTAGTTTTCTTTTGTAGCACTTAGGCCTTCGGGCGACCGTGTACTTTGATCTTCTCAAGCAATGAACTGAATGTTTGATTATCTTCGATTACTTGAATGAATGGTTATTTTTGAGTCTTTGTTTGACTTTGTACAAATGTGTGAGGAGAGATCGTTGCGAGGGTGGTTCCAAATGAATTGATAAACTCATAAAGACAACTTTTTACAACAAATTCGATCGCTGCACTACATCTGAAAAAATGACGATCTCCGTATGTGGTTGAATAGCGACGATCGTCGTGTAGGTAGTCCGCACTCTTATTGCCCCTTGTTTTTATTCACTTAGTGGAAGTAAGGGGATGAAAATAATTCCTTGAGTGAGCGGTCTTCAACTTTGTCGAATCCTCGGGGACGGTCGTCCATCTTGAGGAACCGTGCACGATCGCGGAGTTCGATGGACCGACTCCTTGATCATGTCTTGATGCGCGAAGACATTGAGTGTCTCGTGACTCACTTTATTATGAGGGTCCTCTGTTAGGCTGCGCCTCGCCTCGTATTTAAACGAAGGGCGTGCGGTCTCAGTCTAGAGGAGTCCTTGCGCAGGGCAGCGTCGGATGAATCGACTCCGCGCCCGCGGCTTGTTAGCTATGCTTCCACCTCGTCCAGCCATGGAGATGGCCGACCTCGACGGTGTACGTTGAGACGGGGGTTGTGGCACGTCGCATTGTCCGAGTTCACCATGTTAGATGATGAACCTTTGAGGGCGAGCGATCGTGTCCACTGATTTATTTTGGAGGGCCCCCAGACTACGCCGGCCTCGTATTTAAACGAAGGGCGGGCGATCTTGGCCTAAAGGGACCTTGCATGGCCTAAGCAGTCGGTTCCATCGACCACCAGGACCATGGCTGCACTCTTCCACCTTGGATCGTCATGTAGATGCCGACCTTCGATGGTGTACGTTGTGCGGGGGAGGCGATCTCGTGCCTTAGTCCATCATGTTAGACGTTGAACTGTAGATGGCGATCGAGTCCTCCGGTTTCTTAAATAAGGAGGGAGATCGGGGAGACTTCCGAGGTCTCCTTTTCTTGATTGAAGTATGTAGGGACGGTCGCCGAGGTTGGTCCAGGGGTCGGCTCATATGAGCTTTCCAGCCTGTTTTGTGTTCGACTCGGACGATCGTCCATAGAGATTGTTAGGGGCTTCGGCTAAACCAATAAGTCATCTACTTGCCCTCCTCGAACAATCTCCAGAGGCTGTTTGAGGAGATCGCGGCATTTGTTGGTCTTGTGGCGGACTCTTGTGGTAGGCACAATATTGATTGTTGTCCGGTGTTGTGGTCCCTTATCGCCTTTGGCTTTTTGAGCTCTTCGTGCCCCTTGATGGCATAGAAAATATGTGCCGGAGTTCTGTTGAACGTATGGAGGAGATGGGCTTCCATGTCCTCGAAAGCCTTGAGATCTCCGGGTGTCTTGGCGATCGCCTTCTTTGCTTTGGCGATCGCTATCTTCTGGACAAGAGGTGGCGTTTCCTCGTCTAAGCGGAGGGTGAGTAGCCTTTGCCTGGACAGGAAGTTGGTAGCTTTAGCGCGGAAGATCGCGTAAGTTGGGGGAATATCCTTGGAGAGATGTCTAAACATGGGAGAGTGACCGCGGAATCCCCCCATGACCGAATAGAGAGCGAGCTCGTCACTGACAGGTTCGCCGGTGAGGACGATTTCGTCCACTCGGTCAATGTAATTTGCGTCTGATTCGTCTTTCCCCTGCTTGATTTTTATCATGCGGTGGGGGCCTTCTGATGCAGCGACCTTCTGGCGAAGTATGACGTGAAGTCATTCGCGATTTCTTAAAAGATGTGATAGATCGCGGTGGTAGTGAGACGTACCATCTATGGGCGGCTAAGCCCAATGTCAACGGGAAGATCCGGCACTTGGTAGCATCGGATGCCCCACACCCAGTCATGTAAATTCGGAATTTACTCGGGTGGGTTTCGGTCCGATCTCCCCTCATACAGAGGTGTTTTGGGAGGAGCGATCGTTGTTTGTATGGGGGCAAGCTCGATGTGGACCGCGAGTGGCTCGGTCGGCCGGCGATCTTCTTGCCGGTGCTTGCCCGGTGTCAAGAGTGCTCTCATCTCGTCATTTGGCGTTGTATGGCGGCCATCGCCGTGCTGTTGCTCTCGGCTCGGCGCTCGGAGCGGAGTGCCGAGGCGATTGAGTCTTGATCCCCAGCGATCGGGCGGGAGTCGGATGGCGACTGCGTTTGGGTGTGAGGTGGGTAGGGCGAACTTGGTGACGGATTCGGGTTAGTCTTTTCGAGGTTGGAAACAGAGTGCCCGGTCGCCGAGATGGGTCGCGCCCCAGCGATCGAATATGGATCCGTCCGGTCGTGCGAGAGCCTTTCCTCGCGAATTCGGGCTTTCGACGATCGCTCGTTCGAGCCCGTTGAATTTCCATTTTCCCATGCGGCGGATGATCGAGGGAGTTATCGCGGGCGACGCGCATGCTCTCCGTCGCTCCTCGGGATGGCTATAGCCTCCTCGATCTGTTCTTTGGTTTGGGCGATCGAGTGAGAGTGGGGCCATCTCTTGATGCGGGATCGAGAGTCTCGCGTTGCTGCGGCTTCCCCGTCGTTGGTGAGGTTCGGGTAGGCGGGATATGGTGTCCGGCCCGGTTCGGAGAGCGGCTTTCTTCGACGTGCGGCGGATGTCATGATTAGAAGGTTTTCTTTGAAGTGCGGTGAGTGTCACTTCAAGTATATGCCCCAGAAACAGTGAGTGTTCTTCGGGACGGTAGGAATAAAAATGTGAGGTTAGATCCCCTTCCTCTAGCGCCAATTGTTGCCCAAAATATTATCCAGGAGATAGATATTCTTTGGAATGGATGGGATAGCAAACAAATGCAAGAGCACTTAGTGAGAAAGATAAATAACACAAGATTTGCGGGGTTGTTAGTCCGGGCTTGAATGCTCTCGCGAGATATTATTAATACCAATATTCGGGATACAAGTACTAATGTAAGAATACAATTACAATGAGTGTAAAGATTCTTGTTATCTTAGCTAGTGAGCGTGTAGATTGCGGAAGAACCAGATTTGATGCTCTGTGAGTTCTTGTAACAAAGGAGATGAACAGTCGCGGCGGTGAGAGATCGGCCGTCTCTCACGGCGAGTATTTAGCTGGATGCTTGGGCTCTGGGCTTATGAATCCCTTGGAATCTGTCTAGTAGAGACTTGCTTACATCGATCGTCTTACGGGACGAGAGATTTAGAGAGAGAAGTCACGAGATGGATTAGGTGAGATAGCCGGGAGCTTGATGATATGTATGTTCTTCGGTATTTCCGTGAATGTATCGGAATGTGAGAGAATGAGTTACGGCGTAAGTCGAATAATTCGGAACCGTTGGTGGAATGAAATTCGAACCGTAGGTTGAGTGAATTGGGAACCGAAGGTTGAGTCAATTCCGAACCGTAAGTTGTGCGAAGTCGGAACCTTTTTCCTGTAGGAGGAGGTTCTCTATTTATAGAGCTTGGATACGCCGGGCGATCGCCTTTTCTGCATTATAATAATCGGGCGATCGTCTTTTAGCACATGGGCTGTCCCCTCAAAGCTGCGGGAGTTCTTTGGCGATCAACTATGCGGTCACTGGGAGCTTACACGCGTCTGAGTTGCGGACACGGGTGGTCCTACCGACAACTTTCGGCGCGCATCTTTGGTAGGTGAGGTAGGTGGCGGTGTGGTCAAAGGTCTTGTGTCGGCTAAAGATCTTGTGCGCTACGAAGATCTTGTCAGCGCCTTTGGTGGATCTGCACGTGGGTGCTTTTCTGAGACCCAGTCCTTGATGACTTTTGACGGGCGATCGTCTCTGCTCGGGGCGTAGGTCGATTGCCCTTAGCCGGTCACTAGAGTAGATCGCCAGCTGCCAAAGGGCGATCGCCTTGGGAGTCGATCGCCAGGTACCTGATGGTGGTCTGATATCTTCGACTTGGCGAGCTAGCCATAGTTTGACTGGAGTTGACTTGGTCGCTCGGCCTTATAGTCGATCGCACTGTCGGGATGAATAAATCGTGACACAACACCCTCATTACCACTCGGTAAAGCCAAAACGGGAGCGGTCGTCAACCGTTTCTTCAATTCCTCAAAAATTTTCTGTCTCTCGTCGGTCCACACAAACTTCTCTGACTTCTGTAACAACTGAGTCAGCGGTAGAGCGAGCTCAAAGAACCCCTCGACAAATCTACAATAATACCCGACCAAACCCAGAAAACTATGGAACTCCTTCATGTTTTTGGGCGACGCCCAATCCAACACTGCCTCTATCTTATGTGGGTCCACACGAACACCCTCGGCCGAGATCACGTGGCCGAGAAACATAACCTCCCGCAACCAAAACTCACACTTTGAGACCTTCGCAAAGAGATGCTGAGTTCTCAAGATTCCTAGCACGATATGCAAATGACGTGCATGCTCCTCCTCGCTCCTCGAGTAAATAAAGATATCGTCAATAAAGACAACTACACACTTATCGAGGTATTCGATAAAGACTTTGTTCATAATCTGCATGAACACGGCTGGGGCGTTGGTTAGCCCGAAAGGCATAACCACAAACTCGTAGTGGTCGTATCTCGTCCGAAAGGCCGTCTTCGAAATGTCAGAATCCTTCACTCGGAGCTGATAGTACCCCGATCTCAAATCAATCTTTGAAAATACGGTTGCCCCTTGCAATTGGTCAAACAAGTCATCAATCCTCAGGAGCGGATACTTGTTTTTGATAGTCACTTTGTTCAACTCTCGATAGTCGATACACAGACGAAGTGACCCATCATTCTTCTTTACAAACAGGACCGGTGCGCCCCAAGGCGAAGTGCTCGGTCGAATATACCCCATGTCTAGCAACTCTCCCAACTGTTTCTTCAACTCAAGCATCTCGGTAGGCGCCATACGGTATGGCGTCTTAGAAATCGGTGCTGCACCCGGCTCTAAATCCGTGGCAAACCCGGCAATTCGTATGGAAAGACATCAGGATACTCACACACTACCGGAATAGATGATAGCTCGACTCCCCCTTCTTCCGATCTCAAAGCATAACACCAATAACCCGTGCAACCTCCTCGAAGAAGTCTCACTGCTTTCAAAGCGCTGATCAGGAATCTCTGGCTACTCCGCTTACGCCCCACAAAAGAATGCTCGGTACCGTCAGAGGCTAACATCGAAACGGCTCTCGTTCTATAATTCATGATCGCCCCATGACGGTCCATCCAATCCTCACCAAGAATCAGATCCTCGTCTTTAATATCTATCGCAATCAGATTAGAAGGCCAATCCCTCCACGCGATACTCACAGGAAAATCTCTAATCTCACGATCCCCCACAATGCTATCCCCACTAGGCAGTTTAACAACAAATGGTTCACACGCAACTAAGCAATCAACATGCAGAGGACGCACACAATCTATCGATATGAAAGAATGCGTAGCACCACAATCGAATAACACGGAAACAGGATGGTCAAGGATGTGAACGGTACTTGTAGCCACCGTCACGTCGGGATCTCCAGCTCGTCTCATCTCATACACACGGGGCAGAACAGACCCCGCACTAGAATCTCCCCCTCTAGATGGCTGCCCACGTCCTCGAGCTCTACCAAAACTCTGCTGAGGCTGAGAAACTATCGGTGCCTGATTAACGCTCGGTTCTCCCGCCGTTGGGGCTGACACCTGAGTAACTGGTGCCCGAGCCGCATCTGTACAGAACTTAGCACGATGCCCATCCAACCACAAGCAAGACACTGAATCGGGGGCCTGTCACACTCACTCATTATGTGGCCGGGAAGACCACAGTTAAAGCAGGTAGGACCACGAACAGAACCAGTAGGAGCAGACTTAGAACCGTTTCCTCGCCCAAATGATGGGGGCTGACTCCCAAAGACTCGCGAACCAGTCTGAGCCCTCTGATGGCCGCCAGACTTACCTCCCGAAAACTGACCGGAGGTCTTTTGCTTCTTTCCCTCGGTTGCCGTCTCTATAGCAGAAAACGACATTTCATAAGCCATTGCCTTGTTCTGATAATCTTTCAGAGTTGTACACCCAAGACCAGACATGTAGTGACGAACCCTCGGCTTCATCTGCATGTCAAAGTGGCGGATCTTATCTAGCTCATTTCGGACCTGGTTTTTCAGTTAGTGAAGTTGCTGGTTGTAGTCTTTGATCGCCTGTGAAATAGGAACATCCTGGGGCTTTGCCTCAAAGAAGGCTCGAATCCTCCCCTCTTTCACTGGCCATGGACAAAATTTGCCCTCCATCAACTCTCGGAACTCTTCCCACGTGGCTGCCCGATCACATGGTTTCACCGCTTGCCACCACGTTGCTGCCTCCTTGGCGAGGAAGTACTGAGCGATGGGTACCTTCCTCTCTTCGGGGCAGTTAGCCGCCTCAAACACCTTCTCCATCTCAAATAACCAACTCTCCCAACCGGAAGGGTCGAAAGTGCCATCAAACTGTGGAGGACGCATACGAATCACGTCCTGAAGTAACTTATCATTGTCGGTTCCAGTAGGCAGAACCGGGTCAGCATTAGCTTGGCCGACTAAGACGGCCTGAGTTAGTAGCGTCATCTGGTTCGCTACTTGTTGTAAAATATTAGCCACCCCGATATTCTCATGAGCATTTCCGGAGCTAGCAGACTGATCCTGCTGGCCTCCGAAACTGGGTGGAACACTGTTCGACAAGGAAGGCATCGCCGAATCAGTTCCCGAGTTATCGGACATGGCCGCCCCACCGGCTGCGCCACGTCCCCTACCGCGTCCGCGTCCTCTACCAGCGGGAATTCTGAAGAAGTAATGGGTGAGTACAATTCAAACGCAAAACGCAACAAGATACCAAGAAAGGAATGGAACAGAACAACGTAACGAGTCAAGTTAGGAAAAACTTACGAGCACCGGCGTTCTGAGATGATGGCGTAGCAGTGATACTGTTCAAAACTATACTCAACTAGACCCAAATAACCGACAGCCTAGGTATCTATAAACCTAAGCTCTGATACCATATTCTGTAACACTCCCAAGACGATCAGGGCATATTACAGCGCCGTGGACCCCACACTTTGGAATCCACCAGGCTAACAAACCGACCCGACATAAGACACAGACATACATCAACAATAAAGAGACAATTTCTCAATCCACGACATTTAAGACCAAAGACTGAAATTCGACAATACTATTCGACATTAAATATGTTCCCAAATGGGTGCACAACATTTATAAATTCAGGAAGGAAGTACTCGATTACTTAAAACAATGACATAGTAAATAAATTCCAAAAACAAGGCACCAACAGACAACCACCGAACAGAATCACTTTAGGCTGTGTTTAGCAAAACTAGCTGATAAGTTAGCCGGTAGATGATAAACTAGTTGGTAGCTGATAAGCTAGCTGATAGCTGTGTGTAGCTGATTAGGTGGCTGATAAGCTAGCTGATTCTAATGTAGATGTTTAGCAAATTAGGTGATAAGCTTAGCTGTTTTTTTTATAAAATTACATAAAATGACATCACTTTTATATTTCTATTATTTTTTTAAACTTTCTCATTATATTTTAACAATAATTGTTATAAAATAAAAAACAATAATATTTTTGTCGATTATTATATTAATATATACTACCTCTAAATTACACATATGTACTATTCACAGTTCATTGTCAATTTGAAAAGTCATTGATAATTTATTTTTGATGGCCTAAAATTGCCGTTAAATAGGACTTTTGTGTATAATAATAGTTATTTTAGTTACGAACAGGTTCACAACATATATGAAATAATATAAAGATGAGAAGGTAGCTTCTTTTTTTTCATATGCATGAAAAATTAGCTTATCAATCAGCTAGCTGATTTGAGAAGTTAGTCGTTTACGAAACGACCTTTTTTTTAGTCAATGGTCAAATATGCTCCTGAAGCTTATAAGATAGCTGATAAGCTAGTGGTAAACACAGCCTTAGTTGGATATTGATAGCTTAATTGATTGATATGTGTTGAATTAGAAGTAGTAATCTAATTTGAAAAAAAAAAATGAAAGACACACCTCATATATTTAATTCCATCTATTGATCCGAAAATATTTATTTGTAATGAATGATTCTTAACTTGAAAAAAGAGATACATGATATTAGTTGGAGTAAAGAATGATTTAACTGAATTATAAATTCACAAACATATAGAAAGACATTTATTGGAAAGAAAGATTCTTTTTATTTAAATGAAAACTTCTTAATAATTTGCACGGCTTGTATGAGACTTAAATTCAATTTATAAAATAGGAAAAATATTTTTTTGGAAAGGATGATTAGATTAAAAAACTATGAAAAATTTAGTGGTAACTCCGGGAAAGTGGGGCGGATTTTCATGGTTTCGTGTTATTTATGTCACGCGGTGTTTTGTATTGATGATGGTAGAAAATATCAGAATAATGGAACATGGAATGAGAAAGACGGAGGACCGGTAGATTAAACTCATATAAATGAGATTCAACGATGTTCAAATATAAGGACGAGTGATCAAAAAGCTAACGGATCAAAATTGCGCATAAGTTAATGAAGTTGACAATGCAGTGATACAAGAATACTCATAAAGTTTCTAATACTTGTAATTTTAGCATGAAAAATACATGGTCGAAAAGATATTGGAGCATAAGCTAATTATTTTTCTTTTTCTATTTTTGTGTATGATGATGATGTATGAACTCTCTTATCTTTTTGAATCTATCAAGACCATGATGAACTAAATTCCTAATCTAGGGTAGGTGATGAATTATCATGATGGGCAATTAATTGTTGTTCAATTTTATGATTGGATTAGACCTTAATCAATGGCTGATAGATTGACCATCTTTTAATTAATATTAGGTAATAGAAGAGGTCGAAAGATAATTGTATTACCATAATAATATCCAGTTAAGAGTAGATTGAATCGAAAACGTAAGTCCACCACACAATTTATTACTTGATTTTGTTAATGAAAGAAAATTCATGTATACGAAAGTGATTGATTTCTCCGAATTTTCGCAACAATGATCTTATAAGAATCATGAATACGAAAGTTATTGATTTTTTATTAGACTGTCTTAATCGAATAATTTATTATGTGTGAACATCCATTAATTTAGCCGGAATTGAATATTCAAATAAATGAAGCCGAATCACTAGATGTTTTCTCCATAAGTTGAACTTCAGAGCATTAAATTGAACTTTTGTACTTGTTTTATTTTTTTACCTTCTATTTTCTCAAAATCACCCTAATTTGATTAGTGTGTTTAAGCTTTTATATTTTTGTGCAATCAATAATTATTTTCCCAGCTACGGCGCTAAAATTTATTTCGACCTAAATGCTCCTTATACAATTTAGAATTGCTCGCAAGAGTACGAGGTCAATTGTAGATGCAATGAGTCAACTCAAATTGTAGATGCAATAAGTCTACCCAAGTTGTATTCACAAGGAATTGGCATAAGCTAATGAAGTTGAGAGTGCAATGGCACAAGAATGCTCATACAGTTTCTAATACTTAGAACATGAGAATGAAAAATATATGGTTGCAAAGATAATTGAGGTAGATATCTAATATCATCGACCGTTTCGTACATCTGAATTTTCTGGAGGAGGTTACGACAAAAATGACCAAACTGCACCACAACGAGTGAGCGCCCAGCGCAATGTCACTAAGAAGTAAGCGAGGCGTCTGGGGCAAAGTGAGTCGGGCGCTCACTTTCCTTCAGGAAGAGTGGGCCAGCACTCACTTTGCTAGACAATGTTTTTTAACTTGTTTCTTTTCTTTTTCTATGACTTCTCCGACTTGTTCCCTAGTATAAATATTAGGTAATGAAGAGTTGAGTTAAGCATTACTAAACCATAGAAATATCTATTTACTTTCTTTTGTCTTTTGGAGATTTACATGGAGTTTTTGAAGAATAATTCAAGAAATTGATCTTGAAGTAATTATTTTTCCTTTATCTTAAAGTAATTATTTTTCTTTTTCTATTTTTGTGTATGATTCAACTATTCTTAAATTCCTTTCGTAGCATGATGACATATGAACTCTTAGCTTTTTGAATCTACCAAGATCATGATGAAATAAATTCCTGATCTAAGGTAGGTGGATATTGTTTGAATTAACATGAAGGGCAATTAGTTGTTGTTCGATTTTTTTGATTTGATTAGATCTTAATCAATGATTACTTGGTTGGCCATACTTTAATAAATTTAAGCTAATTGAAGAGGTCGAGAGATAATTGTATTACCGGAACAGTATCCAATTAAGAGTAGATTGAATCATGAATATGTCCACCACACAATATTATTGTTTGATTTTGTTAATTAAGGGAAATTCATGAATATGAAAGTGGTTGGTTTCTCCGAATTTTCGCAATCACCTTATGAGAATCATGAATACGAAAGTCATTGATTTTTGCAAGACTGCTTTAATCGAATAATTTATTGTGAATGTCTATTGATTTAGATTGGATTGAATATTAAAACAAACCTTAGATGTTTTCTTTATTTGTTTTATTTTATTGTGAATATGACTCGGGTTGACAAATTGCATCTACACTTGACCTCGTACTCTTGCTATCGATCCCAAATTTTTAAGGTGCATTTAGGTCGAACATATTGTATCTCGCAACAAACACCACGTTCCTATTATTTTCGACTTCTTTCATCACAGCATGTACTTTCGACACATTTCGAACATAGACATTATTTTCGATCCGTTTCACCCAAGGCATCATGTTTTGGAATTGTTCCAACACAGGACGTTATTTTTACTCATTTCACACACGAAAGTCATTTTCGACTTCTTTGACCCGACCTGTTTTGTCTGGGACGTCATTTTCGACCTGTTTCGTCACGTGGTGTCATTTTCAATCCATCCTTAGCCGGAGCATTATTTTCTACCCCTTTTGCCCCCGTACGTTATTTTTGACCCGTTTTGTTTTGTGACGTAATTTTTAACTCATTTGGTCCTAGGGACATTATTTTCGACCGCTTTCGTCCCAGAAATAAGGAAGGGAGCGGTTTGGTTCTTATAAAAACTATAGGAACCAAAATTAATTTATGCGTAATGGTTTGGGTCCATCTATTTTTTTAGGAACCGTTCAAAAACCAAAACTGGTTACATCGGTTCGGTTGGTTATTCGGTTATCCGATAATGACGTCCCAAAGCGAAACTGGTCGAAAATAATATCCCGGGTTGAATGGGTCGAAAATAACGTATCTGGACGAAACAGGCTAAAAATAACATCTCGAGTTAAAACATGTCGAAAATAATATTGTGTGATGAAACGGGTCAAAAATAACAATATTTTGATATTTCGTGTATGCACAATGATTCGTTGAAATAGAGGTATTTGGTGTAACACCCCCAAGACATTCAGGGCATATTACAGCGCCGTGGACTCCACACTATGGAATCCACCAGGCTAACGTACCAACAAGACATTTGACAACGACAAACAATCATCAATAATACGACAATTCAAATAAAATTTCAATCCGACAATAAAATCCAACATCAATCCATTTCCCAAAACAGGAACACAATATTAATGATTTTGAAACAAGAAGTACTAGAGTACTTAAATCAATTTTATAATACAAAAGTCCCAAAACAAGACATCAAAAGTAATAGACTGAACTGAACACCAACAAATGACTACTGATCAGTATCACGCTTGCCCATCATCCTCATACGGCTCAAGTGCTCGTTTGTCCCCACGATCAATACCTGAAATACAAAAGTATTTCCCCCATTTAAGGGGTTAGCGACAACTGCTAGTGCAAGTACAATCCATTTGAACTACATTCTAATCAGATGAATATATGCGCCAAAAAGTCATTTGAGAAAACATTTTATATTCCGGAATATTTATGATGTACAAACACAAAACACATTATCTCCAACAAATCATAATTCAAAGTTAACCGTTGGCACGAGACTCACGACCACCGTACCCATGAGCCCGTCGGACATCCCTGGGTGGCTAACCACAGTTCACGATACGCACACTCACGGCAATACGTATCCCTAGAGGCCCCGTCGGACCATCCCTAGGTGAACATACACTTAACCATCCACAACAACCACGATACAGCCATAGTTCAAATACTAGAACATGTAAACAAATGTAAAGTACTTGCCTTTGAGACATTCTTGAAGAAACGGAAGTGAAATGCGACCACGAACGGTCCGGGTGGAAAGCGACGGTTCCTAAATGAAGGATCAACATAGTTCAGTCCCAACGGACAACAATAACCGATCGGAATACACCCATAATCCCCGATTACAATTCATGACAAAAACGTTCGATCGATACGGGCGAGGGTTTACGCAAAATCTCCCCGTATCAACAATTCGCGGATTAAAATAGAGAAAAACGGATTGGGAATCACCCAATAACAATAATCAGTGAGGAATATCACAAGATACTAGAATAATTCGAGTCCAATTAGCAAAACCCGGAAAACCCCCAAATTTGATGAGTTAGGGTTCTAGACGAAAATACCTTGAATTCGGACGATGGATGATGATTATGCTGATGATAATATGTTAACACGACTCTACGGTGATGGAATTTGAAGAGAACTCCGATCAGGACCGGTGGAAATCGCCTCTGAGGTCGCACGTCGAAGAAACGAAGGGAAAAGAATAAAACTGCTGCTCTGAAACTGCCCGCTGGGCTTATATAATTTGTGAAGTTAGCGCACGCTAACTGCCATATGTAGCGTGCGCTAACGGGGCCGCGATAGGTCCAGTGGCTACTGCCACCATTCGTTAGCGTACGCTAACTGCTTATCGGTAGCGCACGCAAGGGAAACAGGGGTAGCGTGCGCTACCTACACAGCAGTTCAGCACTGCTGATGTCACATCAGCAATAAGCTGTTGTCGAGGGTATAAAATACGAAACGCACGACGAGACCAGAATCCAGGAACATAGACGCGAAGCATACAAGACAACGGAGCTAAGCGCTGAAAGAAAATACAATTCCGACCACCGGAGGGTCCGTAATACGACAACGAAACTAAGATTCCCTAAACTATTAGGAAATTACAAAAATGGCCCAAGTGCCCGAAAATTACGAAACGACGTCGGATTTACAAACCGAAAGTCTCCACATGACCAACTCAACCATACGAACTTGTACAATCCAAGAAACAACGAAAACGAACGAGTTTTACAAGAATCGAACGTTCATACGGCAAAACATGTCATAAAATGAAATTACGTGAAAACATCATCAAAACTCGACCAAATGGAAAAACTCCAAGAACAAAGTAGATTCAAAATGTTGAAACGGTTACAAGCGAGTCGATAAAAATAGACATACACCAAAAATGCAAACTGCTAAAAATGGAAAAATTACGGATATTACATTCTCCCCCTCTAAAATAAAGTTTCGTCCCGAAACTTAAGAATCAAAAAGCTCGAGGTATCTCGAACGCATATTCTCCTCTAGCTCCCACGTCGCTTCTTCTACTCCGTGCCTCGACCATTGCACCTTAACCAAAGGAATGGTTTTGTGCCTTAACTGCTTGTCACGACGCTCCAAAATTCTGACGATCCTCTCTTCAAACGTAACATCCTTCTGGATCTCCACATATCCAAAGTCAATAATGTGGGACGGGTCCGGAACGTACTTCCTCAACTGGGAAACGTGAAATACGCTATGAACATGACTCAGCGACGGAGGTAACGCCAAACGGTACGCTAACTCACCGACTCTCTCCAATACCTCGAAAGGTCCAATATATCTCGGGCTGAGTTTCCCCTTCTTCCCAAAACGGAAAACTCCTTTCGTCGGAGACACTCTCAACAGGACATGATCTCCCACCTCAAACTCCAAAGGTCTACGCCTAACATCCGCATAAGACTTTGGTCGACTCTGAGCAGCCAACATCCTCTTTCTAATCAATTCAACTTTCTCCCTCGTCTCCAACACAAGGTCTGGCTCGGTGCCAACCAAATTGGACGGCTCATCCCAACATATCGGTGATCGGCAACGTCGGCCATATAGTGCCTCATACGGTGCCATCTTAATCGACGCGTGCCAGCTATTATTATAAGTAAACTCAATTAAAGCCCAATGATCCTCCCAGTCACTACTCCAATCTAACGCACACGCACGCAACAAATCCTCGAACGTCTGAATGGTACGTTCGGACTGCCCATCGGTCTGGGGATGGAACGAAGTGCTCAAACGCAACTGTGTCCCCAATGCCTTATGTACCGCCTGCCAAAAATGCGATACAAATCGGCCATCTCTGTCTGAAATAATGGTCCTCGGCGTACCATGAAGCCTCACTATCTGAGCGATAAAAATACGAGCCAACTTTTCTGGACCCCATGTATCCTTGATGCCCAGAAAATGTGCCGACTTAGTTAGTCGGTCTACAATCACCCACACCATATTCATACCAGTCTTCGTCCTCGGTAAACTCGTGACAAAATCTATAGAGATGTCCTCCCACTTCCATTCCGGAACGGGAAGTGGTTTCAAAAATCCGGCTGGCCGCTGATGCTCAATCTTGACTTGCTGACAAGTCAAACACTTAGCCACAAACTGAACTACCTCCTTCTTCATATCGTTCCACCAGAAATTTTTCCTCAGATCTTTATACATTTTACTCGAGCCCGGATGGACCGAGTAAGGTGATGCATGAGCCTCTCGCATGATACTCTGTCTCAATTCCGAGTCGTTCGGAACGCACAACCGACCTCGGAATCTCAACACTCCGTCCTCATGAATAACAAATCCCGGGGCTTTCCCCTTCCCTACACTCTCCCGAAGCTGAATAAACATCGGGTCCTCCAACTGTCCCGATTTAATGTCCTCTACCAGAGATAAAGAAATCTCAAGAGTACGCAACTGCCCGGAACTCTCTGGCAGTACAATCTCAATACTCAACCTCATAAACTCTCGCTGAAGTCCCGACTGGGCCGTAAGCAACTCAAGCGCCCGAAGCGATACCGATTTCCGGCTCAAGGCATCTGCTACCACATTAGCCTTGCCCGGATGATAAAGGATCTCGAGATCGTAATCCTTAATCAATTCCAGCCACCTTCTCTGCCTCATATTAAGCTCTTTCTGGGTGAAGATGTACTTTAGGCTCTTGTGATCGGTGAAAATCTGACACGACGAGCCATACAAGTAATGACGCCAGATCTTCAACGCAAAAACAACTGCGGCCAACTCAAGATCGTGCGTAGGGTAATTCAATTCATACGGTTTCAACTGACGGGAAGCATAGGCAATCGTCCTCCCGTGCTGCATAAGTACGCATCCGAGCCCCTGGCCCGAAGCATCACTATAAACGGAGAACCCATCATTACCACTCGGTAAAGCCAAAACGGGAGCGGTCGTCAACCGCTTCTTCAACTCCTCAAAACTATTCTGCCTCTCATCGGTCCACGCAAACTTCTCCGATTTCTGTAACAACTGAGTCAGTGGTCGAGCGAGCTTAGAGAACCCCTCGACGAATCTACGGTAATACCCGGCTAATCCCGAGCTGCGGACCTCTTTCACGTTCTTGGGTGGCGCCCAATCCAACACTGCCTCTACCTTATGTGGGTCCACACGAACACCCTCGGCCGAGATCACATGACCGAGAAACATAACCTCCCGTAACCAAAACTCGCACTTTGAGAACTTCGCAAAAAGATGCTGAGTTCTCAAAATGTCTAACACAATATGTAAATGACGGGCATGCTCCTCCTCGTTCCTCGAGTAAATCAGAATATCGTCGATAAAGACGACTACACATTTATCGAGGTACTCGATAAAGACTTTGTTCATAAGCTGCATGAACACGGCTGGGGCGTTGGTTAGCCCAAAAGGCATAACCACAAACTCGTAGTGTCCGTATCTCGTCTGAAAGGCCGTCTTCGGAATATCGGTATCCTTCACTCGGAGCTGATAATACCCCGATCTCAAATCAATCTTCGAAAACACGGTTGCCCCTTGCAACTGATCAAATAAGTCATCAATCCTCGGGAGCGGATACTTGTTTTTGATGGTCACTTTGTTCAACTCTCTGTAGTCGATACACAAACGAAGTGACCCATCCTTCTTCTTCACAAACAGGACTGGTGCGCCCCAAAGTGAAGCACTCGGTCGAATATACCCCATGTCTAGCAACTCTCCCAACTGTTTCTTCAACTCAAGCATCTCGGCAGGCGCCATACGGTATGGCGTCTTAGAAATCGGTGCTGCACCCGGCTCTAAATCGACGGTAAACTCAACTTCTCGATCCGGCGGCAAACCCGGCAGCTCGTCTGGAAAAACATCAGGATACTCACACACTACCGGAAGAGACGAGAGTTCGACTCCCCCTTCTTCCGATCTCATAACGTAACACCAATAGCCCGTGCAACCTCCTCGAAGGAGTCTCACTGCCCTCAAGGCGCTGATCAGTAATCTCTGGCTACTCCGCTTACGCCCCACAAAAGAATGCTCGGTACCGTCAGAGGCTAACATCGAAACGGTTCTCGTTCTGTAATTCATGATCGCCCCATGACGGTCCAGCCAATCCTCACCCAGAATCAAATCCTCATCTCTAATATCCACCGCGATCAGATTAGAAGGCCAAACCCTCCCCGCGATACTCACAGAAAAATCTCTAATCTCACGATCCCCCACGATGCTATCCCCGCTAGGAAGTTTAACAACAAAAGGCTCACAAGCAACAAGGCAATCAACATGCAGACGATGCACACAATCCATAGATATAAAAGAATGCGTAGCACCAGAATCGAACAACACGGAAACAGGATGATCAAGGATGTGGACGGTACCTGTAGCCACCGTCGCGTCGGGATCTCCGGCTCGCCTCATCTCATACACACGGGGCGGAACAGACCCCGCACTAGAAGCTCCCCCTCTAGAAGGCTGACCACGACCTCGACCTCTACCAAAACTCTGTTGCGGCTGAGGAACTGTCGGTGCCTGATTCACACTCGGCTCTCCCGCGGCTGGGGCTGATATCTGAGTAACGGGAGCCCGAGCTGCATCCGTACAAAACTTAGCACGATGACCCATAAGACCACAAGCAAGACACTGAATCGGAGGCCTATCACACTCACTCATCATGTGGCCCGGACGACTGCAGTTGAAGCACTTAGGACCGCGAAAGGAACCAGCAGGAGCAGACCTAGAACCGTTTCCTCGACCAACTGATGGCGGCTGACTCCCGAAGACTCGCGAACCAGACTGAGCCTTCGGATACCCTCCTGACTTGCCTCCCGAGAACTGACCGGAGGTCTTCTGCTTCTTTCCTTCGGTTGCCATCTCCGTCGCAGAAAACGACATCTCATAAGCCATCGCTTTATTCTGATATTCGTTCAAAGTCGTGCACCCCAGACCAGACATGTAGTGGCGCACCCTCGGTTTCATCCGCATATCAAAGTGGCGGATCTTATCAAACTCATCGCGGACTTGGTTTCTCACATAATGCAACTGTTGATTGTAGTCTTTGATAGCTTGAGATATAGGAACATCTTGGGGTTTAGCCTCAAAGAAGGCTCGGATTCTCCCCTCTTTCACTGGCCAAGGACAGAATTCATCTTCCATCAGATCCCGAAACTCTGCCCATGTAGATGCTCGGTCGCGCGGTTTCACCACTTGCCACCACGTTGCTGCCTCCTTGGCGAGGAAGTACTGAGCAATGGGTACTTTCCTCTCCTAGGAACAATTAGCAGCCTCAAACACTTTCTCCATCTCGAATAGCCAATTCTCCCAACCAGAAGGGTCGGAAGCACCATCAAACTGCGGAGGACGCATACGAATCACGTCTTGAAGTAGCTTATCATTACCGGATCCAGTAGGCGGAACCGGGTTGGCATTAGCTTGGCCGACTAGAACGGCCTGAGTCAGTAGCGTCATCTGGTTCGCTACCTGCTGCAAAATGTTGGCCACTCCAACATTCTCATGTGCATTACCGGAGCTAGTGTAATATCTGTAATTTCTACTACTATTGTTTGATATTATTTTATCCGAGTTATATTGTACAGCGTGGAATCTGTACAATAGGGATAAAATAAATAAAGGACTGAGATGTCAGTATCAGTATAATTGTTGTATCTGGTCGACAGTTACATTTGAGGATATCGTGTATCAGGTTATTGTACTTTCGATATAGAGTATATCGTATAAGAATATTATTGGATTCAGTGTTTGTGTTCAGTGTGTCTCATGTTCGTTTTTGGTATGTCAAGATGTTGGACAGAAATTGCGAAAAATGGCTAAGTGTTCATTAGCGCACGCTACTGGGTACAGGTAGCGCACGCTACAGAGTATTGATAGCGTATGCTAAGAGGTTCGGTTACGTACGCTAAGGAGGACCCCTAACGTACGTAACGACTTGCTGGGTTAGTTCCGGAAGGTGGCGGCGGGTAGGCCCAGGTTGATTTTTATATTCAGTTAGCGCACGCTAACGTATGTTGGTTAGCGCACGCTAACATCAGATCGCCAATAATGGAATCTTAGCTTTCGGCGGGTGGACCCGGCCACTTGCGACGCGTGTCCAGATAAGGTCAGCGGGTGTTTGTCATGTAGGGCTAGCGCACGCTAAACCGTATGGTTAGCGCACGCTAATTCCAGATCGGTCAAAGGAATCCCAATAATCGCGGATGCTTTCGGCATGTGGGGGCACGAGTGGTAGGTGTGTACTGTAGCAAGTCAACTTCGGATAGCACACGCTAAGGTAAATGACTTGTGTACGCTAAGCAGGATGTTTTACGTACGTTAATGCATGGGCATTACGTACGTAAGCTAGTTTACGAAGCGAGGCAGTAGCCTCTGGACTTCGATAGCGCACGCTAACAAAGTCAGTTAGCGCATGTTAAGGCGGTAGCACACGCTAAACATGAGATGTTAGCGCACGCTAATAATGAATATTATAAAAGGGGACAGAAGGGTGCTGAGAAGCATTTCGTCATTTTTTCTTCTTTCAGTCGAGGGAGAGAGAGAGAGTTGGGATATATTTGAGGTTCCCAAATACTGTATAATGATAATCTTTAACAACATTAGATTGAGGGCTTGGATTCAAGCCTCGTTCTTCAAGTTGTTCATGATTCTTTGGATGGAGTTCTAGTGTTCTTCTTTTTGGTTCGTCTAAACCAGGTAATCTTCGTATTCCTTTGTTAATGGTTCGTTTTTCTTGGATGATTTCATGTAAGGAGCATGTTGGATAATCATATGATGATGTTATATGAGATTCAATGGAATTTTGATAAGAGTTTCGGATGTTAGTTAAGATTCCTCATACCATAAGGATGTTGATTCATTTAACCCGATCTAAGAAGGATTTCTGAATCTTGGTAATTATATTGGTCGATTTAGATGAGATGAATCATGATACTAGGTTGAATTCAGTTAGCATGATACGATCCTTGTTATCGAGTAAGTTTGATTGTTGATGTTGTTATTGATATATGGACATTGACATGATCATTGTGATAATTATGGGGTCGTTTATCTTCAAGAGATATGGAGATTTATGTCTCCCTTCATTCGGATTCGTAGTCGCAAGATGTGAGTCGATCTTTGGAATGCATGTAACTGCACGTCATTAGTGCGCTAAGCTATTGGCTAGCGCACGCTATCGGGAACAACTTAGCGCACGCTACGGTAAGAGATTAACGTGCGCTAAGTCAACGAGCGAGGGTAATATATTACATTTCGGTTATGAATTCGTGATGGTTTGATTTAGTTTGTTACATTGCGTTTATTCGAGGTTGTGTTGAACCGTTGAGTTCGATTGGTTAGTTTTGTCGGTTGTTGATTGTTATCGGATGTATGTTATTTGATTACTTGATAGGTTGAGATTATTGATCGGCGATTATAACCGGATGTTGTGGTCGTGTTCGGCGTGTTCGTGAATTGCATGGTCGGGGCCGAGGAGCTCGTAGACGAAGGCATTGTGGTAGTAGCGGCTTCATCATCATCGTATCGGTATCGAGGCAAGTTATTACTTGCTCAGTTATAATATTTAATGAATGGTTTCAGTTTCATTTCGTTTATAATGCATATAGGGATGATTATTATTGTGAACTCTGGGTATTCGGATCGCATATCGTTCTTTCGATTCTGGGAGGTAAATCATAATGTATATGCTTTATCTCAGTTATTGGTATGTTCGAGTATCGAGGTTACATTATGGTAAAGACGAGGATATGAGTATCTATAGTTCATTGTACGTTTGGATCGCCGAGCATTGAGGATAATCGTCGATGATGATTGGACATCGAGGTTGTCCCGAAGGACTCGGGGCAAGTATTCCATATTGATTATGGTTTAATGTTATTTATTTTGGTCTCATACATTTTCTTTCATGTTGTTGAACATGAAGTCGTCCTAGTAAATTGTCATGTTGTCGTGCATGTTATGTTGTTCATGTTGATGAACGTGTTGATTTGCATATGTGTATGCATATTGTGTTGTTTATGTTGTGTAAATAATCCGATGGGATTATGAGGATCTATGCTGAGGGCGCTAGATCGAATGTCCATCATGCGTTGGTTCGACGGGATCATCATGAGGATCTATCTTGAGAAGCTGGATCGTTGGACAGGTTTTCCACCATGCGTTGGTTCGACGGGATCATCATGGGGATCTATGCTGAGGGCGCTGGATCGTTGGATTACCAGTATTGTGTTGATGGAATCTTGTGAATTCGCATCATTGATTTTGTCATGTGTTGTTGTTCATATGTGTATTGTTGGTTATCCACCTTATGATGATCTGATAGGATCATCAAGGGGATCTATGCTGAGGACGCTGGATCGTCGGATTTCCATTGAGTATACATGATTGTTATTGTTGTGATCATATTGACGCGGTCATATGAGCATGCATTTGTAGGTCTTGTGTTAGGACCGTGTCCGTATTGCATTGTTCTGATCTCGGATTAGACTTATGATTGTCGTGACACTTTATATCTCAAGGTATGTCCCGTATTTTCCTTTGGTATTTGTCCTTGATGGACAATCGGTTATCGTCTTGGGATTTGATGATATTATTCGATGGATCGTATTGGTCAGAAATGGTATATTTCCGTATCGTGAGTTGGTTATGATAGTTTGAGAATCTTGAGTATTGTTTGAGGTACAATACAGATATTATGTTCGAGTTTATTGGTTAATCGAGTACAGGATGTGAAATGTGATAATGGTTATTCTGATGAGAATTACTTGAGTAAGTAAAGTTATGGCGGTAAGATTACGTTGGTCGTATTCTTATTTTGTATTCTCATTGGTATGTAATTATTAGTGTGATGTGACGGTTATCATTGTTGGATATTATGGTGACCAGTCGTGGGATTTATTTTTAGGTTCTTGGAGTCTCGAGCTTGTAGCGGTCGTGAAGAGATGAGCTTCCGGAGGATCTGGCTATGACATGTTTTGTGTATTGAGTTTCTTGATTGGTTCTCGTGTTCATTTGCTAGAGTATCTTTATGGTTGGTCTTTTTCCATTGCGTGAGTATTACGAAATGCTCTTTTGGTATCAGTAGCTGGGTTACTTTGGAAATCATTTTCTAAACTTTTGAGTGTCGGCGGTTTGGCCTTGCGATTTCAAATGAGTTTTTACGGTTTTCGATAAATGGATTTTATAAGTCTTTGTGAATTTTTAAAGATAATCTTGTCATTCGCCTCTTGGGCATTTGTTAATGTTTGCGAAAATTCTTTTAGCCTTGTGGGTTCCATCTCGGGGCCACGGTCTTGTAATATTTCGGTTAAATGCAGGGTGTTACAGAATATGGTATCAGAGCTTAGGTTGAGAAAACCTAGGCATTTGGGTCGAGTTGGGTCGTGTTTTCATTGCCTCATTCGAGTTGTCGATTGACAAATATTGGAGCCGTGAGTTTTTGTTGTTCACTCGGGCTTATGGGTTATGCGATTTGCCAGTGTAGTACTGGGGTTGTTATAAACTTTTCCAAATGGTGTTAAACGAGATTCTCTGGAATGAGATGTATTGTGTTCTTGAGTCGAACTGACTTGGCAAAACGTGTGTTTTGAAAATATCCGTGTTGAGTATTTTCTAGAGTCGAGACATGTGCCAGTATCACGGGGAATCGTCGGCTTCACGATCTGTAAGTATTTGGATTTTTGGATTTCATTGAGATTTATTGCCGTTCTAAGTTGATATGTTTTGAGATTCAGCAGATATTATACATTACGGTATAAGGTGACAGATTTGGGACAGGATTGATGATCTTGAGAAACTATGATTTTGGAAATCAGTATGTTAGGTAGATGTTGGAACGGAATTGTACATTTCGGAGAAGGTTGTGGATGGTTGAGAAAAACATGTAGTCATGATAGATCATTTTGTGATACATGAAACCGCTTTTGAACATTTGAAAATGATACTTTTCAAAATGAATATCTTACGAATGTTTTACGGAAAATGATTTTGGGCCGAGACCCAATCGATTTTGAAATGGTTTTATAACTCAGGACTTGGGGTCTGAAAAGAGTTTTCTACTTTTTAAACTTCTTGTAATGCGGAACAAGATACGAGCTGAGACCCTAATGTTTCAAAAGAAAGATTTTTTGTTTTCTAAAACTCCCGAGATTTGTAAAACTCTTTATCAATCGTTTATTTATTTTGTTCCTACCTTTTGAGGTTTTTGGTTTACTTGTTCAAATGGAACTTCTCGGGAAGTCTTTTGTTGTAATATCCGCAATTTTCGATTTTCGGTTAATTTCTTTTTTCGGCCGAAGTCCGTTTTGACGACTCGCTCGTGACCGTTTCGTCATTCTGAGAATGATGAATTCTACACTTTTTGACATCCGAGTTCGTTTCAGTGTCGTTTTGCTGAGTTCCGTGCTTTTTAGCGACTTTTCCGCACTTGAGTTCGATTCTTGCGAATCTCGTTGGCTAACTGTTTGAGTTTCCGTAAGTCCGTTTAACTTTGTTAGGCGTGTTGTGAACGTCGGTTTGTGTATTCGATCACGTATCGTGATTTCGGGCGTTTGGGCGTTTGTAATTTCCCAAAGATTTGGGTACTTGTGTTCGTATTCGCTTTACCCTACTCGGGAGTGTCGGGATCATGTACTTGTTTTAAACTTGAGCTCGTGTTTTTATTATTGTACTACTTGTCTTGTTCGGCGGTAGTGATTCGTGTTAAATCGCGTTCGCGATCCTTCTTGGATTCGATCTCTGGCGGTACATTGCATCTTGCCGGATGATTAGCGCACGCTATTCTTCATAGATAGCGTCGCTATCGATGCCCGCCTTACGTCGTAACACAACAATGGTTACGTCGTTACCTAGTTCAGATTGATCCGGTAGATGCTGAGTACCCGTTAGCGCCGCGCTATTCCTCATCGATGGCGTCGCTATCCGTGCCTTCCTAACGTCGTAACACGGCGCTTGTTACGTGCGTTACGTTGTTCAGTCTTCGGACGGTTGAGTTTGGATTAACTCTTACGTCGTAATAACTTGTCCATTACGTACGTAACATCACTAGCGTCGTTAAAGCTTATGGCTTACGTCGTTAGCTTCAGCGAGTTTATATATCGAGGTTGACCGATTTCGTGTCATTTCTTCCTCTCCTCCTCCCTGCGTCTTGGGCGATTTGGGGTAGATTTTGGGCGAGCCTTCGTCGATCTTTGTGGAAGTAATCACTCAGGTGGGTCTTCTTCGTGTTCATCAACATCTAGCCTTCATTCTTCTTGAATCAAGGTAAGGTTAGAACCACTAGTTGAGATATTTTCGGGGTTTGTTTCGATTTCGTGATTTCAATCCGAGATTGTTAGTTCTATTGTCGTTATCTATTCGCTTTGATCATATCCCACGGATTGAAATTCCGTTTTCATATTTTTGTCGGGTCAATTCGTGTTCTTGGCCATTTTGGGGGAAAACCTTGAACCTTCGTCATTTGTTCTTTGAATTTAGCGGCTTTGGGTCGTACTTTGGAATTCATTTTCGTTGTTATTGTTTTCGTTCATAGTTCCTTGTTGTGGATTGTCGCTCGGTGGAGTCCGCGAGTTCGTAATCGGTTCGTGTCAACCTACTTTGGTCGATTCTCCGCATTGCTCTTATTCGAGGCAAGTACCTTGTCCATACTTTTCTTGTTTCGTGGATATGATGATTGGTGATCGTCTTGATTTGTTTGTTTGTTTGAAATGAGTTTTCAAAAGATTTGGTTAGCCTCGTTAAAGGCCCTCTTTCAAAACCGTGTGTGTTTTGTGACTGGTGTGGTTCGTGGATAACTATGTGAATTCTATGTATATGCTTGGTGTTCATGTTGCACTTGGTATTGTGTACGGGACGTATATTATTTCATTTCGGTGCGTTATGGATTGACGTGGTGTTTTGCTAAGTGTTTGATGCCTCAGGCGAATTGTTTGAATATCCTTGATATGATATGTTATTTGTGTGAATGTGTGGATATGGTTGAAGGTCTACGGTGGCACATGGCATGTGATCATGTGGCGAGGATGCAACAAGTGATTGATCCAACCGTGAGAGCACGAGATAATCTACGGTGGCACATGGCATGTGATCATGTGGCGAGGATGCAACAAGCGATTGATCCAACCGTGAGATGTGTGTGATTTGTTTCGCTAGCCGGCTCGGGAGGGTCCTTCGAGGCCTCGAGTGGGGCGTCGGTGGTATCGTCCGGTCTGGCGATGCGCGTGCATGATTATGTTTCGTTGATTTTACGTCCGTTGAGGACACGTGATGTTGGGCTCGACCACGTAAATTGTTGGTGATTTCCTATTTGCGAAAACAAAACCTTTGGTGTGACCACTATTGATTTTGGAAAGAGAAGGATTTTATAATCTAAATTGTTTTCTATTAAAACTCTCGATGGCATTTTAAAGCTGTTTTGTAAATTGTTTCCCTTATTTGCGATCTTTCGGTTTTGGAAATGTTTACCCAAACTCTTGCCTCGGGAAGTACTTTTCTTTACGTTTGGATCTTTGAGGATTCTGATTATTATTGTTCTTGGAACTTGTATTGTATGGCTCGTATTTTTGCACTTGTACTTGCACTAGCAAAACAGTGGAGTTTTGCTAACCCCAGTATTCGGGGTGGATGTCTATTTTTGCATTCGGGTTTTGGAGCATAGCACAGAGTCGGCACGAAGGATGATGAAAGATGAACGATACTAATCACACGAGGTTCCATGATGTCGTATTGGTCCAGCTTGTATTTTCTTTTCCGCTGCGGTATCTTTTTCCCCGTTGTACGGGAGTTTATTTTGTTTTGACCCTGCGTGGGTATGTGTTTGGGAATGAGTTGTATGTTATTATTGAAAGACCAAGTCGGTCTCTTGAGTCATTTTAGCCTTAAAGGCGATGTTTAGATGTTTGATTTTAGTTATCGGCTGGTAGATCCTCGAGGAGAGGGTCTACGGCGTGTAATATCCCGAGTGGATTGGGGTGTTACATAAATGTTATCGGAGCTTAGGTTGAGGAAACCTAGTTTGTTGGGTCCGTGGTGTCTATTGAGTTTTGTATCGTCGGATTTTATCTGACTGAGTCGTGTCGCGACGCGTCGTCTGAGTTGGTTTGTTGTGATTAGTATCGTGGGGCGATCATCATCTTCGTGCGACCTGTGGATGTAAGTCTCCCTTCTTTGTGTTGTGCCTCGTGTTACACGAGCTATTTTTTTATTATGAGTTAATTGACGGAATCCTCTTATGGATTTTGATTTCGTGATATGTGATTGTTTGACTCCCATTTTTCGTTCATATGAGGAGTAGTGTTCTTTGTCTTGTGCATGTTTGACTTTATTTCTTTTATCCATTGCGTGAGTTCTTACGTAATGGCTTTCGGTATTTTACCGACTGAGTTTTATTTCGAAAATCAATTCCCTTAACCGAGTTTTTGGCATTATGGCCTTGATCATTTTGGCGAAATTCTTATGACGGAATCTAGTATTTTGTAAATGGATTTTGTGAGTTTTTGAAATATTACCGTCATCGGCCTTTTTGGCGTTTTTGTAAATGGTTTTTAGCCTGGTGGGTTCCGGCGCGGGACACACGGCGTCATATTGTTCCGTGTAATTACCTGAAATTTTTGGGCATTCTAGCCCATTGTATTATTTTTGAAAACCTTGAGTATCTTAGAAAATTAAAATTCGAGACGTACTTTTTAAAACGAATTATTTTCTTGCGGTGTTTTCAAGGTGTTTTCTAATGCCGCAATACATTTCAAAAATTTTCCGGTTGAGGACCAAAAATATTTTGAGATATTTTCAAATGCAGTTGCTTAGACCCAAGGGTCGAATATTTTTGAAAGTTTTTCACTAAAAGAAAGGTGTCCTCATTTTTGTTCAAACGCAAGATGATTTTCAAAGTCTCGATAATGGTGTTTGTACTACTTTTTGTAAAATGATACTCAAGATCAGCGTTGTTTCAAACAGTTTTCAAAAGGTGGTTTTCATTTTTAAAACCTATCATTCCTGTTTGCGGACCGGAAATGCGTGTATGGTTTTCGAACTTTCGTTACGGTGTTAACCCCGAATTGTGATTGAATTGGTGGTGTGAACGTTGAGTCGTTCGCCACGCATATGTTTTGTTAGCCCTCGTGAGAGGTGTGAACCGGTGTTTCTTGTTTATCGCCTCGTGGTGATTTGCGTGTTGACACGCGAGTGTGAGTTGAAGCTTGGGTTGGTATGTTCGTGTATATGTGTGATTATTCCATGATGTTTTGTGATTATGTCTTTGGTTATCGTTCGGGCCGTTGAGATTCTTTGAGAACGATACCGTCGTTGCTATGATTTTAGTATGCATGTTGCTTTACGATGGAAATTGTTGTATATGGTATGTATTATGATTCCTTGTTGTCTTTGAGTGGTTACTTATTTAGTATGCCGAGGGGCCGAGGTCGTGGTCGTGGCGATCGGACGCGTGGTCGAGAGCATGCCGCGGTGATGGTATTGGTATTGGTGTTGCTACTATTTTGCGGCAGTAGCCACTCGATGACTCGATTGACTCGGGCGATTCGGCGTGTTACGAGATGTGACCCGGCCTGGGTGCAAATCGGTGGCCAGAAGTGGTTCGTATGAATCCCCCTCGTTTATTTGGTGCTTCTGAGATGCTTTAAATTTGACGGTTGGCTTTTCCAGTTGGAAAAGATTTTCGAGATAGTTGATTGTCGAGAAGAACGTAAGGTTCGTAGCTCAGTATCTTTTCGACAAAGATGCCGCTAGTGGTGGGAGGCTACTAAGCCTCGAGATCGCGTTGTCACGTGGCGAGTTCGAGAAATTCATGAGAGATGAGTTTTGTCCGAACCGATCAGAAATCGGAGGATTAATGAATTCTTTTCGGCGAAACCGCGGGATGTACATTGTCTCAAGCTATTATTGATTTTAGCAAACGGCTCGGCTATGTGCGTAATCAAGTAAGGACGAGAGGAGGACAAGATTTGTCATTTTAGTAGGCGGATGAAGCGGAGATTCGCGATACATGGCGAGTCTCGCTTGTACTTCCTTGAGAGATTATCGAGAATAGGGCGTTAGCCTATGAGCTATCCAGATTATCGACCGAGAGTATGTCCGACTCGAAGAAACAGAAAACCGTTGGGAACTTTTCAGGAAATCAGGGGAGTGGGCCCCTTGAGGTTGGGACTTCGTCTCGTCATCCCAAAATGTTTCCTAGATCGCGTGATCAGAGGAGTAGTACCCCTGTAGTGAGTAATGTGAGCACTTCGAAGATATGTTATAACTGTAGTCGAGCGGGCCATACTGCGAAGAATTGTCGTTCACCGTTAGTCAGCTGTTTCGAGTGTGGCCAGGTGGGTCACCGATCCATACATTGCGAGACGGTAGCTGAGAGGTTTGGGGATCGAGGTTGCGTCTCTGCTCCGAAAGGACACGGAGATGCCTAGGGTGGTTTTGAGGATTTCGGCGTAGTCCGAATTATTTATGATTGCCCTTGTGGATCGTTTTGTGTTTATTCTCTGTTTTCTCGACTGTGCGTGTTTTCTTGTAACAAGTACTTTGTGTTTTGTGATTGTTTGGATAATTGACTTGATTATATTATCCGTTTGATGACGCTTGTCACTTGTTGGTTTTTATTATATCCCTAACGGCGACGTTGTGTTGGTCGCCGTGGAGCGTGTTTTCACGCCGTATACCCTTTGCGTTGTTTGTAACATTTCGCCGTTGGGCGTTAGTTACGCATTCTTGTGTATCTCGTTGAGTCTTTCTGGCGGAATATTTCTTCTCCTACTTGTTTTAAGTTTCGGACGAAACTTCTTTTAAGGAGGTAGAATGTAATATCCGCAATTTTCGATTTTCGGTTAATTTCTTTTCGGCGAAGTCCGTTTTGACGACTTCGCTCGTGACCGTTTCGTCATCGAGAATGATTAATTCTACACTTTTTGACATCCGAGTTCGTTTGATGTCGTTTCTTTGAGTTAGTGCTTTTAGCGACTTTTCGCACTTGAGTTCGATTCTTGCGAATCTCGTTCGGCTAATCTTGTTTCGAGTTTCCGTAAGTCCGTTTAACTTTGTTAGGCGTGTTGTGAACGTCGGTTTGTGTATTCGATCACGTATCGTGATTTAGGGCGTTTGGGCGTTTTGTAATTTCCCAGATTTGGGTACTTGTGTTCGTATTCGCTTTACCCTACTCGGGAGTGTCGGGATCATGTACTTGTTTTAAACTTGAGCTCGTGTTTTTATTGTACTACTTGTCTTGTTCGACGGTAGTGATTCGTGTTAAATCGCGTTCGCGATCCTTCGATTCGATCTCTGGCGGTACATTACTGCTTGCCCAGGATGATTAGCGACGCTATTCTTCATAGATAGCGTCGCTATCGATGCCGCCTTACGTCGTAACACAACAATGGTTACGTCGTTACCTAGTTCAGATTGATCCAAGAGGTAATCGAGTACCCGTTAGCGCACGCTATTCCTCATCGATGGCGTCGCTATCCGTGCCTTCTAACGTCGTAACACGGCACTTGTTACGTGCGTTACGTTGTTCAGTCTTGGACGGTTGAGTTTGGATTAACTCTTACGTGCGTAATAACTTGTCCATTACGTACGTAACATCACTAGCGTCGTTAAAGCTTATGGCTTACGTCACGTTAGCTTCAGCAGTTTATATATCGAGGTTGACCGATTTCGTGTCATTTCTTCCTCTCCTCCTCCTGCTGCGTCTTGGGCGATTTGGGGTAGATTTTGGGAGCCTTCGTCGATCTTTGTGAAGTAATCACTCCGGTGGGTCTTCTTCGTGTTCATCAACATCTAGCCTTCATTCTTCTTCGAATCAAGGTAAGGTTAGAACCCTAGTTGAGATATTTTCGGGGTTTGTTTCGATTTCGTGATTTCAATCCGAGATTGTTAGTTCTATTGTCGTTATCTATTCGCTTTGATCATATCCCACGGATTGAAATTCCGTTTTCATATTTTTGTCGGGTCAATTCGTGTTCTTGGCCATTTTGGGGGAAAACCTTGAATCTTCGTCATTTGTTCTTTGAATTTAGCGGCTTTGGGTCGTACTTTGGAATTCATTTTCGTTGTTATTGTTTTCGTTCATAGTTCCTTGTTGTGGATTGTCGCTCGGTGGAGTCCGCGAGTTCGTAATCGGTTCGTGTCAACCTACTTTGGTCGATTCTCCGCATTGCTCTTATTCGAGGCAAGTACCTTGTCCATACTTTTCTTGTTTCGTGGATATGATGATTGGTGATCATCTTGATTTGTTTGTTTGTTTGAAATGAGTTTTCAAAAGATTTGGTTAGCCTCGTTAAAGGCCCTCTTTCAAAACCGTGTGTGTTTTGTGGTAGTGTGGTTCGTGGATAACTATGTGAATTCTATGTATATGCTTGGTGTTCATGTTGCACTTGGTATTGTGTACGGACGTATATTATTTCATTTCGGTGCGTTATGGATTGACGTGGTGTTTTGCTAAGTGTTTGATGCCTGCAGGCGAATTCTTTGAATATCCTTGATATGATATGTTATTTGTGTGAATGTGTGGATATGGTTGAAGGTCTACGGTGGCACATGGCATGTGATCATGTGGCGAGGATGCAACAAGTGATTGATCCAACCGTGAGAGCTCGAGATAATCTACGGTGGCACATGGCATGTGATCATGTGGCGAGGATGCAACAAGCGATTGATCCAACCGTGAGATGTGTGTGATTTGTTTCGCTAGCCACTCGGGAGGGTCCTTCGAGGCCTCGAGTGGGACGTCGGTGGTATCGTCCGGTCCTAGCGATGCGCGTGCATGATTATGTTTCGTTGATTTTACGTCCGTTGAGGACACGTGATGTTGGGCTCGACCACCGTAAATTGTTGGTGATTTCCTATTTGCGAAAACAAAACCTTTGGGTGTGACCCTATTGATTTTGGAAAGAGAAGGATTTTATAATCCTAAATTGTTTTCTATTAAAACTCTCGATGGCATTTTAAACTGTTTTGTAAATTGTTTCCCTTATTTGCGATCTTTCGGTTTTGGAAATGTTTACCCAAACTCTTGCCTCGGGATGTACTTTTCTTTACGTTTGGATCTTTGAGGATTCCTGATTATTATTGTTCTTGGAACTTGTATTGTATGGCTCGTATTTTTGCACTTGTACTTGCACTAGCAAAACAGTGGAGTTTTGCTAACCCCCGAGTATTCGGGGGGTGGATGTCTATTTTTGCATTCAGGTTTTGGAGCATAGCACAGGGTCGGCACGAAGGATGATGAAAGATGAACGATACTAATCACACGAGGTTCCGCTGATGTCGTATTGGTCCAGTTGTATTTTCTTTTCCGCTGCGGTATCTTTTTCCCCGTTGTACGGGAGTTTATTTTGTTTTGACCCCTGCGTGGGTATGTGTTTGGGAATGAGTTGTATGTTATTATTGAAAGACCAAGTGGGTCTACTGAGTCATTTTAGCCTTAAAGGCGATGTTTAGATGTTTGATTTTAGTTATCAGCCTGGTAGATCCTCGAGGAGAGGGTCTACGGCGTGTAATATCCCTGAGTGGATTGGGGGTGTTACATTTGTTGTGTTTGATTTGTTGATTTGTTTCAATGTTTTGTCATATCATATTTGAGGTGATCCAGGATGGATTAAGGATTTACATTGCGAGTAGTATTTGGAGAGGAGTTTTTATCAGAGTCTATATATTTGAGATTTTGGAACTCTATCGTGTGGTTTTCTGATGGAATATCAGTGGATATTGGTGACGAGCCGAAGTGGTATACAGGAGTATGGATATGCACAAGCATTTGCATAAATTCCATTTTATTTAATCATGTCTATTCGAAAAGAATTTTTATCGAGAACTTGGCACCAGCGAGCCGATTTAATTTTTAAAAATTGATTTCGTGGTCTTACGAAAATTTATGTTTTGAGTTTTCAAACTCTTGAAAGAACTTTCGAAAATTGTCTTCGTGACAAGAATATATGATTTCAAACTGTTTTTGAAAATGTGATTGATGTACATACGCATTTAGTGCATCGGGCATATCATATCGATGGTACAAGGAAAAGAGATTCGAAGTTTAGTATGGTAGATGGGTTATGCAAGGATGATTGGTTGATTGATCAGATAAGAGAAATATACTGCGTGTTGTAGATTCATGTGCAGGATGTAATTTTGGAACTTTGGACTTTGTAAAACCGGGACATATGTGCTATGTGAGTCCATTGGTGCGGTAGTAGCGCAATCTTACCATAGTGATCTTTGAATGATTTCTTTGTAAGTGTAAATTTGGGGATGGTGACCCCATGCTGGTTGTTTTGGATATTGAGTGGTCGTTCCCACTCCTTGTATGAATTGGTATGTTCGTCGATTTGCGATTCGTTGTTCGTATGCCGAGGGAAATGTTCACCAGTTGGGTATGTTTATTGAGATCTACTGTACGTGATTGATTTGTCGTTTTGAGAATGTTATTCTTTCGTATATCTGTTTCTGTGGTTCTGTGTTGATCGTGTTGGAGTTTACCGTGTGAAGGTATTCTCAATTTTCGTTGATCGTTCGTTGGTAATATTGGAGTTTATCACGTTGATGATATTCTCGATTGTGTTTTGACCTCTGGTTGGTCATATTGGAATTTATCATGTCGATGATAAATTCAGTTGATTGTTGATCATTGTTGGTGATCATCTGAGCGTTCGGATTTTGTTTTCGTGTCGTTGTTTTGGGCAGTTGTTTTGCAGATGTATTGTGTATTATTCGTCTTATCGGAATTAGGACTTGATTATGTAATCAGGCGGACAGGATTTGATTCGGGCAGATTGTTTCATCCGAAGATGATATATTTTGTTGAGACTCAGGGAATTGTGATCCTAAGCGTATTGAGACTGTACAATGAGATCGCTTGCTAGTACCTCAGGAGAACGTCGACCTGCGTATTTGTAAGTATGCTCGTTTGGTTATTCGGTGATGACGGTAATTCATCGTTGTCGTGATGGTTTTGGGATATTTTGGGTTGAAAGGTATGTTTGTTTGTTTTATGACGGATTGCAAGTTTCGAGGACGAAACTTATTTTAAGTGGTGTAGAATGTAATATCCGTAATTTCTACTACTGTTGTTTGATATTATTTTATCCGAGTTATATTATACAGCGTGGAATCTGTACAATAGGGATAAAATAAATAAAGGACTGAGATGTCAGTATCAGTATAATTGTTGTATCTGGTCGACAGTTACATTTGAGGATATCGTGTATCAGGTTATTGTACTTTCGATATAGAGTATATCGTATAAGAATATTATTGGATTCAGTGTTTGTGTTCAGTGTGTCTCATGTTCGTTTTTGGTACGTCAAGATGTTGGACAGAAATTGCGAAAAATGGCTAAGTGTTCATTAGCGCACGCTACTTGGTACAGGTAGCGCACGCTACGGAGTATTGATAGCGTATGCTAAGAGGTTCGGTTACGTACGCTAAGGAGGACCCCTAACGTACGTAACGACTTGCTGGGTTAGTTCCGGAAGGTGGCAGCGAGTAGGCCGGAGTTGATTTTTATATTCAGTTAGCGCATGCTAACGTATGTTGGTTAGCGCACGCTAACATCAGATCGCCAATAATAGAATCTTAGCTTTCGGCGGGTGGACCCGGCCACTTGCGACGCGTGTCCAGATAAGGTCAGCGGGTGTTTGTCATGTAGGGCTAGCGCACGCTAAACCGTATGGTTAGCGCACGCTAATTCCAGATCGGTCAAAGGAATCCCAATAATCGCGGATGCTTTCGGCATGTGGGGGCACGAGTGGTAGGTGTGTACTGTAGCAAGTCAACTTTGGATAGCGCACGCTAAGGTAAATGACTTGTGTACGCTAAGCAGGATGTTTTACGTACGTTAATGCATGGGCATTACGTACGTAAGCTAGTTCTGGCGGCGGTAGCCTGCAGGCCCGATAGCGCACGCTAACAAAGTCGATTAGCGCACGTTAAGCGGTAGCACACGCTAAACATGAGATGTAAGCGCACGCTAATAATGAATATTATAAAAGGGGACGGAAAGTCTTTGAGAAGCATTTCGTCATTTTCTTCTTTCTTCGAGGAGAGAGAGAGAGAGTTGGGATATATTTGAGGTTCCCAAACACTGTATAATGATAATCTTTAACAACATTAGATTGAGAGCTTGGATTCAAGCCTCGTTCTTCAAGTTGTTCATGATTCTTTGGATGGAGTTCTAGTGTTCTTCTTTTTGGTTCGTCTAAACCAGGTAATCTTCGTATTCCTTTGTTAATGGTTCGTTTTTCTTGGATGATTTCATGTAAGGAGCATGTTGGATAATCATATGATGATGTTATATGAGATTCAATGGAATTTTGATAAGAGTTTCGGATGTTAGTTAAGATTCCTCATACCATAAGGATGTTGATTCATTTAACCCGATCTAAGAAGGATTTACAATCTTGGTAATTATATTGGTCGATTTAGATGAGATGAATCATGATACTAGGTTGAATTCAGTTAGCATGATACGATCCTTGTTATCGAGTAAGTTTGATTGTTGATGTTGTTATTGATATGTGGACATTGACATGATCATTGTGATAATTATGGGGTCGTTTATCTTCAAGAGATATGGAGATTTATGTCTCCCTTCATTTGGATTCGTAGTCGCAAGATGTGAGTCGATCTTTGGAATGCATGTAACTGCACGTCATTAGCGCACGCTAAGCCTACTGGCTAGCGCACGCTATCGGGAACAACTTAGCGCACGCTACGGTAAGAGATTAACGTGCGCTAAGTCAATAGGCAGGGTAATATATTCATTTCGGTTATGAATTCGTGATGGTTTGATTTGGTTTGTTACTGCGTTTATTCGAGGTTGTGTTGAACCGTTGAGTTCGATTGGTTAGTTTTGTCGGTTGTTGATTGTTATCGGATGTATGTTATTTGATTACTTCGATAGGTTGAGATTATTGATCGGCGATTATAACCGGATGTTGCGGTCGTGTTCGGCGTGTTCGTGAATGCATGGTCGGGGCCGAGGAGCTCGTAGACGAAGGCATTGTGGTAGTAGCGGCTTCATCATCATCGTATCGGTATCGAGGCAAGTTATTACTTGCTCAGTTATAATATTTAATGAATGGTTTCAGTTTCATTTCGTTTATAATGCATATAGCGATGATTATTATTGTGAACTCTGGGTATTCGGATCGCATATCGTTCTTTCGATTCTGGGAGGTAAATCATAATGTATATGCTTTATCTCAGTTATTGGTATGTTCGAGTATCGAGGTTACATTATGGTAAAGACGAGGATATGAGTATCTATAGTTCATTGTACGTTTGGATCGCCGAGCATTCACTAGTAGAAACAGCCCCTTCCTTGACCCTTTTTTTATGACCAACAGTCGAAGATGACTCGCAAATAGCTTAGTCACATAATCAGAGTCATAACGCGTAAAATTTCCATTAGCGATGACGCGAGTTTACATGTGTCAAAAAGTGGCAGTCATAATCAGAGTCATCACGTTTTTTTCAAAAACCGTATTCTAACTTCTAATACCCACGCCCTGCTTTGCTATTCATTATTCAACACCCCAATCCCACCCTCACCCTCTCATTCCCACAAAGAGACGATTCATCGCACAATGACAATGAAGATTCAAAAGCTTCCTTATGATTAATGATTCAAGATCACCAATAAGGTTAGGGTTCTTATCCCACTCATCCATCGATCGTTCATCGTTGTGCTTCTATACTGGAATCGATAGTTCGATACACCCAACTCTTCAAGTTACGTTTTTATTTTCCACCGCTCCTGTAGTGGAATCGACACCGTTCATCGTTGTGCTTCTCGAACCCTAAAACCTCTTTTCTATGGATTCCTTCTTCTCAAAATTCAGAAGGTCTCGAACCCTAAAACATCTTTTCTACCGTCAAATGCAGGAGAAAAACAACAAACCAGATGAAGAAGGGCAGAAAATATCAAGGTAATAGCATGTTTGCAAATTTTTCTTACATTTTGATTACCCTTTTTAAATAGCAGCGTTTATACATCGATCTGATCCGGCTTTGAGGTATTACGAAAACCAATTTTAGGAATTGTGTCAAGCTATGTACCTGTATTGGTTTTGATGATTGGGTTTTGAAACCTATATGAGTATGGTTCTTTTGAAGGCTTGGTTTATTTTTGGGGTTTTGGTTGAAAACACAAACTCTCAACTTGAGAATTACATTAGCATTTAGCATTTAGCATTTATTATTTTTATTAATACAAAGTCTTGCATTGATTTAAGCCTCACCTATTTTGCTTAAATTTGGTGCTAGGAGCAACGTTGGAAAAGGCAGAGAATTGTGCATCCGCATCAACCTCTATCTCAATAAACAAATAGGTATTATGTTATTTGTTAATAGTTTTCTAAAAAGCATGTTGCAAAATCAATGTATACATTTCACATCTTGATCCTTTGTCTTACTTTGTTTTTAGTAAAGCAAACTTGTTGCTCAAATTGCCAACAAGAGCCAACAAGAAGCAGTGTTTCCCGAGGTACCATTCATCTTTTTCACTCTTGAATGTCAATTAATTGACTAGATCCACGAAATTGATCATAAGTACATCAACCATATCCCATGACCACTGAGCGACCTTAATTATTATTACGGTGTTTACACAGACACAATGTTGTCTATTAAAGTTCTTAATGACGGTGTCACGATTGCTTAAGCCATAGAGCTTTCGGATGCAATTGAAAATTAAGGAGTGATACTTGCTGCTCTACTCAACTAATAAATTGTCGACCAAATACTCCATCTATTTATAGGTTGCAACTAAGATGATCGATTTAGTGGCAATGGTACTACCACAACAATAGTTCTTGCAAGAGAGAGGGTCAAATCTGGAGTCTCGGTTGTAGCATGTGGAGCGAATCATGTTTCTTTAAAGAAAGGACTGGAGAGGAGGTACAAGGACTTGATCAATTTAAGTTGTAGAGACGAAAAGCAGGCACAGTCAGTGAAAGGGATGAGATAAAAGGTAAAGTCTTTCGCTTGTTATATATTTTGTATTTTTTGGTAAGAGGATGGTACCTCAGGTAATATAGCCCTTGTTACAATTATTCTGCATCTCGCTAGCGATCGATTCAAATTTTATATAGTTGTTAAATCGATTATATATTATTCTTCACTCAAAGTGTTCTATATTTCCAAATCAGTTAATGTGATTCAACTCACCAAGCTGGTTTCAGCATCAGGTTTCCTTTTTACCCGTTTGGACACCTTTTTTATTTTCAAAAGCATACATCTGCTATCACTCACCATGTCTTGTGATGATGATTTAAGAGCAAACACAGGTAAAGGCTTCACGAGGGCATATCTTGTTGGAGAACTTGAAAAGTTAAAGGTTGGTACTTAATCTTTTCTCATAGACACAGAATGCTCACGAAGAAGGGTTGAAATACTTGCTGAAAATAATAATTATTGTTATTATTATTACCATCATTGTTATTATGTCTTAACTTTTGTCAATGGTGATTTTTTTATTTTTTTTTTACTTTTTCCTTTTCTCATCAACTTTAGGTTCCGTATGAACTTTCTCAGCACTTGGATGATTTCGCCCGCATAAGAACAGGGATGCAGGTACAAATTTTTACATTCTCCACAACGTACTTCATTTTTTTTCTTTCTTTATCTTAGTAGAACATTGAAATCTAATCAATCTTCATGTCATTCTTATGGTATCATTCGTTTAAGCTGAATGTGGTCCCCACTTTGTTACTACGCAACTTGTTTCTTCCTGTTATTGCCAAACCGATATATCCTATTTATTATTGTTTGGTGATAGCATGTGGTCAATGTTTCATTCCGAGTCTGAGTAGTCCACATTTACTTCTTCCAGGTTATCATACAAGCCGGATTATGAAAAAGGGTTTCTGTTCGGTCCAGGATGAGAGTGCGGGTAATCTTCATGTCCCACGAAACTTCATTTGGAAGCCAACAGATTTACCAACGATGAACTTCCTCCGCCATAGAATTATCCTGTCTTGTTATAGTTTCTCTTTTCTTCTTGGCAGGATATTGTCTACTTTATACAAAAATTCTCATTGTTCCCTTGCAAACCCATCTTGTCTGTGGGTCTTGGCCACATGGCACACATTTTCTTGTCAATATTAAGAAACCCGAGTGCATTTATCTCATTATTCTTGTGAATCGCGCACAAGCACTGGGCCGTGCTACTCAATTACTTTAATCCATATGCGTAATTCTTATTGGTTCTTTGAATGCAAACTTTTTGTGCGAGATTGGTGGTTACAATTGTGGATCCAAACCGGCGATAGCATTATCGATTGTTGTCCGCTCTGTGGAAAGACTCTTTTCATGGCCTCGTGTCCGAATGGCCAAGGTACAATCTTTGTAGAATGTGGGATCGATCTTTTGAAGAGTATGGTTTCAAAACATAAAAAGAAATTTGTAGATGAGATAAAAATGAAGTGTTACTATGCCTATTCATTTATTCTGGAGGAAACCCTGTAATTGTTATTTGGTTGAAACCACCAACTTGTTCTAATTTATGACAAATCATTTTAATGATACCAATTTGACTAGATCTTAAGACTAATGTTACACAACCATTTCGAACAAACAAATCTTTCGGCAGATACTAGATCATGTTATCATTCCAAACTATAATACAAATTCAATCATGGTAAAAGTTATATCGTTGAGTGGTGACGTTATGGTGACTTTCTTATCGGGAAGCATAAGCGCGATTGGCGTGAACAAGGGCCGATTGAGAATCCTCAAAGAGACAGCCAAGTTGCACGAACTCGATCAAGTTATCACTACCATCCATGCCGATCTTCGTACACTTGTAAGGGACGATAGTGTATTATTTTGAAGGAGATATTATATATCATTTCTCTTTTGTTTTTATTTTTTTCTCAATTTTTCGGATAGTCGCTTGAAAGGTGATAAAGTTCTGCTGGATGCTCCTTGTTCGGATTGGGTGTACTATCTAAGGTATATTATGTTACGGATCGACTCCTGCAGGAATGGATCATCGAATCTTTTCATTTCCATAGCTCCTAAACCGATAGAGCTAAGGTTAACAAACACTCGAGAAAAGAACAGTAACGAGGAATTCTTTTAATCTTTGGGAAATAATCGGAGAAGAAGAAATAGACCTTGAGAGAAATGCCCGACTTTCTATTGCAGTTTGTCATTTCAACTTGCCCAAATCCGCCTCTAAACTCTAAAACAGAAATCCTAATGATCCTTAATTAAAGAAACTAGATCTTGAATTACACAAAATAGCACTTGTAGAACAACTATAAATCATTCTATTTCATCTCGGTTGAGTCATATTGCTTTATTCAACTATGATCAAAATTAATTTGAGGTAATCCTTTTCCTACTGTTTATTATTTATTTTATTCTTTTTTTTCCTAGTTTCGTTTCGCTTATTTTCTCGAGCCCTCATTTTTATTTAATACGAGAGAGAGCGGATTTGCTACTGAATAGGAGACTGGAAGACATGGAGGAACTTATAAATTTGCAAGATGCACTTCTTGATTCACTTCTAAGTGAGTCTATTCGGATATTATTTAAACAATTTGTAATATGATTTGCATCTCATATCGCTTAACTGGAAACACCAAGCCGTCATGGTCATTGAGCAACAAGTGGGCGGGTCTTGCAAGGCCATTCAGGTGTATTTCTGATCATACTTTCTTCAATTCGGTCGGAACCCTACCTTAGATATTCGAACGTATTTTCTTCTTGATGCAAAGACAAAACCAATTGGAAGTGATGTTATCGGTATTGACTTGGGTACTACAAACTCTTGTGTCTCTGTCATGGAGGAAGGTGATACTTCATTTCATTTGTCTAGCTTTGTTAGTCATGGATCCTATTTAAACTGTTTTAACTTGTTGTTTTATTTGACTAGATTGGAGGTGAAAGCAACGACTACACTGATGCGGATTTCGACGACATTCGAGAAGAATGGTGTACTTATGTGTCGAATTTTATTTTTAGGGAGTAAAACTGTTTGTAGGAATAAGTACAGTTGGTAGAAATGGGTACAATTGGTAGTAATCGTAAACTATATAATATTGATCCGATTTTGACATGATCGAGTTTAGTCGAGTCATGTAATGAATTGGTAACGCATGGTTTTGCGATATATATGAAATGCGTTAATTTTGTACAATCGATCAGCAGGTTTTGTAATTGCAGGTTTAGCAGGGGGGTCATAAAAGCCAGAAAAAAAATAAAAAATTTTGAAGTTATGACACGCAAAAACTAAAATCAGAAAAAGGGGTCATAACTTTTATGACACGCATATATAGTTGTCAGAAAATGGCGTCATAAAGTGGGTGTCATAAGTGCGTGTCATTGTACAATGACGAACAAATGCGAGTCATAATGAGTTATGACTGGTCCTTCTATGACCAGCATTTGCGCGTCATAAAGGCCCTTTATGACGCCAAATGCGCGTCAAGAAAGACTCTTTTTCTACTAGTGATTGAGGATAATCGTCGGTGATGATTGGACATCGAGGTTGCTCCCGAAGGACTCGGGGCAAGTATTCCATATTGATTATGGTTTAATGTTATTTATTTTGGTCTCATACATTTTCTTTCATGTTGTTGAACATGAAGTCGTCCTAGTAAATTGTCATGTTGTCGTGCATGTTATGTTGTTCATGTTGATGAACGTGTTGATTTGCATATGTGTATGCATATTGTGTTGTTTATGTTGTGTAAATAATCCGATGGGATTATGAGGATCTATGCTGAGGGCGCTAGATCGAATGTCCATCATGCGTTGGTTCGACGGGATCATCATGAGGATCTATGCTGGGGGCGCTGGATCGTTGGACAGGTTTTCCACCATGCGTTGGTTCGACGGGATCATCATGGGGATCTATGCTGAGGGCGCTGGATCGTTGGATTACCAGTATTGTGTTGATGGAATCTTGTGAATTCGCATAATTGATTTTGTCATGTGTTGTTGTTCATATGTGTATTGTTGGTTATCCACCTTATGATGATCTGATAGGATCATCAAGGGGATCTATCTTTGAGAAGCTGGATCGTCGGATTTCCATTGAGTATACATGATTGTTATTGTTGTGATCATATTGACGCGGTCATATGAGAAAGCAAATGTAGGTCTTGTGTTAGGACCGTGTCCGTATTGCATTGTTCTGATCTCGGATTAGACTGATATGATTGTCGTGACACTTCATATCTCAAGGTATGTCCCGTATTTTCCTTTGGTATTTGTCCTTGATGGACAATCGGTTATCGTCTTGGGATTTGATGATATTATTCGTTGGATCGTATTGGTCAGAAATGGTATATTTCCGTATCGTGAGTTGGTTATGATAGTTTGAGAATCTTGAGTATTGTTTGAGGTACAATACAGATATTATGTTCGAGTTTATTGGTTAATCGAGTACAGGATGTGAAATGTGATAATGGTTATTCTGATGAGAATTACTTGAGTAAGTAAAGTTATGGCGGTAAGATTACGTTGGTCGTATTCTTATTTTGTATTCTCATTGGTATGTAATTATTAGTGTGATGTGACGGTTATCATTGTTGGATATTATGGCTGACCCCGTCGTGGGATTTATTTTAGGTTCTTGGAGTATCGAGCTTGTAGCGGTCGTGAAGAGATGAGCTTCCCGGAGGATACTGGCTATGACATGTTTTGTGTATTGAGTTTCTTGATTGGTTCTCGTGTTCCACTGCTAGAGTATCTTTATGGTTGGTCTTTTTCCGCTGCGTGAGTATTCTGAAATGCTTTTTTGGTATCTGGTAACTGAGGTTACTTTGGAAATCATTTTCTAAACTTTTGAGTGTCGGCAGTTTGGCCTTGCGATTTCAAATGAGTTTTTACGACGGTTTTCGATAAATGGATTTTATAAGTCTTTGTGAATTTTTAAAGATAGTACCGTCATTCGCCTCTTGGGCATTTGTTAATGTTTGCGAAAATTCTTTTAGCCTTGTGGGTTCCATCTCGGGGCCCACGGTGCTGTAATATTTCCGGTTAAATCTGGGGGTGTTACAGTGATCGGCCAAAAAACTTATCCTAAAAATAGGAGTTTTTGAGTCGCTCGCAAATATATACGAGGTAGAAGTAGTTTGTGGTAAGTTCTACCAAGGTCTTTTCTCTCGAGGATTGTCCAACAGGGCTTCGTATAATTTTTTTGTTATAGATTGCGAGAAATAAATACTAAAATATTAAAAAAGATATTTTTGGGTTTTTTAAAAATTAACTAAATTAAAATGCACTATATTTTAAACTAAACTATTTTTAATAAGACTATTTTATATAAGACTATTTTTATTAAGACTGTTTATACTAGACTATTTATATTAAGACTATTTATTTTAAGACTATTTATATAAGACTATTTATATAAGACTATTTATACTAGACTATTTTTAACTAGTGAAAATGAATAGATTTAAAATGAGTTGGGAATTTATAAAATCTAGGGGAATACGGGTTCATTAAATTAGGTATTTAATTAAGTATAGGAATTGATTTATATGGATATAAAAGAAAAATGAATATTTATCGAGTAATCAACTTTTCACCTCCGTACTTTCGTAATCAAAGATGTCTTAATCATTGTCACTTTTTAAGATGTTGATAACAAGATTAACACTTGATAGATTGAAAAGATGTGTTTCCAATACACTTATCAATCAATCAAGGAGGTTTCACTAGTAGAAATAGGATATGATCAATCACTATTTAAACCAATTAGTCCTTTCATTTCTCTAACTTGACTATTTTTAGGATAAACGATCGTTCATCGAGTAATCAACTTTTCACCTCCGTACTTTCGTAATCAAAGATGTCTTAACCACTTTCGCAATCTTAAGATGTTGATAACAAGATTAACATTTGATAGATTGAAAAGATATGTTTCCAATTCACTCAACAATCAATCAAGAAGGTTTCATTAGTAAAAATAGGATATGATCAATCTCTATTTAAACCAATTAGTCCTAAAAATAGTTTAAATCAATCAAATACTCAATATATAACCTAATAGAAATCCCCCTTCCCCTAGGAAGAAAGATTAGCTACTCATTGGTTTATACATACTAAAATTATAATAGAAATAATTGATATATAATATATATATATAGAAACTTTTAATTACTAGAACTTAATGACAATAGATAAAACTTACTTGAATATGATGAATCAAAGTGCAGGAAACAAACTTCAAAATATAACTTCAAACTTGTTTAAAGGTTACAAGCTTACAAAATTTGAAAGTAAAATACTAAGTGCTTATTGATCAAGCACTTTTCAATTACAAACTAAATGAAAGAAAAACTTCAAAGCAAAAATAAAATACAAACTAAAATTGAAAATTCTAAGGAAAATATATTGCTAAAGGAAAGAAGTATTTCTTAGCAAGAAGTTGAGGATTTCTTGGTAAGAATGTGGGTGATTTTGCAATGGGTGAAAATGCCCTTTTATAGGTGATTTTCAAGAATACAATTGATTATTTAATTCAAAATATCTATTGTAATATCATTTTTTTAAATCTTTGTTCACACTTCACCCATGTCTTTGAATTTTCAGATTTTTGACCAAAAAAATATCTTGTGGTTGAGTTCACAAGTTGGTCAAAAGTGGACTAATTTTGCATGGCATCTGCTGAAAAACGGCGATGAAAAACGGCTCAGTTTTCCCCGTGTTGTGCGCCGTTTTGTGCTGACTCGGTCTCTTCCGGAATACGCGCGAGGACACGGCGCTAAATGCCGGCCGTGTGTGAAACGGCCCAAGACACGGCCCTTGTTGCGCCGTATGTGAAACGGCCTACATAACACGGTCCTGTTTGCGCCGTGTTGTAGGTCGTTTTGCCTTGAAAAGTTCCCGTCGTTGGATTTGGTCTTGTTTTCCGTCCTTTTTGATGCTTCATGTCAGTAATCTGTAAAATAACCATTTTTAGCTCATGTTTGGATATATCTGTAAAATATATATTTTTAATCACAAATCAGTACAATTATGCCCGGAAAAATGAATATTTTGTATATGAATTTTAGATCAATTATGCACCAATCATACAGCTAGCAGACTGGTCCTGCTGACCTCCGGAACTAGGGGGAACACTGTTCGACAAGGAAGGCATCGCCGAACCAGTTCCCGAGTGATCGGACATGGCCGCCCCACCGGCTGCGCCACGTCCCCTACCGCGTCCGCGACCGCGTCCGCGTCCTCTACCAGCAGGAATTCTGAAGAAGCAACGGGTAAGTACAATTCAAACGCAAAACGCAACAAGATATCAAGACAGGAATAGAACATAACGATGAAATGAGTCAAGTTAGGAAAACTTACGAGCACCGGCGTACTGAGATGATGGCATAGCAGTGATACTGTCTCAAAAACGACACTTAACTAGACCCAAATAACCGACAGCCTAGGTATCCATAAATCTAAGCTCTGATACCATATTCTGTAACACCCCCAAGACATTCAGGGCATATTACAGCGCCGTGGACTCCACACTATGGAATCCACCAGGCTAACGTACCAACAAGACATTTGACAACGACAAACAATCATCAATAATACGACAATTCAAATAAAATTTCAATCCGACAATAAAATCAAACATCAATCCATTTCCCAAAACAGGAACACAATATTAATGATTTTGAAACAAGAAGTACTCGAGTACTTAAATCAATTTTATAATACAAAAGTCCCAAAACAAGACATCAAAAGGAATAGACTGAACTGAACACCAACAAATGACTACTGATCAGTATCACGCTTGCCCATCATCCTCATACGGCTCAAGTGCTCGTTTGTACCCACGATCGATACCTGAAATACAAAAGTATTTCCCCCATTTAAGGGGTTAGCGATAACTGCTAGTGCAAGTACAATCCATTTGAACTACATTCTAATCAGATGAATATATGCGCCAAAAAGTCATTTGAGAAAACATTTTATAATCCGGAATATTTATGATGTACAAACACAAAACACATTATCTCCAACAAATCATAATTCAAAGTTAACCGTTGGCACGAGACTCACGACCACCGTACCCCGCAGAGCCCCGTCGGACATCCCTGGGTGGCTAACCACAGTTCACGATACGCACACTCACGGCAATACGTATCCCTAGAGGCCCCGTCGGGCCATCCCTAGGTGAACATACACTTAACCATCCACAACAACCACGATACAGCCATAGTTCAAATACTAGAACATGTAAACAAATGTAAAGTACTTGCCTTTGAGACATTCTTGAAGAAACGGAAGTGAAATGCGACCACGAACGGTCCGGGTGGAAAGCGACGGTTCCTAAACAAAGAATCAACATAGTTCAGTCCCAACGGACAACAATAACCGATCGGAATACACCCATAATCCCCGATTACAATTCATGACAAAAACATTCGATCGATACGGGCGAGGGTTTACGCAAAATCTCCCCGTATCAACAATTCGCGGATTAAAATAGAGAAAAACGGATTGGGAATCACCCAATAACAATAATCAGTGAGGAATATCACAAGATACTAGAATAATTAGAGTCCAATTAGCAAAACCCGGAAAACCCCCAAATTTGACGAGTTAGGGTTCTAGACGAAAATACCTTGAATTCGGACGATGGATGATGATTATGCTGATGATAATATGTTAACACGACTCTACGGTGATGGAATTTGAAGAGAACTCCGATCAGGACCGGTGGAAATCGTCTCTGAGGTCGCACGTCGAAGAAACGAAGGGAAAAGAATAAAATCGCTGCTCAAATCGCATTGGGCTTATATAATTTGTGAAGTTAGCGACGCTAATCGCCATATGTAGCGTGCGCTAACGGGGCGCGATAGGTCGATGGCTCGCCACCATTCGTTAGCGACGCTAACAATAGGGGTTAGCGTACGCTAATCGCTTATCGGTAGCGCACGCAAGAAGCAGGTAGCGTGCGCTACCTACATGTTAGTCAAGATCGGCCGATGTCACATCGCCAGATAAGTCGAGGGTATAAAATACGAAACGCACGACGAGACTAGAATCCAGGAACATAGACGCGAAGCATACAAGACAACGGAGCTAAGCGCTGAAAGAAAATACAATTCCGACCACTGGAGGGTCCGTAATACGACAACGAAACTAAGATTCCCTAAACTATTAGGAAATTACAAAAATGGCCCAAGTGCCCGAAAATTACGAACCGACGTCGGATTTACAAACCGAAAGTCTCCACATGACCAACTCAACCATACGAACTTGTACAAACCAAGAAACAACGAAAACGAACGAGTTTTACAAGAATCGAACGTTCATGCGGCAAAATATGTCATAAAATGAAATTACGTGAAAACATCATCAAAACTCGACCAAATGGAAAAACTCCAAGAACAAAGTAGATTCGAAATGTCGAAACGGTTACAAGCGAGTCGATAAAAATAGACATACACCAAACATGGAAACTGTTAAAAATGGAAAAATTACGGATATTACATTTGGTGTATAAAAATAAATAATATCCCAATCAAAACTTACTTTGGGAGTCTTGGAAAAAAGTGAGATTTCAAGTGTAGCCAAAATGTCAAGTAAATAATCAACTGTATTGGCGCAGTTGGTCACCTGACCTTCAATTTAGTTGGAGGTCAGGGGTTTAATTTTTAGGGACAACACTTTGGAATTGAATTTCTCAAGGCCAAATGATCCCTTAGTCTTTGACTAAGGGTTAGGTCATAGTCCCCCGAGGTAGCTGGCGAATAGTTACAATATCATGTGCTTCAAGCGGCAGTGTGAGAGGACTGATCTCGGTGGGAACCTGTGGGTGGATTATGGAGACCCGACATGCCTATCTATCGAGCTCCAACATGGAGCAATCACTTGGGGGATAACTCCTTGTGCGCAGAAGTGAAGTATATTTAATTGTTAATCAACTACATTGTCAGTGAAGTGAGGTGAAGTATATTTAATTGTTAGTTATACAAAGTATGGATCACCTATGTATCAAACAAAAAATTTCAAGTAAATGAACCTAATTTTGTGTGACCAACGATTGAAGTTAGAACTGTGAATTGGCTGGTCGGGCAAACTCATATAAAAACAAAGTAAGATTTCAAGTGTAGCCAAAATGTTAGGTAAATGAACCTATTAGTATTGATAACTCTTGTTGTTTCTTATAAGAAAATTAGATTAGTTATAATGTCACCATCTCCCCACACACGAAAGATAACCACACTATTATCCGTCCCATCTAACTCAGATTACACGGCTGATAATCAATCCTACAACTCTGATCGCTCGATCATGGCACAAGCAAATTGCTCGTCCTCAAACCAAAACCGCAATATCTAAATAAACAACGAAAACAAAAAAAAACTTAACATCGTGAGTTCATGTTAACGAGTTCGTCCGATAATTCTTCCACTAATTGGCCATAAATCGCAACTCCGATCTCCGCTGATATCTCTTCCGCTTGCTCGTCGAATCTCGTCCATTGACCCAACTCTCTCTTGAGATCGAACCCGATCATCATGTCGATGGTGTTGGATTCGACCTCTCTCCAAGAATCCAACATGTTGGAAATCCGACCCGTGATCACCGCTTCATTATCGCACGATTCAACAGTTTCGCCCTTCTCCTCGACTATTAAATCAGACACGAGCCTTCTCATGTCGGTGGACATAATACCGGAACGGTGCCGAGGGCTGGATCCTTGGGTCGAAAGAATAGTCTCCACAATCAGTTTGCCGTACAGCGACAACTGCTTATCACCATCCGATGCTTCTCGTTTGCCTTGGTCCCCATCGTCTGATCCTTCCAGCAGATTTCTTTCGAGTTCGATTGGGTCAAGTTCCGCCAGTTGTTCAAATCTTTGGAGCCTGTACAGAAGTTGCTGTTTGGCTCCTGCAGATCCAGTGCAGGGAATTGATTAATCTCAATTGTATCCCCACCACGCACCCATCATGATCAGTAACAATCCCACAGTATGCATTGACACAATAAGATGCATGTCATAATTTATCTGATGAATATGGACCCCCTACTACGTACAATCTATTACTACTCCATAACCCTAAAGATAAAATAAATAAATGAATAAATTTAAAGATGAAAATGACATAGCAACAAACGAGGTACATAAACAAAATGGAACATGCTGCATTAGATGCACCGAACTTGAAACAAAACTCGAAATATACATATATATATATATATAGATATATATTATTTGAAAAAGATAAGTATACTACGAACATCTTTACGTACTTTGGACATTTTCATAGGTGCATTCGAGGTGATGATGATGATCGTCCTCGTCTGTATCTCCGGCTTCGCGACAATCGTCTTGCTCGTACACGGGGTCCAAAACGGAGACAGGACTACATTGTTCCTCATCTTCCTCCTTGTCTCCTTGTACATTAACCGGATTTCTTGATCTGTAATTTTCCTTCTCCTATCGAAATTTTTAAGAAAAAATATTTTAATGATTTAAAAATAGCACCCTTAATTATCAAGATTTGTAATTGCAGCTATTTCATTGGCCAAGACACCAATGATGAACAAAGTTAATTCAATTATCAAGATTTATTTATTTATTTTTGCAAGAAACAATTAAGAAATACTACTAGTAATGATTATGATTACACAAGTGAGGGTAGTGATCAACAAGTAAACTGTAATTTAAAATAAATAAATTAACCCTGCTAATGTCTACTACACGAGTGGGCCAAAACATTTACTCAAGAGGATATGGAGATCGGACCACTATATATATAATTTTCCTTATTTTATAGAGGAATTTGGCACCGCCGGAGGGATCCACCCTTGGACCCCCTCCGCCACTGGTCAACAAGTTAAAATAAATAAACTAACCCTGCTAATGTCTACTGAACGAGTGGGCCGGGATTAGAGGTGCCCAAAATGACCCAACCCGTCGGGTCGACCCGCCGATCCGGACCCGACTGACCCGTGCAGGACTCGGACCCGGCTGACCCGTCGGACCCGTCGACCCAGACCCGTGGTATACACGGGTGGGGTCCGGGTCTAGGTTTTGCCTACCCGGCGACCCGCCGGGTCCGACCCGCCGACCTGGCGGAAAACTAAAAAAAAAATAGAAATGTGGCCGTTAGACCCGGCGGGTCGGACCTGTGACCCGGCGGTCTAACGGCTAGTTCAATTTTTTTTAAAAAAAAAAATTCCTATCTATAAATACCTCACTACTCAACACATTATTCACATCTTCAATATAATCTATCTCTCAAACTCTCATTGCTAATTGCTATACTAGTTAATATCTCTCTTTTTTCCGCATTTAATCATTATGTCGAGTTCTGACAATGGAAAGGGTATTGCTACATCTCCCAAAAAATCCAAAATGTCCAAGTTCGAGCGAATGGGTCTTTGGGGCAAATCGAAGAAACCATCTGGGATAATTATTCGGGAGCCCCAAAACCAAACTGCACCCGGTTTTGAAAAGGAAAGTCAAGAAGCTAAATATGATGTTATACATGAAAGTATCTATTACGGTAGTACAACAACTACCAGTGAAGAAGAAGTTGATCTCCGGGGATCGACGTGTCCCGAATCGTCAACAACTGCAAAACATTGAAGAAGAAATGGACCATGAAATCGATGAAGCTATGTTAAATCAAACATATGCTACGTTCGAGCGCACTCTTCATGGCGTACCAATCCGACGCAAAAATCAAAGTCGAAGCATCCTGCGGCAAGCCAAGCTGAAGAAGAATCTCCGTATGTTGAAGAGTTATCGTCCGAGGAGGAAGAAACTGTGAAAGGAAGAGGAAGCAAGAAAACTAAAGCGAGAAAGAAGCCTAGGACTACAAAGAACAAGAACCAAGACTACAAATACATTTAACATGGAATTCGACAGAACTCCCACTAACCCATTTCAACAACTCTATAATATAGCAAGAAATAGGGGTGGTAGTAACGTCGGTCAAAGAAATGACCTTAGTCGATATTATGCAACTAGTTTTGTGCCGGAGGACAATGCAGGTACATTTCATCTGTTGGATTGGTGGAAGAGAAAGGGAACCGAATTTTCCATACTTTCCATTATGGCACAAGAAATTCTTGCAGTGCCCTCATCCACAGTCCCCGTTGAGAGTGCTTTTAGTGAAGGAGGCTATATGTTGGACGAGTGGAGATCCCGAATGACGCCAAAAAATCTCGAGGCTCAAATGATACTTAAAGACGCAACAAAAGCCGAGTTATGAGATCAAGAAAATAAGTGGGATGACCTATTAGCGGACCAAGATGCCTATCAAGAAGGCACTACTGAAGGAGAGTCTAGTCAAATGAGTCAAACTGATGATCAAGACGACGACATCGACTTCGATTAAAGGCATGTAAGGTAAGTCAGGTAAGTAAAAAAAACTACGTAGGGCTTTGATTCCTCACGAGGATAAGTAGGCAATTTAATTTTAAGTGAAAACTTAAAATTAAATACAAGCCCATTTTTTTAACTCTTCTCAAGTATAAGAACTACGTGGAGCTTTGATTCCTCACGAGGGTACGTAGACAATTTAATTTTAAGTAAAAACTTAAAATTAAATACAAGCTCATTTTTTCAAATGATTTCCTTGTTCACTTATAGTTATTTTTCGTGTATAAAATGATAACAAATAAAAATTTTATATACTTCTTAAAAAAAATATTGAGACGGGTCGGACCCGTGACCCGGCGGATCGGACTCGGACCCGTGGCCGACCCGTCGACCCGCCAACCCGTACATTTCATATGTACGGGTGGGGTCCCGGTCCTGGCCTGCCGACCCAGCGACCCGACTGGGATTAGAATGTGAAAAAATATGCCCCCAGGGGCATAAGCTAGTGGTTAAGGCTGAGATGACGTGGGATATCATCCCCGGCAACCATGGTGATTCGATTCGTGTGGTGCGGTTTCACTTGATGTGGGGGCGTCTTGGGGAGTCGATATCGTGGGTCCTCGCATTCTCCCATTAAGACACATCCTCATTTATCTCTCTGGGCCAGGGAGCACAGTCACCTGAAAAACTCACTCTCTCTCAACAAAAAATGTGAGAAAATATCATGAGGGTCCAAATTAAATTTGAAAAATAAATAAAGATTTCCGTTAAGTCGTTTATCTCCTACAGGACCGAGGGGGCAACGGTCCTGTGGGGAGAACTCACTCTCTCAACAAAAAATGTGAGAAAATATCATGAGGGTCCAAATTAAATTTGAAAAATAAATAAAGATTTCCGTTAAGTAGATATTCCATCGAGGGTAAAAAATAAACCCAAGTAATAATAATTATAATAACAATAATAATAATAATAATAATAATAATAAAATAAATATTGATTTTGGTGGCAGAGACAATGAGAGTACAAAATTCAAACAAGCCGACAGGTGCATTGACACAAAAAAAAAAGTATATTTTTTTAAGGAAGGAAAAAAAAAGTATATTTTGAGAATATTAAAATTGGTAATTTTGGTGCAAGTATTCATGCGCATTTTTGTCATTTACAAAGACACCAAATCAGGCCAACAGGATTTTTTACCGACAGTAGAAATCAAGTCAAACCTGTGAAAGATTTCATACCAGTCACGAGCTATTATTTACCGAGTTTTCACGAAATTTCTATGACTTTATTTATTATTAGCTCCTGGCTCCATTTGTATTTATTTATGAATATTTAAGTAGTATTTCACAGGGGCATGATTAATAAAATAATAAATAGAAATAAAGGCATTTATATTTTCAATGAAAAAGTATTATTATTATTACCGCGACAATTTCCAGGGAAAATTTAAAAAAAAAAACCTGATTTACGCGGCGGCTAGGGGAATCAGCCGGAGAATGAAAGTCCGGCGTGCGGCGGCCGGAGGATGATGGGCATTGGTGGAGATTAAATCTGAAAGGGCTTGGGCAAAAATCACCGGTAATCTCGTCCGAGCACTCAGAGCCACAACTGCTGGTGGACTTATCTTCATTGTTCTCTGTCCAGTTTGCACTGCTAAGCCTCCGGTTACTACAACAACACGATATCCTAATACTTTCCTCTGCATCTTCTTGTTTCTCAAGTAAAGTCGCATTTTCTCCGGTAACTTTGAAATCGTTGTTGTCTCCAATAACGCGACTTCTGCTCTTGCTCCCGTCCTTGAGTCTTCTTAAAACGGAACCCAACAGGCCTAGCCCAACGTTTTTAGCACTATGGGCCTTGGGCTTCGACTGCTGCTGTTTTTGGATCCTTATCGCGGCCTCCACGAGGAGAGCGGCGGTTCTGGACGGAATGTGGAGGAAAACGGAGCCGGTCGGTGACCTACAGGGGCTCTTCGCCGGCGATGGAAACTCAAAGAACGGCGATTTCCGAACGTCCGGCGAGTTCTGAAACGAGAAGAAACAAGCGTGCTTGCAGAGGATACTGCTGCGGCTCGTGGAGGTCTTGTGGACGATGTTGGGCTTTCGTTTTCTGAGCTGCAAATCAGCCGCCGGCGAGGTACTCCTCAACTGAGATCGTCGATCGGCGATGTAATTTTTCAGGCGGAATGGCTCCTGGTCTTCTTTCAGCAGCTCATGCAAAAACTGCTTTTGAACCATAATTACAGAGAGTTTGGATTGAAAAAATGGGGGAAATTGCAGTGATAAAACTGTGGGACTTTTTGTAGTTGGGAAAAGAATTGGTAAAGAGGTTTTGAAACACGATGGAGAAAGGGGGTCTGAAAAGGAAAAGGTAAGAAGTGAGGATGTAGTAATTGATATATATATATATATATATATATATATATAGAGAGAGAGAGAGAGAGAGAGAGAGAGAGAGAGAGAGAGAGAGAGAAATTTAAATCCGGGGTTTGCAGAATCGATGCACGGTGGTGATAATATATAAAACGAAGACCCAATTTAGTAATTTTCTATTTCTCCATATTACTATTTGTGAAACAGTCTTTGTAAATGTAAAAAAAGGAAATGGTACGGTATGGAGCAGCGCAAGCTCTTGTACAACATTTAAAAGCAGCGGCCAGTATAGTCCTGTCCGGCAGTTCGTGAATAGTAATGCTACCTGTTCGATTTACCTTCATTTTTGGCTCAACCTACAATTAGTTTATAAAAACTTTATTTTTATTGATTAAAATTAGTTTCACTTATTCAAATTAATTTTTATTGATTATAGTATATTATATTTTATTTCTATTGATTAGAATTGAAGTTTATTGATTAAAATTAATTTTTACTTGTTGAAAACATTTATAGATCAAAATTTATTTTTACCGACTAAATGTTATTTTTACAGAATATTACTCCTTTTGCCCCACTGAAGCGGCCGTATGGATAAATATACAACTTTTATTGATTTAAGGTACATTATGCAAAATAAGTTGTGTTACCATTTTTTTCAATTTTATATTTATTTGTTAGTTGAGAGAATAAAATTTTGAAACACACATAATCATATAAGAGTATGATAAATAAATCCTTACTATTGTGACAAAATTATATTTTTGAAAATACCGATCTTTAAGAGCAAGGGATAAGAGCATGGCTAAGAGGGCAAAGTGGATTTTCTCTTTCTAAAATGTTTTTTCAACTATTATTTTTGTTGATTAATTTAATGATATCAACTTTTATTTGTAAGCACAACTTAGGCTCTGTTTGTTAACGTCAATCCATTAGTTTATAGATGATAGTTTATAGTGTATGAACTATTGATAATTGTTTGACAATGATAGCTAAAAATATTTTTCAGTAGCTTATATCATTTTTTTAAACACTACTTGAAGTAGTGTTTGAGCTTATAACTTATAGTGTTTTATTTTTTCATCTCAATTTTACTCTCATTACTTTAATTAAATTTCTCATTTATCCTCAATTAAATGAATTTCTCTCACTTTTAAATATTAATTACAAATATCTATCTAAGAAATTTTATTTTATAGCTACTTCAACAGCTTGCTTTATCAAACACTTTAAATTTAATCAACTAACTTATTTGCTATTCACTACTTCATCCGTTATAAGCTAACTTATCCGATATCCGCTATTTTTTTACCCTTCGACATGAAAATTTGAAGTGGTGTATTCATTCGAAACTTAAATCTTTAAGGCTTTTGAAGTATGATTCTTCTTTTGAGCTTGTCATTTTTAGGGCTGTCAAACGGTTCGGTTCTAGTTAACCAGACCGAAATTTTCGGTTAACCGGAACCATAAATGTCCTAAAATAAGAACCAAAAATCGGACCATATAAATTTTCGGTTAACCGGAATCGGACCGGTTATTTTCGGTTCCGGTTCGGTTAACCACAAAAATGTTTTTTTTTTATTTCAATTTTAAAAAATTGAAATAGTATAATATAATTATAAAATATAGAAATATAATTTCACAAAAACAGTCTGATGTAGGTAGGGTTCTAATTTCAAATTTTAATTTACAAAACTTAAAATAATATAATATAATTATAACATATAAAAATAATATTTAATAAATATATTTTATAAAATCGGTTTTCGGTTCGGAACCGAATGGTTATCGGTTAGACCGAAAAGCGGAAAAAAGATACACATTAAAACCGAAAACGGGCCGATAACCGAAATTACAGTACTCGGTTAACCGGAACCCGGCGGTTCCGATTCGGTTCTGATCGTTCCGAAGCTACCTGACTAGGTATGGTCTTTGGTCGTGGTGGTTCACATGTGAGTAGGTCATAAGGGCACAATGGGGCGCATGATTGGTCAAGATGGTTTGCTACGTTAGTCGTTAGATGCGACACGGCGCACGTTATGGTGGTTCACGGCTTGTGACGAACAAACAAGGGTTCTGCCATTTTTTTTCATATTCTGTTATGAATTGTGGACTTTAGCACAATTAATTGTCGAAGAAGAAAAATGTTGCCCACAACTTTTGACAAACCAAGAGGGATTGATTCAAACTTTGAGGGTGGACAAATTGGAATTATAGTGTACCATTGTTGACAATTGATGTACATATTTGTTGAAATGGTAGTATAACTTTGCCTATAAATAGCTTGCTCCAAGATGTAATGTTATACCATTGAGAAAGAAAGAAATATACTACTACTACAAAACATATTCTGCATATTATCAATCTCCATATTTTATATATTGCTATTTATTTTGTGTATCTTATAAAAATATAAATTATAAATTATTTCACAACACGTTATCAGCACGAGTTATTGCTCGGAAAAGGTTAGTATTATTCAAGTTTGAATTTATTGATACTAACTCGTTTTTATTTTTGTAGAAAAAAAATGGCCGGAATTGAAAACAAAAAATTTCAGATCCTCGATGTCACTGACAATAATTATCTATCATGGTGTCTTGATGTTAAATTGCACCTCCAAGGTATGGGATTAACTACTACCTTGGAATATGTGGAACTTGCTAATGCCGATATTAAAAATGAGGCAAATGCAATGATATTCATGCGCCATCATTTATCCGAGGATCTGAAGAATGAATATATACAAATTGAAAGGCCTTCTGAGCTCTGGAAAAAGCTCAAAGACAGATTTGATCACACCAGAACTGTAATATTGCCACAGGCTCAATATGAATGGCAACTACTAAGATTGCAAGATTTTAAATCTGTTGCTGATTATAATTCAGCCTTATTCAAAATTGAGTCTCGACTGGCCTTGTGCGGTACACAGCTATCTGAGACTGATAAGCTGGAAAAAACATTCACCACGATGCACTCCTCAAATATGGTGCTTCAACAACAATACAGGCAACGACAATTTCAAACATATTCTGAGGTAATTTCAGTTCTTCTCACGGCTGAGAAGACAAATGAGTTATTATTAAAAAATCATGAACTACGACCCTCTGGGTCCCGTTTCGAAGCTGAAGCACATACCAACTCTGGTAAAGCCGCCGGTCGGTTCAAGAGCCGTGAAAATAGACCCGGGTGTGGAATCCGAAAAAGTGGTGGAGGTGGTGGCTACCGTCAAAATAATTACAGAAATGACCGTGGCGGACGTAACTATAATAATCGTGATAATTGTCATTATTCCCGTCAAAATAAATATTCCGACAGACCAAGGCAGTCAATTCACGGGCATCGTGATAAAGGAAAAATGGCTATGGAAAATTCTGGTGATGATCCATGTCGTAGATGTGGTATAACTAGACACTGGGCTAAATATTGCCGTACTTCCCAACACCGTGTGGATTCATACCACCGAAACATTCGAGCCATCCAAAGTTATTGAGGCCAACACATCTGGGAACATATTTGATGAAAATCCAGACCAGGACTGGAAATCACTTGAGCTAGCAGATTTCCTTGAAGATCCTGGTTCAGTGGGACATGATGATGAATGGCTGAAATAAATTATTTATGCAATTATATGTCGTATATTTACTTTCTGGCTTGTAATACTCCAGTTATTTTTGTGTGTATTTCTTTATGCATAATATAAACATTAATAAAATCATCTATATTTTTATATTAAAATTCTCCCACTTCCAACGGCTATAAACGACTAGTAATAGTGATTTTTGATTCTATAAATATGCACACATTTTATTCAACAACTCACTCATATTCTCTACCCTCTTATAGAAATTCTTAAGTATCTTCATCCGACTTTCTTCGAAAATAATTAACGGATCTCTCTTCTTTATTTTCACAATGATCAGCATGCTCATAATACTGATGTTTAGCAAAGACTTCCCTTCGGAATTATTCTGGATTGGTGTTTTATTTATCATTTATATTGTTGGCCTTGTATCGGCACTAATGATACATACAAAAATGTATTATTGAAAAAAAAATATGTATGTTTACATTTCCATTCTCAATAAAAAAATGTTTCATGTCTTAAATATTTATTATATGATGATTTGATTCAACAGGAATACAAATGGAAAGTATCGAACAGGTACACAATTGTCTTGTTGATAGTGCAACAACGCACTCAATATTTATAAATAAATCACATTTCTCGAGCATGAAATTATGCAAGACACACGTTACAACTATATCTGGTCCTATAGAGATTATTGATGGCTCCGGGAATGCAACTGTGATGTTGCCTAATGGAACAATCTTACACATTGAAAATGCGTTATTATTTGGTTGATCAAAACGAAATCTACATGTACGCCTAAATGGCTATCACTTGGAAACAGTGATTGAGAATAATAAAGAATATCTATGTATCACATCCTATAAAATGGAAACTCGACTTGTTCACGAGAAGATTGAAGCAACAACTTTTGGACTGTATTGTGTCCCTATTCGAGCTTTTGAAACCTACGCTACCATAGCTTGGAAGCTGGTGAATCCTGATATATTTGAGTTATTTCATGATCGCCTTGGGCACCCAGGAACTTCTATGTTACGTAGGATTATTGAAAATACTCATGGACATCCATTAAAGGGCACAAAAATGCTAATGTCCAAAGATTATTTCTGTGAATCATGTTCACGTGGAAAACTTATTACTAAACCTTCTATGGAAAAAGTTGGTTATGAATCACCATCATTTTTACAACGCATTCATGGTGATATTTGTGGGCCAATACATCCAGCAAGTAGACCATTCCGATATTTTATGGTCTTAATAGATGCATCATCCAGATGGTCTCACATATGTTTATTATCTACCAGAAATGTTGCTTTTGCACGACTCTTGTCCCAAATTATTAAACTCCGAGCACATTTTCCTGAATATCCTATAAAAAATATAAGAATGGATAATGCCGGAGAATTCACATCAATGACTTTTGATGATTATTGTGAAGCACTGGGAATTAAGGTTGAGCACCCAGTAGCACATGTCCACACTCAAAATGGATTGGCGGAATCCATGATTAAACGAGTCCAAATCATTGCTCGTACATTATTAATGAGATCAAAGCTCACTAGTGCAGTGTGGGGTCATGCAGTATTACATGCATCAACACTCATCAGATTACGCCCCACTGCTTATCATATGCACTCCCCAATGCAATTAACTCTAGGCTTTGAGCCGAATATTTTGCACTTACGCACATTCGGATGTGCTGTTCATGTGCCAATTCCACCTTCTCAAAGGACAAAAATGGGTCCTCAACGCCGGCTTGGCATATACGTTGGATTTGATTCCCCATCAATAATTCGGTATTTAGAACCAACAACGGGTGATTTATTTCCCACTCGGTTTGCCGATTGTCATTTTGATGAGACGGCGTTTCCATCAATTGGCAGGGATAAGACTGTTCTTAACAAAGATGAACAAAAACCAGTTGAGGATATCTCCTGGAATATACAGAGCTTATCCCACCTAGATCCACGTACTACAGAATGTGAAAATGAGGTGAAGAGAATCATCCATTTACAAAATATTTCTAATAGACTTCCTGACGCATTTAACGATGCAAGTAAAGTGACAAAGTCTTATATTCCAGCTGCGAATGCTCCAGCTAGGATCGTTGTTCCTCATCAAAATACGAAAATGGATGATGATGCCCCACGACAAAAGCGTGGTAGACCTGTTGGTTCGAAGGACACTGTGCCTCGAAAAAGAAAGGAGAGAAGTAATGGGATCACAAACAAAGATCATCCTAGTGAGCATGCTGCAGATGAATCTGTAGAGCATAATACTGCAAATAATGAAAGGATCATGGTTTCTGAAAACACCGAGAATGCCATAAATCATTACAATGAGATATGGGATCGGAAAAACATGATAATCGATCATTTATTTGCTTTCTCGGTTGCACAAGAAATTATGAATGATGATTATGATAATGAACCACATTCAATAATTGAATGCCGTCAAAGGTCAGATTGGCCTAAATGGGAGGAAGCAATTCAATCTGAATTAGCTTCCCTAGAAAAACGAATGGTATTTGGACAAATTACTCGAACACCGAATAGTATAAAACCAATTGGTTACAGATGGGTGTTCGTTCGAAAAAGAAATGAGAAAAATGAGATTGCGAGATATAAAGCCCGACTCGTAGCTCAAGGATTCTCCCAACGGCCTGGGATTGACTATGACGAAACGTATTCACCAATGATGGATATAATCACTTTTTGTTTTCTTATTAGTATGGCTGTCCATGAGTGTTTGGACTTGCGACAAATGGATGTAGTCATGGCATATCTATATGGTTCATTAGATTCTGATATCTATATGAAAATTCCTGATGGATATAAAATGCCAAAATCTGCTACTCCTCGTGAGCTATACTCGATCAAACTACAGAAATCACTGTATGGATTAAAACAATCCGGCCGCATGTGGTATCACAGATTGAATGAATACCTTTCTAAGGAAGGTTATAAAAATGATCTTAAATGCCCATGTGTTTTTATTAAAAGATCCAATACTGGATTTGCTATAATTGCAGTCTATGTGGATGACATAAATTTAATCGGAACTCCTAAAGAGTTATCCGATGCTGCTGAATATTTGAAGAAAGAATTTGAGGTTAAAGACCTTGGAATAACAAAACTATGTCTTGGTCTTGAGCTCGAGCATAAAGATAATGGAATACTTGTCTACCAATCTGCGTATACCAAGAGATTGCTCAAACGATTTAATATGGACAAGGCTCATCCTTTGAGTACTCCTATGGTCGTACGAAATTTAGATCCTAAGAAAGATCCTTTCCGACCTAAGGAACCAAATGAGGAAATTTTGGGTCCTGAAGTGCCTTATCTCAATGCTATTGGAGCACTGATGTATTTAGCACAATGCACCAGACCCGATATTTCTTTTGCAGTAAATTTACTTGCAAGATACGATCTAACCAACTCGAAGGCATTGGAATGGTATCAAACACATTTTTCGTTATCTCAATGGTACCATTGACCTGGGTTTATCCTATTCAAAGGAGGCTACTAACTCTGGTTTAGTTGGTTATGCTGATGCGGGATACAAATCCGATCCACATGAGGCTCGCTCACAGACCGGTTATATATTCTGCTATAATGGTACGGCTATATCATGGAGATCGACCAAACAAACATTAGTAGCTACATCTTCCAATCATTATGAGATAATTGCTCTTTATGAAGCTGGCAGAGAAAGTGTTTGGCTAAGATCAGTTATAGCTCATATACAAAATGAATGTCGATCGAAGCTTGTGACAGACACTCCCACAATCATTTATGAAGACAATGCAGCATGCATAGCACAAGTCAAGGGTGGATATATAAAAGGTGATCGGACCAAGCATATTTCACCGAAGTTTTTCTACACACATGAACTACAGAAGAATGGAGAAATAAATGTTCAACAAATTTGCTCCTGTCATAATCTCGCTAATTTATTTACAAAATCATTGCCGACATCAACATTCGAGAAGATGGTATACGATATAGGCATGAGAAGAGCTAATCTTAACCAAGATTGATAAATCAGTTTGACGGCATATATTCTTTATTTCAGGGGGAACGAATCAATATGTGCACTGTACTTTTTTCCCTTATGACTGGTTTTTATCCCATTGGGTTTTTCCAGCTTAAGGTTTTTAACGAGGCAGCTTATGCACAAGGGTTGGATTTAAGTTGTGTACTCTTTTTTCCTTCTGACCGCTTTTATTCCCATTGGGTTTTTCGGCTTAAGGTTTTTAACGAGGCACACTTATCCAACTCACATTGCTACGTCTAAGGGGGAGTGTTATGAATTGTGGACTTTAGCACAATTAATTATCAAAGAAGAAAAATGTTGCCCACAACTTTTGACAAACCAAAAGGGATTGATTCAAACTTTGAGGGTGGACAAATTGGAATTGTAGGGTACCATTGTTGACAATTGATGTACACATTTGTTGAAATGATAGTATAACTTTGCCTATAAATAGCTTGCTCCAATATGTAATGTTATACCATTGAGAAAGAAAGAAATATACTACTACTACAAAACATATTCTGCATATTATCAATCTCCATATTTTATATATTGTTATTTATTTTGTATATCTTATCAAAATATAAATTATAAAGTATTTCACAACATTCTGGTTATTTTTCAAGAAATTTGGAGAAAAAAAAATTACATGTCTATATGCTGATAACGTGATTAGGTGAAACTATGTGCCTGGCTTTTTTTTTCCCGAGAAGTAAATATGCCTTGTTTGAGTATATCACAACGGCCAACATCTGACTAGCAGAGTTGGTAAGGCATTTGCCTTTAGGGGGAAAAGACCAAGGTTCGAACCTTGGCAATGGGATTTCATGTAATAGGATTTCATGTAATAAGGTAGTATAAAAAGTCAATTTCCAAAAAAAAAAAATATATCACAACGGTTATTGCTGTTGTGGTGCCTCTTAAACACAAAAAGGAGTATTTTAAGAATCTCAACGATATCTGAAAATCTTTGATTTTTTCTTTTTTTATATATTACACGTTGTATTTGTAAATCCTAAATAATTTCAATGCGGGAATCCAGTGATTTTGTTCCTTCTCATGGAACGACTCTAGAGGAATGCTCGAAATTGGGGGCAAACGCTATTTTGCTTTTTGCTCAGCGGGAATGCTTCATCGTGCCCTTTTGAGTATAGCATAGTTTTTTCTTGCCGTAAGTTTAAAATCAACTCTTTTTGTACTTAAATTATTAAATTTGACATTTACACGAAGACATTCGAATCACCTATTCGAATAACACCTTCGAGTCACCTACTCGATTAACACAAAACACATTCGAATCACCTACTCGAGTCATCTAAATTGCATTCGAGTCATCTATTCGAGTCACTTAATTACATCCAAGTCACCTAATATACATTTGAGTCACTTATTCGAGTCACTACAATAAGTTTTGAGTACTCGGATAGGTGACTCGAATGTACTCGAGTCACTCAAATAGGTGACTCGAATGTATATGAGTCACTCGAATAGGTTTCGAGTCACTCAAATAGGTTTCGAGTCACTCGAATAGGTGACTCGAATGCAGTTTCGATGACTCGAACAGGTGATTCGAATGTTTTTTGTGTTAATCGAGTAGGTCACCCGAATGTGTTACTTGAATAAAGGCCAAATCTGATAATTTGAGTATCAAAAGAGTTGTTAAATAGTAGAAAGGAATTCTACTAAAGTTAAAAGGGCAATACAATTTTTTTTCCTTTTCTTCATGGTACCTATACTTTTTTCTTGTTTAATCATACAAAAAATAAATGAATTAGCCTAAAATGCATGTCTAATAAAGATTAAAAAGTATGTGCAATATGTTGGTTTTTCTTGTTAATGATGCAAAAATAGCCTTCGCATAATATGCATGTCTAATAAAGATTAAAGAGTATGTATAACTTAATCAATAAGTTACCAATACTAATATATGTATGGATCTTTGCATTTATAGCATTAGTCCGAACAACTTATAATTTAATATTTTGTTGAAGTGTGTATTGAATTGAACTAAATTTTGTTGAACTAAATTAAACTGAATTATGCCGAACTGAAATTAACTGAAATGAATTTACTGAATAATAATAATTAATAGTAAATAAAAATAGATATGCACATATATATTACAACAAGAATAATAATAGTAATAAAAAATAATAGTAATAGTAATAATAACAATAATAATAAAAATTATATATAATATTGTTGATAATATTAACATAAATAGTAATAATATCACATAACGATAGACAAAACAACAAAAAAATTATTTATATTACAACTACAATAATAATAATAATAATAATAAATATTTATAATACTACAAATTACATATAATGCTAATACTAATATTGATATCAGTAATAATAATAGCAATAATAAAATTATTAATAATACTACAAACTATATATTATACTATTGATAATACTAATATTATAAGTAATAATAATTACAAATAAATTAATTGTATATAAATTAATTAATCTCAATAGTACTCCTACTACTTAATCATATACAAATAAGTATATACAATAATAATATCTATTATTTTTATTACAACAATAAAACAACAACAATAATAATAATACTAAAATAAGCAATTACAATATATATATATATATATATATATATATATATTATGAGAAACTCCCTAGGAAGCTGCGACTTTTGCAGTGATACTATAAATAGTATTACTCCTGACGTCCAGCTCGAAGTGCAATATTTGATCAAGAAATATCTCTTTAAAAGTACAATATTTCATTAAATACCTTAAATCACATCAAACAATCACCTTTTACTTTTTAATCTCTACCATACACTCAACATCAATATCTCTTACCTTTTAATCTACACCACAAACTCACCATCAATATCATATCTGATCATTATCCTAAAATACACCAATTTTACCTCAAATATTGTACTTCAACTTGGAGAGAAGGAGTACTAATACTAATAACTAATAATATTTAAAGATGAATGGAACTTAGGGATGACAATGGGGCGAGTGGGGTGGGTACTTGATGACTCAGACCCGCGCCACAAGGTGAACGGAACAGGACGGGTCGACTCTGTTGGGATTCGGTGCCTAAAACGAAGGCCCAGCGGAAGCGGTAAAATAAAATTAATTCGATCTGAATCCCTACGAGGATCGATGGAGCTACGTATATACGAATATATAAACGAAAACACAAGAGATGTAAGAAACTCACCCTTGTAGTCCGTTGATTAAGTGGATTCCTTCTCTTGAGCTATTCCCCAAGCTTTAGTTGTATATCCCTACGATCCAATGTGCTCCAAGCCCTTGGATGATCCAACGTCAAAAATACAACGCCTCTACTTGCCACGCGCCGAAGAAACGAACGAAACGACGATCACCTTGCTATCCTCCAAGGATACGGCTAGAGCTAGGATGATGAAGCTTTCTATTGTGATTATAACACTCTAAGTGTATAACTCACTCACTCTCTTTGATTTCTTGATTTTTCTCCAAGAACAACCAAGAACAAAAGAAGAAGAAGATGAAAACTAATGAGAAAACAATTTATCTCACACACACACAACTCACGGATGAATGCAATCAATATGGAGGGTGAGTTATTCTTCTCTTTTATTCTTCATGCCAATCAAGCAAATCACATGAAATCACCCTTTCTAAATAAAAAAGAGATTCCATGTCCCCTTAGATAAAACAATTAATGATTTAAAATCATGAAGTCTTCCACCACATTAGGTGGAAGACAAGGGGAAGGCGGCCATCTAGAAGGGAATCGAAGAGTTCAGTTCGTTCCGGACTCCCGTGAGTCCAAACAGATAAACTCCGATTCCGTTCCGATATATTTATATCAATTAATTAATCTAATTAATTAATCATATCAAATATAAAATAACATAATTAATTTCTTTAAGAAATAATTATACTTATGAATTAAATTAATCACCCAGTAATTTATTTAATTCATTAGGCCGTAAATCAATTTATCCAATAAATCGATTTAGACATCCAATGTCCCAAAAATTAGATATCCAATATCTAATATTCATAATGAGATAATAAGCTTGATTCATTCCGTCGTCAATCCTATTGGGCGACTCGGTAGGTCCGTCTCAGTCAGCAATGGGAGGAACCAAAGAGTAGTAGCACCACCTAGCCAGGTTGGCGGCCTACACTGTACCCCAACTCAGAACGAATGATTGGGATCATTCAAGAACCATTCTGTCGTGAATACCAGTATACGTATAAACTCTTCTTTCAAATGTCCCGATCAAGTTATAGGGTCACGGTCAGTCAAACCCTATCCGTACTTGACGCTATGCATGTGTTAATGCAAATCGAGATCATCGAGCTCTCGTGTATCTAATACAACTAGATCCAATGCTTTGGCCAAAGACTTATGATCCCATATGCCAATAACCGCATAGGACATATAACCTGTTCACTAACAGGAGAAAGAATTCTATCTTGGTATTCAGTAGGACCTCCTACTTGCCCATCAAGGCGCACGTCGAGGTTGACCCCCACCTTCCGATTTACGGGGTCGAACTACTCTAATGAAAATCTTGACGTCGCAAGCACATCCCTACTAAATCCTCAAGTCGAAGGTTCACGAATACCTATCACAACCTTTCGATTCCGTCATTGACTGTTCCGAAGTGAAATTCGTGTGACGAATCGAGGGTAAGTCGGTTCGAGTATACTAATCCAATTAGCATACCTATAACGTGTGCTCCCACTAAACATTAGTGTTCGACAAGCACTCTCTATGTCAAAGAACACGTTATACAAGTCTTCACATAAACTTAACGCCCAGTCAAGTTTCATCGACTTGCGAACGATTAAGTATTTGAGCTATAAACCTTTCCAGTGCCGACCCCCTTATCCAATAAGGAGTGGAACGTTTTGCTCTCAAATACAAAAACTAGTTTCTATATATATATTTACGAGTCAAGAATGCCAGTAACTACCAGTAAATAAAGAAATATCCATTGCCTTATGATAATGAATTTACATAATAACAAGTACAATGCCCTCACTCAACATCCTCTGAGTGGCATTCGAGGGCATACTCCTAACAATCTCCCACTTGCACTCAATGCCACACACTATGGTATCTAATACCCATGTTCTCCAGATGACGCCCTAAGCTAATCTGAGAAAGTGGCTTGGTCAGTGGATCAGCGACGTAGTCGGCTGACTCTACTCTATGCAGCACAATGTATCTCTTTGCGAACAAATTCTCTTACGAGATGATACTCTCTCTCAATATATTTTGAACCATTATGAAACCTCGGTTCCCAGGCCTGTGCTACCGCTCTATTATTATCATATAAAAAATGAAAATAGGCAGCGCAACACATGGTGTCACGTGAAGTTTACCCAGTAACTTCTTAACCCTTCTTTTGGAGGCCTCCGAGACCGTTTTATACTCAGCCTAACAGGTGGAACCAGCAGTAGCGCTATACTTGGCACTATGCCAAGATACTGCTCCTACATTAAGAGTAAATGTAGTCACAAGTAGACATCGAATCGTCTTTCTGTCATTGGAAGTCCAATTCAATGAATCCCACCACATTCAGTTCTCCACCACCATATTTAAGAACCAGATCTCTAGTCCTTCTAAAGTACTTGAGAACGTTCTTTACGGCGGTCTAATGTTCCCTAACTGGGTTAGCCCGAAACCTACTTACCACACTCCCAGCATGCGCAATGTCGGGTCTCGTACACAATAAAGTATATATTAGTCTACCCATTTCTGAAGCATATGGTATATTACTCATTTCCTTTCACTGTTCCTCACTATGAGGACACATCTTCAAGGTGAGTTTTATTCCATGTCGCATCGATAGGAACTCTCTTTTAGAATAATCCATCTTAAATCGCTTTAAGATTTTATCTATATAGAGGGCTTGGGAAAAACTTATCATTCTCTTCGATCTATCCCAGTAGAGTCGAATCTCAAGAATATAGGTTTCTTATCCCATGGAGAACTTACTCGAAAAGCCAAGCTTTCACAGAACTGAGCATTCCTACATCATTTCCTAATAGTCGAATGTTATCTACAAATAGTACTAAGAATGTGATCTTGCTCCCACTAACCCTCTTGTATACACAAGGTTCCTCTTCATTTTGCACGAAGTCAAACTCTTTGACTGTCTCGTCAAAACGAAAGTCCCTAATACATGAAGACTACTATAGTCCATTTCATGGAGTCTACATCCACCATTGCTAGGTCATAGGTCGTTGGGTCAGTCTCTTGGCTATCACCTGGAACCCCATGGAGACCCAGCTCCTCCAAGTGTACGAGGCCATACCTCTCAGGCAAATGAGACATCCGACTAGACCTACGATTTGGTTGTACTTGTGTTTCAGAAGGTTCGGTTCCAATTTCTTGCACAGTTCACTACGCCATATATGGGCTTTAACAACGCTTTTTTCAATGTTACAAGCAAAAGTGTAACCATATATGCCTTGAAAGTGATCTAAGCCTATACATTTTTTCGGTGTTAGCATTGCTATAAATCACTGTTACGGTAGACGTTATTCAGTATCTACGGTAACGTTGAAGTCGGTGTAGCCGTTGGTCTTTAAAATATGTGTAGCCGTTGATCTTTAAAAATCAATAAAAAATAGGCGAGCTCAATGATTGTCCGAATATTAGTCAATTAAATAGGCGGACTCAATCTTTGTCCAAATATTTCAATTAAGCGGGTCAAATTTCAATTATTCACTCTCAACTCTCTCACAGCTCAACTATTGACCAGCCAACCGGCAAATATATTTCGTATCGTATATCTTATATATATATATATATATATAGGAAAAATAAATATAAGTAAAATAAATATCTTATATATATATATAGGAAAAATAAATATAGGAAAAATAATTAAGCGGGGCTTTCTTCTTTGTTCTCAGAGAGGTCTTTTTAGAGGTTAGTGTTTTCCTCCTCCCTTCCTTACGCTGATGTTGACGCTGTCTCCCAAAAGGTCTTTCTCGATTCTCCCCCAATGCATTCTTCTTTCTCTCTGCCTCAGTTCAAATCAATCGATTTTACAGGTTTCGATTTTCTGTTATTAGCCGCTTTTTGTGTTCGATCGATTTAGGGTTTCTCTGATATTGGTCTCTTTTTGAATTGTCTTGTTCGATTTAGGTTTTCGATTGCCATTTGCCTCTTCTCCTGCTAGGAAACATGCCCTACTACCTCCGTCTCCTTTCCTATTTTCAATTCCACGAAAGTTTTGCCCTCTTTTTGCTTTGGTATGCTTTTGAGAAATCCCAGCGTATAAACAAATTATTTGCTCTTGAAAATTGAAGGTTTGATTATGTTTTTAGGTTTATTTCATCATTAATTGATTATTATATTTCTTTATTATCTGAAAAGTTAGGCGAATGTTATTTTGAGTTCCTCCAAATCATCGAGCTGTCTGCCTAATTGTGAAATTTATCCTTCCCCAGTTTTTAAACCCTCTGTTCTGTTCTTTTTTTCAGAGCCTTTTATTTTGATTGTTGTGTGTGTAGTGTGGGAGTATGTGTGTGTGTATTTTATGTGTGTGTGTAGTGCTGGGACTGTGTGTGTATGTGGCGTATGTGTGTGTTTAAGTGTTCGATTGTGTTTATGTTTAGGTATGTGTGTGCGCTTGTGTATGTGTTGTGCGTATTTACTGCTAGGAGTGTGTGTATTTGTGGTATATGTGTGTGTTTAAGTGTTTGTAATAGTTGTGATGTTATTCGTTTTAGGTGACTTTTAGGTGTTTTATAAGCCTTGTGATGTCTTGAATTTTTTTGGTTTCTGAGTGCACAATCGTGTCTACTATGTGCTTGTCTAAATGCTGCTAAATTCTGAGCAATGACCGACTGAATATTCACTTTATTTATTTTCCTACTTTCAAAGTGTGAAGGGGGGTTTTGGTCGAAAACATTTCTGCTCGGTTGCTTTTCTCGCTGAAAATGTCTTTTTCTGCCTGACTTCTCTCTTCACTTTATTTTCCTACTGAAAACGTAATTCTCTTCTTTTGTCTTCTCACCGCTTTGCCTCATTTTTGTCATCGGCGTGTTGACTATAAAGAATGTTTATATACCACTATGTGTGGAAGGGTATAAACTGTTCGATATATTCTTAGAACAGAATTGTTGTATATTTACCTATTTTCTCAATAGTATCTTTTTTGTGGAGCATACTGGATACAGAAGAAGTTATCATCATAGTGTTACAAATATTGTATTGTTATCGATTACAATTTTTATAATTCACTGCTTCATCCGCATATACAGCACTGCATATTTTATAAAACCTTAGCAGTCTTATATACATACTAACTATGTAGCATATTGTAGGTAGGTCATATATAAGATCTTTTTCGATGTAAGTATCTTAACTACAGAACCACATTACTTGTTGTATTTTATAACTTCGACTCCCTACAACAAATTACTTAAGTCTTCTGCAAAATAGTTTTAAAAGAAAATCTATAGAGTTTATTCACCCATATAAACTATTACCTTAAAGTATATAGTAACCAACATTGTTAATCGTAATAAAGGTTTAATGAGAAAATGAATTTGGTCGAGGCCCTTAATGTTTAAAATAGCTTTTGCGAATTTTAGCTCGGAAGTTTAAGGGTATTGATTTGTAACACTACCTGAGATACTTCAAAATGTTCTTCCAAACTCATTTTTTGGTATTTCAATTTGTTAAAGGATTTGAGTAGTTTTCATAAATTCAACTATGTCTATGAGTTCTTTCAAAGTGCTTTGTGGATGCTTGGTTTGCGTGGTATCTTACGATATATATCGCTTATGCTTGTACTTGAACTAGTTACTCAGGTGCTAACCTCTTGGGGTTGGAACATTTTATGTATTTAGGATTAGGTGGTTAAGGGACCACTCATAGATCAGTATAAAGATGATGTAACACCCCCAGATCAAACCGGGAATATTACACGCCGCAAACCCTCTCCGTGAGGATCCACCAGGCTAGACATCAAAACAACACATTTCATTACATACCGACGAATCAAAATAACGGACCAACAGACCGATTTGGTCTTTCGTCACTGACTTACAAATCAAAATACATAAACTCATCCAGACTCATACCCACGCAAGGGTAAAATACTTGCAACAACGAACAATAAGACAGCGGAAAAGACAATACAATGGACTCACTAATCGAACCCAAAATCGGCCTTCGTGTGATTAGTATCATTCGTCTTTCATCATCCCTCGTACCGATCCTGTGTCTTGCTCCCGAAAACCTGCATGTACCTGGACACAATACAGATATCCACCCCCCGATTACTCGGGGGTTAGCAAAACTCCACTGTTTCGCTAGTGCAAGTATAAAGTGCAAATACGAGCCATACACAACACATTTCGAGAATACAACGAAAGACTTCCCGAGGTATATTTAGTTAAAAAATAGTTCAAGTCTTGAAAGTAGAAACGAAGTAAGTAAGCACTTTGAAAACACTTCCAAATCTCGGGAGTTTTGAAAACATTTGAAATTGAAAAGTTCTTAATTCCTCGAAAGTCATTTAGGGTCACAGCCCCAAAGTTCTTTTTCCAAAATATAAATCCGTTAACAAAATACGGGGTCCACGACCCAACCATTCCGGTCACAAAACACAGAGTCCACGACCCGATCATCCACTTCAATTAACTTACAAGGACACATTACACATAACACATTATTCCTATGCCATTCTAGCCAAGCACCAAGACTCGATATATAATGTCTCTCGACCCCAAGCACAAAGCATTGTGATACTCCGGACAATATCACAATTAACGAAAACATCAACGTCATCCTCAAGATGAAAACCACAACTGGTAACCCGCGGCCGTACCCCTTAGTATCGACCCCCAGACATCCCGTCGGACACTCCGGGTGGGAAACCACTTCCGCGGCCGTACCCCTTAGTATCGACCCCCAGACATCCCGTCGGACACTCCGGGTGGAAGTTCTAACACACACGCACCCAAGTCCACTTCCGTGGCCGTACCCCTTAGTATCGACCCCCAGACATCCCGTCGGACACTCCGGGTGGAAGGAACAACACACACACACGTTCCAAAATCACAGTTGCAAACCACAAGCCTCGAAGGTCAATCACAGTATATATAGTCGAGGTACCTTACTAGAATGGCCAGTTCATCCAACATATACTCACGACCAAGTAATGATACGATTCACAAGAAAGCACAAGATTTCAACAGCACCGAACGACACAACTAATATCACACAAACTCACATATTCATCCATAAACGCGTGACTCCAAGCACATAATTTGACAAAAGAATTACACTTTACATTTACCAAAGACATAATCATACGCAATGACATCACAAGAAAGTAAGGTGATTCTATACTCGACACTAGCTCACATATTCAACTAAGCACATTAATTCCCGACACACACGGGTCACCTTTACAAAAAAACATGATGGTAAATATTCCAATTCTTTTGAAAAATGGTTATTAATATTTATTTAGCACATATCGACGATTAACAACCATAATATCCACAAAACACGTAATGTATGGGCAAGATACTTGCCTCGATAATCGATACCGGACACTCCTACAATCACGGCTCAGTCGGGACACCTCGAACACCTACGATTCCCCGGCGAAGGAAAAGAATACACCCACGATCGAGAAGCTTGAAGAAAACGACGAACGGAAGGGTTCCGACTCGAGTTCTTCACAAGAATTCGACCCTAACAACATATAATCAATAAATCATCGATCATACGAGGAAGAATAATCGTAGAACGCCCGAAAACCCCTCTATGACATTTTATCGGACACCTTCAAGGCGTCGATAAGAAACTCAATAAAACGACAAATCCTCGGCAATTCAACCGAGGAACAGCAAGGAATTCGACATAATATTGTTTAACAATCATAAATACATCACTATTCAGAGTTAAAACGGATTAAACGGACAAATCGAACAAAATCCCCAAAACTAGATTTTAAGAAAACTTGCATTGATTCGCTGGATTGAAGGATGTTACGTGATGATCAATTGATGTTATGAACTCCAAAACTTCGTGGATTCATAGTATAACAATATGTCTTCGACTTCCCAAAGACTCCGGCATGGACAGAAGGATAGGAAATGAAATGAGTGAAAAAACGATCGCTCGGCTATATTTATAGTTCACGACACGGCGCAAAGAAAACGGCCCAGACAGGCGCCGTGTGTCTCGCCGTGTCTCGGCAGTCGCCGATCTAGCCGACCCGGCGCAGACACGGCGCCAAGAAGACTGCTGTGGCCGTGTTGCATGTGTCCGGCAGCCCCTCCGCATGCACCAAAAAATTACGTCCGAACGACCCCGAAACCCGAACCTGAATACGAATCGAAGTTACGGTTACGAAGTACTCGCAAAGATGAATCTAAGAGCTAATAGAACATACGATTTCGACCACCCGAAGGCTCGGAATTCGACAACGGAAGTAATTACCCAAAACTTTGGGAAATTACGAAAATGGCCCAAAACGTCCGAAAATCACGATACGCGATCGAAACACCAAACCAAAGCTCGCAACATGAATAATAACATTAAATGAACTTACGAGAAACTCGAAACAACAGTTTCGGACGAGATTCGCAAGAATCGCACTCAAGTGCGGAAAAGTCGCTAAAAAGCTCGGAACTCAACAAAACGATACCGAAACGAACTCGGATGACAAAAAGTGCAGAATTAATCATTCTCGAAATGACGAAACGGTCATGAGCGAGTCGTCAAAACGGACTCCGGCCGAAAAAGAAATTTACCAAAAATCGAAAATTGCGGATATTACATTCTACCCTCCTTAAAAGAAGTTTCGTCCCGAAACTTAAAACAAGTAGGGAGAAGCAATATCCCTCCAGGAAAACTCAACGAGATCCGCAAGGAAACGCGTAACTTACGCCCATCGGCGAAACGTTACAAGCAACGCAAAGGTATATACGGCGTGAAAACACGCTCCACGACGACCAACACAACGTCGCCATTAGGGATATAACAAAACCAACAAGTGACAAGCGTCATCAAATGGATAATACAATCAAGTCAATTATCCGAACAATCACAACGGACGAAAATCAAAACGATTGACCAACCCAACGGTACATCAATCAAAACGCGAGCCAATCGCTGAACAAATACGGAATTCCACCGCCCAAGGGTTGGAAGATCGAAAACGAGACTAATTTTCCAAACTTGGAAAGGTCAACAATATATAGATCAATTTGGGACAATATCATAACTCGCTCGAATGACAAAGGTGAGAAACAGCACCAGGTCAGAAGCATCAACGAACACAGTTGAGTCGTTTTGGTTGGACGAAACAGAAGAGAAAGAAAGAAAAATGTGGGTATTACATCATATCACCTTTAAAAGAGGTTTCGTCCCGAAACCTAAACAACGAGAACGAAGTGCTGGAATAGCAACCTTCCCGACCATATCCTCTTGGTCCACATCCGATCTTCATGGCCATTAGTATCGTGGTCACGACTGTATCCTCTGCCCATCGGCATACTAAGCGGATTCCCACTCAATACGATTGCACAACTTCGCAAAATATCATACTAAAGTACCAACTCAGCACGACATATCACATAAGGTAACCAATAGCAACTCGAAAAGAAAATCCACGAGGTATCCTTTTAAAGGAAATCTTTTGAAAATCCTTGGATTTGTATGCTATTTAAAATAAACTTTAAAAGTACTTTTGGTACCTCGGGTTGTTTCATCAAAACTTGTAAACAACATAATTTAACCGTCTCATTTGAAATCATTTGAAGTCATCATACCTCTACGTATCATCATCACCGTTAACAACTAACAAGTTAACCATGCAAGATCATCAAATCATTCTTACATACTCTAACATGTCCAAATCCGAGTTTGAACTTTACATCGAGTGAGATTTTCCATCTTTCACTATATTTTTTTTTTTGAAAATAGAAATCGCATTGGTTTTTGAAATAAAATATTTTTATGGTGTGAAAGATTTTTGAAAATCACTCACTCGAATTATTTGAAAATACAATAATACGTTAAAAATCATTTTCGAAAATTCTCCCAACACTTCACAAACATCAACGACGGTAATATTTTACAAAATGTCTACATGTACTTTAAAACAACTCTTTCAAATACCATCGAGGTTTTATTTGAGAATCCAAGGCCGGCTTGCCAATTCCAAATAATTTTCAAAGTATACACGGAGCCGCCGATTAATCGAACCGTCAAAACTTTGTGAAGTTTCCAGGAAAGTGTTTTTGAACACACACAGCAGACATAATTTATCAATTCATCAAACACAATCAAATATCACATAGCAATACGAAAAGTCTTAACACACATTCACGCACAACAGTTGTTATCACTAGACACCACGTAGAGAATACAACTACAGGTGATTGGCCGCAAAAGTTAGACCTAACGGCTATAGTGTGGTTCCATAGACTCGCCTGTGTTGATTAGCGCCACATAACAAAGATTAACGTGCGCTAAACACGCCATGTTAGCGCGCGTTAGGCTCGTATTAAGCCTGTGCTAACGGCTCTAATCACCAACACGATTGCATACATATATGAGGTAATACTAGACTCGAAGGTTACAAATAAGCAACAACATACGAGTCTAAATGTCATCGATTCACATAATTATAACATCTCACAAGCAACCATCAAAAGAAAATCATCCTACAGAAACGAAAATTTTACTTCTCAATAAAGAGGACTATCTCAACACATACATACCGATGGACTCAACATTCACGTTACTATTTTAATCATAAAACTGGCACCAGTGCTCAACAACGAGAGTATCATCAATACGCATCTTCTGACCAACATTCATGAAACCGAAAAGTTACAAACGAGAGTCACGTCTTGAGTATATTTTGAAGACCTTATTTGAGTTAAAAACTCGAGTTTTGAAAACTTATAGTATGAGATGAGAATGAAATATCGGTAGTTTGAAGTCTAAAAATTTTCGACCTTGAGGTCATCATACAAAAATCGAAATTTTTCCTCCCTTGGAGAACATTTTAAAAATTTACGTGGCTCCCCGGAAGCCCTCGAAACTAAAAATTCCAAGGTTGTTGCTCTTGCAAGAAAAACAGTTCATACAAGGATACATTTGGCCATATCATTCTTCATTCTAGCACAAAACGGGAATTAACAAATATATGTCACTTACTCACGATGCACCTTCAAATACTACTACATAACACAGAATCATACAGGCTCGTATAGCTCGTGGTACAACATGTAGTAAGGAGACTTACATCCACAGATCGCACGAAGATGATGGCTGCACCTTGATACTAATCACGACCGACATCCCAGACGACGCGTCGCGACACGACTCAGTCAGACAAAATCTGACAATACAAGACTCAACAACACATAACTCGACCCGACAGCCTAGGTTTCCTCAACCTAAGCTCCGATACCATAAATGTAACACCCCCAGATCAAACTGGGAATATTACACGCCGCAGACCCTCTCCGTGAGGATCCACCAGGCTAGACATCAAAACAACACATTTCATTACATACCGACGAATCAAAATAACGGACCAACAGACCGATTTGGTCTTTCGTCACTGACTTACAAATCAAAATACATAAACTCATCCAGACTCATACCCACGCAAGGGTAAAATACTTGCAACAACGAACAATAAGACAGCGGAAAAGACAATACAATGGACTCCGACTAACTGAACCCAAAACTGGCCTTCGTGTGATTAGTATCATTCGTCTTTCATCATCCCTCGTACCGATCCTGTGTCTTGCTCCCGAAAACCTGCATGTACCTGGACACAATACAGATATCCACCCCCCGATTACTCGGGGGTTAGCAAAACTCCACTGTTTCGCTAGTGCAAGTATAAAATGCAAATACGATCCATACACAACACATTTCGAGAATACAACGAAAGACTTCCCGAGGTATATTTAGTTAAAAAATAGTTCAAGTCTTGAAAGTAGAAACGAAGTAAGTAAGAACTTTGAAAACACTTCCAAATCTCGGGAGTTTTGAAAACATTTGAAATTGAAAAGTTCTTAATTCCTCGAAAGTCATTTAGGGTCACAGCCCCAAAGTTCTTTTTCCAAAATATAAATCCGTTAACAAAATACGGGGTCCACGACCCAACCATTCCGGTCACAAAACACAGGGTCCACGACCCGATCATCCACTTCAATTCACTTACAAGGACACATTACACATAACACATTATTCCTATGCCATTCTAGCCAAGCACCAAGACTCGATATATAATGTCTCTCGACCCCAAGCACAAAGCATTGTGATACTCCGGACAATATCACAATTAACGAAAACATCAACGTCATCCTCAAGATGAAAACCACAACTGGTAACCCGCGGCCGTACCCCTTAGTATCGACCCCCAGACATCCCGTCGGACACTCCGGGTGGGAAACCACTTCCGCGGCCGTACCCCTTAGTATCGACCCCCAGACATCCCGTCGGGCACTCCGGGTGGAAGTTCATCCACACACGCACCCAAGTCCACTTCCGTGGCCGTACCCCTTAGTATCGACCCCCAGACATCTCATCGGACACTCCGGGTGGAAGGAACAACACACACACGTTCCAAAATCACAGTTGCAAACCACAAGCCCCGAAGGTCAATCACAGTATATATAGTCGAGGTACCTTACTAGAATGGCTAGTTCATCCAACATATACTCACGACCAAGTAATGATACGATTCACAAGGAAGCACAAGATTTCAACAGCACCGAACGACACAACTAATATCACACAAACTCACATATTCATCCATAAACGCGTGACTCCAAGCACACATAATTTGACAAAAGAATTACACTTTACATTTACCAACGACATAATCATACGCAATGACATCACAAGAAACTAAGGTGATTCTATACTCGACACTAGCTCACATATTCAACTAAGCACATTAATTCCCGACACACACGGGTCACCTTTACAAAAAAACATGATGGTAAATATTCCGATTCTTTTGAAAAATGGTTATTAATATTTATTTAGCACATATCGACGATTAACAACCATAATATCCACAAAACACGTAATGTATGGGCAAGATACTTACCTCGATAATCGATACCGGACACTCCTACAATCACGGCTCATTCGGGACACCTCGAACACCTACGATTCCCCGGCGAAGGAAAAGAATACACCCACGATCGAGAAGCTTGAAGAAAACGACGAACGGAAGGGTTCTGACTCGAGTTCTTCACAAGAATTCGACCCTAACAACATATAATCAATAAATCATCGATCATACGAGGAAGAATAATCGTAGAACGCCCGAAAACCCCTCTATGACATTTTATCGGACACCTTCAAGGCGTCGATAAGAAACTCAATAAAACGACAAATCCTCGACGATTCAACCGAGGAACAGCAAGGAATTCGACATAATATTGTTTAACAATCATAAATACATCACTATTCTGAGTTAAAACGGATTAAACGGACAAATCGAACAAAATCCCCAAAACTAGATTTTAAGAAAACTTGCCTTGATTTGCTGGATTGAAGGATGTTACGTGATGATCAATTGATGTTATGAACTCCAAAACTTCGTGGATTCATAGTATAACAACATGTCTTAGACTTCCCAAAGACTCCAGCCGCGGACAGGAAGGATAGGAAATGAAATGAGTGAAAAAAAAGCATTGCTCGGCCATATTTATAGGCTGCCGGACACGGCGCACAAGAACGGCCGAGCAGCGCCGTGTGTCTCGGCCGTGTCTCGGCAGCCGATCTGGCCGACCAGCGCAGAGACACGGCGCTTCAGCAGCCGTTTTAGGGCCGTGTTGCATGTGCAGGCGAGCCCCTCCATGCACCAAAAATTACGTCCGAACGACCACGAAACCGAACACGAATACGAATCGGTTACGGTTACGAAGTACTCGCAAAGACGAATCTAAGAGCTAATAGAACACACGATTTCGACCACCCTAAGGCTCGGAATTCGACAACGGAAGTAATTACCCAAAACTTTGGGAAATTACGAAAATGGCCCAAAACGTCCGAAAATCACGATACGCGATCGAAACACCAAACCAAAGCTCGCAACATGAATAATAACATTAAATGAACTTACGAGAAACTCGAAACAACAGTTTCGGACGAGATTCGCAAGAATCGAACTCAAGTGCGGAAAAGTCGCTAAAAAGCTCGGAACTCAACAAAACGATACCGAAACGAACTCGGATGACAAAAAGTGCAGAATTAATCATTCTTGAAATGACGAAACGGTCATGAGCGAGTCATCAAAACGGACTCCGGCCGAAAAAGAAATTTACCAAAAATCGAAAATTGCGGATATTACAGATGACGAGCTGTAATGATGTATTTTTATTCAGTTGTCATGTTTTGAATCCTTGAATGAGTACAATTATGTAATAGGAAACGACCATGTATTGTTAATATTTAATTTGGAATTGGTCTTTTGTTGTGTTGTTTGGCCTTATCCGTCAATTATTTCATTAAGTTGTATGATGTCTTGTATGTATGTCTTGTAGGTCCTCGTGTGAGGGTATACGGTGCTGTAATAGCACTGATCAAGTTGGGATAAAGTGGGGTTAAAATAAATCATTTTGAGGTCTTGCAGGATCATATTGGGGATCTCATCAATGCAAACATCAACTAATTACATATCATGATCACAACAACATCAATAAGGCACCTTTATACAACATGATATAATTACAAGTGTACAAAGTACTTTTCTTTACCGGAAATGGTTTTGATAACGAGAACTAAGTTGTCATTCCGAGTGCACTCCATTACCTTCACCTTGAATACAACAACATGGATACGTGTCCGTTTGGAGATGCGTCTGAATATCAGGTTGTTTTTTTCTTGGCTGTTGTTTGCGAACATTGAGCTCAATTTCTTCTGCAGGATATGGTTTGGTTTTCGGTATGTCCCATGTCTAAATATATATGCCTATGTATCGACATGTGCATGTGTTTTGATGTGTTTATTTATGTGCAATGTTACATTAATATTAAGTGTAAAAGGTTTGAGAAAGGAATTGGTGGAAGCACTTCTAATTCTATCAAAGAACTTGTTAGCAATAGAGCCCTGAGTCTTCACATGGAACGGTCGGCATTTTATCTTATTATGCTTGCATCAGAAGTAACTTGTTGACGTGCTCATAATTTATGAACTCTCGTTGCAGTTCTCAACATCCGAAGACCGTTCTAATTATGGATGAGGTTGATGATGGTATGTCTGCTGGAAATAGAGGGAGTGGGGGTAGCTGATCTTATTGCCAGCATCAAAATCTCAAAAGTTCCTATAATATGCATTTGTAATGATCACTATGGTCAGAAACTCAAGGGCCTTGTGAACTCTTGGTTGCTTCTTAGCTTAGGAAGGTGACAAAGCGGCGGTATCATCATTATATTCATCATATCTATTGGTGCAAAAAGATAAATTAGAAATTTATCTAACTTTTGTAATATTCTCTCATTTTGGTGAAATCTAAATCTTAACATTGATAAACTTATTTAGCCTTAAATTCTTAGGAACGTCTCGTGGAATAGTGCCTCCGTGTGTATGTATATTCGGTTTTGAGGTTCCCTTTTTGTTGAGAATGTTGATTTTATATTTCGGTTTGTCAATCTATTGATGTTAAATTAAACTGTAGAATAAGTAAAAGTTAGTGGAATCCGGACACTGATGGAACATCTGTATGATGATGTGGTAAATGTATTATGTGAAGTTGGAAATTATATTTTGTTCTTTTATGAGTTCTTGACACGGTACTTTAAAAAGTTCCTTAGTTGTTTGGCAGAGACGATATGATTAGAACTGAAGTTTCGCCACACCTGAATATCGATCTTTCTGAATGAGCTGCAACAGTTATACATGGAAAAAAACATATGTGTATTCTGTCTTCTTGGTAAGGGCTATTAAAATTACTCGCTTTCATCAAACTATTTCTGTCTTCTTGGTAAATTTTATTGATATTGTATACTTCAGTTCAAAAAGGTATCCTTTCTATATGATGCGCAGCATGAATTTCCACTTGCATATACCATATTTCATAACGTATATGTCTCCCAATACTAACTTTTATATCCTGTCTTATAAGTTTAGATATGTTGTTTATATTCATGTCAATCTATGCAGGATTACTCAGTTGAACAAACCCATGATTGTTCGGACATCAAATTTTTGTTCGGTTGCCCGAAGCCTACAATTGTTGTGTAGTTAGGTAAAACCTCAGGGTTACTTTTATAATTAGTCCATAATCTTATAAACTAATTTTGCTCATGCTAAAAATATATGTATTTATCATTTTAGTTTTCAAAATTCAAGATTTCGGAATTGGAATTCAGATTCCGTTTGATAAACAGTCCCTAAGCGGCAATTTTTTTCTACTGCAGGTTTTGAATGTGTTGTTGAGATTAGCATGGATGCAAACTGTGATGAGTATCACCATTTTTTGTAACGAGTGGATATACTCGGCCTTTTGGTGACTCGAATCATTGCGATAGGATCCTTAACATCCTTATATTCATTTTGGATTATGTAGTTATTTTGGATGGTTTATGTATTTGGATGGTTGTTTGATAACCTTTTATGTATTGGGATGTTTGAATTTATTTTTAATGGGTAACTCTATTTTTAAATATTTAGAGTGTTGGTAAAAAACCTGTGAAAATGTAGCCATTGATTCAAAAAATATACTCTTTACGTGTTGGTAAAAGAATAACATAATGTAGCCAAAGATATTAAATTGATTAAGAAACAAGTGTAGCCATAATGATAAAGGGTGTTGCCAACAATATCGAAGTGTTTCACAATTTTATGTTACAGTAGTACTAAACATGTGTAGCAATAGGACAACATCTATACTTTTAATGGTGTCACCACATAGATAACGGTGTTGGCATAGGTCTACAACAACACCTCTTAAGGTGTAGGAACAGAACCAAAAAGTGTTGGCATAGGGGTCTACAGCTACACCTTTCCGCAGTGTTACGAGAAACTATAAAAGTGTTAGCGTAGACCCCTATGGTAGCGGCCATTTTTGTAAAACCCTCAAATTTGGTCAAAGTGTAGCGGTAGCCTGTTTTTTTTCTTTTACCAACACTTTTTGGGCTGTGAACACACTTTTTTAGGTGTGACTGAACCCCATATATGGCGTAGTGGGTGTCTCCTGAGGAGTTTCATTGTATTCTTCCAAAGAAATACTTCTACCTGCTCCACCTTTCTGGATGAACTCATCTTCTAGGAAGTGTGCATGCAAAGCAACAACGATATTTCGATCTTTAGGCATGTCGAATAGATAACCCATTGTCCCAGATGGGAACCCAATAAAAACATTCCTTCACGGACCTCGCTTCCAACTTGTCCATCTTAGTCTTCTTGACATAGGCAGGACATCCTCAAATCCTAATGTGATTAAGACTTGGTTTCCTGCCCTCCCACATCTCATGTGGAGTTTTAGGAACAGATTTGGAAGGACATCTGTTCAAGATATATGCAGCAGTCAGGAGTGTATACCCCCACAGGTAAATCGGTAAGTCAGTATAGCCTAGCATGGAACGGACCATGTCCAACAAGGTCTGATTCCTTCTTTCTGACATACCATTTAACTGAGGAGTGCCTGGAGGTGTTAGTTGTGATACTATTCCATGTTCCTTCAGGAACTTGTTAACCTCCATACTCATATCCTCGCCACCTCGGTCCGACCGAAGTGCTTTGATATGATTTCCAGTTTGCTTCTCGACTAGGGACTTGAATTCCTGGAATTTCTCAAAGGCCTCGGATTTATGTTTCATTAAGTATACATAACCATACCTAGTATGATCATCTGTAAACATAATGAAATATTGATATCTGTCACGTGCTGCTTCCAAAGCACCACAAACGTCGGTATGGATTAATCCCAATTTATCAACGGCTCTTTCAAAAGTCCATGTGAAGGGGGACTTAGTCATTTTACCTTTAAGGCAAGATTCACAAGTAGGAAAGGGATCCGATCCAATGGACCCATAAGTCCATCTTTTTCAATTTTGTAAACCTTGGTCTGACTAATATGACCAAGTCTAAGATGCCATTTCAAAACTTGGTTGGTTTCATCCCTACCACGCTTCCTAGTCATTGTATTCACAATGACTTTGTTACTGAGGTTTAGATGATACAGTCCATTTAACAATGTAGCAGTACCCACTAGTTTATCTATGAAATAAATTTTGCAGGAACCATTACCAATGAAAAATGAAAAGCCTTTTCGGTCCACGACCGGAATGGATACAATATTTTTATGCCCCTTGGGCAAAACAAGTACATCATCTAAAGTCAGAACAAAACAGGATTCTAAACCCAAAAGAAGAGATCCTATGTTGGTTGCCTCGACACTATGCCCGCTTCCGACAGTGATCATTACTTCTCTAGCTCCAAGCTTCCTACTTTGTTCCAGATCCTGATTCACGGTACAAATATGAGAACTAGTACCAGAATCCAGTATCCAGGAAGTAGAAAATACAGTAGCAGAACAATTTGTTTCTAAAACTAAAAGTTCTGTACCTGAAGTGCCATGAAGAATCGGACAGTGTCTAGCCCAGTGGCCCAGCTCACCGCACTTGAGACAAGCGTCTTTCTTATTGCTCTTAGGAACCGTTGGGGCCTTGCCATTGCCCTTGCCCTTGAAGTCCTTGACATGTGGTTCAGTCTGCTTCTTGGTCTTTTTCTTCTTGTTCTTAGACCTCCAAAGTCCAGAAGAAATCACAAGAGTAGACTCCTTCATCCGCGGAGTCTTCATCTGAGACTGAGCGGTCACAAGTTTGTTCATTAGCCCAGCTAAATTACATGCAATCTCATTGCAGTTAAAGTTCATAACAAACTGTGAGAAGGAATCAGGAAGAGACTATAGGATAAGGTCGGTTTGAAGAGAAGCATCCATTTTAAAATCAAGAGCCTCCAATCTCTCGATCATGGATATCATTTTGAGGACGTGTTCCCCAACCTTATCACCTTCCTTCATCCTTGCACTAAACAGTTGCTTGGATATCTCATATCTAGCAGTTCTGCTGTGCTCACCATAAAGTTCGGTTAAGTGAGATAGAATCTGCCTAGCAGAAGTCATTTTCTCATGAGCTCTCTGAAGCTCATTTGACATAGAAGCCATCATGTAAGCACGGACTTTTATGTCATCCTTAACCCACTTTTTGTGGTTTTCGATCTCTTCCTGATTGGCTCTGGTCCGCACAGGAGGCGCCGGAATGTCCGTCTCCAAGACGTATCCCAGTGCCTCTATACTGAGGACAATCATCATATTGCGGAGCCAGTCCACAAAGTTAGGTCCAATCAGGGTGTTCTTCTAGAGTAGAATTGCAAGTGGATTCATTATCATATTGAGAGTTATATCTGCATTAAGTATAACAGATTAATTAGTGACTTGTTATATTATGTTCTGAGTATAGAATTAAGGTCTTTTCTATTCTTGTTACCCAGTTCCCACTATTTTTATCGGAATAACACACTCCCACGTGAAATCCAGAAGTATCGTCGTTCTACTTCATAGTGGTGATCGAGTTCTTTATAAATCTCAATAGAGGGCAACCGAACAGGTTTATAGTCTATTAATTTTCATAAAGTGGTGTCCAACACCAACCCATCTAATGGATGATTTGATCTTCTTTTTCACCTTGTTCACTCCCCTCAACCTATACGGTTTCTATGGTTCATGAACAAGTTAAGTTTATACCATCGACGCAAATCCGTTTCACAATTGAATCTTATCCGGCAACCTATCAGGTTTCTAGGGATAAAATTTGCTCCAACCGGAGGCATACAATGCGCTCCCAGTAATTTATCCATCCTCCCCGAACGACTACCCCGATAACTCGGAAGCATAGCACATCCGGTTTGAATTTCAATTTCCCGAAAGCTCGATGGAGGGAAGGAAAACCTTGAAACCTTATAAACTTAATAATTTGTCGTGGGAGAATTTTCGCGTTAATGTTACACTTTACACATTAATTCATTTAAGCGCGTTTATGGCATTCATACAATATGAAACAACCAATCACAACCTAGTTGCTACCAACATGTGGTTCATGGACCGTTCCTAGAAAACAAAAACTCTGTAATCTAATTACAAGTCTTCGTCTTGAATCTTCGCCTTCTCGAAACAGATCTTCCTCCGGTCTTCGTCATTACATAAATTTTACATTGAAAATTGCATCCTAGATACAAATATTTCTAGTAAAATAAATAGGCTCAAAACGGCCTTTACAACCCAATCGAATAAAACGAATGATTCAAAACTAAGTTCACGAACCACATCCCCATTCAAAAGCATTCATCCAATAAATACTATATAAATGGAAAGCGTAGAGATACATTGATACAATCAACAATACGAACCGATCCAATCGATTCACATAATCGGGAACATGAAAACATTCAAATAATTCGGTCATCCACAAGTATTCTATACTATCAATACTCCCTTAAAAATGAAATACCACAAATCATTTAATCATATTAAATCCAATTTAATACGCGGGAGATTAATTTTCAAGAATACACGGAAAAATCGAGCCGAGGCTAAAGCTAGCCGGCCAGCCGAGGCACCATCGGCAGCCTGCCGGCAGACACGCCTCATCCCGAAAGGCATGGTCGAGACACCCTCGACAGCCTGCTGGCCAGGCACGACCCGTGTCGCCTGACACGGTCGGGTCATCCTGCCTGACACGGCTCGTGTCGCCAGACACGACCGGGTCTGCCTGGAAGTGGCCTGCGGACTGCCGGACACGGCCCATGTCAAACAAGACACGGCCCAATTACCTGGGCAGCTTCGTGCCCGTTGTCCGAAAAGTCGTCCGACGACGATTCGGAGATAGATTTTCGACCGGATATCCAATATCAATATTTTCCGACTTTCATATCTTCAATATAAATCATATTTCCCATAAGTTTAAGATTTATATTTAGACATAAACTTATGAAAAATATAATTATAACGAACGTAAATCATATAACACGATTATGACTAAAATTATTCCGAATCATTCACCATTTAATCGAGCATTCCAAATGTCAATATCGTATATATGATCGCAAGACCTACACTCCGATACCACTGTTGGGATTCGGTGCCTAAAATGAAGGCCCAGCGGAAGCGGTAAAAAGAAAATTAATTCGATCCGAATCCCTACGAGGATCGATCGAGCTACATATATACGAATATATAAACGAAAACACAAGAGATGTAAGAAACTCACCCTTGTAGTGTAACACCCCCAATCCACTCAGGGATATTACACGCCGTAGACTCTCTCCTCGAGGATCTACCAGGCTGATAACTAAAATCAAACATCTAAACATCGCCTTTAAGGCTAAAATGACTCAGTAGACCGATTTGGTCTTTCAATAATAACATACAACTCAATTCCAAACACATACCCACACAGGGGTCAAAATACAATAAACTCCCGTACAACGGGGAAAAGATACTGTAGCGGAAAAGAAAATACAAATAGACCAATACGACATCAACGGATCCTCGTGTGATTAGTATCGTTCATCTTTCATCATCCTTCGTGCCGACCCTGTGCTATGCTCCAAAACCTGAATGCAAAAATAGACATCCACCCCCCGAATACTCGGGGGTTAGCAAAGCTCCACTGTTTTGCTAGTGCAAGTACAAGTGTAAAAATACGAGCCATACAATTCAAGTTCCAAGAATGACAATAATCAGAAATCCTCAAAGATTAAAATACAACAAAACGAATACTTCCCGAGGCAAGATCTTGAGTAAAACTTTCTAAATCCAAACGATCACAAATAACGAGAACGGTTTGCAAAATGGTTTAAAATACCCTCGGGAGTTTTAATAGAAAACAATTTAGGATTTCCGAATCCTTCTCTTTCCAAAAATCAACAGGGGTCACAGCCCAAAGGTTTTGTTTTCGCAAATAGAAAACCGATAACAATTTACAGGGCCAGAGCCCAACATCACGTGTCCTCGACGGACATAAAAATCAACAAAACATAATCGCGCACGCGCATCGCCTTGGGAACAGGGTAATACCATTGATCCCGCCCGAGGCCTCGAAGGACCCTCCGAGGCTAGCTAAACAAATCACAACACATGCATCGCCTTGGGAACAGGGTAATACCATTGATCCCGCCCGAGGCCTCGAAGGACCCTCCCGAGCTGGCTAGCTAAACAAATCACAACACATGCATCGCCTTGGGAATAGGGTAATACCATTGATCCCGCCCGAGGCCTCGAAGGACCCTCCCGAGCTGGCTAGCTAAACAAATCACACACATATCACAACCATAAGTTATCCCGGCATCGGGCTAACAAGCCACGAACCTCGGAGTCCCCGTAAGACATACCCGATGACAACCCCACTAGTTATCCCGGCATCGGGCTAACAAGCCACGAACTTCGGAGTCCCCGCAAGACATACCCGGATTGGATAACCCTACGGTCTCGCCCGACCCATACTAGCAAGTATGGATCCCGGAGATTCAACAATTCTACCCGGAGGCAGATCACGTATAACAACCACACAACAATAATCGATTATGAAACGAAACAACATTAAGCATCGCAACCTCCTTTCAAAGGAGTAATAACTAACATCACATCATGTCAAAACCGCAATACACTGCAATGAAGCCATATACGTACACACGCATTATCAAACACCACATCAACTGCAAACATATCCAAAGGATACACATAGTCACTTACAACCCACACACTTACAAAACACACGCGTTTTGAAAGTGAGCATTTAACGAGGCTAGCCGAATCTTTTGAAAACTCATTTCAAACAAATAAACAAACACACCAAGATGATCACCAATTATCATATCCACAAAACAAGAATAGTATGGACAAGGTACTTGCCTTGAACAACCACAACGCGGAGAATCGACCGAAGTAGGTTGGCACGAACCGACTACGAACCCGCCGACTCCACCGAACGCCAACTCGCGATAATAAACTACGGAGTACAAGAACAACAATGAAATGAATTCCATAACATGACTCAAAGCCGTTGAATTTAAAGAACGAATGACGAAAGTTCATGTGTTTTCCCCAAAACGGCCAAGAACACGATTCGTCCCGACAAAACACGAAAATGGAATTCCAAGTCGAAATATGAATATACAATCCATAGAATATGTTTAACAACATCATTTAACCACAATCTATCCAACAAAAACGGATAGAAAACGAGATCGAGAACAAATCCCCCAAAAAGTCGATTCGAAGGAAATCAAGAAATATACTTCGATTCGACGAAGAACAATGGATTAAATGATGTTAAACACAAGAATACTACCAAGATTAATCATACCCATCATGAATTAATCAACAACACGGAACGAATCAGACAAAAATGCAAAAACCTCCAAATTCACGAAATTAGGGTTCTAAGGAAGATTACCTTGATTCGCTGGATCAAAGGATGATAACGGATGATTGATTGGTGTTATGAACTCAAGAACTTCGTGGATTTGTTGTTAAACAACATGGCTTCGTCACCTCCAAAGCTCCAGCCGCGGATCGAAAAGAAAGGAAATGAAAAATGAGTGAAAATGAGGCTGCTGTGCCACATTTATACTGGGCCGGACTTGCGTGCGCTAGGCTGCCGAGCTAGCGCGCGCTATCGGCCCAGGCCGCAATCCAGTGACCTCCTGGACTAGACTGCTCGGCCAGGTAGCGTGCGCAGCCTTCCGTCTGTAGCGTGCGCTACCTGCCGGCCGTAGCGTACGTAGTGTCCGGCAGTAGCGTGCGCTACCTGCCGAGCCTACCCAATTCCAGAACCTCAGGACTCCACTGTCCAGACCCGGTAGCGTGCGTTAGGCCAGCCGATAGCGTGCGCTACACCTGCCGGTTAGCGCGCGCAGGCTTCCGGCCATAGCGTGCGCTACGCCGGTTCCTACCGCACTCGTCCGGCCGGTGCCCGCAATCGTCCGGCCAGTCCCGCAACCGTCCGGCCAGTGCTCGAACACCAGGGCTCGACGACTCGATTTCCAAAAACGCACGGAACGAACACGACGAAAAGTTCGCGGAAGACATCAACGACCCGAAATGAAAACATAATGCAATAATTAATCATACGCGACCAAGAAAAGGGTCGAGACAACAAATACAGATACGGATACCCATAACTTTGGGTAAATTACAAAATGGCCCAAAACGCCCGAAAATCACGATACGTGATCGAATAACCAAACCGAAGTTCATAACATGTCTAACAAAGTTAAACGGACTTACGGGAAACTCGAAACAGCAGTTTCGAACGAGATTCGCAAGAATCGAACTCAAGTGCGGAAAAGTCGCTAAAAAGCACGGAACTCAACAAAACAATACCGAAACGAACTCGGATGAGAAAAAGTGTAGAATTAATCATTCTCAGAATGACGAAACGGTCATGAGAAAGTCGTCAAAACGGACTCCGGCCGAAAAAAAGAAATTTACCGAAAGTCGAAAATTGCGGATATTACATTCTACCCTCCTTAAAAGAAGTTTCGTCCCGAAACTTAAAACAAGTAGGGAGAAGCAATATCCCGCTAGGAAAACTCAACGAGATACACAAGAAACGCGTAACTAATGCCCAACGGCGAAACGTTACAAACAACACAACGGAATATACGGTGTGAAAACACGCTCCACGACGACCAACACAACGTCGCCGTTAGGGATATAATAAAACCAACAAGTGACAAGCGTCATCAAATGGATAATACAATCAAGTCAATTATCCGCACAATCACAAAACACAACGAACGAAAATCAATACGATTGACCAACCCAACGGTACATCAATCAAAACGCGAGCCAATCGCTGAATAAATACGGAATTCCACCGCCCAAGGGCTGGAAGATCGAAAACGAGACTAATTTCCGGAACTTAAGGGAATTACGAAGGAGTCTGGATGTTCAACAATCACGATACGAGATCAACAAAAAAATCGAACAATCAAACGATCGAACCACAACGATCGAGACAACAAAAATCGAACAATCATGTTCGAATCATGAAGAACAATAAAATTCAAACAACAACTCCAAGGTTCACATATCGACTCGAGACAATATATGATCCGGTGAAAACAACAGGATGTGCATTCACATAAGATCCACAGGAAAGGGAATAGCAATTGAAAAGTCACAACGACAAACGAGTTATTCCGAAACAATATCACACTCGTTCGATCAACAAAAGCAAGGGGCAGGACAAGCTCAGAAAATATCAACGAACATAAACGAGTCGACAGAGTTGAAAACACAAGAGTTCCAAATCTGATCCACTTCGAATAAAAGAACTAATAGAACCAGATGATGTTACTTCCGAACAAGTTTCACAAGAATCGAACCGAATTCAGAAAAGTCACAGCGATAACCAAATCGACCCAAAACAAGATCACAGCTCGTTCAGACGATGAAACCGAAATACAGAACAAGTTCATAAAGTATCAACGAACATGGGCGAATCGATAGACTGGAGAAAGAGAAAATACAGAAGTCAAAATAGTACGGGCATTACCTCCGACCTCGTCCACGAAATTCATAAAAACAGGAGCAAGGTAACAAGACACTAAACAACCGACACATAACGGAACGATCACCGATGCACATGGCCATACCAAACCAAGCTCTAACAGCTCGCACATGCGCGACAATGCAGAAATCACCACGAGGCGACAATATTCAATACCAACATCCCACCTGTTACAGAGGGCTAATACAACAAATGTGTGGAAAGCGACTCAACGCTCACACCGCCAATTCGATCATACTCGGGAGCAAACATCATAATGAGAACGCGAACATCATACATACATACCCAGCCCTTAAACGGGAATGGATAGGTTTTAAAAATGAAAACCTCATTTTGAAAATAATTTAGAAGAACACCGGTTGATCTTGAGTATCACCTTTCAAAAAAGTACAAACGTGAAACATCGTTACCGAGACTTTGAAAACCATCATGCGTTTGGTAAAAATGAGGACATTATCTTTTAGCGAAAGACTTTCAGAAATATTCGACCCTCGGGTCTAAGTATAAGTGTTTCTAAATATCGAAAATATCTCAAAACATTTTGGTCCTCGAGGTAGAAGAATTTTGAAAAATGTTGTGGCACCTTGGATGTACCACGAGAAAATAATTCATTTTAAAAGTACATCTCGAAATTTATTTTCTAAGATACTCAAGGTTTTCAAAGATAATTCAATGGGCTAGAATGCCCAAAAACTTCACGCAATTACGCAAAATATTATAGCGCTGTGGGTCCCGCGCCGGAACTCACCAGGCTAAAAATCATTTACAACGTTAAAAAGTTCGATGACGGTAATATTTCAAAAACTTACAAAAGCCATTTACAAAATACTAAATACCGTCATAAGAATTTCGCCAAAACGATCAAGGCCATAATGCCACAAACTCGGTTAAGGGAATCGGTTTTTGAAATAGAACTCAGTCGGTAAAATACCGAAAGCCATTACAAAAGAACTCACGCAGCGGATAAAAGAAATAAAGTCAAACATGCACAATCCAGCAACACTACTCCTCATATGAACGAAATATGAGGGTCAAATAACCGCATATCAAGAATTCAAAATCCAAAAGAGGATTCTGTCACTTAACAATTAATCATAAAAATAGCTCGTGTCACACGAGGCACAACACAAAGAATGGAGACTTACATCCACAGGTCGCACGAAGATGATGATCGCCCCACGATACTAATCACGACCAACAAACTTAGAAGACGCGTCGCGACACGACTCAGTCAGACAAAATCCGACGAGACAAAACTCAACAGACACCACTGAACCGACAGCCTAGGTTTCCACAACCTAAGCTCCGATACCATTTATGTAACACCCCCAATCCACTCAGGGATATTACACGCCGTAGACCCTCTCCTCGAGGATCTACCAGGCTGATAACTAAAATCAAACATCTAAACATCGCCTTTAAGGCTAAAATGACTCAGTAGACCGATTTGGTCTTTCAATAATAACATACAACTCAATTCCAAACACATACCCACGCAGAGGTCAAAATACAATAAACTCCCGTACAATGGGGAAAAGATACTGCAGCGGAAAAGAAAATACAACTAGACCAATACGACATCAACGGATCCTCGTGTGATTAGTATCGTTCATCTTTCATCATCCTTCGTGCCGACCCTGTGCTATGCTCCAAAAACTGAATGCAAAAATAGACATCCACCCCCCGAATACTCGGGGGTTAGCAAAACTCCACTGTTTTGCTAGTGCAAGTACAAGTGCAAAAATACGAGCCATACAATTCAAGTTCCAAGAATGACAATAATCAGAAATCCTCAAAGATTAAAATACAACGAAATGAATACTTCCCGAGGCAAGAGTTTGAGTAAAACTTTATAAATCCGAACGATCACAAATAACGAGAACGGTTTGCAAAATGGTTTAAAATACCCTCGGGAGTTTTAATAGAAAACAATTTAGGATTTCCAAATCCTTTTCTTTACAAAAATCAACAGGGGTCACATCCCAAAGGTTTTGTTTTCGCAAATAGAAAACCGATAACAATTCACAGGGCCAGAGCCCAACATCAAGTGTCCTCGACGGACATAAAAATCAACAAAACATAATCGCGCACGCGCATCGCCTTGGGAACAGGGTAATACCATTGATCCCGCCCGAGGCCTCGAAGGACCCTCCCGAGCTGGCTAGCTAAACAAATCACAACACATGCATCGCCTTGGGAACAGGGTAACACCATTGATCCCGCCCGAGGCCTCGAAGGACCCTCCCGAGCTGGCTAGCTAAACAAATCACAACACATGCATCGCCTTGGGAACAGGGTAATACCATTGATCCCGCCCGAGGCCTCGAAGGACCCTCCCGAGCTGTCTAGCTAAACAAATCACACACATATCACAACCATAAGTTATCCCGGCATCGGGCTAATAAGCCACGAACCTCGGAGTCCCCGCAAGACATACCCGATGATAACCCCACTAGTTATACCGGCATCGGGCTAACAAGCCACGAACCTCGGAGTCCCCGCAAGACATACCCGGATTGGATAACCCTACGGTCTCCCCCGACCATACTAGCAAGTATGGATCCCGGAGATTCAACAATCCTACCCGGAGGCACATCACGTATAAAAAGCACACAACAATAATCGATTATGAAACGAAACAACATTAAGCATCGCAACCTCCTTTCACAGGAGTAACAACTAACATCACATCATGTCAAAACCGCAATACACTGCAATGAAGCCATATACGTACACACGCATTATCAAACACCACATCAACTCCAAACATATCCAAAGGATACACGTAGTCACTTACAACCCACACACTTACAAAACATTCGCGTTTTGAAAGTGAGCCTTTAACGAGGCTAGCCGAATCTTTTGGAAACTCATTTCAAACAAATAAACAAACACACCAAGATGATCACCAATTATCATATCCACAAAACAAGAATAGTATGGACAAGGTACTTGCCTTGAACAACCACAACGCGGAGAATCGACCGAAGTAGGTTGGCACGAACCGACTACGAACCCGCCGACTCCACCAAACGCCAACTCGCGATAATAAACTACGGAGGACAAGAACAACAATGAAATGAATTCCATAACACGACTCAAATCCGTTGAATTTAAAGAACGAATGACGAAAGTTCAAGTGTTTTCCCCAAAACGGCCAAGAACACGATTCGTCCCGACAAAACACGAAAACGGAATTCCAAGTCGAAATATGGATATACAATCCATAGAATATGTTTAACAACATCATTTAACCACAATCTATCCAACAAAAATGGATGGAAAACGAGATCGAGAACAAATCCCCCAAAAAGTCGATTCGAAGGAAATCAAGAAATATACTTCGATTCGACGAAGAACAATGGATTAAATGATGTTAAACACAAGAATACTACCAAGATTAATCATACCCATCATGAATTAATCAACAACACAGAACGAATCGGACAAAAATGCAAAAACCCCCAAATTCACGAAATTAGGATTCTAAGGAAGATTACCTTAATTCGCTGGATCAAAGGATGATAACGGATGATTGATTGATGTTATGAACTCAAGAACTTCGTGAATTTGTTGTTAAACAACATGGCTTCGTCACCTCCAAAGCTCCAGCCGCGGATTGTAAAGAAAGGAAATGAAAAATGAGTGAAAATGAGGCTGCTGTGCCACATTTATACTGGGCCGGACTAGCGTGCGCTAGGCTGCCGAGCTAGCGCGCGCTATCGGCCCAGGCCGCAATCCAGTGACCTCCTGGACTAGACTGCTCGTCCAGGTAGCGTGCGCAGCCTTCCGGCCGTAGCGTGCGCTACCTGCCGACCGTAGCGTACGTAGTGTCCGGCAGTAGCGTGCGCTACCTGCCGAGCCTACCCGATTCCAGAACCTCAGGACTCCACTGTCCAGACCCGATAGCGTGCGTTAGGACAGCCGATAGCATGCGCTACGCCGGTTCCTGCCGCAACCGTCCGGCCAGTGCTCGAACACCAGGGCTCGACGACTCGATTTCCGAAAATGCACGGAACGAACACGACGAAAAGTTCGCGGACGACATCAACGACCCGAAATGAAAACATAATGCAATAATTAATCATACACGACCAAGAAAAGGGTCGAGACAACAAATACAGATACGGATACCCATAACTTTGGGTAAATTACAAAATGGCCCAAAACGCCCGAAAAGCACGATACGTGATCAAATAACCAAACCGAAGTTCACAACACGTCTAACAAAGTTAAACGGACTTACGGGAAACTCGAAACAGCAGTTTCGAACGAGATTCGCAAGAATCGAACTCAAGTGCGGAAAAGTCGCTAAAAAGCACGGAACTCAACAAAACAACACCGAAACAAACTCGGATGACAAAAAGTGTATAATTAATCATTTTCAGAATGACAAAACGGTCATGAGCGAGTCGTCAAAACGGACTCCGGCCGAAAAAAGAAATTTACCGAAAGTCAAAAATTGCGGATATTACATGTAGTCCGTTGATTAAATGGATTCCTTCTCTTGAGCCATTCCCCAAGATTTAGTTGCATATCCCTACGATCCAATGTGCTCCAAGCCCTTGGATGATCCAACGTCGAAAATACGACGCCTCTACTTGCCACGCGCCGGAGAAACGAACGGAACGACGATCATCTTGCTATCCTCCAAAGATACGGCTAGAGCTATGATGATAAGCTTTCTATTGTGATTATAACACTCTAAGTGTATAACTCACTATCTATCTTTGATTTCTTAATTTTTCTCCAAGAACAACCAAGAACAAAAGAAAAAGAAGATGAAGACTAATGAGAAAACAATTTCTCTCTCTCTCTCTCTCTCCCTCTCTCTCACACACACAACTCACGGATGAATACAATCAATATGGAGGGTGAGTTAGTCTTGTCGTTTATTCTTCATGCCAATCAAGCAAATCACATGAAATCACATTTTCCAAATAAAAAAGAGATTCCATGTCCCCTTAGATAAAACAATTTATGATTTAAAATCATGAAGTCTTCCACCGCATTAGGTGGAAGACAAGGGGAAGGCGTCCATCTGGAAGGGAATCGAAGAGTTCGGTTCGTTCCCGACTCCCGTCAGTCCAAACAGATAAACTTCGATTCAGTTCCGATGTATTTATATCAATTAATTAATATAATTAAGTAATCATATCAAATACAAAATAACATAATTAATTTTTTCAAGAAATAATTATATTTGTGAATTAAATTAATCACCCGTAATTTATTTAATTCATTAGGCCGTAAATCAATTTATCCAATAAATCGATTTACACATCCAATGTCCCAAAAATTAGATATCCAATATCTAATATTCATAATAAGAGAATAAGTTTGATTCATTCCATCGTCAATCCTATTGCGTGACTCGGTAGGTCCGTCTCAGTCAGCAATGGGAGGAACCAAAGAGTAGTAGCACCACCTAGCCAGCCTGGCGGCCTACACTGTACCCCAACTGAGACCGAATGATTGGGATCATTCAAGAACCATTCTGTCGTGAATACCAGTATACGTATAAACCCTTCTTTCAAATATCCCGATCAAGTTATCGGGTCACGGTCAGTCAAACCCTATCCGTACTTGACGCTATGCATGCGTTAATGCAAATCGAGATCATCGAGCTCTCGTGTATCTAATACAACTAGCTCCAATACTTTGACCAAAGACTTATGATTTCATCTGCCAATAATCGCATAGGACATATAACCTGTTCACTAATAGGAGAAAGAAGTTCAGTAGGACCTGCTACTTGCCCATCAAGATGCACGTCGAGGTTGACCCACACCTTCCGATTTACAGGGTCGAACTACTCTAATGAAAATCTTGACGTCACAAGCACATCCCTATTAAATCTTCAAGTCGAAGGTTCACGAATACCTATCACAACCTTTCGATTCCGTCATTGACTGTTCCGAAGTGAAATTCGTGTGACGAATCGAGGGTAAGTCGGTTCGAGTATACTAATCCAATTAGCATACCTATAACGTGTGCTCCCACTAAACATTAGTGTTCGACAGACACTCTCCATGTCAAAGAACACGTCATACAAGTCTTCACATAAACTTAACGCCCAGTCAAGTTTCATCGACTTGCAAACGATTAAGTATTTGAGCTATAAACCTTTCCAATGCCGACCCCCTTATCCAATAAGGAGTGGAACGTTTTGCTCTCAAATACACAGACTAGTTTCTATATATATATTTACGAGTCAGGAATGCCAGTAACTACCAGTAAATAAAGAAACATTCATTGCCTTATGATAATGAATTTACATAATAACAAGTACAATGCCCTCGCTCAACATCCTCTGAGTGGCATTTGAGGGCATACTCCTAACAGACCCATCGCTGGTCGTGGGGCGGGTCGACCCGCGTAGGAAAAATATTACTTTAAAGTTAATAAAATATATTTTTTACGAGTTTTTTATCTAGTATTTCACTTTTATAATACATATTATTTATAAAACTTGTCATAATTAACATAAAGATATAAGAAATGATAATAAATATATAAAAATATATAGTATATGTAAAAAAGTATATATTGAATAGGGCAAATGACTTGTGACATCACTAGTCTAATTTATTTTCCACTTTGATCACTCATACTCACTTTCGACTCAAATCGATCACTCAAGTACATAAATCGACTGACTCGAGTAGTGTCGTTCAAAATCACTGTGAAATTAAACAAACTGTTAGTTGAGCTCGAAAATTACGAGGGCAAATCAGTTCATTCACTCCTTAATCTTTCTAAATGTCCCCAAAATACTTCTTCAATAACATAATACACCCCCTAATTTCCAATCTACAATTTCAAAATCTAACTTTTCACATTCTTTAATCAAAATGTAATAAAGGGCAGAGCCTCCCCCGTCCAATCTACTGACAAGATCTCCACTCACTGCCACCATGTCGCCGTCATCACCACCTCCTCTTAGTCTGCCGAAGTCTTCAACTGGATCTGGAATGAAACACCAAAAAAAAACTGATCTCATGAAAATCATGAAATCATCAAAGTTCCAATGAGGAGCCGACAAAACAAAGAAGATGAAGGAGATGGGGCTTTCGACGACAAAATTCCACCTAATGCCGGATAGTGGGTGAAGGATGGTGGCAGAAGACCATTGAGGGGGAGGGGAAAGGGAATGGATATGATGGATTAGAGAGGCGAGAGAGAACGCTTTAGAGAGAGATGATACCCTTCTTAATCATTGTATTATGTTATTGAAGAAGTATTTTAGGGTAATTTAGAAAGATTAAGGAGTGAATGGACTCATTTGTCCTCGTAATTTTCGGCCTAAGCTAACAGTTGGTTTGATTTCACGGTGATTTTGAACGGCAGTAGTCGGGTGAGTCGATTTATGTACTTGTGTGATCGATTTGAGTCGAAAGTGAGTATGAGTGATCGAAGTGGAAAATAAATCAAACGTTAGTGATGTCACAAGCCATTTGCTCTATTAAATATAAAAAAATAAAAAAAATGTGCGGGGCGGGGCGGGTTCCCACGGGGCAAGAGAGTGGTACGTCACGGGTCAGGGCTGAGCAGTGCGAATCGAGCCAAAATTGTCATTCCTAACTGAATTGAACTGAATTGAACTAAAGTTTACTAAACTAAAATAAACTGAAATTTGCTAAAATTAAGGCCAAAGAAATAGTACTATAGTCCCATATTTTTTAATCCGATGACCGGCTATTTTTTTTCTTTTTTTCACGGCAGGCTCGTCGGCCGACAATAAAATTTGGGAACTAATATATTTTTTTAACAAGTAATCTAATAATTTAATTATCTTAATTCAATAATAGCACCGTCATGGTACCATTATGGCATCAGAAAGTAAAAAGGCTACCTGATACTGTTAGCTCCATTGTAGGCATAGGCATAATTCAGGTATTGAGCTAATTAATGAATTTTGCAGAGAACCTGTCATTTCAATTGGCGTACGAAAAGTCAAGTTCAATGCACCTTAATTACCTCTGAAACTACTCAAACCGTTGCATCTAATCCGATTAAGTTTGTTCAATATTTCTTGTAAAATTGGATTTTTTCCATATCAGACGTCCAGATCAGCACACGTGATGTTGACCAAATCAGACGTCAACAGATTGGCGCTAGAAGGAGGGCTTAAATAAAAAAAAATACTACTCACCGGAGATGTCTCACGAAAGTTCAAAAAACCCTCAGCCTGCGACGGAGGAAGAAACCTCCGTAAGGTGGTGGAGTGCTTTAAACATCCAGCCTTCATCCAGGGCATGACGGCCCTTATGGCACGGGTTACTGGGGGCGGGACTCTTCAAGAACCCGAACACCATGTGGAGGCGGAATCTCAGACGACCCGCCCAGCTGCCTCGGGACGAAACAAAAAAAGGACAGTCGTTGGGGTCTCCGGGGAAAGGGCGGAAAGCCATGGCGAAATCTCACATCCCTCTCGAAAAAGTAGGCTTTCGCGCCCCATTTCCGTTTTTGATCGGCTCGGGGCAGGGAAGAAAACCGAAAAAGCGGCGCCGGCTCCCACTATCTAGAGCCAGAGTCGTAAAGAAGAAAAAGCTCCCCACCAGTCCCTAAATCCGACACAAGTATTACCCCAAACTCCAGGCGATAACTCGAGTGAGATCGAGTTTCTTAAAAAACGCCTTACGGAGCTCGAAAACAAGCAACTCCAGCCATCCCAAAGTTCGGAATGGCTTAACAGCCAGGAGAGCCCCCTGGCCCCCAGTGTTCTGACGGAACCCCTCCCAGAGAAGTTCAAGATTCCTCAGATTCCACCATACAACGGGGAGACTGACCCCAACACCCATCTTGGACATTATAATTCCTGGATGGATCTGCACGGGTCTCAGGACGTGTTCCGGTGCCGAATGTTCTCCTTGACTCTGGGGAAGAGGGCCCAGAGATGGTATCGGACGCTGCCCCACCATTCTATTCAAACATGGGCCCAGCTCTCGGCGACGTCCCTAGTGCGAGTCGCCCCGTGCTCATCCATTGCTTCCGTCGTACAGGGGCCGAACGAATCCCTTAAATATTATATATCTCGTTTCAATAAACGGATATTGGAGACGGAACCCATGTCGGACGACGCGCTGGCCATTATTGCCCAGGCCGGCCCCCTCAAAAATTCTTTTTTCCGCTGGACGGTGTGCCAGAATGTCCCACACACCTACCAAGAATTCTTGGAGCACGCCAGCTCCCATATAGCTGCCGAGGAAGCCATGCCGGCACCAATTTTAGTCATGCCCTCCGACCAGAAAGGGTCCTACAAAAAGAAAGAAGATAGGCATGACTACAGAGAGTCCCTTCATGAATCCCGCCGGGAGAATAAGGCTCCCGCCTCTTCCTCGACAGCCCCAACAACTCAGAGCTATCGGGAGCGTAGGCCCGAGCTCATGGCTAATTTCGCTGAAATATATTCCGTCGGGGCCGCGGACATATTTGATCAAATAAGGGACAAGAATTTGCTCCCGGTTCCTCGGCTGATCTATAAAGATCAGAAGGACGTGGACCAGACCCGCTTTTGTAAATATCATGAATCAGCGGGTCATAACACCGAACAGTGCCGGGACCTCGTCGCCGCCCTGATCGCGGTATGTGGCGATACCGGCTTAAGGCAATTTACCCGGAACCCGCCTCGGGATCGCCAGGATCGGGCCGACCCGACAAAAGCCAAGAACGATCGGGTGCCTCCAGCCCCCAAGTCTCCCCAGGAAATTCTGACCATCATGGGAATAGCCGAGGTCGATGATCATCGGTCAAAGCGGCAGAAAAAGGCATCCATTAGAGAGGCTACCACCTCTTATCAACGGACTGAGCACCGACCAGAGGGGTTCCTATCAGTGGCCGAAGAATCCCCCAAAAACCCCAAGCTGGCAGTTACTTTTGAAGAGTCCGATGCAGACGGCTTGGACCAATCCCCATTCAGACGCCCTTGTCATCACCCTGCCCATAATGGGGATCCCGGTACACAGGGTGTTGGTAGACTCTGGGGCCTATGTCAGCATCATCTACCTTCATACCCTTCGCAGGATGAAGGTAGACCAATCTTATGTCCGGCCCTGCAACGAGGACATTAGGGGATTTGCCAACTGCCGTACCTCACCACTGGGGGAAATCGACCTCGCCTTGGAGTTCGGTCAGAGGCCGATCAGAAGGACGATGTTCACTACCTTCAAGATCATCGATGTGCACAGCGACTATAACGCCATCATAGGCCGACCTGTGATGTCAAGGTTGAGGGCCACTCAGTCCACGTATCACCTATGCATGAAGTTTCCCACCCCAGACGGCGTCGGGGTACATAGGGGAGATCAAAGGGCCGCCCGGGAATGCAATCTCAGCATCCGGGCTCGCGAGATTAACGCCGTAGAGGGCATCCCGGAGATTTTACCGGAAGAAATGGGGGCCACCGGCTCCGAACAGCTGGCGGGAGACACCCTACTCGAACAGGGGACCGAAGCGCAAACCCTCGAAATGGAAACCGATCAGGACGCGGACCGAGGCCGCTGGCCCGGGAAGGAGCCGATCCTAGAAGAAGATCCTATCGACCCGCGATGCCAAAATCTGAAAGGGAAAATTCGCCATGCTGAGCTAACAGAAGTGTTGGACCAGGTCGACATGGACCCATCTGATCCCGTACGACGGCTTAAGATCGGCCACAACCTCCAAGAGCCGATCCGCTCCGAGCTAATCTTCCACCTGAGACAGAATTTGGATGTCTTCGCGTGGACCCATTCGGACATGTCGGGTATTGAACCAGAACTTGCGTGCCACCGGCTGAATATTGACCCCAGTTCAAAGCCGGTTATTCATAAAAGGAGGAAAATGGGGCCTGAACGACCAAAGGGGTTGGAAGAGGAAGTAGAAAAGCTGATCGACAACGGGTTCATCCGGGAAGCCCAGTACCCGACCTGGGTGGCCAACCCGGTCCTGGTAAAAAAGCCGACCGGGCTATGGAGGCTCTGCATTGACTTCTCTAATCTGAATAAAGCCTGCCCGAAAGATAGCTACCCCCTCCCCCATATCGACTACATGGTGGATGCAATGGCCGGGCATGAGATAATGAGCTTTATGGATGCATATTCCGGATACAACCAGATCCCAATGCATCCCACTGATGAAGAAAACACCTCCTTCTACTCAGCCCGCGGCCTATACCGTTACAGAATGATGCCTTTCGGGCTCAAGAATGCCGGCGCAACATATCAATGCCTGGTAAATAAAATGTTCAATAGCTTGATAGGTCATACAATGGAGGTGTATGTAGATGATATGTTAGTAAAGTCTTTATGCTCGGCCGATCATGTAAATGACCACAATAAAATGTTTGCTATTTTGCGAGAGTACAAGATGAAGTTAAATCCAAAGAAATGTTCATTTGGGGTAGGTTCTGGAAAATTCCTCGGCTACATGGTGAGCCAAAGAGGGATTGAAGCCAACCCCGATAAAATTAAAGCAGTGACCGAACTTCTTCCACCAAATTCGGTCAAAAAGGTGCAGAGCCTAACTGACCGGCTAGCCGCGCTAAGTCGCTTTATCTCTCGCTCAACTGATAAATATAAACCTTTCTTTGAGGCAATAAATAAGAACAAAGATTTTCAGCGGACAGTACCTTGCCAAAGAGCCTTCGAAGCTATTAAGGAAGTCCTGGCAAAAGCCCCGATCTTACAGCGAACGGCCCAAGGAGAACTTCTCAATTTATACCTCGCGGTATCCGACTCTGCGATCAGCGCCGCTCTAATCCGAACGGAGAATGCAGTTCAACATCCGGTCTATTATGTTAGTCAGGCCCTTCATGATGCCGAGCTCATATACGCCCCAATGGAAAAGCTGGCTTATGCGCTCGTAATGGCATCCCGGAAGTTAAGACCTTACTTTCTGGAACATCAGGTAGTCGTCTTAACAAACTACCCTTTAAAGCAGGTCATGCACCGACCTGACGTATCCAGCCGGATGATTAAGTGGGTCGTCGAACTCAGACAGTTTGACATAGCTTTTGAATCGCGCACTGCCATGAAGGGTCAAGCCCTGGCAGATTTCATTGCAGAATTCACACCAGCGATCACACAAGAGAACGACCGATCAGAAGAGTGGTCACTCTACGTGGACGGATCGTCAACCGCCGACCGGTCAGGTGCAGGAATAGTCCTCGTCAGTCCCGACCAACGTTTGTTCTGCTCGGCCATTCGCTTAGGGTTTCCGACCACCAACAATGAGGCAGAATATGAAGCTCTCTTGGCCGGTCTAGAAATGGCGACCTCCCTCGGTCTTACCCGCCTCACTGTTTTGAGTGATTCTCAATTAGTGGTGAACCAAATCAATGGCGAATACGAAGCCAAGGAACCCAAACTGTACCTCAGCCTGGCACGGGCCCGACTGCAAGATTTTTGGGGAACTATACAACACATCCCCAAAACCGAGAACATCCAAGCCGACTCCTTGGCTAAACTCGCGTCCAGCTCCGGAGCCGAACATATGGACGAGGTCAGCATAGGATGTCATGCCTCATCAGCCCTGGAAATGGCCGAAGTCCGGGCAGCCGAACAATCAGAACCGCAAGGATGGATGCAGTCTATAATCCGATATCTTCAAAGCGGCGTTTTACCCGAGGACCGAGCCTAGGCGAGATCATTACAAACTCAGTCCACCCGGTTCACCATCGTGGATGGAACTTTATACAAAAGAGGATATTCGGTTCTATTGCTGAAATGCCTGTCCGAGTCAGAAGCGGAGTATGCCCTCAGGGAGGTGCATGAGGGTATATGCGGTAATCATTCCGGCGGCCAGGCATTGGCCTATAAATTGATCCGACAAAGATATTATTGGCCGAATCTTATAAAAGATGCCATCACGCTCGTGCGGAAGTGCGTCCGATGCCAAATCTTCGCTCCGCAGATCCAATCCCCGCCGGAAACCCTCACTTCCGTATATTGCCCATGGCTACTCGCCAAGTGGGGTATCGACTTGATCGGCCTCTTACCTAAAGGACGGGGAGGAGTACAATACGCCATCGTCGCAGTCGATTATTTTACAAAATAGGAAGAGGCCGAGCCTATGGCGCGGACAACTAAGCAGAAAATAGTTGATTTTATATGGAAGTCACTCATCTGTCGGTTCGGGATCCCTCAATCTATTGTCTCTGATAATGCAAAATAATTTGACAACAAGAAGTTTCGGGCCTTCTGCGATGGCCTCCAAATACGAAATAACTTCTCCACACCATACTATCCGCAATCCAACGGGCAGGTCGAGGCGGTAAACAAAATCCTGAAGCAGCATCTCAAGGCACGCCTCGAAGAACTCAAAGGTTCCTGGCCCGAGGAACTCCCCGGAACCTTATGGGCTTACAGAACAATGCATCGGTCCGCCACCGGAGAAACGCCTTTCTCCTTGGCTTTCGGCTCCGAAGTCGTCATCCCGGTTGAAATCGGAGCGCCTACCTACCGAGTAGCCCATTTCGAAGAGCAAGATAAGGACTTGGCCCTCCAAGTAAACCTAGACCTCCTTGCCGAAAAACGGGCCCAAGCGGAAATACGGAACGCCGTCTACAAAAGAAGGAGCGAAAAATATTACAACTCCAAGGTTCACCCTAGGAATTTCCAGGTCGGAGACCTCGTTCTTAAATGGGTATTGGGCCCAGATCCCAGACCACTTAAGCCCAAGTGGGAAGGACCGTATAAGGTTAGCGAAGTCCTTCAGAACGGAGCCTACCGGCTGGAATATCTGAAAGGCCAGAGATTAACTTACCCATGGAATGCTATGTATTTAAAGAGGTATTATCAATAAAATTTAACGTTATTCCATTGTTACTATTGGTGCACCTCATAAGACCGGCTCATCTGGCACTATAAGACCGAGCTCGTCTCGGCACCTCATAAGACCGGCTCATCCAGCACTATAAGACCGAGCTCGTCTCGGAACCTCATAAGGCCGGATCATCCGGCACTATAAGACCGAGCTCGTCTCGGCACCTCATAAGACCGGCTCATCCGGCACTATAAGACCAAGCTCGTCTCGGCACCTCATAAGACCGGCTCATCCGGCACTATAAGACCGAGCTCGTCTCGGCACTCTGGAAGTCCAGGCTCACCTCGGCACAAATAACAAATGATGAACAGAAAAAGCTACAGATGCTGTAAAGAAGATTTTATTCACTTGAGGCATTTCTACAAGCTACATATGACAAAAAAGAAAACAAAGGAAGACTGGCACGCAGGTCGTACGTGAAATAAAATAAAAATCTACTCGGCCCCACCCTCCTGGTCAGCCGCCTGGAAGGACTGTCCTTCACCTTCTCCGTGCGGAGCCAACCCAAGATCTTCAACAACCTCGGCGACCTTTGGCTCATCAGCTCCATGGATATCAACATGTAGATCGGTCGCCTGGGATACTATATAGGCCTCGATCTCCTGAACGGTCTTCCCTCCATTCATAAGATCTAATATCTCGTAGCAGGTGGAGACGTAATTCAGGTTGATCAGCTCCTCGAACTCAGGCGTTTCCTTAAAGGCCGCCGCCCCTTCGGCAAGACCCTTGGCGTAGCCCGAAGCCTCGCAAGTATTAACACGCTCGGTCAGGTTTTCAACCTGGGCCTTAGTTTCTTTCAAATAAGCCTCGTGCTCAGCCCGGGTGTCTAACCACCGCTTATGCGCCAGCTCGGCCGACGCGGTCATCTCTTCGGCCTTCACCTTCCATATATCGGCCTCGAGGGTCCGACTGTCCAGGATCTCCATATCACCCTTCATGGAGGATATCTCCTCCTCCAGGGACTTGATCAACGAATGACAGAGATGGTGCTCTTCCTGCAAGGCCTTGAGATCGGCCTCCACCTTCTTATGCTTCTCGACCAGGGCCAAAAGCTCATCGGTGGTCTTCACGTAAGTGCACATTGCACGGCCGATCAGAGCGTTCCCGAATTGGATCTTCTCAGCCGGATCTATGTCATTGGTCACCATCTCCAGCTTGGGCGTCCAGCCCCTGATTGGAATATGACTGGACGCAGCCACCGCAGGGGGAACCCGATCGAGCATCTCAGCGGTTGGGGTAGCCGCCCGGACATAGTCAAGGAACCAGCGCGGCCGACGCCCCTTCATCTGGGCACAAGGTTCCTCCCGACTCTTGTTAATCGGGAGATAATGACCCTCCAAATCAAGTAAAGGCTCCTTGCCAGTCGCACGATCCGTCCGGACAGGTCTCGGCGTAGATACCGGAACTTCAGGAGCGGACCGAGCCTCCGCCTTATTCACGCTGCCTTCAGGCTCGGTCTCCCCTCTTTTTCGTTTACCCGCACGCTCCCTCCGCTCGGCGGCCTCAGCAGCCAGCCTCGCCACCCGCAGTGCAGGCATCTCTTTCCTTCCCGACGAAGCCTTGGCCCTAGGGACTGGAGAAAGGAGATATATTAAAAAAAATACCTGATGAAGATGATACCCGGATCGGTGGATCGAAGTCCGGCCGCCCAGAGGTTTTCCTCGGTAACCAGAAGATGCGACTTCCTCTGCTCGGTGGGAAGATCCAAAAGCTGTTCAATCCGGTCGTCGAACTCGGAGGAGGTCTCTTGCGCCGGTATACGTTCTGCACAAAAAGCAAATGATGAGCGTTAGACAAAGGAGGAACAGAACAGAAAACACAACACTTACTCATTTTGTCAATAAAATACTTCGGGATCTGAAGCTCCGCGTCTATGACGCCGGGCTCCCACTCATCTACCGAACTCGTCCAAGGCCCCCCGACATAAAACCATTGTTCATTCCAACTGTGGATGGTCTCCGGCACATCCACCACCTCCTTGTGTATGGCATGCCGGGCTGTCAAGTAAAACCAGCCGGGGCCGGATCTGCCCACCGATCTTCACAGAAAAAGGGTGTTGAACTCCTCGAAGCTGGGCTCGGGCCAGCCGTGCTGATCAAAAAGAACGAAAAGCCCCACCACCCGAGCCCAAGAATTGGGGTGAATCTGAGCCAGCAGAAGACCCCACTGCCTTAACCAGCGGGAGAAAGCCAAAGGAAGCAGAAACCTTAACCCGGCCAGCAAGGAACGATAGTACACCGCCGCACAGCCGGGAGGCGGGGTGTGGGACCTCTCCTCAGGAGTCGGAATAAACATCCGCACCCTAGCCGGGATCTTGAACCGCCTCCGCCAAGCCACCAACTGCTCTGCCATGACGGTACTACAGATCGAAGCAGAGTCCCATTCGGCCTCTACAAAATGGGACGGCCGAGGCCGAATCCAAGACGCCGAAGGCTCAACCCCTTCCTCCTCCGGAATCCCGCCGACCGCCGTCAACGGCGCCGCCATCTCCACATCTCCAGATCCCGGAGACCTCGCGACCTCGCCTTCTTCTTCTTCGACGCTCCAGTCGACGGGAACTCCGCCTACCGACAGATCCGCCACTCCCGTGCGGTCCGGCGACACGGTCAAATCCTCTACCGCCCTCTCATCTCTCAACTCCGTCATATCGAATAAAAAGAAAATAAAAGCTTACCAAGAATATTTCTATGAGATCGGAAAACGATATCGGAACTTTTTTCTCTCTTTCGTCTCTGCAACAAAACACAAAAATGGCGGAGAGAATAATAAAGAAGAAGACGTTCGGTATTTATAAGGGAAGAGGGGCATTAAATTCCCAGCGCGTGACGCGACGATTCACACTGAACTGTCGCAAAAATCGAAGGCGCGTGAACGCGTCGTCAAATCAGATCTCGCCACACGTCTCCCTCATCATGACACCTAGAAACCTTGAAACCGAATCGACGCGACTCCCGAAGAGGCGTCCCTTCGAGAGATCTTATCCTCTAACAAGCCGGATCGGCCTCAATACGAAACGACCCCAGCCCCGGCCAGCATGGCACGGCCCTGGACTCGGGGGCTCCTGTTGATAGCCCATCCACCTTGGCATCCACGTAAGCACTTCAGGCAGCTGGACCGGCCGATCAGAGCAACAAGCCGGACCGAGTATGAGTCCGATTTTTCCTCGGGCTCGTTAAAGACCGGATCGGGCAGAGACTCCAAGATCATCCCGGTACCCAGACCGAGAGGGCCGAGCAGATCGAGGATAAAAACGCTCCGGCTCAAGATTACGACAAGGCCGACCTGAACGGCGGGAGACCCGAGGACCGACCCGAGTGGATAAGCGTCGCCCGAAGCATGCGGGACAGGCACACATGCCAATTAATGCATGCTGTCATGTCCCTTCCCGAAGCAATTCTTAGAGGCCGCCACGTGTCTAAGGTGTATTTATAGTCTGACAAGTGTTTTGGGCATATTCCCCAATATTCTCCAGCTGTCATCTCCTGACTGGCCGAGATTATCTATATATAAGAGGAATATGCAGTGAAAAAGGACTTTTGGCATTTATGAGAAAAGAGAGAGAGAGAGATAAAAGAGAAAATTTATAATAAGTGAGAAAAACAGATAGACCGGCACAAATTAATTCAGCTCGGCTCTATTTCATATTAAGATCATTAATAAAATTTAGTGATCCAATCATTTTCATCTTGTTTATTATTTTCTACGTGGCTTCGATCCATTCGTCCAGATCAGCACACGTGACGTTGACCAAATCAGACGTCAACAAATAGTATAATAAAAATAGAGAAATACAAGTGTTTTTTATAGTATAAATATTAATTTTACTCAACTCAGATTTAGCTATGATTGAATTGTTGTATGATATGGAATCGCTTGTCCTCTACTTTCTCCGTTAAATTTGATTATATTTGATGTTTAAAGTCGGGAACGATATTTTTGTCCATAGAAAAGATGGTACACCAAAATGTTATGAAACCAGATAGTCTATACAATATAGTTCTTGACACGGTACTTTGTAACACATTTGTCGAAAGTATATTCTAATTTTCTTATGCTTTCTTATATTACATGATATATTTTGATGCTTCCGATACTTAAACTGCAACTAATGAAAAGTAATAAATAAAAAATAATAGTTGTCGTACTCAAACCAGAATTTGTATTAAACATTAATTTAGCATGAACAAGCCTTGATCATTCGGCCAAAGCAAGTAAGTTGTAATTAGTTGTTATATTTAATAATATGCCTACTTAAATCATACCTAAATTCAAATACTATGAGCTTACACAAACTAATTTTTAAAATTACCTACAATGAGCAAACGTATGTAAAGACTGAAAATATATCTTCAATAAACACACACACACACACACACACACACACACACATTGTAATATCCGACGGAATTCTTACTTGCTGTTGTACTATTCGGATAATTTAATACTGTTGTAATCTTGTTGCATTTGTGAAATGAATATTGATGTTGGAATATAACATAATAGACTTGAATAAAATGATCACTCGTATTATGTTTGAATTTTCAGTGTTGTAGAGATAAGTGCATATTGAACTATTAAAAACCTGAGCCTAACGTACGTTAATCGTAAGTCATAGCGTACGCTATTTTGAGGCCTTTACGTACGTAACGGTGTGCTCGTTACGTAACTGGGCAATCGGATCCGATCTCAACTTTCGCGCGTGGGGCGGGTGGGATTCGAATATCGATTTTGGAGCCAACCTAGTTGACCCACATTACGACGTAATGCTTCTAGCGATAACGCACGTAATGAAGTTCGTATTTCATCCAAAGAACCTATGGATTTAGCTTACGTACGTAACACCCGTTGTGTAGCGTACGTAACGAATCTTTGTTATAAAAAGACAACTTGTGTCTTTCATTTTGCACGACCAACCTCCGATTTTCACCCATATAATCATCCCCTTCATCCCTAGAGCAAGTTTACCTTCTTCCTACTTGTGTTGGAGCTTTACATTTTGATTTTGGAGCTTGTTGATTGGAACTTGGAGACATTCTTGAAGCTTATATTGTGTTCTTGTGGTTTGGTGTATAGTTCTCCATTTCGAAGGTATGTTCTGCGATTTAACCCTATAATCTCGAATTTAATATGATAGTGATTAAGTATATTTCACCTAGTGATGAATTAATCAAAATAAACATGTTGTAGTTAAGCTTTCAACAACTTAATGATGAACATGATGATTAGAGGGTTTGTAATGGTGTGTTCTTGGTGTTTTAATATGGTAATGATCATGTTTAGTTTAACCACACTCTCCTTGCTAGACTTATAACACCATTGGTATAATAATAATCCTTGTTCCATTGTAATGTAAATGACTCATTGGAATAATTACCATAAATGTTTTAAGAAACCTTGTTGATCATTAGAAGAATGAAATAATCTTCTTGAACCTAGGCTAAGTGAATTCAGAGGTGTGTTGTTTGAATCCCCAGTCGATTGGTAGAGTATAAGAGTGGTGCTAAACTTGAGATAATCTTCATAACCATGATATGGATTTACAACTAATTAACTCAACATAAGTAATTGTAAGTAGTGCAGATGTTACTTTTAATCACTTAAGATGTTCTTGATAAGATTAAAGGATAGGAGATTATTGTTTAAAACATTATGGAATGATTCTTGATCCAACAAACATTTGGTATCGACTTGTAATCAATTGTGAGAATTGAATGGTATGGATAAAGTTCTTGAAGTAACACTTTAGAAGTTAAACTACTCAATCGGAAATTAAGATGTTATCTCGTGAAAATTCGGTGTAGATGATCATATAAACGTATTAATGAGCAAAATATACTTCATTCAAGGTTGATTGTTCGAGTACACAATATTAGTTGAGGACCGTTCGTTCGTTCCGACAAGAAGAGGACTATTCCCGTCTCCGTATTGAGGCAAGTTATCTTGCTTGGTTATAATGATGTGTGAATTCTTATGATGATTATGCATTTCGTGTATATGAAACACTTATGAACTTGGTCTTGTGATTTGATGTTGCTCTTAATGATGTCCCGTTTTTCATCATGGGATTGTATTCCCAAGTTCGTTACTTTTGGACCCTTGATATTGTTGATCTTGTTGTCATCTCGGTGAGTCCTCGATTCTTATGCGGATTTTGTGGAATTCTTGAATTCGTTGTCATGTTGCATCGTGACATATCCGGAATCATATCTACGTTCCGATTGGATATTGTGTAGGATTTTTAGCCGGGCACATATATAGTCATGCGTGAATATTTTCCGTGAAAGGCTGTGCACACGAGACGTAGTTCGTTGAGGCTAATTAGGTACATTGTCCCACGTATATCCTGGATTCCGTATACGGGGTGGACATGTGCACTGACACATATTCGGATCGGGCGTACTGTGATGTCCCTCTTGAGCCGTACTATCTTAGTCGCTCACAGTCCATTTTTATTTGTGGATGTGTTCGACGTTTTGCGACTGAGCGTTCATACGCCCGAGGGGTATGTTCGTTAGTCGGGGCGTTATTCTTGAAATCTCTTATGCGTGAATTGTATACTATCTTGAGAATCATTTATCATGTATATCTGACCCTGTGTTGGGCGAAATACTTGTGTTGTATTTTAGGTCGTGGAAAAGGCAAGGCACGGGAAGATCAAGGTGATGACGAAGGGTTCGAAGGATACTAGTTCGGGGGGCCCAAGTCTTTCGTGTCCGGTCATGGTTGTACCGTGTAATGTTATTTTCCGCTTCATTTTAAGTTTAAACAAATGTATTGTTATTTGAGGTATAATTCATCTCCATATGGATTATACTTACGTTCTGGATCCTGTGTGTAATAAGGCCGTAGGCCATACTGCTGTAAACTCCACATCGGAGTAAGTATTATGTTTTGTGGTTCGGTATCACATGTATTGTGTATTTAATCTTTACTTTAGATATCGCCTGGTGGATCCCAGCGTGGGGTCCACGGCACTGTAATGGCCGCCTTATCGGGGTGTTACAGAAGATGGTATCAGAGCGGTCGTTTTCTTTCTTTTTGAGTCTTTGTGTATTGAACTAGTATCAAGAGACCTTCGTGTCACGTGCGACCCGTGCGAGCGCCTGATCCTACGAGCCAAATGCGGTACGTATTTTATGGACCATGAATAAAATATTGACATGATATTGATCTCTAAATAGATCTCCTTGTTGATCTCGGCATTTTAAGGGTTTGTGGCAGGAATTATCTGATTGATGATTCAAATAAAATTCTGGATTGATTATATGGTTGAAATCATTCGACTCAAACGTCGACATGATATTTTGTGTGACCCTCGTAGTGATGATAACTCATTACGAACTGTTTTCTCGAATATGTAATTTCTTACTGCCATTAACTTAGCATGAATTCTGATTGGTATCATGAACTATACTTATGATTATCATTGCAAATTGATTCTTTCAGTATGAAAAGAAATTTGAGAGGCCGTGGCAGAGGGGGACGAGGCCGCGGAAGGGGCCGAATCCCGATACCGCGAGCCAACAGACGTGCGAACGCAGAGCATAGTTCCGCAGGCAGTGATTCGCCTTCTAGGGACCAATCGCACCACAATGGACGCGAGGATGCTCGTGTCGATCCTTACACTGTAATGCAGGGCATGATGGCTCAGATGACCCAAATGGGTCAGTTAATGGAAACAATACAGAGAGCTGCTACCGACCAGCATCAGGGGCCACCTCCTATACATGGCGGGCCGGTGAATCGGATCATCAGTGACATCTCGCGCCAACGACCCCCGATTTTTGAAGGTTCCTCTGAGCCGGCCGATATCGTGCATTGGATCGAACACTTCGAGAAGTTGTTCGATATGGTAGACTGTCCAGTAGAGAATCGCGTCTCCGTAGCAGCTTACTACTTGGGCAAGGGTGCCCACACTTGGTGGCTTTCGGTGAGGCCAGCTGATGGCGTATGTACTTGGGAAGAATTTAAAAATCTCATGCTAGATCATTACTATCCAGGTCCTCTCCGCGAGGCCAAATTATCAGAATTGCTGAATCCGGAACCGTCCGAAGATGATGATGTACTATCTATCGCCGAGAAATTCCAGGCACTTCTCCCTTTTGCCGCGACGATTGTCCACACAGAAGCTGATAAGATCAAATACTTTCTCAAAAGGCTTAAACCCCGAATGAGAATGCAGCTGTTGAACCATCGTTGTGTGACCCTACCGGAGTTCATCGAGAAGGCTCTGGAGTACGAATTGACCGTGAAGGAAATTTCCAAGAAGCAACCGCAGTCTAACAACAAGAAATTTAGGAACCAGAACCAGTCAGACAGCAACCGGGGAGCATTCAAGAGACCCCAACCAGTGCCAAATCCTTCTGAACGGCAACCTACGGCATCGAAGCCAACCGGATCGCAACCTCGAGCGGTCAGCCTATCTGTTGTGTGCTATAATTGTGGAGACCCGGGACACATCAATTCGAAATGTCCTAGGCCAGCCGTGTCATGCCATACTTGTGGGAAGAACGGACATCGTGCTCGTTATTGTAGGAGTGGACTAGACGTATTCCAAAGACCTCATGCTCCAAGACAATCTTGGTTCAGACCGTGTACCTCCATCCGCTTCTTATCGACTACCGGGGCAAACAAAGGGATGGGACGTGGAAATCAAGCAGTACATCCAGTGCAGGCTGCAAAACCTAGAGTTTACGAGATGAAGAGGGTCAAGATCCCGGCCGCATGATTGCAGTACTCTCGAGATCCAATCTCGGCTGTCTGTTCTTTTTGATCTCGGTGCTTCACACTCCTTTTATCTACTTCTTGTTTGAGTCGTTTGCAACTAGAGCATGTTATCAATTGTGAACCCTATATAATTGGTCTACCCGATGGTAGAAGAATTGTTGGGAATCGTGAAGTTCAGGATCGCCGATTCGAATGAACGACCGTGAGTGGTTGTCAAACTTAATTGTGGTCGATTTACCTAAAGATGATGTGATCTTGGGTATCGATTGGATGGACCGTCATGATGCTATAATTAGTGTCCGCAAGCTTAACAAGAATCACATCCGACGATGGTATTGAGTGTACCTTCCAGGTGATAATCCCACTGCCCGGAGAATCATCGGCGCTATGAAAACGGTGAAACCGCTTAATCAAGGATGTATTGGCTATTGGTGTTACATGCCCAAGACTATGAATCGACTTGAATTGATCGATATTCCGGTAGTCCGAGACTACCTGCACGTATTTCCAGATGAATTGCCAGGCTTACCTCCGCATCGTGATGTAGAGTTCAATATTGAGCTAGAGCACAGTACGTCCCCGCTCTCAAAAGCACCTTATCGCATGGCTCCGAATGAGATGCAGGAGTGAAGAGCCAACTTGAGGATTTGACCGAGAAGGGTTACATTAGACCTAGTGCGTCCTTGGGAGCACCGATCTATTTGTACGTAAGAACGACGGATCTCTACGTCTGTGTATTGACTATCGTGAGTTGAACAGGGTAACCATTAAGAACAAATACCCATTGCCGCGTATTGATGATTTATTGGATCGATTCAAGGGGCTGCCGTGTTTTCTAAGATCGACTGAGGTCCGGTTACCATCGATTGAGGATTCGTGAGTCCGATATTTCGAAGACCGCTTTATCGCCGCTATGGGCATTATGAGTTCGTAATGATGCCTTTGACCGACGAATGCACCGGCAGTATTTATGGAGCTGATGAATCGAGTGTTTATTAATTATCTGGATCGCTTTGTAGTCGTTTTTATTGACGACATTCTGATCTATTCTCGTGACCCTGAAGAGCACGAGCGTCATCTCCATCTAGTTCTCGAGGCGTTAAGGCGAGAGCAGCTTTATGGAAAATTTTCTAAATGTGAGTTCTGGATAAATGAAGTTATCTTTCTCGGGCATGTGATATCAGTTGATGGAGTGAGAGTAGACCCGCAGAAGACAGAAGCTATCCGAGACTGGTTACCACCAAAAAGCGTTAAGGAAGTACGCAGTTTCTTGGGACTAGCAGGTTATTACCGACGGTTCATGGAGGGTTTTTCCAAAATTGCCCAACCAATGACTAATTTGTTGAGGAAGGATAAGAAATATTTATGGTCAGAGGCTTGTCAGCAGAGCTTTGATGAACTTAAGAGTCGGTTGATTTCGGCACCTATTTTAGTCCTACCGAAAGGAACGGAAGGGTTTGTAGTGTATAGTGATGCATCTAAACAGGGCCTTGGGTGTGTACTAATGCAAAACGGGAAGGTGATCTCCTATGCATCGAGACAGCTACGACCTTACGAGGTCAACTACCCCACCCATGATTTAGAACTCGCAGCAGTGGTGTTTGCTTTAAAAATCAAGGCCATTATCTGTATGGAGTAACCCGTCAAATTTTCACTGATCACAAAAGCCTGAAATACATTTTTACTCAGAAGGAGTTAAACATGAGGCAAAGAAGGTGGCTAGAACTCATCAAAGACTACGATATCGAGATCCTTTATCATCCGGGCAAAGCAAATGTAGTTACTGATGCTTTGAGCCGTAAGACAGTGCAGGAGCAGATGGTGAGCCGTTTGACAGCACAGAGAGAGTTGCAATTGGACCTTATGAGGCCAGAAATTGAAGTCTGGTTACAGCGTATTCAGGGACAACTTTGCACCCTTGAGATTTCTTCATCTCTTAATGATATGATCAGATCGAGGCAAGTTACGGACCCATTCTTATCTCGAGTCCGGGATGAGGTAACCCAAGGGAAAGCCCCTGGATTCGTGATCCACGAGGATGGATTGATACGATTTAGAAATCGAGTTTGTATACCCACTGACGAAGAATTAAGGAACTCTATCATGAGAGAAGCCCATGCTACCCCGTACTCTATTCACCCGGGATCTAGCAAGATGTATAAGGATTTGAAGCAGAATTATTGGTGGGGAAATATGAAACGTGAGGTTGCCGAGTTTGTTTCGAGATGTTTAACCTGTCAGCAGGTTAAGATTGAGCACCAGCGACCCGCAGGAATGCTAAAACCGCTCCCGATTCCCGAGTGGAAATGGGAGGACATATCAATGGATTTTATTACTAGATTGCCGACGAGTCGTCGAGGAATGAATACGATTTGGGTGATTGTGGACCGTCTGACCAAATCAGCCCACTTCTTGGAGATTAAGGACGCGTGGGGTCCCGAGAGATTGGCCCAGCTGTTTATCAAGGAAATTGTGAGATTACACGGTACTCCCAAGAGTATTGTATCAGACCGTGACGGGCGATTCGTGTCACACTTCTGGAAGGCAGTTCATCGTGCGATGGGCACGCAGTTGAATTTCAGTACGGCTTTTCATCCACAGACCGATGGTCAGTCTGAGAGAACCATCCAGACTCTAGAGGACATGTTGAGAGCATGCGCTCTTGATTGGAAGGACGATTAGGAAGCCCAGCTGCCTTTTGTGGAATTCACTTATAATAATAGTTGGCACGCTTCGATTCAGATGGCACCGTATGAGGCATTATATGGCCGTCGCTGTAGGTCCCCTTTGTGTTGGGACGAACTATCAGAATCTCTGTGTACGGAACCCGACATGTTATTAGCAGCTCGAGAGAAGATCACTTTGATTAGGAGCCGGTTGTTAACGGCTCAGAGTCGACAGAAGTCTTATGCTGACCACCGTCGACGACCGCTTGAGTTCGAGGTTGGTGACCATGTGTTAATGAAGGTGTCACCTACCCGAGGAGTCTTTCGTTTTGGAAAATGAGGCAAGCTGAGTCCAAGGTATATCGGGCCGTTTGAGGTTTTGGAACGAGTAGGCGATTTGGCTTATCGCTTGGCTTTACCACCAGCCCTGAGCCGGATCCATAACGTGTTCCATGTATCCCAGTTAAGGAAATACGTTGCTGACCCGAGTCATGTACTTCAGTTCGATGAGATTGATTTATCGGAGGATCATTCGTATGAGGAGCGCCCCGTACGAATACTTGAGAGGAGGATCAAACAACTGCATAATAAGACGATTCCCCTACTAAAGGTTCAGTGGTCTCGACACGGGGTCGAGGAAGCCACGTGGGAGACGGAGAAAAGCATGCAGGAGAGGTATCCTGAATTGTTTACCCCTTAGTTTCGAGGACGAAACCCCTTTTAAGGGGGGGAGTATGTAATATCCGACGGAATTCTTACTTGCTGTTGTACTATTCGGATAATTTAATACTGTTGTAATCTTGTTGCATTTGTGAAATGAATATTGATGTTGGAATATAACATAATAGACTTGAATAAAATGATCACTCGTATTATGTTTGAATTTTCAGTGTTGTAGAGATAAGTGCATATTGAACTATTAAAAACCTGAGCCTAACGTACGTTAATCGTAAGTCATAGCGTACGCTATTTTGAGGCCTTTACGTACGTAACGGTGTGCCTGTTACGTACGTAACCAGTGCAATCGGATCCGATCTCAACTTTCGGCGCGTGGGGCCGGGTGGGATTCGAATATCTGATTTTTGGAGCCAACCTAGTTGACCCACATTACGTACGTAATGCTTCTAGCGGTAACGTACGTAATGAAGTTCGTATTTCAGTCCAGTAACCTATGGATTTAGCTTACGTACGTAACACCTGTTGTGTAGCGTACGTAACGAACTGTGCTGTTATAAAAAGACAACTTGTGTCTTTCATTTTGCACGACCAACCTCCGATTTTCACCCATATAATCATCCCCCTTCATCCCTAGAGCAAGTTTACCTTCTTCCTACTTGTGTTGGAGCTTTACATTTTGATTTTGGAGCTTGTTGATTGGAACTTGGAGACATTCTTGAAGCTTATATTGTGTTCTTGTGGTTTGGTGTATAGTTCTCCATTTCTGAAGGTATGTTCTGCGATTTAACCCTATAATCTCGAATTTAATATGATAGTGATTAAGTATATTTCACCTAGTGATGAATTAATCAAAATAAACATGTTGTAGTTAAGCTTTCAACAACTTAATGATGAACATGATGATTAGAGGGTTTGTAATGGTGTGTTCTTGGTGTTTTAATATGGTAATGATCATGTTTAGTTTAACCACACTCTCCTTGCTAGACTTATAACACCATTGGTATAATAATAATCCTTGTTCCATTGTAATGTAAATGACTCATTGGAATAATTACCATAAATGTTTTAAGAAACCTTGTTGATCATTAGAAGAATGAAATAATCTTCTTGAACCTAGGCTAAGTGAATTCGAGGTGTGTTGTTTGAATCCCGTGTCAGTTGGTAGAGTATAAGAGTGGTGCTAAACTTGAGATAATCTTCATAACCATGATATGGATTTACAACTAATTAACTCAACATAAGTAATTGTAAGTAGTGCAGATGTTACTTTTAATCACTTAAGATGTTCTTGATAAGATTAAAGGATAGGAGATTATTGTTTAAAACATTATGGAATGATTCTTGATCCAACAAACATTTGGTATCAGCTTGTAATCAATTGTGAGAATTGAATGGTATGGATAAAGTTCTTGAAGTAACACTTTAGAAGTTAAACTACTCAATCGGAAATTAAGATGTTATCTCGTGAAAATTCGGTGTAGATGATCATATAAACGTATTAATGAGCAAAATATACTTCATTCAAGGTTGATTGTTCGAGTACACAATATTAGTTGAGGACCGCTTTCGTGCTCCGACAAGAAGAGGACTATTCTGTCTCCGTATTGAGGCAAGTTATCTTGCTTGGTTATAATGATGTGTGAATTCTTATGATGATTATGCATTTCGTGTAAATGAAACACTTATGAACTTGGTCTTGTGATTTGATGTTGCTCTTAATGATGTCCGCTTTTTCATCATGGGATTGTATTCCCAAGTTCGTTACTTTTGGACCCTTGATATTGTTGATCTTGTTGTCATCTCGGTGAGTCCTCGATTCTTATGCGGATTTTGTGGAATTCTTGAATTCGTTGTCATGTTGCATCGTGACATATCCGGAGTCATATCTACGTTCCGATTGGATATTGTGTAGGATTTTTAGCCGGGCACATATATAGTCATGCGTGAATATTTTCCGTGAAAGGCTGTGCACACGAGACGTAGTTCGTTGAGGCTAATTAGGTACATTGTCCCACGTATATCCTGGATTCCGTATACGGGGTGGACATGTGCACTGACACATATTCGGATCGGGCGTACTGTGATGTCCCTCTTGAGCCGTACTATCTTAGTCGCTCACAGTCCATTTTTATTTGTGGATGTGTTCGACGTTTTGCGACTGAGCGTTCATACGCCCGAGGGGTATGTTCGTTAGTCGGGGCGTTATTCTTGAAATCTCTTATGCGTGAATTGTATACTATCTTGAGAATCATTTATCATGTATATCTGACCCTGTGTTGGGCGAAATACTTGTGTTGTATTTTAGGTCGTGGAAAAGGCAAGGCACGGAAGATCAAGGTGATGACGAAGGGTTCGAAGGATACTAGTTCGGGGGCCCCAAGTCTTTCGTGTCCGGTCATGGTTGTACCGTGTAATGTTATTTTCCGCTTCATTTTAAGTTTAAACAAATGTATTGTTATTTGAGGTATAATTCATCTCCATATGGATTATACTTACGTTCTGGATCCTGTGTGTAATAAGGCCGTAGGCCATACTGCTGTAAACTCCACATCGGAGTAAGTATTATGTTTTGTGGTTCGGTATCACATGTATTGTGTATTTAATCTTTACTTTAGATATCGCCTGGTGGATCCCAGCGTGGGGTCCACGGCACTGTAATGGCCGCCTTATCGGGGTGTTACATATATATATATATATAGGATCATATGAGAATGATTTTTATATTATGAATTGAGTCTGAATCATTGATCTGTGTTTGATGTACATTCCAGATTGACTTATGCATGCAATATATGCATTTCATGCATCAAACTTGCAATGCATAAAAACTCTACATTATATGCATCAAAATATCGATGCACTAGAACATTACATTCTATGCATATGTTTTTGTGAGAATAAATCTATAGCCATCCATTTAATCAAGATCTATGAATCAAATTCATTCTTATTTTTTAACTTAAGTATCATTCTCACCAGAACCCATATATATATATATATAGCGAGAGAGAGAGGATAAAATAAAAATGACTTGTTAAGTAAGAAATAAAAATAAATTTGAACTATTATTCTTTGTATGAGTTACGATCTAAATTAGAATATGCATTCAGACTTCAAAATGTCAATGCATCAATACGCATTATATGGATAAGAATGTTGATGCATTAAAACAATGCACTTCATGCATAACTTTTCGTGAGAATAAATCTTGGACATTTACATAATCAAGATCTATGGATCAAATTCGTTCATATTTCTTAACTTAAATTTATATATACATGCACAGGCGCGCTCACCCCCCCCCCCCCAACAGACACACACATACACACACACACACACACATATATATATATATTCTAATATCCATAATTTCTACTATTGTTGTTTAATATTATTTTATCCGAGTTATGTTGTACAATGTGGAATCTTTATAGTATGGATAAAATAAATGAAGGACTGAGATGTCTGTATTGGTATAATTGTCATACTTGGACGACAATTGCATTTGAGGATATAGCGTGTCGCGTATACGTATTCGGTATATTGAGACGACGAGCGAGATCAGTGTAAATGGCTAAGTATAGAAGCCATAACGTACGTTAAACATATGAGCTTACGTACGTTAATTCCCAAAGGTTACGTACGTTAACATTAGGTCTTTACGTATGTTAAAGTATCAGGTGAGATATAGTTGGCTGATCAGAGAGAACGTTGTCAAGCGTATCGTACGTTAAGCATAGGAGCTTATGTACGCTAAGACAAAGACGTAACATACGTTACGTAGTGTACACATAACGTATGTTATGAGAGGAATCTGACAGGATCCGGATATGATCGACAGGTGGGCCCATGGTCGGCAGCTTTCGGCGTAGAACGTGCATGGACGAGTCAACTCCTCGATAACGTACGCTATGAGTAGTGTATTACGTACATTAAAAGGACATTTACTATAGCAAGTCAACGTATGTATTACGTACGTTATGGCTTATGCATTACGTACGTAAGCGATCGAGCGAATCAAGACAGTGAGTTCTGGAATGATGTTACGTACGCAATGAAGGACCTATAACATACGTAAGGAGCATTACGCATGTTAATGTGAATTGGTAACGTACGTAATGAGCGCTGCAGATTTTAAATTAAGGATCGGTTTCTCATTTCTTCACGAGAACAAAACCATTCATTCCTCCAAAATTCGTCCCTCTGAGTATGGTAGTGAAGATAAACCTCTTCTATCTTGGATATAAGCTTGGAAATATGGATTTGAGGCTTGGATCTGAAGATATGGTTGATCCTTGATGTGTTTGATGGTGTTGTTCATGTTCTTGAGGTATGTTGTTGAATTCTACACGTTGATTTCGGATTCTTGGTATTGTTATCCATATTTGATTCGTATGATGATGATTATAGTGGTGTTGATATGATTCTTAATGTTATAAGAAGTGTATATTGAAGAGTATGATGATACATGACTTGGATTATGAGTTGGGTGATTATCTACATGTTAAAGGATATCGAATTATGTTGTTTTGATGACTATAAACATGATTTCGAATCACTTAGTGTTCTTGAGGAACTCTTGATAAATAGAACATAGCAAGCCGGACGTATGTCGAATTATTGGTATTTTTAGATATGAAGATCGAGCATTCGTTAGATCGTGTTGATTGTAGTGGCAGAATTTGTATGTTCTTGATGAAATACGAATCATGATAAACAATTAGAAACCGGAAAGATTGTGATTGATCATCGAATATGATTTCCTTTACATACGTATCCGTAATCGTATTGTGGTTGTTAATTCGTAATTGTTTGAGTTGGATTGTTCGGACTTGTGGTTAATCGAAATATTGTAAAATCGTTGGGTTTGTTGATCGGTTATATTGATTGTTAATAACGATTATCGGATTTCGGTTCGTATTATGGATATGGGTTCATGATGGTTTGAGTTATACTATTTGGTTTTATATATGATCGAGGAATTGTTGAGCCGTTGAGTTTGATTGATTGGTTATATCGGGAATTGATTATTATCGAATGTGTGTTAATTGATTACTTCAATAGGTTGTGATAATTGATCGTTGGTTATAATCGTCGACTAGAAAAGTGTGTTGCGGTCGTGTTCGAGAATGTTCGTGAATTGCTTTGGTCAGGGACGAGGAGCTCGTAGAGAAGGCAATGGGATTGGTAATGGCTTCATCATCATCGTGTTGGTATCGAGACAAGTTATTACTTGATCAGTTTAGAATATTTAATGAATGGTTTCAGTATCATTCGTTTATAATTCGTATAGCGATGATTATAATTGTAAACTCTGGAGATTTGGATTATATGTGGTTTTTTGATTTTTGGGAGTTAAATCATAATGTATATGATTTACATTTGTTATTGGTATACTTGGTATCGAGGGTACATCGTGGTAAATACGAGGATGTGAATTAACTATGGTCCGTGGTATATTAGATCGTCGAACATTGAGGATAATCGTCGGTGATGATTTTGACATCGAGTTTGCTCTCGAAGGACTCGGGGCAAGTATCATAATTTGATTTTGGTTTAATGTGGATGATTTTGATCATGCATAGTGTCATTCATGTTATTGATTCATATGTTGTTCATGTTGATGAACGTATTGATTTGCATATGTGTATGCATAGTCGTATTTTATGTGTTGTGTTGATCCGATGGGATCGTGTGATCTATGCTGAGGGCACTGGATCAGATGTCCACCTCGTGTTGAGCCGACGGGATCATCTTGGGATCTATGCTGAGGCCGCTGGATCATTGGACGGATTTTTCCACCTCGTGTTGGTCCGACGGGATCATCTTGGGATCTATGCTGATGGGCGCTGGATCATTGGATTAATCTGTGTTGTGTCAATGGAATCATGTGGATTCGCATCGTTGGTTTTACCTTGTGTTGTTGTTGTACATATGTATATTTTTGGTTATCCACCTCTTGTTGATCTAGTAGGATCATCTTGGGATTTATGCTGATGGGCGCTGGATCATGCAATTTCCATTGAGTATAAATTGTTGTTCTTGTTTTGAGCATATTGTCGTTGTCATGTGAGTATGCATTTGTAGGTCTTGTGTTAGGACCTGTCCGTATGTTGCATTGATCTGATCTCGGATTAGACTTACATGATTATCGTGGCATTTCGTAACCTGAGGTACGTTCCATATTTCCCTTGGTATTTGTCTTTGATGGATAATCGATTATCGTGTTGGGATTTGATGATGATATCCGATGAATCGAATTGGTCAGAGTTGGTATATTTTCGTATCGCGAGTTGTGATAATATAGATGTTATGATTGATATTGGTTAATCGAGATTACGAGATGTGCAATATGATAATGGTTAGTTTGATGAGGATTATTGCGAGTTGGTAAAGTCATGGCGGTAAGATTACATTGGTAGTATTCTTACCCAATATTTTCATTGGTATGTAATTATTGATGTGATGTGACCGTTATCATTGTTGGATATTATGACTGACCCCGTAGTGGGCTTTCTTTTTAGGTTCTTGGGGTATCGATCTTGTAGCGGTCGTGAAGAGATGAGCTCCCGGAGGATACTGGCTAGGGCATGTGTTTGTGAATCGAGTATTCTGATTATTTGTTGTATTCCGCTGCTAGAGTATTTTTAATTGTTTGTCCTTTCCGCTGTGTGAGTATTCTTAAATGCCCTTTTGGTTTTTGGCAACTTGAGTTACTTTGGAAATGGTTTTCTAAACTATTTTGTCGGTAGGTGTTAGCAATAGCTTAACGTATGTTTTTAAACTGCAGTGTTTTGGTATTTCGGGTCTTGTAGTTTCAAATGAGATTTTACGACTGTTTTGATAAATGGATTTTATAAAGTCTTCGGATGTTTTTAAAATATAGTACCGTCGACAGACTCTTGGGTGTTTGTAAATATTTGCGAAAATGTCTTTTAGCCTTGTGGGTTCCGTCTCGGGGCCCACAGCGCTGTAATATTCCTGGATGGCTCTGGGGGTGTTACAGAATATTGTATCGGAGCTTAGGTTGAGAAAACCTAGGCAGTCGGGTCGAGTTGAGTCATGTTTTTGTCACATCATTTGAGTTGTCGGTTGGCAATAATAGAGCCCTGGGTTTTTGTGGTTCACTCGGGCTTGTGCGTTATGTGATTTACCAGTGTGGTACCATGGTTGTTGTAAACTTTTCAAAATGATATTAACGTGTTTCTTCGGATATAGATGTGTTGTGTTCTTGAATTGAACTGATTTTGCAAAATGTGTGTTTTGAAGATATCTGTGTCGAGTATTTTCTAGAGTTGAGACATGTGCCATTATCACAGGGACTCGTCGGCTTCAGAATCTGTAAGTATTTGGATTTTTGAATTTCATTGAGATTTATTGCCGTTCTAAGTTGATATGCTTTGAGATTCATAAAGATATTATGCATCACAGTATGAGGTGACGGAGTGGAGACGGGATTGATGATCTTAAGAAACTATGATTTTGGAAATCAATATGTCGGTTAAATTTTGGAATGGAGTTGTGCATTTGGGAAAAATGTTGTGAATGGACGAGAAGAACATGTAGTCATGTTAATTCATTTTGAGATATATGAACTGTTTTTGAGCATTTGAAAATGATACTTTTCAAAATGAATGTTTCACAGATGTTTTATGGAAATTGATTTTGGGCCGAGACCCAATCGATTTTGAAATAGTTTTATAACTCTGGACTTGGGGTCCAAAATGGTTTTCTACTTTATAGACTTCTTGTAATGTGGAACGGGATTGGGCTGAGACCCTAATGTTTCTAAAAGGCTTTTCTATTTTCAAAAAAAAACTCCCGAGATTTGTAAAACACTTTACCAATCGTTATCTATTTTGTTACTACCTTTCGGGGTTTTGGTTTATTTGTCCAAATGAAATTTCTCGGGTAGTCTTTCGTTGTGTTTGATTTGTCGATTATTCAATATTTTGTCATAGCATGGTTGAGGTGATCCAGGATGGGTTAATGTTTGATGTGCGAGTCATATGTGGAAAACGAGTTTTTGTCAGAGTCTATACATTGAGATTCTGGAACTCTATCGTGTGGTTTTCCGATGGAATGTCAGTAGATTTGGTGACAAGTCGAACTGGTATACAGGAGTATGGATGTGGTCAAGCATTTGCATAATTCCATTTTATTTAATCGTGTGTATTCGAAAAGGATTGTCATCGAGTATTTGACGTAAGTGAGCCGATTTAATTTTTCGAAAATTGATTTCGTGGTCTTACGAAATTTTTTGTTTTGAGTTTTGAAATTCTTGAAAGAACTTTCGAAAATTTGTCTTCTTGACAAGATTATATGATTTCAAACTATTTTTGAAAAAGTGATTGATATACATACGCATTTAGTGCATAGTGCATACCATGGTGAAGTTATGAATGTGACTCACAAACTGGATAATACATCAGTATGGTAGTTTAGTTATCCATGGATGATCGGTTGATTGATCAGATAAGAGAAATATACTGCGTGTTGTAGATTCATGTACATGATGTGATTTTGGAACGATGAGTTTTGTGAAACCGAGACATATGTGATATGTGATTCCATTGGTATGGTAGTAGTACGATTTTACCATAGTGATTTTTGAATGATTCCTTTGTAAGTGTAGATTTGGCGATGGTGATCCCAGGATGGTTGTTTTAGGTAATTATTGGTCGTTCACACTCCATGTAGGATAGGGCCTAGGGGTACGTTCAACAGTCGGGTGTGTTCCCTTGAGATCCATTGTATGTGATTGGTATAATGTTTTGAGAATTTTATTCGTCCGTATATCCGTCTCTGTGGTTCTGTGTTGATCGTGTTGGAACTTACCGTGTGAGGGTATTATCGATTTTCATTGATCGTTCGTTGGTAATATTGAGTTTATCATGTGGATGATATTCTCGGTTGTGTTTCGACCTTTCGTTGGTCGTATTGGAGTTTATCATGTCAATGGTATTCTCGGTTAATTTGTTGGTTGATCATTGTTAATGATCGTATGAGCGTTCGAATTTTGTGTTGATGTTTTGTGATTTGTGTCATTGTTTTGGAAGTTGTTTCAAAGATGTATCGTGCATTATTGGTTTTTAGCAGATTGGGACTTGATTGTATAATCAGACAGACAAGATTTGACACAGATAGATTATTTCATCTGAAGATGATATATTTTGTTGAGACTCATGGAATTGTGATTGTAAGCGTATTGAGGCTTTACAGTGAAGTCTCTTGCTAGTATCTCAGGAGATCGTCGACTTTGCGCATTTGTAAACATACTGTTTTGGTTATTCGTTAATGATGATGATTGATTGTTGTCCTGATGGTTTCGGGATATTTTGGTTGAACAGTTTTTTTTATGATAGATTGCAAGTTTCGAGGACAAAACTTATTTTAAGTGGTATAATATGTAATATCCGGAATTTCTACTACTGTTGTTTAATGTTATTTTATATGACTTATGTTGTACAGTGTGGAATCTGTACAGTATGGATAAAATAAATGAAGGATTGAGATGTCTGTATTGGTATAATTGTAGTACTTGGACTACAATTGCATTTGAGGATATAGTGTGTCGTGTATACGTATTCGGTATATTGATACGACGAGCAAGATCAGTGTAAATGGCTAAGTATAGAAGCCATAACGTATGTTAAGCATATGAGCTTACGTACGTTAATTCCCAAAGGTTACGTACGTTAACATTAGGTCTTTACGTATGTTAAAGTATCAGGTGAGATGTAGTTGGATGATCAGAGAGGACTTTGTCAAGTGTAGCGTACGTTATTCATAGGAGCTTACGTACGCTAAGACACAGACGTAACGTCCGTTACGTAGTGTACATAACGTACGTTATGAGAGGAATCTGACAGGATCCGGATATGATCGAAAGTTGGGCCAGTGGTCGGCAGCTTTCGGCGTAGAACGTGCATGGACGAGTCAACTCCTCGATAATGTACGCTATGAGTAGTGTATTACGTACGTTAAAAGGACATTTACTGTAGCAAGTCAACGTATGTATTACGTACGTTATGGCCTATGCATTACATATGTAAGCGATCGAACGAATCAAGACAGTGAGTTCTGGAATGATGTTACGTACGCTATGAAGGACCTGTATCTTACGTAAGGAGCATTACGTACGTTAATGTGGATTGGTAACATACTTAATGAGCGCTGCAGATTATAAATTAAGGATCGGTTTCTCATTTCTTCATGAGAACAAAACCATTCCTTCCTCCAAAATTCGTCCCTCTGAGTATGGTAATGAAGATAAACCTCTTCTATCTTGGATATAAGCTTGGAAACATGGATTTGAGGCTTGTATATGAAGATATGGTTGATCCTTGATGTGTTTGATGGTGTTGTTCATGTTCTTGAGGTATGTTGTTGAACTCTACACCTTGATTTCGGATTCTGTGTATTATTATCCGTATTTGATTCGTATGATGATGACTATAGTGGTGCTAATATGATTCTTAATGTTATAAGAAGTGTATATTGAAGAGTGTGATGATACATGAATTGGACTATGAGTTGGATGATTATCTACATGTTAAAGGATATCGAATTATGTTGTTTTGATGACTATGAACATGATTTCGAATCACTTAGTGTTCTTGAGGAACTCTTGATAAATAGAACATAGCAAGACAGTTGTATGTTGAATTATCGGTATTTTTAGATATGGAGATCGAGCATTCGTTAGGTCGTGTTGATTGTAGTGGCAGAATTCGCATGTTCTTGATGAAATACGAATCATGATAAATAATTTGGAATCCGGAAAGATTGTGATTGATCACCGAATATGATTTCCTTTACATACGTATCCGTAATCGTATTGTGGTTGTGAATTCGTAATTGTTTGAGTTGGATTATTCGGACTTGTGGTTAATCAAAATATTGTAAAATCGTTGGGTTTGTTGATCGGTTATATTGGTTGTTAATAACGATTATCGGATTTCGGTTCGTATTATGGATATGGGTTCGTGATGGTTTGAGTTATACTATTTGGTTTTGTATATGATCGAGGAATTGTTGAGCCGTTGAGTTTGATTGATTGGTTATATCGAGAATTGATTATTATCGAATGTGTGTTAATTGATTACTTCAATAGGTTGTGATAATTGATCGTTGGTTATAATCGTCGACTAGAAAAGTGTGTTGCGGTCGTGTTCGAGAATGTTCGTGAATTGCTTTGTTCAGGGCCGAGGAGCTCGTAGACGAAGGCAATTGGATTGGTAACGGCTTCATCATCGTCGTGTCGGTATCGAGGCAAATTATTACTTGCTCATTTTAGAATATTTAATGAATGGTTTCAGTTTCATTCGTTTATAATTTGTATAGCGATGATTATAATTGTAAACTCTGGAGATTTGGATTATATGTGGTTTTCCGATTTTTGGGAGTTAAATCATAATGTATATGATTTACATTTGTTATTGGTATACTTGGTATCGAGGGCACATCGTGGTAACTACGAGGATGTGAATTATCTATGGTCCGTGGTATATTGGATCGTCGAACATTGAGAATAATCGTTGGTGATGGTTTTGACATCGAGTTTGCTCTCGGAGGACTCAGGGCAAGTATCCTAATTTGATTTTGGTTTAATGTGGATGATTTCGATCATGCATAGTGTCGTTCATGTTATTGATTCATATGTTGTTCATATTGATGATCATATTGATTTACATATGTGTATGCATAGTCGTATTATATGTGTTGTGTTGATCCGATGGGATCGTGTGATCTATGCTGAGGGCACTGGATCAGATGTCCACCTAGACCTGGCAAAATAGGCCCAGGCCCGCGGGCCGGGCCAGCCCGCCCGTTTTGGGCGGGCATTGGGCTTCATATTTTTGGCCCAAAAAAAATCAGGCCTTTTTGGCCCGGCCCAGATTTGGCCCGCCCGTTGAGGCCCGGCCCGCGGGTGGCCCGCCCGGCCCAGTTTTTTTTTCTTTTTTTTTATATTTATGTTTTATGTAATTATAATATTTAAAATTTTTTCTTATTTGTTAGATTATATTACATCTATATGTTAATTATTGGTGTAATTTTATTTTTTTATGAGACTTTGTGATTACTTTGTAGTATCTCATATCAATAAAAATATTATTTTATAATTTTTATAAGAAAGTAGTAGTGATAAATGATATAATCATCAAATAAAAATATTTATATATTTGTCTTTTGATTGTGGTAGTGTAGTAAATAATATAATTATCAAATAAAAATAATTGTATATTTATTTAATTGATTGTGATAGTATAGTGAATAATATAATACTTAAGTATCGAAAAATATTTTTATATTTATTCAGAAATAATATTTCAAAAAAAAAAGGCGAGGCCCGCGGGGCGGGCCACGGGCCTAATTTTTTTGGCCCAAAAAAAACCGGGCCTTTTTGGCCCGGCCCATATTTGGTCCGCCCATTTTTCGCCCGGCCCGTTTGGGCCGAGCCCACCCATTTTCCAGGTCTATGTCCACCTCGTGTTGAGCCGACGGGATCATCTTGGGATCTATGCTGAGGGCGCTGGATCATTGGACGGGTTTTTTCACCTCGTGTTGGTCCGACGGGGTCATCTTGGGATCTATGCTGATGGGCGCTGGATTATTGGATTACCCTGTGTTGTGTCAATGGAATCATGTGGATTCGCATCGTTGGTTTTACCATGTGTTGTTGTTGTACATATGTATATTTTTGGTTATCCACCTCGTGTTGATCTAGTAGGATCATCTTGGGATTTATGCTGATGGGCGCTGGATCATGCAATTTCCATTGAGTATAAATTGTTGTTCTTGTTTTGAGCATATTGTCGTTGTCATGTGAGTATGCATTTGTAGGTCTTGTGTTAGGACCTGTCTGTATGTTGCATTGATCTGATCTCGGATTAGACTGACATGATTATCGTGGCATTTCGTAACTTGAGGTACGTTCCATATTTCCCTTGGTATTTGTCTTTGATGGATAATCGATTATCGTGTTGGGATTTGATGATGATATCCGATGGATCGAATTGGTCAGAGTTGGTATATTTTCGTATCGCGAGTTGTGATGTCTTGAGAATCGTGGGTATTGTTTAAAGAACAATATAGATGTTATGATTGATATTGATTAATCGAGATTACGAGATGTGCAATATGATAATGGTTAGTTTGATGAGGATTATTGCGAGTTGGTAAAGTCATGGCAGTAAGATTACATTGGTAGTATTCTTACCCAATATTTTCATTGGTATATAATTATTGATGTGATGTGACCGTTATCATTGTTGGATATTATGGCTGACCCCGTCGTGGGCTTTCTTTTTAGGTTCTTGGGGTATCGAGCTTGTAGCGGTCGTGAAGAGATGAGCTCCCGGAGGATACTAGCTACGGCATGTGTTTGTGAATCGAGTATTCTGATTATTTGTTGTATTCCGCTGCTAGAGTATTTTCAAATGTTTGTCCTTTCCGCTGCATGAGTATTCTTAAATGCCCTTTTGGTTTTTGGCAACTTGAGTTATTTTGGAAATGGTTTTCTAAACTATTTTGTCGGTACGTGTAAGCGATTGCTTAACGTATGTTTTTAAACTGCAGAGTTTTGGCATTTCGGGTCTTGTAGTTTCAAATGAGATTTTACGACAGTTTTGATAAACGAATTTTATAAAGTCTTCGGATGTTTTAAAATATAGTACCGTCGACAGCTCCTTGGGCGTTTGTAAATGTTTACGAAAATATCTTTTAGCCTTGTGGGTGCCGTCCCGGGGCCCACGGCGTTGTAATATTCATGGATGGCTCTGGGGTGTTATATATATATATATATATATAGTGGTTAAGGTGAGAATGAGTTTTTAAATTAAAAAATAAGAATAGATTTGGTCCATCGATCTTGATTAAATAGATGAAAAAGATTTATTGTCATGAAAAGTTATGCATGAAATGAATTATTAAAGTGCATCGACATTCGTATACATGTAATGCATAATTTTAATGTATTGTCATTTTGATGAATACATATTTTTATGCATACACTAATCTCGACCGTGGATCACAAAAAGATCAATAGATCAGATTTATCTCTATTTCGTACTCAAAAAATCATTCTCATATATCCCTCACATATATATATATATATATATATATATATATATATATATATATATATACACCTACTTATAGGATAAGGATCAAGATGTTCTATTGTGATAACTAAGAACAACTCTTATCCATTAAGTTAATCAATAAAGAAAGTCCAGATTTTTCTAAATCATCGATGTAGCTTGCGATTGAATTGCTAAACTAAGACATGAGGGTAATTTTATCTCTTCACAAATAAATTATTCCATTTAAATTATAATATCTTATTCATTTATTATTTATTTTAAATAAAAAATATACAAAATTAATTATTTTTTATTAACTATAATTTAAGATGCATATTCCATACCGAAAACATAAAAAACAAAAGAGCGGTATATTATAATCATAAAATCACTTGCAAAAAATAAAAATAGTTTAAACACATAATAACAGCGGATTAAGTTCAAAGTAGGAGTATCCTTAACACATAATAATAATGCAATATGTTCAAATTAACAATATGCTAAAGAAATTATAGCAGTACAATAAATTTAAAATAGCAGTACATAAACACAAATAATAGTGCAATAAATTCAAAATAGTAGTATATTGAACATAAAATAATAGTCTGACAGTCTCCATTCAAAGCATCAAAATTCTCTCCACAAAGTATTTGATAGTGCCCTTTCTTATTTATTGAGAAAGAAATATTAAAAGTATTTGAGTTTGGGTCCTAAAATAAACTTCGTGTTCGGTTTCAGTTATTATAATTTCAAAATTTCAATAACCATAATACCCAAAATTAATGTCAATAACCAAATAATATATTATAACCCATAATACACGAAATATAAATCTTACTATATTTATATAACTATTTTATTAATATTTCTAAGTCATACATACTATATAAACTAAAACACCACAATTTACCCCCTTTCTCAGATAAATTTGATAATACCAAAGAAAAATGAAGTAACCGAAAAAAATCTGTTCTTTTCAGTTCATTATGAGAAATTTGTAATAGAAGCTCCGGTTCGGATATTTCGGTTCATTGAAAAACTTACTTCGATTCCTCAAAGTTCGATTTCTGAAGAAAAAGATCAAGAACCGAACAAGAATTACATAATAAATTTCGAATTTTGGTTCTAGATTTTTTTTTTCAAAAAACCGAACTATCCTTGCCCTAGTTCCTATCTAATGATCATCCTCAACTTGAAGATTAGAATAATAGAATTTTATCGATCCTGCACCTTTAATTTAAATTTAAACTTAAATAAATATTAAATATAAATAAAGTCATCAATGAAAACGAAAAAAGAAGGATTCGAACCCCCAGTATGAATAACTCATACAACAGATTAGCAATCCGACACTCTAGTCCACCCAATCGTGTGATACGACTGTATCTTCGAACATTATGACTGTATGTGAGGTGATTTATGGTCGTATGTCGGGAGAATCTGGCTACGACATTTTCCTACATATGAGTACTACGGGCATATGCAGCGGTACTCACGGTCATATATTCAGGTGCTATGACCGTAACATGTTGAGATACAGCGATGTAGCCGATCACCTTCGAGTTGAGTGGATGCCAGTTGTGCAACACACGTCCATATGCGTTGATTTTTATGGCCGTATGTCGGGATTGTTACGGTCGCAGGTGGTAGAGTTACGGTCTTAACATGTGGCAGTTTATATAGCTGCAGGTGGATCTTTTTGGTCATTTTACCATTTTTCTTGATTTTTCTGTCGAGAGACAACTTCCAGGGGTGGATTTTGATATTCAAACACTTACGTATTCGTGAAATCAGTCGCCTAACAAGATTGTGGAGCTTGAGACGCGATTGAAAACAAATTGAACCATTTGAAATCAACTGATTCTTCAAGAGGTAATTATTTTTCAATATGAATTTCACTTCGGAAATCATGATATATATATATATATATATATATATAAAAGAATATACTTATAATATGGGTTCTGAACTTGAAAATTTATATGTTGAGTGGATATAATCTTGGATGATGACTTCGATTCAGATTTGTGACGATGTTATGAGCAATCTTTGGATTCAAATCGTTGTTGGTAGATTCTACGATGATTAATTGAATTTTAATTGCAAACATTTGAAAAATATTTATAAAGAGTTTGGACTAAATTATTCCAATGAATATGATAAATTGTTTGGAACTATTTGGTGAAGATAACACGTTGTTGTAGTCGTTTAGATTTGATTTTCGAACATTATTATTAATAAATAGTGTTTCATTCAAAATTGTTTTAATATTTATTGATTCTTTAGAAAACGTCTTGTTCGTGTTGGAACATTCTCGTCTAATAATGATACAAACATGTATTATGAATTAAAGGGAGTATATTGACTGCTAATGTCTTATAAAAAAAATCGATGTTTTGACATTCACTTTAGACATGACATTGCATTAAAAAAAATAAAAAATAAAAAATAAGTAACTAAGATTGGAATGCAGGGTCTACGTTAAGGGCATGAATTTCACAACATTAAATATATCATTCAATTTGTTTCTTTGTGCACATATTGACTCTAGTCTCAGTGGACAGTATACTTAGAACGCAGAGTCCACTGCTGCTGGGGAGAGAGATCCATGCATGCGTGAAAAGGCTTTCTCCCCATATTGATTAGCATATATGGGTTGTACTTTCTTATTTTGTTTTTTTATATTTCTGTGTCCAGTCCACTTCATTTTTTTTTTCAGTAAAACACACTTTAATTCAAAAATATTAGTCCTTTTTCCAATGTCCTACTGCACTGTACTGCACCCGCACCGCACCTGTCTTTAATATTTTTATTTATTATAGCAAAAAGGCGTAATTCTTCACCTTCATGGTCCCATCCTCCGATCCGACATGGAATGACCGACGAATTAAATCATGGTGATTTAACGACTTAATTGAAAGATAAAACCCCATAAAAATGTTGTTTGAGTCCATATCACTTGAAGAAAGTGAGGCTATCCCACCTAGAGGTGTTCGGCGGTTCAAAACTGCCGGTTTTTTGAACCGCCGGTTCCGGTTTGCCAAAAATCGGAACCGGAACCGAACCGCCTTATAGCGGTTCACGGTTATGGTGCGGTTCGGCGGTTTTTTTTTTTTTTTTTAATTTTTAAATTTTAATTTTAAAAAAAATATGGAGTAAAAATTGGACTTGAGCTTAATTCAGATATTAAAGTCTAAACTTGAATTTTGTAATTTTAAATCTTTGAATTAAGCGCCTACGTATTTGATATCCGTAACTTTAGAGTTTAGGAATCAAAATCAAAGTCCTCGTAGTTCATTTTTAAATTTGGTGGGGGGGAGGAAAAAAAATAAAATGGACTTGAGCTTAATTCAAATATTCAAAGTTAAAATTAAAAATTTCAACTTTAAATATTTGAATTAAGTTGCCTACGTATCCCCTTACCTTAGGAATCAAAGTCCTCGTAGTTCACTTACCTTATACTTACCTTAGGGAGCGGAGGTGGAGGCGGAGAGGAGATGGTTCAATCACCCAAGTCAATCGAATCATTGCTAGATCCGATATCATATGTATCACTGTCTTCTTGTTCATTATAATTTGGTTCTTGTTGGCGTAACTCGGCTTTCACCCAATCATTCAATAATACTTGGGCTTCAAGATTTTGAGGCGTCAATCGAGATCGCCGTTCATCCAGAATGTATCCTCCTACACTGAAGGCTTGTTCAACAGAAATTGTTGAGGCGGGGACAACTAGTATTTCCTTCGCAATCGTGGCAACTATAGGAAATATTGTAGACCTTTTTGCCCACCATTTAAGAAGATTGTTATTACCATCCGAACCACGTTCTAAAGCTCCCAATTCACAAGTAGTTAAATAATTTTCAAGTTCTTGATAAGCATTACTTTGATACCTTGTTCGTTTTCGGGATAAATCTTCTTGATAGGCATTCCATTCACTAAGATCCGGAATAGCAAAACCAAAAGAAGATGTACTACTACTAGAAGGAATGTGAACAGGAGAAGAAGAACCCGTACCAAGATCAAGACTACCACTATAACTACAAGCATATTCACGATAAAGAGTAGATAATAAATTTTTTGCATTTTGAACTAACTCGCTAGGATTTGGAGGACTAAAATTAGCAATAGGATTAGGAAATAAAGCATTATAGTAAAGTGAAAGTAATTTTAGCAAACCTTCCTCTCTAACTTGAGGATCTAAAAGTTTAGCAACTAAAAAAACCGGAGGAATGTAGGCGAAATATTTAATCCATTTGTCTCTCATTTCTTTTATACAATTAAATAACTCGGGAACTTTAATTAAAGACTTGAATACAAGTACAATTTTAACACAATGTTCAACAACAAGTGTAGAAGTAGGATAATAAACACCGGACAAAGATTCAGTTGCCTCTTTAAAGATTTTTAAAAGTGCCATTAAACTAGAGCACTTATCCCATTGAGTTGGCAATAAGCAAACGAGTACTTGTTCTTCGTTATAAAAATTGCATAATGCAATACGATATTCATAACTATCATTTAACAAATTGTAAGTAGAATTCCAACGATTTGGCACATCTTTTGAAAAAAAAATTTGGATGAATATTATTTTTTATTTACCTAGAGACGAATGTCTAATTAAATACATTATTGCTTCACGGATAGGAGCATATGCTTCTTGTAAAACAGTTAAACCATCTTGAACACATAAATTAAGAACATGACAAATACACCTAACATGAAAAAATTTACCACCAAGAGATGGCTCACATATTGCAATAAGTTATTCTAAACTAGTTGTATTGGAGCTATCATTATCAAAAGAAATTGAAAAAAGTTTTTGTACTAAATTATATTCAGATAAAATTGTATGAATTTTATGCGAAATATTTTGAGCGGTATGTGGGATATTAAACTCTCTAAAACCAATTAAATGTTTTTGTATAGTCCAAGAATCATCAATCCAAATACAAGTAATTCCCATATATGAATTTGCTTCCCAATGATCACTCCAAGCATCGGAACATATACAAACTTTATGATTTAAGTTTAAAAACATATTTGCTAAAATTAATTTTGCCTCGCTAGTAGTTTTTCGAACATCACGAGTTACGGTGGGGCGTGAAATTTTTTTACTAGCGGGATTAAAACTTAGTTGAGTGAAATTTTCATACATTTGGTCGTCGGCAAAGTTAAAAGGAAGAGATTTACCACAAACAAACCTAGCTAATTCTTTTGTAGCGGTAATTGGATTAAATTTAAATAAAGTACTATTACCTTGATTGGGGGCATTAGACGACGTCGCCGTGCCTCGAAGTTGGGTTTGATTAGACTCGATGCCAATATTATCGGGATGTTGTCTTTGTATAAGGCCATTGAGTGTCCCGTAACCTCCTCCTTTTTTAAACTTGTACATTTTATCGCAATAGTTGCACTTGACCAAGAAATGACCGGGACCGGATGCAACGTCGTCCATTTTTGTATAATGGATCGCAAATAATAGAGATTTCGGCTCGGATGGTTTCCTTTGTTTTGGTTTTGTTGGTTGCTCTTGCTCATCATCTTCATGAATCGATTTTGAGGCTTCAAAATATTTCGTTGATTTGTTCCTCGGTTAATTCATCGGGGACATAATCTCCAAAATTCGGACTTGGTATAGAATGAGAACTCGGAGTATGAGTAGGAGGAGGAGTACTACCACTAGCACCGTCTCTTCCACGTCGAGAAATGCCGGTGATAGCCTTTCCCTTTCCCCGATTGAATTGACCACTTGACATTTTTTCGAATTAAAAGTGTATACTTGATAGTTGAGATAATAGAAATTAGAGAGAAAGTAGATAGTTGGTGTGAGAAAAATGAAGGATGTGAGGGGGGTATTTATAGGTGTAAAAATGTAAAAAAAAAAAAAAAAAAAAAATTGAAAATGTGACCGTTGAACCGCCGGTTCCGATTTGAACCGCCGGTTCACAACGGCCACATTTTTGAATTTTTGATTTTTTTTTTTTTTGAAACCGCCATGTTCGTCATTTTGATTTAACCGAACCAACCGTCTAAAAACGGTTCACGGTTCCGGTTTTGAACCGAACCGTGGTCAACGGTTAACCGAACCGCGGTCAACGGTTCAAAACCGGCGGTTCGGCGGTTCGAACCGGAACCGTGAACACCTCTAATCCCACCAATATTTGTGATCAAATTAATTAATTAACTAATCATTTAGATGTATATTTTTCTATTATAATAAAATAGGATATTTTCAATCTAAAAACCATAAATCTCCTAAATATTCTGCTCGGGGACACCTCACATCTGATTAGGCTGTAGATCTGTCCAGGGCCGGCCTCAACCCATGAGATGCCTATGACGGTTATGCCAACCACGAGAGTAAAAAAAATAAACAATATATATATATATATATAGGGATAGGTTCAAGTAGGAAAGTTTTTTTCCGTAAGAAATAAGAATGATTTTGGGCCCTTGATCTTTGGTGATTAATGGCTGCGATTTGTGCACGTTGTGCTTAAAGTTAAGCTAAGTGTCTACGCTGGAATATTTTTGAGGGATATTTTTGTAATTATACGATTTTATGTTTGAAATTTCCTACAATCATGGGATTTCATATCCCACTTCTTATCTCTTCCCAAATTTAGCACCTTTGATAATATTGTTTTGATAATTATTGTGATGTCATTTATGTGATAGTTAAGACTTAAATCAGAAAATTTTGCATTGTTAATACATTTTATTTCGTTAATGTTTTAATAGTAGAGTTTAGCATTAAAATGTTATTTGTATTAGCACATTTAATAGGTAATACTAGCATATATGGTATGTAATCTTTGCATAGGAGTTTATGGGATTTACAAATGGAGTCTTATTGTATTTATTGTATTTTTAGTAAATGACGCGAAAATCATTTTGTACCTATACTTGAAAACGAGTATGATTATTTATCTTCCAAAAAATAAAGCACAACACATTGTATCAAAATTGATTGTATTGTACACAATAAAGCATAACAAAAATCACATAATTGGAATATAACGAACCGCACTCTATTTTCCAATTTGCAAAGACACACAAAACAAATGGTTAGCAAGATTTATTACTCCGATTTTTAAAAATAAAAATCAAATATAAAAAAGATAATGTTAGTTTTTAAGAAAATAAAAATAAATACACCAAAAATATAAAATATTTGAACGACTAAAAAATATGAAATCCCATAAAAAAATAGATATTAACCTAAAATATGAAATCCCATGAATATAGGAACTTCCCATAAGATAAATTAATCAAATTACATTGGTACCCCCAATAATTAAATTCGTTAGCACTCCTAGTTTCCCGTGTTAGCACACCAGAACGAAATTTGGGTCATTAATCTTGAAGGATTAATGGCTCACAATCATTCCTATTTCTTACACTTATATCATTTCACTCCATAACCCGCCCATATATATATATATATATATATATATATATATATATGTGTGTGTGTGTGTGTGTGTGTGTGTGCGTGCGCGTGCGTGTGATTTAAAATATATAAAATATACATCCTCCGTTATTTTATTATTGCAACATGTTGATTATTACATTGTTCACATACTCTCTTTTGACCATCTTTTGTGCTTTATACATATGAAAAAATATAGTCATGTGAGATCTTGTTAGATTCATCTCGAAATATACTTTCAAAATATCAACGTCTTATAATTTTTAAAAATGGAGAATTGAAGATATTAATAATCAAAGTTGTGCATTGGCAAGCGTGAAAGTCCAGATGTTGCAGTTATAAAAGAACAGATGTAGTATATAATTTCCTTTTTAATTTTGGGCTGCACCTCGAGGGTGGACTGTCCCTGGCAGCCGCCAGGAGCGCCTCCCCCTAGGGCCGGCCCTGGATGTACCCCTATTTCAGTCCGATTGCTTAATTTGTACAAAACCAGAGTTGTGTTAGATATGTATTGAGATTTTAGGTAAGGTTTAGAAATGGGGCTGGGATCCTCTGCAGCACAGCACGGTGCTGTGCTGCATCCCAGCCGTTAGATTACACACACCCGCACGTGTGTGTGTGTGTGCGCGTGTCCAATCGTGCGGCGCAGTGCAGCACAGCACCGTGCTGCACTGCAGAGGATCCCATCTCTTAGAAATGGTTGGTTAAATGTGTTTGCACGTAATTCGGTAACATCTATAATTTCCGAACACATTCTATAAATTTTGATCACCTAATTTAGGCTTGTGTTTGACAACCAAGTGATCGTGTGGTCGAGATCTTTGTACAAACAGTCAGTGACGGACATATATGGTGTCCCGGGGTGGCACAAGACACCCCTCAATTTCGTCCGCTTAGGGTAAATTTTTTTTCTATTACGGTGCAACTACAAAAATATATTTGCACAACTATAGATTTATATTAGATAATGATTAGGAGCTCAAAATTCACAACTCACAAGCCCAAAACTTATATTAAGATTGACTTTATGAACGATGTATTGATTTGCAATGTTGAGAAAGAAGCCTTTATGAAAGTTAAGATTGAAAATTTAATGGATCGCTTTCAAAAAAATGTGTATACGGAGATGTCAACTTTAAATGGTAAGTTCTACAAAAATTTGTTATATTTAATGCACTCGTAAATTTTATTTTTATGTTATTATATTTGATCGGAAAAAATTTCTCCGGGACACCCCTGGTAGACAATCCTTTGTCTAAACTAATAAAGATTAATAGTACATTTTTAAATCTATATGATATTGATGGCTTTTGTTATTCAAAATTGATTTTTTACTTGCTTCTTAGTGGCTAAGGCGGTTTTGTACAGTATTTGCAGTTGCAGGTATCATTGTCCTTTTGGAATTTGTCAGCTAAAACTACATAAACAATCTTACTACTGCGAGTTAAAAACCAGAGCACAGTTAGAATGAGTTGAAATACAGCTGGGTATAAGCAGAATAGGGAAGTTTGAACGGCCAGATCTGTTTTCATAGTACTAGGGAAAATAGGATGAGGAATTGGTACCTATCGTGCAAACTTAGTTACATTTACGCATGAAAGAAGTTATATGTTGGTAGTATTTTGTTTTCTTTACTACCTTTATACTACTATATAGCCCGTCGAAACTCGACGAGTAATCACTTTACATTGTAATTTACAAGTAGAAATCTAAAAATAATTTAATACTTTGCTAGGGTTAAGCAGGGCCGGCCCTGACATTTCGGGGGCCCTAGGCGAAAAGCTAAAAATGAGCCCCTTAAGATAGCTTTTTGAGTATCTTGTTTCCAACTTGAGTATCTTGTTTCTAGCCAAAGATACAGCTTGAGCATCCTGTTTCCAACAAAAGATAGCATATGATAGCTCACATGCTTGCGGAAGGCATAATTTTAATATAAAAACTATAATGTATAATAAATAAGAAAACAAGAAGCAAATAATTATTGAAATAATTTAGATCTTCTACCGTCCTGGGCGCTGCCTACCGTCCGATTGAGAATCTGAGAGAGAGTTCGCACTTTGCATAATCGCAGAGACAAAGAGCGTTGAGAGAGATCAGAGAATAGAGAGAGTGGAGAGAAGAGAACCGTTGCATTGCGGCGTTGCCCTCTGCCAAAAAAGAACCCTTTTATCTAAAAAACTTTTTCCTATTTTTTTTCTTTTTTTTTTTTCGTTCTGGAATAATTTGCCAAAAAAAAAAAAACCCGTTGATGAGTGGTGCCCGCAGATTGCCAGATTCCAAAACCCTATATCTATTTTTTTTTTAATGTGTAATGGACTTAAAAAAAAATTTTGGGGCCCCTCAAAATTGGGGGCCCTAGGCAAAGGCCCACCTTGCCTTATGGAAGGGCCGGCCCTGGGGTTCAGCCATCTTGAATCATTCACCGCAGCAGAACAAACGAATAAACCAAAAATGTTGAAGCTAGGATTCTGCCATTTAGAATTTATGTACTCATACTCGTTCTAAGTCCGATTGAAAGATAATTTTACTTTTTGTTCCCGTTCAAAACCCAAAATAGTAACACACGAAATAATGAGAGTATGGTCCAGCCATCCAGACGTGTTTAAAAATTATATATCCATATATGATTTTATTTCTCGTTTCCATCCCAGACCTTATAGTACTATCCGCTACTTACTCAATATATTTAAATTTATACAATTTGAATAATTAAATATAAGTTTCTATATTAATTGGTTATGTTTCTCAATAAAAACCCAAGCACTACAAAGTAGAGACTATAAATGACAAAAGCTTAATTAAACTCCTAGTATAAGTTTGGAAATCTACCATCTCCGAAAACCTTTAATTTTTATACCAATACTTTAATGTGCGATTCAATATGTGGATTCAAGAAGTTAGATAAATAAGATTAAAAAATAAAAAATACCACGTAGGAGGGACCCGTTTATAATTTATATAATCATAACCGTATGAAATAATTGGCGAAATTAATTTTCCGCTACAAAGTAAAACTATTATTTGTCCAACTCAATAATTAGGCAAATTAAACAAACTAGTGTCTTGCACCCGTGCGACGCACGGCCCACGATCTTGTATATGTCATTATATATTAAAACAGCCAAAAAAAAGAAATTGAAATAAAAATAGCATTATTGATCCATAATAACCACTACATATTATGATGTTCAAAAATTATTACAAATTTTTAAAAACCTCTTTGTAAACAATGTTAGTAGTTTTATTGCTTAATTTTCCATTTGCATCACAAACTAACATCTTCAATCCACTTCTGTTAGTCACTCTAGAAATTGCCACATATAATTGTCCATGGGTAAATACTGGCGTCCTCAAAAATATTCCGACATGTGAAAGAGATTGTCCCTGACTTTTATTTATCGTCATAGCATAAGAAACCATAATAGGGAACTGTCTCCTTTGGAAGCGAAAAGGCAATCTTGCATCAGAAGGAGTAAGAGTCAATCTAGGAATGTAAACCACATCCCCTGCATTACTTCCCTCCAAAACTCTTGCTTGAAGAACATAAGATCCCAACTTTGTAATAACTAATCTTGTTCCATTACACAGACCAGACGTATGATCAATATTCCGCAACAACATCACAGGAACCCCAACCTACAGAAAAAATAACAATTAGTTGTCAATGCTATAAAATAAAAAAAAATTACAAAATAAAATTAATTTTCTAAAATTAAAAGCATATAATTCGTAATATAAACCTTTAATTTCAATTGATGATTGGGCACCCCAGAACACTTTATGCTATTTAAATATTCCACAGAGTGCATTTGCTCGAATGCACTTATCCCTCTATCCATAGTAGCAATTGAATCTGCACTTAAATCAATTTTTTCATCTGAATTTTGTGCAGACACCATATACTCATTAATACGATCAACTTCGTCTAAAGTAAGGGCTAAAATTGCTCTTCCTTGCAAATACGATAAATCTCCATTGTGATCCCAAAATGAAGGATAAGTTGCATCGACAATTGAACGAATATAGTCATTAGATTCAGTTATTAAAAGTTCATCAGGAATCTGAACCTCAACCTCTCCATCATTGTCTCCCTCTAATGTTCCATCACCTATCGATGTCATCCAATGAGAGAATCTTATTAAACTATCTGCAACATCTGCATTCTGCAAATTCTGAAGCCTCATGTTCCTTGTTAAGCGCAGAACCTTGCAACTACGCCAAATAGCCGATGAATTAATTGTAGCATGTACAATATCTTGTCTAGTACCCTTAGGAATTACGGGCAATATCTGACGAAAATCTCCTCCAAATACAATTACCTTACCCCCAAATGGCTGATTATATGCTTCGGATCTTTCACTGTGCATGATATCGCGCAAACTACGATCAAGAGCCTCGAAGCAAAATCTGTTTAAAAAAAATTCAATCAAATGAAAGAAATATTGTCAATTGAAAAAAACATCTTTAACCAAATTTAACTATTAATATATCTTAATTTTATTTAAAATTAAAAATCAGACCTATTCATCATTGGAGCCTCATCCCATATGGTAAGATCCGTTTTTACAATGAGTTCAGCGAGAGCACTTGGTTGCTTTATATTGCATGTGGAAATCTCATTCAAATTTAAAGGAATTGCAAATCTGGAATGAGCTGTCCGGCCGCCCGGTAATAGCAATGAAGCTATGCCACTGGATGCGACATTTAATACAATACCACCTCTCGAACGAACAGCAGCTGAAAGTGTCTTCCAAACAAAAGTTTTACCAGTCCCACCAGAACCATACAAAAAGAAGACTCCCCCACGTTGGCTATCGATGGCTCTCATAATAGTATTATACACAAGACGCTGCTCACTATTCAACATGCTTACAAACTTTTGATATTCTGCTGTAAGCGCATCTCTATCATAAGCAAGCTCAGCAGCTATTAATAGATTAGTGAAAGAAACAACGTCAATATTATCCGGATATGGCAAGCTCGGATATTGTTCAAGAGATCTACCTCTTTGCTGCATGATATTCTCAATCTCGCGCAAACACAAAGTCTTAATTTGATCCTCTGTAAGTATCAAATCTGTACGAAAGAAGAAAAAAATCAAAAAAAGAAGAGAAATTGAGGGAGTGATGGAAAAAATATCAAAATAGGTACCTTCGCGCCTCAATCTCATTCTATATCTGAATTGAATATCAGCAGATAAATAACTCCAGCACTTATCCCAAACAAATTCTGGACGTGACATAGAATCGGAAGTGAGCAAAGTGACAAACAATGATCTCAACATATTTTCTGATCCCCATGAACTTGCTTCAACTATAGCATCAACATACTCTTTGTCATCATCTAATAATCCTCGAGCATAACATGCATCTCTAAATGTCTGGTACAAAGCACCATTAAATGTCCTTATATCATCATAGCATTCACATCCATGCACTACGTTCAGCAAGATTCTTAAGAAATATAGCTCCCCAGATCCTGGATAAACATAATATAACCTTCCAAATGCAGTACCCTTTTTCCTTGGTCGCCATTGTCGTAATTTAGCATCCCAAACAAACCACTTTAGAAACTCTGCATATGTCAATTCTTTTGCTTGAGGATAAATCTTGTTTGCCTCCATCCATGCTGTAAACATTGTACATTTGGAAGAATGTCGATCCAACACATACTGAAAAGAAGTTCCCTCTTGAAAGATCACATTTTGCTCTCCCTCAAGATGAAACCCAAGCCTGACTACAGTAGGTTCCCTAAAATGAATCTCATATCCAAACAACCTCCAAGCAGCTTCCGAAGTAGAAATATATCTACAGTCGTAGTACATCTTAATCTCATCAACAAATTCAGATGAAGTATCCCCATCAGCAGCACGATAAAATGAAGCTGTTACTCTATCATTGCCCTTGTGCACATACTTAAACAAATACTTTATAGAACGGGATTGATTGCACCATTCAACATTTATATGCGCACGGTACTTCATCAATAAATAACGATTGTGAGGAACGACGAACCTACATTCATAAAAATAATAATGGTTATATCAGGAATTCCAAAATTGAAAATATTATAACATGAAAAGTAGTATACCTGTTGTCGAGATCAATACCGTTTTTAACAATTCGCCTTCCATCATCCCTACGACGGTATACTATATATCCCTCCACATCCACCGTAGTTCTATCGGTGAATTTTTTAGGGAAATGTTTAGTGCAGCTCCCATTAGACATGCACGGCGAATTAGTATTTGCTAATCCACATGGACCATGCATCATGTATTCCGACACGGCATCGTAGTATAGAGGGTCAAGATCTTTATCTGGTATCTCAGCAGAAATTATACTGTCGGCAACATCCTCATTACACGTACCATCAAAATTACTCAAGAATAACAATATATGAGCATGTGGCAGTCCGCGCTTTTGAAACTCAATTGTATATACAACTGCATTTGAAAAAAAAATTTAGAATAGTTCAGGTGAATATAATTATTGTCATAATTATTTATTCCATTATTTATTTCCGTATCGGGTTTTTGAATGAACAAAATAAAGAATATAAAATAAACTCACCAGCTTTGGTCTCTCCAAAGATATTTCCATGACGAAATTCTCGTATTAGATTGTCCAATTTGGCGTGAAAAATTCGCGAAAGAATATCCGGACGATCCTCAGGACGCAAATTCCTCTTCTTAATGAAGCGAACATATTCTGGCCATTTAGGATTACATGTGAACGTAACAAATAGGTTTGGATAGCCGACACATCTGCATATACCCATTGCGTCATGATAATTTTGTATCATATACCGCGCTCCACCAACAAATGATGAAGGTAATATAATTCTCTTTCCGATCGAATAAGAATTTGTATCTCCGCGATTTAAAGCATCATCCAATGCAGAATAAGAATCACATCTGAAGTCCGATTGATGATTTCTTACGTATGTAATACGGTATGACTCAACCATTGTATAGCCATCCACCAAAAACTGTTGAAACAAACGTCTTGAAAATAAGATATGAGGAGATTCATCAGACCTTTCTTGTAAACGATAAACAAAATACTCTCGCAAGGTCACGTTTTTCTGAGTACGTGCCTTACTCTTCTCAGTTTGGCAATGCGGAACGTCATCTCTGAAACCATCTTCTCCATATAAAAAAAGCAGTGGATATTGCAAAGGCAAATAAGACACATGCAACTCACTTATTCGCCTCAACCGTCCCGATGGACTCTCTACAATAATATCTCTATTTCCAGGAATATCATCCACATCTCCAACAATTAAAGTTGCTACCTCTGAAACTTGTGGCAAATTATAGCGTCGCCCATCAGAATTTCTACGACTAACCAATTTCAATTTAAGGTCAATAGTTGCATCATCCCGTAATCTTTCTCCAGCAAAACGAAACCAACGCACAAGCAAATTATTTTCATCAAGAATTTTTTTTATTATTTTAACAATATCATTATGAACTCCCCCATCATTATCCTCTTGCCTGTTAAAAAAAACAATTGATAAGAAATATAAAAATAAAAATACTTTATTCGATAGGAAGTAATAACGGAAATCTTATAAACAATCATAAAAAAGTTACCTTACAAATCGCATTCTATTACGTATCTCATTTTCTGTATCGTAAATATATAACTGAGCAAACATTGCTTCGGAGTTCCTGGTCGGCAACAAACTGCCCATCAAATGATAATTTTCCCCATTCAATCGAAACACTGGTGCTGATCTTCCATCATTTAACGATGTATCTATTTTGCCACCCATTGACGTGAAGGAGAACATTGTATTATACACTCGAATGCTCTCAATAAAGTACTTACTTAAATTATTTGTACCATATAATAAATCTTTGAACAATTGGGGAGGCTCTCTCATAAATGGTAGTTGTATTTTCCCTGAAACAGAAATCAAAAAATATTTCAACCGAAATAAAATCTTACATATTAAAAAAATATTAATAGTGTAAGATTAAAAATAAATAACAAAGTCTACCATGAGTGCAACACAAAGAATAGATGGGAGATTCAGTACACTGGGTACTTTTCTCCAATCTCTCATCGTACCAAAAAATAGCCCCACAATATTTACATTTCCAATTAGGATCCCCAAGATCATAATAACCTGCACATTAATTTTAATAATAAGAAAGAAAAAAACATCTAAAATGTTAGAAGAATATTTACTTAACTAACTTTATTATATATCATGTATAGCAAAATGTATTTATTCAATTGAAGATTGAACTCTAATATTCTGAAGAAGTATTTTTTTTTGACAATTATCTGCAGTATTTATTATTTATAGATTATTTTATTTTTTTTTATTAATTTCCTACACATTTTCCTGCGCAGTCGGTGGAGTGCATGCGCAGTCGGTGGAGTGTAGTCTTATCCCGTCCTTTATTAATGTCTTTATAAATTTTTTTTCTATTAATTTGCTACACAACATTCTTAACCCTAAATCCCGCCGCCTCCCACTTTCTTCCTCCCCCAGCTTCACAGATCGAACTGTGAGCTCATTCTTAACCTCCCAACCCTCCCAACCCTCCTAACCCTAATTCCCGTAGCAGTTAATACATCCATCGCACCTTCCTTCTGTAATACCCGTACTCTTATTGACTGTTTGACTCTGTCATCCTCCTTATTTTGTCGCTCTGTAAATGCTTGGAGATGTTGTTAATATTGTTATTGAGTTTCGTATCTCGTTTGGTTTTTGATCATGTCGTTTAGACCTTGCAGAAATGTTCTGGGCCAGAGATATAACGCACGCTAGGCCTAGGCTAACGCACGCTAATTCTGCTTGATTAGCGCACGCTAGCTTTGGGGCCGTAGCGCGCGCTAAGAGGATCAGTCAGGTCAGAACCAGTATTTCGAACTGCTCTCTGGACTGGCGGATTAACGCACGCTAGGAGTTGTTTAGCGCGAGCTATTCGTGGTTAGTAGCGCACGCTAACATCCGTCCGTAGCGCACGCTACCGAGCTGGTCAGCAGAGGCAGTGAAGTTGCCAGGATTTCTGGAATATCAGGTAGCGTACGCTAGACTTCGGCTAGCGCACGCTAAAGCTATTGCATAACGCACGCTAAATCATAGAGCTAGCGCACGCTAAGTTGGAGCAGGGCAGAGACAGTGAGTTACGACTCCGATCGAATGCCACATTTTGGACTAGCGCACGCTAGAGGCAGACGATTAGCGCACGCTAACGGAGCCTGCAGAAGCCACTGGACTATCCGGTGACTTCGCTAGCGCACGCTAATGAAGGAGGTGTAGCGTGCGCTAGACTGGGCAGATATAAATATGACAGTTGACTTCCATTTCGTCATTTCTCACCTACTTCACTCCTTTTCGACGGAAATCGCTCGGGAGAGACGATCTTGGGTGATTGGAAGTAATCTTCCTTCTAACAACAACATACTTGGTTGGAGAACAAGGATTTCTCAACATCTAATTCCTCCTAACGTCCGAATCAAGGTAAAAATCCTTAGAACCCTACTTTTTGGGAATTTTGGGGTTTTTCGTAGATTCGTCCGATTTGTCCGTTTGGAAGCTTGAGAACCTTGAGATTATGATGTATCTATACCGTATGCATTCTTTTCCTACGATTTTATGGTTTGGGTTGTACCGTTTTCGGACTTGTGAGATTTTGGACGATTTTCCAACCTCTAGTCGATTATCCGTACACCCTTACGAATCGTAGACGAGTTTCGGGGGTTTCTTCGTGTAATTTGAATATGGATAATTGATCATCATATTCCTTGCGAATCGTTTAGGTGCCGGAAGCACGTGCTTGGACCTACCGATCTGATACCCCTTTTTCCGTTCGTTTTCTCGATGTCTCAAAGGCAAGTATATAATTATGATTGTACGTTCTCGAATTTGAAAGTAAGAAGTATTGATGGTATGATATGAACGAACCGTTTCTACGGCATTCATATATGTATTGTTGGCATGTAATGAACGAACCGTTTTGACGGCATTCCTACATGTAACGGCGTATGATATGAACGAACCGTTTCTACGGCATTCATATACGTCTTAATGTGGCACTATGAGATTTTAGTTATTCCGGAATGCTAGTCTTGAATTGATGAATTGACGGTTACATTTACTTTATTGACGAGAAGTATTGTGTTTCATACTTGATATTCTTGCACTAGCTATTCGACGGCTAACCCCTTATGGGGGAAATACGTTTTATGTATTTCAGGTTCCAGGAGAGCGGACAGGCAGGTATCGGGTCGGCATGAAGATGGTGGGCAAGTGTGATACTGTGTATTTCTTCCAGTTATGTTTGGAGTTTCCCATTCAGTGTTGTTGTACTGGATTAGCTATTGAATATTCGAGTATTGTTTTCCGTTCTCCTTGACGTTCCGGCCTGTGTTTGCTGAAGTATTGATTCGAGTTGTGATGTTTGTGAATACATTGGTTATGTTTTGAACACCTTTGTATTGTTTTTCATCCCATTGTGTGTAGACCTTATCGGTCAAAATTTATGGTTCCGCGTATGTTTAGCCTTGTGGGTCCCACGGCGGGGCTTACGGCGCTGTAATATCCCTGAATAACTCGGGGGTGTTACAGAATATGGTATCAGAGCTTAGGTCTATGGATACCTAGGTTGTCGGTCTTTTGGGTCGATCGAGTTGTCTTTTGTCCGCAATATCACTACTTTGCCATCATCACAGTGCGACCGGTACTTGTAAGACCTCTTACTCTTCTAGTGTTTCCTTGTTTATTTTACTTCGTTTTGTCGGTATTCGTGAGAATCGGTCACTTTGATGACGTGTAATTGAATTGTGCTTACGTGACTTGTGTGTTCTTCAGTATGTCAGCTGGTAGGGGCCGTGGCCGTGGTCGTGGCCGTGGACGTGGAAGAGGTCGTGGCGCGGCCGTTTCCATCAGCTCAGTTGCGGGGTCGACCAACCCCAGTTTGTCGAACTCGGTGCATCCTGACACCGAGAGTCAGCACGACCAGTCAGACGGTCAGGGGAATAACGCGGACGTTGGAGTGGTGAATGCACTTCAACAATTAGCTACTCAGATGACTATCTTGGCCCAAACTGTTCAGCTGAATAATCCGAACCCGAACACGGATGCCTTACTTCAGAATGTAATCCATATGCACCCTCCATAGTTTGGCGGTGCCACGGACCCGTTAGGCTGGGAAGACTGGCTAGCAGAATTGGAAAAGATTTTCGAGGCGGTTGATTGCCCCAAAGTGAGGAAAGTACCGATTGCTCAGTATTTCCTCACCAAGGAGGCCGCTACCTGGTGGAAGGTCATCAAGCTACAGGATCGCATTGCCACGTGGGATGAATTTAAGGAACTCTTGGAGGCCGAGTTTTGTCCTTGGCCGGTGCGAGAGAGCCGAATCCGAGCCTTTTTCGAGGCTAAACCTCAAGATATTCCCGTATCGCGGGCGATCGTGGAGTACAACCAACAATTGATCCACGTGAAGGATCAAGTGCGTAACGAGCGTGATAAGATCCGTTATTTTGATATGCGGATGAATTTGGACTTACGGCGGTATATGGCCGGATTTGCTTGTACCACACTGAAAGAGTATCAGGACAGAGCTTTAGCCCATGATATGTTGAGCCCCGACAATGATACCGTTGAAGAATCGAAGAAGCAGAAAGTCGCGGGAAGTTTTTCTGGCTCTAAAGGTGGCAACTTTCAGAAGTCACAGACGACTAGCCGTTTTGCCGGACAGTCGTCACGTTCTAATAAAGGAAAGAGGGGCTACCGTCCTACTCCGGGCACCTCAAATCGCACGGTGACTTGCTATAATTGTGGTCGTCCAGGCCACGTCAGTTTGGAATGCAACTTTCCACCATTGAAGTGTCACACGTGCGGACAGATGGGACATAGGGCGGCTTATTGTTCCGAGCCGAATCAGACCTTGGACACTCGGGCTTCCGCCCCAGCTGGTCAACCTCAGCGACTTCGGCAGGGCCGGGATGTGGTCGAATGCCGGAGGGGGAATTCTAGTGTCGGTTCGGTACAACCTCGGGTTTATGAGATGCGTCGAATGCACGAGCCCGATGCGTGGCTTGTGTACCATCCATGTTTTATCTTATCCAGTCCGTGTACTCTTTGATACGGGTGTTACACATTCTTTTATATCTTTGGAATGTGTACACCGTCTGAATATAACTTGTTTAACTGCTTGCGATCCCTTTATCGTGAAACTGCCCAGCGGGGATAGGATTGTGGGGAATCGGGAGATTAGAGATTTTCCGGTGAGTATATCCGGTATGGAATGGTTATCGAATTTGATTGTAGTTGATATAGAGGGCATGGATGTGATCCTCGGCGAGGATTGGCTTGATAATCATCAAGCGATTATGAACTACCGTACCAAGGTTATCACCATGATGACTAAAGACGGATTCGAGTACTCATTTTTGGGGCGTAAGTCGGGACTATCCAAGTTGCTTATCAGTGCCATGAAGACCGTAAAACTTTTGAATAAAGGTTGTACGGGCTATTGGTGTTATGCCTTGAAAACGGAAGGAAACGAAATCGATTTCTCTTCGATTCCGGTTGTTAGTGAGTACCCGAAGCGTTTTTAGGATGAACTCCGGGATTACCGCGAGATCGAGAGATAGATTTTTCCGTGGATTTAGAGCGGATGCGGCCCCGATTTCTAAAGCACCTTATCGGATGGCACCTTCCGAGATGCAAGAATTGAAGAATCGGTTGGGAGAACTTACGGAAAAAGGGTACATCGGGCCGAGCGCTTCGCCTTGGGCGCGCTGTTCTTTTCGTGAGGAAGAAGGATGGTTCACTACGTTTGTGCATCGACTACCGGAGCTGAACAAAGTAACCATCAAGAACAAATACCCTCTACCTCGTATAGAAGATTTATTTGATCAATTGCAAGGGGCTGCAGTTTTCTCGAAAATTGATTTAAGATCCGGATATTATCAACTCAGGGTGAGGGAGTCCGACGTTCCGAAGACGGCATTTCGGACGAGATACAGGCACTATGAATTTGTAGTCATGCCTTTTGGGTTGACTAATGCACCGGCAGTGTTCATGCAGTTAATGAATAAGATATTCATCGAGTACCTCGACAGGTGTGTAGTCGTCTTTATTGATGACATCTTGATATATTCTCGAGATAAGGAGGAACATGCCCGACACTTGCGTTTGGTTTTAGATATTTTGAGAACCGAGCATCTCTATGCGAAATTCTCGAAATGCGAATTTTGGTTGGAAGAAGTTATGTTTCTCGGCCATGTGATTTCGGCCGAAGGGGTTCGTGTAGACCCGCAGAAGATTGAGGCAGTGCTGGATTGGGCACCGCCTAAAAATGTTAAGGAAGTTCGTAGCTTTTTGGGCCTTGCTGGGTATTACCGTCGGTTTGTCGAGGGGTTCTCGAAACTCGCTCGGCCGCTTACGAAATTACTCCAGAAGACCGAAAAGTATGTTTGGACAGATGAGAGACAACAGAGCTTCGATGAGCTGAAGAGGCGTTTGACTTCAGCATCGATTTTAACTTTACCACATGGTAGTGAGGGCTTTGCAGTTTATAGTGATGCTTCGGGTCAAGGTCTGGGTTGTGTACTTATGCAGCATGATAAGACGATAGCTTTTGCATCACGACAATTAAAGCCTTATGAGATGAATTATCCTACTCACGATTTGGAATTGGCCGCAATTGTCTTCGCGCTCAAGATTTGGCGGCACTATTTGTATGGCTCACCGTGCCGGATTTATACCGATCACAAGAGCCTGAAGTATATTTTCAGTCAGAAGGAGCTGAATATGAGACAGAGGCGTTGGTTAGAGTTGATAAAGGATTATGATTTGGAAATTCTTTACCACCCCGGAAAAGCTAATGTCGTTGCGGATGCTTTGAGTCGCAAATCGGCATCTCTTCAAATGCTCGAGGTTCTTACATCTCAGACGAAAATTCGTCAGGATTTAATTGAGCAAGGGATAGAAGTTTGGCTTCAGCGAGTACAGGGACAGTTGTGTACTCTCGAAATTACATCGTCCTTAGTTGATGACATCAAAGGGAAGCAGTGGAGTGACCCGATGATTTCTCAACTGAAGGGAGACGTAATTAAAGGAAAAGCTCCTGGCTTTATGGTTCACGAGGATAGTATTCTGAGACTTCAGGGCAGGCTTTGTGTTCCGAACGATTTAGAGTTGAGGCAGAGAATTCTCCGAGAAGCTCATGCTACGCCTTACTCAATCCACCCCGGGACGAGCAAGATGTACAAAGATTTTGTAACACCCCAATTCACAAATGGGACATTACACGCCGTAGAACCCTCTTGAGGTCTACCAGGCTAACACATGACACATAACCACAATGAAAACCCCAAAAGATGCACTCAAAAGTAAATAGGGCCGTGGCCTCGGCCAAAACATTTCAACGGAGTACATAAAACATAATGTAAATATCAATTCGTTGCCCACGCAGGGGACTTAAACCAAGTTCAAGAATAAACAGTTTAACTCCAATACTCGACATATGCAATGACAAAACATAAAAATAAACAATACAGACTCGAGCCACTATCATCAAGCCATCCCATCCTTCGCGTGCGTGCCAGTACTGCTCCTCGGCTCTCCGGCACAGAAATGCATAAGACGCATTTCCCCCATTTAAGGGGTTAGCATTCGAATAGCTAGTGCAAGTACACAATTACACAACATTATATACAAAAATACGGTTTTACACAATCATCTCAAACATAGGTCATTTGCCACATATATATTCCGGAATACTACATTGGCAATCACATCGATTTTCAGTCATCACGATATCACAAAATCACAACTGGTATCCCGTGGCCGTACCCCTTAGTATCGACCCCCAGACATCCCGTCGAACACTCCGGGTGGGATACCTCTTCCGCGTCCGTACCCCTTAGTATCGACCCCCAGACATCCCGTCGAACACTCCGGGTGGAAGTTCAATCACACACGCACCCAAGTCCACTTCCGCGGCCGTACCCCTTAGTATCGACCCCCAGACATCCCGTCGGACACTCCGGGTGGAAGGAACACAACTCACGCACCCAAAAATCACCATTCATCATTCATTTCGAAAATCACAATATACATAACGAAATATAATACATGTACTTGCCTTGAATGAAACGAGACGAAGGAAACGACGACGGAATAGGTTTCGGTCCGAACAATCCTCCCAAATCCAATCCTAACACAATAACGGTATACACAAGTCTCAATAACGCGGAAAGGTAAGAATTAATCCTAATCCTACCCGTTGGGGCAATTCATCGGACACCAAGAGTGCATAAGGAAATGAAATCGGTCAATGGTAAAACAACGGGATTTCATCCCAATCAAAAACAAGAAAATCATGGGTCGCGAGAATACTACCAAAACCTAATAACAACATCGGTTAATTCGAATTAAAACACAAGATCACCACCAAACCCTCCCCAAAAATCATACTAGGGTTAAAGGAATTCTTACCTCTTGAAGAATCAAGCATTCAAATTCAAAAACCACGTGTTAGATCCGCAATCCGAGCCACTCGATCGAAAAGGGATGAAGAAATCTACACAATTAAGTGATAGATGGAGGAACTCTCCCTCTCAAGACTCTCTCTCTCTCGCACGGTTGAAGAAGGGGGAAGGAAATGAGTGATTTATTTGAATAAAACGCTGATATAGGGTGACCGCGCCGTGTGCCGCGGCTCGGATAAAGCGTGCCGCGACGCAGCAAAATTGTGCCAGTGGTGGTGACCGCTCGTTGTGCCGCGGCTCATCCGAAGTGTGCCGCGGCTCAGACTCGGCGTGTGCTGCGGCACTGCCGGACTGTGCCGCGGCACGCGGTACAGTCGATTTGGCCGGCAAGTGTCACACGGGTGTGCCGCGGCACGGACAAGTGTGCCGCGGCGCACAATCCTTGTGCCGCGGCACACGGTACAGTTTGTTTAGGCAACAACTGGGTGATGTGTGTGCCGCGGCGCACAATACTTGTGCCGCGGCCCACACCCCCCCTCGGGTCCCAAAATGACGAAAAATGATCCGGAAGGAGAATAAAAGCAACAGGGATCGATATTTGGGCAACAATAACACGTAGTGGAAGTACGGAACCCAAAAACGATCTGAGGTACACAACCAAAGTCGAACAAGGGACAAATTCCCTAAACTTCTAGGAAATTACAAAAACGGCCCAAACATCCGAAAAATCACGACACAACGTCGGATTAACAATCCGAAACTCGCAACATGCTCTACACAAGCATACGAACTCATGGAAGTAAGAAAACGACGAAATCGAACGAGTTTAACGAGAATCGAATACACGTGAGACAGAATATAACACGAGATGAAATTACGTAAAAACATTATCAAGACCCGTCTAAACGGAAAACTCCAAGAACAAAATAGGTTCAGAATTACAAAATAGTGCCAGGCGAGTTGTCCGAAACGAATATGCACCAAAAATAGAAATTACCAAGGATAGAAAACGCGGATATTACATTATCTCCCCCTAAAAATAAGTTTCGTCCCGAAACTTACAACACGAATAACTCGGGATATCTCGACCTCATACTCTCCTCTGTTTCCCACGTGGCCTCCTCGGATCCATGCCTCGACCACTGCACTTTGACCAAAGGGATGGTTTTGTGCCTGAGTTGCTTAGCCCGACGCTCTAAGATCTGAATCGGCTTCTCCTCGAAGGTAATGTCGGGCCCCAACTCGATCTCTCCAAAATCAATAATATGGCTAGGGTCCGGTACGTACTTCCTAAGCTGGGAAACATGAAATACGTTATGCACGTGGCTCAGGGACGGCGTCAAGCCTAACCGATATGCAAGCTCTCCAACTCTCACGGTCCAATAAATCTCGGACTAAGTTTACCCTTCCGACCGAAACGGTAAACTCCCCGCGTCGGCGACACCTTAAGCAAGACATGATCTCCCACCTCAAACTCCAACGGTCGGCGACGTGTATCGGCATAAGACTTCTGCCGACTCTGGGCCGTCAGCAATCTACCACGAATCAGGGTAATCTTCTCCCTCGTCTCAACTATCAGATCGGGCTCGGTACCGATTAGCTCAGACGTATCATCCCAACACAACGGTGATCTGCACCTCCTTCCATACAACGCTTCGAATGGTGCCATTTTGATCGAGGCATGCCAACTATTGTTATACGTGAACTCGATCAACGGCAAGTGTGTCTCCCAATCATCCTTCCAATCTAAGGCACAGGCTCTCAACATATCTTCTAGCGTATGTATCGTCCGCTCAGACTGTCCGTCTGTCTGGGGGTGGTAGGATGTACTAAGTCTCAACTCGGTTCCCAAAGCTCTATGAACGGCCTGCCAAAAATGTGATATGAACCGGCCATCACGATCCGAAACAATGCTCTTAGGGGTCCCATGCAATCTCACTATTTCTGCAACAAACACTCGTGCAAGCCTCTCCGGCCCCCAAGTGTCCTTAATACTTAGAAAATGAGCTGATTTGGTTAGTCGATCAACAACGACCCAAATCATGTTCATTCCCGTCCGAGTCTTAGGCATATTGGTAATGAAATCCATAGAAATATCCTCTCATTTCCACTCCGGGATAGGAAGTGGTAATAGCTGACCAGCGGGTCGATGCTCGATCTTAACTCCGACGAGTCAAACACTTCTCCACAAACTCGCTAACATCCATCTTCAAATTACTCCACGGTAGTTACTCCTCACGTCCTTGTACATTTTACTCGTACGGGATGTATGGAGTAGGCGTGGTATGAGCTTCGCTTAAGATCTTGTCTCGGTTCAATATCACATGGTACACAAAGTCCGCGCGAAACCTCAAAACTCCATCATCGTGAACCACAAATCCAGGGGATTTCCCTTTCTTCTCATCCTCCTTAAGCTGGACCAAAAATGGATCGTCATACTGCTTCGCCTTGATATCATCGATCAAGGACGAAGTGATCTCTAATGCACATAAGCGGCACTGAACTCTACGAACCCAAACCTCAATATTCGACGGATGAAATCTCATGGATCTTACTCTGCGGTGTAAGTACCTCTAACATCCGCAAAGCCATCGGTTTTACGCTCAACGCATCGGCCACTACGTTGGCCTTACAGGATGGTAAAGTATCTCGAGGTCGTAATCTTTAATTAGTTCTAACCACCTACTGTCTCATGTTCAACTCTTTACATGAAGATGTACTTCAAACTCTTGTGATCCGTAAAAATCTTACATGATGACCCATAGAGGTAGTGCCTCCAGATTTTTAAGGCGAAAACGACCGCAGCTAACTCCAAATCGTGCGTGGGATAGTTTACTTCATAAGGCTTCAATTGGCGGGACGCATAAGAAATCACTCTGTCTCTCTGCATCAAAACACACCCTAGACCAAGGCCCGAAGCATCACTATACACTACGAAGTCCTCGTTCCCCTGAGGCAATGCTAAAACGGGCGCGGTAGTCAGACGTCTCTTTAACTCGTCAAAGCCGTCTGCTGTCTGCAGTCCACTCGAACTTCGAGTTTTCGGAGCAACTGAGTGAGTGGTCTAGCGATCTTAGAAAATCCCTCAACGAATCTGCGGTAATAGCCGGCGAGACCCAGAAAACTCCTCACCTCCTTCACATTCTTAGGCGGCTCCCAAGCCATCACTGCCTCTATCTTCTGCGGATCTACCCGAACTCCCTCTGCTGAAATCACATGCCCGAGGAACGTCACTTCCTCGAGCCAAAACTCACACTTAGAGAACTTCGCGTACAACTGCTCAGTCCTCAAAGTGTCTAATATAATTCGGAGATGTAAGGCGTGATCCTCCCGGCTCCGTGAATAGATAAGAATATCGTCGATAAAAACGACTACGAATTTGTCCAGATACTCAATAAAAACCTTGTTCATCAACTGCATGAACACTGCTGGGGCATTGGTTAGCCCGAAAGGCATAACCACAAACTCGTAATGGCCATATCTCGTCCGAAAGTCAGCTTTCGGAATATCGACGCCCCGAATTCTCAATTGGTAGTAGCCCGATCGCAAATCAATCTTCGAAAAGACTGTCGCCCCCTGAAGCTGATCAAACAAATCGTCAATCCTGGGAAAAGGGTATTTATTTTTGATGGTCAGCTTGTTTAATTCTCGATAATCGATGCATAAACGAAGCGACCCATCTTTCTTCTTAACGAAAAGTACGGGCGCACCCCAAGGCGATGCGCTCGGTCGAATATACCCTTTATCTAACAATTCTCCCAACTGGTTCTTCAACTCTAACATCTCCGACGGTGCCATACGGTACGGTGCTCGAGAAATAGGGGCTGCATTCGGCTCTAGATCGATAGGAAACTCCACCTCTCGCCGTGGTGGTAACCGGAAAGTCGTCTGGGAAGACATCGGGATACTCACTAACAAGCTGGAATTGACGACATGTCAACTCCACCATCTTCCGCCTTGAGCATAGCACCGTGAGCCGACACAGCCACGGTTCGAAGTTTCATCGCCTTCAAGGCGCTAATCACGCTCCCGATCTACCCGGCTTACGGTACGAAAGTATGCTCGGTGCCATCCTCGGCCACGATCGAGATAGTACGAGTCCGATAGTTCATGATAGCACCGTGACGCTCTAACCAATCGTCCCCGAGGATTAAATCCTCACCCTTGAGGTCGATAACAATGAGGTTCGAGGGCCAATCTCGGCTCCCGATCCTCACGGGGCAATCCCTAACTTCCCGGTCCCCAACCATACGATCCCCACTAGGCGTACCCACTACAAACGGTTCACACTCAAACAAGCAGTTAAAGCCAATACGATTCACACAATCCGATGCAATAAAGGAATGGGTAGCACCCGAATCAAAAAGCACGGAAACGGGATGAGTAAGGATCTGAGTGGTACCTGACGCCACCGGAATGTCCGCCTCCTCTGTGCGCCTCATCTGGTACAATCGGGGGTGGACTGAACCCGAGCTCGAGGCTCTGTGGCGATCCGGCTGTCCCCGTCCTCTACCACGACCCGAACTCTGCGGAATATGAGTAGATGGAGTGTTATGATCCCTCTGCTCGGTAGTGGTAGTCGGAACTCTAGCGACCATGGTGGCTCTCTCACAATGAGTCGCCCGATGCCCGGTCTGCCCGCAAGTAAAACAAATAACTGGAGGAAAAGGGCAATCCTTCATCAAATGCTCATATTGGTTGCAGTTAAAACAAACCCTGCCACCGTAAGCAATTTGGGTGAACGATTACTCGAGATCCCCGGTAGGTGAAACGGTCTCTTCCGGGTGTAGGAGCGAGCGAGACCTCGGCCCGACCACCTTTCGGTCAAGAATCCACCGGTAGTCTTACGCTTCTTAGCTTCCGAAACCGACTCGATTCAGGATCGCCATCTCGATCGCTAGGGCGCGATCTCGGTATTCTTTCAAAGTGGCACACATGAGCGGTGCCATACCGCCTAATATGCGGCTTCATGCGCATATTGAAGTAACGGATTTTATCACCTCCGTCCTCACACGATCTCTCACGAAACCCAACCGATTGTAAGTAATGATGGCACGAGAAATAGGCACGTCTGAGGTGTAGCGGTGAAGAATTCCACAATTCTGCGTTCCTTGACTGGCGGCGGACAATACTCTGCTTCCATAGCAGCCTTGAATTCCTCCCAAGTAGCTCGACGGTCTCTGGGCACAACGGCCTCCCACCATTCCGCAGCTTCCTTATCCAGGAGGTATTGGGCAATATGTACCCTCCTGTCTTCAGGACAAGCTACGGCATCGAAGGTCCTGGACAACTGAAAGAGCCAATTCTCCCAACCGAGGGAGTCAGAGGATCCGTAGAAACGAGGAGGGTGCATCTTAGTCACCGTCTGAAGCCACTTACTAGCCTCCTCTTCCGGTGTCGGGGCGGATTACAGCGTCCACCCCGAGCTATACGAGTAAGTTGGGCTACCAAGCTGCTGAAATCTGGCGATAGCCAGGCGTCGGCATTATTACAGACGGCCTTGAGTGAGAGGCCGAGTCCGCAGAGGCCGAGAAAGTGAGCCCTCCTCATTATCGGCCACCCGACCACGGCCTCGGCCGCGTCCCCTAGCCGGTCTACCACGACCTCTCAACATACTGAAGGAAGTAAGAAAAGGACAAGATCAGAAAGATTCACAATTCACAAAGTTGGTAACACAAGTCACGATTCCGAACAGCGCAAGAAAACGAATTACAGAGATATAAGAGTTCGAGGAGACTTACGATACGGGTCGCACGAAAAGACGGTAGCATGATGATATTAGGCTCAACGACCGACTCTAATGACGCAACCGACAGACCCAAAAATTCACCGAAGCGGCTAGGTATTCAAAACCTAAGCTCTGATACCATAAATGTAACACCCCAATTCACAAATGGGACATTACACGCCGTAGAACCCTCTTGAGGTCTACCAGGCTAACACATGACACATAACCACAATGAAAACCCCAAAAGATGCACTCAAAAGTAAATAGGGCCGTGGCCTCGGCCAAAACATTTCAACGGAGTACATAAAACATAATGTAAATATCAATTCGTTGCCCACGCATGGGACTTAAACCAAGTTCAAGAATAAACAGTTTAACTCCAATACTCGACATATGCAATGACAAAACATAAAAATAAACAATACAGACTCGAGCCACTATCATCAAGCCATCCCATCCTTCGCGTTCGTGCCCCGTGCTCGCTCCTCGGCTCTCCGTGCACGAAATGCATAAGACGCATTTCCCCCATTTAAGGGGTTAGCATTCGAATAGCTAGTGCAAGTACACAATTACACAACATTATATACAAAAATACGGTTTTACACAATCATCTCAAACATAGGTCATTTGCCACATATATATTAGGAATACTACATTGGCAATCACATCGATTTTCAGTCATCACGATATCACAAAATCACAATGGTATCCCGTGGCCGTACCCCTTAGTATCGACCCCGGACATCCCGTCGAACACTCCGGGTGGGATACCACTTCATGGCCGTACCCCTTAGTATCGACCCCCAGACATCCCGTCGAACACTCCGGTGGAAGTTCAATCACACACGCACCCAAGTCCACTTCCGCGGCCGTACCCCTTAGTATCGACCCCGGACATCCCGTCGGACACTCCGGGTGGAAGGAACACAACTCACGCACCCAAAATCACCATTCATCATTCATTTCGAAAATCACAATATACATAACGAAATGTAATACATGTACTTGCCTTGAATGAAACGAGACGAAGGAAACGACGACGGAATAGGTTTCGGTCCGAACAATCCTCCCAAATCCAATCCTAACACAATAACGGTATACACAAGTCTCAATAACGCGGAAAGGTAAGAATTAATCCTAATCCTACCCGTTGGGGCAATTCATCGGACACCAAGAGTGTATAAGGAAATGAAATCGGTCAATGGTAAAACAACGGGATTTCATCCCAATCAAAAACAAGAAAACCATGGGTCGCGAGAATACTATCAAAACCTAATAACAACATCGGTTAATTCGAATTAAAACACAAGATCACCACCAAACCCTCCCCAAAAATCATATTAGGGTTAAAGGAATTCTTACCTCTTGAAGAATCAAGCATTCAAATTCAAAAACCACGTGTTAGATCCGCAATCCGAGCCACTCGATCGAAAAGGGATGAAGAAATCTACACAATTAAGTGATAGATGGAGGAACTCTCCCTCTCAAGACTCTCTCTCTCTCTCGCACGGTTGAAGAAGGGGGAAGGAAATGAGTGATTTTGCTGAATAAAACGCTGATATAGCGGCCGCGCCGTGTGCCGCGGCTCGGATAAAGCGTGCGCGGCACGCAGCCAAGTGTGCCAGTGGTGGTGGCCGCTCGTTGTGCCGCGGCTCATCCGAAGTGTGCCGCGGCTCGGACTCGGCATGTGCCGCGGCAACGCCGGATCTGCCGGCACGCTTGATCTGATCGATTTGGCGGCAAGTGTCACACGGGTGTGCGCGCTGGCTTCATTTGTGTGCCGGGCGCACAATCCTTGTGCCGCGGCACAGTCTGATTTGTTTAGGCAACACCGGGTGATGTGTGTGCCGCGGCGCACAATACTTGTGCCGCGGCCCACACCCCCTCGGGTCCCAAAATGACGAAAAATGATCCTAAGGAGAATAAAAGCAACATGGATCGATATTTGGGCAACAATAACACGTAGTGGAAGTACGGAACCCAAAACGATCTGAGGTACACAACCAAAGTCGAACAAGGGACAAATTCCCTAAACTTCTAGGAAATTACAAAAACGGCCCAAACATCCGAAAAATCACGACACAACGTCGGATTAACAATCCGAAACTCGCAACATGCTCTACACAAGCATACGAACTCATGGAAGTAAGAAAACGACGAAATCGAACGAGTTTAACGAGAATCGAATACACATGAGACAGAATATAACACGAGATGAAATTACGTAAAAACATTATCAAGACCCGTCTAAACGGAAAACTCCAAGAACAAAATAGGTTCAGAATTACAAAATAGTGCCAGGCGAGTTGTCCGAAACGAATATGCACCAAAAATAGAAATTACCAAGGATAGAAAACGCGGATATTACAGATTTGAAGCGCAATTTTTGGTGGAATAATATGAAAAAAGATGTTACGGAGTTTGTACTACGGTGCTTGATGTGTCAACAAGTCAAGATCGAACATCAACGACCAGCGGGGTTGTTGAAACCGCTCCCCATTCTCGAGTGGAAGTGGGAAGACATCTCTATGGATTTCACCACTGGCATGCCGAGGACTCGAGCCGGAATGAATATGATTTGGGTAATTATCGATCGGTTGACTAAGTCAGCACACTTCTTGGGTATTAAGGATACTTGGGGACCGGATAGACTGGCTCGAACCTTTATTGCTGAGATCGTGAGATTACACGGTGCCCCCAAGACCATTGTTTCTGATCGAGACGACCGTTTCGTATCGCACTTTTGGCAGGCCGTTCATCAGGCTTTGGGCACTGAGTTGAGATTGAGCACTTCTTTTCATCATCAGTCGGATGGACAAACAGAGAGGACGATTCAGACATTGGAAGATATGTTACGGGCTTGTGCCTTAGACTGGAGTAATGATTGGGAGCTTCACTTGCCGTTGATCGAGTTTGCTTACAATAATAGTTGGCATGCGTCGATCAAAATGGCACCCTTCGAGGCACTTTACGGTAGACGATGTAGGTCCCCATTGTGTTGGGACGAGGCTTCCGAGCTAGTTGGAACGGAGCCGGATATGTTGATGGAGACTAAGGAAAAGATTTCTATTATCCAAGATCGATTGCTAACCGCCCAAAGTCGTCAGAAATCTTATGCTGATACTCGTCGTCGACCTTTGGAGTTTGAAGTGGGGGATCATGTCTTACTCAAGGTGTCGCCGACCCGTGGAGTTTTCCGCTTCGGAAAAAAGGGGAAACTTAGTCCGAGGTATATCGGACCTTTCGAGATTTTGGACAGAGTTGGAGATTTAGCTTATCGCTTGGCGTTGCCTCCAGCTTTGAGTCACGTCCATAGTGTTTTTCATGTGTCTCAGTTGAGAAAGTACGTGCCGGATCCGAGCCACATCATCGACTACAGTGAGATTAGCGTAGCCGAGGATATTACCTTTCCGGAGAGACCCGTGAAGATCCTTGAGCATCGCGAGAAACAACTCCGGCATAAAACCATTCCATTGGTTAAAGTGCAATGGTCGAGACATGGAGTTGAGGAGGCAACTTGGGAGACGGAAGAGAAGATGCGGGTGGAATACCCCGAACTATATATTTCTTAAGTTTCGGGACGAAACTTCTTTTTAGAGGGGGAGAATGTAATACCCGTACTCTTATTGACTATTTGACTCTGTCATCCTCCTTATTTTGTCGCTCTGTAAATGCTTGGAGATGTTGTTAATATTGTTATTGAGTTTCGTATCTCGTTTGGTTTTTGATCATGTCGTTTAGACCTTGCGGAAATGTTTTGGGCCAGAGATATAACGCACGCTAGGCCTAGGCTAACGCACGCTAATTCCGCTTGATTAGCGCACGCTAGCTTTGGGGCCGTAGCGCGCGCTAAGAGGATCAGTCAGTCGAACCAAGATTTCGTTGCTCTCGGGTGGCGGATTAACGCACGCTAGAGTTGTTTAGCGCGCTATTCGTGGTTAGTAGCGCACGCTAACATCCGTCCGTAGCGCACGCCACGGCCGGGTCGCCAGAGGCGTGAAGTTGCGAGGATTTACGGAATATCGTAGCGACGCTAGACTTCGCTAGCGCACGCTAAAGCTATTGCATAACGCACGCTAAATCATAGAGCTAGCGCACGCTAAGTTGGAGCAGGGCAGAGACAGTGAGTTCTGGACTCCAGTACTGAATGCCACATTTTGGACTAGCGCACGCTAGAGGCAGACGATTAGCGCACGCTAACGGATCCTGCAGAAGCCACTGGACTATCCGGTGACTTCGCTAGCGCACGCTAATGAAGGAGGTGTAGCGTGCGCTAGATCGGCGTATATAAATATGACAGTTGACTTCCATTTCGTCATTTCTCACCTACTTCACTCCTTTTCGACGGAAATCGCTCGGGAGAGACGATCTTGGGCGATTGGAAGCAATCTTCCTTCTAACAACAACATACTTGGTTGGAGAACAAGGATTTCTCAACATCTAATTCCTCCTAACGTCCGAATCAAGGTAAAAATCCTTAGAACCCTACTTTTTGGGAATTTTGGGGTTTTTCGTAGATTCGTCCGATTTATCCATTTGGAAGCTTGAGAACCTTGAGATTATGATGTATCTATACCGTATGCATGCTTTTCCTACGATTTTATGGTTTGGGTTGTACCGTTTTCGGACTTGTGAGATTTTGGACAATTTTCCAACCTCTAGTCGATTATCCGTACACCCTTACGAATCGTAGACGGGTTTCGGGGGTTTCTTCGTGTAATTTGAATATGGATAATTGATTATCATATTCCTTGCGAATCGTTTAGGTGCCGGAAGCACGTGCTTGGACCTACCGATCTCATACCCCTTTTTCCGTTCGTTTTCTCGATGTCTCAAAGGCAAGTATATAATTATGATTGTACGTGCTCGAATTTGAAAGTAAGAAGTATTGATGGTATGATATGAACGAACCGTTTCTACGGCATTCATATATGTATTGTTGTCATGTAATGAACGAACCGTTTTGACGGCATTCCTACATGTAACGGCGTATGATATGAACGAACCGTTTCTACGGCATTCATATACGTCTTAATGTGGCACTATGAGATTTTAGTTATTCCGGAATGCTAGTCTTGAATTGATGAATTGAGGTTACATTTACTTTATTGACGAGAAGTATTGTGTTTCATACTTGATATTCTTGCACTAGCTATTCGACGGCTAACCCCTTATGGGGGAAATACGTTTTATGTATTTCAGGTTCCAGGAGAGCGGACAGGCAGGTATCGGGTCGGCATGAAGATGGTGGGCAAGTGTGATACTGTGTGTTTCTTCCAGTTATGTTTGGAGTTTCCCATTCAGTGTTGTTGTACTGGATTAGCTATTGAATACTCGAGTATTGTTTTCCGTTCTCCTTGACGTTCCGGCCTGTGTTTGCCGAAGTATTGATTCGAGTTGTGATGTTTGTGAATACATTGGTTATGTTTTGAACACCTTTGTATTGTTTTTCATCCCATTGTGTGTAGACCTTATCGGTCAAAATTTATGGTTCCGCGTATGTTTAGCCTTGTGGGTCCCACGGCGGGGCTTACGGCGCTGTAATATCCCTGAATAACTCGGGGGTGTTACACCTTCCTCCCCCAGCTCCCAGATAGAACTTGTGAGCTCATCCTCACTCCCACATCTGAGATTTCTGGGCAATCCCAATTGTATTCTTTATCTCCAGATAACCTTTCAACAACCCGATGGATTTTTCTTCTACCCCAGCAAGAAATCTAATCCCTCAACATTAATCATAAGACGCGTTCTTCCGTTGGCGGAAATTCTGGTGGTTTTCTACGGATAAGAATAGCAGAAGGATTAAATCTCCTTCGTTCAATTCATAGATAAGTTTCATCCAGATTCTTCCAATCGGTAAAAGTTTATTATAAATATTTCATATTCTTAGTAATCATATCCAGATCTGATAATATTCTTACTAATCCTATAATTTTGTATTTTATAGGATCAGCCAGTCACGGGTTTCTGTTAATAACAAAAGCAGTCCCGATTCAATCGGTAAAAGTTTATTATAAATATTTCATATTCTTAGTAATCATATCCAGATCTGATAATATTCTTACTAATCATATAATTTTGTATTTTATAGGATCAACCAGTCACGGGTTTCTGTTAATAACAATAGCAGTCCCGATTCAATCCAATCGATTTTATGCTAGCAAATTGAAGATCTGATATTGAACATGAATCCACAGAGATAAGTCCTTTATTGAATATTTTTCTATGTATTTATGTTTTAATCCAATAATATAAATACCATGCATGAGAAGAAAAAAAGAGTTTGCATTTATTTAGTACTTATTATCTTACTCCAAAAATCTTCTGCATCATTTTAAAATAAACACATAGCAATTGAAAAATAATACTTTCGAACCTGGAAATATCTGGTGTTCCCTTTCAGCACCTTGATTTAGACTGACCACATCTATATAAGGATTTCCATTGCATTGTAGGCATGAGTTTTGAAACGAAGAACCTTGCTCTGAAATACAAAAGTTTTTATCAAAATAATATAAATCATTTGAATAATTATGTATCTTATATAACAAACTCTGATTGCCAAATCTTATAACATGTTATTGATTGTAATTCATACCTGAACTTAACACATGTTGTCTTTTATTTTTGTATGTAGTCATATGTGAAAATGACTCCAAGATTGTAGGCAATTCATCATAACTGCCTAAACTCTTCCCCAAACTCAGATTTGTTCTTCTTGTTTCAGACTGATTTCTCAATGACATGTTTAAGGAACTGGGATTTACAACAGTACCATCACATTTGTTCAATAATCTTGAAACTGAATGAAGTTCAGTTGAATCAGAAACTGTTCCCAAAGGATCATAAGATTCCAGAATATAAGGACCTGACAAATATTTGACAACATGATATAACCATACTTGTTCACAGGAAAATGTATAGAACTTAACTCAACAGCAAAAATATGTCCAACTTACTGAAATCCATATGCATTGTTGAATCACTGCTCAGCATGTTGTTACTTGTCGCATCATTTTTTCTTCTTCTATTCCTTTTCATAGACTGTTGTGTCCAGCCTTCATCCATTATGAAAACTAACATCAAACATTAATTATTTTGAACAGGAGCTGCAGCATTTTCCGAGAAAACATAGCAGACTAAAGAAAATTCAATAAGGAAATTGAGGAAGAAAGAATGGGGTTGCTGTCATTATATAGAAGAGTGTGTACTTCAATGGTCAGAATACTAAAAGATGTTTTGAAAATTGAAATTTTGTTCATAGATCCCAATATAAATTTATGGAAATTCAACTATCTCTAGAATAACCCTAGTTAAATGATGATGAGAATAATTAATGTTTATAGTCCCATCATATCCTACAGAAAATTGACTGCTACAGAAAAATAAATGATGTTTATAGATCCATTAACACTTTGATATTCTATTTTTTATGTTCAATTCATTAAATAGCAGTATACTATTATTAATAACAATAATAATTAAACATAAATTTTAATATTTTACAATGATGCAAATCTTTTATGAAATATATACTTATCTACATATAAGCTTTGAATAAATATTTCATTTTACTGATGGGATTATGAACATCATTTAATTTACAACTTTCCTATCAGTTTTGTTGGACATGAAATATAGATAAGTGAAGGTTGAAAATCCACAAATATAGAACTCATGTTTTTTTTATAAAAACAGCAAATATTTATGAAAGAGAGACAGATCAACTTTTCTGCCATAGCTTTGTATATGCATACTAAATAAACCATTTAATTCATTAATAGCAGTACACTATTTATTAATAACAATAACAATTAAACATAAATTATTAATCACAATAACAATCTATAAATAAAAATCTGTATATCTGTGTTGGTTTCATAAATCATATGCTTAGTAAAGAAAATATTGGATCATCAAATATTGGATCAGGTGAGAAATATTGGATCTGCTTAACCTTTATAACAATATATAATATCTATTTGATCTGCTTAACATTTTCTTTGTTATACAGGTGAGACACATTGGATCATCAAATTTTCTTCAAATATGAACAGAAGTTTTTAATGAATTGATAAGGTAAGAAATTAATTGAAATTTTCATACATAGCATATTAGAATTAAACCATCTTATGTGCATTTACTGTTAGCATTATCTATTTTTTGGATAAGACATAATTTTATTAATACCATTTTCATGCCATTTTGGACAACAAATATTTGCCTATCTTTATTTCAATACCAAATTGTTAACAACTATTCAATTTTAATATTTATTTTATATGGATAACTTCAGATTTCAAACAACAATCAAAACTGAAAATATGCTAAAATAAGCATATTGTTACAGCATTCAGCAAACTTATATTGAATTAACATTATAGATTATCTAAACAATAAACTCAGCTCATCTAAATTGAAAACTTAATGTCTACATCAACAAAGCCCTATTCAGAATTCTTGAACTCTCTGCCCAACAAAGCCCTGTTCAGACTTATTATGTTCTAAAAATCCAGACTTATCAGACAAATGGAAAATTATTATGTTTTTCAAATCAGAATTATCAAACCACAAATAATATCTTCATAAAAAACAATAAATTGAAAACACAGCAATAATTTCTAAATACAAACCAACATGAAAATAATTCCAAAATTTTAAAAAACAAAACAACAAAAAAAAAACTTCTCTCAGTTCCTTTCACCAGCATTATCCTCTTCCTTCACAACTCTCTTCTTTGAGCAAATTGATCCTTCACCATCAGTCAAAAAATCTTCTCCACGGAGGAAACTGCATTCTTTTTCCCAACACATGTTCAGGAGATTTAAACCCCTGATCAAAATCAGATGGTTCAGGATCCCACTCATTATCCTGAGCTATGTCCTTGTAGGGTCTTGTCGCAAAGGTTGACTTGTGATCAGTAAGTTTATGTTCTTTGATTAATGCTGCATCCTCACAAACCCTCTCAACAACATACACATTGTCTCTGTTCTCCAGATGTCTAACATCAATATTAACTTTAAAAAGCAACTCTCTTCCAATAAGATTATCAACTTCATAAGGTTGTTCCAACCTGCAAGCATCCTTAGAAGAAGTCCCAGAATCAGTATTTCCTGCAGCAGATTCCTGTAAAAGTAAAATAATTAGACAAAATTCATAGCATGTTTGATTTTTGCAAATCAGACCTCATAAATAAGCATAAGCATACCAAGGCAAGCCTTTCACAAACATTAGAAGCACTGGTCCCAATTAACATACTGGCTATGTCATCCCAGAGAAGAAAAATTGCACTTGATTTCCCATCCACAACTTTAATATGAATTTTGAACCGAGCATTGCCAACAACATAATTTCCACACTTTTCACAAAAAAATTGTGCATCCTTCTCACTAACCTTCCTTCTACACTTTAAACAACTTGTGTAACACCAATCTTTCTCAAACAAAACATCAAAAATTGAGCAGACAACCCAAACCTTGGCAGCCTATAAATTTACATAAAACAAATTAAAAATAAAATAATGGTAAAAAAAAATAGTGGAAAAATTTCAAAATACTTACAGTATCTAATGACTTCAATTGATCAAGAGCCATAAAAACACATGATACAGACCCTAACTCTTCCTTGACACTAAGTACAGAAGAATTTGATAACTGACTGCCACCATAAGTTTTGGATGCCTCACTGACAGGTAACCTGAATGAACACAATTGCAAACTTTTTTCAACAACACATATATTGAATTCAACAAAAATCAATGAGGTTGTTAGATAAAGACAATACTTGCTAATATACTCAACAATTTCATCCACTTGTTGATCAACAACCACCTTTGTAGCATAGAATGTATTTGAAACACCAACCTCACCTATGAAATAATATGCAAATTTTTATTTATATTACAAATGATGATGTGATATTAAAATACAGTAAACAATATAGAAACCAAACCTCTCATATTTTTAGCTCTACATAACTGAACAATAATAACAGAGTACCCTCCGGATCTATTCTTCAACTGTTCAATGAGGCTCTGCACTTGATTACAATAAGGATCCCACAAAACACACTGCAATTTTGTCTTCCTAAAACATGTTAACAAAACAAAATATAAATATTATAATAATGACAATATTCATTATTATTATTATTGGAATAGATTAGTAAATGATGTAGTAGAGACAATTATATACCATAAAATCAGAAAAAATATTAATAAAATCTTACTCCAAATCCTCCAACAAAAGATGAATACTCCTATTCCCCTTTACAATCACATCCTCCCTCATTCTTGAATCATTGAAATCAACAATATTACCAATAATATCTGCATATATAATATGTAATATGTAATTAATAAAACAGAAGACTAAAAAAAAAAAGAGCACTTTTCAAGAAATTTACCAAACAAAGGTGCCTCATCCCTTGAAGAACCACTTTTAATATCAGCAAAATTACGAAAACTGAAAACTGTCTTGGGAAATCTGGTTGAAACTGTAGGACCAACATAGGTATTCTTATGGAATGATATTTTGTATGGATGTACTGCAACAGGAAAATTCCTAGGTCTGTCCACAACCGAAAATTGTTCTACATGGTAAAGTCCAACCTCAGTAATTAAATCCAAGAATCTGTCAATGAAATATCCCTTCACTGATGCTTGAATGCGCGTACCCTTTGATTCAAATAAAAGTATATTGTTATACAACTACAAAATAATACAAAGCAAAATCTATAATAAACAAACTAATGGTAAAAACTTACAAATTTATCCACCAGCAAAAACTCTAAAGATTCAGAAAAATTTCCATGAGCAGGAATCTGCCACTTTCGACAGCAACGTACCTGAATTTTCCAATCAATCCTGTTTTTATTCAAATCATTCAATTTAGTGAAGGAGTTTGACATGATATTCGTGCACTCGGACAATATACTAACTATATGCTTATGCTGTTATAACACAGGTGGCTGCAAAAACAGGCTAGAGACCGATGAGGTTGATGAAAGCCAACACCTATTTATAAGCTTCGTAGAAGCACCTGGAAGGAGAATACGAAGAGACGAAAATACTGGTCTGTCACACGGCAGACGAAGGGATGAGACAGAAGAGCATGACACGGGGGAATGTTAATAAGTTAATTATTAGTGCATTGTATAAGTAACTTATTAGTGCATTGTATAATAAATGAACAATGTAAATGCGAAAAAAACAGCAGATATGGAGAGGGTAAGGCCGGGAGATAGAAGGTTGCACATTACAAATTAATGTGCATGAGGTAAAAGGAAACTGTATGAGATTAAACTGTATTGACAAACATAAAAATGCTACCGAACGGGCAGGGAAGGGTATTAATTTGAATGAGTTAGTATATTTAATTTATTAAGAGGGGGTGAAAGTAAAAAAAAAACGGAATAGGAAGAATAGGAAAAGGTTTATTGATAATTGATAATAGAAGCTGTATTTGATAATGATGAAACGCATTGATGAAAGCAAAGAATAAAGGCGGCCCATTAATCTGCTTTAATTGATAGTAGGTCGTTGATAGTAGGTAGCTAAATTCTAAATCATCATTTGCTTTATTTATTCATCGAAAAAACATTAAAAAAAAGTTTAATATCAGGATACAGTGGTGTGAAAACAAATGTGAACACAAAAAGGTTAAGAATGATTTTTTAGTTAAAAAATAACTGGTTTAGGTGTGAACACAGGATCTGGAATTATATATTTATAGATAATCTGCCACTTTCGACACCAACGTACCTGAATTTTCCAATCAATCCTGTTTTTATTCAAATCATTCAATTTAGTGAAGGAGTTTGACATGATATTCGTGCACTCGGACAATATACTAACTATATGCTTATGCTGTTATAACACAGGTGGCTGCAAAAACAGGCTAGAGACCGATGAGGTTGATGAAAGCCAACACCTATTTATAAGCTTTGTAGAAGCACCTGGAAGGAGAATACGAAGAGACGAAAATACTGGTCTGTCACACGGCAGACGAAGGGATGAGACAGAAGAGCATGACACGGGGGAATGTTAATAAGTTAATTATTAGTGCATTGTATAAGTAACTTATTAGTGCATTGTATAATAAATGAACAATGTAAATGCGAAAAAAACAGCAGATATGGAGAGGGTAAGACCGGGAGATAGAAGGTTGCACATTACAAATTAATGTGCATGAGGTAAAAGGAAACTGTATGAGATTAAACTGTATTGACAAACATAAAAATGGTACCGAACGGGCAGGGAAGGGTATTAATTTGAATGAGTTAGTATATTTAGTTTATTAAGAGGGGGTGAAAGTAAAAAAAAAACGGAATAGGAAGAATAGGAAAAGGTTTATTGATAATTGATAATAGAAGCTGTATTTGATAATGATGAAACGCATTGATGAAAGCAAAGAATAAAGGCGGCCCATTAATCTGCTTTAATTGATAGTAGGTCGTTGATAGTAGGTAGCTAAATTCTAAATCATCATTTGCTTTATTTATTCATCGAAAAACATTAAAAAAAGTTTAATATCACGATACAGTGGTGTGAAAACAAATGTGAACACAAAAAGGTTAAGAATGATTTTTTAGTTAAAAAATAAGTGGTTTAGGTGTGAACACAGGATCTGGAATTATATATTTATAGATAAGTTGGTGGTGTGAAATAATTATGGGTGGAAAATAATACATTAAACTCTAAGTATTTATTTAGATTCTTCATTGGTGTAATTCTATTTTAATCGGTGTGGGATTCAAGAAATTGAATTCTAAGTGTTTGTTTAGGTTATTAATCGGTTGAGTACCATTGTCAGTCGATGTAGAATTCAAGATTTAAGATAAAGAGGAATCCAAAATTAAGAAAATGCACATAGCCCATAGGAGAGAGAGTTTTAATAACTTAATATAGTGTTGTGAATCCATAATGTTATTATATACTTCCTCCTTTACTTTATTATTGCAACATGTTGACTATTACATTGTCCACTACTAGTCTCTTTTGACCATCTTTTGTGATTTATACATATGAAAAAATATAGTCATGTGGTATCTTGTTAGATTCATCTCGAAATATACTTTCAAAATATCAACGTCTTCTAATTTTTCAAAATAAAGAATTGAAGATATTAATAGTCAAAGTTGTGCATTGCCAAGCGTGAAAGTCTAGATGTTGCAGTTATAAAAGAACGGAGATATTATAAAAGATTCATGATTTATATAGATTAGAATAAAAAATAAAAAAGTATCACGTAGGGGGGATCAGTCATAATTTTTATAACCATACCCGTCCGAAATAATTGGCCAAATTAGTTTTTCACTATAAAGTTAAACTTTATTTGTCATAATTGGCCAAATTAAATAGACAAATGGGTGGTGTGAGATAATTATGGGTGAAAAATGCACATTGAACTCTAAGTATTTCTTTAGATTCTCCATCAGTGTAATTTTAAATCGGTGTGGAATTCAAGACATTGAATTCTAAATATTTCTTGAGGTTATCATCGGTTGAGTATCATTCTAAATCGACGTGGGATTCAATTTAAGATAAACTAGTGTATAGCCCGTCGAAACTCGACGGGTAATCATTTTACACTGTAATTTGTAAGTAAAACCAAAAAATAATTTAATACTTTGTTATGATTCAGTCACTTGCAATTGTACCACAGCGGAACACACCAATAAATAGAAATAATGAGTGTGTGATTCCAGTTCAAAACTCATATAGTAACACATGAAACAATGAAAATATGGTACAAATATTCAAACTTGTTTAAAATCTTTATACACATATTCATCAAACTCGATTAAAATATGACTTTATTATAGTTTATATCACAGGCCCTATATAATATCCGCTCATTACTCAACGTATTTAGATTTATATAATTTAAATAAGTAAACATGTTGCTATAGTAATTGGTTAATCCAGCTCAATATAAACTCAAACATTATAAAGTAAAGGTTAAGAATAAATATTATAAATGACAAAAGATTAAAAGTTAAATTTCTAATATAATTTTGGAATTATACAATCTTCAAAATCCTTTACAATTTTTATATACGTATATTTTGATGTGGGATTCAAGATTTTAGATAAATAATAAAAAAAATAAAAAGCTTCATGTAGGAGGTTAACGTGGTAATTCGAATTCATATTTCTATAAGATACTTTATATATTTATTTGTAAGTGAAGTGAATCGAGTTTATTAAAAAAATATAAAAGTACAAAACTAATATTAATGCATTTTTTAATTAGATATTAAAAAATTAATATGTACATATTTGGACCAATGCAGTTTAATTATTAATTTGCCAAATTTAATTTTCTAATAAGAATAAAATAATTCATTTGGTCAACTCAATAGATGACCAAATTAACGTGGTGGTGTAAAATAATTATGGCTAAAATACATGTTTATGTTAAAAATTTATTTAGTTATTCATTGAGTGGAGTGTTATTTAAAATCAAGATGGGATAAAAGTTTTAAATAATAAGAATCTAGAATATAAAAAATACGACATGTGAGAGAGTTAACGTGGTGTTCCGGATCCGTAACGATATTATATATAAATATAATAAAATTATATTATTTAATTAAATTTACGAACGCAAAAAACTCGTCAATTATATTTATTAGTTAACCTCAGCCATTCGGAGTTCCTCATCGCGGCAGAACACAACGAAAAACTAAAAAGATGAGGCAAGAATTCAGTCACTCGAACCCGTTTATAATTTATATAACCGTACTCATCCGACATATGACTTAAAGGTGAATTTAGTACGCGTTTTCATCCCAAAACCATATATTGATACCCGAAACAATACAGCTAGGGTTCAGCCATTTGAAACCCATTTATATATTATATACCTATACCCGTCTTAAACTCATTAAAAAATAATTTTAGCACATGTTTCCCTCGCAAATCTATATAGCTATATGTACTAATTTCCCAAATCTACTAAAATATATAAAATCTAAATAATTAAATTTAAGTTGTTATAATAATGATTGTTACGTCTCACTTCAAAAAATTCAAATTTGCTCAAATTGTTATATGTTGATACACAAATTAAGTTAAACGTCAATAAGTTAGCCAAAATAATTTTTAATTAAAATAATATTTATTTGGCCAACTTAATAATTGGTCAAATTTGGCCAACTAAATAATATTGGAGTTCTATTTTAAATCGATGTGGAATTGAAGACACTGAATTCTATTTATTTAGGTTGTCTATCAGTTAAGTACCATTTTAAATCGATGTGGGATTCAAGATTTTAGATAAATAAGAATACAAAATTAAGAGAATGCACATAGAAGAGAGAGTTAATGTGGTGCTTCAAATCCGTAATGCTATTATGTATATTTTCAATTATTATAAAACTACTAAATAAAATAGATGTGAGATTCAAATTTTAGACAAATAAAATTAATATAAAATTATGACCCAATTAAAATTCACTAAAAATTTAAACTATTTATTTGTTCAACTTAATAATTTGCCAAATTAAGCACAATGAAAATAATATTCTTAAGCTTGTGTAAAATAACTATGTGCTGAAAATATACATTGAATTCTAGGCATTTATTTAGGTTCTCTATTGATGGAGTTCTATTTTAAATCGATGTGGATTCAAGATATTGAATTCTATTTATTTAGGTTGTTCATCGATTAAGTACCATTTTAAATTGAGGTGGGATTCAAGATTTTAGATAAATAGGAATCCAAAATTAAGAGAATGCCATGTAGGAAAGAGAATTAATCTAATGCTTAGAATCTGTAACGCTATAATATATATATATATATATATATGTGTGTGTGTGTGTGTGATTCAAGAATTTGATAAGTAAGAATAAAAAAATATAGCACGTAGTAGGGATTTGTTTATAATACATATGACCATACTCGTCCAAAATAAATGACCAGATTAATTTTTCACTACAAAGTTAAACTATTTATTGTCCAACTTAATAATTGACCAAATTGGTGCAAAATAATTATGGAGTGAAAAAATATACATTGAACTCTAAGTATTTATTTAGGTTATGCATCGGTGTAGTTCAGTATGGAGTACAAGATATTGAATCTAACAATTTATTTAGATTATCAATCGGTTGAATACCATTTTATCGATGTGGGATTGAAGATTTAAGATAAATAGAAATCTAAAATTAAGAAAATACCACATAGTAATACGGTGCTCCGAATTCGTAAGGCTATTTTATATCGGATTCAAGATTTTTGATAAATAGGAATAAAAAGGTATCACGTAACAAAGATCCGTTTATAATTTATATAACCACGCCCTTCCGAAATAATTGGCCAAAGTATCTTTTTCACTACACGGCCAAACTATTTATTTGTCCAACTTAATAATTGACCAAATTAAAGAGATATGTTGGTGGTGTGAAATAATTATGGAATGAAAAAAATACACATTGAACTCCAAGTATTTATTTAGGTTCTCTATCGGTGTAGTTATATTTTAAATCGACGTGGAATTCAAGACATTGAATTCTAAATATTTATTTAGGTTATCAATCGGTTGAGTACCATTTAAATCGATGTAGGATTCAAGATTTAAAATAAATCGGAATACAAAATTGAAAAAAAAAAATGTCAAATAAGAGAGAGAGAGAGAGAGAGAGTTAATATAGTGCTCCGAATCCGTAATGCTATTATATATACATATATAGATGGCACTACGTGTCGGTTTTTGAGATCTCGGAGATCTTGTGCGAATTTAAAATGTGGCTCTAATATTCTTTTCTTATATACTAAAAATGATTCATGACATAATAGCACGGTAGAAATATCATAATTGCATTAAAATAATTAAATTACCATATTATCTTGTTAGCAAAAAACATGTAGATTTTTAAAAATCTATCGGCGGCCGATGAGTCTGCCGTTAAAAAAAAGGAAAAAATAAATTAACGGACCATCGGGAAGCATGCCTATACCCCCCCCCCCCCCCAAAGAAAAAATATGGTCGGTCCATGAAAAATAGGCCGACAGGCTTGTCGTAATATTAAAAAAAAGAAAAAATGGTGGCGTCGGCGATTGCTCACTGCGAAAAAAAAAAAAAAAAAAAAAACGACTGCTAGCGGTGGTCCGCCGGAAAACAAGTTAGTGGGCCTGACTTAAAGGAAAAAAGAATATAATTTTATTATTATATATATATATAATACCATTACGCATCCGGATCACCACATTAACTCTCTCATACTTGTTATTTTTTATTTTTTAAATTCTTATTTATTTAAATCTTCTATTCCGCCTTGATTTTTAGTAAAATATTTTACAATAAATGTGTACTTTACTACCATATATATTTTACACCACCAGTTTAGTTTGGTCATCTATTAGTTGACCAAATAAATTATTTGACTTTAATTAGAAAATTTATTTTAGCAAATTATTAAGTAAACCTTAATCGCTCAAATATGTACGCATTTATTTTTTAATATCGATTTATATATATATAAATATTATTTTTATTATTTTTGAAAAGCTCGATTTTTTTCACTCCCAAATAAATATATAAAGTATTAATAGCAAATCGAATTCAGAGTATCAATTATTATTTTATTCTTATTTATCTAAAACTATGAACCCCACATCAAAGTATAGGTATACAAATTATAAAGCTTTTTGAAGATTGTATAATTTGAAACTTATAATAGGAATTTAATTTTAAATTTTTTATTATTTATAATATTTATTCTTAACCTTTACTCTATAATGTTTGGATTTTTATTGAAGTGGATTAACCAATTACTATAACAACTTATGTTTCATTATTTAAATTGTATAAATTTAAATATGTTGAGTAATTAACGGATATTATATGGGTCTGTGATATAAATGGGTAATAAGGTCATCTTTTAGTCGAGTTTGTGATGGATATTGCTATATAGTTTTAAGCGGGTCTGAGTGGCTGAACCTACTCTCATTGTTTCATGTGTTACTATACGAGTTTTGAACTGAAATAAGTAATAAAATTATTTTTCGATCGTGTTTAGGACGAGTACAAGTACATAAATTTTAAATGAGTTCTGGTGGCTGAATCTCATCCTCATCATTTCTATTTATTAGTGTGTCCTGCTGCTGTCCGATTCCGGGTAGCTGAACCTAACAAAAAATATTAACAAACTCTTCAAACTGACGGAACAACGGAAATTTTTCTAACTTTTTACTTGTAAATTATAATTTAAAGTAATTACCCGTTGAATTTCGATGGGTTATACACTAGTTGTTCTAATTTAATGGAACATAAAAAGTGAAGTGCAATTATGCAACAATATATCTCAATCCATTTCGAATAGTTTTTTTTTTTTTTGATACAGGGTTAGAACTACACTGACTAGTCTTGGGATAACGGCTCGGTCCACAAGATCTTACTAGTTAAATCACGTGATGTGTATCGCTCCCTGTGTTCTTAAATATCCTCAACTACCGCACAAGCGAGTCGTCCCTGTGATTGCTCCATCTTGGACCCCAAATCCAACCGCGAGTTACGAGATCCGGCCTCCCACACCGCCGCTGAAGCCCTCAATATTTAATTGTTCCACCAACGTCTGGGAGGCAGGCCCTAACCCTTAGTCAAAGATTAAGGGATCATTGGGCCTTGAGAAATTCAATTCCAAAGTGTTGCCACTAGGAATTGAACCCCTGACCTCCAACTAAATTGAAGGTCAGGTGGCCAACTGCGCCAAGGTAGTTGGTTATCCATTTCGAATAGTTGTAAGACAAATGAACTTGACATGTAATTTTTCCGTCCCGTCGGTCTAAGTATTTATATTTCTATTAAAAAGTGTTTCGTGAGTAATTTATATATACGATCATTTTTCACAATCAAATCAAATAATTATCTTTTAATTTTTAATCTCCACCACAGATTAATTATCAATATTTTTTTCCTTTTCAATCTCCATCATATATTTACCATCATTACTTATATAAATCATTGCTTAAAATAAACTAAATATACATCATCTGAATTTTTAACCCGGACAATATTTATTTACGACGTGTAATTGTTTCTTTATAGTATTATTACTACTGTGGAAATATTGTACAAGCAGTCAGCACGAATTAGTCCCTCTTGAATAGGATCCAATGCTAAAGGCATGTTGGTACCATTTTCCGTACTAACGCAACAAACAAATGGTGTCGGAACTATATATTATAGCAGTAATACTACATACACATATGCAAACACAAATGCACAACCTTGTCTTATTGGGCTTGTATCCTGCGTAGTAGAGGTTATACCTACGTAGTAAGGATTGTACCCCTACTACATATAAAGCACTCGGTACAACCTCTGCTTTGTAGGGGTTGTACCTGCGTAGTAGGGGTGCCCCTACTACCTATAAAGCACTCGGTACAACATCTACTACGCAGGGTACAACCCTTACAAAGCAGGTGTGTGCATTTGTGTGTGCATTTATATGTGTGTGTAGTATTACTCATATTATAGTACCATTTTTGTTTTTTAAAAAGATATGCTGTTTTTTACTATCCAAACGAAATATTGATTATAATTAACCTTTTAATTATATTATAAAAATTATAAAAAATATTATTTTTATTCATTTATTTTAAATGGCAACACTTCACTATTTATACTATTTATATTAATCTTTGATCGTATTTATTATCGTAATGTATTTTGGGATATAAGATGTTCGATTTATCTCAATATATATTTTCAAAATATTAATTTTCATAATTTTTATTTTATATAATTAGAAATACTAATGATCCAAGTTACATATTAACTCCATAAGAAGTTGAATGAAACTGAACTGGGCTAGTATTACAACAATATTTTTAATATGAATATCAGTTTTAATTCTATATTTATGGTACAATAAAAAAAATATTAAGTAGTTTGATGAATTTACTACACCGAGCTAGTCAATACTACCTCCGTTTCGTAACAAATTTATATTTGGAGTATTTTCACAAGTTTTAGGTAAATAATTGGATGTAATAAATTGTTGGTTTGTGTAAATACTAACAATATGTGTGTGGTTGAGATAAAAAATAAAATATATTGCTGATAAGTATGTGGTGAAAATTAAAAAGTAAAAGATAATTTAATTTTATTATGTAAAAATAATTAATGCAAACTTTTAAAGAAATAATTTGTTGAGCAAGATGTTAATATTCAGAAGCTGTGGAGGGAGTATATTAATAAATTTTGGTATTACTTATATTTGATTACTAGAGATTATCGGTGTCATAATGGCACGATGGTGTTGATACAATTGAATTAAAATAATTAAATTACCAGAATACTTGTTAGTAAAAAATATATTGATTCTCAATTTTTTATCGGCAACCGACGGCCTACCGTAAAGTAGGCTGGCGGGCTTGACCATTAAAAAGAATGGCTGGCCGCACGAGGAAAGCAAGTCGGCTGCCTGTCGTGACGTAAAAAAAATGATCGGTCGCCTGAGGTTTGCCGATGGCCGAGTCATGACAGTCGGCGATCCGCATAAAAAAGCGAGTGGCCGACGGCCTGGCGTAAAAATAAAATAGCCGGTAGCCGGAGGTTCGCCGGCCGCCGGCGGTGGCCCGCCGGAAAGTAGACCGACGGCCTGGCGTAAAAATATAAGAGGAAAAAAAAATGGCCGGCAGCCGACGACCGACGGCCCTGTCGGAAAAAACCGGCTCATTGGAGGTCTTTCGGAGATTTTCGTAGAAATTATTTTTTTTTTTGAAAATTAATTGTCTCTCTAATTTAGTTTAATTTAATAATTTAAGATTATTATTTTAAATTTATTGTTGTTTGACATGTTTAAATATTATTGTTAAGTATTATTAAATTCAATACAAAAAAAAAAGAAAAAGAAAAAGAGAGGGGTATAATAGTCTTTTCAAATACACACTACCACCAAAAATTCTTTATATTATAGATATGTTGGGATTTGCAAAATACAAAGTTTGGTAAAAAAAGAAAAAAATTACCTTATCGGTTTCACCTTTCTAAGAGTTGAGATTTAGCGTTTTACAACACTTTTCAAAAATATAGGAATTATAACAAGAAAAATATACAAATTAGGTCCACCATTTAATCATATTCGCGTCAATGGTGCAGCTACATAGGGGCGGGAGGGGGTGCCCGACCCCTCGAAATTTATTTTTGCGATGTAGGGGTATATAGTTTTTGCGTAGAAAAATTTCGATATATTCGGTTTTGACCCTCCATTTTAATTTGATTTCGACCCCCCATAGCGTTAGGAAAAAAAATTTAGATCCCGACCCCCACTGAAAATTTTCTAGCTTCGCCACTGATTCGCGTTATATTAATTCATTATTTAAAATTTTGGTTTGAGATTTATGATTAAGAAAAATATTATAATTTTAAAATATGTAGGGATAAATAAGTCTTTTCAACTTAATTATTGAACGAGGTAATTGAAAAGGCTCTAAAATGAGCTTTTTGGAAATTAGAGGATTGAGCTCAATCATCTAACTCAAAAAACTCCCAACCAAACATCAAAATTATGGGTTTATAAAGGTGAACCTCTACTTTATTTCAAAACTCTAAATTTAGCTCAAAAAGTTGTTTACCAAAGAGGATCCACAGATAAAGGGATATATGCTCTGTTTTTTTGGGCTTAATTTGAGCATATTTTAAATTAGTTCAATTCAATTTAGTTCGATTCATTTCAGCAAAATTCAATGTAGTTCAATTCACATAATTAACAAAATGTAAGAATATATGGTCTAAAAAAATTTAAAATGACTAAGAATAAAAATATATACCTTTATTAAGTTGGTTTTTCAAATGAGATGAGAGAATAGTAACTTCTAATTTCCCCTCTATTTGATTTTGGGCAAAATTGGATGACTTGCCAAAATATACTTTCAAGTTGCAGGATATTCACTCCGTCCGCGGTGCAATATTTGCTTTAAAAAAGTAATCGTAATTATATACTCACCATCAATATCGTTTATTTTTAATCTACATCACAAAATTACCACCAATACTTATAAAATTTATACATTTATCACATGCAATCAACTTCTAAAATATAATCTCTCCTCTCCAATTTAAGTGGGAGAGTTTACTTTTTTTTATTTCCCAAAATAAATTTCCCATTTGAATATTGTTCATCTTTATACCCAAGTTACCATTTTTCATAATTTAATTTTTTTGGAACTACAAAAAATATAATTTTGCAGTCTATTCTCATGGAATATTTTATGAAACTACAAAAATTATCCATATTTGTTTGAAAAATATACTGCTAATTGTGATTATGAATTTTTATTGATTATTTAATTTAGAAAAAATAAATAATCTTTTTATTAAAAAATATGAATTCATGAGAATTTGAGTTTTCAACCAAGATTTTTATAGTTCCATAAAATATAATGAAAAGCATATTTTGAAAATTGAAAAAAAAAATAAAACCTACGACTTTTAAGAGGAAATGATTATGTAATACATCAAGGATAAAATTAAAAAATTATAGATTAAATTTGCAATTCTTAATAATTGAAATAAATAAAAAATTATAGGGTAATTTGTAATTCTCGGGCATTATGATTTTACACGTGGAGAATGAATACCCCGACCACGAAAATAGAGAACAAAGGTTTCAAGTGAATTTTCTTTTCAAAAATCGCTCCGCCCCTTTCAATAAAGCAGCATATTTATTGGCACAAGTGCGATTTTGTTGCCATGCGACGTCCCATCATCCATTTAACCCTAATTTCACGATCTTAAAAAAAATGTACTGCACGGTAATTAATTTTCAGATAGAGGGAGCTGGGACGGGATGACCCCCCGCTAGGTACTAGAGATGTTAAACGGCATGGTTAAGCGGTTAATAATGCCACGGCTGGCAAACTGGTTCAAGCAAAAGCCTTGATTTAAACGGCCAGAAATATTGGGCTAACCCTAACCCCTAACGGTTTTACGGGCTAAACGGGCTAAATATTTAAAAAAATCTATTTTTTATTTTTTTATAAAAAAAACAATAACAATATATTTTATATATATAGTAACAACTATACTATAATAAATATAACAAAAAATACACTTTTATGTATATATATATATACACTATATTAACAAATACAGTAATAATATATATTATATATAATATTAATATATATTCTATATATAATATTAATATAGTGTATATATATAATATTAATATAGTGTGTATATATAATATTAATATAGTATATATATATATATATATATATATATATATATATATATATATATCGGGCTTAAGCTAGCCTAAATTGGCTAGCTAGCCAACGGCTTAAACGGTCCGCCAAAAGCCCGGATTTAAACGGGCTAGGAAATATCGGCCCTAACCCGTTTTTTTGGCGGGTTAAACGGGCCAGCCCTACGGGCCCGAGCCCGTTTAACATCTCTACTAGCTACGACTGTGGAGGTTAATATAATTTTGTGAGTATTTTTAAAATAATATCCCTATATAAAAATGCAGAATACGTTGATCTTAAGTGGCAGGTTTCGGCTATCACATGTCTTATGCTGGTGCTTCGTGTGCTTATGTGTCAGCCTCTCATGCTTCAGTACACATAATCAATTACTGGGTTAAATCATCATTGCATTAAATACATTATAATTATACCCGAAATAACTCCTACGTACCCACCTTATTAATTTTTACAAATTAAGTAATATGAATTAAGAAAAATAGAAATTGATTATATTTACAAAAATATTTCACGTTTTTATTAATTAAAATATAAATTTTAAACAAAGAGAAATTTAATATATAGTAGTGTGTATTATATATTAAAAACTTAAATCTAAAATCTCGCAAAAATATTTTATATTTCCACTAATTAATTAGTTTATGTAAGTTAGTCACTATAATTAGGTATACCAATAAAAGAAATATCAAGTGAAATGAATGATGTTTGAGAGCATTGTAAAAGAAGTGTCGAATATATGTAATTAAAAAGTACTTGAAGTCCCAATCAAATAAATAAATCAAAATAATCTTATTAAAAATATTATTGAAAGTGTAGAGACAATAGTTTTGATTATTATTTGTAAATAAATCAAAGAAACTTTGTAATAAATCAATTAGTCTATCTTAGTTTTAAATCTTATTTAACTATATAAAATATCAAAATAAACAAAAAAACTCATATTTACTAAATTATATAATTACTGATTTTATGAATTTTCAAAGAGATATTTCTAAATACATAAGCAATAAATTTAATAGTAACATACTAATCCGTAGATTTGTATTTGTACAAAGAGAATTTTAGAAAATAAAAGTCGATCGTTTTAAGTGATTTTCATGTGATTTTTTATTTGTTTACTTTTAAAAGATTTGTTAATTTATTTATTTTTGAAATCAAATATATATTTTTGAAAGTTTTGGATTTTCTTTTGTATTTCAAATTATATCCTTATAATTTATGTAATTTTTTTTTCAAATATAAGGATTAAATTATCTCCTTTTTTGCTATTTAACAGAAACCGTTAAATACTTAACGATTTGGACCATTTTGGCAAAAAGAAAAGACGTGAAACCAAATCTATTTTTAATAATTTCTCATAAGACCATAATATAATCTTTCTTCCTAAAATATGTAAGCATTTTTTTTATAATAACATATTTATCAATAGAATGATCTCTAAATAAAAGAGGGTTACAGAGAATAAAAATCGACTATAAATATTTTTAAAAATGTATTTCGATAACCAACTGCCTTGGCGCAGTTGGCCACCTGACCTTCAATTTAGTTGGAGGTCAGGGGTTCAATTCCTAGTGGCAACACTTTGGAATTGAATTTCTCAAGGCCCAATGATCCCTTAGTATTTGACTAAGGGTTAGGGTCTAGCCTTCCGGGGTACTGGTGGAACAATTAAATATTGAGGGCTTCAAGCGGCAGTGTGGGAGGCCAGATCTCGGTGGGAACCTGCGGTTGGATTTGGGGGGTCCAGCATGGAGCAATCACTTGGGGACGACTCCTTGTGCGCGGTAGTTGAGGATATTTAAGAACCTGGGAGCCAGATACACATCTCGCGATTTAACTAGTAGCAGTACTGTGGGGCCGGGGCTGTTATCCCCAGGACTAGTCAGGTGTAAGCTTGGAACCTCGGTATCAAAAAAAAAATGTATTTCGATAAGTATTTTAATATTTTTTATTTTCAGTCACTAAAAAATAGGAAATTCGTGTGAGAGAAGAAGTAAATTATTGCGCTATTGCAAGAATAATTGATTATGTGAGAGACCCTAGTTTCCTTTATTTTATTTTCTAATATGCTTTGGATGATGCACAGTTGCAATATTTAATTGCTTCCATAATATTTATTATGTCATACTACACATTTAGGAGTAAAGTATTTTCCACAAATTATATTAAACTCATCAGGTAGTCGATTGGCATTTAAATTTCAAAGACGATAATTTCCACTAATTATGCTTTTCCATAGTTTTGCACTCTCTCATGTTGACGTGCATCTGCCAAGACTCATATTCAATCGTGGTCAGTTTTATGTAACCGTATCAAAGTGAAGAGCACGAAAGCCTTCAATTTTTTTTATTGTGACAAGAATGGTGTAATCGTAAATAGAACAATTGATGTAATTTACAAAGAAGTGCTATAAAATTTATGGTGAATGTTAGGCGTATTTTTATACACTTATTTATCTTTATTTTGTAGTGTTTTGGTGAGTGAAATCATCTAAATGAGCTTTTAATGCCTTAATTTTGTATGATTGACAGGAAATTGAAGTCCGGAAGCTAAAACGAGGCAAAACGGCGAAGACGGCAAAAATCGGACTATGAGCCGCAGACAAGGAATCTGAGCCGCAGACAGAAGACACCACCGAAGGGCGAGTAAGCCGTACTGTCAGGCCGCGGCACAGCCCAGGTGAGCCGCGGCACACTTAGCGGGTTTTATACGTCTGCGCGGATTTTGGGCCGTTTCGAAGCCAGTTTTCGACCAACTAATACGGACGCGATTTTGTGGAGGTGCTGAGCTATAAATAGGGCTTAAGACCCTAATTTAATTATCTTGGAATCATTGAATCTAATACCTTGGAGAGCTTAAGCTTGGAGACGGCAGAAGAGGAGGAAAGCAGAAGAATTCAAGGGCAGATATGAGTCGAAGAACGGAGGAATCCGAACTTCATCTGCGTTTGAATTTTATGCTTTCGTTTATTTATTCTGTATTTTCAGTTTTTAGTATGTCAGGCTAAAGCCCTAATCTAGGGTTTTGATGAAACCTTTGTTTTGACGAATTGATTGAGATTATCCAAATTATTACCTTTTTATTGAGTTTTCCCAATTATGTTTAATGCTTGCAATTATCTGGCCAATAGTTGTATTGATTTAATCATTCACTTCGAATCGGGAGAGGAGATTTTGGTGAGGAACTATTGGTGAGGACCGTTTTATTCTGTGAGATAGGAATATACTCATAGGAACTACGTGGCCTTTAGGAGATTTCATGCTTTTTGCCTATCGACGAGATAATTCACCTAGGGATAGAGTGCGTTAGTCGCCGTTAGATAAATCTATTGACCTCGGGAGAGGCGGTAGAATATATTAGCAATCTCCGCCTTCAATAAATTGGGAAAATTATTTATTACGGATAATCGAGATTAAATTCGGATAAATTAAGGTGGATTCAGAACCCTAGACTTATTCACCATTTGATTTCCTTTAATCCAAGATATTGTTTTCTACTGCTTCGTATTTTAGAAATTCTTTTAGTTATTAATCACAAAAGCCAACTTCGATTGTTCAAATAAAATTGGTATACGAAAACATCGGTAGTTAGAGATTCAATTCTCGTGGGAACGATACTCTACTTATCACTTTATTACTTGTAAACGATGACGTGCACTTGCGTGTAGGAAATATCGCAACAAGTTTTTGGCGCCGTTGCCGGGGATTGAAATTTTTCTAATATCGATTTAAGTATTTCCAGTCTTAATTTGAACGTTTTATTTTTATTTTTGTGTATTTAATTTTGTTTATTCGTTTTTTCCTTTCAGGACCTTTCGTTAATGCATGAGAAGACTCGGTAACGAAGGCCTACTACCTTTGGACACCGAGCTCGAGCGCACTCTAAGAAGGAACAAAAAGGAGAAAAGAGAGTTGCAGACGACGGTCAACATGGCCGAGAATATTGAAATCCAAGGAGGAGACAACCAAGTGCGGCAAGTTCAACCGGAACTCGCTCTTCGAGATTATGCCATGCCGCAGGTGTTGCTACCCAAAATATTATCCGGAGATAGATATTGCTGGAATGGATGGGATAGCAAACAAATGCAAGAGCACTTCCGAGAGAAAGATAAATAACACAAGATTTGCCGGGGTTGTTAGTCCCGGGCTTGAATGCTCTCGCGAGATATTATTAATACCGATATTCGGGGATACAAGTACTAATGTAAGAATACAATTACAATGAGTGTAAAGTTTCTTGTTATCTTAGCTAGTGAGCGTGTAGATTGCCGGAAGAACCAGATTTGATGCTCTGTGAGTTCTTGTAACAAAGGTGATGAACAGTCGCGGCGGTGAGAGATCGACCGCCTCTCACGGCGAGTATTTAGCTGGATGTTTGGGCTTCTGGGCTTATGAATCCCTTGGAATCTGTCTAGTGGAGACTTGCTGCTTCTGCCGATCGTCTTCTGGACGAGAGATTTGGAGAGAGAAGTCCTGAGAGGGATTCCGGTGAGATAGCCGGGAGCTTGATGATATGTGTGTTCTTCAGTATTTCCGTGGATGTATCGGAATGTGAGAGAATGTGAACTTTTGGTGGAATGTATTTCGGACGTAAGTCAAATGAATTCCGAACCGTATATTCAGTGAACTCGGAACCGTTGAGTGAATTCCGAACCGTTGGTTAAAATGAATTCAGAACTGAGAACCTTTTTCTAGTAGGAGGAGGTTCTCTATTTATAGGGCTTGGATACGCCGGGCGATCGCCTTTACTGCAATATAATAATCGGGCGATCGTCTTTTAGCACATGGGCCTGTCCCCTCAACGTCTGCAGGAGTTGTTGGCAGTCAACTCCTCGGTCCAATGGGGAGCTTACACGCGTCCTGAGTTAGTCACATGCGGCCCTACTGACAACTTTCGGCACACATGCCGGTAGGTGGGGTAGGTGACAGGCTTTGGTCAAAGATCTTGTCTGTTAGCAAAAGATCTTGTCAGCGCCTTTTATGGATCTGCACGTGGGTGCTTTTCTGAGATCCAGTCCTCGATGACTTAGACGGGCGATCATCTCTGCTCGGGGCGCAGGTCGATTGCCCTCAGCCGGTTAGTAGAGCAGATCGCCACAGCAAAGGGCGATCGCCCGGGAGTCGATCGCTAGGTACACGATGGTGGTTTGATATCTTCGACTTGGCGAGCTAGTCGTGGTTTGACCGGAGTTGACTTGGTCGCTCGGCCTTATAGTCGATCGCTGTCGGGATGAATAAATCGTGACACAACAGCTTGCCCCAGCTCGCTCATACGTTGGAAACGTGGGGTGAGGTGGCTTTCTTAGCGATCGCCAATTTTTGACGAGCGACTAAGTGTTTTACCGAATCGGCGATCGTCTTTTAGCCGATATACCCGATTCGGACGACTGGTTGGCCGAATCAAGGGGAAAAAGCAACGGGCGTTGAAAAGTCTCCTCGCACGTGTCGGGCTCCTATCGAGGACGCCAACGGTCATTAATGACTCCTACCGACGCGTCCTCGAAAAGACGCGTACGCGGGTCTCGAGGGGTCAACCGGGTGCGCCGCTTGAGATCCGACCCCGAGGTTTTCCTTTATTTCAATCGGGTCCCCGCTTTCCTATAAAAGGGGGCGCGGGCTGCAGCCTCACTCACGCGTACGCATTGGAGAAAGAAGGTCCTGCCGCCGAATTTTCGAAGATCTAAGCGCCGATCGTCGATCGATTTCACTCTAGGGTAAGAAAAATCCTTCTCTTCCTTTCTAACTCGAAAATGGCCGAACCTCATCATCGTTTGGAGCGGGAACCAGCCGCCACGGACATCTTTGCCCGGGAGAAACTTCTTCCGTCTTCCACACGGAGACGGAAGCTGGTCGAGCCGGAATCGACCTACTGAAGTTGAGGCTTTGTTCAATGAGGCCGATGTTGCTAGGGAGTCGGCCGCCGAGGAGAGAGACGATCGCAGATCGAGAGAGATCTGGCGATCAGGGCTTACTGGGAGCAACATAGTGATTTTGGACGGGCCTATAGGGCCTTTGCTGAAATAATGGATAGGTTAGCCGGTCCTACTCCGAGATTCGACTTCCGGGGATACTCGGTCGCTTATCCATATGTGCTCCCCAAGCGGTCGCAGTATCGTGCCGCGCAAATGATCGTTGTGGTCGCCGCCAACACGGAGCTCGACGTCCAGAGAGATCCGCCGTCGAGGACAAGATTCCATGTTCCTTCAGATGTGGACATGTTCGCGCCGCGGAGAATGAACGAGCCGACCAGCCTCCGATGGGTATGGTCGCAGTGAGTGAGGCCGTTATGGAGGCCGGGTTGCGCTTCCTCTGTCCTGCGGTCTCCCATCTGTGGCCGCTTGGAATGTGGCGCCACTTGGTCGACGCCGAACGCCCGGCTCCAAATCATATCCACCCTCACACATTTCGGCGGTCACCGCCTGTACCGTCTCCCGTCGCCGTTGGAGATGAACTATTTGTTTAAACTGACGGCCCATAGAGGGTTGGTCGGCGGCTACCATATTCAAGGCCGATCTGGCCGGGTGATTCATGGAGTTCCGAATAAGATACGGGGCGATCAGACGAAGTGGTTCTGGGTCGCCGGCAAGTGGAGAGCTTCGGCGAGCGACAATCCCACAGGCGAACTGGAGATCCCCACTGAATTTCGGGAGAGGAATCCCGGTAAGGGTTTAGACTCTCCCTTCGCTTGGATGCGTTTTGGACTGATCTAATTTGATTTCTGTTTTGCAGGCTTTCATATTCCGGCGATCGAGGAGCTGCCTTTCGACTTCCTCGTTGTTTGGGAGCGAATTAGGAGCTTGTCGGACGACGACCTAGACGCCACTCGGATCAACAAGGAGAGTCGCTGGTTGTCGGCTCGACTATTCCGCTTCCCGAGACATCTCGCGGTGCAGTATGTGGTCTGCGATCTTCACTTACTAGGCGATCGCCTTATTTTAAGGCAGTGTCGGCCGTTAGTCGATCGTCTTTAGCTGCAGAGGTTCGTTTCTCGCTTTTTGGAGCCTCGTGGAGATCGCTATGTCGAACCCAGGAGTCCTAGGCCGTCTTCACGCGAAGAGGTCGACTCGGGTTCCACCCGTCGCATTGCCTATAGTTCCGGAGGCGGAGCCTCGTGCGGAGCCGGAGCCTCGCGTAGAGCAGGTCGTGGTTGAGGAGGAAATTCCGGAGGAGGGTCTTTGGGCGAATCGCAAGAGGCCGAGGCCGCAAGAAACTTCGTTTCCTGCCCCGGGCGATGGAGTGCCGATCGCCGCGCCTCCGATCACCATCGTTGCTCCGGAGCGAGCCGCCTCTGCGGCTTTTCGCGGGAGGGCGATCGCGGATGCGAGATTCCTCGAGGAGGCCGTTTTTGGTCGGGATCCCGAGAAGGCTGAGAGGTAGATAGCATTTCTGTGTTTGACAATTGCATCTGCGTAGGAGTTGTACTAACTTAGCTGTTTTGATGCAGGGTCCGTCGCGCAGATCCTTCTTGTCCACCGATGGTCGTGGATTTCCTGGCGAGCCGATCTCCTCGCCATTCCCGTGATATTCCTCCCTATGTTAGCAAGGTGCTTCCGCCCGCCGAAGGCGTGGACAATCGATCTGGATGCGATCGCTCGCGGCGATCGCCGAGTTCGATGCATGCCGTTGTCGCCCTTTCTCTTGAGACGGCGACCATGGCCTTCCAGCCGCTCAGAGTTTGAGGAGGCCCTCCACTATTCGCCTTCAGGAGGATCTCGAGGCGGCTCGGAAAGAGAACGCCGAGTTTGCCGACAAGATCGTGGCGATGGAGAAGGACTCCTTGGAGGCGGCCAAGCGGGCGAGCCATGAGCTTGAGCCGAGAAGAAGGAGACGGAGAAATTCGAATGGCGGTCGACCGATTTCGGGACCAGATGCAGAGTGCCGTCCGGCGAGGAATGTTGCCGAGGAGGAGGCCGATCGCGAAGGTGACGATCGCTCCTGACCGAGTCATGAGGCGAAAGAGAAGGTTGCTGCGAGGAGGCCGAGCCTGTGGATCGCAACAGCGATGGCCGAGCCGAGAGGAGAAGTTGAGGCGACCAAGGCCGATCCCTTCCAAAATTTGGAGTATGTCGGCGAGTTCGCCTATTACTTGGCGTCGCCGACTCGATCCGAGCGGCTAAGAAGGGAGGCTTGGAGGTCGGTCCTCTAGCCGAGAAGTTCAAGTCATATGCATTGGAGCATCCTCTCCATTCGGCTTTCTCCTTGCCGATCTTGGACTGCGGACATCGGCGTGGATTTGGTAGTATCCGTCTCAGAGCAGTCTTGCTCATCCCGATGCTCCTAAGATGAGGGACCGCGCCGAATGCCGATGGCGAAGGCAGCGAGGCCCGAGGCGCTTCCTTTTAGCTTACTTTCTTTGTAGTTTGTAGCTTTCTTTTTGTAGTACTTAGGCCTTGGGCGACCGTGTACTCTATTTTTCAAGTAATAAAATGAGCATTTGGATTTCTGACTTATCACTTGAATGAATGGTTATTTTTGAGTCTTTGTTTGACTTTGTACAAATGCGTGAGGAGAGATCGTTGCGAGGGTAGTTCCAAATGAATTGATAAACTCATAAGACACCTTTTACAACAAGTTCGATCGCTGCACTACATCTGAAAAAATGACGATCTCCGTATGCGGTTGAATAGCGACGATCGTCGTGTAGGTAGTCCGCACTCTTCTTGCCCCTTGTTTTTATTCACTTAGTGGAAGTAAGGGGATGAAAATAGTTCCTTGAGTGAGCGGTCTTTAACTTTGTCGAATCCTCGGGGACGGTCGTCCATCATGAGGAACCGTGCACGATCGCGGAGTTCAATGGGCCGACTCCTTGATCATGTCTTGATGCGCGAAGACATTGAGTGTCTCGTGACTCACTTTATTATGAGGGTCCTCCGTTAGGCTGCGCCTCGCCTCGTATTTAAACGAAAGGCGTGCGGTCTTGGTCTAGAGGAGTCCTTGCGCGGGGCAGCGTCGGATGAATCAACTCCACGCCCGCGGCTTGTTAGCTCTGCTTCCACCTCGGCCAGCCATGGAGATGGCCGACCTCGACGGTGTACGTTGAGACGGGGTTGTGGCACGTCGCATTGTCCGGGTTCACCATGTCAGATGATGAACCTTTGAGGGCGAGCGATCGTGTCCACTGATTTGTTTTGGAGGGCCCTCAGACTACGCCGGCCTCGTACTTAAACGAAGGGCGGGCGATCTTGGCCTAAAGGGACCTTGCATGGCCTAAGCAGTCGGAATTATCGACCACCAGGACCATGGCTGCACTCTTCCACCTTGGATCGTCATGTAGATGCCGACCTTCGACGGTGTACGTTGTGCGGGGAGGCGATCTCGTGCCTTAGTCCATCGTGTTAGACGGTGAACTGCAGATGGCGATCGAGTCCTCCGGTTTCTTAAATAAGGAGGGAGATCGGGATGACTTCCGTGGTCTCCTTCTCTTGATTGAAGCATATAGAGACGGTCGCCGAGGTTGATCCAGGGGTCGGCTCGTATGAGCTTCCCAGCCTGCTTTGCGTTCGACTCGGACGATCGTCTATAGAGATAGGCGGGGGCTTCGGCTAAACCAATAAGCTGTCCAACTTGCCCTCCTCGAACAGTCTCCAGAGCTGTTTGAGGAGGTCGCGGCAATTGTTGGTGCTGTGGCCGGGACTCTTGTGGTAGGCACAATATTGATTGTTGTCCAGGTGACCGTGGTCCCTTATCGCCTTTGGCTTTTGAGCTCTTCGTGCCCCTTGATGGCATAGAAAATATGTGCCGAGTTACATTTGAACGTATGGAGGAGATGGGCTTCCATGTCCTCGAAAGCCTTGAGATCTCCGGTGTCTTGGCGATCGCCTTCTTTGCTTTGGCGATCGCTATCTTCCGGGCAAGAGGTGGCGTTTCCTCGTCTAAGCAGAGGGTGAGTAGCCTTTGCACGGCCAGAAGTTGGCGGCTTTAGCGCGGAAGATCGTGTAAGTTGGGGAATATCCTTGGAGAGATGTCCGAACATGGGAGAGTGACCGTGAATCCCCCATGACCGAATAGAGCGAGCTCATCACCGACGGGTTCGCGGTGAGGATGATTTCGTCTACCTTGGCCGATGTAATCTGCGTCGATTCGTCCTTCCCCGCTTGATTTTTATCATGCTGGGGCCTTACAGTCTGGCGACCTTGCTTTGGCGAAGTATGACGTGAAGTCATTCGCGCTTTCTAAAAGAGGTGACCGATCGTGGTGGTAGTGAGACGTACCACTTATGGGCCACCGCCCAATGTCGGGAAGATCCGGCACTTGGTTGCATCGGATGCCCCACACCCACCATGTAAATTCGGAATTTACTCGGGTGGGTTTCTGGTCCGATCTCCCCTTATACAGAGGTGTTTTAGGAGGAGCGATCGTTGGTTGTATGGGGGCAAGCTCGATGTGGACCGCGAGTGGCTCGGTCGGCCGGCGATCTTCTTGCCGATGCTTGCCCGGTGTCCAAGAGTGCTCTCATCTCGCCGAGCCGACGTTGCATGGCGGCCATCGCCGTGGCTCGATTAGCGGCTCGGCGATCGGAGCGGAGCCGAGGCGATTGAGTACCGAGTCCCCGGCGATCGGGCGGGAGTCGGATGGCCGACATGCGTTACCGTGAGGTGAGTAGGCCGAACTCCCGTGACGGATTCGGATTCCGTCTTTTCAAGGTTGGAAACAGAGTGCCTTGGCCACGGGATGGGTCGCGCCCCAAGCGATCGAATATGGATCCGTCCGGTCGCGGCGAGAGCCTTTCCTCGCGAATGGGGCTTTTGACGATCGCTCGTCAAGAGCCCATTGAATTTCCGTTTTCCCATGCGGCGGATGATCGAGGGAGTTATCGCGGGTGGCGCGCATGCTCTCCGTCGCTCCTCCAGGATGGCCATAGCCTCCTCGATCTGTTCCTCGGTTTGGAATTGATCGAGTGAGAGGTTGGGGCCATCTCTCGGATGCGGGATCGAGAGTCTCGCGTTGCCGCGGCTTCCCCCTGTCGTCGGCTGGGGTTCGGATTGAGCCGGGATATGGTGTCCGGCGGTTCGGAGAGCAGCTTGCTTCGATGTACCGGCGGATGTCATGATTCTGAAGGTTTTCTTTGAAGTGCAGTGAGTGTCACTTCAAGTATATGCCCCGAGAACAGTGAGTGTTCTTCGGGACGGTAGAAATTGTTAGGAGTATGCCCTCGAATGCCACTCAGAGGTTGTTGAGTGAGGGCATTGTACTTGTAATTATGTAAACCATTTACATAAGGCAAATGATTGTTTCTTTATTTACTGGTAGTTACTGGCATTCCTAACTCGTAAATAAACATATAGAAACTAGTCCGTGTATTTGAGAGCAAAACGTTCCACTCCTTATTGGATAAGGGGGTCGGCACTGGAAAGGTTTATAGCTCAAATACTTAATCGTTCGCAAGTCGATGAAACTTGGTAGGCGTTAAGTTTATGTAAAGACTTGTATGACGTGTTCTTTGACATGGAGAGTGCCTGTCGAACACTAATGGTTAGTGGGAGCACACGTTATAGGTATGCTAATTAGATTAGTATACTCGAACCGACTCACCCTCGATTCGTCACATGGATTTCACTCCGGACACCAATGACGGAATCGAAAGGTTGTGATAGGTATTCGTGAACCTTCGACTTGAGGATTTAGTAGGGATGTGCTTGTGACGTCAAGATTTTCATTAGAGTAGTTCGACCCTGTAAACCGGAAGGCGGGGGTCAACCTCGACGTGCATCTTGACGGGCAAGTAGTAGGTCCTACTGAATACCAAGATAGAATTCTTTCTCCCGTTAGTGAGCGGGTTAGATGTCCTATGCGGTTATTGGCAGATGAGATCAGAAGTCTTTGGCCAAAGTATTGGAGCCAGTTGTATTAGATACACGACAGCTCGATGATCTCGATTTGCATTAACGCATGCATAGCGTCAAGTACAGATAGGGTTTGACTGACCGTGACCCTAAAACTTGATCGGGACATTTGAAAGAAGGGTTTATACGTTCTTGGTATTCACGACAGAATGGTTCTTGAATGATCCCAATCATTCGTTCTCAGTTGGGGTACAGTGTAGGCCGCCAGGCTGGCTAGGTGGTGCTACTACTCTTTGGTTCCTCCCATTGCTGACTGAGACGGACCTACCGAGTCGCGCATTAGGATTGACGACGGAATGAATCGAGCTTAATCTCTCATTATAAATATTAGATATTGGATATCTAATTTGGGACATTGGATGTTTAAATCGATTTATCGGATAAATTGATTTACGGCTTAATGGATTAAATATATCACTGGGTGATTAATTTAATTCATGAATTTAATTATTTCTTGGAGAAATTAATTATGTTATTTTGTATTTGATATGTTTAATTAATTGGATTAATTAATCGATACAAATACATCGGAACGGAATCGTAGTTTATCTGTTTGGACTCACGGAGTCCGAAACGAACCGAACTCATCCGTTTCGCATGGTAGCCACCCCTAATTTCCACCCACTTTCCTCTTGTCTTGTTGTTTTCATTTTATATGAAAAGATGACTTTGTGGGGCTTAGATTCTCATAATAATGAGATGTATCATGTGAGTGGAAATAGAATAAAGAGAGGAAGACTTCTCACCTCACTTCACTTTGATTCCAACGTGAGCTTTGAGTGTAGAGAGAGAGAAAAGACTTCTCCAAGTCTTTTCATCATCTTCCTCTTTATTCATCAAGTTCTTGATTTTTCTTGGAAGAAAATTGAGAAATAAAAGAGAGATTGTGAGTTATACACTTAGAGTGTTATAATTTCATATTGCAAGCTTCATCACTTAGCTCTAGCCGTATCCTCGGAGGATAGCAAGGTGATTGTCGTTCCGGTTGTTTCTCCGGCGTGGCAAGTAGAGACGCGGTACTTTCGGCGTTGGATCGTTCAAGAGCTTGGGGAATAGCTCAAGAGAAGGTTACCATTTAATCAACGGACTTCGAGGGTTAGTTTCTTACGACTCTTGCTTTTCGTTTATATATTCGTATATACGTAGCTCGATCGATTCTCGTAGGGATTCGGATCGAATTAATTTTCGTTTCACCGCTCACTGGCCTTCGTTTTAGGCACCGAATCCCAACATGGTATCGGAGCGTAGGTCTTGCGATCGTATATACGATATTGGCATTTGGAATGCTTGATTAGATGGTGAATGATTTGGAATCATTTTAGTCATAATCGTGGTATATATTTTTACGTTCGTTGTAGTTATATTTTTCGTAAGTTTATGTCCTAATATAAATCTTAATTTCTTGGAAATATGATTTATATTGAAGATATGAATGTTGAAAAATATTGATATCGATATCCTATCGAAAATCGAGCTCGAATCGTCGTCGGACGACTTTTCGACAAAGGGCGAGATCTCGCCAGGGTGACTCGGCGTGTCCGGTGACACGGCCGTGTCGCAGCCCGTGCCATCGCCAGTGCACCCGACCGTGTCGGAGACACGGGCCGTGCTCGGCCGTAGAGCCGCCGAGCATGACTCGGCCATGCCAGCCGGGCCACCTAAGGTCGCCGGCATGACTCGGCCATGGCGAGCCATTTTCGCCCGGCTCGATTTTTCCGTATTCTTGAAAATTAATCTCCGCATGTTAAATTGGATTTAATATGATTAAAATGATTTATGGTATTTCATTTTATAAGGGAAATTTGATTAATAGGAATATTAATGGTCGAACGAATTATTTTGAACGTTAGTATAATACCGATAGTGTGAATCGATTGGATCGGTTCGTATTGTTGATTGGATCAATGTGTCTCTACGCTTTCCATATATTTAGTATTTATTGAATGAATGCTTTTGAATGGGGATGTGGTTCGTGGACTTAGTTTTTGAATCGTCGTTTTATTCGATTGGGTTGTAAAGTCAGTTTTGAGCCTATTTATTTTACTAGAAATATTTGTATCTAGGATGCAATTTTCAATGTAAAATTTATATGTAATGACGAAGACCGGAGGAAGATCCATTTCGAGAAGACGAAGATTCAAGACGAAGACTTGTAATTAGATTACGGAGTTTTTGTTTTCTAGAACGGTCCATGAACCACATGTTGGTAGCAACTAGGTTGTGATTGGTTGTTTCATATTGTATGAATGCCACAAACGCGCTTAAACGATTAATGTGCAAAGTGTAACGTTAATCGCGATAATTCTCCCACAACAAATAATTAAGTTTATAAGGTTTCAAGGTTTTCCTTCCTCCGTCGAGTTTTCGAAATTGAAATCCAAACCGATGTGCTATGCTTCCGAGTTATCGGGGTAGTCGTCGGGAGGACGGATAAATTACGGAGCGCATTGGATGCCTTCGGTTGGAGCAAATTTTATCCCTAGAAACCCGATAGGTTGCCGGATAAGATTCAATTGTGAAACCGATTTGCGTCGATGGTATAAACTTAACTTGTTCACGAACCATAGAAACCGTATAGGTTGAGGGGAGTGAACAAGGGGAAAAAGAAGATCGAATCATCCATTAGATGGGTTGGTGTTGGACACCACTTTATGAAAATTAATAGACTAGAAACCCGTTCGGTTGCCCTCTATTAAGATTTATAAAGAACTCGATCACCACTATGAAGTAGAGCGACGATACTTCGGATTTCACATGGGAGTGTGTTATTCCGATAAAAATAGTGGGAGCCGGGTAACAAGAATAGAAAAGACCTTAAATTCTATACTCGTAACATAATTGAATGAGTCACTAATTAACTGCTATACTTAATGCATAAATCTCAATATGACAATGAATCCACTCGCAATTCTACTCGAAAAGAACACCTTAATGGGACCTAACTTTGTGGATTGGCTCCGCAACTGATGATTGTCCTCGGTATAGAGGCACCGGGATACGTCTTGAGACGGACATTCCGGCGCCTCCTATGCGGACTCGAGCCAATCAGAAGAGATTGAAAACCACGAAAAGTGGGTTAAGGATGACGTGAAAGTCCGTGCTTATATGATGGCTTCCATGTCTAATGAGCTTGAGAGCTCATGAGAAAATGACTTCGCTGGCGCATTCTATCTCACTTAACCGAGCTTTATGGTGAGCACAAAGAATCGCTAGATATGAGATATCCAAGCAACTGCTCGGTGCAAGGATGAAAGAAGGTGAGAAGGTTGGGAACACGTCCTCAAAATGATATCCATGATCGAGAGATTGGAGGCTCTTGATTTTAAAATGGATACTTCTCTCCAAACCGACCTTATCCTACGCTCTCCCCGATTCCTTCTCACGCTTGTTATGAACTTCAACCGCAATGAGATTGCATGTAACTTAGCCGGGCTAATGAACAACCGGTGACCGCTCGCCTCGGATGAAGACCCCGCGGATGAAGGAGTCTCGCACTTGTGATTTCTTCTCGACTTCTAAGTCTAAGAATAAGAAGAAAAAGACCAAGAAGCGGATCGGACCACAAGCTAAGGACCTTAAGGGAAAGGGCAAGGCCCCGATGGTTCCAAAGAACAAGAAGAAGAAGGATACTTGTCTCAAGTGCGGTGAGCCGGGCCACCGGGGCTAGAGACTGTCCGATTCTTCATGGCACTTCTGCAGTAACTTTTAGTTTTGGAAACAAATTGTTCGCCATCGTATTTTCTACTTCGGATTCTCGTGCTAGTTCTCATATTTGTACCGTGAATCGGGATCCGGAACAAAGTAGGAAGCTTGGAGCCGAGAAGTTATGATCACGGTCGGAAGCGGGCATAGTGTCGAGGCAACCGACATAGGATCACTTCTTTTGGGTTTAGAATCCGGCTTTGTTTTGACTTTAGAAGATGTACTTGTTTTGCCCAAGGCACAAAAACATTGTATCCATTCGGTCATGGACCGAAAAGGCTTTTCATTTTTCATTGGTGATGGTTCTGCAAAATTTATTTTAGAAATAAACTAGTGGGTACCGCTACATTGTTGAATGGATTGTATCATCTAAATCTCAAAGAACAAAGTAGTTGTGAATACTATGACTAGAAAACGTGGTAGGGATGAAACCAATCAAGTTTTGAAATGGCATCTTAGACTTGGTCATGTTGGTCGACCAAGGTTTACAAGATGGAAAAGATGGACTTATGGGTCCATTGGGATCGGATCCCTTTCCTACTTGTGAATCTTGCCTTAAAGGCAAAATGACTAAGTCCCCTTCACGGACTTTTGAAAGAGCCGATAAATCGGGATTAATCCATACCGACGTATGTGGTGCTTTAGAAGCGGACGTGACGGATATCAATATTTCATTACGTTTCTGAGATGATCATACTAGGTATGGTTATGTATACTTAATGAAACATAAATCCGAGGCCTTTGAAAAATTCCAGAATTCAAGGCCCTAGTCGAGAAACAAACCGGTAATCATATCAAAGCACTTGGTCGGACCGAGGTGGCGAGTATATGAGTACGGAGTTTGACGAGTTCCTTAAGGAACATGGAATAGTTTCACAACTAACACCTCCAGGTACTCCTCAGTTAAATGGTGTGTCAGAAAGAAGGAACCGGACCCTGTTGAACATGGTCTGTTCCATGCTAGGCTATACTGACTTGCCGATTTACCTGTGGGGGTATGCACTGATTGCCGCGTATATCTTGAACAGATGTCCTTCCAAATCCGTTCCTAAAACTCCACATGAGATGTGGGAAGGAAGGAAACCAAGTCTTAATCACATTAGGATTTGGGGATGTCCCGCCTATGTCAAGAAGACTAAGGTGGAAAAGTTGGAAGCTAGGTCTGCGAAGGGACGTTTCATAGGATTCCCGTCTGGGACGATGGGATATCTATTCTACATGCCCGAAGATCGAAGGATCGTTGTTGCTTTACAAGCACACTTCTGGAAGATGAGTTCATTCAGAAGGCGGAGCGGTAGAAGTATTTCTTTAGAAGAATACAATGAAACTCCTCGAGAGACACTGCAAGAAAGCTGGAACCGAACTTTCGAAACACAAGTACAACCACCTCGTAGGTCTAGTAGGGTGTCTCATTTACTCGAGAGGTATGGGCTTGTGCACTTGGAGGAGCCGGGTCTCCATGAGGTTCCAAGTGATAGCCAAGAGACCGACCCAACGACCTATGACCAAGCGATGGTGGATGTAGACTCCGCGAAATGGCGTGAAGCTATGGAAGCCGAGATAGACTCGATGCATGTCAATCAGTCTGGACTCAGAGACCGCCCCAAGGGCATAGTGCCTATTGGGAACAAGTGGATCTACAAGAGAAAGACCGATGGTGATGGCAAGGTTGACGCCTATAAGGCGGCTAGTGGCAAAGGGTTATACCGAAGGAAGGAATCGATTACCACGATACCTTCTCGCCCGTAGCCATGATCAAGTCTATTCGCATGATGCTTGCTATAGCCTACCACGATTATGAGATATGGCAAATGGACGTAAAGACGGCTTTCCTTAATGGATTCCTCGAGGAGGAAATCTATATGGAGCGACCTAAAGGCTTTGTATCCGAAGTCGATATTCGAAAGTGTGCAAGCTTCAGCTTCCATTTATGGTGAAGCAAGCGTCGCGTAGTTGGAATCTTCGTTTTGACGAGGCAACAAAGAGTTTGACTTCGTGCAAAATGAAGAGGAACCTTGTGTATACAAGAGGGTTAGTGGGAGCAAGATCGCATTCTTAGTACTATATGTAGATGACATTCTACTAATAGGAAATGATGTGGAATGCTCGGTTACGTGGAAAGCTTGGCTTTGAGTAATTTCTCCATGAAAGACTTGGGAGAAGCTACCTATATTCTTGGTATTCGACTCTACCGGGATAGAGCGAAGAGAACAATAGGTCTTTCCCAAGCCCTCTATATAGATAAAATCTTAAAGCGATTTAAGATGGATGATTCTAAAGAGGGTTCCTACCGATGCGACATGGAATAAAACTCACCTTGAAGATGTGTCCTCAAAATGAGGAACAACGAAAGGAAATGAGTAATATACCATATGCTTCGGCCGTGGGTAGCCTTATGTATGCTATGTTGTGTACAAGACTCGACATTGCGCATGCCGTAAGCGTGGTGAGTAGGTTTCGTGCAAACCCGTGTAGGGAACATTGACTGCCAGAAAGAACGTTCTCAAGTACTTGAGAAGGACTAGAGATATGGTTACGATGTATGGTGGTGGAGAATCGGATGTGGTGGGATTCACCGATTCGGACTTCCAAGGATCCGAAGGACGACTCGATGTCCACTTCGGCTACATATTTACTCTTAATGGAGGAGCGATATCTTGGCGTAGTGCCAAGCAAAGCGCGATCGCCGATTCCACTGTCAGCCGAGTATCAAGCGGCCTCGGAGGCTTCCAAGGAAGGGTTCGGATTAAGAAGTTTCGGGAGAACTTCAAGTGATACCATGTCCGAGCCGCTGTCTACTGCATCGCGACAACGACGGAGTGTAGCGCAGCCAAGGAGCCGAGGTTTCACAACAAAGACCAAACATATTGAGAGGAAGTATCATCTCGTAAGAGAATTTGTTCGCAAGGGATACATTGGCCGCATAGAGTAGACTCGGCCGACAACGCCGCCGATCCACCGACCAAGCCACTATCTCGGACTAGCTTGGAGCGTCATCCGGAGAACATGGGTATTAGATACCATAGTGTGTGGCATTGAGTGCAAGTGGGAGATTGTTAGGAGTATGCCCTCGAATGCCACTCGAGGTTGTTGAGTGAGGGCATTGTACTTGTAATTATGTAAACCATTTACATAAGGCAAATGATTGTTTCTTTATTTACCGGTAGTTACTGGCATTCCTAACTCGTAAATAAACATATAGAAACTAGTCCGTGTATTTGAGAGCAAAACGTTCCACTCCTTATTGGATAAGGGGGTCGCACCGGAAAGGTTTATAGCTCAAATACTTAATCGTCGCAAGTCGATGAAACTTGGTCGGGCGTTAAGTTTATGTAAAGACTTGTATGACGTGTTCTTTGACATGGAGAGTGCCATCGAACACTAATGGTTAGTGGGAGCACACGTTATAGGTATGCTAATTAGATTAGTATACTCGAACCGACTCACCCTCGATTCGTCACATGGATTTCACTCCGGGACGATCAATGACGGAATCGAAAGGTTGTGATAGGTATTCGTGAACCTTCGACTTGAGGATTTAGTAGGGATGTGCTTGTGACGTCAAGATTTTCATTAGAGTAGTTCGACCGTAAACCTAAGGCGGGGTCAACCTCGACGTGCATCTTGACGGCAAGTAGCAGTCCTATCGAATACCAAGATAGAATTCTTTCTCCCGTTAGTGAGCGGGTTAGATGTCCTATGCGGTTATTGCGATGAGATCAAGTCTTTGGCCAAAGCATTGGAGCCGGTTGTATTAGATACACGATACTCGATGATCTCGATTTGCATTAACGCATGCATAGCGTCAAGTACAGATAGGGTTTGATCGACCGTGACCCTAAAACTTGATCGGGACATTTGAAAGAAGGGTTTATACGCCATCGGTATTCACGAGAATGGTTCTTGAATGATCCCAATCATTCGTTCTCGGTTGGGGTACAGTGTAGCCGCCAGTGGCTAGGTGGTGCTACTACTCTTTGGTTCCTCCCATTGCCGATCGAGACGGACCTACCGAGTCGCGCATTAGGATTGACGACGGAATGAATCGAGCTTAATCTCTCATTATAAATATTAGATATTGGATATCTAATTTGGGACATCGGATGTTTAAATCGATTTATCGGATAAATTGATTTACGGCTTAATGGATTAAATATATCCGGGTGATTAATTTAATTCATGAATATAATTATTTCTTGGAGAAATTAATTATGTTATTTTGTATTTGATATGTTTAATTAATTGGATTAATTAATCGATACAAATACATCGTAACGGAATCGTAGTTTATCTGTTTGGACTCACGGAGTCCGAAACGAACCGAACTCATCCGTTTACGCATGGTAGCCACCCCTAATTTCCACCCACTTTCCTCTTGTCTTGTTGTTTTCATTTTATATGAAAAAGATGACTTTGTGGGGCTTAGATTCTCATAATAATGAGATGTATCATGTGAGTGGAAATAGAATAAAGAGAGGAAGACTTCTCACCTCACTTCACTTTGATTCCAACGTGAGCTTTGAGTGTAGAGAGAGAGAAAATACTTCTCCAATTCTATTTCAAAATCTTCCTCTTTATTCATCAAGTTCTTGATTTTTCTTGGAAGAAAATTGAGAAATAAAAGAGAGATTGTGAGTTATACACTTAGAGTGTTATAATTTCATATTGCAAGCTTCATCACTTAGCTCTAGCCGTATCCTCGGAGGATAGCAAGGTGATTGTCGTTCCGGTTGTTTCTCCGGCGCGTGGCAAGTAGAGACGCGGTACTTTCGGCGTTGGATCGTTCAAGAGCTTGGGGAATAGCTCAAGAGAAGGTTACCATTTAATCAACGGACTTCGAGGGTTAGTTTCTTACGACTCTTGCTTTTCGTTTATATATTCGTATATACGTAGCTCGATCGATTCTCGTAGGGATTCGGATCGAATTAATTTTCGTTTCACCGCTTCCGCTGGGCCTTCGTTTTAGGCACCGAATCCCAACAGAAATAAAAGTTTGAGGGTTAGATATCCCCTTCTTCTAGCGCCAATTGTTGCTACCCAAAATATTATCCGGAGATAGATATTGCTGGAATGGATGGGATAGCAAACAAATGCAAGAGCACTTCCGAGAGAAAGATAAATAACACAAGATTTGCCGGGGTTGTTAGTCCCGGGCTTGAATGCTCTCGCGAGATATTATTAATACCGATATTCGGGGATACAAGTACTAATGTAAGAATACAATTACAATGAGTGTAAAGTTTCTTGTTATCTTAGCTAGTGAGCGTGTAGATTGCCGGAAGAACCAGATTTGATGCTCTGTGAGTTCTTGTAACAAAGGTGATGAACAGTCGCGGCGGTGAGAGATCGACCGCCTCTCACGGCGAGTATTTAGCTGGATGTTTGGGCTTCTGGGCTTATGAATCCCTTGGAATCTGTCTAGTGGAGACTTGTCGTCACGATCGTCTTACGGACGAGAGATTTGGAGAGAGAAGTCCCGAGAGGGATTAGGTGAGATAGCCGGGAGCTTGATGATATGTGTGTTCTTCAGTATTTCCGTGGATGTATCGGAATGTGAGAGAATGTGAACTTTTGGTGGAATGTATTTCGGACGTAAGTCAAATGAATTCCGAACCGTATATTCAGTGAACTCGGAACCGTTGAGTGAATTCCGAACCGTTGGTTAAAATGAATTCCGAATTGAGAACCTTTTTCTAGTAGGAGGAGGTTCTCTATTTATAGGGCTTGGATACGCCGGGCGATCGCCTTTACTGCAATATAATAATCGGGCGATCGTCTTTTAGCACATGGGCCTGTCCCCTCAACGTCTGCAGGAGTTGTTGGCAGTCAACTCCTCGGTCCAATGGGGAGCTTACACGCGTCCTGAGTTAGTCACATGCGGCCCTACTGACAACTTTCGGCGCACATGCCGGTAGGTGGGGTAGGTGACAGGCTTTGGTCAAAGATCTTGTCTGTTAGCAAAAGATCTTGTCAGCGCCTTTTATGGATCTGCACGTGGGTGCTTTTCTGAGATCCAGTCCTCGATGACTTAGACGGGCGATCATCTCTGCTCGGGGCGCAGGTCGATTGTCCTCAGCCGGTTAGTAGAGCAGATCGCCAGCTGCCAAAGGGCGATCGCCCTGGGAGTCGATCGCTAGGTACCTGATGGTGGTTTGATATCTTCGACTTGGCGAGCTAGTCAGGGTTTGACTGGAGTTGACTTGGTCGCTCGGCCTTATAGTCGATCACCTGTCGGGATGAATAAATCGTGACACAACAGCAGGTCAACGCTAATTTTTCGGGAATTCGGCGTCCCACTATCCAAGCTAATAACTTCGAGATCAAGCCCGCCATTATTCAGATGGTGCAGGCGAGCCCATTCTGTGGACTGCCGAAGGACGACCCGAATGCCCACATTGCGTCTTTCCTTGAGATATGCGATACTTTCAAAACTAATGGTGTCACCGACGATGCCATCCGATTGAGGCTTTTCCCTTTCTCTTTGAGGGACAAAGCAAAATTCTGGTTAAATTTCTTACCGCCGGGGTCGATTACAACATGGGAGAGGTTAGCGCAAGCCTTCCTTGCAAAATTTTTCCCACCAGCTAAGACGGCGAGGTTGAGAAACGAGATAACTACTTTTGCCCAGTACGATATGGAAACGCTCCACGAGGCGTGGGAGCGATATAAAGAATTGCTACGAAGATGCCCTCATCACGGCATTCCTGATTGGCTTCAGCTTCATACGTTTTATGGTGGTTTGAGTGCTTCTACACGCACCTTAGTGGATGCGGCCTCTGGTGGGACATTCATGGGAAAATCTATGGCCGAGGCTCACGTGCTTTTGGAAGATATGGCCGAAAACGCATACCAATGGCCAGCAGAAAGATCGACACCGAAGAGAGTAATGGAAGTTTCAAGCAATGATCCGATCTCCACCTTGTCAGCTCAAGTCGCCGCTTTGACACAACAGCTCCAGACATTTTCGCACGCACCAGCCCCCGTTACCATAGAGACATGTAATTGGTGTAACGGATCACACCCGAGTGCGGAATGTCAATTTGGAAATCCGTTCGAGCAAAATCAGATGGAGCAGGCTCAATTTGTGGGAAGTGGGAATCGACCGAATAACCCGTACTCCAATACTTATAATCCGGGGTGGCGCAATCATCCCAACTTTTCATGGAGAAACGGACAGAACGCACACCAGCCCCCTTTCGCCCAGAATCAACAGCAGCCCCCTTCCGCTCCCAAAGTGTCTCTCGAGGAAGCGCTTGCAAAATTGGCGGCAAATACGAGTCAATTTATGACTCGGACGGAAGCTACACTACAAAATCATTCTGCTTCCATTCGGAATTTGGAGGTCCAGCTGGGCCAAATCGCTAGTGTGTTGACAGCTCGTCCGGAGGGAGCATTGCCGAGTACAACAGAGACTAATCCTAGAGAGAGTCTAAACGCAGTTAGCTTGAGAAGCGGGAGAGAGGTGCTGGATCAGCCCGAGCGGGGTAAAGAGAAGGAGATTGAAGAAGAGAAGGATTTAAATCTAGAGGAGTCGAAGGAATTGAAGCCGGATAACTCAAAGACATGTGTCCCCCCCGTTCCGTTTCCGCAGAGACTACAGCAAAGAAGGGCGGACAAACAATTTTCTAAGTTCCTTGATGTGTTCAAAAAGCTTCACATCAATATTCCGTTCGCCGACGCATTGGAGCAGATGCCGAGTTATGTCAAGTTCATGAAAGAGATATTATCGAAGAAGAGAAAGCTTGAGGAGTTCGAAACGGTCACCTTGACAGAGGAGTGCAGTGCTATTCTTCAAAAGAAGCTCCCACCTAAATTGAAAGATCCGGGAAGCTTCAACATACCGTGCACCATGGGGAATCTTTCATTTAATAAGGCACTATGCGATCTTGGTGCGAGTATCAACCTCATGCCTCTGTCAATTTTCAAAAAGCTGAATATTGGGGAAGCTAAGCCAACCACAGTCTCATTACAATTGGCGGATCGATCGATAAAGTATCCGAGGGGAGTGATCGAGGATGTTTTAGTTAAAGTTGATAAGTTCATCTTTCCGGCCGATTTCATCGTACTAGACATAGAGGAAGATGAAAATATTCCGATCATCTTGGGACGACCATTTCTAGCGACGGGCCAAACCCTTATAGACGTGGAAAAGGGGGAGTTAACTCTGAGGGTCCAAGACGAGCAAGTTACTTTTCGAGTATTCAAATCGTTCCCATGTCCAGGAAGTGCTGATAAAGGATCACAAATTGAAGGTGTGGATATTGTTGAAAGAGGAAAGCACCGAAAACATCGTCGGTGGGAAAATGCAGATTTTGTGTTAAATGACCCGAGTTTTAAGAAGGATGTGGAACGAGTGGCGTTCCTCGAGCATGAGGAAAAATCTGCTGCAATCGTGAGTTCGTTTGTGAAGGAGGAGAGTGAGCCGAAAGCCAAGCGAAAAATTAGTCATGGAGAAACCGGGTGTTTCGGAAAGTTATTCAAGTCGAAACCTTTTCAAAAACAACATTTGATGACCGAACCGAAACTCGAACCACTGATTGCCAATGGTCATAATTTTAACCAAAATATAAACCGTTTCGATGAACGGGGCGGAAGCCAAATGGAGTTTGCGAAAAGCGAGCTAATGTTGTCCAATAGGTCCGGCTGAAGACTATAAACTTAGCGCTTCTCGGGAGGCAACCCGAGTTCGTAGTTGTAGATTTTTGCATTTCTTTATTTTTCTTGTATTCGTGATTCTTATTTTTCATCCTTTTGTGCTTATATGTGCTTCTGCCTCTCGTTTTTAACGTCTTCTTTTCAAATTTCTGTGCAGGAATCAGCAAAGGGGAGAAATTCAATGATGGGCCGTGGCACAGTCCAGGTGAGCCGCGGCACACACCAGCTGATGAAAAATGGTCGATCAAACTGTACCCTGTGCCGCGGCATGATCTTACTGAGCCGCGGCACACCAGGACGCTGAGCCGCGGCACCCGATAACTGAGCCGCGGCACACTAAATGATCAAGAAACGCCTGTGGAGCACAGATTTGTGCCGCGGCACACTAAAGCTGAGCCGAGGCACACGAACACACTGAGCCGCGGCACACAAAATCTGAGCCGCGGCACCCGACGACATATCAAAACGTCCCAGTCCTACTGTACTTTGGGCCGCGGCTCACTTATATTGTGCCGCGGCCCCCGTCGCAAAATAAGAACAGCCAGGTAAGGCTCATTCAGTCGATCGGCCTGCATAGGATACTTCTTCCCTCCCTTCCTTCCTTCCTGCACACGATGAGGTTAGTTGGTTCCATTCTATTAGTCTCCTTCTCAAATTCTCTAGGTAATTTTTGATTTCTAAATCATAAGTGATTATTGATGTGTAAAGATTTGGAGTTTTATACTGTTAGTTGTTCTTCATTGTTGCTTCTAAAATGGAGTTGGAATATGGGGAATTTGTTATTGTGATGGAATTGATGTTTATGAACGAATTGTTGATGATGGTTTTTGTAATTCTGGGTTATAATCTGTGTTATTATTTTTGGGATTTGGAATTAACCATAAAAATTCTTGTTCTTCATTTTAACTTGTGCACACAAGGTGTTTGATAAATTGCAGCAATGAAAAATGGGTAAGCTAGGTATTTTCAAACTTATATGCAATGAATCATGTTGTCACATTATCCCCAAACTCTACATCATGTTCAACTTGAGAGCTCGTACTGAACTTCCTTTTTGATGATGCAGGCTCGTTTATTCACATTCCGCATGATGTAGTCAAGAAGCATGCAAGCTCACCGGACGATGCCAGTGTAACACCCCAAACTAGGCGGATATTACAGTGCCGTAGATCCCCAACTGGGACCCACCAGGCAAATGAAAATGAATGAATTACACAAGATAAATGTAGTACCGAACTACATTACAACAATAATTACTCCGATGAGGAGTTTAGTTACAACACACCAGGATAATACCGAATACTAGTGTATTTTATATGAAGATAAAATACACAACACTGAATGAAACGGAGTATTCAAATGAAAGTCTGCAGCGGAAAATAAAGGACAATAACATGAATAACTGAAAGATCGGGGCCCCCTACTAGTATCACTAGGACTCCTCGACATCAACATGTTATTCCCGTGCGTTTGCCTTGCCATGACGTGAAAAACAAAATCCCCAAACGGGGTCAGTTACAAAGAACAACAATCCTCAAGGGTTGAAAATACACAATCATGATTATATCTGAAGTTATGAAATATCCTGTCGAAACATACGCAATCAAACATGCTATATGAATCAACTAACAGTACGGCTCAAAGGGTGGCGCCACACTACGCCCGGGATGGAAATGTGTCCGTGCACAAGCCACCAACGATCAATACACGCGTGGTCTTGTACCTAATCAGTCTCACGAGACTCATTGACTCGTGTGCACAGTCCAATGTGAGGCCAACAACCAACACACGACCATAATGTGCCCGACATGAAAATCCTACACATACCAACCGGCACGCCAGTATGACCCGGAATGCCACGATATAACAAAAGTGACATCGAAAATGAATAATGACTCACCGAGGTGGAATGGTAACGAAATAAATGACACTCAATGAAAAGATTGGAACCGCTGCTCCTTATGACTGAAACGATTAATTGATAACAACAAGTTTTGATACGGTTAATATAATGATGAATGAGTTATGATTATGAATGAACAACAACAAAAGGTATGAATATCCTTTTAACCGAGTAAGAATTAACTTACTAAATACCGATGAAGAAAGTCCTTCCACGAACAAATGTCCTAAATGAAGTGTCGGTCGCACGAACAACCTTAATTCAATACAATTACCGACAATCCGATCAATATACGAATCAAACACGAATATAACGAACTCAAAACGTCGATACGATAAAACTAAGTCCATTGAGGCATTAAAACAAACACGTTGCGTCCAAACTCCGATTGTTTACAATCAAACTTCAATATACCAATATCAAATCCCCCAAGAAGTGTTTCAAACCAACAAAACATCTCCAATACGATCAATAATCCGTTATGAATATCCAAAACTGTGATTATAACAACAATTAGTCGAAAATCCCCAATTCCAACTCGATATTCAAGGTGTTCTTGAATAATCCCTCAATAATCCAATGAATCCTTATACAAACTCATAATCATATACATATCCCTTCATATAACATGATTATAACGTCCAAAACATCATATCTCAACACAAAATCGAAGTCCAAAGTGTTGAAAGAATTACCTCTTGAAGATACAAGTACTTTAATCCGAAGAACACGCGTTAGATTGATTATCCGGGCTTCACGATCGAAAGGAGATGAAGAAAATCAAACACCCAAATGATTTGTGAAGGAAAACCCTCCCTCAAGCCTTCTCTCTCGGTTTAAGGTGAAGAAAAGGAAGAAAAATGGGTGAAATCTTTGAAAAATGAATTTATAGGGGTTGACTACCTGCCGGACACGGCCCGTGCCGATCGGCACGGTCGTGTCGCATACCGCCGACAGTGGCCGACAGGACTCGACCGTGTCCTCGCTGACACGGTCGCGCGCGAGGGCCTTCTGTAATATCCGCAATTCGGATTTTCGGTAATTTTATTTTTCGGGCGGAAGTCCGCTTCGACAACTCGCTTGGGACCGTCTCATCATTCCGAGAATGATTAATTACGCACTTTTGTCATCCGAGTTCGTTTCGGTATCGCTTTGCCGAGTTCCGAGCTTTTAACGACTTTTCCGCACTTGAGTTCGATTCTTGCGAATCTCGTCCAAAATCCGTTGTTTCGAGTTTCTCGTAAGTTCATTTAATGTTATTATTCATGTTGCGAGCTTTGGTTTGGTGTTTCGATCGCGTATCGTGATTTTCGGACGTTTTGGGCCATTTTCGTAATTTCCCAAAGTTTTGGGTAATTACTTTCCGTTGTCGAATTTCGAGCCTTAGGGTGGTCGGAATCGGTGTTCTCTCGGTGTTCGGATTCGTATTTACGAGTACTTCGTGAACCGTGCTTTCGCCACGTTCGTGTCCGAGTTTCGGGATTTTTCTGACCGTCGGATCGACCGAGTCATGGCCGGCCGGACACATGCGAAACGGCCCGAAACGGCGCGCTGCCCAGGGCCGTGTCTTGCGCCGGTCGGCCAGGACCAGCAGCTGCCGAGACACGGCCGAGACACCCGGCGCCGGTCCGGGCCGTTTGCTGCGCCGTGTCCGCAGTGGCTATAAATATGGCAGAGCAGTCGGGTTTTTCTTCATTTTTCTCACTCGTTTCTTCCTCTTCCGCGGCTGGAGCTTTGATGATCATGGAGGTATGTTGTTAGGGGTTAAATTCATGAAGTTTTGAAGTTCATAACATCGATTAATACTTCCATAACTTGCTCCGATCGACCGAATCAAGGCAAGTTTTCTTAAAATATAGTTTTGGGGAGTTTGCTCGATTTGTCCGCTTAATCCGCTTTTAACTCAGAATATTGATGGATTGATGATTTTTAAGCTATATTATATCTAATTCCTTGTTATTCCACGGTTGGATTGCCACGGATTTGTCGTTTTATTGAGTATTTTATCGACGCCTTGAAGGTGTTCGATAAAATGTCACAAAGAGAATTCGAGCGTTCTACGATTATTCTTCCTCGTATGATCGATGATTTATTGATTATATGTTGTTAGGGTCGAATTCTTGTGAAGAACTCGAGTCGGAACCCTTCCGTTCGTTGTCTCCTTCGGGTTCCGAGCTTCCCGATCGAACCGTGTTCATCGGAGCGTTTGGTAGCGGTTATTAAGGCAAGTATCTTATTATACGACTTGTATCTTGTGACTAGTAATTACGTATGATATGTATGATGATTTTGCTTGCCTCCGTAAATATGTTCCGTTTGAGTTGGTTGTGTTTTCCGAAATTTGAAGGCTTTGTGATAATAGTGATATATTGGTATCCGTGTTAGGCGTTGTGCCATTTGTGCAGGATTGCGATGTACATATGAGATGGTTGTACACGTGGTTGTTCAATGTATTGTGTACCGAATGTGTGTTATGTTGGTTAAGAGTCGTTGTGATGATCATGATGTTTGTGTTGTTTTGGTTTACATACTTGATTGTACATTTCATTGTAATGTGGAATGGCTTGACATTTAATGATTATGAATTGTGTCGTGTCGATGTGTGTGTGTTCCAGGTAGGGTCTGACGAGGCCTCTGGAGTTCGGTACATGATGTGTACGAACAAAGTGTGTGATCTAGGTAGGGTCTGACGAGGCCTCTGGAGTCCGGTACATGACGTGTACGGAAAAGTTGTGTGATCCAGGTAGGGTCTGACGAGGCCTCTGGAGTTCGGTACATGATGTGTACGAACAATGTTGTGGCCGGGTAGGGTCCGTTGAGGCCTCCGGAGTTCGGTACATGATGTGTACGAACAGTGTGTGTGGCCGGGTAGGGTCCGTTGAGGCCTCCGGAGTTCGGTACATGATGTGTACGAACAGTGTGTGTGGCCGGGTAGGGTCCGTTGAGGCCTCCGGAGTTCGGTACATGATGTGTACGAACAGTGTGTGTGGTCCGGGTAAGGTCCGTCGAGGCCTCCGGAGTTCGGTACATGATGTGTACGAACAATGATCGTGTAGCAGTGATTGTTCGGGTAACATTTTAAATATGGATCTCGGACTCATAATGATATATTATTTAGTATGCTTTGAAACGAGAATCGGGCTAATGCCCTAATGTTTACGAAAAGGTTTTGTAAATTGGGACTCGAGGTCCAAAAGAATTTCTGCTTTAAAAATCCCCGAGATGATGTGTTCCTTTTCAAATATCTCTTATTTGAGTTCGAAATTCTAAAACTTCTCGGGAACATTTTGATAATTGATTTCCGTATTAAATTCGTAGTTGCTATTTGCTTGTTACATTTCGTATGGTTTGATACTTGCACTAGTAAAACAGTGGAGTTTTACTAACCCCCGAGTATTCGGGGGGTGGATGTCTGTTTTGCGTCCAGGTACATGCAGATTCAGGGGAGCAGTCACAGGATTGGCACAAGAGGATGACGAGCTACGATACTAATCAAGAGTCGAGAGTTGGTAGAGTTTGGTTGTATTGTTAGAGTTCATTCAGTCTTCCGCTGTATTGTGTTTCGACCCTTGTGTGGGTAATGTTGTTAGTCAGTTCTGTTGATAGAGTTGTGTGACCTCATCCTGCATGTGTTTATGTGTAAGTGACCTTAGCAGCCCGTATTATTATATTGTTTGACCCTGGCCGGGCAAGCATTTAGTCGTTTATGGATGTTTAGCCTCGTAGATCCTTGTGGAAGGGGTCTACGGCGTGTAATATTCCCATACGGTTTTGGGGGTGTTACATTTATGGTATCAGAGCTTAGGTTGGAAACCTAGCCGGGTCGAGTCGAGTCGTGGTTTGTCGAGTAATGTGTGGTCTTGTCGTTCGAGTCGTCGGGTGACAAGTTGAGTTGTGCGTAGTCACAACGTGTCGGATATGTTGTCGGACGAGATTAGTATCGTGGGCGACCGTCACCTCCGTGCGACTGTTGATGTAAGGCTCCACCTTTATGCGTAATACCTGTGTATCTCGAGTTTATCTTAGTGAGTTAATTGCGGTGCATAATTTTATTTACACAGTAGGGTGTAAGATCGTGGTGTTTAAGACGTGTGACACATAGTATGTGTATAGAATCGGCACGTTATTGTTTTATCTTAGAACAACCGGTTGGGGTGGTAGGTTGTGAAAGTTTTAAACCTTGATGGGTTTCGAATAGGTACGGTAGAGAGTTTGTGAGAAACTCCGATGAATGATTTTCTTGAGTGTTTAAACTTGATACCACGAGATGCATTTGATTGAATTGGCGACCTGGTTTCAAATTGATTATATGGTTTTAAATTATTCTGTTTTTTTAATGTTGTAATTTTTGTCCGCTATGGGTAAGTTTGAGAATGTTTCCTGAAGGACTTTACAGTTTGAGAATTTTGTAGAAATCGATTTTTGGAAAATATTTTGGTGGTGCGGTCAAACCATGGTTTATAAGGATTTTTAAAATTTGTTAAATTTTGACAAATGGGCCGTGTATTTTCAAATGACACAATCAAGCGGTATTTGAAAAATGTGTTTTGAAATACTTCGGACATTGTAAAATATTACCGTCATCGACCTTTTTGGCGTTTTGTAAATGGTTTTTAGCTGGTGGATTCCGCGCGGACCCACGGCGCTATAATGTTCCGTGTAATTATCTCAAATTTTTGGGCATTCTAGCCCATTGAATTATCGTTGAAAACTTTGAGTACCTTAGAAAATAAATTTCGAGACGTCCTTTTAAAATGAATTATTTTCTTGTGGTACATCCAAGGTGCCACAATATGTTTCAAGATTCTTCTACCTCGAGGACCAAAATGTTTTGAGATATTTTCCAATGTTTTAGAAACACTTTTACTTAGACCCGAGGGTCGAATACTTCCGAAAGTTTTTCACGAAAAGAAATTGTCCTCATTTTTATCGAATGCGAAATAGTTTCCAAAGTCTCGATAACGATGTTTCACGATTGTATTTTTATTGAAGGGTGATACTCAAGATCAATCGGTGTTTCCAAAATTATTTTCAAAAGGAGGTTTTCGTTTTTAAAACCTATCCATTCCCGTTTGAGGGTTGGGTATGTATGTATGATGTTCGCGTTGTCGTTATGATGTTTGCTCCCGAGTATGATCGAATTGGTGGCATGAACGTCGAGGCGTTGCCACGCATTTGTTGTACTAGCCCTCTGTGAGAGGTGTGAACTGGTGTTTACTTTTTATTGCCTCGTGGTGATTTGCGTGTTGTCGCACGAGTGTGAGCTGTTGAAGCTTGGGTTTGTACGTTTGTGTACATGTGTGATTGTTTCATAATGTTTGTAATTCGGTGCTGGTTATCGTTCGGGCCGTTGAGGTCGCCGAACAATACCGTCGTGATTCTTTGTTGTGCTGAGTTGGCATCTCCGCTATATTCTTTTGCGACTTTATGCCCCATTGTATCTAGCATTTATATTTTCGGTATGCCGATCCGAGGTATTTCAACCGTGATGTGCCGGGGCATGCACGTGTAAATTGTCCTTCTCGTCAGTGACGCGTTTCGAGGGACACCGAATTCAGTTTTGCGAATTGGCTATTGAGACTTTCGGAGTTCGCGCTCAAAGACAGATATCAGGATCAACTCTGAGAGACCCATGGGAGATTTTCCTGTCGGATGCTTTTTGTGTTGTTACCTTGTTTCCGTTGTTGTGAGTTGCGGGGATGACATTTCTTTTATAAGAGGTCGGATGTAATACCCGTACTATATTTGACTTCTGCAGTTTCTCCTTCTAAATTCTATCGACTTGCACGTGTTCGTCGATACTTTTTGAACTTGTTTGATGTCTCAGTTGTCATCATTCGAACTGGTTGTGACCTTGTTTTAGATCGACTGCTTTGTCATCGTGACCTTCCGAGTTCGGTTCGATTCTTGTGAGCCTTGTTTGGAAGTAACATCTTTCACTTTCTACCGCTTCTTTTAATGTCCGGAGTTGAAGTGGGGACTTGAGTCATTGTTCGTGTTGTCATTCGATAATTGTTATATGATCATTGATTTTCGATAATTGTTATTTGATAGTTGTATTTAGATCGTTATTGTTCGAACGGGGTTGTCATTGTTGTTGCTCGATCTCGCATCGCGAAGAATTGTCGTTCACCGTTAGTCAACTGTTTCGAGTGTGGCCAAGTGGGTCACCGAGCGGTGCATTGTGAGACCGTTGCCACGATGTTCGGGAATTGGGTTTTCGTTCCTACTCGGGGAGTGCCTGGTGGTGTCCCGTGATGTAGTTGTGTATCGTACTTCGTGTAGAAATTGATATTTGTTGCGTGGACTTTTTGGTTTTGTTTGTATTCTACCATGATGTTTTATTTTAAGTTTCGGGACGAAACTTATTTTTAAATTGGATAGAATGTAATGTCCGGTATTCTCGTTTTCCGTTATCTTGAATTGTTTATGTTTTGACGTCGGATATTTTCTTATTGATGAGAATCAGAATGATTTCTATCGTGATACTCTATTTGTTTCTATCGCATATCCGTTTTAGTCGGGTGAAACTTGTTGTAGCGTACGTTTCTTGGATTAAATGTGTGCATGTGATGTGGTATGTGATGCGTCGTTAATTGCTCGTTGTTGTTTGAAACATAGTCGGTGGCGTTGCGTTAGTCGTCGTGGGGCGTGTTTTTACGCCGTATATTCCCTTGCGTTGCTTGTAACGTTTCGCCGTTGGGCACGAATTTTTTTCGGTTCTTGTGTATCTCGTTGAGTTTTCCTGGCGGGATATTGCTTCTCCCTACTTGATTTAAGTTTCGGGACGAAACTTCTTTTAAGGAGGGTAGAATGTAATATCCGCAATTTCGGATTTCCGGTAATTTTATTTTTTCGGCGGAAGTCCGTTTCGACGACTCGCTTGGGACCGTCTCATCATTCTGAGAATGATTAATTCTGCACTTTTTGTCATCCGAGTTCGTTTCGGTATCGTTTTGCTGAGTTCCGAGCTTTTTAACGACTTTTCCGCACTTGAGTTCGATTCTTGCGAATCTCGTCCGAAACTGTTGTTTCGAGTTTCTCGTAAGTTCATTTAATGTTATTATTCATGTTGCGAGCTTTGGTTTGGTGTTTCGATCGCGTATCGTGATTTTCGGACGTTTTGGGCCATTTTCGTAATTTCCCAAAGTTTTGGGTAATTACTTTCCGTTGTCGAATTTCGAGCCTTAGGGTGGTCGGAATCAGGTGTTCTCTCAGTGTTCGGATTCGTATTTACGAGTACTTCGTAACCGTGCTTTCGGTTTACGTTCAGGTCTGAGTTTCGGGATTTTTCGGACCGTCGGATCGACCGAGTCATGGCTGGCCGGACCTGTGCGAAACGGCCCTGGAAACGGCGCTGCCCAGCGCCGTGTCTTGCGCCGGGTCGGCCAGGACCAGCAGCCTGCCGAGACACGGCCGAGACACCCGGCGCTGGTCTGGGCCGTTTGCTGCGCCGTGTCCGGCAGGGCTATAAATATGGCAGAGCAGTCGGGTTTTTCTTCATTTTTCTCACTCGTTTCTTCCTCTTCCGCGGCTGGAGCTTTGATGATCATGGAGGGATGTTGTTAGGGGTTAAATTCATGAAGTTTTGAAGTTCATAACATCGATTAATCCTTCCATAACTTGCTCCGATCGACCGAATCAAGGCAAGTTTTCTTAAAATATAGTTTTGGGGATTTTGCTCGATTTGTCCGTTTAATCCGTTTTAACTCAGAATATTGATGGATTGATGATTTTTAAGCTATATTATATCTAATTCCTTGTTATTCCACGGTTGGATTGCCACGGATTTGTCGTTTTATTGAGTATTTTATCGACGCCTTGAAGGTGTTCGATAAAATGTCACAAAGAGAATTCGAGCGTTCTACGATTATTCTTCCTCGTATGATCGATGATTTATTGATTATATGTTGTTAGGGTCGAATTCTTGTGAAGAACTCGAGTCGGAACCCTTCCGTTCGTTGTCTCCTTCGGGGTCCGAGCTTCCCGATCGAACCGTGTTCATCGGAGCGTTTGGTAGCGGTTATTAAGGCAAGTATCTTATTATACGACTTGTATCTTGTGACTAGTAATTACGTATGATATGTATGATGATTTTGCTTGCCTCCGTAAATATGTTCCGTTTGAGTTGGTTGTGTTTTCCGAAATTTGAAGGCTTTGTGATAATAGTGATATATTGGTATCCGTGTTAGGCGTTGTGCCATTTGTGCAGGATTGCGATGTACATATGAGATGGTTGTACACGTGGTTGTTCAATGTATTGTGTACCGAATGTGTGTTATGTTGGTTAAGAGTCGTTGTGATGATCATGATGTTTGTGTTGTTTTGGTTTACATACTTGATTGTACATTTCATTGTAATGTGGAATGGCTTGACATTTAATGATTATGAATTGTGTCGTGTCGATGTGTGTGTGTTCCGGTAGGGTCCAGCGAGGCCTGCGGAGTTCGGTACATGATGTGTACGAACAAAGTGTGTGATCCGGTAGTGGTCCGACGAGGCTCGGAGTCCGTACATGACGTGTACGGAAAAGTTGTGTGATCCGGTAGGGTCTGACGAGGCCTCTGGAGTTCGGTACATGATGTGTACGAACAATGTTGTGGCCGGGTAGGGTCCGTTGAGGCCTCGGAGTTCGGTACATGATGTGTACGAACAGTGTGTGTGGCCGGGTAGGGTCCGTTGAGGCCTCGGAGTTCGGTACATGATGTGTACGAACAGTGTGTGTGGCCGGGTAGGGTCCGTTGAGGCCTCGGAGTTCGGTACATGATGTGTACGAACGGTGTGTGTGGTCGGGTAAGGTCCGTCGAGGCCTCGGAGTTCGGTACATGATGTGTACGAACAATGATCGTGTAGCGTTGATTGTTCGGGTAACATTTTAAATAAGGATCTAGGAATCATAATGATATATAATTTAGTATGCATTGAAACGAGAATCGGGCTAATTCCCTAAAGTATACGAAAAGGATATGTAAATAGGGACTCGAGGTACAAAAGAATTTACCTTTAAAAATCCCGAGATGATGTGTTCCTTTTCAAATATCTCTTATTTGAGTTCGAAATTCTAAAACTTCTGGGAACATTTTGATAATTGATTTCCGTATTAAATTCGTAGTTGCTATTTGCTTGTTACATTTCGTATGGTTTGATACTTGCACTAGTAAAACAGTGGAGTTTACTAACCCCGAGTATTCGGGGTGGATGTCTGCTTTTGCGTCGTGTACATGCAGATTCGGGGAGCAACACAGGGATTGGCACAAGAGGATGACGAGCTACGATACTAATCAAGAGTCGAGAGTTGGTAGAGTTTGGTTGTATTGTTAGAGTTCATTCGGTCTTCCGTATTGTGTTTCGACCCTGTGTGGGTAATGTTGTTAGTCGATTGTTGATAGAGTTGTGTGACCTCATCGATCCGCATGTGTTTATGTGTAAGTGACCTTAGCTGCCGTATTATTAAATTGTTTGACCTCGGCCGGCAAGCATTTAGTCGTTTATGGATGTTTAGCCCGGTAGATCCTTGTGGAAGGGGTCTACGGCGTGTAATATTCCCATACGGTTTTGGGGTGTTACACTTCCGATGATGACCGTCAAATGACTCGGCATGACTCGGCCGTGCTGCACGACACGGTCGCGTGGCCGGGCGACGATTCTCGCTTATCCGGAAGGGTTCGACTCGGCCGTGCTGCGACACGGTCGGGTCTCGAGGCGACACCTCGGCATTTTCGGACGAGTACGGCACGGGCCGTGTCGGACGACACGGCCGAGTTCGTCGGCATGATCGCCAATAAGCGAAAAATGAGCGGTTGAGCTAAAACGACCATAACTCTCTCGTCAGGACTCGATTGACTCACCGTTTGAACCATTGGAAAGCTACCTCGATGCTCTATAATATTGCAAGATTTAGAATTTTTGGAGGTACCAAAAAATAAAGGTGATCTAACAAAGTCGAACTCATATTAGGAAAGTTGAAACAATGAACAATAACGATACACAACACGAAGTTATTCCGAACGGTGAACACGGTGAAAGAACATGATAGATGAATGATTATAATTGATATAAAATACACCGAGTGACAATTACAGATCGATAATTACCGAATGAAAATGAATGAATTACAACCGGTATTACATACACCCCCCCTTAAAAGAGTTTCGTCCCCGAAACTAAGGGTCAAACAACTCGGGATAACTCTCCCGCATATTCATCTCGGTTTCCCAAGTGGCCTCTTCGACTCCGTGTCTAGACCACTGAATCTTAACCAAAGGAATCGTCTTATTTTTCAACTGTTTGATTCGCCGCTCTAAGACTCGTATAGGACGCTCCTCATATGAGTGGTCGTCGGCGATTTCGGTTTCGTCGAACTGCAGTATGTGACTCGGGTCGGCAACATACTTTCGCAACTGAGAGACATGAAACACATTATGAATTCGGCTCAACGCCGGAGGTAAAGCCAATCGATAAGCTAACTCGCCTACTCGATCCAAAATCTCAAACGGTCCAATGAATCTCGGACTCTACTTTCCCCTCTTCCCAAAACGGAAGATACCACGACTCGGGGATACCTTGACCAACACATGGTCACCAGCCTCGAACTCTAATGGTCGACGACGGTTATCTGCATATGATTTCTGTCGACTCTGAGCGGTCAACAAACGACTCTTGATCAAAGCTACCTTTTCCCGGGCGGCTATAAGCATATCGGGCTCGGTGCCGATTGATTCTGACAAGTCATCCCAACACAAAGGAGAGCGACAACGACGACCGTACAAGGCCTCGTAAGGTGCTATCTTAATGGAAGCATGCCAACTATTATTATACGTGAACTCGATCAATGGTAGTTGGGCTTCCCAATCGTCCTTCCAATCGAGGACGCAAGCTCTCAACATGTCCTCTAATGTCTGAATAGTCCTCTCGATTGTCCGTCTGACCGAGGATGAAAGGCGTGCGAGATTAAGTGAGTTCCCATAGCACGATGAATCGATTTCCAAAATGTGACACAAACCGTCCGTCACGATCGGAAACGATACTTTTAGGAGTACTGCAGTCCTCACTAACTCTTTGATGAATAGTCTGGGCAAGTCTCTGGGACCCCAAGTATCCTTAATCTCAAGAAAATGAGTTGATTTAGTTAAGCGGTCCACAATCACCCATTGTATTCATGCCACGACGACTCGTCGGCAAACTCGTGATGAAATCCATAGAAATGTCTTCCCACTTCCACTGGAATAGGAGAGGTTTCGCATACCCGGCCGCCGATGTTCAATCTTGACTTGTTGGCAAGTTAAGCATCTCGAAACAAATTCCGCGACTTCTCGCTTCATATTACTCCACCGGTAATTTTGTTTCAAGTCCTTGTACATCTTGTGGACCGGATGAACAGGATAAGGGGTAGCATGAGCTTCTCTCAAAATAGAGTTTTTCAACTCGTCATTCGCGGTACACAACCGGTTCTTAAACCTCAAAAGTCCATCCTTGTGGACCACGAATCCAGGGGCTTTCCCCGAGCCATATCTTCACGGATGCGCAACAATGAAGGGTCGAACTCGATTCTCTCTGATTACCTCCTCAAGTGACGATGAAATCTCTAACATACAAAGATGTCCCCGAACTCGCTGAAGCCGGACCTCGATCTCGGGTCTAAGGAATTCATGTCAAGCTCCTTCGAACTGGTAAACGAGCAAGCATCTGCTCCTGAACGGACTCACGACTCAAGGCGTCGGCGACAACGTTCGCCTTGCCCAGGTGGTAAAGGATCTCGATATCAAAATCTTTGATTAGTTCCAATCACCGCCTCTGTCGCATATTTAACTCCTTGTGAGTAAATATATCCTTCAACTCTTGTGATTGGTGAATAACTGAAAGGTGACGCCATAAAGGTAACGACGCCAAATCCCCAACGCGAAAACCACGGCTGCTAGCTCCAGGTCGTGGGTTGGATAATTGACCAACTATTCCGAGGAAACATCGGATTTACTTAATATCTTACGGAGGTTGCCAATCTCGGATAGTCTCCGTCTTCTGAGAGTCGACACGAACTCTGTCAGATGAAATTACATGTCCGAGAAAGTCACCACGGACCTCCAGAACTCACATTTGGAAAACTTTCCATAAGGTTGTTCTCGTCTCAACACGTCGAGAACCTGATGAAGACGTACCTCGTGTTCCTCTTGGCTACGAGAATAAATCAAAATGTCATCGATGAAGACAACAACAAACTGATAAAAAGTCGATGAAAACCCGATTCATTAACTCCATGAATACCGCAGGTGCAATAGTTAGCTCGAACGGCATAACTACGAACTCATAATGACCATAGCGTGTACGAAACGCTGTCCTCGATATCCGACTCTCGAATCCGCAACTGGTGATATCCAGATCTTAAGTCGATCTTGGAAAATACGAAGCTTCACGAAGTTGATCTAAAAGATCATCAATACGAGGTAAAGGATACTACTCTTGATCATCACCTGTTCAACTCCCGGTAATCGATACACAAGCGAAAAGAACTATCATTCTTCTTGACAAACAAAGATCGGTGCTCCCACGGGACGTACTCGGTTGGATATAACCTTCCTCGAACTATTCCTCAAGTTGAATCTTCAACTCCTGCATTCAGTCGGGCCATCCGATACGGTGCCTTCGATAAAGGGGACGCACGGCTCCAACTCACTCCCGAATTCCCTTACTCTATGTGAAGGCAACCAGATAACTCGTTCGAAATACATCGTCAATCGATGACAATGATACCACGAATGATTGAACATTTCGATTGCCCTAGAATGGTCAATCGATAAAAAGAGATACCAATAATGATTGAACAACTCGATTGCCTTAGAAAGGCCAATCGATGAAGATGATACAAGGAATGTTTGAATAACTCGATTGCCTTTGAAAGGCCAATCGATGAAAATGATACAATGAATGATTGAATGACTCGATTGTCTTAGAAAAGCCAATCGATGGAAATGATACAAGGAATGATTGAATAACTCGATTGCCTTAGAAAGGTCAATCGATGAAAATGATACAATGAATGATTGAATGACTCGATTGTCTTAGAAAAGCCAATCGATGGAAATGATACAAGAAATGATTGAATAACTCGATTGCCTTAGAAAGGTCAATCGATGAAAATGATACAATGAATGATTGGATAGTTCGATTGCGGAATTTCTATGCTTTCGCCATAATAAAATTTCTCTTTGGAACAACGGGATTACTTCCTGAAGCACACATTCGACAACCAACGACGGAAAGATAGCGACCAAACGCTAACAAGCACTGAGGATAGTATCAAGACGGTTAAGCCAACTAATACCGAAAATTAAGTCGTCCTAAGATAAATTCACCACGATTAGATCCATCAATCAATCGCGGTCGTTAAGCTTAATTGTATGATTCGAAAATTCTTCCATCGTCAGTAGACCGATGGTATGAGGTCCACAAGCGGTAGGACTATCCCGAAATAAGTCTATTCAAGCATGATTCGAAAATGAATGAATGCGGTGTACCAAAGATCAAAAGGTACACACAAGTTGAAATAAAATTACGAGTATACGAAATCATTCGGGCCACGGATCGTCGATCCTCCTCATCATATGAATCAGGACTTGCCGGCCCGAACCGGACGCTCCCGTCTGATAAATACGAGCTCCAACTCTATTTGCTTCCATTATCTTAAACGACGATGATAAAGCAGTCTGATTCTGAAACGCTGGTTGCTTCTGGGCCTGAGATGACACCGGAGCCGACTTGGAGTCCTTTCGGCAAAAACGGGCCTTATGCCCAAAATTCCCACAATTATAGCACGTGATAGACGGTTTGGACACTCGGTGCTGAAATGACTCGGCGTTCCACAATTAAAACAGTGATGGCCGAATCGCCGCCGGGAATGAGATCCCGCACGATTATGCGCCGTAGGAGGTCGCTCAGAAACGATAGGACTCACACGAGGCTTCTTGCAGGTTGATTGACCGCCTTCGGATAGATTACGCTTCGTTGATTTCCTGTTGACATATGCAGGTTGCTGCTCAGCAATTTCCTTAGCAGCTGGCTCGTACGGGAGAGTTCTCTCGATTAATCCGGTCAGAGTGGCGCAATGATGATTGAGCAACTGCACATGGGTCATCACGGCCTGCATAAAAGTGAGTGGATCAACCCGAACATCTTCTCGATCGAGCCGAGTCACGGCACGATTTCCCGGCCAGTGATTATTTCTCGGGTTTCGGTCCGCACCGCGCCTCTTCTCGTGCATCCCCGATGACTCTCCATACGGAAATAGGAAGGTCGCATAATGATTATATTTCCCGCATGATTAGCACGTTATGATTATGTCATGAGATGATGAAAATGAGTATACATGCTCTAACTTAGTGATTATATGAATGATTTACTGAAGTTACATGATTATCTGATGAAATTCTTGAAATGATTATCTTGAATAACTTAATAAGATTGATAATATGATCATCCAGATTGACAAATGGATAATGAAATGAATTGAGTAATTAATGAGTTAACATGATCGTCCTGATTATTAAAAGAGTAATGAAATGAATTAAGTGATTAATGAGTTAACATGATCGTCCTACTCACAATGAATGATGATGTTTGAGGATTGTTAATTGATGAATTATGAATGACTGTCTTTTGACAGAAATTATACAATGGCGTTAGAAATCTTACAGTTCTTAGGTCGATTGGCTCGGCATTTGCACAGTCACACGTGACACGAAAGTCCAATGATACTAGTCCGATGACGATGACTTCAAATGAGACATGACTCGTAAGGTAGTATTCAAAACCACGCTCCGATACCAACTCGTAACACCCCAAACTAGGCGGATATTACGGTCGTAGATCCCCAACCTGGGACCCACCGTGCAAATGAAAATGAATGAATTACACAAGATAAATGTAGTACCGAACTACATTACAACAATAATTACTCCGATGAGGAGTTTAGTTACAACACACCAGATAATATCGAATACTAGTGTATTTTATATGAAGATAAAATACACAACACCGAATGAAACGGAGTATTCAAATGAAAGTCTGCAATGAAAATAAAGGACAATAACATGAATAATCGAAAGATCGGGCCCCTACTAGTATCACTAGGACTCCTCGACATCAACATGCTATTCCCGTGCGTTTGCCTTGCCATGACACGAAAAACAAAATCCCCAAACGGGTCGATTACAAAGAACAACAATCCTCAAGGGTTGAAAATACACAATCATGATTATATCCGAAGTTATGAAATATCCCAGCCGAAACATACGCAATCAAACATGCTATATGAATCAACTAACAAGACGGCTCAAAGGGTGGCGCCACACTACGCCCGGATGGAAATGTGTCCGTGCACAAGCCACCAACGATCAATACACGCGTGGTCTTGTACCTAATCGCCTCACGAGACTCATTGACTCGTGTGCACACCCAATGTGAGGCCAACAACCAACACACGACCATAATGTGCCCGACATGAAAATCCTACACATACCAACCGCACGCCAAGATGACCGGAATGCCACGATATAACAAAAGTGACATCGAAAATGAATAATGACTCACCGAGGTGGAATGGTAACGAAATAAATGACACTCAATGAAAAGATTGGAACCGCTGCTCCTTATGATCAAACGATTAATTGATAACAACAAGTTTTGATACGGTTAATATAATGATGAATGAGTTATGATTATGAATGAACAACAACAAAAGGTATGAATATCCTTTTAACCGAGTAAGAATTAACTTACTAAATACCGATGAAGAAAGTCCTTCCACGAACAAATGTCCTAAATGAAGTGTCGGTCATACGAACAACCTTAATTCAATACAATTACCGACAATCCGATCAATATACGAATCAAACACGAATATAACGAACTCAAAACGCGTCGATACGATAAAACTAAGTCCATTGAGGCATTAAAACAAACACGTTGCCCAAACTCCGATTGTTTACAATCAAACTTCAATATACCAATATCAAATCCCCAAGAAGTGTTTCAAACCAACAAAACATCTCCAATACGATCAATAATCTGTATGAATATCCAAAATGTGATTATAACAACAATTAGTCGAAAATCCCCAATTCCAACTCGATATTCAAGGTGTTCTTGAATAATCCCTCAATAATCCAATGAATCCTTATACAAACTCATAATCATATACATATCCCTTCATATAACATGATTATAACGTCCAAAACATCATATCTCAACACAAAATCGAAGTCCAAAGTGTTGAAAGAATTACCTCTTGAAGATACAAGTACTTTAATCCGAAGAACACGCGTTAGATTGATTATCCTAAGCTTCACGATCGAAAGGAGATGAAGAAAATCAAACACCCAAATGATTTGTGAAGGAAAAACCCTCCCTCAAGCCTTCTCTCTCGGTTTAAGGTGAAGAAAAGGAAGAAAAATGGGCTGAAATGCTGAAAAATGAATTTATAGGGTTGACTACCTGCCGACACGGCCGTGCCGATCGGCACGGTCGCACACCGCCGACACCGGCCGACAGGACTCGACCGTGTCCTCGCTTGACATGGTCGCGGCGCGGAGGGCCTTCCGACGATGACCCGTCCGACAATGACTTCGGCATGACTCGGCCGTGCTGACGACACGGTCGGCGTGGCCGCGTGACGATTCTCGCTTATCCGGAAGGGTTCGACTCGGCCGTGCTGCACGACACGGTCGGGTCTCGAGGCGAACACTCGGCATTTTCCGGACGAGTACGCACGCGGCCGTCGACGACACGGCCGAAGTTCGTTCGCGATGATCGCCAATAAGCGAAAAATGAGTGGTTGAGCTAAAACGACCATAACTCTCTCGTCCGGACTCCGATTGACTCACCGTTTGAACCATTGGAAAGCTAACTCGATGCTCTATAATATTGCAAAGATTTAGAATTTTTGGAGTTACCAAAAATTAAAGGTGATCTAACAAAGTCGAACTCATATGAGGAAAGTTGAAACAATAAACAATAACGATACACAACTCGAAGTTTTTCCGAACGGTGAACACGGTGAAAGAACATGATTGATGAATGATTATAATTGAGTGAAAATACACTGAGTGAAAATTACAGACTGATAATTACTGAATGAAAATGAATGAATTACAACCGGGTATTACAGCCAGCACCAGCTCCTGAGCAGACTGGAGGGGAGTACTTGACCTTTTACTTTTATTGCATATCATTTTTGTCCATTGAGGTCAATGTACGTCCTAAGTTTGGGGGGGGGGGGGATTTACTTTCAGTCTAAATTCATTGCTGTATTTTATTTCTTGCTGTACATTATATTTTGTTGCACTTTTCATTTCTTTGCATAAAATTTTTTTTAGATAGCCTTGCCTGTCGTAGTTTTTCTTTATTCGTGAATTTTCGTGCTTCTATTTGTGTGATACTGATGTTACGACACTGTCTTTCTCTCTGAAGAAACGGGCGAGTTCTAGTCGAGTTGTAGTCAGTTATTTCATCTCGCTTAGTATTCAATTAGGTCCAAATTTTTCGTGATTGTAGAGGTCTTGAGATAAGAGACGATACATACTTGTTTTTAAATCCCCATCAATACGTTTGGCTACATTTTCCGGATAGTGAGTCGATCTGCTTTCTTTAGTCGTGTTGGCACTTAGATGGAGTTTAGAGTCGGTCGCTTTTCCCAAAAGTCGAGATAATGTGTTCTATGAAGGGAAGTTTAGTAACCGGGGTATTCGCGTGACCCGTTGTTTACTCCCGTAAAACGACAACCCCGATTAGACTTGTGATTTAGATATTTCACATGTGCCAATGATAGGAAGCCTAGTAACCGGGGGTATTCGCGTGACCATTGTTTACTCTCGCGTAAAACGGCAACCTTGATTCGGACATGCGGAAATTATGCATTCGAGTTGTTTCTCCGCTGTAGACGGGAACTTAGTAACTAGAAGCATCCATGTGCCCCATGAGTGTCTTTTACGTCAAACGGTTTCCTAATACATGAGAATGGAAGTTCCACCCTAGGATTATCCCGATGAAACATCCCGAGATCCTAACCTAGTGGTCAACTCGAGTCAAATTCTTGAGCATATATATATATAAGGGAATACTGTCCGAGGGTTTTTTTTTTGTTATGAGACTCGTGAAAATTTGTGCCTTTAGACTGTGGAACGGGACGAACTAGCTCGTCTATTTTAGCCTTTCATATTGATGGTCGATTTGACTCATGTTTTGTTAATCTTTGAGCTGAAATTTTCTTCATGAACGAGTGATTAGGACTGAATTTGATTACTTTGCGGAATCATTATTCGAAAGTGCTTCGCTTTTATGACACTCGTATTATTTAGAGAGAATGGCAGAATAGTATTGATTAGGTTGAACACTATGAGTTGCACGATCATTCACGACATTCTTTTATTGACTTTAATTCTTTTTGCTTGAGGACAAGCAAAGGCTTAAGTTTGGGGGTATTTGTTAGGCGTATTTTTATACGCTTATTTATCTTTATTTTGTAGTGTTTTGGTGAGTGAAATCATCTAAATGAGCTTTTAATGCCTTAATTTTGTATGATTGACAGGAAATTGAAGTTCGGAAGCTAAAACGAGGCAAAACGGGCGAAGACGGCAAAATCGACTATGAGCCGCGGACAAGGAATCGAGCCGCGGACAGAAGACACCACCGAAGGGCGAGTAAGTCGTACGTGCCGCGGCACGCCCAGTGAGCCGCGGCACACTTAGCGGGTTTTATACGTCTGCTGGATTTTGGGCCGTTTGGCTTTTCGCCACCAACTAATACTGACGCGATTTGTGGAGGTCTTGAGCTATAAATAGGGCTTAAGACCCTAATTTAATTATCTTGGAATCATTGAATCTAATACCTTGGAGAACTTAAGCTTGGAGACGGCAGAAGAGGAGGAAGCGGAAGAATTCAAGGGGCGGAAGGAGGCCGAAGAACGGAGGAATCCGAACTTCATCTGCGTTTGAATTTTATGCTTTCGTTTATTTATTCTGTATTTTCAGTTTTTAGTATGTCAGGCTAAAGCCCTAATCTAGGGTTTTGATGAAACCTTTGTTTTGACGAATTGATTGAGATTATCCAAATTATTACCTTTTTATTGAGTTTTCCCAATTATGTTTAATGCTTGCAATTATCTGGCCAATAGTTGTATTGATTTAATCATTCACTTCGAATCGGGAGAGGAGATTTTGGTGAGGAACTATTGGTGATGACCGTTTTATTCTGTGAGATAGGAATATACTCATAGGAACTACGTGGCCTTTAGGAGATTTCATGCTTTTTGCCGATCGACGAGATAATTCACCTAGGGATAGAGTGCGTTAGTCGCCGTTAGATAAATCTATTGACCTCGGGAGAGGCGGTAGAATATATTAGCAATCTCCACCTTCAATAAATTGGGAAAATTATTTATTACGGATAATCGAGATTAAATTCGGATAAATTAAGGTGGATTCAAAACCCTAGACTTATTCACCATTTGATTTCCTTTAATCCAAGATATTGTTTTCTACTGCTTAGTATTTTAGAAATTCTTTTAGTTATTAATCACAAAAGCCAACTTCGATTGTTCAAATAAAATTGGTATACGAAAACATCGGTAGTTAGAGATTCAATCCTCGTGGGAACGATACTCTACTTATCACTTTATTACTTGTAAACGATGACGTGCACTTGCGTGTAGGAAATATCGCAACAGTGAATGGTTAGGTATTATGCGTTTCTATGTGAATTTTTTCTTATGTTACCGTATTTTCTACGGGTGGTATAATAGTGTTTAAGTATTTACCTAAAATTTATGTATTTTAGGATAAAATTTGTTATTGTATAAATTACAATATCACTTGATCAAAAAATATATAAAAAGAATTATAACAAATTTTACCTTTATTAAAATGATAAAAAATAAAAAATTATTCCTTAAAACCAATATATCGCTTCAACGAAACGGACGAATAGAGATGACTTCACTTGTATAACTATATATAAAATCATTATTTACAAGAATACACTAATTTGGATGTATTTTAAGCACGACATGAAACATGATTTGAAATAAAATATCTCAAATCCTCCTTTTGTCAGACATGCAATAATAAATAAATTCAGTACAAGTTCCATGCACTTTCCACCTTTACGAACCAACAAAAAGCCCACATAAATTCAAAATACTAAATTCAAGATTCTAAATTTTAATATTCTTTAACAAATTCATCATTATTTACATTCATTTTTTTTTAACTTTAAAATTTAAATATCCATAATAATTTCTTACACATCTTAGATTATCTACTTTAGGTTACATCAGTTCCTCTCTTCCATTTTATACTATATATATATATATACTTATATATATATATACTTATGTCGTTTTATATTAAATGTCGTTTTATTTTTTTCAAAATGAAGCTTGACCACAAATTATTTTATAAATATAATAAAAATATTATAAAAGTTATACTATTTGATTTGCATTAAAATTATTATTTATAACAGGTCCTTAATAGACAATCCAGTTAGTTTCTTTTATCGTGTTTTTAGCGGGTCAAACCGTCAATGCTCCGAACCCATTAAGAGTACAATCTGTTTATTTCTTGAGCAATGATAAATAGACCTACAAAATTAACATACAAATAGACATACATCATAAGAATATGACAAGTGTCACTTGTTAACCAATCAATAGTAGGTCACTGACACTTATGATGTTTTTTATGGTGTATATCTATTTGTAGGTTGATTTTGTAGGCATATGAATCATTTTTGTTATTTCAAAATTTAGTATCGTATCGTAAATTTTTACCAGGTCGATATGTCATGGGTAAATGCATGAAAACTTAAATTACGTGTAGATTTTACAATCATGAGACATTGACGAATTAAATTATATCCAATAATTGAATTTATATTCTAGTCCATGATAATTTTGTTTTTGTTTTTTAGTTTCTTATCAAAATATTCTTGTAATTTATATTTTTTATTTGTCATTTCCCAAGGAATACCAATAGTCAAAATCCCACCAAATCACAAAGGAAACTGAATTATTGACAGCTGAAGCTTCATGCATGTATATAAAATTATGCAGTTGGGTCTCTATGCAATGCACAAAATATTTTTATAATTTGAGGGAAACTCAAGATAATTAATATATATATATATATATATATATAGGAAATAGATCATATGAAAACTAATTACCTTGTGAAATCTAGAAACTTTTGTAGGTCATTGATATTAGTGATCTAACGGTTGTAGATGAGTAGAATTATATGCACTTATGTATTTTTTTTATTGCATTATTTGTTGCATATACTAGCGACCAGCTTGATGCAACAAATAATAACAAATATGCAATGAAATTACTTAATAATGCAATTGTGTTCTAGAGTTCACCATTAAGTGTGTTTCCACCATAGTCAATCCATATATATATATATATATATATATATATATATATATAAGTGTTGAAATTTTGCAACTAATTAGACATTTTTTGCTTGGTGGTTAGTGGCAATAAATGACACAAATAACAATCAAAACTTATGTTGTCTGATATTGCTTCATGCATCTGCAAGATTCTTGAGAATTTTTATTTTAATTATGATTATATTAATATATTTAATTGGTGCTACGTGTATAATAGAGCTCCATGAAAAATATCACTAGAGAGCTTTTTAGAAATCCCAATTTGTTGCCTATTATTAAACAGAATTCCCATAGTCACCGTCTCTGAAACAATTCGACTTAATTTCTTTTCGGATTTTTTAAAAAAATATTTAAATTTTAATAATTATTTCAGTTTTCATTCATTTTTACGAAAGTTCTTCAGTTTGACATCTATTTTGCATATATAATTATTAAATTTTATTATATTATTAAAACTATAGTTCATATAGTAAGTTATTAGGGAAAAAATGTGTGAGTTAGTTGGGCTAAGAATATTGTAGTTTTGTAATGTTAAATATTTTTTAAGATCATTTTTACGTATGAACTTTATATACCGACGTATTTAATTAACTATATACTAATATTAGATATATTCCAAATTTATTGGTTTTATTTTGAGTTTTTCCCCGAGATATTTAAAAGTTCAACATTCTCATTTTTCACCTTTTTCTTAAAAATCTAATGTTGGGGTATAAGGGTTTTGTGGAGATCCGGATTTTCCAATGGATCGTGTAAACACTTTCCGAACTGATATTTCTACCCTATGCCCGGGTTACAAGAAATTCAGCCTAGGATAATCCAATGGAACACTTACGAATCCAGGCACAGAAACGTAAGCCAAATTGCTCGAGAAATTCTGTGTTTATCAGAAAGATAAAGAGCTCAGAAAAGGGTGTATCTCAGACTCATGAGGAGAGCCCTATTTATAATGTCGGATTAGGGTTACAAGTAGGTCGATTTTAGGGTTTTGATGACGGCGCCGTCATTAGTGGTCCGAAATTAGGGTTGACGGGTGGTTAACGAAATTAATCAATTTTACCACAGTCTCCCTCTAAAATTCGGAAATATCAATTTTACCACAGTCTCCCTCTAAAATTCGGGACCATCGCCAGGGGCTCTGCCCCATGGACCCAGCAAGGCGCCGCCTAGACTCCGTCATGGGCCGCCCCGACCCCCGACATTAGTCCGTACCGGCTTATAATTCGATCTTATACATGTGTGCACTCCGCACATTCCCGATCATATATTAGAATACGAATTATAAACCCCTTAGCTCACATATTAGTTCCAATTACACAAAATGAATGGTGACACTAAAATCACCAACAATATTTCATGATTTTCATTTTGACCTATAATATGAAGAACATTCTTAAATATGTTCAGAATGATTAGAAATTTGGTTCTTACGTATAGTGGTGGAGACTGGAGAATTGAAAGTGACGATTACACTAACTCGGATTTCCAAGGCGATGTGGATGATCAGATGTTAACTTCAGTGTATATATTTACTCTGAATGGAGGAGTAGTATCTTGGACGAGTTTCGAGCAAAGCGCAACTGCGGATTTCACTTGCCAGGCAGAGTACAGACATCCTCGGAGACTGCAAAGAAAGTTGTTTTAATTAAAAATTTTCTTGAAGAACTTCAAGTGGTCCGTAGCGCAGAGCTGCCCTTGCCGCTCTTATGCGACAAGGATGGAGTTGTCACGCAGGCGATGGAGCCTCGGTATCACCACTCCAAACATATTGGGAGATAGTATCACATCTTCAAGGAGATGGTGAAAAAGGGATATGTATTCGTGCAGAGAATAGCCTCGACTCACAATATTGTCAGCCTGTTGACCAAGCCATTGTCGCGGATAGTTTAAGAGTGTCATCTGGGCAAGATGGGTATCAGATATAATAGTCCGTGGTGTTATGTGAAAGTGGGAGATTGTTAAGAACATGCCTCGAATGTTACCCTGAGGGTGAGAGAAAGTGCATTGTGTTTATAATTATGAACTTTCTTTATATTGTGTTTTTGTATATATTCTTTATATCATAGTCATTCATGATTAGTATATAGAAACATAGTCCTCGCGTTTGAGAACAAATATTTCATTCCTAATGAGGTAAGGAAGTAAGCATTCAAAGATTTTAGTGTTCAAATGTTTATGAGTTCACAAGTGTAATATCCGGAATTTCTACTACCGACGTTTAATATTATTTTATCCGAGTTATGTTGTACAGCGTGGAATCTGTACAGTATGGATAAAATAATGAAGGACTGAGATGTCAGTATTGGTATAATTGTTGTATTTGGTCGAAAATTGTATTTAAGAATATTATTGGATTCAGTGTTTGTGTTCAGTGTGTCTTATGTTCGTTTTTGATATGTCGAGACGTTGGACCAGAATAGCTGAAATTGGCTAAGTGTAACACTATTAGCGCACGCTAATAATCATGAGTAGCGCACGCTATCGTGCAGGTTTAGCGCACGCTACAGATATAAGATAACGCACGCTAATGCAGTCCGATCGGAAGGAATCTACGCGTGGACCAGGCCACTTTCGGCGCACGTTCTGATAAGTCAACGGATGTTGTAATGTAGTATTAGCGCAGGCTAATGCATGTTGATTAGCGCACGCTAACTGTATATCGGTCAACAGGGAATCTTGTCTTTATTGGTTGCTTTCGGCATGTGGGGTCACGAGCATCTTCGTGGTAGGTGTAGACTGTAGCAAGTCAACTGGTATTAGCGCACGCTAAAGGTAAATGACTTGCGTACGCTAAGCAGAATGTTTTACGTACGTTAATGCATGGGCATTACGTACGTAAGCTAGTTTACGAAGCGAGGCAGTAGCCTCTGGGCTTCGATAGCGCACGCTAACAAAGTCAGGTAGCGCACGCTAAGGCTGTTGCGCACGCTAAACATAAGGTTTAGCGCACGCTAGTAATATACTTTATAAAAGGGGACAGACGGGTTTTGAGATGCATTTAGTCCATTCTTTCTCCTTCAGTCGATAGAGAGAGCTTTGGGAGGTTCTGGAGGTTCCCAAACACCGTGAGATGATAATCTTTAACAAACATTAGATTGAGAGCTTGGATTCAAGCCTTGTTCTTCAAGTTGTTCATGATTCTTTGGATGGAGTTCTAGTGTTCTTCTTTTTGGTTCATCTAAACCAGGTAATCTTCGTATTCCTTCCTTAGTGGTTCGTTTTTCTTGGATGATTTCATGCAAGGAGCATGTTGGATAATCATATGATGATGTTCAATGGAATTTTGATAAGAGTTTCGGACGTTAGTTAAGATTCTTCATACCATAAGGATGTTGATTCATTTAACCCGATCTAAGAAGGATTTCTGAATCTTGGTAATTATATTGGTTGATATAAATGAGATGAATCATGATACTAGGTTGAATTCCAGATTTAGCATGATACGATCCTTGTTATCGAGTCGGTTTGATTGTTGATGTTGTTATTGATATATGGACATTGACATGATCATGGTGATAATTATGTGGTCGTTTATCTTCAAGAGATATGGAGATTTATGTCTTCCTTCATTCGGTTTCGTAGTCGCAAGATGTGAGTCGATGTTTGGAATGCATGCCATCAGACATTAGCGCACGCTAAGCTTACCGCTAGCGCACGCTAACGGACAACTTAGCGCACGCTACGTTATGCGTTTAACGACGCTAAGTAGGCAGGTGCGGTATTTTTGTGTTTTGATTATGAATTTGTGATGGTTTGACTTGGTTGGTTACCGTGTTTATTCGAGGTTGTGTTGAACCTTTGAGTTCGATTGGTTAGTTTTATCGGTTGTTGATTTTTATCGGATATGTGTTATTTGATTTCTTCGATAGGTTGAGACTATTGATCGGTGATTATAACCGGATATTGCGGTCGTGTTCGAGTATGTCCATTGTATTGCTTTTGATCGGCCGAGGAGCTCGTAGACAAAGGCATTATGATCGTAGCGGCTTCATCATCATCGTATCGGTATCGAGGCAAGTTATTACTTGCTCGATTATAATATTTAATGAATGGTTTCAGTTTCATTTCGTTTATAATGCATATGACGATGATTATTATTGTGAACTTTGGGTATTCGGATCGCATATCGTTCTTTCGATTCTGGGAGGTAAATCATAATGTATATGCTTTATCTCAGTTATTGGTATGTTCGAATATCGAGGTTACATTATGGTAAAGACGGGGATATGAATATCTATAGTTCATCGTACGTTTGGATCGCCGAGCATTGAGGATAATCGTCGGTGATGATTGGACATCGAGGTTGCTCCCGAAGGACTCGGGGCAAGTATTTCCATATTGGTTATGGTTTAGTGTTATTTATTTTGGTCTCGTACATTTTCTTTCATGTTGTTGAACATGGAGTCGTCCTAGTAAATTGTCATGTTATCGTGCATGTTATGTTGTTCATGTTGATGAACATGTTGATTTGCATATGTGTATGCATATTGTGTTGTTTATGTTGTGTAAATAATCCGATGGGATTATGAGGATCCATGCTGAGGGCGCTGGATCGAATGTCCACCATGCGTTGGTTCGACGGGATCATCATGGGGATCTATGCCGAGGGCGCTGGATCGTTGGGATGAGTTTTCCACCATGCGTTGGTTCGACAGGATCATCATGGGGATCTATGCTGAGGGCGCTGGATCGTTGGATTACCAGTATTGTGTTTATGGAATCTTGTGAATTCGCATCATTGATTTTATCATGTGTTGTTGTGCATATGTATATTGTTGGTTATCCACCTCGTGTTGATCTGTAGGATCATCGTGGGATCTATCCTGAGGGCGCTGGATCGTCGGATTTCCATTGAGTATACATGATTGTTATTGTTATGATCATATTGACGCGGTCATATGAGTATGCATTTGTAGGCCTTATGTTAGGACCTTATCCGTATTGCATTGTTCGATCCGGATTAGATGATATGATTATCGTGGCACATCATATCTCGAGGTATGTTCCATATTTGCTTTGTTCTTGTCTTTGGTGGACAATCGGTTATCGTCTTGGGATTTGATGATATTATTCGATGGATCGTATTGGTCAGAAATGGTAGATTTCCGTATCGTGAGTTGGTTATGATAGTTTGAGGATCTCGAGTATTGTTTGAGGTACAATACAGATATTATGTTCGAGTTTATTGGTTAATCGAGTACAGGATGTAAAATGTGATAATGGTTATTCTGATGAGAATTACTTGAGTAAGTAAAGTTATGGCGGTAAGATTACATTGGTCGTATTCTTATTCTGTATTCTCATTGGTATGTATTATTGATGTGATGTGATTGATATCATTCTTGGATATTATGGCTGACCCCGTCGTGGGATTTCTTTTTAGGTTCTCGGAGTATCGAGCTTGTAGCGGTCGTGAAGAGATGAGCTTCCCGGAGGATACTGGCTAGGACATGTTGTGTGCATTGAGTTTCTTGATTGGTTCTTGTATTCATTTGCTAGAGTATCTTCATGGTCGGTCTTTTTCATTGCGTGAGTATTTTGAAATGCTCTTTTGGTATCTAGTAACCGAGGTTACTTTGGAAATCGTTTTCTAAACTTTTGAGTGTCAATTTGTTTGGCCTTGCGATTTCAAATGAGTTTTTACGACGGTTTTTGATAAATGGATTTTATAAGTCTTTGTGAATTTTTAAAGATAGTACCGTCGTTGGCCTCTTGGGCATTTGTAAATGTTTGCGAAAATTTCCTTCAGCCTTGTGGGTTCCAACTCGGGGCCCACGGCAGAATATTCCGTCGGATGCGGGGTGTTACGAATATGGTATCGGAGCCAGGTTGAGAAAACCTAGGCATTTGGGTCGAGTTGGGTCATGTTTTTGTCGCGTCATTCGAGTTGTCGATTGACGAATATTAGAGCCGTGAGTTTTTATTGTTCGCTCAGGCTTGTGCGTGATGTGATTTGCCAGTATCGTACTGGGCTTGTTATAACTTTTCGAAATGGCACTAACAAGATTCTTTGGAATGAGATGTATTGTGTTCTTGAGTCGAACTGATTTGGCAAACGTGTGTTTTGAAAACATCCATGTCGAGTATTTTCTAGAGTCGAGACATGTGCCAGTATCACGGGGAATCATCGGCTTCACGATCTGTAAGTATTTGTATTTTTGAATTTCATTGAGATTTATTGCCGTTCTAAGTTGATATGTTTTGAGATTCAGCAGATATCATGCGTTACAGTATGAGATGTCAGAGTGGGACAGGATTGATGATCTTGAGAAACTATGATTTTGGAAATCAGTATGTTGGTTAGATTTTGGAACGTAATTGTGCATTTGGGGAGAAATATTGTGCATGGTTGAGAAGAACATGTAGCATGTAAATTCATTTTGTGATATATGAAACTGCTTTTGAGCATTTGAAAACGATACTTTTCAAAATGAATGTTTTACGGATGTTTTACGGAAAATGATTTTTGGGCCGAGACCCAATAGATTTTGAAATAATTTTGTAACTCAGGACTTGGAGTCCGAAAAGAGTTTTCTACTTTTTAAAATTCTTCTAATGTGGAACGAGATACGGGCTGAGACCCTAATGTTTCAAAAGGCTTTTTTTTTTCTTGTTTTCTAAAACTCTCGAGATCTGTAAAACACTTTACCAATCGTTTACTTATGTTAATTCCGCCTTTCGAGGCTTTGGTTTACTTGTTCAAATGAAACTTCTCGGGAAGTATTTCGCTGTATTGATCCGTTTCAATATTTTGTCATATCATATTTAAGGTGATCCAGGATGGGTTAATGACTGACGTTGCGAGTCATATGTGGACAGGAGTTTTTAGTCGGAGTTTATATTTGAGATTTTGGAACTCTATCGTGTGGTTTTCCGATGGAATATCAGTGGATATTGGTGACGAGCCGAAGTGGTATACAGGAGTATGGATATGCACAAGCATTTGCATAAATTCCATTTTATTTAATCGTGCATATTCGAAAAGAATTTTGATCGAGAACTTGGCACCAGCGAGCCGATTTAATTTTTAAAATTGATTTCGTGGTCTTACGAAAATTTATGTTTTGAGTTTTCAAACTCTTGAAAGAATTTTCGAAAAATTTGTCTTCTTGACGAGACTATATGATTTCAAACTGGTTTTGAAAGTATGATTGATATACATACGCATTTGGTGCATAGTACATAACATAGTGAAGTTGCGAGTGTGACTCATGAACTGGTTATGACATTCCTATGGTACGATGAATAGAGATCCGAACTTTGGTATGGTAGTAGCTCGATTTTACCATAGTGATCTTCGAATGATTTCTTTGTAAGTGCAGATTTGGGGTTGTTGACCTCATGCTGGTTGTTTTGAGTATCGATTGGTTGTTCCCACTCCATGTATAATTTTTATATGTTCGACGGGTTGTGATTGGTTGTTCGTACGCCGAGGGATATGCTCACCAGTCGGGTATGTTTATTGAGATACACTGTATGTGATTGGTGTGTCATTTTGAGAATGTTATTCTTTCGTATATTTGTTTATGTGGTTCTGTGTTGATCGTGTTGGAGTTTATCACGTTGATGATATTCTCGATTGTGTTTTGACCTCTGGTAGGTCATATTGGAATTTATCATGTCGATGATAAATTCGGTTGATTGTTGATCATTGTTGGTGATCATCTGAGCGTTCGGATTTTGTGTCAATGTTTCGCGATTCGTATCGTTGTTTTGGGCGCTTGTTTCAGATGTATTGTGTATTATTCGCCTTATCGGAATGGGACTTGATTATGGAATCAGCATGTAATTTGATTCGGGCAGATTGCTTCATCCGAAGGTGATATATTTTGTTGAGACTCAAGGAATTGTGATTGTAAAGTGTATTGAGACTTTACAGTGAGGTCACTAGCTAGTATCTCAGGAGATCCTCGACTTTGCGCATTGGTAAGTATGCTGTTGTGGTTATTCTATAGTGATGATGATTGATCATTGTCGTGATGGTTTTGGGATATTTTGGGTTGAACGGTATGTTTGTTTGTTTTATGACGGATTGCAAGTTTCGAGGACGAAACTTATTTTAAGTGGTGTAGAATGTAATATCCGGAATTTCTACTACTGATGTTTAATATTATTTTATCCGAGTTATGTTGTACAGCGTGGAATCTGTACAGTATGGATAAAATAATGAAGGACTGAGATGTCAGTATTGGTATAATTGTTGTATTTGGTCGAAAATTGTATTTAAGAATATTATTGGATTCAGTGTTTGTGTTCAGTGTGTCTTATGTTCGTTTTTGATATGTCGAGACGTTGGACAAGAATAGCTGAAATTGGCTAAGTGTAACACTATTAGCGCACGCTAATAATCATGAGTAGCGCACGCTATCGTGCAGGTTTAGCGCACGCTACAGATATAAGATAACGCACGCTAATGCAGTCCGATCGGAAGGAATCTACGCGTGGACCAGGCCACTTTCGGCGCACGTTCTGATAAGTCAACGGATGTTGTAATGTAGTGTTAGCGCACGCTAATGCATGTTGATTAGCGCACGCTAACTGTATATCGGTCAATAGGGAATCTTGGCTTTATTGGTTGCTTTCGGCATGTGGGGTCACGAGCATCTTCGTGGTAGGTGTAGACTGTAGCAAGTCAACTGGTATTAGCGCACGCTAAAGGTAAATGACTTGCGTACGCTAAGCAGGATGTTTTACGTACGTTAATGCATGGGCATTACGTACGTAAGCTAGTTTACGAAGCGAGGCAGTAGCCTCTGGGCTTCGATAGCGCACGCTTACAATGACAGTTAGCGCACGGTTCGGGTGTTGCGAACGCTAAACATTAGGTTTAGCGCACGCTAGTAATATACTTTATAAAAGGGGACAGACGGGTTTTGAGATGCATTTAGTCCATTCTTTCTCCTTCAGTCGATAGAGAGAGCTTTGGGAGGTTCTGGAGGTTCCCAAACACCGTGAGATGATAATCTTTAACAAACATTAGATTGAGAGCTTGGATTCAAGCCTTGTTCTTCAAGTTGTTCATGATTCTTTGGATGGAGTTCTAGTGTTCTTCTTTTTGGTTCATCTAAACCGTAATCTTCGTATTCCTTCGTTAGTGGTTCGCTTTTCTTGGATGATTTCATGCAAGGAGCATGTCGATAATCATATGATGATGTTCAATGGAATTTTGATAAGAGTTTTGACGTTAGTTAAGATTCTTCATACCATAAGGATGTTGATTCATTTAACCCGATCTAAGAAGGATTTGAATCTTGGTAATTATATTGGTTGATATAAATGAGATGAATCATGATACTAGGTTGAATTCCAGATTTAGCATGATACGATCCTTGTTATCGAGTCGGTTTGATTGTTGATGTTGTTATTGATATATGGACATTGACATGATCATGGTGATAATTATGTGGTCGTTTATCTTCAAGAGATATGGAGATTTATGTCTTCCTTCATTCGGTTTCGTAGTCGCAAGATGTGAGTCGATGTTTGGAATGCATGCCATCAGCATTAGCGCACGCTAAGCTTACTGGCTAGCGCACGCTAACGGGACAACTTAGCGCACGCTACGTTATGCGTTTAACGTACGCTAAGTAGGCAGACAGTGCAGTATTTTTGTGTTTTGATTATGAATTCGTGATGGTTTGACTTGGTTGGTTCTGACTGTGTTTATTCGAGGTTGTGTTGAACCGTTGAGTTCGATTGGTTAGTTTTATCGGTTGTTTATTGTTATCAGATATGTGTTATTTGATTTCTTCGATAGGTTGAGACTATTGATCGGTGATTATAACCGGATATTGCGGTCGTGTTCGAGTATGTCCATTGTATTGCTTTTGATCGGGGCTGAGGAGCTCGTAGACAAAGGCATTATGACTGGTAGCGGCTTCATCATCATCGTATCGGTATCGAGGCAAGTTATTACTTGCTCAGTTATAATATTTAATGAATGGTTTCAGTTTCATTTCGTTTATAATGCATATGACGATGATTATTATTGTGAACTTTGGGTATTCGGATCGCATATCGTTCTTTCGATTCTGGGAGGTAAATCATAATGTATATGCTTTATCTCAGTTATTGGTATGTTCAAATATCGAGGTTACACTATGGTAAAGACGAGGATATGAATATCTATAGTTCATCGTACGTTTGGATCGCCGAGCATTGAGGATAATCGTCGGTGATGATTGGACATCGAGGTTGCTCCCGAAGGACTCGGGGCAAGTATTTCCATATTGGTTATGGTTTAGTGTTATTTATTTTGGTCTCGTACATTTTCTTTCATGTTGTTGAACATGGAGTCGTCCTAGTAAACTGTCATGTTATTTTGCATGTTATGTTGTTCATGTTGATGAACATGTTGATTTGCATATGTGTATGCATATTGTGTTGTTTATGTTGTGTAAATAATCCGATGGGATTATGAGGATCCATGCTGAGGGCGCTGGATCGAATGTCCACCATGCGTTGGTTCGATGGGATCATCATGGGGATCTATGCCGAGGGCGCTGGATCGTTGGACAGGTTTTCCACCATGCGTTGGTTCGACGGGATCATCATGGAGATCTATGCTGAGGGCGCTGGATCGTTGGATTACCAGTATTGTGTTTATGGAATCTTGTGAATTCGCATCATTGATTTTATCATGTGTTGTTGTGCATATGTATATTGTTGGTTATCCACCTCGTGTTGATCTGTAGGATCATCGTGGGATCTATGCTGAGGGCGCTGGATCGTCGGATTTCCATTGAGTATACATGATTGTTATTGTTATGATCATATTGACGCGGTCATATGAGTATGCATTTGTAGGTCTTATGTTAGGACCTTATCCGTATTGCATTGTTCTGATCCCGGATTAGACTGATATGATTATCGTGGCACATCATATCTCGAGGTATGTTCCATATTTGCTTTGTTCTTGTCTTTGGTGGACAATCGGTTATCGTCTTGGGATTTGATGATATTATTCGATGGATCGTATTGGTCAGAAATGGTAGATTTCCGTATCGTGAGTTGGTTATGATAGTTTGAGGATCTCGAGTATTGTTTGAGGTACAATACAGATATTATGTTCGAGTTTATTGGTTAATCGAGTACAGGATGTAAAATGTGATAATGGTTATTCTGATGAGAATTACTTGAGTAAGTAAAGTTATGGCGGTAAGATTACATTGGTCGTATTCTTATTCTGTATTCTCATTGGTATGTATTATTGATGTGATGTGATTGATATCATTCTTGGATATTATGGTGACCCGTCGTGGGATTTCTTTTTAGGTTCTCGGAGTATCGAGCTTGTAGCGGTCGTGAAGAGATGAGCTTCCTGAGGATACCGGCTAGACATGTTGTGTGCATTGAGTTTCTTGATTGGTTCTTGTATTCCATCGCTAGAGTATCTTCATGGTCGGTCTTTTTCCATTGCGTGAGTATTTTGAAATGCTCTTTTGGTATCTAGTAACCGAGGTTACTTTGGAAATCGCTTTTCTAAACTTTTGAGTGTCTACTGCTGGCCTTGCGATTTCAAATGAGTTTTTACGACGGTTTTTGATAAATGGATTTTATAAGTCTTTGTGAATTTTTAAAGATAGTACCGTCGTTGGCCTCTTGGACATTTGTAAATGTTTGCGAAAATTTCCTTCAGCCTTGTGGGTTCCATCTCGGGGCCCACGGCGCTGTAATATTCCCGGTCGGATCTGGGGGTGTTACAACAAGTCGATAAAATTTAACTGCATAAAGTTCAGTCAATACTTGTATAACATGCACTTTGACATGTAAAGTACCTACTGTCACCAAGTGGTAGTAGGAGCACAATGTATAGGTACATTGATGTGACTAGTGTACTCGGACACGACTAGCCTCGATTTGATCATATGAATTTAATTCTGGGATAGTCCGTAACTGAACAGGAATGTTGTAATAGGCATTTATGAATTTTGGACTTAGAAGATTCAATAGAAGATGTCACTTGACGATGGGATCAGCACAGAGTGCAATTTTATGGGCAATCAAACAAGTCTTTACTGAATTCCAAGAAAAGATTTTTTCCTTTATTACAACCGCCACACCTTTTTTATTTTTTAGTTAAGAATGGACTTATGAAGGGTAGTTGTTCTAATTATAATCATAATCGATTCATTTTTGTAATCAGAATCCATCATTGCTATAACTCGAGTTACAACCAACACTAATATCAAATTAAAAAAAAAATATGGAGAAAGGATGGTAGGACGCCTACACCCAAGACACTCCTTTGGGAGAGGTCTTGAGTTCTAACCCCACCAAGAAGGTGAAAGATGAGATTTTTCTCTTTATGATCCTCTAGTTCCCCGGGGCTAGCTCGAGCGATCGCTAATTAATATTAAATCTCGTGTCAAGCGGCAGTATGAGAGTATTTCCTTGCTGGGAACCCGGAGGTGCTGACCAATTAGTGGATGTTCTCCCGAGAATCTGGCTTTGAACTCGCTGTTAATCCGTTAAGAGATTCTCTCGCGCGCATGTAAGTGTACGAAAGACATTAGAACCCTGGAATTACTCGAGCGACTCGCGATTTACTTCTCTCAATGGGTTAGGAGTGGGTTCATTGAGGAATTATGATTAGTCCGGGTAAAGTGAGATCACCTAGTTATCAAAAAAAAATATATAAAAATCAACTCGATTCAATGTCATTTGAACTTTGGAGGTAATAGAATACAATTTTAACTTCCACATATATTTATGTATTAGTATCACACGAACAACAAAAGGCCACATCCAATGAATAAACTATTGTGTATATGGCCTCCCATGAATGCATGTGACTATGTTTCCCATAAAGGGTATTTGAATCGAAGGCAAAAGAGAGAATAAATAAATAATCTTAGTACAGATACAAAAAGTGAATGTCATGACCGCCAAGTGAAATATATGCATTGCATTAATGGCGCGAATGGCGATTGTGGTCTATTCCGCACGTGCTGGTGATCAGGGGCAGCCCATCCACGACTCTGAATATCGGTCGGGTTACTCTTTTCTTCTCTCTTCCACATCCTATGTACCATTACCAAAACTCAAGTTACTAGGCATATAGGATACCATGTTTTTTTTTTTTTTTTTTTAAATAACGAGATTCCAAGCTTACACTTGAATAGTGCTCAGGATAACAGTTTCGGTTCCACAGTACTGCTACCAGTTAAATCGTGAGATGTGTCTCTGACTCCAAAGTTCTTAAATATCCTCAACTACCGCGCACAAAGAGTCGTACCCCAAGTGATTCCTCCATGCTGGACCCCCTCAAATCCAACCGCAGGGTCCCACCGAGATTTGGCCTCTCACACTGCCGCTTGAAGCCCTCAATATTTAATTGTTCCATCAGCGTACCTCGGAGGGCTAGGACCTAACCCTTAGTTAAAGACTAAAGGATCATTAGGTCTTGAGAAATTCAATTCCAAAGAATTGTCACTGTTGGTAGTCGATCCACCTTGGCATCCACATAAGCACTCCAGGCAGCCGACCAACCGAGCAGAGCCTGGAGCCGAACCAGGCAGGGACCCGATTTTCTCCCGGCCCCGTTAGAACCGGACCGGACAGAGACGTCAGAGCCGACCCGGGATCCGATCCAGAAGGGCCGAGCAGACCCAGGACGAATACGCTCCAAATCAAAATTATAACAAGACCGACCAGAACAGCGGGAAGCTCGAGGGTCGACCCCATTGTCGGCCACAACGGATAAGTATTGCCAAAAGCACGAAGAGCAGGCAGACAGGACGATCAGTGCGCTCTGTCCTCCCTCTTCCCAAAGCAGTCCCTAAAGCCACCACTTGTTTAAGGGAAATTCCCCCGCTGACAAGTGTCTAAACACATTCCCAGGCCACCTCCAGCTGTCACCCGCTGATTGGTCCAAACCTTCTTTATATAGAAGGAAAATACAAAAAGAAAGGACTTTTGGAAAAATTCGTGAGAAGAACATAGAGAGAGAAACATAGAGAGATAGATATAAAGAGAGAAAAAGAGAAAAGATAAGACTTGTAATTAGCAAGCATAAACAGTGCAGACATGCCAAAATATTTTCGACCCGGCTCTACTCCATATCAAGATCATTAATAAAATTTAGTGATCAAATACCTTTCATCTTGTTTATTATTTTCTACGTGGCCTCGATCAATTCGTCCAGATCAGCACACGTGACGTTGACCAAATCAGACGTCAACAGATTGGCGCTAGAAGGAGGGCCCTGCTACCCACAGCTGCATACACTCACCGGAATCTTGAACAAATCGTTCAAGCCGTAATTATTTCAAGTTCTAAACATTATCAGCTCGCCACAAAGAAGGGAAGCCCGTTCGAGGTGGCGGAGCGCTTTGGCGTACCCTGCGTTCATCCGGGAACGACCACCCTCACCAGTAAGTGGTGGCATGAAAGCATAGGAATCACTGTAATTGTGAGTTGAAAGCACAGGAACCATTGTAATCATGAGTTCCTGCTTGACTCGACTGACCTTTTAAAGGTCATAACTCAGGGAATATCGAGCGTAGCTCAAAGCTCTAGAAGATTTCCCAAAGAATCCCCTTATATCCTTCAAATTAAAGTTGCAATCAACATACACCGCAACCAACAAGGACTCCACAATATCTGCATGTGCTTTCGGAATTTCCACCAGATCCCCATAAAGATCCTGGTAATCCAGAAAAAGTAGTCCGTTAGGGTGCAGGCAAGAAAACTCGGGCCGCTATTAGGCAAAGATTGGGCCGAGATCAGATGGAGTCATCGGAATCTGATGAGTTTTTCGCATAAGCGCCCGAATAGCGGCCATTAGGATGCCAACGGTGAAACCTGGAATTCGAAGTGATGAAAAAATGACGGAAAGTGGAACATCTTGGAAAAACTGAGATAGGCAAAGGCATAATCTTTATAAGGAGATGCAAAGGGTAAAGAATTCTCCACCTTTCGTCAATTATCCAGAAGCTAAGGAAAGAGGGTCCCGGTCGACAAAATTATCAAGGAGGTCTTAGTAGAAGCACCAATCCTGCAACCACCGGCCCAAAGAGAACCCCACAGCAATCCGCACCACTTTCGCTTGATCGAAAAATGCGGTTCGATATCCGGTCTATCTGAAGCCAAGCTCAGATACACCCCGGTGAAGATGCTGGTCTATGCACTCGTACTAGCCCCCTGAAGCTCCACATAAACGGGTCTCCAACTCCCGGCTAGGCAGACGCAGGAATAATCCTCGCCAGCCCCGACCGGCGTTTGTTCTGCTCGGCCGTTCGACTAGGTTTCCTAGACACCGACTATGAAGGGGAAGGCGAAGCCCTCCTGTCCGGTCTGAGAGTGGCAACCTCCCCTGGTATTGCTCACCTCATTATCTTTGAGCGATTCTCAAGTTGGTAAATCAAATTAGGGGCGAATATGAAGCCAGAGAGCCTAGTTTGGTCAATTATCTCAGCCTGTCTCGAACCCGGTGGTGAGATTTTCGAGGAACTATCTAACACCTTCCTCGAACCAAGAACAACCGAGCTGATTCCTTGGCAGCCGAACAACTCAAGCCGCAAGAACGGATACAGCTTCCAATTCCATGCCCTCAGCGCAGCATTATATCCACGAAGACGATTACTTCAACCTTAGTCCCCCCCGGTTCCCCATCGAAGGAACCTTATGTAGAGGTACCCGGCTCCATCACTAAAAGGCCTATCCAAGTACGCCCTCAGAAAGGTGCCCAAGCGGACACGCGGCCGCCACTTCGGCGGCCCGGCACTGGCTTATAAATCGCTCCGACAAGGATGTTACTGGCCGCCTTAAAAAGAGGCCACTGATCTGGAGCGAAGGTACGCCCGAAGCCAAACCTTTGCTTAGCTCCAAGCCTCACATGAAACCCACTTACGCTTATTGCCTTCCGCCTTTCGTCAAGTGGATAATCGTCCTGGTCGGGCCCCCCATCTAAAGGACGAGTCGAGGTACACTACACCGTCGTCGGTGGATTATTTTGGAAAGCGGGCCAAGGCCGAACCACTGGCGCGGGCAACCAAACAGAAAATAATCGATCTCATTTGAAAGTCGCTCAGGACCCCTCAGTCCGTTATATCTGATAAAACCACACAATGACGAGGAAAAATCTCAGGCCTTCTGCGGCGGCCCCCATATACGAAACAGCTTATCCACATCGCACGATCCGCGATCCAACGAACAAGTCGAGACGGTTAATAAAATTATGAAAAAGCACCTCAAGACCCGCCTCGAGAAGCTCAAAGGTTCTCGGCCCGAAGAAATCCATGAAGACTTATGGGTTCACGGAGCAACGCATCGGTCCGCCACTCGAGAAATACCTTCTTAACCTTCGGTACTAAGGCAGTTATTCCGGTCGAAATTGGAGCACCCGCCTACCGGATAACCCATTACGAAAAACAAGAGCAACGTGACCCCAGAGGTCTGGACCTCGTCGCCAAAAATAGACCCAAGCAGAAATGCGGAACACCATCTATAAAGAAAACTCCCAAGGTGCATCATCGAAGCTTCCAGGTCGGAGACCTCATTCTTAAACGAGTATGGGGGCCAGATCCAGGATCTCCTAAATCCAAGTGGCAAGAACCATACGAGAGTAACGAAGTCCTTCAGGACGCTGTCAGTTAGAATATCTGAATGGCCAAGGATTGATTCATCCACGGAATGCCATGTATTTAAAAAGGTATTATCAATAAAATTCAACTTTATTTCATTTCTAAATCCGGATACACTATAAGACCGAGTTCGCCTCGGCACCTCATAAGACCGGCCCATCCGGCACTATAAGACCGAGTTCGCCTCGGCACCACATAAGACCGGCCCATCCGGCACTATAAGACCGAGTTCGCCTCGGCACCTCATAAGACCGGCTCATCCGGCACTATAAGACCGAGTTCGCCTCGGCACCTCATAAGACCGGCCCATCCGGCACTATAAGACCGAGTTCGCCTCGGCACCACATAAGACCGGCCCATCCGGCACTATAAGACCGAGTTCGCCTCGTCACCTCATACGACCGGCCCATCCGGCACTATAAGACCGAGTTCGCCTCGGCACCTCATAAGACCGGCCCATCCGGCACTATAAGACCGAGTTCGCCTCGGCACCTCATAAGACCGGCCCATCCGGCACTATAACACCGAGTTCGCCTCGGCACCACATAAGACGGGCCCATCCGGCACTATAAGACCGAGTTCGCCTCGGCACCTCATAAGACCGGCCCATCCGGCACTATAAGACCGAGTTCGCCTCGGCACCTCATAAGACCGGCCCATCCGGCACTATAAGACCGAGTCCGCCTCGGCACCTCATAAGACCGGCCCATCCGGCACTATGAGACCGAGTCCGCCTCGGCACCTCATAAGACCGGACCATCCGGCACTATAAGACCGAGTTCGCCTCGGCACCTCATAAGACCGGCTCATCCGGCACTGTAAGACCGAGCCAGCCTCGGCACCACATAAGACCGGCCCATCCGGCACTATAAGACCGAGTTAGCCTCGGCACCTCATAAGACCGGCCCATCCGGCACTATAAGACCGAGTCCGCCTCGGCACCTCATAAGACCGGCTCATCTGGCACTGTAAGACCGAGCCAGCCTCGGCACTATTAATGACCAACTGCTCCGACAATATAAGACCGAGCTCACCTCCGCACAATCAACAAGTGATGAACATGATAGAAAGGCAACGGCCCAACCAACTGGGCCCGAACATCCAAAAAGCAACAACAGATGCTACAAGGAAAATTTTATTCACTTAAGTCATTTTTGCAAAGTACACTTGCCGAAAAATAGAAAACAAAGAGGTTGGCACGCAGGCCGTACATGAAATAAAGCAAAAAATCTATTCGGCCCCACCCTCCTGGCCGGCCGCCTGAAGAGACTGTCCCTCGCCTTCGCCGTGCGGAGCTAACCCAGGATCCTCAACCTCGGCGACCTTTGGATCATCACCTCCATGGATATCCACATGAGATCGGTCGCCTGAGACTCTATATAGTCCCGGACCTCCTCAACGGTCTTCCCTTCCTTCATGAAATCCAACATCTCATAGCAGGTGGAGACATAGTTAAGGTTAATCAGCTCGAACTCGGGCGTCTTCTGAAAAGCAGCCGCCCCCTCGGCAAGGCCCTTGGCGTAGCCCAAGCCTCACATGTATTGACCCGCTCGGTCAGATGCTCAAGCTGGGCCTTGGTGTTTTGCAAATAGGCCTCGTGCTCGGCCCTTATGTCCAGACAGCGTTTTTGCGCCAGTTCGGCCGCCGTGGCCATCTCGTCGGCCTTTTCTTTCCAAATATCGGCCTCGAGGGCCCGACTTTCCAGGATCTCCATCTCACCCTTCAGGGAGGTCATCTCCTCCTCCAGAGACTTGATAAGCGAGGGACAGAGATGGTGCTCCTCCTGTAAGGCCTTGAGATCGGCCTCCGCCTTCTTGTGCTTTTCAACCAGGGCCATCAGCTCCCCAGTGGCCTTTATGTAAGTGCACAACGCACGGCCCATCAGAGCATTCCCGAATTGGATCTGCTCATCCGGACCCATGTCGTTGGTCACCATCTCCATCTTGGGCGTCCAGCCCCTGATGGGGACATGACTGGACTCAACCACCACTGGAGGGACCCGATTGAGCATCTCGGCGGTTGGGGTGGCTGCCCGGACGTAGTCAAGGAACCAGCACGGTCGTTACCCCTTCGTTTGGGCACAAGGTTCCTCCCGGTCCTTATTAACCGGGAGATAGTGGCCCTCCAAGTCAATTACGGGCTCATCGCCGGTCGCACGACCCATCCGGACAGGGCTCGGGGCGGATACAGCAATTTCAGGAACAGACGAGCCCCCCGCCTTAGTCAAACCATCCTCGGGCTCGGCCTCTACCCTCTTCCGCTTGCCCGCGCGCTCCCTGCGCTCGGCGGCCTCAGCAGCCAGCCTCGCCACCCGCTGCACAGGCGTTTCTATCCTTCCCGATGGAACCCGGCCCCTAGGGGCTGGATAAAGAAGACGTGTTAAAAAAAAAAGAAAAAAAAGAAAAAAAAGAAAAAAAAAGGAGAAAAGGGGCTACCTGATGAAGACATAATGTTCGGATCGGTGGATCGAAGTCCGGACGCCCAGAGATTTTCTTCACTGGCCAAAAGATACGATTTCCTCTGCTCGACGGGAAGGTCCAGGAGCTTCTCTACCCGCTCGTCGAAATCGGAAGATATCTCACAGGCCGGGATACGCCCTGCACATAAAATAAAGGATGAGCGTTAGACAAGAAAGGAACAAGAATAGAGAATACGGCACTTACTCATTTTGGCAATAAAGTGCTCGGGGACCCGAAGCTCAGCATCTATCACACCAGGCTCCCACTCATCAGCCGAGCTCCTCCACGGCCCCCTACATAAAACCACTGTTCCTTCCAGCTATGGATGGTCTCCGGCACATCCACCAATTCTTTATGCATCGCGTGTCGGGCTGTCAAATAAAACTAGCCAGAACTGGATCGGCCGACCGACCTCCATAGGAAGAGACTGTTGAACTCTTCAAAGCTGGGCTCGGTCCAGCCATGTTGACTGAAAAGGATGAAAAGACCCACCATCCGAGCCCAGGAATTCGGATGAATTTGGGCAATACAAAGGCCCCACTGCCTTAACCACCGGGAGAAAACCAACGGGAGCGGAAACCTCAGCCCTGCCAGCAGGGAGCGGTAATACACCGCCGTACAACCGACGGGCGGAGTGTGAGGCCTCTCCTCGGGATTCGGAACAAACATCCGCACCGCAGCGGGTATCTTGAACCGCCCCCGCCAAGCCTCCAACTGCTCTTCGGTGACCGTGCTGCGAATCGAGGCCGAATCCCACTCCGCCTCAACAAAAGGAGACGGCCGAGGCCGAATCCAGGCCGGAGTCTCTCCAACCGCCGCCAACGGCACCACCACCTCCGCGTCTTCCAAATCCGGCGATCTCACGACCTCGCCACCTTCCTCCTTGTCGCTCCAGTCGACGGGGACGTCGCCCAGTGACAGATCCGTCACCTCCATACGGTCCGGAGACACAGTCAACTCCTCCGCCATCACATCCCTCCGCTCCGACATCGTAAAATAGGAAAAAGAGAAAAAGCTTACCAAGAAATTCTTTCTAAAAACGGGAAAAGGATGCCGGAAAAATCTCTCTCTTCTCTGCAACAAGACACGAAAATGGCGAAGGGAACAATGAAGAAGAAGACATTCTATATTTATAAGAGAAAAGGGGCATTAAATGCCAGGCGCGTGGAGCGGCGATTCCTACTGAACCGTCGCAAAAATCAAAAACGCGTGAAACGCGACGACAAATTACGTCCCGCCACGCGTCCCCCTCATCATGACACTTGAAGACCCCGAAGTCTAATCGACGCGACTCTCGAAGAGGCGTCCCTTCGAGAGATCTTATCCTCCCCCAAGCCGGATCGGCCTCAATATGAAACGACCTCAAAGACCGGCCAACCCAAGACGGCCCGACTCGGGGCCCTTGTTGGTAGTCGATCCACCTTGCATCCACATAAGCACTCCAGCACCCAACCGAGCAGAGCCTGAGCCGAACCAGCAGGACCCGATTTTCTCCGGCCTCGTAGAACCGGGACCGACAGAGACGTCGAGCCGACCCGGATCCGATCCAAGGGCCGAAAGGCACTGTGACGAATACGCTCCAAATCAAAATTATAACAAGACCGACCAGAGCAATGGGAAGCTCGAGGGCCGACCCCATTGTCGGCCACAACGGATAAGTATTGCCAAAAGCACGAAGAATGCAGACAGACGATCGGCGCTCTGTCCTCCCTCTTCCCAAAGCAGTCCCTAAAGCCACCACGTGTTTAAGGGAAATTCCCCCGCTGACAAGTGTCTAAACACATTCCCAGGCCACCTCCAGCTGTCACCCGCTGATTGGTCCAGACCTTCTTTATATAGAAGGAAAATACAAAAAGAAAGGACTTTTGGAAAAATTCGTGAGAAGAACATAGAGAGAGAAACATAGAGAGATAGATATAAAGAGAGAAAAAGAGAAAAGATAAGACTAGAATTAAGAAGATAAATAAGGCACTGCCAAAATATTTTCGGCCCGACTCTACTCCATATCAAGATCATTAATAAAATTTAGTGATCAAATACCTTTCATCTTGTTTATTATTTTCTACGTGGCCTCGATCCATTCGTCCAGATCAGCACACGTGACGTTGACTAAATCAGACGTCAACAATCACTAATAATTGAACCCCTGATCCAAGACCGTTGGTTAGGATACCATGCTCTTGATTACTCTTTTCATTGTTAAAATTAGAAATGGTAAATTTCTCACACGAACATAGAATTTTGACCATAATTTTGTATCATAATCCGAATAGGGAATTCAATTATTAAAACTTATACAGAGGAATTTGATTTAACATCCACGTGGCCCACAAATTGAAACAAGCCGGTCAACCATTCAGTCTAACCGACCTTAACTTGATTGAACTCAATCTCAATTACATCCGTCAATTCACCACATGATACGAAAACACGACATAAAAACGACATAAAAATTTAGTGTCTGAATTTGTATTTGAGTACACGACACGAAAGTATACGATCGAAATTTAGTGTCGGTTTTGTGTTTACCTTTTGGGTACAAGACACGACACGAGGTACACGAAATAAATAAATAAATAAATATAATATTTTATATTTAATTTAATAAAAACATACATTTTATGAATTCTGTTTATACTAAACTTTAAAATTTGAAAATATAATGTGAATTTTCATAAATTTCGTGTAAACATTCGCGTTTTCATTGTCATTCGTTTCATTTCGTCAATTAAAACCTATCAAAATAATATTATAATATTACAATTATTATTTTTTATAATATTTTAATATTTATTTTATATTATGTGCCTGACACGAAAACACGACACGAAACGACACGAATTTGCGCGGTACACGACACGACATGACACGAATTCATTTAGTGTCGTGTATGAGTTTGGACTTTTTGTACACGAAACACGAAAGTACACGACACGAATATATACGAAACGAACGAATTGCCGGGTCTAATCTCAATGGACAATGGTTCAACATAATTTGTCGCGCGATAAAAAAATTTCAATAGACTGTAAATTTATATTATTTGGGTGACAATAATATTTTTATAGAGATCTCTTATGTATGATTTAATATAATGTTAAATAATTGACAATATAATAAGTCTTTTGGTCAGATATTCAACAAGTAATAACAAAAAAAATTCAATTGAGGATGAATAATATATAGAGGTGTTCAGCGGTTCGGTTCGAACCGGCGAACCGGCGGTTTTGAACCGTTGACCGCGGTTCGGTTAACCGTTGACCGCGGTTCGGTTCAAAACCGGAACCGTCAACCGTTTTAGGACGGTTCGGTTCCGGTTCGTCGTTTTGACGAACCGCGAACCGGCGGTTCAACCGCCGTTTTTTAAAAAAAAAATTAAATTTTGAATTTTATAGAAAGTAAATATAAGGCGGTTGAAAAGTCATATACATATATATATATATAAAGTGAATATGTATTAATATAATATTTGATTGTTTTTTAAATATATATTATTTATAAATATTGCGATTGCAGATTAATTGTTTAATTGATATGTTGATAAACAGATTTCTATTAATATATATATATAGAGAGAGAGATAATTTGGTTTAATATATTATAACAATATTTATCATTTTTTATCTTTTTCCTTTTTATTTCTTTTTTGTCTCTTTTCTTTCTCTTTTCCTTTTGCTTTTGCTTTTTCTTTTTCTTTTTTCTCTTTACCTACTCCTATTTTCTAGTATTTGTTTTGTATATATCTCTGTTTTTTCTCCCTTTCCTATTTACTTTTACCGATTTTACTTCACTTTATCTGAGAGTTTTGAAAATCTGAACGGTCATCAATTTGATAAAGTCCGAATTCGGTGATTCATGAATCATGTCTGACCGCGCTCGATTCAGTGATAATTAATTTATATTTCAAAAAAAAAATATTATAATATTCAATAATAATTAATATAAAACTATGAGAAATCAATATTTTGAAAATGTTGAGTTTTCTTTCCTTTTTCTGGACCCATTTGATTCATAAATTCTAAAGTTACGGATGTCGGATACGTAGGTCTTAATTCAAAATACTTGAAATAAGCTCAAGTCCAAGTTTTACCCCATATTTTTTTAAAAATTAAAATTTAAAATTAAAAAAATCACTGAACCGCCAATCACGGTTCGGTTCCGGTTCGAACCGGCGGTTCACGGTTCAAAACCGTGAACCGCAATAAGGCGGATCGGTTCCGGTTCCGATTTTTGGCAAACCGAAACCGGCGGTTCATGAACCGGCGGTTCAAAAAACCGACGGTTTTGAACCGCCGAACACCTCTAATAATATAGGGGTCTGTGGTTTACACTCCATTTTGACCAAATTTTATCAAGGAAGTGTTTATTTTTTTGGGTCTTGTCCGCTTCCCAACTGAAAATAAATAATTGTCACGTCATTCATGCAAATCATATTTTAATGGGCCCGTGCGGGCAGACATCTCGAGTCCACATTAGGCGTTGGGCCGTCTTGAGAAATATACACCCCACCTCACTTTGACCAAATTTTGTTCCGTGAGTGTTCTTTTTTTGGGTTTTTTCACTTTATATATATATATATATATATATATAATCAAACCAAACCAAACCAAACATACCCAGTATATCCCGCTCAGAGCAGGATCTGGGGAGGGTGAGATGTACGCAGACCATGCCCCTACTTATTACGGTAGGGAGGTTGTTTCCGTGAAGACCCTCAGCTTAGTGCACAACAGAATTTTGTGTGATAAATACGAAGGAAAACAAATGATTCGAAAAAGCTCGAGACCATACCTGAGCCCATGGCTTGATCCACATGGGACTTACCTAAGCGGAATTTGGCTATTTCACTCCCAATGAACGCTGCTCTAACAAAAGAGAGGTTGGCTCTGCGCACAACTCCCTGTCAAAAATACACCACACGCAAAGACAATAGGATAAAATATACAATAAAAGTAAAAATGCAATGCTCTAGGTCAAAGCTAACCGAGACAATCCAACCCTGAGGCTCTCAACTACAGCAACGCTCCCTACAATAGAATCCACAACTCTGATTTGGCACCTCCAAGCGCACCTATCAACAGTCATGGTCTCGGAAAGGTTTAAGGCCTTCAAATCTAATCTCAGTTTTTCCTCCCATGTCCTCCCTGGTCTGCCTCTCCTCCTCTCCCCGACAACCATTAAACTCTCGACCCTCCTCACCGGAGCAGATGCCTGCCTCCTGCGGACGTGGCCAAACCATCTCAATCTCCCTTCCCTAACTTTCGCTGAAATGGACGCTACTCTGTATGCCTCGAAAACCCCGTTCGCAATTCTATCTAACATTGTGCGACCACACGACCAATGTAACATTCTCATTTCAGCCACTTCCAACTTGCTCTCAAGCGACTTCTTCATCGCCCAACATTCGGAGCCATACAACATTGCAGGTCGGATTGCCGCTCTATAGAATTTACCCTTCAACTTTAGAGGGACTTTCTTGTCGCACAGGACCCCTGTCGCTGCTCTCCACCTTAGCCACCCCGCCTTGATGCGATGCGTGACATCATCTTTACACTCACCTTCTTTCTGAATGATCGAACCCAAATACTTGAACTTATCCGTACGGGGTAAGATCTGATCCGCAATCAGTGGTCAAAACGAGAAATGTCTCACACCACACACTATATATGTAGCTATGTCTAAAAGAGATTATTTGATCAAATCCTGATGTTCCAGGCCAGTGGTCAAAACGACTGCGTTTATCTGAATGAGGAGCTGTTCATAGGCATTCAGAGAGGAGATTTTGGGTGAAAATTCTGCGGCAATCTGCTATACATCTGGTGGTACGTGTCAATATATATATATATATATAAAAATTAGAATTAAATTATATAATATTTCATTTAATGCTAATTTTTTTTAGTGTAGTTTTATTTTTTACGCTCTCTTTCAATTTTTAGGGTTTGATATAAATTTTTTTATAATTTATTTTCCAGAATTTTTTGTATTTATAGTTTTAAAATTTAGTTTTAAGGAAATTGATGTCATAGTGATAATCAAATTTATTAGGTCTCCGATCAACAATATAAAAAAAACTCTAATTTTCGTGGTTTAATATATAAGCAAATTTTTTGTAGTTTTCTTTAATCTGATGCTATTTTCCCCAAAATATCCATAATCTAATGCTGAATATAAATGGTCAATTTTCTTCCAATTTATTTATATAATTATCCCTAAAATTTGATTTTGTTCATTATATAAAATTATAATGATTTTTTTTTCTTTTTAAATGCAGGAAATTATTTTGTTCAAATAAAAAAATGTCATTTTTTTAACAAGACAACTCAAATCCAGGTGGTGACGACGCTCACTATTTTAATATGGAACGGAAGAAGCTCAATTTTCTACATGGACATCATCTTTTTTTACCGATCAGGTACAATAGACCATAAATAATAAATATTTATACTATATTAGTAAAATTAATATTTGTCAACACACCATTAACAAAAATAAATTTAATTGTAGGCTTTTGGGTCTCGTGAAGATATGATGAATTGGGTGAAAAATACGACATACTCGCTTGGTTATGTCATTGTCACACAAAGATCAAAGCAATGCAAAAATGATCTCACGAATAAATTGGTTCTTATGTGTGACCGTGGTGGTAAACCTAGCGGATCCGGATCAAGTACAAATACTAGTTCCAAAAAAATAGATTGTCCCTTTAAGTTGGTCGGTAAATATTCATTGGAACATCATTATTGGACGATAAGAGTTGTATGCGATCAACATAAACCCCCTATAGTGAATCTAGAGGGTCATGCATATGCAAGACATTTATCTGATGATGAATTCCATTTGGTAGAAGATTTGACGTGGAAGAGTGTGCCACCACGTAAAATTCTATCAACGTTAAAGGATCAAGATGAGAATAACTTGTTAACACTCCCGACAATATATGAGGCACAAAAGAAAATTCGCAAGGACGAGAGAGCCGGGAAAACGCCTATGCAGGTTCTTATGTCTCTTTTGCATAGTAATCGCTATGTTTATCAGCCTTATACACACCCAGTTACCAACGAGTTGCAAGCTTTATTTTGTGTTCATCCTACATCTTATGAGATATGGCGTGCATTCCCACACGTGTTGATTGTAGCTGCCACGTACAAGACAAACATATATAATATGCCTTTTGTTCAAATCGTTGGTGTAACTTCAACCGGAAAGACATTTTGCATAGCTTTTGTCTTTATAAGTGAAGAAAAGATGGACAATTATAAATGGGCCTTAGAACAACTAAAGTTGATGCTAAATGAGTGCATGCACCCACGTGTCATAGTAACGGATAGAGAGTTGGCTCTTATGAAAGCATGTGAAATAGTTTTTCCCCACGCCAATCATTTACTTTGTAGATGGCACATTGTTCAAAATATTTGGAAGAATTACAGACAAACTATTAGGTCGCAACGTGATTGGAACCTTTTTCAATGGCGTGGAAGTTACTAGAAGATTCTCCAACGTGGATATCGTACACGGAAAACTATGAGAAAGTTCGAACATTGTTGTCAAAATACATTCGTAAGTCTTTTATATTACTTATTTTTCTATACAGTATTTATTTTTCTATACAATATTTATTTTTCTATACAATGTTTATTTTTCTATACAATATTTATTTTTCTATCAAATATTTATTTTTCTTTCTAATACTTGTTTTTCTATCATTTCAGGTGTTTTAAGATACGTATATAATAACTGGCTGGACAAATATAAAAATCATGTTGTCTCTGCCTCAATTGACCAATGTTTGAACTTTGGAAATCGCACTACCAATATAGTTGGGAGCCAACATGCCAAGTTGAAGACTTACATGCATAATCGAAGTTACACTTTAGATAAATTTGTTCTTTGTATTGATAAGATCGTAAAGTCACAACTTACGCCAATCAAAGAAAGTTTTGGGAAAAATGAAATTTCTCGTTATCATAAACACAATATACCATGCTTCAGTTTACTACAGGGTGTCGTCTCAAATGAAGCTCTCGATTTGATGGTGAAAGAGATTAATCGGTCAAATGGTTTTCAACTAGATTCCTCAACCTGTGGTTGTCAACTACATAACAGTTGCGGGTTACCGTGTGCTTTCAGACTTTCATTATACGTGAATTAAGGTTCGTATATACAATTATCTCCGTTACCTGCCATATCCGAATCGGAATAACCAACAAGCATCGATTTCCCATTTCCAAATGTAATCCCCAATTTGGAAGTACCCCGTAAATATCTAAATATTCACTTTACGGCTTCCCAATGCTTCTTTCCCGGATTCAATAGAAAATGGCTCACCACTCCCACGGCATGAGCAATGTCGGGCCTCGTACATACCATGGCATACATCAAACTCCCGACCGCAGAGGCATAAGGAACTTTATTCATTTCCTCAATCTCTTCCTTTGTCGTAGGGCAATCCTTACTTGTCAATTTAAAATTATTAGTAAGAGGCGAACTAACAACTTTAGCTTTATCCATGTTAAACCGCTTAAGAACCTTCTCAATGTATTTCTCCTGTGACATGTGCAATTTCCGGGCCGCTCTGTCCCAAGTGGTTCTTATCCCAAGAATCTACTTAGCGGGCCCCAAGTCTTTCATGGCAAAAGACTTATTTAACTCTTTCTTCAAATTGACAATCCTTTCGGCATTCTTGCCAACGATCAACATGTCATCTAAAGAAATAGGATGATAAAATCATCATCTCCAAATTTCTTGGAAAACACGCAATGGTCCAGGGTCGTCTTCTGGTAGCCTTGCTCTCCTATAACCGACTCGAACTTTTTGTACCATTGTCGTGGTGCTTGCTTCAAACCGTATAGACTCTTATGGAGTCTACAAACATAATCCTATTTTCCCTTAACCTGAAACCCTTCAGGTTGCTTCGTATATATCTCTTTGTCGAGGTCTCCATGAAGAAATGCCTTGACATCCACTTGCTCAATCTCAAGGTCAAGACTAGCCGTTATTCCAAGGACCAATCGAATCAATCCTATCTTCACAACTGGAGAAAAAATCTCGTCAAAATCAATGCCTTTCTTTTGACTAAAACCATTGACTACGAGTCTAGCTTTGTATCAGGGCAATGAAGTATGCTCCTCCGACTTCACCTTATACACCCATTTATTTCTCAAAGCTCTCTTGCCCTTCGGCAACTTCACCAACTCGTACGTATTGTTCTCATGCAATGAACTCATCTCGTCTTGCATGACATCCATCCACTCCTTCTTGTTATCATCCTCCATAGCCTCCTCGAAATATTCGGGCTCTCCATCGTCAGTGATTAAAACTTACTCATCGGCCGAATAATGAGTGGAGGGATGACGGTCCCTCGACGACGGTCTAAGTGGAACAAATGAAGGCATGTTCGTCACGGGTAGTTCGGGATGAACTCCATCGGTATTATCTTGTACCAACTCATCATTTTCACCGGCATCATGTTGTTCATCACTTTGGACGTCAACTACACCTGGTGTCTCAACATGTTGTGGAGGAACGGGGTCCAAATAAATAAGATCATAATCATGTTGTGGAGCCGACTCTCCATTCTCAACATCCTTCATCGTTTGATCTTCAACAAAAACAACATCTCTCGAACGAACAAGCTTCTTAGTCACCGGGTCATACAATCTATACCCGAACTCATCAAGACCATAGCCAATAAAGATACACGGCTTCGTCTTGGAATCAAGCTTCGACCTCTCATCTTTCGGGATGTGTAATGCTTTACATCCAAAAACCTGTAAGTGGTGATATGAAATGTCTTTACCGCTCCACACTTTGTCCGGGACATCAAATTTCAACGGAACACACAGTGTCAAATTAATAACATGAACCGCCGTGTTCAAAGCTTCTCCCCAAAATGACTCTGGTAATCCGGCATGTGAGAGCAAACATCGAGCTCTCTCAACCTCTGATTCATCCTCTCCTCCAAGCCATTAAGTTGTGGAGTCTTCGGTGGTGTCTTTTGATGTCGGATCCCTTGCTCTCGGCAATATTCATAAAAAGGCCCAGTGTATTCTCCACCATTATCCGTCCGAATACACTTCAACTTCTTCCCGGTCTCTCTCTCCACCGAGGCATGAAACTGTTTAAAAACACCCAAAACTTGATCCTTGGTCTTTAAGGTGTATGCCCACACCTTCCTAGAATGATCGTCGATGAATGTGACATAATATAGGCAACCACCAAGCGTCCTAGTCTTCATATGACCACAAACATCGGAATGTATAAGATCAAGAACATTTTCCTTCCGTGAAAGGGTATGGCTCTTAAAAGTGACTCTCCTTTGCTTCCCAGCTAGACAGTGAGAGCACCTTTTAAAATGTACATTGTGAACCCTGGATAACACCTCCTTCTTTGACAATAGCGCCATCCCTTTCTCGCTCATATGACCGAGCCTCTTATGCCATAGCTCGGTCATGTCATTATTGTCAACTGTGTTCATGGCATTAATCGTGACCTTTGGAAGTGTCACGTACAGTTTCCCTGTCTTTTCTCCTCTTCCGACAATCAAGGAACCTCGAGTGAGTTTCCACAATCCCTTGCCAAAACCGCTACAATAGCCGTCATCATTGAGTAAACCAATGAAAATCACATTTAGCCTCATATACGGAACATGTTTCACATTACGTAAAACAAGTTCCACACAGATGTCGAACCTCAAATGCACGTCTCCTACTCCAACAATCTTGGATAACCTATCGTTACCCATCTTGACTATCCCATAGTCACCCGGAGTATAAATGTAACACCCCCAGAATACGACCGGGAATGTCACACGCCGTAGACCCTTATCACAAGGATCTACCAGGCTAAGCTCCAAAAGACTACTCAATGATTGACCGACCGGGGTCAAAATTAAATGCAAAGGCATCGACAAGGTCATTAACTAATTCGTAAAATAACGCCATTCACATTACAATGACAATAATAAACTTGATCACCAATAAGATTGACAATTCAATTTAATAAATGAAATCTCCCCCCCTGCAAGGGTGATTACTCGAACGAGAGAAAATACAGGCGAGAATGAGACAAAAGAAAAGACTCGACTCTGGTGTGATTAGTATCATTGTCCTCCATCTCCTTCCAAGCCAATCCCGTGATCGCTCTCGAGCCGCCAAAACTCGAGCGCATAACAGCACCCACCCCGAAAACTGGGGTTAGCAACCGAATTTTGCTAGTGCAAGTACATAATATACAAGATATACGAATAATAACAACACAAATCTCAACAAATGTGAAGCCTTAACACAAACCACACACATTCCCATAGTCCACACCGAATAACATCACATACACAAAGTGAAAGATAATCACATAGTCATATTCTCTGTACGGAACATAATACCAATGAAACTTTAAACGAGTCCAAGGAGTCAGAAAAATCCCTTTTTATAAAAGGAAAAGTATTTTGATAAGAAAGTTTGAAAACATTATTATTGACTCAGGCCATCATGGGGTTTTGAAAATCAAATGGGAATACTTTTAGAAAATACTTCAAAAACTCTCGGATCCTCGACCCAAGATGTGGAAAACAATTTGCAAGAAAACCATTACAACGTTATTCGGGGTCCTCGACCCAATGCACAGAATAATCATCACAAAGACAATCAAAGGCACAACCTCTCATTCGACAATTCTGCTCAAGACCCTTGATTAATTAACCCTGAGATTTCACAAACATCCTTGGTTAATTAACCCCAATACCAACGTCTTAAAAACAATTTGAAACAAGCTTTCAAAAACACGAATCACAGTCTATATCGAGACCGATTTTAAAAGAGTTGAAAGAACTTTGAAATACGAGGATTGTTGATGAACGGTCTTAGCTATCACTCGAATATCCGTTACCAATAAGCTGCCAGCGCCTCCTTGTACACTGTGCACCGGCGTTCACTCCACTATGTTGGCCGCCCCTTGAACATGTCACCGCGCCGCGATCACTCCCGACAGAGCGCCTTGCACGCGCATTAGGTAACACCGGTGTTCACTAAACATATGGAGCCGCACATTGCGGCGTACACTGTGCCGGAGTACACACCGCCTCGAGAGGTTCCTTGATACGACGTCTCTCACAACAAGTATTCACATTATTACAAACATCAAGTACACAATCAATCAATTCAACAATTATCAAATCAATACACCAATTCACACGCTTTATCCGATACCATAACCACACAATAAACAATAACACGTACATTATCAATCAAGATCCGACCCAATAAGCCTTCGGCACAACCAACCAACGCTACACATATATCCTTGTATTGCGACTCAACCAAATATATATATATATATAGATATATAGATATATATATGTATATATACATATAACCTTACTATATTATATGAATAACTATAGTTCATCCATCAATCCAAGTTGAGTACGCCAACTAGTGTTAGCATTCACCACTCGTCGTTCACCGACATAGGCATATATATCAATATACGTATATACATACATATATTTAACATATAAATATATATAAATCTATATATATATACACACACATATATATATACACACACACATATATATATATATATACATATCCGTATAAATTCATACACTTCGACAACGATGATTTCACGCAGTTACAATTCGTATATCAAGGTACTTGCCTTGGTAATCTCTCGCGGATACTCCGAAAGTACGGTCGGTTGGCAAAATCCGGAACTCCAACGAAAACAACGATCGGAAGGGCTCAACACCAGATTTTTGTAGGGAAATCGTCCCTAGTATCCTATCATCGAATAAACAATCAATCATACGAGGAAAAACATCACAAAACGACCAAATTCCTCTCTGCGGCATTTCCCCGGACACTTAGAAGGCGTCAAACGGAAGTTCATATAATCGACGAATCGGAAATGGTAAAACCGTGGAAAGATGATGAAAATGATAGAATACAACTTAATCTACAATTATCCATCAGTAATTTAAGTTCATAAGGCTCAAACGGACGAAATCTACCAAGATCCCCAAATTTCCCAAAGTTTGGATTTTAGGAAAAACTAACCTTGATTCGGTCGATTGAAGGATGTTATGGATTGATCGATCAATGATATGGACTCGGGATCTTCGTGGTTTTGTTGTTCAACAACATGCCTTATCGCTCTCATAACCTCTGGCCGCGGAAGGAAGAGAATGAATGAAAAAATGTGTTGAAACAGTGCTTTCGGTCAAATATATATCGCAATCGACTAGCGTGCGCTAGGTTGTCCGGGTAGCGTGCGCTTATCGGCCGGCCACGCCGAGAAGCGTGCGCAAGTCATCAGCGGCGGCGGCGCAATCGGCCGTCCAGGACTCTCGACTAATCTGTCCCGGCCAGTAGCGTCGCGGCCGAGCCCGTAGCGTGCGCTAGCTGCCGAGTTAGCCTTGCATTGTCCAGAAGCGTGCGCTACTGGTCGGCGAAGTCCGGACCCTGCGCCTAGATCGCCGGGCGATTAGCGTGCGTTACCTCCCGGCAGTGGCGTGCGCTACTCTGCGGTTTAGCGCGCGCAACTGTCCGGCCGTAGCGTACGCTAGGCCGGTCCTGCCACCGTCCGGCGATGCCCGGCATCATGCGGTTCCTCCATAACCGTCCGGCGCCATTGTCGTGGCCCGACGACTCGATTCCTAAGCGCGGGCGAACACGGCAAACGCTCGCGGACAACAACACCGATCCGAAATGAAATTAACATACAACAAATCACCACCTATGGCCATAAACACAAAATCGATTGTCGAGAAAAATAATACCGACGCTCGGAAACCGAGAAATTTCCGGTCTAAGAAAAAGAAAAAAAAATTCGAATAAATCAAAATAAAAATCTCGGATATTACATTCTACCCCCTTAAAATAAGTTTCGTCCGAAACTTAAAATAAAGAGCGGAACAATCAAGGAAATAACTACTTGCTCAAATTTCAAATCATCACGAGCAAAGCGCGAGTGCAAGGTTCCAGAATACGATGGTGACCTAGCAAGTACAAGGCGCTTTAAAATGGTCGAAAGGTGCGCAGATGAATTACCAACAACGAAAGTCGTCCCATACCGAAAATACTAAGAAGAGTACGGTAATACATTCCCCATACTAAGAGGACATTATGATCCCGAAACTTAGAACAACAAGAGTTGGAAACGTAAAGCAATGAAACGAAATACGATCAAGTCACGATTGTTTGAAGCAAGAACGATTAAGACATAGTACAAAATCTTCATTCTCCCATGCTAGGATCTTGAAAGGAAACATAGGATTTGGGACACTTCCGGTCCCTAGTTCTGCTCTCTCTTAGGGCGGCATTCTTTGCCAATTCGGAAACCTGTCTCACAATGTTTCTCCCGATGACCTTCACACCCACACCAGTAATAAGTCAAGAGTGGAAAGGGACAATTTGCACGATCATGTCCCCGACGATTGCGGTTGAAGCACCTTCTCTTCTTACCGAGAATCACCGATGTTGGCTTGGGATCCCAGCGCTCACTCCCGATCAAGAAGACGACGCGTCCAACGACGCGGGGTTTGGGAACCTTAGACTCTTCATCGCCCAAAAATTTCCCGGATGTCCCGGTCTCTTCGTTTCGCTCGTGGGCTCGACCATTAAGGACATTTCATAGGATATCGTTTGATCTTGATACTCCTTCACCGTAGCAAGAATAGTTGTCGTCGAACCACCTTGTCGCTTCCACTTCCGTCATCACACTTACGTCCGCCAAGGCCCGACATACTAATACAGATAGTACTGCGTTATCAATAACACAATTGCACAAGATACCACAATTATCAACATAAGGTTTAGTTAACATCTATAGAATAACGTAAAGCGTTAAGTTTTATGAAGTCAATTTCGAGTCCTCCGACGATGACGATCATTATATGTATGCACTTAATGAAAATAAATTTTTGGAAAAGAGGGCTAGTCACGTTGCGCCCAAGACTCATAAATACTGTCTTTTATTTCGGAAGGGGAAGTTTATATAACGACTCTAAAAATTATTTTCGAGTGATGTATAAAAGAAAAATCGGAATTGAATTGTAACTAATTTGAAATATTTCAAAAGTGTTGAGTCCCAAATACCACAATTTTGAAAATCTTTCCTCTTCTTCCAAAATATTTATTCGAAAGGATTTTCCACCGAGATACGTGACCATTTAACATGACAACATTAAATCATGGTTTTTCACAATGTTAGAAAATTTCAAAGCACCACTTTAAAATATTCGTGATACTACGGCGTCGTGGGCCCCGTGCCGGAACCCACCAGGCTAAAAATCATTTAAAAAAAATGTTCAAATTGCCAAAAAGGTCGATGTTGGTAATATTCTCGAATACTCACTAAGTCATTTATAAAAATATCAAATACCGTCATAAGAATACTATCAAAACGTGAAAGACCAAAATATCAAAAATCGGTTTGCAAGATACCAAAAGCCATCTTAAAATACTCATGCGGTGGATAAAATTAACATTCATAAGTTTATTCTAATAAGTGTAGAAACAGATAAATATGCTCGACTTCCGAAACATATTACATAACCATTTTTGCTCGGACCGCATACGCATGTTATATCCTAAAACAATAATATCACCAACAAGTTCCAATCCTTAGTTCACATTAAACACGTTAGCACAATATAATCAAATACGTATATAAGGGGACTTACGATCGGGAGGCTTACCATCACAGATTGCCGAAAGATGATATCGGAACCACGATACTAATCACAACTCTGATGCGCGCGACTTACACAAGACATGGACTTGACCCAACGGCCTAGGTTTTTCGCAAACCTAAGCTCTGATACCATAAATGTAACACCCTGCATACGATCGGGAATGTCACACGCCGTAGACCCTTATCACAAGGATCTACCAGCTAAGCTCCAAAAGACTACTCAATGATTGACCGACCGGGTCAAAATTAAATGCAAAGCATCGACAAGGTCATTAACTAATTCAGAAAATAACGACATTCACATTACAATGACAATAATAAACTTGAACACCAAAAAGAATGACAATTCAATTTAATAAATGAAAACTACACCCATGCAAGGGTGAATACTCGAACGACAGAGAAAATACCGACCAGAATGAGACAAAAGAAAAGACTCTGACTCTGGTGTGATTAGTATCATTGTCCTCCATCTCCTTCCAAGCCAATCCTGTGACTGCTCTCGAGCTGCCAAAACCTGAGCGCATAACAGGCACCCACCCCCCGAAAACTCGGGGGTTAGCAAACTGGAATTTTGCTAGTGCAAGTACATAATATACAAGATATACGAATAATAACAACACAAATCTCAACAGTCGTGAAGCCTTAACACAAACCACACACATTCCCATAGTCCACACCGAATAACATCACATACACAAAGTGAAAGATAATCACATAGTCATATTCTATGTACGGAACATAATACCAATGAAACTTTAAACGAGTCCAAGGAGTCAGAAAAATCCCTTTTTATAAAAGGAAAAGTATTTTGATAAGAAAGTTTGAAAACATTATTATTGACTCAGGCCATCATGGGGTTTTGAAAATCAAATGGGAATACTTTTAGAAAATACTTCAAAAACTCTCGGATCCTCGACCCAGCATGTGGAAAACAATTTACAAGAAAACCATTACAACGTTATTCGGGGTCCTCGACCCAATGCACAGAATAATCATCACAGCACAATCAAAGGCACAGCCTCTCATTCGACAATTCCTGCTCAAGACCCTTGATTAATTAACCCTCGGAGATTTCGTCAAACATCCTTGGTTAATTAACCCCAATACCAACGTCTTAAAAACAATTTGAAACAAGCTTTCAAAAACACGAATCACAGTCTATATCGAGACCAGTATTTTAAAAGAGTTGAAAGAACTTTGAAATACGAGGATTGTTCGGTAACGGGGTCTTAGCTATCACTCGAATATCCGTTACCAATAAGCCTGCCAGGCGCCTCCCTTGTACACCTGTGCACCGGCGTTCACTCCACTATGTTGGTCGCCCCTTGAACATGTCACCGCGCGGCGATCACTCCGACAGAGCGCCTTGCACACGCATTAGGTAACACCGGTGTTCACCAAACATATGGAGCCGCACATTGCAGCGTACACCAGGCCGGAGTACACACCCGGCCCTCAGAGGTTCCCGGATACGACGTCTCTCACAACAAGTATTCACATTATTACAAACATCAAGTACACAATCAATCAATTCAACAATTATCAAATCAATACACCAATTCACACAGTTTATCCGACAGTCCATAACCACACAATAAACAATAACACGTACATTATCAATCAAGATCCGACCCAATAAGCCTTTGGCACAACCAACCAACGCTACACATATATCCTTGTATTGCGACTCAACCAAATATATATATATATATATATACATATAACCTTACTATATTATATGAATAACTATAGTTCATCCATCAATCCAAGTTGAGTACGCCAACTAGTGTTAGCATTCACCACTCGTCGTTCACCGACATAGGCATATATATCAATATACGTATATACATACATATATTTAACATATAAATATATATAAATCTATATATATATACACACACATATATATACACACACACATATATATATATACATATCCGTATAAATTCATACACTTCGACAACGATGATTTCACGCAGTTACAATTCGTATATCAAGGTACTTGCCTTGGTAATCTCTCGCGGATACTCCGAAAGTACGGTCGGTTGGCAAAATCCGGAACTCCAACGAAAACAACGATCGGAAGGGCTCAACACCAGATTTTTGTAGGGAAATCGTCCCTAGTATCCTATCATCGAATAAACAATCAATCATACGAGGAAAAACATCACAAAACGACCAAATTCCTCTCTGCGGCATTTCCCCGGACACTTAGAAGGCGTCAAACGGAAGTTCATATAATCGACGAATCGGAAATGGTAAAACCGTGGAAAGATGATGAAAATGATAGAATACAACTTAATCTACAATTATCCATCAGTAATTTAAGTTCATAAGGCTCAAACGGACGAAATCTACCAAGATCCCCAAATTTCCCAAAGTTTGGATTTTAGGAAAAACTAACCTTGATTCGGTCGATTGAAGGATGTTATGGATTGATCGATCAATGATATGGACTCAGGATCTTCGTGGTTTTGTTGTTCAACAACATGCCTTATCGCTCTCATAACCTCTGGCCGCGGAAGGAAGAGAATGAATGAAAAAAATGTGTTGAAACAGGGCTGCTCGGTCAAATATATACTGGCAACTGACTAGCGTGCGCTAGGTTGTCCGGGTAGCGTGCGCTATCGGCCGGCCCTGGCCGATAGCGTGCGCAAGTCATCGGCAGCAGCGTGCGCAATCGGCCCGTCCAGGACCTACTGGACTAATCTGTCCCGGCCAGTAGCGTCGCCGGCCAGGCGAGCGTGCGCTAGCTCGCCGAGTTAGCGCAGTGTTGTCCAGCGTAGCGCGCTACTGCTGTCTGGCCGAAGTCGGACCCTGCACTAGATCGCCGGGCGATTAGCGTGCGTTACCTCCCGGCATGGCGTGCGCTACTCCTGCGGTTTAGCGCGCGCACTGTCCGGCCGTAGCGCACGCTAGGCCGGCCCTCGGCCTGTCGACAGTGCCCGGCATCAAAGTGCAGTTCCTCCTGCAACGTCGCCCGCCGCCAGCCGTCGTGGCCCGACGACTCGATTCCTAAAAACGCACGGAACGAACACGACGAAACGCCATGACAACAACACCGATCCGAAATGAAATTAACATACAACAAATCACCACCTATGGCCATAAACACAAAATCGATTGTCGAGAAAAATAATACCGACGCTCGGAAACCGAGAAATTTCCGGTCTAAGAAAAAGAAAAAAAATTTCGAATAAATCAAAATAAAAATCTTGGATATTACAATAAGAGGAATAGAAATCCCTACGTGATGTAACATGACACGTAGCTCCACTGTCAGCCACCCAACTCGACTCATATCTGGCAAGATTCACCATGTCATAATCGCAACATATAACGAACTCCTCGGTAGTAGTATTTACTTCGGCTTTTTCATTACTCCCGCTCTCCTTCTTTTGAGAGTTTTCTCTGCCTTGGCGATTTTCCTTCTTGAGTTGTCGGCAAAATTTCTTCGTATGCCCTTTCTTACTACAATGGTAGCATTTAATATTGGCATACTTCCCTCTAGAATTACTTCTTTGTGGCTCTCTATTACTCGGACCTCTGCTTTGACCTCTCTCCCGTCTTTCGGTAACAAGAACATCCGACTGTGACGAAGATCCCTGTGACTTTCTTCGGACCTCCTCATTCAGCATGTTACCCTTAGCAAGTTCCATAGAAATGACACCATCAGGGGTAGAGTTAGACAACGACGTACGAAACGTCTCCCAAGTATCCGACAATGTGCCCAACAACCACAAAGCTTGAACCCCCTCTTCGAATTTAATGCCCATTCCTGCAAGTTGATTAATGATGCCTTGGAATGCATTCAAATGATCCGATAGAGGAGTCTCATCTCGATATTTTAGGTTCATCATTTGTTTAATGAGGAATAACTTATTATTCCCCGTCTTCCGAGCATACAATTGCTCGAGCTTGTGCCACAATTCTCGAGCGTCCTTTTCTCCACTAATACGATTCAACACATTATCATCAATCCATTGTCGAATATAGCCACACACTTGGCGATGCAAAATAGCCCAATCCGGGTCGGACTTGCCTTCCGGTTTGTCTTTGCTAAAGACCGATAGATAATAATTCTTCACATATAGAAGGTCTTCCATCTTGCCTTTCCATACATGGTAGTTCGAACCATTCAAATTCACCATTCTACTCGTATTGGCTTCCATCTTGCTTCGATACCACTTTGTTGGGAAAACCGACAATATAACGTCACAACGAAAATGCGTAAACTCATTTGACAACTTTCCCAATCTCAATTGTAACTTTGAGGTTACCATCGAGTAGAGTAAATCAATTACAACTCGACAAATAATACAAATAATATAAAAAACGATAAACAACGAGACACGATTTTTAGCGTGGAAAACCCCTCAAGACGAGAGTAAAAACCACGGGACCGAAGCCGCTTAAATCCACTATCATCAATTCACAATACACGATTCGTCCCTAGTACAAACTAGAGGTATACAACAATAATCTTCAAATACTTGGTAATAAACAATCTTCAAGTATTTGGAATACACAACAACAAGATCGAGAAAGAGAAACACCGAAAAATAGCTTACACAAAAAAGCTAACAAAATACCCGAACTTCCGAACTCAAACCCTCGATCTATTTCGGTGAAAAGATTTGCCCAATCGCTACCAAGCTCTTGTCAAAATATCACGACGATCCGATCGATACAACTCCGGGAAATCGAACAAGTATATCTCTCTATTTTTTTTCTCTCTTGTCTCTCTCTTTGTTGCTCTCAAAAATGGTGTAGTGTTAAACGCAGCAACCGCTGCATAAAGAATCCCCAAAAACGCAGGGTTGACTCTGTGTGCCACGGCCCGAGCAAGGTGTGCCGCGGCACACTCAAAAATTGGCCGAGAGGAGGCACCCAGGGGGCCACGGCCAGGAAGGCTATGCGCCGCGGCCCGTAGTACAGCAGGTCGGGCGAATTTTGAGAGAGCTAGTAGGGGGCCGCAGCACAGAGGGGCTGTGCCGCGGCGCGGAGTCCAGCGGGCGGAGTTCCGTAGGGAGAAATGATGTGCCGCGGCCCGAATGGCTTGTGCTGCGGCGCAGAGTCCAATCGACTCCAGGAAGCTTATATTTTGGAGATAACTGCTGCACTAATCATCACATTTTGCTTAGATTTTTATAATTTTACTTCCTGTCAACTTTTAGCTTGAACGGAATGAATAGTTAATAAGAGTCGGACAACCTTTCTGTTTCTGAACAAAACAGTGGAATCTTATTTAAAAGGGAAAAAAAAAAAACAGTGAACATTCACCTCAACAGGAAGTCTTTCTCGCCTCTCTCAAATCACGCTTTTCACGATTCTCCAAAAGATTTTTTCTGAGACTCGAGTAAAAAAAAAAAAAAAAAAAAAGCAGAAATTCATATGACAAAAAGAAAAAAATAAATAAAATTCACAGCACGAGTAGGACAACATAAAAGGTAAAAACAATATATATCGTTTACACTTGCATACGTCGGAAAAGAAACTAAGGAAAGAGACAAATAGCGATCTTTCTGCATATATTCACTCTTTCTACTGCATATATTCACGGCTTTCTGCTCATTTTAGCCAACAAAACAAATCAAAGACTGAAGTCTGAAGATATGGATAATGGCGGTCACGGATTCTTGTCATGCATGAGAGGAAATTTTTGTTTTTCAATTGTAAAACGAATTAAAAAAAAAAAAGCTAAAATGCTTCAGGAGTCCCTTAACTTAATTTCAGATAATGATTTAATACTTTATTTTTTTTTATCAACTAAGTCCGTTATCTTTCAAATTTTAAGCAAGGTTAGCCTTTTCCGTTGGTCTCCGTTATAATAATTAATTACACGCTTATTTTATACCTACGTGGCTATAAACATTCTTACGTGTCAAATCCCTAACCTATGTGTCCATTTCCTAACCTACCTGCATTATAGAATGAAGAAGTGTGCTATATATATATATATATATATATATATATATATATATATAAAGGTAAAGCAAATGGAGATGGGAGAGTAAAGCGTCGAATGGACCTAATCATTTGAAGAGGCCAAGAAATGAGGATGAGGAAGCTGAACGTAGGGATTATATTTGCGGCAATTTACTGTATGAAATTAGGGTATAAATGATGGAGGAAGGATGCAGGATGAAGGAAAGAGATAAAAGGATGGAGGAAAGAGAAAATAAAATCACGGCTTACACGTTGGGAAGAAATGGGAAAGTGGGATATGAAATCCCATGATTATAAGAAATACCAAACATACAATCTGTATAATTACAAATATATCTCCACAAAAATATTCCGCGTAGCACACTTAGGCTAAATTCTTAGCACAACGTGACCAAATCGCAGCCATTGATCACCAAAGATCAAAGGCCCAAAGTCATTCTTATTTCTTACGAAAAAAAGCTTTCCTACCTGAACCTATCCCTATATATATATATATATATATATATGGGCGATTTACATCTGACTACCTTTTTAGATAGTCTAATTACAGTTTGGTCTCTATTGTTTCAGATATTACAATGAAGGACAAACTTTGCAATGTCCAGAAACTATATTTACAACGAAGGACAAAAGTCAAATTTTCAGGTGATGTCACTGGAGAGAGAGTACTGATATTCCGAATTTGCCCTTTTATTTTTTTTTCTTGTTTACCCATTTATTTTTCGCCTCACGCGTGCACATACGCCGTTGTAATATATATAACACTTTTGGACTTAAGTGTAATAAATTTTCAAGCTTTCTAGAAAAAAATATTTTTTCCAAAAAAAAAAGTATTTTCTGGAAAAAAATATTATTTTTCGAAAAAATAAAAATAAATTATTTTCTGGGAAAAAATTATCTTTTCGAAAAAAATATTATTTTATGGAATTTTTATTTATTTCGAAAAAGTAAAAAATATTTTCTCGAGAAAAAATTATTTTTGGGCAAAATAATATTTTTTCGAAATAAAATTATTTTCTGGAAAAAATATTATTTTTTCGAAAAAATAAAACTATTTTCTAGAAAAAAATGAAAAAAATATTTTTTCTAAAAAATTAAAAAAATATTTTCTGGAGGAAAAAAATATTTTTTTGGCAAAATAATATTTTTTCGAAATAAAATTATTTTCTTGAAAAAATATTATTTTTTCGAAAAAATAAAATTATTTTCTAAAAAAAAAAAAATAAAATATTTTTGCGAAAAATAATATATTTTCTGGAAAAAAATTATATTTCGAAAAAAAATATTTTCTGAAAAAAGAATATTTTTTAAAAGAAATGTATTAGCCAAACACTTTAATAACTTATAAGTTATTTGTTTAATATGAAATGTATTTTAAAAGAAATATTTTATCCAAGTAAATAGAGTGGCATTTTCGTCTTTTTAATAGAAGTCAACACCAATTCAGATTTTTGTCCTTCATTGTAATTTATGAAACAATATGACTAAAGCCAGAAAGAGCCATCTAATAGGGTAGTTGTGTAATTTCCCATATATATATATATATTTATATATATAGTGCTGGTTCTACGCAAGACATATTAGATGCAAGATCTTTCAAGATTAATTTATGAGCCAGATTAATGCATGAAATATATGCATTTCGTGCATCAAAATTTCAATGCATTAAAATATGCAATATATGCATCAAATATATTTCATATTTTAATGCATTGAAATTTTGATGCACGAAATGCATATATTTCATGCATAATAAGTACAAAACTCATTCATAAATTAGTACTGTAAAATACTGCATCTAATATTGGTAATGCATAGAACGCGCCCCTATATATATAAACCGTGTTCTGCATCCAGGGGCCTCGGAACTCCATCTCCATCTTCACCCCAATGCAGCCATCGAACCAGCACTTTGGAAAGGCTCAAATACATCAACGAAAAAGGGACCGGACCAACAGCCCACCACTGCTCGTTCGTTCTCGGGCCTGTCTTGCCTTCCGGCCACCAAGACCGGCAACAGCAGCGGATTCCATAGCTTCTTTGCCTACAGGAGGTGAGGAATGAGGCTGATAAGCTAAAAGACTACGACTACAAGACAAGCCGGAACCTGACTGTCAGGCTAAATGTTTTCATTTTGGTAGGTCGAAAGTAGAGCAGCGAGCTCCCTTTGTATCAGACAAGGCAATTCCCTTTCCGGTGAGTCCTGCTTTGGTCTCTGGTTTGATGGTAGTTTAGCAAATGCATATATATATATATATATATATATATATATATATATATATATATATAGACGTATATACATATAGTTAGTAATATCTAGGTGAGTCAGCATCTGATTTGGCATCAACTTAACCAATTTGACAGTCACTTGGACAACAGTTAACGGCGTCAACGAAAAAGCATAACCAAGACTAACTTTGCTTAAAATTTGAAAGATAAAGGACTTAGTTGGGACAAAAAAAAAGATAAAGGACTAAATCATTATCTGAAATTAAGTTAAGGGACCCGAGAAATATTTTAACCAAAAAAATATTAGAACTATTTATCTTCTACACATTATTATATTCCTTTTATATTTCCATTCAAGAGGAGAAAGAAAAAAAGAAAGAAAAAAAAAGGAGAATCAGAAAGATGTTGGGGCTAATGCAAAACTAAAGTGAAAAGTAGGGCAAAAGTCGTTGTTCTCGTTAATAATTCTCTATATATAGGGAGAGATTATAATACATCAGATTTAGTTGTGTCTTAACTAGGAACACTACTACAAATTTGCACTTCCATAGCGCTTTTTTTAGCACTTGTATACCACTTTTGAGCGCTATGTAAGCCGTCGCTATGCAAGTGCATGACTTGCATAGCGTTTTTTTTAAAGCTATGCAAGTACGATACTTAAATAATATTTTGTAAAGCGCTATACAAATAGGTGGTTTCTAAGTACATCTCTTAGATAGCACTTTCGTATGTGCTATGCAAGCAAGATATTCAATATATGATATTACTTCAATGGCACTTAAAAAAGCGCTTTCTAAGCGATATTTTAGAAAATTATTTATTTTGTTATTCTAGATTTTATATTTACATGTAATATTCCAAAAAAAATCATAAATACAATAAAAATAGACAAAATGCACAATCTAAATTTCTTTTGAACAGAAAATCACAAATATTAGATATTTTCATAAAACTAAAATAATCACTAATTACATGAGTCAAATTATTCTTAAATATTGAACCATACAAAAGACTTGATAAACAGTAAACATGTGCTTTAACATCGTTGCCCCCAAAAAGAACGACCTCTAAACAGAATAAGTTTAGCCTACTTCAGTGCCATTTCTATGTCTTGGAGACAGTAATATAAAACCGAAAGATCCCCATAGCTCTTCATTGTATTTGGATGGTCAAGCCCAAGTTCTCTCTCATTTGATATCCAAAGCCTTTTGTTGGTAAATTGTTGCCTGAAGAAGGAAGAGTTACACAGAGCAAACTGGATACCTTATACAAAGATGTGTCATGTTAAGGTAAACGCAGCCGATACATAGAGATGGTATACGGGTCTAGAAGTGTCGGCATATTTACAATTGGAATGGCATCCCAAATTTCAGTAACCTAAAATCTAAAATTACAACAGGACTATTGCATGTATATTAAGCTCAAGCCTCATTTTGACATGCTTATAGAGGAACATCATTACTGTTGAAGATCAAAATATAGTTGCTAAGTTAGTTCCTTCTAAACATGTAATTTTCCCTAGAACCTCTGTAGTTTGTCAACATATTTGTTTGCTGCAATATTATTTGCGAGTGTAAGTAAATAATGAGAGTGATATACCCAGTGAAGATGCTAGTCAGAGTTCATCAAAGTTGACCAAATACATGGCTCGAAAATAAATTACCTGGTTAAAATCTCCAGTGTGGTAAAGGACAACAGCTAAGAGACTATATGCGCTTGCAGTTGTTCTATGATAGGGACCATAAATGGATATCATCTTCGCCAACGCCTATGATTTAAGTGAAAGAAATCCAAGATTAACTATTGATCTATTTGAGCCATTTTCTTATTTCATTATAACATGGACTAATCACAGTACCTTAGTTCCACAATTAACTGCTTCTTCTAGCTTCCCCTTACCTAAGGCGATCTTTGAAGTCTCCAAAAGAGTTTGTCCATCAGCAGAATAACACCCAACATGCTGTTGGAAAAAATGTAATCAAGTTCAAAAAATTTATTTCTTTAATTGGTGGATTAAACAGATTAAGAATCATGTTATACACAGGATACTGCGTTCATATTTGCACGTATATATATATATATATATATATATATATATATAGAGAGAGAGAGAGAGAGAGAGAGAGAGACCTTACACACAAGAATCATGCTGATGATATTAAATCTGTTGAAGGGGTTTTGACTTTCCATATCAGTGTCTTGGAACCAACTCTAACCCAACATGTATAAGAAGAAAATTAAAGGAAATGAAAAGATATTCTAGAATGAAACTAGGTCTGGAATAATGAAAGCAAGAGGTGAAGTTGATGCCTTGTGACAAAGTCCTCGAAGGATCGATATTTTTCGCAAGTGCTGGAATTCATCCTTAACATTACATATATATACACATATATCCATCCATCTTAGCTAGATTGTTTGGATTGCGAAAAGTTCATCAAAAGATACAATATAGCCAAAAAAATCTAGATCAAGTAGTTCATGGATGTAGCTATATATATGGTTTGCATCTAGCTATACCTACCTAATAAAAGATAGAGATTAGAGAGAATAGAAAGATGCATAATGTTATGTGATTTGAGTTATTCTTCATCTGGCATAAATGTATCAACAACTCCATAACACTCGATCGAGCATTATCTAAATCTTATTGCGAATAAGTAGTTTTCTTCTTGATCTACAAGCAACAATTAAAAAGGAAAAACAAAGAATTAGCACACTAGCTAGCTGTGATCGATACAAACAATCAAAATGTATCCCTTTAATTACACAACACAATTCAGAACTAACATTTTCCACCATTGTGTTTGTTTGTTCTCCAATAAATTCTTTCATCAATATCATAACGTAAAAGCCAAATTCTACAATTTCAGGTTGACAAGGGCACTGTTAAAGAACACATAAACTTAAACTAATCATACAAGGGCAAGAAAGGGCAAAATAATATAAGCAAAAGAGCAACTGTCATCTAAGCAAACTAAGGCAAAGTTTGCAACAATGTAACAATGTAATTGGTACCTACTTTCATACTCAAGACAAAAGAGCAATCTGTCATCTAAGCAAAACAATTCAAACTAATTCAATTAAAGGGGAGTATATACTGAAATATTAGTTTGCACAAATATATAGGTACTGAAATGACTAATCTAAAAAGAGACGAGATAATTTAGGTACTAACCATCCATGAGCTTCCAAGCAAACCCCAAGTCCAAAAAATATTACGATCAATCTATGTGTATCCTGAAATCTACATTTGTGCTCCCTTGTAAGTTGTAAACCAGACTTCAATGATAATCATTCAATCAAGTGCGTACCTTGATTGTATTCCAAGTTGTGGGTTTTCGATCCATAGTGAACACTACAAGAGTCAAAATAGTACACCAAATCATTCCAATGATCAATTACAGCTAGCACCTAATGATTCCTACAGAAAAACATCCATGTACATCATAAAGGAGAGAAAGGAAAACTACCAAAGACCAGTTCATCAATTATCTACACATGCCTGCTCCAATTGTTTGTTGCTTAGTGTTTACAAGAGATAAATCATGTATAAGAAATTAAGAATATAAATGTAAATGATGTAATAACATAGAGTTATAACAGACAATATTGAAATGTTACTAGTAAAGCAACGTCGGACCGACTAACACCACCCCCAACAATGTAAACATGAAAGTTCTTTTCATACCAGGACTTGGAACTTAATCAACTACAAGCTGAGTAAAAATAGCAAGTATTCTTAGATCTCAAAGCAAACAACAAGTTAACTGTAACTATATTATTTCTGAAAAATACAGAAAATGGAATTGGTTTAGAGTGCCTCATTTAAAAAATTATCACTTTATCAGCAGACAACAATTTCCCAATCTAAAAATTAATAAAGCTGATAAGAGATTGTCTGAACTCTAGTGACAAACCTCTACAAACATCCTTCTACCGAGATCTATCCAAAGTTCTCCAAGGACTTAACTACGTACAAGTTACCCTATATATATTTATATATATATATATATATATCATCTCTCCATTCATTCCTACAGAAGTCACCCCTTAGATCATACTATATACATAGTTACAAAATAGAACAAGACTACTTCTACAAAGGAACCAAATCATTCTATAATATAATATTTATCCATTCATTCCAATATACCATCTTCCAATTTCAATTGATAATTCCCCAAAATTAACTCACAAAAGAACGAAAAGAGACATGAAATTGAAAATTGTAGTTGGAGGAAAAAAGTGTGAAATCGTTCTTGGTTGGCGATGTCCCAAATCTGAGCCATTCCGTGAACCTAAATATGAGTCATGTGACCTTGAATAATTAGTCGTCAGCTCTGTACGCCATGCCGCTCCAAAATCAAGTCTATCCTCGTCAATTTGAATTGTGTTTAAATTGTAACCCAATCAGACCAAGTCCCATAACAAACAACAAATTGAGTTGACGAAATTTTACAAATAGGTTTTATCCCAAAAAATTCAAACCGATATACATATAAAAATTTCACCACGAAATTGAAAGTAGAAGTTATACAATTCCCTGAAAGAAGAAGCTCGAAGCTTTACCTAAAAGACGACATTTCGAAATAGAATCCCACTCCACAAGAACTGACCCGTCTCTGTTGAATCTGAACCATCTAACAACATGAACTCATAGCCTAACCTTACAGCTGCTCGTTCGCGAGACCCAATCTAAGTATCTAAATGACGAGTTCATCCCCCAGCGGCCCAATCACATGATGAATAGCCTTGCTGAGTAGACCTCAAACTAGGTTTTGGTGGTCTCGACACTTTGGATCTGGTCTAGAGTCGCGACAATTTGTTGGATGTCGTCGGTTCCAGGTTATTGCTCAAGGTAGGAGAGAGAGAGATGCTATGGGTTCTGAAAATCGAGAAGTTGAGATCTAGGGGTTTTGAAAAAAGATGACATTTTAGAAGTAAGGATATGCGACATGAAACACTATCCAAGTATAAAAAATAATAAAAAAATAAAAAAATAACTTAAAAACTGCTAACTACCGTAGCACTATGAAAAACGCTATCCAAGATATAAACTACTATAGCGCTTTTAAAATAAACGCTATTGAAGTATTTTTTTTACTTTTTATTTATTTTTAAAATTTATGATAATAGCTAATATAGCATTTTTTTAGTGAAGCGTTGTCCAAGTGCCTCACTTGCATAGCATTTTTGAAAAAGTGCTATGCAAGCAGTGTCTCCTAAGTCTAGATTTGTAGTAGTGGAAAGTCCATAAATTACAGAGTAAGACACACATGTGTGTATTTACTTTAATACTTATCCTTCTGCCGAGTCTTCAATGCATGTCAAGTTGCCTTGTTAAGACATCGTCAAGCAAAACTCCGTGGGAAAAATTCCTTGATCGTAGAAAAAAGAGTACAACATTCAAACGTATAGGTTAGACTAATTTCGATAAGGCAAAACCTCTATTGATCATGTCGTCGATCAATATGCTCAAGAACGTGATCAATTCGTCGATCAATGAGCTAAACGTCTAGTGACTTCGTTAGAAATATTTTCAAGTGATAAAAACTCAGTGAGAAAAAGAATCATTAGTTAAGAAAAAGAGTGTAACTTGCCAGGTGGATGTAGGGCTCCACCTCAAGTTTACATCTCTACCTGATTCTAGTGGTGAGTTAGTGGTGAGTACAACTCTAGTAAGAGCGCTAAGGTGGATGGTGCCACACGCCTTCGCTCATGACCGGCACACCAATCAGGCTCGGATCAACCTCGGTCCTGGGTGCGGTAGCGGCTTATGGCTCATTCCGATTAGGATTGGTCAATTTTTTATTCAAAATTTAATTGTTTTCTCTGGATTTAAATATTCTGGGTCTCTTTACTCTAGAACCTTCCAGAATATCGGATTTATATGAGCAGCGAACAATTCAAATCCCACACATGCGTCAAATATCAGCAAAAAATTAAATATTAGGATTGGAATATATTGGTTCTTCAAAAAAAGTTTAGAACAAAAATCCGAAATTTGTTATGTAATTCGAGTTCGGTTCCTGATCTTTTTTTCAGGAATCAAAATTCTATGAATCGAAGTAATTTTTTAAGGAACCAAAGAAGTCCACTCATCACGATTTACTGTTTTAGTTTGATTTTTCATTTTTTTCATTGTTTCTATTTTCTCTTTTAATTGTAGAGCCATTGCTAATTTAAATAATCACTCATTTCCCATCAGCTAACAATGTTAATGGACATCACAACCCAACTATAACGCTGGTCCGTCACAATCGGAATTTAGTCTATGAATAAAACCAAACCAAACCAAATATACCCAGTATATCCCGCTCAGAGCAGGGTCTGGGAGGGTAAGATGTACGCAGACCATGCCCCTATTTTTTACGGTAGGGAGGCTGTTTCCATGAAGACCCCCAGCTTAGTGCACAAGACAGTATAGAGTGGTGAATAGAAAGAAACATAAGGTACGAAAAAGCTCACGACCATACCTGAGCACATGGTTTCATTCACATGAGACTTACCTAAGGGGGCCTTGACAACTGCACTCTCGATGAACGCTGCTCTAACCGAAGAGAGGTTGACTCTGTGCACAGCTCCCTGTAAAAAAATACATCGCACGCAAAAGGCAGGGGATCAAATATACAGTAAAAGTAAAAAGTGTAATGCTATAGGTCAAAGCTAACCGAGACAACCCAACCCTGACGCTCTCAACTACAACACCGCTAGCTACAAAAGCATCCACCGCTCTGATCTGGCGCCTACACGAGCACCTATCAACCGTCATGGTCTCAGAAAGGTTTAAGGCCTTCAAATCTAATCTCAACTACTCCTCACACGTCCTCCTCGGTCTGCCTCTCCTCCTCTCCCCGGCAACCAATAAACTCTCGACCCTCCTCACCGGGGCAGAAGCATGCCTCCTGCGGATGTGGCCAAACCATCTCAATCTCCCTTCCCTAACTTTCGCTGAAATAGGCGCCACTTCAAGCGCGTTCTTGAAAACCCCGTTTGAGATTCTATCCAACAATGTGCGACCACACGACCAACGTAACATTCTCATTTCAGCCGCTTCCAACTTGCTCTCAAGCGACTTCTTCATCGCCCAACATTCTGATCCATACAACATCGCAGGTCTGATTGCCGTTCTATAGAATTTACCCTTCAACTTAAGTGGGACTTTCTTGTCGCACAGGACCCCAGTCGCTGCTCTCCACCTTAGCCACCCCGCCTTGATACGATGAGTGACATCCTCTTCACACTCACCTTCCTTCTGAATGATCGAACCCAAATACTTGAACTTAACCGTACGGGGTACGATTTGATCCGCAATCATTACCTCTACTACTTCCTCGTTGGCCTCACCACTAAAGTTACACCAGAGATACTCGGTCTTAGACCGGCTCACACGCAAGCCCTGGGATTCTAACTTAGACCTCCATAGCTCCAACTTCACGTTCACCTCTCTCCTCGACTCCGCCACTAACACAATGCCGTCAGCAAAAATCATGCACCACGGGACGCCATCCTGAATCCCCCGCGAAATGACGTCAAGGATTAGAGCGAAGAAAAGAGGGCTTAGCGCCGACCCCTGGTGAAGTCCTATCTCAACCGGGAAATACTGGGTGTCACCTGTAATATCCGGTACCCTCGTTTTCCGTTATCTTGAATTATTTGAGTTTTGACGTCGGACATTTTCTTGTTGATGAGAATCGGAATGATTTCTATCGTGATACTCTATTTGTTTCTATCGCATAGCCGTTTTAGTCGGGTGCGACTTGTTGTCGCGTATGTTTCTTTAATTAAATGTGTGTATCTGATGCGGTATGTGATGCGTCGTTAATTGCTTGTTATTGTTTTGAATCATTGCCAGTGGCGTTGTTATGGTCATCATGGGGCGTGTTTTCACGCTGTATATTCTTTCGCGTTGCTTGTAACGTTTCGCCGTTGGGCGCCATTTTTTCGGTTCTTGTGTATCTCGTTGAGTTTTCCTGGTGGGATATTGCTTCTCCCTACTTCATTTAAGTTTCGGGACGAAACTTCTTTTAAGGAGGGTAGAATGTAATATCCGCAATTTCAGATTTCTGGTAATTTTATTTTTTCGGTGGAGGTCCGTTTCGATGACTCTCTTGGGACCGTTTCATCATTCTGAGAATGATTAATTCTGCACTTTTTGTCATCCGAGTTCTTTTCGGTATTGTTTTGTTGAGTCCCGTGTTTCTTAACGACTTTTCCGCACTCGAGTTCGATTCTTGTGAATCTCATCCGAAAGTACCGTTTCGAGTTTCTCGTAAGTCCGTTTAACTTTTTAGACGTATTGTGAACTTCGGTTTGGTTATTCGATCACGTATCGTGATTTTCGGACGTTTTGGGCCATTTTCGCAATTTCCCAAAGTTTGGAGTAATTACCTTCTGTTGTCGAATTTCGAGCCTTCGGGTGTTCGGAATCGTGTGTTCTCTTAGCTCTTAGATTCGTATTTGCGAGTACTTTGTAACCGTACCTTCGATTCGTATTCAGGTTCGGGTTTCGGGGTCGTTCAGATCGTCGTTGTGATTCTTCATTTTGTGCTTGGAGGCCGCCGTCGACGGGCGAAACGCTTCGAAACGGCGCTGCCGAGTGCCGTGTCCTGCGCCGGGTCGGCCAGGACCGGCAGCCTGCTGAGACACGGCCGAGACACCCGGCGCTGGTGTGGGTCGTTTGCTGCACCGTGTCCGGCAGCAGGATATATATGGCAGGACAGTCGGGTTTTTCATCATTTTTCTCACTCGTTTCATCCTCTTCCGCGGCTGGAGCTTTGATGATCATGGAGGGATGTTGTTAGGTGTTAAATCCATGAAGTTCCTGAGCCCATAACATCGATTAATCATTCCATAACTTGCTCCGATCGGCCGAATCAAGGCAAGTTTTCTTAAAATCTAGTTTTGGGGATTTTGTTCGATTTCTCCGTTTAATCCGTTTTAACTCAGAATAGTGATGTATTGATGATTGTTAAGCTATATTATATCAAATTCCTTGTTATTCCTCGGTTGGATTGCCACGGATTTGTCGTTTTATTGAGTATCTTATCGACGCCTTGAAGGTGTTCGATAAAATGTCACAAAGAGAATCCGAGCGTTCTACGCTTATTCTTCTTCGTTCGTTCGTTAATTTATTGATGTTATGATGTTAGGGTCAGATTCCTTGTGAAGAAAGCGAGTCGGAACCCTTCCGCTCGTTGTCTTCGTCGTGGTACAAGCTTCCCGGTCGAACCGTGTTCTTCGGGGTATTCGGTATCGGTTATTAAGGCAAGTATCTTATTATACGACTTGTATCTTGCGACTAATAATCACGTATGAGATTTATAATGATTTTCTTGCCTTCGTAAATATGTTCCGTTTGAATTGGTTGTGTATTCCGCAATTCGAAGGCTTTGTGATAATAGTGTTATTTTGGTATACGTATTAGCTGTTGTGCAATGTATTGCATACCGAACGTATGTTATGTTGGTTGTGGGTCGTTGATTGATGATAGTTGTTGATAGTGTTGAGATTATGTTATGTGCGTGTGACGTACGATTTTGTGGTGATCAACGTGATTGATTAATTGTGCTCATTGTTGTATGTAATGTGAATGTGAATGTGGTGTGCTGGAACGCTAAGTTCACTCGTTTGGGTTCGACGAGGCCTACGAGGATTCATGGCACAGGTCCATGGGATCAGAACTTAGTGTGTGGTGCTGAGGTCGAATCGTACGGGTCTGAAGAGGCCTACGATGATTCATGGCACATGTCCATTGAATCAGGACACAGTACGTCCAACCGTGCGGGTTCGACGGAACCTACGGTGACACGTGACACAGGTTCACGGGGTCAGGACTGGTTGTTGTGATTGTTGTGTTGGCTCAATTCGTGTGGGTTGTTGAACCTACGGAGACTCGTGGCAAGCGATCACGGAGTCATGAGCATGATTGATTGTTGTGATTGTTGTGTTGGCTCAATCCGTGTGGGTTGTTGAACCTACGGAGACTCGTGGCAAGCGATCACGGAGTTATGAGCATGATTGATTATTGTGATTGTTGTGATTGGTTAAGTCTGTGCGGGTTGTTGAACCTACGGAGACACGTGACAGGGGATCACGGTGTCACGAATCATGTTTTGTAAATCAAACTTTTTGTAAGAAAGTTTTAAGAAAAGAATGTTGGGCCGAGCCCCACGAGATTTATGGAAATATTTTCGTACTGTAAATTGTTGAAATACAATTTGAGATTTGGGTTAAGACCCTAAGATTTTCGAAAGGTTTTCAAATTCTAAAAATTCCCGAGATGATAATCTTATTTTCGAATGCTTCATAGCTTATCTTCCCTTGTAAAAACCTCCCGGGGATATTTTGATATTTGATTGTTATATTTGATTCACGATTATTACTTGCTTGTTATATTTCGTATGATTTGATACTTGCACTAGTAAAACAGTGGAGTTTTACTAACCCCCGACTAATCGGGGGGTGGATGTCTGCTTAAGGCCCGTGTACATGCAGATTTAGGGAGCAACAGGATTGGCACAAGAGGATGACGAGCTGCGATACTAATCATGAGTCGAGAGTTGTTTGATTTTTGTTGTGTTGTCAGAGTTGATTTCAGTCTTCCGCTGTATTGTATTTCGACCCCTGTGTGGGTAATGTCGTTTAAGTCAGTTTTGTTGATTGGGTTGTGTGACCTCATCGGTCTGTATTATTTTATTGTTTGACCCTGGTCAGGCAAGCATTTGGTTGTTTATGGATGTTTAGCCTGGTAGATCCTTGTGGAAAGGGTCTACGGCGTGTAATATTCCCATATGGTTTTGGGGGTGTTACATCACCAACTGGGGTCCTAATAATGACGGTTTTTAAGAATACATCATTTGTTTCAAGAAATTATCGTCATTCTTTAGAATGCGTATTACCATAATTAAATTAGATATCATGGATGATAGAAGATTTTAGATCATTCTAGAAGCTATTAGATCCAATCATGTAAAGAATCATAAGATAGGAAGAATCTCTTTGTAATGCCTATATAAAAGTCAATCTATCAATAATATCAGTACCATTTTCTTTATTATAATTTATGAATTTTTCTTAAATACGTTATCAACACGTAGTTCTATATAAAAAATCAGAAAATTCCAAAAAGAAGACCGGAAAAAATCTGTGCGTCAAATTTTTGTGCGGTGAGGCTATGCGAAAATCCTCTTTCACAATTCGTTAATCGTCGGATTGCTCTAAGTTGTTTGCATTATGTTAAAGACATGTCGTAGTATATAGTATATTATGATGGTGGAGTCCGGGTTTGGAGTCCCTTTGGTTAAATTTGAGCGTGAACAAGAAGCAATCTCCTTCGCGCGAATTTATTTGTACAACTTTAATTTTCCGACTAATATCTTATAAAATCAAACCAAACCAAACATACCCAGTATATCCCGCTCAGAGCAGGGTCTAGGGAGGGTAAGATGTACGCAGACCATGCCCCTACTTTTTACGGTAGGGAGGCTGTTTCCGTGAAGACCCCCAACTTAGTGCATAGCACAGTATAAAGTGGTGTATACAAAGAAACATATGGTACGAAAAAGCTCACGACCATGTAGGTCACAAGTCGTCCAGGTACAAGTCTAGAGGGGGGGTGAATAGAGTTGTAGAAACTCTTAACTCTTTTTCACGAAGAGTGAGTTTCTTCAGCTGATAGGTAAACAAATGACTTGGAGTCGTTTGTTCTTTAATATATGCGGAAGTCAGCTGATGACGAATAGAAAGCAACTAATGAAACACTTAACAATGAATGCGTAGCTTAAAGTATGATGCAATAAAACAAGAAAGAACGCAGCGATTATAGTGGTCTCGAGGTGGGGTAATCCTCTACTAATCCACTTTTCTTCAAACCGATTGAGATGAATTCACTATAATTCTCAACCAGTGATAAATATTACAGTGATTCAAACAAAACTACAACAGCTTCCAACCAGTGGAAATCCGTGCTGTTGTACCACACTTGACTGCCTTGCACCTCTTGATCCTCGATCCTTAGATGCCTTTACAGTCTCTAACTTCAACCAGTGAAGTACCCCGAACTCAGGATTATAGACAAGAGTTTTTGTCTTCTCCAACTAAGAGCTTCTTTAAGTATGAACTTTTAGAACCGCTCTTTTCACGATGCTATAGATTGCTTTTTGATTGCTTGAATGCTATGATCGCTTGAAAGTATGTTCGCACCGGTGATTGCTCAGTTTCAAATCTTCGGATATATATAGGTCACGATCTCTGAGCTTTTTCCTTGTAGCCGTTGCAAATCTTTTGAACAAATCCGTCCGTTGGAGGGAGACTTCTTTGTTTAATCTTTCTGAACGTTGCAAGGCTGGATTCCCATTATTTTAATCTATCTTCCGACTGTTGTGAAGACTCTGCATGTGATGCGCCGAATCTTTTGATTATAAAACGTTTAAAGTCTTCAAGGTGGGTCTGGATAGCTTTTTTAATTCATATCTCTTGCGGGAATCACTCCAATTTGTCTCTTCACGTTTGCATGTGACTTTCCGTAATACTTGACTTTTCAACGCATGCTGACGTGGACTTGGAGTACTTGGCTGACTTCGACTAGGCTGATGAGCAGTTAACATCTCTGCAGTCTGGACCTCTCTGATGTTCACTGTTTGTGACTTATCTGATCAGGTGACTTGTCTGAGGTACATTGGCTGCAATCTGGTCAAACTTCTCTGATAAAATGTGTTGACCAGAACTACTCTGACTCGACTCGACTGATCCTCTCTGATGGACTTAGCTGTACTCAGTACTTAGCCGATTTTAGCCTAACTAATTTTTGGCCTATAGGAGATACTCATTTGGTTCTTCTTTACATTTTGCCAAGTTTTATACTTAACATATTTGGCCTATGGAAGATACTCATTTGGTTCTTCCTTACATTTTTGCCAAGTAATAAACATTTGATTTTATATTAATGACATCATCAAAATCTAACAAGTATTCCTAACAAATTCCCCCTATTTTGATGATGGCAAAACTTTAAACAAGTAATCAAATGATCAAGTCTGCACTTAAGTGCTAGACACAAACTAATGTCAGTCTAGTTTTTGAGACAACTGGGAATTGTCATTCAAGAAGACTGTTATAAAATTAATTTTACAAGTACATGTCTCAATTTTACAAGAAAATTTTAAGTACATAAATCATTACAAGTAAAAATAAATAAGAGTCATCTGCCTCTTCCTCTGCCTCTTCGAATAGCATTTCATGTGTCCGAAGGGTTTAGCTCCAATTGGTCTTATCTTGACTGGTGCAAGACCATACTTCCTTCTTATGACTAGAGCAGGAAAGTCTTGGTCTTCTTTTGAAGAGAACTTGTGCTCTTCACATAGCTTCCTAATTTCTCTTTGAAGCTCTAGCTCGTTAAGCTCATTGTCCAAATGGGTCGGCGCTTCCTCTGCTCTGAATGTGGGAATCATAGGATAAGCCTGCCATTTGGCTGCATACTTAAGCATTAACTTCCACAGAGTAGGCCATCTAGTATCCATGTAGTTGATGAATGACTGTTGGGGCGAGCATTCTTTATCATCAAGTATTTCCCAGAGATAGAACTGCTCTATGAATTGTTTCTTGGCATCCGCCCAACGAGTCATGAATTCTGTTGGCAAGAATTCTTCAACAAACCACAACTGTTTGCCTTCCCATTCGAATCTTTGTAGCTCTTCTTGCTTTCTTCTCTTCTTCTCCTTGGACTGCTCTTCAGGTAGACTGGGGGCAGATATCTCCTTTCTTTTCAGGCTTGATGGTCCTTCAATTTGAAGAATATCTTGCCTCTTTTTTGTTCTTAGCTCTGCCCTTATCTCTCCTTGATTACTTCCTTCCCCCTGAACTCTATCTTCCCCCTTTTTGCCAGCATCAACTAGGGTAGTTAATTGCTGCTCCATTCTGCTCATCCAATCAGACATGCCAAATGGCATTCTGTTGTTGGTAGGGGGAGGGGGCTGAGGAACTTCTCTCTGCAGCAGAGTGTCGATCTTTGCATTGATGGATTGAAGGTCAGGAGTGACCTGAGATGCCAGCAGCTCTCCAATTGTATCTTTCACTATCTGCCTGATCAGCTCAGTCATGGCAGGTGATATCTGAGCTGGTGGAGAGTGCTCTCCTGAACCTTCTGCAATAGAACCACTGGACTGCAAGCTTCTGTCTGCAGCTGGTACTCCAGATGGGGTCTTCTCTGGGGTCCCTGATCTGGAGTCTTCAGCTAACTCCGCGTATAGCCGTGTGTACTGGTGTACCACACCCTATCTGCAGCTTCTTGTGTCGGCTCTGGCTCTGGCTCATTTTCTTCTTCTACCTTCTCTTCCTCTTTCTCCTGTTCATCCTCCTTTTCTTCTTCTGCCTTCTCTTCCTCTTTCTCCTTTTCTTCTTCAATATTTTCGTTTTCTTTTTCTTCATCCTTTTCTTTTTCATTTTCTTTTTCAGCTCCTTCATCTCCTCCATCATCATCATCCTCCTCATCATTATCATCATCCTTGCCATCTCCTTTATCATTCTCCTTTTCATCATCATCATCTTCCTTCTCTCCTTCATCTTGTTCTACTTCTTCTCCTTCTTCTTCTTCTTCATTCAACTCTTCTGTCTTCTCGACTTCCTCAGGTTGATTTTCAACTAAGATCTTTTCTTCCTCTCTGCTCTCCTCCTGCTCTTCTTCTTCATCGTCCAAAACAACAACTTCTTTATTTTCTTCTCCATCTACATCCTCAATCCTAATTTCCTTTTCAACTACCTCCTCAACAACTTTCTCATAAGATCCGTCAAAAATACTAAGCATAATGCAGTGGATGAACTGGTCCATGTTGGTTTTAAAATTGGACATGAACCAGTCCTCCTGAAGGATCAAAATTGTGTCTGATGTTTTAAAAAAATCTGTCAGCACATCCTCCGTGGCTTGGGGATAGTCCCAACCACAAGTGTCAATAAAAGATTGAAGTTTGACAAAAGATAGGGATTTTAAAAATTTCCATTCTTCAAAAACTTCAAGGAACGATTGTTTTAAGGCTAGAGGTTTAACAAGTTGTAGTTGTTCGATGGATAAATTGAAAGTATTATTTTCTAAGAGGTTAAAGATATAGTTGGCTTCAGGGATAGAAATTATTAGACCTGCTGGGGGGGTGAGTACAGCCACAATCTGAGTCTCTTGAGTGCCTGGGGCAGGCTGGTCTTCCAGGTGAGTTGGTGACCTGGCTGATGTAACACCCCCCATCCGCTCAGGGATATTACACGCCGTAGACCCTCTCCTCAAAGATCTACCAGGCTGGTAACAACATTTAACATCTCGACAATGCCTTCAAGGCTAAATGACTCAGTAGACCGATTTGGTCTTTCAATAAAAATATACAACTCAATTACAACATATACCCACGCAGGGGGTCAAAATACAATAAACTCCCGCATAACGGGAAAAGATATCATAGCCGAAAAGAAAATACAACTAGACCAATACAACATCAACGGATCCTCGTGTGATTAGTATCGTTCATCTTTCATCATCCTTCGTGCCGACTCCGTGTTATGCTCCAAAACCCGAATGCAAAAATAGACATCCACCCCCGAATACTGGGGGTTAGCAAAACTCCACTGTTTTGCTAGTGCAAATACAAAGTGCAAATACGAGCCATACAATTCACATTCCACGAATAACAATAACCAGAATCCTCAAAGATCCAAACGAAACGAAAAGTACTTCTCGAGGCAAGGGTTTGAGAAAACCTTTAAAAATCGAAATACCATAAATCAATGGAAATAATTTATAAGACGGTTTAGAATGCCATCGAGAGTTTTAATAGAAAACCATTTAGGATTATCAAATCCTACTTTTCAAAATCCACAAGACAAAAGGGGTCACCGCCCAAATCTTTACTTTCCGAAAATGACATTTACCAACCCGTTGGGATTTTAGCCCCAAATCCATAAAACGACTTTTACAAAACCATTGGGATTTTAGCCCCAAATCTCATCAACTCACAGTACACAAGAACGACCACAAGGTTCGTCTCCCAACATCAAAATCCACAAATAAAGGATTTAAAACAAACAACAAAATACTCTTGTGCCATCCTAGCCAAGTAAGTCAAACGAACAACTTACCTCTTACACACTTAGTCGATGCATGCAATCATGAAAACCGTTCAAAAGCGCTCATTACCGGAAATGCCATAAATAAGTCACATTTGTAAAATGCACCACAATTAACCGTCGATCCACACCTCCGTGGACCCCTACCGAGACCCCGTCGGATCTAACCCGTAGTGGTTAAAAGCAAAGCTCGTCGATCCACACCTCCGTGGACCCCTACCGAGACCCCGTCGGATCTAACCCGTAGTGAGCATACACACACACACGTTACTCATGCAATACTAACTTGCTAAGAATGTAAGTTCATTAAGAATACTCACTAGAGATGGCCATTAACTCGACACCATTATCAAACTCTTCAAAAATAAATAACAAGATTAAATACGGAATACACGATTCCATAACTTAAACAATAGGAGTATCATCATAAAATCCTTCAACGTTCAAAATAACTAAATCATAATCAATTCTCAAAACACCGTTCACAAATCACACTCGTTTTGAAAGAAAGCCTTTAACGAGGCCAAACCGAAATCCTTTGAAACTTCGTTTCAAACAACCAAACAAACACACTAATACGATCACCGATCATCATATCCACAAAATAAGAAAAGTATGGGCAAGGTACTTGCCTCGATATCACAATCGCAACGAGACAACGGATAGGACGCGGTCGAATAGCCCCGAACCCCCGAACAATATCAAGAACGCAATAGCACCACGAGTATTACGAGAATAACACCACACGAATCATCAATCACCAAACGGAATTCAACATCGGAATCCTCGGACACCTATAAACCTCCGGAAGTAACAATAACACATGGTTACGACGAGAATCAAGGCCAAAACAATGTAAATCCCAACAAACTATCGAAGGGAAACTCATTGGGACATTTAATCGAACACTAAATGTTCAATAATTCCCAAGAACACTCGAATCGTCGATCGAGTTAAACAAACTTGATATATGGATATACAACCCATAGAACATGATTAATAACATCATACTACACCAATCGATGTATCAAAATCGGATTAGAAACGAAATCAAGAACAATTTCTCCAAAAAGTCAACTTGAAGGATAATCAAGAAATATACCTTGATTTGGATGAAGGATTCAAGTAGAGGTCGAAAATCTACAACAAGACTTGAGGTAGATGATCTCTACAAGTTTTGGAGCACTCAAATCGCCCAAGAATCGCCCACAATCGCCTAAGATGAAGGAGGAAGAAGAGAGGAGAAAAATGAAGTTTTTCTCCTCGCAAATATGCAAAAACGCAGAAAAGCCCGTGTGCCGCGGCACAGACAAGTGTGCCGCGCCCGTGGCCACCAAAACGCCTGTGAATCAGCTTAGTGCCGCGGCACAGCTCGAGTGTGCCGCGCACACGGCATGCCCCCTTCAACACCAAAAAGGCACACCGTGCAGTCTTCGCTATTTCGACCATAACTCCTTCGTCTGGACTTCGATTGACTCACCGTTTGAACCATTGGAAAGCTAACTTGATTCTCTATAATGTTGCAAAGATTCAGAATTTTTGGAGTTTCCAAGAATTAATGGTGACTTTACAAAGTCGAACTCCCACGTGAAAAAGTCGATTAAGGACACGGAACTCAACAAAACGACACCGAAACGAACTCGGATGACAAAAAGTGTAGAATTAATCATTCTCGGAATGACGAAACGGTCAGGAGTGAGTTGTCAAAACGAACTTCCGCCGAAAAAAGAAAATTACCGAAATTCGAAATTGCGGATATTACAGCTGAGGGGCTGGCAAGATGATCAGACTGCTCCTTTTCACTGAACTTCAGTCTCCTTGGCCTCTTGGGAGAGGGTTCTGGTGATGACTGCATGATAGAAGGTCCTTCAGAGGCTGGTCCCCTTCTCTTAAATCGGACTGCTATGGGAGTGTCGTCGGACTCGGTGTCTGACTCGACTGCAGTTGGGATGTCGGCTGCAGGTCGGTCCGACTCTCCTGACGAATAATATCTCGGATATGGCCTTGTGTCAGGTAGGTCCTTCAGCATCTTGGCTGCTCTCCTTGTGCCTCCCAATTTTCTCAGCTTCTCGTGGTCCAGATGACCAAGTCTTTTGTTGGGATGAAAGGGGTCAGTGCTTCCCTTCGCCATGCCTGTCTTTTCCAGCATCCAACTCAGCTGCGTTCCAAACGCCAGCTTTGTCTTAAATCTCTTCTCATCAACAAGCCATTCGGCTTTGTTGACCTCTCGAACAAGTTGCCTGAATATGTAATCTGCCCAGTCAATTTCTTCTTCCTGAATTAGTGCTCCCAGCACCATAAATTTCGCCGAAGACAGTTGATCATAACTGCCGGCCATCCCCATGATTATTTTGTTGGTTATGTCCAATGCAAAACGATAAACTTTCTTAAGCTCACTCCTCTTGGCAGTGAGTTTCAGCTTTTCGGGCACATTCTCCACCTTAATCTTCTTCCAGATTTCGGCAGAAGACTGTTTGAGCGCTTCGACGGCTATGCTGCGGTGCTTCATACCGAAAACAGTACGGATCGACTCTCGAGATATGTCGACCTGATTTCCACCGACTGTGCTCCGAATTCCGTCTTGAATTATACAGGCTTCGCGATAGAACGCGATAACATCCTCCTTGTACAGATGTTGAGGGTTGATGTCTAGGAATGGGTAGATCCCATTGAGCTTCATCGCGCGGATTAGGTTAAACACATCGTAATCCTCCAGATTAGCTTCCAATAAGCCTTCAAAATCGACGACCAATGAGAAAATAATCTGGTCCTTGACCGCCTTCAGGTTGACGCCTTCGAAGTAGGATGCCATTTCTGCAAACAAAAGATTTTAGTGTATTTGGTGTTCAAGGAATTTTTGCTCTGAAAAATCTAGGGTTTCTGGTAAGCGTAAAAGGTAAAGTAACGAGTTTTCTTTCCTTATAAAGAAGATGAAAAGACGTATGGATTAATTTATTATATATTTGAAATGGTGGTACGCCTTTTGATATTCTTTTGAATTTCAAATTTGAATCGGTGGCCCATTTTAAAATTTGACGGTTGGTTTTGATTGGCCACCGTGGAGGTTGATTTAATAAGCGATTGACGCGTGTATTAAAAATGCCACTTGTGAAACGAAAATATATATTTAAATGCCATTTGTTTAACCAAAATTAATATAATAATATGGCAGATAATAATTAAATATTCAGAGGTCGGTTTAGAAAACTTAGCCGTCCGATTTGTCGATCGTTGATCGCTTCGCATCGTGTGAGTTGACTTCGCCCGATATTACGATCACCTAGCTTGCTTTGTCCGTCCTTCGCCTTCTTGCCTCGCATCGCCAGATCTGATTCTTCAGCTGGGTCCATCCTTCCTCTGAAATGCTTCAGCTTGCTTCAGTACTAGATTCCCAATCTAGTAATCCAAGATCTCTGCTCAGCTCCAAAAATCTTTCTTCTGGCAAGGGTTTGGTAAAGATATCAGCTATCTGGTAGTCTGTGCTGACTCTTTCAACTCTAACCCTTTTGTTAAGCACATGGTCTCTGATGAAGTGGTGCTTAACATCAATGTGCTTCGTCTTTGAGTGCAAAACCGGATTGTTCGTTATTGCAATAGCACTATTGTTGTCACACCAGATAGGAACTTCATTTGCAATGATATTATAATCCCTTAGCTGTTGTCTAATCCATAAAATCTGTGCACAACAGCTACCTGCAGCTAGGTATTCTGACTCTGTGGTGGAGATAGAGTTAGAAACCTGCTTCTTGCTAAACCAGGATATCAGTCTGGTTCCTAGGAATTGACACATTCCACTAGTGCTCTTCCTGTTGATTTTGCATCCTGCGAAATCTGGATCTGAGTATCCTGACAGCTTGAAATTATCATCCTTGGGATACCATAGTCCAACATTGATTGTAAACTTAAGGTATTTTATTATCCTCTTGGCTGCATCTAGGTGTGATTGCTTCGGCTTGGACTGGAATCGTGCACAAACTCCTACGGCATAGGATATGTCTGGCCTGCTTGCAGTGAGGTACAGGAGAGATCCAATGAGTCCTCTGTAGTGGGTTGAGTCCACTGATATGCCTGCCTCGTCTGCATCCAGATGAGTACTTGTGCTCATAGGAATTCTTGCTGGCTTGGCTGATTCCATTCCATATCTCTTGATCAGATCTTTGGTATACTTAGCTTGGTTGATGAAAATTCCTTTTTCCATCTGCTTAACTTGTAGTTCGAGAAAGAAGTTAAGCTTTCCCATCATACTCATCTCAAATTCTCCTTGCATGAGATTGGAGAATTCTCGCATAGCTCTGGATTGGTTGATCCGAATATGATGTCATCCACATATATCTGGACTATTAATATGTGGCCTTCGTGCTCTACCCTGAATAGGGTTTTGTCCACCTTCCCTTTGCAAAAACCATTTTTCTCAAGAAACACAGACAATGTTTCATACCACGCTCTAGGTGCTTGCTTAAGTCCATAGAGAGCCTTTAACAGCTTATAGACTTTGTCTCCTTTGACAAAACCTGGGGGTTGCTCTACATAGACTTCTTCTTCTAGGATTCCATTTAGAAAAGCACTCTTTACATCCATCTGATATACTTTAAAATCTTTGAATGCAGCATATGCGAGGAATAGTCTGATGGCCTCTAATCTTGTAACAGGTGCATAAGTTTCATCAAAATCTATTCCTTCACACTGTGCATAACCTTTTGCTACAAGTCTGGCCTTATTCCTAACAACAGCTCCGTCTTCATCACTCTTATTTTTGTACACCCATTTGGTGCCAATAACCTTCTTGTGATCAGGTCTGTCTGTTAGTTCCCAAACTTTGTTTCTTTCCATCTGCTCCAATTCCTCTTGCATGGCATTTATCCAAGAGTAATCTTCTAGGGCTTGTTCTGTAGTTTTAGGTTCTATTTGCGACATAAAGCATGAGAACATAGCCATTCCTGCTGGTAGGGTTGACTGTCTTGTCTTAACTCCATCAGTCAACGTTCCGATGATTTGCTGGATTGGGTGATCTCTGAGCCACTTGGGGATGTCGTCCTCTTCTGGGTTTGTTCTCCCTGTTGGATTGCTCTGTTGGATTTCTGCATCAGCTGGGTTCTGATCTGTAACTGGATCAGCTACCGTCTTGTCTTCTGCAGGTTGGATTTGATCTGCAGGTGAGTCTTTGTCAAATACGGCTGGATCTTCTTCAGCAGCAACTGGATCAGATAGGTTTGATGATCCTGTCTGATCTGCAGTTGGGTCTTCAGCAGCTGCAGATTGGTCATCAGGCTGGTCTGCAGGTGAGTCCACCATTCCAGTGTCATGTACAATGACTTCTTCAAGGGTCGCTGACTTGAGCTTGTTCTCAATTAGCTCAACTTGCTTCCTGTACTCAACGGTAGATTCATCAAAAACAACATGGGGTGTTTCCTCCACAACTAAGGTTGTTTTATTAAAAACTCTATATGCCTTGCTTCTTTGTGAATATCCCATAAAGAGACCGTCATCAGTTTTAGCATCAAAGGCATTTAGTTGTGTTTTACCGTTGTTGTGGATGAAACACTTACAACCAAAAACATGAAAGTAAGCAACAGTAGGAGTTCTATTATTCCAAACCTCATAGGGAGTTTTGCCATGTCTCCCTACTATCATACTCCTGTTCTGGGTGTGACAGGCTGTGTTGACAGCTTCAGCCCAGAACCTTTTGGGCAGGTCCGCTTCTGCAATCATGGACCTTGCTGCTTCCTTCAGGGTTCTGTTTCTTCTTTCAGCAACACCATTCTGCTGGGGAGTCCTGGCTGCAGAGAGCTCATGCTGGATCCCATTCTGATCGCTGTAATCAGTTATCGCCTTGTTGAGAAACTCTCCTCCTCTATCTGATCTGATCTTGATGATGGATAGAGATTTCTCATTCTGGATCCTTCTCAGCAGCTCAGGTAGCTTGGTCAAGGTTTCACTTTTCTTATATAGGAAGATAATCCAAGTGTACCTTGAATAATCATCTACTATTACAAGTGCATGCTTTCGGCCGCTCAGAGTCCTTGGCTTGATAGGACCAAATAGATCCATGTGGAGTAGATCTAAGATCCTTGTTGTGAGAGTTGTAGGCTGGACTGGCTTGAACGATGCTCTGGTCTGCTTTCCTTTCTGACATGCATCACAAAGCGCTTCCTTCTTGAATGCTTCATTTGGAAGTCCTCTGACCAGCTTCTGAGAACTAATCTGGTTGATGGCTTTGAAGTTCATGTGACATAGTCTTTTGTGCCACAGCCATCCATTCTCAGCTACTGTCTTAGATAGAAAATAGGAGTTAGGTGTTCCTGTGTTCCAATCAATCATATAGACATCTCTCATTCTGAAACCTTGTAGCTTTACTTCTCCAGATAAGATATCTATCACCATACACTTCCAGATGGTGAAGACTACTAGGTTCTTCTCGTCACAGAACTGGCTTATGCTCAGGAGGTTGTACTTGAGCCCTTTGACATAATGAACTTTGGATATCACAATATTTCCTCGGTGCAGCTCTCCAAAGCCTTTTGTCTGTCCTCTAGAGCTATCTCCAAAGGTTACATCGGGACCTCTTTCTTTGGTGTATTTGGACAGCATCTTCTTGTTCCCGGTCATATGCCTCGAGCATCCAGAATCTACAAACCATTCTTCTCCTCCAAAATTTGAGCTTGTGGAGATATGGTTGTAGTCCTTCCACCTTTTCTGCAATCAGACAAGTAGAGATTTAGGTACCCAAATCTGTGTGGGTCATTTGGGGTTAGCTGGTTTCCTGGAAAATTGATTTCTCCTTGGATTGTGAAAGTAGTTACTATTATTATAACCCTCATAAGGTGTGTAAGGTCGAGGTCTGAATCTCCTGTTGGGATTGTATACTGGATATTCCTCAAAATTTTGATAGTGTGGGCCATTTCTAAATCTTGGCTGAGACCATTTATTGAATCTTTGAGGTCTCCACACTTGTTCATTTTGGAAATTGGGATAACCTTGAGGTTTCCATCTGCCCCTCCCATTTTGAAATCTGTTTTTAGGGAGTTGTTGGTAATAGTGGGCATGTTGTCCGGGCCTTTGCTTTTGCTCGGGCCATTGCCTAGTCGCTGTCTAGGTGGTCGCCTTGTGTAACATTGCGGCACTAGACATGTGACTTGGCTGTTGCCTGTTTTTAAATATCGGTTTATATGTAGGCTCAACAGTCGAGACAATTGTTTCTCCCTTGATAAACTTTCTTTTAGAACTAGAGGGAGTGTGACGATCATATCCAAGGCCTGATTTAGAATATAGTGGCCTTTTATTGGTACACAATTCTTCCAGGGTTGAAGATGCCTTCAGGGAGGTTATTTCCTGCGCCTGAGTCTTATTTACCTGTGTCAGCTTAGTAAACTCAGCTTTGGCATGAGCAAGTGCAGCTGATTTCTCTTTAAGTAAAATGGTTAGTCTGTTTATCTCAGCTGTATTAACATCAGCCTGGTTTTTAAAGTCAGCTGCAGTTATCTCAACCTTATTCAGATCTAGGCTGAGTTTTTCGAAATCATTTTTCAGCTGCCTATTCTCATCTTGCAGCTGAGTCTTCTCTGCTGATACAGTTTGGTGTGCAGATTTGAGTGTTTCAAAATCTTTAAATAATTGATTTACCGATTCATGCAGATCCATATCTTGTGACATGGCTGAGCTATTATTTGAACCGGTGGGTTTAGAAGTTACCTATTCATCATCTAGGTTTGCCATCAGGCAGTCATACTCTTCATCTTCATCAGAAAAGAATCCGCTGCTTGATTCGACATGCTCCTGGTCTTCTCCAATGAGGTCCTTTCTTCTATCTTCTTTTCTGCCCACCTCCTTCTTGCTTTCGTCCTTCTTGAGCTCAGGACAGTCCATTTGGATGTGTCCTGTCTTGTGACAATTGTAGCATTCTACTTTCCAGCTTTCAGCCTTCTGGTTCCTTCTTGGATTCTCCTTATAATTTTTCTTGTATTTGGAGTAGTTCTTTCTAAAGTTACTGAACCTTTGCATTATAAACGCCATTTCTTCCTCAAAATCTAATGGATTTGGAGGCTTTACATCAGATAGGCTCTTGGTAGGGGACTCGGATGCAAATGCTATTCCCTTCTCTGCAGGCTCAGTTGAGGATGAACTTGGAAGCTCGAACTCATAAGCCTTCAGATCAGAGAACAGCTCTTGGATCTTTATCTTATTCAGGTCCTTGGACTCTCTCATGGCCACGGCCTTCATGCTCCATTCAGGGTTGAGAGATCTGATGGATTCAAATTAAATACTCGCAAGTGTACGAATCGCTCTTGTAGTAAGCGGCAAGTAACTCCGAGGTCGATCTCTCGAGGAATTGGAAACGGTTTAAAATTCGATAATGTTCGGCAAATAGTCGAATGAACAAAAGTAAATTAAATTAAAATACATCATTGGTTGATTATGATTACAATTACTAATGCACAAAATTTAAATTGAACTAAGTGATAACAACACCAATTTGATAGTCGGATAAATGAGAGATAACAATAATGAGATTAATATGGGAATTTAGAGTCACCGACACACACGTAATCAATTGTTAGTTCCGATACTCAAATAAATAAGGTTAGGAATTATTGATTGCTCACGATTAAAAGAAATCCGTTTGATGGCGGAAATTCTAAAAATCACGATTGTTCTCAACGAAAATTAAGGGATACTCTTTTGATGGGGACGAAACCCTAGCTAACAATCAATTAACCGACTACTTTTGATGAGGTAAATCGTTAAAAGATCGTGCGAAAAAGCTCGAGAACATTCACAATCGTTTCTTTCGGGTCGTTTGATGGCGAACACCGATAAAAACCCTCGATTCGAATAATAATAACAACAATGAAAAAGGTTTGATGATCTAATTCAAAAGTTCTTAAACGAAGAACGAACAAGAGGAACAATCCCAAACTTTATCCGGAAAATCAAAAGGAACTAACAATCAAAAACATGTGTGTGGCTATATCTAAAAACCCATATGAAGTGTTTAGCCACACATGATTAATTCAACAACAATAATGGAAATTGAAGAACAAAACATGGTAAAAACTTCCCTTGTAAATGCCGAAATCGAATTCCCGATGAAGGTTTGATGATCTTCTTACAAGAACTCACAACAAATTTATACAAGGAATTATTATATCTCACTAAAGTATTTTTCTCACTCCAAGAACACACAAGGAAGATGATGAAAATCTCTCTCTTTCCCACTCTTTTGGTGTTTTTCCTCCCTAATCTTGTGTTTTTCCACAAAATATCTTCTTCACAAGACAAGCACACCTCTCAAGGGGTCACTCCACTTTGTTTTATAGCCAAAAAATCAAGACAAAGGCTTAAAATATGCAAAGATGTCAAGGAAAGTGACATGAAACAAAAAGTGGCACGGTCCGTGTCCTAGGACACGGCCGTGTCGCATCGCTGAATAATCGAAAAGGTAGTTCTGTCAGGGGCTCGGCGTGTCCCGTGACACGGCCGCAAAGACTATGCGGGAAAGGCGAAATGGTCGATAGTGACTCGGCCGTGTCCCAAAAGGCACGGTCGAGTTCTTCTCATCCGGAAAGTGCAGTTCTTGCTGGAATGAGACCCGGCCGTGTCCTGTGACACGGCCGAGTTACCTGATGTGGCTCGAGTCGCCTGTGCAGCCTAGTTGAGTCGCCTGGTGCAGCCAAGTCCGGTTTTTGGTCTTCTTCGGCTAGATCCTTCGTTCTTGTATCAATTCACCTCGGATTTTAGCATATGATATACCGTTTCGAAGCTAATTTCACGAGGAATTTATATCAAAGGAGAATACATCTCGATTAGGAGTGGAGATTATGGGATTTAGGGATTTGACCGACATCGCTTAAATCTTTCGTCGTTTTAGGCCCGTTTTAGCTTTTGATCGTCATGGACTCCAATATTAGCTATGAAAGCGCATATTTCACCACAATCTTCGCTTGGCTACCTATAAATTAAAAACACACATACCACGCATAAAAGAGAACAAAAATACTAAAAAGCAAACAAAAACACGACTAGAAAGAACAGAATGAGTCGATCAAGAATCGACTCATCAAACCCCCCCAAACTTGAACTTTGATCGTCCCGAGCAAATCACTTTAAAATAACCATTCTGAAAAGGGGAACTCAACTGTTAAAATACCTCAAAGGATCTCTTCGAAAATTTCATCAATTCTCACAAGTAAAATAAGTCGAGTTCTACAAAGTTTTCAAACCTCCGGGGTGCTTCCTTAACATCATAGTCCATACTTGGCAATATAAACCTCACTGGTCAATTGTATTCGCTCACTCTCAAAGTGATATGGATAAGTATACGCTCGGAACTTATTCAATGAAATAAGGAACCCCATAGGCTTGCCAATCGTCTTAACCTCTACCACTGTTTTGTGTATGCAAAAATTTTGTGAATCAAAATGGGCATTACTCGGCTTGAAATGTAGGCTTTGGTCCGGCCGGGATATATATGGCTAAAGTAACTTGACTCGAGCAATTTTTAGAATTTGAATCACCATAGTCGCTTTAGAAGCTCAAGCTTTGAGATTTGCTTCTTTCATCCCCTTAATTATGAACCACTTGTAACAAGCACTATCGAAAGTGAAAACGCAAATCATACCCTCCTTATTGCTCCGATTTTTTTTTTTGGCTTGGGTTGTTTAAGGATCCGTTTTACGCGAATGTAAACGATGGGTCACATGAATACACCCGGTTACTAGGATCAAAATATACGCAACTACTTCCAAGCATACTCATATCTAAGGGATCCGTTTTACGCGAATGTAAACGATGGGTCACATGAATACACCCGGTTACTAGGTTCCCAAAAATAGCGGAGTAATTATTTTCACCAATTCAACACTCCTCACAATATAAATGGCACCCAATGTCACCACAATCTTTGCATCCTCGTCAAAAATATTTCTAATTGTTCAAGTAGGGATCGAAGGATTATAGTAAATGAAAGCTCGATATGTGGTTTAACAATGAAATAGACAATGACCTCAATTGGGTTTATTTAATAAATGATCAAATGTCGGGTTGGCCAAAATCGAAGGGTAAAGATCAAAGGCGCCAAAAATCATTTTCACTCAATTTGCACACACACACCAGTGGTTTTAAACAAGATACCAAGGCAAGTTCTAGAGTTTTAAATCAAGAATGAAACACTCGACAATGAAACTTGCATTTAAGAAAATGCACGAAGGCTCAATAGCTCACAAGTAGGTTTGCTCATACTTCCAAGATATTAAAACCACTTATTCAATTTCACACCGCTTCGATTATCAACAATTTTTTTCCTCAACAAATTATTCTCGATTTGTATATCAGAACAACGAAATAAATCCCGAGGCATTCCAAAAAAAATACACACTTCAAAGTTTTCTTCAAGTTTGCAAGATAAACACACCAAGTAAAAACACACCAAGTAAAAACACACCACAAATAAGTGCAAAATGTTCAAAACACACCAAAAATAATCAAACAAGCAAAATAAAAAAATCGAGAGTAATGAAGTATTTCTTGACCGACCCCCCCAAACTTGAATTAAAGAATATACGAACGAAGGGGGTATAGTATTTAAAGAAAAGAATTTCATTGGTCAAGAAATACTTACGACCGGTTTACTGCTCGGGCGGAGGGAAGTGGCCTTGCTGGACATGCCAATCGACCATTTGTCTCACAAGAGACAATATCTGGCGTCGCTCCTGTCTAGCCTCCTCTCGGTCCCGTCTAGCCTCCTCTCGGTAGGCTTCGAATTCCTCCCTCAATGATGGGCGCGATGGGGCACGTCCAATTTCGGCTCGCTTGACGTCTCGGGCCGATCTCTCGTGATTTCTTCCTCTTCTTCTTCACTCTCTTCTTCCTCGTCATCCGGGCCTCTTTCATAAGCCTCCTCCTCCTCCATCCTCTCGGCTCTATCCTCATCATCCGTAATGCGCCTAGGTCGAACGTTTCGGTCGACAGCGCTGTGACCCGGGGGAGCCAAGCCGGCTGCCCACCGTGCCCGACGGTGTGCCTCCGTAGCCATTTGAAGATTTCCCATATCCCGAATGTTATTTATGGTTGTCAAAGGTGGATTTGGGAGGAGGAAATGGTCGTTATCCGTCTGCATGAAGACCATGCGATGTTCGTAGTCCAGGATATTCATCACTTTCATCACGGAGATTGAGAGAAGCATATTTCCAGGAAGGGGGGTCCTCTGGGCTAATGAAATACCGAAGTGTAGTGCGATAGGGGTAATCAAACCCCCTATCCATATCTCCCCCTTGGGTTTTGTCGCGACATCCTCAAAATGCTCCGCTATCATGGCCCCGGTTGCCGAAATCGAGTCGTCGAGCATATGAGTCAGGATATACAACTCCCGCAGTGAAATCGGCCCGGTTTCTTTTCGGCCATATATTGTATTCGCAACCACCTTGTGTAAGTATCTGAGCACGGGATTGAGAATATTCGATCCTTTTGCCGATCTTGCCATGTAATATCGCGCCTCACTACCCGGGTATTCTACCATGGCCCTCCAGTAAGTTTCACAAGCGAATCGATTTATCGGGTAATGGCCCTCGTGTCTTGCATGATATATTTCCTCCAACTGGACGATAGTCAGTGTCTCTTCGTTATTGTTGATCCGGAATGTCATTTCGGACGGTTCTCTGGTTACCGGATCTCTTCTTACAGTTAGAGTGCTTAGAAATTCCATCGTTAGACACCTATATGTCGGCCATCGTTGAGTCATCATCCACGCCCAATGCACTCTCCCAAGGAATTTCATTACATCTTCCCTTATCCCCATTGCATTCATGCATTCGTCATCGGGCCATCTTGTAGGGAGCATTTTTTTCTGTCCAAGCATTTCCCACCTCTCATTTTGCGTTTCCGGTAGATTGATTCCATAAGATTCGGGTTTCCACCCTTTGAATAGTCCTTCTTACCGTGCACTTGTTCCCGCTATTCCTACCCCTTCCGCGTTGAGCATTTCCACGTCCTCTTCCTCGTGCCATTTCGCAAAAATTTAATCTATCATTATCCAAGTATTTCAGAACGTATCCCTCCCCCAAACTTATATCAAGCAATAAAATTCCCCCTATCGATCAAAACGTCTCCCAAGCAAAATTATCGTTTAAATTCATCATCTTTATAATGGAAAACTATCTCTTAATTACAAAAATTTTCAATCGGTAAATTTAATCATCAATGCATTAAGAATTATTCAAAACCCCCAAATTTCATCAACTTCAATCTACTCAAGAACCCTAGATAATTGAGGGCTATCGATTCAAATCATCATAGCATGTTCATAACAAAGAATAATCATCAAAAGCATTAGAATCATACCTTGATATCGGAGAATTTGAAGAAAGAAAGAAAATTAAACCCTGGTCCAAATTCGTCCGAGTTGCTCCTCAGATGAATGAAATTGGTTGAAAGATGATGATTATAAAGTTGATTCTTGTATCTCTTCTTGATTTTGCATAAAATTTCTTTAAAAACGAAGAGAAAAATCGATACTGCAGCAGCTAGGGTTCGCAGGTTTCGCAGGGAGGAAGAAAGATAAAAGTTGGAGAAGGTAAAATTGGGGAAACGGCCGTGTTTCCTTTTTATACTGACCGATGACACGGCCGTGTTGAATATGACACGGTCGTGTCGTGCTGTGCGGAATAACTCAAAACCTTCTATCGGCCGACTCGGCCGTGTCCTACTACACGGTCGTGTCGTACTATCACGGAAATCCAACTCTTGCTGTATTGAGGCCCGACCGTGTCCTGTGACACGGCCGTGTCGTCCTGTTCGAAATAATCAAATTCTCACTGTTTTGAGGCCCGGCCGTTTCCTGTGGCAACTCGGCCGTGTCCTTCCTCTCCAGATTATTAGTTTCTGTACTGGTTTCCTGCAATTTTAGTACCCACAGTTGAACCGGTCAGTTTTGAATCGGATAAAAACAAACCAGGAAAATAAATGCGAAAAACAAAAGAAAAAAAAAAAATCTAACTAAAACGTTGGGTTGCCTCCCAAGTAGCGCTTTTTTTATAGTCATTAGCTCGACTTCTTCCCACTGCTCAAGCTTCAACGTCGTGCACCTCTATGCACTCGAACGCATTGATTTCTTCGGTTCGTCCGAAATACGGCTTCACTCTATGCCCATTTACTTTAAAATGCTCGTTCTTCCGAGGATCAAGAAGTTCAACCGCTCCGTGCGGCCATACTTTAACGACTTTGAATGGTCCGCCCCATCGCGATACCAATTTTCCGGGCATAAGTTTGAGATGGGAGTTATGTAGCAAAACATCCATACCGGGTTCGAGAGATTTACGAACGATACGCTTATCATGATACCGTTTCGTCCGTTCTTTGTAGAGTTTAGCGTTTTCGTACGCCTCATATCGCATTTCATCAAGCTCGTTTAAATGCAAAAGTCGTTCCTCGCCCGCCTTTTCTTGATCTAAATTGAGCGCTTTGATTGCCCAATACGCCTTGTGTTCTAGCTCAACGGGTAGATGACATGCTTTCCCAAATACTAGGCGATACGGACTCATTCCGATTGGAGTTTTGTAGGCCGTGCGGTATGCCCATAAAGCGTCATTCAACTTTAATGCCCAATCTTTTCTTGTTGGTTTCACCGTCTTTTCGAGCACTGCCTTTATTTGCCGATTGCTTACTTCTACTTGCCCGGAAGTTTGTGGATGATACGCTGTTGCGACCTTATGCATCACATTGTACTTCTTAAGCAAGCCAGCAAGTTGTTTATTGCAAAAATGCGTGCCTCTGTCGCTGATTACGGCCCTAGGCGTCCTAAACCTGCAAAAAATCACATCCCTAAAAAAATTCCAAACCACGTTAGCATCGTTAGTTCGGGTTGGAATTGCTTCCTCCCATTTAGAGACGTAGTCTACAGCAACTAGAATATACTCAAAACCATGGGAAATTGGAAAAGGACCCATAAAATCCACTCCCCAAACATCGAAAAGTTCCACAACGAGGTTGTTTGTCAATGGCATCTCATTCCTTTTGCTTATATTCCCCGTTCGTTGACAACGATCGCAACTCTTGCAATGGAAATAGGCATCCTTAAACAATGTTGGCCAGTAGAATCCCGATTGAAGGACCTTGTGAGCCGTTTTCTTTGCGCTAAAATGTCCTCCACAGTGCAACTCATGGCAAAATAACAATATGCTCTCGTGCTCTTCCTCCGGACACAACGTCGGAATATCCGATCAGGCCTCACCAATAAATAGGGCTCGTCCCAAAAGTAATGCTGCACATGGAAACGAACCTCTTCTTCCCTTGATAGGTTAAGTCGGGCCGCAAAACACCACTAACAATGTAATTGACAATATCAAAGATACCAAGGTGTCCTTGTTACATCGAATAATTGCTCATCGGGAAAGTTTCAACAATTGGCAAATGATTATCAAGCTTAAAATTATCACCCTCGGTTAGCCTAGATAGATGGTCGGCCACTACGTTTTCCGACCCCTTTTTATCTTTGAATTCCAAATCAAATTCTTGCAAAGAAAAGAACCCACCGAATCAATCTTGGTTTTGCATCGGATTTTTAGTAAATATTTCAATGCGGCGTGATCCGTATGCACAATCACCTTTGAGCCAACCAAGTAGGATCGAAATTTGTCTAAAGAAAATACAACGGCTAAAAATTCTTTTCGGTGGTGGTGTAATTAGCCTGAGCTTCATCGAGCGTTTTACTCGCATAGTAAATCACGTGGAAGAATTTATTCACTCTTTGCCCCAAAACGGCACCTATAGCAAAGTCAGAAGCATCACACATAATTTCAAAAGGGAGAGACCAATCGGGAGCGACAACAATCGGTGTTGAAGTTAACTTTTCTTTCAAAGCGTTGAAACCGACTAAACATTCCTCGGTAAAATCAAATTTAGCATCTTTGCACAAAAGGTTACTCAAAGGGCGGGCAATTTTCGAAAAATCTTTAATAAAACGCCTATAAAACCCGGCATGCCCTAAAAAGCTTCGAACCTCTTTGACACAAGAAGGTGGCGGTAATTTAACAATCAAATCGACTTTAGCCTTATCAACCTCCATTCCTTTATTTGAAACCATATGACCTAGAACAAGACCTTGTTTTACCATAAAATGACTCTTTTCCCAACTAAGTGTAAGATTACACTCAATACATCGTTCTAGCACAATAGTCAAATTATTTAAACAATCATCGAAAGTGGTTCCAAATACAGAGAAGTCGTCCATGAATACCTCGATGGATCTTTCTAACAAGTCGGAGAATATAGATAGCATGCACCTTTGAAAAGTGGCGGGGGCATTGCAAAGACCAAACGGCATCCTCCTAAAGGCAAAAGTGCCAAAAGGGCAAGTGAAAGTGGTCTTCTCTTGATCTTCCGGAGCAATAGGAATTTGATAGAAACCTGAAAGACCATCTAGAAAACAGTAATAATCATGCCCACTAAACGCTCCAACATTTGATCAATGAAAGGTAGAGGAAAATGATCCTTTTTGTTACGGCATTTAATTTCCTAATCAATGCACATCCTCCAACCGGTTACCGTTCTAGTGGGCACCAATTCATTTTTATCGTTACGAACCACCGTTATTCCAGATTTCTTAGGCACTACATGCACAGGACTCACCCACTTACTGTCGGATATCGGGTAGATAACTCCGACATCTAGCAATTTTAAAACTTCCTTTTTCACAACTTCCTGCATGTTCGGATTCAAACGCCTTTGAGGTTGCCTAACCGGTTTAACATTTTCCTCAAGAATTATTTTATGCATGCACCTAACCGGACTTATTCCCTTGATATCGGAAATACTCCACCCAATCGCTTCTTTTAACTTAGTTAGAACTTCTACTAATTTGTTTTCTTGCAAAGGAGTTAATTCGGAAGAGACAATTACAGGATAAGTGTCGCTTTTGCCTAAGAAAACATATTTAAGATGTGTCGGAAGTTCTTTCAATTCAAGTTGGGGTGGGGTGATTTCAACGGGCTCCTCAAATTTTAATTCCAACGGTATCTTAAAACCGTCAACTTCATCAATTATTTCGGAATTATCTAATAACGCAACATATCTTTCAATTTCTAGATTATTAAGCCCCATATCATGCTCAACGGTTAGAGCATCATGCAATGCGTCACCTACATCATCATGAAAATATATATCATCAACCAAAGAATCAATGCAATCAACAAAATTCACATCATGGGAAGCATAAATATGAGAAGGGATAGGAGATGAACCGAACACGTTGATTTCCACGGTTTCGCCCAAGACGGTCATGGTGACCTTTCCTTCATCAACATCGACGATTGTTTTTGTTGTACGCATGAACGGCCGTCCTAGAAGTATTGTCCCTTCATTTTCGCTTGTCCCGAAATCGCTCATCTCCAAGATAACAAAATCGGCCGGAATCACCAACTTGTCCACTTGCACTAATAGGTCTTCAATGACTCCTTTGGGGTATTTCACCGACCTATCCACCATTTGAAGAGTCATTCTTGTCGGTTTTATTCCCCCGAGTCCAAGCCTCAAATAGGTCGAGTATGGCATGAGATTCACACTTGCCCCCAAATCTAGCATCCCACGAGCAACTCTCTTGTCTCCCATAGTAATGTCGATCATAAAACTTCCGGGATCGCCTTTCTTTTGACCCCTTGCTTCTACCTCGTAGAGCACTACTTTCTCTATCCAATTGTATCTTCTTTTGTTCGAGGTCAACTCTTTGAAAAATTTTGTATAAGCGGGAATGTTCTTCACAACATCCAAAAGAGGTAAGTTGACATGAACCTTCGAAAGCATGTCGTAGATTTCGGAAAATTGCTCATCTTGCTTTGCTTTTCTCAGACGGCTCGGGAAAGGAATTGGTGGCTTATATGGTTGAGCGGATTTGTGAAGCTTGGAAGTTGAAGTTGCTTCGTCTATTTTCTCTTCTTGATTTCCCGACTGCCTTCTTTCTCATCGCCTCTTTCTTTTACTTCGGAATTAACTTCTTTATTAATCACTTTACCACTTCGGAGAGTGGTAATGGCTTGAGCTTGCTCGGGTTGACTCGGTAGTTTACCCCTTTCTTGTCTACGTGCCTCGGTAGCAAGTTGCCCAATTTGGACCTCCATTTTCTTCATCGAAGCTTCTAAAGATTCGAACCTTTTATTGTTCTCCTCTCGGTTTTCCTTGCTCTCCTTAATGAATGCCGCTATACTCTCCTCAAGAGAGTTCCTTTGTTGTGGAGGTGGTTCACTTCGCGTTGGTTGTTGGGCTCGGTTTCCTCCGTTGTATTGAGCTTGGGCGTTTGTGTCGTATGGCACCGGGTTGTTTTTTCTCCATGAGAAATTCGGATGGTTTCTTAGCCCAGGATGATAAGTATTTGGGAGAGGTACATTTCTTGCGTTTCCGCCATAATTATTTCTCCTCTCTTCCCATTCGGGCCTTCCAGTGCTTTGCCCCATAGCCCAATTAACTTGTTCGGTTTGTTCTCCTGGAAAAGTATGAGGGCATGAATTGGCATCATGTCCGGGTGCTCCGCAAATCTCGCAAAGTCGTGAGCTAGAAGGTTTATTTTGAGTCTTGAGTTGTCTTATTTCATTTGTCAACTCATCGATTTTAGATTGCATCTCGTCCTTCTCGCTCACTTGGTGCACGGCTCCCCTACGAACACGTACACTTTTTTGTTGAGAATTTGCTCCCAATGTTTCATACACGTCATATGCTTGTCTCTCCGTCAAACCCCAAAACGAACCACCTGCTGCATTATCTACCGCTCCTTGGCAATATTGAGTCAATCCGTCATAGAAGAATTGATTGAGTAGTTGAAGCGGATAGTGATGGTGTGGGCATTGAATGAGTAGCATTTTGAATCGGTCCCACGCTTCGTGAAATGCCTCTCCGTCTTGTTGTCCGAAAGTTGATATTTGAGTTCTCAATTGCGTCGTTTTTGAATGGGAGAAGTACTTGGTAATGAATTTATCGTAAACTTCATCCCATGTTCTTAGTGATCCGGGCGCCAAAGTCATCAACCATTGTTTCGCCCCGTCTTTGAGTGTATAAGGGAAACACTTCATTCGTAGTTGATCCTCGCTCAACCCATTCAATGGGGAGTTATCAATCGCCACATAGAAATCTCGGATGAATGATAACGGATCCTCTCGTGCTAATCCGTGAAATGAGGGCAATTGCTCGATGTGAAATCCGCTTATGTGGTAGTTCCTTGCGGCCGGTGCTAATTGGATGCATGAAATGGCGGTGTTCACTACGGGCTTTGCATAGTCCCTCATAAGATGTTCGACCGGAGGTTGTTGCGGCATGTTATAGTTCGCCTCCATCCCATATTGAGGTCCGGGATAATAATTCGCTCCATATTGCATTCCGACGGGTGGTTGTCTCGGATAAAAGTACCTCCCTTGTTGAGCTTTCGGTATCCCTTGATTGCGCCCAACATTATCATATCTCGGAAACCTTGGTTGACGAATTTCTTCCTCATCTATATTTTGTGCAACATTCTCAACCCTTGGTTGACGAGTGTTTTCTTCTTGGATCAAAAGTCGCTCTTCAAAGTCCGGATTCACCTCGCCGCTTGCCATTGATGTTGTGGCCATTATTTTTGGTGCTCTAATTCTTTGAACTTCGTCTATCGGTGGAAGAATCGGGTTACCCAACGATCTCCTACCAAGCATAAACAAAGGAAGTAAGAGCGAATTTTATCGAAATAGTATTGATCAAGAATAGCAATTCAACTATCATTAAAACAAGATTAAAAATTAAACGCCAATTCCCCAGAAACGGCGCCAAAAACTTGATGGATTCAAATTAAATACTCGCAAGTGTACGAATCGCTCTTGTAGTAAGCGGCAAGTAACTCCGAGGTCGATCTCTCGAGGAATTGGAAACGGTTTAAAATTCGATAATGTTCGGCAAATAGTCGAATGAACAAAAGTAAATTAAATTAAAATACATCATTGGTTGATTATGATTACAATTACTAATGCACAAAATTTAAATTGAACTAAGTGATAACAACACCAATTTGATAGTCGGATAAATGAGAGATAACAATAATGAGATTAATATGGGAATTTAGAGTCACCGACACACACGTAATCAATTGTTAGTTCCGATACTCAAATAAATAAGGTTAGGAATTATCGATTGCTCACGATTAAAAGAAATCCGTTTGATGGCGGAAATTCTAAAAATCACGATTGTTCTCAACGAAAATTAAGGGATACTCTTTTGATGGGGACGAAACCCTAGCTAACAATCAATTAACCGACTACTTTTGATGAGGTAAATCGTTAAAAGATCGCGCAAAAAAGCTTGAGAACATTCACAATCGTTTCTTTCGGGTCGTTTGATGGCGAACACCGATAAAAACCCTCGATTCGAATAATAATAACAACAATGAAAAAGGTTTGATGATCTAATTCAAAAGTTCTTAAACGAAGAACGAACAAGAGGAACAATCCCAAACTTTATCCGGAAAATCAAAAGGAACTAACAATCAAAAACATGTGTGTGGCTATATCTAAAAACCCATATGAAGTGTTTAGCCACACATGATTAATTCAACAACAATAGTGGAAATTGAAGAACAAAACATGGTAAAAACTTCCCTTGTAAATGCCGAAATCGAATTCCCGATGAAGGTTTGATGATCTTCTTACAAGAACTCACAACAAATTTATACAAGGAATTATTATATCTCACTAAAGTATTTTTCTCACTCCAAGAACACACAAGGAAGATGATGAAAATCTCTCTCTTTCCCACTCTTTTGGTGTTTTTCCTCCCTAATCTTGTGTTTTTCCACAAAATATCTTCTTCACAAGACAAGCACACCTCTCAAGGGGTCACTCCACTTTGTTTTATAGCCAAAAAATCAAGACAAAGGCTTAAAATATGCAAAGATGTCAAGGAAAGTGACATGAAACAAAAAGTGGCACGGCCCGTGTCCTAGGACACGGCCGTGTCGCACTGCGCTGAATAATCAAAAAGGTATTCTGTCAAGGGGCTCGGCCGTGTCCCGTGACACGGCCGTGCAACACTATGCGGGAAAGGCGAAATGGTCGATAGTGACTCGGCCGTGTCCCAAAAGGCACGGTCGAGTTCTTCTCATCCGGAAAGTGCAGTTCTTGCTGGAATGAGACCCGGCCGTGTCCTGTGACACGGCCGAGTTACTGATGTGGCTCGAGTCGCACAGTGCGGCTAGTTGAGTCGCCCCGTGCGGCCAAGTCCGCTTTTGGTCTTCTTCGGCTAGATCCTTCGTTCTTGTATCAATTCACCTCGGATTTTAGCATATGATATACCGTTTCGAAGCTAATTTCACGAGGAATTTATATCAAAGGAGAATACATCTCGATTCGGAGTGGAGATTCTGGGATTTAGGAGATTTGACCGATACTGCTTAAATCTTTCGTCGTTTTAGGCCCCGTTTTAGCTTTTGATCGTCATGGACTCCAATATTAGCTATGAAAGCGCATATTTCACCACAATCTTCGCTTGGCTACCTATAAATTAAAAACACACATACCACGCATAAAATAGAACAAAAATACTAAAAAGCAAACAAAAACACGACTAGAAAGAACAGAATGAGTCGATCAAGAATCGACTCATCAAGATCTGAGAACCTTCAGTGCCATTTCCCTGTTGCCATAGGTTTTGCCGAGGGAGTTGATCTCATTAATAATCTCAGTGAACCTTGTGTCCACTTGATCTATGGATTCGCCGTTCTTCATTTTGAAATTGTCAAACTTTTGAATAGCGATTGACAATTTATTTTCTTTAATTAGCTCCGTTCCTTCACACATTAAAGCTAATGTGTCCCAGATTTCCTTGGCATTCTTGCAGTTCTTGATCTTGACCATGGTGGATTTGTCAAGAGTCTGATATAATACATCTCTGGCCCGGTTATCAAGATTGGCCAGCTTTCTTTCTTCGGGAGTCAGCTCTGTCCTCTTCTTAGGAATCTTCTCTAGCTTCCTTGCTGCGATCTCCTCTGCTGTGTTGTCCTTCTCAAAGATGAATGGACCGTCCTCGATGATGCACCACATGTCGTCATGAATCAAAGATAAGTGTGCCTGCATCCTTATCTTCCAAAGATCATACTCGTCAACTGAAAACACAGGGAGTCTAGAGTGCATGTGTTCCATTATAAAATGAGAGTAAAGATATATATCTGATATAGATCTGGTTCGTGAAATAAATGAACCAACCGCTCCGATACCACTTGTAGGTCACAAGTCGTCCAGGTACAAATCTAGAGGGGGGGTGAATAGAATTGTAGAAACTCTTAACTCTTTTTCACGAAGAGTGAGTTTCTTCAGCTGATAGGTAAACAAATGACTTGGAGTCGTTTGTTCTTTAATATATGCGGAAGTCAGCTGATGACGAATAGAAAGCAACTAATGAAACACTTAACAATGAATGCAGCAGTTAAAGTATGATGCAATAAAACAGTAAAGAACGCAAGCGATTATAGTGGTCTCAGAGGTGGGGTAATCCTCTACTAATCCACTTTTCTCCAAACCAGTTGGAGATGAATTCACTATAATTCTCAACCAGTGATAAATATTACAGTGATTCAAACAAAACTACAACAGCTTCCAACCATTGGAAATCCGTGTCGTTGTACCACACTTGACTGCCTTGCACCTCTTGATCCTCGATCCTTGGATGCCTTTACAGTCTCTAACTTCAACCAGTGAAGTACCCCAAACTCAGGATTATAGACAAGAGTTTTTGTCTTCTCCAACTAAGAGCTTCTTTAAGTATGAACTTTTAGAACCGCTCTTTTCACGATGCTATAGATTGCTTTTTGATTGCTTGAATGCTATGATCGCTTGAAAGTATGTTCGCACCGGTGATTGCTCAGTTTTAAATCTTCGGATATATATAGGTCACGAGCTCTGAGCTTTTTCCTTGTAGCCGTTGCAAATCTTTTGAACAAATCCGTCCGTTGGAGGGAGACTTCTTTGTTTAATCTTTCTGAACGTTGCAAGGCTGGATTCTCATTATTTTAATCTATTTTCCGACCGTTGTGAATACTCTACATGTGATGCGCCGAATCTTTTGATTATAAAATGTTTAAAGTCTTCAAGGTGGGTCTGGATAGCTTTTTTAATTCATATCTCTTGCGGGAATCACTCCAATTTGTCTCTTCACGTTTGCATGTGACTTTCCGTAATACTTGACTTTTCAACGCATGCTGATGTGGACTTGGAGTACTTGGCTGACTTCGACTAGGCTGATGAGCAGTTAACATCTCTGCAGTCTGGACCTCTCTGATGTTCACTGTTTGTGACTTATCTGATCAGGTGACTTGTCTGAGGTACCTTGGCTGCAGTCTGGTCAAACTTCTCTGATAAAATGTGTTGACCAGAACTACTCTGACTCGACTCGACTGATCCTCTCTGATGGACTTAGATGTACTCAGTACTTAGCCGATTTTAGCCTAACTAATTTTTGGCCTATAGGAGATACTCATTTGGTTCTTCTTTACATTTTGCCAAGTTTTATACTAACATATTTGGCCTATGGAAGATACTCATTTGGTTCTTCCTTACATTTTTGCCAAGTAATAAACATTTAATTTTATATTAATGACATCATCAAAATCTAACAAGTATTCCTAACAGACCATACCTGAGCACATGGTTTCATTCACATGAGACTTACCTAAGAGGACCTTGGCAACTGCACTCTCGATGAACGCTGCTCTAACCGAAGAGAGGTTGACTCTGGGCACAGCTCTCGAGATAACCCAACCCTGACGCTCTCAACTACAACACCGATCCCTACAAAAGCATCCACAACTCTGATCTGGCGCCTCCACGAGCACCTATCAACCGTCATGGTCTCAGAAAGATTTAAGACCTTCAAATCTAATCTCAGCTGCTGCTCCCACATCCTCCTCGGTCTGCCTCTCCTCCTCTCCCCCGCAACCAATAAACTCTCGACCCTCCTCACCGGAGCATAAGCCTGCCTCCTGCGGACGTGGCCAAACCATCTCAATCTCCCTTCCCTAACTTTCGCTGAAATAGGCGCCACTTCAAACGATTACCAAACAGCATTAGTTTTCTCTGCTCCACTTTTCCGCTATCCGTTTGTGTCAGATCGGTTAGAGTTGTATACTGCAAAGTATACTTTATGTTTGTATTATTTTATTTCTCTGTAACTGCTTATGAGAATATTAATTACATTTAATCGCATATTTTGCATATTTATTCACATTATGGTTATGCAAATGAAATATCTAATTATTTTATATTGTAGGTAATGTGGTGTGTTGGTGTCACATGGAAGATCATATTATTGATGCCTTATAAAATAATATAATAGTTCACAACCTATATAATTATTAGACAAATTATGTGAAAGGTTGCAGTGTATGCTTGAGATTAGTTGGTCTTGACTATTACATGCATTAGCGTATTTGCATACGTTGAACTGGATTGAGGTGAGATAGTGTCTTCTGTACTAACTGTAAGAAGAATGTAAATCTCGGATAATTATTATTTCTTAATTCCAAGTATATAATATTTAATTGTGTATCTATAATATTTATTACTTTGATTTACTAGGGGTGATAGTCAAAATGACTGACTCAATAAGCCTCGTATCTTGGGAACAATATTATTTATATGACAATTATTATTATTACTAGAAATCGTATCCCGACTCGTGCGGCTTGATGATGTCCCCTTGAGGAGCTCGATAATGATTATTATATTAAACCCTGCATGTGGATTTAATTCCGATATAATAATAAGGTTCGAGCGGTACTACTCTTGGATAAGATATTAATTAATTAAAGATGCCAATAGCTTAAATTAATTAATGAACATTCGATCTTAAACATGGGAAATAATATATAAATAAGGAGCCCGATTTCGTAAAATTGGGATTTGGGTAGCAAGTGCAATATTAACTCTCCAATGGACTGAGTTGATATTAATAAACTCAATATGTTAGGAAAGATCCTAATGTGGAAATTTGGGGTCGATTAGGAGTCCTTCCATAATCCTTCTTAAGATTAAAGTAGTCCATAACACCTATAAATAAGATACATTGGTTCGGCCGAAATTACTCTCTTACAGTCCAAGAAATTTTGATTTTTCTGCTTTGTGTTTGATTGTGGATCTTGACTTGTGTCTTCGATTCCATAATCGGGTAAACACAATATTTTTCTAAAATACCAATATATTCAAGAAAAATACAGAGAAAAATCGTGAGGTAATTTTCTTTGGAGTGGTTCGGCCGATTCAGTTTGTTGTTCAAGAAAGTCCGGTAGATTGTTGCCCACATGACATCCGGATATAGACGGGATAATACTCTAGAAAATCTAAAGGTATAAATACAAGGAGATCGAGTTAAGATTCAAAGGTAATGTATTTTTAGATCTCTTAGATCTAGAAGAACACTACGAGTTATCATAGATAGACGTGTAGATTAATTTTTTTCGTTTAAATTGCTTATTAATATGTTAATTAATTATTTGACGAGCCTAAATAGATCCGGTTTATGAGGACCGATTTTAGTAAATCAAACCTGACGCTTCCGCTGCGTTTTATTTCCATCAAGATCTACATGTGATCTAATTTTCAAGGCCATATTCTTATATGCGCACTGATATTATCCACTCCAACAATGCTACATGCACAACCAATTTACACAACCAAACTTTACAACACATCATCTCACCATACATTTATCACTAAATTCATTATTTATTCCACCACCTACCCCACCACCCACATCATCAATGGTTCAAAACAAACACAATCATTACAACGGTTGTGATTGTATCATTTTTCTATCCACTTCATCAGTCCAGAAATACTAGTATGACTTGTATTATCAGCTGACCATTCATGTCCAGCCCAACCCATTTATGCTAGGCCCGATGAGGTTGCGTGACCCGACCCGCTGAATCAAAAAAAAAAAAAAACGATTGCTCGGCCCAACCCATGACCCATGTCCATTTTGTGTCATGCTCGTCTCGTGTTCTACCAAACCCGTGCCGGATCTGGGCCAATTTCCGAGCCCAGTAGCCTTTTGGCATTTTCTTAACTCTCTCTTTTTTCTAGTTCGTGATTCATTTAGTTGGTAATATATATATATATATATATATATATATATATATATATATAGAGAGAGAGAGAGAGAGAGGTTAAACGGGCTCGGGCTCGGCGGGCTGACTCGTTTAACTCGCTAAAAAATCGGGTTAGGGCCGATATTTTCTAGCCCGTTTAAATTCGGGCTTTTTTGGCCCAGACCGTTTAGCCCGAATCCCAATATATATATATATATATATATATATTGTTAATTTCAACTTACAGTATTACTATATTTATATAACATATATTAATATTATATATGTAATATATATTAATATTATATATAATATATATTATTACTGTATTTGTTAATATAGTATATATATATATATATATATATGGGCAATTTACATCTGACTACCTTTTTAGATAGTCTAATTACAGTTTGGTCCCTATTGTTTCAGATATTACAATGAAGGACAAACTTTGCAATGTCCAGAAACTATATTTACAACGAAGGACAAAAGTCAAATTTTCAGGTGATGTCACTGCAGAGAGAGTACTGATATTCCGAATTTGCCCTTTTATTTTTCCTTTTCTTGTTTACCCATTTATTTTTCGCCTCACGTGGGTGGCACATGCTGGACCTCGTTGTAATATGTATAACACTTTTGGACTTCAGTGTAATAAATTTTCAAGCTTTCTAGAAAAAAATATTTTTTCCAAAAAGAAAGTATTTTCTGGAAAAAAATATTATTTTTCGAAAAAATAAAAAAAAAATTATTTTCTGGGAAAAAATTATCTGTTCGAAAAAAATATTATTTTATGGAATTTTTATTTTTTTCAAAAAACTAAAAAATATTTTCTCGAGAAAAAATTATTTTTGGGCAAAATAATATTTTCTCGAAATAAAATTATTTTCTGGAAAAAATATTATATTTTCGAAAAAATAAAACTATTTTCTAGAAAAAAATGAAAAAAAATATTTTTTCGAAAAAATTAAAAAAATATTTTCTGGAGGAAAAAAATATTTTTTTGGCAAAATAATATTTTTTCGAAATAAAATTATTTTCTTGAAAAAATATTATTTTTTCGAAAAAATAAAATTATTTTCTGAAAAAAAAATAAAATAAAATATTTTTGCGAAAAATAATATATTTTCTGGAAAAAAATTATATTTCAAAAAAAAATATTTTCTGAAAAAAGAATATTTTTTAAAAGAAATGTATTAGCCAAACACTTTAATAACTTATAAGCTATTTGTTTAATATGAAATGTATTTTAAAAGAAATATTTTATTCAAGTAAATAGAGTGGCATTTTCGTCTTTTTAATAGAAGTCAACACCAATTCAGATTTTTGTCCTTCGCTGTAATTTATGAAACAATAGGGACTAAAGTGTAAAGAGGCCATTTAATAGGGTAGTTGACTGTAATTTCTCCATATATATATATATACATAAAAGTATATTTTTGGTTATATTTATTATAGAATAGTTGTTACTATATATTGCTACCCAAAATATTATCTGGAGATGAATATTGCTGGAATGGATGGATAGCAAACAAAGTGCGAGAGCACTTCCGTGGAGAAAGTAAATAACACAAGATTTGCCGTGGTTGTTAGTCCCGGGCTTGAATGTGTAACACCCCCAAAACCGTATGGGAATATTACACGCCGTAAACCCTTTCCGCAAGGATCTACCAGGCTAAACGTCCAAAAACAACCAAATACTTGCCCGGCCAGGGTCAAACAATATAATAATACAGACCGTTAAGGTCACTTACACATAAACACACAGACCGATGAGGTCACACAACTCTATCAACAGGACTGACTAACAACATTACCCACACAGGGTTCGAAATACAATACAACAGAAGACTGAATCAACTCTAACAATACAAATAAACTCTACCAACTCTCAACTCTTGATTAGTATCGCAGCTCGTCATCCCCTTGTGCCAATCTCGTGATCGCTCCCCGAACTCGCATGTACCGGACGCAAAACAGACATCCACCCCGAATACTGGGGTTAGTAAACTCCACCGCTTTACTAGTGCAAGTATCAAACCATACGAAATATAACAAGCAAATAGCAACTACGAATTTAATACGGAAATCAATTATCAAAATGTTCCCGAGAAGTTTTAGAATTTCGAACTCAAGTAAGAGATATTTGAAAAGGAACACATCATCTCGGGATTTTTAAAGCGTAAATTCTTTTGATCTCGAGTCCCAATTTACAAAACCCTTTTCGTAAACATTAGGGCCTTAGCCCGATTCTCGTTCAAAGCATACTAAATAATATATCATTATGAGTCCGAGATCCATATTTAAAATGTTACCCGAACAATCATCGCTACACGATCATTGTTCGTACACATCATGTACCGAACTCCGAGGCCTCGACGGACCTTACCCGACCACACACATTGTTCGTACACATCATGTTCCGAACTCCGGAGGCCTCAACGGACCCTACCCGGCCACTCACTCGGGTAGTACAGATCTTGTACCGAACTCAGGAGGTCTCAACGGACCCTACCCGGCCACAACATCGCTCGTACACATCATGTACCGAACTCCGCAGGCCTCGCTGACCCTACCGGATCACACACCTTGTCCATACACGTCATGTACCGGACTCCGGAGGCCTCGACGGACCTTACCCGGACCACACACTTTGTTCGTACACATCATGTACCGAACTCCAGAGGCCTCGTCAGACCCTACCTGGAACACACACACATCGACACGACACAATTCATAATCATTAAATGTCAAGCCATTCCACATTACACTGAAATATTCAATCAAGTATGTAAACCAAAACAACACAAATATCATGATCATCACAACGACTCTTAACCAACATAACACACATTCGGTACACAATACATTGAACAACCACGTGTACAACCATCTCATATGTACATCGCAATCCTGCACAAATGGCACGACGCCTAACACGGATACCAATATATCACTATTATCGCAAAGCCTTCAAATTTCGGAAAACACAACCAACTCAAACGGAACATATTTACGGAGGCAAGCAAAATCGTCATACATATCATACGTAATTACTAGTCACAAGATACAAGTCGTATAATAAGATACTTGCCTCGGTTAATAGACGATGATACGAACGGAAAGGAAGAGTTGAACACGACCGCAAGGAACCGGCGGAAATGAACCTAACGATTCGAATAACACAATCACAACCAACTCTAGACGATTACGGAAATGGAATACACCCGGAAACCCGCCTACGATTCATGTATATTCGTACCAAAAATAACAACGAGGGCGGACCACAACCAAACCCTCCCGATTCCGTAAAAATCCACAAAATATCCATGAATCCGTAGGAAAACTAAAGATACTAACAATATTAATCGTATACATCATGAATCCACCAACAAAACGGAACGAATCGGAAGAAAAACCCAAAACCCCCAAATTAATCGAAAATAGGGTTTTAGAGTATTACCTTAGGAGATTCAAGTACCAAGATCCGTAGAACACGCGTTAGATTGATTGCCCGGGCTTCACTACCGAAGGAAAATGGTGAAAATCAACCCCCCAATGGATAAAGATGAAGAACTCTTCCCCTCTCTCTCACTCTCTCTCGCGATGCAGGTGAAATGAAGGAGAAGACGACCGATCTCGTCTAATAAGGACAAGATTGCACAATTACCGCTTTGTGTGCCGCGACACAGCCGAAGTGTGCCGCGGCATAGGCCAAAAATTACTCCCAGGTTTCGGCATTGTACCGCACAAGGCTGCGCAGCCGCACCCGCATACTGGGTTTTGGTCGCGGAAGACACACGAGTGTGCCGCGGCATCAAGCTTGGCATTGTGCCGCGGCACCGGATAGGTGTGCCGCGACACACTGATTCGTTTGGCCAACAACTGAAGGAATTTGTGTGCCGCGGCGCACACACCTTGTGCCGCGGCCCACACCCCCTTTTGTGTCCCAAAATGATAACAATGATCCGGAAAGAGAATAAAACGATAGGAATCAATATTTGGGGACTAATAACACGAAATGGATCCACGGCAACCCCGAAACGGCGGTTCCGCACAACAATAACGAGAATACAGTTCAACAGTTTGACAGGAAGGACACGCTGCAAAGTACACGAGGGTCACTACGATCGAGAAATACACCAAAAACGAAAATACAAGGGAAAGAAAAATACGGATATTACACCGAACGACCCCGAAACCCGAACCTGAATAAGAATCGATGATACGGTTACGTCGTACTCGCACATACGGATTTAAGAGCTAAGAGAACACACAATTCCGACCACCCGAAGGCTCGGAATTCGACAACGGAAGTAATCTCCCAAAACTTTGGGAAATTACGAAAATGGCCCAAAACGTCCGAAAATCACGATACGCGATCGAAACACCAAACCAAAGCTTGCAACAAGAATAATAACATTAAATGAACTTACGAGAAACTCGAAACAACAGTTTCGGACGAGATTCGCAAGAATCGAACTCAAGTGCGAAAAAGCGTCTAAAAAGCACGGAACTCAACAAAACGACACTGAAACGAGCTCGGATGACAAAAAGTGCAGAACTAATCATTCTCGAAATGACAAAACGGTCATGAGCAAGTCGTCAAAACGGACTTCGGCCGAAAAAAGAAATTTACCGAAAATCGAAAATTGCGGATATTACAGAATGCTCTCGCGAGATATTATTAATACGAATATTCTGAGATACAAGTATTAATGTTAGAGTACAATTATAATGAGTGTAAAGATCCTAGTTATCTTAGCTAGTGAGCGTGTAGATTGCCGGAAGAACCAGATATGATGCTCTGTGAGTTCTTGTAACAACATTGATGAGCTGTGACGACTGTGAGGGATCGACGGTCTCTCACAGTGTGTATAAGCTGTGTATCTGAGCTCCTGGACTTGCGAGTCTCTTCGAATCTTTGTTGTGGAGACTTCGTACCTCTGCCGACCGTCTTCTGGTTGAGAGGTACTGAGAGAGAAATCCTGAGGTAGATCCGGGAGATGAAGCCGAGAGCTTGAAAGTATGTATGCGTTTGTATGTATTTCCGTGAATGAAGTTGGAACCTTTTTCCAGTAGCTGGATGTTCCCTATTTATAGGACTGAGAGATGTTGGGCGATCGCCTTTGCTGTATTATAATAAGCGGGCGATCGTCTTTTAACATATGGGCTGGTCTCCTTAAAGTCCGCAGGAGTTGGTGGCAGTCAGCTGTGTGGTCCAATGAGAAGTCTGCACGCGTCTGAGTCGCTGTCACTGGCGGTCCCACCTTGTACCTTTCGGCAGGTTTGTCGGTAGGTGATAAGGTGGTGACAGGCTGTGGTCAACGATCCATGTTATGCGGTGCCTTTCGCGGATCTGCACATGGGCACTGCTTTGAGATCCAATCTTCGTAGACATTGACGGACGAAGGTCTATGTTCATGGTGCAGGACGGTCGCCCTAGGTCAGGCACCGGAGTCGATCGCTAGGTGCTAAAGGCGATCGTCTTGAGAGTCGATCGCTAGAGACTCGAAGGTGGACTGTTACCTTCGTTTAGGCGAGTTCGCCATAGCTTGATTGGTTGTGGACTCGGTCGCTCGGCTATGTAGTCGATCGCCTGTCGAGGTGAATAAATCTCGACACAACAATTGCCCCCCAGCTCGCTCCGATGTTGGAAACGTGGGGTGAGGCGGTTCCGCTGGCGATTGTTGAACTATGACGAGCGACTCAGCATTTTACTGAACTGGCGATCCTCTTTGAGCGGATTGACTTGTATTTGGACAACCTGGTCGATCGCTGAAATGAGCGGGAAATGATAATGGATGTGGAAAAGTCTCCGGGGCACGTGTCGGGTTCCAATTGGGGGATACCGACGGTTAGCTGCGACTCCTTGTCTGGCGCGTCCTTGAAAAGATGCGTACGCGAGTTTCAAGGGAGTCATTAATTGCGACGGTCGCACTTCAACCCCTGAGACTCTCCTTAATTACATTGAAGTCCCTGCGCCGGGTTAAGACCCTTATGCGCTTTTTCGGAGAAGAAGACTTTTGCTGAAGATTTTTCTGGAGAATTCGACTGCTGATCGTCGATCGACTCGATTCTTGGTAAGAAAAGACACTCTTTTTCTCCTCTTCTTGTTTCGAGAATGTCTGGAACATCTTCGCACGGAGTGGGCACCACCTCCGCCACCGGGGCTTCGACTGCCCGGGGAGGATCCTCCGCAGATTTCCATATGGAGACGGCCGCTGAGGCTATTCGCGCCGGTATTGACCCTGCGGAAGTCGAGGCGCTGTTCAATGAGGCTGACGCGGCCAGGGAGGCGGCGATTGAGCACAGACGCTCGCAGATGGAGAGAGATCTGGCGGTGAGGGCCTACTGGGAGCGGCATAGTGCCTTTGGCCAGGCCTATGTGGCCTTTGCTGAGATTATGGAGAGGTTGGCCGGTCCATCTCCTAGATTCAATTACAGGGAGTACTCGATCGCTCATCCTTATCAACCTCCCAAGCGGTCGCTTTTCCGGGCTGCGCAGCGATCTACATGGTCTCTTGGCCAGATAAGGAGCTCGGCGACCAGAAAGGACCTGGCTGTCTGGAGGACGAGGTTTCATGTCCCTTCAGATGTGGATTTTTTTGTGCCAGTCGAGAATGAACGGGCCGATCAGCCTCCGAAGGGAATGGTCGCCGTGAACGAAGCAATCATGGATGCCGGGCTGCGGTTCCCTTTGTCGTCCTCCGTTTCCCATCTGCTGGCTGCTTGGAACTTGGCGCCGCTCTAACTAACGCCGAATGCCTGGTTCCAGATCATTTGCACTCTCACCTTGTTCGGCGGTCACCGACTGTACCGCCATCCTTCGTCGTTGTAGATGAACCATCTGTTCAAGCTGACGGCTCAGAAAGGGTCGGTCGGAGGCTATCATATTCAAGGCCGATCCGGTCGGGTGATCCTCGGAGTCCCGAACAAGGTGCGGGGCGACCTGGCGAAGTGGTTCTGGGTCGGCGGTTAATGGAAGGCACTGGCGAGCAACAATCCCATGGACGAGTTGAACATTCCAACTGGCTTTCGGGAGAGGAATCCGGGTAAGGATTCTGACTCTCCCTTGCAGGTTTCCATATTCCGACGATCGACGAGCTTCCTTTCGACTTTTTGATCATCTGGGAGCGGATATGAAGTTTGTCGGATGACGATTTAAACGCTTGCCGGATCAACAGGGAGAGTCGTTGGCTGTCAGCTCAGCTATTCAGTTTTCCACGTCATCTCTCGGTCTCAGGTATGAGTTTCTACGATCTCCAATTGCTTGGCGATCGTCCTGCTTGGAGAGTGTCTGACCGTGGTTTGATTGTTCTTTAATGCAGAAGTTCGCTTTCCTCGTTTCTCGGAGCCCCCACCGGAGATAGCTATGTCGAATCCTGGAGTTTTGGGTCGTCTTCGCCACAAGAAGTCATCTCGGGCTCCTCCTGTGGCGTTACCTATCATTCTGGAGGTGAGGCCCGTCGTGGAGCCGATCATAGCGGAGGAGGAAGTTCGTGAGGAGGGGCTTCGAACGAACCGCGAACGGCAGAGGTCGGGAGAAACTCCAGCTTCTGTCCCTGCCAGTGAGGTGCCGATCGCCGCGCCTACGATCACCGCTGTTCCACCGGTGGATGAGCCTACGCCCTCTGCGGCGTTCTTACGAGAGATGGCGATCGCCGAGGCTGAAACCCCTCACGGGAAACCATACTTCGGCCGCGATCCTGAGAGAGCCGAGAGGTAGACTTTGCTTGTTGAGTAGAATTACGTCACTTGCGTGGGAGATGTGCTCACTTTTTGTTGATTTGATGCAGGATCCGTAGCGCTAACCCATCTTGCCCGCCGATGGTATTGGATTTTCTGGCGAGCCGATCTCCTCGCCAGGCCTGCGATGTCCCGCTATATGTGAACTGGGCCGTATCTGCTTTGCCGAAAGCTTGGACGACTGACTTAGATGTGATCGCTCGTCACCGATCTGGGAGTGCGATGCAGGCTGCTTTTGCTCTTTCTCTTCAGGCGGCGACGATGGCTGCCCAATCTGCGCATGAGTTCGAGGGGCGTCCTTCTACTACACGCCTGCAGGTGGATCTCAAGGCGGCTCGGAAAGAGAACGCTGAGTTCGCTGATAGGATTGTGGCAATGGAGAAGGACTCCCTGGATGCAGCCAAGCGGGCGAACCATGAACTTGAGCTGGCGAGACAGGATGCCGAGCAAGCCCGGGCGACGGTCAACTGATTTCGGGACCAGATGATAGATGCCCGAAGGTTGCAGGCGGCCACTGAGAAGGAGGCTGATCAACTGAAGGTGACTGTTGCTCGGCTGACTAGCGAGCTGGCAGCATCGAGGGGAGAGACGACTGCAAGGGATGCCGAGCTCCAGGGTGCCCAGCAGGCGATGGCGGAGCTGAAAGGGAAACTAGAGGCGACCGAGGCCAATCTCTTTCTTAATGTGGAGTTCGTCAGTGAGTTTGCCTATTATATGGCGTTTGCTGACTCGCTCCGAGCTGCTAAGAAGGGAGGACTGGAGGTCGGCCCTCTAGCCAAAAACTTCAAGGCGTATGCGCTGGGGCACCCCCTTCATCCTGACTTCTCCGTGCCGATCTTGGATCTCGCGGACATCGGTGTGGACTTGAGCTGGTATCTGACTCCGGCGAACCTTGTTCATCCTGACGCCACGGAGGACGGAGTGGCTGCACCGGAGGCTGGTGAAGGGTCGCGGGCCGATCTGGAGGTTGAAGGCGAAGGCCAGGCAGGGGCCTGAGGCTCTTCGTTCTTAATGTTTTAGCTCTTTTGCTTTGTAATTTTGTAGCTTTCTCTTGTAGTACTTAGGCCTTTGGGCGACCGTGTATGTACTTTTGAGACTTCAAGTAATGAAATGAATGTTTGCTTTTTCGATCTATCACTTGAATGATTGCTTTTCTGAGTCTTTTGCTTGACTTTGTACAAATGTGTGAGGAGAGATCGTTGCGTGTGTAGGTCTAAGTGAACTGATAAACTCAAATAGATAACTTTTACAACAAATTCGATCGCTGCACAAACATCTGAAAAATGCCGATCTCCGTATGTAATTGAATAGGGACGATCGTCGTATAAATAGATCCGCACTCTTCCCCCTTGTTTTTGTTCATTTAGTGAAAGTAAGGGGACGAAAATAAATCGTCGAGTGAGCGGTCTTCAATTTTGTCGAATCCTCGAGGAAGGCCATCCATCTCGGTCTTGAGGAACCGTGCACGATCGCGGAGTACGACGGACCGATCTCCACGATCATGTCTTATGCGCGAGCGACATTCCGTCTGATGGCTAAGTTCTCGCGACTCACTTAATTGGTAGGGTCCTCCGAAGGCTGCGCCTCGCCTCATATTTAAACGAAGGGCGTGCGGTCTTGGTCTGGAAGATTCCTTGCGCGGGGCGTCATCGGATTAATCAAATCCACGTCCGTGGCTTGTTAGCTTTGCTTCCACCTCGGCCCGCCATGAAGATGGCGACCCTCGACGGTGTACGTTGAGACGGGGGGAGGGACGCGTCGAATTGTCCGGGAAGGACCCACCACGTTAAGTGATGGACCTTTGAGGGCGGGCGAACGTGTCCACAGATTAGTTTTGGAGGGCCCTCAGACTATGCCGGCCTCGTATTTAAACGAAGGGCGGGCGATCGTGGCCCAAAAGGACCTTGCATGGGCACAAAGAACGGTTCCATCGTCCTCCACGATCATGGCGACACTCTTCTACCTCGGACCATCAAGTCAGATGATGATCCTCTACGGTATACATTGTGTAAGGGGAGGAGATCGCCTGCCTAGGTTCTTCATGTAGATGACGAACTTTAGAGGGCGAACGAGTAATCCTCTGATTTATTTTGGAGAGACCTTCGGCTACGCCCGCATCGTATTTAAATGAAGGGCGAACGATCGAAGCCCAAAGGAACCTTGCATGGACGGATCGTCGGTTTAATCGATTTTCGCGACCATAGCGGCACTCTTCTACCTCAGACCATCACGTAAGACGACGATCCTTGACTGTATACGGTGTGCCGGGGGAGGCGATCGCTGCCTAGGTCCATCATGTTGATGACGAACTTTAGAGGGCGAGCGAGTCATCCTCTTTTTTGAAGCGTTTGCTCAGGCAGTAGCCTTTGATTTGATGAGGCGGGAAATCGGGGAGAGACTTCCGAAGTTCCCTTCTCTTGATTGAAGCATGTAGATACGGTCGCCGAGGTTGATCGAGGGGTCGAATCGTATGAGCTTTTCGGCCTATTCGCATTTGACTCGGGCGACCGTGTTGGGAGATTGGTGGGGCTCCGGCTAAGCCATTAAACTGTCCAACTTGCCCTCCTCGAACAATCTCCCGAGTTGTCTGAGGAGGTCGCGGCATTGGTTGGTGCTGTGGCCGGGACTCTTGTGGTAGGCATAATATTGATTGTAGTCCAAATGACCGTGGTCCCTTATCGCCTTTGGCTTGTTTAGCGGTTCGCGCCCCTTGATGGCGTAAAAATTATGGGCCGGAGTTCGATTGAACTTGTGGAGGAGATGGGCTTCCATATCCTCGAAGGCCTTATGGTCGCCGGATGGCTTGGCGACCGTCTTTTTGGTTTTGGCGATCGCCGTCTTTCAGACTGGAGGAGGCGTTTCCTCGCCTAAACGGAGGGTGAGTAGCCTTTGCCTGGCCAGAAAGTCGGCAGCCTTAGCTCGGAAGATCACGTAGGTTGGGGGGATGTCCTTCGTGAGATGTCTAAATATGGGTGAATGACCGTAGAATCCCCCCAGGACCGAGTAGAGAGCGAGCTCGTCGCTGATGGGCTCGCCGGTGAGGACTATCTCATCCACCCGATCGATGTAATCTGCGTCGGATTCGTCTTCTCCCTGCCTGATTTTCATCATGCGGTGGGGGCCTTCTGGTCTGGCGACCTTGGCGGCGAAGTATGACGTGAAGTCACTCGCCAGTTTCTCAAAGGAGATGATCGATCGCGGAGGTAGTGAGATGTACCACCTATGGGCCAGCTCGCCTAATGTTAACGGGGAGATTCGGCATTTGGTTGCATCTGATGCCCCACACCCGGTCATGTAAATCAGAAATTTACTTAGGTGGGCCTCGGGGTCCGATCTCCCTTCGTATAGAGGCGTTTTGGGAGGGGCGATCCTTGGTTGCACGGGGGCAAGCTCGATGTGGACCGCGAGTGGCTCGGTTGATCCGATGACCTTTCTACTGGTGCTTGCCCCGGTATCCAAGAGTGCTTTCATCTCGTCGAGCTGGCGTTGCATAGCGGCCATCGCCGTAGCCTGGCTGCTTGCGGCTAGGCGTTCGGAGCGTGAGCCGAGGCGATCAAGTACTGACCCTCTGGCGATCGTAACGGGAGCCAGATGGCTGACCTGCATTCGGCTGGGAGTTGGGTAGGCCGAACTCCTGGTGACGGACTTGGATTCCGTCGTCGCGTGGTTGGGGCCAGAATGCCCCGGTCGCCATGATGGGTCGCTTCCCAAGCGATTGAATACGGAACCATCCGGCCGCGCGAGAGCTTTTTTCTCACGAATCGGGGCTTTCTGACGATCGCTCGCCCAGTAGCCCTTTGAATTTCCGTTTGCCCACGCGGCGGATGACCGAGGGAGTCATTGCGGGCGCCGCGCATGCTCTCTGTCGCTCCTCAGGATGGCCATAGCCTCCTCGATCTGTTCCGCGGTTTGGAACTGGTCGAGTGAGAGGCTGGGACCACCCCTCAGGTGCGGGATCGAGAGCCTCGCGTTGCCGCGACTTCCTTCTGCCGTCGGATGCGACTCCGATTGAGTCGGGATATGGTGTCTGGCGGTTCGGAGAGCGGCTCTCTTCGATGTAGTTGCGGACGTCATGATTCTGAAGGCTTTCTTTGAAGCGCAGTCAGTGTCACTTCAAGTATATGCCCCGAGAACAATGAGTGTTCTCCGGGATGGTAGGAATAAAAATGAAGGTTAAGATGCCACTTCCTCTAGCGCCAATTGTTGCTACCCAAAATATTATCCGGAGATGAATATTGCTGGAATGGATGGATAGCAAACAAAGTGCGAGAGCACTTCTGTGGAGAAAGTAAATAACACAAGATTTACCGGGGTTGTTAGTCCCGGGCTTGAATGCTCTCGCGAGATATTATTAATACGAATATTCTGGGATACAAGTATTAATGTTAGAGTACAATTACAATGAGTGTAAAGACCCTAGTTATCTTAGCTAGTGAGCATGTAGATTGCTGGAAGAACCAGATATGATGCTCTGTGAGTTCTTGTAACAACGTTGATGAGCTGTGATGACTGTGAGGGATCGACGGTCTCTCACAGTGTGTATAAGCTGTGTATCTGAGCTCCTGGACTCGCGAGTCTCTTCGAATCTGTGCTGTGGAGACTTCGTGCCTCTGCCGACCGTCTTCTGGTTGAGAGGTACTGAGAGATAAATCCTGAGGTAGATCCGGGAGATGAAGCCGAGAGCTTGAAAGTATGTATACATTTGTATGTATTTCCGTGAATGAAGTTGGAACCTTTTTCCAGTAGATGGATGTTCCCTATTTATAGGACTGGGAGATGTTGGGCGATCGCCTTTGCTGTATTATAATAAGCAGGCGATCGTCTTTTAGCACATGAGCTGGTCTCCTTAAAGTCCGCAGGAGTTGCTGGCAGTCATCCGTGTGGTCCAATGAGAAGTCTGCACGCGTCTGAGTTGCTGTCGCGTGCGGTCCCACCTTGTACCTTTCGGCGGGTTTGTCGGTAGGTGATAAGGTGGTGACAGGCTGTGGTCAACGATCCATGTTATGCGGCGCCTTTCGCGGATCTGCACATGGGCGCTGCTTTGAGATCCAGTCTTCGTAGACATTGACGGACGAAGGTCTATGTTCGTGGTGTAGGACGGTCGTCCTAGGTCAGGCACCGGAGTCGAACGCTAGGTGCTAAAGGCGATCGTCTCGAGAGTCCATCGCTAGATACTGAAGGTGGACTGTTACCTTCGTTTAGGCGAGTTCGCCATAGCTTGATTGGTTGTGGACTCGGTCGCTCGGCCATGTAGTCGATCGCCTGTCGAGGTGAATAAATCTCGACACAACACTATATATATAAAATATATTGTTACTGTTTTTTTTTGTTTATGATTTATAAAAAATAAAAAATAGATTTTTTAAATATTTAGCCCGAAGCCCGTTAGGGTTAGGTTTAGGGCCGATATTTCCTAGTCCGTTTAAATCCGGGCTTTTTGGGCCCGTACCGTTTAGCCCGAAGCCTGCTAGGGCTAGCCCGGAACCGCTAGGGCTAGCCCGTTTAACATATATATATATATATATATATATAAAGTAAATAGATATGTGTGCCTTAGTCTACAGGCTATTGGGCTTCTCCCAACTAGTATAGGGCTAGGCCTCTTAGAATATTCCAGAATATGTAATCTCTCCATATTTAAAGGGACCCTATGAATGAGAATATACATCTTCTTCTGCTCTAATTCTTGTCTTTGTGCTTTTACTACAACACGTAGTCTACTCACTGAGAGCAAGAAAAATCGTCCGAAATTCAGAAAATTACGGGGAAAAATCGAAAATTTTTATGAAAACCCTAGCTGTCTTCTTCCACCAGCAGATCCGTCCAGCGCAGATCCGACCATCGTCGCACAGACCCAGCCCACTGCAGATTTAGACCAGATTCGCGACTACCAGCACCTCAACCGTCACCTGCTCGTCTTCCAAAAAAACTAGTTGTCGCCTGCTCGTCGCTTGCTCCGACGCGTCTCGTCCTCCAGCTCCTGCTCCGACGCGACTCGCCCTCCGGCTCCTGCTCCGAAGTGACTCATCCCTTGCTCGCTTGACTCCCAGCCCAGATCGGTCGCGAGACTCCCAGGTCGATTTTCAGCCCACACCAGACAGCCCGACCCGCGCGCCGACCCAGTTTATAACCTTACCCAGTTGCTGTCCAGCCCGACCCGGGAGTTTTAATCAAATAATTTTTTTTCTTTTCTACCCCAATCGCAAAGCAAGGTACATAAGACGAACCTAGCTGTCTGTCCATGGATTACTTTATATGTCTTTATTTGATTTAATAGCACAACATGATTTGTGAATTGATTTAATTATGTTTAATTATATCAATAAATTAATTAACCAATTCAAATAAATCATTTAATTCATACTCCTAGTTTAATAACTAATCATAATTGCGCCATAAGATACCTACTTGACTGCATAATGTGTATTTAGTTATACCACATAGGAATTATATGTTTATATATATAATTATATATATATATATATAATTGGCATGCATATTTAGATATGACATGCAATTAGGCTACATACCTAGCATATTTAGATGACTGTATATCTACTACTTATAATACCATGATAACGAAACTTCATGTGTATCACATCGAAACCATGACCATATCTTGGTTCTAAAATAAAATAATCCTATTATTGAATAATTTATCATGGACGAACTCATGATTATGTGAAACTTATTAATTTCCTCATCCTGTATAGATGGCTGATCCGACTCGTCCGGAATTCGACATCCTGGACTCATAAGGACTTGAGTACCATCGATGGGTGTCCGACGTCGAGACCACATTTATCGCTAAGGACTATAGCGCAACTCTCCTTGATCCTACGACCAACGGACCGTCTGATAAGGTGAAAGCGAGTGCGCTAATGTTCCTTAGGCGGCACATCGACCCTAGTCTAAGGTGGGATTATCTTCAGTTGAAATTCCCCAAAGAACTGTTGGATGCCCTTAAGTTCCGTTTCGGGAATATACACATTACCTTAATTCCCGCGTTGATCGTGCAGTGGAACGAAATCCGATTGCTTGATTACAAATGAGTAAACGATTTCAACAAAGATCTACTCCGCCTCAAGGCACGTCTTAACTTCTATGGAAAGGAAATCACAGAGGACGAGATGATCCAGAAAACGCTTTCCACATTTCCTATTTCAGCATTGATACTAGCGAACCAGTATCGATTGGAGTATGATAACAAACGTATCACCACCTTCATTAAGCTAATCAACCTCCTTCAGGTGGGTGAAAGGTATAATGAGGTGTTGGTGAACAATAATGCCAGGCCAGCTGGGACAAAGCAAATTCCTGAGGCTAATTTTGGCAAAACGAAACGTGGAAGACGACCCGACGAATAGGGTACTGGACGCGCTAATCCTAAACCACATGGAACGAAACCGCATGGTGGTAAGGGACGTGGCGGTCGAAGACGTGGTCGAGGTCGTGGAGGCTCTTCCAATGGAGAAAGGAAAGGTAATGCTCCCAGCCATGGAATCAAGCAGCAAGTACCTCATAAGACTCATGCTCCCACAGAACGAGTACACGACGCCCTATGCTTTCGCTGTGGAATGACTGGCCATTAGTTCAAAAATTGCCATGAAAGCAAGCACGTCGCAGCTGCATACAAGAAATATAGAGAGACCAAAGCAGAGGCTCCATATATGGAGGAAAATGATAACTACGTTCCACCAATGTCAATTTCACAGTCACTGATTGTCATAATAACACATACGAGTTGGAGTCATTAGATGCCCCACTCTATGACTAATTTATGTTTCGGTCGACATTTTTCGTATTTTGTTTTTGCCTTAAATGATTTTATTCAATAAAAGTGTGATTAATTTTGATTTTTGAACAAGATATTATTGTTGCTTACTTTATACATGTGATTGGTTTTATTCTACGTCTTGAATATTGCTCCTTATGCTTGAGTTTGTAAGTTCATAGTTTCTCCACTTTACGTAGGAATGAATTGTGGGGAACTTGAATGCTTGGTAGATAGTGGGACGACCCATACTATCCTTAGAAATAGGTTATTATTCATCGAACTAATAGCCTATCGCACATCGGTGACCATGATGATTGGATCATAGTGGGACGCGGCATTGTCCGGTTCTTGATGCCTAACGGCACGGCTTTTACCGTCACTGGCACTCTTTATGCACCAAGAGCAACCCGAACATTACTAATCTTCAAGAATATACATAGCAACGGTTTTCACATTGAAACACATTGTGAGAATGGAATAGAATTTCTCTATATCAACTCTAACGAATGCGGACGAAATCGCATCTTAGAGAAACATACGAGTCAATCGAGTGGACTTTACCTCACTACGATTAGGCTTGTTGAATCCTATGCAATTACCCAAAACGAACTTTGGGATGCTGACTCGTATAGGCTTTGGCACGATAGACTAGGACATCCGGGTCGTGACATGATGATTCGCATACTTAAGAATACGCACGGACATCCTTTCTTTCGCATGAAAGGTAGAAAAAGACAACAACCCTGTTGTGCGGCGATTTATACGCCTTGATGGCAATCGGCATGATGGTCAGGAGCCAGTCAAAGAAGACAGACACTGGGCAAGCACCTAGCGATCGGTGTCTAAAGCGATCGTCTGTAGGCATCTGGCGATCGCCAATAATATCTGCCTGTAGACGATCGTCCCATACTACATGTGAACCCAACACCCGTCAAAGTTTTCGAAGACCGAATCTCGGACGTTGACCCACGTGCAGATCCACAAAAGGTGCCGTAAGATAAGGCTTTTGACCCCAGACTGTCACCAACCTTTCACCTACCGATAGGCCCGCCGAAAGGTACAAGGTGGGTCCTCCCCAGACAGCCACTCAGGATGCGTGCAGGTTTCCCATTGGCTCGCACAGCTGGCTGCCAGCAGCAGCCTCGGACTTTAAGGGAACAGCCCCACGTGACAGGACGATCGCCCACCTTATTCTAATATAGAAAACGGCAGTCGCCCCCAATCGCCGGAGAGGACCCAACAACCTTGTCTCCTAGGAGGCTCCCAACAGTGGCCAAAGACACGGTGAAAAAACGTACAGAGAGAACAAGAGACTCATCTGACGAATACTCACAAATTCACAGTGATATTCATACACACTTACAGAACATCAAAAGCAAGAACTCACAGAGCTCCATATCTGGTTCTTCCGGAAATCTTCACGCCCTATAGCTAAGATAACTAGAAGTCTTTACACTCATTATAATAGATTCTAACATTAATATTTGTACTCCAAAGTATTTATATTAATAACATCTCACGAGAGCATTCAAGTCCGGGACTAACAACCCCGGCAAATCTTGTGTTATTTATTTTCTCACGGAAGTGTTCTCGCATTTGTTTGTTACTCGACCATTCCAGCAATATCATCTCCGGATAATATTTTGGGTAACAACAATTAGCGCTAGAAGGAGGGCAAATCTAAACCTTCATTTTTATTCCTACCGTCTCGAAGAACACTCACTGTTCTCCGGGGCATATACTTGAAGAGACACTCACTGCTCTTCAAAGAAAACTTTCAGAAACATGATGTCTGCAACGAACTCCAAAAGAGCCACCCTACGATCTGCCGGACATCTCATTCCGGCCCAGAACGAATACCAGCCTACGGCGGAAGGTGACCGCGGCGACGCTAGACTCTCACTCCCGCCCCCGAGGGAAGGTCCCAGCCTCTCACTCGATCAGTTCCAGACCGCGGAACAGATTGAGGAGGCTATAGCCATCCTCAGAGAGCGAAGGAGGGCATGCGACTCGCCCACCATTACTCCGTCAGCCATCCACCGAGCAGGCAAGTGGAAGCTCAAGGGGATATATGTTGAGAAATCGACAGAAAACCCCGAGCCGCAGGAAAAGGCTCTCGTAAGGCGGGACGACTCCGTCTTCAGCCGCCTAGGGAGTGATCCCTCGTGGTGACACAGGCGTTCGAGGCCCAGTGGGAGGCATCGAGTCCGAATCCGTCACCGGGGAGTTCGGCATATCCGACTACGAGAAGACAAGCCGGCCCAATGGGCCCCGCCGCCAAGGCCAGGCCGGTGGCAGAGAACTTATCACCTACCACGGGGCCAGGAGATCGGTACACGATCGCCTCGGCTCCCGCTCCGAGAGCCAATCAGCAAGCAGTCAATCTACGGCCATGACCGCCATGCAACGCCAGCTCGACGAAATAAATGCGCTCCTAGAAACTGGGGCAGGCGCCAAGAGATCGATCGCCGGACCGAGTTCAACCAACGATCGCTCCCCCTCAAACACCCTTATATGAGGGGAGATCGGATCCTGAGACCCATTTGAGCAAGTTCCGGATTTACATGACCGGATGTGGAGCATCGGACGTGACAAAGTGCTGAATGTTCCCATTGACATTGGGCGACCTCGCCCATAGGTGGTACATCTCACTGCCACCGCGCTCGATCAATTGTTTTGAAAGGCTGGCGAACGACTTCACGTCGCATTTTGCTGCCAAAGTCGCTCGGCCGGAAGGCCCCCACCGCATGATGAAGATCAGGCAGGGGAAGGACGAGTCCGACGAAGACTACATTGACTGGGTGGACGAAATAGTCCTCACCGGCGAGCCCATTAGCGACGAGCTCGCTCTCTACTCGGCCCTAGGGGGATTCCATGGCCATTCGCCCATGTTCAGGCATCTTACGAAGGACATCCCCCCTACCTACGCGGTCTTCCGTGTTAGGGCCGCTGATTTTCTGGCTAGGCATAGAATGCTCACCCTTCGCTTAGGCAAGAGATCTGCCGGAGAAGGGAAGGCGCCATCCCACATCCAGAAGAAGGAGGTCGCCAAGCCTAGAAAGGCGGTCGCAAAGCCGCCTGGCGAATTCAAAGCTTTCGAGGATGTAGAGGTTCACCTCCTCCGTAACCTCAACCTATCTCCGGCCCACATCTTTAACGCCATCAAAGGGCGCGAATGTCTTAACAAGCCAAAGCCAATAAGGAGAAACGTTCATCTAGACTGTAGCAAATTTTGTGCCTACCACAAGAGTCCCGACCACAACACCAGCCAATGCTGCGACCTCCTCCGACAACTCTGGAGATTGTTTGAGGAAGGCAAGTTGGATAGCTTGGTCACCAAGCCAGAACCCCGGGCAGAAAGAACCAGGGGGCGCGATCACTGCCAGAACGACGGAATCTCCCCCAATCCGGTTGCCAGGATTGAGCAGAACGAGTCGGAGTACTCTGACGAATCAATCCCTCCGATCAACCCTGGCGGTCGGGTCAATATGCTTCAGGCAGGAGGTGAAAACCTCGGAGGACTTTCCCCAGTTTCCACCATGTCGAATAGAAAGAGGAAGGCCGAATTAAGGGTGTTCGCCGGGGTCCATGTCGTGGTACCCCCAGAGCCGATCATCTCCAAAGACGCGCTCATCACTTTCTCCAACAAGGATAGGGAGGGAGTGCAGTACCCCAAAGAGGATGCATTGGTGATCTCTGCGTGTATCCTTGGGAAAATGGTCGATCGCGTGCTGGTTGACAATGGGAGCTTTTGCAATATCATATTCAAATCTGCTCTTGACCAGCTCGGCAACCTGGCCAAGTTTATCAAGCCATTTGACACCGTGCTCCAAGGGTTCGGCGACAGCAGAGTCCAAGCCTATGGAAGGATCAAGCTCTCTGTCGAGCTAATATGTTACTACGATCCCAAGGTTAGGATTACTAGGAACCTAAATTTTGTAATCATAGATAGGCCCAGCATCTATAATGGGTTCATAGGTCGCCCATTTCTAGAAACCTTCGAGGCGATCGCCTCCTCTTTCTTTTACTGTATCAAATTCCCCACTGCCGATGGGACGGTCGGTACTGTAAAAGGAGACCAACTAATGGCTAAGAAATGTTTGAATTACTCCTATGTCACAACTTCTTTCAATACTTCCCGTGCTATTTGTAACATCGAGACGATCGAACATCAACCGATAGAGATCGACGAGCCAAGCACATCGAACCAACCCGACTCAGAGGACGCCATCTCACATCGATTAACGGACGACATCGAGCCAATGATTGGTTTCGAGCCAAGCCTCAACATCGAGCCAAGGATCGGTTTCGAGCCAAGCCTCGACATCGATCCAAGGATCGAGTCCGGAAATCGTTCCAAACGAGAAACGACCATCCCCATTGAAGAGTTAGAAAGTATAACGATAGATCCGGCTTGCCCGGAGCGGGAAGTACAGATCGGCACAAGCGTCGACCTCGAATTAAAGGAGGATCTGATCAATTTACTATGTAAGAGCATCGGAGTCTTTGCCTGGTCGCATCAAGATATGGTTGGCATAAGTCCTGAACACGCTTGCCACTATCTAAAGATCGACCCGGCAAGGAAGCCTGTTCACCAGAAACGTAGGTCCTGAGAAGTACGCAGCGCTCGACATAGAAGTCAAAAAGCTACTCGACAACAAACTAATCGGAGTAGCTACAGACGAACCACAGTGGGTCGCCAACGCGGTTCTCGTCAAAAAGCCGAACAACTCCTGGAGGTTATGCATCGACTTCACCGACCTCAACGCGGCATGTCCAAAAGACCACTTTCCGATGCCTCATATTGATCACTTGGTCGATGGTACAGCAGGTTGCGAAATGATGTCGTTCATGGATGCCTTCGCCGGATACCATCAAATCCCAATGGCGGAGAAAGATATAAAGCACACATCATTCCACACGGAAAAAGACATATACTTTTGGGTCTGAATGCCGTTCGGATTGAAGAATGCAGGGGCGAACTACCAGCGACTAGTCAACGGGATGTTCGCCAATCAGATCGGCAAGACCATGGAGGTCTACATTGATGACATCATGGTTAAAAGCCTCAAGAAAGAAGATCACCTCAATGACCTTGCCGAGACGTTTGCCATCCTCGAGAAGTTCAATATGAAGCTAAACCCCAAGAAATGCAACTTCGGGGTAAGCTCTGGGAAGTTCCTAGGGCACATCGTGAGCCAAAGAGGGATCGAGGCATACCCCACCAAGATCCAGGCGATCCTCGACATGCAGGAACCACGGAATATCAAACAGGTGCAACGCCTCACTGGTTGTCTAGCTGCCCTCAATCATTTCATATCTCGGCTCGGGGATAAAAGCAAGTATTTCTTCGCGACCATAAAGAACAAGAAGTTCGCATGGACGAAAGAGAGTCAAATAGCGTTCGCTAAAATCAAGGAATATCTATCTAACCCCCATATCTTGGCAAAGCCGAACCCCGGCGAAAAGCTATTCCTTTACCTGGCGGCCTCGGAGGTCGCGCTGAGTGCTGTTTTAGTGCGAGCAGAGGGGCAAGCCCATTTGCCGATCTATTTCATTAGCCAAGCACTCCATGACGCGGAAACGCGATACATGCCTCTGGAGAATATCGCCTACGCTCTAGTCCTGAGTGTTCGCAAGCTAAAGGCCTACTTCTTCGAACATCAAGTGGAGGTCCTGACGACTCTCCCCTCAAGGCAAGTCCTGCACCGTCCCGACACTAACGGGCGACTCCTGAAGTGGTCACTGGAGGTCGCCCAATACGGTATCACGTACGCTCCTCGCACGGCGATCAAAGGCCAAGCTCTGGCGGACTTCGTGGTGGAATTAACATTCCCACCCAGTCCGACCCAGATCGGTCGCCCGGCTTGGAAGTTGTACGTGGATGGCTCGGCAACCAACTCGCGAGTAGGGGCAGGGATTGTCCTCATCAGCCCCGACGGCCAAAGTTTCACAAATGCTGTATGTTTCGGGTTTCGGGCGACCAACAATGAGGCCGAATACGAAGCCTTGGTAGGCAGGCTCGATCTAGCCCTCGCCCTGGATGTTCGCCGTCTCCACATCTTCATGGACTCCCTCTTGGTTGTGAACCAAGTCAAGGGAGAATATGAGGCGCGCAGCGAATAAATGATCAAATACCACGAACTGGTCGCTGAACTGTGCACGAAATTTGAGGAAGTGCTAATCGAACAAGTCCCGAGAGAGCACAATTCTCAGGCCAACGCCCTATCCAAACTGGCATCAGATGGGGCGGCCGATTTCTCTAACATCCAAATCACAAAATCAGCAAAGTCGGCGATCGACAGAAACCTGATTACCATGGTCACCGTCGCCGAGGAGAACTGGATGACTCCTTTCATTAAATACTTGAAGGACGGGACGGTCCCCGACGACCGTACCAAAGCTCGCCAACTCCAACTCCGTGCAACCAGATACACCCTACTGGACGACCGGCTTTACAAGCGAGCTCTCAGCCTTCCCCTCCTCAAGTGCATTACGCCGGAGGAAGGCCGACTCATTTTAGCCGAAATCCATGACGGGATCTGTGGAAACCATGCTGGCAGGCGAGCTCTCATCCACAAAACAACCAGGCAAGGTTTTTTCTGGCCTACATTACAAAAAGATGCGATCGCCTATGCCAGATCGTGTCATAGGTGTCAAGTGATGGGCCCGAACATCAAGCTCTCCCCCGAGCAGCTCACTTCGATGTACAGCCCATGGTCATTCGCCCAATGGGGCATCGACCTTATAGGTCCCTTGCCGACGGCACCAGGGGGCTGTAAGTTCGTCATCGTGGGGGTCGATTATTTCACGAAATGGGCTGAGGCCGAGCCGCTCAACAAGATCGGCCAAGAACAAGTAATTAAGTTCATATGGAAGAACATCATATGCCGATTCGGGCTACCCCAGGCTATAATCTCCGACAACGGGAAGCAGTTCGATGGTTTGAAAGTCATGCAATTCTGCGAGAAGTGGGGAATCAAAAAGTTGTTCTCGGCCCCCTACCACCCTCAGATGAACGGTCAGGTAGAGGCTGTAAACAAGATCCTCAAACATACAATCAAAGCACGACTCGAATCCAGACAAGGACGGTGGGCGAGCGAGCTTCCAGATGTTTTGTGGTCATATCGAACGACAACCTGAAACTCGACTGGCGAAACCCCATTCGCCCTCGCCTTCGGAACAGAAGCGGTGATCCCTTCAGAAATCTCCGTCCTCAGCCACCGAACTGAACAAGAGATGACGACGGACAATGATGTGGCCCGGCGGATCGACTTGGACATGCTCGAAGAGCGGCGACTGACCTCGGAAATGAAGAACACAATCCATAAAAGGAGATCCGAGAAGTTCTTTAATTCTAAGGTCAGGGAAAGACGGTTCCAAGTGGGCGATCTAGTCCTCAAAAAGGTCCAGACTCACACAGGAGTCTTTGGCCCGAATTGGGAAGGCCCCTTCAGGATATCTAAGTGGCTAACTAGGGGAGCCTATGAACTTGAACACCCTGACGGCACTCCGGACCAATATCCATTGAATGCCGTGCATTTGAAGAAATACTACCAGTGAAGACTCTGTATTCAGTTTCAGTTACCCAATGTACAAAGAATATAATGAGATTTTCCTGTCCCATCTATATGATTCGCATCGACGAAAACAAACAACTAAAGAGAGGACAACTCGCTCGCCCTACAAGAGGTCATCGTCTTACCTGACAGACCTATGCAGGCGATCGCCCCTCCAAGCACAACGTATACAGTCGAGGGTCGTCATTCAACATGGCGATCCGAGGTAGAAAAAGTGCAGCCATGATCCTGGAGGTCGATGGAACCGACAGCTTCGTCCATGCAAGGTTCTTTTGGGCTGCGATCGCTCGCACTTCGTTTAAATACGAAACGAGTGTAGCCGAAGGACCCTCCAATTAAATCCGTGGACACGCTCCCGCGCCCTCAAAAGTACATCATCTAACATGATGTACCCGGACAAGGCGACGCGTCCCTACCCCGTCACAACGTATACCGTCGAGGGTTGCAATCCAACATGGCGACCCAAGGTAGAAAAGTGTTAACCAGCCACGGATGTGGAGTCGAATAAACCGACGACGCCCTGTGCAAGGACTTCTCCAGACCAAGACCGCTTGCCTTTTGTTTAAACACAAGGCGGACGCAGCCTAGCGGAGGACCCTAACAATAAAGTGAGTCGCGGGACATACATACGAATGGAATGTCGCTCGCACATAAAGACACGGTTACGGAGGTCGGTCCATCGAACTCAGCAACCGTGCACACAGTCGTCCCTCCTCAAAGAATCGGCAAAACTCAAGATAGCTCGTCCAACATACTATTTTCGTCCCCTTACTTACACTAAGTAAACAAAAACAAGGGGCAAAGTGGAGCTATTTCTGAAACACGATCGGGAGGAAGGGACCATACACGATCGGCTTCGTTCAAACACACACATGCAAGAAATATACAAGTAAGAATTTTCAAGTGTACCAATACATTCGGATCCAGTCAACATTCAAACAGTCAATCAGGCGAACAAGGCATCAGATGCAATTACATAAACACTTGTATAAATGCATATGCAAATATTCAAAAGAGACGATCGTACATGTAAAGAATCAGATACGGAAAAGGATTATTTTATTCCATTCGAAAAATTGGTACATTCAAGCCCGTAGGCAATACAAGAGAAAACTAGAAATTACAAAGTGAAGGAAAACAAAACAACTCCGCCATCTCTCAGGCCGCCCCCGACTGGCCTTCGCCCCCAGCAGGCGGATCGGCGCGCGATCCCTCACCGGCCTCGGGATAGATAAGTTTATCCGGAAGCGATACCAGCTCAAGCCAATCCCTAAGTCGGCGAGATCGAGGATCGGTAGGGAGAAGTCCGGATGCAAGGGATGCTCGAGTACGTAGGCCTTGAAGGTTTCCATCATAGGGCCGACCTCGATCCCTACCTTCCTGGCGGCACGGATAGCGTCGGCGTAGGCCATATAATAGGCGAACTCGCCGACGTATCCCACATTAAGGTAGGGATCGGTCTCGATCTCCCTTAACTGCTCCTTCAACCCCGCAGTCGTCTTCTCAGCATCCTCAAGCTCGGCTACCTTGGCGGCCAGTTCACCTTTCGCCTTCTCTAGCTCGCTGTTGAGACGATCCACTGTCGCCTTCAGCCCAGTCGCCTCCTCCTGCGAGGCCGCATGCAACCGACGAGCATTCGACATCTGGTCGCGGAACCGATCGGCCACTTCCTTGGACCGGCCAAGCTCTTGCTTCATCCGGTCGAGGTCTTGTTTGGCCCGCTTGGCCGTCTCGATTTGTTCCTTCTCCATGACTGTGATCCGGTTAGCGAACTCGGTATTCTGGTTCCGAGCAATCTCGAGATCTTGATGAAGGCGAGCGTTAGAGGGTCGCCCCTCATAATCCTTAGCGGCTTGGGCGGCCATCGTCGCCTCTTGGAAAGTCAGGGCGAGCGTCGCCTGCATGGCATCTCCAAACCGCCGACGAGCAATCACATCGAGGTCGGTCGTCCAGGCCTTAGGAAGAGAGTTGATGGCCCGGGAGACATAAGAAGGAACATCGAGGGACTGGCGCGGAGACTTGCTCGCCAAGAAATCCAGCACCATCGGCGAGACGTCTGGATCGGCAAGACGGACCCTGCAACACAAACAAAGAGAAACAAAGGAGTTAGTATACATCCTACACAAATAGCCTAACTCAGAAAGATCAAACCGGTCTTACCTGTTGACCAGATCGGGGTCGCGGCCGAAGAAGGGATTGCCCGAGGAGTTTCGGCTTCGGCGATCGCCGCAGTTTTCAAGAAGACAGTAGATGGCCCGGATCCCTCCGCCATCGGAACAGCAGAGATAGGCGGCGCGGCAACCGGCGGCTCCAAAATGGATACCTCCGCATCAGCAATCGGCAGGGACTCCTTCGGCCTCCGCCTCTTGCGGTTGCGCTGGAGCTGTTCTTCCTCCCGAATTTCCGGCTCGACGACCAGCACCGTAGTAGGTCTCACTGCAGGGACAGGACGGGATGTCGTTGCTGGGGCACGACCTGCCTTCTTGCCCTGGTGAAGACGACCCAAAAGACCAGGATTCGACATGGAGATCTCTCTCGGTGGCTCGGTCTAACGGGGAAAATGGATCTCTGTCAAAGAAGAAATTCAGACAAGTTAGACATCTACTTCAATCAGACGATCGTCCTACAGGAAAGAGGAAGTAAAAATTCATACCTGGAACCTTCAAGTGGCGAGGGTAGCGAAACAGTCGAGCTCCAAACCGGTGAAGTTCGTGGCTGACTGAGCGAATGTCGATGTAGGAGTCCGGCAGGCCGCGAATTCGCTCCAAGACGATCAAGAAATCAAAGGAGAGATCGTCGATCGCTGGAACAAGGGATCCTGCAAAAAGGAAACCAAATTAGATCAGTTCAAGGTGTATCCTAATAAAGGGAGAGTTGAAACCCTTACTCGGATTCCTCTCCCGAAAACTAGTGGGGATATCCAACTCTTCCTCCGGATTATCACTCGATGCCGACCTCCATGCTCTGCCGACCCAGAACCACTTTGCCAGGTCGCCCCGAACCTTATTCGGCACCCCAAGGACCACCCTACCCATGCGACCCTGGATATGGTAGCCTCCGACCGATCCCTTCTGCGCGGTCAGCTTGAAAAGATAGTTCATTTCCAGCGCAGAAGGCAGACGAAACAACCGATGACCGCCGAACAATGTCAAGGTGTTGATGATCTGCAGCCAGGCGTTCGACGTCAACTGGAGCGGCGCCACATTCCAGGCGATCAGCAAATACGACACGGCGAACGGCAAGGGAAATCGTAATCCGGCCTCCATGATCATTTCACTAACAGCTACCATACCCTCGGGAGGCTGATCGGCACGTTCATTCTCCGAGGGCACGTACAATGAAGCATCGGAAGGAATGTGGAATTTCTCCCTCCAGCGAAGCAAGTCTTTCCTGGTCGCCGAACTCCGGATCTGTCCAAGGGTCCATAAGGAATGGTCCGCGGCCCGGAATGACGTCCGCCTCACGGGCTCGTAGGGGTGGGCGACAGAATACGCTTCAAAGTCAAACTCGGGATAGTGTCCGGCAATACCCTCCATAAGCTTGGCGAAATCTAAATAGGCGGGGCCGAACACACTGTTCTGCTCCTAAGACAGCCGTACCACTTCATCCTCATCCACCGGCGAGTCCCCCTGCTCCGCCACCGCCGCTGATCTCGCCACGTCGTCCTCATTGAAGAGTTCTTCAACCTCCGCAGGTGTTATTCCTGCACGGATGGCCTCAACGGCCGTCTCCATGTTGAGAACCGCGGGGGTTTCTTCCTGGTCAGGCGAAGCCGCGGCGGCGGAAGAGCTACCAGCCTCGTATGTTTTAGATCCGCCTCCAGACATGTTCTTAAAAGTAAAGGGGGAGAGAAGATTTTGGTTCTTACCTAGAAAGAAAGACGGTCGGCACTGGAATCTTCAAGGAAATTCGGCAGACTCTCGTCTAAAAGGCAAGGGCGCATAAAGAGATAAACTGAAATGACCCTAGCCCTTTTATAGGCGAGTACAGGGACCTCTGTGCAAATAGGCGAAATCTCAGGGGCTGGAGTGCAACCGTCGGGGGAGACACATTAAATGCCGCCCTCGAAACCCGCGCACGCGTTGTTTCGAGGGCACGCCAGACGACAAGTCTGACAAAACCATCGGACTCCCCCAACGATAGCGCGACGCGTGTCCCTGCAAAATTTCAAGAGCCCACCTCCGTTTCCCGCTATTTCCAGCACATAAGGAAATCGTCCGAATTCGAAATCAGATCGTCCAGGCGACGATCGTCCTTGTCACAAGTAGACGAGCCAATCGTCTAAAACAGGCGATCGCCAACAGTGCCACCTCACCCCATGTTTTCAACATCGGAGCGAGCTGGGGGGCAATTGTTGTGCGGCGATTTATACGCCTCGATGGCGATCGGCATGATGGTCAGGAGCCAGTCAAAGAAGACAGACACTGGGCAAGCACCTAGCGATCGACGTCTAAAGCGATCGTCTGTAGGCATCTGGAGATCGCCAATAATATCTGCCTCTAGACGATCGTCCCATACTGCATGTGAACCCGACACCCGTCAAAGTCTTCGAAGACCGAATCTTGGACGTGGACCCACGTGCAGATCCACAAAAGGCGCCGCAAGATAAGGCCTTTGACCCCAGTCTGTCACCAACCTTTCACCTACTGACAGGCCCGCCGAAATGTACAAGGTGGGTCCTCCCATAAACAACTCAGACGCGCGTGCAGTTTCCCATTGGCTCGCCTGTTGGCCGCCAAAGCAGTTTCGGACTTTAAGGGAACAGCCCCACGTGATAGGACGATCGCCCACCTTATTCTAATATAGAAAACGGCGGTCGCCCGCGATCGCCGGAGAGGACCCAGTAACCTTGTCTCCTATAAATAGGAGGCTCCCAACAGTGGCCAAAGACACGGTGAAAAAACGTACAGAGAGAACGAGAGACTCGTCTGATGAATACTCACAGATTCACAGTGATATTCATACACACTTACAGAACATCAAAAGCAAGAACTCACAGAGCTTCATATCTGGTTCTTCCGGCAATATTTACGCTCTATAGCTAAGATAACTAGAAGTCTTTACACTCATTGTAATAGATTCTAACATTAATATTTGTACTCCAAAGTATTTATATTAATAACATCTCGCGAGAGCATTCAAGCCCGGGACTAACAACCCCGGCAATTCTTGTATTATTTACTTTCTCACGGAAGTGTTCTCGCATTTGTTTGTTACTCGACCATTCCAGCAATATCATCTCCAGATAATATTTTGGGTAACAACAAACCCAACATAACGAACTTTGTCGGCATTCCCCACACCATGTCGTCCAATGTACCGGAGACATCATCCCATTCTACAAACTTAACTTTGTCTAGTGCACATCGTCACTTCTGCAAAGCCTGCTCTTTAGCCAAAGTAAGATCGAGACCTCCCTACGCTAAAGATGCAACTGAGAACATTCCATTCTTACAAAGGATTCAAGGTGATATTTCTGGACCTATTCAACCAGAATATGGGCCATTCAGATATTTTATGGTTCTGGTTGACGTTTCGACATGTTGGTCACATGTCGCCCTATTGTCCACTCGAAATGCTGCTTTTGCAAAGCTTCTAGCACAGATTATCCGTCTAAGGGCTCACCACCCTGACCACCCTATTCGGTCAATAAGACTGGATAATGCTGGAGAGTTCACATCTAAAGTATTTGATGAATACTGCATGTCGATCGGGATCGACGTAGAGCATCCTGTCCCCCACATGCATACACAAAACGGTCTCACAGAGGCAACCATCAAACGAATTCAGATGGTGGCCCAGGCATTGGTTATGCGCACCAATTTACCTGTTTCTTCCTAGGGATATGCAGTCTTGCATGCAGCTTTACTTATTCGTTTCCGACCCACAGCTAACTAACCATTTTCTGCATACCAGTTGGTAACTGGAAATGAGCCTAACATTTCACATTTGCGAATATTTGGTTGTGCAGCTTATGTACCAATTGTGCCCCCACAACGCAATAAAATGGGTCTGCGGAGACATTTAGGTATTTATGTTGGATACGAATCCCCAACAATTATCCGCTACTTAGAACCTTCGACAGGCGATCTATTTACCGCTCGATTTGCGGATTGTTACTTCGATGAGACAATCTTCTCGTCGTTAGGGGGAGGGTAGAAGACGAACTTTCTCCAGGAATGATAGGAATTGTTTTGGTCGGTTCCTACTCTGTGTCATTTTGATCCCCGAACTTCGCTATGTGATAGTGAAGTGAAAGGAATTCTCGATCTTCAGAATGTAGCAGATTCGATGCCTGATGCATTTACTGATATCGCGAAAGTGACGAGATCACACATACCTGCTGTAAGGTTAGAAGTCCCCAGGAAGGGGCGCACCGACGAACTGAGTGCTGCTGTCGCACCTGGTGGCGGTGCGCCTGAGGCCGTGCCTCCCTAAAGAAAGCGGGGAAGACCACTTGGTTCGATTGACACCTGCCCAAGGAAGAAACTGGACGGTGAGACACATAATAATCCCATAAACATAAATGCTGGGAATCCTTCCTACGAGATTGTCTCTGACTATAGCTATGTCCATGAATCGTTTTCGGGGGACGTCCCGAGGTCGGATTCAAGCTCAGAGAACAAAGAAATCTCCCTGTACGAGAGTGTGTGCGATCTAGTTGATAGGTCGACAACTCTCATTGATGATGCGTTCGCTTACGCTGTCGCCCATGACATCATGGAGCATGATGATATCGAACCACGCTCTGTGGCCGAATGCCAACGTAGAGCAGATTGGCCCAAATGGAAAGAAGCAATCCAGGCAGAACTTGATTCTATGACAAAACACTAGGTATTTAGTTCGGTAGTGCTAACCCCGCCAAGTGTAAAGCCTGTTGGACATAATGGGTTTTTGTCAGAAAGCGAAATAAGAAGAAAGAGGTCCTTCGGTACAATGCGCGACTTGTCGCCCAAGGATTCTCACAACACCCTGGAATTGACTATGAGGAGACGTATTCTCCCATAATGGATGTGATAACGTTCCGTTACTTAATTAGCTTAGTAGTTTCCGAAGGACTGGAAATGAAGCTAATGGATGTGGTCACTGCGTATCTATACGGGGATCTTAATAGAGAGATATACATGAAAGTGCATGATGGAATTTCACTACCCAAGTCAAGTGACTCTAGGCCACGGAGTGCGTATTCAGTTCGATTGAAACGCTCACTTTATAGATTACGGGCGGATGTGGTATACCCGCCTAAGTGATTACTTGATTTGAAGGGGATATAAGAACGACTAACTATGTCCCTGCGTGTTTATCAAGAAAACAAGTTCCGGATTAGCGATTGTAGCTGTATATGTTGACGATATGAACATAATCGGCACCCTTGACGAAGTAAGGAAAAACGCCAGCTATCTAAAATCCGAATTTGAGATGAAAGATCTGGGGAAAACTCGATTTTATCTAGGTATTGAGCTAGAACACCGAGCTTGTAGAATCCTCATCCACCAGTCTGCCTATGTCCAAAAGATACTCAGGCATTTAAATATGGACAAGGCACACCCGGTTAGCACCCCCATGATCCGTCGCAGTCTGGATTGGGAAAAATATCCATTTCGTCCGAAGTAATGTGACGAAGAGCTTTTGGGAGCTGAAATTCCCTACTTAAGTGCAATCGGCGCATTATTGTACTTAGCTCAATGTACTCGACCTGATATTTCTTTCTCAGTGAACTTGTTGGCAAGATATAGTTCTGAGCCCATGCATCATTGGACCGGTATAAAGAACATCTTTCAATACCTTAAAGGAACCATTGACTTGGGACTTTTCTTCCCATACAAGGCTAACAAACCTGCCAATGACTGCACAATCACTAAAGCAAGTGTGAATGCCAATATTACTACCCCGACGAATATGTTGGTATGTTTTGCTGATGCTGGGTATCTTTCAGACCCACATAAAGGTCGATCCCAAACTGGTTATGTATTCACAGTTGGAGATACCACTATATCTTGGAGATCAACTAAGCAAACCCTTGTTGCTACCTCCTCTAATCACGCTGAGATTATCGCTCTACACGAGGCGGTACGTGAGTGTATATGGTTGAGAGCCATCATCACACATATTCGAGGTAACAGTGGACTAAGTAATGTCACTGATGCACCCACATGCATATACGAAGATAATGCCGCTTGCATCGAACAGGTGAAGCTTGGGTATATAAAGGGGGATAATATGAAGCATATCTCTCCAAAGTTTTTCTATAATCAGCAACAACAGGTCCTCCTCAATATCCAAGTTAAGCAAGTGAAGTCTGAGGAGAATGCAGCTGATTTATTCACTAAATCATTACCCAAGGTCGTGTTTGAAAAACATGTGAGAAACATCGGAATGCGTAGGATTTCCGAACTCCCGAGATCGAAGTAAGGATCGGATGGGAGGGTGAGGTATAATGAATTTTACCCACCAATGTTGTACTCTTTTCATTGACCAACGTTTATTGTTTCCCACTTGGTTTTGTTACATGGCAAACTTTTTAACGAGGCAACATCACTTACATTGTTTTTCAGATTCCTTGATCGACGAACTAATCAGAGGGAGATGTAGACTTGAGGGGGAGTCTTACATCCACGTCGCAAGTTACACTCTTTTCCTTAACCAAGGATTCTTTTTTCTATTGGGTTTTTATCACTTGGAAAGGTTTTTAACGAGGTAACTAGACATTTAGCTCATTGATCGACGAACTGATCACGTTCTTGAGCATATTGATCAACGAAATGATCAATAGAGGTTTTGGCTTAACAAAATTAGCATAACCTATATGTCTGGATGTTGTACTCGATCAAGGCATTTTTCCCCTGTGGTTTTTGCTTGACGAGGTTTTAACGAGGCAACTTGGCATGCTTTGAAGACTCGGTACAAGGGGGAGTGTTAAAGTAAATACACATGTGTGCCTTAGTCTACAAGCTATTGGTCTTCTCCCAACTAGTATAGGGCTAGGCCTGTTAGAATGTTCTTGAATATGTAATCTCTCCCTATTTAAAGGGACCCTATGAATGAGAATATACATCTTCTTCTGCCCTAATTCTTAGCTTTGTGCTTTTACTACAACACGTTATCAGCACATAGTCTACCCACTGAGAGCAAGAAAAATCGTCCGTAATTCAGAAATTTCCAGAAAAAAAATTCAAAAATTTTTCTGAAAACCCTAGCTGTCTTCTTCCACCTTCAGTGGATCCGTCCAACGCAGATCCGACCATCATCGCACAGACCCAGCCCACCGCAGATTCAGACCAGATTCGCGACTACCAGCACCTCAACCGTCGCCTGCTCGTCTTCCAAAAACCCTAGCCGTCGCCTGCTCGTCTCCTGCTCCGACGCATCTCGTCCTCCGGCTCCTGCTCCGACGCGACTAGTCCTTCGACTCCTGCTCCGACACTACTCGCCCTCCGGCTCATGTCAAGATGCTATGTACACTACGAGAAGAAACAATTTTCTGTATTTGGTTCAAGGATCAAACAATTATTGGATAAAGATCGAAACCAACTCTTCATAAGATTTAGAAATGTCCCATTCTTTAATTCCTCTTTTTTGGGAATTTTCTTTTGGAGAATTGGGGTTTGGACTCTTTATAGCCCACACTTTGCAGTTGATAAAATTAAGGAAGAAGTGGTATTACTTTCAGAGTTGATGTTATCATTGTGATTGTCTGGGGATGGTATATAATTGTTGAAAAATCAATAAGTACAGGTAATTGAATGCGCCACCTTTTTGGGTTGATATATTATCATAGTTTATTTGATTTTGTTACAAAAACTAAAGAATGGAAATTGTGAGTAACAATATACTTATGACTTGTTCTCGACTAGTCATTCTTTTGTGACAATTATAAAACATCGATCGACAACTGATTTGTCATGTGTAAAATCATTAAATGACGGATTTGTCACGTTGATATTAATTGATTGATCACTATATTGGTCTTGATCCAATCCAATACTTGAAATAATCAATCTCCCATCTCGTCAATATTCTATATATGGGTGTGACAATGACACCGTCTTCTTCCAATATGGTGAATGTAGACAAGAAATATATGGAGTTTTATAAAACTTATTATATAAAAGAAGGTAAGAATAATGCTCCAATATATGGATTTTGATGCATATAGCAATTGAATATTGTGGTAAGTACATGAACTTGATGATTATAGGTCAGATTATTTTTATAAGTAATTGTAAAGGCACACGCCTGACGTATTTGACTATGTTCTTTAGTCGTTTCGAATGGATGGTCAATGTGTGTTGGGAATAAGATACTCGTTATGAATCATGATTCTCAATGCTTATTATGATGCAATGTTTTGCATTACATAACATGGTATAGATGACATATGTTTGTAAATTGATAATCGAAGGATCGACAACTTGGTTGATCTTGAAACACCTAGCATGTTCCACGAAGTGCCAAAATAGAATTAGTCAATACTAGAGGCATCCTCCTTAATATTTAATTATGCTACGGAAAGTGCCTAAATAGAACTAGTTGTTTTCTAGGCGAGCCTTTAGTCCACGAGCATTCATACTTTTTTTACAAGTCTACTAAGTTGGAATTACTGAAATGAACATTGTTTTTGACATGAAAGTAACACACCACGTATTAAACAGCTCAAATAGCCTTGTCTCTATCCTTGAGGTATTTTTTGGATCCTAGCATGTGCAATTTGTTATGTTTTCAATCTTATATTCTCACTCGATGTTGGGAATACTAAAACTACAAATTAAGACGAGCACCATTATCTGTGTTTAAGGGTCTAAGTGTTGGAACTACATATGGATATAAATATGGGAAGGCGTATCCAATAGTTTATTCATATTCCTTCTAAAGAAGGAGTTATGACTGTTTTAGTGGACCAAGGTCAAGCTTCATGGATAAACCAATATTTTCTTATTCAATATTCATCTCTCTTACAATGTTCTTGAGACTCCTATTTATAATAGATGAACTATATAAAATATCGATCTAGTAACAATTAATTAAGCCCTAAAACTATATAAAATATAAATTGTAATAAATAATTAAGTGCAACCTTATCTCCATTAGTAATTAATCTATAGAATTCCATACGAATTGAATTGCATATTTATCTCCATCAATTCTATAAACACTCTCCGCTAATAATGTGTACGAGCTTGGTACATAAAACTTGACCACTTGATCAAATAACTCAGTCGTCTCGTGTGACTCTATATTATAGTCATCATTAGGGGGCGCTTGTAAAACCCCCAAAAGCTAAAAATTATTTTCACACTCATATCAAACTTGTCAAATGGCCAATGACGATACTATCTTTTCAAAATACTAAAAGACTTTCCAAAATTCATTTATTAGATGTCGTCATAAAAAATTCATTTGAAAACACAAGTCTAAAATGCCAAAACTGATACATCTCTAAAGTGCATATTAAATCACCGCTTACACGTACCGACAAAAATAGTTATAGAATCAGTTTCTCAAAATGTACTCAAGTTCGTAAAGTACCAGAAAACTACTTTAAAATACACACACACGCGACATATCAAAAAATATTATCAAAAAATTAAAATATATTTCTTATTTCTTCATTTCTTCTCTCTTCTACTTGTCCATCTGCAACTCCATCCCCCGCCCCACACACGACATATCACACCAACAAACAACCCCACAACAGGTGGTCAGCAGAGACGATGAGAGGCGGAGGCCGGCATGGAGAATATGAGTCAGAGATAGCAAAACTACTAGCAGGTGGTGAGAGTCTGTACTTCCTGGGTTGAGGTTTGCCGATTTGGACTACGAATGATGACGGGCTGTGAGTTTTTGCGACCCGAAAGCTTGATTTACGGGTACCAACGACTTTGTAGGAGTAATTTCCAAAATATAGTCACTTTTCTCACCTAGCACAGCCGGGCCGCGGCACAAGGCTGCCGATCCGGGGCCCCCGGAATCATCCCTGCAATGCCGGACCATTGTACTCTGGGCCACGGCCCCCTGCCGATCACCCCCCCGTCGATCACCCCCTGCCGAAGCACCTGGGGCCGCGGCACATCCCTGCCGAGCCGCGGCCCCCATCATTTTGCTTTACAAAGGCCGACCCGTCTGTACTCGGGGCCGCGGCACCCTCCTGCCGGGCCGCGGACCCTGCTCGGTACCTGGGCTGTTTTTGTGTGTGTGCCCCGGCACACTTGGCCCGGGCCGCGGCACACGGGGTCAACCCCCTTGGGTTCCTCTTCTTATGCAGATTTCTTACGGGACTTTAATTTATTATCATCTTCCCCTTGAGAATTGATGATATTAGTTCGCACCAACTCAACTCAATAACTAATATCATCAATTTCCCATGATAGTGACACATGATATTCCATATCGATATATATTAAGTGATACGATATGTCGTCAAAAAATCATGATTCTCTCTAATTTCCCAAAATAAGACGGCCCAAATACTAATAACTTTTACCAAAATATATAATCTGCAACCTTAATCTATTTATGCGAAAAATTTATACTGCAAATTCTGCATATTACAACTCTAATGTTATGCTATTCGTATAGAATATTCTATCAATAAAACTATTCTTGAAACGTGGACATGAGTTTGATTGAATCATATGTCTTTAAGAATCTACAACGTTGTAACATTTATCTATATAAATCCAGTATGAATAAGTTTTGGTGAGGTGATACTGACATTCCAGCTAGGGTTGTAAATGATGCGAGTCGAGCTCGAGTATTGATATACTCGACTCGAACTCGATAGTTATTTCTCAGACTCGAACTCGACTCGAAAACTCGCGAGTAGTTAAACTCCAAGCTCGACTCGACTCGTTAGTATGTCGAGTCGAGCTTGAGTTCGAGTCGAGCCTACTCGAGTCGAGTGTTGACCGAGTTTTGATCTCGAGTAGCTCGTGAATTGTCTCATCTCGTTTACACCCCACATAGTACTTTCTTGGGTGAGGTCCAGAGCTAAATATATTAAAGGAGAGCCTTCCAACCTCCTTTAAAAATCTCATTTAGTCACAATCATAATTACATGGCGATGTGGGACAAGAGATTTGACTTAAATTTATTACCCACTTGTGAACCAAAATAAACAAAGACTCAACCGATGTGGAGAATCTATTTTGCTTTTAACTTGTAAACACTTCAAACACCCTTAATCAATATAGAATAATTTCGATTTTATTATTATCTAGCTAGTAATTTTAACTTTTGACCAAGAATTGTTATTTTTTATTTAAAATAGAAATCTAATATGTATTATTAATTTTTTATTTTTTTGGCCAATTAATATTTTTTATATTATATTTTACAAAGTATATTATAAAAACTAATTATATATAAAAAATTCGAGTATCTCACGAGCTTATCGAGTCGAGTATTGGGTAGCTCGACTCGACTCGTTAGTATGTCGAGTCGAGCTCGAGTTCGAGTCGAGCCTACTCGAGTCGAGTGTTGACCGAGTTTTGACCGAGTCAATCTCGAGTAGCTCGCGAGTTGTCTCGTCTCGTTTACACTCCTAATTCCATCGATTAAATTTGACTTTGTTAAACTGCAGTGATAGAACGAGTGAAGGCTCATCCTGTGGTGCATCATTTTTATAAATTTCCTGGAATCGAATATGATTCCATAAATTTAGTTGTGCTATCTTAATGATGGCCATTGCATCTAGGGGGTGTTCATAAAAACCCTATCCGAACTGTCCGACCCGACTACCTGTTGATCCGAGGTAAATTTATCGAGTATTTTATAATTTTTAAAAAAAATTCAAGCCGGGTACTCGACCGGTGAAAGAAAATAAATTCGGGTCCGGGTACGGGCCAAAAATATTATTCAGACCGAGTACCAGACCCAATATATATATATATATATATATATTATACTTAATATTTTATGAAAAAGTTATTTCAAAGTTATAGACATTGTTTATTTGGATTTCTTCAATTTCTTATGTTGTTTTAAATTATTGTAATTCATATGGGATGCAAACACATATGACTTGGTGAGTTATTTGATTTTGATGTATTAATTATTAAGTAGAGTTGTTGGGTTCATGCAAAAATTATTTTATTTTTTAATTATTTAGAATTGTGCAAAATACAACTCGAGTCTGAGTACCCTATTGACCCGATCCGGAAAATAAGGTACCCGAAAAAATGAGTACCCGATTTTTTGGGTCGCCCCGCGGGCCGCTTAAATTGATACCCGATTTTACGGGTACCCGAAAAACCGAGTATCCGTCTATGAACACCCCTAATTGCATCTCCAAAAATTGGGTACCCGTTTATGAACACCCCTAATTGCATCTTGAGTTATGGGCTGGGCTGTGTCGTAAATTGGGTGGAAATGTGTCGGACTCGATTTGGAAATATTCAAATCAAATCAAAACCGATCTACTTTCACAGTGGGTTGGACATATTGAACCACTCTTGTGCCTGATCAATTCAAACTGGCCCATTGAACGGAAAAAGTCGGGGTGAGCAAAGGTGGCCCAACCCACCGACCAACCATAAACTGTAATATTACAGTCAAGCTATAACGGACCCAAAATTGTACTGTGGGGAGCTAAAATTTTGATAAATTTTTAGTGGGCTACACTTTTAAATTTACTAATTTAGTGTGAGCTTAATTTTTTATTGAAACGACCAAAAATAAAAATTTATATATTCATTAAAGTTAGGATGGCGAACGTGTTTAATCGAGCTCAAGGTGGTTCTTGTTCGAGCTCGGCTACACAAATAGCTTGGCTCGACCTCGAGCTCCAGAACATTATACTTCATCCGTTTGCTTTGAATTGCACTACTTCACTATTTTGCATTATTTATATATTAATAATAGATCGAACGTTGCTCTATTAATATAAAAACAAATGTAGCAAGTATTTTATTTGAATGGGTTACACTTTAAAAATAATATTTATCAAACAGTCTTAATTCATATCTATGGATAAAATTATCATTTCTGATAGTTCTGTCTTATTTATGCATATATACGAGATTCCAATTTATGTTCTAACATCTTTAAAAACAAAATAATGTTGTAATTAATGTATGAATGACTTTTATGTCCCCTAAACCCTAATTGTGTACCTATAAATAAAGGTCTTTGGCCCTCATAATAAGACATGCCATTCTTCTTCTCTTTTATTTTACTCTTTTTCTCTCAAGTTCATAACACGTTATCAGCACGATCTCTCTCAGAAAGAATTTTTTTTTATTGAGCTAAGCCAGATCTTTCTCTCCCGGATGTTAAAAGTGAACTTGCTCTACCGGAATTAACAATTCACTTTCAAGCTCTACCACAGGAAGAAGATTAATAAGGCTAAACGCCCTGAAGCTAACTCTTATGCCTTGTTCTTCCTCCTACCCCGCCAGACATCACCCCTGTTTTGATTTTGCATCAGACCCATTGCTTTGACAACCGGACCCACATATCATCATATTTTACCATCGATCTCCATGTCGTGCCCACGTACTCTATTTTCACAAAAAAATAGAATTGCGTTCTGAATTTTTTTATCTTCTTTGTGTTTTATTCTCGATCTGTATTCTTATGACTATGGCTACAGATCTGTATTCTTCTTCTTCCAAAAAAAAAAAGTTCTGATTATATGTAGATTTAGAATTAATTATATAATTGTTATTTTAATGTAGATTATATGCATATTTCATATATTCTCTACTAATTATTCTGATTTCACTATCATCATACATAAATAATATATATGATGATCTGAGAAATCTATTATCAAATCAATAAATTGTTGTTTCCTGAAGAAACAAGATCTAACAATTCTTAATAGTCCAGAAGATTATTAAGTTAAAAGATTCTTGAACAAATACAATATTATTTCGTCATATCCTAGTTGAATATGATGTGTTCCTGAAGAATACTACGAGATCTAAAAAAAAAAATTGTGTAAATTCCTGATGAAAAACACAAAATAATATTCCTGAAGAATATTATCTGGGCTCTTGAAGAAGCATTTTCTTTTTATTTATTTTATTTTGCACTATTTTGTTATCGTGTAATTTTATTTCTTAAAATTATTGCTCCAGAAGTAGCACAATTAATTGCAATAGTATTGACAAATATACTTGTTCTAATATTATTTCTTGATCTTGAATATCATAATATTTAATATTTGGGTCCCGAAGATTCAAAGGTCAATAGTAACCTACAGTTTCCAACGCTTTATATGTGTTATTGATGCTCAAAAATGATCAAGACGAGCAATCATCGTGTAGTAAAATTGAAGAATCGATATTAATCGAGTTATTTTGGTGTTTTTATATAGATTTGTTGTAGTTCAGTAAATCGAGTGTATAGCTCTCATCCGAACTCCGAATGAGGTGTTCTTGGATGATTTGGAAAGCTAACAAAAGATTCTACAACTTTCATGTTTTCAGTTTTCTCATATTCGGATAGTAGCGATGCTTAAATCGAGAATCAAGTGGCTGTTCCGAATTGAAGTTTGTGATCAATTGTTGTCCACTAAATTGATCGTATCTCAGTCATCCGAAATCCGATTTAAACGTTTTAAGATGATTTAAAAATCTGAAAGATAAATCTACGACTTTCATGTTTTGACTTTTTTTAGATTCTGAATTATTCAAATAATATTCTTACAAAATTTGTACTCCCGAAGTGGTACAAATAACATGTTATCTGCTCCTCAAGTAGCCGATGATATTTCTATTAACTATATTGACACTTGCTGTTTCATTAGTAAAGCACATTAAGTTATATGTCAATTATGCACATCTAGATAAGTAAATATGAGACCCGAAGTTTCATATGCTTTACAAACATTACGTGAATAAATTTGAAACCCGAAGTTTCATCTCACAAGTATCTCGCGAATAAATTCTCAAACCTCAAGTTTCAATATTAGTATGACCATGTGATATGTCAAATATTTAAAGATCTTTATACAGAAACTTGTAGTTTCGCTTTCACATGATAAGAACCTAAAGTTCTACATAATATTCACCATTTAAATATGAACTTGCAGTTTCACATAGTTTAATTGAAGGACACGATGTTCTTCTTAATAATGATTTGAAACCAGAAGTTTCATATCAAAATTCTTGAACTTAAAGTTGAGAAGTATCGAATATTATATTATTGAAACTCAAAGTTTCATAACGAAACTACATTACAAATTAGAAGCATAACATTATGTTTCAACTATTAACTCGAAGTAGCAGGATTGATATATGGTTACGATTTATCATAATCATAAAGATTACACATCGTTGCTCCCGAAGTAGCACGATTATCTTGAGCTTTTTCACATATTTATTCACGACAGTTCTACCTCATATTATCTAATTCTTTTTGGATCTACGGTTCTACCTTCTCCATTCTTTTGGTGGATCGACTTCCTAGAGGTATGAAGCTATGGATTTAAATTTGATATTGTATTAACATTATTACCGATCGAAAGTTACGAAAATTGAAAGAATTTTTCAAAAATAACTTTTGATGATATTTTGATTGAATAATTGTGGATTAAGACATACTGTACAATTTAAAATATGATATGAATATTTTGATTCAGCGCTTGAACAATTATCTATGAATGACTTAAAATATGACAGATTCAATTGATTCATTTTCTTATGATTCTACTATTAAGGTATGTTGTGTCATAGTTATAGAAAAAAAATCAATGGATATAAAAACTATTGTTAATAATATATACATTTCATAAACTGCAAATCATGATATTAAAATAGAAGTATTTTGTTACTTGTGCAGAAATTGTGATTTGCTCAATTGCATCGACATGTTTTGATTATTATAAATTTTTTATAATGCATGTCTTTCTGTTGCTATATGATTTAATTATGCAATCGATTATATTGCACTAATTTTGTAGTTTCTAGAAGAAACATAAATTACAATATTCTTAATAATCTTGAAGATTATTAATAAATAAATAGTTGATGTTCTTAATGAACACATCAATATCTTATCATACTAAAAACAATGTGTTTATGATGAACAAATTAAATAAGTTATTTAATATTCTTGAAGAATATTAAATATTGGGGTTGCAATTTTTTGAACTTTACTTTGAGCATTTGTACTCCTTCTCGTTATTATATTATTTTTACAGTTATCATTATATTGATTTAAATTGTTGCTCCTGAAGTAACACAATGAATATTCTTGATGAATATTACAAATTCTCGAAGAATAATTCATATCGTAGGTGATATATGTTTATCCCTCTAACTAGTTTCTTGAAGAAACACAAATTTGCAATCTCAATAATCTTGAAGATAATTAAAAATAAATAGTTGAAGTTCCTGAAGAACAACACAATAATATCTCATCATAATTTTATAATAAGTTTATGATGATCACGTCAAATAAATTTAGTATTCCTGAAGAATATTAAAATTTTGAGATTGCATTTTTCTATGCTTTATTTCGAGCATTGTTATCTTCTATTCTCATTATTTAATTATTTTAATCATTTTCCTTATATTATTTTAATGTTTTAGGTGATATGTTTATCTCCAATGAAAAAAAATGCAATATGTCATATTAACATTGATTTGATCAATCTTATTTGTGGAATGATATTGAAATTGATTTGCAATATCTTATTAAAACAATCCCTGAAGGATTGGTAGAATCAAATGATAATATTCTTATTATTATCTCTCGAAGAGCTTCATTAATCCTTCGACGAGAATCAAACTAGTTATATATTGATTCTACAATGAGTATCAAATAATTACATGATGTATTTTGCATCCAATGACTATGTTGCGATGAATTTATAATTCAAGGATCCAAATTATTACCAAGGCATGAATATTTGGATCAATATGTAATCAGTGCGTGATTAAAATACCTCCGGAAGAGGATTTCTCATATGATAATTTCACGTATCTATATGGGCTACATGAAAAATACATGTATACTTTGTCAAAATACATATTTAGAGCCTAAAATTGGGGTCAATTGATCATTTGATATGCTGATTTTATAATCTAACTCAATATTCCCGACATTAGGGGGAGATATGAAATATAAATAAGAGAAAGTCGTAAAATTCTCGTTGGGTTGGATATTTAAATTTATGCACTATGAACTCGAAGTTCAACAAGTTATGATTGTCAAAGGAGTGATGAAATCTCATATACCAGTTGTATATGTACCATAAAGAATTAAAGTCGAATATGAACGAAATATATTTGTTGATACTCCTCGACGCCAGAAGCGTGAGAGACATATTCTTTATTGGTATTAAAGATAAAATCTGCGGAATACAAATTTATTAAACTAATAACATCACTTCAAAAACCTCCTGAAGAGGATCATCTCGAAGACGAGAATCCCAATACCTTAATTTGCACGTGCACTAAATAATTATAATATTGGGATTATGGGACGACCAAATCAAATGTTATGGGATGAATATTTGATTTTGTTGAAGTTGTCATGAACTTTGTGAATATGGGAGAATTGTTTATAAGAATGATACTTGTCGACAACACTTTGTGTCTCAACAATTGCTAGTGGAGTGCCTGAAGCACTAAATAAAATATAAGTAATTGAGACAGAGCTTAACTCGCAAAATAAATAAAGTGGTGAATGATAAGCGAGATTAGCATATCAAGGGTTTAAGCGCATACCCAAAACATATTCTCCCGTTGGCACTACATCTCGTCATTTAATATACATATGACAATTATTATGAATATAGATATTCAATTAGTGACGTCATCACCATATTTTTCTATGGGTCATTGGACGCGAATATCTATATGAAAGTCCCTGACGGACTTGAGGTTCCTAAAGTAATAGGAACATGAAATTCGCAACATGTACTATTTTGAGTTATAAATATTTATACATTTTGAAATAGTCTGGTGGATCAACCAACTAAGTGAATTCCTCCTGAAGAGGATATATGTGAATTATTTGAACTCATGTCTAAAGACAAGTTCAAAATGAAAAACTTTGATAAAACTAAGTATTAGTATTCTCTCGACTTGTAGATCGAGCATATATGATGGAAAGATTTTATCCATTTAGCTACCTAAAGGTTGTAAGTGGATACCGACTCATATAAATCTCAAAAATAACAAAGATATAAGAGGACCAGAAGTTCCGTACTTGTATGCTATTGAAGCATTACATTATCAGGCCTGATATACAATTTGAAGTTAACATGCTAGCAAAATTTAATATTTCTCCATGAAGGAGAATGTGGAATGGTGTTAACCATATTAGTCTATTACATGAAAGAGATCGAGATTCGATATTGGTGGCTATTAGGGTATTATGATCTCATATTTGTTCTCATACTGCCTATTTATTATGATGAGAAATATTCTCCATTTATGTGTTGCATATAATGGTTGGGCAAGTAAGATGAAATTTATCCCACATGCTTCAGAAGAGCAATAATGATAATCTAGCAGATTTATTCACTAAATCTCTCCATGTCTGAAAATTATATTCATGGTATTGGAGTGCAAGATTGTTATCTTGAGGGGGAGAAGTGATAACTTTTAAATTAGTTTGAAGATTATGTTGACCGTGAAGGTCAAAAGGTCATGAAGAGAAAATGGTTGTACTCTTTTTCCCTTTCTAAGTTTTTTCCCACCGGGTTTTCTTAGTTAAGGTTCTTAACGAGGCAATCAATGCAACACATGAGCAAATTTATACTATGTACTCTTTTCCTCTATCGGTTTTTTCCCACAGGGTTTTTCCGAAGGAGTTTTGATGAAGCATGAACATCATAATATTCAAGAGAAAATATTGTATGAAGACAATGTCACTTGTATCTCAAAGGTAGATACATCAAATATTCACTTAATTGATTAGCCGGTGAACTTATTCACAAAGGCGTTGCCGATATCAACATTCAGAAGACTAGTACACAGGATCGGAATGCGTCAACTCAAAGATCTTATGTAATCGATTTCAGGGGGAGTAGCTGTACTCTTTTTCCTTCGATCAGGTTTTTTCCCACTGGGTTTTCCCGACAAGGTTTTAATGAGGCATCATGTATTAAAGGTCATTCAAGGGGGAGTGTTGTAATTAATGTATGAATGACTTTTATGTCCCCTAAACCCTAATCACAGACTATAAATAAAGCGCTTTACTCATAATAAGACATGCCATTCTTCTTCTCTTTTATTTTATTCTTTTTTCTCTCAAGTTCATAACAAATAAAAAGTATCATTAGAGGAATGACCCAACATTATATTTCTAAGAAAAGATTTCTTTAGAGAACAATTTTAATTTTCTTACACGAAATTCAAACATTCTTCTACTTAAGACATATAATTATAATAATATTATTTTAAGTATTTTATTTATACCTTTATTTAGGGCTGAGCATGGGTCGGTTTGGGTCGGTTTTGGGGTAAAATCGAACCCAAACCGCTAATTTCGGTTTTTGGGTTTTAGAACCCAATGGGTTCGGTTTCTGTTCGGTTTCGGTTTCTCGGTTTCTGGTCGGTTTTGGTTTCGGTTTCGGTTTCTCGGGTTCAACCCATACGCTCATGGATTTTGGGTTTAAACCCATGGATTTTGGGTTTTAACCCATTTTCCAGCAAATGTATATATTAAAATATATATTAAATATATATTTAATATTATAATTAGGGTTAGGTTCCACATTTTAGTTTTTTATTTTTTTAAAATATATATTAAATATTAAATAATCAGGTATATAAATATATTATGGACCGGTTTCTGGGTTTGGCTCGGTTCCTGGGTCGGTTTCGTAAGAATGGGTCGGTTTCGGTTTCACGGTGCGGTTTCTAAAGTACAAACCGAAACCGAAACCGAAACCGAAGAATTCGGTTTCTAAAATATGAACCCAAAACCGATGGGTTCTCTTTGGTTTCGGTTTTTCGGTTCCGGTTTCATCGGGTTTTTTCGATTTCTCGGTTTTCGGTTTCGGTTTTGCTCAGCCCTACCTTTATTTTAAATTTCAAAATATAATGGGACATTTTACAAATGTGCAACATCGACCGACCATCGACAGCCGCTGTCAATTTTTTTTACCGCCAGCAGTAGACAATGAAAAGTATCATTTGATATTTATATTTTCAAGGGTATTCGGTCATCATCGACCGTTGTCGGTTCATACGGGCCGATTGTAAAAAATTATTGACTCATAATTCAAATTTTCAATAGGTATCTTATTTTGACCGTGGCAGACCACTTCCAATTACCACCTGCCAACTTCTTAACAATATTACCGATGAGTATTTTAGGTTACCGACAAATATTTTAAATTACAATACCGCCACAATTAACACAATATTATAATTTATACTATATAATACAATTACCAAAAGATAAAACACACAACTTTATAGTATATTTGCCATGTACCTGCCGGGTTCAATTTAACTATTTCAAATATGTGTTCCAAACTCTATTCCACTCAATACATAGTCGTCACGTGTACAAATGTATTTTTGAGTTTTAAATTTATCATCTCTGAATTATGATCACCTGTACACATGGCTACTAAGTATTGTAGGAGTAATTTTCGAAATATAGGCTTTTTCGGAGTCGACCGGACTCCGGGCACGGCACAAATCCTCCAGGCCGTGGCACTACGCTTGAAAAGACGTTTTTCCTCACCAGCACTGCAGGGACGCGACACACAGCTGCCGAGCCGCGGCCCCCGCCGAAATCACTCAGCATCGGCCGAGACTGTACTCTGGGCCGCGGCCCCTGCCGAGCACACCCCTGCCGACACCTGCCGAGCCCCTCCCGGCCGAGCGCTGCCGATCACCTGGGGCCGCGGCACATCCCTGCCGAGCCGCGGCCCCCGTTATTTGCCTCGGAGGTTCAGATTTCTCTGCTAGGCCGATGCCGCAAAATAGGGCCAGCTGTGCCATGGTGGCCAGCCGCCTGCTTTGGGCGGGCATTGGGCTGCATATTATTAGCCCAAAAAAACCCGGGCCTTTTTGGCCCGCCCATAGAGGCCCGGCCCGCGGGCGGCCCGCCCGGCCCAGTTTTTTTTTTTTTTTTTTTAATTTATGGTATGTGTAATTATAATATTTAATTTTTTTACTTGTTTGTTAGATTATAATACATCTATATGTTAATTATTGATGTAATTTTATTTTTTTGGGACTTTGTGATTATTTGTAGTATCTCATATCAATAATAATATTATTTTATGATTTTATAAGAAATTAGTAGTGATAAATGATATGATGATCAAATAAAAATATTTGTATATTTGTCTTTTGATTATGGTAGTGTAGTAAATAATGTAATTATCAAATAAAAATAATTGTATATTTATTTATCTGATTGTGATAGTATAGTGAATAATATAATAATTAAGGATCGAAAAATATTTGTATATTTATTTCAGAATTAATATTTCCAAAAAAAAAAAAAAAAAAGTCGAGGCCCATGGCCGGGCTCGCCTTGGATGGCCACGGGCCTAATAATTTTGGCCCAGCCCAAAAAAGGCCCGCCCGTTTTATGCCCGACCCGTTTGGGCCGGGCCCGCCCGTTTTCCAGGTCTAGCCGCGGCCCCTGCCGGCCGGGCCGCGGCCCCCTGCCGAGTCCTGGGAGCAATTTTGCGCTGTGTGCCGCGGCACACGGGTCAAACCTGCAAAAGTGTATCTTTTTATGCAGATTTTCAGTCGGGACTTTATCATTACTTCATCCATACACTTTGAGAGAAGAACGAGAGAGAGAGAGAGAGAGAGAGAGAGAGAGAGAAACAAGAGAGAGAAATACAATTCTTCAATTTTCCGGAGATTTATCGGTCGGATCGTCGTGATCTTTTGACAAAAGCTTGGTAGCTATTGGGCAAATCTTTTCACCGGTGTAGATCGAGTTTTTGAGTCCGGAAGTACGGGTATTTCATTAGTTCTTTGTGTAAGCTATTTACGGTTGTTTCCTTTCTCGATCTTGTTGTTGTTGATTCCAAATACTTGAAGAACATTTATTACCAAGTATTTGACGATTGGTGTATATCCCTAGTTTGTATTAGGGACGATTGTGTATTTGTGTGTATTGGTGATAGTGGATTTAAGCGGCTTCGGTCCCGTGGTTTTTACTCTCGTCTTGAGGGGTTTTCCACGCTAAAATTTGTGTCTCGTGTTTATTATTTTTCGGATATCATTTGTACTAATTTTATCGAGTTGTAATTGTTGCTCTACTCGTCGGTAACCACAAAGTTACGATTGAAGAGTGGGAATTTGTTAAATGAGGTTCCGCTTTATTCGTTGTGACGTGACGTTAGTCGGTATTTTTCCCAACAAAGTGGTACCGGAGCCACGTGATTTGTTGTTTCGTGGTGTTTAGTATCTCAATTGTAAGATGGAAGCCAACACGAGAATGGTTAATTTGAACGGTTCAAACTACCACGTATGAAAGAGGAAGATGGAAGACCTTCTATACGTGAAGGATTACTATATGCCAGTTTTTAGCAAAGATAAACCGGAAGGGAAGTCCGACGCGGAGTGGACTATTTTGCATCGCCAAGTTTGCGGATATATTCGACAATGGGTGGATGACAACGTTTTGAACCATATTAGTGGAGAGAAGGATGCTCGAGAGTTATGGCACAAGCTCGAGCAATTGTATGCTCGGAAGACGGGGAATAATAAGTTATTTCTCATTAAAAAAATGATGAATTTGAAGTTTCGAGACGGGACTCCTCTATCGGATCATTTAAATACATTCCAAGACATAATTAATCAACTTGCCGGAAAGGGAATTAAATTCGAAGAGGGGGTGCAAGCTTTGTGGTTGTTAGGCACATTGCCGGATTCTTGGGAGACGTTTCGAACGTTGTTGTCTAACTCCGCCCCCGATGGAGTCATTTCGATGGAACTAGCTAAAGGGAACATGTTGAATGAGGAGGTCCGAAGAAAAGCACAAGGATCTTCATCACAGTCGGATGTTCTAGTTACCGAAAGAGGGGGAGAGGTCAAAGTAGAGGTCTGAGTAATAGAGGGCCAAAAAGGAGTAGTTCTCGGGGGAAGTATGCTAACATCGAATGTTACCACTGTGGTAAGAAAAGGCTTACTAAGAAATTTTGCCGACAATTGAAGAAGGAGAATCGCCAAGGCCGAGAAAATTCACAAAAGAAGGAAAGCGGTAGTAATGATAAAGCCGAAGTTAATACTACTACCGAAGAATTTTTTGTTTGTTGTGATTATGATATGGTCAACCTTGCGAGAGATGATTCGAGTTGGGTGGTCGATAGTGGTGCTACGTGTCATGTTACATCACGTAGAGATTTTTACTCTTCTTATACTCCGGGCGACTTTGGTATAGTCAAGATGGGTAACGATGGGTTATCCAAGATTGTTGGAGTGGGAGATGTGCATTTGAGATTCGACACCGGAATGGAACTTGTTTTACGGAATGTAAAACATGTTACGGACATGAGGCTTAATGTTATGTTTGTTGGTTTACTCGATGATGACGGTTATCATAGCAGTTTTGGCAAGGGGTTGTGAAAACTCGTTAGAGGTTCCTTGATTGTCGGGAGAGGACAAAAGGAAGGAAAATTGTACGTGACACTTCCGAAGGTCACGACTAATTTCGTGAACACAATCGACAATAATGACATGGCCGAGCTATGGCATAAGAGGCTCGGTCATATGAGTGAAAAAGGAATGGCGCTATTGTCGAATAAGGAGGTTTTGTCCGGGGTTCACAAGGTACACCTTAAAAGATGCTCTCATTGTCTAGCCGGGAAGCAAAGGAGAGTTACTTTTAAGAGTCATACTCCTTCACATAAGGAAAATGTGCTTGATTTTGTTCATTCCGATGTTTGTGGTCCTATGAAGACTAGGACGCTCGGTCGTTGCTGATATTTTGTCACATTCATCGACGATCACTCTAGGAAGGTGTGGGCTTACACCTTGAAGACCAAAGATAAAGTTAGACACTTTCAAACAATTTCATGCCTCGGTGGAAAGAGAGACCGGGAAGAAGCTAAAGTGTATCCGGACGGACAATGGTGGAGAGTACATCGGACCTTTTGATGAATATTGCCGAGAGAAAGGGATCCGACATCAAAAGACGCCCCCGAAGACTCCGCAACTCAATAGTTTGGCGGAGAGAATGAACCGGACTTTGGTCGAGAGAGCTCGTTGTTTGCTCTCACATGCCGGATTGCCAAAGTCGTTTTGGGGAGAAGCTTTGAACACTGCGGTTCATGTTATTAATTTGACACCTTGTGTTCCTTTGGAGTTTGATGTGCCGGATAAGGTGTGGAGCGGTAAAGAGATCTCGTACCGCCACTTGAGGGTCTTCGGATGTAAAGCTTTTGTTCACATCCCGAATGATGAGAGATCAAAGCTTGATTCCAAGACGAAGCCGTGTATTTTTATTGTCTACGGGCTTGATGAGTTCGGGTATAGATTATATGACCCGGTGACAAAGAGGCTTGTTCGGTCAAGAGATGTTGTTTTCGTAGAAGATCAAACAATGAAGGATGTTGAGAATGGAGAGTCGGCTCCACAACACGACTATGATCTTATTGATTTGGAACCCGTTCCTCCACAAAATGTTGACACACCCGTTGGAGATGACATCCAAAATAATGAACAACATGATGACGGTGAGAACGATGAATTGAGGCAAGATGACACCGATGGAGCTCATCCGGAGGTACCCGTGACGAACATGCCATCTTTTGTTCCACATAGGCGGTCGACAAGAGACCACCATCCCTCCACTCGTTATTCGGCCGATGAGTACGTCTTACTCACCGACGAAGGAGAGCCCGAATATTTTGCGGAGGCTATGGAGGATGAAAAGAAGAAGGAATGAATGGATGCCATGCAAGACGAGATGAGTTCCTTGCATGATAATAACACTTAGGAGTTGGTGAAGTTGCTGAAAGGCAAGAGGGCTTTGAAAAATAAATGGGTGTATCGGGTGAAGTCGGAGGAGCATACCTCGTTGCCCCGATACAAAGCTAGACTCGTAGTGAAAGGATTTAGTCAAAAGAAGGGCATTGATTTTGATGAGATTTTTTCGCCGGTTGTGAAGATAGGATCGATTCGATTGGTCCTTGGTATTGCGGCTAGCCGATCTTGAGGTTGAGCAAATGGATGTCAAGACGGCTTTTCTTCACGGAGACCTTGATAAAGAAATTTATATGAAGCAACCGGAAGGATTTGAGGTCGAAGAAAAAGAGGATTATGTGTGTAAACTTCGGAAGAGTTTATACGGGTTGAAACAAGCACCAAGGCAATGGTACAAGAAGTTTGAGTCGGTTATGGGGGAGCAAGTCTACCGGAAGACGACTCTCGACCATTGCGTATTTTTCAAGAAATTCGGAGATGATGACTTTATCATCTTATTGCTCTATGTGGACGACATGTTGATCGTTGGCAAGAATGCCGAGAGAATTTCCAACTTGAAGGAAGAATTGAGTAAGTCTTTTGCCATGAAAGACTTGGGGGCGGCTAAACAAATTCTTGGGATAATAATTACTCGGGATAGAGCAGCCCGGAAATTGTACATGTCGCAAGAGCAATACATCAAGAAGGTACTTAAACGTTTCAACATGGACAAAGCTAAAGTTGTTAGTTCGCCTCTTACTAATAATTTTAAATTGACGAGCCAAGATTTCCCTAAGACGAAGGAGGAGATTGAGGATATGGATAAAATTCCATATGCCTCGGCGGTCAGGAGTTTAATGTATGATATGGTTTGTACTAGGCCCGACATTGCTCATGCCGTGGGAGTGGTGAGCCGGTTTCTATCGAATCCGGGTAAGAAGCATTGGAAAGCCGTAAAATGGATATTTAGATATTTACGAGGTACTTTAAAATTGGGGATTACGTTTGGAAACGGGAAAGCAATGCTTGTTGGATATTCCGATTCGGATATGGCCGGTAATGAAGATAACCGAAAATCCACTTCCGGATATTTGATGACGTTCGCATGGGGAGCCGTGTCATGGCAATCAAGATTGTAAAAGTGTGTTGCCTTGTCTACAACGGAGGCCGAGTATATTGCGGCGGTGGAAGCGAGCAAAGAGCTCTTATGGTTGAAAATGTTTTTACGAGAGCTAGGCTTCCGACAACGACGTTATGTAGTTCTTTGTGATAGTCAAAGTGCGATTCATTTGGCTAAGAATGCGACTTTTCACAAGAGAACGAAACATATCGATGTGAGGTATCATTGGATCTGAGATGCTTTGGAGGATGGTTTGTTTGAACTTGATAAAGTTCATACCGATGATAATGGTTCCGATATGTTAACCAAGGCGTTAAGTAGAGATAAGGTGAAAGTGTGTTGTTCGATCGCCGTGATGGCGAACTCTTCCTACATTCCGGAAAGGGGGAGATTTGTAGGAGTAATTTCTGAAATATAGGCTTTTTCGGAGTCGACCAGACTCCGGGCCACGGCACAAACCCTCCGGGCCGTGGCACTATGCTTGAAAAGACGTTTTTCCTCACCAGCACTGCTGGGCCGCGGTACACAGCTGCCGAGCCGCGGCCCCCGCCGAAATCACTCAGCATCGGCCGAGACTGTACTCTGGGCCGCGGCCCCTACCGAGCACACCCCTACCGACACCTGCCGAGCCCCTCCCGGCCAAGCGCTGCCGATCACATGGGGCCGCGACACATCCATGCCGAGCCGCGGCCCCCGTTATTTGCCTGGAGCGTCTGTACTCTGGGCCACGGCCCCTGCCGACAGGGCCGCGGCCCCCTGCCGAGTCCTGGGCGCAATTTTGCGCTGTGTGTCGCAGCACACTTGGCCCAGGCCGCGGCACATGGGTCAAACCTGCAAAAGTGTATCTTTTTATGCAGATTTTCAATCGGGACTTTATCATTACTTCATCCATACACTTTGAGAGAAGAACAAGAGAGAGAGAGAGATAGAGAGAGAGAAACAAGAGAGAGAAATACGGGTATTTCTGGAAGTACGGGTATCTTTTTATGCAGATTTTCAATCGGGACTTTATCATTACTTCATCCATACAATTTTCTGGAAATTTATCGGTCGAATCGTCGTGATCTTTTTCGGAAGTACGGGTATTTCATTAGCTCTTTGTGTAAGCTATTTACGGTTGTTTCCTTTCTCGATCTTATTGTTGTTGTTGATTCCAAATACTTGAAGAATATTTATTACCAAGTATTTGACGATTGGTGTATATCCCTAGTTTGTATTAAGGACGATTGTGTATTTGTGTGTATTGGTGATAGTGGATTTAAGCGGCTTCGGTCCCGTGGTTTTTACTCTCGTCTTGAGGGGTTTTCCACGCTAAAATTTGTGTCTCGTGTTTATTGTTTTTCGGATATCATTTGTACTAATTTTATCGAGTTGTAATTGTTGCTCTACTCGTCGGTAACCACAAAGTTACGATTGAAGAGTGGGAATTTATCAAACGAGGTTCCGCTTTATTCGTTGTGACGTGACATTAGTCGGTATTTTTCCCAACAAATATTGGGTGGAATGAGATTAGTAAGACATGTTTGGAACAGTAAAATTGAACCCGTACCAGCCACATACCTAGATGAGCAACTAATAAAGATAAAAGAAAATATAAAATTAGGCCTACGATAACACAAATTAGAAAAAAGAACAAAATTAAGAATCGAAAAAAAAAAAAAAGGACCACAAACACATCAATTTTGCATCCATGCACAAAAAACTCCGCTCAGCACTGTGCTTCGTACTGAGTGGATGTTTCCCCTTGATGCATCACTCCTGCAGTTCCGCTAGCCCGCTAACTATTAATAAAATATAATCTTAATATTTTATATTTATTTTTATTACTCCCTACAATTTATTTTTGTTCATTTTTATTGGATATACAACCCGTTTAAAATCTATATTTTTTTAGTCCGAATCGATCAGCCTGAAGCCCGCTAGGACCGACCCGAAAATGTCAGGGCTAACCCGTTTAACATCTACATGAGAAGGAGGATGGAGAGGCGGCTTTATGGAGCAAAAAAAAAAGGCGGCTTTGGATGGAGAAGTCTTGTCCTTGATGATGCCTATAAGATCTATGAAAATAGTGACATTTTCCAGAGATTGGAGAGAAAATTTGAACCACAGAAATGAGAGAACAAGTGGGGGAGAGAGATAAACTGCACTTTAGAGGGAGAGAGATGTAGAAAAAAGGAGTGCAATATTTAGGGTTTGCCTGTAATGAATCTATATCTAATATGAATATATTGGATGGTTTATGTAAAAAAAAGAAAAAAAATGAATGTAGAATTAAAGGTATTGTTTTTTTGGATGAAAAAACTTTTTTAGGAGGGTGTATTTAATTTTGATTTTAATTGATTTGTATAGACTTTTAAAATCTGTGGATTTATATGGAATGTCAAACTTCGTAGAGTTTATTGAATTTAAGAGATAACTTTTATGGATTTATATAGATTTTAAAAAGTTCATGAACTCTAGAATTCGAAAATATATGTTTAGACTCTTGTTCATTATTATCAATAATGTCAATTTAATAAATTTATAAGTCTAAATGATAATAAAAATAATAATCGTGAAATAAAATACAAAATTAATGGGGTACAAAAAAACAAAACTTATTTTTCATAAAATTTACTCTTCATACTTTATTTTGTCAGATTTTATTATTTCTTACTTTCAGATTATAATTTTTAAAATAAACTTTATTTTCTTAATATTTATTTTTCAGAATTTTAGATTTGTTTCTTGATTTTTGTTGGATAAATTTTAATAAGTTTTAACGTAGTATATATTTTTTTTTCGAACACAATGTAATATATATTATTTAAGAATAATTTTCAGATTTAAAAAATTGCTTTTTAAATTTTTTTTCTTAAAATATATTTATTTTGATATTTTTATTCAACTTTCAGATTTTTTCTAGATCCTCCAATTCACTTGATAAAATTTTGATATTTATATTCTCTACATATTTTCAAATAGTATTGGTTTTTTTAAAAATAATATTAGATTTTAAAAGTTGTTTTTATTTTCAGATTGTAATTTTTTAAAGTAAATTTTGTTATGTTCAAACTTTCAATTTTTTCTATATTTCTTGTTCATTTTATAAATTTTGTGATATTACATATATAATTTTATACTTTATTTGATTATTTTAAAATACTTTTAAAGAAAGATTTTTTTTTAAATAAACAATTTCTTAGGCAGAGGAGAGATTTGTTGGTATTCTTTTCATTCATAAAAATTGATATAAATCCAAGAAAGTTCATGGATTTATAGAATCTTTTAAAATCGGTAGACTTTTGAATAAATCAACAAGTTAAAAGACATTATAAAATCATTATAGAAGATTTTTGAAGATTTTTTAAAATTTTAATTGAATACTCATAAATTTCATAAATTCATAAAAATCCTATCAACTCAATATTGAATGCACTGCTTAATCTTTAGTTTGTATTAATGTTTAATTTCCCTATCATTATTATCACGGAGTCGGGGCAAGGGACCTACTATTAAGGATGTCATTTTTATCTGTACCCGATCATACCCATCGAATAAACTCGTAATAGAGTCGATATAGGCCGAACTCGAAATTTTATGATCAGGTATGAGTATAGTATACTACCCGCGTACCCGTTTGAATTATATAAATATATTATTATTATATATTATATATAGATATTATATTATGCTATATATTATTACATAAAATATAATATTTTAGATATTTATTATATTAATATGAATTTCTTAATTACATTATATATATATGATATATATTAAAAAATATTTGTATTCTTAAATGTAGGGTATATGGATATCGGAATACCTATTTGGTATCCGATTACCCGATAGGCAGTACCGAACCTGATTCGAATCAAATAGGATAAGAGATGTAGGAGGCATACCCATATCATACCTAGTATCATTATTATCTGAGAGTTCTTAACACCCTCCCCCCACTCACCCAAAGAAAAAAACCTTCTTTTTTTTCTTTTTTCCGCCTGTCCCCCTCTTTTATTCTTTTTATTTAGTTAGATTAAATTAATAGTGATAGTGTTTTATTTTGTTTTATTAAGATTAATAATTTTTTGTTTTTTATATATTATTTTCAAATAAATTATTAGAAAATAAGATAAACAAATAAATTGATATAAAAACTATTAACAAACGCAAATTATATAAAAAATATTTATAAATACAAACAGTATTTATTTACATTATCAAATCTAACCATACTCTCGTATCCTTGCTTCATATGGATCAGACAATCCTCTAAAATCTTAAGTTATATTATTTTACTATGACGACATGATAGATGGTACAAGATAGTCAGAGTTCAAAAAAACTTGAACATGATGATTATCATTAACCAATGCAATTGCAATGTGTTGACGTTGGATAGAATTGGAGCACCACAACCATATAATATCCATCCAACTCCATTGTGGTGTTGAGGATTCAAAAAAATTTAGTGCATATAGCATATTGTTGGAAAACGAGCTTAAAAATAAATTTAGAATGATGATTTAAAATCTAAAGATATTTTTAGAAAAATATATTTCTAAGGTGGGAGGGTGAAAATTAAAAATGTTATGGATGCACAAAACAGGGATTGCAAAATATATTTAAAATAATATCTAAAACATAAATCATATAAAAATAAATAAAAATCCTTGGGAAACACTACCAAAAAAAGTACTTTAGCCGACGACCCGAAAAAAACGGCCGACGACTATAAAGTGTCGTCGGCTAAACTTCGCACTTTAGCCGACGACTCAAAATACCGTCGGCTAAAGGGTTTTAGCCGACGACTTGGTGGAGGTCGTCGGCTAAAGCTCGAAATAGTCTTCGGCTATATTAAAGAGATTTAGCCGACGACCGTCATAACGTTTAGCCGACCGAAAAGAAAAAAAAAAAAATATACCTTAGCCGACGACCTAGATCTAGGTCGTCGGCCAAACTCCTTCCGAAAAAAAATAATAATGTAATGGTTTAGCCGACGACCTAGATCTAGGTGGCCTAAACCCTATTTAAAAAAAAATAATTTACTTTAGACGACCTAGATCTCGGTCGTCGGCTAAATTCCTTCCAAAAAAATAATATTGTAAGGGTTTAGCCGACGATCTAGATCTAGATCGTCGACTAAAAACTTTTTTAAAAAAGAAAATAATATACTTTGTAGCCGACCTATATCGAGGTCGTCTGCCAAACTCTTTCCGAAAAAAATAATAATGTAATGGTTTAGTGACGACCTAGATCTAGGTCGTCGGCTAAACCCTTTTAAAAAAAATAATATACTTTAGCCACGACCTAGATCTAGGTCGTCGCTAAACCTCCAAGTGAAAATTATTTATAGTTCAGTGAACACCAACCCAATCTTGCACCTCTCCCGCTAAAGAGCACATTTCTATTCCCGATTCTTTCAATTATTCCGAAAAAGCTTATGAGTTGCTACTTTGAGTTGTGCTAGCTGGAGTGCCGAAGGTTTCTATCGGTTGTTATAATCACCATTTCGATTAAGGTATGTATTTTATTGTATTTTTTATTGTGATTTCGAAACTTTGTATTATTCATGTTACATTCGATTGCTTTTATGTAAAACGATTAAGTTTTATGATGATAATCATTATGATTAATTGTTTGTTGTGATTTCATTTATAATTTGAACAATATTAGTTAGTTGGATTAATATTGGAAAATGTATACATTTTCAGGATGGATAAGAGTTGGATTGGGTTACGAAAATGGGATCCAAGTGTAATGGATAGGATGAAGCAGTTTATGAGATTTGTAAAAGAGCACGACAGTGGTAATACGTTGCACTACTGTCCATGTAATAAATGTAGATGTCGCAGTGATATGTTTCGTTTTCCATTTGATGAGGTCTGGGAACACCTAAAGAAGAATGGTTTTTGGAGTAAATATACATGTTGGATATACCACAGTGAAGCACCGAATTCTGTTATTCCGTATGATCACGGACAATTTAGTGGTAACGGCGGGTTCACCGATCCGTAGAGGAGGTTGATTGATGATGTGTTTGGTTTTCCCGAGACGTTTGTACCAACTGAGCATATCCCACGACCCCGTAGACCGTTGTCTTGCACAATCAACACTTCTATAAATCCTCAATCCTGGGCGTCACAGCACAATCAAAGACAACAAATAGATTGCAACTTCGAAAAAATAGAGAGACTATCAAGTTGGTGAAAACACCAACCAAACTTCCATGCTCAAATTGAGAAGTGCCAAACTCCTCTTTTTTTGACTTTCTACATTTTCTACTAAAGAAAAAAAAATCTCACTTTCTTGAAACACATATTCTATAATTACAATAGCAGAATTCAACATCTCACCAACATGGACTCCATTTTTTCGCTCTGCAATATACTCATAAACATGTCCACATCTCACCAACATGGACTCCATTTTTTCGCCGGTATGGATAACATAACTACATGTTGAGAGACGGGGTACCTGAGTGCCAAGGATTTTCGCAGTATTGTAGCTTCTGGGGGAATCTTGAAAAGATTTCTTCTTCCGCTTGACGCCTACGGCAGATGGCACCGAAAATCGGAACCCCAGCAGCGCTCCGCCAAAATTACGAGGGTTCCAGACGGAGCGGCGGGACGACGGTTGCCGACGGAGCGGCGGGACGAAAGGGAAAAGACGAAGGGGAAAAGGGTTCCAGGCGGAGCGGAGCGGCTGAGACGAAAGATGAAAAGGGAAAAGGAAAAAGACGAAGGGGAAACGGGAAAACACGTCGGCCTATTACGTTTTTTTTTATATATACGGATATTTTGGCCGACGACAGTGGACGTCGTCGGCTAAACTTGAAAGCTTTAGCCGACGGTAACAGTCGGCTAAAATAAAAAAACGAGCCACCATGACACGGGCCGTGTCGAACGGCTCGAACGGGTTGCATGTCCAGAATGTTTTTGGAAATATAGACCACTAGGACACGGGCCGTGTCAATTGACACGGGCCGTGTCACTTTAGCCGACAACAACCGTCGGCTAAAATAGATCCCAAAAAAATTATATGTATATACTTTAGCCGACAGCTGTCGTCGGCTAAAACCTTATATAATTAAATTATATATATATATATATATATATATATATATATATATATATATATATATATTTACCTATAAATATATATAATAAAAATTAAAAATATCTACACTTTAGCCGACGGCTGTCGTCGGCTAAAGCCCAATTTATCATTTTTTATATAATTAAATTATATATATATCTATATATATATTTAACTATAAATATATATATATATAATAAAAATTAAAAATATCTCAACTTTAGCCGACGGCTGTCGTCGGCTAAAGCCCACTTTATCATTTTTTATATAATTAAATTATATATATATATAACTATAAATATATATATTAAAAATTAAAAATATCTACACTTTAAAGCCCAATTTATCATTTTTTTTATATAATTAAATTATATATATATATTTAACTATAATTAAAAATATCTACACTTTAGCCGACGACAGCCGTCGGCTAAACTAAATTTCCAAAAAAAAACATGACCAAATGGCTAAACAAATTTATATTCTTGGAATTTAATTACAGATAATATATTTATATATATTATTTGAAATTTATATAATTAAAATAAATTATATAAACTAAATTGGAATTTAAACTAAATTTTTTATTATTTATATACTTTAGCCGACAGCTGTCGTCGGCTAAAGTATTTATGTATTTATAAATTAAATTTTATATATATAAATTTGAATTTAATTATAAATAAATATATATATATATATAACATCATTATATATATCTGTATATTAATTTATATAGTTTTTATATATTTATATTTTATATATATTTATATTTGTTTTTTATATAATATTAATAGTTTATATATTTATACTTGTTTTATTATAAATAATTATATATATAAAAAATAAAAAAATCGATAATAATATCACTTTTGATTCGTTCGAGCGGCAAACAACAATCAATATTTAAGGAACTTTTACAAATAATATGATATGTCCTTCTAAGGTTCGTAGTCAGAATCACCACTTGAATCTGTCTCTGTGTCGGAGTTCATAACTGGCAGCATATGCCTGAACTCGTCCTCATCATCTTCATCAGAGTCTGCACGTAATTCATCTGTACCTACATCTATGAACCCACGTTCTTCGCCATGTAGCCGAACAACTCGACCTTCTACAACATTATTCAGTAGTATTGTGGAGGATCGTGGAATATTAGTTGTATCTGGCTCTTGATATGCCTCGTTGTAATCCTTATCGACTGCTTGTCCAAGTGTAGCCGCACTATATATATTTCTCGTAGCCACATGATTTACGATCTTCCATGCTCCTTTTTTTACCAAGTCATTGAGGTAGTAAACTGGTTTAGCAGATGTTGCAAAAATAAAAGGATCACTTTCATACCAACTTGTAGAAGTATCAACAGATAATAGTCCATAATTATCCTCCCTTTCGATTTGAGGATTTGTATCAAACCACCTACACTTGAACAAGTAAACTGTCAAGCCTTCTCCATAAATTAGTTCCACTACTTCGAGAAGAACACCGTAATATCCACCGTCAATTATAACCCCAGAATTTTGACACCTCCTTCTTTGATCTCTGTCGATACATACAAATGTCACACCATTTACCTTCGCTATTGAATAAACTCTAAATGTAACAGGCTTCATCGAAAGAAGCATCAACTCACGTGACGACATCGGGTGGCCATCACTGTGTATGTGCGTCATCTGGATATTAATTAAGGTGAATGTCGTGATTAAGTAAATTATGTAAGCAAAATAAGTAAACAGTAATTAAACACTTACTCATTGTCCGAAATAATCAGCAAATGTTTCATTGTGGAATCTAATGTCTCCATTCACAGCATCACATGAAAGGTGAATGTCTTTCCAATATTGAACTTCTGGACAGTTAAGTAATATCCACCAATGTGCAATTCGTAGCTCGTAAGGTTATAAATGACTGTCAGGTAATCTTCCTTGAACTTCAACTTCGCTGGTGATGATGGAGAGATTAAATTGCACTGGAATTATTGACATAGGCTCGGGTGTGGGATCCACCACGCCTAAGTAGAACTTGGTATATGTTACACACTCCCATGCAAGATATGCTTCGGCGATACATCCTTCTGGTGCAGACTTATTAGTCACAGAGTCCTTGTACTCACCAAGTTGTCTTTCTATTGGAAACATCCACTTGTAGTGGACCGGGCCTGTTAGTAAAAGTTGGCGAGGGAGATGGATCATGAGGTGAGGCATGAGATCAAAAAAATTCGGTGGGAAGATCCTCTCAAATTTGCATAAGATATAAATGATCTCTTTTTGCATGAGCCGGAGATCTGACTTCCTTACTTCCCTAGTGCATAACTTTTGAAAGAACCTGGATAACGATACACAAGGCTCGACCACCTGTTTGGACAAGTATGGTCGAATAAACACAGGAAACAAACGTTGTAAGAGGATATGACAATCATGGCTCTTCAGTCCGGTTAACTTGTTCTCCTTGAAGTTAACACACCTCCCTATATTTCCAGCATATCCTGTGGGATACCTTGCAGCCTTCATCCACGAAAAAATCTCAGCCTTTTGCTCGGGGTGACGGTGTAAGCGACTTTCGGCATTTTGTGTTTCCCCTTCCCTTCCTTCAACCACAAATGTTTTCTAATGTTCATTTCTTTTAAATCAATGCGTGCCTTAGGGCCGTCTTTAGTTTTCCCTTCCCAACATAACACTGTACCGACAACACTTTCACAAACATTTTTTTCTATGTGCATCACATCTAGGTAGTTCCTAATCGACAACTTACTCCAGAAGGTAGATCCCGAAAATACTTTTGTGGGACCAATACTTATACTCGCAGTCTTTCAGAGTTGCCGCTACTATATCAGGATGGTTGCTCAACCGCCCAAAATCATACTCATTCAAAGACGGCCAAAATTTCCTCACCAGTCCACTCCCGTGGTGGATCACCAACCTCTTCGGCCCCATCAAATGCCGCAAAGATCTGGCGCTGACATGCGTCCTCTCAAGCCATATACGGTGACGCATTCGATAACCTTCCGACAATGATACCTTGCGCAATCGGCATTCAAGCACACTGGACATCCTCTATATCCACTAATAATAGATCCTGACAAGATCCCGCACGCAGAAAATCACCGATGGTACCGTACACATAGCACGTAAGTAGAACATCTCATGTGAGTAATCGCCGACGCGTCGGATGACCTTGCGCCCACAACAACTTCAGCTCCTCTATCAAAGGTCTCAAATAAACATCAATACACTTTCCTGGATACCCGGGGCCAGGTACTAAGAGAGTCAACATATTATACTCTTTCTTCATGCACATCCATGGAGGAAGGTTGTAAGGAACCATTACCACCGACCATATACTATACGAAAGGCTCATGTTGCCAAAAGGGTTTAATCCATCAGATGCAAGTCCGAGTCTTACATTTCGGACATCTGATGCAAATCCTGGAAACTCCCTATCTATATGCTTCCAAGCCTCTCCATCAGAAGGGTGTATCATAATATCCTCGTCAGTCACCCGAGGCTCAGCGTGCCATCTCATCGCCTTGGCTGTGTGAGGAGACATGAAAAGCCTCTCCAATCTATCCTTCAGAGGGAAATACCAAAGAACCTTCATAGCTTTCTCTTTACCAGAAGGAGTGAACTTATACCTCTCTGTGTCACATACCGGACATCTATTTAGATCTTCATTAGGCTTTCCCCAAAATAAAGCACAATCATATATGCATACGTGGATCTTGATGTACGATAGCCCAAGACCTTTTAGGATACGTCTCATTTTACTGTGATTACTAGGAAGATGATGACCTTCTGGGAGCATTTTCTCTGTAAGTTCCAAATAATCATCCACAGCTTTAATCGAGGTTTTGTTCTCCACCTTGACTCTCATAGTCTCTATGACACTATCAAGAACCGTCATGTGACACCCAGGATAAAGAAGAGTCCATTGAGCCGGATTAGCTTGTTGTATCTATCAAGAGAAATTGTGTTAACGGGTATCAATGTAGGCGTTCGGATGACTGCTTGATCAGCTATATGGTATTCTTGACCTTCAGCCGATACGTCCCTGTCGTAATAACCAAACACGTCGTCAATCAACCGTCTTGTGGGGTCATTGGATGTGCTACCACTGTACTGTCCGTGATCATGGGGAATAATTGAATTTGATCTTTCACCGTGGTAAATCCAACATGTATATTTATCCCAAAATCTATTTTTTTTCAAGTGCTCCCATACGACATCAAGTGTAAAACGGTACATATCGCTGCGGCATTTACATTTATTGCAAGGACAGTAATGAATCATACTATCACTATCATGTTCCTTCACAAATCAAATAAACCCTCGCATTCCATCTATGACCTTTGGATCCCATTTTTGCAGACCAATCCAACTTTTATCCATCCTATAACAAAAATAACAACAATATTATACATCGTATTTATCAAGAACATACAAAAATTATGACTAAAATCATCATATATATAGCTCGAATTCAAGATGTCAAATCCATTATATATATATACACACACACACACACCAAGAAATATTCGAGAAAACGAACTAATAATTCTAAAACATTTTCATAATCATCCAAATAATTATAACTGATATTAAAATTCAATAAAGTACATACCTTCAATATGATTTCTTGAATGATCAAACCAGAGAAAATTACTGTTTTTCGTTTTCTTGTTATGTAATTTCCGAATGTGTTGTAAATGGTCTCTTCAAGTGTTAGATGGTGATATATTTTGCACAAAAAAACATGAAAGACTTTAGCCGACGGCATGTCGTCGGCTAAAGTATACTAGCCGTCGGCTAAACTTTACTTTAGCCGACGGCATGTTATCGGCTAAAGTATACAAGTCGTCCGCTAAACTACAAAACTTTAGCCGACGACTAACTGGACTTTAGCCGACGACCAATAGTAAAGTCGTCGGCTAAAGTAGTTTAGCCGACAACAAGTTAGCCGTCGGCTAAACTTGCTGACTTTAGCCGACGACTTCCGCCGTCCGTCGGCCGTTCTCCGGCGAGTCGTCGGCTAAAGTGTTATTTTTGGTAGTGATGATTAGCCGACGACTTTGGGGTTTAGCCGACCACTTTAAGTCGTCGGCTAAAGTCTGATTTTTGGTAGTGAAATCCCAAACTTGAGAAATTATATGTTATACCTAAAAATATGAAAATTAATAAATAGCATATATTTCGTAATCTACATATTAGAATATAAAACAATATCTAGAATCATTAGAATAACAGAAAATTTAAATTGGTAATATAATTTCATGCAAAATAATATTTCATAAAATTAAAAAGTATAGAAAGAAATGAAAATATGGAAGCAGTGATTTCCATATTCCATGATTTCTACAGTTTTATGATTTTTAGAAATAATATTTATAATTTAACAATTAATTTCTGTTTGTTTCTTTAGTCCATTAATTATATTACCTTTTCCCAGAAAATTATTTGTAATTTTATATATTTCATATTTCTGGAATTTAAATTAATTATTTTTAATGAGAAAGTTATATCTACAATATATTTTCTAAAATTTAAAAATTTCAGTAGACAAACTATATTTCACTCATTGATAGTACTGTATTTAGTTTATTCGATGTTTGATATAATAATCTAGAAACTTGAGGTCTTTCTTGGTATTTTGGTACCTAATTCTTGTGTGTGATAGGATATTGGGTCCTAGTACTAAGACTTAGTTTTCGAGTTTTAGTAAATAAAACAAAAAAAAAAAGAAAGAAAGTTGGGAGAGAAAAGAAGAGAAAGAAAAGTGGAAGAAAATTGTATGTTGTGTTCTCGAGTTAGAAGGAAATGAAAAGAAAATTAACCATTTTGTTCTTTTCTCTCCAAATCCTTTCAAATCGGAAGGAAAGTTAGGGGGAAAAGTTTTTCTTCCATTTCTTTCTGTTTCTTTTCATTAAAAAACTCAGAAACACCAAATATTTTTGCTTTCTTTTCATTTCCATCAACTTCTCTTCTTTTCTCTCGTTAAGTTAAACTCGGGAACTAAGTGTAAGGCGGTATCCATAATCATCTATTTAAATGATGAGAAATGATATAGTAGTCCAAATCGCACCCTCAAACACATTCCGTGCTTTAAAGAGGTTATACAACGTGTTTTTTACACTTAATTTTACTACAATATTATTATTACTATTTTAACTGTGAAACACACGGTAAAGCACTATAAAGCACGGAGTGTGTTTGGATGTGTGGTGGGACCGTGGGGGTTGTTGCCCTGTCATTCTTCTTAACTGATTATGTGAAACGAGCTTCACCACTTTCAATTGGACCTGGCAAAAGTGGCCCAGGCCTGTACGGCACCCATGAATAAATGGGCTTTGTCTTTCTTTTTAGCCCATAAAACTGGCCTTTTTGGCGCATGATTTTGGCCCACCAGAAGGCCCATTACCAGGCGCCCAAGGCCTATTAAATTTAATAACTAATAAATATTAATTAATTAGGCTAAGGTTAATGGGTATAACCTTACACCGTAACTTATTTCAATTTAAAGTTGATTTTGTTTAGATTTTTGTATTGATATTTTGCTATCGAATACAGATAATGGACCAAGTGATGAGCTACTTTCCGTACCGTTGGTTGTAGTGCAAGAATCTAACAGTTTTAATAGTATTGAAATGGATGTTTGAACTTTTTAAAATAGTTGAAAATATATTTCTATCATATTATTGATACTTTTAATATATTTTGGTTAATTAAGTTGGACGCAAGAAAAAATCATGGCCATGGGTGGAGCTAGGCTCACTTGACATGGGCCACGGCCTCAATATTTAGGCCCAAAAATCACAGGCCTTTGGCCCATTGACAAAATTTGACCCACTGTTGGCGGCCCAGCTTGGTTTATTTGTGGCCGTTGCTGTATACTTTCAATAGACGGCAAGCGGTGAGATCTTTTTGGGCCAAAAGTCCGTTTTTTTTCTGGGCCAAAATTATTAGGCCCATGGCCCGCCCCGGACGGGTTTGGCCCAGCCTGTGGGCCTCAATTTTTTTTTTAAAAAAATATTAATTCTGAATAAATATACAAATATTTTTCGATTCTTATTTCTTAATTATTATATTATTCAATATACTATCACAATCAAAAATAAATAAATGTACAATTATTTTTATTTGATAATTACATTATTTACTACACTACCGCAATCAAAAGACAAATATACAAATACTTTTATTTGATCATCATATCATTCATCACTACTACTTTTTTATAAAAATCATAAAATAATATTATTATTGATACAAGATACTACAAAGTAATCACAAAATTCCATAAAAAATAAAATTACATCAATAATTGATATATAGATGTAATATAATCTAACAAATAAGGAATTTTTTTTAAATATTATAATTACATATAATATAAATTAAAAAAAAAAAAGCCGGACGGGCCGCCTGCGGGCAGGGACTCCACGAGCGGGCCAAATCTGGGCCGAGCCAAAAAGACTCGTTTTTTTGGGTCAAAAATATAAAGCCCAATATCCGCCCAAAAATGGGCGGGCAAAAATATATGCCCGCCAAAAATGGACTGACTGGCCCGAGCCTATTTTACCAGGTCTAATTTTCAGGGCTTAAATGATTGACAATAATAAAAACAAACATGAAATAAAATGGGTGCTCCGTCTATCATGCCCTATCACATGAAGCAAATAAAGTCTTAGGGCTGTTTACCAAATTTGTCTGTCTGGATAAATTGTGTCTGTCTGGGTAAATTTGTCTATCTGGGTAAATGTGGCTGTTTGGGTAAATTGATACTGCTGTTTACTTTTTCATCTGAATAAACTGTCTGAATAACAGAAATGACCGATTTACCCCTTAATATGAATTATAAGTTGGTTTATAAATTGTTGTTTATTTTTAAGCAATATAAATGATATAATCTAAAACTCAAAACATAAATTCATAAAGTACTTAAAAATCCAATTTCAAACACAAAGAAGTCAAGTTCAAACACAAGTAGGTAAATTCAAACACAAAGTAGATAAATTTAAACATTATTGAAAAATCAAATTTGACTTATCTTCTATATATATATTGTTTAAATTTAAACAAATATTATACATAAATGATTTAATTTTTTATTTAAGTAATATATAAAATATTTAATACATATATAAATAATATCTATAATATACAATATATATTTAGATATAGAAATATATTTTAAATAGATAAGAACATATCTAATAAATATTATACATATGAATAAATGTTAATATATAAGTAATATATAATATTTATTTATATATTCATAATATATATAATATTTTGTAGATACAAAAGTTTATTTATACAATAATATATAGTAACAAATATTATATATATAAATTAAGAATGTATATTATTTATATATGAATAATATATATTACATTCATTTATATTAAAATATAAATTTTTTATATTGTATATATAAATGAGTATATATAATGGGGACAGGAGAGTCATTTTTTTGTCCTAAAGTATTTATATTGTATATATAAATGTGTGGTTTTCAATTAGGGATAGGAGAGTCATTTTTTTGTCTTAATGGGGACAACACCTCTTTTCATGCTTAATGAATAAGCCATTTTTGTCTGCGCGAATAAGCCATTAAGCCACAAGTAAACACTCCAAACGTCTGAGCGAATAAGATATTTTAGCCATTAAACTGATTAAGTCACAAGTAAACAACCCCTTAGAGGATTTTACATAAAATCAGTAGAAATCCACATATTTGGTAGAAAAGTAATTGGAATAGCTAGGCATGGCAATTTGACCCGCCCCGCCCCGAAACCCGCTCCCCGACTGACGGGGCCGGATTCCCGCCAAACCGGTACTGTGGTGGGATCGGGATTCTCCATTTAAAAACCGGGATGGGTCCCTCGACGCTTCTGACCCGTATATATATATATATTAAAAAAAGTTATATATTTTACTAAATATATATATATATTAAAAAAACTATATATTTATTAAATATATATATATATATTAAAAAAGTTATATATTTTATATTAAATCGAGAGTTGACCGGGTGTTGACCGGGTGTTGACCGGCGTTTGACCGGGGGTTGATCGGGGTTTGACCGGGGCCGGGGAAGGGTATCACAAACCGGGGCGGGGCCAGGGCCGGGGCTGGGGGAGTGTTTTACAAACCGGGGCCGGGGCCGGGAATGGCGATCCCCGTCCCGTTGCCATGCCTAGGAATAGCAGATATATTGGACGGAGCCAAAGTACGTTTAGGGTGCGTTTTCGCCCGTCCCCACTTTTTTATTTTACTATTAGAATTATTAGGCAAAAATTAACAATAGGAGTATAATAAGTGAGTCAGCTTATTATCATAAGGGGGAGGGAGTGCTTCACTCACCCCTTCTCCCTTCACTCACTCTCCCAATTAATCCATTTATACTACATCATTCTTCACTTTTTACTTCACTCACTCATATTTTTACAGGCACCACTTCACTCACCCTTCACTCACTTCTTTTTTTTTTCCTTTTTATTTTTTAAATTCCATTAAAATTTATTAAAAACTAAAAATTTCATTAAAATTAAATAAACATTACATAATATTATTAAAGAATATTAAATAACATTACATAATACTAAAATACTAAAATTCATAATACTAAAAAAACTAAACTTCATCGTCTTCATCGGCTTTATCGTCCACCTCAAGGTATGGTAATTGTTGAGCGTCAATATGCTCCATAAGATCAAATCGGAGACGAAAATGAAACAACAATATTAGTATATATTACATTTACCGGGCCTTACCAATTTGCCAAATACAAATTTAATAGCCCAAACAATACATATTTAATAGCCCAAACAAATTTTAACAAATACATATATTTTTTTTTGTGTCTTGTTCCTCCACTCTTCCAGCCACCTGCAAATATATATATATATATATATATATATATAGTGTAACTTTATTTTCAGAACTTTGTTAAGTGCGAGAACTGCGAGAACCACCTTTTGTACTCTTAATAATACATAATGTACATCACGTCAATGCATACAACCCCTACTAATTATAACCCCTACTATATAGTAGGGGTTATATATATAGGGGTTATCATCGAGGGCTATTATAGTAGGGGTTATCATCGGTAGGGGTTATCTCCCGTAATAAAAATTGTATTTTACTATAATACCCTTTTGAATTAATAATATTTTTTAATATTTAAAAAAATCTCATTGGTTTAGAGGAGTTCTCGCAGTTCTCGCACTTAAGAGAGTTCTGAAAATAAAGCCCTATATATATATATATATATATATATATTTAATTGAAAAAAAATGCAACAAGTGAAAATAAACCCCCAACGGTCACAAAAAAGGAACCCAAACGTTCGAAAATTCCATGCTTTCACTCACCATGGTCTTCCCGTGCGGTAACAAGGGGGCGGCGACGGTGTTCCCGTGCGTGAGGGATCCCGCCCCGCAACTCCCCGTACCCACTCCCAGTCCCCTAATACAATAAAATTTCTATATATCAATAAATACATTAAAAATGGTAATTTCTCCGGTCACAATTTGGACCGGAATTTACTAATTTCAGTAAGATGACAAAATAAGAGAAAATTACACATGGTCCTCCTAATAAACACCCGTCAAGGTCCCTAACTTTTAAACAATAACATATTGTTATATTTTTTGTCGTTTTTTGCTATTTTTTGGATCATTCTGTAATTTTTCAAACAATCCTATTAGGGAGAAAACTTATAGTGTTATTCTTTTTTATCCCAAGTTTAGCAGGAACTCTTTTGATACCAAATTATCGAAGTTGACCTTTACTCGAATACATTCGAGTCATATATTGTATTTTCGCGTAATAAAATCTCGAGACAACCTGAAAAAAAATACAATATTGAGGAAGATTGAAAATTGGGTAACACGGATAGACAATCGGGTAACACGAATACAATCGGGTAACTCAAATGCGAATTGTGAGTAACTCTAACCTGTTACACGAGTAACCCGAATGCCTCTTTCAGGTAACTCGAAATCATGCGAGTAATCACTTTCGGGTAACTCGGACAGTCGAGTAACCCGAATGGACAATCGAGCAACACGAATATACAGTCGGGTAACTCGAATGTGAAATGCGAGTAACTCGAACATGTTACTCGAGGACGCCAATCGAGTAACTCGTATTCATTCGAGTAACCCGTAATTCTTACTCGATTGTGTAATTTGTGTTACCCCAAAATTAATATCGTATATTTTTGCAAGTTAAATCGAAATTTTGTTACTCGAAAGTACAATATATAACTCGAATTCATTCGAGTAAATGTCGATTATGAAATTTGAATATTAAAAAAATTGGTGTTATATTTGAGACAAAATAATACTATATATAAAGGGCAAAGTCAGCTATTCTCGCATCCTATTGCCTATGGCAGGTTAGGTAAATAGCTGCTCCTAGTTGTTGGTAGTACCAGAAAATTTAATTTTTTTTTTTTTTTTTGTTGAGGGAGTGAGCTCTCCCCACACTGGCCGCTACGTCTGGCCCCGCAAGAGATAAACGAAGGATGTGCCCTAATGCGAACTGGAAATGAGAGGACCACGATACCGACCTCCAAGACTCCCACATCAAGGTGAGGAAACTGCACCACACGAGAATCGAACCGCGGTTGCCGGGGATGATATCCCACGTCATCTCAGCCTTAACCCACTAGGCTATGCCCCTGGGGGCATACCAGAAAATTTAATTAGCTCAACTACTGGAGGTTATTGGACAGATCCCCAAGTTAGGTACTAAGAACTATGCCATCTGCAATTTCTTTTGAATGGATCATAGCTATAAGCCTCCAGCAGATCAACTGGTGAACTGTGTTACCTCCATTATTACTCAAGGAAGAATATCATCACTTTGAAGGGATATGCACCACAATTAGAGCTGTCAATTTCTGACCTGCCGCGTCCAATATTACGACGGGTTTCGGCTAGAATTTCTTAGGGCGAAAAACAATCGGGTTTTTTGGCCCGACCGGTTAACCCTATGATATTATAACCTTTTGTAGTCACAACTTCGGCATTTGGAAGTGAAATATCTCTCTGATAATCTAAAACATAATTAGTTTCCACTTATTATCGGGCGTATAGAATATTAAGATACAGTTGACGACGATGATAGGACGATCGGAGAGAGTATAAAACAGACAAACCAATAATCTCAAACCTGTTTTTAGTTACAAACCTGTTTTTTAAGGAGAATAGACCCCGTTCCTAAAATTAGAAATCCTTCTACTCAACGGCTAATTCAGCAGCAAACATATTAACCATCAAATACAACCAAACCCAAAGAAAGAACGAAACCAAAAAAAAAAAAAAAAAAAAAACAGAAAAATATAAATAGAAATTTCTGCCCCATTTTTTTTTCCTTAAATACATCACAACCCGAATCAGAATTATGTCGACACTATTTATTATCAATCAATCCGAGCGTATCATCTCTATGTTCTTGCTCAGCTCCTCCAATTTCTTCAGCCTCGTCCTTTCGCTTTCACTCACCAGCTGCACATATAAAAATAAATCACCAAATTCAAACAAATTGGGTGGGATAGTTACAAAAACACACCACCGGGTTTAGCCTAATTACATAAAACTACCAAAAAAAATAAAATTAGAAACATTCCGTTGAGGTTTGAATTTACCAAACTAATAACAAATACCTCCTCGGGGATGCAATGTGTAAAGAAGGAAAATGTCAAGTGTTGTATTAACTGAAGTTTTCTTGTAATTAGGCTAAACCTTTAACCTTAGGGATAGGTTTCGCGATCAAACCCAAAATCGAAAGAGATATGGGACGTTCGGTTCAATAAAAAAACCAGATTTTTCAATCCGCACCTCCATCAATCTAGTGATCAGTTGTACTTTCTCTTTGTTCTTCTCATTGAAAGCTTCAAGAGCTTCTTTGTATTCTCTTTCCTGGGGCAACAGATTAAAAGAAGAAGAAAAGCGCATAATCGGAATATATTTGAGTCGAACTCCGTCTTATCAACTGGCTGGATGAATTTAAACACAACAAGTGAAGTATAGTATGGATGACGATGGTAATAATAATCATGATCATAATAATAATATAATGTACCTTCTTTTGACAAGTCATCCCGAGCGGTTTTAACTCCTTGTTGACGGAATCAATTTTCTTACGAACAACAGAGACTTCTTTCCTCATTGGATCGGACAGTGCATCTAGTTCCTGACCAAATTTGTTTATTTATTTATTTAAAAGTGATTTTTTAAGGATAGTTTGGATCCAGCATATGTGAAGAGTAATTTACAACTATGAAGAGAGCCAAATGATTCTGCAATGTAAATTATGTTGGGTTGTGGAGCCGGAAGTATTATATATACCAAAGCCCGATATCGCCGAGCCAATTTTTGGGAGGGGTATATAGGGTATTTGCGTGTATTAGGGTTTTTTGTTTTTTGGCTATAAATAAGCCCATTGGCAGTCAGTTGTAAACACACCAAATTGTAAGAGCTGAACATATCTCTCTTTCTTAGTGATATTCCTGATTTCTGACGAACTGGGTTAACAAATCTTCTGTTTCTTTATCATTTTTCGATTTCCTTTTTTCATATTATCTCAGTAAATCCTAACAAATTAATCAGACAGTAGGGGGGGCATCTTTGTTCAAGATTAGGGCATAAACCATCTTAACAATCACTTTTTCCAGACAAAAGCTCTGTGTGTGAATTCAGAAGAAACACGAAACCGAAATACAAAGAAACAAGGGGAAAAAAACAGTAAATTAAGAACAATTTCAACACAATCTTAAACCTTCCGACCAGAACAGCTGAAAAACAACATTTGCCCCAAACACAGAAAATTAGGACACACACAAACCCTAAAAAAAGGAAAAGCAGATCATAAAAAATTCCAATCTTCCCCTTCTTTCCAGCAAAAACCCACGAAAAACTTACAAAATAAACTCCAAAAACAAGCATTAAAAACAATTTTTCACCACGCATTAAAAACAGACAAGTCAAGTCATAACCCCAGTTTTTTTTTTCTGGTTTTAAAAATTAAACAACGAAAAAATATATATATAAACATATATACCTCACGAATAGTGGCCAAACGCTTAGTTTCTTCTTCAATACGGCCGAGCTGGGCTTGAACCTTCTCCTTGACCTCCATCTTCTTCTTCTCGATCTCCTCCTCCTTAGCCCTGAAAGTAGACAGAGCAGATTTAGACATCTCCTCGTCTTCCTTCGTCAAGGTCCCACTGAAACTCAAGCTCCCAGAAATCTGGCCTGATTGTTGGTTTTCAAGTGTCCTCTGATGAGTCTGCATCGCTTTCCTCTTTTCTTTGCTCTGAACAGTAGAAAAACAAACTCTTTCTTCTTCTTCTTCGTCTTCTTCCTCCTTGATTTCTTCTCTTTATTTTCGCTTGTGCTGTCTTTCTTTTTCCTCTCGTTTGGGGTTTCCTTCTTTTCTCTCTGCTTTCGCTTTTGCTTTTGCTTTTGAAATGATAGGAACAAGAAGAGGGGAGGGTGGGGGGGGTGGGGGGTGGGTTCCCCTTTCTTTATACTATCTGTTTGCAGGTGTTTGAGCAAAGGTCGGGGCTGGAATATGATCCGTCAATATATATATATATATAGTGTAACTTTATTTTTATAATCTTGTTAAGTGCGAGAATCATCTTTTGTACTTTTAATAATATATAATATACATCATGTCAATACATACAATCCCTATTGATCATAACTCCTAATATATATAGTAAGGGTTATATATATAGTAGGGGTTATATTCCATAAGGGCTATTATAGTAGGGGTTATCATCAGTAGGTGTTATCTCCCGTAATAAAAATTATATTTACTATAATAATTAATAATATTTTTTAATATTTAAAAAAATCTCATTGATTTAGAGGAGTTCTCGCAGTTCTTGCATTTAGGAGAATTCTTAAAATAAAGCCCCATATATATATATATATATATAAGTGTTCTTTTATTACAACTGGAGTTGGTATTCCACAACCTATTTCTCCTCTGGATAAATCTGTCATTTTTATAACATAAATAAATATCAAGTTGAAAAAAGTCTATTCTGCCCCCACCAACGGTACAAAACTTCTAAATATAGTCACTCGATTTCTAAATAAACACGCGTGTGTGACGAATTATAAATATACAATTGGATACATTTATTTTAGGAAATTAAATTAAAATCTTTGATTTTAGGAAGTTATTGATTTAGTTACAATATTACTTTTTTTTGAGGGGGAGACGAGAAACTCCCCCACCTGTATCAGAGGTTTCTTGATCAGGTGGGTGTTAAATCGAGGGATGTGCACTAATGGCAGCTCTGCAAGGGAGAGGACCAACGAGACACGAACTCAGCAACAAACCTTGCAATATTTCAGCAAAGTATTGTCACCACACGGATTCGAACCCGCGATGTCGGAATGTTTCCACCCCAATTACCTTGCAACTTACCATCAGTCTATGCCCCTGGGGACGTTAGTTACATTATTACTTATTTATAATTATGGTGGAGCGAAAAAGAGAGTGATTTATATGTGTCAATCTGATCCAATTCGGTATCGATAGGAACAAATATTTATATAACTTAATGACTAAATTTAAAGAAAATTTCTTGGTTTTCTATTGTTACATTCCTAATATACCATTTCGACCTGGATCAGTCCGAGCCAAGAGCACTACTCAACAAATTTAAAGGTACATGGATCGAATTCTGTATCAGTATTTTTTCGAATGGTGAGCGATATCACTTGTGTTGTAATGCTCGTGCTGTTAAATTATATTTCATTACAAAAATTTATAAATTTTACTTATTACTCCGCTCGTCTTATTTGAAAAGTTATACTTCAAAAAAAATTTCGATGCTCGACTCGAGCAGTTTTTCGAGCGCTCGCGTTATTTTTATTTATTTTTTATTTTTTATTTTTTATTATTTATTTTTTATTTTTTATTTCTTATGTTTTGTAAAAATTATAAAAGAACTTTCAAATTTAAAAAAATATAATTATTATTAATAATATGAGTAAATAATTAAATATTATATATATTTATGCATATACAATAAATAAAAAAATTAATTTAAATGTTCGCGAACTCATGAGCTAAGTATTCACGAACTCGAGTCGAACTCGAGTCGAGCTTGGTCAACTCGAGCTCGAGTCGAGTTTTGCCCAAACATGCTCGCGAGTGCTCACAAATAGTTCGGCTCGTTTGCAGCCCTACTCGATCCCCATTCTCATCTAATAATATTATATTCATCCTCATCCCATTAGCCCATCATCCATGATAGGTATAAAAAACAAATCATCCCATCTCAACGGGTACGAACTAAAACCCATCCCGCATATGGTATCAGTATGGATCGAAAGTCATATCGAAATTTCGGTGTATTAGATTTTGGTATTCCGAAATTTTTGATATGGTATCGGTATGAATTTTGTTATACCGGGAATTTCAGTATGGTGTACGATATCGGCGAAAAATTTTGATACGATACGGTATACCGCCCCTAATCTTCATCCTCGAGTCATCCCAATACATGCGCCCCTCAACCGTCCAAAATAATAAGTGAAAAAAAATTAAGATTATACATATCTTTAGTAAAATAAAATTTTAACTTAGGCATAGTTAGACATGTTAAACAGGCTAGCCCTAATGGCTGGCCACTTCGGCCTAAAAGCATTTAAGCTAAAAGTTCTGATTTAAACGGCCAGATTTGAAATATTAACCCTAACCCTAACGGGTTTCGGGCTAAACGGGCTAAATATTTAAAAAATCTATTTTTTATTTTTTTATAAGTAAAAAAACAATAACAATATATTTTATATATATAGTAACAACTATACTATAATAAATATAAGAAAAAATACACTTTTATGTATATATATACACTATATTAACAAATACAGTAATAATATATATTATATATATAATATTAATATAGTGTATATATCTAATATTAATATAGTGTATATATATATATATATATATATATATATATATCGTGTTTATAGCCTAGCTGGCCCAAATTTCCTAACGGCTAAATTTCATGGCCAAAAGTTCTGGATTTAAACTACAGGAAATATCTACCTAACCTGCTTGGGGGTTAAGCGAGAATTCTTCGGGCCCGAGCCCGTTTAACATCTCTAGGCATAGTGCTCAACAAATTTATGCAAAAACAAGCTAAATATATTTTTAAACCACCTTCATTTGAACCAACTTTAGGCTCCTAAGTTCTAATTCCTATTTATGGTAAACATAAGCCTACTCCCTTAGCTTAATGGTTTGATTACTTTTTTTTTTTTTTTCTTTAAGGTTAATTCATTTTATTATTTGAAAAATTAATTAGTTGTACAATTGGAATGTCATTTTAGTGTAATAGTAGTATAACTTTACTACATATAGTAATACAAATAAAAAGGTAGTTGTTTGAGTTGATTGTGTAAATGTGATAAATATAAAAAATTTAAAGAGATAGAAAAAAAAGGTAAGTGTAAAGTTTTGAACAAGACGAAGAAATTATTTTTAATGGATAAAAAAAGTGAGAATCAATTTTTTAATACCAAACCATAAAATTGATAAGTTATATATCCTCATTCATAAGAGTGTAAGTTATTGATATCATTTTGCTTAAAAAGATTAAAATGTCCTCCAAAAAGGTGTTGATGTTGATTTTCATTTTTTACTTTTTAGTGATAGATTTAAGGGTATTAATGTCTTTTGGTATCAAAAACTTATACTCTTATGAATGAGTATATTATAAAAGATAGAACCCATAAAAAATGGAGAAAAAAAAAAAAAGCAAGGGTGAAATGATCCAACTACCTACCACTTCCAACAGAATGCCAGCAGTGGAGAGTTTCCACCTCCGCTTTGTCTTTTAACATGACTCATCCATTAATTGACCCCTGTATTTTTATTGGATTAAACGAATATAATGAAATTTTGGTCCAATAATATTATTTCTTTCTGTTTCAGTACCTCTTTTTTAAAAAAAAAATTATTTGTACTATTCTTTTTCTATCATTTTGTACTGAATTTAATAATATTAAATATTAACAATAATAAACTTCCCACGGTACTCTCGTAATTCTACTTTGCATTAAAAAGGAGCATTTTGTTTACGTGTATGTCCATAATTTATTTAATTTTTCGTAATTTTACTATTATTAAAAATACTTGTATATTTTATAAATTCAAATAAAAAAGGTTAGCCAATTGAATGATATTTAAATAAACGAATAACATTAATTTTTTATGAAAATATTAATTTTAAATATCAAATTTTAATTGATACATATTATATGGAATTAAATAAGATAAAATCTTGGTGTATGATATGTAATTCACTGTAATTTAAGAATTAATATATAAGGTAATTAATCAAATTATTGTTGTAAATAAGTCATGTATTTGATGAATGACTAATATGCCCCTGAAATCCTAGATGTGTACCTATAAATAGAGGTTTATGGCCTTCATGATAAAACACACAATTTCATTGGTTTTTCCCATCTTCTCTCATTCTTTCTCTCAATGTTTATAACAATTATCATATATTAATAAAATCAGATGAGTTAATTATAGATTAATATGTGATTAATTTGTACTAATAATATGTACTATTTAAATATCAACTTACGTTATTCTTAATAACTCGCCCAACGTGGAAAATATATGTAATCCTTAAAGAAAATGGATTAATTATTTCCATAGTTTATGGAAATTGTAATATAGAAATAATAATTCCTATATAAAAATAAATAATTTCAGTTAATTATAATCAAAGATTTTATTTTTAAAAAATTTCTTATATAATTCTTATTAGTTGATGATTCTCTATTCTATTTTAAATTGAATTTTATAATACATATAGTAAATGTGATTTGATTTAGATTTTCACGAGCAATTGTTGTTTTAATTATTACTAGCATATATTCATTTAAATTTATTAATTAATTTGTTGTAGTTTCACTTACTTTATTTACTTCATAAATATTACTACGTGATTAGTTTCTCACCAATTATTCAATATCTACTTTATATTTTACCTGACTTCTCATATTATAGTTAATTTTAATGTGCATTAGATTTGGTTTCTGTCAAGCAATGACAACATATGTGAACAGGGCCGGTCCTATGGGTGGGCGAGCCGGGCGACGTCCCAGGGCATCAAAGCCCAAGGGCATCAATTTACTAATAAAAACTTAATTAAAATGTACCCAATAAAACTTGAACCCGAACCTCTAGGATAAATAAATACTTACCATTATGCTAATGATGCTCTTGAATGTTTTTCTTGTCTAGTTAATTCTATTACTATTTTTATCGATTCATTTACTTTTCTATAATTCTTTTTTTTAAATAATTGTCTTGTTTTCATGACAACACTTATTTATCTGAAATAAAATAAAATTAATCATATTCAACAATTAATACTTCTTATGTGTTTTTGTTTTGAAAAATCTTGTGATAATATTTAAACTTTACAAGAAACAATTTAGATTACTAGCTAATTTCAACTCGGAACCACAAATATCTTTTGTTGTATTTTCTAAAATTAAATCATGTATGATATAAGTTTAAATTACTACATAGTTTCAACTAAGTTTTGTGATTTCCTCAGTCATAAAATATGATTATTGGAGGTTATTATTTATTTTATTTTGTATTTTTTTAGATGTAGAATCTTGTGAATCCAGTTTTGTTGTCACCCATAGTGTGGTTTGTTGCCTAAAGCTATACAGAACTGTTTAGACTACATATATGTTTAGATTATTAAGAATCTGATACAAATATAGTATTAAGTTTTTCTATGTTTTAAGATGACTTAAACATCATATATAGTTGTATACTTTTACTCTGAGCACAATTATCATTATATGCAAGTATCTAAAGTTCATTTAAATTGATATTACATTATGATACTATATAATTATAAGATATGTATTACGAAGAACACATTATCATTTAATAATAGTAACAAAAAATTGGTTCTTAAAAATAATATGCTTTTTTGTTTTGTAGTTTTTAAACAATGGGGGCATTTTTTCGCCTTTTCGCCCAGGGCATGAAAAACCCTAGGACCGGCCCTGCATGTGAACATCTCTTAGTGAATATTATTTTTTTCACCACCATCCTACTATGCGATTCACTTCTCAGCAGATCAACTATTTAACGTGTCATTTCATAAAAAATTAATAAATAAAATGATATAAAATTCAAATATTATTACAAAAAAATAAACTGTCTACTGTGAATTTATTCATGGATTTTACACTAATATTAAATTAAGAGAAAAAATAGTCTTTAACACTTTCTTTTGCTTTCCGAATGCGGTTCTCCAATGAAATTCGGTGGCTCGCCGACTGGCGGTGGACCAGCTTACTGGCGGGACCTCCGACGGCCACCAACAATCTTCAACTACCGCCAACAATCTTCATCGTGCATGAATTAAAAAAAAAAAAAAAAAACTTGATAGACAACATGAGTGATCATAAGATATTATAACCTATAGGGCACCGACAAGACTGATCGAGAGTTGGATCAAAAACAAGAGGACCGGAGGATGAAAGTTTAGTCTTATACTCTGCCAATAGGAGTCTTGCATGGATTGCATTGAAGCATATTTGAACGTTCCAAAGGTCCGGCGACAAATTTTAATTGAGAGCGAAAGTTCAGAGGGATTCTATTAGGTACATGTCCTCAAGTGCCACATTAGGGATAAAAGAGATATAAATTAAGAGAGTATATATTGTATTTGTAATTATGAATTTCTTCCATATTAATAAACAGCATTGATCTCTCTCTCTCTATATAAGCAGCATTGATCTCTCTCTATATATATATATATATAGAGAGAGAGAGTGTTTTATTTTCAGAACTCTCTTAATTGCGAGAACTGCGGGAACGCTTCTAAAGCAATGAGATTTTTTTAAATATTAAAAAATATTATTAATTCAAAAGGGTATTATAGTAAAATATAATTTTTATTACGGGATATAACTCTACTGATGATAACCCCTACTATAATAGCCCCTACTGATGATAACCCCTACTATATATATAACCCCTACTATATAGTAGGGGTTATGATCGATAGGGTCAGATGCATTGACATGATGTACATTATGTATTATTAGGAGTACAAAAGGTGGTTCTCGCAGTTCTCGCACTTAACAGAATTCTGAAAATAAAGTTACACTATATATATATATGTGGGTTCAGATGAGAATGCAATTTAAGTTAAGAAATAAAAATGAATTTCATCCATAGATCTTGATAAATGGATTGCCTAGATTTATTCTCACAAAAATTTGATGCATATAATGCAATATTTTAATGAATCGATATTTTGATTCATATAATGCATATTTTAATGCATTGTAATTTTGATGCACGAAATGCATATATTTCATGCATAATTAGTACAAAACTCATGCATATTCACAATTCGCATGATAAGAATATATATATATATATATCGTACGCATTTATGATTTAGTATATCGAAACACGGTCCTCGTATTCCTTTTAAAATAAGAATAGCGGAAATTTTAATGATTTAGAGCAAACATTCTTTTTTTTTTTCGGTAGCAACAAACATTCTATTTATATAACAGAAATGTTGTCTTTGGCTGTAATTCTTGATTTTTGATATACTTTTTTGAAGGGGTGCACCAACTGCACATGAAGAATGAGCCTGTGACCTGTCTTGCTACAAGATATTAAGTAGTTTTCTTAGCTTCTACCATGTCCATGCTGCCCACTTCAACAAACTTTTGTACTTCTTGCACATGGAGAGCATGATTTTTTGACCAAAAGATATATATATATAGAGAGAGGGAGGAAAAAGATCATACGAAAACTAATTACCTCACAAATCTAAACTTTCAGAGCCATCGATATTAGTGATCTAACTATTGTAGATGAGTAGAATTATACGCATTTATGTATGTTTTTATTGCATTATTTATCGCATATATATAAACACCATCTTGATGCAACAAATAATAACAAATATGCAATGAAATTACTTAATAATGCAATTGGTTTCTAGATTTCACCATTAAGGGTATTTCCACCATAGTCAATCCATATATATATATATATATATATAGATTGGTTTTTATGTTGTGAATTGAGAATAAATCTGAATCATTGACATGTGTGTGATGTATTCAGACGGGCTTACGACGCAATATACGATTTCGCATCAAACTCAGAATGCATAAAAACTCTGCATTATATGCATCAAAATATTGATGCACTAGAATATTACATTCTATGCATACATTTTTGTGAGAATAAATCTTGGCCATCCATTTAATTAAGACCTATAGATCAAATTCATTCTTATTTCTTAACTTAAGTATCATTCTCACCAGATGTCACACATAAACACACATATATAATTTTGATAATAGGAATTCACAGCTACTACCATCCATCTAAATTGAACATATTCCTAAGTTTGATATGAGGTTAAATTCTTAATGCTCAATCATTTTTCGCTGTTGGGACATACTTTTTACAATTTTTTTTTTTTTTTTGGAATAAAGATAGCATTGCCTCAAAACAAAATAATACCAACCAACTCACTTGGCGCAGTTGGCCACCCGACCTTCAATTTAGTTGGAGGTCAGGGGTTCAATTCCTAGTGGCACGACTCCTTGTGCGCGGTAGTTGAGGATATTTAAGAACCTGGGAGCCAAATACACATCTCGCGATTTAACCTGGTAGCGATCTTGTGGGCAAGTACTGTTATCCTATGACTAATGTCAGTGTAAAACTCGGTATCAAAAAAAAAAAATACCATAAACTTGTGGAAAATATTAAATAAGTTGGAAAAAAATATTTTAATTAAATATTAAAAAAATTAGATTTTTCGATTGACTGCTTTTAGGATTAACTCTACCTCTGCCTCTAGCTCCGAGTGCTACGTCTATCAACAAAGAGGCAGATCTCTGCCTCGGAGGCTATCTTTGGCAGCTCCCGTTCCTCAGTTGCTTCTCTTTTTCGGAGGCTAATTTTAGGTTTTTACTTGTTTTTAAGTTTTAAAGGGAGTTTTCTATTTTGTACTTCTATTTTTTTTCTAGTTTTTTTTCAACTTATTAGGATTTTTAATTCTTCATTTTGTTTTTCAGTTTTTAAGATTTATTTTCAATTTCAGATTTTCAGGGTTACTTTTTAGTATTTTAGTTAGTTTTAGATTTTTTTTTCAAGATTTCTATTTTTTATTTTAAAAAATTTCGTTTTAAAATATAAATTCAGAGACCGTTCTCAACAATCTATCAGATCTCACATGAGACCTCTTTAAAATAACACAAACTCTTCAAAGGGTACATTCTAGTTCGAACCAGTGTTTTTAAACTCGCGCTATCGCGCCCTGCAGGGCGGCAGCGCTACATAGCGCTGCTATTTTTACTCGATGCTCGGTTTGTTTATGCCTTTCAGACGTAGCGTGCACCATAGCGTCGATAGCGTACGCTATTACGCTAAAGTAGGTAAAGCATACGCTTTCTATGAAAGATTTTGGAGGGCAATTCTGTAAAAATCCCAACCCGAGCAAAATAAAACCCTCATCATCGTCCCTTCTTCAGTCGCCTCCAGACTTTTCGCGTCCCTTTTGGAAAGTTTTACTTCGATTGTTCAATCGCCTCCAGTACCACAGGCCGCAAATCGCCAGTCGCCTCCGGTAGCACAAGCCACAAGCCGCAATCGCCACTCGCAGGTATTTTGAGCTTTTTTTTAGCAGGTTTTTTTTTTGAGGAGTTCTTTTGAGAAGTTTTTTTTTAACATGTTTTTTTTTCTAAGCAGTTTTTTTTTTTTTGAAAAGTCTGGGCAGATTTTATTAGGTTCAAATATCGAAAAATTCATCCAAAAAAGATGTTGCTTGGAAGTATGGATCACAAAATAAAGGAGAAAAGTCTTTTGTATATAAATTTTGTCAACATGTAACCAATTGAGGTATAACTCGTTTGAAGCATCACTTAGCTCGAACCCGGATAGGTGTTTCTCCTTGTGTTAGTGTACCGGATGATGTTAGGAAATAGATTGAAGAATCATTGAACAACACTCAAGATACAAAAAAACAAGAGAAATGAATTGTTGAAAGAGATTGGTGAAGGACCCCAGGGTAATATGAAATCATCAAAAATTACAAGTGAGGGGGGTAGCTCAATTGGTTTCGGCGACAGTAGTAAACCTAGAGGCACTCTTGATAGCTTTATTAGCTCCGAACCTAGGCAGTCGACCCTTAATACCGCAATTAAAAAAAATTTGCTTGTTGATGTTAAGCGTAGAGTCGGTCGGTTTATTTTTTCCGCTGCACTTCCTTTCAATGTTGTAAATGATCCTCATTGGTTGCCTATGATTGAGGGGATTGCCGAGTATGGGAAAGGGTTCAAACCTCCTTCTATGCATGAATTGCGTACTTGGATTTTGAAGGACGAGGTTGATGACATTAGTGTTATACTTGAAGAACATAAGAAGGTGTGGAATACACATGGATGTACGATTATGTCCGATGGTTGGACCGATGGAAAGAGTAGAAGTTTGATCAATTTTTTAATCAATAGTCCCGTCGGTACTTTCTTTTTGAAATCTATTGATGCATCGACGTCTATCAAAAATGGTGAGTTGCTTTTTAAATATCTCGATGATGCTGATGAGGTAGGAGAGGAAAATGTGATTCAAATTATCACAGATAATGCTTCAAATTGTGTTAATGGGGGGAAAACAATTGAAGAGAAACGAAAGAGAATTTGGTGGACACCGTGTGCGGCACATTGCATAGATTTAATGTTGAAAGATATTGCAAAGTTGAAGATATTTGCGGACACTATAGAGCTTGCTAAGACGGTTGTGAAGTTCATCTATGGCCATGGGACTATACTCTCTTTAATGAGAAAATATACAGATGATAAGAAAATTCTTCGTCCGGCGGTTACTCGATTTGCTACATGTTTTCTCGCTCTTCAAAGCATGTATAAGGTCAAAAGGCAACTCGAACAAATGTTCTCTTCGGATGAGCGGGTTAATTCTCGTTTATCTCAAACAATCCAAGGAAAAGTTGTAAAGAGGATTGTCATCAACGATCCCAACTTTTGGCCACACGTTGCATTTTGTGTCAAGAGTGTTGTTCCGCTTGTTTGTGCCTTCACAGAAGTTAATTCGGAGGAGAGACCGGTAATGGGATATATTTATGAACTTATGGACAAAGCAAAGGAGACAATCAAATTCAATTGCGGGGGCGTTGAAAGAAAGTATAGGCCAATTTAGAGGAAAATTGATGCACGTTAGACTCCACAACTTCATCATCATTTACATGCGGCCAGTTATTATTTGAACCCACAATTACGTTATAGGGAAACTTTTTCGGATTGTGATGAAGTGAGGGACGAGTTGTATGGTTGCATGGACAAGATGATGTCTTCCGAAGATCGTTTTAAAGCGGACATTCAATTGGACTTGTATAATAAATCCCAAGGAGAATTTGGGACCCCAATGGCGAAAAAAAACAAGAATGTTACGGACTCCGGGTAAAGTAGTTATTTTTTTTCTTTATTCACTATATTCATGTCTACTATATTTATATTCCTTATGCTTTATGTTACTAGCCATGTGGTGGGAACGCTTTGGAAGCAAGACGCCCGAGCTTACTAGTTTTGCCATTGAGTGCTAAGTCTAACATGTAGTGCTTCAGGATGTGAAAGAAATTGGAGCACCTTTGAATCGGTAAATACGCATATCAATACTTTTAATGCTTTGCACATTAATTTTTTTATTTATATGCAACTATTTTCTATAATATTAGATTCATACCAAAAAGAGGAATAGACTCGAACATGCCAAGTTGAATGCATTGTTGTTTGTGAAGTATAACTTGAAGCTTCGAGAGAGAAGTATAAGGAGGAGAAACAAAGTTGATCCCATTATAGTCGACAAAATTGAAGCGGATGACGAATGAATTACTGAAAAAGAAGACCCCATCCTCCCCGAAGGCATAAATGGCTTGAAAATGATTTATTTGAGAGTGATCCAATCATTAGTGTCACTGAGGATGAGTTTGAAAGTCTTTTGGACTCCGGTAAACAAGTCGAAATTGTTGAAAATGTGATCGAGGATGACTATCTTATTTCAAAAAAGAGAGTGAGTGAAAGTTCAAGTATATGGAAATTTTTGTTTGTATTTTATTTCACATAATCATGCATTTTTAACTATCAATTATCTTGTAAAATTAGGTGGAGCCAAAGGCAAAGAGAAAAGATGTCGATTGAATCTTGTTGATGAGGAAGAGGAGACTCGTGATTTTGATCAAATTTTCAAAGCTCCAACAAACTTTGATACCGGGAATTTTTTAATTATTGATACTATTGATGATGACGATAGTGATATAATATTGGAAGATAGTGATTATCTCTAGTAGTGATGTAAAACCTTGCATATTGGTGTTTTTGGATAGTTAGATTGAGTTATTTTGGAATGTAATGATTAACTATTATGGTTGTATGGTTATTTATCTCATATATTTGCTAATATAAATATATTATATATATATATATATATTATATATATTATTATAAATAATTAATTGACAGACTCGAATAGCTTACGCTATGCGCCACGCTGTTTACGCTACGCTATGGTGGAATAAAAACGCTACGCACATGAAAGGCGCAATTGAAAAGACTGGTTCGAACAATTATCATATTCAATTTCTAAAAGCTGCCAATAACGGGTACCGGGTAGTGACCACCCTTAATTGATATACAAGTATGCAGGGAAAAGCATAATGAAGCATAGTTTGTCGCCCTGAAATAACATGTATGTCCAACTCTAAAACCTGACAGGTGTCTCACATGTCGGGCCGAGCTCAACACCTCCGACTCCTCATTAATGCCGCCAAGGCATCAATCTTGACACACAAGTTTTTGCCTTTTCTGCCAACAACATTTTACACTAATAATGATACTCGGTTCAGGCATCGTAATCATCGTAAATCTTTTTCCTTGGAAGAATAAGAGCCATAACTAAAAAAGAAAAGCAACTAAGCTTATAAATACACTGCCAACCCAGCAGAATTCATCATCAACCAAGAACGAAAGAAAATGTTACATATGCAAAACATGCATTACTCATTGGATATTGGTTCCGCGTAACATTACACGCACTAAATTAGATGTATCTCAGCCTCGCGAATCCAATACGAAAATCTAGTGAATTTATGGCTCAGACTATATATGATACATAAACGATTCTTATACAGTTATATGCCATTAGTGAATTCCACTTACCTGGTATTGTGACCCCGCCTTGCATCTTCATCGTCTTTGTCGCTTCTCTGAAGAGCCCTAGGTACAGTGGACCCCGCTAGCATGGTGCACTCATGACCAGAATCAGCTAAGTCTGAGTCGCATAGCTATTAATCGTTTAAATACTAGTACTACTAGCTTCAGCATCAATAGTTTCCACTTCATCTTCTACCAAGGCATAGACCACTGCCGTTCTAGAAGGTGCGTAGATTAAGAACGACCGAGGCCGGTCATCATGCTTTGCTTCCTGTCAAGAAAAGGTTAAAGAAATATGAAATGTCAATCACTATGTTTATAATTCATTTCTCGAAAGGGGGTTGGAATTGTGTAGACAACTCCATGCATGTTAAAAAGAGGCACACAATGAGACGATCTTGAGCCATCAGACGGTGGGATGGCGGATCTTGACCCCAGAAAGTCCCTTAAAACTAAATTTTAATATAAAAAAAAAATAAAAAAAGTAAAAAACTCTGAAAGAAAAACTAAAATGACCAAAAAAAAGAACCCTAGAAAAGGGAAATAAAGGAAAAACTAAAAAAAGCTAAAAAAACTGAAAAAAAATCCTAAAAACTGAAAAGCCTAAAGCCGCAAGAAAAAACTAAAAACTAAATATGAACCAAGAAAAAAAACCTAGAAACTGAAAGAAAGAAAATTAAAGAATAAAATTTGGGCTTCATCTCGCTTATTCCGTCAGACGGTCTGATTGCGCTACAAAAGATTGATCCTCGAGAAAGAATGAAATTAGTAACTACAAGATATATTAACGATACAGTATTTTAACATATAAAGATAGTTCTATGAATGGCATCTAGGATACGCACAATTTATTGAAGGACATGCATCTGATTGGACATTATTTTCTTATTTAATCGTCATGCTTCAAAGGGCAAAAATTTTGTGTTAAACATTTTACTATGATGTCAAGCATAAAAAAAATGTTGTTGATTCTTTTAGCATTTTTTCTTGAAATTATTAAAGACAACATTTTCTTGTGCTTAATTGATGTAGAACTATTACCATCATCGTCTCCAATTTTTTTTTTTTCATCCTCACAAATTAAATTTTTTACTAAACATTTTAAGATTGAACTGAAACATATGAATTTTCAGCATCAAAGCAAGGTTTAGATAATAAAAAGCCTTTAGGAGGGTGAGATAAAAATGAAATAGTGCAATAACAAAATATTCCAAACCACCAAAACTTGTTCTACTCTTTGTGACTTGCTGATAAGGGACATGCCAAAGACGATTTTGGTATGTTACTGTTTCGACGATTAACAATTTTTTTTCAAAATCAGTATCGAATTTGAAATGAATCATCAACCTGCCAAAATATTAGTTACTGGACAAGAAATCTCAGTTCTAAATCATAGAACAAGGAAAAAAAATTATATGAATCAAGTGAAACTGACAACTTAGTATATATCATGTATAAAACAAGGTTATAGCAGTAGTGAGATAATAGCTTGATCATCTTACAGAGGTAAAATACTCTGCCACATGATTTATTCTACTGAAGCCTCCAAATAGTGGATGATCAGAGTCCAAAACAACCTGAAAATTGCAAATCTATGGTCAAAATTGTAGGTTTTAGAAAAGGCGTATAAGATAAGGGAAGATTTGTAGTTACACATATTCAGAAATTATAGGTAGCAATAATGAGGCACTGGAGAAAAAAAAAAAAACACAACTTCAATATGTCCCAACATTACACACTCTGAATAAAATGGATGCTGTAAAATATCTTCACAAAACTCGGTTGCCGACCAAGACATAATGTTATCAGATAAACTTGAGAGTTGAGACCAATGGTGTCGGACATTGCAAAACTTAAACTTCAGTTTACTGTACAACACCATTGGTCTCAAGTCAACAATGTCCAGACAAAACTAAAGATTGTTGCAACGTTAAAAGTTTTAAGTTTTGATAATAATGCAGCAAACCACAAAGATATTTTCCTTTTAGTACGGACATGGCATTTCTATTTCAATCCCAGATAAGAATAGGGAAGAAAGGATGGTGGTTGCATCTCAAATTTATAAACCAACACTGCTTTGATGCTTCTCAAGGGGCTGAAATTGTTTGGAGATGACCTTTTTGCTAAAACATTCGTTCTTTTCTATGTCTCTGTCTACGATACTGAATAGAAGAGAACAAATTACTTTGGAATATATTAGGGGTGTTTTAGTTCTACACTTATTTTGCAACAAAACTCTGCGCTTGGATGCAGGTATATAGGACTACATCCCCCACCCCCACCCCCAAAACAGCACCACATATAAGAAAAATAAAACAATAAAAACAATCTCAAAAGAAATAAAAAATTCGTTCTCAACGTACCTTGTATTTTCCTGGCTTGAAGCAGCCTACCCGGTAATCTGAATAACTATTATTCCAATGAAAATTGAAGACAAAGACCAAGTTCCCCTTTTCGAATACAATTGTCCTGTCACCTTCATCTTTTCTTGATATATACTGGTGCTCTGATGTCATGAACTGAAGAAACATGCAAGCCAGATATTTAAGACATAGATATTGAATAAAATCAGGAAGAATATGCTCAAACCTGGAGCCTTGAACAATAACTTTGGTGCATTGGTATAAGATAGATTGAAGAAAGCAGAAAAAACAAACTTTTGACTTAGTTTAAGAAAATGGAAAGAAATAGCGCTGGAGAAAACTAAGAAGTCTTCTCTATATCAAGATTAACCTACTGTCTGCACGTCATGCGGCATCATCTATTCTATGCCGATTGTTACATTCTGTTAAAGAGGTGAGATTTGCAGGAAGTAAACGCGAACAACTAGAAAAGGCCATAAATATAATCATATGGTTGCTTTATGGGTGAGTAGTATATTATGGCCTCTTTGCACATAAAAATGTAAACTTTATTGTGCAGTGAGTCAGTGACTGGTGCAATAAGAAAGCTTTATCGTGCTCTGGCGTTTGCCGCAGCAACCTGAGGACACCCAGTTCCTAAAGTTACCTAGCAATCTAAAAGAACCAATTTCGATGTGAAGCTCGTATTGGCAATTTGGACAGTTTGTTCCTAATTTAACCAGTAAACACTAAACAGTAACAAATAAACAGCATCCGAACAGTTCATTAGGGATGAACCACTCTATTTGCTTGATTATTATTTCAGGACAGGATATATGCAAAGAACAAACATTTCCTTTCTGAATCAACTAATGTACTCCACTATCTACTACTATTACAACAGGTCTCCCACTATTACAACAGGTCTCCTGCTTTGGGAAAGGAAAGGATACAGGTACAAATAAAATCTGTTAACAGTAAATCACAACAGAATTAGAGAAGCTACCACCATTACAGATTCCAACGAAATGACCAACTGGAAACAGGAAAACTACTGCTTTATATGTTCTTTCTTTACAACTTTATACATGTAGATGAAATAATGTTTGTACTACTCAATAATGAGATTAGCCAGTACATAGCCTACAGCAGAAACTTATTTGTCAGGTCATAGCCATCATATATGATACTGATTCCAAACCTATAGCAGAATTTACCAAAAATATCACTTAAATTTAACTAAGGCAAGAAATTCAGTTCAAGGAACACATACACCATATTTTTCTTCAAGATGTTGCATTGCTTGGTCAAATTCTTGCATCCCGCGATACCTTAAATGATCTGCATCACCCTGGATATGCATCGAAACTAAATTGAGACAAAAAGGCAACTGCCATGACGGTCTATCATAAGTGACATTATACAGTAGTGTTTCAAAAGAGTTCACAGTGCAAAAAATATAGACGGAAAAATGAATCCCACTGCATTGGTTTTCACATTTTCGTACTACATATTTACCAGATTCATAGTTTGCATTAAGCCAAAGCACCGTAGTTATCAGACTGAGACCCTCGCTCACAACGAAAATACTGGAGCTCAAGAGACGAGTTAAACTTGAAAGGGAAAAAAAAAAGAGAAAGATATTAAATATTTAAGAGCCAAGTGTTGGATGAAAGTAATGCAACACATTCATAAGCTGAATGGCGAGTGGTATTGCTGCTATTGATGAGCATCAATGTTTGGGGCTCTGCTCTTTTTGACTAAGACAAAGAAGTAGGACTAATTCAAAAATTGCATTTAAGTTGACGAGCATCAACTTAGTGATGATTAAACATTATTTCGGCATAATCATCTAAGCATGACATTATATTTACGAATTTTAAAACTGAACAAATATATTAAGCTATTAGCTTAAGTTAGAACAAAAGTGTACCAGATCAAATCTGCGCCTGCACTTGTCATAACTGTTGTTATTTCCCGGAATGACTCTGCCATCAGGAAGATGTTGATCGTCTCTTGGAAAATCTATCCATTCTGACACAAAAGACGAAAAGGGGTTTACTGATGTATTCAAAAGGGAAGTCATTTTCTCAAATATCTTGAAAAATATTAAAGTACTTTATGTTTCAAATTTTGCAACAAATAATATAATATATACCCACCAGGATGTCCAAATTCATTTCCCATAAAATTTAGGTATCCTTCTCCACCTAATCCCATTGTGATGAGTCTGATCATCTTGTGTAATGCTATTCCACGGTCTATCAAGGGAGTAGATGGTCTATCCACTGCCATGAAGTCATACATATCCTGACAAGAAGATTCAAAATACTATAATAAGTTCAATGTTGAAGTTGAAACACGTAATCCTCACAAGATTTCCTCTATAGATGTCACTGGACTGTCTGTGGCACATGTACAATTTCACCGATTTCAAAAAGTAGAGAGGATAGGTTTTACAGATTTAAACAGAAAACTACCTACATTGGATTTGTCTTTTAGAATATTGATTTTTGAAGCATGGACGAGTTGCTATCAGTAAGTAGTTTGACTAACCTCTATTATGCATATTTCTATTTTGTTTCAATGCCTACTAGATCATAATTGTTAAATAAATTTGATACTCCTCATATTTTCAACTGAGAAATATACAATTATTTCTGTATAGAAAGAAAACACCTTTGAAAAACCTTATTACATTGAGCAACACTAGAATTTTATGTCCAGAGTAATTAAGTTGGCAAGTAAATTAGAATGTGATTCAAATTCAATAAGAAAAATAACTATATAATAATAGAGAAACATATACATATGCCTCACCTTATCCATCAACCAGAATGCAATTGTTTTATCGCCAACCAGCGCTTGATCATGGCTTTCTGCATAGCAAACACATTTTTCCAGCCACCTTCTGTTTGTAAGAGTATGTATAATATCTCCCATTTTCCAATCTTCATCCCTTTTTCTGCATCAAATAATAAGGAAAGATAGATGCTGAAACCTGATAAATGTGAAGCAGTATGCGTCCCATATTTAGAATTCATGTTCTATAGAGTTAGAATTTAACATGCACTTAATTAAACTAGAAGGGGATCGAAGTTGGTGTTAATACCTGGTTTTGGATATTTATCATGCTTTTTTTTAATTTCTTAATCTCTCATCAATTTCTCGCAAGTCCAAGGTTAAAAAAGGAAATTAAGTAAAAAAAAAAACTACAGTAGGTCGAATCTAAATCACCATCTTTTTCTGGTCCCCGTGAACAAAAACTCAAGCGTATATTCATTTACTGGATAGTATGTATTAAGGAGCTTCAAGGGCAGCATACTTGAGAATTTCAATCCATTTATCAGCAACTGCCATGTGCAGACGATAGTGAAATCCAACACCCCCATCTTGAAGAGGAATACAGAAAGTTGGCATGCCACTGACCTGAAAAATTAGACAACGCATAGAGTTAGTACTAGCAGTCACTTCAGTCCTGCGGGCTTAATTATTGTTCTGTGAGTATTTCAGAATTCAGATTAAGAATTATAGTTACCCAAGCCTCTGAAACAATAGTCAATTAATTTAATGGTGTGGGATTTATTCTGCTAAATTTATGGACTGTTGAGCTTTGGTATTGATGGCTATCCACTTTCCAGTTCACAAAAGCTAAAGTCTTCTACTATCTCCAACATAATGGTTCGCTTACAAAATAATCTTCAACCTAAGATCTACCATTTAATTCCTATCTACGGCAAAAAGCTGCTAAACTAATCATTTCCAAATTTTAAAAAATACATAGAATAATAACAATATTTAAAATTGTATTTCTGTGATCAGTTTTTGTTGGAACGAGAACTGGGAGTCAAGAGAAAGGATAACAAGTGGTAGTGGAACTAAACGAGTTCATTATGAAATAAGAAATCACGAAGATATATTAACAACTTTTCAAGAGGAAAAAGTAGCCTGGCCAAGAGGAGAGCTCCTCATTTTCAATTTTCTTTTTCCCTGAGCCTCAAAAGGGACGAGGAAAAAAAACTGCAAAATCTAGTTTTGCCTAGTCCCCTCCTCCCATGCCAAGAAAAATGAAAAATGAAACAAGGACCAAACAGAAACAAATAGATAAAGCAGGTCAGTGGCGAATAGCGGCCTATACCGCTCAGGGCACCGCTATCCGCTATTTGGCCGCTGAATTCCGCTAAAAGGACATAAAGACACTATAACCCACTTAGCGATGATGGACCGCTACGCTTCGATAAACGCCGCTATTGACAACTATGGGTATAAATGTTACAAATGATACAGACAAACTTACATCTTCACCTATGGTAATTGCCTCAGGAAATAGCCCATGAATGAGATCATTAACCAGCATCAGATACACCACAGCATCAACATTTGTAGCAAACCCAAAGTACTCGCTGTAGTTCCCAGTAAATGCCACCTTTTAACAAAAGAAATATATTAGTCTCGACATTAAATACAGAAAATTGAAGAGTACAAAGTGTGAACATAAACAAAATACGCTCAAATGCTTACAGAAAACTGGATTCTGTCACCAAATATCATAATCAGAATATTCTATAAGCTAAAAACTTTTATCTCACATATATACATCTTCAGATTCACAGCATACCATATTTGATCTGTATAGAAACTGGTTACAACTTACAGATTCCTAAATCCTAACTGTTATCTTCCATACACCAACTGAGCCATCTACACACCAAAAAAGAAATGTCGAAATCCGGAACTGAAATTTCGTGTTCATTTAATATAGAACATGATTTTCATGTAATGACAGAGAATCGCTTGTTAATCAAAAGTCTAACAAGATGAGAGCATACTTGTTAGAGGCGCGCCCGAGGCGCGAGGCGCTAGGGGCGCCAGCATCAGCGCCTCCTGGAAGGTGAGGCGGGCGCGGGGAGGGAGGCGGGCGCCTTTGTGCGCCTAGCGCGCCTCCAAGGGTGTACTTCAGGCGCGCCCGAGGCGCGCCTCTCTCCCATGTTGACCTTTAATAATATTATACTTTTTAATAACCTTTAATAATATTATATATATATATATATAGGGTGGGGTTATTATAAAAAGGGTCTTATAATAAAAAGTGTAGGAAGGATTGTGGGAGTGACATGTGTCATCTCCATTCCACATCATATGACATGTGTCACCCCCCACCCCACCCCCACTCCCACCCCACCCCACCCCCACCCCCCCCGAAAAAAAAATTCCCGAAAAAAAAATTTTTTCCCGCCAAAATTTTTTTTTTTTTGGGCCAAATTTTTTTTCCCGCCAAAATTTTATAACTATGATGCACCATTTTATTTTGGTGCATCACAGTTATAAAAATTAGTTATAACTATGATGCACCAAATTTCATAACGGTGATGCACCTGGGTTTTAATGCATCATAGTTATAAGTTTACTGCATTATAGTTATAAGAAACTGCATCATCCTAAGTTTCTCTGCATCATATATGTATGTAATTGCTTTAAAATTAAATATGATTTAGGGTTTATACAAGTACTACACTTTTTTTATATCATTAGTGCATCACACTAATAAGTTTTGGTGCGTCTTTATTATAAAGTACTGCATCATAGTTTATAGTTAAGTGCATCAACTATGATGCAGTAACTTATAACCTTAATGCACTAAAATCATAATTGTGATGCAGCAACTTTATAAATGTGATGCACTTATAAATTTTGGCGGGAATTTTTTTGGCGGGAAAAAAAAAAAATTTTTGCCCCCCCAAAAAATTTTTTTTGCTGGGGGTGGGGGGGTGGGGTGGGTGGGGGGTGGGGTGGTTGGGGGACACATGTCATATGATGTGGAATGGGGATGACACATGTCACTCCCAGAATCCTTCCTACACTTTTTATTATAAGACCCTTTTTAGAATAACCCAAACCTATATATATATATATATATATATATATATATATTAATATATGTCAGCTGTTGTATATTGAAAAAATTAGGGTTTACAATCCCACCCTCAAAGAAGATCTAGATTGGATCAACGTAGGATGAGTGACTTGGTGTTTGTAAAATACAACTGTGCATTGAAGCGTCGGTATGATGGACGTGATTACTGATTCGATTGATCCCATTGCTTTGGATTTCATCGATGAAAGTAATGAGTGGTTGATGGGTAAAATTGATGATGAAAATGGTGAAGATGACGAGTTGGTGTTTGAGGGTGAAGATTTGACGTGGGGAGATGTTGGTAAGGCTATGGGAGTTGAGGAGCCCATGTATGCTTCATATCGTAGAGGAAAGCAATGCTCAAGTTCTCGAACATCTACACAATTGAGTAAGGGGAAAAGGATAGTTTATGAGAGGAGAAAGGGGAAGGGAAAAGAAAAGAAGAAGACGTCATCATCTAGACTTAGAGATGAGCAAGATGAAGATGAATTTGAAGATAAGGAAAGTGAGGAAGAAGAAGATGTGTTGCCCGAGTTTGATGAGGAGGAGGAGGAAGAGGAGTGATAGTTTAATTGAGAGTTTAAGAAGTGTTGAACTTAAACATGTCTTTTGTGTGTTGGTTTTTGTTGGTTGTGTTGGTTCTTGTTGATTATGTGATTTATTATTGAAGTTGAAGTTAAACTTTATGTTACGGAATTCTTAGACTTAATTACATGAATTATGTTTTTTTTTATTAATTTTTAATTAATTTTGCGCCTCTGTTCAAGAGGCGCGCGCCTCGGGTGCGCCTCTCGCCTCGGGCGCTACGGCAACCTTTGCGCCTCTGTGCGCCTCTCGCCTCTAACAACTATGGATGAGAGGAACACAACAGAAAAAGGCTGAAAGCATCACCAGGCAAACATGACGTATATATAGGGACTGCAAGATCTGATTCTCTCAGAAAACAGAAGGATCCAAACAAAGAAATCTAATCCACGAATGACCTAAAAGAAACATAAAAAACGCACTATTTGTGACCCTATTCTACCCATCAGATGATGAAACAAATTTGTTAAGGAAGCATGCTAACTAAAAGCTTTACTATAATTACTGTTATCTGTAAGACTTGACTATATAATACCAATCATTTCATCAACCATATAACTCGATCAATTTGTACAAACCTGAATAACTAACGAGTAAGATAATACCTGTAAACCATGGTGTGTATACATCATTGACGTCACACCATCAAATCTGAAACCATCAAATTTGTACTCATCCAACCACCACCTCGCATTAGAGAGAAGAAACCTTAGAACCTACAATTAAAGGCGTTTTAGATGTCAATCAATGATAAAATTGAACAAAATAGTTAAAATATTCCCATTTGTATAGTAAGTTTGATATTTTGACAACATACTTCCCATTGTCCATAGTTAAAAAGACGAGAATCCCACATCCAATGATAACCCCGTTGTCCAGAGTGAAAGTAACAGCTGTCTGTGCCATCAAACATGTTCAGTCCATCCAAAGTATTATTTGATGCATGACTGCAAATGTGTAACTTTTTTCAGTTAAATTAAAAACAAATGATAAGAGAATTTCTTCCACTGACGCATACCACCCAATGCACCGAGTATTAGTGTCCGAATTACAAATGAAATACTATTTCAACCAGGCAGAAATAAAATACTAAGAAACATGGAATAGGGATCCGATTTTAGATTAGCCGTAAGAAAAATAAAATTCCATTTTAAACAAGCAGCAAATGAATTGTCACAGGAAGTTAAAATACATAAGTTGGTTAGATATCAAAAAAAGAACTCCAGCCTTTTAAAAAGTAAAAGCATTTGACACACATATACACACACACACACATACACACACACACACACACATATATATATATATATATGAACTCTACTCATAAATCATTAGGTTTCGAACTCTATCGGTACGAGTCAGCTGAACACCGTGGAACTGATTGAGAGATTCGCTATAAAGCTTGACCCTTCTGTCCCTTCGTCCATGTGTGAGTAGCATAGCCTTGTCTTTCATGATGGAGACAGAGGTTCGACCTCTCCTACCCGATTTCGCCGAACCAGATGGTTAGGCTAGGCACTCTTCCTTATCGCTTAAGCCAAAGGGTCACAGAAATGATAATCTTTCTTAAACGAGAAAAGGTGATTAAGCTTCAAAGAACTGAGCTACCCGTCTTTGGTGATCATCTTGTTCTTTGCCAGACTGCAGATCCCACGAGGTCCTGATGACCAAAGTTTCCTAACCAGGCCTTGGGTCGCTAGAGTGGCTAGGGTGAGTCTTCCTACACGGCTGTCCGGTCTCAATCACCAGACCAGCCGTCCCGGCCACTACGCCGCAGAACGGGAGCTCGTGTGACCATCAAATGAAATGTGAATAAATATAAATATATACACACACACACACAAATATAACAATCTGACTTGATAAATGTGTTCTAAATGTTTTCGTCCATAAAATCCGGCTTGATCCTAATTTAGGACAGAATAGGTAGATGGTAGCATATTTCCACAACAAAGATAGTAGGATAGCCCATGATCCAAAATGTATATGTTTGAAATAAAAGGAACCTTCAGCATCAAGACAGGTGGTTTAATTCCCGATAGTAGGATAAGAATTCGGCTTGATCCTGATTTAGGACAAGAACGGGTAGATGGTAGCATATCTCCACAACAAAATTAGTAAGATAGCCCATGAGCCAAGATGTATATGTTTGAAATAAAAGGTAACCTTGCACATCAAGACAAGTGGTTTAATCCCCGATGCAGAATCATTATAATGCCTACCACATATTTTTTTGACATGGAAATACTTAAAAATACCATGCAGACATGCTTACACACAGAAAGAAAGAGAACAAAGATGAAAAGGACATTAATTGCTCACCGTTTACCTCTCAAAACTCCCCACAACAAATTTAAATATTCTCATAGAATGTGATGAGTGTATATAAGATTCGTAAATATCTGGAAATTCAGAACTCTTTCATGGTTTAAGACCCTTAGGGCATAAGGTTCATCAACTACATTAAGGCACTCAACAATGTCACAGTTATTGTATCATGGAAATTTCATTATACCTGTGTACAATATCCATGAGAACAACCAATCCCAACTGATGGGCTTTATCTATTAAAGACTTAAGATCATCTGGAGTTCCAAAGCGACTGCTTGGTGCAAAGAAATTTGTCACATGGTAACTGAGCAAGTGAACAAGATATAAAACTGTCAGAGGCCAAGGAAAAAAGGGAGAGGAAAAAGGGAGAAAAGAAAAACATGGAGTAAGGTAGAAATCATAGGACTATGCAAGGACTATATTGCTTAACAATACATAATAACTCGAGTGAAGTACATTACCCGAAACTGGCATAATATGAATGCTCCTGAATTGCCATTATCTGAACAGCATTATACCCAAGTCTCTTGATGCGGGGAAGAACTTCATCTCTGAAGTTGGCATAAGTATTGATAACAGGCTCCTGTAACCAAGGTCAAGAATATGACATGACCTGGTAGAAGAATACTTGAAAACAGACCAATACTCGGAAATATTTTCAAAACTAGGTTGGACATCATCGACAAATTTGGTTATAATTGCAAACTTGTCAAGTAGGCACAATGGATCATAAGAGAAGTACATATGGCCTTTTTGTCAGGATTTAATGATAGTTTGATAGTGGTGAAGAGTGTCTACCATGAATCAATTATAGCATGAAATTCTGATTTATCTTAAGACCTTGTCATCGGGTGGTTCTTGACCTTTAATTGACATCATAATTTTCATGCCACCAACCCCTTTAAGATTAAGGTGAAGTTGATGTTTGATGATGATTTGTTTCGTTAATTAATCATCAGTTTTTTTCTGTGCAGGCAAAGAGATGCTTCTACCAGATTGTGGATCATAAGAAGCATGATCTGCTGGCTGATGTGATTAATGTGGATCAACGGCATTTCAGAGATTTACTTTACAGTAAGAACCTTTAATAATCAGTTCAATTACCATTGGTATCAGTCTTCAATTATTTAGCTAGGGTCTTAGTTAATAAAGAGATTCATTGTTAACTCCGCCGCAGATTGACATAGGTGCAAAGTGATGCGGCTCAAGAAAACGAACTATGGTGATAGGGAACCCTACAACGTAGATGATACAAGCTACAATCAAGGAGGCATGACCAAACAATATTATGTGCCATTGTTATGAACTCCAGCTAGCTAATGAAGTAAACTGCCTCTTCATGGTTGCAGAATGACAGGTTTGTTGAATTAGCCAGTTTGAACATATTAGGATGGGCAGAATGGGTGGTGCTGAATTAATGAGGCACAGTATGATGTCCAACTCCTAAATCAATCACATGAAAAAAAAAAAAAAGGATAAAGAGGTATTGCCTCTTGTAGAACCTATGATATCCGTATCGGTAAGGAGGGTATAAGTGAGACACCAAACTGTGCTAAAAATACAAGAGTTCATTTTGTTAACTTAATTGAATTATTTCGCTTTCTTGATACTAATCATTTCAAGTTGTACTAACAATGGTCTTTGAAATCCTTCTTTATTTTCCAATTGTCGACAACAAGTGTCCTCTCATCAATGTAATTAAGATATATGAGTAAGTTATCTACGAATCAGTATAAAAAAGCACTGAAAAGGAAATATGCAGGTGATTGAGAATTTCAATTTATTATAAGAGAGAGAAGAGATGCACACCGTACTACTCATTCCAACATGGGCCTCGTATATCCGGAGTGATTTCGGTTTCTTCGGACGAGGATGTTTGAAAACATATTTTTCCTGGAAAATATTATAAAAAGCATCCTAAGTTGAGAAGAAAGTAAGATAAGAACATTACCAAGTAAACCAACATTCATTCTTCATCCCTGACAAACAAATAAAGCATTATGACTTCTCAAGACAGGAAAATTCCTCTGTACTTCTACAGTTGCACATTTATCACTAATGAAACTCTGGATTACTATGTACAGGAGACACATTCCATTTAGACATTCCAGATAAACAAGAATCAAGAAGGTGCTAGGAGATGATTAAGATAGTATCCATCTACACTCATAGATAACAGAAACTATGTTAGTCTTGCTTTCTCAATTCCCCAATTTTCCTTAAATCGTCCCAATTTATCCAATAATCAACAATGTAAACACATATTATAACAGGTAGAAAAATCATAAATACCTCTTCTGGAGGATCATAATATATTCCATTGTAGGGAATTTCCCCAGGAGCCTGAACTGAAAACTTGATCCAAGCGGGAATGGAGTCTTTTATACCAGATGGAGTATCCATACGGATCTACATTTAAAATATATAGTTAGTATACATCCTGCCTACCAGTAGATACCATAAAGAGCAATGGTTGCACTTGATGGCGATACTTAGTTGGTCATTGCAGAAATTATAATGATATAGCATATTTAAGACCAAGCAAGCTCAGAATTCACTAGTAACTGAGGCTTACAAGACATGACTGTTTTTTAAATAAAATTCAATTATTAAGAAAAATAGACCCAAAAATCTATCTTAATTATTTATATTCATACCTTTACACGGGATCCATGGGGGATAGCTGGAGAGCCATCTGCATTGTTTGGTAAAAAGATCTCCCAGACACCAAATTCGTCCTGTTAAAATCTCAGTGAGTCTAACAATGCGACATAAACAGAGAACATATCCTAAGCAGCAGCATATAAATGAAATTATATTAGATAGATATCAATTTTAATATGAAATGACTTTACCAAGATCTAGCAACAATAGTAAGAAATACGGACAGCAGAAAAGCTCGTGGCTAAAATAAAATAGATGTATAACTTCTTAAATGGAATCAGTTGCAAAATGTTTCTCTAAATGCCCAATATTGGTTTCACATCAGAAAATAACTACACTAGTGGTTCATATGAAACTCCAGTTTTTCTCAATGTCAGAGTGATTCAAAAGGAGGGACTAAAACTTACACGAGTCATAACATCAGCATTAGGATTCCAATTGTTGAAATCTCCTATAAGTGTTGCCCACTGCAAGTGCAGTAAAAACAGTAATATCATAAAAACAAATAATGAAAAAATAAACTGTGGCACCTTTCATTTTTATTTTCATTTTTATTTTTTATTTATTTATTATGTTGAGTGAAACTATGGTAGTAGATAACTAAGCAGCCAATATATAACAGCAACCCCAAGGTACCACTTGCCAAGATCAGGCCCCTTCTGGAAGCAATATGCCTTTTTACCTCTTATAAACTAGTTCAAGAAGCAAATCACAAGGACTTTCATGTTTCATAGTATATAAGAGTCTGAAGAGACGCTGCTTGTTGAAAGATGCTAAAGTGATCTAAAGGATATACGGAAGTACACAAAATTTCCAAAATGATGGGCAGCACTAACCTTGGCCCCAGGTGCCCACTCCCTATAGGTGATACCTGTCTCGCTGATAAAATATATATATATATATATATATATATATATATTTATATATATGAGATTAGAATCGGTACACCTTAAGAAGAAGTTTCTTTAATTAAGCAGAACGTACAAATTTACATAAACAAGATCATTCTATCATCTAGATTTAGCCAAACAACAGGCACTACAATTTTCATAATCAGTAACAACAGCATCAAACTTCAAACGCACTTCATGATTTTTGTTGAGGCATCAGTTCTTCTAAGGGTTGAACCATAGCTGAGATAATTAAACTCTGGCTACTAGATTTGGTGTATACTACTCCCAAGTTACTAAGACATGGAAGCGGGAAAGGATCCGAGTGTCAGACTCGCTATTCTTCAAAATTAAGGATATAGGGAAAGGATCCAAGTATTAGACACGGGCAAGGGAACACGACTTTAGTTATTATAATTTATTTAATTTGTTTCAGTTTTCTTTCACAAAATTACTCCACTGGGACTGGGGATAATAAATTAATTACAATATTATTACTAGTCTTATGTCATCCAAATGAAACAATCATCAGATACATGATGATGGAACAAAATGTAGAAGCCCATGAAACCCCAATCCTATCTTCTTCAGCCATCTTGGCACAACTTTGTAGAAAACATACCATCCACCTCCATCATGTCCAAAATCCACCTTAATTACGAATTTCCCGACAGACAAAGCTCAATGAAACCCTTACTCCTATCTTCTCCATCATCTTATGACGACTCTGCATAAAAGAGACTATCTGCCTCCATACTCCACAGTCAAACATAACTTCAAAAAAAAAAAATCAGGTATCTGAATCTTCGATGTCGTGACTGAGCCAGACTTTGTGCCAGGATTGGCTTCATGGTGCAGCCACACCAACTATTCAGGCGAGTTCGGATAGCTTAGTCCTAGCCTAATATGGAGGTAGTCCTTTGACCATTTAAAATCCTACAGGCTCATTTTTACGTTCTTTCCTCTCCCAGCAACACTTGCAGAAAGTTGTCACACACAAGTTCTTCAAGGTGGTGTTTTAAAATGTTGCAGGTTGTTATCATGTTAGGGAGATAAATGGACTGGTGCAGTCGCTTCAATGATGCTCAAAAAGATGCCTGTATAAACCTAACTATGTTATACTCCCACCATTCCCCAAATTTATCCCTAACTTTCCTTTTCGGTACGTCCCTCAAATTTGTTCTTATGTCATTTATGGACACCAATTAACTTAACACTACACTAATGTGGGACTCATTCTCCACTTACATTACACTCCATATACACTCAACAACTTTATTATTAAAACTCGTGCCGAAGATTCCCAGGCACAAATTTGGGGGACGGAGGGAGTATGTTATGTAGCTCGTAGCCCTTCCAAAAGAGTTGTTTGATTAAGAAGGAAGAACCCTTTCACTTCCTGTAGCAGTAAATTACAACAATTGATATAATCCAATACACAAAAAGCAGGTTACCTATAATGCACGTAAAAATTTCTGATTCATTAGGTGGTACAGCTGTGAAACTATGATTGTCAAGGAAAACTGTCTAGCGTATTAGGAGGACAAAATAACAATGTGCAAAAGACTGACTACACACCTGCGGTTAAAACCAAGTTTCTCATAACCACGAGAAAACATTTCCAATCCACCTTCATACTTGTCAATTGCTTCACGCAACTTTTTGTACTGGCCATACCTGTAAAAACAGCATATATATATAGTGAGAGAAAGAAATAAGAAAACTTCTGAAACACAGCTTCAAGGTTTGATCCAAACGGTGCTAATTGTTTTCCAGATACCTCTAATGCCATATTCACAAATGAGGGGGATCCATTAAAAAGAAAAGAAAAAAAACAGTAATGAGATTTCAGTTTCAAGTGTAGATGTTCTCACTGTCTCACGCGAACACATATTTTATAGACATATATATTTTTCATTATCACAAATCTTATTTTTGTTACAAATCATGGAGGCAAAATTGGCCAAAACATTTACCGATAATCAAGATGTTCGCGGTAATTGCTCAGGGGTGGATCTATTTCATATATCCTTTGACCAACTCCTGGCGGAGGCACGACCATCTCCTTGACCCTTAATGATTCATCCCTTATTGTTTCATACGTTGAGTCTAACGTTCCTTTATCTTTTGCTTCAACATATCCATCTTGCAGTTGCAAGGACGCAGAATCTTCCCCTTCAATGGAACTACAATGCTGAACCAAGTATTCTTGATTGCCAATTTCCATCCCATGTTTCATCTCTGAATTTTTTACATCACCTGATATCTAGGACAAAAATCACACGGGGAAAGAACATTATTTAAAAGGGAAGATTTCATATCTAATATTGCTACTTACAGATCCACAACGAAGTTAAAAAGCAGGTATAATGTGTACAGTTGACACATAAGACAAACTAAATGAAGCATAGACGTTAAACACACAAAAGGTTCCATGTCAATTGCACTTAAATATAAGACAAATTTGACGGTTATGTCTGCTTTGAGCTTATATAATATCAAGACTTAGATGGAATGATCTCCTTTCTTCTATCAGCATTCTTTTTGCAAGATCATGTATAAATGCTTATCAAAGAAAAAGAAAATTAGGCACCCAAAATACTGGATATCACTGCTTTGCTGTTATACAGCTTAAAAAATATCAGATGTAAAGGACCAGAACGATGAATGGCATAACTCTAATTCACTAAACTCAAAATCAAAACCTCATTAACCAATTTGACAGTTCTCTACGTACACGTTCAGGAAGACTTGCATGTTCAAATGGCAATATTTCAGTACATGTTTCAATAGAGACTGTGTACCGGTATAATCATTTGCTTTATGGCCAAGAGCAAGGGCCTTTGCTCGGCAAGAAAATGAATATGGCCCTATGTGGTCAACGAATATGTTCTAAGTTACTTAGGATGTCTTAATAGAAACTGTAAAAAATAAATACTATGGCGAAACACTCAGCTGTCTTTAGCGACCTTTAGCACCCGTTGAGTGAAAATACATTCAACTTTCAAGGAAGATTAGGCATGCAGCTTCTACAATAGATTATATTCCCACTAAAATTTCCATCTAGCTTATGTCCTTGATATTAGGTTTATGTGTAACCTACCCGGAATTAAAGCCCTAGAAGGCTAGAACCCCAGCAGCGATTCTGCTAACCACTCAAATTAGACTAAATGTTTCTGAACTACATGAAATAATCAACTCCTCGTAAATTCTTATACATGTCCTCCTCCATTAATGATCGAGTCTTGCCTCATCCAGCTCAACCTTCACATAAGAAATAGGAACCATGGTGAATGAATTTGCCATATAAATGCAGCTAAATTGAAACAGGGATATAGGACTAGAACTCCGAGATTATAAGCCTTCAAAATCGAACCATTCGGCAGTCACTATATTCTAGTCGATGACGGATTGTGCACCTCTAATAGAGGTAAATAGAAAATAGTATAAGAAAAATCCACCCAAAGACCTTGGTTTTCCCCCTCTTCAAAAAGGCCACAAGATGTTCCCTATCCATCTCCACCAATCCTATGCTGAGTACTTGACTTTGAGAAACGTATAGGTCACGGGAGTCTTCATAATGTATACAGGATGCATTATAGAAAGGTCAGGATGTGATGTGATTTGATGATTAATTTTGCTTACTACATGGAAATTCAGATTTTGAGTGGGGGCAAGGGGTGAAAACTTAATAAATTATATCAGCTCAAAACAACACCTAAAGTTAAGCAGATTCGGTCAGTTCGGGTGAATTAAACCTGCATATAGAAAATAAAGCCAATTTTCCTCTATTTCCCTCTTTGGGAGGGGGGTGGGGGGTGGGGGTTGTATTGGTACTTAGGACAAGGTTTTAATTGCTGCATGCATGGGACTACCTCAGGGATATCCAATTTCTCTGTGGGGGGTGAGGAGCCATCATTCTCTGTGCCTGGAACAAGGACTTTCCCTGATGCGGTTGCCACAGAAGATTGGGAGCCAGGCTCACAAGGCTTTTCAGAAGAAATCTTTCCTGCAAAGAAGCAACAAATTTGCTAAATATTACCAAAATGGTGGCATGCTTTCTTTATGATAACTGGAGTATAATTAGAAGGGATTGAGGAACTTTCTATATAACTTCAACCACATAGAAAGTCAAAGCAATAATAACAATCAGCAACCTTAAAGCAGCAAATTGTTTATACTTCTATCCATCAAGAAATTTCAAGAAATCCTTTTCTATGACTTCGGTGCTCAAATTGTTTTGAGTCTATACAACTGCATGATTCAGACAAGCACTAAAACAGTCAGTTCACCTTATGCAAATATTAGCTTCTAACAAACGATTCGCTGGTCTACCTTAGGCTTTGTTTGCAAAAACTAGCTGACTTGATAAGCTAGCTGGAGCTGGTAGCTCATGAAATTTAGATGAAGCAATAAGGTGGCTGGAGCTGATCGGGTTAGCAACCGATTGAACAATTAACGTTTCTCAAAACTAGTTGATACAATTAGCTAAAAAATATAAAGGTCATAAAATTAATGACATAATCAATAATACTTGTAAATTTTATACTCCTTGTAGCTTATCGGATGAGCTACCTTATTATATGAGCTAAGATGAGCTACCTTATTCAATGAGCTAATTACTCCCTCCGTCTCTCAAATTTGTTCCCGAGAATTTTCGGCCTAGGTTTTAACAAAAAATACTCCCTCCGTCCGCAAACTCCCCATTTTTGTACGTCCACAAAAAACATACCCTTTCCATTTTTAGTAAGTATACCCCACACATTTCACTTTAAAACTACAAGAAAAGTGGGACCCTTATTCCAATTACACAACACACTCAACTAATTTGTTAAAACTGGGGTCAAAAGCAAAGGGGCAACTACTTGGTGGACGGAAGGAGTATTGTTTAGTGTATTGTGGAATGTAATGTGAGCGGGGAAGGGATCCCACATCAGTATAGTGTTAAGTTAATTATTGTCTATAAATGGCATCAGAATAAATTTGGGTGACGTACCGAAAAAGAAAGGTATGAACAAATTTGAGAATGGGTGTAGTATTACCAAACACATATGATCAAATAAGCTAGGTAAAGAAAAAAGAAAAAGAAAAAAAAATGAGTTGCGCCAAACACACACTTAGCCCTAGTTTGATATTGTTGTGACTTAAAAAACGGGTGCAGTTGTGATGTAAAAATAATCAGTTGTGAATTTAAACAGGTTTGTGTTTGGTAAAAAATATTTTTTTAAGTACTTTTAAAATATAAAATATTAATTTCCAGTGGATTGTATTCAGGAGACTAGGTGGAAGGGGACGCAGTCCAGGGAGGCGAACAGTTATAAATTGTGGTATTCTGGTCTTGCTAACTCGAGTAATGGTGTGGGTATTCTTTTGTATAAGGAGCTTAAGGATAACGTCGTGGAAGTGAAGAGGTGTAATGATAGGATTATGTCCGTTAGAGTGGTGGTTGGGGAGAAGGTGGTTAACGTGGATTGTGCGTATGCCCCTCATGTTGGTTTGGGTGTGCTTGTTAAGGAAGCTTTTTGGATCTGTTTAGATGAGTTGGTCGGGTGTATTCCGAACGATCAATTTATTGTTTTGGGGGGAGATTTCAATGGGCACGTTGGTGAGGGGGTGGATGGTTACCATAGTGCTCATGGCAAGGTTATCACGGCGCCAAGGCGAGGCGAGGCGCTCGGCTACCGCCCGGACGCCTAGGCGCCTAGGCGCCCGCCTAGGCGACAATTAGGCGTTAAATAAAAAATATATTTAATAAATAATAATAATTAATATTTCACTATTAAAATTAATAAACAACATTATATTAAGTCCACATTTTATAATTAAAGCCATAAAATTCAACACAAATAAATAAAGGGTACGAAGTTCACATAAGTAGCAAATACAATAACATAAAACACAAGCTCTCATCTCTCAAATATCATCAAAAATCAAATCATTAGCATATCCTTCATTGCCCTCATTCTCACTATCATGAGCATTGGTAGTCTCTTGGCCATAATCATCATCAAGATCAACATCATCATTGGGAAAACCATCATCTTCTTCTCCATCTTCTTCATCACGTAATTAGAACAAGAATTTACCTGTTTGCCCTTGACTGAGGCGACAAGGCGTCGCCTTTCTCGCCTAGGCGTCGCCTAGGCGACGCCGCGCTCGCCTAGCTCAAATCTAGGCGAGGCGATGGATTCAGGCGGCCTGGCCGGACCGCCTTGCCGCCTAGGCGTCGCCGTGATAACCATGGCTCATGGGGGTTTCGGCTTTGGAGTTAGGAATGCAGGAGGTTCCGCACTGTTGGAGTTTGCCACTGCGCATGAGTTGGTAATTGCTAACTCTGTTTTCCAGAAGAGAGCTGAGCACCTCATCACCTTCGGTAGTGTGGGAGCACAACACGCAAATTGACTACCTTCTTTTGCGCAGTCGTGATGCTAGGGCGTGAGTGGACTGCAAGGTGTTCAGAGCGAGGCTGTGCTTCTCAACACCGACTGCTGGCTATGGATTTATCCATGGGAGGTCGTGTTGTTAGCAGGGCTAGAGAAGCTAGACCTAGGATTCTCTGGAAGGATCTGAAGGGTGAGAAGGCGACAGAATTCAGGGAGTCTCTGACCCGCGAAGGTGGTTTTTTGCGAGGGGGCGATGCTAACCTTATGTGGACTAACATGGTCAATGCTATTAGGAGTGTGGGCGAGAAGGTGGTAGGGGTTTCTTCGGGCAGGTCTAGTGGACCTAGGGAGGCATGGTGCTGGAATGAGGAGGTCCAAAAGAAGGTTAAGGCTAAACAAGCGCTATTTAAGGAGCTTTTGTCGGTTAGTGCTGGGGAGGAGAGAATCTTGAAGATTGTAGCGTACAAGGTGGCGAAAAGAGAGGCTAAGAAGGCAGTGGCTAAGGCTAAAGGTGAGGCATACGAGGAGATGCACAAGCGCCAAGACACCAAAGAAGGAGCGAATGCTATTTTTAAACTAGCGAAAGCTAGGGAATAAGGGCGGCGCGCCCTGGGTCCCGTTAAGTATATTAAGAATTATTTGGGCCAAGTGTTAGTGAACGATGTGGCTATTAAGGAGAGGTGGAATATGTATTTTTTTAAACTTTTCAATGAGGCTTAGGGGTAACGACTCGGTGGTGCAAGGAGTTAGTCTATCTTCTGCTCGTTCGTTTAGTTCTTGTGAGAGCATCAGCAAGGAGGAAGTAAAGGGTGCCCTTATGAAAATGGGTAGAGCTAAGGTTGTAGGCCCGGATCAAATCCCTATTGAGGTGTGGTTTTGTCTGGTGGAAGTTGGGGTTCAGTGGCTAGCAGAGCTGTTCAACATCCTCCTCAGAGGTTCTAAGATGCCAACAGATTGGAGGTCATACTATGAAATTTTGGGAAAGAGTGGTGGAATGCAGGGTTAGAAGAGAAGTTGAGATCTCAGAGAACCAATTTGGCTTCATGCTAGGGAGGTCCACGACGGAGGCCATTCATCTAGTCAGACGCCTTATGGAGAAGTTTAGAGAGCGGCGTAAGGACCTCCATATGTTGTTCATTGCTCTAGAGAAGGCTTATGATAGCATTCCGCGCGATGTTATTTGGAGGAGCCTAGTAGAGAGGAGGGTGTCGTTGCCGTTCGTTAGGGCGATCCAAGACATGTACTCCCAAGCTAGGACTTGCATTAGGACCCAAGTTGGTGACACCTAGTATTTCCCGGTTGAGATAGGGCTACACCAGGGGTCGGCGCTAAGCCCCCTTCTCTTCGCTCTAATCCTTGACGTCATTTCGCGGGGGTTACAGGATGGCGTCCCGTGGTGCATGCTTTTTGCTGACGACATTGTGTTAGTGGCGGATTCGAGGAGGGAGGTGAACTCGAAGTAGGAGCTATGGAGGTCTAAATTAGAATCACAGGGCTTGCGTGTGAGCCGGTCTAAGACTGAGTATCTCTGGTGTAACTTTAGTGGTGAGGCCAACGAGGAAGATGTAGAGGTAATGATTGCGGATCAGATCGTACCCCGTACGGATAAGTTCAAGTATTTGAGTTCGATCATTCAGAGGGAAGGTGAATGTGAAGATGATGTCACTCATCGTATCAAGGCGGGGTGGCTAAGGTGGAGAGCAGCGACAGGGGTCCTGTGCGACAAAAAAGTCCCTCTAAAGTTGAAGGGTAAATTCTATAGAGCGGCAATCCGGCCTGCAATGTTGTATGGCTCCGAATGTTGGGCGATGAAGAAGTCGCTTGAGAGCAAGTTGGAAGCGGCTGAAATGAGAATGTTACGTTGGTCGTGTGGTCGCACAATGTTGGATAGAATCCCGAACGGGGTTTCAGGAAGGCGCTAGAAATGGCGCCCATTTCTGCGAAAGTTAGGGAAGGGAGATTGAGATGGTTTGGCCACGTCCGCAGGAGGCAGGCATCTGCTCCGGTGAGGAGGGTCGAGAGTTTATTGGTGGTTGGGGAGAGGAGGAGAGGCAGACCGAGGAGAACGTGGGAGGAGCAGCTGAAATTAGATTTGAAAGCCTTAAACCTTTCCGAGACCATGACTGTTGATAGGTGCGCTTGGAGGCGCCAGATTAGAGTTGTGGATTCTTCTGTAGGGAGCGATGCTGCAGCTGAGAGCCTCAGGGTTGGGTTGGCTCCTTTAGCTTTGACCTAAAGCATTACATTTTTTCTTTTATTGTATATTTTATCATATTGCCTTTTGCGTGTGGTGTATTTTTGACAGAGAGAAGTGCGCAGAGTCAACCTCTCTTCTGTTAGAGCAGCGTTCATCGAGAGTGCAGTTGCCAAAGTTCCCTTGGGTAAGTCTCATGTGAATTAAGCCATGGACTCAGGTATGGTTTTGAGCTTTTTCGCATCATATGTTTCTATGTAAATATCACTCAATACTTTGCTGTGCACTAAGCTGGGAGTCTTCACGGAAACAACCTCTCTACCGTAAAAAGTAGGGGCATGGTCTGCGTACATATTACCGTCCCCAGACCCTGCTCTGAGCGGGATATACCGAGTATGTTTGGTTTGGTTTGGTTTTAGTTTCTTAGGCTCCTTTTAGTGACCGTCAATTCTAAAAAAAAAAAAAGTTGATTTTCCATCTATCAAATACCGTCTAATTTAAAAATTCATCAAAAAACTGATTATTTTTTAAAGTTAAGCAATATCAAACGGGACCTTGGTGATTAATTAGACTCGATTCGAGTCGAGTCTACACCATCGCTATGCTTTATTATGGTGAAAAAGACAGTTCAGCTTCGGAATAAAGACCTCTTAACCTAATGATTGAGGCGCTGAACAGATAAATTTGCAATCGAACTCCATTCACAACAAAGTAAACAAAACCGATAATACAAGCAAAGGAAGTGGGATCTCACATACGTGAATTGGATTTATTTCTCAAGGAAAACGATAGATTGGCACTTTTCCCATCAACATGCGAGCTCCACCCATTGCTCCCCAGCTTGCACGCCGATGATAGAGTTGGCAGCCGAATCCCAGGCAGCGCATAAACCATTTCTCCTCGAAAAATCCACCTTCTTCCCCTTTGATTGAAAGTTCAAACTATTTTCTTCTTAGATCTGCGCCGAGATTAAATTATCTGCCAAGATATCCGTGAAAAAGATTGCGACAAAATTATCTGATGAACTGAATGAGTGAGACCGCAGTAAATGGTATGGTGACAATTAAATATAAGCAGCTACGTTGGAAGAAGGAAGTTGCGTCATATGCATGGGCCATGGCATGGGGTGATGGAATGCGGTGGGTCTACTGAACCTACTGCCACTCTGCACCGTCAATCTGGGGTGATTGTGGATTTTTTTAGCTGCTGGTGGGCCGCTCGATCACATGGGCTGGTGATTAAGGTTTCCAAATATCAGCGGGCCAAAAGGCTACCGCTTACCACGTGTAACGTGTGTGGTTGTGGTTCTTGGCCTTTTGTGTTTTTAACGGCTTATACTTTTAGTATTCTCTTACCACTCGACTCGAATCGGATTATGGAAAATGGAGGGAATAATTGTCTCATTTTTGGCATATTCTTTGGATTGACATAAAAATTAGTTCATGACCGTGTAGGTGGGGTGAAGAGATTAGTAGGTGAGGTAAAGGTGTGCGGATGACAATTCTATTTCTTTGACATTAATCTTATTTTATTTCAATTTTGTTTAAAGTTTAATTCTAGTTTAGTTCTTCAGTTCAATTTAATTCGATTCAGTATAACTTAGTTCAGTTTCAAATTATATTCTTACTTATTATTCAATAATACTATATATAATAATAATTATAATATTGTTATTAATATTTTCATTGTTGAAATATAAATAAAAATTAGTAAAAATCAGCTCGAAATAACAGAGACTTAGTAAAAACAGAGTAAAGTATAAACTATATCAATTTTCTATCAATTTTACTTTGTTGATGAGACTTTTTTATTTAATATTTTAAGATATTAAGGTTTAGTTTTTACAACATAAGAACCCTAATACGCAAACAAACCGAAAAAAATATATGCCACTTCATTGTTGTCGATTCAGGAGATTTTTCTATGGTTACACGTGCGGAACGTAGAGATATTAAACGGACTAACTCTAACAATTTTGAGTTGGTTCTAGCGAGCTTCGCGCTAACGGGCCAATCGACTATGAGTTAAAAGTTTTAAAGTTATCTATTTATATCTAAAATTTTAAATTTAAACATACTTAACTCTTATTAACATTTGAAACTTAAATAATCCATTATAAAAATAGTTGCATATAATATTAATTATATTTTAGTAACAAAGTTGTAAAATTTTAAATATTTCAAATTATAATTCTAAAACTAATATTATAATATCAAAAATAAACATTATTTAGTCAAACAAATAAAAAAGAAACTAATTTATATTTTCAAAGCAACAAAATAATAAAATTTAGTATAAAGCTTAAATTTAGAAACAAGACTAATGGTTAATTAATGCTCTTCCATCCCGTTCAAAATTTTACATTTATCATTTCTTGTCTTTTTATAAATTTTATATGTATCACATTTACATAATCAAATCAAACAACCACATTTTACTTTCTCATCTCCATCACACACTAACTATCAATACTTTTTACTTTTAAATTTCCATCGTGATTTTTTATTTATTACTTACATCAGTCATTACCTAAAATACACCAAATATAAACAATTTGTCAAGTTTTGAGCGAGATAGAGAAAGTATATATCAAAAATATGAATAAAAATATTTTTATTTAATTGTAAGGATATAAAAAATAAATAAAAAATATTACAAATATAATTGTATAATAGCTAGCAGGTTAATTCGATTAACTTATAAAATAACCCTAATGGGCTTTGGACCTCATGATTTGTACCAAATAATTTAGATTTAAACAGATTAGAACAATTAGAGCTAACCTTTTTTTTTTTTGATACGGAGGTTCCAATTTTACACCTGACTAGTCCTCGGGATAACAGCCTCGACCCCACAGTACTACTACCAGTTAAATCGCGAGATGTGTATCTGGCTCCCAGGTTCTTAAATATCCTCAACTACCGCGCAAGCGAGTCGTCCCCTGCCGATTGCTCCACGCCTGACCCCCAAATCCAACCGCAGGTTCCCACCGAGATCTGGCCTCCCACACTTTTAAGTGGTCAACTCACGGACCAACAACCCTTTTAACATGTCAGATATTCAACCGGAAAGGAACTTGCTACAATGGTCCAATTTCATTTTCGGTATCAAAGGATCCGGCGATTTGGGGAAACAAAGTATACAGATCATAATAATGTGCGTGTTCAGTCTATTTGGGGAAACTCTAATGTGGAATGGAGGGCGAAAGATGCACAAGGTTTGGCTGTAGGAATTTGGATCTCGTGGAAAGTCGAAAAATTCAAGTTCATTGATTTTTGGATTGTAAATGGGGTGGTGGGAGTGGAAGGCGTATGGATAGCTACTGGCAAAGTATACGGTATTGCCAATATATACAGTCCGTGTGATTTAAGAGGAAAAGTTGAGTTGTGGAACCACTTATCTCGGAAATTGTCAACATCGAGCATTAAAGCTTGGTGCCTCATCGGTGATTTCAATGAAGTTAAAGATTTATCTGAAAGGAAGGATAGGCAGTCCCAGATTACTCCATCTAGCTCAAGAAAATTCAACGAATTCTTGGTTGTGAACAACCTTCTCGATTTACCCTTATCAGGAAGGAAATATTCTTAGTCGCGGCTCAATGGTAAATGCTGCAGCAGAATTGATCGAGCTCTTAATTCTGATGAGTGGCTTTGCGATTGGGAGGGATGTAGCTTGTTTGGTCTGCCGAAGGGGAGTTCAGAACACTATCCTATCTTCTTGAATCATAAAATCCAGAATTGAGGGCCAAAACCATTCCGTTTTTTCAACGTATGGCTTCGTAATTCTGATTTGGAAAAATTCGTGGAAGATAAATGGAAGAATTATGACGTCCAGGGTTGGGGGGATTCGTGGTTAAGGAGAAACTAAAAATGCTTCGCGGAGATATTAAGATATTGAGCAAAGAGCAATATGGATCTATAGACTCCAAAATTGAATCATCATTGAAAGATTTTCAAACTTTGGATTTTTTGCAAGAAGATAAAGACCTCACTGAAATTGAAGTGCAATCTATGAGGAAGGCAAAATCTATGGCATGGCAACTTAAAAAAAAAAATTAAGGAGAGCTATGATTTCCAAAAGTCGAGGTTTCAATGGCTTCGGGAAGGTGATGTTAACTCGGCTTTCTTTCACAGATCCATCAATAGTCGTATTAAATGTAATCATATCGACGGCCTTGTTATTGATGGTGAATGGTCTGATGATGTTAGTGTGGTCAAATTGGCTGTCCATAACCACTTTAAACAGCTGTTTTCGAAGCCCCAGCACTGTAGAATCTCCTTAAGTAATCTGATCTCGAAAAGAATCAATGAAGTCGACAACTCAATCCTCACTTGCCCATTTTCTGAAGAGGAAGTTAAGAAAGTTGTCTGGGAATGTGGTAGTAATAAAAGTCCGGGACCCGATGGTTTCACGTTTGGGTTTATCAAGAATATGTGGAATGCACTGAAATCGGATATCATGCGTTTTTTCTCGGAAATCCATGAAAACGGCAGAATCGTCAAAGGGGTAAATCCTAGCTTCGTCACTCTCATTCCTAAGAAGAATAATTCTCTCTTTTTAGGTGATTACAGACCTATTTTGTTAATTGGATGCATTTTCAAAATTCTGGCAAAAGTGTTGGCTTCGAGGCTATCCAAAGTGATGGGAAAGGTCATTTCTGAGAATCAAATCGCGTTTCTGGGAAAAAAACAGATCTTGGACAGTATTTTAATATTAAATGAGTCCGTTGATATTCTGAAAAGAGAAGGCGAACAGGGTCTAGTCCTTAAAGTCGACTTTGAAAAGGCTTACGACTCGGTCCTTTGGGAATATTTGGATGAAATGTTAGAAGACATGAACTTCAATGATAAATGGAGAAAATGGATTTCGGGCTGCCTTTCTTCGGTAGGGATGTCAATTTTACCCATCGGGTCGGGTAACCCGTCGGGTAATCGGGTATTGGGTAGGGTAGGATTATGAAGTTTCGGGTATCGGGTAGGGTAGTACCCGTACCCGATAAATTATGAGAGGGTACGGGTAGGGTATGGTTTTAACAATTTATCCGTATACCCGACCCGATACCCGACCCGATTACCCGATTATAATATATATATAGTATACTATTAGTTAGGGTTTCTCACTCGGACTCCCAGCCCCAGCCGCCACTGCCCACTCCCCCCACTCCCTCCCCCTTCATTTTATATATATATACTGACACGTTACAACACCAATATACTGACACTCCCTCCCCCTTCATTTTATATATATATATATATATATATATATTACACGTTACAACAACACCAACATATCACACACATACACACACCTACACACGTTCCAACACCAACATATCACACACATACACACACCTACCACCAACATATCACACACACACACACCTACCTACATATGGTTCCTTTCCTCACGCCCCAGCAGCCACTCCATCCCCCTTCACCCTTCTTATCCCCGACCCCTCTCTCCATCTCTTTCCTGACTTTTTTTTTCCACCTCTGACCTCCGTTCTTTCTCTCCCTCACCTCGCCCCTTTTTGTATTACTCCAGGAGAACTCGCTTGTTCTACTCCCGCCAGTCAACTTCGCCTTAAGCTCACTCGATTTCAAAGGTACGGGTTAGAAATCCCTTTTTTGCCTTTTTATTTATATATCCCTTTTTCGCTCCATTTCAATTTTGGCATTTTGTTTATACACCCCTTACTGGAATAGTGGTTCTGTAACTCAGATTTCCTCTTCTTGATGATGTAATATTATTATTAGGAATATTATTTTGCACCCCACAGTCCAGCCACATCTTCCCAACTGGATGAAATTACTGTCAGCTCAACTTCTTGTTTCTGAAACAACAACAAAAAAAAAACTTGAAACCTAAGTCTGGATAAATTCATGTATCTGAATCCGGTATATTTTTTGAATCCGGTATATTTTTTTCGCTAGAATGGTTTCATTTAGGTACAACTAGTTAAACTTGTTTGTTCAATTATCAATGAGACTCATAAAATATGTTGTTGTACTTTGGTTTCTAATGTAACAGAACATGTCTACGTTTGCGGGTACCTCGTCAGCTTCAATCTCAACCGAACAGTCTAGCCATCATGATTTAGTTCAACCATCAGAACCAATCCCAAATCCAGATGGTAATCCTACCCCAACTCAAAGTTCATCACTATGTCCAGGTAATGATTTAGAAATAGTAGATGTTAATGATGAAGTGCACGGTAATGGAAAAAAAAGATCTAGAGTTTGGGAACATTTCGAGAGGAAGAAAATTAAGGGAGAGGATAAAGCAGAATGCAATTATTGTCATAAGAAGTTAAGTGTCAAAAGTAAAAATGGAACAACTCACTTACATGAGCATCAGAAAAGATGTTTGGGGAAGAAGCAACTTGATGTAAAGCAATCTCTATTGGTCAAAAACATGGATAAAGATGGGAAAATGCAATTGAAAAACCATACTTTTGATCCTGAGGTTGCTAGACTTAATCTTGCATATATGATCGTCATGCATGAGTATCCACTTCACATGGTTGAACATAAGTGGTTTAGGGTTTTTGTTGGAACTTTGCAACCACTTTTCAAGTCAATCTCTAGAAACACTTTGCGTGCTGATATCATGAAAATATTCTGTGAAGAAAAGAAAAAAATAATGGATATTTTGGAGGATAATAAGAGTCGAATTGCAATCACTACCGACATGTGGACTTCTAGTAACCAAAAGAAAGGGTACATGGCAATAACTGCTCACTTTATTGATAATTCATGGAGATTACAAAGTAGAATCATAAGGTACTTATGACTTACTTCATCTCTACTGCACTTTTTTGTTGATTCTCAGTTATGTTCTCTTTTTTTAAAGTTGATTTTTTTGGTAAGTAAATTGAAATTAATATTTCAATTTATTTTTTTATTTCAGGTTTGTGTATGTTCCTTATCCACATACGACTGAAGTAATAATTGGTGTGTTGGTGGAATGTTTGTTGGATTGGAATATTGACCGTAAGTTGTCTACCCTCACATTAGATAACTGCACCACTAATGATTCTATGTTGTCAATGATAATGAATAGGATCAGTCATGAGTCATTAATATTGGGTGGACAACTTTTACACATGCGCTGTGCGGCTCACATTCTAAATCTAATTGTTAAGGATGGTTTAGATGCTATTGTGGATAGCATTGAGAGGATCCGAGATAGTGTGTATTATTGGGCGGCAACTCCAAAAAGAGTGGAAAAATTTGAAGAAACTGCACGTCAATTGCACATAACTGATAAGAAAAAACTTGCTCATGATGTTAAAACAAGATGGAACTCTACTTATTTAATGCTTAGCTCTGCACTCTTATATAAGACTGTTTTTCCTCATCTGAAACAGCGTGATTCACTATATAAGAGTTTGCCAACTGAGCATGATTGGTTGCTTGCTAGTGAAATTTATGAAAGACTGGAATTTTTTTATGTGTTGACTGAAATGTTTTCTGCTACAAAATGTCCAACTGCAAATAAGATTTTTATCTATATTTGTGAAGTTAGGCTTAAGATAGATAAGTGGCTTGAGTCTGAGTATCTTGCAGTCAAGTTTGTGGCTGCAAAAATGATTGAAAAGTTCAAAAAATATTGGGATGACATTCATAAAATCTTGTCAGTTGCAGTTATTTTGGATCCGAGGTTCAAGTTTAAAACCATTGACTATTATTTTGATCAAATTTATGGGGAAAATGCTGAAAATGCAAAGGGAAATGTTCGAAAATTTATGTATGAATTTGAAAAAGAGTACAAGTCTTCCTCCCCAAAACCCACAGTTGGAAGCAATCCAACTTCTCTTGCTTCAAAGGTTCTAGAATCTGTGCCACGAAAAATCTTTTGGGGTATTGAATCTCTTGGAACATATTTATCCGGGTCCACTAGTGCACAGGAGAAATCAGAGTTTGATTCTTATTTGGAGGAGGCATTGCTACCCAATGATGCAGATTTTGATATATTGACTTGGTGGAAGACACAAGGGGTTAAGCATCCCACATTGCGTTTAATTGCAAAGGATATTTATGCTATTCCTGTTTCTACGGTGGCTTCAGAGGCTGCTTTTAGCACTAGTGGCAGTGTTGTCAACAAACATCGTAGTAGGATCGTTCCGGAAACATTGGAGGCATTGATGTGCTCTCAAGATTGGCTATGGGAAAGATTAGACGGTTTGATTTCTGCTTCTATTTTTACTTGCTTTGTATAAGTAATATAGATGGTTTTCATCATCGGAAATGATGATCTATGATGGATTTCCCCATCCATAGTTCAGCATTACTTCTAATTTCTCTTTCTTAGACTGAAGAAGGAGAAAAGGAAATAAAATAAATTAAAATAGACCCACTTTCACTGTTCAATCCTTTTACATAGCCTGTTTCAAAGGAAGCACATTTGAGAAAGAAAAAAAAAGGAATACTAATAATTAGTGTGTGTACTCAGAAAATGTTGTAAAAAAGACTTCACTTTTCTCTCTCTCTAATCTCTATCAGTGTGTGTGTGTGTTTTGTATAAGTTGATTTTCAGTTTAAGAATTATTGTTTTGTACTTTTTTAGTTCAAGCATCATCATCATTTGGAGTTGCTAATGGTCTAACAGCTTATTCAAGTGATGAAGATGATGAGGTAATTAGATTTTTAATTTTTTTACACAGATATTCATCAATTCTCTAGTTATGTTTAGATATTGATAGACATTTAATGTGAAATATATTTTGTAGGATTCTAATGTTACGACGTTGTACTGAGATCTTTGACGGAAGATTTAAAGTTGGAGAAGAAGTTTGGGAGAATGATTTGAAGCTCGAATCTTCATGTTATGATTATTTTTTATCCTTTTTAGTTTGAGATGTGAAATTAAATCAAGTGATATTTGGTTTAATTGTGGTGGATTAATTTCTATTTTGAACTTTTGGAACTGTGTTGTGCAAGTTTGTTTAATTATCCTTTTTAATTTGTCAATGTAAGTTTGTTGACAGTGTAAGTTTGTTTAATTATCATTTTTAATTTCTGTCACTGTAATTTTGTGCAAGAAATCGGGTATCCGATTACCCGTAGGGTACCCTATTACCCGTTGGGCATACCCGTACCCTACCTGAAATAAAAATTTCGGGTAATAGGATCGGGTATGGGTAGGGTATTTTAGAGGCGGGTAGGGTATGGTACTAGCATACCCGTACCCTACCCGACCCATTGACATCCCTATTCTTCGGCTACGATGTCTGTCCTTGTGAACGGGAGTCCATCTGGGGAATTTGCCCTACAAAGAGGGTTCAGACAAGGAGATGCCCTGTCTCCTTTCTTATTCCTTATAGCGGCAGAAGGTCTTAGTTGTCTTTTTCAAGAAGCGGTTAGGAGACAAATGTTTGAAGGTTTTCTGATTGGCAATGATAGAGTTCATGTTAGTCATCTTCAGTTCGCCGACGACACGGTCATCCTGGGTAAATCTTCACAGGAGAACGCCAAAATTATGAAAGGACTGCTACGGATATTTGAAATTTCCTCCGGTTTGAAGATTAACTTCTCAAAAAGCTCCATTCATGGAATCAATTTGTGTGATCAAGATCTTGGTTCTTTTGCTGAAATTATTGGGTGCAAGTCCGGAAATTTTCTGTTTAATTATTTGGGGCTGCCTATCGGAGCTAATCATCGTCAAAAAAGCTGCTGGAAACCTTTGTTTGATAGATATAAGAAGAAACTCTTGGGTTGGAAAAGAAGAAACTTATCTTTTGGAGGAAGGATTACTATCCTCAATTCGATTCTCTCGGCTCTTCCGCTCTATTACCTGTCATTCTTTAAAGCCCCTGTGAGTGTTATCAATACCATAACCAAAATCCAAAGAAATTTTCTTTGGGGAGGAAAAGAAAATCGTAAAAAAACAGCATGAGTTAAGTGGGGTAGTGTGTGCAAAAGTAAAGATGACGGGGGGATTGGTGTGAGAGATGTGAAGTTATTTAATTTGGCTCTAATGTGTAAGTGGGGATGGAGATGGATTAATGAGAATGAGTCTTTGTGGGTTAAAATTCTTAGGTATAGATACGGGTCTCTTGTTGATCAAGGGTCGGGGGTTGCACATAGTAAAAAGTCTCTTTGGTGGAGGGATTTTCAAAGGATTCTTCAGGGCGTAGAGGGTTCTACTTTTTGTAATAATATGAGTCTTGAGCTGGGAATGGGTAACTTAGTTAGATTTTGGGAGGATTCTTGGATGGGTGGGGGAGAGTCTTTAATGTACATGTTTCCTTCTCTTTACAGTTTTTCTTCTCAAAAATTTAGGGTGGTCAATGAGTGTGGTATTTTTCTTGGGGAGGAGTGGAAATGGAGTCTTAGATGGGATGGGAGCTTTGATACTAAAGAGTTCTTTATGCTTGTGGAATTATGGATGGTGTTATGCAGGTTTCAAGTGAGTCGTGATAGATCAAGACTCGTTCAGGTGGATCGGCTCTAAAGACGATTCATTCTCGACGAGATCAATGTCAACTCATTGATTCAAGAGGTGGATGTTGAGCAAAATTCCTCGGTCGATACATCAAGAATTTAGTGGAAGGCAATCTCTCTTAATGTTTCGGCATTTACTTGGAAGCTTTTGTTGAATAGAATCGCTTCTAAGGATAATATGGCTAAAAGGGGTATTCTTCCTAACTTCAATGGTGAATGTGTTCTTTGTCAAAATTGTGAGGAAACTGTACACCATTTATTTTTGGAATGTCCATTTGCATGTCATATCTGGGCACGGGTGGGGCAATGGCTGGAAATTCAGCCGTCCAGACACTCTTCCATTTGTCATCACATGAACAGTTTCGTTTCGAGAGGTTCGGGCAGGTCAACAAAGAAATGTTTTCTTCTTATTTGGCAATGCGTGGTTTGGAGAATTTGGAAGACTAGGAATGACGTGATCTTTAAGAATGTTTCATCGGTTCGGGCCATTACGTTCGAGGGCATCAGGATTAATTCGTGGAAGTGGCTCAAAGCTCACTTTCCTATTTCTTTTTGTTATAGTCTCAATGATTGGAGTGAGCAACCACTTCATCAGTATTCCTCAGAATTCTACTGGTGGGTGTTGGTTTAGAGTTCTGTACAGTCTTTTCGATCTTCTTTCTGTATATGGACTGAAGTGCCTCGAGTACCCCATTAATAATACTATACTATACTTTTTAACTTTCAAAAAAAAAAAAAGTAAAGTCCATCCTAAAACTATGACCCGTTTGGGTAACCTTAAAAAGTTACTTGATACTTAAAAAGTAATAAGTGAAAATATAAGTATAAGAATAAATTGAATTTATAAATTATTTTTCTGTTTGGATAGTTTATCTTATAAATTAGTAAAGTGTTTGGTAGTGTATAACTTATAAGTTACTTATTATTATTATTATTTATTATTTATTATTATTATTATTTATTATTCTTATTTTTATTCTTATTATTAATATTATTCTTATTGTTAATTATTATTATTATTATTTATTATTATTATTGTTATTTTTATTATTTATTTTTATTAATTGTTGTTTATTTTTATTATTCCTATTTATTATCATTATTATTACTATTATTATTATTATTATTATGTAATGTGGCTTAAACAGAAAAGTAAGTAAATGTTACTTGGGTTTTTCTACCGTCAGGTCAGACGTTAGGCCGGTACTAAAATTATATATTTTTTCATATGCCACATTAAAAATATTTGGACCCGTTTTTGCAAATTTATTCAACCGGAAAGGAACTAGCCATTTAAGTAAAGTCCATCCTAAAACTATGACCCGTTTGGGTAACCTTAAAAGAAGTTACTTGATACTTAAAGTAATAAGTGAAAATATAAGTATAAAAATAAATTGACTTATAAGTTATTTTTTTGTTTGGATAGTTTATCTTATAAGTTGGTAAAGTTTTGGTAGTGTATAACTTATAAGTCAGTTATTATTATTATTATTATTATTATTTATTTATTATTATTTATTATTTATTATTATTACTATTATTATTCTTATTATTATTATTTATTATTATTCTTATTTATTATTATTATTATTATTATTTATTATTGTTATTATTATTATTTTTATTTTATTATTATTATTATTACTCTTATTATTATTTATTAATATTCCTATTTATAATCATTATTATTACTATTATTATGTAATGTGGCTTAAACATAAAAGTAAGTAAATGTTACTTATTACTTTTACACTTATTCTGCTTATTTAGCTTACAATTTAAACATATAAGTTACTTAACCGTTTGAAAATAAATTATCCATAAAAGTTCAACCGGACTTATAACTATAAAAACCAAACCAAACCAAACCAAACATACCCAGTATATCCCGCTCAGAGCAGGGTCTGGTGAGGGTAAGATGTACGCAGACCATGCCCCTACTTATTACGGTAGGGAGGCTGTTTCCGTGAAGACCCCCAGCTTAGTGCACAGCAGAATCTTGTGTGATAAATACAAAGGAAAACATATGATTCGAAAAAGCTCGAGACCATACCTGAGCCCATGGCTTGATCCACATGGGACTTACCTAAGCTAAATTTGGCTACTTCACTCCCGATGAACGCTGCTCTAACAAAAGAGAGGTTGGCTCTGCGCACAGCTCCCTGTCAAAAATACACCACATGCAAAGACAATAGGATAAAATATACAATAAACGTAAAAATGCAATGCTCTAGGTCAAAGCTAACCGAGACAACCCAACCCTCAGGCTCTCAACTACAGCACCGCTCCCTACAAAAGAATCCACAACTCTGATCCGCGCCCAAGCGCACCTATCAACCATGGTCTCGGAAAGGTTTAAGGTCTTCAAATCTAATATCAGTTGCTCCTCCCACGTCCTCCTCGGTCTGCCTCCTCCTCTCCCCGACAACCATTAAACTCTCGACCCTCCTCACCGAAGCAGATGCATGCCTCCTGCGGACGTGGTCAAACCATCTCAATCTCCCTTCCCTAACTTTCGCTGAAATGGGCGCCACTTCCAGCGCGTTCCTGAAAACCCCGTTCGCAATTCTATCTAACATTGTGCGACCACACGACCACGTAACATTCTCATTTCAGCCACTTCCAACTTGCTCTCAAGCGACTTCTTCATCGCCCAACATTCAGAGCCATACAACATTGCAGGTCGGATTGCCGCTCTATAGAATTTACCCTTCAACTTTAGAGGGACTTTCTTGTCGCACAGGACCCCTGTCGCTGCTCTCCAGCTTAGCCACCCCGCCTTGATACGATGCGTGACATCATCTTCACACTCACCTTCCTTCTGAATGATCGAACCCAAATACTTGAACTTATCCGTACGGGGTACGATCTGATCCGCAATCATTACCTCGACATCTTCCTCGTTGGCCTCACCACTAAAGTTACACCAGAGATACTCGGTCTTAGACCGGCTCACACGCAATCCCTGGAATTCTAACTTAGCCCTTCAAAGCTCCAACTTCGAGTTCACCTCCCTCCTCGACTCCGCCACTAACACAATGTCGTCAGCAAAAAGCATGCACCACGGGATGCCATCTTGAATCCCTCGCGAAATGACGTCAAGGAATAGAGCGAAGAGAAAAGGACTTAGCGCCGACCCCTGGTGTATCCCTATCTCAATCGGAAAATACTGGGTGTCACCAACTGGTGTCCTAACGCACGTCCTAGCTTGGGAGTACATGTCTTGGATCGCCCTAACGAACGGCCACGACACCCTCCTCTCTACTAGGCTCCTCCAAATAACATCGCGCGGAATGCTATCATAAGCCTTCTCTAGATCTATGAACATCATATGGAGGTCCTTACGCCGCTCTCTAAACTTCTCCATAAGGCGTCTGACTAGATGAATGGCCTCCGTCGTGGACCTCCCTAGCATGAAGCCAAATTGGTTCTCTGAGATCTCAACTTCTCTTCTAACCCTGCATTCCACCACTCTTTCCCAAAGTTTCATAGTATGACTGAGGAGTTTAATACCCCTATAGTTACTACAACTCGAGATCGCTTTGTTCTTGAAAAAAGGCACGATAATACTATGCCTCCACTCTGTCGGCATCTTAGAGCCTTTGAGGAGGATGTTGAACAGCTCTGCTAGCCACTGAACTCCGACTTCCCCCAGACAAAGCCACACCTCAATAGTAATCTGATTCGGGTCTACAGCCTTAGCTCTACCCATTTTCATTAGGGCACCCTTTACTTCCTCCTTACTGATGTTCTCACAGGAACTAAACGAACGAGCAGGAGATAGACTAACTATAAGCACTTATAAGAAGTTATAAGGCCAGTCAAACGGCTTCTATATCGTGCAACATGTAGCTCACTAACCTTGTAAACGGACTAAATCCTTTGAAACAAAATAACGAAATGAAAAAAAAAAAAAAAAAAAAAGAACATAATTTCAAGAATCTGACAAACAAAAACAATTAAAGAACTAACAAATTATAAACATACTCCTCTGTTCCACATAGAGATGTGAATTTGGTTAAATTAAGGAATGTACAACTCGCTTTAAATCATCTATTTACATATTTTTCAAAAAAGAGAATCAATCAACTAATATTGTAATTTATAAATAAAAATTATAATTATCACATAATTTAATTATATATTAAGATTTTATTTTTAAATTTCCATATTCGAATGAGATGAAATCATATTTTGAAAGTATCATTTTCAAATGGAATGGAGTGAGTAATCTATATCCATAATATCATTACATATTTGAAGCACCACATGACGTTTTCTAATTGTTGGATTCTTACTAATCCAAAATCTTTTTTTTCCCATATTTATTTTCATCGACGCTCCATCGGTTCGAAAAACTAAGTAAATACTTATAATTAATATATCTTACTACCCCATAATTATTTTGCACCACCAATTTAATTTGGTCGTTTATTAAATTGGACAAATAAATCATTTATTTTTTATTAGAAAATATTAGTTGGCCAATTATTAAGTTACAAGATAAATAATTCATTTATAAGCACAAATAGTTTTAAGTAATCACCGGGTATTACAATACGAGTTCGTGATAAAAACATGCAATAAAGTTACATTTTAATCGAATTTGGGACAGTACACATATATAATTGAGTTTGGAACAGATACGAATATCAACTAAATTACATGGTATTTCTAATTTTTGGATTTTTATTTATCCAAAATCTTATACCACACCGGTTTCTCCCTCCACCAGTTGAAGATAATTACTTAGAATCAATGTTGGTTTTCCATTCCATGATTATTTTGTACCAACAATTTAATTTGACCATTTATTAAATTGGCCAATAAATATTTATATTTTTATTAAAAAATATAACTGCAAATTATTAAGTTGGTCAAAAATAGTATTTTGCTGAAAAAATTAATTTGGCCAGCTCATTGACATCCGACAATTTGAGTAAAATTGACTTTATCTTTTAAAATCGAACATAACATTTTAATTTGGTAAATTATTAAGTTGGTCAAATAAGTAATTTTGACAACTTTAATTTGGAAATCATTTTTTGGTAGATTAAATTAGCCAAACAAATAATTTTACTATTATTGAAAAATTAAATTTGGTTAATATCATTTTAAAATAAACATATAAACTATCTAATAATGTTACGGATTCAGAGCACCATATTTTCTTGTTACGCTTTTTTTATAATTTTGATTCTCACATCTTGAGTCCATATTCAAGTATTGGTATGTAAAATCGAAACAGATTTTTCGTACGATGTATAATTTCAAATGTATACTTGAAATTTAATTTGTAATCTTTTGTCATTTATATTATTTATTTTTAATGTTTATTTTGTAATATTTATGATTTTATTGAAAAGAATAACTAATTGCGGTAGCAACTTGTATTTAATTATTTAAATATTTTATATATTTAAATAGGGTCAAGTAATTATCGAGTATACTATACGGGTTTGGGAGGAAAGTGGATAATAAAATCATATTTTAATATAGTTTGATACAAATACGTGTATATAGTTTATAAATGAGTTCGGATGGTTGAAAAGCATACCCTAATTATTTCGTGTGTTATTATGCCATTTTGAAACACGAACAAATTTGTAAAATAACGTTTCAATTCGGTTAGAAAAAGTAGGAGTATATATAGATTCAAAACAAATTCCCATCTGAATCCTAGCTTCATTAAGAACAAAATAAAATAAAAATACTGTGATGTGCAACTTCATATTTTTGAATTATAATAACCGGAATTTTAGCTAGATTTCAAATAGCTAATTTTCTACTATTATCTTAAAAATGATTATTTTATGTTAATAATCAACTACCTAAAATTTAATATTGGCCATCAATATAGAAAATAAGTGCCAGCTTAATTAATCACTTTTTGTAATGAAGGTCCCATAATAAATTGTTCATATCCAAAATAGTAAATATTTTATATTATTTTATTATATTCATCAAATACTTTATTTCCTCCTGCCATTATTTTCTCCCTTAATAACATCGTTGTACTACATTTATTATTCTATCATATTTCTTAAACAAATCAACCAAAAGTTATGAACAACTTATCCCGTGCGGGGGGAGTACTTTTATTTATTTAATTTAACATATAGTATAATCAATATTTATATATTATATAATATTCCTTTTTTCAAATTAAAAAATTAATTTTAATCCATTTTACATTCTTTTTTGTTTTATTTTTTGTTTCCACTTCAAATCTTTTTCCTCCAATCTTGAATCACCCTCCCCAAATTCTTTATTTTTCCCGAAAAAAAGCAAATAAAACAGATATGCTGAAATTCGCACTCTCGAAGTGCGTAATGTTATAATATATTATAACATGTGAATGACTATTATGTTCCTGATGAAATTGTGTAATTACATTTGAGCCATCTGAAGTTTTCCTATAAATAGGGCTTCACGTCTTAATGAAAATTTAGTCCAAGGGAAACACCTTCTCTATATCCTCTCTATTCTCTTTGTATTCTCTTTAGCTTATTGCAGTTTTAAAACACGTTATCAACACGAAGACTATAATCCTTACTAAAGAGTTCAACGGGTTCTTCAAGATGATTCATCAACTGTTTTTGGCATTCTACGCTACGTTGGTCATAGCATATACTGTATTAGTTGTTTATGTAAAGTGTAACACAGAAGCGGAATTTGTGATCTTTATCACAAGTCCTTTTCCCTTTTATCCTATACTTACTCCTGATAAATCTTAATGTGTAATAATACCCCTTTTATATCCGAATAAAATCATTTATGTTTCTTGAAATTAATGACATGTATGTTTCATTTTCTTATAGTTCTTAAACATGTCAAATCGTGTCAAGATCGAATTTGAAGCACTTGATATCAGTGTCAATAATTACTTATCATGGATATTGGATGCTCATATCTAACTTGATGCTAAAAGCCTCGATGATAATATAATCAAATCAAAAGAAGCATCATTAAAAAGCAAAGGCTATGATTTTTCTTCGTCACCACCTCCACGAGGGACTGAAAATTGAGTACTTCACTATCAAAGATCCTGCAGATCTTTGTCAATCATTGAAAGAAAAATATGATCATCATAAAACAGTTATTCTCCCAAAAGCTCGTTATGACTGGACTAAACTCCATTTACAGGATTTTAAATCCGTCAGCGAATATAATTCGGCAATGTTCCAAAGCAGTTCAAAACTAAAATTATGTGGCGAAAATATCACTGACGGTGATATGCTAGAAAGAACATTTACCACGTTTCATGCTTCAAATATAATCCTTCAACAGCAATATTGTGAGAGAGGATTTACAAAATATTCTGAACTATTTTCGTGTCTTCTTTCGGCCGAACAAAATAACGAGTTGTTAATAAGATATCATGAATCTCGTCCCACTGGATCTGTTCCATTCCCTGAAGCGAATGCAACATCATGTGGTCACAACTACGGTCGCGGCCGTGGTTATATTCGTCGTGGTCGTGGCTGTGGCTGTGGATGAGGAAGGGGGAGAGCTTTTCAATCTTGTTATAATAAGATTCAACCTTGTTATAATAAGGCAGATAAGGACGAAAAACAAGAAAAAGATAATGGTGGTTTGAACAAAAAAAGGGAAGAATTTTGTTACCGTTGTGGCATGAAAGGCCATTGGTCGCGTACATGTCGTACGCCGAAACATTTTGCTGACCTCTATCAGGAATCACAAAAAAATAAAGAGAAAAATGTTGTAACAAATCTCATTGCGAATGATTCCGATGATTCTAATTATGGCCTCGATGATATGCTAGACATGGCTGATGTTGCCACTATGGAAATGATTGATCAATCTCGAAGATGAAAACAAATTGCCAGAAAAATGAACTAGTGCTATGTTTTTCGTTTGCAAGAGTGTTGTGAAATTTCATTATATACGAGTGTTCTATTTGTGTAATAGTTTGTTTGAAATAATATAAATATGCATTTCATGTCATATCTTATAATCTTTTTTCAAATTTAATTACTTTCTTTTTCCATAGATCATAGATATGTCTCAATCCAAAATTCAAGACGATGACTTATGTCTTGCAGACAGTGCTGCTACACATATTATACTAAAAGATAAGAAATATTGTCAGCAATTGAGAATTGTCAAAGCAAGTGTTAAAACCATATCTGGTAGTGTACAAATAATTGAGGGATTTGGAAGTGCCAATTTTCTGATGCCGCGAGGCACGAACTTCAAAATAAGAAATGCATTATTTTCTCCCAAGTCCCAAATAAATTTATTAAGTTTCAAAGATATTCGTATGAATGGATACCATGTTGAAACCATGGATAAAAATAATGATGAGTATCTTTGTATTACTTCAAACACTTCCAGAAGTAAGTGTGTGTCGGAAAAATTACCCGCTCTATCATATGGGTTGTAATATACTAATATAAAAATATTTGAATCGTGTAACACAGTAAACCTGAAGTTTGCTGAAACATTCAAAGTTTGGCATGATCGGTTAGGACATCCCGGTTCGATAATGATGCGGAAAATTATTGGAAATTCTAGTGGTCATCCATTGAAAACCAGAAGATTTTCAATCTCATGAACTATCTTGTGTTGCTTGTTCTTGAGGTAAATTGATAATAAGACCATCAGCAACTAAAGTTGGGAATGAATCGCCAACATTTTTGGAAAGAATTCATGGTGATATATGTGGACCTATTCATCCACCTTGTGGACCATTTAGATACTTTTATGGTATTAATTGATGTTTCTAGCACATGGTCACACGTATGTCTTCTATCAACTCGCAATTTGGCATTTGCCATATTTCTCGCCCAATTAATCAAATTGAGAGAACAATTCCCAGATTACATGATTAAGAGAGTTCGACTTGATAATGCTGGGGAATTTACATCTCAAGCCCTTAATGATTATTGTATGGCGGTGGGCATCGATGTTGAACATCCAGTAGCTTATGTTCATACACATAACGGTTTGGCTGAATCGTTAATCAAACGTCTCCAACTTATTGCCAGACCATAATAATGAGAACAAAGCTCCCCATCTCTATATGGGGACATACTAGCTTGCATGTTGCAACACTAATTCGTATTAGACCAAGTGCATATCATGAATATTCCCCATTACAGCTGGCATTTGGTCAAGAACCAAATCTTTCGCATATTGGAATTTTTGGTTGTGCTGTATATGTACCAATTGCTCCACCGCAACGTACAAAAATGGGACCACAAAGAAGATTGGGAATTTACGTGTGATATGCTTCACCCTCGATAATCAGATATATTGACCAAAAAACAGGTGATGTTTTCACCGCTCGATTTGCTGATTGTCATTTTAATGAAGAAGAATTTCCACTCTTAGGTGAAAAGGAGAAACAAGTGGAAAAAGAAATTCAGTGATGTACATCGTCATTATTGCATCTTGATCCTCCCACAAAACAACGTGAACTAGAAGTTCAAAAAATCATACACTTGCAGAATATAGCAAATCAATTACCAGATGCATTTACAGACACAAAAGAGTGAGAAAGTCACATATAGCCGCTGCAAATACTCCTGCTCCGATTGAGGTTCCAAAAGAGCAGTCCAATGCAAATATGCCAAATGAATCCAAAACACGTCTGAAGCATGGAAGACTTGTTGGTTCCAAAGATAAAATTCCTCAAAAGAAGAATAAATGTGGAAAACCCGATGAAGCCAAATTAAATGTATGTGTTCCAGAAGAAACGCAAGAAGAAATAAATCAGGAAACACATAATGATGAAGAAAACCTTCATCAATAAGAAAATCATGAGATATCCATTAATTATATCAATAATGGAAAAATATGGAATCGAAATGAAATTAAGGATATCGATGACATGTTTTGTTATTCCATGTCACGTGAAATTGATGACGTGAATGAAGATCCGTAACCAACATCTATATCAGAATGTCAGAAGAGGCACGATTGGATCAGTTGGAAAGGAGCCATACAGGCTGAATTAGATTCACTTAATAAGCGAAATGTATTTGGGTCTATTGTTGTCACACCTGAAGATGTGAAACCTATTGGATACAAATAGATTTTCGTTCGTAAATGAAATAAGAATGATGATATTATAAGGTACAAAGCTCGTCTTGTTGCACAAGTTTTTTCCCAAAGACCTTAAATTGATTATGATGAGACATATTATCCTGTCATGGATGCTATTACCTTTAGATACTTGATCAGCTTATCAGTTTCAAATAATCGAGAAATACGCCTCATGGATGTTGTAACGGCCCATTTATATGGAGCATTGGATACTAATATTTACATGAGAATTCCTGAAGGATTCAAAGTGCCTGAAGCAATAAAATCAAAACTGAGGGAGTTATGTGCAATTAAACTACAACGATCATTGTATGAGCTAGGGCTCATGTGGTATAATTGTCTAACAGATTTTTAGTGAAAAATGGATATGTAAATGATCGATTGTGTCCATGTGTTTTTCTCAAGAAAACTACGATTGGGTTCGTGATTATTGCTGTCTATGTTGATGATTTAAATATCATTGGGACTCCTAATGAAATTCAAGAAATGGGTAATTATCTAAAAGGTGAATTTGAAATGAAAGACCTCGGACAGACCAAATATTACCTTGGTTTACAAATTGAACACTTCCATAGTGGAATATTTGAACATCAATCCCATTATACAAAAAGGGTCTTAAAACGCTTTAATATGGATAAGGCAAATCCGCTTAGTACCCCAATGATAAATAGGACACTTAATGTTGAAAATGATCCATTTCGTCCTTGTGAAGATAACGAAAAAGTACTTGGTTCTGAAGTACCATATTTGAGTGCAATTGGAGCTCTTATGTATCTTGCAAATTATACGCGACCAGATATAGCATTTGCTACGAATCTATGGCAAGATACAGCTCATGTCCAACATGGAGACATTGGAATGAGATTAAACACATACTTCGCTACTTTCAAGGAATAATTGATTTGTGATTATTTTATTCCAAAGTTTCAAAAGATGAAATAACTGGTTTTGCAGATGCAGGTTATTTATCATATCCTCATAAAGGCAAATCACAAACTGGTTATGTTTTCATGATCAGTGGTACTGCAATATCCTGGCGTTCCCAAAAGCAAACACTAGTTGCTACATCTTCAAACCATGCTGAAGTTATTGCTCTTCACGAAGCAAGTAGAGAATGTGTATGGCTTAGATCTATTACTCAACACATTAAGGAAGCCGGTAGATTACCAGTTAATAAAGATCCAACAATATTGTTTGAAGATAATGCTGCATGTGTTGCGCAGATCAATGAAGGATATATCAAGAACGACAGAACCAAACACATTCCCTTAAAGTTATTCGCATACACTTAAGAACGTGAAAAGGCGAAGGAGATTGTCATTCAGTATGTTCGGTCATGTGACAATGTTGCAGATTTATTTACAAAGGCGCTCCCAACCTCAGTTTTCAGAAAACATGTTCACAGTATTGGGATGCGACATCTCCGAAATTTATGAAGATACTCACCCCTGATAACTCGAGGGGGAAGCTCATATAGCTGTAATCTTTTTCCCTTATTATGGTTTTGTCCCACAGGGTTTTCCTGATAGGATTTTTAATGAGGCATCTATAAAGCATAGTCATTCAAGGGGGAGTGTTGAAATGCGCACTCACAAAGTGCGTAATGAGATAATATATTATAACATGTGAATGACTACAGTAAAACCTTTCTAAAGTCATATTATTGGGAACATAAAAAAATATTCCTAAATGGAGGTTATTCCTAAATAGAGTTAAGAAGATTTTTTTTTTAATTTTAAAGTGCATGTATAATATATAAGTATTATAATTAGTAGATACATGTATGTAATATGTTGTAAACTTAGGAATTAGGCAAGAAAATTGTTTATGCTTTAACCGATGAAGAAATCATTCAAGGAATTAGGCAAGAAAATGAGGAAAATAATCCGGAGGATGATATCATAGAAGTACAAAAAATTCCATGTGAAGAAGCTTTAAGCTTACTCGACAAGTTGGAAATATTTTGGGTTCAACAAGAAGGTGGTCATTTGGACGAGCTAATGGGCACACGCAAGTTGAAGGATATTGTTACTGTTAGGATTGTATACTGCAAAGCATACTTTATGCTTGTATTACCTAATTTCCTTGTTACTACCTATGAGGATATTAATTACATTTAATCACATGTTTTGCATATTTATTCACGTTATGGTTATGCAAATGAAATGTCTGATTATTTTATATTGTAGATAATGTGGTGTGTTGGTGTCACACGGAAGATCACATTATCGGTGCCTTATAAAATAATATAATAGTTCACAACCTATATAATTATTAGACAAATTATATAAAGGGTTGTAGTGTATGCTTGAGAATAGTTGGTCTTGACTATTAGCATACATTAGCGTATTTGCATACGTTGAACAGGATCGAGGTGAGATAGTGTCTTCTGTACTGACTGTAAGAAGAACGTAAATCTCGGATAATTATTATTTCTTAATTCTAAGTATATAATATTTAATTGTGTAATAATTATTGCTTTGATTTACCATAGGTGAGAGTCAAAATGATCGATTCAATAAGCCTCGTATCTTGGGCAATAATATTGTTTATACGACAATTATTATTATTACTAGAAATCGTGTCCCGACTCGTGCGGGTTGATGATGTCCCCTTGAGGAGCTCGATAATGATTATTATATTAAACCCTGCAGGTGGATTTAATTCCGATATAATAATAAGGTTCGAGTGGTACTACTCTTGGATAAGATATTAATTAATTAAAGCTGTCAGTAGCTTATAATTAATTAATGGACATTCGATATCTTAAACACGGAAAATAATATATTTAATAAGGAGCCCAATTTCGTAATTTGAGATTTTGGTAGGAAGTGCAATATCAACCTTTTAGTGGACTAAGTTGATATTAATAGATTCATCATATATTAGGAAGAGTCCTAATAAGGTAAGATGAATCAATTGAGAGTCCTTCCATAATCCTCCTTAAGATCCTTAGTAGTAGTCCCAAGAGCCTATAAATAGGACTTATGGGTGTTTGGCCGATTTTTCATGCTTCTTCATACACAAGGAATTTTGATTTTTCTTCTAAGTGTTTAATTGTGGATCTTGACTTGTGTCTTTGATTCCACAATTGAGAGAACACTTTAATTCTTGCTACATATCGGAATTACTTGAAGAAAAGAAAATCGAGAATTGTGAGGCATAAGAATTCGGCCGATCCATAGGTGTCCAAGCAAGATCCGGTAGCTCGTTGCCCACACAACGTCCGGTTCAAGGCGGATCATACTCTAGAAGATCTAAAGGTAGAAATACAAGGCGATCAAGACGGAAGTAACCAACGCGCTTCAAAAGGTAATATCCTATGATCTTGGATCTAGATTAGGATATTTTAATTAATCAACATATTTAATTAATAAATAATAAATAATATTTAAATTGCTTATTAGTCTTAGGCCCCGTTTACTTTTTACTTAATGGGCTGAGTACTTAATGAGCTGAATCGCTCAGATTTTTGAGATGTTTATTTTTTACTTAATGAGCTGAAATGTGTATTTTTGATTCAGCTGGGAAAAGGGTGTGGTTCCCATTCAGCCCAAAAAATTACCTCAGCTGCCCTTACCTACCCCGCTCTCTTTCTTCCTATCTCCAGTGTCTTTTCTCCTTCTCTCTCTCCCGTTCAATTTGTTTTCTCATCTCGTCCATTCTCTCTCTCTCCCGTTCATCTCTCCCGTTCATTTCTCCCGGCCCTTCTCTCTCTCTCCAGTTCCTTTCTCCCGTCGCGTCGCCCGTCTCCCGTCGCACGCCTCCCGTCGCCCGCCTCCCGTCGCTCGCCTCGCGTCGCCCGCCTCCCGTCCCGCCTCCCGTCGCCTTTCTCGCCGCTGCCGCCTTTCTCGCTGTGTTCAATTTACGATTTTCGGGTTTCATATTTCCCCAAATTTACAGATCTCCCTAAAAATATTTCAACATGAAAGAAACTATGTTCGCTTTAAAACCTTTTCACAAAAGATGTGATGGGAAGATGATCTACAAAATTTTGTTTGCATTTCTTGTTTCAGGAAATAGATCGCTTCATGTTTTTTTGAACTGAGTCGCTTCATGTTTTGTTTGAACGTAGCTGCTTCATGTTAATATGCATCAATTGGTATTAATAGTTGTCCATCTTTAATTGAGCCCAAAATTGTGGATTGTTGGGAAATTTAGAGAGTGGGGAAATACAGTTGTTGAGAAATATGAATTTCCAGCCTATGTCAGTTGTTGAGGAAATGTGCATTTCCATAATAGGTTGTTGAGGAAATGTGCACTTCAAGATAAATATCAGTTGTCTTTTTTTGGTTGTTTTGATGATTTCATCTTGTTTTACTTTATGATAGAGATAAAGGGCAGTTGATTTCATCTTGTTTTAGGTATGGAACAAATTGGGGAAACACAACCAAATAAACGAACTAGGATAAGTTGGAGGGACCCCAATGTTATGAAGACCTTTTTGGAAAGTTGTATTCTTGAGGTTTCATTGTGTTTTGATGTTTAATTAGTTTATGTCATTCAAAAATACTATTCGGCTTAAAAAATAACGAACAGTTTATCAAACAGCACTTATTTCATACTGAGGGATAAAATGGTCATTTCTGTCATTCAGATAGTTCATTCAGACAACAAAGAAACAACAAGATATTTTTCCAAATCAGACAGCTTAATCCACTCAGACAGCTTAATCCATTCAGAGATTAATGAAAAAAAAGTAAACAGGCCCTTAGTAATTAATTAATTAGCATGCCTAAATAGATCTAATGCTCGTAGATGCGTAAAACGCTATTATCAACTTTCCCAAACTTCGCTTCCGCTGCGTTTTACTTTCCAACAATTGGTATCGAAGATAGTGGTGCCACCGGGCCGTGAACCGCCGGTTCCGGGCCCGAACCGGCGATTCCGGTTCACCAGAAGAGGTGAACCTGAACCGCCCGGTATTGTAAAAGGGCGGTTCGCGGCCCGAACCGCGGTTCGGTCCGCCGAGAACCGCGGTTCCCGGGTTGAACCGCCGGTTCCGTTTGTTTTTTTTTTAAATTTATAATATATGTAATATTATTTATATCTTATTTTTTTTCTAAATTAAATGATGAAATTTCTAAATTTTGTAATTTACAAGTGTTGACTCTTTGAAATTACTTAAGTTACTTTAATAAAAATATAACAAGTTATTAAATAATTTAGAAATTTAGAAATTATTTATGTTGTGTATTTTTTTTATATAATTTATAGTAACTTGTAATATTTTTTATGACTTTTTTTTTTTAAATTAAATTACTTGTGTTGAAAATTTGAAATATTGAAAACTTGAAATGCAATAAAGTAAAAATAGTTCTAAAATATTTACAATCAAAAAATTTGAAATTTGAAAATTTTAATTTTGTTTATAGATAAAATTGGGGGGAGTTGGGAAAAATTTGAATTTTGAATTTGAAAAAATTTGAAATTTGAAAATTTGAATTTTTTTTATAGATAAAATTGGGGGGAGTTGGGAAAAAATTAAAATTTGAATTTTGAATTTGGGCGGAAAACCGCCGGTTCGGAAAATCAAGTGATTCGGCCAACCGTGGTTCGGCGAAAACCGCTTGCCTGGGCCGAACCGCCGGCTCGCCGAACTGGTTCGGCCCGCGGTTCACGGGCTCGAACCTTCGAACCGTGACCGGCCCGCAGGTGTAATGGGTTCCGGTTCAACCGACCGTCAACTGGGTCGGGTCGAACCGGGAATCAGTTCCGGTTAAAATGTGGCACCACTAATCGGAGACGGATTTTTAGGCTTTTGCTATTTTAATTAATTTTAGTGATTAATTGATAGCAATTTAAATATTCATATATTTTGATGTTGGAATATTTTGCTAGATGTGTTCTTGCAGGTGATATGATCCAATTATCATGGTTTATATGAATGGTGTATTTATTTATTTAATTTTATTAATTATGCAATTGTTGGTTTGGCCCGTTGTTTAGGCATGTAATGGTTTTTTCCCGTGCGAAAATCCGCAGGTAGTTCTAGGTGGTTTTATTTTTTTTCGTGTAAATCTTGATGTAATTTCGATGTATTTTATTTTGTATAAAATTGTAATCGAATTCGGAAAAGACGGGATCACGAAGAAATAGAGCAGAACCGGGATCGCCGGATCGTGGTCGACAAAGAATGAAAGCGGCCAGCAAGACACGGCCGCTGAAAGGCTGAGCCGGCCGCCAGTCGCGGCACTGTCCGGCTTGATTTGGTTCGGCCGGTCGCCCAGCTTTGGTCCAAATTGCGTCATTGCGTCGCGTCATTGGGAAGTCGGGATTTAAAATTAAATTTTTTTATGTAATTAATTTTGCATAAAAGTAAAATTTTAATTTTGAAAATCCACGGCCCGGCCGAGAGGAGCGACGAGATGCTCGATTCAGTGGGAGAGATCGAGTCGAAGATTTTCTCGGATTCAACTCAAGGAAGAAGACCATGATAATTGGATAAATTTAATTATCCATGCTTTATTTTTGGTTTTTATTGTTTTGATGTATGGCATGTATGGATGTATGCGTGATATGTTTCCTTGCATGTTAGGACGAGAAAATTAAAAACCTTAAGGCTAAAATAACTAAGTGATTAAATTGATTTATTTTTTAATAAAATCAAATTGGCCTCCATAATTAATTTAAATTGTGAAGTAATTAGCATGCGCGTTGACATTAGAGTCTTCCTCCATATCGGATGTGCTAATTATAGGTTCACTAGTTTTAAATTTCAAAATGATAACATAAGGTAAATATTACTTTTTATGATAGGACCTCTCCATCTGTAGGACTATTATTTAAAATATAATATTTTAAGGATGTTAAATTATGGTGTTCACTTAGGTGTATTGATTAATAAGCTCCCCATCGGAGTCTATGTTAATTAATACATGGCCAAGAGGAACCAACTATTAATTTTACTTGTCATAACGTAATTTGACTAGATAGTAAAATTAAAGACGTAAAACTCTACTTGGAAAATGTGTGTGTAAACGTCCACACGATCGTGGCTTGCATGTGCGGATTTTTCGAGGTGTTGGTTGCTAGCATATATATTGTGTTTTTGAGGTTTTTCGATATATTTTGCTATGCATTATGTGATGGATGTTTTTAATTTTTATTCTCAGATGTCTTTCAATCCACTAGCTGTTATTCTCAAAGAAAATAAACTAGATGGCACTAACTTTGCCGATTGGAAAAGAAATCTTGACATTGTCCTCACTGTTGAGGGGCATAAATTTGTCTTAATCGAGGAGAGCCCTCTAGAACCAGAATCGGATGCCACTCCCGAAGAGTTGGCTGAATTCCGAAAATGGAAAAAGTCTGATGAGATGGCTCGCTGTTACATTTTGGCTTCACTGACAAATGTATTGCAGCATCAGCATCAGACTATGGGCTCGACCGCGGAAATGATGAAAAGTCTCACCGAGATGTTTGGTCATCAGAACCGGGCGGCTAGACAAAATGCAATGAGGGTATTGATGACAACCCAAATGTCTGAAGGGACTCTAGTGAGGGATCATGTTCTAAAAATGATGTCTCATTTGAACGAACTGAGCATACTGGGGGCTACTATCGATGCGGAAACGCAGGCCGATATTATCTTAGGCAACTTACCTAGAAGCTTTGAGCAGTTCCGCCTCAACTACAATATGAACCGTAGGACATATAGTTTGGCGGAACTTCTGACAGAGCTTCAGTCTGCTGAAGGTCTCTTCAAACAAGGTTATCATCAGATTCTTGCGGCAACCGGTGCTACCTCTTCCAAACCCAAATGGGGAAAGAAGAAGAAGCAGGTTGGCTGAATAAGTGGCAACCCTCAAGGTGAAAAGCAAGGCTCCTCACCCCAAGGCGAACAAAAAGCCAAAGGGAAAGTGCTACAAGTGCGGTCAGAAAGGACATTTTAAAGCGGACTGCCCTACTCTTAAGAAAGGTATGTCTCGTGCACTAGTAGTCAAAACATGTTTGACTGCTTTTTCTTCCACTTCGTGGATAGTTGATTCAGGCTCCAATGATCATGTTTGCTTTTACTCGCATGGTTTTCGTAACCAAGCGGCTTAGTGCGGGCGAGATTACCATCAATCAGGCGATTATTCCGTGCTTATGGTCACATGGTGGGAGTCGTGCAGTTGAAGATTAATGATAAATTATTAGTTCTCAATAATGTATTACTAGTACCGGATTTTAGAATGAATTTAATTTCGGTTTCTAAATTAAAAAGCGATGGTTATTCAGTTTCTTTTGATGATGATGCCATTATTAAGAAAAGAAACGGTGAATATATTTGCAAATGTACTTTTAATGATGGACTATATGTCGTTAATACTGCACAAACTCCTATGCATAAATCACTTGACTCTTTGTCTAAACCTAAAAAGAGAAAAGAACCTTCAAGCATAAGCCAAACATATCTGTGGCATTTACGGTTAGGACATGTAAACCTTGGAAGGATTCAAAGATTGGTAGATGATGGCCCATTAGATGATCTCCAAGTTGAGTCATTTCCAATTTGTGAATCCTGTCTGGAAGGTAAGATGACCAAAAGGGTTTTTAAAACCAAGGGAAACCGTGCTCAGAATGTGTTAGAATTGGTTCATACGGATGTATGTGGTCCAATGAATATCCAGGCTAGGGGTGGTTTCGAATACTTCATCACGTTCATAGATGATTATTCGAGATATGGATACATCTATTTGATGCAACGTAAGTCTGAAGCCTTTGACAAGTTCAGAGACTTCAGGGCTGAAACGGAGAAGCGTCATGGGAAGAGTATCAAGTCACTACGATCTGATCGTGGTGGCGAATACCTTAGTGGAGAGTTTTTGGATTTCTTGGCGAATGAGGGGATTTCGTCCCAGCTCACCGCGCTGGGAACTCCACAACAAAATGGTGTGGCTGAAAGAAGGAATAAGACTCTTTTAGAAATGGTTAGATCAATGATGAGTTATTCAGATTTACCTATTTCGTTTTGGGGATACGCCTTAGAAACAGCGGCGTACATTCTAAACCTGGTGCCTTCGAAATCAGTTTCAAAAACACCCACAGAACTATGGAGTGGGCGTAAGCCCAGTCTAGGACATGTTTGGATTTGGGGTACTCCAGCACATGTGCTGAATAAGGAAGCTGGTAAGTTGGCATCTCGTACAGAAGTACGAGTGTTTGTGGGATATCCTAAGGGAACGAAGGGTGGCTTGTTCTATAGTCCCCAGGATCAGAAGGTCATTGTTAGCACCAATGCTCGATTTCTGGAAGAGGATTATATGATTAGTCACAAGCCCATGAGCGAGATAATTCTGGAAGAGCTGAGGGGAGAGACTCCGTCTATACCAATCGTACAAGCGCCAACTAACACTGCACCACGTATCGATTCTGAAACTTTTACACCAACTCGGGATTTGCCTCGTCGTAGTGGGAGGGTTGTTCGTCAGCCCGAACGATTCATAGGCGTGGGAAAGTCTTCGGACTCAATCCCAGGCGAAGATGAATCGCCTCTGACCTATAAGGAGGCAATCCAAGATAAAGATCTCGACTCGCAAGTAGCAATGGAATCAGAAATGGGATCTATGGATTCCAATCAAGTGTGGGAGCTAGTAGAGCTACCTGATGGTGTACAGGCCATTGGGAGTAAATGGGTCTACAAGCGAAATAAAGGACGTGACGGGAAGGTTGAAACCTTCAAAGCGAGGCTTGTTGCAAAAGGTTACACTCCGAAAGAGGGTATCGATTATGATGAAACCTTTTCGCCGGTAGCCATGCTTAAGTCAATCCGGATTGTTTTAGCTATAGCTGCGCATTTGGATCTGGAGATTTGGCAGATGGATGTCAAGACTGCATTCTTGAATGGGAATCTAGACAAGGAAATCTATATGCGCCATTGCTGAATGAGAAGAGCACTTGGTGTGCAAACTTAAGAAATCCATTTATGGACTTAAGCAAGCATCCAGATCTTGGAACACTCGTTTTGACGAAGTTGTCCAGTCATATGGATTCGTCCAATGTCCGAGTGAGAGTTGCGTGTATAAGAAATGTGATGGAAACGCGTTGGTGTTTCTTGTACTGTATGTAGACGATATTCTTCTGATTGGAAACAACGTGAAGGAATTGTCGGACGTACGGGTATGGCTATTCGAAAGATTCGATATGAAGGATCTAGGAGAAGCAGGACACATCCTTGGAATCGGGATCTTCGTGATCGGAAGAAAAGGATGTTGTGCTTATCCTGCATCCTATATCGATACAGTGCTGAAGCGGTTTAGCATGGAGAATTCCAAGAAAGGTTTTCTACCTTACAGACATGGAATTCAACTATCTAAGAACATGTGTCCTAAGACACAAAAGGAGATAAATGACATGGAGATGGTCCCTTATGCATCTGCTGTGGGAAGTCTCATGTATGCTATGCTTTGCACTAGACCAGATATCTGTCATGCCGTGGGCATGGCTGCTAGATATCAGTCGAACCCAGACTGTGACACTGGATTGTCACAAGCACATACTCAAGTACCTGAGAAGGACTAGGGAGTACATGCTTGTATATCAATCAGACGACCTATTTCCGGTGGGTTACACTAACTCAGATTTTTCATCGGACAAAGAAAAGTCCAAGTCTACTTCGGGTTATGTGTTTAGCCTGGGAGATGGAGCCATCAGTTGGAGGAGTGTGAAGCAGAAATGCATCTCGGACTCTACCATGGAAGCCGAGTACGTGGCCTTCCGAGGCGCCCAAGGAGGCAAGATGGCTCAAGTACTTCTGCGCAGACTTAGATGTGATTCCCGATTTGCCAGAGGGTATTACACTTTATTGTGATAATACTGGTGCAGTCGCAAATTCGAGGGAACCACGAGCCCATCAGGCAAGTAAACATATCAACCGCAAGTACCACATCATACGACACTTTGTAAAGGAAGGAGACGTAGTTGTAGCCAGGGTTGCATCGGAAGATAATCTTGCCGACCCTTTCACGAAAGGCCTACCTTCAAAAGTTTTTGAAAGGCATGTGGAAGGATTGGGATTACGGTGTATGACAGCATTGCTTTGAGTATAAGTGGGAGAAATGAGAGACTATGTACTAGAGTAGTATACTTAAAAGCATGCTCTGAGTATAAGTGGGAGATTGTTATGATTGTATACTGCAAAGCATACTTTATGCTTGTATTACCTAATTTTCTTGTTACTACCTATGAGGATATTAATTACATTTAATCGCATGTTTTGCATATTTATTCACGTTATGGTTATGCAAATGAAATGTCTGATTATTTTATATTGTAGATAATGTGGTGTGTTGGTGTCACACGGAAGATCACATTATCGGTGCCTTATAAAATAATATAATAGTTCACAACCTATATAATTATTAGACAAATTATATAAAGGGTTGTAGTGTATGCTTGAGAATAGTTGGTCTTGACTATTAGCATAAATTAGCGTATTTGCATACGTTGAACATGATCGAGGTGAGATAGTGTCTTCTGTACTGACTGTAAGAAGAACGTAAATCTCGGATAATTATTATTTCTTAATTCTAAGTATATAATATTTAATTGTGTATTTATAATAATTATTGCTTTGATTTACCATAGGTGAGAGTCAAAATGATCGACTCAATAAGCCTCGTATCTTGGGCAATAATATTGTTTATACGACAATTATTATTATTACTAGAAATCGTGTCCCGACTCGTGCGGGTTGATGATGTCCCCTTGAGGAGCTCGATAATGATTATTATATTAAACCCTGCAGGTGGATTTAATTCCGATATAATAATAAGGTTCGAGTGGTACTACTCTTGGATAAGATATTAATTAATTAAAGCTGTCAGTAGCTTATAATTAATTAATGGACATTCGATATCTTAAACACGAGAAATAATATATTTAATAAGGAGCCCAATTTCGTTATTTGGGATTTTGGTAGGAAGTGCAATATCAACCTTTTAGTGGACTAAGTTGATATTAATAGATTCATCATATATTAGGAAGAGTCCTAATAAGGTAAGATGAATCAATTGGGAGTCCTTCCATAATCCTCCTTAAGATCCCTAGTAGTAGTCCAAGAGCCTATAAATAGGACTTATGGGTGTTTGGCCGATTTTTCATGCTTCTTCATACACAAGGAATTTCGATTTTTCTTCTAAGTGTTTAATTGTGGATCTTGACTTGTGTCTTTGATTCCACAATTGAGAGAACACTTTAATTCTTGCTACATATCGGAATTACTTGAAGAAAAGAAAATCGAGAATTGTGAGGCATAAGAATTCGGCCGATCCATAGGTGTCCAAGCAAGATCCGGTAGCTCGTTGCCCACACAACGTTCGGTTCAAGGCGGATCATACTCTAGAAGATCTAAAGGTAGAAATACAAGGCGATCAAGACGGAAGTAACCAACGCGCTTCAAAAGGTAGTATCCTATGATCTTGGATTTAGATTAAGATATTTTAATTAATCAACATATTTAATTAATAAATAATAAATAATATTTAAATTGCTTATTAGTCTTAGTAATTAATTAATTAGCATGCCTAAATAGATCTAATGCTCGTAGATGCGTAAAACGCTATTATCAACTTTCCCAAACTTCGCTTCCGCTGCGTTTTACTTTCCAACAGTTACAACACAAAAGATTAAATCTTTGTCACAATCAACCTTGAACAAGTATTTTAGATCAACTTAAATCTATTGTAAAAATTATATATATATATATGTATGTATTTTATTATGATTTATTCCTAAATGGAGGTGTATTTCCTTATGTTGGGATTTGAAAATATATGAATATGACAATATGGACTTTATTCCAAATTATAACTAATTTTTAATTACATAAATTTTTATTCAGAAATAGAATTTATTTCTTAATAGAGATTCTTTTCGGTATGCTTTATCAGACATGCCTCATTTAAATTATATAATTAGTTTGTACCCATCTAAAATTTTCCTATAAATAGAATTTCAGGTCTTAATAAAAATTTATTTTTTATATGCTCCCTTTTCTACTTGTATTCTCATCTTATTCGAGTTTTATAACAAGATAATAGTTTTACATTTTCAAAAATAAAACGAAAAATACAAAACAAACTGAACCCTAACATTTCTTAATCTACTCCATATCACCATCTCCGACACCTCAAAACATATAGGGCTGATTACAGAGCGTGACTTCCATTTCAGCTCAGTCATACTCTTTGCAGTTGCATTCCTACGAGTTTTTGCGGCCAGGTATCACTTAAGATTTAATTACTTGTCTCGAGTTTATCATCATTTTGATGGTGTATTTGATCCGTCAATCCTATTACATGATCGATGTTTGTCACTCTTTTAGATTTATCTTATTTTATTCTCCGGAGTGATTTTTTTTTTTTTTTGTATCCGTTCTTATGGAGATCCATTTCGTAGTTTCAGTTTTTGTGTATCATTACGAAATCTTGGTGGTATGGATTTAGTATCTAGGGAGCACGGGCACGCACGGACATGGGAGTCGGACACAACATGAGGATCGACTTATTTTAACCTAGAATAGACCAATCGCGGGGACACGACATCTCTGCATTTCATAATTGAAGTGTCTGCGTTTCATGGTTTATTAGCTATTCCATGTTTGATGTGTGGAGAATTAGGATTGAATATGCGTAAACGTGAAGTATAATTTCGTAGAATCGCTTTTTAGAATCGTAGGTTTCGAATTCTGTATATGCCTTGCAGCCCTTGCCCTAGAAAAGCTTTGTTTGATTGTTACTGATTTTGCAAAAGCATTGATTAGAATTTGCTGTTGCATTAAGGAATTGCAGCTTGAGAAGCTAGAAGTTGCTTATGGCTGCATCCGAAGAGAACAGCACCCTTTTTCCCATCTTTGTATTAACAATAATAGCACTGCCTCTAGTGCCGTATACCTTTGTCAATTTATACCTCACGTTTAGAAAAAAGACCAAGACTATAAATTGTCGTTGCTCGACTTGTTTCCGCTCTGGGAAGTATCGAAAGTCCATATTCAGACGTGTAAGTCTCTAACTTGACTTCACATTCTTTATGTCTTGTCAGATATGGCAGTCATGTAATCTGGTCCCATATTTCGCTCTTTCTGCATACATATATATTTTTCTAGTTACAACGCTCTAAGTTTCGCAGTTTCCGTGAAAATTTCAGATATCAAACTTTTCTACCTATAGTAACCTGACGGTTGTGTTGCTGTGGGTCATCGTCGCACTCTTGGCTTTCTACATCAAGCATATCAACACCGAGGTGTTTCCTTGTTTCAGTATATTTGGAATGAAAATCCTGTTCGAACGAACGTGCATCTATACGTTCCTATAGTCATCTTATTCCAAATATTTATTATTCTGCATGAATTTTGTTGTGTTACCTAGCTTTATTTTAGTGAGTTTTTTTTTTTTTTTTTTTTTTTTTTTTTTTTTTTTTTGTAATGTTAGCCATGTTTAAGTTGGAGCTGCATTCGCTGTATAGAGTGAGAACACCACTTGTACTCTTCACTTTTTCATTACTACATTATTTTCTCCTGATAAAAAGAAAATGCCATGTTCAGATAAAATGTTGTATCATGAATGGAGTTGCTCATATATGCCTCAAGATGGAGTGTATATAATGGAAAAACAATTCACCTAAACAACTATTTATTTATCGTCTAACCTTGTCTTTTCCGATTTTAAGTGTGCATCATCATTTCACAGATCCAAATTTTTGAGCCATTCAGCATACTTGGATTAGAACCTGGAGCTTCAGATTCAGAGATAAAGAAGGCATATAGGAGACTTTCCATTTTGTACCACCCTGATAAAAATCCAGAACCAGGTTGAAGGTGTTAAATGGATGCAATAAAATCATCATTTACATAAATAAATTGAGAGGAAACTGGTAGGTTTTTGTTGGCGCTGGTTAATGATTCGTAAAATATCTGTGCAGAGGCGCATACATATTTTGTGGATTACATCTCCAAGGCTTATCAGGCTTTAACAGACCCAGTATCACGTGAGAACTTTGAGAAATATGGCCATCCTGATGGCAGGCAGGTTGGGGGGACAAAATCAATTTGGTTTCCTCATTTTTTTGAAGGTTTTACTGGAGAAAGGGGACTTATGTAATTTTTCCTTGCAGGGACTTCAAATGGGGATTGCTCTTCCACAGTTTCTTCTCAATATTGATGGAGCATCTGGTGGAATTTTGCTACTAGGAATTGTAGGAGTTTGTATTCTTTTGCCCCTGACAATAGCGGTCTTATACTTGTCAAGGTCATCAAAATATACTGGGAACTATGTCATGCATCACACAATGTATGCCTATTACCATTTTATGAAGCCGTCATTAGCTCCAAGGTATAGAACTGTTTTTTTGTCCTGTCTATAACAATATTATGCATTAAATTGATAATCTGGGTGTATCTGGCAGAACGTGACTATTGATACACTTATTTCGGTGCAGTGAAGACAGTTGTTGGCTCAACTTTGCTATTTCCGATGCTCATTTAATAAAGTGTTATATGGAACAAGGGAACATTAGGAACCACCTCTCTGGTTCTGGCGCAAATTTGTCTTTGTAAATAGTTCATTTCATTGCCTGGTCCACTCGCATAGTTGCCTCACACTATTAGTTGACTTTTATAATGTATTTTATAAGTATCTTCCCCGAACTCTTTTTTTTTTTTTTCAAGTAACTAGTTGCTAGTTTTTATGAGCAGCAGAAGTATTTCTTTCGATGAGGCTGATGTTTATATTATTTTAGTCTAAATGTGTCTGCCACTAATTCTTTTTAATTGTACAGCAAGGTCATGGAAGTTTTCATCAGGGCTGCTGAATACATGGAAATTCCAGTTCGTCGAACTGATGAAGAATCCCTTCAGAAATTATTTGTGTTGGTCAGGAGTGAGCTAAATATGGACTCTAGAAACATCCGACAAGAACAAGCCAAGTTTCTGAAACAGCATCCTGCTTTAGTAAAGGTGAGGCGTAATCTGTTAACGAATTTTAGCTCTTTATATACTCGTCCTTTCTTAAGTACTTATCTTCTGTGCTTGCAGACTGAATTATTGCTGCAAGCACATCTAACCCGCGAAACCGCAACATTATCACCATCACTGGAGCGTGATTTCAAGAGAATGCTTGCCCTTGCACCTCGTCTTCTTGAAGAACTAATAAAGGTACTCGTAGTTGGCCATACTTCCCCGACTTGGTAGCACAGCTTCTTTAAGGCTTTCCCTTCTATTTTCTCAAGAATTTAATAGTAAATACTACCTCCGTTCTCTTATAACTGCAACATCTGGACTTTCACGTTTGCCAATGCACAACTTTGATTATTAATATCTTCAATTCTTTACTTTTAAAAATTATAAAAAGTTGATATTTTGAAAGTATATTTCGAGATGAATCTAACAAGATCCCACATGACTATATTTTTTCATATGTATAAATCACGAAAGATGGTCAAAAGAGAATATGTGAACAGTGTAATAGTCAACACGTTGCAATAATAAAAGAACGGAGGAAGTATCTATTTATGCACATGATATTTCACTATTTCTTAAAAAAAACACTAACTAGCTGGCTTCCTTGAAAGACCACTTAATCGCCATGCACCTTGCTATCCCTAGTTCCTTTTGGTTCTTCATTGAGGGGTAAATGTGATTGTAAAGTGTCCCTGAATGATATCATCGGGAGTTGTACTTGTACACGAAATCTCCACCAACTTTCCTCAATTTTGTTGGTTCTACTTATAAATGAAAAAAAGAGATGCAGCTGATCATATGTACATTTCTTGTTGTGCCACTGATGCATCTCAACTTTCCCGTTTATTATGTGGCATTATCTTTATTTTCTTAGCATGTTGTCAACGAGTCTAAATAACCATATAAATTTTCCTTTTGTGTAGATGGCAATTATACCACGCACCCAACTAGGGCACGGATGGCTAAGACCTGCAATTGGAGTAGTTGAGTTATCCCAGAGTATAATCCAGGTATATTTTGAGGTTCACATGTACCATATTGCTAGTACAAAGAAGTCAGGGAGCCAACTTGGCTAATAGCTGATAAGTGTTCCTCAAGCTGTCACACACACACACACACACACACACACACACACACACACATATATATATATATATATATATATATATATATATATATATATATATATATATATATGAACTCGGCACCACAGCGTGAGAACGTAGGGTCATATCACAGCCATCCAATAAATTAGGTTTAACGATGTAAATACGCTAGATGATGTTTGACTGATAAACACATAGCATGTATTATGAATTGAGTTTTGTTCAGTAGGTTGCAAGGAATAATATGATGTAATTTATTTTAGAATTGCCTGTGTTTATTCGGAAATATAGAGAAATTCTAAATGAAGTGAGCTCTTAATGGAGGAGAGAAGAAAAAGATAAATGAGAGATTCGGCATCGAACTAACAATGGTACTGCTCATTTAAAGTTCAGTTAATTCACATTTGGAGATCCATTGATACACATTTAACGGGACATAAATGTAGCTATTCTCCAGCGAATTTATGTCCATAAGATTTAATTTATTGGATGATTGTGATTTGACCCTACACACATGATTTGACCCCACATGGTTCCCCTTGGATTTGCTGCCTATATATATATATATATATATATATATATATATATAGTACTTTACAGTGTTCTATGCAGTACCAATATTAGATGCAGTACTTTACAGTACTAATTTATGAATGAGTTTTGTACTAATTATGCATGAAATATATGCATTTCGTGCATCAAAATTTCAATACATTAAAATATGCAATATATGCATTAAAATATCGATGCATTAAAATATTAGATTATATTCATCATTGCATATTTTAATGCATTGAAATTTTGATGCACGAAATGCATATATTTCATGCATAATTAGTACAAAACTCATGCATAAATTAGTACCGTAAAGTACTGCATCTAATATTGGTACTGCATAGAACGCGCACCTATATATATTTATATATATATATATATATATATATATATATATATATATATATATATATATATATATGTGTGTGTGTGTGTGTGTGACAGCTTGGATTTACTTCCTATATATATATATATATATATATATATATAATTCTATAACTAAGTCATGATTACACCTTTCAATCTTTCTAATTGGCCCGATGTTTTCTTACTATGAAAATGAAATGAAAGCATCATTCATGGTTGGTTATTGTTGTGCTTAGTATTGTTTTCTATAGTGTTATCTTGTTTTAATAGGTCTATGGCCTTTCCGGTCTTCAAGTATCTTAATGTTCTCGAACAAAGACGACAAGATTATTTAGGTTAAGATAAGCTGCGGTAATAATGAGATGAAAATCTGTAGTCCTGCTGCCCGAGCTATTAACAATTGGATGATGTGGGGCTCTTCTCATCCCATGCATTTCTAAACGATTTGCTTTTGAGTGCCTTCTTTTGTTGATCAAGTTTCTGTTCGTTTCCACAATTTGATTGTTCTTCTTGAAGCACATTTTTATGTCCGTTGTCGAAGTGTCAATACGAAGGCATATGTCTAGTCCTGTACCCTATTATAGAAAGCACTTTAACACTTAGTTAGTATATTCAAAATGTTTCCTCCCCCGATGAGAAAATGAAATTAAAAAAAAAAAAAAGAAATTAAAAAAGGAGGAGTTATCTCGAGGCTATTATTTCATGACAAGTTGTTTCGCTCTATATCAGGTAAATCTTGATCAGATTGTCCTTTGAGAGGTTCAGTCAAGTTGCATTTTCTGTTTAGATAGAAACTTGAATTTTATGCTTCCGATCTACTAGTTTCCCTTGTGAAGAAAAATCGGCTAACTTTAAATACAAGGGGGATTTTTTGATTTTGTCAACAAAGTAACTGGGGTCCTTCATGCATCGAACAATTCAGCATTCCTTTGCACAGCGTCTCCTATTGGCTTTGTTTCAGAAAAATGATTTGTTTCTTACTTAAAGCTAAATGAAAGAGATATTGCTTCTCTAGAACTAGACTGAATGTGTTGCCTTTCTCCATGCAGGCTGTCCCCCTCAGTGCAAGAAAAGCAACTGGGGCTTTAAGCGAAGGTTATGGCCCATTCCTCCAACTGCCACACTTCAGCGAGTCCGTTGTCAAAAAGATTGCCAGAAAGGTTACCCCTATCCCCCACCCTCTCCTTATTCCTCTACAAATATATTCTGTTTCTGGAAAATACAAAATTTCGGACGAGTGTTAATAACTCATTTGGCACATGAGGGCCCAGATCTTCGATAAGGTATAAACATGAATCTTTATAAGAATGATCCAATCCTCTGTGTTGACCTCGACACTTTTTTGCACCTTTGATCCATTGCTCAAATTCCATTTTCTGATGACTCATCTAGGTCTATTTAAGGTCAACTTTTTCTCCGTGGGTTTAAATTTCCTGGTAGAATGTGCAGCAAAAAAACCTATATACCTCGACTTGTTTCTATTTCATTATGCATAGCATTTTTATGGACCATCTTTTTATGGGTACTAAATTCCCGAGTCCTATATTACACAGAAAGTGCGGTCATTCCAAGAATTCCGTGAAATGAAACCACAAGAGCGCGCAGATCTGTTGACTCAAGTCGCGGGATTTTCTCCCCACGAAACCCAAGACGTAGAGCTGGTTCTAGAAATGATGCCTTCAATCTCAGTCGACATAACATGCGAAACAGAAGGCGAGGAGGGGCTACAAGAGGGCGATATAGTCACAATGCAGGCTTGGATTACTCTCTACCGTCCAAACGGCCCGGTCCGCGCACACCCACATGCACCATACTTCCCATTTGATAAAGAAGAGAATTTCTGGCTGCTGCTTGCGGATTCCCCCTCGAATGACGTTTGGATATCCCAAAAGGTGAATTTCATGGACGAGTCCACAGCGGTGATTGCCGCGTCGAAAGCAATTCAAGATTTGAAGGAAGGTTCGGGTGCTAGCACGAAAGAAGTTAACGCGGCCGTAAAAGAGGCGGTTGATCGAGTGAGAAGTGGGTCCCGGCTGGTGATGGGAAAATTCCAAGCACCGTCTGAGGGGAACTACAATCTAACGTCTTACTGTTTGTGCGACTCGTGGATTGGTTGTGATGCGAAGTCGAATGTTAGGTTGAAGGTTTTGAAACGTAGCCGGGCAGGGACTAGGGGGGTTGGTGCTGGCGGCGATGAGGTGGCGGCGTTGGAGGACGGAGGTGAGGATGAGGTTGAGGAAGGGGGAGAGGATTACGATGATGATTATGAGAGTGAGTATAGTGAAGACGATGAGGATGTGAAGAAGAAAGGGGCGGTTGCAAATGGCTATGCTCCTGTTGGGGATGGTTCGAGTTCTGATGGATCGGAAAGTGATGAAAATTAGACCTTTTTTTATGATATATTGTTGTTTTTTGGTTACACTGAGGTTTAATTTTGAGGACTTGGATACGCATTAGTTATCATTCTAAAAAATCACAATAGAAAAAGTTGATCAAGTTGGGATCAATTTGTTTTCTCAATGGAATTATAGGGCAGATGAGTGCTTTTATACTGTGTGTATTGGTGTTGTGTGACTTTCTTTTTATAAATTTGTAAAAAAAAAAAAAAATTGGAGGGCGGTGGGGGTGGGGGGGCTGGTTTTGAGCCCAGTTATGGGCATGGATGAACATATAAGCTGCTCAAGTACTCTCTTGCTTCTTTTAGTATTTTCCTTACCACCCATGAAGCCTGGATTGGGATCTTTCATGGTAATCATGTTTTGTCTCTTTATATAGAATCCACCTGAAACTTTTGGTTGGCATCATAAGTAATCCCAAGCTACTAACGATTTGTAACTCTCAAGGTTGTTATTAGGTGGCCGTGGATCAGTTTTCAGTTTAGATTTGTAACTTTAGGTTCGGCAAAGCGGAAAAAAAAAAAGAGACTGCAGTGGGCTGGACACGTCCCAAATAGTCATATTTGGGGGCATGCATCACATGCGCCTGCGGGCTGAGCACCGGGTCTGACTCGGCCCGGAGGGATTATAAATGGTCGGATTTTATCGACCCAAAGTCCGAACCTGTTCGGAATCGGGCCAACTCGGTCCGGACCCGGTAAAACCGGGTCGGTCCGGGCTGGCCCAGTTCTAGCCCGATTTTGTAACTTTTTTTTTGTGTCCTTTTATTACATATAAAATGCTTTCTTCTTTACATACTCCCATAAAATATAATTATCAATCTTAATATCTTCATTTAGTCACCAAACTCCCAAGTTCAATAATATTTTAGTATAAATAAACTTAATTAGAATAATGTGCAATCATAATCGAGCCATTAATCATCATTATTTCATCACCACCGAGGGTAAATTACAATAAAAAATATTTTTTTATGTATTTTTATTTTTACCGGATCGTTCCGGGCTGGACCCGGATTTTCTGGGGTTTGACCCGGTCCGACCCGGAACCCAGATTTAGACAAAATGAAGACCCGGGACCCGAACCTAATTAACAGGTCCGATCCGGGTCTGGGTCCGGGTCCGGGTAAAAACCAGGTCCGGACCATGTGTCAGCTGACATGGTAAACTGCCAATTCCCTTTATTTAATACTTTTTTGCTTTTTCTTTGGTTTGTTTTATTATATTTGTATTTTTTAAGGCAGCAAAAAATATTTGGAAGAAATAATAAATTAAAATTTATTAAATGTGTATTATTTAAATTATTTTATTTGTTTAATTAATTTATTTTGAATACTAGATTGAAAGTTGTTTGAAGAGTGTGATTTTTTTTCCTGTATTTTAATATGTCGTTTCTAATGTTTTATTTTTTATTTACATTCCTAATAAAAAATATTATTCTTTTATTTAGTTTACAACAGTAAAGACAAAAATTAATCAAGACTAAATTTATAATGAAATATTATTATAAATATATACAAAATATATAAGTGAATATAGATAAAAATATTTGTTAAACAAGTTTTGAATTTGTAGAATTGAGGTTTATATTTTGATAATGTATCACAAAATTTAAAAAAAAAAAAAAGTTTACACAAGAGGGTCGATAGAGATTAGATGTGTTCAAAAATATCCTGTATTCGATATCCGATTCGGAAATCCGAAAATCCGTTTCGAAAATATCTGAATTTTCGGATATCTGATTTTTCGGATTCAAATTCGGATAATGATTTTAAAAATTTTCTGATATCTGATATCCGAAATATATATATTTTTTTTCTTTTTATTATTTCAAAATATAAAAAATCAATTAGTTCCATAAGTTTAAATTTAGTTCCATAAAAAATCTTAATCTTATAATGTTGTTTTCTAATCTGTAATAATATTTTTTAATTTATTAACAACTTGACATTTTTGAAGAAATAGTTTGAATTTTTTGAAATAACAATATTTCGGATATTCGAATTGATATTCGAATCCGTATCTAACATTTCGGATAATCGAAATTTCGAATAGTAATTCAGATTCAGTATTCACTATTTGAAATTTTGGATATCCGAAATTTTAAATATCCAATATTTTTCGAAATTTCGAATATCTGATTTTGAAGACACCTAATAGAGATGCCTAATATCGAACTTTTGAACTATTTAATCCGTAATTCCACATGTCTGATGATGGTCCGACATTTGATAACTTGATCAGTACTAGGATGCATCTAGAAGATCAATTATAACAGAGATTAATCATGTCTCAATATTTAGTGCCATAATTAAATTAAAAAAATAAATTAAAATATTATTTTGTTCGACATTATATTAAAAATAAAAGTCGGACCTCTTTAATTTAACTTAATTTATTTTTCTAAGATTTTTCAGACATTTATTGTCATCCAACATTTGATAAAATTTAAACAAAATGCGAGAGGAAAGGTAAAATGGTATTTTCGAGTGCACAACAGACCAAAAAATACAAAAAACCTCTATTTCGTAGATATATATAATCCTACTACTACCACTACTAATAATAAACTACAACATTAAAACCCAAATAAAATAATTAATATTATGTCCAAATAAGATGCTCCAGATTACCACACGAGATTCTGTAACATCTCCAAACCAAACAAGAGCGGAAACAACATGAACATGAACATACCATCATCCATGTCTCTAACATTCAATTTATGTCCGAAACTACATTCCGCCTATCAATCAGTGTCGAGCACCATTTTCTTCGACGGGAGCACAATCGCGGCCACCGGGTTCTTCTCTAGGCCGCCACCAAGATCTATTATCAATCTGTAGTCTTCAATATGGACCTTCCCATGGTGACCACTTACCACAATTGTCCGAGTTTTAATCAATTCCTACAATTGTAAAATATACGTTCAAAAACAGAACAGAAAAAAAAAACAATTGAAAATTGAAGAACTTTTACTATATTTTTACAACAACAACATACAATATATATATATATATATATATATATATATATATAAAATCACCTGTGGGATGTTCCAGACGTTTGTTCTGCCACTGAGAGGTTCGACCTTAGGGACCCTTGTGTCTTTGGCTTTCAGATAATTGATCTGCTCTGCAACTCGTTTACATTTCTCAAGACCAGCATGTACGGCTATCAGTTTACAGTTCTCCAATCCTTCTTTGGTTTCTATACAAACATCATCCTAGCAAAATGCAATAAGTTAAGTTATTCCGATCAGGGAGAAGAAGAAAGAAGAAGAAAGAGGTGGTCGAGTTACTTGTTAGCTTGTACCGGATCCAAAAACTAAAATTTGGGTTCCGTTTTGTCGGACTATCGTATGGTAAATCGGAGAGGAAAAAAGACGATGGTAAACATACCTCCTCATGTACCCAAACCAAATCAGCAAGAAATTTCTTGTGCTCATCAGGGACTGCCTTAACCAAATCTGTACATATTATTACGTGCCTCATCTCAATATCATCATACATACTGTTGACGGGTCTCAACGCTTAGAGCGCTGATTCCCCAGCTCATGATTCTACGCTGAGTCCAGTCTCAGATTTTTTGCTCTTCCCAGGAGTCGAACTCCGTACCTCGAGGTTTAGGTAAGAATTCATAACTACTCAACGTAAAATCATGAACTGACGGATCAACACTCTAAGCGTGAGACCCATCAACACATACTACACCATTTCATCATATTATTGAAAATGACTCAAAATAAATAAATAAATTGAATTTCATGTAAAGAAAACCTTTAAGTACACATGAACTAATGTCTATTTCTACATGGGATAATATGTTTGGGGATGGAATAATCGTCCAGGCTGGAGAACCAGTAGTGCAATGCAACACATGGTATGGCCACTGCTTGGCATGTGTTCTACTGGAATGATAATTCTCCACTCCTCTCGGAACAAAGTTATACACAAACACTTGTTACGGTGGAATTAGTGGAAGTGATTTTTCCTTTATATTGCCGGCCAATTCAACACTTGGTCAATTGATCGGGGGTACTTAGACTAACTAGAGTTGATAGCCTGCAATCTCAACCACGTAATAAGACATGACTATAGAATTATTTCGACTCACCGTTTTTTGATGGTACTTTTACGTACTTGGAAAGATATATGATGTTGATGGTTTTGAAATTTCATCTCATTTCTCTTTCTTATGTTCGACCGACGTAAAACTTTGCCATTTTTTATTTTTTTTGTATAAATTACAGTATTAATTAATATTATAATCTTTATGTCGATGATGAAAGAGTTGCTAGGCCTGCAGATTCTTGGAACTAGAACACATGCATCGATATAAAAAATTAAGAATATAAAAAACAAAATTATGTACCACAAGAGCCATGTGGGACCCCGTAGGATTCAAAAGTGGGACCCGCATCATAGATCGAGCCCTTGTACGCGGTATTTTTAGCATGATTGAACCCAGTCTTCAGCCCAGCCCACCTTCTACCCTGCAAGTGCATATTCTCATACCCTTCACCCTTATACCACCCTTCTCTCTCTTCGTTCATCTCATATTCCTTCCAAGTCTCCGAGAAATCCGAACCGTCCGATGGGGTCGGCAGAAGCCCCAAGAAAGCTGCAAATGCGAGGTCATGATTGCCACAGAGGAAGACATGAGACTGATTAGGGTATTTTGAGGGCAGCGAGATCAAGAAATCGATCACTTTCCTGGTGTCGGGTCCTCGATCGCAATAATCGCCCAAGAAAATTATGTGGGCTGTTTGGAATTCAGATGGGCCTACGGTTTTCTCGAGATTGGACCATAGGTTCTGCAGCTTCGTTATGTAGCCATGGATGTCGCCCACGCAGCATACCAGCCTTGGTTTTTCTGTGGTGGGCGTGGGCTCTGCCATATGAATGTGATGCGAGGTTTTTTGTTTATTCGCAGGTGAATTTTGTGGTGGGCTGTGTATTTTGGTGAGTCTTGAGGTTTTGAGTTTATAATGAGATGAGGAGTCTCCTTTGCTATGCACAGTGGTTGGTGATCTCTTCGTATTTTTGGGAAGAAGACGAAGAGACATATTGAATTTTGCAGTTAAGTCCCTTAACATTTTGTTTTTTGCTATTTTTGGGAATAAGCCAAGTCGCGTATTAAAAAGAAGAACCGGGTGTGGGGAGTGCTTTAGAAATATTATAAATGTTAAAGTAATAATACTCATTTTGTGTTTAAGTCTCTTAGTTTACGGACTTTTTTAGTTAGGGTTTGGCTAGGCCTGTTTGTATGTATTTCTCCCTATTTAAAGGGATGTCATCAATGGAATAATACACAATTTTTACCCCACTTTCTATCTCAGTTATTTTCCCTTCAACACGTTATCAGCACGTAGTTCCCAACTGAGCAAGAAAAACCCCTTCCGTTTTTTTCTGCAAATTTCGGAAAAAAAAAACGAAAAATCGGCTGCCAGAAACCCTAGCCGCCACTTCTCTGCCCTGCAACCGCCGCCCACCGGTCATCTCCTTCACTGACCGACGCCGCTACCCCATCCCCCCCGGACGCGACACCTCTCCTTCAACCAGAAATCGTCGCGACCCGAACCCGATTGAAACAGATCGCCGCCCGTCCGCCTCTCACACCAGCCCCGTCGGATTCCAGTCGTCGCGAACCACCGTCTCCAGCCCCGACCCGCCGCGACTCATCTCCCCCGGATTTCGTTCACAATCGCCGCATCTTGTCTCTGCACCAGACCGGACCGTGAATCCAAATCCGACCGCGAATCACCGCGACCTGCCTCCGTCGCCCAGCCCCCCCTCCGGCTCGTACTCTGATTTCAGATCCCAGCCAGCCTTCCAAAGACGACTCCGTCGCTGCGATCCGAACTCGGCCGCGACCCAGCCCGAAGGACTGACTAACCCGGTTCTTGACCAGACCCGACTCGGTTGCTGAACCCGACCCGACCCGCTCGGCAGTCCCATTTTTTTTTCAGTCCGTTTTCTGCCCTTATCACGAAGTAAAATACACAATACGAACCCTACTATCTGCAATGTGCAATTTTTAGATTTTTTATATATCTCTAATTACATACTTATAACCGAATTTATTTATGCCTAATTAAACCAAAAGCATGATGCATTAATAATTTTAATTAAATTAAAGCAAATCGCCTATAAAAACTTGGATTAAAATAAATTCACATTGAATTAATAATTATTGCGGCATAAGAAACCTATTTGACTTCATAATATGTGTATAGATATATTCTTAGGATTACGTGTATAAATATACATATATTTGCATACATATATAGATATGGCATGCAAATTAAGCTTCATCACTAGTAGACTATTAGAGGACATATATATGCTGCCTACATTAACTCGAACCATGGAGTGCGTATTTAGTTTGTTTGAAACGCTCACTTTACGGTTTGAAACAATCCGGAAGGATGTGGTATAACCGTCTGAGTGTATACTTGATTGGAAAGAGATACAAGAACGATGAACTGTGTCCTTGCGTCTTTGTAAGGAAAACAAGTTCCGGATTTGCGATCATCGCAGTATATGTCGACGATATGAATGTAATCGGCACTCTTGATGAAATAAGAGAAACCACCGGATACTTGAAAACTGAGTTTGAGATGAAAGATCTTGGGAAGACTCTCTGTCTTGGTATTCAGATAGAACATAAAGTCTGTGGAATTCTCATCCACCAGTCTGCTTATGCCCAGAAGATGCTTAGACGCTTTAACATGGACAAAGCACACCTGGTTAGCACTTCAATGATCGGTCGTAGCTTGGATGCGAAGAAAGATCCATTTCGTCCAAAGGAAGATGACGAGGAGCTTTTGGGAGCTGAAATTCCATACTTAAGTGCAATAGGCGCTCTATTGTACTTAGCTCAATGTACGCGACCGAACATCGCCTTCTCAGTAAACTTACTAGCTCGATTTAGTTTAGCACCGATGCAACGTCATTGGAATGGTATCAAGAACATATTTCGATACCTAAAAGGAACCATTGATTTGGGACTATTCTTTCCCTACAAGCAGGCAACGGAAGTTGCTTCCGTAAAGCCAAATGCTAAAGTAAATGCTAATGCCATAGAACCAACCCCAACGAACGTATTGGTAGGATTTGCTGACGCATGGTACCTCTCCGACCCACACAAAGGTCGTTCCCAAACTGGCTATGTATTTGCTATGGGGAACACCGCTATATCTTGGAGATCTACTAAACAAACCCTTGTAGCTACCTCATCTAATCACGCCGAGATTATCGCTTTGCATGAGGCGGTACGTGAGTGTATTTGGTTAAGAGCTATCATTACACATATCCGAGGTAACAGTGGACTAAGTAATGTCACTGAAGCACCCACATGCATATATGAAGATAATGCAGCTTGCATCGAACAGATAAAGCTTGGGTATATCAAGGGGGATAACACAAAACACATATCTCCAAATTCTTCTACAATCAGCAAAAACAGGCTCTCCTCAATATTCAAGTAAAGCAAGTGAAATCTGAGGAGAATGTGGGCAATTTGTTCACCAAATCTCTGCCCAAGGCCGTGTTTGAAAAACATATGAGAAGTATTGGAATGCGTAGAATTTCTGGACTCCCGAAATTGATGTAAAGGTAGAGGGAGAAGGGTGAGTCATAAAGAAACTTACTCACCGACGTTGTACTCTTTTCTTTGACCAAGGTTTATTTTCTCCCATTGGGTTTTGTTACTTGACAAAGTTTTTAATGAGGCAAACGACACATGCACAAGTTTTTCAAAGTATCCTTGATTGGTGTACAAGTTAGGGGGAGATGTAGACTTGAGGGGGAGTCTTATATCCATACCGTACGTTATACTCTTTTCCTTCCAATGATTCTTTTTCCCACATGGTTTTTATCACTTGGAAAGGTTTTTAACGAGGTAACAAGATGTACGATTTTAGGGATCAATGGAATGGTCACTAGTAGCGATATGATCAAATGTAACGATCATATGAGAGGATAGATTCAAAGGACGAAGTCTAAACTTGATGTGTCCAGATGTTGTACTCTTTTCCCTACGATCAAGACATTTTTCCCACTGGGTTTTTGCTTTACGAGGTTTTAACGAGGCAACATGACATGCACTTGTAGACTAGGTACAAGGGGAAGTGTTAAAGTAATAATACTCATTGTGTGCCTAAGTCTGTTAGTTTATGGGATTTCCTAATTGGGGTTTGTCTAAGCCTGTTTATATGTATTTCTCCCTATTTAAAGAGATGTCATCAATGGAATAATACACAACTTTTACCCTACTTTCTGTCTATTATTTTCCCTTCAACAATAAATACATATTTATTTATATCCTGTATGATATATGTTTAAAATTGACAGTGCTCGATAGAATTTTTGATTTTGCAATTAAGTTCAATAGAATTTTTGTTTTTACATTTTTGCCTCATGTCTTTTCATGATTTTACTATATGCTTCCCACAATATATATTAATGTCTTATTAATTACTAATATGTATTATATATATATTTTTCTCTATAATCAATTCACCAAAATTGACCATTCATATACTTCTATATTCAATTGACTGAACTCTAAAAAAAATATCTTCATTCCTGTATATGTTCGAACCATTCACTCCAAGAATTGAGATATTTTCACGACACCAGAATGAGGATTACAAAGATTAATTAGAGGTGATTCAGAAGACAGTAGATGCTGTAAAAGTTACTAGAAAATCAAACTTAAAATAAACTAATGAGATAATTTTCAAATTGTAGAGTATTTTGAAATAATATGTATTTTGTTATAAAATCGAAATAATAGAGAGAGAAATTAGAGAGAGAAATTTGAGAATGATTCTCAGATATATTTTTCATTAATAAGCCCTATTTATAGGAAAACTTCAGATGGCATAATCGTAATTACATAATTACATCACGGGGACTATATAAAAACAAAAGGGTAATTGAAATGTCACTTTCATGGTGTTTTTATAACACTCACCCTTGAATGACTATTTACAAATATATTTGCTGAACTAGTTTGAAGAAAAACCCAATGGGAGAAAAACTTTCAAACTGTTTGTACTGGAGCTTGTGGCAATCATATCATGTTGCATCATAATGTTGCTAGGAAATCCCTGTGGGATAAAACTTCAGCAATTAGTGATTTCATAAATTTGCTCCCCCTTATCTCGATAGTTCTTGTATGAATATTCTTGTGCCGTCTCAGTAAAACCTCGTGGGACAAAAACTGAGTGAATCTGTCATATGTATCATTCACTGTTGGAGTATCCACGTGTTGCCTCATTAAAACCTTGTCAAGAAAACTCAGTGGGAAAAACTTGATCGAAGGAAAAAGAGTACAACAACTCCTTCTATTTTCAAGCTTTGAGGAATAATCTTGATCTTTGTAGTGTTCCTCATTATGCCATGAATATGCCTCGTTAAAACCTTATTAGGAAAAACCCAATGGGAAAAATCCTAATGAAGGAAAAAGAGTACATTATTCATACTAATACGCCATTCCAGTTGTCTCGTTAAAAATCTTGATTAGGAAAACCCAATGGGACAAAACCCCAGTCAAGGGAAAAAGAGTGCAACGCGTATTTTATACAAATATGCCCCAGGCATTCCAATTATCCTCCAGGGATTAGTATGAGTATCATTTTCAGTGCAATTTGTAATATCGAACTCATATTCTTTGCGATATATTCCAAATTTCTTTTGGAGATTCCATATTTGTTGTGATTAGGCTGCCTCGTTAAAAACCTTACTTGGAAAACCCAGTGGGATAAAACCTCAGTCAAGGAAAAGAGTACAGCATATAATTTTCGTTCACAACGTTTTATTTTGAGTGACTGCACGCACTGATAATCTGTTCAAAATCTCCTTACGAGTCACTTTCAGTAAGCCCATATATTTCATTTTATTATAAGGGCATATATTTCCATTTCGATGGATTTCAATATCCTCATTTTCACAAATCATGGATTTTAATATCCTCATTTCTAATATCCATATTTCACGGTCATGGATATCCTTATATCATTTATCGATATCCTCTTTCCAATCATTGATATCCTCATTTCATTCATAGCGCTATATTGTGTCGACATTTTTACTTCCCCATGGCAACATAACTTGCCAAGATATCTCATTATCATTTACCCATTGGGATTACACATTGTGGTTATGTCTATATACTTCTCAAAAGTATATGCCTCCTTTTATCATTTGTTTTGATTCATATTCGGGGAATTATTATGTATTTATCAAAGCACTTGTAGTTGGTACCAAAGATTAATAATCTCTCATGCATCTTTGAACTTCAAGTTCATATTTCAATTGTGAGGATATAGTGTGATGCATTTCACATATTTCCAACTACCAATACTCCCCCTCATGCTAAGAGATTTCTTGAGCACCAAACTCGTATGCCAGTATCTCAGTATTCATCTTCAGTCATGGGAGTTTATATATTATGTTCTCGATATTGGCTGTAGGACTTCAAATAGTATGCCAATTGATATCCCACTTGTATGCGCATATCTTGACCCTTTCTGGGATCTATTCAAGTTTATTTGGGATATATTACTAGCTTTCTCTGATTTGGAATATGTGCTCAAATCGTGAGCAAATCATCTCGTAAATTTTTGATTACGAGTCATATACACATGTGACTATCTAGTGGATCCATAATATCTAGTAGTTCACATGTAGAGGAAGTGTGCCCATACTCCCCCTTAATATATTCCAAATTTAGGATTCATTTCCAATATTGGCTAGTAGTAATAGTAATCGAGAACATATATTTGAAGACATGATGTGTCTGTATCACCGTATAGATATTTTGCCGGCATATCACATCATTTTTCGGTGCCATTATTGCACATCATTTTCAACATGGAGTCGTCGCTCATATTATGTTCATTATTCAAATATAGAGCCGTAATTCATACGCTTCAAGACGCGGAGTCAAATATCATACGCGTATTCCAATCTATAAATAGATTTATCATTGTATTCACAATCACCCATACCGTGGGTTTAAATATCATAATGGATTCAATGCTTTCGAATCTTCGTAAATATTATCCATCTCTTCCAGTGAATATCATAAAAAGAATTTATCGAGCTCGACTCTAAAGATTAAGGGTGCTAATGAGAAATGGCATCCCAGAAGATATTCGATGGTTGATCGAAGCACAAGTTCGACTATCTGGCGAATTTTCAAATTTATTTAAGTACATGCTAGGTACAGGTAAGAGTAGTTTTGCAAAGAAACGGAGAGCAAAAAGATTAGGTGGGTGCTATAAATGTGCTCGGTGGACATGTGACACACGATGCAAATCTGTGGGGTTTGTATCCAAAAATCGAGAAGATAAAATAGCATTTATCAAGGATGGATTGAGTAAGGAATCTATGGATCATGATATTCAACAGATTCTTGATGCACATCCGAGTGGATACGTTCATCGTGAATTAATGGCTTTGTGGATACAATTTAAGGATGAACGGGAACGTTATAGTCATGAAAAATTAGTCTCAAAAGATTCAGTTTGTAAGTCCGTTCTGTCAAAGTTGTTATAAGATAATAAACAAAAATAATGCAAGTTGATGAATATTATTTTCCAATATTTAAATTTCTCAGTTGCCGATCGGTAACTGTTGGAAATGGTTTAGTAATTAACCATTTATTAAGAATAAATATTGTTAATTAAATAATTATTATTTAATTAAAATATTTATTGAATGTTAATCTACGTCATGAGTAGATGAACATGGTATATTTAATATATCTAAACCGATTTCCGGTGAGTGAGATATTATATGTTAAAGTTGGATATTGGAGTAGGAACTAACATGATGTTAGTTATCCTACATTGATTGTGGATGGATGTTTTGACTTGTATTTAAAGTCTTTGCCTTTATGGGCTTAATAACAAGTGGGTTGGTGTGTATGGGTGTCCTCGCGCACACACACACACACACGCGCGCTGCCGCCGCCGCCGACCGACCGACCGTCCGTCCGGGTCCGGTCGGGTCGGGTCTGGTCGGGCACGGGCACGGGCTCGGGCTCGGGCTCAGTCCAGGCCCAGGACTTGGATCTTGGCAATTGGTGTTTGGGCTTATCTTTTTGGCCCAAATCCGTAAGTCCACTAGCCTTTTGGTATGGACAAGACTCTTGAGTTGGCTTGACTCTTGAGTTGGCAAGACTCTTCATCCGACCAGCCCTTTGGCGTCAAAACCTTGACCATCATGGCAGGAGTAATGGCTATGAGTCCCTTCACATGATCAAGGAGTGCTATATATATGTCATCATTCTGTTCATTGCAAACACACGAAAATCAGTACATTTTTATCATATCATATACGATTCGATCTTGCTCCGATCCGGTTCGCAGTGCTCGATTAGTTTACGGTCACAAGCACGCGAGACGTTCAGATCGTTTTAACCTTTGGGGACGAGCCGCTTCACCGTGAGCACTACCGGGGCGTATTCTCGTCTTGCGGGCAGAAGCTCTAGCTTCGGACGATCTTCTGTACTTTATTAAAAATTGTTCGTTCGTTTCAAGTGTAATAATTTTCTTTCTGTTCTTTGTTATAGTTAAGTTCAGAATATTATTTGTAATACACGGCCAAGTATCGAATTTATTCCAACAATCGCAAGACGAGAATAATCGACCTTACTTGTTCGGGTAATCCTAAAACTTTTGCTGGAGAAAAAATGTCGTTCAATGCAAGCACCGGCGCATCCACCGGTTCTGGAACCATTGGATCATCAAGCTCTTCAATGGCTCCCATTCACAATGCTGCTCGGCTAATGCCTATCGCCGAGAAACCTCCTGTTTTCTCGGGCTCCGACTTCAAACGTTGGTCTCAAAAGATGCTATTTTACATTACCACAATGGGGCTTGCGAGCTTCCTGCGTGAAGAAAAACCTCATGTCCCTGCTGAGAACGAGGCGAATGTTCAAGTGCGTACCGACTATGATACTTGGGTTCATTCCGACTATCTGTGTCGGAATATGTTGCTGAACGGGCTTGATGATGGCCTGTTCAATGTGTTCAACATCAAGGAGACTGCCAAAGAAATTTGGGATGCTCTTGAGTTGAAATACCGTGTTAATCCTGCTAGCACGAAGAAGTTTGTTGTGACGAGGCTCTCCGAATTCCAAATGGTGGATTCTCGTCCAATGATGCCCCAAGTACAAGAGTTCCAAACTCTCATACATGATGTTCATTCTGAGGGGATGCCTCTACCCGACGCGTACACTTTGGCGCTCTTGGTCGACAAGTTGCCGCCTAGTTGGAAGGAGTTCAAGGGATACCTTAAGCATAAGCGAAAGGAAATGACTCTAGAAATTTTGGTTGCTAAGCTCCAAACTGAAGCTCAAGTCCGTGACCAAGACTTGAAAACCAAAGCTCTTATGGATGCTAAGGCTAATCTGACTGAAGGTAGGGGCGGACCATCCAAAAAGCGTCCACTTCCTACCAAAGACAAGGGAAAGGATGTGGCACCTCCGGCGAAGTTTACCGGAACGTGCTACAACTGTGACAAGCCCGGCCATATGGCGAAAAACTGCCGAAAGCCGAAGAAGAACAAGGGAAAAGGCAAAGTCAACCATGTCGAGAAGGACTTTGACTCTTAGGACAAAGATGATCTTGCTGCAATGATCACCGAGGTAAATCATGTCTCGGAACCTAACCCTGTTACTTGGTTTCTTGATACAGTGCATTGTTCACATCTGTGAACCGAGACTTGTTTTTCACTTACAAGGAGATTCAAGACCGCTTCATCACGAGAGGCAAGTGATCGTACCTCTCCGATTCTTGGAATTGGGCTGTTGTGCTTCAATTCACCTCGGTGTGGAGATAACTCAAGGATGTCTTTGCATGCTCCGCAATCCGCAAGAATTTGGTGTCTGGTGTCAAATTAGTTAGAGCTAAATTTGATGTAGACCTTCGTAGCGATTTTATGATAATACGCAAGTTTGGCAAGACTCTCGGGAAAGGTCATATTGTCGAGGACATGTTCAAACTTAGCGTTCGTACTTGTAAGCCTCCAAAGGCAGTTGCTAATAATAATGCTACTACTTCTGCTTATTTGCTTGAGTGCTCAAATTTATGGCATTGTAGATTAGGTCATGTGAATCTAAACGCTATAAAAATATTAGTAAACTTAGATTTACTAAAATTAAATGAAATCAAAAATCAAAACAAATGCGAGATTTGTGTTGAGGCAAAAATGACGAAACTACCGTTTCATTCGGTAAAACGGGACACAAAACCCCTTGAATTAATTCACACAGACGTGTGTGATTTAAAGTTTGCGCAAACTAGAGGTGGTAAGAAGTACTTTATCACTTTCATCGATGATTGCACAAGATATTGTTATCTTTATCTTGTGAGAAGTAAAGATGAGGCTATTGAAGCCTTTAAGAACTTCAAGAATGAAGCCGAGAATCAATTAGGCTGTCGTATTAAGATGGTTCGAAGTGATAGAGGAGGTGAATATGTAGCTCCATTTGAGGAATTATGCAACGAAATTGGTATAATTCATCAAACCACGGCTCCATATGCTCCACAATCTAATGGCGTTGCCGAACGTAAGAATCGAACACTTAAAGATATGATGAATGCGTTATTAATTAGTTCAGGGTTGCCCCAGAACATGTGGGGGGAAGCTGTCTTGACAGCCAACTACATATTGAACAAAATTCCACGCAAAGGTAAGGATGTTACTCCTTATGAGTTGTGGAAAGGAAGAAAACCATCATACAAATATCTCAAAGTGTGGGGGTGTTTGGCGAAAGTTGAAGTGCCTCTACCTAAACAAGTTAAAATTGGTCCTAAGACGATCGATTGTATCTTTATTTGTTATGCACTTAACAGCAGCGCCTACAGGTTTGTTGTACACAAATCCGAGATACCCGACATTCATGTAAATACAACGATTGAATCAAGGAATGCTGTATTCTTTGAAAATATCTATCCTTATAAGAATAAGGTTGATCCTAACTCTAGCAAAGGAGTTGATGATGAAGCTACAAGTTCTAAACTTGTAGATGAGCCTATGTGTTATGAAACCATAGATGAAGCCTCTAGCTCGAATCCGGTGTTATCTGAACGACCGAATGAAGCGACCTAGGTCTACGCTACCAATGTAGAACCTAGACGAGGTACTAGAATACGGAAAGTAAAGATATACGGACCCGACTACTGCTTTGATGTTAGACGGTGAACCAAGATTCGTAAAAGAAGCTTTATCCGGTCGGATGCGGCTTTCTGGAAAGAGGCAATAGACATTGAGATTGAGTCTATTATGCTGAATCATACTTGGGTGTTAGTTGAATTACCACAGGGTTGTAAGGCTTTAGGATGAAAATGGATCCTAAAGAAGAAGTACAAGTCTGACGGTACTATTGACAAATATAAGGCCCGACTTGTAGTTCAAGGCTTTAGGCAAAAAGCTGGTTATGATTTCTTTGATACCTACTACTTAGTGACAAGACTTACTTCTATCAGGGTGCTACTCGCTATTGCTGCTTTACGCAATCTCGAGATTCATCAAATGGATGTTAAGACTGCATTCTTGTATGGGGAGCTAGAAGATGAAATCTATATGAAACAACCGGAAGGGTTTGCAGTACCTGGGAAAGAGCACATGGTATGCAAACTACAACGGTCTTTATATGGTTTGAAACAAGCACCTCTGCGGTGGCATTTGAAATTTGACGAAGTGATGTTGTCAAATGGTTTCAATATCAATGAGAGTGACAAATGTGTCTATGTTAAGAAAACAAGTGACAATTACGTCATTGTTTGTCTATATGTAGATGACATTTTGATAATGGGTAGCAACTCTCGTGTGATTGGTGAAACGAAACGAATGCTAAGTAAGAATTTTAGCATGAAAGACATGGGTTTGGCTGATACTATTCTTGGAATTAAGATTCTGAAAACGCCTAACTGAATTGCTTTGACACAATCTCATTATGTTGAGAAAGTGTTAAGGAAATTCAACGCTTTTGATAAACCCATTGCTAAGACTCCTTGGGAACCGAATGTTCATCTGAATTATCATAAGGGTGAACCTGTGGGTCAAGATGAATATGATAAGATCATTGGGAGTTTGATGTATCTGTCAAATTGTACCCGTCCTGATATAGCATGCTCGGTTCACAAGTTGAGTAGCTACACAGCTAATCCAAGTAAAGAACATTGGAGGGCTCTAGAACGAGTACTGAGTTATTTAAAATATACTCAGAACTTTGCGATTCATTATTCAAGAGAGCCTGCTGTACTTGAAGGGTATTGTGATGCTAATTGGATATCCGAATCGAAAGACTTATTTTCTACGAGTGGATATGTGTTCACTATTGGGGGTGGTGCTGTATCTTGGACGTCCAAGAAACAAACTTGTATTGCTAGGTCTACCATGGAATCTGAATTCATAGCTTTGGATAAAGCTGGTGAAGAAGCTGAATGGCTTAAAAATTTCCTCGAGGATATTCCATGTTGGACGAGACCTGTGCCGTCTGTATTGATACACTGTGATAGCCAAGCTGCTATTGGACGGGCACAAAATATGTTTTATAACGGTAAGTCTCGACATATTCGTCGACGACATAATGCCGTGAGACATTTGATCTTGAGTGGGATTATCTCAATTGACTATGTAAGGTCAATAGATAATCTGACGGATCCGCTGACGAAGAGTATTAATCGAGATCAAATGTATAAATTGTTAGAGGGAATGTGTGTTAAATCCACATCTTAAGGATGATTATAGCGGAAACCCAACCTTGTAGATTGGAGGATCCCAAGAGCTTGGTTCAATGGGATAACGAAGTTATAATAATCCGTGTGTTAAAACACTCAAACATACTTATTCTCTGAGAACAGTGAGTGATTGTTTACCTACATGTGGTGAGGTTAAGTCTTATGATTTTTAATGATTCTTGATTACCTCGGAGAGGTCAAGTATAGTAGGATACTTGGGAATAAGAATCACCTATATAAGTGTGAAGTGAGGGCCGCTTCAGTTGATACACTTATGAATCCAAAGGGGTGTCCAAGGCCGAAAAGGACACAAAACGTTAGAACGGATGGAATTGAGATGATATTGTGTCTATATTATTGTCTCAGTATACACCATGGAGGACTAGTTCAAGGTTTTCATGACCACTATGCCGCCAGTATACTCGATGATGTTGACAATGGATAGGTTCAAGGTCACAAGCCACCTAGCCAAATGCAATATTGTCTCTTGAGGACTGAACTATGCATTTGCATTCATTTTGCATTGGCATTCTCACTCATGTGGGGGATTGTTGGAAATGGTTTAGTAATTAACCATTTATTAAGAATAAATATTGTTAATTAAATAATTATTATTTAATTAAAATATTTATTGAATGTTAATCTACGTCATGAGTAGATGAACGTGGTATATTTAATATTTCTAAACCGATTTCCGGTGAGTGAGATATTATATGTTAAAGTTGGATGTTGAAGTAGGAACTAACATGATGTTAGTTATCCCACATTGATTGTGGATGGATGTTTTGACTTGTATTTAAAGTCTTTGCCTTTATGGGCTTAATAACAAGTGGGTTGGTGTGTATGGGTGTCCTCGCACACACACACACGCGCGCGCGCGCCGCCGCCGCCGACCGACCGACCGACCGTCCGTCCGTCCGGGTCGGGTCGGGTCGGGCTCGGTCCAGGCCCATGACTTGGATCTTGGCAATTGGTGTTTGGGCTTATCTTTTTGGCCCAAATCCGTAAGTCCACTAGCCTTTTGGTATGGACAAGACTCTTGAGTTGGCTTGACTCTTGAGTTGGCAAGACTCTTCATCCGACCAGCCCTTTGGGCGTCTGAAACCGCCAGCCATCATGGCAGGAGTAATGGCTATGAGTCCCTTCACATGATCAAGGAGTACTATATATATGTCATCATTCTGTTCATTGCAAACACACGAAAATCAGTGCATTTTTATCATATCATATACGAGCCTACTGCTCCATCCGTTCGCAGTGCTCGATCGGTTTACTTATTCATCGCGAGACGTTCAGATCGTTTTAACCTTTGGGGACGAGCCGCTTCACCGTGAGCACTACTGGGGCGTATTCTCGTCTTGCGGGCAGAAGCTCTAGCTTCGGACGATCTTCTGTACTTTATTAAAAATTGTTCGTTCGTTTCAAGTGTAATAATTTTCTTTCTGTTCTTTGTTATAGTTAAGTTCAGAATATTATTTGTAATACACGGCCAAGTATCGAATTTATTCCAACAGTAACGTCATTTTCATTGAAAAATATAATATCATATCTTTCATTTTCTTTTGCAATTTTGTCAAAAGTAATGTCTTATATGCCGCTCCTTTTTCAATGAAAATAGTGAAGTCATTTGTCGTTTAGCAAGAAATTTGTTCTTTAAATTTGGGATCCACAAATCAGAAATGTATCTCTCATAAAAAGTATTTTGAAAGTCTAGTGTAGAAAGATGGAGTTTTCAGAATCCTCATATAGATCTCATCCATTTAAAACTATATGTATTTTAGGTGGATCCAGATTGATAGGTCATATCCAGCATGTAGATATGGCGTATCAATTCGTAAAAGAATTAGGAAAGCACACAATCGATATATTGTATGGTGGGAGTAATCATAGATTTTTGGGTTATCTTTTAGATGCTGCACAAAATGGGAGAATAAGTATAACAAGTGCCTTACACTTTCCCACAGTCAGAACCAGTAGTATAGGAGGTTCAACTGGGTTGATGCTTCAAGCACAGTCTGTTCATGATAGTTTGATGTATGTGGTGAATAATAGTGATGCCTTTATTGTTCTTCCATGTGGATACGGCACAATCAATGAGATATTCAACATCACGTCATGGGCTGAGCGGGACTTCCATACCAAACCTATATGTTTGTTGAATATTAATAATTTCTTCAGCGATTTGCTTGTCTTTCTGGATCAAGGAGTAGATCACAAGTTTATATCTCAGCCATCACGAGATATAATAATATGTCTTGACATCTTGCTGATCTACTTATAAAGTTTCAGGCATATATTTCAGTTAAGAATTTGGAAGTCAAGGCTCATCAGCCACAGAGTATTGGCGCCAAACGAAAAAGAAGTTTAGATCCTTTAGATCTTTCATTATAAACCCTGATGACAGGGGGTGGCAGAGTTACGGAGTTTTATACTCTCGAGACGCACCCCTTCTCTTTTTATGGGTTTCATATGTATTTTCTTTTTCGCGTTTCATATTGTCGAGTGTTTACTGCCTTTCAACTAGTTTCGATATTTTCACTTTGACTACTGTGTGCTTCTTCCAGAGCAATAATAAGATTATCTTTTGCTTTTATGTAAATACATTATTTTCACGAATATGTGATATATGCTTCTCAATAAGCATTTTCATGTCAATATGATTTTAATGATCCCACCATGTAATATAATCAACATGAGATTTATTGAGCAATTATTTTTCAGTGATAGTTTTTCATGGGATTTTCTTTAATTAATCGGTGATAGCTTATGATATCACTTGCTCAATTTTCTCCGTTCGTGTTTAATAATCATGGAGATTGGATATTATTTTCATCAACTGCTTCTTCTTCGAGAGCATGATTTGAATCATTGATCAACTACTTTTTCAGAGTAGGATTTATTTCTTTCAACTGCTTCTTCAGAGCAGGATTTAGATAATCGATCAACTACTTCTCTAGAGTAGGATTTATTTTTATCAACTGCTTATTCGGGAGCAGGATCTATGAACCATTCTTGTGGTATAACCAACCACGAAGGTGATATATAATATATAGATTTCATATGTAAAATCATCCGTCTTGTGATAATTGAACTCATCACATGGGAGGTATTATAATTATATAAAATAAACGCAATAAATATGTGGTTTTAAACCACCACTTTGAGATAAGTAAGAGACATAATTTAAACTGCAAAATAATTAACTGCTTCTACCAGAGCAGGATCGTCCAATCAATTACTCAAAATAGTCATCGTCAAGGTATAGGTCGAAATATCGACTGCCGTTAATAGCAAGTGTAATGGTATGTATAACTCTTTGCGATTTCCGGAGTTGGATATTAATTCGTACATTTAAATAATGACATATATGAAAAGAGTTAATACCCATATCAATATTAGTGTCAAATTGAAGCTCTCGTGAAATGGGTCACGATGGTATCAAGAAAAATCAATTGTGATATCATATATATCTTATATTTAAGAAAAACCGAATTAATGATTTAATGAATTAAAATGAATATAATATTTTATTTTGTTTTAATATTTGCTTCAATATTCACGTATTGGTCCAAAGCCAGAATATGTTGACCTAGTTCTTTTCTTCTTCATCCCTGTTCTCCCTTTTTTTTTCAGGCTTCTTCTCGTTCCTTTTTTTTTTATGTTCTGTAAATCAACACATATGTGTATAATTATTGACAAGGAGAGATAGAAAAAAATACCTCACCAATGCAAATAGCTCTCCTCCGCCGGTCAAAGTTGATTCAGATCGAATCCCCATAGATAATTCAAAACGAGTGTTGCTTATTTCTCAAATCGGGTGTAGCTGGCCCAGATTGATCGGAATTTGCTCAAATCAAAACTAGAGTCGCCGGATCCAAAAGGAACGCCGGTCGCGCGAGGAGGCACATATTTGAAGACGCCCGAACCCGCCTCCGGACCACCGACAACAGCAGCAACAGGATCGGAAACCACCGACGAAAAAAAAAAACCGCCAACCGACGCGGAACCCGAGCCAACGGCGGCCACCGACGAATCCAGCCAACCAAACTCGGGGAACAGCACGCCAACCGCCGTGGGAGAAGGAGCAGCAACCCCACGGCTGCAGCCCGCCACCGAACCCACAACAGACAACCGATCCGGATGAAACTCCAGATCGGAAGCACCACTGACCGCCTCTTGCACGAGGGAAAGCCTAGACGCCGAACCGGAAAGAGGAGAACCCACCGGACGGACGACCGAAGCTGACCCAGCAACAGGAAACAACGCGCCGACCGGAAGAGACACACCAGACAAAGCACCAACCGCCACGATTTGAGAAAAAGATGAAGAAACGGAGGCGATTTGAGAGGGCACCGCCGATTTTATATCTCCTAGGGACGGGAGAGATGTTTGGACAGAGAGTAATGAGGACGGTGCAATATTAGAAGAATCATATGCAGATCTGATATAATTAAAGGCATCTCGATCTGCTAGGGGAGTTGACTGGGGATACTCTCCAGATGAGATATGGGGAATCACCTCACATGTGATAGACAGATCAGCATATGTTTTTTTTATTCTGAGCATTTAACTGGAGATCCCGATTTGATGCTCCGATCGAATTAAATGATGTAATATGTAATAATCCAATTTCTGATACAGACGGTCATCTATAAGATGCAACTGCAACTGTAGAGCATACTCTTGTGATATTACTCAAATGGTTAGAGTCGTACTGATAACATGTTATAAAATCGAAATAATAGATAGAGAAATTAGAGAATGATTCTCAAATATATTTTTCATTAATAACTGAAGCTCTATTTATAGGAAAACTTCATATGGCACAATCGTAATTACATAATTACATCAGGGGCATAATAGTCATTTACACTATATAAAAACAAAAATATAATTGAAATGTCACTTTCATGGTTTTTTTTTATAACATATTTGACATTATCACTTTATGTGAATATTGAGATCTATATTTAATACTAAAATTTTTTGAAAAAATATTAATTATCACAATACAAGGGCTATTACATTTTAATACTATTGTTTGTGATTTTAAGATACTTCTCTTGTCGTTGTGCTTAATCACAAGTGTAATTTTTGTATCTAATTCCGACCCTTTTAATTATGAAGAACAGCTACCAAAAACAGGGGTGGAATAAAAAATCCACCTTCTTGATATTCATTCGAGCTCGATCCATACAAAAATAATTTGAATTTGATTAGTTAATATAATAAAGTGTTGAATATAATTTTTCTATTTGGTAAGATATAAAGTTCAACTCGAGATAAACTCTTACGCACCCTGCCTTTTGACTGCCCTTTGGTGCATAACCGTGCTAAACTGTATGCATAAATGTATCAGAAGTAATGCACATGGGGACTCAAGGCAAAGGCACCTAAGAATTTCGCATGAACGTAACCTCGTGGTGCTGCAATTATATAATCCACAATGAAGGGTAAAGTTTTTTTTTTTTTTTTTGATTACTTTCGCAATAACAGCAGTTCAAACTTCCATGACCGAAAGGGCACGATAAAGAAAAGGAAAAAAAAAAGGCAAACAAAATCCGATGGTCGTCCAAGACAACAATATTTGATTTCTTATGGACCAAAATGTTAATTGAAAGAGCACCGAACTACCAATGGTTACACCATCAATTCATGCTACAACTCAACATACAGTCATTAGATTCATGATCGGGCATATCCGGCAGCAATATGTCTAAGTAAAGATGCCTCAAAGGCACCTACCTCCTTAAAGCTCCATAATTTCCTGTCATCTACAAAGAAAAAAAAAATATGAGGCTCAAAACTTCAGTCTTTGTCGAGGTATAATTAATTAGTGCAGGCAAATTTCAAATTTGTTTCTGATTTATAAAAAAATCCGCCTTCATTTTACAAACCATGGAGGGTGTTTGTAATTTTGAAATATAATTGGGGGATTCTGTAATAAACCCAATTTCAAGAGTAATTTTTTTCTTTTTTTCTTAATATTACTTGGGATATATAAGGCCCGGGTGCAGTGATAAGTATGCGAGGGTTGCTAGGTCGTCGCCCAGAAGCGGCGCGCCACCTTTACATCTGAGGGTGGTGTCAAATGAGCAAGGATGCGCTACACTTCATAGGCCCGGGTGTAGTGGAAAATATGCAAGGGTTGCTAGGTCGTCGCCCGGAAGCGGCGCGCCACCTCGAAGTATGGGTGTGGTGTCAAATGTGCAAGAATCCTTGCAGCGTGGACGGGGACAGACAGAGAAGTTAGTTCTTGCGGCTAGTAAGGGTAGTAAGGTGCGGTTTGGAACTTGGAACGTTGGCTCTTTGTGGGAGATCGGCGAAGTGGGGAGGTTATGAAAAGGAGGAGAATTCACATAATGTGTCTACAAGAGACTAAGTGGGTTGGCGAGAAGGCAAGAGTGTTAGCTCCTTGGGGTTACAAGCTTTGGTACTGGAAAGGATAGAAGTAGAAATGGAGTGGGTATCGTCATTGATAAAGAATTCATTGATGATGTGGTGAAAGTGTCAAGAAAGAGCGATAGAATAATGAGTATTAAGCTTGTGATAGGGGATGAGTTTCTAACTATCATAAGTGCTTATGCACCACAAGTAGGATTGGATGCATCGATCAAACAAGAATTTTGGGAAGATTTGGAAGAGGTTGTCGAACGAATTCCTATGGGTGAGAAATTGATCATTGGTGGTGACCTCAATGGGCATGTCGGTGTTAGCGAGATGGCTTTGAGAGCATTCATGGTGGCTTTGGTTTTGGGGACAGGAATGAAGCAGGAAATGATATATTGGATTTCGCATTAGCTCATGACTTGGGTATTATGAACACTTGGTTCGAGAAAAGGGACTCTCATTTGGTGACATATAGAAACGGAGGTAATGCAAGTCAGATTGATTTCTTTTTAGTAAGGAATGTTTGGAGGAAAAGTTTTACTAATTGCAAGGTAATACCCGGTGAGAGTGCTGCAACACAGCATAGGGTTGTGGTGCTTGATTTTCGAGGTAAGAGGCACTTAAGAAAGAGAAGACCACAAGTTGACCCTCGAATTAAGTGGTGGAAGCTCCAAGGGGAGACTCGACATACTTTTGTGGCTAAGATTGCTGATAGTGGTATTTGGTCTGATTGCACGGAGATGGATATAGATTCGATGTGGAACTTGTTGGAACACAACATAAAGGAAGTTGCAAAAGAAGTCCTAGGAGAATCTAAAGGAAACAGACCATCAAGTAAGGACACATCTTGGTGGAATGATGAAGTTAAGCAAGCGATAAAGACCAAACGTGAATGTTATAAGGTCTTGGGTAAATGCTCGAGCGATGAGAATTATGAGAAGTACAAGAAAGCTCGAACAGAAGCTAAAAAGGCAGTGCGAAATACCCGATCAAAGGTCAATCAAGAATTATATGCAAGATTAGATACTAAAGAAGGGGAAAAAGATATCTATAAACTTGCTCGAATGAGAGAGAAGAAGACGCGAGATATTGGAAAAGTTAAATGTGTAAAGATCTTGACCAAAAAGTTTTGGTTCAAGGTAAAGAGATAAAAGAGAGATGGAGGTCATACTTTGATACCCTATTCAATGGCCATCAAGAACAAGATATCGGGAATTTAAACATCCCTCAAGTATGGTTAACCGAGAGTTTAAGAGAAGAATCCAAAAGGGTGAAGTGACAATTGCATTGAAGAAGATGGGGTCAAAGAAAGCGGAAGGACCGATGGTATACCTATTGAAGTTTGGAGGTGTTTGGGGAGAGAGGGATCGAATGGGTAACTATGCTTTTCAATAAGATTTGGAGAAGCAATAAGATGCCGTCGCATGGAGGAAAAGTATTCTCGTCCCTTTGTATAAGAACAAAGGTGATGTTCAAGATTGTTCTAATTATCGCGAATTAAACTAATGAGTCATACCATGAAGTTGTGGGAACGAGTGATTGAACAAAGGATCGTGAAATATGTGAAGATAACAGAAAATCGGTTTGGATTTATGCGGAAGATCGACCATGGAAGCAATTTATCTTATCCTATAGTTGATGGAACATTATCGAGATAAAAAGAAAGATCTGCATATGGTTTTTATTGATTTAGAGAAGCGTATGATAAAGTACCAAGAGAAGTACTTTGGTGGGCCTTAGCAAAGAAGGGTGTATCGCGGAAATATATTGACATTATAAAGGACATGTATGAGGGAGCTAGTACAAGTGTACGTACTAATGTTGGGAGGACAAGAATACCCTACTACGATTGGGGTCCATCAAGGATCTGCTCTTACTCCTTTTCTCTTTGCAATACTCATGGACGAATTGACAAGAGAAATTCAAAATGACGTTCCGTGGTGTATGATGTTCGCAAATGATATTGTGTTGATTGATGAAACGAAGGTTGGAGTGCTGTGAAATTGGAACTTTGGAGGGATACTTTGGAAGCTCGAGGCTTTAGCCGAAAGAAGTAAGACCGAATATATGGAGTGTAGGTTTAGCGAAACAGTGATAGAGAGGCGGGGATGATCACATTTGATGGGAAAGTTGTTCATGGATCCACTTTCTTTCGGTATCTTGGATCTATTATCCAAAAGGATGGAGAGCTAGATGGCGATGTGGCTCACGAGAATAAAGGCGGGGTGGTTGAAGTGGAAGAGTGCCACAGGGTTTTATGTGATCCGGCATGCCTCATAGATTAAAGGGTAAATTTTACCGCACGGCAATTAGGCTCATTTGTTATATGGCACCGAGTGTTGGGTCAGAAACAAGGTCACGTTCAAAAGATGAATGTGGCAGAGATGCGTATGCTACGATGGATGTGTGGTCATACAAAAAAGGATCGGCTCAGAAATGAGGTGATCAGAGAGAAGGTAAGAGTTGCGTCTATAGAAGACAAGATGATGGAGAATCGATTACGATGGTTTGGTCATGTGAGAAGAAGACCTATTGATGCCCCAGTGAGGAGGCTAGAAAGTTGGGGAGCAAGTAATGTTGTGAAAGGTAGAGGAAGACCCAAGAAAACTTGGATAAAGATGATTGAAAATGATATGCGGTTTCTTGGAATTGGAGAAAGTATGGCGATGGAGAGGCAAATGTGGCGGGAAAGAATACGGATGGTGGATGGAGTCTGATTTTTTTTTTTTTTTTTTTTTTTTTTTCCACTCTCTTTTTTTATTTGCTTTTTTCTCTACTTTTTCCCTCTTTTTTCTTTTTATGTTATTTATGTAACGATTATTGACGGTTTCAAAGTTTGATTCATGTTAGCCGACCCCAAATCATTTTGGGACTAAGGCTTAGATGTTGTTGTTGTTGTTGTATTACTTGGGATATATAATGAATGAGTGATGAAAAAGAGAAACCCCCAAAGTATCAGTTACCCGAGGTTGAGACTTTTTCTTGCCCATGTCATCTTCATTGTCAAAATCTGCATTTCTGAGCAATCTATGAAGTGAAGAGGACGGGGAGTTATCGGATTTCCTTCCCCTTTTAGAGGTGGTGGTAGTACCCCTACCCCTACCCCTTGGCGCGGCTCTTTTTCTGCCCTTGCCCTGCAGAGTTCCGCCATCATCCTTGCATAGGAAACACAAAATTTTGAATTAACGTGGGCCAGAAAGAGATGAAAATATTACTTGGATAAAAAAAAATGGTACTACCTCCGCCCACTTGAAGAGTACTTTGATAAATTACAATTATTTGTTTTTTGTCATTTTAATGAAGGTACCACTCGTTTTTTAAACTATCTACTCTCACTTATTCTTTTAGTGTTTCTTTTTCAATCAACTAAAATTGTAATCTACAAACAAAATACTTTAACTTTAAGGAATATTATATACATTTCAATTAGATATTAAGATTTTTATTTAAAGTATACTCTTCGATTGGGATAAAATCATGTTTCAGAAGTAGATTCTTCAAGTGGGACGGGCGGAGTATCAAATAAAAGGCTATAGTCCATACCGAGCTGTCGGCAATATCATTAGCATCAAATTTAGCAGTTTCGTCGTTTGAATCTGAATCAACTTCCTCTTCATCAGCCAAACTCCGAACGGAAGCCGATGCAGCAACTGATGCAGGCCTACAGTAAGGAAATCGAACATAATTTTTTTTGGAGTGATGAGGATTCTCACTCTGACAGCTGTGTTAATTCTGCTGCAAAATATTGTGTGAGAGCAAAAAACCGACATGATTCCTCTAGTAGAGATGCATGTAGCTTCACAAACCCTTTATATGCAACTCAAAAGCATTACTGAGCTATGGTTTTAAAATTGCAGAATAAATCCGAGTGTTTTGCTCTCATGTGATGACAAAGAATTATGAAAATCAAGCAACGTTGAACATTAAGATTATTTGTTTATCCTTCCCAGCGAATTCAGTGACTAGATAATAGGGAAAAATAATCGCCAAGACCGAAAAAGACAAAACATGATCTAAGCAAAGAAAAAAGTAAGCCACTTACCCAAACTGCAACGATAAAAATTCAAATATCAAGTTTAACAGAAAATCTTATTTTAAATTGAAATTTCATTAAATGTCTTGAAATTCCAATTGGAGTTTGTTTTATAATTAGATTCCTTCATAAAAGAAATCATGCCAATAAAGTATAGGGCTATAGGACTCGAAATCCTTTTGAAGAACTTTCCCAAGTAGGAGGTAATTTGTAAAGGCCAAAGTTACAATCTGATTGCTGCCAGAATGCAATTTACATATACTTTAGGCAAATTTGAGTTAAATGGATGATATATATATTTATTGCATTCCAAGGCTTATATTTTTTATATTTGGAGAAAAATATTATGCGTGTTCGTTTTGCAGGAATTAACGATATTATCTAGCTGCGTATTGATGCATTTACCAGCATAATGAATATGCCAACCCATGAAATTGTAAACGATTAATTATTGCACTAGAAGGATTAGAAAGGGAACAACATCACACAAAACTAGCAGGACATGGCCGGTGTCATATTTCTACCCGACATGGTCTGTTGGTAAATATGGGCCAGGCGTGTCTCTCTAGAAGGCGAATTTTGAGTGATTTTTCTTGGGATAACTTGTGGTTAAATGATTGTTTTCACAAGAATGTAGTGAAGTTATCTAAGTCAACAAGAAACAAGAAAAAAAGTAAATTGCTGGAGAAGAATATGTGAAGTGTCCTAAGAATAATAAATAAGAGAAAATTGAGAGATTTTGGTGTAAAATTGTCATCCAGTTTTTCCTATAAATACTAGGCATTTGGATGCCTCAATCATGAAGTTCTTATAAAAAAATTCAACAAAATTCAATCTAGAAAGCAAGTGAGCAGATAAAGAAAATATCAAATGAAGCAAGGGGAATCGGCAATAAAGGAAGCAAAAAATAAGGATTCATAATTTCTAGGTTTTATTTTCCTTTCTTTTCTTTTCTTGTAGTTATTTTCCATATATTGAACATGTTACTGATAAATATGTTAGTGTTTTTCAATTGGTCATGTAACATCTTGCGATTCCAAGACTGAGAGTAAATTATTTTTCTCTTTATGATTTCTTATAATTGAATTTTATCTTTTAAAATCCTATACAAGTATTTAGCTCAGATTGCTTGTTTTAACATGTGGCCTATGATTTGACATGATAGATATATTGATTCGTAAATTGAGTGAGGAGTTCAATTATTAGGTAGAAATACTTGACACGACTTGCTTGTTGAGAAACCGGTAAATGGTTGTGAAATCTGGAGCATATTTAATCTTTCATACTTTCTGAGAGTTGGGTATCATATGTTGAATGAAGACTAAACGTATAATAATTTGATCTAAATGTCTATTTGATCTCGAGAAAGATGGTAAATATATTGGTGTGATCTAAGTTCAGTTGTGAGTTATTTGATAAAAACTTTACTAATTGAAACCATCATCTTTGAATCCAGTTATAACTTCATCGTTCTTAACCAAATCTTTTATTTCTTAGTGTTTATTGCAAATTAATATTTTCGTAACTTCAGTCATCAACTCAAACTCGATTTTCTAAACAAAACTATAATTTCTTAGTCTTGTGAGATACGGGCTTGCTTGCCATTACTATAGATGAAACCGTATACCTGAGGTGGTATTATAAACACATGCGAATAAATTCTCAAATAGCACATGGTGTAACACGTCACTTCTTAAAGAAATCAGAAATAACCACAAGAGAGAAATGCAGAAAATGGGAGTGGCAACCGTTTATTGCATAAATTAGCTGAATTTCTAGCAACTTTCACACAGATGTTCGTTCCAGACTCATTCAGAGATCTAGGTAGATCTTTAACTGAGCATTCTCACAAGACAAGGGACATCAACAGAATCAACGATGTAATGCAAAGAAACACACACACACACACACTCACACTTTTTCCTGCTTACCATCAATAAAAAAGTTCTGAATCTGTAATAACATCAGCAAGTAACGCTAAAGAGCATAACAATTAAGCTGACCTTTGTGAATGTCGGAAACCCAAGGCTGCATCTAGTGTAGTCTGCTTTAATGCATTTGATGTTCTACCTCTCCCCCTTCCTCTTCCTCTGCCTGTAGCCTTACCAACTTCTGGAATTTGACGAGAGGACTTCAAAGTTTGAGAGGGCTCTTGCGTGCCCCTTCTGGTAGACCTTGAGCCAGAGAATACAGTAGCATCTTCATCATCACTGAACGAAACAGCACTTCCAACTCCTCTAGAGGACTGGCCACTAAATGTGAATTGTTGGGCATCTTTTGGCTTCAACGCTCTTTCTTTGACACGTTCCTGCAAATAAGCACATTTATTATCATTTAATCAATTTTTCTAAACACTAGAAAACCGCCTTTCTGATGATATCAGCATGAGTTTGAAGACACCACTGTCTATAGTGTGAAAATACTATATTAGATACTATACTCTTATTCAGCGAAATTAGTGGATCAACTTATAATTGCAATATATATATATATGTATATATATATATATATATATATATATATATATATATATATATAACAGAAATATAAGACCCCCCATCCAATATGTTAAGTCAATTTTCATGTCAGCATTTCTCTTGAAGAAAATAGAGGGAGGATGGAGGAAAAAGACTTATTGCCTCTAAGCACTCTCCAACTTTAACAATAATGTCTTCCTCTTCAAACTTCCGATTCTGAACATCTGAATCCTGAGCTATTTTACTCTGTCATAGAGAAAATTTCCAAAATGATCAGAATACTGCCACGGTGGTTTATACATCAAACAGTTAAGTAAGCAAACAGCCAAACCAATGGGACAATGAATCTCAATTTATGAAAATACCCAATTAACATCATGTATTAAAGATTATATTATAAGTCACTTACACGAGTTTCTTCGAGGTTGTATTGCAGACAAGAATGGAAAGCCGTTTTGTCATCCTTATTGACAAAATTGTGTAAGGCAACATCCAAATCATTGACAGGGAGTATTTCCATCTTCTGCATCATATACAAAATTTGTATTAAATGATGGGACAATACGGAAGTACATATTATTTGGATCATTTAGAATTTTCTCCTAAGCACCTTCACACAAATAAAATAATGCACCTAAACTAATATAGAATTTCTAAAACATATGAAGAAGGTCGATACTTACAAAAGATCACAAGACAGAAATGCATTTGTGGAGTTATGTTATAGAAGATCAAAGATATTCAACAACTCCGATCACCATATTGATTAATCATACAATTATATACGAGAAAAATGATGTGAGTTATACCAGATTACTTTCAGCAACTAAAGCTTCAATATTCTGCTGGTTCAGTTCTTCAGGTCGGAGACGTTCCGAATCATCAATTTTACCTAGAACAGAAGAAATATTTTTAGGCTATCACACTCGATAAAATCCCAAAATTAGTGATACTGGTGCATCAACAAATTCTAAATCATATTGTTTAAACTATGCAGGAATGCAGCACTTGGCTAAATTCAATATTTGAGAGGAGAGGATGGGGAGAAGGAAAAAGAGGCGCCTTAGCAACTTGTGTAATGTAATGGTAATTTCATATAGGGACTTCTTAGCAGCAGTAACTAGCTGAAGGTGTAAACAGTTATCATACAACCTCATAACACGGCAGTAATTTGTTTAAGCTTACAATTTTTATTACGTATATACTTGTTACTTATCCAGTATGGTTCCTAGAACCAGATATATTACATCAGTGGCTGCACTTAGTAAAACTGGAAAATGAAGAAGTACAATACCGATAGCAGAATGAAACACAGAGTCACAGGCTTACCTTCACTGCTACCTTTTCTAGATGATTTAGAAAATATGAGAATATCCTGGGGATTTGCAACCTACAAAATTTTCATTAGGTCAGGAAAGTGTCGGCCTTCGAAGTTTCTCTTGCTTTTAACAGAGTGTGAGTGAGAGGAAACAGAAAATAAATTCCAAACCTTTCCGACATACTTCTGCCCAAACCTTTGCGGATTTATCGTCATAAATCCAGAATAATCCACCTATTTAATTTAAAAACAAATGAGTAAACTAAAACGCAAAACTGACCAGACCAAGACTAAGAAATGAGTCTTCATTGGAAACCTCAGGAGGTAAAAGCAAAAATAATAAATAGAAGAATCACCTTGATTCGAACTAAAGGAAGCTTGACTTCTGCTTTCTTTGTAGACTTTTTGTTAGCACTATCTATCAAACTACTTACCTGCAAGAAACCCAAAGAAAGGAACGGCAACTAAAAAAAAATGGCCAAAGAAAAGATTGAAATAGAAAAAGAAAACAATGTGTGCACGTGTTTACAGAATGTAGAAATGAACACAAAGACCCAGAAGAGTCGTACCACTTTGTCCAAATGTTCAAGAATAGAATTCTGATCATTAGCATCTATATGAGATTCATCCTTCAGCACTACCTATATATAATAGACTATTAGTACAACAAGCCAATATCTCTCCACTTGTCAACATAGCGAAAAATTAATCACCTCTGTATACTCAAAAGGCCTCACTGAGTTGAGAGGTATTTTTGTCGGCCGATACTGATTCCCCTGGTTGTTATACAGTAAGATATATACAAATTATAGACTTCACGGAATTGGCAAAAGCCAAAAAAGAGAAAAAAAAAACGAAGGGCAGATAAAATTGTTAAAGAGAATAAGATTTTGGTCAATCAACCTTAATCTCTAAAAGCAGCACGTGTTTTGGCTTTGATTCACCATCAATCAGTGACGTTGCAACGGACGAACCAGGTTGAGTAATGTGAAAACCCATGCCTGGAACTTCCTATTAACCAAACAACCATCAATCACACATTTTAACCAAATATTGAAACAGTAAATGAAATTTGGCAGTTCAGTACCTGAGGATCAACAAGACATTCGTGCTCATGCCCCCAGACAATAAAGTCCATAAATCGAGGGAGGAAATGTTCATTTATTGCATTTTTTGGATTTGTCTTCACTCTGAAAGCATAATTATGATGTTTTAATATTTCCGAAACCTTAACCAAAGATTGCATGAGATTACAAAATGAGTCAATTCTTATATTATTAATCATCATTTTTCTGCAACTAAAATGCAGCTTGAGTATTAGCTGTTACCTATTCTGATGAAGTACTAGTATGTTGAACCAGTCTGAAACTTCACAACCTCCCTGGGCTTCCGGTCGCATCCACTGCACTGCATGCGGTGTCTGATTTCACAGGGAAAAACAAAAAAGAATTAGAAAATTATGTAAGGAGATAGAGTGAATACCCAGAATCAAACAGCTTATAAACCTGAAACATTCGATTCAGGCGTTCATCTCTGATATTTCCAAGGCCATACAGAGCTACAGATGTTGAACCCTATAAAACATTCTGTTCAGAAGTTATTCACTAAAAAGAACCATTCATGCTTCATCTAATAAAGTTTTCAACGAAATAGTGTCATCATCAAACCTTTTTTACAAGAATAGGGTAGAGAGTGATCTGCCCAACACCAGAACCTTCAAGAACCATTTTCCCAAAATAGTTGACAAGATTACACGCCGAAAGGATATCAACAGCAGAAAGGTTGTCCTGCAACAATAGTGGATAAGAATAAACAGAAAAAATTAGCAAGGTCTGATTAGCTGTGGGAACTGAAGAAATACTTCTTCAGTTGCCATAAAGTGAAGGCTGTTAAATCCTTGATGTGGGTAACACTGTGGGCGGTAGACTATTTTGACTGAGAAGTGTCAGTAACAACAAAGTCATTATACATAGAAACAAGCTCAGCATTTACCATAGAAATCATACCACTCCAGCCGGATCATCGTGATTTCCATGGATGCTGAAAACAGGCAACCCAACATTGAAGTGAGGATCTTCATAGTTTACATGGCCAAAGCTAAGAAAAGAAAACAAAGCCAGGTTAAAACTTCATAAATGACATTCACCCCCAAAATAAATAATAAATAAAAAGTATGAAGAAGATGGTGTTTTAAAATTTAACTTAGTGTATTGCCTTGCGAGAGACTAAACTTTACAGAATATCTCGGATAACGGAAGTTTTCAGAATAGCCTTCAAAAAATAAGCTCAAGGTTGCAACGGTAGAAGCTTATACTCCAACTGGTCCTTATTATAAGTCCATTGTTAATAAATACATCAAGAACAAGGTAAGTTAGTTAAAGGTGTAAAAAGGTGTTCTGGAAAAATCAATTTCCTACTTGCCCCATAATATAATATAAATATATAGAAAGAGTATTTACAGGGAGAGAGAGAGAGAGAGAAAGAGTAAATATATGTTAGAATATGAGCTATCATATTTATTTTCTTTTTATGGAGCTAAAATGAAGGTTATTTTTGTAAATGCTATTGAATAATTGTAGAAAACTATACAAAGGGACTTATAACAAGGATCGGAGAGAGTAAGGTATTAAGTTTTCGAGCAGATGCCCATAAAAAGGATACCAATTAACATGAGAAAGAAGACTTTCTCAGAGAAAGAGATGGATATCAATCACAATAAGGAATATAATTTTCTTACGAGTAAGAGAATTACGTGTTAGCAAAGTTCACTGTCTGGTCGCTGACAACTTGAAACTGAACTGGCCTATCATTGAGACAGTGACGGCGGAGGATTTCAATGGCTTTGACTAAAGTTGACCTTGAAGGCTTATTCTCATGAAAAAGATCACCACCAAGAAGTATGAAATCCACCTAACCGTTGCAGGGGGAATGGGGGGGGGGGGGGGAGTAAGATGATGGAAATAATAAAAAACAAGGTAAAATTTCCAGAGTGAGCACGAGATACAGGGAGAAGAAAACTATCTGCCAAAACTTAAATGAAAAACTAAAAAGTTAAAGTGATCTGAAAATTTGTGCTGCCCCGTGCATGTTTCCGTAACTTCATATTTTCAATTGTGATAGAGAAGTTGATGAACTCCAAATAGTAATATTAATTATTCACAATAAGTACAGAAGAAAATAACATCACGCATATGAAGCCAAACTAGAAGTAATAGTGCTGAAAACTATACCTGCTTTTGCTCTGCAATTGAGCAAATCTCTTCAAATGCCTGAAATGAATCGTGCCGGCGAATTTCATCCTTCTCCATATAACCAAGATGGCAATCCGTAGCTACTAATACCCGAAGCATATTGCTTTTATCTTCCCTGGAATTTTCAATTTAAAAAAAAAACAGTAGAAAAACAAAATCATTCTTCTGTTTTGAACCAAATTCACCAGTCAGTTTTCCAAAGCCATATGATAACCACCTACTATTTTTGAACTATCGAAACGCTACTTTCAACAACAACAAATATAAATCAGAATCTTTCGTTTTGATTCACCTTGAAGAATCAGCCATTTCGTGTATATCAGAGTTTCACCACTTATGCTGCGCGCGCGCGCGCACACACACACACACAAAGATTACTCAAACATATCTCTAACAATTTGGCAAAAGAGAGATGGTCGGGTTAGCAGTAATTCCCGAGTAAAAAAAATACAGTGTAAAACCCTAGCTCCAATACGCAAAAACAGCAGGTTACTAAATTAATTTGCATACGACTGATATGAATAGAAATTAAAGAGAGTATTAATCACATGAGGAAGCGGGTGGTTAATTTCGAAGGAGTATTGAAGCGGCGGAAGTGATGTTTGAATGAGGACTCTCGGCTGCGGATTCGACTGGCGTTCAGCGGTGGCGGGGGATTTTTAAAATAATTACAAACAAAAATATAGTGTGATGGAAGTTCGATTTTCTTTCTGGTTCCATTTTACTTACCGGTGCCTTCGCGAAAGTAAAAATAATATTTTTTGAAATAGTATTTTGAAAAAACAATTTTTTTAGTTATTATAAGTAGTTAAATAAATTTTCAATTCTTCATAATCTATCGGATACTTTCCAATGACAACTTTATTCCATAAAAAAATAAAAATTTAATCAGGACTATTAATTTCTTAATATTAATGATTGAGATTGCACACACTCAAATTAAAAAAAAAAAAAAAAAAACGTAGCAATATATATTTGAAATGAAAGAGTAATAAGGTAATTTCATAAATAAATTATTCTTTATTTAAAAAATCAAATAACTTACATTTTTCTTATCCATATTGATAAAATAAATAAATTAAAATAATTATCTTAATGGTCTATAATTTACTATACATACAATACTTAAAAGATATAAAATAAAATTATTATTGATATAAAAAACACCTAGAACGTAAAAAGTGGTGCGTTTGTATAAAAAGCAGCAGTATAATTCATTTATATAAGCAGGATACTGAATATCTAAAAGTACTGAAAAATTCGGTTCGTCAACTTAGTAAAATTAAATATTTGATTGTCAAACCAACTTAAAGTAGTGTAAATTACAAATAGGGATTGATGTAAATTACATTAGCATATTTGATGTAAATTACATTAGCATTAAACTCGAAAAATATTGGCTCTAAAAATGTTAAAAAATTAATATTCATTTTAATGAAAAAATATGTCTAGACAGAAAAAGCACTATATTTTGCGTGTTAAAAATAAATAGTAAGATTTTGATAATGCAAAATTACAACAAGATAGATTTTGGAGTTCTACAGCAATCAACAGCATAGAGCGTACAACCCAAAATCTTTGGTGAAGATACAACGTCGAGCCTCAACAAACATACATCAGTTGGATTGTATATACCCCCACACAAGAAAATAATTACTTCGACAAAGCAACTTCTTAGAGTGAAGAAATACACCATCCATAATATACTCGATAAAGTACGAAAGCATTTAATGTGGATTTATACGGATTAAATGGTGTCCGACAAAAGAAGTCTGACAGCTATGAAAGAAGACAACATTAGCTAGGAAAGAAAAGACTTCTATATCGATGAAGCCGCCATTCCGTCCGATAAGTATTAGAAATCTCACCAACCATCAACTATCATATTGGTGAAGGGCTACTTTCATACAAATATAAAAATATGAAGAACCCACCTAAGAAGAGATAGAGAGAGTGAGACAACCGAGACAACAAGGACAAAAAATTGGGACAACGTCCATATACATGTCCAGACGATAAGAAAGACAAGACGAGCTTATAAATATCACATCTCAAGCTCATAATAACCTAACTTCATAAATATAGCTTAATCATCTAGAGAGCTATTCGATGATAATCAAACTTATATTTTCAAATATTGACTGGGGTCTGATCTTGTATTGGTCGTGAAGTGAGCTGAACACCAACCTGTGCGGAAAGGTGTTGACTTTTGAGAATTGATCACCGATTTATATGTGAGAATGTTGATTTAAGTCCAATTTGAACACCGATTTGTGTTGAATGCATAGAACAGTTATATACCAACCTGTGTGAAATAATATATCAAATAATCACATTGAATGTACAACATATTCACCACTTGTGTACCATTCACGATATATTACGTTACACAATATCACTTTTCCTTATACACACCCTGAGCACATTATTACACCTGATTATAATACACGAACTGTGACAGTGTAATCCCACTCAACCCCCAAAACTCAATTCACTCCCATCAACAAAGTGTACACGACGAGTTCGGGCCCTCAGTATTTTGATCACACAATAGTAATGAACTGAGCTTTAGCAAGAAAAGATGGATCATATATTGTATCTAGGGGATTCATTTACACCGATAAAGACCTAAACCTCTCTTGCTTCGTTATCATTCGTGACAAATAGTTTTAACCCTAAAACAACTCAAACTCCAAATGTTCATCACTACCACTACACTCCACAAACCCTTTCCTCTTCTCTAGAATTCCGACATCATAAAACTCCGGAATTTGAGGCGGGACCTCGCAGCGAATCAAAGCCCAGTTTAACCCCTCGAAAAATGGATGCTTTTTAATCTCGGCAGCCCCAGTTTCCGTCCCGAGCCGATTCTCGGGTTCCTTCACCAGAAGCCCACGGATCAGGTCCCGGGCCTGAAAACTCACCATGGGGCTGTTCGGAAACCTGAGATTCCGCAATACCACATTCACCAACGTCTCTTCATTACATGTGCCTTTGAACGGCGTCCTCCCGTATAATAGCTCATATAAAAGAACGCCAAACATCCACCAATCGACGGCACTACCATGCCCCTCTCCCTTGATGATCTCGGGAGCCAGATACTCATGTGTGCCTACGAATGAGTTGGACCGGGCCTCGCTGGGTTCGGCCACGAGCTGAGGCAAGGACCGGGCTTTGACAGCAGCTTCGGTTTTTAACTTCCTGCCCCGTGCTGAGGCGGGTAAGATTCTAGGGCTGAAGCACGAGACCTGGCATGAGGGCCCAGTACAGAAGGGGTCGACGCAGTTAGAGCCCGTGCATGGGCCCGACATCCTAGGTGGCTCGATCAATAATGCAGATGATTTGACGAGAGTTGGGTTGACGGAGCATCTAAGTGAGAGGTCAAAATCGGTAAGCATGATGTGACCGTCTTCACGGACGAGAATGTTTTCGGGCTTAAGATCTCGATAGATGATACCGAGCATGTGTAGATATTCAAGGGCAAGAAGGACCTCGGCAACATAGAATCTGCAACAATCAAATGAGTTAAATTAGGAGTTGAATTAATCAATGTCTCGTGCACAACATTATAAAGATTCGGGCCAAGAACCATATAATCCTTTCATGCTCCATCATCTCATCAACTCGGTTAATAAAAATAAAAACAAGGACAGACATTATATTACACGAAAAAGGAACATACCTTGCCGCCTGTTCGGTAAAGTATCGGCCCGGCTGCTTTTGCCGGAGGACATGTAAATCCCCGCCAGGACAAAACTCCATAACTAAGCACGACAAATTATCCGAGGTGAACTGGGCATAAAGTGCCGGGAGAAACGGATGGTCGAGCATTCTGAGAATTTCCCTTTCGGTCTGAGCTCTAGCCATTTTTTTCCTTCTGGACAAGAACTCATTATCCATAACCTTTATAGCGAACACACGGTTCCCCCCGATCAGCTCGGCAAGATATACCGTGCCTATATCCCCGGACCCGAGTTTCCTCAGCAAATTAAAATGACTCAGACCCAAAAACCCGTCTTGTTTTCTTATCCGGTTTATTGCTCCCCATTTCGTATCCTTCGACATGTGTGGTCTATTTCCAGTAGTCAACCCATTTAAGCTGCTATCCTCACTGAGGCTAGTCGTGCTACTACTAAAATCACATATGCTGCTTTTCGAGCTTTGGGAAAGATCACATTTCTCGGTTGATTGCACACGAGCACCTGTAGTTGAAGGAGAATCCTTAACGTGATCTATAGTCGTAATCTCCAAAGAACGACGACAGTTTTGGCAGATCACTTGTGCGGGCTTCTGGCCCGGGTTCTCGATGTTTTCTCCGCGGCGTGTTTTCGAACTTAATGCTACCTTCTTTGGTTTCTTTATGACGATATTCTTGTTTTTAATGAGGGGTTTGACAGTACAGGAGGTGGGTCTGGTTGCCCTCACGTCTTTATTGCTTTTCACCGAACTAGACGAAGGTACATTCTCTGACTTCAACTTTCGCCTCAACTTAGGTGCCCCCTTGTTAGCAGCTTTATTCGAACCACTTGCCGTATTCGAGCCCAGAATCTTGGAACTATCAACTAATTCCGAAGCATGTGCGGGTGACGAACGTGCGCTTTGATTCTTGGAGTTTGACTCGGGCTCTTGAAAACACCTAATACTTTTTCTCTCTACACTAGATACACATTCCATACTTGGTTTAACAATACAACTCGGCGAAGAACACGAACTCTGTATAGTCGGCTTCTTAAAATACGAATCTTTATTGCGCCAAGTCGGATTTCCGGCAAAATACGTCGTACTTCCGGCTACAACCCCTGCGGGCCCGCACGCATTTACGGTCTTTCCGGCTTCCGAGATTCTAGGAGATGCTGGCATTGATAACCGTTTGACTGAGGCCATCTCGGCTGCCTGAGAAATGCACATCCCCCTCAGAGCCTGTTTTAGAGAGACGGGTCCGGAAAATCCGATTACCGGAGATTGAGAACCGGCGGATCTAATTGGCTTCTTTGAAGTGTTTCTCGGCCAGTCCGCGAAATCGAGACTTTTTAATGCTCTTAGATTTATGGATTCGAAAAGTCTGTTGATTTCGTCTTCCACATACTTGCCGTGTGGTTTTCTTCTGAGGAGAGAGGGGCTCTGATCTCCGTCTTGAGGTCCAAATGCTTCATTCGCTTCGATTATTTCGCAATTGACACGTGAAGAACCCATTATATATCTTTTTTGCTATGTTATTATTAATCACTTGGTTTTGAAACCACAGGTATCGCGTCAAGGTTCGTATAGCCTGATTATCACCAACAAGAATACATAACAAGAAAAAACTAGAATAAGTATGAAATTTTGATAATGCACTACTACAAGATTTGAAATTCCCAAATAAGTTTGCATCACCCGTTCGGTGGACCAAGTAATCCTCCTCTTATGCAATGTCGTGGAGATTGGAACCAAACTACACACTACTACTCAGGGCAGCAGTTGCACTTGCACCCCTGGAGGAAAAAAAATCAATTACCACCCTATATTTGAACACATTAAATTTTAAATTTGCAACTAGACCCCCTAATTTTGCACCACTGGCTACGGGTCTTAGGTCCGCGGCCCCACTGCCCAGTGCCCACCCCCACCCACCCCCACATAAGAAGGCTTCTTAAACATGGAATTTGATCCTTATATTGGGATAAAATGATCTAATACTCTTATTCTACAAATCCCTAACTACTTTTTTCTTATATCTATTGGATCATCTCCAATTTACTAATGTTACAGAGTTCCAAATCCCACTTCCGTAAATTCGGAAGTAACCGTGTCGACTAAATAGATAAAAAAAACACAAATAATAATAACAATTGAATATTCTCCTGTAAAGCTGTAAGAAAATCCAGTAACCAAGCATCAACAGTTTACTGCTGGACCTGAACAAACAAGAAATCTAACCAAAAACCAGAAAAAAAAAAACAGATTTTCGAGATTAACTGGAAAGAAAAAAAAAAACAAATAAACATCTTCAGACACAAAAACTGCATCAGCTTAGCGCGCGCGCACACACACATCAGGACAGGCTCAGCATAAAATAAAAACTTTAGCAGGACAGAAAAAAAAAAATCAGCAACAAGAATGTACTAAAAAACAGTGGTACCTGATCTAGTGTTGTCTAAATAGAAAAAAAAAAGGGGGGTCTCCGTTTTTTTTTCTTCAAGAAACTTCAATTTCTTGCTTTGTTTCGCATGAATTTGCTGTATTTTTCAAAAAAAAAAAAAAAAAAAAAAAAAGGTAAAAAGAATAGTGGGCTTCTTCTTCTTTTTCTTTCTCTGATTCTAGTGTCTATTCGGTGGGGAAGGAGAGAGAAGGAAACTCTACTTTCTCCCTCATGTCAAATACCTCCCCTCACTACTTCTCTCTCAAAAGACTATTTTCTTTCACACTATTTTTTCTCTCTTTTCTGTGCTTTCTACTGCACACAATGTTTGGAGGGTCCCACTAAAACTGTTAATTGGCCCACTTAAAATGTTAATTTTGTAGCAATTTGACCAGATTTTGTAGAAAAATAAGTCCAAAAGAACAAGGTCTTAAAAACATCACTTAGAGTTTCTGCAATGCAACTATAATTCGCTAAAAATTATATATCATATAGAAAGTATATCCAAGATTTCGAAGAATCTACTCCAATGCAACTATTTTAGCTTAAAAATTAGTGACGTGGCACGGAGATGAGAAGATATCCTCTTGGAGGACCTCTTGAACTAGGGGGTCTCAAAGAGGATGTCTTCACATCCTAGTATGCGATATTAATTAATAATTTTATTTTCTTAAAATAATTTAAACTAATTAATAAAAATATAGAAATTCTTTAAAGCTAGAAAATATTTTTTCCCAAAAAAGCTAATTTTATGAAAAATATATAAACAACATAAATTCTTATGAAAATTATTTTTTAACAAAATAAAAAATTTCAGTTGTTTTCTGATATTTTAGAAAAACTTTGATTTTTATTTTAAATATACTTTCAGATTTTTTAAATCATTTTTTAGTTTTATTTTATTTTTATTTTTTCAATAATTTTCATGATTTTTTGTATTCTTTAAATTCAGAAAATTCAAAAACTTGAATCCTTCTAATAAAGTTTAAATAATAAAAAATGTAAAATTTTCACTTTTTATGGAAATTAATTTTTTAGAGAAAAGAATCGGTTAAATTTTGGATAATTTAAATAAATTTTAGAATTTAGAAATATTTTTCAAAATTTTAAATAATATCCAAAAAATTTTAAACTATTTTCTTTTTTTTTAATATCTTTTTTCTTGCCGGAATTTTTCATGAAGATTGCAAATTGATCAAATAGTTGAGTTGATATTGCTTTCTGATAAAAAAAAGTACGTTATGTAAACATATGTAGGAAATATTATGCCACATAAGTAAATACATAAACATAAGAAGAACTGCATTGGAGATGTATTGTTATCCTAACCCAAAACTTATGAATTTTCTTGCCACTTAGAAACAAAATTTCAAGAGATGTCCTTAAAATTATGCCATGGGACAGAAGCCATACTTACATCGGATATGCACTTAGTTATGGTTTCTTTGATTGGAGTGATTTAGAAGAAATATGAAGCAACTTATTTAAGTTATGGTTTCTTATTTGGTTCGTTAAGATATAGAAGAGGGAAAAAAATTACTCGTTTTTCCAACTTCTCCTTTTTTCTTCTCCTTCGTATCCGAAAGATTCAGAGAACATTCTCGTTCCTCTTGTTTATTTTTTATTTCTCATTCCCTTAATTTGAATCAAACACGTTCCAATAGTTCATTTGCCCTGAAAAAATTTGCAGAAATGAGATGGGATGGATCTATTTGGTTGGATGGTTTGAGGGGAGAGGGGAGTTTTTTTTTTTTTCCTTTCAAAATCCTCCTCTCATTTTTATAACACCTCCCTCTTCACCTCTTTAAAATTGAGAGTAGGGGCAGGCGGAAAAATATTTTGGAAAAATGCTCCATAAATACAAAGTAAATGTGCATTTCCCCCCAAATCCTACCACTTTTTTTAATCCATAAAACATTTTATCTTTCTATTACCAAAAAACCCCTCTATTATTATATTTCTCTAATTTTTTTCTCATTTTTTAATCTATCACTTTTCTCTCTCCTTTTTTCTCTTTTTCTTATTTTTTTTTGTTTCTTTTTTGTTTCTCTCTTTTTATATTTACCTCTCAATCCTCGTAAAATTAAATCCCATATTTTTTCTCCCTATCTCTCTTCATCGTCTCTCCTTCTCCCTCTCTGTCTTTTTCGTGTTCTCATACTCTATTTCTCTCTTGTTTTTTTTTCTTTCTTCTTCTTATTTCCCCAAGAACCAATAGATGTGAGAAAAACATCAGAAAATTCAATTAAATGTGGTGATTGGAGTTAGGTTTGAGCGTAGTGAAAGTCCCATATCGAAATTACGCCATCGGACTACGGTTGTGGGTGTTCAAACAATAAAGTCCATGATAGTTTTGTCAAATTAGGATCAAACTACTCTCTTCTTTGTCAGATCTATACTAAAACTGGAATGGCTAGAGGTTTTCTTTGTCAGAGCAGTTTTTTTTTTTTGTATTTTACTGGTATTTAGAGGTATTGGAGAGGGAGAAGATTGAGAATTTTTGGAAGCCCGCTGGTATTATGTCGAAGGACCAGATTTTTTTGTTGTATTTTGTTTATTTGTATTTGATTTTTTTTTGTTAGAATAATTTTATAGACCAATGTTTCTTGTGTTTTGGTTTGTTTTTTGGCTGACCTTGATTATTTGTGTTTTTAGTTTTGAATTTTTGATTCATTGATTTGTTGGTGCAAATAATGTGTTTTTTTTTTATGCTATGAAAAACTCTTGGCTACTTCCTTTTTTTTTGGGAATTTTTCTGTTTTTGAAATTTCTGGCAATGGCTGAGAATGGTCAAAATACTTGTCGATATAATATTATAATATGGTAATTTTGGGTACGTGATGGTAATTTAAATTACCACTATAATTTTATTGATAAGTTGGTCGGGCTGACTGGAAGTGACCGCCAAATATGAAATACCCAATGATATTTTGTTATCATATGGTAAGTTAGAATATCTATCGATAATCTAAATTACCAGTGGTTCCATGCTAGTTTAGTTGTATTTTTCCTCCCATGTCAAGCTGTAACACCCTTTCCTCGAGGATTTACCAGGCTGGTAACTAAAATCAAACATCATATTATCGCCTCAAGGCTAAATGACGACTCTGTAGACCGATTAGGTCTTTCGATTATACATACAATTCAATCTCAAAACATGCTCACGCAGGGGTCAAAACAAAACACTACCGTGCAACGGGAAAATACTGCAGCGGAAATAAACTACAACTAGGCCAACACAATATCATATGGGTCCTCATGTGATTAGTATCGATCATCTTTCATCATCCTTCATGCCAACTCTGTGATATGCTCCCCAAAACCTGAATGCAATACAGACATCCACCCCCCGATTACTCTGGGTTAGCAAAATTTTACTATTTTGCTAGTGCAAGTACAAAGTGCAAATACGAGTCATACAAATCATATTCCAAGAATAATAATGATCAGAAATCCTCAAAGATTCAAACATAACAAAAAATACTTCCCGAGTCAAGAGTTTGAGTAAAACTTTCCAAATTCAAAATATCACAAATCAAGAGAACACTTTATAAAATGTTTTAAAATGCCCTCGGGAGTTTTAACGGAAAATAATTTAGGATTAACGAATCCTTATCTTCTCAAAGAAACCGAAAGGGAGTCACAGCTCAAAGATTTACTTTCTCAAATAAAAACCAACAGCAATTCACAGGGTTCAAAGCCCACGTCACGTGACCTCGACGGACATAAAGTCAATAGAATATAACCACCCAAGATACGAAATCTCGGTAACACATCCAAGGTACTCGACCTGGAAAAACACATCCAAAATCATATACATAACACTGTGATCCCATGCCACGTCATCTCACGATTGGATCAATCACTTGTTGTCTCCTGACCACATGATCGCATGCCATGTGTCACCGTAGGTATTCTTAGGCGCTCACGGTTGGATCGATCACTTGTTGCATCCTGACCATATGATCACTTGTGTCACCGTAGTTTTCTTAGGCTCTCACGGTTGGATCAATCACTTTTTGCATCCTGACCATATGATCACAAGCCATGTATCACCGTAGACCCCACCCATGTCCACACATTCACATACATACACAGTACACCAAGATATCACAATAATTCACCCAAAAGCAACAACCACTTAGCACAACACAATAGGTAAATCACAACGCACCTAAATGAGATAATATATGTATATTATCAAATCACAACATCAACACCAAACATATCCATATGATTCACTTAATCATTCACAATAACCACCGTTCACGGAACACACGCACGTTTTGAAAAAGAGCCTTTAACGAGGCTAAACCGAATCTTTGAAAGTTCATTTCAAATAACCAAACAAACACACTTAGACAATCACCGATCATCATATTCACAAAATGAGAAATGTATGAACAAGGTACTTGCCTCGAATAATCACAAATGCGGAGAATCGACCGAAGCAGGATGGCACGAACCGACTATGAACCCGCCGACTCCGCCGAACGCCAACTCGCGACAATAGACTACGAAAGACAATAACAACAATGATAATGAATTCCATAGCACGCCCCAAAGCCGCTGACTTAAAGGAACAAACGACGAAAGTTCAAGGGTTTCCCCAAAAGCGGCCAAGAACGCGATTCGACTCGACAACAACATGAAAACGAACTTCCAGAAATATGGATATACAATCCATAAGATATGTTTAACAACATCATTTAACAGCAATCGATTCATCAAAATTGGATGGAAAACAAAATCAAGAACAAAACTCCCAAAAAGGTCAACTCTAGGGAATCAAGAAAAATTACCTCGATTCGACGAAGAACAATGGATTAGATGATGTTATAATCAGCTAAGATACTCCAAAACACCTTTGGATGGAACAAAATCGGTCCCGATCACGAACCCTAGTCGCCCACGACTCACACCCGCGGAGAGGAGAAGAAAAGTAGTGGAAATGGTGAAAAACGACTTTTGTCTAGTATATATACTAGACAGCTTAGCGTGAGCTAATTTTCACTGATTAGCATGCGCTATCGAAGCATCAAAAACAAATGTTTTGCCAAAACGTACATTTAGCGTGCGCTAACCACAATAGTTTATCGTGCGCTAACGAGACCTCCAGACCCAGTCCAGTAGCTTCTGGACTGCCTCGAACTACCAGTTAGCGTGCACTACCACACCCGCAGCGTGCGCTAACCACTGCACCTTAGCGCGCGCTAACCACTCGGATGTAACGTGCGCTATCGACTCAGAAATGACAGCAACAGTATTCTAAAAAATGGGTACGACGACGGACTTCTCCGACCGAATCTTCAACTTCAATATACGCACGGAAAGCCCCAGAATATGATCAAACTAAGAGCTTGAGCTCTAATCAAACTCACACATGACCATGAAAACGGTCGAAACAACAAATGCGAAGGCGGATACCCACAACTTTGGGAAATTACAAAATAGCTCAAAATGCCCGAAAATCACGATACGTGATCGAATAACCAAATCAAAGTTCACAGGACGTCAAACAAGTTAAACAGACTTTGAAGGAACACGAAACAATATTTTCGAACAAAATTCGCAAGAATCGAACTCAGCGCAGAAAAACCGCTTAAGAACACGGAACTCAATAAAACGACACCGAAATGAACTCGGATGACAAAAAGTGCAGAATTAATCATCCTCAGAATGATGAAACGGTCACAAGCGAGCTGTTAAAACAGACTCCTGTCCCAAAAAAGAAATTTACCGAAAATCGAAATCGCGGATATTACACCAGCAATCAAACCAAACAAATTAAATTTATTTAAATTATTTTCTTCTCTTTTTTTCTCTCTGTTGGAATCTCTCCCTCCCCTTTTTATTTAAACCAAACAGACTACAAGAGATTTACTTAATATGTACTTAAACAAAGAAGTAAACCAAACCAAACCAAACCAAACATATCCAGTATATCCCGCTCAGAGCAGGGTCTAGGGAGGGTAAGATGTACGCAGACCATACCCCTACTTTTTACGGTAGGGAGGCTGTTTCCGTGAAGACCCCCAGCTTAGTGTACAACAAAGTATTGTGTGATATATACAAAGAAGCATATGATACGAAAAAGCTTAAGACCATACCTGAGCCCATGTCTTAATTCACATGAGACTTACCTAAGGGGACGTTGGCAACTGCACTCTCGATGAACGCTGCTCTAATAAAAAAGAGGTTGACTCTCCGTACAGCTCCTTGTCAAAAATACACCACACGCAAAAGGCAATAGGATAAAATATACAATAAAAGTAAAAAATGCAATGCTCTAGGTCAAAGCTAACCGAGACAACCCAACCCTGACGCTCTCAACTACAGCACCGCTCCCTACAAACGAATCCACAACTCTGATCTGGTGCATCCAAGAGCACCTATCGACAGTCATGGTCTCAGAAAAGTTTAAGGCCTTCAAATCTAACCTCAGCTGCTCCTCCCACGTCCTCCTCGTCCTGCCTCTCCTCCTCTCCCCGGCAACCAATAAACTCTCAACCCTCCTCACCGGAGCAGAAGTCTGCCTCCTGCGTACGTGGCCAAACCATCTCAATCCCCCTTCCCTAACTTTCGCTGAAATAGGCGCCACTTCTAGTGCGTTCTCACATTTGATGCGTTTAGGTTATACATATTACCCGAGGGTAAATGAGGTCACTGATGAGCTTGAGAAACTATTTTTTGTTCACCCCACATCATATGCGTTATGGTGTACATTCTCAGAAATCATGCTAATGGACTCCACATACAACACCACATTGTTTAAATTGCCGTTTTTTGAAATTGTTGGAGTTACTTCAACAAACAAAACATTTTCAATGGCGTTTTGCTTTTTAGACAAAGAAAAAGGACCTAATTTTCAATGGGTATTGCAATGCGTAAAGGAGGTGATAGATGAAGAATATTACCCGCGTGTTATCATCACTGACAGAGATTTAGCGTTGGTTGGAGCATGCAGAGAAGAATTCCCGAATGCTAACAAATTACTTTGTCGATGGCATATTTCACAAAATGTGCTTCAGTATTGCAGAAATAGATGCATTACGCTAAAGGAGTATGAGTCCATTAAAGGAACATGGGATTGGACGGTTAAAGCTCCGACACGCGCCATATTTACGCATTATTATGAACACCTACAACAGTTATTGGTCGAACATGCAGGTACTTACTTATTAATTCATTGTTTTATTATTTAATAAATAAGTACCCGAATGACTTTTTATTAATTAGTTGTTTTTTCCAAATATTTTTTCGTATCTGAATAACTGGCTGCAAGGTTATTCAGACATGTTTCTCTCGTTTATTACCGATCAATATCGCAACTACGGCGAGTCAACAACATGCAGAGTTGGGAGTCAACACGCGTTGTTGAAATTATACTTGGGCACCACACAGTCCAACTTAGACACGTTGTTGAGTTCGATCGATAAGATAATCATTGCGCAAGAAACTACTATAAAAGAAACTTTTAATAGAAGCAAAAACGAGAAAATGCATAAATGTAATATACCACTATTTGCAGAATTGGTATAAAGTTTCCAATTATGCTTTGGAACTTATTTTCGAAGAACTCCAACGGTCGATCACCCCAGAAGAATGTGGTCATCAGTTGCGGTCAATTTATGGGCTACCATGCTTTCACGAACTGCTTTACTATCGAATTCATAGTAAGTATATTAAATTTATGACTATCAAGTTATTTTCCCCATTAATATCAGTAATTTATATGAGTCACTTTTAATGAATGCAGAAATGGCCATTCCACTGGAGAGAATTGATATTTTTTGGAGAACCCTAGCTGTTTCGTGGCCTAGTATCAGTACTCCTACGCCTGAAGATGGTCCTTCTTGTGAAACTGACATACGACAATTCAAGAATGTTTTGGGCAAAATGTCATCGTTTGTCAAGAAAAATATGTTAAAGAAGGTGAGAGGGATATACGATCCCGAATCTGTTGATATACGTGAACCTGCTGTTCACAAAAGTACTCGTGGATGTCCCAGCACAAAGGACAAAAAGTCCCAGACTTGAATAAAGAACCAACCGTAAACCACCGAAGAAGCACATATTCAAGATCTACAAAAGTCCCGAACTTGAACAAAGAACATGCAAGACATAGTTCATACATGGTCCCAGAGTTGAACAAAGTAGAAGACATAAGTTATACGTTCGAGATGGAGTTAGTGAATATTTGATGGAGCAAATTCCAGAGCTTTTCCATCGATACATCATAAGTATTTATAATGTGCTAGGTGATGGAAATTGTGGGTTTCGGTGCGTTTCCGTAGGTATTGGTTACCAGGAAGATAGGTGGTCCGAAATTCGAGCTCTTTTAATCCAAGAGTTAGACACTCACAGGGACTATTACACATGAATGTGGTGGTATGATGGCTTTAACCAAATTCGGAGCTCGGTAGAATGGTTCCGTCCTGGATTTTCACCTAGGGCCTACTGGATGAGTATGCCAAACACGGACTTGGTTATTGCTTCACTGATTAACCGGTCAGTTGTATCTATATCCCCACAACAAAGTTTTACGTGTTTTTCGCTTTTGTCCGGTCCAGACTTATCAGAAGAAAGTGGCCCCTTGTGATTGCCCGTGGGGGGGACGACGACTGTGCTCACTACATTTATGTGACGCTGGATGAAAATTCACCACTCCCCAATACTCACCCACAACGGGGTGCGTACAGACTTCCCAATGCATCCGCATGGGAGACTTCATATTCCAATCGACAACGCATGTATACTGAAATTATTGAGAATATAAGAGCACAAACATAGTAAATGATTACGGATTTATGTTGTAAATATAAGAGCACAAACATAGTAAATGCACTACATTTGTTGGTGGTGTTTTTAAATAATGTGTTAATGTTGTTGTTGTTGTTGTTTAATTGAATAATAACAGTTGTTGTAGTTGTTTAATGTGTTAATGTTTAACGTGTTATTGTTGTTGTTGTTTAATTAAATAAAAATACATTAGACGAATACAAAAAACATAACATAAAAAACATAACAAATAAATACTAAAAAAAAGATTACACAAAAAACACATAACAAATAAACACTAAAAAAACATAACACACACACCAAAAAAACAACAAAAGGACAAAAACAACAACAAAAAGAAAGACACCCTCCATACAGAGGGTTTACTTGTAATGTAGGGGGTCTTAATAACCCCCTTTTTATTTAGAGGAATGATAGGGCCACACCTCCCCAACCACACCCCATACACACTCGTGCTTTATGAGATTGTACTGTATGCTTTACAGATAAAATAATCATAATAATAGACTACGATCATCATATTCACAAAATGAGAAATGTATGAACAAGGTACTTGCCTCGAATAATCACAAATGCGGAGAATCGACCGAAGCAGGATGGCACGAACCGACTATGAACCCGCCGACTCCGCCGAACGCCAACTCGCGACAATAGACTACGAAAAACAATAACAACAATGATAATGAATTCTATAGCACGCCCCAAAGCCGCTGACTTAAAGGAACAAACGACGAAAGTTCAAGGGTTTCCCCAAAAGCGGCCAAGAACGCGATTCGACTCGACAACAACATGAAAACGAACTTCCAGAAATATGGATATACAATCCATAGGATATGTTTAACAACATCATTTAACAGCAATCGATTCATCAAAATTGGATGGAAAACAAAATCAAGAACAAAACTCCCAAAAAGGTCAACTCTAGGGAATCAAGAAAAATTACCTCGATTCGACGAAGAACAATGGATTAGATGATGTTATAATCAGCTAAGATACTCCAAAACACCCTTGGATGGAACAAAATCGGTCCCGATCACGAACCCTAGTCGCCCACGACTCACACCCGCGGAGAGGAGAAGAAAAGTAGTGGAAATGGTGAAAAACGACTTTTGTCTAGTATATATACTGGACAGCTTAGCGTGAGCTAATCTTCACTGATTAGCATGCGCTATCGAAGCATCAAAAACAAATGTTTTGCCAAAACGTACATTTAGCGTGCGCTAACCACAATAGTTTATCGTGCGCTAACGAGACCTCCAGACCCAGTCCAGTAGCTTCTGGACTGCCTCGAACTACCAGTTAGCGTGCACTACCACACCCGCAGCGTGCGCTAACCACTGCACCTTAGCGCGCGCTAACCACTCGGATGTAACGTGCGCTATCCACTCAGAAATGACAGCAACAGTATTCTAAAAAATGGGTACGACGACGGACTTCTCCGACCGAATCTTCAACTTCAATATACGCACGGAAAGCCCCAGAATATGATCAAACTAAGAGCTTGAGCTCTAATCAAACTCACACATGACCATGAAAACGGTCGAAACAACAAATGCGAAGGCGGATACCCACAACTTTGGGAAATTACAAAATAGCTCAAAATGCCCGAAAATCACGATACGTGATCGAATAACCAAATCAAAGTTCACAGGACGTCAAACAAGTTAAACAGACTTTGAAGGAACACGAAACAATATTTTCGAACAAAATTCGCAAGAATCGAACTTAGCGCGGAAAAATCGCTTAAGAACACGGAACTCAGTAAAACGACACCGAAATGAACTCGGATGACAAAAAGTACAGAATTAATCGTCCTCAGAATGATGAAACGGTCACAAGCGAGCCGTTAAAATGGACTCCTGCCCCAAAAAAGAAATTTACCGAAAATCGAAATCGTGGATATTACACCAGCAATCAAACCAAACAAATTAAATTTATTTAAATTATTTTCTTCTCTTTTTTTCTCTCTGTTGGAATCTCTCCCTCCCCTTTTTATTTAAACCAAACAGACTACAAGAGATTTACTTAATATCTACTTAAACAAAGAAGTAAACCAAACCAAACCAAACCAAATATACCCAGTATATCCCGCTCAGAGTAGGGTCTAGGGAGGGTAAGATGTACGCAGACCATACCCCTACTTTTTACGGTAGGGAGGCTGTTTCCGTGAAGACCCCCAACTTAGTGCACAACAAAGTATTGTGTGATATATACAAAGAAGCATATGATACGAAAAAGCTTAAGACCATACCTGAGCCCATGTCTTAATTCACATGAGACTTACCTAAGGGGACGTTGGCAACTGTACTCTCGATGAATGCTGCTCTAATAAAAATGAGGTTGACTCTCCGTACAGCTCCTTGTCAAAAATACACCACACGCAAAAAGCAATAGGATAAAATATACAATAAAAGTAAAAAATGCAATGCTCTAGGTCAAAGCTAACCGAGACAACCCAACCCTGACGCTCTCAACTACAGCACCGCTCCCTGCAAACGAATCCACAACTCTGATCTGGTGCATCCAAGAGCACCTATCGACAGTCATGGTCTCAGAAAAGTTTAAGGCCTTCAAATCTAACCTCAGCTCCTCCTCCCACGTCCTTCTCGTCCTGCCTCTCCTCCTCTCCCCGGCAACCAATAAACTCTCGACCCTCCTCACCGGAGCAGAAGTCTGCCTCCTGCGGACGTGGCCAAACCATCTCAATCTCCCTTCCCTAACTTTCGCTGAAATAGGCGCCACTTCTAGTGCGTTCTCACATTTGATGCGTTTAGGTTATACATATTACCCGAGGGTAAATGAGGTCACTGATGAGCTTGAGGAACTATTTTTTGTTCACCCCACATCATATGCGTTATGGTGTACATTCTCAGAAATCATGCTAATGGACTCCACATACAACACCACGTTGTTTAAATTGCCGTTTTTTGAAATTGTTGGAGTTACTTCAACAAACAACATTTTCAATGGCGTTTTGCTTTTTAGACAAAGAAAAAGGACCTAATTTTCAATGGGTATTGCAATGCGTAAAGGAGGTGATAGATGAATAATATTACCCGCGTGTTATCATCACTGACAGAGATTTAGCGTTGGTTGGAGCATGCAGAGAAGAATTCCCGAATGCTAACAATTTACTTTGTCGATGGCATATTTCACAAAATGTGCTTCAGTATTGGAGAAATAGATGCATTACGCTAAAGGAGTATGAGTCCATTAAAGGAACATGGGATTGGATGGTTAAAGCTCCGACACTCGCCATATTCACGCATTATTATGAACACCTACAACAGTTATTGGTCGAACATGCAGGTACTTACTTATTAATTCATTGTTTTTATTATTTAATAAGTAAGTACCCGAATGACTTTTTATTAATTCGTTGTTTTTTCCAGATATTTTTTCGTATCTGAATAACTGGCTGCAAGGTTATTCAGACATGTTTCTCTCGTTTATTACCGATCAATATCGCAACTACGGCGAGTCAACAACATGCAGAGTTGGGAGTCAACACGCGTTGTTGAAATTATACTTGGGCACCACACAGTCCAACTTAGACACGTTGTTGAGTTCGATCGATAAGATAATCATTGCGCAAGAAACTACGATAAAAGAAACTTTTAATAGAAGCAAAAACGAGAAAATGCATAAATGTAATATACCACTATTTGCAGAATTGGTATAAAGTTTCTAATTATGCTTTGGAACTTATTTTCGAAGAACTCCAACGGTCGATCACCCCAGAAGAATGTGGTCATCAGTTGCGGTCAATTTATGGGCTACCATGCTTTCACGAACTGCTTTACTATCGAATTCATAGTAAGTATGTTAAATTTATGACTATCAAGTTATTTTCCCCATTAATATCAGTAATTTATATGAGTCACTTTTAATGAATGCAGAAATGGCCATTCCACTGGAGAGAATTGATATTTTTTGGAGAACCCTAGCTGTTTCGTGGCCTAGTATCAGTACTCCTACGCTTGAACATGGTCCTTCTTGTGAAACTGACATACGACAATTCAAGAATGTTTTTGGCAAAATGTCGTCGTTTGTCAAGAAAAATATGTTAAAGAAGGTGAGAGGGATATACGATCCCGAATCTGTTGATATACGTGAACCTGCTGTTCACAAAAGTACTCGTGGATGTCCCAGCACAAAGGACAAAAAGTCCCAGACTTGAATAAAGAACCAACCGTAAACCACCGAAGAAGCACAAATTCAAGATCTACAAAAGTCCCGAACTTGAACAAAGAACATGCAAGACATAGTTCATACATGGTCCCAGAGTTGAACAAAGTAGAAGACATAAGTTATACGTTCGAGATGGAGTTAGTGAATATTTGATGGAGCAAATTCCAGAGCTTTTCCATCGATACATCATAAGTATTTATAATGTGCTAGGTGATGGAAATGGTGGGTTTCAGTGCGTTTCCGTAGGTATTGGTTACCAGGAAGATAGGTGGTCCGAAATTCTAGCTCTTTTAATCCAAGAGTTAGACACTCACAGGGACTATTACACATGAATGTGGTGGTATGATGGTTTTAACCAAATTCGGAGCTCGGTAGAATGGTTCCGTCCTGGATTTGCACCTAGGGCCTACTGGATGAGTATGCCAAACACGGGGTTGGTTATTGCTTCACTGATTAACCGGCCAGTTGTATCTATATCCCCACAACAAAGTTTTACGTGTTTTCCGCTTTTGTCCGGTCCAGACTTATCAGAAGAAAGTCGCCCCTTGTGATTGCCCGTGGGGGGCGGCGGTAATGCTCACTACATTTATGTGGCTTGGATGAAAATTCACCACTCCCAAATCTCACCCACAATGGGTGCGTCTGAGACTTCCCAATGCATCCACATGGGAAACTTTATATTCCAATCGACAACGCATGTATACTGAAATTATTGAGAATATAAGAGCACAAACATAGTAAATGATTACTGATTTATGTTGTAAATATAAGAGCACAAACATAGTAAATGCACTACATTTGTTGGTGGTGTTTTTAAATAATGTGTTAATGTTGTTGTTGTTGTTTAATTGAATAATAACAGTTGTTGTAGTTGTTTAATGTGTTAATGTTTAACGTGTTATTGTTGTTTTTGTTTAATTAAATAAAAACACATTAGACGAATACAAAAAACATAACATAAAAAAATAAATACTAAAAAAAAGATTACACAAAAAACACATAACAAATAAACACTAAAAAAAACATAACACACACACCAAAAAAACAACAAAAGGACAAAAACAACAAAAAAAAAAAAGACACCCTCCATAGGGAGGGTTTACTTGTAATGTAGGGGGTCTTAATAACCCCCTTTTTATTTAGAGGAATGATAGGCGCACACGTCATACACATCTGTGCGTCTTTATGAGATTATCTTGTATGCTTTCTGAGATAAAATAATCATAATAATATTATAATAAATTTTATCTGTAAAGCATACGGTACAACCCATAAAACATGGGTATGTATAGAGTGTGGTTGGGGAGGTATGACCCTATCATTCCTCTTTTATTTATGAATAATAAAGTGTTTGGGTTGGTAAATGGAATATTGGGTGGTTTGGATAATTACGTCACAACTACAATCTTAATTACTCGAACGTCATTTCAACATGGAGGTTCGATGGCCCTCTTAATAGGGTGTTGGTTAGGTTTGGTTTTGAATTTTTTGATTATACTCATTACTAATGTGTGCATTGCACGTGATTGTATAATATTGTATTAAATAATTTTATACATAACTTTGTAACTTATATTTTTATTCTATCGTAATCATATTTTAAAAAGTGTATTTATTTGGAGAAACTTTGTATGAAGATTTATATTAGTAGGTAAGATTTATCTGACAAAGTATTGAGGATCAACCACTTTTGATTTTTTGTACAAGTCACATTCACAATTGATTTTTGCAATGATATAAAGGTGGTATATTTAATTGTAGTTTAATTAATTTGTATAGATTTTTTTAAAATTTATGAATTTATATGAGATGTCAAACTCTATAGGGTCTTCATGAAAATATGTAGATTTTAATAAGTCAATAGATTCTAGAACAAAATAACTATTATTTATCTTGGTGAATGTATAATTTTTTATTGATTTTAAGATCCAATACACAAAAAAATTTGTGTTAATATTTTTTTTAGTTATGTCCTTATTTTGGACCACACATCTTCATACGAATAAGTATATAATGTAGAAGTCATGCGTAGGCAGCCCAGTTCTTGGGTGGCGATTGATCTGAAGACGCGAGTTCGAGTCCAGCGGCCACAAGTGTGGGAGTTTTATCCTCCAATGTGGGGATAGCTCTTTGTGGGCATCGACACATTCCTCCCACCTAGTGCGTTGAGTCATACTGATTTAATTCCTCCACCAACCGTCGTCTCGGATGGAAGCGCGAGGCGAGGGATTTCGCCTTTTGCTACAAGTATATAATGTAGAAAAGTTGAACTTAGTCTCTTCTATTGGAATAAGAATATGTTTTAAATGTTGACTCTTCGGCTGGAGTATAATTTTCTATTATTGTTCATCATTGTTAATAAGGACAATCATAAATTTATTGGTCAAAAAAATATTTTATACTTATGTTTTGATTCATTAATATTTTTTACACATACATAATATAAGTATCACATTAAAATTCACTAAACATTTATATTGTAATTAATGTATTTATTAATGAATGATCTTCATACCCCCGAAACTCTAGATGTGTACTTATAAATAAAGGCTTTTGCCCTCAAGAATACACACATTATTCTTCTTCTCTTTCAATTTTATAACACGTTATCAGCAAGATGCTCTAACCACTTTGGTAGGCAATTTCACAAATGATTTTGTTTCTTCACGATTTCTTGATCCTGAAGATCAAATAATATCCTTAAGATCGAGTATTAGGTCCTGCAGATCTAATATTATTTCTTGATCTTGAATATCAAAATATTTAGTATTTGGGTCCCGAAGATTCAAAGATCAACGGTAACCTGCAGTTTCTAACGCCTTATATGCGTTATTGACGCTAAAAAATGATCAAGGCGAGCAATCATCGTGTAGTAAAATTGAAGAATCGATATTAATCGAGTTATTTTGGCGTTTTTAGACAGATTTGATGTAGTTCAGTAAATCGAGTGTAGAGCTCTCATCCGAACTGCGAATGAGGTGTTCTTGGATTATTTGGAAAGCTAACAAAAAGTTCTACAACTTTCGTGTTTTGAGTTTTCTCATATTCGGATAGTAGTGATGCTTAAATCGAGAATCAAGTGGCTGCTCCGAATTGAAGTTTGTGATCAACTGTTGTCCACTAAATTGAGCGTATCTTAGTCATTCGAAGTCTGATTTAAACATTTTAAGATGATTCAGAAAGTTGAAAGATAGATCTATGACTTCCATGTTTTGACTTTTTTCAGATTCTGAATTAATCAAATAATATTCTTACGAAATTTGTACTCCCGAAGTGGTACAAATAACATGTTATCCGCTCCTCAAGTAGCCGATGATATTTCTATTAACTATATTGACACTTGAAGTTTCATTAGTAAAGCACATTAAGTTATATGTCAATTATACACGTCTAGATAAGTAAATATGACACCCGAAGTTTCATATGCTTTACAAACATTACGTGAATAAAGTTGAAACCCGGAGTTTCATCTGTCTTACAAGTATCTCGCGAATAAATTCTGAAACCTGAAGTTTCAATATTAGTAAGACCATGCGATATGTCAAAGATTTAAAGATCTTTATACAGAAACTTGTAGTTTCACTTTGACATGATAAGAACCTGAAATTCTACATAATATTCACCATTTAAATATGAACTTGCAGTTTCACATAGTTTAATTGAAGAACACGACGTTCTTCTTGATAATGATTTGAAACCAGAAGTTTCATATCAAAATTCTTGAACTTAAAGTTGAGAAGTATCGAATATTATATTGAAACTTGAAGTTTCATAACGAAACCACATTACAAATTAGAAGCATAACACACACACACACACACATATATATATATATATATATATATATATATATATATATAAAACAAAGCTTTAAACGGGGCTAAAACGTTAAAGGGATTAAGACTCTGTTCTTTTTGACTGAATGAATCTGAATTGAATTGAACTGAATCCCAGGCCCAATTGAGGCCCAGAATCGAATGGATTCGAATCCCAGGCCCGAATGGACTGAATCAAGATTGAATTGACGAATCGAATCGAACTAAATGGACTGAATTAGGCGAATCAAATATATATTAAGGGTAAATAATAATAATAATAATGGTAAATAATAATAATAATAATAATAATAGTAATCAACAACAACAACGATAATAGTAATATTATTAGTAAATAACAATAATAATAATTAAGATTAATAATAATAATAATAATAATAATAATAATAAGAAGAAGAAGAAGAACTGAATCGAATCGAATGAATGGACTGAATCAATCAATCGAATCGAATGGACTGAATCGAATCGAATCGAAAATCAAAATAAGTCCAAAAGAACAGGGCCTAAGTATATTAGATTACGAATATTCGACATCTCATATTTTGGCCTGCAGATATCTCTTGATTTTCTTACCTTTATTTGGATATCTTGTATATTCCCTTACCCTATAGCCGACTCATGCTTGTATGTGTATGTGTATGCGTATGTGTGTGTGTGTGTGTATATATATATATATATATATATATATATATACATACACTGATATCTTCTGAAATAAATAGCCTTCCGTGAGCTTCTGTTTCTACTCAAGTCACCCGTTCTCCGATCCCGACCAACATCATCACTGAGCTCCTCCTCGTCCAGCTTGTCGTGGATCTCAGCTTAGTGATCTATGGTTCTACCTTCTCCATTCTTTTGGGGGATCGACTTCCTAAAGGTACGAAGCTATAGATTTAAATTTGATATTGTATTAACATTATTACCGATCGAAAGTTACGAAAATTGAAAGAATTTTTCAAAAATAACTTTTGGTGATATTTTGATTGAATAATTGTGGATTAGACATACTGTACAATTTAAAATATGATATGAATTCGCTGCCTGAACAATTATCTATGAATGGTTTAAAATATGACAGATTCAATTGATTCGTTTCTTATGATTCTACTATTAAAGTATGTTGTGTCATACTTCTAGAAAAAAATCAATGGATATGAAAACTAATGTTAATAATATATATTTCATGAACTGCAAATCATGATATTAAAATGGAAGCACTTTGTTACTTGTGCAGAAATTGTGATTTGCTCAATTGCATCGACATGTTTTGATTATTATAATTTTTTTGTAATGCATGTATTTCTGTTGCTACATGATTTAATTATGAAATCGATTATATTGCATTAATTTTATAGTTTCTAGAAAAAACATAAATTGTAATATTCTTAATAATCTTGAAGATTATTAAGAAATAAATAGTTGATGTTCTTACTGAAAAAAACCATATCTTATCATTAAAAACAATGTGTTTATGATGAACATATTAAATAAGTTAATTAATATTCCTAAAGAATATTAAATATTGAGGTTGTAATTTTTTTGAACTTAAATTTGAGCATTTGTACTCCTTCTCATTATTGAATTATTTTGATAGTTATCATTATATTGATTTAAATTGTTGCTCCTGGAGTAGCACAATAAATATCTTGATGAATATTAGAAATTCTCGAAGAATAATTCATATTGTAGGTGATATATGTTTATCCCTCTAACTAGTTTCTTGAAGAAACACAAATTTGCAATCTCAATAATCTTGAAGATAATTAAAAATAAATAGTTGAAGTTCATGAAGAACAACACAACGATATCTCATCATAATTTTATAATATGCTTATCATGATCACGTCAAATAAATTTAGTATTCCTGAAGAATATTAAAACATTGAGATTGCATTTTTCTATGCTTTATTTCGAGCATTGTTATCTTTCATTCTCATTATTTAATTATTTTAATCATTATCCTTATATTATTTTAAATTATTGCTCCCAAAATAGAACAATTCTTGAAGAATATTACATGCTCTGAAGAGCAATTAATATTTTAGCTGGTATGTTTATCTCCATCGAAAAAAATATATAATATGTCATATTTTTTATCAATCCTATTTGTGGAATGATATTGAAGTTGATTTGCAAAATCTTATTAAAACAATCCCTCAAGGATTGGTAGAATTTCAAATGACAATATTCTTATGATTGTCTCTCGAAGAGCTTCATTGATCCTTTGACGAGTATCAAACTAGTTATATATTGATTCTTCAATGAGTGTCAAACTAATTACATGATGTGTTTTGCATCCAATGACCATGTTGTGATGAATTTCTAATTCAAGGATCCAAATTATTATCAAGGCATGAATATTTGGATCAATATATAATTAGTACGTGATTAAAATACCTCCGGAAGTGGATTTCTCATATGATAATTTCACGGACCTATATGGGCTACATGAAAAGTACATGTATACTCTGTCAAAATACATATTTTGAGCCAAAATCGGGGTCAATTGATCATTGGTACGCCAATTTCACAATCCAACTCAAGTTATCCCTCGCATTAGTGGGAGATATAAAATATAAATAAGATAAAGTCGAAAAATTCTCGTTGGGTTGACTATTTAAATGTACGCACTATGAACTCGAAGTTTAACAAGTTATTGATTGCCAAAAGAGTGACGAAATCTCATATACCAGTTGTATATGTACCATAAAGAATTAAAGCCGATTGTGAACGAAATACATTTGTCGATACTCGTCGTCGCCAGAAGCGTGAAAGACTTATTCTTTATTGGTATTAAAGATAAAATCCACGGAATACAAATAGATTAAACTATAACATCACTTCAAAAACCTCCTGAAGAGGATCGTCTCGAAGACGAGAATCCCAATACCTTAATTTGCACGTGCACTAAATAATTATAATATTGGGATTATGGAATGACCAAATCAAATGTTTTGGGAAATGTTGAATATTTGATTTTGTTGAAGTTGTCATGAACTTTGTGAATATGGGAGAATTGTTTATAAGAATGATAGTTGTCGACAACACTTTGTGTCTCAACAATTGCTAGTGGAGTTCCTGAAGCACTAAATAAAATATAAGCAATTGAGACGGAGCTTAACTCGCAAAATAAAATAAAGTGGTGAAAGATAAATGAGATTAGCATATCAAAGGTTTAAGCGCATACCCAAAATATATTCTCCCGTTGGCACTACATTCCGTCATTTAATATACATATGACAGTTATTATGAACATAGATATTCAATTAGTGACGTCATCACCACATTTTTCTATGGGTCATTGGACGCGAATATCTATATCAAAGTCCCTGACGGACTTGAGGTTCCTAAAGTAATAGGAACACGAAATTCGCAACATGTACTATTTTGAGTTATAATTATTATACCTTTTGAAATAGTCTGGTGGATCAACCGACTAAGTGAATTCCTCCTGAAGAGGATATATGTGAATTATTTGAACTCATGTCTAAAGAAAAGTTCAAAATGAAAAACTTAGATAAAACTAAGTATTAGTATTGTCTCGAATTGTAGATCGAGCATATATGATGGAGAAATTTTATCCATTTAGCTACCTAAAGGTTGTCTTACCACTTGAAGCGGATACTGACTCATATAGATTTCAAGAAGATAACAAAGATATAAGAGGACCAGAAGTTCCTTACTTATGTGCTATTGAAGCATTACATTATCAGGCCTGATATATATTTTGAAGTTAACATGCTAGCAAATTTAATATTTCTCCAAGAAGGAGAATGTGGAATGGTGTTAATCATATTGATCTATTACATGAAAGAGATTGAGATTAATATTGCTGGCTATTAGGGAATTATGATCTCATATTTGTTCTCATACTGCCTATTTATTATGATGAGAAATATTCTCCATTTATGTGTTGCATACAATGTTTGGGCAAGTAAGATGAAATTTATTTCCACATGAGCTTCCGAAGAGCAATAATGATATTCTAGCAGATATATTCACCAAATCTCTCCATGTATGAAAATTATATTCATGACATTGGAATACACAAGATTGTTATCTTGAGGGGAAGAAGTGATAACTTTTAAATTAACTTGAAGATTATGTCGACCCTGAAGGTCAAAAGGTCCTGAAGACCAAATGGTTGTACTCTTTTTCTCTTTCTAAGTTTTTTCCCACCGGGTTTACTTAGTTAAGGCTTTTAACGAGGCAACTAATGCAACACATGAGCAAATTTATACTATGTACTCTTTTTATCTATCGGTTTTTTCCCACAGGGTTTTTTCGAAGGAATTTTGATGAGACGTGAACATCATAATATTCAAGAGGAAGTATTGTATGAAGACGATGTCACTTGTATCTCAAAGGTAGATACATCAAATATTCACTTAAGTGATTAGTCGGCGAACTTATTCACAAAGGCGTTGCCGACATTCAGAAGACTGGTACACAAGATCGGAATGCGTCAACTCAAAGATCTTATGTAATCAATTTCAGGGGGAGTAGCTGTACTCTTTTTCCTTCGATCGGGTTTTTTCCCACTGGGTTTTCCCGACAAGGTTTTAATGAGGCAACATGTATTAAAGGTCATTCAAGGGGAAGTGTTGTAATTAATGTATTTATTAATGAATGACCTTTATACCCAAAACCCTAGATGTGTACCTATAAATAAAGACCTCTGTCCTTATAAGAATACACACATTATTCTTCTTCTCTTTCAATTTCTCTCTTTTTCTCTCAAATTTATAACAAAAATGAATATAAATATATGAGAAATCTTTTCTCTAGATTTTCATATCATTTCATCGATTTTGTGATATATATTAATTTAAATATTTTTCATACTTTAATTGAATATTTTATAATTATTTTCGGATTTCAAAAGTTGTTTTTGTTTTCTGATCGTATTTTTAAAATAAACTTTATTTAGAGTTTGTTTCCATACTTTTTTTTTTCAACATTTCAGATTTTTTTTTTTCAGATTTTTGTACCAGGTTATGAATAATGTGATATACAGATTATTCAGTTAATTATCACACTTTATCTGATTGCTTTATAAATCTTTTAAGGGATTTTGCATAGTTCTAACCACTATACTCATAGTGGATTCAAGAAGTATCCACTTCTTATAAAGGGTTTGAGGTAGGACCACTGGTCCACCTTTACTTAATTTAAAAAAAAAAAAGAAAATAAAATCTGCAAGAATCTTCCTCTTTTGTAGACAGAAATTTTGAAAGGCAACATTATTGTTGCTGTCACTGGGCCCACCATTACTTTAGTGCACTCAAAGTGGGTTGCTATATTTTTTGACCGAAAATAGACTATGCAAAATCCCATAATAGTATGCATTCAACATGTCGGTACAGGTTCATGTATAAATTGGGTACCGACTCTTAAAAAAAATTAAACGAAATATTCTAATAATTACACGCAAAGCACAAAATAGATAAACTTAATGCGAAACATGTTCTAAATGCTTAAATTAAAATTTAATGAAATACATATTCCAAATTAAATAGAAACGATAAACAAACAAACCCCCCTAATCAACTACTTTAAAAGGGCATGTCCTAATTGTATGATCATATGCACGACATATTGAACACTTCTTCGGAGCTCGTTTACGGCCACTCGAACCCTCCCATTGGTGAACCCACGTTGTCTCCTAGTTGCTTGCTCAGCAGACGATGAAATTCGTGTATTTTTGGGCCTTCGGCTGAGGCACTCTAATAGGTGGCAAAACGTTGAGTGAAGCGGTACGTTGAGGAATTGACCATTCCTCTCGAGGGGGAACCCGATTCACACGATTCGAATACGTCTCAAAATAAGTGGTCTTTTTGTAGAAATAGTCGACATAGTCGTTTACATTCTCTTGATTTCTCCTGAAATTGTTCAACACATGAAAAATTAGTAAAAACTTATCAAGATAAACAAATAAAAAAAAAGAAAGATTGACTTACAAAATTGCAATGACATGAGAGCAAGGTATCAAGTCCATGTCAAACTCCCGACACATGCACGTTAAATGGTGAGATCAACATTGATGTTGTTTTTACCATCAAAAACTTTGAAGACCGAATTTGTAGTGGGCATAGCAGTGTAGTATCTCGCTTTCTCGATCTCCTTGTTCAATTTCTTACGTGCCCCTTTTGTGATGAAGTCCCTACCATTCTTGGCTTCTTCGTCTTTGATCAAACCATTGTTCAACCACAAGTCTTATTGCCTCCAAGCACGAGCAAATAGGAAGTTGTCGTGCCCACTTCAATGTATTATTCAACGACTCCACAGCGTTTGACGTGAGGGAACTATATCGTCTTACAGGGCACAAACAACGTGCCCATTTCTCAGGGCCAACATTCATGAGCTTCTGATATGCCTCCGATTTTGCTGCTTGAATGCTTGTCATTGCTTTCTCGTGCACAGATGTTCGATACGCATATGAAGCCTTGTGAAATTACTTGGTGATTGTCTTTCCAAAAGTGACCATCCCTTTCATCTGATGGTAGTAGCATAGACCGTGTGGTACAGGATAGATCATCCTCCTTTGCATAATCAATGCTCGCATGCGCGTCTGATACGATGACCATCTCTGTTCGACGACCAAATGCACTCTTTACATGTTCGAGGAACCAACACCAAGAGATATTATTTTCAATTGGGCCGATTCCCCAAGCGGTGATGCAGACGCCCTCGTTGCGTCCTTCGCCACCGCGATGAATAAAATCCCAAAATTTTTCCCCCTCAAGTGTGTACCATCAACAATCATAACTGGACGAAGATACGATTGCCATGCTTCGATACTAGCCGCTAAGGCAACGAATAAGTGCTCGAAGTGACCATTACCACTTATACTCAAATCAATGAAGGAACCCAGATTTGACTTTCCCAACATGTGTAAATATCCGGGAAGCATCTTATAAGAGTCTGTGTATCCACCATAGATTAACTCCAACCCTCGATTGCGTGCTCGCAGACAGACACCATAAGATGCATTGATTCCGTATTTTTCACGCAGAATATCCCTCATTGCCTTCGGCGCAATAATTTTACCCTCAACTCGCATTCTACGTGCAAAGTGAGTTGCAATTACCTTAGAACTCACATTTCTCGGGTTGGGATGATCTGCATCTTGTGTACATGTATGTGTGGGATCGAACTTGTGAATATACCAATAATTTCCCTGGTACCTAGCACGCAGAACAAAGGAACAATCATCAGGGTACTTGCACGTGAAATAAATCCGATCCTTCGCTGATCTAGGAATGGCAAATTCAGATCTTTGTTCCATGTGCCACAAACCTACGGCAAGAATAAGAATATCTTTGCCATAAAATATGTCGTGGAGACCGAGCTCCCCTTCAGGCAACTTATCAAGATCACTAACAACAAGTGAAGCCGTAGCATCTAGTGGAACCATAGGGACTAACCAATTTTCCATGTCCTCTGCTTCCTCTGAGCATTCCGCTTCTTCGCGAAGAGGAGCTCGGCTACTATCCGTCAACATCGACAACAACTTATTCACCCCACCTTGCGTATGAACCCATGCAACAAAGTCGGTCAAAGTGCCACATTGTAAATTGAAAGACTCTGATTCCTCATCAGTCTCATCAGACTCCGATCCAGGCTCTGATTCCAAGACATAGTCTTCATCATCGCCATCATCATCATCTTCAACTACATCAAAAAATGTGGACTGCCTTTGTGTTTGATCTTGAGTAGGAATCCTACTGCCACTTCCAATCCCGCCTTGTGTTTGATCTCCGCGGTTCTCGAATTGTGAATACTGAGGATATTGCAGTATCGGACTCATAGTCGTACGTCGTAGATAAATTCAAATCAAAAGCGAGTGTAAACATCATCTATCGGAGCGTGCACCACATATAATGTCCAAACTCGACCTCACACAACCGATGTAGTTGCTCATCGGTACTCAAACCCAATCTCACACTTACGCCTCTCATAGACGTTGATAAATAGCATAATTCATACTCAAAACTTAACGATCTCGACATCATAATGAAATTAATATATTCCTTGATGGAGTAGATACTTATCGTTTGTACAGGAATGTAGAAAGTCCGCTCTTCTCCGCCATTATATACTTTGTCATCCCATATTCCGCCGTACCGAACCGTGAAAGCCTTGCACTCCATGCCGTCGTCGTCGTTGCCCAGAACTTAAAAAAAAATTAAAACTAACACTACAATGGAGGAAGAGAGTATGAACTTTTTTTTTCTGTAGAAGGTGGGTACCGATGGCAATGGAATTAAGAGTAGGAGCGGTACCCTATTTATTACCAATCATGACAATGCACTTCAATTCCATTTTTTTGGTCAAAAAATAAAGCAACCCACGTTCAGTGCAATAAAGCAAGGGTGGGCCCAGTGACAGCAACAATAATGTTGCCTTCAATTTTCTGTCCGCAAAGTAGGAGAACCATGCAAATTTTTTTTTTTTTTTTAAAACCCACTTTGAGTGCACTAAAGTAATGGTGGGCCCAGTGACAGCAACAATAATGTTGCCTTTCAAAATTTCTGTCTACAAAAGAGGAAGATTCTTGCAGATTTTATTTTCTTTTTTTTTTAAATTAAGTAAAGGTGGGCCAGTGGTCCTACCTCAAACCCTTTATAAGAAGTGGATACTTCTTGAATCCACTATGAGTATAGTGGTTAGAACTATACAAAAACCCATCTTTTAATATATAGTTGCTTCTTCTTTTCCAGATTTTATTTTTTTTTAAAATAAACTTTATTTTCATTTTCTCAAACTTTCATATTTTTTTTCTGGAATTTCGTATTCATATAAATTATATGATATATTATTTACGTAATTTTTATTCTCTGTTTGGTTCTTTAAATTTTTTTCTTTGATTCTGAAATAAAGTTTTTTATAGGATTGTGAATCTATTGTTTATAGAAGAGAAGATTTGTTGGTGTGCGTTTTATTCACAAAAAATTAGGACAACTCCTAATTTTTGAAAAGAAAAAAAGATTTTATTTTTATAAATACCTTATAAAATATTTTGTATTTTTTTTGTAATCTTACTAAAAACAATAATAACTAACTATTTTTAGTTTAAAAAAGGAAAGATGTGAGAGAAGATGTTTTGACCTATTTTGTAAGAGGGAATATTTATTATTCTCCTACCCCACTTCTTTCTATTTATTTATTCCCAATCCACGAAAAGTAAATGAAAATAATCCCACTTAAAATATTATATTTTTTCCACACAAAAATACATATCTCCTCCACTTTATTTATAAAAAAAATATATCTCTCGTTTACTTTAAAACTCACGCCACTCTCTATGTACCATACTTTTGTGGAGCGAGAGATATTGACAACATGAAAATGAACTTTACTTGAAAAAAAAAAATACTAATACTTGTTGGTAGTCGATCCGCCTTGGCGTCCACACAAGTGCTTCGGGCAGCCGAACGGCCGAGCGGATCCCAGGGCCGAACCGGTCATAAACTTGATCATTTCTCGGGTTCGCACAAAAAACCGGACCGGGCCGAGACCTTAGAGCCGACCCGGGATCGGACTTAAAACCGAGCACCCTACATGAATACGCTCCATAACCACGAATAAGGCCGACCAGAGTAGCAGGAAGCTCGAGGGCCGACCTCATTGTCGGTCATAACAGATAAATATCGAAAGCCCAAAGAACAGGCAGACACGACAGTAAAAGAGAGCTGTCATGCCCCTTCCCAAAGCACACTTAAGAAGGTGACACGTGTCAAAGGAGTCACCTTCATCGTGACAAATGTCATCAGCATATTCATCTCAATCTTCCTATTGTCATCTGATGAATGGATGACATTGCCTATATATAGGGCAGGAGAAAGTACAAAAGGGGGACTTTTGGAAGGGAGAAAAAAAAGAGAGAGAAGAGAAATACTGAAAAAGAATAAAAAAAGACTTGTAATTAACAAGCAAACCGAATAGACCGGCATACATTATTCTGCCCGGCTCTATGCTATCAAGAGGTCATTAATAAAATTTAGTGATCAAATATCTTCCACTTTATTTGTCATTTTCTACGTGTCTTCGACCCATTTGTCCCGGTCAGTACACGTGACGTTGACCAAATCAGACGTCAACAGAATGGCGCTAGAGGAAGGGGAACCTCCGACCTTGTGGTTAACAGCCACAACCTATGCTTTTCTCGTTCATATTGCAAGTCAATCCTATGCTTTTCTTTAAAATATTTCTTGTTAAGTATATGATTCTCCATCTCTAACCACAAGTGGCGAATTACCATCAGGCCCATCCAAAGGGCCCGTTATACAATAGAGGCCACCATTATGAGGTGTACACGCTAAGAAGTTCTCTATCATGCATGGACGTATCGGACCATTCTTGGTGTGCCCATGATGGACACGACTTTGAGCCAAACTACAATCAGCACGCATATGTTTTGAAAGGCAATCTGCTGGCGGGGCACTTTGACACACCTTGCGTTCATCCGGAAATAACCGCACCCACCAAGGGATGGTAAGATGAAAGCATATGAATCATCGTAACTATGAGTCGAAAGCATAGGAATCATCGTAATATGAAGTTGAAAGCACAGGAGCCATTGTGACCACGGGCTCCTGCTCGACTCGGCTGACCTCTTAGAGGTCATAATTTGAAGGATATTGAGCGTCGCTCAAAATTCCAGAGAAGGTCTCAAAGGGTCCTCGTATCCTTCAAATTAAAGTTGCGGTCAACATATACTGCAACATCTGAAAACTCCTTCGGAATTCCCATCCGCACCCGCGAGGGTCCTGGTAATCCGGACGGTAATGGGCCAGCTACCAAAAACATCTCCAAGTATTGAGCCATGTGTCAGAAAAGCAGCGGCGGCCCTTACAAGGGAATTGGAAGTTGAATCAAAAGTAATCCGTAAAGGAGTTTTCCCCACAATCACCTGACCAGCGGTCGTTAGGGTGCCACCGACGAAACCCAGAACTCAAAGTGATGAAAAAACCGCGGAAAGTGAAAAATACCAACAAGAGGGGCCCGGCCGACCGAGTCACTAACAATCCTGCAACGGCCGACCCAAGAAGAATCCCAGGCGTTCTGCGATGACCCCGGTCGAAATTGGGACACACCCACAGGAGAATTCGTTTCAAAAAGCAAGGTCAATGTGACCCCAGGAACCTGGACCTCGTCGCCCAAAAAGGCGGGCCGTCTTCTTCAAAACATACAAGGATCATCAGCCTCCAGGCCAATAATCTCATTATTAAACGAGCACTGGGGCCCGACATGGGACCTCCCGGATCCCAGTAGCAAAGCCCGTCAGAACGGAGACTGCTAGCTAGAATATGTAAATGACCAAGGATTAATTCATTTGTTGAATGCCATGAAGGTACAATCAATAAAATTCGATTCTATTTTCATCTTGGAATCAAATACACTATAAGACCGAGTTCGTCTCGGCACCTCGAATGACCGGCTCCTCCGGCACTATAAGACCGAGTTCGTCTCGGCACCTCGAATAATGGCTCCTCCGGCACTATAAGACCGAGTTCGTCTCGGCACCTCGAATGACCGGCTCCTCCGGCACTATAAGACCGAGTTCGTCTCGGCACCTCGAATAATGGCTCCTCCGCACTATAAGACCGAGTTCGTCTCGGCACCTCGAATGACCGGCTCCTCCGGCACTATAAGACCGAGTTCGTCTCGGCACCTCGAATGACCGGCTCCTCCGGCACTATAAGACCGAGTTCGTCTCGGCACCTCGAATGACCGGCTCCTCCGGCACTATAAGACCGAGTTCGTCTCGGCACCTCGAATGACCGGCTCCTCCGGCACTATAAGACCGAGTTCGTCTCGGCACCTCGAATGACCGGCTCCTCCGGCACTATAAGACCGAGTTCGTCTCGGCACCTCGAATGACCGGCTCCTCCGGCACTGAAAGACCGAGCTCGCCTCGGCACCTTACAAGACCGGTCCACCCGGCACTGAAAGTCCGAGTTCGCCTCGGCACTGTAATACCCGTGTATTTTGTGAGTGTTATTTTGGATGTATTTTGTGGTATTGTGGTTATTTGGACCGTATATATTGATGATTGACCTTGGCATATTGATGGCTGATTATTGTTGGGTTCCGTGATTCTCGGATTGTGCTCGTTTTAGCCGGACTTCTTGCGAATTTAAATTTGGAAAATAGCAGTTAGCGCACGCTAAGGCGTATGTCTAGCGCACGCTAACGAGGTTCGAGTAGCGCACGCTACTCTTGTGCAATAGCGTGCGTTAGGCCCGCCGGTAAAGCTTCGGACTCGGAATGAGGCGTTAGCGTACGCTATGGACGGACTAACGACGCTATTTCGATGTACTAGCGCCGTTACTTGTATGATAGCGTGCGCTAGGATGTCAGTCGGTGAGGACGAAGCGTTTACGGGCTGCAGTACTTGCGAGTAGCGCCGCGCTCTGTATGGAGTTAGCGCGCGCTAGTATCAATCGGTAGCGCGCTAACAGATAGTTCGGCGTACGCTACGAACTGGCGAAAGTTCTGGCGCCTTTTTCTTCAACGGTGCACCGCCCTCGGCTCGTTAGCGCACGCTAAGCTCGTAGCCGTAGCGTGCGCTAATACCTCCCGATATATATATGGGGGTAGGTTCCGTAAACGTCATTTTCACCTCTTCCTCTTCCCTTGGCGGTGGGCGATTTGGAGTGTAGTTAGACGTGGTTTTCGACCGATTTTCACCATCCAACAACATTTTCGTGTTCCTAAGCTCAATCTAACAAGATTTCATCCAGTGTATCATCCAATCAAGGTAAGATTGTTCAATCCCTAGTTTTGGAATTTTGAGGGTTTTGTTTAGATCTCGTCATTCTAGTCCGTTTTAAACCTTGAATTGGGTCAGATTATGATTGTGAAACCATAATCCCTTGTTTTTCTTGAAGTCTACGGATTTCGTTTGGAGTTCCCACCTATTGATTTGAGTATGAACAACTCCGCCTTAGTAGTGTTTGATAGTTTGTCCCTAAGAGTAGAGTTTGAAGGGAATCCCTTCCATTTCCGTGGTGTTGTGTTTTGATTCCATATTTTGATGTGTTAGGATCGAATCGTTGAAGGAAGTTCGGACCGTACATTCATCCGTTCGCCGTTTCTTGTGTCGTTCAAATTGAGGCAAGTACTTTGATTGTGTTTACTGTACTTCGTGTGAATATGTAAAAATGGAATTTGTGCCAATTGTTGATCGAGTGTGTGTGAGCCGAGTAAAACCAGTGAGGGTCCCCTGGGGTCCCGGTAGGCTGCGTATCCCTACGGATCACTCGGTTGGGCTATACACCGGGAGGGCTCGACGAGGTGTCTCGGGGTGTGTATCTTCTTTGAGAGGTACAGGGCGGTATAGCTCGGGAGGTTGTTTTGTGATGATGACTGTGATGTGGTATTCGGAATATCTATGATGGCACTATGATTTTCTGTGGTTTTGTTGATTATTCACTTGTTGTACATATTCTAGAATCATTGTACTTGCAGCTTCTTGCGGCCCCTTTTGGGGTGGATATACTTTGTGTATTCGTGCATGTGTCCAGTGGGAGGACTAGCACGGGACGGACACGAGCTTGGTGGGCGACATTGATATCGTGCATTATTTTGAGTTGATGGTCATATGGTCATAGTCAAAGTCGTGTTTTGGTTTTGTACTCGCGTAGTCTTGTCAGGTGTTGTATGTCATGTCATTATTAATGGTTAATGATGTTGTTGTATTCCGTGGTGAACGGTCATATTAGTTATGATTCCTCGGGATGATAAGTTGTTTGGTATTGTGATGTATGTTATCTTGAAATTGAAGTTGGTTATGAATGAATGAACATTTAAGTTTGTCGTATATAATGTGTTTTATTTGGGTCTAATCAAGGTAGGTCCACCAAAAAGGATCTACGGCGCTGTAATATCTCCGTAAATCATGGGGTGTTACGAATATGGTATCGAGCCTAGGTTTATGGATACCTAGGTGTCGGTGTTTTGGGTCTATTAAATTGAGTCGGTTGTTATCTACGATATCATTGGCATGCTACCACCTCGTGTTGCTGTGTTGGAAGACTCTTCGGATGTTGGTTGTTTCTTTCCTTCGGAAATAATTACCTTAATATTGTGCAATCTATTATTGTAATCATTTTCTTGTTGAATCATTCTTACTCTTCAAGATGCCGAGAGGTAGAGCTATCCGTCAACGTGGTCGTGGTAGAGGCCGTGGCAGTGGTAGTGTCTCGAGTCCGAGAGGTCCGTTTGAGAATCGGCATCTCGCTCTGCGACTAGGTCGGACCCGATTCCTTGGGAGGTTCGAATGGTGGCTCGGAGGCCGAGGTGCCTAACGTTCTTCAACAAGTTGTAACACAAGTGCACCAACCGGCACAAGTGGTGCGAATATTATCTTGGCGGGACGGTTGAGGATCGATGGCTTCAAGAAGTTATGAAGATGAACCCTCCCATTCGATGGTTCGGTGATGCGAACAATTGGGATCATTGGTTAGTTGAGTGGAGAAGATCTTTGACGGTATTGGTTGTCTGAAGCCAAGAGAGTCCCGATTGCTCAATATCGGCTTGATTGATGACGCTTGATTGGTGGCGAATGTTAAGCCCAAGGACCGTGATGTCACTTGGGAAGAATTTAAAGAATTGATGGAAGCTCGGTATTGTCCAGCGCCGGTTCAGCTAGCAAGAGTCGGTGAGTTCTTGAGCTCAACCCGAAGATGTTCCTATTTCGAAGCAATCAAGACATACAACAAGCAGTTAGTGTATGTCCAAGATCGAGTTAAGGATGAGATGGACAAGATACTTCATTTCGATGCAAGGATGAAACCGGAGGTCCGAAAGTATATGGCGGGCCTTGGGTGTACTACTTTGAGAGAATATCAGGATAGAGCACTTGCTTATGAGATGGTGTCGATTCGGTTCCAGCGATTTGAGCTCGAAGAAACCAAAATTTTACGGTAGTTTCGAGGCGGTGGATCGCGTAGGCCTCAATCTTCTATGCAATCTTGCCGGTTCCCCTCGGCTAGTGGAGGAATGCCGAGGGTTTGTTTTAATTGTGGAAATCCGGGACATGTCGATTCTCGCCGCACTTCTCGCCCCATTGATTGTTTTAAGTGTGGGAAGCGGGGTCATCGCGCGTTATATTGTGAGTCGGTGGGCGAATATTTTCTAAGCAGTCTCCTACCCCGGATGGCACGATTACGGGTCAGCCAACTCCGAGTGTCGGACGCGGCGGTGGCAGAGGTAAAACCGAGCATAAGGATGCATCTAGCATTGGATCAGCCCCACCCCGATTGTATGAGATGAGGCGGATCGATGACGTAGGGACCGCCACTACGTCGGTATTGTTTATATTTCGATGCACCGGTAGATGTATTGTTTGATTACGGAGCTACTCATTCTTTTATATCATTATCTTGTGTGAATCGTTTGGGCCTAGACGGTCTCTCTACATGTGAACCTTTTATTGTTGGGTTGCCAAGTGGGGAAAGGATAGTTGGGGATCAAGAGATCGCCAATTGTCTGTAACCATTGGCGTAAAGATTGGTCATCCGATTTGATTGTGATCGATATGATGGGAGAGGATTTAATCCTCGGTGATGATTGGTTAAATCGGCATGGAGCGATAGTAGATTATCGTCGGAAGATAATTTCGATAGTCGCACGGATGGTGCGAACACGTTTTGAAGGGCAAAAACACGGTACTACGGGAAGTTTATTCGAGCCATGAAAGCGATGAAATTATTGCGACAAGGTTGTACCGATTATTGGTGTTACGCATTAAAGTCGGAAGTTGGCGAGTACGATTATCCTCTGTTCGGTTGTGAATGAATTTCAGGGCGTATTTAGGATGATTTGCGGGATTGCCACCACATCGTGAAGTAGAGTTCGTCATCGAACTAGAGCCCAATGCGGCGCCAATATCCAAGGCACCGCAGAATGGCCCCATCGGAAATGTTAGAATTGAAGAAACAATTGGGTGAATTGTTGGACAAAGGTTATATTCGGCCTAGTGTGTCTCCATGGGGTGCACCGGTATTGTTTGTACGAAAGAAAGATGGGTCCTTACGGCTATGTATTGACTATCGTGAGTTGAATAAACTCACTATTAAGAACAAGTATCCGTTGCCAAGAATCGATGATCTATTTGATCAATTACAAGGGGCTACGGTTTTCCAAGATTGATTTGAGGTCGAGGATATTACCAACTCCGAATTCGAGATTCGGATATTCCCAGTCGGCATTTCGGACGAGGTATGGGCATTACGAATTCGTAGTTATGCCATTCGGTTTAACAAATGCTCGCGGCCTTCATGCAACTTATGAACAAAACTTTTATCGAATATCTCGATAAATTTGTAGTGGTGTTTATCGACGATATATTAATCTATTCCAAAAGTGAGACGGAGCATGCCGAACACTTGAGAATCACGTTGAGTATTTTGAGGGTGATAAGCTTTATGCTAAATTTTCTAAGTGCGAGTTCGGCTTAAAGAAGTTTCTTTTAAGGACACATCATCTCACCGATGGTATTCGTGTAGACCCTCAAAGGTTGAAGCAGTCTTAGCTTGGGAGCCTCCGGAATGTTAAGGAAGTTCGGAGTTTTCTAGGATTAGCGGGCTATTATCGTCGATTTGTTGAAGGATTCTCGAAAATTGCTCGACCGCTCACCCTATTATTGCAGAAGACACAGAAATTTGAGTGGAGTGATGAGTGTCAGAAGAGTTTTGATGAATTGAAAAAGCGGTTGACTACGTCTCCGATCCTATCCTTACCACAAGGAACGGAAGGTTTCGTTATTTATAGTGATGCTTCTAAACAAGGATTAGGATGTGTATTGATGCAAAATGAGAGAGTAGTGGCTTATGCGTCTCGACAATTAAATCCATACGAGATGAATTATCCTACTCATGATCTTGAGTTAGCCGCTGTGGTGTTTGCGTTGAAAATTTGGAGGCATTACTTGTATGGTTCTTCTTGTCGAGTGTATACGGATCATAAGAGCTTGAAGTACATATTTACGCAGAAGGAACTAAATATGCGTCAGCGGCGATGGTTGGGCGCTTAAAGATTATGATCTTGACATTCTTTACCATCCGTAAAGCAAACGTCGTTGCCGATGCGTTAAGCCGCAAGTCGATCGTGTTGCAAAAGTTGGAACTACTTACCATTCAACCGAAGCTTAGACGAGTTGATTGATATGGAAATTGAAGTTTGGCCTCCACAGAACTCAAGGACAGTTGCGTTTCCTTGAGATTACATCCTCCGTAATGGAAGATATTAAGTCCAAGCAGTTAGATGATCTCTCAATTGTGCAGCTTCGGGAAGACAGTGTTAGAGGAAAAGCTCCTGGATTCTTAATCGATGAAGACGGAGTTCTTCGATTTCGAGGCAGAACTTGTGTACCTAATCGGGATGATCTCAAACAGGTAATTTTGAATGAAGCACATTCTACTCCGTACTCGATTCATCCGGGTATGAGTAAAATGTATAAGGACTTGAAGAAAAACTTTTGGTGGCCGAACATGAAGAAAGATGTAACAGAGTTCGTGATGAAATGCTTGACTTGTCGTGAGTTAAAGCGGAACATCGAGACCCGCCGGTAAATTGCAACCGCTACCAATTAGGAATGGAAGTGGGAAGATATAGCGATGGATTTTATTGTGGGAATGCCAAAGACGCGAATGGAGTGAATATGATTTGGGTAATTGTTGATCGGCTAACCAAATCCGCACACTTTCGGGAATTAGAGATATTTGGGGACCGGAGAGGTTAGCTCGGTTATTCATTGCGGAGATTGTGAGACTCCATGGTACCCCAAAGAGTATAGTGTCCGATCGCGATGGGCGTTTTGTGTCGCATTTACGGCAAGCGGTACATCGAGCACTCGGTACCAAATTGAATTTCAGCACCGCTTATCATCCCAGACGGACGGACAATCGAGAGGACGATCCAAACGCTAGAAGACATGTTGAGGGCTTGCGCGTTGGATTGGAAAGAAGATTGGGAGACTCATTTACCATTGATTGAATTTGCGTACAATAACGATTGGCATAGTTCGATTGGGATGGCTCCGTTTGAAGCATTATACGGAAGACGGTGTAGATCGCCAATCTGTTGGGACGAGCCATACGAGTTACTTGGAGTAGAACCGGACTTGGTGGTTCAAACACGGGAAAAAGTCGCAATTATTCGGCAAAGGTTGTTGATCGCTCGAGTCGACAAAAGTCATATCTTACGCGTTAAGTAAATCGGCCGACTGCTAGAGTTCCAGGCGGGAGACCATGTGTTGTTGAAAGTATCGCCGACTCGTGGAGTTCTTCGGTTTGGTAAGAAGGGGAAGCTTAGTCCTCGTTATATTGGCCCCTTCGAGATCCTGGACAAGGTAGGCGATGTAGCTTATCGACTAGCATTACCTCCGACGCTTAGTCATGTTCATAATGTGTTTCATGTTTCACAACTGCGTAAGTATGTTCCCGATCCCAACCATGTTATTGATTATCAAGAGATTGAGATTAGTGATGATGTTACGTATGAAGAACAACCGGTAACCATACTAGAGAGACGAGTGAAACAATTGCGACGGAAAGTGATTTCGTTAGTAAAGGTCCAATGGTCTAAGCATGGAATTGAGGAGGCCACGTGGGAGACCGAGGAGAGTATGCGTGCCCGATACCCCGAACTTTTTGTATCTTAAGTTTCGGGACGAAACTTTTTTTTAGGGGGTAAGGGTGTAATACCCGTGTATTTTGTGAGTGTTATTTTGGATGTATTTTGTGGTATTGTGGTTATTTGGACCGTATATATTGATGATTGACCTTGGCATATTGATGGCTGATTATTGTTGGGTTCCGTGATTCTCGGATTGTGCTCGTTTAGCCGGACTTCTTGCGAATTTAAATTTGGAAAATAGCAGTTAGCGCACGCTAAGACTGTATGTCTAGCGCACGCTAACCAGGTTCGAGTAGCGCACGCTACTCTTGTGCAATAGCGTGCGTTAGGCCCGCTGGACAGTAAGCTTTCTGGACTCTGGAATGAGGCGTTAGCGTACGCTATGGACGGACTAACGTACGCTATTTCGATGTACTAGCGCACGTTACTTGTATGATAGCGTGCGCTAGGATGTCAGGTCAGTGAGGACAGAAACGTTTCTGGACTGCAGGCACTTGCAGGTAGCGCACGCTACTGTATGGAGTTAGCGCGCGCTAGTATCAATCGGTAGCGCGCGCTAACAGATAGTTCAGCGTACGCTACCGGAGCCTGGCAGAAAGTTCTGGACTGCCTTTTTCTTCAACAGTGCACCGCCCTCAGCTCGTTAGCGCACGCTAAGCCTGTAGCCGTAGCGTGCGCTAATACCTCCCAGTATATATATGGGGGGTAGGTTCCAGAAACGTCATTTTTCACCTCTTCCTCTTCCCTTCGGCGGCCGGGCGATTTGGAGTGTAGTTAGACGTGGTTTTTGACCAGTTTTCACCATCCAACAACATTTTCGTGTTCCTAAGCTCAATCTAACAAGATTTCATCCAGTGTATCATCCAAATCAAGGTAAGATTGTTCAATCCCTAGTTTTGGAATTTTGAGGGTTTTGTTTAGATCTCGTCATTCTAGTCCGTTTTAAACCTTGAATTGGGTCAGATTATGATTGTGAAACCATAATCCCTTGTTTTTCTTGAAGTCTACGGATTTCGTTTGGAGTTCCCACCTATTGATTTGAGTATGAACAACTCCGCCTTAGTAGTGTTTGATAGTTTGTCCCTAAGAGTAGAGTTTGAAGGGAATCCCTTCCATTTCCGTGGTGTTGTGTTTTGATTCCATATTTTGATGTGTTAGGATCGAATCGTTGAAGGAAGTTCGGACCGTACATTCATCCGTTCGCCGTTTCTTGTGTCGTTCAAATTGAGGCAAGTACTTTGATTGTGTTTACTGTACTTCGTGTGAATATGTAAAAATGGAATTTGTGACAATTGTTGATCGAGTGTGTGTGAGCCGAGTAAAACCAGTGAGGGTCCCCTGGGGTCCGGTAGGCTGCGTATCCCTACGGATCACTCGGTTGGGCTATACACCAGGGAGGGCCTGACGAGGTGTCTCTGGGGTGTGTATCTTGCTGAGAGGTACAGGGCCAGTATAGCTCGGGAGGTTGTTTTGTGATGATGACTGTGATGTGGTATTCCGGAATATCTGTGATGGCACTATGATTTTCTGTGGTTTTTGTTGATTATTCACTTGTTGTACATATTCTAGAATCATTGTACTTGCACCGGCTTCTTGCTGACCCCTTTTGGGGTGGATATACTTTTGTGTATTCAGGTACAGGTCCAGTGGGAGGACTAGCACAGGACGGACACGAGCTTGGTGGGCAGCATTGATATCGTGCATTATTTTGAGTTGATGGTCATATGGTCATGGTCAAAGTCGTGTTTTGGTTTTGTACTCGCGCGGGTACTGTCCGGTGTTGTATGTCATGTCATTATTAATGGTTAATGATGTTGTTGTATTCCCGTGGTGAACGGTCATATTGGTTATGATTCCTCGGGATGATATGTTGTTTAGTATTGTGATGTATGCTATGTTGAAATTGAAGTCGGTTTTGAATGTATGAACATTTATGTTTGTCGTATATAATGTGTTTTATTTGGGTCTAAGCCTGGTAGGTCCTCCAAAAAGGATCTACGGCGCTGTAATATCTCCGTAAATCATGGGGGTGTTACAGGCACCTTACGAGACCGGTCCACCCGGCACTGAAAGTCCGAGTTCGCCTCGGCACCTCACAAGACCGGTCCACCCGGCACTGAAAGTCCGAGTTCGCCTCGGCACCTCACAAGACCGGTCCACCCGGCACTGAAAGTCCGAGTTCGCCTCGGCACCTCACAAGACCGGTCCGCCCGGCACTGAAAGTCCGAGTTCGCCTCGGCACCTCACAAGACCGGTCCACTCTTTGAAAGTCCGAGCTCGCCTCGGCACCTTACAAGACCGGTCCACCCGGCACTGAAAGTCCGAGTTCGCCTCGGCACCTCACAAGACCGGTCCACCCGGCACTGAAAGTCCGAGTTCGCCTCGGCACCTCACAAGACCGGTCCACCCGGCACTGAAAGTCCGAGCTCGCCTCGGCACCTTACAAGACCGGTCCACCCGGCACTGAAAGTCCGAGTTCGCCTCGGCACCTCACAAGACCGGTCCACCCGGCACTGAAAGTCCGAGTTCGCCTCGGCACCTCACAAGACCGGTCCACCCGGCACTGAAAGTCCGAGTTCGCCTCGGCACCTCACAAGACCGGTCCACCCGGCACTGAAAGTCCGAGTTCGCCTCGGCACCTCACAAGACCGGTCCACCCGGCACTGAAAGTCCGAGTTCGCCTCGGAACCTCATAAGACCGGTCCACCCGGCACTGAAAGTCCGAGTTCGCCTCGGCACCTCGCAAGACCGGTCCGCCCGGCACTGAAAGTCCGAGTTCGCCTCGGCACCTCACAAGACCGGTCCACCCGGCACTGAAAGTCCGAGTTCGCCTCGGCACCTCACAAGACCGGTCCACCCGGCACTGAAAGTCCGAGTTCGCCTCGGCACCTCACAAGACCGGTCCACCCGGCACTGAAAGTCCGAGTTCGCCTCGGCACCTCACAAGACCGGTCCACCCGGCACTGAAAGTCCGAGTTCGCCTCGGCACCTCACAAGACCGGTCCAACCTGCACATCAAGTCCGAGTTCGCCTCGGCACCTCATAAGACCGGTCCACCCGGCACTGAAAGTCCGAGTTCGCCTCGGCACCTCACAAGACCGGTCCGCCCGGCACTGAAAGTCCGAGTTCGCCTCGGCACTTCACAAGACCGGTCCACCCGGCACTGAAAGTCCGAGCTCGCCTCGGCACCTTACAAGACAGATCCGCCCGGCACTGAAAGTCCGAGTTCGCCTCGGCACCTCACAAGACCGGTCCACCCGGCACTGAAAGTCCGAGCTCGCCTCGGCACCTTACAAGACCGGTCCACCCGGCACTGAAAGTCCGAGCTCGCCTCGGCGCCTCAAAAGACCGGTCCCTCCGGCACAATCAGCGAAGGGTGAGCAGAAAAAACGGCGGTCTGACCAACCGGGCCCAAACACAAAAAAGCAATAAAAGCCATAAAAAGATTTTATTCATTCAAAATAAGCTCTATGTCAGAGTACAAAAAAGAATGGCACGCAGCCATACATGGAATAAAACAAAAAATCTACTCGGCTGGTGCTCTGATCGGTCGCCCGAGAAGATCGCCCTCCACCTTCGCGAACCACGGTCTCACAGGATCTTCGACAGCTTCGGCGGCCTTCGGCTCATCATCCCCGAGAGCTTCAACCTTTAGGTCGGCCGCCTGAGACCTTATGTAGGCCTGGACCTCCTCAACGGTCTTCCTTTCCTTCATGAGATCCAATATCTCATAACAGGTGGAGACGTAGTTAAGGTTGATCAATTCCTCGTATTCGGGTGTCTTAAAGCGGCCGCCCGTCGCCAGGCCCTTGTTATAACCCGCAGACTTGCAAGTATGAACCCGCTCGGTCAATTGCTCTGCCGGGCCTTAGCACTTTGCAAATGAGCCTCGTACTCGGCCCCGATATCCAGGCACTGTTTTTGCGCCTTCCCGGCCGCCGTGGCCATCTCGTCGGCCTTCCCTTTCCATACATCGGCCTCAAAGGCCCGCCTCCGAAGCTCCATCTTACCCTTCGGAGAAGCCATCTCATCCTCCAAAGATTTGATAAGCGAAGGGCGTAGATGGTGTTCCTCTGTAAGGCCTTGAGATCGGCCTCTGCCTTCTTATGTTTCCCAGTGCAGTCGGCTCCCAAATGCCTTCACATAGGTGCACAACGCCCGCCCAAAATAGCGTTTCCAAAATGGATGCTCATCCGGATCCATGTCGTTGGTTACCATCTCCATCTTCGGCGTCCCGGCCCAAAATGGGGACATAGCCGGACTCAACCACCGATAGGGGACCGTCAGCGATTCGGCGGTTGGAGTGGCTGCTCGGACGTAGTCGAGAAACCAGCGCGGTCTCCGCCCTTTCATCCGGGCACAAGGTTCTTCCCGATCCTTATTCACCGGGAGATAGTGGCCCTCCAAATCAATCAAGGGCTCCTTACCCTTCGCCCGGCCTGTCCGTACAGGGCTTAAGGCGGGCACAACGATCTCAGGAAGGGGGAAACCCTCGGTCCTGGTCATGTTATCTTCAGGCCCGACCTCTACTCTCTTCCGCTTGCCCGCGCGCTCCCTACGCTCGGCGGCCTCTGCAGCCAGCCTCGCCACCCGCTGCGCAGGCGTCTCTTTCCGTCCAGACGAACTCCTACCCCTGGGGCCTGGATGAAGAAGATGTGTCAAAAAAAAAAAAAAAGCTACCTGATGAAGACATTCTGCTCGGATTAGTGGATCGAAGTCCCGCGGCCCAAAGATTGTCCTCAGTAATCAGAAGGTATGACTTCCTCCGATCAACGGGAAGATCCAAAAGCTGTTCAACCCGGTCGTCGAACAAAGAGGAGGTCTCTGAAGCCGGGATACGTTCTGCACAAACAACAAATTATGAGCGTTAGACAAAAAAAGGAACAGCAGCAAAAAAATACGACACTTACTCATTTTGGCAACAAAGTCTTCGGGGACCCGAAGCTCGGCGTCTATCACGCCAGGTTCCCACTCATCAACCGAGCACAGCCACGGCCCCCCTACATAGAACCACTGTTCTTTCCAGCTATGTATGGTCTCCGGCACATCCACCAATTCCTTATACATCGCGTGCCGGGCTGTCAAATAAAACCAACCAGAACCAGATCGGCCGACCGACCTCCATAAAAAGAGACTGTTAATCTCTTCAAAACTGGGCTCGGTCCATCCATGCTGACTAAAAAGAATTAGAAGACCCACCATCCGGGCCCAAGAATTCGGATGAATTTGGGCAATACAAAGACCCCACTGCCTCAACCACCGGGAAAGAACCAACGGCAGAGGGAACCTTAGCCCAGACAACAAAGAGCGGTAATACACCGCCGTGCATCCGACAGGAGGGGTGTGGGGTCTCTCCTCTGGGTCCGGGACAAACATCCGCACCACCGCGGGTATCTTAAATCGCCCCCGCCAAGCCTCGATTGCGCCGGTGGCCGTCTTTGCGTATCAAGGCCGAATCCCATTCCGCCTCCACAAAAGGAGACGGCCGAGGCCGAACCCAGCCCCCAGTCTCGCCACCCGCCATCAACGACGTCGCCACCTCCACGTCTCCAGAATCTGCATCTCTAGAATCCGGCGATCTTGCGACCTCATTCTCATCGCTCCAGTCGACGGGAGCATCACCTATCGACAAATCTGCCACTCCCGTGCGGTCTGGGGACACAACCGACTCCTCCGCCGTATTCCTCCGCTCCGACATCGTAAAATAAGAAAAAAGAGGAGGAAGTGCAAGCTTACCAGGAAAGTCGGCGAAACCAGAAAAGAAGAAAAATTGCCGGAAAAGATCTCTCTCTGCAATAAAAATGGCGAAGGAGGCAAGGAAGAAGAAGACACTCTATATTTATAGGATGAGACATGAGCATTAAATACTAAAGCGGCGATTCATAATCATCACGAAGATTAAGAACGCGTGAGACACCGCGACGAATTACATCCCGCCACGCGTCCCCCTCACTATGACTCTTGGAGATCCCGAAGTCAAATCGATGCGACTCTCAAAGATATGTCCCTTCAAGGGATCTTATCCACCTCCAAATCGGATCGACCTCAATCTGAAACGATTCCAGCACCGGCCAAACCGGCACGACCCTGGACTCGGGGGCCCTTGTTGGTAGTCGATCCGCCTTGGCGTCCACACAAGCGCTTGGGCGGCCGAGCGGCCGGCGGATCGAGGCGAACCGGTCATAAACTTGATCGTTTCTCGGGTTCGCACAAAAAACCGGACCGGGCCGAGACCTTAGAGCCGACCCGGGATCCGGACCAGAAAAACCGAGCAGACCCTACATGAATACGCTCCATAACCACGAATAAGGCCGACCAGAGTAGCAGGAAGCTCGAGGGCCGACCTCATTGTCGGTCATAACAGATAAATATCGAAAGCCCAAAGAATGTGCGGACACGACGGTAAAAGAGAGCTGTCATGCCCCTTCCCAAAGCACACTTAAGAAGGTGACACGTGTCAAAGGAGTCACCTTCATCGTGACAAATGTCATCAGCATATTCATCTCAATCTTCCTATTGTCATCTGATGAATGGCTGACATTGCCTATATATAGGGCAGGAGAAAGTACAAAAGGGGGACTTTTGGAAGGGAGAAAAAAAAGAGAGAGAAGAGAAATACTGAAAAAGAATAAAAAAAGACTTGTAATTAACAAGCAAACCGAATAGACCGGCATACATTATTCTGCCCGGCTCTATGCTATCAAGAGGTCATTAATAAAATTTAGTGATCAAATATCTTCCACTTTATTTGTCATTTTCTACGTGTCTTCGACCCATTTGTCCCGGTCAGTACACGTGACGTTGACCAAATCAGACGTCAACAATAATAATTGATAAACCACCAGCACTATCAATCTTCAATTATAATTTGGCTTTTTACATATTAGAAAAGAAAACAAAATTCAGAAAATTAGGCAATAATAAGCATTGAACAAGTGTCGGAGCCTCAGAGGCGTCCAGGATCATGTGGTGGTGCATGGCAGATTTTCTGGGCCTATTTTCTCCCCTGGTGTGGGGGTTCCTCTAATTTGGACCTATTGTACATGACTTTATATTTTGCCTATTCTGTCTACCATAAATGATATATTACACATTTTGTTATAATATTTCCAAAAAATACCAATAATATAAATGGCCCACACATTGAATAATTCAAATTACGTGACTTGGTTTTATTGGATCCTTTCAATCATCTAACGGCCCCTACGGCCCCACCCCTCCTTTTACTTTGAATTTTTTTTTAATAACTAGGTGATCCCAGCTTAGCCGGACTAATCCTATTCCCTCAATGAACCCACTCCTAACCCATTGAGAGAAGTAAATCGCGAGTCGCTCGAGCAATTCCAGGGTTCCCAATGTCTTTTCTGTACACTTCTGCGCACAAGGAGAAGCTCTTAACTGATTAACAGCGCCTCAGGTTCCCAGCACAGTTCTCGGGAGAACAACCACTGATTGGTCAGCACCTCCGGGTTCCCAGCAAGAAAATACTCCCACACTGCCGCTTGACGCGAGATTAAACATTAATTAGCCTTCGCTCGAGCTAGCCCTGGGGAGCTAGAGGATCCTAAAGAGAAAAACTTCCTTTTTCACCTCCTTGGTGGGGTTAGAATCCAAGACCCCTCCCAAAGGAGTGTCTTGAGAGTAGGCATTCTACCACTGGACCACCGACCCTTCCCCTCATTTTACTTGAAATTTTGATTCCGCAAGCATATGGTGTTTGGTCTCCTTCTTGAACCAACGTGATTCTTTCTGCTCATCGGAACACTACATATATAAATAAGTTAGACAAGGCCGAAAGAGGTTTTCGGTGGACCACCTGAGATGCTAAAATCAGAAAAATGATGATATGAAAAAGTGAATGTAAAGAACAGAGAGAAAAAAATGTGTAAACCAACTAACTTGGCGCGGTTGGCCACCCAACTGTTAGGAATACTTGTTAGATTTTGATGATGTCATTCAAATGTTTATTACTTGGCAAAAATGTAAGGAAGAACCAAATGAGTATCTTCCATATGCCAAATTATGTTAAGTGTAAACTTGGCAAAATGTAAAGAAGAACCAAATGAGTATCTTCTATAGGCCAAAACAAGTTAGAGTAAAAATCGGCTAAGTACTAGAGATCAGCTGAGTTCATCAGAGAGGTACAGCCGAGTTGAGTCAGAGAAGTTTTGGTCAACAAAAATCATCAGGGATGTTTGACCAGACTGCAGTCAAGATACCTCAGACAAGTCATCTGATCAGGCGAGTTCCAAACAGTGAACATCAGAGAGGTCCAGACTGCAGAGAAGTTATCTATACATCAACCTACTCGAGATCAGCCAAGTACTCCAAGTCCACGTCAGCATGCGTTGAAAAGTCAAGTATTATGGAAAGTCACATGCAACGTGAAGAGACAAATTGGAGAGATTCCCGCAAAAGGATATGAATTAAATAATTCATCCAGACCCACCTTGAAGACTTTAATCGTATTATAATCAAAAGATTCGGTGCCTCACATGCAAAGTCTTCACAACGGTCGGAAGATGGATTAAAATATGGGAATCCAGCCTCGCAACGTTCAGAAAAGAATAAACAAAGAAGTCTCCCTCCAACGGACTGATTTGTTATAGATTTGCAACGGCTATGAAGAAATGCTCAAAGGATCAACACCTATATATATCCGAAGATTTGAAGTTGAGCAACAACCGGTGCGAACATACTTTCAAGCTATCAAAGCATTCAAGCAATCTAAAAGCGAAATACAACATCGTGAAAAGAGCGGTTCTAAAAAGTTCATACTTGAAGAAGCTCTTAGTTGGAGAAGACAAAAACTCGTGTCTTAAATCCTGAGTTCGGGGTACTTCACTGGTTGAAGTTAGTGACTGTAAAGGCATCTAAGGATCGAGGATCAAGAGGTACAAGGCACTCAAGTGTGTTACAACGGCACGGATTTCCACTGGTTGGAAGCTGTTGTAGTTTGGTTGAATCACTGTAATATTTATCACTGGTTGAAAATTATAGTGAATTCATCTCCAACTGGTTTGGAGAAAAGTGGATTAGTAGAGGATTACCCCATCTCTGAGACCACTATAATTGCCTGCGTATTTTACTGTTTTATAGCATCATACTTTAACTGCTGCATTCATTGTTAAGTGTTTCATTAGTTGTTTTGTATTCGTCATCAGCTGACTTTCGCACGTATTAAGAACAAACGACTCCAAGTCATTTGTTTATCCATCAGCTGAAGAAACTTACTCTTCGAGAAAAAGAGTTTAAAAGTTTCAATAAGTCTATTCACCCCCCCTCTAGACTTATTCCTGGACGACTTGTGACCTACAAGTGGTATCGGAGAGGTTGATTCATTTATTTCATGAACCAGATCTATATCAGAGATATATCTTTACTCTCATTTTATAATGGAACACATGCATTCTAGACTACCTGTGTTTTCAGTTGACGAGTATGATCTTTGGAAGATAAGGATGCAGGCACACTTATCTTCGATCCATGATGACATGTGGTGCATCATAGAGGACGGTCCTTACACCTTCGAGAAGGACAACACTCCAGAGGAGATCGCAGCAGGGAAGCCAGAGAAGATCCCAAAGAAGAGGACAGAGCTGACTCCCGAAGAAAGAAAGCTGGCCAATCTTGACAACCGGGCCAGAGACGTGCTGTACCAAACTCTTGACAAATCCACCATGGTCAAGATCAAGAATTGCAAGAATGCCAAAGAAATCTGGGACACATTAGCCTTAATGTGTGAAGGAACGGAGCTGATCAAAGAAAACAAGTTGTCAATTGCTATTCAAAAATTTGAAAACTTCAAAATGAAGAATGGCGAATCTATAGACCAAGTGGACACAAGGTTCACTGAGATTATCAATGAGATCAACTCCCTCGGCAAATCTTATGGCAACAGGGAAATGGCGCTGAAGGTTCTAAGATCTCTCAATCCTGAATGGAGCATGAAGGCAGTGGCCATGAGAGAATCCAAGGATCTTAATAAGATAAAGATCCAAGAGCTGTTCTCTGATCTGAAGGCTTATGAGTTCGAACTCCCAAGTTCATCCTCAACCGAGCCTGCAGAGAAGGGAATAACATTTGCAGTCGAGTCCCCCGCCAAAAGCATATCTGATGTAAAGCCTCCAAATCCATTAGATTTTGAGGAAGAAATGGCGTTCATAATGCAGAGGTTCAGCAACTTCCGGAAAAACTACTCCAAATACAAGAAAAATTATAAGGAGAATCCCAGAAGGAACCAGAAAGCCGGAAGCTGGAAGGTGGAGTGCTACAATTGTCACAAGACAGGACACATCCAAATCGACTGTCCTGAGCTTAAGAAGGACGAGAGCAAGAAGGAGGTGGGCAGAAAAGAAGACAGAAGGAAGGCCCTCATCGGAGAAGATCAGGAGCATGTAGAATCAAGCAGCGGATTCTTCTCAGATGATGACGAAGAGTATGATTGTCTGATGGCCAACCTAGCTGATGAAGAGGTAACATCAAAACCCTCTGGTTCAAATAATAGTTCATCCATGTCACAAGATATGTATCTGCACGAATATGTAAATCATCTATTTAAAGATTTTGAGACACTTAAATCTGCACACCTAGCTGTATCAGCCGAGAAGACTCGGCTGCAAGATGAGAATAGGCAGCTGGAAAATGATTTTGAAAAACTCAGCCTAGAACTGAATAAGGTTGAGATAACTGCAGCTGACTTGAAAAACCAGGCTGATGTTAATACAGCTGAGATAAATCGACTAACTGTTTTACTTAAAGAAAAATCAGCTGCACTTGCTCATGTCAAAGCCGAATTTACTAAGCTGACTCAGGTAAATAAGACTCAGGCGCAAGAAATAACCTCCCTGATGGCGTCTTCAACTCTGGAAGAATTGTGTACTAATAAAAGGCCACTATATTCCAGATCAGGCCTTGGATATGATCCTCACACTCCCTCTAGTTCTAAAACCACTTTTATCAAGGGAGAAACAATTGTCTCGACTGCTGAGCCTACATATAAACCGATATTTAAAAACAGGCAACAACCAAGTCACAAGTCTAGGCTGCAGCCAGGGTACATAAGACAGCCACCTAGACAAGTGACTAGGCAATGGCCCAGGCAGAAGCAGCAGCCCAGACAACATGCCCACTTTTATCAACAACTCCCTAAAAACAGATTTCAAAATGGGAGGCGTAGATGGAAACCACAAGGTTATCCTAATTTCCAAAATGAACAAGTGTGGAGACCTCAAAGATTTAATAAATGGTCTCAACCAAGATTTAGAAATGGCCCACACTATCAATATTTTGATGAATATCCAGTATACAATCCCAACAGGAGATTCAGACCTCGACCTTACACACCTTATAAGGGTTATAATAATAACAACTTTCACAATCCAAGGAGAAATCAATTCTCCAGGAAACCATCTAACCCGAGAGGACCCACACAGATCTGGGTACCTAAATCTCTGCTTGTCTGATTGCAGAAAAGGTGGAAGGACTACAACCACATCTCCACAAATTCAAACTTTGGAGGTGAAGAATGGTTTGTAGATTCTGGATGCTCAAGGCACATGACCGGGAACAAGAAGATGCTGTCTAAATACACCAAAGAAAGAGGTCCTGATGTAACCTTTGGAGATAGCTCTAGAGGACAAACAAAGGGCTTTGGAGAGCTGCACCGAGGAAATATAGTAATATCCAAAGTTCATTATGTCAAAGGGCTCAAGTACAACCTCCTGAGCATAAGCCAGTTTTGCGATGAGAAGAATCTAGTAGTCTTCACCATCGGAAATGCATGGTGATAGATATCCTATCTGGCAAAGTGAAGCTACAAGGATTCAGAAGGAGAGATGTCTACATGATAGATTGGAACACAGGAACACCTAACTCCTATTTTCTATCTAAGACAGTAGCTGAGAACGGATGGCTGTGGCACAAAATATTATGTCACCTGAACATCAAAGCCATCAAGAAGATTAGTTCTCAGAAGCTGGTCAGAGGACTCCCAGAGGAAGCATTCAAAAAGGAAGCGCTTTGTGATGCATGTCAGAAAGGAAAGCAGACGAGAGAATCATTCAAGCCAGTCCAGCCTACAACTCTCACAACAAGGATCTTAGATCTTCTCCACATGGATCTATTTGGTCCTATCAAACCAAGGACTCTAAGCGGCCGAAAGCATGCACTTGTAGTATTAGATGATTACTCAAGGTACACTTGGATTATCTTCCTGTATAAGAAGAGTGAAACCTTGACCAAGCTACCTGAGCTGCTGAGAAGGATCCAGAATGAGAAATCCCTATCCATCATCAAGATCAGATCAGATAGAGGAGGAGAATTTCTCAACAAGGCGATCACTGATTACAGCGATCAGAATGGGATCCAGCATGAGCTCTCTGCAGCCAGGACCCCCCAGCAGAATGGTGTTGCTGAAAGAAGAAACAGAACCCTAAAGGAAGCAGCCAGGTCCATGATTGCAGAAGCGGACTTTCCCAAGAGATTCTGGGCTGAAGCTGTCAACAAAGCCTGCCATACTCAGAACAGGAGTATGATAGTAGGGAGACATGGAAAAACTCCCTATGAGGTTTAGAATAATAGAACTCCTACTGTTGCTTACTTTCATGTTTTTGGTTGTAAGTGTTTCATCCACAACAACAGTAAAACACAACTAAATGCCTTTGATGCTAAAACTGATGATGGTCTCTTTATGGGATACTCACAAAGAAGCAAGGCATATAGAGTATTTAACAAAAGAACCTTAGTTGTGGAGGAAACACCCCATGTTGTTTTTGATGAATCTACTGTTGAGTACAGGAAGCAAGTTGAGTTAATTGAGAACAAGCTCAAATCAGCAACCCTTGAAGAAGTCATTGTACATGACACTGGAATGGTGGAGTCACTGCATCACCAAGATCCAATCAGGCCGCCAAGACCCAACTGCAGATCAGACAGGAACACCAAACCTATCTGATCCAGTTGCCGCTGATGAAGACCCAGCTGTAGCTGATAAAGACTCATCTGCAGATCAAATCCAACATGCAGATGACAAGACAGTAGCTGATCCAGCTGCAAACCAAGGAGACCAGAACCCAACTGATGCAGAAATCCACCAGAGCAATTCAACAGTGGGAACAGACCCAGAAGAAGACGATATCCCCAAGTGGCTCAAAGACCATCCAATCCAGCAAATCATCGGGAAGTTGACTGATGGAGTTAAGACAAGACAGTCAACACTACCCGCAGGAATGGCTATGTTCTCATGCTTCATGTCATAGATAGAACCTAAAACAACAGAACAAGCTTTAGAAGATTATTCTTGGATAAATGCCATGCAAGAAGAACTGGAGCAGATGGAAAGAAACAAAGTTTGGGAACTAACAGAAAGACCAGATCACAAGAAGGTTATTGGCACCAAATGGGTGTACAAAAATATGAGTGATGAAGATGGAGCTGTTGTTAAGAATAAAGCCAGACTTGTTGCTAAAGGTTATGCACAGTGTGAAGGAATAGATTTTGATGAAACCTATGCACCAGTTGCAAGATTAGAGCCCATCAGACTATTCCTCGCATATGCTGCATTCAAAGATTTTGAAGTCTATCAGATGGATGTAAAAAGTGCATTTCTAAATGGCATCCTAGAAGAAGAAGTCTATGTAGAGCAACCCTCAGGTTTTGTCAAAGGAGACAAAGTCTACAAGCTGTTGAAGGCTCTCTATGGACTTAAGCAAGCACCAAGAGCTTGGTATGAAACACTGTCTGTGTTTCTTGAGAAGAATGGTTTTTGCAAAGGAAAGGTGGACAAGACCCTATTCAGAGTGGAACACGAAGGCCACATATTGATAGTTCAGATATATGTGGATGACATCATATTCGGCTCAACCAACCCAGAGCTATGTGAGAAATTCTCAAACCTCATGCAAGGAGAATTTGAGATGAGTATGATGGGAAAGCTTAACTTCTTTTTCGGATTACAAGTTAAGCAGATGAAAAATGGAATTTTCATCAACCAAGCTAAGTATACCAGAGATCTAATCAAGAGATTTGGAATGGAATCAGCCAAGCCAGCAAGAGTCCCTATGAGCACAAGTACTCACCTAGATGCAGATGAGGGAGGCATATCAGTGGACTCAACCCACTACAGAGGACTCATTGGATCATTGCTATACCTCACTGCAAGCAGGCCAGACATATCTTATGCCGTAGGAGTATGTGCACGATTTCAATCCAAGCCAAAGCAGTCACACCAAGATGCAGCCAAGAGGATAATTAAGTACCTTAAGTCTACGATCAATGTTGGACTATGATATCCTAAGGACGATAATTTCGAGCTGTCAGGATATTCAGATGCAGATTTCGCAGGATGCAAAATTAATAGGAAAAGCACTAGTGGAACGTGCCAATTCCTAGGAACCAGACTAATATCCTGGTTCAGCAAGAAGCAGGTCTCTAACTATATCTCCACCACAGAGTCAGAATACCTAGCTGCAGGTAGTTGCTGTGCCCAGATCTTGTGGATCAGACAGCAGCTAAGGGATTATAATATCATTGCCAATGAAGTCCCTATCTGGTGTGACAACAATAGTGCTATTGCAATAACCAACAATCCGGTTTTGCATTCGAGGACCAAGCACATTGATGTTAAGCACCACTTCATCAGAGACCACATGCTTAACAAAAGAGTTAGCGTTGAAAGAGTCAGCACAGACTACCAAATAGCTGACATCTTCACCAAACCTTTGCCAGAAGAAAGGTTTTTGGAGCTGAGCAGAGATCTTGGTTTACTAGATTGGGAATCTAGTACAGAAGCAAGCTGAAGCATATCAGAGGAAGGACGGACCCATCTGATTAAAGGAATCAGACCCTAGCTGATGCAGACAAGAGGACAAAGGACGAACAAAGGAACCTAGCTGATCAAAATCTCAGGCGAGAAGTCCAAGGAGTCAACTCACCTGATGCAGAGCAGTCAATAGTCAACAGTCAACCAGCTAAGTTTTCTAAACTAAACCGACTCTTGAATAATTTATTATTATCTGCCATATGTATAATAATATTATATTAATTTTTGGTTCACAAGTGGCATTTAAATACACGTGTCAATCACTTGATAAATCGACCTCCACGGTGACCAGTTAAATCTAACCGTCCAATTTTAAAATCAAAACCTGGACCACCGATTAGAATTTGAAATTCAAAAAGAATCTCAAAAGGCGTACCACCGATTCAAAATAAATAGTAATTTAATCCATACGTCTTTTCATCTTCCTTATAAGGAAGGAAAGCCTTCACTTTACCTTTACGCTTACCAGTCTCTCAAACCCTAGATTTACAGAGCAAAACTCTTTGAACTCCAAATACACTAAAAGTCCTTTGTTTGTAGAAATGGAATCGTATTTTGAAGGCGTTAACATGAAGGCGGTCAAAGACCAGATTATTTTCTCTCTGGTTGTTGATTTCGAAGGTCTATTGGAAGCAAATCTAGAAAACTACGACGTGCTTGACCTGATCCGCTCGATGAAGCTAAATGGGATCTACCCATTTCTGGACATCAGCCCTCAACATTTGTACAAGGAGGATGTTATCGCGTTCTACCGCAAAGCCCATTTGATTCAGGCAGGAATTAGGAGCACTGTTGGCGATGTGCAAGTCGACATATCGCCGGAGTCGATTCGTACAATGTTTGGTATGAAACACCGTGGCATAGCTGTCGAAGCCCTCAAGCAGAAAGCAGCCGACACCTGGATAAAGATCAAGGCGGACAATCAGCCGGAGAAGCTGAAGCTCACCGCCAAAAGGAGCGAGATTAAAAAGGTCTATTGGTATGCGTTAGATATAACCAACAAAATTATTATGGGAATGGCCGGCAGTTACGACCAACTGTCGTCGGCGAAGTTCATGGTGCTGGGAGCACTGATTCAAGATGAAGAAATTGATTGGGCTGACTATATCTATAGGCAATTTGTTCGAGAAGTCAACAAAGCCGAATGGCTTGCTGATGAGAAGAGATTCAAATCCAAGCTGGTGTTTGGAACGCAGCTGAGTTGGATCCTTGAGAAGATAGGTGTGGCGAAGGGAAGTACTGACCCCTTCCACACCAACAAGAGACTTGGTCATCTGGACCAAGAAACGCTGAGAAAGTTGGGAGGAAACAGAAGAGAAGCTCAAATGTTAAAGGAGCTATCTGACTCAAGGACCTACCCCAGATACTATTCATCAGGCGAGTCGGACCGACCTGCAGACGTCAACCCAACTGCAGTCGAGTCAGACTCCGAGTCAGACAACACACCAATAGCTGTCCGATTCAAGAGGAGGGGACCAGCCCCTGGATAGCCATCCATCATGCAGTCATCTCCAGAACCCTCTCCCAAGAGGCCCGAGCGTGCAGTTCGGCCGAGAGCGGCAGATCATTATGCGATCCTGCGGCCAGTCGCCTACTCACTGGAGGACCGGCTGCTCGGCGGCACTGGAAACTCAGATCGTACCTGTCCTCACTCCAGCATACATTCCAGAGGAGGAAGAAGCAGGTTTAATCATCTCAATCCCTGAAGCAAATTACACCTTTAACCTGCTGGACAACAATGTTTTCGACCTGTCCATTGAACAATTACAGCTTGTTAAACCACAAGCCTTAAAACACTTTTTTGTTAATATTTTTAAAGAGTGGAAATTTTTTAAAACCCTGTCATTTACTGATCTTCAAGCCTACATTGAAACCAGTGGTTGGGAACATCCCCAAGCCACGGAGGATGTACTGATACACTTTTGTAAAGTATCATACATAGTTTTGATCCTCCAGGAGAATTGGTTCATGTCAAATTTCAAAACCAACATGGACCAATTCATCATTTCTATAATGTATAGTATTTTTGATGGTTCATTTGGGAAAGAATATGAGGAGAAAGAAGAAAAAGAAATAAGAATTGAAGAAGTAAATGAAGAAGAAGATGAGAAAGTCATTGTTTTAGATGACGAAGAAGAGGAGCAGGAAGAGATAAAAGGATAAAATATTTTAGTTGAAAAACAAACAGAAGAAGTGGAGAAAACAGAGGAGTTAATTGATGAAGAAGAAGAAGAAGGGGAAGAGGTAGAACAAGAGGATGATGAAGGAGAAAAAGATGATGAGAATGATGATGAGGATGAAAGAGAAGATAAAAAAGATGAGAAGGATGATGATGATGATGATGATGATGATGATAAGGATGATGGAGGAGAAAAAGAAGCTGAAAAAGAAAAGGAGAATGTTGAGGAAGAAGAGAAGGAGAAAGAACAAGAGAGGAAAGTAGAAAAGGAAGAAGAGGAGAAAGAAAAGGAGCCGGAGAAAGAGCCAGAAGTAGAGGCTGCAGACAAGGCTGGGGCGCCTGCCCGGTATACCAGCCTGGACGCGGAGTTGGCTGAGGACTCCAGATCAGGGACAGCTGAAAAGACCCCATCTGGAGTGCCAGCTGCAGATAGGAACCTGCAGTCTAGTGGATCATTTGCAGAAGGCTCAGACGAGCACTCTCCACCATCGCAGATCTCACCTGCGATGACTGAGCTGATAAGACGAATAGTGAAGGATACTATTGGAGAGTTGCTTGCATCTCAGGTCACTCCTGACCTCCAATCCATCAATGCCAAGATTGATACATTTCTGCAGCGTGAAGTCCCTCAACCTCCTCCCCCTACAAACAACAGAATGCCATTTGGCATGTCTGACTGGATGCACAGGATGGAGCAGCAGCTGACCTCGTTAGTTGATGCTGGCAAAAAGGGGGAAGATAGAATACAGGGGGAAGGCAGCATTCAAGGAGAGATAAGGGAGGAGCTTAGATCGAAGAAGAAACAGGATGTCCAGATGATCTCTGCTGGGACATCCTCAGCTAAAAGGAAGGGAGGAGCAGAACCAGAAGAACAGGCTGATCAGCCTGCAGGCAAGAAGAGGAGGACTAGAGGAGGATTTGAGCCTACTCTAGAGTGGGAAGGTAAGGAGTTGTGATTTGTTGAAGATTTTGTACCCTATGAAGCTCTACCCATATGGGGATCTGCGAAAAAGAAATTCATCAGAGACTACTACACCTGGGAAATACTCCAGGATGATAATCTCTCCCCACAGCAGATCTTCATCAACTTCATGGAAGAAGCTCACCCACAACTCTGGACTATTCTTGTAAAACATGCTGCCACACACAATGCATATCCCATAATCCCTCCGTTCAGTGCCAAAGAACCTCCTATCTTGGAGAAAGGTAATGCTTTGGATGAACTAGCACTACAGAGAAAAATCAAGAAGCTGTGTCTTGAGAATAAGTTTTCATCCCAAGAAGAGCAAGACTTTGCAGCTCTTGTTGTAAAGAGGAAGTATGGTCTTGCCCCTGTCAAAACAAGACCAATCGGAGCTAAACCTTTCAGGCCTTCCAAACAGCCTATTCGAAGAGGCAGAGGTAGAGGCAGATGACTTTCATTTTGTACTTGTAATGATTTTTGTACTTGTAAAATTTCCTTGTAAATTTCAGATATGTATTTGTAATCATTCAGAAAATTTTACAACAGTCTTTTGAATGACAATTTCCAGTTGTCTCAAAAATTAGACTGATTTTAGTTTGTGTCTTGCACTCAAGTGCAGACTTGTTCATTTGAATATTTCCTTAAAGTTTTGCCATCATCAAAATAGGGGAAATTTGTTAGGAATACTTGTTAGATTTTGATGATGTCATTCAAATGTTTATTACTTGGCAAAAATGTAAGGAAGAACCAAATGAGTATCTTCCATAGGCCAAATTATGTTAAGTGTAAACTTGGCAAAATGTAAAGAAGAACCAAATGAGTATCTTCTATAGGCCAAAACAAGTTAGGCTAAAAATCGGCTAAGTACTAGAGATCAGATGAGTTCATCAGAGAGGTACAGCCGAGTCGAGTCAGAGAAGTTCTGGTCAACAAAAATCATCAGGGATATTTGACCAGACTGCAGTCAAGATACCTCAGACAAGTCATCTGATCAGGCGAGTTCCAAACAGTGAACAACAGAGAGGTCCAGACTGCAGAGAAGTTATCTATACATCAGCCTATTCGAGATCAGCCAGTACTCCAAGTCCACGTCAGCATGCGTTGAAAAGTCAAGTATTACGGAAAGTCACATGCAACGTGAAGAGACAAATTGGAGAGATTCCCGCAAAAGGATATGAATTAAATAATTCATCCAGACCCACCTTGAAGACTTTAATCGTATTATAATCAAAAGATTCGGCGCCTCACATGCAAAGTCTTCACAACGGTCGGAAGATGGATTAAAATATGGGAATCCAGCCTTGCAACATTCAGAAAAGAATAAACAAAGAAGTCTCCCTCCAACGGACTGATTTGTTACAGATTTGCAACGGCTATGAAGAAATGCTCAAAGGATCAACACCTATATATACCCGAAGATTTGAAGTTGAGCAACAACCGGTTCGAACATACTTTCAAGCTATCAAAGCATTCAAGCAATCTAAAAGCAAAATACAGCATCGTGAAAAGAGCGGTTCTAAAATGTTCATACTTGAAGAAGCTCTTAGTTGGAGAAGACAAAAACTCGTGTCTTAAATCCTGAGTTCGGGGTACTTCACTGGTTGAAGTTAGAGACTGTAAAGGCATCCAAGGATCGAGGATCAAGAGGTGCAAGGCAGTTAAGTGTGTTACAACGGCACGGATTTCCACTGGTTGGAAGCTGCTGTAGTTTGGTTGAATCACTGTAATATTTATCACTGGTTGAAAATTATAGTGAATTCATCTCCAATTGGTTTGGAGAAAAGTGGATTAGTAGAGGATTACCCCACCTCTGAGACCACTATAATTGCCTGCGTATTTTACTGTTTTATAGCATCATACTTTAACTGCTGCATTCATTGTTAAGTGTTTCATTAGTTGTTTTGTATTCGTCATCAGCTGACTTCCGCACATATTAAGAACAAACGACTCCAAGTCATTTGTTTATCCATCAGCTGAAGAAACTTACTCTTCGAGAAAAAGAGTTTAAGAGTTTCAATAAGTCTATTCACCCCCCTCTAGACTTATTCCTGGATGACTTGTGACCTACACCAACCTTCAATTTAGTTGGAGGTCAGGAGTTCAATTCCTAATGGTAGCACTTTGGAATTGAATTTCTCAAGGCCCAATGATCCCTTAGTCTTTGACTAAGGGTTAGGTCCTAGCCCTCCGGGATACGCTGGTGGAACAATTAAATATTGAGGGCTTCAAGCGGGCCTGTGGGAGGCCAGATCTCGGTGGGACCCTGTGGTTGGATTTGAGGGAGTCCGGCATGGAGCAATCACTTGGGGGACGACTCCCTATGCGCGGTAGTTGATGATATTTAAGAACCTGGGATCCAGATACACATCTCGCGATTTAACTGGTAGCAGTACTGTGGGGCTGGGGCTGTTATCCCGAGGACTAGTCAGGTGTAAGTTTGGAACCTCGGTATAAAAAAAAGAGAGAAAAAATGTGTAACATCTTCCAAAGTACAAATGAATAGTATTTATAGGTACGCTGTTTTAAGGTTTCCATGAAAAATCAGGGAAACGAATTTTACTGATTATGTCCAGCTTGCCAAGTGACATTTCGAATACTGAATCTTTAAACTTGCAATCAACTCGTCTTATCGGGTTGGTTTCACAGGTCGGGTTGATAGGACGTGATCGAGATAATCATATTGATATGACTTTTGATCGATTGATGTTACGCGTCAGATATATTTTCGTTCCTGAAATAATCAGTCAACCCTACTATCGGTGAGATAAGCCATAGTAAAGATCTGTTCCAATATTCGCCTCAACTCAACCTCAAGTTTTTATTTGATGGGTCGGCTTAATCACGTTAATCAACTCGAGATAGCCTATCGGGTTGATCTTGAAAACATATGCACAAGCTGGATCGGGTCGAGGTAATCCCTCCAAGCCGACATGGCTGGGAATACACGGCACTTGTCACTTCCCCACATCGCCCTTCACGCGTTCACAAGCCGGACTGGAGTGCCGATTTAATCGAAAAACTTGAGTAGTTTGCCTCCGTTACTATTCTCAACTGGGCCGAGTTAGAGATTTAACACCCCAAAATCTTATTGAGTCATTACAGTGCCGTGGACCCCACACCAGGAGATCCACCAGGCGAACACGACTAAAATACATCCAATTAACCAACAAAAGAAATCACAGTCCCTACTATGATATCCGTCACAATATTCCGATGAGAAATTTCAACGACAACGATGGGCCTACCTGGCCAAAAATAAAATACAACAACATCCACGAGCATTTACTAGGATAATACATAATGACAAAGACTGACCAACTGAAGAACACTCCAACTGACTGACCAACATGAACAACTCGGACTAGTATCGCTCGACTGCCTCGTCGCCATCGTCATACCCCTGTGTCTCAACTCTCTCCTCGCAAGCACCTAAAACATGAAAAACATGTTCCGCCCCCACGGGGTCAGTCATCCAGATAATGAACATCAAATACATGTATAACATGATATGCATCCAAGGCAGAATGAAACGGTATAATGATAATAATAATAATACGAGATGCTCACAAACCAAGGTAAGAACCGAGCATTCGTGAAATACTATGCCCACGGCATAGTACTAATACCTGTTCAACAGGTTAGAACATAAATGCCCAACGGCAAATCATAATTATAGAACTCCACAGTGAATTACACGAATATGAACCAAACCAGAACTGAATTAAATATGAATCACAATGCCCGAAGGCTCCAACAAAATACCAAGACATCACAAAGGCCTGAAAGCCACTCAGCCAAAGCTGTCAAATATCACCATCACCTGAAGCCAAAACAGCCCGAAGCTGTATCAATGAGGGCCGAAGTCACGGCACGAAGCCGTATCACAATGAGGGCCGAAGCCACGGCACGAAGCCGTATCACAATGAGACCATCCAATGGCCGTGACCTACTGAACTGTAGGTGTTGGGAAACTAACCGCGAAGGTTCAAGCCCCAAACTTACCCATAATGAGATCACCCAATGACTGTGACCTACTAAACTTTAGGTGTTGGGAAACCAACCTCGAAGGTTCAAGCCCTAAACTTACCCAAAATGAGATCATCGAAATAACCGTGACCTACTGAACTGTAGGTGTTGGGAAACCAACCGTGAAGGTTCAAGACCCAAACATACCCATAATGAGATCATCGAAATGACCGTGACCTACTGAACTGTAGGTGTTGGGAAACCAACCGCGAAGGTTCAAGCCCCAAACTTACCCATCGAGCACTAGCCGAGACTAGCCTCCAAAACACAATTAATCACAAACGGCAACAATCCCAAGATTACCGGATGGGCACCGTTCTCGGCGGTCCCAATTCAATACCTCGATTACCTTAGAATGGTCAATCGATAACAACGACACAATGGATGGGAACTATCCTCGACAGTCCCAATTCAATACCTCGATTGCCTTAGAATGGCCAACCGATAACAATGATGCAGCGTATGATTCAATACCTCGATTGCCTTAGAACGGACAATCGATAACAATGATACAACGAATGATTCAATAACTCGATTGCCTTAGAACGGCCAATCGATAACAATGATAGAACGAATGATTAAATACCTCGATTGCCTTAGAACGGCCAATCGATAACAATGATACGGAGAATACCTCGGCACCTTTAATCGATTACCGACGATAAAGATGAGAAACGAATACGCCAATTCCTTCAATCGGCCAATACAACATCAATGACAAAACACCAACATCAATAACAATGATTACAAAAATGTCTTAGATCGACATCAATATCAACAACAATAATCGATACACCGATACCGCGAACCGACTATCGACAATAACATTTACAACGAGTATCCCAATGCCTTGAACTGGCCATTAATGAACAATAATAAACATTTGGCATAATTGCCGAAGAGTATCGTATCGAACGATCCCTTAATATCAATGAACTCATGAAGAGACTAAGTCTCGGAATGATACAACACATTCATACACATACATGATAACATTAATCTCATTGACTAGTACAAGTATAAAACTTGCCTTAAACCGACGGCGAGTAAGTCCTTCCACGATCAACGTCCTTAATGGAATTATCGGTCGCTCGAACAACCTTGAATAACACAATTACCAACGATACGCTTAATATATGAAGCAAGCATGATTACAACCAACTCAAAAGTCGATACAACACTACCCAAACTCATTGGGGCATTTAAACAAACACATTGTAAACAATCTCCCATTGTTTACAACCAATCCCAATTATATCGAAAACCAACCTCCAAAATGAGTGATTCAATCCAAAAAAACCTCTATACAATCAATATTCTCATACGAATACACAATTCGAGATTACGACAACATCTAATCGGAATCCCCAATTCCAAAATCAACATTCGAAAAGTTCTTGAATAATTCTCCAACAATCCAATGATAATTCATAGAAACTCATAATCATATGTATATCCCTTAACATATCATGATTATAACATCCAAAACATTATACTCCATCTCAAAATTGAAATCTAAGATTTTGAAGAAATTACCTTTGAAGATCGAAACCCTTCAATCCGTTGAAACTCGAGTTAATCGACCATCCAAGCTCCCCAATCGAAGATAGATGGTTAGAACATGAACAACCAAGTGATTGATGATGAAAAATCCTCTCCCAAGAACCTCTCTCTCAGAACCAAATGAAGAAATGATGAAATGAACACAAAAGTCCCATCCAAGGCCTTAAATATTGCGCAGAGTTACGACCGTAACTCTGCCACTTTACGGCCGTAACTTTCCAAGTCAACGGCTTTACGTCCGTAACAATTCAGCCCATATGGCCGTAACTTCACTTCGTCGAACAATCCTACTGACCGAAATCCTCGACTTACGGCCATAACAAGAACTCCCTTACGGCCGTAAGCATCCTTCGTCGAGACACCCCCAAACCCAGTGCTCGATTGTACGGCCGTAGCCTGCCTCTTCTTACGGCCGTACATTCCTCTTCTTACGGCCGTATCAAGCGAGACTTACGGCCGTAATATGTCCTCGTCCAAAAACCATAAAACCAACGAATGCATGTTGCGGCCGTAATACATGATAGGTTACAGCCGTAACTCTCAGCTGGAAAAGAAATGCAAAAACTCCGTCTTCTCGATACGAATGATGAATGATCCGACACAAATAACTTGCATGAATATAATTAAGTCCAATAACACGCAACAATGATACTTCCAACATAAGGCTACAAATCACAATGATTATGATAATACTCTCGTCCCAATTCCCAAACAGGGTTGGACAACGAATGATAACTGATACACGGCTCAAAGATACGCCGAACGATGAACACAAATGAATGAACATGAATGATGAATGATTATTAAAGAGTGAAAAAAAAGAAAAAAAATTACTGAGTGCCAATTACTGAATGATAATAAATGACTTAATCGGGTATTACATACTCCCTCCTTAAAAAGAGTTTCGTCCCCAAAACTAAGGGTACACAACTCGGGATATGAACTATCCCTCAGGATCTGAAAACAACATCTCCAGGATTACTCCTCAATACGGACTATGAAGAATAACAATGAATAGAATCCGACAAAGGTCAAGAATGACTCACAGAGGTGAAATAATAATGCAATGAGTGATGGCTCAAATGAAATGATTGGAACCGTCGTCCCTCGTGAATTGAATGATTAGTTTGATAATTACAAGTCTCAACATGATTGATATATTATGAATGAATTATATGCATGAATGAATAACAATGAACGAAATGATTATCCTCTAACACCGATGATGAATGCCCTTACCTTTGACTCTCGAAGCCTGATAGGACCCCTTGAATGAAGCACGGGCTGGAGTAACAAAATCCCTCGAGGCCCTTGAGCTCTCTCGAGATCTACTGGCACTAGATCTCCTGCAGTATTTCCGTAGGTGTCCCTTCCTCCCACACAGGAAATAAACAATAGCTTGCATCGAGCACCGGGTGCTGCGATGTCTTATTGTATCACAGTTAAAACAAACAGCAGTAGAACTCGTCGTCTGAGAAATATATGCTTTCCCAGCATGAAGACGACTAGAAAACGACATCTTGGATGCCGGATCCCGATGTCCCTCTAAACGAACCGACATCCTAGTCTTCCCACCAGAAGAAGCTGAATGGTGCTTCCGAGTAAGCTCCTTGATCAAAAGCTCTGCTCCAAGAGCCTTCTCGATGAACTCACTAAGTGAATTACAATTGTGATTGAACAACTGCATCCTCAACTGCGGATTTAGCCTCTTACTAAAATACTTGATCTTATCCGCCTCAGTACGGACAACAGACGAAGCAAACTGAAGAAGTCCCTGAAACTTCTCAGCAATGACAATAACACCCTCGCCCTCGATGGATTCGGTATTCAAAACCTCTGTTAACTTGGCCTCACGAAGTGGATCCGGATAATACCTCTCTATCATGAGAGTCTTGAATTCGCTCCAAACACAACCACGATCGGTGGGTTTCACAGAAAGCCACCAAGAATAAACACCCTTACTCAAGTAGTAAGCCGCTACTGCCACCTTACTCTCTTCCGGACACTGAACCATGTCGAAGAGTTTATCGAAATGCTCAAGCCAATAAACAATATCAGCTGGTTCCGACGAACCCTCAAAAGTAGGCGGCCTCTGACGAGAGATATCGCCAACAATCTAACTCACTCCTCCAGTCTGTCCATGAAACGACATCTGGAATCCATGCTGCGGTGGACCACGAACCATCTAGGTCTTCATGGTATCCACTATCCGCGTCATCTGAGTCATCTGGACCATCATGCCCTGCATACATATGAATGGGTCCACCCGAATACCCTCCGATTGAGATGCATCTCGGGTACGACTCCCTGACAGTGAATGATTATCTGCCGGTGAATGAGTAGCATCACTACGTGTTGAACTAATGTTATCCCTCGCGTTCGCGCGGGTATTCACACGAGATCCCGGGTTTCGGCCTGCACCACGGCCTCTTTCCCTGCGTCCTCTAACACCTCTATCCATACTGAAGCAGGAAAGTCACATGATGATTATAGATCCCGCATGAAGATCGCATTATGATTACGTTATAGAATGATAATAATGAGCATACACGCTATAACACAATGAACGCATTAATAATGCAATAAAATGATCGTCGACATTACGCCGAAATATGATAAGATCGCATGAAAGGTCAAGTGAGGTGACATGATTATCTGATGAAATTCCTGAAATGATTATCTTGAACAAGTTAACAAGATTGATAATTCGATCCACAAGATCAACAACTGAGCAATGAGATTGACTCAGTGATTAATGAATTAACATGATCGATAAGATCAAAAATGATAATTGAGGATTGTTTACTGATGAATGAGTTGATCCTTATCGCTTGCACAGGTCACACGTGCTCCAAAACAATTAGTCATGAATCAATCGTAACACTAATGTCACATATAGGTTTCAACAAAACATGTATAATCAATGACATAATGAATGTATGAACATAAAGAGAACCGAGTACTTACACAGGTCATACGAAGCTTCGAGGTCTTGCAATACTAGTCTTCACTGATGATGACTCGATGAATGAATGACTCATGCAGTCGTACAAATATCACGACTCACAAAACCCGACTGTCCAGATTGTCATAACCTGACAGTCCCACTACTACCGCGTCGGTAGAGCAACATAACTCACATATAAGGGTATCTCACAACCCAACTCTCTGATACCATCTTCTGTAACACCCCCAAATCCTATTGGGCTATTATAGTGCCGTGGACCCCACACCAGGAGATCCACCAGGCGAACACGACTAAAATACATCAAATTAACCAACAAGGGAAATCATAGTTTCTACTATGATATCCGTCACAATATTCCGATGAGGAACGACAACGATAGGCCTACCTAGCCAAAAATAAAATACAACAACATCCACGAGCATTTGCTAGGATAATACATAATGACAATGACTGACCAACTGAAGAACACTCCAACTGACTGACCAATATGAACAACTCGGACTAGTATTGCTCGACTGCCTCGTCTCCATCGTCATTCTCCTGTGTCTCAACTCTCTCCTCGCAAGCACCTAAAATATGAAAAATATGTTCCGCCCTCACGGGGTCAGTCATCCAGATAATGAACATCAAATACATGTATAACATGATATGCATCCAAGGCAGAATGAAACGGTACAATGATAATAATAATACGAGATGCTCACAAACCAAGGTAAGAACCGAGCATTCGTGAAACACTATGCCCAGGGCATAGTACTAATACCTGTTCAACAAGTTAGAACATAAATGCCCAACGGCGAATTATAATTATAGAACTCCACAGTGAATTACACGAACATGAACCAAACCAGAACTGAATTAAATATGAATCACAATGCCTGAAGGATCCAAAAAAATACCAAGACATCACAAAAGGCCTGAAAGCCACTCAGCCGAAGCTGTCAAATATCACCATCAACTGAAGCCAAAACAACCCGAAGCTGTATCAATGAGGGCCGAAGCCACGGCACGAAGTCGTATCACAATGAGAGCCGAAGCCATGGCACGAAGCCATATCACAATGAGACCATCCAATGGCCGTGACCTACCAAACTGTAGGTGTTGGGAAACCAACCGCGAAGGTTCAAGCCCCAAACTTACCCATAATGAGATCACCGACTGACCGTGACCTAGTAAACTGTAGATGTGGGAAACCAACCGCGAAGGTTCAAGCCCCAAACTTACCCAAAATGAGATCATCAAAATGACCGTGACCTACTGACTGTAGGTGTTGGGAAACCAACCGCGAAGGTTCAAGCCCCAAACTTACCCATAATGAGATCATCGAAATGACCGTGACCTACTGAACTGTAGGTGTTGGGAAACCAACTGCGAAGGCTCAAGCCCTAAACTTACCCATCGAGCACTATCCGAGACTAGCCTCCAAAACACAATTAATCACAAATGGCAACAATCCCAAGATTACCGAATTCACGAGAATGATAGTGTGCTGCCTTGAGTCGGCCAACATGACAATAATGACTCACGGATGGGCACCGTCCTTGGCGGTCCCAATTCAATACCTCGATTATCTTAGAATGGTCAATCGATAACAATGACACAACGGATGGGAAATATCCTCGACAGTTCCTATTCAATACCTCGATTGCCTTAGAATGGCCAACCGATAACAATGATGCAGCGGATGATTCAATACCTCGATTGCCTTAGAACGGCCAATCGATAACAATGATACAACAAATGATTCAACACCTCGATTGCCTTAGAACGGCCAATCGATAACATTGATACGAAGAATGCCTCGGCACCTTTAATCGGTTACCGACGACGAAGATGAGAAACGAATACGTCAATGCCTTCAATCGGCCAATACAACATCAATGACAAAACACCAACATCAATAACAATGATTACAAAAATGTCTTAGATCGACATCAATATCAACAACAATAATCGATACATCGATACCACAAACCGACTATCGACAATAACATTAACAACGAGTATCCCAATGCCTTGAACATTTGGCATAATTACCGAAGAGTATCGTATCGAACGATCCCTTAATATCAATGAACTCATGAAGAGACTAAGTCTCAGAATGATACAACATATTCATACACATACATGATAACATTAATCTCATTGACTAGTATAAGTATAAAACTTGCCTTAAACCGAGGACGAGTAAGTCCTTCCACGATCAACGTCCTTAATGGAATTATCGGTCGCTCGAACAACCTTGAATAACACAATTACCAATGATACGCTTAATATACGAAGCAAGCATTATTACAACCAACTCAAAAGTCGATACAACACTACCCAAACTCATTGGGGCATTTAAACAAACACGTTGTAAACAATCTCCCATTGTATACAACGAATCCCAATTATATCGAAAACCAACCTCCAAATGAGTGATTCAATCCAAAAAAACCTCTTATATACAATCAATATTCTCATAGGAATACACAATTCGAGATTACGACAACATCTAATCGGAATCCCCAATTCCAAAATCAACATTCGAAAAGTTCTTGAATAATTCTCCAACAATCCAATGATAATTCATAGAAACTCATAATCATATGTATATCCCTTCACATATCATGATTATAACATCCAAAACATTATACTCCATCTCAAAATTGAAATATAATATTTTGAAGAAATTACCTTTGAAGATCGAAACCCTTCAATCCGTTGAAACTCGAGTTAGTCGACCATCCAAGCTCCCCAATCGAAGATAGATGGTTAGAACATGAACACCCAAGTGATTGATGATGAAAAATCCTCTCCCAATAACCTCTTTCTCGGAACCAAATGAAGAAATGATGAAATGAACACAAAAGTCCCGTCCAAGGCCTTAAATATTGCGCAGAGTTACGGCCGTAACTCTGCCACTTTACGGCCGTAACTTTCCAAGTCAACGGCTTTACGTCCGTAACATTTCAGCCCATATGGCCGTAACTTCACTTCGTCGAACAATCCTACCGACCGAAATCCTCGACTTACGGCCGTAACAAGAACTCCCTTACGGCCGTAAGCATCCTTCGTCGAGACACCCCCAAACCCAGTGCTCGATTGTACGGCCGTAGCCTGCCTCTTCTTACAGCCGTACTTTCCTCTTCTTACGGCCGTATCAAGCGAGACTTACGGCCGTAAGACGTCCTCGTCCAAAAACTATAAAACCAACGAATGCATGTTACGGCCGTAATACATGATAGGTTACGACCGTAACTCTCAGCTGGAAAAGAAATGCGAAAAATCCGCCTTCTCGATACGAATGATGAATGATACGACACACATAACTTGCATGAATATAATTAAGTCCAATAACACGCAACAATGATACTTCCAACACAAGGCTACCAATCACAATGATTATGATAATACTCTCGTCCCGATTCCCAAAAAGGGTTGGACAACGAATGATAACTGATACACGGCTCAAAGATACGCTGAACGATGAACACAAATGAATGAACATGAATGATGAATGATTATTAAAGAGTGAAAAGAAAGAAAGAAAAATTACTGAGTGCCAATTACTGAATGATAATAAATGACTTCACAACCGGGTATTACAAGAGATAGATTTTTGTTACCACGTTCAGACTGGACAGATGAGGGGTCTCATAGCTGGGGTTAGGACCTTGGTTGAGGTCCCAAGGGGAACTCGATTTCCTGATTAGGTTATTCACCGCAACTTCGTCTTTCATGCTGACTGCGCAACCTGCAAAGCCGAGGACGACAAATGTGTGAAAGCCTTGGACATCATATGATGTAATTTCCTCCATACTTGTTTATTTTTATCGCCATTTTCTTTCATATTGTCTCCGATTAATGCTGATTTTTGTGCAAATCTCTCAATGGAGGACATCCAGAAAGTTGATGACCAGTATGTTGACCCCGTCATGGCGGATCAGAAGAAAAATAAATTGTCTAGGATGAGGGGAGTCGACAAGAGACATGTCGATATGGAAGCTCGGCAAAGGGAGTTGCAGGATAAGGAGGAGTCTTCACTCCCCAAGGGGCCGCCTATTGTTCAAGCCGGAGCACCAACTGAGGAGCCTGAAGTCGAGATCGAGGAAGAGCGTACTAAGAAGGCTAACCCTTCTCAAACTCGAGCCCGAAGTCAAGGTCAAGGCCATTTTTAAGAGCCGAGCCGAGATCGAGGGTCGGAGTTTAAAGTGGACCAACTCTAGAGTCAGAAAAGGCCGAGGGAGGATAGAAGTCGAGATCGAGAAGAGCCTCCACGAAAAAGAACTACTCCCTCAACACATGATTTTGTTTGGGATCCCGTTCTTTTTGATACCGAGATCAAAAATCTGGTTAATTCCTTCGCTGTTATGCCCATCATGTCTGGGTTTGATTCGTCGGTTCATTCAGGGGCTGCCCTTAAGCTTGGAGGACCTGTCATCAAGCATGCTATGAACATGTCTTATATCGAACAACTTGTTGCCGATAAGCCGAGCTCCCTCCAACTCTTTAATAGGAAGGGCTTAATTCTCACTGAGGTACTCTACTATCCCGCCTCGGTCTCCCATATTTCGAATTGAATTTCCTTTCTGCAATCCATTTGGACTTAAAAGTTTTTTCTTCTTTTTTGTAACTTGCCTCCATAGCCCAACATGAATACGCCGTGTTCAGGCAGGTCGTGGATCTGGCGCACAAGAATGAGGATGCTTCTAAGTCGGCCTAAGAATCCACCGTCAAGCTCTCTGAAAAGGTTGAAGCCCTCGAGAAGGAGAAAGCTTCCCATGATGCTGGGGTTCGCAAGGTCGAGCAGAAGATAGAACAGGCCGAGACGGCCAAGAAGTCTGCATTGGATGACTTGGAAAAATTAAAGGAAGCCTTGCATTAATCTGAGTCTTCTTTAAAGCTTGTTGAGGCTGATGTCGAGGTGGGGAGGACGAGAGCTGATGTCCTGGCTCTAGAGAAAAGTGCAGCGGACGATACATTGGCTTTATTAGAGGAAAGCATACCTGACAAAGAGAAAGTTGTCGTGGAACGATATAAGAAGAGTAAGCAATATCGAGATGATCTGGCTGATAAAGCAGGCTCCGTCCATGGGGATGCCTGGTCTAATCTATCCTGGCTCCTCTATATCGATCCAGAAGTCGAGGTGCCCTTGGAGAAGCTTGCTCGGCTTTTTGTCCAAGATCCTTACAGTGTCGAAGCAGGACAGCTCACTCTATCATCCCGTATTTAGAAAATGCTCTTAAAAATATAAGGGCTAGGGACTGTCAAGAGGGAAAGACGGTATGGGATCCTCCAACTCCTCAAGAGAACAATTTTGTTGATTTGATAGCACAGACCGAGGATGAGTATGGCACCGGGATGGGGTAGTTATTTTGGATTGTTTACTCTCATACTTTTGATTTTGTAATTCCGATGGGTTATAAAGCTGGTTTGGCTAGAACAATATATATAGCATTATGCCTTCATGTAACCTTCTCGTTTGTTGGCATGACTTTTAATCCACTTTGGGTGTTTTCTTCATTCTTGTGTTTGCTTTTGTACTTGACTGTCATACAGCCGTGTTTGAATTGCTTATCTCGTCGTTGAGATGTTGGTAACTCGTTTTATACTTAACCAATTGTGAACTGGTTTTAAGTCAGGTCGTGCTGATGAACTTGGTCTGGTTGAAATTCATCCTCAAAAGGGTGTCCTCGTCGATGTTAAGCCGAGGTGTGTAACTCAGTTTGTACCTTCACTTAACTATTTGTAGGCCTGGGATGGTCTACCCATTCTTAGGCCGAGCCAAGTTAAGTAACTCGATTTTGTTTACTTCGTACGAGCTAAGTGTAGATGAGCCTGGAATAGTTTATCCATGATTGACCGTGTTGAGTGTCATGTACTCGTTTTTAAATTTGAGTGAACTAGTTGTCAGAGCTTTTCTATGGAGTTAGATGTCTTAATCTTAACTCGGTTTGGGGACCAAGCATGTTATGCATGCTTTAACCTGACTAGTTATAAGAACTAGGCTTTCATCTGAGTTTGCAAGTGTTCCTTGGCTCAAATGTTTAAGTCAGGCGTTTGTGCTCCAGACTTATTTTAAGGTCTAGGCATTGTTATGTAATTGCCTAAGCATGTATAGATAAAGTACTTAATAGAATGATGAAAATGAATTTGATAGATAAAAGAAACTATTACACCAAAGGTATAAATAAAAAGGAAAGGCTTAAGTTCTTCGAGACCAAAAAAGTAATCTGTAAAGAATTTTCTGAAAGTTTTTGGGAAAAGACTAAGGCATAGGGTGTTGGGTGGTTACTGGTAGTACTTCCTCAAGTACTCTAAATGCCATGGGCGTTTCAATGCTTTCCATTCTGGTGTCTTGAGCATGTAGGTCCATTCCTGGATAACGTGGGTAACAATGTAAGGGCCATCACAATTTGGAGAGAGCTTGTTCTGCTGGGCCTTTCTGTGAGTAGACTCAATCTTTCTTGGTACCCAATCACCAATTTCAAACACCTTCTTCTCCACTTTCTTGTCATGATAAGCCTTGGTCCTCTGTTTGTAGTTGATCATCCTTAGCTGTGCAGCTAGTCTCTTTTCATCAAGCAAGTCCAGATCCAGAAGTCGGTTATATTCATTGACCACCTCGTCATAGTTGGTTACCCTAAAGGTTGGGAGTGCCATATCTACTGGAGCCATGGCTTCTGAACCGTATGTCAAGGCAAAGGGTGTTTCACCAGTCGGCCCTCGAGTGGTTACATGAACTGCCCAAAGAGAAAGAGGGAGGTCGTCCAGCCGCTTCCCTTCACTTCCTTCTAGGTTTTTTGTGAGGGCTGTCAAGATTAGTTTGTTGGCTGCTTCTGCTTGCTCATTGCCCTGAGGATGACTGACTGAGGACTTGTTGTGTTGAACTCCCAATCTGTTAAGTTCTTCAGTGAAGGCATCCTAGAATTGAAGTCCATTATCCGTTACAATCGTGTTAGGAACACCAAATCGACACCAGATGTAATCGTGTATAAGTTGATGACGTTCTCCTCCGTGGTCTTCTCCAAGTATCTATCTTCAACCCACTTGGTGAAGTAATTAACTGCTACTATGACAAATTTGTTGCTTCCCTTGTCCAAGGGGAAGGGTCCAATAATGTCGACTCTCCACATGTCGAAGGGCCAAGTCAGTATGATGAGGCTCTGTTCAACAGCCGGGACCTTAGGTAAGTCTGAATACCTCTGACATTTATCACACTTGTTCACGTAGGCCTGGGCATCTTCCCTCAAGTTAGGCCAATAATATCCAAGAGTTATGACCTTGTCGGCTAAAGTTTTGGCCCCCGGTTGTCCTCCACAAACTCTATTATGGACCTTGGCTAGAAAGTTCTCCACGTCCCTTGGGGGAACACATCTAAGAAGAGGTTTAGTGAAAGATTTTCTGTAAAGCACTCCATTCCACATGATGAATCTTACAGTCTTCCTTTTGATCATTTTAGCAGCCAACTCGTCTTCAGGTAGCTTTCCATCTTTAATGTAGTCCTTGTAGTCGTCTATCCAGTTTCTCTTGTCATCATCAATAACTAAGATCTTTATCCTTGAAAATGCTGGATGATCGGCATGAATGACCAACAGATTGATTTCTTCAGCTGTGGCCATTTTGGAGAGCGAATCGGCCTTCTTGTTATGCTCTCGGCCTATCAGTCTTATGTTCCAGAATTCCAAATCCTTGGTTATGTCAAGGATGAGGTCTTTGTACTTGGACATCATGTGGTTTTCGGTGCTGAACTCTCCTTGGACCTGCTTTACCACCAGCTTTGAATCACTGTAAGCTACCAGCTTTGTTGCTCCAAGGAACTTAGCCTTTTCAATCCCAAGAATAAGGGCCTCATACCCAGCTTGACTGTTTGAGGATGGGAACTTGAAGCGTACAAACTTCTGGGTCACGTGCTCACCCCCCCGGACTGATCAAGACTACTCCTGCCCCACTTATTCCTTTTGTAGTAGACCCATCTGTGTTCAAAATACAGCAGTGTTTTGGTAGCTCAAAGAAGGGTTCTGCGCCCATGGGGGCCTTCCTTTTCCGAACAACAGGTACATGTTCGCTTGCAAAAGAGGTCTTAACCAGAAAATCAGCCAAATGTTGTGCAAGTAAAGTCTTCCTCGGCTTATAAGTGACGTCAAACTCGGTCAGTTCAATAGATAAATTGAGAAGTCGGCCTGAGCTATCCATCTTGTGCAATATCATTCTTAAGGGAGCATCTGTGTAAACCGTGATGGGATGAGCTGAGAAGTAGGCGCGAAGTTTTCTTGCTGCAATGACCAAGGCGTAAGATATCTTCTCGGCGTTGAAGTATCTTGACTCGACCTCTGATAATGCCTTGCTTACATAATAGACCGGATTTTGAGCGCCTTTGCTGTTGTAATAAAGACTGTTGCATGATTTCGAATAAAGACAAACTGTTGCATGATATCTTCATCACGAACTAAGACTGTTGCAATGGCATCTGTTGCTGCTATGAATACAGAGAGCGTATCTCCCACGACCGGCCTGCTGAGAAGAGGTGGTGAGCCTAAGTATTTCTTCAACCCTTGAAATGAGGCCGAGCACTCTGGTGTCCATCCGAAATCCTGTGTTCCTTTCAAGACCTTGAAAAAGGGGAAGGACTTCTCTGCTGATTTGGCTATGAACCTTCCCAACGGCCAACGCTGCTACTCTTCCATTAAGACTTTGAACGTCTTTGATGCAGGTCGGCTCTTGCATGTCTATCAATGCCTTGATCTTCTCTGGGTTAGCCTCAATGCCCCTTTGAGAAACCATGAAGCCTAGGAACTTGCCCGGTGTGACCCCGAATACACATTTGTTGGGGTTAAGCTTCATGTCGTTTGCTTTCAAATTATCAATGGTCTTTTTCAAGTCCATAGTGTGACTCCCAGACTTAGTCTTTATAACCATGTCATCGATGTAGTCTTCCATGTTCCTTCCAATCTAAGATTTGAAAACCTTGTTGACCATAATTTGGTAGGTTGCTCCAGTATTTTTAAGCCCAAATGGAATCATCACATAACAGTAAATTCCACCAGCTGATTGGAAGACCATCTTCTCAATTTCTTCTTCTGCCATCTTGATTTGATGATAGCCCGAGTAATCATCAAGGAAGCTAAGTGTCCGATGTCCAGCAATGGAGTCTACCAACTTGTAAATCATTGGGAGCGGGTAACTATCCTTCGGGCAGGCCTTGTTGAGGTCTGTGAAGTCCACACATATTCTCCACTTACCATTATGTTTTTTGGCCATAACTACATTGGCCAACGAGGCGAGATAAGTTGCCTCTTTTATGATGCCCGCTTTGAGTAATTTCTATATTTCTTCTTCGATTGCCTTCTCTGTCTTTGGCGAAGATTCTTATTGTCTGTTTCATGGGTTTGAAGAATTTATAACTTCCAGTTTATGTAGGGCTACGACATCCTTCACCCCAATCATATCCTCCAATTTCCATGCAAATACGTCCAAGTTGTTCTTGAGAAGGGTAATTATTTCTTTTCTATCTTCGTGAGGGAGATGTTGTAATACCCGAGATTTTTGATATGTATTTGGAACTTGTGATATTGTTACTGTTGCACTTTGATCTGAGTATTATTCTCCGTATTTCATAATCTGGTGTTGTTAAGTGTATGATTTCATGAGTGTGACTTAAATTTGTGATTCTGCGCATGTAGCGCACGCTATCGATTAAGAATAGTGTACGCTAACTTGGATACATAGCGCACGATGTGGAGGAACCTTAGCGCACGCTATGCGGGGTCAATATGATTGAGACGTGTGGTAGGTGAGATCAGGCTGGGGATCTTGGTCGGATTGTGTCGGAATGAACCTGGACGACTTTCGGGAAAAAGCCAAGTCAACGCCTTAGCGCACGCTACTGATATGAGAATAGCGCACGCTAAGTGCTGAGTACAGTGAAGTCAGTAAGCCGTTAGCGCATGCTACGAGTATGGACTAGCGCGCGCTAATAACCACTTTCTATAAATAGGACAACATCCTTTTTCGTATTTTCAGTCTTTTCACTTCCCGCATCCGAATCCTTATACTTAGAGTATTACTCTCTTCATCCTAAACACTTCATATCAGCATCCTAGCTCGTGTTGAAGATTGTAGATCATTGGGGATTGGTGTTCAATCCTTCGGCGTTGGATTGCTTCGAATTTCCTCCTTGTTCTTCACTACTTTGAGGTAGGTGATTCTTCACCAATATTAGTAGTATTCTGAAGGACGTTTTGATCATGTTTTGGGATTTACCTAGTCAGTTAGATTCACAAGTGGTCGATCATCATGCGTTAGAAGGATATTTTTGACGTTTCGGCACTTATTCGTCGTATAATCCTTTGAACCTTTTTAGTATATGGACTCCTAAGCATATTTTGTATCTTCAAAACCGATCATGTCCAGTGTATGGAGATTACCTAGTACTTATTTTTTACGTAAGGAATCATATGTTTTGGGACTTGGAATGAATTGAACTTAGGATATTTTCTTGAAGATCAAGATGAATTATGGTGTAGTAATGATGATACGTATCCTTGTGTCTCGTAGTCATTTAATCCATAAAGATCTTTCATAAAACCGTATGAGCATGATATGCACGGAGTTGACATGTATTAACACTGAGGATTTCATGAGTTTTCATCACCTTTAGCTCAAGTTTTACCCAGTAGTGACTGCCATGCACGATTAGCGCATGCTAAGATGTATATATTAACGTGCGCTATCGGGAATGAGTAACGTGTGCTACGCTGGATACGTAACGTACGTTATATCATCAGGCAGGGCAGTCGACTGTTCAGAGAAGACTGTCAGTACACATCTAGCGCACGCTAAACCTGGTCATTTGCGTACCTTAGCGGGCAGGCTTAGCGCACGTTACGTAGAGTACGTAGCGCGCGCTAAGTAGTTCAGACAGAATTCATCTTTTTTTAGAGCTTGCGGCCGTAAACCGGATTGTTAGTCGTTCGTACAAATTGAGAGGAATTCTTTATTATTTCTTAGATCCGAGCCTTTCATCGGGGACGATCGAGGGGCGGTGACATACGGACGCGTGTCATTTGTTGGAGTATTTCCATTCTTGCCATTTTCGAGGCAAGTATCATATGTTGAGTTTGATTTATATTGGAACCTTGATCATGCTTATGGTTTTGTTCATGTTGTCAAATATGAGATGTATTTCTGTAATTTCTCGTGGTATTCGTTGTTAATTGTTCGTATTGATGAACATATTGAAATGCATATATGTATGCATAATTGATTGGTTTATGGTATAAATGATCCGAGGGGATCATGAGGATCTATGCTGAGGGCGCTGGATCGAATGTCCACCATGCGTTGGTCCGACGGGATCATCATGGGGATCTATGCTGAGGGCGCTGGATCGCTGGACGGGTTTTCCACCATGCGTTGGTCCGACGGGATCATCATGGGGATCTATACCAAGGGCGCCGGATCATTGGATTACCTGTATTGTGTTGATGGAATCATGAGGATTCACATCGTTGGATTCCGGCGACGGAAGTCCGCTTTTGCATGTTTTATGATGCACCGATGATTTATGTATTATGATACTTGTACCGAATTGTTTTGCTAACTTCTTCGGGGTGGACATTGTTTTGATGTTCGTGTAGCCGAGGAGCGGGAAGCAACCACGCATCGACAGACGATGAAATGGCTCTGATGTGGTTGATGTTTATTGTTATTGTGATTTGTCTTCTTGGTTCATTTAGTACTCGAGTACGTCTGTTTTAATAATGTCATTTCGATATGGTTGTATAAGTTAACTCATGGATCAGTTGAACCAAATCAGATTTTGAACTTCAGCTTGTATCGATTATATTTACATTTCTTTTAAATTAGCCTTGTAAATCCTTACTTAAAGGGTTTACGGCGCTGTAATTATTCCGAATATCTCGGGGTGTTACAGAATATGGTGTCGGAGCTAAGATTCATGGATATCTTGGCAGTCGGGTTAGTTGGGTCTGTTTACGTTATTTGATTATTGGTCGTTTGTAACATCACTGCTGAGCCAGCATCGTCGTGTGGACCGTGGTTGTAAGTGTCCTAATCTCCAATACTACCGTTTTATTTAATTCATGTTTTGTGAACATTGATGGACGTACTTTTAGAAAGTTTGCCCTGGATATTGAGTATTTGTGTTTACAGTATGTTGAGAGGAGGTCGTGGACGCGGACGCGGTTGTGGACGCGGATGTGGAAATGCGAGACAAGAAGAGTCGGTGTCCACCCCAGAAATAACCGCTAGTCGAACGGATTCCCATTCTGGGGGACAACAGGGATCGGCAAATAATAATGCAGATCCTAACGTGCCGGGAGTGCTTCAGCAGGTGGTTGCTCAGATAAACCAGTTTGCTCAAGTTGTGGATCGCATGCAGACGTCGATAGGATAGCAGCATAACGTGGATAATCGGGGAGATAAATGGCTTACCGAGGTGATCAAATTGCATCCTCCGAAATTTGACGGTTCGGCTGAGACGCTTTCTTGGGATCACTGGCTGAAGGAATTAGAGAAGATTTTTGCGGGGATTAACTGTCCCAACGATAGAAAGGTTCCGGTCGCCCAGTATCTTCTGACAGGGGAGGCTTTCGACTGGTGGGAGGCCATTCGACCGGAGGAGCATAATGTTGATTGGACGGAATTCAAATTAATGATGGAAGTGCAGTATTTTCCTCGCCCAGTTAGAGAGGCCCGAGTTCGGGAGTTTTTCTCACCACAAAATTCAGAAGCATCTGTGACGGACGTGATTAAGACTTTTAATCACCAGCTGACTTATGTGCGCCACTTGGTCAGGACCGAGGCGGAGAGGATTTTCCATTTTGACATGCGAATGAAGCCGGAAATTCAGCAATATATGTTCGTATTTGAATGTACCACCTTGCGACAGTATCAGGACAAGGCGCTGGCCTATGATATGAAAGAGGCGGCGGTAGAGAAATCAACGGAAGCAAAGAAGCAGAAAGTGGCTGGCAACTTCACGGAGAATAAGAGTAGTGGGCCTCGCAGGGGCCAGTCCTCTTTTCATTCATCCAGGAGGCCTCCGCATCCTTCTCGAGGAAGAAAGAAGTTCCGGGCAGCACAAACCGTTTCTGACGCAGGGAAGAAATGCTATAACTATGGCAAAGCGGGGCATGTTCGGCGTGACTGTTTCGCGCCTGCTGTGACTTGTTTCGAGTGTGGACAGGAAGGGTATCGCGCGACATTTTTTGGGAATGCGACCCGATCTTTTGGTACTCGCACTCCTGTACCAGTTCCGAAGGACACTAGTGTAAACCAGACGCAGCAGAGCGGTTTCCCGCAGCAGAATGTTGGGAAAAGAGAGGCATCCAGCGCTGGGTCCGTTCCTCCACGTATTTACGAGATGAAAAAGGATGATCAGAACACAGCTGTTGCATCAGGTACGATTCAGATCCTTTTGAAACCAGTTAGTGTCTTGTTCGATTCGGGAGCTACGCATTCTTTTATATCTTTGAACTGTGTTAATGGTTTGAAAATATCGTGCTTGTATAATTGTGAACCTTATGTTGTGGGTTTACCGAGCGGAGAGAAAATTGTGGGAACCCTAGAAGCTAGAGATTTTCCAGTGTCTATAGGAGGGAGAGATTGGCTAGTGAATCTTATTGTAGTTGACATCTACGGTGACGATTTAATTCTCGGAGACGATTGGCTCAACCGTTATGGAGCTATTCTGAATTACCGAAAGAGAGTTATTTCTATCATTGCTGATGACGGATCTGAACACTTATTCAGAGGATGGAGACCGGGAAGCTCGGGAAAATTGATCAAAGCAATGAAAGCTGTGAAATTACTGAAGCAGGGATGTCATGGACTTTGGTGCTATGCTATGAGGAAAGAGGAAGAAGTAGAGCTCTCGTCTATTTCAGTTGTGAATGAGTTCTCAGATGTATTTCCTGACGAACTACTTGGGTTACCTCCGCAGAGAGAAGTGGAGTTCACTATCGAATTAGAGCCTGGAGCAGCTCCTATTTCCAGAGCACCATACCGCATGGCGCCAACCGAGATGTATGAACTCAAGACGCAACTGGAGGAATTGTTACATAAGGGTTATATTCAACCTAGCGTTTCTCCTTAGGGAGCGCCCGTTCTCTTTGTCCAGAAGAAAGACGGATCCCTCCGACTGTGTATTGATTACAGGGAGCTCAATAAGATGACGATCAAGAATAAATATCCTATACCTCGGATCGACGACTTGTTTGATCAACTGCAAGGGGAAAGGGTATTCTCGAAGATTGACTTGCGATCAGGATACCATCAGTTGAGAATTAAGGAATCGGATATACCAAAGTCTGCTTTCAGGTCCCGATACGGGCATTATGAATTTGTAGTGATGCCATTTGGACTTACCAATGCTCCTGCGGTATTCATGCAATTGATGAATCGGGTATTCTTAGAATACTTGGATAAATTTGTGGTCGTCTTCATTGACGACATTTTGATATATTCGAAGGACACAGAGAAGCATGCCGAACATTTGCGTGTGGTTTTGAGCACCTTGAGGAAGGAACAGCTGTATGCAAAGCTTTCCAAATGCGAGTTCTGGCTTAGGGAAGTAACTTTCCTTGGGCATGTGATATCAGCTGACGGAGTTCAAGTGGACCCGAAGAAAGTTGAAGCAATCTTGGAATGGGAAGTTCCTAATAACGTGAAAGAAGTCCGGAGTTTCCTAGGACTTGATGGATACTAACGCCGTTTTGTAGAAGGATTTTCCAAAATTGCTCGTCCGCTCACTCAGCTATTACAGAAAACTCAAAAGTTCACGTGGGATGAGAGATGCCAGGCTGGTTTTAACGAACTTAAGAGGACACTGACGACAGCACCTATATTAGCGCTACCAGAGGGAACCGATGGATTCATGGTATACAACGACGCTTCAAATCAGGGTCTGGGTTGTGTGTTGATGCAAAAGGATAAGGTGATTGCTTATGCTTCTCGGCAGTTGAAACCGTATGAGGTTAATTACCCGACTCATGATCTGGAGCTAGCAGCTGTAGTCTTTGCATTGAAAATTTGGAGACATTATTTGTACGGCACTCATTGTCAAATCTTTACAGATCATAAGAGCCTCAAGTACATTTTCAGTCAGAAAGAATTAAACATGAGACAGAGAAGGTGGCTGGAATTGATCAAGGATTACGACTTGGAGATTCTCTACCATCCGGGTAAAGCAAACGTAGTAGCCGATGCTTTGAGCCGTAAACCTGTTTCTCTTCGAGTGTTGGAAGCACTTACATCCCAAACCAAAGATTCAATGAACTGATCCACGAAGGGATTGAAGTTTGGGCACCAAGAATCCAAGGGCAACTATATGTGATGGAACTGACTTCATCACTAGTCGAGGAGATCAAATCTAAGCAGTTGAACGATTCTCTGATCCTTCGGTTATGTGACGAAGTAAAGAAGGGAAAGGCCCCAGGATTCGTGATACAAGATTATGGAGTTCTGAGATTTCAGAGTCGACTTTGCGTTCCCAATGATGATGATTTGAGACGGGCAATTCTGAAAGAAGCTCATAGTGCACCTTATTCTATCTACCCAGGCAGCAGTAAAATGTATAAGGATCTTAAACAAAACTTCTGGTGGGGGAATATGAAAAGGGACGTGGCAGAGTACGTTTCGAAGTGTTTGACTTGTCAGCAGGTTAAGATTGAACATCAGCAACCTGCCGGAATGTTAAAGCCACTTCCGATCCCTGAGTGGAAGTGGGAGGATATCTCAATGGATTTCATCACCAGCATGTCAAGGACTAGAACGGGAATGAACATGATTTGGGTTATAGTTGATCGACTAACCAAGTCGGCTCATTTCCTAGGAATTAAAGATACATGGGGACCCGAGAGATTGGCGCGAGTATTTATTGCGGAGATAGTCAGATTGCATGGGACGCCGAAGACCATTATTTTGGATCGAGATGGTCGCTTCATGTCGCACTTCTGGAAGGCAGTTCACAGGGCTTTGGGGACTGAGCTCAACTTTAGCACGGCTTATCATCCCCAAATGGACGGTCAGTCCGAAAGGACTATACAAACAGTAGAAGACATGCTTAGAGCTTGTGCTTTGGATTGGTCAACTGATTGGGAAGTTCATTTGCCATTGATTGAATTCACCTACAATAATAGTTGGCATGCTTCTATTAAGATGGCACCATTTGAAGCTTTGTACGGTAGAAGATGCCGATCACCCCTGTGCTGGGATGATTCTTCGGATTTAATCGGGACGGAACCGGAATTGATAGTTCAGACTCAAGAGAAGATAGCTTTGATTCGAGAAAGACTGTTGACTGCCCAGAGTCGACAGAAGTCTTATGCAGATGTACGTCGTCGCCCTCTAGAGTTCGACATTGGGGACCACGTACTATTGAAGGTGTCTCCTACACGAGGAATTTTCCGTTTTGGGAGGAAAGGCAAGCTAAGTCCGAGGTATATCGGACCATTTGAGATCCTAGAGAGAGTTGGGGATTTAGCATACAGGTTAGCTTTACCACCATCGCTGAGTCACGTTCACAATGTGTTTCACGTATCCCAATTGCGGAAGTATATACCGGACCCCAGTCACGTCATTGATTTCGACAAGATCGAGATAGCTAATGACAGTACCTTCGAAGAGAGACCAATCAAGATACTTGAGAGTCGGATCAAACAATTGAGGAATAAACCAATACACTTGGTTAAAGTACAATGGTCACGACACGGAGTTGAAGAGGCCACTTGGGAAACGGAGGACAGTATGAAGACTAGATATCCAGAGTTGTTTTCATCTTAAGTTTCGGGACGAAACTTCTTTTTAGGGAGGAAGGATGTAATACCCGAGATTTCTGATATGTATTTGGAACTTGTGATATTGTTATTGTTGCACTTTGATCTGAGTATTATTCTCCGTATTTCATAATCTGGTGTTGTTAAGTGTATGATTTCATGAGTGTGACTTAAATTTGTGATTCTGCGCATGTAGCGCACGCTATCGATTAAGAATAGCGTACGCTAACTTGGATACATAGCGCACGATGTGGAGGAACCTTAGCACACGCTATGCGGGGTCAATATGATTGAGACGTGTGGTAGGTGAGATCAGGCTGGGGATCTTGGTCGGATTGTGTCGGAATGAACCTGGACGGCTTTCGGGAAAAAACCAAGTCAACGCCTTAGCGCACGCTACTAATATGAGAATAGCGCACGCTAAGTGCTGAGTACAGTGAAGTCAGTAAGCCATTAGCGCACGCTACGAGTATGGACTAGCGCGCGTTAATAACCACTTTCTATAAATAGGACAATATCCTTTTTCGTATTTTTAGTCTTTTCACTTCCCGCATCTGAATCCTTATACTTAGAGTATTACTCTCTTCATCCTAAACACTTCATATCAACATCCTAGCTCGTGTTGTAGATTGTAGATCATTGGGGATTGGTGTTCAAGCCTTCGGCGTTGGATTGCTTCGAATTTCCTCCTTGTTCTTCACTACTTTGAGGTAGGTGATTCTTCACCAATATTAGTAGTATTCTGAAGGACGTTTTGATCATGTTTTGGGATTTACCTAGTCAGTTAGATTCACAAGTGGTCGATCATCATGCGTTAGAAGGATATTTTTGACGTTTCGGCACTTATTCATCGTATAATCCTTTGAACCTTTTTAGTATATGGACTCCTAAGCATATTTTGTATCTTCAAAACCGATCATGTCCAGTGTATGGAGATTACCTAGTTCTTATGTTTTACGTAAGGAATCATATGTTTTGGGACTTGGAATGAATTAAACTTAGGACATTTTCTTGAAGATCAAGATGAATTATGGTGTAGTAATGATGATACGTATCCTTGTGTCTCGTAGTCATTTAATCCATAAAGATCTTTCATAAAACCGTATGAGCATGATATGCACGGAGTTGACATGTATTAACACTGAGGATTTCATGAGTTTTCATCACCTTTAGCTCAAGTTTTACCCAGTAGTGACTGCCATGCACGATTAACGCACGCTAAGATGTATATATTAACGTGCGCTATCGGGAATGAGTAACGTGCGCTATGCTGGATACGTAACGTACGTTATATCATCAGGCAGGCGATCGATCGCTCGAGAGGATCACGGTACACATCTAGTGCACACTAAACACGGTCATTTGCGACGTTAGCGGCGGTAGCTTAGCGCACGTTACGAGTACGTAGCGCGCGCTAAGTAGTTCGCATAATTCATCTTTTTTAGAGCTTGGCCGTAAACCGGATCATAGACGTTCGCATTTAATTGAGAGGAATTCTTTATTATTTCTTAGGTCCGAGCCTTTCATAGGGGACGATCGAGGGGCGGTGACATACGGACGCGTGTCATTTGTTGGAGTATTTCCATTCTTGCCATTTTCGAGGCAAGTATCATATGTTGAGTTTGATTTATATTGGAACCTTGATCATGCTTATGGTTTTGTTCATGTTGTCAAATATGAGATGTATTTCTGTAATTTCTCGTGGTATTCATTGTTAATTGTTCGTATTGATGAACATATTGAAATGCATATATGTATGCATAATTGATTGGTTTATGGTATAAATGATCCGAGGGGATCATGAGGATCTATGCTGAGGGCGATGGATCGAATGTCCACCATGCGTTGGTCCGACGGGATCATCATGGGGATCTATGCTGAGGGCGCTGGATCGCTGGACGGGTTTTCCATCATGCGTTGGTCCGACGGGATCATCATGGGGATCTATACCAAGGGCGCTGGATCGCTGGATTACCCTGTATTGTGTTGATGGAATCATGAGGATTCACATCGTTGGATTCCGATGACGGAAGTCCGTTTTGCATGTTTTATGATGCACTGATGATTTATGTATTATGATACTTGTACTGGCATTGTTTTGCTAACCCCTTCGGGGGTGGACATTGTTTTGATGTTCAGGTAGCCGAGGAGCGGGGAAGCAACCACAGTACCGACAGGACGATGAAATGGCTCAGTGATGTGGTTGATGTTTATTGTTATTGTGATTTGTCTTCTTGGTTCATTTAGTACTCGAGTACGTCTGTTTTAATAATGTCATTTCGATATGGTTGTATAAGTTAACTCACTGGATCAGTTGAGCCAAATCTGTATTTTGAACTTCAGTTGTACGATTGGATTATATTTACATTTCTTTTAAATTAGCCTTGTAAATCCTTACTTAAAGGGTTTACGGCGCTGTAATTATTCCGAATATCTCGGGGTGTTACAGATGTCCTCCTATCTTGATCTTCTGCTCTAGATAGTCCGGGTTAATGATGACCTCTTCTAGCTGATCAACTGGTTCTAGTTCTGTTCCATCTCTGAACTCCAAGGTTTCAATGATGATTTTTCGGACTCTTTCCTTGTTCTCACCATCTAGGTTGAGATTCTCGAGGTCTAATAGCTGTCCCACCTCGGTTTCTACTGGGGTCGTTTCTGTGGCCCCCGAACTTGGAGATTTTACCAAATCTATTAACTCCATACCTGGCCTAGGCTTTAACTGGAATGACCTCGACATCTAGCATAACCCATTCTTTCGGAGTCTCAATTATTGCCAGGATGACCTCTCTTGAGGAACTCGACCCCGTTACTTTAGTGGACTTGGAGATGTTGATGTTCTTCTCTGGGGTGTTGATATCCATCTTATGCTTTGTCTTATATCTCATAACATGCTCCAAGAAATTTTTGGGAGCGTCCAGAACACATCCTATTCCAGCTGGGGTGTGGAACTTCACCCTTTGGTGAGGTACAAAAGCAACCATACCGAGTTTGACTTAGCTTGGGGAGTGTATAATGGCATGATAATCTGATGCTAAGTCCATCACAATAAGTTTTATAGTTGCTGAGGTTCTGAAGGATTAATCTCCAACTTCAAGTACTAGGTCCACTGTTCTTTTTGCTTCTGCCTTATGGTTTGTGAAACCCTCTAGTCTTCCATTGTAAGGAAATAGCATGCTGTCAGGTAGCTCCATCTCCTTGAAGGTTCTGTAGTACATGACATCTTTTGCGGCTCCTGAGTCAATTAGAAGTCTTTTTGACTCGCAGTTATCTATCCTCTTCTTAATCACTAGGGGTTGTTCCCTCATGGCTCTGCATCCAGCAAACTCATTTGGAGAAAAACTTATTACTCCATCGCCCCTATGAATCCATGGTGGGATGTGGTACACCTTGATTAGTTCATGAATTTGCTCTTTTAATTTGGTGTTTGAGGGGATTTCTTCTCTGATGACATGCAGTTTGGCCCTGGGCGGTCTGTCTCCTTCCTCCTCATCTCGTATATCATCCCTCGACCTCTTACCATCTTTCTTCATGACATATTGATCTAATTTCCCCTTGTCAATCCACTTTTGTACCATTTTCTTTAAGGAGTAACAATTCTACGTTTCATGTCCATTATCCTTGTGGTAAGCATAGTACTTGTTGGAGTCTTTAAGATACATCAGGTTGTCTCTGATGGGATTAGGCAGAGGAAGATCCACCAAGTTGAGTATCTCTGAGATCGGATTAGTGAGGGGAGTGAAGATCTCGGCCTTCTTTGTGCCTCTTATTCTGTTCTTGATTTTAAAACCTCCACCGTTGGAGCCTTGAAGATGAGTGTCTTTGGTCGGCTTGCTCTCTGTGTCTCTATCTCGGTCTCAGTCTCCCCTCTCCGACCTCTACTTCTTATTTTCTTCAGCAAGGCCTGTCACGTAGGCCATGTGATTTAGGTCCGCTTTTGTCATTGGCTCCCTCACGAACAGTTCATGGGTAAGGGCTTCAGATCTCTGCCCGTTAGTAAAGCATACAATGATCTCCCTATCCATGAGCCGCTCTTCTATGGAGTCGGCCAAGGTTCTGAACCTGTTGTAGAAGTTCATGGTTGACTCGTTCTTCCCTTGCACCATGTTTGCTAGGTCAGACAATCGTTTCTTTCTTGCTCCAGCCGTAGCAAAATATTCTAAGAATTGTCTCTTCAGTTTTGAGAATGAGTCGATACTCAGCTCGAATCAACGTGCTAGCGAAGGCCTTACAAAGAATGTCGTCTTGGTTGGAGATCAAGGCCATCATGCCATTAAAGGATTGAAGGTGGTCTCTTGCGTCAAAAGTGCTTGAGTATTTATCTAGATTGGGAAGCTTGAGATGAGGGTTCGGGGGTGAATCAGTAATTCATTGAGCAAAAGGACGCATAGCATCGCATTCATTTCTAGGTCTACTCCGACCTTGGTTATTTTCCATGTTATCCATTCTCTCCTTTAATTCCCATAAAATACGAGCTTCTAGTCCTGAGCTACTACAAGAGCTCCTTTGCTTTCCTTCTCTCTATCTCGGGTTTGCCTTCCTTGGTTGTCCCGACCTATGTTTATTTAATCATCTCGTTTTACTCTTGAAACTCGACTTCCTGTTGGGTCCGGGGGAGGCCGTCTGGGGGGAGTGCGATGGGGTGGTGTCTGCCTTGGAGGAGTTCGTCGTGGGTCATCCCTTGATCGCCTCTCGCCCATTATTCTAACTTCGGGAGACTCTGCCTTTTGTTCTCTTTGCTGATTTAGTCGATCCCTCAGATCTTCCCCTTCTCGGTTTCTTCTATCAAATCGTCCAATAAGTTGGCTGGGACGATTTCCAGTTGGATTCACCGGTGGAGGTCGGTCATGTCGATTATCCACGGGTGGAACCCTATTGTTATCCCTACGATTTCCTCCCGTGATTCTAGTTTTGGAGAGTTGAAGGAGATGTGCCATGGAACGATCTGGGGCATACTCTAGAAGGGACCTTTCATCTTCGGCTAGTTGTTAGAGCGTTATTAAATTCTAATGAAGCAAAGTCCTTCTGTGTATGGGAGGTGGTCCTGAATTTCTGCTATGGTTGTTTAATGTTATTTTATCCGAGTTATACCGCACAGTGTGGAATCTGTACTGTATGGATAAAATAATTGAAGGACTAAGACAGCTGTATTGGTATAATTGCCGTATTTGGTCGATAATTGCAGTTGAAGATATTGTGCATCGTATGAGAATATTATTGGAATGAATATACATGTTCAGTATGTCATGTATGCGTATCCAGTATGTCAAGACGATGGACAAGAACAATTTAAATTGGCTAAATAAAGCCTGATTAACGTATGCTAGTTGAAGGACACAGCACGCTAATGTGCATGCTTAGCACATGCTAAAGGCGAAGATTAGCACACGCTAAAGCCTAAGGTTAGCGCGTGCTAATGCAGATCAGTGCAGAAGGAATCTACATGTGGACCCGGCTACTTTCGGCGCATGTCCGTGTTGGGATTCAGTGATTAAAATCGAGATACGCAGTGGAAAATAAACCGGTCCAACCGGATAAAACCAAACCCCAAAAATGAATCCACCAAGCATCGTATAAACGAATATAAAATGACGAAGATAAAATTAAGAGAACATACCCTCGTAGACCTTTGATAATATCTTCTTGAAGAAAAATCTGAGCCAAGCTTTTTCCGGTCACCAACACGAACACGAATCCAATTCGTTCTAGTTTGATAAATGATCAAATACCGAATATGCCGAGTGCCTCTACGTTATCACGCGTCGGATATTGATCGGGAAAAAAATTATATATCAATTCATTCTCGAAGAACACGGCTAGGAATTGATATAGTATTTTTTTTTCTATTCTCTTCTTCCTTTTCTTTCTCTCCAAGATGAACAAGAAAATAAAAAAAATTCTCCCTCCCTCAAAATAACTCACGGCCAGCAGGGTTTTAGTGTGTGCGTGTGTGTGTTTCAACTCTTGAAAATAGTGTGATGAACTATCTCATTTATAATACAAAGTGAGATCAAATGATGAGATTCTAAATCTCATCCATTTGTATTCACCCGAGGCTTCTCATTGGAGCTGTGCGCAGAGTCAGTCTCTCTTCTGTTAGAGCAGCGCTCATCGGGAGTGAAGTAGCCAAATTCCGCTTAGGTAAGTCCCATGTGGATTAAGCCATGGGCTCAGGTATGGTATCGAGCTTTTTCGAATCATATGCTTTCCTTTGTATTTTTCACTCAATATTCTGCTGTGCACTAAGCTGGGGGCTTCACAGAAACAGCCTCCCTACCATAATAAATAGGGGCATGGTCTGCGTACATCTTACCCTCCCCAGACCCTGCTCTGAGCGGGATATACTGGGTATGTTTGGTTTGGTTTCCACATATTATAAGTCTATCACACCCACACATATGCAAGACACTTTTCATGCATGGGAGGGGGGCGACCCACCAGAGTATGGTGAGAAAACGAGCTGAGCCACTCGGTTCGTGTACCGGATGTTCGCGTGTCTAGTCCGTTAAGTACACTGCGTTTTATCTTAAATATATTTATACTTACTTAATTGATCCAATTAATTTATTAATTGTATCAAATACAAAATTATAATAAATTAAATTAATCACCCGGTAATTAATTTCAATTCACTAGACCGCATGATTTATCAAATAAATCAAATTAGATATCAAATATCCAATATTAATGAAGAGATAAAAATATATATTTTATCCATCAAATATCCTTGTGCGCGACTCCATAGGTCCGTCATAGTCGGCAATGGGAGGAACCAAGGAGTACGGGTAAACACTTAGCCAATCTAGTGCTTCGTACCGTAACCCTGTAATACCCCAAACTAGGCGAATATTACAGTGTCGTGGACCCCCGACTGGGACCACTAGGCGAGTGAAAATTAATGAATTAAATGATATAATTGTAGTACCGAACCACAGTATATCATTAATTACTCCGATGAGGAGTTTCAAGTACAACACACCCAGAATAAAAACAGAATACGTGTATATTTTATATGAAGATAAAATATACAACACCAATTAAAATGAGTATCTAAATGGAAGTCTGCAGCGGAATACAAATGAAGAAAACATCAAGACTGAAAGGACTGGGGCCCCCTACTAGTATCACTGGGACTCCTCGCCGTCAACGTTCTCTTCCCGTGCTTTAGCCTTGCCATGACCTGAAAACAACATCCCCCAATGGGGCCGCATACGTAACAACAATCCTCAAGAGTTGAATAAACACAATCATGATATAACTTAATTATGAAATGACGTCAAGAGAGGCATCACGATCGCCCGTAATGGTATGTGCACGTGCACAAGACGAGTGTCCGGACACACCCGCCCTTGTACCTAATTAGTCTCACGGAGGTACATTACCGTGTGCACAGTCCAATGTGTCGGTGAACCCAACACATGACCATCACGTGCCCAACTAAAAATTCCACACATATCCACCCGACCACACAATATGAACCCAGAAGGTCATATGGGCAAGGAATGACCATGAAGAATAATAATGAATAACAATCCGACAAAGTCAAGAATGACTCACCGAGATGAAATGATAGTGAAATGAATGATAGCTCAATGAAATGATTGGAACCGTCGTTCCTCGTGAATGAAGTGATTAACTGACAATTACAAGTTTCAATACGGTTAATACACTATGAATGAACTATGATTATGAATGAACAACAACGAAAGGAATGAAAATCCTTTTAACCGAGTAAGAATTAACTTACACAACACTGGTGAAGAATGTCCTTCCTCGAACAACGTCCAAAAAGGGATGTCGGTCGTTCGAACAACCTTGAATGACAATTACCAACAATGCTCAATATACATATCAAACACGATTATAACCAACTCAAACGTCGATACAACAATATCCAAACTCATTGAGGCATTCTAGCGAACACTTAGCAACCACACATCCTTTGATAATATCCAAACCCGAATATATCGAAACCAACTCCAAAATGAGTATTTCAAACCAACAAAACACCTTCAATGATATCAATAATCCTATAGAAATCCAAAAATCGAGTTAACGACAACATCTAATCGAAAACCCCCCAAAATATCAAAGTCAACCCCACAGTGTTCTTGATTCAACCCCAATATTCATGAAATCCGAAATATACGACAATAAATCCGTAGGAATACATTTATCCAAGGTAAATAATCCATATCTAATGTATTCCAACAACAATCCAAGCTTACACGAAGAAATCGGAAGGAAAACCCCAAAAATCCGAAATTCTAGATTCAAGAAATCATTACCTTGATTTGATGTGATGGGGATGATGAAATGATGATTAATCCAAATGATAAGCTTGAAGATGATGATTTGTGGATTCAGCTTAAAGAAAACTCTCCAAATCACCCGAAATCGCCCAAAACCGCCGAAGGAATGAAGTGAGATGAAGAAATGACGAAATGGACTGCACTGTCCAATATATACTGTCCTCGGATTAGCGCGCGCTAGCTCCTGTGCGTAGCGTGCGCTAACGGGTATACTGGGTAGTCCAGTATCCTCTGTTCGCAACGGTAGCGTGCGCTACGTACCTCTTGTAGCGTGCGCTACAACCATGTAATTAGCGTGCGTTAACACAAAATGTTAGCGTGCGCTAACAATTTATCTGGTGCCCAGTACTGAAGTCCAGAACCTCATGTTCTCTGATCTGATCGCGGTAGCGCGCGCTACACACAAGATTCAGCGTGCGCTATTGACACCGATTAGCGTACGCTAATATCTACTCGTAGCGTGCGCTACTCCGACCTACTAGCGCGTGCTACTTACCATTCGTAGCGTGCGCTACTTACAACCCAACTGCAGTCCAGTGCCTTCTGGACTGCCTACTAGAACTACATTAGCGTGCGTTAGTGTTGAGAGGTAGCGTCCGCTACCTGAACTCAATTAGCGCGCGCTAAAGAGAGTTCATAGCGTGCGCTACTCCTCACACACAGCCCACTATGAAGATGACAATGATGATAAGCACGGAACGATTCTCCAATTAGATTGATGATGAATGACGTTTGATACACGATACTCTGAACGGTGAATACAATGATTGAATATGAGTGACAAATGATCATTAATGAGTGAAAATTACTGAGTGACAATTACTGAACGATAATTACTGAATGATAATGACTGAATTACAACCGTGTATTACATACACCCCCTCTTAAAAGAGTTTCGTCCCTGAAACTAAGAGTCAAACAACTCGGGATGACTCTCCCGCATACTATCCTCGGTTTCCCAAGTAGCCTCTTCGACTCCATGTCTAGACCACTGAATTTTGACCAAAGAAATCGTCTTGTTCCTTAACTGTTTGATTCGCCGCTCTAAGACTCGTATAGGACGCTCCTCATATGAATGATCATCAGCGATCTCGATTTCGTCGAACTGAAGTATGTGACTCGGGTCGGCAACATACTTCCGTAACTGAGAGACGTGAAACACATTATAAATTCGGCTCAACGCCGGAGGTAAGGCCAATCGATAAGCTAACTCGCCTACTCGATCCAAAATCTCGAACGGTCCAATGAATCTCGGACTCAACTTTCCCCTCTTCCCAAAACGGAAGATACCTCGACTCGGGGATACCTTGACCAAAACATGGTCACCTGTCTCGAACTCTAATGGCCAACCATGGTTATCTGCATAAGATTTCTGTCGACTCTGAGCAGTCAACAAACGACTCCTGATCAAAGCTACCTTCTCACGGGCGGCTATAAGCATATCGGGCTCGGTGCCGATTGATTATGATAAGTCATCCCAACACAAAGGAGATCGACAACGACGACCGTACAAGGCCTCGTAAGGTGCCATCTTAATCAAAGCATGCCAGCTATTTTTGTACGTGAACTCGATCAACGGTAGTTGGGCTTCCCAATCATCTTTCCAATCGAGAACACATGCCCTCAACATGTCCTCCAAAGTCTGAATAGTCCTCTCTGATTGTCCGTTGGACTGAGGATGAAAAGCTGTACTGAGATTAAGCTGAGTCCCCATGGCACGATGAACTGATTTCCAAAAGTGTGACACGAATCGCCCATCACGATCAGAAACGATACTCTTAGGAGTACCGTGCAATCTCACTATCTCTTTGATGAACAACTGGGCAAGTCTCTCGGGACCCCACGTATCCTTAATCTAAAGGAAATGAGATGATTTAGTCAGACGATCCACCATTACCCAAATTGTATTCATGCCACGACGACTCATCGGCAAACTCGTGATGAAGTCCATTGAAATATATTCCCACTTCCACTCTGGAATAAGGAGAGGTTTCAGCATACCCGTCGGTCGCTGATGTTCTATCTTGACTTGCTGACAGGTTAAGCATCTTGAAACAAATTCCACGACTTCTCGCTTCATATTACTCCACCAGTAATTTTGTTTCAAGTCTTTGTACATCTTGCTAGACCCCGGATGAACGAAATAAGGGGTAGCATGAGCTTCTCTCAAAATCGAGTTTTTCAACTCGTCATTTTCCGGTACGCACAACCGATTCTTAAATCGCAAAAGTCCATCCTCGTGGACCACAAATCCAGGGGCTTTCTCCTGAGCCACATCATCTCGAATGCGTAACAAAAATGGGTCCGAACCCTGATTCTCCCTGATCGCCTCCTCAAGTGGCGATGAAATCTCTAACGTACAAAGTTGCCCTTGTACTCGTGAGCTGCACTCGATCTCGGGTCTCAGAAATTCCTGCTGAAGTTCCTTCTGAACTGTTAATCGAGCAAGCATCTGCTCCTGAACGGACTTACAACTCAAGGCGTCGGCGACAACGTTCGCCTTGCCCGGGTGGTAAAGTATCTCAATATCATAATCTTTGATTAGTTCCAACCACCGTCTCTGTCGCATATTTAACTCCTTCTGAGTAAATATATACTTTAAACTCTTATGATCGGTGAATATCTGACAGGTAACGCCATAAAGATAATGACGTCAAATCTTCAATGCGAATACCACGACTGCTAGCTCCAGGTCGTGGGTCGGATAATTAACCTCGTAAGGTCTCAATTGCCGTGAAGCATATGCAATAACTTTCCCGTTCTGCATTAGTACACTTCCGAGACCCTGTCCGGACGCATCACTATAAACCACAAATCCTTCCGTCCCTTGCGGTAAAGAAAGGACGGGTGCTGAAATTAACCGGCTCTTGAGTTCCTCAAAACTCTGTTGACACGCGTCGGACCACGTGTATTTCTTATCTTTCCGTAAAAGGTTCATCATGGGTTGAGCGATTTTAGAAAATCCTTCAACAAATCGCCGATAATAACCAGCTAATCTGAGGAAACTTCGGATTTCCTTAACATTCTTCGGAGGTTGCCAATCTCGGATAGCCTCCGTCTTCTGAGGGTCGACACGAACTCCGTCTGATGAAATTACATGTCCGAGAAATGTCACTTCGGACATCCAGAACTCACATTTGGAAAATTTCCCATAAATTTGCTCTCGTCTCAACACGTCGAGCACATGATGAAGGTGAAACTCGTGCTCCTCCCGGTCACGAGAATAAATTAAAATGTCATCAATGAAGACAACCACGAACCGATCCAAATAGTCGATGAAAACCCGATTCATTAACTCTATGAATACCGCATGTACATTAGTTAACCCAAACGGCATTACCACAAACTCATAATGACCATAGCGTGTTCGGAACGCCATCCTTGCGATATCCGACTCTCGAATTCGCAACTGATGATATCCAGATCTTAAGTCGATCTTGGAAAATACTGAAGCTCCCTGAAGTTGATCCAAAAGATCATCGATACGGGGTAGAGGATACTTATTCTTGATCGTCACCCGGTTCAATTCCCGGTAATCAATACACAAGCGAAACGAACCATCCTTCTTCTTGACAAATAACACTGGTGCTCCCCACGAGGACGCACTCGGTCGAATATAACCCTTCTCGGTCAAATCCTCTAATTGATTCTTCAACTCCTGCACTTCAGTCGGGGCCATCCGGTACGGTGCCTTCGATATTGGGGACGTACCAGACTCCAACTCAATCGTGAATTCCACATCTCTCTGTGGAGGCAAACCAGGTAACTCGTCTGGAAATACATCGGCATATTCTCTCACTACAGGAATATCCTTCAACATTACTGATGGTTTCTCGGTCTTGGTCATATAGCACCAATAACCGACACACCCCTGACTGAGTAATCTCACTGCTTTCATCAAGTTGATGACTCTCCCGGAACAACTGGGATTACCTCCCTGAAATACACATTCGAGCCCATCGTCTGAAATGATAGTGACCATACGCTTACGGACACTAATGACGGCATCGTGACGATCCATCCAATCAATACCCAGGATGACTTCGTCTCTTGGTAAATCTACCACGATTAGGTCTTCTAACCAAACACGGCCATGAAGCTGAATCGAACAATCCTTAATCTCACGATTCTCGATAATTCTTCTACCATCAGGTAGACCAATGACATAAGGCTCACAACTAGTAGCACTACCCAGACGTAGTCTACTCAAACATGACTCGGAAATGAATGAATGCGATGCACCAGTATCAAAAAGGGTACACACAGGTTGAGATAGAATATCGAGTGTACCTGAGATCATCCGGGCCTCTGGATCGTCATTCTTCTTCATCTCATAAATCCGGGGCTTGCCGGCCCCCGAACCGGACGCTCCCGTCTGATAGCTCTTGGATCCACCTTTATTTGCTCATTTTGTCTTGAACGACGCGGACTGAGTGGCTTGATTCTGCACCGCTGAATGTCTCGGGGCCTGAGATGATGCCGGAGTAGGTTTAGAGTCTCTTCGGCAAAAACGGGCCTTATGCCCAGCAATCCCATAGTTATGGCACGTGACAGTCTGCCTCGGACACTTGGTGCTGAAATGACCCTGTTCTTCACAGTTGAAACAGGTGATGGCCGAACTGGACGCTCGTGACTGAGATTCCGCGGGTCTAGGCGCCATAGGGGGTCGCTCAGAAAAAGTAGGGCCCGCACGAGCTTTCTTGAAAGTGGCACCGCCGCCGATCGACACGGTTCTTTGACTTCTTGCCAGTAGATGAAGGTTGTTGCTTAGCAATCTCCTTAGCAGTAAGCTCGTAAGTAAGAGCTTTCTCGATGAATTCGGCCAGAGTGGTGCAATTGTGATTAAGCAACTGCATCCGCATACGAGGCTTCAACCTCTTGCTGAAATATTTGATCTTGTCCGCCTCAGAGTGAATAACGGATGAGGCGAAAGGAAGAAGCTCCTGAAATTTCTCGGCGATAGCGAGAACATCATCGTCCGCTAAGAGGTCGGGATTGAGTAATTCTGACAACTTGGCCTTCCTGAGTGGGTCCGGATAATACCTCTCCATCATGAGAGTCCTGAATTGATCCCAAGTACAAGATCCGTCGGTGGGCTTCAATGATAACCACCATGAATGTGCGCCCTTACCAAGATAGTAAGCCGCAACTGAAACTTTGTGCCCTTCGGGACACTCCACCATAGCAAACAACTTCTCGAAATGTTCAAGCCAGTGAACAATATCCTCCGGCTCAGATGAGCCCTCAAAAGTAGGTGGCTTGTGGCGAGAGATGTCGCCAATGATACTGCTTACACCCCTCTCTTGCCCCTGAGGTGGCGGCGGAGGAGCCTGTTGATTCTGAGTAGCTGAGTTCTGCATCGTCTCCATGAGGCGTGCCATTTGAGTCATCTGGGCCATCATGCCCTGCATAAAAGCGAGTGGATCAACCCGAACACCTTCTGATTGAGCTGTGTCCCGGGTACGACTCCCTGACAGTGAGTGATCATTTCTGGGTGAATGAGTGGCAGCGTCGCTGCTCGATGAATTTGCATTATTCCTCGCGATTGCGCGTGTATTCACACGAGCTCTCGGGTTTTGGCCCGCACCACGGCCTCTTCCCCCGCGTTCTCTGCCAGCTCTTTCCATACTGAAGTGGAAAGTCATATGATAATTATATATCTCGCATGAATATCACATTATGATTATGTTATGAAATGATGAAAATGAGCATACGCGCTCAAACACAATGGTTACAGGAATGATCAACCGAAGTGACGTGATTATCTGATGAAATTCTTGAAATGATTATCTTGAACAAGTTAACAAGATTAATGATATGATCCTCAAGATGAACAACTGAACAATGAAATGAACTGAGTGATTAATGAATTAACATGATCGACTTGATCAAAAATGAAAATGATGAAAGAGGATTGTTGACTGTTGAATGATGAATGAGTGATTCTATTGCCAGAAATTATACCATGGCGTCAGAAATCTTACTGTTCTTTGGTCTGAGGGGCTCGGCTCTTGCACAGGTCACACGTGACGCGAAAGTCCAATGATACTAGTCTGATGAACGATGATTTCAAATGAGACATGACTCGGAAGGTAGTATTCAAAACCACTCTCTGATACCAACTCTGTAACATCTCAAACTAGGCGAATATTACAGTGTTGTGGACCCCCGATTGGGACCCACTAGGCGAATGAAAATAAATAAATTAAGTGATATAATTGTAGTACCGAACCACAGTATATCATTAATTACTCCGATGAGGAGTTTCAAGTACAACACACCCACGATAAAAACAGAATACGTGTATATTTTATATGAAGATAAAATATACAACACCAATTAAAATGAGTATCTAAATGGAAGTCTGCAGCGGAATACAAATGAAGAAAACATGAAGACTGAAAGGACTGGGGCCCCCTACTAGTATCACTGGGACTCCTCGCCGTCAACGTTCTCTTCCCGTGCCTTAGCCTTGCCATGACCTGAAAACAACATCCCCCAATGAGGTCAGTTACACAGAACAACAATCCTCAAGAGTTGAATACACACAATCATGATATATCTTGATTATGAAATGACGCTGAAGAGAGGCATCATAGTACGCCCGTAATGGTATGTGCAAGTGCACAAGACGAGTGTCCGGACACACCCGTCCTTGTACCTAATTAGTCTCACGGAGGTACATTACCGTGTGCACAGTCCAATGTGTCGGTGAACCCAAGACATGACCATCACGTGCCCGACTAAAAATTCCACACATCCCCACCCGGCCACGCAATATGAACCCAGAAGGTCATATGGGCAAGGAATGACCATGAAGAATAATAATGAATAACAATCCGACAAAGTCAAGAATGACTCACCGAGATGAAATGATAGTGAAATGAATGATAGCTCAATGAAATGATTGGAACCGTCGTTCCTCGTGAATGAAGTGATTAATTGACAATTACAAGTCTCAATATGGTTAATACACTATGAATGAACTATGATTATGAATGAACAACAATGAAAGGAATGAAAATCCTTTTAACCGAGTAAGAATTAACTTACACAACGCCGGTGAAGAATATCCTTCCTCGAACAACGTCCAGAAAGGAATGTCGGTCGCTCGAACAACCTTGAATGACAGTTACCAACAATGCTCAATATATGTATCAAATACGATTATAACCAACTCAAACGTCGATACAACAATATCCAAACTCATTGAGGCATTCTAGCGAACACTTAGCAACCACACATCCTTTGATAATATCCAAACCCGAATATATCGGAACCAACTCCAAAATGAGTATTTCAAACCAACAAAACACCTTCAATGATATCAATAATCCCATAGAAATCCACAAATCGAGTTAACGACAACATCTGATCGAAAACCCCCAAAAATATCAAAGTCAACCCCACAGTGTTCTTGATTCAACCCAAATATTCATGAAATCCGAAATATATGACAACAAATCCGTAGGAATACATTTATCCAAGGTAGATAATCCATATCTAACATATTCCAACAACAATCCAAGCTTACACGAAGAAATCGGAAGGAAAACCCCAAAAATCCGAAATTCTAGATTCAAGAAATCATTACCTTGATTTGATGTGATGGGGATGATGAAATGATGATTAATCCGAATGATAAGCTTGACGATGATGATTTGTGGATTCAACTCGAAGAAAACTCTCCAAATCGCCCGAAATCGCCCAAAACCGCCGAAGGAATGAAGTGAGATGAAGAAATGACGAAATGGACTGCACTGTCCAATATATACTGTCCTCGGATTAGCGCGTGCTAGCTCCTGTGTGTAGCGTGCGCTAACGGGTATACTGGGTAGTCCAGTATCCTCTGTTCGCAACGGTAGCGTGCGCTACGTACCTCTTGTAGCGTGCGCTACAACCATGTACTTAGCGTGCGTTAACACAAAATGTTAGCGTGCGCTAACAATTTATCTGGTGCCCAGTACTGAAGTCCAGAACCTCCTGTTCTCTGATCTGATCGCGGTAGCGCGCGCTACACACAAGATTCTGCGTGCGCTACTGACACCGATTAGCGTACGCTAATATCTACTCGTAGCGTGCGCTAGGAATTATTCCTAATCAGTCCAGTGACTCTGCCTGATACGACCTTAGCGCGCGCTACACCGACTGCATAGCGTGCGCTACTCGACCTACTATGCCGTGCTACTTACCATTCGTAGCGTGCGCTACTTACAACCCAACTGTAGTCCAGTGCCTTATGGACTGCCTACTAGAACTACATTAGCGTGCGTTAGTGTTGAGAGGTAGCGTGCGCTACCTGAACTCAATTAGCGCGCGCTAAAGAGAGTTCATAGCGTGCGCTACTCCTCACACACAGCCCACTATGAAGATGACAATGATGATAAACACGGCACGATTCTCCAACTAGATTGATGATGAATGACGTTTGATACACGATACAATTACTCTGAACGGTGAATACAATGATTGAATGTGAGTGACAAATGATCATTAATGAGTGAAAATTACTGAGTGACAATTACTGAACGATAATTACTGAATGATAATGACTGAATTACAACCGGGTATTACAAACCCAACTAAGAACGAATGATCGGATCATTCCGAAACTATTATGTCGTGAATATCGTATATGTGTAAACCCTTCAATCATATGTCCCGGTCAAGTATTAGGGTCACGGTAAAGTCAAACCTATTGTATCTTGACTATGCATTTGTTAATATAAACCGAGATCATCGAGATCTTGTGTATCAAATACAACTAGCTCTAACTGCTTTGGAAAGACTTATGATCTCATTTGCCATTAACTGCATAGGACATTTACCTGCTCACTAACAGGAGAAAGAATCCTATCTTGGTATTCAGGAGAGACTGCTACTTGCTCATTAAGTTGCATTTCGAGGTTGACCCTAATAACCGGCGACTGAATCGAACTACTCTAATGACAAACTTAACATCACAAGCACATCTCCTACTGAAACCTCAATTCAAAGGTCCATGTATACCTATCACAATCTTTCGATTCACTCATTGACAATCCCTGAGTGATATCCATGTGACCAAATCGAGTTGAGTCGTGTTCGAGTATACTAATCCCATTAGCATACCTATAATGTGCGCTCCCACTAACCCTTAGTGAAGACAGGCACTCTACATGTCAAAGTACACGTTATACTAACCCTTAGTGAATCCGAAATTCTAGATTCAAGAAATCATTACCTTGTTTTGATGTGATGGGGATGATGAAATGATGATTAATCTAAATGATAAGCTTGAAGATGATGATTTGTGGATTCAGATTAAAGAAAACTCTCCAAATCACCCGAAATCGCCCAAAACCGCCGAAGGAATGAAGTGAGATGAAGAAATGACGAAATGGACTGCACTGTCCAATATATACTGTCCTCGGATTAGCGCGCGCTAGCTCCTGTGCGTAGCGTGCGCTAACGGGTATACTGGGTAGTCCAGTATCCTCTGTTCGCAACGGTAGCGTGCGCTACGTACCTCTTGTAGCGTGCGCTACAACCATGTACTTAGCGTGCGTTAACACAAAATGTTAGCGTGCGCTAACAATTTATCTGGTGCCCAGTACTGAAGTCCAGAACCTCCTGTTCTCTGATCTGATCGCGGTAGCACGCGCTACACACAAGATTCAGCGTGCGCTATTGACACCGATTAGCGTACGCTAATATCTACTCGTAGCGTGCGCTACTCCGACCTACTAGCGCGTGCTACTTACCATTCGTAGCGTGCGCTACTTACAACCCAACTGCAGTCCAAAGGCCTTACGGATCGCCTACTAGAACTACATTAGCGTGCGTTAGTGTTGAGAGGTAGCGTCCGCTACCTGAACTCAATTAGCGCGCGCTAAAGAGAGTTCATAGCGTGCGCTACTCCTCACACACAGCCCACTATGAAGATGACAATGATGATAAACACGGAACGATTATCCAATTAGATTGATGATGAATGACGTTTGATACACGATACTCTGAACGGTGAATACAATGATTGAATATGAGTGACAAATGATCATTAATGAGTGAAAATTACTGAGTGACAATTACTGAACGATAATTACTGAATGATAATGACTGAATTACAACCGTGTATTACATACACCCCCTCTTAAAAGAGTTTCGTCCCTGAAACTAAGAGTCAAACAACTCGGGATGACTCTCCCGCATACTATCCTCGGTTTCCCAAGTAGCCTCTTCGACTCCATGTCTAGACCACTGAATTTTGACCAAAGGAATCGTCTTGTTCCTCAACTGTTTGATTCGCCGCTCTAAGACTCGTATAGGACGCTCCTCATATGAATGATCATCAGCGATCTCGATTTCGTCGAACTGAAGTATGTGACTCGGGTCGGCAACATACTTCCCTAACTGAGAGACGTGAAACACATTATGAATTCGGCTCAACGCCGGAGGTAAGGCCAATCGATAAGCTACTCGATCCAAAATCTCGGACTCAACTTTCCCCTCTTCCCAAAACGGAAGATACCTCGACTCGGGGATACCTTGACCAAAACATGGTCACCTGTCTCGAACTCTAATGGCCAACCATGGTTATCTGCATAAGATTTCTGTCGACTCTGAGCAGTCAACAAACGACTCCTGATCAAAGCTACCTTCTCACGGGCGGCTATAAGCATATCGGGCTCGGTGCCGATTGATTATGATAAGTCATCCCAACACAAAGGAGATCGACAACGACGACCGTACAAGGCCTCGTAAGGTGCCATCTTAATCAAAGCATGCCAGCTATTTTTGTACGTGAACTCGATCAACGGTAGTTGGGCTTCCCAATCATCTTTCCAATCGAGAACACATGCCCTCAACATGTCCTCCAAAGTCTGAATAGTCCTCTCTGATTGTCCGTCGGACTGAGGATGAAAAGCTGTACTGAGATTAAGCTGGGTTCCCATGGCACGATGAACTGATTTCCAAAAGTGTGACACGAATCGCCCATCACAATCAGAAACGATACTCTTAGGAGTACCGTGCAATCTCACTATCTCTTTGATGAACAACTGGGCAAGTCTCTCGGGACCCCACGTATCCTTAATCTCAAGGAAATGAGCTGATTTAGTCAGACGATCCACCATTACCCAAATTGTATTCATGCCACGACGACTCGTCGGCAAACTCGTGATGAAGTCCATTGAAATATCTTCCCACTTCCACTCTGGAATAAGGAGAGGTTTCAGCATACCCGTCGGTCGCTGATGTTCTATCTTGACTTGCTGACAGGTTAAGCATCTCGAAACAAATTCCGCGACTTCTCGCTTCATATTACTCCACCAGTAATTTTGTTTCAAGTCTTTGTACATCTTGCTAGACCCCGGATGAACGAAATAAGGGGTAGCATGAGCTTCTCTCAAAATCGAGTTTTTCAACTCGTCATTTTCCGGTACGCACAACCGATTCTTAAATCGCAAAAGTCCATCCTCGTGGACCACAAATCCAGGGGCTTTCCCCTGAGCCACATCATCTCGAATGCGTAACAAAAATGGGTCCGAACCCTGATTCTCCCTGATCGCCTCCTAAAGTGGCGATGAAATCTCTAACGTACAAAGTTGCCCTTGTACTCGCTGTAGCCAGACCTCTATCTCGGGTCTCAGAAATTCCTGCTGAAGTTCCTTCTGAACTGTTAATCGAGCAAGCATCTGCTCCTGAACGGACTTACGACTCAAGGCGTCGGCGACAACGTTCGCCTTGCCCGGGTGGTAAAGTATCTCAATATCATAATCTTTGATTAGTTCCAACCACCGTCTCTGTCGCATATTTAACTCCTTCTGAGTAAATATATACTTTAAACTCTTATGATCGGTGAATATCTGACAGGTAACGCCATAAAGATAATGACGTCAAATCTTCAATGCGAATACCACGGCTGCTAGCTCCAGGTCGTGGGTCGGATAATTAACCTCGTAAGGTCTCAATTGCCGTGAAGCATATGCAAGAACTTTTCCGTTCTGCATTAGTACACATCCGAGACCCTGTCCGGACGCATAACTATAAACCACAAATCCTTCCGTCCCTTGCGGTAAAGAAAGGACAGGTGCTGAAATTAACCGGCTCTTGAGTTCCTCAAAACTCTGTTGAGACGCGTCGGACCACGTGTATTTCTTATCTTTCCGTAAAAGGTTCGTCATGGGTTGAGCGATTTTAGAAAATCCTTCAACAAATCGCCGATAATAACCAGCTAATCTGAGGAAACTTCGGATTTCCTTAACATTCTTCGGAGGTTGCCAATCTCGGATAGCCTCCGTCTTCTGAGGGTCGACACGAACTCCGTCTGATGAAATTACATGTCCGAGAAATGTCACTTCGGACATCCAGAACTCACATTTGGAAAATTTCCCATAAATTTTCTCTCGTCTCAACACGTCGAGCACCTGATGAAGGTGAAACTCGTGCTCCTCCCGGTCACGAGAATAAATTAAAATGTCATCAATGAAGACAACCACGAACCGATCCAAATAGTCGATGAAAACCCGATTCATTAACTCCATGAATATCGCATGTACATTAGTTAACCCAAACGGCATTACCACAAACTCATAATGACCATAGCGTGTTCGGAACGCCATCCTTGCGATATCCGACTCTCGAATTCGCAACTGATGATATCCAGATCTTAAGTCGATCTTGGAAAATACTGAAGCTCCCTGAAGTTGATCCAAAAGATCATCGATACGGGGTAGAGGATACTTATTCTTGATCGTCACCCGGTTCAATTCCCGGTAATCAATACACAAGCGAAACGAACCATCCTTCTTCTTGACAAATAACACTGGTGCTCCCCACGGGGATGCACTCGGTCGAATATAACCCTTCTCGGTCAAATCCTCTAATTGATTCTTCAACTCCTGCACTTCAGTCGGGGCCATCCGGTACGGTGCCTTCGATATTGGGGACGTACCGGGCTCCAACTCAATCGTGAATTCCACATCTCTCTGTGGAGGCAAACCAGGTAACTCGTCTGGAAATACATCGGCATATTCTCTCACTACAGGAATATCCGTCAACATTACTGATGGTTTATCGGTCTTGGTCATATAGCACCAATAACCGACACACCCCTGACTGAGTAATCTCACTGCTTTCATCAAGTTGATGACTCTCCCGGAACAACTGGGATTACCTCCCTGAAATACACATTCGACCCCATCATCTGAAATAATAGTGACCATACGCTTACGGACACTAATGACGGCATCGTGACGATCCATCCAATCAATACCCAAGATGACTTCGTCTCTTGGTAAATCTACCACGATTAGGTCTACTAACCAAACACGGCCATGAAGCTGAATCGAACAATCCTTAATCTCACTATTCTCGATAATTCTTCTACCATTAGGTAGACCAATGACATAAGGCTCACAACTAGTAGCACTACCCAGACGTAGTCTACTCAAACATGACTCGGAAATGAATGAATGCGATGCACCAGTATCAAAAAGGGTACACACAGGTTGAGATAGAATATCGAGTGTACCTGAGATCATCCGGGCCTCTGGATCGTCATTCTTCTTCATCTCATAAATCCGGGGCTTGCCGGCCCCCGAACCGGACGCTCCCGTCTGATAGCTCTTGGATCCACCTTTATTTGCTCATGTCGTCTTGAACGACGCGGACTGAGTGGCTTGATTCTGCACCGCTGAATGTCTCGGGGCCTGAGATGATGCCGGAGTAGGTTTAGAGTCTCTTCGGCAAAAACGGGCCTTATGCCCAGCAATCCCATAGTTATGGCACGTGACAGTCTGCCTCGGACACTTGGTGCTGAAATGACCCTGTTCTTCACAGTTGAAACAGGTGATGGCCGAGCTGGCTGCTCGTGACTGAGATTCCGCGGGTCTAGGCGCCATAGGGGGTCGCTCAGAAAAAGTAGGGCCCGCACGAGCTTTCTTGAAAGTGGCCTGACTGCCGTCAGACTGATTACGGTTCTTTGACTTCTTGCCAGTAGATGAAGGTTGTTGCTTAGCAATCTCCTTAGCAGTAAGCTCGTAAGTAAGAGCTTTCTCAATGAATTCGGCCAGAGTGGTGCAATTGTGATTAAGCAACTGCATCCGCATACGAGGCTTCAACCTCTTGCTGAAATATTTGATATTGTCCGCCTCAGAGTGAATAACGGATGAGGCGAAAGGAAGAAGCTCCTGAAATTTCTCGGCGATAGCGAGAACATCATCGTCCGCTAAGAGGTCGGGAGTGAGTAATTCTGACAACTTGGCCTTCCTGAGTGGGTCCGGATAATACCTCTCCATCATGAGAGTCCTGAATTGATCCCAAGTACAAGATCCGTCGGTGGGCTTCAATGATAACCACCATGAATGTGCGCCCTTACCAAGATAGTAAGCCGCAACTGAAACTTTGTGCCCTTCGGGACACTCCACCATAGCAAACAACTTCTCGAAATGTTCAAGCCAGTGAACAATATCCTCCGGCTCAGATGAGCCCTCAAAAGTAGGTGGCTTGTGGCGAGAGATGTCGCCAATGATACTGCTTACACCCCTCTCTTGCCCCTGAGGTGGCGGCGAAGGAGCCTGTTGATTCTGAGTAGCTGAGTTCTGCATCGTCTCCATGAGGCGTGCCATTTGAGTCATATGGGCCATCATGCCCTGCATAAAAGCGAGTGGATCAACCCGAACACCTTCTGATTGAGCTGTGTCCCGGGTACGACTCCTTGACAGTGAGTGATCATTTCTGGGTGAATGAGTGGCAGCGTCGCTGCTCGATGAATTTGCATTATTTCTCGCGTTCGCACGTGTATTCACACGAGCTCTCGGGTTTTGGCCCGCACCACGGCCTCTTCCCCCGCGTTCTCTGCCAGCTCTTTCCATACTGAAGTGGAAAGTCATATGATAATTATATATCTCGCATGAATATCACATTATGATTATGTTATGAAATGATGAAAATGAGCATACGCGCTCAAACACAATGATTACAGGAATGATCAACTGAAGTGACGTGATTATCTGATGAAATTCTTGAAATGATTATCTTGAACAAGTTAACAAGATTAATGATATGATCCTCAAGATCAACAACTGAACAATGAAATGAACTGAGTGATTAATGAATTAACATGATCGACTTGATCAAAAATGAAAATGATGAAAGAGGATTGTTGACTGTTGAATGATGAATGAGTGATTCTATTGCCAGAAAATATACCATGGCGTCAGAAATCTTACTGTTCTTTGGTCTGAGGGGCTCGGCTCTTGCACAGGTCACACGTGACGCGAAAGTCCAATGATACTAGTCTGATGAACGATGATTTCAAATGAGACATGACTCGGAAGGTAGTATTCAAAACCACTCTCTGATACCAACTCTGTAACATCTCAAACTAGGCGAATATTACAGTGTCGTGGACCCCCGATTGGGACCCACTAGGCGAATGAAAATAAATAAATTAAGTGATATAATTGTAGTACCGAACCACAGTATATCATTAATTACTCCGATGAGGAGTTTCAAGTACAACACACCCACGATAAAAACAGAATACGTGTATATTTTATATGAAGATAAAATATACAACACCAATTAAAATGAGTATCTAAATGGAAGTCTGCAGCGGAATACAAATGAAGAAAACATGAAGACTGAAAGGACTGGGGCCCCCTACTAGTATCACTGGGACTCCTCGCCGTCAACGTTCTCTTCCCGTGCCTTAGCCTTGCCATGACCTGAAAACAACATCCCCCAATGGGGTCAGTTACACAGAACAACAATCCTCAAGAGTTGAATACACACAATCATGATATATCTTGATTATGAAATGACGCTGAATAGAGGCATCATAGTACGCCCGTAATGGTATGTGCAAGTGCACAAGACGAGTGTCCGGACACACCCGTCCTTGTACCTAATTAGTCTCACGGAGGTACATTACCGTGTGCACAGTCCAATGTGTCGGTGAACCCAACACATGACCATCACGTGCCCGACTAAAAATTCCACACATCCCCACCCGGCCACGCAATATGAACCCAGAAGGTCATATGGGCAAGGAATGACCATGAAGAATAATAATGAATAACAATCCGACAAAGTCAAGAATGACTCACCGAGATGAAATGATAGTGAAATGAATGATAGCTCAATGAAATGATAGGAACCGTCGTTCCTCGTGAATGAAGTGATTAATTGACAATTGCAAGTCTCAATATGGTTAATACACTATGAATGCACTATGATCATGAATGAACAACAATGAAAGGAATGAAAATCCTTTTAACCGAGTAAAAATTAACTTACACAACGCCGGTGAAGAATGTCCTTCCTCGAACAACGTCCAGAAAGGGATGTCGGTCGCTCGAACAACCTTGAATGACAGTTACCAACAATGCTCAATATACGTATCAAATACGATTATAACCAACTCAAATGTCGATACAACAATATCCAAACTCATTGAGGCATTCTAGCGAACACTTAGCAACCACACATCCTTTGATAATATCCAAACCCGAATATGTCGGAACCAACTCCAAAATGAGTATTTCAAACCAACAAAACACCTTCAATGATATCAATAATCCCATAGAAATCCACAAATCAAGTTAACGACAACATCTGATCGAAAACCCCCAAAAATATCAAAGTCAACCCCACAGTGTTCTTGATTCAACCCAAATATTCATGAAATACGAAATATATGACAACAAATCCGTAGGAATACATTTATCCAAGGTAGATAATCCATATCTAACATATTCCAACAACAATCCAAGCTTACACGAATAAATCGGAAGAAAAACCCCAAAAATCCGAAATTCTAGATTCAAGAAATCATTACCTTGATTTGATGTGATGGGGATGATGAAATGATGATTAATCCGAATGATAAGCTTGAAGATGATGATTTGTGGATTCAACTCGAAGAAAACTCTCCAAATCGCCCGAAATCGCCCAAAACCGCCGAAGGAATGAAGTGAGATGAAGAAATGACGAAATGGACTGCACTGTCCAATATATACTGTCCTCGGATTAGCACGTGCTTGCTCCTGTGTGTAGCGTGCGCTAACGGGTATACTGGGTAGTCCAGTATCCTCTGTTCGCAACGGTAGCGTGCGCTACGTACCTCTTGTAGCGTGCGCTACAACCATGTACTTAGCGTGCGTTAACACAAAATGTTAGCGTGCGCTAACAATTTATCTGGTGCCCAGTACTGAAGTCCAGAACCTCATGTTCTCTGATCTGATCGCGGTAGTGCGCGCTACACACAAGATTCAGCATGCGCTACTGACACCGATTAGCGTACGCTAATATCTACTCGTAGCGTGCGCTAGGAATTATTCCTAATCAGTCCAGTGACTCTGCCTGATCCGACCTTAGCGCGCGCTACACCGACTGGATAGCGTGCGCTACTCGACCTACTAGCGCGTGCTACTTACCATTCGTAGCGTGCGCTAGTTACAACCCAACTGCAGTCCAGTGCCTTCTGGACTACCTACTAGAACTACATTAGCGTGCGTTAGTGTTGAGAGGTAGCGTGCGCTACCTGAACTCAATTAGCGCGCGCTAAAGAGAGTTCATAGCGTGCGCTACTCCTCACACACAACCCACTATGAAGATGACAATGATGATAAACACGGCACGATTCTCCAACTAGATTGATGATGAATGACGTTTGATACACGATACAATTACTCTGAACGGTGAATACAATGATTGAATGTGAGTGACAAATGATCATTAATGAGTGAAAATTACTGAGTGACAATTACTGAATGATAATTACTGAATGATAATGACTGAATTACAACCGGGTATTACAAACCCAACTAAGAACGAATGATCGGATCATTTCGAAACTATTATGTTGTGAATATCGTATATGTGTAAACCCTTCAATCATATGTCCCGGTCAAGTATTAGGGTCACGGTAAAGTCAAACCTATTGTATCTTGACTATGCATTTGTTAATATAAACCGAGATCATCGAGATCTTGTGTATCAAATACAACTAGCTCTAACTGCTTTGGAAAGACTTATGATCTTATTTGCCATTAACTGCATAGGACATTTACCTGCTCACTAACAGGAGAAAGAATCCTATATTGGTATTCAGGAGAGACTGCTACTTGCTCATTAAGTTGCATTTTGAGGTTGACCCTAATAACCGGCGACTGAATCGAACTACTCTAATGACAAACTTAACATCACAAGCACATCTCCTACTGAAACCTCAATTCAAAGGTCCATGTATACCTATCACAATCTTTCGATTCACTCATTGACAATCCCTGAGTGATATCCATGTGACCAAATCGAGTTGAGTCGTGTTCGAGTATACTAATCCCATTAGCATACCTATAATGTGCGCTCCCACTAACCCTTAGTGAAGACAGGCACTCTACATGTCAAAGTACACGTTATACAAGTCTTGTCTAAACTTACTGCCCAGTTAAATTTTATCGACTTGCGAACCAGTTAAGCATTCGAGTCCTAAACACTTCTAGTGCCTATCTCCTTATCTCCATACGAAGTGGAATGTTTGCTCTCAAACGCAAGGACTATTAGTTTATATACCAAATCACAATGCCTATGATATACAGTAATATAGAAATAATAAATGCCTTATTTAATATAATATTCATAATAACAATACAATGATCTCACTCTCTCATCATCTGAGTGGCATTCAAGGGCATATTCCTAACAGTCCCGATAAGGTCAACGGGCGTTTTCTATGGAAGATTAGCGCACGCTAAGCGTAGAGCTTAACGCATGCCAATATCAGATCACTCAAAGGGAATCCTGGCTTTGTCATTTGCTTTCGGTGTGCGGACACAGGCATCTTCGGAGTAGGTGCATATTATCGAGTCAATGAAGAGAAGCGCACGCTATGGTTGGAGAATTGCGTACGCTAATGAGTATATTACTTACTGTAGCAAGTCAACATCGATATTACGTACTTTATGGCATGGGTTTTGCGTGCGTAAACCATTGTGCGAAGCAAGGCAGTAGTCTCTGGACCACGATAGCGTATGCTATCAAGTGAGGGTAGCGCACGCTAAAGTCGTTGAACAGAAACTCAGCTTATTGCCGAACAGGTTTAGCGCACGCTAATGTAATCGTTAGCGCACGCTAATGTGCAATATATATATATATATATATATATATATGAAGTTGGGTATTGTTGCTCATTTTCATCTATTCTTTCCCTTCATCCGATAGAGAGAGTACTTGGGGGAGGTTTTGAGGTTCCAAACACTTGAGTATTATCGAGTTGATCGTCCTTAACAACATTGAAGTTAGAAGTGATTGGAAACGGATTCAACCTTGGGATTCAATCCATTTCTTCAAAGAGGTAATTACTCTTCACTTTGGAATTTCATCTAGGATTGAATAATGATGTTCTTGAGTTGGTAATCATCATACAAACGAGTTTATAAGTATGATTATGAGATAAATTACCGAATTATGTTGATGTTGTTGTTGATATATGGATATTGATATGATTCTTGTGGTTTTTAATTGTGTTGTTTATCTTCAAGAGATATGTTAGTTAATATCTCCTTTCATTCTCGGATTCTTGATGTTATCGTTGTTGTTTACTTCGTATGATGATAAATATGGAAGTGATGTTATGATTCTTGGTGTTTCATGGAGTTTGTATTGAGAAAGAAGATGATATGATGCTATATGTCTTGGATTATGAGTTAGATGATGGTTTAGATGTTATAACACATTGGACTATGTCGTTTTGTTGATTAACATAATTACGGGTTAATGGATGTTCTTGAAGAAGTTATTGATGAATATAATATATCGAGATGATTTTATGTTGAAGTATTGATGTTTTTGGATATGAACATGGAATGTGCATATCTAGAATTAAGTTATGTTGATTGATGATGTGATTTTCGTATAACAATATGAGTATGATAGTGAGATTGAATTGAAAAGATTACGATTAATCTTGGGATATGATTATTCATGATATTGAACTATTTGGATAGTACGGATTGGTGATTATATCGTTACTATTTTACTATGAGTTCATAGTTATGAACAAGGATGAATCTTGTTAATCCATATATGATATTGATTTCAGAATTGAGTATGTTATAATCATTGTTATCGGGTTGGATTGATTGTTGATATGATTATCAGATTGTGGAATCGTATTGCGGTTATGAGTTCCTAATTATTTGAGTTAGATTGTTCGGATTTGTGTTTAATAGAGATATTGTGGAACCGTTGTGTTTGTTGATTGGTTATATTGGTTTTTGATTATTATCGAATTTGTTGTTAATTAATTACTGCAATAGGTGGTGATAATTGATAGTTGGTTAGAACCGTGTGTTGCGGTTGAGTTCGAGAATGCTCGTGAATTGCTTTAGTCAGAGTCAAGGAGCCCACAGACGAAGACAAGGAATTGGTAACTGTAATACCCGGTTGTAATTCAGTCATTATCATTCAGTAATTTCATTCGGTGATTGTCACTCAGTGGATTTTCACTCATTTATAATCATTCATCAATCATGTTCATTCACCCGTGTTCACCGTTCGGAGAAACTTCGAGTTGTGTATCGTTATTGTCCATTGTTTCAACTTTCCACATATGAGTTCGACTTTGTTAGATCACCATTAATTTTTGGTAACTCCAAAAATTCTGAATCTTTGCAATATTATAGAGCATCGAGTTAGCTTTCCAATGGTTCAAACGGTGAGTCAATCGGAGTCCGGACGAGAGAGTTATGGTCGTTTTAGCTCACCCGCTCATTGTTCAGTTATTGGCCGATCACTGCCGTAGAACTTCGGCGTGTCGTCCGACACGGCCATCTTTGTACTCGTCCGGAAATGCCGAAGTCTCGCCACAGACTCGGCCGTGTCAAATGCAGCACGGCCGAGTCGAACTCTTCCGGATAAGCGAACCGATCGCCAGACGCCCGACCGTGTTCCAGGACACGGTCGAGTCAATCTTAAGTCATTGTCGGACAGTCGCTATCGGAAGGCCCTTGGCGCGCGACCGTGTCAAGCGAGGACACGGTCGAGTCCCCGCTGCCGATTGCGCGCCGCGGCGTGCCGATCGGCACGGGCCGTGTCCGACAGGGCAGTCAACCCCTATAATTTCGTTTTTTGAGCATTTCAACTCATTCCTTCCATTTCTTCCACCTTCATACGAGAGAGAGAGGCTTGAGGGAGAAAATTCTCTTCACCTATCACTTGAGTGTGGTTTTTAATCATTTTCATTCGGTTGTGAAACTTGGATACTCGATTAAACTCGTATTCTTCGGATCGAAGTGGTTGGATCTTCTAGAGGTAATTTCTTCAACACCTTGGACTTCGATTTTGTGTTGAGATATGATGTTTTGGACGTTATAATCATGTTATATGAAGGGATATGTATATGATTATGAGTTTGTATAAGGATTCATTGGATTATTGAGGAATTATTCAAGAACACCTTGAATATCGGGTTGAAATTGGGGGTTTTCGATTAATTGTCGTTATAATCACGTTTTCGGATATTCATTTTGGATTATTGATATTTTGGAAGATGTTTGTTGGTTTGAAAAACTTCTTGGGGGATTTGATGATGGCTTATTGAGATTTGATTGTAAACAATCGGAGTTTGGCCACAACGTATTCGATATAATGCGCCAATGAATTTAGTTTAATCGTATCGACGTTTTGAGTTCGTTATATTCGTGTTTGATTCGTGTATTGAACGGGTTGTTGGATATTGTATAATTCAAGGTTGTTCGAGCGATCGATATCTCAATTAGGACGTCGTTCGTGGAAGGATAATTGTCACCGGTGTTGTGTAAGTTAATTCTTACTCGGTTAAAAGGATATTCATCCCTTTTGTTGTTGTTCATTCATAATCATAACTCATTCATCATTATATTAACCGTATCAAAACTTGTTGTTGTCAGTTAATCACTTGATCATAAGGAGCAGCGGTTCCAATCATTTCATTAATTGTCATTTATTTCACTACCATTCCACCTCGGTGAGTCATTATTCATTTTCGATGTCACTTTTGTTATATCGTGGCATTAGTCATCTTGGCGTGCAGTTGGTATGTGTAGGATTTTCATGTCGGGCACATTTATGTCGTGTGTTGGTTGTTGGCCTCACATTGGGTGTGCACAGTCGATTGCTTCGTGAGGCGATTAGGCACAAGACCACGCGTGTATTCGATTGATACTCGTTGGTGGCTTGTGCACGGACACATTTCCATCCCGGGCGTAGTGTGGCGCCACCCTTTGAGCCGTACTGTTAGTTGATTCATACAGCATGTTTGATTGCGTATGTTTTCAACAAGATTGGGTTATAATCTAACCGTTTCATTTTGATCAAACTTGTGGTTTATACTACATATTATATGATTGTGTTTATCCAACTCTGGAGGATTGTTGTTCTGTTTAACTGACCCCGTTTGGGGATATTTTGTTTTCAGGTCATGGCAAGGCAAAAGCACGGGAATAGCATGTTGATGTCGAGGAGTCCCAGTGATACTAGTAGGGCCCCCCGATCTTTCAGTTATTCATGTTATTGTCCTTTATTTTCCGCTGCAGACTTTCATTTGGATACTCCGTTTCATTCAGTGTTGTGTATTTTATCTTCATATAAAATACACTAGTATTCGGTATTGTCCTGGTGTGTTGTAACTAAACTCCTCATCGGAGTAATTATTGTTGTAATGTGGTTCGGTACTACATTTATCCTGTGTAATTCATTCATTTTCATTTGCCTGGTGGGTCCCAGTTGGGGATCTACGGCACTGTAATATCCGCCTAGTTTGGGGTGTTACAGTAACGGCTTCACTATCGTTGTATTGGTATCGAGACAAGTTTATACTTGTTCAATTTATAATATTTAATGAATGGTTTCAGTTTCTTTTGTTTATAATTCATATAGCAATGAATATAATTGTGAATTCTGGAGGTCTAGATTGTATGTTGTTTTCCTATTTTTGGGAGTTAAATCATAATGTATATGATTTACATTCATTATTGGTATACATGGGTATCGAGGATACACTATGGTAAAGACGAGGATATGAGTTATCTACAGTCCGTGATATTTTGTATCGTCGAATATTGAGGATAATCATTGGTGATGGTTTTTTACAATCATATTTGTCATTTAGTGTCGATCATGTTGTGATACATTTGTGTATTGTTGTTGTCATGCATTTACGTATTGATGTTATTATGCATTTGTGCATCGTTGTTGTATGTCCACCTCGTGTTGGTCCGACGGGATCATCTTGGGTATCTATGCTGTGTGTGCTGGATCGTTGGACGGGTTTTCCACCACGTGTTGGTCCGACAGGATCATCGTGGAAATCTATGTTGTGCGCGCTGGATCGTTGGATTACCATGTGTTGTTGTGCATATGTATATTGTTGGTTATCCACCTCGTGTTAATCTAACATGATCATCTTGGGATCTATGCTCTGTGCGATGGATCATCGGATTTCCATGAGTAAACATTGTTGTTGTTGTTGTGAGCATCTTGATGTTGTCATGTGAGTATGCATATGTAGGTCTTTTGTAGGACCACGTCTGTATGTTGTATTAATCTGCTCTCAGATTAGACTTGCATGATTCATCGCGGCATTGCGGATCTTGAGGTATGTTCCGTATTTCCTTCTTGGTACTTATCTTTTGATGGACAATCAATTATCTTGTTGAGATTTGATGGTGTTATCCGATGGATTGAATTGGTCAGAGTTGGTATATTTCGTATCAGTGAGTTATGATGATGTTTTGAGAATCTTGGGTATTGTTTGGGATACAGTGCAAATATTTGTACACGAGTTCATTGTGTAATCGAGAATACGAGATGTGAAATATGGTAAGGATTACTTTGGTAAGGATTATCACGAGTTGGTAAAGTTATGGCAGTAAGATTACATTAGTAGTATGCTTACTTAGTATTTTTCATTGATATGTAATTATTGATGTGATGTGATCGTTATCATTGTTGAGTATTATGGTTGACCCCGTCGTGGGCTTTATTTTTAGGTTATTGGATATTGGACTTGTAGCGGTCGTGGAAAGACGAGCTTCCCGGAGGATACTGACTATTATGCGTGTTTTATGGATCTAGTATGTTTGTCCAATTGATTCCGCTGCAAATGTATTTTTAATTGTTAAATTTTTATCCGCTGCGTGAGTATTTTCAAAGTAGCATTTTGGTACGTACTTGAGTTTATTTTGGAAAATTATTTTCTGAACTATTTTGTCGGTGCGTATAAGCGGTGGCTTAACGTATACTTTTGAAATTGTTGAGTTTGGCATTTTGGCCTTATATTTTCAAAAGAGATTTTACGACGGTATTTGGAAAATAGATTTTGGAGACTATTTGAGTATTTAAAAGATATTAGTGTCATTGCCGCTTGGGCGTATTTAAAATAATTGCGAAAAATATCTTTTAGCCTTGTGGGTTCCGGCGCTGGGCCCACGACACTGTAATATTCCTGGATGGCTCTGGGGTGTTACACCGTGATCATTATTATGGGGCTGCATTGTCGAGGTTTTTGTTTGCCTTCAACAATCATAGGTATTCGTGATAATTGGGGGAGGGAGTCCCCGGTTGCGCAAAGTCATGCCTGCATTGGGATGAGGCAACAAAGGAAATTCCCCAGTATTATTGGCAACATCGGCCGCGTTCTGAGTAGAGGGCGATCGCGCCTTGTCGATTCGTCTGTGGAGACGGGTTCTGGTCACCTAGAGTGACGCTGGTCTCTTGCCCGTCTCGAGGGATCTCAGCCATGAGGTGTGGTTATCCGAAAGAAGTTCTCCGATGATTTTCCCGGCAACAGAACCAAACTGATGGTGCAAAATTGTATCGGATCAGCCCCTATCCAATCGGTTCGAATAAATCCGGCAAGACACTAATTGACTGTTGTTGTTTGTTCTTAAACAATTTACAACATAAACAAAATATAGGGTCAAGATCTTAAGAGTACACTAGCCAACTTCTTTGATGTGTCTCCCCATTTGGTAATAAACTAGTATAAGAGTCGTAACTAAAATGTTCATCTTTAGGGCCTTTCCTATTAATATATCTCTTTTAGGGCCAATTTTTACCAACAAATTAGTCTAAAGAGTATCCCAATTTCAAAGTTCATAAATATTCACTCCAATATCCCTATTATCATCACCATTCCCACCCAAACAGCCAAACGTGGTTCCACTATATTTTCTTCCTGTGAGTTCTCTACAAGTTCATCATCAACTTCTATAGTTGTTGCTTCTACATGTTCGTGCTCATACTCTTCAACATTCACCGTCAAGTGCTCCTACTTGACTTTGAATTAAGAGCTACTCTTTTCTTTTCCTTCTGCGTTTAGTATAATCAGAATCGTACTTTCTAATGAAAAGCATCATAGATTAATTAAAATTTTAGACTTCACCATTATGAAGAATATTTGTTAAAAAATTTTTTGAAACCCTAACAAATTTATATCACATGAAGTTGGGGTTCTCTAAATTAAAACCCTAAGTATTAAATAATAAGTATTAAACAATAAGCACACTCACTTGAAATCCAAGTCTCCAACACGTTGCTATAATATTACAATCCGACGATTTGCATTAAACAATATTCCCACCGTCAGTCAAAAGCTTGCCCCAGTTGGGATGGCACGAGTTTTAAGAGAAGCTGGTATAAAGTGATTTTAGTTATGGGTATTCAAAATTGGATATCCGAAATTCGGATACCTGAAATCTCGGATATCAACTAAAATAAGGATATTTCCGAGGTCTAAGTCTAACCATGGTCGTACCAATCTCATCAAAGTGTTTTTTTCCATGGCGCATTCTCCTTTTGATCTTTGGAAACACCGAGTCAATTTCTAATTTAGCTGCACTTTCTTTAGCACAATCCAAAGCATTCTCAAATCCAACTTCTCTATACTCTTGACGAAAACCAATTAGCGGCTTCATAGTATCCATTGCCACATCAATAACCATATATGCATATTGTAATTATTTGCTCACAGTATTTACTTTCACCAATAGTTCATGTAGCACATTTTGCAACTATTCAAACAACCCTTCACCCATTGAATAATTGACAACTAAAAATTGCATAAAATAATCTTGCACCTCTACAGGAATTTTAGAGACATCAACAAACCTAAATATTAATGTCATCTGCTCTTTCTTGCTAATGTTAGAATTATTAAAAATACTTAGCTTCTATAAAAAATTTTTTGCAAGGATTGCACTCAAAATTCAGAAGCTAGCATGTGTATCACGATAGTGGTAATGAATTTCATGATTTTGCTTCCTTAAGAGATGGTCTTTCAAGGTTGAGTCCCAGCTGACAACAGTTTCAACACTTTCGACTAAATTCAGTATATCTTCTCACCATTAGACCACGAAATGCCAAACTCCGTTCAGCTAAATAGCGCACAAATCCAAACAATCTCCCCAATACATTCCTCCAATGTTCTGTTTCTAGCTTAATTTGCTCTGGCACGAAATGACTTGGTCATTTTTTAGCCTAATAACCAAATCTTTCTCCACACGCACACGCACACACACACACATACATATATATATATATAATTAATATGTTTTTCACATCTTTCATGTGCTTTAAATCTAGCAGCCATCCCACCAAAAAAAAAAAAATCTAGCAGCCAAATGACTCCAATCCCTCAATCCACCATTGCACTAACTGATTTTGTTGTTATTGTTAGAGTATAGACGGGTTTAGCCCAATGGGTTTAGGATTTACCTAAATCCCATTATGTATCAGTATTTATATATGTTGTATTTCCCATTATCAAGGAAGCATTCAGTTATCTTACATGGTATCGGAGAACCAGGTTCATACCCTATGCTGACCACAATCCCTTGCTGCCACTGCCCACCTTCGGTGACCTTCCTATGACGTCGTCGGATGTGCCATCTTTTGCAACCCCTACCTTTTTCTTTCCTTTTCTCTCAAATAAACCCTAGCCGCCAGAACATAATAGCCGTCGCCGTCAAATGACCTCTGGGGAAGCTATACCGCCATGTTTTCTGTCGGCGTTCTCTTCTTCTACATCTCTTTTGTTTTTGCACCAGATCGAAAGAGGGAGAATCACAGATCTACAACCTCTGGTCTTTTCTGTCCTACGACCGCCAGTAGCTCCGACGCGTCTTCGACGATGCCTTCTCCGGATCCGGTTTCTCATTTTCTCCTCCATCTATTTTAACTTGTATGGCAATCTGATCTTGTCCGGCGATCTGAACCTCCCTCTCCAGCGCACCTGCTACCGCCGGCATCTCCTTTCATCTTGTCCGGCGATGAGACAACCAGATCTATGTTCGGCGCCGCCACTGGTAATGGCCCTCAAGATCTGCTTCCGCTGTCTCAGCTCTATCTCTCCATCGATCTCCCTTCTTCTTCTCCGCATCGACGAGGTCTAACGAGAACCAACATATATTTTCTCTCCATCTCCGGCGACCACCACTCGATCTGTATCTTAGCCAGCACCTCCGAGATAACTTTTGCGGCCTCTTCTTTTATGCCGCCAGCATCCTCCGCTGAAGATACCTTCCTCCGCCGTGTTGAATCTCTGCTGCCCTTCTCCTTTGCTGCACATCTCTCCTCATCACCGATGTCACAAATCTCGCCAGCATCCTTGTTCTTCTCAAAACTCCGATGCCTACTTCGCTGGAACCCTAACTGACTTCGCCGGAAACCTGCACCGACACTACCGGAGCCGCCTCTGCATCCAGTTCAAGATCTCCAGTTCTGGCCTCCCGCCGCTGCTGCCTCCGTTTCTTCTATCTCTTTCTTTTCATCTTTATCAGTTTCATCGTCTAGTAGTTTCCCTTGATAAAACTGTGGGGGATGTTAGAGTATAGGCGGGTTTATCCCAATGGGTTTAGGGTTTACTTAAATCCCATTATGTATCGGTATTTATATGTGTTGTATTTCCCATTATCAAGAAAGTATTCAGTTATCTTACAGTTATTTGTTCTTAAAAAATTTACAACAGAAACAAAATTTACGGTCAAGATCTTAAGAGTACACTATCCAACTTCGTTGATGTGTCTCCCCATTTGGTAATAACTTAGTATAAGAGTCGGAACTAAAACGTCTCTTATGTTCATCCTTAGGGCCTCTTCATGTTAATGTATCTCTTTTAGGGCCATTTTTCACCAACAAATAATGTCAAGAGTATCTCAATTTCTAAGATCATACATGTTCACTCCAATACCCCAATATCATCCCAAACGGGGTTCCACTATATTTTCTTCCGGTGAGTTCTCTACAAGTTCATCATCTACCTCTATAGTTGTTGCTTCTACATGTTCATACTCATGCTCTTCAACATTTACCGTCAAGTGCTCCTATTTCACTTTGAATTAAGAGCTCATCTTTTCTTTTCCTTCTGCATTTAGTACAACCAAAATCATACTTTCCAATGGAAGGCATCCTAGATTATTAAAAATTTTAGACTTCACCATTATGAAGAATATTTGATAAAAAATTTGAAACCCTAACAAATTTATATCACAACAAGTTGGGGATCTCTAAATTAAAACCCTAAGTATTAAATAATAAGTATTACACTCACTTGAAATCCAAGTCTCCAACATGTTGCTTTAATATTACAATCTGACGATTTGCATTAAACAATACTCCTTCCGTCCGTCAAAAACTTACCTTAGTTGGGATGACACGAGTTTTAAGAAAAGCTGGTATAAAGTGATTTTAGTGGAGAAAGTGTCTCATTTCTTGAAAAGAAAAAAGAGAGAATTTTTTTTTTTATAAGTGGGCAAGTTTTTGACGGACAGTCCAATATGATATGAAAATTGGGATAAGTTTTTAACCAGAGGAATTTGTGAAAAATATCAGAATAACAAGACAAAACTCTATTTAACTACAAAAATTCTAATTTTTGAAGCACAAAATTTAATTCAAAACCTAGGAAACTTGTGAGAGTCGATCAATACATCGGATAAATTGATCACACGATCCGAGAAGTAGAGAAGAAATCAAGTAGAATTGATAAGTAGAAAGGTTAAGAATTTATAAGGTTTTTTTTTTCTTTATTACTTCCCCAGGGAAAAGGGGGATTGTCCCACGTGTCCCGAAAGACTGCAGAAGAGGCCGACTTCACCCCGATCTAGATGTAAGTTTTCCAGGCGTGATATGTTTGCCTCATTGGGTTCTGGTATGACTGCGGCGGTTTCGGTTTAAGAATTTATAAGGTTGAACAGAAGAAAGAAACAAAAGGAAAATTTGTGCGAGTTGCAGAATGGGAGAGAGAAAAGCAAAAGAAAAAAAAAGGAGAAACTATGAGTGAGAGAGAGAGAGGGGGAGAGCTTAATGAGTGGGAATTAGTGTTGTCACCGGGCCGTGAATCGCCGGTTCTGGGCCTAAATCGGCGGTTCCGGTTCACCAGAAAATGTGAACCGTAACCGGCTTGGGTATTTTGCAGAAGGACCGATTTCCGGGCCTGAAACCGGCGGTTCAGGGCCGGGCCGAAAACCGGCGGTTCCCGGGCCGAATCGGCGGTTCTCTATTTTTTTTATTATTTTTTGTATGAAATTAAATGAATTGTGTGGTTGTGTTGAAATTTCGAATGTTGAAATTATTTATTATGTGTTTTTTTATGTAATTTATAATAACTTGTAATATTTTTTATATCTTCTTTTTTTTTTAAAATTAAATGATTAGTGAATTTAGTGTTAAAATTTCTAAATTTTTTAATTTACAAGTGTTGAAATTTTGAAATCACTTAAGTTAATTTAATAAAAATATAATAACTTATAAATAATTATGAAATTAGAAATTATTTATGTTGTGTTTTTTATATAATTTATAATAACTTGTAATATTGTTTATATCTTTTATTTTTTAAAATTAAATGATTTGTGTTGAAATTTCTAACTTTTTTAATTTACAAGTGTTGAAATTTTAAAACTACTTAAGTTAATTTAATAAAACTATAATAACTTATAGATAATTTAGAAATTCTTTATGTTGTGTTTTTTTCTGTAATTTAGAATAACTTGTGAAATTACAAGTATTTTTTATTTTCTTTTTATGTAATAACTGCAGAAGAGTCGGTTCAAATTTGAGCCGTCGGTTCGCGCCGAAGTTCGGCCGTAATCGACCACCTTATCTGGTTCTAATGCAGGCAGGCCCACGGTTAAGGGTCCGGATCAAAATCGTTGACCACGGGCCGGTGTGGGCCGGAACCGCCGGTTCCGGTTACAATGTGGCAACACTAGTGGGAATTGGGTTTGCAAATAGTCTTTTTTTTTCTTTTTACGGGGTTTCTATTAGGGATGGCAGTCGGGTACGGCGGGCGCGGATAGTGCCTATCCACATCCGTACCCGCGAGGTAAAACCTGTACCCGAGACCCGACCCGCGACCCGCGACGGGTATGATTTGCCAACCACACCCGCGACCCACGGGTATCCGCCACCCGTCGGGTATCCGCAACCCGCCATCCGTCGGGTATCCACAATCCGCTGTCCGCGGATACCCGCGATGTAAATAAATGAATTCAATATAAATAAAAAATTTCACACAAATTAATATCCATAAATCAAACTCAGAAATTCAAATCCTCTAACCCACAAAATTCAAAGTTTAAATCAACAAATCACAAAACACAAAATTAATATCCAAAATCATCAACTAAAAGAAAGTTTAAATTCTAATGAAAAGCATATTATTCGAAGTCAACAGTTGAAATAGACCTATTTTCTTCTTCTTTGTTGTGTGAATGTTTGAAATAATGAGTGTGGGTCGGGCTCTGTTCGGGTATTTTGTGGGTATTTTGTGGGTATTTTTGTGGGTATCTTCGCGGGTGTTTTTCGTGGGTAGACGGGTTTCGCGGGTACGGATAGTAACTATCCATATCCATACCTGCGAACCTAATGGATAGTAATTTCATACCACTAAGTTATCCATGGGTACCAAATGCCCACCAAAACCGCACCTATTAGGATCGGGTGCCCGCGGAGTAAATTGCCATCCCTAGTTTCTATGTATACAAAAAAAGAGAAAAATGGGTCAAATAGGCTCGAAAGTATATATACAAGTTTAATTTTGTTGGGCCCTAAATTTTTGAAGGCCCAGCGAACTAGCGCCACCTGCACTGGCCCAGACACACCCCTGTCTTCCGTATCCTCTACTTCACTTTCTTTCAATTTGAATGGTAATTAGACAATTGGGTTGTATTTTTGATGTTATTTGCCATAGCTACAGAATATTGAAGGCTGTCTGTCTTTTCCGAGGTCTAAGCCTAACCATCGTCATGCCAAAGCCCTAGCAACTAAAGTAACGGCTTTGATCTCGAATTTTTCTATAAAAAAGGGATCTTAAATTAGTTATTAGGTAAAAAAAAATCGGATTGCTCATTGAAGTTATGGTAGTTTATTAGTAGGAAATTACATCTTGATATTCTTTTTTTGAATTATTCGATTACATATTCCCAATATATGTCATTGAGTATTTGTCAAATGAAACATATCCTTCATTATTTATATTGGTCCATAAAAAATAGCAATACATGTTAACTTAATTTCTAAACTTTCTTCTTGTTGCATACCAAAAAAAAATTCTCTTTAAATAATTATATTAAGATGATAAAAAAAAATCAATTAAAATTCTGCAAAATAATTTATTATTAAAATTTACTCACGATATTGATATTTTGTGCATCTCAAAATATAGTAGATTACTTAAGTTTTCCCACTATTCAATTTTTAGTGTAATTTGCTAAATGACTTTTTATTACAAGGAGATTGAAAATGTTAGATAAAATGTATTATTTTTATAAAATATTAAAGGACTTATTTTTAAGAGAGAAGACATGGTTTAGCCATATAACTTAGTAGATTTCAAAATTTGTCATGCAACTTAATTTGTACAAATTGTAGCCAAAAAGGATAAATCCGGACCAATTTACCCTTACTAAATGGGAGACTAGTAACTCGTTACGAAATGATTATTTCTTTATGGGATCTCTCTTTTTTAGTATCAAAGCATAAAAGTAACAAGTTATATATCACCATTCATAAAACTATAAGTTTTTGATACCAAAATGTGTTAAAAGACTTTATTACCCTTAAAGTCTACCACTAAAAGATAAAAAAACATAAAAAAAGAAGATTATTAAAACGAAACAACAATAAAAAAACGGTCCCACAACTCAATATTTTCCTCTGCAAAAAAACTCTCCTCCTCTCTGCAAAAAAACTCTCCCGTCGTGAAACCCTTCGTCGGCCAGAAAATGTCGAACTCCGACTACCACAGAGAATCTGAAGACGCCAGAAGTTCCGCTAGTGACACTCCATCTGAAGAGGAATTCGTCAATGAGCCGCCGGTTAGTGTATTTTCATTCACACACGATCGTGCCACGACGGTTGTTTATCTTCCCACGATCGTGCTGAAGAAGATGAGACCATCGTGTACACGATGGTCTTTCGTGGGCACGATCGTTACACACGACGGTCGTCGATCGTGTGTGCCGTCGTGTGCTAGAAGACCAAAGGCTCCTGCCTTGCACACGATCACAGGCACACGATCGTTGCCCGTCGTGTGAATCGTCGTGTGGCACACGATGGTCTTCACACGACGGACATCGATCGTGTGCCTGCGATCGTGTGCAAGGCAGAATTTTTTTTTCGTTCTCTTAAGCATTCTATCATATTCTTATGAGTTGTATGTCCATATTGCAGACTGGTTGCGTATGGAAGAGACCTACATTGCGTTTTGTTACACGTCAAGTGAATCTTTACATACGGGAGGCGGTATTTAAAGAGATCATTGAGACACTAAGAAGTATGAGCCGCAATTCCGCAGTTGCTGATCGAGCTATCGAGAGCTTGACCGAGGGAGTCCTGGGGCGCTTGATTAAAGTTAGGAGGAATGAGAGTTCAAATACTGCCATACATCACTTGATTGCCCGTCAATTGGAGGGTGATCAAATCCCCCCGGATGAGTCGTGGTTCCAGGTTTGCGGGAGGACCATTCGTTTTACGGCCCATGATTTTGCCATGATCACTGGACTCCATTTTGGAAACTCTACCTTCCATCCACAGGACGACCATCTCCTTCCGTCTGACGGTATTTTCCACAGAATACTCCATGGCAAAAATATTAAGGTTAGTGTTCTGCGGAAGAGGTTCAATGCTCGAGATTTTGGTAGAGAGATAAGAGATTATGTGAAGGTTGCCAATTTGCTTATATACTACTACTTTATCCTATGCCGTGACGACATGATGGTCGAGACATGGGCATGGGCATTAGTGGAGGATTTCGAGCAGTGGGATATGTTTCCTTGGGGTTCTTATGCCTTTGGGGTTTTATCTTACTACATAGGCAACGTTGCCATGAAGGAGGGACAAGATCACAAGGACTATCACTTCTATGGTCCTGTTTGGGCTTTACAAATATGGTCGTATGAGATGATTCCTTCATTGGGAGCATTGTGTGGTATTCGAGATAAAACTGTCCAAGTCCCCCGGTGTTTGATGTGGACTACGAGGAAGATGTTTTGTGATTTCACTCATTTCTTCGACGATAAGGTACATAAATTTGTAAACGTATTTTCTCCTGAATTCATCTCTTAAACGTTATGTGATTGCCCATCTAATGGTATGATTTAATGACTAATTTTGCAGCACAGAGTACTTCCCTCTTTACCGCATTCGGAGGAGGATGAGGCTGAGTACTACTACCTGAGCTTTGAGAATGGATCGCCATATGACGTTAAGTTCATTAAGCCTGTAAGAATAGCTGTGAAGAATAAGGAGGATGAGCCTGCGCCGATCCCAAGGAAGAAAGTTATGGATAGGTTGAAGAAGGCTGCTGGAAAATTGATTACATATGAGTCGGCACATAAAGTGTCGAAGCGACGCCGACAGAGTACCCCACCAGTAGATGGTGCAGAGACATCGGACCGGGAGAGGCAGCCAGAGAGGGTGTGTTGTGTCCACGGACTTCCTTGTCCGGACCACACCCAGGACACGAGCAGGGATGAGTACTTCGATCGCCATTTGAAGGCGATCTTGTACGATGATTCTGAGTCCGGATTTATTGCTCGAGTTTCTCGCCGGGTGCTTTCTGGGATCGTGGATTTATTCGGACCTATGCATAGATGTTCTAGGAGCCCGGTACACTACTCAGCTTGGAGCCATGATAGGCCTCGTCATTCTGCATCTGTTAGCAGCGCCCAGCGGAGGATTCCTGACCCTCCTTGTCACTCAGTATCTGGCGCTGCCCACAGTCACCATTCTCGGCGTTAGCCTAGTCATCATTCTCAGCGTCAGCCGAGTCACCATTCTCAGCGTCAGCCGAGTCACCATTCTCAGCGTCCGCCTACCCACCATTCTGAGGTCCAGAACAGTCACCATTCTCAGATTCATCATTCTTTTGAGTGGACTCAGCAGCCCCTTGATTACGAGCATCAGTATGAGCCATTTGAGGCGCCATTTCAGCAGTATGGGACGATGTTCGACTGATTTCAGGACGAGCATCATTATAGTGCGATGTTTCGAAGTGAGGGTGGTGGTCCTGAGCAGCAACCTCCATTTGGTCGAGCGGCCGATTTTGAGATCGAGCGGCCAGTCTGACTCTGATCGTTATAGTTGTGAGAGGGATGCTGAGGGTGATGAAGATGGTGAGACTGCCGGAACGCATCATTTGGGTGAACGTAGTCTTCCACCGCGAGTGAGTCGACCATCTGCTGATCTTCGAGAGCCTTTTGTGGTTGCGCCTCCAAGAGATAGCGAGGCTCTGAAGAAGTTGTACCTACAGTTTAGGAGGGAGTAGCCACGTGATGCTATTGTCCGGTGTTTGGAGACTGGGCATGCTCTCACCCAGGCGTTATTTGACCGGATAGAGTCTAGCCGTGAAGACTTTGATGCCGAGGTAATATACTGTTATGTGCTTGCGACTCGAGCGAGGCTTCAGAGGGGAGTCCGTAGTGTTGGTGTCGGTAGAGTTGGCACTGTACTTGCCGGCTCCCTATTTTACGTAAGTTCTATAACCTACTCGCTTGTATATCATTGGTGTGATATGGATTTTTTTTAATTTTGTGGTTTGGCTTTTTGTAGTTAGTTTTGGCCAACGAGTTTGCAAGACTCCATCCGGATGATCCACTTGGTATCAAGGTGATGGGGAAGCCGGTTTAAAAGGATTGGAAAATTCCTAAATGCATCGAGGACTACATGACAGGTCTTGATACACCACATGCGGTTCCATGGTTAAATTGCAACGAAGTAAGTTTGAAATTTATATTTATAAATAATTGACGATTTGTTGCCATTTGAAATTTATATTTATAAATGATTCGCTATTTATAAATGATTCGCTATGTTTGATGTGATGATCTTATATGATTACATATTTTGTTTCAACAGATCATTGCCATTTGTTGCCTCGACCAGAGCCACTGGGTGACTATCAAGATTGACATCATAGCATGGACCATGGAGTTGTACGATTCCTTGTCACACCACCACGAAGATGGTCGATACCGATTCAACCAACTGCGACAGATTATGCGTCTGATGCCTCGTGTGCTAGCTCAATCCGGGTATTGGCTGAACAACCAATCGAAGAAAAAGTATGACATGGAGATGAGTTTCAAAATTATGCCACGAGAGCTACAGTTCATACAAAACGACAATCACAGTTGTGGCCCCTTCGCGTGCATGTACTTGGATCGACTCGTCTCTGCAAACCCAGGAGCAAGGCACCAAATCAAGCAACTTAATGAAAAATATATTAAGAAATATCGATATGGCTTAGCTGCTAAAATCTTTATGTTGTCTTTAGACATGTAGAATGGTTTATGGTGTATTGTTAAATATTTATGTTGTATTTAGACAGTTTTGGCAATATGAATGTGTCAGTGTTGTTAAATCTTTATGTTTTGGCTCTGTGTTACACACGATGGATGAACACGATCGTGACCATCGTGGGTCATGATCGTGTTGTGTTGTTAAATCTTTATGTTTTGGCTCTGTGTTACACACGATGGATGCACATGATCGTGGTCATCGTGTGTTACGATCGTGTGCAACCTACCCACGGTCATGGGTTGATGCTGTCGTGTGCGCACGATGGCTGGCATGACCGTGTGCACACGACCGTGAGTACCATCGTGGGCACGGCCGTGCACACGATCGTGTGACTAATCGTGGGCACGACCGTGTACACGATCGTGTGCATATGAACTTTTGGTATTTTTGCAAATTTGATTTATTGTGTTATCTAGAATGATGTTTTGTGATTCAAACATCGCTTGTTCAAACATTAATTACTATATAGCTTCTTATACAAACTCCTATTTGTCATTTCGTTGTAATTCATTAGTATATGAGATATTTCATCCAGATGATTGAACTTATCCGCATTTAACTAATACACTGAGAACAAATAGATGACACATGATATGCAATATATTATGTTAATTCAATCAATAACTTTTTAAATAAGTGTATCGTTAACAAATAATTGTTAATATATAAGTAACAACACCTAAATTAGTATATGAGATATTTCATCCAGATGATTGAACTTATCCGTACGAACTAATACACTGAGAACAGGTAGATGACACATGATATGCAATATATTATGTTAATTCAATCAATAACTTTTTAAATAAGTGTATCATTAACAAATAATTGTTAATATATAAGTAACAACACCTAAATTGACGAGTAATTTGAGAAATTGGTGAAATGTTTTGATGTTCTTGTGCACACGATCGTGTGTTCCATCGTGGACACGACCGTGTACACGATCTTGTGCATATGAACTTTTGGTATTTTTGCAAATTTGAATTATTGTGTTATCTAGAATGATGTTTTGTGATTCAAACATCGCTTGTTCAAACATTAATTACTATATAGCTTCTTATACAAACTCCTATTTGTCATTTCGTTGTAATTCATTAGTATATGAGATATTTCATCCAGATGACTGAACTTATCCGTACGAACTAATACACTGAGAACAGATAGACGACACATGATATGCAATATATTATGTTAATTCAATCAATAATTTTTAAATAAGTGTATCGTTAACAAATAATTGTTAATATATAAGTAACAACACCTAAATTGACGAGTAATTTGAGAAATTGGTGAAAATTCTTGATGTTCTTGTGCACACGATCATGTGTTCCATCGTGGACACGACCGTGTACACGATCGTGTGCATACGTGGATACAGTGCCAATTTGACACCAAAGACAACGTGACACCTGGTTGCCAACGTGTCACATGATTAGAACACACGATCGCGGTGATCGTGTGCACAATCGTGTTTATTGCAAAGGTCAACATCAAATTATTTTATTATAAAATCCCATCGTGGGTCGGTCCCCCCCTTTTTCAATATAAGCCCATCTTCATTGACTGAGAGTGAAATACATGTACCGTAGCCCCCCTTTTCACTACAAACCCTAATCAATTAACATCAGTTAAAATCCATTAAAATCAAATACGCGAAATGAGCGGCCGATTACGAGAAAGCGATTTAGGAGTAATCGAAGCACCACCACCAAAAAGAAGAAGGAGGATACCTCCTCCCAACCCACCATACAGAACTAGGCCGAGAGGAAGATACTCAATGCTCAGAGTAAGTTTTTTGATTTTGTTGTATGTGTAGTGACTATCATTGCGAATTAATGTGTTCCATGAAACAGGGCCTATTTAAAAACACTGCGAGCACTCCAGTCATACTAGATGGTGATGATGATAATGATTTGGAGATTTCTGAGAAGAAAAGCAAAGAAGTTATTTTAGAAGAGGAAGTTCATGAAGACGGTGATACAAGACTAAAGATACAGCAGCAGATGGGGGAAAAGGGATCCAAGTGATTGTTTTTTTTATGTTATTATTAGATATTTTTGTGTGATGGTGATTAAATTTTGTTTTGTAAAGTTATATGCTTTGGATATCCCTTTGCTGTAAACTATTGCTTTTTGAAGTGAGCTACTTTGTTATGGTTAATGTTTGGCTCCATAATCACCTTTATTTGCTTTACATAACTGAACACTTAAATTTCAATTCAAAGGTAAAGAAAATAGACACAAAATTATGCATTTCAACTAATAATCAGAATACTGAATCAATACATGGTCCATCGAGGATCAAAATATCAGCACATGATTGTTGCTAGTAAGTCACAAAATATAAAAATACATAAGCAATTTAAGTTTCACGGTATGGACATCCCCTTATGTCATGGTCATCATTACGGCAAATGCTACACCTCTTCTTCTGCCGACATTTTTCTTCCCTGATCATAATGCGAAAGACCTCTCAAAGATGTAGAGATACGGGGTAGACGGTAAAGATAACTGCTCCATCAGCTAGCGAGCTCCCAGGATAGGTCTTGTCAGAGCCAGTAAGCACCGGTCCACTAAAAAAAAGACAAAGAACACACAGAGCTTAGTCCTTAATCCTTTATTCTCTTCCATGAAGAATCTGGGTAGAAACAGTTGTTCTTGAAGCGGGAAGTTAGAGGTAAGGGTGCAGGGCAACAGGTTACGAAGTAGAACTTGAAAGTCCAACCAGTCAAACCTGGGACTCGTGGCCTTAAATTAATATAGGTCCAATATCGAAGAAGAGGACAGGAGAGAAAGAATCCCAGTAACAGATGAAAGCTGGAATCCATCTAAGAGAACAACTGGTGTCCATCTCAGTGGGTTACGATCGTGCCGATCGTGGGTTACGATCGTGCCGATCGTGTCCAATCGTAGGTTACAATCACGGAGATCGTGGGTTACGATCATGGCGATCGTGGGGTTATGATCGTGCTCATCGTGGGTTACGATCGTGCCCATCGTGGGTTACGATCGTGCCCATCGTGGGTAACGATCGTGCCCATCGTGGGTAACGATCGTGCTCATCGTGGGTTACGATCGTGCCCATCGTGGGTTACGATCGTGCCCATTGGGTTACGATCGTGCCCATCGTGGGTTACGATCGTGCCCATCATGGGTTACGATCGTAAGCATTCTGCCATGACCGTGTACACGACAACATAGACAAAAACATTGAATGGCCATGACCATGTGCACACAACAGCATAGACAATTACCTTATAGCGGCAACGGCATGACGACATGGAATCTGATCCAAATCAAACTCACGACAACAACATGTCCATGTTCGAAGGTCGACCTCATAAGAAACTTTGTTTTCTTCGACTTTATAAACAAGTGGTGTGGTAGCTCAAATGGTAAGAGTCAGACTGGCTTGCACAGAGTTAGAAAGCTTTTCAAAAGTGTGCATTGTCAACTCATGGTCTCTTGATGTAGCTTCTCCCCGCTTCTCATCAAACCAATTCTCTAAAATTAGGCGAAATATCTCAAGTAACGAGCAAACAGGTAAACGCCTCGCCCACAACATACGATTATTAAAGCATTCAACAGCATTGGATGTCAAGAAGTTATAGCATCGTACCGGACACTTCGACCTAGCCCACCTCTCTAGCCCAATTTCAGAAAGGCGCATGTGAGCCCCATTAGGGCTTTCGATATGTAGTTTCGAAAAGTAGTTTTCAAAAACTTTTTCTCGATGCGTGTAGGCAGCAGTTCTAAAGAGTCCTATAGCATGCGCACCGTAGGAGGTCAGATTTTTTGCAAGATGGTGATAGCACAACCCGTGGTATGCATTCGGATAGACGGCTCGAACAACATTCTGAATGCTCTTATGTTGGTCACTCACAATCAGTAAATCTTCCATCGGATTGTAGCATCTGCGCAGGTTATACAGAAAATAAGTCCATGACTCGTCGTTCTCTATCGGACCGAGACCAACAGCAAGAGGAAATACTTGCTCGTTCCCGTCAAATGTGACGGCCGCAAATAGAGTTCCTTTATTCCTTCCCTTTAGGTGGGTCCCATCAACTATAATCACCGGTCGAAGGCACGTATCAAATGCCCTAATACTCTGTCCAAGTGCAACGAACATGTGGCAAAACACTCCCTCACGAGTCGTCTGCAAATCATAAATTGTCCCTGGATTACGTTGTTTTAACAAATATAGATAAGATGGGAGCCTCTGATACGACTCATCAAAGCCGCCATATGTATTCTCTATCGCTATATTCCTCGTCCGGAGAGCAAAACTGTATAGCATGTCAATGCCGTACTCCCTACATCTCTGCAATCATCTCCTTTGGCCTCAAAGTGACCCCCTCATCGGTCAATCTTTTAGCAAAATAATGGGCGGCAACCTCAGAAGTGACCGATCGTGCGGCAACACGGTTCAAATCAGGGTGACAGCTGTGCTCCAATGTCAACTTAGTAATTCTCCAAATAGTTGCACCCTCAATAGCACACAACCTAAACTGACAATTTTTTCGCCCACTCTTACAGACAAACACTATACGTTTATCGGCGGAACGATCAGTGATACATTGTAGCATGTTTTCCAAATGATACATTCCTACAGTTATCCTCAACTTTATCTTCGAACGAAAGGTGGACCCCACCTCTAGCTGACCGGTAACCAGTGGAGGCTGCTCGACCCAACCCAAAGTCCCGGCACTACCGGGGTCCGGAAATGGAATGATCCAGTTACGCATTGATTGTAGATGCTCATGCTCGCTCGCAGATTGATGGTCGGATGAGAAGTTCCGACGACTCATAATCCTATCCATTTGGGCCGGTTGGCGAACCCAAGCAAGAAATTCCGCAGATAGTGACTCAAGCAAGTCTTTATAACAATCTTCATCTTCGGATGTATGCACCTCCTCATCTTCCTCGTCTTCCTCATCTTCCTCGTATTGATACTCTTTGGAAGGCATGTCATAATTTATGTTGCCGGGCTCTACTCTCGAGCTGCTACATCCCATATTAACCTCGGGAGTGGAGGGGCTGCTGTTCTCAACATAGACCTCAGGATCCTCCTTGTATTCTACTAGTAATCGAAGTATCTCGGTATCGCCCCGTAATAGGACTTTTACTTTGTTTCCCTTGGCCATGTGTGTCAAGTACCATAATTTGTAATCGGACTCATTTGGACCACCCAAACCCTCTCTGATAACCTCCACGAGGTTTGCACGACTAACTTTGCTCGTGTCGATATAGACAAAAAAGGAGTCCCCGTCTACATATGTCGATCGCTCCCAATGACCACCGTGATGTATCAAAATACGCTGCCACGACATCTGATTACAAAAAGATGAATAACTATTCAGAAAAATGAGCGAACAATATTATAAAACGGTCTGCCTTGGACACGACCGATGCACACGGTCGTATACTACCGTGTGCAGTGATCGTGTGCAAGTTTCTGTCCATGAAAACGATCGCTGCACACGATTGTAGATGATCGTGTTAAACAATCGTGTACACGTTAGTGTTGCGCACGATGTCAAGGTCGTTGCACACGATCGTTGCACACGATCGTTGCACATGGTGGCTTCCCATCGTGTGCAGCGATCGTGTCCGTAAGAACAGATCTGGAATTTTTTTTCATCGTTCAAATACTGATGCATACCTTCTTTATGAACTCAGAAGCACGACAAATGAAGTCCTATTTCAACGTCAACTTTTATTTTCGAACAATCTTGTGATTTCTATAAGATTTTTTGAGAGACCCTTTGTCAAAAATAAAATGGTTGTGTTGTTTTGATGTATATGTTTGTAGTTAAATTTTGGTTGTTGGACATTAATGTCGATCGGAGGAGGAAAGTAAAAAAGAAAAAAGAGAAGAAAAGTAGTTTAAATTAAATAAATAAAAAAAAGTGAGAAGTCAACAATACAACAAAAGAGAGGACATTTTAGTCTTTTTAATCAAAATGGTACCAAAAACTTATAGTTTTATGAATGAGGATATAGAACTTATCAATTTTATGCTTTGGTATTAAAAAATTGATTCCCACTTTCTTTATTATGTTACTCTATTGTGTGCCGGTAACTCGTTAAGAAATGCTCATTTCTTTACTGGGTTACCCTAGTGTGTGCTGGTAACCCTTGAAAGAAATAACCATTTCGTATTCTGATTACACTTTTGTGTTACCATAATATCGTACTGGTCGAATGTTATACGCATAGGCGGAATAGAAATGTATCCTTTTCTGCCTCCATCGTATATTTTTCCGTTCCATTCTCCTCCATGTGCAACAATTAAACAAGATGACCTCATCTGCTCTGTATGTAATGGCAACGAACGTAACGAAAAAATAAATATCATATCCGCTTTCTGGTACCTCAGGTCCAATATTTATTGTATTTTTACTTATTAACCGGGTTACATTCCTATATGCTAGTAACTCGTTACGAAATGATTATTTCTTTATTGTGTTACTCTATTGTGTGCTGGTAACTCGTTAAGAAATGATCATTTCTTTATTGGGTTACCCTACTGTGTGATGGTAACCCTTGAAAGAAATAACCATTTCGTATTCTAATGTGTTGTGGTAACTCGTTACGAAATGATCATTTCTTTAGGCATTATACATGATCAATTCTTAGCTGAGATGCTCTGTATGTGATGGTAACTCAGTACGAAATTATGACTTATTAGTTGGGTTACCCTTCTATGTGATGGTAACTCTGTAATAAATGGATTAATTATTAACCGGGTTACATTCCTACATGCTAGTAATTCGTTACGAAATGATTATTTCTTTATTGTGTTACTCTATTGTGTGCTGGTAACTCGTTAAGAAATGATAATTTCTTAATTGGGTTACCCCATTGTGTGCTGGTAACCCTTGAAAGAACTAACCATTTCGTATTCCGATTACCCTTTTGTGTTACCGTGCAATTTATTGAAAAGTAAGGGTATATTGGTCCGGACATATCCTTTTTTGCTAGAATTTATACTTTTTTTGCTAGAATTTGTACAAACTAAGTCCCTTGGCAAATATTGACATTGACTAGGGCAAAGTGGCTAAAGGAGTGGATTTCCACTTAATTAATATTATCATTAATATTGTACTATAAAGTTATTAGTACTAATATTAATCTTACTGTTATTATTATTTATGTTGTTGTAATATAAATAATTATTATTATATATATTGTTATCTAATTTATTATTATTAACTATCTTTAATATTATTATTAATATCATTATTTTCAATAGTATTATATATTATTTATAGTATTATTAATGTTAATATTATTGTTGTTTTTGTTATTGTGATATAACTATGTTATTATGGTTGTATACATTGTTATGTGATATTATTATTATTCCTTTGATTAACATTATCAATAATATTTTATATAATTTATTATTACTATTTATTCAGTGTTGGTCCCCTTTTTAAAGTATACAGGATACAGCTTGGGAAATATTTAAGCAACAGGCTGTATGATTTTCTAGTTCGGAGTGCGTAGCGGAAGTCTTAAAACAGTAAGTTGCTGTCGATACAGCAACTCGGTCTAATCTCCTGTTAGCTTGGTGCGTACATGGTTTTGCAGTATATACTTGTATAAATCACAGTTATGAAAACAGTAACGGCGAAAGGTAAATAACACAGTATTTAAGTGGTTCGAGGTAAACCCCTCTACGTCCACTGGTCCTCCACACAGGAGTAAAACGTTTATTATAAATACTGCGTACACAACTATGTATTTATAATCAAACTTATCCTTGTATCGTTCATACAGATTGATACAAAGAATGTCGCTTTCAACCGTTCACACAGATTGGTTAAAGCTTCCTTCTTGACTTGCTTCTTCACACACAGTTCCAAAGCTTCGTCTTCTTATTCGTCCCACACAGGTCAGAATAACTTGTTGAGTTCGCACAGAGCTCAGTTTTTACACAAAGGTAAAAAGTAGGTAACCAGGTAAGAACACCAGCTTTGAATATGGAGTTCTTGAGCTCATGATGGCTGTTCTTGATGACTGAGTATATTTCTTCTTTCTCAGATATGGATTGATGCTAGAAATAAATATACTTGCTCTTGTAAGCTTGACCTGATGATAATGAATATTCAGTCTTTCGATCTTTTGAATATCGCTTGTAAGCTTGTAAATGTTCTTGTTGGTTCGGGTATTTGATCTTCATACTCTGGGGATATATATATAGCCTTCTTGGATATATCCGTTGAGATAGATCCGTTGAGCAAGATTCTGTGACAACTTGATAGTTTACTTGAATAGACCAGGATCCGGATATTGCGGGTTTTGAAGATCTCTGACAGCTTCAGTATTTAAATACTTTATCCTTTCAGTATTTAAATACTTCTTTATCGAATGGGACTTGACTTTAGTGAATACCAAAGATTCCTTTCCAAACGGTCTTCAGTCCTGTTTCGATGTGAATGTTGTATCCATTTATGTTGTAGGCATATTGGAGTAGTCCAGCGCTGTATGGAATGGTGTTGTATTGAGATTCTAGACAGCTTCCATACTTGGCGTTTAATTAAGACTTCGTTGTTGTATCTTGGTAGCGCGAGAGCTTGCTGTATGCTGGCGCTATGAGAAGGTCTTCGATACAGGATTGACAACTTCGATCGACTTTCGATACTGGGCTTGCTGTATCAAGCTTTGTTGTTTGGCAATTATCAAAACAACATTATTTTTCCCAACAATTTCCCCCTTTTTGATAATTTCCAAAACTTCTTGATCATGCCAAAGCTTCTTCAAGCTAAAACAATTTTTCCTTCTTTTTCGATAACCACTTGTTGGCAATTTGAGAGGACTTCGATACAGGAGATGTTTATCCCCACTGATTCCCTCCTTTTTTTTTGATAATGTCTTGAGCAGACTTCTTGATCTTCTGTCAAATGATCTGGTCTTCAGCACTTAGTCTAAACGAAATGTGAACTGCTCGCAAGCAAGTTCTAAAATGATAACATCTAATAGGGAAGTGTATTACATTTTAAACTTATGATTGGCGCGCAGGCATAATCTTACATTGTGATCTGAACCTATGAACTGTTCGCAGACAAGTTCTTACAGCTTTAATACTTAAGCTTGTTTGATTGTAGCAATTAAAAATTGAATGAGTTAAAATTCGCATCGTTCAAGATAGAGAAGTCCAGATGTCGTGCAAAGCGTTTAAAAACAAAGTTTGAATATTAAAAACAGGGCATGTGGACTTAAAACTGTTTGCAATACAAAAAAAATTATCAAGCATAGTTGATGTCCTGTAGTGAAAATACTGTACCCGCGAATAATATAGCGTTCCTCCTCAAAAGGTACATACAGGTTTTAATTCTTACATTAATGTTAGGATTAACACTGTATTCATGGGTCGTACTGTATTCCCCCTTAATTAATGTACACGTCAGCTGTAGGAAGGTTTCATGCCTTCTTAGTCCTACAGTGCTGTCTTGACTGTTCTGAGTGTACAGTTAATTAATGGCAGATACTGTCTTCTTGGGTCTTACAGTATTCCCCCTCACTTAATGAGTAAAAGCATAAAAACTTACAGGGATTATGGCTGTAGCGTTCCCAATTCTTGTTGAAGCATACAGATCAAGTAAATTTGGGTCCTGGTGTGATAGTGCCTTTCGGTACCCAAATTTGCCGGACAACAATTGGTTTGTTGTAGGCTACTTTTGGTCCATTATTTCTATATCTACGTGGGGCAGGCACGTAGTCGTTGTAATCATGATAATTATAATGCATGAGAAATCGAGAATTATAGTTGTTATTCCAGTACGATTGTCGTCTCGGAGGTGGAGCCATTTTCTTAGATCTTACATATTGCCTCATGGGTCTCCAGTTGGATTGCCAATTCTGTTGTTGATACTGCGCTGCGACCTGTTTTCTTGATGGATAATGGGGCTCCTGTATCCAATACCTAGGCGTGTTGTACTGATAGTACTGCCGTGCGGGCCTTTGGTAGTTGGATACAGCCTTCCTTCTGAACGGATGTTGGCGCTGTTGATATGCTCTGGAAGCATGCTGTTGAGTGCGCCTCACAGGTTGGAACGGCTTATGATTCCGCTGTCTGGAATAGGATTGCGGGGGCGGAATGGCAGCCTTTGCTTTTCGCGGTGCAACGGGTTCCTTTACAGGACTCGAAACTTCTTTCGATACAGGAATGGATTCCTCACTCCTGACGAATACCGTACTAGATTTTTGTTGGAGAACGAGTTGTACCCTAAGCCACGTTTATCATGAGCATGTTGCCCAGTGCTTAGGATCTCTTCCATTCTATTAGAGGATTTTTCGAAAGAATTCAAGATTGTCTCTAATTCTCCTTCACGTTTCTCGAGAGATTTTACTTTGGCTTCGAGTAGAGCCAAATCATTTGTCCTGCTTTCAAGATGAGATTTAGTCTCATTTAGATCGTGAGCAAGTTGATGATTGCTCTCCATGAGTTTTTCTAAATTGACTTTGCTGTTTTCGCAATCGACTGACATATTTTCGTAATTATCCTTCAGCAAGTCGTTTTCTTCTTTCAGCTCTAAGTTAGAAATTTCAAGCTGTATGTTTTCTCTTTTTTCAATATCTCATGGGCCTTTTTAATGTTATTAAATTCATTCAACATATTTTCAAAGGTATGAGATGTATTTACAGGAATAGTTGAGGTAGAGCTTACCTCATCATCATCGCCGTCTTCATTTTCCTCTTTAACTTCGGCCATAGAGCACATGTAGGCTCTATCTTCTGGCTCACCATCATACGAGTCACTCTCAGTGACCACCTGAAGACACTCTTCGGTCTTTGTTGATGCGGGCGGAGCTTTTAATTCTCCAATGAAGGCCTTGAGTATGTTCTTCATCCTGTTTCTCCAGTCATCAAACTCGTTAATAGAAAACATAGGTACCTTGCTTATTAATGAGGTATCCATATGTGAGAAAATATGAAGGATGAAATGTTTTCGAAAAATAAGTGATTTTAAGGATCTGATTCAGTTAAAAATGCGACTGATTCTTTTTAGAATCAACCGCTCCGATACCAATTGTTGGTCCCCTTTTTAAACTATACAGGATACAACTTGGGAAATATTTAAGCAACAGGCTGTATGATTTTCTAGTTCGGAGTGCGTAGCGGAAGTCTTAAAACAGTAAGTTGCTGTCGATACAGCAACTCGGTCTAATCTCCTGTTAGCTTGGTGCGTACAGGGTTTTGCAGTGTATACTTGTATAAATCACAGTTATGAAAACGAAGAATGAAAGGTAAATAACACAGTATTTAAGTGGTTCGAGGTAAACCCCTCTACGTCCACTGGTCCTCCACACAGGAGTAAAACGTTTATTATAAATACTGCGTACACAACTATGTATTTATAATCAAACCTATCCTTGTATTGTTCACACAGATTGATACAAAGAATGTCGCTTTCAACCGTTCACACAGATTGGTTAAAGCTTCCTTCTTGACTTGCTTCTTCACACACAGTTCCAAAGCTTCGTCTTCTTATTCATCCCACACAGGTCAGAATAACTTGTTGAGTTCACACAGAGCTCAGTTTTTACACAAAGGTAAAAAGTAGGTAACCAGGTAAGAACAGCAGCTTTGAATATGGAGTTCTTGAGCTGATGATGGCTGTTCTTGATGACTGAGTATATTTCTTCTTTCTCAGATATGGATTGATGCTAGAAAGAAATATACTTGCTCTTGTAAGCTTTATCTGATGATAATGAATATTCAGTCTTTCGATCTTTTGAATATCGCTTGTAAGCTTGTAAATATTCTTGTTGGTTCGAGTATTTGATCTTCATACTCTGGGGATATATATATAGCCTTCTTGGATATATCCGTTGAGATAGATCCGTTGAGCAAGATTCTGTGACAACTTGATAGTTGACTTGAATAGACCAGGATCCGGATATTGCGGGTTTTGAAGATCTCTGACAGCTTCAGTATTTAAATACTTTATCCTTTCAGTATTTAAATACTTCTTTATCGAACGGGACTTGACTTTAGTGAATACCAAAGATTCCTTTCCAAACGGTCTTCAGTCTTGTTTCGATGTGAATGCTGTATCCATTTATGCTGTAGGCATATTGGAGTAGTCCGGCGCTGTATGGAAGGGTGCTGTATTGAGATTCGAGACAGCTTCCATACTTGGGGTTTAATTAAGACTTCGTTGCTGTATCTTGGTAGCGCGAGAGCTTGCTGTATGCTGGCGCTATGAGAAGGTCTTCGATACAAGATTGACAACTTCGATTGACTTTCGATACAGGGCTTGCTGTATCAAGCTTTGTTGTTTGGCAATTATCAAAACAACATTATTTTTCCCAACAATTTCCCCCTTTTTGATAATTTCCAAAACTTCTTGATCATGCCAAAGCTTCTTCAAGCTAAAACAATTTTTCCTTCTTTTTCGATAACCACATGTATATTCTTATAAAACAAGCATCATGATAGTCTGCATTCAAAGTATCATAACTCTCTTCATACTTAAATTTCTTAGTGTCCTTTTGTGTTGGAAACTAGACTCACATGGATTTCCAATGATATATGGTATGTCTGCTAATTCATATCTAATGAAAGCAGTTTATTTATTGAAGTTGACGGATTGAGGAGGAATTTCCGTGCAACTTCTGAAGTAGACGCCATACTTTGTATGCTATGACATATATACATTATGGAGCATTGCATTTGTAAATTGAAGCACTCTAATTATATGCTACGAAGCAATATGTTATAAATCAAACTTTGAAGCAAAAACAGTACTTTTTACACTATGAAGCAATACATTATACACTATGAAGGAGTGGATTTATACACTATGAAGCAACACATTTGTATATTCTTATAAAATAAGCATCCTCGCAATCTCCATTCAATGTATTTTAACTTTCTCCATACTTAATATTTTCTAGTATCGTTTTTTGTTAGAAACTAGACTCATTTAGCTTTCCAATATTAGATGGCACGACTCATATTCATATCTAATAAAAACAGTTTATTCATTGAAGTTGACAGTTTTATCAGGAAATTTTTGTGTTAATTATGAAGCAGAATCAGTACTTTGTACACTACAAAGCAGTGGATTTATACAATGTGAAGCAGTGCGTTTATACACTACGAAGTATTGAGTTCTCTCCATAATTCACAATGCTTTTATTATACACTTTTTTTTTTATATATTTTCGGGTATGCAATACGCATCTTAAATTATAGATCATGAAAATACGATTAAATTATATATTTTAAAAATGGATAAGTTATTGTATTGTAAATAGGGACAAACTATTTATGAATGGACAAAATTACTCTTCTCCTTAATCAGTATCGTTCACACACCCCATCTGCTGTGATGATGTAGAAAATCTGGACCTCCTTATTTTATCATTTAATGGCTCAGATTAGTTCCTGATTCTCCCACAAGGAAAGATTCTAACCGGAACCAATTCATATACATGTATATACATTTATATAAGTATCTAAAAGCTTCAAGAACAGTAGAACCGATGTAGGATACAATATAATGCTAACTATTTAAGAAAATACGGGAATGGTCGCACATGTATAAAATCATATATGATTTTACATTGACGGAAAAAATCATATATGATTTTATACTGACCAAAAAAATCAAATATATATGTATAAAATCATATATGATTTTATACTGTTTTACACACTCACGTAATCGTATATGATTTTGTACGTGAATCATATATGATTTTGTACATGGGTGACCATTCTCGTATTCTCTTAAATAGTTAGCATTCTCGTTTGAACCTGACTCTCTCTCTCTCTCTCTCTCTCTCTCTCTCTATATATATATATATATATATATATATATATATTCCAATAGCCTAATAGCTCCCTCAAGATGGTAGTCCATCAGAGAACCAATCATGGACATGAGTAAATGAAGTCGATACCGAGCAAGTGGTTTGGTGAGGCCATCAACAAGTTGATCAACAGAGGAGATATGAGACTCGTAACTTATATGTGTAAACAAGGTCACAAACAAAGTGTTGATTGCAATGTGTGTTTACACATGAGTGAAATACTAGATTTGCACAAAAATACGTAGCTCCAATATTAATGCTATAAGGAACCGGCAAGTTGGTGATAGGAACTTTAAATTCGTTAAGAAATCACTTAACCCACTAAAGTTCGGTTGTGGCCGAGGCGATAGAACAGTACTCGTTTTCAGTATGTTGAGAGCCCTTCCACCTTGGCATCCACGTATGCGCTCCCCGCCAGCTTAACCATCCTGGTTAAGAGGACCAGAGGACAAAAAAACCGATTTCCGGGTAAACCGGCCGAGCAGAGTAACAGGGAGGACCGGTCGAGTACATATCAAATTTACTCCCAGGTCCCGTTAAGACTGGACCGAGCAGAACCGTCGGGGCCGACCCGATGACCAGTCCAGAGCAAGGACGAAAGGGCCGACCAGATCCAGAATAAATACGATCCAAAACCCCGTCATGGCATGACCGATCAGAGCAGCGGGAGACCCAAGGTCCGACCCAGTACCGACCACATCGGATAAGCATGGCCAGAAGCATACGGAGCAGGCACACAGGACATGCGGAACAGGTACACAGGACAGTTAATGCATTCTGTCCTCCCTCTTCCCAAAGCAGTCCCCAAAGGTCGCCACGTGTCTAAGGCGCACTCTCCCTCTGACAAGTGTTTGAAATCTCGAACTTGGAAAATCACTATGTCTGAAATCTCTAACATGCGTGCTAGAAGATAATTTACAATGTCATATATACTCTTCATATGGTCATATAAGAGAGAAAGAATAATTCTGTTGTGCAGAATTTTGTTTAATATTCGATGGATCTTTCTCTGGAATGGATATCACTAGGATCCAAAGTAAATTCAATTAGAAAAAAAATTAAATGGATCCATGGATATATAAGAGGCGAAACTACTAACTGAGGTTGTAGTAACGTGAAAGCCTAAAGTACTTTGAGATATATTCTATAGTAACGAGAACAAAGTTCATTATTATGATATATTGTTGCTGCTTTGCATAATGTAGAAGTATATCAAATGAACATACATGTAGTCTTTCTATGGCGATTTTGAGAAAAGCCAGCTTGAAAGAACCAGAGGCATATGTTCCTAGTGCAATGGTTGAAAGTCTGCAACTTAGTGAAATTATTTTGAATCAAAATCGACACTGAAACAACATAAAGTCTTTGCATTGTGATGTCAAGTAATGACTTCAAAGGATGTGATAAAATCTCCAATTTGACAACATTCAAATATGGTGATTAAATGACCGAAAAGTATCAATTTGAGGATGCTCAGATTTGGTAATGTAGTTAATGAAAAATTGCTAATTTGGGGGACGCTTAAAATTAGTAATTTGATCTATGAGAAATTGAAGTTGTTGGAATATAAAACGTAGAGGAAGCGAGATTGAATGATTTGAATATATTCGGTTTTATAAACTAACCAACGTAAATAGCGGATCTATAGGCTTGTCAATTAATTAATTAAACAGATTAATTAACAATTTAAATATACGTATTTACGCAGTAGAATTGGTAATTCATACCTTTGAAGTGAAGTGGTAGAAAATCCCCTCGAGTCGATCGAACTCCTCCTCGTACTCCTCCTTAATCTTCTTGTATTTCTACCTCAAGATCTTCTAGAGTATATCCCGCCTATATCCGGATGTCGTGTGGGCAACAATCTACCGGACTACTCGGAGAACAATATGGATCGGCCGAAAATTTTATCTCCAAGAAATACCTTACGAATTTTTCTCTCTATTTTTCTTGAATATTTTACTATTTATAAAATATTGTGTTAGCTAAATTGTGGAATCCAAGACACAAGTCAAGATCCAAAATTAAACACAAGTATGAAAAATCGAAATTTCTTGTTTCAAGAGTGAGTAAAATCGGCCCCCATGTACTCCTTTTATAGATATTTTGGGCTACTCTAGGGACCTTAAGGAGGATAAGGTAAGGACTCCCAATAGAGATCATCTTTCCAAATATTTGGACTCTTCCTAATATAATGACTCTATTAATATCAACTTAGTCCACTAAAAGGTTGATATTGCACTTCCTACCAAAATCCCAAATTATGAAATTGGGCTCCCTTTTGAATTAATTATTCCCGTGTTTAAGATATTCCATGTCCATTAATTAATTTAAGCTACTAACAGCTTTTAATTAATTAATGTGTTATACATGAGTGTACCACTCGAGCTTTTTTATTATATCGGAAAATTAATTCCACAGGGTTTAATATAATAATCCTTTCGAGTGCCTCAAGGGACATGATCAACCCGGTTGGTCGGGACACGATTTCTAGCTATAATATTAATTTTTATATAAATAATAATATTGCCCAAAATATCGAGCATTTTGAGTCAATCATTTTGGCTCTCACTCATGATAAATCAAAGGAATAAATATTAAATATATATAATTAAATATTAATCACTAGAATTAAGAAATAATAATTGTCTAAGATGTACGTTCTTCTTATAGTCAGTACAGAACAATCTATCTCACCTCGATCATGTTCAACGTATACCGAATACGTTAATATATGCTAATGGTCAAGACCAACCAATCTCAAGTATATATTACAACCTTTCACATAACGGTCTAATGTTATATAGGTTGTGAACTAATTATTACTATATAAGGAACCGATAATGTGATTTTCTGTGTGACACGACACACCATATTATCTACAATATAAAGTAATTTAGACAACATTTTCATAACCCTAGCGTGAATAAATATGCAAAACATGTGACAAATGAATTAAGTATTCTCATAGATAAAGACCGAGAAATTAGGTAATACAAGCATAAAGTATGCTTTGATGTATACAACCCTAACAATCTCCTGCTTATACTCAAAGCACGCTTTTGAAGTATACTATCTAGACTATGTCTATCGATATCTCCCACTTATACTCAAAGCAATGCTGCCATACATCTCAACCCCATTGTCTTCAGATGCTATCTTCGATACAAAATCTTCCCTCTCTTCACAAAATCTCGAATGATATGATATTTGCGCTTGATATGTTTGCTTGCTTTGTGGGCCCGTGGTTCCTTCGAATTTGCAACAGCACCGGTATTATCAAAATAAAGTATAATACTCCTAGGAAAATTAGGAATCACACCCAAATCCTTTAGGAAGTACTTGAGCCATACCGCCTCTTTAGCTGCCTCTGAGGCTGCTACATACTCGGCTTCCATGGTAGAGTCCGCTATGCATTTCCGCTTCACACTCCTCCAACTGATGGCTCCACCTCCCAAAGTGAAAACATATCGAGAAGTTGATTTTGACTTTTCTTTGTCCGCACTGAAATATGAGTCAGCATAACCCAAAGGACAAAGTGTATCCGATTGACATATAAGCATATGCTCCCTAGTCCTTCTCAGGTACTTGAGTATATGCTTGACTGCAATCCAATGTCCCGGTCCTGGGTTCGACTGATATCTCGCCACCATGCCTACAGCATGACAGATATCAGGCCTAGTGCAAAGTATAACATACATGAGGCTTCCCACTGCCGAAGCATAAGGGACCAGCTTCATGTCATCTATCTCCTTCTGTGTCCTAGGACACATAGCCTTAGATAGCTGAATTCCATGTCTGTAAGGTAAGAAACCTTTCTTGGAATTCTCCATACTAAACCGCTTTAGCACCGTATCGATATAGGATGCCTGAGATAAGCACAACATCCTTTTATTGCTATCTCGAAAGATCTTATTACCAAGGACGTGCCCAGCTTCTCCCAAATCCTTCATATCGAATTGCTCAGACAGCCATACCCTTACGTCTGATAATACCTTTACATTGTTTCCAATTAGAAGTGTATCATCTACGTACAGTACAAGAAACACTAGCACGTTTCCATCACACTTTTTGTATACACAAACCTCACTAGGACATTGAATGACCTCATCAAATCCCATGTTCCAATACCTTGATGCTTGCTTGAGACCATAAATGGCTCTCTTAAGCTTGCACATTAAGTGCTCCTCTCCTCCAGCAATGAATCCCTCAGGTTGGCGCATATATATTTCCTTATCAAGACTCCCGTTCAAGAATGCAGTCTTGACATCCATCTGCCAAATCTCCATATCCAAATACGCAGCTATAGCTAAGAGAATCCGGAACGATTTAAGCATGGCTACTGGGGAAAAGGTCTCATCGTAGTCGATGCCCTCCTTCTGAGTGTAACCTTTCGCAAAAAGCCTTGCTTTGAAGGTTTCAACCTTCTCTTTCGATCCTCTCTTACGCTTGTAGACCCACTTACTTCCAATGGGTTTTACCCCATTAGGTGGCTCTACTATCTCCCACACTTGATTAGAATCCATAGATCCCATTTCGGATTCCATTGCTGTTTGCCAGGATTCAGCATCCTTGTCTTGAACTACCTCCTTATACGTACATGGATCCATTTCATCCTGGTCCGGGAAGTGGTCCGAATACGCTCCCACGCTAATGAAACGATCAGGTTGATGAACAACCCTCCCACTACGATGAGGCGTGTCCTTAGTCTGTGTATCCACAATAGTGTCGATACGTGGTACACTAGGTGTTTGTACAATTGGTATTGTCGAAATCTCGCCCCTAAGTTTCTCTAGAATAACCTCACTCCTAGGCTTGTGGCTTATTACATAGTCCTCCTTTAAGAACTAGGCATTGGTGCTAGCAATGACCTTATGATCTTTAGGACTGTAGAATAAACCACCCTTCGTTCCCTTCGGATATCCTACAAACACTCGTACTTCTATACGAGATGCCAACTTATCAGCTTCCTTATTCAGCACGTGTGCTGGTGAATCCCAAATCCGAACATGTCCTAGACTGGGCTTGCGCCCATTCCACAGTTCTGCGGGTGTTTTTAGAACTGATTTCGAAGGCACCAAGTTTAGAATGTACGCCGCTGTTTCCAAGTCGTATCCACAAAACGAAATAGGCAAATCAGAATAACTCATCATTGACCTAACCATCTCTAATAAAGTACGATTCCTTCGTTCAGCAACACCATTTTGTTGTGGTGTACCAGGCGCGGTGAGCTGGGAAGTAATACCCTCATGTGCCAAGAAATCTAAAAACTCTCCACTAAGATATTCGCCACCACGATCAGATCGTAGTGACTTGATACTCTGTCCATGACGCTTCTCCATTTCAGCCTTGAATTCTTTAAACTTATCAAAAGATCCAGACTTACGTCGCATCAAATAGATGTATCCATATCTCGAATAATCATCTATAAGTGTGATGAAGTATTCGAAACCACCCCTAGCTTGGATATTCATTGGACCACATATATCGGTGTGTACCAATTCCAATACATTTTATGCACGATTTCCTTTGATTTGGAAAGTCCTTCTAGTCATTTTCCCTTCTAAACAGGATTCACAAATTGGAAATGACTCAACTTGGAGTGAATCCAATGGGCCATCGCTCACCAATCTTTGAATCCTCCTAAGGTTAATATGGCCCAATCGTAAATGCCACAAATATGTTTGATTTATGCTCGAAGGTTCTTTTCTTTTATTAGGATTAGTCAAAGAATTAAGCGATTTATAATTATGCAAGGGAATTAGTGCAGCATTAATGACATAAAGTCCTTCATTATAAGTACTCGTGCAAACATATTCACCATTTCTTTTAATAACTGCATTGTCTCCAAAAGAAACTGAATATCCATCACAACGCAATTTAGAAACTGAAATTAAATTCATTCTAAAATCATGTACTAATAACAAATTATTTAGGACTAGAATCCTATCATTAACTTTTAACTGCACGACTCCCACTGCAACAGCCTTCAACCTGGAATAGTCGCCCCAGCTAATAGTAATCTCATCCGCACTAAGTACTTTGGTTACTTGGAACCCCTGCGAGTCATAACAAACATGATCAGTGGAGCCCGGATCTACTATCCACGAAGTGTAGAATAGGCAGCCAAATATGATTTGACTACTAGTGCATGAGATGTACCTTTCTTAGGGCAGTCACTCTTGAAATGCCCCATCAGACCGCACTTATAGCATTTGCCCTTCGGTTTTTTGTTTGCCTCGGACTGAGGAGCCTTACCCTTAGCTTTGAAGGTTGCCACATGCTTCTGGCCAACCTGCTTTTTCTTCTTTCCCCATTTGGGTTTTGAAGAACTAGCACCGATTGCCGCAAGAATTTGATGATAACCTTGTTTGAAGAGACCTTCAGCAGATTGAAGCTCTGTTAGAAGTTCCGCCAAAGTGTAAGTCCTACGATTCATATTGTAGTTAAGGTGGAACTGCTCAAAGCTTTTTGGCAAGCTGCCCAAGATAATATCGACCTACGACTCGGCATCGATAGTGGCCCCAAGTATGCTCAGTTCATTCAAATGAGACATCATTTTCAGTGTAATACTCGGTTGTAATTCAGTAATTATCGTTCGGTAATTGTCACTCAGTAATTTTCACTCATTAATGATCATTTTTCACTCATATTCAATCATTGTATTCACCGTTCAGAGTAATTGTATCGTGTATCAATCGTCATTCATCATCAATCTAGTTGGAGAATCGTGTCGTGTTTATCATCGTTGTCATCTTCATAGTTGTGTTGTGTGTGAGGAGTAGCGCACTCTACGTACTCTCTTTAGCATGCGCTAATTGAGTACGGGTAGCGCACGCTACCTCTCAACACTAGCGCACGCTAGTATGTTTCAAGCAGGCAGTCCAGAAGGCACTAGAGTGCAGTTGGGTTGTAAGTAGTGCACGCTACGAATCGTAAGTAACGCGCGCTAGTAGGACGGAGTAGCGCACGCTACGCTGTCGGTGTAGCGCGCGCTAAGGACGGATCAGGCAGAGTCCAGTGGTTACTGGACTGCATTGGATTAATTCCTAGCGTACGCTACCAGTAGATATTAGCGTACGCTAATCGGGGTTAGTAGCGCACGCTGAATCCTGTGTGTAGCGCGCGCTACCGCGATCAGATCAGAGAACAGGAGGTTCTGGACTCAAGTACTGGGCATCAGATAATTCGTTAGCGCATGCTAACATTTTGAGTTAGCGCACGCTAAGTACATGGTCGTAGTGCACGCTACAAGAGGTATGTAGCACACGCTACCATTGCAAACAGAGGGTACTGGACTACCCAGTACACCCGTTAGCGCACGCTACGCACAGGAGCTAGCGCACGCTAACTGGGATTTGCTATATATAGGACAGTCCAGTCCTCTCTCCGTCAATTGTCATTCTCTTCATTCTTTCGGCGGTTTTGGGCGATTCCGGGCGATTTGGAGAGTGTTCTTCGAGGTGTAATCATCAATCATCATCTTCAAGCTTATCATTCAGATTAATCATCATTTCATCATCCTCATCACATCAAATCAAGGTAATAATCTCTTGGATCTAGAATTTCGGATTTTTGGGTTTTTCCTTCCGATTTCTTCGTATGAGCTTGGATTGTTGTCGGAATATGTTAGATATGGATTATCTACCTTGGATAAATGTATTCCTACGGATTTATTGTTGTATATTTCGGATTTCATGAATATTGGGGTTTGATTCAAGAACACTTTGGGGTTGACTTTGATATTTTTGGGGGTTTTCGATTAGATGTTGTCGTTAACTCGAATTGTAGATTCCTAAGGGATTATTGATATCATTGAAAGTGTTTTGATGATTTGAAATACTCATTTTGGAATTGGTTTCGATATATTTGGGATTGGATATTATCAAAAGATGTGTGTTTGCTAAGTGTCGCTAGAATGCCTCTATGAGTTTGGATATTGTTGTATCGACGTTTGAGTTGGTTATAATCGTGTTTGATACGTATATTGAGCATTGTTGGTAATTGTCATTCAAGGTTGTTCGATCGACCAACATCTCATTGTAGGACGTTTGTTCGAGGAAGGACATTCTTCACCGGTTGAGTAAGTTAATTCTTACTCGGTTAAAAGGATATTCATTCCTTTCGTTGTTATTCATTCATAATCAAAATTCATTCATAATGTATTAACCGTATTGAGACTTGTAATTGTTAATTAATCACTTCATTCACGAGGAACGATGGTTCCAATCATTTCATTGAGCTATAATTCATTTCACTATCATTTCATCTTGGTGAGTCATTCTTGACTTTGTCGGATTGTTATTCATTAATATTCTTCATGGTCATTTATTGTCTATATGACCTTCTGGGTTCATATTGTGTGGCCGGGTGGGGATGTGTGGAATTTTTAGTCGGGCACGTGATGGTCATGTGTTGGGTTCACCGACACATTGGACTGTGCACACGGTAATGTACCTCTGTGAGACTAATTAGGTACAAGGGCGGGTGTGTCCGGACACTCGTCTTGTGCACGTGCACATACCATTACGGGCGTACTGTGATGCCTCTCTTCAGCGTCATTTCATAATTAAGTTATATCATGATTGTGTTTATTCAACTCTTGAGGATTGTTGTTCTGTGTAACTGACCCCATTGGGGGATGTTGTTTTCAGGTCATGGCAAGGCTAAAGCACGGGAAGAGAACGCTGACGGCGAGGAGTCCCAGTGATACTAGTAGGGGGCCCCAGTCCTTTTCATTCACTCATGTTTTCTTCATTTTATTTCCGCTGCAGACTTCCGTTTGAATATTTATTTCATTTCAGTGTTGTATATTTTATCTTCAGATAAAATATACATGTATTATGTATTATCTTGGGTATGTTGTAATGAAACTCCTCATTGAAGTGATTGATGATATAATGTGGTTCGGTACTACAATTATATTATTAAATTCATTAATTTTCATTCGCCTGGTGGGTCCCAGTCGGAGGTCCACAGCACTGTAATATCCGCCTAGTTTGGGGTGTTACAGAGTTGGTATCGGAGCGTGGTTTTGAATACTACCTTCCGAGTCATGTCTCATTTGAAATCATCGTTTATCAGACTAGTATCATTGGACTTTCGCGTCACGTGTGACCTGTGCCAGAGCCGAGCCCCTCAGACCAAAGAACAGTAAGATTTCTGACGCCATGGTATGATTTCTGGCAATAAGAATCAGTCATTCATCATTCAACAGTCAACAATCCTCTTTTATCATTTTCATTTTTGATCAAGTCGATCATGTTAATTCATTAATCACTCAGTTCATTTCATTGTTCAGTTGTTGATCTTGAGGATCATATCATTAATCTTGTTAACTTGTTCAAGATAATCATTTCAAGAATTTCATCAGATAATCACGTCACTTCAGTTGATCATTCATGTAATCATTGTGTTTGAGCGCGTATGCTCATTTTCATCATTTCATAACATAATCATAATGTGATATTCATGCGAGATATATAATTATCGTATGCCAGGAATAATGCTAATGCCAGGAATACACGTGCTAATGCCAGGAATAATGCTAATTCATCGAGCAGCGACGTTGCCACTCATTCACCTGGACGTAATCATTCACTAGCAGGGAGTCGTACCCGGGACACAGCTCAGTCAGAAGGTGTTCGGGTTGACCCACTCGCTTTTATGCAGGGCATGATGGCCCAAATGACTCAGATGGCACAACTGATGGAGACGATGCATAACTCAACTACTCAAAATCAACAGGACCCTCTGCCGCCACCTCAGAGGCAAGAGAGGGGTGTGAGCAGTATCATTGGCGACATCTCTCGCCAGAGACCACCTACCTTCGAGGGCTCATCTGAGCCGGCGGATATCATTCACTGGCTTGAACATATCGAGAAGCTGTTTGCTATGGTGGACTGTCCTGAGGGACACAAAGTTTCAGTTGCAGCTTACTATCTTGGTAAGGGTGCACATTCATGGTGGTTATCGTTGAAGCCCACCGACGGATCTTGTACTTGGGATCAATTCAAGACTCTCATGATGGAGAGGTATTATCCGGCCCCACTCAGGGCGGACAACTTGTCAGAATTACTCACTCCCGACCTCTCAGCGGACGATGATGTTTTCGCCATCGCCGAGAAATTTCAGGAGCTTCTTCCTTTCGCCTCGTCTATTATTCACTCCGAGGCAGACAAGATCAAATACTTCAGCAAGAGGTTGAAGCCTCGTATGCGGATGCAGTTGCTTAATCACAATTGCACCACTCTGGCCGAATTCATTGAGAAAGCTCTTACTTATGAGCTTACTGCTAAGGAGATTGCTATGCAACAACCTTCATCTGCTGGCAAGAAGTCAAAGAATCGTAATCAGTCTGACGGCAGTCAGGCCACTTTCAAGAAACCTCGTGCGGGCTCTACTTTTTCTGAGCGACCTCCTATGGCGCCTAGACCCGCGAAATCTCAGTCACGAGCGGCCAGTTCGGCCATCACCTGTTTCAACTGTGAAAAACAGGGTCATTTCAGCACCAAGTGTCCGAGGCAGACTGTCACGTGCCATAACTGTGGGATTGCTGGGCATAAGGCCCGTTTTTGCCGAAGAGACTCTAAACCTACTCCGGCGTCATCTCAAGCCCCGAGACATTCAGCGGTGCAGAATCAGGCCACTCAGTCCGCGTCGTTCAAGACGACAGGAGCAAATAAAGGCGGATCCAAGAGCTATCAGACGGGAGCGTCCTGTTCGGGGGCCGGCAAGCCCCGAATTTATGAGATGAAGAAGACCGACGATCCGGAGGCCCGGATGATCTCAGGTACACTCGAAATTCTATCTCAACCTGTGTGTACCCTTTTTGATACTGGTGCATCGCATTCATTCATTTCCGAGTCATGTTTGAGTAGACTACATATGGGTAGTGCTACTAGTTGTGAGCCTTATGTCATTGGTCTACCTGATGGTAGAAGAATTATCGGGAATCGTGAGATTAAGGATTGTCCGATTCAGCTTCATGGCAGTGATTGGTTAGCAGACCTAATCGTGGTGGATTTGCCAAGAGACGACGTCATCATGGGTATTGATTGGATGGATCGTCATGATGCCACCATTAGTGTCCGTAAGCGTATGGTCACTATCATTTCAGACGATGGGGTCGAATGTGTATTTCAGGGAGGTAATCTCAGCTGTTCCGGGAGGGTCATCAACTTGATGAAAGCAGTGAGATTACTCAATCAGGGATGTGTCGGTTATTGGTGCTATATGACCAAGACCGAGAAACCATCAGTAATGTTGACGGATATTTCTGTAGTGAGAGAATATGCCGATGTTTTTCCAGACGAGTTATCTGGGTTGCCTCCACAGAGAGATGTGGAATTCACGATTGAGTTGGAGCCCGGTACGTCCCCAATATCGAAGGCACCGTACCGGATGGCCCCGACCGAAATGCAGGAGTTGAAGAATCAATTAGAGAATTTGACCGAGAAGGGTTATATTCGACCAAGTGCGTCCCCATGGGGAGCACCAGTGTTATTTGTCAAGAAGAAGGATGGTTCGTTTCGCTTGTGTATTGATTACCGGGAATTAAATCGGGTGACGATCAAGAATAAGTATCCTCTACCCCGTATCGATGATCTTTTGGATCAACTTCAGGGAGCTTCAGTATTTTCCAATATCGACTTAAGATCTGGATATCATCAGTTGCGAATTCGAGAGTCGGATATCGCAAGGACGGCGTTCGGAACACGCTATGGTCATTATGAGTTTGTGGTAATGTCGTTTGGGTTAACTAATGCACCTGCGGTATTCATGGAGTTAATGAATCGGGTTTTCATCACCTATTTGGATCAGTTCGTGGTTGTCTTCATTGATGACATTTTAATTTATTCTCGTGACCGGGAGGAGCACTAGTTTCACCTTCATCAGGTGCTCGACGTGTTGAGACGAGAGAAACTTTATGGGAAGTTTTCCAAATGTGAGTTCTGGATGTCTGAAGTGATGTTTCTCGGACATGTAATTTCATCAGACGGAGTTCTGGTTATTTTCGGCGATTTGTGGAAGGATTTTCTAAAATCGCTCAACCCATGACGAACCTTTTAAGGAAAGATAAGAAATACACGTGGTCCGACGCGTGTCAATAGAGGAACTCAAGAGCCGGTTAATTTCAGCACATGTCCTTTCTTTACCGCAAGGGACGGAAGGATTTGTGGTTTATAGTGATGCGTCCGGACAGGGTCTCGGATGTGTACTAATGCAGAACGGAAAAGTTATTGCTTATGCTTCACGACAGTTGAGACCTTACGAGGTTAATTATCCAACCCACGACCTGGAGCTAGCAGCCGTGGTATTCGCATTGAAGATTTGGCGTCATTATCTTTATGGCGTTACCTGTCAGATATTCACCGATCATAAGAGTTTAAAGTATATATTTACTCAGAAGGAGTTAAATATGTGACAGAGACGGTGGTTGGAACTAATCAAAGACTATGATATTGAGATACTTTACCACCCGGGCAAGGCGAATGTTGTCGCCGACGCCTTGAGTCGTAAGTCCGTTTAGGAGCAGACGCTTGCTCGATTAACAGTTCAGAAGGAACTTCAGCAGGAATTTCTGAGACCCGAGATCGAGGTCTGGTTACAGCGAGTGCAAGGGCAACTTTGTACGTTAGAGATTTCATCGCCACTCGAGGAGGCGATCAGGGAGAATTAGGGTTCGGACCCATTATTGTTACGCATTCGAGATGATATGGCTCAGGGGAAAGCCCCTGTATTTGTGGTCCACGAGGATGGACTTTTGCGATTCAAGAATCGGTTGTGCGTACCGGCGATTGACGAGTTGAAAAACTCGATTTTGAGAGAAGCACATGCTACCCCTTATTCCGTTCATCCGGGGTCTAGCAAGATGTATAAAGACTTGAAACAAAATTACTGGTGGAGTAATATGAAGCGAGAAGTCGCGGATTTTGTTTCAAGATGTTTGACCTGTCAGCAAGTCAAGATAGAACATCAGCGACCGGCGGGTATGCTGAAACCTCTCCCTATTCTAGAGTGGAAGTGGGAAGATATTTCAATGTACTTCATCACGAGTTTGCCGACGAGTCGTCGTGGCATGAATACAATCTGGGTAATTGTGGACCGCTTAACTAAATCAGCTCATTTCCTTGAGATTAAGGATACGTGGGTTCCGAGAGACTTGCCCAGTTGTTCATCAAAGAGATAGTGAGACTGCACGGTACTCCTAAAAGCATCGTTTCCGATCGTGACGGACGATTCATGTCTTATTTTTGGAAATCAGTTAATCGTGCTATGGGAACTCAGCTTAATCTCAGTACAACTTTTCATCCTCAGTCCGACGGACAATCAGAGAGGACTATTCAGAATTTGGAGGACATGTTGAGGGCATGTAGTCTCGATTGGAAAGATGATTGGGAAGCCCAACTACCGTTGATCGAGTTCACGTACAATAATAGTTGGAATGCTTCGATTAAGATGGCACCTTACGAGGCCTTGTACGGTCGTCGTTGTCGATCTCCTTTGTGTTGGGATGACTTAGCAGAATCAATCGGCACCGAACCCGATATGCTTATATCCGCCCGTGAGAAGGTAGCTTTGATCAGGAGTCGTTTGTTGACCGCTCAGAGTCGACAGAAGTCTTATGCAGATAACCGTCGTCGGCCATTAGAGTTCGAGACAGGTGACCATGTTTTGGTCAAGGTATCTCCGAGTCGAGGTATCTTCCGTTTTGGGAAGAGGGGAAAGTTGAGTACGAGATTCATTGGACCGTTTGAGATTTTGGATCGAGTAGGCTAGTTAGCTTATCGATTGGCCTTACCTCCGGCGTTGAGCCGAATTCATAATGTGTTTCACGTCTCTCAATTACGGAAGTATGTTGCCGACCCGAGTCACATACTTTAATTCGACGAAATTGAGATCGCCGATGATCATTCATATGAGGAGCGTCCTATACGAGTCTTAGAGCGGCGAATCAAACAGTTGAGAAACAAGACGATTCCTTTGGGGAAGATTTAGTGGTCTAGACACGGAGTCAAAGAGGCTACTTGGGAAACCGAGGATAGTATGCGGGAGAGTCATCCCGATTTGTTTGACCCTTAGTTTCGGGGACGAAACTCTTTTAAGGAGGGTGTATGTAATACCCGGTTGTAATTCAGTAATTAACGTTCGGTAATTGTCACTCAGTAATTTTCACTCATTAATGATCATTTGTCACTCATATTCAATCATTGTATTCACCGTTCAGAGTAATTGTATCGTGTATCAATCGTCATTCATCATTAATCTAGTTGGAGAATCATGCCGTGTTTATCATCGTTGTCATCTTCATAGTTGTGCTGTGTGTGAGGAGTAGCGCACGCTACGTACTCTCTTTAGCATGCGCTAATTGAGTACGGGTAGCGCACGCTACCTCTCAACAATAGCGCACGCTAGTATGTTTCAAGTAGGCAGTCCAGAAGGCACTGGACTGCAGTTGGGTTGTAAATAGCGCACGCTACGAAAGGTAAGTAGCGCGCGCTAGTAGGACGGAGTAGCGCATGCTACGCTGTCGGTGTAGCGCGCGCTAAGGACGGATCAGGCAGAGTCCAGTGTCTACTGGACTGCATTGGATTAATTCCTAGTGTACGCTACCTGTAGATATTAGCGTACGCTAATCGGGGTTAGTAGCGCACGCTGAATCCTGTGTGTAGTGCGCGCTACCGCGATCAGATCAGAGAACAGGAGGTCTGGACTCCAGTACTGGGCATCAGATAATTCGTTAGCGCACGCTAAGTACATGGTCGTAGCGCACGCTACAAGAGGTACGTAGCGCACGCTTTCGTTGCGAACAGAGGGTACTGGACTACCCAGTACACCGGTTAGCGCACGCTACGCACAAGAGCTAGCGCACGCTAACTGGGATTTGCTAAGGCACGGGAAGAGAACGCTGACGGCGAGGAGTCCCAGTGATACTAGTAGGGGGCCCAGTCATTTTCATTCACTCATGTTTTCTTCATTTTATTTCCGCTGCAGACTTCCGTTTGAATATTCATTTCATTTCAGTGTTGTATATTTTATCTTCATATAAAATATACATGTATTATGTATTATCTTGGGTGTGTTGTAATGAAACTCCTCATCGGAGTGATTGATGATATAATGTGGTTCGGTACTACAATTATATTATTAAATTCATTAATTTTCATTCGCCTGGTGGGTCCCAATCGGAGGTCCACGGCACTGTAATATCCGCCTAGTTTGAGGTGTTACATTCAGAACATAATCCCTTACTGGAGTCCCTTCAGACATTTGGGTTGTCATCAACACCCTCATTGCATTTTGCCTAGCCGTCCGGTTCTGATGTCCAAACATCTCGGTGAGATTTTTCATCATTTCCGCGGCTGAGGCCATCGTCTGATGCTGATGCTGCAATACATTTGTCAGTGAAGCCAAAATGTAACAGCGAGCCATCTCATCAGACTTTTTTCCATTTTCGGAATTCAACCAACTCTTCAGGAGTGACATCCAATTCTGGTTCCAGAGGGCTCTCCTCAGTTAATACAAATTTATGCCCCTCGACAGTCAGGACAATGTCAAGATTTCTTTTCCAATCGGCAAAGTTAGTGCCATCAAGTTTATTTTCTTTGAGAATAACAGCTAATGGATTGAAAGACACCTGAGAATAAAATTAAAACACCATTCATCACATAATTAGACGTAAAATATATTGAAAAACCTTAAAACACAATATATATGCAGTCAACCAACACCTCAAAAAACCGCACATGCAAGCCACGTTAGTGTGGACGTTTACATATACATTTTTCAAGTAGATTTTAACCTCTTTAATTTTACTAGCTAGTCAAGATGCGTTTTGACAAGTAAAATTAATAGTTGGTTCCTCTTGGCCATGTATTAAATTAACATAGACACTGATGGGGAGCTTATTAACTAATACACCTAAGTGAACACCATAATTTAACAAACCTTAGAATATTATTTAATGATAATAGTCCTACAGATGGAGATGTCCTATCATAAAAAATAATATTCACCTTTTTGTTATCTAATTGAAGTTTAAAACTAGTGAGCTAATAATCAGCACATCCGATGTGGATGAAGACTAATGTCAACGCGCATGCTAATTATTTCACAATTTAAACCAATTATGGAGGCCAATTTGATTTTGAAAAATCAATTATTAAAATCACTTAGTTATTTTGAAAAGTTAAGATTTTTTAATTTTCTCGTCGTAACATGCAAGAAACATATCACGCATACATCCATACATGTCATTTATCAAAACAGTAAAACCAACATAATAAATAATTGGATAATTAAATCCAATTATCATGGCTTTTATTCCTCGTTTTGAATAAGGAGAAAATCCTTGGCTCTTTTGCTCCCACTGCTTCAAGCATCTCGTCACCTCCTCCTGGTTGGGGCACAAAAATTGCCAAATTTAGAAACTTTCTTCCATGCAAAATTAATTGCACAAGAAATTTCCAAATTAAAATTATTGTGCTCCAACGGATGCAACGAACGGCGGATAAACTAATAGGACCATACACCAAACGAACCTGCCCGGACAAAAACCCGACCCGCTGGCCGACCCGACCCGCAGCCCGGCACACTGCCCCTGGACGACACGCGGCAGGCCAGATTCGACCGAGACCGCCTGCATTGGCCGAGTCCCGATCGGCAGCAGCCTGGTCTCGGTCGGTTCGTCCGATCAGGACTCCTTTTCGCGCTGGACTTCTTTTCCTTCGGTACTTTGTGTATTCCAATTCGATTACAATTTTACAAGAATTAAAATACATCAAATTTACATCAAATTTTACAAGGAAAAAACAAAGTCCTATTCTACCAGTGGATTTTCTCACGGGAAAAACTTATACATGCCTCAAAACCGGGCCAAATTACCAAAACACGTAAATAAATAAAAAAAATCACATAGCCAAGATAATTGGACCATATTCATCTGCAAGACAATATCTAGCAAAAATATTCCAAACATCATACCATATGAATATTTAAATTGCTAGCAAATTAATCACAAATTAATTAAATTGAATAGAACATAAAGACCGCTCTAATACCAATTGTTGGAATATAAGACGCAGCGGAAGCGAGATTGAATGATTTGAAAATATTCGGTTTTATAAACTAACCAACGTAAATAGCGGATCTATTTAGGCTTGTCAATTAATTAATTAAGCAAATTAATTAACAATTTAAATATATGTATTTACGCAGTAGAATTGGTAATTCATACCTTTGAAGTGAAGTGATAGAAAATCCCCTTCGGTCGATCGAACTCCTCCTCGTACTCCTCCTTGATCTTCTTGTATTTCTACCTCAAGATCTTCTAGAGTATATCCCGCCTATATCCGGATGTCGTGTGGGCAGCAATCTACCGGACTACTCGGAGAACAATATGGATCGGCCGAAAATTTTATCTCCAAGAAATACCTTACGAATTTTTCTTTCTATTTTTCTTGAATATTTTACTATTTAGAAAAATATTGTGTTAGCTAAATTGTGTTAGCTAAATTGTTACTAAATATATATTACAACCTTTCACACAACGGTCTAATGTTATATAGGTTGTGAACTAATTATTACTATATAAGGAACCGATAATGTGATCTTCTGTGTGACACGACACACCACATTATCTACAATATAAAGTAATTTAGACAACATTTGCATAACTATAGCGTGAATAAATATGCAAAACATGTGACAAATGAATTAAATATTCTCATAGATAAAGACCGGGAAATTAGGTAATACAAGCATAAAGTATGCCTTGATGTTGTAATATCCGTACTTTTCTATTTTTAGCAGTTTCTGTTTTTGGTGTATGTCTAATTTTATCGACTCGCTTGTAATCGCTTCGACGTTTTGAATCTATTTTGTTCTTGGTGTTTTTTCCATTTAGTGGAGTTTCAGATGTGTTTTTACGGGATTTTGCCTTATGTTATGATCTTGTCGTATGTACGTTCGATTATCATAAAACTCGTTCGTTTTCATTGTTTCTTTGTTTACATGATTTCGTATGGTTGAGTTGTTCGTGTTGTGAGTTTCGGTTTGTTAATCCGACGTCGTATCGTGATTTTCGAACCTTGAGGCTATTTTGTAATTTCCTTAAACTTGAGGGAAATTACTTCCGTCGTCGAATTCCGAACCTTCGGGAAGTCGGAATTGTGTTTCCTTTTAGCGCTTAGATTCGTCATCGAGAATACTTCGTAACCATATTTTTGGTTCGTAGCGTGTCCGGTTTCGGTCGTCGGACGGTTGATAAAGCAGACTTCTGACTGTTGTCCAATAGGGTGTTACGGCCGTAACAACCCATTCGTTACAGCCGTAAGCTTGGCCATGTTACGGCCGTAAGTCACCCCTTGTTACGGAACAGCGGGCAGAGGTCAAAAACCTCATTTTCCATCCTCTCCTTTCGTTTTCTTCATCGGGCGACACCAGAAAACCTCCAGGGGCGATTTCCACCACTTTCAATCCATGTGTTCTTCATTTCCCATCACTGTAGTGTTTTGGTAACATATTATCATCAACGAAATCACCCTACACCATCCGAATCTGAGGTAAATGGCTTAGAACCCTAACTTTGTCAATTTTGGGGGGTTTTCAGGTTTTGCTTGTTTAAACTCGAATTGTTCGGTTATGTTGTAATATTCCTTATCGATTATTGTTATTGGGTGATTCCCAATCCGATTCCGTTGTGTTTAATCCGTAGATTATTGATTCGTGGAGGTTTTGTGAAAACCCTCGTATGTATGTTGTCATAGCTTGTAATCGGGGTTGTGGCCGTATTCCATTCGATTATTGTTATCATATAGGACTGAGTTGTGTTAATCCTTCATTTAGGAATGGTCGCGTTCCCTCCCAGTCAATCGTAGTCGTTGTTCATTCCCATTTCATCGAAGATGTCTCAAAGACAAGTACTTTACATTTGTTTGCATATTCTAATATTTGGATTATGGCTTTCCGTGTATGTTGTGGATGTATATGTGTATGTTCACCCAGGGATGGTCTGACGGGCCTCTGGGCATACGTATTTCCGTGTGTGTGCGTATCACGAACTGGGGTTAACTACCCAGGGATGGTCTGATGGGGCCTCTGCGGGGTACGGTGGTCGTGAGTCTCGTACCAACGGTTAACCTTTGAAATGTTTTGTCGGAGAAATGTGTTTTGTGCTTGTGCACCATAATATTCCGGAATATAAATGTTTTCGAAAATGATTTTTGGCGCATATTTCATGTGATTAGAATGGTAGTTCAAATGGATTGTACTTGCACTAGCAGTTGTCGCTAACCCCTTAAATGGAGGAAATACTTTTGTATTTCAGGTACAGGTCATGGAGGCGAACGAGCATGCAGGCCGTACGAGGATGATGGGCAAGAGTGATTTTGTTCAGTAGTCGTCTGTTTGGTGTCATGTATTTTTAAATTTATTTATTATGTCATTTGCTTAAGTACTCGAGTACTTCCTTCTTGAATTTATTATCGTTGTGTACCCGTTTTGGGGAAGATTTGATATTGAATGGTATTATTGAGTTCAGTTATTTGTTTTGAATGTCTTGAATTATGGAATCATGTGTATGTTGATGATGATTGTCTTTTGTCGAAGGTCGGTTTGGTACGTTAGCCTAGTGGATTCCAAAGTGTGGGGTCCACGGTGCTGTAATATGCCCTAAACGTCTTGGGGGTGTTACAGAATATGGTATCAGAGCTTAGGTTTATGGATACCTAGGCTGGCGGTTATTTGGGTCTAGTTGAGTGTTGTTTTTTAACAGTATCACTACTACGCCATCATCTCAGTATGCCGGTGCCCGTAAGTTTTTCCTAACTCAACTCGTTGCGTTATCATATTCGGTTCCTTCCTTAGTGTCATGTTGTGTATTGCGTTTGAATTGTACTTACCCGTTACTTCTTCAGAATGCCTGCTTGTATAGGACGCGGACGTGGTAGGGTACGTGGCGCATCCGGTGGGGCGGTCATGTCCGAAAGATCAGGGGCTGGTTCGGCAACACCTCTTTGTCGAACAGTGTCCCGCCTAACGCCAAGGACCAGCAGGACCAGTCTGCTAGTTTCGGTAATGCTCATGATAATGTTTGAGTAGCAAACATTCTCCAGCAAGTAGCGAACCAGATGACGCTACTAACTCAGGCCGTTTTGGTAAACCAAGCTAATGCTAACCCGGTTCCGCCTACTGGTTCCGGCACCGATAAGCTGCTTCAGGTCGTGATCCGTATGCATCCCCCGCAGTTCGATTGTACTTTCGACCCGTCTGGTTGGGAGAGTTGGTTATTCGAGATGGAGAGGGTATTCGAGGTGGCTAACTGCTTCGAGGAGAGGAAGGTACCCATCACTCAGTACTTCCTCGCCAAAGAGGCGGCAACGTGGTGGCAAGCAGTGAAACCACGTGACCGGGCAGCCATGTGGGAAGAGTTCCGAGAGTTGATGGAGGACGAATATTATCCGTGGCTGGTAAAAGAAGGGAGGATTCGAGCCTTCTTTGAGGCAAAATCCCAGGATGTTCCTATTTCATAGGCGATCAAGGACTATAATCAACAGCTTCATTATGTGAGAAATAAGGTCCGGGATGAGTTAGATAAGATCCGCCATTTTGATATGCGGATGAAGTCGAGGGTTCGTCACTACATGTCTGGTCTCGGGTGCACAATTTTGAAGGATTATCAGAACAGAACGATGGCTTATGAGATGTCATTTTCTGAGAACAGAGACGGCAACCGAGGGTAAAAAACAGAAGACCTCCGGTCAGTTTTCGGGAGGTAAGTCTGGCGGGTATCAGGAGGCTCAGTCTGGTTCGCAAGTCTTCGGGAATCAGTCCCTGTCATTTGGGCGAGGAAATGGTTCTAAGTCTGCTCTGACTATTTCCGTTCGTGGTCCTATCTGCTTTAACTGTGGTCGTCCCGGACACATGATGACTGAGTGTGACAGGCCTCCGATTCAGTGTCTTACTTGCAGTCGGGTGGGTCATCGTGCTAAGCTTTGTGGAGATGCGAGTCGAGCACCAGTTACTCAGGTGTCAGTTCCGGCTATGAGAGAACCGAGTGTGAATCAGACGCCGGCAATTAATCAACAGAGTTTTGGCAGAGGTCGAGGACGTGGGCAGCATTCTAGAGGGGGAGCTTCTAGTACGGGGTCTGTTCCGCCCCGTGTATATGAGATGAGACGAGCAGGAGATCCGAACGCGATGGTGGCTACAGGTACCGTTCACATCATTGACCATCCTGTTTCCGTGTTATTCGATTCTCGTGATACGCATTCTTTCATATCTCTAGATTGTGTGCGTCGTCTGCATGTTGATTGTCTAGTTGCAAGTGAACCGTTTGTTGTTAAACTGTCTAGTGGATATAGTATCGTGGGGGATCGTGAGATTAGAGATTTTCCGGTGAGTATTGCGGGGAGGGATTGGTCTTCTAATTTGATTGTGGTAGACATTAGGGATGAGGACTTGATTCTTGGTGAGGATTGGCTAGATCGACATGGGGCGATCATGAATTATAGAGCGAGAACCATATCGATGTTAGCCTAACGGTACCGAGCATTCTTTTGTGGGACGCAAGCGGGGTAGTCAGAGATTCCTGATCAGCGCCATGAAAGCAGTGAAACTCCTTCGAAAGGGTTGCACTGGTTACTGGTGTTATGCTTTGAGATCGGAAGAAGGGGGAGTCGAGCTATTATCTATTCCGGTAGTGAGTGAATATCCTAACGTATTCCCAGATGAGTTACCAGGTTTGCCACCAGACCGTGAGGTTGAGTTCACTGTTGATTTGGAGCCGAGTGCGGCACGATTTCTAAGACGCCATACCGCATGGTGCCTGCCGAGATGTTTGAGTTGAAGAAACAGTTGGGAGAGTTGCTAGACATGGGTTATATCCGACCGAGTGCTTCGCCTTGGGGCGCACCAGTCTTGTTTGTAAATAAGAAGGATGTGTCACTTCGTCTATGTATCGATTATCGAGAGTTGAACAAAGTGACTATCAAAAACAAGTATCCGCTCCCGAGGATTGATGACTTATTTGACCAATTGCAAGGGGCAACCGTGTTTTCGAAAAAGGGTTCGGTTCATTCGCTCAGCTACCCTATTTTGTTGAGGGGTGTAGGGAACTGTCTTATGGAGACGAATGCCATTTTCGGTACACATAGTATCGATCAGTTATAAGTTTCCTAATACGTTTTCCTGTTTGATTTTCCATTAAAATTCTCCAATTTTGAAATTTTTCAAACACATCCGATTTTAGTTTAAGCAAGAATACGAAAACATTCCTAGAGTAATCATCAATGATAAATAGAAAATAACGGTTCCTACCATGTGATGGAACACTGGCAGGACCCCACACATCAACATGAACATATTCAAACACATTGGAACTCTTATTAGATTTCTCGGGAAGAGAATTGGGGGTTTTAGGAAATTGTATGTTCACAGAAAGACAACTTAGAAATTTTATCTTTTCCAAAGCATCCTTGTTTGTGCAAGATATCTAATCCTTTTATGCTCATCTGTCCTAGTCTATTATGCCACAATTCAGTTTTGTCGGCACAAACCACGTTAACACATGCATTAGATTCAGCTTGGCAAATATACAAGTTAAATTTCCTACTGCCCTTAAACAACATTAAGGAACCCCTACATATTTTCATACAACCATCCCCCTAGCTACCTCTAAGGCCCTCATCTTACAGGGTAGCACACGAAATCAAATTATGAGATAAATTAGGAATATGTCTCACATTTTTCAGAGTAAACAGGGTACCAAAATCAAAATTCAGACAAACATTACCAATACCGGCCACAAGTCGTTTAACATTATCAGCCATAGAGACATACTGATCACCAAGATTAGTGTAACTAGTGAAGTGCTGTTTATAAGGTGTCATATGATAAGTGCACCCAGATCAAGCAGCCATTCATTTTCACTTAGACCTTACAGCACAGAATTCACAGAGGCATGCACTTCATCAATTACCATAAAAAGTTCATGGTTGTATTAGCCTGGTCAATTTGCTGTTTTTTCTTAGGTTTAGTACATTCTTGTATGTAATGATCAAGTTCCCCACAATTATAGCACTTGCGATTTTTAGGCCGAGACTTAGATCTATCCTTCCAGTGCCCCTTTTTCTTGTTAGACTGATCAGAATCACTTTTGCTAGGAGGTTTCCTTTTAACATGTTGTCTACCCCTTAGAAATTGACATCACTAACGGGTTTGGAAACTTTATTAACCTTTAAGCCTAATTCCTTACTTTTTAAGCCACTTATAACTGTATCTAAGGTGACGGAGTCTCTTCCATACTTGATAGCTGATTTAACATCATTATAGGTATCAGGAATTGCATTTAAGAGCACAATATGAGTATAGTCATCGATGTTTTTATCACCAGATTGTTTTATATCTTGTACTAACTTTGTAAACGTATCAAGATTACCATCGATATCTTTATTTAAATCCAACTTATATTAGAAAAAAATTTCAAGAAGAAATAACTTATTGGGCAGAGAGGTTTCAGTAAACGTTTCTTTCAGTTTGTCCCAAAGTTGTTTAGCATTATCAGTTTTGCCTATTCGTCTAATCACAGAATCAGATAAGTTCAAGATTATAGATGAATGAGCAAACTCAATCAATTCTTCACGTTTCTCAGGAGCTACATTTGATTGAAAAGTACCTTTAATGGCTTTAAAAGTTTTTTGTTGGACAAGGATGGATTTCATTTTATGTTGCCAAATTCTGAAATCTCCCTTGCCATCGGAAGGTGCCATAGTAAAGGAAGTAAGAGAACCCATTTTAGTATTTGTAAAAATCACACAAGATTTTAACCAAAATCCCATGGTACTACTAGCAATGTAAAAACTGAGACGACAATCACAGGTCACACAGATATCACAAAGGAAAAAATCACACAAAATTTTAAAATTAAACGAGTTGGAATCGTAACCCCAAGCCCCTATAAGATCCGAGGAACACTTACAGTCCCGGCAGAAAGGTTTGGTGTGCTCGGAAATCACGACTACCACAGTCTCAACACAAAGGCAATAAATCAAAGCGGTCACAGTCACACAGACAAGAAACAGTAAATAAAAGCAGATGGAAGCAATGTAAGTAAACAGATTACTGATTAGGAGCAAGACACCACCAATCACACAGTACGGAAAGTAAATAAGGGAATGTGGAAGAAGCAATACCTGAGCGGATTCCTCGGCCGGAATCCGTATGCCCTTCCGTATAGAAACCACTTTTAGTGGCTCCGATACTACTGTTGGGTATCTATTCGGAATGCATAAGTTTACAAAACACAACAATAATAAACGAATTACAATTATAGAACCTATGGTATAGGGGATAAGGATTACACAACACTCCTAATGTCTAATAAAAATAAATTACACGGAATGAAAATGAACTAAAAATACGAACACAAGTCAATTAATAAAGTTCAAGAATCAAACCGAGCAGATCAGAAATGATCTAAGAAATCGAGAAGTGAAGGTGGTGAGAAACAGACGGATGTCGGCTCAGTCCTCCAATACTCAGTACCCACATCCAACACTCACCGGAAGTTGGCCTCCAACAGCCCAAAGTAACCCCACAAACCAAGCGGTTTCAAAAAACTAGAACACCCGAAAAACTCAAGATATTTCACTTAGAAGCGGTTTTCACATAGAAAATATACTGATTTCACTCGGATCTTAAGAACACACTTAGAATCTCAGAAATCAACACAAAGCTTTTTCGTTTCTCTCGGATGTCAAAATAACTCAGTGAAATGGGTATAAATACCCAGAAATTTCAACGACCTCCGTTGATCCCATGGGAATCGCAACCAACCTTATCATTAGATTGATAAGGGGCTGCGATTCAAAAGGAAATGGAGTCATGCCGACGGTTCAGAGAGAGACGGTCAGACGAAAGAATGAGGTAAGGTTTAAAGGGTGAGAAGGGTTTTATTAAGGATGTGCACGGGTGTGATTGCACCGTCCAGATAGACGGCCCAGATGAAAAGGCTGAAATGTTCCAGAAACCGGGCTTGAAAAAGGGAGGATTATTTTTGGGCTGGGCTGCACAATATTAAAATGTTAATTTGGGCCCAGTAATAACTAATTCATTTGAGCCTAATCAACACCTTCAATAGTAAAATCATAATATTAATCGGTATTCAATTTTTGAGCAAAACGAATATAAATGGAATGTTTTGAATGTCACCTTTTTATCATGAAAGACCAATTCATTAGAGTAGTCTTTATTTTGATTTTGAATCTGTGATATCTTGTAGCTTATGATTATCCTGAAATGTTGAAGAGCTATTTTTGATTTTCCTAGTTGCAAATTATCATTGACCAGACCAAAATTAAAGAGAGGAGATATTCTTTGTAGGTTGAACTTTTTTTCTTTTTCTAATATACATGCACATATGTGCGAGCAATCTATATGATGCACACTTTATTGGTGAGTTTAGAATTCAAATTGTTGATGCAAGTTAATGTGAACGTGGATATATAGTGGGTTAGTGAACTAATAATTGTTGTACAGTTAATAAATTTATAATTTTTTGCAAAATTATATTCATCGTGTATTGAAAACAATAAAACTGAGGTGGATAAACTTATGTGTATCAGTGGTTGTTTTTTCACCATTAATTATATAAAAAATAAAATAAAATCTCGATTTGTTCTTTATCCCTTAAATTTCAAAAGAATAATGATCAGTGAAAAATGTGGCTAAAACGTGAGTGATACCCATAAAATTTTTTTAATACTTGAACAAAATTAATGATAAAAATAATAAAGTATTTGTAAATACATATTGCGTCGAAAATGATATATCTATATATCTTAAATTCCCAACAATTTGGCAAATAAATACTAGAAGAAGCATCGAATTTAGCAATACAAGAAACAAACAAGACTTGGAATCTCAATTTATTGGCAATTTCGTGAAGAATAATATATATAAAAAAAAAAAAAAAAAAGTTATTAGACAACCGAAAGGAGAAGCACTTTTCTTCCATTGCATGCAAAGAAAACCAACCTCAATTCCCATGCTTCTGCACTACATTTCCTCTCAAACAAAGCTACCCAATCAAGAAGACGATGAAGAAGACATCAGGATCGAAAACGAGCCCTCGATTCGCAGCCACCACTCGACAAATTACATGAAGTCGACCACCAGCGCCGATGCAAGAAGAGAACAACCAAAGGTGAGAAAGTATCCCTCAAACTAGTCATGAAAATTCAAGCAAGAATGTAGCAGCCAAATCTCGAAATGTACAAATCGAACGAGCAACATGCTCCTCGACTTTGAAAGATAGTAAGTTTCATGATTACCTCAAGCTGCATCCCGAATCAGAGGGGACCTCGGATGTGAAGGTTTGCAGATACAGTTACTGTTCTTTCAATGGCCATTTTCATTCGCTTTCGCCTCCCTTAAAGAGCTTCGTATCAGAGAGGAGACGAGCCCTCAAAGCGAAGGGAAACATAAACGTGGGTTGTCAGTTGCCAAAGGCGAATCCTCAGAATTGTGCTGAGATCAGAGGAAGAGATGAACCAGCCACTTCACATAGAGAAATGTGTCATGACTTTGGTTCTGGGGACGATATTAAACAAATTGGTGATCTTGATCCAAAAGGGAAAGAAATCGAATCAGATGAAAGATTCGGATGGTTCTTCGATGAAATTTCTGGGGAAGGAGTATCACAAGAGTCCTTTGATGAAGAGAGTGTGAATTGGGATTCTGTTGGCTTGCACAATAATCTGGAGAGTTTGTGCAGTAAGAAGGGTTCCTCGTTCCGAGGCAACCAAACAACGAGCAAATTTCCTCAAAGTGGCAGAGATGCAACAGTTTCATACAATGCAATGGAGGGAGAGAAGCCTAATCTAAAAGATAAATCTCCTTTAAATGAAGATACAACTACAGAGCTACGAAACACTAGCCAAGCATCCAGCTCTGTCGAGGAAATGGCGACTTTCGTTCAGAGTAACGAATGCAAAAGCATCAGAAATGATGATCAGGTATAAAATCAAAACTTTTACACTTGAAGATATCTCAATTCTCAGAAACATCATTATAAACGTGCAGGATCACAATCGAGCAGAGAACAGCACCGAGGACTTAAAAGGCGAATACAATGCTGTTCACGGATTGAATTCCAGAACCACGAAAACGCCAGATACTGAAGACAAAAGACTAACAGTCAAAAGCAACAAGTTCCTAACCAGGAATCTGATGATCCGAGACGGTTCAATCCACGTGGACCACATCTGTTGCATTATTTGCATATAGAGGCAGAACCAGGAGCAAAAGAAGTCAACCTGAGGCATCAAGAACTCGAAGCAAGAAAAAAAAAACCGAGGAATGGATGGTGGATTATGCACTCAGACAAGCAGTTAAAAGAGGCGGTAGCCGAAGAAAAGTTGCATTGCTAGTACAAGCATTCGAAAGAGTAGTGCCAAAAGCCAGACAATAAACATGGTTCTACAGTTAATTTATAGTTGATTTCAGATGCTACTCATGCTATGCAGTGGAAGAAGCACAAACTTAGCACAAAATATACTTAGTTTCTATTTCAAAAAGGAAACAGAGTGAGAAAATGATTCATCCAATATGAAACTCCTGCAATTCAAGGAAATACTACAAATCTTCAAATCTGTAAATTTCCATTGACAAATACTACAAATCACATTGACAGGTACAGTAGCGGCAGAAAATCCAAACTTTTGTGTGCCCTAAATTGGGAAATAGCAATCCCCCTAAAAATCTAACTCTTAATTATATAATAAATAATAATATTAATAACCAAAAATGAAATTTTTTAAATATTTTACTAAAATTATATAATTCGAGTTGAGCTCGAGTTCATCAAATTTCTGGATGTGCCGAGCTCGAAAAATATTATTCAATCGAGCTCGAACCGAGCCCAAGCTTCAAATTTTATCGAGCTGAGGTTCGAGCCTGGTTATGTTCGACTCCGCTCAATCATATTACACCCTAATATTTGAGCCAGTGATTTGAAATAAAATAAAAAAATAAATGATATCTGAAGCATTTAGCAAATAAAAGTTCCATCTAAAATATGCATTTACAAGTTGCAACCAATGAAATCAAGAAAATTACAGCACAATCCGCATAAAAATTCCAGATATAATAATAAAAATTAGAAAAATTGAATCCAGATATAATAAAAGGAATACCGAAATATGTCTTGAATAATCAATTTTGATAAAAGGAAAATGACGGCACAATCCGCATAAATATTCCAGATATAATAAAAAACTAAAAAAATGAAAATCAATCCAGAGGAGATAATCAAGTTAAATTCAACATCAAGTGGTCGTGAGACATAAACAGTCAAGCTAAGAGATCCTTCGAAACAGGCTGAGAGAACTAGCTTTTAGAACTTTTAACTACCCACACTTTGTTCTGATTTCCATTTTGTGTTCTAGTGTTCCGGCCAAGTCGAACTGGAGCTGCAGTAATGTTCTGGGCAGGTTGAGATGGAGGTGGAGCTGCAGGAGTGTTCTGGGCAAGTTGAAGTGCTCGTGCATTCAGATCGAGAAAGAGCGGCCAAACCCAAACATGAGTTGTCAAAGCCAACTCTTCACTTGTAGGATTCCTACTAAAAGCAAGTAGCATATTAATTCGATGGTCGCGTATAAGAGTATATAATCCTGCCGACAGCTGCAAATCTGAGATCACCAAGCAGTTTGATTCACTATTATGCACCGCCCATCTAGATATCTCGTGAAGCATAACTTTCTTACCATCCTTATCTAATAAGAGGAAATTAATTAGTAAGCAACAAATAAAAACAAATGCACATAACTACATAACTATTTATCTATGTTACCTCCGGTGACATTATGCACAATCATATCAGTTCTTTGCATATGGCGTAGCGCTTCATATGCCACTCCTCTTACATCACCGTAGATGAAGATTCTGATGGGACCACGAAATTGGATGTTGCTTATTCGGAGAGCAACCCATAGTCTCTCGGGGATCTCAGTGATTTTGACCGGTGTCGAATCTTCCCATTCTTTTGGTAGACGACACGAAGCGCAATCCCACCATTTTTCGTTCCCGTGGGATAATGAATAAGCAAGGGATCAGGCGCAAGTCCTCTGATGAGATTCTGCCAGTCCCAGTAGAAGTGTGAAGCATTTTTCAAGTATTCTTCAGACTTGCTATTCACATCATGGATACATGAGAGGAGAATTTTATAGTTTTGGCTGGTCAACGAGTGGAGGACTTTGGAGTAATCAATGTCTCCGGCTATTAGACAAACATTTGCCGGAGCCGAATATTGTTCCGCCCACGTTGTCAAACAGCAGATCAACCTCTGATCCGCCTTATCAGGATAATCTATATAAATCGAGTGAAACTTTCGTCACACATATTATTCATATAATCTTATTATTCATAAAATATGTAATCTACTTACCAAGACTTGGTAGAACTTGGTCGTATACCAGTTTAACATCTGTCCTTTTGGATGTGCGTACCTTTTTCCACGCGCTTTCCTTGAGCATTCCAAACATGTTAATAGTTATGGGTCCTTTGAGATCAATACCGTTGATGGCGTTGCACATGTTGTCAACAATGTCGTAATCCCAATCTTTTTGCGCAGTGCCATCATAGGTCACGGATGCGGTGGAGGACAATTATCAACGTCCCACCATATCGTTGTTTCATGCGTGTCAGTCATCTGCAAGCAATTGTTTGAATATAAAAGGACCATCATAAAACATTATAAAGAGGCAAACAGAGAAAGCAAAAAAGAGCAAATAAGTGCAGCTTCTTTATAAAGTTTGAAGATTTTATAGATCGAGATCTTCAATTTATGTGGGGAGAACTTACTAAGGCCATATATAAGTTTAAAACAAGCTCAAAAACTTCAAGTATTCTATCAATTTCAATAGTTCAACCTCAAAATTTTAGTTGATTTGTTTTTCTTTTTCTTTCGCAGGCATCATAGCTCTCTTCTTATCATTGTGGATGATAGTATATTGGTTGCAGCTAGTAGGACCCTTGGCATTCTTAATGACAACTTCTCTCTCAAGACTTTAGGCTAAGTTCACTATTTTCTCTGTCTAGAGGCATTATTAACAAAGAACCGAAACTTGTTTTGAGAATATGTCAATCTGAACAAGTTGTTTATGAATCATGCAGAATACAAAGAACCAAGATAAGCCATACTCTTAAGGCTCCTACTGCAAAATTGTTCAGGCATGAAGTATTGAACTGCATTGGTTCATGCAATCAGCACACACTAATTAAAACAAGCTAGAACAACATAAGTCCACTACTTATGCAAGCCCCAAGTTATTGAGTTGAAATCAACATATACCTTCCTAGAAGACAAGATGACTTCTTTGAGAAAGGTAGAGGGAGAGAAGCTTGCTTGAAGAATCCTAAGTACGTAGTCTTCTTTGAGAAAGATCCAAAGTAAATGTGATGAATAGTACCACGCTAAGCTCTAGCAACCACACCTGTTAGATATTTGAATCTACTCAATATACCGTCATCCGTGACCTATGATGGCACTGCGCAAAAAGATTGGAATTACGACATTGTTGACAACATGTGCAACGCCATCAACGGTATTGACCTCAAAGGACCCATAACTATTAACATGTTCGGAATGCTCAAGGAAAGCGCGTGGAAAAAGGTATGCACATCCAAAAGGACAGATGTTAAACTGGTATACGACCAAGTTCTACCAAGTCTTGGTAAGTAAATTACATATTTTATGAATAATAAGTTTAAATGAATAATATGTGTGACGAAAGTTTCACTCGATTTATATAGATTGTCCTGATAAGGCGGATCAGAGGTTGATCTGCTGTTTGACAACGTGGGCGGAACAACATTCGGCTCCGGCAAATGTTTGTCTAATAGCCGGAGACATTGATTACTCCAAAGTCCTCCACTCGTTGACCAGCCAAAACTATAAAATTCTCCTCTCATGTATCCATGATGTGAATAGCAAGTCTGAAGAATACTTGAAAAATGCTTCACACTTCTACTGGGACTGGCAGAATCTCATCAGAGGACTTGCGCCTGATCCCTTGCTTATTCATTATCCCACGGGAACGAAAAATGGTCTTTCCGTTTGGTGGGATTGCGCTTCGTGTCGTCTACCAAAAGAATGGGAAGATTCGACACCGGTCAAAATCACTGAGATCCCCGAGAGACTACGGGTTGCTCTCCGAATAAGCAACATCCAATTTCGTGGTCCCATCAGAATCTTCATCTACGGTGATGTAAGAGGAGTGGCATATGAAGCGCTACGCCATATGCAAAGAACTGATATGATTGTGCATAATGTCAGTCATCTGCAAGCAAGGACAATTATCAACGTCCCACCATATCGTTGTTTCATACGTGTCGGTCATCTGCAAGCAATTGTTTGAATATAAAAGGACCATCATAAAACATTATAAAGAGGCAAACAGAGAAAGCAAAAAAGAGCAAATAAGTGCAGCTTCTTTATAAAGTTTGAAGATTTTATAGATCGAGATCTTCAATTTATGTGGGGAGAACTTACTAAGGCCATATATAAGTTTAAAACAAGCTCAAAAACTTCAAGTATTCTATCAATTTCAATAGTTCAACCTCAAAATTTTAGTTGATTCGTTTTTCTTTTTCTTTCGCAGGCATCATAGCTCTCTTCTTATCATACTAATCTTTGTGGATGATAGTATATTGGTTGCAGCTAGTAGGACCCTTGGCATTCTTAATGACAACTTCTCTCTCAAGACTTTAGGCTAAGTTCACTATTTTCTCTGTCTAAAGGCATTATTAACAAAGAACCGAAACTTGTTTTGAGAATATGTCAATCTGAACAAGTTGTTTATGAATCATGCAGAATACAAAGAACCAAGATATGCCATACTCTTAAGGCTCCTACTGCAAAATTGTTCAGGCATGAAGTATTGAACTGCATTGGTTCATGCGATCAGCACACACTAATTAAAACAAGCTAGAACAACATAAGTCCACTACTTATGCAAGCCCCAAGTTATTGAGTTGAAATCAACATATACCTTCCTAGAAGACAAGATGACTTCTTTGAGAAAGGTAGAGGGAGAGAAGCTTGCTTGAAGAATCCTAAGTACGTAGTCTTCTTTGAGAAAGATCCAAAGTAAATGTGATGAATAGTACCACGCTAAGCTCTAGCAACCACACCTGTTAGATATTTGAATCTACTCAATATACCGGACCAAAAGAAAAAAAAGATGATCGAAACAATTATAATTATAATTACAAATATAATGGTTTGCTATCTTCATTCATCAGCAAAATTGCAAGTACATAAAAAATGGTTTCTCTGAGCTTTTGATGATGTGAATAAAATCTTTGAAAAGAACATGCTAGAATCTGAGAATGATGATGTGAATAAAAAGAAAAATGATTTTTTGAACAGAATTTCCTTGTTAATAACATTAGCCTGCTTCATCTTTCTCTTCATCCATTAATTGGCTTGGGGTAAAAGAGATCAAATCAACACTAATGGATATTATTACTGCAGTCTACAGCCAATCTTGTAAAGTACTTGGAATTTTTTCTATTAAAAAATATCGGTTTACTTTTTAGGTTCTTGCCACCTCTACGCAACAGAATTAGAAAACATATGCACATATGTTTTCACAATTTATCAAGAACTAGTTGAAGTTTACTGAGTTGACTAAATTCTTCAAGAATTTGGATTACACTTAAATGTATGTGCATCCCAATAATGAAGGAGAAAAGCACAACTCAAGAGAACTGGATACTGAAGTGAAATATAAAACTGAGATGAGTCACAGTGAGGATAAGTACCTAACACTCCACTCATCAACTGCTTCAGCCAGCCTCTTCACCAGAACTCCCATTTAGCACTATCAAAACTGAATCGAACACCTAACTGCAAGATAACAGCCTTATCAATGTAATAAAATTGATAGGTGGAAAATGTCCATATCAACGAGGTTAAGGTTTTCTAAAGTTTGCTGCCACGCGTTCTTTGTGGTACAGCTCCATGTTTACTGCGGACAAGTAAAATTATATATTTCGATTTAAAAGATTTTATAGAAGCTAACAAAATGTATTGAAAGTTACAGAAAACCAATCTTGGATGCCATTAAACTAAGTAAACGAGAAGATAATGTAATATAGTTGAAAGAGATTAGAACTGGTGATCATGCTCTCCTTAAAAAGAGCAATACCACATCCTATCATTTTTACGTCTACAATTTAAATTTAGTCCTAGAAATAACCAGCATCAATTTAAATGAGTACGAGAGAGAGAGCTACAACTTCGATGGAATGAGCACCAGGTACTACTTCTAATATCTACCTTGTAACATAAAATTTGAAACATTACAATTATATGGATATAATTTATCACAAAAACATGATGCTGATAAATAGATTATAACAAAACATCAATGTTCTAGAAGCTGAAGGTAAGCACCCCCCAAGTATAATAAGAGTGTCATTTACTAAATGATACTTTATGTCTTCGTTGTTAGAATTACCAATCTGATAAGTATTACAAACCATTGCTCAAATTACTACAGTATTTATTAGCATGCTAGACATATTCAAACCACAGAAACATGCAAGTATGTAATACCATAGTGTCCTTTTTAAAGGCCCCTTTAAATCCTTTACCTCTGTTAGTCAGCCTCCATTTGAGAGCGGAATTCAGTAATTTCCTTGTCAGACTCTTCTTTTGCCTGCTTTAATCTAGTTTGTTTTTCTGCACAAGAAGGCCATGTTAATATATAAATCACTCAAGATAGAACATCATAAGTCCAGCAAGCCCAAGTTATTGAGTTGAAAACAAAATATACCTTCCGCGAAAACAAAAATGGCTTCTTCGAGAAAGGTAGAGAGATAAACTTGAAGAATCCTAAGTACGTAGTCTTATTTGAGAAAGATCCAAAGTAAATGTCCACACTAAGCTCTAGCAACCACACCTGTTCTGTTATAAATTCGAATACTCAATATACCGGACCAAAAGAAAAAAAAAAGATAACAGAAGCAATTATAATTATAATTATGCCTAGCTATAATGGTTTGTCATCTTCCTTGTCATTCAGCCTCTTCTTTTGCCTGCTTTAATCTAGCTTGTTTTTCTGCACAAAGCCATGTTATATACAAGCCACTTGTTGCAAGCTAAAAGTAGTGTATTCTTCACATCTTATAATGATGGATGATGCAGATTGAAATGAACAAATTACTAATTCACTAGAAAATCTGCAAGAAACTCATGGGACTGATCAATACCTTTTATCAGCTAAAAAGTATTTATTCAAGCATTAAGATAGAATTTGTTGCACGTTTTTCTTTACAAAACGTGTATTCTCTAGAATGGGGGGCGCTCATCATCAACGCGCGAGGTATTCACTCTTTGCTCAGAAAAAAAAACTACACTGCTCACTATTGCTCAGAAAAATAATCATCTCAAAATATGTATGAACTGCTACGCCTATGGCTCTATTATTCTGGAAAATATGTAACAAACATTAAGCTAAGACATTTAACTCCAAATAGTTTTAGTCAATGTGAACAAGTTTATGAATCATGCAGAATACAAAGAACCAAGATATGTCATTCTCTTAAGGCTCCTACAGCGAAAGTTCAGCCATGCAAGTTTTCCATTTGTATCTTCGACATTTACAACTAATGACTCATACAAATTAACAAAAAGTTATTTGATCATGTTCACCTTTTATTCAACTTCTAAATCTTTCTTAATTTGAACATGACTAGCTTGTTGAAGTTGCATGTAAAATGATGCAAATTTGTTCATATTACTTATATGTCCTGCAGATAATTACCTGGCTCTGTGGTTTTGCAAGATATGAACGTCAAAGGATCACCAACGAAACTACGATTTTGATCTACCACCGGCTGGAGCAAAACCTACAAACAAAGGAAACATGAAAAGTTAGAAACTATGAGCAAAGAAGAAGAAGAAGAAGAAGAAGATGATGATGATGATGATGAAGAAGAAGATGAAGAAGAAACCGAAACAAGCAAAAAAGGATGATATATGTGCAAGTAGAGTGACATTGACATAACCATCACCATCATAACACATTACAAAGAGACAAACATAGAAAGCAAAAAAGAGCAACTAAGAGCAGCTTCTTTATGAAGTTTGAGGATACTTGTACTAGATCATTGAATATTAATGGTATCCAATTATACTTCTAGTATCTTTTCTAATACTGATTTGAGTTTTCTAATAAAAAACTGTAGATGCTAGATGCATTAATAGCATATCTCTACAGTTTTTCCATTTTAGCTACTCATTGGTGGTGTAGAGATATGTTCACCCTATTCGTCCTCCAATGTGCCTTCCCTATGATGCAAGTGAGTTCCCCTGTTATTATTTATCCGAAATTCGAAGATGCTATGAGCTAGTGTTGTTCGAAGCTTCAAGAACAATGGCAATGCAATGTAGATAGATATAACAAGATGTATGAAAACATTAGAATTATGATGGAAGTTTAATTATTCCTCAGTGATGTGTAGGGTGTTGAGATAAATTCATCAGCCAAAATAATTTCTATTTACTCTGGTTCCAGGGAGTTAGTTTAGGTAGTTCTCTTTCCTTAGTCTCTGATGTAGCTGTATATAATTGAGAATTTCTTAATCAAAACCAACAACCGCAACTAGGAGAAAACAAACTTTCATAATTCCTACATTTACATACATATATCCAAACCATTCAAAACAAGAATAAGAATTACAAATGTACAACAACTCCATCCATTCCACTAAATCATACTCCTATATTAATATTTGAACATATGAACAGCTTCACATCCTAAATCATTCTCTAAGATAGAACAATAAATTAACTTGAATAAGACAAACAACATTTTTTGGGACAACAAAAAAAAAATCAATGAAATTAAATAAATGTAATTGTATGTTGATAAGAAAGATTATCTATTCTTTCACTAGTAAAACGTTTCTGGTTAATTCTTTTCCCCCGTTTCCATTCAACTTGACAGCAACAACTATAGTGGAAGTACAGTACCCTCTTCCTATGGCAACATGACTAGCTAGCTTGTTGAAGTTGTAAGCGGTTGCACTACGTACTTGTGTTTGAAAACATTTATATCTACATTAATTAATGGTGTCTAATGATCTCAAGCATCTGCTTTCCTTTTTCTAAAAGAATTGATCTTCCTTTGTACTAATAGTCAAAGTTTTGTTGGCTTTCCTAATTGGGGAGGAACACGCCTAATCTATTAACGTTGTTTACATGTAATCAAAAAGTTATATGATCATGTTCACCTTTTATTCAACTTCTAAATCTTTCTTAATTGGAACAATCCACGTTTTATTTGTCTGATAGTACAATTTTCAGGCTGTTAGGTGCTATTATCCTGAAACTTATCTTTTGAATCAATTTGATGGATCCGTACCAACAGGTGCTCTTAATTTCTCAGAATATTACAGAAACTAATTTTAAAATTTATTTAATGCTTTAAAACTAGTTGTATGCATAAAGGTATATCTATTTCAAAGACAGAACTGAAAAATAGATATCTATTTCCGACGTCCCCGTCCCCGGAACAGAAACTGCGACCTTCCCGGCGTCCCCGTGATTCCTAGGTATGCATAAAAGTATATAATTTTTTACCATTTTTCTATGGCAACATGTTGCCGGTATGGAAAGCAAGAGGCGAAACAGTAGCCTTATTCGCATTAGATAATGAGGCAGTAGCAATATTAGTCCCATTGTACCCAAGTTGAGCTAAAAGAGCTTGTTGTGATTGAATTAAAGCCATCATTTGCTCCGGGGTCGTAGTAGGAGTGGTCGAGGAGCGAGTAGTATTAGTGGACCAAAGTGAATTATTGCCATTGACCCGATTAACGGTAGCCCCATGCATATATTTGCAAGCATCACCAAAACGACAATATCCACTAGCAAAATTAAAACATGGTTTATTAATCTTACCATTAGAAACAATAGAGCGGCGAGTAGTATTACCCGATTTGGCTAACAAAACCATTGGTGAAGAAGACGATGTATCAATAGAGGTAACTTGAGCCCTCGACTTCAACCGCATTTCCTCGGTAGTAAGCATAGATCGAACCATCTTAAGGTCCGGGAAAGGCTCCCGATGAGCAATAATAGTAGAAACACTATCATATTTATCGGGCAAGCCTTCAAGAGCAAATGTGACCATGTCATCATTACTAATAGGTGATCCGAGACTCGTCAAGATAGTAGCAATGGATTCGATCGTACGAAAGTAAGCATCGATGCTCATGTCTCCAAACTTCAAGCCACGCAATTCGGCCTTCAATGCAATAGAACGCGTGCGTTTGTTGTCATTGAAAATCAAAGTTAGAAGGTCCCATGCTTCCTTAGCCGTTTGAGGATCATCAACAACAAGCCTTGCTTGAAGAGTCTTGGATAATGTTAAAAAAATCCACGAGAGGACAATCGTGTCAATCTTCAACCATTCCAAATCTTCAACCATTCCAAATCATGAGGCGGCGTGGTACTTGAAGAAGCTTCATTAATATGATCCAAAAGACCATAACCTTTACATAGGTTTTTGAAGAAGTACAACCAAGACGAGTAATTCATCTCGTCAACATCCAACTCAACGGGAACAAGTGTGGTGATGTTGTTAATCGTCATAAGCTTATCCGAAAGCAAGATGACGGGTGGAGTAGGGGTGACAGTCATGGTGATGATTGTGAATTAGGGTTTCGGTATGTCTATGTAGGGCTGGGAAGAATACGGAGCAGCAACAAGCAAGTAGCAAACGAACAGTATCTTGCGAACAATCGAAACAAATATGGAGCAGCAACAAACAAGTAGCAAACGAACAAACAGGGAGCAATGATCACACCAATGAAGCAGGAACAAGCAAATAACGTGTCGACTGGTAACACAACTTGTACCAACGATCGACAAATCACAAGGAACCGGATGGAGCGACTGAAAAATTTAGGTTTTAGGGTTTTGGAAGGATCGAATATTGGCAGATACCATGTAAGGTTCAGTATTCTCTGTTACAAACAATACAAAGGTTTGGTACATAAATAACCCTACAAGGAAGAATCTAGAACTCGGGCTTGAGCCCAATACAAATAATATCTACAAACAATATCGACCCAATACAAATAACATCTAACAAAATGATGCAATGTTGTTCATATTACCTGGCTCTGTGGTTTTGCAAGAAATGAACGTCAAATGATCACCAACGGTCTACCATTTTGATCTACCGCCAGCTGGAGCAAAACCTACAAACAAAGGAAACATGAAAAGTTAGAAACTATGGGCAATAAAGAAGAAGAAGAAGAAGAAGAAGAAGATGAAGAAGATGACGATGACGAAGAAGAAGAAACCGAGCAAAATCTTGCCCTCTAATGTTTTCTTCAAGAAACTTTGAGATTTCAAAGAGAACTAACAAATGGATATCTGTTCATGTACTCAGCTTGTGCAAAGAAAGATGTCCGTTCTGTTAACCAACTGCCTTGCCGCAGCCACCTGACCTTCAATTTAGTTGGAGGTCAGCGGTTTAATTCCTAGTGGCAACACTTTGGAATTGAATTTATCATGACCTAATGATTCCTTAGTCTTTGACTAAGGGTTAGAAGCTAGCTCCAGTCTGGTGGAGCAATTAAATATTGAGAAACGGCGGTGTAGGCGAGATCTCGGTGGGAACTTGCGGTTGGATTTGGGGTCAGCAAAGAATCACTGGCAGGGACGACTCGCATGCGCGGTAGTTGAGGATATTTAAGAACCGGGAGGAATACACATCTCGCGATTTAACCGATAACAAGATCTTGTGGTGATCGTTATCCCTAAAACTAGTCTGGTTTAAGCTTGAAACCTCGATAAAAAAAAAAAAAAAAAAAAAAAAAAAAAAAAAGATGTCCGTTCTGTTAGTAGCAGAAAAGTTTGCCAAAATAAGGTAGATTCTTTTTTCTGGTCATTAATGGAATCAGAGGGACAAGTTTAGTCTAGAGTAACTGTCAATTTCCGACACAACACGATAATCCGATACGAACATGTACGAAATTAATGGGTTAGTGTTTGCTTTATCGTGTTCGTGTCTTTATCGTGTCGACACGAGAAGGTCACGCTAATTTCGTTTCGTGCTCGTGTCGGATTCGTGTCGTGTTCGTGTAACACGATAACTTTCGTGTTCGTGTCGTGTTCGTATAACCCGATAATATTTATATATTTTTAGCATTAATTTTATTATCATTTTAAATATTTTAAGTTTATTTTCTAATTTTTTATTTGAATTTATCTATTCGTGTCGTATCGTGTCATTATCGTGTCGTGTCAACACGAAAAATATCGTGTCATATCGTGTTCGTGTCGTGTCCGTGTTTCAACCTTTCGTGTCGTGTTCGTGTTCGTGTCGGGCATATACTTAACGGGTCGTGTTCGTGTTTGGTTTTATCATGTCGTTATCGTGTCGACACGATAACGACCCGACACGCACAATTGCCAGCCCTAGTCTAGACCAATATAGAGTTATAGTGTGAATGATTATTATGCCCCTGATGTAATTATGTAATTACGATTGTGCCATCTGAAGTTTTCCTATAAATAGGGCTTCAGTTATTAATGAAAAACATACATGAGAATCATTCTCTATTCTCTCTCTAAATTCTCTCTCTACAATATTTCGATTTCATAACACGTTATCAGCACGACTCTACCCAACTGAGTAATATGATGAGAGTATGCTCTACAGTTGCATCTTATAGATGATTCTCTGTATCAGAAATCTAATTATATCATTTAATTCGATCCGAGCATCAAATAGGGATCTCCAGTTAAATGCTTAGAATAAAAAAAAACATATGTTGATCTGTCTATCACATGTGAGGTGATTCCCCATATCTCATTTGGGAGTACCCCCAGTCAACTCTCCTAGCAGATCGAGATGCCTTTAATTATATCAGATCTGCATCTGCTTCTTCTAATATTGCACCGTCCTCATTACTCTCTGTCCAAACATCTCTCCCGTCTCTAGGAGGTATAAAATCGGCGGTGCCCTCTCAAATCGCCTCCGTTTCTTCATCTTTTTCTCAAATCGCGGCGGCTGGTGCTTCGTCTGGTGTGTCTCTTCCGGTCGGCGCGTTATTTCCGATTGCTGGGTCAGCTTCGGTCGTCCGTCCGGTGGGTTCTCCTCTTTCCGGTTCGGCGTCTAGGCTTTCCCTCGTGCAGGAGGCGGTCGGTAATGCTTCCGATCTGGAGTTTCATCCGGATCGGTTGTCTGTTGCGGGTTCGGGCATGGTCAAATATGTGCCTCCCGCTCGACCGGCGTTCCTTTTTGGATCCGGCGGAGGAGGAGCTATTTGCACTTGTGAGGTATTTTTTTTCTATCTCTCCGTATCAATAATTATATACCTATGTGTTATCTACAGAACATAGAAAATAAAACGGTGAAGAAACCTGAAAAAAGAGGAGAAGAAAGGGATGAAGAAGAAGAGAAACAAAATTCTTCACGCAACAATAAGAAAGACAAAGGAGGGAGAGGGATTAAAAAAAAGAGTCAGTGGAAAAATGAAAACAAAAGTAAAGAAAAACGAAAAAAAATCACAGCTTCATGTTTTGAAGTCAGTGGAAAGTGACAAGATTATTAACAAAATAATAAAAGAATAAAATACTCTTTTAATTTATTGAATTATACATTCGTTTTTCTTATAAGATACATATGATATCAGAATTGATTTTTCTTGATACCACCGTGACCCATTTCACGAGAGTTTTAATTTGACACTAATATTGATATGAGTGTTAACTCTTTTCATATCAGTTATTATTATTTTATTAAAATATGCGAATTAATATTCAACTCCAGAAATCGCAAAGATTTATACATACCATTACACTTGCTATTAACGGCAATCGATATTTCGACTTATACCTTGACGATGACTATTTTGAGGAATTGATTGGACGATCCTGCTCTTGTAGAAGCAGTTAATTATTTTGCAGTTTAAATTATGTCTCTTACTTATCTCAAAGTAGTAGTTTAAAACCACATATTTATTGCGTTTATTTTATATAATTATAATACCTCCCATGTGATGAGTTCAATTATCACAAGATGGATGGTTTTACATGTACGCAATTTATATATTATATATCACCATCGTGGTTGGTTATACCACATGAATGGTTCATAAATCCTGCTCTCGAAGAATAAGCAGTTGATAAAAATAAATCCTACTCTGGAGAAGTAGTTGATCGATTATCTAAATCCTGCTCCGAATAAGCAGTTGAAAGAAATAAATCCTACTCTGAATAAGTAGTTGATCAATGATTCAAATTCTGCTTTCGAAGAAGAAACAGTTGATGGATATAATATCCGATCTCCATGATTAAACACGAACGGAGAAAATTGAGCAAGTGGTACCCTAAGCTATCACTGAGTAATTAAAGAAAATCCCATGCAAACCGCATGGTGGGATCATTTGACAAGTGATATGAAAAACTATCACTGGAAAATAATTGCTCAATAAATCTCATGTTGATTATATCACATGGTGGGATCATTGAAATCATATTGATTGACAATATTTATGGGGAAACATATATCACATATTTGTGAAAATAATGTATTGCTGAAGAAGCACACAACAGTCGAAGTAAAAATATCGAAACTAGCTGAAAGACAGTAAACACTCGACAATATGAAACGCGAAAAAGAAAATACATATGAAACCCATAAAAAGAAAAGGGGTGCGTCTCGAGAGTATAAAACTCCGTAACTCTGCCACCCCGTGGCATAAGGGTTTATAATGAAAGATCTAAAGGATCTAAACTTCTTTTCCGTTTGGCAGCAATAGCCTGTGGCTGATGAGCTTTGACTTCCAAATTCTTAACTGAAATATATGCCTGGAACTTTATAAGTAGATCAAGAATGTCAAGACATATTATTATATCTCGTGATGGTGAGATATAAACTTGTGATCTACTCCTTGATCTAGAAAGGCAAGCAAATCATTGAAGAAAATATTAATATTCAACAAACCTATAGGTTTGGTATGGAAGTCATTTCGGCCCATGACGTGATGTTGAATAATATCTCATTGAGTGTGCCATAGCCACCTGGAAGAACAATAAAGGCATCACTATTATTCACCACATACATCAAACTATCATGCACAGACTGTGCTTGAAGCATCAACCCAGTTGAACCCCCTATACTATTGGTTCTAACTGTGGGAAAGTGTAAGGCACTTGTTACTCTTATTCTCCTATTTTGTGCAGCTTCTAAAAGATAACCCAAAAATCTATAATTACTCCCACCATACAATATATCAATTTTGTGTTTTCCTAATTCTTTTACGAATTGATATGCCATATCTATATGCTGGATATGACCTATCAATTTGGATCCACCTAAAATACATATAGTTTTAATTGGATGAGATCTATATGAGGATTCTGAGAACTCCATCTTTCTACACTAGACTTTCAAAATACTTTTATGAGAGATACATTTTCTGATTTGTGGATCCCAAATTTAAAGAACAAACTTCTTTCTAAACGACAAATGATTTCACTATTTTCATTGAAAATGGAGCGGCAGATAAGTCATTACTTTTGACAAAATTGCAAAAGAAAACGAAAGATATGATATTATATTTTTCAATGAAAATGACGTTACCGATCGGCAGCTGAGAAATTTAAATATTGGAAAACAATATTCATCAACTTGCATTATTTTTTTTCTATTACCTTATACCAACTTTGATAGAACGGATTTACAAACTGGATTTTTTGAGACTAATTTTTCATGACTATAATATTTCCGTTCATCCTTAAATTATATCCACAAAGCCATTAGTTCACGATGAACGTATCCACTGGGATGTGTATCAAGAATATGTTGAATATCATGATCCATAGATTCTTTACCCAATCCATCCTTGATAAATGCTATTTTATCTTCTCGATTTTTGGATACAAACCCCACAAATTTGCATCGTGTGTCACATGTCCACCGAGCACATTTATAGCACCCACCTAATCTTTTTGCTCTCCGTTTCTTTGCAAAACTACTCTTACCTGTACCTGGCATGTACTTAAATAAATTTGAAAATTCGCCAGATAGTCGAACTTGTGCTTCGATCAACCATCGAATATCTTCTGGGATGCCATTTCTCATTAGCACCCTTAATCTTTTGAGTCTAGCTCGATAAATTCTTTCTATGATATTCACTGGAAGAGATGGATAATATTTACGAAGATTCAAAAGCATTGAATCCATTATGATATTCAAACCCTCAGTATGGGTGATTGTGAATACAATAATAATCTATTTATAGATTGGAATTACGCGTATGAGATTTGACTCCGCGTTCGAATAGTTCATATCCAGAAGCTTATGAACTACAGTTCTATTTGAATAATGAACATAATATGACATGTGGGAGCGGTGACTCCATGTTGATAATGATGTGCAATAATGGCACCGAAAGATGATGTGATATACCGGTAAAATATCTATATGGTGATATAGACACATCATCTTCAAATATTTGTTCTCGATTAATATCACTACTAGCCAATATTGGGAATGAATCCTAATAAATTTGGAATATATTAAGGGGGAGTATGGGCCCACTTCCTCTACATGTGAACTACTAGATATTATGGATCCACTAGATAGTCACATGTTTATATGACTCGTAATCAGAAATTTACGAGATAATTTGCTCACGGTTTGAGCATATATTCCATACCAGATAAAGCTAGTAATATATCCCAAATAAACTTGAATAGATCCGAGAAAGGATCAAGATATGCGCATACAAGTGGGATATCAATTGGCATACTATTTGAAGTCCTCCAGCCAATATCGAGAACATAATATATAAACTCCCATGACTGAAAATGAATACTGAGATACTGGCATACGAGTTTGGTGCTCAAGAAATCTCTTAGCATGAGGGGGAGTATTGGTAGTTGGAAATATGTGAAATGCATCACACTATATCCTCACGACTGAAATATGAACTTGAAGTTCAAAGATGCATGACAGATTATTAATCTTTGGTACCAACTACAACTGCTTTGATAAATACATAATAATTCCCCGAATATGAATCAAAGCAAATGATAAAAGGAGGCATATACTTTTGAGAAGTATATAGACATAATCTCGGCAAGTTATATTGCCATGGGGAAATAAATATTGAAAAGTGTCGACACAATATAACGCTATGAATGAAATGAGGATATCCATGACTATGAAATATGAATATTGGAAATAAGGATATTAAAATCCATGATTTGTGAAAATGAGGATATTGAAATCCATCGAAATTGAAATATATGCCCTTATAATAAAATGAAACATATGGGCTTACTGAAAGTGACTCGTAAGGAGATTTTGAACATATTATCAGTGCGTGCAATCACTCAAAATAAAGCGTTGTGAACGAAAATTATATGCTGTACTCTTTTCCTTGACTGAGGTTTTATCCCACCGGGTTTTTCCAGCAAGATTTTTAACGAGGCAGCTTAATCACAACCAGTATGGAATCTCCAAAAGAAATTTGGAATATATTGCAAAGAATATGAGTTCGATATTAATGAAAAACATACATGAGAATCATTCTCTATTCTCTCTCTAAATTCTCCTTCTACAATATTTCGATTTCATAACACCTTTTTAGTTATTAAATCAAACTTCATGGTTGGGTGAGGTAATTTTTTTTATTTTTTGCCATTAAGTAATTGGGCTATGAAAAAATAAAAGGGCTTTTCATAACGTGGGCTGCAAAAATTCATTTATCTCTTTTGATTCATAGCCCCAGTGCAGTTTTTATCCTCATAGCCCCCGTTTTATTAAATTAATAAAAAATATTAGCAAAATCACTATATTATCCCCATGTTATTCCTTCGTTTCAAAAAATGCAGTTGTTTGATTTCTTTTTAATTTTTTGGGATTTATTAAATATGCTAGAGCTTCAATACAAAATTGAAGAGCGATGATAATGTTGTTGCATGATTTGCCTTTTTAATTAATTTCTCATTTTATTCAGTCTCCAAACTACTAATGGTGATTGAAATAATTATGGATTTATAAATATGTAGACACGCCCCATAAAGTTTTTTAGTTGGATGCATTTGGCACTCTTTTGTACAACTTTAATTTTTAGCACCCATATAGTGACATTTCAAGGAAACGAAACTCGATCAAATGAAGAATGACGAAGAAATTCCAACGCACAATATTTTGAATCAACACTTCTTTTTCATCATTTTTGGCTTGAAAGAAAACACACTCAACCATCTTATGATCAAAACGTACTTGGTAATAGAATGATAATAAAAAAGGAGGATCAAGTAATACAATTCATAATGGAATGATAATAAGAAAAGAGTGGATCAAATAATCCAATTCATGTAGTGGATCGATATTCACAAGGAATAAAACGAATGTTCATTTACATTGTGGTTATTCAAAATAGCAGGGCAGCCGACTTTATTGGGCGTTAAAACAAAAATTGAGTCGTGTTAAGCCTGAATATATAGAGGCACAATTTAATCCGAAAATACATTTATAACTAGTATAACACTAGTGTAATTACACGGGAACACAAAAAAAAAACTCTTATGTAAATATATAATATGTAAATCGTTCATTATAAATTTCATAATACTTTTTTATAAACTACAATGTTTGTTCTGTTTATGATTACACCATTCTCATCGCAACAAAAGATTTATAGTCTTTCCTGATCTTCACTCTTGATATGGCTACATAAAACTAACTATGGCCGAATATAGGTCTTGGAAGATACATACCGACATGAGAGAGCGTTTGGTCTTGACTCTTAAATATAGCATGGCAAAGCTCATAATAAGTGAGAACTGACGTATTTGAAATTTAAATGGTAATCTGCTATCTAACGGGCTTTCCAGTTGTGGAATTACTTTACTCTCAAAATTATTCCCCGAATTTCTTTGTTCAATAATATGGTTACGGATTTGGATAATTATTAATGATGCGATATTGCACAATCCTTATGATTGATCCATATTTTGAATTATCATAATTGAAATTCTAACTTACGATTTCAAGATGTGATTTGGAATTGTAGAACACTTGATGCTATTCAAAAAAATCTACTGGATATACTTGATTTTGACTTTTAGAGGTCGCAGAAATTTTGCATATACTATCAGAACTGAGATATATCTGCTTGTCTTTTGAAATTATAGACACCGCGTAATCGTTTATTATCTCCACAACGTTGTTTGTTGGCGCCAGGATTGCTCTTTCTTCAAAAAATCACTTTAAGAAAAGTTACTTATAAATGAATGATAGTGCTTTCAACAATGGCTATAATATGATTTTCGGCATTCCAGATTAGTAAATATCAAGAATATCAATCAAGGTTTCTCTATTGACTTCTTCACACAGCTCACCATCTATAATTTAAGGATTCATTCGGAGAAGTCCTTAATTTCTTGTAGATGGTGAGATGACATTGTTTGCCCAAATAATTAATTTCATATTCTTGGTCAGTCTTATGAGTTTGCAATGATGCCAAAGTGAAGAAGAGCTTATAATTGAATAAACGATATATACATTGTCCTTTGATACAACTTCATATGTAGAATTATACTAAATAATTGTGGCAATGGTAATTTTAGTAATATTTGAAATTTAAAAAGCTTTTGGAAATACATAAGAAATTTTGACTTATAGCTTAAAATTAAGCACTTCTCAAATTACAATAAAAAATATAATAGTAGTATATATAATTTAGTTACTTGTATGGTCTATTATAAATATACCTGTTAATTTAGAAAACTACATCCAAGTCATAGCCTTAAAATTACCAAGAAATTTAACAATTTAGATTGTAATATAAAAATAGCTTGGATGAGTTAAAAAATATACATCAAAATTTTATCATAATTACAAATGACCTTAAAATTTTAGAAAATTACAAAAGAAAAACCCAATTACTTTGATTGAAATGAAATGGCATATTTATGCTTGTATGATATTTTTTCGAACATTTAGCTTCATATTTAAAAGTACTAAAGTCTACCCATTTTACATTTAAAAAATAGAAAAATAGTTGAAGTACTTTTACTAATTTCTGAAACTTGTATTACAAAAAATCTCGACGGCATTTGGTTGAAGTGAAACTATATGTATATTCATTTTAAAATAGGTTTTGGAATTACAATGTAAGAAGATTATGACTTTTAACTTAAAATTAAGTACTTCCCAATTTGCCAAAAAAAAAACAGCATTATCGTAGTATATATATAAGTGAATTACTTGTATGACTTATTATAAATATATTAATCGCGGGATTAACTAAGAAAACTATATCCACATCTTAGCCTAATTAAAATTATCCTCATTTTTTAAAAGTAAAAAAATGTCCAATTTTGTTTGTAACATCAGATGAGCCTGGAAAAATCATAAGGTACTTTTCACGCATTGAACTTCATATTTAAGAGTACTAAATTCAAGAAATTTTACATTCAAAAGAAGAAAAAAATAATTAAAGTATTTTTAGTAATTTGTGAAACTTGTATTACAAAAATCGTAAGTGACATTTGGTTCAGTTGAAATTTTATATAATTTTATATGATATTATTTTCAAATATTTAACTTAACATATAGAAGTATTAAAGTTGGCACATTTTACATTCAAGAGAACACATAAATAGTTGGGCACTTTTAGTAATTTCAAAAACTCGTATTAGACAAAACTTCAATTCATATAGGATTGTGTTAAACTATATTTGATGAAATTTTGGTTTCACGTTCTTTTTGATCCTTTTTTGCCAAAATGGTCAAACTCATTAAGTATTTAACGATTTCTGTTAAATGGCAAAAAAGGAGATAATTTAATCCTTATATTTGAAAAAAAATTACATAAATTATTTAGATATAATTTAAAATACAAAAGTAAATCCAAAGTTTTCAAAAATATATAGTTGATTTCAAAAGTACATAAACTAACAAATCTTTTAAAACTAAAATAAATAAATAATCATTTAAAAATCACCTAAACGATCAATTTTTATTTTCTGAATTTCTCTTTGTACAAAGATGAATCTACGAATTAGTATATTATTATTAAATTTAATTTTTTATATATTTAGAAATATATCTTTGAAAATTCATAAAATTAGTAATTATATAATTTAGTAAATATGAGTTTTTTTTAATGTATTTTATTATTTTATATTAATTAAATAAGATTTAAAACTAAAATAGACCAATTGATTTATTCCATAGTTTCTTTGATTTATTTATGAATAATAACTAAAACCACTATTTCTACACTTTCATAATATTTTTTAATAAGGTCGATTTATTTAATTGATTAGGACTTTGAGTATCTTTTAAATTATATATATTCAACATTTCTTTTGCAATACCCCAAGAATCTTACATTTCAGTTGATATTTTTTTTTATTGATATCCTTAATTATAGTGACTAACTAATATAAACTAATTAATTAGTGGATATATATAATATTTTCACGAGATTTTAGGTTTAAGTTTTTAATATATAATGCACATTACTATATTAAATTTTCTTTTGTTTGGATTTATATTTTTTAATTAATGAAAACGTGAAATATTTCTGTAAATATAATCAATTCCTATTTATTCGTAATTCATATTCCTTAATTCGTAAAATTAATAAGGTAGGTAAGAGTTATTTGAGGTATAATTATAATGTAATTAATGCAATGATGATTAAGTTAGTAATTGATTATGTGTCAGCTAAAGCATGAGAGACTGACACATAAGCACACGAAACACCAGCAGAAGACACGTGGCAACCGAAGCATGAGAAGCTGCCACTTAGGCTCAGCGTATTCTGTATTAGTATATAGGAGAAATGTACAATACACAAATTGGATCGATATCGAACTTTTGATCATTAAAGACGGACCAACTCGGCTTTGGGTCAAGCCTTTAACTGTATGTATTCACAAGTTATGTTATGACACGAGTATTTATTATGATTCTTAGTTTTAAAATGACCTTATTCTATTATTTGATAATTACCAACTAATTTTGGTCTGTTTATGACTTTAAATCACGAAATATAACGAAAGTACTTGGGATCATAATATGCTGTCCACAGCACCTGCATATGAGGGAATATAACATTTTAATGTTCTTGTTTGATTATGTTATGTCGTGTGATGGAAATGCAATGCTAGATATTTTCTGTTCAAATCTTGCTTAAATCCTAATTTAATCCATTGAGAAAAAATAGAGGGTCAAGATTTCCTGTCAGTTAACACGTATAAAATAACTTCCATTTTGATACCCCTCCTTCAAACCAAACTAACCCATTACTTTTATTATTTAAATTACATAAATAAACATTTCAAAGGCATATCGAATAATGTTGTTTCCAGGCCATTCAGACGATGAGTGAGAGAGAAGTAGAATAAAAACCGAGGAATTAGCACCTTTTCTTTACAATAGAGATATATGGCTGTGAGGATATTGTGTTAAGTTCCACATTAAAGGCTAATCAAAACATGAATTTCCCCTCCCCAAAAGAAAAGACCACATCATAATATGTGTTACAGTCACAGAGGCTTTGTATACTAAGCATGTTTGAGGCCCGCAAAAAGATACACACGAGAACAGACCACCTTCAGCTTACATTATACAGTTAACATGCTATCACACCACCAACATCGCTTCCACACGTACGACAACGTTTACGCCCCCTCTTCATCTCAAAATCTTCCTCCTTGGTCTCATAATCTGGTTCCCTCTTCATCTCAAAATCTTCCTCGGTCTCATAATCTGGTTCCCTCTTCATCTCAAAATCTTCCTCATTCTTGATCTCATAATCTGAATCGCCTCCGAAGATCGAATACACATAATTATATCTTGGAGGTGAAGTTGGACAGCCGCTTTCACACGAAAGAAAAGACCAGTCCCCTATTCCAAGGAAAGAGAAAAATATGTAAATCTATTAATACTGCATGTATATACCTGTACGGACTTTCTCCATGAGAGAGGTCGCTCCAATCCCACACACAACTTGCCTTGGAAGCAAGTGATCCTTCTCTATCTCCATCAGGATGTGCAACTAATATCTCGTACCCTTTGTTGCTCAATTCATCAAGAATGGAGCCGAAAATCCCATTACCTGAGATTAGCAAACAAATAGCCGGGGCAGGGTTCAATTTTGCCCATTTTCTCATTACATACATCATATCCTCACTGGTATATCCTACAACAATTGAGAAGAATAGTGAGCCCAAACCAAACTGATAAATATTGATATATAGCAGAGTTGGGAGAGAGACGCACTGGCAGGCACAAACTTAAACTCCGGCATGCTGTAGCGGAAAGTAACCCAGGTAGAGCAAGGGATACGAGAGGTATCGGTAAAGATGGTAAGGGGTCTGCAACCCAGAGCTAAGGAAATCTTATTCGGAATAGTAGCTGCATCACAGTGACTTGGGACGGGACAACTATCAATGTCCCCACCAGACTGATGTAATCGCATCACCAAGGAGGTCCAAACCAAGGCTGCTACCCAACGACAGAAGATGAGTTCCAGTTTCATAAAAGAAAATATTCTTACGGTAAGCAAGTAAAATTATATGGTTATATTAGATGCAAACATGTTGACTCCAACATATCAATCAAGAAATTTTTACGATCAAAATAGATCACCACTCAGCAATATCAGCACATGAAAGCTAAAAAAGCAGCTTAAAGTAAATATGAACTAATCACTAATCCAAACTATTATCTGACTATATTACCAAGTTTGCACATGAATACCAAAACAAACGCAAAAAATAATTGCTATTTAATGACCTTAATGGAGATTGTATCGGCATGTTGGGGCACGGGAAGTCCACTTCTCCGTCTTCCAACGGAGTTGAAACAGTCTCCACCTCACAGCCATCAGGCGGTCCTCCACGGAGAAGCTCCGATAAGTTCCAAACATGTTTCGGAATCGGAACGAAATTAGCAGCACACGATGCTGCTGCTGCATTACCATCAGGATATGCCAGAAAGATGCTACAGCCGGGATCCTGCCGTTGCAGTGCACTCACCTCAGATTGGTAAAAGTTAAAATCTCTTGTGATGATCAAGTGATTTGCCGGCGGAAGATTCTCCCTTGGCCAGATCTTCAAGCTATGTCTCATGTACAAAGCACCATCTCCTGATTGCACACAATGTACTTCTATTAGAAAAAACCCTAATATACAAAATCAAACCTAACCCCCAATTTCTGTTAAAAATATAATTTATATAAATCAAATACCAATTTCAATACCTTTGGGGAGGCATACGAAGCGCCTAGCGATTCTACCGAAGGCTTGAAAGGCACGTTTATCGCGGAGCTCTTCTTCGACGAATGCGTAGATGCTGTTGTCGGCACTGAAACCCATACCCTAGATGGACTGCTTTATATAAGACGGGATCATGTTGCAGTCGCAGTCTTTTGGCAGCGGGCAGGCATCAAGGTCCCACCAAACCTTTGTTGCCATGTCAGCACTGTCTTGCTTCATAATATTTTATCAGGGGCCGTTTGGCTTCTTAGACTAGATAATAGCAAGATATAATATAGGATGAGTCAAGATCGAGTAATAACTAAAAAGAAGTATAGACTGTATAGTTGAACTAGATGTTATAAAATGATGGAGCATCGATCCCCCAAATTCACTTAATAGTACTCCCATGGGTAGAGATTAAGTTTGTAGTCAAGATTAATTAAAACCAACAACCACAACGAGGAGAAATCAAACTTTCATAATTCCTACATTTACATACATATAGCCAAACCATTCAAACTTCCTCATCATGGGTAATATCTGATCATCACAACAAGAATAAGAATAACAAATGTACAATAACTCCATCCATTGCACTAAATCATACTCCCACATTAAGATTTGAACATATGAACAGTTTCACATCCCCGTTTCACTAGCCCATAATCTTCTCTTTTGTATCCCTAGGTCTTTATATCCATCTAAAGGTAAGAACGGCTATGACTATGACATTATTATTCTGGAAAATATGTAATAAACAGTAAACCAAGCCATTAAACTTCTGTAAAACCAGAAGAAACCCACCAAAGCTATGACATCAAATTTACCAGTATTGAACGATTTATGAAGAAATCCAGCAATTACTTTATATATTAATCTAATAGATGCGTGCAATAACGTCCAACTATAAATCAAAGAAAAAACAAAGAGGTTTAGCTAAAACTCAAATTAAAACCTCAAAAATCGAATCCTTCATGGCGGATCTGAAGGAGTATAAGCATGCAACTAGATAATCAGATGGATATTAGGGATTGGAATCGATAATCTGATGGTAAAAAATATCAAGGCAAATCTGGAACTAGAAAGGGCAATAAAAGAAATTTCGAAGAATAAAACAAGATATCAAGGACATTCTGGAACTAGAACGGGCAATAAAAGAAATTTCGAAGAAGAAAACAAGGGAATACTGAAGCTCTTACTAGGTGATTGTCAGCGAAGGTTTTCCGATTCAATCGCCCAACTGCAAAGACGACGATGACGAGCGACAAAATGGAATTGAGCAATAGTCAGCCCTAATTCTGCAATGACGGGCTTATAAATAATTTAAATCCAATGGATATGGGGCACTCATGTCTAATTGGATCAGATTCCCGACCCGAATCAAAATATGAAAATAATGATATTTTATTTATAGACAAAAATGCATATAAATCCCTGAACTTTTGTCGGCGTTCCGTTTTGCGCATGAACTTTTATTTTTTTCTTTAAATTCTCCAACTTTCGATTATGTTCAATTTGCCCCCGAATTAGGTTTCCAGCAAAACGAAAATCGACGTGGCAACTTCAATCCATCGATTCTTCATCAAATCGTCAGTTAATCATCACGAAAATAATATATTCAGATTCCTCATCAAATTTCGCTCACTACATTGGTGATTTTTCCCCGATTTGACAATTGTCCCAGATTTGGGCAACTAGCCGTTATGGTTCGCCGGCATTAGGGATGTCAATGGGTCGGGTAGGGTACAGGTATGCCTCATCCATACCCTACCCTATTTGATTCGGATCGGGTTCGGGTATTACCCATCGGGTATTCGGGTACCCGTATACCCTATATTTAAGAATATAAATATTTTTAATTTATATCATATATACATATAATGTAATTAATAAATTCAATTTAGTATAATAAATATTTAAAATATAATATTTTATATAATAATATATATAATTTATAATACAATATAATATTTATGTATAATATATAATAATAATATATTTATATAATTCAAATGGGTACGCGGGTCGGGTAATCGGGTCAGGTATTCGGGTAATATACTATACCCATACCCTACCCATACCCGACCATAAAATTTCGAGTTCGGCTAAAACCCGACCCAATTTCGAGTTTATCCGACGATAGGATCGGGTACAGATAAAGTTGCCATCCCTAGCCGGCGTCGGGGAAGGCTATTGCGACTGGATATGTTAATTTCGTGATGATTAAGTGACGATTTGATGAAGAATCGATGGATTGAAGTTGCCACGTCGCTTTTCATTTCGCCGGAAACCAAATTCGGGGGCAAATTGAACAGAATCGAAAGTTAGAGAATTTAGAGAACAAAACGAAAGTTCATGGGCAAAACGGAACGCTCACCAAAGTTCAGGGATTTATATGCATTTTTGCCTTATTTATAATTAAAATAGAATAAATACTCCGTAATTTTCTTCTTAAGTTACTTCAATTATTACAAAATCAATACGGGTAAACTTAAAGAATTTTCATTTTTATTCATTATAATTAATATCTTTTACTGACAATAAAACAATATTGAACATTTAATATCGTGGAGTGATATATTCTGATCTCGTTACTAATAAGATATAGTATAAACTTCTCGCGATGCAGGGGTTCAATCTATTAAAAAAAAGTTCAGCGATATTTAATTTTTGTTTCAATTAATAATTTCTATTTCATTTCATAAATCAATAGAAGAAAAATTTATTTATATATGTACGTGTACACTCGTATGTTGTGTATATTCGTATACAGAGAAATGATATGCTAGTATATTCCGATGGGCACCTTTCATGAGAACCACGGTGTTGGGAAATTTAATATTGGTACCGCTACTTAGAATCGTGGGATGTAGAGTTATCAAACTCTTTTGCGTTTGTGGAAGCGATTACAATATTGCGGAAGATAAATGACACAAGATTTATAGAGGTTCGGTCAAATATGGCTACGTCCTCTCTTCGTATCTTTTTCTATAGGTTCAAGATAAATCTTTCTGCTCTTGTCTTCAATCGGTCCAAGTTAAACCATTACAATATTGTTTTCAATCGGTCCAAGATAAAACGTAATGCTCTTGTCATTTTGTCGGTCCAAGCTAAACCGTTTTCCTTTTCTATCGGACAAGGAATCAACCTATCTAGCTTTCTATCGGTACTAGACAAACCTCACTTGAATTTAGATATGATTCTAATAATGGCGGATTAACGGTCCTAATAACACCGAATCAATCTACAATCCCTTCTTTCATCTCGTGTGTGTGGTTTAGTGTATTAACACTCAAACACTTGACAATATAGCTCGATTACAACAACAAGGATGAATATAACAATATCTGAAGTATATATGCTTTGCTTGAAGTTGTTGTGTCTTGAGTACCATATGAAGTGGTATTTATAGGCATAAAGGCCTAAACTAGCCGTTGGCTTCTGCATCATGTATTACGTACGTTATATGTAGTCCATTACGTACGTTAGCTCTATTACCTACGTTAATACTTCTTTGTTACGTACGCTAACTTTCATTCAGATCAGTCCAGTAGCATTCTGTCTCTTCCATTACGTATGTTAGTTCACACCATTACGTACGTTAAGTGCACCATGTTACGTACGTTATTGTTAATTCATAGCGTACGTTAAGCACATATCCGTTGCATGCTTTTTGACCTTCTAGAATTAATCCAACGTATTGATTTGTTTGAATTCGTAACACTTTATTACGTACGTTAACTCATGGTCTTTACGTACGTTAAGCTTGCAATATTACGTACGTTATTCTGCTTGCGTTGCGTACGTTATCCATGCTATGTCATTAGATGAGTCTTCGGTTGGGTTTCTATTACGTACGTTAAGATCTTCCCCTTACGTACGTTAAGCATGTCATACTCGTCTGCATGTGAGATTCCATTACGTACGTTATACTTGCTGTATAGCGTACGTTAGCTTCATTAAATCACTTCTTTGACCGTCTCGGGCATCTTCGACTCCTTGATTTATTGTTGTTTTGCTTTGTTTCATTGTTGTTTTTCTTTGATCGACAATACATCATCAAAACTATTTTATAATTATGTGGAATAGAATATTCCAACAATCTCCCCTTTTTTGATGATGACAAAACAAAAATCCTTCGATGGGATTTGATACCTGTAAAAATATAAAACAATACAGATTAAAGTTTTCGGCTTTGTCTGTTTCGTTAGATTTCTTTTCCCATCTTTTCTTTTCAACTTCTTCTCATTTTTTCTTTTTCAACTTCTTTTATTTTCTTGACTTACTACTCCTTCGTCTTTTCTCCCCCTTTCGTGATCGGTAAATTGTTTTCATTTTTCACGTTATTCTTCCATGACTCATATTCTCTCATTCTCCTATTTTCACGTCATTCTTCATATTCTCCTATTCTCTCCCTTTTTGTCATAATAAAAAAGTGCATCTAATCATAAAATCGATGATAAAAATGACGAATGTGGGCGATTTTCACGCACTCAAGGTGAAAGTCGGACATGACTAAAATGAAGCAAAAACAACAAGGAAACGGCTGGCCAAACCCCGCGGCTACTTCCTCGTCGAGAGTAGCTAGGGCGATACTAACCAATCAGAATCCAGCGAGTGAGAATCGAGCTGGGGAGTCAGCATGAAGCATTGAACAAGATAACCATATTACGCCGGAAAATACCCCACAACAAAAACCAGAACCAAATGCTCCGGTGAAGATGGAGCAAAAGTTGAAAGGGAAACCTGAGCAACCATGGGTGGATATCATCAGAGGGAACAGATTACCTGAGAAAGGGGTTGAAGTACCATTTCTACCGCCTACTGTGATAGATGGAGAAGCAGAGGCCATTATTGATGAAGAAGATATACTATCAGAGGTAAATTTCTGGGCCAATACTTTGATAATGTACAACTAGGGTGAAGAACTGTCAATGAATGCTGTTAAACAGTTCATTATTAAAGTCTAGAGTTATGTGAGCATGCCCAGAATAAATTATAAAGATGATGGTATTTTCTGGTCAAGTTTGAATCTGAAAAGGATATGAATGTTGTGTATATGAATGGACCATATATTGTGTTAAACATGCCTGTTGTCTTGAGGAAATGGTCTGTGGACTTTGTATTTGAGAAAGACAGCTTCAGATTAGCTCCTATATGGGTTCAATTTCCACAGTTACCTTTGAGCCTGTGGGGTGTGAATAGTATAGGAAAGATTACAAGCATCCTTGGAAAACCTATGTTCATGGATGAATGCACATCTAAAAACTGAGGGTGTCCTTTGCTAGAGTGTTGATTGAAATTGATATCACAAGGCCTTTGAACAAGATAGTAAATATCAGAAATCGCAAAGGAATATCATATGAACAAGAAGTAATCTATGAATGGATTCCTCCTGCTGATGTTGGAAAGAAGAATACTGCATATAGAAAAGTGAAAACTCGGACTCAATGGAGACCCAAAAAACAGCAAAAGAAACCAACCATCAACATGTAATACCCGAGATCTTTATTCCGGATTCGTTGGGTTTTCTGGGTTTTATCGAATTGTCATGGTCCTCATCGTAGGAATTTCGTGCCATGTTTGGTTGTGACTTGTTGGGACATGTTTTTGGAGGCATTTCGGATCACTTTGTGAGTTTTTGAGATTTTGTGGCGTAGCGCACGCTAATGCTTGAAGCATAGCGCACGCTACTGCATGGTGTTTAGCGCACGCTACTGAATGTGTAGCGCACGCTAAACTGGCAAGCGGCCCAAAGAGCTACCGGATCGGGATCGAGCTTTGTTAGCGCACGCTAAGGCCGATAGCTAGCGCACGCTATCGATCGCTTAGCGCACGCTTGCTCTGGTTTCTAGCGCACGCTGCTCGAGGTGCGATCCGCCTGTGGCTACTGGACTGGTTTTTGTGACCCGTTAGCGCACGCTACGGCTTTTGGGCTAGCGCACGCTAACTAGGTTATACGCGGTTTCTCTGGAGCGTTGACCCCGTTAGCGCACGCTAATGAAGGATGATTAGCGCACGCTAATACTGTCCAGTATAAATACTGGACAGCAGCATTAAGTCGTCATTTCCCACTTTTCTTCATCCCTTCCGACGGGAGTGAGATCCAGAGGCGAGTAGGACCGATCTTTTTCTTCTAGCTTCATCTTTGAGCGGATTTGTAGATGTTTAACAACATCTAATCGTCTTCTTGGTCCAAATCAAGGTAATCTCTTGTTAGAACCCTATTTTCTTAAATTTGGGGTTTTTGTTTGGATTTGTGATTCTTGACCGATCTCATCCGATCGGTTATTTGTTCTTGTTTGTCTTGACCGTAATCTTTAGATTTTGTTAACCGTTCATCGATTTTTATCGCCCGAATCAACGATTCTTGATTTCTTTGAGAATACTTAGATCCTTGTCGTTTTTAGGATCGTTTCGGATTTCGATTAGTGTTATTGATTTGTGGTGATGCTATTTTCGTAGTATTCGTGGGCTGTCGAAGTCTTGATCGTTTTTGGAGGTTCGAAGGTTTCCCGATCGTGCCCGTTCGTCGTTTTGTCGCTCGTGATATCGAGCCAAGTATCTTGTCCATACGTTTCATGTTTCGTAGGCGTAATTAATGGTAAAGGAATTCGTGCGAAATCCAATGTTTAATGAACGTAAAAAGGGATCGGTATATTCTCGATAAATGTTGTCTTTCAACGATAATTTATGTACTTCGTGAATATATGTGTTCTCGGAATATGTGTGTTGGATTTGTATGTTGAAAAGATGATATGATCACCTTGAATGAGTTTATTAGACCGTAATCCTTTGCCGGGGATTACGTAACGTTATGTGTACTTGTTCGTTAAGAATGTATTACGTGGGATATTAGTTGTTACTCCTTTGAAAGGAGGTTGTGATGTTTAAGTGTTGCTTGGCTTGATGTTCTGCTCATTGTGATGTGATTGCTGAAAGTGATGTGCCTCCGGGTAGGATTGTTGAATCTCCGGGATCCATACTTGCTAGTATGGGTCGGGCGTGACCGTAGGGTTATCCAATCCGGGTATGTCTTGCGGGGACTCCGAGGTTCGGGGCTTGCTAGCCCGATGCCGAGATAACTTGTGGGGTTATCATCGGGTATGTCTTGTGGGGACTCCGAGGTTCGTGGCTTGTTAGCCCGATGCCGGGATAACTTATGGTTGTGGTATGGAATGGTTCTGTGGTTGTGGCCACGAGGACATGTGATTTTTGGTATGGCTTCCTGTTGGGTTATTCACTCAGGTATGTTCTACGGGAGCATCTGAGGTTCGTGGCTTGTTAGCACGGGACGCGAATAATCCTTAGGAACATGTGATATGTGATTCGGGTTGTGGACCCTGTGGCTTATGATTTGGGTCTTGGACCCCGTGTGTTGTGAATTGGGTTGTGAAACCGCGTTTTATTATTGGAATCGTATTTTGGAAAGATGATTTTGGGCCGTGTCCCCAAGTGTTTTCGAAAGACTTGAGAATTCCTTATTTCCAAATGTTTCAAACTCCCGAGACCGTAAAATATTTTGTATGAGACACATGGTTCTTTTCCTACCTTTTATAAATCAAACTGTTTTGATTAAGTGATTTATCTCGGGAAATATATATTCAAGATTTTATATTCTTGAAGCACGTTGTGTATGGCTTGTACTTTTAGTTTTATACTTGCACTAGCAAAACAGTGGAGTTTGCTAACCCCAGTATTCGGGGGGTGGATGTCTGTATTGCGTCCAGGTACTTGCAGGTAGCTGGGGAGTGAATCACAGGATCGATACGAAGGATGATGGGAAACGAAGATACTAATCACGTGAAGACCAATTGTAGAGTATTTGGTAGAGTTATGTTGGTTATCCCTCCGATGTGTTGTTACCCCGATTTATGGGAAGTGTTATTGTATTCTAGCCCCTGCGTGGGTATGTGTTCTGGGCAAGTATCATGTATGTAATGTTGTGTGTGTTGTGATATAAGACCTAATCGGTCTAACGGTCCTTTACGTAGCCATGTCGGCATGTGAAGTGACGCATTGTTTTGTATTTAGCCTGGTAGATCCTCGCGGAGAGGGTCTGCGGCGCTGTAATATTCCCGATTGGTTTGGGGGTGTTACAGAATATGGTATCGGAGCTTAGGTTGAGGAAACCTAGGCTGTCGGGTTGAGTTAAGTGTTGTCGGATCTTGTCTTGTCAGATTTGGTCTGACTGAGTGGTGTCGCGACGCGTCGTCTGAGTTGTCGGTCGTGATTAGTATCGAGGTGCAACCATCATCTTCGTGCGATCTGTGGATGTAAGTCTCCCTACTTTGTTGTGTCTCGTGCTATACGACTTTATGTAATTCTGTGTTACTATGTGGAGTCTAATTGTGCCTCGTGAATACTTATTCCATACTTGTTTGATTCTCGTATTGTGTTGGAATAAAGAGCAGTACCGGTGTGCATGTATATATGTATACATCTTTGTGTGAAATCGTTTTTACAGGGATGGTGTTTTGGACTAGTTACTCAATAAAAGTTTATCAATGTGGTATTTTAAACTTCAAATGTTTTGGGGAAGTCACGTAAATTCTATTTAAAAATATCCTTCGAGAAGAAAAAAATGATTTGATTTTCGTATGATGACCTCGAGACCAAAGATTTTGAGAAGTCAAACTACACATATTATATTTTCATTTTGCATTGAAAATTTTCAAAATTTGATTTTAAATGCTTAAACGAGGTCTACCAATAGTTTACTTGAGACGTGACTTCCGCCTTCAATTTTTTTTTCGATTAAACGATATGTAGTGAGAATGTAAATTGTTGGCGCTTGGATTCGTATGTTACTATTTATATGTAACCTTCGGCTTTTGGCATTATTTGGTATATGTTCATGAATGTGTTGCTGAATTAGTATAGCTAGCGCACGCTAAGTCTCTGTTGAATCATACCTTAACCGATCCGAGCGAAGCTCTAAACTACATTCGCCGTAAGTCTAACTTTTGCGATTGTTAGCCGACCGTTCGAGACGGTACTCCATGTGTGTTGTTCATGAATAACAACTGTTGGGTGTGGTTATGTGTAATTTGAACTGTGTTCTTGTTCGTTGCGTGTGTAAAGTTCAAAGTGACTTTTTGGGTACTTTTACCAAATAGTGTGTGTTTCAAAATGACCTTTCGTATTTGTAAATTTGAATTATTTCGTTGACCCTTTTTCCCAACTCTTTTGTCGGGCGATTTAACATATATTTTGAAACTATTGAGTTTTCGCGTCTACGCCTTGTAATTTCAAACGGTATTTGGTGACGGTATTTGGTGTTTGGAAAATGATTTTTGGGGAGTATTTGGAAAGTATTACCGTCATCGGCCTTTTTGGCATTTTGGAACGTTTTCGAAAATGGTTTTCAACTTGGTGAGTTCCGGCGCGGAAACCGTACAGAAAGTGATTTTGATATAATGGATGATTTCAATTTCATTACATTTATAAATCGCATAACAACGGCATTACAAATGAAGATTGTTGGTATAATAGTTTGTATATTGTGCTCTAGCTGGAATTAAATGGTAATATGTATATAATTTAATGATGTTGGATTAAAGACAGAGATGTGAATATCTTGCTATGTGTTATGATCTTTCGTTACCATAGGTTGTTGTTTGTTAGTATGCCGAGGGGCAGAGGTCGTGGTCGTAACCGTGGTGTTGATGGCCACGGGGATCAGATGCAGAATCGAGGGAATGTCGTTGAGAATGATTTTAGTTTGGGTGTTGCTACTATATTGCAACAAGTAGCGACTCAGATGACTCAGTTGACCCAGGTGGTTCAACGTAGCATTGACGCAAGTCAGAACGTTGGTGTAAATCAATGGCTTCGCGAGGTAGTTCGTATGAATCCCCCTCGATTCGCAGTCTGCGGATGCGTTGGGATGATTGGATTTTCCACTGGGAAAGATTTTCGAGGCCGGATGTCCCGAAGAGCGGAAAGTACCTATCGCCGCACCTTCTCGACAAGGATGCCGCTAATTGGTGGGAAGCTGTTAAACCTCGTGATCGTGATGTCACGTGGGCGGAGTTCCAAGCATTTATGGAAGCCGAGTTACGCCCGAAACCGATTAGAGAGCAGAGGATTCGTGAATTCTACTTGGCGTAACCGCAAGATATATCGGTGTCGCAAGCTATCATCGATTATAGCAAACAACTCGATTATGTGCGAGACCGGTGAGAACCGAGGAAGAGAGAATCCTTCACTTTGACAGACGGATGAAGCGGATATTCGCGTGTATATGTCGATTCACCGCACTTCGTTGAGGGACTATCAAGATCGAGCACTAGCCCGTGAACTAGCTTCGTTATCATCGAGCGTGTCTCCGAGTCGAAGAAGCGTAAGAAGTCCGATGATCGCGTGGACGCAGGTGAGTCGGTGTTTCCAATTTGCAACGTAGTAGTCTTTCCGCTGTGAAGCTCCATCGCTCGATGCGTGGAACTGAGAATTCCAAGTCTTCTGTTCTGACTCCTGGTAAAGCCAGGAGATGTTTTAACTGTAATGTGGCGGGACATGTTCGTGCACATTGTCCTTCTCCGCCAGTAACGTGTTACAGGTGTGGACTCGAGGGGCACCGAGTTCAGTTTTGCGAGATGGTTTCCGAGCCTTCCGGGGCACGGACTTGAGCACCGACATCTGGATCGACTCCGAGAAACCCTGAGTGGCTTATCCTATCAGATGTTTGTTATGTTATTTCCCTCGTTTTGTTGTTTTGATATTCCGGAGATTAACTTCTTTTATTCGAAGTGAATCGGATTTTGAACTCAGACTTTCGACTGGCCGAATCGCTTATGTTCGTTGATGTTTTACGAACTTGTCCTGTTCTGTGCTTTTGGTTGACCAAACGAGTTGTAGTATTGTTTCAGAATAAACCGTTTGTCGCTACGACTTTCCAATTGCAATTCCCTTTCCTGTGGATCTTATGTGAATACACATCTTGTTGTTTTCACCGAATCGTATATTGTCTCAAGCCGAGATGTGAACTTTGGGGTTGTTGTTTGAGTATTATTGTTTGTCGTGATTCGAACATGATTGATCGACTGTTGTCGTCTCGATCGTTGTAACTCAATCGTTTGATGGTTCAGTTTTTGTTGATCTCGTTTCGTAATCGTTGAGCGCCTGTGCTCCTTCGTGATTTCCTTAAGTTCGGGAAATTTGCTTCATTTTCGACCTCCCAATCCTCGTGTTGTGGAATTTCGTATTTGTTCAGCGATTAGATCGCATTGTGATTGGTGTACTGCTGAACTGTCCAACCGTATTGATTTTCGTTCGTCGTGTTTTGTAATTTCGGCAACGGATATCGTGTGTTATCCGAGTTTGTTTTGCGTCGTTCGTTTTATGTTTCAAGTTTCGAGGACGAAACTTCTTTTAAGAGGGGTAGAATGTAATACCCGAGATCTTTATTCCGGATTCGTTGGGTTTTCTGGGTTTTATCGAATTGTCATGGTCCTCATCGTAGGAATTTCGTGCCATGTTTGGTTGTGACTTGTTGGGACATGTTTTTGGAGGCATTTCGGATCACTTTGTGAGTTTTTGAGATTTTGTGGCGTAGCGCACGCTAATGCTTGAAGCATAGCGCACGCTACTGCATGGTGTTTAGCGCACGCTACTGAATGTGTAGCGCACGCTAAACTGGCAAGCCAGAGGGCCCAAAGAGCTACCGGATCGGGATCGAGCTTTGTTAGCGCACGCTAAGGCCGATAGCTAGCGCACGCTATCGACTGCTTAGCGCACGCTTCCTCTTCTTTCTAGCGCACGCTACTCGGTAGGTGCAGTTCTGTCCAGGGGCTACTGGACTGGTTTTTGTGACCCGTTAGCGCACGCTACGGCTTTTGGGCTAGCGCACGCTAACTAGGTTATACGCGGTTTCTCTGGAGCGTTGACCCCGTTAGCGCACGCTAATGAAGGATGATTAGCGCACGCTAATCGGCCCAAAGATAAATACCGACAATGAAGATTAAGTCGTCATTTCCCACTTTTCTTCATCCCTTCCGACGGGAGTGAGATCCAGAGGCGAGTAGGACCGATCTTTTTCTTCTAGCTTCATCTTTGAGCGGATTTGTAGATGTTTAACAACATCTAATCGTCTTCTTGGTCCAAATCAAGGTAATCTCTTGTTAGAACCCTATTTTCTTAAATTTGGGGTTTTTGTCGATTTGTGATTCTTGACCGATCTCATCCGATCGGTTATTTGTTCTTGTTTGTCTTGACCGTAATCTTTAGATTTTGTTAACCGCTCATCGATTTTTATCGCCCAATCAACGATTCTTGATTTCTTTGAGAATACTTAGATCCTTGTCGCTTTTAGGATCGCTTTGATTTCGATTAGTGTTATTGATTTGTGGTGATGCTATTTTCGTAGTATTCGTGGGTTTGTCAAGTCTTGATCGCTTTTGAGGTTGAAGGTTTCCGATCGTGCCCGCTCGCTGCTTTGTCGCTCGTGATATCGAGCCAAGTATCTTGTCCATACGTTTCATGTTTCGTAGCGTAATTAATGGTAAAGGAATTCGCATCGAAATCCAATGTTTAATGAACGTAAAAGGGATCGGTATATATTCTCGATAAATGTTGTCTTTCAACGATAATTTATGTACTTCGTGAATATATGTGTTCTCGGAATATGTGTGTTGGATTTGTATGTTGAAAAGATGATATGATCACCTTGAATGAGTTTATTAGACCGTAATCCTTTGCCGGGGATTACGTAACGTTATGTGTACTTGTTCGTTAAGAATGTATTACGTGGGATATTAGTTGTTACTCCTTTGAAAGGAGGTTGTGATGTTTAAGTGTTGCTTGGCTTGATGTTCTGCTCATTGTGATGTGATTGCCGAAAGTGATGTGCCTCCGGGTAGGATTGTTGAATCTCAGGATCCATACTTGCTAGTATGGGTCGGGCGTGACCGTAGGGTTATCCAATCCGGCATGTCTTGCGGGGACTCCGAGGTTCGGGGCTTGCTAGCCCGATGCCGAGATAACTTGTGGGGTTATCATCGGGTATGTCTTGTGGGGACTCCGAGGTTCGTGGCTTGTTAGCCCGATGCCGGGATAACTTATGGTTGTGGTATGGAATGGTTCTGTGGTTGTGGCCACGAGGACATGTGATTTTTGGTATGGCTTCCTGTTGGGTTATTCACTCAGGTATGTTCTACGGGAGCATCTGAGGTTCGTGGCTTGTTAGCACGGGACGCGAATAATCCTTAGGAACATGTGATATGTGATTCGGGTTGTGGACCCTGTGGCTTATGATTTGGGTCTTGGACCCCGTGTGTTGTGAATTGGGTTGTGAAACCGCGTTTTATTATTGGAATCGTATTTTGGAAAGATGATTTTGGGCCGTGTCCCCAAGTGTTTTCGAAAGACTTGAGAATTCCTTATTTCCAAATGTTTCAAACTCCCGAGACCGTAAAATATTTTGTATGAGACACATGGTTCTTTTCCTACCTTTTATAAATCAAACTGTTTTGATTAAGTGATTTATCTCGGGAAATATATATTCAAGATTTTATATTCTTGAAGCACGTTGTATGGCTTGTACTCTTAGTTTTATACTTGCACTAGCAAAACAGTGGAGTTTGCTAACCCCAGTATTCGGGGTGGATGTCTCAGACAAGGCCCGTGTACTTGCAGTAATGGGAGTGAATCACAGGATCGATACGAAGGATGATGGGAAACGAAGATACTAATCACGTGAAGACCAATTGTAGAGTATTTGGTAGAGTTATGTTGGTTATCCCTCCGATGTGTTGTTACCCCGATTTATGGGAAGTGTTATTGTATTCTAGCCCCTGCGTGGGTATGTGTTCTGGGCAAGTATCACGTATGTAATGTTGTGTGTGTTGTGATATAAGACCTAATCGGTCTAACGGTCCTTTACGTAGCCATGTCGGCATGTGAAGTGACGCATTGTTTTGTATTTAGCCTGGTAGATCCTCGCGGAGAGGGTCTGCGGCGCTGTAATATTCCCGATTGGTTTGGGGGTGTTACACAACAATCAAAGCCAACAGGCAAAGAAAGTTGATGAGAAGAAGGGTCATGAGAAGCCTACAACAGAAGAAACTACTAGCACAGCTGAAACAGAAGTATGGACTGAAGTTAAAAGAAAGAAAACTGACGAAGGAAAACTAGTTCAGACTACAAATGCTGAGAATAAGGTGGGAAAAAGGACTGGAGAACATGAATATAAATGCCTAAATGGATTCAATCTTCTGAGGGTTGGTGACTGCCTTGCAGAAGAGGATGATCCTGACCCATGATGATCTCTTGGAATATAAGGGGCATGAATAAAGATGCAAAGCACAATGAGGCTTGCTCCTTCCTCAATAAGATGAAAGTGTATATTGCAGCCATACTTGAAACAAGAATAAAAAAAGGAAGTGCAGAGAAGATAAAGCAAAAGGTTTGGAAATAAATGGATGTTTTTGGACAACTATGATTAACACTATAATGGCAGGATTTGGTTGATGTGGGATAGAACTCAAGTACAGGTCAATCTTAAGCAAGCTTCTGAACAGAGTTTGCACTGTCAAGTAGAGAGTCTGGATAAGGAATTTGAGTTCCAATTAATTGTAGTGTATGCTCATAACCAGCTCTGTGAGAGGAAAAACTATGGGAGGAAATAGAGCAGATTGCTGCTTCTGCAAGGAGCTTGGATTGTGATTGGGGACTTTAACAATGTCTTAGGTGTACAGGATGGGATTGGGGTCAATCCTGTACAGAGGCATGAATATGTTGAAATGGAATAAATGATTATGAGAACTGGGATCAGTGAGATTGAGATGGAAGGTTATGAGTACACCTGGTCAAATAGACACTCCCAAGGCACTATCTACTCTAAAATTGATAGAGCCTTTGGAAATGTAAATTGGTTTCAGAAGTATCATGAATGGCAGTTGTAGGCCCTTGAACCTGGTATTTCAGACCACACCCCCTGATAATCAAGAAAAGGAGACAAGTGTTCAGTCAAAAAGCAGGCATGTTCAGATTCCTCAATACAATTGTGGAGAAAGAATCTTTCCAACACACTGTGCAGAGACAGTGGAGCATCCAGATACAAGGAAACTCAATGTATGTACTCTGGACAAAACTGAAACTACTCCAACCTAGCTTGAAGTTGTTATGCAAAGAAGATACTATTGTTATACAATCGGGTTCTGGTCACCTGGAGTGACGCTGGTCTCTTGCCCATCTCGAGGGATCTCAACCATGAGGTGTGGTTATCCGAAAGAAGTTCTCCGACGATTTTCTCGCCAACAGAACCAAACTGATGCTGCAAAATCGCAGCGGATCAGCCCTTATCCAAGCGGTTCGAGTAAATCCGGCAAGAGAACCTCCTTAATGGATCTACATACAAGAACTTAACATGCGAAGACCCTCTGGCGTGAGAGTAAGTATTACGAATATAGAGTAAGAATAGGAGCAATTGACTATGCTGAGAGTCAAGAGTTCTGTGTCAGTGTAGGTGTAAGGACATCAGCTTATATAGGCATGATGTTGTAACCCTAACTTGTAAGGAATTCATAGAGTCTATATTGGTATTGGACTCTATGTTATGTGAGTAGAATCCTGATAAGGATTGTCTACGTAGTTTTCTTGTGGAGAGGGTCTCCTTGTTAGGAAAGGATTTCCTTATTTGTGTAAATCTTGGATTCTGCCGTAGATTCTGTGTCATACTAAAAGAATAGGACTGTCCACCAAGAAGTGACTTAAGTTGAGGGACCTCGGCTTGTTTTGCCATTAAGCTGAGTTGGCGTAATGGGTTGGTTGTCTGGTAACCAATTCTTGACTTAAAGTTGAGTTAAGCCCTAATCGAGTTTAGGCCATGTATGTATGTCGGTCTAACCGTCGTACTCGAGGGCCGAGTTGATGAATTTATTCCTGGGCTTCATATGATCCTAGTTTATGGGCACTGTTGGGCTTATGCCCAAGCTCATCGGATCTACATAATCATCTCGGTTTATGTTGTTCACCTTCACATGTTGAATTATTGACAACTAAAAATTGCATAAAATATTCTTGCACCTGTACAGGAACTGTAGAGACATCAACAAACCTGAATATTAATGTCATTTGCTCTTCCTTACTAATGTTAGAATTACTGAAAATACTTAGCTTCTATAATTTTCAAGGATTGCACTCTTAATTTCAGAAGCTAGCATGTGTATCGCGATAGTGGTAATGAATTTCTTGATCTTGCTTCCTCCAGAGATGGTCTTTCAAGGTTGAGTCCCACTTGACAACAGTCTCGACTAAATTCACAAAATTTACATTACCTTCTTCGTATATCTTCTCACCATTAGACCACGAAATGCCAAACTCCGTTCAGCTAAATAGCGCATAAATCCAAACAATCTCCACAATACATTATTCCGATGTTCTGTTTCCAACTTAATTTGCTCTTGCATAATTTGACAAATGGCTTGGTCATTTTTTTAGCCTAACAACCAATCTCTCTCCACACACACACACACACACACATACACACACACACACACACACATATATATATATATATATATATATATATATATATATATATATATCTAACAACCAAATGACTCCAATCCCTCAATCCACCATTGCACTAATTGACTTTGTTGTTGTTTGTTCTTAAATAATTTACAACAGAAATAAAATATACGGTCAAGATCTTAAGAGTACACTAGCCAACTTCTTTGATGTGTCTCCCCATTTGGTAATAACCTAGTATAAGAGTCGGAACTAAAACGCCTCTTATGTTCATCTTTAGGGCCTTTCCTATTAATATATCTCTTTTAGGGCCATTTTTTACCAACAAATTAGTATAAAGAGTATCCCAATTTCAAAGTTCATAAATATTCACTCTAATATCCCAATTATCATCACCATTCCCACCCAAACAACTAAACGTGATTCCACTATATTTTCTTCGTGTGAGTTCTCTACAAGTTCATCATCAACTTCTATAGTTGTTGCTTCTACATGTTCATGCTCATACTCTTCAACATTCACCGTCAAGTGCTCATACTTGACTTTGAATTAAGAGCTAATCTTTTCTTTTCCTTCTGCGTTTAGTACAATCAGAATCGTACTTTCTATTGAAAAGCATCATAGATTAATAAAAAATTTAGACTTCATTATGAAGAATATTTGTTAAAAAAATTTTTTTTGAAACCCTAACAAATTTATATCACATGAAGTTGGGGTTCTCTAAATTAAAACCCTAAGTATGAAATAATAAGTAGGGAACTTTACATATTTATACAAGTTATACAAATTAATTACAAAAATAAAACAAAAGAAAAGTATTTACATGTCTAACATATTTCGTCTTCCCATAATAACAAAATCTCCGCCCACATCCCTAAAAAGTAGCCCTTAAAATGAGCCGTAAGTTTCTTACTCTCTCTCCTCTCCCTTTCTCCAATTTTCTTTTTTCCTCTCTCTGCCACTACACGTTTCTCTTATTTTTCTCTTTCCCCACATTTTTCTTTCCCCACCCCAAAATCTAATTCTTTTCTATGCAGAAGCGTCCCCCATATCTCTCTCTTATTTCTTTTTTTTTTTCTTTTTTTTTCTTTCTCTGCAAATACATTCGGCACTCCATATTTCCCACCTTAGATCTATTTTTTCTAATTTCCATTTATTTTTTCCCCAAAATAAATCCTCCAATCTTTATAGATACGTCCCCCTGCAGATTTAGTTGGTTTGATTTAGTGAAAATATAGAAAATATTTTAGTTGGATAATTGCAAGTAGTGAATATTGGATTTCGATACCAATTAATCTTGCACGTTAATTTGTTTATATTTAACAATAAAAATTGAATGTACAAAACTATGGATACTATCAAGTATTATTTGATTACCTAAAATTGTATTTGGATACTAGTTAATGTTGAGTATTATTTGATTACCTAAAATTGTATTTGGATACTTAGTTAATGTTGCTCTTTAATTTTTTTTATATTAAAAATTAAAAGCATATGTGACTATGTATACCATTTACTCTTGTCTATGATTTTTTTTGTATATTTGCAATGAAATTGTAGGTACAAAACTATAGATATCAAGTATTATTTGATCACCTAACATTTGAATATTAGTTATTTTGCCTATTTATTTTATTTAATAAAAAAAATAGACAAAATGTGAATATTATTATTTTTGAGTTTTTAAAATTTGTAATGTTAAATATAATCATGTGAATACTTGAAAGTAATAACTTAGTTATGATACTACTGCATTTGGTTACCAATTATTTCTACTCACAAATTCGTTTATATTTCACAATGAAAAACAGTAGAAATATATTTGGATACCTATACATATTTATTGTTATTTATTCGGAAAAATAATAGTATCTCTTGTTTTATAAATGGGTCACCAGAAATTAATTCTCATGAACCCAGCATGAAGTAACCATATACATTAATTTATGTTTTCAATCATAGTTCGTTTGGTATCCAATTGCAATATCACACGAACATCAAATATATTTTCAATAATTAAAAAATGAGTCATTTGAGTATCCATTCTCTTCTAATCGAGTAACACCTAAATTCTCAGATTTGAAATTAGGGTTTTCAATTTTTACCCCCAACCAGCCATCTTGCTGCTGCCAGCCAGTGCGGGAGAAAAACCCGGATACCGAACAAACTTATGGAATTCTGTCCAGCGAATTGCCTTCTCCGGCCCTTTCACGTCGCCGCCCATTCTGCCTTGTCTGCAGGACGCTATGCATGTCCATTGCTAATTGAAAGCGAGGCCCCGATCCTTTTACCGTCCACGACGAACAGTTGGGTTCGAAATCCAGGTTTTCAAAGTCCATTTTTTCTTAGAAAGCAGATCTGCGTTTTTTATTTTCAAAACTTAATTAAAATAAATCTGCAAAATTTAAGAATTTCTACAGATGTAGATGTGTGTGGCATGGGGTTTCAAAGAAAAATTGAGAAATAAAGAGAGGGAGATGACAGATAAAGAGAGGGAGGGAGGAGGGAGGATAAAGAGAGGGAGGGAGGAGTAGGGGGAGACAAAACCTAAAGCAAATAAAGACGAATCCTAAAAGGAGAGTATATGTATATATAAATATGTAATTAAAAGGCACATGTTGGTTATTTGTGTAATTATTTTTTAATGGTGTTATTACTGTAATATTTAAATAAAATGTATTAGTTGCTGTAATTTTCCCTAATAAGTATTAAGCAATAAGCACTCACTTGAAATCCAAGTCTCCAACACGTTGCTATAATATTACAATCCAACGATTTGCATTAAACAGTACTCCCACCGTCCGTTAAAAATTTACCCCAGTTGGGATGACACGAGTTTTAAGAAAAGCTGGTATAAAGTGATTTAGTTATGGGTGTTTAAATCGGATATCCGGAAATTTAGATACTCGAAATTTCGGATATCCAGAAATTCGGATATTAGATTTTGATATCCGATATCCGAAAAAAATATCCGAAATATTTTTTTACTACTTAATTGTTCACAACCAATTAAATATAAACTCAATCAACAAGTTATCTTAAATAAATAATACCAAAATACCAATTGAAAACAATAGAAATAAATATATTCATATTATTTGCCAAACAGAGTGTATACCTTCATATTATTTGAAATATAAAACAATATGAATTATATATTTTTTGGGTATTTGGATATCCGAACATCCAAAAATTTTGAAAAAGCATATTCGATATCCGAATTTTAGTGGAGAAATGGTTTCATTTCTTGAGAAGAAAAAGGAGAGAAATTTTTCTTTTATAACTGAGACAAATTTACGACGAACATTCCAATATAGAAATTGGAACAAATTCTTAGTGGACGGAGGAATTGGTGGAAAATATCCGACGTTGAGGTAATCAATCTCCTCATTAGTAGATTTGTCGGGGTAGATTTGATGAAGAGCTGTTTCAGGCCCATGGATTTTGAGGGTCTATAAGTGGAATTGGTCGCATGATATACGAAATTATCTTTAAAAGTTAGACCCTATATTTATGGGGCTTAGTGGTGTTGACTATTGATGTTAAATTTCTTTCCTAAGGACTGTGTTTCCATATTTATGTGGGCAGTGGTATTGAGGTTAAATTTCTTTCCTAACGAAGCATCATGGCCCGTGTGATGCACGAGCTTTTTTCAACATGATTAAATTATACTTGTATTTCGGGTAAAAAGTGTTAGTGTTATGTTGACACGTTGATTTCTTTTGTATATACTCTTAATCTTCACTCATCATGTGTACCATCAAATCGTTGATGTTGCTGTCCCGTTTACCCTAATTCGCTTTCTCGTTGCCATGAACTGTGTAAGGCAAGTTTATAAGCACAAAATAAAAAGGCTTTCAACTCATCTTAATAACTAATATTTGTAAAGAAGAAAAACAAAAATGCCATAGTCCATGCGGTGGACAATGCAGGGATTTTAAATATGAATTTTAATTTTTAGTAAAAGATCAATACATCGATTATGGATACCCTAAAAAACAACTTATATAAACATCTCCTTCATTCAATATTGCAACCCACCAACGTATCTCACAACTCCATAAGATAACATAAACCTAAACCAAATTATTACATATAAAATTTTAATTTCCTGAGTAATGTGATGGGAAGAACCTTAAATTCAGTCATAGGAATGTGGTAATTATCTCTAAATTAAATCTATGTTTTGTTAAGGGTATATATATAATGAAATGCATGTGACACATTCAATTCTACAGTGCATATGTAGAGACGCTATGTAGCAAATAAAACAAATGGGTGGTTTAATGAAAAAAAACCAAGGGATTATATGGCTCTTGAAAAAGTGTAATTAAATTGATAAAATTAATTAGTTATTGAAACATAATGGAGGATTCAATGAAAGAAACCCAAAAGCGTGTTGTTGCAAATGGACATACAGAGGAAGGTCACAAACTTGACACCAAATATATACTTGTACTTATTCATATTATAAGGACATACCAAGTAACAGATCCAAAATTGACACTAAGAAAAATTTAAGATCCATATTCAATAATAGAATAAAAACCAAACTTAAAAGCAGAACTACATCAAGCACCCCAACTCTTTCGCCGGCTCAAGATGACATTTCTTAACACTTATCCTCGTTCAACCCCACACCGAAGTACAAAAATATCGGGTCAACAGCACCATCCTTGTAGTAAGCAAACACTATTGTACTATCATCATGCATGCTCTCCTCAACGAAACTACAATACATAAAGCCATTGTTGTGCACAATTAACATTCAAGCTTCTCAAAAAATTGTATTTAAAGTTACCACAAAACTTAAGATGAGCAGAAGACTTACAACTGAAGGTTGCTAAGTTTTCTCAAGAGGTACTTTGTTGCAGCCTCAATGTTCTTCTTGAAGAAGACTTGTCTCTCTTCATCAAGCTTGGGTGTGATCAACTTGAGGTACTTCTTGATGTAATCAACAAACTGCTTCTTGTCGAAGGGAGGTTGCTCCTACACGTACAAAGTATTTTACATTATAAATCTATAAACAATTTCAAATCTTAATGAGATATGAAAATTAGACGACAGGTTTTAGTTTTTGCCTGGAGTCTGAAAGTGTCAACAATGTCGACAACCTTCACTGCTTGATCGTCAATACCTTCATCTTCATCACCTTTTGTTAATAAAATTGTTTGAATAAAAATGTATCAAATACATGAGTCTTAAAATGTTACTTTAACAAATATGTATCACTCCAAAAATGGTTACTTTGGCATACTGAAACGTTGGAGCAGCTATAGCGTAAACTTTAAATGAAAATTACACAAATGTAGCATGCCTTGGTAAATGCAGGAAGTGCACCACGTATACAGTTTAGTAGTCGGGGCAATTTGGAACAAATACTTATGAATGGGCTGACTTTGGTTCTCTATAATGTCAAAAAGGTCAAATAAAACAAATAGCTTGAATGGAAATGAGTCAAATGGGCCAACCAGGTTAAAAGTCGTGCAAACTCAATTTAAACAAAAAAATAGATTATAATTTTATTTTTGTTATTGTAAAAAAAGATCCGAACATTAACTATCTATAAAATTTGAATCAGAAAGTGCTTGCGGGTCAAGCCAGCCTAAACCGGCCCATTTAAATCCATACTAAAAAGTGACATGTCTCACATATACTAAAAGGTGACTCGTTTTGAACCTGAACCTACCCATCTTGGCACCTCTAGTAGTCTAGTGTTCCGTATAAGAAATCTAACTTCCGATGTTAACAATCTAAAATGAGATAGAAATACTAAAGATTTATGAAAACCACATGAACAAACTTGGCAAAGCCAACACCAAGGGGAGATCCATTGCATAAAGCGACTGAACCCCCATTTACCAACGAAGCATAAATTAGCCAAGGACCCATCATCCATCCAAGATTAGCTGGCCATGCAACAATGTCACCATTGTAAACATCCATATGACTCACTGTTACCATGAATTATGGATCAATGAAGACTGTTTCCTTTTTGTTAGCAACTTGAAATTGCTTCTGATGTTGTTCACTATCCTGTTAAACAGTTCGGAATTTACGATCGTGAGTCAAAAAGCCAAAGGCACAGGTATGCAAAAAAACACTTTAAAATAATGAATCAACCATTAAACACAAAAATAGGTAAAATAAAGATATATACAAACACCCATAAGTCATTTTGCACACTGGTAAAACAAACTTCCAAATCGCATCTGTCCGTGTAAGTACCTTCCTTTTCAGTATTCGTCTGGTTTGCATAGGTAACTGGTTATCAAACGCATATTTGCCACCCGAACTATTACTAGAGACCATATGTGACTTCCATTTAGTACTTTAAGTTGGATCCATAGCGGACATAGTAGCCAACTTACTAATACTGGCTGCAAAAACCCATACGGTGCAAGTATCAGCATATCGTAATTAACCCACAAATCTAGTTTTTCTAAAAGTAAAGTACTTACGCATAGACAACCCCTGCTGTGTAAGATCGTTCACGAAAGCATCATTAGACAGCAGTGAGAAAGAGTTTGTACGGGAACCTCTTTCAGAGAAACACTCGATCGCTTTTGCCATAGTCCCTGACCCTATAATAAATGAACAATCATGAACAAACGAACCACACAAGTTTCGCTAAGATACAATTGTCATACAAAACAATGAAAGTTTCACTAAGATATAATTATCATAAAAACTAATCTTACTTAAAAGAGACCGCGAGCTTCAATTCTTCGACAGTTGAACCCCCATCTGTGTAACACCCCCGATTTATTCAGGAATATTACAACGCCATAAATCCTTTACATAAGAATTTACAAGGCTGAAAGAAAGAAAATACAATAACAGATACCAACATATAAAAGTAACTGAATTAAAAATACAACAGTTCTGGGTTAATACTGAGAATACAATATCCGAAAGAGGAATATTAATACATCACCGAAATCAATCATCACAATGACAACGTACTCGAGTACTTAATAAAAATAACACAAACAACAGACAATTAAACCCGATCGGAACATCACTCTGCACCCTCGTCATCATGCAGCTCCAGTGGTTGTTTCCCGACTCTCATAGATCCTGAACATAAACAAATGTTCACCCCCGAAGGGGTTAGCACAATGATGCTAGTACAAGTACGATAATCATACAACAATGATTTAATCAGCAATAATCATAACAAGTTTCTCCAACGAGAAATAACAGCAACACATATCACATCATAACAGTCCCAAATATACTCATGGTATTCCAACGATCCAGCGGACACATCTATAGATTCCCATGATGATCCTGCCAGACTAAAGCATGGTGGAACTACCTGTCCAACGATCCAGCGCACACAGCTTTAGATTTCCCATGATGATTCCCGTCGGATCAACGCATGGTGGACAATTAATCACAACACATGTACACAGTACAATCATAACATAACTGACATAATACGGATATTTATAATTAAAGTACTTGCCTCGATTCGATGACAAGGATAAAACTCCCACAACTATCGAAACGCTCGAAGGTTGTCCCCTTCGATCAATCACGTTGCTAAGCTCGAACCTTAACAACATAAATAATATAGAATTCATCTCGTGTCGAACGAACATCTAACAATCCAAATTACGGTTGAAAGTTCATAAAAATGTAACCTGCGGACCTGCTTAACATACGTTACGTATCCTCGGTAGCGTACGTTAAGATTACTCGTTAGCGTACGTAATCTACAAAGTCTAGCGTACGCTGACCATGTATCGACAGTTCCTCTCTGATCAGTCGACTTGACTTGTCTGATGATATAACGTATGTTATGTACCAAACGTAGCGTACGTTAACTAAGCCCGATAGCGTACGTTAACTATATAGTTTAGCGTACGCTAAACATGCATGACAGTTTCTCACTGGGCAGACGACCGTCTAGATTGTGATGAATCTAACGAAATCCTCAGTGATTAACGTGCGTTATCTCCATACATATCATGTTCATACGATTATGAATAATCTTACGGATTCAAACATCTTTGAATTCAAGGAAATGAATATCATCACAATTACTTAAATTCAATCTTGATTATCATTCTCATATGAAGTTCGGTGATCTCAAGCTGATGCACTAGATTTCATTATCATCATTACATTCAGACTACTTCTAAAGAACTAACAAATCCGACTTATAAGAAAGGATATAACCTTCGATGATTCTTTCTTAAGTCCGTTTATCAAAAGTGATATCAATCTCCAAGTCTACGATCAATATGGCAATGCTATTCAATATGGATAATTAATCTCAGAACATTACTTTCATCATTGACGTAATAGGATTCCAACTATGATGTTTCAACAATGATATCTTAAGCATAATCATCCCAACATCTAAACACGATGTGATTGAATCATTCATCAATGGAACTCAATATCTTGATAGCATACTCATCATATCCTTAAGAACACGAATTCAACGTTGGAGATAGTATTAACATACCTTAAGATGAAGAAAACACCGAGACAATAGGTTGACTTCAACTCCGGTTGCTTGTGTGACAATCCAAGATGAGTCTCTACTTTAAGGATCAAGTATGAGTAATCTCCAATCTTCAATGATCAAGTTGAGATGGTTTAAATGTGTTTACGAAGGAAGGGAGGCTCTCTGGAACTTCCAAGAAATGAAGGACAAGTGAAGAAAACGTAAACAAAATAAAATGGGGTGCTGTCCCTTTTATAATGTTTCTGTACATTAGCTGTTTAGCACACGCTACAACAATGTCCTTAGCGCACGCTAACGAGCGTTGACTCTAAAACTGTCCAGGTTCATCCGCGGGAATCTTATCCGGACCCATGTCCGGCTGGCGCATGTGACAGCCGCCCAGCTCAATTATTGGTTGGTTAATGCACGCTACGCTACATTTATAGGGTACGCTAACTCAGACTGATAACGTATGTTAGGCTTCCTTGTTAACGTATGTTATCACGTATTTGCATGGGAAAATTTACATGTTGCCATAACCATGTACGAGGATACAAATACGAGGAATATCACACTTCAATTATCGATATCACAATTCCAAATAATATAGGATTCAACAACATATGGAATACTTAATGATTAATCCGGATATTACATACTCTCCTACTAAAAAGGAGTTTCGTCCCGAAACTCAAGACAAAAATAACTCGGATATCTGAACTTCATGCTATCTTCCGTTTCCCAAGTGGCTTCTTCCACTCCGTGACGTGACCACTGAACTTTAACCAAAATGATCGGTTTGTTCCTCAATTGCTTCACTCGACTCTCGAGTATTCTGATCGGTCTCTCTTCAAATGTGCCATCCTGAGCGACTTCGATCTCACCGAAATCAATGACATGACTAGGATCTGGTATATACTTCCATAACTGGGATACGTGGAATACATTATGAACATGGCTCAATGACGGCGGTAATGCCAATCTATAAGCCAACTCTCCAACTCTCTCAAGAATCTCGAACGGTCCGATATATCTCGGACTCAACTTCCCCTTTCTTCCGAAACAGAAGATTCCCCGAGTAGGAAAAACCTTTAAAAGTACATGATCTCCAGTACTGAACTCCAATGGGCAACGGCGTACGTCTGCGTAAGATTTCTGTGGACTCTGGGCGGTCAACAGCCTTTCACGAATCAAGGCTATCTTCTCTCGTGTCTGTACAATCAATTCCAGTTCCGTCTGGGACAAGTCCGATGAATCATCCCAACATAGGGGCGATCTGCATCTCCTCCCGTATAATACCTCAAATGGTGCCATCTTAATGGAAGCATGCCAACTATTTTTGTAGGTGAATTCAATCAACGGCAGATAAACTTCCCAATCGGGTGATCAATCTGAGGCACAAGCTGTAATATCCGACTGTAACTTTTCATTTTTACCTGTCATTGTATTATTCGGATAATCTGATTATCATGAATCGTTGCATTTAGTATTATGCCGTAGTATTATAGATTTAAATATCATATCGTTGTTAGTTCATTTCAAATGTGATGATTCGATGATAATTGGAGAGTTGTATTTTCGGATTTATTTTGTTGTGGTAGCGTACGCTACACAGTACTATTAACGTACGCTAATCATGTGACTTAGCGTGCGTAAGGTTTCCTCGGTTGCGTACGCTAAGAAGGAATCTGGCAAAGATTGACTTCAAAGACGTGAACCCTTTTAACCGTTAGCATGCATGAGATCTAAATCGAGTGGCGTGTCGGTGAGAATCTACTTTTATTAGCGTCGTAACCCATTTCTCGTTAGCGTGCGCTAGCGGCCTGCGATAATCCAAGACGGAGCCACTGTAAGCCGCTTACGTACGTAATATCGACCGGATAGCGTACGTAAGGGCATTAGCGTACGCTAAACTGTCCTGATAGCGTGCGCTAAGGATGTCCAGTCTATTTATAGGGCCAACCTGTTTTTCATTTCTTCACAACTCTAAACCGATTCTCTCTCCATTTTATCGTCCCTCTGCACTCTAAAAACGATATCAACCTACACCAACTTGTTTCTAATCCTTGAATCTCGGAGTGGAGCTCATTTCCTTGGAGATTTGAAGTTGTTTTTAAGCTTGGAACATATTCTCTCATAGCATTGAAGTTGTTCTTCATTTCTGGAGGTTGGTGTGTTTTCTTCTCTGCATTATTTTCTTATGTTGATGTTAATGACGAATTATACTTCACCTAGAGTTAGATTAAGCAAGTAAAACATAGTTCTAATCCAACCTTTTTAAGACTTTTGATGAATATGTTAAATGAGGGTTTAGTTAGAGGAGTTCTTGATATTGTAGTAATGGTAACCATGTTTGTAGCTGTCATTACTCATCTTCTGGACGAATTTAGCTCAGTAGGACATTGTTGGATCAGTTAGCTTCATCATAACTGGACTTAGTCAAGAACTTGATATCATATAGTGATTAAACACCATTTTAGGTATTTAATTACCTTGAGAGAACTTGATGATGTTAAAGATGAGATTAGATGATCTAGTTCAGGAATCTCATAAGCTTTAACAAATCATGATTGTTCGGGCCACAAGTCTTTGAAGATTGATAAGGATCTTGATAATTTCAACAATAATTTTTCATTAATCTAATGTATTGAGAACTTAGAATATTTTGATCATCATACTAGAATTGGTAAATTCACCATCATGTTAATGAATCCTCCAGCCTTGTAACAAAGACTTTGGTAACCTTCATGAGTATGGTGTAATCTCGTAACTTATGAACTTGTTATTAGCTTAAAAGTCAATTTAAATGAGAGGAGAATAATCATAATGTGCAGATTTTACCTTTCAACCTTTTAATGTTTTGGAAAGTTTAATCATCATAAGATGATCTTAACATCATGATTGGTTATTCAACATACCCTTGATAGAACTCTTGCTTATGATGAACCATGCGAACATTCGGTAAATATTGTAAACCGATTCTTATAGTTGTATTGATGTTAGAAGGACTCTGGCATAAGGTTCCAATAATTTGTAGTAACAAACTATTCTAAAGGATTGTAGGTTCTTACTAATCCTATATTGATAATTATACGAATATGTTTTGAGTAAAATGTATTTCGTTTAAGGTTGATTGTTCGAGTAAAACTTGTCGAGGACCGTCTGCTCCGATAAGAAGAGGACTTTTCTCGTCTCCGTATTAAGGCAAGTTATCTTGCTTGGTTATAATGATGATTAGATTCTTGTGATGATTATATATATTTCATGTGTATGAATTGTCCATGTGACGTTGTCGTGATTTGATATTGTCCTTGACGTTATGGGATTGCATTCCTGGCACGCCGTTTCAATCGTTGATCTCGTTGGTCCTTATTTTCACTTTGGTGCGTTTTTCTTGATCCTTAATCGATGTGTTATCCTTTGAGTTTCGTTGTCATGTTGCATCGTGACATATCCGAGTCATACCGCGTGCCGATTGGTTATTGTGTAGGATTTTCATGTCGGGCACATTTAAGTCGTGTTGGTTGTTGGCCTCACATCGACTGCACACGAGTTGTTGGCTTCGTGAGATCGATTAGGTACAAGACCACACGTGTATTCGATCGATACTCGTTGGTGGCTTGTGCACGGACACATTCGGATCGGGCGTCTTGTGATGTCCATCTTGAGCCATAATGTTAATCGCTCACGCACCATGTTTGATTGGATGTGTTCGATATTTTGTGATCGATTGTTTCATACGCCCGAGGGGTATGATTAATAGTCGAATGATTTTCTTGAGATCTATATATGTGAATTGTATAATGTCGGAAGAATTGATTATCATGTATATCTCGACTGCTTTGGGCAAAATACTTGTATTGTATTTTAGGTCGAGGCAAAGGCAAGACACGGGAAGAGCATGTCGACGGCGAAGGGTTCGGAGGATACTAGTTCAGGGGCCCCCACATCTCTTGTTGTCCGGTTATGTTAAACCGCGTTATGTTATCTCCTGTTTTCATTTAAATTACTTTTTGGTTGTATTTGACATTTGAAGTATTCTCCATCTCCATATGGTTTATACTTGTTTTTCGGATCCTAGGTGTTGTAAGGCCGTTGGCCATATTTTAATAAACTCCTAATCGGAGAAATGACTATTCGTTGTGATTCGGTATCACAAATAATATTTATTTAACCTGTTTTGGATATCGCCTGGTGGGTCCCAGTGTGGGATTCACGGCACTGTAATAACTGCCATTTGGGGTGTTATAGAAGATGGTATCAAAGCGTCGTTTTTTTTTTTTTTTTTTTTTTTGAGTCGTTCAGAAATGAACTAGTATCAAGAGACCTTCGTGTCACGTGTGACCTGTGCAAGCGCCTGACCCTACGAGCCAAATACGGTATGTACTTTATGAGCCATGGTTTAATTACTGGCATGATATTGATATCAGTATGGGTCTCCCTGCTGATCATGTTATTTCAAGAAATTGTGACAGGATTTATCTGATTGATAATCCGAGGTAAATGCTGAAATTATTATACAATTGAAATTGTTCGACTTGACACCGATATGATATTCGGTGCGACATTTGTGGTATCAATAACCGTTTTCCTTGAATATATGATTCCTTGTTACTATTAATTTAGCGTGAATTTTAGTATCTTGAGATCGTACTTATGGTTATCATTACGATTGATTCTTTCAAGATGGAAAGAAACCCGAGAGGTCGTGGGCAGAGGGGGACGAGGCCGCGAAGGGGCCGAATCCCAATACCTCGAGCCAACAGACGCGCGAATGCGGATCGAGTTCCGCAGTGTGGTTCACCTTCTAGGGAACAATCGCACCACTGGGCGCGGGGATGCACGTGTCGATCCTTACGTCGTAATGCGGGGCATGATGACACGATGACTCGATGGGTCAACTAATGGAAGCTATGCAGAGGGCCGCCATCGGGTCAGCAGGGGCTCATCCTCCTCCCGTGAATGGCGGACCCGTGAGTCGGATTATCGCCGACATCTCTCGCCGACCACCGACTTTTGAGGGCTCCTCCGAGCTCGCCGACATTGTGCAATCGGATCGAGCATTTTGAGAAACTTTTCCAGGATGGTGGATCGCCGGAAGAGAATCGCGTCTCGGTAGCCGCGTATTATCTTAGCAAGGGCGCTCATACTCGGTGGCTTTCAAGAAGGCGGTGATGGTGTTTGCACATGGGAGGAATTTAAAACCTCATGCTAGACCGTTACTATCCGGGCCACTCCGTGAGGCCAAACTGCCGGAACTTTTGAACCCCGACCCGTCGAAGACGATGATGTATTATCTCGTTGAGAAATTCCAGCACTCCTTCCTTTCGCCACGACAATTATCCGAACAGAGGCCGATAAGATCAAATACTTTCTCAAGAGGCTTAAACCGAATGAGAATGCAACATTGAATCACCACCGTACTACCTTACCGGAGTTTATCGAGAAGGCTCGAGTACGAACTCACCGCGAAGGAGATTTCCAAGAAGCAACCACACCCAACAACAAAAGGTCCAAGAACCGTAATCGACCGAGAGTAACCGGGGACATTCAGAAGCCCTACCATTGCCAACCCTCCGATCGACCACCCATGACGCCGGCCACTGGATCGCACTCTCGAGCGGTCCCCTCATCCGTTGTGTGCTATAATCATGCGGAGACTGAGGGCATTTCAGCACCAAATGCCCGGCTCGCCGTCACATGCCTTACTTGTGGCAAGATTGGTCACCGTGCTCGTTTTTGCAGGGGTGGGCCCGGACATGATCCATGGCGTCTCATGCTCCTATTCAATCCTCTCCCGTAATCGACGCCTCCGACCGCTTCCTAATGTAGACCACCGGGGCAAATAGGGGAATGGGCCGTGGGAATCAAAGTGGTACACTGTGCCGAATCTGAAACCTGTGGATTTATGAGATGAAGAGAGCCGATGATCCCGAGGCCGCATGATTTCGTATACTCGAGATCCACTCCTGCACTGTGTGTGTTCTTTTTGATACCGGTGCTTCACACTCCTTTATATCTTCTTCTTGTTTAAGTCGTTTGCCTCTAGACCATGTTATCAATTGTGAGCCCTACGTGATTGGTCTACCTGATGGTAGAAGAATTATTGGAAATCGTGAAGTCCAGGATCGTCCGATTCGCTTGAACGACCGTGAGTGGTTGTCAAATCTGATTGTAGTCGATCTACCTAAGGATGATATAATCTTGGGCATCGTTTGGATGGATCGTCACGATGCAATACTCAGTGTCCGCAAGCGGATGGTTACCGCTACTCGATGATGGATTCGAGTGTATTTTTCGAGGTGATAATCCCACTGCTCGGGAGAGTCATCGATGCTATGAAAGCGGTGAAACCGCTTAATCAAGGGTGTATTGGTTATTGGTGCTACATGACCAAAGCAGATCGACTACTTGAATTGGCCGACATTCCGTAGTCCGAGACTACCTGGATGTATTTCCAAACGAGTTGCCGTGCTTACCTCCTCATCGTGACGTGGAGTTTATTATTGAGTTAGAACTGTGTACGCCCCGCTCTCAAAAGCACCGCATCGTATGGCTCCGACCGAGATGCAAGAATTGAAGAACCACTTTGAGGAGTTGGTCGACAAAGGCTATATTCGACCTAGTGCGTCCCTTGGGGAGCACCGGTGTTATTTGTGCGGAAGAAAGATGGATCTCTACGATCAGGTATTGATTACCGTGAGTGAACAGGTAACCATCAAGAACAAGTATCCCTTGCCTCGTATTGATGATTTACTGGACCAACTTCAGGGAGCCGCCGTGTTTTCTAAGATCGACTTAAGATCTGTTATCATCGAGGATTCGAGAGTCGACATTTCAAGACAAAGATTCCGCATCGCTATGGGCATTATGAGTTCGTGGTGATGCCATTTGACCGACTAATGCACCGGATGTTTTCATGGAGTTGATGAATCGAGTTTTTATTAACTATCTGGATCGCTTTGTAGTCGTTTTCATTGACGACATTCTGATTTACTCTCGCGACCACGAGGAGCACGAGAGTCACCTCCACCAAGTTCTCGATACTTTGAGGCGAGAACAACTTTATGGGAAATTTTCTAAGTGTGAGTTCTGGATGCCTGAGGTTGTCTTTCTCGGGCATGTGATATCAGCCGAAGGGGTGAGAGTGGACCCACAAAAGACGGAAGCCATTCGAGATTGGCTACCACCGAAGAACGTGAAGGAAGTTCGTAGTTTCCTCGGCCTAGCAGGTTACTACCGACGATTCGTGGAGGGATTCTCCAAAATTTCGCAACCGATGACTAACTTACTGCGGAAGGACAAGAAGTATTTGTGGTCAGAAGCATGTCAGCAAAGTTTTGAAGAGCTCAAGAGTCGATTGATTTCGGCACCTGTTTTGGTCTTACCAAAGGGAACGGAAGGATTTGTGGTGTATAGTGACGCGTCGAGACAGGGTCTGGGATGTGTACTAATGCAGGAAGGGAAAGTAATCGCCTATGCATCGAGACAATTGCGACCCTATGAAGTTAACTATCCGACCCACGACTTGGAGTTAGCAGCCGTGGTGTTTGCTTTGAAAATCTGGCGTCACTATCTTTATGGAGTTACCTGCCAGATCTTTACGGACCACAAGAGCCTAAAGTACATTTTTACTCAGAAGGAGTTGAACATGAGACAAAGAAGGTGGCTAGAATTAATCAAGGACTATGATATCGAGATCCTTTATCATCCGGGTAAAGCAAATGTGGTTGCCGACGCTTTGAGCCGTAAGACAGTGCAGGAGCAGATGCTGAGTCGTTTAACAGCACAGAGGGAATTGCAGTTGGACCTTATAAGGCCATAAATTGAAGTTTGGTTACAGCGTGTTCAGGGACAACTTTGCACCCTTGATATTTCTTCGTCTCTAGATGATATGATCAAATCGAAGCAAATTACGGACCCATTCTTATCTCGAGTTCGGGATGAAGTAAACCAAGGGAAAGCCCCTGGATTCGTGATCCACGAGGATGGATTGATACGTTTTAGAAATCGAGTTTGTGTACCCGCTGACGAAGAGTTGAGGAACTCTATCATGAGAGAAGCCCATGCTACCCGTACTCTATCCACCCGGGCTCTAGCAAGATGTATAAGGATTTGAAACAGAATTATTGGTGGGGACATATGAATCGTGAGGTTGCCGAATTGCTTTCGAGGTGCTTAACTCACAAGAAGTTAAGATTGAGCACCAGCCGACTGCAGAATGTCAAACCGCTCCCGATTCCCGAATGGAAATGGGAGGACATATCTATGGATTTTATCACTAGCTTGCCGAGTCGTCGAGGAATGAATACGATTTGGGTGATTGTGGACCGTCTGACCAAATCAGCTCACTTCTTGGAAATTAAGGACACATGGGGCCCCGAGAGATTGGCCCAGCTGTTTATTAAGGAAATTGTGAGACTACACGGTACCCCTAAGAGCATTGTATCAGACCGTGACGGGCGATTTGTGTCACACTTCTGGAAGGCAGTTCATCGTGCGATGGGCACGCAGTTGAATTTCAGTACGGCTTTCCATCCACAGACTGATGGTCAATCGGAGAGAACCATACAGACTCTAGAAGATATGTTGAGAGCATGTGCTCTTGATTGGAAGGACGATTGGGAAGCCCAGCTGCCTTTGGTGGAATTCACTTATAATAATAGTTGGCACGCTTCGATTCAGATGGCACCGTATGAGGCATTATATGGCCGTCGCTGTAGGTCCCCTTTGTGTTGGGACGAACTGTCAGAATCTCTGGGTACGGAACCCGATATGTTGTTAGCCGCCCGTGAGAAGATCACTTTGATTAAGAGTCGGTTGTTAACGGCTCAAAGTCGGTAAGTCTTATGTCACCATCGTCGAAGACCGCTTGAGTTCGAGGTTGGTGACCATGTGTTAATGAAGGTGTCTCCTACTCGAGGTATTTTTCGTTTCGGGAAGAGGGGCAAGCTGAGCCCAAGGTATATTGGGCCGTTTGAGGTTCTGGAGCGTGTAGGTGATCTGGCCTATCGACTAGCCTTGCCACCGACCTTGAGTAAGATTCACAACGTGTTTCATGTCTCCCAACTGAGGAAATATGTTGCTGATCCGAGCCACGTTCTTCAATTCGAAGATATTGATTTAGCAGAGGATCATTCGTACGAGGAGCGTCCTGTACGGATACTCGAGAGGAGGATCAAGCAATTGCGGAACAAGACGATTCCGCTACTGAAAGTTCAGTGGTCACGACACGGAGTCGAGGAGGCTACGTGGGAGACCGAGGATAGTATGCGAGCGAGATACCCCGAATTATTTACCCCTTAGTTTCGGGGACGAAACTCTTTTAAGGGGGGGAGTATGTAATATCCGACTGTAACTTTTCATTTTTACCTGTCATTGTATTATTCGGATAATCTGATTATCATGAATCGTTGCATTTAGTATTATGCCGTAGTATTATAGATTTAAATATCATATCGTTGTTAGTTCATTTCAAATGTGATGATTCGATGATAATTGGAGAGTTGTATTTTCGGATTTATTTTGTTGTGGTAGCGTACGCTACACAGTACTATTAACGTACGCTAATCATGTGACTTAGCGTGCGTAAGGTTTCCTCGGTTGCGTACGCTAAGAAGGAATCTGGCAGCAGTTGACTTCAGCACGTGAACCCTTTTAACCGTTAGCATGCATGAGATCTAAATCGAGTGGCGTGTCGGTGAGAATCTACTTTTATTAGCGTGCGTAACCCATTTCTCGTTAGCGTGCGCTAGCGGCTGCGATAATCCAAGACGGAGCCACCGTAAGCCGCTTACGTACGTAATATCGACCGGATAGCGTACGTAAGGGCATTAGCGACGCTAAATCGTCCTGATAGCGTGCGCTAAGGATGTCCAGTCTATTTATAGGGCCAGCCTGTTTTTCATTTCTTCACAACTCTAAACCGATTCTCTCTCCATTTTATCGTCCCTCTGCACTCTAAAAACGATATTAACCTACACCAACTTGTTTCTAATCCTTGAATCTCGGAGTGGAGCTCATTTCCTTGGAGATTTGAAGTTGCTTTTAAGCTTGGAACATATTCTCTCATAGCATTGAAGTTGTTCTTCATTTCTGGAGGTTGGTGTGTTTTCTTCTCTGCATTATTTTCTTATGTTGATGTTAATGACGAATTATACTTCACCTAGAGTTAGATTAAGCAAGTAAAACATAGTTCTAATCCAACCTTTTTAACACTTTTGATGAATATGTTAAATGAGGGTTTAGTTAGAGGAGTTCTTGATATTGTAGTAATGGTAACCATGTTTGTAGCTGTCATTACTCATCTTCTGGACGAATTTAGCTCAGTAGGACATTGTTGGATCAGTTAGCTTCATCATAACTGGACTTAGTCAAGAACTTGATATCATATAGTGATTAAACACCATTTTAGGTATTTAATTACCTTGAGAGAACTTGATGATGTTAAAGATGAGATTAGATGATCTAGTTCAGGAATATCAGAAGCTTTAACAAATCATGATTGTTCAGTTTCACAAGTCTGTGAAGATTGATAAGGATCTTGATAATTTCAACAATAATTTTTCATTAATCTAATGTATTGAGAACTTAGAATATTTTGATCATCATACTAGAATTGGTAAATTCACCATCATGTTAATGAATCCTCCAGCCTTGTAACAAAGACTTTGGTAACCTTCATGAGTATGGTGTAATCTCAGAACTTATGAACTTGTTATTAGCTTAAAAGTCAATTTAAATGAGAGGAGAATAATCATAATGTGCAGATTTTACCTTTCAACCTTTTAATGTTTTGGAAAGTTTAATCATCATAAGATGATCTTAACATCATGATTGGTTATTCAACATACCCTTGATAAAACTCTTGCTTATGATGAACCATGCGAACATTCGGTAAATATTGTAAACCGATTCTTATAGTTGTATTGATGTTAGAAGGACTCCTGGCATAAGGTTCCAATAATTTGTAGTAACAAACTATTCTAAAGGATTGTAGGTTCTTACTAATCCTATATTGATAATTATACGAATATGTTTTGAGTAAAATGTATTTCGTTTAAGGTTGATTGTTCGAGTAAAACTTGTCGAGGACCGTCCGTCTGCTCCGATAAGAAGAGGACTTTTCGTCTCCGTATTAAGGCAAGTTATCTTGCTTGGTTATAATGATGATTAGATTCTTGTGATGATTATATATATTTCATGTGTATGAATTGTCCATGTGACGTTGTCGTGATTTGATATTGTCCTCGACGTTATGGGATTGCATTCCCAAGCACGCCGCTTCAATCGTTGATCTCGTTGGTCCTTATTTTCACTTTGGTGCGTTTTCTTGATCCTTAATCGATGTGTTATCCTTTGAGTTTCGTTGTCATGTTGCATCGTGACATATCTGGAGTCATACCTGCGTGCCGATTGGTTATTGTGTAGGATTTTCATGTCGGGCACATTTAAGTCGTGTGTTGGTTGTTGGCCTCACATTGGACTGTGCACACGAGTTGTTGGCTTCGTGAGATTGATTAGGTACAAGACCACACGTGTATTCGATCGATACTCGTTGGTGGCTTGTGCACGGACACATTTCCGGATCGGGCGTACTGTGATGTCCATCTTGAGCCATAATGTTAATCGTTCACAGACCATGTTTGATTGGATGTGTTCGATATTTTGTGACTGATTGTTTCATACGCCCGAGGGGTATGATTAATAGTCGGAATGATTTTCTTGAGATCTATATATGTGAATTGTATAATGTCGGAAGAATTGATTATCATGTATATCTGACCCTGTTTTGGGCAAAATCCTTGTATTGTATTTTAGGTCGAGGCAAAGGCAAGACACGGGAAGAGCATGTCGACGGCGAAGGGTTCGGAGGATACTAGTTCAGGGGCCCCCACATCTCTTGTTGTCCGGTTATGTTAAACCGCGTTATGTTATCTCCTGTTTTCATTTAAATTACTTTTTGGTTGTATTTGACATTTGAAGTATTCTCCATCTCCATATGGTTTATACTTGTTTTTCGGATCCTGGGTGTTGTAAGGCCGTTGGCCATATTTTAATAAACTCCTAATCGGAGAAATGACTATTCGTTGTGATTCGGTATCACAAATAATATTTATTTAACCTGTTTTGGATATCGCCTGGTGGGTCCCAGTGTGGGATTCACGGCACTGTAATAACCGCCATTTGGGGTGTTACACAAGCCCTTAGCATGTCTTCCACCATTTGAATAGTCCCCTCGGATTGTCCGTCTGTCTGCGGGTGATAAGCTGTGCTGAAGTTCAATTCTGTCCCCAAGGCCTTATGAACTGCTTTCCAAAAATGAGACACAAATCGTCCGTCTCGGTCAGAAATAATGGTCTTCGTCATACCATACAATCGGACTATCTCTGAAATAAATACTCGTGCCAACCTCTCGGGTCCCCACGTGTCCTTAATGCCTATAAAATGAGCCGATTTGGTTAGGCGATCAACCATTACCCAAATCATGTTCATTCCTGTCTTGGTTCTCGGCATATTAGTGATAAAGTCCATCGATATGTCCTCCCACTTCCATTTAGGAATCAGGAGCGGCTTCAGCATTCCGGCAGGTCGTTGATGCTCGATCTTAACCTGCTGACAAGTCAAACATTTCGAAACATAATCCGCTACATCTTTCTTCATGTTGCCCCACCAAAAGTTCTGCTTCAAGTCCTTATACATCTTACTGGTGCCCGGGTGGATAGAATAGGGTGTGCTGTGAGCTTCCTTCATAATCGTCTGCTTCAGAACATCGACATCGGGAACGCAAAGTCGGTTATGAAATCTCAAAACTTCATCATCATGAATTACGAATCCGGGGGCCTTTCCCTTGATCACTTCATCACGTAACTGAATCATCAGAGGATCATCTACTTGCTTAGATTTGATTTCTTTGGTTAATGATGAAGTTTTTTCCATCACGCACAGTTGTCCTTGGACTCTTTGCAACCATACTTCAATCCCTTCTCGAATCATCTCTCGTTGAATGCTGAGCTGGGAGGTCAGAGTCTCCAGTATCTGAATAGAAACAGGCTTGCGGCTAAGTGCATCGGCCACTACATTTGCTTTGCCTGGATGATAAAGAATCTCCAAGTCATAGTCCTTAATAAGTTCCAGCCATCTTCTTTGCCACATGTTCAACTCTTTCTGACTAAAGATGTATTTGAGACTCTTGTGATCCGTAAAGATCTGACAGTGAGTCCCGTACAGGTAATGTCTCCAGATTTTCAAAGCAAAAACTACTGCTGTCAGCTCCAAATCATGCGTTGGGTAATTCACTTCATAAGGTTTCAGCTGTCGTGACGCATAGGCGATCACCTTCTCATTCTGCATCAATACACATCCGAGTCCTTGGTTCGAAGCATCACTGTAAACTATGAATCCTCCAGTTCCCTGTGGAAGTGCTAAAATCGGTGCCGTCATCAATCTCTTCTTCAATTCATCAAAGCTCTTCTGGAACATCTCATTCCACTCAAACTTTTGAGTTTTATGTAGTAGTCGAGTAAGTGGGCGGGTAATTTTGGAAAACCCTTCCACGAATCGACGGTAATACCCAGCAAGTCCTAAGAAACTCCGGACTTCTTTCACGTTCTTTGGAGGCTTCCAATCCATAACTGCTTTGATCTTCTGAGGATCTACTCGGACTCCTTCAGCTGATACCACATGGTCGAGGAACATTACTTCCTTTAGCCAGAATTCATACTTAGAAAGTTTGGCGTACAATTCATTTCTCAACAGGTCTAATACAATCCGTAAATGCTGCGCATGCTCTTCCGGGTTCTTAGAATACACCAGAATGTCATCAATGAATACAACCACAAACTTATCCAAATACTCGATGAACACTCGGTTCATCAATTGCATGAATACATTAGGTGGGTTAGTGAGACCAAACGGCATTACTACAAACTCATAGTGTCCATAGCGAGTTCTGAATGCTGATTTCGGAACATCAGATTCCTTAATCCTCAGTTGATGATATCCTGATCTCAGATCGATTTTAGAAAACACTGTTGATCCTTGTAACTGGTCAAATAAATCATCAATCCATGGCAACGGATACTTGTTCTTAATCATCATCTTATTCAGCTATCGATAGTCAATACACAATCGAAGCGATCCATCCTTCTTCCGGACGAAAAGAACTGGTGCTCCCCAGGGAGAAACGCTTGGCTGGATATAGCCTTTGTCCAGTAACTCCTCCAGTTGCTTTTTCAGTTCGTACATCTCAGCAGGTGCCATACGATACGACGCCTTAGAACTCGGTGTAGCTCCAGGTTCTAGCTCGATGGTGAATTCTACATCCCGCCGTGGAGGTAGTCCAAGTAACTCATCAGGAAATACATCCGGAAATTCGTTCACAACAGGAATGGATGAAAGTTCCACTATTCCGTTTTCTTTCTTCATTGCATAGCACCAGTATCCGGTACAACCCTGTTTCAACAATTTGGCAGCTTTCACCGCCTTGATCATCTTTCCTGAGCTTCCTGGTTTCCATCCTTCAAACAGTATTTCGGAACCATCGTCCGCGATCAGCGAGATATTCCTCTTTCGGTAGTTTACAATAACTCCATATCGATTAAGCCAATCATCTCCGAGTATCAGGTCATCTCCTTGCATTTATATCATAATCAGATTTGAGAGCCACTCTCTGCCTCCAAATGATACAGGGAAATCTATAGTTTCTAAGTTTCCAACAATTCTCTCCCCACTCGGTAAACCCACAACATAAGGTTCACAATCATGAAAACCAGAAATATTCAAACGATTTACACAAGACAAGGATATAAAAGAATGCGTAGCTCCTGTATCGAATAAAACGCTAATCGGGCCGGGAAAGGATCTCGAAAGCACTGATGCGACAAAGACATCCTGATCGTCTGTTCTCCTCATCTCGTACAGACGTATGGGAGCGGATCTGACACTCGAGGCTCCCTTGCGGTCGAATTGTCCTCTGCCTCGACCTCGACCGAAATTTTGGGGCAGCTGTACACTCTGCTGCGTCTGCTGATTACTTGTTTCCCTCTGAGCCGGTTGTGATGTACGGGTCCCATTAAACTTTGTGGCATCCTTGCAAAACGTCGCACGGTGCCCTTCCTATCTGCAATCAAAACATGTAACTGGAGTATGAAAACAATCACGCCAAAGGTGGCCTGGGCGACCACAGTTAAAGCACTTCCTAGATGTATCCGTCGTGGCTGATACTGCTCCAAAGTTCTTTTCGCTCTTGGATAGGTGCGGAGGTTTCTTGAAAGAATGAAAAGATAACTGGGCCTTACGGGGCCCACCACTCTTGTGCTCCGTGAAACTACCGGAGACTTTCTGCTTCTTGGATTCTGTAAACTTCTCCATTGATGCTTCCTTGATTTCATACGCCAATGCTTTATCCTGATATTGACGAAGAGTGGTACATTCAAAACCGGACATGTACCTCTGGATTTCTGGTTTCATTCTCATATCAAAATGGATCATTATTTCCGCGTCTGTTCTGACCAAGTGTCGAACAAACGTCATCTGTTGATTAAACATTTTAATCATTCTCACAGGACGAGGGCAGTACTGAGCTTCCATCATCAATTTAAATTCTGTCCACTCAGCATTATGATCTACAGTCTAGATGGCTTCCCACCACTCGGACGCTTCCCCTATCAGAAAGTACTGAGCAATAGAGGCTCTCCGGTCGTCTGGGCAATTAATCCCGGCGAAAATATTCTCCAGTTCCTTCAACTAATGATCCATGTGGGAGTCTCAGAAAAGCCGTCGAATTTAGGTGGTTGCATCTTTGCCACTTCTTTCAGCCATCAGTCGCCTTGATTTCCCATGTTTGGGACAACCAGGGCAAATTGAGTCATCTGGTTCACCACCTGATGAAGAATTTCGGGCACAGCAGGTTCCGGTTCATTATTAATAGATCTTTGTGGCTCGCCTGAGATGTGGCTGGCCTGATTAGAAGGCGAAGCTTCTCATTCAGCATTCCTTCTTCCGCGTCCGCGACCGCGACCACGTCCACGTCTACCTCTCAACATACTGTAAGTATAAATACTCAATATACGGGGAACAATATCGTTCAAATGTTCAAGTATAAATAGATACAACATGTAAAGGATGAGATAGAGTTTAGGAACTTACAACCACCGCTCGCACGAAGACGTAGGCAGTACAGTGATGTTATTCACGGTCGGTTACCTCAAAAGACATACATGACCCCTATTTTAACCCAATGGCCAAGATATCCATAATCTTAGCTCCGATACCATATTCTGTAAAACCCCGATTTATTCAGAAATATTACAGCGCCGTAAATCCTTTACATAAGAATTTACAAGGCTGAAAGAAAGAAAATACAATAACAGATACCAACATATAAAAGTAACTGAATTAAAAATACAACAGTTCTGGGTCAATACCGAGAATACAATATCCGAAAGAGGAATATTAAGACATCACCGAAATCAACCATCACAATGACAACGTACTCGAGTACTTAATAAAAATAACATAAACAACAGACAATTAAACCCGGCCGGAACATCACTCTGCACCCTTGTCGTCATGCAGCTCCAGTGGTTGTTTCCCGGCTCTCCTAGATCCTGAACATAAACAAATGTTCACTCCCAAAGGGGTTAGCACAGCGATACTAGTACAAGTACGATAATCTTACAACAATGATTTAATCAGCAATAATCATAACAAGTTTCTCCAACGAGAAATAACAAAAACACATATCACATCATAACAGTCCCAAATATACTCATGGTATTCCAACGATCCAGCGCACATAGCTATAGATTCCCATGATGATCCCGTCAGACCAAAGCATGGTGGAACTGCCTGTCCAACGATCCAGCGCACACAACTATAGATTTCCCATGATGATTCCCGTCGGATCAACGCATGGTGGACAATTAATCACAACACATGTACACAGTACAATCATAACATAACTGACATAATACGGATAATTCTAATTAAAATACTTGCCTCGATTCGATGACAAGGATAAAACTCCCACGACTATCGAAACGCTCGAAGGTCGTCCCCTTCGATCAATCACATTGCTAAGCTCGAACCTTAACAACAAAAATAATATAGAATTCATATCATGTCGAATGAATATCTAACAATCCAAACTACGGTTGAAAGTTCATAAAAACGTATCATGCCTGACCTGCTTAACGTACGTTACGTACGCTCGGTAGCGTACGTTAAACTTACTCGTTAGCGTACGTAAGCTACAAAGTCTAGCGTACGCTAACCATGTATCGACAGTTCCTCTCTGATCAGTCGACTTGACTTGTCTGATAATATAACGTACGTTATGTACCAAACGTAGCATACGTTAACTATATAGTTTAGCATAGGCTAAACATGCATGACAGTTTCTCACTGGGCAGACGACCGTCTATATTGTGATGAATCTAACGAAATCCTCAGTGATTAACGTGCGTTATCTCCATATATATCATGTTCATACGATTATGAATAATCTTACGGATTCAAACATCTTTGAATTCAAGGAAATGAATATCATCACAATCACTTAAATTCAATCTCAATTATCATTCTTATATGAAGTTCGGTGATCTCAGGCTGATGCACTAGATTCCATTATCATCATTACATTCAGACTACTTCTAAAGAACTAACAAATCCAACTTATAAGAAAGGATACAACCTTCGATGATTCTTTCTTAAGTCCATTTATCAAAAGTGATATCGATCTCCAAGTCTACGATCAATATGACAATGCTATTCAATATGGGTAATTAATCTCAGAACATTACTTTCATCATTGACGTAATAAGATTCCAACTATGATTTTTCAACAACGATATCTTAAGCATAATCATCCCAACTTCTAAACATGATGTGATTGAATAATTCATCAATGGAACTCAATATCTTGATAACATACTAATTGTATCCTTAAGAACACGAATTCAACGTTGGAGATAGTATTAACATACCTTAAGATGAAGAAAACACCGAGACAATAGGTAGACTTCAACTCCGGTTGCTTGTGTGACAATCCAAGATGAGTCTCTACTTCAAGGATCAAGTATGAGTAATCTCCAATCTTCAATGATCAAGTTGAGATGGTTAAAATGTGTTTAAGAAGGAGGGGAGGCTCTCTGGAACTTCCAAGAAACGAAGGACAAGTGAAGAAAATGTAAACAAAATAAAATGGGGTGTTGACCCTTTTATAATGTTTCTGTACATTAGCTGTTTAGCGCACGCTACAACAATGTCCTTAGTGCACGCTAATGAGCGTTGACTCCAAAACTGTCCAGGTTCATCCGCGGGAATCTTATCCAGACCCATGTCCGTCTGGCGCATGTGACAGCCGCCCAACTCAATTATTGGTTGGTTAACGCACGCTACGCTACATTCGTAGCGTACGCTAACTCAGACTGATAACGTACGTTAGGCTTCCTTGTTAACGTACGTTATCACGTATTTGCATGGGAAAATTTATATGTTGCCATAACTATGTACGAGGATACAAATACGAGGAATATCACACTTCAATTATCGATATCACAATTCCAAATAATATAGGGTTCAACAACAGATGGAATACTTAATGATTAATCCGGATATTACAATATGAGCCTCTAAAACCGACGGCTCCTATTAATTCACCATACCACCATCACTTGCAACATCCATATCAAGACTAACTCCCTCTCTACACAATCGTTTAGTTCGAAAAGTAGCCTCTCGTCTTTCTTTCATCACAGAAACAACATACTGTCTTCTCCTTTGCACAACAGCATTCCCAACTTCACTTCCTTTGGGGTTTTCTCTGTTTCAATGGTAGGTTGGGAGTACTCAACTTTAACATTCAAGAACATTAATAATAAATATATAAATATTTCAAATCATCATGCAAGATTGGTTTAATATTAGTGCCATATAAAAATTAAAAATTAGTCAAACCCATTATGAAAATCAAAAACTAAAATCATTGAAAGTACCTTGATTCAACAAGCTTTTTGTTGACGTGACCCTTACAACATCCACAACCTTTTGCTTCAAAAAATAACCAATCAACAAAAAGATTAAATTTCCAACTCAAACCCATTATCAAAATCAAACACACAAATCATTGAAAGAAAACCCTAAAATATACCATTACCTTGATTCAGCAAGCTTATTGGTAATGCGACCCTTGCAACATCCACAACCTTTTGCTTCAAAACACAACCAATCAACCAAAAGGTTAAATTTCCAAACACCCTTTTAAAAACCCGCAAAAACCAACAAATAATTTTCAAAAGCAATCACTAAAAACATAATCTTTAATTCAGTCGTTATAAAAAAACCAAAACAATTTACCTCAAATTTACATAAAGGATTTGCAATATTGGTTCTTAATTTGAAGTAAAATAGATCTCGAAATTGATAAGCGACTGTGTTTTTTTGTTTTGTGTCAGTTTGTTTGTGTGTATGTTTTTGCCTGGTGGTTTTGATTGAAGTATTAATGATAAAGCTTAATTGCAAAAATAATGGAAGGATTCAAAACGGTTTTTTAGGTAGTATATTCATTAACACTATTTATTTACCTCAACAATGAGGCGTTACACGTTCCAGACAATGAAACTCAAACTTGAGTTTGAGTATTGTTGTTGCCCAAAATATTTATCCGAAGATTAAATACTGCTGGAATGGACGAACAACAAACAAGGTTGCGGGAGCACTTCCAAGAGAATATGAATAAACACAAGATTTGCCGGGTTTGTTAGGCCCGGGCTTGAATGCTCTCGCGAGATGTTATTAATACAAATATTCGTGGATACAAGTATTAATGTGAGAATCTAAGTACAGTGAGTGTAAAAAGATCCTATTAATCTAGCTCTTGAGCGAAGCTTGGTGTTCTTCGTCCCTGCCGATCGTCTTCTGTATGAGAGAGGCTGAGAGAAGAAAGAACCGAGAGATAGCTGTTGCCAAGAGTAGGAGAAAGCCAAGTTGTGGGTACCGCTTCTGTATTATGCGTGAATGGCGAGAATGACAGAGAGTTGGCCGAGTGCAGGGGGCCTTCTATTTATAGGGGCTGAGGAGCCTTGTCTTCTGGCGGGCGATCGCCTTCCGGCCAATATAATAATGAGGCGATCGTCTTTCGGCCAATATAATAATGGGGCGATCGTCCTTAAGTCACACGGGCTGTCGGCCTAAAGTCCAAGGCAGCTGCTGGCAGCCAGCTGTGCGGTCCAATGAGGAGCCAGCACGCGTCCGGAGTCACTGTCACATGCGGTCCTACTGACACCTTTCGGCGGTCGTGTCGGCTGGTGGGAAGATGTTGACAGGCTGTGGTCAACGATCCGTGATATGCGGATCTTGTCTTGGCACTGTACGTGGGTTCTGTCCTGAGGTTCGGCCTTTGCCGACTGGATGACCATCGACTTTGAGCGGCATGAGGCGGTCGTCAAAGGCCGGTCGCCAGGGGTCGACATCGGCCAGTCACCAAGGGTCGGTCGGCAAGTGCCGAGAGATGATCGTCTGCTAGTCGGTCGCCAGGAGTCGATCGCCAAGTACCGAGAGATGATCGTCTTATATGTCGATCGCTCGGCACCAGGACTTGTCCTGGGACCTTCGGTCGGCCGATCTATCCTTGCTGCCGGGCTGAGACTAGGTCGCCCGATCTCTGGTCGGCAGTTCTGCCTCGGCTGCTCGGCAATGGCTAGGTCGCCCGATCTCCGAGGCGATTGCCGGTTGGAGAGTATAATTCTCGACACAACAATTGCCCCACAGCTTGCTCCGATGTTTAAGACATGGGGCGAGGTGGTTCTTGCTGGCGATCGTGTAGGATGAGGACGGGCGATCCGTTGAGCTGACTTTGGATTTGGACTTGGGCGATCTGGTTGATTGGCTAGCTATCTTTCGGTCTTGTACCTGCAAAAAACAACATTGGCCGATCCCCCTCAGAAACTTGATGGTTTCGTCGTTTGAGGAATCGTGCACAGTCGCGGAGTTCGATGGACCGACTCCATGACCGTGTCTTGTGCGCGAAGACATTGAGTGTCTCGTGACTAATTTTATCGTGAGGGTCCTCTGTTAGGCTGCGCCTCGCCTCGTATTTAAACGAAGGGCGTGCGATCTTGGTCTAGAGGAGCCCTTGCGCGGGGCAGCGTCGGATGATTCAACTCCAAGTCCACGGCTTGTTAGCTCTGCTTCCACCTCGGCCCGCCACGAGGATGGAGAACCTCGACGGTGTACGTTGAGACGAGGGTAGTGGCACGTCGCATTGTCCAGGTTCACCATGTTAGATGATGATCCTTTGAGGGCGGGCGATCGTGTCCACTGATTAGTTTTGGAGGGCCCTCAGACTACGCCGGCCTCGTATTTAAACGAAGGGCGGGCGATCTTGGCCCAAAGAGACCTTGCATGGCCGAAGCAGCCGGTTGCATCGACTACCAGGACCATGGCTTTATGATGTGCGGTGGAGGCGATCTCGTGCCTTAGTCCATCATGTTATATGGTGAACTGTCGATGGCGAACGAGTCCTCCGGTTTTGATGATGTTGCTTGATGATGGCGATCGGGCTGGAAAACTGGTGATCGTCGCTCGGCTGCCGATCGCATTATTCATAAGTTGATATCGGCGATCGGGCTGGAGATCGTCGTTCGGGCACCGATCGCGCTGTTCATAGACTAAGGAGAAACCTTTGCCTGGCCAGAAAGTCTGCGGCCTTAGCTCGGAAGATCGCGAAGGTGGTGGGCTGGTCCTTCGTAAGATGCCTGAACATAGGCAAAAGACCATGGAATCCTCCTAGGACCGTGTAGAGGGCGATCTCATCGCTTATGGGTTTGCCATTGAGGATGATCTCGTCTACCCGGCCGATATAGTCCGAGTCGGACTCTTCTTCCCCTTGTTTGATTCGTAGCATGCGATGGGGACCTTCTGGCCGGGCGACCCTGGTGGTGAAGTACGCTGTGAAGACGTTCGCCAGCTGGTTAAAGGAGTCGATGGACCGAGGCGGCAATGAGGCGTACCACCTGTAGGTGAGGTCGTCCAGCGTCATAGGGAACATTCGGCACCTGGTCGCGTCAGATGCCCCACACCCGGTCATGTAGATGTTGAACTTACTCAGGTGTGTTTCGGGGTCTGATCTCCCCTCGTACAAAGGTGTTTGCGGAGGAGCGATCTTGTGCTGCACAGGGGCGAGCTCGATGTGGACCGCGAGCGGCTCGCTCGGCTCGGCGATCTGGTTCTTGGCGCCTGCCCCGGATTCCAGGAGCGCCTTCATGTCGTCGAGCTAGCGTTGCATCGCGGCCATCGCCGTGGCTCGGTCACTTGCGGATCGGCTTTGGGAGCGGGAGCCGAGGCGATAGTGTACCGATCTCCTGACTCCGCTCCTGCCGACCTCGGCTATTTGGCGAGGGGGAGCCAGACGGCTGGGCTGCCTTCTGGGAGTTGGATAGGCCGAGCTCCTGGTGACGGACTCAAACTCCGTCGTCTCGTAGCTGGGGCCGGACTGCCCCGGTCGCCAAGACGGGTCGCTGCCCAGGCGATCGAAAACAGAGGTGCCCCGGCTGGCGAGCGCCTCTCCTTGCGGACGAGAGCCTCCTGACGATCGCCCGGTCAGCAATGCCTTGAACTTCCGTTTGGTCTTCCGGCGGATGGCCGAGGGGATGATAGCGGGAGGCGCGTCGAGAGCACTCCGTCGCTCCTGTAGGACGGCCATGGCCTCCTCGATCTGTTCCGTGGTTTGGAACTGATCGAGTGAGAGACTTGGGTCGCCGTCCAGGGGCGGGATCGAGCGTCTCGGACCGCGGCGGCTACCTTCCGCCATCGCCTGTGGCTCGAACTGAGACGGAAAGAGACGTCTGGCGGGCTGGCCAGCGGCTTTCTTCGACGTGGAGGCGGAAGACATAATTCTGAAAGCTTTCTCTGAAGAACAGTGAGTGTTTCTTCAGGTATATGCCTCGAGAACAGTGAGTGTTCTTCGAGACGGTAGGAATAAAAATTGAGGGTTAGATTCCCTTCCTCTAGCGCCAATTGTTGTTGCCCAAAATATTTATCCGAAGATTAAATACTGCTGGAATGGACGGACAACAAACAAGGTTGCGGGAGCACTTCCGAGAGAATATGAATAAACACAAGATTTGCCGGGTTTGTTAGGCCCGGGCTTGAATGCTCTCGCGAGATGTTATTAATACAAATATTCGTGGATACAAGTATTAATGTGAGAATCTAAGTACAATGAGTGTAAAAAGATCCTATTAATCCAGCTCTTGAGCGAAGCTTGGTGTTCTTCGTCCCTGTCGATCGTCTTCTGTATGAGAGAGGCCGAGAGAAGAAAGAACCGAGAGATAGCTGTTGTCAAGAGTAGGAGAAAGCCAAGTTGTGTGTACTGCTTCTGTATTATGCGTCAATGGCGAGAATGACAGAGAGTTGGCCGAGTGCAGGGGGCCTTCTATTTATAGGGGCTGAGGAGCCTTGTCTTCTGGCGGGCGATCGCCTTCCGACCAATATAATAATGGGGCGATCGTCTTTCGGCCAATATAATAATGGGGCGATCGTCCTTAAGTCACACGGGCTGTCGGCCTAAAGTCCAAGGCAGCTGCTGGCAGCCAGCTGTGCGGTCCAATGAGGAGCCAGCACGCGTCCGGAGTCACTGTCATATGCGGTCCTACTGACACCTTTCGGCGGTCCTGTCGGCTCGTGGGAAGATGCTGACAGGCTGTGGTCAACGATCCGTGATATGCGGATCTTGTCTTGGCACTGCACGTGGGTTCTGTCCTGAGGTTCGGCCTTTGCCGACTGGATGACCATCGACTTTGAGTGGCATGAGGCGGTCGTCAAAGGCCGGTCGCCAGGGGTCGGCATCGGCCAGTCACCAAGGGTCGGTCGGCAAGTGCCGAGAGATGATCGTCTGCTAGTCGGTCGCCAGGAGTCGATCGCCAAATACCGAGAGATGATCGTCTTATATGTCGATCGCTCGACACCGGGACTTGTCCTGGGACCTTCAGTCGGCCGATCTATCCTTGCTGCCGGGCTGAGACTAGGTCGCCCGATCTCTGGTCGGCAGTTCTGCCTCGGTTGCTCGGCAATGGCTAGGTCGCCCGATCTCCGAGGCGATCGCCGGTCGGAGAGTATAATTCTCGACAAAACAAGTATGAAACTCAATCTTGCATAATAGAGTTTATGGAATTATGGCCATTAATGCTCACATTTAATGTAGAGAACTCAATCTTTATACATACGAGTCATTCAGACCCATGCGATGCACATGTTTTTTTTTCTTATGTCTTAAACTAATCATTTTTAGACAAAAATTGATTAGATTGTCATAGATCGATGATGGGCTGTTGAACAAAATGCAACCGTACCCTAAACCTTGTCTTCAGTTACTTGCTTGGTTCGAATTTTTGGCTTCAAGAGCCTTTTGAGGGTCTCGAGTAGGTTCTACATTTGTTATTTTTGTTTATGTTAAACCGAAAGAAAGAGTGAAGGAAACATGATTGTTTTGTTCTTTCTGTATATATTTCGGACAGTAAAAATGAAGCAAAGCTTGTCATAGATCGATGATGGGTTTTTGGTATAGATCGAACTAATGGGTTTTGAGAGTTCGATATTTGGGTTTGACTAAACTCAAAACCCATCACATTTTAATGATTTTTTTTGATGTTGTAGTTGCCGGATTTTTGATGATGAGACATGAGATTTGTTGGGATTTTTATTAAGTTGGAATTGGGAGAGAAGTTTGGTGAGGGAGAGGCATTATATTTGAGAAGTGTGGGTTTAGGGTATGATAAATGTGAAAAGTTGTGAGCCCAAAGTAGAAGGAGCGACCACTTTTCTAAAATAATAATTCTTCTAATGTTAAGAAGAATAAATAAAATTTTTGCAGAGGAAATACATTTCAAAAAAACAAACTTAATAATCGCAAATAATATTTTCAAGTCACCATTAAATAAAAACAAACTTTGACGTGAAATTAAAATAATTCGAACACTTGTTCATCAAACATTGTTTGAGAAAAATAATATTAAATAAATAAACATCTAATCATGAAGCTTGATCATCCCATACTCAAGCGCATGCCACATCGATCTCCTTAACCTAAAAGGGTTAAATAATGGGGTGAGCTTCCAACTCGCTCAATGTGGAGAGTACGCAATATGTCTACGTTAATTACTAAATATATTAGCAAGTATAAACAACATGATTGATAATTTCTAAAGCCCATCGGCTAGCCCGAAGGATTTATGCACAATTAAGTGCTTCAGACTGATTTGCACATTTAAGTGCTTCTGAATGATTGGCACATTTAAGTGCTTCTGACTAATTTCACATATAAATACAAGACAATATATAAAGCAATTACAGTAAACAAAAGCGTAATAAATCCCCACACCTAGATAAAATGCAGTTCTTGAACTTGAATGTGATGAGATGCTTGACTTGACGAATCCTAGGTTCGTAAATTCTTGTTATTATCTACAATTAATAATAATATTATAATACTTGCAATTTATTATTTATATAATAAATGAAAAGATACAATTATCACTATATAATAACTAAAAATAAATTACAATTGCTTATTAATATTAATCGAAGAGTTAACATTATTAATGACTTGTGGTGTAATAAAGGGCTGGAATTGAAGATATAAAAGTTGTCTGGGTCAATTTGGAGGAATCAAAAGCTGACTGGGGCCAAAATGAAATGTTATAGAAAGTTTAGGGCTCAAATGAATTTAACCTAATAACTAAAGGGTATATAAACCCTTCTTACCCGATCCGCCGCAACATCCCCATTACTTCTCCTTCCCCCTCCGCCTCTCCCTATATCCTCTCCCGATTCTCGCTCTGGCTACCTCGCAGAAACACACACACACACACGCGCGCGCACACACATACAAATTCAACACCAGCACACATAAATAAATCGTGGCGGCGGTGATGTCGGTTTCGAGAGGACGACGATGGGTGGCCACTTATGTATCCCACAACCCTAATCACAAACATGATAACCTTAATAAAAACAATCTGAACAATAAGCCAAATGAGTCACAAACCCTTTTGGTTTCCTGCTGCTTATATGAATCACAAACCCACTTCAAATCATTTTCCTTCAATCGAACAACAAAACACAATCGTGCCCAAAATCTTGTCTACAGTTTCAGCTTGGTTCGAATCTTTGGCTTCAAGATCATTTGAAGGGTCTCGGGTAGGTTCTTCTCTTGTTATTATCGTTTTGTGCTTCTCTTGTTCTTCTCTTGTTATTTTCGTTTTGTTCTCTCTTTTAAGATTTTGTATAAATAATAGAAGCTATGCTTCATGTATTGATAAACAGTTTTTACATATGGAGCAGGATAAGAGTCAATTTGCTAAGCTTGTTTTGTTCTGTTTTTCATTTTCATTGTGTGTGGCATGTGCAGAAATTCTCACAGTACAAATATGGTAGCAGAAAATGGAAATAAGCTTTTGCTCGAATCTTATAACCTATGAAGTGCTCAAGAAATTTCAGCTTCAAGATCTTGTAACAACCAACGTCTCGGGTAGGTATTGGTTTATGTTCTTCGTTATGTGGATATAACAGATTTGTTATAATTCCTTTCTTTATTTTCGGATATGAAAGAGAAGTTTAACATTTCATAGATCTATGATGTTTTTTTTCTTTTCGTGTGTTTAAGATCTGCTATGGTCTTGTAATATCTTGTGGATTGGATGGTAACTTTTTCGTGTTTTGGATCTTGTAAAGGTCTTTTTATGTACAAATCGAAAAATAGACTGAAATATTTGTTTTAGTATTGTGTTCTTCGAGTGTTTTTGTAGATGAATGGAACATATGTTTGGAACATTATAATTGAACCCATCAAACTTATATCTAAAAAATCGAACCCAGGAGTTATTTAGGAATAAGGAAGTATCATTTAATCGGTATTAAATAAATTTTAACCATTTTTTTTAATTTTACATTTCCTATTAACATTATTAATAAATCAAAAAGGAATAAAAATTCCATTAATCTCCTTTCTTAATTTGACTCCTAATTTTATTTACGTTTAAGGTTCGCCAGTGATAGTTATGTAATTTCGCAAACCGCGCGTTCATTAATTGAGATTATATGTCTAATAAATTGAACTTCGCATCTAATATTTATATAAATTTTAAACATTTATTTGTTCCTGGGTAACCGAAAATTTAAGCAAAAATCTAAATAAATAAATTTAAACATTTATTTGTATGTGAGAACTAATGAAACTGGACTCGATTTGGGTATTGAAAATTTTAATATAAAAATTGGATTGTTTGAATGAAATTTTCAAATGTCCCACCGATGGACTTTATTATTGGGAATTTATAATGGTTGGCCTATAAAATCCATTATAAAGGAGTTCTCACGCCCGGTTCTACCCATAGAAAACAAAACAAAAATTTAAACCCTAATTTTAACTCATCTCCTACACACTCTTTGGACTTTGGTCACATTTTCTCCAATTGATCAGCCGCAGGTAGCCGCCGCGAGCCGCTTAAAAGTACGCTTATTTGCTTGCCTCCTCTTTTTGTATTAGAAATATGATGCACCATATTTCCGTATATTGTTCTCTGTGTTGATGCGGCGCTTCGATCATCTTTCTGTCATTTATTTTTTTGGTATCGTTTTCGTTTCCTTCCTTTTTTCTTTGACATTATGTTTCACATTCAAGGATCAAGATTGTTTTGATATTTTTGTTACTGAGCCGTTTTGGCTACTGTTTATTCGCTTCTCGTTTGAAAAAAGATAAATAAAAGAAAATTAAAACTTACAATTACTTAGGGTTTTTCAAAGAAATCCTAATAGTCGCGGTTTGCTTGTAAGTAATTTTTTGTGAATTTTAATTTTATTTTAGTTATCTTTTGGTTCACTAAGTGGCGCAAACTTTAGTAATTTATCTCGAGTAATAAAATAATTTAATTTACTAATTATTTAAATGTCACATGGACACAAACATAATTCACTTCAGCTATTTTATGTCATGTCTATAATTCTCGCTAGAATCTGCCAATTTTTTAGTTCACTTGAGTACTATATGATAATTTTTGGCCAATTTAGTATTTTCGGCGACAATTGGCCTTAAATTGGATAATTTTGGCACTTACAGGACCAAATTGAAAAAGTAAATAATCATGGGACCAATATTGAAAAAGCAAATCTTTATGGGAGCAAAAAGTGATTTCTAGCCGAGATGTACTGATTGGTGTTTTGCCAAGTCAGTGGATACCTTGTACCTTCTTGGTCTGTGTTGCTAATGGTCTGTATTGCTTCATTAGCCAACATAATGTTCTTAAAAAGTTAAATTTAGAAGGTATGTTTCTTTTTTATCTTTGGATTGTTCTTTCCCTTTTCTCGTTCATTTGGGTAGTAAAATAACAGTGTATCAATTGGATTTTGTAGGCTTTGGACCAAGTTGAGGAAGAAGTCAATTCCCTGACAGAATGTTGTGATTAGAATGCTTCCGGTATTATTTTTTCTGAAATATTTTTTCTTTTTTTTTTTTCCTAATTTCCTTGTCTTGAATTATTGGTTTTGTCATGGATTAGTTATATAAGTTGCCATGTTGCTGTCCTTTTGCTGGTGTCTCCTCTTCCTGCTTTATGGTATCTCTTCTTCTTAGTACTATGAATTCAACATAGCTTCTTATTGTCATGTTCCCTATTTTTGATTCAAATACATGAATGGCCTTCATCATTGTAACCCAAAATATGTTATTTCAAATGCTTTGTTGTCATTTCACACAACCTAATCAAAACTGACGTAGCAAGTTTGATTTTTGTCTTTTATCTGATACAATTGTGTCGTTATATCTGGCATCCCGTTAATAAAATTTGTAACTAAGCATTTAAAATCTAATATATTGATAGTAGATCGTCTCAATATTAGATCTATTTTCATACATTGCAAACATATTATAGTTTTATTAAGGTATTGTAACAAATAAATTAAGTACTAAATGAATAAATAAACAATTGCTCAAAACAAACACCCACTTCTATTTTCGTTAATCAATTTCATTTCTTTTTTTTTTCTTTTTTCCTCTTCACCTCAAATGAACAATCCTACCGTTTGAGAAATTTCCCCAAGATGATTAACAAAGTATGTATGGTGGGAGTAATCCTGGGATGTATAAGGGGTTGATTTCAAACATCAATTGAAGATCCCTTTTACAGGTTTGCATTCTAATATGATGAAATAATGTTGTTTTTGATTGCTTTGAAAAGGATTCTGCTTTCTTTGTTTATGGTTTGTTATTATGATTTTCTTTAACTGCTTTAATTATTGTTTTGATTGTTGGGTGTTTGGTAATGGGGTTGGGATTGGTTAGTTTTTCATTGTTGGGTGATTTTCCTGTATTATAAGTGATCTGATATTGGGTTTATGATTGATTCTGGGGTGCAGGATAGGTTACAGCATGATATCAGATGCTTAGGCAAAGAGGCTCATCACACCTGGAGAGGTTAGCTGACATCCTTGATGGATCATTACGAATATATATTTATATATCTGATTATCGATTTTCTTGAAAAGTGTTAAATGGTACTATTGGGTTGACATAGGTAGGGTGTAAGAAGGCGTATAGGTGTTTACTTAGGAATATCAGTTAGAATGGTTTTTTAGGTTTTTTTGAAACGCTACATGATTAAGCTGACACACAGGGTATTGATAAACAGTTTTTACATATGGAGCAGGATAAGAGTCGATTTGCTAAGCTTCTTTCGTTCTGTTTTTCATTTTCATTGTGTGTGGCATGTGCAGAAATTCTCACAGTACAGCTATGGTATTAGAAAATGGAAATGAGAAATGGACAGTGTTTAAAAAGGCTCCGAGGCGTAAAAATTAATAAAAAATTGAGACCTGCGCTTCACTCTGTCGAGGCGTTGGTAAGGCGGACGTGTTGAGACGTTAGACTTGGAGGTGCAAGAGGCTTTCAACGACCGCTGATTTTTTTTTTAATTTTAGCCGTAGATAAATTGGCCAGCAAGATAGAGAAACAACCATTACGCCTTGCCTCGTCCGACCAAAATGCCTCAAACTCGCCTCGCGCCTTTTAAAACATTGGAAATGGAAATGAGAAATGGAACTACCTGAGTCAAAACATTTGTTTTTTATTATCTGTGAATCATGATTGTTCTTTTATTTTTTTAAAAGACAACGGCATGTGTGCCGGATATTCATCCTGCAGAGCAACGCGAAATATTGAATGTGTGAGAAAGTTGTTAATTATTTATAATGGAAATAGAGACCCAGTAGTTGTAAATCATTATCAAAAGAGTACCTCAGTATGTTAAGATAGGTTGTTTAAACCCTCCTTAAAAACAATATTCGGGTGCAGTGCTTGAGCTCCCTGTCTTCGTCTTCCATCATTAGAATTTTGAGTCCGTCAGAGCTTGTGACCCTAGATAGTACCACATAATTAATAAAGTTGGCCATGACTGAACACAGGACATGGCAAATAGAGACCGACATAATTAAGTGACTGCCCTTGACTTTTATTAATGGTTATTGCGTAGCATGGTTTGACTGGAAATTCTCTCCATTTCATTATGAATAGCTGTGTTGGTGCGGTGCTTTGATCATCTTCTGTCATTTATGTTTTTGGTATCGTTTTTGTTTCCTTACTTTTTTCTTTGACATTATGTTTCACATTCAAGGATCAAGATTGTTTTGATATTTTTGTTCTTGAGTCGTTTTGGCTACTGTTTCTTCGATTCTTGTTTGACTAATGTACCTGTGTTTTATCCTTCTCTTGAATTATTGGTTTTGTCATGGATTAGTTATATATGTTGCCATGTTGCTGTCCTTTTGCTTGTGTTTCCTCTTCCTGCTTTATGGTATATCTTTTTCTTAGTACTATGAATTCATCATAGCTTCTTATTGTCATGTTCCCTGTTTTTGATTCAAATACATGAATGGACTTCATCATTGTAACACAAAATATGTTATTTCAAACGCTATGTTGTCATTATATACAACCTAATCAAAACTGTTGGTTTTGTTCATTCTTATTGATTTTCGAAGTGTTCTTCTAACAGATCTAGGATGATTAATCTCTTTGGATTTTGTCTTTGGACGAATCTTAGATTACCAAAAAGAAATAAATTGAGATCTATTTATCTTTCTCGTTTTTGTTAAATCCAAACACGAATCTGAGATCCTGTTTGCTTTTTCCTTTTAATTTTGAGAAGAATATGAGATAGAGGATGTGATTAGGATAGATGTAGTTGGTGTTTGATATGATGTGTGTTTGCATATTGTTTGGTGAAGCTAATGAGAATTTCGTACTTATAGTCATAACAAAATACACAAAACGGACTTCCGCTACCGGAATCCAAACAATGCGAATCCACAAGATTCCATTAACACAACATGAGTATTCCAATGATCCAGCGCCCTCAGCATAGATCCCAAGATGATCCCGTCGGACCAACACGAGGTGGAAAAACCTGTCCAATGATCCAACGCCCTCAGCATAGATCCCAAGATGATCCCGTCGGACCAACACGAGGTGGACATCCGATCCAGCGCCCTCAGCATAGATCGTACAACATTCACAAACACAACTTATGCATATATATATGCAAAATCGCTATGTCCATCAACATGAACATACAAATGATCGATAACGAATATCATGACAATTCAACGAAATAAATCTCATGTTCAACAACATGAATAAACCATATGAATACTCAAAATACCAACATTTACAAATTTCAAAATACGATACTTGCCTCAAAGATGGCAAGAACTAAATTACTCCAATGATCTCAACACACTCGAAGGCCGCCTTCTTCGATCAAACGTTCGCAATGCTCGGCCCTTGAACAAACAGGAAAAATAACGGCAACTCAAAACAAGTTTAAACATACGAACATCTAACATATCCTACGGTCGGTTAACAACCTAAGATAGCCGGCTCACGGTTCAACTCACCCGACGACCGCTCGGTCTAGCTAGAGTCACTCAAATCACCATAATTTCATACTTCGATTTCTGATTATCGATGTCATTACCAAGTTTGGTTGTATAACACCTTCAAATACGAATTCAAGGTTAATTCATCTCTATACTTCGTTTTTCTACAAGCTTTCACCTTCGCCAAAGTTTCCCATTTAAATAAATTATCATCCATCAACACTCTACGTTCGAATCATCATCAAGAAGATAAACAAACCCAGAAATCATTACGAGTTATGAATTACATTGAAGGTCATCTCATGCTATCCGAAGATTATATCTTAGTGACCACCCTAAGATTTCCTTTCTTTGCTAAAGATCTCATTCTAAGTAATGATAACAACAATACACCGACACACAATCGATTCGGAAAAGACGACCCAACTATACAACAACCTCATAAATCAGATTCTTAGTTTCAACTCAATGAGGTTCGATAGTGATCTTCTTATTCAAAGGAGTTCTAATATGATCACTACAAGTTTGCATGGTGTGGTATTTAACCTAGCGATTAATCCTTAACCTTGATAAGCTCCAGGAGGAAGTTATAATCCGAATAAGAACATGAATTCAAAGTTCGGGAAGCAACACATACCTTGTATGGAAAGAAAAGACAGAAACTCTTGATGAACTCAAAGTTGGACGCTTGAACACCAATCCTCAAAGCTCCTTGCCTTCAATAATGTGTTAGGAGGCTGATATGACGGTTGAAGATGAAGGGAGTGACTCTCAAAGTCCCAAAAATCGGGTGTAGGAAGGGGTGTAAACTGAAAAATAAAGATGGGTGCTGACATATTTATAGAAAAGGGTTATTAGCGCGCACTACGGCTCTATCCTTAGCATGCGCTAATGGGCTTGCAGCCTACTGACTCTGATGGGTCTCCGTATAGCGTACGCTAAACGGCCTTACATGTGCTACAATCAACGATTAGCGTACGCTAACAACTATTTTTAGCATACGCTAACGACTGAACGAAAGTTCACTGACATCACTGTACTAGACTTAGCGTGCGCTAACCTCAAACCATTTGCGTGCGCTAAACACCATTGACTCGACTTTCCAAAAAAGCCGTCCAGGTTCATCCCGACATAATCCCAACGAAATCCGCGGTCTGATCTCACCTACCAACATGTCTCAATAACGCTGACTACGTATAGCGCGCGCTATAGCTCATACGTAGCGTGCGCTAGCTAACTCAATTAGCGTGTGCTAATGCTAAGATGTTAGCGTGTGCTACAAGTGCACGAAAATGCAAGTATGAACAACATGCATGAAATCATATGCTCAACAACACATGATTATGAAATACGGAGGATAATACTCAGATCAAAATGCAACAAATACAATATCACAAGGTTCAAATACACATCAGAAATATCGGGTATTACATCCTCTCTCTCTAAAAAAAAGTTTCGTCCCGAAACTTAAGATGAAAACAACTCTGGATACCTAGTCTTCATACTGTCCTCCATTTTCCAAGTAGCCTCTTTAACTCCGTGTCGTGACCATTGTACTTTAACCAAGGGTATTGGTTTATTCCTCAATTGGTTGATCCAACTTTCGAGTATTTTGATTGGTCTCTCTTCGAAGGTGCCGTCATTAGCTATCTCGATCTTGCCGAAAGCAATGATATGACTAGGATCTGGTACATACTTCCGTAACTGGGATACGTGAAACATATTGTGAACGCGACTCAGTAATGGCGGTAAGGCCAATCTATATGCTAAATCCCCAACTCTCTCGAGGATCTCAAATGGTCCAATATATCTCGGACTCAGCTTTCCTTTCCTCCCAAAATGGAAAATTCCCCGGGTAAGAGAAACCTTCAATAGTACATGATCCCCAATCTCAAACTCCAACGGGCGACGACGCACATCTGCATAAGACTTCTGTCGATTATGGGCAGTCAACAGCCGTTCCCGAATTAGAGCTACTTTCTCTTGAGTCTGAACTATCAACTCTGGTTCCGTCCCAATCAAGTCATAAGAATCATCCCAACACAGGGGCGATCTACATCTTCTTCCGTACAACGCCTCAAACGGTACCATCTTAATGGAAGCATGCCAACTATTGTTGTAGGTGAATTCAATCAAGGGCAAATGAACCTCCCAGTCGGTTGACCAGTCTAAGGCACAAGCTATAAGCATGTCTTCTACTGTCTGAATAATCCTTTCGGACTGACCATCCATCTGAGGATGATAAGCCATGCTAAAGTTCAGCTCGGTTCCCAAAGCCCTGTGAACTGCCTTCAAAAAGTGCGACACAAAATGACCATCTCGATCCGAAATAATGGTCTTCGGTGTACCATGCAATCGGACTATCTCTGAAATAAATACTCGTGCCAATTTCTCCGGTCCCTACGTGTCTTTAATTCCTAGGAAATGAGCCGACTTGGTTAGTCGATCAACTACAACCCAAATCTCATTCATTCCAGTCTTGGTCTTTGGCATAATGGTGATGAAATCCATCGATATGTCCTCCCACTTCCACTCAGGGATTGTAAGAGGCTTCAACATTCCGGCAGGTCGCTGATGTTCAATATTAACTTGCTGACAAGTCAAACACTTCGAAACGTATTCTGCTACGTCCTTCTTCATATTTCCCCACCAGAAGTTTTGTTTTAGATCCTTATACATCTTACTGCTGCCCGGGTGAATAGAATAGGGCGCGCTATGAGCTTCCTTCAGAATTGTCTGTCTCAAAACATCATCATCGGGAACGCAATGTCGACTCTGAAATCTCAGAACTCCATCATCTTGTATCACGAATCCTGGGGCCTTCCCTTTCTTTACTTCGTCATATAACCGAAGAATCAGAGAATTGTTCAACTGCTTAGATTTGATTTCCTCGACTAGTGGCGAAGTTAGTTCCATCACGTATAGTTGCGCTTGAATTCCTGGTGACCATACTTCAATCCCTTCGCGGATCAGTTCTCATTGAATGCTAGTTTGGGACGTAAGCGCTTCCAACATTCGAAGAGAAACAGGTTTACGGCTCAGTGCATCAGCTACTATGTTGCTTTGCCCGGATGATAGAGGATTTCCAAATCGTAATCCTTGATCAATTCCAGCCACCTTCTCTGCCTCATGTTTAATTCTTTCTGACTAAAAATGTACTTGAGGCTCTTATGATCTGTAAGGATCTGACAATGAGTGCCGTATAAATAATGTCGCCAAATTTTCAAAGCAAAGACCACAGCTGCTAACTCCAGATCATGAGTCGGGTAATTAACTTCGTACGGTTTCAACTGTCGAGATACATAGGCAATCACCCTATCCTTTTGCATCAACACACATCCCAGACCCTGATTTGAAGCGTCGTTGTATACCATGGATCCCTCGGTTCCATCTGGTAACGCTAGTATAGGTGCTGTCGTCAGTCTTCTCTTTAGTTCATCAAAACTCGCCTCGCATTTCTCATTCCACATGAATTTCTGAGTCTTCTGCAACAACTGAGTGAGCGGACGAGCAATTTTGGAAAATCCCTCTACAAAACGGCGATAATATCTAGCAACTCCTAAGAAACTTCGGACTTCCTTCACGTTATTAGAAGATTCCCATTCCAAAATTGCTTCGACTTTCTTCGGGTCCACCTGAACTCCATAAGTTGATATCACATGCCCAAGGAAGGTTACTTCTCTGAACCAGAACTCGTATTTAGAAAGTTTCGCATAAAGCTGTTCATTCCTCAAGGTGCTTAAAACAACACGCAAATGCTCAGCATGCTCTTCGGGGTCTTTCGAATAGATCAAGATGTCATCAATGAAAACGACCACAAACTTATCTAGGTATTCTAAGAATACCCGATTCATCAATTGCATAAATACCACAGGAGCATTGGTATGTCCGAATGGCATTACCACAAATTCATAGTGCTCGTACCGGGATCTGAAAGCAGATTTCGGTATGTCCGATTCCTTAATTCTCAACTGATGGTATCCCGATCGCAAGTCAATCTTCGAGAATACCCTTGCCCCTTTCAGTTGATCAAACAAGTCATCGATTCGAGGTATAGGATACTTGTTCTTGATCGTCACCTTGTTTAGCTCCCTGTAATCAATACATAATCGGAGGGATCCATCTTTCTTCCGGACAAAGAGAACAGGCGCTCCCCAAGGAGAAACGCTTGGTTTAATGTAACCCTTCTGCAATAATTCATCAAGTTGCTTCTTTAATTCATACATCTCGGTTGGCGCCATACGGTATGTTGCTCTAGAAATAGGTGCTGCTCCAGGCTCCAATTTGATATTAAACTCTACTTCTCTCCGCGGAGGTAACCCAGGTAGTTCGTCAAGGAATACATCTGAGAATTCATTCACAATGGGAATAGATGAGAGCTCTACTCCTTTTTCTTTCTTCATGGAATGACTCTCTTTCGGTAATTTAAAATAGCTCCATAACGATTGAGCCAATCGTCTCCGAGAATTAAATCGTCACCATGGATGTCGACTACAATAAGATTTGATGGCCAATCTCTCGCTCCTATAGATACTGGAAAATCTCTAGTTTCTAGGGTTCCCACAATTTTCTCTCCGCTCGGCAATCCCACAACATAAAGCTCATAATCATACAAGCATGAGATTTTCAAACGATCACAGTTCAAAGATATGAAAGAATGCGTAGCTCCTGAATCAAATAAGACATTAACTGGTTGCAAAAGGATCTGAATCATACCTGATGCAACAACAGTGTTCTGATCGTCTGACTTCCTCATCTCGTACAGGCACAGAGGAACGAACCCAGCACTGGACGCCTCTCTTTTCCCAACATTCTGCTGCTGAAACCCACTCTGCTGCGTCTGGTTCACACTTGTCTCTTTCGGGCCTAATACCAAAAGATCTAGTCACATTTCTGCAAAAATTCGCACGGTGCCCTTCTTGCCCACATTCAAAACAAGTCATAGAAGGAACAGGACAATCACGTCGAATATGCCCGGCTTGACCACAATTATAACACTTCTTCGATGCGTTCGAAACTGTTGATGCTGTCCGGAACTTCTTTCCACCTCCAGAAGGATGTGGAGGTTTCCTAGACGAATAAAATGAAGACTGGCCCTTGCGGGACCCACTACTCTTGTTCTCCGAGAAGTTGCCGGACACTTTCTGCTTCTTTGCCTCCATCGATTTCTCCACCGCCGCCTCTTTCATGTCGTAGGCCAGCGCCTTGTCCTGATATTGTCGCAAGGTAGTACACTCAAATCCGGGCATATACTGCTGAATCTACGGCTTCATCCGCATATCAAAATGAAAAATCTTCTCCGCCTCCGTCCTGACCAAGTGTCGCACACAAGTCAGCTGATGATTAAAAGTCTTGATTATGTCTATCACAGATGCTTCCAAACTCTGCGGGGAGAAGAACTCTCGGACTCTAGCCTCTCTAACTAGCCGAGGACAATACTGTGCTTCCATCATTAATCTGAATTTTGTCCAGTCAACATTATTATCCTCAGGTCGAACAGCTTCCCACCAGTCAAAAGCCTCCCCAGTCAGAAAATACTGGGCAATAGGAACTTTTCGGTCATCGGGACAGTTGATCCCTGCAAATATCTTCTCTAATTCCTTCAGCCAGTGATCCCAACTAGGCATCTCAGCAGAACCGTCAAATTTTGGCGGGTGCAATTTGACCATCTCGGTAAGCCATTTGTCTCCCCGATTATCCTCGTTATGCTGCTGTCCCATCGCCGTCTGCATGCGGTCGACCACCTGAGCAAACTGGGTTATCTGGGCAACCACCTGTTGAAGCACTCCCGGCATGTTAGGATTTGCGTTGTCATTCGCTGATCCCTGTTGTCCTCCAGAATGGGAATCGGTTCGACTAGCCGATAATTCTGGGGTAGTCGATGAATCCTCCTGTCTCGCATTAGCACGTCCGCGTCCACGACCGCGTCCGCATCCATGACCTCCCCTCAACATACTGTAAATATAATTACTCAATATCCAGGGGAAAATTTTCAAAAATAAAGTCCGTCAATATTCACAAAACAGAAATTAAGTAAAACGGTAGTATAAGAGATTAGGAGACTTACAACCACGGTCCACATGACGATGCTGGATGAACAGTGATGTTACAAACGACCCATAAATCAGATAACGTAAACAGATCCAAATAAACCCGACTGCCAAGATATCCATGAATCTTAGCTCTGATACCATATTCTGTAACACCCCGAGATATTCGGAATAATTACAGCGCCGTAAACCCTTTAAGTAAGAATTTACAAGGCTAATTTGAAGAGACGTAAAAATAATACAACAGTACCATTAAAGTTCAAAATACAAACCGGTTTCAAACAGATCAAATGAGTCCATTATTACAACCATCTCAAAATATTAATAAGACACGCATACTCGAGTACTAAAAATGAACCAGAAAGACAAGTTACAACAACAATAAGCATCACTGAGCCCCTTCGTTGTCATGTCGGTACTGTGGCTGTTTTCCCGCTCCACGGCTACCTGAACATCAAAACAAATGTCCACCCCCGAAGGGGTTAGCAAAACGATGCTAGTACAAGTATCGAAATACACACATCGAATATGCAATAACAATGCATAACAAAATACACAAAACGGACTTCCACTACCGGAATCCAAACAATGCGAATCCACAAGATTCCATTAACACAACATGGGTATTCCAATGATCCAGCACCCTCAGCATAGATCCCAAGATGATCCCGTCGGACTAACACGAGGTGGAAAAACCCATCCAACGATCCAGCGCCATCAGCATAGATCCCAAGATGATCCTGTCGGACCAACACGAGGTGGACATCCGATCCAACGCTCTCAGCATAGATCGTACAACATTCATGTTATGCGGCGATTTATACGCCTCGATGGTGATCGATATAAGTGCCGATCGACCGAGTCCACGACTAATCAAGCTACGGCGAACGTGTCAAAACGAGGATAACAGTCCACCTTGGAGTATCTAGCGATCGACTCTCAAGGCGATCGCCTATGGCACCTAGCGATCGACTCGTGCACGACCTAGACGACCGGCCCCGTGCCCGAACAAGACCTTCGTCCGTCAAAGTCTACGAAGACTGGATCTCAAAGCAGCGCCCATGTGCAGATCCGCGAAAGACGCCGCATAACATGAATCGTTGACCACAGCCTATCACCACCTTATCACCTACCGACAGACCCGCCGAAAGGTACAAGGTGGGACCGCCCGTGACAGCGACTCAGACGTGTGCAGACTTCTCATTGGACCGCACAGCTGGCTGCCAGCAACTCCTGCGGACTATAAGGAGACCAGCCTATGTGCTAAAGACGATCGCCCGCTTATTACAATACAGCAGAGGCGATCGCCCAACATCTCCCAGTGCTATAAATAGAGAACCTCCAGCAACTGGAAAAAGGTCCCTCTCAGTTCACGACTACGTTGACGAATACATCCACAAACATACACAGTTTCAGACTCTCGGCTTCGTCTCTTGAATCTATCTCAGGATTTCTCTCTCAGCACCTCTCATCCAGAAGACGGTCGGCAGAGGAAAGAAGTCTCCATAGTACAAATTCGAAGAGACTTACAAACCCAGGAGCTCATACATATAGCTAATACACACTGTGAGAGACCGTCGATTTCTCACATTCGTCACAACACCCCATCGTTGTTACAAGAACTCACAAAGCATCATATCTGGTTCTTCCGGCAATCTTCACGCTCACTAGCTAAGATAATTAGGGTCTTTACACTCATTGTAATTGTACTCTAACATTAATATTTGTACTCCAAAGTATTCGTATTAATAATATCTCGCGAGAGCATTCAAGCCCGGGACTAACAACCACGGCAAATCTTGTGTTATTTACTTTTCCCACGGACGTGCTCTCGCACTTTGTTTGTTGTCCATCCATTCCAGCAATATCTATCTCCGGATAATATTTTGGGCAACAACAATTGGCGCTAGAAGGAGGGCGCTATCTTAACCTTCGTTTTTATTCCTACCGTCCCGAAGAACACTCACTATTCTCGGGCATATACTTGAAGTGACACTCACTACGCTTCAAAGAAAAACCTTCAGAATCATGACGTCTGCCACCACATCGAATAGAGCCACTCTCCAAACTGCCGGACATCATATCCCGGCTAGATCCGAGCCCCAGCCGACGGCAGAGGGTAACCGCGGTGACGCGAGCCTCTCGATCCCGCACCTGAGGGACGGCCCCAGCCTTTCGCTCGACCAGTTCCAAACCGCGGAACAGATCGATGAGGCTATGGCCATCCTAAAGGAGCGACGGAGAGCATGCGCGACGCCCGCTATTACTCCCTCGGCCATTCGCCGTGTGGGCAAATGGAAGTTCAAGGGGTTACTGGGCGAGCGATCGTTAGAAAGCTCCGATTCGCGAGAAAAGGCTCTCGCGCGGCCAGACGGTTCCGTATTCAGTCGCTTGGGAAGCGACCCATCATGGAGACCGGGGAATTCTGGCCCCAACCACGAGACGGCGGAATCCGAGTCCGTCACCAGGAGTTCGGCGTACCCAACTCCCAGCCGAATACAAGTAAACTGTTTGGCTCTCACTCCGAACGCGAGGGGGTCAGTACTTGATCACCTCGGCTCCCGCTCTGAGCGCCTAGCCAGGCCGCAGCGATGGCCGCTATGCAATGCCAGCTCGACGAGATGAAAGCGCTCCTGGACACAGGGGCAAGCACCAGTAGAAAGATCATCGGACCGTCCGAGCCACTCGCGGTCCACATCGAGCTTGCCCCCGTGTAACAAAGGATTGCTCCTCCCAAGACACCTCTATACGAAGGGAGATCGAACACCGAGACCCACATAAGCAAGATCCGGATCTACATGACCAGGTGTGGGGCATCAGATGCGACCAAGTGCCGAATCTTCCCGTTAACCTTGGGCGAGCTGGCCCATAAGTGGTACGTCTCGCTACCACCACGATCGATCATCTCATTTGAGAAACTGGCGAGTGACTTCACGTTATACTTCGCCGCCAAGGTCGCCAAACCAGAAGGCCCCCACCGCATAATGAAAACCAGGCAGGGGGAAGACGAATCCGATACAGATTACATCGACCGGGTGGATGAAATCGTCCTCACCGGCGAGCCCATCAGTGATGAGCTCGCTCTCTACTCGGTCCTGAGGGGATTCTATGGTCATTCACCCATGTTTAGACACCTCACCAAGGATATCCCCCCAACCTACGCGATCTTCCGCGCTAAGGCTGCCGACTTTCTGGCCAGGCAAAGGCTACTCATCCTCCGACTAGGAAAGGGAATGCCACCTCCTGTCCGAAAGACGGCGATCGCCAAAACCAAAAAAAGGGTCGCCAATCCACCCGGCGATCTCAAGGCCTTCGAGGATGTGGAAATCCATCTCCTCCACAAGTTCAACCGAACTCCGACCCACATTTTTTATGCCATCAAGGGGTGCGAACCGCTAAACAAGCCAAAGGCTATAAGGGACCATGGTCATCTGGACCACAATCAATATTGTGCCTACCATAAGAGTCTCGGCCACAGCACCAACCAATGCCGCGACCTCCTCAGGAAACTCTGGAGATTGTTCGAGGAGGGCAAGTTGGACAGTTTATTGGCTTAGCCGGAGCCCCATCGATCTCCCGACGCAGTCGCCTGAGTCGAACGCGAACAGGCCGGAAAGCTTATGCGAGCCGACCCCTCGATCAACCTCGGCGACCGTATCTACATACTTCAATCAAGAGAAGGAAACTTCGGAAGTCTCTCCCCGATTTCCCGCCTCACCAAACCAAAGGCTACTGCCTGAGCAAACACCTCGAAAAAGAGGATGACTCGCTTCGTCATCAGCATGATGAACCTAGGCAACGATCGCCTCCCCTAGCACAACGTATACGATCGAAGATCATCATCTGACATGATGGTCCAAGGTAGAAAAGTGCCGCCATGGTCGCGAAAATCAATTAAACTGACGATCCGTCCATGCAAGGTTCTTTTGGGCTCTGATCGCTCGCCCTTCGTTTAAATACGAGGCGGGCGTAGCCGAAGAACTCTCCAAAAAAAATCAGAGGATTACTCGCTCGCCCTCTAAAATTCATCATCTACATGAAGAACCTAGGCAGGCGATCTCCTCCCGTTACACAACGTATACCGTCGAGGATCGTGGACTGACTTGATGGTCCAAGGTAGAAGAGTGTCGACATGGTTGTGGAGGACGATGGAACCGTTCTCTATGCCCGTGTAAGGTCCCTTTGGGCCACGATCGCCCGCCCTTCGTTTAAATACGAGGCCGGCGTAGTCTTAGGGCCCTCCAAAACAGATTTGTGGACACGTTCGCCCGCCCTCGAAGATCCATCACTTAACATGGTGGATCCTTCACGGACAATGCGATGCATCCCTCCCCCCGTCTCAACGTATACCATCGAGGGTAACCATCTTAATGGCGGCCCAAGGTAGAAAAGTGCTGACAATCCGCGGACGTGGAGTCGATTAATCCGACGACGCCCCGCGCAAGGAATCCTCCAGACCAAGACCGCACGCCCTTCGTTTAAATACGAGGCGAGGCGCAGCCTACGGAGGACCCTACCAATTAAGTGAGTCGCGAGAACTTAGCCATCAAACGGAATGTCGCTCGCGCACAAGACACGGTCGTGGGGGTCGGTCCATCGAACTTCGCGATCGTGCACGGTTCTTCAAGACCGAGATGGACGGCCTTCCTCGAGGATTCGACAAAACTGAAGACCGCTCACTCAATAATTTATTTTCATCCCCTTTCACTAAGTGAACAAAAACAAGGGGGAATGGCGGAGCTATATATACGACGATCGTCCCTATTCAATTACATACGGAGATCGGCATTTTTCAGATGTTTGTGCAGTGATCGAATTTGTTGTAAAAGTTATCTATTTGAGTTTATCAATTCACTTGGAGCTATACACGCAACAATTTCTCCTCACACATTTGTACAAAGTCACACAAAGACTAAAAAAAAAGCAATCATTAAAGTAATAAATCGAAGAAACAAACATTCATTTCATTACTTGAAATATCAGACTATATACACGGTCGCCCGAAGGCCTAAGTACTACAAAGAAAAGCTACAAAATTACAAGGTAAAAAGCTAAAACAATAAGAACGAAGAGCCTCAGGCCCCTGCCTGGCCTTCGCCTTCAATCGCCGGATCGGCCTGCGACCCTTCGCCAGATTCCAGAGCTGCCTCCCCGTCCTCCGGAACGTCAGGATGAACAAGGTTCGCCGGAGCCGGGTACCAGCTGAGGTCCACACCAAGTTCCGAGAGGTCCAAGATCGGCATAGAGAAGGCAGGATGAAGAGGGTGCTCCAACGCATATGCCTTGAAGTTTTCAGCAAGAGGGCCGACCTCCAACCCTCCCTTCTTAGCAGCTCGGAGTGAGTCAGCGAATGCCATAATAGGCAAACTCACTGACAAACTCCACGTTGAGAAAGGGATCGGCATCGGTTGCCTCCAGCTTCCCTCTCAACTCGGCAACCGCCTGTTGCGCACCCTGGAGCTCGGCCTCCCTTGCAGTTGTCTCTCCCCTCGACGCCGCCAGCTCGCTATTCAGATTAGCGACAGTCACCTTCAATTGATTGGCCTTCTTCTCAGCGGCCGCGTGCAATCATCGGGCATCCGTTATCTGGTCCCGATATTGGTCGACTGTTGCCCGAGCTCGTTCATAATTCTCTCTCATCAGCTCAAGGTCCTGGCTTGCCCGGTTGGCTGCATCCAAGGACTCCTTCTCCATAACCACGATCCTGTCGGCAAACTCAGCGTTCTCTTTCCGAGCAGCCTCGAGGTCCGCCTGTAGATGAGTAGTAGAAGGACGCCCCTCGAATTACTGCACAGCCTGGGCAGCCATCGTCGCCGCCTGGAGAGAGAGAGCAAAAGCAGCTTGCATTGTATTCCCGGATTGCTGGCGTGCGATTGCATCTAAGTCCATCGTCCAGGACTTCGGCAAAGTAGAAACGGCCCGATTGACATACAGTGGGACATCGCAGGCCGCGCGAGGAGATTGACTCGCGAGGAAATCCAGCACCATCGACGGGCAAGCTGGGTTAGTGCTACGGATCCTGCATTAAACAACAAAAAGTTAGCGCATCTCCCACGCAAGTGACAAAACTCAACAAACTAGCAAAGAATACATCTCGGCTCTCTCGGGGTCGCAACCAAAGTATGGTTTCCCGCGAGGGGTCTCAGCCTCGGCGATCGTCATCTCTCTCAAGAAAGCCGCCGAGGGCGTAGGCTCATCCACTGGGGGGACCGCGGTGATCGGAGGCGCGACGATCGGCACCTCGCTAGCAGGGGCAGAAACTGGAGGATCTCCCGACATCTGCCGCTTGCGGTTCGTCCGGAGCCCCTTCTCCCAAGTTTCCTCCTCCGCTATGATCGGCTCTACAGGAGGCCTCACCTCCGGAGCAAGAGGTAACGCCACTGGAGGAACCCGAGATGACTTCTTCTGGCAAAGACGGCTCAGAACTCCGGGGTTCGACATGGCTATCTCCGCTGGAGGCTCCAAGAAATGAGGAAAGCGAACCTCTGCAATAAAGGGCAATCAAACAAACGGTCAGACACTCTCCAAGCAGGACGATCGCCAAGCAATTGGAGATCGTAGAAACTCATACCTGAGACCGAGAGATGTCGTGGGAAGCAGAATAGCCGAGCAGACAGCCTACGACTCTCATTGTTAATCCGGCGAGCGTCTAAGTCATCGTCCGGCAGACTTCGTATCCGCTCCCAGATGACCAGAAAATCGAAAGGAAGCTCGTCGATCGTCGGAATTTGGAAACCTGCAAAAAGGAAACCAAATTAGATCAGTTCAGAACATATCCGAACAAAGGGAGAGCCAGAACCCTTACTCGGATTCCTCTCCCGAAAGCTGGTAGGAATATTCAGCTCGTCCGTGGGATTGTTGCTCGCCAATGCCTTCCATGAACCGCCGACCCAGAACCACTTCGCCGGGTTGCCCCGCACCTTGTTCGGGACTCCGAGGATCACCCGACCGGATCTTCCTTGAATGTGATAACCTCTGACCGACCCTTTCTGATCCATAAACTTGAACAGGTGATTCATCTCCAACGGCGAAGGGAGGCGGTACAGTCGGTGACCGCCGAACAAGGTGAGAGCATAAATGATCTGGAGCCAGGCATTCGGCGTAAACTGGAGCGGCGCTACGTTCCAAGCCGCCAGCAAATGGGAGACAGAAAAAGACAAAGGGAACCGCAGCCCGGCCTCCATGATTGCTTCGTTCACGGCGACCATGCCCTCCGGAGGCTGATCGGCCCATTCATTCTCGGCCGGCACAAAAAGATCCACATCTGAAGGGACATAATACCTCGTCCTCCAGACGGCCCGGTACTTCCTGGTCGCCGAGCTCCTTATCTAGCCAAGGGACCATGTAGATCGCTGCGCAGCCCAAAAAAGCGACCGCTTAGGAGGTTGATAAGGATGAGCGATCGAGTACTCCCGGTAATCGAATTTAGGAGACGGACCGGCCAACCTCTCCATAATCTCAGCAAAGGCCACATAGGCCTAGCCAAAGGCACTATACTGCTCCCAGTAGGCTCTCACCGCCGAATCTCTCTCCATCTGCGAGCGTCTTTGCTCAATCGCCGCCTCCCTAGCCACGTCGGCCTCATTGAACAGCGCCTAGACTTTCGCAGGGTCAATACCAGCCCCGATAGCCTCGGCGGCCGTCTCCAAGTGGAATTCTGCGGAGGATCCTCCCCGGGCAGTCGAAGCCCCAGCGGCGGATGTGGTGCCCATTCCGTGCGATGAAGATGTTCCAGACATTTTCGAAAAGAAGAGGAGAAAATGAGTGTTTTCTTACCAAGGATTGAATCGATCGACGATCGGCAGTCGAATCTTCAGAGTCTTTGCAATATTCTTCTTCTTCGATAAAAGCGCGTAAGGGTCTTAACACTGCAACCCAACGCCTTTTTATAGGATATGACAGGGACTTCTGTGCAATTAAGGAGAATCTTAGGGGTCGGAGTGCAACCGTCGCATTTAATGACTCCCTTGAAACTCGCGACGCGTCGTTTTGAGGGCACGCCAGACGAGGAGTCACAACTAACCGTCGGTATCCCCCAACAGGAGTCCGACACGTGCCCCAGAGACTTTTCTGCATTCGCTGCCGTTTCCCGCTCATTTCAGCGACCGAACAGGTCATCCATATTCAAAACCATTCCGCTCAAAGACGATCGCCAGTTCCGTAAAATGCTGAGTCACTCGTCATAGTTCAGCGATCGCCATGAGAACCACCTCACCCCACGTTTCCAACATCGGAGCGAGCTGGGGGCAATTGTTGTGCGGCGATTTATATGCCTCGACGGCGATTGATATAAGTGCCGAGCGACCGAGTCCACGACCAATCAAGCTATGGCGAATGTGTCAAAACGAGGATAACAATCCACCTTCGAGTATCTAGTAATCGACTCTCAAGGCGACCGCCTTTGGCACCTAGCGATCGACTCTGGTGCCTGACCTAGGACGACCGTCCTGTGCCCCGAACAAGACCTTCGTCTGTCAAAGTCTACGAATACTGGATCTCAAAGCAGCGCCCATGTGTAGATCCGCGAAAGACGCCGCATAACATGGATCGTTGACCACAGCCTGTCACCACCTTATCACCTACCGACAGACCCGCCGAAAGGTACAAGGTGGGACCGCCCGTGACAGCGACTCAGACGCGTGCAGACTTCTCATTGGACCGCACAGCTGGCTGCCAGCAACTCCTGCGGACTTTAAGGAGACCAGCCCATGTGCTAAAGACGATCGCCCGCTTATTATAATACAGCAGAGGCGATCGCCCAACATCTCCCAGTGCTATAAATAGAGAACCTCCAGCAACTGGAAAAAGGTCCCTCTCAGTTCACGACTACGTTGGCGAATACATCCACAAACGTACACACTCTCAGACTCTCGGCTTCGTCTCTTGAATCTATCTCAGGATTTCTCTCTCAGCACCTCTCATCCAGAAGACGGTCGGCAGAGGCAAAAAGTCTCCACAGTACAGATTCGAAGAAACTTACAAACCCAGGAGCTCAGACATATAGCTAATACACACTGTGAGAGACCGTCGATTTCTCACAGTCGTCATAGCACCCCATCGTTGTTACAAGAACTCACAGAGCATCATATCTGGTTCTTCCGGCAATCTTCACGCTCACTAGCTAAGATAACTAGGGTCTTTACACTAATTGTAATTGTGCTCTAACATTAATATTTGTACTCCAAAGTATTCGTATTAATAATATCTCGCGAGAGCATTCAAGCCCGGGACTAACAACCCCGAAAAATCTTGTGTTATTTACTATTCCCACGGACGTGCTCTTGCACTTTGTTTGTTGTCCATCCATTCCAGCAATATCTATCTCCGGATAATATTTTGGGCAACAACAATTCACAAACACAACTTATGCATACATATATGCAAAATCGCTATGTCCATCAACATGAACATACAAATGATCGATAACGAATATCATGACAATTCAACGTAATAAATCCCATGTTCAACAACATGAATAAACCATATGAATACTCAAAATACCAACATTTACAAATTTCAAAATACGATACTTGCCTCAAAAATGGCAAGAACTAAATTACTCCAATGATCTCAATACACTCAAAGGCCGCCTCCTTCGATCAAACGTTCGCAATGCTCGGCCCTTGAACAAACAAGAAAAATAACGACAACTCAAAACTAGTTTAAACGTACGAACATCTAACATCTCCTACGGTCGGTTAACACCCTAAGCTAGCCGGCTCACAGTTCAACTCACCCGACGACCACTCGGTCTAGCTAGAGCCACTCAAATCACCGTAATTTCATACTTCGATTTCTGATTATCGATGTCATTACCAAGTTTGGTTATATAACACCTTCAAATACGAATTCAAGGTTAACTCATCTCTATACTTCGTTTTTCTACAAGCTTTCACCTTCGCCAAAGTTTCCCATTTAAATAAATTATCATCCATCAACACTTTATGTTCGAATCATCATCAAGAAGATAAACAAACCCAGAAATCATTACGAGTTGTGAATTACATTGAAGGTCATCTCATGATATCCGAAGATTATATCTTAGTGACCACCCTAAGATTTCCTTTCTTTGCTAAAGATCTCATTCTAAGTAATGATAACAACAATACACCGACACACAATCGATTCGAAAAAGACGACCCAACTATACAACAACCTCAGAAATCAGATTCTTAGTTTCAACTCAATGAGGTTCGATAGTGATCTTCTTATTCAAAGGAGTTCTAATATGATCACTACAAGTTTGCATGGTATGGTGTTTAACCTAGCGATTAATCCTTAACCTTGATAAGCTCCAGGAGGAAGTTATAATCCGAATAAGAACATGAATTCAAAGTTCAGGCAGCAACACATACCTTGTATGGAAAGAAAAGACAGAAACTCTTGATGAACTCAAAGTTGGACGCTTGAACACCAATCCTCAAAGCTCCTTGCCTTCAATGATGTGTTAGGAGGCTGATATGAAGGTTGAAGATGAAGGGAGTCTCTCAAAGTCCCAAAAATCGGGTGTGGGAAGGGGTGTAAACTGAAAAATGAAGATGGGTGCTTGTTAGGCGTATTTTTATGCGCTTATTTATCATTATTTTATATCCATTTTAAGTCTAAATCTGCATAAATGAGCTTTTGATGCACTATCTTTATATGTTTTAAAGGAAATTGGAGTCCGGAAGCCTAAACGACGAAAAACGGGCGAAAACGACAAATTCTGGTCAGGGGCCGCGGCACAATGAAGCTGAGCCACGGCACACACACGGACAGCTTGAGGCGGTACACACTGTACCGGGGGCCGCGGCACGCACTTACTGAGCCGCGGCCCATGAAGAAAATTTGCGCCCAGGCATAGGGCGCTGAATATTAGGGGCCGCGGCACGAACTTACTGATCCGCGGCCCGCGGGGCGGTAATGCTGATCCTGCCGTGTTTCTGGGCCGTTTTTGGAGCCTGTTCTCAACCTAATTCCCGGACGCATTTTGGAGACTAATGGTGGTTATAAATAGGGATTAAATGGTATGAAGAGGGAGGATCGAAGAGAAGCAGAAAAACACCGATCAAGCAGAGACCGGAAGCTAGAGAACGGAGGAATCCAAGTTCTTCAACTGTGTTTGATTTCTTTTATGCTTTTCTCAATTCTTTCTATATTAGTTTCTAGCATGTCGGGCTAGAACCCTATTCTAGGATTTTGATGAAACCGAGGTTTTGACGAATTAACTTTTGATTTTGCATTATTAAAATATATTTCCCTTTCTTATTGAGTTTTCCCAATTATTTTAATTACTGTCAATTATGTGGCCTATGATTGATTTGTTTTGATTACGCAACTCGAATCGGGAGAGGAGAGTTGGTAGGAAAATTGGCGAGAAACGTTTTATCTTGTAAGATAGGGATATACTCATAGGAATTACGTGGCCTTTCTGAAGATTTCATACTTTTGCCTATTGACGAATTAATTCACCTAGGAGTAGAGTGTTTTATTCGCCTTAGAAAATTTTATTGACCTCGGGAGAGGCAGTAGAGTATTTTAGCAATCTCCGCCTTCAATAAATTGGGAAATCATTTAATTCATATAAATCAAGAGTAATTTGAATAAATCGAGGTAGATTCACAATCCTAGATTACTTCCCTATTTGATTTTCTTTCTTTGAATAATCGATTTTACTATTTTTTTTCTTTTATTAATTTTCTTTAATTATTACTTGCACCTCCAATTTCGATAGTTTAAATAAAATTAGAAAACACATAAATCGGTAATTAGTGAGTCAGTCCTCGAGGGAACGATACTTTCTTACCACTTTATTACTTGCTTACGACAACGTGCACTTGCGTTAACCAAATTTCGTAACAGTGCTGACATATTTATAGAAAAGGATTATTAGCGCGCGCTACGGCTCTATCCTTAGCGTGCGCTAACGGGCTTGCAGCCTACTGACTCTGACGGGTCTTGGCATAGCGTACGCTAAACGGCCTTACGTGCGCTAAAATCAACGATTAGCATACACTAACAACTATTTTTAGCGTACGCTAACGACTGAACGAAAGTTCACTGACCTCACTGTACTAGACTTAGCGTGTGCTAACCTCAAACCATTTGCGTGCACTAAACACCGTTGACTCGACTTTCCCAAAAATCCGTCCAGGTTCATCCCGACATAATCCCAACGAAATCCGCGGTCTGATCTCACCTACCAACATGTCTCAATCAAGCTGACTACGTATAGCGCGCACTACAACTCATACGTAGCGTGCGCTAGCTAACTCAATTAGCGTGCGCTAATGCTAAGATGTTAGCGTGCGCCACAAGTGCACAAAAATGCAAGTATGAACAACATGCATGAAATCATACGCTCAACAACACAGAATTATGAAATATAGAGGATAATACTCAGATCAAAATGCAACAAATACAATATCACAAGGTTCAAATACACATCAGAAATCTCGGGTATTACAACGTAAGTATCCTAAAGTTGTGACCCTAGATAGTGCCACATAAAGTTGTCCATGACTGAACACGGGATTTGGCAAATAGAGGCCAACATAATTAAGTGACTGCCCTTGACTTTTGTTAATGGTCATTGCGTAGCATGGTCTTATAGGGAACCGTCGTCGTTTCAACATGAATGGCCATTTTGATTGTGTGGATGTGAGTATGATCCTGTGTATAACGACGATTTCCCCTATATTTGATCCTGTAAGGATCTTGGCGTGTATAACAAACTGGCCTAGATCAGTGATTAGCAACCTGGTCCCATTGCATAGTCCTTTACTTGGATTCACATTCCGCAATAACATTACGAGCAGTTCTTTTTTTAGGTGGAGGGCATGTGGTGGCATCCCAGGGAAATTTAAGAATTTAGAAACTCTACCGGATATAAGTCTTGCTGGTCTAGAGTGTCGGTTGATGCCTTGCAAATCTCATCTGCGCTATTGTAGGTAACAGATTCCCTTGCTAACTTTTAAACATATACTCATTGATGGCATCAGCATCATCATTCTGGGGAGTTAGAATTGCCCTTTCTTTGAGATACTCATTGTCAGTTTGATGTGTGGTAAAATGAGGATAAGTTTCTTCGATAATTTTTTTAATAGGAGATTCTCAAGATTTGATTTGGAAGTTGTCGGGAATGTCAATCCAAGTCGCCTCATCCTCCCCTTCTTTTATTTTTGCTGGTAATTTGCCATCCCCAACTGCCAAAACACATCTGTTAAAATCATGCTTCCGTGTATCAATATACCCATTCTCAGTGTACTCATTGACACGCATGTTGCGTGTAAGGGTGAAGACCTTGCAATGTTTCAACAACTCAGACCGGTTTATGCACGCCTGGATAATGTCGGGCCTTTTGCCTTTTGGGATAACCGGGAGAACTTGTCTAAAGTCACCTCCAAGCAACACCGTCATGCCTCCAAAGACTCGAGCCCTTCTATCCGGGTCATGGTACCCTAATATATCTTGTAGTGTCTTGTCCAATGCCTCGAAAGCATATTTTTGAGTCATTGGAGCTTCATCCCAGATAATCAACTTCACTTGTTGCATGAGTTCCGCCATATGTGTGTCCTGTTTTATGCCGCACGTGCTATTTTCCAATAACTCAAATGGTATAACAAACCTGCTATGCGCCGTCCCCCCTCCTGGTAAGAGCAACGAAGCAATTCCTATTCATATTAAGAACATCAGATAGTTATTTTAGTTTCCGCATTTTCATAAATAATGAAATGTCTTGTTTGAGCGTTAATTTATACCTGAAGATGCGACAGCAAGCACAATCATCCATTCTAATCTTAACCTTGAAATAATAGTTTTGTATAGAAATGTCTTCCCGGTTCCTCCTGGACCGTAAACGAAGTATAATTTACCTTTTTCATTATGGACAGATTCAATCACCTGTTCATAGATTAAATGTTGTTCTGGATTTAACAATGAATGGAGTTGTTGATGTTCAATCTTACTCTTTTTCATATCAAAATCGAGGGCCTCTCTAATAAGACGGTTGTCCATGTTGGTGAGTAACCTTGGGTCAGGCTGTGGAAGATCTTCAAACTCTGCTAAAGATCTTCCATTCCTATTTAATAGCTCTTGGATTTCCAGCAGACAATAGTTACGGAGTTGGTCATCCGTAAGCTGCAAGTTAGGATATTTAAAAAGTTTTCTTTTTTTGTGTAGGATATACTCCGATAAGGTCTCCCAGTTCTCCTCCCATAGTTTTAGAGGTCTGCTGACATGACAGAACAACAGAATCGTAACGAATGTGTCACGGAATTGTGGGCCGAATGCCCACACACCCGCTTCAGATATAGCATGTGTCCATTCCGTGTCGTTGTTCAACAGACCATATACAAAACAGGCTTCCTTGAATGTTGCACACAGTCTGTTGTTAACAGTCATGAGCTCTCCAAAAGATTCAGGGCCTTTCACAACATTCAACATCATTCTAAGATAATAGCGTTCCCCGGATGCTGTATGGGAATAAACAATTCGACCGATGCATTTTTTTTGTTTCCTTGGTTTCCAAAGCTTGTCTTTCTCATTCCAGACATAGTGCTTAGGTATTTCAGCATACGTAAGTTCTTTTGCTGTCGTATCACGCTTGTTCAACTCGAACCAATCAGTGAACATCGTTACGTCGATGCCTTTCCTTTGGAGTAGTGCAGGTGAACTCTCTGAATCCCGTAGTGTTATTGCGTTCTGATTAGGCAAGTGGTAACTCAGTTTCATGACTGATGGATATGAGTAATGGATGTCAAAAGAAAATAAACGCCACACTGCCTCACATGGAGCTAAGAACCGACAATTTAGGTAATTTTTGATCTCATCCACTGCCAAAACCTGTACATTCGTCACATCACCAACACTTCTAACATTCTTCTGTATAACAACTATAGCTCTATCTGGTCCTTTATTTAAGTACTTAAATAAGTACTTAATAGCCTTTGATCTGTTGCACCATTCCATATTAATGTGGGCCTGATATTTCAGAAGAAGATAACGATTGTAGGGGACTACAAATCTGTTATCGTATTTGAATTTACCTTTGATAGTGGATGCTTTATTATCCCTCCGACGATATATAGCATATCCATCTTCGTCAATCATTGTTTCCCCTACAAATGATTTAGGAAAATGCTTTAAACATTTTCCATCGATAGTACATGGGGCGTGTTTGGCATCTTGACTGCAAGGTCCATGTAACATATATTCAGTCACCACTTTATACCCATTTGGATCATGTATTGGAGATGGCATCTCTGCTGAAATGATGTCATCTATTTCGGCGGGCGTTTTGCATTTGCATCGTTCTTCTAGCCATAGGAGTATATGAGCGTGTGGAAGACCACGTTTTTGAAATTCTATAACATACACAACTGGAAGGAAATGCCAGAAAAACGTTAGCTGAGGTTCAAAATTTGGTTAGAAGAGTAGGCAGATTGATATTATGATCTGAGCCGTAATACCTGCGCGGGATTGACCAAAAATATGGTTCTTGGTAAGGTCTTCTATCATATCATTTAGTTTCATTTTAAACATACGCGTCCCAACTTCTGGACGATCATGGCCTTTTTGTCTCGGTACATGCACCAACATTCCATAAATCTCTGGCCATTTTGGATTGGAGGTGAAAGTGATGAAGAGGTCCGGATTTCTATATGTTCGACATATAGCCATTGCATCTTGGTAGTTTTGCATCATATATCTTGGGCCGCCTGTAAAACTCTTGGGTAGAATGATTCGTTTTCCCAGCCCTGCTGCACTTGTATCACCCATTGTTACAGCATCACACAGGTTATGGTAGAGATATACACGCAGTGTATCTTGATTATTTATCATCCATTTAAGCCTCTGCTCTTCAATAGCCGTGTATGCGTCCACCAAATACTGCCGAAATAATCGGCCACCTCTTAGCAAAGTAGTCCCTTGGTTATTTCGCTGCTGAATTATGTAAGCGTAGTACTCTTTCATTGTTAGAACACCCCTTCTGGTCTTTCAGGCATCTGTGTTGCTGTGATAAGGTATCTTGTCATGGAATCCATCTTCTCCATACGGGAATAATAATGGATATTGGAGTGCCATGTATTGTGGGTGTAATTCTCAAATACGTTTTGGCCCTTCTGCCTTGTCACTCACAACAATATCTCTCGTAGGAATACCATCACCAAAGTCAGTAGTAATCAGAGCCGCGATTTCTGGCACGGTGGGAGTGTTGTATTTCCAGGAATCTCTCCCGTCACTTAGTAGGCATAGCTCAAACTGTGCCAAATTATCTGACCGACACCAATCTCTTGCCATCCGAAATGCCATGGCAACAACACTTGTCTGGTCGAACATTTGAATCAAGCTTCCTACTATCTGTTCATCCACTCTTTCCCCAATTTCCTTGTCAATGAAAGATGACATCCGGTTTTTCAAAGAAGTAAAGTTGCGCATACCTTGGCTGAGTACCTTCTGTAGGAAGTAGCGAACCGATTCGGTGATAATTTTGGCCATTTATTCTAAATGTGTATAGTCCCCTTCTTGTGTTAATTGAATGGTCTATTCTAGCTCCAAAATATGTGAAGCAAAATATGCTATTATACACTCTAATCTGCTCTTTGAATATCGAAGTTGCAGGATTGTTATAGTCTAGCAGCTCGCTTAGAGGCGGAGGTGTTTCATTGAATCTTGGGAGAAGAAGCTTACCCTCTTGGCAGCAAAGGGAGAATGTTGGATTTACAGCCCTTCGGGCCTTGTCATTTCTCTCCTCATACCACATGACTGCGTTGCAACCTCGACATTCAAACAATGGAGGCCCAAGGTTATGGTAAGCAACAGAGACACCTTGTCAAAAAAGGAAAATGTACTTGTAAAAAACATCATCGTCAATAGACACGTAAAGGCAGTGATGTTTAAATTAATGTCCTATGTTTTGAATAATCCTGGACTTAGGTTATACATATTTGTTGTTATTAAAAATGTAGAATAAAAAAGCTTGTAGCAAATAAAAAGGCGCAATATTGCTAACATGTCTAATTACCTGCAGAGGTAAACGCTGCTCCTTTTGGGATTTTTTAGTTGCACGAAGATGTAGTGGTCCTGTAATAAGCATCGTTGCGGCGAATATCAATTCTATAGAATCCAAACTCTGCTTAATCTATAACACTTCTTAAAAGGTATTCAGTTTTGCTATTATTGGGTAAATTTAGTACCTGCTGATCCCCTTTTAGTATGGATGAAGGCATGCTTGGAAGTAGAAGCTATTTGGTTTGGTTGCATAACTGTCCCAGCGTGTTCTGGGACTGAGGATTGTCCTAAAAAAGCATGTTGAAGATGCATCAGGCATGAATTACAATTTCATCTTTAACATATTGCTGTAAATCCATAATGGAATAAAAGGATAGGCGCGGGTGTTTACCTGGACTTGATCTAACGATGCCTGACAGTTTTAAACCACAATAACTTTGTACTCTCCCATCTTGACTGGTAATTGTATTTGAATGAATGACCATAGATTTGTGAAGCATGTTTGAGAGAGATGGTGTACCTGCATTTTCACCTTTTGAACCTGTAACACACAAACAGAGATGACTTCAAGAAGAGAGATAATTTCAAGGTATGGAAGGTTGCTGAATTCAAGTGTACCGTTCATTTTTTTGGGAGAATCTGATTCACTTTTGCTGTATGACAGGGTGTAAACTGGCCAAGGTATAAGTTAAAGATGTCCAACAGGTATTCTTTTGGAATTCCATTGGGAAACATATGCAATAAATGTGATGACCAATGAAAAGATGTCCAACAGGTATTCTTTTGGAATTCTATTGGTGAACTGATGCAATAAATGTAATGACAAATGAAAAGGCAGCCAGATGTAAAGCATAGTTATGATCAATATGCATCAACCTGAGTGGTCATTGTGTTAGAAGTGTTTAGGTGGGTGATGCTACTATACGCACGTTGTAGTGATCTTTTTAAGTTTATATATTAACAGAAAACGTATCCCAACACAGTTATTTATCAATTTGATAGGTTTTTAAGCCTCTATTTTTCTGAATAATGCTTTCCAATTTGCAAATAATTCCACGTAAATGCAAAATATCGAATGCTTTAGTAAGCACATTCTGGCTCATCTTTATACATTTCTTTTGGGTAACTTTAACTTATTTATCAATTTGACAATGTCGATTACAATTTTGGACATATTTCTAAGTTGCACCTTTTCTCAATAATGCTTTTCAATTTTCAAAAAATTCCGTGTAGTGTGAAATATGAAATGCTTTAGTAAGCACATTATTGCTCATCTCTATACCTTTATTTTGGATAACTTTAGCTTATGAAGCTTTCTGATTGGCTATTTGACATGTACGGGTGCAGGTTTGATGATGCTCCTGACCGGAGGCATTGAGGAGTAAATGGGTCATCACTATAAGACCAACAATTCCAAGGTACCATTACAGTTCTTTTGGGCTGTATGTTAACATTCAGGGTTGAAAAAGTAACGGGTATTATAGGCCACTTGTAATTGTGCTGGTAACTCCTCGAATATTTGTTTTTAAAAAGCGTTAGCTAAGCTTTGGAATACCATGTGCATATATAATCAGTTCTTGATTAGACCAATTTGCAAATTGGTCTTTCTTTCCCAAACATTAGGCAGACACCTTTAGGGTCTGAGTTAGGCAAAAATGGAGCAGTATAATATCAAGGGAATGTGACTTGGCATGACACCATTTCCGTTCAAGTTGAATGCAATACCATGTGCATATATAATCATTTCTTGATTACACCATTTTGCAAATTGGTCTTTCTTTCCCAAACATTAGGCAGACACCTTTAGGGTCTAAGTTAGGCAAAAATGGAGCAGTATAATATCAAGGGAATGTGACTTGTCATAACACCATTTCCGTTCAAGTTGAATGCAATCAAACCTCAGATAGAAATAAAATAACACAAATAAGAGTACCATTTCCATTGTAGTAAATCAATAGAGTTTTTTTGCAATGACTAACTGATTAAAAAAAAGTTTCTCAGAAACAAAACTATTATTTTCTTCCTAAATGCTTATTTATGAAGCCCTTATTTGTTGGTGCCATTTTTGGCAACGCATCCTTGTAAGCTGTCGTGTGCAGCCTCTCCAGTCTCACTCAGAATCTTCTACAATATATATAATCACATAAGATAAAAATAAAAACTTGTTAATATGTGACCCGATGTAAGTCGATTGGTGATTGCAGGTTGTGATCACCGTGTGCTCACCTCTTTTTTTCCTCTTATCAGACGGGTTGCTCGCCTCATCCTCCTGCCCTTCGTCTGCATTAACCGATACTACTTCTGCATCAGAATCTCCAAACTCCTGCCTGAAAATAATGGCATCACATATGACATGCTTAGGATGGCGGTAACAGGGGTCAAGGTAAGGAACATTGATCTGTTTATTGTTTATGGTTGGCAAAGGTTATATTGGTAACCCACCTCTTTTTTTTCTTGTCCTCTGTAGTCTTAGAAGGTATGGCGACAGATGGGTCCTGCTGCAATTTCTTTAACGAAGGGCTTGAGGTGCTAGGTTGAGCGGCAACGATGCTGGAACCCGCACTTTCCACAACCACCTCATCTGGGTTCACCTTCCAACATGTGAAGCTTTCAAAGCTTCCATACTCATAGTAGGTGTGAGACTTGAGTTCAAAAACGTGTGATGTGCCAATGATGTTGGCTATCGCGGGTGGCAAGCTTGCATGGTCATCTGCAGACTGCAAATCTAGGTGTCAGCAAAAGGAGGACGGTACGTGGTACACAGTTTATAAACATACCTCATCTTCTTTTAATATTGATGAAGCTGGTGACTTCAACAATTTTGTGGCAGCGACATCGAAAAGGACAACCACGGTGTCAGCAGTATTGTCCGAGACACCAAGCTCAAGTCTATCCCTGCCAAGGGTATGTTGCATGCGGTACGTCGCTAATCTTATTTATTCTATTCCAATATACACACCATAGGTAACAAACATGACATTACCTCATAACCGGATAAGGAACTGGCTTGTCACATGCATCACACCAGAACCTGCCTTCCTTTCTGGTGGCACCTTTCTTATAATTTTCACTGCCACACGATGAAAAACTCCAGCCCTTCTTAGTTCTAACACTGTTGATTCTCACCTTACAGTTGAAGGTTGGAGACTGGAAAGGGAAACAATTTTTTAATGCTGTGCAATGGGCTGATAACATATACATGGCAGGTTGGAAAGAAGGCTTACATCGTTCTTACGGTTGCGAGCCCATAGCAGAAGGTTTTTGAGTGTCCCATCTTTCGGTTCAGAGTCCCCAACACGCACCGCTGCCTTTGTCATCCCGACACCGCTAATAGCCAGATACATGGAAATTAAAAGATTTAGGGCAGTATGCACTTTTCAAAAAATGTATCGAAATGACGTATAACTGCTTACCTGGTATCCGATCTCAATTCCTTGATTGCAGGTATCTCAAAATCATCTAGAATCATGGTGGATGAACTGCTGGATAAATAAAGCTTATCTGGAACATAACATTCAATTTTAAATTAACTTGTCCAACCGGCTATATACGGATAAGTTTCAGAATTCATAGGCACTAAATTTTGTAATGTTTTGCGGTTGTCGAGGTTAACACAACAGGACACAGGCCTACATGTTTTGTTTTCTTCTCAATAAGCACATCACCAAGGCCTCCCCATAGTGTTACTCTTATTGACTATCCCCTGATGCATAGTACATGAAATTACGATAAATGGTAAGCTGTCTCTCAACTGATACTTGCAAAGTAGTAATTGTTATCCTGACTTTTACTTAAAAGCATAATAACCATATATAATGGTACTAACCTCTGATTTGTCAGGTAGAAATCAAGATTTTTGGACCCGGTTTTAGTGTGCTTTGTCCTACCAATATTTGTGACGTAGCCAGCTACATCTCGAAGGTAATAATTTCAACCTCAGTACAGCAATACCATTTAACGGGGGAAAACAGTAAAACATAAAACCAAAACAAACTTACCAATAAGGTACTTGCTGCCTGTAGGTTCAAGGATGTCAAACTCCACCAGCTGAAAAGGATACCTAACAAAACCTTCTGACTTGACCAAAGATTTCCTTATCATTGTTGCACCGTCAAACTCAAGCATAATGGTATCGTCTTTTCTAATCTGATACTCATCCTTGTTACGGAGCACCACGAAATTTTTAACTGAGTATACACTCCCTTCTTTTAATCTCAAGAAATTGTGTGCTATGGTTCCCTTAGCGGTGTAATGGATGGCATTACCCTGCATCAAAAAGCTGTTAAAAAACAGATATAATGAAAACGGGTAAAATATTTAGAACTCACCTTAGCATCAGAGACCACAAAGTCAGTGCTCAAGTAGCGGCCATTGATGGCGTTAACATCCCACATCCTACACAGCATCACCACAATGGTGCCGGTGGCATCCAACTTTAGCTCGTCCAGGAACAACTGGGCCTTTGCATTTCCAACTTCTGCAGACATCACGTGAGTTTAACTGTCACTTATGCACAGATGTATTGAAAATAGGTAGAATGTATGGTTAGGTAAAGAACTTTATGTATCATTTATACAACCTTGATTTATGATTGTTGTAACCCCCACATGGTTTGTATTCTTTGAGGTTGAAAATCTGCAACCCCTTTGTCTTATGTAACACCACGTTTGATAACATTCAATTCAATAAATTGAAGGCTCGATTGTATTTGATAGAGATTGTACAATACCTTTTTTTTAACAATTACTCTTGTACAATAAATCTGATTTATGATTGTTGTAACCCCCAGATGGTTTGTATTCTTTGAGGTTGAAAATCTGCAACCACGTTTGATAGCATTCAATTCAATGAAACAATACCTTTTTTGTGCACAAGTATTCTTGCACAATAAATTTAGGTACTGAATCTTTAAGTATATAAGATATAGATATAGATAGATAGTAAAAAGGTTTTACTAATAATTTGAGTACAAGGATATTCAAATTCCACCAAAAGTACAAAATCATCCCACATTATGCTGTAATTTATTTCCCTCTTTATTATTTGAATGTTCATTTTCTCCCTCTTTCTTTCACAATTGACTTTTCAATAGAGAAATAATTTTCAATTTTACAAGAATTAAAAGGCATATAAATTTTTGATGTTATTTGCCATTGCTATAGAATATCGAAGGCATCTGTCTTTTCGGAGGTCTAAGTCTAATCAGGGTCGGCCCAAAGCCCAAACAATTAAAGTAAGGGCTTTGATCTCAATTTTTTTTATAAAAATAGGATCTAAAAGTAATTATTAAGTAAAAATTTTTTTGAATTACTCATTGAACTTAAGGTAGCTTGGTAGTAGGAAATTATATCTTAATATTTTTTCTTTGAATTATTCGATTACTTATTCTCAATATATGTCATTGATATTTTGTCAATTGAAACACATTATTCATTATTTATATTGGTCCATAAAAAATACAATATATTAGCTTAGTTTCTAAACTTTTTTCTGTTGAATACCAAAAAAATTCTCTTTAAATAATTATATCAAGATGATAAAAAAAATCAATTAAAATTCTGCATAATAATTTATTATTAAAATTTACTCACGATATTGGTATTTTGTGCATCTCAAAAAGCTCAAAAAATAGTATATTACTTAAGTTTTCCCACTATTCAATTTGCTAAATGATTTTTTATTACAAGAAGATTGAAAATGTTAGATAAAATGTAATATTTTTATAAAATATTAAAGGACTTATTTTTAAACTCGCTTTTGGCCTCATTAAGTGTTGGGCCGGCCCTGGGTCTAACTCGAGTAAACATATGAAGCTTTCACAAAATCATAATCACGTAATTTCTTTATAACAAGTAATGAGTTTTTCTTTATTCTTCATAACAAATGGCTACAAGATTCATTCGGACAAATTGACTCACAATTATTCCACTAGACTATTCATTGTGTGGTACAATTAGAGGTGGCCATGGGCCGGGCTGGAACTTCGGAGCCCAGGACCAGCCCATGTATTTAGCGGGCTGGGCGGTCGCGGCCCACAGCCCGCCCGCCCCCAGGCTGTCGTGGGCCGGTGTGGGCCGGGCCGGGCTTGGGTCGGAAGTGTAAAAAAAAATTCATAAAAATCAATTTGTAAAAATTTGTTTTCAATTTTTAAAATAAATTAATTAATATTAATTAAAAATCAATTTACAAAAATCATTTTGAATTAAGAAAAAATGTAAAACTTAGTAAAAAAAACTGTTTCAATATGTTTAAAAAAATTCATTTTGAATTTTTAATATATGTTAACATTAAATTAAATGGGGAGAAAAGGGCGAAAAAATTGGACTTGGACTTAATTTGTAAAAATTAGATTATTTTTTGAAATTTAATCTAATTTCTAAAATTAAGTTGCCTACGTATCCTAAGGAATCAAAGTCCACATAGTTCTTTTTACTTACCTGGAACTTAAAGGTAGGTGATGTGCTCAATCGTCGTGTTGGCCACTCCCTGAAGCTCCCAATTCGGATGAAGAATCCATCATCATCCACGGATCAGCATCCTCGTTGTGTTCGTTCTTCTTTCGTCCGTCCTTATTAACGTTTTTCTGCTTGTTCCCAAGCTTTTTTACAGACCAGAATCTTCACAACGTCGGGCGATAAAGATGTTCGTTTATCTGTTATAACTCTTCTACCTGCACTAAAAGCAGACTCCGAAGCAATTGTAGAGGCTGGAACGACAAGGAGATCCCTTGCAATTCTAGCCAATATAGGATATTGTTCTTCACGTAATTTCCACCATTTTAAAATCTCAAAATCAGCATCAAGCTCATGTGACCATGTAAAATACTCATTTAAGATTTGACTAGAAGAAGTTGAAGAATTAGAGCTTGATGACGATTTTGGTTTTTCGAAAAGAATTGAAGATGTAAATTGATCAAATCTACAATTATAATGCAAGATTATGGTGTGGGAAAAATAATAATGCAAGATTACAAGTTGTGAAAATTAACTTGAGAATTGTGCAAACTTGAGAATTAAGAAGAAGAGTGAATAATGGTGTGGGAAAATGGTTAAGATGTGCTGGTATTTATAAGATGAATTTTTCAAAAAAAAAAAATTAAAGGCTGACTGACCGTTGGCAACCCAACGGCTATGTGAACCAAGTTGGTTCAACCAACCAATAGGTTGGTGCCACATGGCATGGCCAGCCAACCATTTAAATTTGAATGGTGGGCTTTGGGGTGGGCTGGAGGTGGGCTGAGGGTGGGTTGGGGCCGGGCTAGGGGTGGGCCGGGCTGGGGGCCGGGCCGGTCTGGGCTTGGAGGTGGGCCGGGCCTGGCTGGGTCTGGACTGGAGATTTCGGGACAGGGACCGACCGGATGACCAGGGGGCTGGGCTCGGTCCCGGGCCGGGCTGGCCCGGTCGGCCCCCGACCCTAGAAAATCCGGGCTGGGCTGGGCCGGCTCGGCCCACTGACCACCTCTAGGTACAATCTCTAAAGGTGTTCAAAAGTTTGATTGGACCGGTCAAAAAGTCGGTGCTAAACTGGTAATCATAGTTCGATTTGGAACCAGATTTCGACAATCGTTTTATGATGGTTTGATTTTGGTTTGGAGTATCAGTGAATTACGAACATACGGTTCAATCGTCGTTTTTTTAACTTAAAATAAAAATGAATTTTGAAAATTTATACGGGAAATCGATTATATCGTGGTCGGTGGCTTAAACCAGTTGTTCCCAGTTGTCCCCATAATTTTCGAAATTCAAATTTTGAATCAATTGTCGAGATCTATGGTTGATCATAAATGGCCCGATTATGTTACCATTGCACAAAAACTGTCGGTTCAACCGACCACCTCTTTTCATGTTCACATTCCTTCTAGTAGTAGTCAATCTTCTTTTGGTTTTACTATTTCGGATCTAGGTGAGCGGAATGTCTATCAAGAAGATTTAGCGTGAAAGTGAACAAGGTATCCATCTAACGCATATCAAGAACTTGAAAATTATTTAACTACTTTTGATTTTGGAGCTTTACAACATGGACCATATGGTAATAACAATCTTTTTAAGTGGTGGGCGAAAAGGTATATATTTTTTCTTATAGTTTCCACGATCACAAAGAAAATACCCGATTCCGGTTCTGCTCGACGATTGACTGTTCAGTTTTTAGCCAACTAGAACCGACCATTGGCAAACCATTGATTAAAAAACCGATAATTTTGAACAGTTGAACCCGCGTAATACAGAAATTATATGTGCAACATGTACCGTGCATGGTACAGCAGTAGTTATTATGTTATACATCAATTGTAATTATGTTATTATTGAAACTTGTTCGTAGAAACTTGCCGGGCGAAACTAAATCACAACTGGACAAACAAAAGTACAACTCGAAAAACCAAACATTACAGAAGTCGAACGAAAAAAGAAATTACAGAAGAATCCGGTGAACAAACTCGTGAAAAATACAAGGAAATGGAAATAGAATCTGAACTAACAAGAAGCAAATTAAAAATACAAGGAAAATAATCGAAATAAGAAAAACTAGAAACGAAACCAGATTGTTGTAGAAGTCGCACGAAGATGCCTTCTTCCCGCAAGACGAGAAATGCCCCGGTAGTGTTCATGGATTGGCGGCTCGTCCCCAAAGGTAAACAACTTCACGTCTCCACAGTAGCAATACCGCAAACCGGGGAGCTCCGACGAACTGGACGAGGATTGAGAACTTGAGCTATAGTAATACACTCAATTGCTTTCATGTTTGGACGTTTCTATTTTAAATTCTGCTGTTTCATATTTCAAAACTGATCTGCTTCAGTTTCGTAACTGATAGCATTCGTTTCGGTTTGGGCCAAGACAACATCAGTCTTTACTTGAGTTTCAAAAACGAAAGCCCAAAAGTATTTTGTTCAAAAAGAATATAGTTGGACCCAAACACCACCCAAAGCACCAATTGCCAAGATCTAAGTTCACGGCCCAAGGCACACGGCACGCGGCTCGCGGCCGAGGCCGAGGCGAGGCGAGACGGGCGGCGGCGGCGCGCGCGTGTGTGTGTGTGCACGCGAGGTCATGGTCTTCACCAACCCCACTAGCAAGCCCACAAGTTAATAGCTCCATGAGCATTGCTATTCTTATACATGAGAATACCTCTCTCATTTTCCGATGTGGGACAATAAGTACTTCCCAAGTATTATTTCCCTACACAATATCCAAACTTTGACATACAATATCTCACTCACCGAAAATCGATTTTGAGACTTCAAGTATACCACTTTCATCTACTCGAGATGTAGATAAACATCCAATAATTATTTTATTTAAATATTAAATATTTAAACAATAATTTCTAGATTGGTATTTAAAACCAATTTCCAACAATCCCCCACACGAGTGAGAAAGCCGTATGCAAATGTATGCAGACACTTAGCTCAGTTCTCAAGAGGCGTTAAAGTATAAGAATAGGTAGTTCATGGCTTTGAACCTTCCATAGTAAACACCATCGGGTACACAGGCGGATTAGTAGCGTGATGCTTTGAACTATTCCCCCATGGCGTGCACCGAGATAATGGTGCTAACACTTGAACACCTCAACCTCGTCCGTTCTCACGTTTTGTGTCCTTTGCAGGCCTTGGACACCCCTTTGGATTCATAAGTGTATTTCATGAAGCGGCCTCACTTCTCACTTATATAGGTGATTCTGTATTGAGTATCTTGCCATACTCAACCTCCTCGAGGTCTTTAGGAATTACTAAAAGTCATAGACTTAACCTCACCACTAGGAAAGTTTTCAACACTCAATTGCTCTATAGGGAATAAACTTAGATGAGTGTTTCACACGAACTCTCATAGCTTAGTTCTCCCATTGAACCAAGTTCTTGGGATCTCCAGTCATCTTGGTTGGAATACCACTATGATAATTCTCAATTTGTGGATTTTAAACCCATTCCCTATAGCAATTTATTCATTTGATCACGGTTTAACCCTTTGGTTAGCGGATCCGCTAGATTATCCAATGACCTCACATAGTCAATAGAGATAATCCCACTTTTGATCAAATATCTCATGGTATTATGGCGTCGTCGAATATGTTGAGACTTTCCATTATACACGTTACTTCTCGCCCTGCCAATAGCAACTTGGCTATCACAGTGAATCATCACTGTAGGCACTGGCTTTGACCAACATGGAATATCTTCTAGAAAGTTTCTGAGTCACTCGGCTATACATGTTTGTTTCGTGAATTTTCGCGAGACAGTTCCACCCCCAATGGTAAACACGTAACCACTTGTATAAAATGAACTTTTCGTATTGGATATCCAATTCGCATCATAGTACCCTTCAAATACCGGAGGGTATCTCGAATAGTGTAACCCAAGATTTTGAGTATACTTTAAGTACCTCAAAACTCTAACAAGAGCTTTCCAATACTCTTTGCTTGGATTGCTCGTGTAACGACTCAATTCACAGCGCAAGCTAAATCGGGTCGAGTGAAATTTGTAAGATACATTAAACACCCAATTACTCGTGCATATTCTTCTTGTGCAACGGGCTCCCCTCGATTTTTGCTCAAGTGATCATTTAAATCTATTGGGGTCTTAGCCGGCAAGCTATCAAAAGCACTAAACTTCATGAGAACTTTCTCGGCATAGTGAGATTGTATCAAGATGATTCCATTAGATTTTCTCAAAATTTTCATTCCAAGAATCACATCGTCTAGCCCCATGTCTTTCATGTAAAAATTTATTTTCAACATGTTCTTAGTGTCGTTAATCACTTGTATATTGTTACCCATGATTAACATGTCATCTATATAAAGACACACAATAACATAGCCGTTATTATTGTTCTTAATATAAACACATTTATCACACTCGTTTATTTTGAAACCATTTGATAACATTACATTACCAAATTTTAAGTGCCACATTAGTGGAGCTTGTTTCAATCCATATAGATACTTAACCAGTTTGCAGACCTTTTTCTCTTGTCCAGGTACTATAAACTCTTCAGGTTGTTCCGTATAGATATCTTCATCCAGATTACCGTTCAGAAAAGCAGTTTTAACATCCATTTGATGAATCTCAAGATCGTGCAAAGCAGCAATCGTGAGAAGCACTCGAATAGATGTAATTCTCGTTACAGGTGAATAGGTATCAAAAAAATCGTACCCTTCCTTCTGCTTGAAACCTTTGAATACTAAATGAGCTTTATACTTATCAATTGACCCATCAGCCTTGTACTTTCTTTTAAGGATCCATTTGCATCCTAAGGGCTTACAACCTTCAGGTAAATCAACCAAAACCCAAATTTGGTTTTGTAAAATTGAGTCAATTTCACTCGGAACAGCTTCTTTCCAGAGCAACCCGTCTGGTCTAGCATAAGCTACTTTGATTGATGTTGGTTCTTCATCCAACATAAATACTATGTAGTCAGGTCCAAATATCTTTGGTGTCCTAACCCTACTACCACGTCTCGGTTCTACCTCTTCCAGATTAGATCTCGATCGCTTACGTGACTTTGGATCTACATCCACAGGTTTTGAACTTGTTTCTTCATTTTCAACTCTATTGCTAGAATTGTTCTCAACTTTATCATTGTACTTACAATGATATATGTTTTCAAAGAATACAACATTCCTTGATTCAATTGTTGTTCCCACAGTCATTCCTGGTACTTCTGACTTGTGGATAACAAACCGATAGGCACTACTGTTCAGTGCATACCTAATGAAGATACAATCGACCGTCTTAGGACCGATTTTAACTTGTTTAGGTAGGGGCATTTCAACCTTCGCCAAACACCCCCACACTTTGAGATATTTGTATGAAGATTTTCTACCTTTCCACAACTCATCATGAGTAACATCCTTAACTTTGCGTGGAATCTTGTTCAATATGTAGTTGGTTGTCAAGACAGCTTCCCCCCCATGTTCTGGGGCAACCCTGAACTAATCAATAAGGCATTCATCATATCTTTAAGTGTTCGATTCTTGCGTTCAGCAACGCCATTAGATTGTGGTGCATATAGAGCTGTTGTTTGATGAATTATACCTCTCTCGTTGCATAATTCCTCAAATGGGGCTACATATTCGCCACCTCTACCACTTCGAACCATCTTAATATGACATCCTAATTGATTCTCGGCTTCATTCTTGAAGTTATTAAAGGCTTCAATAGCCTCATCTTTACTTCTCAAAAGATAAAGATAACAATAACGTGTGCAGTCATCAATAAAAGTGATAAAGTACTTCTTACCACCTCTTGTTTGCACAAACTTTAAATCACACACATCTGTGTGAATTAATTCAAGGGATTTTGTGTTCCGTTTTACCGAATAAAATGGAAGTTTCGTCATTTTTGCTTCAACACAAATCTCACATTTGTTTTGAGTATTGACTTCATTTAATTTTAGTAAATCTAAGTTTACTAATCTTCTTATAGCATTTAGATTCACATGACCTAATCTACAATGCCATAAATCAGAACACTCAGTCAAATAAGAGGAAGCAGTAGCACTTTTATTAGCATTTGCAGAGTTGGTTACATGGCGTATAGCCAAAGCATTGAGTTTAAAGAGTCCCTCAGTGAGGTAACCCTTACCAAGAAACTTATCAAACTTTTTTATGATAATTATATCCTACTCAAACACTAGTTTAAATCCCTTATTAACTAGTATAGAGCCCGAGATCAAGTTCTTCCTCATATCCGGAACATGAAGCACATTCTTCAAGGTGAGTGTTTGTCCGGATGTTAGTTTAAGGTTTACTTCTCCAACTCCAATAATCTCAGATGAAGCTGGATTCCCCATGTTGAGCTTCCTCCCCTCAACAGCTTGATAGTTCTTAAACTGGCTCCTATCGGCACCAACGTGGGTGGTCGCACCGGTGTCGACATATCAACCACCTTGGTTCTCAACGTGGTTGACCTCCTCGGTGACCACAACAGCAAGGTCATCCTCCTTCCATTCGCCGTTAATCTTGGCGATGTTGGCAACATGTTTCTTCTTCTTGTTGGCCTTCGGCTTGCGGCAGTCTTTCGCCGCATGCCCATGTTTGCCACAGTTGAAGCAATCACCATCAAACTTCTTGACTGGTTGTTTCCTTTTGTTCTTGTTTTGAGCACTTGGGCGAGTTCGTTTGAGGGAGGGACCGTCTTGCTCCAACAAATTGGCCTTAGCATCGATCAGGCCTTTTAGTTTATGATCATTCTTGCGCACGTCAGACTCGATGTGCAATTTCACAATCAAGTCTTCAAGAGTCATCTCCTTTGGATTGTGCTTGAGGTAGCTCTTGAAGTCTTTCCAACTGGGGGGTGACTTCTCGATCACAGTTGCAATAGTAAAAGCATCCGGCAGGACCATTCCCTCGGCATTGACATCATGAATGATGAGTTGGAACTCTTGCACTTGTTCCATGATTGGTCTTGAGTCAATCATCTTGTAGTCCAAATACTTGGCGACTACACACTTCTTTGTACCTGCATCATCACTACGGTACTTCTTTTCAAGTGCATCCCACATCTCTTTTGATGTGTTTACAACAGAGTATACATTGTACAAACTATCTTCTAAAGAATTCAGAATAAAGCTTTTACAAAGATAATCTCCATTGTGCCAGTTGTCATAGGCAGCTCGGACTGTGAAATTAGCCTCTTGAGCACTTGGTGCCGGTGGCGCATCTTCCTTGAGGAAGTTTGCAAAGCCCAGTGTTGTCAAATAGAACAACATCTTTTGTTGCCACCTTTTAAAGTCGGCTCCACCAAACTTTGGCGGCTTCTCGGCAGTAGGCATCATCCTAGGCCCCGAGGTTGTTCCAAAAAAGGAAGCACTTGTGTTGAACCTGTAGGCTCCAACACTAGATCCTAACATGGATCCTACGGTACCACTAAAGTGGAACCAACTGTGCCACTCGAGGTGGATCCACCAGAAGTCAGAAAGGGGTTCGAAAACACCCACGGAATTGTTGCTGAGGTAGTTGAGCTCATGAGATTTGACATAGTTGCAGCAAAGGAGTTCGTCATGGTCGAGGCGGCGGTCGCGGAGGCAGTGGCAGCGATGGTATTCGAGTCAGTAGAAGCAGCGGTCATCATCTCCAGTTGTAAGATTTAGCAAGTATTTTTCTCGTCTTGCGCTTGTTGGAAACTTGTTCGTAGAAACTTGCCGGGCGAAACTAAATTACAACTGGAAAAACAAAAGTACAACTCAAAAAAAACAAAAATTACAGAAGTCGAATGAAAAAAGAAATTACAGAAGAATTCGGTGAAGAAACTCGTGAAAAATACAAGAAAATGGAAATAGGATCTGAACTAACAAGAAGCAAATTAAAAATACAAGGAAATAATCGAAACAAGAAAAACTAGAAACGAAGCCAAATTATTGTAGAAGTCGCATGAAGATGCCTTCTGCCCGCAAGACGAGAAATGCCCCGGTAGTGTTCACGGATTGGCGGCTCGTCCCCAAAGGTAAACGACTTCACGTCTCTGTTAAATTCTGCTGTTTCAAGTTTCAAAACTGATCTGCTTCAGTTTCGTAACTGATAGCATCCGTTTCATTTTGGGCCAAGAAAACTTCAGTCTTTACTTCAGTTTCAAAAACTGAAGCCCAAAAGTATTTTGTCCAAAAAGAATACACACGGCCGAGGCGAGGCAGGCGGCGGCGTCGCGCGTGTGTGTGCGCGCGCGAGGTCATGGTCTTCATCAAGCCCACTAGCAAGCCCACAAGTTAATAGCTCCATGAGCATTGCTATTCTTATACATGAGAATACCTCTCTCATTTTCCAATGTGGGACAATAAATACTTCCCAAATATTATTTCCCTACACAACATCTAAACTTTGACATACAATATAAACATCCAATAATTATTTCATTTAGATATACCAACTCCGTGTACTAATCTCTTAGTCTACTTACAAGAACCCTTTCTTCTTTCTCCTTTTGCTATAACCATATTCAAACTTCCGATAGATCATAGTTAGGACTATAGAACCTGCAAATTCCTTGCAAGATCTACAATTTCTCGAGAAAAAGAAACCTTATTTCAAACTTCTTTTTAGTTTATATTATAATTAAAATTAAAAAGAAAAAAAGAACAAAACACTACAGCAATAGTAATAAAAATATAATATTTGGGTATTTCATATTTGGTTTAGAAAATAAAAAGTTGGGCTGTCCAAATTTTTGGGCTTAGACCTTTAAAAACCATTTACCAATAATATATTTGGAGTAAATTACACAAGCTAATATATTTTATAAATATATCATCACATTAAAATAATTATAAAAATCACGATTTGATCTGATATCTAAATACAATATGTTAGATAATCAAACTGTCACTTGCAAGTACTTAAATGCAATGTTAGATACCGAATAACTGATATCCAACTGTATTATTTCAGGTAACCAAACTATTAATTAAAAGAGTAATTCTATCCGGACACACTGTGGCCGGACACACGCGGTCCACTGGAGATTTGAACCGGCCGATTTTACACTAATCCGGTTTTTAATTTAAACCATAATGTAGTTAGACTAATCTACCCCTAAATTCATTTTGGCTAAAAACTACAACATAGAATTTATTTTCTTTCACTCTTCTCCATTTCATGTCTGTTATTAAGATAGTGAACAATCATGGAAAAAAGATGAAGAAGAAAGAACAATGACGAAAAAAAATGAAGAAGAATGACAAAAAAATGATGTAGAAGAATGACGAAAAAAAATGATGAAGAACAATGACGAAAAAATGAAGAACAATGACGATAAAGAAATGAAGAAGAATGACGAAAAAAATGATGAAGAATGACGAAAAAAATGAAGAAGAATGACGAAAATATGATGAAGAACAATGACGGAAAATAATCGTTTTAAAGAAATTTGATAAATTAAGATTAAGAAAAAGTTAATTAAAATCATAATTAATGTTTAAGCATGGAGATTTGAATTTCAAAACAGTAATTCGAATTTCAAAATAAAAATTGGTGTAGAACTCATGAAAAATGGTTAAGGGGCATAGAAGTAAATCTATAAATCAAAGGAATCATTGAATTAATTTCGAAATTAGGAGATTATGCGATTTACCTAATTTAACCCCGTGCCACAATGTGGCTAAATAGCACTATCCTAGTTAAAAATATTCAATAAGTTAGATTTGCTTGATTAATTTATAAATGTTATCTAAATATGTAATGAACCAATATATTTATAGCCCTAATTTTTTATTTTTGTTTTTGAAGCCCTTTCTCGATCAAGTACTTTGCACATATACAAACGGGCTCTAGAAAGTTATATACTCCTATCTTATGAATTACTTCCTCCGTCCACTAAAAGTATGGTCCAGAAAGAGTGACATGAGTTTTAAGAGATAGAGGAGAGATACATTTTTTAATAGAGTAAGTGGGTAAAAAGTAATATTTTAAGTGATGTCATTTCTATTTATGGACGGCCAAAGAGCTAATAAGACCACACCTTTTAAATATATCTGTAGCAAGTGGGGCGAAGTTATTTTTAGTGATGATTCTGACATTAATAACAGGCTCAGCAAACGCCTTTGTATTAAATCAACACATTCACAATTGATATTCGCTACTATATTGGTGTCTCTGAACAAGATTAATTATGCTATACGGATTAGAGAACTATGTAGTTGGACGCCTACCTTTGGGGGGGATGACTCAATTTGTGATGAGGAGGAATTTTTGGGTAATCACACCACAGAAGAGGAGGAAGTTCATGAGGAAGAGAAGGAGGAAGTTCATGAAAAGAATGATGTGGACTCCATTGAAGGTATTTTTGAGGACGATGTTGCTATTAAGGAAGATGTTGCCCCTCAAAAAATGCATGATTATTCCAACATAGATGTCGCTCCTATTGATGATAAGGATGGTGCTCCTATTGATAGTGACCCATTTGAGTTGGAACCGCTTATCAACAAGAAGAGAGACAAGGATTGTGAAACGAAATGCTCGGTCACTCCTGACTTCCCTCCTGGTTTTTCACCAATTTCAGCCTCATCTCAACATTATGTTGCACAACCGGTGGACTCTGCTTCGTCTCATAAAGCTCTTGGTGATTCTAATAAGCCTATTGGTTTCTCTTTACTTGAAAGATTAGAAGAAACAATAAAGGTTGGTTTGGCGTTAGGTCTTAATATGGAGGGGTGTGAAAGCACTCTTGCTGCCCTTATCGCTAATAATGGAGAGTGTATGGTGAATAAATGAATGCTCTTTCTATTAATGTCCAAGGTTTCGGAGACCTTCATAAAAGGAGATGGGTTCGTGATTTATGTAATTTACATAAGGTTAACTTTCTAACCTTACAAGAGACTAAAATGATTCATGTTGATATGTGGATGATTCGACAAGTGTGGGGAAATTCTCAATTCGATTTTGCTTCTATGTCAGCTAGGGGAATGTCGGGAGGTATTATATGTATTTGGAATAACTTGGTTTTTAGTAAATCTAGTATTTCTTGTTTTGAGAATTATGTGGTAGTCGAAGGTATGTGGATCCCGAATAATACCAAAATCATGTGGGTAGCGGTCTACGCCCCCCAATCCTTGTCTTGTAAGATTGCTTTATGGTCGTCTCTGGCCAATATGATTGCAAATTGGGAGGGAATATTGGTTGTTATGGGGGATTTCAACGAAGTAAGGGAGGCTGGCGAAAGGTTTGGCTCTCAATTTAACGAAAGGCAAGCTGCTATTTTCAACTCTTTTATTTCTAATGCTTCGCTTATTGATGTTCCTTTGGGGGGCTATAAATTCACGTGGACAGATAAATGGGGATCTAAAATGAGTAAGCTCGATCGGTTTTTGGTTTCGGAAGATTTCTACGATTCTTTTCCTCATATAACAGGTGTTATTTTGGAAAAAGGAACTCCGGATCATCGTCCTATTCTTCTTAAAGAGCATGTGGCAGATTTTGGTCCGACTCCCTTTCGCTTCTTCCATTCTTGGCTGGAGATGGACGGTTTCCATAATTTGGTTGTTGAAACTTGGAATAATGATGGTATTGTGGAAACCAATGGGCTGATCTCTTTTAAGAAGAAACTTCAACATCTTAAGCGTGTTATTCGAGAGTGGATTGTCACAAAAAGATTGGACTCTTCCAAGTTAAAGAAAGAGCACCTATCACGTCTTTCTTCTATAGACACCATGATTGATCAAGGTTTAGCTACTGACTTGGATCTCTTTAACCGTCGCGAATCAACTAGAATTTTGGGTGATCTTAATCGGTTAGAAGAAGCTGATCTTGCTCAAAAAGCTAGGATTAAATGGGCTTCGGATGGAGATGAAAACACCAGCTTTTTTCATACCTTGATAAAGAAAAATCGTCGTCAACTTGCTATCAAAGGTATTCTTAATGAAGGAGAGTGGATTGAAAATCCCGACATTATCAAAAATGTTTTTCTTGATCATTTTCGGAATAGGTTTCATCAGTCTAGCGAGCCTACTCCATACTTTAATGTTGACATGCTAAATCCTATTTCTTGTGATCAACGTGTCTTCCTGGAGCGTAGTTTTTCTCGGGACGAAATCAAGAGGGCTGTATGGGATTGTGGTGGTGATCGTGCCCCGGGACCTGATGGGTTTACATTTAAATTTTTTACTACCTTTTGGGATCTTTTGGAAACTGATGTTATTCGCTTTGTGCAAGCATTCTTTCTTACAGGTTCCTTTCCAAAAGGTTGTAATTCATCATTCATTGCATTGATCCCGAAAGTCGCCAATGCAACGTTAGTTACAGATTTTCGTCCCATAAGTCTCATTGGATGCCAATATAAAATAATTGGAAAGATTTTGGCTAACCGTCTTAGTGCGGTGATCGGTAGTTGCATTAGCCCGGAGCAATCTGCTTTCCTTAAGGGTAGAAATATCCTTGATGGCCCTCTCATTCTTAATGAGGTCATATCTTGGTATCGTAAGCATAAGAAGCAGCTCATGATATTTAAAGTGGACTTTGAGAAGGCTTTTGATTCTTTAAGATGGGGTTTTCTGGATTTGGTCATGGCTAAGCTTGGTTTCGGTCTTAAATGGCGCGATTGGATTAAAGGATGTCTTCATCATGCTCGCTCTTCCGTGTTAGTTAATGGCTCTCCTACGGATGAATTTGAGATCTGTAGGGGCCTAAGGCAAGGAGATCCCCTATCTCCTTTTCTTTTCATCTTGGCCATGGAAGGATTACATGCCCTTATTTGTAAAGCTATGGATAGGGGTATTTATACTGGTGCTTTTATTGGTAAAGATAAGTTGCGTATATCGCATCTCATCTATGCCGATGATGTTATTTTCACAGGCGAATGGTCCCACTCAAATGCTCAGAATTTGCTTTGCATTCTTCGGTGTTTTTTTCTTGTTTCAGGTTTAAAAATTAATGTTCATAAAAGTAACCTGATGGGCATTTGTGTTTCAGACGTGGATATTTCTTCTATAGCTAATGTTATAGGATGTGGAGTGGCTAAATTGCCATTGAAGTATCTCGGAGTTCCCGTGGGTTGCAACATGGCTCGGTGTGTTAACTGGGAATCTATCATTTCAAAATTTTCTTCCAAGCTCTCCCATTGGAAAACACGATTGATTTCTGTTGGTGGTCGCCTCTCTCTCATAAAGTCGGTTCTTAATAGCCTTCCCACTTATTTCATGTCGATTTACAAGGTCCCTGTTTCAATATGCTCTAAGCTGGAGTCCATGCGAAACAAGTTCTTCATTGGCAGCGAGATTGGCGAGAAGAAAATGACTTGGGTGAGTTGGAATAAATGCCTTGCCAGCAAGATTTCAGGAGGTCTCGGTATCGGTAGTATCCTTGCTCTTAATGCGAGCCTTTTATTTAAATGGATTTAGCGGTTTAAGCAAAAATCAACTGATCTTTGGGCAATGGTGATTAAGGCGATTCATGGGCATAATGGAGGTATTCATGTTGATTCCATGCACTCTCCTATTCAAGGTACATGGAATGGTATTTTGTCTATGATTAACTCTCTCAAGCTTAAAGGTATAGACCTTCTGTCTTTGTGTCCTCGCAAAGTTGGGAATGGTGCTTCTGTATGTTTTTGGGATGACATTTGGTGTGGGGCTCAGCCTCTAAAATGCATCTTCCCGCGCATATACATGCTTGAAAAAGATAAAGGATGTCATGTTGTAGATCGGATTTCTTCTCTTGATTGGAGCTCTTTTCTTAGGAGAAACCCGCGAGGGGGTATCGAAGCTTTCCAATTAATGGATTTGCAAAATCTTATTCGGGACGTTGTTCTTTCTGACGAATGCGACTCTTGGACATGGTCGCCTAATATTTCCAAAGGCTACACTGTTGCTTCATTTCGCCATTTGATTGATGGCCATATTCTTGATGTCAGCCCTAATTCCACACGTTGGAATCGGAATATTCCCATAAAGGTTAATGTTTTTTTATGGAGGTTGTCGCTTAACAAGCTTCCTTCTAGGGTGAACTTGGACAAGAAAGGTATTGATGTCGACTCGATTCTTTGTCCCATATGTCACGAAGATGTAGAAACCGTTAATCATCTCTTCTTTACTTGCGACATGGCTAAAGACTTGTGGGTTATGTTGGCAAGATGGTGGGAGTTAGACATTCCTTTTTGCATGCATATTTCGGAATGGTTTGAGTGGCTTGATTCTTTGGCCATCTCTCTTAAGGCACGGGTGTTCTTTGAAGGAGTGGGAGGGACTCTCTTGTGGTTCATTTGGTTTTTTCGCAACCGACTGGTTTTTTCTAATACTCCTCCTAAAAAGGCGTTGCTTTGGGATAGTATTGTTTCTCAATCGTTTTTATGGATTTCATCTAGAAATCCTAACTTTAAATTTAGTTGGGTAGGTTGGTTGCAAAATCCTATAGCTACTATAGACACTTTGTAATTGTTTCTAGCTTTTGCTAGTTTTAATAAAATGCCGCCGTTCAAAAAAAAATAAGACCACACCTTTCATGGGTGGAGGGAGTCGAAGATATAATTTATTTACTGGATTACTAAACACCGCTCTAAATTACTAGTCACCGCCCTTAAAAATTATATTTTTGTCCTTCATTACTATTGAACCTCTCTCTCTTCTCTCTCACTATTTTTCTCTCTCATTGTTGTATCTCACTTCTCTCTACCTGCCATTATCACCGCCACACCGCCGCCGCCGTGCAGGCGGAAATTCCTGACGCCTGCGTCAATTTCACCGAAGTGAGAGTAGTGTGGCGGTGCGACGGCACGTAGGCGGTGGTGCGGCGACACGACAGCGGCGGTACGGCGATGGCGGGTAGAGAGAAGTGAGAGATAGTAGTGAGAGAGAAAAGTAGTGAGAGAGGAGAGGGAGAGGTTCAATAGTAATGAAGGGCAAAAATGTAATTTGTAAGGACGGTGACTAGTAATTTAGGGCGGTATTTAGTAATACCCTTTATTTAATATTGAATATTTTCATTTAAAAAAAAGGCCCGATTTTTAAATTTCTAGAATGATAGAATTTGGAAGATGATGTTTAACGCATGTTTTTCACACATGCAATACGGAATTGAATGAACCCAAAACCCTAAATGTTTGCTCTATTTTCTTGAGTTGTTGTGTTCTATGAGGTGGAGAGTGTGTGATTCATGTGTTTAGAGGTATATAGACTGGAAACCTTGCTACAAAAAGACGTTTTCAAAAGATGTTTACGACTCACTTGAAGGACTGGTCTGATAGATGTAACAACGCCGTGTACTTTTAAACGTTCATGGGAATTAACAAGTGTATGTGTTTATGATGTGTTCTGTTGCTGTTTTTCACTAATACCGCATTAATATGCGCGTCTGGTGTCGATGATAAATAGTAGCTAAACGACCAACTTCTCCAAGCACGCACACAGATCACTGCGGCGCGTGGCCTCTTAGCTTGGGATTATTGCAGCAAAATTCTATGATCAGGAGATTAGAATATCGTATTAATATTTTTTAATAGACTATACAAAGTATAATTTTCTGGCATTAATATTTGTACTAAATGATTACGTGATTTGCAAATGTCATTATAAATCAAAGTTGAAAATTCTTAGCTAAAATACAGAAATTTATAGTTAAACAATTAGATACATATATCATAATTATTAATACAATATAAATTGAAATATTATGACAAAGTGTTTATAGATATTAAACTATTGTGAAAATCTAAGAAATATGAGATATTTTAAAAATATTTTGAATATATTGAAGAATATTTCAAGATATAAAAAAACCATTCAATCAATAAAAAATAAAATTTTAAGATAACTTGAGAAATATATTAAAAAAATGTAAAATAATTTGAGGAAAAAAAACAGTTTCATAGACCGTATTTATTCAATTACTAGAGATTGTTAGATATTTATTTGGATGAGGATTTTACACTCAACCACCTTATTAGATGCCTACTAAACGTTTGAGTCCCTATGTTTTCAAAAATAACGATGAGGTCCAATTTCAGGCAAATGGTTGACTTTCTGCGTAAAGTCCATTTTACCCCTGGAATAAAACATTTCTTTGAAATTGGTTGATTTAATATTACTGAATAAAATATTTCTCTTAAAACAGAAAAATAAGAAACAGGCTGTTTCTTCCGTCTTCTCCCGTTAACACCAACATTCCGTCTGCAACTAATTGAGCTCCATAATTGTTCAATTTTCACGTTCGAAATCCACCGAGTTGAAGGAAGCTTAACCCAGTTCCGAATTCAAAGGAGGTCGTGTTCGAACGACAGAATTGGAGGTTATTAGGTTTTATTATCGGAGGTACGATTAGGTTAATGAAGTTCAATTATGTACTAATCCGTATTTAAATCTAAACGAAACTGCAGAATTACGTGTTTAATTTTAGATTTTTAATCGAAATTGTGGTTTTGGGTTGTCTGGAAACCTAGTTTTGTTATCTTTTCTAGGTTTTGTTGATTAATTCGGTTGAATGTTCTTTGTTGTTGTGCAAAAGATGGATGATTGTTTCCAAATACGGTTGCACGTTATTTGTTGTTGTGCATAAGATGGATGATTGTTACCAAATGCGGTTGCACTGTTCTGGCAAGGAATATACTCTAGTAAACATCAATCCAAGAAGGTACACTCATGCTAAACTGTTAGATGATGTGTTCATTAAGTTCTTGGACCCTGATGAGTTTGGTTCTATGAGTGTTTCATTAAGTGCTGAGGTAGAAGGTCAGGTTGATAGGATTAATATTACATGTGATGATGATGTTGTTGATATGTTTGAAAGAAATAAGAGATATGAGTCTGTTGAATTGTATGTGGATGTGGAGTTTGCTGAACCTTTAGTTATAGATACTTCTCAAAGGAAGAAATCTAGGGTTAATGATGGACTTGATGAAACTTATGTTGCCACATCTTCTAATTTTGATATACCTCCTGCAAGAACTAGATTTTATAGGAGAAGATGGTGTAAAACTAAACAGATCCAAACCACTAAGAAAAGGACTTATTTCAAACCTGAAACCATACTAATTGAGAGTTCAGAGGATTAAGATGTTAACATTAATAGAGATGTTAGTTTTAATGTTAGTGTCGATGATTCCACCACCTCTCATGTTCAATCTCCAACCAATGTTGATTCCCCAGAACCCATTGAGTCACATGTCCATGGTCATATCCAATCCCCTGGTCCCCACATGAAATTCCCTTTGAGACAACCACCGCCTATTCTCTATCTGATATCAATTGAGCCCACATGGATGAAGATGCTTTCATAGACATGATGTTTGATAACCCACAACCTACTACTACGCTACCACAACCTACTGATACACTCACACCACCTCCTGATACCCTCAAACAACCCATAAATCCCACATCACTCCCATATTATGGCTCTGACTTGGAGTGTGAGTATGATGGCCCCCCAAAAGAATGCATGTATGACAGTGAAGATGAAAGGATAGGGTTTACTAGGTGTGCTGGGAGTGATGAAGACCCTGATTATGAACCTGGGGATGAGAAGGAGGAAGAGTTTGGTGCTCGGGTAGAAAATGAGGAGAATGAGCAGCAAGAGGGTGCTAATAGAGGTGGTAGACCTAGGGGTACATGTAATAGTACTGTTGTTGTGGAAGACGAAGGGGGAGTTGATGGTGTTCATAGGGACATAGAAGATGAGGAAGATATTAACGATGAGTTTGTATCTACAACGGTGTGGGATAGGGAGTTTGCTGTTGGAGAGTTTTTGCAAGTAAAGAGGAATTGAGGAAAAGAGTAAAGGAGTATATTATCAAGGTGGGTTTCATAGCAGAAAGATTGAAGAATGATGATTACAGGTTTACTATTTGCTGTGAGGGGAAAGGATGTCGGTGGAGGCTACATGCCTCAAGGGTTGAAGGGACATGTTGTAACACCCCCGATATATTCAGGAATATTACAGCGCCGTAAATCCTTTACATAAGGATTTACAAGGCTGAAGAATTGAAAAGACATTAACAGGTACCAACAGATGAAAATAACAGAATTAAGATACAATAATTCTGACTAAATACTGAAAATACGAATGTTCAACAGGAAATTATTAATACATCACCAAATTCAAATTCATCATAAATGACTACGTACTCGAGTACTTATTGAAATAACCAACAAACAACAGACAAATAAACCCGGCCGTAACATCACTATGCACCCTCGTCGTCATGCAGCTCCAGTGGTTGTTTCCCTGCTCTTCTGGATCCTGAACATAAACAAAATGTTCACCCCCGAAGGGGTTAGCACAACGATGCTAGTTCAAGTACCACAACATATTATTCAACATCTCACGAAGAATAATAATAACATAAATAACAAAATACCAACGAGTCTTCTCCTGCGAGAAACTCATAAATAACATACACAACTGATAATCACAACATGACATCATAACATACACATGGTAATTCCGACGATCCAGTGTTCACTGCCTAGAACTCATGATGATCCCGTCAGACCAACCCATGGTGGAAAAACCCGTCCGATGATCCAGCGCATGCTAGCATAGATCCCCCGATGATCCCGTCGGACCAACACGAGGTGGACATACAACAACGACATATATGCACGACAATATGTACAACATCAATACGTAAAACAATTAAGGTACTTGCCTCGATTCGAAGACAAGAACAATACTTCCACGAAAACGAAACACTCGAAGGTCGCCCCTTCAATCAATCACGTAAAAAGCTCGAACCTTAACAAAAGAAATAATATATAATTTATCTCACGTCATACGAATGTCTAACAATTCGATTTACGGCCGAAAGCTCATAAAATGTAATCTGTCTGAACTACTTAGCGTACGCTAAGTATTATACGTAGCGTGCGTTAAGTCTATTCGTTAGCGCACGCAAATAACGAAGCATAGCGTATGCTAACTACGCATGGTCAGTACCTCACTGATCAGCCAACTGACACGCCTGATGGCCTAACGTACGTTACGTACCAAACGTAGAGTACGTTAACTCGTGCTCGATAGCGCACGCTAATCTACATAGCTTAGCGTGCGCTAACCGTGCATGGCAGTTCACTACTGGGCAGCAGATTGTTCTAACAGTGATGAAACTCATGAAATCTTCAGTGTTAATACATGTCATCTCCATGCATAACATGTTCATACAATTTATGAATGATCTTACGGATTACAAAAACTTCAAAAATCAAGAATATGTATTATCATCATAACACCATAATCCATCTTGATTACAATTCTCATGCGAAGTTTGGTGTTCTTAAGGTCGATGCATTATCATCAATACATCCCGATTTAACCATGGAGATAAACTATCAATTCCAGCTTATAAGAAAGGATGCAATCTAACATGGTTCTTTCTTAAGTCCTTATAATCAATGGTGATATCATTCTCTAAGTTTATGATCAATATATCAACATAATTCATACGGATAATCATCTTCAAAATGTTCCTCTCTTCATTTGATGTACTAAGATTCCAACTACGAGGTTCCAACGACAATATCATAAGCCTAAACATTCCAATCCTCTAAACATGATGTTTGTTGAATAATTCACCAATGAAACTCAATATCTTGCTAGCATGATCATCTTATTCTTTAGAACCCGAATCTAAGGCTGGAGATAGAATTAACATACCTTAATATGACGAAATCACTGAACCAAAAATATGGAATCCAACTCCGGTTGGTTGTATGCCACTCCAAGGTGCTACTCCACTTCAATGATTCATCACAAGAATATCCAATATCAAATGATCAGGTAGATGTGTTATAAGTGTGTCTAAGGAAGATGATATGCTCTCTAGTCTCTCAAGAACGAAGGATGCCCGAAAGAAATGAGAAGAAAATGGAATGCTGGCCCATATATAAACTTTCTGTACGTTCGCAGATTAGCGCACGCTACCATACATCCTTAGCGCGCGCTAATAAGAGTTGACTCCAAAACTGTCCAGGTTCATCCGCGGGAATCTTATCAGGTCTTACGTCCGGCTGGCGCATGTGTTAGCCGCCTAGCTCAATAATTTATTACCTAGAGCACGCAAGTCCTTCATTCGTAGCGTGCGCTAGTAGTAGCCGATAGTGTGCGTTAAGCTACATTCTTAGCGTGCGCTATCACGAGTTTGCATGAGAAAATTTGCATGATGATATACTTATGTACAAAGATACCAATGTGAGAAATAATATACCCCAATTATCGAGATCATAAATCCGAATAATACAGGGTTCGAATACAGATGAAATACACAATAATAAATCCGGATATTACATACTATCCTACTAAAAAGGAGTTTCGTCCAAAAACTCAAGACGAAAATAACTGTGGATATCTGGACTTCATGCTATCTTCCGTTTCCCATGTGGATTCTTCCACTCCATTACGTGACCACTGAACTTTGACCAAAACGATTGGTTTGTTCCTCAACTGTTTAACTCGACTCTCGAGTATCTTTACCGGTCTTTCTTCAAACGTCCCATCCTGAGCGAGTTCGATCTCCCCAAAATCAATGATATGACTAGGATCCAGTATATATCTCCGTAACTGGGATACGTGGAACACGTTATGAACATGGATCAACGACGGCGGCAATGCCAATCTGTGTGCCAACTCTCCAACTCTCTCGAGGATCTCGAACGATCCGATATATCTCGGACTCAGCTTTCCTCTTCTTCCAAGACGGAAGATTCCCCGAGTAGGAGAAACCTTTAAAAGTATGTGGTCTCCAGTACTGAACTCCAAAAGGCGACGGCGTACGTATGCGTAAGATTTCTGGCGACTCTGGGCGGTCAACAGCCTTTCACGAATCAAGGCTATCTTCTCTCGAGTTTGTACGATTAACTCTGGTTCTGTCCCGATTAAGTATGATGAATCGTCCCTTCATAGGGGCGATCTATATCTCCTCCCGTATAATGCCTCAAACAGTGCCATCTTAATGGAGGCATGCCAACTATTGTTGTAGGTAAATTCAATCAACGGTAGATGAACTTCCCAATCAGTTGACCAATCTAAGGTACAAGCCCTTAGCATATCTTCCACCGTTTGAATAGTCATCTCGGATTGTCTGTCAGTCTGCGGGTAATAAGCCGTGCTGAAGTTCAATTCGGTCCCCAAGGCCTTATGAACTGCTTTCCAAAAGTGAGACACAAAACGGCCGTCTCGATCAGAAATAATGGTCTTCGGCGTACCACGCAATCGAACTATTTCTGAAATGAATACTCGTGCCAACCTCTCTGGTCCCCACGTATCTTTAATGCCTAGAAAATGAACTGATTTGGTTAAACGATCAACTATTACCCAAATCATGTTTATTCCGGTCTTGGTTCTCGGCATACTAGTGATGAAGTCCATCGATATGTCCTCCCACTTCTATTCAGGAATCGGGAGCGACTTCAACATTCCGGCAGGTCGTTGATGCTCGATCTTAACCTGCTGACAAGTCAAGCATTTCGGGACATAGTCCGCTACATCTTTCTTCATGTTGCCCCACCAGAAATTCTGCTTCAAGTCTTTATACATCTTACTGGTGCCCGGGTGGATAGAATAGGGTGAACTGTGAGCTTCTTTCATAATCGTCTGTTTCAGAACATCGACATCGGGAATGCAGAGTCGGTTCTGAAATCTCAAAACTCCATCATCATGAATTATGAATCCAGGGGCCTTTCCCTTGATCACTTCATCACGTAACCGAATCATCAGAGGATCATCTGCCTGTCTAGATTTGATTTCTTCGATTAATGATGAAGTTATTTCCATCACGCACAGTTGTCCTTGGACTCTTTGTAACCATACTTCAATTCCTTCTCGAATCATCTCTCTTTGAAGGCTAAGTTGGGAGGTCAGAGTCTCCAGCATCTGGATAGAAACAGGCTTGTGGCTGAGTGCATCGGCCACTACATTCGCTTTGCCTGGATGATACAAAATCTCCAAGTCGTAGTCCTTAATCAGCTATAACCATCTTCTTTGCCGCATGTTCAACTCTTTCTGACTGAAGATGTATTTGAGACTCTTGTGATCCGTAAAGATCTGACAGTGACTCCCGTACAGATAATGTCTCCAGATTTTCAAAGCAAAAACTACTGCTGCTAGCTCCAAATCATGCGTTAGGTAATTCACTTCATAAGGTTTCAGCTGTCGTGACGCATAAGCGATCACCTTATCATTCTGCATCAATACGCATCCGAGTCCTTGGTTCGAAGCATCACTGTAAACTATGAATCCTCCAGTTCCCTGTGGAAGTGTTAAAATCAGTGCTGTCGTCAATCTCTTCTTCAATTCATCAAAGCTATTCTGGCACAACTCGTTCCACTCAAACTTTTGAGTTTTCTGCAGGAGTCGAGTAAGTGGGCGGGAAATTTTGGAAAACCCTTCCACGAACCGACGATAATATCCAGCAAGTCCTAAGAAACTCCGGACTTCTTTCACATTCCTTGGAGGCTTCCAATCCATAACTGCTTCGATCTTCTGAGGATCTACTTGGACTCCTTCAGCTGATACCACATGACCGAGGAACATTACTTCTTTCAGCCAGAATTCACACTTAGAAAGCTTGGCGTACAATTGCTCGCTTCTCAAAAGTTCCAAAACAATCCGCAAATGCTGCGCATGTTCTTCCGGGCTCTTGGAATAAACTAGAATGTCATCAATGAATACAACTACAAACTTGTCCAAATACTCTATGAACACACGATTCATCAATTGCATAAACACTGCAGGTGCATTAGTGAGACCAAACGGCATCACTACAAACTCATAATGTCCGTAATGAGTTCTGAATGCTGACTTTGGAACATCAGATTCCTTAATCTTCAGTTGATGGTATCCTGATCTCAGATCGATTTTAGAAAATACTGTTGCTCCTTGCAACTGGTCAAACAAATCATTAATCCGTGGCAATGGATACTTGTTCTTAATCGTCATTTTGTTCAGCTCCCGATAGTCAATACACAGTCGAAGCGATCCATCCTTCTTCCGGACAAAAAGAACTGGTGCTCCCCAAGGCAAAACGCTTGGCTGGATATAGCCTTTGTCCATTAACTCCTCTAGCTGCTTCTTCAGTTCGTACATCTCAGTAGGTGCCATACGATACGGCACCTTAGAAATTGGTGTAGCTCCGGGTTCCAACTCAATAGTGAATTCTACATCCATCGTGGAGGTACTCCAGGTAACTCGTCAGGAAATACATCTGAAAATTCGTTCACAATAGGAATGGATGAAAGTTCCACAATTTCGTCTTCTCTCTTCATTGCATAGCACCAGTATCCGGTACAACCCTGTTTCAACAATTTGACAGCTTTCATCGCCTTGATCAACTTTCCTGAGCTTCCTGGTTTTCACCCTTCAAACAATATTTCGGAACCATCATCAGCGATCAGTGAGATATTCCTCCTTCGGTAGTTTACAATAGCTCCATATCGATTAAGCCAATCGTCTCCGAGTATCAGGTCGTCTCCTTGCATTTCTATCACAATCAGATTTGAGAGCCACTCTCTGCCTCCAAGTGATACCAGGAAATCTCTAGTTTCTAAGTTTCCAACAATTCTCTCTCCACTCGGTAAACCAATAACATAAGGTTCACAATTATGAAAACCAGAAACATCCAAACGATTTACACAAGATAAGGATATAAATGAATGCGTAGCTCCTGTATCGAATAAAACGCTAACTGGCTGGGAAAGTATCTGGACAGTACCTGATGCGACAACAGCATCCTGATCGTCTGTTCTCCTTATCTCGTACAGGCGTGGGGGAACAGATCCGGAACTCGATGTACCCTTTCGGTCCCACTGTCCTCTGCCTCGCCCGTGGCCAAAATTCTGAGGCATCTGAACACTTTGCTGCGTCTGTTGGATACTGGCTTCCTTCTGAACTGACTGTGGTATACGGGCTCTAAAAGACTTTGCAGTCTCTTCACAGAACACCGCACGATGTCCCTCTCGACCACATTCAAAGCAAGTCACGGTAGGTAGGGGGCAATTCCATCGATAGTGCCCCATCTGGGCGCAGTTAAAGTATTTCCTGGTGACATCAGTCATGGTTGATGCTGCTCCGAAGTTCTTTCCGCTCCTAACTGGGTGCGGAGGTTTCTTGAAAGAATGAAAAGATGATTGGGCCTCGCGGGGCCCACTGATTTTGTGCTCTGTAAAAGTACCAGAGACTTTCTGCTTCTTGGATTCCGTAAATTTCTCCATAGCTGCTTCCTTGATCTTATACGCCAACGCCTTATCCTGGTATTGACGGAGTGTGGTACATTCAAAACCGGACATGTACCTCTGGATTTCTGGTTTCATCCTCGTATCAAAATGGATCATCATTTCTGCATCTGTTCTGACCAGATGTCGAACAAATGCCAGCTGTTGGTTAAACGTCTTAATTGCCTGAGATACTGGCATATCTGAAGGCTGAGCGGAGAAAAACTCCCGAACCTTGGCTTCCCTCACAGGACGAGGGCAGTACTGAGCTTCCATCATTAATTTAAACTCTGTCCAATCAGCATCATGGTCTACAGGCCGGATGGCTTCCCACCATTCGGACGCTTCCCCTATCAGAAAGTATTGAGCGATAGAGGCTCTCCGGTCGTCTGCGCAGTTAATTCCGGCAAATATTTTCTCCAGTTCTTTCAACCAATGGTCCCAGGTGGGAGTCTCAGAAATACCGTCGAATTTGGGTGGTTGCATCTTCGCCACCTCTTGCAGCCATCGGTCACCTCGATTTCCCATATCTGGAATCCCTTGTTGCCTATCTCCCTGTTGTAATCCCACTGCCACCTGCATTCGGTCCACGACCTGAGCGAACTGAGTCATCTGGTTCACCACCTGACGAAGGATTTCTGGTAGAGCAGGTTCCGATTCGTTATTAATAGATCTCTGTGGCTCACCTGAGCTATGACTGGCCTGATTAGAAGGCGACGCTTCCCTTTCAGCATTTCTTCGTCCGCGTTCGCGACCGCGACCACGTCCACGTCCGCCTCTCAACATACTGTAAGCATAAATACTCAATATACAGGAAACAATATCGTTCAAATGCTCAAATACAAGGAAATATAACATGCAAAGGTCGAGATAGAGTTTAGGAACTTACAACCACCGCCCGCACGAAGACGTAGGTAGTACAGTGATGTTATTCGCGGCCGGTTACCTCAAAAGACATATATGACCCCTATTATAACCCAATGGCCAAGATATCCATAATCTTAGCTTCGATACCATATTCTGTAACACCCCCGATATATTCAGGAATATTACAGCGCCGTAAATCCTTTACATAAGGATTTACAAGGCTGAAGAATTGAAAATACATTAACAGGTACCAACAGATGAAAATAACGGAATTAAGATACAACAGTTCTGACCAAATACTGAAAATACGAATGTTCAATAGGAAATTATTAATACATCATCAAATTCAAATTCATCATAAACGAGTATGTACTCGAGTACTTATTGAAATAACCAACAAACAACAGACAAATAAACCCGGCCGGAACATCACTCTGCACCCTCGTCGTCATGCAGCTCCAGTGGTTGTTTCCCTGCTCTCCTGGATCCTGAACATAAACAAAATGTTCACCCCCGAAGGAGTTAGCACAACGATGCTAGTACAAGTACCACAACATATTATTCAACATCTCACAAAGAATAATAATAACATAAATAACAAAATACCAACGAGTCTTCTCCTGCGAGAAACTCATAAATAACATACACAACTGATAATCACAACATGACATCATAACATACACATGGTAATTCCGACGATCCATCGTTCACTGCCTAGAACCTACGATGATCCCGTCAGACCAACCCGTGGTGAAAAAACCCGTCCGATGATCCAGCACATGCTAGCATAGATCCCCCGATGATCCCGTCGGACCAACACGAGGTGGACATACAACAACGACATATATGCACGACAATATGTACAACATCAATACGTAAAACAATTAAGGTACTTGCCTCGATTCGAAGACAAGAACAATACTTCCACGAAAACAAAACACTCGAAGGTCGCCCCTTCAATCAATCACGTAACAAGCTCGAACCTTAACAAAAGAAATAATATATAATTTATCTCACGTCATACGAATGTCTAACAATTCGATTTACGGCCGAAAGCTCATAAACTGTAATCTGTCTGAACTACTTAGCGTACGCTAAGTATTATACATAGCGTGCGTTAAGTCTGTTCGTTAGCGCGCGCAAATAACGAAGCATAGCGTACGCTAACTACGCATGGTCAGTACCTCACTGATCAGCTGACTGACACGCCTGATGGCCTAACGTACGTTACGTACCCAACGTAGCGTACGTTAACTCGTGATCGATAGCGCACGTTAATCTACATAGCTTAGCGTGCGCTAACCGTGCATGGCAGTTCACTACTGGGCAGCAGATTGTTCTAACGGTGATGAAACTCATGAATTCTTCAGTGTTAATACATGTCATCTCCATACATAACATGTTCATACAATTTATGAATGATCTTACGGATTAAAAATCAAGAATACGTATTATCATCACAACACCATAATCCATCTTGATTACAATTCTCATGCGAAGTTTGGTGTTCTTAAGGTCGATGCATTATCATCAATACATCCCGTTTTAACCATGGATATAAACTATCAATTCCAGCTTATAAGAAAGGATGCAATCTAACATGGTTCTTTCTTAAGTCCTTATAATCAAAGGTGATATCATTCTCCAAGTTTATGATCAATATATCAACATAATTCATATGGATAATCATCTTCAGAATGTTCCTCTCTTCATTTGACGTACTAAGATTCCAACTACGAGGTTCCAACGACAATATCATAAGCCTAAACATTCCAATCCTCTAAACATGATGTTTGTTGAATAATTCACCAATGAAACTCAATATCTTGCTAGCATGATCATCTTATTCTTTAGAACCCGAATCTAAGGATGGAGATAGAATTAACATACCTTAATATGATGAAATCACTGAACCAAAAAGATGGAATCCGACTCCGGTTAGTTGTATGCCACTCCAAGGTGCTATTCCACTTCAATGATTCATCACAAGAATATCCAATATCAAATGATCAGGTAGATGCGTTATAAGTGTGTCTAAGGAAGATGATATGCTCTCTGGTCTCTCAAGAACGAAGGATGCCCGAAAGAAATGAGAAAAAAATGGAGTGCTGACCCATATATAAACTTTTTGTACATTGGCAGATTAGCGCACGCTACCATACATCCTTAGCGCGCGCTAATAAGAGTTGACTCCAAAACTGTCCAGGTTCATCCGCGGGAATCTTATCCGGTCCTACGTCCGGCTGGCGCATGTGTTAGCCGCCTAGCTCAATAATTGATTACCTAGCGCACGCAAGTCCTTCATTCGTAGCGTGCGCTAGTAGTAGCCGATAGCGTGCATTAAGCTACATTCTTAGCGTGCGCTATCACGAGTTTGCATGAGAAAATTTGCATGATGATATACTTATGTACAAAGATACCAATGTGAGAAATAATATACTCCAATTATCGAGATCATAAATCCGAATAATACAGGGTTCGAATACAGATGAAATACACAATAATAAATCCAGATATTACACATGCATGGTGATAAAGGCATATCAGGGGAAGCATCGGTGTGTTGGGAAATCTGATCCAAGAGAAGTAGATGCCAAGTGGTTGTCTGAGACGATTGTGGAAGAATTGAAATAGAATCCAAATATCAAGATCAAGGCATTGACAACTTCTATTAAGGATAAGCACAATGTTGATGTTGAGTACATGAAAACCTGTAGAGCAAGACAGAAGGCACAATAAATTATAGGTGGGAATCCAGCTGAGTCATTTAAGATGATGCCTAAATATTGTGAAATAATAAGAAGATGCAACCCTGGATCCCACACTGTGTTGAAGCTTGATCCTGACCCCACATTACTTCAACCAACCTTCCACTCATTATTTTTAGGACTGGATGTAACACCCCCAAGTTATTCAGGGCATATTACAGCGCCGTGAGCCCCTCTGTGGGACCCACAAGGCTAATCATACGTGGAACTATAAAAATTTGACCGAGAAGATCTAAATACAACGAAAAGAAGGACAATACAAAGGGTATTCAAACCATATCTAATGTATCCAAATACATCACAACACAAAATCAACACCTCGGTAACACAGGCCGGAACATCGAAGAAAACTGGAAAACAATACTCGAGTATTCAATAATCACTCCAGTACAACATTGGATGGGGGAACATAAAATACAACCGGAGATAGAACACAGTATCACACTTGCCCATCATCTTCGTGCCGACCTGATACCTGCCTGTCTGCTCTCCTGGAACCTGAAATAAATAAAAAGTATTTCCCCCATAAAGGGGTTAGCCGTCGAATAGCTAGTGCAAGTATATCAAATATGAAATACAATACTCCTCGACAATAAAGTAAAGGTAACCGTCAATTCATCAATTCAAGACTAGTATTCTGGAATAACTAAATCTCATAGCATCACATCAATACATACATGATCAACTGTGGAACCGCACCAGAGGCTACGGAACCCTCAGAGGACTCGTCGGTCCATCCCAGAGTGGTTAACTCATATGATCCGTGGAATCGCACCAGAGGCTACAAAACCCTCAGAGGACCCGTCGGCCCATCCCAGAGTGGATATAAATAAACATGCCATTCATATATCTTACTTTCAAAGTCGAGAACGTACAATCATAAATATATACTTGTCTTTGAGACATCGAGAAATTGAACGGAAAAGAGTATGAGTTCGGTAGGTCCAAGAATGCACTTTCGGTACCTAAACGATTCGTAAGGGGTATGATAATCAATAATCCATACTCATAATTCACGAAGAAACTCCCGAAACCCGTCTGCGATTCACGAAAATACAATAGTAAACAACTAGAGGTTGGAAAATCACCCAAACCCTCACAAGTCCAAACACGGAACAAACCAATCTGTAAAATCGTAGGAAAAGCATGTATACGGGGTAGATATATCATAATCTCAAGATTATCAAGCTTCAAACCGGATAAATCGAACGAATCTAAGAAAAATCCCAAAATTCCTAAAAATAGGGTTCTAAGGATTTTTACCTTGATTTGGACGATAGAATGGATTAGATGTTGTTAAATCCTTGTTCTCCAACCAAAGATGTTGATATCTGAAGAAAGATCGCCTTCAAACTCTCCAAATCGCCGAAACTCGCTGCTCTCGATCGGTATAATGAGAAGAATGGGAAAAATGACGAACTGGAAGTCAACTGTCCAATATATACTCGCCCAGTCTAGCGCACGCTACGCCTCCAATATTAGCATGCGCTAGCGAGGTCACCGGGTAGTCCAGTGGCTTCTGTCGGTCCCGTTAGCGTGCGCTAATCGCCTTCCTTTAGCGTGCGTTAGCCGAAAATGGTGTTCAGGACTTGGAGTCCAGAACCTACAGTCCTCTGCCCTGCTCGAGTCTTAGCATGCGCTACCGCTATGGCTTAGCGTGCGCTATGCAGCCCATATAGCGTGCGCTAGACGAAGCCTAGCGTACGTTACCTAATAGTCCAGAAAACCTGACAACTTCACTCCCTCTGCCGACCCAGTCCGTTAGCGTGCGCTACGGAAGTTTTAGCGCGCGCTACTAACCATGAATAGCATGCGCTAGCTAACTCCTAACGTGCGCTAATTGCTAGTCCAGAGAGCAGAATAAGTTACTGGTTCCGACCTGACTGGTCCCTTAGCGCGCGCTACGGCTCAAAGCTAGTGTGCGCTACTCAAGGAGAATTAGCGTGTGTTAGCCTAGGCCTAGCGTTAGGGGTGTTCAAAACTGGATATCCGGACTTTCGGATATCCGAAATTTCGGATATCCGAAAATTCGGATAGTAGATTTTGATATCCGATATCCGTATCCGAAATTTCGGATATCCGGTTTTCGGATATCCAAATTTCGGATACGATATCGGATATCCGAATATCCTAAAATAAAAATTTTATTCGGATATCCTTATATTCGAAAAAAAATTCGATTTGATATCGGATATCCGAATATCCGAAAAAACTTCAGATATGGATATCGGATATCCGAATATCCGAATACTTTTATTATTTAAAATATAAAAAATAAAAATTTTAGGATTTTTCGGATATTTCGGATATCCGAATATCCGATTTTTTTGAAAACTACTATCCGATATCCGAATCCGAAGTTCCGGATATCCGAACTTCGGATATCCGAATTATTGGATATCCGAATTTTCGGATATCCGGAACTTCAGATTTTCGGATATTTCGGATCGGATATCGGATATCGGATATTTTTGAACACTCCTACCTAGCGTGCGTTATTTCTCTGACCCAGAACACTTCCGCATGGTCTAAACAACATAATCGTGATCCAAACAAGGTACGAAACTCTATAACAATATCGACAACATCACAAAGAGTTTACAGAGCGACAAAGTATGAAGAACGGCAAGGTCAACAGTCAATAAAAGTGCGGGTATTATATTCTCCCTCTCTAAAAAGAATTTTCATCCTGAAACTTAAGAAATAAAAAGTTCGGGGTAGTCCGACCTCATCTTCTCTTCCGTTTCCCAAGTCGCCTCCTCGACTCCATGTCTCGACCATTGCACTTTAACCAGTGGAATGGTCTTATGCCGAAGTTGTTTCTCATGACGCTCAAGGATCTTCACGGGTCTCTCTGGAAAGATAATATCCTCGGCTACGTCAATCTCACTATAGTCGATAACATAGCTCGGATCCGGCACGTACTTTATCGACTGAGACATATGAAAAACACTATGGACGTGACTCAAAGCTGGAGGCAACACCAAGCGATAAGCTAAATCTCCAACCCTGTCCAAAATCTCGAAAGGCCCGATATACCTCGAACTAAGTTTCCCATTTTTCCCGAAACGGAAAACCCCTCTGGTCGGCGACACCTTGAGTAAGATATGATCCTTCACTTCGAACTCCAAGGGTCGACGACGAGTATCAGCATAAGATTTCTGACGGCTCTGGGCAATCAGCAACCGGTACCGGATGATAGAAATCTTTTCCTTAGTCTCCATCAACATGTCCGGTTCTATTCCGATTAGCTCCGAAGCTTCGTCCCAACATAATGGCGACCTACATCGCCTACCATAAAGTGCCTCGAATGGTTCCATTTTGATAGACGTATGCCAACTATTATTGTAGGCAAACTCGATCAACGGCAAGTGAAGCTCCCAATCATTACTCCAATCTAGGGCACAAGCCCGCAACATGTCCTCCAATGTTTGAATCGTCCTATCCGTCTGACCGTCTGACTGAGGGTTAAAGGACGTGCTCAATCTCAACTCAGTACCCAAAGCCTGATGAACGACCTGCCAAAGATGTGATACGAAACGACCGTTTCGATCAGAAACAATGGTCTTGGGGGCACCGTGCAATCTTACAATTTCAGCTATAAAGGTTCGAGTCAACCTCTCCGGTCCCCAAGTATCCTTAATACCCAAGAAGTGTGCAGACTTGGTCAACCGGTCGACGATTACCCAAATCATATTCATTCTGGCCCTAGTTCTCGGCATGCCGGTGATAAAGTCCATAGAAATGTCTTCCCACTTCCACTCGGGAATGGAAAGCGGCTTCAAAAACCTCGTTGGTCGTTGATGTTCGATCTTGACTTGCTGACACGTCAAGCACCGCAATACAAATTCCGTGACATCCTTCTTCATGTTATTCCACCAAAAATTGCGCCTCAAGTCTATGTACATCTTACTCGTTCTGGGGTGGATTGAGTAAGGTGTAGCATGAGCTTCTCGGAGAATTCTCCGCCTCAACTCTAGATCATTCGGAACACAAAGCCTGTCTTGAAATCTCAAGATACTATCCTCGTGAACCATAAAGCCATGAGCTTTTCCTTTAGTTACATCTTCCTTCAGTTGAGAGATCATCGGGTCACTCCACTATTTCCCTTTGATGTCGTCAACCAAGGACGAAGTAATTTCGAGAGTACACAACTGTCCCTGTACTCATTGAAGCCAAACTTCTATTCCTTGCTCGATTAAATCCTGCCGAATCTTTGTCTAAGAAGTAAGAACCTCGAGCATCCGGAGAGATGCCGATTTGCGGCTCAAAGCATCTGCGACAATATTGGCTTTGCTCGGGTGGTAAAGAATTTCTAAATCGTAATCCTTTATCAACTCTAACCAATGTCTCTCATGTTCAGCTCTTTCTGACTGAAAATATACTTTAGGCTCTTGTGATCGGTATAAATCCGACATGGAGAACCATACAAATAATGCCGCTAAATCTTGAGTGCAAAGACAATTGCGGCCAACTCCAAATCGTGAGTAGGATAATTCATCTCGTACAGCTTCAGTTGTCGTGACGCAAAAACTATCGTCTTATCATGCTGCATAAGCATATAGCCAAGACCTTGACCCGAAGCGTCACTATAAACCGCAAAGCCCTCACTACCATGTGGTAAAGTTAAAATCGGCGTTGAAGTCAAATGTTTCTTCAGCTCATCGAAGATCTGTTGTCTCTCATTTGTCCAAACAAACTTTTCTGTCTTCTGGAGTAATTTCGTAAGCAGCCGAGTGAGTTTCGAGAACCCCTCGACAAACCGACGGTAATACCCAGCAAGGCCCAAAAAGCTACGGACTTCCTTAACATTTTTAGGCGGTGCCCAATCTAGCACTGCCTCAATCTTCTGCGGGTCTATACGAACCCCTTCGACCGAAATCACATGGCCGAGAAACATAACTTCTTCCAACCAGAATTCACATTTCGAGAATTTTGCATAGAGGTGCTCAGTCCTCAAAATATCTAGTACCAAACGCAGGTGTCGGGCATGTTCCTCTTTATCTCGAGAATAGATCAAAATGTCGTCAATAAAGATGACTACACACCTGTCGAGGTACTCGATGAAAATATTATTCATTAACTGCATGAATACTGCCAGTGCATTAGTCAACCCAAAAGGCATGACTACAAATTCATAATGCCCATATCTCGTCCGAAATGCAGTCTTCGGAACGTCGGACTCTTTCACCCTGAGTTGATAGTACCCTGATCTCAAATCAATTTTCGATAAAACTGTAGCCCCCTGCAACTGATCAAATAAATCATCTATATGAGGCAAAGGATACTTGTTCTTGATGGTCACTTTGTTCAGCTCACGGTAGTCGATGCACAAACGTAGTGAACCATCCTTCTTTCTCACAAAAAGAACAGGCGCGCCCCAAGGCGAAGCGCTCGATTTGATGTACCCTTTCTCCAGAAGTTCTCCCAACTGATTCTTTAATTCTTGCATCTCGGAAGGTGCCATCCGATAAGGTGCCTTAGAAATCGGGGCCGCATCAGGCTCTAAATCCACAGAAAATTCTATTTCTTGATCTGGTGGTAATCCCGGGAGGTCGTCCGAAAAAACATCGGGATACTCATTAACAACCGGAATCGAAGAGAATTCGACTTCGTTCCCTTCCGTCTTCAAAGCGTAACACCAATAGCCCGTACAACCTTTATTCAAAAGTTTTACGACCTTCATGGCGCTAATAAGTAACTTAGATTGGCCCAACTTACGTCCCAAAAATGAGTACTCAGATCCGTCTTTAGTCATCATGGTGATAACCTTAGTACGGTAATTCATAATTGCTTGGTGACGATCAAGCCAATCCTCGCCTAGGATCACGTCCTCGCCTTCCATATCAACTACAATCATATTCGATACCCAATCCATACCGGATATAATCACTGGAAAATCTTTAATCTCCCGGTTCCCCATAATTCTATCCCCACTAGGTAGTTTCACAATGAAGGGATCACAAGCAGTCATACAAGTTATATTCAAGCGGCGTACACACTCCAAGGAAATGAAAGAATGAGTAGCACCCGTATCAAAAAGCAGACGAACTGGATGAGATAATTTATGAATGGTACCTGAGGCCACCGCTGCATCAGGTTCGTCTATTTGACGCATCTCGTACCCTCATGGTTGTACCAAACCGACGCTAGAGTTCCTCCTCCAGCGTTCTGACCCCGTCCCCGGCCCCTGCCGTAATTCTGTTGAGACTGACCAAAGGATTGCCGCTGATTCACGCCTTGATCAAGTGGCGCTGGGGCAGAAGCCCGAGTGTCCAAAGTCTGATTTGGTTCGGAACAATAAGCCACCCTATGTCCCATCTATCCGCAAGTGTGACACTTCAATGGTGGGAAATTTCATTCCACATTAACGTGGCCTGGACGACCACAATTAGCAAGTCACCGTGCGAGTTGTGGTGCCCGGTGCAGAACGAAAACCCCTCTTTCCTTTAGCAGAACGTGACAACTGTCCGGCGGAATGGTTAGTCATCTGTGACCTCTGGAAGTTGCCACTCTTAGAGCCAGAGAAATTTCCCGCGATCTTCTGCTTCTTCGGTTCTTCAGTGGTATCGTTGTCGGGGCTTAACATGTCATGGGCTAAAGCTCTGTCTTGATATTCCTTCAACGTGGTACAAGCAAATCCGGCCATGTACCGCCATAAGTCCATATTCATCTGCATATCAAAGTAACAGATCTTATCACGCTCGTTTCGCACTTGATCCTTCACGTGGATGAATTGTTGGTTGTACTCCACGATCGCCTGCAAAACGAGAATATTCTGCGGTTTAGCCTCGAAAAAGGCTCGAATTCGGCCTTCTCGCACCGGCCAAGGATAAAACTCGGCCTCCAAAAGTTCTTTAAACTCATCCCACGTAGCAACACGATCCTGTGGCTTGATGACTTTCCACCACGTAGCAGCCTCCTTGGTGAGGAAATACTGAGCAATCGGTACTTTCCTCGCTTCGGGACAATCGACCGCTTTAAAAATTTTCTCCAACTCCGCTAGCCAATCTTCTCATCCTAACGGGTCTGTGGCACCGCCAAACTGAGGAGGGTGCATACGGATTACATTCTGAAGCAAGGCATCTGCGTTCGGGTTCGGATTATTCAGTTGAACGGTTTGGGCTAAAATGGTCATTTGGTTAGCCAATTGTTGAAGTACATTCGCAACTCCAACGTCCGCGCTGTTCCCCTGGCCAGTCGACTGGTCGTGCTGACTTTCGGTGTCAGGATGCACCGAGTTAGATAGGCTAGGGTTGGTCGATCCCGCAACGGGACTGAGGGAAGCGGCCGCGCCACGTCCACGTCCACGGCCACGACCATGGCCTCGTCCCCTACCAGCTGACATGCTAAAGAACACACAAGTCACGTAAGTACAATTCAATCGCACATCACCGAAGTGACCGATTCTCAAAATACCACAACAGAAGCAAAACGATAAATGAACGTCAGAAGAGTAAGAGGTCTTACAAGTACCGGTCGCACTGTGATGATGGCAAAGTAGTGATACTGTAGACAAACGATGACTCAATCGACCCAAAAGACCGACAGCCTAGGTATCCATAGACCTAAGCTCCGATACCATATTCTGTAACACCCCCAAGTTATTCAGGATATATTACAGCGCCGTGAGCCCCTCCGTGGGACCCACAAGACTAATCATACACGGAACTATAAAAATTTGACCGAGAAGGTCTAAATACAACGAAATGAAGGACAACACAAAGGGTATTCAAACCATATCTAATGTATCCAAATACATCACAACACAAAATCAACACCTCGGTAACACAGGCCGGAACATCGAAGAAAACTGGAAAACAATACTCGAGTATTCAATAACCACTCCAGTACAACAACACTGGATGGGGGAACATAAAATACAACCGGAGATAGAACACAGTATCACGCTTGCCCATCATCTTCGTGCCGACCTGATACCTGCCTGTCCGCTCTCCTGGAACCTGAAATAAATAAAAAGTATTTCCCCCATAAAGGGGTTAGCCTTCGAATAGCTAGTGCAAGTATATCAAATATGAAATACAATACTCCTCGACAATAAAGTAAAGGTAACCGTCAATTCATCAATTCAAGACTAGTATTCTGGAATAACTAAATCTCATAGCATCACATCAATACATACATGATCAACCGTGGAACCGCACCAGAGGCTACAGAACCCTCAGAGGACTCGTCGGTCCATCCCAGAGTGGTTAACTCATATGATCCGTGGAATCGCACCAGAGGCTACAAAACCCTCAGAGGACCCGTCGGCCCATCCCAGAGTGGATATAAATAAATATGCCATTCATATATCTTACTTTCAAAGTCGAGAACCTACAATCATAAATATATACTTGCCTTTGAGACATCGAGAAATTGAAAGGAAAAGAGTATGAGTTCGGTAGGTCCAAGAATGCACTTCCGGTACCTAAACGATTCGTAAGGGCTATGATAATCAGTAATCCATACTCATAATTCACAAAAAAACTCCCGAAACCCATCTACGATTCACGAAAATACAAGGGTAAACAACTAGAGATTGGAAAATTACCCAAACCCTCACAAGTCTGAACACGGCACAAACCAATCCGTAAAATCATAGGAAAAGAATGTATATGGGGTAGATATATCATAATCTCAACATTCTCAAGTTTCAAACCGAATAAATCGAACGAATCTAAGAAAAACCCCAAAATTCCCAAAAATAGGGTTCAAAGGATTTTTACCTTGATTTGGACGATAGAATTGATTAGATGTTGTTAAATCCTTGTTCTTCAACAAAGATGTTGATATCTGAAGAAAGATCGCCTTCGAACTCTCCAAATCGCTGAAACCCGCTGCTCTCGATCGGTATAATGAGAAGAATGGGAAAAATGACGAATTGGAAGTCAACTGTCCAATATATACTCGCCCAGTCTAGCGCATGCTACGCCTCTAATATTAGCATGCGCTAGCGAGGTCACTGGGTAGTCCAGTGGCTTCTGTCGGTCCCATTAGCGTGCGCTATGCAGCCCATATAGCGTGCACTAGCCGAAGCCTAGCGTACCTTACCTGATAGTCCAGAAAACCTAACAACTTCACTGCCTCTGCCGACCCAGGCCGTTAGCGTGCGCTATGGAAGTTTTAGCGCGCGCTACTAACCATGAATAGCGTGCGCTAGCTAACTCCTAGCATGCACTAATTGCTAGTCCAGAGAGCAGAATAAGTTACTGGTTCCGACCTGACTGGTCCCTTAGCGCGCGCTACGGCTCAAAGCTAGCATGTGCTACTCAAGGAGAATTAGCGTGCGTTAGTCTAGGCCTAGCGTGCATTATTTCTCTGACCCAGAACACTTCCGCAAGGTCTAAACAACATAATCGTGATCCAAACATGGTACGAAACTCTATAACAATATCGACAACATCACAAAGAGTTTACAGAGTGACAAAGTAGGAAGAACGGCAAGGTCAACAGTCAATAAAAGTGTGGGTATTACACTAGAGGCATTGAGACATGGCTTTGTCAATGGGTGTAGCCCATTTTTATTCTTTGATGGGTGTCACTTAAATGGAGGTATGGTGGTGGACTGCTTAGTTGTGTAGGGATAGATGCTGAGGGAGGAATATTCCTAGTAGTTGTAGCAGTTGTGGATATAGAAGACAAGGAAGCTAGGGGCTTTTTATAGAATGCCTTGATAATTATTTTGGTGGTTTTGCACCTGAGAAGAAATGGCACTTCATGGTTGACAGGAAGAATGTGTGTAATTGTTATTGTAATTGTTAAAATTCTTTTGAATTTCATATGTTCAAATGTAATTGTTAATATTCTTATGTTCAATTTCATACGGGGGCTTGTGGAGGTCCTCAAGGAACAAGTAGCTCAGGTTATCAATAGAAAATATGCTAAACATACCTATGATAACTTTAAGGTTAGGTTCTCAGTGACTGATCTAAGGAAATATTTTTGGCAAGCATCTCCAGCATACACTGCTTATGGATTCACCAAAGGTATGAATAGAATCAAAGAAGCTAATCCTGAAGTTTTTAATTGGTTGACTGTTGTAGATTCTAGTTATTGGGCTAGACATGCATTTGACTCAACCCCTAAGGTGGACCATGTCACTAATAACTTGTCTGAGAGCTTTAATGCTTGGATTGATCCAATAAGAACACATTCACTTCTAAGTTTTATGGAAAGTCTTAGGTGTCAAATCATGAATAGAATGACACAAAGGAGGACTAAGTGGATGTCTTCTACTGCTGTTGTATTGCCTAGGGTGCTTAAGAAGTTGAATACAAGTAAGGATGAGTCAATGAGATGCACTCTTGTGTCTGAATGCAATAGAAGGTATGAGGTGCAATATTACAACTATAGATTTATAGTTGATTTAGATGCTTTGACATGTGATTGCAAAAGGTGGGATATATTTGGAATCCCATGTAGGCATGCATGGGTTGCTATAAGTCATAATGGGGAGGAAGGTGATGCATACATTTCTGAGAACCACACAAAAGCAGCTTACTTGAGTGCCTATGAAACCTTGATCCAACCCATCCCCCAAAGTCCATTCTGGCCAAATGATTTGGAGTCCAGAGATGATGTGTGTGAACCCTCAGTAGTTAAAAATCAAAGGGGTAGACCTAAGCTTGCAAGACACAAACAACCTTATGAAAGCAAAGGTAAAACCAAAAGAGATTTTAGGAAGGCTAAAGTGACTTGTAAAAAAAAATATGTAGGAAAAAGTCATAACAACAAGATCTGCAGGCTAAGGGTATGTAACCTAATTTTTCTTTTTTTGGTTTTTTAAACTCTTATGTAACTACTGTTTTAAGGTTTAATCGACTGCTACTTAGTGTTATGATTTTTAATGTGTAGGGGAAGGATAACACAAATAAAGAAGCTGCAGAAACTGGTAACACTGAAGTTGAGGGAGGCACCAATACTGAAGAAACAAGTACTCAGTGAGGCAACAATAAGTATGGAACAAGTAATCAGGGAGCCAAAAGAAGGAGGGGAAGATCAAAGAAGAAGTCTACCTAGGAATTTGCATGATTCTTGTCATTTATTGGTATAGGTTCTTCCTTATTTTGGTGAACAATTTACTAGTAGTTATAGTTGATCACTGGCATATTTTGATATAGGTTCTTGGATACATTTTGTTGATCAGTTTACTAGTAGTTATGGTTGATCACTGGCACATTTTGGTATAGGTTCATGGAATATTTTTGTGATCAATTTAGTAGTAATGTTATGGTTGTTATTAGGTGGTTTGGATGATGTATTTTGGAATATTTGGTGCTAATAGAAATGTTCTAACATATTATTCGATTCAGTTTTGGTGTTATCTTCATTGCACAATATGTTACACACTTTCATGTTCTATAAATATTAACAGCTTGAAGATATAAGCTTAAAATACTAGATTTTAGCCTCCCAATGCTCCTATCATTCTGCTCTCCAATTCTTGCTATGCCTCTCTCAATCTGATTTTCAATCCTTCTTATGCTTCTGTCAATTTTGTCTTCAAGTCTTCTCATGCTTCTCTGAACTTCATCTTGCTGTGTTGTATCTCTATCTCTTGATGGTTGAGTTATAGCTCGCCATCATCCTCCAATGGAGTGCACCAATGTGAGAAACCATGAGTAGGGCAGCAATGGAACAAATCCCAACATACACTTCATGTTTCATAGCCGTAATAGTTGGTAATTGACTATGTATGCGATTGGAATGTTTTTAAATGAAACTATAAAAGAATCGATATATTCTCGATTAACGCTTTCTTTAAAAGCTACTTGTGGGTTTGCGAATGAATGTGTTGTTCTGAGAGTGTGTATCAGTGTTGTGCATTAGAATGTCTTGCTTGCGTATGGTACTGTTGTGGGTGATTATGTCGATAGTATACTTAAAGTTATGTATTTTTGGCAAGAAGTGTGTGTGTACGTGTGTGTGGACATGTGAGTTATTGATGGGTAGGTGATGTTATGTGATGTGAGTATGTGTCTGACATAGTGGCCATTTCTAGCAAGTACCTTGATTTACACTGCCCTGGATTTTTTGTTGTTGTTGAGAGACGTATCACCGTCTTTTGATCGCAATTCTTCTTTCATACTTCATTTTGAAATCTCAAACGACGAACACTTGAGGATGATGATGAAGACATCAAAAATTTTGACTCTATGACACCACAATTGTTTCCACACAAAAACACAACTGAAATGGACCAAAATTGATGAATTTATAGCAAAAAAATGGTCACAAACGGTAACTAACGGCTAGTTAAAACTTTTACAACAATATTACAATGAAGTCCATAAAAGTTAAATAATATTAGAGTCTGGGTAGGTATACACTAAATAATATTACAACAAAGGACGGCATGTGCAGCTCACGTGACATTTCGTTTAAAAGAAAAGGAAAAATAAAAGGCAGTAATAAAAGAAAATGGAAAAGAAAATAGATTTTCCTCTCTCTCTCCTACGACATCAGCACCAAAGTTGACTTTTGTCCTTAACTGTAAATACAAACTTTCACTAGTTCAAATTTTGTCCTTCATCGTAAAATATAAAAACACAGGGACCCAAACGTTTATATGGCATTTAAAAAGATTGTCAGATGTAAATCATCGTTGTTTGAATATATATATATATATATGAGAAATAATTTTATTTTTAATTTTGGGTGAATAGTAATATTATCTGAATATTTGTAGCATCTTTTGCTGCGTATGTATAATGTAAATTATTAAAATAGATTTAAAATAGACAATAGTATTATGATTTTTTAACCATATTTAAATATGTGTACATTTTCATTCATATGAAGGTTGCGACATGAAGGGCATTCAGTAAGAAATTTTGCCACTTTATTTGTTGCATGAATTGTAGTGTTAACTAGTTTTAAAAAATTAATTGACAGTATAATCTTCATAACACCGGCTCTACACTAATTGGGATTAAGATGCCGTTGATAATGAGTTAAATGTGTATACTTGATAATATATATGTATCCACCCATTGCCATCTTTATGCATATTATATGCGAGATATTATTTTATAAAATAGTTTGTGGTTATATAAACCATATTAATAACTCTGTTTTATTTAGTTGTATATAATATTTATTTTTTCTTTGATATTTATTTCTTAAAAATAGTAATTTAATTTTTTCCATTTTTATAACTTAATGCTTTATTAGAAAATAAATATAGAACCATGTATTGCTTTTTATAAATATCATGTGTTGTACGAGATTTGTATAAGTACAATTACAAGCACTAATATTCATTTTCATTTAATTTTGTAATAGATAAATATCTATATTGAATATGGAAATTATATTATCTCTATATATCAAATATTTAATACAATTAATCATTAATTAAAATATATTTCAAATATCACATATTTCGGACTATCCATCACATACAATCAAGAACTGAAATATATTCTTATTTCTCAAAATTTTAAATTCATTCTCATATAATCTCTTCCACACACACACCCAGCCACACACACACACACACACACACACACACACACACACACACATATATATATATATATATATATAGTGGCGCGTTCTATCACGTCTGCAATATTAGATGCGATCTTTCTGATCTTAATTTATGCATGAGTTTTGTACTAATTATGCATGAAATATATGTATTTCGTGCATCAAAATTTCAATGCATTAAAATATGCAATATATTTGATGCATATAATTAGTACAAAACTCATGCATCAATTAGTACTGTAAAGTACTACATCTAATATTGGTACTGCATAGAACGCGCCACTATATAGGGATGCATTAAAATATTAGATTATATGCATCAAATATCTTGCATATTTTAATGTATTGAAATTTTGATGCACGAATTGCATATATTTCATGCATAATTAGTACAAAACTCATGCATAAATTAGTCGTAAAGATCGCATCTAATATTAGTGCTGCGTAACGCGCCTATATATATATATATATATATATATATATATATATATATATGGATTGGTTCAGACAGGAAAGGTAAATTTCGTAGGAAATAGGAATGAATTTGAACCTTGGATTGAGTTAGATCAATGGTTAAGATTTATACTCAGTTGTGCTATGTGTTTGTGTTGTGTGTGCTACGCGAACTGAAATATGTAAATTAAGTGAGGTTGTGCTATGTGTTTGTGCTGTTTGTGCTACGATGCGATGGAAGATGTGCTAGACTTAATCTATTTAAAATCTGTGCTACGAAATAATGAAATATGCGCTAAACACACATATTTGAAATCTGTGCAGCATAATAATTCTGATTGTGCTAAACACATGTGAAAGATGTGCTAGACGGACATATATTTTCGTATATTCCTACACTAGCACAAATAGCACAAACACGTAGCACAACTGAGTATAAATCTCAACCATTTATCTGACTCAATCAGAGTCCCAAACTGATTCCTATTTACTATGAAATTACCTTTCCTATCTGAACCAATCTATATATATATAGATATATATATATATATATATAAAAGGAGTTTCTATGCTTCCATTATGATTAGATAGACTGATTGTTTCATATATTTTTGTTTTTTAGTGGCACATAGAAAAGAGTTGATGTAAACTCAGCCCTGAGCAAAAGCAAATGGTGAGCAAAACATGAGTTAATGATTATGCATTGCTCAAATAAGAATTTCTTTTTTGAGGGCTTAATTTCACTACATTTCAGTTTAGTTCCATTTAATTCAATTTAGTTGAGTAAAATTCAGTTCAATTTAATTCAGTTTAATTCAGATTTAAAATCAGTATTATTATTTACTATTATTATTATTATTTGTATTTTAAATAATATTATATATAATAACATTATTATAATTTTTTATTTTATTAGTATTATCTATATTATCAATAATATTATATATATAATTATTATTATTCTTTTATTTTATTATATTATTATTATTGGTTTTATTCTTGTAATATGAATAATAGATTATTATTGTTGTATATATTATTTTTTCATAAGATTAATTACTAGGAGTATCATTATTGATATTAATTAATATTATCATTGATATTATATAAAGTTATTATTATTAATATTAATCATATTGTTATTATTATTTATATTGATATAATATAAATAATTATTATTATATATATTGTTATCTAACTTTATCATTATTAATTATCATTAATATTATTATTAATATCACTATTATCAATAATATTATATATTATTTGTAGTATTATTAATAATTTTATTAGTATTATTATTATTAATATCAATATTATCAGTAATATGATATGTATTTTGTAGTATTATTAATGTTGTTATTATTATTATTATTATTATTGTTTTTATGGTTGTGATATAACTAATTTTATTATGGTTGTATATATTGTTATGTGATATAATTATTATTATTATTCTTTATATTAATATTATCAACAATACTATATAATTTATTATTATTATTTATTCAAGAATCGATTCAATTTAGTTCGATTCAAAGACTGTTGATTTATTTCTATTCGATTCGATGCGATTCAATTGATTCAAAGAAAATTCAATTTAGTTCATTTTAGCAAAATTCAGCTCAAAAGAACATAGCCTAACTTTTTAGGCTCCTAAGAGAGACATAAATGACGAAAATTTATATTATACTTTTGATTTCGTTATGCATCATTAACTCATAAAATGTACAATACTTAGGAGAAATGAGTATTCCATTATATATATATATATATATGTATAAAATGACTCAAGAGTGAATTTGGTCCTCGTACGAGAACTAAGAATTACTCTTATCCATTAGATCAATCAACAAGGAGGATCTAGATTGCCACATCATCACCTATAACTGGCATGTGGATGACATTAAATAAGGAGAACTATAATTTTGCTCCTTCATAAGTAAATTGTCTCCATTTAAAATACCATAATTTATTAATTTATTATCAACTTAAAATAAAAATATATCAAATTAATCATTTTTTCATGATCCATAATTTAAGATGCATATTGCATACTTAAAAAATAGTGCATTTGTACACTATGAAGCAGTGCATTTGTATATTCTTATAAAACAAGCATCATGATATCTACATTCAAAGTATTAACTCTCACCATACTTAATATTTCTTAGTGTCCTTTTTTTGTTGTAAACTAGACTAACATGGCTTTCCAATTATATATGGCATGTCTCCTAATTCATATCTAATGAAAGCAGTTTATTTATTGAAGTTGACGGATTGAGGAGGAATTTTCGTGCAAATTTTGAAGCAGAAGCAATACTTTATATGCTATGAAGCACTGCATTTATACAAGATGGAGCAGTGCATTTGTAGATTGAAGCACTGTAGTTAGTGTAATACCCGGTCTTAATTCAGTCATTATCTTTCAGTAATTTCATTCGGTAATTGTCACTATGTAATTTTTCACTCGTTATAATCATTCATCTGTGTTCACCAATCGGAATAACTTCGAGTTGTGTATCGATATTGTTCATTGTTTCAACCTTACTTGGGAATCGAGACAAAAGTATTATCTTGATCGTTGTAATTGATTCATTAGTCGATGTTGACGTTGGAATTCATGTCATTTCAAATCTCTTCATTGTTCAAATCGTGTTCTTGTTGGACGAACCCTTGTAATCATGGCTTGGAACCACCGTTTTGGGGTTTCCGTACTTCCATTTCGTGTTATTGGTTCCCAAATATCATTTCCTATTGCCTTTATTCCCTTCCCGGGTCATTTTTCATCATTTTAGGACCCAAGGGGGTGTGGGCATGCAGACAAGGAGTGTGCGCCGCGCACACACATTTTCGATTTTGGCCGAGCACTGTACCTTGTGCCGGCACATGCCGGCAGGCTGCTGCACACTGCTGAGTCACCGCGCGCACACTGCCGGCCGCGCACACTCGTATTACATTTTCGGCCAAACCTGCTCAGATTACCTTGTGCCGGCACATGCCGATAGGGCCGCGACACTGCCGAGACACCGCCGCGCACACTCGTCCGTGCACAGACACCGCCGACCACTGGGAGGCATTTTTGGCCCTGTGCCGCGGCACACTTCGGCTGAGCCGCGGCACACAGGGCAGTCAACTCTATAATTGCATTTGTTGAGCGAGTTCAGCTCATTTTTCTCCATTTCTTCACCTTCATACGAGAGAGAGAGCTTGAGGGGAGAAATCTTCATCATCTACCACTTGGGTATTCTTTCTTCATCATTTTCATTCGGTTGGGAAGCTCGGATAGTCGATCTAACGCGTGTTCTTCGGATCAAAGTGCTTGGATCTTCAAGAGGTAATTTTCTTCAACATCTTGGAGTTCGATTTTGTATTGAGATATGATGTTTTGGATGTTAAAATCATGTTGTATGAAGTGATATACGCATGATTATGGACATGTTTGATTATTCATCGGATTATTGAAGGATTATTCAAGAACACTTTGAATATTGTGTTGAATTTGGGGGTTTTTGATTAATTGTTGTTGAAATCACGATTTTGGATATTCATAATGGATTATTGATCGTATTGAAGATGTTTTGTTGGTTTGAAACACTTCTTGGGGATTTGATGTTGGTATTTTTGAAGTTTGGTTATAAACAATCGAAGTTGGCCACAAAGTGTTCGATATAATGCCCCAATGAACTTGGTTTAATCGTATCGACGTTTTGAGTTCGTTATATTCGTGTTTGATTCGTATATTAAACGGATTGTTGGTAATTGTACTTATTCAAGGTTGTTCGAGCGACCGATATCTCAATTAGGACGTTGTTCGTGGAAGGATAATTGTCACCGGTGTCGGGTAAGTTAATTCTTACTCGGTTAAAAGGATATTCATTCCTTTTGTTGTTGTTCATTCATAATCATAACTCATTCATCATTGTATTAACCGTATTGAGACTTGTAATTGTGGAATAATCATTTCATTCACGAGGAACGGCGGTTCCAATCATTTCATTGGGTTATCAATCACTTCAGTATTATTTTCATCTCGGTGAGTCATTCTTGACCTTGTCGAATTATTATCCATTGATATTCATTGTAGTCATTCTCGTTCATATGACCTTCTGGGTTCATATTGCGTGGCCGGGTGCGGATGTGTGGAATTTTTAGTCGGGCACGTGATGACCATGTATTGGGAGTGATACATTGGACCGTGCACACGATAAAGATTAACTCCGTGAGACTAATTAGGTACAAGGACGGGTGTGTCCGGTCATCAGTCTTGTACACTTGCACAGAACACTACGGGCGTACTATGATACTCCTCTTCAGCGTAATTCATAACTAAGGATATTTCATAACTTCAGTTAAATCATGATTGTGTATTTTCAACCCTTGAGGATTGTTGTTCGTATGGCCCCGATCGGGATTTTGTTTTTCAGGTCATGGCAAGGCAAAAGCACGGGAATAGCATATTGACGGCGAGGAGTCCCAGTGATACTAGTAGGAGGCCCCATTCTTTTCAGTTATTCATATTGTTGTCATTTATTTTCCGCTGCAGATTTTCATTTGGATACTCCGTTTCATTCAGTGTTGTGTATTTTATCTTCATATAAAATACACTAGTATTCGGTATTGTCCTGGCGTGTTGTAATTAAACTCCTCATCGGAGTAATTATTGTTGCAATGTGGTTCGGTACTACATTTATCCTGTGTAATTCATTCATTTTCATTTGCCTGGTGGGTCCCAGTCGGGGATCTACGGCACTGTAATATCCGCCTAGTTGGGGTGTTACAGAGTTGATATCAGAGCGTGGTTTTGAATACTACCTTCCGAGTCATGTCTCATTTGAAATCATCATCATCAGACTAGTATCATTGGACTTTCGCGTCACGTGTGACCTGTGCAAATGCCGAGCCAATCAGACCGAAAGAACTGTAAGATTTCTAACGCCATGGTATAATTTCTGGCAATAATCATTCATTCATCATTCATCAATTAACAATCCTCAAACATCATCATTCATTATGATTAGGACGATCATGTTAACTCATTAATTACTCAACTCATTTCATTACTCAGTTGTCGATCTGGATGATCATATTATTAATCTTGTTAAATTGTTCAAGATAATCATTTCAAGAATTTCATCAGATAATCATGTCACTTCAGTAAATCATTTATGTAATCACTAATTAGAGCATGCATGCTCATTTTCATCATCTCATGACATAATCATAACGTGATATTCATGCGGGAAATATAATCATTATGCGACCTTCCTACTTCAGTATGGAGAGAGCTGTCAGGGGATGCACGGGGAGAGGCCGCGGTGCGGGCCGAAACCCGGGAAATAATCACTCGCTGTCGGGAAATCGTACCCAGGACTCGGCTCGATCAGAAGATGTTCGGGTCGATCCACTCACTTTTATGCAGGTCATGATGACCCATATGTAATTGCTCAATCATCATTGCGCCACTCTGGCCGGATTAATCGAGAGATCTCTCCCGAATGAGCCTGCTGCTAAGGAAATTGTTGAGCAACAACCTTCATCTGTCAGCAAGAAATCAACGAAGCGTAATCAATCCAAAGGCGGTCAGTCAACCTTCAAGAAGCCTCGTGTGAGTCCTATCGTTTCTGAGCGACCTCCTACGGCGCATAATCGTGCGGGATCTTAGTCCCGAGCGGCCAGTTCGGCCATCACCTGTTTAAACTGTGGAGCGCGGGGTCATTACAGCACTAAGTGTCTGAAACCCTCTATCACGTGCCATAATTGTGGGAATTTTGGGCATAGGGCCCGTTTTTGCCGAAAGGACTCCAAGTCGGCTCCGGCGGCATCTCAGGCCCCAAAACAATCAGCGATTCAGAATCAGACTGCTCTGTCAACGACGTTTAAGACAATGGAAGCAAGTAAAGTTGGAGCTCATATTTATCAGACGGGAGCGTCCGGTTCGGGGGCCGACAAGTCCCGGATTCATGTGATGAAGAGGATCGACGATCCGGTGGCCCGAATGATCTCAGGTATACTCGTAATTTATTTCAACCTGTGTGTACCTTTTGATACTGGTGCACCGCATTCATTCATTTTCGAATCATGTTTGAATAGACTTATTTTGGGATAGTCCTATTGCTTGTGGACCTCATACCATCGGTCTACCTGACGATGGAAGAATTTTCGGAAATCATACCGAAGTAAGCTTAATGACCGCGATTGGTTGGTGGACCTAATCGTGGTGAATTTATCTAAGGACGATGTAATATTGGGTATTAGTTGGATGGATCGTCATGATACTATCCTCAGTGTTTGTAAGCGTTTGGTCACTATCATTCCAGTCGTTGGAGTCGAGTGTGTATTTCAGGGAGGTAATCCCCGTTGTTCCAGAAGAATTAATAATATGATGGAAGCAGAGAAATTTCTCAATCGAGTTGTTCAATCATTCATTGTATCATTTTCATCGATTGACCGTTCTAAGGCAATCGAGTTGTTCAATCATTCATTGTATCATTTTCATCGATTGACCGTTCTAAGGCAATCGAGTTGCTCAATCATTCATTGTATCGTTTTCATCGATTGACCGTTCTAAGGCAATCGAGTTGTTCAATCATTCATTGTATCATTTTCATCGATTGACCGTTCTAAGGCAATCGAGTTGTTCAATCATTCATTGTATCATTTTCATCGATTGACCGTTCTAAGGCAATCGAGTTGTTCAATCATTCATTGTATCATTGTCATCGATTGGCCGTTCATAGGCAATCGAGATATTCAATCATTCATTATATCATTGCCATCGATGGGCCATTCTCAGGCAATCGAGGTGTTCAACCATTCGTGGTATCATCGTTATCGCTTGACGATGTACTCCCAGGCGAGCTACCTGTTTTACCTCCACAGAGAGATGTGGAATTCACGATTGAATTAGAGCCTGGTACATCTCCATTATCGAACGCACCGTACCGGATGTCCCCGATCGAAATGCAGGAGTTGAAGAATCAACTTGAGGAGTTGTTCGAGAAGGGTTATATCCGACCGAGTGCGTCCCCGTGGGGAGCACCAGTGCTGTTTGTCAAGAAGAAGGATGGTTCGTTCCGTTTGTGTATTAATTATCGGGAGTTGAATAGGGTGACGATCAAGCATAAGTATCCCTTACCCCGTATCGATGATCTCTTAGATCAACTTCAGGGAGCTTCAATATTTTTCAAGATCGACTTAAGATCTGGATATCATCAGTTGCGAATTCGGGAGTCGGATATCGCAAGGACAGCGTTTCGTACACGCTATGGTCATTATGAGTTCGTAGTTATGCCGTTCGGGCTAACTAATGCACCTGCGGTATTCATGGAGTTAATGAATCGGGTTTTCATCGACTTTTTGGATCAATTTGTTGTTATCTTCATCGATGACATTTTGATTTATTCTCGTAACCGAGAGGAACACGAGGTTCATCTTCATCAGGTTCTCGACGTGTTAAGACGAGAGCGACTTTATGGAAAGTTCTCCAAATGTGAGTTCTGGATGTTCGAAGTGACTTTTCTCGGGCATGTAATTTCATCAGATGGAGTGCGTGTTGATCCTCAGAGGACGGAGGCTATCCAAGATTGGTTATATTCCAAGTTTTTAAGTCAGTTATATTCCACCCTCCGGCTTTTCTAGGAAGACACATCTGCTCCCATGCCACCAAATTCCTTCTACTGAGCCTAACTTTACTAGACCATAAGTAGGCTCTGCAAGCAGCATGAATGAGCTTCATAATTTTCTGAGGTAAGAGAAAAACATGACTCCAATAACTTTGAATGTTAAGGAGCATTGCTTTAATTAGCTGCAACCTACCTGCATAGGAGAGAAGCCTTGCTGACCAACATTCAATTCGAGCAAGAATTTTCTGTAGAAGAGGTTGACATTGAGCTATGGTCAGCTTCTTTGAGGACAAGGGCACTCCAAGATATTTGAATGGAAGATCACCCTTCACCAATCCAGATTCTTGTAAAATTCTGTGTTGCACAACCTGCTTCACCCCTCCAAAATAAATGGAGCTTTTGCAGTTGTTGGCTTTCAATCCAGAGACTATGGAGAACTTTTCAAATACAGCCATCAACTTCCTCACAGAAAGCTCATCTCCCTTAGCAAATAACAACAAAACATCTGCAAAACAAACATGGATTAAGTGGAATTTCTCGCATATAGGATGAAAATGAAAACCTTTGTCCAGGTGCAGCTCACTTAGACACCTGCTCAAATACTCCATACATAATACAAACAGATAGGGAGAAATTGGATCCCCCTGCCTGAGCCCCTTCTTAGCTCTAAATGGAGGAGTGGTGGTACCATTCACATTTATTGAGTAGGAAACCTTTATGGAGGAGTGGAGGTAGGGGTGTCTAAATGGTTCCTGCCTCGATTAGAATCGAATCAACCTAACCGAGGCGGTTTTGCTAACCTAACCATATAATCGGTTAAAGGTTCGGTTTCGGTTCCTCATTACATAATTTTCGGTTTTCGTTGAACGAACCGAATCTGCCCGAACCGAAAACCGATTTTATAATATATTTATTAAATATTATTTTTATATTTTATACTTATATATTTTATTATTTTAATTTTTGTAAATTAAAAATTTAGAACTCTAATATTGTTAAATAAATATTTTATATTTTGTTAAAAATTTATAATAATATATTATATACGTATTAAATATTAATTTTATATTTTATAATTTATAATTTATATAAAAAAAAACGGTTCTTACGGGTTACCCGGACCGGAACCGAACTAATTCGGTGCGGTTCCAGTTAACCGAAAGTGTAAAACGGTTCGGTTTACGGTTCCACTTTTTTGGCTAAAATAGTTCCGGTTAACCGATTTTTTCGGTCCGGTTAACCGGAACCGAACCGTTCGACACCCCTAAGTGGAGGAGTGATGGAGATTTGCACAATGCTGTTATTATACACTGTTTTTTTTATGTTTTTTTATATTTTTAGGTATGTAATATATCTTAAATTGTAGATTATGAAAAGGCGACTAATTTGGTATATTTTTTTATTTAAAACAGATTACAAATGGATAAGTATTGTATTCTAAATAGGAACAAATTATTTATAGATGGACAAAATTACTCTTCTCCTTAATTAATATCATTCACACCCCCATATTCTGTGATGATGTGGAAAATCTGGACCTCCTTATTTCATCATTTAATGGCTGAGATTAGTTCTTGATTCTCACACAAGGAAAGGTTCTAACCGGAACCAATTCATATATATGTGTTGGGCTTCGGTCCAACATCCTGCCTGCATGGGCTTAAAATGAGCGAGGCGCGGATTGCGATTTGATTTGTGAGATCTGCACTAGAAAGTGGTTAAATGAATTGATTTGGACTACTCATACCAACAAGATGCATCGTCTTTTCTTGTAGCCATCTCATAAAAACTCCAAAGTTAACCGTGTTTGGTCTGGAGTACTTATGGGATGGGTGACCTCCTCGCAAGTTTCTCAGGTTGTGCGTGAGTGAGGACAAAGTGCGTTAGAAAAGACTCGTATTGGTACAGTGAGGATAGTCTTCATCATTCTGGAGATCAACAATTGGTATTAGAGCAGGTCACGGATGCGAAGGTTTTCAGACTCTGGGGTTGAGATGCTGGCAGGTACTAGGAGGGGGATTGTTGGGCTTCGGTCCAGCATCCTGCCTGCATGGGCTTAAAAATACGCAAGGCACAACTTGTGATTCGACCTGTGGGATGTCTACTAGAAAGTGATTAAATGAATTGGTTTGGACTACTCATACCAACAAGATGCATTTTTCTTTCTGGTAGCCATCTCATAGAAACTCCAAAGTTAATCGTGCTTGGCCTAGAGTAGTTATAGGATGGGTGACCCCCTGAAAAGTTTCTCAAGGTGCGCGTGAGTGAGGACAAAGCGCATTAGAAAAGACTCGTGTTGGTACATTGAGGATAATCTTCATCATTATGGGGACCAACAAAATGTATATACAATTATATAAGTATACAAAAGCTCCATGAACAATAGATAACTGATGTGGGATACAACATAAACATATATACACTAGATATGTTCTAATAACCTAATAGGCTCCACCATAACCGATGTGGGATACAACATAAACACAAACACACACACACACACACACACACACACATATATATATATATATATATATATGTGTGTGTGTGTGTGTGTGTGTGTGTGTGTGTCTGCTCCCTCAGGATGGTAGTCCATCAGAGAACCAATCTTAGACATGAGTAAGTGAAGCCGATACCGAGCAAGTGGTTTGGTGAGGGTATCAACAAGTTGATCAACAGAGGAGATATGAGAGACTCGTAACCGATATGTGTAAACAAGGTCACAAACAAAGTGTTGATCAATTGCAATGTATGTTCACGCACGAGTGAAATACTGGATTTGCACAAAAATACGTAGCTCCAATATTAATGCTACAGGGAACCGGCAAGTTGGTGATAGGAACTTTAAATTCGCTAAGAAATGACTTAACCCACTAAAGTCGGTTGCGGCTGAGGCGATAGAGCAATACTCATTTTCAGTAGAGGCTCCAGCTTTTTAGAACTCAATTAAATAGCATGGGGACTACATAAAAATGACATAAGCTCCAATGAATGTACGGTCGTCACAATTGTCTCTCCAGTCGACATTAGTAAATCAACAATGAGAAAAGAGAAATGAGTGATACCTTACATGAAGACCAAGATCCCGAGTGCCATTGAGAGAGTGAAAGATGTGGTAGATAGGTGCCCAATGAGTCATAAGTAAGTGATTTCATAAAGTGTGAGAGGTTGTTGACTGCAAATGCAATGTCCGGTATAGTAAATGAAGCTATCGAAGATTGTTCGCTGCCTGTCAATAGATGGTAGCAACAGTCAGAACAGTGCGGTCCTGGGAGTAAAATCGAAATCCCAGCTTGATATGCTTGTGAACAGGACTGGAGGTGAGCATGTTGCCCGAGTTGGGAAAAAAAGTATTTATTTTCTTAAAAAACATATATTAGGAAAAAAAAGAAAATATTCCATTTGTTTTATAAAATATTTCACATTTATTATCAATATTAACTTAGGAAAATAATATAATATAACATCTAGAACTGGTTCCATAATTTAGTATATTTTCTATTTTATAGTGGGATTATTTATGTATTTTGTATAAGTATTTTAATATAAGTACATATTCTGGAACATTTTAACAGGTCTAGCCATATACTAGTTGGGAGAAGCCCAATAGCCTGTAGACTAAGGCACACACTGTGTAATTACTTTAATACTCCCCCTTGTGCCGAGTCTCTAACATATGTCAAGTTGCCTCGTTAAAACCTCGTCAAGCAAAAACCATATGGGAAAATGCCTTGATCGTAGGAAAAGGAGTACAACATCCAGACATATAGGTTATGCTAATTTCGTTAAGCCAAAACCTCTATTGATCATTTCGTCAATCATTGTGTGCTCAAGAACGTGATCTGTTCGTCGATTAGTGAGCTAAACGTCTAGTTACCTCGTTAAAAACTTTTCCAATTGATAAAAACCCAGTGGAAAAAAAAAAGAATCATTGGTTAAGGAAAAGAGTGTAACTTGCGATGTGGATGTAAGACTCCCCCTCAAGTCTACATCTTCCCCTGGTTAGTCCGTCAATCAAGGAATCTGAAAAATAGTGCATGTGACGTTGCCTCGTTAAAAACTTTGCCAAGTAACAAAACCCATTGGGACAAAATAAACGTTGGTCAAAGAAAATAGTACAACATTGGTGGGTAAAATTCGTTACACCTCACCCTCCCATCAGATCCTTGCTTCGATCTCGGGAGTTCGGAAATCCTACGCATTCCGATGTTTCTCACATGTTTTTCAAATACGGCCTTGGGCAATGATTTAGTGAATAAATTAGCCACATTCTCCTCAGACTTCACTTGCTTAACTTGGATGTTGAGGAGGGCCCGCTGTTGCTGATTGCAGAAAAACTTTGGAGAGATATGCTTCGTATTATCCCCCTTTATATACCCAAGCTTCATTTGTTCGATGCAAGCGGCATTATTTTCATATATGCATGTGGGCGCATCAGTGACATTACTTAGTCTACTGTTACCTCGAATATGTATAATGATGGTTCTCAATCATATACACTCATGTACTGCCTCATGTAGAGCGATAATCTTAGCGTGATTCGAGGGGATAGTAACAATGGTTTGCTTAGTTGATCTCCATATATCGCGGTGTTCCCAATGGTAAAAGCATAACCAATCTGGGAGCAATCTTTATATGGGTCCAAGATGTACCCAACATCAGCAAATCCTACCAACACATTCATCGGGGTAGTTTCCTCGACATTCACACTTACTTTAGCGATTGCACATTCATCGGCGGTTTCATTAGCCTGATAGGGAAAGAAAAGTCATGAGTCAATGGTTCCTTTGAGGTATCAAAAGATGTTCTTGATATCATTCCAATGACGTTGCGTGGGCTCAGAATTATATTTACCCAACAAGTTCATTGAGAAAGATATATCAGGTCGAGTATATTGAGCCAAGTACAATAATGCACCTATTGCACTTTAGATAGGGAATTTCGTCTCCCAAAAGCTCTTCGTCACATTCCTTCATACGAAATGGATCTTTCTGCAAGTCCAAACTACGACCGATCATGGGAGTGCTAACCGTATGTGCCTTGTCTATGTTAAAATGCCTGATTTTCTTCTGGACATAGGCAGACGGGTGAATGAGGATTCCACTAGCTCGATGTTCTAGCTCAATGCCTAGATAAGACCGAGTCTTCCTAGATCATCATCTCAAATCCGGATATTAGATTGCTTCGGTTTCTCTTAATTCATCAAGAGTACCGATTATGTTCATATCGTCAACATATACAGCTACAATCCCTAATCCAGAACTTGTTTTCTTAATAAACACACAAGGACACAGTTCGTCGTTCTTATATCCTCTTCCAATCAAGTAGTCACGTAGGCGGTTATACCACATCCGCCTGGATTGTTTTAATCCGTAAAGTGAGTGTTTCAACCGTACTGCAAACGCACTCCGTGGTCTAGAGTCAGTTGACTTGGGTAATGAAATGACATCGAGCACTTTCATATATATCTCTATATTAAGATCCCCATAGAGATATCACTAATCATATTTATGAGTTGTATTTTCGGTCCTTCGAAAATTACTAAGCTAATGAAGTAGCTTAGGGGAGAGTACGTCTCCTCAGTCAATTCCACGACATTTGTGAGAACCTTCGAGCCTTGCACTTCAGGACTTCATTCTTCTCATCGTGCTTACTGACAAAGATTTATTTTATGTAGCACTACCTACCAATTACCTATCTCTTTTTCAAGAATCTAGTTCTGCGTGGAATGCTTTATCCTTTAAGGCCAATTAACTCAATGTTGATATCATACAGCAGAGCGAGGTTCGACATCGTCTTGCTCTATGATTTGAGCAACGATAGATCATAAAAATGGGTGGATGATCAGTCCACACTCTCGTGATTCATCGAGATTTCTTGATTTTCGGAATCATATCAATCTTCGGGGCGTCCCCCTCGTCATGACTCATGGACATAGTAAAATCAAGTATGATCTCATGAAATGAGTTCATTGATGACTAATATATAAGTTTGTGCCTTACTCTAAATCCTCCTTAGGTGAGTATTAAATCGAACCAAGTAGCTTCCACCTCTTCCTTTATAGAGCTATGGCCTAAATCACACATCCACCATGTGCGATGGCAACACTCGATTCGTCGGTGTTGCGCCCCTTACCGAGGACTTTCAACCTTACAGGTTGCAGCTGGTATATATAATCTCATCACTTTCACGATATCAGTAAACGCATCAGGCATCGAATCTGCTACGTTATGAAGATCGAGAATTTTCACTATCACATAGCGAAATCGGGGATCAAAATGAGACAAAGTAGGGGCACACCATGACAATTCCTGTCATTCCCTGAGAAAGTTCGTCTCCCCTCCTCCCCCTAACGACGGGAAGGTTGTCTCATCAAAGTGACAATCTGCAATCGAGCGGTAAAGAGATCACCTGTCGAAGGTTCTAAACAGCGAATAACTAATGGGGATCCGTATCCAATGTAACTACTTAATCGTCTTTCAAGACCCATGCACTGTGGGTGTGCAGAAGGCACAATACTACATAACCAAATATGCTTAATTGGCACTCAAGCTTGTCTGAGTCCAAAATGTAAAAATCAGGGCTTATCCAGTTACCACTAGTACGCATAAATCGTTTGGTTAGCAGAGGGTCTAAAATGAGCGAATAAGTAAAGCTGCATGCAAGACTACATAACCCCATACAGAAATAGGCAAATTGGTGTGCATAACCAATGCCCAGGCTACCATCTGATTCATTCGATGGTTGCCTTCGCGAGACCATTTTGCGTATGCTCGTGGGGGATAGGATGCTTTTCGTCGCTCCCAATCGACATGCAGTATTCATCAAGTACTTTAGATGTGAACTCTCCAGCATTGTCAAGTCTTATAGACCGAACATGGTGGTCAGGGTGGTGAGCCCTTAGACAGATAATCTGTGCTAGAAGCTTTGCAAAAGCAGCATTTATAGTGGACAAGGGGGCGACATGTGACCAACATGTAGAAACATCAATCAGAACCATAAAATATCTAAATGGTCCGCACTCTAGTTGAATCGGTCCACAAATATCTATTTGAATCATATGTAAGAATGGGATTTTCACATCTTTAGTGTAGGAAGGTCTCGCTCCTACTTTGGCTAAAGCGCAGGTCTTGCACAAGAGACGATGTGCATTCGACAAGGTCAAACGTGTAGAACGGGAGGATGTCTCCGATGCTTTGAATGACATAGCTTGAGGAATACCAACAAAGTTCGTTATGTGGGTTCATTGCCCGCTTCTACTTTGCACGCGAAAGATGTCCGTGCAGATCATCATGTCATGACCTGGATGCCCCAATCAGTCATGCCAAAGCCTGTACGAGTCATCGTCCCAAAGTTCGTTATCGGTAATCGCATAGGATTCAACAATCCTAATTGTAGTGACGTACAGTCCACTAGATTGACTCGTAAGTTTCTCTAAGATGCATTTTCGGCCGCAATCATTAGAGATGATATAGAGATACGCTATTCCATTCTCACAATGAGTTTCAACATGAAAGTCATTGATACGTATATCCTTGAAGCTTTGTAACGTTCGAGTTAGTCACTCTCAATGCATATAGAGTGTCGGTGACTGTAAAACTGTTCCGTTAGGCACCAAGAACCGAGGGTGCCGTGTCCTCGGATGAAGTGGGATGATCCAATCATCATAGTCACTGATATGTTATAGGGTATTACCATCAGTCTATCACTCGAGTGTTCCTCGATTCATTCGTCAAACGAGAACACGAGTAATAAAAACTCTGAACCATAAGCTTAGGAACAATATTCGGTACTTTAAATAAAGTCAACCACTTGTATACGTAAGTAACAATAATATCTTGCTCGAAACCAAAATACATTAGACCATTATTGAAAAATATTATAACGTCTACCGATAAAATTGGTCATAGATGGGCGTCTAATGACTTTGGCACGTATGGTGCGATACTGCCATCGCTAAATGTGAAAGTGACATATAGGGTCATATCATGATCGTCTTCCTTTATATAGTGAGTTTCCTGTTCGTCGGAATCTCAATATCTCTTCTAGTTGGCTGTGAAATATTTGCTTGCATGGCAGTTCGTATACCAATCGCAGCAATCTCACATTAGGAATCAACTCGTTTCTTGGGAGCAAGGAGCATCATATCTTCTCGCTACTTGGAAGATTGGAAGAGCCTCCGTAACCACGACCACGTCTACGACTGCCACGTCCGTTTCCACCATGCGAATTCATCCCATGTGGTTTGGGATTGGCACGTCTAGTCCCCTATTCGTCAGGGTTTTTTCCACATTTCACTTTGCCATTACTGGCCTCGTGAATTTGCTTCGTCCCTGTAGGCCTGGCATAATCGTACTCCAGCATATACAGATTCGCTAGTATAAGTGCTTAAGTTGGGAAATTAGAAAGTTTTCTCTGGATCATGTCGTCTTCTATGAATTTATTTTCATAAAAGAATGAGACGCGCCTTAAGGCAGAACATATCTTTTATTGAAAAAATTGTTGACTTGTTATAATAAAGCAAGTGGATTTCGTCCCACTGCACGATTAATTCGAGAAACAATATTCTCAAAATGGCGCTTAAGGGCATCCTGCAGTTCGTTGGGGATTTTATCTAAAGATATTCCTATCATAAGTTGGGGTCGAGATTTCGCCTAAGAATATCAGCGCGCTTTCTTTCACCTTTTAAAACGGTTCGTTGCCTGTATGAACAAAAAGTGTGGCGCTAACGTCTTAAAATTAGAATCTCATCTATGGCACTCAAGTCCTTCTGAGTCCAAGATGCTGAATTTCAGACGAGTTGTATTAGCCATATTCGTAAACAAGAGAAGGAAGCGAATACGTTCGCATAATCATGAGTTCGTCCATGATAAATTATTCAATAATGGGATTATTTTGTTTAGAACCAAGATATAGTCATGATTTTGATGCGATACACATGAAGTTTCGTTATCATGGTACTACGTAAGCAGTAAAAATTAGACATAAATATCTACCAATTATGTAGCCTAATTGCATGCAATATCTATAGATTCATGCAAAATATATATATTTATAGATATAGACACATAATTCATGCATGATATATTTATATACACATTATGCAGTGAAATAAGTATATTATGGCGTAATTGATTAATTCAAGTGAATTGTGATTTAAGCAATTTGATTGATTTATACATAAAATAATAAATTCTAAATTATAACTTGCAAGTAAATCAAAAGTATACTAATTGCACGCATAACAAATAATAGAGATATTCGAATTGTGTACCTTAAAGAAAAGACATGATTCTTTCCTAGGGCATACAATCAATTTATTTGGATGAAATTGTAATCCTCATTGCAATAGACTTTTGGATCGTCTAGATTCCTCTCCAAAATGAAGGTAAACGGATTTTCTTCCAAAGACATAAAAAAAATAAAGAGTTAGATTGGTATTTATTAACAAAAATAATATAATTAAATTTAATTGCATATTATAAGAAGGAAAAAGTTCGTTCCTCATCAGCAAGATTTAGATGCCCTGCTTTTTCTTCTTGAGTTTCTGTTCGAGACGTGCTTTGATTTCACGATTCTGTTCTTCTACCTTTTCAATGGGCGACTCGTAATGGTACTTGAGAGGCGTGCCAGACATCAGTTTAATGAGGAGATATGGAAGGGTTCGACCGTAAAACCGATCTGGTGCGCGATGGTGGCTGCGGATCGGAGGCCAGGGAGCGGCGACGGCATTGTGGGGAAGATGAGGGGGTTGGCAATTGATCCAAAAATTAGGGGTTTTTGGAAAACCTATTTTTTTCGGGGCTCTGCGTCTGGGCAGATCTGCTCTGGCGGACGTCTGAATCAGATGCAGCGGCGATCACAGATCTGAGGTGTGCTGGGTTGGGGGTTCACCTCTGGTCGCGAATGAAAGCAGTACTGGCTCGAAGCAGCGGCAGGCGGAGGTGGCTGAGCGCGGTGGTGGCTAAGGTTTTTGAAGTCCGATTTTTTTTCTCAAAATTTTCAGGATTTTTGGACGATTTTGCTGATAACGTGTTGTAATAAAAGCAAGTTAGACAAAAATTAGGACAAAAGAAGATGTATATTCTCATTCATATGGTCCCTTTAAATAGGGAGAGATTACATATTCTGGAACATTCTAACAAGTCAGCCCTATACTAGTTGGAAGAAGCCCAATAACCTATAGACTAAGGCACATACTGTGTATTTCCTTTAACATTTAAAAAATTACTAGTATAACACCCGTGTAATTACACGGGAACACAAAATAGAACTTTTATGTAAATATATAATACGTAATCGTTCATTATAAATTTCATAATACTTATTTATAAACTACACTATTTGTTATGTTTACGATTAAACCATTCTCATCGCAAGAAAAAATTTCTAGTTTTTCCTCATCTTCACTCTTGATATGACTACATAAAGCTAATCATGACCGAATACGGGTCTTGAATGATACATACCGATATGAGAAAGCGCTTGACCTTGACTCTTAAATATAGTCATGGCAAAACTCATAATAAGTGGAAACTAGCGTATTTGAAATTTAAATGGTAATCTGATATCTACGGGCCTTAATTTCAATTGTGGAATAAATACTTTACTCTCAAAATTATTCTCCGAATTTTTTTGTTCAATAATATGGTTACGGGTTTGGATAATTATTAATGACGTGACATGCATAATTCTGATGATTGATCCATATTTTGAATTAGCATAATTGAAACTCCAACTTACGATTTTAATATGTGATTTGGATTTCGAGAACACTTGATACTATTCAAAAAAATCATTTGATATACTTGATTTTGACTTTTAGAGGGCAGAAATTTTGCATATCAGAACTGCGATATATCCGCTTGGCTTTTGAAATTATAAACATCATGTAATCGTTTACTATTGTAATATCCGCATTTTTCTTTCCCTTGTATTTTTATTTTCGATGTATTTCCCAGTCGTAGTGACCCGCGTGTATCTTTCAGTGTATCTTTTCAGTCACCTGTTGATCTGATTCTCGTTATTGTTGAGCGGAACCACCGTTTCGGGGTTGCCGTGGATCCATTCTACGGTATGATACGTTTTGAGATGTTCCGTTTGATGTTTCGTTCATATTCCGGTGTTTTGGACCGTTTATATTCCGTACCTAGCGCACGCTATTTTTTTATGCATAGCGCGCGCTAGATGTTCCATAGTAACGCACGCTACGATCGCTTCAGAAGCGCTAGAGAGCACAGGGAGTGGCGGTGCGATTCCCTCTCGGATCGATGGATTAGCGTACGCTACGTTGTCTAGCGCACGCTAATGTCGGGGATTAGCGCACGCTGAGACGCCCGGTAGTGTGCGCTAGTGTGAGTGTCCAGTACTGGACAGATTGCCACTGGACTCGACCGATGCCCAAGTAGCGCACGATATTGGTTGATAGCGCGCGCTACCGATACATTTTAGCGCACGCTACGTTCGGTCGATAGCGCGCGCTAACCGGATCAGATGTGTACTGACAGTTGCTTCTGGACTCGGCTGATGTCCAGGTAGCGCACGCTATGGGTCGATAGCGCGCGCTACCGAGAGGTTATTAGCGCACGCTACGTTTGGAGTAGCGCACGCTAACGGCCAAAAATCTCGCTACTGGACTGGGACGCTAACTGTATGGCATGTAGTTTTATCCCATTAGCGCACGCTAACCTTGAGGATTAGCACGCGCTAACACTCCCTGGCTATATAAACCAGGGAGTTGACCCAGATGAACGTATTACGTTCATTTCTTCTCCTCCCCGCGGCTTAGAGCTCCTTTGGCGATTTTGGGCGATTCTTGGTGATTTCTTCTTCCAATCATCTCATCCAACATCTTCCTTGAGTTCTTGGTGTATTATAACAACATCAACACGAATCCTTCATCCTAATCCAAGGTAAAATCTCTTAGAACCCTACTTTTAGATAAATTGGGGGTTTTGGGATTTTCGTCCGATTCATTCCGTTTTGTTGGTGGATTCATGATGAATATGGTTAATCTTGTCAATATCATTAGTTTTCCTACGGATTCATGATATACTTTCATGATTTTGCGAAATCGAGAGGGTTTGGTTGTGGTCCGCCATCGTTGTTATTTTTGTACGAATATACATGAATCGTAGGCGGGTTTGCGGGTGTATTCCATTTCCGTATTCGTCTAGAGTTGGTTGTGATTATGTCCTTCGAATCGTTAGGTTCGGTTCCGTTGATTCCTAGCGTTCGTCGGTGATTATCCTTTCCGTTCGTTGCGTCATCAATTATTCAAGGCAAGTATTTTTGGAAACCTTTATGCTTAACGTGGAATGGTAATGTATTTTGTGTGTGATTTGCTCACCTCGGGATTGTCTGATGGGATCATGGAGGGAATCCAAAGGGTTGAGTCCTGGATTCATGAGTTTGTTTAGCTAGCCAGCTCGGGAGGGTCCTTAGAGGCCTCAGGCGGGATCAATGGTATTACCCTCTTCCCAAGGCGATGCATGTGCGTGTTTTGTTTTACGATATGGCCAGCTCGGGAGGGTCCTTAGAGGCCTCGGGTGGGATCAATGGTATTACCCTGTTCCCAAGGCAAATTGTTTGACTGTTTGTTTTCGGAAAAGGCATGTCTGGTTTTGGCTTTTGAAATTGATATTGGTGCATGTACTATGAAATGTGTAAGCGATTGGTTTGCCTTGATTACTTGTACTAACGTAATTGCTAACCCTTTTGGGGACCCATTTGGGGAAATTCTTGTTATGGATTTCAGGTTATGATTATCCGGACGAGCGAGCACCGGGACAGTACGATGATGTTGGCCGGGGTCGTTGACATGTGCATTTGGGTCTTCTTATTTCTTTTGTCCATTTCGATATGGTTGTTCCCGCATTTATAAACTTATAGATTGTACTCGCGAGTACTTAGGCTTTTCATTTCAAACTCCGTATTGTATTACTTTAAATTGTTACATTGTCGGATGATGCTTATTTCGCCGGTTGCTCCGGGCGTATATTTATATGTCATATTGTTTAAATGTGTGTCCTCGCTAACCGAGATCGTTAGTCGAGTGGTGTTTTTCTTGTTGTAGCCTGGTGGGTCCCATGTAGGGGTCCACGGCGCTGTAATATACTCCGAATATCTCGGGGTGTTACAGAAAATGGTATCGGAGCGCTCTAGGTTTATGGATACCTAGGCTTGTCGGTTATTTGGGTCTAGTCGTGTTTTGTTTTGCACATTGTCACACCGTCACGCATCTCAAGACTTCCGGTGTTCGTAAGTTTCCTTACTCGATTCTTTACTTTCTCGCATCGTATGTTTCTTGAACCGTGGTTATTCTCCCTCTTTGCTTATCATCGTAGTTGCTTTTTTTTCCTCCCTTACTCATCCTCGATATACTGCTACCTCTTAACACCAGATGGATGCCGAGGAAACCGTGGTCGTGGTCGTGGTCGTGGTCGTGGACGCGCCGAGGACGTGGGGCACCGGTGGGGCGGCCACGTCGCATTCTTGGAGCCAGAGTACCGGCGACCGTCACAGTCATGCTTCTTCTCAGGAGCGCGCCGACCTTGGTATTGCGGCCGTTATGCAGCAAATGGTAAACCAAATGGCGGCGATAGCTCAAGTGGTTCAAAACCCCGATCAGGCCCATGCTAATCGGGGCGGAGCAGACCGTTGGCTCCAATATGTCATCAAGATGCATCCTCCTCAGTTTTTGGGGGCATCAGACCCGATTGGCTGGGAGGGGTGGATCAAGGAGATATCTAAGGTTTTCGTTGCCACCAGCTGTCCCGAGGACCGCAAGGTCCCTATTGCCCAGTACTTTCTCACTGGGGATGCTATGGATTGGTGGGAGGCCGTGGGACCCAAAGATCATGTTGCTTCGTGGGCCGAATTTCAGGAGCTGATGGAGACTGAATATTACCCGTGGCCAGTTAGACAGGCTCGAGTCCATGCTTTCTACGATGCTCAACCTCGGGATATCCCCGTGTCCCAAGCTATTGCCGATTTTAACAAGGAGTTGGGCTATGTGAAGACCCAAGTGGCCGAAGAGAGCGACAAAATTTTCCATTTTTCCAGGAGGATGAAGCTGTCCATTCGGGACTATATGTCTGGACTCGTCTGCACTACTTTGAAGGATTATCAGAGTCGAGCTCTTACTTATGATATGTCGGTTACAGCTAGTGCGGCGGCCCGAGAGAGTAAGAAGCAGAAATCCGCTGGGGATTTCTACGGGCGGTTCGGCTCGTTTCTCTGGGAGCTTTCGGGGTGCCGCCGGAACCTCCACTCGTGAACCCACATGCTTTAACTGTGGTGTGCAGGGCCATAGGAACCGGCAGTGTCCTCGTCCGAAGTTTACTTGTCATACTTGTGGACAGTTGGGCCACAAGGCCCCTTTGTGAATGCACTGCAGACGGCCGCGGCGCCGTTCTTCTCACCCAAAGACCTATGGAGCCGAGTGTGAACCAGTGGCTCATTTACTCCGCCGCCTCCACCGAGTGTCGGCCGAGGTATGGGTCTGGGTCGCCCGCTAGAGGAGGAGCTTCGGTGTCGGCTCCGCGGCCCGCGTATCTATGAGATGAGGAGGGTCGATGACCCAAAGCCTACCGTGGCGGCAGTGTACTGCTCATATCCATTCCCATCCGGTCAGTGTGCTTTTTGATTCGGGTGCTACGCATTCATTCATTTCTCTAGAGTGTGTACGCCGTTTGAGTCTCGACTGCTTGTCACCTTGCGAGCCTTTCATCATTAAACTTCCTAGCGGTGATAGAATTGTCGGTGATCGAGAGGTCCGGGATTGTTCTGTGTCTATTTGTGAGAGGACTTGGCTCTCTAATCTTATTGTCGTGGGTATCGAGGGTGAGGACTTGATTCTCGGGGATGATTGGCTCGAGCGGCATGGCGCAATCATGAACTACCGCACGAGAATCATCACTATGTTAGCTGAGGATGGCACCGAGCACTCTTTCGCGGGACGAAAGAGGGGAAACCAGAAGTTCGTTATTAATGCCTTGAAGGCGATGAGACTCCTGCGAAAGGGGTGTACTGGTTATTGGTGCTACGCCTTGAAGGCGGAGAATGGTGGAGTCGAGCTTTCGTCGATTCCAGTCGTTAGCGAATTTCCTGATGTATTTCCTGACGAGTTACCGGGATTGCCACTGAATCGTGAGGTTGAGTTTGCTATAGAGTTAGAGCCGGGCGCGGCTCCGATTTCGAAGGCGCCGTATCGCATGGCACCTTCAGAGATGGCCGAGCTGAAGAAGCAGTTGAGTGAGCTTCTTGAGTCGGGTTATATTCGACCGAGCGCTTCGCCTTGGGGCGCGCCGGTTTTGTTCGTTCGGAAGAAGGATGGTTCACTGCGTTTGTGTATCGACTATCGCGGACTAAACAAGGTAACCATCAAGAACAAGTATCCTTTGCTGAGAATTGATGACTTGTTCGACCAGTTGCAGGGAGTTGCGGTATTCTCGAAGATTGATTTGGGATCGGGGTACTACTAGCTCCGGGTGAGAGAGTTCGATGTGCCGAAAATAGCTTTTCGGACGAGATACGGACATTATGAGTTCGTAGTTATGCCTTTCGGGTTAACCAATGCGCCGGCGGTGTTCATGCAGTTGATGAACAAAGTCTTTATCGAGTATTTGGATAAGTGTGTCGTCGTCTTCATTGATGATATTCTTATTTACTCGAGGAACGAGGAGGAGCATGCCCATCATTTTGCGAGTAGTGTTAGACATTTTGAGAACCGAGCAACTCTATGCGAAGTTCTCGAAATGTGAGTTCTGGCTGAAGGAAGTGACATTTTTAGGTCACGTGATTTCAGCCGAGGGGGTTCGTGTGGATCCGCAGAAGATTGAGGCAGTGTTGGATTGGGCGCCGCCCAAGAATGTGAAGGAGATCCGTAGTTTCTTGGGATTGGCCGGTTACTACCGTAGGTTCGTTGAGGGTTTCTCGAAACTAGCTCGGCCACTTACACAATTGCTCCAGAAATCCGAGAAGTTCGTCTGGAATGACGAGAGGCAGTTGAGTTTTGAGTAGGGCTGCAAACGAACCGAGCCGAGCCGAGCTTTGATCGAACCGATCCGAGTTTTAAATTTTTTTCTGACGAGCCGAGCCGAGCCGAGCTTTCTTACCGAACAAAAATCGTGTTCGAGCTCGAGCTCGTTAATAAATCGAGCCGCACACGAGCTGTTCGCGAACAACTCGAGCCGAGTCGAGCTTGAGCCGAGCTCGAGCTGTTCGCGAATAATTATATATTTTTAAATTATTTAAATAATATATTTGAATTATTTAAAATAAATATATTAAAATAATCATCAAAAATTATATGTTTTCAAATATATATATAAATTAATATTTTAATATATGAAAATTATTTAAAAAATTATTAATCTATAATATAATATATAAATATTATAAAAAATAAGTTAAAAATATATTTATTAATCGAGCTTAACGAGCCGAACCGAGCCGAACCGAGCTCGAGTCGATCTCGAGCCGAGCTCGAGCCGCACATGCCCAAGCTCGGCTCGAGCTCGTTTTCTTAACGCACAGATTTTCGAGCTCGAGCTCGAGCTCGAGTTCTTAACGAACCGATTCGAACCGAGCCCTTAACGAGCCGAGCCGAGCTTTGTTCGCGAACAGCTCGGTTCGTTTACAGCCCTAGTTTTGAGGAACTGAAGAAGCGTTTGACTTCAGCCCCGGTTTTGGCGTTGCCATGTGGCAACGAGGGTTTTGCCGTTTATAGTGATGCTTCGGGTCAGGGTCTTGGGTGCGTATTGATGCAGCACGACAAGACCATTGCCTATGCGTCGAGACAGTTGAGGCCGTATGAGCTGAACTACCCTACTCATGATTTGGAGTAAGCGGCAGTTGTTTTTGCGCTCAAGATTTGGCGTCACTACCTTTTCGGCTCTGCATGTCAGATTTTTACCGATCATAAAAGTCTGAAATACATATTTACTCAGCGGGAATTGAATATGAGGCAGAGGAGGTGGTTAGAGCTGATTAAGGATTATGACCTCGAAATCCTTTATCATCCGGGCAAGGCGAATGTCGTGGCCGACGCCTTGAGTCGAAACCGGTTGCGTTGCGAACGCTTGAGGTCCTTACATCTCAGTCTGAGCTTCGGCGGTCTATGATCGAGTTAGATGTTGAGGTTTTGTTGCCTGGAGCTATCGAGCAACTTTGTGCTTTAGAGATTTCGTCGTCTTTGGTCGATGAAATTAAGCTGAAGCAGTTAGAGGATCCGATGATTACTCAAATCCGAGAGAACATTCTTAAGGGAAAGTCTCCTGGGTTTGTGATTGATGAGGATGGTGTTTTTAGATTTCAGAGTCGGCTTTGTGTACCGAATGACTTAGAGTTGAGACAGGGTATTCTGCGCGAGGCCCATGCTACACCTTACTCCGTTCATCCTGGTTCGAGTAAGATGTACAAGGACCTGAGGAGGAATTTCTGGTGGAATGATATGAAGGAAGAGGTCGCGCAGTTTGTAGCGAGATGTTTGACTTGTCAGCAGGTCAAAATCGAGCATCACTACCAAGGTTATTGCCGTCACTTCCCGTTCCGGAATGGAAATGGGAAGATATATCGATGGATTTCGTTACGAGTTTGCCGAGATCGAGGTCGGGCATAAATATGGTATGGGTGATTGTTGATCGCCTGACCAAGTCGGCACATTTTCTGGGCATCAAGGACACTTGGGGCCCAGAGAAGTTGGCTCGTGTGTTTATCGCGCAGATTGTGAGGCTTCACGGTACTCCGAAATCTATTATTTCGGATCGCGGTGGCCGATTTGTATCGCACTTTTGGCAGGCGGTGCATAAAGCGTTGGGTACTCGTTTGCGTTTGAGTACCTCTTTTCATCCCCAGTTAGATGGACAGTCGGAACGCACTATCCAGACATTCGAGGATATGTTGCGAGCTTGTGCTCTCGATTGGAGTAGTGACTGGGAGGAGCATTTGCCATTAATCGAATTCACGTACAACAATAGTTGGCACGCGTCGATTCGGATGGCGCCGTATGAGGCACTTTATGGTCGGCGTTGTCGATCGCCGATTTGTTGGAATGAGGCATCCGATTTGATCGGGACCGAGCCGGATGTTGTTTTAGAGACGAGGCGGAAGATAGAATTAATTCAGGAATGGATGTTGACTGCCCAGAGTCGACAGAAGTCATATGCCGATGTCCGTCGTCGACCTTTAGAATTCGAGGCGGGAGACCACGTTTTGCTGAAGGTGTCGCCGGCGAGAGGAGTTTTCCGTTTCGGGAAAAAGGGGAAGTTGAGTCCGAGATTTATTGGACCCTTCGTGATTCTCGAGCGAGTCGGTGGGTTGGCATACCGTTTGGCGTTGCCTCCGGCCTTGAGTCATGTTCATAGCATTTTTCATGTTTCCCAGCTGAGGAAATATGTCCCGGATCCTAGTCACATCATCGATTATGGGGAGATTGATGTCGCCGAGGATATTACTTTTGAAGAACGTCACTTGAAGATTTTAGAGCATCGTGAGAAACGACTGAGGCATAAGACCATCCCCTTGGTCAAGGTGCAGTGGTTGAGACACGGTGTCGAGGAGGCAACTTGGGAGACCGAGGATAGCATGCGTGCTAGGTACCCCGAGTTGTTTGTCTCTTAAGTTTCGGGACGAAACTTGTTTTTAGAGGGGTAGAATGTAATATCCGCATTTTTCTTTCCCTTGTATTTTTATTTTCGATGTATTTCCCAGTCGTAGTGACCCGCGTGTATCTTTCAGTGTATCTTTTCAGTCACCTGTTGATCTGGTTCTCGTTATTGTTGAGCGGAATCACCATTTCGGGGTTGCCGTGGATCCATTCTACGGTATGATACATTTTGAGATGTTCTGTTTGATGTTTCGTTCATATTCCGGTGTTTTGGACCGTTTATATTCCGTACCTAGCGCACGCTATTTTTTTATGCATAGCGCGCGCTAGATGTTCCATAGTAGCGCACGGTACGACTGCTTCGTAGCGCGCGCTAGAGAGCAGCCCTGGGAGTGGCAGTGCTGATTCCAGCCCTCTGGACTGATGGATTAGCGTACGCTACGTTGTCTAGTGCACGCTAATGTCGGGGATTAGCCCACACTGAGACGCCCGGTAGCATGCGCTAGTGTGAGTGTCCAGTACTGGACAGATTGCCACTGGACTTGACCGATGCCCAGGTAGCGCACCCTATTGGTCGATAGCGCGCGCTACCGATACATTTTAGCGCACGCTACGTTCGGTCGATAGCGCGCGCTAACCGGATCAGATGTGTACTGACAGTTGCTTCTGGACTCGGCTGATGTCCAGGTAGCGCACGCTATGGGTCGATAGCGCGCGCTACTGAGAGGTTATTAGCGCACGCTACGTTTGGAGTAGCGCACGCTAATGGCCAGAAATCTGGCTACTGGACTGGGATGCTAACTGTATGGCCTGTAGTTTTATCCCGTTAGCGCACGCTAACCTTGAGGATTAGCACGCGCTAACACTCCCTGGCTATATAAACCAGGGAGTTGACCCAGATGAACGTATTACGTTCATTTCTTCTCCTCCCCGCGGCTTAGAGCTCCTTTGGCGATTTTGGGCAATTCTTGGCGATTTCTTCTTCCAATCATCTCATCCAACATCTTCCTTGAGTTCTTGGTGTATTATAACAACATCAACACGAATCCTTCATCCTAATCCAAGGTAAAATCTCTTAGAACCCTACTTTTAGATAAATTGGGGGTTTTGGGATTTTCGTCCGATTCATTCCGTTTTGTTGGTGGATTCATGATGAATATGGTTAATCTTGTCAATATCATTAGTTTTCCTATGGATTCATGGTATACTTTCATGATTTTGCGAAATCGAGAGGGTTTGGTTGTGGTCCGCCCTCGTTGTTATTTTTGTATGAATATACATGAATCGTAGGCAGGTTTGCGGGTGTATTCCATTTCCGTATTCGTCTAGAGTTGGTTGTGATTATGTCCTTCGAATCGTTAGGTTCAGTTCCGTTGATTCCTAGCGTTCGTCGGTGATTATCCTTTCCGTTCTTTGCGTCATCAATTATTCAAGGCAAGTATTTTTGGAAACCTTTATGCTTAACGTGGAATGGTAATGTATTTTGTGTGTGATTTGCTCACCTCGGGATGGTCCGACGGGATCACGGAGGGAATCCAAATGGTTGAGTCCTGGATTCATGAGTTTGTTTAGCTAGCCAGCTCGGGAGGGTCCTTAGAGGCCTCGGGCGGGATCAATGGTATTACCCTGTTCCCAAGGCGATGCATGTGCGTGTTTTGTTTTACGATATGGCCAGCTCGGGAGGGTCCTTAGAGGCCTCGGGCGGGATCAATGGTATTACCCTGTTCCCAAGGCAAATTGTTTGACTATTTGTTTCCGGAAAAGACATGTCTGGTTTTGGCTTTTGAAATTGATATTGGTGCATGTACTATGAAATGTGTAAGCGATTGGTTTGCCTTGATTACTTGTACTAGCGTAATTGCTAACCCCTTTGGGGACCCGTTTGGGGTAATTCTTGTTATGGATTTTAGGTTATGATTATCCGGACGAGCGAGCACCGGGACAGTACGAGGATGTTGGCCGGGGTCGTTGACATGTGCATTTGGGTCTTCTTATTTCTTTTGTCCATTTCAATATGGTTGTTCCCGCATTTATAAACTTATAGATTGTACTCGCGAGTACTTAGGCTTTTCATTTCAAACTCCGTATTGTATTACTTTAAATTGTTACATTGTCGGATGATGCTTATTTCGCCGGTTGCTCCGGGCGTATTTTTATATGTCATATTGTTTAAATGTGTGTCCTCGCTAACCGAGATGGTTAGTCGAGTGGTGTTTTTCTTGTTGTAGCCTGGTGGGTCCCATGTAGGGGTCCACGGCGCTGTAATATACTCCGAATATCTCGGGGTGTTACAACTATCTCCACAACGTGATATATCCGCTTGTTTTTTGAAATTATAGACATCACGTAATCATTTACTATCTCCACAACGTCGTTTGTTGGCGCCATGGTTGCTCTTTCTTCAAAAAATTACTTTATGGAAAATTACTTTTAAGTGAATGATAATGCTTTCAACAATGGCTGCAATATGATCTTCGGCATTCCGGATTAGTAAATATCAAGAATATCAATCAAGGTTTCTCTATCGACTTCTTCACCCAACTCACCATTTACAATTTTGAGGATTCATTCGGAGAAGTCCTTAATTTCTTGTAGATGATGAGATGATATTGTTTGTCCAACAATTAATCTCACTATTAATCTCATAATTATGAGTTTGCAATGATGCCCAAGTGAAGAAGAGCTTATACTTGAATAACCAATATGCATTGTCCTTTGGTACAACTTCATATATACAATTATACTAAATAATTATGACAAGAATAATTCTAGTAATATTTAAAATAAAAAAACATTTGGAAATACATAAGAGATTCTGATTTATAGCTTAAAATTAAGCATTTCTCAAATTGTAATAAAAAACATAATAGTAGTATATATATAATTTAATTACTTGTTTGACCTATTATAAATATACCTATTAATTTAGAAAACTACATCAAGTCCTAGCCTTAAAATTACCAAAAAATTTAACAATTATAATATAAGAATAGCTTGGATAAATTAAAAAATATACATCAGAATTTTGTCCTAATTAAAAACGACCTTAAAATTTTAAAAAAAATACAAAAAACTCAATTGATTTGATTGAAGTGAAACGACCTATTTATGCTTATATGATATATTTTCAAATATTTAGCTTTATATTTAAGAGTATTAAAGTCTAACCATTTTACATTAAAAATTAGAAAAAGAGTTGAAATACTTTTATTAATTTCTCAAACTTGTATTACAAAAAATTCTCGTTTGATTGAAGTGAAACTATATGTATATTCATTTTAAAATAGATTTTGGAATTACAAAGTAAGGAGATTATGACTTATAACTTAAAATTAAGTACTTCCCAATTTGCCAAAAAAACAAAAAAGAAGCATCATCATCATAGTGTGTGTATATATATATATATATAAGTGAATTACTTGTATGATTTATTGTAAATATACTAATTGCGGGGTTAACTAAGAAAAATACATCTACATCATAGCCTAATTAAAATTATCCCCATTTTTTAAAAGTAAAAAAATGCCCAACTTTGGTTGCAATATAAGATGAGTCAGAAAAAGTTATAGGGTACTTTTCAGGCATTGAACTTCATAATTAAGAGTACTAAATTCAAGAAATTTTACATTCAAAAGAAGAGAAAAATAATTAAAGTATTTTTAGTAATTTGTGAAACTTGTATTACAAAAAACCTAAGTGACATTTGGTTCACTTGAAACTTTGTATAATTTTTATATGATATTATTTTCAAACATTTAACTTAATATATAGAAGTATTAAAGTTGACACATTTTACATTCAAGGGAACATATAAATAGTTGGGCACTTTTAGTAATTTCGGAAACTCATATTAGAAAAAACCTCAATTCATATCTGATTGTGTTAAACTGTATTTGATGAAATTTTAGTTCCACGTTTTTTTTGGTCCTTTTTTTTTCAAAATGATCCAAATCGTTAAGTATTTAACACTGTATATGGCCAAATAAGGATAATTAAATCTTTATATTTGAAAAAAATTACATAAATTATTTGGATATAATTTAAATACAAAAGCAAATACAAAACTTTCAAAAATATATAGTTGATTTTAAAAATAGATAAATTTAAAATAAAAAAATCACTTAAAACGATCAATTTTTATTTTCTGAAATTCTCTTTGTACAAAGATCTACGAATTAGTATATTATTAAATTTAGTTTCTTATATATTTTGAAATATCTCTTTAAAAAATCTTAAAATCAGTAATTATATAATTTATTAAATATAAGTTTTTTCATTTATTTTGTTATTTTATATTAATTAAATAAGATTTAAAATTAAAATAGACTAATTGATTTATTCCATAGTTTCTTTGATTTATTTATAAATAATAATTAAAATTATTGTTTCTACACTTGCAATAATATTTTTTAATAAGCCTATTTCGATTTATTTAATTGATTAGGACTTCAAATACCTTTTCAATTATATATATTCAACACTTCTTTTGCAATACTCTCAAGCATCTTTCATTTTAGTTGATATTTTTTTTATTGATATACCTAATCATAGTGACTATCTAATATAAACTAATCAATCAGTGGAATATATAATATTTTTGCGAGATTTTAGGTTTAACCTTTTAATATATAGTGCACACTACTATATTAAATTTTTCTTTCTTTGGGATTTATATTTTTATTTTTAATTAATAAAAATATCAAATATTTTTGTAAATATAATCAATTCTTATTTATTCATAATTCATATTCCTTAATTCATGAAAATTAATAAGGTATGTAGGAGTTATTTGAGGTATAATTATAATGTAATTAATGCAATGGTGACAGGCTAATAATTGACATACAATCAAGATCAAAATCGATACATAAGACCAAGACTAAAGAAAAATACGCGACAATCAAATACGGTGTTCGCCATTTAAATTCAACGTATTCTATATTAATATATAGGGGAGAGACGAGACATATTGGAGTATTTTCGAGCTCGATCGTCCTCTTTCTCAGAATCAGCGTTGGTATTTGGCCAAGCAATTCAAAGCTGCCACTAGTCAACTCGTATTAGGCAAGAAGAAGACTTTTACACCCCTGTCATGGCGACTGCCCTGTCTACAGATTAACGGCAGATATCGTGACACGTGTATGAATGTAACTGGCTTGCTCAACGTTTCCATTCATCAACCAGTCACATTCGGCCCCCCTCTATATGTAAATGCGCTCCTCTTCCCACATTTCTCAGCTAAATCCCAAGACCCAAAACAACAAAAGGGAAATCGACTCAGTATTTTCAGCAGAACTATTAGCCTCATAGATTGATTGTTTGAATCGATTAAATGGCGGAGAAGTCATTCAAGTACGTGATCATCGGTGGTGGCGTCGCCGCCGTGAGTATTTTCCTGTCATCCTTCATACGGCCAATTGCTCTCTGAGCGTAATTTGGTCCTCTATTATTCTGTGTTTTAAATGTTCTGTTAATCTGTTTTCTAGATCTGTTACTTTCTGCAATGGTGAGATCGCTCCGTTTTTTTTTTGTTGCAATTTGAAATGCAATTTATTTGGCATTTTGCATAAAGTATGATCTGATCAAGTATTTTTACTTTCACTCAGTTCGTCATAGTTTTTCGTTAGTATGAAAATGAGAGTTTTCCATATCTATGGTACATCTTATGAGATTTCATCAGTTGTATGCTCAAGGGCTTGCTGTTTTGTTTATCTTTCTGGGTATATGTAAGTGAAGTTTAGAAATATGTGAAGAAATTGACTAGCTGCGCATACAGTAAACCGCATCAACACAACATGGCTTCAAAGTTGCATGAAATTGGTTTGATATACAGTATATGAGTTAGAATTTGTTTATGGTTGCAGGGGTATGCTGCTCGGGAATTTGCCAAGCAGGGAGTTAAACCTGGTGAACTGGCTATCATTTCCAAAGAGGGGGTATGCACCTAATAACTCTTGTTTTTCATTTGCTAATCAAATGATTATCCGCTAACTTTTTTCTTGAATGTGAATGATGAATTTTGCTGCGACTTTGCTGTCGAACAATGAGAATCACAATATAACATTGTATCTTAAGCAGCTTAGCTGTACTAAATTATAATGCAATGAAATAGAAACTTAACTTTTCACCATAGTCTCTGTCTAAAATTTGATTGATCATGAAGAAATAGATCTTTTAACTTTATATGCCCCACTGATCAGTTGAATGGAGAAGCTAATGTGCGCTTCAGTCATTATATTTTTGTTTTTTCATCTTCAAGCCTTACCATCGAGTCATGTTCCATGATGTATGTGTTGATTTTACAATATCAATCACGTATTGTGACATGACAATAGCAATTATTTCAAACTCATCGCCGTCTCATGATATTTTCCATATAAATGGAAAAAACTATGATGTTGACGGTTTTGGAATTTCGTTCTATTTCTCCTTCATATGAAGGTTGCGACAGGAAGGGCATCCGGCGTAAAACTTTGCCACTTTGTTATTTGCATGAGTTATGGTGTTAACTAATTTTAGACAATTAAACGACACTATAATCTTCATGCCACCGACCCCAACATAGTTGGGATTAAGGTGCTGTTGATGATGATGATGATGATGATCTTCAAGCCTTACCATCGACCCCCCGCCCCCTTTCCCCCACATAAGGATACATGCATAAGGTAAAAAGTACCACTCTTCACAAATGAGCAATATTTTTTATGTTTTTCCTAACACCAATTTCAAGATTCAAATGGGCATAGAAAATTTATGAAACTTTTATCCTTCAAGAGATGAATTCTTCCACTTCTTGGGCTTCAGTTCTTGTGTTCTTGTCATGTTTACTTGTATTAAATTTTTGTCTGCCATGTTTCCGGTGTTTGTCTTTGGATGCATCTTGTTTTTTTTTTTTTTTTTGTTAACTTTCATGTTACAGAATCTTTATTCAGGCTAAAGTTCTGTTTTTCTTGTATCAAAATTCTCTCTCTCTCTCTCTCTCTCGATATTATAAATATATATATATATATATATATTTATATATATATATATATATATATATATATAACTATGTTGAAAATTAACGCCTCTACTTGCTGATGGTTTCAGGTGGCTCCTTACGAACGCCCAGCACTTAGTAAGGCATACCTATTCCCTGAGGGTGAGTTTGTCGTGATAACCATCAGTTTTCTAGTTGATGAAAAGGTGAAGTTGGTATCATGGCAAAACTTGAGTTTTCAATCCGTAATTTATAACAGCGGCTGTTGTTGGGGTGGGGTGCAGAATCCATATATGAAGGCCAACATCATTTGCATGAACATGCACACAACATCACGAATTGCCAAAAAAGAAAGAAATAAATGGATCCATGAACTTACCTTGGATTCACATTAAACTAGAATTAGTCTTTGGTACAACAACAGTCAGACATTTGACGAAATCAACAATAGATAATTAAGAAACCACTTATATTAAAATAGAACAACATCCACAAATAGATCGATCAAACTTGAATCCATTATGATTCAAACCTTTCAGGCCTACTCGAGAGCTCAATTTTACCACTAAGACAGAACACTGAAACATTTATATTGTTATATTTAATGAAACAATTGTAGGCCACACGTTCAAGGTAAATCAGTCTTCATGTCTCAGAAATAGATGTCACTGATATATAAACTTTTGATGCCCTATTGAGTCTATCGACAAAATCATTTGTTTTCCACCTTATGCTTATGTTCCCATCTAGTACCATCCGAAGCATATCTGCTCTGTAGATACCTCTGGCAATAAGCTGATTTTATTTTACATAATATTGTCTCCAGGAACTGCTAGGCTCCCAGGTTTCCATGTTTGTGTTGGAAGTGGAGGAGAGAGGCTACTTCCTGAATGGTACACTGAAAAAGGTAATACCTCTTCACAATCATATATCTGCGGACATAGATATAAGTGTTTGAGATATTTTGTGTAGGCATGCATATGGATTCTTTCTCAAATATCTCATGGAAGCTGCATGAACCTTACATGAGTTTATCTTGATAATTTACAGGGATATCTTTGATCCTCAGCACAGAAATAGTCAAAGCCGATCTCGCTTCAAAGACACTTATCAGTGCAGCTGGAGATCTTTTCAAGTATCAGATACTGATTATAGCATCTGGTTCTATTGTTAAGTGTCATGCTCTCGGAAATTATCTATTTATATTTGATGTGGTTTGCAGGTAGTGGACCAGTGTTTCTGATTGCTTGTGTTACTTTGTCCAGGTTATTAAATTGACTGACTTTGGTGTAAAAGGTGCTGATGCCAAAAACATCTTTTATTTGAGAGAAATTGATGATGCCGATAAACTTGTAGAAGCGATCAAAGGAAAGAAAAACGGAAAGGCTGTGATTGTTGGTGGCGGATATATAGGTCTGGAACTAAGTGCAGCTTTGAAAATCAACAATATTGATGTCAGCATGGTTTACCCTGAACCTTGGTGCAGTGAGTCAAATATGCTACTACTCCCTTCTCTTCAGTTAGTCAGTTTTATGATGGCCCATATCCTTAATACTTTGGCTGTCCATTAACTTACCTGAAATACGTAATTTTACAGTGCCTAGGCTATTCACTGCGGACATAGCTGCATTCTATGAAGGTTACTACGCAAACAAGGGAATCAGTATCATCAAGGGCACTGTAGCTGTTGGATTTGACACGAACGAAAATGGGGAGGTGAATCATCAATCATATATGAAACTTAATTATTCTATTAATTAATTTTACTATGACAAACTTCATTGAGTAACATGCAACAATTATTTTCCACATCTTTCAGGTTACTGATGTAAGACTTAAGGATGGTAGGGTGCTGGAAGCCGATATCGTTGTTGTTGGTGTGGGTGGAAGGCCCTTAACAAGTCTATTTAAGGGCCAGGTTGAAGAGGAAAAGGGTGGCATTAAGGTATGTGGATTTTTATTGTTTTTCTCTCTAACCTGAACTATGTTTTTATCTTGTTTGTCCTCCCATCAATAACATGGTTGTGCTGTTGTAGAGTATGTTCACCTTGATGGTTTATGGGTTACCAAGGTTGAGGGCAAAAGTTTATTGACGTCAACAATCATATGGAGAAACGATCACCTAAGATGTTTAAGAAAGAAAATTTCCAACTTCTAAACTTAAATGCTTCCTGTATTGCAACATACAGAAAAGCATGTAGTTCAATATTTAACTTTGACTATTAATAATCTTTAGTTATACATGACATAAGTAAAATTATAGCAGCTACTTAATATTTTGAAACTATATATCGAGACAAAACCATCAATATCTCAATGCTGGCATTTATTTTTACATATCAGTAGAAAAGAACAAATGAAGTATAATACTCCCTCCGTCCACCAACCATGTGCATTGTTTTGACCGGCACGGGTTTTAATATTTCAGTTGAGTTAGTTGGTAGGATGTGTTATGAGTGGAGTAAGGGGCCCACTTGTGGTAAATTTGTTGCCGAAAATAAACAATGCACATAGGTTGCGGACGGACGGAAAAGGAAATTATTGCACATGGGTGGCGGACGGAGGGAGTATTAAAATTCTGGGAATACAAACCCCCCTTCCTTTATACCAGAATGCTCACGGCACTCGTCACATAGGAAAAATTGTTCTTTCGCGAGCATATTAACCAAAATCATGGCCAGCAAAAATCCAGACTTCAATAAAGATGGACCAGATGGTGTAAAAGCCCTTATCTAGGAACAGTATCAGTTCTGTGTAATATTTTGAAAATGTGGTCATAAAATTTTATGTTCATCCATCCATCATTCCTGTGATCCTTTTATTTATATATTTATTTGCAGACCGATAGTTTCTTCAAAACGAGTGTTCCTGATGTGTATGCTGTGGGTGATGTTGCTACATTCCCCTTGAAGTTGTTCAATGAGATCAGACGAGTCGAACATGTTGATCATGCACGCAAATCTGCTGAACAGGCCGTTAAGGTATCTGATGTCTTCATATGAATAAATTGTACGTTTCCCTTTTGGGACTATATTTAGCCAGGTCCTATGTGCCCAAAAGTGAGTTAAGGTGAACACTGACTCGCGTTGTATTATTATTATGCAGGCAATATTTGCCGGTGAACAGGGAACATCAATCGATGAATATGACTACCTTCCATACTTCTATTCCCGTGCTTTTGACCTGTCGTGGCAGTTCTATGGCGACAATGTGGGGGAGACTGTTCTGTTTGGAGACGGCAACCCAGCATCTCTTACTCACAAATTTGGAACATACTGGATCAAAGACGGGAAGGTTGTTGGTGTATTTTTGGAGAGCGGCACTCCCGAAGAGAACAAGGCGATAGCCAAAGTTGCGAGAGTCCAGCCTCCGGTGGGCAGCTTGGATCTGCTAGCCAAAGAGGGTCTCGCCTTCGCTAGCAAAATTTGAATTTTATTATCTTGATTATTTTATTTGATGACCTTGAAATTTGAAAATGTTGGTATGTGATATATAGTGTGTACTATGTTTGCCTGTGGTGGGTTTTGTTCTGTGAACTATACATTTTTTTCACAGTGGTGGTCTCTTATACTGATGAAAGTGACTAGACTTTTCTTCTTTTAAGTGCCCCAGTGAGACAGGAGTGTATTCTTGAGTAATAAAATGATGTTTTTGTTTCGGCATGTGACTAGGGGTGTAAGCGACGACACGTTTTCCATCGGGCCACCGCCAACAGAGCTCTGGCACCCGATCTTTTCTTTCGGCGGCCCGTCAGCCTGCTTTCCGGCAATTCACCAGCGTTTTTTTTTTATTTACAACAGGCCTGTCGGCCTGCTTTCCTTCGGGCCGCTGCCGGCAGACCTCCAGCGATGCCCAATCTTTTTCCTTTTGTTTTTTGTGCGGCCGCCGCCAGCAAATCTTTGAGAGCCAACATGTTTTTTTCTAAAAAGATAATCGAGTGATTTAATTATTTAATCCAATTATAGCAACGTCACCTTGTTATTATAACATGGATTATCTCTAGTTTTAATCTATAAAAGAGCATGTAAGGAAATATAGGGATTATATATATATATGGGAATTTAAATATATAATATAATTTTTTCTCTAAGTTAATAATTCACCTACTGACCCAATGGCTAAACCGGTGACCTCAACACCAGTAGAGATGTTAAACGGCCAGCCATGGGCTAGCGGCCTAGCGGGCTAATCTGGCGGCCAAAAAGCCCAGATTTAAACGGGTTAGGAAATATCGGCCATAACCCTAACCCTAACGGGCTTCGGGCTAAACGGGCTAAACGGGCTAAATATTTAAAAAAACTCATAAACCAAAAAAAAAAATAGTAATAATATATTTTATATATATAGTAACAACTATACTATAATAAATATAACAAAAAATACATTTTTATGTATATTTACACCAGCCTGGGGGCATTGGGACAAATTTTACCCCGTACTTCAGGAGCACTTAGGACCTGTTCTCTTGAGCTAAAAACTGTTGATTTGATGAATGGAGTGAATCAATAGAATCGAATCGAGTGAAAGTGAATCGAATCAATTTGAACCGAACTAAAAGTAATTAATAAATAGATAAGAAATTTATAAAAATAAATAATAATATCAATGATATTAATATTTATAAAATTAATAAATAATATTTTAAATAATAAATGATAAGCTAATAAATAATAAATAATATTAACAAAACAAATAATGTTAAAAAAATATTAACAAAAGAAATACCAAAAATATAAAAGGCAAAATATATAAAATATATTTACATACTATATTTAATATAAAATACATAAGGAATATATTTTATATTTATCTAATCTTAAACGTTAAATATACATTAGCTAATTAATAAATAATAACAACAGTAAATTATAATAAATGATAAGATAATAAATAATAATTAATATTAATAAAACAAATAATTTTTAAACGAATATTAACAAAATAAACACCAAAAATATATTGGACAAATAAATAATATACATACATATATATATATATATATGCTATATTTAATATAAAATATATAAGGAATTAATATAAAATAGGTGTGAATAGTGTACGACCTACAATCATTGAGAAAATATAGAAGTGAGTTCAGGATAATACATGGTTGATGGAGCAAATTTATGAAGAAGAAGAAGAAGATAAATTAACAAATTATGAAGTTGGTAATAGTAGCTAATATTCAATAGAATTATTATTTTGTCTAATAGTTCAAATATTAAAATGTGTAATAGAAAATATGTTGTTTCAACAATGATAAGTATTATTATTAGCAATAATCATAATAATATTAATAACAAAAATAATCATACAATGATAATTAATAATAAATGTAACCGAATCGAATCGAATTGAAATGAATCAATCGAATCGAATTGGATCAATTGACTAAACTGAATAAAGGCGAACTGAATTGAAAATAAACTGTAGAGAACAATACCCTTAGCAATGTGCTCTCTTTATCATATGGAGAATGGTATGGTATATAAGAGGTTCTGAATAAAAAATAAATATTATAAATATATATATATATATATATACTTAGTAAGATGAGCACGTTGCTATGTAGGGAGCCGGCTTCAACTGATGATGCTTTGGTTCATTTTGAAATAATTTTAGAAAGTAAATAGATGAAAAATGTAAAACGATTTGGTCAACATTTCCATTTAACTTGTCAATTCAAACTGTAAAAAAGAAAATGTTTTTGGCTGTGAAATTCAAATGCGTAGAAGACGGAATACGACCCACCAGCTCTACTTTGGATTGGAAGATGCAATTTGAATCACATCCCTAATTTCAGGTCACACTTTGTTAAACGTAATTAGGTAAATATATTATGCCCTCTCTAATTCATAATATAAATCCATCTTATATCATGAAGATTTTTTTAGTAATACCATAAAAAATTATCGAAAAGAAATAATATTATAGAAATACATTAAAAGGCAAACCCCCGAATAAAATTTTCATATTTATTAGGATAATAACTAAAAATAGAAATGTACCGGTGTCTAATAATGTTTGTCTATAAGTAGTTAGATTGTAATAGATAATTAACACAATTCAACATAGAAAACTATCCTTATGTCTCTTTTTTTTGCCAATATGATATTGGAGAGATAATCGACTCTCTCATCCGAAAATACAATTTAACTTCGGCGTAGCATATTCATTCTCACAATATATTTGCATTTCTTTTCAATTTCTTTCTGTATGAAAGGCACTAACCAAAATCGGTCCAAAAATAAATTGTTCGATCACTGTGGAACCAAGAACAAAAAATACTCATGGCAAAGAGTATGCTCCATAAGTCCACCTAGGCCACAACCGAGAGAAAATAATAACTATCTAGTGACGTAGATCTCCCTCATGCATACCGAATTGAATGTGGATGTAGCATTCTTCGCCGACATATCTCAAGTGAGCGATTTTACGTGATGATTCGTATTGAGCTTTGCATATGTTCAACATTTGATCAATACATTTTCTGATTTTAGAAAAAAAATAATTTATGCAAATCTAAATGCATAGAGATTATTTTCGTTCACCATCTTTATATTATAATAACGTGTCTTCCTTCCTACGAAAAATTCCGCACTCACCATCTATAAATGAAGAACATGGTCTAGAAAATTATCACCATCGTTGTGGACTGTCTCTCTCACACACACACACACATATATATATATATATATATATATATATATATATATAATAAGAATGAAAATACATGGTTACTACCAAATAAACCGTGCATCATCTAGTGGAAATTAAACAACTAGACTTGCCAAATAGTTCGTGTCGTGTCGTGTACCAAAAGTCCAAATCCATATACAACATTTATAAAAATTCACATTATATTTTCGAATTTTAAAGTTTAGCACAAACATAATTCATAAAATGTATATTTATACAAAATTAAATATAAAATTTTAAATTATGTTATCAAATATTATATATATATATATATTTATTTATTTAATTCGTAGTGTCGTGTCTGCAGACTAAAGCAGAACACAAACCGACACTAAATCTCGATCACAGATTTTGTCACAGATTTTCGTGTCATGTACTCAAAATACAAACACAAATACTAAATTTTCGTATCGTTTTTATGTTGTTTTTCGTGTCGTGTATTAATTGCCGGTCTATAAACAACTAAACAAAAAACCCTCCCACCTAATCAATTGTTTACGCTCAATAATAATCAATGGGCGAACTTATCAAACAAATGCGAGTACTATTCCTGCAATCGTACTCGCGCGTGAGGCATGACACATTAATATTGACCGAAAATCCAACTACCCCCACTCTCTCACTCCGTTCCAATCTCCGATTCTCCTCCAACTCCCTGAGCTCTTCATTTACTGAGCTATTCCCCCCTGACACCCGCCTGTCTTCCCCCCCTTCTTTTTTTTTTTTTTTTTTTCATTCTACCCTTATCTTAATATATTTAATATTAATATTTTTTATTGTTATTATTAATATTAATATTTTCTCATATTTTATATATTATTTTAAAATATATTGTTATAAACTTTTTTTTTTCCTTTTCTCTCCTTTACTCCTTTGCACTTTAATTTTTTTCATATTATTTATTAATTTGTTCTTTTTTCTTTGAATTTTTATTTTACTTTATTATTATCAAAATTAAAAATTTCTATTATTTATTTATTTATTTATTTTTATTTATCTTATTTATGATTAAAAATAACTACGACACTATATAATAAATAATAAATGCGGAAAATACGATCAACATTGATAAATAAATTATTCAATTACATTATCTCATTATCAAATCGAACCAAGATTGTATCCTTTCTCCATATGGATCACCCCATCCTTTACAATCTTCACTCACATTATTCCACCATAAAAGTGGAATTGGTGAGACAGATAATCGGAGTTCAAAAAAACTTGTACAAAGTGATTACCATTAACTAACGCAATTGCTATATGTTGACGTTGTTGAAACGGAATTGAATGACTTAATGGCAAGTGTGTAAAACAACTTCCACTAAGAGGAGTAAATGCATGCAAAGACAACATTATATCGTGTTGCAACGATAAATTTCCACACATAATGTCCATCCAACTCCACTGGTGCCAGAGATTCGAAGAAATTTAGTGCTCGCATCATATTATCTAAAGACTCGTTCAAGATAAACACGATCGTAGAACTCCATATTTTGTTGAATTTCAAAGTAAAGATCCGCCCGAACTCGCTTCCAACCATCTTCCGAATTATACCCGACTTGTGTAGCTATCGCTCCGTATCCGCAGCTACCATCCCCAAGAACATCAATCGTATGACCGACGTGACTCGATATGCACTGCATTTGTGTGATATATGGATCATTGATTCTTTTCCCGAATTTGGACGTTCAATTTAATGAAATTTTCTAAATTTTATCGACATTCTTAGATCGGTTGAATCTAGATCTGTTCGAACATATTTTCTAAATATTTTTTTTAAATATAAATATATTGTATAGAAATAAATTTATAAATTAGTAAAAAAATTATCGAAAAAATATCAGTAAAAAATTGAAAAAAAATTAAAGTACTATATATATATATATGTGTGTGTGTTTTAAAAAAATAGGAGGGACAAAAAAGACATTTTAGTCTTTTTTGTCAAGAGGGGGGATTAGCAAAATAGGGGGGATTAGCATAGAGTGTGATTTTGTTCACCCTCCTAAAAAGAGGGTGAACTTACCATCCATAATTGGAGGGTAATTTTGAGATATAAAAATAAAATTTTTTAATTTTTGTTTCTTCTATGTTATTCTATTTGTCGAGATCTTTAATTTGAGTATAATTTTGATACATAATTTTGTAGTTTTTGATTTTTTTTTTATTTTGAGTGATAAATTAATATTTTTTATTTATGAAAAAAAATTCAAAAACTACAAAATTGTGTATCAAAATTATACTCAAATTAAAGATCTCGACAAATAGAATAACATAGAAGAAACAAAAATTAAAAAATTTTATTTTTATATCTCAAAATTAACTTCTGGGTGAACAAAATCACACTCATTAGCATAGCCCTTACTGAATCTCTAATGGAGGTCGAGACTCGCGTGCTCTCCAGTTTCAATCTCAACCCCGGCAACATTCCCGCCTTCTCGTTTTCTGATATGTCCGGAGCCTTGGAGGAGGCTCGAGGACTGCGGGAAGTGATTGGTGAAATGTCCGAGAACGATGGTGAGATGGAGGCGGCCGCCGGTCCGGAGAGCCCTTCCGCTGCTCATGCTAGATGCCCGTCTAATGCGGCGATGAAACTTCAGAAGGTTTATCGGGGCTATCGTACTCGGCGCATGTTAGCTGACTCTGCTGTGGTAGCTGAGGAACTATGGTATGCTTTTGCTTCTTCTGATTTTTCTTACTGTTTTTGCAACGGCGTAAATTCTTCGATGATGAAATTATGAATGTATTTATTCGTGGTGCACCAGGTGATGTTTAATTTACATTATCGCGCGTGATTTTTTTTCCCGATTTACAGTAACATTCATGCAGAAATTGTGAAATGTAATTACCTGTGTTTAACTTTGTAAATTTTTTTCTTCTAATTGTTTTATATTTCGTGATGAAAAATGAAGGTGGCAGGCGCTAGATTTTGCTCGATTAAATCACAGTACAATCTCATTTTTCAACTTCCTGAAGCCAGAGACAGCGGCGTCGCGGTGGAACCGTGTTAGATTGAATGCTTCCAAGGTATATCCCACAAAATTATTAAGATATGTTTGTGGTTTCTCTTTAAATTGCTTCTAAACTAATTGAACAAGAAACTGAAAGATTAAAAAGAAAGAGACAAATAAGCATAGGCGTTTCCGGCATCCGAAAACTATTGGTGCACCGACGTACCACAAAAAAAATAACGTACGGCAAAAAAAATTCTTAATTCATCCACTTTTTTTTTAATAAAAAACGACTGAAACGACGTCAAAATGACGTCCTTCTAACCAAAATGACGTCAAGCCAAATCACCATTGCTGATTTGAGCTTATTGTGTTAATTTTACTGTAAAATTATGTGGACAGGTGGGCAAGGGGCTGTCTAAAGATGCCAAAGCCCAAAAGTTGGCTTTCCAACACTGGATTGAAGCTGTGAGAAATGCACCTTCATTTTTACCTTCAGCGCACAACCATACTTTAATGATTTTTTTTGTTTAGTTTGAATATGGCGATCTCGATTATGGTGGTATGTATATTTGGGAATTTGATTCTGTTTGCTGGATATTTGAGGTAGATCGATCCAAGGCATCGCTATGGGCACAGCTTACATTTTTATTACGAGGAGTGGTGTAAAACTAGTGCTGGTCAACCATTTTTCTACTGGTGAGAAAAGCTTGAACTACCTTTGATATCTAAGAATTTGGTCTGTTGTGTATTTCTATTGTGTTTGAACCAATTACCTGATATTTTCAATCATGTTGCCTATGTATAACCCACTCTAGCATGTGTAACGTTCAAATTGTAACATTTTTTTTTTCTGATATGGTGAGCTGGAATACCATCATCGTAACGAAAACGTATCTTTACAAATTCAGGCTGGCATTTTTTATCCAAAAAAATGTACTCCCTCCTCCGTCAACGGAAATGTGTCCCGTTTTTCCATTTCGGTCCGTCCATGAAAATGTGTCCTACTGAATCATACTTTCTATTTTTGGTAACTAGATTAATACCCTTCTCTCTCTCTCTCTCTAAGAAAATCAATACCCCTGTCTTGAAACTCCATTTTCTCATCTGGGCTGTCCCTATTTTTGTCTCTTCGGATAGTTCATCCGAATTTTCTCTCTGTAACCATCATCGTCAACCCCAATTACTCAAAAAAAAAAATGGTCAACCCGTCCCGAACTCCTTGTGGACACATTTTTGTGGATGGAGGGAGTTCATTTGAATGAAATTGCAGATGAAATGAGGAAAATAGTAAATTTTTTAAAAACACATTTTTCATGGCTGTGTGTTCATATCTGTGGTGGTTCAACGCTATTTGTCATCTTGTGAAGACATGATTATATATCGCGAAATTGCATAGTTATTTATCGATTGGCTGAGATGTAAAGTGTGAACTGTGATGCCAAAAAACACATTAAGACCTCAAAGTTATAAATTCTACAGGTTGGATCTTGGAGATGGCAAAGAGGTTGATCTTAAAGATTGCCCGAGATCAAAGCTTCGTGAGCAGTGCATCAAGTATCTTGGACCTGTATGTCAAAAGGCTAATTAATTATTGCAAGTTTTAAAAGAAACGAAAAAAATCTTTTTTCATCTATAGATTACAATCATCATTTTTTATTTGTTATTTTTAAGCGACAATGCGATAATTGTATTTAGTGTCTTCATTTTACTTTTAGATTTCTGTTAATAATCTTTTCTTGAGCTCTTTCTCTTGGATATCCGACTCATTCAATCACGAAGTAGAGCATTATACTATTATTAATTGTTTCTTCATATTTGCTCTGTTCAGAAGGAGAGGCAACATTACGAATACTATGTTGCTGATGGGAAAATTATTCATAAGTTAACTGGGGAGCCTCTAGATACAAACAAAGGATCACCAGAGTCGAAATGGATTTTTGTGATGAGCACCTCCATGGGACTCTACACTGGGGTGGTAATATCTCTAAAAGATGAAGTTAGAATACATATCTGACTTATCTACACTCTCCTGAAGCTTCTAATCGTTTGAAACATATACATGCAATTAATACTTTCAGAAAAAGAAAGGGTTGTTTCATCATTCAAGCTTTCTTGCTGGAGGAGCTACTTTAGCTGCTGGAAGGCTTATAGCAGAGGGTGGAATGCTTAAGGTACTGTTCGAGAGATTTCCTTTATCCAATTTGCTTCTGGAAAGAGACAAAACCTGTATCTCACTCTGATTTCACTTTGGCTGGCGCCGTGTTTCTTGCAATATCCACTATTGCATCTGCAAGTCCAGATTATACTTTCCTTTCTGTCTGTGTGTGTGTGGGGGGTGGAGGGGGTGGGGGGTGGGGGGTGGGGGGCTTATATTTGTGTAACGTAGATTTCCCAATGATTTGACCTAATGCGTCATGTGTTAATATTTTTCAGTGTATCTCAGCTTACAGTGGACACTATAAGCCAACCGATGAGAGCCTTGAAACCTTTTTATCATTTCTCAAGGAAAATGGAGTCAACCTGGATGAAGTGGAGGTACAGCACCACATTTTGTGTTTACTTGCTTACTGTTCTCTTCCACAGTTTTGATCACGATTTTTCTGCTCTGTAAGGGCAGTTCCCGCTACTGCTCCTACTAGTTTTATACTAGTAGTCAGTATATTTGTTGTCACTTCTAATACTCCTATTAAACTTGATTTCATGTTTTCGCACAATTCTAATGCTATTAATATTCCATGAGTTGGGAGATAAAATTGCAAGCCATAAGACACATACACCCGCGCGCACACGCACACACACACACGCAGAATCTGCTAATTTATCATCAATGTGTCATTTACAGATTCGGAAAGTCGACATTTATTTCGATGTCTGGTTTCACATCTCATTCATAGTCTTGCCGTTTTGCCTTCTAATTGATCAGATACGCAAGACAAATGACGACTACGAGACCAACGAAAGTGGAGAACTCTATATTACATCCCAAGTCATGGTGTCAAACTCAGACTCCATTCCTCATGAATATCTTCCCAAAGAAGAGGGCGACTTGCCTTCAGAAACAACCGATCGAGCCCCCCACCCCGAAACTAAAACCGAGTACAAAAGAACTCTCTCCGGTGGTCTTCGGAGTCCCAAAGCTGACGTGCCGAAAACGGCCATGCTGCAGAGGATCAACTCCAAGAAGGTTGCGAGATCGTACCAATTGGGCCATCAGCTCTCCACCATATGGTCCACGGGCGCCGGTCCAAGAATTGGCTGTGTTGCTGATTATCCAGTGGAATTGAGGCTACAGGCATTGGAACTTACTAACCTCTCGCCACGAACGGGTCGTCCTCCGTTATTCAGTCTGAGGAAGGTATGCGATCTCGTTTTGTGTCCTACTTCCCCGGCAAATCTAGCGAACGGGTATTTGGTATAACTCGGCTTAAAAATGTAATGTCTGTCGTCTTTTTTGTTGTTTTCTGCTGCTGTTTGAGAGAAGGATGCTTGGTGTCGAATTTTGTTTTGTCTAATGTTACGAAAGAGTGTACCTCTAGTAGTTTGGACTCGGACCTGTCGGGGCCACGGGGGTCTCTCTCTAAAACTGGAGATGTTTACATGAATATACAAGTTAGAATTACAATTTTTAAAAAAAAAATCATATTTCTCGAAAGTATTTATATGAATCCTACCTTTTTAATTTTTAAGATTTTGACAATTTCTTCGCCAGTTTGTAAATAGATTTTGTATATACTTCGAAAAGTCGTTGATTTTTATAATTTTTATCTAAAACTTTGACGAGATTGGTCACGTTTTTTTAAAATTCCACTCCATTGCTAGATTATATCGATGCATTAAAATATTAGATTATATGCATCAATTTTTTGTGAGAATTAATGCATTGAAATTTTGATGCACGAAATGCATATATTTCATGCATAATTAGTATAAAACTCATGCATAAATTAGTACTGTAAAGTACTGCATAGAACGCGCCACTATATATATATATATATATATATATATATTAATTTCAAAGACAAAAAAAAAAGTTGAAAAAAAGTTGTAAGAAAAAAGTGTTTTTTTTTTAAAAAGTTGTAACAAAAAGTTATTTTAAAAAAAGTTGTAACAAATAAAAAATATTTTTTTGTTTGGTTCGATTAATATTTTTTTTATATTTAGTACGGGTGGTCACGGTTTGGTTCGATTAATTTTTTGTAAAAGTTGTAATGTATTTTCAGGTGTTTAGTTCTCCCGAGCAACTAATTGATTGTGTGCAAAATATAGCTCGAGGGATCGGTTTTGTTATTGTTAAAAGAAGAACCAAATCAGAGAAGGGGTATTTGTACGAAATCAATTATGGGTGTTTAAAAGGTAGGAAGTATGAACGTGAAGGGTTATATGATGAAATTCAACGGAAAACCAGTACCTCTAAAACCGATTGTCCATTCAAATTAGTGGCAAAATATTCTAAAACACAATTTTTGGAGGTTGAGGGTGAAGTGTGATAGGCATAATCATGATTTTGCATAGTCGTTGCATGGTTTCCCATATGCAATGCGATTAAAGGATGATGAGTTCAGTTTGGTGCAACAATTGATAGAGTATCACGTACTCGAATGACTTTTTATTAATTCATTATTTTTATTATTAATAAATGATGCGACCCCCACACGACACGCTATGGTAACCGACACCGCTAGATGAATTCGTTCTCAGGATGTTTCCAAAATAAGCAAAATAGGGCTTTACTTCCAAACCTCTACGTGACACGTCGTAGCAACTCGGAAGGGGTGGAATATAAATACTAACAAGATTGTACTTGATAAGTATATAAATCACACAAGGGATGTTTTGGAGACACACTCAACAAAACAAGAAAGCACTCACAAAGGTTTGTTAATACAAACACTCTCAAATTTCATAAAAATCTTTGGTGTCCTCTTACAATGAAACTTCAAGGCTATTTATAGCCAAAATCTTACACCTAACTCTAGTGTGAACAAGGAAACAACTAAGAAACCTACAAAATAGAAAAATCAACATTCAAAGATCCTAAAATCTGATACAAAGTCAGTCAACACATGTTTAGGGGACAAAATATCAAACACCAAGATTTTAAGGTGTGAAAACAAGGACAACAAGTCACCATAAATCCGATGTTGTCTGTTTTGTCATTTATGAGCTCCAATGGGTCCGAATTTTGTCCTATGGTCTGAACAAGATTTGTAGCTCTCTTTCTTAGCTTTCCATAGACACCTGAATCACCTGAATCGGATTTCGGACGAGTAAGTTATGGCCAAAATACGAGACTGCTGCGTGTCAGTCTTACACGCGGGAATTTGCATCCTTGTTATTTGTTCGTCTTTTCCGATCGTAATATTACACGACTCGATTATATACAACTCAAAATATAAAAATACAACTCAAAAAATACAATTCAAATTAAAATACACCAAGATAAAATAAACGAAAAACTTATTGTTCGACAACTTCGACACTACTCACGAATTTGTTGTCTTTGATAACATAGTTATTTTTAAACATATCAATGACGAGTGTCGATAAATTATTTTTGAACTTATTTGATCGAGACCTCGTTATTGGTCCAGTCGGCATGCTCAAGTCCTCATCCGAGTTCTTCATAATATCTCGATTCACATCATTAAATAAGTACCTGAATGACTTTTTATTAATTCATTGTTTTTTCAGATATTTCTTCGTATCTGAATAACTGGCTGCAAGGTTATTCAGACATGTTTCTCTCGTTTATTACCGATCAATATCGCAACTACGGCGAGTCAACAACATGCAGAGTTGAGAGTCAACACGCGTTGTTGAAATTATACTTGGGCACCACACAGTCCAACTTAGACACATTGTTGAGTTCGATCGATAAGATTGTCATTGCGCAAGAAACTGTGATAAAAGAAACTTTTAATAGAAGCAAAAACGAGAAAATGCATAAATGTAATATACCACTATTTGCACAATTGTGGTATAAAGTTTCCAATTATGCTTTGGAACTTATTTTCGAAGAACTCCAACGGTCGATTACCCCAGAAGAATGTGGTCATCATTTGCGGTCAATTTATGGGCTACCATGCTTTCACGAACTGCTTTACTATCGAATTCATAGTAAGTATATTAAATTTAGGACTATCAAGTTATTTTTCCCATTTATATCAGTAATTTATATGAGTCACTTTTAATGAATGCATAAATGGCCATTCCACTGGAGAGAAATGATATTTTTTGGAGAACCCTAGCTGTTCCGTGGCCTAGTATCAGTACTCCTACGCCTGAAGATGGTCCTTCTTGTGAAACTGACCTACGACAATTCAAGAATGTTTTTGGCAAAATGTCGTCGTTTGTCAAGAAAAATATGTTAAAGAAGGTGAGAGAGATATACGTTCCCGAATCTGTTGATATACGTGAACCTGCTGTTCACAAAAGTACTCGTGGACGTCTGAGCGCAAAGGACAAAAAGTCCCAGGCTACAAAAGTCCCAGACTTGAATAAAGAACCAACCGTAAATCATCGATGAAGCACAAATTCAAGATCTACAAAAGTCCCAAATTTGAACAAAGAACCTACGAGACATAGTTCATACATGGGTCCCAGAGTTGAACAAAGTAGAAGACATAAGTTATACGTTCGAGATAGAGTTAGCGAATATTTGATGGAGCAAATTCCAGAGCTTTTCCCATCAATACATCATAAGTATTTATAATGTGCTAGGTGATGGAAATTGTGGGTTTCGGTGCTGTAACACCCCCAAAACCATCCGGGATATTACAGCGCCGTGGGTCCCGCGCCAGAACCCACCAGGCTAAAAACCGTTTACAAAACCAATTCAAAAATGCCAAAAGGATGATGACGGTAATATTTTGCAAATACTCAAATATTTTCAAAAACAATATTTTGAAATACCGTCATAAAATACCATTTGAAAATACAAGGCGAAGTGCCAAATCTCGATAGTTCAAAATGTACGTTAAGACGCCGCTTAAACATACCAATAAAATAGTTTAGGAAAAGGTTTAACGAAATAACTCAAGTTCGCAAAGTGCCAAAAGGGCCATTTTAAAATACACACACGCAGCGGATAAAGATACCGAAAAGCCATTTTGAGATATACACACGCAGCGGATAAAAACACAGTTTAAAATACACATTTGCAGCGGAAAAGAATAACCAGAAAGAAATACTCGATACTCCAAAACATGCCACCGCCAGTATCACATCGGGAAGCTCATCCCTTCATGACCGCTACTAGCTCAATCTCCGAGTACCTAAAAATAAAGCCCACGACGGGGTCAGCCACAATACTCAATAATGATATCGATCACATCAACATAAATAATTACATACCAATGTAATAATATAGTAAGAATACTACCAAAGTAATCTTACCGTCATAACCTTACCAATCCATAACAATCCAATCCTTACCATAATTCACATTTCGCATTCTCAAATGACGAAATGAACTCAACCACAACCAACTCGTCTTGTATTCCAAAAATACCAACAATCCTCAAAACATCATCATAACTCATAAATGAAATAATTCATCCGTGCCAAATCCTGTCCATCGGATTACACAATCAAAACTCATCCTGGATAAACCAACAGTACACAACATATCTGTAGATCAACTACCACATGATAATGATAACAAATCCTGAAACATCGACGTATAGTCCGAATGCTCATACGATCAATAACAATGATCAACCGATACATCACTGAGAATATCATCGACATGATAACTCCAATACGACCAATAAAGGATCACGATAATTGAGAATACCATCAACATGATAACTCCGACACGATCAACAAAGGATCAACAATAACCGAGAATACCATCAACAAGGTAAACTCCAAATGATCAACAATAATGGATCTCAAAAATAACTCCGACTGTCGAACATACCCCTCGGGCGTATGAACAACCAGTCACAAACCGTCGAACATACCCAACCATAAATGGAGGATGAACGACCAAACAATATGGCTCAAATATGGACGCCATAGTACGCCCGATCCGGAAATGTGTCCGTGCACAAGCCACCCCGGGTATTGATCACATACACGTGTGGTCTTGTACCTAATTAGCCTCACGAACTACGTCTCGTGTGCACGGTTCAATGTGGAAATATCAACACATAACCATCATGTGCCCGGCTAAAAATCCTACACAATAACCAATCGGCACGCAGATATGACTCCAGATATGTCACGATGCAACATGACAACGAAACTCAAAGAAACACATATCCAATAAGGATCAAAAGACTCACCGAAGTGAACAACAACAGACTGACAATGAAAAGTCGACACGACTAATCAATATCCAAAACATCAATCCTGGGATCATCATCCCAAATGAATGACCAACACGATCTACGATCTCAATACAATAGTCCTGGGATCAACATCCCTCAACGAATAACCGATACGAAACTCATTATACGAAACCTCAACATATACAACAACTCAACATACTAATTATCTCATAACTGAACAATATATAAGTTACCTCAAAGCCGACGACAATATCCTTTCCACGAACAACATCCCTGAACGAATACATAGTTATACAAATAATCTCAAATAAGGTACCATCCATTCAATATCAATAACCCTTTATCCCGATACTTATGTCATCACGATAACTATCCTCGATATCCGATATTCTATATCCTTGACCAAAAATAACTCACGTCTTCCCTGAACACAATTAAATCATATACCTTATAATTTAATACAACCAGAGCACGATATACAAACCATTATCCCGACAACTTACATTTCTAACAACATTGCTATACGAATTATAAATGAAATGAAAACGAAACCATTCATCAAATATTATAACTGAACAAGTATAAACTTGCCTCGATACCGATACCACGAAGCCGTTATTAAAATCCATTGCCTTTGTCTACGAGCTCCTTAGCCCCGACCAAAAGCAATCTACGAACTCTTTAGCCTCAACCGCAACACAACGGTCAGAATCCACGATCAAAACATATCAACCTATTGCAATAACCGATTAACACACATATCCAACAACCAAATCAATCGATCACGAATTCAAAACCACAATACGATTCCAAAATCCGAAGATCATATCAATAATCAATTTAAACCAACAAGTGTCTAACATTACCGATTCCAAATTCCATCTTAAATACGGATACAAGTTTCCTCCTTGTATCTTCATTATTTCAACCAATTAACTTTTATCATCATCAATCCGGACAATCCGATTAATTCAACATTATAGATAACCATATTCCAAAGGTTTCAAATATTTCCATTATCCGAAATCTTCCCAACAATCATAACATGTATAACTTATGAGTCCTTCAAGAACATGAATTATCCGAATTCACGTTCACAATCCATAAAAGAACATAATCCGATGTTTTCTAACATCTAACCAATCTTTAATCATAATTCAAGGTATATATCATCATGTTCTTCAACATATGATTTTCCTAACATCAAAAATCGCAACAATACTACCAAGGACATCAAGAACTCTAGGATTCCATAATCATAGCAACATAATCAAGACATAATCCAACATATCATCATCTTCCTTCAACATACACCTCATATAACCTCAAGAATCGAAACAACAACATCTTAATCATCTTCATACAAATCATTTATCAATAACAACATCAAAAAATCCGAAATGAAAAGGAGGATTATCCAACATACCTCTTAAAAGATGGAATACACAAGAAATCACTTCAAGAATCATCAATAACTCCATATCCAAACTCCAAATCCAAGCCCTCAAGCTCAAAATCGAATTAGGAGAGCCAAAATATCCCTCTCTCAATGTTTGGAGATGAAAACGAAGAGAAATGCTGAAGTGAAATGAAAGACGTGCGTCCATTTATAAAACAATATGTTCGTTACGTCGTAACCTTCCATAGTTAACGTCGTAACACACCATTACGCACGCTATCTCGACCTTGGTAGCGCACGTAACGAAAGTCCAGAGTTAACTGACTCATTTTGGGCACTTCCTTACGTACGTAAATCTTGTACCATAACGTACGTAATACATACGTTGACTTGCTACAGTACCACCCACATTACGTATGTAATATGCCATACATAACGTACGTAATGGCCGAGGTTGACTCGCTGTCCACATCCTCCGCCGAAAGCAGCCGACACAGGGTCCCACCTGCCGACCACGACTCGATCGTCTGATTCCCATGTTACGTACGTAATGTCTCGGCCATAACGTACGTAACTTTACCAATTTAACGTACGTAAGCTTCAACACATAACGTACGTAATGGCTTCCATACTTAGCCATTTACAGCAATTCCTGTCCAATGTCTTGACGTAACAAATACGAACATACGGCATACTGAATACACATATACTCAACCCAAAAATATTCTCATACGGTATACCTGATATCCAAATCAGTTCAACCTGATACAACATATCCTGAATATATCTGTCAATCAAAAACGATAATCACACCAGTATAACTGTCTCGGTTCTCAATTTATTTTATCCACACTGTATAGATACCAAACTATACAGTATATCTCAGATAAAATAACGCGAAAAATTTATACTGAAAATCCGGGTATTACATACTACCCCCCTTAAAATAAGTTTCGTCCTCGAAACTTGCGACCTGTCACCAACAACAGATAAGTCCAAAATTTCCAACGCATCACAAAAACAATCACGCGTCGCCACAATCGAATAACCAAACCAATATACTTACAGGTGCGTGAAGCCGATGATCTCCCGTGATACTAGCACACGACTCCCACACGAAGTCTCAATACATCAACACACACCAATATCACAAATAGCAGTTTGAAAAGATCTCAAAAATTTTGGAAACTCCAAAAATCGATTTGACTCAAAAGTCAGAAAACTCATTTTCAAAAATCACCCTACTACCGTACCGGTAGAGCCACATAACACACACGCCCGGGTTTCACAAAACCCAAGCTCCAATACCATCTTCTGTAACACCCCCAAAACCATCCGGGATATTACAGCGCCGTGGGTCCCGCGCCAGAACCCACCAGGCTAAAAACCGTTTACAAAACCAATTCAAAAATGCCAAAAGGATGATGACGGTAATATTTTGCAAATACTCAAATATTTTCAAAAACAATATTTTGAAATACCGTCATAAAATACCATTTGAAAATACAAGGCGAAGTGCCAAATCTCGATAGTTCAAAATGTACGTTAAGACGCCACTTAAACGTACCAATAAAATAGTTTAGGAAAAGGTTTAACGAAATAACTCAAGTTCGCAAAGTGCCAAAAGGGCCATTTTAAAATACACACACGCAGCGGATAAAGATACCGAAAAGCCATTTTGAGATATACACACGCAGCGGATAAAAACACAGTTTAAAATACACATTTGCAGCGGAAAAGAATAACCAGAAAGAAATACTCGATACTCCAAAACATGCCACCGCCAGTATCACATCGGGAAGCTCATCCCTTCACGACCGCTACTAGCTCAATCTCCGAGTACCTAAAAATAAAGCCCACGACGGGGTCAGCCACAATACTCAATAATGATATCGATCGCATCAACATAAATAATTACATACCAATGTAATAATATAGTAAGAATACTACCAAAGTAATCTTACCGTCATAACCTTACCAATCCATAACAATCCAATCCTTACCATAATTCACATTTCGCATTCTCAAATGACGAAATGAACTCAACCACAACCAACTGTACTGTATTCCAAAAATACCAACAATCCTCAAAACATCATCATAACTCATAAATGAAATAATTCATCCGTGCCAAATCCTGTCCATCGGATTACACAATCAAAACTCATCCTGGATAAACCAACAGTACACAACATATCTGTAGATCAACTACCACATGATAATGATAACAAATCCTGAAACATCGACGTATAGTCCGAATGCTCATACGATCAATAACAATGATCAACCGATACATCACTGAGAATATCATCGACATGATAACTCCAATACGACCAATAAAGGATCACGATAATTGAGAATACCATCAACATGATAACTCCGACACGATCAACAAAGGATCAACAATAACCGAGAATACCATCAACAAGGTAAACTCCAAATGATCAACAATAATGGATCTCAAAAATAACTCCGACTGTCGAACATACCCCTCGGGCGTATGAACAACCAGTCACAAACCGTCGAACATACCCAACCATAAATGGAGGATGAACGACCAAACAATATGGCTCAAAGATGGACGCCATAGTACGCCCGATCCGGAAATGTGTCCGTGCACAAGCCACCCCGGGTATTGATCACATACACGTGTGGTCTTGTACCTAATTAGCCTCACGAACTACGTCTCGTGTGCACGGTTCAATGTGGAAATATCAACACATAACCATCATGTGCCCGGCTAAAAATCCTACACAATAACCAATCGGCACGCAGATATGACTCCAGATATGTCACGATGCAACATGACAACGAAACTCAAAGAAACACATATCCAATAAGGATCAAAAGACTCACCGAAGTGAACAACAACAGACTGACAATGAAAAGTCGACACGACTAATCAATATCCAAAACATCAATCCTGGGATCATCATCCCAAATGAATGACCAACACGATCTACGATCTCAATACAATAGTCCTGGGATCAACATCCCTCAACGAATAACCGATACGAAACTCATTATACGAAACCTCAACATATACAACAACTCAACATACTAATTATCTCATAACTGAACAATACATAAGTTACCTCAAAGCCGACGACAATATCCTTTCCACGAACAACATCCCTGAACGAATACACAGTTATACAAATAATCTCAAATAAGGTACCATCCATTCAATATCAATAACCCTTTATCCCGATACTTATGTCATCACGATAACTATCCTCGATATCCGATATTCTATATCTTTGACCAAAAATAACTCACGTCTTCCCTGAACACAATTAAATCATATACCTTATGATTTAATACAACCAGAGCACGATATACAAACCATTATCCCGACAACTTACATTTCTAACAACATTGCTATACGAATTATAAATGAAATGAAAACGAAACCATTCATCAAATATTATAACTGAACAAGTATAAACTTGCCTCGATACCGATACCACGAAGCCGTTACCAAAATCCATTGCCTTTGTCTACGAGCTCCTTAGCCCCGACCAAAAGCAATCTACGAACTCTTTAGCCTCAACCGCAACACAACGGTCAGAATCCACGATCAAAACATATCAACCTATTGCAATAACCGATTAACACACATATCCAACAACCAAATCAATCGATCACGAATTCAAAACCACAATACGATTCCAAAATCCGAAGATCATATCAATAATCAATTTAAACCAACAAGTGTCTAACATTACCGATTCCAAATTCCATCTTAAATACGGATACAAGTTTCCTCCTTGTAAATTCATAATATAAACCAATTACCGGTTATCATCATCAATCCGGACAATCCGATTAATTCAACATTATAGATAACCATATTCCAAAGGTTTCAAATATTTCCATTATCCGAAATCTTCCCAACAATCATAACATGTATAACTTATGAGTCCTTCAAGAACATGAATTATCCGAATTCACGTTCACAATCCATAAAAGAACATAATCCGATGTTTTCTAACATCTAACCAATCTTTAATCATAATTCAAGGTATATATCATCATGTTCTTCAACATATGATTTTCCTAACATCAAAAATCGCAACAATACTACCAAGGACATCAAGAACTCTAGGATTCCATAATCATAGCAACATAATCAAGACATAATCCAACATATCATCATCTTCCTTCAACATACACCTCATATAACCTCAAGAATCGAAACAACAACATCTTAATCATCTTCATACAAATCATTTATCAATAACAACATCAAAAAATCCGAAATGAAAAGGAGGATTATCCAACATACCTCTTAAAAGATGGAATACACAAGAAATCACTTCAAGAATCATCAATAATTCCATATCCAAACTCCAAATCCAAGCCCTCAAGCTCAAAATCGAATTAGGAGAGCCAAAATATCCTCTCTCAATGTTTGGAGATGAAAACGAAGAGAAATGCTGAAGTGAAATGAAAGACGTGCGTCCATTTATAAAACAATATGTTAGTACGTAACCTTCCATAGTTAACGTCGTAACACACCATTACGTACGCTATCGACCTTGGTAGCGTCGTAACGAAAGTCCAGAGTTAAGCGACTCATTTTGGGCACTTCCTTACGACGTAAATCTTGTACCATAACGCACGTAATACATACGTTGACTTGCTACGGTACCACCCACATTACGTCGTAATATGCCATACATAACGTACGTAATGGCCGAGGTTGACTCATTGTCCACATCCTCCGCCGGCGGCCGACACGAGGGTCCCACTGCCGACCACGACTCGATCGTCGATTCCCATGTTACGACGTAATGTCTCGCCATAACGTCGTAACTCTACCAATTTAACGTACGTAAGCTTCAACACATAACGTACGTAATGGCTTCCATACTTAGCCATTTACAGCAATTCCTGTCCAATGTCTTGACGTAACAAATACGAACATACGGCATACTGAATACACATATACTCAACCCAAAAATATTCTCATACGGTATACCTGATATCCAAATCAGTTCAACCTGATACAACATATCCTGAATATATCTGTCAATCAAAAACGATAATCACACCAGTATAACTGTCTCGGTTCTCAATTTATTTTATCCACACTGTATAGATACCAAACTATACAGTATATCTCAGATAAAATAACACGAAAAATTTATACTGAAAATCCGGGTATTACAGGTGCGTTGCCGTAGGTATTGGTTACCAGGAAGATAGGTGGTCCGAAATTCGAGCTCTTTTAATCCAAGAGTTAGACACTCACAGGGACTATTACACAAGAATGTGGTGGTATGATGGCTTTAACTAAATTCGGAGCTCGGTAGAATGGTTCTGTCCTGGATTTGCACCTAGGGCCTATTGGATGAGTATGCCAAACACGGGGTTGGTTATTTGCTTCACTGATTAACCGGCCAATTGTATCTATATCCCCACAACAAAGTTTTACGTGTTTTCCACTTTTGTCCGGTCCAGACTTATCAGAAGAAAGTGGCCCCCTTGCGATTGCCCGTGTGGGGGACGACGACTGTGCTCACTACATTTATGTGACGCTAGATGAAAATTCACCACTCCCCAACACCAGCCCACAAGGGGGCGTACAGGCTTCCCAATGCATCCGCATGGGAAACTTTATATTCCAATCGACAACGTATGTATACTGAAATTATTGAGAATATAAGAGCACAAACATAGTAAATGATTACTGATTTATGTTGTAAATATAGAAGCACAAACATAAATAATAGGTGTTGTTGTTTTTAAATGATGTGTTAATGTTGTTGTTGTTTAATTGAATAATAACAGTTGTTGTAATTGTTTAATGTGTTAATGTTTAATGTGTTATTGTTGTTGTTGTTTAATTAAATAGAAACACATTAGACGAATATAAAAAATATAACACAAAAAACATAACAAATAAACACTATAAAAACATTACACAAAAAATATATAACAAATAAACACTAAAAAAAACATAACACAAACACAAAAAAAGACAACAAAAGAACGAAAAAAACAACAAAAGGACAAACCCTCCTACTAGGGAGGGTCTTCTTTGTAATATAGAGGGTCTTAATAACCCACAAAAGAAGGAGATCGCACTAACCAATATATATATATATATATGTGTGTGTGTGTGTGTGGGTGGGTGGGTGGGTGCAGGTGAGAATGCAATTTAAGTTAAGAAATAAGAATGAATTTCATCCATAGATCTTGATAAATGGATGGCCTAGATTTATTCTCACAAAAATTTGATGCATATAATACAATATTTTAATACATCGATATTTTGTTGTATATAATGCATATTTTAATGCATTGCAATTTTGATGCACGAAATGCATATATTTCATGTATAATTAGTACAAATTTCATTCATACTCACAATTCGCACGATAAGAACCATTTTCATTTGATCCTAAATATATATATATATATATATATATAGGAAATAGATCATATGAAAACTAATTACCTTGTGAATATAGCCTAGGGCGGGCGGGCCTTGCTCTGCACTAGTCCCCACCAATCCCACCCCATCTTATGTTGAGTACATCATCCCTCAATGTTTTAGATGTTTTTTCTTAATCTCTGATTATTGATAATTTTAATTATATTTTTTGAGAAACTAATATTACAAAAAGTATTTTAAAAATTAAATCTAATAATATAATTTTTACATTTATTGCTATATATATATATATATATATATATATATGGACGCCTTGTATGCAGTACCAATATTAGATGCAGTACTTTACAGTACTAATTTATGCATGAGTTTTGTACTAATTATGCATGAAATATATGCAATTCGTGCATCAAAATTTCAATGCATTAATTCTCACAAAAATTTGATGCATATAATCTAATATTTTAATGCATCGATATTTTGATGCATATATTGCATATTCCAATGGTATATGTCATGACTCCTAATTCATATCCAATGGAAGAAGTTTATTTATTGAAATTGATGGTTTTAGGAGGAATTTTCGTGCCAATTTGGAAGCAGAAGCAGTACTTTGTATGTTATGAAGCAGTGCATTTATGCACCATGAAACAATGCATTTGTACTTTGAAGCAGTGTAGTTATATGGTAAGAAACACTATGTTATAAGTCAAATTTTGAAGCAGAAGCAAAACGTTATACACTATGAAGCAATGCATTTCTACACTATGAAGCAGTGCATTTGTACATTAAGAAACAATGTATTTGTATATTCTTGTGAAATAAGTATCCTTACATTCTCCATTCAAGATATCATAACACTCTCCCTACTCAATATTTTCTAGCGTCGTATTTTTTGTTGGAAACTGGACTCATTTAACTATCCAATGGTATATGGTACGACTCCTAATTCATATACCGTGTAAACAGTTTATTTATTAAAGTTGGCGGTTTTATCAGGAATTTTCGTGTTAATTTTTAAGTAGAAGCAGTACTTTATTCAATGTGAAGCAGTGTATTTATACAATGTGAAACAGTGTATTTGTATATTCTATGAAGCAGTGCATTTCTTTCAACAATTCACATTGCTTTTTTATTTTTTTTATTTTTAGATATGGAATATGCATCTTAAATTGTAGATCATAAAAAGGCGATTAATTTGGTATATTTTTATGCAAAATAGATAATAAATGAATAAGTTATTGTATTATAAATGAGAACAATTTATTTATGAGACAAAATTACCTTTCTCTTTAATTAATGTCATTCACACAAGTTTAAATCACAAATGGTCCCATAACTATATCACAAAATAGATTCAGTCTCTAAATTAATTTTTTTCTCAGTTTTAGTCCCAATTTTTCTGACAATGTCCAATTTACGTCCCAAATTCGCCGAAAACTAAAAACCGGCAAGGTTTCCGATCGCGTGCGACACGCGTGCCGACAGAATTTAGGATTTTCTGGTATAGTTGCTGACATGCCATCCATGTGTATTTTTTTAATTTTTTAATTGCCACATCATTTTTTTATGAAATTCAATCATTAAAAAAGGAAAATAAAAATGCTTTTAATAATCCCAAATTGAAACCAATCTGAATTAAAAAACACGACACTTACAAATAAAATTCACGTCACTCTCACTCCCCCAAATTCTAGGGTTCGTCGCATCTGAAGCTACAACAAGGAGGTGTGTTGTTTGTGCCTAAATCTTAGGGTTCTTCGCAAGATCCCAAATTGCGTCAACAAATCTGTCATTTTAACAGAGCACAAGTTGCAAGAATATGTCGCAATCGAGTGGAAGCCCAAGACCAGTCAAATGTCATTGTCGCCGAGCAGCAATGCTTGTTACTTCATGGATGAATGATAATGTTGGTAGAAGATTTCTAAGGCGTGAACGGTATCCGGTAAGAATATGCTTATTATTGTTTGTTCATCTCAATTCTTTTAAATCTCTTTGTATTGAAGTTGTTTGGTTATTCTTGTATAGAATCATGGATACTATAACTTCTTTCGGTGGATTGATGATCTGCTATGCGAAAGAGCCAGACAAATAATTTCCGGATTATTGAAAAGGCTCAATGAACAGAATCATGAGAAAAGGTTGCTACAATGTAGAATCGATGAGCTTGAAGGAATGAGAAATACAATGCAAAGTATAATTGATAAGTTGGTGGAAGAAAACAGAGTACTCAAGGATGAGAATGTAATGTTGAAGGATAAGACAGACCATCCTCAAACTGTCAAGTGCAAGCTGCTCTTGAGCTTTGGGGTAGTGTTGTTTGTATGTTTGCTAGTTAATGCAATATGTAGTTCAAGCATCAATATCAAGATGATAGCTTAAAATCTTGTGGTGTTTGTATGTTTTTTTAGGCAATATGTACTAGTTTAAGAAACAATATCAAGATGATAGCGTGAAGCTCTTCTCTTGGTCATTAATAATAGACATAAGCTTACCTTGTTTGTATGCTTGGACTTATCAGTATATATCTTTGGGATATTGGAAAATGATTTGGTGAAATCTATTCAATTAGAAGCAGACTAAATTTCAAATCACAAGCAGACTAAATTCCAAATCACAAGCAAATTGCTACCATGTTCAAAAGCAACAAAATAAGCAGAATTTATGTGAATCAAGAAGCAGCCAGTCAGACGGAAGAAGAACTATACATTCCCGTGGGACTATTAACAAGATCACGAGCAAATGTGATAAAGAATTCATTAACAATGCTTGTACAAAATTATTTCAATCAGATCGATGATCATAAATATAATAACATCTTTATTTGTGTCATTGAAGCCATCACATGTTAGATAAAAAGTGTTGATTTCATCATTCCAAGCGATAAGCCTAACTGAAGCAGCTTTCGTAATTCAGATGTATCTCCTACATACAATGTCCATTTAAGCTAGTATTTATACCATCGGAAAGCTAAGAGGAAGTTCTAAATTTTTATGTTCATCATAACATCAAAATCGAATATTTGCAGTGGTGAAAATGTGATACAAATAAAAGCAAGAGTTGGAACTTTTAGATACAATACACCTTCGTACTTTTGTCATAACTTTTACATCCTATATCCAATTGAAACGATTCAGGTAGATTTAGAAAGCTAAGAGGCAGTACTACTATCATCTAGAAGGTACCAAGACCAAAATCAGAAGTTTAAGATATGTTTTGCCACTAAAACAACAACATATTTTTTTAATTTTGATTTCTCATTTTCAAAACTTAAGTCTTGGTATTTGATTTTTGTCCCCTAAAAATGTGTCGACTCCTTAACTTATGCGTCAATTAGTCATTGATCAGATTTTAGGATCTTTGAATATTGAATATAATTTTTTAGTCTTTTTAAGTTTTATTTTATATTTTTATATTATAATAGTTGTAGGAATTTTGGCTATAAATATCCCTCATCTTCATTTGTAGAAACACCTTGAAATTTATCAAAATTATGAGTATTTGTGTTAACAATCTTTCCTCTTATTTTGTTGAGTGTGTCTCCAAAACAAATATATATAATATTTAATATAAATCATCAAGTGTAAGCCAAGAGAATCATAATCCTTAGCATTTTGAATATCTAAAAAAAAAGAAAGTATACAAAAAAATATACAAAAAAAAGATATATGAAAAAAAAGGTATACAAAAAAAAAGGATACAAAAAAAAGAAGGGTATACAAAAAAAGTATAAAAAAAAAGTATACAAAAAAAAGAAGGGTATACAAAAAAAGTATAAAAAAAAAGTATACAAAAAAAGAGTATAAAAAAGAGTATACAAAAAAAAGAAGGGTACACAAAAAAAAAGAGTATACAAAAAGAAAATCTCTCTCTCTCTCTCTCTCTCTCTCTATATATATATATATATATATATATATATATATATATATATACACACACACCGATTTATCACAAAAGTTGGTTATATACATATCTATCACGAAGGTCGGTTCTACCACCACAGTGAAATATAAAATAAATATAGAGCTGAAGTGCGGATTACCGCCCCTGTAAAATTAATACTTGTCACAATACTAATCTATATAATCACCTTGTGAGTTGTGGGACATTTATATAAAGCCGAGTGATAAAAGACAAGAACTGTGCAAAAAAATATATAAAAGAGTGATACACAAGCGTTGAGTGATCGATCGATATACGTGAAGATCTTGTGAGGATTAATTTGTGTGTGTAAAAAAAAGCAAAAAAAAAAGGCAAAAAAAAAGTACAGAAAAAAAGAGGCAAAAAAATAGAAAGGCAAAAAAAAAGCATAAAAAAAAATAAAAAAAGGCAAAAAAAAGGAAAGGCCAAAAAAAAAAGAAAAAAAAAGAGATGTCGAAATCCGATATTGAGAAAAATGAAAGAAAGGAAGCCCTTCAAAACATACAAGAAATGCTCACCCAATTAATTACAAGACAAGATCGATAAGAAGAAGCGATCAAAAATTTACAAAAAAATAAAGAGGACGAGCAACACCGTAGAAGAAGGAATCCGAGTCCCATCTCATATAGAGAGTACGAGGATGAAACATTCTCTGAGTATGAAACTTACCAAAATCAAGGAGGACGTGGTCGAGGAGGTTGGAGAGAACAAGGTAGACGGTAAGAAAGGGAAGGACAAAATGAGGAAGACCGAAGTATGGAAAATATAAAAATGAAAATCTCAGCCTTCGAAGGGCGGAGCGATCCGGATACATACCTTGACTGGGAGAGTAAGTTGGAAACTATATTTGACTGCCACAACTATGCCAGTACTAAGAAAATGAGGTTAGCAATAACCAAACTTTCTGAATATGCTAGCACTTGGTGGGACCAACTTGTGACGGATAGAAGAAGGAATGGAGAGAGGCCAATTAATAGTTGGTAGGAATTAAATATTGTAATGCGTAGAAGATTTGTTCCTAATTATTATCATACAGAGCTATTTTCTCGTCATCAATCCTTAAAACAAGGTCCAAGGAGTATCGAAGATTTCCGAAAGGAAATAGAGATGTTAATGACCCGGGCCGATGTGAGGGAGTCGAGGGAGGCCACAATTGTAATATCCGGTATTTTTCTTTCCCTTGTATTTTCATTTTTGGTATATTTCTCGGTCATAGTGACCCCCGTGTATCTTTCAGTATGTCCTTCCTGTCAACTGTTGAACTATAATCTCGTTATTGTTTATTGTTTCAACTTTCCTCAGATGAGTTCGATTTTGTTAGATCACCATTAATTTTTGGTAACTCCAAAATTTCTAAATCTTTGCAATATTATAGAGTATCGAGTTAGCTTTCCAATGGTTCAAACGGTGAGTCAATCGGAGTCCGGACGAGAGAGTTATGGTCGTTTGATTTTGGCGATCACTTCAGAGCCTTTCGGCCGATAGGGGGTCGATAGACCCTACCGCCGGCATTCAGTATGAGTAACCGCTCACGGATCCATTCGGCCGATAGGGGGTCGATAGACTCTCTGCCGTGCAGCAGGGGTATCGGTTGGGCTATCGGCCGATAGCCGGCCGATAGGTTCTGCTGTGTTACACTATAAATGTGTTGTTTTCAGCGTAAATCGCTCATTTCCTCCCCCTTCTTCAACCGTGCGAGAGAGAGAGAGACTTGAGAGGGAGAGTTCCTCCATCTATCACTTACTTGTGTAGATTTCTTCATCCCTTTTCGATCGGGTGGCTCGGATTGCGGATCTAACCCGTGGTTTTTGGATTTGAATGCTTGATTCATCAAGAGGTTCGGTTTCATTGGTTCCTAGCGTTCATCGGTGACTTTCCTTTCCGTTCGTTGCGTCGTCAATAATTCAAGGCAAGTACATGTATTACATTTCGTTATGTATATTGTGATTTTCGAAATGAATGATGAATGGTGATTTTTGAGTGCGTGAGTTGTGTTCCTTCCACCCGGAGTGTCCGACGGGATGTCTGGGGGTCGATACTAAGGGGTACGGCCGCGGAGGTGGAGTTGGGTGGGTGTGTTGTTTAACTTCCTCCCGGTGTGTCCGACGGGATGTCTGGGGGTCGATACTAAGGGGTACGGCCGCGGAAGTGGTATTCCACCCGGAGTGTTCGACGGGATGTCTGGGGGTCGATACTAAGGGGTACGGCCACGGGATACCAGTTGTGATATCGTGATGATTGGAAATTGATGTGATTGCCAATGTAGTATTCCGGAATATATATATGTGGCAAATGACTTACGTTTGGGATGATTGTGTAAAAACTGTATTTTGTATATAATGTTGTGTAATTGTGTACTTGCACTAGCTATTCGAATGCTAACCCCTTAAATGGGGGAAATGCGTCTTATGCATTTCAGGTACCGGAAGAGCTGAGGAGCAGGCACGGGGCACGCACGCGAAGGATGGGATGGCTTGATGATAGTGGCTCGAGTCTGTATTGTTCTTTTTATGTTTTGTCATTGCATTTGTTGAGTATTGGAGTTAAACTGCTTACTTCCGAATTTGGTTTAAGTCCCCTGCGTGGGCAATGAATTGATATTTACATTATGTTTCATGTACTCCGTTGAAATGTTTTGCCGAGGCCACGGCCCTGTTTACTTTTGAGTGCATCTTTTGGGGTTTGTCATTGTGGTTATGTGTCTTGTGTTAGCCTGGTAGACCTCACGAGGTTCCTACGGCGTGTAATGTCCCCTTTGTGAATTGGGGTGTTACATTTATGGTATCGGAGCTTAGGTTTTGAATACCTAGGCTGTCGGTGAATTTTGGAGTGCATCGGTTATGTCGTTAGAGTCGATCGTTGAGCCTAATATCATCACGCTACCGTCTTTTCGTGCGACCCGTGGTAAGTCTCCTCGAACTCTTATATTTCTGTAATTCGTTTTCTTGCGTAGTTCGGAATTGTGACTTGTGTTACCAACCTTGTGAATTGTGAATCTTTCTGATCTTGTTCTTCTCGTATTTTCTTCAGTATGTTGAGAGGTCGTGGTAGACCAGCTAGGGGGCGCGGCCGAGGCCGTGGTCGGGTCTTGATAATGAAGAGGGCTCACTTTCTCGATCCTCTGCAGACTCACCTCTCACTCGGTGCCGTCGGGTAATAATGCCGGCCTTGGGGCTCTTGCCGTGCCAGATTAGTAGCCCGGCTTACTCGAATAGCTCGGGGTGGACGCCTGAATCCACCCCGTACACCTTATGAGGATGATAGTAATTGGCTTATGACGGTGACTAAGATGCACCCTCCTCGTTTCTCGGATCTTGACTCCCTCGGTTGGGAGAATTGGCTCTTTCAGTGTCCAGGGCCTTTGATGCCGTAGCTTGTCCCGAAGACAGGAGGGTACATATTGCCCAGTACCTCTGGATAAAGAAGCTGCGGAGTGGTGGGAAGCCGTTGCGCCCGAGAGATCGTCGGGCCACTTGGGAGGAGTTCAGGGCTGCTATGGAAGCAGAATATTGTCCACCGCCGATTAAGGAGCGCGAATTGTGGAGTTTTCACCGCTACACCTCGGGATGTGCCGATTTCTCGTGCCATTATTTCCTACAATCAGCGGTTAGGTTTTGTGAGAGAGATCGTGAGGACGGAGGCGATAAAATCCGTTACTTCAATATGCGCATGAAGCCGCATATCAGGCGAGTATGGCACCGCTCATGTGTGCCACCTTGAAGGAATATCGGATCGCGCTCTGGCGATCGAGATGGCTGTCCGGAATCGAGTCGGTTTCGGAAGCTAAGAAGCGAAGACCACCGGCGGGTTCTCGGCGGTAAAGGTGATCGATTTGAGGTCTCGCTCATTCCTACACACGGGAAGAGACCGTTTGACCACTGGGGATCTCGGTGTCGTTCGATCGATCCGTTGCTTACGGTGGCGAGGTTTGTTTTAACGCAACCAATATGAGCATTTGATGAGGATTGCCCTTTACCTCCAGCTTATTTGTTTTACTTGCGGGCGATCGGGCATCGGGCGGCCCATTGTGAAGAGGGCCACTGTGGTGCTAGAGTCCCGACTACCACCGCCGATCGGAGGGAGCACAAGATTCGATTACTCATGTTCCACAAGGTTCGGGCCGTGGTAGGGGTCGGGTCACCGGATCACCGTCTGGCGTCGAGTTCGGGTTGATTCACCCCGGTTGTATCGGATGAGGCGTACAGAGAGACGAGGCGTTCAGGTGGCGTCAGTACCACTCGGATCCTTACTCATCCGGTTTGTACTTTTTGATTCGGGTGCTACCCATTCCTTTATTGCTTGGATTGTGTGAGTCGTATTGGTTTTGACCGCTTGTTTGAGTGTGAGCCGTTTGTAGTGGGTACACCCGGTGGAGATCGTATGGTTGGGGACCGGGAGGTTAGGGATTGCCCGGTGAGGATCGGGAGCCGGGATTGGCCCTCGAATCTCATTGTTATAGACCTTAAGGGTGAGGATTTGATCCTCGGGGACGATTGGTTAGATCGTCACGGTGCTATCATGAACTATCGGACTCGTACCATCTCGATGGTTGCCGAGGACGGCACCGAGCATACTCTAGTCGGTTGTAAGCCGGGTAGATCGGGAGTGTGATTAGCGCCTTGAAGGCGATGAAACTTCGAACTGTGGTTGCGTCGGCTATCGTGTTTCGCCTGCAGCGGAAGATGGTGGGGTTGACATATCGTCGATTCCGGTTGTTAGCGAGTATCTGATGTATTTCGGACGACTTGCCGGGATTACCACCACATCGAGAGGTGGAGTTTCCTATTGATCTTGAGCCGAATGCGGCCCCTATTTCTCGAGCACCATACCGTATGGCACCGTCGGAGATGCTAGAGTTGAAGAACCATTGGGAGAGTTGTTAGATAAAGGGTATATTCGACCGAGCGCATCGCCTTGGGGTGCGCTTTGTACTTTTGTCAAGAAGAAGGATGGATCGCCGTTTATGCATCGACTATCGAGAATTAAACAAGCTAACCATCAAAAATAAATACCCTTTGCCCAGGATTGACGATTTGTTTGATCGGCTTCAGGGGGCGGCAGTCTTTTCAAGATTGATTTGCGATCGGGTTACTACCAATTGAGGATTCGTGACATCGATATTCAGAAATCTGCCTTTCTGACGAGATATGGCCATTACGAGTTTGTGGTTATGCCTTTCGGGCTAACCAATGCCCCAGCAGTGTTCATGCAGTTGATGAACAAAGTTTTTATTGAGTATCTGGACAAATTCGTAGTCGTTTTTATTGACGATATTCTCATCTATTCACGGAGTCGGGAGGAACACGCCTTACATCTTCGGATTGTATTAGACACTTTGAGGGTCGAGCGGTTTACGCGAAGTTCTCTAAGTGTGAGTTTTGGCTCGAGGAAGTTACGTTCCTCGGGCATGTGATTTCAGCAGAGGGAGTTCGGGTAGATCCGCAGAAGATAGAGGCAGTGATGGCTTGGGAGCCGCCTAAAAATGTACAAGGATGTGAGGAGTAACTACTGGTGGAGTAATTTGAAGACAGACGTTAGCGAGTTTGTGTCGAGGTGTCTGACCTGTCAGCAGGTTAAGATCGAGCATCAGCAACCCGCGGGGCTTTTACGACCACTTCCTATTCCGGAGTGGAAATGGGAGGACATTTCTATGGATTTCATTACCGGTATGCCTAAGACTCGGACGGGAATGAACATGATTTGGGTCGTTGTTGATCGACTAACCAAATCAGCTCATTTTCTAAGTATTAAGGACACTTGGGGGCCGGAGAGGCTTGCACGAGTGTTTGTTGCGGAAATAGTGAGATTGCATGGGACCCCTAAGAGCATTGTTTCGGATCGTGATGGCCGGTTCATATCACATTTTTGGCAGGCCGTTCATAGAGCTTTGGGAACTGAGTTAAGACTTAGTACATCCTACCACCCTCGAGCAGACGGACGATCGGCGGACGATACTGACGCTAGAGGATATGTTACGAGCCCGTGCTTTAGATTGGAAGGATGATTGGGAGACACACTTGCCATTGATCGAGTTCACGTACAACAATAGTTGGCATGCCTCGATCAAAATGGCACCATTCAAGCGTTGTATGGGAGGAGGTGCAGTCGCCGTTGTGTTGGGATGATACGTGCAGAGCTAATCGGTGCAGCCCGACATGATAGTTGAGACGAGGGAGAAGGTTACCTTGATTCGTGGTAGATTGTCGACGGCCCAGTCGGCGAAGTCTTATGCCGATACACGTCGCCGACCGTTGGAGTTTGAGGTGGGAGATCACGTCTTGCTTAAGGTGTCGCCGACACGGGGAGTTTACCGCTTCGGTCGGAAGGGTAAACTTAGTCCGAGATATATTGGACCGTTTGAGATTTTAGATAGAGTTGGAGAGCTTGCGTATCGGTTAGGCTTGCCGCCGTCCCTGAGCCACGTGCATAACGTATTTCATGTTTCCCAGCTTAGGAAGTACGTATCGGACCCTAGCCATATTATTGATTTTGGAGAAATCGAGTTGGGGCCCGACATTACCTTCGAGGAGAGGCCGATTCGGATCTTAGAGCGTCGAGTGAAGCAACTCAGGCACAAAACAATTCCCTTGGTCAAAGTGCAGTGGTCGAGGCATGGATCCGAGGAAGCCACGTGGGAAACGGAGGAGAGTATGAGGTCGAGATACCCCGAGTTATTCGTGTTGTAAGTTTCGGGACGAAACTTATTTTTAGGGGGAGATAATGTAATATCCGGTATTTTTCTTTCCCTTGTATTTTCATTTTGGTATATTTCTCGGTCATAGTGACCCCCGTGTATCTTTCAGTATGTCCTTCCTGTCAACTGTTGAACTATAATCTCGTTATTGTTTATTGTTTCAACTTTCCTCAGATGAGTTCGATTTTGTTAGATCACCATTAATTTTTGGTAACTCCAAAAATTCTAAATCTTTGCAATATTATAGAGCATCGAGTTAGCTTTCCAATGGTTCAAACGGTGAGTCAATCGGAGTCCGGACGAGAGAGTTATGGTCGTTTCAGTTTTTGGCCGATCACTTCCAGGAGCCTTTCGGCCGATAGGGGGGTCGATAGACCCTACTGCCGGCATTCTGTATGAGTATCGGCTCCAGGAGCCTTTCGGCCGATAGGGGGGGTCGATAGACTCTACTGCCGGCATTCTGTAGGGGTATCGGTTGGGCCTATCGGCCGATAGGCTGGCCGATAGGTTCTGCTGTGTTACACTATAAATGTGTTGTTTTCAGCGTAAATCGCTCATTTCCTCCCCCTTCTTCAACCGTGCGAGAGAGAGAGAGAGACTTGAGAGGGAGAGTTCCTCCATCTATCACTTACTTATGTAGATTTCTTCATCCCTTTTCGATCGGGTGGCTCGGATTGCGGATCTAACCCGTGGTTTTTGGATTTGAATGCTTGATTCATCAAGAGGTTCGGTTTCATTGGTTCCTAGCGTTCATCGGTGACTTTCCTTTCCGTTCGTTGCGTCGTCAATAATTCAAGGCAAGTACATGTATTACATTTCGTTATGTATATTGTGATTTTCGAAATGAATGATGAATGGTGATTTTTGAGTGCGTGAGTTGTGTTCCTTCCACCCGGAGTGTCCGACGGGATGTCTGGGGGTCGATACTAATGGGTACGGCCGCGGAGGTGGACTTGGGTGCGTGTGTGGTTGAACTTCCACCCGGAGTGTCCGACGGGATGTCTGGGGGTCGATACTAAGGGGTACGGCCGCGGAAGTGGTATTCCACCCGGAGTGTTCGACGGGATGTCTGGGGGTCGATACTAAGGGGTACGGCCACGGGATACGATTGTGATATCGTGATGATTGAAATTGATGTGATTGCCAATGTAGTATTCGGAATATATATATGTGGCAAATGACTTACGTTTGGGATGATTGTGTAAAGCGTATTTTGTATATAATGTTGTGTAATTGTGTACTTGCACTAGCTATTCGAATGCTAACCCCTTAAATGGGGAAATGCGTCTTATGCATTTAGTCTGGAAGAGCCGAGGAGCGAGGCACGGGCACGCACGCGAAGGATGGGATGGCTTGATGATAGTGGCTCGAGTCTGTATTGTTCTTTTTATGTTTTGTCATTGCATTTGTTGAGTATTGGAGTTAAACTGCTTACTTCCGAATTTGGTTTAAGTCCCCTGCGTGGGCAATGAATTGATATTTACATTATGTTTCATGTACTCCGTTGAAATGTTTTGGCCGAGGCCACGGCCCTGTTTACTTTTGAGTGCATCTTTTGGGGTTTGTCATTGTGGTTATGTGTCTTGTGTTAGCCTGGTAGACCTCACGAGGTTCCTACGGCGTGTAATGTCCCCTTTGTGAATTGGGGTGTTACAACAATGGCGAGATTTCTACATGGCATGAGGGCGGAAATCTCTAAAGAAGTTGATAAACAACATTATGTTGAGTTCGAGGACATGGTATATGCAGCGATCAAAATTGAGGGGAACTTGCGAAAGGGAGGCAACAATACTTACTCCACGGGGTACACAACTCCTTGGAAGCCTCAAACAGGAAATCGAGATGTATCCAAGGGCATTTTGATAAAAGCACCGTGAAGGGGAAGTTTGAGGTGGGGGGTTCTAGTCGAACAAAATCCAAAGTCAAATCTACATCCGTAGAAAACACAAACACGAGAAACATGGACATCAAGAGTTTTCGATGCCACGGGCGAGGACACATTGCATCCCAATGCACTAATAAACGAGCGATGATACTTAGGGAGGATGGAGAATATGAAACAGATTATGAAGAGGAGGAATAAGGGATAGAAGAAAGTGATGAAGGAGAACAAGATGTTGGTGCAAGATTATCGGTATCTTCGCCGTATTGAGATAGGTGCCGAGTATATACAAGAGTTATGAAACTCTTTGCGCTTTGCGGAAGCGTTTTAAAGTGCGGAAAGATAAACGACACAAGATTTATAGAGGTTTGGCCAATCGTGCCTACGTCCTCTCTCCGTATCTTTTTCTATAGGCTAAAGATCAACATCTGCACCTCTTTTCTATCGGTCGAGGGATTACCATTACAATTTCATCTTCTATCGGTCCGAGATAAACAGTTCACACACTTGTATTTTTGTCGGTCCACGTTAAACCGTTTTTCTTTTCTATTGAACAAGGAATAAACCTATCTAGCTTTCTATGGGTACTAGACAAACTTCACGTGGATATAGATTGTGATTATAATAATGCCGGATCCTTGATCCTAATAACACCGAATCCAATCTTATCCTTTCTTTTTCCTCTCGTGTATGTTTTCGTATATAACACTCAAACACTTATCAATATAAGCTCAAATACAACAACAAGAATGTTTACAATGATATCACAAGTATAGATAATTTGCTCAGAGTTATTGTGTTGTTTGATACTAAATGATTTGGTATTTATAGGCAATTTCCTCCAACTAGCCGTTACTGCCAAACACAATTTAGCGTGTGCTAGCCTCTTCCTTGAGCATGCGCTATTGCCCTGTTATGTATGTTAATATACATGTTGCGTACGTTACCTGCTCTTTCATTCAGTCCAGTAGCTTTTGATATTTTCAGTTAGCGTGCGCTAGTATTCGCTCGTAGCGTGCGCTAATATCACATCATTGCTTGCGTCATATATCCGTTTGTAACTTTTGACTTCACCTCTAAATCTTCCAACGTTCATTTGTTTGAATTCAAATGCTCTTTAACGCTGCTAAATATCATTCATAACGTGCGCTATGTCTATGTTAGTGCATACGACATTCCGTGTTGAAAGTCTTCACAACGGTCACATTCTGCGATAGCGTGTGTTAACCTTCACCTATGGCATGCGCTATCTTCATCTTGTAGCGTGCGCTAGTCTTGATCTCTAGCGTGCGCTATCTTTGTAGTCCAGATTGAATGACGTTTTGCGACTTCGACTTCTTCGTTGTTTTGTCTTGCTTCCTTATTGTTTTTCTTTGTTCAAAAACTAATCATCAAAACTCGATAATGAATATTTGGAATAAAATATTCCAACACAAAAATACGCACCTGCGCTTGTCATTAAGAGGGTGTTGAATGTTAAGGCAAAGGAGGAAGAGAGCAACGATAACGAACAACGAGAAAATATTTTTTACACTAGATGTTTTGTGAAAAATAAAAGTTGTAGTGTGATCATTGATAATCGAAGTTGCACCAATGTGGCTAGTGCGAAGCTAGTCGAGGGGTTAAAAGCCTTATAGACTTCATTGACTAAATGATTGCAGAGAAGTTTGGGTGAATAAATAGGTACTCATAACCATCACAATTGGAAAATACCATGATGATATCCTGTGTGACGTTGTACCAATGCACGTTTACCATATTTTGTTAGGTATACCACCACATTACGATCGAGATGCCCAAATTAGCGGGAAGAAAAATCGTTACTCATTTCAGAAAGATGGGAGGAAAATCACATTAGTTCCCATGACGAAAATACAAGTCCATGAAGATCAAATTCGAGTCCAGAAAGAAGTTGAAGAAAAAGAAAAAGGAAAAGAAAAGGAAAAATAAAAAGAAAAGGAAAAGAAAAAGAAAAACAAAAACAAAAAGAAAAAGAAAATGAAAAGAAAGAAAAATAAAAAAAATGAAAAATCAAAAAAATATTTATTTATAAGTGCAAAATAAATCGTTAAAGAAGTTGAGGAAGGGCAACCCACATACTTACTTCTTACAAAACGAATTTGCACTCTTGACGATGATAAAAATCGGAATGTTCCGAGTACTATAAAAATTCTGTTGCAGGACTTCAATGATGTTTTTCGGGATGAGCTACCACCCGGTTTGCCACCAAAAAGAGGGATCAAGCACCAAATCGACTTTGTGCCAGAAGCCGTCATTCCAAACCGACCAGCATACCGAAATAATCCTAAAGAAACTAAGGAGATTCAATGGCAAGTCGAGGAGTTATTAAGTATTGGGTACATCCGAGAAAGTTTGAGTCATTGTGCCGTTCCGATAATTGTCGTACCAGAGAAAGACGGGACTTGGAGAATGTACACCAAATGCCGAGCGGTGAACAATATCATGGTAAAGTATCGACATCCAATTCCAAGGTTAGATGATATGTTGGACGAATTATATGGTTCGCGTGTGTTTAGTAAAATTGATTTAATGAAAGGTTATCACCAAATTCATATGAAATAAGGGGATGAATGGAAAACGGCCTTTAAAACTAAATACGGATTATATGAATGGTTGGTAATGCCGTTTGTCTTACAAATGCACCCAACACTTTTATGCGGCTAATGAATCATGTTTTGCGTGCTTATATTGAAAAATTTGTTGTCATATACTTTGATGATATTCTCATTTATAGTAAGAGTATAGACGAACACGTTGAACATTTAAGATTGGTTTTAATTACCTTGAGAAAGGAACAATTATATGTTAGTCTTAAGAAATGTACTTTTTGCATGAGTGAGGTTATATTCCTTGGCTATGTCGTTAGTATTGACGTCATAAAAATTGATGAAGAAAAGATAAGGGCCATACGAGAATGGCCTAGACCGACTAATGCATCTGAGGTCAGAAGCTTTCATGGTTTAGCAGGTTTTTATCGATGCTTTGTTAAAAATTTTAGCACGATTGCAGCCCCGTTAAATGAACTTGTAAAGAAACATGCTAAAATTCATTGGGGTGATGATAAAAAAAATGCCTTTAACACATTAAAGGATAAATTCACCGCACCTGTTTTAGCATTACCAAATTTTTCTAACACTTTTGAAATTGAGTGTGATGCTTTGGGAGTAGGAATTGGAGCGGTATTAATGCAGGGAAAGAGGCCGATTGCTTACTTTAGCGAGAAACTTGGAGGAGCGACGTTGAACTACCCTACATATGATAAAGAATTGTATGCTTTGGTTAGAGCTTTACGTACGTGGCAACACTACTTATGGCCTAAAGCGTTCGTGATTCACACGAATTATGAATCATTGAAGCATCTCAAAGGAGAAAATAAGTTGAGTAAAAGACATGTTAGAGGAGATCGAATCATTTCCTTATATCATCAAGTATAACAAGGTAAGGAGAACATCGTTGCCGATGCGTTGTCAAGAAGGTATGCATTACTTAATACGTTTTCTTGTAAATTGTTGGGATTTGAGCTCTTGAAAGGATATTATGTGGGAGATAAAGATTTTGGCAAAATATATGTTGCTTAAGAAACAAAAAGTGTGGATAAATTTTTTCAGGATGATGGATTTTTATTCCGTGAAAATAAACTTTGCATTCCTTTTTGTTCGACACGGGAGTTGTTAGTAAGGGAAGCACATAGTGGGGGATTAATGGGACATTTCGGAATTGCCAAAACTTTTAAAATATTGCATGAACACTTCTTTTGGCAAAAAATGAAGCATGATGTTTATAAAATTGTCAATTCATGCATTATTTGTCGAAGGGCAAAATCACGAGTTTTACTACATGGTTTGTACATGCCACTTCCAGTTCCTAACGAGCCTTGGGTTGATCTTTCTATGGACTTTGTGTTGGGGTTACCAAAGGTAAAATCTGGGTGTGATTTGATATTTGGCGTCGTTGATAGATTTAGCAAAATGGCACATTTCATTGCATGTCACAAAACTGACAATGCCACTCATATTGCAAAGTTATTTTTCAAAGAAATTGTCTGTTTACATGGAATACCAAAAAGCATAGTGTTCGATCGGGATACTGTATTTCTTAGCCATTTTTGAAAAGTTTTGTGGGCGAAATTAGTTACAAAATTGCTTTATTCGACAACTTGTCATCCCCAAACTGATGGCCAAACCGAGGTAGTTAACCGAACACTTGGTCAATTGTTATGAACCGTTGTTAACAAGAACTTGAAAACTTGGGAAACATCTTTACCATTCATTGAATTTGTTTGCAACAGAACCGTTCATCCTGCCAGTACATTTTCTCCATTTGAAATTGTATATGGTTCCGCTAACTCCTTTAGACTTGTTGCCTATTCCTATAGATGACATGAGCAATACCGTGTAATATCCGCAATTTCGAACTTCGGTAATTTTCTTTTTTTGGTGTATTTCTCGATCGTAGTGACCCTCGTGTACCTTTCAGTGTGTCCTTCCTGTCAACTGTTGAACTGTATTCTCGTTATTGTTGTGCGGAACCGCCGTTTCGGGGTTGCCGTGGATCCATTTCGTGTTATTGGTTCCCAAATATTGATTCGTATCGTTTTATTCTCTTTTCGGATCATTTTTATCATTTTGGGACCCAGAAGGGGTGTGGGCCGCGGCACAAGGTGTGTGCGCCGCGGCACACAAATTTCTCCAGTCGATGGTCGAGTGAACTGTACTGTGTGCCGCGGCACACCCATCCGGTGCCGCGGCACAGTGCCGAGTCAGTGCACACACCCGTCCGTGCGCGGCACACCTGTGACACTGCGACCAAAACCCGATCAGACGGTGCCGCGGCACATGCAAAGGTGTCTGCGCACACCGCCGAAACACAGGAGTAAATTTTTGGCCTGTGCCGCGGCACACTTCAGCTGTGCCGCGGCACACAAAGCGGTCAACTGTGCAAACTCGTCCTTATTAGACGAAATCGACCGTCTTCTTCTTCATTTCACTGCGCGCGAGAGAGAGAGACCTAGGAGGGGAGAACTTCTCAAGCATTCTTCATCCGGGGGTCGATTTTCATCATTTCCCTTCGGTTGTGAGGCTCGGATTATCAATCTAACGCGTGTTCTACGGATCTTAGTACTTGAATCTCCAAAGGTAATATCTCTAGAACCCTATTTTCGATTAATTTGGGGGTTTTGGGATTTTCTTCCGATTCGTTCCGTTTTGTTGGTGGATTCATGGTGTATACGATTAATATTGTTAGTATCTTTAGTTTTCCTACGGATTCATGGATATTTTGTGGATTTTTATGGAATCGAGAGGGTTTGGTTGTGGTCCGCCCTCGTTGTTATTTTTGGTACGAATATACATGAATCGTAGGCGGGTTTCCGGGTGTATTCCATTTTCGTAATCGTCTAGAGTTGGTTGTGATTGTGTCATTCGAATCGTTAGGTTCGGTTCCGTTGATTCCTGGTGTTCGTCGGTGATTATCCTTTCCGTTCATTGTCGTCTTCCTTTCGATGACATCGAGCGTTCGTAGCTTCGGTTGGCCGTGTTCGTCGGACTACTTGCGTGCCGATCTCGAGGCAAGTACCTTGCCCATACTTTTCTTATTTTGTGGATATGATGATCGGTGATCGTATTATTGTGTTTGTTTGGTTGTTTGAAACGAAGTTTCAAAGATTTCTTTGGCCTCGTTAAAGGCTTTCTTTCAAATGCGTGTGTGTTTTGTGAACGGCGTGTTTTGGGAATTCATTATGATTTGATTATTTTGAACGTTGAAGGATTTGATGATGATACTCCTATTGTTTAAAGTTATGGAATCGTGTATTCCGTATTTAATCTTGTTATTGTGTTTTGAAGAGTTTGATAATGGTGTCGAGTTAATGGCCATCTCTAGTGAGTATTCTTAATGAACTTACATTCTTAGCATGTTAGTATTGCATGAGTAACGTGTGTGTGTGTATGCTCACTGCGGGTTAGATCCGACGGGGTCTCGGTAGGGCTCCACGAAGCTGTGGAACCGCGAGCTTGCTTTTAACCACTGTGGGTTAGATCCGACGGGGTCTCGGCAGGGATCCACGAAGCTGTGGGTCCGCGGTTAATTGTGGTGCATTTTTACAAATGTGGTTTGATCATTGGCATTTCCGGAAATGAGTGCTTTCGAACGGTTTTCATGATTGCATGCATTGACTAAGTGTGTAAGAGGTAAGTTGTTCGTTTGGCCTACTTGGCTAGGATGGCTTTAGAGTATTTTGACGTTTATGTTAAATCCTTTATTTGTGGATTTTGATGTTGGGAGACGAACCTTGTGGTCGTTCTTTTGTACTGTGAGTTGATGAAATTGGGGCTAAAATCCCAACGTTTTTGTAAAGGTCATTTGACGGATTTGGGGCTAAAATCCCAACGGTTTGGTAAAGGTTATTTTACGGAAAGTAAACTTTTGGGGCGGTGACCCCTTTTGTCTTTTAGATTTTGAAAAGTAGGATTTGATAATCCTAAATTGTTTTCTATTAAAACTCTCGATGGCATTCTAAACCGTTTTATAAATTATTTCCATTGATTTATGATATTTCGATTTTGAAAGGTTTTTCTCAAACTCTTGCCTCGGGAAGTACTTTTCGTTTCGTTTGGATCTTTGAGGATTCCTGGTTATTGTTATTCGTGGAATGTGAATTGTATGGCTCGTATTTGCACTTTGTTCTTGCACTAGCAAAACAGTGGAGTTTTGCTAACCCCCGAGTATTCGGGGGGGTGGATGTCTATTTTTGCATTCAGATTTTGGAGCATAGCACACGGTCGGCACGAAGGATGATGAAAGATGAACGATACTAATCACACGAGGACCCGTTGATGTCGTATTGGTCTAGTTGTATTTTCTTTTCCGCTGCAGTATCTTTTCCCCGTTGTACGGGAGTTTATTGTATTTTGACCCCTGCATGGGTATGTGTTGTAATTGAGTTGTATATTTTTATTGAAAGACCAAATCGGTCTACTGAGTCATTTTGGCCTTGAAGGCATTGTCGAGATGTTAAATGTTGTTACCAGCCTGGTAGATCTTCGAGGAGAGGGTCTACGGCGTGTAATATCCCTGAGTGGATTGGGGGTGTTACATACCGATGGCAAGAAAAAGGCCGAAATGATCAAACAACTGCATGCAAAGGTTCGAGAACAAATTAAAAAACACAACGAACATAATGTCAGAATAAAGAATAAGGGACGGAAGCAAGTATTCTTTGAACCAGGAGACTGGGTTTGGATTCACTTGAGGAAAAAGAGATTTCCCGCACAAAGGAAGTCCAAGTTGATGCCGAGGGTAGATGGACCATTTCAAATTTTAGAACGCGTCAATGATAATGCCTACGAAGTGGGATCTACCTGGTAAATATAATGTTTCTGCTACCTTCAATGTTGCTGACTTAAGCCCTTTTGAATTTTCAGATTCGAGGACAAATGCTTTTGAGTACGGGGGGAATGATGTGAATCAAGAAGCAGTCAGTCAGACGGAAGAAGAACTATACATTCCAGTGGGACCAATAACAAGATCACGAGCAAATGCGATAAAGAATTCATTAACAATGCTCGTGCAAAAATATTTCAATTAGATCGATGATCATAAGTATAATAACATCTTTATTTGTGTCATTGAAGACGTCACATGTTAGATCAAAAGTGTTGATGTCATCATTATAAGCCTAACTGAAGCAGATTTCGTAATTCAGATATATCTCCTACATAGAATGTCCAATTAAGCTCGTAATTATACCATCAGAAATCTAAGAGGAAGTCCTAAAATTTTTATGTTCATCATGACATCAAAATCGAATATTTGCAGTGGTACAAATAAAAGCAAGAGTTGGACTTTCAGATACGATACACCTTCGTATTTTTATCATAACTTTCACGTTTGATATCCTATCGAAACGATTCAGGTGGATTTGGAAAGATAAGAGGTAGTACTACAATCATATAGAAGACACCGAGATCAAAATCGGAAGTTTAGGATCCGTTTTGCCACTAAAACATCAACAATATATTTTTTAACTTTGATTTCTTATTTTCAAAACTTAAGTCTTGGTCTTTGATTTTTGTCCCCTAAAATTGTGTTGACTCCTTAACTTATAGGTTGATTAGTCATTGATCATATTTTAGGAGTTTTGAATGTTGAATTTATAATTTCTTAGTCTTTATAAGTTTTATTTTATATTTTTATATTGTAATAGTTGTAGGAATTTTGGCTATAAATAGCCCTCATTTTCATTTGTAAAAACACCTTGAAAATTATCAAAATTGTGAGTGTTTGTGTTAACAAACTTTCTTCTTATTTTGTTGAGTGTGTCTCCAAAATATAAATCGTGATTTCAATTCATTTATCGAGGCATTAGAAACCTCGTGGCGTGTTTGAATCGCACCTTCCAGTTTGCTACGGCGCGTCACGTAGAGGGCTTGAAGTAAAACAAACATTTGCTTAATATTAGAACGATCTTGGGAACTAAAATCATACTAGCGATAGCGATTACCACAGCACGTTGTGTGGGGGTCGCATCAAGAATCTATTGTTTTTCCACTACTAAAGCATACAAAATAAGTAGAATTCATTGTTTTTCTACATAACAGTGGGAGTAAATAATCACTTCATTTCAGACTTTTTTCTTTCCCTTCTTATCACCACTACTTTCACACTGAGATGACAAGTCCATAAACTTTTATCCACCATCAATACCAATTTTCTTCAAAGTCTCTGGCCGCATAGTTAATCCGCTTCTGAGAGAGGAATGTCCATCTGTAAATGGATGAGGATCTCTGAACTTAATCCCTGGTAGAGAAGAGGACTTTCCCATTTGTAGTTGTTGGTGCATGGTAGGCCCTTGAACATTTGGTGTTGGAATTGGGGCCAACCAAGTTTCATCAATAACTTGGCTTTGTTGGGTTGCAATGTGTACATCTGAAACTCCATAATAAGGGTCCTCAGTGTCCATTTAGGTGGTGCAATCTACAATGTATCAGTTCTAGTTACTAGAATAGTATAAATTCACTAAGAATGTTAAGAGTGTAGGTTTATACTTACATGTACTTCAGTCTCTTTCAAACATGTTTTGGTCTTATTGCTCGATATAACTTCACTTATCTCAGCATCTAATACATAAATAAGGTCAAGACATTTGGGAAAAAAAATTAACAGAATATCCAAGAACAATTGTTACAGCAGATGCTCTAGTTTATCATAATACTCGAGAACAATTATAAATTAACTGGCCTTCCTTCAACAAACACGTACATATCTCTATCCACCAGAAACTTATGTATATAAGATCTGCATCATCAATATATAGCTTAAGCCCCGTATATGCAATTCTAAAATGGTACTTTTTGTCCCCGGTAATCCCAGCTTGTTCACTAAATTCATCCAAATTTTCTAACCTTAAGCTCATCTACCTTCACCCAGTCCAACACTAATTTACTACCCCCAACATACTGATGATTTTCAAACTTTCCTCCAGAGTGCAGATGCAAAGTCAAATACTTACTGAGTCTGCAAGTTAACAAAAACACACGAACAAAGAGAAAGGACCACCATCAATACTCACACAACTCATTATATAAAAAGATAAAAAACAGAGGCGTATGTGGGTCACAACACTACAGTATGTAACTAATACAACCACCAACATAAAGACGAATAATTAAACAGTAAATTTGACATTTTACAAATATGCTTTAAACTCCATGTGGGTCGCACTACCTCATACAATGCAATAATAAATGCAAAACTATAGAACTCTTTTATTTTATTCTAAACAAACATACAGTATTGTCGAATGTCCCCATTCGTCGTTCCTTTTTTGCGCACAAACACCACTGCCACAATTGTAGGACTTTGAATCCTCCGAAGATCTCAAATGTTTTCGTATTCGAACAACCACAACCCTTGTTTTAGCTTCAGATGCGGCGAGCCCTAGATTTTGTAAGAGTCATGTTTTTTAATTTATTTGGTTTCAATTTGGGATGATTAAACGGGTGTTTTTAAGGGGATAATATCTTTCTTTTTCTTTTCCTTTTTTAATGATTGAATTTAATAAAAAAGATGATGTGGCAATTAAAAAATTTAAAAAATACACATGGATGCCAGACTATACCGAAAAATCCCAAATTCCGCTGGCACGCGTGTCGCACGTGATCGAAAACATCGCCGTTTTTAGGTCGGTGAATTTTGGACGTAAATTGGACATTGTCAGAAAAATCGGGACTAAAATTGAGAAAAAGTTAATTTTGGGACTGAATTTATTTTGTCAGATAGTTATGGGACCATTTGTGATTTAAACTCTCATTCACACGCTCCATATTTTGTGATGATGTGGTAAAATCTGGACTCTCCTTATTTTTCATTTAATGGCTCTGATTGGTTATTAGTTCTCTCACTAGGGAAGGTTTTCATCGGAACCAATCCATATATATATATATATATATATATATAGATATATATATATATATATATATATATATATATATATATATATATATATATATATATCGGGAATTATTATTTCCATGATGTGTCTTACCTAATATTGGTTGTAGATATATAGATGGAAAGTTCTAGATCATTCTAGAAGTAGTAGGATCCTATTAAATGTCTTATCTTATCTAGGAATCCTATGTATGGAAGAACTCTCATTGTAATGCCTATATAAAGGCCCCTCTACCAGTGTTATGAATACAATTGATTGACTCGTATTTACAGTCTTTTACTTTCTCCTGAAATAAGTTATCAGCACGTAGTCTCCGAGTTGAGTAAGAAAAAGTCCATGCCCCGATTTTTCAGAAAATCCCGAAAAAAAACAAAGCCAGACGAGAGTTTTCGTGCATAAATTTTCTGCATATCGCAGTCGTACCAAAATCATGTTTTCCGATTCGTTAACCGTCAGATCGGTGTGAAATTTTGACAGCAACTTTTCAACACAAATATCGATATATTCAACGGTGGAGATCAGATTCTGAGTGGTATTGCTTACTGAATATGCTGCCTAAGAGAAGCAGATTTTTATAAGGAAATTTGGAGATCCGGCATCATCCAATACTGAGCTGTTGCACTGCCGCGCCCAATCCTTTTCGGCCGATTATCGAGCCCAATAGTACTTTTCGGGTGTTTCTCAACTCTCCATCTTTTCCTACTTAATGATTCATTTGTTTATTGATTTGTACACTTATGAATCTTACCATGTTTATGTTTTACGTGAATATAGGAAAATATGTTGCTCATGATGTGCAAAATATGGAGAGAAGCCATATTTATTATCCCGTTCAAGGATCAAAGTAAATATAGAACCGAGTACCACGAAAATATATTGCTCATATGGAGAGAAGCTCCCGTTCAAGGATAAAAGCAAATATGGAACTGAGTACTCACGTAAGATTTTATTAAAGTTCCCGTTTTTCAATTCCTCTCTTTTGGAAATTTTTTTTTGGGAATTGGGGAATTGGGTTCTTTATCTCCCACACTACTTTGCGGTGGATGAGACTATGAGAGGTGGTATCACTCTCATATGTCGAAGTAAACTGTATGACGGTCCTGGGGGAGTCACGAATAATTGTTGAAAGTGTAACACCCCCGATATATTCAGGCGCTGTAAATCCTTTACATAAGAATTTACAAGGCTGAATAAATGAAATGAAAATAACGGATACCAACTTATGAAATCACTTGAAATAAAATACGACAGTTCTGGTTCAATACCGAAAGTACAAATGTTCAAATGGAGAATATTAATAGATCACTGAAATCCAAACATCACAAATTACACGTATTCGAGTACTTATTAAATAACCAACAACAGATAATAAACCCGACCGGAATATCACTCTGCACCCTCGTCGTCATGCAGTTCCAGTGGTTGTTTTCCCGCTCTCCTGGATCCTGAACATAAATAAATGTTCACCCCCGAAGGGGTTAGCACAACGATGCTAGTACAAGTACCACAACATATTATTCAACATCTCACGAAGAATAATAATAACGTAAATGACAAAAATACCAACGAGTCTTCTCCTACGAGAAACTCATAAATAACATACACAACTGATAATCACAACATGATATCATAACATACACATGGTAATTCCGACGATCCAGCGTTCACTGCCTAGAACCCACGATGATCCCGTCAGACCAACCCGTGGTGGAAAAACCCGTCCGATGATCCAGCACACGCTAGCATAGATCCCCCGATAATCCCGTCGGACCAACACGAGGTGGACATACAACAACGACATATATGCACGACAATATGTATAACATCAATACATAAAACAAATAAGGTACTTGCCTCGATTCGAAGACAAGAATACTACTTCCACGAAAAACGAAACACTTGAAGGTCGCCCCTTCGATCAATCACGTAGCAAGATCGAACCTTAACAAAAGAAATAATATAGAATTTATCTCACGTCGTACGAATGTCTAACGATCCAATTTACGGCCGAAAGCTCATAAAAAGTAATCTGCCTGAACTGCTTAACGTACGCTAAGTATTCTACGTAGCGTGCGTTAAGCCTGCTCGTTAGCGCACGTAAACAACTAAGCCTAGCGTACGCTAACTATGCACGGTCAGTACCTCACTAATCATCCGACTGAATCGCCTGATGACATAACGTACGTTACGTACCAAACGTACCGTACGTTAACTCATGCCCGATAGCGCACATTAATCTACATAGCTTAGCGTGCGCTAAACGTGTAGGGCAGTACACTACTGGGCAGCAGACTTGATCTAATGGTGATGAAACTTATGAAATCTTCAGTGTTAATACACGTCATCTCCATGCATATCATGCTCATACGGTTTATGAATGATCTTACGGATAACAACAACTTCAAATTCGAGAATACATATATCATCATAAAACCATATTCCATTTCGATTACAATTCTTCATGCATAATTCGGAAGGCCTAACGGTCGATATCAATACCTTTATATCAATCAAAACTATCATCTTGTAGTTTGATTAACACTCCATCTTTACAAGATATATCCTTCCATGATCAATCTCTTAGATTCGTCTAACAATAATGATGTTAAAGTCAAGTTCGTGATTACTATGAAGGCACCTTCTAAATTCGGATTCTCAATGTCAGAAACTTCCTCTACTTGTTCATCGTAACAAGATTCAAATCATAATGTTCTTAACCAAGGTACTTAAAGCATAATCATCTCAATCCCCTAAACATGATGTGGTTTGGCTAAAATCATCATTGAAACTTAATATCTTGATAGCATAATCCTCATATCCTTAAGAACACGAATTCAAGGTTGAAAGTAGTATAACATACCTTAAGATGAAGAAAAACACCGAGACAACAAGTAGAACCTGGCTCCGGTTGCTTGTTTTCCATATCAAGACGTTTCTCCACTCCAATGATCAAACACAAGTGACATTCAATCTCCAATGATCAAGTAGATGTGTTCTAAGTGTGTTTAAGGAAGATATAATGTTCTCTGGACTATCAAGTAATGAGGACGAGTGAAGGGAACAAGAAGAAGTGAAGTGCTGACCCTTATATAAACTTTCTGCACATTAGCTGATTAGCACACGCTATCATACAATCCTTAGCGCGCGCTAATAAGAATTGACTCCAAAACTGTCCAGGTTCGTCCGCAGGAATCTTATCCGGTCCTACGCCCGGCTGGCGCATGTGCTAGCCATCTAGCTCAATAATTGACTGCCTAGCGCAGGAAATTCTCCATTCGTAGCGTGCGCTAGTTGTAGCCCGATAACGCACGTTAAGTTACATTCTTAGTGTGCGCTATCACGAGTTTGCATGAGAAATTTTGCATGTTGTTATACTTATGTACAAAGATACTAATGTGAGAAATATCATACTCCAATTATCGAGATCACAATTCCGAATAATACAGGGTTCAAATACAGATGAAATACACAATAATAAATCCGGATATTACATACTCTCCTACTAAAAAGGAGTTTCGTCCCGAAACTCAAGACGAACTCTGGATATATGGACTTCATGCTATCTTCCGTTTCCCAAGTGGCTTCTTCCGCCCCGTGGCGTGACCACTGAACTTTGACCAAAACGATTGGTTTGTTGCTCAACTGCTTAACTCGACTCTCGAGTATCTTGACTGGTCTTTCTTCAAACGTCCCATCCTGAGCGACTTCGATCTCGCCGAAATCAATGACATGACTAGGATCCGGTATATATTTCCGTAGATGGGATACGTGGAACACGTTATGAACATGGCTCAACGACGGCGGCAATGCCAATCTATATGCCAACTATTGTTGTAGGTAAATTCAATCAACGGTAGATGAACTTCCCAATCGTTTGACCAATCTAAGGCACAGGCCCTTAGCATGTCTTCCACCGTTTGAATGCTCCTTTCGGATTGTCCGTCAGTCTGCGGGTGATAAGCTGTGCTGAAGTTCAATTCGGTCCCCAAGGCCTTATAAACTGCTTTCCAAAAGTGAGACACAAAACGGTCGTCTCAATCAGAAATAATGGTCTTCGGCGTACTATGCAGTCGAACTATCTCTGACATAAATACTCGTGCCAACCTCTCTGGTCCCCACGTGTCCTTAATGCCTATAAAATGAGCTGATTTGGTTAAACGGTCAACTATCACCCAAATCATGTTCATTCCCATCTTGGTTTTCGGCATACTAGTGATAAAGTCCACCGATATGTCCTCCCACTTCCATTCCGGAATCGGGAGCGGCTTCAACATCCCGACAGGTCGTTGATGCTTGATCTTAACCTGTTGACAAGTCAAGCATTTCGAAACATAGTCTGCTACATCTTTCTTCATGTTGCCCCACCAGAAATTCTGCTTCAAGTCCTTATACATCTTACTGGTGCTCAGATGGATAGAACAGGGCGAGCTGTGAGCTTCCTTCATAATCGTCTGTTTCAGAACATCGACATCGGGAATGCAAAGTCGGTTCTGAAATCTCAAAACTCCATCATCATGAATGACGAATCCGGGGGCCTTCCCCTTGATCACTTCATCACGTAACCGAATCATCAGAGGATCATCTGCCTGCTTAGATTAGATTTCCTCGGTTAATGATGAAGTTATTTCCATCACGCACAGTTGTCCTTGGACTGTTTGTAACCATACTTCAATTCCTTCTCGAATCATCTCTCGTTGAATGCTGAGCTGAGAAGTCAGAGTCTCCAGCATCTAAATAGAAACAGGCTTGCGGCTGAGTGCATCGGCCACTACGTTCGCTTTGCCTGGATGATACAGAATCTCCAAGTCGTAATCCTTAATCAGCTCTAACCATATTCTTTGCCGCATATTCAACTCTTTCTGACTGAAGATGTATTTGAGACTCTTGTGATCCGTAAAGATCTGACAGTGGGTCCCGTACAGGTAATGTCTCCATATTTTCAAAGCAAAAACTACGGCTGCTAGCTCCAAATCATGCGTTGGGTAATTCACTTCATAAGGTTTCAGCTGGCGTGACGCATAAGCGATCACCTTATCATTCTGCATCAATACACATCCGAGTCCCTGGTTCGAAGCATCACTGTAAATTATAAATCCTCCAGTTCCCTGTGTGTTGTGTCGAGAATTATACTCCTCGACCGGCGATCGTCCCAGAGACCTGGCGAACTAGCCTTAGCCCGGCAGCCAAGGCAGAACTGCCGACCAGAGACCTGGCGACCTAGCCTTAGCCCGACAGCTAAGGCAGAACTGCCGACCAGAGACCTGCCGACCTAGCCTTAGCCCAGCAGCCAAGGCAGAACTGCCGACCAGAGGCCAGGCGACCTAGCCATAGCCGAGCAGCCAAGACGAATCGGCCGGCCGAAGGTCCCAAGACAAGTCCCGGTGCCGAGCGATCGACAACTAAGACGATCGTCTCTCGCTACTTGGCGATCGACTCCTGGTGGCCAACTAGCAGACGATCATCTCTCGACACTTGCCGATGCCGACCCCTGGTGACCGCCCAATGACGACCGCCTCATGCCACTTGAAGCCGATGATCATCCAGTCGGCAAAGGCCGAAGCTCAGGACAGAACCCACGTGCAGTGCCGAGACAAGATCCGCATTTCACGGATCATTGACCACAACCTGTCAGCATCTTTCCACCAGCCGACAGGCCCGCCGAAAGGTGTCAGTAGGACCGCCCGTGACAACAACTCCGGACGCGTGCTGGCTCCTCATTGGACCGCACAACTGGCTGCCGGCAGCAGCCTTGGACTTTAGGCAGACAGCCCATGTGACTTAAAGACGATCGCCCCATTATTATATTGGACGAAAGGCGATCGCCCGCCAGGAAACAAGGCATCTCAGCCCCTATAAATAGAAGGCTCCCTGCACTCGGCGATCTCTCGGGTCTTTTGTGATTTCAGCACACAACTTGGCTTTCTCACTCTTGGCAACAGCTATCTCTCGGTTCTATCTTCTCTCTCAACCTCTCTCACACAGAAGACGATCGACAGAGAGCAAGAACACCAAAGCTTCGCTCAAGAGTTAGATAAATAGGATCTTATACACTCATTGTATTTATTCTTATATTAATACTTGTATCCACGAATATTTGTATTAATAACATCTCCCGAGAGCATTCAAGCCCGGGCCTAACAAACCCGGCAAATCTTATGTTATTCACACCCCTACGGAAAGTGCTCTCGCAATTTGCTGTTGTCCGTCCATTCCAACAATATCTATCTTCGGATAATATTTCGGGCAACAACAATTGGCGCTAGAGGAAGGGGATCTAACCCTCAATTTTTTATTCCTACCGTCTCGAAGAACACTCACTGTTCTCCGGGGCATATACCTGAAGAAACACTCACTATTCTTCAGAGAAACTTTCAGAATCATGACTTCTGCCTCCTCGTCGAAGAAAGCCGCTGGCCGATCCGCCAGACGCCTCGTTCCGTCGCAGTCCGAGCCACAGCCGATGGCGGAGGGTAGCCGCCGCGGTCCGAGATGCTCGATCTCGCCCCTGGGGGATGGCCCAAGTCTCTCGCTCAATCAGTTCCAAACCGCGGGACAGATCGAGGAGGCCATGGCCATCCTATAGGAGCGACGGAGTGCTCTCGACGCGCCTCCCGCTATCACCCCCTCGGCCATCCGCCGGATGACCAAACGGAAGTACAAGGCGTTGCTGACCGAGCGATCGCCAGGAGGCTCCCGTTCGCAGGGAGAGGCGCTCGCCAGCCAGGGCACCTCTATTTTCGATCGCCTAGGCAGCGACCCATCTTGGCGACCGGGGCAGTCTGGCCCCAGCCACGAGACGACGGAGCTCGAGTCCGTCACTAGGAGTTCGGTGTATCCGACTCCCAGAAGGCCGACCAGCCATCTGGCTCCCCCTCGCCAAGTAGCCGAGGTCGGCAACAGCGGAGTCAGGAGATCGGTACACGATCGCCTCGGCTCCCGCTCCAAAAGGCAATCCATGAGTGACCATGCTACAGCAATGGCCGCGATGCAACGCCAACTCGACGACATGAAGGCGCTCCTAGAATCTGTGGCAGGCGCCAAGAGCAGGATCGCCGGGCCGAGCGAGCCGCTCGCGGTCCACATCGAGCTCGCCCCCGTGCAGCATAAGATCGCTGCTCCACAAACACCTCTGTACGAGGGGAGATCAGACCCCGAAACACACCTGAGCAAGTTCAACATCTACATGACCGGGTGTGGGGAATCAGACGCGACCAGGTGCCGAATGTTCCCTCTGACGCTGGACGACCTTGCCCACAGGTGGTACGCCTCATTGCCGCCTCGGTCCATCGCCTCCTTTAATCAACTGGCGAGCGACTTCACAGCGCATTTCGCCACCAGGGTCGCTCGGCCAGAAGGTCCCCATCGCATGATGCAAATAAGGCAAGGGGAAGAAGAGTCCGACTCGGACTACATCGACCGGGTAGACGAGATCATCCTCAACGGCGAGCCCGTAAGTGATGAGATCGCCCTATACGCGGTCCTAGGGGGGTTCCATGGTCTTTCGCCTATGTTCAGGCATCTTACGAAGGACCAACCCACGACCTACGCGATCTTCCGCGCTAGAGCCGCAGACTTTCTGGCCAGGCAAAGGTTTCTTCTGAGCCTATGAGCAGCGCGATCGGCCCCCAAACGACGATCTCCAGTCTTTCAGCCCGATCGCCAGCATCAAGCAACACCATCAAAACCGAAGGACTCGTTCGCCATCTACAGTTCACCATCTAACATGATGGACTAAGACACGAGATCGCCTCCACCGCACAACGTACACCGTCGAAGGTCGGCATCCACATGACGATCCGAAGTGGAAGAGTGCAGCCATGGTCCTGGTAGTCAATGGAACCGGCTGCTTCGGCCATGCAAGGTCCCTTTGGGACAAGATCGCCCGCCCTTCGTTTAAATACAAGGTCGGCGTAGTCTGAGGGCCCTCTAAAACTAATCAGTGGACACGATCGCCCGCCCTCAAAGGTTCATTATCTAACATGGTGAACCCGGACAATGCGACGCGTTACTACCCCCGTCTCAACGTACACCGTCGAGGTTCGCCCTCTTCATGGCGGGCCGAGGTGGAAGCAGAGCTAACAAGCCGCGGAAGTGGAGTTGATTAATCCGACGACTCCCCACGCAAGGACTCCTCTAGACCAAGACCGCACGCCCTTCGTTTAAATACGAGGCGAGGCGCAGCCTAACAGAGGACCCTCACAATAAAATGAGTCACGAGACAGACAATGTCGTTCGCGCACAAGACACGGTCATGGAGTCGGTCCATCGAACTCCGCGACTGTGCACAATTCCTCAACAACAAAGCAATCAAGTTTCTTCGAGGGATCGGCCAATGTTGTTTTTTTTTGCAGGTACAAGACCGAAAGATAGCTAGCCAATCGACCGGATCGCCCGTCCTCATCCTACACGATCGCCAGCAAGAACCACCTCGCCCCATGTCTTCAGCGTTGGAGCAAGCTGGGGGGCAATTGTTGTGTCGAGAATTATACTCCTCGACCGGCGATCGTCCCAGAGACATGGCGAACTAGCCTTAGCCCAGCAGCAAAGGCAGAACTGCCGACCAGAGGCCAGGCGACCTAGCCATAGCCGAGCAGCCAAGACGAATCGGCCGGCCGAAGGTCCCAGGACAAGTCCCGGTGCCGAGCGATCGATATCTAAGACGATCGTCTCTCGGTACTTGGCGATCGACTCCTGGTGGCCGACTAACAGACGATCATCTCTCGACACTTGCCGATGCCGACCCCTGGTGACCGCCCAATGACGATCGCCTCATGCCGCTCGAAGCTGATGATCATCCAGTCGGCAAAGGCCGAAGCTCAGGACAGAACCCACGTGCAGTGCCGAGACAAGATCCGCATTTCACGGATCATTGACCACAGCCTGTCAGCATCTTTCCACCAGCCGACAGGACCGCCGAAAGGTGTCAGTAGGACCGCCCGTGACAGCAACTCCGGACGCATGTTGGCTCCTCATTGGACCGCACAGCTGGCTGCCGGCAGCAGCCTTGGACTTTAGGCAGACAGCCCATGTGACTTAAAGACGATCGCCCAATTATTATATTGGACGAAAGGCGATCACCCGCCAGGAAACAAGGCATCTCAGCCCCTATAAATAGAAGGCTCCCTGCACTCGGCGATCTCTCGGGTCTTTTGCGACTTCAGCACACAACTTGGGTTTCTCACTCTTGGCAACAGCTATCTCTCGGTTCTATCTTCTCTCTCAGCCTCTCTCACATAGAAGACGATCGGCAGAGAGCAAGAACACCAAAGCTTCGCTCAAGAGTTAAATAAATAGGATCTTATACACTCATTGTATTTAGATTCTTATATTAATACTTGTATCCACGAATATTTGTATTAATAACATCTCGCGAGAGCATTCAAGCCCGGGCCTAACAAACCCGACAAATCTTGTGTTATTCACACCCCCACGGAAAGTGCTCTCGCAATTTGCTGTTGTCCGTCAACAATATCTTCGGATAATATTTCGGGCAACAACACTGTGGAAGTGTTAAAATCGGTGTTGTCGTCAATCTCTTCTTCAATTCATCAAAGCTATTCTGGCACAACTCGTTCCACTCAAACTTTTGAGTTTTCTACAGGAGTCGAGTAAGTGGGCGGGAAATTTTGGAAAACCCTCCAACGAACCGACGATAATATCCAGCAAGTTCTAAGAAACTATGGACTTCTTTCACGTTCTTTGGAGGCTTCCAATCCATAACTGCTTCAATCTTCTGAGGATCTACTCGGACTCCTTTAGCTGATACCACATGACCGAGGAACATTACTTCCTTTATCCAGAATTCACACTTAGAGAGTTTGGCGTACAATTGCTCGCTTCTCAAAAGTTCTAATACAATCCGCAAATGCTTTGCATGCTCTTCCGGGCTCTTAGAATACACCAGAATGTCATCAATGAACATGACCACAAATTTATCCAAATATTCGATGAACACTCGGTTCATCAATTGCATGAATACAGAAGGTGCATTAGTGAGACCAAATGGCATCACCACAAACTCATAGTGTCCGTAGCGAGTTCTGAATGCTGATTTCGGAACATCAGATTCCTTAATCCCCAACTGATGATATCCTGATCTCATATCGATTTTACAAAATACTGTTGCTCCTTGCAAATGATCAAACAAATCATCAATCCGTGGCAACGAATACTTGTTCTTAATCGTCATTTTGTTCAGCTCTCGATAGTCAATACACAGTCGAAGCAATCCATCCTTCTTCCGGACAAAAAGAACTGGCGCTCCCCAAGGAGAAACGCTTGGCTGGATATAGACTTTGTCCAGTAACTCCTCCAGCTGCTTTTTCAGTTCAAACATTTCAGTAGGTGCCATACGATACGGCACCTTAGAAATTGGTGTAGCTCTGGGTTCTAGCTTAATGGTGAATTCTACATCCCGTCGTGGAGGTAGTCCAGGTAACTCGTCAGGAAATACATCTGGAAATTCGTTAACAACAGGAATGGATGAAAGTTCCACAATTTCATCTTCTTTCTTCATTGCATAGCACCAGTATCCGGTACAACCCTGTTTCAACAACTTGACAGCTTTCATCGCCTTGATCAACTTTCCTGAGCTTCCTGGTTTCCATCCTTCAAACAATATTTCGGAACCATCATCAGCGATCAGCGAGATATTCCTCCTTCGGTAGTTTACAATAGCTCCATATCGATTAATCCAATCGTCTCCAAGTATCAGGTTGTCTCCTTGCATTTCTATCACAATCAGATTTGAGAGCCACTCTCTGCCCCCAAACGATACAGGGAAATCTCTAGTTTCAAAGTTTCTAACAATTCTCTCTCCACTCGGTAAACCAACAACATAAGGTTCACAATTATGAAAACCAGAAACATCCAAACGATTTACACAAGATAAGGATATAAATGAATGCGTAGCTCCTGTATCGAATAAAACGCTAACTGGCTGGGAAAGGATCTGAACGGTGCACGATGCACAAAGAAGATCTCCGATCGTCTGTTCTCCTCATCTCGTACAGACGTAGGGGAACAGATCTGGCACTCGATGTCCCTCTTCGGTCAAACTGTCCTCTGCCTCGTCCATGACCAATATTTTGAGGCATCTGTACACTTTGCTGCGTCTGTTGGATACTAGCTTCCTTCTGAACTGGCTGCTGTGTACGGGCTCTAAGAGACTTTGCAGCCTCTTCACAGAACACCACACGATGTCCCTCCCATCCACAATCAAAACAAGTCACGACAGGTAAGGGGCAATTCCATCGATAGTGCCCTGTCTAGGCACAGTTAAACCATTTCCTGGTGACATCTGTCATGGTTGATGCTGCTCTGAAGTTCTTTCCGCTCCTAGATGGGTGCGGAGGTTTCTTGAAAGAATTAAAAGATGACTGGGTTTTGCGGGCCCCGCTGTTCTTATGCTCTGTAAAAGTACTAGAGACTTTCTGCTTCTTGGATTCCGTAAGCTTCTCCATTGCTGCTTCCTTGATCTCATACGCCAACGCCTTATCCTGGTATTGACGGGGAGTGGTACATTCAAAACCGGACATGTACCTCTGGATTTCTGGTTTCATCCTCATATCAAAATAGATCATCATTTCTGCATCTGTTCTGACCAGATGTCGAACAAATTCTAGCTGCTGGTTAAACGTCTTAATTGCCTGAGATACTGGCACATCTGAAGGCTGAGCGTAGAAAAACTCGCAAACCTTGGCTTCCCTCACAGGACGAGGGCAGTACTGAGCTTCCATCATCAATCTAAACTCTGTCCAATCAGCATCATGGTCTACAGGCTGGATGGCTTCCCACCATTCGGACGCTTCCTCTATCAGAAAGTATTGAGCTATAGAGGCTCTCCGGTCGTCTGGGCAGTTAATCCCCGCAAAAATTTTCTCCAATTCTTTCAATCAATGGTCCCAGGTGGGAGTCTCAGAAATACCGTCGAATTTGGGTGGTTGCATCTTCGCCACCTCTTGCAGCCATCGGTCTCCTCGACTTCCCATGTCTGGGATCCCTTGCTGTCTATCTCCCTGCTGTAATCCCACCGCCACCTGCATTCGGTCCACGACCTGGGCGAATTGAGTCATCTGGTTCACCACCTCACGAAGGATTTCGGGCACAGTAGGTTCCGGTTCATTATTGATAGATCTTTGTGGCTCGCCTGAGCTATGACTGGCTTGACTAGAAGGCGACGCTTCCCTTTCAGCATTCCTTCGTCCGCGTCCACGACCGCGACCACGTCCACGTCCACCTCTCAACATACTGTAAGCATAAATACTCAATATACAGGAAACAATATCGTTCTAATGTTCAAGTATAAAGGGATACAACATGTAAAGGATGAGATAGAGTTTAGGAACTTACAACCACCGTTCGCACGAAGACGTAGGCAGTACAGTGATGTTATTCACGACCGGTTATCTTAAAAGACGTATACGACCCCTATTTTAACCCAATGGCCAAGATATCCATAATCTTAGCTCCGATACCATATTCTGTAACACCCCCGATATATTCAGGAATATTACAGCGTCGTAAATCCTTTACATAAGAATTTACAAGGCTGAATAAATGAAATGACAATAACGAATACCAACTTATGAAATCACTTGAAATAAAATACGACAGTTCTGGTTCAATACCGAAAGTACAAATGTTCAAATGGAGAATATTAATACATCACTGAAATCCAAACATCACAAATTACGACGTACTCGAGTACTTATTAAATAACCAACAACAGATAATAAACTCGACCGGAATATCATTCTGCACCCTCGTCGTCATGCAGTTCCAGAGGTTGTTTTCCCACTCTCCTGGATCCTGAACATAAACAAATGTTCACCCCCGAAGGGGTTAGCACAACAATGCTAGTACAAGTACCACAACATATTATTCAACATCTCACGAAGAATAATAATAACGTAAATGACAAAAATACCAACGAGTCTTCTCCTACGAGAAACTCATAAATAACATACACAACTGATAATCACAACATGATATCATAACATACACATGGTAAATCCGACGATCCAGCATTCACTGCCTAGAACCCACGATGATCCCGTCAGACTAACCCGTGGTGGAAAAACCCGTCCGATGATCCAGCACACGCAAGCATAGATCCCCCGATGATCCCGTCGGACCAACACGAGGTGGACATACAACAACGACATATATGCACGACAATATGTATAACATCAATACATAGAACAAATAAGGTACTTGCCTCGATTGGAAGACAAGAATACTACTTCCACGAAAAACGAAACACTCGAAGGTCGCCCCTTAGATCAATCACGTAGCAAGCTCGAATCTTAACAAAAGAAATAATATAGAATTTATCTCACGTCGTACGAATGTCTAACGATATTTACGGCCGAAAGCTCATAAAAAGTAATCTTCCTGAACTGCTTAACGTACGCTAAGTATTCTACGTAGCGTGCGTTAAGCCTACTCGTTAGCGCACGTAAACAACTAAGCCTAGCGTATGCTAACTATGCACGGTCAGTACCTCACTGATCAGCCGAATGAATCGCCTGATGACATAACGTACGTTACGTACCAAACGTAGCGTACGTTAACTCATGCCCGATAGCGCACGTTAATCTACATAGCTTAGCGTGCGCTAAACGTGTAGGGCAGTACACTACTGGGCAGCAGACTTGATCTAATGGTGATGAAACTCATGAAATCTTCAGTCTTAATACATGTCATCTCCATGCATATCATGCTCATACCGTTTATGAATGATCTTACGGATAACAACAACTTCAAATTCGAGAATACGTATATCATCATAAAACCATATTCCATTTCGATTACAATTCTTCATGCATAATTCGGAAGGCCTAACGGTTGATATCAATACCTTTATATCAATCAAAACTATCATCTTGTAGTTTGATTAACACTCCATCTTTACAAGATAAATCCTTCCATGATCAATCTCTTAGATTCGTCTAACAATAATGATGTTAAAGTCAAGTCCGTGATTACTATGAAGGCACCTTCTAAATTCGGATTATCAATGTCAGAAACTTCCTCTACTTGTTCATCGTAACAAGATTCAAATCATAATGTTCTTAACCAAGGTACTTAAAGCATAATCATCTCAATCCCCTAAACATGATGTGGTTTGGCTAAAATCACCATTGAAACTTAATATCTTGATAGCATAATCCTCATATCCTTAAGAACACGAATTTAAGGTTGAAAGTAGTATAGCATACCTTAAGATGACGAAAAACACCGAGACAACAAGTAGAATCCGGCTCCGGTTGCTTTTTTGCCAAATCAAGACGTTTCTCCACTCCAATGATCAAACACAAGTGACATTCAATCTCCAATGATCAAGTAAATGTTTTCTAAGTGTGTTTAAGGAAGATATAATGTTCTCTGGACTATCAAGTAATGAGGACGAGTGAAGGGAACAAGAAGAAGTGAAGTGCTGACCCTTATATAAACTTTCTGCACATTAGCTGATTAGCGCACGCTATCATACAATCCTTAGCGCGCGCTAATAAGAGTTGACTCCAAATCTATCCAGGTTCGTCCGCGGGAATCTTATCCAGTCCTACGTCCGGCTGGCGCATGTACTAGCCGCCTAGCTCAATAATTGACTGCCTAGCCCACGCAATTCTTCATTCATAGCGTGCGCTAGTTGTATCCCGATAATGCACGTTAAGTTACATTCTTAGCGTGCGCTATCACGAGTTTGCATGAGAAATTTTACATGTTGTTATACTTATGTACAAAGATACCAATGTGAGAAATATCATACTCCAATTATCGATATCACAATTCCGAATAATACAGGGTTCAAATACAGATGAAATACACAATAATAAATCTGGATATTATAGAAAGTCGAAATTTGTGGTTGTTGCATACACCACGGTTTGGGTGCGATTTTGACGTTGTCGTTTTGTCGATTTTAAACCAACAATTAAATAAAATGAACATTGTCGGTAACAGTAAAGTTATGACTTGTTCATGATTAGTCACGAATTTGTGACGTACAAATGGGACAAATACCAAATACCAAAAAGCCATTCAAAATTCCACACGCAGCGGAAAAGACAGACAATTAAAAATACTCCAGCAACGGTATATAACAACTGATCAGGAACTCAATTCACAAAAACATGCCCTAGCCAGTATCCTCCGAGAAGCTCATCTATCCACGACCGCTACAAGTTCGATATCCCAAGAACTTGAAACGAAAACCCACGACGGGGTCATCCATAATATACAATAATGATAACCGTCACATCGCATTAATAATTACATACCAATGAGAGTACAAAATAAGAATACGACCAATGTAATCTTATCGTCATAACTTTACCAAAATTCACATCTCGCACAGTACCCAAAGTTCTCAAAACATCATCATAACACACTGTTACGAAATCTGCTAACTCTGTCCAACCCAAATCTGTCGGGTAACATCATCACATCTCGACACGAAAACCAATTGTCCATCAAAGACAAATACCAACGGAAATACGGAACATACCTCGAGATGCATAATACCACGACAATCATGTCAGTTTAATCCGAGATCAGGTCAATGCAACATACGGGCACGGTCCTAACACAAGACCTACAAATGCATACTCATATGACAACGTCAATATGCTCAAAACAATAACAATAGTGTATACTCAATGGAAATCCCATGATCCAGCGCCCTTAGCATAGATCCCAAGATGATTCTACTAGATCAACACGAGGTGGATAACCAACAATATACATATGCACAACAACACATGATAAAATCAATGATGCGAATCCACATGATTCCATCAACACAACACTGGGTAATCCAACGATCCAGCGCCCTCAGCATAGATCCCCATGATGATCGCGTCGGACCAACGCATGGTGGAAAACCTGTACAACGATCCAGCGCCTTCATCATATATCCCCATGATGATCCCGTCGGACCAACGCATAGTGGACATCCGATCCTGCGCCCTCAGCATAGATCACACGATCCCATCGGATCAACACAACATAAACATTACAATTATGTATATACATATGCAACTCAATATGTTCATCAACATGAACAACATATGAATAAAAAACATGAACGACACTATGATGAAACAACTAGGACGACTTCATGTTCAGCAACATGAATGACAACCTGCATGACCAACATCATCAACACTAAACCGAATCAAACTAAGATACTTGTCCTGAGTTCTTCAGGAGAAATATCGATGTCAAATCATCACCGGTGATTATCCTCAATGCTCGGCGATCCAAACTTACCATGGACTATAGATACTCATATCCTCATCTTTATCGCAACGTAACCTTGATACCCGAATATGCTAATAACCGAGATAAAGCATATACATTATGATTTAACTCCCAGAATCGGAAAGACAACATATAATCCAAATCTCCAGAACTTGCAGTAATAATCATTGCTATATGCATTATAAACGAAATGAAACTGAAACCATTCATTAAACATTATAACTGAACAAGTAATAACTTGCCTCGATACCGATGAAACCGTCACCAAATCCATTGACGTCATCTACAAGTCTCTCGGCCCTGATCAATGCAATACGAACATTCTCGAGCTCAACCGCAACACACGATTATAATCACCGATCAATAATCTCAACCTATTACAATAATCAATAAAAAACAAGTTCGATAACGATCAACAATCAATAAAACCAATTCGCAAACCCAACGACTCAACAATATCTTGATTAACCACTAGTCTGATCAATCCAACTTAAACGATCATGAATTCATAACCAAAACAGGATATACTATACTGCATGTTGACTTAGCGCACGTTAATCACTTAACGTAGCGTGCGCTAAGTCGCTCCCATTAGCGTGCGCTAATGACATGAAATTGCATGTACTTCATGTTGTTACCCAAAATATTATCCGGAGATGATATTGCTGGAATGGTCGAGTAACAAACAAATGCGAGAACACTTCCGTGGGAAAGTAAATAACACAAGGTTTGCTGGGGTTGTTAGTCCCGAGCTTGAATGCTCTCGCGAGATGTTATTAATATGAATACTTTGGAGTACAAATATTAATATTAGAATCTATTACAATGATTGTAAAGACTCTAGTTATCTTAGCTATAGAGCGTGAAGATTGCCGGAAGAACCAGATATGATGCTCTGTGAGTTCTTGCTTTTGGTGTTCTGTATATGTGAATGAGTTTCATTGTCAATGGATTTCACTGTGTATGTGTATGTATTCGTCCAGTAGTTGTCTCCGTCCTTAGGCCACTGTTGGAGGCCTTTTATTTATAGTAGGAGAGGTTGCTAGGTCCTCCCTGGCGATCGCGGGCGACCACCGTATTCTATATTAGAATAATTTGGGCGATTGTCCCATCACGTGGGACTGTTTCCTTAAAGTCCGAGGCTGCTGCTGGCAGCCAGAAGTGCGAGCCAATGAGAAGTCCACACGCGTCCTGAGTTGATGTCATGGGTGGACCCACTTTGTACCTTTCGGCGGGCCTGTCGGTAGGTGTGAATGTGGTGACAGGCTGGGGTCAAAAGGCCTTATCTTGTGGCGCCTTTTGCGGATCTGCACGTGGGTCTTCATCCGAGATTCGGTCTTCGATGACTCTGACGGATGTCGGATTCATACGTGGTACGGGATGATCGTCTACAGTCGGACATTATAGACGATCGCCAGATACCGGTAGACGATTTCCTTGGATGCCGATCGCTAGGCGCTTGCCCAGCATCTATTTTCTTTGGCTGGCTCTTGACCATTATGCCGATCGCCATCGAGGCGTATAAATCGCCGCACAACAATTGCCCCCCAGCTCGCTTCGATGTTGAAAATATGGGGTGAGGTGGCTTTGTTAGCGATCGCCTGTTTTAGACGATTGACTCATCTGTTTGTGACAAGGATGATCGTCGCCTGCATGATCTGGTTTCGAATGCGGACGATCTCCTTATGCGCTAGAAATAGCGGGAAATGGAGACAGGCTCTCGAAACGTTGCAGGGACACGTGTCGCGCTCCCGTTGGGGGAGTCCGATGGTTTTGTCAGACCTGTCGGCTGGCGTGCCCTCGAAACGACGCGTACGTGGGTTTTGAGGGCTGCATTTAATGTGTCCCCCTCCCGACGGTTGCACTCCAGCCCCCGTGATTCCACCTATTTACACAAAGGTCCCTGTACTCGCCTATAAAAGGGTAGGGTCACTTCAGTTTATCTCTTTATGCGCCCCTGCCTTTTAGACGAGACTCTGCCGAATTTCTTTGAAGATTCTTGTGCCGACCGACTTTCTCTCTAGGTAAGAACATAAATTGTCTCTCCCCCTTTATTCTTCGAAACATGTCTGGAGGAGGATCTAAAGCTTATGAGGCCGGAAGCTCTTCTGCCGCCGTGACATTGCCTGCCCGGGAAGAGACCTCCGCGGTTCTTCACATGGAGACGGCCGTCGAGGCCATCTGTGCGGGAATCACACCCGCGGAGGTTGAAGAGCTCTTCAATGAGGCCGATGTGATGAGATAGGCGGCGGCGGGGGGGCAGAAGGGCTCGCCGGTGGATGAGGATGAAGCGGTGAGGCTGTACTGGGAGCAGAACAGCGTGTTCGGCCCGGCCTTTTTGGAGTTCGCTAAGCTCATGGAGAGGATTGCCGGACCACGTCCCCAGTTCGACTTCGGAGCATACTCTGCTGCCCACCCCTATGAGCTCGTGAAGCGGACGGCGTTTCGGGCCGCGGACCGCTCCCTATGGACCCTCGGTCAGATTCGGAGTTCGGCGACCAGGAAAGACTTGAGTCGTTGGAGGGCGAAATTCCACATCCCATCTGATGTCTCGTTGTATGTGCCCTCGGAGAATGAACATGCCGATCAACCTCCCGAGGGTTTGGTTGCTGTCAACGAAATGATCCTGGAGGCCGGCTTGCGGTTCCCATTACCGTTTGCCGTGTCATATTTGCTGATCGCCTGGAATGTGGCGCCGCTCCAGTTGACGCCGAACTCCTGGCTGCAGATTATTAGCACCCTGACACTTTTTGACGGTCATCGGTTGTTCCGTCTACCTACTGCGCTGGAAATGAACTATCTCTTCAAGTTGACTGCGCAGAAAGGATCGGTCGGCGGCTACCATATTCAGGGTCGCATGGGTTGGGTGGTCCTTGGGGTGCCGAAAAAGGTTCGGAGCGACCTGGAAAAATGGTGCTGGGTCGGTGGAGCGTGGAGGTCGGCATCGAGCGATAAGCCGGAGGAAGAGTTGGATATGCCCACCAGTTTTCGGGAGAGGAATCCGAGTAAGGGTTTAAACTCTCCCATTGTTTGGATACATCTTGAACTGATCTAATTTGGTTTCCTTTTTGCAGGATCCCTTGTTCCAGCGATCGACGATCTCCCTTTTGATTTTTTAATCGTCTGGGAGCGAATTCGCGGTCTGCCGGATTCTTACCTCGACGTTCGCACAGTCAACGACGAACCTCATTGGTTGGGAGCTCGCTTGTTTCGCTTCCCTCGCCACCTGAAGGTTCCAGGTATAAAATTTTGCTTCCTCTTCCTTGCTTGACGATCGTCTGATTGAAAGAGGTGTTTAACTTGTCTGAATTTCATCTTTGACAGAGATCCATTTTCCCCGCTATGCCGAGCCCCCGAGAGAGATTCTGATGTAGAACCCCGGTCTTTTGGGTTGTCTCCACCAGGGAAAGAAGACGGGTCGTGCCCCTACAACGACGTCCCGTCCCGTCCCCGAAGTGAGGCCTACTATAGTACCGGTCATCGAGCTGGAAGCTCGGGAGGAGGAGCAGCTCCAGCGCAACCGCAAGAGGCGGAGGCCGGAGGAGCCCCTGCCGACTGCTGATGCAGAGGTATCCATTTTGGAGCCGCCGGTTGCCGTGCCACCTATCTCTGCAGTTCCAATGGCGGAGGGGTCTAGGCCCTCAGCGGCCTTCTTGAAAACTGCGGCGATCGCCGAAGCTGAGACTCCGAGGGGCAAGCCCTTTTTCAGCCGCGACCTCGAGTTGGTCACCAGGTAAGACCGGTTTGATCTTTCTGAGTTAGGCTAATTGTGTAGGATGTATACTAACTTCCTTGTTTCTTTTTGTTTATGTTGCAGGGTCCGTCTTGCCGATCCGGACGTCTCGCAGATGGTGCTGGATTTCTTGGTGAGAAAGTCTCCGCGCCAGTCCCTCGACGTTCCTTCTTATGTCTCCCGGGCCATCAACTCTCTTCCTAAGGATTGCACGACCGATCTCGACGCGATTTCTCGTCGGCGGTCTGGAGATGCCATGCAGGCGACACTCGCCCTGACTCTCCAGGCGGCGACGATGGCCGCCCAAGCCGTTAAGGATTATGAGGGGCGACCCTCTACTGCTCGCCTCCATCAAGATCTTGAGGCTGATCGGAACCAGAATGCTGATTTCGCTAATCTGATAGTGGCCATGGAGAAGGAGCACCTGTAGACGGCCAAGCGAGCCAAACAGGACCTTGACCGGATGAAGGAAGAGCTTGGCCGGTCCAGGGAGGTGGCAGATTGGTTCCGTGATAATATGACGGACGCTCGCCGGTTGCACGCGGCCTCGCAAGAGGAGGTGACTGGGCTGAAGGCGACAGTGGATCGGCTCAACGACGATCTGGAGAAAGCGAAGGGAGAACTGGCTGCCAAGGTGGCCGAGCTCGCGGAAGCGGAGAAGACGGCCGCGGGGCTGAAGGAGAAGTTAAAGGCGATCGAGACCGATCCCTACCTTAATGTGGAGTACGTCGGCGAGTTCGCATACTATATGGCTTACCCCGACGCTATCCGTGCAGCCAAGAAGGTAGGGATCGAGGTCGGCCCTATGGTGGAAACCTTCAAGGCCTATGTACTTGAGCATCCTTTGCAGCCGGACTTCTCCCTGCCGATCCTTGATCTCACTGACTTAGGGATTGATCTGAGCTGGTATCCATTTCCGGATAAAGTTATTTATCCTAAAGCGGGTGAGAAAGCACGCGCCGATCCGCCTACTGGAGGCAAAGGCCAGTCGGGGGTGGCCTGAGTGAGGCTGGAGTTTGTTTTGTTTTCCTTTGCTTTGTAATTTCCAGTTTTCTCTTGTATTGCCTTCCGGCTTGTATGTACGATCGTTTTGAATGGAATAAAATACTTCTTCTTCGCATCTGATTCTTTATATGTACGATCTTCTCTTCTGAATGTTTGCTTATGAATTTATACAAGTGTTTACACAATTGCACCCGATGTCATGTTTGTACGATCGACTGTCTGAATGTTCCGCATCGCTTCGAATTTATGTATTGGTACACTTGAAAATTCTTACTTGTAAACTTCTTGAACAAAACTGATCGTCATGTGTGTATTTGAACGAAGCCGATCGTGTATGGTCCCTTCCTCCCGATCGCATTTAGGAATAGCTCCACTTTGCCCCTTGTTTTTGTTTACTTAGTGTAAGTAAGGGAACGAAAATAGTATGTTTGACGAGCTATCTTGAGTTTTGCCGATTCTTTGAGGGAGGACAACTGTTTCTACTTTGAGGAGCCGTGTACGGTCACGGAGTTCGATGGACCGACCTCCATAACCGTGTCTTTATGTGCGAGGGACATTCCATCCGTAGGTCTGTCCCGCGACTCACTTTATTGTTAGGGTCCTCCGTTAGGTTGCGCCCGCCTTGTATTTAAACGAAAGGCGAGCGGTCTTGGTCTGGAGGAGTCCTTACACGGGGCGCCGTCGGTTTATTCAACTTCACGTCCGTGGCTTGTTAGCACTTTTATACCTCGGGTCGGCATGTTAGATGGCGACCCTCGACGGTATACGTTGTGATGGGGTAGGGACACGTCGCCTTGTCCGGGTACATCATGTTAGATGATGTACTTTTGAGGGCGCGCGAGCGTGTCCAAGGATTTAATTGGAGGGTCCTTCGGCTACGTTCGCCTCGTATTTAAACTAAGGGAGAGCGATCGCAGCCCAAAGGAACCTTGCATGGACGAAGCTTTCGGTTCCATCGACCTCTAGGACCATGGCTGCACTTTTCTACCTAGGATCGCCAGGTCAGATGACGACCCTCGACGGTATACATTGTGCTTGGAGGGGCGATCGCTCGCATAGATCTGTCAGGTTAGATGACGATCTCTTGTAGGTCGAGCGAGTCGTCCTCTTCTATTTTGTTTGATTTCGTCGAGGCCAATCATATATATGGGATTGAAGAATCTCATTAAAATCTGCGTACATTGGGTAACTGAATACAAAGTTTTTACTGGTAGTATTTCTTCAAATGCACGGCGTTCTAGGGATATTGTTCCGGAGTGCCATATGGGTGTTCGAGTTCGTAAGCTCCCCTAGTTAGCCACTTAGATATCCTGAAGGGGCCTTCCCAATTCGGGCCAAAGACTCCTGTGTGAGTCTGGAACTTTTTGAGGACTAGGTCGCCCACTTGGAACTGTCTTTCCTTGACCTTCGAATTGAAGAACTTCTCGGATCTCCTTTTGTGGATTGTGTTCTTCATTTCCGAGGTGACTTCTCATTGGCTCGCACTTCTGGCTACCAGCAGCAGCCTCGGACTTTAAGAAAACAGTCCCACGTGATGGGACGATTGCCCACATTATTCTAATATAGAATACGGCGGTCGCCCGCGATCGCCAGGGAGGACCTAACAACCTCTCATACTATAAATATAAGGCCTCCAACAGTGGCCTAAGGATGGAGACAACTACTGGACGAATACATACACATACATAGTGAAATACATTGACAATGAAACTCATTCACATATACAGAACATCAAAAGTAAGAACTCACAGAGCATCATATCTGGTTCTTCCGGCAATCTTCACGCTCTATAGATAAGATAACTAGAGTCTTTACACTCATTGTAATAGATTCTAACATTAATATTTGTACTCCAAAGTATTCATATTAATAACATCTCGTGAGAGCATTCAAGCTCGGGACTAACAACCCCGACAAACCTTGTGTTATTTACTTTCCCACGGAAGTGTTCTCGTATTTGTTTGTTACTCGACCATTCCAGCAATATCATCTCCGGATAATATTTTGGGTAACAACAATTGGCGCTAGAGGGAGGGGTGCTCCTTAACCTTCATTTTTATTCCGACCGTCTCGAAGAACACTCACTGTCCTCCGGGGCATATACTTGAAGAAACACTCACTGTTCTTCAAAGAAAACTTTCAGAAACATGACGTCAGATACGACCTCTAAAAGAGCCACCCTGCGATCTACCGGACATATCGTTCCGGCCCAGACCGAATCCTAACCTACGGCGGAAGGCGACCGCGGCGACGCTAGGCTCTCACTCCCGCCCCCGAGGGACGGTCCCAGCCTCTCACTCGATCAGTTCCAAACCGCGGAACAGATCGAGGAGGCTATGGCCATCCTCAGGGAGCAACGGAGGGCATGCGACTCGCCCACCATTACTCCATCAGCCATCCGCCGTGGAGGCAAGCGGAAGCTCAAGGGGAAATATGTCGAAAAATTGTCAGAAAGCCCCGAGCCGCAGGGAAAGGCGCTCGTAAGGCGGGACGAATCCATCTTCAGCCGCCTAGGGAGTGATCCCTCGTGGCAACCCGGTCATTCAGGCCCCAGACGGGAGACATCGGAGTCTGAATCCATCACCAGAAGTTCGGCATATCCAACTCCCAGAAGACAAGCCGGCCAACGGGCCCCTACTCGCCCAAGAATTGAGCCCGGTGGCGGAGAACTCGCCGCCTACCACGGGGCCAGGAGATCGGTACACAATCGCCCCAGCTCCCGCTCCGAGAGCCAATCAGCGAGGAGTCAGGCTACGGTTATGGCCGCCATGCAGCGCCAGCTCGATGAAATGAAGGCGCTCCTAGAGACGGGGGCATGCGCCAAGAGATCGATCGTTGGACCGAGTAAGCCACTCGCGGCCCAGATCGAGCTCGCCCCAGTTCAACCGAAGATCGCTCCCCCTCAAACACCTCTATACGAGGGGAGATCGGATCCTGAGACCCATTTGAGAAAATTTCGGATTTACATGACCGGATATGGAGCATCGGACGCGACAAAGTGCTGAATGTTCCCATTGACATTGGGCGATCTCGCCCATAGGTGGTACATCTCACTGCCACCTTGCTCGATCAATTGTTTTGAGAAGCTGGCGAACGACTTCACGTCGTATTTCGCCGCCAAAGTTGCTCGACCAGAAGGCCCCCACCGCATGATGAAAATCAGGCAGGGGAAGAACGAGCCTGATGAAGACTACATCGACCGGGTGGATGAAATAGTCCTCACCGGTGAGCCTATTAGCGACGAGTTCGCTCTCTACTCGGTCCTAGGGGGATTCTATGGCCATTCGCCCATGTTCAGGAACCTTACAAAGGACATCCACCCGACCTACGCGATCTTTCGCGTCAGGGCCGCTGATTTCCTAGCTAGGCAGATGATGCTCACCCTCCGCTTAGGTGAGGGATCTACCGGGGAAGGGAAGGCGCCATCTTCCATCCTGAAAAAGGCGGTCGCCAAGCCCAGAAAAGCGATCGCGAAGCCGCCTGGCAAATTCAAAGCTTTCGAGGATGTGGAGGTTCACCTCCTCCGCAACCTCAACCTATCTCCGGCCCACATTTTCAACGCCATCAAAGGGCGCGAATGGCTTAGCAGACCGAAGCCGGTGAGGGACCACGGTCATCTAGACCGCAACAAATTCTGTGCCTACCACAAGAGTCCCGACCACAACACCAGCCAGTGTCGTGACCTCCTCAGACAACTCTGGCGACTGTTTGAGGAAACTTGGTTACCAATCCAAAACCTCGAGCAGAGAGGACCGGAGGGCGCGAACACCGACAAAACGATGGAATCCCTCCCAATCTGGTCGCAAGGATCGAGAAGAATGAGCCGGAGTACTCTGATGAATCGATCCCTCCGATCAACCCTGGCGGCCGGATCAATATGCTTCAGCCGGGAGGTGGAAACCTCGGAGGCCTTTCCCCGGTTTCCACTCTGTCGAACAGAAAGAGGAAGGCCGAATTAAGGGCGTTCGCCGGGGTCCATGTCGTGGTACCCCCAGAGCCGACCATCTCCAAAGACGCGCTCATCACTTTCTCCAACAAGGATAGGGAGGGAGTGCAATGCCCCAAAGAGGATGCATTGGTGATCTCTGCATGTATCCTTGGGAAAATGGTCGATCGCGTGCTGGTTGACAATGGGAGCTTTTGCAATATCATATTCTAATCCGCTCTTGACCATCTCGGCAACCTGACCAAGTTCATCAAGCCATTTGACACCGAGCTCCAAGGGTTCGGCGACAGCACAGTCCAAACCTATGGAAGGATCAAGCTCTCTATCGAGCTAATATGTTATTACGATCCCAAGGTTAGGATTACTAGGAACCTCAACTTTGTATCATAGATAGGCCCAACATCTATAATGGGTTCCTAGGTCGTCCATTTCTAGAAACCTTCGAGGCGGTCGCCTCTTCCTTCTTTTACTGTATCAAATTCCCCACTGCCGATGGGATGGTCGGTACTGTAAAAGGAGACCAACTAATGGCTAAGAAATGTTTGAATTACTCCTGTGTCGTAACTTCTTTCAACTCTTCCCATACTGTTTATAACATTGAGACGATCGACAATCAAATGATGGAGATCGACGAGCCAAGCACCTCGAACCAACCCAACTCAGAGGACGGCATCTCGCATCGATTGACGGACGACATCGAGTCAAGGAATGGTTTCGAGCCAAGCCTCGACATCGACCTGAGAATCGAGTCCGAAAATCGTTCCAAACGAGAAGCGACCGTCCCCATTGAAGAGTTGGAAAGTATAATGATAGATCCGGCTCGCCCAGAGCGGGAAGTACAGATCGGCATGAGCGTCGGCCTCGAGTTAAAGGATGGTCTGATCAGTTTACTACGTAAGAATATTGGAGTCTTTGCCTGGTCGCATCAAGATATGGTCCCATAAGTCCTGAACACGCTTGCCACTATCTAAAGTTTGACTCGACAAGGAAGCCTGTTCACCAGAAACGTAGGAAATTCAGTCCAGAGAAGTACGCAGCGCTCGACATAGAAGTCAAAAAGCTACTCGATAACAAACTAATCGGAGTAGCTACAGACGAGCCACATTGGGTAGCCAACGCGGTGCTCGTCAAAAATCCGAGCAACTCCTGGATGTTATGCATTGACTTCACCGACCTCAATGCGGCATGCCCAAAAGATCACTTTCCGATGCCTCATATCGACCACTTGGTCGATAGTACAGCAGGTTGCGAAATGATGTCGTTCATGGATGCCTTCGCCGGATACCATCAGATCCCAATGGCGGAGAAGGACATAAAGCACACATCGTTCCACATGGAAAAAGACATATACTTTTGGGTCCGAATGCCATTCGTCCTGAAGAATGCAGGGGCGACCTACCAACGGCTAGTCAACGGGATCTTCGCCAACCAGATCGGAAAGACCATGGAGGTCTACATTGACGACATCGTGGTGAAAAGCCTCAAAAAGGAACATCACCTCAATGACCTTGCCGAGACGTTCGCCATCCTCAAGAGGTTCAATATGAAGCTGAACCCCAAAAAATGCAACTTCGGGGTGAGCTCCGGAAAATTCCTGGGGCACATCGTGAGCCAAAGGGGGATCGAGGTGAACCCCACCAAGATCCAGGCGATCCTAGACATGAAGGAGCCACAGAATGTCAAGCAGGTGCAACGCCTCACGGGTTGTCTAGCTGCCCTCAACCATTTCATATCTCGGATCGGGGATAAAAGCAAGCCATTCTTCGCGACCATAAAGAACAAGAAGTTCGCATGGACAAAGGAGAGTCAAATAGCGGTCGCCAAGATCAAGGAGTATCTATCTAACCCCCAGATCTTGGCAAAGACGATCCCCAGTGAAAAGCTATTCCTTTACCTGGCAGCCTCGGAGGTCACGCTGAGTGCTGTTTTAGTGCGAGCAGAGGAGCAAGTCCACTTGCCGATCTACTTCGTTAGCCAAGCGCTCCATGACGCGGAAACGCGATACATGCCTCTGGAGAAGATCGCCTACGCTCTAGTCATGAGTGTTCGCAAGCTAAGGGCCTACTTCTTCGAACATCAAGTGGAGGCAGAAATATTATCCGGAGATGATATTGCTGGAATGGTCGAGTAACAAACAAATGCGAGAACACTTCCGTGGGAAAGTAAATAACACAAGGTTTGTCGGGATTGTTAGTCCCGGGCTTGAATGCTCTCGCGAGATGTTATTAATATGAATACTTTGGAGTACAAATATTAATTTTAGAATCTATTACAATGAGTGTAAAGACTCTAGTTATCTTAGCTATAGAGCGTGAAGATTGCCGGAAGAACCAGATATGATGCTCTGTGAGTTCTTGCTTTTGGTGTTCTGTATATGTGAATGAGTTTGACTGTCAATGGATTTCACTGTGTATGTGTATGTATTCGTCCAGTAGTTGTCTCCGTCCTTATGCCACTTTTGGAGGCCTTCTATTTATAGTAGGAGAGGTTGCTAGGTCCTCCCTGGCGATCGCGGGCGACCGCCGTATTCTATATTAGAATAATATGGGCGATCGTCCCATCACGTGGGACTGTTTCCTTAAAGTCCGAGGCTGCTGCTGGAAGCCAGAAGTGCGAGCCAATGAGAAGTCCACACGCGTCCTGAGTTGATGTCAGGGGTGGACCCACTTTGTACCTTTCGGCGGGCCTGTCGGTAGGTGTGAAGGTGGTGACAGGCTGGGGTCAAAAGGCCTTATCTTGTGACGCCTTTTGCAGATCTGCACGTGGGTCTTCATCCGAGATTCGGTCTTCGATGACTCTGACGGATGTCGGATGCATACGTGGTACGGGACGATCGTCTACAGTCGGACATTATAGACGATCGCCAGATGCCGGTAGACGATCGCCTTGGACGCCGATCGCTAGGCGCTTGCCCAGCATCTATCTTCTTTGGCTGGCTCTTGACCATTATCCCGATCGCCATTGAGGCGTATAAATCGCCGCACAACACTTCAGATACCGATCAACACATGGCGATTATCAAGAACACTAAGTGATTCGAAACCATGTTCATAGCTATCAAAACAACGAAATCCGATATAGGTAATCATCCAACTTATAATCCAATTCATATATTCACATATCATCTTCTTCCTCAAATATCAACATATGAACACCAATAATTCATAATCATCGTCCATGTTCACCATCATATGAAGAAACCAACAACAACAGCATCAAAGACCCGAGTTGAAGGAAGACATTAGCCAACATATCTCTTTGAAGATAAACAACACAATTTGAAACCATTCGAATCATATCATTACCCGAATATCAATAATAACATCAACATAACTCGGTAAGCAATCTCATAATCATACTTATCAACTTGCTTATATGATAATCATCAACTTAAGAACATCAACATTCAATCCAAACCGAAATCCAAAGATGAAGATTAATTACCTTTTTGGAGGAATGGATTGAATCCCAAGTTTGAACCCGTTTCCAATCGATTCCAAGCTTCAAATGTTGTTATGGATGATTAACTCCACCTTAATCCAGTGTTTGGAACCTCAAATACTTCTCAAGGCTCTCTCTATCAACTCACATAAAGAAATGGATGGAAAATGCCGAATAATGGCCAACTGCACTTATATATATACTGTACATTATTAACATATGATAACATCTTCATTTAACGTACGTTACACTCTTAGCGTGCGCTAACTGTCTTTATTAGCGTGCGCTATCGCAGTCCAGAGGCTACTGCCTTACTGTATGAAAGGATTTACGTACGCAATGCCCATGCAATAGTGTACGTAAAGGCCTCTACTTAGCGTACGCAAACTTTCATCCATAGCGTGCGCTACTCATAGTTGACTTACTACAGTCTGCACCTACCCCCGTGTCCCCACATGCCAAAAGCTCTGACAAGGATAAGATTCATTTTGGACCGATCTGATGTTAGCGTGCGCTAACAATATGTATTAGCGTGCGCTAACCCTTCACAACAAACATCCATTGACTCGTCGGCACATGCGCCGAAAGTGGACGGGTCCACACGTAGATTCCCTCTGAGCTATTCTGCATTAGCGTATGCTAACCTATGCCCGTAGCGTGCGCTATACCTGCACGATAGCGTGCGTTATTCATGAATATTAGCGTGCGCTAATAATGCTACACTTAGCCATTTTCAGCTACTCTTGTTCAACATCTCGACCGGCAAAATACGAACATACGGCATACTGAATACATATACATCTTCCAACAATATTCTCATACGATAAGACCTACACACAATGCCTTCCAATGTAACTGTCAACCAAGTGCGGTAATAATACCAATACAGATGTCTCAGTTCTTCATTTATTTTATCCATACTGTACAGATTCCACGCTGTACATTATAACTCGGATAGAATAATATTAAACAATAGTAGTAGAAATTCCGGATATTACATCATGGTTCAAAATGCTTAATATTGATGCACCGCGTTTCATCCATATAACATGGCTATTATGACGTATACTTGCAAATTGAGAATTAAAATTCTTGGTTGATCTGATGCACTTTGGTGGATTTTGTCTACACTTTTGATCATGACTAGGCGCATCCTCCTTGGTATTTATTTATGCTTTGAAAGTTCAAACGTAATCAGTGGTTTTTAAACAGCTTTAGCTGTGCCGACATTCCGACTTTCTCTGCAAGTCTACCAAGTTGGAGTTACCGAAAGGATCATTAGTCGAGATAAGAAATCGAACACCCTGCTGCATTTAAACACACCTATGGCTGTCATTGCCATGTTTTTGCATCAACACTTATGCCATTAGATATGGTCTCAACCTTGTTTTCTCACTAAACTTGGGAAATACTAAAGTAGCCAATTAAAACATGTACTGTGATCTGAGTTTAATGATCCGTATGGTGCACAACCTATGGATAGAAAGATACGAAAATCTAATTTCCAAAACACCTGACTGTTCATCCATAGCCTTCCTAACAAGGGAGTTACCACTGTTTTAGTGAACAAAGGTCAAGCTGCGTGAAATTTTATTTCCAGCGATTGTGCTAACTTTTGTCCCAACCAACTTGGTTCTGATCGGCCAAAAAACTTATCCTAAAAATAGGAGTTCTTGAGTCGCTCGCAAATATATACGAGGTAGAAGTAGTTTGTGGTAAGTTCTACCAAGGTCTTTTCTCACGAGGATTGTCCAACAGGGCTTCGTATAATCTTTTGTTATAGATTGCGAGAAATAAATACTAAAATAGATTATTGGGTTTTTAAATATTAACTTAATTAAAATGCACTATGTTTAATTTAAACTATTTTTAATAAGACTTTTTAATAAGACTATTTTTAATACTACTATTTTTAAGAAGACTATTTTTTTAACTAGTGGAAATGAATAGAATTGAAATGAGTTGGAATTTATAAAATTTAGGGGATTACGGGTTCATTAAATTAGGTTTTTAATTAAGTATAGGAATTGATTTACACGGATATAAAAGAAAAACGAATGTTTATCGAGTAATCAACTTTTCACCTCTGTACTTTCGTAATCAAAGATGTCTTAACCACTTTCGCAATCTTAAGATGTTGATAACAAGATTAACACTTGATAGATTGAAGAGATATGTTTCCAATTCACTCAACAATCAATCAAGGAGATTTCATTAGTAGAAATAGGATATGATCAATCTCTATTTAAACCAATTAGTCCTTTTTAATCAAAATAGTGTAAATCAATCAAATACTCAATATATAACCTAATAGAAATCCCCCTTCCCCTAGGAAGAAAGATTAGCTACTCATTGGTTTATACAAACTAAAATTATAATAGAAATAATTGATATACATAATATATATATATATAAACTTTTAATTACTAGAACTTAATGACAATAGATAAAACTTATTTGAATATGATGAATCAAAGTGCAAGAAACAAACTTCAAAATATAACTTCAAACTTGTTTAAAGGTTACAAGCTTACCAAAATTGAAAGTAAAATACTAAGTGCTTATTGATCAAGCACTTTTCAATTACAAACTAAATGAAAGAAAAACTTCAAACCAAAAATAAAATACAAACTAAAATTGAAAGTTCTAAGGAAAATATATTGCTAAAGGAAAGGAGTATTTCTTAGCAAGAAGTTGAGGATTTCTTGGTAAGAATGTGTGTTGATTTTGCAATGGGTGAAGATGCCCTTTTATAGGTGATTTTCAAGAATACAATTGATTATTTAATTCAAAATATCTATTGTAATATCATTTTTTTAATTCTTTGTTCACACTTCACCCATGACTTTGATTTTTCAGATTTTTGACCATAATCTTGTGGTTGAGTTCACAAGTTGGTCAAAAATGGACTAATTTTGCATGGCATCTGCTGAAAAACGGCGATGTAAAACGGCCCAGTTTGCCCCGTGTTGTGCGCCGTTTTGTGGTGACTCGGTCTTCTTCCGGAATACGCGTGAGGACACGGCGCTAAATGCCGGCCGTGTGTGAAACGGCCCAAGACACGGCCTCTTTTGCGCCGTATGTGAAACGGCCGACAGAACACGGTCCATTTTGCGCCGTTTTGTATGGTCGTTTGTCCTGGAAAAATTCCCGTCGTTGGATTTGATCTTGTTTTCCGTCCTTTTTGATGCTTCATGTCAGTAATCTGTAAAATAACCATTTTTAGCTCATGTTTGGACATATCTGTAAAATATATATTTTTAATCACAAATCAGTACAATTATGAATTTTGTATATGAATTTTAGATCAATTATGCACCAATCAAATACCCCACACTTAAATTCTTGCTAGTCCCGAGCAAGACTCATTATTAATCACACACAAAATAAAAATCAAAATAAGACACAAAATAAAAAATAAAAAATAATACACACAAATTTAAGAAAAATAATTATATATAAAGATAAAAAGAGATCAAAATGCCATTAATACACAATAACCAACTTTATACAGTAGATAGAAAATGAATCAAGATTCAAAATAAATCTACTAACGATTTTGAAGTTAAAACACGGTTTTTATTTTTGTAATTCCAAAATGCAAGGTTTCCCCTAAAGGTTGATTATTTCTTTCCCACTCGTGACTTCACACGACTCCCTTTAATGGTTGCTCTCGATCACTCGTTTATTTTTCGACTCAATATGAAGAAGAATTTCATCGGCGTCATCAAATATTGTGATTTTCACAAAATTGAGTGTATTGAAATTCATTGCTAATTAATTCAAATCTGCTCATAAACTACATCCCTTTTAGTGATAGCTTTCACACCGTTATTTGCTAACGTGTAGCTCTTTTCACTAACACAATTTCTATCTCATTATTTTTCTTTCGTAAAAAGGTGATAGCTTTCACACCGTTATTTGCTAACGTGTAGCTCTTTTCACCAATTTTTACGAGACGGCTACGCACCAACAATGGTTAGTCCTTTATTTTTCGCAAAATTTAAGACTTCCAAAATTAGGCATTTATTCTTTGCTCAACACTTCTCCTTTTCGTCATTTATTTTTTTAGGTGATAGCTTTCACACCGTTATTTGCTAACGTGTAGCTCTTTTCACCAATGACTCCTTTTTTAGGGAATAGAATTTTTGCGAGAAAATCATTTTTAGTTAAGCATGAAAAATCAAAACTCGACAAATTAAGTAAATTTCAGTTTTATTTTTCATCAACCAATTGATTCTTCTTTTCTCAAGGTAACGAATGACTCGATTTTATATGATAATTACAAGGCTTGGAAAGAGAGATTAAGGCTCAAAAAAAAAAATTTGGAATATACAATTTTTTTTACCGGTTAAAACGATTTTAGAAGCTTGTATATAGTTAATTTATTGGTGTTTATGGCCAGATCTAGAAATCTCACAAATCAAAATACTATATATATATATATATACTAAAAAAAAAAATTAAGGCAAATAAAAACACACCAAAATACTAACACACTAAAACATACTACAACAAACCACCCCCAAACTTGAAAATAAAAGCTGTCCTCGTTTTAAAAATAAAATAAAAATACAAATCAATGCGAAAAGCAGAATACTCCCTGGTAAGAAAGTAGATGTCTGAGCCTAACTCCTAGAAGAATCTGCAAGAGAATAAAAATACGAGGCACACAAAAAAGACAATAAAATATACACGTAAGTATAACAAAAATTATTAGATGAGCATCAAGAAAGTCCGAAGAGTCGCCTTATGCTGCCATCAAAGTTTTAAAAAAAAAAAAAAAAAAAAAGCAAAACACGAAATAAAAATTACAACAATACATAAATCGCGAATAGATGCGCGTCAAGAGATCAAGAAGAAACTCCTTAAGATGCCATCATTTAGCACGATTATTAAACACGAAAGTAAAAATACAAGAGGTCCGTCATGGGTTATCAAAGGAGAGGAATGAATCCACTTTTCGTTTTCTCCTTGTAAAATCTTCTACCTGGACAATTTTAGCTAGAGTGGATCTGGTTGAGGAACAAATTCATTGAGTTTTTGATTAGTTCTTGGTGTTGTTGCAACGACTATGATTCGTTTTGCACGCTCGGAAATAAAGCCCTTTTCGGCGAGTAGTCGATGAAAGACAAGTAAACCATCAAAGAAACCATTGACATTAAGCACTCCTATTGGTTTTGATGAACATTTAGCTGGGCTCTGGTAACCACATGAAAAAGTTCCTCAAGGGTGCCAAAACCACCGGGAAGGGCGATAAAGGCGCCAGAATTATTTATCATGTGAGTTATGCGATCTTGCATATTCACAGATCTAAACTCATCTCCAATAGTTGACCCGGTGATTTTACTTTCAGCCAGAGGTTTTGGGATTACTCCCAACACTCTTACTCCTTCCATATAGGCAGAAGCAGCAGCTCGTCCCATTAATCCTAGACTTCCTCCTCCGTAAACTACATGAATGCATTTTTCTCCTAAAGTACGACCCAAGTCGTGGGCTGCTTCAGTGAAGCATGCCTCTTTTCCAGAACTAGATCCACCAAAAATGCAGCATGTGTAAAATTTTTTTGTGGAAGATGATGACTCCATTTTTGAAAAGAATTTTATTTAGAGAGAAAAAGAGAAAAGTACAAGTTTGAGGGATGAATAAAAGAAACAAGCACAAAGGTTATTTATAGAAGAAAAGATGAGGAAAAATTGTTTAACAAGTTTGTGATTGCGTTTGATTGTGCTTCAACTACTCAATAGAATAATGAAAGCTTTTATCGCGTATCACATTTTTATTCGAGAAAATCTCACCACACGACAAAATAAAAGATACTTACGCGTATGTACGGTAGTTGTGATTGTGGCTCACATCTTCCTCACGATTTTACGTTCGAAGCGGCCTAAACGCCTTCTATGAGTGGGAGAAGCTTCCCATCCAATTTTCTTACAAATTGGCAAACAGGTCTTTTAACGTCGATTCCCAAGGCGTTGTTCATATTGGTTTGAATTTATTCCACAAACATTGAATTCGTAATACACAAGTCCACTAGGATGCGTGTCAAGAGAAATTTCGATATTATCTAAATTCTCCTTATTCGGACCATCATTAATGAACCGAATTTTATCTTCTCTTTGTAGATGGAATTCCTAAAGATCGACATTTTGCATTACAGTTCCATCTAGCACATTTATAGCAAACGGCTAGAATCTTTGCTCGTCGTTTCTTGGCATATGAACTTTTTCCAAGCCCTGGTAAGAATCTAGTTGGTGTTTCTGTGAATTCACCTTCTATTCTTACTTTGGCTTCGATAATGAATCTTATGTCAAAAGGTATGCTTTTATTCGTAAGCAACCTCATCCTTTCAAGCCTTGTTTTGTAAATATTTAAAATTGCATTTTTGCTTAGAAAGGGAAATCTTTTTTCAATTTTATACAATGTTTCTTCCATGACAAAAAAAAAAAAATTAAAATGAAAAACGATAAAATATCTACAAATATCAGTTGTTTGTGGGAAACTGAAAAATCCGACTTTAATAGTCACGGAGTACCGTTATCCGCCACTTGACCGGACAGAAAAATTATATTTGGCCTAAAACAATCCCCGGCAACGGCGCCAAAATTTGATCGGCCAAAAAACTTATCCTAAAAATAGGAGTTCTTGAGTCGCTCGCAAATATATACGAGGTAGAAGTAGTTTGTGGTAAGTTCTACCAAAGTCTTTTCTCTCGAGGATTGTCCAACAGGGCTTCGTATAATCTTTTGTTATAGATTGCGAGAAATAAATACTAAAATAGATTATTGGGTTTTTAAATATTAACTTAATTAAAATGCACTATGTTTAATTTAAACTATTTTTAATAAGACTTTTTAATAAGACTATTTTTAATACTACTATTTTTAAGAAGACTATTTTTTTAACTAGTGGAAATGAATAGAATTGAAATGAGTTGGAATTTATAAAATTTAGGGGATTACGGGTTCATTAAATTAGGTTTTTAATTAAGTATAGGAATTGATTTACACGGATATAAAAGAAAAACGAATGTTTATCGAGTAATCAACTTTTCACCTCTGTACTTTCGTAGTCAAAGATGTATTAACCACTTTCGCAATCTTAAGATGTTGATAACAAGATTAACACTTGATAGATTGAAGAGATATGTTTCCAATTCACTCAACAATCAATCAAGGAGATTTCATTAGTAGAAATAGGATATGATCAATCTCTATTTAAACCAATTAGTCCTTTTTAATCAAAATAGTGTAAATCAATCAAATACTCAATATATAACCTAATAGAAATCCCCCTTCCCCTAGGAAGAAAGATTAGCTACTCATTGGTTTATACAAACTAAAATTATAATAGAAATAATTGATATACATAATATATATATATATATATAAACTTTTAATTACTAGAACTTAATGACAATAGATAAAACTTATTTGAATATGATGAATCAAAGTGCAAGAAACAAACTTCAAAATATAACTTCAAACTTGTTTAAAGGTTACAAGCTTACCAAAATTGAAAGTAAAATACTAAGTGCTTATTGATCAAACACTTTTCAATTACAAACTAAATGAAAGAAAAACTTCAAACCAAAAATAAAATACAAACTAAAATTGAAAGTTCTAAGGAAAATATATTGCTAAAGGAAAGGAGTATTTCTTAGCAAGAAGTTGAGGATTTCCTGGTAAGAATGTGTGTTGATTTTGCAATGGGTGAAGATGCCCTTTTATAGGTGATTTTCAAGAATACAATTGATTATTTAATTCAAAATATCTATTGTAATATCATTTTTTTAATTCTTTGTTCACACTTCACCCATGACTTTGATTTTTCAGATTTTTGACCATAAAAATATCTTGTGGTTGAGTTCACAAGTTGGTCAAAAATGGACTAATTTTGCTGTAACACCCCCAATCCACTCAGGGATATTACACGCCGTAGACCCTCTCCTCGAGGATCTACCAGGCTGGTAATCGACATTTAACATCTCGACAATGCCTTCAAGGCTACACTGACTCAGTAGACCGATTTGGTCTTTCCACAAATACATACAACTCAAATACAACTCATGCCCACGCAGGGGACAAAATACAATTACACCTGCATAACGGAACAATACAAAGAATGGAAAATAAAGTACAACCGAACCAACACACGATATACGGTTCCTCATGTGATTAGTATCGATCATCTCTCATCATCCTTCGTGCCGACCCCGTGTTATGCTCCAAAACACGAATGCAAAACAGACATCCACCCCGAATACTCGGGGTTAGCAAAACTCCACCTTTGTTTTGCTAGTGCAAATACAAAGTGCAAATACGAGCCATACAATTCACATTCCACGAATAACAATAACCGAGGATCCTCAAAGATCCAAACGAAACGAAAAGTACTTCGAGGCAAGGGTTTGAGGAAACATTTCAAAAGCGAAATATCATAAATCAATGGGAATAATTTATAAAGCGGTTTAGAATGCCATCGAGAGTTTTAATAGAAAACAATTTAGGATTATCAAATCCTACTTTTCAAAAATCCAAAAGACAAAGGGAGTCGCGCCCCAAAAGTTTACTTTACGGAAAATGACATTAACCAAATCGTTGGGATTTTAGCCCCAAATCCGTAAAACGACTTTTACAAAACCCTTGGGATTTTAGCCCCAAATCTCATCAACTCACAGTACACAAGAACGACCACGAGGTTCGTATCCCAACATCAAAATCCACAAATAAAGGATTTAAAACATAAACCACAAAATACTCTAGAGCCATCCTAGCCAAGTAGGCCAAACGAACAACTTACCTCTTACACACTTAGTCAATGCATGCAATCATGAAAACCGTTCAAAAGCACTCATTTAGGAAATGCCAATATCAAATCACATTTGCCAAATGCACCACAATTAACCGCGGACCCATAGCTTCGTGGATCCCTGCCGAGACCCCGTCGGATCTAACCCACAGTGGTTAAAAGCAAGCTCGCGGTCCACAGCTTCGTGGAGCCCTACCGAGACCCCGTCGGATCTAACCCGTAGTGAGCATACACACACACACGTTACTCATGCAATACCAACATGCTAAGAATGTAAGTTCATTAAGAATACTCACTAGAGATGGCCATTAACTCGACACCATTACCAAACTCTTCAAAAATACAATAACAAGCTTAAATACGGAATACACAATTCCATAACTTTAAACAAGAGGAGTATCCTCATAAAATCCTTCAACATTCAAAATAATCAAATCATAATCAATTCTCAAAACACCGTTCACAAAACACAGCGTTTTGTAAGTAAGCCTTTTACGAGGCCTAACCTAAATGCTTTTGATACTTCATTTCAAATAACCAAACAAACACATCAAGGCGACCACCGATCATCATATACATAAAGCGAGAAAAGTATGGGCAAGGTACTTGCCTCGATACCACGAGCACCGAGCCACGAACGGATACGGTTCAACGGGAAGCTTGGAACGCCCGATGCTAACGAAAAGGAAGACGACAATGAGCGGAGCGGAAGAATCAAGCACGACCGCGAGGAAGCGAAAATGAACCTAACGATTCGAATAGCACAATCACAACCACTTCTAAACGATTATGGAAATGGAATACACCCGGAAACCCGCCTACGATTCATGTGTATTCATACCGAAAATAATAACGAGGGCGGACCACAACCAAACCCTCTCGATTCCGTAAAAATCCACAAAATATCCATGAATCCGTAGGAAAACTAAAGATGCTAACAATATTAATTGTATACATCATGAATCCACCAACAAAAACGGAACGAATCGGAAGAAAAACCCAAAACCCCCAATTTAATCGAAAATAGGGTTTTAGAATATTACCTTGGAAGATTCGAGTACTAAGATCCGTAGAACACGCGTTAGATTGATTGCACGGGCTTCACTACCGAAGAGAAATGATGAAAATCGGCCCCCGGATGAAGAACTCTCCCCCTCTATACCCTCTCTCTCGCTACTCGCGATGCGAGATGAAAAATGGGGAAAGCGGCCGATTTCGCCTAATAAAGACGGATCTGCACAATCGACCGTGTGCCGCGGCACACCGAAGTGTGCCGCGGCACAGCCGAAAATCTACCCCTGTGTTTTGGCATTGTGCCGCGCAAGATACCGCGCAGCCGCGCACACGCATACTGGGTTTGGTCGCGGAAGACACACGAGTGTGCCGCGGCACGACAGTGTGCCGCGGCACTGCTCGGCACCGTGCCGCGGCACGATGGGTGTGCGCGCACACGCATGATTTGTTCGACATATTACTCGGCACCTTTCGGCGATGCCAAAGACTTCCGACAAGGCCGCACCGGTCCGGCCACCGCCACCGCCACGACCCGATGCCTCGATTTAGAAAATGCACAGCGAACACGACGAAAAGTTCGCGGACGACATCAACGACTTGAGATGAAAACGTAATGCAATAATTAATCATACGCGACCAAGAAAAGGGTCAAGATGACAAATACAGATATGGATACCCGTAACTTCCAAGAATTACAAAATGGCCCAAAACGCAGGAAATCACGATACGTGATCGAATAATCAAACCGAAGTTCACAACACGTCTAACAAAGTTAAACGGACTTGCGGGAAATTCAAACGGCTGATTCGGACGAGATTCGCAAGAATCGAACTCAAGTGCGAAAGAGTCGCTAAAAAGCACAGAACTCAACAAAACAACACCCAAACGAACTCGGACGACAAAAAGTGTAGAATTAATCATTCTCAGAACGACGAAACGTTCATGAGCGAGCCACAAAGCGGACTCCGTCCAAAAGAAATTTACCAAAATCGAAAATTGCGGATATTACATTCTACCCTCCTAAAAGAAGTTTCGTCCGGAAACTTAAAACAAGTAGGGAGAAGAAATATTCCGCCAGGAAAACTCAACGAGATACACAAGAATGCGTAACTATTGCCCAACGGCGAAATGTTACAAACAACGCAAAGGAATATACGGCGTGTAAATACGCTCCACGGCGACCAACACAACGTCGCGCTAGGGATAAAATAAAACCAACAAATGACAAGCGTCATTAAACGGATAATATAGCCAAGTCAATTATCCGACAATCACAAAACACAACGAACGAAAATCAATACGATTGACCAACCCAACGGTACATCAATCAAAAAGCGAGCCAATCGGCGAACAAAATACGAATTCCACCGCCAAGGGTTGGAAGATCGAAAACGAAACTAATTTCCCGAATCAAGGGAATTAGGAAGGAGCTGAATGCTCAATAATCACGAAACGAGAACAAAACCGAACAAACAAACGATCGAGACAAAGAAAATCGAACAATCATGTCCGAAACACGAAGGATAATAAAATTCAAACAACAACTCCAAGGTTCACATCTCGACTCGAGACAATATATGATCCGGTGAAAACAACAGGATGTGCATTCACATAAGATCCACAGGAAAGGGAATAACAATTAAAAAGTCGCAACGACAAACGAGTTCTTAGAAATGATACCACACTCGTTCGATAAACAAAAACAAGGGCAGGACAAGCTCGAAATGTCAACGAACATAAATGAGTCGACCAAGTAGAATATCTGAAGTTCAAAATCCGATCCCTTCGAATAAAAGGACTAGTAGAACCAAATGATGTTTCTTCCGAACAAGGTTCACAAGAATCGAACCGAACTCGAGAAAGTAACATCGATAACCAGATCGACCCACAACAAGATCACAGCTCGTTCGGACGATGAAATCGAAATACAGAACAAGTTCATAAAGTGCCAACGAACATGAGCGAATCGATAGGCGGAGAAAGAGAAAATACAGAAGTCAAAATAGTACGGGCATTACCTCCGACCTCGTCCACGAAATTCACAAAAACGGGAGCAAGGTAACAAGACATTAAACAACCGACACATAACGGAACGATCACCGATGCACACGGTCATACCATACCAAGCTCTAACAGCTCGCACACCCTCGACAACGCAGAAATCGCCACGAGGCGACAACATTCAATACCAACATTCCGCCTCTCACAGGGGCTAGCACAACCAATGTGTGGAAAGCGACTCAATGCTCACACCGCCAATTCGATCATACTCAGGAGAATGTATCAAAATGTCAACGCGAACGTCACACATACATACCCAGCCCTCAAACGGGAATGGATAGGTTTTAAAAAATGAAAACCTCATTTTGAAAATAATTTGAAGAATCTTGGTTGATCTTGAGTATCACCTTTCAAATAGTACAAACGTGAAACGTCGTTATCGAGACTTTGGGAAAAACCATTTCGCGTTTGATAAAAATGAGGACACTTTCTCTTAGTGAAAACTTTCAGAATATTCGACCCTCGGGTCTAAATGAAAGTGTTGAAAATATCTCGAAACATTTTGGTCCTCGAGGTAGAAAAATTTTGAAATATATTGCGGCATCTAGGATGTACCACAAGAAAATAACTCATTTGAAAAGCATGTCTCGAAATTTGTTTTTCTAAGATACTCAAGGTTTTCAAAAATTCAATAGGCCAGAATGCCCAAAACTCACACATATCGACGTTCACTAAAACGACTCCTAGCACACGCACCAAAACGTTTAAAATGAAGACAATATATGTCTTTAAACGGAAATAAACGATAAAATACCACATTCAGAACAAAACCTCTGATAAAATACTCTCCCGCACTGGCTAGTGAACAAGTCGAACGCGTATAAGCACAAAGCTTCCACAATAGAACTTGTAAAACGTGCAAATCGATTCGAAAATCGTCAACAACGGAGAAAAACAACAATAAAAAGACATCACAAGCGACGACACTCCTCGTATAAATCAAATACGAAAGTCGACTAAATACATATCGTGAAATCAAAATTCACATAAGGATTCCACCACTTAACAAATAATCATAAAAATAGCTCGTGTCACACGGGGCACAACACAAAGAAGGGAGACTTACTTCCACGGGTCGCACGAAGATGATGATCGCCCCACGATACTAATCACGACCAACAAACTCAAACGACGCGGCCGCGACACGACTACCGGATAAAAATCCAACGAAACAAGACTCAAACAACACGACTTGACCCGACCTAGGTTTCCTCAACCTAAGCTCGATACCATTTATGTAACACCCCAATCCACTCGGGGATATTACACGCCGTAGACCCTCTCCTCGAGGATCTACCAGCCGGTAATCGACATTTAACATCTCGACAATGCCTTCAAGGCTACATCGACTCAAGAGACCGATTTGGTCTTTCCACAAATACATACAACTCAAATACAACTCATGCCCACGCAGGGACAAAATACAATTACACTGCATACAACGGAACAATACAAAGACGGAAAATAAAGTACAATCGAACCAACACACGATATACGGTTCCTCATGTGATTAGTATCGATCATCTCTCATCATCCTTCGTGCCGACCCCGTGTTATGCTCCAAAACCCGAATGCAAAACAGACATCCACCCCGAATACTCGGGGGTTAGCAAAACTCCACTGTTTTGCTAGTGCAAATACAAAGTGCAAATACGAGCCATACAATTCACATTCCACGAATAACAATAACCGAGGATCCTCAAAGATCCAAACGAAACGAAAAGTACTTCCCGAGGCAAGGGTTTGAGGAAACATTTCAAAAACGATATATCATAAATCAATGGGAATAATTTATAAAACGGTTTAGAATGCCATCGAGAGTTTTAATAGAAAACAATTTAGGATTATCAAATCCTACTTTTCAAAAATCCAAAAGACAAAGGGAGTCGCCCCAAAAGTTTACTTTATTGAAAATGACATTAACCAAATCGTTGGGATTTTAGCCCCAAATCCGTAAAACGACTTTTACAAAACCCTTGGGATTTTAGCCCCAAATCTCATCAACTCACAGTACACAAGAACGACCACGAGGTTCGTATCCCAACATCAAAATCCACAAATAAAGGATTTAAAACATAAACCACAAAATACTCTAGAGCCATCCTAGCCAAGTAGGCCAAACGAACAACTTACCTCTTACACACTTAGTCAATGCATGCAATCATGAAAACCGTTCAAAAGCACTCATTTAGGAAATGCCAATATCAAATCACATTTGCAAAATGCACCACAATTAACCGCGGACCCACGCTTCGTGGATCCCCGCCGAGACCGTCGGATCTAACCCACGGTGGTTATAAGCAAGCTCGCGGTCCACAGCTTCGTGGAGCCCTACCGAGACCCCGTCGGATCTAACCCGTAGTGAGCATACACACACACACGTTACTCATGCAATACCAACATGCTAAGAATGTAAGTTCATTAAGAATACTCACTAGAGATGGCCATTAACTCGACACCATTACCAAACTCTTCAAAAATACAATAACAAGCTTAAATACGGAATACACAATTCCATAACTTTAAACAAGAGGAGTATCCTCATAAAATCCTTCAACATTCAAAATAATCAAATCATAATCAATTCTCAAACACCGTTCACAAAACACACGCGTTTTGAAAGAAAGCCTTTAACGAGGCCAAATCAAATCCTTTTGAAACTTCATTTCAAATAACCAAACAAACACATCAAGGCGACCACCGATCATCATATACATAAAGCGAGAAAAGTATGGGCAAGGTACTTGCCTCGATACCACGAGCACCGAGCCACGAACGGATACGGTTCAACCGGGAAGCTTCGAACGCCCGATGCTAACGAAAAGGAAGACGACAATGAGCGGAGCGGAAGAATCAAGCACGACCGCGAGGAACCGAAAATGAACCTAACGATTCGAATAGCACAATCACAACCACTTCTAAACGATTATGGAAATGGAATACACCTAAACCCGCCTACGATTCATGTGTATTCATACCGAAAATAATAACGAGGGCGACCACAACCAAACCCTCTCGATTCCGTAAAAATCCACAAAATATCCATGAATCCGTAGGAAAACTAAAGATGCTAACAATATTAATTGTATACATCATGAATCCACCAACAAAAGCGGAACGAATCGGAAGAAAAACCCAAAACCCCAATTTAATCGAAAATAGGGTTTTAGAATATTACCTTGGAAGATTCGAGTACTAAGATCCGTAGAACACGCGTTAGATTGATTGCACGGCTTCACTACCGAAGAGAAATGATGAAAATCGGCCCCGGATGAAGAACTCTCCCCTCTATACCCTCTCTCTCGCTACTCGCGATGCGAGATGAAAAATGGGGGAAAGCCGATTTCGTCTAATAAAGACGGATCTGCACAATTGACCGCCGTGTGCCGCGGCACGCCAAGTGTGCCGCGGCACAGCCGAAAATCTACCCCTGTGTTTTGGCATTGTGCCGCGGCACGGCTGCGGTGCCGCGACACACACATACTGGGTTTGGTCGCGGAAGACACACGAGTGTGCCGCGGCACCGGACAGTGTGCCGCGCACTGCTCGCACCGTGCCGCAAGCGGATGGGTGTGCCGCGGCACATGCTGATTTGTTCGACATATTACTGCGGGCTGCTTTCGGCTGCTCAAGACTTCCGACAAGATGCCGCACCGGTCCGGCCAACGGCCGCCACGACCCGATGCCTCGATTTCCGAAAATGCACAGAGCGAACACGGCGAAAAGTTCGCGACGACATCAACGACTCGAGATGAAAACGTAATGCAATAATTAATCATACGCGACCAAGAAAAGGGTCAAGATGACAAATACAGATATGGATACCCGTAACTTCCAAGAATTACAAAATGGCCCAAACGCTAGGAAATCACGATACGTGATCGAATAATCAAACCGAAGTTCACAACACGTCTAACAAAGTTAAACGGACTTGCGGAAATTGAAATGATTCGGACGAGATTCGCAAGAATCGAACTCAAGTGCGAAAGAGTCGCTAAAAGCACGTAACTCAACAAAACAACACCCAAACGAACTCGGACGACAAAAAGTGTAGAATTAATCATTCTCAGAACGACGAAACGTTCATGAGCGAGCCGTCAAAACGGACTCCGGCCGAAAAAGAAATTTACCAAAAATCGAAAATTGCGGATATTACATTTGCATGGCATCTGCTGAAAAACGGCGATGTAAAACGGCCCAGTTTGCCCCGTGTTGTGCGCCGTTTTGTGGTGACTCGGTCTTCTTCCGGAATACGCGTGAGGACACGGCGCTAAATGCCGGCCGTGTGTGAAACGGCCCAAGACACGGCCTCTTTTGCGCCGTATGTGAAACGGCCGACAGAACACGGTCCATTTTGCGCCGTTTTGTATGGTCGTTTGTCCTGGAAAAATTCCCGTCGTTGGATTTGATCTTGTTTTCCGTCCTTTTTGATGCTTCATGTCAGCAATCTGTAAAATAACCATTTTTAGCTCATGTTTGGACATATCTGTAAAATATATATTTTTAATCACAAATCAGTACAATTATGCCCGGAAAAATGAATATTTTGTATATGAATTTTAGATCAATTATGCACCAATCAGGTTCCCATCTTAAATTTGCAAGTGGTCTTATGATACAAGTTTTTCAACCTCGTTTTGGCCGAATTTGGCACATATGATACGATTTTTGGTATACACTGTACGCTAAAATATCATCTTTCAAATGTTGAAAAACAGTTTCCTTGGGGAAACCCAAAATATGCACCCTTATAAGAAGGTCGAGCGTATGCATGGTAGTTTTACACCATGCTTGTGTCGTGATTTTGCCCCTTAGGCATATAATCTTGCCATGTTATGCACTCAATATGATAGATCATTTTGATCATATCAGGTATAAAATCTCTATGTTGTTGGAGTGTTCGCTATGCTCATGTTTGTAAAATTTTACAAGCGAAATTGAGTGCGTATTAAGCTCTTTCCAAGGAACATAATATTTTTGGATTTCTTGTTATAAATCCATTATGACTATGATGACTAGGTCATCACAATCATTGAGTAGTACAATGCTCAAGTTGTTGAATGCCGAATGGCGCTTTCTAGTCACATATGTCCCGTAACAATTGAACCATGTTATGACTCGATGATATATATGCCAAAGTGTATCATTCATAGCATCTCATTGTGATTTGTGAGAATAAAATCTTATGCATCACTTGTATTGGATATGTGAAAAGTAAAAATTCATGAGTCAATATGGTCCGGTTTGCATCGTTTTTTATAACCAGAAGATGTATTGAGACATTGACACATTTAGGCTTTAATAGTCCAAGTTTGGACAGTTTGATAATCCATATACCACGGTATTGCCATGGACATCATTTTTTCTTTGAACAAAGAAGCTAACTGGATCAAATACACCAAAGTATGTTGGTGGAGTCGTGAGCAGGGCTCATGACCGATGATGATAGTTATGTCATTCGCGTCTTGCTTTCATAAGCATGTGTGATGCCAAAGACCCCCCCCCCCCAATGATCCTTCTTAGCCATGTTCATTGATTTAAGCCCATTTTTTGGCACGATTATGAGATGACACCCTCCTATGCTAAAGAGAATAATGTAGCGACTCGCATAAGCATGGTGGCTTATGCATAATCATCCCTTTTCACCGAGTTCTTATACATACATGATCATAAGTATTAGCCTAGGTGGATTATGATGCTATGATTGTATTCACAAATGGTCGTACTCAAGTGATAACATTTATATGTTATGTGTTTCCTTTGACAATGATTGATAAGTTGATGAAACCTGAGTTTTATGGTTGTCCAACTTGCGGACCAGTCATTGTAAAGGTCGGTTCACCAACTTTTAGACCAAGTCTTATATTGAAATTTTAATGAGTACTTCCTAACATACAAGGCTACTTTCTCACAAATTTTGGTGCCATTTGGAGACTCGAAAGGAAGTGAACCACTTAAATGAAGTTTTCACATACCACCAGCCGTCCCAACAACCAGTTCGATGTCATTTCGACCGGTTTCTGACCACAAGGTTGATGGTTTTGGAATCCCAACACCCGTTTATACATGCTCACGAAATTTTGAGGTGCTTGGGTCTGGTGAAGGGAGTGAACTCTTAAAGAAAGCACTATAGGTTCGATAAAACCAACGGCCTATCATAGGTTCAATCGTTTCTTTATATTCGATCTCGGTGGTGCATGTGACGGTTTTGTTGGATTCTCAAGACCAGTAGCTACGGTTATGTAGCATAGATCAACATGTCATATTCACCTATACCTATCATCACTCAAATGCTTAGTTATAAATGTAACCGTATGCATTTTGTTAACTAGTTTGTGTTAACAATAAAAAATCTTTATTGTCCACATGTTCATGTGCCAAAGTGCGTTACCACAACGCATTATGATGGGTTATAAATGATGAATATGACATGCGCTTTCACTTATAGTCCATTTAAAATATACCTTGGCAGACGATCTCGTAAGTCACTTTGATGAACTAGTCTTCCCGTCGTTAGGGGGAGATGCGAACGATCATGTTCGAGTAGAATGACTTGGAATTGTCGTAGTTTGTCCCTACTGTGCCTCACCAAGTTCCCTAAAGTGACGAGATTAAATACATGCTGCAACCATGTCTGCAAGGATTGTGTCCGGTCATAGACGTTCGTCACCTATAAATGGTGATATGGTAACACCACAAATTGTGGTAGACGGTGTTACTAGGTCGTGGATCTCATAGAGTATTGGGATGCCACTTGGTTCGATAAATACTCTCGCTAAGAATGTATGCGAGTTTGGTACATGAAACTTGATCATATGATCAAATAAACTCATCCGTCTCATGTGATTCTGGATTATATTCATCATTGGGGGACGCCTCAATGAATGTCAATCCATAAAGCATACTCTATGAATAAAGCCAGTTCATGAGGACGTGTAATGTGAGTTAAATCGAACCATAATTTGTTGAAAATCAACAACGTTGTAGCATTGGCCTAAAATGGAAACATATGCGACTCCAGTATAAACAAAGTGATAGCCCTTTGTTGAAGTGGTGCCGACACTCCAAAGATAAGATCTATCTGTATACTTTGTTAAAGCGAGTGAGAGAAGGAGTTAAACTCACCTCATGGCGCGAGGTTTCTCATGAACGCACTAGAATCGACTATGATGACACGAAACTTAGTTGTGCTATCGCAATGGATGTTATATCATCCACTATCTTTTCAGTTAGATAGTTTCCCAAAAACTAACTTGAAGCTTGTGGTTAAAATCTTATCTTAGTGGGGAACTAAGTTAAGTGATAAAAAGGATCTCGTGGTGGATCAGACTCAAATCAAGTGGCTCCTGACCACGAAGCGCGTCGACAAGTGATTGTCGGGAATGCATACTAAGTATATACTTGATTTGGAAGAGAGATGAAGCTTTTGCGTGTAAAACTAAGGGTTTATAGTGATGTACTCTTGTGAGACTAAGAGATTCCGCTAAATCCAAAGTTAAGAATGAAAGGATCTTGGGGACACTTGATGATGCGTATTCATCAATCGGTTTAAGACAATTTAAGGGACGGTTTCCCTAAGAGACGATAAAGCAATGCCTATATGATTCCCGATGATTAGTCGAAGTCATCATAAGACTTGGCTCACTTAAGTGATGATGCAGTATTAAGAGAAAAGTACGGTATTATGTACTCATGTTTGACTCGATGTACTCATTCGTAATAATCCGGTAAAGCCACTGTGATGATGGCCTAGGATGCGCTCACGCAATGTCTGTGATTGAGAAGAAGCTTGAAGCTCGCTCTATCTCAATAAAAGGACACTTGAAAACTGATACCCGAATCTGCCCAGAATGTATTGGTCTATCTCCCATATGACCTACAGGGTAGCTCACTTGCTGAAAAATGGTGAAATTGGTACCATTGGAAAGGTTTGTGTCTACTTTCCAAGGAAACCAACCATTTGATCACATCCATCATGTTGAATGACATATGACTATTGTTGCAAAGTAGGACAGGATATGTCCGGTAATTTGCTGAGTCAACTTCGATAGAGCTTTGTGATCTGCTCAGGTCGATCTAGGTTACGTACTGTATGTGAATAAAAAGCTATGGGTGTCTAGTTTTCATAAGTTCTTACAGTTTCGTTGATACCTATTGAATCGAAGAAGTTATGACTGATTTAGTGCATGGAGGTCAAGACTTTAGAAAACTTGATAAGTCTTTAGCGACTCTGCACTTTGGATGTGTCGCGCTCTTTTTGTCCTTAGACCAAGGTTTGTTTTTTTCCATTGTTTTTTCACTTAGTAAGGTTTTTAACGAGATGACCTATGAGAACATCCATACAAATGATGCGTTGTACTTCTGTTCAACTTAGACCAAGAGGTATTTTTTCCACTGGGTTTTTCTTGGCATAGTTGTGAGGGCAACTTGGCATCTGACTCCTATGATTTGAGGTACTCATCAGGGGGAGTCGTTGTGCATACATCAAGAGAGTATACATGACGTTATTTTGGTGCGTTGCAATCTTTTCCTCATCAAGCCTTTATTTTTTCCCATGGGGTTTTATTTTGGCTTGGAATAGGTTTTTACGAAGGCAACATCTTTTGCACCATTATTGTATCAGTGCTCGACACAGGGGGAGTGTTCCGGGAATTATTATTCCCGTAATGTGTCTTACCTAATACTTGTTGTAGTTACATAGATGGAAGGTTCTAGATCCTTCTAGAGGTAGTAGGATCCTATTAGATGTCTTACCTTATCTATGAATCCTATGTATGGAAGGACTCTCATTGTAATGCCTATATAAAGGCCCCTCTATCAGTGTTATGAATACAATTGATTGACTCGTATTTACAGTCTTTTACTTTCTCCTGAAACAAAATATATATATATATATATATATAGGTTTGGGTTATTCTAAAAAGGGTCTTATAATAAAAAGTGTAGGAAGGATTGTGGGAGTGACATGTGTCATACCCATTCCACATCATATGACATGTGTCACCCCCCCACCCCCACCCCCCCACCCCCCCGCGAAAAAAAAAAATTTTCCTGCCAAAAAAAATTTTTTTTTGGGCAAATTTTTTTTTTCCCGTCAAAAAAATTCCCGCCAAATTTATAAGTGCATCACATTTATAAAGTTACTGCATCACAGTTATAAAGTTACTGCATCAAAATTATGATTTTAGCGCATTAAGGTTATAAGTTACTGCATCATAGTTGATGCACTTAACTATAAACTATGATGCAGTAACTTATAATAAAGACGCACCAAAACTTATTAGTGTGATGCACTAATGATATAAAAAAGTGTAGTACTTGTATAAAAAAGAATCATATTTAATTTTGAAGCAATTACATACATATATGATGCAGAGAAACTTAGGATGATGCAGTTTCCTATAACTATAATGCAGTTACATACATGATTCACTTACTTATAACTATAATGCAGTTACATATATGATGCAGAGAAACTTAGGATGATGCAGTTTCTTATAACTGTAATGCAGTTGCATACATGATGCAGTTACTTATAACTTATAACTATAATGCAGTTACATACATATATGATGCAGAAAACTTAGGATGATGCAGTTTCTTATAACTATAATGCAGTTGCATACATGATGCAGTTACTTATAACTTATAACTATACTGCAGTTATGTAACACCCCCGATATATTCGGGAATATTACAGCGCCGTAAATCCTTTACGTAAGGATTTACAAGGCTGAAGAATTGAACAAGTATAAAAAGGTACTAATAAATGGAAATAACGGAATTTCACATCGCCTCGACCCAATACAGAATAATACAATTGTTCAACACAACTCAAAAATACATTACCAAATACAAAACAACACAAACGACTTCGTACTCTAGTACTTATTGAAATAACGAATAAACAACAGATAAATAAACCGGTCGGGACATCACTCTGCACCCTCGTCGTCATACTGTTCCGGTGGTTGTTTCCTGCTCTCGGATCACGAACACAAACAAAATGTTCACCCCGAAGGGGTTAGCACAACGATGCTAGTACAAGTACCACAAAGATATTATTCATATCTCACGGTGAATAATGATAATAACGTAAACAATAAAATACCAACGAGTCTTCTCCTACGAGAAACTCAAACATAACATACACAATTGATAATCACAACATGATATCAATACATACACATGGTAATTCCATCGATCCAGCGTTCACCGCCTAGAACCCACGATGATCCCGTCGACCAACCCGTGGTGGAAAACCCGTCCGATGATCCACAAGACGCTAGCATAGATCCCCGATGATCCCGTCGGACCAACACGAGGTGGACACACAATAACGACATACATGCACGACAATATATATAACAACAATACATAAAACAATTAAGGTACTTGCCTCGATTTGAAGACAATAATAACACTTCCACGGAAAAGAACACTCGACGATCGTCCTCTTCAATCAATCACGTAACTAGACCAAACCTTAACAAAAGAAATAATACAGGATTTATCTCACGTCGTACAAATGTTAAACAATTCGATTAACGGTCACAAGTTCATAAACGCACCGCCCGAATAGCTTAGCGCACGCTAAGTACTCGTGTAGCGTGCGTTACGTGCATCGATAGCGCACGCAAACAACAAAGCCTAGCGCACGCTAACGATGCATGGTCGTACCTCACCGACCACCAATTGACTCGTCTGATGGTCTAGCGTACGTTACGTACCAAGCGTAGCGCACGCTAACAACTGTTCGATAGCGCACGTTACATTGCATAGCATAGCGTGCGCTATCTATGCATGGCGATTCTTGGTGAGCGAACTTGTTCTTGCCATGTTTGAAACAACGAAATCTTGCGTGATAATTCATGTTACTTCCATGAATACTATGTCTACACCCTCATGAGTGATTATACGGATAGAGACAACTTCGGATTCAAGGATATGCATGCCAATATAAAACCATATTCTTTCCGACTTCAAATCTTCATACGATAATACGAAAAACTAAATGGTTGATATCAACACCTCTATATCACCATATTATCCTATTGAAGTTGATAAACGTCCTATATATACTAGATAAATCCTTCCATGATCAAACCTTTAGATTTATCTAACACTAAGGATGTTAACGTCTAGTCCAAGATTACTATGAAATCATCTATTAGATTCGGTTAACCAAAGATAGAAGCTTCTCTTCACATATCCAAAGGTACTAAGATTCGAATCATGATGATTATAATCAAGGTATTCCGTGCTTATACAACACATTATACCAAACAAGATATACTAGGATAATTCATCTATGAAAATCCATATCTTGTTAACATGATTATCCAAATCGTTAGAATCCAACTCTAAGTCCGGAGATAGATTGAACATACCTTAAAATGACGAAATCACTGAACCGTAAGGTAGAATCCAACTCCGGTTGGTTGTATGCCCTTCCAAGGTGCTATTCCACTTCCATGAATATTCCACGTGGTAACCAATGTATAAACATCAACAATATGTGTTCTAAGTGTATAAGAGTATTTCTACAACTCTCGAACTCTCAAGATTGAGGAAAGTGCGAAAGAAATGCAAGCCAACACGGTTGATGTCCCATTTATAATTTCTGCATTATTGATAAGTTAGCGCACGCTACTAAGCATCCCTTAGCGTGCGCTAATAATGGTTGACTTCAGATTTTGTCCGGGTGCGTCGGGAATCTTATCCGACCCATGTCTACCGGGCGCACGAGCCACCGCCCGCCAATAATTGAGTCCTTAGCGCACGTTACTACCTGTGTAGCGTACGCTAATAGTGGCCCGATAGCGCGCGTTAAGATACATTCTTAGCGTGCGCTATCACAAGTTTGTTTGAGCAATTATACATGTTTCTATACTTATGCATAATGATATTAATGCACTAAATATCACACTCCAATAATCAAAATCATCAATCCGAAATAATACATGGTTGAATACAGATGAAATACACTGTAATAAATCCGGATATTACATACTCTCCTACTAAAAAGGAGTTTCGTCCCGAAACTCAAGACGAAAACAACTCGGGATATCTAGGCTTCATATCGCCCTGTTTCCCAAGTGGCTTCTTCCGTTCCATGACGTGACCACTGAACTTTGACCAAAACGATTGACTTGTTCCTCAGTTGCTTAACTCGACTCTCGAGTATCTTGACTGGTCTTTCTTCAAACGTCCCATCCTGTTCGACTTCGATCTCGCCGAAATCGATGATATGACTGGGATCTGATATATATCTCCGCAACTGGGATACGTGGAACACGTTATGAACATGACACAATGACGGCGGTAATGCTAATCTGTATGCCAACTCCCCAACTCTCTCGAGGATCTCAAATGGTCCGATATATCTTGGACTCAGCTTTCCTTTCCTACCGAAACGAAAGATTCCCCGGGTAGGAGAAACCTTCAAAAGTACGTGGTCTCCAAAGATCGAACTCCAATGGACGGCGGCGTACGTCCGCATAGATTTCGGCGACTGGGCGGTGCCAGCCTTTCACGAATTAAGGCTATCTTCTCTCGAGTCCGCTCGATCAACTCGGGTTCTGTTCCGATCAAGTCCGATGAATCGTCCCAAAGATAGGGGCGATCTGCATCTCCTTCCGTATAATGCCTCAAACGGTGCCATCTTAATGGAAGCATGCCAACTATTGTTATAAGTAAATTCAATCAACGGTAGATGAACTTCCCAATCGTTTGACCAATCTAAGGCATGTGCCCTTAGCATGTCTTCCACCGTTTGTATAGTTCTCTGCATTGTCCGTCCGATCGGGTGATAAGTCAGCATCAAGTTCAATTCGGTCCCCAAGGCCTTATGAATCGCCTTCCAAAAGTGAGACACAAAACGGCCGTCTCGATCGAAACAATGGTCTTCGGCGTACCATGTAATCGAACTATCTCTCGAAATAAAGACTCGTGCCAACCTCTCTGGTCCCCACGTATCCTTAATGCCTAGAAAATGAGCCGATTTGGTTAAACGATCAACTATCACCCAAATCATGTTCATTCCTGTCCTGGTTTTCGGCATATTAGTGATGAAGTCCATCGATATGTCTTCCCACTTCCATTCAGGAATCGGGAGCGGCTTCAACATTCCAGCAGGCCGTTGATGCTCAATCTTAACTCGCCGACAAGTCAAGCATTTCAAACATAGTCCGCTACGTCTTTCTTCATGTTGCCCCACCGAAGTTACGCTTCAAGTCCTTATACATCTTACTGGTGCCCGGGTGGATAGAATAGGGCGAACCATGTGCTTCCTTCATAATCGTCTGTTTGAACATCAACATCGGGAACGCAGAGTCGGTTACGAAATCTCAAAACTCCATCGTCATGAATTATGAATCCGGGCCTTTCCTTAGATCACTTCATCATGTAACCGAACCATGAGAGGATCATCTGCCTGTCTAGATTTGATTTCTTCGGTTAATGACGGTTATCTCCATCACGCACACTGTCCTTGGACTCTTTGTAACCAAACCTCAATTCCCTCACGAATCATCTCTCGTTGAAGGCTAAGTTGGGATGTCGGCGTCTCCAGATCCGAATAGAGACAGGCTTGCGGCTAAGTGCATCGGCCACTACATTCGCTTTGCTGGATGATATAAAATCTCCAAGTCATAGTCCTTAATCGCCCAACCATCTTCTTTGCCGCATGTTCAACTCTTTCGATCGAATATGTACTTGAGACTCTTATGATCCGTAAAGATCCGACGGTGAGTCCCGCATGCATAATGCCTCCAAATCTTCAAGGCAAAAACCACCTTGCTAGTTCCAAATCATGTGTCGGGTAATTTACTTCATAAGGTTTCGGTTGTCGCGACGCATAAGCGATCACCTTATCGCTCGCATCAACACACACCCAAGTCCTTGGTTCAAGCATCATCGTAAACTATGAATCCTCGGTTCCTGCGGAAGTGATAGAATCGGTGCCATCGAAAATCTCTTCATCAAATCAACAAAGCTAATCAGACACAATTCAATCCACTCAAACATTGCAGTTTTCGCAAGGAGTCGAGTAAGTGGTCGGGAGATATAAGAAAAACCATCAACGAAACGACTATAGTATCAAACAATTCCTAAGAAGCTTGGACCTCTTTCACGTTCTTTGAGGCTTCCAATCCAATATTGCCTCGATCTTCCGAGGATCCACTCGGACTCCTCTAGCCGACACCACATGGCCGAGGAACATTACTTCTTTTAGCCAAAATTCACACTTAGATAGTTTGGCGTACAATTGCTCGTTTCTCAAAAGCTCCAATACAATCCGCAAATGCCGCGCATGTTCTTAGGACTCTTAGAATACACCGTAATGTCATCAATAAATACGACCACAAATTTATCCAAAATTCAATGAACACTGCTCATCAATTGCATAAATACAAAGAGTGCGTTAGTGAGACCAAACGGCATCACTACAAACTCATAATGCCCGTAGCGGGTTACGAACGCCGATTTGAACATCGGACTCCTTAATCCTCGGTTGATGGTATCCCGATCTCGGATCGATTTTAGAAAATACCGTTGCCCCTTGTAATCGGTCAAACAAATCATCAATCCGTGGCAACGCGGATACTTGTTCTTAATCGTCATCTTGTTCACTCTCGATAGTCAATACACAATGAGCGATCCATCCTTCTTTCGGACAAAAGAATCGGCGCTCCCGTGGTGAAACGCTTGGTGAATATAGCCCTTGTCCAAGAACTCCTCCAAATGCTTCTTGATTCGTACATCTCGGTAGGTGCCATACGATACGGCGCCTTAGAAATTGGTGTCGCTCCAGGTTCCAGTTCAATAGTAAATTCCACATCCCTTCGTGGAGGTAGTCCAGTAACTCGTCAGAAACACATCCGGAAAATCGTTCACAACAGAATGGATGAAAGTTCCACAATTTCTTCTTCTTTCTTCATTGCGTAGCACCAGCATCGATGCTGACCTTGTTTCAACAATTTGTGACTTTCATCGCCTTGATCAACCTTCCCGAGCTTCCCGGTTTCCATCCCTCAAACAGAATCTCGGAACCATCGTCGCGACAAATGAGATATTCCTCCTTCGGTAATTTACAATTGCTCTGCACCGATTAAGCCAATCGTCTCCGAGTATCAGTCATCTCCTTGCATTTCTATCATGATCGATTTGAGAGCCACTCTCGCCTCCAAATGATACAGGAAATTTCTAGTTTCTAAATTTCCGACAATCCTCTCTCCACTCGGTAAACCAACAACATAAGGTTCACAAGCATGAAAACCGGAAATATTCAAACGATTTACACAAGACAAAGATATGAAAGAATGTGTAGCTCCCGTATCGAATAAAACGCTAATCGGCCGGGAAAGGATCTCGACAAGACTCGATGCGACAAGAAGATCATCGATCGTCTGTCCTCCTCATCTCGCATGCACGTGGGGAGCAGATCCGGCACTCGATGTCCCCATTCGGTCCCATTGTCCTCTGCCTCGCCCGCGGCCAAAATTCGAGGCATCCGAACACTTTGCCGCTTCGTGGAATACCGGCCTCCTTCGGACTGTGGTGCACGGCTCTAAAAGACTTTGCGCCTCTTCACAAAACACCGCCCGATGTCCCTCTCGTCCCACAATCAAAACAAATCACGGCAGAAGGGGCAATTCCCGATAGTGCCCTGCCTCGGGCGCAGCTTAAAGCATTTCTGGTAACATCAAGAAGAGTTGATGTCGCCCAAGTTCTTTCCGCTCCTAGCAAGGTGCGGAGGTTTCTGAAAGAGTGAAAGGACGACTGGGCCTTACGGGCCCCACTGCTTCTTGTGCTCGTGGAAAGTACCGAGACTTTCTGCTTCTTGGTTTCCACAAATTTCTCAATGGCCGCTTCCTTGATCTCATATGCCAACGCCTTATCTGGTATCAAGTGAGTGTGGTACATTCAAATCCGGACATGTACCTCGAACTTCGGTTTCATTCTCATATCGAAGTGAATCATCCTTTACGCAGACTGCTCACCGGATGTCGAACAAATGCCAACCGTTGGTTAAACGCCTTGATCGCACGGGATACCGCACATCGAAAGGCCGAGCGGAGAAAACTCCCGAACTTTGCTTCCTCACGTGACGAGGGCAATCGAAGCTTCCATCATTAATCTAAACTCTGTCCAATCGGCATCATGGTCTACAGTGCCGGATGGCTTCCCACCATTCGGACGCTTCCCTATCGTAAAATATTGAGCGATAGAGGCTTTCCTATTGCAGGCGCTTGATTCCGGCAAAGATTTTCTCCAGCTCCTTTAACCAATGATCCTGTGTGGAGTCTCGTAAATACGTCGAATTTGGGTGGTTGCATCTTTGCCACTTCTTGCATCCACCGGTCACCTCGGTTTCCCATATCCGGGATCCCTTGCCGTCTCTCTCCCGCCGTAGTCCCACCGCCACTTGCATTCGATCCACGACACAGGGCGAACCGAGTCATCTGGTTCACCACTTGACGAAGGATCTCTGCAGCAGATCTGGTTCATTATTAATAGATTGCATGGCTCGCGAGCTATGATCGCCTCGGTTAGAAGGCGACGCCTCCTTTCGGCATTTCTTCGTCGCGTCCCACGACCGCGACCACGTCCACGTCCGCCTCTCAACATACCGTAAGCATAAATACTCAATATACGTAAAACAACATCGTTCTAATATCCGAGTATAAAGAGATACAATATGCAAAGAACGAGATAGAGTTTAGGAACTTACAACCACTGTTCGCATGAAGACGTAGGCAGTGCAGTGATGTCATTCACGGCCGGTTACCCCAAAAGACATAAATGACCCCTATTTTAACCCAACGGCCAAGATATCCATAATCTTGGCTCCGATACCATATTCTGTAACACCCCCGATATATTCGGGAATATTACAGCGCCGTAAATCCTTTACGTAAGGATTTACAAGGCTGAAGAATTGAACAAGTATAAAAAGGTACTAATAAATGGAAATAACGGAATTTCAGTACATCAGTTCTGACCCAATACAGGAATAATACAATTGTTCAACAGAACTCAATAATACATTACCAAATTCAAAACATCACAACCGACTTCGTACTCGAGTACTTATTGAAATAACGAATAAACAACAGATAAATAAACCCGGTCGGGACATCACTCTGCACCCTCGTCGTCATACTGTTCCAGTGGTTGTTTCCCTGCTCTCCTGGATCCTGAACACAAACAAAATGTTCACCCCCGAAGGGGTTAGCACAACGATGCTAGTACAAGTACCACAGCATATTATTCATATCTCACGGTGAATAATGATAATAACGTAAACAATAAAATACCAACGAGTCTTCTCCTACGAGAAACTCAAACATAACATACACAACTGATAATCACAACATGATATCAATACATACACATGGTAATTCCATCGATCCAGCGTTCACTGCCTAGAACCCACGATGATCCCGTCAGACCAACCCGTGGTGGAAAAACCCGTCCGATGATCCAACAAGACGCTAGCATAGATCCCCCGATGATCCCGTCGGACCAACACGAGGTGGACACACAATAACGACATACATGCACGACAATATGTATAACAACAATACATAAAACAATTAAGGTACTTGCCTCGATTTGAAGACAATAATAACACTTCCACGGAAAAGAACACTCGACGATCGTCCTCTTCAATCAATCACGTAACTAGACCAAACCTTAACAAAAGAAATAATACAGGATTTATCTCACGTCGTACAAATGTTAAACAATTCGATTAACGGTCAAAAGTTCATAAACTGCAATCTGCCCGAATAGCTTAGCGCACGCTAAGTACTCTGTGTAGCGTGCGTTACGTCTGTCCAATAGCGCACGCAAACAACAAAGCCTAGCGCACGCTAACGATGCATGGTCAGTACCTCACTGACCAGACCAAAGACTCGTCTGATGGTCTAGCGTACGTTACGTACCAAACGTAGCGCACGCTAACAACTGTTCGATAGCGCACGTTACATTGCATAGCATAGCGTGCGCTATCTATGCATGGCAGTTTACTGGTGAGCAGTAAACTGTTCTTGCCATGTTTGAAACAACGAAATCTTGCGTGATAATTCATGTTACTTCCATGAATACTATGTCTACACCCTCATGAATGATTATACGGATAAAGACAACTTCGGATTCAAGGATATGCATGCCAATATAAAACCATATTCTTTTCCGACTTCAAATCTTCATACGATAATACGAAAAACTAAATGGTTGATATCAACACCTCTATATCACTCCATATTATCCTACTGAAGTTGATAAACGTCCTATATATACTAGATAAATCCTTCCATGATCAAACCTTTAGATTTATCTAACAATAAGGATGTTAACGTCTAGTCCAAGATTACTATGAAATCATCTATTAGATTCGGTTAACCAAAGATAGAAGCTTCTCTTCACATATCCAGTGTACTAAGATTCGAATCATGATGATTATAATCAAGGTATTCCAGGCTTATACAACTCATTATTCCAAACATGATATACTTGGATAATTTATCTATGAAAATCCATATCTTGTTAACATGATTATCCAAATCGTTAGAATCCAACTCTAAGTCTGGAGATAGATTGAACATACCTTAAAATGACGAAATCACTGAACCGTAAGGTAGAATCCAACTCCGGTTGGTTGTATGCCCTTCCAAGGTGCTATTCCACTTCCATGAATATTCCACGTGGTAACCAATGTATAAACATCAACAATATGTGTTCTAAGTGTATAAGAGTATTTCTACAACTCTCTGAACTCTCAAGATTGAGGAAAGTGCGAAAGAAATGCAAGCCAACACGGTTGATGTCCCATTTATAATTTCGCATTATTGATAAGTTAGCGCACGCTACTAAGCATCCCTTAGCGTGCGCTAATAATGGTTGACTTGATTTTGTCAGGGTGCGTCGGGAATCTTATCCGGACCATGTCCGTGGCGCACGAGCCAGCTGCCCCGCTCAATAATTGAGTCCTTAGCGCACGTTACTACTACCTGTGTAGCGTACGCTAATAGTGGCCCGATAGCGCGCGTTAAGATACATTCTTAGCGTGCGCTATCACAAGTTTGTTTGAGCAATTATACATGTTTCTATACTTATGCATAATGATATTAATGCACTAAATATCACACTCCAATAATCAAAATCATCAATCCGAAATAATACATGGTTGAATACAGATGAAATACACTGTAATAAATCCGGATATTACAAGTTACATATATATATGATGCAGAAACCTTAGGATCATGCAGTTTCTTATAACTATAATGCAGTAAACTTATAACTATGATGCATTAAAACCCAGGTGCATCACCGTTATGAAATTTGGTGCATCATAGTTATAAAATTTTGGCGGGAAAAAAAAATTTGGCCCCCCCCCAAAAAAAATTTTTGGCGGGAATTTTTTTTTTCGGGGTGGGGGGTGGGGTGGGGGTGACACATGTCATATGATGTGGAATGGGGATGACACATGTTACTCCCACAATCCTTCCTACACTTTTTATTATAAGACCCTTTTTACAATAACCACACTATATATATATATATATATAGGAGAGAGAGAGAGAGAGATCTTCTTAAATTTTGAGAAAAAAAAAATCTGGGTGTGGGTTGTGAGAGTCTTATTGTACAACCTACAGTTATCTACCAATCAAAAATATTTCATTCCTTTTTTAGCTTAAAATTCTAAAAATATTTATAATTTTTCCATATCAAGTTCATTCTTAATGAAAAATATATCACATTAGTTCTTATTTCGTGTCTTTAATTAGACATTCATATTGAATATAGTAAATTTACTAGATTTACATTATGGCCGATTGCACAAAAAAATTTATATTAGAAAAATATGGGTATTGATTTTCAATAAAATTACTTGATGCAGAATAAAATAAATTAACTGATTTTTATAAAATTAAATTCAAGACTCAGATTGCTTATATAAAAAAAAGTTATGGTATTTAATTATAGTATCAAAAAATAGTAAAATGCTAATTAGAACTTAATCACATATAACATTTGTCCCCCAAATGTGTTCCTAGCGCTCCTCGGTACGTGCCTCGTATGTGTTCATATGCTATTTATATTGATTAACTTATAATACACTAAGACGCCCCTTCTCTTCTCCACTCTAATTACACTCCATAATACACAACAATTATTTTTTATTAAAACAGGTGACAAAAATGCTAAAGAACAAATATAGAGTATGAAAGTAGTATTTTTAGGTAATAGAATATTATGTCTGTTAGATTCACACGGGCGAACATCTAGTATATATATCAATACTTCTACTAAAAGAGAGTCGCGAGTACGTATCAGTTTGTAAGTGTTCTGATTTTTTTAAATATAGCTCATAGTTATATAGACAGATATGTCATCTTTAATGTTCAGCAAAAAGAAAAAGATTTTTTTCTTTGAATATGGGTTGTGGGAGTTTTATTCCACAAGTTACACTCATCCAGCAATACAAAAAATTCTTTCTTCCTTTTTTTTAGCTTAAAATTCTAAATGTTAATAATTTTTTGTTCTTATTTCACGATCTTCAATTAGACATTCATATTGAAAAGAGTAAAATTTGATAGATTTACATTAATGCTCAATTGCCCAAGAAAAGTTTATATTATAAAATATATGAATATTGATTTCCAATAAAATTAATTGATGCAAAATAAAAATAAATTAACCCACTTTTAAGAAATTAGATTTAAGACTCATATTGATTGCATAAAAAATAATTTATGATATTTATTTAATTATAATAACTAAAAATAGGAAAATACACATTGCACACACAGTCATAAATTAGGACCTAATCACATGCTACTGTCGTCTCCAAATTTTGTTTCTAATATTTTACTTTCGGTATGTCCGCAAATTCGTTCCTACAAGAGACACTAATTAACTTAGCACTATGCTAACGCGAGACTCATTTTCCGATCACATTACACTTCATAATATACTCAATAATTTTTTTATTAAATTTCATGCAGAAGATCTTCAAAAACAAATTTAGAAGACTGATAGAGTATTTTTTTAAATAATATAATATTCTCTTTAGTACATCCCACGAACATCTAATATATATTCTCTCCGTCCATGATCTGTTTACACTATTGTTTTATTCGGACGCCCACAATCTGTTGAACCTTTTTATTTTAGGAAGTAGAACCCACAATAAAATTTATATTTATACCCTTCAATTACATAAATTATTACTAAAATACATGATGGACCCACAATTTAAATTTCTCTAAACCTAATTAATCTACCTAATCCAAAACCCAATAATTAAAATCAATCTACCTACTCAATTAAAAAATCCAACCCAATTAAACCTACCTATCCAAACCCAATCCAGTACTACCAAACCCTCGAGCTCTCTGTGGCTATCTGTCTCCTCTCTCTAGAACACTCGAGCTCTCTCTCTCTGTTCTTGAACTTTCTCTCCCGATCTGAATCCACTCGATCTGGTCATCTCTTTTCTCTCTCGAAACCCTAATTCCCTCCACTCTCTGTCGCCGTGAAAGGCGTCTTCATGGAGTCGCCTTCTTCAACATCCCCGTCTTCATGGAGTCGCCTTCTTCAACATCCCCCAAATTTGACCTCAGTCGCCTTCTTCCTTCGAAGACACTGTGGTTCCAGAGATGCCAGAAATTGAACGCGACGGAGAAAGTTTGGAGGATCTGCCCGAATAGGGACATGCAGTCTCCGATTTGCTGGTAGATCTAATAGGCTGGACGACTGATTGGACTCTGAAAATGCGAGATTTCTACTTGCGAATGTTAGTCACGTGGCTCCCTTAAGTGGCTACAATCTTTGTACTCCATGTAGTAGTCGATTTTGAATAAATAAAATTTTCAAATTTGAATTATTAATTGAGTTTTTAATTTAAATATTTCTAGTTATGTTTATTTAAACATTTGTATATAAATGTTTTTATTAATTTATTTCTATTTAATCTATAAAATTATTAGTCCTTAATCACCAACAATTAAAATAGCTAACCTATTCTAATATATGGGAATAAAAAAAAACACTTTACCCATCATCGCAATACATTAAATATTGCGTCCAGTATTTTGGATCAAGAAATCATGGACACACGAGTAAGTATATAAAATATATAGAGAGGTCCCCAGGGACATAAATTGATGGTAAATTGTTTGTGATTGAAGTGAAAACACTCCAACATCGCGGATTCGAATCCGCGTGGTGACAATAATTTGCTGAAATATTGCAAGATTTGTTGCTGGGTTCGTGTCTCGTTGGCCCTCTCTCTTGCAGGACTGTCATTAATACAAATCCATCGATTTAACATCCGCCTGATCAATGAACATCTGATACAGGTTGGGGAATTTGTCGCCTCTCCCTAAAGAAAACAAAATACATAGAGAGATATAAGTCGTGGCGCATGCCACCACCGGCCACATGCAACCTCATAACCAATAATATCACACTTCACCCACGTGAGCTGTCACTTCCCGCACTGGCGTTGTGACACTTGTCAAAGTTCTGAGATCTAAGCTTATGTTTCCACTGCTTCTATTATTTTCCCAGGGATTCCCCCCATTTTTTTGCGCTTCTTTTTGCTTTGCTATTACAATAAGTCGTTAAAGAATGGAAGGCGCTGGACTTAGCCTGGAGGCGCATGCGGAGGCGGAAGAGGAGGAGGGTGGCCGGATGGTGGCGTGTGAGATGGAGGCTGCGGAAACACTGGCGGGATTGGCTTGGTGCTCCGCCTTGCGTGGCGGCGCTGTGACTTCTGGCGAGATGAAAAGGCAACTCGTGACCGACTTTCAGGTTTCGAACCATCTTATTAGTTAACACGTTTATGTATATATTGTAAAAGTTGTTTGTTTATGAGTGGTGCACTTTGCTAGACATAATAGCACCTAGTGGCCGATCCAGGACCACACGATCAAGGGGCAGGATAAAAAAAATCAAAAAATTTCAACAAAATAGATAATCCTCAAAAGATAATATTATCGTTTCATCCGTAATTCATAACAAAAAGAATAATACATGCTATAAATGTCCACGACGTTCTCTCATATTCTGAAAATGTTGCATTATAGTCTCGCTGTCAACATAAGCAAAAATATCTTTCTCAATGCAAATAATCAAGATGTTATTCAACCACTCATCTCCCATTCTGTTGCGAACTAATCATACTCATCAAACCATTGAGCAACAAAACGTCTATTAATTCTCGAATGATTAGTTTGCGAGAACTTGTATTTAGGTTGACAAGGCCCTTTTTGTAGATATGCCCTTCGGATCTCGTCCCGGATATTCGGGCTATAATCAACCATTCGAGTTCTTAGTTCAGGATCGGCCTGAATATTAGCTAATATCTCATCCACTTCCAATGGTCTTGCATTTGAGTTTCCCATATTAGACGGAGAAGGACTATCACTGGATAACTTTCTTTTAAAGAATCATTCCATAATTGATAGATCTGCAAATTAATTTAGCATTTTTATCAAAAGTAGATGTAAATTGCTTCAAAATTGCACAAAATCGATTTAGAACCTGACGGTCCTCACTTAGAATCGGCGACCGCCACTTCTCTTTCCCCAGAAGCGGCGAGCGAGCGATTTTTTTCTCCGTCCCGTGCGTTTTTTTCTTCCTCTTCTTTTCTGGTATTAATTATGTTTGGGTTGGGTAATTGGTTGGGTTGGAGTTTTAAGTGTTTTTTTATATATTATTATAACTAGACATCTTCCTGTGCGATGCACGTAGTAAAATATTAAATATTTTATTATGTTAATAATATGTGATTGAATTTCAATAATATTGTAAAGTCATTATAAAATATTCATGAGTCAATATACGCACACATTCAAATAGATTATTATTTTATTTATTCCATTTATAAATTCTTATAATGTGATCTAAAGGCACGTGATAGGAAAACTATAACTTATTAAGCGCAAACATTTATTTTTTCATGTAGGACAATATGAGTCTTATATTCAGTTTTATAAATAATAAATTAAATTATATTTATTATTACCAATTTTCAGTAAAAGTATACAACCCTATTCTTACTAATATAATATTTTATATGATTTGGCATTAATTTAATTATTTTACTATTTTATAATCCGAATAAAATAATTCTGAAAAATTAAATAATTGTTAAAGTACAAAACTGTGAAAATAAACTAAAACTATAATCCATATGGAATATATATATATATATTATATGGATGTCAAATTAAAGAGCACGAAGTAAGAATTTATTTGATATACTTTTTTATCAAAAATAAAATTGATACGGAAAAGTTATAAATGTTTAAACTGTTAGGTTAAAAATAAAAAGAATAAAATGAAAGGGAATTTTAATTGAATGACAGTATGTAATGGAATAATTCTCTAATTTTATTTTTTAAGATTTTTAAAAAGACAATTAACATGAAGATGACACATGTTTTTTTAAGAGTTTTTTACGACTTTGTTTTAGTATGGATATAATATGTAAAAAAAATTTCAAGGGGTCAGATGACCCCTCTTGCACTACACTGGATCCGCCCCTGATAGCAACCTGTGTGTGTGTGAGTGTGATATTATTAATATGAGATTTCCCGTCATTCATTCATTCTTTCTTTCTCTTTTTTCTTTAAAGGGAAAAAAATAATGTGGTGAACATTTAAGCACATATTTTTCCTTTTCTTTTAGAAAAAACAAATAACATGGTGAATGATTTAAGCATACACTTAGTAGTTGAACGGTGAATGGACAGGAGGGGCGAACACTGGATGACTCTCTACAGCTCATTTGTCATATGGCCCATTGTAAAACTATGGACTTTGTCATCATCCTTGACCAATCTCTCATTGGCATCTATCTCGTCCCGGTTTGTCTTGGTCCGAGTGGGGGCAGTTGGTATGTTCTCCTCAAGACGTAGCCAAGTCATTTCATATCGAGGACTATCCTCAAATTTCAGAGCTAGCCTATAAAGTTCCGGCCAATGGGGATGTTCTTCTCGAGAAGTATTGTGAGTGGATTCATTGTCGTTTTTTTTTTTACGATACATGGTACGTGTTTGTAAGTCGGGGGAGTATGGGATGAAATTATTCCGTGAACTCTTGACTTTTCAAGTGAGATGGAGGAGTATAAAAAAGTATTCGATAATGAACACAAATACAAGTAACATTTTTAACGGGCCTTTACGGTTCATTATCAATGTTCAAGGTACATCTTTCCCATTCTAAACAAGAAAACTATCATTCTATCACTCACAGAGCGATAGCTGTGTTGTAATGGACTTGAAGCGAGAGAAAAAATTGACCCCCTCTTGTTACTATAGGATTTGATTAGATTCTAAAAAAATATGTAGATAAAAACAAAATGAAATTTGAAATAAAAAATATATTGAACAATGAAAAATTATGTTATATTAATAAAAAGTTAAAGAAATACCTCAAACAATTACATAAAGACTACCTGTCTAGCTATTTTTGAGGCAAAAATACTTATCAATTCTGTATAATTTTAGTTGTTTCTTTCTCAATCGACAATATGGGTAGTTCATTAAGTCTATCATGCGACGTTGTTGATCATTCTTTCTGCTGATGTGACGGTCACTGGTGTTAACATGATTTTATAAGCAACATAAGTATTTGGGAATAAACCATTCAATTTCGCCAAACTGTGTAACATATAAGTTGCTCTTTTCTCGCTTGTTAAATAGCCTCTTACAACCATCAACTCTAAATATACTCAACTCTAAATATACTCATCGTCATTAACGAGTGCCCATCATGAGTCAAAAAATCCCCAAGCTTCGTACAAGACTTTATCAAGCTAGGCAATGCCTCATTCATTAACATATCCAAATTCAACAAAAACATGTACGTCTCTTTATATTGTTTAAACTGCTCAAACCGAATTTGAAGAGAAGATCGAGCTTGATCAATTATAAAAAGAACGTATTCAACTCTAAAATATTCTTCACCTGATTTTGTAACATCATCACTTCCACTTTCATCAAATTGTTTCTTTCTTCAAATGACACGTTTTCTTAGAATTTAGGTTCAATTGTAGCTTCGTCCATAGCACTAGCAAACACTTGTTCTCTGTAATCATCAAGAAAGTGAACAAGTCTTTGAAGAAGGTTGATCGCGATACCAATATCCATATCTTCATATTTAAGAAACTCACTCACATTATTTATTGCATTTAACAAGTTATACCAAATTATCATCCCAAATAAGAATTCAAAGTTCTCAAAGTCACTTGATGCCAAAGACTCGGCAGTTCTGTTTGCAGTGGGATCTTTGGTGTCTTCTGCCAAGTCAAAGTAAAGCATCTCTTATATGCACAACTTAATCTTTTATGGCTTTTATACTCGCAGACTTTCCAATGGGTATGTGATAATGGCTTAACAGTCAACCGGGCACATTATCTTTAAAAAAAATTCCATCTTTGTGTAGAGGATGAGAACATATTGTGGACGCATTGAACCACTCAAGCGAAGGAGGTTTGGAACAACATTCCACCATATCAATTAATGCCAAATTAAGACTATGACAACCACATGGCGTGTAGAAAGCTCGGAGATTTATTTCAAGCAATCTTTTATGCACTTCTTTGTGTCCCACTCATATTAGATGTATAAAAGAGGTAAGGCTACTAAGAACAAGTTCCAAATGAGATTGATTCCATACTTTAGTATATTAGATCCATTGTCATACCTTTGTCCTCTTATATCATCAATATCAAGTCCTAGTTAGCGCATTTAGAAGTTCACTTGACAACCTAAGACTGGATGTATAATCTACCTTAATAAACTCAAGCCAATATTCTACTACTTCTGGTCTCTTTCGAATCATCACACATCGTAACACTAAAGACATTTGTTCTTGATGACTCATATTTGGAGTACAATCAAGTATCATTGAGAAATATTTCGCATGTTTAACTTTTGCGATGATGGCTCTTTTCACTTCATTTGCCAGAGTCGCAATTAATTCATGTTGAATTTCCGGACTTAAATATGTCCATCGAGATTCTCTCGTTTGGCAACGTCTAACATGCTCCTCCATGACTCGATCAAACTCAACAACCATTTCTATCATTTGGCAAAATAGTCCAATGTTCTCCAAATAAAGCTTCTCACCTCCTCGAAATGCCAATGAGTTTTTTGGCAAGCCTTTTCATGATGGAGATTATTCTTGTCAACACTTGCCTCCAATGTTGTCTTTCTTTGTTGATTTGAAGTTCCACGTTTTCATCAATTGTTTTACCCTTTTCCATCCTCTTTTCCAAGTCAATCCAAGCACCATGGTTGTCACGTCGCTGACTAGTCGGCGACTAGTCGAGCAGTCGAGCTGGAGAGGTCGGCATGGAATCTCGACTTGCTTTTTGCGAGTCTTTCGAGCGACTGGGGCTCGACTGGGTCGACTAGCCGACCCAGTTTCCCGACTGGTGCAGAAATTAAAAAAAACCACCCAGGTGCACCTAATCGCGACTAGGAGCCTTATTTCGTCTCAAAATCGTTCTATTCTGCTACTTACACCCGCTTATATATACACACACACAGTGACAGTACTGAATACTACACAGGTATAACACACACTTATATACATACACACACACACAAATATATATATATATATATACACACATGTATTATACACACACGTCACACACACTCTTATATAATGGTACACACACCGACTTATACACAGATAGACATAGGAGGGAGAGAGAGAGAGAGAAAGAGTCAATCAAATGAGAATGGTTCTTATCATGTGAATTGCGAATATGCATAAATTTTGTACTAATTATGAATGAAATATATGCATTCCGTGCATCAAAATCGCAATGCATTAAACTATGCATTATATGCATTAAAATTTTGCATTATATGGATCAAATTTTTGTAAGAATAAATCTAGGCCATCCATTTATCAAGATCTATGGATGAAATTCATTCTTATTTCTTAACGTAAATTGCATTCTCACCTGAATCCACATGTATATATATATACATATACATATATATATATATATATGTATATATATATATATATGTATATGTATATATATATATATACAAACACGACAGACTCATAGTGGGTTGTTTCACAGTACTGTAGCTATATCAAAGTCTGTTATAACAGACTCACAGTAGATGGTTGTATAATCTGTTTGTAATCTGTTTTGTACACAGTGGGTGTTTTTAATCTGGTTGTTATCACAGTAATTTTATTATTTATTATTTTATACCTTGTCGACTAGTGTCGACTAGTTGTCGACTAGTCACGACTCGACTTGCCGGAGTCTCCGTCCGACTCGAGTCGACTAGTCGCGACTCGACTTGCCGGAGTCTCCATCCGACTCGAGTCGACTTACCGACGTAACAACCATGCCAAGCACACATGCAATCCATATGGTCTGTGCTAGCTTCATGTTTTATAATGCTCCTGTGCATATTACGCCAATATTTATATCCTTCATTGCACAAAATTCCAATTCTACTCGTCATTTGATCGGTCTTGAACAACTTGCAACAAAAACAGAATACCATATCCAAGGAAATAGAACATATCAACGATTAGGGTTGTGAACAAACCTGAAGGTTCAATTCGGTTCGAAGTATTCGGCTCGAAAAAGCTCGGCTCGAGGCTCGATTCGGGACACCTATAAAATAGGGTTTGGTGTTCGAACCAAACCGTTCGGCTCGGTTCGGTGCTTTGGCCCAATAATGAAATACATAACCTCCCTATTAATTCATTTGTTTTTGGAATGTAATTTTATTTTGGATTCTGGACTTTTTAATTATGGAACTATGAATTCATTTTGGGAATGTAATTTTACTTTGGATTCTGGACTTGTTAATTCTGAGACTATGTAATTTTATTCCAACGATTCGAAAAATCGAGTCGAATCGAACTATATTCGAATGGTAATCGATCCGAATCGAACTATACTCAAACGGTTTGAAAAATGAGCCGAATCGAATCGAACTATATAAAAAAAATTAGCCTTCGAGCCGAATCTGGTGTGGTTACGCAATGAAAGTTTGTCAACGTGATATTTTAAAGCTTTAAATGTTTTGGGAAGTCACGTAAATTTTATTTTAAAACATCCTTTATCGAACCTCAAATTCTGAGGTTCAGAGCCGGACCGAACCTAGTAAAGGTTCGGTAGAGTTCGGCTCGTTTACAGCTCTACCAACGATTTCCTATCATGTGTCTGCCCATTTGTCATTACCCGTGAATAAGCCGATGAATCAAAATGCCTTTTGTTGCTATCATTAGGAAACAAGATACCATCCGCTCATTTTGGGCCAATTTATACCAAATAGTCTCTCATTTTTTTGACTAATATTGTTCCAATTTGGCGGATCTTTTGTCTTCTTCATTTTGCTCACCCATATTGGCTTCTTCATTCAATCCACCTAAATTGACTTCTTCATTTGATTCCCCCAAATTAATTTCTTCATTCAGGTCATTCAAATTGACGCCCTCATTCACTTCTTCATCTTTATTGTGAGTTTGTTGTTCTTCAATCATCAAATCATCCACCAATCGCCCTTCTTGTGTTGTGTTACTTCTAACAAAGTACTTATTAATATCTCCGACTTTGATTTTGAATTAGTGCCAATTCTTTTAGTTTCCTTTTTCTCTTTTGTGGCCCAGATAAATGTTTAGGAGGCATTTTCAATTTTTTGTCCTATTGTATCTACAAGTTAATAAAAATCAATAATTATCAAATTTTCAACATCAATAAACACCAAACCTAAATGGACTGAACCAACCTGAGTTATTCTCAATCAATAAACAACAAACAAAAGAACTACCCAACCTTCATCAAAGTTCCTCAATAGTACCAATTTAATAACAAAAAAAAAATCGAACCCTTGTTTACTGAGGTATGAAGAGAAGGCTGAATATCAGTATATCACAAATGTGGCCAAATGTGGCCACAACAGAGGAAAAAATGAAATACAAGGTACCTTTCTCGGCGTTGTTCTGGGGTCAAGCAATCATTTTTTGTCTTTGACGGCGGCCCGAGCCTTAGCCCTTGCTCTGTCTTTCTCTTTTTTTTTTTGATGAGGGGGAATCCGCAGCCGCTACTCTTCGAGTACGCACTGGAATAAACCCTCGGGATGGACGTAAACGCCAATCAGGTAAACCACACTAGGTAAGCCCTGTGTGACAGACTCAACCAAGAAAATGTTGATAGAGTTTCAGTCTCACGCTCACCTACTCCACCAACTTAGCTACCTTGCGGGTCTGTCTTTCTCTCTTTGATTTCCACTTTAATTCCAATTAAAAAACACAATGAAAAAATGGGGATTGAGAGTCATCTTAATTGACTTTATTGATTGTACCAAAAAAAATTGACTTTATTGACTAAAGCTTTTAAAAAATTGGGCTACAAGTAAGGGTTGGGCCTCCAAACTACATCTATATAAGTAATAAAAATAAAAATAAAATGGGCCCTCAATTTTTTGGGCCCTGAAGACTTCGCTTCTTTGGCCTCATTAAAGCTACGGGCCTGATCACTCGTCATCCATCCGATTGGCTAATACATTATTTTTAATTAATTGGATTTAAATAAAATATTGAGCTAATTTTTTGTAATTCGTGTAGGACCATTTAACTTTTGTTTAATTGGGCCCAACAAAATTAGTCGGACCAGAGAGTCACCGACCGCACGGGGTCGGTTGAGCCTCCGCTCGTGTCCATCCTCCTTCTCCTTGCCTTTCGAGACTTGGTACCAAATGGAATATTGGAACAACTATCGGAATACGATATTCTTGAAATTATAGTGGGCCTTTTGGAACAAGTAGTGTTATATTTTCTAGTAAATTCAAGTTATATTTCTTGGTGCATTGAGATCTTGGCTTATGTAGTGGATAGGTTGTAAGTGCTTCAACCCCATCAAAGCTACGAAGGGTTTTTCTTAGTGTTTGATAACCTGCACGATCGACAAACTTGGTGATATTTTGCATCAATCAACACTGAGTTCCATGGATTTAGCCTTTTTTTTTTTTGGGTGTGTGTATAATCAGGACGACATAACAGCTTCCCAGCATTTCAATTATTCTAATTCTACATCTACTATGGTTACAAGCCCTGGAAGGATTAACAAAATTGTCGAAAATATACAAGAGTTGCATGGTCGAAATAAGTCGAGACCTAAGTTGACAGAGGTATATAAACTTGCTTATTTCTTGATGTATCAAATTTTAACTTTTTTACTCCCTTTTTTGGACTTAAAATAAACTTTTAAATTAATTTACTCCATTTAGGGTGAGAAGCAAGCAAGAAAGCTTCGTCGTATCTTGGCCAACAGAGAGGCTGCCAGGCAAACAATTCGACGCAGACAGGTAGAATATGTTTGCTTGTATGATCAAATAATCGGCATGCTTAATTCTATGACCCTTTTTTGAGGTTGGCTGAGAAGTGAGAAGCAATTATAATGAACGAACTTTTTTTCTCATCTAGAAGTTTCTGCGCTTATTGTATTCGTTGTAGATGCAAGACAGAATGGAAGTAGATCGATGTCCATGTGATTGTGTTAGTGGTGGTAAGGAGTGATGAATAAGACATGCTGCGAATGACGGAGATATGGGGGGGGGGGGGTCATCCCATCTCCTCCGAGTAGTGTTTAAAAAAAAAGTGGTATTATGAATTTTTAAGGAAATTCCGGTTACCCTGCCTCGTATCCATCCAAAAAGTGCTCGAAAATTATAGAGTGGATTGGCCTTCGAATCCAAGAATATAGAAGTAGACATGTACACTCAACTGATGCAACAACCATGCATTGTCCAAGGTCATGTGACCCAAAGTTGGTCTGATTAAAGTGGATGCATGTGTGTGGGTACATCATTACCGTAATATGAAACGATTCTTCAGAGATTGCACTTTCAAATGTGCCCTGCAAGGAGTAGCGTAATAGTAAAATACCTTCTAAAATATTTTGTGGTGGCCAAACCATATCATCACAATTCATGATTTATCGGTGTCGGGCCGGCCTTGTTACCAGGCTTATGAAGTCATTGCTTTGGGCCCCAAAATTTTCACACTATATATTAATTATAAACCAAATTGAATTTTTATTTTTTAAATAAAAAACTAGAGCTGGGCTTGTGAAATTGGTTTCAATTTGGATTCATTCAGTTCCAAGTTTTGAATTTAATGCTTGCACTAGTTTGGTTCATCGAAATTTTTTTGTTTAAAATTTAATATGGGGTGTGCTCTATGATAAAAAAAAAGGTGAAAGTCCATTTTTTTGTTTGAATTGAGAATTCGGAGATATGTTTTTTACTTATTATTATTTACTTATTTTGTGGTTGGTTTTTCAATTTTCATGGGCGACTTTGTGTGATTTTTAGTGGAAAAAAAATTGTTTAGATCCTACGAGAATCTGATTTCATTAACCTGGTAGTGTGAAATTTCATAAGGTGGTTGATGTGTCGAGAAACTAGAAATTGCCGTATAACAGCAAAAAAAAAAAAGAAAGGCCACAATTGAAGAGTTGGCTTTGGGCCCCAAATCCGGATCATGTATCCGTGTACCTATATCATCTTCGTTTGATAGATTAGTAACTTGCTTATTTAATTATGTACTGCTGCTTGTGTTCCATTCCTCTGTAGTTACACGGCAAGTCAGCAAGATCGTATACTGTCGATTATGCTGGTTGGTATTAAATATATATTTATTTGTTCTTTGGTTGTTTTTTGACCAGGCTATGTTTCTGGATTTGAACAGAAAAGCGGCTGACGTGCTCGAAGACAATGAGAATTTGAAGAGGGTATGCGGTGGTGGCACACCTCTCCTCCAAAGTTTTCTTTTTGTTTTGTGGGTTTTGATATTGCTTTTGTGAATCTCACTAACAATAGAGTCGAAACAGTGCATGTGGCTTCTTCATGTTTATACAAAAACATATTTCTGAAGTCATCGTTTTATTTTGGATCTTCGAAAAATACTGGTGGAAAAAAGGAGAAGGAGCTGGCGGCGGAAGAGTACAATTCCTTGAAAGATAGAAATGAATTTCTCAAGGCACAGGTAAGACACTTGTCTCGTCATTTGTGTCCGTTTCCTCCTATGAAGTATTTTATTTTCCTCAACCCACTCGTTTCTTTTTGCATTCAGTTGTCTAAATCGAAGAAGGCTGAAATACGAGATCACGCGCAAGAAGATTCGGAAGCGTCCAGTGCTGGGAAATCTGGTTCCACGACCTCTTCCTCTTGCTACAGTCAGCCGTCCTTGGTTCCTTGCTTTTGGCCCCCGATATTCCCGCCTTCCGATGTTTTCAAGTTCCAGTGTAGCCCCCGCTCTTACAATACGAACTCATTGCTGTCTCCTCTGCTTTTGTACCCGGTTCCTTGGTTGCTTCCGTTTTTCGCTCATGGCAGTACACCTTACTGCCACCTTGGTGCTAAAGTTCATCAATGCAGTAAGTGTTTGTGTTCGAAGACTTTGCTGCACGAATATAACAGACACTTGGCGACTAATCGAAACACATGGGGATGGGAGGCTTCTAAGACCGCGGGTGGTGTTCATGGACCTGAGTTGGGTTTTCCACTAGAGAGTGGTGATAAAGACACTGCACAACATCCAGATGGTGCTATATATGTGCCTCGGTTGTTCGCACGTGTTAAACCCCAAGAAACATGCAGCCCCGCTAGAAACGATGTCGGTGTCGGTTTATCGGGGAGGAATCCACAATCGATGATCGAACGGATTAACAAAACGGAGGATGTGTTTGCTGCGACCGAGGCGAGGAGGAGGAGGAAGAAATTGATGAAGTTTAAAAAATGTCCCTTCTCGTCATCATGTTAATACGCGCTAGTGAGCTTTCGTGCTAGTGAGGCACGGTTGAGAATGATATCTTGTATATCTTGTTTCGAGTTGGGAAGTTGTTTTTTTTCTCGAGATTTGGAGATGACTGTTTTCCGGTTCGGTCGGAGAAAAGCTTATAGCTTGGCTGACTGTTTTCCGGTTGTGTGGAAGAAAACATATAGCTTTGTTTTTTGTAGCTAATTTTCCTCTCGCAAGAAATAACATAAAGGATACAAGATACTGTCTTATTGGCTTCACATTACAGCCATAAAAGATCCACGCGAAGCAGTCTGGTTTTCGACACGATTTATATGTTAATTTCGACCATAATATAAAAATTACACTGACTTATATGTTAATTTGGATCATAATATAAGAACGTAAAATTTCATTGGACAGTCTTAATGATATATAGAAATCAAGCAGTTAAAATTTTAATTGAAGGGAGGAGGTATCTTATTAGCTTTAACTAGATGTATGTACGGCGTAAAATATTAAATATTTTATTATATTAGTAATATGTGATTGAATTTCAATAATATTGTAAATTTATTAGAAAATATACGTGGATCAATATACACACACATACACATAAATTATTATTTGATTTGCTTTAATTTATAAATCTAAGGGCACATAGGAAAAACATAATTTAATTAAGCATAGGCATTTATTTTAATATGAGTCTTATATTTAATTTTATAAATAATAAATTAAATTATATTTATTATTATCAACTTTCATTAAAATATTTATTATTATCCGACCCATATTCTTATTAATATAAATTTCTTTTATATGATTTACTTTATTATAATTATTTTATTATTTTACGATCAGAACAAAATACTTCTGAAAAATCAAATAACTGTTCAAGTACAAAATATGAAATAAACTAAAAATATATTTTTTTCAATATTCTTATATTTTTATATGGTAATATTTTAATCATCTAATATATCATTATTATATTTAAATTATTTTATATGTATACACTATAGATGTCAAATTAAAGAGTACGAAGTAAGAATTAATATGATATATTTTTTTTTCAAAAATAAAATTGATACGAAAAAGTTATAATTGTTTAAAGTATTAAGTTAAAAATAAAAGGAATAAAATGAGAGAGTTTTTAATTGGTAGATATTATATAGAGAATAACCCTCTAATTTCCCTCCCAAAAAAAATATCCATTTTTTTAAAATTTTTAAAAAGAGAAATAATGTGGTGATGACATATCTTTTAAATTCTTGTGACTCTTTTAATATTAAGTATGGATTAACAATTCTGATTCGGGTATCTTTTTCTATCCCTTGCTTACAATAAGCTGATGTACAATCCTCCAGGATTGCAAGCAGACAATCTTCTACTAAAACTTACGGCAGATGGTGGAAATGCTTTTAAGACAAAATTTGATCATTATGCTCAGGCGTAAATGAGTGTTGTTGTTGCTTTTTTTTTTTTTTTTTTAAATGAGTGTTGTTGGCATTGACATAATTGAAATAAAATAATCGGACCACCAGATTACACTTTTAGAAAAAAATATGTTGGCTCATAAAAGTCAGCATGCAGCCGCACCTAAAAAAATAACCATCATCGGAAGTCTGCCAGCGACCACACCAAAAGAAAAGGAAAAAAACTTATCATCAGCGGCCGAAGGGAGTCCCGCCGAAAAGCAGATTGGTAGTCCGACATAAAAAAAAAAAAAAAAAAAAAAAAAGGATCGTCACCGTAGGTCTGTCGATTGGCTGTGATGGAAGCGCCAAACAGGCTAATAAACCGGCCATAAAAAAAATAAACAATAGCAGTCGTCGGGACTTGGATTTGAAGGTAGTAAATTGAACACAAATAGATATATTGCTCTTTTCACATGCACATGTTATGTAATAGATGTGGATAACAATGGATTTGAAGGTTTGCCGGTAAATAACCAGTTATGTCATTTCTTCATTTCCATTTTATGAAGTTTTCAAATCTTCAAGCGAAGCAAATAATATATTCTAAACTAGGTAGTTTTTCATTAAATTCGTGTTCCTCTTCTATACTGCAGATTTTTTTAATTTTTCCTTCAGAAAAAAAAAAGAACTTAAAAACTACTCTCTCTCTCTCTCTCTCTCTCTCTCTCTCTATATATATATATATATATATATATATATATATACACACTCATATTATATAATATGACAAATGCATGCTATTGGTAAACAGATGAATCAACCTGCTGAAAGCGTACCAAACCAGCAGCTCCTCCATAGCACAGCCACCTCTCGCTCCCTTTGTTCACATTCCATCTTACTCTATGCATCGCCACAATTTTCGGAGGGAAAACTTCGATTTCTTGTTTCTCTACATCGCCACTCCATTCTGATTTTAGTCCTTGCCCTTCAACGGAATCGTTTCCACAAATCACTGCGCCATGATAAACGAATAACCTCAATATGCTCTCCACGAAAAAAATAAAAAGAACTTGAACTTGCAGCAAATCATATACAATATGAGACAATTAATGTAAAGATATTTTAACAGGGACGGACCCATAGGTTTTCTCGCAGGAGGGTTGAGAGCAGAGGCAGAGTCAAAAAGTTGATGATGCAGGGGTAAGATTATGTTGTGAGGGGATACCCATTTATGGTTGTGTTTTTAAATCACCATTTCTTTTTTTTTTTTTAACAAAATCTATCTGAACAGACTTTTAAAATTTACGAATTAAGTTATTATGAGTCTTCTTATAACAATACAATAGTCATTTAATTATTTAATGGACTTTAAATTATTTGAACCATTAGTAACAATAAAATGCAGAGGTGCTTTTCTCAAAAAAAAAAAGGTCATCTTAAAAAAACTAAGGTAATAAGAAATGATTTTGAAAAAAGAAAAAAACAAACTGCTTGAACAACACCTCATGTTCAAAACATTAGTATACTATTTTGGCTTTTAGGACCGTGGATTGTTGAGAAGAACATGAGTTGATTTTGAAATATATGAAACTGTTTTTGAGCATTTGAAAATGATACCTTTCAAAATGAATGTTTCACGGATGTTTTACGGAAATTGAAATAGTTTTGTAACTCAGAACTTGGGGTCCGAAAAGAGTTTTCTGAAATTTTGCGGGCCCGTCCTGGTAATAATTTTAAGACTTTACCTATTTGTTCATTTGCTCTGTTTTCTTGCTCTTTTGCAGCTCCTCCGCCAGGACGTTTCATGCTTGGAATTTTTTTTGAGAAGGAACTATTAATCGACGGACTGGCTACAACAAGAGCGGGTCCCTCTTCCAGTAGAGACCCACAGAGGTAATGATACACACGATTTCGAGTATCCTTCACTGATTTGATCGTCGGCTGTTTAAATATAAAAAGAAGCTAAACTGCCTCAGTAAGTTCAGGACGGTACATGACTGCATTCTTTAAAGGGAAATAAGTAATAAATCGATTTTTCTCTTTCTTTATTTTCAATTTAAGAATCACATCTCAGATATCAGATTCTGCAACATAAAAATTCTACATAATCAATGTGCTGGCAAATCATTGTTCTTTTGGATGACATTCAAGATCATGGCAAGTCTATAAATACAGTGGATGAAGATATATACAGATCAAACAAACATTCACCTGGAAGCAAAAGGTTTTTCCTTCTTCACCACAATATGCAACCATGCCTAAGTCAAGGGAGAGTAGAAAGAGTAAAAGACCATAGACTTTAACATTTTTGATAATAATTTGTCACATCAGATGATGGCGTAGACCTGTCAGCCGTGAAGCGTGAGCACTCCACAATGAAAATGAGGAACAGTCAAAATTGTTTAAACCCGTCTTTGTCGTGGCAAGACGTTTTCCGGTGACTGGGATATCATGTGATACTTTCTCTAAGTTGAGTAGCCATAGTGTTCCGTCATCAAGGACTCCAAAGACGCATCTACAAGAACCATGCCGAGTAAAGTCGGACAGTTAATAATCAATAGAATACAAAGCCATTTCCAATAATGATTTAATCTATACCTCAGATGCGGCAGCCAATCCACACCAAAAATAGCGCCCTGAATAGGATAGTCCCGCAACGGACGGAATGGATCACTGAGATAAGTAGGAAATGGAAAGTAGGGAAATATTAATGATGGATAGGTAGAATAAATTATTGTTTTTTAATTAACTTTTCTTCACAAAAGTGCCCCTCTCGAGAGGACTTATCTTGCCAGACAAAAATATTTTTTAACCAAAATTACAAGTACCTACCAAATCAAAATCACTTATTTTTAAAATTTTGAAACCAGACAAATGCAGTATATAGTATGTACACCAAGATCATATGCGTACCGTATGTCCCAAAACTTGAGACCTTTATGACCGGCGGTGGCAAACACATATGAACTCTCGAGGTCACTGCAATTACTAAGCAAATTAAGTTAGCAATTAGTTCAAAAGCTAATGAAAAATGCATCAACAAAAATCAAGAGATGGTTAACAAAGCCATTTTATCTTGTTTAATGTTTTCTTATGACAATAGTATTTATCGCATAAAGATAGATATTTGCTATTGTTCGACCGATATTAGCACACTGAGAAAGCTGAGACCTTCTTTACCAATGTCATTATCGAATGATCTCTATCCACAATATATTTTACACTAAACTTGGTCAGGTCACAGGTGCAAGGTTCCGTACATTCAACATGGGAAGGCCATTTGAAATAGCAAATGACAGTAAGATTGCATGCTGGAGAGCATCATTATTGCCGCATTTGGTTTTGGTAATATCAGATCTCTTTGGATATTTTAGATCTTAGGGCTATATAGTCATTTCAAACTGCACTAGCCAGTATATAGAAGCAGGTAGTTCTATGTGGCTTATAAATAAATGACACAAATTAAGGGAAAGTATTGATCGAGGACAATATATGGCAACTCGTGAAAACTAAAAAACAGCCAACAGCAAGTGATAGGTAAAGAATAAAACTCTAATTAACATAGCTATATATCAATAAGAAGAAAATTAATTCATGTTAGTATCACAGACCTCCGGATTGGTGCCCATGCCAGTGTTCTAATAGGACCTGATTCTGCACTGAAGGCAAGCAAAGGTCTGGTCTCTGAAGAAAAAAACGCATAAGAACCTATCTATAGGTAACTGTAGGAAAACAAAATTTTGAAAGGATATACTAGCATCCATATCCAAAATGAATAAAAACACACATGAAGGTGAAATATGGATGCTTTAATTCCAATACCTGTTAATGAATCAGTAACTGAAAACTTCCATAAAGCAACCTGTATTTACAGATGCGAGAGATGAGATGAAAGCCTGATAGAGAAAAGGTAAAAGAAAAAATAACTGCACCAAACATTTAATATTATCTCACTGTATTTATTTTTTCACAAACCAAAGCAAGCATAATACCCTGCTAACAAGCTTATGGATAAAGTAAACATTACCACTCCATCATGACATCCAGCTAAAATCATATCATTGGGAGATGACACAGACCACTCCATTGTTAGAGGAATACTGCATTCAAAAGAGTGACAAAATACAAATAAGACATTTAAAACACTCACATTCTGAAATTTTTGAAAAGGCAGAAATCTATCATTTACATATTATGAAGGTGTAAAATCTCGAATCCTCCACGCAGGTTCAAACTAAAATACAATATACTGCAATGCAAAGTGTTCTTGAGGCCACAGGCATAAATTCAACACCTGAAAAGTACAATAAAGTATCTCTATCCCAAATTTATATTTCCTTTTCTAGATAAGCCTTTGAATATACTAAAGTGAATTTATTTTCAGAAAATAACATTTTCGTTATGGTATTGCCATGAAACAACCTTTCAATCTCATCTAAAGCTCCAAATTGGGTTAAAATACAACCATTATAATGTTACAAAATGAGTCGCATAGATCAAGAAATCCCCTCAAGTAAACACCAATGGCAAATAATGCAGACATCACTAAGAACCTATTAAATCTTAGTAAGAAATATTTGATTGAAAACTTGTTCAAACAATGATTATCAGTATATGATCAATTCCTTTATTATCACCTTTTAGTACTAAACAACCACCTGTTAGCACTTATAGCAGAGGCATGTTTCTTTCAAGCAAAAGAAAAACAAAGCGTACAAGTTAAGGAAGCTAATCCAGGACTTGGACTTTAACTCAAAACTAAAGAAGCGTCCCTCTAAATTCTCCAAATTCAAAATGTCAATGGATAAAAGAAAGCGAGTGAGGCAAAGCATAAGATTTTGCAGTGCACTAAAAAATGTGATGGTAAAATCATTCCACGCAAAGAAGAATTATGATAATAGTTTGAGGCGCTCAGCATTTTCTTACGGAGAGTCGGATGAGGACAAGAATTTGAATCAAACCCTTGGAACTACAAATACTTGCATTTATTATATCAAACCCTTGGAACTACAAATACTTGCATCAAGACAATGACTATAGGATATGCATGAATACAACACGACTAAAGCTGAATACCTTTGCCTATCACCGCACTTCAGCTTTGAACATCTGAATACTGGTTTCAGTTTGATGAAGCGCGGATCAATATGTTCCTGGCAAGCAGGATATACAAGTTTCACCATATGAGGAAGAGGGACCTCCCACCTGCATGTCAAAAATTTGATCCAATCAATGCATCAAACGGAAAGGGAAATGAAAAATAAACTTTTCCAGTACTTCAATTGGTCTGCCCGATATTCTCCGACTTTGTTGCATAGGGTATTTGATTTGTGGATCTAAGGAATATTTAATTCCATACTTTACATAATCCTTGCATGCTTTTGATGATTCTCTCTACTTATTCCAAACAAGTTTATTCGTGTGCGCATGTGCTCGACCTTCTTTTGTTGACTATTGTTGACTATTCAACGTGTGCAAGACTTGAGAATTTTTCATTGTTGTTGAACATACGCAATCACACATGAGTATGAATCAACAAAACCATAAGGCTCGAAGGACGGACGCCACAGTACGCCCGGAACGGAAATGTGTTCGTGCACATGTCACCAACGTGTGCGGAATCATCATAACATACGTGTGATCATGTACCGAATTAGTCTCACGGAAGCCCCCCTCCCATGTGCAAAGTCCAATGTGAACAAAAGTGACTACATGAATCCTACACATTACCAACCGGCACACTACTATGACTCCAAAATACCACGATGATAAAAGTAACAACAAAACTCAATAAGAACCAACAAATCCAGCAAGGAAGGGCTCTTACACTTCTAGTGCACCATTTCCAAGCAACACAGCTAGATAACCCATTATATGCATGGATTCAGGGCGATGAGCATTGACCGGCCTCCACTTTGCATCCCATGCAACCTTTCCGTTGTGGGCTAAACAAAGCATCAGTCTAGGCAATGCAACATCTGTTGGAATGGAATTCTGAGAAGTATCAGCATCACAAGCACTAATACAAGTTATATTCTTGTCCGTGATTGGGGAATCCAAACTGCAGCTGGCAGATTCAAGTGGACTCGTAAAGGTTGATTCTCCGTGTTCAATTTGTCTAAGAATATGCAAATCATTATTATGAACCTGGTCTTTTTTCCTTGCCTTTGCTTTCCTTCCTCTACCTTTAGGAGCAGTCAACAGTAACAGATTTGCACTTTTAGTTTGGTTAAAACCTTCTTGGGTATTTACAGTCTCCTCGTCATAAACACGTTCCTGGGAATTTGCAGACAACCCATCTGAAGAATGCAATCTAGCTGAGCCCAAAGGGTATTCAATAGCAAGAGGTTGAACATATTGGCTATCATTATCTATTTTCGCTACAGAGTCATTAAGAGGTTTCTTTCTTGGTCTCCCTCTTGCCCTCGGCGGTACAGACTTATCAAGAGGTGTCTTTCTTGGTCTCCCTCTTGGCCTCGATGGTACAGACTCATTAAGAGGTGTCTTTTTTGGTCTACCTCTTGGCCTCGGTGGTTTAGTTGGATCAGTAGATTTAACTATTACAGACTCATTAAGAGGTGTCTTTCTAGGTCTCCCTCTTGGCCTCGGTGGTTTAGTTGGATCAGTATATTTAACTATTAGCTTTTTCTGGGAATTTTGTCTTGACTTTTTATTCCCTGGATTAGGTTCATCTTCTTTCACATAGGCAGTTAACAAACACCATATCTGGATGGCACCTCTCCCAGTTAAAGGGGCACCAATCCTGTGATATGAAGATCCAGGCGGATGAGCAGCAACGGCGACAAACTGCAAAAGACAATTTCAATAATTTCATGTACATGGGCCAACGGCTACAAATGACAGACCTCATTTCATTTCATCCTATATGAACAAGTGTAAGTCAGAACTTAAAACCAAATTACTGTTATTTAATTATTAGGTATAGCCTATTAGGCCTAGGGAACAAATGAGTTAAAAATTATACTCATTGGACACTGACGCACCTCAGACATGATGTGATTCTCGGAATTGCGATGAACTCTTGGACACCAGTCTAATGCCCAGACTGAACCCCCAACATACATTACAAAGTCTTTGCTGAAACAAGATAAAAAAATCAATAATAACCCAAGAACTAATGTTTCATACCAAACAGTATCCCTAAAATGATACCTACCTAGCTTCTGTACCCGCTTTGTCCTCATTTCCCATCTCCTTCTGCAATATCAGAACCGGTAAATTAATTTGGATAGTTCACTCTACTAAATATCAAAACAATCATTATTTCACAGAAGAATTCAAGTCCAATATACCTGGGGAACAGATGTAGCAGAAAATTGGTGTAAGGTAACTTGGCCTATTACATCTTTCTCCTTCAAATTATGTTGATTAGCAAACCTCACAGAACGCGGCGCATAATTAAAATCCCTCCACTCTCTGCAACCGACATTCCAGACAACAATTATCTATAGTAGCATATATACCAGCACCTTGTACTGATAAAAAGTTCATCGAAATGTTTGGAAGACCGAACTGAAAACAAAACAGAAAAACAGTAGCCACCTCAAGAATGTTATAGAATTGGAGAACTGTTTAATTTCCGGTTGATTAGCATCAGTTGTGTGGAAGTGGCCGCACAGCTTGGCTATCGTATCAACTGCTTTGAAGTGATTTTCGACGGAGTAATCGAGTGTGATTTCAGGTGGAGGGTTAGCGGTGGCAGGCTGGGGATCGTGGGCCGCCTCGAGTGGTTCCTGCGGCAGGGCTTCGGATTGTTTCCTCTTCCGGGTTGATTTTCGATATCGTTGGAATGTTTGGGCAAGGGCAGCGTGCTCGTCGAACTCCATTACTCCCAGGGGCGGACCTAGAAATTAAAGTGTACCTGGATTGACATTAGCTAAGTAGTTATTTTTTTCATTCAACTTCCGGCATTGCTGCGTCAACCATTATTGTGGAATTGGACACACTTTGCTACTTATTATTATTAGAAAGATTCAATACTCGTATATATCAAAAATGGCACATTTGGTTTCAGAACAACCATTTAAAGTATCATGATTGATAAAAGAAAATTAAAAAGATCGCACATTAAAGTTGTGCTTGTCAATAATTTAGAGAATAAAAATAACACTATTTCATGATATATGACTTTCTTTGCACAATGTTGCTATCTTTTGACAAAAAGAAAACAATATCAGCTACTCTATAAAGAAAAAGTTGCAAACCTACGAAGGGTGTGCATTCTGAATAGAACAACAGAGTTGGAAGATATTTAATTTTCAAAACTACACAACTTTGTAGACTCTTTGTAAATAAGAATAAAAGTTAAATAATTGCAGATAAGTATATCTAACAAAGATTGCTATATTCATTTTACAAAAATTGTTTTCATGTATTCTGTTCAACTTGCAAAATAGAAAATATGTATTATTCTTGATCACTCTGCACAAATAATTAAAAAAAAAAAAAAAACTCAGCCTGCTGGTAATAAACATTAATAAGATCAGTATTAGCAATTTTAATTTTAACTCAAACTGCAAAGATTGGAAATTTAGGGCACAAATAATGTATATATCAAAGAACCTTAAATCATAAATAAAAGGTAACCGCTTAGGAGGAGATGAACGAGCGCCACCGCTGTCTGCTAGTGCCGCTGCAGCTGTCTTTGCTTGAGAGACGGTCCACGACTTCAGTTGTGCAGACTATTCTTTTGCTTAGTTAGTATCGACTATGACTTTTTTTAGAAAAGAAAAACAAGAGTTCGGTTTTTTTGGGCTGCTGCACATACAAGCAAAAGTTAGTACGACATTTAATTTGTTCACCTGGCCTACTGAGTGAGTCCCCCTGATTACCCCCACTTTCTCTTCTTCGATGGAAGAGGGATTTGATTCAGTTTTCGAGGGTTTTCCTTTCTCGGCGAGCTAGAATTCTGAACTTCAGCGACATTTAAGGAAGGAAACATGCAAAGGTGCGCAATGGCGTAGCCAGCACCCCAGCACTAGGAGTTAGGGTGAAGTCGGATCGAAAGCTAAAACAAAATTCATATAAGCTCTCACTTTCAATATAGTAAGAAACCCAACTACAGTGCATTACAATACTCGCAACCAACTACTCAAAATCTAGTACATTCGGCTAAAAAGCTAGTTGGACCCTACGGTCTTTTACTTTAGCAAAATCATGAATACGAGTCTATATCCATTGTCCTAACAAGCTCCATTTTAATAAAGATTGTCAAACAACTATCAAGAAATGCATCATCCATCTTGTTGCGAACCGCGATCTTCACATTTCATTGCTGAAAATGCTCTCTCAGTCTTAACAAACTAACATTAATTTTTTAAAAAAAAATATTTATCACATAACAGACAAGCAATCACTAAAACAGAAGTCCACTAGACACTTCAAATTTTGCATATTGAAATTCATTCGTAGAACTCGCTGTGTGACCTCAAGGGATAGAGCAAATTTAACATCTTTTTTTCCTCAACAACATGAATAATTCCACTTGTGAATCATAAAAACGATATGTCTTTCAACAATCTTGTAATTCATGTCTTCAATTGATTACCTATTGAAGCTTAGAGGTAAAGACGTCCTCTTCCCATCGGCGCCCCTACTCTTGCTGCCGGATTCTGTGCTCCGCCCTTTGTCGATTATTTTTTTTCGGTTTCGCTGCTTACAGAAAAGAGGTCAGTTTACATGATATATATATATATATACCTCCAAATAAGTCTACACCATTCAGATTTTGACAAATTTCAAACACTTTTTCTGTCTCTTCATATTAACCAATTAAATTTTTAACTTCACCGATTATAGATGTAGTTATATTTCTAGGTCTATAAATTTTTCTTTTTTTTTTCGTTCCACTTTGGGGCTCCTTTAATTAATTTTTTATTATAATTCTATTAAAAAATTACCAGGTTTTGGACCAGTTTTGAAAAGCCCCGAGCAACAATTTAATAGAAAAAAAGAAAGTAGAAGGGCCGGCCCTATCTCCGCCGGATGCGATACAACCTTAAATTTAATTGCGTAAATTACATTTTTCTCTAAAATTATATATACGAGCTATTCGGATCAGGGCGATGCACTGGTCTTGTTTTTCGATAAAAAAAATAAATTTTTGCTTGTATCTAAAACTCAACATTTTTAGACAGCCAACATTTCCTCGTAAAAACACGTATTAATATTGTAGTTTAGGCTTGATTTTTAGTGTTAAAAATTTAGACGAAAAAGAAAGTTATTCATCCTAGAACGTATTTTGGCATAATATTTTTGCATTGTTGATAAGTTTTCTTAACATGGTAATCAGTGGCGAAAGCAGAGCATTTACTCAGAGGGTCCGGAGCTATAAAAATTACGGAGGTCGGACAACTATATATATATAGCTTCCCCTATTTTATAAGGGAATTTCCATCCGCTGAGATATCCGTGGACCCCCTTGGACCCCCTCCCCCCCTCCGCCCCTGATGGTAATAAAAATCGAAGGCATTTAAAACATCAACATACAAAACCAAATAAACTACTATAATATTTTTAAACATAAAGATAGAAAATACAAAAGAACTGTTGATCTCCTTCGAGAGCTATATCCATTATTTTTTCTCCACAAACTTTAGAACCAAAAAATTAATAAACAAAATATACACAACTTGTTATGAACAAAGATCTGTGAACTAAACAACCTCAAATCTAAAATGATGGATTTTAATTTTGCAGATCAGTTTGTTGGAAGCCAAAGTCACCATTTGGGTTTGGAAGATGATGGATTTTGATTTTCCACATAGTTAACATCCCATTTTCTGCAAGCGATGACGATTATTGGTCGCTCAACATACACATCCGTCTCATCCAGGAAAAAGTGAGATTCTTTATATCTGGTTTGCTTCGACATAGTGTTTATTTTCGACAATGAAGATCTCGACTATAGATTGAAAGGTGCGGTGAGCTAATCAAAGGAAGGAGGTTATTTATAGGCTCCCTCCTCAAGTATTGTTGAATTAATGCATGAAGTTAATGGAAAGTGTAAAGGATAAGGGAAAGGCTAAAAGGAACGTAAGACATTAAAGTGTCATTACAACTTAACATTAATGGCCTAAAAGCTAAAAGAAACGCTTAAAGAAATGTAAACGATTGTGTATTTGTTAAGTTGTATAATTGTGTAATTGGTAGTATTCATTAAGATTTAAGACTTGACATTTGGTAGTATTCATTAAGACTTGACATTAATGATATGAGACTGAATCTTTATATAGATATAGATATAGATAGATAGATATAGATAAATCACTATCAAATATTTACACAAATAACAATAAATATCTCTTTACTTATGTTAATGTGTTTCCTAACCTTAATTATGAGGGAGCAATTATTTATGGAAAACAAAATCACGTAATTGATCTCTCCCTCTCTTATTTTTTTTTTTTGATAACTAGGTGATCTCAGTTTAGCCGGACTAATCATAGTCCCTCAATGAACCCACTCTTAACCCATTGAGAGAAGTAAATCGCGAGTCGCTCGAGCAATTTCAGGGTTCTCAATGTCTTTTCTGTACACTTCTGCGCACAAGGAGAAGCTCTTAACTGATTAATACCAGTTCCCAAAGACAGCTTCTGAGAACAACATCGATTGGTCAAGACTCCGGGTTTCCAGCAAGAAAATACTCCCACACTGCCGCTGGACGCGAGATTAAACATTGATTAGCGGTCGCTCGAGCTAGCCCCGGGGAGCTAGAGGATCATAAAGAGAAAAACTTCCTCTTTCACCTCCTTGATGGGGTTAGAACCCAAGACCTCTTCCAAAAAAGTGTCTTGGGAGTAGGCGTCCTACCACTGGACCACCGACCTTCCCCTCTTTTCTTCTTTAATGCTGTGGATCTGTGATTCCTCCTCTTATCTCAACACAAATTGATTCCCTACCAACATTATTTGATTCCCTACCAACACAGACCACCACAACAACAACAGCAGCAATATGGCCGTCTGAATGGTGGCGACGACCTTGTACGACACGATGACATGAATTGTTCCGTGACGGCCATGTTAAACTTGTTTTCCTGATTTTTCTTTTGAATAATCCATAAAGGAATTTGATTTTTTATTTTTAGAATGCATCTAATGTTGGGAATTTTGACTAGAATGAAAGAAAAAATTTGAAGTGTTTGTCTCACATCGGTTGAAGAATGGAAGGTGAAGGGGACTTCAAGCCTATAAAAGGGAGTCAAAGGCTTTGATTTTAATGCACCCCATAAAATACACATTAAGTATTTTATTCTTTCTTTCTTGGTCTCTTGTTTTAGAGAGTAGAAAGATGTGAGTTAAATATTTGAGAGTGTGGGTGTAATTGGGGTGTTGGCTTGAGAGATTAGTCTATGTGATTGTAACAATTTGTCATATAGTGGAGTTTTCTCTCTGGAGGCCCGTGGTTTTTTTTCCGGTTTTGGAGTTTTCACGTATATTCTTGTGTTATTTATTTTTCTCTATTTTCGTTCTTTGGGAGGGTTGTTAGGGATCTTTGAGGCCGTTTTCCCAACAAGTGGTATCGGAGCCCCGGGTTCGGGGGAGGTCTCGGTCTTAGAGGTTTGGAGTATGCTCTGTGGTTGCAGCTTTGTCTGATCTTCCACATCAGAAACAAATTTCTATTGGTCGTATTGGAGGGTGTCTCGGTATTTCAGAGGTTCGGAGTATGCTCTGTGGTTGCAGTTCTATCTGATCTTCCACATCAGAAACGAGGATTCTGTTGGGTTTGAGATACGGATACGATGTCAAGGTTTAGTCTCATGAGGTTCGATGTAGAGAAGTTTGACGGAAGGATCAATTTTAGCTTGTGGCAAGTCAAGTCAAGGATATGTTGATACAATCCGGGTTACACAAGTGAATGAAAAGTATGTCGGGTTCGAGTAGTGCTGAAGTGCGGAGAATATGGGCATACTGATTGGTCTATGAAGATCAAGGTGGAGCTGGTCAGGCAAATAGCTCCGTTGCTATCATCATGATTGAAGAAGGTTTCCTTTTGGGAGGGAATGTGCATTCTTATGGCATGTTGGAGTTGTCATGAAAAAGGATGTGATGGTGTTAGCTAGGGTTGGGCACTTGAATCCGAAATCCCGATCCCATCCCGATCCCGTCCTGAAAACTAGCGGGACGGGACGGGATAGTTTATTAAAATGGCAATCCCGTCCCGTCCCGTCCCGCTCTGTTACTATTCAAATGGGACGGGATGGGATCGGGACCGTCCCGATCAATCCCGTTCCGTCCCGTAATATTTAATATAATCAATTTTTTATATATCTTTTAAACATGTAAACCCTAAATTGATGTATGATGTATGAAACATCAAAGTTTCAGTTTTAAATTTTCAGTTTTAAGTTGAAGTTTTCTGCACTTTCAATTTGAATTTTATCTTCACGTGTTGATTTTGATGTAATATGCACTATGCATTTGGATTATTGATCTATTGTCCTTTGTGCGTGTTTACGTTACTATCTATTTTGTTGTGTGTTTTTTAAGTTTCTAATGGATATTGAGAGTCACTTTTTTTTGGAATGACTAGTTTGGATTTTTTTTTTAATTTCTACCTCATTCATTTGATAATTCTAAAATTTATAGTTGTCTTATTCGTTTTTTTCACAGTTTCTGTCAAGGTCAATAAATGTGCGGGATATCCCGTCCCGTCCCGATCCCGACCCGAACCCGAACGGGATCGGGACGTGCGGGATGAATTTCAAAATACGCAATCCCGTCCCGTCCCGTCCCGATAATTTATTTTCGGGGACGGGACAGGATTCGCCCAATCCCGACCCATCCCGTCCCATGCCCACCCCTAGTGTTAGCTGATCCACAAATTGCACACAGGGCATTGGCTTGGCATAGATGCGGGGTGTGTGGTGGATGTTATGTCGATGGCTGGAGGACTTCCATGGGAGCCAAGAGATGGTAGTAGCACCATAAATTTTCAGCAAGTTTTTCGACATGTGCCGAGGTGAAATTCGTAGAAGGGATCTTTCTAAGTGGTGATACTCTTTTATGGTGGAGTATGATAGTTCCCTGTTTTTGAGAATTATGATTGTTGGTTCAGACAGTGGTTGCCGGTGTCGCAGAGAAATTTTTTTTTTATTTAGCCAAGGTGGAGTTTGTTGGGAATTTTGGCTAAAATGAAAGAAAAAATTTGAAGTGTTTGTCCCACATCGGTTGAAGAATGGAAGGTGAAGGGGACTTCAAGCCTATAAAAGGGAGTCCAATGCTTTGATTTTAATGTACTCAATAAAATACACATTAAGTATTTATTCTTTCTTTCTTGGTCTCTTGTTTTAGAGAGTAGAAAGATGTGAGTTAAATATTTGAGAGTGTGGGTGTAATTGGGGGGTTGGCTTGAGAGATTAGTCTATGTGATTGTAACAATTTGTCATATAGTGGAGTTTTCTCTCTGGAGGCCCGTGGTTTTTCTCCGGTTTTGGAGTTTCCACGTATATTCTTGTGTTATTTATTTTTCTCTATTTTCGTTCTTTGGGAGGATTGTTGGGGATCTTTGAGGCCGTTTTCCCAACATCTAAATATGTTTATTAAGTTAGCAAAGGTGTAGCATGGCAGTATTCAAGGAGATATGCTTGAATCTGATTTTACAGCGTCTGAAGATGGATATTTTTCTTTTTGAAAACCAGAGAACAAGAGTAGGAATTTGAAGTTAGAACATGAACATTAGTCGTAAACATCACTTCAAGTTCATGCTCATTTTTTTGGTGTTTAGTGAGTTTATGTTATGTATTTTTTAAATGAATTCTGGTTGTCCTCTATTTGAAATAGATATCATTATATAGTCGGATACTAAATGATATATGATTGATTACTCGATTAGAAGATGATGATACTCGATAACTCGTATTTTTAGAAAAAAAACATGAATATATACCTAAATTATTATTTTAGTTACTTATTTTAGGTACATTGAATAATATATGGTCAACCAAACAAATTTATGGAAGTATCTAAAGATGCTTCATTACTTGTATTGTTAAATAAATAATTTTACAAGTAAAACGAATAATTGTATTTAAATACAATATTCACATCACTAAAATACTACTTCTTTAAGTATATATAAACAAATAACACTTCATATATCCATATTTTTGTACCTCCGCTTTACATTGTTGTTGCGTGTGCAAAATTCGTCTAATAAAAATAGACTGTAATTAATGATACCTCTTGAGAATTTAATGTCGTCGTCTCCTAACTCAAGCTGTTATGAGGGACTCCTCTTCCTGCAGCTCCTCCGTCTTCCAGAAGTGTACCTGCAACCCGATGGGGGTTTGGTCCTCGTTGGGGACTCCGGCGTGAGAGTAAGTGTCTATACGAGATTATAAATAACAACTTGAATATAGAGAGATATTAGCTATGAAAAATCGTACCTATAATGAGGGGTGGAGACCCCTATATATAGGATTACCTGATGAGTTACGTAAGGTTAGGAGTCTTGGTAGAAGAAGTAGACTCTATCAAGGAGACTTATCTCGTAGAAAGTCCTGGAGACTTGTACCTTCGTGGACGCTTAAATTACGTAGGTCTCCTACCTCCTAGCAGACTCTTAAATTATGTCCAGGAATCTTGTACCTTCCAGAATCCTCTAAGGAATTGAGCTTTTAATTATTTTCTGGGCCCAATTAATTGGATTTTAATTTGGACTTTTTAATACCTCAATAAATATTTTGATATTTATCTATTTGTTATTGGCTACATATCCTAGTCCACTACAATTGTTGAATAAATAAAAAATTAATGAACAATAATGACCGATATACAAATGCAATATTGAGTAATTAAACTGCAATAGTCGCTAATTTGGAAGTAATTTCTAAATTTATTTACTAATTATTATATTATGCATATTAAGCAATAACTTAAAAATTTCAAGTTTTAGTTAGGCCATAATTATTTATTGAGCCCAATCATTATAAGTCCAAGCCCATTTCAAACATCATTTATACATTTAGTTTAAGTTCGTTTAGTCCAAATTAATTAACAAGCACAATTCATGCATGTTATGTGTGTATATATATATATATATATGTGTGTGTGTGTGTGTGTCTGTGTGTGTGTGTGTGTGTTACCTTAGACCCAAGCCGACTAACAATAATTAAAGTCCAACTCCTATCATATTATCCAAGCCCAATTATCATAATAAATAGGGATAATTACACATACTAGTACATTAAAGAGAAGTATTACATATACACCGTATACATAAAATAATCACATCACTACCGACTTTTATATTTTTATTATTATTATTATTATTATTATTATTATTATATATATGTGTGTATATATATATATCTTTTTTTATACCTTAAAATTACACACACGTTTCCTTCTTTAATCTATCATCATATCTTCTAGATATATGAAACTGTTTTTTTTCTTGTTAACCACCTGTGTTCTGTCCTTATTTACAATAAAGAGGGAAGTTCCATGTTTATTCAGATTTTCATCGTTTTTCAATCGTATATTGCAAAAAAAAATTGCAGATCTGACAACCCGACGGACCGCGCCCAGCTTTGTTGCGCCCCCCGTCCTAGCGTCCTCCACAAGAATATTGCTATCTAGATCTGAAAACTTAGTTGGACTGGCCCCAATCTACCGCTCATATTTTTCTCTCTCTGTCTTTATCTTTATCTTCATTTGTTTTTTTTCCATGTCTGCAATATTTATAACATTTTAATTTTAGGTCATGTTTTGGAGTTTCTCAATCACGGTGGTTTTGGGTGCGGTTCCGATTCGACACTTTCAAGATTCACTGAAACCTACTGAATTTGAGGTTGTGCTGGATTTTGACATATATGTCATTATGCAAGTCAGATTCTGAAGGATATAAATATGGTTACTCAACTACAGAATTTTGGATACTTCTTCCCAATATTTTGTTCAAACGGTTGAAATAGATTTTTCATTTTGTAATGCTATAGAAATATTAGACCACATGGTTGTGTAAGTCTGTTGCGATGGTTATATTAATTGTATAATTTCAATACATGTTTGTGTACTTCGTAACAATAGCACTCTTTTTCTGGTTATGCTCCAATATTTGTTTGGTTACTGTCGAACAATTATTTGGGTTCTTCGGCTACTTGAAATGCAGATTAGTAAAATTGCCTCAGATTAATGTGCTAAACTAGTAACCCTCGTACTGAGCTAATGAATCAAGAAGGGTAACTATACAAAATAAATAAGGTAATCAAGCTATATAAAAAATGGAAAAATTACAGCCAACTACCCTATTAGATGGCCTCTTTACACTTTAGTCCCTATTGTTTCATAAATTACAGCGAAGGACAAAAATCTGAATTGGTGTTGACTTCTATTAAAAAGACGAAAATGCCCCTCTATTTACTTGAATAAAACATTTCTTTTAAAATACATTTCATATTAAACAAATAGCTTATGAATTATTAAAGTGTTTGGCTAATAAATTTCTTTTAAAAAATATTATTTTTTCAGAAAATAATTTTTTTTTCGAAATATAATTTTTTTCCAGAAAATATATTTTTTTCGCAAAAATATTTTATTTTATTTTTTTTCCACAAAATAATTTTATTTTTTCGAAAAAATAATATTTTTTCAAGAAAATAATTTTATTTCGCAAAAATATTATTTTGCCAAAAATATTTTTCTCCAGAAATATTTTTTAATTTTTCGATTTTTTCCGAAAATAATTTAATTTGAAAAAATATTATTTTGCCAAAAATACCTTTTTCTCCGTAAAAATTTTATTTAATTTTTCAAAAAATATTTTTTTATTTTTCTCCAGAAAATTGTTTTATTTTTTTCAAAAATAATATTTTTCGAAAATAATATTTTTCCAGAAAATAATTTTATTTCGAAAAAATATTATTTTGCCAAAAATTAATTTTTTCTCCAGAAAATATTTTTTAATTTTTCGAAAAAAATAAAAATTCCATAAAATAATATTTTTTTCGAAAAGATAATTTTTTCCCAGAAAATATATTTTTTTTTTCGAAAAATAATATTTTTTCCAGAAAATATTTTATTTTTTGGAAAAAATATTTTTTTCTAGAAAGCTTGAAAATTATTACACTGAAGTCCAAAAGTGTTATATATATTACAATGAGGTCCAGCATGTGCCATGTAATATCCGCAATTTCGAATTTCGGTAATTTTCTTTTTTTCGGAGGAAGTTCGTTTTGACAACTCACTCCTGACCATTTCGTCATTCCGAGAATGATTAATTCTGCACTTTTCTGCGGCACACGGGCTTTTTCTGCGTTTTTTAGCAGATTTGCGAGGAGAAAAACTTCATTTTTTCTCCTCTCTTCTTCCTCCTTCATCTTAGGCGATTTGATGGCGATTTTGGGCGATTTGAGTGCTCCAAAACTTGTAGAGATCCTCCTCCTCAAGTCTTGTTGAAGATTTTCGACCTCTACTTGAATCCTTCATCCAAATCAAGGTGCTCGATGATTCCGATGTTGAATTCCGTTGGTGATTGATGATTCATGTGGTGTTTTCCCGTAGTAATTTCGGTGTTATCGCATTCTAGATAGTGTTCGGGGATTTGAGGGCTACCCGGCCGTATCCGTTCACTTTTCCATTGCTCGTGATATCGAGGCAAGTACCTTGCCCATACTTTTCTTATTTTGTGGATATGATGATCGGTGATCGTATTAGTGTGTTTGTTTGGTTGTTTGAAACGAAGTTTCAAAAGGATTTCGTTTGGCCTCGTTAAAGGCTTTCTTTCAAAACGCTGTGTTTTGTGAACGGTGTTTTGAGAATTGATTATGATTTGATTATTTTGAACGTTGAAGGATTTTATGATGATACTCCTATGTGTTTAAAGTTATGGAATCGTGTATTCCGTATTTAATCTTGTTATTGTGTTTTTGAAGAGTTTGGTAATGGTGTCGAGTTAATGGCCATCTCTAGTGAGTATTCTTAATGAACTTACATTCTTAGCATGTTAGTATCGCATGAGTAACGTGTGTGTGTGTATGCTCACTACGGGTTAGATCCGACGGGGTCTCGGTAGGGGTCCACGGAGGTGTGGATCGACGAGCTTTGCTTTTAACCACTACGGGTTAGATCCGACGGGGTCTCGGTAGGGGTCCACGGAGGTGTGGATCGACGGTTAATTGTGGTGCATTTTACAAATGTGATTCGATATTGGCATTTCCGGAAATGAGTGTTTTGGAACTGTGTTTTCATGATTGCATGCATCGACTAAGTGTGTAAGAGGTAAGTGTTCGTTTGGCTTACTTGGCTAGGATGGCACTAGAGTATTTTGTTGTTTGTTTTAAATCCTTTATTTGTGGATTTTGATGTTGGGAGACGAGCCTTGTGGTCGTTCTTGTGTCTTGTGAGTTGATGAGATTTGGGGCTAAAATCCCAATGGTTTTGTAAAAGTCGTTTTATGGATTTGGGCTAAAATCCCAACGGGTTAGTAAATGTCATTTTCGGAAAGTAAAGATTTGGGCGGTGACCCTTTTGTCTTGTGGATTTTGAAAAGTAGGATTTGATAATCCAAAATGGTTTTCTATTAAAACTCTCGATGGCATTCTAAACCTCTTATAAATTATTTCCATTGATTTATGGTATTTCGATTTTTAAAGGTTTTTCTCAAACCCTTGCCTCGAGAAGTACTTTTCGCTTCGTTTGGATCTTTGAGGATTCTGGTTATTGTTATTCGTGGAATGTGAATTGTATGGCTCGTATTTGCACTTTGTATTTGCACTAGCAAAACGGTGGAGTTTGCTAACCCCAGTATTCGGGGTGGATGTCTATTTTGCATTCGGTTTTGGAGCATAACACGGTGGTCGGCACGAAGGATGATGAAAGATGAACGATACTAATCACACGAGGATCCGTTGATATCGTATTGGTCTAGTTGTATTTTCTTTTCCACGCAAGATTTTTTCCCGTTAGACGGGAGTTTATCAGATTTTGACTGCGTGGGCATGAATTGTATTTGAGTTGTATGTAATTGTTGAAAGACCAAATCGGTTCATCGAGTCATTTTAGCCTTAAAGGCATGGTTGAGTTGTTATATGTCGTACCTACTGGTAGATCCTTGAGGAAGGGTTCTACGGCGTGTAATATCCCCGAGCGGATTGGGGGTGTTACATAAATGGTATCGAGCTTAGGTTGAGGAAACCTAGGTGTCGGGTCAAGTCGTGTTGTTTGAGTCTTGTTTCGTCGGATTTTATCCGATCGAGTCGTGTCGCGACGCGTCGTTTGAGTTTGTTGGTCGTGATTAGTATCGTGGGGCGATCATCATCTTCGTGCGACTGTGGAAGTAAGTCTCCCTTCTTCGTGTTGTACCTCGTGTGACACGAGCTATTTTTATGATTATTTGTTAAGTGATGGAATCTTTATGTGGATTTTGATTTCACGATATGTATTTAATCGACTCTCGTATTTGATTTATACGAGGAGTGTCGTCGCTTGTGATGTCTTTTTATTATTGTTTTTGTCCGTTGCTGATGATTTTCGAATCGATTTGCACGTTTTACAAGTTCTCTTGTGGAAGCTTTGTGCTTATACACATTCGACTTGTTCACTAGCCAGTGCGGTAGGGTCTTTAGAGGCCTCGAATGGGGCCAGTGGTTTTGTTCTGAATGTGGTTATTTGACTCTAATATTTTGTTCTTATGAGGAGTAGTGTTGCTGGATTGTGCGTGTTGAACTGTATTTCTTTTATCCGCTGCGTGAGTTCTTTTGTAATGACTTTCGGTATTTTACCGACCGAGTTTTATTTCGAAAACCGATTCCCTTAACCGAGTTTTTGGCATTATGGCCTTGATCATTTTGGCGAAATTCTTAGGACGGTATTTAGCACTTTGTAAATGGCTTCTGTGAGTTTTTGAAATATTACCGTCATCAGCCTTTTTGGCATTTTTGTAAATGGTTTTTAGCTTGGGGTTCCGACGCGGGACCCACAGCGCTATGATGTTCCGTGTGATTACCTGAAATTTTTGGGCATTCTAGCCTTTTTGGCATCGTCATTTTTGGCATTGAATTATTTTCGAAAACTTGAGTATCTTAGAAATAAATTTCGAGACATATTTTTTCAAATGAGTTATTTTCTTGTGGTACATCCAGTGCCACATATATTTCAAAAATTTTACGCCTCGAGGACCAAAATGTTTTGAGATATTTTCAATGTTTTAGAAACACTTTTATCTAGACCCGCGGGTAGAATAGTAAGCACGTTTTCACTCAGCGAAAGTGTCCTCATTTTTATCAAATGCGAAACGGTTCTCCAAAGTCTCGATAACGATGTTTCACGTTTGTACTTCTTGAAAGGTGATACTCAAGATCAATCGGTGTTCTTCTAAATTATTTTCAAAATGAGGTTTTCGTTTTTAAAACCTATCCATTCCCGTTTGAGGGCTGGGTATATATGTATGATGTTCGCGTTGTCATTTTGATGTTTGCTCCCGAGTATGACCGAATTAGCGGTGTGAGCGTTGAGTCGTTTTCCACACATTTGTTGTGTTAGCCCCTTGTGAGAGGTGGGATGTTGGTGTTGAATATTGTCGCCTCGTGGTGATTTCTGCGTTGTCGTGCATGTGCGAGCTGTTAGAGCTTGGTTTGGTATGACCGTGTGTATCGGTGATAGTTCCGTTATGTGTCGGTTGTTTAATGTCTTGTTACCTTGCTCCCGTTTTTGTGAATTTCGTGGACGAGGTCGGAGGTAATGCCCGTACTATGTTGACTTACGTATTTTCTCTTCCTCCAGTCTATCGATTCGCTCATGTTCGTTGACACTTTATGAACTTGTTCGTATTTCGGTTTCATCGCTCGAACGAGCCGTGATCTTGTCAGGCCGATCCGGTTATCGATGTGACTTGATTTTCTAGTTCGGTAATATTCATGTGAACCTTGTTCTGGAGAAACATCATTTGGTTCTACTAGTACTTTTAATCGAAGGTAACGGATATTGAACTTCAGAATATTCTACTTTGTCGACTCATTTATGTTCGTTGACATTTCAGAGCTTGTCCTGCCCCTTGTTTTTGTTTATCGAACGAGTGTGGCATCATTTCGGAATAACTCGTTTGTCGTTGTGACTTTTCAATTTCTATTCCCTTTCATGTGGATCTTATGTGAATGCATACGTTGTTGTTTTCACCGGATCATATATTGTCTCGAGTCGAGATGTGAACCTTGGAGTTGTTGTTTGAATTTTATTGTTCTTCGTGATTCGAACATGATTGTTCGCTTTTTGTTGTCTCGACCGTTGTGGTTCGGTCGTTTGTTTGTTCGGTTTTTGTCCTCGTTTCGTGATCGTTGAGCATTCAGGCTCCTTCCTAATTCCCTTAAGTTTGGGAAATTAGTCTCGTTTTCGATCTTCCAACCCTTGGGCGGTGGAATTCCGTATTAGTTCAGCGATTGGCTCGCGTTTCGATTGATGTACCGTTGGGTTGGTCAATCATACTGACTTTCGTTCGTTGTGTTTTGTGATTGTCGGATAATTGACTTGGCTATATTATCCGTTTGATGACGCTTGTCATTTGTTGGTTTTATTGTATCCCTAACGGCGACGTTGTGTTGGTCGTCGTGGAGCGTGTTTTCACGCCGTATGTCTCTTTGCGTTTCTTGCAGCGTTTCGCCGTTGGGCGCGAGTTTTCTATTTTTGTGTATCTCGTCGAGTTTTCCTGGCGGGTATATTGCTCCCCCCTACTTGTTTTAAGTTTCGGGACGAAACTTCTTTTAAGGAGGGTAGAATGTAATATCCGCAATTTCGAATTTCGGTAAATTTCTTTTTTTCGGAGGAAGTTCGTTTTGACAACTCACTCCTGACCGTTTCGTCATTCCGAGAATGATTAATTCTGCACTTTTTGTCATCCGAGTTCGTTTCGGTGTCGTTTTGTTGAGTTCCGTGTCCTTAATCGACTTTTTCACGTGGGAGTTCGACTTTGTAAAGTCACCATCAATTCTTGGAAACTCCAAAAATTCTGAATCTTTGCAACATTATAGAGAATCTAGCTTTCCAATGGTTCAAACGGTGAGTCAATCGGAGTCCAGACGAAGGAGTTATGGTCGAAATAGCGAAGACTGCATGGTGTGCCTTTTTGGTGTTGAAGGGGTCAGACTGTGCCGCGGCACACTCAGCCAGGCCGCGCACTAAGCTGATTCCTGGGCGTTTTTGGTGGCCCTGGGCCGCGGCACACTTGTCCTGTGCCGCGGCACACGGGCTTTTTCTGCGTTTTTTAGCAGATTTGCGAGGAGAAAAACTTCATTTTTTCTCCTCTCTTCTTCCTCCTTCATCTTAGGCGATTTGATGGCGATTTTGGGCGATTTGAGTGCTCCAAAACTTGTAGAGATCATCCTCCTCAAGTCTTGTTGAAGATTTTCGACCTCTACTTGAATCCTTCATCCAAATCAAGGTGCTCGATGATTCCGATGTTGAATTCCGTTGGTGATTGATGATTCATGTGGTGTTTTCCCGTAGTAATTTCGGTGTTATCGCGTTCTAGATAGTGTTCGGGGATTTGAGGGCTACCCGGCCGTATCCGTTCACTTTTCCATTGCTCGTGATATCGAGGCAAGTACCTTGCCCATACTTTTCTTATTTTGTGGATATGATGATCGGTGATCGTATTAGTGTGTTTGTTTGGTTGTTTGAAACGAAGTTTCAAAAGGATTTCGGTTTGGCCTCGTTAAAGGCTTTCTTTCAAAACGCGTGTGTTTTGTGAACGGTGTTTTGAGAATTGATTATGATTTGATTATTTTGAACGTTGAAGGATTTTATGATGATACTCCTATGTGTTTAAAGTTATGGAATCGTGTATTCCGTATTTAATCTTGTTATTGTGTTTTTGAAGAGTTTGGTAATGGTGTCGAGTTAATGGCCATCTCTAGTGAGTATTCTTAATGAACTTACATTCTTAGCATGTTAGTATCGCATGAGTAATGTGTGTGTGTGTATGCTCACTACGGGTTAGATCTGACGGGGTCTCGGTAGGGGTCCACGGAGGTGTGGATCGACGAGCTTTGCTTTTAACCACTACGGGTTAGATCCGACGGGGTCTCGGTAGGGGTCCACGGAGGTGTGGATCGACGGTTAATTGTGGTGCATTTTACAAATGTGATTCGATATTGGCATTTCCGGAAATGAGTGTTTTGGAACTGTGTTTTCATGATTGCATGCATCGACTAAGTGTGTAAGAGGTAAGTGTTCGTTTGGCTTACTTGGCTAGGATGGCACTAGAGTATTTTGTTGTTTGTTTTAAATCCTTTATTTGTGGATTTTGATGTTGGGAGACGAGCCTTGTGGTCGTTCTTGTGTACTGTGAGTTGATGAGATTTGGGGCTAAAATCCCAATGGTTTTGTAAAAGTCGTTTTATGGATTTGGGGCTAAAATCCCAACGGGTTGGTAAATGTCATTTTTCGGAAAGTAAAGATTTGGGGCGGTGACCCCTTTTGTCTTGTGGATTTTGAAAAGTAGGATTTGATAATCCTAAATGGTTTTCTATTAAAACTCTCGATGGCATTCTAAACTGTCTTATAAATTATTTCCATTGATTTATGGTATTTCGATTTGTAAAGGTTTTTCTCAAACCCTTGCCTCGAGAAGTACTTTTCGTTTCGTTTGGATCTTTGAGGATTCCTGGTTATTGTTATTCGTGGAATGTGAATTGTATGGCTCGTATTTGCACTTTGTATTTGCACTAGCAAAACAAAGGAGTTTGCTAACCCCGAGTATTCGGGGTGGATGTCTATTTTTGCATTCAGGTTTTGGAGCATAACACAGGGTCGGCACGATGGATGATGAAAAATGAAACATACTAATAACAAGAGGATCCGTTGATGTCGTATTTGTCTAGTTGTATTTTCTTTTCCGTATTTTTTTTCCCGTTGTACGGAGTTTATCAGATTTTGACCCCTGCGTGGGCATGAATTGTATTTGAGTTGTATGTAATTGTTGAAAGACCAAATCGGTCTACTGAGTCATTTTAGCCTTAAAGGCATGGTTGAGTTGTTATATGTCGTTACCAGCCTGGTAGATCCTTGAGGAAGGGTTCTACGGCGTGTAATATCCCTGAGCGGATTGGGGGTGTTACATGCCACCCATGTGAGGCGAAAAAAAATGGGTAAACAAGAAAAGGAAAAATAAAAGGGCAAATTTGGAATATCAGTACTCTCTCTCCAGTGATATCATCTGAAAATTTGACTTTTGTCCTTCGTTGTAAATATAGTTTCTGGACAATGGAAAGTTTGTCCTTCATTGTAATATCTGAAACAATAGGGACCAAACTGTAATTAGACCATCTAAAAAGGTAGTCATATGTAAATCGCCCTCCACCACATCATAATGATAAAATAAATGGTATCCATTAACGAGCAATGGAGTTACCAAATATTCATTTTAGGTATCCATATATCTCTTGATATCTTTAGTTATTATGCATTAGTGTAATACATGAAAATCAAAACCCTTATTTCTTTAAATTAATTATTTATATTAAAGAATAAAATTTTCATCATCATAAGTTTGGATATATCCAGTGTACATTCTTCTTTATTTATGATTAGGATAATAGGATATGTGGTTTTAGATACTTATGAATATTGTAAATTGATCATAATATATGTTTGAAATGCAAATCACAAAATTGTTCTTCCTTCATTTGGTATACACATAACTCTAATATTAAGATAATAAATCAACAAAAGCAACCATAAAAAATGGATACGGTAGCAAACTATAATCAACAACCATCCACCATATAGTAAAGAAATAATAAATGGTAACCAAAGCGAATAATTGTATTGAAATGCAATATTTACATGAGTACAATACTACTTGTTAAGTATAGATAATCAAATAACACTTGATATGATCCATATTTTTGTACCTCCACTTTACATTATTAAATATATATAAAAAACTAATGAACAATAATAACTGGTATCTAAATGCAATATTGAGTAACTAAACTATACTTTATAGTATCTATAGTTTTTTACAGCATTTTGCATTATCGACTATAAAAAGAATCATTGAGAAAGATTAACTCGTATCCAGATATAATTTACAAGTAACTATAGTTTTGTGCATCCATTTTTTATTGTTACATATAAACAAATTAATGTATAATATTAAATGGTATCCAACAAGTATCTGTTGGGATTCGGTGCCTAAATCGAAGGCCCAGCAGAAGCGGTAAAACAAAAATTAATTCGATCCGAATTCCTACGAGGATCGATCGAGCTATGTATATATGAATATAATACGAAACACAAGAGATACGAGAAAATATACCCTTGTAGTCCGTTGATTAAATGATATCCTTCTCTTGAGCTATTCCCCAAGCTTTTAGTTGATTTCCCTACGATCCAATCCGCTCCAAGCTCTTGGATGATCCAACGCCACTTGCCACGCGCCGGAGAAACGAACGGAACGACGATCACCTTGCTATCCTCCAAGGATACGGCTAGAGCTAGGATGATGAAGCTTTTGATTGTGATTATTACACTCTAAGTGTATAAATCATACACTCTCAATCAAACTCTTGATTATTCTCCAAGAACAACAAGAAGAAATGAAGAAGAAGAAGAAGAGTATTGAGAAAACAATTTTCTCTCTCTCACTCACTTAGAACTCACGGATGGAATCAAATGTACCAAGTAAAGTCAAGTGAGATGACAAGTCTTCATCTTATTCTTTATACACAACCCACAACTCATCCACATGATAGTGAACCCCACAAGTCTTAATCTTCCATTAAAAATGGCAAACAAAAGACAAGGGAAGATTGGTGGAAATGGGGGGCATCTAGAAGGGAATTGAAGAGTTCGGTTCGTTCCGGACTCCCGCGAGTCCAAACAGATAAACTCCGATTCCATTCCGATGTATTTATATCAATTAATTAATTCAATTAATTAATCATATCAAATACATAATAACATAATTAATTTCTCCAAGAAATAATTATATTCATGGCTTAAATTAATCACCTAGCAATTTATTTAATTCATTAGGCCGTAAATTAATTTATCCAATAAATCAATTTAAACATCCAGTGTTCCAATAAATTAGATATCCAATATCTAATATTTATAATGAGAGAATAAGCTCGATTCATTCCGTCGTCAATCCTATTGCGCGACTCGGTAGGTCCGTCTCAGTCAGCAATGGGAGGAACCAAAGAGTAGTAGCACCACCTAGCCAGCCTGGCGGCCTACACTGTACCCCAACTGAGAACGAATGATTCGGATCATTGAAGAACCATTCTATCATGAATACCAGTATACGTATAAAACCTTCTTTCAAATGTCCCGATCAAGTTATAGGGTCACAGTCAGTCAAACCCTATCTGTACTTGACGATATGCATGTTGTTGTGCGGCGATTTATACGCCTCGACGGCGATCGGTATAAGGGCCGAGCGACCGAGTTCACGACCAAATGAGCTACGGCGAACTTGTCAAAATGAAGATAACAGTCCACCTTCGAGTATCTAGCGATCGACTCCCAAGACGATCGCCTTTTGGCACCTAGCGGTCGACTCTGGTGCCCGACCAAGGACGACCGACCTTGCCACGAACAAGGCCATCGTCCGTTAAAGTCTACGAAGACTGGATCATGAAGCAAGCACCCATGTGCAGATCCGCGAAAGGCGCCGCAGAACATGGATCGTTGACTCAAGCCCATCAGCAGCTGTCAGTGATAAGGACGGCCTCACCTACCGACAGACCCGCCGAAAGGTCCTAAGTAGGGCCTCCCAGGACAGCGACATGAACGCGTGTTGGCCTCTCATTGGTTCTCACTTCTGGCAGCCAACAACTTCTGCGGACTTCAAGGAGACCAATCCATGTGCTAAAGACGATCGCCCGCTTATTATAATACAGCAAAGGCGATCGCCCAGCAACTCCTAGTCCTATAAATAAAGAACCTCCAGCAACTGGAGAAAGGTTCAGAAAAACGTTCACGAAAGTTCCCAAATACGTTCAGACTTCCAGACTCTCGGCTTCCTCTCTTGAATCTCTTTTAGGATTTCTCTCTCAGCACCTCTCAACCAGAAGATGGTTGGCAGAGGCAAGAACTCCCTACAGTACAGATTCGAAGAGACTCGTAAGTCCATGAGTTCAGACATCCAGCTAATACACACAGTGAGAGACTGTCGATTTCTCACAGTCGTCACAGCACTCCATCGTTGTTACAAGAACTCACAGAGCATCATCTCTGGTTCTTCCGGCAATCTTCACGCTCAATAGCTAAGATAACTGGGGACTTTACACTCATTGTAATTGTACTCTAACATTAATATTTGTACTCCAAAGTATTTGTATTAATAACATCTCGCGAGAGCATTCAAGCCCGGGACTAACAACCCCGTCAAATCTTGTGTTATTTACTTTCCCCACGGATGTGCTCTCGCATTTGTTTGTTACTCGACCATTTCAGCAATATCATCTCCGGATAATATTTGGGTAACAACAATTGGCGCTAGAGGAAGGGGATCTTAACCTTCATTTTCTTTCGTACCGTCCCGAAGAACACTCACTGTTCTCCGGGGCATATACTTGAAGAGACACTCACTGTTCTTCAAATAAAAACCTTCAGAGTCATGACGTCTGCCACCACATCGAAGAGAGCCACTCTCCGAACTGCCGGACATCATATCCCGGCTCGATCCGAGCCCCAGCCGACGGCAGAGGGTAGCCGCGGCGACGCGAGACTCTCGATCCCGCACCTGAGGGACGGCCCCAGCCTTTCGCCCGACCAGTTCCAAACCACGGAACAGATCGAGGAGGTTATGGCCATCCTAAAGGAGCGACGGAGAGCATGCGCGGTGCCCGCTATAACTCCCTCGGCCATCCGCCACGTGGGAAAACGTAAGTTCAAGGGGTTACTGGGCGAGCGATCGTCAGAAAACCCCGATTCGCGAGAAAAGGCTCTCACAAGGCGGGACGATTCCGTCTTCATCCGCTTAGGAAGAGATCCGTCATGGCGACCGGGGCATTCTGGCCCCAACCACGAGAGGACGGAATCCGAATCTGTCACGAGGAGTTCGGCATACCCAACTCCCAGCCAAATACAGGACAGCCGTTTGGCCCTCTTCCGCCGAAGAGTCGAGCCACGCGGCAAGGAAATCATCGACAGCAGAACCAGGGGGTGAGTACTTGATCGCCTCGGCTCCTGCTCCGAGCGCCTAGCCGCGAGCAGCCAGACCGCAGCGATGGCCGTTATGCAACGGCAGATCGACGAGATGAAAGCGCTCTTGGATACTGGGGCAAGCACCAGTAGAAAGATCATCGGACTGACTGAGCCACTCGCGGTCCACATCGAGCTTGCCCCGGTGCAACCAAGGATTGCTCCTCCCAAAACACCTTTGTACGAAGGGAGATCGGACCCCGAGACCCACCTCAACAAGTTCCGGATCTACATGACCGGGTGTGGGGCATCAGACGCGACCAAGTGCCGAATCTTCCCGTTAACATTGGGCGAGCTGGCCCATAGGTGGTACGTCTCACTACCACCGCGATCAATCATCTCCTTTGAGAAACTGGCGAGTGACTTCACGTCATACTTCGCCGCCAAGGTCGCCAGACCAGAAGGCCCCCACCGCATGATGAAAATCAGGTAGGGGGAAGACGAATCCGATGCAGATTACATCGACCGGGTGGATGAAATAGTCCTCACCGGCGAGCCCATCAGCGACGAGCTCGCTCTCTACTCGGTCCTGGGGGATTCTACGGTCATTCGCCCATGTTAAGACATCTCACAAAGGACATCCCCCCGACCTACGAGATCTTCCGCGCTAAGGCCGCCGATTTTCTGGTCAGACAGAGGCTGCTCACCCTCCGCCTAGGCGAGGGAACGCCGCCTCCTGTCCGAAAGACGGTGATCGCCAAAACCAAAAAGGCGGTCGCCAAGCCACCCAGTAATATCAGGGCCTTCGAGGATGTGGAAGCCCATCTCCTCCACAAGTTCAACCGAACTCCGGCCCATATTTTTTGCGCCATCAAGGGGCGTGAACCGCTAAATAAGCCAAAGGCGATAAGGGACAACGGTCATCTGGACCACAATCAATATTGTGCTTACCACAAGAGTCCCGGCCACAGCACCAACCAATGCCGCGACCTCCTCAGATAACTCTGGAGATTGGTCGAGGAGGGCAAGTTGGACAGTTTATTAGCTTAGCCGGAGCCCCATCGATCTCCCGACACGGTCGCCAGAGTCAAGCGGGAACAGGCCGGAAAGCTCATACGAGCCGACCCCTCGATCAACCTCGGCGACCGGATCTAAAAGCTTCAATCAAGAGGGGGGAACTTCGGAAGTCTCTCCCCGATTCCCGCCTCATCAAACCAAAGGCTACTGCCTAAGCAAATGCTTCGAAAAAGAGGATGACTCGCTCTCCCTCTAAAGTTCGTCATCAACATGATGGACCTAGGCAGCGATCGCCTCCACTAGCACAACGTATACCGTCGAGGATCGTCATCTGACATGATGGTCCGAGGTAGAAAAGTGCCGCCATGGTTGCTAAAATTGATGAAACCGACGATCCGTCCATGCAAGGTTCCTTTGGGCTTCGATCGCTCGCCCTTTGTTTAAATACGAGGCGGGCGTAGCCGAAGGACCCTTCAAAGACAAATCATAGGATTACTTGATCGCCCTATAAAGTTCATCATCAACATGAAGAGCCTAGGCAAGCGATCGCCTCTCCTTACACAACGTATACCATCGAGGATCATCATCTGACATGATGGTCCGAGATAGAAGAGTGTCGACATGGCTGTGGAGGACGATGGAACCGTTCTCTGTGCCCGTTCAAGGTCTCTTTGGGCCACGATCGCTCGCCCTTCGTTTAAATACGAGGCGGGCGTAGTCGAAGGGCCCTCCAAAACAGATATGTGGACACGTTCGCCCGCCCTCAAAGGCCCATCATCTAACATGGTGGATCCGGACAATGCGACGCGTCCCTCCCCCCCTCACAACGTATACCGTCGAGGGTCTCCATCTTAATGGCGGTCCGAGGTAGAAAAGTGCTAACAAGCCGCGGTCGTGGAGTCGATTAATCCGACGACGCCCCGCGCAAGGACTCCTCCAGACCAAGACCGCACGCCCTTCGTTTAAATACGAGGCGAGGCGCAACCTATGGAGGACCCTCACAATTAAGTGAGTCGCGAGAACTTAGCCATCATACGGAATGTCGCTCGCGCACAAGACACGGTCGTGTAGGTCGGTCCATCGAACTCCGCGATCGTGCACGGTTCCTCTAGACCGAGATGGACGGCCTTCCTCGAGGAATCTGCAAAATTGAAGACCGCTCACTCAACGATTTATTTTCGTCCCCTTACTTTCACCAAGTGAACAAAAACAAGGGGGAAGGGCGGAGCTATATATACGACGATCGTCCCTATTCAATTATATATGGAGATTGGCATTTTTCAGATGTATGTGCAGCGATCGATTTTGTTGTAAAAGTTACCAATATGAGTTTATCAATTCACTTGAAGCTGTACACGCAAAAATATATCCTCACACATTTGTATAAAGTCATGCAAAGACTCAGAAAAATAATCATTCAAGCAATAAATCGAAGAAGCAATCTTTCACTTCATTACTTGGAATATCAAAGTACATACATGGTCGCCCGAAGGCCTAAGTACAAACAAAGCTACAAAAATTACAAAACAAAAACAAAATAAGGACGTAAGACCTCAGGCTGCCCCTGCCTGGCCTTCACCTTCGACCGCTGGATCGGCCCGCGCTCCCCACTGGCCTCCGGAGCTGCCTCCCCATCCTCCGGGGCATTTGGATAAGCGATATTTTCGAGAGTCGGGTACCAGCTCAGGTCTATGCCGATATCCGAGAGGTCCAAGATCGGCACGGAGAAGGCAGGATGAAGAGGATGCTCCAGCGCGTATGCCTTAAAGTTTTCAGCTAGAGGGCCGACCTCCAGCCCTCCCTTCTTAGCGGCGCGGAGCGAGTCAGCGAACGCTATATAATAGGCAAACTCGCTGACGAACTCCACGTTGAGAAAAGGATCGGCCTCAGTCGCCTCCAGCTTTCCTTTCCAACTCCGCAACCGCCTGATGCGCACCCTGGAGCTCAGACTCCTTAGCAGCCATTTCTTCCCTCGACGACGCCAACTCGCTAGTCAGCCGAGTGACGGTTACCTTCAGCTGATCGGCTTCCTTATGAGCAGCCGCGTACGACCAACGGGCCTCTGTCATCTGATCCCGAAGGCGGTCAACCGTCGCCTGGGCCCGCTCGGAATCCTATCTCGCCAGCTCAAGGTCTTGACTTGCCCGTTTAGACGCTTCCAAGGAATCCTTCTCCATAGCTACGATCCTGTCGGCAAACTCGGAGTTCTTTTTTCGAGCAGCCTCAAGGTCCGAATGGAGACGGGCAGTAGAGGGTCGCCCCTCATAATCCTTTACAGCTTGAGCGTCCATAGTCGTCGCTTGGAGGGTCAGGGCAAGAGTCGCCTGCATCGTATCTCCGGACCGCCGGCGCGCAATCGCATCCAGGTCGGTCGTCCAAACCTTCGGTAGGGAGGAGATAGACCAAGAGACATAGGACGGGACGTCGCTAGGCTCGCGGGGAGACCTGCTCGCAAGGAAGTCCAGCACCATCGGCGAATAATTCGGGTCGGCAAGGCGGACCCTGCAACAAGAACAAAGGGGTCAGTACATCTCCTACGCAAGTGACAAAACTCAGCAAAACAAATAAAGTTTACCTCTCGGCTTTCTCGAGATTGCGGCCGAAGTACGGTTTCCCGTGAGGGGTATCGGCCTCGGCGATCGCCCTGGCCTGCAGAAAAGTCGACGAAGGAGTAGGCTCATCCACCAAGGGGACTGCAGTGAGCGGAGGCGCGACGATCGGCGGCTCACCAACAGGGGCAGAGACTAGGGGCTCCTCCGACCTCTGTCGCTTGCGGTTCATCCGGAGTCCCTCCTCCCGAACCTCTCCCTCCGCTGCGATCGGCTCTACGTTAGGCCTCACCTCCGGAATAAGAGGTAACGCCACCGGAGGAACTCTTCTCGACTTCTTCTGGCGCAGGCGACTCAAAACTCTGGGGTTCGACATAGCAATATCCAGCGGAGGCTCCAAGAAGCGAGGGAAGCGGACCTCTGCAATAAGAAACAATCAAACAATGGTTAGACACATTCTCCAAACTGGACGATCGCCAAGCAAAGGAGATCGTAGAAAGTCATACCTGGGACCGAAAGATGTCTCGAAAAACGGAATAACCGAGCAGACAGCCAACGGCTCTCTTTGTTAATCTGGCGAGCATCTAAGTCTTCGTCCAGAAGACTTCGTATCCGCTCCCAGACGACCAAAAAATCGAAAGGTAGCTCGTCGACCGCCGGAATATGGAAACCTGCAAAAGGAAGACCAAATTAGATCAGTTCAGAACATATCCGAACAAAGGGAGAGTCAAAACCTTTACTCGGATTCCTCTCCCGAAAGCCAGTGGGAATATCCAGCTCACCCATAGGATTGTCGCTCGCTGATGCCTTCCATGCACCGCCGACCCAGAACCACTTCGCCGGATCGCCCCGCACCTTGTTCGGGACCCCAAGGATCAACCGACCGGAACGGCCCTGGATATGATAGCCGCCGACAGACCCCTTCTGAACCGTCAGCTTGAACAGGTGGTTCATCTCCAATGGCGAGGGAAGGCGGTACAGTCGGTGACCGCCGAACAAGGTGAGGGCACAGACGATCTGGAGCCAGGCGTTCAGCGTTAGCTGAAGCAGCGCCACATTCCAAGCAACCAGCAAATGGGAGACGGCGAACGACAGAGGGAACCGCAGCCCGACCTCCATTATTGCCTCATTCACGGCGACCATACCCTCCGGAGGTTGGTCTACTCGCTCGTTCTCCGCTGGCGCGAAAAGATCCACATCTGAAGGGATATGGTACCTCGCCCTCCAGACGGCCAGGTCCTTCCTGGTCGTCGAGCTCCTAATCTGGACGAGGGACCACTAAGAGCGCTGCACGGCCCGAAACAGAGACCGCTTCGCCGACTGATAGGGATGGGCAATCGAGTACTCCCGATAATCGAACTTGGGGCACGGACCGGCCAACCTCTCCATGATTTCTGCGAAGGCCACATAGGCTTGGCCAAAAGCACTATGCTGCTCCCAATACGCCCTCACCACCATATCCTTCTCCGCCAGCAAACATTTTTGCTCAGCCGCCGCCTCCCTGGCAGCGTCGGCCTCGTTGAATAATGCCTCGACTTCCGCGGGATTAATACCGGCGCGGATAGCCTCGACGGCCATCTCCATATAGAATTCCGCGGAGGATCCTCCCCGGACAGTCATATTCCCGGCGACAGAGGCGATGTCCATTCCAGACGATGAAGGTACTCCAGACATTCTTGAAACAAGAAGAGGAGAAAAGGATTGTTTCTTACCGAGGGATTGAGACGATCGACGATCAGCAGAGAAAGGCTTCAGAAAATTCTTCGGCTATCTTCTTCTCCGGTGAAATCACATAAGGTTCTTAACACTGTAACCCAGCCCCTTTTTATAGGAAAAGGCAGGGGCTTCCATGCAAATAAGGAGAACCTCGGGGGCCGAAGTGCAACCATCGCAATTAATGTCTCCCTTGAAACCCGCGTACGCGTCGTTTCAGGGACACGCCAGACGAGGAGTCATAACTAACCGTCGGTCTCCCCCAACAGGAACCCGACACGTGCCCCTGAGACTTTTCCACGACCGCTATCATTCCCCACTCATTTCAGCGACCGACCTGGTCGTCCGTATTCAAAATCCATCCACTCAAAGACGATCGCCCATTCCGTAAAATGCTGAGTCACTCGTCAAAGTTAAGCGATCGCCAGTAGAACCACCTCACCCCACGTTTCCAACATCGGAGCGAGCTGGGGGGCAATTGTTGTGCGGCAATTTATACGCCTCGACGACGATCGGTATAAGGGCTGAGCGACCGAGTTCACGACCAAATGAGATACGGCGAACTTGTCAAAACAAAGATAGCAGTCCACCTTCGAGTATCTAGCGACTCCCAAGGCGATCGCCTTTTGACACCTAGCGATCGACTCTGGTGCCCGACCAAGGACGACCGACCTGTGCCACGAACAAGGCCATCGTCCGTTAAAGTCTATGAAGACTGGATCATGAAGCAAGCACCCATGTGCAGATCCGCGAAAGGCGCCGCAGAACATGGATCGTTGACTCCAGACCATCAGCAGCTATCAGTGACAAGGACGGCCTCACCTACTGACAGACCCGCCAAAAGGTCCTAAGTAGGGCCTCCCAGGACAGCGACATGAACGCGTGTTGGCCTCTCATTGATTCGCACTTCTGGCAGCCAATAACTTCTGCGGACTTCAAGGAGACCAATCCATGTGTTAAAGACCATCGCCCGCTTATTATAATACAAAAAAGGAGATCGTCCAGCAACTCCTAGTCCTATAAATAAAGAACCTCCAACAACTGGAGAAAGGTTCAAAAAAACGTTCACGAAAGTTCCCAAATACGTTCAGACTTATAGACTCTTGGCTTCCTCTCTTGAATCTCTTTTAGGATTTCTCTCTCAGCACCTCTCAACCAGAAGACGGTCGGCAGAGGCAAGAACTCCCTACAGTACAGATTCGAAGAGACTCGCAAGTCCAGGAGTTCAGACATCCAGCTAATACACGCAGTGAGAGACTGTCGATTTCTCACAGTCGCCACAGCACTCCATCGTTGTTACATGAACTCACAGAGCATCATCTCTGGTTCTTTCGGCAATCTTCACGCTCAATAGCTAAGATAACTAGGGACTTTACACTCATTGTAATTGTACTCTAACATTAATATTTGTACTCCAAAGTATTTCTATTAATAACATCTCGCGAGAGCATTCAAGCCAGGGACTAACAACCCCAGCAAATCTTGTGTTATTTACTTTCCCCACGGACGTGCTCTCGCATTTGTTTGTCACTCGACCATTCCAGCAATATCATCTCCGGATAATATTTTGGGTAACAACACATGTGTTAATGTAAATCGAGATCATCGAGCTCTCGTGTATCTAATACAGCTAGCTCTAATGCTTTGGCCAAAGACTTATGATCTCATCTGCCAGTAACCGCATAGGACATATAACCCGCTCACTAACGGGAGAAAGAATTCTATCTTGGTATTCAGTAGGACCTGCTACTTGCCCATCAAGATGCACGTCGAGGTTGACCCCCGCCTTCCGGTTTACAGGGTCAAACTACTTTAATGAAAATCTTGACGTCACAAGCACATCCCTACTAAATCCTCAAGTCGAAGGTTCACGAATACCTATCACAACCTTTCGATTCCGTCATTGATTGTCCCGGAGTGAAATCCGTGTGACGAATCGAGGGTGAGTCGGTTCGAGTATACTAATCCAATTAGCATACCTATAACGTGTGCTCCCACTAACTATTAGTGTTCGACAGGCACTCTCCATGTCAAAGAACACGTCATACAAGTCTTCACATAAACTTAACGCCCAGTCAAGTTTCATCGACTTGCGAACGATTAAGTATTTGAGCTATAAACCTTTTCAGTGCCGACCCCCTTATCCAATAAGGAGTGGAACGTTTTGCTCTCAAATATACGGACTAGTTTCTATATGTATATTTACGAGTCAGGAATGCCAGTAACTACCAGTAAATAAAGAAACATCCATTGCCTTATATTAATGATTTACATAATAACAAGTACAATGCCCTCACTCAACATCCTCTGACTGGCATTTGAGGACATACTCCCAACAATCTCCCACTTGCACTCAATGCCACACACTATGGTATCTAATACCCATGTTCTCCATATTACGCTTCAAGCTAATCTGAGAATGTGGCTTGGTCTGTAGATCAGCGACGTAGTCGGCTGACTCTACTCTATGCAGCACAATGTATCTCTTTGCGAAGAAATTCTCTTACGAGATGATACTCTCTCTCAATATGTTTGGTTTTGTGAAACCTCGGCTCCAAGGCATGTGCTACCACTCTGGCAGCGCAGCACAAGGTGTCACGTGAAGTTTACCCAGTAACTTCTAAATCCTTCCTTTGGAGGCCTCCGAGGTCGCTTTATACTCAGCCTAACCGGTGGAATCAGCAGTCGCGCTATACTTGGCACTATGCCAAGATACTGCTCCTCCATTAAGAGTAAATATAGCCAGAAGTAGACATAGAATTGTCTTTCTATCCTTGGAAGTCCAATACAGTGAATCCCATTACATTCAGTTCTCCACCACCATATGTAAGAACCAGATCTCTTAGTACTTCTAAAGTACTTGAGAACATTCTTTACGGCGATATAATGTTCCCTAACTGGGTTAGCCCCAAACCTACTTAGCACGCTCCCAGCATGTGCAATGTCAGGTCTTGTACACAATAAAGTATATGTAAGGCTACCCACTGCCGAAGCATATGGTATATAACTCATTTCCTTTCATTCTTCCTCACTATGAGGATACATCTTCAAGGTGAGTTTTATTCCATGTCGCATCGGAAGGAACCCTCTTTAAGATCTTTATCTATATAGAGGGCTTGGGAAAAACTTATCATTCTCTGCGATCTATCCCAGTAGAGTCGAATCCCAAGAATAGAGGTTTCTTCTCCCAAGTCTTTCATGGAGAAATTACTCGAAAGCCAAGCTTTCACAGAACTGAGCATTCCCACATCATTTCCTATTAGTAGAATGTCATCTACATATAGTACTAAGAATGCGATCTTGGTCCCACTAACCCTCTTGTATACATAAGGTTCCTCTTCATTTTGCACGAAGTCAAAACTCTTTGACTGCCTCGTCAAAACGAAGGTCCCAACTACATGAAGACTGCTACAGTCCATTTCATGGAGTCTGCATCCACCATTGCTAGGTCATTGATCGCGGGTCGGTCTCTTGTTTATCACCTGGAACCTCTTGGAAACCCAGTTCCTCCAAGTGCATAAAACTATACCTCTTAGGTAATTGAGACAACCTACTAGACCTACGAGGTGGTTGTACTTGTGTTACAGAAGGTTCGGTTCCAATTTCTTGCACAGGTGTCTCCTGAGGAGTTTCATTGTATTTTTTCAAAGAAATATTTCTACCTGCTCCGCCTTCCTGAATGAACTCATCTTCCAGGAATTGTGCATGCAAAGCAACAACGATCTTTCGATCTTTGGGCATGTAGAATAGATAACCCATCGTCTTAGATGGGAATCCAATGAAATGTCTCCTCATGGACCTTGCTTCCAACTTTTCCACCTTAGTCTTCTTGACATAGGCGGAACATCCCCAAATCCTAATGTGATTAAGACTTGGTTTCCTACCCTCCCACATCTCATGTGGAGTTTTAGGAATGGATTTAGAAGGACATATGTTCAAAATATATGCAGCAGTCGAGAGTGTATACCCCCATAGGTAAATCAGTAAGTCAGTATAGCCTAGCATGGAACGGACCATGTTCAACAAGGTCTGGTTCCTTCTTTCTGACACATCATTTAACTGAGGAGTGCCTGGAGGCGTTAGTTGTGATACTATTCCATGTTCCTTAAGGAACTCATCAAACTCCGTACTCATATACTCGCCACCTCTGTCCGACCGAAGTGCTTTGATATGATTTCCAGTTTGTTTCTCGACTAGGGCCTTAAATTCCTGGAATGTCTCAAAGGCCTATGATTTATGTTTCATTAAGTATACATAACCATACCTAGTATGATCATTTGTAAATGTAATGAAGTACTGATATCCATCACGTGCTGCTTCCAAAGCACCACATACATTGGTATGGATTAATCCTAGTTTATCAGTGCTCTTTCAAAAGTCCCTGTGAAGGGGGACTTAGTCATTTGGCCTTTAAGGCAAGATTCACAAGTAAGAAAAGGGATCCGATCCCAATGGACCCATAAGTCCATCTTTTTCCATTTTGTAAACCTTGGTCTGACCAACATGACCAAGTCTAAGATGCCATTTCAAAACTTGATTTGTTTCATCCCTACCACGCTTCCTAGTCACAGTATTCACAACGACTTTGTTATTGAGGTTTAGATGATACAGTCCATTTAATAATGTAGCAGTGCCCACTAGTTTATTTCTGAAATAAATTTTGCAGGGACCATCACCGATGAAAAATAAAAAGCCTTTTCGGTCCATGACCGGAATGGATACAATATTTTTATGCCCCTTGGGCAAAACAAGTACATCTTCTAAAGTCAAAACAAAGATGGATTCTAAACCCAAAAGAAGTGATCTTATGTCGGTTGCCTCGACACTATGCCTGCTTCCGACTGTGATCATAACTTCTCCAGCTCCAGGCTTCCTACTTTGTTCCAGATCATGAGAACTAGCACCAGAATCCAGTATCCAGGAAGTAGAAAATACAGTAGCAGAATAATTTGTTTCCAAAACTAAAAGTTCTGTACCTGAAGCGCCATGAAGAATCGGACAGTCTATTGCCCAGTGGCCCAGGTCACCGCACTTGAGACAAGCGTCCTTCTTCTTGCTCTTCGGAACCATCGGGGCATTGCCCTTACCCTTTAAGTCCTTAACTTGTGGTCCCGTCTGCTTCTTGGTCTTTTTATTCTTGTTCTTAGACCTCCGAGGTCCAGAAGAAATCACAAGGGCATACTCCTTCATCCCCGGAGTCTTCATCTGAGACTGAGCGGTCACGAGTTTGTTCATTAGCCCAGCTAAGTTACACACAATCTCATTGCAGTTGAAATTCATAACAAACTGTGAGAAGCAATCAGGGAGAGATTGTAGGATAAGGTCGGTTTGAAGAGAAGTATCCATCTTAAAATCAAGAGCCTCCAATCTCTCGATCATGGATATCATTTTGAGGACGTGGTCCCCAACCTTCTCACCTTCCCTCATCCTTGCACCGAACAGTAGCTTGGATATCTCATATCTATCCGTTCGACTGTGCTCACCATAAAGCTCGGTTAAATGAGATAGAATCTGCCTGGCAGAAGTCATTTTCTCATGAGCTCTCTGAAGCTCATTAGACATAGAAGCCATCATGTATGCACGGACTTTTACGTCATCCTTAACCCACTTTTCTTGGTTTTCAATCTCTTCTTGATTGGCTCTGGTCCGCACTGGAGGCGCCGGAATGTCCGTCTCCAAGACGTATCCCAGTGCCTCTATACTGAGGACTATCATCAGATTGCGGAGCCAATCCACAAATTTAGGTCCGATCAAGGTGTTCTTTTCGAGTAGAATTGCGAGTGGGTTCATTGTCATATTGAGAGTTTTGTCTGCATTTAAGTACGACAGATTAATTAGTGACTCGTTCAATTATGATCTGAGTATAGAATTAAGGTCTTTTCTATTCTTGTTACCCAAATCCCACTATTTTTATCGGAATAACACACTCCCATGTAAAAACCGGAAGTATCTTCACTCTACTTCATAGTGGTGATCGTGTTCTTTATAAATCTTAATAGAGGGCAACCGAACAGGTTTCTAGTCTATTAATTTTCATAAAGTGGTGTCCAACACCAACCCATCTAATGGATGATACGATCTTCTTTTCCCCTTGTTCACTCCCCTCAACCTATACGATTTCTATGGTTCGTGAACAAGTTAAGTTTATACCATCGATGCAAATCAGTTTCACAATTGAATCTTATCCGGCAACCTATCAGGTTTCTAGGATAAAATTTGCTCCAACCTAGAGGGCTGTGTGATCAAATCTAGTTCGCGGAGGTTTCCAGACTATGGGGCTGAGATGCTGGAAGGTACTGGGAGGGGGACTGTTGGGATTCGGTCCAGCATCCTGCCTGCATGGGCTTAAAAATGCGCGAGGCGCGGCTTGCGATTCGACCTGTGAGATCTGCATTAGAAAGTGGTTAAATGAATTGATTTGGACTACTCATACCAACAAGATGCATCTTCTTTTCTGGTAGTCATCAGAAAGAAACTCCAAAATTAAGCGTGCTTGGCCTGGAGTAGTTATGGGATGGGTGACCCACTGGGAAGTTTCTCAGGTGCGCGTGAGTGAGGACAAAGCGCGTTAGAAAAGACTCGTGTTGGTACAGTGGAGCCAGTCTTCATCATTCTTGGGGACCAACAAACCTGTTGTGCGGCGATTTATACGCCTCGACGGCGATCGGTATAAGGGCCGAGCGACCGAGTTCACGACTAAATGAGCTACGACGAACTTGTCAAAACGAAGATAGCAGTCCACCTTCGAGTATGTAGCGATCGACTCCCAAGGCGATCACCTTTTGGCACCTAGCGGTCGACTCTGGTGCCCGACCAAGGACGACCGACCTGTGCCACGAACAAGGCCATCGTCCGTTAAAGTCTACGAAGACTGGATCACGAAGTAAGCACCCATGTGCAGATCCGCGAAAGGTGCCGCAGAACATGGATCGTTGACTCCAGCCCATCAGCAGCTGTCAGTGACAAGGACGGCCTCACCTACCGACAGACCCGCTGAAAGGTCCTAAGTAGGGCCTCCCAGGACAGCGACATGAACGCATGTTGGCCTCTCATTGGTTCGCACTTCTAGCAGCCAACAACTTCAGCAGACTTCAAGGAGATCAATCCATGTGCTAAAGACGATCGCCCGCTTATTATAATACAGCAAAGGCGATCGCCCATCAACTCCTAGTCCTATAAATAAAGAACCTCCAACAACTGGAGAAAGGTTCCGGAAAACATTCAGAAAAATACAGAAGAACTCTCTCTTCTCGACTTTCTCTCTTGAATCTATTTTAGGATTTCTCTCTCAGCACCTCTCAACCAAGAGACGGTCGGCAGAGGCAAGAACTCCCAACCGTTCAGATTTGAAGAGACTCGCAAGTCCAGGAGCTCAGACATTCAGCTAATACACACTTTGAGAGACCGTCGATTTCTCACAGTCGTCACAGCACCCCATCGTTGTTACAAGAACTCACAGAGCATCATATCTAGTTCTTCCGGCAATCTTCACGCTCAATAGCTAAGATAACTAGGGTCTTTACACTCATTGTAATTGTACTCTAATATTAATATTTGTACTCCCAAGTATTTGTATTAATAATATCTCGCGAGAGCATTCAAGCCCGGGACTAACAACCCCGGCAAAACTTGTGTTATTTACTTTCCCCACGGACGTGCTCTCGCATTTGTTTGTTACTCGACCATTCCAGCAATATCATCTCCAGATAATATTTTGGGTAACAACAATTGGCGCTAGAAGGAGAGCGATCTTAACCTTCATTTTCATTCCGACCGTCCCGAAGAACACTCACTATTCTCGGGGCATATACTTGAAGAAACACTCACTGTTCTTCAAAGAAAAACCTTCAGAGTCATGACGTCTGCCACCACATCGAAGAGAGCCACTCTCCGAACCACCGGACATCGTATCCCAGCTCAATCCGAGCCCCAACCGATGGCAGAGGGTAGCTGCGGCGACGCGAGACTCTCGATCCCGCACCTGAGGGACGGCCACAGCCTTTCGCTTGACCAGTTCCAAACCGCAGAACAGATCGAGGAGGCTATGGCCATTCTAAGGGCGCGACAGAGAGCATGCGCAACGCCCGCTATAACCCCCTCGGCCATCCGCCGCGCGGGCAAACGGAAGTTCAAGGGGTTACTGGTCGAGTGATCGTCAGAAAGCCCCGATTCGCGAGAAAAAGCTCTCGCAAGGCGGGATGGTTCCGCCTTCAGCCGCTTAGTGTACTATCCGCAATTTTCGATTTTCGGTAAATTTATTTTTTCGGCCGGAGTCCGTTTTGACGACTCGCTCATGACCGTTTTGTCATTCTGAGAATGATTAATTCTGCACTTTTTGTCATCCGAGTTCGTTTCGGTGTCGTTTTGTTGAGTTCCGTGCTTTTTGGCGACTTTTCCGCACTTGAGTTCGATTCTTGCGAATCTCGCTCAAAGCTATTTGAGTTTCCTGTAAGTCCGTTTAACTTTGTTAGACGTGTTGTGAACTTCGGTTTGGTCATTCGATCACGTATCGTGATTTCCGGGCGTTTTGGGCCATTTTGTAATTTCGTAAAAGTTACGGGTATCCGTATCTGTAATTGTTGTCTTGACCCGTATCTTGGTCGTGTATGATTAATTATTGCATTATGTTTTCATTTCGGGTCGTTGATGTTGTCCGCGAACTTTTCGTCGTGTTCGTTCCGTACATTTTCGGAAATCGAGTCGTCGAGCCCTGGTGTTCGAGCACTGGCCGGACGGTTGCGGGACTGGCCGGACGATTGCGGGCACCAGTCGGATGGGTGCGGCAGGAACCGGCGTAGCGTACGCTACAGTCGGAAGGTTGCGCGCGCTAACCGACAGGTGTAGCGCACGCTACCGGCAGGTGTAGCACACGCTATCGGGTCTGGACAGTGGAGTCCTGGAGTTCTGGAATCGGTTATGCTCGGCAGGTAGCGCACGCTAATGTCGGACGCAGACGCCACGGCCGGGTGTAACGCACGCTACGGCCGGAAGGCCGCAGACGCTACTCGCCGAGCGTCTAGTCCAAGAGGGCATCGGATTGCGGCTCGGGCCGATAAGACGCTAGCTCGGCAGCCTAGCGCGCGCTAGTCCGGCCCAGTATAAATGTGACAGAGCAGTCACATTTCATCTCGTTTTTCATTTCCTACCTTTCTCTTCCGCGGCTGGAGATTCAAGGGTGGCGAAGCCATGTTGTTTGTCAACAAATCCACGAAGTTCTTAAGTTCATAACATCAACCAATCATCCGTTATCATCGTTTGATCCAGCGAATCAAGGTAATCTTCCTTAGAACCCTAATTTCGGGAATTTGGGGTTTTTTGCATTTTTGTCCGATTCGTTCCGTGTTGTTGATTAATTCATGATGGGTATGATTAATCTTGGTAGTATTCTTGTGTTTAACATCATTTAATCCATTGTCCTTCGTCGAATCGAAGTATATTTCTTGATTTCCTTCGAATCGACTTTTTGGGGGATTTGTTCTTGATCTCGTTTTCCATCCGTTTTTGTGGGATAAATTGTGGTTAAATGATGTTGTTAAACATATTCTACGGATTGTATATCCATATTTCGACTTGGATTTCCGTTTTCGTGTTTTGTCGGGACGAATCGTGTTCTTGGCCGTTTGGGGGAAACCCTTGAACTTTCATCGTTTGTTCCTTGAATTCAGTGGCTTTGAGTCGTACTTTGGAATTCATTTTCGTTGTTATTGATGTCCTTCCTAGTTTATTGTTGCGGGTTGTCATTCGGTGGAGTCGTCAAGTTCGTAGTCAGTTCGTGCCAACCAACTTCGGTCGATTCTCCACGTCGTGGTTTCGAGGCAAGTGTCTTATTATACGACTTGTATCTTGTGAATAGTAATTACGTATGATATGTATGACGATTTTGATTGCCTCCGTAAATATGTTCCGTTTGAGTTGGTTGTGTTTTCCGAAATTTGAAGGCTTTGTGATAATAGTGATATATTGGTATACATGTTAGGCGTTGTGCCATTTGTGCAGGATTGCGAGGTACATATGAGATGGTTGTACACGTGTTTGTTCAATGTATTGTGTACCGAATGTGTGTTATGTTGGTTAAGATTCATTGTGATGATCATGATGTTAGTGTTGTTTTGGTTTACATACTTGATTATACATTTCGGTGTAATGTGGAATGGCTTGACATTTAATGATTATGAATTGTATCGTGTCGATGTGTGTGTGTTCCAGGTAGGGTCTGACGAGGCCTCTGGAGTTCGGTACATGATGTGTACGAACAAAGTGTGTGATCCAGGTAGGGTCTGACGAGGCCTCTGGAGTCCGGTACATGACGTGTACGGACAAGGTGTGTGATCCAGGTAGGGTCTGACGAGGCCTCTGGAGTTCGGTACATGATGTGTACGAACGATGTTGTGGCCGGGTAGGGTCCGTTGAGGCCTCCAGAGTTTGGTACATGATGTGTACGAACAGTGTGTGTGGTCCGGGTAAGGTCCGTCGAGGCCTCCGGAGTTCGGTACATGATGTGTACGAACAATGATCGTGTAGCAGTGATTGTTCGGGTAACATTTTAAATATGGATCTCAGACTCATAATGATATATTATTTAGTATGCTTTGAAATGAGAATCGGGCTAAGGCCCTAATGTTTACGAAAAGGTTTTGTAAATTGGGACTCGAGGTCCAAAAGAATTTCTGCTTTAAAAATCCCCGAGATGATGTGTTCCTTTTCAAATATCTCTTACTTGAGTTCGAAATTCTAAAACTTCTCGGGAACATTTTGATAATTGATTTCCGTATTAAATTCGTAGTTGCTATCTGCTTGTTACATTTCGTATGGTTTGATACTTGCACTAGTAAAACAGTGGAGTTTTACTAACCCCCGAGTATTCGGGGGGTGGATGTCTGTTTTGCGTCCAGGTACATGCAGATTCAGGGGAGCAGTCACAGGATTGGAACAAGGGGATGACGAGCTGCGATACTAATCAAGAGTTGAGAGTTGGTAGAGTTTAGTTGTATTGTTAGAGTTGATTCAGTCTTCCGCTGTATTGTATTTCGACCCCTGTGTGGGTAATGTTGTTCGTCAGTCCTGTTGATAGAGTTGTGTGACCTCATCGGTCTGTGTGTTTATGTGTAAGTGACCTTAACGGTCTGTATTATTATATTGTTTGACCCTGGCCGGGCAAGCATTTGGTTGTTTATGGACGTTTAGCCTGGTAGATCCTTGCGAAAAGGGTCTACGGCGTGTAATATTCCCATACGGTTTTGAGGGTGTTACATTTATGGTATCGGAGCTTAGGTTGCGGAAACCTAGGATGTCGGGTCGAGTCAAGTCATGATTTGTCGAGTAATGTGTTGTCTTGTCGTTCGAGTCGTTAGGTGACAAGTTGAGTTGTGCGTAGTCACAACGTGTCGGTTATGTTGTCGGACGAGATTAGTATCGTGGGCGACCGTCACCTCCGTGCGACCTGTGGCTGTAAGTCTCCCTTCTTTGTGTTGTGCCTCGTGTGACACGAGCTATTTTTATGATTATTTGATTAGTGATGGAATCCTCTTATGGATTTTGATTTCTTGATATGTGGTTATTTGACTCTCATATTTCGTTCATATGAGGAGTAGTGTTGCTGGATTGTGTATCTTGGACTGTAAACTTTTTTTTCCGCTGCGTGAGTTCTTTCAAATGGCTTTCGGCCTTTTGCCAATTGAGTTTGATTTCGAAAACCGATTCCTTTAACCGAGTTTTTGGCATTATGGCCTTGATCGTTTTGGCAAAATTCTTGTGACGGTACTTAGTATTTTGTAAATGGCTTTTGTGAGTTTTTGAAATATTACCGTCATCGGCCTTTTTAACGTTGTAAATGGTTTTTAGCCTGGTGAGTTCCGGCGCGGGACCCACGACGCTATAATGTTTTGCGTAATTACCTAAAGTTTTTGGGCATTCTAGCCCATTGAATTATCTTTGAAAACCTTGAGTATCTTAGAAAATAAATTTCGAGACGTACTTTTAAAATGAATTATTCTCTCGTGGTACATCCTAGGTGCCACAATATGTTTCAAAATTCTTCTACCTCGAGGACCCAAAATGTTTTGAGATATTTTCAATGTTTTATAAACACTTTTACTTAGACCCGAGGGTCGAATATTCTGAAAGTTTTTCACTAAGAGAAGGTGGCCTCATTTTTTGTTCAAACGCAAGATGATTTTCAAAGTCTCGAAAATGAGGTTTGTTCAACTTTTTGTAAAATGGTGTTTCCAAACTGTTTCCAAAAGGTGGTTTTCGTTTTTAAAACCTATCATTCCTGTTTGTAGTCCAGGAATGTGTGTATGATATTCACATTGTTGTTAGAATGTTAGCTCCCGAGTATGATGGAATTGGTGGTGTGAACGTTGAGTCGTTCGCCATGCATATGTTTTTGTTGTCCCTTTGTGGGAGGTGTGATGACGATCTTTAATGTTGTCATTTCGTGGTGACTTGCGTTTTATCGCACCTGTGTGAGCTGTTAAAGCTTGGGTTTGTACGTTTGTGTACATGTGTGATTGTTTCACGATGTTTGTAATTATGTGCTAGTTATTGTTCGGGCCGTTAAGGTTGCCGAACGATACCGTCGTTGCTGTATTGTTTGTGTGTGTATTACTTTACGATGGAAATCGTTGTATATGATATGTGTTATGATTCTTTGTTGTGCTGAGTTGGCATCTCTGCTATGTTGTTTTGCGACGTTATGCCCCATTATATCTAGCATTTTGTATTTTCGGTATGCCGAGCCGAGACGTTTCAACCGTGATGTGCTGGGGCATGCACGTGTAAATTGTCCTTCTCGTCGGTAACACATTTCGAGTGCAGACTCGAGGGACACCGAATTCAGTTTTGCGAATTGGCTACCGAGACTTTCGGAGTTCGCGCTTCAGCACAGTTATCAGGATCGACTCTGAGAGGCCCAGTGGAGATTTTTCTGTCGGTTGCTTTTTGTGTGGTTAACTTGTTTCCGTTGTTGTGAGCTGCGGGGACGACATTTCTTTTATAAGAGGTCGAATATAATACCCATATTATTTTTGGCTTCTGCTTTTTCTCTTTCTCAATTCTATCGACTCGCTCGTGTTCGTTGTTACCTTCTGAACTTGTTCTGTATTTCGGTTTCATCGTCCGAACGAACTGTGATCTTGTTGTGGGTCGATCTGGTTATCGCTGTGACTTTTCGAGTTCGGTTCGATTCTTGTGAACCTTGTTCGGGAGTGACATCATCTGGTTCTATTAGTTCTTTTATTCGAAGTGGATCGGATTTGGAACTCTTGTGTTTTCGACTCTGTCGACTCGTTTATGTTCGTTGACATTTCTGGGCTTGTCCTGCCCCTTGCTTTTGTTGATCGAACGAGTGTGGTATTATTTCGGAATAACTCGTTTGTCGTTGTGACTTTTCAATCGCTATTCCTTTTCCGGTGGATCTTATGGGAATGCATGTCTTGTAGTTCTCACCAGATCGTCCTAGGAGTTGTTGTTTAAATTTTATTATCCTTCGTGTTTCGGACATGATTGTTCGATTTTTGTTGTCTCGATTGTTTGTTTGTTTGGTTTTGTTCTCGTTTCGTGATTGTTGAGCGTTCAGGTTCCTTCCTAATTCTCTTAAGTTCGGGAAGTTAGTCTCGTTTTCAATCTTCCAACCCTTGGGCGGTGGAATTCCGTATTTGTTCAGCGGTTGGCTCGCGTTTTGATTGATGTACCGTTAGGTTGGTCAATCCTATTGATTTTCGTTCGTTGTGTTTTGTGATTGTCTGGATAATCGATTCGATTGTATTGTCTGTTTGATGACGCTTGCCACTTGTTGATTTTATTATGTTTCTACCGGTGGCGTTGTGTTGGTCATCGTCGGGCGTGTTTTCACGCCGTATGTCTCTTTGCGTTTCTTGCAGCGTTTCGTCGTTGGGCGCGAGTTTTTGGGTTTTGTGTATCTCGTCGAGTTTTCCTGGCGGGTATATTGTTTCCCCCTACTTGTTTTAAGTTTCGGGACGAAACTTCTTTTAAGGAGGGTAGAATGTAATATACGCAATTTTCGATTTTCGGTAAATTTCTTTTTTCGGCCGGAGTCCGTTTTGACGACTCGCACATGACCGTTTCGTCATTCTGATAATGATTAATTCTGCACTTTTTGTCATCCGAGTTCGTTTCGGTGTCGTTTTGTTGAGTTCCGTGCTTTTTGGCGACTTTTCCGCACTTGAGTTCGATTCTTGCGAATCTTGTTCGAAACTGCTGTTTCGAGTTTCCTGTAAGTCCGTTTAACTTTGTTAGACGTGTTGTGAACTTCGGTTTGGTCATTCGATCACGTATCGTGATTTCCGAGCGTTTTGGGCCATTTTGTAATTTCTTAAAAGTTACGGGTATCCGTATCCGTAATTGTTGTCTCGGCCTGTATCTTGGTCGTGTATGATTAATTATTGCATTATGTTTTCATTTCGGGTCGTTGATGTTGTCCGCGAACTTTTCGTCGTGTTCGTTCCGTACGTTTTCGGAAATCGAGTCGTCGAGCCCTGGTGTGCGAGCACCGCCGGACGGCCATGGATCGCCGGACGATTGCGGGCACCGGTCGGACGGGTGCGGCAGGAACCGGCGTAGCGTACGCTACGGCCGGAAGGCTGCGCGCGCTAACCGGCAGGTGTGGCGCACACTACCGGCAGGTGTAGCGCACGCTATCGGGTCTGGACAGTGGAGTCCTGGGGTTCTGGAATCGGTTATGCTCGGCAGGTAGCGCACGCTAATGTCGGACGCTGCGTACGCTACGGCCGGCAGGTAACGCACGCTACGGCCGGAAGGCTGCGCACGCTACCTGGCCGAGCAGTCTAGTCCAGTAGGGCACTGGATTGCGGCCTGGGCCGACAGCGCACGCTAGCTCGGCAGCCTAGCGCGCGCTAGTCCGGCCCAGTATAAATGTGACAGAGCAGTCACATTTCATCTCGTTTTTCATTTCCTACCTTTCTCTTCCGCGGCTGGAGATTCAAGGGTGGCGAAGCCATGTTGTTTGTCAACAAATCCACGAAGTTCTTGAGTTCATAACATCAACCAATCATCCGTTATCATCGTTTGATCCAGCGAATCAAGGTAATCTTCCTTAGAACCCTAATTTCGGGAATTTGGGGTTTTTTGCATTTTTGTCCGATTCGTTCCGTGTTGTTGATTAATTCATGATGGGTATGATTAATCTTGGTAGTATTCTTGTGTTTAACATCATTTAATCCATTGTTCTTCGTCGAATCGAAGTATATTTCTTGATTTCCTTCGAATCGACTTTTTGGGGGATTTGTTCTTGATCTCGTTTTCCATCCATTTTTGTGGGATAAATTGTGGTTAAATGATGTTGTTAAACATATTCTATGGATTGTATATCCATATTTCGACTTGGATTTCTGTTTTCGTGTTTTGTCGGGACGAATCGTGTTCTTGGCCGTTTGGGGGAAACCCTTGAACTTTCATCGTTTGTTCCTTGAATTCAGCGGCTTTGAGTCGTACTTTGGAATTCATTTTCGTTGTTATTGTTGTCCTTCCTAGTTTATTATTGCGGGTTGTCATTTGGTGGAGTCGTCAAGTTCGTAGTCAGTTCGTGCCAACCAACTTCGGTCGATTCTCCACGTCGTGGTTTCGAGGCAAGTATCTTATTATACGACTTGTATCTTGTGAATAGTAATTACGTATGATATGTATGACGATTTTGCTTGCCTCCGTAAATATGTTCCGTTTCAGTTGGTTGTGTTTTCCGAAATTTGAAGGCTTTGTGATAATAGTGATATATTGGTATACGTGTTAGGCGTTGTGCCATTTGTGCAGGATTGCGAGGTACATATGAGATGGTTGTACACGTGTTTGTTCAATGTATTGTGTACCGAATGTGTGTTATGTTGGTTAAGAGTCGTTGTGATGATCATGATGTTTGTGTTGTTTTGGTTTACATACTTGATTGTACATTTCGGTGTAATGTGGAATGGCTTGACATTTAATGATTATGAATTGTGTCGTGTCGATGTGTGTGTGTTCCAGGTAGGGTCTGACGAGGCTCGGAGTTCGGTACATGATGTGTACGAACAAAGTGTGTGATCCGTAGTGGTCTCGACGAGGCCTGGAGTCCGGTACATGACGTGTACGGACAAGGTGTGTGATCCGGTAGTGGTCCGACGAGGCCTCTGGAGTTCGGTACATGATGTGTACGAACGATGTTGTGGCCGGGTAGGGTCCGTTGAGGCCTCCGGAGTTCGGTACATGATGTGTACGAACAAAGGTGTGTGGTCCGGTAAGGTCCGTCGAGGCCTCGGAGTTCAAGACATGATGTACGAACAATGATCGTGGTAGCGTTGATTGTTCGGGTAACATTTTAAATATGGATCTCGGACTCATAATGATATATTATTTAGTATGCTTTGAAACGAGAATCGGGCTAAGGCCCTAATGTTTAAGAAAAGGTTTTGTAAATTGGGACTCGAGGTCCAAAAGAATTTCTGCTTTAAAAATCCCCGAGATGATGTGTTCCTTTTCAAATATCTCTTACTTGAGTTCGAAATTCTAAAACTTCTCGGGAACATTTTGATAATTGATTTCCGTATTAAATTCGTAGTTGCTATCTGCTTGTTACATTTCGTATGGTTTGATACTTGCACTAGTAAAACAGTGGAGTTTTACTAACCCCCGAGTATTCGGGGGGTGGATATCTGTTTTGCGTCCAGGTACATGCAGATTTAGGGGAGCAGTCACAGAATTGGCACAAGGGAATGACGAGCTGCGATACTAATCAAGAGTTGAGAGTTGGTAGAGTTTAGTTATATTGTTAGAGTTGATTCAGTCTTCCGCTGTATTGTATTTCGACCCCTGTGTGGGTAATGTTGTTCGTCAGTCCTGTTGATAGAGTTGTGTGACCTCATCGGTCTGTGTGTTTATGTGTAAGTGACCTTAACGGTCTGTATTATTATATTGTTTGACCCTGGTCGGGCAAGCATTTAGTTGTTTATGGACGTTTTGCCTTGTAGATCCTTGCGGAAAGGGTCTACGGCGTGTAATATTCCCATACGGTTTTGGGGGTGTTACACTTAGGAGGCGATCCATCATGGCGACCGGGGCATTATGGCCCCGACCACGAGGCGACGGAATCCGAGTCCGTCACCAGGAGTTCGGCATACCCAACTCCCAACCAAATACAGGTCGGCCGTCTGGCCCCCATCCACCAAAGAATCAAGCCACGCGGCAAGGAAATCATCGACAGCGGAGCCAGGGGGTCAGTACTTGATCGCCTCGGCTCCCGCTCCGAGCGCCTAGCCCCGAGCAGCCAGGCCGCGGCAATGGACGCTATGCAACTCCAGCTCGACGAGATGAAAGCGCTCTTGAAAACTGGGGGAAGCGCCAGTAGAAAGATCGTTGGACCGACTGAGCCACTCGCGGTCCACATCGAGCTCGCCCCCGTGCAACCAAAGGATCGCTCCTCCCAAAATACCTTTATATGAAGGGAGATCGGAACCCAAGACTCACCTAAGTAAGTTTCGGATTTACATGACCGGGTGTGGGGCATCAGACGCGACCAAGTGCCGAATATTCCCGTTAACCTTGGGCGAGCTGGCCCATAGGTGGTACGTCTCACTACCACCGCGATCGATCATCTCCTTTGAGAAACTGGCGAGTGACTTCACGTCATACTTCGCCGCCAAGGTCGCCAGACTAGAAGGCCCCCACCACATGATGAAAATCAGGTAGGCGGAAGACGAATCCGATGCAGATTACATCGATCGGGTGGATGAAATAGTCCTCATCGGCGAGCCCATCAACGACGAGATCGCTATATACGCGGTCCTGGGGGGATTCTATGGTCATTCACCTATGTTTAGGCACCTCACAAAAGACATCGCCCCGACCTACGCGATCTTCCGCGCTAAGGCTGCCGACTTTCTGGCCAGGCAGAAGCTGCTCACCCTCCGCCTAGGCGAGGGAACGCCGCCTCCCATCCGAAAGACGGCGATCGCCAAAACCAAAAAGGCGGTCGCCTAGCCACACGACGATATCAAGGCCTTCGAGGATGTGGAAGCCCATCTCCTCCATAAGTTCAACCGAACTCCGGCCCACATTTTTTACGCCATCAAGGGGCGCGAACCGCTAAACAAGCCAAAGGCGGTAAGGGACAACGGTCATCTGGACCACAATCAATATTGTGCTTACCACAAGAGTCCCGACCACAGCACCAACCAATGCCGCGACCTCCTCAGACAACTCTGGAGATTGTTCGAGGAGGGCAAGTTGGACAATTTATTGCCTTAGCTGGAGCCCCATCAATCTCCCGATACGATGGCCAGAGTCGAACGCGAATAGGCCAGAAATCTCATACAAGCCGACCCCTCGATCAACCTCGGCGACCGGATCTATATGCTTAAATTAAGAGGAGAAAACTTCGGAAGTCTCTCCCCAATTCCCGCCTCGTCAAACCAATGGCTACTGCCTGAGCAAACGCTTCGAAAAAGAGGATGACTCGCTCGCCCCCTAAAGTTCGTCATCAACATGATGGACCTAGGCAGCGATCGCCTCCCCTAGCACAACGTATACCGTCGAGGATCGTCATCTGACATGATGGTCCGAGGTAGAAAAGTGCCACCATGGTCGCTAAAATTGCTGAAACCGACGATCCATCCATGCAAGGTTCCTTTGGGCTTCGATCGCTCGCCCTTCATTTAAATACGAGGCGGGTGTAGCCGAAGGACCCTCCAAAGACAAATCAGAGGATTACTCGCACACCCTCTAAAGTTCATCATCAACATGAAGAGCCTAGGCAAGCGATCGCCTCTCCTTACACAACGTATACCATCGAGGATCATCATCTGACATGATGGTCCGAGGTAGAAGAGTGTCGACATGGCTGTGGAGGACGATGGAACCGTTCTCTGTGCCCGTGCAAGGTTCCTTTGGGCCACGATCGCTCGCCCTTCGTTTAAATACGAGGCGGGCGTAGTCGAAGGGCCCTCCAAAACAGATCTGTGGACACGTTCGCCCGCCCTCAAAGGTCCATCACCTAACATGGTGGATCCGGACAATGCGACGCATCCCTCCCCTCACAACGTATACCGTCGAGGGTCACCATCTTAATGGCGGTCCGAGGTAGAAAAGTGCTAACAAGCCGCAGTCGTGGAGTCGATTAATCCGACGATGCCCCGTGCAAGGACTCCTCCAGACTAAGACCGCACGCCCTTCGTTTGAATACGAGGCGAGGCGCAGCCTACGGAGGACCCTCACAATTAAGTGAGTCGCGAGAACTTAGCCATCAGACAGAATGTCGCTCGCGCACAAGACACAGTCGTGGAGGTTGGTCCATCGAACTCCGCGATCATGCACGGTTCCTCTAGACCGAGATGGACGACCTTCCTCGAGGAATCTGCAAAATTGAAGACTGCTCACCCAATGATTTATTTTTGTCCCCTTACATTCACCAAGTGAACAAAAACAAGGGGGAAGGGCGGAGCTATATATACGACGATCGTCCCTATTCAATTACATACGGAGATTGGCATTTTTCAGATGTATGTGCAGCGATCGATTTTGTTGTAAAAGTTACCAATATGAGTTTATCAATTCACTTGAAGCTGTACACGCAACAATCTCTCCTCACACATTTGTATAAATTCATGCAAAGACTCAGAAAAACAATCATTCAAGCAATAAATCGAAGAAGCAATCTTTCACTTCATTACTTGGAATATCAAAGTACATACATGGTCGCCCGAAGGCCTAAGTACAAACAAAGCTACAAAAATTACAAAACAAAAACAAAAGAAGGACGTAGAGCCTGAGGATGCCCCTGCCTGGCCTTCACCTTCGACCACTGATCGGCCTGCGATCCTTCGCCAGCTTCCGGAGCTGCCTCCTCGTCCTCCGGGGCATTTGGATAAGCGAGATTTTCGGGAGTCGGGTACCTGCTCAGGTCTACACCGATATCCGAGAGGTCCAAGATCGGCACGGAGAAGGCAGGATGAAGAGGATGCTCCAACGCGTATGCCTTGAAGTTTTCAGCCAGAGGGCCGACCTCCAGCCTTCCCTTCTTAGCGGCGCGGAGCGAGTCAGCGAATGCCATGTAATAGGCAAACTCGCTGACGAAATCCACGTTTATAAAAGGATCGGCCTCGGCCGCCTCCAGCTTTCCTTTCAACTCCGCAACCGCCTGATGCGCACCCTGGAGCTCAGACTCCTTAGCAGCCGTTTCTTCCCTCGACGACGCCAGCTCACTAGTCAGCCGAGCGACGGTCACCTTCAGCTGATCGGCTTCCTTCTGAGAGGTCGCGTACGATCGACGGGCCTCTGTCATCTGATCCCGAAGCCGGTCGACCGTCGCCCGGGCCCCCTCGGAATCCTGTCTCGCCAGCTCAAGATCTTGACTTGCCCGTTTAGCCGCTTCCAAGGAATCCTTCTACATAGCTACGATCCTGTCGGCAAACTCGGAGTTCTTTTTCCGAGCATCCTCGAGGTCCGAATGGAGACGGGCAGTAGAGGGCCGCCCCTCATAATCCTTTACAGCTTGAGCGGCCATCGTCGCCGCTTGGAGGGTCAGGGCAAGAGTCGTCTGCATCGCATCTCCGGACCGCCGGCGCGCGATCGCATCTAGGTCGGTCGTCCAAGCCTTCGATAGGGAGGAGATAGCCCGAGAGACATAGGACGGGATGTCGCTAGGCTCGCGGGGAGACCTGCTCGCAAGGAAGTCCATCACCATCGGCGAATAATTCGGGTCGGCAAGGCGGACCCTCCAACAAGAACAAATGGGTCAGTACATCTCCTACGCAAGTGACAAAACTCAGCAAAACAAATAAAGTTTACCTCTCGGATTTCTCGAGGTCGCGGCCGAAGTACGGTTTCCCGCAAGGGGTCTTGGCCTCGGCGATCGCCCTGGCCTATAGAAAAGCCGACGAAGGAGTAGGCTCATCCACCAAGGGGACCGCAGTGAGTGGAGGCGCGGCGATCGGCGGCTCACCAACAGGGGCAGAGACTGGGGGCTCCTCCGACCTCTGTCTCTTGCGGTTCAGCCAGAGTCCCTCCTCCCGAACCTCTCCCTCCGCTGCGATCGGCTCTACGTTAGTCCTCACCTCCGGAATAAGAGGTAACGCCACCGGAGGAACTCTACTCGACTTCTTCTGGCGCAGGTGACTCAAAACTCCGGGGTTCGACATAGCAATCTCCGGCGTAGGCTCCAAGAAGCGAGGGAAGCGGACCTCTGCAATAAGAAACAATCAAACAATGGTTAGACACATTCTCCAAACAGGACGATCGCCAAGCAAAGGAGATCGTAGAAAGTCATACCTGGGACCGAAAGATGTCGCGGAAAACGGAATAACCGAGCAGACAGCCAACGACTCTCTTTGTTAATTCGGCGAGCGTCTAAGTCGTCATCCGGAAGACTTCGTATCCGCTCCCAAACGACCAGAAAATCGAAAGGTAGCTCGTCGACCGCCGGAATATGGAAACCTGCAAAAGGAAGACCAAATTAGATCAGTTCAGAACATATCCGAACAAAGGGAGAGTCAAAACCCTTACTCGGATTCCTCTCCCGAAAGCCAGTGGGAATATCCAGCTCTCCCGTAGGATCGTCGCTCGCCGATGCCTTCCATGCACCGCCGACCCAGAACCACTTCGCCGGATCGCCCACACCTTGTTCGGGACCCCAAGGATTACCCGACTGGAACAGCCCTGAATATGATAGCCGCCGACAGACCCCTTCTGAACCGTCAGCTTGAACAGGTGGTTCATATCCAATGGCGAGGGAAGGCGGTACAGTCGGTGACCGCCGAACAAGGTGAGGGCACAGACGATCTGGAGCCAGGCGTTCGGCGTTAGCTGAAGCGGCACCACATTCCAAGAAACCAGCAAATCGGAGACCACGAATGACAGAGGGAACCGCAGCCCGGCCTCCATTATTGCCTCATTCATGGCGACCATACCCTCCGGAGGTTGGTCGGCTCGCTCGTTCTCCGCTGGCGCGAAAAGATCCACATCTGAAGGGATATGGAACCTCGCCCTTCAGACGGCCAGGTCCTTCCTGGTCGCCGAGCTCCTGATATGGACGAGGGACCACTAAGAGCGCTGCACGGCCCGAAACAGCGACCGCTTCGCCGACTGATAGGGATGGGCAATCGAGTACTCCCGATAATGGAACTTGGGGCACGGACCGGCCAACCTCTCCATGATTTCTACGAAGGCCACACAGGCTTGGCCGAAAGCACTATGCTGCTCCCAATACGCCCTCACCACTATATCCTTCTCCGCCAGCAAACGTTTCTGCTCAGCCACCGCCTCCCTGGCAACAGCGGCCTCGTTGAATAATGCCTCGACCTCCGCGGGATTAATACCGGCGCGGATAGCCTCGACGGCCGTCTCTATATGGAATTCCGCGGAGGATCCTCCCCGGACAGTCGAAGTCCCAGCGACAGAGGCGATGTCCAGTCCAGACGATGAAGGTACTCCAGATATTCTCGAAACAAGAAGAGGAGAAAAGGATTGTTTCTTACCGAGGGATTGAGACGATCGACGATCGGCAGACAAAGGCTTTCAGAAAATTTTTCGGCTATCTTCTTCTCCGGTGAAATTGCATAAGGTTCTTAACACTGTAACCCAGCCCCTTTTTATAGGAAAAGGTAGGGGCTTCCGTGTAAATAAGGAGAATCTCGGGGGTCGAAGTGCAACCGTCGCAATTAATGCCTCCCTTAATCCCGCGTACATGTCGTTTCAAGGACACACCAGACGAGGAGTCATAACTAACCGTCGGTCTCCCCCAACAGGAACCCGACACGTGCCCCTGAGACTTTTCCACGACCGCTATCATTCCCCGCTCATTTCAGCGACCGACCTGGTCGTCTGTATTCAAAATCAATCCGCTCAAAGACGATCGCCCATTCCGTAAAATGCTGAGTCACTCGTCAAAGTTAAGCGATCGCCAGTAGAACCACCTCACCCCACGTTTCCAACATCGGAGCGAGCTGGGGGACAATTGTTGTGCGGCGATTTATACGCCTCGACGGCGATCGGTATAAGGGCCGAGCGACCGAGTTCACGACCAAATGAGCTAAGAAGAACTTGTCAAAACGAAGATAACAGTCCACCTTCGAGTATCTAGCGATCGACTCCCAAGGCGATCGCCTTTTGGCACCTAGCGATCGACTCTGGTGCCTGACCAAGGACGACCGACCTGTGCCACGAATAAGGCCATCGTCCGTTAAAGTCTACGAAGACTGGATCACGAAGCAAGCACCCATGTGCAGATCCGCGAAAGGCGGCGCAGAATATAGATCGTTGACTCCAGCCCATCAGCAGCTGTCAGTGACAAGGACGGCCTCACCTACCGACAGACCCGCTGAAAGGTCCTAAGTAGGGCCTCCCAGGACAGCGACATGAACGCGTGTTGGCCTCTCATTGGTTCGCACTTCTGGCAGCCAACAACTTCTGCGGACTTCAAGTAGACCAATCCATGTGCTAAAGACGATCGCCCGCTTATTATAATACAACAAAGGCGATCGCCCAACAACTCCTAGTCCTATAAATAAAGAACCTCCAGCAACTGGAGAAAGGTTCGGAAAAACATTCAGAAAAATACAGAAGAACTCTCTCTTCTCGACTTCCTCTCTTGAATCTATTTTAGGATTTCTCTCACAGCACCTTTCAACCAAGAGACGTTCGACAGAGGCAAGAACTCCCAACAGTTCAGATTTGAAGAGACTCGCAAGTCCAGGAGCTCAGACATTCAGCTAATACACACTGTGAGAGACCGTCGATTTCTCACAGTCGTCACAACTCTCCATCGTTGTTACAAGAACTCACAGAGTATCAACTCTGGTTCTTCCGGCAATCTTCACGCTCAATAGCTAAGATAACTAGGGTCTTTACACTCATTGTAATTGTACTCTAACATTAATATTTGTACTCCCAAGTATTTGTATTAATAATATCTCGCGAGAGCATTCAAGCCTGGGACTAACAACCCCGGCAAATCTTGTGTTATTTACTTTCCCCACGGACGTGCTCTTGCATTTGTTTGTTACTCGACCATTCCAGCAATATCATCTCCGGATAATATTTTGGGTAACAACACAACCGAAGGCATACAATGTGCTCCCGGTAATTTATCCGTCCTCCCCAAATGACTACCCCGATAACTCGGAAACATAGCACATCCGTTTTGGATTTTAATTTCCTGAAAGCTCGATGGAGGGAAGGAAAACCTTGAAACCTTATAAACTTAATAATTTGTCGTGGGAGAATTTTCGCGATTAATGTTACACTTTGCACATTAATCCATTTAAGCGCGTTTGTGCATTCATACAATATGAACAACCATTCACAACCTAGTTGCTACCAACATGTGGTTCATGGACCGTTCATAGAAAATAAAAACTCCATAATCTAATTACAAGTCTTCGTTTTGAATCTTCGTCTTCTCGAAATGGATCTTCCTCCGGTCTTCGTCATTACATATAAATTTTACATTGAAAATTGCATCCTAGATACAAATAATTCAAGTAAAATAAATAGGCTCAAAACGGCCTTTACAACCCAATCGAATAAAAACCGAACGATTCAAAACTAAGTCCATGAACCACATCCCCATTCAAAAGCATTCATCCAATAAATACTATATAAACGGAAAGCGTAGAGATACATTGATCCAATCAACAATACGAACCGATCCAATCGATTCACACAACCGGTAATATGAAAAAACGTTCAAATAATTCGGCCACCCACAAATATTCTAATTAATCAAATTTCCCTTATAAAATGAAATACCATAAATCATTTTAATCATATTAAATCCAATTTAACATGCGGAAGATTAATTTTCAAGAATACACGAAAAAATCGAGCCGGGGCAAAAACTGGCCTGCCTGGACGAGTCACCCTCGGCAGCCTGCCGTCCAGACACAGCCCGTGCCGAATGGAACGGTCGGGTCGTGCCGGAAGTGTCCTAGACCTCCTTGCCAGACTCGGCCGTGTCAAATAACACGGTCGAGTCACCTCCGGCAGCCTGCCGGCCAGACACGGCCCGTGTCGCCTGACACGGTCGGGTCGTCCCGACAGTGGCCTGCAGACTGCCAAACACGGCCCGTGTCGCCCAGGACACGGCCGAGTCACCGTGACAGCTTCCTGCCCTTGTCCGAAAAAATCGTCCAACGACGATTCGGAGCTCGATTTTCGACCGGATATCCAATATCAATATTTTTCAACATTCATATCTTCAATATAAATCATATTTCCCAGAAATTAAAGATTTATATTTAGACATAAACTTACGAAAAATACAACTATTACAAACGAAAAACATATACTACGATTATGACTATAAATGATTCCAAATCATTCACCATCTCATCAAGCATTACAAATGCCAATATCATATATACGATCGCAAGACCTACGCTCCGATACCACTGTTGGGATTCGGTGCCTAAATCGAAGGCCCAGCGGAAGCGGTAAAATGAAAATTAATTCGATCTGAATCCCTACGAGGACCGATCGAGCTATGTATATACGAATATAATGCGAAACACAAGAGATACGAGAAAACATACCCTTGTAGTCCGTTGATTAAATGGTATCCTTCTCTTAAGCTATTCCCCAAGCTTTTAGTTGATTTCCCTACGATCCAATCCGCTCCAAGCTCTTGGATGATCCAACGCCGAAAATACTGCGTCTCTACTTGCCACGCGCCGGAGAAACGAACGGAACGACGATCACCTTACTATCCTCCAAGGATACGGCTAGAGCTAGGGTGATGAAGCTTTTGATTGTGATTATTACACTCTAATTGTATAAATCATACACTCTCAATCAAACTCTTGATTATTCTCCAAGAACAACAAGAAGAAGTGAAGAAGAAGAAGAAGAAGAGTATTGAGAAAACAATTTTCTCTCTCCCACTCACTTAGAACTCACGGATGGAATAAAATGCACCAAGTAAAGTCAAGTGAGATGACAAGTCTTCATCTTATTCTTTATACACAACCCACAACTCATCCACATGATAGTGAACCCCACAAGTCTTAATATTCCATTAAAAATGGCAAACAAAAGACAAGGGAAGATTGGTGGAAATGGGGGGCATCTAGAAGGGAATTGAAGAGTTCGGTTCGTTTCGGACTCCCGTGAGTCCAAACAGATAAACTCCGATTCCGTTCCGATGTATTTATATCAATTATTAATCCAATTAATTAATCATATTAAATACATAATAACATAATTAATTTCTCCCAGAAATAATTATATTCATGAATTAAATTAATCACTCAACAATTTATTTAATTCATTAGGCCGTAAATTAATTTATCCAATAAATCAATTTAAACATCCAATGTTCCAATAAATTAGATATCCAATATCTAATATTTATAATGAGAGAATAAGCTCGATTCATTCCGTCGTCAATCCTATTGCGCGACTCGGTAGGTCCGTATCAGCCAGCAATGGGAGGAACCAAAGAGTAGTAGCACCACCTAGCCAGCCTGGCGGCCTACACTGTACCCCAACTGAGAACGAATGATTGGGATCATTCAAGAACCATTCTGTCGTGAATACCAGTATACGTATAAACCCTTCTTTCAAATGTCCCGATCAAGTTATAGGGTCACGGTCAGTCAAACCCTATCTGTACTTGACGCTATGCATGTGTTAATGCAAATCGAGATCATCGAGCTCTCGTGTATCTAATACAGCTAGCTCCAATGCTTTGTCCAAAGACTTATGATCTCATTTGCCAGTAACCGCATAAGACATATAACCCGCTCACTAACGGGAGAAAGAATTGTATCTTGGTATTCAGTAGGACCTGCTACTTTCCCATCAAGATGCACGTCGAGGTTGACCCCCGCCTTCCGGTTTACAAGGTCGAACTACTCTAATGAAAATCTTGACGTCACAAGCACATCCCTACTAAATCCTCAAGTCGAAGGTTCACGAATACCTATCACAACCTTTCGATTCCGCCATTGACACTCCCGGATTGAAATCCGTGTGACGAATCGAGGGTGAGTCGGTTCCAGTATACTAATCCAATTAGCATACCTATAACGTGTGCTCCCACTAACCATTAGTGTTCGACAGGCACTCTCCATGTCAAAGAACACGTCATACAAGTCTTCACATAAATTTAACGCCCAGTCAAGTTTCATCGACTTGCGAACGATTAAGTATTTGAGCTATAAACCTTTCCAGTGCCGACCCCCTTATCCAATAAGGAGTGGAACGTTTTGCTCTCAAATACACGGAGTAGTTTCTATATGTATATTTACGAGTCAGGAATGCCAGTAACTACCAGTAAATAACGAAACATCCATTGCCTTATATTAATGATTTACATAATAACAAGTATAATGCCCTCACTCAACATCATCTGAGTGGCATTCGAAGGCATACTCCCAACAGTATCCACCTAGGATATTCCCAGAAATTCCCGACCAACCAATATCTCCCTCGATAAGCCGATCACCATGTGCGGTTGTCCATAAATGCTAAAGAACCCAAGTCGCGATTTATTCGTTCGATGACCTTCGACAGAAGAAAATACCAGGCAACCGAAACCCTGAAACTGCAAAAATATCAGAAAAAAATATTTCTAGTCTGGGCCGATTTGCACAGAGAAAAAGAGAAGAGAAAGGGGACAGTGAAATATCGTCGAAGAAACCACAACTCCGAACAAATTCCGTCAACAAGAAAAGGGATGAATGACGATTTCTGCGGAAAATAAAGAGAAAGGAAAAGGGAAAGAGAGAGAGATAATCATAAAGGAGATCTAGAAATAAGGAAACATTTCTAGAGATAAATATGGCTTGTTTTTAGAGATTAGAAGGTAGTTTTTTAATTATTATTATGGAGTTATGAACATGTTACATATGTAAATAATTTTGTTTTGTTTTATTCTTATAAATAAAGTATAAAAGTTGTATAGTTATGTAAACTACCCTAATAAATATTCAAAATCATTCCGCCTAATCCATTCAATACTTGGCCCATATAATGAGTCCTTCCACTTTGAGAACAGAACATGACTTTCTCACGTTCCCACGATCGATGGAGGAGTGGGGTAGAAGTTGAGCACCATGAAGATCAACAGTTAATCTAGACTACGACTATAAATCACAAACTCACACAATATTTACCCTACAATTCAGAAAGAACACTACAGAAGTTTCAAGAGAAATCAGACACCAAAAACACTTCACAACATAAATTCATCTCAAAACTTCATAGTCAATTCTATCATCTCCAGAACACTTCCATAGGTAAATTTTCCCCCTCTGTTATATTATTTCGATTACACAGCAACACCCACAACACAGGCTGATTACCTTCACACCACAGAAACCGGCCATCTTCACCCCAGTTCCATAAAGAGCTGATTTCTTGCTGATCCAGAAAATCACTTGTTAATAGTCCATCCGTCTTGGCATCCACGTAAGCGCTCCTCGCTAGCTTAACCGTCCCGGTTGAGAGGACCAGAAGGCAAAAGAACCGATTTTCGGATAGATCGGCCGAGCAGAGCAATGAAGAGGACCGACCGAGTACGTATCAAATTTGCTCCCAGGTCCGTTAAAGATCGAACCGGACAGAAACGTCGGGGCCGACCCGATGAACAGACCGGAATGGCTGACCAGATACAGGATAAATATTCTTCAAATCACCATCATGACACGACCGATCAGAGCAGCGGGAAACTCGAGGGCCGACCCCAGATTCGGTCACAACGGATAAGTATCGCCAAAAGTATAAGGAACAGGCAGACAGGACATGCGGAACAGGCACACAGGACAGTTAATGCATTCTGTCCTCCCTCTTCCCAAACCGTTCCACAAAATCCGCCACGTGTCTAAAGCACACTCTCCTTCTGACAAGTGTTCGGACGCATTCCCAGACATTCTCCAGCTATCGCCCGCGGATTGGTCCAGACTTTTTATATATAGAAGAAATGTATAAAAAGAAAGGACTTTTGGAATTGGTCAAAAAATAGATAACGAGACAGAGAGAGAAAAACAAAAGAAGACTTCTAATAAAACAAGCAATTAATATAGACCAGCTAAAAAGTTCAGCTCGGCTCTATATCAGAATAATAAAATCACTTAAATCCAGTTGTCTTATTCGTTCATATTTTTCTGTTTTCTACGTGGCTTCGACCCACCTAGTCCAGGTCATCACACGTCACGTTGGTCAAATCAGTCATCAAAAAATTGGCGCTAGAAGGAGGGGCCCTCGCTGCCCACAACTACATAAGTTCTCACCAGAATCCTGACAAGATTGTCCGAATAGAGATGTCTCATGAAAGTTCCAAATACCATCAACCCGCCGCGAAGGAAGAAACCCTCTTCAAGGTGGCAGAATGCTTTAAACACCCCGCGTTTATCCAGGGAATGACCGCCCTCATAGCGCGAGTCACTGAAGGTGGAATCCTTCAGAAGCCCGAAGACCAGACTGAGACCCAATCTCAGACAACCCGTCCAGCCTCCCCTAGGCGGGATCAAAAGAGAACCGTCTCCCAAGTTGCCGAGGAAGAGACGAAAAACCATGGTGAAAGCCCTCAACCTTCCCGGAAAAGTAGGCTTTCTCATCCCATATCGATTTGTGATCGACTCGGGACAGGGGGAGAACTGAAAAAATGGCACCGGCCCGGACCATTCAGAGTCGGGGCCGCAAAGAATCAGAGGCTCCCCATCAATCCCGAATCCTGATGCAAACACTGCCGCAAGCTCCAGGCGACAACTCAAGTGAAATCGAGTTCCTCAAAAAACGCCTCACGGAGCTTGAGAATAAACAACTCCAGCCATTTCAAAATTCTGAACGACTCAACAGCCAGGAGAGCCCTCTTGCCCCCTGTGTTTTGGCGGAGCCTCTCCCCGAGAAGTTTAAGGTCCCCCAAATTCCCCCATATAACGGGGAGACCGACCCCGATGCCCATCTTGGACACTACAATTCATGGTTGGACTTACATGCTTCTTAAGATGCATTCCGTTGCCGGATGTTTTCCCGGACTTTGGGGAAAAGGGCTCAAAGGTGGTATCGCTCGCTACCAACCACTCTATCCAGACATGGGCTCAGCTCACTGCGGCATTCTGATCTCATTTTATGGATTTCTAGTGCGTGCCTCTGTCGTGCTGGGGCCAAATGAATCCCTCAAGGATTATATATCTCGTTTCAATAAGCAGATGTTGGACACGAAACCTATGTCTGATGACGCACTGGCCATAATTGCTCAGGCCGGCCTCCTGAAAAATTCTTTTTTCCGCTAGACGGTGTGCCAGAACACCCCCCGCATGTACCAGGAATTCCTGGAGCGCGCCAGCTCCCACATCGCTGCCGCGGAATCTATGCTTGCTCCAGTTTTAGTCATGCCCGCAGATCCACCAGGATCGAACGAAAAGAAAGTAGACAGGCACGACTCTAGGGAAGCCCGCCAAGAACCCCGACGGGAGAATAAGGCGGCTGTCTCCTCTATGTACACCACAACAACTGGGAATTCCAGGGGGCAAAAGACCGAGCTCATGGCCAACTACGCCGAAATATATTCGGTAGGGGCCAGCCATATTCGACCAAATTAAAGACAAGGATTTGCTCCCAACCCCCAGACTGATCTACAAGGATCCGAAGGAAATGGATCAGACTCGCCTCGGCGCTATGAATGATCGGCTCCTCCGGCACTATAAGACCGAGCTCACCTCGGCGCTATGAATGACCGGCTCCTCCAGCACTATAAGACCGAGCTCGCCTCGGTGCTATGAATGACCGGCTCCTCCGGCACTACAAGACCGAGATCGCCTCAGCGCTATGAATGACCGGCTCCTCCAGCACTATAAGACCGAGCTCGCCTTGGCGCTATAAATGACCGGCTCCGCCGGCACTATAAGACCGAGCTCGCCTCGATGCTATGAATGACAGGCTCCTCCGACACTATAAGACCGAGCTCGCCTCGGCGCTATGAATGACCAGCTCCTCCGGTACTATAAGGCCGAGCTCGTCTCGACACTACAAAAGACCTAGCTCGCCTCGGCACCTTCAATGGTAGATAACAAAAAACAACGGCCGAACCTGTAATACCCGAGATTCTCGGTTCCGGTTATGTTTGAATTTTTACTGGTTGTGCCGGTCATTTGTCCTGTAGATGATTTCTTGGTACGGCTTGATGTACCGTGTTGTGATATTCATCGGGTACGACTTATCGTTGCGTAAGTCGAGCTAATCGTATGTCCTGTTTTATTATTATTCGTCTTCTTCCGGATCGTTGTTGTTTTGGTCCTATCGTAATTTTCGGATTGTGTCCAAATTGTTTTGCAACCGGAGGTTGCTGGCTGGACCTGTACGAAACGGCGGTGAAAACGGCGCTTCCGAGCGCCGTGTCCTGCGTCGGGTCGACCAGGACTAGCAGGTCTGCCGAGACAAGGCCGAGACACCCACGCAAGTTTTGCGCCGGGTGATGCGCCGTGTCGGACACGAACGAGACACACGCGCAGGTGTCTTGCGCCGGGTGTTGCGCCGTGTCGGTCAGGTCGTGCACTGACCCGCAACCCGGCGGTAGACACGGCACTGGATTGGGCCGTTTGTTGCGCCGTGTTCTGCACGGGTATAAATATGGCAGGATAGTCGGGTTTACACCCATTTTTCCATTCCTTTTCTTCCCTTTCCGCGGCTAGAGCTTGGAGGGCACTAGGGCATTTTGTTCCACTATAAATCCACGAAATTCCTGAGTCCATATCATCAATTAATCCTTCCATAACATGCTCCGATCGATCGAATCAGGGTAAGTTTTCTTAAAATCTAATTTTGGGGATTTCGTTCAATTTGTCCGTTTAATCCGTATAAACTCAGAATAGTGGTGTGTTGATGATTTTTAAGCTATATTATACCGAATTCCTTGTTGTTCCATAGTTGGATTGTCGAGGATTCATCGTTTTATTGAGTTTCTTATTGACGCCTTGAAGGTGTTCGATAAAATGTCACTAAGGGAATTCGGGTGTTCTACGATTATTCTCCCTCCTTCGACCATTGATTTATTGATGGTATGATGTTAGGGTCAGGTTCCTTGCGAAGAACTCGAGTCGGAACTCTTCCGTTCGTCGTTTTCTTCAAGCTTCCCGGTCGATCGTGTTATTATTATTCCGTCCGGAGAATTGTGGGCGTTCGAGGTTTCCTGATTGAGCCATGTTCATCGGAGCGTCTAATATCAATTATCGAGGCAAATATCTTGCCCATACATTTCATGTTTCATAGACGTATTCGTTGATATTGGAACCAAATTACAATTTGAATGTTTTAATGAACTTTTAAAAAGATCGGTATGTTCTCGATAATTGTTGTCTTTCAAAAGATAACTCGTATGCTTCGTGGATTAATATGCTTTCAGAATATGTGTGTTAGTTTCGTATGTTGGAATATGTTAAACATATTTAGTGAATTTAGTAGACCGTAATTATTTGCTCAGGATTGTGTATTGATATGTGTAATTGTTCGGTGAATATGTGACGTTGTGTGATATTAGTTGTTATTCCTTCGTGAGGAGGTTGTGTCGTTTGGTGTTGTTTGGTATTGGTATTTGCTTTTGGTTGTGTGACATTAGTTGTGAGTGTACGTCGACTAAAGTGGCCATTCTAGCGAAGTACCTACCATTTGTATGTATATTCTAGTATTCGAATTATGGCTTCCCGTGGCGTTGTGGATGATATGTGTATGTTCACCTAGGGACGATCTGACGAGGCCTCTAGGGATATGTATTTCCGTGTGTGCGTATCGCGAACTAGGGTTAACCACCCAGGGATGTCCGACGGGGATCTGCGGGGTACGGCGGCCGTGAGTCTCGTACCAACGGTTAACTTTGAAATGTTTTGTTGGAGAACTGTGATTTTTGGCGCATATTTCGTCTGATTAGAATGGAAGTCCAAATGGTATCGTACTTGGGTGGAATGACACCAGAAAAAGTGTTGTGTGTGATTCGTCTCTTGGTTGCGATAATTTAGTATGGTTTCGTGAGTCCTGTGGATACTCTGTGCATTGTAGCTTGTGGTGTGTCGAGTTCGACCGTAAGGATAAGTTGCAAAGTTGTACCTTCTGATGTTGTCGTATGAGACCGTTGTCATGGTAATATTTGACACTGTGTAGTTTCCGTTGGGTTATTTTTGCGAGTATGTAATGTTGATGATTTGGGTTGTGGACCCCGTGTTTGTGATTGAAATATTATGATTGGGTCGTGGACCCCGTATTTTGTTATCGGAATCTTATTTTGAAATCAATGATTTTTGGGTTGTGTGCCCAAGTGTTTCGAAAGGCTTCAGAATTCTTAAACCCCAAGTGTTTTCAAAAACTCCCGAGATCGTAAAATGCTTTGTAAGATGTAAAATGGTTTATTCCTATCTTTTGTAATTCAAACTGTTTTGATCAAGTGAATTATCTCGGGAAGTATATTCACGATTTCTATGTTCTTGGAGTATGATATGTATGGCTTGTATTTGTATTTATACTTTCACTAGCAAAACAGTGGAGTTTTGCTAACCCCCGAGTATTCGGGGGGTGGATATCTATTTTGCGTCGAGGTACTTGCAGGTTGATGGGGAGCAATTCACAGGATCGTTACGAAGGATGATGGAAGACGGCGATACTAATCACATGAAGACCGGTGTTGAGTATTTTGGTGATGTCTTGTTGTTTTGTCCTTCCGTTGTGTTTATTTTCCCTTTTTACGGGAATGTTGAATTATGTTTACCCCTGCGTGGCTATGAGTTATGAGAAAGAGTAATGTATGTTGTGGTAAAAGACCAAATCGGTCTAATGGTCCATTAATTACCAATGTCGGTATGTATTGTATTGTGGTGTTTCCGTATTTAGCCTGGTAGATCCTCATGGAGAGGGTCTACGGCTTTGTAATATTCCCGAGTGGTTTGGGGGTGTTACAGAATATGGTATCGGAGCTTAGGTTGCGAAAACCTAGGCTGTCGAGTCGAGTTTTATGTTGTCAGGTCTTGTCTTGTCTTGTCTTGTCAGATTTTGTCTGACTGAGTCGTGTCGCGACGCGTCGTCTGAGGTGTCGGTCGTGATTAGTATCGAGGTGCATCCATCATCTTCGTGCGATCTGTGGATGTAAGTCTCCCTACCTTGTTGTGTCTCGTGTTATACGAGCTTGTGTGATTCTGTGTTATTATGTGGAGTTTAAATGTGCCTCGTGAATATGTACTCCATACTTGTTTGATTCTCGTATTGTGCTAGAATGAAAAGTGATACCGGTGTATAAATGTGTATATATATTATGTGAATCGTTTCATTGAAGTAATGGCTTGGTGTGATCCCGCAAGGAAAGTTTGTCCATGTGATATTTCAAAGTTTAATTATTTTTGAAGAGTCACATAAATTTTATTTTAAAACATCCTTCAAGAAAGGAAAAAGGTTTGATTTTCGTATAATGACCTTGAGACCGAAAATTTTGAAAATTTGAACTACTTATATTTTATTTCCACCTTGCATTGCAAATTTCCAAAATGTGAAATTTGATTTTGAAAACTCAAATGAGGTCTACCAAAAATTTACTCAAAACGTGGCTCTTGCTTTCGACTTGTTGATTTCCTGATCGTCGGTTCGGAGGTATGTAGTGATGTTGGCATTATTATTTGGTCAATAATGCTCAAAGTTGTGACTAAGTTGGGTGTGTGAACGTTAAGTCGTCCGGAATGCACTTGTTGTGAGAGTCCTCATTACTGAGACGCCAGATTTCAGTTTTAGATGTTAATTATCTTTTGACGGTTTCTCGTGTGATACTGTAATTATGTGGACAGATGTATTGACGTGTGATTTGATTTGATGGTAATGGACCGTATTTGATAAAGTGATAAATTATGTATGTTTTGTGTGTGTGTTCGAAAACGCTTTCCTGAAAATTTTATAAACTTGAGCAAGTTGTGGAAAATTAAATTTCATAAAGTTTTGACGGTTCGCTTAATCGGCGGCTTCGTGTGGACTTTGAAAATCTTTTAAAATTCGCGAGCCGGACTTGAATTTTCTAAAGGAACCCCGGCGGTATTGAAAGAGTCGTTTTAAAGTACCTTTGAGCATTTTGTAAAATGTTGCCGCCGTTGATTATTGTGTAGTGTTGAGAGGATTTCCGAAAATGATTTTTGGACGTATTGTTGTATTTTCAAATAATTCTAGTACATGGTTTTCAGAAATCTTTCACACCATAAAAAATTTTATTTTCAAAAACCAATACAATTTTTAATTTCAAAACATATTGTGAAAGATAAAGAATCTTACTCGATTTAAACTTCAAACTCGGATTTAGAAAAATTTTCTGAACTGATCCAGTTATTGTGCGTGATCTTGAATCACTCCAAAATTATGATGTGTAGTGGCATAATGATTTTGATAGTGCCGATTGTAAAGAAATATTGTTTTGCAAATAATTTCAAATGAGACAGTTAAAGTCTGTTGTTTAAAAGTTTTGGCAAAGTTAATTTCAAACCGAGGTACCAAAAATACTTTCAAAGTTTTATTTTGAATAATCATGCAAATCTAAGGATTTTCAAATGATATCATTTAAAAGGATACCTCATGGATCTTTTTATCAAGTTGCTATTAGCTGTCTTATGTGATATGCCAAGCCGAGTTGGCAATTTGGTATATTATTTTGCGATGATGTGCCGTGGTATTGAGTGAGTATCTGCTTAGTATGCCGAGGGGCAAAGGGCACGGTCGTGACCGCGGTACAGATAGTCATGGAGATCAGATGCGGGACCAAGAGAAGATTTTCGGGAAGGTTGCTATTCTAGCACTTCGTTCTCGTTGTTTAGGTTTCGGGGACGAAACCTCTTTTAAAGGTGATATGGTGTAATACCCATATTTTTCGCTTTCATTTTGTTCGACTCTATCGACTCGTTTGTGTTCGTCGATATTTTATGGACTTGTTCTACTCTTCACTTTTTGTTGTTCGGACGAGTTGCGGTATTGTTTCGGGTTAATCCGTTTGTCGTTTTGACTTTTCCGAATTCGATTATGCTCATGTGAATCTTATGTAAATGCATATCTTGTCGATTTCACCGGATCGTATATATTGTCTCGAGTCGAGCTGTGAACTATGGGGATGCTATTCGATTTTCGTTATTCGTTATGATTCGTATATGATTGTTCGACCGTTGTTGTCTCGATCGTTGTTGTTCGATCGTTTGTTGTCCGGTATTCGTTGATCTCGTATCATGATTTTTGAGCATTCAGATCACTTCGTAATTTTCTTATGTTCGGGAAATTAACTTCATATTCAATATTCTAAACCTTGGGTCGTTGGAATTTCATAGTTCAACGACTAACTCGTGTTTTGATTGTTGTGCCGTTTGGGTTGGTTAATCATATTGATTTCGTTCGTTGTGTTTTGTTATCGTTCTGGTGTAGCGATATGAATGGTAGCAGCTGCGTGCTGCATGTGAGTCGTTGCAGGTTGTTGGCAACGGTTAGCGTGTGTTATCTGAGACTGTACCACGTTGATCATTTTATGTTTAAGTTTCGAGGACGAAACTTCTTTTAAGAGGGGTAGAATGTAATACCCGAGATTCTCGGTTCCGGTTATGTTTGAATTTTTACCGGTTGTGCCGGTCATTTGTTCTGTGGACGATTTCTTGGTACGGCTTGATGTACGCTGTTGTGATATTGGTCGGGTACGACTTATCATTGCGTAAGTCGAGCTAATCGTATGTCCTGTTTTATTATTATTCGTCTTCTTCCGGATCGTTGTTGTGGTCCTATCGTAATTTTCGGATTGTGTCGGAATCGTTTTTGCAACCAGAGGTTGCTGGCCGGACCTGTACGAAACGGCGGTGAAAATGGCACTGCCGAGCGCCGTGTCCTGCGCCGGGTCGGCCAGGACTAGCAGGTCTGCCGAGACACGGCCGAGACACCTGCGCAAGTTTTGCGCCGGGTGATGCGCCGTGTCGGACACAGCCGAGACACACGTGCAGGCGTCTTGCGCCGGGTGTTGCGCCGTGTCGGTCAGGTCGCGCACTGACCCGCAACCCGGCGGTAGACACGGCGCTGGATTGGGCCGTTTGTTGCGCCGTGTTCTGCACGGGTATAAATATGGCAGGATAGTCGGGTTTACACCCATTTTTGCAGTCCTTTTCTTCCCTTTCCGCGGCTGGAGCTTGGAGGGCACGAGGGCATGTTGTTCCACTATAAATCCACGAAATTCCTGAGTCCATATCATCGATTAACCCTTCCATAACATGCTCCGATCGATCGAATCAGGGTAAGTTTTCTTAAAATCTAATTTTGGGGATTTCGTTCGATTTGTCCGTTTAATCCGTATAAACTCAGAATAGTGATGTGTTGATGATTGTTAAGCTATATTATATCGAATTCCTTGTTGTTCCACGGTTGGATTGCCGAGGATTCATCGTTTTATTGAGTTTCTTATTGACGCCTTGAAGGTGTTCGATAAAATGTCACTAAGGGAATTCGGGCGTCCTACGATTATTCTCCCTCGTTCGACCATTGATTTATTGATGGTATGATGTTAGGGTCAGGTTCCTTGCGAAGAACTCGAGTCGGAACTCTTCCGTTCGTCGTTTTCTTCAAGCTTCCCGGTCGATCGTGTTATTATTGTTCCGTCCGGAGAATTGTGGGCGTTCGAGGTTTCCTGATTGAGCCGTATTCATCGGAGCATCCAATATCGATTATCGAGGCAAGTATCTTGCCCATACATTTCGTGTTTCGTAGACGTATTCGTTGATATTGGAACCAAATTACAATTTGAATGTTTTAATGAACTTTTAAAAAGATCGGTATGTTCTCGATAATTGTTGTCTTTCAAAAGATAACTCCTATGCTTCGTGGATTAATGTGCTTTTGGAATATGTGCGTTAGTTTCATATGTTGGAAGATGTTAAACATATTTAGTGAATTTAGTAGACCGTAATTATTTGCCGAGGATTGTGTATTGATATGTGTAATTGTTCGGTGAATATGTGACGTTGTGTGATATTAGTTGTTATTCCTTCGTGAGGAGGTTGTGGCGCTTGGTGTTGTTTGGTATTGGTATTTGCTTGTGGTTGTGTGACACTAGTTGTGAGTGTACGTCGACTAAAGTGGCCATTCTAGCGAAGTACCTAACATTTGTATGCATATTCTAGTATTCGAATTATGGCTTCCCGTGGCGTTGTGGATGTTATGTGTATGTTCACCTAGGGACGGTCTGACGAGGCCTCTAGGGATACGTATTGCCGTGTATGCATATCGCGAACTAGGGTTAACCACCCAGGGATGTCCGACGGGGCTCTGCGGGGTACGGCGACCGTGAGTCTCGTACCAACGGTTAACTTTGAAATGTTTTGTTGGAGAACTGTGATTTTTGGCGCATATTTCGTCTGATTAGAATGGCAGTCCAAATGGTATCGTACTTGGCTGGAATGGCACCAGAAAAAGTGTTGTGTGTGATTCGTCTCTTGGTTGCGATGATTTAGTATGGTTTCGTGAGTCCTGTGGATACTCTGTGCATTGTAGCTTGTGGTGTGTCGAGTTCGACCGTAAGGATAAGTTGCAAAGTTGTACCTTCTGATGTTGTCCTGTGAGACCGTTGTCATGGTAATATTTGACACTATGTAGTTTCCGTTGGGTTATTCTTGCGAGTATGTGATGTGGATGATTTGGGTTGTGGACCCCGTGTTTGTGATTGGAATGTTATGATTATGTCGTGGACCCCGTATTTTGTTATCGGAATCGTATTTTGAAATAAATGATTTTTGGGCTGTGTGCCCAAGTGTTTCGAAAGGCTTCAGAATTCTTAAACCCCAAGTGTTTTCAAAAACTCCCGAGATCCTAAAATATTTTGTAAGATGTAAAATAGTTTATTCCTATCTTTCGTAATTCAAACTGTTTTGATCAAGTGAATTATCTCGGGAAGTATATTCACGATTTCTATGTTCTTGGAGTATGATATGTATGACTTGTCTTTGTATTTATACTTGCACTAGCAAAACAGTGGAGTTTTGCTAACCCCCGAGTATTCGGGGGGTGGATATCTATTTTGCGTCCAGGTACTTGCAGGTTGTTGGGGAGCAATTCACAGGATCGTTACGAAGGATGATGGAAGACGGCGATACTAATCACATGAGGACCGGTGCTGAGTATTTTGGTGATGTCTTGTTGTTTTGTCCTTCCGTTGTGTTTATTTTCCCTTTTTATGGGAATGTTGAATTATGTTAACCCCTGCGTGGGTATGAGTTACGAGAAAGAGTAATGTATGTTGTGGTAAAAGACCAAATCGGTCTAATGGTCCATTAATTACCCATGTCGGTATGTATTGTATTGTGGTGTTTCTGTATTTAGCCTGGTAGATCCTCATGGAGAGGGTCTACGGCGCTGTAATATTCCCGAGTGGTTTGGGGGTGTTACAGAACCAACCCGGTCGGAACATCCAAAACAAAATGACTAAACAGGCCATACACAAGACAAAGCCTAAAGCTACTGGGATCCGCCACTCCGGCCATCCGCCTGAAAGGATTGCCCCTCGCCTTCACCGATAGGGGCCGTGCACGGACCTCCTGCAGCCTCGTCGGCCTCCTATGGCTCATCAACTTCCAGTGGCTCAACCTGCAGGTCGTACGCCCGAGTCACTATGTAGGCGCGGACATCCTCGACTGTCTTCCCTTATTTCATGAGATCCAACATATCATAGCAGGTGGAGACATTATTCAAGTTAATCAGCTCCTCATACTCGCCGTCTCCTTGAAGGCAGCCGCCCCGTCGGCCAGACTCTTAGCGTAGCCAGCAGCTTCGCAAGTATTGACCTGCTCGGTCATGCGTTTAATCTGGGCATCGGTCTCCTTTAGATAGGCCTCATGCGCTGCCCGAACCTCCTCACACTGCTTGTGCATGGACTCCGCCGCCTCGGTCATCTCACGGTCTCGCCCCCTCCATATGTCGGCCTCACTGGCACGGCCCTCCAGGATCTCCATTTCCCCCTTCATGGAGGCTATCTCCTCTTTCAGGGATTTGATTATGGAGGGGCATAGATAATGGTCCTCCCTAAGTGTCTGGAGCTCGGCCGCCATCTTTTTGTTCTTTTCAACGAGGGCCGGGAACTCCCCGGCAGCCTTCACGTAAGTTCCCAATGCACGACCAAGTTGAGCATTTCCAAATTGGATCTGCTCGGCCGGATCCATATCATTGGTCACCAGCTCCAATTTTGGCGTCCATCACCGAATAGGGACATGGCTGGATTCGGCTACGAACGGAGGGATCCGATCAAGCATCTCGGCAGTCGGAGTAGCCGCCCGAACATAGTTAAGGAACCAACGCAGTCTCCACCCCCTCATCTCGGTGCAGGGGTCCTCCCGGTCCTTGTTAACCAGAAGGTAGTGCCCCTCCAAATCAATCACGACCTCCTTCTCGGTCGCGCGTCCTACCCCGACAGGATTCGGCATGGACGGAAGGACTTCGGGAGCGGGCTGAGCCTCCGCCTTATTAACGCTTCCCTCAGGCTCGGTCTCTTCCCTTTTTCGCTTGGCCCCTGCGCGCTTCCTCCGCTCGACGGCCTCGGCAGCTAACCTTTCCACACGCTGCGCGGGGGTTTCTCTTCTCCTAGATGTAGCCCTGACTCTTGAAACTAGAAGAGAAAGGAAAGATTAAAAAAGAAAGAAAAAAAAGAAAAAAAAAAGAAAAAAGTACCTGATTCGGACATATTCGGGTCGGTGGATCGAAGACCGGCGGCCCAGAGATTCTCATCGGTAGTAAGAAGGTGCGACTTCCTCTGCTCGGGGGAAAGCTCAACAAGCTTCTCAATACGGTCGTCAAACTCAGAGGATGTCTCCTACGCCGGAATACGATCTGCACAGGAAGCAAATGATGAGCGTTAGAAAAAAACGAATAGAACTGAAAACACAACACTTACACATTTTTGCAATAAAGTGCACAGGGTTCTGAAGCTCCGCGTCCACGACGCCGGGCTCGAACTCATCCACCGAGCTCCTCCAGGATCCCCCGATGTAAAACCATTGTTGATTCCAGCTGTGTATGGTCTCCGGCACATCCACCACCTCCTTGTGCATGGCATGCCGAGCTGTTAGATAAAATCAGCCCGAGCCGGATCTTTCGACCGACCTCCACAGGAAGAGGCTATTAAACTCCTCAAAACTGGGTTCGGGCCAGCCATGCTGGTTGAAGAGAATGAAGAGACCCACCACCCGAGCCCAGGAGTTCGGATGAATTTGGGCAATAGGAAGGCCCCACTGCCTCAGCCATCGGGACAAAGCTAAGGGAAGCGGGAACCTCAGCCCTGCCAACTGGGAGCGGTAATATATCGCCATGCAACCGATAGGCGGAAGGTGAGGCCTCACCTCGGAATACGGGACGAACATCTGCACCGCCACTGGGATCTTAAACCGCCGCTGCCAGGCCACCAGTTGCTCTTCCGTAACGGCGCTGTGGATCGAGGCTAAGTCCCACTCCACCTCCACGTAAAGGGCCGGCCGAGGCCGAACCCAAGCCATCTCAGGCTCAACTTCTCCTTCTTCATCAGAAGCCTCGCCGACCACTGTTAACGGCGCCACCACCTCCACTTCCTCAGATCCCGACGACCTTGCAACCTCGCCGCCTGCCTCCTCATCACTCCAGTTGACGGGAGTCACCCTAGGGATAAATCCACCACCCCCCTGTAGTCCGGCAACACGGTCAACTCCGGCGCCCTCTCATCCCCCAGATTTGACATCTCGATTATTTGAAAGAAAAGAAAAGAAAGGGAAATGAGAAGAAACTCACCAGATTTTTCTCTGCAGAAAAACTCACGAAAATGGCGAAGGAAGAGAAGAAGGGAGAAACCCTTTATTTATAGGGGGAACCAGGCATTAAATGCTCGCCGCATGGCACGTCGATTCGCACTAAACCGTTGCGAGAACCAAGGGTGCGTGGACGCATCGCCAAACTAAATCCGGCCACGTGTCCCTCATCATGACACGAAGATGCGGAAATCAAACCGACACATCTCTCGAAGAGACGTCCCTTCGAGAATCTGATCCTCCCTAACAATCCGGCTCGGTCTAACTACGAACCGACTCCAGTCCCGGCCACCCGGCACGGCCCTGGACTCGGGGGCCCTTGTTGATAGTCCATCCGTCTTGGCATCCACGTAAGCGCTCTCCGCCAGCTCAACCGTCCTGATAGAAAGGAACATAAGGCAAAAGAACCGATTTTCGGATAGACCGGCCGAGCAGAGCAACGGGAAGGACCGACCGAGTACGTATCAAATTTGCTCCCAGGTCCGTTAAAGACTGAACCGGACAGAAACGTCGGGGCTGACCCGATGACCAGACCGGAAGGGCCGACCAGATACAGGATAAATATTCTCCAAATAACCATCATGACACGACCAATCAGAGCAGCGGGAAACTCGAGGGCCGACCCCAGAGTCGGCCACAACGGATAAGTATCGCCAAAAGCATAAGGAACACGCAGACAGAACATGCGGAACAGGCACACAGGACAGTTAATGCATTATGTCCTCCCTCTTCCCAAAACGGTCCCCAAAAACCGCCACGTGTCTAAGGCACACTCTCCTTGTGACAAGTGTTCGGACGCATTCTCAGACATCCTCCAGCTGTCACTCGCGGATTGGTCCAGACTTTCTATATATATAAGGAATGTACAAAAGGAAAGGACTTTTGGAATTGGTCAGAAAATAGATAAAATGATATATAGAGAGAGAGAGAGAAAAACAAAAGAAGACTTGTAATAAAACAACCAATTAATATAGACTAGCTAAAAAGTTCAGCTCGGCTCTATATCAAAATAATAAAATCACTTAAATCCAGTTGTCTTATTCGTTCATATTTTTCTATTTTCTACGTGGCTTCGACCCACTTAGTCCAGGTCAGCACACGTCACATTGGTCAAATCAGTCATCAACATCACACACACACACGCCAAAAGATTTCAGAAATTAATTTCCAGAAATTTAAAGAGAACAAAAACCTGGAGAAATCCTCCTTGGACCGCGACTGTTTTCATCCCTTAGCCATGCATCGGAAACCCGCAATTTCGGACCCAAACCACGATATTTGCCTCCGCTGCTGCGATACCCTACCTGGAAACCATGTCCGCCGCTGCCGCGCGTCGTTGTAGTCTTCCCCATCGACTCGCCGTTCAGATTCGCACTGTCGTATGGTTTTCGTCTTCCATCGCCCGTAGCCGCGTGAAGAATGGAATGTCGCTTTTCGACCATCAATTCTACAGGTCGTCGGACAAGGCTCCCACGAGAGAAGAGAGAGCAGGGATCGAGGGAGAAAAATAGATTGGAGAGAGCAAGAGTTTGAGGGAGAGAAGAACTTGTGAAAAGAATAAGATGGGTTTGGTCGAGTATGCATTTCATTCAATTGGGCTAATGCCTCTTCATGTCCAAATCGTTTTGACCTATAAGCCTTGAACCCTTTCTACTCATTTTATTATTTTCAGGCTAACTTTATTTTTAATAGTGGCTCGATCTACCTATTTCAGTCTAATCATATTAATTTGGAATTTCAATTATTTTTTATGTTATATAGTAAAATACGTGATTCTTTAACTGTATGATACAATAATCAAGAGTGCGAGGATATGAACATCGGATAACTATTCAAGTATTTGCATTCACGTCATCTCAATTTCAGGTGGGAATTATTATTTGTCGATTTTAATTACCTTATTTGGACTGTATGGGTAATATGTTATATTTATGATTAACATGCAGTCACATGTTTTTCATACCAAGTATTAGTATATATTTACATGCTGTCACATGTTCATATGCTCAAGTAATATGTTGATATAACAAATATTCATGTTATGCCTCTGTTATGTATTGTGATTATTGTTGATTTGTGATGTTCTCACGGATAATAGAAAGCCATTTAGGCTAGGGCTGTCTGAAAGGTTCGTGGTTAGTGGTTTTAACCGGAATCGAACCGAACCGACGTGGTTCCGGTTAACCGAGAACCACTATTTGTGGTTAGGGTGCGGTTTGTGGTTCCTACTTCAAAAAAAATATGGTTAGTGGTTAACCGGAACTGAATGGTTCCACAACCACAGAACCACAAACTGAAATTATGATAAATTAATAAATTATAATTATATATTGTTATCCTAAAAAGAAATTCAATTGAATTAATAATATGTAAATTAATTATCTCCAAATCAATTCTCCGTTTGTGATTATTTTGCATTTTAATTGCTAGATTTATGGATTAATTTTGACTTATAGTTGTTGGATTTATGGATTAATTTTGTTACTATCTACTATTTTTGTTTTAAAAGATTAATTTTAGCATTTTAGAATTGATTATTTCAGTTTTTTCGGATAAAAAAATGATTTTTAAGGTTAACCGAACCGAAACCATATATAATCGGTGTGGTTCTGGTTAATCGAAATTTAAAGTGGTGTGGTTAGTGGTTCCTATTTTGGGGCATTTATTATTCCAGTTAACCGAAAATTATGGTTCAGTTAACCAGAACCGAACCACTGGACACCCCTAATTTAGGTAAGCTAATTAATTAACTACTAAGATTAATAAGCAGTTTAAATATTATTTATTATTTATTAAATATGTTGGTAAATTTAATATTCTAATCTAGATCAAAGATCAAAGAATATTTACCTTTTGAAGCGTAGTGGTTACTTTCCTGATCTCATCCTCAAAATCTTCTAGAGTATGATCCCGCCTTAATCCGGACGTTGTGTGGGCAACGAGCTACCGAATCTTGCTTCGACAACAAAGTGGATCGGCCGAACCAAGTTCCTCATAACTCTCGATTTTATTTTCTTCACAATCGATATTTCACGATCAAGGGTGTAAAGTAATCCTGATTTTCAACAAGAATTAAAGTGTTATCTCAACTGTGGAATCAAAGACACAAGTCAAGATCAACAATTAAACACTAAGAAGAAAAATCAAAACCTTTGTGTAGGATATGTGATGCTGCTGCCGCACCCCCATAAGTCCTATTTATAGGCTTTTGGACTACTCTAGGGATCTTAAGGAGGATTATGGTTAAAACTCCTAGTGCAACCCAACTTTTGATATTAATCTCTTTCCTAATATGATTGAGTTCACTAATATCAATTTAGTCTAATAAAGAATTAATATTGCACTTCCAACCCAAATCCCAATTTACAAGATCAGGCTCCTTATTTAAATATATTATTTCCAGTGTTTAAGATATCGAATTTCTATGAATTAATTTAAGCTACTGATAACTTTAATTAATTAATATCCTATACAAGAGAAGTACCACTCGAACCTTATTATTATATCAGAATTAAATCCACCTGCAGGTTTTAATATAATAATCATTATCAAGCTCCTCAAGGGGACATCATCAACCCGCGCGAGTCGGGACACGATTTCTAATAATAATAATAATTATCGTATAAATAATATTATTGCCCAAGATACGAAGCTTATTGAGTCAATCACTTTGACTCTCACCTATGGTAAATCAATGCAATTAATATTATAGATACACAATTAAACATTATATACTTAGAATTAAGAAATAATAATTACCCGATATTTACGTTCTTCTTACAGTCAGTACAGAAGACACTATCTCACTTCGATCCAGTTGAACGTATGCAAATTCGCTAATGCATGCTAATAGTCAAGTCCAACTAATCTCTAGTATACACTACAACCTTTCACATAAATTGTCTATAATTATATAAATTGTGAACTATTGTATTATTTTATAAGGCACCCATAATGTGATCTTCCGTGTGACACCAACATACCATATTATCTACAATATAAAATAATTACACATTTTATTTGCATAACCATAACGTGAATAAATATGCAAAAATATGTGATTAAATGTAACTAATATTCTCACATGTAGTTACAGGGAAATAAGGTAATACAAGCATAAAGTATGCTTTGCAGTATACTGTTAGGAATATGCCATCGAATGCCACTAAGATGATGTTGAGTGAGGGCATTGTACTTGTGATCATGTAAATAATTATCATAAGGCAATTGTTTGTTTCTTTATTTACTGGCAGTTACTGGTATTCCTGACTCGTAAATATATATATATATATATATATATATATATATATATATATATATATATATATATATAAACTAGTCCGTGTATTTGAGAGCAAAACATTCCAAACCCTATTGGATAAGGGGATCGGTACTGCAAAGGTTTATAGCTCAAATACTTAATCGTTCGCAAGTCGATGAAACTTGACTGGGCGTTAAGTTTATGTGAAGGCTTGTATGACGTGTTCTTTGACGTGGAGAGTGCCTGTCGAACACTAATGGTTAGTGGGAACACACGTTATAGGTATGCTAATTGGATTAGTATACTCGAACCGACTCACCCTCGATTCGTCACACGGATTTCACTCCGAGACAGTCAATGACGGAATCGAAAGGTTGTGATAGGTATTCGTGAACCTTCGACTTGAGGATTTGGTAGGGATGTGCTTGTGATGTTAAGATTTTCATTAGAGTAGTTCAACCCAGAAAGCCGGAAGGTGGGGGTCAACCTCGACATGCGTCTTGACGGGCAAGTAGCAGGTCCTACTAAATACCAAGATAGAATTCTTTCTCCTGTTAGTGAACGGGTTATATGTCCTATGCGATTATTGGCAGATGAGATCATAAGTCTTTGGCCAAAGTATTGGAGCTAGTTGTATTGGATACACGAGAGCTAGATGATCTCGATTTGTATTAACGCATGCCTAGCGTCAAGTACAAACAGGGTTTGACTGACCGTGACCCTATAACCTGATCGGGACATTTTAAATAAGGGTTTATACGTATACTGGTATTCACGACAGAATGGTTCTTGAATGATCCCAATCATTCGTTCTCAGTTGGGGTACAGTGTAGGCCGCCAGACTGGCTAGGTGGTGCTACTACTTTTTGGTTCCTCCCATTGCTGACTGAGACGGATCTACCAAGTCACGCAATAGGATTGACGATGGAATGAATCGATCTTATTCTCTCATTATGAATATTAGATATTAGATATCTAATTTTGGGGACATTAGATGTCTAAATTTATTTATTGGATAAATTAATTTACGGCCAAATGAATTAAATAAATTACTGGGTGATTAATTTAATTCGTAGATATAATTATTTCTTGGAGAAATTAATTATAGTATTTTGTATTTGATACGATTAATTAATTGATATAAATAAATCGAAACGAAATTGTAGTTTATCTGTTTGGACTCACGAAAGTCCGAAATGAACCGAACTCGTCCGATTTCTTCATTATGGCCGCCCCCCCACTTTATCCATGTGAGTTTTGTCTTGTTCCCATCATGATGAATGGAATCTCATGATTTGAGGGGGCGACTATCATAATCTTTATATGGTAGGGCCATCTCTCATGTGGGAGGAGTATTATATAAAGTGAAGACTAACTCTTCCAATCAGACTTGGTTCATTCATACGTTAGTGCAAGAAAAAGAGAGAGAAAGTTGTTTTCTCCTAGTCTTCATCTTCTTCATTTCATATCTTGAGTTCTTCTTGGAGAAAATTCAACACATATTGAGAGATTGTGAGTTATACACTTGGAGTGTTATAATCACATTTTAGATTAGCTCATATAACCTTGTTCTAGCCGTATCCTTGGAGGATAATGAGGTATAGTCGTTCCGGTCGTTTCTCTGGCGCGTGGCAAGTAGAGACGCGGTACTTTCGGCGTTGGATCATCCAAGAGCTTGGAGCGGATTGGATTAGTGGAAAGCATTTAAAGCTTGGGGAATCACTCAAGAGAAGAACACCATTTTAATCAACGGACTACAAAGGTATGATTTCGAATCTTCCTTTGTTCTTTTAATATTCTTATATACGTAGCTTGATCGATCCTCGTAGGGGTTCAGATCGAATTAATTTTCATTTTACCGCTTCCACTGAACCTTCGTTTTAGACACAGAATCCCAACAGTGGTATCGAAGCGAGGTCTTGCGATCGTATATACGATATTTAGCATTTGGAATGCTTGTTTTGTGATTTAGAATCACTTTAATAATCGTAGATATTTTATTATTCGTCGTAGTATCATTTTTCCATGATTTTATCTTATGGTATAAATCAAGTTTTTCTTGGAAATATGATTTATATTAATAATATATAGATCAGGAATAACAGGGTTTTAGAAATCTGCCCGAAAAGGATCTGTATGCAATCGTTGGACGATATATCATATAGCTGCCGAGTCATGGCCGAGCGCTTGCTGTATGCGGCCGAGCGCATGCTGTATGCGGCCGAGCGCTTGTTGTATGTGGCCGATCGCTTGCTGTATGCGGCCGAGTGCTTCCTGTATGCGGCCGAGCGCGTGCTGTATGCGGCCGAGCGCTTGCTGTATGCGGCGAGCGCTTCTTTGTATGCAATGAGAGTGTCTGTAGCCGCCGAGCAGGTGCACAGTGCGGTGCAGCGGCTTCCAGGCTGTCGGGCACTGGGTCTTGTTTTTCAGTATATTTTCGATAATTGATTTTTCCAGTATTAAAATCATTAATTTGGAATTTTTGATGAGGGAAAATTCAAAGAAAATATTTTAAGAGTTTACTATGGACGAAAATTAAATTGTCAATTATTGTTGAATTGATTGGATCAATTCTATTTATTGTTGATTATATATATTGATTAGATCAATGTAATCTACACGCAATCCATTTATTTAGTATTTATTGGATGAATGCTTTTGAATGGGGATGTGGTTCATGGACCTAGTTTTGAATCGTTCGGTTTTATTTGATTGGGTTGTAAAGGCCGTTTTGAGCCTATTTATTTTACTAAAATTATTTGTATCTAGGATGCAATTTTTCAATGTAAAATTTATATGTAATGACGAAGACCGGAGGAAGATCCGTTCGAGAAGACAAAGATTCAAGACCGAAGACTTGTAATTAGATTACAGAGTTTTTTATTCTAGGAACGGTCCATGAACTACATGTTGGTAGCAACTAGGTTGTGAATGTTTATTCATATGGTATGAATGCACAAACGCGCTTAAATGAATTAATGTGCAAAGTGTAACATTAATCGCGAAAATTATCCCACGACAAATTATTAAGTTTAAAAGGTTTCAAGGTTTTCCTTCTCTCCATTGAGCTTTCGGAAAATTGAAATCCAAACCGGATGTGCTATGCTTTCGAGTTATCGGGGTAGTCGTTCGGGGAGGATGGATAAATTACCGAGAGCGCATTGGATGCCTTCGGTTGGAGCAAATTTTATCCCTAGAAACCTGTTCAGTTTCCGGATAAGATTCAATTGTGAAACTGATTTGCGTCGATGGTATAAACTTAACTTGTTCACGAACCATAGAAACCGTATAGGTTGAGGGGAGTGAACAAGGGGAAAAAGTATAATACCCGTACTTTCCATTTCCTATATTTTTCGATTCTAGTAACTTGCTTGTGTTAATTGACACATTTTGGACATGTTTTGTTCAGCACATTTCATCATTCGAGCAAGTTTTTTTATTGTTTCGGATTAATCGACGTATTATTTCGACTTTTCCACATATAAGTTCGACTTCGTAAAATCACCATCAATTCTTGGAAACTCCAAAAGTTCTGAATCTTTGTATTATGATAGAGCATCAAGTTAGCTTTCCAATGGTTCAAACGGTGAGTCAATCGGAGTCTGCACGAAGGAGTTATGGTCGAAATAGCAAAGACTACACAGTGTATAATTAGCGCACGCTAAACGCATATATTAGCGCAAGCTAACGAGTCTGAAAGAGGGTTCTGGACTGCATTTTGCATCTTATAGCGAACGCTACACATACCTTAGCGCACGCTAACTGTTGACAGTATATATAGGACTGCAGAGGTCAACTTTCGTCATTTCTTCCTCCCCTTTCTTCCTTCCGGCGATCTAGACAAGCAACATCTTGGAGTTCCTAGTACGGATTTAACAACATCCCAACATCTTTCACCGTTTTAATCATGGTAAAATTCTTAGAATCCTAATTTCGGGTATTTTGGGGTTTTTTTCTTGACTTTGATTTCAATCCATTTTTGATAAATCGAGTAGTGTTAAATGATGTTGTTAAACATGTTCTATGGATTATATACCCATTTCCTTGATTCTTTCAACACGATTGATGGTTCGAGTGTTCTTGAGGAACCGTGAATATTTATTGTTCGATTAAATGTTCATATGAGTTTTCCTTCGTTGATTTGAGCCATTTCCCATTGGTTTTGGTCTTGCCCCTCGTTGTGATCGTATTTTCGTTATTTCTTACGGAAGTTGTAGGTTTCGAGGCACTTCGACTGAGCCGTGTTCGTTGGAGTATTTACGTGTCAATTTCGAGGCAAGTATCTTGCCCATACATTTCATGTTTCGTAGATGTAATAATTGATAATTGACTATGTGTGTTTACTTGGAGTACTCATAACGAACTTTCAAGAGGATTGATACAATCCCATTAACGGTTTTCTTTCAAAACGCCCGAGTGCTTTGCAAATAAATGAGTTCTACGGATATGTGTAATTGCGAATTGGAATATATTGCCTCTGTGCTACGTGATTATAAAAGCCCTTTTCCTTGTTAAGGGTTGTATGCTCGAATGTCTATTCGTTTGATGAGTGCGCATATGTTGTGTTGTATTGCTTGTCGACTCCCTTGTGAGGAGGTGGTACTATTTGGTGATGTTGGGGATTATATCTCCCCGTGGTTGTGATCATATCCATATATTCACTCTGGGACGGACCGACGGGTCCTCTGAGGGTTCCGTAACCTTTGGTGCAGTTCCACGAATATATTTTGGGTTAACCACTCTGGGACGGACTGACGAGTCCTCTGAGGGTTCCGTTGCCTCTGGTGCGGTTCCATGGTTAATCACGCATATAAATGAAATGTGACGTACAATGAGGCTTAGTTACTTCGGAATACTAGTCTTGAATTTGATTTATTATATATATTCACTCTGGGACGGATTGACGAGTCCTCTGAGGGTTCCGTAGCTTTTGGTGCGGTTCCGCGAATATTTTGGGTTAACCACTCTGGGACGGACCGACGGACCCTCTGAGGGTTCCGTTGCCTTTGGTGCGGTTCCACGGTTAATCACGTATGTATTGAATGTGATGCTATGGGATTTAGTTATTTCCGGAATACCGATCTTGAATTGTACGATTATATTTATTCACCATTGATTACATGTGACCCTTAGTTATTTACCATTGTTTAGTCCAGATTATTATACTCTTGGAATATGCTGCGTATGGCTCGTATTTGCACTTTATACTTGCACTAGCAAAATAGTTGAATTTTGCTAACCCCCGAGTAATCGGGGGGTGGATGTCTGTATTGCATTCAGGTACGTGCAGGTTCCTGAGGAGCATGACACGGGACCTGTACGAAGGATGATGGAAGGCAAATGATACTAATCACATGAGGGCCAGTATTGGGATTTGTTGGTCGAATTGTATTATTCTTTTCCACTGTAGTGTTTCCCCGTCGTATGGGAGTGTCATTATATTTTGACCCTCGCATGGGTACAAGTCCGGATATAGATGTATATGAAGTTTAAGTTGTATGTTATTGATGAAAGGCCAAATCGGTCTACTGATTCGTATTTAACCATGTTGGCATTTGTTTTGATGTCTTGTTTTGGTATCTAGCCTGGTAGATTCTCACTCAGAGGGTCTGCGGCGCTGTAATATTCCCGAGTGGATTGGGGGTGTTACAAAATATGGTATCGGAGCTTAGGTTGTGGAAACCTAGGTTGTCGGGTCAATTCAAGTATTGTTGAATCTTGTCTTGTCGGACTTGTTCTGTCTGAATTGTGTCGCGACGCGTCGTCTGCTTTGTAGGCCGTGATTAGTATCGTGGTGCAGCCATCATCTTCGTACGACCTGTGGATGTAAGTCTCCTCTTTTATGTGTATTATCTTTGTTTCATGACTATTTACATGCGTGTCATGGAGATGGAATTCGTATTTGATACTTGTGCCATATTACGGGTGTAATGAAATGGATATTGATGGACTGGACACCAAGGGGTGTAGAGTGATATGAAACCTTGAACGTTGATGTGTTTCAGGATATGTATCGGCGGTAGAGTTTGTTGAAAAACCCATATAGATGGTGTTGACGCGTGTTTGAATTTGGTAGTAGTGAGTTGCCTATATGAATCGGTGATCTTGAATGCCGTATAGGCATGTGTTTGAGAATTGACTATTTTGTCTAATTGTTGGTATATGCTACAAACGTGTTCAAATTGGTAATTGTGTCTGCTGTGTGTGTATTGGAAAACGCTTCTCTGAAAATTTCATAGACTTGAGTAAGTTTGTGGAAAACCAATTTTCGAAAATGTTTCGACGGTGCAGTTAAGCGGAGGTTTCGTGTGGATTTTGAAAATTGTTTGAAGTTGGCGAGCCGGCTTTGTATCCTCTAATAAAACCCTATAACGGTATTTGAAAAATGTGTGTTTTGAAGTGTTTTTGGACATTTTGTAAAAGGTTACCATCGTTGATCTTTTGTCGTGTTTAAGAGGATTTTCCAGAAATGATTTGAACGTATTGGTTTTATTTTCAAAAATTCGAGTACATGATTTTAAAAATCTTTCGCACCATAAAATTTCTATATTCAAAATAAAATATAATTTTTACTCTCAAAAATAAATACTGAAAGATGAAAAATCTTACTCGATTTAAACTATAAATTCAAACTTGAAATGTTTTGCGAGATGAGTTAGTTAGCGCACGCTAATTTAGTCACTAGCACATGCTAACGAACCTCGATAGCACGTTCGATTATTTCAACTCATTAACGCACATTAATTTTGTGCCCAGCGCACGTTAAGTGCAGTATGTGAGGGAGGAGGATTTTCCTTAAGGCGACAGGCTAGAATCGAGGCGGGTGATGTCAAGCCATTGTGATATGTTTGTCATATTACCATTTTTGTTGAAGAATTTTGGGTATGTACCCAAGTATCGTGTTGCATTATTTGAATATGCCTCGTAGTTGAATGATGATGTCCTGATATGATTGTTGAACGGTGGAAATGTTTAGTGCACGTATGAATGGTTTGTCCACCCGGGAATGGTTCCGCAGAACTCTGGGGTTCGATGCCGAGGGCATGGCCGCGAGCTACTTTGTGTATTGTTATTTGTGGCGGTGCTATGTGGTAACACGTGATTACCTTATGTGTTGATTAATGGTAAAGATGTTGTTTCCGAGGAATTTGATATTTCGAGATATTATTTTGCAAATGATTTCAAAATGAGACGGTTAAGATCTTTTGTTTACAATTTTGTTAAAACAGCCCGAGGTACCAAGAGTACTTTCAAAATTTTATTTCAAACAGACATACAGTTCAAATATTTTCAAATGATATTATTTAAACGGATACCTCGTGGAGTTTTTTTTAAAAAAAGAATGTTAACAATGAGTGGCTACCATATGTGGTATATTATGGTCGTGATTGTAACAATAATGGTCGTTAATTCTTTGTTGATACGGTCATGTGATCCGTGAGTTACGATCGTATGTTTCAATTGTTACATTTGTAATTTTTGTATTCGTGTAATTACCCGTAGTGAATATTTGTATCGTGTGACCATTTGTCGCCTTATGTGGATGCATTGTGCTGGTTTGGCATTTTAGTATATTGTGTTTGCAATGCCTTGTTCCGTTGTGCCTTATGGTTTGTATGATGTTTTCCGGCCTCGGAGTTAAATCATAATGTATATAATTTACATTCGTTATTGGTATAACTGGGAACCGAGCATACTAGGACAAGGATACAAGTTATCTACGATGTTCGACATCATTCGGTCATTGGAGAATATGAGATATGAAATACGATAAGGAGGTCTCGAGGTGAATGACCACGAGTGGGTAAGGATATGATCGTGAGATTTTTTTTCTTTGTGATGTTGGAGTTTTTTTTTTAAATATTTTGAAAACCGATGATTTGACATCATATGGACAAATAGCCACGTACTTCAATGAAAAATAAACTTCCAATCAAATATTTTGGTAGAAGAGGAAAGACCCCAGTTTTTATACTTGGATTCCAAGTAACATTTCCAATTGTATATGACGTCTTCGAAAATTTTAATTTTTTCAAATTTGACTTCAAAGCCGAGATGCGAATATAAAATTTCCTCTTCTAGAAAAGAGACAATGTTGATGAGTTTTAGGCGAAATATGATTCGCCTTCTTTTTCAAAAGTTTTGTTTACATGGAGTGTACGTAGTGTCAATATTATTACTTATGGCGATAATGCCAATTTCATAATTCGTGTGACAGTATGAATGCTCAGTCATATTGTTTATGTGCATAATATTCCCGTCCTTGTTCGGAGATGAGAATATGGTTATTGAAGTTAACTCTCTTCGAGTTTTAATGGTTTCGTGACCCATATAGCTTCGTTTTCGTGTGAAGCGAGAGCGCTCAGACTCGTGTATGGTATGCATGCTCTACGGATTTTTTATATCGGGGTTGCCATTACTATTTTGGATCATTCATAAATGATAGTTGATTTTTTGTAATTAAGCAACATCCCACGATAACTTACGATCATAAGCTTTATGAAGTTGGGAGTACCACTTCGGAGTTTTATATTGTGCCTTGTACGGATACGTGGGGTGTTAATATATAGCGTAGTCGCTGCTAAGGTGTTTGGAGAGCGATTCCTGTTTCCACTCCAGGAGAGCCAAATAGTAGTAAATGTAGATTCTGAGAGTCGTTGGTCGGGATCGAGCTCGGTGTACAGATTCAATAATCAATGTTCTTCTCAGTTGAGCCATTTCCTTATATCATGAATGAATGTTCATCGGAGTTGCGTAGCAGAAGATATATTTCTTTCTACCCTCCTATTTTGGGGTAAATGTGATAGTCGTTCTAGAGTAATCCGGAGATGCTACAATGTTGCCGCGTGAAACTCCGTTGATGTGGTCCGTAATGGTTGGTTGTTTCCACACGTTCATTTTAACATGTTCAATAGTGTTATGGACTTGCACGTTAAGTTTGGACGCAAAACATTTTTTTTCAGACATTCGGGCCATTTTGTAATTTTCCTAAACTTTGGGGCATTTACTTTCGGACTCATATGCTTCCTATTTGACTTGTTGCGTTTGCATGTATGTTTATCGCCTCGACTCGTGTATCAAGTGCTTACTTAGTCAGTTCATCGTATTCCAAGGAAGTTTGTGTTTACAGATTTTTCGTGGCTTTTCGGTGCTGAGTAGAGTGTTTGTTTCATTTTGTTTGACTGTCACCCTTCATTTTAAGTTTCGGGATGAAACTTCTTTTTAGTGGGGTAGAATGTAATACCCGTACTTTCCATTTCCCATATTTTTTAGATTCTAGTGACTTGCTTATGTTCATTGACACATTTTGGACATGTTTTGTTCAGCACATTTCATCATTCGAGCAAGTTTTTATATTATTTCGGATTAATCGACGTATTATTTCTACTTTTCCACATATAAGTTCAACTTCGTAAAATCACCATCAATTCCTGGAAACTCTAAAAGTTCTGAATCTTTGCATTATGATATATCATCAAGTTAGCTTTCCAATGGTTCAAATGGTGAGTCAATCGGAGTCTGGACGAAGGAGTTATGGTCGAAATAGCAAAGACTACATAGTGTATAATTAGCGCATGCTAAACGCATCTATTAGCGCGCGCTAACGGAGTCTGGCAGAGGGTTCTGGACTGCATTTTGCATCCGATAGCGTACACTACACATACCTTAGTGCGCGCTAACTGTTGACAGTATATATAGGACTGCAGAGGTCAACTTTCGTCATTTCTTCCTCCCCTTTCTTCCTTCCAGCGTTCTAGACGATCTTGAGGGTGTATAAGCATGGATTTTGGCCTGATATCATCACCCATCAACATCTTGGAGTTCCTAGTACGGATTTAACAACATCCCAACATCTTTCACCGTCTTAATCATGGTAAAATTCTTAGAATCCTAATTTAGGGTATTTTGGGGGTTTTGTTCTTGACTTTGATTTCAATCCGTTTTTGATAAATCGAGTAGTGTTAAATGATGTTGTTAAACATGTTCTATGGATTATATATCCATTTCCTTGATTCTTCAACCCGATTGATGGTTCGAGTGTTCTTGAGGAACCGTGAACATTTATTGTTCGATTAAATGTTCGTATGAGTTTTCCTTCGTTGATTTGAGGCATTTCCCATTAGTTTTGGTCTTGCTCCTCGTTGTGATCGTATTTTCGTTATTTCTTACGGAAGTTGTAGGTTCCGAGGCACTTCGACCGAGCCATGTTCGTTGGAGTATTTGCATGCCAATTTCGAGGCAAGTATCTTGCCCATACATTTCATGTTTCGTAGATGTAATAATTGATAATCGACTATGTGTGTTTACTTGGAGTACTCATAACGAACTTTCAAGAGGATTGATACAATCCCATTAATGGTTTTCTTTCAAAACGCCTGAGTGCTTTGCAAATAAATGAGTTCTACGGATATGTAACACCCCCAATCCACTCAGGGATATTACACGCCGTAGACCCTCTCCTTGAGGATCTACCAGGCTGATAACTAAATCAAACATCTAAACATCGCCTTTAAGGCTAAAATGACTCAGTAGACCGACTTGGTCTTTCAATAAATACTTACAACTCAATTCCAAACACATACCCACGCAGGGGTCAAAATACAATAAACTCCCGTACAACGGGGAAAAGATACTGCAGCGGAAAAGAAGATACAACTAGACCAATCCGACATCAACGGATCCTCGTGTGATTAGTATCGTTCATCTTTCATCATCCTTCATGCCGACCCTGTGCTATGCTCCAAAACCTGAATGCAAAAATAGACATCCACCCCCCGAATACTCGGGGGTTAGCAAAACTCCACTGTTTCGCTAGTGCAAATACAAAGTGCAAATACGAGCCATATAATTCAAGTTCCACGAATCACAATAACCAGGAATCCTTAAAGATTAAAATACCACGAAACGAATACTTCCCGAGGCAAGAATTTGAGTAAAACTTTCCAAATACGAAAGATCACAAATAACGAGAATGGTTTGCAAAATGGTTTAAAATACCCTCGGGAGTTTTAATAGAAAACAAATTAGGATTATTAAATCTTCCTCTTTCCAAAATCAACAGGGTCACAGCCCAAAGGTTTTATTTTCACAAATAGAAAACCGACAACAATTCACAGGGCCAGAGCCCAACATCACGTGTCCTCAACGGACATAAAATCAACGAAACGTAATCACGCACGCGCATCACCTAGGACCGGGACGCTACCACAGACATCCCACCCGAGGCCTCGAAGGACCCTCCCGAGCTGGCTAGCGAAACAATTCACAACATATCACAACCATAAGTTATCTTGACATCGTACTCGCAAGTACCGATTCTCGGAGCCCTCTCCAGACCTACCCGATTAGATAACCTTATGGTCAAATCATATCAAATGGCCGTACTCGCAAGTAACGCGCCGCCGGAGGCCTCACGGGTCCCTACCCGGTAAACATCAATCGAATATACCCACAAGTTATCATGACATCGCACTCGCAAGTGACGATTCTCGGAGCCCTCTCCAGACCTACCCAAATTGATAACCTTGTGGTCGAATCATCAATGCATAGAGTTCACAACGACAAGGGTTTCACATTTGCCACAATCACAAATATGTCAAATCATGAGTTAATGCCAACAACACTTAGCAAAACACCACGTCAAACCGTAACGCACCGAAAAGAAACCATATACGTCCACACGCAATACCAAGGGCAACATCAACACCAAACATATCCATAGAATTCACATAGTTCACAAACCACACTATTCACAAAACATACGCGTTTTGAAAGAGGGCCTTTAACAAGGCTAATCAAATCTTTTGAAAGTTCAATTCAAACGACCACACAAACACATTTAGACGATCATCAATTATCATATCCACAAAACAAGAATTATATGGACAAGGAACTTGCCTCACAATCGGCACGCAAGTATCCCGACGAACACGGCTCAACCGGAAAGCTTCGAAACGCCCGATGTTTTCGAAAAGGAAAACGACAACGAACGGAAGGGTTCAACTTGGTTTCTTCGCAAGAAACTCGACCCTAACAACATATAATCCATAAATCAACAATCATACGAGGAAGGATAATCGTAGAACGCCCGAAAACCCCTCTATGACATTCTACCGGACACCTTCAAGGCGTCGAACAAAAACTCGACCAAAACAACGAATCGATACGATCCAACCATGGAATAATAAAGGAAATGATATAATACATCTAAATATTCATCAATCCATCATAATCCTAAGTTAAATCAGATTAATCGGACGAAAACAACCAAAATACCCAAATTCCCCAAAACTAGATTTCTAGGAAATCGGCTGGTCAGTAGATCGGAGGATGTTATAGGACGGATGATTGATGATATGAACCTCAACACTTCATGGATTCATTGTCCAACAACATCTCTAGATGATTCACACACCCACAGCCGCGTACGGGAAGAAAAAGAATGAGAAATGGCTGAAGAAAAACGCTGCCAGGCCTTAAATAGGCCGACTGCCGTCCGGGTTACGACGTAATCGCCATGGCTTACGCACGTAATCGGCCATGGCGAACGCCCGCACTGGAAATGCCGGAGCGTTACGTCGTTACTGCCAGGGCCTTACGTGCGTAACCGGCCTTACGTCACGAATCGCCGATCACTACCGCACGTTACTCGGCGAGCGGCTCGCCCGAGCATGCCCGACCATGACTCGGCGGGACCAACTCGACGGCCCGACGACCCGAAACCCGAACTGAGTACGAATCGAAGATACGGTTACGAAGTACTCGCTAAGAGGAATCCGAGCACTAAGAGAACACACGATTCCGACCACGAAGGCTCGAATTCGACAACGGAAAGTAATTACCCCAAACTTTGGGAAATTACGAAAATGGCCCAAAGCGCCCGAAAATCACGATACGTGATCGAAACACCAAGCCAAAGCTCGCAACATGAATATTAACATTAAATGAACTTACGAGAAAGTCGAAACAATAGTTTCGGACGAGATTCGCAAGAATCGAACTCAAGTGCGGAAAAACCGCTAAAAGCACGAAACTCAACAAAAGCGACACGAAGCGAACTCGGATGATAAAAAGTGCAGAATTAATCATTCTCGAGAATGACGAAGCGGTCATGAGCGAGTCGTCAAAATGGACTTCCGCCAAAAAAGAAATTACCGGAAATCGAAATCACGGGTATTACATTCTACCCTCCTTAAAAGAAGTTTCGTCCCGAAACTTAAAATAAGTAGGGAGAAGCAATATCCACTGTCAGGAAAACTCGACGAGATACCCAAAACCGAAAACTCGCGCCCGACGGCAAAACGCTGCAAGAAATGCAAAGGAACATACGGCGTGAAAACACGCTCCACGACGACCAACACAACGCCACCGATAGAGAAATAATAAAACCAACAAGTGACAAGCGTCATCAAACAGGTAATACAACCAAGTCGATTATCCGAACAATAACAAAACTCAACGAACGAAAATCAATATGATTGACCACCCCAACTGTACATCAATCAAAACGAGAGCCAATCTCTGAAGAAATACGGAATTCCACCGCCCTTGGGTTGTAAGATCTAATACGTGACATATTTCCCTTTTATATGGAAATTAGGAAGGAGTCTGAACGCTCAACAATCACGAAACGAGATCAACAAAAACGAACAATCAAACGATCGAACCACAACGGTCGAGACAACAAAAATCGAACAATCATGTTCGAATCACGAAGAACAATAAAATTCAAACAACAACTCTCAGGTTCACGTCTCGGCTCGAGACAATATATGATCCGGTAAAAGCAACAAGATGTGATTCACATAAGATCCACAGGAAAGGGAATAGCAATAGAAAAGTCACAACGACAAACGAGTTATTCCGAAATAATACCACACTCGTTCGATCAACAAAAGCAAGGGGCAGGACAAGCTCAGAAATGTCAACGAACATAAACGAGTCGACAGAGTCGAAAACACAAGTGTTCCAAATCCGATCCACTTCCAATAAAAGAATTAGTAGAACCAAAGGATGTTACTTCCGAACAAGGTTCACAAGAATCGAACCAAACTCGGAAAAGTTACAGCGATAACCAGATCGACCCAAAACAAGATCACAGCTCGTTCGAACGATGAAACCGAAATACAGGACAAGTTCACAAAGTATCAACGAACACGAGCGAGCCGATAGAATTGAGAAAGAGAAAATACAGGAGCCAAATATAATACGGGTATTATATTCGACCTCTTCTAAGAGAAGTGTCGTCCCCGAAACTCACAACAACAAAATCAAGGCGACAACACAACAAGCAACCGACAGAAACATCCTTCAAAGGCCTCTCAAAGCCGATTCTGATAACTGCGCTGGAGCGCGAACTCCGAAAGTCTCGGTAGCCAATTCGCAAAATTGAATTCGGTGTCCATCGAGTCCACACTTGAAATGTGTTACCGACGAGGAGGACAATATACACGTGCATGCCCCGGCACATCATGGTTGAAACGTCTCGGCTCGGCATACCGAAAATACAAATGCTCGTCTGATGGAACAAAACACCGCAAAACAACATACCGGAGATGCCAACTCAAAGATAACATATCAACGCATACAAAAATCACAACAACAACGGCATCATTCGACGATTACAACGGCCCAAACGATAGCCAGCACACAACCATAAACATCATGAAACGATCACCAATGTGCATAAACGCATAAAAATCCAAGCTTTAACAGCTCACACAGGTGCGATAACACGCAAGCCACCACGAAATGGCAACAATAAAGATCGTCATCACACCTCCCACAATGGGCTAACAAAACATATGCATGGTGAACGACTCAACGTTCACACCACCAATTCAATCACAATTCGGAGGGCTAACACCCTAACAACAATACCAACATCATACACACCTTCTCCGACCACAAGCACGAAATGATGGGTTTTAAAAACGAAAACAACCCTTTTGAAAATAGTTTGGAAACATCAGTTGATCTTGAGTATCAATTTACAAAAAGTAGTGCAAACATTGTTATCGAGACTTTGAAAATCGTCTTGCGTTTGAACAAAAATGAGGACACCTTCTCTTAGTGAAAGACTTTCAGAATATTCAACCCTCGGGTCTAAGTAAAAGTGTTTATAAAACATTGAAAATATCTCAAAACATTTTGGTCCTCGAGTTAGAAGAATTTTGAAATATATTGTGGCACCTTGGACATACCACGAGAAAATAATTCATTTTAAAAGTACGTCTCGAAATTTATTTTCTAAGATACTCAAGTTTTTCAAGGATAATTCAATGGGCTAGAATGCCCAAAATTTGAGTAATTACGGAACATTATAACGCCGTGGGCCCACGCTAAGCCACCAGGCTAAAAACCATTTACAAAAACATCAAAAAGTTGATGACGGTAATATTTCAAAAACTCACAGAAGCCATTTAGAAAATAATAAATACCGTCATAAGAATTTCGCCAAAACGATCAAGGCCGTAATGCCAAAAACTCGGTTAAGGAATCGGTTTTCGAAATAAAACTCAGTCGGTAAAATACCGAAATCCATTACAAAAGAACTCACACAGCGGATAAAAGAAATAAAGTCAAACATGCACAAGACAGCAACACTACTCCTCATATGAACGAAAAATGGGAGTCAAACAATCACATATCACGAAATCAAAATCCATAAGAGGATTCCGTCACTTAACAAATAATCATAAAAAAATAGCTCGTGTCACACGAGGCTCAACACAAATAAGGGAGACTTACATCCACAGGTCGCACGAAGATGATGATCGCCCACGATACTAATCACGACCAACAAACTCAGACGATGCGTCGCGACACGACTTAGTCACACAAAATCCGACGAGATAAAAACTCAATAGACACCACTGACCCGACACCCTAGGTTTCCACAACCTAAGCTCCGATACCATTCTGTAACACCCCCAATCCACTCAGGGATATTACACGTCGTAGACCCTCTCCTTGAGGATCTACCAGGATGATAACTAAATCAAACATCTAAACATCGCCTTTAAGGCTAAAATGACTCAGTAGACCGACTTGGTCTTTCAATAAATACTTACAACTCAATTCCAAACACATACCCACGCAGGGGTCAAAATACAATAAACTCCCGTACAACGGGGAAAAGATACTGCAGCGGAAAAGAAGATACAACTAGACCAATCCGACATCAACGGATCCTCGTGTGATTAGTATCGTTCATCTTTCATCATCCTTCATGCCGACCCTGTGCTATGCTCCAAAACCTGAATGCAAAAATAGACATCCACCCCCCGAATACTCGGGGGTTAGCAAAACTCCACTGTTTTGCTAGTGCAAATACAAAGTGTAAATACAAGCCATATAATTCAAGTTCCACGAATCACAATAACCAGGAATCCTTAAAGATTAAAATACCACGAAATGAATACTTCCCGAGGCAAGAATTTGAGTAAAACTTTCCAAATCCGAAAGATCACAAATAACGAGAATGGTTTGCAAAATGGTTTAAAATACCCTCGGGAGTTTTAATAGAAAACAAATTAGGATTATCAAATCTTTCTCTTTCCAAAATCAACAGGGTCACAGCCCAAAGGTTTTATTTTCGCAAATAGAAAACCGACAACAATTCACAGGGCCAGAGCCCAACATCACGTGTCCTCAATGGACATAAAATCAACGAAACGTAATCACGCACGCGCATCACCTAGGACCGGGACGCTACCACAGACATCCCACCCGAGGCCTCGAAGGACCCTCCCGAGCTGGCTAGCGAAACAATTCACAACATATCACAACCATAAGTTATCTTGACATCGTACTCGCACGTACCGATTCTCGGAGCCCTCTACAGACCTACCCGATTAGATAACCTTATGGTCAAATCATATCAAATGGCCGTACTCTCAAGTAACGCGCCGCCGGAGGCCTCACGGGTCCCTACCTGGTAAACATCAATCGAATATACCCACAAGTTATCGTGACATCGCACTCGCAAGTGACGATTCTCGGAGCCCTCTCCAGACCTACCCGAATTGATAACCTTGTGGTCGAATCATCAATGCATAGAGTTCACAACGACAAGGGTTTCACATTTGCCACAATCACAAATATGTCAAATCATGAGTTAATGCCAACAACACTTAGCAAAACACCACGTCAAACCGTAACGCACCGAAAAGAAACCATATACGTCCACACGCAATACCAAGGGCAACATCAACACCAAACATATCCATAGAATTCACATAGTTCACAAACCACACTATTCACAAAACACACGCGTTTTGAAAGAGGGCCTTTAACAAGGCTAATCAAATCTTTTGAAAGTTCAATTCAAACGACCACACAAACACATTTAGACGATCACCAATTATCATATCCACAAAACAAGAATTATATGGACAAGGTACTTGCCTCACAATCGGCACGCAAGTATCCCGACGAACACGGCTCAACCGGAAAGCTTCGAAATGCTCGATGTTTTCGAAAAGGAAAACGACAACGAACGGAAGGGTTCAACTTGGTTTATTCGCAAGAAACTCGACCCTAACAACATATAATCCATAAATCAACAATCATACGAGGAAGGATAATCGTAGAACGCCCGAAAACCCCTCTATGACATTCTACCGGACACCTTCAAGGCGTCGACCAAGAACTCGACCAAAACAACGAATCGATACGATCCAACCATGGAATAATAAAGGAAATGATATAATACATCTAAATATTCATCAATACATCATAATCCTAAGTTAAATCAGATTAATCGGACGAAAACAACCAAAATACCCAAATTCCCCAAAACTAGATTTCTAGGAAATCTGACCTGATTCGGTAGATCGGAGGATGTTATAGGACGGATGATTGATGATATGAACCTAAACACTTCATGGATTCATTGTCCAACAACATCTCTAGATGATTCACACACCCACAGCCGCGTACGGGAAGAAAAAGAATGAGAAATGGTCAAGAAAACGCAGCTGCCAGCCTTAAATAGGCCGATCACGTTACGACGTAATCGGCCATAGCTTACGACGTAACCGACCATGGCGAACGCCTCGCTGGAAATGCCGGAAGCGTTACGCACGGCCAGGGCCTTACGACGCGTAATCGGCCTTACGACGAATCGCCGATCACTACCGCCGCGTTACTCGGCTGTGGCTTTGGCCCGAGCATGCCCGACCATGACTCGGCCAGGACCAACTCCGACGGCCCGAACGACCCCGAAACCCAAACCTGAGTACGAATCGAAGATACGGTTACGAAGTACTCGCAAAGAAGAATCCGAGCACTAAGAGAACACACGATTCCGACCACCCGAAGGCTCGAAATTCGACAACGGAAAGTAATTACCCCAAACTTTGGGAAATTACGAAAATGGCCCAAAACGCCCGAAAATCACGATACGTGATCGAAACACCAAGCCAAAGCTCGCAACATGAATATTAACATTAAATGAACTTACGAGAAAGTCGAAACAACAGTTTCGGACGAGATTCGCAAGAATCGAACTCAAGTGCGGAAAAACCGCTAAAAAGCACGGAACTCAACAAATCGACACCGAAACGAACTCGGATGACAAAAAGTGCAGAATTAATCATTCTCAGAATGACGAAACGGTCATGAGCGAGTCGTCAAAACGGACTTCCGCCGAAAAAAAAGAAATTACCGGAAATCAAAATCACGGGTATTACAGGATATGTGTATTGTGGTTGCGAATTGGAATATATTGCCTCTGTGCTACGTGATTATAAAAGCCCTTTTTCCCTTGTTAAGGGCTGTATGCTCGAATGTGTATTCTTTTGATGAGTAGCGCATATGTTGTGTTGTATTGCTTGTCGACTCCCTTGTGAGGAGGTGGTACTATTTGGTGATGTTGGGGATTATATCTCCCCGTGGTTGTGATCATATCCATATATTCACTCTGGGACGGACATACGGGTCCTCTGAGGGTTCCGTAGCTTTAGGTGTAGTATATTTTGGGTTAACCACTCTGGGACGGACTGACGAGTCCTCTGAGGGTTCCGTTGCCTCTGGTGTGGTTCCATGGTTAATCACGCATATAAATGAAATGTGATGTACAATGAGGCTTAGTTACTCCGGAATACTAGTTTTGAATTCGATTGATTATATATATTCACTCTGGGACGGACTGACGAGTCCTCTCAGAGTTCCGTAGCCTTTGGTGCGGTTCCGCGAATATTTTGGGTTAACCACTCTGGGACGGACCGACGGGTCCTCTGAGGGTTCTGTTGCCTTTGGTGCGGTTCCACGGTTAATCATGTATGTATTGAATGTGATGCTATGGGATTTAGTTATTTCCGGAATACCGATCTTGAATTGTACGATTACATTTATTCACCATTGATTACATCTGACCCTCAGTTATTTACCATTGTTTAGTCCAGATTATTATACTCTTAGCATATGTTGTGTATGGCTCGTATTTGCACTTTATATTTGCACTAGAAGAATAGTGGAATTTTGCTAACCCCCGAGTAATCGGGGGGTGGATGTCTGTATTGCATTCAGGTACGTGCAGGTTCTTGAGGAGCATGACACGGGACCGGTACGAAGGATGATGGAAGGCAAATGATACTAATCACATGAGGGCCATTATTGGGATTTGTCGGTCGAATTGTATTATTATTTTCCGCTGTAGTGTTTCCCCGTCGTATGGGAGTGTCGTTGTATTTTGACCCTCGCATGGGTACGAGTCCGGATAGAGTTGTATATGAAGTTTAAGTTGAATATTATTGATGAAAGGCCAAATCGGTCTACTGATTCGTATTTAGCCATGTTGGCATTGTTTTGATGTCTTGTTTTGGTATCTAGCCTGGTAGATTCTCACTCAGAGAGTCAGCGGCGCTGTAATATTCCCGAGTTGATTGGGGGTGTTAAAAAAAGAAGATCGAATCGTCCATTAGATTGGTTGGTGTTGGACACCACTTTATGAAAATTAATAGACTAGAAATCTGTTTGGTTGCCCTCTATTAAGATTTATAAAGAACTCGATCACCACTATGAAGTAGAGCGAACGATACTTCCGGATTTCACACAGGAGTGTGTTATTCGATAAAAATAGAGGGAGCTGGGTAATAAGAATAGAAAAGACCTTAATTCTATACTCAGATCATAATTGAACCAGTCACTAATTAATCTGTCGTACTTAATGCAGACATAACTCTCAATATGACAATGAACCCACTCGCAATTCTACTCGAAAAGAACACCTTGATCGGACCTAACTTTGTGGATTGGCTCCGCAATCTGATGATTGTCCTCAGTATAGAGGCACTGGGATATGTCTTGGAGACGGGCATTCCAGCGCCTCCAGTGCGGACTAGAGCCAATCAGGAAGAGATTGAAAACCACGAAAACTGGGTTAAGGATGATGTAAAAGTCCGTGATTATATGATGGCTTGTATGTCTAATGAGCTTTAGAGAGCTCATGAGAAAATGACTTCTGCAAGGCAGATTCTATCTCACTTAACCGAGCTTTATGGTGAGCACAGTCGAACTGCAAGATACGAGATATCCAAGCAACTGTTCAGTGCAAGGATGAAGGAAGGTGAGAAGGTTAGGGACCACGTCCTCAAAATGATATCTATGATCGAGAGATTGGAGGCTCTTGATGTTAAGATAGATACTTCTCTTCAGATCGACCTTATCCTACAGTCTTTCCCTGATTCCTTCTCACAGTTTGTTATGAATTTCAACTGCAATGAGATTGCGTGCAACTTAGCAGGGTTGATGAACAAACTCGTGACTGCTCAGTCTTAGATGAAGACTCCGCGGATGAAGGAGTCTGCCCTTGTGATTTCTTCTGGACCTCGGAGGTCTAAGAATAAGAAGAAAAAGACCAAGAAGCGGACGGGACCACAAGTCAAGGACCTTAAGGGTAAGGTCAAGGCCCCGATGGTTCCAAAGAGCAAGAAGAAGGACGCTTGTCTCAAATGCGGTGAGCTGGGCTAATGGGCTATAGACTGTCCAATTCTTCATGGAGCTTCAGGTACAGAACTTTTAGTTTTGAAAACAAATTGTTCTGCTACTGTGTTTTCTACTTCTTGGATACTGGATTCTGTTGCTAGTTCTCATATTTGTACCGTGAATCAGATTTGGAACAAAGTAGGAAACTTGGAGCTGGGGAGTTATGATCACAGTTGGAAGCAGGAATAGTGTCGAGGCAACCGACATAGGATCACTTCTTTTCGGTTTAGAATCCGTTTTTGTTTTGACTTTAGAAGATGTACTTGTTTTGCCCAAGGGGCATAAAAATATTATATCCATTCCGGTCATGGATCGGAAAGGATTTTCATTTTTCATTGGTGATGGTTCCTGCAAATTTATTTTAGAAATAAACTCGTGGGCACTGCTACATTGTTAAATGGACTGTATCATCTAAACCTTAGTGACAAAGTCGTTGTGAATACTATGACTAAGAAGCGTGGTAGGGATGAAACTAATCAAGTTTTGAAATGGCATCTTAGACTTGGTCATGATGGTCAGACCAAGGTTTACAAAATGGAAAAAGATGGACTTATGGGTCTGATAGGACGACAAATGTAGACCTCCTAAAAGCCCGGTCTATAGAAGCTCAAAATGAACTGACCTTCGGATAAAAAGGATAGGCCCAAGCGGAGTTAGTCCGACCTGGCTGGCCCATCCCTAGGTCAGCGAACCAACTTACTGCCTCCTTATGGGATAGCGGAATGGCCCGACCTAGGAGGCCTTCCATAGAGTAGGCCGACCTATGGGATTATAACCCGAGATCGGGAATGTCCGAGCTCGTGAAGATCAGGCTCCCGAAAAGACTGGAATCTGACCCACCTGACAGAATCTCGGAAATCTAGGGAAGGATAAGTCGCAACCCAAATCCCGGATATCCAGGGATGGGAGGCTGCAGTCTAAATCCCTGAATATCTGGGATCTTCCCTGACATCAGAAAGGTGGCCTCACAAGAGAAGGCGGCTCCTCCATTCTATAAAAAAGGAAGAAGCCTCTCTTCTTAGGCCAAGCACATTTGAGTATTACAAAGACAAGTATTTTAAAGAGAGAGAAATACAGAGAGATAGAGAGCAAGACCTTACATATCCGGGTTTTCTTAGATAAACTTCTGAGATTAACCCGGTTCTTGGTGACCGATCAGCTCGGTTTCATCAAGTGGCACCGTTTGTGGGACTTGTGACATCGAGTCACTCTTTGAGTTGATACGTAAGATCAGTAATGGCGGAAGAGACAACCCAGAAGAAAATTGGGGAGCTGATACCCCGAAATTGGAAGAACAATTAGCAGTTGCGGGTGGAGAATCGACTCTGGAAAAACGCCCATCACCCCGGGAGAAAAAGCTACACCCAGCACAATCACCTTGACAAAGGAAGCCTTAGCCAACATAATTGCTAGTGCGATCCAAAAGATCCGGGAGGGCGAAAAACAAAAAATACCGTGAAAAATAATACCCATCCTCTCGGATGGGCCGGAAGAAATCGATCAGCAGGAAGAACATGGGGAAAGCTATCCAAGAGCATCTGAGCGATCTAGACAGGAAAGAACGCTGGATCCCTTGATATCCATTATGAAAGACAAGCTAGATGAATTGCGACAAGGGGTTGCGGGGAAGGACGCGGAGAGTCATCCAGGCCACCCATTCTCGGAGAGCATACTATAGGCTGAACTCCCGTACGGGTTTAGGGCTCTCACTTTCACCTACGATGGGCTCCCAGATCCTACCCGATATTTGTACCGATTCGAGAACTGTTGGAATATAAAACTCAGCGGAAGCTAGTTGGTGAAAATATTTTATAAAGGTTTTATAAACTAACCAACATAAAAACCGGATCTATTTAGGCTTGTCAATTAATTAACTAAACAGATTAATAAACAATCAAATAAATATATTTACGCATGGGAGTCGGTAATTAATACCTTTGTTGCGAAGTGGTAGAAATTCTCTCCTTGGATCGACCGTTGGACTCCCTCTATTCTTCTTTGATTTACTTGTATTTCTACCTCAAAGTCTTCTAGAGTATATCCCGCCTATTATACGGATGTCGTGTGGGCAACAATCTGCCGGACTACTTGGACAGCAACAGGGATCAGCCGAATTATTCTTCCAAAATTCCTTTCGATTTTCTCTCTATTTTTCTTGAATATTTGTGGTATTTTAGAAAAATATTGTGTTAACTAAATTATGGAATCCAAGACACAAGTCAAGATCCACAATTAAACACACACAAAAAATCGAAAATGTTGGCTTAAATTATGATGATAAAATCGGCCACCCCATGCCTTCTATTTATAGGTGTTTTGGGCTACTCTAGGGACCTTAAGAAGGATATGGTAAGGACTCTTAATAGATGTCATCTTCCTATATTAGAACTCTTCCTAATATAATGACTCTATTAAATATCAACTTAGTCCACTAAAAAGTTGATATTGTACTTCCTACCAAAATCCAAATTACGAAATTGGACTCCCTTTTGAATTAATTATTTCCCGTGTTTAAGATATTTCATGTCCATTAATTAATTTAATCTACTGACAGTTTTTAGGCTAAAATGTTCCTGGGGTCCCTTAACTTAATTTCAGATAACGATTTAGTCCTTTATCTTTTTTTTGTCCCAACTAAGTCCTTTATCTTTCAAATTTTAAGCAAGGTTAGCCTTGGTTATGCTTTTCCGTTAACGCCGTTAACTGTTGTCCAAGTGGCTGTCAAATTGGTCAAGTTGATGCCAAATCAGATGGTGACTCACCTAGATATTACTAACTATGCGAGAGAGAGAGAGAATATTAACTATGCGACTGAGAATATGTTGTCGTCGTTGATCTGCTTCTTCATCATCGTCAACCGCTGGTTCACTGCAAAAATGAGGAAGGAACAAAAAACGCCAATACAGAAGGAATGACAGGAGAAGCCGCCTCCACACAACACAACACAACTCTCTCTCTCTCTCTCTCTCTCTCTCTCTATATATATATATATATATATATATATATATATATATGAAACTCAATATATTTGCTGAATTTGCTAAAGGATATATATCTACCTTTCGCTTTTATGTTCCAAGACTTGATAGTTCTTTCGGACAATTTATATCACATTAGATAAAAACGAAAAAAGAGAATAAACATCACAATAAGAATAGCTCAGCTACTTGTGCTGAAATTGTAAAATGTTCAAAACGAACTGTTCTTGGAGAACGAGCAAAGTTAAGAGTTATTGCGACTTTTTTTTATCCTTTCTTTTCTTGGAACAACTTGTCATTGGGAGATGAAAGAAAAAACTTAGGAACAGCAAAAAAGAACTTACCTTCTGATCTCTTCCTTTAGTCGCAAATTCTCCATAGCAAATTTTGTTACTTCCTGGTTACGGTCTACCTGAGCACGCAACACCTCTATTTCCTTTAAATGCTCCTCTCTTTCTTTTAGCAAGTGAGCCTCAGCAGAGATCTTCCCGGATGCAACAGATTCAAGCCTCTTAATTCCTGCCTCTCGAAATCGTAATCGCATCTTTAATCATCTTCTCTTTGTTTGGCCTATTGCACCATGCACAAAATTAATAATCTACTAAAATAATTCTGAGTATGCATGGTGGAGATATATGCCTAATCCAAGCAAGGTCTGGAAGTATTCTAGCCCCAAGCATTTATTTACCTTTAATGTGCTAAAACAATATGAAGATTGAGCAAGGGGCCATTATTATTTACAATTCAGGAAGCACAAATAAACTGAAACCTTTGCCGCAAACAATTTCTTAAGAAAATATACAAGCATTTCTTCAGTACAAGAGCAAATTAAATCTTGTCCACTTGCAAGAGTCCAATTTACTCATTCATACATTTTACATTTCAGATCTATTTATTAACGGATAAAGTCGCAAACATTTGTATAAAAATGAATAAACTGAAAAGCACTGTAATTGGAGTGCACATACCAGCTGCAAAGTTGCCTGATTCTCTGCTGCCAAAGCTTGCAATGCAGTGTCTTTATCCTTTTCCCTCCGGCGAACTCCGACAAGAGCAGCTTCATACTCTTTTTTCTGAAGCTAAAAGGCAAGAGGCAAACCAAGCTAGAATGAGTATCATGGGTAACACGAGCACGAGCGGGTTTCGCCATTGGAGCAGCGCGTAGAGGTGGATTTCAAATTCCTTTAATAAACCCTAGGATCAGTGAGGAAGCGTGAGTGCCACCTAGACTTCAAATTCCTCCACGCAGGTATGTTTATAGCCACGTAGATAACTTAACAACCACCTAGACAACAATTAACGGAGACCAACAAAAAAGGCTAACCTTGCTTAAAATTAGAAAGATAAAGGACTTAGTTGGGACAAAAAAAGATAAAGGACTAAATCGTTATCTGAAATTAAGTTAAGGGACCCCAGGAGCATTTTAGCCCAGTTTTTAATTAATTAATATATTATACATGAGTATACCACTCGACTTTTATTATTATATCGGAAAATTAATTCCAACTACAGGGTTTAATATAATAATCCTTTCGAGTGCCTCAAGGGACATGATCAACCCGACTGGTCGGGACACGATTTCTAGTTATAATATTAATTATCATATAAATAATAATATTGCCCAAAATATCGAGCATATTGAGTCAATCATTCTGCCTCTCACCCATGATAAATCAAAGCAATAAATATTAAATATATATAATTAAATATTAATCACTGGAATTAAGAAATAATAATTGTCCGAGATGTACGTTCTTCTTATAGTCAGTACAGAAGAATCTATCTCACCTCGATCCTGTTCAACGTATACCGAATACGCTAATATATGCTAATGGTCAAGACCAACCAATCTCAAGCATATACTACAACCTCTCACAGAACGGTCTAATGTTATATAGGTTGTGAACTAAATATTACTATATAAGGAACCGATAATGTGATCTTCTGTGTGACTCGACAAACCACATTATCTACAATATAAAGTAATTTAGACAACATTTGCATAACAATAGCATGAATAAATATGCAAAACATGTGATGAATGAATTAAATATTCTCATAGATAAAGACCGGGAAATTAGGTAATACAAGCATAAAGTATGCTTTGATGTATACAACCCTAACAATCTCCCACTTATACTCAAAGCATGATTTTGAAGTATATTATCTTGACTATGTCTATCTATCTCCCACTTATACTCAAAGCAATGCTGCCATACATCTCCGCCCCATTCATTCCACATGAAAGAATCAACTAGGTTGTTTCCAGATGCAATCTTGAACAATACTACGTTCCCTCATTTTACAATGTTACTTGCGACTGATATGTTTCCTTGCTCTATGGGCTCGTGGTTCCTCCGGGTTTATAAATGCACCAGTATTGCCACAATAAAATTGTGATACTTCTATGCAAACCAAGAACCACATCTAAGTCCAACAAAAACATATCTCGAGGTTGACTTAAGCTTAACTTTGTCTGACTGGAAATCTGAGTTAGTGTAATCCAAAGGACAAAGTGTATCCGATTGATATACAAGCATATGCTCCCTAGTCCTTCTCAGGTACTTGAGTATATGCTTGACAGCAATCCAATGTCCCAGTCCTGGGTTCGACTGATATCTCGCCACCATGCCTACAACATGACAGATATCAGGCCTAGTGCAAAGCATATCATACATGAGGCTTCCCACTACCGAAGCATAAGGGACCAGCTTCATGTCATCTATATCCTTCTGTGTCTTAGGACACATAGCCTTAGATAGCTGAATTCCATGTATGTAAGGTAAGAAACCTTTCTTGGAATTCTCCATACTAAACCGCTTTAGCACCGTATCAATATAGGATGCCTGAGATAAGCACAACATCCTTTTCTTTCAATCTCGAAAGATCCTAATACCAAGGATGTGCCCAGCTTCTCCCAAATCCTTCATATCGAATTGCTCAGACAGCCATACCCTTACGTCTGATAATACCTTCACATTGTCTCCAATCAGAAGTATATCATCTACGTACAGTACAAGAAACACTAGCACATTTCCATCGCAGTTTTTGTATACACAAACCTCACTAGGACAATGTTCAAAACCATACGATTGAATGACCTCATCAAATCACATGTTCCAAGACCTTGATGCTTGCTTGAGACCATAAATGGCTCTTTTAAGCTTGCACACTAAGTGCTCCTCTCCTTCAGCAATGAATCCCTCAGGTTGGCACATATAGATTTCCTTATAAAGACTCCCGTTCAAGAACGCAGTCTTGACATCCATCTTCCAAATCTCCATATACAAATGTGCAGCTATAGCTAAGAGAATCCGGATCGATTTAAGCATGGCTACTGCGAAAAGGTCTCATCGTAGTCGTTGTCCTCCTTCTGAGTGTAACTTTTCACAACAAGCCTTGCTTTGAAGATTTCAACCTTCCCTTTCGATCCTCTCTTACGCTTGTAGACCCACTTACTTCCAATGGGTTTTACCCCATTGGGTAGCTCTACTAGCTCCCACACTTGGTTAGAATCCATAGATCCCATTTCGGATTCCATTGCTGTTTGCCAGGATTCAGCATCCTTGTCTTGAACTGCCTGCTTATACGTACGTGGTCCATTTCATCCTGACCCGGGGAGTGGTCCGAAGATGTTCCCATGCCGATGAAACATTCAGGTTGACGAACAACCCTTCCACTACGACGAGGCGTGTCCTTGGTTTGCGTATCCACAATGGTGTTGATATGTGGTACACTAGGTGTTTGTACAACTGGTATTGTTGAAATATCGCCCCTAAGTTCTTCTAGAATGACCTCACTCCTAGGCTTGTGGCTTATTACATAGTACTCCTCTAAGAACCGGGCATTGGTGCTAACAATGACCTTCTGATCTTTAGGACTGTAGAATAAGCCACCCTTCGTTCCCTTCGGATTTCCTACAAACACTCGTACTTCTGTACGAGATGCCAACTTATCAGCTTCCTTATTCAGCACGTGTACTGGTGAACCCCAAATCCGAACATGTCCTAGACTGGGCTTGCGCCCATTCCACAGTTCTGTGGGTGTTTTGGAACTGATTTCGAAGGCACCAAGTTTAGAATGTACGCCGCTGTTTCCAAGGCGTATCCCCGAAACGAAATAGGCAAATCAGAATAACTCATCGTTGACCTAACCATCTCTAATAAAGTACGATTCCTTCGTTCAGCAACACCATTTTGTTGTGGTGGCGCAGTGATCTGGGAAGTAATCCCCTCATGTGCCAAGAAATCCAGAAACTCTCCACTAAGATACTCGCCACCACGATCAGATCGTAGTGACTTGATACTCTGTCCATGACGCTTCTCCATTTCAGCCTTGAATCTTTGAACTTATCAAAAGATTCAGACTTACGTCGCATCAAATAAATGTATCCATATCTCGAATAATCATCTATAAACGTGATGAAGTATTCGAAACCACCCTTAGCCTGGATGTTCATTGGACCATATACATGGTGTGTACTAATTGCAATACATTTTGTGCACGATTTCCTTTGCTTTGGAAAGCTCTTTTAGTCATTTTCCCTTCTAGACAGGATTCGCAAATTGGAAATGACTCAACTTGGAGCGAATCCAATGGGCCATCTCTCACCAATCTTTGAATCCTTCTAAGGTTAATATGACCCAATCGTAAATGCCACAAATATGTTTGATTTATGCTCGAAGGTTCTTTTCTTTTATTAGAATTAGTAAAAGAATTAAGTGATTTATAATTATGCAAGGGAGCTGGTGCAACATTAATGATATAAAGTCCTTCATTATAAGTACTCGTACAAACATATTCACCATTTCTTTTAGTAACTGCATTATCTTCAAAAGAAACTGAATATCCATCACAACGTAATTTAGAAACTGAAATTAAATTCATTCTAAAATCAGGAACTAATAACACATTATTTAGGACTAGAATCCTATCATTAACTTTTAACTGCACGACTCCCACTGCAACAGCCTTCAGCCTGGAATAGTCGCCCCACCTAATAGTAATCTCATCCGCACCAAGTACCTTGGATACTTGGAACCCCTGCGAGTCATAACATAGATGACGAGTGGAGCCCGAATCTACTCTCCACGAAGTGATAGAACTGGCAGCCAAACATGTTTTGACTACTAATGCATGAGACGTACATTTCTTAGGGCAGTCACTCTTGAAATGCCCTTTCAGACCGCAATTGAAGCACTTGCCCTTTGGCTTTTTGTTCGCCTCGAACTGAGGAGCCTTGCCCTTAGCTTTGAAGGTTGCCACTTGCTTCTGGCCAACCTACTTTTTCTTCTTTCCCCATTTGGGTTTTGAAGAAGCAGCACCGGTTGCCGCAAGAATTTGATGATAACCTTGTTTGAAGAGACCTTCGGCAGACTGAAGCTCTATCAGAAGTTCCGCTAATGTGTAAGTACTACGATTCATATTGTAGTTGAGGCGGAACTTCTCAGAGCTTCTTGGTAAACTGCGCAAGATAATATCGACCTGCGACTCCGCATCGATAGTGGCCCCAGTATGCTCAGTTCGTTCAAATGAGACATCATTTTAAGAACGTGATCCTCATCGGGGTCCCTTGCATTTGGGTTGTCATCAAAACCCTCATTGCATTTTGCCTAGCCGCCCGGTTCTGATGACCAAACATCTCAGTGAGATTTTTCATCATTTCCGCGGCCGAGCCCATCGTATGATGCTGATGTTGCAATACATTTGTCAGTGAAGCCAAAATGTAACAGCGAGCCATCTCATCAGACTTTTTCCATTTCCGGAATTCAGCCAACTCTTCAGGAGTGCCATCCGTTTCTGGTTCCAAAGGGCTCTCCTCAGTTAAAACAAATTTATGCCCCTCGGCAGCCAAGACAATATCAAGATTTTTTTTCCAATCGGCAAAGTTAGTGCCATTAAGTTTGTTTTCTTTGAGAATAACAGCTAGTGGATTGAAAGACATCTGAGAATAAAATTAAAAACACCATTCATCACATAATTCAACGCAAAATATATTGAAAAACCTTAAAACACAATATATATGCAATCAACCAACATCTTGAAAAACCGCACATGCAAGCCACGATAGTGTGGATGTTTACACATACATTTTCAAGTAGATTTTAACGTCTTTAATTTTACTATCTAGCCAAGATGTGTTTTGACAAGTAAAATTAATAGTTAGTTCCTCTTGGCCATGTATTTAATTAACATAGACTCCGATGGGGAGCTTATTAATCAATACACCTAAGTGAACACCATAATTTAACAAACCTTAGAATATCATTTAATGATAATAGTCCTACAGATGGAGAGGTCCTATCATAAAAAATAATATTCACCTTTTTGTTATCAAATTTGAAGTTTAAAACTAGTGAGCCAATAATTAGCACATCCGATGTGGAGGAAGACTCTAATATCAACGTGCATGCTAATTATTTCACAATTTAAACCAATTATGGAGGCCAATTTGATTTTAAAAAATCAATTTAAAATCACTTAGTTATTTTGAAAAATTAAGGTTTTTAATTTTCTCATCCTAACATGTAAGAAACATATCACGCATACATTCATACATGCCATTCATCAAAAATAATAAAAACCAACAAATAATAAAAATTGGATAATTTAATCCAATTATCATGGCTTTTATTCCTCATTTTGAATAACGAGAAAATCCTCGGCTCGTTTGCTCCCACTGCATCAAGCATCTCGCGGAAAAACGACTAGGACCATACATCGAACGACCCGAACCGAACAACTTGACCCGCTGGCCGCTGCCCGACCCACTGCCCGAACTGCCCGACCCGCGGCCCGACCCAACCTACGGCCCGACAGTCAGCACTCGGCCGAGTCTCGACCGGCAGCCTGCTGGTCTCGGTCGGTTCGTACGATCGGGACTCCTCTTCGCGCTGTACTTCTTTCTCTTTCGTACTTTATGTGTTCCAATTCGATTACAATTTTATTCGAAATAAAATACATCGAATTTATAGCAAATTACAAGAAAAATAAATCATATTCTACCCATGGCTTTTCTCACGGGAAAAACTTATACATACCTTAAACCGGTCCAAATTACCAAAAACGCGTAAATAAATAAAAAAACATCACATAACCATGATAATTGGATCATATTCTTCTGTAAGACAAATTCTAGCAAAATATTCCAAAAATCATACTATATAAATATTTAGTTGCTAGCATATTAATCACCAAATTAATTAAATTGAACAGAACCTAAAGACCGTCTCTGATACCAATTATTGGAATATAAAACTCAGCGGAAGCTAGTTGGTGAAAATATTTTATAAACGGTTTTATAAACTAACCAATATAAAAACCGGATCTATTTTTGTCAATTAATTAACTAAACAGATTAATAAACAATCAATAAATATATTTACGCATGGGAGTCGGTAATTAATACATTTGACGCGAAGTGGTAGAAATTCCCTCCTTGGATCGATCGTTGGACTCCCTCTATTCTTCTTCGATTTACTTGTATTTCTACCTCAAAGTCTTCTAGAGTATATCCCGCCTATCATCCGGATGTCGTGTGGGAAACAATCTACCGGACTACTTGGATAGCAACAGGGATCGACCGAATTGTTCTTCCAAAATTCCTTTCGATTTTCTCTCTATTTTTCTTGAATATTTGTGGTATTTTAGAAAAAATATTATGTTAACTAAATTATGGAATCCAAGACACAAGTCAAGATCCACAATTAAATACAAAAAAAAAATCGAAAATTTTGGCTTAAATTATGATGATAAAATCGGTCACCTCATGCATCATATTTATAGGTGTTTTGGGCTACTCTAGGGACCTTAAGGAGGATATGGTAAGGACTCTTAATAGATGTCATCTTCCTATATTAGAACTCTTCCTAATATAATGACTCTATTAAATATCAACTTAGTCCACTGAAAAGTTGATATTGCACTTCCTACCAAAATCCCAAATTACGTAATTGGACTCCTTTTTGAATTAATTATTTCCCGTATTTAAGATATTTCATGTCCATTAATTAATTTAAGCTACTGACAGCTTTTAATTAATTAATATATTATACATGAGTATACCACTCCATTTTTATTATTATATCGGAAAATTAATTCCACCTGCAGGGTTTAATATAATAATCCTTTCGAGTGTCTCAAGGGACATGATCAACCCGACTGGTCGGGACACGATTTCTAGCTATAATATTAATTATCATATAAATAATAATATTGCCCAAAATATCGAGCATATTGAGTCAATCATTCTGCCTCTCACCCATGATAAATCAGAGCAATAAATATTAAATATATATAATTAAATATTAATCACTAGAATTAAGAAATAATAATTGTCCGAGATGTACGTCCTTCTTATAGTCAGTATAGAAAAATCTATCTCACCTCGATCCTGTTCAATGTGTACTGAATGCGCTAATATATGCTAATGGTCAAGGCCAACCAATCTCAAGCATATACTACAACCTCTCACATAACGGTCTATATATAAGTTGTGAACTAAATATTACTATATAAGGAACCGATAATGTGATCTTCTGTGTGACTCGACACACCACATTATCTACAATATAAAGTAATTTAGACAACATTTGCATAACAATAGCATGAATAAATATGCAAAACATGTGATGAATGAATTAAATATTCTCATAGATAAAGACCGGGAAATTAGGTAATACAAGCATAAAGTATGCTTTGATATATACAACCCTAACAAGAACATGGCCGTATTACACCGATATCAGATGCCGTGAGCTGTAGGGTATTTCTGGCTACGCTGACGGAGTCAGCTCAGGACTGGTTCCACCAGATACCCCCAGGGACGATTACTAGCTTCAAAACTTTCAGCTCGGCGTTCCTGACTCACTTCGCAAGCATTAGGGCACACCAGAAGACTTTCATGTCCTTGTTCAGTATCAATCAATACTCTGGAGAAGCACTGAGAACTTATGTAACTCGGTTTACAAAAGCGTGTCTCGAGGTACTCTCGTCATCTGAAGAAGTGAAGACGAGTGCTTTGACGCAGGGATTAAAGCCCAGGATGCTACGCACATCGTTGACTAAATAGCCGGCCAGAACGTATGATGAGGTCCTAACCCGATGTTCAAAATACATCAATGTTGAAGAAGCCGAGAAAGATATGGAAGAACTGCAAGAAAAATCCGAAGACGGGGAAGGAGGAACTAGCAGGGTGGTGCAGCACGAGGTATATACCTTTCGAGGAAATCTACCCCGGGAGAAAGCGCTCTGTGGGAAGATAGATCGGAGCACGGACCGAAGAAAAAGCGAGACCAGTCTAAAATGACCGAGATTTGACCAATACAGTCCATTAACAATGAGAAGAGCGCAGGTTTTGGAAGCAGTGGAGGGTAAGTTGAGTAGGGTTATTGATTGGCCTACATCTCATTTTAATGGGCCTACCCAGCCGAAGTCCGAGCTTTATTGTCGATTCCACAATGATTATGGACATAAAACGGACGAGTGCAAACACCTCAAAGATGAGATCGAGAGGCTGGTCCGAGCGGGGCATCTAATTGAGTTCACATATCAGCAAAGGAATGGAGGTCGGAGGAAACCACCCATGCCTCAGGGGGGTACGAGGATAAAAATAGAAGCTCCTCGGGGACCCGCTGCTCCCCTAGCTAAGAAGGGAGTGATTCACATTATATCAGGAGGACCGACCGACGAAAGTTCTAATCAGTCCAGAAAAGCTCGCACACGAAGGGCTAGGTATCATCAGTTTAAAGAGGTCGCCTCTGTGAGTAGCGGGCATGTCATCCAATTTGGCCCTGTGGACTATAGCAGGATACATGCGCCCCATAATGACGCACTGCTCATCATAGCAGAGATTGATAGTTATAATGTACAAAGAGTCTTCATCGATACAAGAAGCTCGGTGGATATATTGTTCTATGACTGTTTCAAACAAATGAACCTCGAGGTGGAATTAAAAAAGGTGGATACGGCACTTTATGGGTTCTGCATGATCGAGGTGCAGCCAGTCGGAGAAGTGGTACTCCCGGTAGAGCTGGGCCCGATACCCCATCGGAAGGTCAAGACACTCAGGTTTTTAATGGTGGACACTAAATCGGCCTATAACGCTATTTTAGGGCGGGCAGGGCTCAACAAGTTCGAGGCGGTGGCATCCACCTCGCACATGAAAGTAAAATTCCCCGTAGGAAGCGAGGTAGGGGAGGTAGCCGGAGATCAGTTTATTTCCCGGTCTTGTTACCAAACAACGGTAAAACAGGGAGTACAGCGCAGTAAGAGGGTGCCCGAGCTGAGAGGCCCGGATCCAGATTGTAAGAAGAATAAAAAACCAAAAGCGCCCGAGGAAGCTGAGGAATAAGGTGTCAAGCCTAATGAGGAGTTGATGGAGATAGAATTAGTCCCAGGAAAGCCAGAAACAAAAACCCGCGTGGGAAATCGGTTGGATGGCGGGATAAGGGAAAGCCTTATCCGCTTGCTAAGGAGATTTGTGGATATTTTCGCGTTCGCGGCCGAGGATCTGGTGGGAATCAGCCCAGCAGTCGCCGAACACAGATTAAACATCGACCCAACTATAAGGCCGGTAAAGCAGAAGAGGAGGCATTTTGGGTCAAAAATGGATGGAATCATTGGGGAAGAAGTTGACAAGCTCTTCCGAGCTGGGAACATAACGGAAATTCAGTTTCCGGAGTGGTTATCCAATGCTGTCATGGTAGGGAAAAGCCAAGGGAAATGGAGAATGTGCATGGATTTCCGAGACCTAAATAAAGCATGTCTGAAGAATCACTACCCGTTACCCCACATAGATCAGCTAGTGGACTCAACCTCGGGGTGCGAATTACTCAGCATGATGGATGCCTCTCAGGGATATCATCAGATTCCCCTCGCACCTGAGGATAGAAAGATGGTTAGCTTCATGGTATCAAAAGGAACCTTTTGTTATGTACGCATGCCTTTCGGGTTAAAGAATGCAGGGGCCACATATCAAAGGATGGTCGATAGAATCTTTAAATCCCAAATCGGCATAAACATGGAAGTCTATGTGGATGATATGCTAGTAAAAAGTGTAAAGGCAGGAGAGCATATCAGAGATCTAGAGGAAACGTCCGAAAATCTGCGCGCATACAGAATGAAGCTCAACCCATCAAAATGTTCTTTTGGGGTAAAATCGGGAAAATTTCTGGGATACGTGGTCACAGAGCAAGCTATTGAAGTCAATACAGAAAAAGTCAAAGCAGTATTACAAATAAATCCGCCGAAAAACATCAAAGATATCCAGGTACTGACAAGGAGAATAGCGGGGATGAGCCGATTCATATCATGCTTAGCCAAGAAGGGATTCCCATTTCTTAAACTCTTAAGAAAGGGAACAAGTTCGAATGGACCTCCGAAGCACAAGCAAATTTCGAAAAATTAAAGGAATATTTGGCCGAGTTGCCTCTGCTCACCAAGCCAATACCAGGAGAGGAGCTCATACTCTACATATCCGTTGGAAAGGGGGCAGTCAGCTTGGTCTTGTTGAGAGAAGAAGCGAACCAGCAAAAGCCTATCTATTATATAAGCCGAATTTTGCAAGGGGCAGAATGGAACTACTCCGAGCTAGAGAAGGGAGCATTAACATTAATAGTTACAGCTCGACGATTGAGACCGTATTTCCTAGCCCACCGCATAAAACTGCGAACCAACTTGCCCTTAAGAGAGACACTAGGGCGACCTAATGCGTCAGGTCGCCTGGTAAAATGGGCAGTAGAAATGGTAGAATATGACATGGAGTATGAACCGAGAACGGCGGTCAAAGCTCAGCCTCTAGCGGATTTCATCCAAGAGGGGGCCACACCATCGCTGCCGGAAGGGCAGTGGCTTCTACATGTTTATGGATCAGCGACGACTGGTGGCTCCGGGGCAGGGATAGTTCTCACTACTCCTGAGGGCGAGCAGCTAGAGTATGCCGTAAAATTTGACTTCAAAGCCTCCAACAACGAGGCCGAGTACGAAGCCCTGGTTAAAGGAATGCAGCTAAGGATAGACTTAGGTGCGCGACGACTTATAGCTAACTCTGATTCTAAGCTGGTCACGCAGCAGGTAGGAGGAAAATTTGAAGTAAATGAGGAGCGGTTGAAGAGGTATGTCGAAGAGGTGAAAGAGGCCGCCAAAAACTAGGGGAATGGGAGTTGATCCATATTCCCAGGGCAAAAAATATAAAAGCTGATTACTTAGCAAAAATGGCTCTTTAGTGGATTGTCGCTTGCGAACAATAACGATTTTAGGAGCAGCTCGTAGTAGAATCGCAAAACAGGTGATGGAGGTAAATGAGATAACGGATTGACGAACTCCCTTGTTGGCATATCTGAGAAGAGCAGATGAAAGGCAAGAAAGAGCAAAAATTGTACGGAGGGCAGCGAGGTTCTGTTGCATTAACGATGAATTATACAAGAGATCATACCTCGGCCCATACCTGAGGTGCGTCTCGGAAGAAGAAGGGCAGGGCATACTGGAAGAAATTCATGAAGGGTGCTGCGGTGATCACACCAAAGGAAGGACGCTAATTAGCAAAACACTAAGAGCTGGGTTTTTCTGGCCGACAATGAGAAAAAGGGCGGTTGAGATGGTTAAGTGGTGCCAAAAATGTCAAATGCACGCACCCTTAATACACATCCCGGCAGAAAATATGATCACCATGGGAGCACCCTGCCCTTTTGCTAAATGGGGAATCGACATCATGGGACAGTTTACACCTGGCTTGGGAGGAAGGAAGTTTTTAGTAGTATCCATAGACTACTTCAGCAAGTGGGTAGAGGCCGAGCCCGTGGCCACCATCACCGGGCAAAGGATCATAAGCTTTCTGTTTAACAACATCTGCTGCAGGTATGGAGCGCCTCAGATACTTATCTCAGATAATGGAACTCAATTCAATGGAAAGAGAATCCAGTCCTGGTGCGAGGGGATGCACATCAAACAACGGTTCGCTGCGGTGGCTCACCCGCAGACCAATGGACAGGTGGAGGTGACCAATAGAACAATCTTGCAAGGGATCAAAACCTGCTTAGACAAAGCTGGAGGAGGATGGGTGGACGAACTTAGCTCGGTGCTATGGTCATACCGAACCACACCCAGGTCATCTACGGGGGAAACACCCTTCAGTATGGTATATGGGTCTGAGGCTATCATCCCGGCAGAGGTTGGAGAAATGTCGCATCGGGTTCTATGGTTCAACGAGGAGGGAAACGAAGAAATGATGAGAGAGGCGAAAGAGAAATGGCTGTAGCTCGAACAAAAAGATACAAGAGCTTGACAAAAGCAGCTCATGACAAAAAGGTAAGGAAGAGACAGTTCCAAGTCGGAGACTTGGTGCTCAGGCGAGCTGATGCCCTCAGAAAAAGTGGAAAATTGGAATCGAGCTAGGAAGGCCCTTACAAGGTAATCCGAATCTATGCGGGGGGAGCTTATGAGCTCGAGGATATGGAGAGACACCCCATTAAGAGACCTTGGAACATATGCCATTTAAAAAAATATTTTGTATGAAGAAATGTTGGAAAAAAACTTGTAATGTTTTAATAAAAGTCTATTACAAAAGAAATCTGAATATGCGGTTCGAACTGCCCTAGAAAGAAAGTCTGATCAGGTGAAATGCCTTCAGATCCAAGCAAGGGTGAACTGCCCTAGAAAGTCAGACCAGGTGAAATGCTTTCAGATCCAAGCAAGGGTGAACTGCCCTAGAAAATCTGATCAGGTGAAATGCCTTCAGATCCAAGACAAGGGTGAACTACCCTAGAAAATCTGATCAGGTGAAATGCCTTCAGATCCAAACAAGGGTGAACTGTCCTAAAAAATCTGATCAGGTGAAATGCCTTCAGATCTAGACACGGGTGAACTGACCTAAAAAAATCTGATCAGGTGAAATTCCTTCAGATTCAGACAAGGGTGAACTGCCCTAAAAAATCAGACCTGGTGAAATGCCTTCGTATCTGCACAAGGGTAACCGCCTAAAAAATGATCAGTGAAATGCCTTGATTCGACAAGGGTGAACCGCCTAAAAATCGGATCAGTGAAATACCCTGATTCGCACAAAGGCAACCGCTCAAACCCAAGCTCGGAAAAATATCCTCAGACCTAAAGTTTGAGCCGAGCTATATTGAATAAAAAGAAAGGATGTTTTCCGTACAAAAAAAAAAGAAAAAGGAAAAGTGTTGGAAGTATTCGAGTTATATTCCACTCAAAAGAGTTGGAAGTATCCGAGCTATATTCCACTCAAAAGAATTGGAAATATCCGAGCTATATGCCAAAGAGTTATTTAAAGCAGTCGAGCTACAATAAACTCCGAAAGACTGTTCGAAATATCCGATCTGTATTAAGGCCATTGATAAAACCAAGTTGGGTTGACCTAAAGAAGTGGTTTAAAATAGCTGAGCTATATTAATCTAAGAGTTATTTAAAGCAGCCGAGCTACATTAACTCCGAAAGGCTCCGATCTATATTAAGGTCGTTGATGAAGCCAAGTTGAGTCGATCTAAAGAAATTATTTATAATAGTCGAGCTATATTAACTTTGAAAAAGTGGTTTTTTCTAGTTAAAGCTACGGTAACCTCAAGGAGTTGTTTGAAGTACCCGGGCTATGTTAAAAAAGGCATATCAACATCATACACATACGAACTGCATTAACATAAAGAGATTTTTCATTAAAAACATCAAAGACCAGTACAAAGATGATGAAAAAGATAAATATACAAGTAAAAGCTAAACTACAGGCTTGAGAGATCGGGGAGGAGGCGAGGAAGAAGCATCAGGGTTGGCCCCAGTAGCATCAGGATCGGGAGTATCAGCCCTGCCAGGCGAAGCAGAAGGGATAGAAGGCAGCTCCAAGTCCAGGCCGGATTCCTTTATAGACTCTCCAAGGGCGTCCTCTCACCAGGCTGCTTCAGGAGATTCGTTCACATCACCAGACCAACCTGAGGGGACAGGAGCCCCTTCCAAATCCGCATCTCTGTCCAGCTCCCCCATAAAGCCCAAAGTGTCCAACTGCTCGCGGGCGCGAGATAGGGCGAAATCAAAATATTGCGTCGCAACAGGAGCCAACCGAACAGGTAGGCGGTAGAATTGTGGTACCGAGCTAGGAGAGCAGAGTGATAGGACTCCAGGAAGGATTGACCCATGTCGCTGGCCATAAAGCGGCGTTGGCCATCCGAAATTCCTTGAGAATAGGCGGAGTCCCTAGCCTGGCCGAGTTGAGCTTCAAGCTGGGTAATCTTCTCCGACTCGGCCTTAGCCTGCGCAAGCTGAGCCTCGAGATGGGTAATGTTCTCAGATTCAGACTTGGCCTCTGCTAACTGAGCCTCAGGCTGGGTAACCTTCTCCGATTCGGTTTGGGTCTGAGCTTTCGAAAGCTTTAGCTCTTGGTTCAGTTGAACATTGGCCATCTGAGCCCGCTCCAAAACTATCTCCCGCTCGGAGATCTTTTTGAGGGCAATATCTAAGCTATGTTCCCTCTCTTTTAATCGGGAGGTGAGGTCATCTCTAGACTCTAATGCAGCCTTAAGTTCCGCCGATGTTTGGGTCATTTGGGAGGAAGATGAGGCCCCATCCTTTTGCTCTTCCGTGAAGTTTACTAAAGTAGCGGAGAACTGAAAAAGAAGGACGATCTCATCAAAAACATAGGCAAGAATAAAATAGTAAATAAGAAGAGAAGGAAAAGTAAATGAAGAATACCTTCCCGAAATACATCATTATTAGATCTAGGCGGGTGTCCGGTGGAGAGATGCGTAGTGACTGCCTATCCCTATCTGGGACTACCGAGCTGAAATATGGGAGGAATTTCTCCCACTCTTTACAGCGCAGCAAGGTTTCCATAGTTGAGCTAGGAGGATTCGCAGCCTTAGGTCGCTTAGAATGAGCGGAGGAGCTGGGAGAGTGGGCCCGCTTGATGACCTGCAGCTGCAAGGAGGAGCTCGCAGGGCTCCGCCCCGTGGTTAACGGAGGGGCCAGGTCGGAAGGCAGGGTTACCCCAGCCTTGGGCTTGGATACGGGCCTCTGTTTCGGTCTGGATGAACCCTACGCCCTCTCCCTTGGAGGATTCGCCGACCTGTAGGCCTTATCCTTCATAGGCTCAGCAGGCTTGGTGGCATCGGATTGACAGGTCCGCAAGAAACGATCTGCAGAAAATAATACAAGGTCAGTAAGCTCACCGAGGAAACAATAATGACACAAATATACCAAGGCAAAGCCATTAAAACCTACCAATGCTAGGAATAGCTGGAAAAGGGTTCGAGATCAGCCCACAATGAAATAAAAGGTCGTGAAAATGTGTCAGTTGTAAGGCATTATAGGAAACGGCATTCCATTCCTGAACCTTACTAACCCACCTAGCTCGGACAGAGCTGCGCCTAGGAATCAGAGCTTGGCTCGGAGTGGCCTGTACCCATGCCGGTGGAAAGCCCCAAGAGTCACCTAAGGGGAGGCGGAGAAAAAAGAACCGCGACCTCTAATCCTACACATTGGAAGGGATGTGGGTGAAGAAGTGGGCATCGTTCTGAGAGGTTAAATAAAAGGAACCTTTGAAGCTTTTTAACCCGAAGCAAAAATAAAAAAATCTAGGTCGGGTTCCTCGTGTCTATAATGACATAACATAAGATAACCGACCATATAGCGAAAGGAATTGGGGGGAAAACTGATTAAGTGGGAGGTTATATTTAATAGAAAGGGAAACAAGGAAGGGGTGAAGAGGAAAAAGATGGCCGCTATTCACCTGATCCACAAACCAAGTAATATGACCTGGGGGAGGGTGATCAGGGGTGTCAAAAGCCTGGGGTGTGACAAAATCCCACCCCGGAGGAAGCCGGAGAAATCTTATAAAGCTCTCTAGGACGGATGGGCTAGTCCTAGATAAAGGATGGGGAGGAAGGACACGCGTAGCCCCTGCGACCGACTGGTAAGGATCGGCTAGAAGGCCGGTAATAGTCACCTCACCCGAAGGAGGAGGAGACGGAGGATCTACGACAATCAAAGGGATGCCAGAAGGGAGGTCAGGAGGAATGACGCCTACCTCGGACCAGTCGATATCGCCTAAATCCCCATCAGAAGAAGATAAACCTTCCAAAAAGGAATCTACGGCCGATTAACCGGGGATATTTTGGGAATTGGAGGTGGAAGACATTGTCAAAAGAAGGAAAAGGGGGGAGAGAAAGATAAAAATATATTAAAAAAAAAAGAGGGGGGGGGGGGGAATGAAAGGTACTCAGAAGGACATACCCATGAAACTGGGCGGAAAGGAGATCGCCAGAGAGCAAGCGCATCGCCGGAAACGGATAGCTGTGATTGCTGGTATCGCTAGAGAATTTTCGCACCAGAGGTTGAAGATATAAAAAATGCAGAAATGGTAGAGGAAGAAGAAGACCTCCTTTTATAGGAAGGAGGGGCGAAAACCAAGAAAGGTAGGGACAATCTGAAGCGTCTGATACCCTATTCTAAAAGAACGGCCTAGATTCAACACCGCCCTGACGGTTGGGAGGCAAGGTTGGGAAAAGGAAAAGGCGTTGATATAAATGTACACAAATCTCGAGAATCCTCATTACCTGAAAACTTGATTCCCATGGATTACCGCATCGAGGTCGTCAATTTAAACGTAAATCTTACTCTACTCAGTCTTATAGCTCGACTAGAGTATGGGGGACTGGTAGATAGGATGAAAAATGTAGACCTCCTAAAAGCCCGGTCTAGAGAAGCTCAAAACGAACCGACTTCCGAATAAAAAGGAAAGGCCCGAGTGGAGTTAGTCCGACCTGACTGGCCCATCTCTAGGTCAGCGAACCAACTTATTGACCTCCTTATAGGATAACAGAATGGCCCGACCTAGGAGGCCTTCCATAGAGTAGGCCGACCTATGAAATTCTAACCCGAGATCGGGAACGTCCGATCTCGTGAAGATCAGGCTCCCGAAAAGACTGGAATCTGACCCACCTGACAGAATCCCAGAAATCTATGGAAGGATAAGCCACAGCCCAAATCCCGGATATCCAGGGATGGGAGGCTGCAGTCTAAATCCCTGAATATCTGGGATCTTCCCTGACATCACAAAGGGGCCTCACAAGAGAAGGCGGCTCCTCCCTTCTATAAATAAGGAAGAAGCCTATCTTCTTAGGCCAAGCACATTTGAGTATTACAGAGACAAGTATTTTAGAGAGAGAAAATACAGAGAGAGAGAGAGCAAGACCTTACATATCTGGGTTTTCTTAGATAAACTTCTGAGATTAACCCGGTTCTTGGTGACCGATCAGCTCGGTTTCATCAGGGTCCATTAGGATCGGATCTCTTTCCTACTTGTGAATCTTGTCTTAAAGGCAAAATGACTAAGTCCCCCTTCACAGAGACTTTTGAAAGAGCCGCTGATAAATTAGGATTAATCTATACCAACGTATGTGGTGGTTTGGAAGCAGCACGTGATGGATATCAGTACTTCATTATGTTTACAGATGATCATACTAGGTATGGTTACGTATACTTAATGAAACATAAATCCGAGGCCTTTGAGAAATTCCATGAATTTAAGGCCCTAGTCGAAAAACAAACTGGTAATCATATCAAGGCACTTCGGTCGGACCGAGGTGGCGAGTATATGAGTGCGGAGTTTGATGAGTTCCTAAAGGAACATGGAATAGTATCACAACTAACACCTCCAGGTACTCCTCAGTTAAGTGGTGTGTCAGAAAGAAGGAACCGGACCTTGTTGAACATGGTCTGTTCTATGCTAGGCTATACTGAGTTGCCAATTTACCTGTGGGGGTATGCACTCCTGACTGCTGCGTATATCTTGAACAGATGTCCTTCCAAATCCGTTCCTAAAACTCTGGTTATGTCAAGAAGACTAATGTGGAAACGTTAGAAGCGAGGTCCGTGAAGGGACGTTTCATTGGATTCCCATCTAGGACGATGGGTTATCTATTCCACATGCCCGAAGATCAAAAGTTCGTTGTTGCTTTGCAAGCATACTTCCTGGAAGATGAGTTCATTCAGGAAGGCGGAGCAGGTAGAAGTATTTCTTTGGAAGAATACAATGAAACTCCTCAGGAGACACCTGTGCAAGAAATTGGAACCAAACCTTCTGAAACACAAGTACAACCACCTCGTAGGTCTAGTAGGGTGTCTCATTTACCTGAGAGGTATGGCCTTGTGCACTTGGAGGAGCTGGGTCTCCATGAGGTTCCAAGTGTTAGCCAAGAGACCGACCCAACGACCTATGACCAAGCGATGGTAGATGTAGACTCCGTAAAATGGCATGAAGCTATGGAAGCTAAGATAGACTCGATGCATATCAATCAGGTCTGGACTCTAGTAGACCGCCCCAAAGGCATAGTGCCTATTGGGAACAAGTGGATCTACAAGATAAAGACTGATGGGGATGTCAAGGTTGATGCCTATAAGGCCATTCTTGTGGCAAAGGGTTATACCCAAAAACAAGGGGTCGATCACCATGATACCTTCTCGCCCGTATATATGATCAAGTTTATTTGCATGATGCTTGCTATAGCTGCCTACCACGATTATGAGATATGGCAAATGGACGTAAAGACGGCTTTCCTTAATGGATTACTTGAGGAGGAAATATATATGGAGCAGCCTAAAGGCTTTGTGTCCGAGGTCGATATTCAGAAAGTGTGCAAGCTTCAGTTCCATTTATGGACTGAAGCAAGCTTCGCGTAGTTGGAACCTTCGTTTTGACGAAGCGGTCAAAGAGTTTGACTTCGTGCAAAATGAAGAGCAATCTTGTGTATACAAGAGGGTTAGTGGGAGCAAGATCGCATTCTTAGTACTATATATAGATGACATTCTACTAATAGGAAATGATGTGGGAATGCTCAGTTCTGTAAAAGCTTGGCTTTCGAGTAATTTCTCCATGAAAGACTTAGGAGAAGCAACCTACATTCTTGGTATTCGGATCTACCGGGATAGAACGAAGAGAATGATAGGTCTTTCCCAAGCCCTCTATATAGATAAAATCTTAAAGCGATTTAAGATGGATGATTCTAAAATAGGGTTCCTATCGATGCGACATGGAATAAAAATCTCCTTGAAGATGTGTCCTCAAAGTGAGGAACAACGAAAGGAAATGAGTAATATACCATATGCTTCGGCCGTGGGTAGCCTTATGTATGCTATGTTGTGTATGAGACCTGATATTGCGCATGCTGTGAGCGTGGTAAGTAGGTTTCAGGCAAACCCAGGTAGGCAACATTAGACTGCCGTTAAGAACGTTCTCAAGTACTTAAGAAGGACAAGAGATATGGTTCTGATGTATGGCGGTGGAGAACTGAATGTGATGGGCTTCACTGATTCAGACTTCCAAGGACAGAAAGACGACTCTATATCTACTTATGGCTACATATTTACTCTTAATGGAGGAGCAGTATCTTGGCATAGCGCCAAGAAAAATGCGACTGCTGATTCCACCTGTCAGGCGTATCAAGCAGCCTCGGAGGCTTCCAAGGAAGGGTTCTGGATTAAGAAGTTTTTGGGAGAACTTCAAGTGATACCATGTCTTTGGCTACTGTTCATTTATCGCGACAACGACGAGAGTGTAGCGCAGGCCAAGGAGCCGAGGTTTCACAACAGTACCAAACACATTGAGAAGAAGTATCATCTCGTAAGAGAATTTGTTCGCAAAGGATACATTATGCTGCATAGAGTAGACTCAGCTGACAACGTTGCTGATCCACTGACCAAGCCACTTTCTCAGACTAGCTTGGATCGTCATCTGGAGAACATGGGTATTAGATACCATAGTGTGTGGCATTAAGTGCAAGTGGGAGATTCTTAGGAATATGCCCTCGAATTCCACTCAGAGGATGTTGAGTGAGGGCATTGTACTTGTTATTATGTAGATCATTATCATAAGGCAATTGTTGGTTTCATTATTTACTGGCAGTTACTGGTATTCCTGACTCGTAAATATATATATATAGGAACTAGTCTGTGTATTTGAGAGCAAAACATTCCACTCCTTATTGGATAAGGGGATCGGCACTGCAAAGGTTTATAGCTCAAATACTTAATCGTTCGCAATTCGATGAAACTTGACTGGGCGTTAAGTTTATGTGAAGGCTTGTATGACGTGTTCTTTGACGTGGAGAGTGCCTGTCGAACACTAATGGTTAGTGGGAGCAGACGTTATAGGTATGCTAATTGGATTAGTATACTCGAACTGACTCACCCTCGATTCGTCAGACGAATTTCACTCCGGGACAGTCAATCACGGAATCAAAAGGTTGTGTTAGGTATTCGTGAACCTTCGACTTGAGGATTTGGTAGGGATGTGCTTGAGACGTTAACATTTTCATTAGAGTAGTTTGACCCAGAAAACCGGAAGGTGGGGGTCAACCTCGACATGCGTCTTGACGGGCAAGTAACAGGTCCTACTAAATACCAAAGTAGAATTCTTTCTCCTGTTAGTGAACAGGTTATATGTCCTATGCGGTTATTGGAAGATGAGATCATAAGTCTTTGGCCAAAGCATTAGAGCTAGTTGTATTGGATACACGAGAGCTAGATGATCTCGATTTGCATTAATGCATGCCTAGCGTCAAATACAAACAGGGTTTGACTGACCGTGACCCTATAACTTAATCGAGACATTTTAAAGAAGGGTTTATACATATACTGGTATTCACGACAGAATGGTTCTTGAATGATCCCAATCATTCGTTCTCAGTTGGGGTACAGTGTAGACCGCTAGGCTGGCTAGGTGGTGCTACTACTCTTTGGTTCCTCCCATTGCTGATTGAGACGGACCTACCGAGTCGCGCAATAGGGTTGACGACAGAATGAATCGAGCTTATTCTCTCATTATGAATATTAGATATTAGATATCTAATTTTGGGGACATTGGATGTCTAAATTGATTTATTGGATAAATTAATTTACGGACAAATGAATTAAATAAATTACTGGGTGATTAACTTAATTCGTAGATATAATTATTTCTAGGAGAAACTAGTTATATTATTTTGTATTTGATATGATTAATTAACTGGATTAATTAACTGATATAAATATATCGGAACGAAATTGGAGTTTATCTGTTTGGACTCACGGAAGTCCAAAACGAACCAAACTCATCCGATTTCTTCATGATGCCCCCCCTCCCACTTCATCCATGTGAGTTTTGTCTTATTCCTATCATGATGAATGGAATCTCATGATTTGAGGGGACAAGTATCATAATCTTTATATGGTAGGGGCATCTCTCATGTGGGAGGAGTATTATATGAAGTGAAGACTAACTCTTCCAATCAGACTTGGTGCATTCATACGTAAGTGCAAGAAAAAGAGAGAGAAAGTTGTTTTCTCCTAGTCTTCATCTTCTTCATTTCATATCTTGAGTTCTTCTTGGAGAAAATTCAACACATATTGAGAGATTGTGAGTTATACACTTAGAGTGTTATAATCACATTTTAGATTAGCTCATATAACCTTGTTCTAGCCGTATACTTGGAGGATAACGAGGTATAGTCGTTCCAGTCGTTTCTCCGGCGCATGGCAAGTAGAGACGCAGTACTTTCGGCGTTGGATCATCCAAGAGCTTGGACCGGATTGGATTCGTGGAAAGCATTTAAATCTTGGGGAATCGCTCAAGAGAAGAATACTTGCTGTTGTTGATACTGTGAGGATACTTGCTTTCGCGAGGGATAACGCGGCTCCTGTATCCAATACTTAGGCGTTCTGTACTGAAAGTACTGACGTGCGGGCCTTTGATATTTGGATACAGCCTTCTTTCTGAACGACTGTTGGCGCTGTTGATATGCTCGGGGAGCATGTTGTGGGGTACACCTTACAGGTCTGAATGGCTGGTGATTCCACTGTTTGGAATTTGACTGTGGTGGCAGAATGGCAGCTTTTGCTATTTTTGGTGCAACGGGTTCCTTCTCATGACTCGGAACTTCTTCCGATACAGGAATGGGTTCCACACCCCTGACGAACACAGTACCAGTTTTCCCTTTATTGGAAAATGAGCTGTATCCTAAGCCACTTTTATCATGAGTATGTTGCCCAGTGCTTAGAATTTCTTCCATTATTTTAGATGATTTCTCGAAAAATTTCAGAATGGTCTCAAGTTCTCCTTCTCGTTTTTCGAGAGTTTTTACTTTGGCTTGAAGCAGAACAAAATCATTTGTATTGCTTTCACTATGAGATTTAGTCTCACTTAGTTCATGAGCAAGTTGATGATTGCTCTCTATGAGTTTTTTATACTCGACTTTGCTGTTTTCATAATCAACAGACATATTTCCGTAATTTACTTTCAGCAAGTCGTTTTATTCTTTCGGCTCTAAGTTAGAAAGCTGGAGCTGCATATTTTCATTTTTCAATGTCTCATGGGCCATTTGAATGTTCTTAAACTCATTCAGCATGTTTGCAAAATATGAGATGCATTGGAAGGAATAGCTGAGGTTGAGCTTACCTCATCATCGCTATCTTCATCTTCCGGAATGTCCTTGGCCGTAAAGCACATATAGGCTTTATCTTCGAAATCATCATCAGATGAATCACTGTCAGTGACTAACTGAAGATATTCTTCGGATTTAGATGGTGCGGGGGAGGCTTCTGATTCACCAATCAGGGCCTTGAGCTTATTTTTCCAAGCACGTCTTCTTTCTTCCTTTTCTTGTTGCTTGGCTTCCGGCAACCTTTGAACTTTAGGATGAGGACATTTGTTTGCATAATGTCCTGGTTTCCTGCAATTATAACATAGATTAGCATCACCAGAGGAAGTTTCGGTACTTACCTTGTGAACAAGCTTAGGCCTGTATGGAGTCTTTCCCGACTGCTTGATAAACTTCTTGAACATATGAATGAGGAGCGCCATTTCGTCTTGCGACAGGATGTCGTCGTCGCTGTCAGCATTCTAATGAATGGGCTTTGAAGAACTCGGCATGCTGTGTCTTCGGTTGGATATAGCGGCTAAGGCTGTAGTCCTGGCGGGAGATTCTTCTGCTTTCTCTCTCCTGTCTATATCGTACTCAAATGCTTTGAGGTCAGAAAATAGATCAAAAGTAGATATTTCACTAAGATTGCAAGACACACGCATAGATGTGGTCTTAATGTCCCATCGGGCAGGGGGGATCTGAAAATTTTTAGGTTCTTCTCCCTTTAGGTATAAATCTTGCCTAATGCTTCAAGTTCACCAACAATGCCAGTGAATCCGAGGTCAAGTTCCTCAAGTGTTTCAGTTGGTTTCATTTCAAAAGATTCAAATTGCTGAGTTAATTTTGAAATCTTGTTTTCTTTTGAGAGGTCAGTTCCCTCACAAATTAACTTGAGTTTATCCGAGATATCCTTTGCAGCTCTTTACCTTAGAGAACATGCCTTTGTCAAGAGTTACAAATAGTACATTCTTTGCGACATTGTCGAGGTTGGCGCGCTTTCTTTCGTCAGAAGTCCATTGTTCGCGCTCTTTCTCGAGCATCTCTGCATGAGCCTGGCCTTCAATTCTTGGGGCCGGATTTACCTTCATGATCTTTATGGGGCCATCATATATGACAAAAATCATCTCTTCGTGCATTGCTGCAAGATGAGACTCCATCCTAATTCTCCAATCATCAAATTCGTTAATAGAAAACATAGGAACTTTATTGATCATTGGTGTATCCATATGAGAATATAAGGAAGAAAAAGACTGTTTTTCAAAAATAAGTGATTTAAGGATCTGATTCAATCAAAAATACGACTGATTCTTTTTAGAATCAACCGCTCCGATACCAATTGTTGGCCACTAAGTATAAAGAATACAGCTTGGAAAGTGTTTTAAACAACAAGCTGAACGATTTTCAAATCTGAGTGCGTAGCGGAAGTCTTGTTAAAGTAAGTTGCTGTAAATACAGCAACTAGATATGAAGTGTATACTTAAAAATAATCACAGATATTAAAACAGTAAATGCAGAAGGTAGATGACACGGTAATTAAAGTGGTTCGAGGTAAACCCCTCTACGTCCACTGGTCCTCCGCACAGGTGTTAAAACATTTATTATAAATACTACGTACACAACTACTATTTGTAATCAAACCTATCAATGTATCGTTCACACAGATTGATACAATGATTGAAGCTTTCAACCGTTCATACAGATTGGTTTAGGCTTTCACTTGACTGACTTTTTCACACATAGTTCCGAAGTTTTGTCTCTTCAATGCAAATTCGTCACACACAGTTCGGGAAAAGCAATGCTTTCTCAGTCCACACAGGGCTGATGGGTTTGTTCAATGATAGAACGATGGTTTGAACAACAACTTGATTTTCTCGATCTTCAGCTGATAATGTGTTGTTCAAGGTTGAGCACTTTGGATATTTCTTCTCTCAGAATATGCAGTATACTTGAAGAAATATGTTTGCTCTGAATATTCGTGTAAGCACTTTTTTGTTGTGGTTAATCAGTACCTGATCTTCAAACTCTGGAGATATATATATATATATATATATATATATATATATATATATATATATATATATATAGCCTTCTGAATATATCCGTTGAGCAAGATTCCGTGACAACTTAGATAGTTAACTTAAATAGACCAAGATCCGGATATTGCGTGGTTTGAAGATCTCTGTCGGCTTCAGTATTTAAATACTTTATCCTTTGAGTATTTAAATACTTCTTTATCAAACGGGACTTGACTTTAGTGAATACCAAAGATTCCTTTTCAAACGGTCTTCAGTCCTGTTTCGATGCTTCACAGCTTGAATGTTGTACCCATTTGCGCTGTAGCCTAAAGAGGAGAAGTCGCTGTATGGAATGTTTGTTGTATGAAGGGACAGCTTCCATACTTGCCGCTTTTTAGACTCTTGTTGTTGTATGATGATAAGTCTTCGATACAGGATCAGCAACTTCGCTCGGTCTATCGATACAGCAGCTTGCTGTATGCTAGATTGACATATTGTCAAAACACTCTTATCAAGATCTTTCGATACAGGGATTGTTATCCCAACATATATCATACAGCTGCCGAGTCACGGCCGAGCGCTTGATGTATGCGGCTGAGCGCTTCCTGTGTGCGGCCGAGCGCGTGCTGTATGCGGCCGAGCGCTTCCTGTATGCGGCCGAGGGTATAAAAAATAGTTAAGGTTATAAAAAATAGTTAATCTAAAAACATCGGAAAATTTAAAAATTCTTAAATTTAAAATTTAATCTAAAAACATCGGAAAATTAATTCAAAAATTTTATTTTGTAAAAACTTAATTTAAGGGTATGAAAAATAGTTAAGGGTTCGAAAAAATAAATATGTCAGAAAATATATTTTGAATTTCTTTAATTTTGTTAAAGCAATTCCCTTAAGATATTTCAAACTTCGAGAATATAAATTTGAATTCCTTTAAAATGTTTAAATAATTTGGAGAATATATATAAAAATCTTTTTTTATGAAAATTTTGTGTAATTTATAAGAAAATGGGGATCTAGTGCATACTACTAAACACGGTGGGACCTTTATACAATTTACGCGTATATTTCATGTTTTAGTGCAATTAAAGTTCTTTAAGTTTCAAGTTAGTGCAATTCTGGTCCTAAAATAATGGCTTTTAACATTTCACTTATTTCCACAATGCTCTTAAGTACAAAAATATCAGAAAATGCATACTTCCTCCATCCCAGTCGAAGTGCAACACTTAGAGTAAAATTTATGTATTTTAGGAAAATAATTGTATATAATAAATGTGTAAGTTTTGTAAGTATTGATGTGAATGTATGGTACAGATCAAAAGGTATTGATGTTGAGAATATAGTGTAGATTAAAAAGTGAAAAGTGATGTGATTTGAGATATTTAATGAAATATTGCACTTCCAAAGGGATAATTTTTTGGACCAAGTATATTGCACTTCGGGCGGAATGGAGGGAGTATTAAAGTTGTATGACTAACCTTGCTATTTTTTTTGATGACCGGGGAACCCGCAGCCGCTATTCTTCGTGTGCGCACTGGATAAACCCTTGAGCTGGACGTAATAGCCTGCAAACTACGCTCAGATAAACCACGCTATGCAAGCCCTGTGTGACAGGCTCAACCAAAAAAGTATTGGTAGGGAGAATCGAACTTGTGACCTTTCAGTCCCGCGCTCACCTACTCCACTAATTTGCCTATCCTTGCGGGTGACTAACCTTGCTATTTTGACCAAGGCAAAATTGTGGAAAGTCGAAATACTTAACATACCAAATCAAACTAAATCAAACATACCCAGTATATCCCGCACAGAGCAGGGTCTGGGGAGGGTAAGATGTACGCAGACCGTGCCCCTACTTTTTACGGTGGGGAGGCTGTTTCCGTGAAGACCCTCAACTTAGTGCACAGCAAAGTATAGCGTGAAATATACAAAGAAGCATATGATACGAAAAAGCTCCAAGACATACCTGAGCCCATGACTTAATTCACATGAGCTTTACCTAATGGGACTTTGGCAACTGAACTCTCGATGCGCGTTGCTCTAATAGAGGAGAGGTTGACTCTGCGCACAGCTCCCTCTCAAAAACACACCACATGCAAAAGGCAATAGGATAAAATAAACAATACAGGTAAAAGAAGCAATGCTCTAGGTCAAAGCTAACCGAGACAACCCAACCCTGAGGCTCTCAACTACAGCATCGCTCCCTACAAAGGAATCCACAACTCTGATCTGGCGCCTCCAAGAGCCCCTATCAACAGTCATGGTCTCGGAAAGGTTTAGGGCCTTCAAATCTAATCTCAGCTGCTCATCCCACGTCCTCCTAGGTCTGCCTCTCCTCTTCTCCCCGACAACCAATAAACTCTCGACCCTCCTCACCGGAGCAGAAGCCTGCCTCCTGCGGACGTGACCAAATCATCTCAATCTCCCTTCCCTAACTTTCGCTGAAATGGGCGTCACTTCTAGCGCGTTTCTGAAAACCCCGTTTGAGATTCTATCCAGCATTGTGCGACCACACAACCAACGTAACATTCTCATTTCAGCCGCTTCCAACTTACTCTCAAGCGACTTCTTCATCGCCCAACATTCGGAGCCATACAAAGATAAGAGGTCCGATTGCACGCTTCTATAATTTACCCTTCAACTTTATGATTTTCACACATGCGACCCTATCACGCTTCTCCACCTTAACCACCCAAGCGACTTAACAAAGTGTCTGGAAATAGTTGGTCCTTATCTTTTAATTTTTTTAATATTTCAATTATTTAATGTCTTTTGATTTAGTCTTCCCATTAGTATGCCACGTTTTAGAACTGTAAAACGTGGGAGTTTCCACTTTGTCATTTGTCAAGCGAGTATTTTGAGTTTATGCCTCACAAATTCCGGTATCGGAGCGAAACACAGTGAGAGTTCGATTCAGTGAAAGAGTGAATCTGAGAGTCGGGGATGTCGACAACTCAAGAAAAACTCAATGGCGTACCAAAGTTTGAGGGGGTACTATGATCACTGGTCGATGATGATGGAGAATTTTCTGCGGTCCAAAGAGTTATGGACACTGGTGGAAGAAGGAGTTCCAGCGGTACGTGGAGGAGCAGCGGGAAGTGAAGCACAACGCAAGTCTGTAGACAAAGCAAAACTGAAGGATCTGAGGATCAAGAACTTTCTCTTTCAAGCAATTGACAGAGAAATCATGGAGATGATTCTTGACAAAAGCTCTTCAAAGGCGATCTGGGACTCCATGAAGCAGGTGTTGAAAGTCTCTGATGAAGATAGGGGCAACAATGGTAGATTTAGGGTAACTATTCGGAATACATAAAAATCACACAACAACGCAGTAAACGAATTACAAATAAATTTCGGAGATTAAGAATTACACAACAGACTTATAGGCAACGAATTACACGAAGTAATAACGGGAAAAACGAATTAACCCCAAAAACGAACACAAAGAACAGAAAATTAAAGTTCTAGAGACCAAATCGAACAGATCACAACAGATCTGAAAAACCGAGAGGCAAAGGAGGTGCGAATCGACCGGAACTCGGCCTCGGCTCAGTCCTCCAATATCCAGTACCCACATCCAAGGCTCCGTGTGTATTCGCGGCCAACAGCCCAGACGAACAAATCCAACTCTCCGGCCGGTTTCAAAAGTCCCGAATAAAAACACCCAAAAATCGGCCTCAAGCAATTTTCACTCAGAAAATATTTTTCACTCAGAAAAATCACAAAGAAACACGGATTGATTTTCTCACTCAGAAAAATTAGGTTTTGATTTTCGTGTCACTCTCAAGCCCAAATCACCCGTAAATATATAGGCAAAATATCCAAACGAAAACCACATATTTTCAGGGAATCGAATCCATTTCATATCATTAATTGATAAGGGTTTCGATTCCCTACCAAATCGGAACCGCGAAGCCGAGTCAAAAATGAAAGGAGATCGGATCTCCATGGAAGTCGGCGGGGTGGCGAGAGGGATGAGAGGAAAAACAGAAAAGTGAGGCTATGGTTAACGGGGGGTGTGATAAATACACGGGACCAGCGGTTGAGATGGGTCAACCATCAATCAACGGGTGAGATCAAAAGACCGAAGGGACTAGAAGCCTGGGCCGGGGGGTAGTATTATAGATCTGGGCCGGGCTGCATAATAATTCCGGCCCATAATAATAAATCATTTGGGCCAAATATTTTAACAAATCTCCACCCGGACCAAATGAGCCATCGGGGTACTTTCTTTGATAAGGAGGTCATCATCGCCGAACGTCACACCACCTGCACACCACACAAAGTTAGTACAAGCATAAAGACATACATCAATCACTAAGAAAGAAAACTAGGAATCACGGAGAAAACTAGAAAAGCTATCACAAAGATAGCGAAAAGAAAGGCTGGAGAGTCTTCAGTTGAAGGAGTCGATATTTAGTATCGACTTGCAAGATCTGATTTTCTCGATCGGTAGGCACTTCATGCCCATATCTGCAGGGTTAGACTGGGACGGGATTTTCTTCAAATCAATTATGCCTTTTTCCACGATATCACGGATGAAGTGTCGCCTGACGTCAATATGCTTTGTACGATCATGGAAAATAGGATTTCTGCACAAATGTATGCTAGATTGACTGTCAGAAAAGACCACAACATTGTCACGAAGAACATCAATTTCAGTAAGTAAACCTTTCAACCAAATAGCCTCTTTAAAGGCTTCAGTAGTGGCAATATATTCAGCTTCAGTAGTAGACAACGTAACTATATGCTGAAGTTGGGATTTCCAAGAAATGCATGAGCCACACAAGGTAAACACATATGAAGTTGTGGACTTACATTCATCCCGGTCATTGGCATAATTAGAATCAACATAACCTTTAAGGTTAACCCTGTCATTAGATTTAGAAAACACAAGACCATCAGAAGCAGAGTTTTTTAAGTACCGAAGTAACCACTTAAGAGCCTCCCAATGAGGTTTCCCTGGATTGGCCATATACCTACTTAAACAGCTCACAGCATAAGCAATATCTGGTCTGGTACTGACCATAAGGTACATGATAGATCCAATGACATTAGCATATGGGATAGATCTCATTTCACGAATTTCAGATTCAGTTTTTGGTGATTGAGTTTTGGATAATAAGAAATGAGAACGGCACACTAGCAGATTTCGCATCAGTCATTGAAAATTTTTCTAGAATTTTACCAATGTAAGAGGACTGATTTAGAAATAAAGTGCCTTTGGATCTATCCCGAACAATATTCATGCCTAATATCCTTTTAGCATCCCCCAAATATTTCATGTCAAATTGTTCACCTAAGCGATTTTGAACATGATTAATAGATTTAATGCACGAACTTATCAAGAGCATATCGTCTACATAAATAAGTAGGAACATAGGAACATCACAGTCAGTCTTGAAATAAAGGGATGGATCATATGCACTTCGACAGAATTTCAAGGACACCATGCAATCATTAAATTTCTTGTTCCACTCTCTAGGGGATTGCTTCAGGCCATATAAGGTTTTATTCAGCAAGCACACATAATCCGGATGGTTACTATCTATAAAACCTTCCGGTTGTTTCATATAGATGGTTTCTTTCAATTCACCATGCAAAAATGCCGTTTTAACATCTAATTGTTTTATCTCCCAATTATGATGTGCAACTAATGCAAGCATGATGCGAACAGTGGTGAATTTAACTACAGGTGCAAAAATCTCGGTATAGTCAATACCTTCTCGCTGAGTGAAACCTTTAGCTACTAACCTCGCTTTGAATCTGATGTCATCCTCATCCTTTTTGACTTTAAATAACCACTTACAATTAATCAAAGAACAGTTTCTAGGTTTTGGAACAAGTTTCCAAGTATTATTCGCATGCAAGGATGTCATTTCTTCATTCATTGCACTTAACCATTCATTTGATTTATCGGACAACAAAGCATCATTGTAAGATTTAGGTTCATTCCCATCAAGCATATCAAACACATTGAAAGCAAGAGAAGTCATATGGAAATCATCTAAGTGTATAGGTCTTCTAACATTTCTTCTAGACCTATCCCTAGTTAATTGATAATCAGACAAATCAGGAACAGATTCAGATTCGTCTCATTTTCAGATTGATTATCAGGTTGATCATTAGAGATTTCAGGATTTTCCATATTATCAGATTCAGCAGGTAACTCATTATCACTAAGATGCTCCACCCTAATCTGAACAGGGTGGGGAGAATTTTCAGCAGCTAACACAGGAGCAGGTAAAGGATTATTAAGATAAGGAAATTCAGTTTCATTAAACACAACATCCCTACTAGTGATCACCTTCAATTCGGGTTCAGATCTGACCCATAAACGATAACCCTTAATACCATCAGGATATTCAAGAAAAACACATCTCAAGGACCTAGGCTCAAGTTTATCAACATTTTGATGCACATAAGCAGCACAACCAAACACACGAATGTTTGAAAAATCAATAGCATGACCCGACCACACAGACTCGGGGTAATTACCATTCAATGGTATAGAAGGTGATCTATTGATAATATAGGCAGCAGTTAAAAGAGCCTCACCCCAAAAACTTTTGGACAGCCCAGAAGTGGCGAGCATAGCCCTAACCTTTTCAAGGAGGGTTCGGTTCATTCGCTCAGCCACCCCGTTCTGTTGAGGGGTGTACGGAACTGTCTTATGCCTAAGGATGCCATTTTCAGAACACATAGTATCAAACTGAGTATTGCAAAATTCAAGACCGTTATCGGTCCTTATCTTTTTAATCCGTTTTCCGGTTTGATTTTCCACTAAAGTTTTCCAAGTTTGAAATTTTTCGAACACATCAGATTTCAGTTTGAGTAGAAAAACAAAAACTTTCCTTGAATAATCATCAATAATGGACAGGAAGTAACGGTTCCTTCCATGAGTTGGGACACTGGCAGAACCCCAAACATCAGCATGAACATAATCAAGCACATTGGAACTCTTACCAGATTTTTCGAAAACAGGATCAGGGGAATTGGGAGGTTTCGGAAATTGGGTTTTATGTTGTTTGCCATACATGCAAGAGTCACAGAAAGACAACTTAGAGATTTTATCTTTTCCAAAACACTTTTGTTTATGCAAGATATCTAATCCCTTCATGCTCATGTGTCCTAACCTATTATGCCACAATTCGGTTTTATCCGCACAAACCAGGTTGGGACAAGCAGCAGTTTCAGTTTGGCAAATATATAAATTAAATTTCCGGATTCCTTTAAACAACAGGAACCCCTGCAAATTTTCATATAACTATTTCCCCATGAACCCCTAAGACCCTCATCTTCCAAAGTAGTACAAGATATCAAATTATTAGATAAATCGGGAATATGTCTGACATTTTTTAAAGTAAACTGACTACCATCAGCAAATTTCAAACAAACATTTCCCACTCCGGCCACTACCCGTTTCTTTTTATCAGGCATATAAACATACCGATCACCAAGATTAGTATAACTCGTAAGATGCTGTTTATAAGGTGTCATATGGTGAGTGCATCCAGAATCCAGCAACCATTCATTTTCACATAGACCAGAAAGCACAGAATTCACAGAGAGACGCAAATCATCAATAACCATAAAGACATCACCCACAGTCAAATTAGCCTAATCGTTTTGCAAATTCTTTTTAGGCTTGGTGCATTCTTGTATATAATGACCAGATTCACACAGTTATAACATTTGCGATTTTTAGGCCGGAACTTAGATTTATCCTTCCATTGCCCATTTTTCTTATTAGACTTCTCAGAATCAGTTTTGATAAACGGTTTCTTTTTAAGGTGTGGTTTAGACCTTACAAAGTTGATTTCAGAAACCGGTTTAGAAACCTTATTAACTTTCAAGTCTAATTCCTTACTCTTCAAGCCACTTATAACAGTGTCTAAGGTCACAGAATCCCTACCATATTTTATAGCAGATTTCACATCATTATAAGCATCAGGGATAGCATTCAAGAGCACAATAGGGGAATAATCATCAATGTTTTTATCACACGTTTGTTTTATATCTTGTACTAACTTTGTGAAGGTATCAAGATTACCATCAATATCTTTATTCAAATCCAGCTTATAACGGAAAAACTTTTCGAGGAGGAATAATTTATTTGGCAAAGATTTTTCAGTAAATGTTTCCTCAAGTTTATCCCAAAGCTGTTTAGCATTATCAGTTCTGCCTATTCGTCTAATCACAGAATCAGACAAGTTCAAGATTATAGAAGAATGAGCAAACTCAATTAATTCCTCTCGTTTTTCAGAAGACACATCGGATGGAAAAGTACCTTCAATGGCTTTAAAACATTTTTGTTGGACAAGTATAGATTTCATTTTCTGTTGCCAAATTCTAAAATCTCATTTGCCGTCAAAAGGTGCCATTGTAAATGAAGTTAGAGAACCCATTTTAGTATTTGTAAAAATCACACAAGATTTAAAAATACCAGCACAAGGTACTATTAATACTGAAAAACCGAGATGACAGATAAATATCACGCAGATACCACGAAGAACAAAATCACACCAGATTTTAAAATAAAGTGAGCTGGAAGCGAATACCAATATCACACAGATATCACAAGGATTAAAATCACACCAGATTTTAAACTGATACGAGCTGGAATCGTATCCCGGAGCCCCCACAAGATCCGAGGAACATGACGGTCCAGGCAAGGGGGTTTGGTATGCTCGGAGATAGCGATTTCTACAGTCTCAACACAAAGATAGCAAAAAACCGAAGCACTTACAGTCACCAAGACAGAAGCAGACGAAAGCAAAAAATAAAAGGGCAGCACACCAACAATACCGAATTTAAGAGAGAGTATGAAATGTGATACCTGAGCGGATCCCTCGGCCAGAATCCGTATGCCCTTCCGAATAGAAACCCCGTTTAGAGGCTCCGATACCACTGTAGGGTAACTATTCGGAATACATAAAAATTACACAACAACACAGTAAACGAATTACAAATAAATTCCGGAGATTAAGAATTACACAACAGACTTATAGGCAACGAATTACACGAAGTAATAACGGGAAAAACGAATTAACCCCAAAAACGAACACAAAGAACAGGAAATTAAAGTTCTAGAGACCAAACCGAACAGATCACAACAGATCTGAAAAACCGAGAGACAAAGGAGGTGCGAATCGATCGGAACTCGGCCTCGGCTCAGTCCTCCAATATACAGTACCCACGTCCAAGGCTCCGTGTGTATTCGCGGCCAACAGCCCAGACGAACAAATCCAAGTCCCCGGCCGGTTTCAAAAGTCCCGAATAAAAACACCCAAAAATCGGCCTCAAGTAATTTTCACTCAGAAAATATTTTTCACTCAGAAAAATCACAAAGAAACACGGATTGATTTTCTCACTCAGAAAAATTAGGTTTTGATTTTCGTGTCACTCTCAAGCCCAAATCGCCCGTAAATATATAGGCAAAACATCCAAACGAAAACCACAGATTTTTGGGGAATCGAATCCGTTTCATATCATTAATTGATAAGGGTTTCGATTCCCTACCAAATCGGAACCGCGAAGCCGAGTCAAAAAGGAAAGGAGATCGGATCTCCATGGCAGTCGGCGGGGTGGCGAGAGGGATGAGAGGAAAAACAGAAAAGTGAGGCTAGGGTTAACGGGGGGTGTAATAAATACACGGGACCAGCGGTTGAGATGGGTCAACCATCAATCAACGGGTGAGATCAAAAGACCAAAGGGACTAGAAGCCTGGGCCGGGGGTAGTATTATAGATCTGGGCCGGGCTGCATAATAATTTCGGCCCATAATAATAAATCATTTGGGATAAATATTTTAACAGTAGAGGACGAGGTCGAGCAATCTTCAGAGGAAGAGGCACTTGTAGAATGTTATAATTGTCACATGTTAGGACATTTCCAATACGATTGTCCTGACTTGGAAAACAATGCCAACTATGTGGAATTGAACGAGAGAGAAGAGTTACTTTTGATGGCACAGGTGGAGATACTTGGCGTCGAGAAAGAGGATGTCTGGTTCCTAGATTCCGAATGCTCAAATCATACGAGTGGAAACAAAGATTGTTTTTCACACATTGATGAGAGTATTCAGGGGACGGTCAAGCTTCGCAATAACATGACAATGGCGGTGACAGGAAGGGGCAATGTCATACTTGCAGTTGGAATGCTTACACTTGTGATCACTAATGTCTACTACATACCGGAGCTCGAAAACAACATGATTAGTGTGGGACAGCTTCAAGAAAAAAAAAAGATTGCTATCTTGATTCAAGAAGGGGAGTGCAAGTTGTTTCATCCACATGAGGGGTTGATCGTGCAGACAAAAATGACTGTAAATCGGATGTTCGTGCTTCCCTGTAAAGTTTTGACAGATGAAACCATAGTCCCTAAAAATCCTACTTGTCTTCAAGCTGCTACAGAAGATGTGTCTCACCTATGGCGCTGTAGATTTGGTCACTTGAATTGCAACAATCTAAGAATGCTGGAAGATAAGCAGATGGTCAAGGGACTTCCAAGGCTGCCAGTTTCAAACAAAAATTGTGCTCATTGTTTGATTGGAAAGCAACGCAGGAAAATAATGCCGAAGAAAAGCTCGTAGAGGGCATCTAAGAGACTTCAATCGGTTCATGATGACATATATGGACCAATAACACCGGGCTCTAGCAGCAGAATAATGTACTTACTAAGTTTCATTGATAATTTTAGCCGAAAAATATGGGTTTATTACCTCTGTGAAAAATCTGAAGCTTTTAGATATTTTCAAAACTTCAAAAGATATGTCGAAAAGGAGTCGGATGAGAGCATACTATGCCTACGAACAGATAGGGGAGGAGAGTTTACCTCCTCTGAAATTAATAATTTTTGTATGGAGAATGGCATTAGGAGACAGCTAACTGCATCCTATACCCACAACAAAATGGGGTGGCCGAGCGAAGGAACAGAACCATTGGCCTGAAGCAGTCCAATGGGGCGTGCACATTATGAATAGAAGTTCAACTGTTGCAGTGAAGGACAAGACACCAGAAGAAGTGTGGAGTAACATTAAGCCTACAGTCGATTACTTCCGTGTTTTTGGATGTGTAGCCCATTTTCATGTTCCTGATCAGAAGAGAGTGAAGTTAGACGACAAAAGCCTCCAATATGTGATGTTTGGTGTAAGTGCTGAATCCAAGGCGTATCAGCTTCACGATCCGATTTCTCAACGAACCATAATCAGCCGAGATGTGGTATTCAAAGAAGATAAATGCTGGAGTTGGGGAATGAATAAAGAAGAAGTGAACAAAGATGTGTTGGATGGGGAAGACAGTGAGTACAGTGACAGTGAGGATGAAGGCAGTGAGCATGAGGAAGAAATTGCAGAGGAAGAAGAAGTTGTTTCATCTCTAAGCCCGTCTTCAAGTCAGCACATACCTATCTTGGCTCAAAATAGGACTGTTCAAATGCCTCTTGATCCATCAGATCAAACCGAACCTGTCCAAGCTCAAGGGAGGAATAGAAGAACACCAATCTGGATGAAAGACTATGTTTGTGACACTGGTTCAGCATTACCAGACCAAACTGGAGTTGTTGCTAGCATGTTCAATGACGAAGATGAGATGAATAATTTGGCCCTTTTCACAGCTATGGATCCAATTTTTTTTCATGAAGTGGCGAGAAGCAATGAGACTTGAAATTCAAGCCTTAGAGAAGAATGGGACTTGGGGATTGACTGAGTTACCATCTGGTGCAAAAAGAATTGGTGTTTAATGGGTTTTGAAGATGAAACTTAACGAGCTTGGGGAAATAGATAAATACAAGGCTCGTTTGATCGCGAAGGGGTACTCTCAAGAACACGGGACTGACTACAACGAAGTATTTGCTCCGGTAGCAAGATGGGACACGATCAGGTAATTGCATCACAGAAGGGTTGGAGTGTGTTCCAACTTGATGTTAAGAGCGCTTTCCTTCACGGAAAGCTACTTGAAGAAGTGTTAGTTGATCAACCTCTAGGCTATGTGAAAGAAGGGGCAGAAGACAACATGTATCGCCTGAAGAATGCCCTATATGGCCTTAAACAGGCTCCAAGGGCGTGGTACTCTGTTTGAACACTCACTGTTTGTCAGGCATGGTCTGGAAGGTAAAAATTCTCATAGTATGTCTGTATGTAGATGATCTTCTATTGACCGGTAATGATGCAGAGATGTTTGAAAGCTTCAAGCAATATATGATGGTGGAGTTTGAAATGACTGATTTGGGGAAAATGAACTATTTTGTCGGAGTAGAAGTGGTGCAAAGTGAAGAAGGAATATTCATTCGTCAAAAAAAATATGCATCGGAAATGCTTGAGCGATTTCCGGGCTCGAAACGGGATAAAGATGAACTGGGCTTTGGAGTTGACACAACTCTTTTTAAGCAAATTGTTGGAAGCCTTAGATACTTGACAGTAACAAGGACGGATTTGATGTTTGTTATGGGCTTACTTAGCAAGTTTGCACTTTAAGGCTGCAAAACGAGTACTTCGGTACATTAGAGGCACATTGGATCTGGGGGTATTCTACTGACAGTGATTATGCTGGGGACCTTAACGACCGAAAAAGAACATCGGGATACGTGTTTATAGTTGGAAGTAGAGCGGTAGCTTGGTCCTCAAAGAAACAACCGGTTACGACTCTATCGACTACCGTGGCCGAATTCATTGCTGCTGCACAATGCGCCTGTCTGGGGGTCTGGATGAGAACATTACTTGAGGTACTGCGCAATCTTACAAATGATGGAACTGTGAGCTTAGTTCATTGTCCAACAGAAGATCAAGTTGCAGATATTATGACCAAAGCTTTGAAGTTGGAGACTTTTGAGAAGCTCAGGAAGGAGTTGGGAGTCATTGCTGTGTAAACTGCTTCTGAAGATGGAGTTTAAGGGAGGAATTTGAAGAAGAAAAATGATTTGTAGACCTACATGGTTTGCCTAAAAATAGACATACAATTATGATGGGTGAAACTGAAAATTTGATTGGTTAATATGAAGAGAGAGAAAAAGTGTTTGAAACTTGTCAAAATGTGAATGGTGAAGACCTATTTGTAGGTGTATTATGTATGTCTTTATATCATAACTATTTGAAGAAATAGTTGGTCCTTATCTTTTGATTTTTTTAATATTTAAGTATTCATTATCTCTATTTCCTAGGAGTCTTTTGATTAAGGGGTTGTTCGGTTCATTTTCTGTTAAGACCTGAATGGATATAATTGTCTGAATGGATATGGTTGTGTGGATATTAACAGATAAGTTGTTGTTCGGTTGTTGAGCTGAATAAACATTCTTAATGTTTAAAATGACCATTATACCCTTTCATTTTCCATCAAACGTTTGTTGTTCGGTTGTTGAGCTGAATGAACATATCATGATTAGAGCAATGGTAACCTTGGTGCCATGGGCCAAAAGTTACTGCCACGTCAGCAAAAATCTCTATGGCACCAGAAATCTGACGGCACCACATTCTGGCCGTATCCGTTGGCACCAGAAATTCTGGTGCCGTCGGCCTATTTTTTTTCTTTTTTTTCTTTTACATAAAATTAAACATACATAATATTAACTAAAATAACCTTCATTAATTAAAAAAAACACATTACATTAAAAAAACAAACATTACATAAAAAAAACACACATTACATTTAAAAAAAATACATAAAAATAGAAACCTAATTAAACAAGTTCAATAAATGATCCACAAGGTCTTGTCGAAGCGCGTCGTGCACTTTACTATCTCGGAGTTCTTTATTTTTTCTCAAATGTAAGTCACACCTTTCGACCCAACTATCTGGTATGTTCGGAGTTGGATCAACGTATGTGTCTCTTAAATTCACCTCGAATCTTTCATCTTCCAATATCATGTTATGCAACATTGTACAATAATACATGATTAGCTTCAAGGTGTTGATGTGCCAAGCACGTGCTGGTTGTCGTATAATTCCCCAACGACCTTGTAAGACTCCGAAAGCTCGTTCAATACCTTTTCTAGCACTTTCGTGAACCCTTTTGAAGTTCAAATACTTCTCAGACCTTGCAACACTAAACGATTTCACAAACACCGACCATGTCGGATAAATGCCGTCGGCTAAATAATAACCTTTGTTATATGTATGGCCGTTAACTTCAAATGGACATAACGGAGCTGTACCGGCAAGTTCAGCATCAAATAACGGTGAACCATATAACAAATTAAGATCATTATTTCCCCCCGGAACCCCAAAATATGCATGCCAAATCCATAATCTTTGATCCGCAACCGCTTCTAACATAAGAGTTGGGTATTTATGATCACGCCTTTTGAATTGAGCTTGTAAGGCCTTTGGGCAATTTCTCTAGTCCCAATGCATACAATCAATACTCCCGAGCATTCCCGGGAGTTTATGTTTTTCTTCATGCAATGCATATATTTTTTCAACGTCTTCTGCATTGGGCTGCCTTAAATATTTTTCGTTGTATAAAACATGTATGCATTTACAAAATGCATCTAAACATTGTCGGGAACAACGTTCACCAATTTGCAAATACTCATCTAATGCATCAGGTGCAGTGCCGTACGCCAATTGGCGGATGGCGGATGTGCACTTCAAAAGAGGACCAATACTTAAACGACTGCATGCATCAAGACGTTGTCTAAAAAAATTAAAGTACTCGGGAAGAGGTTGAACATCATAGCTTAAAATATCGTTGAGAATTTTATTAAAAAGTCTTGAACTCCTACGATACCTTCGCCTAAAATTATCTTCGGGATATTTAGGATCATTCTCAGCGTCGCCAAAATAGTCTTCGATTAAACGTTGTTCCGCCTTTTCCCGTTCGCGTGGTATGTATGCTCTTGTTCTCTTTTCATGCGAACTGGATCCCCCCGCTTCATGATCATGCAAATCTACAAATTGCTGGTATGTCGCATAACTTTGAAGATATCGCTCTCGATCATCATTAAAAAAAGCATCATAATAAGGCTCGTACATAGGATTGTTGGGATTATTATTTGGATTCATATTTGAAAGAAAGATTGATAGGAATGGGTGTGGATTAAAGGGTGAGTGAGTATGGTCTTTTTATAGAGTTTATATGGTTGGAAAATGGTTTTTTTTTTGCTTTTAAGGCTTATAGCCGTTTAGTCCCTAACGTTCCTATTTGATTTCCAACGGTCCAATATTCAAAAAAAAAAAAAAGAAAAAAGAGAAAAAAAACGGCTACCGCGTGGGCTGGCCACCACGGCGCAACAAGCCATGGCGCCAGACCCGGTGTGATGCGCCATCGGAAAACTTCGGCTGGTGGGGAAAACGCCACCCACGGCGCCAAGGTACCCTTCGCTCTTATATGTCTTATTACCAGTTTTTAACTTAAAGGGAGATCAATATAGCCTTGTTATATTAATTAAAAATGTTTACAATTTTTAAATTTAATAATTATAATTTTTAAATTTAACCATTAAAAATATTTTTTTTCCTTAGAATAGGACCGCGAGGGGCAAATTTTTAAATTTAACCATCAAAAATTATTTTTTTATTTTTAGAACATAAAACATAAAAAACTATAATTTTCACGAGTGAATACCCCACATTTCAAAAAAATTATTTTTGTTTTAAAAATTATAGTTAATACGAAGAAGTTTGTATAAAAATTGAAACAAAATTATGCAAGTTGAAAATAACTTTTCTTCTATTAAATATAATTTAAAAATATAATTAATCAATATAATATATAATATAATATAATATAATATAATAATATATATAATATTTTAAAAAGAGTGTGAAGGGTAAAAAGGGATTAAAAAGGTGAATACATAGCTGAGTGCAAATGACTATACTTTCCTAGCTGATTCGGTCAGCCACATTTTTCTCCATTAAGCCGCTACCGAACGAATAGATATAGCTGTGCGAATCAGCCATATCTCCCACACAGCCCATTAAGCCGCTACCGCTACTGAACGACCCCTTAGTCTTCCCATTAGTATGCCACATTTAGGGCTATTTAAGCCATTAGCTTGCATTTGTTTAATCAAGTGAGTATTTTGAGTTTACGCCTCACATAGTGACGAGCCACTTATATACACAAACAGGACTGTGAACAAATATGAAGATTCGATTCGATTCGAAGTATTCGGCTCGAAAAAACTCGACTCAATGCTCGATTTGGAACACCAAACGTAGAACCGAACCTATAAAATAGGGTTCGGCGTTCGGACCGAACCGTTCGGCTCCGTACTTTGGCCCAATAATGAAAGACATAACCTCCTTATTAATTTATTTATTTTGAGAATGTAATTTTTTTTTTATTCTGCACTTGTTAATTCTGGAATTATGAATTCATTTTGAGAATGTAATTTTACTTCGGATTCTGGACTTGTTTATTCTGAGACTATGTAATTTTATTCCAATGGTTCGAAAAATCAATCCGAATCGAACTATTCTCGAACGGTTTGAAAAATCGAGCCGAATCAAATCGAACTATATAAAAAAAATTAGCCTTCGAGCCGAATCGAACCCTAGGTTTGAATAGTTTCGAGCCGGACCAAACCCAGTAAAAGTTCGGTACAATTCGGTTCCTTTACGGCCTATACACAAATATTAAAAACCAAACAGCAACTACACATAGGCCACATTTTATATCATTTTATGATACTCAACCCTCGTAGCTAGGTGCATCCCACATTATCCGAAGAAGTTACACTTCGGGCTCGAACAGAAGCCCTTAGCCCGTCTCTAAACGTCGCCGACAGCCCCGGCGAGAACCGAGGATTACCTTCGGCCGAAACCAGTTCGACCCGGAACCGTCTTAAAATCGAAATAGCAACACATTTAACCTCCACAAGCGCCATTTCTTTCCCCAAACAGACCCTAACCCCGGCTTGAAAAACCGGGAACCTAAACGAATTTTGTTCGTTATAAAAAACCCCATCCCTTAACCATCTTTCCGGTTTAAATTCCAAACAATCCGATCCCCAAATCTCCTCCATTCTACCCATCGCATACGGATGATAAGTAACCCTAGTTCCCTTCCTCACAAAACTGCCGTCAGGCAGAACATCGTCGTCCAAACAAAACTTGGAATCGAACTGTATCGGCGGGTACAGTCTCATGCTTTCGTACACAGCTGCATGCATGTAGTGAAGTTCCCGCATTTGTTCATAGCTCGTTAAGCCCGGGTTGGGCCCCAGCACTCTATCCGCCTCGCATAGGATAGCGGACTCAACCTCAGGGTGGCGGGCCACCAGCCAGAAAAAGCTCGTTAGGGCCGAGGCCACCGAGTCACGGCCCGCTAATAAAAAGCTTATGATGATGTCTCTGAGATATGTTTCGTCATCGGTACTAACCATGAATCTTGATAAGAGATCTTTCTGGCCCGACAGCCCGTATTTCTGCCTCTGCCGGATTATGTCTCGGGCTAGCATGTGGATAATCTGGACGGACTGCCGGAGTTTTTTCTCGCTGCCTATGTTTAATAATTTTTTAATCTTCCAAATTACTGGAAAAGCGGCCATGGCTCTTTCAGCCGAAAGCTTGGAAGCCAAGTCGAAGGAGACGGCGAATTCCGACAAGGGAAGTGATGAGAGCTCCAAGCATTTCGGGTCCAGCCCGAATGAAAACCGACAGATAATGTCTAAAGAGAATCTTCGAAACACGTCCTGTAAATCGAGATGCTGGGATTCGTTATATTTCAAGGAAACTGATGATTCCAGGAGGGGGAGCAGGCGGTGATTTATTTCTTGATTCACGACTTCGAACGAGTAGGCCCGACTCGAGACCCGGCCCAGTACGAGACTGGCCATTTTTTTCTGGAACTGCCATGAATCGCCATCGACGTTGAATATCCCGCGTCCTAATAGATCTCCAAGAATTGCAGAGAAGGGCTTGCCTTTCGGGAAATTATCGAACCTGGTCTTGAGCATGTATTCGACGTTGTCGGGATTAGCGGTGATTGTGTTGTTGAGAACGTGGATATGAACCGTGCGGGTCGGTGATTTTTTGAGGAGGTGAGTGTACCAATCGCAGAGATTGGGGAACTGGAGAGACCAGATAGATTGAATGTAGGTTTGACAGATTTCACAGCTGCAGCATATAACACTTGTTCTGAGTAAACGATAGATGGGGAAGGTGAGTAAGGTAACTATTATTGAAGATGAGAAATAAAATATGAACCAGGAACTATGGAAAGACTGAAGCCAAGAGGATGCAGACTCCATGGAAAAAGAACGGAGTACAGATAAACTGAAGTGAAGGATGGTTTTGTAGTTTGACGACACACACTAGCTATATATATATATAGAGAGAGAGGGGGTTCTCTTGACAATAGTAGTTAAGTTGAGAAATAAAAATTAATTTGATTCATAAATCTTGATTAAATGGATGATTTAAATTTATTCTCACAAAAATGTATGCATAGAATGTAAGATTCTAGTACATCGATATTTTGATGCATATAATGCAAAGTTTTTATGCATTGGAAGTTTGATACACGAAATACATATATTGCGCCAATCTAGACCGTACATCACACAGATCAATGATTCAGATTTATTCTCAATTTACAACATAAAAACTATTCTCATATGATTATATATATATATATATATATATATATATACACCGTGACTCAAAACAATATATTTATCTTTTTATTTTGTCTCTTTAAAAAATTATATTTATCACATTTATATCAATTAAATAAAATAACAATTTTTTATTTTTTAATTTTCATCGTACACTCACTATCAATACTTATTTTTAATATTCACTATGCATTATCATCATTACTTACACCAATCATTAATTAAAATACACTAAATCTATACCATCTGTCAAACTTCGAGCGGGACAAAAAGAGTATATATGTACATATATGTATTGAAAAATTACACTGTGCAATATTATGTATAAACCAAACCAAACCAAACATACCCAGTCAGAGCAGGGTCTGGGGAGGGTAAGATGTACGCAGACCATGCCCCTACTTCTTACTAGAGGATGTCAAGCTTCCAAGACTTCAAATTAGTGCACAAAGAAAATTTTGTGTGATAAATACAAAGGAAAACATATGATTCGAAAAAGCTCGAGACCATACCTGAGCACATGGCTTGATCCACATGGGACTTACCTAAGCGGAATTTGGATACTTCACTCCCGATGCGCACAGCTCCCTGTCAAAAATACATCACACGCAAAGACAATAGGATAAAATATACAATAAAAGTAAAAATGCAATGTTCTAGGTCAAAGCTAACCGAGACAACCCAACCCTGAGGCTCTCAACTACAGCACCGCTCCCTACAAAAGAATCCACAACTCTGATCTGGCGCCTCCAAGCGCACCTATCAACAGTCATGATCTCGAAAAAATTTAAGGCCTTCAAATCTAATCTTAGTTGCTCCTCCCACGTCCTCCTTGATCTGCCTCTCCTCCACAACTCTGCAATATTATGTATCATTCATGTTAAATTAAATGTATTTATATTGTATTTTTTTAGTGTGATGATGTGATACATTGATTGTGATTACGTTCTCTTTCCAATGTATTATTTTATATAAATAGTTGCCATTTAGTATAATTAATGTGTATATTGTGTACGTGAGATATATCAACATCGGATATTAATGACTTAGTAGGCTTTCTAAACTTCATCTTGGCAAGTGCTATTTTTTAATTAATAACATATATTTGTAGAAACTTTTTTTAAAAATATCTCTAGCATGAATATTCGGGCAACTTTTTTGAAAATATTACCATACACGCGTTTCTGGACATCGAGACACTACAAATAGACTTCCACATTAATTAATATGTTTAGTTATTCGTAGTAAAAAAAAAAAAAAATTCCAGTGTATATTTAGATGAATGTAACAGTACATTACCCGACTATATAAATAGATGTCGATGTGTTGAAGCTGCAGTATCGTTGTCGATAAAGAGTGAGAGGTTCTCCCTTGTCATTCATTATAATTGACGTTTTAGGATGATTCACATGAATTGGGAAAATCATTAAATATACATAAATATAAGTATATAATGTGATATTATGCTAATGGAGGTATTAAAGTATTTGGGACCGAAATGCAGGGCGGATGCCCTTAGGGGCCAAGGCCCCTGAGCTTTCTTTGCAAACAATTAATAGATATATCTTATATATAAAGATTGAGTATTGTGGAGTATTAATGATATTAATTAATAGATATTTTTATATTTAATATTAGTTCATATTAAATTATTTCCTCTAATTTAATATATTAAATAATATTAAGTATTAAATCCATGTCTTAAATGTTTCATGTCTTAAAGTATTAATTAAAATTCTATAATTCAATTAGCTACCATTTATTTAAAAATTGAGTTTCATGTTAAATTTTTACGATTTAAATTCCTTTACTTGAATGAACTTGGATGCCATCACTTCATTTTTATAAAAATCGTTACAAATCTTTTTGACTTCATCTCATTTTATTGTCCAACTAATTGAATTAAGTTGAGTATTCATGATTTAAATCTTTATGAATTTTGCAATAACATTTGCCATAACTATAGCAATAAGTTAATTTTCTGAACTTTTACAAACATCTTTATTAAAGCTTTATTAGTATTTATACTAAAACCCAAACAAGACCCAAACGGTGGCAAAATTCTTTGGACTCATTTATTAACTCTCTTTCATAAATAGCTTCATTTTGAAAGTAATTAAAATAGACCGTTCATATTCTTATGGAAGGTTACATACTACATATTGTGTGTATAAATAGTTTACTTTGCATATCAAATAATATTAATACAAACGAAAATAATACAAATCCAAAAGAAAACAATATTAGTTCACTGATATTAATGGATATTTTACAAGTGAGTCATTGTAAATGAACAACAAAATAAAATAATTAGACAAGAGGCTTTATCTATTACAAGAAGGTTTTTACAAACAAAGATGAATACAAATCATAAAAAACATTTAGATAAAAATTGCCAACACATGCGGACATTATTTACGTCAATGTTGATGGTTTAATAAGTACGGTCGCTTCTACCATTTTATGGGTTTTCAAAAAATTTGGCCTTGAAAGAAAATTTAGTTCATTAGTATTACTTTGTCATTTTCTATTTTTTTTACTAATAACCCACAAAATTTTTTTAGTGAGAAACCAATATTTACGCTCTTTTGTATGACTTTGCATAATGGAATAAAAGGAAAAAGTACATACTTTTAGCTCAAAGCATTAATTATAATAACAGATACAAAAGGTTGAGTTATAGACATAAAAAAAAGTTAAAAATTTTTATCGAAAAACAAAACACGTGCATCGCACGGGTCGTAATGCCTCGTTACCCTAAAGAGTAAAGCCCACAACACTAATATTACCCTAAAGATGAATTTCTAAATGAGTCGTTGGTTTTGTATATCAAAAGAGAACTTGCTGAAAAAATTAATTTGGATGAAATTATAGAAGATTTCAAGGCCGCGAAGGATCGACGAGTTCCACTTTGATGAGCGATGTTTTGTATTTTTATATTTAACGTCTAGTTTCAATATTTTTTTATAACTTTAGATGATGTATCTTTTGTATTTTTAAAAATATATAAGATATTAGCTTCGGCCCCTGCGGTTGAAAGGCTTGTGATCCGCCCCTGCCGAAATGATCTCGGGTCCTATTTAGCGGTTTCGAATGGTTGGGTTCCTATTAATCGGATCGAAATTTTCGATTAACTGAAACCATAAATGTCCTAAAATAAGAACCAAAAATCAGACCATATAAATTTTTGATTAACCAGAACCGAACCGATTATTTTCGGTTCCGGTTCGGTTAACCACAAAAATCGTTTTTTATTTCAATTTAAAAAAATTGAAATAATATAATATAATTATATAATATAAAAATATAATTTCACAAAAATAGTATGCTGTAGGTAGGGTTTGACAAAAAAAAGATATATAATGGAACTGAAAACCGGACCGGTAATCGAAATTGCGGTTCTCAGTAACCGGAACGATTGTAGCTACATGCCGGATGCGCAGAAGAAGCAGAAGAAAGCCCAGGGGCTAAACTGATTCACAATCGGAATCCGACTGAACCTTGATGATATACCCCAAAACAATCCGCGCGGTTCTAGTTCGATTCCGATTCTAACCGAGAACCGAAAACCATTTAGACAGTTATGGTCTTATTGAGAAAAATATAAGTAAGAGGACAAATCTATGAAATAAGGCTTTAATTTTATTAGATTAATATACACAATGATAATTATTTTGAATAAAAAAATATTCTCTCAAAATAACTAAAATGAGTTGCCGGGAATAATATAAAAATGCAAATAGAATAAACAATTTTTTTTTTGGAAATTAACTTTCTATACTATCCTATTACATGAAATTCCATTGCCAAGATTCGAACAGTGTCTCTTCCCCCTAAAGGCAATTGCCTACCACTAGGCAGATGTTGGCAAATAGGACAAACAATTGATTAATGCAAATAGCTTCACAGCAGCCACATGAATTTTTTCACTTATCTTATTGCAAGAGAGAGGGTGCACGTTCACTCGCACATTTATATTAAAATGAATAAAAGAAAAGAACACATTTTTATTAATGGGATAAGATCATCATCGCCTAAAACGACAAGGAATATTAAATATACCGCAAAAATAGGGCACGTGGTAGATCTTGATAATGTGTCCAAAAAAATAACTATATAGTAGCACGTGGTTTAATCACACCTTCAAAAAACACTGCTACACGGATCATTTAAGAAATGAAATAATTCTAAAATTCATAGTAATAAAATAATGACAACTTGCCATTGAGGATTAGAAGAACCGCGGCACAATGCCGAACCCTGGGAGTAAATTTTTAGCGCCATGCAAGACACCTGCTCGCGCCATGCAGACACAATGCGATCAACCCCTATAATCGTGTCGTTTTGAGCGTCACCGCCATTTTCTTCTTCTTCTTCGCGACGCGAGAGAGAGAGAGGGGGAGAGTTCTTCATCATTATCCATTGGGGGTTGATTTTCACCATTTTTCTTTGGCGGTGCTCTGGACAATCAATCTAACGCTGTCTACGGATCTTAAGACTTGAATCTTCAAAGGTAATATTTCTAGAACCCTATTTTCGATTAATTTGGGGGTTTTGGGATTTTCTTCCGATTAGTTCCGTTTTGTTGGTGGATTCATGATGTATACGATTAATATTGTTAGTATCTTTAGTTTTCCTACGGATTCATGGATATTTTGTGGATTTTTACGGAATCGAGAGGGTTTGGTTGTGGTCCGCCCTCGTTGTTATTTTTGGTACGAATATACATGAATCGTAGGCGGGTTTCCGAGTGTATTCCATTTCCGTAATTGTCTAGAGTTGGTTGTGATTATGTTATTCGAATCGTTAGGTTCATTTCCGCCGGTTCCTTGCGGTCGTGTTCAACTCTTCCTTTCCGTTCGTATCACCGTCTATTAACCGAGGCAAGTATCCTTATGAACTTACGATCTTGACATAGTAGTTTTGTATGAGAAATTGTGTGTGTGTGTATGCTCACTACGGGTTAGATCCGACGGGATCTCGGTAGGGCTCCACGAAGCTGTGGAACCGCGAGCTTGCTTTTAACCACTGTGGGTTAGATCCGACGGGGTCTCGGCAGGGATCCACGAAGCTGTGGGTCCGCGGTTAATTGTGGTGCATTTTTACAAATGTGATTTGATATTGACATTTCCGGAAATGAGTGTTTTGGAACTATGTTTTCTTGAATTGCATGCATTACTATATGTGTAAGATGTAAGTCGTTCATCTGGTTACTTGTACTAGCGTAATTGCTAACCCCTCTGGGGACCCGTTTTGGGGAAATTCGTTTTATGAATTTCAGGTCAGGTTCATCGAGACGAGCGGGCGCTGGATTAGTATGCGGATGATGACCGTGCGTGATGATTGTGCACGAGTGGTGTCTTGTTGTTTTCTATCTTTTACCTTTGTGGTCTTTAAACTAATAGGAGTACTCGAGTACTTAAGAACTTTTACTTGTCGGGATTGGATTGTTGTTTATTATGTTGTGATGGATATGGTGTCATGTTTGACCGGTTAAACCGGGTGAATTATTTTGTTGGGCGTCTTTATGACGAGGTATTTTTCTGTTGTCTCTGTGAGTCGATGAGTATGATGCTTGTTCAGCCTGGTGGATCCCATGTAGGGATTCACGGCGCTGTAATATACCTCGGATATCCTGGGGGTGTCGGAGCTTAGGTTGAGGAAACCTAGGCTGTCGGGTCGAGTTATGTGTTGTTGAGTCTTGTATTGTCAGATTTTGTCTGACTGAGTCGTGTCGCGACGCGTCGTTTGAGTTTGTTGGTCGTGATTAGTATCGTGGGGCGATCATCATCTTCGTGCGACCTGTGGAAGTAAGTCTCCCTTCTTTGTGTTGTACCTCGTGTGACACGAGCTATTTTTATGATTATTTGTTAAGTGATGGAATCCTTATGTGGATTTTGATTTCACGAATATGTATTTAGTCGACTCTCGTATTTGATTTATACGAGGAGTGTCGTCGCTTGTGATGTCTTTTTATTGTTGTTTTTGTCTGTTGCTGATGATTTTCGAATCAATTTGCACGTTTTACAAGTTCTCTTGTGGAAGCTTTGTGCTTATACACGTTCGACTTGTTCACTAGCCAGTGCGGTAGGGTCTTTAGAGGCCTCGAATGGGGCCAGTGGTTTTGTTCTGAATGTGGTTATTTGACTCTAATATTTTGTTCTTATGAGGAGTAGTGTTGCTGGATTGTGCATGTTGAACTGTATTTCTTTTATCCGCTGCGTGAGTTCTTTTGTAATGACTTTCGGTATTTTACCGACCGAGTTTTATTTCGATAACCGATTACCTTAACCGAGTTTTTGACATTATGGCCTTGATCGCTTTGGCGAAATTCTTATGACGGTATTTAGTATTTTGTAAATGGCTTTCGTGAGTTTTTGAAATATTACCGTCATCAGCCTTTTTAGCGTTTTTGTAAATGGTTTTTAGCCTGGTGAGTTCCGGCGCGGGACCCACGGCGCTATAATATTTTGTGTAATTACCTGAAATTTTTGGGCATTCTAGCCCATTGAATTATCTTTGAAAACTTGAGTATCTTAGAAAATAAATTTCGAGACGTACTTTTAAAATGAATTATTTTCTCGCAGTACTTTCAAGGTGCCTTCTAGTGCCGCAATATGTTTCAAAATTACTCCAATTGAGGACCAAAATGTTTTGAGATATTTTCAATGTTTTAGAAACACTTTTATTTAGACCCGAGGGTCGAATATTCTGAAAGCTTTTCACTAAAAGAAAGTGTCCTCCTTTTTACCAAATGTGAAATGGTTCTCCAAAGTCTCGATAACAATGTTTCACGTTTGTACTTTTTGAAGGGTGATACTCAAAATCAACCGGTGTTCTTCTAAATTATTTTCAAAATGAGGTTTTCGTTTTTTTTAAAAACCTATCCATTCCCGTTTGAGGGATGGGTATGTATGTATGATGTTCGTGTTGTCATTATGATGTTTACTCCCGAGTATGATCGAATTGGCGGTGTGAGCGTTGAGTCGCTTTCCACACATTTGTTGTGCTAGCCCCCTGTGAGAGGTGGGATGTTGGTGTTGAATGTTGTCGTCTCATGGTGATTTATGCGTTGTCGCGCATGTGCGAGCTGTTAGAGCTTGGGTTGGTATGACCGTGTGCATCGGTGATGGTTCCGTTATGTGTCGGTTGTTTAATGTCTTGTTACCTTGCTCCCGTTTTTGTGAATTTCGTGGACGAGGTCGGAGGTAATGCCCGTACTATTTTGACTTCTATATTTTCTCTTGCTCCATTCTTTCGACTCGCTCGTATTCGTTGATACTTTCTGAACTTGTTCTGTATTTCGGTTTCATCGTCCGAACGAACTGTGATCTTGTTGTGGGTTGATCTGGTTATCGCCGTGATTTTTTCGAGTTCGGTTCGATTCTTGTGAACCTTGTTCGGAAGTGACATCATCTAGTTCTATTAGTTCTTTTATTCGAAGTGGATCGGATTTGGAACTCTTGTGTTTTCGACTTTGTCGACTCATCATGTTCGTTGACATTTCTGAGCTTGTCCTGCCCCTTGCTTTTGTTGATCGAACGAGTGTGGTATTGTTTCGAAATAGCTCGTTTGTCGTTGTGACTTTTCAATTTCTATTCCCTTTCATGTGGATCTTATGTGAATGCATATGTTGTTGTTTTCACCGGATCATATATTGTCTCGAGTCGAGATGTGAACCTTGGAGTTGTTGTTTGAATTTTATTGTTCTTCGTGATTCGAACATGATTGTTCGCTTTTTGTTGTCTCGACCATTGTGGTTCGGTCGTTTGTTTGTTCGGTTTTTGTCCTCGTTTCGTGATCGTTGAGCATTCAGGCTCCTTCCTAATTCCCTTAAGTTTGGGAAATTAGTCTCGTTTTCGATCTTCCAACCCTTGGGCGGTGGAATTCCGTATTTGCTCAGCGATTGGCTCGCGTTTTGATTGATGTACCGTTGGGTTGGTCAATCGTATTGATTTTCATTCGTTGTGGTTTGTGATTGTTCGGATAATTGACTTGATTGTATTATCCATTTGATGACGCTTGTCACTTGTTGGTTTTATTATATCCTTAACGGCGACGTTGTGTTGATCGTCGTGGAGCGTGTTTTCACGCCGTATATTCCTTGCGTTGCTTGTAACGTTTCGCCGATGGGCATAAGTTACGCGTTTCCTTGCATATATCGTTGAGTTTTCCTGGCGGGATATTGCTTCTCCCTACTTGTTTTAAGTTTCGGGACGAAACTTCTTTTAAGGAGGGTAGAATGTAATATTCGCAATTTCGAATTTCGGTAATTTTCTTTTTTCGGAGGAAGTTCGTTTTGACAACTCTATCATGACCGTTTCGTCATTCCGAGAATGATTAATTCTACACTTTTTGTCATCCGAGTTCGTTTCGGTGACGTTTTGTTGAGTTCCGTGTCCTTAATCGACTTTTTCACGTGGGAGTTCGACTTTGTAACGTCACCATTAATTCTTGGAAACTCCAAAATTCTGAATCTTCGCAACATTATAGAGCATCAAGTTAGCTTTCCAATGGTTCAAACGGTGAGTCAATCGGAGTCCAGACGAAGGAGTTATGGTCGAAATAGCCAAGACTGCACGGTGTGCCTTTTTGGTGTTGAAGGGGTCATGCCGTGTGCCGCGGCACACTCGGCTGTGCGCGGCACTAAGCTGATTCTGGGCGTTTTGGTGGCCCTGGGCCGCGGCACACTTGTCCTGTGCCGCGGCACACGGGCTTTTTCTGCGTTTTTTAGCAGATTTTCGAGGAGAAAACTTCATTTTTCTCCTCTCTTCTTCCTCCTTCCATCTAGGGCGATTTGTGGGCGATTTTTGGGCGATTTGAGTGCTCCCAAACTTGTAGAGATCATCCACCTCAAGTCTTGTTGTAGATTTTCGGCCTCTACTTGAATCCTTCATCCAAATCAAGGTATTTTTGGCTTGAACCCTTGTTTTTGTAGATTTGGGGATTTTCCTTTTTTGATTTCGATTCCAACCCGTTTTTAATCAATTAATTGTTGTATAAACGTTGTTTTGAACTTGTTCTATGGATTGGATACTCGTATCTTTGGTTCGTGCAACCCGAGGGGTGATTTCTTTGTTCTTGAAGGGTCTTGAACATTTAATGTTCGATTAAATGTTCGAATGAGTTCCCTTTGATAGTTTGTTGGAATTTCCGTTGTTTTCGGCCTTGATTCTCATCGTAATCAAGTTTCAAAGGATTTCGGTTTGGCCTCGTTAAAGGCTTCCTTTCAAAACGCGTGTGTTTTGTGAACGGTGTTTTGAGAATTGATTATGATTTGGTTATTTTGAACGTTGAAGGATTTTATGATGATACTCCTATTGTTTAAGTTATGGAATCGTGTATTCCGTATTTAATCTTGTTATTGTATTTTTGAAGAGTTTGGTAATGGTGTCAAGTTAATGGCCATCTCTAGTGAGTATTCTTAATGAACTTACATTCTTAGCATGTTAGTATTGCATGAGTAACGTGTGTGTGTGTATGCTCACTACGGGTTAGATCCGACGGGGTCTCGGTAGGGCTCCACGAAGCTGTGGAACCGCGAGCTTGCTTTTAACCACTGTGGGTTAGATCCGACGGGGTCTCTGCAGGGATCCACGAAGCTGTGGGTCCGCGGTTAATTGTGGTGCATTTTGCAAATGTGATTTGATATTGGCATTTCCGGAAATGAGTGCTTTCGAACGGTTTTCATGATTGCATGCATTGACTAAGTGTGTAAGAGGTAAGTTGTTCGTTTGGCCTACTTGGCTAGGATGGCTTTAGAGTATTTTGACGTTTATGTTAAATCCTTTATTTGTGGATTTTGATGTTGGGAGACGAACCTTGTGGTCGTTCTTGTGTACTGTGAGTTGATGAGATTTTGGGCTAAAATCCCAATGGTCTTGTAAAAGTCATTTTACGGATTTGGGGCTAAAATCCCAACGGTTTGGTAAAGGTCGTTTTTCGGAAAGTAAACCTTTGGGGCGGTGACCCCTTTCGTATTTTGGGTTTTTGAAAAGTAGGATTTGATAATCCTAAATCATTTTCTATTAAAACTCCCGATGGTATTTCAAATTATTTTATAGATTATTTCCCTTGATATTTTGATCTTGAAATTTTGGGAAGTCTTTACTCAAACTCTCACCTCGGGAAGTGTTCATCTTGTTGTATTTGAACCTTTGAGGATTCCGAATTATTATCGTTCGTGGAATGTGAATTGTATGGCTCGTATTTGCACTTTGTTCTTGCACTAGCAAAACAGTGGAGTTTTGCTAACCCCCGAGTATTCGGGGGGTGGATGTCTATTTTTGCATTCAGGTTTTGGAGCATAACACAGGGTCGGCACGAAGGATGATGAAAGATGAACGATACTAATCACACGAGGATCCGTTGATGTCGTATTGGTCTAGTTGTATTTTCTTTTCCGCTGCAGTATCTTTTCCCCGTTGTACGGGAGTTTATTGTACTTTGACCCCTGCGTGGGTATATGTTGTAATTGAGTTGTATATTTTCATTGAAAGACCAAATCGGTCTACTGAGTCATTTAGCCTTGAAGGCATTGTCGAGATGTTAAATGTTGTTACCAGCCATGAATCCGTAGGAAAGCTAAAGATACTAACAATATTAATCGTATTCATCATGAATCCACCAACAAAACGGAACGAATCGGAAGAAAACCCCAAAACCCCCAAATTAATCGAAAATAGGGTTCTAGAAATATTACCTTTGAAGATTCAAGTACTAAGATCCGTAGAACACGCGTTAAATTGATTATCCGAGCCTCACAACCGAAGGGAAATGATGAAAATCGACCCCCGAATGAAGAATGCTCGCCTCGGGAAGTGTTCATCTTGTTGTATTTGAACCTTTGAGGATCCCGAATTATTATCGTTCGTGGAATGTGAATTGTATGGCTCGTATTTGCACTTTGTTCTTGCACTAGCAAAACAGTGGAGTTTTGTTAATCCCCGAGTATTCGGGGGGTGGATGTCTGTTTTTGCATTCAGGTTTTGGAGCATAACACAGGGTAGGCACGAAGGACGATGAAAGATGATCGATACTAATCATATTAGTTTTGTATGAGAAATTGTGTGTGTTTTGGAACTATGTTTTTGCATAACGGAACTAATATGATTAGTATCGTATACATCATGAATCCATCAACAAAACGGAACTAATCGGAAGGAAATCCCAAAACCCCCAAATTAATCGAAAATAGGGTTCTAGAAATATTACCTTTGAAGATTCAAGTACTAAGATCCGTAGAACACGCGTTAGATTGATTGCCCGGGCTTCACTACCAAAGAAAAATGGTGAAAATCAACCCCCCAATGGATAATGATGAAGAACTCTCCCCCTCTCTCTCACTCTCTCTCGCGTCGCAGGAAGAAGAAGAAGAAAATGAGCAGCTGACGCTCAAAACGACACAGTTATAGGGGTTGACCGCATTGTGTGCCGCGGCACAGCTTAGGTGTGCCGCGGCACAGGCCAAAAATTTACTCAAGATCATCTACCTCTCTTCTTCCTCCTCCCATCTAGAGCGATTTTCTCCTAAATCGAGGCAAGTACCTTGCCCATACTTTTCTTATTTTGTGGATATGATGATCGGTGATCGTCTTGGTGTGTTTGTTTGGTTGTTTGAAATGAAGTTTCAAAAGATTTCGGTTTGGCCTCGTTAAAGGCTCTCTTTCAAAACGCGTGTGTGTTTTGTAAACGTTGTGTTTTGGGAATTGATTATTTTGAACGTTGAAGGATTTGATGATGATACTCCTATTGTTTAAAGTTATGGAATCGTGTATTCCGTATTTAATCTTGTCATTGTGTTTTGAAGAGTTTGATAATGGTGTCGAGTTAATGGCCATCTCTAGTGAGTATTCTTAATGAACTTACATTCTTAGCATGTTAGTATTGCATGAGTAACGTGTGTGTGTGTATGCTCACTACGGGTATCGTTGGTTACTACCCAATAGAAGTTTGTGTAAAAATGTGTGGATTTGTATTTGGATAATAAAATTATTGTTAGAGTAATAATACTCGATGTGTGCTTAATTCTGTTAGTTTACGGGTTTTTATAGATAGGGCATGGTTAGGTCTGCTTATATGTATTTCTCCATATTTAAAGGGATGTCATCAATGAAATAATACACACTTTTGTCCTACTTTATTATCTCAGTTATTTTTCCTTCAACACGTTATCAGCACGTAGTTCCTAACTGAGCAATAAAAATCCCTCTCGATTTTTTTCTGCAAAATTCCGAAAAAAATAAACGAAAAATCGGCTGCCAGAAACCCTAACCGCCACCGGTCGTCTTCTTCACTGACTCACGCCGCTACCTCCTCCCCCGGACGCGACACCCCCCTCCGATCAGAAACCCTAGACATCCAGTCCCGCCGCGAGTTCAAGCCCCGCCGCTAGAGATGTTAAACGGGCTAGCCCTAGCGGTTCCGGGCTAGCCCTAGCGGGCTTCGGGCTAAACGGTCCGGGCTAAAAAAGCCCGAATTTAAACGGGCTAGGAAATATTGGCCCTAACCCTAACCCTAACGGGTTTCGGGCTAAACGGGCTAAACGGGCTAAATATTTAAAAAATCTATTTTTTATTTTTTTATAAGTAAAAAAAACAATGACAATATATTTTATATATATAGTAACAACTATACTATAATAAATATAACAAAAAATACACTTTTATGTCTATATATATATATATATACACACAAAAGTGTATTAACAAATACAGTAATAATATATATTATATATAATATTAATATATATTATATATATAATATTAATATAGTATATATATATATATATCGGGCTTCGGGTTAGTCCTAATGGGCTTCGGGCTAAACGGTACGGGCCAAAAAAGCCCGGATTTAAACGGGCTAGGAAATATCGGCCCTAACCCGATTTTTTGGCGGGTTAAACGGGCCAACCCTACGGGCCCGAGCCCGTTTAACATCTCTACCCGCCGCTTATCCGCACCAGATCGGACCTCGTGCATCCAACCCCTCCGATTCCCGATTTGATTTCGACCTCCGTGTAGACCACCCTGGATCGCAACTCTCGTCGAATATCTACCATAAATCTGACTGCGACCCTCCACCCCGCTCGTTTTCAGAAACGCCGAAGCGCCGCCATCCTATGGACCCGACCTCCGACCGTCATTTTTTCAGGTCGATTTTCACCGATTCCAATAGCGACCGCCCGCTACTTCAGTCAGCCTGACAATCCCGACCTGTCCAGTCACGTCTCCGACCCATCCGCTGCAATTTTCTGGCCCCCTCGTCCAGCCTTCGACCCGATTGTCCAACCCGTCGCTGCAGTCCAGAACTCGGCCCGTGACCGAGACCCAGAAGGAGCAGACTCAACCCAGTTGCTGACCCAGACCCGACCCAGTTGCTGAGCCAGACCCGACTCGGTTGCTGACCCAGACCCGGCCCGACTCGTTCGGCAGTCCCGTTTTCACTCCGTTTTCTGCCCATATTCACGAAGTAAAGTACACAATACGAACCCTACTATCTGCAATGTGCAATTTATAAATATTTTTTTTAAATATCTTTGATTGCATACTTATACCCGAATTTATTTATGCTTAATTAAATCAAAAGCATAATACATTATTAACTTTAATTAAATTAAAGTGAATTGCTTTAAATAGCTCGGAATAAAATTAATTTACATGAACTAAGCGTAGATTGCGCCATAAGACACCTCTTTGACTGCATATATCCGTGTATAGATATATTCACGGGTTATGTGATTATATATAATTATACATATATTTTGCATACATATATAGATATGGCATGCAAATTAGGCTTCATCATTAGTAGATTTTTAGAGGACTTATAAGTTATATCTACTACCTACATTAACTCGAACCATGATAAAGTAATTTCATTGGTCACCTTCAATAGCATCGAAAGTAATTTATCGACATATCTTTGTTCTGAAAAATAATAACCCTCCACATTATTGAAAATTTTATCATGGAAAGTACTCATGATATACTGTGAAAACTCATTTTTCTTTTTTTCTTGTCTCAAGATGGCTGATCCAACTCGTCCTGAATTTGACATATTGGACTCAGAAGGACTTGAGTACCATAGATGGGTTTCGACGTAGAAACCACTTTTGTTGCTAAAGACTATAGTGCTACTATCTTTGAAAAAGCAGGCGAAGTACCGTCTGACAAAACCAAAGCTAGTGCATTAATGTTCCCTAGGCGACATATCGACCCCAGTCTAAGATGGGAATATTTGCAGTTGAAATTCCCGAAAGAACTGTGGGATGCCCTTAAGGGCCGTTTTGGGAACATCCACAATACCTTGCTCCCAAAGTTAACCGTGCAGTGGAATGAAATCCGCTTGCTTGATTATAAACGGATCAACGATTTCAACAAAGATATGCTCCGTCTGAAGGCACGTTTTAATTTATATTGAAAGGACATAACAGAAGATGATATGATCCAGAAAACCCTTTCCACCTTCCCTACTTCTGCCCTTATACTAGCGAACCAGTATAGGCTGGAGTATGACTACAAATGCATCACTACCTTCAATAAGCTTATCAACCTACTGCAAGTAGCTGAAAGGCATAATGAAGTGCTAGTGAACAACAATGACAGGCCTGCTCGGACAATGAAAGTTCCCGATGCCAATTATGGCAAAGTGAAAGGTGGAAAGAACCCCAATGCACAAGGGACTGGTCATGGCAACCCCAAACCACAACGTGGAAAAGGGCAAAACGGTCAAGGATGTGGTCGAGGACGTGGGGGTTCTTCCAATGTAATGAGAAGACTTGGTGCTCCCGGCTCTTCTAGCCAAGGAAATAAAGCACCTACCCCCCATGTCGCTCCCAAAGTCAGAGTTGGCGATGAACCGTGCTATCGATGTGGAGATGCTGGACATTGGTACAAGAACTGCCGTGCAAGCAAGCAAGTCGCAGCATACTACAAGAAATATAGAGAGTCCAAAGAACGGGAAGCTCACTATATGGATGGAGATGCTCTCGACGAGTCCCCCAACGTTAATTTCACAGTCACCGATAATCGCAATGAGCCATACGTGTCACAGTCATTAGAGGCACCCTTTTATGACTGAATGTCATCATTATGTTTACTTTCTCATTTACATTTGGCATTGTTACCTCAAAACGATTTTATCAATGTTTTATGTTCAGTAATGGTGTGATGAAACTTTATTTTTCTAGAACCTAATGATTCAAAGAATACAATCACAACCACTACTAAACGAGTACGGAAATGGAATACAATCGAAAACCCATCTACAATTCATGTAAGTTCGTACAAAAACAACAACGAGGGCGGATCACAACCGAACCCTCTAGATTTCACAAATACAATGAAACTTACCATGAAATTGTAGGAAAAACAATAATACCACCAAGATTAATCATATACACCATGGATTAATCAACGATACGGCACAAATCGGACAAAAACTCAAAACCCCCCAAATTTCTCAAAAGTAGGGTTCTAAGAGATTTTACCTTGATTCAATCGATAAAAGATGTTTATATGATGATAACTTGGTGCTAGGAACTCGAAATCGTGGATGGATGATGACCCGATCAAACTCTAAGCTTCCAAACGCCCCAAATCGCCTAACCCTCGGAGAAGAAAGAAGGAGGGAAGAAATGGGGCTGAAAAACGCGACTGGACCCTTAAATACATCACAGACGCATGACCAATCATGCACGATCAATCGCTCGTGCGTCCGGTCGTGTGCTAGGCCACTTGCCGACTACCATCGCCATGCACGAGCACTGCGCACGAGCAGCCGCTAAAAATGAAAATATCGGGAAAAGAAAATACGGATATTAAAATAAGTTTCATCCCGAAACTTAAGAAACAAACAACTCGGGATACCTAGCACGCATGCTACCCTCGGTTTCCCAAGTTGCCTCCTCGACACCATGCCTCGACCACTGCACTTTGACCAAAGGGATGGTCTTATGCCTTAGTCGCTTCTCGCGGCGCTCCAAGATCTTCAAGGGACGCTCCTCGAAGGCAATATCCTCAGCGATATCGATCTCACCATAGTCGATGACGTGATTAGGGTCCGGAACATATTTCCTCAGCTGGAAAACATGGAAAACGCTATGAACGTGACTCAAGGCCGGAGGTAACGCCAAATGGTATGCCAACTCGCCGACTCTCTCGAGAATCTCAAAGGGCCCATTAAATCTCGGACTCAATTTTCCCTTCTTCCCGAAGCGGAAAACTCCCCTCGTCGGCGACACCTTTAGCAAAATGTGGTCGCCCACCTCGAATTCCAAATGTCGACGACGGACGTCAGCATATGACTTCTATCGGCTCTGAGTATTCAACATCCTCTCCCAAATAAATTCCACCTTCTGTCTCGTCTCTAAAGCGATATCCGGTTCGGTCCCGACCAAATCGGACGCCTCGTTCCAACAAATCGATGATCGACATCGCCGCCCATAAAACGCCTCATACGGTGCCATTCGAATCGATGCGTACCAACTATTGTTGTACGTGAACTCGATCAATGGCAAATGCTCTTCCCAGTCACTGCTTCAGTCGAGAGCACAAGCACGCAACATATCCTCGAACGTCTGGATAATGCGTTCTGACTGTCCATCTGAATGAGGATGAAAGGAGGTACTCAGACGCAAACGAGTACCCAACGCCTTATGCACCGCCTGCCAAAAGTGCGATACAAAATGGCCATCCCGATCTGAAATAATAGACTTTGGAGTACCGTGAAGCCTCACAATCTGTGCAATAAACACACGAGTCAATTTCTCCGGACCCCAAGTATCCTTGATGCCCAGAAAATGTGCCGACTTGGTCAGACTGTCCACAATCACCCAAACCATATCCATGCCCGATCTCGATTTTGGCAAACTCATGATGAAGTCCATAGAAATATCTTCCCATTTCCATTCCGGAACGGGAAATGACTGTAATAACCCAGCCGGTCGCTGATACTCGATTTTGACCTACTGACAAGTCAAACATCTCGCTACAAACTGTGCGCCCCCTACTTCATATCATTCCACCAAAATTTCCTCCTCAGGTCATTGTACATCTTACTCAAACCAGGATGAACGGAGTAAGGCGTAGCATGGGCCTCTTGCAAAATACTCTGCCTCAATTCCGAGTCATTCGGTACACAAAGCCGACTCTGGAATCTCAACACACCATCTTCGTGAATCACAAACCCAAGAGACTTTCCCTTAAGAACATTCTCTCTGATTTGAGTAATAATCGGATCCTCCAACTTCAGTTTAATCTCTTCGATCAAAGCCGACGAAATCTCTAAAGCGCAAAGTTGCCCGACAGCTCCCGGCAACAAAATCTCAACATGGAACTCGATCAAAACCCGCTGAAGCTGAGATTGAGACGTAAGTATCTCGAGCATCCACAACGCAACCGGTTTCTGACTCAAGGCGTCGGCCACGATGTTCGCCTTGCCCGGATGATAAACGATTTCGAGGTCATAATCCTTAATCAACTCCAACCACCTCCTCTACCTCATATTCAACTCCTGCTGAGTAAATATGTACTTCAGACTTTTATGATCGGTAAAAATCTGACATGCAGAGCCAAGAAGATAGTGACGCCAAATCTTGAGCGCAAAAACAACTGCCGCTAACTCCAAATCGTGAGTAGGGTAGTTAAGCTCAAACGGCCTCAACTGTCTTGACGCAAACGCAATAGTCTTGTCATGCTGCATAAACACGCACCCAAAACCTTGACCCGAAGCATCGCTATAAACGGCAAAACCCTCGTTGCCACATGGCAATGCTAAAATTGGGGCTGAAGTCAAACGCTTCTTCAGCTCCTCAAAACTCGACTGCCTCTCGTCATTCCAGACGAATTTCTCGAATTTCTGGAGCAACTGTGTAAGTGGCCGAGCTAGTTTCGAGAACCCCTCGACGAACCTATGATAGTAGCCAGCCAAACCCAAGAAACTACGGACCTCCTTCACATTATTGGGCGGTGCCAAATCCAACACTGCCTCAATCTTCTGTGGATCCACACGGACTCCCTCTGCTGAAATCACGTGACCCAGAAACATCACTTCCTTCAACCAGAACTCACATTTCGAGAACTTCGCATAGAGTCGCTCGGTCCTCAAAATGTCTAACACCACACGCAGATAATGCGCGTGTTCCTCCTCGTTCCTCGAATAAATAAGGATATCGGCAATAAAGACGACGACGGACTTATCCAAATACTCGATAAAGGCTTTGTTCATCAACTGCATGAACACTGTCGGCATGTTAGTTAACCCGAATGGCATAACCACAAACTCATAATGTCCGTATCTCGTCCGAAAAGCTGTTTACGGAACATCAGACTCCCTTACCCGAAGCTGGTAGTACCCCGATCTCAAGTCGATCTTCGAGAATACCGCAACTCCCTGCAACTGATCGAACAAGTCATCAATCCTCGGCAAGGGATACTATTCTTTATGGTCACCTTGTTTAGCTCGCGATAGTCGATGCATAAACGCATCGAACCATCATTCTTCCGCACAAACAGAGCCGGTGCTCCCCAAGGTGAAGCGCTCGGTCGAATATATCCTGACTCAAGAAGCTTACTCAACTGCTTCTTTAACTCAGCCATCTTTGAAGGTGCCATGCGATACGGCGCCTTCGAAATCGGAGCTGCACCGGCTCCAGCTCGATAGCGAACTCAACCTCACGGTGCGGTGGCAACCTCGGCAACTCATCAGGAAAGACATCAATAAACTCACTAATGACTGGAATCGATGAAATCTCGACTCCACCATTCTCCGCTTTCAAGGCGTAACACCAATAGCCAGTACACCTCTTCCGCAGGAGTCTCGTCGCCTTCAAGGCATTAATAATGAACTTCTGGTTTACCCTCTTTCGCCCTGCGAAAGAGTGCTCGGTGCCATCCTCGACTAACATGGTGATGATTCTCGTGCGGTAGTTCATGATCGCACCATGCCGCTCGAGCCAATCATCCCCGAGAATCAAATCCTCACCCTCAATATTCACAACAATAAGATTAGAGGGCCAAGCTCTCTCACAAATAAACATAGGACAGTCTCGGACCTCTCGATCACCAACGATCCTATCACTGCTAGGAAGTTTAACGATGAAAGGCTTACAAGGCGACAAACAGTCAAGACTCAAACGGTGCACACACTCCAGAGAGATGAATGAATGCGTGGCACCCGAATCAAAAAGTACACTGACAGGATGAGACTGAATATGAACGGTACCTGTAGCCACTGTAGCCGTCGGATCATCGGCCCTCCTCATCTCATAGACACGCGGATGGGCGGAGCCGACACTGGAAGCTCCCCCTCTAGCAGACTGACCCCGACCTCTCCCTCGACTGGTACTCGGCGGAGACTGTGGAGAAAACGAGCTCTAGTTCACACTCGGCTCCCTAGGCGCTGGAAAGGAAGCCTGGGCACCGTGAATCTGTCCCACCCGCTAATAAAAGAAAGCCTTGTGGCCCGACTTACCACAAGTATGACAAGTCAACTGCGGATGAGGACACTCCTGGTTCTTATGGCCTGACTTGCCACAGTTAAAGCATGTGACATCACGAATGGAGGTATTGGCAGTACCTCGAAAACCCCCAGAAAAACGAGCTGAACCGCCCGCAGGAATATTTGTTGACTAAGATTTCTGCTGCCCTCCACCCTTGTGGCCCGAAAAGTTTCCGACGGACTTCTGCTTCTTGCTCTCACGAGCCGCCTCACTGTCCGTCACATACATATCATATGCAAGAGCTCTACTCTGATAATCCTTCAAGGTGGTGCAGATGAGCCCAGACATGTAGTCACGAATCGTCGGTTTCATCCGTCTGGAAAAGTGGAAAATTTTGTCACTCTCCTCTATAACTTGGGCCTTCACGAAGCCCAACTCCCGGTTGAAATCGGCAATAGCTTGAGAAACAGGAATATCCCGAGGTTGAGCATCATAAAAGACATGGACTCGAGCTTGTCTAACTGGCCACGGGCAATATTCGGTTTCCATCAGGTCCTTGAATTCCTCCCAAGAAGCAACATGGTCCTTAGGCTCAACAGCCTCCCACCAATCAGTAGCGTCCCCAGTGAGAAAGTACTGGGCAATGGGGACCTTGCGGTCTTCGGGACAGTTGGTGGCAACAAAGACTTTGGATATCTCCTTGATCTACCCCTCCCAGCCGATCGGGTCTGAAGCCCCCGAAAACAGAAGAGGATGCATCTTGATGACATCCTGAAGCCAACGATCCGCTCCGCCCCGAGTAGCAGGGGCCAGAGTCGTGTTCTGAACCGCCTGGGCTATCACAGCCATTTGGTTCACCATTTGTTGCATCACCGCCGCAACACCAAGATCAAAGCCATCTTGAGTAGTAGCATGGCTATGACGGTCATCAGTACTGCCGGCTCTAGAAGAATGTGACGTGGCCGCCTCACCGGCGGCCCCACGTCCCCAGTTGCGTCCACGGCCACGACCACGGCCTCTTCCAGCATCCATACTGGTGTTAAAAGGTAGCAAAAGCAACTCGATGATAAGTATGAGAGGAAAAACAGCCACAGTTCAAGAAATGGAAATACGGTACGAGAAATCAAAAAATCGAGTAAGAAAAACTTACGAGCACTGGAAGTACCGAGATGCTGGCAGCGGTGTGACGATGTGCAAAACAAAACGTAACTAGACCCAAATAACCGACAAGCCTAGGTATCCATAAACCTAGTGCTTTGATACCATTTTCTGTAACACCCCCGAGATATTAAAGGTGTATTACAGTGCAGTGGACCCCTACATGGGACCCACCAGGCTAAATAAGAATTACCACTCGCCTAATCGTCTCGGTTAGCGAGAAAACACACATCATCAAGATGAAAATTAAATAACACGCCCGGTACAACCGGAGAAATAAGCCTCACCGACAAACATAAATAACTTTCAATGATACAAACCACAATCCGAGTGAAAATGCCTAAATACTCGCGAGTACAATCTACAAGTTTATAATTTGGAAAAACAACCACATCAAAAAGGACAACAGAAATAAAGGGACTCAAATGCACATGTCAACGACCCTAGCCAGCATCCTCGTACTGTCCCAGCGCCTGCTCGTCCGGCTGAACATAACCTGAAATTCATAAAAAGAATTTTCCCAAAACGGGTCCCCAAAGGAGTTAGCAATTACGCTAGTACAAGTAATCAAGGCAAACCATTCACTTACACATTTCACAGTACATGCACCAATTCATTTCAAAAACCAAAACCAAACATGTCTTTTCCGAAAAACAAACAGTCAATAATCAATTTGCCTAGAACCGGGGTAAAGCCACTGATCCCACTAGAGGCCTCTAAAGACCCTCTCGAGCTGGCCATATCATAAAACAAATCACGCACAGGCATTGCCTAGGACCGGGGTAAAGCCATTGATCCCACTCGAGGCCTCTAAGGACCCTCCCGAGCTGGCTAGCGAATCAAACTCGTGAATTCGGGGCTAAACCACTGGATTCCCTCGAGGCCCCGTCGGATCCTCCCGAGGTGAGGAAAGCACACACAAATACATCACCATTTCATGTTAAGCATAAAGGTTTCCAAAAATACTTGCCTTGAGTAATTGACGACGACTCGAACGGAAAGAAAAATCAAGCACGAACGCTAGGAACCGACGAACCCAAACATAATGATTCGAATAATACAATCAGAACCACTACTAAATGAGTACGAAAATGGAATACACCCGAAACCCACCTACGATTCATGTAAGTTCGTACAAAAACAACAACGAGGGTGGATCGCAGCCGAACCCTCTCGATTTCACAAATACAACAAAACTTACTATGAAATCGTATGGAAAACAACAATACCACCAAGATTAATCATATACACCATGGATTAATCAACGATACGGAACAAATCGGACAAAAACTCAAAAACCCCCAAATTTCCCAAAAGTATGGTTCTAAGAGATTTTACCTTGATTCAATCGGTAAAAGATATTTAAATGATGATAACTTGGTGCTAGGAACTCGAAATCGTGGATGGATGATGATACCCGATCAAACTCTAAGCTTCCAAACGCCCCAAATCTCCTAACCCTCGGAGAAGAAAGAAGGCGGGAAGAAATGGGGCTGAAAAACGCGACTGTCTCCTTAAATACATCACGGACGCACGGCCAATCATGCACGATTAATCGCTCGTGCATCCGGTCATGCGCTAGGCCACTGACCGACTACTGTCGCCATGCACGAGCACTGCGCACGAGCAGCCGCTCGTGCGTCCTGCTCGTGCGTCCTTGGGACTTACTGCCGAACATCGGTTGCACACGAGCAGCATGCACAACCATTTGATCGGGTACTTGGTCGTGCGCTAAGCCACTGCCCAACTTCTGTCCAACACGCACGAGCAACGCGCACGAGACCCCGCTCGTGCGTCCTGCTCGTGTCCACTGCCGAGCACCGGACGCGCACAAGCACCACGCACAGTCAAAAGCTCGTGTGGCCTGCTCGTGTGCAAGGTTCAAAGGCTAACATCGAGCCTGACACGACTCCGAAAGCACCCAGAACGAAACCAACTTTGAAATACATGATACGCGACCGGAACACCAAACGAAAGTTTACAACCCGCATAATAACATAAGACGGACATACGACAACCCCGAAATGGCGGTTCCGAATAACAATCACGAGAATCGGACCACTTAGCCACGGAGAACTAGTAGACGCAGAATTGGATGACAAAAATCCCAGAAATTCGTATTCTCGAAATACCAATACGGTTACAAGCGAGTCGCCAAAGATGAAAAATACACCAAAAATGAAAATACCGGGAAAAGAAAATGCGGATATTACAGCACCTAGGGCCCCTCGAACCTTACTAATCTTTAAAGATATACGTAGCAATGGTTTCCACGTCGAAACCCACTGTGGGAATGGAATCGAGTTCCTTTATATTACATCTAATGAATGTGGACGTAAACGCATATTAGAAAAACTTAAGAGTTAAAATAGTGGACTTTACACCACAACCATTAGGGTACTCGAATCCTATGCTATCACCATAAATGAAATTTGGGACAAAGACTCATATAGGCTTTGGCATGATAGACTAGGTCATCCCGGTCGAGATATGATGATCCGTATCTTAAAGAACTCGCACGGACATCCCTTCTTTCGAGTGAAAAAAGGGCAACAACTCAACACAAAGAACAGTATTGATGTTAATCATGCTATGTTGTCTAAAGAAATAGAGACATATGCCCCTCCTAAGCAATTGACTATGTCAAAAGCACATCGCTCATTCTGCAAAGCCTGCTCTTTAGCTAAAGTAGGAGCGAGACCTTCCTACACTAAAGATACTAAAGCGAACATCCCATTCTTACAACGTATATAAGGAGATATTTATGGACTCATCCACCCATAATGCGGACCATTTAGGTACTTTATGGTATTGGTGGATATTTCGACACGCTGGTCACATGTCGCACTCATTTCCACTCAAAATGCTGCATTTTCAAAACTCCTAGCTCAGATCATTCGTCTAAGGACTCACCATCCTGATCACCCTATCAAGTCTATTCGACTCGATAATGCATGAGAATTTACATCTAAAGTACTGCATGTCAATCGGAGTCGATGTAGAGCATCCCGTTCCCCATGTGCATACTCAAAATGGTCTCGCAGAGGCAACCATCAAAAGAATCCAAATGGTAACACGGGTATTGGTTTTGCGCACCAATCTTCCCATCCCTTCTTGGGGATATGCAGTCCTACATGCAATCGTACTTATTCATTTCAGACCCACCGTTGGCCAACCATTCTCTGCGTACCGGTTGGTAACTGGATATGAGCCAGATATCTCACATCTACGCATATTTGGTTGTGCAACATATGTGCCGACTGCGCCCCCACAACGCAATAAGATGGGTCCTCAGAGACGTTTAGGTATTTACGTTAGATATGAATCCCCAACAATCATCCGCTACTTAGGACCCTTGACAGGTGATCTCTTTACCGTGCATTTTGCGGATTGTCACTTCAATGAGTCAGAATTCCCGTCGTTAGGGGGAGAGGAGAAAAAGAAATTTCTCAAAGAATGACAGGAATTGTCCTGGTCCGTCCCTAGTCTGTCACATTATGATTCACATACCTCACTATGTGATCGTGAAGTACAACGAATCCTCGATCTTCAGAACGTAGCAGATTCGATGCCTGATGCGTTTACTGATATCGCCAAAGTGACAAGATCACACATTTTAGCTACAAATGTGCCTACAAGGTTAGAAGTCCCCAATAAGGGGCACATCACCAATGTACCGAGTGATGCGATCGCACCCAATGGAAGCGCGATCGAGGCCATGGCTCCCAAAAGGAAAAAGGGGCCCCACCTAGTTCGAATACACCCTCCCAAGGAAGAAAAGGGTAGGTGAGGCACAAATCAACCCATTAATCATCAATACTGGGAATCTTTCCCACGAGATTGTCTCTGACTATTGATATGTCCACGAATCATTACTGGGGGACGCCCCGAAGATCGATTCGACATTAGAGAACAAAGAGATCTCGATCAACTATGAAAGTGCGTCTGATTTGATGGAAATCGACCACTCATATTGATTATGTGTTTGCATACACAGTTGCTCAAGAAATCATAGACCACGATGATATCGATTCACGCTCTGTTGAAGAATGTCAACGAAGAGCCGATTGGGCTAAATGGAAAGAAGCTATCTAGGTAGAGCTAGACTCTCTGACAAAACGCCAGGTATTTGGCCCAGTAGTGCTAACTCATCCAAGTTTAACGCCTGTTGGACATAAATGGGTTCTTGTCAGAAAGCGTGATGAGAATCACGAAGTCCTAAGGTACAAGGCTCGCCTTGTTGCACAAGGTTTCTCACAATGCCCTGGTATCGATTATGAGGAAACGTACTGTCCCGTAATGGACGTTATTACGTTTCGCTATCTAATTAGCCTAGTTATTTCCGAAGGATTGCAAATGCAACTAATGGACGTGGTCACTGTGTATCTCTATAGGGATCTAGATACGGAGATTTACATGAAAGTGCCCGAAGGCATTTCATTACCCAAATCAAGTAACTCCAGACCACGGAGTGCGTATTCAGTCCGTTTGAAACGCTCACTTCACAGTTTGAAACAATCCGGAAGGATGTGGTATAACCGTCTGAGTGAATACATGATTGGAAAGGGATACAAGAACGATGAACTGTGTCCTTGCGTCTTTGCAAAGAAAATAAGTTCCGAATTTGCGATCATTGCAGTATATGTCGACGATATGAATATAATCGACACTCTTGATGAAATAAGAGAAACCACCGGGTACTTGAAAACTGAGTTTGATATGAAAGATCTTGGGAAGACTCGTTTCTATCTTGGTATTCAGATAGAACATAGAGTTTGTGAAATTCTCATCCACCAGTTTGCTTATGTCCAGAAGATGCTTAGACGCTTTAACATGGACAAAGCACACCCGGTTAGCACTCCCATGATCGGTCGTAGCTTGGATGCGAAGAAAGATTCATTTCGTCCAAAGAAAGATGACGAGGAGCTTTGGGAGCTGAAATTCCCTACTTAAGTGCAATAAGGGCTCTATAGTACTTAGCTCAATGTACGCGACCGGACATCGCCTTCTCAGTGAACTTGATGGCTCGGTTAGTTCAGCACCGACGCACCGTCACTGGAATGGTATCAAGAATATATTCCGATACCTAAAAGGAACCATTGACTTGAGACTATTCTTTCCCTACAAGCAGGCAAAAGAAGCTGCTTCCGTAAAGGCAAATGCTGAAGTAAATGCTAATGCCATAGAACCTACCCCGACGAACATATTGGTAGTGGTAGGATTTGCTGATGCAGGGTACCTCTCCGATCCACACAAAGGTCGTTCTCAAACTGGCTATGTATTTGCTATGGGGAACACCGCTATATCTTGGAGATCTACTAAGCAAACCCTTGTAACTACCTCATCTAATCACGCCGAGATTATCGCTTTGCATGAGGCGGTAAGAGCTATCATTACACATATCATAGGTAACAGTGGACTAAGTAATGTCACTGAAGCACCCACATGCATATATAAAGATAATGCAGCTTGCATCGAACAGATGAAGCTTGGGTATATCAAGTGGGATAACACAAAACACATATCTCCAAAATTCTTCTACAATCAGCAACAACAGTCTCTTCTCAATATTCAAGTAAAGCAAGTGAAATCTGAGGAGAATGTGGCCGATTTGTTCACCAAATCCCTGCCCAAAGCCGTGTTTGAAAAACATGTGAGAACTATCGGAATACGGAGAATTTCCAAACTCCCGAAATCGATGTAAAGGTAGAGGGAGAAGGGTGAGTCATAAAGAAACTTACTCACCGACGTTGTACTCTTTTCTTTGACGAAGGTTTATTTTCTCCCAGTGGATTTTGTTACTTGTCAAACTTTTTAATGAGGCAAACGACACATGACAAGTTTTTCAAAATATCCTTGATTGATGTACAAGTCAGGGAGAGATGTAGACTTGAGGGGGAGTCTTACATCTACACCGTACGTTATACTCTTTTCCTTCTAAGGATCATTTTTCCCACATGGTTTTTATAACTTGGAAAGGTTTTTAACGAGGTAACAAGATGTACGATTTTAGGGATCGATGGAACGGTCACCTTAGTAGCGCTATGATCAAATGTAACGATCATATGAGAGGATAGATTCAAATGACAAAGTCTAAACTTGATGTGTCTAGATGTTGTACTCTTTTCCCTACGATCAAGACATTTTTTCCACTGGGTTTTTGCTTGACGAGGTTTTAACGAGGCAACATGACATGCGCTTGTAGACTATGCACAAGGGGGAGTGTTAAAGTAATAATACCCAATGTGTGTCTAAGTCTGTTAGTTTACGGGCTTTCGTAGATAGGATATGGTTAGGCCTGCTTGTATGTATCTCCTCATATTTAAAGGGATGTCATCAATGGAATAATACACACTTTTGCCCTACATTATTGTCTCAGTTATTTTCCCTTCAACAATTATTTTGTAATTTGAATTAAATTTTTGAAAATTAGTAAATCATTAAATTGAAAAATGAGGAATATAAGCATAATTAATCTATCATGTAAAGGACAACGGTGCTTTTAGTGGTAGTGTGCATCTGAAGAGACTATTGTACCCTTCTCATTTCTTTCTTTTTGTCTTGGATCTAATAATACTTAATTAATAATAATATTATTAAGTATTCAACAACAATAAATCTTAAACCACAACAACACCAGAGCCTTAGTCCCAAAATATTCAACAACAATAAATCTTAAAAAATAATCGTATAATATTAAATTAAATTAAAAGGACAATTAATTTTCGAAAAAAAATCCTTTTTTTACGGAGATCTCTCACGGACCTCCACCCAATAAGTTTTTCGGGCAGGGCCGCCGCATACCTGGACGGTCGACCATTTTTTTTATTTATTATTTTTTTTACATCAGGTCGCTGCCCTTTCTGGCGACCCGCCGCCGACTGACTTTTTTTATTTTTATTTTTTACGTTAGGTCACTGCCCTCTCCGATGACCTGACGCCGCCGGCCAGCAGAATTCCGCCGACCGGTAATTTTTTTTACGTTACGCTGTCGGCCTGTTTTCTGACGGGGCACCGCCGACGTCCGTCCAAATTTTTTTTTGGTACGCAAGGCCGCTGGTCTATTTTTCGGTGGGCCACCGTCGGTGTCCGATCCCCATTTTTTTTAAAGCCAGACCACCGTCGATGGAACTCCGGACACCGGCCATTTTTTTTTACGCCAGGCTGTCGGCCTGCTTTCCAGTGGGCGGCGCTGGCGACGGCGGACCTCCAGGGACCGACCAACTTTTTATTTTCTTAACGCCAGGCCCACGACCTATTTTCTAACGTGCCACCATCGGCGTTCTGCGGACCTCCGACGACCGATCAATATTTTTTTTATTTAAGCCAGGCCACCGCCGACGACCGGCAGACCTCCAGCGCCCGGTCTTTGTTTTTTTTCTATGTCAGACCGTCAACCTGCTTTCCGGTGGGCTACCGCCGACGGGGCGTTCCTCCGACAATTGGCCTTTTTTTAAGCCACGCCGCCGTCCTGTTTCCGCGGACCTCCAGCGACCGGCCAACATTTTTTTTTCGCCAAGACGTCGGCGTCCGGCCAACCTATAATATAAAGGACAATGGTGTTTTTTTATGGTGGTAGTTTGCACCGAAAAAGACTATTGTACCCCTACCCACTCCCTTCTTTCTTTTTGTGTCGAATTTAATAATACCTAATAATAATATTATTATATATTCAACAACAATACATTTTAAAAAATACTAGAATATTAAATTAAATTAAAAGGACATTTAAAAAAATATATGTTTTATGCTAATCTCTAACGGACCTCTGACCGATCGTTTTTCCGTTAGGGCCACCGCCGACTGATCTCCGCCGACCGGGCATACTTTTATCTTTTTTTTTTTACGCAGGCCGCCAGACTGTTTTCTGACGGGCGGCCGCCGCCAGCCGGCAGACCTCCAGCGACCGTCCAATTAATTCTTTTCTTTTTAGCGCAAGGTCACCAACTTGTTTTCCGGCGGACCGCCAACTAATTTTTTTTAACGCCAGACTCCGACCTAGGACATGTTGGACTAGGACATGTTTGTTGTGGTGATTGGCACCATGCTGCTCTAATTTAACACATAAATAATTGCATCTTGTAAAGTTCGTAATCATAAACCATGAATTGTTGTATACGGAAAAATAAGAATCTTAAAGCAATATGCTGTTCACCTCGGTTTACTTTTTTTTTATACCGTGAATTTTCTATTTTAACTTATAGATTCACTAATTTGTTGAAATTATTCCTCCGGTGTCTATATTTTATGAAAAAATATAATGTACAACATAATATATCGTGCATGGTACATTAGTTATGAATATATTGTACTATCACTACGCCATAAATGGCCTTCCGCAACACCCAAAAAAGTGTGCTCAAAGGGGTAAAAAGTGTTGCTAAAAGCAAAAAAATATGCTACGGTAACACTTTTCCGAAATTTGGTGGTGTTACAAAAACGGCCGCTACCATAGGGGTCTATGCCAACACTTTTTAACTTTATGGCAACACATGAAAAATGTGTTGCTACAGACCCCAATACCAACACTTTTTACCTCTATAGCAATACCAATGAAAGTGTTACTGTTGACCAATGGCAACAACAATATCTCTGTAGCAACATCCATAAACGTGTTATTGTAGACCAATGGCAACACCAATAATCCCTACTGTTAGGGGTGTTCATAACCGGTGCGGTTTTGAATTGCAATTTACGATACCGGTTTTTCGGGTAATGAAAAATTCGGCCCGTGACCCGACCCGAAAAGTCGGGTACCCGAAAAAGCGGGTACCCTATTTTTTCGGGTCGGGTCATAGGGTACCCGGCCCAAAATTTAATACCACTAATTTTAAATTTTTATAAATAATTTGTAATTTTAATATAAATTTATTTTAAAATTTATTATATAAATTAATTCCCCGAGTACTAAATACATTATAAATATTTTCCATACAATAAGTAAATTTCAAAACTAACTAAATATTTTTATATATATATCATTTTTTTGATTATATAATTATGCTTAATTCAATATTTAATTATATATATGAAAGAATATATTATTTTTTATTTAAAGATTTTATAAATTTCCAAACTAGTGAGAATAAATACCATGAGTGAAAATACATTAACATGTATTCTCATATTAAATATATTTCATATTAGTTGAAAGATAAAATTTCATATAATTGCAAATTAAATAATTAAATTTATAAAAAAAACTAATTATTAAAAATAATCGGGTTTTGGTGCAATTTACGCAACAAGTCGGCCCATGACCCGGCCCGATTATATGACTTTTTTTCGGGTCGGGTACCCGGCCCAAAAAAAATTTAAAAATTTTAAAAATACCCGAAATATTTAGTTCGGGTCATCGGGTATTTGGGCCGGGTAGTTCGGGTCGGGTATTTTTGAACACCCCTACCTACTGTAACACCAACTGCTGAAACACATTTTTGTTTTGGCAACACCCTTTTCCATTATTGTAACATTTATTTAGTGAACACTTTTTAGTTTTGGTAATAGTTTAAACCATAATAAAACCATTCAAATAAACCGTAATCAAATAACTTGTCAAAGTTTTACATAAACAAGGCTTTTCAAGCCATCCAAATATACCACGACATTATCATCATTCGACATAAATAAACCAGTCAAAAGCTAACTTAAGTACCATAGAATAACTTAGTACCATCCAAAAGCTAACTTCAGTACCACCGCATTAATACCATGACAATCCGAAAAAAATCCGAAAGATAACATAAATACTAAAAAAAACTTAAATCCGAACTCTGGCCAGCCAATTTTTTCATCATCTCTCGAAACTTTTGGTCAAGTTTCTCTCTGATATGCACTGATCTGGAACGGACGTTGCACATGATGTTGAAGAAGACTTTGACTTCGATTCCTTGTTCTGAATAAGCCTCCCAATTAGCCAAGATGGGTTGTGTCCCTTGCCACCATGAACCAATTTATTAGCCACCTCAACACCTTCCTTTTCGAGAGCTTTCTGAACATCGGCCTATAAAAAGAACGGAAAGTCAGATTCATACTTAGTAAATACTAGAAAAACCGTCCCCTGATTTATTTAAAAGTTTCTACATGCATGATTAATACATAAAAAATTTATCAACAATAAAATAAGGTTTTAGTGTGGCAATTGAGTGGATTCATCGAAATTTTAATCAAATATCGTACATGTATCATTAATCAATGAATTGTCCAACCAATTAAGGCATACGCTATTATTTTCAGTTGAAGAGCTCAGTCCAGATGATTTATTTGGTCGACATACGACAAAACTCCATAATCCACTAGAACTTCTAACCCAAAAGAATGACACTACTCAGCAAAGAGAATAATCAAAATAAAAATGATAAAAGTACCTGCTCACCAACTGGAGAATAATTTTATTAGCAACTGCTGCTTCTATCAGTTTCCATATCGGAACTTTTACCATCTTTTCCTCTTGAATATTGTTGCTGCTCATCAACTGGGGATCTGAGGCCACTGACCTCTCCTTAGAAATTAAACAGAAGCCAGATAGAATAAGAAAATCAATTTAGGGACACAGATCTCTGTTGACCACTGTAGATAGTGTAGAATACAATATAATTACATCTAATGCATACCTACCACTACTTTGTAACAATTAAATGAATATGTAAGCCAAGAGTTCAACATGATTGTAACGATAATTTAAAAGATAAAAGTTAAGAGAGCTCTGCTTTCGCATGTTATTAAAGCAACAAGAAAAAAAGGCATCTTGGTTTAATAAAAAGCAGTAAGAGTGAGCAAACAAATTGATTAATTTTTATGTTAAGAAAATAAGTTTCATTATGAAATCAGGAGAGAACATGAGGACATAAACCTCAAAAAACACATGAATAATGCACATAAATACTGCATGATAATCTCTCAAAATGGAATAGGTAAACCTAAATAGACCTAATGACTTGCACCAATGGGAGGCAAGTCCTAAATGCAACTATTAGTCAAATAAAAGTCTGGAAGATACGTGTATTCTTGTATACTACACGAGGTCCTAGAGAAAACAGCTGACTATCACTATGTACTGGTTCATTCTCCATCTCCCCCAAGAGCGAAGATTCATGTGATCACATAAAAACGACAATGTAACAAGAAACAGAGTGTTGGAAAATGTTGAATTTAGGATATTAAACATGATACTAAATAGTTTTATCTTCTACATGAGAGAATTCCAGAAAATAGTTTAAACAAATACCTCTTTTCGCTTCTCAGCATGTTGTTCCAACCTGAAGGAGAACGCTGAAACATTAATCCTATGCTGCTGCGCTCGGGGAGTAAGATTTCTGGTCAAAATACAGATTCATTAACATTTCTGTCCGACCGAAAACCGAATATGGAAAATGGTAGAGAATTAATCTAAGAATGACTAAAAGTTGGAGTCGGAGGTAACTAATTAGTACGACGAAGTAGTAGAATGGGCATCCTCCTCCTTCACAGATAATGAGCTATTCCTAATTAGCTAGGATAAGTTTTTGCCATAGATCTGCATTTGTAACTAAGATAGTCAGAACTATTTACATGTAATCCTAAGCAACTCAAAATATTAATGGTAGTTACATATCAGGTGCCGGATTGGTCCCAGTTCCATTAGGAGATCTATTTTTCCCAGACGAAGTTCAACATATAACATAAGCATAAAATGTCATGGACAGATTTTTAAAAATAACGGATGAAAAAAGAGTGTAAGGATTTAAAATTATCACCATGGATTTCTTAAGGCTCGACATAGATGGCTCACATTCACAGGCCATGGGTAAGAGAAATGCTTAACAAGATGAAATCTCTCCATGTCAAAATCCGTACTCCACAATCATTATTTGAAGCTGTGAAATGAACAGCACCACTGATGGTGGTTTAACTCAATTAGTTCCAGAAATAAGAGATGCATTTCAGCATATGTGATTTCTGCTTCAGAGATATTAGTTAGGAAGGGAACTAGGAAGGCAAAAAGGAGGTTCACCTTAGACTGTCATAAATCTCGATTGCATTTGTAATAGCATTATCATCATAAGTTGTCCTCGCGCAAAAGCCAACACCAGGTCGATCTAGGTACTGCATTAAAAGAAGATGTTGGATTAAGAAATGAAAATATAAAATCTCAAGTAAGATGTAGTTTTCTCATGTAAATATTCTAGCTCTCATCATCAATATGAATATATGATGAATAGGTCACTTGATCTTTTTTTTTCTTCTATATGATGAAAAAAATGAGAAAGAAGTAGGTCAGTTGAAAATGGAATTTCATATTTTGAAACCATTGTCTAATCAGTTGACCACAAAAACATATTCCAATAAACCAAGATCAATCGCAAAAGTTTAAAAAAACATTGATAGGAAAGGAAAGAGGATAGTCACTGATTGAAACAGAACAAACATCCAATTAAAGCTTTTGCCAAGAGAGAGAATTACCTTGCAAATAAGCCCCCACGGAATCCCGACAATCAACAAATTGTTACGGATGACAATGTACTTACTTGAGTTTGAGTAAATCCTTCCAAAAAACTTCCAGGGTGTTTCTATAATAAGATAGTATAGAAAACTCTAGTATCCGAAAAAACATAACTGCATTTAACTTAAATGGCTCACCATATGATCAGTTAAGGGAGACGCACCTCTGAGGGAGCCACATGACCAAAGACATTAATAACTTCAGTCTTTTTGGATCTTAGTGAAGAAAGACCAGTGCAAAATGGAAAAATGCGACACTAGGTAAACATCATGCTTCGAGGTCGACCAAACCAGGTTCCTCAACTGCAATCAGACAGCACGTTTACGAAAAAATTATTCCATATACCCAACAAGAATTCTTAAAAAGAAAGAGAAGGCCTACATGACAATAAATAGGTGCCTGGAAAAATTGAAATCTAAAAATTGTCCAAGACAGAATTGGAGACACAAAGCACGATTGGCACTACTATGCAACTTAGCACAACTTTGGCACCTCAATTCGTTGAGGTGTTGCGATAACTACAGAGGTAAGCTGAATGTGACTATATATGAGAAGCTCCCATATGAAGCAACCTATACGGTCATAAAAATTTTCGTATCATCACAGACATCATTTAATCCCTTGTACATCGACTGGTTGCCTTTCCAGCGCTTGTGATGGACTTAGAATTGACAGCAGAAAATGGGCCCTTGACCACCGAATTGATCCTCGGACTAGAACTCACATTTGTAACTTGAGACACAATTTTTGAACTATTTTTCTAAGACTGTTTTATGTTTGATTTAGATGGATAAACTTCAATGCTTCTTTTCAAAATATCGGAATGACGGCCTTTGCATGGGAAAGAAAGACTCTGTGTCAAGCTAGGTTTTGTACCACGACCAAACACAACCGATGCTTTTGAAGTAGACTGATTCTTGGCCGATTTATTGTTCTTAGGGCCATTATTATTGACATTGGAATTTTTATCCGGATCGGACGTTTTACCCTTTGATAGAAATGGGGATGAGATGACTTTGGCCCCTGATGAATTAGGGCCCTCTTTATCTGTTTTATCATCTTTACACACTTCATTTTCACCGGAAATTGTCTCGTGAATATTACCTATATTGTTTTTGTTTACATCTATAGTGGATCCTTCTCCATTAGGATTCTGAGTGATGACCTTTCATTCATCTTCAAGTGGAACCCCATTTTCAGACTCCATTTCGAAGAAAAAAACCCTATATAAAATTAGAAAATGAGAAGTTATACCATCCTTTTTTGAAGAAAAAAATCCTATTAAAGAAGTGTGGACCATAAATTATTATGCGACAGAAAGGATGCCCAGAAAGTAAAGTTCCAAAAAGCAGAGGAGTTCAAGATTTTCTGTGAGTGAACTCAATTTTCATTAGGACAATTCGTCAATCACTATTGGAGCATACGAAGAAACGAATAGAAAACACATACAACTAATCTAAAATACCAGAATCGCATCATCACATGAACACCAGAAGAAAATAACTCAAAAAAAAAACAATCAACAAACGTAGAGCTTGGCGACTCCACTAACACTATGGAATCAACCTAAGAGCACAAACCCGAACCAAAACAATAATAAAGTTCAATCTCAGTTATCTATATGCAAATACGAATCAAATTATATGAAGATTTTAGGGATGATACAACAATACCAAAACCCCGAAGCAAAGGCATAAATCAAAGCAAAAATAAGGGTCTTTGTTCGTAGCGCTCGATTACCTGGCGGCAGAAATCCGAAGTCATCCATCTTCGAGTAGTAGCGCTCGATTACCTAGCGGGAGGCTTTGTTCGTACACGATCCATTTCAGATGATTGTTTTGGGCGGCGAAGGGTGTGACGGGCTAAATGGGAAATAAGGTAGTTTTGGCTAGGGTCTGGGAGGAAATGTAGCTTGCCCAGCTGATTTGGTAAAGAAGCAAAGAGACCACGTATAGTAAAGGGTCTCTTATTTCTTATACATTTGAGACCCGTTAAATCAAACAACATGTTTCTCATTTTTTATACATTTGAGACCCGTTATCTTAAATAACTGGTCTGTAATTTATCTCACAAAAAAAAGCGGACCACTTTAATACATTAGAGACCTGTTATTTCTAATAGTTGGTCTCTTATATTAAAGAGACTCGTTGTCTTAACCAACGGGTCTATTAATAAGGGTTTCTTTTTTTTTTTGTAGTAGTGAAAAGAGCTAAAAGCATGTGAATGACTGGTAAAGAGACCGCATATATTATACAACGGGCCTTTAATACCAATAAATAAAATAAACAACGGGTCTTTATTTCTTACACATTAGAGACCCGTTGGATCAAACAACGGGTCTTTTATTTCTTACACATTAGAGACTCGTTACCTTAAATAATTGGTTTTTAATTTATCTCAAAAAAATAGTAGACCTTTTAACACATTAGAGACCTGTTATTTCTAATATTGGGTCTCTTATACTAAAGAGACCCGTTGTCTTAACCAACGGGTTTATTATCAAGGGTCTATTATCAACGGTAACACCGAATTTGGTGTTACCATGGATACTATGACAACACCGGTTACTATCAATTGTAACGCTAAAAAAAAGTGTTAGCGTAGATCAATTTAAGGCATATATGCTAACACTTTTGCTTGTAACATCGAAATAAATGTTGTTGAAGGCCATTTGTGGCGTAGTGCATTAATATGATTATGCGGTACATCAACTGTGATACATCAATGTATTATTTTTTCCACTATAGTTATATGAACACTAGTTTTATTTATCTTGTATCTTCGATGTGATTATATTATACAATAATCGTGATGATGCTAAAACCACAATTAATATATATTTTATATCGTGTATTATGTTGTGGAATATACTGACTCACTTTTATTGTTTCAACAATAATTTACATACATGTGTTATATTCTTTGCCAAACAACTATTTAGTGAATATGATAAACTCAAGCTTGTGGCTAGTGCCTAATGGTGGGACACATTATATATTGTTTGTGAGTTACACTTTAATATGTCACTTAAATAAAATATTAGCAATTTATTCTTCAATTAAATTATTTCATTTCAATTAATATTCCACATGGTTTACTATCAAATTAAAGTCAAGACTCATTTCAACTAATATGCTTCATATTTTCTTGATTAAACATTTCATTTTAAACAAATTATTTTTATATTAAATTTTATTAATTAACCCTCCCAGCCCAACGCATCAGATGGACCAGCGAAACGGGGAGGTTGCATCTTCATCACTCCCTAGAGCCACTTACTAGCCCCTGTAACACCCCCAAATCCCATTGGGTTATTACAGTGCTGTGGACCCCACATCAGGTGATCCACCAGGCGAACACGACTAAAATACAACAAACTGACCAAAATAGGAAATCACAGACCCTACTATGACGTCCGACATACTATCCCGATATGGAATTTCAACGACAAGAATGGGCCTACATGGCCAAAATAAAAATACAACAACATCCACGAGCCTTGCTCGGATAATACAAAACGACAACGACTGAACAAAAATGGAGTACTCCAACTGTCTGACCAACATGAACACCAAAATATCTCGGACTAGTATCGCTCGAATGCCTCGTCGCCTTCGTCATGCCCCTGTGTCTCAACTCTCTCCTCGCAAGTACCTAAAACATGAAAATATATTCCGCCCCCACGGGGTCAGTCATCCAGTATAATGAATATCAAGTACATGCACAACATGATATGCATCCAAAGGCAGAATAAACAGTACAACAATGGTAGTACGAGATGCTCACAAACCAAAGTAAGAATCGAGCATTCGTGGAATATTATGCCCACGGCATATGATCAATACCTGCTCAATAGATTAGAACATAAGTGCCCAACGGTGAAACATCAATATAGAACACAACAATACATTACCCGAAGGTAAATCAATCCAACGCTGAAATAAGGATCACAATGTCCGAAGGCTCCAACGGAAATATCGATACATCACAATGGCCTGAAAGCGCTCAGCCGAAGCTGCCAAAATATCACGATGGCCTGAAAGCCGAACAACCCGAAGCTGTAAATCATCACGATACAGATCTCAAAGAAACAAACATGACTGTCGAACATACCCCTCAGGCGTATGAACGCTCAATCACAAAACGTCAAACTCATCCAATACTATGGACGATCAAAGTTTATGGCTCAAAAGATGGACATCACAGTACGCCCGATCCGGAAATGTGTCCGTGCACATGTCCACCCCGTATATAGAATCCAGAATATACGTAGGACAATGTACCTAATTAGCCTCACGAAACTACGTCCCGTGTGCACAGTCCAATGCGGAATAATATCCGCCAATGACTATATGTGCCTGGCTAAAAATCCTACACAATAACCAATCGGAACGCAGATATGATTCCGGATATGTCACGATACAACATGACAACGAAACTCAAAGGATAACACATCCAATACAAATCATACGACTCACCAAGTGAACGATGACACACGAATAATGAAAGACCGACACGACCGACAATATTCGAAACAACCATCCTGGGATCAAAATCCCTAAGGACCAATTAACACGAGCAACGATCACAACACAACAGTTCGGGAAAATCCTCAACCTTCAACGATCAAAAAATTACCGAGTTCACAAGAATAATAGTGTGCTGCCTTGAATCGGTCAACACGACAAAAATAATTTAACGGATGGGAACTATCGTTGATAATCCCAATTCAATACTTCGATTATCGTAGAATGGCTAATCGATAACAATTATACAACGGATGGGAATTATCTTTTTGGCAACGGGTGGAAATTATCTTTGATAATCCCAATTCAATATATCGATTACCGTTAGAGCGGACAATCGATAATAATTATACAACGGATGGGAATTATCTTTGATAATCCCAATTCAATATATCGATTACCTTCAGAACGGTTAACCGATAACAATTGTACAACGGATGTCTCGGCACCTTTAATCGGTTACCGATAACGAAGATGATAATCGAATACGTCAATGCCTTCAATCGGCCAAAACGACATCAATAGAAAAACGCTGATATCAATAACGATGATTCATAAAAAAATATCTTGATGGAACATCAATCAATAACAACAATCGATACGTCGATGCCGCGAACCGGCTATCAACAACAATATCTCAAAGGAACATCAATCAACAATAACAATCGATATGTCGATATCATGAACCGCTATCGACAAATATATTACCAACAAGTATCGCAATGCCTTGGATCGGCCATTTACGAACAACAATAATATTTGGCATAATTTGCCGAAGGGTATCGTATCAAACAATCCCCTGATATCAACAAAATCATAAAGAGACCAAGTCTCGAAATGATACACACATTCATACACATACATGATAACATTAATCTCATTGACCAGTACAAGTATAAAACTTGCCTCAAACCGAAGGCGAGAAAGTCCTTCCACGATCAACGTCCTACCACGAATCGATCAACGTGTCCTCCGACAATCACAAGCACTCGAACAACCTTGAATGAAATACAATTCATTCGATAACACGATATCGACCGAAAACAACTCAATAGATAATTCCGATTCCAACACGAACACATACTATACTCGTATTTATCCGTATACATACCTATATATATAATATATATATTACATATATATATAATAATATATATATATACAATACAACCCACAATATCTATATATATATATATATACCCACATGAGACACACACACACACACTTCAGGGCACACACTATACAATTTATATATATATATATATACACAACACACACACACACATATATATATATATATATATATATATATATTCTTATACAACACACACACCACTGCACATTATATATATATACAACACACACACTCCACTGCACACTATATATATATATATATATAACACATCTAAACACATACAAAAAAAAGAGCTTACCAGGAGCCGATCGGCCAGTCCCGGAAAGAAGAAAGAGAAAAAACTCCCATGCCGGAAATCGACCGCCGGAAAAATTGACCCGCCGGACTTCGTCCAACTCCGGTCCGTTTTCGTCTATGGCCGGTTTTCACCATCTCCGTCTGCAACTCCTCGCCGGAAGTATGTCAAAACTCCGTTCCGCCGTCCGTTCCGGACAAAAACCACTTCCGGTCGCCGGAATCAATGGAGCTCCGTCCATGGCCGGAAACCATGAAGATCGCCGGTGCCTGCTCCGTCTCGCCGGAAGAAAAAAAATGCCGGCTGGATTCTCCGTTCGAATCAGATGTCGACGAACAGCTCGACTGGATTTGCAGCCTTCCGATTCGGAAATTCCGACCAGGCCGCCGCCGATCTCCGGTCGCGAGCCGCCTGCCGTCGCCGAGCTCTACCTTGCCGGAAAAAATGGAGAAGCTGGCCGCCCGTCCTCAAGCTCCACCTCGCCGGAAGAAGAAAGAGATGGAGAGAAGGGAGAGAGGACGAGAGAAGATGGCGAGAGAGGGAGATGGCAGCAAGAAGAAAGAAGAAAAAAAAGAAAAAGAGAGTGGGAGGTGATGGAGAGATGAGCTGGCGAGAGGGAGAGAGAGATGAGGAAGAAGATGATAGGTGGTGATGATGTATTATATATATATATATAAAATATGGCATGAGGGAGTAAGGTGAGGGATAGGAACGTGAGGGGGGAATCTCAAAAGTTGACATATTTATATATATATATATATATATATATATATATATAAATGATACCCCAAAGATACCCTCGCCCCGAAAGTTGACCACGAGGAAGTTTCCCACCACCTACCACGCATTACGTACGTAACCTCAGGGCGTAACGTACGTAATCGCAACAAATTAGCGTACGTAATGCTACACAGGTAGCGTACGCTATGGCTATAAACTTAGCCAAAATTCCAAACTCGCCAAGCAACAACCAAACGACGAAACCAAACCGACGACCAGTATAAATATTTCGATCCCGAAATATTCTAATACAATATATATTGTATCGGTCCAAACAACAACACTTGTACAATTCCAAATGAATACGTACAACTCAAGAGTAACACGAAAAATAAAAAAAATTACCCGCGGATATTACATACTCCCCCCCTTAAAAATAGTTTCGTCCTCGAAACTCAGGGTGCACAAGTCGGGGCACGGACTATCCATCAGGATAAGAAAACAACATCTCCAGGAATACTCCTCAATACGAGCAATTCCGCCTAAGCAACTGGGCCGACCCCACGGGTCCCCACGTCTCCTCTGCCTGAACAAGGCGAAAAAAATCATAAAGACACTCAACCAAATGCGAGATTAGCCGAATCATGACTCCTCCGCCAGAGACCAGCCAGGAAGTCGCACCACAAAGAAAATAACAACGCACGAATAGTCCTTGGGACCATATCGATCGCGCACCCAAGTCCTCACGACTTGACGTCTCGAATCACAATGAACAATTACCCAGATCATCACAAAGATCTCGGGTACAGGACCAAAAGGAAAGAAAATCACCTCAAATGACTCAAGTGTCAAGATCCTCAGACACAATGATAACAAGATAGATCAATAATAAATGGTTCACAACCGCAATAATAAAATACAGACCGAGTCAAACATCAATCCGAGAGACAAGGAAAATACAGATCAAGGTTATATCTCAAATGTACCCGGAATCAACATCCTCCAGATCATCGAGTTCCTCGATCCCATCGACTCGAGGAAAACACAAATCTGAACTCGCTACTCCCCCTCGGGTGTCCATACCTATGGCTCCCGAAGCCCGATATGACCCCTTGGATGAAGTACGGACTGAAGTGATAAAATCTCTCGAGGCCCGTGAGCTCTCTCGAGACCTACTGGCACTAGAACTCATGCAGTATTCTGAAGGTGTCCCCACCTCCGACACAGAAAATAAATAATAGCTGGCACCGTACATCGAGTACTCACATGCCCCGCTGAATCACAGTTAAAACAAACAACAGTCGAACTCGTCGCCTGGGAAGAAAATGCTTTCCCAGTACGAAGCCGACTAGGAAATGACCTCTTGGACGTCGGAGCTCGATGTCCCTCTGAACGAATCGGCATCCTAGTCCTCTCACCAGAAGAAACTGAAGGATCCTTCTGAGTAAGCTTCTCGATCGAAAGCTCTGCTCCAAGAGCCTTCTCGATGAATTCGCCAAGTGAACTACAATTGTGATTGAACAACTGTATTCTCAACCGCGGGTTCAACCTCTTGTTAAAATACTTGATCTTATCCGTCTCGGTACGGATAACAGATGAAGTAAATCGAAGAAGTCCTTGAAACTTCTCAGCAATAACAATAACACCCTCGTTCTCGGCGGATTCAGGGTTCAAAACCTCCGACAACTTGGCTTCACGAAGTGGAGCCAGATAATACCTCTCTAACATGAGAGTCTTGAACTCGATCCAAACACAATCACGATCGGTGGGTTCTCGAGCCCGACTGCGAAAATGATTCGTCAGCCAACAAAGTATTGGTACGAGGTTTCGGGTGTCGGCCCACTCTGCGGCCTCTACCCCTCTCTGTTACGTCCTCTTTCCAGGCTGAAAGAATAACGTTCAATCATGACCACAACACAATTACGCCTCAACGGCCAGAATGCTAGGTCAACGCAAAACACGAGTATACATACTCAACAGATAAACGATCACATCGATCGCGCTAATCATAGCCGATACAGAGCTCACACGCTCCAAAGCAAATAATCATAAATAAATTGCACCCGATCGTCACATACAAGTGTTAACAAAACAGGTTTAATCAATGACATAATGAATGTATGCACATAAAAGAGAATAGAGTCCTTACACAGGTCATACGAAGCTTCGAGGTCTTACGATACTAGTCTTCACTGACGACGACTCGATGAAAGAATGACTCATACAGTCGTCCAACTATCACGACTCACAAAACCCGACTGTCCAGATTGTCATAACCTGACAGCCCCGCTACTACCGCCTTGGTAGAGCCACATAACACACAAGTCAGGGTATCTCACAACCCAATTCTCTGATACCATCTTCTGTAACACCCCCAAATCCCATTGGGTTATTACAGTGTCGTGGACCCCACATCAGGTGATCCACCAGGCGAACACGACTAAAATACAACAAACTGACCAAAATAGGAAATCACAGACCCTACTATGACGTCCGACATACTATCCCGATATGGAATTTCAACGACAAGAATGGGCCTACATGGCCAAAATAAAAATACAACAACATCCACGAGCCTTGCTCGGATAATACAAAACGACAACGACTGAACAAAAATGGAGTACTCCAACTGTCTGACCAACATGAACACCAAAATATCTCGGACTAGTATCGCTCGAATGCCTCGTCGCCTTCGTCATGCCCCTGTGTCTCAACTCTCTCCTCGCAAGTACCTAAAACATGAAAACATGTTCCGCCCCCACGGGGTCAGTCATCCAGTATAATGAATATCAAGTACATGCACAACATGATATGCATCCAAAGGCAGAATAAACAGTACAATAATGGTAGTACGAGATGCTCACAAACCAAAGTAAGAATCGAGCATTCGTGGAATATTATGCCCACGACATATGATCAATACCTGCTCAATAGATTAGAACATAAGTGCCCAACGGCGAAACATCAATATAGAACACAACAATACATTACCCGAAGGTAAATCAATCCAACGCTGAAATAAGGATCACAATGCCCGAAGGCTCCAACGGAAATACCGATACATCACAATGGCCTGAAAGCCCTCACCAAGCCGCCAAAATATCACGATGGCACGAAAGCGAAGCCGAAGCCGCCAAAATATCACGATGGCTCGAAAGCCGAATGCCAAGTCGTAAATCATCACAATCTGAGATCTCAAAGAAACAAACATGACTGTCGAACATACCCCTCAGGCGTATGAACGCTCAATCACAAAACGTCAAACTCATCCAATACTATGGACGATCAAAGTTTATGGCTCAAAAGATGGACATCACAGTACGCCCGATCCGAAAATGTGTCTGTGCACATGTCCGCCCCGTATATGGAATCCAAAATATACGTAGGACAATGTACCTAATTAGCCTCACGAAACTACGTCCCGTGTGCACAGTCCAATGCGGAATAATATCCGCCAATGACTATATGTGCCTGGCTAAAAATCCTACACAATAACCAATCGGAACGCAGATATGATTCCGGATATGTCACGATACAACATGACAACGAAACTCAAAGGATAACACATCCAATACAAATCATACGACTCACCAAGTGAACGATGACACACGAATAATGAAAGACCGACACGACCGACAATATTCGAAACAACCATCCTGGGATCAAAATCCCTAAGGACCAATTAACACGAGCAACGATCACAACACAACAGTTCGGGAAAATCCTCAACCTTCAACGATCACAAAATTACCGAGTTCACAAGAATAATAGTGTGCTGCCTTGAATCGGTCAACACGACAAAAATAATTTAACGGATGGGAACTATCGTTGATAATCCCAATTCAATACTTCGATTACCGTAGAATGGCTAATCGATAACAATTATACAACGGATGGGAATTATCTTTTTGGCAACGGGTGGAAATTATCTTTGATAATCCCAATTCAATATATCGATTACCGTTAGAGCGGACAATCGATAATAATTATACAACGGATGGGAATTATCTTTGATAATCCTAATTCAATATATCGATTACCTTCAGAACGGTTAACCGATAACAATTGTACAACGGATGTCTCGGCACCTTTAATCGGTTACCGATAACGAAGATGATAATCGAATACGTCAATGCCTTCAATCGGCCAAAACGACATCAATAGAAAAACGCTGATATCAATAACGATGATTCATAAAAAAATATCTTGATGGAACATCAATCAATAACAACAATCGATACGTCGATGCCGCGAACCGGCTATCAACAACAATATCTCAAAGGAACATCAATCAACAATAACAATCGATATGTCGATACCGCGAACCGGCTATCGACAAATATATTACCAACAAGTATCGCAATGCCTTGGATCGGCCATTTACGAACAACAATAATATTTGGCATAATTTGCCGAAGGGTATCGTATCAAACAATCCCCTGATATCAACAAAATCATAAAGAGACCAAGTCTCGAAATGATACACACATTCATACACATACATGATAACATTAATCTCATTGACCAGTACAAGTATAAAACTTGCCTCAAACCGAAGGCGAGAAAGTCCTTCCACGATCAACGTCCTACCACGAATCGATCAATGCGTCCTCCGACAATCAAAAGCACTCGAACAACCTTGAATGAAATACAATTCATTCGATAACACGATATCGACCGAAAACAACACAATAGATAATTCTGATTCCAACACGAACACATACTATACTCGTATTTATCCGTATACATACGTATGTATATAATATATATATATTACATATATATATATATAATAATATATATATACAATACAACCCACAATATCTATATATATATATAAATATATATATATACCCACATGAGACACACACACACACACACTTCACGGCACACACTATACAATTTATATATATATATATATACACAACACACATATATATATATATATACAACACACACACACACACCACTGCACATTATATATATATACAACACACACACTCCACTGCACACTATATATATATATATAACACACATCTAAACACATACAAAAAAAAAAAAAAAGCTTACCAGGAGTCGATCGGCCAGTCCCGGAAAGAAGAAAGAGAAAAAACTCCCATGCCGGAAATCGACCGCCGGAAAAATTGACCCGCCGGACTTCGTCCAACTCCGGTCCGTTTTCGTTTATGGCCGGTTTTCACCATCTCCGTCTGCAACTCCTCGCCGGAAGTATGTCAAAACTCCGTTCCGCCGTCCGTTCCGGACAAAAACCACTTCCGGTCGCCGGAATCAATGGAGCTCCGTCCATGGCCGGAAACCATGAAGATCGCCGGTGCCTGCTCCGTCTCGCCGGAAGAAAAAAAATGCCGGCTGGATTCTCCGTTCGAATCAGATGTCGACGAACAGCTCGACTGGATTTGCAGCCTTCCGATTCGGAAATTCCGACCAGGCCGCCGCCGAGCTCCGGTCGCGAGCCGCCTGCCGTCGCCGAGCTCTACCTCGCCGGAAAAAATGGAGAAGCTGGCCGCCCGTCCTCAAGCTCCACCTCGCCGGAAGAAGAAAGAGATGGAGAGAAGGGAGAGAGGACGAGAGAAGATGGCGAGAGAGGGAGATGGCAGCAAGAAGAAAGAAGAAAAAAAAGAAAAAGGGAGTGGGAGGTGATGGAGAGATGAGCTCGCGAGAGGGAGAGAGAGATGATAGGTGGTGATGATGTATTTTATATATATATATATATATATATATATATATATAAAAATGATACCCCAAAGATACTCTCGCCCCGAAAGTTGACCACGAGGAAGTTTCCCACCACCTACCACGCATTACGTACGTAACCTCAGGGCGTAACGTACGTAATCGCAACAAATTAGCGTACGTAATGCTTCTGCGGGTAGCGACGCTATGGCTATAAACTTAGCCAAAATTCCAAACTCGCCAAGCAACAACCAAACGACGAAACCAAACCGACGACCAGTATAAATATTTCGATCCCGAAATATTCTAATACAATATACATTGTATCGGTCCAAACAACAACACTTGTACAATTCCAAATGAATACGTACAACTCAACAGTAACACGAAAAAAAAAAAAAAATTACCCGCGGATATTACAGCCCCTGCAATCTCGTGTGCCGACTGGTCGCAGTGCCCGACCTCATTTAACTGAACTAACTGTGCTGCTACCTACTGGAGTATAGCAGCGGTGCTGGCATTCACATTAGGACCAACTAACGGTTCTTGATTAACAGAGGGATCTGGCTGACCGTCAGGGTTCAAAAAGTTGGTGTTTGTCACCGTACAGGATGCCGAGTCAGATGCTGCATTAGAAGGTGTATCAGATTCATTAGCGGTGCCACGTCCACGGCCTCTGCCGCGTCCACGTCCGCCAAGACCTCTTAACATGCTGAGAGATAAAATAGTTGAAATTATTAAAACAATTCACAAGTCCAAGGAATTCAAGTTTTCCCTACTACGAAAGCAATAAAACGCAAGAAGAGTTCAAGGAGTCTTACTACCACGGGTCACACGGTTTGTTAGCAGGACACGATGTTAAGCTCGGTCAGTTTACACGACTCTTAGGACTTGACAGACCCAATAACCAATGTATTAGGTGTTCCCGAACCTAGGCTCTGATACCATAAATATAACACCCTAATTTTATAGCGGGTAATTACATGTCGTAGGACCCACCGGGGCCAACCAGGCTGACGTCACACATACACAATAACACGATAATACCAATATATAACCAAAAATGACAGTTGGGTCGTGGCCTCGGCCAAAATGTGAAAGTTTTACTCAATCCAAACATAATTCATAATTATTACCCGACATGCAACAACGACATAAAATTCAACATTATATATGAAAATGAATACAGACTCTTCCAAAACAACTACTGACTCGAGCTCTTTAACATCTAGTCTGCCCATCTGCTCCGTGTGCTCCCCATGTAAGCTTTTTATCCTCGAGATCACCTGAAATGCATAAACATTCCACCCCAACGAGGGGTTAGCAACAACCACTAGTGCAAGTACAATATTACAATATTTTAATACACAAGCATTTCTAAATTCTTTCAAAAACTAAAAACAGTTCATTTTTCACGATATTCCGGAATATCTATAATCAATCATCAGTAAAACCATCGCTCAAAGATAATTCTCGTGATAAGACCACCCGGCCAAGCCCCTGCGGGCCCCGTCGAGCCAATACCCGAGTGAGAATACCGCGTCCTGACCTGTCCCCAAAGTACCGGTCCCCGGAAGTCCCGTCGAACCTTCCCCGAGTGGACATCTCACATCACATACAAAATCACATTTTCATCACAAAAATCCAAGCTATAAATCATTGCAATAATGTACTTGCCTTGATTTCTAAAGTGCGACGAAAACGACGAACGAAAAAGGCTTCGGTCCAAACTTTCTCAAACTCTGTTCCTAACAAAAATCGAGACTCAATCAACTACAAACACACTGGAAAACTCAGAATTGTCCTAAATTCTACCCTTAGGAACAATATACCGGACACTACGGAGGCATAATAGGTTATACTTGATCAACGAAGGAAAACTCGAAATCAATCCACAAAACTTCGAGGAAAACATGGAATCATGATTATATAGTTATAATCTACCATCAATCGAAGCTAAATCGGTTAGAAAAACAAAATCCAACAAAACCCCCCAAAATTCTTGAAATTAGGTTTTAAGCCAATTTACCTTAATTATGATGGAGAAAGATATTGCAAAGGTGCTAAATCCGTGTTGGAAACTCGAATTTATTAAAGGATGATGACAACTGGTCGAAATATGTACTACACTGCCCAAATCGTCGCAAATTCGCCAAGGAAGAGGAGGAGATAGGAAAAATGACGAAAATAACTGCTGTTGTCCTACTTATACAGACAGCGATTAGCGTACACTATAGGCATGCTTAGCGTGCGCTATTATGGTTAACGTGCAGTCCAGAGACTTCTGTCTATCCCGTTAGCGTACGTTAATGTCAAATTAGCATGCGCTAACATTCGTGTTAGCGTACGTTAACTCATGTCTTATCGTATACTAACTAGTTCAGCCCAGAATCACTGAACCTTCTGTCCAATTCCAGAATATTCTGCCCATCCGCATTAGCGTACGCAAAGTAAATTAACGTACGCTAATCTACAGAGTAGCCTACGCAATGGAGACCATAACGTACGTTAACCAACCCACCCCAGAAATCAGAGCTTACTGCCCGACCTGATTAGCGCGCGCTACACATGAGATTAGCGTGCACTAGAGATGCCCCTTAGCGCGCTATATAGATGTAGTTAGCGTGCCTTAACTGCTCTGTTATAGAACACAGTTGTGAACCCCGGTCAAAAAGTACATGTCTCGGAAGGTATAAAACCCGATAGTTATTAACGGATAACGAAGTGTTAATAAGAAACAACAACATGCAAGTTCACTCTCTCATCAGAACACATGATTCCGACCAATCGATGGAACGGACAACAAATTCCTATAATGGCACCCCAGACCTATGAAAAATTACAAAACGACCCAAACACTCGAGAATCACGACTCGAGGTCAACTAACAATCTCAGAAAGTTGTAACGTATCCAGAAATATTAAAGGAACTCGCAGAAGTAACGAAATGTCAGATTATAACGAGATTTTACGAGAATCGAATCTCAACGCGGAAAAGTTACACAATAAGTAAAATTTCGTAAAACTACTCTGAAACTCGTCTGGATGGTCATGGATGCAGAACAAAATAGTTTCAGAATACCAAAACACCTACAAGCGAGTCGTCCGAAATAAAAATATACTAAAAATAGTAATTACTAAAAATGAAAAGTGCGGATATTACACCTTCATTGCCCCACATATTTTTTACGCCAGGCCACTGCCGGCGGAACATCTGGCGACCGACCATTTTTTTTCTATTTTTAAGCCAGGCTGCTGATCTGTTTTCTGGCGGGCCACGAGGGACCAGCCAACTTTTTTTTAACGCCACTTCACAGACCTGTTTTCCAACGGGCCAACGTCGGCGGCCGGCGGACCTCCGACGACTGACCAATTCTATTTTTTTAAGCCAGGCCACCGGCCTGCTTTTCGGCGGACCTCCGGCGATCGCTAGGCCACCTGCCTGCTTCCCGACGGACCTCCTCGACCGATGAATTTTATCCTTTTCTTTTCTACAGGAGGCCCGTCAGCTGCCGATAAATTTTGAAAACTAATATATATATTTATTTTTTAGCAAAATAGTCTGTTAATTTAATTATTTTAATTTCAATTATATCATCGTCACCGTGCCATTATGACACGGGTAATCTCTAGTCTACAATATAAAGGACAATAGTGTTTTTTTATGGTGGTAATTTGTACCGAAAAAGACTATTATATCCCTCCACTCTCCCTTCTTTCTTTTTATGTTGAATTTAACAATACCTAATAATAATAATATTATTAGATATTCAACAACAATAAATTTTCATAAGTACTAGAATATTAAAGTAAATTAAAAGGACAATTAAAAAATATATTTTTTACGCTAATCTCTGATTGATCGTTTTTCCGTCAGGGCCACCACCGGCTGACCTCCACCGGCCGGGCATACTTTCATCTTTCTTTTTTTTACGCAGGCCGCCAGACTGTTTTCCCGATGGGCCGCCGCCGCCGGCCAGCGGACCTCCGGTGACCGTCCAATTAATTCTTTTCTTTTCAGCGCCAGGCCACCAATTTATTTTCCGATGGACCGCCAATTAATTCTTTTTTTTTTTTAACGCCAGACCCCGACCTAGGACATGTTCGACTATGACATGTTCGTTGTGGTGATTGGCACCATGCTGCTCTAATTTAACACACAAATAATTGCATCTTGTAAAGTTCGTAATCATAAACCATGAATTGTTGTGTACGGAAAAATAAGAATCTTAAAATATGATGTTCACCTCGGTTTACTTTTTTTTTTATACTGTGAATTTTTTATTTTAACTTATAGATTCACTAATTTGTTGAAATTATTCATCCGGTGTCTATTTTATGAAAAAATATACTGTACAGCATAATGTGTCGTGCATGATATATTGGTTATGAATATATATATGATTATGCGGTACATCAACCGTGATACATCAATGTATTATTTTTCCACTATAGTTATATGAACACTAGTTGTATTTATCTTGTATCATCGATGTAATTATATTATACAATAATCGTGATGATGCTAAAACTACAATTAATATATATTTTATATCGTGTTTTATGTTCTGAAATATACCGACTCACTTTTATTATTTCAACAAAATTTACATACACGTGTTGTATTCTTAGCCAAACAACTATTTAGTGAATAGGAAAAACTCAAGCTTGTGGCTATTGCTTAATGGTGGGACACATTATATATTGTTTGTGAGTTACACTTTAATATATGTCACTTAAATAAAATATTAGTAATTTATTCTTCAATTAAATCACTTCATTTCAACTAATATTCTACATGGTTTACTATCAAATTAAATTCAAGACTCTCTTCCACTAATATGCTCCATGTTTTCTTGATTAACCATTTCATTTTAAACAAATATTTTTTTATATTAAATTTTATTAATTAAAATTTAAAATCTTTATAAACATTTTTTCATATTAATTTTAATGAAGTATAATACAATTAAATCATTTTATACTCCACTTAACATCCTACATATTATTTTTATTATAAGTTATTAAGACTTGCATCTAAAATTTTTTATATTTTTTAAGTCATATCATCCTTCTAAACAAATATTTTTTATATCAATTTTTACGATTTTATAATTCAATTAAAATCATTTCTTACTCCATTTAAAATTCTACATATCCTTTTTTTAAAATGAGATATAAGATGCTTAATTAAAATCTATCGAATGTCCGATTATATATATTTGAAAATCAATATTAATAGCAGTCAAGATTACCTGGCAGTATCAAGTGTAAACAAATAAGAAAGTGTTGGAGATTTTTTCATATGGAGGAGGAGGAAGAGAAAAGGTTTGCAATAAAGTCTTAAACATTTTGCACAAGTGTTTCAAAAGTATTGTAGAAATAATATAATAGTAGTTGTATATATAAATATTCTGTCCATTGAGAATATATATTTGGTGTAGTTTAGATAATGATTGATGTTGGTAACGATGATAAATGTATGATAAAAATTAAAAAGTAAGAGTATAAATAGTGAGTATATTGTAGAAATTAAAAAATAAAATGTGATTGTTTGATTTGATTGTATAAAGTTGATAAATTTAAATTTTTTAAAGAGAACAAAAAAGGTAAATGTAAAGTTTTTGAACTGGACGAAGAGAGTAATACGTTATATTATATTATTAAAAAAATATAATACGCCCTTTGTCCTAACTAAATATTGATCGATGGTATATATTTTTGATGTCTCTTAGATAATGATTGGTACGAGTAATGATTGTAAATATATGGTGGAGATTAAAAAGTTAAAAATATTGATGATTAGTGTGTACTAAATATTAGAAAGTAAAAAAATAATTGCTTGATTTGATTGTGAAAAGTGATATATGTAAGTTACTCAAAAATATTTTTTGAGAGAATCGAATAGTAGTAGAGCGAATAAGAATAGTCATAGATAACATTAAAAATAATACTACCTCCGTTCTTTTATAACTGCAACATCTGGACTTTCACGCTTGTCAATGCACAATTATGATTATTAATATCTTCAATTCTTTATTTTTAAAAATTATAAGACGTTGGTATTTTGAAAGTATATTTCGAGATGAATCTAACAAGATCTCACATGACTATATTTTTTCATATGTATAAATCACAAAAGATGATCAAAAGAGAGTTATGTGAACAGTGTCATAGTCAACACGTTTCAATAATAAAGTAACGGAGGAAGTATATACAGTAGAAACTCGATAATTTAATACTCGATTATTTAATAAACTCTCTAAGATAATAGTTTTGGCCGGTCCCGACTCAGGGATAGGGTGCTAAATTAATAGTTCGCTAAAATTATAAGATAATACATTTTTTATAATTTCTATAGGTCCCATATAAAATATAAATTAATAATTCCTTATATATTGTACATATTATAGGAATAATTTATGAAGGTTTCTTAAAAAATTACTCAATTGTATTTCTTTTTTGTTGGAATCAATTTCATCTTAAATCGCATCTCTAATTTTCCTTATCACTGTAAGAACTTCTAGTGTTGTATTCTCATATAGGCTCAGCATTAAATTATTCAATATGATGGCCGCTTTAATGTTCGCATATTTTGATTTTGTATTTATATAGAAAAAAATTCTTTAATGAGTATACACTGATATATTCAACACAGGACGCATAATAAGATGAGAGATTGAAAGGTTATTTTAAATTGGACCCTACATTTGATATGTACATGCTTTGTACAATAATTAAGTGAAAGTTTGAAAGTTGTTTGTAAATTAAATATTTCATTATAAATTAAAAAAATATTAATTAATATATAAATTAATAATTATTAATTTATCAATTAATTAATAACTCTTTTAATTAATAAATTTTGATTGTCCCAATAATATTAATTTATAGAGTTTCTACTATTATTAATTTTATCTAAAAAAGGTACAACTATCATTGCGGTGAACAACAGGTCGACAGATTTTGTTTAGTATATCATACTGCCAAGTTCCAAGACTTTGGCATCTTTGTAGTGCTCGCATCATATTATCGGCAGCACCTCGTTCAAGATAAACACGATCGTAGATGGACAAATTATATTAATATTTCAAATGGAAAAAAAACTTAATTACCTTTATGAATTAATTGAGATAAAGCATATTGGACGTTGCTTAATAAACCCTTTTTGGCCTTCCTTTCGCTTTGTACTGCATTGTAAATACTTTTAATGCTTGTAGTATTAGATGGGTCACGTTCCTTCAAGGCGCTCAGAATAAACCGAGGAGCAGTAATCTCGGTCATTTTACTCACAATGCACTTTTCATCTCGTGTTAGTCTTGATGTGTACATGCCCTCTAAATATTGTGCTGGGGCATGATTATGCTCTCCGCACACAACAGTAATTCCCCACAAAATACCATCTGGAGGAATCGGTACACCTCGTAGAGAGAATGGACAACCATTTTTTTTGTACTAGTACATCTTTTTAAAGTTTCTCCACTTTTTAAATATCTTGGTGGTTGATATTTTCCTCCCTTTTCACAAATTAGAGTGCATTTCGGGAGTTTGTTACCTATTTTCTTTGCAGATTTATCAATAACTATGACGAATCCATTTTTCCTTCCGGTCGTCCTCACCCAATCTAACATCGCATCTCTACTTTCAAAAATCTGTAAAAAATAAAAAGAGTAAAACTGATTAAATGAGCAATATATATACTAAACTAATTAAATGAAAAGAGCAAACCAGAAAAATATATTTATACGAAAAAAGAGCAATATATATATATATATATATATATATATATATATATATATATATATATACCAAAAAAATGATGAAACACAAAAAAAAAGATATTTACACAAAGTCGTACCTGATCAGTTAAATTCACACGACATATTCCCTTTATTTGCTGAATTATATTCTTCCATTTATTATAAACAGAATAGTGTTTCAGAAATGTGAACAAATAAGTGATATTACATGAGAAATTTAAGAAGAAAATATAGAGAGATGATGAGTTATATTTCTTCTTCACTCCCTATTTATAGCCAAACAAGATTACTAAATAATAAAAATAATTGACATGACAATTCAATAGGTAGTATAGATTAGGGAACTATTTTGGTGAAAGACTTTGAAATGACAATTCAATAGGTAGATATAGGTTAGGGAACTATTTTGTTGAAAGACTTTGAAATGACAACTCAATTGTTAGCTAATAATAATAATAATATATATCAAAATAATATGGAAAAGGGTTGTTTTTGAAATATATGGAAAATGTTTGTTGGTGAATTTTGGGATAAACTCGGTCTTTTTTTATCGGAATCGACCCACTGAATAAGACTCACTGCTTTGCGGTGAGGTCCGTCGCTTTTTGGCCAAAAAACGACGTTTAGGCCTTCGATTTTGCTTTTTTCTGTTTTTAGGGACTTAATTGTAATTTTCTAAAAGTTTGTGTGGTTGTTATTAATTGCCGTGATTTTAACTCTAGCTTCCATAGGGTATATATATATATATATATATATATATATATATATAGGGGCGCGTTCTATGCAGTACCAATATGAGATGAAGTCTTTCTGATCTTAATTTATGCATGAGTTTTGTACTAATTATGCATGAAATATATGCATTTCGTGCATCAAAATTTCAATACATTAAAATATGCAATATATTTGATGCATATAATCTAATATTTTAATGCATCCCTATATAGTGGCGCGTTCTATGCAGTACCAATATTAGATGCAGTACTTTACAGTACTAATTGATGCATGAGTTTTGTACTAATTATATGCATCAAACATATTGCATATTTTAATGCATTGAAATTTTGATGCACGAAATGCATATATTTCATGCATAATTAGTACAAAACTCATGCATAAATTAGTACTGTAAAGTACTGCATCTAATATTGGTACTGCATAGAACACGCCACTATATATATATATATATATATATTTATATATATATATATATATATATATGCGTGTAAGGCCATTATTTCAGACGTTCAATGAATTGAAGTTTTCTCTAAATTTTATTAAAATTCTTAGATCGGTTGAATCTAGATCTGTTCGAACATATTTTCTAAATTTTTTTTTAAATATAAATATATTGTATAGAAATAAATTTATAAATTAGTAAAAAAATTATCGAAAAAATATCAGTAAAAAATTGAAAAAAAATTAAAGTACTATATATATATATATATATGTTTTAAAAAAATGGGAGGGACAAAAAAGACATTTTAGTCTTTTTTGTCAAGAGAGAGGGGGGGATTAGCAAAAGAGGGGGGATTAGCATAGCCCTTTTTTATTGATAAAATAGTGCCATGTTTAGATTTTGTCATCTCATAGAGCAAAGATGTTTTGTAACATCCTAATTTTATTTAATATTTAAATCTTGAAAACACCCATATTTTTTTTTTTAGGTTTAATTATCTTAATTTAAAATTTTACTTTATATAAAATAATAATATGCAGAAGCTATATAATATCACATAAATATCATTTAGAAGAAGGACTATATATTTTCTTTCTTTACAAAAATTTCAAAGTCAACTTTTAATGATTAAATAAGTTTAAGGAATTAACGGAAACTCCAATTTAAATTGCAATCAAAATATTAAGTGCAGAATTTATACTACGTAAGATTATACCAACATTTATCGTCTACAAAATAAATAAGGCAATCGCTAAAGTTCGCAAAACATTCAAATTACAATTTGAAATATTTTTCGTAAATTAAAATATAATTAATAATAATAAGAGTTCGATAATTATATTGATACCATCCTCCACCGATCTGCGCTTTGCTTCATTAACTCGAAAACATTTTAAAAATTCGGGGTAAGCTTGAGCTTAGTGAGGCTATACATGTCACATATGAATATATCACGAAAAATTGAACATATAATATTTCTGTTCTGTTTTTACGTGTATTTCTACGGAGTACTCGGAGCCGGAGGCGTCGAGCCGAAGGCTAAGCGAGCCCGAAGGCTAAATGTTTTGTGTCTTGAAAGTACAATTTTCTGTTTCGTCTGTATGACATGATAAATCACATCATAATAATATATGCCAAATAACATGTAATATAAATACGAGACATGTAATTTTGTAGAAAAACAAGTGAAAATAAAAACCCCACCTCAAATGCAGCGCTTGACTAAATATAGATGCTCGACTCGCGAAATCTTAGGCCCGAAAGTTCTCGTTGTTATCTACAATAAAATAATTTAATATTATTATTAAAGTATGAAAATATAATAATATAGACTAAATTAAAATATTTGAATGTGATTTAAAAAGATGAAATTTTAGAAATTGAAAAAAAAATAAAAATTAAGGGGCTAAATTGAAATTTGAATAAAAGTGTTGGGATATAAAACCCAACACTTAGGTTAGATTTCTATCCTCACGAGCCGCTGCTCTTCCCCACTTCTCCCTCTGTTCTTCTTCTTCTACTTTTCCTCTCTTTTATTTTTTTTTTTTTTTTTTAATATTTCTGCATCTCCCATCTCTCTAAAAAAAAAACTCACACACACCCACATAGATACACATATACTCCGCTCGTCCTGCACACACGGACACGATTTGAGCGGCGGATATGACATCGGAGGTGCAGCGACCGACCAAAATCGCGGAAGGCATAAGGGTTGCAGCCCTCGACTTCCAGCGTGCGGGGATGGCAGGGTTGGTCGCGATTAGCGACGGTGCGGCGGCAATAACTAATTGCGGCGATCATCTATATATATATATATATATATATTTATATATATATAAAATGAAGGAAAGGCATTTGGGGGAGAAATATTCTGCAAATGAAGAACGAACATAAAACGGTATTCTAACCTCTTGCTGGAATGATTGATTTTTCAGAAGAGAGGTGTGCTATATATTGTTAGGAGAAGAATTACAAAAGGCACAAATTAATTATGTAATAATTGGGTGATGAATCTTTGTGAATTAATTTTCTTTTAAGAACGAAAATTAAGATGGAGGAAATGCATCGCTTTTTTTTTTTTTTTTTTTTTGTTCTTTGTGTGTTTGATTTCCATCGTATAATCCTTCTTTATTTTTTTTTATATTGTATAGAAATGATTTCAAATGGTTCTTATTTATTTGTGTTAATTATTTGTGTCATAAGTTATCAGAGTTATTTTGGATTAAAGATGGTAACTGAAGTTTGGATAAAAAAAAAAACTGAAAACGTATCAGTTCAAAGAAAGACCAACTAGAAGGACATGGTGGTGTTGGGCTGGCCCAAAGTAAAGATATTGGGTTGAAATCAAATAGACCAATTATTATATAATTGGGTTGGACTAATAAATGGGTTCTCAATTAAAATTAAATCAGAATAATTTAACAACAAAATAATAATAATAAAAATATTAATAATAATAATAATAAAATTTACGGATATTACATTCTACTCTCGTTGAAAAATTTTCGTCCTCGAAAATTAGTATCATACCTTGATTATAGAAATCAGGATAACGAGCTCGAAACTCTTCCTCGCGCTCCCAAGTAGCTTCGTCTTTACCATGACGATTCCACTGCACTTTAATCAATGTGATATCTTTGTTTCTCAATTTGTGAACTTTCTTCTCGAGTATTGCACTCGGTAGTTCTTCATACGTTAAATCTCTGTTAACGTTCAGATTCGCGTAGCTGATTACATGACTCGGATCATGTGCATATTTTCTGAGCATAGAGACATGGAATACATTGTGTACTGAAGAGAATTCGGGTGGTAAAGCGAGACGGTATGCTAAATCTCCAATTCGTTCAAGAATTTCAAATGGTCCGACAAATCTCGGTCGGAGTTTTCCCTTTTTACCAAACCGAAAAATTCCTTTTATTGGGTCCACCTTTAAAAATACTTTATCTCCCACATCAAAATGTAACTCCTTTCTACGCTTATCAGCATATGACTTCTGTCGGTCCTGAGCAATTTTAATTCTCTCTCGAATCATCTTAATTTTTCTGACTGTTTCTTCAACTAACTCAGGTCCCAATACTTTTCTTTCTCCAACTTCATCCCAATACAATGGAGATCTGCATTTTCTTCCATATAGAGCTTCGTATGGTGCCATCCCAATTGTGGCTTGATAACTATTATTGTAGGCAAATTCTACCAAAGGTAGCAGCGATTCCCAATCACCATTTGCATCCAGTATGCATGCTCTCAGCATATCTTCAAGGATTTGATTCGTTCGCTCCGTTTGACCATCTGTTTGAGGATGGTAAGCGATCTTGAAATTTAACTTTGTTCCCATAGCTTCATGCAAACTTTTCCAAAATCTTGAAGTAAAACGAGGGTCTCTATCTGACACTATTGATGCTGGAACTCCATGTAATCTTACTATCTCCTTGATATACATTTGTGCGAACTGATTCATCTTAAACGTCATCTTGACTGGCAGAAAATGAGCAGATTTTGTCATTCGCCGACAATCACCCAAACCGCAGATTTCCTTTAACGATTGTGGGTAAACCGACTACGAAATCCATGGCTATATGTTCCCACTTCCATTACGGAATTTCAAGTGGTTTGAGTAATCCCGATGGTCGTTGATGTTCGGCCTTGACTTGTTGACAAGTCAAACGGCTCTCCACAAATTTCCTATATCATTCTTCATTCCTTTCCACCAAAATATTTTCTTGAGATCTTGGTACATTTTCGTACTGCCTGGGTGGGCAGTATATGGCGTACTGTGGGCCTCGATTAAAATCTCTTTTATCATACTCTCATCTCTGGGCACACAAATTCTCCCTTCGTACATCAAGGTACCATCACTTGCTATTCCAAAACCCTTATTGTCTGCAGATATGGCCAACTCTTCCATTCTACTTAGTATCTCATCCTGGGATTGAGCTCTCTTAATTCTTTCCCGTAAGGTTGGTTGAACCACTAGAGCTGATAAAATTGATGTTGTTCCCTTTGGTCTAACAACTTCAATATTCAATCTCGAAAAATCTTGAATGAGTTGCTCCTGAGTAGTGATCATATTGCACAATTCTCCTCTCGTCTTGCGACTTAAGGCATCTGCAACTACGTTGGCCTTGCCTGGATGATACTGGATTGTGCAATCATAATCTTTCACCAACTCAAGCCACCTCCTTTGCCTCATGTTTAGCTCCTTCTGAGTAAACAAATACTTCAAACTTTTATGATCGGTAAAAATTTCACACTTTCCTCCGTACAAGTAATGCCTCCAAATCTTTAGCGCATGAACTACGGCTGCTAATTCTAGATCATGAGTAGGGTAATTTAACTCATGTTGTTTAAGTATGCGGAGGCGTATGCAACCACCTTTCCATGCCGCATCAGAACACATCCAAGACCTTGCTTGACGCATCACCGTATATTACAAAGTCTTTGGTAGGGTCTGGAATCGTTAACACAGTCTTGTCGTCAACCTTTTCTTTAATTCTTGGAAACTCGATTCACACTTATCATTCCATAAGAATTTCTCCCCTTTTAGTCAACTTCGTCATAGGTCTTGCTATCTTTGAGAAACCCTCGATAAATCTCCTGTAGTAACCGGCTAAACCTAGGAAACTTGAACTTCATTTGCATTCGTAGGTGCTTCCCAACCGTTTATCGCTTCGATCTTGACTGGATCGACTTCAATCCCTTGAGCGGTCACCACATGACCGAGAAATACTACTCGATCAATCCAAAACTCACATTTCTTAAACTTCGCGTATAATTTCTCATTGCGAAGAGTCTCCAATACTACTCTTAAATGTTCCTCATCTTTGTTTCTCATCCTTAGAATACACCAAAATATCATCAATGAATACAATAACGAATTTATCCAAGTATTGGTGAAATACTCGATTCATCAAATCCATAAATACGGTGGGCATTACTTAGTCCAAAGGGCATTACTACAAATTCGTAGTGCCCATATCTTGTCCGAAAATTTGTCTTAGAAATATCATCCTCCTTTATTTTCAATTGATGATATCCCGATCTCAGGTCAATCTTAGAGAAAATTCCTGCTCCTCTAAGTTGGTCAAATAAATCCTCGATCCTTGGTAATGGATACTTATTTTTAATTGTGAGTCGATTTAACTCACGATAATCGATACACATCCTTAATGTACCGTCTTTCTTCTTGACAAAAAGAACCGGTGCTCCCCATGGAGAAACACTTGGACGAATAAAATTTAAGTCCAACAACTCTTGCAGTTGAACCTTCAATTCCTGCAATTCTTTTGGCGCCATCCGATAGGGAGCCTTTGATACCGGTGCTGCACCAGGTATCAAGTCAATTGTGAACTCTACTTGTCTATCAGGTGGAATTCCTGGCAAATCTTCAGGAAACACATCTGGAAATTCCTTCACAATTGATACATCTGAGACTGACAATTCTTGTCTTTCTGTACCAACTATGTTCACTGTATCCTTGACATTTGCCTCTTTTAAGCAATTTAATTGCTTTCATGGCGGATATAAATCTATGTGAGGTACAAGTCTTTGCTCCGAAAAACGTAGTCTCCTTATTCCTAGGCAAAACTAGAGTTATTTCTCTCTCATAACATTTAATGATAGCTCGGTACTTTTTCAACCAATCCATCCCTAGGATTATGTCGAAGTCTTTCATATTAATCACGTATAGATCCGCATTCAAGTTATTCTCATTCACATCTATAGGTGTATTTCTAACCATAGAATCAGCACATATTATTTTACCGGATGGTACGCTAACCTCTAATGGTTCGTTTACTCTGATGTATTTACTTCCAGTTAGAGCATGAAACTTCTTAGACATGAATGAATGGGTAGCGCTTGGTATCAAAAGTACTAATGCGGTATATTAAATCATCAACATACTGTCATTGTATCAGGTTCCCTTCAGCATCTTTCAGGCTCATGGCAAACACTCGTGCCCTACCCCCGGAAGTCTGACCTTCTTTTCCGACTGGGCAATCATAAGATGTATGCCCTGATTGCTTGCATCTATAGCATTTTCCCTCACCCGCCAGGCATACTCCCCCATGATTCTTTCCGCAATTTGCACATGAAGGTTTCTCGGCCTTGACGTTGGGCTTCGTTTTTCCTTCAATTCTGCCTTGCTTACTCTGGCCTTGACTGGCATTCTGACTCCCAGTCTTACCTTGGTTAGGGCCCTGCCATTTCCTCTTACGAGCTCTCAACTTTGTTACGGTCCATATCGACTTGAGGAAATCTCTTGAGCTCTCTTGACCGTTTACGCATAAGATAGATCACCGTGGCTCTTGAGAATATGCCTTATCCTGGCGGAGACCATCCAGAACTTGCGGGATTTTTCTATATCGGTGGACACAAAACGTGTCGCAAATTGGCTCATGTCGGTAAATTTCCGTTCATATTGATCCACAGACATTCCTTCTTGCTTGAGATCCCAAAATTCCCATTGTTTTGTTCACGATAATGCCTCGGATAATCTTGTTCTCGATTATAACCTTGAACTCGTTCCAAGTTAGTGGCCGCACGCTCCTCTTGGCCGAGTCCTCCGGTAGCTCTCATACCAACGGTCGGCTCCTTAGTGGTGATATTGGCCAGATTACTCGTTGTGCATCGTGCATCCGATCGGCTAAGCGTTCGTTCTAACGATCGAATCCATTATTCCACGAAAGTAGGTTCTTCATTTCCGGTGAATCTTTGGGGTCCGGACGAAATTGTTCCACCACTTGATATTGATTTACGGCAGTATCTCGGCGTTGTTTTCTCGTTCTCTATGCCCTCTATTCAAAGCACCTTCGCTTCCTCCTCTTCCAAAGGCGTGGCCTCCTTGGAAACATTTTCCTAATGTTCAAAATTGTGATTACTGGTAAGATTCTACGTCTATATATTATTGCAAATTTTTTTTTTATAGGCCATATTAGGGACTGAAAAGAAATAAATAAATAAATACATGTGAAATAAAATCCCACTATTATTTGTATAATTATTTTAAATGGGGAATAAAGTACAATGTTGTAATCATAATTAAGATTATTAAAAGTACCGGGATGCCCAACCTACGACAATTATTACTAAATAGTCGTATTTTATTCTCCAATATAAATTATAACTTAGTTCAATTCATGTCAAGATGCCGAAGCCACACCGGCATCTTCGCTTGGATCCTCTTCTTCCTCTTCATCACTATCGGAAACATCATCCAGGACCACGGCGTTCTGAGCCACATTCGATGTAGCTCGGCCGAGAACTCCACAAAGTCGATCACCGCGTATTCGAGGTCGAGGTAAAGTCCACCAAATTTAAGAGTAGCGTCTGGCTCGTAGGCTCCAAGCGGGGAAGAGTCTCCATAAGCTTCACAGCGGCAAGGTAGTCGGAAACTCCATCCCGCCTAACACGTACGAACTTTCTCGCCATAGTATTAATATGATCGCCTACGTCGTGATGGTCTGGCCTTTGGTATTCTCGAAAATTCCGAACTCTTGTGCTTCTCAACACCAATGAACATGGAGTTGATTTCCTAGCTGTTAATCTCGTGCGAGCCATCTACTCACATGAATTATTCTATAATGTATAAATACATTGACCAATATACAAATAATATCGAACGATAATATTGACTGACTAATCGAGCATATCCATAATTTACAAAAATGAAAATAATTCAAGATATATGCATATCTGAATTTCTGAATTAAAATATGTACCTGTTGAAGCTGGCGAAGTACCGTGGAATGGTATTCTTGAATAATATTTTCATATAAAAGAGTATGCGAATCATAAACTCCTCTCGATACCACAATGTAACATCCTAATTTTATTTAATATTTAAATCTTGAAAACACCCATATTTTTTTTTAGGTTTAATTATCTTAATTTAAAATTTTACTTTATATAAAATAATAATATGCGAAGCTATATAATATCACATAAATATCATTTAGAAGAAGGACTATATATTTTCTTTCTTTACAAAAATTTCAAAGTCAACTTTTAATGATTAAATAAGTTTAAGGAATTAACTAAACTCCAATTTAAATTGCAATCAAAATATTAAGTGCAGAATTTATACTACGTAAGATTATACCAACATTTATCGTCTACAAAATAAATAAGGCAATCGCTAAAGTTCGCAAAACATTCAAATTACAATTTGAAATATTTTTCGTAAATTAAAATATAATTAATAATAATAAGAGTTCGATAATTATATTGATACCATCCTCCACCAAGACTGCGCTGCTTCATTAACCTGAAAACATTTTAAAAATTCGGGGTAAGCTTGAGCTTAGTGAGGCTATACATGTCACATATGAATATATCACGAAAAATTGAACATATAATATTTCTGTTCTGTTTTTACGTGTATTTCTACACGGAGTACTCGGAGCCCGGAGGCGATCTGAGCCCGAAGGCTAACTGAGCCCGAAGGCTAAATGTTTTGTGTCTTGAAAGTACAATTTTCTGTTTCGTCTGTATGACATGATAAATCACATCATAATAATATATGCCAAATAACATGTAATATAAATACGAGACATGTAATTTTGTAGAAAAACAAGTGAAAATAAAAACCCCACCTCAAATGCAGCGCTTGACTAAATATAGATGCTCGACTCGCGAAATCTTAGGCCCGAAAGTTCTCGTTGTTATCTACAATAAAATAATTTAATATTATTATTAAAGTATGAAAATATAATCATATAGACTAAATTAAAATAGTTGAATGTGATTTAAAAAGATGAAATTTTAGAAATTGAAAATAAAAAAATAAAAATTAAGGGGCTAAATTGAAATTTGAATAAAAGTGTTGGGAGATAAAACCCAACACTTAGGTTAGATTTCTATCCTCACGAGCCGCTCTTCCCCACTTCTCCCTCTCTTCTTCTTCTTCTACTTTTCCTCTCTTTTACTTTTTTTTTTTTTTTTTTTTTTTTGCATCTCCCATCTCTCTAAAAAAAAACTCACACACACCCACATAGATACACATATACTCCGCTCGTCCCGCACACACGGACACGATTTGAGCGGCGGATATGACATCGAGGTGCAATGACCGACCAAAATCGCGGAAGGCATAAGGGTTGCGGCCCTCGACTTCCAAATGCGGTGATGGCAGGGTTGGTCGCGATTAGCGACGGTGCGGCGGCAATAACTAATTGCCGCTGCTGATCATCTATATATATATATATAAAATGAAGGAAAGGCATTTGGGGGAGAAATATTCTGCAAATGAAGAACGAAAATAAAACGGGATTCTAACCTCTTGCTGGAATGATTGATTTTTCAGAAGAGAGGTGTGCTATATATTGTTAGGAGAAGAATTACAAAAGGCACAAATTAATTATGTAATAATTGGGTGATGAATGCTGTGAATTAATTTTCTTTTAAGAACGAAAATTAAGATGGAGGAAATGCATCAGTTTTTTTTTTTTTTGTTGTTGCTGTGAGTTTGATTTCCATCGTATAATCCTTCTTTTTTTTTTTTATATTGTATAGAAATGATTTCAAATGGTTCTTATTTATTTGTGTTAATTATTTGTGTCATAAGTTACCAGAGTTATTTTGGATTAAAGATGGTAACTGAAGTTTGGATAAAAAAAAAAAAACTGAAAACGTATCAGTTCAAAGAAAGACCAACTAGAAGGACATGGTGGTGTTGGGCTGGCCCAAAGTAAAGATATTGGGTTGAAATCAAATAGACCAATTATTATATAATTGGGTTGGACTAATAAATGGGTTCTCAATTAAAATTAAATCTGTAAATAATTTAACAACAAAATAATAATAATAATAATATTAATAATAATAATAATAATAAAATTTACGGATATTACATTCTACTCTCGTTGAAAAATTTTCGTCCTCGAAAATTAGTATCATACCTTGATTATAGAAATCAGGATAACGAGCTCGAAACTCTTCCTCGCGCTCCCAAGTAGCTTCGTCTTTACCATGACGATTCCACTGCACTTTAATCAATGTGATATCTTTGTTTCTCAATTTGTGAACTTTCTTCTCGAGTATTGCACTCGGTAGTTCTTCATACGTTAAATCTCTGTTAACGTTCAGATTCGCGTAGCTGATTACATGACTCGGATCATGTGCATATTTTCTGAGCATAGAGACATGGAATACATTGTGTACTGAAGCGAATTCGGGTGGTAAAGCGAGACGGTATGCTAAATCTCCAATTCGTTCAAGAATTTCAAATGGTCCGACAAATCTCGGTCGGAGTTTTCCCTTTTTACCAAACCGAAAAATTCCTTTTATTGGGGCCACCTTTAAAAATACTTTATCTCCCACATCAAAATGTAACTCCTTTCTACGCTTATCAGCATATGACTTCTGTCGGTCCTGAGCAATTTTAATTCTCTCTCGAATCATCTTAATTTTTCTGATCTTTCTCCAACTTCATCCCAATACAATGGAGATCTGCATTTTCTTCCATATAGAGCTTCGTATGGTGCCATCCCAATTGTGGCTTGATAACTATTATTGTAGGCAAATTCTACCAAAGGTAGCAGCGATTCCCAATCACCATTTGCATCCAGTATGCATGCTCTCAGCATATCTTCAAGGATTTGATTCGTTCGCTCCGTTTGACCATCTGTTTGAGGATGGTAAGCAGTGCTGAAATTTAACTTTGTTCCCATAGCTTCATGCAAACTTTTCCAAAATCTTGAAGTAAAACGAGGGTCTCTATCTGACACTATTGATGCTGGAACTCCATGTAATCTTACTATCTCCTTGATATACATTTGTGCGAACTGATTCATCTTAAACGTCATCTTGGTAGCGAGAAAATGAGCAGATTTTGTCATTGCCGACAATCACCCAAACCGCGGATATTTCCTTTATGATTGTGGGTAAACCGACTACGAAATCCATGGCTATATGTTCCCACTTCCATTACGGAATTTCAAGTGGTTTGAGTAATCCTGATGGTCGTTGATGTTCGGCCTTGACTTGTTGACAAGTCAAACAGCTCTCCACAAATTTCCCTATATCATTCTTCATTCCTTTCCACCAAAATATTTTCTTGAGATCTTGGTACATTTTCGTACTGCCTGGGTGGGCAGTATATGGCGTACTGTGGGCCTCGATTAAAATCTCTTTTATCATACTCTCATCTCTGGGCACACAAATTCTCCCTTCGTACATCAAGGTACCATCACTTGCTATTCCAAAACCCTTATTGTCTGCAGATATGGCCAACTCTTCCATTCTACTTAGTATCTCATCCTGGGATTGAGCTCTCTTAATTCTTTCCCGTAAGGTTGGTTGAACCACTAGAGCTGATAAAATTGATGTTGTTCCCTTTGGTCTAACAACTTCAATATTCAATCTCGAAAAATCTTGAATGAGTTGCTCCTGAGTAGTGATCATATTGCACAATTCTCCTCTCGTCTTGCGACTTAAGGCATCTGCAACTACGTTGGCCTTGCACGGATGATCTTGGATTGTGCAATCATAATCTTTCACCAACTCAAGCCACCTCCTTTGCCTCATGTTTAGCTCCTTCGAGTAAACAAATACTTCAAACTTTTATGATCGGTAAAAATTTCACACTTTCCTCCGTACAAGTAATGCCTCCAAATCTTTAGCGCATGAACTACGGCTAATTCTAGATCATGAGTAGGGTAATTTAACTCATGTTGTTTAAGGTATGCGGAGGCGTATGCAACCACCTTTCCATCTTGCATCGTAACACATCCAAGACCTTGCTTGACGCATCACCGTATATTACAAAGTCTTTGGTAGGGTCTGGAATCGTTAACACAGTCTTTGTCGTCAACCTTTTCTTTAATTCTTGGAAACTCGATTCACACTTATCATTCCATAAGAATTTCTCCTTTTCGAGTCAACTTCGTCATAGGTGCTGCTATCTTTGAGAAACCCTCGATAAATCTCCTGTAGTAACCGGCTAAACCTAGGAAACTTCGAACTTCATTTGCATTCGTAGGTGCTTCCCAACTGTTTATCGCTTCGATCTTGACTGGATCGACTTCAATCCCTTGAGCGGTCACCACATGACCGAGAAATACTACTCGATCAATCCAAAACTCACATTTCTTAAACTTCGCGTATAATTTCTCATTGCGAAGAGTCTCCAATACTATTCTTAAATGTTCCTCATGCTGTTTCTCATCCTTAGAATACACCAAAATATCATCAATGAATACAATAACGAATTTATCCAAGTATTGGTGAAATACTCGATTCATCAAATCCATAAATACGGCTGGGGCATTACTTAGTCCAAAGGGCATTACTACAAATTCGTAGTGCCCATATCTTGTCCGAAAGGCTGTCTTAGAAATATCATCCTCCTTTATTTTCAATTGATGATATCCCGATCTCAGGTCAATCTTAGAGAAAATTCCTGCTCCTCTAAGTTGGTCAAATAAATCCTCGATCCTTGGTAATGGATACTTATTTTTAATTGTGAGTCGATTTAACTCACGATAATCGATACACATCCTTAATGTACCGTCTTTCTTCTTGACAAAAAGAACCGGTGCTCCCCATGGAGAAACACTTGGACGAATAAAATTTAAGTCCAACAACTCTTGCGATTGAACCTTCAATTCCTGCAATTCTTTTGGCGCCATCCGATAGGGAGCCTTTGATACCGGTCGCACTGTATCAAGTCAATTGTGAACTCTACTTGTCTATCAGGTGGAATTCCTGGCAAATCTTCAGGAAACACATCTGGAAATTCCTTCACAATTGATACATCTGAGACTGACAATTCTTGTCTTTCTGTACCAACTATGTTCACCAGGTATCCTTGACATTTGCCTCTTTTAAGCAATTTAATTGCTTTCATGGCGGATATAAATCTATGTGAGGTACAAGTCTTTGCTCCGAAAAACGTAGTCTCCTTATTCCTAGGCAAAACTAGAGTTATTTCTCTCTCATAACATTTAATGATAGCTCGGTACTTTTTCAACCAATCCATCCCTAGGATTATGTCGAAGTCTTTCATATTAATCACGTATAGATCCGCATTCAAGTTATTCTCATTCACATCTATAGGTGTATTTCTAACCATAGAATCAGCACATATTATTTTACCGGATGGTACGCTAACCTCTAATGGTTCGTTTACTCTGATGTATTTACTTCCAGTTAGAGCATGAAACTTCTTAGACATGAATGAATGGGTAGCGCCAGTATCAAAAAGTACTAATGCAGGTATATTAAATACTGTCAACATACCTGTCATTGTATCTGGGTTCCCTTCAGCATCTTTCAGGCTCATGGCAAACACTCGTGCCCTACCCCCGGAAGTCTGACCTTCTTTTCCGACTGGGCAATCATAAGATGTATGCCCTGATTGCTTGCATCTATAGCATTTTCCCTGACCCGCCAGGCATACTCCCCCATGATTCTTTCCGCAATTTGCACATGAAGGTTTCTCGGCCTTGACGTTGGGCTTCGTTTTTCCTTCAATTCTGCCTTGCTTACTCTGGCCTTGACTGGCATTCTGACTCCCAGTCTTACCTTGGTTAGGGCCCTGCCATTTCCTCTTACCAGAGCTCTCAACCTGTTTACGGTCCATATCCTGACTTGAGGAAATCTCTTGAGCTCTCTTGACCGTTTCTGCATAAGATAGATCACCGTGGCTCTTGAGAATATGCCTTATCCCTGGCCGGAGACCATCCAGGAACTTGCGGGATTTTTCTATATCAGTGGACACAAAACGTGTCGCAAATTGGCTCATGTCGGTAAATTTCCGTTCATATTCAGTCACAGACATTCCTTCTTGCTTGAGATCCCAAAATTCCCATTGTTTTGTTCACGATAATGCCTCGGATAATACTGTTCTCTGATTATAACCTTGAACTCGTTCCAAGTTAGGGCTGCACGCTCCTCTTCTGGCCGAGTCCTCCAGTAGCTCTCATACCAACGGTCGGCTCCTTCCGTAAGCTGATATTCAGCACAGATTACTCATTGTGCATCTGTGCATCCGATCAGCCTAAACGTTCGTTCTAATGATCGAATCCATTATTCCACGAAAGTAGGTTCTTCATTTCCAGTGAATGCTGGGGGTCCGAAGCGACGAAATTGTTCCACCACTTGATATTGATTTACGGCAGGTATCTCAGCGTTGTTTTCTCGTTCTCTATGCCCTCTATTCAAAGCACCTTCGTTTCCTCCTCTTCCAGTGCGTGGCCTCCTTGGAAACATTTTCCTAATGTTCAAAATTGTGATTACTGGTAAGATTCTACGTCTATATATTATTGCAAATTGTTTTTTTTTATAGGCCATATTAGGGACTGAAAAGAAATAAATAAATAAATACATGTGAAATAAAATCCCACTATTATTTGTATAATTATTTTAAATGGGAAATAAAGTACAATGTTGTAATCATAATTAAGATTATTAAAAGTACCGGGATGCCCAACCTACGACAATTATTACTAAATAGTCGTATTTTATTCTCCAATATAAATTATAACTTAGTCTGAATTCATGCTGAAGATGCCGAAGCCACACTGGCATCTTCGCTTGGATCCTCTTCTTCCTCTTCATCACTATCGGAAACATCATCCAGACCACAGCGTTCTCGGAGCCACATTCGATGTAGCTCGGCCGAGAACTCCACAAAGTCGATCACTGGCGTATCTGAGGTCGAGGTAAAGTCCACCAAATTTAAGAGTAGCGTCCTAGCTCGTAGGCTCCAAGCAGGGGGAAGAGTCTCCATAAGCTTCACAGCGGCAAGGTAGTCGGAAACTCCATCCCGCCTAACACGTACGAACTTTCTCGCCATAGTATTAATATGATCGCCTACGTCGTGATGGTCTGGCCTTTGGTATTCTCGAAAATTCCGAACTCTTGTGCTTCTCAACACCAATGAACATGGAGTTGATTTCCTAGCTGTTAATCTCGTGCGAGCCATCTACTCACATGAATTATTCTATAATGTATAAATGCATTGACCAATATACAAATAATATCGAACGATAATATTGACTGACTAATCGAGCATATCCATAATTTACAAAAATGAAAATAATTCAAGATATATGCATATCTGAATTTCTGAATTAAAATATGTACCTGTTGAAGTCGAAATGTAGTGGAATGGTATTCTTGAATAATATTTTCATATAAAAGAGTATGCAGAATCATAAACTCCTCTGATACCACAATGTAACATCCTAATTTTATTTAATATTTAAATCTTGAAAACACCCATATTTTTTTTTTTAGGTTTAATTATCTTAATTTAAAATTTTACTTTATATAAAATAATAATATGCAGAAGTTATATAATATCACATAAATATCATTTAGAAGAAGGACTATATATTTTCTTTCTTTACAAAAATTTCAAAGTCAACTTTTAATGATTAAATAAGTTTAAGGAATTAACGGAAACTCCAATTTAAATTGCAATCAAAATATTAAGTGCAGAATTTATACTACGTAAGATTATACCAACATTTATCGTCTACAAAATAAATAAGGCAATCGCTAAAGTTCGCAAAACATTCAAATTACAATTTGAAATATTTTTCGTAAATTAAAATATAATTAATAATAATAAGAGTTCGATAATTATATTGATACCATCCTCCACCAAGATCTGCGCTTTGCTTCATTAACACGAAAACATTTTAAAAATTCGGGTAAGCTTGAGCTTAGTGAGGCTATACATGTCACATATGAATATATCACGAAAAATTGAACATATAATATTTCTGTTCTGTTTTTACGTGTATTTCTACACGGAGTACTCGGAGCCCGGAGGCGATCTGAGCCCGAAGGCTAACTGAGCCCGAAGGCTAAATGTTTTGTGTCTTGAAAGTACAATTTTCTGTTACTGTCGTATGACATGATAAATCACATCATAATAATATATGCCAAATAACATGTAATATAAATACGAGACATGTAATTTTGTAGAAAAACAAGTGAAAATAAAAACCCCACCTCAAATGCAAACTTGACTAAATATAGATGCTCGACTCGCGAAATCTTAGGCCGAAAGTTCTCGTTGTTATCTACAATAAAATAATTTAATATTATTATTAAAGTATGAAAATATAATAATATAGACTAAATTAAAATATTTGTATGTGATTTAAAAAGATGAAATTTTAGAAATTGAAAAAAAAATAAAAATTAAGGGGCTAAATTGAAATTTGAATAAAAGTGTTGGGATATAAAACCCAACACTTAGGTTAGATTTCTATCCTCACGAGCCGCTGCTCTTCCCCACTTCTCCCTCTCTTCTTCTTCTTCTACTTTTCCTCTCTTTTACTTTTTTTTTTTTTTTTTTTTTTGCATCTCCCATCTCTCTAAAAAAAAAACTCACACACACCCACATAGATACACATATACTCCGCTCGTCCTGCACACACGGACACGATTTGAGCGGCGGATATGACATCGGAGGTGCAGCGACCGACCAAAATCGCGGAAGGCATAAGGGTTGCAGCCCTCGACTTCCAGCGTGCGGGGATGGCAGGGTTGGTCGCGATTAGCGACGGTGCGGCGGCAATAACTAATTGCCGCTGCTGATCATCTATATATATATATATAAAATGAAGGAAAGGCATTTGGGGGAGAAATATTCTGCAAATGAAGAACGAAAATAAAACGGGATTCTAACCTCTTGCTGGAATGATTGATTTTTCAGAAGAGAGGTGTGCTATATATTGTTAGGAGAAGAATTACAAAAGGCACAAATTAATTATGTAATAATTGGGTGATGAATGCTGTGAATTAATTTTCTTTTAAGAACGAAAATTAAGATGGAGGAAATGCATCAGTTTTTTTTTTTTTTTTTTTTTTTGTTGTTTGTGAGTTTGATTTCCATCGTATAATCCTTCTTTATTTTTTTTTTATATTGTATAGAAATGATTTCAAATGGTTCTTATTTATTTGTGTTAATTATTTGTGTCATAAGTTATCAGAGTTATTTTGGATTAAAGATGGTAACTGAAGTTTGGATATAAAAAAACGAAAACGATTAGTTCAAAGAAAGACCAACTAGAAGGACATGGTGGTGTTGGGCTGGCCCAAAGTAAAGATATTGGGTTGAAATCAAATAGACCAATTATTATATAATTGGGTTGGACTAATAAATGGGTTCTCAATTAAAATTAAATCTGTAAATAATTTAACAACAAAATAATAATAATAATAATATTAATAATAATAATAATAATAAAATTTACGGATATTACATTCTACTCTCGTTGAAAAATTTTCGTCCTCGAAAATTAGTATCATACCTTGATTATAGAAATCAGGATAACGAGCTCGAAACTCTTCCTCGCGCTCCCAAGTAGCTTCGTCTTTACCATGACGATTCCACTGCACTTTAATCAATGTGATATCTTTGTTTCTCAATTTGTGAACTTTCTTCTCGAGTATTGCACTCGGTAGTTCTTCATACGTTAAATCTCTGTTAACGTTCAGATTCGCGTAGCTGATTACATGACTCGGATCATGTGCATATTTTCTGAGCATAGAGACATGGAATACATTGTGTCTTGAAGAGTATTCGGGTGGTAAAGCGAGACGGTATGCTAAATCTCCAATTCGTTCAAGAATTTCAAATGGTCCGACAAATCTCGGTCGGAGTTTTCCCTTTTTACCAAACCGAAAAATTCCTTTTATTGGGGCCACCTTTAAAAATACTTTATCTCCCACATCAAAATGTAACTCCTTTCTACGCTTATCAGCATATGACTTCTGTCGGTCCTGAGCAATTTTAATTCTCTCTCGAATCATCTTAATTTTTCTGATCTTTCTCCAACTTCATCCCAATACAATGGAGATCTGCATTTTCTTCCATATAGAGCTTCGTATGGTGCCATCCCAATTGTGGCTTGATAACTATTATTGTAGGCAAATTCTACCAAAGGTAGCAGCGATTCCCAATCACCATTTGCATCCAGTATGCATGCTCTCAGCATATCTTCAAGGATTTGATTCGTTCGCTCCGTTTGACCATCTGTTTGAGGATGGTAAGCAGTGCTGAAATTTAACTTTGTTCCCATAGCTTCATGCAAACTTTTCCAAAATCTTGAAGTAAAACGAGGGTCTCTATCTGACACTATTGATCCGGAACTCCATGTAATCTTACTATCTCCTTGATATACATTTGTGCGAATCGATTCATCTTAAACGTCATCTTGGTAGCGAAAATGAGCAGATTTTGTCATTCGCCGACAATCACCCAAACCGCAGATTTCCTTTAACGGTTGTGGGTAAACCGACTACGAAATCCATGGCTATATGTTCCCACTTCCATTACGGAATTTCAAGTGGTTTGAGTAATCCTGATGGTCGTTGATGTTCGGCCTTGACTTGTTGACAAGTCAAACAGCTCTCCACAAATTTCCCTATATCATTCTTCATTCCTTTCCACCAAAATATTTTCTTGAGATCTTGGTACATTTTAAATCGCACAGGTGGGCGTGATATGGCGTACTGTGGGCCTCGATTAAAATCTCTTTTATCATACTCTCATCTCTGGGCACACAAATTCTCCCTTCGTACATCAAGGTACCATCACTTGCTATTCCAAAACCCTTATTGTCTGCAGATATGGCCAACTCTTCCATTCTACTTAGTATCTCATCCTGGGATTGAGCTCTCTTAATTCTTTCCCGTAAGGTTGGTTGAACCACTAGAGCTGATAAAATTGATGTTGTTCCCTTTGGTCTAACAACTTCAATATTCAATCTCGAAAAATCTTGAATGAGTTGCTCCTGAGTAGTGATCATATTGCACAATTCTCCTCTCGTCTTGCGACTTAAGGCATCTGCAACTACGTTGGCCTTGCACGGATGATCTTGGATTGTGCAATCATAATCTTACACCAACTCAAGCCACCTCCTTTGACTCATGTTTCGCTCCTTCGAGTAAACAAATACTTCAAACTTTTATGATCGGTAAAAATTTCACACTTTCCTCCGTACAAGTAATGCCTCCAAATCTTTAGCGCATGAACTACAGCGGCTAATTCTAGATCATGAGTAGGGTAATTTAACTCATGTTGTTTAAGCTGTCTGGAGGCGTATGCAACCACCTTTCCATGCTGCATCAGAACACATCCAAGACCTTGCTTCGACGCATCACTGTATATTACAAAGTCTTTGGTAGGGTCTGGAATCGTTAACACAGGTGCTGTCGTCAACCTTTTCTTTAATTCTTGGAAACTCGATTCACACTTATCATTCCATAAGAATTTCTCCCCTTTTCGAGTCAACTTCGTCATAGGTGCTGCTATCTTTGAGAAACCCTCGATAAATCTCCTGTAGTAACCGGCTAAACCTAGGAAACTTCGAACTTCATTTGCATTCGTAGGTGCTTCCCAACTGTTTATCGCTTCGATCTTGACTGGATCGACTTCAATCCCTTGAGCGGTCACCACATGACCGAGAAATACTACTCGATCAATCCAAAACTCACATTTCTTAAACTTCGCGTATAATTTCTCATTGCGAAGAGTCTCCAATACTACTCTTAAATGTTCCTCATGCTGTTTCTCATCCTTAGAATACACCAAAATATCATCAATGAATACAATAACGAATTTATCCAAGTATTGGTGAAATACTCGATTCATCAAATCCATAAATACGGCTGGGGCATTACTTAGTCCAAAGGGCATTACTACAAATTCGTAGTGCCCATATCTTGTCCGAAAATTTGTCTTAGAAATATCATCCTCCTTTATTTTCAATTGATGATATCCCGATCTCAGTCAATCTTAGAGAAAATTCTGCTCCTCTAAGTTGGTCAAATAAATCCTCGATCCTTGGTAATGGATACTTATTTTTAATTGTGAGTCGATTTAACTCACGATAATCGATACACATCCTTAATGTACCGTCTTTCTTCTTGACAAAAAGAACCGGTGCTCCCCATGGAGAAACACTTGGACGAATAAAATTTAAGTCCAACAACTCTTGCAATTGAACCTTCAATTCCTGCAATTCTTTTGGCGCCATCCGATAGGGAGCCTTTGATACCGGTCTTGCACTGTATCAAGTCAATTGTGAACTCTACTTGTCTATCGTGGAATTCTGGCAAATCTTCAGAAACACATCTGGAAATTCCTTCACAATTGATACATCCGAGACGACAATTCTTGTCTTTACGTACCAACTATGTTCACTGGTATCCTTGACATTTGCCTCTTTTAAGCAATTTAATTGCTTTCATGGCGGATATAAATCTATGTGAGGTACAAGTCTTTGCTCAAAAACGTAGTCTCCTTATTCCTAGGCAAAACTAGAGTTATTTCTCTCTCATAACATTTAATGATAGCTCGGTACTTTTTCAACCAATCCATCCCTAGGATTATGTCGAAGTCTTTCATATTAATCACGTATAGATCCGCATTCAAGTTATTCTCATTCACATCTATAGGTGTATTTCTAACCATAGAATCAGCACATATTATTTTAGGATGGTACGCTAACCTCTAATGGTTCGTTTACTCGATGTCTTTACTTCCAGTTAGAGCATGAAACTTCTTAGACATGAATGAATGGGTAGCGCCAGTATCAAAAAGTACTAATGCGGGTATATTAAATACATCAACATACTGTCATTGTATCTGGGTTCCCTTGACATCTTTCGTGCTCATGGCAAACACTCGTGCCCTACCCCTAAGTCGACCTTCTTTTCCGACTGGCAATCATAAGATGTATGCCCCGATTGCTTGCATCTATAGCATTTTCCCGACCCGCTGTGCATACTCCCCCATGATTCTTTCCGCAATTTGCACATGAAGGTTTCTCGGCCTTGACGTTGGGCTTCGTTTTTCCTTCAATTCTGCCTTGCTTACTCTGGCCTTGACTGGCATTCTGACTCCCAGTCTTACCTTGGTTAGGGCCCTGCCATTTCCTCTTACCAGAGCTCTCAACCTGTTTACGGTCCATATCCTGACTTGAGGAAATCTCTTGAGCTCTCTTGACCGTTTCTGCATAAGATAGATCACCGTGGCTCTTGAGAATATGCCTTATCCCTGGCCGGAGACCATCCAGGAACTTGCGGGATTTTTCTATATCAGTGGACACAAAACGTGTCGCAAATTGGCTCATGTCGGTAAATTTCCGTTCATATTCAGTCACAGACATTCCTTCTTGCTTGAGATCCCAAAATTCCCGCTGTTTTTGTTCACGATAATGCCTCGGATAATACTGTTCTCTGATTATAACCTTGAACTCGTTCCAAGTTAGGGCTGCACGCTCCTCTTCTGGCCGAGTCCTCCAGTAGCTCTCATACCAACGGTCGGCTCCTTCCGTAAGCTGATATTCAGCACAGATTACTCGTTGTGCATCTGTGCATCCGATCAGCCTAAACGTTCGTTCTAACGATCGAATCCATTATTCCACGAAAGTAGGTTCTTCATTTCCAGTGAATGCTGGGGGTCCGAAGCGACGAAATTGTTCCACCACTTGATATTGATTTACGGCAGGTATCTCAGCGTTGTTTTCTCGTTCTCTATGCCCTCTATTCAAAGCACCTTCGTTTCCTCCTCTTCCAGTGCGTGGCCTCCTTGGAAACATTTTCCTAATGTTCAAAATTGTGATTACTGGTAAGATTCTACGTCTATATATTATTGCAAATTTTTTTTTTATAGGCCATATTAGGGACTGAAAAGAAATAAATAAATAAATACATGTGAAATAAAATCCCACTATTATTTGTATAATTATTTTAAATGGGAAATAAAGTACAATGTTGTAATCATAATTAAGATTATTAAAAGTACCGGGATGCCCAACCTACGACAATTATTACTAAATAGTCGTATTTTATTCTCCAATATAAATTATAACTTAGTCTGAATTCATGCTGAAGATGCCGAAGCCACTGCATCTTCGCTTGGATCCTCTTCTTCCTCTTCATCACTATCGGAAACATCATCCAGACCACAGCGTTCTCGGAGCCACATTCGATGTAGCTCGGCCGAGAACTCCACAAAGTCGATCACTGGCGTATCTGAGGTCGAGGTAAAGTCCACCAAATTTAAGAGTAGCGTCCTAGCTCGTAGGCTCCAAGCAGGGGGAAGAGTCTCCATAAGCTTCACAGCGGCAAGGTAGTCGGAAACTCCATCCCGCCTAACACGTACGAACTTTCTCGCCATAGTATTAATATGATCGCCTACGTCGTGATGGTCTGGCCTTTGGTATTCTCGAAAATTCCGAACTCTTGTGCTTCTCAACACCAATGAACATGGAGTTGATTTCCTAGCTGTTAATCTCGTGCGAGCCATCTACTCACATGAATTATTCTATAATGTATAAATACATTGACCAATATACAAATAATATCGAACGATAATATTGACTGACTAATCGATAATAACCATCATTTAAAAAATAGAAAATAATTCAAGATATATGCATATCTGAATTTCTGAATTAAAATATGTACCTGTTGAAGCTGGCGAAGTACCGTGGAATGGTATTACTGAATAATATTTTCATATAAAAGAGTATGCAGAATCATAAACTCCTCTGATACCACAATGTAACATCCTAATTTTATTTAATATTTAAATCTTGAAAACACCCATATTTTTTTTTTAGGTTTAATTATCTTAATTTAAAATTTTACTTTATATAAAATAATAATATGCAGAAGCTATATAATATCACATAAATATCATTTAGAAGAAGGACTATATATTTTCTTTCTTTACAAAAATTTCAAAGTCAACTTTTAATGATTAAATAAGTTTAAGGAATTAACGGAAACTCCAATTTAAATTGCAATCAAAATATTAAGTGCAGAATTTATACTACGTAAGATTATACCAACATTTATCGTCTACAAAATAAATAAGGCAATCGCTAAAGTTCGCAAAACATTCAAATTACAATTTGAAATATTTTTCGTAAATTAAAATATAATTAATAATAATAAGAGTTCGATAATTATATTGATACCATCCTCCACCAGTACCGCGCCTGCTTCATTAACCTGAAAACATTTTAAAAATTCGGGGTAAGCTTGAGCTTAGTGAGGCTATACATGTCACATATGAATATATCACGAAAAATTGAACATATAATATTTCTGTTCTGTTTTTACGTGTATTTCTACACGGAGTACTCGGAGCCCGGAGGCGATCTGAGCCCGAAGGCTAACTGAGCCCGAAGGCTAAATGTTTTGTGTACTGAAAGTACAATTTTCCTGTTCTGTCTGTATGACATGATAAATCACATCATAATAATATATGCCAAATAACATGTAATATAAATACGAGACATGTAATTTTGTAGAAAAACAAGTGAAAATAAAAACCCCACCTCAAATGCAGCGCTTGACTAAATATAGATGCTCGACTCGCGAAATCTTAGGCCCGAAAGTTCTCGTTGTTATCTACAATAAAATAATTTAATATTATTATTAAAGTATGAAAATATAATAATATAGACTAAATTAAAATATTTGAATGTGATTTAAAAAGATGAAATTTTAGAAATTGAAAAATAAAAATAAAAATTAAGGGGCTAAATTAAAATTTGAATAAAAGTGTTGGGATATAAAACCCAACACTTAGGTTAGATTTCTATCCTCACGAGCCGCTGCTCTTCCCCACTTCTCCCTCTGTTCTTCTTCTTCTACTTTTCCTCTCTTTTACTTTTTTTTTTTTTTTTTCTTTCTGCATCTCCCATCTCTCTCAAAAAAAAACTCACACACACCCACATAGATACACATATACTCCGCTCGTCCTGCACACACGGACACGATTTGAGCGGCGGATATGACATCGGAGGTGCAGCGACCGACCAAAATCGCGGAAGGCATAAGGGTTGCAGCCCTCGACTTCCAGCGTGCGGGGATGGCAGGGTTGGTCGCGATTAGCGACGGTGCGGCGGCAATAACTAATTGCCGCTGCTGATCATCTATATATATATATATATATATATATATATATATATATATAAAATGAAGGAAAGGCATTTGGGGGAGAAATATTCTGCAAATGAAGAACGAAAATAAAACGGGATTCTAACCTCTTGCTGGAATGATTGATTTTTCAGAAGAGAGGTGTGCTATATATTGTTAGGAGAAGAATTACAAAAGGCACAAATTAATTATGTAATAATTGGGTGATGAATGCTGTGAATTAATTTTCTTTTAAGAACGAAAATTAAGATGGAGGAAATGCATCAGTTTTTTTTTTTTTTTTTGTTGTTGCTGTGAGTTTGATTTCCATCGTATAATCCTTCTTTATTTTTTTTTTATATTGTATAGAAATGATTTCAAATGGTTCTTATTTATTTGTGTTAATTATTTGTGTCATAAGTTATCAGAGTTATTTTGGATTAAAGATGGTAACTGAAGTTTGGATAAAAAAGCGAAAGCGTATCGATTCAAAGAAAGACCAACTAGAAGGGCGTGGTGGTGTTGAAATTTGGCAGTAAAGATATTGGGTTGAAATCAAATAGACCAATTAATATATAATTGGGTTGGACTAATAAATGGGTTCTCAATTAAAATTAAATCTGTAAATAATTTAACAACAAAATAATAATAATAATAATAATATTAATAATAATAATAATAAGGGGAAATTACAACCAACTACCCTATTAGATGGTCTCTTTACATTTTAGTCCCTATTGTTTCATAAATTACAGCGAAGGACAAAAATCTGAATTGGTGTTGACTTCTATTAAAAAGACGAAAATGCCCCTCTATTTACTTGAATAAAACATTTATTTTAAAATACATTTCATATTAAATAAATAACTTATAAGTTATTAAGGTGTTTGGCTAATACATTTCTTTTAAAAAATATTCTTTTTTCAGAAAATATTTTTTTTTCCGAAATATAATTTTTTTCCAGAAAATATATTTTTTTTAAAAAAAAATATTTTATTTTATTTTTTTCCAGAAAATAATTTTATTTTTTCGAAAAAATAATATTTTTTCAAGAAAATAATTTTATTTCGAAAAAATATTATTTTGCCAAAAAATATTTTTTCCTCCAAAAAATAGTTTTTTTTGAATTTTTCGAAAAATATTTTTTTATTTTTTCCATAAAATAATTATTTTTTTCGAAAAAATAATATATTTTCAAGAAAATAATTTTATTTCGAAAAAAAATATTATTTTGCCAAAAAATATTTTTTCCTCCAGGAAATATTTTTTTTTAATTTTTTCGAAAAAAATATTTTTTTTTATTTTTTTTCCAGAAAATAATTTTATTTTTTAGAAAAAATAATATTTCTTTTCCAGAAAATAATTTAATTTCGAAAAAAATATTATTTTGCCAAAAAATACCTTTTTCTCCAGAAAATATTTTTTAATTTTTGAAAAAATATTTTTATTTTTTCCAGAAAAATAGTTTTATTTTTTTAAAAATAATATTTTTTCCAGAAAATAATTTTATTTCGAAAAAATATTATTTTTCCCAAAAATAATTTTTTCTCCAGAAAACATTTTTTAATTTTTCGAAAAAATAAAAATTCCATAAAATAATATTTTTTTCGAAAAGATAATTTATTCCCAGAAAATAATTTTTTTATTTTTGAAAAATAATATTTTTTCCCAGAAAATACTTTCTTTTTGGAAAAATATTTTTTCTAGAAAGCTTGAAAATTTATTACATGAAGTCCAAAAGTGTTATATATATTACAATGAGATCAAAGTATGCCACCCACGTGAAATGAAAAATAAATGGGTAAACAAAAAAGGAAAAATAAAAGGGCAAATTCGAATATCGATCTTTCTCTCCAGTGACATCATCTGAAAATTTGACTTTTGTCCTTCTTTGTAAATATAGTTTCTGGACAGTGCAAAGTTTGTCCTTCATTGTAATATCTGAAACAATAGGGACCAAACTGTAATTAGACCATAGTCAAATGTAAATCGCCCTAATAATAATAAAATTTACGGATATTACATGTTTAATTAGTGATGATGTCACAGCACTTACTTTCTTTTGTGTAACTAAAGAAGTCAGAAAGAGTTAAAAGAGCTTACATATTGAAAGGTAATCACTCACATGCTGCCAATGTTGATTTTTTTAGGTGATTAACTAATGGGATAATCTTGGTCAACGAATCCACCTAATCCTGTCAGGTGAGAAATAAATCACGAGACGATCGAGCAATTCCAGGTTTCCCAACGTCTTTTCATACACATAAGGAGAAGCTCTTAGCGATTAAGCGCAATAGTTAAAGACAGCTTCTCGGGAGAACAACCACTGATTGGTCAGCACCTCCGGGTTCCCAGCAAGAAAATACTCTCACACTGCCGCTTGACGCGAGATTAAACATTGATTAGCGGTCGCTCGAGCTAGCCCCGAGGAGCTAGAGGATCATAAAGAGAAAAACTTCTTCTTTCACCTCCTTGATGGGATTAGAACCCAAGACCTCTCCCAAAGGAATGTCTTAGGAGTAGCCATCCTACCACTAAACCACCGACCTTTCCCCGCCAATGTTGATTGTTGACCACTAAGTTTGTTCATTTCAGGTGAGTATATATTAAATTAAAACATTGGGCAAAGTGGGTTAATTTGTTGGAACATATTTAATTTAAATTTCTAATCTTGTATGCTTTCGAAGTTCCGTTTTTAAAAAATTCCAAGTGCTAATTTACCATTGTTGACCAGTTTAATCAACGTAAAGCATGGAGACTTAAATGAGGTGGGTCGAAGCGACCTAAGAAACAATAAAAAATATAAAAGAATGAGATAGTTAAATTTAATTTAATTTATTATTCCGAAGTCTATATTAATTGCTTATTTTTATCAGTCTTCTTTTTACTTTCTCTCTCCTTCTTTTTCTATTTGCAAAATCCAAAAATCATTTCTTTTTGTACATTATTTCTATATATAGAAATAGTTTACCAATCCGCGGGCGACAACTGGAGGACGTCTGGGAATGTGTCCAAAACAACTGTCAGAGGAAGAGTGTGCCTTAGACACGTGACGGCTTTTAGGGACTGCTTTGGGAAGAGGAATGACATAATGCATTAATTGTCCTGTGTGCATGTCCCGCATGTTCTGTCTGCATGTTCTTCATGCTTTTGGCGATACTTATCCGTTGTGTCCGACTCTGGGGTCGGCCCTCGGGTTCCCGCTGTTCTGATTAGTCATATCATGATCGTGATTTAGAGTATATTTTCTGGTATCTGGTCGGCCCTTCCGGCCTGGCCATCGTCCTGCCCGGTCGTGCCTTACGCGGGCCCGGGAGTAAATTTGATACGTACTCTGTCCGATTTGTTGCTCTACTTGGCCATTTGAGTCGAAAATCGGTTCTTTCGTCTTCTGGTCTTCCCAACCGGGCCAGTTGAATTGGCGGAGAACGCTTACGTGGATGACAAGACAGATGGACTATCAACAACCATTGTTCGTGTATTTAAGTACCAAGACAACACGGGGAATGGTCGGTGGTCCAGTGGTAGGACGCCTACTCCCAAGACACTCTTTTGGAGAGGTCTTGGGTTCTAACCCCAACAAAAGAGGTGAAAGATGAAGTTTTTCTCTTTATGATCCTCTAGCTCCCCGGGGCTAGCTCGAGCGACCGCTAATCAATATTTAATCTCGCGTCAAGCGGCAGTGTGAGAGTATTTCCTTACTGGGAACTGGAGGTGCTGACCAATCAGTGACTGTTCTCGAGAAGCTGTCTTTGGAACTCGGCGACATTAATCAGTTAAGGGCTTCTCCTTGTGCGCAGAAGTGTACAGGAAAGGCATTGGGAACCCTGGAATTGCTCGAGCGACTCACGATTTACTTCTCTCAATGAGTTAGGAGTGGGTTCATTGAGGGACTAGGATTAGTCCGGCTAAACTGAGATCACCTAGTTATAAAAAAAAAAAGGTACCAAGACAACATGACGTAATGTTGTCACCAAACATGTTATAACTATGCTCGTACATATACACTTTTCTATACTCTTATGATTTCAACTTTTGAAGTCTAACGTCAATACATAATTTTAATTATTTTAGATATTTATCATTAAAATTTATAAAAATTGATATATTGAAATATATATAGAGGGGAACTTCACAAAATTACGCAAGATTATATTGTTCTTTCTACATATAAAGCACAAAAGATTGTCAAAGAAAAGTGTGTGAATAAAAAGTGTTCTAAAAAAATCCCATTTAGGTCGATTAGTCCTCCGATTAACATCGATACAATTTAACTAATTTTGTCAAAATCCTGCCTAGATCCAATGTTGTAGTAAAATATATTAATAATTATAGTGCAAGGTTAAAATATTTAAATTAAATAGGTATTAATATAATATCTATATTATGAGATTATTTGTTACTTAATAAATAAATATAAATAAAGCAATCATATTAAATTATTATTTTAAGTATATATTTAAATTATTATATTGAAATATTATAAATTAAAATATATCCAATTAAATACTCCGATTAATCCCTCTAATTAATACTCGATTATTTGTTTAATCGTTAGGCGATACTTTAACTGTCTTCATCCGCCTAATAATTTTAGAACACCGGTGAATAGTGTGAAAATCCAAATAATACATTTATAGTAGAACAGAAAAATATTAATTTTTGGTATGTCGTCTAAAGTACGGTATGAGTACATTTTAATCATGTAACATTAGTCAATTAGATCATTCAACAAATTGTAAGGAAAGAAAATAGACAAACACTACAAAATTCAAAAGTTAAGACTATTGGGGATTATGAAGTAATTGGGATACACGGGGTAATTTAAACTATCGGCAGATCTAGGATTAAAACAAAACAGTAAAAGCAAAACAAATGAAAATTCAAAATGAGAGAAATATTATAAATGAGCGAACTCTTTCTTTTTTTGAAGATTTTTTTTTTGTTGCCAATAGAGTAGCTAATAGTCTATGGCAATAAACATATCAAGATACAATGACTCGATATTGAACCGAAGTTTCGAAATCAATCACCTCAATAAATGAGTCATGACTGGACAATTGAACAATGTACCTAAGATTTTCGGTATGAATATGCTGGAAAATTTCGTATGTATGTTATATAATTATCTCATGTTTATGTGATAGAAGATGTAATTTTTATTATCTCGAAGCTAGTACATATAGCTGCATGTTAATCAGAGGAGAAGAATAGTCCTTATTAGATTGGAATTCCTGCTTGATTCTCAAATATTATGAAAGGTTTTGGGGTGAAAAGGACTCCCAAATTTATTCAAGTTCGGAAAAAATATCAGCAGGGACGAGCCACGAGCCGCTTCAATCCGGCCGGACAAAGTCGAGCCGAGCCGAGCCAAGCGAGCCGGTCGGATGAGTGCACACCTGTGACCACCTCCACGGTCCACTTTAGCATTCCTACTAGAGCTTGTACTCCTTACACTTTTCTTCCCACTTATAAAGTGTACCCCATGGGGAAATATTTTTTGTGGGATGGTTTCCACTCCTTTCAAATAAATGTACTTATCTTTATTTTTTTCCCATTTTCCATCTCGATTACTTAATCTTTGATCATTAGTTTTTTCGCGCATCCGACCTTGTATTTAAGGAAGTAAATGCACAACCAATTATGATGCTCATTTTTATTTTAACAACTCGTACTTCAGGTAAGGGTATTAAATTCTTGCGCCAACTAGCGCTTCGACTTCTAAACCCAAGTGGTGGAAGAAGAAGAAACAAGTGGGACAGGAGCAACTGGCGCCCCTCAATATGAAAAGCAAGGCTCCTCAGCCAGAGACAAACAAGAAGCCAAAACGCAAGTATTACAAGTGCGGTGAGAAAGGATATTCTAAAGGGGGCTGCCCTGTTCTAAAGAAAATATGTTCTCGTGCACTCGTGTCAAAACATATTTAGTTGCTTGTCCCATCACTTCGTGGATATTAAATTCAGGCACCACTAATCATGTTGTATTGACTCACAATGTTTACAAGTAATCAACCGGATTATTGCGAGTAAGATTACCATCGAGTGATTGTTTCAAGCTTATGGTTGTCGCAGTGAGAGTAGTGCATTTAAAATTTAGAGATATTGTTTTAGTTCAGAAAAGTATCTATTGGTACCTAGTTTTAGAATGAATTTAATTTTATTTCTAAATTGCATCATGATGAGTATTTAGAATATTTTTATCATGATGCTAATATTAGAAGAAATGGAGAATAAACATGAAGGATATTATAAGAGATGAACTATATATCATTAATACTGCACAAACTCCCATGTATATAAATTATTTTGCTTTGACTAATCATTAAAAACGAAAGGAACTTTTGAGTATGAACCAAACATATTTGTGGCACATATGTTCAGATTTGTGGTTCTCAGCACATACGCTAAACAAGGACACTGACAAGTTGGCACCTCGTAAAGAATGACAAGTGTTTGTATGAAAATCCAACGAAATAAAAGGTGGTTTATTCTATAGCACTAGGAATCATTAGGTCATTGTTAGCAGAAATGACTGACTCTCAGAAGAGGATTATGTAGTAGGCCACAAAGCCATGACCAAAATCATTGTGAATGAGTTAAGGAGCGAGACCGTAACACCTCTAAAATCCTCAGGGATATTGCAGCGTTGTGAGCCATTCAACAATGACTGACAGGGCTAAATGCGAAATCAACAAAACTCAAAACAAATCGACATGGTCATTCCAACGCAAGACTTAAGTAAGAAAAATGACCAACTAACCCAGGCCGACAAGGCTTGTGGATCGTTCCAACTAACACAACAAGAATAACTACAACATAAACTCGCAACACTACTTGTTACATAATAAACGTAAAATAACTTAATAACTCACAACTCGATACACCTCATACATCTAGTGTCGTTGTGAGTACTTTCATTCTCGTGCCATCCATGTGACTACTCCTCAATCAACCTGGACATATTAAATGCCCGCCACTAAAAAGGGTTAGCTTGGAATGGTAATGCATGTACACATTCCACACACACACACACATATATATATATAATATATATATATATATATATATAAATTTTTATTGCAAACATTCGCAATCTGAAAGGAATACTTAAGTGCACAAATCATCCACCATTCTGAGTTTAACATCACAATAAAAATGATTAGGACCCTCGGTCCAAGCTACTCTAGACCTCAAAATCTCATTTTCATAATATAAAACTATTATGAGTCCTCAACCCAAATACCATTTTCAAACGATAAGACCATTTTAGAGTTCCGGGCTCACTTTCTAAAGTTGAAACCGTTTTAGGATTCCCGAACCAGAACTAGTTTTCCAAGACTCAAACTATTTTAGGATTTTCGATCCAAACTCATTTTCCAAAACTGAAACAATCCGAAGGTAATTGAGCCAAAACACATTTGTCAAAACTCAAACTATTTTATGGTTTTAACCCAAAAATCATTTTTTTTTTAAAACTAAAACCATTTTAGGGTTCTCGATCCAAAAATCATTTAATGAATATATCATAGGCATCTCAAAACACCAACTCAAGCTAAATGTTAGTTGCCGCAACCAAACGAACCATCGAGGCCTCGTTGGACTCTTCCAAGGTGCATACACACACACAAATTTCTTATTTGCAACCGCAACCTAACGATCTCTGAGACCTCGCCGGACCCTCCCGAGATGCATACAAACGTAATGCTTGTTCGCAGCCGCAACCTTAGGACACCACGAGACTGTTAACACTCATTTTTACACATGTTTATATAGAGTTTTTCCGGATTTTAAGATCCTAAAATATGTAGAATTGTGTCGTTTGTGCTTAAATTGTGTTTGTTGAACTCGATCACGCTTGGGTGTGTCTGGTTACTTTTATAGGTGTTTTAAAGGCCATTATCAAGCATGAATGAAGTCCCGACCCCCGATACATACAAGTGATGCATGAACAAAAGATCGAGCCGAAAAAGACTGAAAAACAGAGTCAGAGCAGAACAACACGGCCTCGGTCGTGTCAAAACAACTCGACTGTGTCGACTGACTCGACCGTGTCAAACTGACCGGCCGTATCAAACTGACCGGCCGTATCAAACTGACACGGCCAACGACTCGACCGAGTTACCCTGCAAGCTAGTTTTTCCATTTCGAGAGCATTTCGACACGAGCAGTGTCATTTGACACGATCGAGTCACTTTTTTGAGTTAATCACCTTGATTGATGTTTGCACACAGTTTGAACAAGAAAAATGGTGTTTTTGTCTTTGATAAGAGGGTCCTTGACTGGGCTTAGATGGGGAGTTCAGAGGGGAGAGTTGGAGAAGTTGAAAAACACAAGATTGAGAGAAAAGCTCACCAAAGGAAGGAGATTTTGGCAAAGCACAAGGAAGAACACCTCAAGATTGAATCGAGACCACTAAAGACATCATTCGACTTTTATCTTCTTTCTATATTTTACTCATTTTGTTGTTTTATTTAGCTTGAACATGATGAACATGATTATTGATCTTTCTCTTAATACCATGTTCGACTATTTTTTTTTAGATTTCGGGCATGTGAGTACGTTGATTCACTATGGTTGTGCAGGATTGATGATTATATATATCTATTGTGGTTTATTTTTTAAATACTTGGTTTTGATTCATGTCAGAACACTTGATCAATATTTATACATGTTTAACTTAGTTGCTCATAATTCGAGAGAAGAGGGCATTAATATGTTTTGAATATTTGACATAGTTAGTTACGAGATTGAGAAATCGGTGATAAACTATGATGATCTTTAATCTTATGAACATTTGGAGTTAGATAATTTATAATAGATGGAGATGTCATTATAAGTTATTTAATCCACGTTCTAATGCATCTCGAGAGAGACTTTAAGATATTGTTGTGATTATCATTTTGGGAACGCACATAGAACTCTTTGAAATTAATCCGACTAAACTTAGTAGTCAACGGAAACCTAGCCTTGGAATTTATCTTTTAAAACTCTTAAAATTCTCTTTGATTTGGATATTACACTTGTTTGAATTAGTTTTATTTATTTTTATTTCGTTTAGCTAACCATTCATCCACTTAATGATCGTCTAGATAAAATTGGGATCACTATAATCTAGTAATTAATACAATAGAAATAATCAGTCTCTGTGGAATACGACCTTACTCGCCACTTTCTACATTTACTCTGTACACTTGTGGATAGTTAAAAATATAGCGAACAAGTTTCTGGCGCCGTTGTCGGGGACTAATTTATTTTTATTAGTGTTGATATTACGATAAGTGTTTTCGGTCTTACTTTAGACAATTTTCCTGTTTTGTTTTATTTTGTTACTTCCATATTGTTTTTGGTCGTGTTGCAGGACGTACATGAACACCCGCTCACCTCGAGAACCTTTGAAAAACTTTATTCCTGAAGTAGAGGCATTTGCCCGAAGAACAAGTGTTGCTACACGGAAATTACAAAGGGATCTATTTGACGAAATGGAGAGAGAGGGAGACGCGATTGCCAACATGAGAAATGAAAATACAGCAGTCCACAATCCAAACAACGGAGGTGTATGGGCTGAGCAGCCCACAGTTCGATTCAATCCATTCGGGACGAATTTCGGCCGAAGCTTGACCAAAACTATGGGGGAATTTCTCATATTCCTATCAACACCCTCAATTTTGAATTGAAGTCTTCATTAATATTGATGGTTCAACAGAATCAATTTGGGGAATTTGCCACAGAGGACCCGCACACCCATTTATTCCACTTTATTAAAATTTGTGATACCATCAAAATGAATGGGGTGCCATGCAATAAGATTGAAGTTATTTCCATTCTCCTTGAGAGAGAAGGCTCGTAGTTGGCTTGGAACCCTTGCTTCGGGGAGTATACGTACATGGGACGCGTTAGCTGAAAAGTTTCTATTCAAATTCTTCCCGCCCAACAAGACCATGAGATTGAAGAGCGAAATCATGCAGTTTCGAAAAATGGACTCAGACATGTTATATGAGGCGTGGAAACACTTCAGGGATTTGTTAAAACGATGTCCTCGTCATGGTTTTACGGAATACCAACAAATCTGTTTCATTTATAATGGGTTGGCCGGAGAGACGAGAAACCTTGTTGATGCATTGGCCGGAGGAGCACTACTAGCCAAAAGTACCGAGGAAGCATATGAATTGATCGAGGAGATGGCCATGAATAGCTACCAATGGCCTACTGAGAGGACTAATGTGCGTAGAGTGGCTGAAGTTGCAGACTCGGATCCTATGAAGGCTTTAACTGCACCGATTTTGACCAATCATTTGGGAGTTTTGACAAAGAGCGCAAATGAAAAAGTAACCCTCAAAGGAAGTGCACCACCACCCGACCCTTTAAAGGAGGCTCATTACATCAATAATCATAATTTCAATAATTATCGGAATAATCCTCATCCGAATTTTATCATCCTTCCAATAGGAATCACGAAAATCTTAGCTATGGGAATTCGAGACATGTGTTGCAACCACCTACTGGATTCAAAGTGTCAAATGGTGAAGTAATTGAAGAATCGAAGCCTACTTCTAATCTAGAGGGAGTCGGTTCACACGATATGAAGAGAAGCTTGATCGGATGGAAATCATGTGACTCAATTAGCAACCACTTTTGGAGCTCAAATGAAAAACCTAGAAATGCAAATCGGTCAATTGGCTAAAATCGTAGGGAGCCAACATCAAAAGGGCCAGTTTCCAAGCAACACCGAGGAGAACCCAAAAGCACAGTGCAATGCTATTTTCTCGTATAGTGTGAACGAAGATCTACCAGAATCGGAGAATGAAGACGAAGATGCGACTGTGTTGTCTAATAAAGTTGATTTGATAGTTTCTATTAATGAGGTGAAGGATCGGTCCGATATTGAGCATATCGAGGAGAAGAAATTTTTTGAGGTTTTCTTGCAAACCATGGCATCAAAGAAAAAAGAATTGGAGCGCCTACCCCAAAAGTTTAAGGGTTCAGGAAGTTTTTCAATTACTTGCTCTATTTCGGGTTGTTCATTAAATGATGTATTATGTGATCATGGTTCAAGTGTCAATATATTGCCTCTATCTATTTTCAGGGCACTTGGATTAGGAGAATTGAGGCCATCTCCAGTGAACTTACAATTCATAGATCGATCTTTGGCTATACTTTTAAAGATTGATAAGTTCACCTTCCCCATTGATTTCATAGTGCTTGATGATGATGGGAAGCAAGATGGTCTAGTAATACTTGGACATCCGTTCTTAGCCACTGTACGAGCATTAATAGATGTGGATCGAGGAGAATTGACGACTAGGATGCATGGTGAAATGTCATATTTTTGATGACCCCTCGATTTGATGGATTGACAAATGGAGAACCTCCTGATAAAATTGACGTAAGCCGGATTGTAATAGCTCGTCGAATGATCCGGGATGAAGGAAACAGACGTCTCGCTGAAGACGTTAAACTTAACGCTGGTTGTGAGGCAACCCAATGGTTGTAAGTATTTCTTGATATCGACTATTAAAATTTTATGCCTCCCTAGGTAATCATATCTTTTAATTTAAGTTTGGGGGAGAGATTTTGGGTCAAGAAAATACTTGCATTTTCTTTTAATTTTTTAATTTAATTTAGTTGCATTTAGCATATTTATTGTTTTGAGTTTGTTAGTTGGTAGTTTTGCATTGTTATTTTTATTTTGTTAGGGTATTTTACTTTTGATAAAAATTCGGAAGAATGAATTTTTGCCTTGGATACCTCGGGATTTACTTGTCATTTTGATATACAATTTGAGGATGTTTGACTAGGAAAAATTATAGATAATCAAAAGGGCGTGGAATTAAATAAATAGTTTAATATTTTGGAGGTATGGATGAATGTAACTTTGTGAGCTTTTGGGCGCTTGTGCATCATTAAATATGCAAGTTTTATTATCGAGTGTATCATTCATATTTTAAGACTCTAGAACTTGCCTTGGTATCTTATTCGAAACCACAAGTGTGTGCAAATTAGTAATAGTTATTTTAGGCGGTTTTTGATTTAACCCTTCAATCTTTTTGGCCAACCCGACAATTGTTAATTCTCTAGTTTGCCCAATTAAGCCTAAAGCCTATTTTTTTGTTAGCCACATAATGAGTTTTTCGTTCCTTTAAATTCTTTTTCCCTATACTTGAGCTTGTTAGAATTAATTGGTAAAAGAATGAAATAACATGTGTAGAGGCGAATGGGGAAGATTGTTTGAGTTCAAGATTGGGTTGGTTCACAATGATATATCAAAATAAGTTTGAAGATAAAATGTTGTGATTATCATGATGATGTTATCCACTATATGGAGAGTCACACTGGGTTTACCCGAATAAAATTACTCAGATAAATGGACAATAAAAAATAAATGGAGCAATAAGGAGGAATAAGGTTGTGATTTTTACTTTCAAAAATGCTTATTGCGATTATTATAAAGTTAAGGGGTTGAAAGAAGCAAATTCCAAAAATTTTGAGCTTATAAGTACTTTGTGGAGCGAAGTGATTATTGTGATTTAGTTCTAATTAGCTTAAGTCAAGTCACTTTAGCCATGTCTATCCTACTCCAACCAAAAAGCCTACATTACAACCATTGAAGTCCTTTTTGATTCACAAATTTGCATGCACAAAATAGTGGTAGAGATGTAGACGATTGGCAAGCTTATGTGGATTCTTATTTCATTGAATGAGTTCTGAGCGTATACATGTCACTTTATACACTTTGAGAGTGAGTGAATAAACTTGACCGGTGAGGTTTATGTTTTTCAAGTATTGGCTATGATGTTAAGGAAGCACCCCGGAGATTTGAATACTTTAAAGAACTCGACTTATTTATTACTCGAGTCGTATTGATGAATTTTTAGAATGATCCTTTGAGATGTGTTGAGGAATGAGTTCCCTTAAGAGTGGTTATTTTAAAGTGCATTGCTCGGGACGATCAACGTTTAAGTGTGGGGGATTTTGTTAAAACTCATTTTTACACATGTTTCTATAGATTTTTTCCGGATTTTAAGATCCTAAAATATGTAGAATTGTGTTATTGTGCTTAAATTGTGTTTGTTGGACTCGATCACGCTTGGGTATGTTTGATTACTTTTATAGGTGTTTATTATCAAGCATGAATGAAGTTCCAACCCCCGATACATATCAAGCGATGCATGAGCGGAAGATCGAGCCGAAAAAGATTGAAAAACGGAGTTAGAACAAAACAACACGACATCGGCCGTGTAAAACAACTCGGCCGTGTCTACTGACTCGACCGTGTCAAACTGACTTGGCCGTGTCATATGACACGACCAATGACTCGATCGAGTTACCCTGCCAGCCAGTTTTTCCATTTCTAGAGAACTTCGACACGGGCAATGTCATTTGACACGTCCGAGTCATTTTTTTGAGTCAATCACCTTGATTGACGTTTGAACACGGTTTGAACAAGAAAAATGGTGTTTTTGTCTTGATAAAAGGGTCCTTGACTGGATTTAGATGGGGAATTCAGAGGGGAGAGTTGGAGAGAGTTGAAAAACACAAGATTGAGAGAAAAACTCACCAAAGGAAAGAGATTCTGGCAAAGCACAAGGAAGAACACCTCACTTCAAGGCTTGAATTGAGACCATTCAAGACATCATCCGACTTTTTTCTTCCTATCTTTTACTCATTTAGTTGTTTTATTTAGCTTGAACACGATGAATATGATGATTGTTGATCTTTCTCTTATTATCATGTCTGGCTAGACTTGTTAGATTCCGGACATGGGAGTACGTTGATTCACTATGATTTTGAAGATTGTTGATTATATATATTTATTGTGATTTCTTTTTCAAATACCTGATTTTGATTCATTTTAGAACACTTGATCAATATTTTTACATGTTTAACTTAATTGCTCATAATTCGAGAGAAGAGGGCATTAATATGTTTCGAGTATATGACATAGTTAATTACGAGATTGAGAAATCGGTGATAAACTATGATGATCTTTAATCTTATAAACATTTGAAGTTAGATAATTTATAATAGACGGAGACATCGTTATAGGTTGTTTATTCTACGTTCTAACGCATCTCGAGAGGGACTGTAAGATATTGTTGTGATTATTATTTTGGGAACGCACATATAACTCTTTGAAATCAATCATGACTAAACTTAGTAATCAACGGAAACCTAGTCTTGGAATCTATATTTTAAAACTTTTAAAATTCTCTTTGATTTGGATATTACACTTGTTTGAATTAGTTTTATTTATTTTAATTTCATTGCTAACCATTCATCCACTTAACGATCGTCTAGATAAAATTGAGATCACCATAATATAGTAATTAATACAATAGAAATTATTAGTCTATGTGGAATATAATCTTGCTCGCCACTTTCTATATTTACTCCCTACACTTGCGGATAGTTAAAAATATAACAAACTGAAACCTCGCCGGACCCTCCTCCGGTGCATACACACACATAATTCTTATTCGTGACCGCAACCTAATAAAACCCCAAGGCCTCGCTGGACCCTCACGAGGTGCATGCACACGGATATATAATGCTTGTTCACGGCCGCAAGATAACGAAGCCCTCACCTGACCATCCCGAGGTGTATAACACACATATACATCTCATCACACAATCTGAGGACACCCCTAAATGGATAACAAGATACAAACGCATAGACATCTCATCACACAATCTGTGAATCCCATAAACGGATGATAAAATGTATATGCATAAGGACACCTCCAGACAAATGATAATATACACGTGTTAACCAACTGTCTTGGCGCAGTTGGCCACCTGACCATCAATTTAGTTGGAGGTCAGGGGTTCAATTCCTAGTGGCAACACTTTGGAATTGAATTTCTCAAGGCTCAATGATCCCTTAGTATTTGACTAAGGGTTAGGGCCTAGCCCTCCGGGGTATGCTGGTGGAACAATTAAATATTGAGGGCTTCAAGCGGCAGTGTGGGAGGCCAGATCTCTGTAATATCCGCAATTTTCGATTTTCGGTAAATTTCTTTTTTCGGTCGGAGTCCATTTTGACGACTCGCTCATGACCGTTTCGTCATTCTGAGAATGATTAATTCTACACTTTTTGACATACGAGTTCGTTTCGGTGCCGTTTTGTTGAGTTCCGTGCTTTTTAGCGACTTTTCCGCACTTGAGTTCGATTCTTGCGAATCTCGGCCAGCTATTTGTTTGAGTTTCCCGCAAGTCCGTTTAACTTTGTTAGACGTGTTGTGAGCTTCGGTTTGGTTATTCGATCACGTATCGTGATTTCCGGGCGTTTTGGGCCATTTTGTAATTTCTTGAAAGTTACGGGTATCCGTATCTGTAATTGTTGCCTCGACCCGTTTCTTGGTCGCGTATGACTAAATATGGTATTACGTTTTCATTTCGAGTCGTTTATGTCGTCCGTGAACTTTTCGTCGTGTTCGTTCCGTGCGATTTCGGAAATCGGGTCGTCGAGCCCCGACGGTTGCGGGACTGGCCGGACGGTGGCGGGACTGGCCGGACGATTGCGGGCACCGGCCGGATGGGTGCGGCAGGATCCGGCGTAGCGCACTTCTGGCCGGAAGATCGCGCGCTAACCGGCAGTGTAGCGCCGCTAATGGCCGCCTAACGACGCCTCGGGCACGAGCAGTGGGGTTTCGAGGTTCTGGACTCGGCCAGATCGGCGGTAGCGCACGCTACGCGGCGTAGCGCGCTAGTCGGAAGGCGTAAGCGCCGCAGCTGTCGGCCGGCTAGCGTCACGTTACTGGCCGGCGATTCGATCCGATGGCTATTGGGCCAGTCGGCTGGCGCAGAGCTTCCGTAGCGCACGCTAGCGGGAGTCGGGAGACGAGTCATGGTCGGCGAGAATTTGGTCGGTGGTGCCGGGTCGTGTGGGCCTGGCCGAGGTACTCGGCCGATCTGCGGCCGATAGCGCACGCTAGTCCGGGAAGGCTAGCGCACGCTAGTCTAGCCCAGTATAAATGTGGCTGAGCAGTCACATTTCACTTCGTTTTTCATTCCCTTCCTTCTCCTTCCGCGAATGGCGATTCATGGGTGACGAAGCCATGTTGTTTAACAACAAATCCATGAAGTCCTTGAGTTCATAACATCAATCGATCGTCCGTTATCAACCTTTGATCCAGCGAATCAAGGTAATCTTCCTTAGAACCCTAATTTCGTGAATTTGGGGATTTTTGCATTTTTGTCCGATTCGTTCCGTGTTGTTGATTAATTCATGATGGGTATGATTAATCTTGATAGTATTCTTGTGTTTAATATCATTTAATCCATTGTTCTTCGTCGAATCGAAGTATAATTCTTGATTTCCTTCGAATTGACTTTTTGGGGGATTTGTCCCCGATCTCGTTTTTCATCCGTTTTCGATGGATCGATTATGGTTAAATGATGTTGTTAAACATATTCTATGGATTGTATATCCATATTTCAACTTGGAATTCCGTTTTCGGGTTTTGACGGAACGAATCGTGTTCTTGGCCGTTTTGGGGGAAATCCGTGAACGTTCGTCATTCGTTCTTCGAATTCAAAGGCTTTGAGTCGTGTTATAGAATTCATTTCATTGTTATTATTTGTCCTTCGTAGTTTATGAACGTGAGTTGGCGTTCGGTGGAGTCGGCGGGTTCGTAGTCGGTTCGGGCCAACCTACTTCGGTCGATTCTCCGCGTTGTTCTTATTCGAGGCAAGTACCTTGCCCATACTTTTCTCGTTTTATGGATATGATGATCGGTGGTCGTCTTGATGTGTTTGTTTGGTTATTTGAAATGAAGTTTCAAAGGATTTCGGTTTGGCCTCGTTAAAGGTTTTCTTTCAAAACGCGTGTGTTTTGTGAACGGTGTTTTGAGAATTTATTATGATTTGATTATTTTGAACGTTGAAGGATTTGATGATGATACTCCTATTGTTTAAAGTTATGGAATCGTGTATTCCGTATTTAATCTTGTTATGGTATTTTGAAGAGTTCGATAATGGTGTCGAGTTAATGGCCATCTCTAGTGAGTATTCTTAATGAACTTACATTTTTAGCATATTAGTATTGCATGAGTAACGTGTGTGTGTGTATGCTCACTACGGGTTAGATCCGACGGGGTCTCGGTAGGGGTCCACGGAGGTGTGGATCGACGAGCTTTGCTTTTAACCACTACGGGTTAGATCCGACGGGGTCTCGGTAGGGGTCCACGGAGGTGTGGATCGACGGTTAATTGTGGTGCATTTTATAAATGTGATTCGATATTGGCATTTCCGGAAATGAGTGTTTTGGAACTGTGTTTTCATGATTGCATGCATCGACTAAGTGTGTAAGAGGTAAGTGTTCGTTTGGCTTACTTGGCTAGGATGGCACTAGAGTATTTTGTTGTTTGTTTTAAATCCTTTATTTGTGGATTTTGATGTTGGGAGACGAGCCTTGTGGTCGTTCTTGCGTACTGTGAGTTGATGAGTTTTGGGGCTAAAATCCCAATGGTTTTGTAAAGGTCATTTGACGGGTTTGGGGCTAAAATCCCAACGGTTTGGTAAAGGTTATTTTACGGAAAGTAAACTTTGGGGCGATGACCCCCTTTGTCTTGTGGATTTTGAAAAGTAGGATTTGATAATCCTAAATTGTTTTCTATTAAAACTCTCGATGGCATTCTAAATCGTTTTATAAATTATTCCCATTGATTTATGATATTTCGATTTTGAAAGGTTTTCTCAAACTCTTGCCTCGGGAAGTATTCTTCGTTTTGTTTGGATCTTTGAGGATTCCTGGTTATTGTTATTCGTGGAATGTGAATTGTATGGCTCGTATTTGCACTTTGTTCTTGCACTAGCAAAACAGTGGAGTTTTGCTAACCCCCGAGTATTCGGGGGGTGGATGTCTGTTTTTGCATTCAGGTTTTGGAGCATAACACAGGGTCGGCACGAAGGATGATGAAAGATGATCGATACTAATCACATGAGGAACCGTATATTGTTTATTGGTTCAGTTGTACTTTATTTTTCCGCTGCTATATTGTTTCCGTTGTACGGGTGTGGTTGTATTTTGTCCCCTGCGTGGGCATGAGTTGTATTTGAGTTGTATGTATTTGTGGAAAGACCAAATCGGTCTACTGAGTCATTGTAGCCTTGAAGGCATTGTCGAGATGTTAAACGTTGTTACCACTGGTAGATCCTCGAGGAGAGGGTGTACGGCGTGTAATATCCCCGAGTGGATTGGGGTGTTACATAAATGGTATCAGAGCTTAGGTTGAGGAAACCTAGGCTGTCGGGTCAAGTCGTGTTGTTTGAGTCTTGTTTCGTCGGATTTTATCTGACTGAGTCGTGTCGCGACGCGTCGTTTGAGTTTGTTGGTCGTGATTAGTATCGTGGGGCGATCATCATCTTCGTGCGACCTGTGGAAGTAAGTCTCCCTTCTTTGTGTTGTGCCTCGTGTGACACGAGCTATTTTTATGATTATTTGTTAAGTGGTGGAATCCTTATGTGAATTTTGATTTCACGATATATATTTAGTCGACTCTCGTATTTGATTTATACGAGGAGTGTCGTCGCTTGTGATGTCTTTTTATTGTTGTTTTTGTTCGTTTTTGATGATTTTCGAATCGACTTGCACGTTTTACAAGTTCTCTTGTGGAAGCTTTGTGCTTATACGCGTTCGACTTGTTCACTAGCCAGTGCGGGAGGGTCTTTAGAGGCCTCGAATGGGGTCAGTGGTTTTGTTCCGAATGTGGTATTTTATCGTTTATTTCCGTTTAAAGACATATATTGTCTTGATTTTAAACCTTTTGATGCGTGTGCTAGGAGTTGTTTTAGTGAACGTCGATATGTGTGAGTTTTGGGCATTCTGGCCTATTGGATTTTTGAAAACCTTGAGTATCTTAGAAAAATAAATTTCGAGACATACTTTTCAAATGAGTTATTTTCTTGTGGTACATCCAAGGTGCCACAATATATTTCAAAAAAATTTCTACCTCGAGGACCAAAATGCTTTGAGATATTTTCAATGTTTTAGAAACACTTTTATTTAGGCCCGAGGGTCGAATATTTTGAAAGTTTACATTAATAGAAAGTATCTTCATTCTTATCAAATGCGAAATGGTTCTCCAATGTCTCGATAACGATGTTTCACGTTTGTACTTTTTTTTTGAAAGATGATACTCAAGATCAATCGGTGTTCTTCTAAATTATTTTCAAAATGAGGTTTTCGTTTTTAAAACCTATCCATTCCCGTTTGAGGGCTGGGTATGTATGTGTGATGTTCGCGTTGTCATTTTGATACTTTCTCCCGAGTATGACCGAATTGGCGGTGTGAGCGTTGAGTCGCTTTCCACACATCTGTTGTGTCAGCCCCCTGTGAGAGGCGGGATGTTGGTGTTGAATATTATCGCCTCGTAGTGATTCCTGCGTTGTCGCGCATGTGCGAGCTGTTCGAGCTTGGTTTGGTATGACCGTGTGCATCGGTGATGGTTCCGTTATGCGTCGATTGTTTAATGTCTTGTTACCTTGCTCCCGTTTTTGTGAATTTCGTGGACGAGGTCGGGGGTAATGCCCGTACTATTTTGACTTCTGTATTTTCTCTTTCTCCAGTCTATCGATTCGCTCATGTTCGTTGGTACTTTATGAACTTGTTCTGTATTTCGGTTTCATCGTCCGAACGAGCTGTGATCTTGTTGTGGGTCGATCTGGTTATCGATGTGACTTTTTCGGGTTCAGTTCGATTCTTGTGAACCTTGTTCGGGAGTGACATCATCTGGTTCTATTAGTTCTTTTATTCGAAGTGGATCGGATTTGGAACTCTTATGTTTTCGACTCTGTCGACTCATTTATGTTCGTTGACATTTCTGAGCTTGTCCTACCCCTTGTTTTTGTTTATCGAACGAGTGTGGTATTGTTTCGGAATGACTCGTTTGTCGTTGTGACTTTTTAATTGCTATTCCCTTTCCTGTGGATCTTATGTGAATGCACATCCTGTTGTTTTCACCGGATCATATATTGTCTCGAGTCGAGATGTGAACCTTGGAGTTGTTGTTTGAATTTTATTATCCTTCGTATTTCGGACATGATTGTTCGATTTTTGTTGTCTCGATCATTTGTTTGTTCGGTTTCGTTCTCGTTTCGTGATTGTTGAGCGTTCAGGCTCCTTCCTAATTCCCTTAAGTTCGGGAAATTAGTCTCGTTTTCGATCTTCCAACCCTTGAACGGTGGAATTCCGTATTTTTTTTCAGCGATTGGCTCGCGTTTTGATTGATGTACCGTTGGGTTGGTCAATCGTATTGATTTTCGTTCGTTGTGTTTTGTGATTGTTCGGATAATTTACTTGATTGTATTATCCATTTGATGACGCTTGTCACTTGTTGGTTTTATTATATCCCTAACGGCGACGTTGTGTTGGTCATCATGGAGCGTGTTTTCACGCCGTATATTCCTTTGCGTTGCTTGTAACGTTTCGCCGATAGGCGTAAGTTACGCATTTCTTGTGTATCTCGTTGATTTTTCCTGGCGGAATATTTCTTCCCCCTACTTGTTTTAAGTTTCGGGACGAAACTTCTTTTAAGGAGGGTAGAATGTAATATCCGCAATTTTCGATTTTCGGTAAATTTCTTTTTTCGGTCGGAGTCCATTTTGACAACTCGCTCATGACCGTTTCGTCATTCTGAGAATGATTAATTCTACACTTTTTGACATCCGAGTTCGTTTCGGTGCCGTTTTGTTGAGTTCCGTGCTTTTTAGCGACTTTTCCGCACTTGAGTTCGTTTCTTGCGAATCTCGACCGAAACTGCTGTTTCGAGTTTCCCGCAAGTCCGTTTAACTTTGTTAGACGTGTTGTGAGCTTCGGTTTGGTTATTCGATCACGTATCGTGATTTCCGGGCGTTTTGGGCCATTTTGTAATTTCTTGAAAGTTACGGGTATCCGTATCTGTAATTGTTGCCTCGACCCGTTTCTTGGTGGCGTATGACTAAATATGGTATTACGTTTTCATTTCGAGTCGTTTATGTCGTCCGTGAACTTTTCGTCGTGTTCGTTCCGTGCGATTTCGGAAATCGGGTCGTCGAGCCCTGACGGTTGCGGGACTGGCCGGACGGTGGCGGGACTGGCCGGACGATTGCGGGCACCGGCCGGATGGGTGCGGCAGGATCCGGCGTAGCGCACGCTACGGCCGGAAGACTGCGCGCGCTAACCGGCAGGTGTAGCGCACGCTACCGGCCGCTTTAACGACGCCATCGGGCACAGCAGTGGGGTTTCGAGGTTACGGACTCGGTCGAGATCGGCGGGTAGCGCACGCTACGCCGGCGTAAGCGCGCGCTAGTCGGAAGGCGTAGCGCCTGTCGGCCGGCTAGCGACGTTACTGGCCGGGCGGTCGATCCGGTGGCTCTCTGGGCCAGTCGGCTAGCGCGAGCTTCGGGCGTAGCGCACGCTAGCGGGAGTCGGGAGACGAGTCATGGTCGGCAGAATTTGGTCGGTGGTGCCGGGTCGTGTGGGCCCTGGCCGTGGGTACTCGGCCGATCTGCCGATAAGCGCACGCTAGTCCGGAAGGCTAGCGCACGCTAGTCCGCCCGATATAAATGTGGTGGCGATCACATTTCACTTCGCTTTTCATTCCCTTCCTTCTCCTTCCGCGAATGGCGATTCATGGGTGAAGCCATGTTGTTTAACAACAAATCCATGAAGTCCTTGAGTTCATAACATCAATCGATCGTCTGTTATCAACCTTTGATCCAAATCAAGGTAATCTTCCTTAGAACCCTAATTTCGTGAATTTGGGGATTTTTGCATTTTCGTCCGATTCGTTCCGTGTTGTTGATTAATTCATGATGGGTATGATTAATCTTGATAGTATTCTTGTGTTTAACATCATTTAATCCATTGTTCTTCGTCGAATCAAGTATAATTCTTGATTTCCTTGAATTGACTTTTTGGGGATTTGTCCCGATCTCGCTTTTTCATCCGTTTCGATGGATCGATTATGGTTAAATGATGTTGCTAAACATATTCAATGCATTGAATATCCATATTTCAACTTGGAATTCCGCTGGGTTTTGACGGAACGAATCGTGTTCTTGGCCGTTTTGGGGGAAATCCGTGAACTTTCGTCATTCGTTCTTCGAATTCAACGGCTTTGAGTCGTGTTATAGAATTCATTTCATTGTTATTATTTGTCCTTCGTAGTTTATGAACGTGAGTTGGCGTTCGGTGGAGTCGGCGGGTTCGTAGTCGGTTCGGGCCAACCTACTTCGGTCGATTCTCCGCGTTGTTCTTATTCGAGGCAAGTACCTTGCCCATACTTTTCTCGTTTTATGGATATGATGATTGGTGGTCGTCTTGATGTGTTTGTTTGGTTATTTGAAATGAAGTTTCAAAGGATTTCGGTTTGGCCTCGTTAAAGGCTTTCTTTCAAAACGCGTGTGTTTTGTGAACGGTGTTTTGAGAATTTATTATGATTTGATTATTTTGAACGTTGAAGGATTTGATGATGATACAACTATTGTTTAAAGTTATGGAATCGTGTATTCCGTATTTAATCTTGTTATGGTATTTTGAAGAGTTCGATAATGGTGTCGAGTTAATGGCCATCTCTAGTGAGTATTCTTAATGAACTTACATTCTTAGCATATTAGTATTGCATGAGTAACGTGTGTGTGTGTATGCTCACTACGGGTTAGATCCGACGGGGTCTCGGTAGGGGTCCACGGAGGTGTGGATCGACGAGCTTTGCTTTTAACCACTACGAATTAGATCCGACGGGGTCTCGGTAGGGGTCCACGGAGGTGTGGATCGACGGTTAATTGTGGTGCATTTTACAAATGTGATTCGATATTGGTATTTCCGGAAATGAGTGTTTTGGAACTGTGTTTTCATGATTGCATGCATCGACTAAGTGTGTAAGAGGTAAGTGTTCGTTTGCCTTACTTGGCTAGGATGGCACTAGAGTATTTTATTGTTTGTTTTAAATCCTTTATTTGTGGATTTTGATGTTGGGAGACGAGCCTTGTGGTCGTTCTTGCGTACTGTGAGTTGATGAGTTTTGGGGATAAAATCCCAATGGTTTTGTAAAGGTCATTTGACGGGTTTGGGGCTAAAATCCCAACGGTTTGGTAAAGGTTATTTTACGGAAAGTAAACTTTGGGGCGATGACCCCCTTTGTCTTGTGGATTTTGAAAAGTAGGATTTGATAATCCTAAATTGTTTTCTATTAAAACTCTCGATGGCATTCTAAATCGTTTTATAAATTATTCCCATTGATTTATGATATTTCGATTTTGAAAGGTTTTCTCAAACTCTTGCCTCGGGAAGTATTCTTCGTTTGTTTGGATCTTTGAGGATTCCTGGTTATTGTTATTCGTGGAATGTGAATTGTATGACTCGTATTTGCACTTTGTTCTTGCACTAGCAAAACAGTGGAGTTTTGCTAACCCCCGAGTATTCGGGGGGTGGATGTCTGTTTTTGCATTCAGGTTTTGGAGCATAACACAGGGTCGGCACGAAGGATGATGAAAGATGATCGATACTAATCACATGAGGAACCGTATATTGTTTATTGGTTCAGTTGTACTTTATTTTTCCGCTGCTATATTGTTTCCGTTGTACGGGTGTGGTTGTATTTTGTCCCCTGCGTGGGCATGAGTTGTATTTGAGTTGTATGTATTTGTGGAAAGACCAAATCGGTCTACTGAGTCATTGTAGCCTTGAAGGCATTGTCGAGATGTTAAACGTTGTTACCAGCCTGGTAGATCCTCGAGGAGAGGGTGTACGGCGTGTAATATCCCTGAGTGGATTGGGGGTGTTACAATCTCGGTGGGAACCTGCGGTTGGATTTGGGGGGGTCCAGCATGGAGCAATCACTTGGGGGACGACTCCTTGTGCGCGGTAGTTGAGGATAGTTAAGAACCTGGGAGCCAGATACACATCTCGCGATTTAACTGGTAGCAGTACTGTGGGGTCGGGGCTGTTATCCCGAGGACTAGTCAGGTGTAAGCTTGGAACCTCGGTATCAAAAAAAAAATAATAATAATAATAATATACACGTGTCATCACACAATATACAAATACTACCGACACATTAATCACATAGTTTATGTATAATGAAATACGAGTCATATAAATTAGGTACTTGCCTCCACCGAAGAGGGATCCAACACCTCAAGCCAAGTCCGACTGCTCTAGACGAACCCATAAATGTCCACATCTCGATGACAACAATCATGGACGGAGCTGGGCCTGGCCCAGCATTAGCACAGGCCCATCCTCAAATGGGATTTATTTTAACCCAGTAAATAGATCTGTGCAGGTAGTTGGTCGCCCGTCAACAGATTTGCTTCTCTTTTCTTCTTTTACATTCGTCTCATCTACCTTTTCTTTTGTTGTTTTCTTGTGCTTGGTATTAAAGTGCGATTATACTTGCTATTTTCTTCTTTTCTTTTGTTGTTTTCTCGTGCTTCTTTTTTTTTCAATATTTCAAGAAAGAAAGGAAGGGAAAAATACTGATACATATATCTATATGACGAGGAAAAAGACGAGGTCTTCTCTTCCAGTCCAGTTCCAGTGCGGTAGGAGCAGACAGGGACGGAGCTGGGAGGCTTATACTGGGCAAATTCGTGGTCCCTGCACAGATCTATTTAGTAGGCAAAAAGTGTTCATAAGGAAAAGGTGATTATCCACTGGGAGGCATTTTATCGAGCAGACGAGCAGTGAAGGTAAGGTATTGATCTAACTATTGATATTATGTAAATACTTTGTTTTGCATTTGTTTATGTAATTATTCAGTTGTAATTTTGTAAATTGTAATTCTATATTTCTATTGATTGTTGTTGTATTTGCAAATTATTTAGGATATATAATTACTATGGATAAGTTTTTAACAAAAAGAAAAGCAACCATTGATTCGGAGACCAGTAATGTTGATAATTCTAAACAAACTCGTGTGGAAGTCAATTTAGCATATCTTCCCTCAGACCCTGGAATGCGAATTAGGATTTTGGATTATAATCCTAATATTAGAGATGAAGTTCGAAGATCATATCTCTTAAAAGGGGCCTTGCCAACCTCGGAACCACGAATTAGGATTGGTGATCTTGCACAAAAAACGGTTGAAACAAACAGAGATAAGGTGTTAGCGTTGGTTTACTTGCTTATAAAGTTAGCATTGACATTACCGGTTGCAACGACATCGGTTGAGAGGGCGTTTTCTGCTATGCATATTGTAAAAAATAGGTTGCGTAATAGAATGGGAGATCAATGGATGAACGATAACTTGGTAGCTTATATTGAAAAGGAAGTTTTTGCAGACGTCGAGAATGAAGATATCATTGATATGTTTCATAAAATGAAAACGCGTCGAATTTTTTGTTGAATCTGTAAAGGTTAGTACTACGGCTTTTGAAAATGTATGCTTACTTTTTGATCAAAATTTGGCATGAATATTTGTCGTATTATCGTATATATTTTTTTTGTTTATTAGATAGGGCCACCCTTGGAAAAATTCCTGGCTCCGTCCCTGACAACAATGGGATACCATTAGTATACAACCCAAATGATATCCATAAGCAACACAAAAGAACCCATTCAGGCATCTCTTCAAACACCTGGTGTTCACAACTCTAACATAAGCCTCTAAAATCCAAAACTATCTTTTCATTCCGAACTAACCCTACCAAAATCACGACATATTCATATCAACCACATTTTCTGAACACAACCATCATGATTCGTCTCTCAACATCCAAACAAATGATTAAACCCAACAAAACCCTATTTCGCACACAAAACCATTTTTTGCGCACAAAACCAAGAGTACCAGTTAGAATCATGACCCATCTTACTAAAACATGCCCAATAGGTTCTAAACTCTTCGATCAACAACATAGTCTAAGATCACAAAGTTTTAAGAGTTTTTAGAGTCTTACCTCAAAATGGAGAACATCAACTTAATCCGTTGAAACTCCCTGAATCTATGAGATGTAGCAACACCATTTCTAAGCTCCTCGATAATATTTGGAAGTAACATATCAAAAGTGATGGAAATAAAAGCTGGGTTTGGACCTCAAGAATCGAATCTATTTAGACTCGTCAAATAATTAATTATACAGATTAATATGCAATTTAAACGAATAATATATATTTATGCATCTAAACATGATAATTTGTAGTATTCTAACTAGATCTAAAAGATCATAGAATACTTTACTTTTGAAACGAAGTATTTGAGTTTCTCCTTGATATTCTTGTATTTCTACCTTTAGACCTTCTAAAGTATGATACCGCCTTACTCCGGACATTGTGTGGGCAACGAGCTACCAAATCTTGTTTGGACTTCAATGAGATCGAAACCTTTAGACCTTCTAGAGTATGATCCCGCCTTACTCTCGATTTTCTTTTCTTCGAGTAATTCTGATTTGTAGCAAGAATTAAAGTGTTATCTCAATTGCGGAATTAAAGATACAAGTCAAAATCCACAATTAAACACTAAGAAGAAAAATCGAAACTCTTGTGTAGGTGTAGTAATGCCGCGGCCAAACCCCTCACTATGTCCTATTTATATGCTTTTGGATTACTCTAGGGATCTTAAGGAGGATTAGGGTTAGGACTTCTAGTGCAACCCAACCTTCCATATTAAGCACTTTCCTAATATGATTGAGTTCATTAATATCAATTCAATCCACTAAGAACTAATATTACACTTCCAACCTAAATTTCAATTTACGAAATCGGGCTCCTTATTTAAATATATTATTTCTCGTATTTAAGATATCGAATGTTCATTAATTAATTTAAGCTACTGACACCTTTAATTAATTAATTTCTTATCCAAGAGTAGTACCACTCGAACCTTAAAATTATATCGGAATCCTGCAGGGTTTAATATAATAATCATTATCGAGCTCCTCAAGGGGACATCATCAACCGGCACGAGTTGGGACACGATTTCTAGTTATAATAATAATTGTCATATAAATAATATTATTGCCCAAGATACGAAGCTTATTGAGTCATTCATTTTGACTCTTTCCCATGATAAATCAAAGCAATAAATATTATAAATACACAATTAAATATTATATACTTAGAATTAAGAAATAATAATTATCCGAGATTTACGTTCTCCTTACAGTCAGTAGAGAAGACACTATCTCACCTCGATCCAGTTCAACGTATGTAAATACGCTAATACATGCTAATAGTCAAAACTAACTAATTTCAAGCATACACTACAACCTTTCATATAATTTGTCTAATAATTATACAAGTTGTGAACTATTGTATTATTTTAATAAGGCACCGATAATGTGATCTTCCGTGTGATACCAACAAACCACATTATCTATGACCGCGCTGTCGTGATGCGTCAGAATTAGTTATTTTTATTTTTCCTTGGCTTACTTCTACTAACTAGTAGTATCGGCAAGTAAGGGTCGATCCCACAGAGAACGGTAAATCAATTATGCTTTTTAAGAGTTAAGTACTTTTATCAATTAAAATAAAACAAGGGGGGTTTAGTTTCTGATCTTAACTAAAAAAATAATTTGCGTAAAATAAATTAAATTAAAACAAACAAAGAAAATATAAATCGAAAATATCAATTAAAGGAAGAATCTAGTTCTTAGTTCCGTTATCCACCGTTTCGAATTAATTCATGCTTCAATGCAGCGCTTATCTATTCTCTAATCTCATGAACTCCTATTCCGAAGCCAATAACAAGCTCTGTTGACCCTAATTATTTCTCAAGTATATTTAGTTAAAACAAGCTCTTTAATAAAAGATATCTATGCGGTGGATTCAAAACAAGCTCTTCAAATCTCGCTCGCTAGATGCATTAAAAACCAAAATAATGAAATAGGCAGGATATTAAGTTCATAAGCTCGACTTAAGGGATCTCGATTTTGTGTTACTCAATTGAGAAAATTTAATTGTTTGCTACTTGTGAAATTAAAATTGCAACAACTACGGATTACAACTCAATTTCTAGCATAAGACATAAAACCCCTAATCTAGTTGGCCAAACCAAATCAAGAAATTATATGGCATAGTAGTGAATTCAATAACACAAAAGTAATTCAAGAGATTTCGAGTTGAGAGTACGCTACGGGAATAAAGCATGAATAATTCAAATACGGTTTCAAACTTTACTAAGAACTGTGATAGAAAATTAGCCGGACATGTTGGCTTTAGAAAACATCAAATTAATATTAGACATGAGAAGAAAGAAATTCAAACGGTGTAGTCTTCTTCTTCGCACGTCGGAAACGGCTCGGCTTGCTCCGGTGAGAATGGCGGTTCGGTCGTCCCTTTTTCTTCTATGCTCCAGCCGCGATATGTGGTGATAATGATGATAATAATCTTAGCCCCTCTCCTTTTATAATAGGCCCTTATATATTAGTTTCCTTCTTTAATTGGGTCTCCTTCCTTCTTATCCTTATTGAGTTTTTATTCTTTTGGAGTCTTTCCTTCCCTAGTCAATTAAAATTCTTTTCTCCAGCATAGGGGCCGATTTTATGCCTTGTGGAACTGATTGGGGTGGATTAGAGTCGTTTTTTGGGCCCCAAGTAAGATTATTTTCGGAACAGGGCCAACACTGGGTCACCGAACTGGCACTGGACCACCAAGTGTCGCGTGACAATTTCTTCATTAAATCCCAAATCACCTTGGCTTAGTCCGTTTGATGGCCCAAATTATTCCTTAAGCTTAAAAACTCCATCAAACACCTAAATTAAACAATAAATTGCCAAGTGGAATAAATTACATCCAAAATATAAATAGGTAGAAAATAACCACGTGTGCCATCATCAAATTCATTAAAACCTTATAATTAACAATGATTTTAGCACATTATTTTCGTCCTATCAAATCTCCCCAAACTTAAACCAATGCTTGTCCTCAAGCATAATTCGAGTGAAAGAAATTCAAGAAGCATGTATTGAAAAATCCAAGATGATAGCCATATTTAAGGGAGAATAAATAATCATGAACAAGTATGAAGAAAATTGAAGTACCTCATCCAATCTCAACATCTTCATTGACATCAAGTGAAAGAAGATTCGATGGCCTCACAAGGGGTCACTCTCGCTCAAGTAGATATAGAGATTATTAAGCAATCACTCACGTCAAAACATGGTGTGTCATTACCATACTTGCACAAAAATCAAATCTCCTCTACTTAGATGAACTCATGCATATAATCAAAAGGGCTTTTATGGTTGTAACGGGCTTTAGGTATGTGTAGGATAAAAAGATAAATAAAGGATTTTTTGGCCGAGACTAGTTATGAAATTAAGTGCATAACAAATCCTACAAACAATGAATCACCATACTTTCCTTGCACCCTTTTAGGCACATGTAATCGCATAGCCACGAGAGATCAATTGAGGTCAGCGGTTTTAACAACATTCGATGGGGGTATTTTTACGGCTGCCCCCTATATATATAAAAAAAAAATTCGGCCTTTATTGTTTTAATTTCAGCTCCTTTTTCTTTTCACTTCACCACCCACTTTTTGATAATTCCTCGTCCTTCCCTCGACTTGTTATACACCTAATTCACAACCAATTCTTGACCTAGGGTTCAAACGGAATTTTCACCAAAAATTAGATAATGGCTAATAAAATGTGGTGGATCAAAGAATAAGGTTTAGGTCCAATGGGCTTCTAATGATGATTATGTCGAGGTGGGAAAATATAAGCCAAGTGGGTTATTCCTAATTGCCTTTATCATTTTAATGCATGAGAACACTAACATAGTCCTCACATGTATAATTGATTAAGTTCTAGCATGAACACAACACGTTCGGCCCACAAGAAGAAATAGTGAGCATGTATACGTATAATTATTTATATATATGTATATGTATAATTTGCTCTTACGGCTCAAAATTCACAAATAAAAAGGGCTTGTGCCTGAATCCCTCACACTTTTATCCAAATCCAAAATCAAGACTAGTGAACTACCCTAATTAAAATCAAACTAGTCAATCACACCTATTTCCTATGGCAGGCCATACTTAAATCCCCAATACACGAACTTGATTCAATCACACAAATTTAGCTAAGGACAATTTTAACTATATCACAGTTTCCAAATTCAATTAATCTTTCCGACTCCAATTTCCCCAAACTTAAAATTCAGCACACAACTCTTACGAAAAGAAAGAAAATGAAAGAAAAATAAAAGATAGTAAAAAAAGTCTAGAGTAGGAATCACCGGGCTAATGAGGGAGAAAGGCTTCTAGCTGCTCGGTCAAACGATCCACCTTGGCTTGAAGTGCGCGCTGCCCATCCTCAAGCTGCTCGATCCGACGCCTCAGCTCGGCCTCCGTAGCCGAATCTCCTGCTCGGCTCTTGATCTACTCGATCCGACGTCTCAGCTCGGCCTCCCAGCTTTCGTTCTGTGAGTTTGCGGTAGCGTGTAACCTGTATGGGGGATCCAAAGGCGACGTTGTGTCGGTTCTGCAGCCCGATGAGACTCTTGCGTTTCTCTCTCACTGGAGGTGTAATATCCGTACTTTCTATTTTTGGTAATTTCTATTTTTGGTGTATGTTCGTTTCGGATGACTCGCTTGTCACTGTTTTGGGATTCTGAATCTAGTTTGTTCTTTGAGTTTTTCCATTTGGACGAGTTACGGATATATTTTTACGTAATTTCATTTTAAGTCATGTTTTGTCGCATGTACATTCGATTCTCATAAAACTCGTTCGATTTCATTAATTCTCTGTTCCCATGAGTTCGTTTGGTTCAGTTGATCATAACATGAGTTTCAGATTGTTAATTCGACGTCGTATAGTGTATTTCGAACGTTTGGGTCATTGTTGTAAATTCTTAATACTTTGGGTGTTGTTGTTAATACTCGTTCTATAACGACCTTCGGGTGGCCGGAGGTATGTGATGATTGTGATCTTTGACTCGTCAGCAGAGAATTTTTGGGAATCCAGTGATCCTACCCTTGTATTTTCTTCCGGTGATTGTCGAGCCGTTATTTTTCTTTCTCAGATTGCAGGCTGACCGACTTCCGGGCCTGAGTTACAGCCGTAAGTACCCATGCATTATGGCCATAAACATCTATACATTACGACCGTAATGTCTCCTTCGTAATGGTCGTAACGATGTTACGGAACCAGTCCAGTGAATGCCATTACGGCCGTAACGAGTAACATATTACGGTCGTAATGCTGCCCAGTATAATAAACTAGGCAGCGAGTTTTCCTTCTCATTCTTCATTTCTTTCACTTCCTTCGCGACGGGAGCGACTTTTCCAGCCTAGGGTTTGTCCGATTTCGTCTAACCTCAGTTGAGGAGCGATTTTGGGACATCGTATCATCACTCTAGCATCAAATCATATGTTGTTCATCTTCAAATCGAGGTATATTTCATTAGAACCCTAGCTTTTGGGATTTCAGGATTTTTTTTATGATTTTACCCTTTGAAACCGATTTAGATTCGATGAGTTGTTAGATTTCAATTGCGTAGTCGTAATTCCTTGCTACCTATATAGTTTAATGGATTAAACTTCAAGGTTTTCACCGTTACTAGATTAGAATCGTTTATGACTTCGTAGTGACCGACGAATTATCCCATCGGGTAGAACTAGGATGAATTCCTACGTTTTCACATTATTGAGATGAGTTGTGTATCGTTATTGTGTTAAGATCGGATTTGTGAAGATTATTCGGGCCGAAACCTTTCCTTTCACTGTTTTCCTTCACGTCGTGTTATCCAAGACAAGTACATGTATTACATTTCATTATGTGTGTACGGTTTTGATGCGAATGATGTAAATTGTGCTATTAAATGGATGTGGTTGTTGTTCCTCCACCCGGGGATGGCATATGTGGCCTCTGGGGGCCGATACTAATGGGTACGGCCACGGAACTGGACTTGGGTGTATGTGTTGATGTTCTTCCACCTGGGGATGGTTCGACGGGACCTCTGGGGGGCGATACTAAAGGGTACGACCGCAGAAGTGGTTTCTCACCCGAGGACGGTCCGATGCGGCCTCTGGGGGTCGATATTAATGGGTACCGCCGCGGGTTACCGAACGTGGATAGTTGTGATGTGGAAAACTTGAAGATATACTGTTTTTGGTGTAAATTTGATATTATGGAATATTGGTTTCAAATGTTTTTCTCAAATGGATTGCTTGTGTCGAATCGTGTATGTATATAATGTAGTGTAATTGTGTACTTGCACTAGCTATTCGAATGCTAACCCCTTAAATGGGGGAAATATGTCTTATGTATTTCAGGTACTGGTCGAGCCGAGGAGCTGGCACGAGATATGCATGCAAAAGATGGTCCAGTATGATGGTGAGGCTCGAGTCGTGTTTCATGTTTTACTATTGCATTTACTTTGATGTTGGAGTTAGACTTAGTGTTTTACAAATTGGTCAAAGTCCCCTGCGTGGACAATGGATTCAGGTGGATTTATACTTTACGATGCTTGATTAAAATGTTTTGGTCGAGGCCACGTCCCTAATTTACTATGATGATTGTGTCTTTTGGGTTTTTCATATTCGGATTGTGTCGTGTGTTAGCCTGGTAGACCTCATGAGGGTTCTACGGCGTGTAATGTCCCATTTGTGATTTGGGGTGTTACATTTATGGTATCGGAGCCTTAGGTTTTGAATGCCTAGGCTGTCGGTTAATTTTGGGTCTGTCAGTTGCGTCGTTAGAGTCAGTCGTTGAGCCTAATATCATCGTGCTACCATCTTTTCGTGCGACCCGTGGCTGTAAGTCTCCTTGAACCCTTATATTCTGTAATTCGTTTCCTTGTGTTGTTTGGAATCGTAAAATGTGGTACCAACCTTGTAAACTGTGAATTTTTCTGATCTTGTTCTTTTTAATTCTTTTCTTCAGAATGTTGAGAGGTCGTGGTAGACCGGCTAGGGGGCGCGGCCGAGGACGTGGTCATGGTGCTAATAATGAGGAAGTTTCACTTTCTCAGTCCTCTACAGATTCGGCCTCTCATTCAGTGCCGAGTACTCTACATCTGAGTTCTGACGGGCAGCAGAACTTGTCGGTCAGTCAGGAGCAACCGTTGGGTAATATTGCCGACGCCGGGGCTACTGTCGTACTTCAGTAGTTGGTAGCCCAGCTCGCTCAGATAGCTCAGGGGGGACGCCAGAATCCGCCTCCGACTCTAGAGGATGAAGCTAGTAAATGGCTTCAGAAAGTAACTAAGATGCACCCCCCTCGTTTCACTGGTTCTTATGACTCCCTCGGTTGGGAGAATTGACTCTTTCAGTTGAGCAGGACTTTTGATATCGTAGCTTGTCCCGATGATAGGAGGGTACATATTGCTCAGTACCTCCTAGATAAGGAAGCTGCGGAATGGTGGGAAGCTGTGGCGCCCAGAGACCGCCGAGCCACTTGGGAGGAATTTAAGGCTGCTATGGAAGCAGAATATTGTCCACCGCCAGTCAAGGAGCGTGGGATTGTGGAATTCTTTACTGCTACACCTCAGGATGTGCCGATTTCTCACGCCATTATCACTTATAATCAGCAGTTGGGATTCGTGAAAGATCAGGTGAGGACCGAGGCCGATAAGATCCGTTATTTCAATATGCGCATGAAGCCGCATATCAGGCAGAGTATGGCACTGCTCATGTGTGCCACCTTGAAGGAGTATCAGGATCGCGCCCTTGCGATCGGGTTCTGAGGCTAAGAAGCATAAGACTACCGACAGTTTTTCAGCCGGTAAAGGTGGATGGTTTTCGAGGTCGTAGTCTGCTCCGGCGTCTGGGAAGAGACCATTTCATCAGGCCGGAGGATCTCAGAGTAACCATTCAGTCCAGTCTCCTACACCTAGTGGCAGAGTTTGTTTTAATTGCAGTCAGTACGAACATGTGATGAAAGATTGTCCATTTCTGTTGGTTACTTGCTTTACTTGCGGACAGACCGGGCATCGAGCAGTTCATTGCGAAAGGGCTTCCAGGGCCGCCATAGCTCCGATTACCACTGTCGTTCAGAAGGAGCACAGTATTGATCAGAAGACTCCAGTTACTCATGTTCCTCAGAGTTCGGGCCGTGGTAGGGGCCGGGGTCAGCCGGATCGCTGTGCAGCATCGAGTTCGGGCTCAGTTCACCCTTGGTTGTATGAGATGAGGTGCACGGAGGAGGCAGACATTCCGGTGGCGTCAGGTACTACTCAGATCCTTTCTCATCCAGTTTCAGTGCTTTTCAATTCGGGTGCTACCCACTCTTTTATTGCTTCAGATTGTGTGAGTCGTATTGGTATTGACTGCTTGTACGAGTGTGAACCGTTTGTAGTGGGTACGCCTTGCGGGGATCGTATGGTTGGGGACCAGGAAGTTAGGGATTGCTCAGTGAGGATCGGGAGCCGAGATTGGCCCTCGAATCTCATTGTTATAGACCTTAAGGGTGAGGATTTGATCCTCGGGGACGATTGGTTGGATCGTCACGGTGCTATCATGAACTATCGGACTCATAGCATCTCGATAGTGTCCGAGGACGGCACCGAGCATACTCTCGTCGTATGTAAGCCGGGTAGATCGAGAAGTGTGATTAGCGCCTTGAAGGCGATGCAACTACTGAACCAGGGTTGTGTCGGCTATTGGTGTTACGCTCTGGAGGCGGAAGATGGTGGAGTTGACATGTCATCGATTCCAGTCGTTAGCGAGTATCCCAACGTATTTTCAGATGACTTGCCGGGATTACCACCACAGCAGGAGGTTGAGTTTCCTATTGATCTAAAGCCGAATGCGGCCCCTGTTTCTCGAGCGCCGTACCGTATGGCACCGTCGGAGATTTTAGAGCTGAAGAAGCAGTTGGGGAAATTGCTAGATAAAGGATATATTCGACCGAGCGCATCGCCTTGGGGTGCGCCTGTGCTTTTTGTTAAGAAGAATGATGGGTCGCTTCGTTTATGCATCAATTATCGAGAATTAAACAAGTTGACCATCAAAAACAAATACCCTTTGCCCCGGATTGACGAATTGTTTGATCAACTTCAGGGAGCGTCAGTCTTTTCGAAGATTGATTTACGATCGGGCTACTACCAGTTGAGGATTCGGGCAGTGATATACCGAAAGCTGCCTTTCGTACAAGATATGGACATTACGAGTTTGTGGTTATGCCTTTCGGGCTAACCAATGCCCCAGCAGTGTTCATGCAGTTAATGAACAAAGTTTTTATCGAGTATATGGAAAAATTCGTAGTTGTCTTTATCGACAACATCCTTATCTATTCCCGGAGTCGAGAGGATCATGCTTTACATCTCCGGATTGTGTTGGACATTCTGAGAGCTGAGCAGTTATACGCGAAGTTCTCTAAGTGTGAGTTTTGGCTCAAGGAAGTGATGTTCCTCGGGCACGTGATTTCGGCGGAGGGAGTTCGGGTAGATCCGCAGAAGATAGAGGCAGTGATGGCATGGGAACCGCCTAAGAATGTGAAGGAGGTGAGGAGTTTTCTGGGACTTGCAGACTATTACCATAGATTTGTTGAGGGATTTTCTAAGATCGCTAGACCACTCACTCAGTTACTCCAGAAGACTCATAAGTTCAAGTGGACCGCAGATAGACAGGATAGTTTTGACGAGTTGAAGAGACGACTGACTACCACACCCGTTTTAGCATTGCCTCAGGGGAACGGGGATTTCGTGGTGTATAGTGATGCTTCGGGCCTTGGGCTCGGATGTGTTTTGATGCAGAGAGATAGGGTTATTTCTTATGCGTCCCGACAGTTGAAACCTTACGAAGCAAATTACCCTACGCATGATTTAGAGTTAGCTGCAGACGTCTTTGCTTTAAAAATCTGGAGGCACTATCTCTATGGATCGTCGTGTAAGATTTACATGGATCACAAGAGTCTGAAGTATATCTTCAGTCGAAAGAGTTGAATATGAGACAGCGTAGGTGGTTGGAGCTAACTAAAGATTACGACCTCGAGATACTTTACCATCCGGGTAAGGCTAATGTAGTGGCTGATGCGTTGAGCCGGAAGCCGATGGCGTTACAGATGTTAGAGGTACTTACACCACAGAGCAGGATCCAGCGGGATTTGATTTGTCAGAATATCGAGGTTTGGGTTTAGAGAGTTCAGTGACAGTTATGTGCGTTGGAAAACACTTCGTCCTTGACTGATGATATCAAGGCGAAACAGTATGATGATCCATTTTTGGTCCAGTTGAGGGAGGATGTGAGGAAGGGGAAAGCCCCTGGATTTGTGATTCAGGATGATGGAGTTTTGAGATTTCGCGGCAGATTATGTGTACCGAATGACATTGAGTGGAGATAGAAGATCTTGAGTGAGGCTCATACTACACCTTACTCCATACATAACGGTACGAGCAAAATGTACAAGGATGTAAGGAGTAACTACTAGTGGAGCAATTTGAAGATGGACGTGAATGAGTTTGTATCGAGGTGTTTAACCTATAAGCAGATTAAGATTGAGCATCAGCGACCCGTGGGATTATTGCGACCACTTCATATTCCAGAGTGGAAGTGGGAGGACATTTCCATGGATTTTATTACCAGTATGCCTAGGACTCGGACTGGAATGAACATGATTTGGGTTATTGTCGATCGACTAACCAAATTAGCTCATTTTTTGGGTATTAAGGATACTTGGGGGCCGGAAAGACTAGCGTGTGTATTCATTGCGGAGATCGTGATGTTGCATGGGACTCCTAACAGTATTGTTTCGGATCGTGATGGCAGATTTATATCACATTTTTGGCAGGCCGTTCATCGAGCCTTGGGGACTGAGTTGAGACTCAGTACATTCTACCACCCTCAGGCAGACGGACGATCGAGCGAGGCAATCTGAACCTTTGGAGGATATGTTGAGAGCCTGTGCTTTAGATTGGAAGGATGATTGGGAGTCGCACTTGCCATTGATCGAGTTCACGTACAACAATAGTTGGCACGCCTCGATCAAAATGGCACCATTTGAGGCATTGTATAGGAGGAGGTGCAGATCACATCCGAGCTAATTAGCACCGAGCCCGATATGGTAGTTGAGACGAGAGAGAAGATTACTCTTATTTGCGATAGGATGTTGACAGCCCAGGGTCGACAGAAGACTTATGCCGATACGCGTCGCCGGCCGTTGGAGTTTGAGGTGGGAGACCACGTATTGCTTAAGGTGTCGCCCACACGAGGAGTTTACCGATTCGGCCGGAAGGGTAAACTTAGTCCGAGGTATATTGGACCATTCGAGATTTTAGAGAGAGTTGGAGAGCTTGCATATCGGTTAGGCTTGCCGCCATCCTTGAGTCACGTGCATAACATATTTCATGTTTCCCAGCTTAGGAGGCACGTACCGGACCCTAGCCATATTATTGATTTTGGAGAGATCGAGTTGGGGCCCGACATGACCATCGAAGAAAGACCGATTCAGATTCTAGAGCATCGGGTGAAGCAACTTCGGCACAACACCACTCCCTTGGTTAAAGTGAAATGGTCGAGACATGGATCTAAGGAAGCCACGTGGGAGACAGAAGAGAGTATGAAGTCGAGATACCCCGAGTTATTCACGTTGTAAGTTTTGGGACGAAACTTATTTTTAGGGAGAGAGAATGTAATATCCGTACTTTTTATTTTTGGTAATTTCTATTTTTGGTGTAAGTTCGTTTTGCTTGTCACTGTTTTGGGATTCTGAATCTAGTTAGTTCTTTGAGTTTTTCCATTTGGACGTGTTACGGATATGTTTTTACGTAATTTCATTTTAAGTCATGTTTCGTCGCATGTACGTTCGATTCCCATAAAACTCATTCGATTTCATTAATTCTCTATTCCCATGAGTTCGTTTGGTTGATTTGATCATAACATGAGTTTCAGATTGTTAATTCGACGTCGTATCGTGTATTTCGGACGTTTGGGTCATTGTTGTAAATTCTTAATACTTTGGGTGTTGTTGTTAATACTCGTTCTATAACGACCTTCGGGTGGCCGGAGGTATGTGATGATTGTGATCTTTGATTCATCAACATAGAATTTTTAGGAATCCAGTGATCCTACCCTTGTACTTTCTCAGATTGCAGGCTGGCCGACTTCCAGGCCTGAGTTATGGCCGTAAGTACCCATGCATTACGTCCGTAAACCTCTACACATTACGGCCGTAATGTCCCATTCGTAACGACCATAACAATGTTACGAAACCAGTCCAGTGGGATCTGGAATGCCATTACGGCCGTAACGGGTAACATATTACGGCCGTAATGCTGCCCAGTATAATAAACTAGGCAACGGGTTTTCCTTCTCATTCTTCATTTCTTTCACTTCCTTCGCGATGGGAGCGACTTTTCCAGCCTAGGGTTTGTCCGATTTCGTCCAACCTCAGTTGAGGAGCGATTTTGGGACATCGTATCATCACTCTAGCATCAAATCATTCGTTGTTCATCTTCAAATTGAGGTCTATTTCATTAGAACCCTAGATTTTGGGATTTCGGGATTTTTTTATGATTTTACCCTTTGAAACCGATTTAGATTCGATGAGTTGTTAGATTTCAATTGCGTAGTCGTAATTCCTTGCTACCTATATAGTTTAATGGATTAAACTTCAAGGTTTTCACCGTTACTAGATTAGAATCGTTTATGACTTCGTAGTGACCGACGAATTGTCCCATCGGGTAGAACTAGGATGAATTCCTACGTTTTCACATTATTGAGATGGGTTGTGTATTGTTATTGTGTTAGGATCGGATTTGTGAAGATTATTCGGGCCGAAACCTTTCCTTTCGCCGTTTTCCTTCACGTCGTGTTATCCAAGGCAAGTACATGTATTACATTTCGTTATGTGTGTACGGTTTTGATGCGAATGATGTAAATTGTGCTAGTAAATGGATGTGGTTGTTGTTCTTCCACCCGGGGATGACATATGTGGCCTCTGGGAGCCGATACTAATGGGTACGGCCACGGAAGTGGACTTGGGTGCGTGTGTTTATGTTCTTCAACCCGGGGATGGTTCGACGGGACCTCTGGGGGCCGATACTAATGGGTACGGCCATGGAAGTGGTTTCTCACCCGGGGACGGTCTGACGGGGCCTCTGGGGTCGATACTAATGGGTACGACCGCGGGTTACCGAGCGTGGATAGTTGTGATGTGGAAAACTTGAAGATATACTGTTTTCGGTGTAAATGTGATATTCCGAAATATTGATTTCAAATGTTTTTCTCAAATGGATTGCTTGTGGCGAATCGTGTATGTATATAATGTAGTGTAATTGTATACTTGCACTAGCTATTCAAATGCTAACCCCTTAAAGGGGGGAAATGCGTCTTATGCATTTCAGGTACTGGTCGAGCCGAGGAGCTGGCACGGGATATGCATGCAAAGGATGGTCCAGCATGATGATGAGGCTCGAGTCGTGTTTCATGTTTTACTATTGCATTTTCCTTGATGTTGGAGTTAGACTGAGTGTTTTACAAATTGGTCAAAGTCCCCTGCGTGGGTAATGGATTCAGTTGGATTTATACTTTACGATGCTTGATTAAAATGTTTTGGCCGAGGCCATGGCCCTATTTTACTATGATGATTGTGTCTTTTGGGTTTTCATATTCGGATCGTGTCTCGTGTGTTAGCCTGGTAGACCTCATGAGGGTTCTACGGCGTGTACTGTCCCATTTATGATTTGGGGTGTTACATGAGATGGGGCTGGGCTCTCAGCTTGTGCGAAGTCGAGCTGCTGCTCGGCATTAGCCTCATTTTCTTGTTCGACCGTAGGCTGCGAGTCGTCTACTAGTTCGCATTCGGTCGGTGGTGAGTGTTCCGAACCGGTCCCATCGAATGTCCTGGGGCTCAATTGCTCCGCTCCATACCATGTGCGTAATAAAAGGAGTTGGCGGTGGTAGCTGATAGATAATCCCGGGGGTCAATTCTTCGCTGGGCGGCGCATTTGACGATGGCGGAGATGGCGGCGGTGTTGGTTCATCCTTCAAGCCACGGCCCAGCGATTTCTGTGTAACACCCCCGAGATATTCGAAGTATATTACAGCGCCGTGGACCCCTACATGGGACCCACCAGGCTAAAACAAGAAAACACCACTCGACTAACCATCTCAGTTAGCGAGGACACACATTTAAATAATACAACATATAAAAATATGCCCGGAACAACCAGCGTAATAAACATCAATCGACAATATAGCAACTCTAGTTAATACAAGACGAAGTTCGGAGTGAAAAGCCTAAGTACTCGCGAGTACAATTTATAAGTTTATAAATGTGGAAAACAACCATATCGAAAGGGACAAGAAAAATAAGAAGACTCGAATGCACATGTCAACGACCCTGGCCAACATCCTCGTACTGTCCCAGCGCCCGCTCGTCCGGCAGAACATAACCTGAAATCCATAACAAGAATTTCCCCAAAACTGGTCCCCAAAGGAGTTAGCAATTACGCTAGTACAAGTAATCAAGGCTAACCATTCGCTTACACGTTTCATAATACAATGCACCAAATCATTTCAAAACCAAAACCAGACATGTCTTTTCCGGAAACAAACAGTCAATCACATTTTCCTAGGACAGGGACGAAGCCACAAATCCCACTTGAGGCCTCTAAGGACCCTCCCGAGCTGGCCATATCATAAAACAAATCAGGCACATGCATCGCCTAGGACCGGGACGAAGCCAAAAATCCCACTCGAGGCCTCTAAGGACCCTCCCGAGCTGACTAGCTAAACAAACTCATGAATCCAGGGCTAAAACCATTGGATTCCCTCCGTGGCCCCGTCGGACCCTCCCGAGGTGAGCAAATCACACACAATATACATTACCATTTCACGTTAAGCATAAAGGTTTCCAAAAATACTTGCCTTGAATAATTGACGATGCAACAAACGGAAAGAAAAATCACCGACGAACGCTAGGAACCAACGGAACTGAACCTAATGATTCGAAGAACACAATCACAACCAACTCTAAACGAATACGGAAATGGAATACACCCGAAAACCCGCCTACGATTCATGTATATTCGTATAAAAACAACAACGAGGGCGGACCACAACCAAACCCTCTCGAATACGCAACAACCACGAAATATACCATGAATCTGTAGGGAAAACAATAATACTAGCAAGATTAATCATATTCAACATGAATTAATCAACCATATGGAACGAATCGAAGAAAAACCCAAAAATCCCCAATTTACCCAAAAGTAGGGTTCTTAGAAGATTTACCTTGGATTAGGATGAAAGATTCATGTTGATGTTGTTATTATACACCAAGAACTCAAAGAAGATGATGGTTGAGATGATTGGAGGAAGTAATCGCCAAGAAATCGCTCAAAATCGCCAAAGCCGCAGAGAAGGAGGTGAAATGAGAAATAGATCCGTCCAAAGTCAACTCCTGGGTATTTATAGCCACACGGCTTAGCGCACGCTAACGGCTAAGGGTTAGCGTGTGCTACCCAGTTATATCACAATACAGAACACTGTCCTGGACCGTTAGCGTACGCTACTACTATCTAGCCTGCGATAACAACGACTCGGTAGCGCGCGCTATCGAGCTATAGCATGCGCTACCTGGGCACCTGAACAAGTCCAGAACAAACTGCCCAGTACTGGACGGTCGCGTTAGCGCGCGCTAACGGATACCTAGCGCGCGCTAGTCCCCCGATATTAGCGTGCGCCAGACAACGTAGCGTACGCTAATCCGCTAGTCCAGAGGACTGGAATCAGAAATAAGTTCACTGCCACTCCCAGGGCTTAGCTCGCTAGCGCGCGCTACGAAGCAGACGTAGCGTGCGCTACTAAGGGATCCCTTGCGTACGCTATGCAGAAAGATTAGCGCGCGCTAGGCACGGAACATTAACGACCCAAAATACCGGAACATGAACGAAACATCAAACGGAACATCTCAGAACGCATAATAACCTATAATGGATCCACGGCAACCCTAAAACGGCGGTTCCGACAACAATTACGAGAATCAGATCAATAAACGACGGAAGAACCAATAAACGTAGAACTGGATGACAAAAAGTCTCGAAACAATTATTCTCAAAAATTAATACGGTTACACGAGGGTCTCTAAAAATGAGAAATACACCGAAAAATGAAAATACCGGGAAAAAAAATGCGGATATTACATTCTGGGGTTGCTTCGCCTTTTTTGAGGGCTGACCCGGTGGACGCCGTCTTGATTTTTTGTTGAGTGGTTCGCCCGATGCTGCTCGCCCTTGGCCTTTGTTTCTTTTTCCGGCGGTGGAGGGGTTCGCCGCGGGCTGCTCCGGCTCGGTCAGGTCATAGTAGGTCGGAGCCCCAGGGTTATTTCTCCATCCTCCGCTTCGAGTGATTTGATTCAATGGCCGGTTGATATTCCTTCTCCCTTGTCCGGTCATGGCGGTCGGCGATGGGTGGTTCTTGAGGCTGCAGAAAAGAGAGAGGGAGAGAGGTTAGTTCGGTGGAGACCGAGCGAGGGGAGGGGAGGGTACAGAATGAGGAGGGATAAAGGGACGGGATTTTTTTAGGGATACTAACATTAAAAAAAAGTGACAACTAAGTAGGAGTAATAAAGGAAGTAAAAAAATTTTTAAAAGGAAATAAGCAAAAAAAATTTAAAAGGAAGGGCACGATAATTTATAAAAAAATATTACTAAAAAATATAGACTCCTAAAAAAATGAAAAAAATTGTGAAAATTAAAAAAAATTAGGTTGTCTCCCAACAAGCGCCTTTTTCTTACGTCGTTGGCTCGACGATCCCTGTTTTAAATTTCAGATGGGTCCTCGAGTTTGTATTCTTCCATATTGCCGATCACCTGAGCCGGTTAGTCTTAGAAAATAATGGAAAACCTATGCGTGATAGTTTCCCTGACGAACAACTATTTTCCGCTTCTCGACACTTGGAGGACTGTTAGACACTGGGTGAACCAGTGTCAGACTCTGCAGCACCATGGTATGACGATTTGGTAAAGTTTCTCGTAGCCAATATTTTTCCTACTAGTATGACATGGGATAGGAGGGATAAACTCAGAAGTGATGCCAAATATTACGTATGGGATGATCCTTATCTATAGAAGCGTTGTTCAGATCAAATCATTCGAAGATGTGTACTAGAGGCTGAATTTCGCTCGATTCTTGCTTTTTGTCACTCGTATGTTTGCGGTGGACACTTCGGGTCAAAGAGAACAACACATAAGGTTTTGGAGAGTGGTTTCTACTGGCCTTCGCTATTTAGGGATGCTTATGATTTTCGCAAGGCGTGCAACAATTATTAAATAATGGGCTATAAAGTAGTGGCCAAATTTATTAAATCTAATATTTTCGCTAGATTCGGAATTCCAAAGGCTATAATCAGCGACCGGGGAAAACATTTCAAAAATCGAATAGTAGAGGCACTCTTGAAGAAATACTGCGTCTTGCACAAAGTGTCCACTTCTTATCACCCGCAAACAAATGGGCAAGCTGAAACATCTAATAAAGAGATAAAGGCAATCTTAGAGAATGCAGTTCAGCCGAATCGGAAGTATTGGAGCTTACGGCTCTACGACGCGCTCTGGGCATATAGGACGGCATATTACACCAATCGGCATGTCCCCGTATCGCCTGGTTTATGACAAGCCTTGCCATCTTCTCGTCGAACTCGAACATCGTGCTTTTTGGGCAATCAAGAAATGCAATATGAATTTTGACGAATCAGGCACCCACCGGAAGTTGCAATTTCAAGAACTGGAGGAGATACGAAATGATGCGTTCGAAAATGCGGCAATTTACAAGGAAAATACAAAGGCATTCCATGATTCAAGAATAACAAGAAAGAACTTCGTCGTAGACGAAAAAGTGTTACTCTATCACTCTTGACTCAAATTATTTCCGGGCAAGTTGCGATCCCGCTGGATTGGCCCATTCATAATTATCAATATTTTTCCTTGTGGAGCGATTGAAGTTCAAAGTCTAAAGACAAGGAAAATTTTCAAAGTTAATGGGCATCTCCTAAAACCCTATCGCGAAGGACTCACGATTGTCTTTGATCTCCAGATTGAATTCTTGAAGAAGTAAGATCCATCGAATAAGTTTCGGCTTTGCTTCCTTTTTGGCTAACAAATATCTTAGGGCAGCGTGATCTGAGAAAATAATGACCTTAGTTCCAAGTAGGTAGGAACGGAAATTTTATAGTGCAAAGACCACGACCAGAAACTCCTTCTCGGTTGTGGAATAATTTGCTTGTGTCGCGTCCAGCATTTTTTGAGGCGTAGTATATTACATGGGATGCTCTCCCCACTCTTTGACCCAAGACAGCCCCTACCGCATAATCGCTTCCATCACACATCAACTAAAATGGCAATTCCTAATTTGGCGGTTGAATTATGGGTGATGATGTCAGCAATTGCTTCAGCTTGTCAAAGGCGGCCTTGCATTCGTCGTTCATATTGAATTCCACTTCCTTTTGGAGTAGCTTGCATAAGGGCGCCGCTAACTTTGAAAAATCCTTGATGAATCTCCTATAAAATCCCGTATGGCCAAGAAAAGAACGTACTTCCCGCACCGTGGCGGGGTAAGGCAAAGTAGTAATAATATCAATTTTTGATTTATCAAATTCAATTCCTTTTTCCGAAACCACATGCCCTAAAACTATTCCTTGTTTAACCATAAAATGTCATTTTTCCCAATTAAGTACGAGATTAGTTTCCACACAACGTTTAAAAATAAGAGTGAAATTTTCTAGGCATATATCGAATGAATCCCCATACACACTAAAATCATCCATGAATATTTCAATGATATTACCTACGTACTCAGTAAAAATGCTTACCATACACCTTTGGAAAGTAGCGGGCGCATTGCATAGCCCGAAGGGCATCCGTCGATAAGAGAATGTGCCGAAGAGGTAAGTGAACGTCGTATTTTCTTGGTCCTCGGGTGCGATTGCAATTTGAAAGTAACCCGAGAACCCATCCAAGAAACAGTAGTACACGTGTCTGGCAAGCCTTTCAATCATTTGATCTATAAATGGCAAGGGAAAATGATCTTTTCGGGTCATTACATTCAGCTTGCGGAAGTCGATGCAAACCCTCCATCCAGTTTGTATGCGGCTAGGAACAAGTTCGCCCTCTTGATTCTCAACCACGGTAATTCATGACTTCTTCGGGACGACTTGCGTTGGGCTTACCCATTTGCTATCGGATATTCGAAAGATCAGCCCTATGTCGAGGAGCTTAAAAATCTCCTTTTTCACTACCTCCATCATCGGTGGATTCAACCGCCATTGTGCTTCTCGTGTTGGCTTGGCGTCCTCCGTTAGCATAATTCGATGCATGCATAGGGCTGGACTAATTCCCTTCATATCGGCTATAGTCCACCTAATGGCTTCCTTATATTCCTTGAGAACTTTTAGCAATGCTTTCTCTTGATTAGGATTCATCTCGGCCGAGATGATGACAGGTAGGGTTTCCTCGGCTCCCAAATGTGCATATTTTAAGTGTTGTGGCAAAGGTTTCAGCTCTAGCTCGGGTGCATGCGTAACCGAAGGCTCAATCTTACGGCGTGCCTCATTAAGTCGAATGAAATTCGCCTCTTTTTTTGTTCTGATGGTTCCCGCCGCTTGCAAGGCAGCTACGGCTTCGAGCAACTCTCTTGAGACTCCAAATGTTTCCTCATCGTCGGTTCCCACATCCCTTATGAGTGTTACTTCGAGCGCGTTCCTGAAATTTAAATCAAAAACTTCCTCGACAAGAGGGGCAATCACGCTTAATGCAAAAAGAGAGCAATCTTCCTTAGGAAATTTCATAGTATCATAAATATTAAACCGTACGATTTGGTCATCAAATTCCACCGTGAGAGATCCTTCACGAACATCTATGTTGGTATTGGCAGTATTTAAAAATGGCCTTCCTAACAAAATAGGTGTTGAATGTGATGACTCGTTTTGCATATCAAGAACATAGAAGTCGGCTGGAAATACGAGCTTATTGACTTGGACAAGAATGTCCTCAATTACCCCTTCGGGATACACAAGGCTACGATCCGCTAATTGGATAATTATCCTTGTTTCCCGAAGAGGTCCTAGATTCAGGGAGGTGTATATAGAGTGTGGCATAACATTTATTGATGCTCCCAAATCTAGCATAGCTCGTTCAAAACCCATATTTCCAATTCGACAAGGAATAGCGAACATACCTGGATCTTCCTGTTTTTGTGGCAATTTCATTTGGAATACAGCGGACACATTTTCTCCCATTACTACCTTCCCATTCCCTTTTAATCTCCGCTTGTTGGCGCATGTCCTTAAGGAATTTTGCGTATTTTGGAATTTGTTGAATTGCGTAGAGTAAGGGAATGTTGATCTCAACCTTTCAAAATACGTCTAGAATTTGCTTCTCTTATTCACGACCACTGCCTTTTTGACCCTAGATGGAAAAGGTAACTCGTTAGCCTCAAAATGAGTAGTTTTATAAGAATTTACCTTGTTGCCGGTACATTGCACTTGACTGGTTCGATTCAAGACCTGGATGTCCCAGGTGTTGATGCATTACGTGGGTCTTTCCTCCTCGTTTTCAGCTTCCACCACCTGTTTAGACTCCCCAAGCGGCTTCCCACTCCTTAAAGTTACAACACTCACGTTTCTTGAGTTCAACTCAGGTTGGGATGGCAATTTCCAACTATTTTGGCTCTTCATACGACTCATATTGGTGGCTAGTTGACTCACTTGATTTTTGAGAATTTTGATACTTGTCTTAGTGTCATGTTAGAACTGATTCATGACCTGTTGGAACTGATTCATGCCCTGTTGTAGTTGCATAGTGTTTTCCATGAGGGTCTTCATCATATCCTCTAAAGATTGTGTCGAACTTTCGGTGGGCTGCTTGTAGAATTGTCCTTTATTTTGTGGGGCTGCCTCTTGCTGGTTCTTCCATCGAAAGTTAGGGTGATACCTCCATCCTGGGTTATATGTGTTTGAGTACGGATCGTTCTTCCTCCCATAGGAATTTTTAATTCCATTGCATTGGCATGCGCCTCGATTTCATCAAGCAAAATCCGACATTTCTCCGTTGTATGCTCCGTGGTCTTGCAAATGCGGTAGGGTGCGGCTTGCGCGCTATTGCATACAGCAAGTTTTCTAACAAAAGTGGTTAGCTCATTCAATTTTTCCTCAAGGAACGAGTCACGCACCTCCTTCACCATCCTGATCGGTGCATCGCGACATCCAAATTGTTGTGAATTGGCCGCCATGTTGGATATGAGAGCCCTTGCAGCTGTGGGAGTTTTGTCAACTAGAGATCCTCCACTTGCTGCATCTATCGTGCTTCGCTCCATCGGATTAAGTCCTTCGTAAAGATACTGAATCAAGATTTGGTCGTTAATTTGATGTTGTGGGCATCGAGATACCAACTGTTTGAATCGTTCCCAATATTCATGCAACGTTTCGTCGGTCATTTGCCTTGCACCGCATATCTCTTTCCTTAGGTTGGCTGCTCGATAGGCCGGAAAATACTTTTGCAGAAATAAGATCTCCATCTCGTTCCACGTTGTGATAGTGACCGACGTTAAATAAAATAACCAATCTTTATCCGAATCTTTTAATGAGAATGGGAAGGCTCTAAGCTTGATTTGTTCTTCAGTGACACCATTTGGCTTCATGCTTGAACAAACGACATGATATTCCTTGAGATGTTTGTGCGGATCCTCTCCTGATAGACCATGAAATGCAGGTAGCAAGTGAATCAATCCCGACTTCAATTCAAAGGTGTTGTTGTTGTCCATAGCGGGGATTGTGATGCATAGCGGTTGTTGAGGTAGCTCCGGGTTGGCTAATTGCTTCAGCGTCTTTTCATCATTATTTGTCATGATTCCAATTTCGTCCTCCGACTCGCTGGGTGATGTTTCGAGAGAAAATGGTAAGTTCCTAAGTGCTTCTCTGCTTTCTTTCATTCTTCGCCTGAAAACTCGATCTCGTTTGTTAATATCTGGAAACTATTACAAATTCTTATCTCCACGTGACCTTGTATTCATGCAAAACTAAAACAAAATGGATTAGTACACAACTGCCAGTTATAATAAATTTCCAGAACCGACACTGGGTGACCCAGTGTCGAAATTGCAGAAAGTTTTTAACCTAAAATAAGTAAAATTAATTTAACACCGTTCCCCGGCAACGGCGCCAAAATTTTTACCGCGCTGTCGTGACACGTCAGAATTAGTTATTTTTATTTTTCCTTGGCTTACTTATACTAACTAGTAGTATCGGCAAGTAAGGGTCAATCCCACGGAGAACGGTAAATCAATTATGCTTTTCAAGGGTTAAGTACTTTTAGCAATTAAAATAAAACAAGGGGGGTTTAGTTTCAGATCTTAACTAAAAAAATAATTTGCGTAAAATAAATTAAATTAAATAAACAAAGGAAATAAAAATTGAAAATATCAAGTAAAGGAATAATCTAGTTCTAATTCCGTTAACCACCGTTTCGAATTAATTCATGCTTCAATGCAGCGCTTATCTCTTCTCTAATCTCATGAACTCCGATTCCGAAGCCAACAACAAGCTATGTTGACCCCAATTATTTCTTAAGTGTATTTAATTAAAACAAGCTCTTTAATTAAACCTATCTATGCGGTGGATTCAAAACAAGCTCTTCAAATCTTGCTCGCTAGATGCATTAAAAACCAAAATAATGAAATAGGAAAGATATTAAGTTCATAAGCTCGACTTAAGAGATCTCGATTTTGTGTTACTCAATTTTAGAGTGCAAAAAACAATCTTGTACTTATGTAATAATACATTACAATAAGATGGCAGGCAAACGGGCAACAAGTTGCGCCGCAACCCCCTTTTGAATGGCAAAACCAATCCTACTAAAAATGAAGTTTTGTTTCTTGAGGACCGAAAAATTACTTTGCACCACCCGTTGAACTCTGGACAAAAACTTCGCTGCTTCAGGAGCTAAGAAACCAAATGTATCAAAGGCAAAAGGGATGAACACGTGTTGATTCTCCAAGCAAGCTTTCTCGTGTTTAGCCACTTTACTCGATTCAGCTTTCAACGCAGCTTGTCCTGCAATAAACCCATTGTCCCTGAGCCCAACAAGAGGGGACACTCCAGTAAGATCTACACAAGCATGTTTCGCCCCAGCCCACCCAAACACAAGTATATCAGCTGGCCGTAAAGTAGACCTCCCTTCAAGCGGATCCGTCAAAAAGTTCACGGGGCCTCTTTTTTAGAAGAAATACATGCTCTCTTAAGAACATCATATAAAACATCCCTGACCAAATCATGCCTATATTTGAAACCAGGTAACTCCTTGCAATGGACCGCATGCTCGCCAAAAGAATCCAAACAAACCTTGCGGCGGTGGGCAAGGCTCATCAGTGAAACAGAGGGATCATAAGCGGTACTTAAGGATAGTCCGGTACTCCAGGCCGACATATGTTGGCCTAGACCTTAAATGGGGTAAGTCAAAAATTACGAGCATGAGGAGCACGGAGACATTCAAACACCGCTTTTTGGCGAGGATAAATCAAACTTCCCTCCCAAACTCTTGACGATTTCACTAAATAGGGCACACGCCAGAACATTCTGGGCTTTAGGGGGGGCGGTGTCCTTATTAGAGAAGCCGCTAAGATCGAAATCAGGAAGGGACATGCGCAAGCGATCCATCGCATACCCATAATCAGAGTCAACTCCATCAATAACACATCCCTGAAGAATGTGGTCCTGCAAACTCCAAGATTGAGCCCTCGAGGCCACAAAAGCATATGTAGATACATCCTCGTGAGACATAAACCCAAACCACCAAATCGAGTCAGAAGTGATGCTAGCCTCCATTGAAAATCCCCAAAAAAAGGACCACCGCAAACCACAATATCTTCTATCGCCCTCCGAAGGCCATTGTCAAAAATAGAAATAGCTTCCTCCATATACATAGGTTGGCACGTTCTAAGACCGAACAATAGTTTTGCGACACCCATACATGAGCGGAGCAACAGGAGCTCGGATTGAGGGTCCCGTAGACTTGGGAGATGACTCATGAGCTCCACAGCTCGAGATGCCCTATTCGCCGCCAAACTACTAATAAACCCAGCGTCCTTGCTAACAGCACCTCCAAGGAGTTTTACACCCAGCGACGGTCTCCCAATCCCACGAGGGAACAACCCATCCTGCACCATCACCCCATTGCATGACGGCCAAAAAACTTCTGTTTTCTTAATATTGAGTTCAAGGCCCAGGCGGGGGCCCTCAGTCCTGATAATATCTAAGGCTTTAGCTACCTCTTTAGTGTCACTGATGATCGTACCATCATCCAAATACCAAGCACGGAAAAGAAGTTTGCAAAAATCCCTGATCCGGAGAACCAATGGGTGCAAAACTAAAGCAAAAAGAAGAGGCCCTAAGAGGTCCCCCTGCTGAACTCCAGTGGTGGACCAAATAAGGTCATCACCCACATATAACCTCGCCGACTGACCATATAAAAATTCCACCCATAGGGAAATAGACGGGCATCGAGTCCGGACCTCGTGTAGAAGGGTAGTTCGATCCACCAAGTTGAAGGCATTAGAGAAATCAACAGTAAGCATAGCCAACGACCCATCCGAGTGAAACACATTTAAGAATCTATTCGCGCTATGAAGCACGGCCTCAGCCCCTCTTGGGACTCCTACCCCAAACTGAAAATCACAAAGGTATTTGGACATCTCCTTCCTGACGCCCCTCATAGCCACCTTCGAGACAAGCCTCCTCCAAAATGCGCCTACGGCAATAGGCCTAATCCCATTGTCCGGTTTGAGCAACGGCGTGAGGGGCGCTGAAGCAACAAACTCCGCCAAAACCTTAGGGCACCTCCCCGCCAACAATAAATTAACCACCACGGAGATAGCCTTGAGAACCTCGGCGGCAATCGGCGACCCCTCTCCACAAAATGCATCTAAAATGTGTTGGGCTCTCAATCCGTCTCGCCCACAAGATGTCCCTTTCGGGAAGGATTGAATACACCCACGAACGCTATCAACGTCCACAACAAGAGGGGGCTCGGATAGCAAAGAAGCAGGCATAACCGGAGGGGGCAATGTAGGATGCTTAGCCAACAACGCTGTCAAAGTATTCGTACCTAAAGCTGCAACCCCGAAGAAGATAATACCTTAACGCAGCGGTGAAATGCCCGTCCGCAACTTTTATCAAAAATTGTTTAACATTTGAGCACACCGATTAGCTATCTGAACCAGATTCTAGATTATCCTTTCCTGAGACCACCCTTAAGGGTTGGGCAAAAGCAGAATAAGATCATTAAAACCATCCCCACTCCAAGCTGCCAACGCCCTTTGAATACTAAGGCATTGCAAAGACTTCCTATTACCCGACCTGCGTTCCTGACGGTTGGAAGGCCTGATAACACGCAATGTGCAACGTGGTAACAACAAAAGTTTTACCCATGCCTCAATAGACGTTGGCATAGCCGCCACCTTATCCAAAGCAGCAACTAGAGCATGAGAAAAAGCCATGCGACAAGAATGAGGGATGCTCTTAACAGTTGTTATAGGTAGCGAGAACACACGGTCAAGGAGAACCTCATCCGCCACCACCCCTCCCAAAGGTACCACTGCCCTCTCAACATATGGCCTAGTGATCCCTACTACAAACTCCTCCACATCACCCACAACCCACATGAACCGAACCAACCCATCAGTATGATGGCATGACCGACTCAGCGCATATAAACGCATACACACCCCGCACAACCACTGATCCGAGGACTTTAAAGCCTCCCCAACTAAAACAAACAAATCACAATCCGTGGAAAGCGCCTCTCTCAAGGCACCCCTCCGATCGTCTAAGGACAAATGGAGACGCTTAATATGCGCAACCAACTGAGGAAACCCCTTGGACCCCGCCATACCATCTGGGCAACAGTGGAAACCTCTAAATGGACATGGCCAAACACCCCCTGAAGAACAAACACTTGCCTCCATGGATGAAACCCAAACAGAGAAACGCCGTTTCAGGGACTGAGAAAGTCCAAGAACCCTAAACCAAACATATATTTTGATTGTTTGACCAAGACAGTCAAAGGATCAGAATAAAGAGGATTTGTTTGGTTGAGGCACTATACCGAACACTTGGTGTGCAATCTGGGAATACAAGGAAATGAAGGAAAGGAAAATCTTCATTGAAGGCGAGTATTCTTCATTGAAGGCGAGTATCCTCCAAATCCACTGTCGACATAAAAAAAAATCTTCATCTCTTGCAATAAACTGGAGTCGAATTCAAAAATTTGAAGCTGGATATTGAAATCTGGCGAGTATTCTTGCAATCTGGGAATACTTCTGATATAAGCAGAAACACCACACACCAAACGCAGGAACCCCAAACGCACTACAGATCGTGAAATCGAACGCCCAGCAAAAAACGTTTGATATAAATCTACAGCAAATCGCGAAAATAATCGCACTCCAACACTGAGCCAACCGCAAAACAAATCGCGAAAAAATCGAAGCTCAGCGGCGCTGAAGAACTCCGAAACAGTAACCTCACGGAACAATAATGGGAAAAAAAGAAAAATTCCAACTAAAATATTGATACGAAGCTGAAGAGATTCCGAAACAAAATTGAGAAAGCAAACTCTCTGAATGATTAAAATAAAAAAAAAATACAAAAAAGACAGAAAATTCTGCAAGAGCTAAAAGAAACTAATAAGAAAAAAACTAGAAACCAACACTAAAAAAATCCTTTGAATAATCAAAATCCATCGACCATTTTTTCAGAACCACAGGTTGATTCTTGATAAAATATGGCCCCTTCTCCAGATTCATTTCACATTCCTCTGGAGTTGTACATCGAACAATGAAAAATCCATTATCCTGTTGATGTATCTCTGGCCTTGAGATCTTCCCCCGTATTTTTTCTGATGAAGAAGATGATGAAGAAGATGATGAAGAAGAAGAAGAAAATTGATACCTTTGGGCAAATTAATCGAAGGGCAATCACCGAAACCTCACAGTTCAGCAACCCTGCCTCCTAGAAATACTACAAGGCGTTGAAAATTTAAGAAAAAAATACTAAGAAATACTACTTGTGAAATTAAAATTGCAACAATTACGGATTACAACTCAATTTCTAGCATAAGACATAAAACCCCTAATCTAGTTGGCCATACCAAATCAAAAAATTATATGGCATAGTAGTGAATTCAATAACACAAAAGTAATTCAAGAGATTTCGAGTTGAGAGTACGCTACGAGATTAAAACATGAATAATTCAAATATGGTTTCAAACTTCACTAAGAACTAGAATAGAAAATTAGCCGGACATGTCGGCTTTAGAAAACATCAAATTAATATTAAACATGAGAGGAAAGAAATTCAAATGGTGTAGTCTTCTTCCTCGCACGTCGGAAACGGCTCGGCTTGCTCCGGTGAGAATGGCGGTTCGGTCGTCCCTTTTTCTTCTCTGCTCCAGCCGCGATATATGGTGATAATGATGATAATAATCTCAGCCCCCCTCCTTTTATAATAATCCCCTATCTATTAGTTTCCTTCTTTATTTGGGTCTTCTTCCTTCTTATCCTTCTTGAGTTTTTATTCTTTTGGAGTCTTTCCTTCCCTAGTCAATTAAAATTCTTTTCCATAGACTAGGGGCCGATTTTATGCCTTGTAGAACTGATTGGGGCGGATTAGAGTCGTTTCTTGGGTCCCAAGTAAGATTATTTCGGGAACAGGGCCGATAGCGGGTCACCGAACTGGCACTGGGCCGCCCAGTGTCGCGCGGCAGTTTCTTCATTAAAGCCCAAATCACCTTGGCTTAGTCCGTTTGATGGCCCAAATTATTTCTTAAGCTTAAAAACTCCATCAAACACCTAAATTAAACAACAAATTGCCATGTGAAGTAAATTGCATCCAAAATATAAATAGGTAGAAAATAACCACGTGTGCCGACATATAATTCATTAAAACCTTATAATTAACAATAATTTTAGCACACTATTTTCGTCCTATCAATCTACAATATAAAATAATTAGATATTTCATTTGTATAACCATAGCATGAATAAATATGCAAAACATGTGATTAAATGTAATTAATATTCTCATAGGTAGTTACAGAAAAATAAGGTATACAAGCATAAAGTATGTTTTGCAGTATACATTTCTAACTATCTCCCACTTATACTCAAAGCATGATTTTATGTATACTACTCTATTACATAGTCTCTCATATCTCCCACTTATACTCAAAGCAATGCTGCCATCCACTGTAATCTCATTCCTTCCACATGTCTTCCAAAAAATTTTGAGGGTAGGCCTTTCGTGAAATGATCAGCAAGATTATATTCCGAAGCAACCCTGGCTACAACTACGTCTCCTTCCTTTATGAAGTGTCGTATGATGTGGTACTCTCGGTTGATATGTTTATTTGCCTTGTGGGCTCGTGGTTCCCTCGAATTTGTAACTACACCGGTATTATCACAATAAAGTGTAATACCCTTTGGCAAATTGAGAATCACATCCAAGTCCTGCAGAAAGTACTTGAGCCATACCGTCTCTTTGGCTGTCTCAGAGGCTACCACGTACTCGGCTTTCATGGTAGAGTCCGAGATGCATTTTTGCTTCACACTCCTCAAACTAATGGCTCCACCTCCCAGGCTAATCACATAACCTGAAGTAGACTTGGACTTTTCTTTGTCTGATGAAAAATCTGAGCTAGTATAACCCACTGGACATAGGTCGTATGATTGATATACTAGCATATACTCCCTAGTCCTTCTCAGGTACTTGAGTATGTGCTTGACAGCAATCGAGTGTCCTGGTCCTGGGTTCGACTGATATCTAGCAGCCATACCTCCAACATGACAGATATCTGGTCTAGTGCAAAGCATAGCATACATGAGGCTTCCCACAACTGACGCATAAAGAATCAGCTTCATGTCATCTATCTCCTTTTGTGTCTCGTGACACATATCCTTAGATAGTTGAATTCCATGTTTGTAAGGTAGAAAGCCTTTCTTGGAACTCTCCATGCTAAACAGCTTTAGCACTGTATCGATATAGGACGTGCCCTGCTTCTCCCAAATCCTTCATATCGAACTGCTCATAGAGTCATACCCGTACGTCCAACAACTCATTCATGTTGTTTCCAATCAGAAGGATATCATCTACATACAGCACAAGAAACACCAACACGTTTCCATCGCATTTCTTATACACACAACTCTCACTCGGACATTGGAATAATCCATATGACTGGACAACCTCGTCAAATCGAGTGTTCCAAGATCTAGATGCTTGCTTAAGTCCATAAATGGATCTCTTAAGCTTGCACACTAAGTGCTCTTCTCCTTCAGCAATGAATCCCTCTGGTTGGCACATGTAGATTTTCTTGTCTAGACTTCCATGAAGAATGCAGTCTTGACATCCATTTGCCATCCAGATCCAAATGCACAACTATATCTAAAAGAATACGGATTAACTTAAGCATGGCTAACAGCGAAAAGGTTTCATCATAATCGATACCCTCTTTCTGAGTGTAACCTTTCCCACAAGCCTCGCTTTGAAAATTTCAACCTTTCCATCACCTCCTTTCTTTCGCTTGTAGACCCACTTACTCCCAATGGATTATACCCCATCAGGTAGTTCTACTAGCTCTCACAATTGATTGTAATCCATAAATTCCATTTCTGATTCCAGTGCTACTTGCTAGGAATTAGCATCTTTATCTTGATTGCCTTCTTGTAAGTCCAGGGATCCGATTCATCTTCGCTTGGGATTGAGTCTGAAGACTATCCCAAGCCTATGAATCATTCCGATTGACGAACAACCCTCCTACTACGACAAGGCAAATCCTCAGTTGGTGTAAAAGTCTCAAAATCGATACGTGGTGCAGTGTTAGTTGACGCTTGTACGATTGGTATAGACGGAGTCTCACCCCTCAACTCTTCTAGAATTATTTCGCTCATGGGCTTGTGACTAATCATATAATCCTCTTCTAGGAATCGGGCATTGATGCTAACAATGACCTTCTGATCCTGGGGATCATAGAACAAGCCACATTTCGTTCCCTTAGGATATCCTACAAACACTGATACCTCTGTACGAGATGCCAACTTATCATCTTCTTATTCAGCACATGTGCTGGAGTACCCCAAATCCGAACATATCCTAGACTGGGCTTTCGCACACTCCACATTTTTATGGGTGTTTTTGGAACTAATTTCGAAGGCACCAGGTTTAGAATGTACGTCGTTGTTTTCAAGACGTATCTACATAACGAAATAGGCAAATCCGAATAACTCATCATTGACCTAACCATTTTTAAAAGAGTTCTGTTCCTTCTCTCAGCAACACCATTTTGTTGTGGAGTTCTGTTGGGAAAACAAGAACCCTGTATCGAAACAGCCGGGATATTCAATCCATGTATCGAATGATATTTAATAAAGAGGTTTTGACATATATGCCAATCCACATACAGTAAAGGAAACTGTATCGAAGTATTGAGGCATCATCCTGTATCGAAGACCTGTCTCGAAATCAGCATATAGTCGAATCCTTCAGTACAGCAAAGAAGTCTTATAAAGACCAAGTATGGAAACTGTATCGAAACACCAAAACAGTTATCTTCCATACAGCTCGCAACAGGACAAAGAAGGAATCTTCAGAAGTCAAGTCTCGTTGAATAAAGAAGTATTTAAATACTCAAGGATAAAGTATTTAAGTACTGTCAGTCTTCAGATCTTCAAATCTTGCTAAATCCGGATCGTGTTATAATCCCGTTGGAACAGAATCTCACTCAAACGGATACATCTCAACGGATATATATTTCAGAGACTATATATATCACATCAAGATGCTGAAGATTAGTTACCCCAAGCTATCGAAATTATTATCAGAGCAAAACATATCTCCAAAGCTTACTGCAACTCAGATCAAAAGAGATATACAGTGCTCATCATCCTGAACAACACTTCATCAGCTGAAAGCTCTTAAAGTCAAAGTTGTTGTTCACCATCCGTTCTATACTTTGAACAAACCCAGATCAGCCCTGTGTGGACTGAGTAATCCGTGCTTCTCCGGAACTGTGTGTGAAGGATTTGCATTGAAGAAGACGAATCTTGAGCGTGTGTGAAGAAGCAAGTCAAAGCATTAGCTCATAACCAATCTGTGTGAACGGTTCAAGCTAAGATCTTTATATCAATCTGTGTGAGCGATATATTGATTGTGTGTTGTTATAATTACGTAGTTGTGTACGTAGTAATTATAATAAACTTTACTCTGTGTGGAGGACCGGTGGACGTAGAGGGTTTACCTCGAACCACTTTAATTCTTGTGTTATTTACCTTGATTTTACTTTTTAATTACGTGATTAATTAAGTATACACTATACACTTAGTTCTTTGTATTCACTGACCCACCGTATCTAAGACTTCCGCTACGCACTTTCAGTTTAAAATCGATCTGATTTGTTGTTTAAACTATTTCCCAAACTGTATCCAGTATACTTAGTGGCCAACAAGTGGTATCGGAACGGTTGATTCTAAAAAGAATCAGTCGTATTTTCAACCGAATCAGATCCAAAATCACTTATTTTCAAAACAGTCTCTTTCATTTCTGTATTATCACATGGATACTTCTATGATCAACAAAGTGCATATGTTCTCTATTAAGGAATTTGATGATTGGAGAATTAGGATGGAGGCTCATCTTGCAGCAATGCACGAAGAGATGATTTTTGTTATACAGGATGGTCCTATCAAGATCATGAAGGTAAACACGGCCGCAAGGATTAAAGGCCAAGCCCATGCTGAGATGCTCGAAAAGGATCGCGAGCAATAGACCACAGATGAAAGAAAGCGAGCCAACCTTGACAATGTGGCTAAGAACGCGTTATTTGTCACTCTTGACAAAGGCACGTTTTCAAAGGTAAAGAGCTGCAAAACAGCCAAAGAAATCTGGGATAAACTCAAGTTAATTTGTGAGGGAACTGAGCTCTCAAAAGAAAACAAGATTTCAAAACTGACTCAGCAATTTGAATCTTTCGAAATGAAACCAACTGAGACACTTGAGGAACTTGACCTCAGATTCACTAGTATTGTTGGTGAACTTGAAACGTTGGGCAAAATTTATACCCAAAAGGAGAAGAATTTAAAAATTTTCAGATCTCTCCCATCCCGATGGGACATTAAGACCACAGATATGCGTATATCTTGCAATCTTAATGAAATATCTACTTTTGATCTCTTCTCTGACCTCAAAGCTTTTGAGTATGATATTGACAGAAGAGAGAAAGCTGAAGAATCTCCTTCAAAGGTCACAACACTAGCCGCTGTATCGAATCGTCGACACAGCATGCCCAGCTCGTCGAAGCCTAGTCACAAGAATGCTGACAGTGACGACGACATCCTGTCTCAAGATGAAATGGCGCTTCTCATGCACAAATTCAAAAAGTTCATCAAACAGTCTGGAAAGACTCCCTACAGGCCCAAACCTGTCCACAAGGTAAGTACCGAAATATCATCTGGTGATGCTAACCTGTGCTATAATTGTAGGAAACCAGGGCATTATGCAAATAAATGTCCTCATCCTAAAGTCCAAAGGTTTCCTGAGGCCGAACAACAAGAGAGAGATGAAAGAAGACGTGCTTGGAAAGACAAGCTAAAGGCCCTGATTGGAGAATCAGAAGCCTCCCCCACACCATCCAATCGTGAGAATGTCTTCAGGTGGTCACTGAAAGTGATTCATCTGACGATGAGTTCGATGATAAAGCATATATGTGCTTTATGGCCAAAGACATTCCAGAAGGTGAAGACAGCGACGATGAGGTAAGCTCAACCTCAGCTATTCCGTCAAATGCATCTCATACTTTTGAAAACATGATGAATGAATTTAAAAACATTCAAAAGGCCCATGAGACATTGAAAACTGAGAATATACAGCTTCAATTAACTAATTTAGAGCTGAAAGATGAAAATGACTTGCTGAAGATAAATTATGAAAATATGTCTTTTGACTGTGAAACCAGCAAAGTCGATTTTGAAAAACTCATGGAGAGCAATCATCAACTTGCTTATGAACTAAGTGAGGTTAAAACTTACAACGAGAACAAGACAAATGATTTAGTTCTACTTCAAGCCAAAATCACAACTCTCGAAAAGCGAGAAATTGAACTTGAGACCACTCTGAAATCGTTCGAGAAATCGTCCAAAAGAATGGAAGAAATACTGAGCACTGGGCAAAATGCTCATGATAAAAGTGGCTTGGGATACAGTTCATGTTCAAACAAAGGGAAAACTAGTACAGTGTTCGTCAAGAGTGTGGAACACATTCCAGAATCGGAAAATACCCCTAGTCCTGTGAAGGAACCTGCTGTACCGAGAAAACCAAAGGCTGCTATTCCGCCCCCGCAATCCTATTCCAGACAGCGGAATCATAAGCCGTTCCAACCTGTGAGGCACACTCAACAGCATGCTCCCAGAGCGTATCAACAGCGCCAACAGCCGTTCAGAAGGAAGGCTGTATCCAACTACCAAAGGCCCGCACGGCAGTACTATCAGTACAGCATGCCGAGGTATTGGATACAGGAGCCCCGTTATCCCTCGAGACAATGAGATGCACATTCGGTATCAACAACGGCATTGGGAATCCAACTGGAGACCTAGAAGGCAAGTGTTAGGCCTAAGAAAATGGCTCCACCTCCAAGACGGCACTCGTCTTTGGATTAATAATAATAACCCCGAATTTTTCATGCATAATAATTATCATGGTTATAACAACTACGGATATGCTCCCGTAGATATCGCAACACTTGCACGAGTATGACCTACGATAAATCAATTCTTTGCCGGAAAACTTGGGTACCGGAGGAACTAACAATCATGGACCCAAAAATCAAAGGGGACCTAAATCTACTTAATTTCGTTGTTACAGGACATTCTAGAGGAGGATACCTGGTACTTTGATAGTGGATGCTCTCGGCATATGACCGGAGATAGGAGCAAGCTATCAAGATTTTGTAGAAGGTCGCGGTCCAAAAGTTTGTTTCGGTGATAAATCTGAAGGAAGAACAAGAGGGAAAGGAAATCGACTTGTCGGAAAATTCAAAGTCACCGATGTTGCATATGTTGAAGGCTTACAGTACAATTTACTTAGTATTAGCCAGCTCTGTGATAAATAGTTCTCGGTGAAATTCTATATAGATCGATGTAGAGTCAAGAACATCCAAACCAAGGAAGTTGTGCTTACAGGAAGCAGATCAGGTAACATGTATGTTGCTGACTAGAAGCCTATGAGGTCCTCAATTCCATGCTTTGTTGCCAAAGGCACTGCAGATCTTAGCTGGTTATGGCACAAGAGGATGTCTCACGTCAACTTCAAGACGATCAACAAGCTCTCAAGACAGGTAATGGTTAGAGGTTTGCCAAATGTGTCATTCAAGAAGGATAGCGTCTGCGGACCATGTCAGAAAGGCAAGCAAATCAAGTCAACCCTGAAGAGCAAATCCTACCTTTCAACCCAAAGAGTGTTGGAAATGTTACACATGGATCTCTACGGTCCTGTAGACCCAGTAAGTTTGGGAGGTAAGAAATATTGCATGGTTGTTGTTGATAATTATTCCAGGTATGCTTGGACGATCTTTCTTAGCAAGAAGAAGGAAACAACATCAAAGCTGCCCGAGCTCCTGAGAAAGTTGCAAAATGAAAAGGCGTTGAGTATCGTGTGCATTCGTTCCGATAGAGGTACAGAATTTACTAACCGCTTTATAGAGCAATACTCTTCGGAGAATGGAATACAACACGAATACTCAGCTGCTCGTACACCTCAACAAAATGGTGTTGGCGAGCGAAAGAATAGGACGTTGAAAGAAGCAACAAGGACAATGATTGCCGCAAGCAAATTGCCACAGCGTTTCTGGGGTGAAACAACCAATACAGCATGCTACACTCAAAACCGATGTATCGTCAACAAGCACCACAACAAAACAGCATATGAGGTATGGAACAACAAAACTCCGTTAGTTTCGTATTTACACATTTTTAGATGCAGGTGTTATGTATTGAATAATGGGAAGGACCAACTTAGAACCTTTGATGAGAAATCAGATGAAGGAATATTAGTAGGATACTCCTCCGTCAGTAAAGCTTTCAGAATCTTTAATAAAAGGAAGCTGACGATCAAGGAATCAGTTCATGTAGTGTTCGACGAACCCCACCATGACCCTACAGGAGTAGATGATATTACCCAGAACATTCAACATCTATCTATCTTGGATCCTCCAACTCCCATAGAACCTGTCGTTGATTTAGAAATCAATCCCACAGCTGTAAGAATCGACGTGGATGAAGTTGACGCTGTACAAGCTGAAGATGTATCTACAGAATCCCTCGATACAGTACGGGACCCTGAATTAGAACCCGACCGAAGATGGTTGAGAGATCACCCGCAAGAGCTGATCATTGGAAACATTAATGCTGGTGTTTCTACTCGTAGGAGAATACAGAGTACACAAGGAAATGTACTTTGTGCACAAGAAGAATCGATCTTTGAGATATCACAGTTTCCTGAATGGAAATCTCAATCCGAGCTTAGAAGACTCAATATGTGCACTATCGCTGTATTCTTAGCCCAGTCCGAACCTGTTTCGACCATAGATGCTCTTAATAATTCTCATTGGATAACATCTATGGAAGAAGAGCTTAACGGTTTCGAAAGAAACAATGTATGGTATCTTGTACCCAGACCTACACATCAATCGGTTATAGGAACCAAATGGGTATTTCGAAACAAAAAGGATCGAAATGGACTTATTATAAGGAATAAATCAAGACTAGTCGCACAAGGCTATAGTCAGGAAGAAGGCATAGACTATGATGAAACCTTCGCCCCTGTAGCGAGACTAGAAGCCATCAGGATATTTCTAGCCTTTGCCGCCCATAAGAGCTTTATTGTATACCAAATGGACGTCAAGAGTGCATTCCTGAATGGAGACCTTGCAGAAGAAATTTATGTTGAACAACCACCAGGGTTTGCCAACACAGACGATATCGATCTAGTTTACAGGCTAAGGAAAGCACTGTATGCACTTAAACAAGCCCCTAGAGCCTGGTACGAAACCTTGTCCCAGTATCTAACTAACAACGGATTTGAGAAAGGTGCTGTGGACAAGACCTTGTTCAAAATACAGGAAGGTGATGACCTTCTTATGGTGCAAATCTATGTGGATGACATAATTTTTGGTTCAACTAACCTTGCTTTGTGTCAAAGGTTCTCTCATCTCATGCAAAGTAAATTTGAAATGAGTATGATGGGGGAACTTAGTTATTTTCTAGGTTTGCGAGTGTAAAGCGATTGCCTACGGGCATTTTCATCAACCAAGAAAATACGAAGGAGCTTCTCAACAAATTTGGAATGAACACTTCCAAATCTTCGCCAACCCCCATGAGCACTTCAGTGCAAATTAGCGCAGATGAAGCCGGAAAGCCGTTTGACCAATCACTCTACAGGAAGCTCATTGGTTCGCTCATGTACCTAACGGCTAGCAGGCCCGATATCCAGTTTGCTGTTGGAGTGTGTGAGAGGTATCAAGTAGCCCCAAAGGAATCACACTTCAATACAGCTAAACGAATCCTGAAGTACATTAAAGGAACAGTCGATGCAGGACTATGGTATCCTAAGGAAGGCGGATTCGATTTAGTTGGATACAGCGACTCGGATCTCAGAGGCTGCAAGCTAGATAGGAAGAGCACAAGTGGAACTTGTCACTTTCTTGGACCTAGACTCGTTTCTTGGTTCAGTAAGAAGCAATTGGCTAACTCTCTTTCCACAGCTGAATCTGAACACTATGCTGCTGGTAGCTGCTGTATGCAGATCCTTTGGATGCAGCAACAATTGTCAGATTATGTAATCGATGCCAGAGAGACTCCAATCATGTGTGATAGCACGAGTGCAATTGCAATCACGCACAATCCTGTCCTGCACTCGCGCACTAAGCATATCAACATGAAGCATCACTTTATAAGGAATCACGTCGAGAACAAGGATGTTCGCCTTGAAAAAGTTCATACAGACATTCAACTGGCCGACATCTTCACCAAGCCTCTCGACACAGTCAGATTCAACATGCTCAGACAAGAATTGGGAATGCTACGGCGGACTCCTGTAAGTGATTTACTGTTTTTACTCAACAAATTGAGGGGGAACGCTGTAAGACCCACGAATACAGTATCCAACGTTAATTATTTGTACACTCAGAACCGTCAATACAGCACTGTAGTGAGTGAAGACATATGAATCCTACAGCTGACGTGTGCAATAATTAAGGGGGAATACTGTAGGACCCATGAATACAGCATTAATCCTCAAAGTTGTTGTATGGAATTTAAAACCTATATGTACCTTTTTAAGGGGGAACGCTGTATCGACGCGGAAACAGCACATACTATAGGATTTCGATTCAGTATATATATAATATAATATTATTTCTTTTCAAAATGATTTTTGTCCACGTGCCCTGTTTTTATGTCAAACGTCATGTACATCAAATGCCTTACACGACATCTAGACAACTGAATCTCAAAAGCCGTGATGTTTTAAATTGTTTATTGTTTTAAAACCGCCGTTTTAGGCATTTAGGGTGACACAAATGTCAGAAGTGGGACCCGCTCATTTTTTTAAACATTTTAATGGATTAGCGTACCAGTTACACTCAGTCCATCTTAACCGTTGATTTCAAAACCGGTTCCCATCCCTTAAAATCTGACCATTCGTACTCTGCAAAACCCTATTTCGCCGCCCAACTATAAAAGGTGAATACGCCATTAGAGACTCTTTACGCTTTCTGCAAATTCAAGAGTTCTCAAGCAAAAACAGCCTACATACTTTTCTGCATTTTACTGCATATTTTGGTTATTTTCTTGCACTTTTTCTTGAAAAATCATTAAATGGCTGGACAAACTTCTTCTCCCGCTCTCAAGAAAACCGCTAACATCATCGATGGACGGATATTTTCAAGATCTGTTGTCATTGAACGTATTCTGTCTGAAACCAACGACGCAGAACCCATGGAGTACATCATAACTCGTCTTCATCAACAAGGCCTCTATCGCCTTGGAAGTCAGACTGCTGATAAGTACGATGCTCATCAGGTTGAGGAATTTTACCTCAACGCCGCAGTACGCTTTTTGTCATTGGCCCAAGGAGGTCATGTTGCTGACATTACCGCTACAATCCAAGGAGTTGAGATCTGTGTTGATAACGATCTGCTCCAGAATATCTACAGGCTACCCGCTGATGGCCTGACAATGGATCAACTTGAGAGAGCTAATAACTAAATTTTATGGATTGTTCACAGTCTCCAAAGTTGTTGACATGGTTCAGACCACATGTCACAAGAAAAATTTTTGTCTTCCTTATGTGTATCTTCATGACTTTTACTGCAGGATCATTGAGAATCGAACCGGTGCGTTCGAAATGTGTACCAATCTGAGGTTCAGGATGATGGTGGCTATTATGACCTGTGAAAAGGTCAACTGGTGCCAGATAATCCTGAAGCGCCTGCAAGAGGAGGTGTGCAAGCCTGCCACCCAGAAGAAATCTTTTGGTTTGATGTTAAACCATATCCTGACGAAATGCGGACTATCGCAATCCGCTGATGCTAAGAAGAATAACTCCAGGATATACCTAGGAGGAGTCAAGCCTACTGCGTATAATCAAACCACTATGGTCTGCAACCACCCGAAAACTGGAAGTATGCCAGTTTCCGCAAATCCTCGAGATGAGTCTTTGAAGTCCCAGGACGTGGAATCTTCAAAGAAGAGAAAAAGATCTCATAGCAAGAAACCCATTGCTGGTGAGAAGCCAAAGAAGAAACTTAGGAGGCTTTCTAAAGTCAAATCTGCCAAGCCCTCCGAAAAAGTTTCCCTCGTAGCTCAACCCACTGAAGAACAACCCCAGGGCCCAACCCCTGTGGAAGAGGTGTCCACTACTGTATCGACAGTAGATCCTGAGCCTTTGGCGGCTAGGACGGATGATGAGACATCTGCCAACGAGAAAGACTCTAGCGAGTCAGTTGCCCATTTGGAGCCAAAAGCTACTTCTCCTCTGCGGGATCCCACACCCGTACAGGATCCAACTTCCTTCAGGGCACCATCCCCTGTAAGGAATCCCACTTCCATATAGGATCCCATGCACATGCAGAATCCCTTGCTCTGGCGTCTCAGGACGTTATCGTAGTCCCTCACGACACCATTATTCATAAGACCCTTCTCTCTGTTCAAATTGAACATGCTTACGAAAGATTTCTAACATGGAAAGGCTACAGGCTAGCTCCGTATGAAACATTGTACAACTGGAGCGATTGGAGCCAAGAAGAAAGATTCGTATCAGAAGTGACTGGCTCAATGGAAATTGAAGCCCTGATCCGATGGGACAATCACTTCTGCAAGGAGCTGATTGAAAGCCATCTTTTGCAGAAATCTGACGCAAGAAGGAAAGGAAATGATAAGTCAGAGGACTCTCCCAAAAATCCAAAAGACGATGACAATGACTCAGACGACGACGACGATGCTTTTCAAGCTGGTCTGAGGATGAGTCGTGAAGAGGCTCAAACTAGAGACACCTCTCCACCAAAAGGTGACGAAGGGCCATCAACTCGAAGCAATCCCCCTTCGCCACAGCAAGAGATAATTCCCGACGAGAAGGAATCAGTCCCTCAAGTCGAGGAAGTTGAAGCAGTTTTGGAATAGGCACCTGAGCCTGCTGCCACCGAAGAAGTTGTCACTGAGAGACAACAGGAGGATTCAGTCCCTCCTGTATCCATGTCTACTGAGGAAACTTCGCAACAGGAAGCCAATCAACCCCCTGCCGCCGAACCAGAACAAGCTGCTCCCGCCCCTTCAACCCTGGAATCCGAGGACGGTATCGTACCTGAGGATGTCCAACCTACTTCACGCCCAACCGTGAATGTAAGGAGGTTGAACAGCTCTGAAGACTTTGCTCAACCAGATTCTCCGATTTCTGCCGCTAGGAAAGAGTGCCTGCGTGCACTTGGTCTTCAAACTGTATTCATTCAGGATGCAGTGAATGCTCTGTCTTCCGTTGAGAAAGCATTGAATTGGATGCATACTTCTGCCGTAGAGGAGATGACCACTCTACAACATGAAGTATCTCGTGTTGTCGAGGCATTCGTTATTCTGCCAGAAGTTTTCAAACAAGCTCTGAAAATCATGGAAGACAAGCAGGAGCAACTCCTGAAGGAAGAAGCAACTAAAATGCGAATAGCTGAAGCCAAGACTGCATGTGCCATGATTGAAAACAGCTCTCAATTGCGCGCCCACGACAAATGTATCCAGGACATGTCGCAGACGCTTTCCACCCTTGTAGAAAGAATGACTAACATCGAGACGAAACAAGATGATGCATTAAAAATCCTAGAACGTCTTGATGAAGTAAAAAAGGGGGAAGAGGCAAGAGAAGCTGCTAGGAGAATCAGGATACAGCAAGAAAGGGAATTTGAGGCCGCTCAAGACAGCATCACTGCCGAATTAAACAAGCTAGCCCCTCACTCCCAAAGTTTTAAGATTTCAGGCTCCCGACCTGAATTTCATGATCCAAATGTTCCGTGGCAAAATCTAATCCAAAGACCTTCTAATATTCGTCTGCCGACCAACCGCCATCCTACTGCCGATGAAGTGAAGCAATGGAGGAAGAACGAACTGATGAGATACTTTGTTAAACTCATCAGGGAATCTGCCATCTCCAATAGCTATAAAACATTAGCGGAGGCCGCAGATAAATTTACGAAGATGCTTGAAGAAGGAAAACTCCCTCTCCAGCTAGATATGAAGAGCAAACACAAAAGAGGAGATCGGATCACCCATCCAGAAGACTGGATTCTTGCCTTTGATCGATCCTATGAAGGAAGAGCTATATATCAGGATAGAGGCAACGATTCCCTACAGAACTGGTGGCGTGGTACCGAGAATGATCCAGGGAGAAAGCCATGGAGGCATGCGGACTACAGATAGGAGTTGAAAATCTTTGTATATTATTTTTGTTTTGTAATTTCTCTTCGAAACAGCAAACCATGTACTCAATTTACTTTGAATATCAATAAAAGTGGTTGTTTGTCTTGAAAGATTACAACTCGTAATCTACTGTGTTGATGTATAATTACTTAATTTGTTTGATAAAAATCTCAAGTATAAAAACTTGATTGAAAATAAAGCTGTACGAACTAGTCTACGAACAGTTCATGATTTCAGTTGTAATCTTAGAAAACATTGTAAGATTGTGCCTGCGCGCCAATCATAAGGTTAAGTTGTAAAAATCCTTAGCTATATCGAACTCGCATGCGAGCAGTTCATTAGATAGACTAAGTTGCTGAAAGTCAGACATTTTGACAAAAGACCGAGAAATCTGCCAGAAGCCATCAAGGAAGACTATTTCATGAAGAAGGTTTTGGCATCATCAAGAAGATTTGAAAGCTAGAAATTGAAAGTCTTGGCAAATTGTCAAAAAGGGGGAAATTGTTGGGAAAACAAGAACCCTGTATCGAAACAGCCGGGATATTCAATCCCTGTATCGAATGATATTTGATAAAGAGGTTTTGACATATATGCCAATCCGCATACAGTAAAGGAAACTGTATCTAAGTATTGAGGCATCATCCTGTATCGAAGACCTGTCTCGAAATCAGCATATAATAGAATCATTCAGTACAGCAAAGAAGTCTTATAAAGACCAAGTATGGAAACTGTATCGAAACACCAAAACAGTTATCTTCCATACATTTCATGCAGACAAAGAAGGAATCTTCAGAAGTCAAGTCCCGTTGAATAAAGAAGTATTTAAATACTCAAGGATAAAGTATTTAAGTACTGTCAGTCTTCAGATCTTCAAATCCCGCTAAATCCGGATCGTGTTATAATCCCGTTGGAACGGAATCTCACTCAAACGGATACATCTCAACGGATATATATTTCAGAGACTATATATATCACATCAAGATGCTGAAGATTAGTTACCCCAAGCTATCGAAATTATTATCAGAGCAAAACATATCTCCAAAGCTTACTGCAACTCAGATCAAAAGAGATATACAGTGCTCATCATCCTGAACAACACTTCATCAGCTGAAAGCTCTTAAAGTCAAAGTTGTTGTTCACCATCCGTTCTATACTTTGAACAAACCCAGGTCAGCCCTGTGTGGATTGAGTAATCCGTGCTTCTCCGGAACTGTGTGTGAAGGATTTGCATTGAAGAAGACGAAGCTTCAGAACTGTGTGTGAAGAAGCAAGTCAAAGCATTAACTCATAACCAATCTGTGTGAACGGTTCAAGCTAAGATCTTTATATCAATCTGTGTGAACGATATATTGATTGTGTGTTGTTATAATTACGTAGTTGTGTACGTAGTAATTATAATAAACTTTTACTCATGTGTGGAGGACCAGTGGACGTAGAGGGGTTTACCTCGAACCACTTTAATTTCTGTGTTATTTACCTTCAGTTTTTACTGTTTTAATTACTGTGATTAATTAAGTATACACTATACATTTAGTTGCTGTATTCACAGCGACCCACTGTATCTAAGACTTCCGCTACGCACTCAGATTTAAAATCAGTACAGTTTGTTGTTTAAACTATTTCCCAAACTGTATCCAGTATACTTAGTGGCCAACAAGTTCCCGGCGTAGTGAGCTGGGATGAAATCCCCTCATTTGCCAAGAAATCCAAAAACTCTCCACTAAGGTATTCGCCACCACGATCAGATCATAGTGACTTGATACTCTTCCCATGACGCTTCTCTGTTTCAGCCTTGAAATCTCTGAACTTGTCAAAGGCTTCAGATTTACGTCGCATCAAATAGATGTATCCATATCTCGAATAATCATCTATAAACGTGATGAAGTACTCAAAACCACCCCTAGCCTGAATGTTCATTGGACCACATACATTCGTATGAACCAATTCTCTAACACATTTTGAGCACGATTTCCCTTGGTCTTAAAAACCCTCTTGGTCATTTGTCTTCCAGACAAGATTCACAAATTGGAAATGACTCAACTTCGAGGTCATACAATGGGCCATCATCTACCAATCTTTGAATCCTCCTAAGATTTACATGACATAACCGTAAATGCCCCAGATATTTTTGGTTTATGCTCGAAGGTTCTTTTCTCTTTTTATATTTAGATAAAAAGTTAAACGATTTACGTTTATATATGGGAGTTTGTGTAGTATTAATGACGTACAGTCCATCAGTATAAATATTTTTGCAAATATATTCACCGTTTCTTTTAATAATAGCATCACCATCAAAAGAAACTGAATAACCATCACAACTTAATTTAGAAACCGAAACTAAATTCATTATAAAATCTGGTACTAATAATACATTATTAAGGACTAATATTTTATCATTAATCTTCAACTGCACGACTCCCACTGCAACAGCCATAAGCCTGGAATAATAGCCCAGTTGATGGTGATCTCGTCTGCACTAAGCTGCTTGGTTACCTGAAAACCATGCGAGTCAAAGCAAACATGATCAGTGGAGCCTGAATCAACTATCCACAAAGTGAAAGAACAAGCTGCCAAGCATTTTTTACTACTAGTGCACGAGACATACCTTTCTTAAGAGCAGGGCAGTCCACTTTGAAATGACCTTTGTGATCGCATTTGTAGCACTTTCCCTTTGGCTTTTTGTTTGCCTCAGGATGAGGAGCTTTGCTCTGTACCTTGAGAGTTGCCACTTGCTTCTACCAACTTGTTTTTTTACCTTCCCTCACTTGGGTTTAGAAGTCGAAACACCAGTTGCCAAAAGAATTTGATACCCTTGCCTGAACAGACCTTCCACAGCTTGAAGCTCTGTCAGCAATACCGCCAAGGTATACTCCCTACGATTCATATTGTAGTTTAGGCGGAACTGCTCAAAGCTCCTAGGTAAGCTACCTAGGATTATATCGACCTGCATTTCCGCATCGATAGTAGCCCATAAGATATCAAGTTCGTTTAGATGAGAAATTATCTTTAGAACATGAGCCCTTATCGGGGTTCCTTCAGGCACTTGGATCGTCATAAAAACCCTCGTAGCATCTTGCCTAGCCGCCTGATTCTGGTAACCAAACATCTCGCCGAGATTTTTCATCATTTTCGCGGCCGTGCTCATACTCTGATGCTAATGCTGCAACACATTTGCTAAAGAAGCCAAGATGCAACAACGAGCCATCTCATCATATTTCTTCATTTGCGGTACTCTTTCACCTCATCAGGTGTCGAATCCGCATCTAATTCCAATGGGCATTCCTCAGTTAGAACAAACTTGTGTTCCTCAGCAGTCAGGACAATATTAAGATTATGTTTCCAATCAGCAAAGTTAGTGCCATTAGTTTGTTTTCTTTGAGAATTACAGCAAGTGGATTGAAAGACATCTGAAATAAAATTAAAAACATTCATCAGATAGTGCATAGCAAAATATATTGAAATCAAAACACAATACATATGCTAGCAACCGACAACTCAAAAAACCCGCATATGCAAGCCACGATCGTGTGGATGTTTACACACATTTTTCAAGTAGAGTTTTACGTCTTTAATTTTACTATATAATCAATTTACGTTATGACAAGTAAAATTAATAGTTGGTTCCTCTTGGAGATATATTAATTAACATAGACTCCGATGGGGAGCTTATTAATTAATACACCTAAGTGAATACCATAATTTAACAACCTTAAAATATTATCTTTTAAATAATAGTCCTACAAATGAAGAGTTCTTATCATAAAAAATAATATTTATCTTTCGTTATCATTTGAAATTTAAAACTAGTGAACCTATAATTAGCACATCCGATATGGAGGAAGACCCTAATGTCAACTCGCATGCTAATTACTTCACAATTTAAATTAATTATGGAGGCCAATTTGATTTTATTTTAAAATAAATAAATCAATTTAATCACTTAGTTATTTTAGCCTTAAGGTTTTTAATTTTCTTGTCCTAACATGCAAGAAACATATCACGAATACATTCATACATGGCATACATCCAAAATAGTAAAAACCAATAATAAAAAAATTAGATAATTAAATTCAATTATCATGGCTTTTATTCCTCGTTTTGAATAACGAGAAAATCTTCGGCTCGAAATCTCCCACTGCTTCAAGCATATCGTCACCTCTTCTAATTGGCTCACAAAATTTCCAAATTTAGAGACTTTTTTCCATGCAAAATTAATTGCACAAGAAAATTCTAAATTTTAAATATTGTGCACCAACGGACGCAACGAACGGAGAAAAACGAACAAGACCACACACTGAATGACCCGAATCGGACAAGTAGCCTGAACCGCGGTCTGCTTATCCCAAATTCTTTATATCGAACTGCTAGATAGTCATACCCGTACGTCCGACAACTCCTTCATGTTGTTTCCAATCATAAGGATATCATCTACATACAGTACAAGAAATACCAACACGTTTCCATCGCATTTCTTATACGCACAACTCGCATTCGGACATTGGACGAATCCATATGAATGAACAACCTCGTCAAATCGAGTGTTCCAAGATCTAGATGCTTGATTAAGTCCATAAATAGATCTCTTAAGCTTGCACACCAAGTACTCTTCTCCTTCAGCAATGAATCTCTCTGGTTGGCGCATGTAGATTTCCTTGTCTAGACTTCCATTCAAGAATGCAGTCTTGACATCTATTTGCCAAATCTCCAGATCTAAATGCGCATTTATAGCTAAAAGAATTTGGATTGACTTAAGCATGGCTACCGGCAAAAAAGTTTCATCATAATCGCTCACTGCCTCTTCGCATACACTGGGCACATCTCCTATGGCCGTAACATGTGCATGTATACGACCGTGACATTCGACACTTACAACCATAACTCGGCTAGCTTGCGTCCGTAACCCCACTGCTGCACAGCCATGCAATTCTCCTCCATTTTATCAGTTTGGCTTGACATCTTAAAGTCCCGACCTTTCAATTCAATTCATTAATGATCTATCATTCTTAATACGCCTAAAATTCTGAGCACTTAGTTCCACTATCTCACTATACTCCCAACTACTTGTTGCTACTCGTAAACTCAGAAGCAGTCTATCCAAACTATCAGTTGTTTACGATCACATACATCTTCCGACGTGCATCAATATCATTGTTCAATTAGTACTCTAACAACATTTACCAGCACAAAAGATTCCAAACTACGAAAATCATTCTCAAATTTTCAAGATGTAACATCCTATCCCCTTAAAATAAGTTCTGTTCCTGAAACTTGCCATTGTTCTCACTCGTACTGGGGTACTCTTACTCCAATCCATTATTAGAATCTCTTCACAATGTTGCATAACTCAATAATTTATATGAATCGATTCTACCAATACAACAACCTTTGCCCCCAAAAATGACATGATCGAAAGTGGTAATTCCATGGTACCCACATATAACTTGGATCAGAGGCATCTCAATGAGATAGACCATAACAACAACTATCACAAGATTGAAACAACATTGTTCAACAGGAAACGATATGACTACCAACAGTGAGGTATAATAAAACCATCAACAGCCAAAACTATCATAAATCGACATTACCATCATACAATCCTGAGTCTAAGTAACTCTCAACACGAGTCGCAACCATTACTTCACATCATGATTCCTCACATACCATAATATAACTGCTCTATCTCGATTCCATAGTATCACCATACTATTCATCTCTATTTTCTAACCCAAGTCGCAATATCATAGGACTACCAATCTCACTCTAGCATGCGTGATGTTGAAAACTTAACTCTATATGGCACTAGCCAATTTTTGAAACGACAATTTGAAAATTTTACATACCCCTTTAAATGTCCAAACTTTCAGAATGGATGGGTACGTCAACCCGAAAAATCAGTAACTCTCAGAAAGATGTCCACAAGGCTTTATCAAATTTATTTTCATGTTCAAGGGTATTCAATGCATTTGACGAGTTACCCAACTTTTAAATTCAAAATGTGAGGCCGAAATGCCATTCTTATAAGCACCACTTTTAAAAAATATAGCGGTTAAATTCATTTTATTTGCAAAATATTTGTCCACCACTTAAAGACACATTTTCACAAATCCAAATCTGGAAATATCTGATTTTCGTAAAATCATATGCAATTAATATTAGAAAACTCGAGTAGAGTAGATTTAATGTAACCTAGGTAAATATTACTAATTTTTTTGTCTAAATGATATGCTAATGGTTTTACCCGTCATTGTTACGATTATTTAATGAAAAGCCGTAAAGAAAAGCAAAGCTGTAGAGAATTATATTGGACTATATATTGATAACTGTTCCGGGAAATCCTTCCCTTATTGGTGTCTTACCTAATACTGATTGTAGGGGGATAGAGTTATGGAAGGTTCTAGACTCTTCCAGAGGTAGTAGGATCCTGTTAGATGTCTTACCTTAACTAGGAATCCTATGTATGGAAGGACTCTCATTGTAATGTCTATATAAAGGCCCCTCTATTCATTGTTACCAATACAATTGATTTGTTGTCTTTTACTTTCTCCTGAAACACGTTATCAGCACGTAGCTCGAAACAAAAAAAAAAAAAAACGCCCCCCTGCCACTACCTCACTTGCCACCGCCTTGCCCGCCCAGCCACTGGGCCGCTTGAAGATAGCCTGTGCCAACCACCGCTTGGTGCCCAGCCGCCCGCCAAAGCACGATCGCCGCCTACTGCCCGCCGCCGCCCAGCGCCGCTGCCGCGCCCGCCGCCGCCTCCCAGACCGCCGCCGGACCACCGCTCCAAAAAAGCCGATCGATCCAGCCCAGGAAGCGTCGCCGATCGTCCGATCGGAACATCACCACCGGATCGCCGCCAGCGGCCGCCAATCGCTGCCGCCAACGCCGCCCGACCACCTCCGCCCGGCTCGGGCCCACCAAGTCCGGCGGTTCTGAACCTCGGACCAAAAACCCGAACATCAACTTATCTTCGGTAGCCGCCAAAATTGCGCCTCCGGTTTCACGTCGTCGCATCGACTACCAACCGGTAGATCGAAGCACACCAAAAATTCATTACGTGCCTAATTTTATAATCGAGGTAATTATCTGACTTGTCCCTATTCAATTCTCTCCTTTTGGGAATTTTTCTTTTGGGGACATGGGTTATTGGGTTCTTTATCTCCCACGCTACTTTGCAGTGGATGAGACCGCGAGAGAAGTCGGTATCTTTGCGTGTCTAAGAAAACTGTGTGACGGTCCTGGGGGAGTCACGGAATTGTTGAAAGTCGATACTTGTGGTTGTTGCATACACCACGTATCTGGGTGCGATCTGATATCGCCGTTTTATTGTCGACTTTACTAAACAACAATTAAGGGAAGTACATCGAGTAATGGTTATGTTACACGCTTTTAAAAGCATCGATTGTGACCGTTTACATTGTCACTGAAAATCCAACAAGACTAACTTCCTCTTGTTTATATCTTGTAGATGGCACAAAGCTCCAATGTTCATCCGGAGTTCGACATCCTTGACCATGCTGGTAAGGAGTACCATAGGTGGGTCTCAGACGTTCGTTTGGCGTTCATCGGTAAGAGATTTACCACCACTATCTTTCCCTCTAACGAGCCTACCACTCAAGAACCGAGCGAGGAAACCAAGGCTAATGCACTGATGTACTTTGTAGACATATACATCCGTTGTTGAAAAAGTGTTACATGAATTTGCAAATCCCCAAAGAACTATGGGATACACTCGAACAACGATTTAATAATGTGCATGATCAGCGCTTCCCCGAATTGCAACTTCAGTGGGAGCAAATCCGATTTTTGGATTATGCGAATGTGTAGGCCTATAACCAAGCCATCCTCGATCTTCGCGCTGATCTTGGTTTTTGTGGTGTCAAGAAGTCTGATCAAGATTTGATCGAGAAGACTCTTAACACGTTTCCCGTGGGAGCAAGTGTGATTGCTCATCAGCTGCGCGTTGCCTATGAGAAAGGGAGAATTAAAAATTTTAGTGACCTTATCTCCCACTCGCGAAAAAAGAAAGGCACCATGAGATTATTCTCAATAGCAATGTGCGCCCAGCTGGTACGAAGCCGATTCCGGAAGTGAATCAGGCTACCCAAAGGAAGGCACCACGACAAAATAGAAAAGGCAACGCTACTCAGTTTTTGCAAGCACCAAGGGTGCATGACTCGAGCAAGCGAGGGAAAAGACGAGGTCGTCGTTCCAATGTGTGGAAGAGGCAAGGTGGCTCGGCCACGGGACCTAGTGGAACCCAACCACGTGGATCGCTTCCTGCCGCCGGGAATAGAACCACTCCAAAGGAAGGCCAGAATTGCTATACTTGCGGATCGGAGAAGCATACTTACCGCAATTGCAAGGCGCCAAAGAACATCCAAGCTTACTACAAGCACTATAAATAGTACTTGACTCAAAAGTCAAATTACATGGATGAAGATAATGAGAATACGGAGGTGAACCATACTGAGATCCCTCCTCTCACCATTGCGGACAAAGACCAACATATGGATGTTGCCGGCTTTGACTAGATCATTGTAGTTTGACTAGTTTTACGCTTTGGTTATGTTTTGTCTTGTTTCTAGTTTTCGAGCACTACTTTGGATTTTCTATGAATGTAATAAAGTTGGCCATGATGAATAAAATTTTTTTAATTACTGTGATTGTGCAAAAACGAATTTTATTTTTCCCTTCGAAAGCATGTTTGGTTTATCACAAAACAATTGCTCATTAATGAATTGCTTGGTCAAATTGATACATTGGTGGATTTCATCAAAACTTTTGATCAAGACTATGCGCATCCTCCTTGGTATTTGTTTATGCTTTGAAAGTTCAAACGGAATCAGTGGTTTTTAAACAGCCTTAGCTGTACCGGCATTCCTACTTTCTCTGCAAGTCTACCAAGTTGGAGTTACCGAAAGGATCATTAGTCGAGATATAAATCGAACACCAAGATGCGTTTTGAAGTGTTTAAACTCTCCTATGGCCATATTGCCATAGTATTGTATCAACAATAGTGCCTTTGAAAAAGGCTTCAACCTTGCTCTATCACTCAACAATAGGGAAATACCAAAATAGCAACTTGAAACGAGCATTGAGATCTGAGTTTAATGATCCAGAAAGTGAACGACCTATGTGCAGAAAGATACGGAAGTCTAGTTTCCAGAACAACTGACCGTTCGTCCATAGCCTTCTTAGCGAATAAGTTATTGCTGTTTTAGTGAAAAAAGGTCAAGCTACGCGGAAATTATTTCCAGCGATTGTGCTAACTTTGATCCTAACCAACTTGGTCGAATTTCCCCAAACTCGAAGTTAATGAGTCTTCGCTATGTCTTTAATCACAAGACTAATCGAGTTTCATGTCTTATTGTAGATGTCTCGTGGCGAAATTGAGTGCCTTGCTGATAGTGGAACAACCCACACTATTATTCGGAATAGGCAATTATTTAAGGATATTGTGCCATATATATCCTCAGTGACAACAATGATTGGTTCCTCCCAAGTAATTCAAGGGAGGGGACCTGATCATTTCTTGCTACCTAATGATACGCATATTAATGTCACAAATGCTCTCTATGCCCCAAGAGCAAACCGAACCTTGCTAAGTTTTAGGGACATCCGTGCCAACGGTTATCACCTTGATACACATTGTGAGAATGGGACAGAATTTTTGTGTGTTACTCTTGCAGAATGCGGAAGACGCCGTGTTCTCGAGAAACTTATGAGTCTAAGTAGTGGTTTATACCAGACTACAATAAGGGTTATTGAATCATACGCTGTGAGTCACGAACTTTGTGATTCCGAAGCATACCAACTATGGCATGACCGACTCGGTCACCCTCGACGCGACATGATGATTCGCATTTTGAAAAACTCACATGGTCATCCGTTTTTCAAGTCCAGAAAACGATTGGAAGCACCACTCGATATCGGCATTGATGTGAGTGAGCTTGATACCGTATCATCGGGATTAAAGATCGCACGCCCTGATAAGGTTGACGGTACATCTCTCGTAAATCCCGAGGCTTACGTGGCAATTTCTAATGCCCATAAATCATTTTGTAAAGCCTATTAACTAGCAAAGTTGATACCATCTCCGTCCTTTGCTAAAGACTCAACACAAAACATTCGCTTCTTACAAAGAATTCAAGGGGACATTTGTGGACCTATTCAACCAGAGTGCGGACCGTTCAGATACTTTATGGTTCTGGTTGATGCATCGACGCGATGGTCACACGTCGCTCTGCTATCCACAAGAAATGCTGCATTTGCTAAACTCTTAGCACAAATCATCAAGTTACGGGCTAACCACCCCGACTTTCCAATCTTGTCATTAAGATTGGACAATGCTGGTGAGTTTACGTCAAAGTCTTTTGACGACTATTGCATGTCGATAGGGATTGAAGTTGAACATCCCGTCCCCCATATTCATTCGCAGAATGGCCTTGCCGAGGCTATGATTAAGCGGTTACAGCTTATCGCCCGAGCATTGGTATTGCTCACCAACTTGCCGATTTCTGCCTGGGGTTATGCAATTTTGCATGCGGCTATACTTATTCGCTTTCGACCCACTGCCAATCAACCGTTTAGTGCGTACCAGTTGGTAACTGGATATGAGCCTGATATTTCACACTTAAGCATTTTTGGTTGTGCAGTCTATGTGCCAGTTACGTCTCCACAGCGTACTAAAATGGGTCCGCAAAGACGATTAGGTATATACGTTGGCTATGAATCGCCTAAAATTATCCGCTATTTGGAACCTTTGACAGGAGATCTATTTACTGCAAGATTTGCAGATTGTCACTTTGATGAGACAAACTTCCCGTCGTTAGGGGGAGAGAGGAATCGAACGATTCCAGTTGAACGCCAAGAAATTGTCTGGTGTGCTCCCTCATTGCCTCATCAAGATCCCCGCACAGCTCAATCCGAGCTAGAAGTGCAACGTATTCTCAGTCTTCAGAAAGTTGCGGATTCGATGCCCGACAGCTTTACTGATACTGCGAAAGTGACAAGATCTACCATTCCCGCTGCGAATGTTCCTGCAAGGTTAGAAATTCCAGTTATAGGGCAAGGTTCAGCCGCCCAAAGGAATGATGCCCCCGGCGTCAACCTTAGTGGTGGGACGGCTGCTTCGGCCGCTCTTATCCCTGCTCTAAAGAGGGGGAGGTCAGTGGGTAGAAAGGATACCGAACCTCGAAAGAGAAGAGGAACGGAGGCACAAAATCCTCTAATCATCGACACAGTGACTCCGTCACACGAGATTATCTCTGACTACGGATATGTCCTCGAATCAACAATGGAACAATCGACGGACGCGTCGGAAACTTTGTTGATGTCAGAGAATAAAGAAATCTCGATGCAATGTACGAGTGAATACGTACTATTGGACAGGTCGTCCACGCTAGTCAATGTCGCTTTTGCCTACTCCGTCACTCAAGAAATTATTGAAGACGACGATGCTGAGCCGCGCTCGGTTGCTGAATGTTAACAACGAGCCGATTGGCCGAAATGGAAAGATGCAATGCAGGCTGAACTAGACTCAATGGCTAAACGTGAGATATTTGGCCGTATCGAGCCAATACCCGTGGGCGTTAAACCAGTTAGACATAAATGGGTCTTTGTTCGTAAACGCAATGATAAGGATGAGATCATGCGTTACAAAGTGAGACTAGTTGCCCAAGGCTTCTCGCAGCGCCCTGGCATTGACTACGAGGAGACGTATTCTCCCGTTATGGACATCATCACTTTCCGCTACTTAGTCAGTTTGGTAGTGTCCGAAAAACTTAACATGCAGCTTATGGATGTGGTTACAGCGTATCTTTATGGAGATCTAGATACGGATATTTATATGAAAGTTCCCGAAGGGATTTCATTGCCCAAACAAGTAGCTCTAAACCACAGAGCGCTTACGCTGTGAAATTGCGTCGTTCACTGTATGGGTTGAAACAATCCGAAAGAATGTGGTACAACCGCCTACGTGAATACTTGGTTGGGAAGGGATACGAGAACAGTGATATCTGTCCATGCATTTTCGTGAAAAGAACAGATACAGGATTCGTGATTGCAGCCGTCTATATAGATGACATGAATGTTATCGGTACCATAGATGAGGTCAATGAAACGGCCCGCTACCTTAAATCCGAATTCGAGATGAAAGACCTGGGGAGGACTCGATTCTGCTTGGGCTTAGAGCTAGAACATCGAGATGATGGCATACTCATTCATCAGTCTGCCTATATCCACAAAATGCTCAGGCAATTTAGTATGGACAAGGCACATCCTCTTGCTACCCCCATTATTGGTCGAAGTCTTGAAATGAACAAGGATCCGTTTCGTCCCAAAGAGGAGGATGAAGAGGTCCTTGGAGCAGAAACACTGTACCTTAGCGCAATCGGTGCGTTGTTGTATCTGGCTCAATGTACTCGTCCAGACATCGCATTCTCTGTGAATTTGTTAGCGATATTTAGCTCCACTCCCACGATAAGGCATTGGAATGGAGTAAAACACATCTTTCGATACTTGAAAGGCTCCAGTAATCTTGGATTGTTCTTTCCCTACGCAAGAGAGAGCGATATTCCGAAGGGAACTGTTGAGATTAATATGATGCATACCGACCGTCGATCTTCCTCTGATATTGCAGCTGAGCATGGTAGCTTGACTACCAGAAGTGCTAATGCGAGCAAGCTTACCCCTTATGCAGAGAATCCTAACGACACGTTAGTTGGATTTGCTGATGCCGGTTATCTCTCTGACCCGCATAAAGGACGTTCCCAAACTGGTTATGTGTTCACCATTGGGAATATGGCGATATCTTGGCGATCTACCAAGCAGACCCTGGTTGCTACTTCCTCGAACCATGCAGAGATATTTGCATTGCACGAATCCGTAAGGGAGTGCATTTGGCTCGATCGACCATAGACCATATACGAGGAACGTGTGGATTAGATCCCACCACAGCAACCCCTACTTGCATCTTTGAGGACAATGCGGCATGCATTGAGCAGATGAAGTTAAGTTTCATAAAGGGTGACAATACCAAGAATATCGCGCCGAAGTTCTTTTATAATCAGCAGCAGCATAAATTGCTGAATATCGAAGTGAAACAAGTGAGTTCCGATGAGAATATCGCAGACTTGTTCACTAAGTCTCTGCCAAATCTACATTTGAGAAACATGTGAGAAGCATCGGCATGTGTTGATTATCCGAGCTCAACTAATGATAGCTCGATGGGATGAGCTGTCATGTATACCTCAGGGGGAGTATACTTCACATGATTCTGACATTTGTAGTTGGTGCGTTGTGCTCTTTTTCCTCACCAAGTCTTTGTTTTTTCCACGGGGTTTTATTTGACTTGGAAAGGTTTTTTACCGAGGCAACACCTTATGCACCATGTTAGTATTAGTGCTCGACACGGGGGGAGTGTTCCGGGAAATCCTTCCCTTATTGGTGTCTTACCTAATACTGGCTGTAGGGGGATAGAGTTATGGAAGGTTCTATACTCTTCCAGAGGTAGTAGGATCCTGTTAGATGTCTTACCTTAACTAGGAATCTTATGTATGGAAGGATTCTCATTGTAATGCCTATATAAAGGCCTCTCTATTCATTTTTATCAATACAATTGATTGCTGTCTTTTACTTTCTCCTTAAATAATAACATTTATATATTAGTCTTTATATAGGAATTACAAAGAGGTCTTCCTAACTTATGTGGTAAATGTAAATAGTTTTGGTATTGCTTAACTTTAAAATAATTAATTTTTTGATGAACTTTTAAATTTGATAGTGTTTAATAGATGTTTTTTTAGAATTTACGCATCACTAGCAGCAGATATTTAAAGCAACATTACGGTTGTTTTTAAAAGTTGTTGCCATAAAAATACTGAAAACTAATATTTTACATCTTAAAAACACTTAAAATAATAATTACCAGAATTAAATCTATTTAAATTCACAACTGGTTGTTTTTACATCACAGCTGCATCAGTCTTTTTTAAGTCACAGCAATACCAAACTATGCCTAAGACACATCCGGGAAAGGACGTAAGCATGGAACATCAGGACCAGTCCTGAATTTTTTGTTGCCCTCGTCGAGACGGTAAAATCTCTACTAAATTTTGTAAACATATTCATCTTCTTTGGAAACTCCATGATTTGTAAATATGGATAAATGTGTGTGACACTAATTGTCTTTCTAAAAAAAATAAAAAACACGTATTATTATAGCATTTCTTAAAAAGACATATATTCAAAATTGGGCTAAAGCAAAAGATTATACATTTTCAAGATTAATATGAAATTTGAAACTAATATTAAGGGTTTCAAATAAAAAATAATAATTTTTTTTAAAAAAAATAGACTTTATTATTAATACCACATACGCACATGCCAACCTACCTTACCATTGTGAAGGCATCTCTTACAATGTATAAAAGCACAACTCGCCATAGCTATAGAAAAATAAAAACATACTCGACCCACAATAAATTAATGACCTTTATACATCCGTCTTTTACTATTTGTCTTGCTCATCAAAAATCAAAGTTAAAAAACTCCATCGAAACACAACATTGAATTTTCTTTTTAGTTTCAATAATCAGTTCAATAATATCATCTGAGTTGAAAACTGACACACTCTTTAATTCTAGGTCCGAATGAACCTAATATAACATAGTCCCTTGACGGTCGCCCACTTGGCCTACCCCAGAGCCAGCCCTGTGGAACATTCCCCTGTATCATGCGCTAATACAAACACGGTTTACAATCTGTTGCCCATGCAAAAACTTATCAAAGGCAAGCAACACATCATCGAGAAAAATAAAAATTTGGTGACGAAAAAGAGTACAAGGCACCACTACAAACGACGGAATCATGTAATGTATATTCTCTAACGTATACATACTACACCCCTTGATGTGCATATTCATATATTTGTGTTAATTAGGTCGTACAGCCTAGAAGATACATCGAGTGATACAAGTATGGCTTTCTCTCTTCGTAGAGTGATCCACAGTTGAGCATCACTTGCAATAATTATCGGAGTTTCTGAGCTGAATCTACCCCTGAATACGACTTGGATACAGGCGTAACTCGAATCAGGTGTCGGGTGGCGTGGAGGTGGAGCAGGGTCATTGGTGAGGCTCAGTTCACCTAAGCTCCTCTCCTGCCCAAGTGAGGCTAGGATCGTGACACAAAACCTCAGGTTAGGTATCGGCTCATTTTAGGTGGAAAAAGTCGTAAGTCCTCCGATGAGGTATAACTTATAAGACAACATTTTCCTCATCTTGTACTCCGCCAGTCTTGAGTGTTTAAATACTATAATAATTTAGTTACTTGAGCACGATGTTACTTTTGTTTGCAGTGATGTAGAAAATAACGAATAATACAAAATCGAGACAAGAGTTAGACTCTTTTTCTGTAAGACGAAATTGCCCTGCATAGTACACACGGCTCAACGGCAAACGTCCTCCAGATACAACGGTTTTCTATGAACTCGATACCTTGTACTAGGAATCGAATTCCGAGCGAACTACTGAATACTCGGGACTTGTAGTATGAATTCTATGTTAGTATGAATGTATTAATTATCTTGATTAATTCTGTGTATCCAACCATCATCTGCAGGGGGCTATATATAGCCTGTAAAGGACCCTGTCCGAATCAGTGTGTCCTTCTGGATGAACAGACACCTTATGGTCTGGTGTGAAGGGCTGCATTGGTTCAGACGAACCAAATCATTGTGCTAGTTCAGATTGCACAGAATGGTCCGAACCATTGTACCGGTTCGGTCGTGAAGGGTTGCACGTGTTCCACACCCGCCAAATCATCTATTTGACATGTCACTACCGCGTGTCATCCCAGTCACCCTCCACGTCATCCGAGCCACTATCTCAGATGTCAAAACGAAAGGCTCCTCATAGCTCGAAGTGCAAAGTGTGCCTACGAAGCGCATTGGTTGAACAGACACCTTATGGTCTGGTGTGAAGGGCTGCATTGGTTCAGGCGAACCAAATCATTGTGCTGGTTCAGATTGCACAGAATGGTCTGAACCATTGCACTGGTTCGGTCGTGAAGGGCTGCACGTGTTCCACACCCGCCAAATCATCTATTTGACATGTCACTGCCGCGTGTCATCCCAGTCTCCCTCCACGTCATCCGAGTCACTATCTCAGATGTCAAAACGAAAGGCTCCTCATAGCTCGAAGTGCAAAGTGCACCTACGAAGTGCCCGTTGCGACAAGTGCGACGTGCTCGGACTCGGACTCGGAAGGTGCTTTGCACCTTCCTCGTAGGATTCGGATTTTAGCCTTAAAAACTAATTAAAGTCAACTAGGGTGCACCATAATGGAGCACACTTGATTGCTCCTTTATGGTGGAAAGTACTTTATAAATAGCTCCACACTTCCTTGTTTTTCCAATGTGGGATGGAATTCCACACCACATTCCCAACTATTAAATGACTTACTTTTGTGCATTAATTACTCATTCATTCCTTAATGAAATTGAACAAGTAAATACACTAAATTAATCTACACAAAATGTAGATTCCAAATATACCATTTAATGTCATTAATTACCATAATTAATTATGGTATTAATTAAGCTATTTTTCCAACAGTTACCCATCACTGCTAAAATTTGGAGTTCCATCTCATAATCAATTGATGATGAAACCCAAAATCTTTATAAATTAAATGCAAGAATTGTGTAATTACCTGATGTTGGATTAATGCTTCAACACATCCCTCACGCGTAGTCGAAGTCAATATCTCAAAATCAACTGGAAATGAGAGAAGTAGCCCAAGATCTTTATATATTAAATGTGAGACTTGTAATTACTCGATGTGGGATTAATGCTTCAACACGTCCCTCACGCGTAATCGGAGTCAAGCCTGGTGTGGGCAATTAACATAGCGCCTCTACTATTTGAGTTAGAGACTCTTCCGCGGTTTGCAAAGGACTAAGCCTTCCGTCACCGCATCACTAAACGACCATGTACCGATAGTGAGTAAGGTTACAGAGCATTCCACTGAAGCAGTCGGCTCACAGCGTGGATTTTTAACACGAGTAGCATGGAGCTAGAACATCATGGACCCTTGGACTCGCGCGTGTAGAGAGTCTGGTCCGATACCATATTAAAGTCTGAAATTGCATCTCAAAATCAATTGATAATGAGAAAAATAGCTCAAAATTTTTATATATATTAAATAGAAGGTTTGTAATTACCTCAAGTGGCATTATTGGTTTAACAATCACCACTCTCCTTGGATAGAGACACATACTTTGTAGACCATATAAAATAAACTCAGGCCCATCGTGCTTGGTTAAAAGCTTCACATTTTTACCCCAGAAAAAAAAAAAGTTGGGCATTTGGCCCCATAAAATACAGACAGAGTTATTTGGACTCTATTATTATGAAAGTACACCACATGATCAGTATACACAGTATATTAAAATGTTGGTAAAATATTCATGAAGGTTGTGTAATTGTTCAATAAAAATTTTCGAACATCTCTCATTTTCGGAAAAAAAATTCCATATAATAATAAAATCGTCAAAAATATGACCAAGTAAAAATGTTCGGAAAACAAAGATGAAAAAAATATGAAAAATTTGAAAATTTAAATTGAACATTTACCAAATGATTGGAAAAATTTTATGAACAAATTTTCCCCCATAATTAAGGTAGGTGTAGTTTCAGAACCTCACCTCAAAAATTAGCTTAGCCCATAGAGGCCGGCCCACGGGTTTAATCTTTTTTAGGAATAGATGTAAGCTTTTGGAGCTTGTGGATGTTTTGGGTAAGAGAAGGGTTAATGTGGCTTGTATTCAGGAGACTAGGTGGAAGGGGGCGCAGTCCAGGAAGGTGAACGGCTATAAATAGGGGTGTTCAAAACCGGATATCCGGACTTTCGGATATCCGAAAATTCGGATACTAGATTTTGATATCCGATATCCGTATCCGAAATTTCGGATATCCGGTTTTCGGATATCCGAAATTTCGGATACGGATATCGGATATCCGAATATCCGGAAAAAAATAAAAATTTTATTCGGATATCCTTATATTCGAAAAAAATATTCGGATTTGGATATCGGATATCCGAATATCCAAAAAAAACTTCGGATATGGATATCGGATATCTGGATATCCGAATACTTTTTATTATTTAAAATATAAAAAAATAAAAAATTTAGGATTTTTCGGATATTTCGGATATCCGAATATCCGATTTTTCTGAAAACTACTATCCGATATCCGAATCCGAAGTTCCGGATATCCGAACTTCGGATATCCGAATTATCGGATATCCGAATTTTCGGATATCCGGAACTTCGGATTTTCGGATATTTCGGATCGGATATCGGATATCGGATATTTTTGAACACCCCTAGCTATAAATTGTGGTATTCAGGCCTTGCTAACTCGAGCAATGGTGTGGGCATTCTTTTGTCTAAGGAGCTTAAGGACAACGTCGTGGAAGTGAAGAGGTGCAATGATAGGATTATGTCGGTTAGAGTGGTGGTTGGGGAGAAGGTGGTTAATGTGGTTTGTGCGTACGCCCCACATGTTGGTTTGGGTGTGCTTGATAAGGAAGATTTTTGTGTCTGTTTAGATGAGTTGGTTGGGTGTATTCCGGACGATCAATTTATTATTTTGGGGGGCGATTTCAATGGGCACATTGGTGAGGGGGTGGATGGTTATCATAGTGCGCATGGGGGTTTCGGCTTCGGAGTTAGGAATGCAGGAGGTTCCGCACTGTTGGAGTTTGCCACTGCGCATGAGTTGGTTATTGCTAACTCTGTTTTTCAGAAGAGAACTGAGCACCTCTTCACCTTCAGTAGTGGGGGGCACAACACGCAAATTGACTACCTTCTTTTGCGCAGTCGGGATGCTAGGGCGTGCGTGGACTGCAAGGTGTTCCAGAGCGAGGCATGTGCTTCTCAACACCGGCTGTTGGCTATGGATTTATCCATGAGAGGTCGTGTTGTTAGCAGGGTTAGAGAAGCTAGACCTAGGATACTCTGGAAGGATCTGAAGGGTGAGAAGGCGACAGTATTCAAGGAGTCTCTGACCCGCGAAGGAGGTTTTTTGCGTGCGGGCGATGCTAACCTTATGTGGACCAGCATGGCCAATGCTATTAGGAGAGTGGGCGAGAAGGTGGTGGGGGTTTCTTCGGGCAGGTCTAGTGGACCTAGGGAGGCTTGGTGGTGGAATGAGGAGGTCCAAAACAAGGTTAAGGCAAAACAAGCGCTATTTAAGGTGCTTTTGTCGATTAGTGATGGGGAGGAGAGAATCTTGAAGATTGTAGAATACAAGGTGGCGAAAAGAGAGAATAAGAAGGCAGTGGCTAAGGCTAAATGTGAGGCTCATGAGGAGATGTACAAGCGCCTAGACACCAAAGAAGGAGCGAATGCTATTTTTAAACTAGCGAAAGCTAGGGAAAGAGGGCGGCGCGACCTGGGTCCCGTTAAGTTTATTAAGGATAATTTAGGTCAAGTGTTAGTGAACGATGTGGTTATTAAGGAGCGGTGGAATAGGTATTTTTTCGAACTTTTCAATGAGGTTAGAGGTAGTGACTCGGTGGTGCAAAGAGTTAGTCTATCTTCTGCTCGTTCGTTTAGTTCCTGTGAGAGCATCAGCAAGGAGGAAGTAAATGGTGCCCTAATGAAAATGGGTAGAGCTAAGGTCAGAGCCGGATCAGATCCCTATTGAGGTGTGGCTTTGTCTGGGGGAAGTCGGAGTTCAGTGGCTAGCAGAGCTGTTCAACATCCTCCTCAAAGGCTCTAAGATGCCTACAGAGTGGAGGCATAGTATTGTCGTGCCTTTTTTCAAGAACAAAGGCGATGCTCAGAGTTGTAGTAACTATAGAGGTATTAAACTCCTCAGTCATACTATAAAACTTTGGGAAAGAGTGGTGGAATGCAGGGTTAGAAGAGAAGTGGAGATCTCAGAGAACCAATTTGGCTTCATGCCGGGGAGGTCCACGACTGAGGCCATTCATCTCGTCAGACCCCCTATGGAGAAGTTTAGAGAGCGGCGTAAGGACCTCCATATGGTGTTCATAGATCTAGAGAAGGCTTATGATAGCATTCCGCGCGATGTTATTTGGAGGAGCCTAGTAGAGAGGAGGGTGTCGTTGCCGTTCGTTAGGGCGATCCAAGACATGTACTCCCAGGCTAGGACGTGCGTTAGGACCCCATTTGGTGACACCCAGTATTTTCCGGTTGAGGTAGGGCTACACCAGGGGTCGGCGCTAAGTCCTCTTCTCTTCGCTCTAATCATTGACGTCATTTCGCGAGGGATTCAAGATGGCATCCCGTGGTGCATGCTTTTTGCTGACGACATAGTGTTAGTGGCGGAGTCGAGGAGGGAGGTGAACTCGAAGTTGGAGCTTTGGAGGGCTAAGTTAGAATCCCAGGGCTTGCGTGTGAGCCGGTCTAAGACCGAAGATCTGCAGTGTAACTTTAGTGGTGAGGCCAACGAGGAAGATGTTGAGGTAATGATTGCGGATCAGATCGTACCCCGTACGGATAAGTTCAAGTATCTGGGTTCGATCATTCAGAAGGAAGGTGAGTGTGAAGATGATGTCACGCATCGCATCAAGGCGGGGTGAATAAGTTCAAGTATCTGGGTATGTTTAGTTTGTTTTCGTTTTATACTTGGAAGCTTTTTTTTTCTAATCGAATTGAAATTTATAATCACTGATTATCAATTTGTAAACTCCAACAAAAAAAAAAAAGTAAAACTGAAAGTTAAATTAAAATCTGGAAAAATATTTTAAGATTTTAAAATTTATATGGAATATTAGAAAAACTGGAGGGTTTAGTTTGTAAAAAAAAAATTATAAAATGTGGTTTATAATTTGTAAACTATAATAAGAAACCGATTCAAAATTTTAAATTCTGAACTTAAAAAAAATCAAAAAATGATTTCATGAAAATTTAAATAATTTCAGAAATTTTAATAATTTTCTGATATTTTTTTAGGATTATTTTGCCGGTGGTTGCAAACTGATAAATGGCTGGAGAATAGATTGCTATTTGATAAAAAAAAACAAATAGTTTACACACAAAACAGGAAAAAAAAAAAAAAAAAAAAAAACATAATTGATGGTGCAAATGGATAGTAATCCTCTATTTAATCTTTGCATATTTATCTGTCTAAATAATATAACATATTTGTTATTGATCTAATTTTGTATAATCTATGTTTTGAGAGTCTAAAAGTTCATATTATTATTTGCTAGACATATGATACTGTCTTGTAAATTTTTCAGGTTGTCTTATAGTTTATCTATTTATTATTATTGTATACTAGGTACATTTCATGTATCAAACAAAAGGGAGCCCGCGGACCAAGCCACGTGCTTCATTTTTGCAGCCTAAGATTAACCCATCCACCACCTACAGCATTTCGTTAGAATTCGCATTGAGGAGGGTCACTCATACTTCAGGTCCTAGGGGCCGCTAGATGAGGCACCACCCACCTAGTCGCCAGGACAAGGGCACCATTTTTGCAGCGCAAAAGCTTGACTAATGCCCGGGCCGCCAGCTAGCCAGGCCAAATAAAAGGGGTGCTAGCTTGCAGCTACTTGGACCATAGGGCCTACAGCTACTCAGGTCGTATGTTGCTTAGCTAAGTGCATTGCCCGGGTGCTGCAGCTACTAGGATTGCACACCGCTTAGCTTGGGTACGGGCATGGCCCAAATCGGGTTTTGGATCGCATGAGGCACAGTTGCTGGTGAGACTCAGTTTACCTTAGCTTATATCCTTTTCAAATGAGGCTACGGTCGTGACACGTGGCACTTCCTGATTAGGACCCAAAGCAGGTCAAAAGCACCCTCAGTCCGGTAGTAAGGTATAGGCCACGGAAACTTAAATTTATTACGGCTAAAACCAATATGAACACTAATATACATTTGTGTTCACTTTCGAAAGTGAATCCAGAAGAAGAAGATTATGCGACAATGGAACACGAAAAACAACATAAATACTAAAACGTCTACTAACAAAAGAATACGACAATAATTAATACAGATTAAAATATTGTTCAAGACCCGACTTTAATATCGTATAGACGGCGTGCCATCCAGTCTCGGTAGGATGCGATGAGTCCCAGAAAAATGAAGATTTTGGATCACTGCAAACTGTGTACATTTTCTTACCTTTTCCGTCCAAGCTGCCACATGATCCATTGTTTATGCCCATGCAGCAGGGCTTTAATGGTGTCTCAAATTTCAAATTCCCTGTTTCAGGTTAATAGAATTGTCACAATATACCCAAAGATTATAAGATAATAATAACAAATAAATAAATAAATAAGAGAATTGATATAAATGAAAGGAAACAAAAAAACTGGGCAAGGGGACTATGTAGAGCTAAAAAACAAATTCAACTACTTGATCTTTCGACTCGAGATCGGATGTTAAGAAAACTCGTTGCAGCTGGGTTCATCAACATAACAATTCAAGATTTGAAATTTTTTGTGCTTGATAAGTGAAAGCTCTGCTCGAGAGCAACTCGATCAGCAAAAAACTGGATCATGCATAGATATATCTTTTCTGAGCTAGAATTTAGAGCCCGTTCGAGCTCACTTCGACCAATAATCAAATATATAACTTAGACACAAATTTTGAAAGTTGAAAAGATCCAGATAAGCTTGAACAGTATTATATTCTCAACTCAATTCTTTAGATAGATAGAATAATTCGCTCTTCAAGTTGGTCTGGTTTGACGTCTAATTCACTAAATTGGCAAAATCTAAATTAACAGGTAAAAAAAGCCAAAAGGAGAATATAATCTCAAGAACCATGACTTGCAGTGGATAGCATTACCTTGATAATCTCCTTTTTGCTGGAGTACAGTTGTGAAAGAGGTGTAGAGATCAAGAATGAAAAAAGTAGAGCTTTTAGTCTCGTTGTTCAATTTAGCGACAGATTGTTGCAATAGGCGGTTATGATAATTCACCAACGAGTTCTGAGTGTCGTTGCAATGCCGGAACGACGACGTTCGAGTCATGCCTGGAAGGCAGCCCAATGGCTGCAAAGCCGTCACAGCTATTTTAGTTGCCCCAAGTCCATGAATTCGTTTTAGGTTCACGACGAGTTGACTGATCACAAGAGGGATGAAACTTTGCAGACCCTGAGCAAAAACGCGATGGATGTTGGATTTTGTTTTTTAGAGATCAAATGAGAAGAGAATGATAATGAAAAACGATGCTTAAGAGTTAAGACTATTGCAAATTTAGTCCCGTATTTTTGGTGGTTTTAGTATTTTAACTTCTTAGTTTGACGATTCCGGCCCTTTGATGACTTTGCCCTTAGTTAAGAATAACAATTCTAGTCATGTACATTTCACATGCATTTTGAATATCTCGGCACTAAGTGCATTTTGGGAAAAAAAATGTTGAAACAGCCACTAAGACCAACTCCAACAAAGACCAACTCCAACAGCCTCTTTGTCAAAACTTTCTAATTTTGATGTGCTGGTTTATAATTAAAAACTAATTACCTGGCGTGAGTCGTCTCCGGCTACATAAGCGGCATAATCATTCCCGGAAAGACAAACAAGAACCAAAGACGACTCCAAATCCCGTTTAGTGTAGATGGACTGATTCATGAGATTCTCGAACAAGTCGATTTGAGTGGTCATGTTCGGTAAGACTTCCAATATAGTATTGAACACGCCACTCCCTCCATATGCAAAGTTCAAACCGTTCCGCAATTTTTTCCCTCCCAATTTCATCCATTCATAGGCCAATGGAGTCTTTAGTCCCAAGAACTTGGCTGTTTAAGTTGAGCACCGAGAGAGATGGTCAAATTTTTTCATCAAACAATTATTCAAAATTTGATTACCTCTTCGATCAGGTTTGGTACAATATTGAAGGCAGTCAACATAGAGAAAAATCAATTCTTAGCATAATTATTGGCTTTCAACTAAAATTCATATTAGTTTATGATTTTTCCTGTTAGAATAGCTGAGAATGACTTTTATCTTGAAAAAAAGAAGAAGTTGCAAACACTTCCTAATTATGCTTCATAGACGACTACTTTGTAAGTTGAAACAACATAAGGCTAATGATTTGCTTTTCGAGTAATCATAACTATACAATGGGATCAATGTTGAGAGTAATTAAAAACATCGAATAACTATTATAACATATCATTATTTTGTATAAAACACACATATTTCGTGCGTGTGATTAACATAAAGCGTATATTTCGAAATAGTCATAATCGTCGTGTTTTAAGCATTATTTACCATATTCTATCATCGAAAGGGACTGATCGGTACAAGTTGCATCAATCGATCTTCCAGTTTATTTATTCATAACATCGCCAAGACAGACATAACAAATACTCCCACCGTCCCGTCAAAAGCTTTACATTTGGGGTATTTTCAGAAATTTTTAGATAAATGATTGTATGTGCTATATTGGTAAATCGTATAAGTAGTGATGGTGAGTGTATGGTGGAGATTAAAAGGTAAAAAGTATTGATGGTAAGTGCGTGATGGTGTTTAAGTGATGTAAGTGTGTGTGAGAGTTATAACGTGAAGCTTCTAAAGGACGAAAAAAAAGAATAAGCGTAAAACTTTGAGCGGGACAGAAGGAGGAGGTGTAATTAAGATGAGAAATAGTGAATTTTGGGGGGAAGGTTTAAAACAAGCAAGGGTGGATTTTATAGAGAATGTCAAAAAGCAGTGCATGTGTGCAACACTATATAAATAGACAGCAAGTAATGGCAATTTAAGTTTATAAAAAAGAATATAAATGTTGGAATCTGAAAGGTTTTCTAGGAAATCGGACAGAATAACCGGACATAAAATTGAACTCAAGGTTTGTTTGACAAAATTATTGTACGACGAAAATTGCCCTGTATACAAGATGCTAACAGTTGTCGGCAATCTTCCCTAAGATACTACGACTTTCGATCCGTCTCCGTCTGTTACACCACTTGCAGGAAACAGACATTCGGAAAAACTAGCCCCTATTTTATAACTTTAAAACTTTTAGAAGGAAAAGGAGAGTCAATACTCGATATGCAAATGTATTGCAAATATGATGTTATTATAGATCGAAAATTGTGTACCCATTCCACTAGGGAGAATGTCTATTTATGCATAGCCCGAGGTTTCAACTGAAACAGCTCAACCATTTTCGGACTAACTTTTTCAATCCAAATAGTTCGAATAAACAGACACATCGATTGAATTCAATTAAAAATACACAACTCTTCACACGAACCCTTTCATTTGAACCGTGCTAAACAAACAATCACACATTTAGATAATAAATAATAATCTTGATTCACATGGAAATAACTTAATTAATTAAAAAAAATCCAATATATGTATAACAATGGTGTACTTGTAATAATGCTGATCTTTACATGGAAAAAGAAAAAGCGAACGCAAAAAAAGGTAAGCAATATGCTATGTAACCACAGAGGAAAGGGAAAAAGCGACAAAAGCCATTAGATTACACACACCCGCACGGGTGTATGTGCGTGTCCGATCCTACGCACAGCAGTGCACAGGACCGTGCTTTGCGAGGATCCTGTCCCACAAAAGATCCAGTGGCGAAATGATGAGATAATATGAATGTCAAATAATAATGGTGGCAGCTGGCCACTTTGGGAGACCAGAAAGAAAGAGAACATAAAAAGGTAAGATGGGGAAATTCTTTTTTATTTATTTATGTTTTTGATAAAAAAGAATAAAAAATAAATAATTGTAGTATACCGAGGTAATCAGTGAGAACACGGCCATCGGAAAACCGGCCGGCGGGTTTGCCGGGAAAGGTGGTGCCGTAGGGTTCATTCCAAGAGTTTGCTAGTGATTTTCTGACGTTTCCTGTGTCAGCATATGAATCGCCAAACACAAATAGCTTTGTGGGCCTAAAAGCGTTATCGTATATCTCGTGTTTCTTCCGGTACTGGTGGTGGTGGTGGTGGTGGTGGTGGTGGTGAGTTGAACCATGGATGCCTAGTCCTGCAAGAAGTTGACGGAATATTTGTGAACATTTAGAAAGAAGTATGACAGTACTATATCAGAGATCCTTTTTTTTCTTGATTAATTACAATTCAGTGTTACTAAAACCTGAGCGATTTTTGTATTAATAAATAAATTAGGTATGAAGAGAGCAAAAACCATTAGATAGAGTGTGAAGAAATTGTGTACCTGAGGTGAGGAGAAACCAGCAATAGAAGAAAGAGATGAAGAGTTTGGAGAGATCCATTAATAATATATGAAGGATAAGGAAGAATTAAATGGAGAAGAAAATGGCGTTACACACTTTGCATATATAGTAGGATGTATGGCTCCTTTCGGTTAGGTCGGGTGAGAAGTAGGATATTCTAGTAGTATTCTTTTTCTTTCTTGTTTCGGTTTAGTTCGATTTAGTTATATTTTTCGACTTAGTTTGGGTTTGGTTTTTTTATTATCCCATTTTAATCGAAATTAAATATATTCTACTTCATCCTCTATGGCAAAATTCGATTTTAATAATTTCTTATTACGAACTTCAATTATATCGTATTGTACTGATTATCTCAATTTGATATACTGTACATTTTAAATGGAGAAACAAAAGAAGAACATATTCATACCTTTTGTAAAATGTAAGGAGCTGTTTGTTTGGCTCTTAATGGTTACATTAAGAGCCTATATCTGAATCGTTAAGAGGCGAGGACTGTTTGGCAAAAAAAATATGATCTCTTAATGGATTCTGATACATATCTTCACCATTAAGCGTCATACCATCTCTCAACCAATTAAGAAAAAACAATTTCCAGATTTACCCCTCCTCTTAAATTAAGAATTATTATTCATAATTATTATTATTATTTTTTAAATGAATTTAAATAAAAAAATATTAGACATAATTATTATTATAATTTTCTAATGAATTAAATTAAAAAATATTATACATAATTATTATTATTATTTCAAATGAATTAAATTAAAAAAATATTATGCATAATTATTATTATTATTTCAAATGAATTAAATTTAAAAATATTATGCATAATAATTATTATTATTATTATAAATGAATTAAATTTAAAAATATTATACATAATAATAATAATTATTATTATTATTATTATTTTAAATGAATTAAATTTAAAAATATTATACACAATTATTTATAAAAATTAGGGTTTTTATTTATAAAAAGGAGAGGTTTTGGTACGCAAGGGGGGGAAATGGGATTTTTAATCGCTACTTTTATACAGAAGGGTAAAATGGTAATTTATTCTGAATTCTATTCTGGTCGAAACGCTTATCAAACAACCAAATTTCATTCTGCACTCAACCATACAGAGCCTCTCAACCATTCTGGCCTCTCAGCCATTCTGCATTAAATCATTCAGCAACTGTCAAACAGCCCCTAAGTATCACGTCGTTTGGATTAGGTAAAGTCGGGCGGAGACGGAAGCGAAGATGAGGATGATATTTTGAAGTGGTGGTGTGGGAAAATGGAGATAGGAGTTTCCGCAACCATCAACCTCCATTGCTATCCCTATTGTAGAGGCGTGTTTGCATATGCTTTAGAGATTTAAATTTTTATTATTTTAAACTACATATATCTAAAGAATAGGTAATGGATAAAAAATAAGGAAATAAGTCGAAGATACCCGGGCATTTTAATTTATCGTCCCATAATATTAAATACATTTACTTGTTTAAAGTTAGTCGATTAACAAATTAAAATTATAACAAGAGAAACTCATTATTTAATTAAAAAGTTATTTTACACATCATATTATGTATAAAAATGTACAAGTGAACCATTTTACTTGGCTTAATGTCAACGGCCAATATTAATTGAAACCTGTAATATAGATTTCGACATGAAACAATTATTTGAGAAAAAGACTATATATATGGTAGTTTGAAATATTAAGATATGAGGATTTTAAGAAATCTGAAAGTTAACTTGGCTTTTCTACGGTCAGGTCAGAAGAATTTAGTCTGACGTTAGACCGATACTAAAATTATTTATTTGTTCATATTTATTGACTTCAATTAGAGTTTGAGTTGTACGAGTTGAAAAAAAAATATAAATAAATATGTAATTTTAGTATCGTTCTAACATTAAACTAAATTTTACTGGCCTGATGGTAGAAAACTCATCTCAATTATATTAATATAATTATGATTTAGTATTACATAGACCGCACAATTCAACTCTAACAAGAAATATATGAATTGGAATCAACAAACATGAACAAATAAATAATTTTAGTACAGGTCTAACGTCAGCCAAATTTTCCTTGTCTGACGCTAAAAAAGTCATAACTGGATAGGTATTACTTGAGAGTAGTTTGGGGGCTTTTTAACCGTCATGTCAGGAAAACTTGATCTGACGTTAGGCCGCTACTAAAATTACATATTTTTTTCATATTTGTTGATTCAAATTGTATATTATTCTTGTTAGGGTTGAATTATGGGATTTCGGTAATACCAAATCATAATTATATCAGTATAATTAAGATGTATTTTTTTATCGTCAGGCCAGGAAAACTTAATCTTATATTAGGCCGATATAGAAATTGCATATTTTTTCATATATATTGATTTCAATCCGTACAGTTCAACCCTAAAAATAATAATATACAAATTGGAATCAACAAATATAAAAAATATTTAATTTTAGTACTGGCCTAACGTCAGGTCAAGTTTTCCTGGTCTGACGGTAGAAATGCCGGTAGTTTTGAGGGATTGAATTTATTGTCCTATAATAGGTATAAACTTGAAGCTCCATAAGTGATTTTCTAATGGTGTGAACAGGGAAAATGATGAAAGATTAAGGAAAATCCATCAAGGTTTAGTTTGGCCAAGCTTTTAGGAGGGCCGGGACCGGTTCGGTTCTTGATAAAAATTAAAGAATCGGAACCGGTTTTTAAATACATAAACCGGTTCAGTTTTTGACCACTTTTTTCAGGAACCGAATTAGGAACCGAAACCGAAAAAAACGATTTTTTCTTCAGGAACCGAATTAGGAACCGGAACCGAAATTAATGTGTAAAAATGGATTTTTCGGTTCTTTTAGGAACCGAATTGCGCAAAAAGGCCGAATTTTGTAAAAAAAAAAAACAAATTTTGAGTAGAAACCGAATTTAATGTGTAATATTTTGAACAAAATACATTTAATTTGCTTTATTTAATACCTATTTTATGTAAAAATTTATATATAATATTATTTTTATTATTATATATATAATATATATAGAACCGGTTCCAAACGATTTTTTCTAACATCATAAAACAGGAACCGGAACCGGGTAATAATAAAAAAATTGGAACGTCTCTACTAGGGTGTCAGCATATACATGTGTATTTTTGGAACCGATTTTTTCGGTTCGATTCTTATTAAAATTCAATTTTTCGGATAAAAATCTCAACCATAATTTTTAGGGTAGTTTTGGTTTACCTCGAAATGAAATTAAAATGCACCGGCATGTTACACATGGACACACCACTTTATCTTTCATTTGACTTGGATAAAATAATAATTTTGGATTTGTTATAATTTGTCAATATTGTTCATAAGTGTGTTCTTGAAAAAAAGGATAAATAATTGATTTAGGTCATGTACTTTGGTCTAATTAACAGTTATGAATATTTAATTTTTTTTAACAATTATAGTCAGCTATTTTAAACCGTTAAACACGTTGGGACCGGACAAGACAGTAACTCCGTGAAAAAGTCAACTGTTTTGTCCCAACGTGTTTAACGGTTTAAAGTAGATGTCTATAACCGTTAAAACAAATAGATGTCCATAACTATTAATTGGACCAAAGTACATGGCCTAAATAAGTCATTTTTCCAAAAATTTAATAGGAACCGCAAACCGAACCACCATAAAATCAAGGAACCGAATCACCTAAACAATATTAATTTTGCTTCTAGGAACCGAATCGAACCGTCGGTTCCTGCACGGTTCGGATCGGCTCTGCGATTCTCGGTTTGAAAAGTCCCAGGCCTAATTATTATCTTGAGTACATGACAAGTTTATACTTAATTTATTTGAACTGCATGTCTAGAGCAAGATTTCTCAAACTTATATTTTATTATTTAATTCCTACACCGTTGTTTGGGTCTAAAAATTTAATTCTCATGAATCTAATCTAATTATCTTTGTTATAATTTCATAATATTGCATTGTAGCGAGTTGGCCCATTAAAAAATATCGTAAGATTAAACAAATTCATTATATTAAGGATAATTAAATAATCTTATGACTAAACGTGATTAAGAATTCTTAATCATTAAACATGAATAATCTATCGAGATAAAACTCCAAGTCTCCACCGTCACTTAGAGTTCTTCTACTCTCATACTGGACAAAGAGTTTCGTTCAGTGCGGGACTCTACCATCCAAGTGATAATATACACTGCAAAACATAAATCATCAAAATACTTATACAACATATACACACACTTCGATTCCAGGAGACAAGAGAAGAAAGAAAAATATACTATTTTTCCTGACAAACAGAGTGCAACAAAAATGAAAAAATAACTGATTTAGGTCATGTACTTTGGTCCAATTAACAGTTATGGAAATCTACTTTTTTCTAACCGTTTTAGACATTTACTGTAAACCGTTAAACACGTTGGGACAAAACAACAACTACGTCTTTTGACTTTTTTGACGGGCATCCCTACCGTTTGAGATGTGTAATTTAATATTGGTCTGGGCCAAGTTTTACAGCCCATCGAACCCACCTTATATGTCCGGACAACTAGATAGTTGTTTTGGGCCAATTAAACAAAACCCACTTGAAGGGTGTCAATTTATACAGGTATAAATTGAATGGAGAAATGACAATTAGAATTTACATACTTTATGAGGTGATTAACACTCTAAAACTGAAGAAAAAAAATTGAAAATTTAAAAATCTTGAAAAATCATAAAATAGTAAATAACTAAGAAAACTGAAAATTTTAAAATTCAATAAAAATAAAAAATAAAATTTAGATTTCATCTCATAATATATTCGGTGATACGGCCTCACACAAATTGTGCCGAATACTAAAGTGTGGAACTTGATTTCATGAATTATAGATGTTGGAAACATCTTACATGGCAAAATTTGGTGCGCATTCACGTACATTTGTTGAACAACTATAAAAATGTAGTTAAATGTGGCTAAAATTGGTTAAGATTTACCGAAATGCATCATTAACTCTAGACTACCGAGGAAGAACATAATGGACTTATTTGGTAAATAACGGTCAATTTTTATTTGACTGGATTAACCGGCAGTTTGACCAACTAATTTATTGATGTTATTAGTTGTCATAAATTGTAAGAATATTTGGTAAAATCAAGATCTGTTTCATTTTGGTTCAAAAACTGGTTTTTCAGTTACACAAACAGTCAATTACTAAATACTTTATCGACTGTTTGAGCAGATAAAAAAAAAATTTAAAAACCGAGAAACAACCCAATAGTGATTCAAAAAGTATTTACCAAACAACCACGAAGACTTATGCAAGATGATAATTTAATATTTGACTATATTAGCTTGGCACACGTTCGACGTAGCTTTTCAATTAGTTTTTAGAAGTTTGATCTCACCAAAAATCTACTCAAATAAAAAGTTATGTTTTGGTGAACTAGCATTTTAAGTAACTTTTAGTGATTGAATAGTATTTTAGAAAAGCTAAAATAATTAATTTTTGTATATCTAGTTTTTGGGTAGCTTTTGAAGTATAATAAAACTCATTATTTTATTTTTACAAACTCAACAACTACTTTTACCGAGTACTAACTATTGTAAAAATTATTCTTACAGCTAATATTGTACACATATTCGTTATACGAATTTAACATGTGATTGGTTAATTTACTTTTGGATTGATTTTTTTTAATAAAATTTGATGTAGATACTTTAAACATGATAAAGAATTCCCCATAAAATTTGGAGGAGATATCTCTACTAAATTCTATTGAGAAAATCAACTGGAAAGTAAAATAATCAAATCTCGTGTCAAATTTGCGATAATTTTATGTGTCGCAAGAACTATCTCAATATGTGTATATATATTTATAGCATAAGAGAAAATGATGTTTTTTGTCGTTGTAGCATGCATCTTAAAAGACCATTGCACGTTCTCCATGATAAATTTAGCATCAAAAAATCAAATATATTCCTAAACTTTCAAAAGAATCTTAGAATATTAAATTAAAAAGAGAAATAATCTTCTAATCTGTTGGTACTTTACGGTTCTCCAACAGACCTTCGGCGACCGTCTTTTTTTTTTGGCCTTCTGCAGACTGTTCTTCGGCAGCCGCCAACAAACATTATTTTTTCTTTTTCTTTTTTTGCGGCCGTTGCCGACCTCTTCTCCGACGCAATTGCTGGTAGACTTCCAGGGACCGGATAATTTTTTTATCGTCTCCCGACCTATTCTACAGTAGGGCCCTTGACGGTCATTAGTGAACTTCCGGGCCTTCGGCGGCCAATATATTTTTTTCTAGCAAAATAATATGATAATTTGATAATTTATTCAATTTTAACACTACCACTATACCATTATAACATGAATGATCCACTAGTTTTCCAAACAAAATATGAGGACAAAAAGACAATAATTTAAAAAAATAAATGGTCCATCATCAAGTTATTCATCATATCGAAGATTCATTATTTCCAAATTCTAAAAGCAACAAGTAATCTCAATGAAAAGTATGGATAAACTTCATAAAAAAATAATAACAAAAGATAACAAAAAATTTATGGTCCAAATTTGAACGTAATTTTACAAATTTGGACCAGCTCGAACGTAACCCGTAAAGCCAATGAACCGTAGATTGGACTTAATATCAATGGTTCGGTCTTGTTCGGCTCTACTGCCATGCCTGATGCCCTGAAATGATTGAGAACTGTTGGAATCGTTGATGATTTTAATTTTATTTTGTAAAATTAAATATCATAGGATCGATCTACGTTCCGAGTAGATGATCGTGGTATATTCACTTTCTCTAAATCGATTCCCGGTGAGTGAGAAATAGTGAATTAAAGTTTTTCACTTAATTCTGAATAAATGAGGGATGACTATCCCACATTGAATAATGAGTTATCATTATTCAAGTATATAAGGAATTACCTTTATTCATGTAATAATTAATGGGACATATGTATGGGCTTAAAGCCCACACCCCGCGGACCTTGGACCTTGGCCTTGATCTTGATCTTGATCTTGGATCTTGGATCTTGGCAATTGGTCTTTCGGCTTGGTCTTGGGCTAGGCCTTGGCTTGCCTAAGGAATTTGTTAGACTAGCGCAACAATGTAGTTGGGATCGTATGTGCACATAAGGATGTCCAGATACATCACTCGAGCGGTTAAGGAGTTGAATACAGTCCAGGTGCGACTGTTCAAATTCAGTCCAAACCCGGAAGTAACCTCCCAGGTGTAATGAGGAGGAGTAATTGGCAGGTCTGAATTTTGTAACCCCTACCAATATTTGAAATTCGTAACTCATGTGTTCAATGCAGGCATGAATGCCTGCATTATGACAGCCTTAAGGGCTGTGTTTAAACCTCCCCTGCAGAGTGAGATGGCCTATAAATAGGCATGCATCCCTCTACATCAGTACATGCAATTTTCGAACTCAGCATACTCACAGTTTTCTGCATACATTTCATAAGTCAGAGCTCTGTCCTCGCCTCATTTTAGTTCGTCGGAGCTCTCCAGTTTCGGTGTTGCTACTGTAGAGACGTAAAGTCGTTGACCTTTGGGGACGAGCCGCCAATCCGTGAACACTACCGGGGCGTTTCTCGTCTTGCGGGCAGAAGGCATCTTCGGGAGACTTCTTCAACAATCTGGTTTCGTTTCTAGTTTTGTTGTTTCGATTATTTCCTTGTATTTCTAGTTTGGTTATTGTCAGTTCAGATTCCATTTCCTTTTCATTGTATTTTCAATTCTGTCTCGAGTTCTGTAATTTCTGGATTTCGAGTTGTAATTTTATTTTCCAGTTGTGATTTATTTTTCCGCCTAGCAAGTTTCTACGACCGATTTACCAAAAAGCGCAAGACGAGAAAACTTACTTGCTAAATCCTACAACTGAAGATGACGACCGCTGCTTCCACCGACTCGAACACCACCGCTGCCTTTGCCTCCACGACCGCCGCTTCGACCATGGCAAACACCTTTGCCGCAACCATGTCCAACATGATGAGCTGAACTACCTCAGCAACAACTCCGTGGGTGTTTTCGAACCCCTTTATGACTACTGGTGGATCCACCTCGAGTGGCACCGTTGGTTCCACTTTTAGTGGTACCGTAGGATCCATGTTATGATCCAGTGTTGGAGCCTACGGGTTTAACACGAGTGGTTTCTTTTTTGGAACAACCTCGGGGCCTAGGATGATGCCTACCGCCGAGAAGCCGCCAAAGTTTGGTGGAACCGACTTCAAAAGGTGGCAATAAAGGATGTTGTTCTATTTGACAACACTGGGCTTTGCAAACTTCCTTAAGAAAGATGTGCCACCGGCACCAAGTGCTCAAGAGACTAGTTTCACAGTCCGAGCTGCCTATGACAACTGGCACAATGGAGACTATCTTTGTAAAAACTTTATCCTGAATTCTTTAGAAGATAGTTTGTGCAATGTATACTCTGTTGTAAACACATCAAAAGAGATGCGGGATGCACTTGAAAAGAAGTACCGTAGTGATGATGCAGGTACAAAGAAGTTTGTAGTCGCCAAATATTTGGACTACAAGATGGTTGACTCAAGACCAATCATGGAACAAGTGCAAGAGTTCCAACTCATCATTCATGATGTCAATGCCGAGGGAATGGTCCTGCCGGATGCTTTTACTGTTGCAACTGTGATCGAGAAGTTGCCCCCCAGTTGGAAATACTTCAAGAGCTACCTCAAGCACAAGCGAAAGGAGATGACTCTTGAAGACTTGATTATGAAATTACGCATCGAGTCTGACGTGCGCAAGAATGATCATAAACCAAAAGGCCTGATTGATGCTAAGGTCAATCTGTTAGAGCATGGCGGTCCCTCCAATAAAAGAGCTCGACCAAGTGTCCAAAATAAGAGCAAAGGGAAGCAACCAGTCAAGAAGTTTTATGGCGATTGCTTCAACTGTGGCAAACATGGTCCCGCGACGAAGGACTGCCGGAAGCCGAAGGCCAACAAAAAGAAGAAACATGTTGCCAACATCGCGGAGATTAACGGCGAGTGGAAAGTGGATGACCTTGCTGCTGTGGTCACCGAGGAGGTCAACCACGTTGAGAACCAAGGTGGTTGGTACGTCGACACCGGTGCGACCGCCCACGTTGGTGCCGATAGGAGCCAGTTTAAGAACTATCAAGTTGTTGAGGGGAGGAAGCTCAACATGGAGAATCCAGCTTCATCTGAGATTATCGGAGTTGGAGAATTGGACCTCAAACTTACGTCCGGACAGACACTCACCTTGAAGATGTGCTTCATGTTCCGGATATGAGGAAGAACTTGATCTCGGGCTCTATACTAGTTAGTAAGGGGTTTAAACTAGTGTTTGAGTCAGATAGAATTATCATAAAAAAGTTTGATAGGTTTCTTGGTAAGGGTTACCTCAGGGAGGGACTCTTTAAACTTAATGCTTTGGCTAAGCGCCATGTAACAAAGTCTGCTAATGAAAATGCTACTGCTTCCTCTTATTTGGCTGATTGTTCTGATTTATGGCATTGTAGATTAGGTCATATGAATCTAAATGCTATAAAAAGATTAGTAAACTTATATTTACTAAAATTAAACGAAGTCAATACTCAAAACAAATGTGAGATTTTTGTTGAAGCAAAAATAACGAAAAATTCCATTTCATTCGGTAAAATGGAACACAAAACCCCTTGAATTAATTCACACAGACGTGTGTGATTTAAAGTTTGTGCAAACTAGAGGTGGTAAGAAGTACTTTATCACTTTTATCGATGACTGCACAAGATATTGTTATCTTTATCTTTTGAGAAGTAAAGATGAGGCTATTGAAGCTTTTAAGAACTTCAAGAATGAAGCCGAGAATCAATTATGCTGCCGTATTAAGATGGTTCGAAGCGATAGAGGTGGCGAATATGTAGCCCAGTTTGAGGAATTATGCAACGAGAGTGGTATAATTCATCAAACAACAACTCCATATGCACCAAAATATAATGGCGTAGCTGAATGTAAGAATCGAACACTTAAAGACATGATGAATGCCTTATTAATTAGTTCAGGGTTGCCCCAGAACATGTGGGGGGAAGCTATCTTTACAGCCAACTACATATTGAACAAGATTCCACGCAAAGGTAAGGATGTTACTCCTTATGAGTTGTGGAAAGGTAGAAAACCTTCATATAAATATCTCAAAGTGTGGGGGTGTTTGGCTAAGGTTGAGGTGTCTCTACCTAAACAAGTTAAAATCGGTCCTAAGACGGTCGATTGTATCTTTATTGGGTATGCACTGAACAGTAGTGCCTATCGATTTGTTATCCACAAGTCACAAGTACCTGAAATAACTGTGGGAATATCAATTGAATCAAGGAATGCTGTATTCTTTGAAAACATATATCCTTGTAAGGACACTGATAAAGTTGAGAACAATTCTAGCAATAGAGTTGAAGATGAAGGAACAAGTTCAAAACCTGTGGATCTAGATCCAAAGTCACGTAAGCGATCGAGATCTAATCTGGAAGATGTAGAACCGAGACGTGGTAGTAGGGTTAGGACACCAAAGACATTTGGACCTGACTACATAGCATTCATGTTGGATGAAGAACCAACATTGATCAAAGTAGCTTATGCTAGACCAGACGGGTTGCTCTGGAAAGAAACTGTTCAGAGTGAAATTGACTCAATTTTACAAAACCAAACTTGGGTTTTGGTTGATTTACCTGAAGGTTGTAAGCCCTTAGGATGCAAATGGATCCTTAAAAGAAAGTACAAGGCTGGCGGGTCAATTGATAAGTATAAAGCTCGTTTAGTAGTCAAATGTTTCAAGCAGAAGGAAGGGTACAATTTTTTTGATACCTATTCACCTGTAATGAGAATTACATCTATTCAAGTGCTTCTCACGATTGCTGCTTTGCACGATCTTGAGATTCATCAAATAGATGTTAAGACTGCTTTTCCGAATGGTGATCTGGATGAAGAGATCTATATGGAACAACCTGGAGGGTTTGTAATACCTGGACAAGAGAAAAAGGTATGCAAACTGGTTAAGCCTCTATATGGATTGAAACAAGCTCCACTACAGTGGCACTTGAAATTTGATAATATAATGTTATCAAATGGTTTTAAAATAAATGAGTGTGATAAATGTGTTTATATTAAGAACACTAATAACGGCTATGTTATTGTGTGTCTTTATATAGATGACATGTTAATCATGGATAACAATATACAAGTAATTAACGACACTAAGAACATGTTAAAAAGAAATTTTGACATGAAAGACATGGGGATAGCCGATGTGATTCTTGGAATGAAAATTTTGAGAAAATCTGATGAAATCATCTTGACACAATCTCACTATGCCGAGAAAGTTTTCAAGAAGTTTAATGCTTTTGATAGCTTGTCGGCTAAGACCCCAATAGATTTAAATGATCACTTGAGCAAAAATCGAGGGGAGCCCGTTACACAAGAAGAATATGCACGAGTCATTGGGTGTTTAATGTATCTTACAAATTGCACTCGACCCGATTTAGCTCCGCTGTGAACAAATTAAGTCGTTACACGAGCAATCCAAGCAAAGAGCATTGGAAAGCTCTCGTTAGAGTTTTGAGGTACTTAAAGTATACTCAAAACCTTCGGTTACACTATTAGAGATACCCCCCAGTACTTGAAGGGTACTGTGATGCGAATTGGATATCCGATACGAAAAGTTCATTTTCTACAAGTGGTTACGTGTTTACCATTTGGGGGTGGAACTGTCTCGTGGAAGTCTGCGAAACAAATGTGTATAGCCCGATCCACCATGGAATCAGAATTCATAGCTTTGGACAAAGCTGGTGAAGAAGCCGAGTGGCTCAGAAACTTTCTAGAAGATATTCCATGTTGGTCAAAGCCAGTGCCTGCAGTGATGATTCACTGTGATAGCCAAGCTGCTATTGGTAGGGCGAGAAGTAACGTGTATAATGGAAGGTCTCGACATATTCGACGACGCCATAATACCGTGAGACATTAGATCAAAAGTTGGATTATCTCTATTGACTACGTGAGCTCACTAGATAATCTAGCGGATCCGCTAACCAAAGAGTTAAACCGTGATCAAATAAATAAATTGCTAGAGGGAATGGGTTTAAAATCCACAAATTTAGAATTATCATAGTGGTAACCCAACCAAGATGACTGGAGATCCCAAGAACTTGGTTCAATGGGAGAACTAAGCTATGAGAGTTCGTGTGAAACACTCATCTAAGTTTATTCCCTATTAAGCAATTGAGTGTTGAAAGCTTGCCTAGTGGTGAGGTTAAGTCTATGACTTTTAATGATTCCTAAAGACCTCGAGGAGGTTGAGTATGGCAAGATACTCGATAAAGAATCACCTGTATAAGTGAGAAGTGTGGGCCACTTCATCAAATACACTTATGAATCCAAAGGGGTATCCAAGGCCCGCAAAGGACACAAAACGTGAGAATGGATGAGGTTGAGGTGTTCAAGTGTTAGCACCATTGTCTCGGTGCACGCCATGAGGGAATAGTTCAAAGCATCAAGCCACTAATCCTCCTGTGTACCCTATGATGTTAGTTATGGAAGGTTCAAAGTCACGAACTACCTATCCTTATACTTTAACGCCTCTTGAGGACTGAGCTTGAGTCTGCATATTGCATTTGGGATATTATCACTCATGTGGGGGATTGTTGGAATCGTTAATGATTTTAATTTTATTTTATAAAATTAAATATCATAGGATCGATCTACATTCCGAGTAGATGATCGTGGTATATTCACTTTCTCTAAACTGATTCCCGGTGAGTGAGAAATAGTGAATTAAAGTTTGTCACTTAATTGTGAATTAATGAAGGATGGTATCCCACATTGAATAATGAACCATCATTATTCTAGTATATAAGGTGTTGTTACCCAAAATATTATCCGGAGATGATATTGCTGGAATGGTCGAGTAACAAACAAATGCAAGATCACTTCCGTGGGAAAGTAAATAACACAAGATTTGCCGGGGTTGTTAGTCCCGGGCTTGAATGCTCTCGCGAGATGTTATTAATACAAATACTTTGAAGTACAAATATTAATGTTAGAGTGCAATTACAATGAGTGTAAAGACTCTAGTTATCTTAGCTATAGAGCGTGAAGATTGCCGGAAGAACCAGATATGATGCTCTGTGAGTTCTTGCTTTTTATGTTCTGTATGCGTGAATGAGTTTCACTGTATTGTCTCTATACTGTTTTTCACTCTCTATCAGTATGTGTGACTGAATTTCCGTCAAGTAATTTCACCGTCCTTTGGCCACTGTTGGAGGCCTTCTATTTATAGGAGAAGAGGTTGCTAGGTCCTCCCCGGCGATCGCTAGCGACCGTCGTTTTCTATATTAGAATAAGGTGGGCGATCGTCCCATCACGTGGGACTGTTTCCATAAAGTCCAAGGCTGCTGGTGGCAGCCAGATGTGCGAGCCAATGAGAAGTTTGCACGCGTCTTGAGTCGCTGTCTGGGGGGCACCCACTTTGTACCTTTAGGCGGGCTTGTCGGTAGGTGTGATGGTGGTGACAGGCTGGGGTCAAAAGGCCTTATCTTGTGGCGCCTTTTGCGGATCTGCACGCGGGTCTTCATCCGAGATTCGGTCTTCGACGACTCTGACGGATGTCGGATTCATACGTGGTACGGGACGATCGTCTACAGTCGGACATTATAGATTATCGCCAGATGCCGATAGACGATCGCCTCAGACGTCGATCGCTAGGCGCTTGCCCAACATTTGTCTTCTTTGGCTGGCTCTTGACCATTGTGTCGATCGCCATCGAGGCATATAAATCGCCGCACAACCATTGCCCCCCAACTCGCTCCGATGTTGAAAACGTGGGATGAGGTGGCACTATTGGCGATCGCCTGTTTTAGACGATTGACTCATCTGTTTATGACAAGGACGATCGTCGCCTGAACGAACTGATTTCGAATCCGGGCGATCTCCTTATGCGCTGGAAATAGCGGGAGTTGGAGGTGGGCTCTCGAAACGTTGCAGGGACACGCGTCGCGCTCCCGTTGGGGGAGTTCGACGGTTTTCTCAGACCTGTCGCCTAGCGTGCCCTCGAAACGACGCGTACGCGGGTGTCGAGGGCAGTATTTAATGTGTCCCTCCCCCCTACGGTTGCACTTCAGCCCCCGGGATTCCGCCTATTTACACAGAGGTCCCTGTTTTCGCCTATAAAAGGGCTAGGACCACTTCAGTTCAACTCTTTATGCGCCCTTGCTTTTAGACGAAGACTCTGCCGAATTTCTTTGAATATTCTTGTGCCGACCGACTTTCTTTCTAGGTAAGAACAAAAATTCTCTCCCCCCTTTTCTCTTCGAAACATGTCTGGAGGAGGATCCAAAGCATATGAGGCTGTTAGCTCTTACGCGCCGCGACCGCTGCCGGGAAGAGACCTCCGCGGTTCTTCACATGGAGACGGCCGTCGAGGCCATCCGTCTGGAATCACACCGCGGAGGTTGAAGAGCTCTTCAACGAGGCCGATGCGGCGAGATCGGCGCGGGGCTCGCTGGTGGATGAGGATGAAGCGGTGAGGCTGTACTGGGAGCAAAACAGCGTGTTTGGCCCGGCCTTTTTGGAGTTCGCCGGTCTTATGGAGGGGATTGCCGGACCACGTCCCCAGTTTGACTTCAGAGCATACTCTGTCGCCCACCCCTATGAGCCCGTGAAACGGACGGCGTTTCGGGCCGCGGACCGCTCCCCGTTGACCCTCGGTCAGATTCGGAGTTCGGCGACCAGGAAAGACTTGAGTCGCTGGAGGGCGAAATTCCATATCCCTTCTGATGTCTCGTTGTATGTGCCTTTGGAGAACGAACACGCCGACCAACCCCCCGAGGGTATGGTCGCCATTAACGAACTGATCCTGGAGGCCGGTCTACGGTTCCCATTGCCGTTCGCCGTGTCGTACCTGCTGACCGCCTGGAATGTGGCGCCGCTCCAATTGACGCCGAACGCCTGGCTGCAGATTATTAGTACCTTGACACTTTTTGTAGGTCATCGAATGTTCCGTCTACCTTCTGCGGTGGAAATGAACTATCTCTTCAAGCTGACGGCGCAGAAGGGCTCAGTTGGCGGCTACCACATTCAGGGTCGCATGGGTAGAGTGGTCCTCGGGGTGCCGAACAAGACCCGGGGCGACCTGACGAAATGGTTTTGGGTCGGCGGAGCATGGAGGTCGGCGTCGAGCGATAAGCCAGAGGATGAGTTGGCTATCCCCACCAGTTTTCGGGAGAGGAATCCGAGTAAGGGTTTTAACTCTCCCTTTGTTCGGATACACCTTGAACTGATCTAATTTGGTTTCCTTTTTGCAGGCTTCCTCATTCCAGCGATCGGCGACCTTCCTTTTGACTTCTTGATCGTCTGGGAGCGAATCCGCGGTTTGCCGGACAGCTATCTCGATGTTCGCACAATTAACAACGAAGCTCATTGGTTGGGCGCTCGATTGTTTCGCTTCCCTCGCCACCTGAAGGTTCCAGGTATGAATGTTTATTATTTCTTCTTTTCTGCTTGACGATCGTCTGATTGAAAGAGATGTCTAACTTGGTTGAATTTCTTCTTTGACAGAGATCCACTTTCCCCGCTACTCCGAACCCCCGAGAGAGATTTTAATGTCGAACCCCGGTCTTTTGGGTCGTCTCCACCAAGGAAAGAAGGCGTGTCGTTCCCCTGCAACGACGTCCCGTCCTATCCCTAAGGAGAGACCTACTATGGTGCCGGTCGTCGAGCAGGAGGCTCGGGATGAGGAGCAGCTCCAGCGCAACCGCAAGAGGCGGAGGCCGGAGGAGCCCTTGCCCACCCACTGTTGCTGCGGAGGCGTCTATTGTGGTGCCGCCGGTTGTTGCGCCACCTATCTCCGCTGTCCCAATGGCGGAGGGGTCTTTGGCCTCAGCGGCCTTCTTGAAGACTGCGGCGATCGCCGATGCTGAGACTCCACGGGGCAAGCCCTATTTCGGCCGCGACCCCGAGTTGGCCGTGAGGTAAGACTGGTTTGATCTTTCTGAGTTAAGCTACTTGTGTAGGGTGCATACTAACTCCTTCGTTTCATGTGGCAGGGTCCGCCTTGCCGATCCGAACACCTCGCCGATGGTGCTGGATTTCCTGGCGAGCAAGTCCCCGCGCGATCCTATCGACGTCCCTTCCTACGTCTCCCGGGCCATCACCTCTCTTCCTAAGGCTTGGATGACCGACCTTGACGCGATTGCTCGCCGGCGGTCTAGAGATGCCATGCAGGCGACACTTGCCCTGACTCTCCAGGCGGCGACGATGGCCGCCCAAGCTGTTAGAGATTATGAGGGGCGACCCTCTACTGTTCGCCTCCACTTGGATCTTGAGGCTGCTCGGAACCAGAATGCCGAGTTCGCTAATAGGATAGTGGCCATGGAAAAGGAGTATACGGAGACGGCCAAGCGAGCCAAACAAGACCTTGACCGGATGAAGCAGGAGCTTGACCGGTCTCGGGGGGTGGCAGATCGGTTCCGTGACCAGATGACGGGTGCTCGCCGGTTGCACGCGGCCTCGCAGGAGGAGGTGACTGGGCTGAAGGCGACAGTGGACCGGCTCAACGGCGAGCTGGAGAAAACGAAGGGGGAACTGGCTGCCAAGGTAGCCGAGCTCGCGGATGTGGACAAAACGGCCACGGGGCTGAAGGAGCAGTTAAAGGCGATCGAGACCGATCCCTACCTTAATGTGGAGTACGTCGGCGAGTTCGCATACTATATGGCTTACGCCGACGCTATCCGTGCTGCCAAGAAGGTAGGGCTCGAGGTCGGCCCTATGATGGAAACCTTCAAAGCCTATGTACTCGGGCATCCTCTACAGCCGGACTTCTCCCTGCCGATCCTCGACCTCACCAACTTGGGGATCGATCTGAGCTGGTATCTGTTTTCAGATAAACTTGTTTATCCTGAAGCCGGTGAGGAAGCGCGCTCCGATCCGCCTGCTGGAGGCGAAGACCAGTCGGGGGTGGCCTGAGTGATGCTGGAGTAGTTTTGTTTTCCTTTGCTTGTGATTTCCAGTATTTCCTTGTATTGCCTTCGGGCTTGTATGTACAATCATTTTGAATGGAATAAAATATTTCTTTTTGCATCTGATTCTTTATATGTACGATCGCCTCTTCTGAATGTTTGCATATGAATTTATACAAGTGTTCACACAATTGCACCTGATGCCTTGTTTGTATGATCGAATGTCTTAATGTTCCGCATCACTTCGACTTTGTACAATTGTCTGAATGGATCCGAATGTATTGGTACACTTGAAAATTCTTACTTGTGAATTTCTTGAACAAAACCGATAGTCATGTGTGTGTTTGAACAAAGCCGATCGTGTATGGTTCCTTCCTCCCGATCGCATGTAGGAATAGCCCCACTTTGCCCCTTGTTTTTGTTTACTTAGTGTAAGTAAGGGAACGAAAATAGTATGTTTTGTGAGCTATCTTTAGTTTTGCCGATTCTTCGAGGGAGGACAAATGTTTCGACTTTGAGGAACTGTGCACGGGCGCGGAGTTCGATGGACCGACCTCCATAACCGTGTCTTTGTGTGCGAGGGACATTCCATCTGTAGGTTCGACTCGCGACTCACTTTATTGTTAGGGTCCTCCGTCAGGCTGCGCCCGCCTTGTATTTAAACAAAAGGCGAGCGGTCTTGGTCTGGAGGATTCCTTGCACGGGGCGTCGTCGGTTTATTCGACTCCACGTCCGCGGCTTGTTAGCACTTTTCTACCTCGGATCGCCATGTTAGATGGAGACCCTCGACGGTATACGTTGTGACGGGATAGGGACGCGTCGCCTTGTCCGGGTCCATCATGTTAGATGATGTACCTTTGAGGGCGAGCGATCGTGTCCACAGATTTGTTTGGAGGGTCCTTCGGCTACGCTCGCCTCGTATTTAAACGAACGGCGAGCGATTGCAGCCCAAAGGAACCTGGCATGGACGGAGATTTCGGTTCCATCGACCTCCAGGACCATGGCTGCACTTTTCTACCTCGGATCGCTATGTTAGATGGCGATCCTCGACGGTATACGTTGTGCTTGGAGGGGCGATCGCTTGCATAGGTCTGTCAGGTTAGATGACGACCTCTTGTATGGCGAGCGAGTCGTCCTCTTCTTATTTGTTTGTTTTCGTCGAGGCGAATCATATATAGGGGATCGAAGAATCTCATTAAAATCTACGTACATTGGGTAACTGAATACAAAGTTTTTACTGGTAGTATTTCTTCAAATGCACGGCGTTCCAGGGATATTGGTCCGGAGTGTCATCTGGGTGTTCGAGTTCGTAGGCTCCCCTAGTTAGCCACTTAGATATCCTGAAGGGGCCGTCCCAATTCGGGCCAAAGACTCCTGTGTGAGTCTGGACCTTTTTGAGGACTAGGTCGCCCACTTGGAACCGTCTTTCCTTGACCTTCAAGTTGAAGAATTTCTCGGATCTCCTTTTGTGGATTGTCTTCTTCATTTCCGAGGTCAGTCGCCGTTCTTCGAGCATGTCCAAGTCGATCCGTCGGGCCACATCATTGTCCGTCGTCATCTCCTGTTCAGTTCGGTGGCTGAGGACGGCGATTTCCGAAGGGATCACTGCTTCTGTTCCGAAGGCGAGGGCGAACGGGGTTTCGCCAGTTGAGTTTCGGGTCGTCGTTCGGTAGGACCACAAAACATCCGGGAGCTCGCTCGCCCATCGTCCTTGCTTGGATTCGAGTCGTGCTTTGATCGTGTGTTTGAGGATCTTGTTTGACCTCTACTGCCCGTTAAATGCGAGGGTGGTAGGGGGCCGAGAACAACTTTTTGATTCCCCACTTCTCGTAGAATTGCATGACTTCTAAGCCGTCGAACTGCTTTCCGTTTTCGGAGATGATAGCCTGGGGTAGACCGAACCGGCATATGATGTTCTTCCAAATGAACTTGATTACTTGTTCTTGGCCGATCTTGTTGATGTAACACCCCCAAGATATTCAGGGCATATTACAGCGCCGTGGACCCCACACTGTGGAATCCACCAGGCTAACGTACCAAACAAGACATTCGACGACGACAAACAATCATTAATAAAACGACAATTCAAATAAAAGACTACAAACCGACAAATAAAATCTGACATCAAATCCATTTCCCAAAACGATTACACAACATTAACAATTTCAAACAGGAAGTACTCGAGTACTTAAAACAATTTTATAATACAGAAATTCCAAAATCAGACATCAATAATAACCGATAGACATAACACCGATAATCAACTGCTGGACAATATCATGCTTGCCCATCATCCTCATACTGCTCGAGTGCTCGCTTGTCGCCACGATCAATACCTGAAATACAAAAAGTATTTCCCCCATTTAAGGGGTTAGCGACAACTGCTAGTGCAAGTACAATCCATTTGAACTACATTCTAATCAGATGAATAATGCGCCAAAAATCATTTTTGAAAACGTTTTATATTCCGGAATATTTACAATGTACAATCACAAAACACATTATCTCCAACAAATCACAATTCAAAGTTAACCGTTGGTACGAGACTCACGGCCACCGTACCCCGCAGAGCCCCGTCGGACATCCCTGGGTGGCTAACCACAGTTCACGATACGCACACTCCCGGCAATACGTATCCCTAGAGGCCCCGTCGGACCGTCCCTAGGTGAACATACACATAACCATCAATAACAACCACGATACAACCATAATTCAAATACTAGAACATGTAAACAAATGTAAAGTACTTGCCTTTGAGACATTCTTGAAGAAACGGAAGTGAAACACGACTACGAACGGTCCGGGTGGAAAACGATGGTTCCTAAATGAAGAATCAACATGGTTCAGTCCTAACGGAAAACAATACTCTATTGGAATACACTCGTAAACCCCAATTACAATTCACGACAACAACGTTCAATCGATACGGGTGAGGGTTTACGCAAAATCTCCTCGTATCAACAATTCACGGATTAATTCGAGGAAAGACGGATTGAGAATCACTCAATAACAACAACCGGTAAAGAATATCGTAATATAGATGAACAATTCGGAACTAAACCCTAGAATCCCGAAAAACCCCCAAATTCGTCAAAATTAGGGTTCGTGAGGAATTACCTCGAATTCGGCTGATGAAGGGTGATTATGCTGATTATGATATGATGGCTCGATTCTACCGTGATGGAATTTGAAGAGAACTCCGAATAGTACCGGTGGAAATCGCCTCTGAGTTCGCACGTCGAAGAAACGAAGAGAAAAGAATAAAGCGCTGCTCAAAGCGCGTACGACTTATATAATTAGTGAAGTTAGCGCACGCTAACTGTTATATATAGCGTGCATTAACGGGCCGTGACAGGTCCAGTAGCTACTGCCACCATTCGCTAGCGTACGCTAACAATAGGGAGTTAGCGTACGCTAACTGCACATCGGTAGCGCACGCAAGGCAACAGGAGTAGCGTGCGCTACCTGCACAGCAGTTCAATACTGCTGCTCACATCAGCAGTAAGCTGCTGTCGAGGGTACAAAACACGAAACGCACGACGAGGTCAGAATCCGGAAATATAAACACGAAGCATACAAGACGACGGAGCTAAGCGCTGAAAGAAAAATACAATTCCGACCACCGGAGGGTCCGTAATGCGACAACGAAAATGGGATTCCCTAAACTATTAGGAAATTACAAAAATGGCCCAAATGACCGAAAATCACGAAACGACGTCGGATTTACAAACCGAAAGTCTCAACATGACCAACTCAACCATACGAACTTGTACAAACCAAGAAACAATGAAAACGAACGAGTTTTACAAGAATCGAACGTTCATACGGCAAAACATGTCATAAAATGAAATTACGTGAAAACATCATCAAAACTCGTCCAAATGGAAAAACTCCAAGAACAAAGTAGATTCGAAATGTCGAAACGGCTACAAGCGAGTCGATAAAAATAGACATACACCAAAAATGTTAACTGCTTGGAAAGTTACGGATATTACATTCTCCCCCTCTAAAATAAAGTTTCGTCCCGAAACTTAAGAATCAAAAAGTTCGGGATGCCTCGAACGCATATCCTCCTCTAACTCCCACGTCGCTTCTTCTACTCCGTGCCTCGACCATTGCACCTTAACCAAAGGAATGGTTTTGTGCCTTAACTGTTTGTCTCGACGCTCCAAAATCTTGACGGGCCTCTCCTCAAACGTAACATCCTTCTCGATATCCACGTCCCCAAAGTCAATAATGTGGGACGGGTCCGGAACGTACTTCCTCAACTGGGAAACATGAAATACGCTATGAACATGACTCAGCGACGGAGGTAAAGCCAAACGGTATGCCAACTCACCGACTCTCTTCAATACCTCGAAAGGTCCAATATATCTCGGGCTGAGTTTCCCCTTCTTCCCAAAACAGAAAACTCCTTTCGTCGGAGAAACTCTCAACAGAACATGATCTCCCACCTCAAACTCCAAAGGTCTACACCTAACATCCGCATAAGATTTTTGCCGACTCTGAGCAGCCAACATTCTCTTCCTAATCAATTCAACTTTCTCCCTCGTCTCCAACACAAGGTCCGGCTCGGTGCCAACAAAATCGGACGGCTCATCCCAACATATCGGTGATCGGCAACGTCGGCCATAAAGTGCCTCATACGGTGCCATCTTAATCGACGCGTGCCAGCTATTATTATAAGTAAACTCAATCAAGGCCAGATGATCCTCCCAGTCACTACTCCAATCTAACGCACATGCGCGCAACAAATCCTCGAACGTCTGAATGGTACGTTCGGACTGTCCGTCAGTTTGAGGGTGGAAAGATGTACTCAAACGCAACCGTGTCCCCAATGCCTTATGTACCGCCTGCCAAAAGTGCGATACAAACCAGCCATCTCTATCTGAAATGATGGTCCTCGGCGTACCATGAAGTCTCACTATCTGTGCGATAAAAACAAGAGCCAACTTTTCTGGACCCCAAGTATACTTGATGCCCAGAAAATGCGCCGACTTAGTCAGTCGGTCTACAATCACCCACACCATATTCATACCAGTCTTCGTCCTCGGCAAACCCGTGACAAAATCCATAGAGATATCCTCCCACTTCCACTCCGGGACGGGAAGTGGTTTCAACAACCCGGCTGGCCGCTGATGCTCAATCTTGACTTGTTGACAAGTCAAACACTTAGCCACAAACTGAACTACCTCCTTCTTCATGTCGTTCCACCAGAAATTCTTTCTTAAATCCTTATACATTTTACTCGAGCCTGGATGGACTGAGTAAGGTGACGCATGAGCCTCTCGCATAATACTGTCTCAATTCCGAGTCGTTCGGAACACACAACCGACCTCGGAATCTCAACACTCCGTCCTCATGAATAACGAATCCCGGGGCTTTCCCCTTCCCTACACTCTCTCGAAGCTGAATAAACATCGGGTCCTCCAACTGTCCCGATTTAATGTCATCAACCAGAGATGAAGAAATCTCAAGAGTACGCAACTGCCCGGAACTCTCTGGCAGTACAATCTCAATGCTCAACCTCATAAACTCTCGATGAAGTCCCGACTGGGCCATGAGTAACTCAAGCGCCCGAAGCGATACCGATTTCCGGCTCAAGGCATCTGCTACCACATTAGCCTTGCCCGGATGATAAAGGATCTCGAGATCGTAATCCTTAATTAATTCCAACCATCTCCTCTATCTCATATTAAGCTCTTTCTGGGTGAAAATGTACTTTAGGCTCTTGTGATCGGTGAAAATCTGACACGACGAGCCATACAAGTAATGACGCCAGATCTTCAACGCAAATACAACTGCGGCCAACTCAAGATCGTGCGTAGGGTAATTCAACTGCGGTTTCAGCCGACGGAAGCATAGGCAATCGTCCTCCCGTCTTGCATAAGTACACATCCGAGCCCTTGGCCGAAGCATCACTAAAAACTGAGAAACCCACATTACCACTCCGTAAGGCCCAAACAGGAGCGATCGTCAACCCCGTCTTCAACTCCTCAAAACTATTCTGCCTCTCATCGGTCCACACAAACTTCTCTGACTTCTGTAACAACTGAGTCAGCGGTCGAGCGAGCTTAGAGAACCCCTCGACGAACCTACGGTAATACCCGGCTAACCCCAGAAAACTGTGGACCTCCTTCACGTTCTTGGGCGGTGCCCAATCCAACACTGCCTCTACCTTATGTGGGTCCACACGAACACCCTCGGCCGAGATCACATGACCGAGAAACATAACCTCCCGTAACCAAAACTCACATTTTGAGAACTTAGCAAAAAGATGCTGAGTTCTCAAAATATCTAACACAATATGCAAATGACGGGCGTGCTCCTCCTCGCTCCTCGAGTAAATCAAGATGTCGTCGATAAAAACAACTACACACTTATCGAGGTATTCGATAAAGACTTTGTTCATAAGCTGCATGAACACGGCTGGTGCGTTGGTTAGTCCAAAAGGCATAACCACAAACTCGTAGTGACCGTATCTCGTTCGAAAGGCCGTCTTCGGAATGTCGGTATTCTTCACTCGGAGCTGATAATACCCCGATCTCAAATCAATCTTCGAAAACACAGTTGCCCCTTGCAACTGATCAAACAAATCATCAATTCTTGGGAGCGGATACTTGTTTTTGATGGTCACTTTGTTCAACTCTCGGTAGTCGATACACAAACGAAGTGACCCATCCTTCTTCTTTACAAATAGGACCAGCGCGCCCCAAGGTGAAGCGCTCGGTCGAATATATCCCATGTCTAGCAACTCTCCCAACTATTTCTTCAGCTCCAACATCTCGGCGGGTGCCATACGGTATGGCGTCTTAGAGATCGGTGCTGCACCCGGCTCTAATTCGACGGTAAACTCAACTTCTCGGTCCGGCGGCAAACCCGGCAACTCGTCTGGAAAGACATCAGGATACTCACACACTACCGGGATAGACGAGAGCTCGACTCCCCCTTCTTCCGATCTCAAAGCGTAACACCAATAACCCGTGCAACCTCCCCAAAGAAGTCTCACCGCCCTCAAGGCGCTGATCAGTAATCTCTGGCTGCTCCGCTTACGCCCCACAAAAGAATGCTCGGTACCGTCAGAGGCTAACATCGAAACTGTTCTCGTTCTATAATTCATGATCGCCCCATGACGGTCCAGCCAATCCTCACCCAGAATCAAATCCTCATCCCTAATATCTACCACAATCAGATTAGAAGGCCAATCCCTCCCCGCGATACTCACAGAAAAATCTCTAATCTCACGGTCCCCCACGATGCTATCCCCACTAGGAAGTTTAACAACAAAAGGCTCACAGGCAATTAGGCAATCAACATGCAGACGACGCACACAATCCATAGATATAAAAGAATGCGTAGCACCAGAATCGAACAATACGGAAATAGGATGATCAAGGATGTGGACGGTACCTGTATCCACCGTCGCGTCAGGATCTCCTGCTCGTCTCATCTCGTACACTCGGGGCGGAACAGACCCCGCACTAGAAGCTCCCCCTCTAGAAGGCTGACCACGTCCTCGACCTCTAACAAAACTCTGCTGGTGAGAGCGTCAGTGCTCGATTCACACTCGGCTCTCCACTGGGCCGTGATATCGAGTAATCTGAGCCCGAGCTGCATCTGTACAAAACTTAGCACGATGACCCATCCGACCACAAGCAAGACACTGAATTGGAGGCCTATCACACTCACTCATCATGTGGCCCGGACGTCTACAGTTGAAGCACGTAGGACCACGAACGGAACCAGTGGGAGCAGACCTAGAACCGTTTCCATGCCCAACTGATGGCGGCTGACTCCCGAAGACTCGCGAACCAGACTGAGCCTTCGGATACCCTCCTGACTTGCCTCCCGCCCGGCCAGGAGGTCTTCGCTTCTTTCCTTGGTTGCCGTCTCGCCATGAAACGACATCTCATAAGCCATCGCTTTATTCTGATAATCTTTCAAAGTCGTGCACCCCAGACCAGACATGTAGTGGCGCACCCTCGGTTTCATCCGCATATCAAAGTGGCGGATCTTATCAAGCTCATCTCGGACTTGGTTTCTCACATAATGCAGTTGTTGATTGTAGTCTTTGATAGCTTGAGATATAGGAACATCTTGGGGCTTAGCCTCAAAGAAGGCTCGTATCCTCCCTTCTTTCACTGGCCATGGACAGAACTCATCTTCCATCAGATCCCGAAACTCTGCCCACGTGGCTGCCCGGTCACGCGGTTTCACCGCTTGCCACCATGTTGCTGCCTCCTTGGCGAGGAAGTACTGAGCAATGGGTACCTTCCTCTCCTCAGAACAATTAGCAGCCTCGAATACTTTCTCCATCTCGAATAGCCAATTCTCCCAACCAGAGGGGTCGGAATCACCATCAAACTGCGGAGGACGCATACGAATCACGTCCTGAAGTAACTTATCATTGCCGGATCCAGTAGGCAGAACCGGGTTGGCATTAGCTTGGCCGACTAGAACGGCCTGAGTCAGTAGCGTCATCTGGTTCGCTACTTGTTGCAAAATGTTGGCCACTCCAACATTCTCATGTGCATTACCGGAGCTAGCAGACTGGTCCTGCTGACCTCCGGAACTAGGGGGAACACTGTTCGACAAAGAAGGCATCGCTGAATCAGTTCCCGAGTGATCGGACATGGCCGCCCCACAGGCTGCGCCACGTCCCCTACCACGTCCGCGAACGCGTCCGCGTCCTCTACCCGCAGGAATTCTGAAGAAGCAACGGGTAAGTACAATTCAAACGCAAAACGCAACAAGATACTAAGACAGTAATAGAACATAACGGTGAAACGAGTCAAGTTAGGAAAAAACTTACGAGCACCGGCGTACTGAGATGATGGCATAGCAGTGATACTGTCCAAAAAAACGACACTTAACTAGACCCAAATAACCAACAGCCTAGGTATCCATAGAACCTAAGCTCTGATACCATTTTCTGAAACACCCCCAAGATATTCAGGTCATATTACAGCGCCGTGGACCCCACACTGTGGAATCCACCAGGCTAACGTACCAAACAAGACATTCGACGACGACAAACAATCATTAATAAAACGACAATTCAAATAAAAGACTACAAACCGACAAATAAAATCTGACATCAAATCCATTTCCCAAAACGATTACACAACATTAACAATTTCAAACAGGAAGTACTCGAGTACTTAAAACAATTTTATAATACAGAAATCCCAAAATCAGACATCAATAATAACCGACAGACATAACACCGATAATCAACTGCTGGACAATATCATGCTTGCCCATCATCCTCATACGGCTCGAGTGCTCGCTTGTCCCCACGATCAATACCTGAAATCCAAAAAGTATTTCCCCCATTTAAGGGGTTAGCGACAACTGCTAGTACAAGTACAATCCATTTGAACTACATTCTAATCAGATGAATAATGCGCCAAAAATCATTTTTGAAAACGTTTTATATTCCGGAATATATACAATGTACAATCACAAAACACATTATCTCCAACAAATCACAATTCAAAGTTAACCGTTGGTACGAGACTCACGACCACCGTACCCTGCAGAGCCCCGTCGGACATCCCTGGGTGGCTAACTACAGTTCACGATACGCACACTCACGGCAATACGTATCCCTAGAGGCCCCGTCGGACCGTCCCTAGGTGAACATACACATAACCATCCATAACAACCACGATACAGCCATAATTCAAATACTAGAACATGTAAACAAATGTAAAGTACTTGCCTTTGAGACATTCTTGAAGAAACGGAAGTGAAACACGACTACGAACGGTCCGGGTGGAAAACGATGGTTCCTAAATGAAGAATCAACATGGTTCAGTCCTAACGGAAAACAATACTCTATTGGAATACACTCGTAAACCCCAATTACAATTCACGACAACAACGTTCAATCGATACGGGTGAGGGTTTACGCAAAATCTCCTCGTATCAACAATTCACGGATTAATTCGAGGAAAGACGGATTGAGAATCACTCAATAACAACAACCGGTAAAGAATATCGTAATATAGATGAACAATTCGGAACTAAACCCTAGAATCCCGAAAAACCCCCAAATTCGTCAAAATTAGGGTTCCTGAGGAATTACCTCGAATTCGGCTGATGAAGGGTGATTATGCTGATTATGATATGATGGCTCGATTCTACCGTGATGGAATTTGAAGAGAACTCTGAATAGTACCGGTGGAAATCGCCTCTGAGTTCGCACGTCGAAGAAACGAAGAGAAAAGAATAAAACTGCTGTTCTGAAACTGCCCGCTGACTTATATAATTAGTGAAGTTAGCGCACGCTAACTGTTATATATAGCGTGCATTAACGGGCCGTGACAGGTCCAGTAGCTACTGCCACCATTCGCTAGCGTACGCTAACAATAGGGAGTTAGCGTACGCTAACTGCACATCGGTAGCGCACGCAAGGCAACAGGAGTAGCGTGCGCTACCTGCACAGCAGTTCAATACTGCTGCTCACATTAGCAGTAAGCTGCTGTCGAGGGTACAAAACACGAAACGCACGCAGCGAGTCGAGAATCGGAAATATAAACACGAAGCATACAAGACGACGGAGCTAAGCGCTGAAAGAAAAATACAATTCCGACCACCGGAGGGTCCGTAATGCGACAACGAAAATGGGATTCCCTAAACTATTAGGAAATTACAAAAATGGCCCAAATGACCGAAAATCACGAAACGACGTCGGATTTACAAACCGAAAGTCTCAACATGACAAACTCAACCATACGAACTTGTACAAACCAAGAAACAACGAAAACGAACGAGTTTTACAAGAATCGAACGTTCATACGGCAAAACATGTCATAAAATGAAATTACGTGAAAACATCATCAAAACTCGTCCAAATGGAAAAACTCCAAGAACAAAGTAGATTCAAAATGTCGAAACGGTTACAAGCGAGTCGATAAAAATAGACATACACCAAAAATGGAAACTGCTAAAAATGGAAAGTTACGGATATTACAGTTGAGTGGCTCGGCCTCAGCCCATTTCGTGAAATAATCGACTCCCACGATGGCAAATTTACATCCTCCTGGCGCCATCGGCAGAGGACCAATGAGGTCGATGTCCCATTGGGCGAAAGGCCATGGGCTATACATAGAGGTGAGCTGCTCGGGGGAAAGCTTGATGTTCGGGCGCATCACTTGACACTTGTGACACGATCTGGCATAGGCGATCTCATCTTTTTATAGTGTAGGCCAGAAAAAACCTTGCCTGGTCGTTTTGTGGATGATAGCTCGCCCTCCAGCATGATTTTTACAGATCCTGTCATGGATCTCGGCTAAAACGAGTTGGCCTTCCTCCGGCGTAATGCACTTGAGGAGTGGAAGGCTGAAAGCTCGCTTGTAAAGCCGGTCGTCCAATAGGATGTATCTGGTTGCACGGAGCTGAAGCTGGCAAGCTTTGATAGGGTCGGCGGGGACCGTTCCGTCCTTCAAGTATTTAATGAACGGAGTCAACCAGTGCTCTTCGGCGACGGCAACTGTGGTAATCAGGCTTCTATCGATCGCCGGCTTTGTTAATTTCATGATTTGGATGTTAGAGAAATCGGCCGCCCCATCTGACGACGCTAGTTTGGATAAGGCCCCGGCCTGGGAGTTGTGCTCTCTCGGGACTTGTTCGATCAACACTTCTTCAAACTTTGTCCATATTTCGGCGATCAGTTCTTGGTATTTGATCACTTGTTCGCCGCGCGCCTCATATTCTCCCTTGACTTGGTTCACGACCAAGAGGGAGTCCATGAAAATGTGGAGACGGCGAACATCTAGGGCGAGTGCTAGATCGAGCCCGCCTACCAAGGCTTCGTACTCGGCTTCATTGTTGGTCGCACGTGTAACACCCCCAAACCGTTCGGGAGTGTTACAGCGCCGCAGACCCTCTCCGTGAGGATCTACCAGGCTAAATACAGAAAACACAACGATACAATACATGCCGACATGGCTAAATAACGAACCATTAGACCGATTTGGTCTTTTACCACAACATACACATCAACCGTACCATACTCTTTCTCGAAACTCATACCCACGCAGGGGTTAACATAAATCAACGTTCCCACATAGGGAAAACTAAACACAACGGAAGGGCAAAACAAGACATCACCCAATACTCAACACCGGTCTTCGAGTGATTAGTATCGCCGCCTTCCATCATCCTTCGTAACGATCCTGTGAATTGCTCCCCAGTAACCTGCAAGTACCTGGATGCAAAACAGACATCCACCCCCCGAATACTCGGGGGTTAGCAAAACTCCACTGTTTTGCTAGTGCAAGTATAAATACAAAGACAAGCCATACATATCATACTCCAAGAACATAGAAATCATGAATATAATTCCCGTGATAATTCACTTGATCAAAACAGTTTGAATTATGAAAGATAGGAGCAAAATCATTTTACATCTTACAAAACATTTTACGATCTCGGGAGTTTTGAAAGCATTTGGGGTTTAAGAATTTTCAAGCCTTTCGAAACACTTAGGGACATAGCCCAACAATCATTTATTTCAAAGTACAATTCCGATAGCAGAAAACAGGGTCCACGACCCAAACATAACATTCCAATCACAAGCACGGGGGTCCACGACCCAAATCATCCACATCATATACTCGCAAGAATAACCCGGTGGAAACTACACCGTGTCAAACGTTACCATGACAACGCCTCACGAGCGACATCAGAGAGCACCACTTTGCAACTCGACCATACGGTCGAACTCAACACACCACAGAGCTACAATACACAGAGCAACCACATGACTCATGTACCCTTACCAAATTATCACAGTTAAGGGACAAATCACACACAACACATTCACTGGTGCCATTCCAGCTAAGTACCCTACCATTTGGACTGCCATTCTAATCAGACGAAATATGCGCCAAAAATCACAGTTCTCCAACAAAACATTTCAAAGTTAACCGTTGGTACGAGACTCACGGCCTCCGTACCCCTTGAGCCCCGTCGGACATCCTGGTGGTTAACTTGATTCGTGATACGCACACTCACGGCAATACGTATCCCTAGAGGTCCCGTCAGACCGTCCCTAGGTGAACATACACATATCATCCACAACGCCACGGGAGGCCATAATTCGAATACTAGAATATGCATACAAATGCTAGGTACTTCGTTAGAATGGCCAGTTTAACCGGCATATACTCACAATTAATGTCACACAACGACAAGCAAATACCAATGCCAAACAACACCAAGTGTCCCAACCTCCTTACGAAGGAGTAACAACTAATATCACACAACGTCACATATTCACCGTATAATTACACAACTCAATACTCAATCTTCGGCAATTAATTACAGTCTAGTAAAATTCACTAAAATATGTTCGATATCTTCCATCACACAACAATGATACACAAAATCAGAAAACACGTTTATTCACAAAGCCTACGAGTTATCTTCGAAGGAAAACCTTTATCAAAAACATACCGATCATTTTTAAAAGTTCATTAAAACATTCGGATTGCACATAAAATCATTTATCAATGATTCCGTCTACGAAACATGAGAAGTATGGGCAAGATACTTGCCTCGAAATCGGCACGCAAGTATTCCGACGAACACGGCTCAACCGGGAAGCTTCAAAACGCTCGATGCCATTGAAAAGAAAGACGACGACGAACGGAAGGGTTTAACTCGGTTTCTTCGCAAGAAACTCGACCCTAACAACATATAATCAATAAATCATCGATCATACGAGGAAGAATAATCGTAGAACGCCCGAAAATCCTTCTAAGACATTTTACCGAACACCTTCAAGTCGTCGGTCAAGAACTCGACCCAAATAACGAATCGATACGATCCAACCATGGAATAATAAAGGAAATGATATAATACATCTAAATATTCATCAATCCATCATAATCCTAAGTTAAATCGGATTAATCGGACGAAAACAACCAAAATACCCAAATTCCCCAAAACTAGGTTTCTAGGAAATCTGACCTGATTCGGTAGATCGGAGGATGTTATAGGATGGATTATTGATGATATAAACTCCAAGACTTCATGGATTTATTACACAACAACATCTAATCACGAATATCTAAGCCACATCCGCGGAAGAAATTGAGAGGAATGAGAAAAATGGGTGAAAACCCGACTGCAGGGCCTTAAATAGCCGATCGCCGCCGAAAGTTACGACGTAATCGCCAAGGCTTACGACGAATCGAAGTCATCGCCCTAAATCGCCGGCCCGTTACGTGCGTAATCGCCGTGGCCTTACGACGAATCGCCTTACGACGTAATCGCTGAGCACTACCGCCGTAACTCGCCGATCTTACCGGGCCCGAACGACGGCCCGAACAACCCCGAAACCCGAACCTGAATACGAATCGAAGATACGGTTACGAAGTACTCGCAAAGACGAATCCGAGCACTAAGAGAACACACGATTCCGACCACCCGAAGGCTCGAAATTCGACAACGGAAAGTAATTACCCCAAACTTTGGGAAATTACGAAAATGGCCCAAAACGTCCGAAATACACGATACATGGTCGAAACACCAAGCCGAATCTTGCAACATGAATAATAACATCAAATGAACTTACGAGAAAGTCGAAACAACAGTTTCGGATGAGATTTGCAAGAATCGCACTCAAGTGCGGAAAAACTGCTAAAAAGCACGGAACTCAACAAAACGACACCGAAACGAGCTCGGATGACAAAAAGTGCAGAATTAATCATTCTCGTAATAACGAAACGGTCATGTGCGAGTCGTCAAAACGGACTTCCGCCGAAAAAAGGGAAATTACCGGAAATTGAAATTACGGGTATTACATTCTACCCTCCTTAAATGAAGTTTCTTCCCGAAACTTAAAACAAGTAGGGAGAAGCAATATCCATTGTGAGGAAGACTCGACGAGATACACAAAATCCGAAAACTCGCGCCCAACGGCGAAACGCTGCAAGAAACGCAAAGAGACATACGGCGTGAAAACACGCTCCACGACAACCAACACAACGCCACCAATAGAGACATAATAAAACCAACAAGTGACAAGCGTCATCAAACAGATAATACAACCAAGTCGATTATCCGAACAAGCACGAAACACAACGAACGAAAATCAATATGATTGACCACCCCAACAGTACATTAATCAAAACGCGAGCCAAACGCTGAACAAATACGGAATTCCACCGCCCAAGGGTTGGAAGATCGAAACGAGACTAATTTCCCGAACATAAGGAAATTAGGAAGGAGTCTGAACGTTCAACAATCACGAAACGGGGTCAACAAAATCTGAACAATCAATGATCGAACAACAAAAATCGAACCATCATGTCCGAAACACGAAGGATAATAAAATTCAAACAACAACTCTCAGAATGATCTTGTGAGAACAACGAGACATGCATTCCCATAAGATCCACAGGAAAGGGAATAGCGATTGAAAAGTCACAACGACAAACGAGTTATCCCGAAACAATACCACCCTCGTTCGATCAACAAAAGCAAGGGATAGGGAAAGTTCAGAAAATATTAACGAGCATAAATGAGTCGACAGAGTCGAAAACACAGGAGTTCCAAAACCGATCCACTTCGAATAAAAGAATTTAATTTCCGAATTTCGAAACAACAAGGTAATGAAATAACATAACATACAACTGATAGACCACGCCCCTCAGGGACTCCTCGGAGCCGGTCCTGATATCAATGCTCAAGTCCGTGCCTCGGAAGGCTCGGTAATCAACTCACAAAACCGAACATGATGTCCCTCGAGTCCGCACTTGAAATGCGTTACTGACGAGGACAATTTACACGTACATGCCCCGGCACATCACGGTTGAAGCGCCTCGGCTCGGCATACCGAAAATACAAATGCTAGACACAATGGGGCATAACGTCGCAAAACAACATTGCGGAGATGCCAACTCAGCACAACAAGGAATCATAACACATATCATATACAACGATTACCATCGTAAAGTAATACACACACAAACACTACAGCAACGACGGTATCGTTCGGCGACTTCAACGGCCCGAATGATAATCAACACATAATTACAACCATCATGAAATAATCACACATATACATGAACACACCAACCCAAGCTTCAACATCTCACACTCGTGCGGCAACACGCAAATCACCACGATGCGACAAACAGTAATTACTAGTTCGCATCTCTCACAGAGGGCTAGTACTACAAATACGTGGCAACGCCTCAACGTTCATGCCACCAATTCGATCATATTCGGAAGCTAACATCATAACGACAATGCGAACATCATACATACATTCCCAGACCGCAAACGGGAATTGATAGGTTTTAAAGAAAACGAAAACCACATTTTGAAAAACAATTTGGAAAACACCAGTTGATCTTGAGTATCACATTTTCAAAAAGTTGTACAAACACCATTATCGAGACTTTTAAAACCATCTTGCATTTGATAAAACGAGGACACTCTCCTTTAAATTGAAACTTTCAGAAATATTCGACACCTGGGTCTAAGCAACTGCATTTCTAAAAATAATTGAAAATATTTCAAAATATTTTGGTCCTCAATTGGAATAATTTTGAAACATATTGCGGCACTAGAAGGCACCTTGAAAGTACCGCGAGAAAATAATTTATTTTAAAGGTACGTCTCGAAATTTATTTTCTAAGATACTCAAGGTTTTCAAAAATCTATTAGGCTAGAATGCCTAAAAACTCACATGATCATTTATCAAACCATCATAAAATATTCAAGGCCAAAATGCCAAAACTCGACTAAGGGAGTCAGTTTTATGAAGTAAAAATCAGTTTGCAAAATACTGAAAGTCATTTTGAAAGAACTCACGCAGCGGATAAAATACAGTGTGAAAATACATTAGAAGCGACATCGCTCCTCATATAGACGAAATATGAGAGTCACATAAACGCAATCATGAGATTAAAAATCTGCATAAAGATTCCGTCACTTAACACATAATCATACCAGTAATTCACATCAGACGAGGCACAAACACAAAGAAGAGAGACTTACATCCACAGGTCGCACGAAGATGATGGCTGCACCTCGATACTAATCACGACCGACACCTCAGACGACGCGTCGCGACACGACTCAGTCAGACAAAATCTGACAAGACAAGACAAGACAAGACCCGAAAACACACAACTCGACCCGACAGCCTAGGTTTCCGCAACCTAAGCTCTGATACCATATTCTGTAACACCCCCAAACCGTTCGGGAGTGTTACAGCGACGCAGACCCTCTCCGTGAGGATCTACCAGGCTAAATACAGAAAACACAACGATGCAATACATGCGGACATGGCTAAATAACGAACCATTAGACCGATTTGGTCTTTTACCACAACATACACATCAACCGTACCATACTCTTTCTCGAAACTCATACCCACGCAGGGGTTAACATAAATCAACGTTCCCACATAGGGAAAACTAAACACAACGGAAGGACAAAACAAGACATCACCCAATACTCAACACCGGTCTTCGTGTGATTAGTATCGCCGCCTTCCATCATCCTTCGTAACGATCCTGTGAATTGCTCCCCAGCAACCTGCAAGTACCTGGATGCAAAACAGACATCCACCCCCCGAATACTCGGGGGTTAGCAAAACTCCACTGTTTTGCTAGTGCAAGTATAAATACAAAGACAAGCCATACATATCATACTCCAAGAACATAGAAATCATGAATATAATTCCCGTGATAATTCACTTGATCAAAACAGTTTGAATTATGAAAGATAGGAGCAAAATCATTTTACATCTTACAAAACATTTTACGATCTCGGGAGTTTTGAAAGCATTTGGGGTTTAAGAATTTTCAAGCCTTTCGAAACACTTAGGGACATAGCCCAACAATCGTTTATTTCAAACTACAATTCCGATAGCAGAAAACAGGGTCCACGACCCAAACATAACATTCCAATCACAAGCACGGGGGTCCACGACCCAAATCATCCACATCATATACTCGCAAGAATAACCCGGTGGAAACTACACCGTGTCAAACGTTACCATGACAACAGTCTCACAGAACGACATCAGAGAGCACCACTTTGCAACTCGACCATACGGTCGAACTCAACACACCACAGAGCTACAATACACAGAGCAACCACATGACTCATGTACCCTTACCAAATTATCACAGTTAAGGGACAAATCACACACAACACATTCACTGGTGCCATTCCAGCTAAGTACCCTACCATTTGGACTGCCATTCTAATCAAACGAAATATGCGCCAAAAATCACAGTTCTCCAACAAAACATTTCAAAGTTAACCGTTGGTACGAGACTCACGGCCTCCGTACCCCGCAGAGCCCCGTCGGACATCCCTGGGTGGTTAACCCCAGTTCGTGATACGCACACTCACGGCAATACGTATCCCTAGAGGTCCCGTCAGACCGTCCCTAGGTGAACATACACATATCATCCACAACGCCACGGGAGGCCATAATTCGAATACTAGAATATGCATACAAATGCTAGGTACTTCGTTAGAATGGCCACTTTAATCGGCATATACTCACAATTAATGTCACACAACGACAAGCAAATACCAATGCCAAACAACACCAAGTGTCCCAACCTCCTTACGAAGGAGTAACAACTAATATCACACAACGTCACATATTCACCGTATAATTACACAACTCAATACTCAATCTTCGGCAATTAATTACAGTCTAGTAAAATTCACTAAAATATGTTCGATATCTTCCATCACACAACAATGATACACAAAATCAGAAAACACGTTTATTCACAAAGCCTACGAGTTATCTTCGAAGGAAAACCTTTATCAAAAACATACCGATCCTTTTTAAAAGTTCATTAAAACATTCGGATTGCACATAAAATCATTTATCAATGATTCCGTCTACGAAACATGAAAAGTATGGGCAAGATACTTGCCTCGAAATCGGCACGCAAGTATTCCGACGAACACGGCTCAACCGGGAAGCTTCAAAACGCTCGATGCCATTGAAAAGAAAGACGACGATGAACGGAAGGGTTTAACTCGGTTTCTTCGCAAGAAACTCGACCCTAACAACATATAATCAATAAATCATCGATCATACGTGGAAGAATAATCGTAGAACGCCCGAAAATCCTTCTAAGACATTTTACCGGACACCTTCAAGGCGTCGGTCAAGAACTCGACCCAAATAACGAATCGATACGATCCAACCATGGAATAATAAAGGAAATGATATAATACATCTAAATATTCATCAATCCATCATAATCCTAAGTTAAATCGGATTAATCGGACGAAAACAACCAAAATACCCAAATTCCCCAAAACTAGGTATCTAGGAAATCTGACCTGATTCGGTAGATCGGAGGATGTTATAGGATGGATTATTGATGATATAAACTCCAAGAAGTCATGGATTGATTACAAAACAACATCTAATCACGAATCTCTAAGCCACAGCCGCGGAAGAAATTGAGAGGAATGAGAAAAATGGGTGAAAACCCGACTGCAGGGCCTTAAATAAGCCGATCCGGCCGGAGTTACGACGTAATCGCCAAGGCTTACGATGTAACCGAGTCATCGCCCCTAAAATCGCCCGGCCCGTTACGTGCACGTAATCGGCCAGGGCCTTACGACGTAATCGCCTTACGTACGAATCGCCGAGCACTCTGGCCGTAACTCGGCCGATCTTGCCTGGGCCCGAACGACGGCCCGAACAACCCCGAAACCCGAACCTGAATACGAATCGAAGATACGGTTACGAAGTACTCGCAAAGACGAATCCGAGAACTAAGAGAACACACGATTCCGACCACCCGAAGGCTCGAAATTCGACAATGGAAAGTAATTACCCCAAACTTTGGGAAATTACGAAAATGGCCCAAAACGTCCGAAATACACGATACATGGTCGAAACACCAAGCCGAAGCTTGCAACATGAATAATAACATCAAATGAACTTACGAGAAAGTCGAAACAACAGTTTCGGACGAGATTTGCAAGAATCGCACTCAAGTGCGGAAAAACTGCTAAAAAGCACGGAACTCAAGAAAACGACACCGAAACGAGCTCTGATGACAAAAAGTGCAGAATTAATCATTCTCGTAATGACGAAACGGTCATGAGCGAGTCGTCAAAACGGACTTCCGCCGAAAAAAGGGAAATTACCGGAAATTGAAATTACGGGTATTACAGCACGGAACCCGAAACGCACAGCGTTTGTGAAACTTTGGCCGTCGGGGCTGATGAGGACAATCCCTGCCCCTGCTCGCGAGTTGGTTGCTGAGCCATCCACGTACAACTTCCAAGCAGGACGGCCGACCTGGGTCGGACTAGGAGGGAAAGTTAATTCTACCACGAAGTCCGCCAGAGCTTGGCATTTGATGGCCGTGCGAGGAGCGTACGCGATACCGTATTGGGCGATCTCCAGTGACCATCTTAGGAGTCGCCCGTTGGTGTCTGGCCGGTGCAGAACTTGCCTTAAGGGGAGAGTCGTCAGAACCTCCACTTGATGTTCGAAGAAGTAGGCCCTAAGCTTGCGAACACTCATGACTAATGCGTAGGCGATCTTCTCCAGAGGCGTGTAACGCGTTTCCGCGTCATGGAGCGCTTGGCTAACGAAGTAGATCAGTAAGTGGACTTGCCCCTCTGCTCGCACTAAAACAGCACTCAGCGCGACCTCTGAGGCCGCCAGGTAAAGGAATAGCTTTTCGCCGGGGATCGGCTTTGCCAAGATCTGGGGGTTAGATAGATACTCCTTGATTTTGGCGAACGCTATTTGACTTTCCTTTGTCCACGCGAACTTCTTGTTCTTTATGGTCACGAAGAATGGCTTGCTTATATCTCCGAGCCGAGAAATGAAATGGTTAAGGGCAGTCAGACAACCTGTGAGGCGTTGCACTTGCTTGATATTCCGTGGCTCCTGCATGTCGAGGATCGCCTGGATCTTGGTGGGGTTTGCCTCGATCCCTCTTTGGCTCACGACGTACCCCAGGAACTTCCCGGAGCTTACCCCGAATTTGCATTTCTTGGGGTTTAGCTTCATATTGAACTTCTCGAGGATGGCGAACGTCTCGGCGAGGTCATTGAGGTGATCTTCCTTTTTGAGGCTTTTGACCACGATGTCGTCAATGTAGACCTCCACGGTCTTGCCTATCTGATTGGCGAACATCCCGTTAACTAGTCGCTGGTAGGTCGCCCCTGCATTCTTCAGACCGAACGGCATTCGGACCCAAAAGTATACGTCTTTTTCCGTGTGGAACGATGTGTGCTTTATGTCTTTCTCAGCCATTGGGCTCTGATGGTATCCGGCGAAGGCATTCATGAATGATATCATTTGGCAACCTCCTGTGCTATCGACCAAGTGGTCGATATGAGGCATCAGAAGTGATCTTTTGGACATGCCGCGTTGAGGTCGGTGAAGTCGATGCATAACCTCCAGGAGTTGCTCGACTTTTTGATGAGCACCGCGTTGGCTACCCACTGTGGCTCGTCTGTAGCTACTCCGATCAGTTTGTTGTCGAGTAGCTTTTTGACTTCTATGTCGAGCGCTGCGTACTTCTCAGGACCGAATTTCCTACATTTCTGGTGAACAGGCTTCCTTGCCGGGTCGATCTTTAGATAGTGGCAAGCGTGTTCAGGACTTATGCCGACGATATCTTGATGCGACCAGGCAAAGACTCCGTTGTTCTTACATAGTAAATTGATCAGACCATCCTTTAACTCGAGGCCGATGCTTGTGCCGATCTGTACTTCCCGCTACGGGCAAGTCGGGTCTCTATCGTTATACTTTCCAACTCTTCAATGGGGACGGTCGCTTCTCGTTTGGAACGATCTCCGGACTCGATCCTTGGATCGATGTCGATGCTTGGCTCGAAACCGATCCTTGGCTCGATGTCATCCGTCAATCGATGTGAGACGGCGTCTTCTGAGTCGGGCTGGTTCGGTGCTTGGCTCGTCGATCTCCATTGGTTGATTGTCGATCGTCTCAATGTTATAAATAGTATGGTAAGTGTTGAAAGAAGTTACGACATAGGAGTAATTCAAACATTTTTTATCCATTAGTTGGTCTCCTTTTACAGTACCGACCATCCCATCGGCAGTGGGGAATTTGATACAGTAAAAGAAAGAAGAGGCGACCGCCTCGAAGGTTTCTAGAAATAGGCAACCTAGGAACCCATTATAGATGTTGGGCCTATCTATGATTACAAAATTGAGGTTCCTAGTAATCCTAACCTTGGGATCGTAATAACATATTAGCTCGACAGAGAGCTTGATCCTTCCATAGGCTTGGACTGTGCTGTCGCCAAAACCTTGAAGCACGGTATCAAATGGCTTGATGAACTTGGTCAGGTTGTCGAGATGGTCGAGAGCAGATTTGAATATGATATTCCAAAAGCTCCCATTGTCAACCAGCACGCGATCGACCATTTTCCCAAGGATACATGCAGAGATTACCAATGCATCCTCTTTTGGGGCATTGCACTCCCTCCCTATCCTTGTTGGAGAAAGTGATGTCTTTGTAGATGGTCGGCTCTGGGGGTACCACGACATGGATCCCGGGGAACGCCCTCAATTCGGCCTTCCGCTTTCTGTTCGACATGGTGGAAACCGGGGAAAGGCCGCCGAGGTTTCCACCTCCCGCCTGAAGCATATTGATCTGGCCGCCAGGGTTGATCGGAGGGATTGATTCGTCAGAATACTCCGGCTTGTTTTGCTCGATCCTAGCGACCGGATTGGGGGAGATTCCGTCGTTCTGATGGCGATCGCGTCCCCCGGTCCTTTCTGCCCGGGGTTCTGGCTTGGTAACCAAGTTATCCAATTTGCCTTCCTCAAACAGTCTCCAGAGTTGTCTGAGGAGGTCACGGCACTGGCTGGTGTTGTGGCCGGGACTCTTGTGGTAGGCACAAAATTTGTTGCGGTCTAGATGACCGTTGTCCCTTATCATCTTTGGTTTGCTAAGCCACTCGCGCCCCTTGATGGCGTTGAAAATGTGGGCCGGAGATAGATTGAGGTTGCGGAGGAGGTGAACCTCCACATCCTCGAAGGCTTTGAATTCACCGGGCGGCTTTGCGACCGCCTTTTTGGGCTTGGCAACCGCCTTTCTCGGGATGAAAGATGGCGCCTTCCCTTCCCCTGTAGATCCCTCGCCTAAGCAAAGGGTGAGCATCCTCTGACTAGCCAGAATATCAGCGGCCCTGACGCGGAAGATCGCGTAGGTTGGGGGGATGTCCTTCGTAAGGTGCCTGAACATGGGCGAATGGCCATAGAATCCCCCTAGGACCGAGTAGAGAGCGAGTTCGTCACTAATGGGCTCGCCGGTGAGGACTATTTCATCCACCCGGTCGACGTAATCCTCGTCGGGCTCGTCCTTCCCCTGCCTGATCTTCATCATGCGGTGGGGGCCTTCTGGCCGAGCAACTTTGGCGGCGAAATACGACGTGAAGTCGTTCGCTACTTTCTCAAAATAGTTGATCGAGCGTGGTGGCAGCGAGATGTACCACCTATGGGCAAGATCTCCCAATGTCAATGGGAACATTCGGCACTTCATTGCGTCCGATGCCCCACATCCGGTCATGTAAATTCGGAACTTGCTCAAATGGGTCTCCGGATCCGATCTCCCCTCATATAGAGGTGTTTGAGGAGGAGCGATCTTCGGTTATACGGGGGCAAGCTCGATCTGGGCCGCGAGCGGCTCACTCTCGTCTATCCCGGTAGTGTGTGAGTATCCTGATGTCTTTCCAGACGAGTTGCCGGGTTTGCCGCCGGACCGAGAAGTTGAGTTTACCGTCGAATTAGAGCCGGGTGCAGCACCGATCTCTAAGACGCCATACCGTATGGCACCCGCCGAGATGTTGGAGCTGAAGAAACAGTTGGGAGAGTTGCTAGACATGGGATATATTCGACCGAGCGCTTCACCTTGGGGCGCGCCGGTCCTATTTGTAAAGAAGAAGGATGGGTCACTTTGTTTGTGTATCGACTACCGAGAGTTGAACAAAGTGACCATCAAAAACAAATATACGCTCCTAAGAATTGATGATTTGTTTGATCAGTTGCAAGGGGCAACTGTGTTTTCGAAGATTGATTTGAGATCGGGGTATTATCAGCTCCGAGTGAAGGATATCGACATTCCGAAGACGACCTTTCGAACGAGATACGGTCACTACGAGTTTGTGGTTATGCCTTTTGGGCTAACCAACGCACCAGCCGTGTTCATGCAGCTTATGAACAAAGTCTTTATCGAATACCTCGATAAGTGTGTAGTCGTTTTTATCGACGACATCTTGATTTACTCGAGGAGCGAGGAGGAGCACGCCCGTCATTTGCATATTGTGTTAGATATTTTGAGAACTCAGCATCTTTTTGCTAAGTTATCAAAATGTGAGTTTTGGTTACGGGAGGTTATGTTTCTCGGTCATGTGATCTCGGCCGAGGGTGTTCGTGTGGACCCATATAAGGTAGAGGTTGTACCACCTATGGGCAAGATCTCCCAATGTCAATGGGAACATTCGGCACTTCATTGCGTCCGATGCCCCACATCCGGTCATGTAAATCCGGAACTTGATCAAATGGGTCTCCGGATCCGATCTCCCCTCATATAGAGGTGTTTGAGGAGGAGCGATCTTCGGTTGTACGGGGGCAAGCTCGATCTGGGACGCGAGCGGATCACTCGGTCCGGCGATCGATCTCTTGGCGCCTGCCCCAGTTTCTAGGAGCGCCTTCATTTCGTCGAGCTGGCGCTGCATGGCGGTCATCGCCGTAGCCTGACTGCTCGCGGATTAGCTTTCGGAGTGGGAGCCAAGGCGATCATGTTACTGATCTCCTGGCCCCATGGTAGGTGACGAGTTCTCCGCCACCGAGCTCAATTCTTGGGCGAGTGGGAGCCCGTTGGCCAGCCTGTCTTCTGGGAGTCGGGTATGCCGAACTCCTGGTGACTGACTCGGACTCCGATGTCTCCCAGCTGGGGCCTGAATGCCCGGGTCGCCATGAGGGATCACTCCCTAGGCGGCTGAAGACGGAGTCGTCCCGCCTTACGAGAGCCTTTTCCTGCGGCACGGGGCTTTCTATCGATTTCTCAACATATAGCCCCTTGAGCTTCCGCTTGCCTGCTCGGAGGATGGCTGATGGAGTAATGGTGGGCGAGTCGCATTCCCTCCATCGCTCCCTGAGGATGGCCATAGCCTCCTCTATCTGTTCCGCGGTTTTGAACTGATCGAGTGAGAGGCTGGGACCGTCCTTCGGGGGTGGGAGTGAGAGCCTAGCGTCGCCGCGGTCGCCTTCCGCCGTATGTTGGGATTCGGTCTGGGCCGGAATGAGATGTCCGGCAGATCGCAGGGTGGCTCTTTTAGAGGTCGTAGCAGACGTCATGTTTCTGAAAGTTTTTCTTTGAAGAACAGTGAGTGTTTCTTCAAGTATATGCCTCGGAGAACAGTGAGTGTTCTTCGAGAAGGTCGGAATAAAAATGAAGGTTAAGATCCCCTCCTTCTAGCGCCAATTGTTGTTACCCAAAATATTATCCGGAGATGATATTGCTGGAATGGTCGAGTAACAAACAAATGCGAGAACACTTCCGTGGGAAAGTAAATAACACAAGATTTGCCGGGGTTGTTAGTCCCGGGCTTGAATGCTCTCGCGAGATGTTATTAATACAAATACTTTGGAGTAGAAATATTAATGTTAGAGGGCAATTACAATGAGTATAAAAACTCTAGTTATCTTAGCTATAGAACGTGAAGATTGCCGGAAGAACCAGATATGATGCTCTGTGAGTTCTTGCTTTTTATGTTCTGTATACGTGAATGAGTTTCACTGTGTTGTCTCTGTACTGTTTTTCACTCTCTATCAGTATGTGTGACTGAATTTCCGTCAAGTAATTTCACCGTCCTTTGGCCACTGTTGGAGGCCTTCTATTTATAGGAGAAGAGGTTGCTAGGTCCTCCCCGGCGATCGCGGGCGACCGCCGTTTTCTATATTAGAATAAGGTGGGCGATCGTCCCATCACGTGGGACTGTTTCCTTAAAGTCTGAGGCTGCTGCTGGCATCTATATGTGCGAGCCAATGAGAAGTCCGCACGCATCCTGAGTCGCTGTTTGGGGGGGACCCACTTTGTACCTTTAGGCAGGCTTGTCGGTAGGTGTGATGGTGGTGACAGGCTGGGGTCAAAAGGCCTTATCTTGTGGCACCTTTTGCGGATCTGCACGTGGGTCTTCATCCGAGATTCGGTCTTCGACGACTCTGACGGATGTCGGATTCATACGTGGTACGGGACGATCGTCTACAGTCGGACATTATAGATGATTGCCAGATGCCGATAGACGATCGCCTCAGACGTCGATCGCTAGGCGCTTGCCCAGCATCTGTCTTCTTTGTCTGTCTCTTGAACATTGTGCCGATCGCCATCGAGGCGTATAACTCGTCGCACAACATAAGGAGTTACCTGTATTCATGTAATAATTAATGGCACATGTGTATGGGCCACACGCGCGCCGCTGCCGCCACCCACCCACCTCACCTCGGCCTCGGCCGCGGCCGTGTGCCGCGTGCCGTGGACTGTGGGTCTTGGCCTTGGCCTTGGCTTTGGTCTTGATATTGGACTTGGACTTGGATCTTGGATCTTGGCAATTGGTCTTTGGGTGGTCTTTGGGCCTGGTCGTGGGCTAGGCCTTGGCCTGCCTAAAGATTTTTTTGGATAAGCTCAACAACGTAGTTGGGCTCGTATGTGCACATAAGGATGTCGAGGTACATCCCTCAAGCGGTTAAGTAGCTGATTACAGTCTAGGTGCCTGTTCAAATTAAAAACGGGCAGTAACCACTGCATTTGAATTGTGTAACTCCAGTGTTCAATGCAGGCATGAATGCCTGCATTATGACAGCCATTAGTGTTGTGTTTAAATCCTCTGCAGGTGAGATGCCTATATATATATATATAGGTGCATGCTCATTGCATTCCATACACTTGGAAAAACAAACATTACACTCAAACAGCTTTTCAGCATTCTCTGCATTTCATAAGTCACAGCTTTGTCCTCACCTCTTCCGGAGCTCTCCAATTTGCGGTGTACTGTAGAGACGTAAAGTCGTTGACCTTTGAGGACGAGCCGTCAATCCGTGAACACTACCGGGGCGTTTCTCGTCTTGCGAGCAGAAGGCATCTTCGAGCGACTTCTACAACAATCTGGTTTCGTTTCCAGTTTTTGTTGTTTCAGTTATTTACTTGTATTTCTGGTTTGCTTCTTGTTAGTTCAGATTCCATTTTCTTTTTTCATTGTATTTTCAATTCTGTCTCGAGTTCTGTAGTTTCTGGGTTTCGAGTTGTAATTTTATTTTCTAGTTGTAATTTTCCGCCCAGCAAGTTTCTACGACCGAAATTTCCAACATAGGGATGGGTGACAACACTTGCATTGAACAATTTCAAATGGAGATGAATGCATTTGCAATATTTTGTTTCATTCTCGAAAATGTTGGTGCAGGATTTACTTGGCTGGTGTACTATCGTCCTAACACATATCACATATCCAATCCGAAAGATAGAAAAAGCTTACCTAAATGTCCAAATTTGTTTTTCGCCCGACGAACTGGAGCCGGAGTCGAATGTTAAAAATACTTTATCAACAATTGTCATCCGACGAACCCAATAAGAAAGACGGGGATCAGAGTTATTGTTTTTGCCTTATGGATTGGGAAGATGAGGAGCACCCGATCAGATTTAAGTGTATGTGGTATGTCGGAAGAAAAAATCAAATACCGTGAAAATCAAATGTACTACACTTAGTGGACGAAAGTAGTAAAAGTTTTTAAATAACAAAGAGGATGAATAGGTCTTCATAAAAAAAGAGTGGTAAAGGGAAATAAATGAATGAGTAAATGGCTTATGTAAATAACTCTAATTTTTTAGCTTACCCAATAAGTCATTGCTTTACGGAATAAGCCACAATCGAACCCACGTATAGCTTTTACCGAGTAAGCCATATAGGTCATTTAGCCTATTACCGAACAACCCCTTACTCTTACTCATTATATCCTCTTGTTCTTGTAGCTCTAGTCTTTTTTTTTATAGTTTTCGTTGCTAAAATATACTCCTTCCGTCCCAACAAACTTAAAGCGTTTGACTTTTTTTAGTCAAACTAATATTTTTTGACCATAATTATTTATAAATTTATAATTATAAAAACTTTTAAATTATAATATTTTAAAACTTACATTTCGTGATAAATCTTTTTCTATTAATACTGTATCATAAATAATATATTTTTTTTATAAATTTATTGTCAAAATTAAAAAATTTGATCAGGAAAAATAAATGCCTCAAGTTGGGACAAATGGCAATAATTGTTTTTAAGACCTAAACCTCGTTCCAGAGAGCGTACCGGGAACGATCCTATGAATCACGACCTCAGTTTAAATTCTATTTTACGTAGGGAAGGATTGAGATTTATTTTGATATTCTTTTTTTTTTTTGGTTAGATTCACTTTGATATTGTTGTGATTTAAAAAAAATTATTGCAGTTGTGACGCAAAATTAATCACATGTGACTTTAAACAGATTTGTATTTGGTAAATATTATTTTTTAAATTGCTTTTAAGATATCAAATATAAATTTTTAATATTTTCTATGACAGTAGTTTCCGTAAGCAATCGTAGTGCTGCTTCCAAGATCTGCTGTCAGTGACTCATAAATTATAAAAAAAAAAGTTGTTTTTTTATCTATCAAATTATATCAAATATAAAAAATTCATCGAAAAACCGATAATTTCCGTGCTAGGCTCGCCAGATAAAACATGATCCGAGTACAAACCGCCTCATGCACCTACAAAAATTAATCATCAGAAAAAAAAATCGTTCTTTAACAAAAATGAAAATTATAGTATAAAGTGTGAAACAAATCACTAGCAAAAAGTGAAAACATTCTAAAATTTAATATTACAAAACAAATTTTAGAAAGCGTAAACTTCTTAGGACTAGTCTGAGAGCACCTAATGTCATGATAAAGATCACTATTCACTCTAGGAACAAATATGAGCATCTGAAAAAAATATAGTTTCTCATTATAAAATAAAAATACCGAATAAAAAATAATATCACAATGCAAACTTAAGTCCTTCATATTTAATGTTTAGACTCCCCCCACTTTCTAAGGCAGTAGCAATGGAGTTCAATGTATGGATTAGGGATGGCAATGGGGCGGGTCGGGCGATTGCTTATCAGCACCGGACCCGATTAAAATTAGCCCCTGCACCCGCCCAGACTCGCCAAAATTTTTTCGGTCCGCCTTGACCCGCCGGTTCAGGTACCCAGACACCGCGGGATTATCTTTTTACTCGAATTAATATTATATATATATAATATACAACGAATTTAATTATATTACTACTTTAATATATATATATATATATATATATAATATTACTAATTTAATTACTAATATATATTTAATTTATTAAGTATTAATATTTTATATATATATATATAATATTACTAATTTAAATTTATTACTAATTTAATAAATATTATATTACTAATTTAATTACTGATATATATTTAATTTATTAAGTATTATTAATAATATATATATATATATTATATATATATTATATATGTATATTATATATGTATATATATATATATATCGGGGCGGGTTCGGGGTGGGTACCCCATACCCGGAATCGAACCGGACCCGAACTTATTTTTCTCTACCCGCCCCAGACCCGAACCCGGACCCAAATTTTATTACCCGAATTGGACCCATTCGGGTAAAAACCCGCGGGTACCCGAACCCGCGGTTTTTTTGCCATCCCTAGTATGGATGGCAATGGGGTGGGGCGGGGCGGGGTGGAGCCGGGTAGGCGTTACCCATTTCGAGAACCACAGATCAAAATCGGACTCAGAATCGGCCCAGAACCATGAAAATCGTTCAGGTAATACCAAAAACTATCGATTCTTGGTCCGGTTTACCCACGCGTATCCATATTGTTTTTAAATTAGGTTATTTATATAAACTTTAATATAAAAATTAATAATATTAAAGTTACAAATTTATATTTTCTCATATTTTATTACTCTTGTATCCAATTAATTAAATAAAAGGATCTTTAATCCTTACAATACTATTATTAAGTAAAGAAAATGAGCGGTGTTAGAAAATCTAACTTGAATGGGAGCTGCATATAAAATAATTTATTCCTTTTTATACTTATATTCATATAAATATATATTATATAATTGAATTTTAGGGCAGTCTTACGGTGGGTATATGTATACCTAGACTCGCCCCAGACCCGTGATTTTTTCCCCTACCAACTCAGACCCGGACCCGAAAATGACTACTCGAAATAGACCCGTTCGGAAAAATACCCGCGGATACCCGCACCCAAAATCAATTTTGCCATCCAATGAACCATGGGCCGTCTTTATCATTGTCGCCATCCATGATCAGTCTTTACGTCCATCATCAACTAATATATATATATATATATATATATATATATATATATATATATATATATATATATGGATTGATTATAGTGGAAATCCCTTAATGATGAAATATAAAAACCAATCTATACTTGTTGCATTATTAAGTAATTTCATTGTATATTTGTTACTATTTGTTGCATCAAGCTGTTCGCTAGTATATGCAATAATAATGCAATAAAAAATACATAAATGCATATAATCCTACTCATCTACAGCCGTTAGATCACTAATATCAATGACCTAAAAGTTTCTAGATTTCACAAGATAATTAGTTTTCATATATATATATATATATATATATATATATATATATATAGGGATTGGATATGGTGGAAATCCTCTTAATGGTGAAATCTAGAAATCAGTTGCATTATTAAGCAATTTCATTGCATATTTGTTATTATTTGTTGCATCAAGCTGGTCGCTAGTATATGCAATAATGATGCAATAAAAAAAATACATAAATGCATATAATCCTACTCATCTACAGCCGTTAGATCACTAATATCAATGGCCTACAAAAGTTTCTAGATTTCACAAGGTAATTAGTTTTCATATGATATATATGGACTAGTTCTGGTGAAATGAGATTTAAGTTAAGAAATAAGAATGAATTTGATCCATAGATCTTGATTAAATGGATGGTCCAGATTTATTCTGACAAAAATGTATGATGCATGAAATGCAATATTTTAATGCATCGATATTTTGGTGCATATAATGCATAATTTTAATGCATTGTATTTTTGATGCACGAAATGCATATATTGCATGCATAAGTCAATATGGACCGTACATCACACAAAGATCAATGATTCAGATTTATTCTTATTTCTAACTCAAAAAAGTTACTCTCTCTCTCTCTCTCTCTCTCTCTCCTCTCTCTCTCTCTCTCTCTCTCTCTCTCTCTCTCTCTCTATATATATATATATATATATATATATATATATAATTGAGTCGAGTTGATAGACGACTCGCATCGAATCGAATATAGGTTTCAGGTGTCGGTTCGACTAGACTTACGAGTTGTGATGAGCCGATCAAACAAGTCGTGGCGAGCCGGTCAAACGAGTCGTGGCGAGCCGATTCAACAAGCTTCCTAACTTTTGAACCAGGCTCGCCTCATCTGTCATCGGGCTGAGTCAAACAACAAGCTGGCTCACCACGAGCTACAAACAGTTAAGCTTGTCGAGTCGACCTCAAACCAGCTCATGGACCAGCTCTACTTCCTATGTTCAATATATAACTTTGATCATTAATATTTGTAGTTATTTATTAGTGAAATTTATAAAAAATATTGAAAATATATTGAGACACATCTAATAATATTTTATATGTTAATATTTTTTTAGCAGTAATAGAATACGATAAAAAATTAGTATATAAATAGTACAATTTTATAAAATAAAAAGAACAGGGGAAACATGAGATGAGAGAATCATATTTATCATGTTTATGGAACCAAAAATACACCTGGCATCTGTATATGACATTAGGCCGGAGACTGGTACGGTTCCCATGTGTTGAGTTGTTGACAGAACCATTTACACACACAAAACAAAAAAAAAAAGAAAAAAAAAAACCTTGTCTACCATAACGGTTCAGTTCTAATTATATTTAGTGAAGATTTATTTAAGATCCGGACCGGTTCCAACATTTCGGCTCCCTAAATTTAACAAGAAAAAATTCATTAGAAATTCAAGAAGAAAAACAGGAAAAGAAAAAAAAAAAAAAAAAACTCCAGCACGCCCCTCTTTGACCATTCCTTTTTTCTTAACCAAACCGCTAAACATGTATATACAAGAACCGAACCGGCAAGAGAAACTCCTATATATATATATAAGAATCAAATGAAACCTATTGTTACCAGTTCGGTTCAATTCTAATGTTCTGGTTTCAAATTCTCTTGCATTTGATTTAAAAGGACGTCTTTATATGATATAAACCAAATCAGGTTCCACCAATAACACAAATTAATCCCAGATTCCCGCAGTTTCTTAAATAAATAAACACCGACCGAATATACATTTACGCCTTCGTAAAAACAAATCATGGCTTCATTAAAATTTCATTGATGTAGTTAAGGACGCGGTCGACATCAACTGTCCACGCTACCGAAACAGGAGAAAAGCCTGACCATGCGTTGCTCGAGTTCCATCTGTGCATCAAATTAATAATATATCAAAATAAGATCATTCCAAATAAGTGCATTTTTCTGAATATTAAAATCTTTTTTTTTTTAAATAAAAATAATAATAAAGTATACTTCTTTAATCCCTGATCCATTAGTGTATGCCCCACACAGATACCCTGTGTCTCAACCCTCACAGCTCCTTTCTTGAAGGTAAAAAGATCAGGTCTCACTAGTGCCACAAAACTGACGGGATCGTGAAGGAAAATTCCTGGACGAAGCAAACATCGAGTACGAGTCTTATAAAAGGGTTAGCGAAAGGTGACAGCGAACGAGACACAAGAACAAATGTGGACATTAGAAACAGTGTTTCATCATCATCATCAACAGCACCTTAATCCCAACTATGTTGGGGTCGGTGGCATGAAGATTATAGTGTCGTTTAATTGTCTAAAATTAGTTAACACCATAACTCATGCAAATAACAAAGTGGCAAAGTTTTACGCCGGATGCCCTTCCTGTCGCAACCTTCATATGAAGGAGAAATAGAACGAAATTCCAAAACCGTCAACATCATAGTTTTTTCCATTTATATGGAAAATATCATGAGACGGCGATGAGTTTGAGATAATTGCTATTGTCATGTCACAATACGTGATCGATATTGTAAAATCAACACATACATCATGGAACAATGTGTTTATTTACCAAAAATACCCTTGTGGATTAGCCATCTTTCCAAAATTACCAATGGTACCTCCAAGCAAAATATAATTCTCAAGGGTGTGTTTGTAATTGGGAAAGATGGTTGTTTTATTTTTATTCCTTGTAATTGGGTCAAAGAGAACTATTGACAAAAAATATTACCACAAACCCCATCAGATTTCACATGCCAGTCGCGATAAAATTTGCAAATATCGCATACAAACTGCGCATGCCTTCCCTTCGACTTCCTTAGCTCGTCCAGGTGCATGTCTGAAGACAATATGGCGGAATGAGAAACTATTTCATACACGAAACCAGTTGAGTGGAGGGAAACCAAAAAGATTCATGAAACTGATCCAAATTCAACCTGTCAATTTGACTTGCGTCGTAATATTTATGCCGACAACATCGATATTTGCCCCCGAAGTAAACACAATATCTGCAGCTTCCGGGTCCCCGTAAATCTGCGAGTCTCACAGGCTAAAATGTGAATGCCTTAACTGAGATGAAATTTCTGTACAAAGTCCTTATAAGAAGTATGCAATACAAAGTCGACAGTGGGGAAAAAAATTGGACTCTCGTGTTTTTTCAAGATGTTAGGCAAACTGTGGCAAAATAAGGCTTTAACAATGAGTCCATTGAAACCAAATCCCGACCGGCATTTGATGGACATGTAAGATTTTTGCATTAAGGTATAAAGCTTTCCTATATACATTGACAGGCTGCAACATTGTTGATGGGTCTCCAAGGCTAGTCCGTGGACTTCACACTTCGTCCGCAACTCATAATTTTACGCTGAGTCTGGTCCCAGCCCCCCAGATTTGATGCCCTCCCCAAGAGTCGAACATGTACCTCCACGTGGTTAGGATTCATTGCAACTCCTGGTACCATCAGCGCCCATGAGCCTGATGGTACTAGACTTGCAATAAATTCCTACCTAAATCTAGAGGATAGGGATTCGAGTCATGGAGAAGGCAAAAAACCTGGAACTAGGTCTAGCATAAAGCCATGAGTTCCGGGCACGATCCTCGTACCCCGTCAATAGAAAGGCATCCAGGAGTTGCAACGAATCCTATCTAACCTGGAGCAACTGGGTTCGAATCTTGAGGGCATAAAACCTGAGAGCAGGCCCAACGTAAGATCCTGAAGACCCGTCAACACGTATACAACAACATTACCCCAATGCCTCAACAGCTCCCGCAAAAAGCGGGGTAAGGGGGGATCGGGTGTACGCAGCCCTACCCCTGTCTCAACACAGAGAGGCTGTTTTCGGATGATCCAAAATGAAAATTGCATCGAGAATTGCATGGAATGACTAGTACTTCATGAGAAAAAGAAGTGCAGCCAGTTAGTAAGTCATTTTGTTTTACTCCATTATAATCCATAACCTTTGGCTCCATTGGAAACAATGGAAACCCATCAACACGTATACATTATACTTAAAAAAGCCGAGTGACAAATAACTATAGATGGTATATTCTAGTTATAGAGTTAACTTGGGGATGCGAGTCATTGTAATAAGGAATTATTGTTAATACACACACACACAGAGAGAGAGAGGTTAGAAGTATTTCCCCCAAATCCAAAGATTTTTGCAAGTAAGAAAAAATCCAAGTTTGATGAATGTTTTTATTTCTTATTTTCTTATTTAAACAGGGGGTGAAGTGTGATGCAAAACCAAACTTGAAGGCTTTTTGGTAATTTCAACAAACCTCGATATTTTGTAATCAGCCCAATTCTCAGGGGGCCTTTTGTAGTTACTTCTTGTAACAAAGAAGAGAACATAAAGGTATAAACTACATACATTTGCTTCAGCAGCAGGATTAACATTTCCCAATGCAAAGAAAGCTCCACCAAGTACCACAATTTTCTTCACTTTGCTTGCAAATGAAGAGTCTCTCTTTATAGCCTAAATCAAGAAACAAAGATATATATTTTGAGTAAGTGTACAAACCCGGTCGGTCTGAACATCTAAAATTGCAATATATAAAAAATAACAAGTTACCAACGCAAGATTTGTAAGAGGCCCCAGTGCAAGTACAGAAACTTCACCAGGATATTCAGATATTTTATCGACCAGAAATTGAGATGCGGATTTTTCAGATTTCTTGGATTTGGGAGGAGGGATGGGGATGTTGCCCAATCCATTTGAACCGTGAACGAAATCGGCAATACGTGGCCGTCCTCTCTGTATAATATGATTTTGAAGTTTATATGATCAGGCTACAGAGAGTACAATACTTGGTAAAGAAAAAAGTTAAATGAAATTCTTATTCTCAACTTCTTTTAGGATTTATAAAAAAAAAAAAACAAGGACACAAGTCTCTCCACAAAGACGATTTTGAATGTACCTTCATAAAAAATAAAAACTTCAATTTTGTTTTATTTCCTCTTCCAAACGCCATCAACATCTAATTTTCAAAGACTTCTAATTTCTACTGCTACAAAATCACTTTTTTTTTTTCTTTCTAAAAGCATAATCTCAATCCATCTAACGAACAATCTATTAAATAGCGCACATCATTAACCTTTGATATATTTTATTTTACCTTTAATGGTTCAGGATTGCCCTCTGACACGGGAACATCTGGACGTCCAGCAACCTCACACTATCCTTTTTTTTGCATTAAGAACAGTAATTGATCATGAATATGTCCCAAAAACAAGAACCCAAAACACACACAAAGCAGTTATATCGGCTAAAACAAAAACAAATACCAGAATCAATGCATTACGTGTGGCGTCCTCTGTAGTAACATTGCCAAATATTGTTGTCAATCCTAGTATATCTAGATCCGGTGACTGAAACGCCATTAATATTGCCATGCTATCATCTGCAAATCAACAGAATGAAATGGCCCTTGTTTCAGAGTAGTCAAGGCACGCTGCAGTAAAACCTCTATAAAAAATGGGCAGTGTGTGAACAGTGCAAGCCTAGACGTTGCCATATAAAAGAACGGAGAATGTATTGAGAATATATGGTTACAAAGAATTGTCCATTTGTCAAGTGGGACGGATGGAGTATTATATATAGAGGTAATTAGATAGTTCCAATATTAATTCGGAGAGGTTTTGACCATATATCCTTCTTATGTTCATCGACTAAGCCTGCATACTAACCATATATGCCAGAAAAATAAAACCTTCTTGTTATGGTTCCCAGAGTTAATGGAAGTAAAAAAAAAAAAAAAAATACCAAGTGTTTCAAAATCAAGTATAAAACCTCCAATTTAAGAGTTAAGATTATTTACTTTTATTTTATTTAATCATAAAATCAAATTACCCATGACCCAAAAAATAAATAAACAAACAAATAAAAGGAATACAATCCCTAATTACATAAATTGAAGGAGTGTGGGTTCGTAATCTTACCAATGCCAGGATCGGTATCAATAATGATCTTCTCATGTTTCTTGTGAAAACAACTGTTTGAATCCGCCGGCCCATCAGTTCCATCGCTTCGAAGAGTCGACATCGCCACTTCTTCGTAAATGAGATCCCAACAAAAGTGCAGAAAAGTATGATAAGGGTTGTATCGCCAGCTCCGAGACTCGGAGTCTGGCGACGAGCTGCCCTCTTTTAATCAAAAGTTCTTTTTTTTTTTAAACAAACAAGAAGAAAACAGAGAAAAAGGTGAATGCCATATCCCTTTGCTCCCACCAACTGCCCATCTACTTTTCCTCTCTTCCATCTTTTATGGTTTTTTTTTTTTTTTTTTTTTTTTTTTGATACAGAGGTTCCTTACACTGACTAGCTTCTGGGATAATGTTGGCCCACAAGATCGCTAGAGTTAAATCGCGAGATGTGGCCCTGTGCTCTTAAATATCCTCAACTACCGCGCACAAGCGAGTCGTGCCAGTGATTGCCCACGCTGACCCCCAAATCCAACCGCAGGTTCCCACCGAGATCTGGCCTCCCACACTGCCGCTTGAAGCCCTCAATATTTAATTGTTCCACCAGCGTACAGGTGCCATATGTTTAGTGGGTTGTGGAATATAAAATGGATAAATTAGACAGTTTAATACATTTTATAAAAGTTTATAAAAATATCAAAGTACTAAAATTATTATAAAAATCACAATTTAAGTTAGTATTCAAATACAATATATCAAATAACTAAACCGATATTTGTAAGTCTCTAAATGCAAGATACTTCTGGAAGCTGAGTTGTTAGATACTAGACAATTGATATTCAAATGTATTATTTCAGGTAACCGAACTATCAATTACAAGTATCAAATGTAACGTTTTCGTAATATTTTCTTTGTGTTAGATTTGTATGATTAATTTATAAATAGTATATAGATATGTAAAAAAAAGAGTTATGGGAATTTCTACAATGGTTTTTATCAGACGGAGTTTTGGATCGAGATTCAATTTTTAAATCTGGGGCGCAAAGCCTATTAACACGAAAATCCACCAAAAAAAATAATTGGAACATCCGACTATGATAGATGTTTCAACATGTATACTTTCAAATGTTAGAAACAGAATTATACAATATTGGGCGAGGGTTGGCTTGCTCAGTTACTCGTTGGTTCTTTTACTAACATTATCTCTCCTTCAACCTCATGGTATCTTCCGTGTCTTGTGGTTTTTTTGGCAGGTCTGGAAGGCACGCAATGAGTTGTTTTTCAATCAACAAATACCTCATGTGGAAGTCACGCTTTCTCGTATTAGATGCTATACGAATGAACTCAACCTTGCATTTCCTGCTCTCGCTAGGAGGAGTAATCCAACGGTGATAACCACCTGGACCCGTCCACCTCCAACGTGGATGAAACTCAATACTGATGGTAGCAGACGGGAAGGCACTAATAGAGCTGCTGGGGCCGGCTTACTCAGAGATGATAATGGTACCTTCATTTGTGGCTTTTCACAGCTGTATATTGACGTTTCCATCACTGTAGCGGAGCTTCTTGCTCTTCGTGATGGACTAGAAATGGCATGGTCGAGGCGAATCCCAAAACTTCAAGTGGAGATTGATTCAGAGGCGGTCTTCAAGCTTTTTCTATCACATGACACCTCTGGGCACCCTTTACATAATTTGCTAGAGGACCGTAGGGCTCTCAAGACCCTCCCGTGGGAATTCAACGTCTCCCATACTGAACGAGGGGGTAATGCGTGTGCTGACTACTTGGCCAAGATAGGTCATGATCAAATCGGGTTCCAACTATTGAATAAAAGGCACTTTGATTTTCTTGTTTATTTCCTTTCCGGTGGAGCAAAAAAAAATGTTAAAATAAACGTTGTTTTATATTTAAAGGTAAATTTTAGACAATTTCAACTTATGTATTGTTATCATTTAGTAGTAGAGGACAGATAAATTGTGTGGATTATAATTGCTTTTTTTTTTCAAAGTAGGATAATTTAGACACCTTATATTTTTCATAATTCGTGTGGCCAAAGTTAAGACAGAACTTACTCAAAATCAAAATCAAAATGTATCAGTCCCCCGGGGCATAGCTCAATGGCAAAGGAGGGGGGCATAAAGTTGTGCTGGAGGCATGTAGCGTGGGTTCAATTCATGGTGGGAGCCTTCTGCTCTTTTCTGGGGTTGGACCTTGCGTGTGTTATCAGTTGACTTGTACTCAGACTCTGGTTATTGAGGCACATCCCGCGATCTAACCGGTGGTAGGGAAGAGGGACTGGAACTACGACCCCCAAGATTCAACCTGTGTCATCAAAAAAATCAAAATGTATCATTTCCACAAAATTTAAAATGGACACAACAAAATTCTCGCTCCAATGTTAATAGTTCCAATGAGGAGAGTTATTTGCTATTTTTGCATAAGTGTTTGGGTCCCATGGAGATCTAATGATGGTTAGCAAATACGGAGGAACCTTTCCGCTGATATCATCAGGGTTCCGTTCATGGAGGATCCCCACGTAATACATCTCTTGTTGGATGCACGATACGTAGCGTGTATGTGGGGTACAGATTGATGCACTAGGTGGAGCACCCCGCATACACCCCACATACACCCAATAAGGGATGCACTACTTGGGATGCGAGCAATGAATCCCTTTCGTTTGTGCTCCTGTTTTGGGTTCTCCTCCCCAATCTACCCACCTTTTCTACTAATTTTGTTGCTCAGCCGAATGAGATGGAAAGTTGGAAGTCATGTCACCCCTCGTGCACATGACATTAGAGAGGACGGAGTGGTGATCGGGTAGAGGATGGAGTACCAAGTACCCGAGCGGGTACACCGCCCCGCCTAGCCCGGGTACATGGTTCGGCTATGTAATTCGAGCTCCGAGCTCGCTTGGCTACCCGTGATGAATTTGTATATTCGATCGTTTACAAACGGTAATATGCATTAAATAAAAAAAAAATCCCCTTTAAAACTAAATAACATACACTCATCTCTCCAAAAAAAAAATTACCCTCACCTTTCAAAAAAAACACACACTAATCTCTCCAAAAAAAAAGTCTTCCGATTCTTCCGATTACGTTATTCCTTCTTCGTCCGACGAGCTATCCACGGGTAGCTCGTTGCAAAATATGCTTCAACTAGCGGCTCAGTATTATGAAGACACGGCAAGCTCTAGCCGAACTAGGAAAATGGAAAATTCTCAAAGGAAAATGGAAAATTCTCGATCGACCTCTCAGAGCTATGACCAAAGCGAAGATTGCCAATCAGGTTCATGCGTGTGTTATTTTGCACTATATGGTTATAAAACGCGAGGGGAGGGCAATCTCACCGGTTCATATAATGGATGCGCCGGTCCAGCCAGTGTTCGACGACAGTGTGGTAGCGGAGTTACTAGACGAATTTCTCCATGACCGTCTTCGATATGATCTCACGGAGCACGTAGCATGTGAATACTTACCGCATCTCGATGATTAGTGGGTTTTTTTTATTTTTATCTAGTTATTTTTAGGTATTATGTTATGTTTTTTTTAAGTATTATGTAATGTTTTTATTTTTAATGAAATGGTATGTTTTTATTTTAAATATTGTATGTGATTTTATGTATTTAAAAAAAATGGAATTAGATTAGAAGTACCACTCCCTCCACGTAGGGTAGTGTTAGGGTAGTATTGGGGTAGTTTTGAATTGGAAGGTTTTTATTGGATAGAAGTGATGTGGCACTCCCAGGGTATTAGGGTACTAGGGTACCACTCCCTCGTCCCTTACCTTTTATAAATCTTATAATAGTATTAAAATAATGATGTTATCAAATCGTGTGCATATTAGTAAAAAATCGAAGCATGTTAAAATTACTTAATTTCGACTTTATTACTTGTAGATTAATAATAAAAAAACTCATTTAAGTAAAATAGAGTTTAACTTAAAATATTATATGTTAAGATATAGAGAACTATATAAATAATAAAATAAAGTACATTACACTGAAAATGAATACATCATGAAATAAATAAAATACAATTTATTACTAGACATGACCATGTTTAGGGCATTTTGAACTACGTCTTCTATGCCCCTCTTGTCATCGTCCACAAACAATGTTGGGGGGAATTTCCCGCCACCCAACATAACATATTCAGATGTACACTTGGAAAAGTTGCAGCAAAATCGATGTATACCCCACTCACCCGTGAAGCCACTTCCTTCCATTTTCATGGCTTCGATAATTCCAGCATGTCTGTCAGAAATAATAAACACACCCCTTCTATTCTGCCACACATATATGCGAAGGTTGTACAAAAACCAAGACCAATTGACAGTCGTTTCTTCATCAACTAAGGCATAGGCAATGGGATATTGTTGATTATTTGAATCAGATCTCATTGCAACTAATAATTTCTCGTTGTATTTTCCTTTTAAAAAGGTACAGTCAATATTGATAACAGGTCGGGCATGTTGCCATCCATCAATCATTGGCTTGAATGCCCACCAAACGTGTTTGCACAGAGATGTGTTGGGTTTTTTTACATCTGGTTGAGCATCAATGAAAGCAATTGTATGTAGATTAAAATACATCAAAGCACTAAGAAACATAGGCAATTTAGTATAAGCAGTCGTGCAATCACCATAAACATCTGATATTGCCTTTTATTTTTCGATTCACGCCTCCTTATAACTAACATAATTGTTGTACATGGCTGAAATTTGATTCTCAATGTTGTTTACTTTCAAATATGGACTACAAATAAATAAATAATATAACAAACAACAAACACAATTATAAATAATTGTGGTTTTATTACATTTGCAATCATCCTAGACGTGAGTTTCTTGTGGTCTCGTTGAATTGTTCTCAAACAACAAATTATGTCCAGCAGGTACTTTGTGATTACAAATAAACCAGATCGCTTTGACTTCATAACCCGAAATCTCTACGGGCAATCTTTCACAACACACGTTGGGAATCGGGTCGGATAGGCTCGGATATGGCAATATCCATATCCAAACCCGAAAATTTAAGCCTTACCCGAACCCGATCCGAACCCGAAAGATACCCAAAAATTAATATCCAAATCCGATCCAACGGATTTCGGATTGGATTCGGATATACCCGAAACCCGAAATTTTTGGACTGGATTTGAATATTATCCGAAACCCGAAAATAAAATCCAGTTATTAACATCAATTATCCAGTTTGCAGAAGCAGAACTCATAAAATACAGCATATTCAATCCAACATCTCAGGTTTACAAGCATAGTTCAGCAAAATTTATTTTACAATAAAATTCAGTACAGTTTACACCCAAGAACAACAAAATAAGCTACAAGAAAATTCAGATCGGCAGCACTGCAACAGGGATCCTTGATTCTTTTTCCTTGCACGACGGAGATTAAAATAGCCAAAAAAAACTGCTTCTTTCATGCCTAAGATATACCAACAAAAAAAGAAAGCAAATTAGAAACATTAAAACATCAGGGGGCTTGTTTCTTTCACCAGTTTTCCAGAAAATTTTTATAAGAAAACACAAAAAATGAAAACTAGAAGACAGGAAAGTAGGACCAAGTTTTTTCATCAATAAAGCAGGACCAAGTTTTTTCGTCAATATTAAAACATCGGGGGCTTGCATTTCATCATTATTTTTTCATATTTTGTATTTCACATAGATAAACATATCAATAAAGCAGGACCAAGTTTTTTTTAAAAATTGAAAAAATTTCTGAAAACTAGAAGACAGAAAAGTGGAAATTTTTTCCGCAAGTAAACAGCCCCTAAACTTTACTAATGTGAACAGTTTTAATTACCTCGCGTGTAATACATGAATCTTCCAATTCCAAATCTTTGTATATAGTTGCATATCTAGTAGACGCCTCACCTGAAATTTTGACAAGTTAAGCATTAAATCAGTAAAGCTTCATTAAAGCATTAAATCATATAAAAACATGTGATTACCTTGCATTTCGGCAGCCCACAACCAATTTTGAGCGCACATTAAAGCTTCTATTGTTTCAGAATTAAGCCTATTGCGATGCGGACTTACCAACCTGCCACCGGTGCTAAATGCAGACTCGAATGCAACTGATGATGCCGGAACAGCTAAGAAATCCCGAGCCATAAGTTGCAATGTAGGATATTTAAGCTCATTTACCTTCCACCAAGTCAATACATCACTTTTTTGCACGACCTCCTCATCCAAATAAAACTCCAACTCAGCTTTTATGGGGTCCCCCCTTTTTCGCTTTTTAGTACTAATGAATAAATCATATTGTGATGCACTTTGGGAGTTAGAAATATGACTAGAGCCTGTAGCACATGAATCACTGTTGCACTCACTATCTACGATACTCTTTTGATGGTACTCTTTACGCAAAGAATAACAAAGAACCCGAACGTGGTCAACTTTAGCCGATGCACTTTCTCCGAAGATCTTCTCAAAATAGAATTCCAATACGTCCATCTTGTACCTAGGATCCAATACCGCAGCAACTCCTACAACACCATGCATTACTTCCCAATATTTATCAAATTTTATCAACATTTGTTCTGCCATTGTCTGAATCATAATGTTTGAACTTTTACGCCATTCCGTGATTGCTAGTCGAATCTCACATATAGTAATAAAACAGCAATTGGCAGTGGGATATTTTGTTCCGGAAAATACCTCAGTAGCCTTGAAAAAGAATTTTAATCTACTACAAACATCTTCAGCAAACTCCCACTCTTCTTTTGAAGGATGACATTTGTATTGATGAGAATATTTTTGAGCCAATCGACCAAACACATCCTTACACAAAAAAGCTGTTTCAAGCATCAAATAAGTTGAATTCCATCTAGTTGCACAATCCAGCCCCAATTTTTTTGTATTTGTGTTACGTAGCTCTCGGGCTGTTTCTTCAAATTTTTCTTCCCTCTTAGGGGTTGCCGTCCAATAAGCAACGAAATCTCGAATTTTTTCGAGTCCAACTTTCATCACATCCAATCCGTCTTTAACAATCAAATTGAGAATATGAGCAGCACAACGCATATGGAATAAGCAACCACCTGCAATAAGTTTAGAACTATCCAACTTCTCCAACAAAAGCTGAACCATGGCATCATTAGTCGAACAATTATCAAGTGTGAGACAAGATATTTTTCTATCCAAATTCTAATCCATCAAACATTCAAATAATTGATCACATAGGACGTCTTTAGTGTGTGGACAAGGAACATAGATAAACCTAAAACAAATACAACAAGTACTAATAAGAATCATTATAAACTAACATCGAACTCAAATACTAACCATAACTGCAATATGTAAATATACCACATAATGATGCTTTTTAGATGCCAAGAATTATCAATATAATGTGCTGTGATTGCCATGTATCCATTCTTTTGATTGCTTGCGGTCCACATATCACTATTGATGGCCACCCGACTTATGTTACTATCCAATAAACTAATTGTCTTCGCCCTCTCAAATTCATAAATTCGAAATATCTCATTTTTTATCGTTTTTCTACAAGTCACCTCGAACAATGGTTGAAGATATGATGAATAATGTAACACCCCAAACTAGGTGGATATTACAGTGCCGTGGACCCCCGACTGGGACCCACCAGGCGAATGAAAACTGATGAATTAAATAATATAATTGTAGTACCGAACCACATTATATTACCAAATGCTCCGATGAGGAGCTTAAGTACAAAACACCAGGACAATACCGAATACTAATATATTTTATATGAAGATAAAATACACCACCCTAAATAAATAAACATCCCAAACGGAATTTGCAGCGGAATTACAAATGAAGAGAAATAAGAATGACTGAAATGACTGGGGGGCCCTACTAGTATCACTGGGACTCCTCGCCGTCAACATGCTCTTTCCATGCCTTTGCCTTGCCGTGACCTGAAAACAATATCCCCTAACGGGGTCAGTTACACAGAACAACAATCCTCAAGGGTTGAAAATACACAATCATGATATAACTTTAGTTATGAAATATCCTTAGTTATGAATTAAGCTGAAGAGGAGCATCATAGTACGCCCGTAATGTTCTGTGCAAGTGTACAAGACGAATGACTGGACACACCCGTCCTTGCACCTAATTAGTCTCACGGAGGTAATCGTTACCGTGTGCACAGTCCAATGTATCGGTAACCCAATACATGACCATCGCGTACTCGACTAAAAATTCCACACATCCGCACCCGGCCACGCAATATGAACCCAGAAGGTCATATGAACGAGAATGACCATAATGAATATCAATGAATAATAATCCGACAAAGTCAAGAATGACTCACCGAGATGAAAATAATAGTGAAGTGATTGATAGCTCAATGAAATGATTGGAACCGTCGTTCCTCGTGAATGAAGTGATTATTCGAAAATTACAAGTCTCAATACGGTTAATACAATTATGAATGAGTTATGATTATGAATGAATCAACAACAAAAGGAATGAATATCCTTTTAACCGAGTAAGAATTAACTTACACAACACCGGTGACAATTGTCCTTCCACGAACAAACGTCCTAAATGAGATGTCGGTCGCTCGAACAACCTTGAATAACACAATTACTAACAATCCGCTCAATAAACGTATCAAACACGATTATTACTAATTCAAAACGTCGATACGACTAAACCAAGTTCATTGGGGTATAATAACAAACACGTTGTGGCCAATCTTCGATTGTTTACAATCAAACCTCAATTATACCAATATCAAATCCCCAAGAAGTGTTTCAAACCAACAAAACATCTTATCCTCAATTACAACCGGGTATTACATACTCCCCCCCTTAAAAAGAGTTTCGTCCCCGAAACTAAGGGTCAAACAACTCGGGATAAGTCTCCCACATACTCTCCTCGATTTCCCAAGTAGCCTCTTCGACTCCGTGTCTAGACCACTGAATCATGACCAAAGAAATCGTCTTGTTCCTCAATTGTTTGATTCGCCGTTCTAAAACTCGTATAGGATGCTCCTCATACGAATGATCATCCGCGATCTCGATTTCGTAGAACTGAAGTATGTGGCTCGGGTCGGAAACATACTTCCGCAACTGAGAGACGTGAAACACATTATGAATTCGGCTCAACGCCGGAGGTAAAGCCAATCGATAAGCTAACTCGCCTACTCGATCCAAAATCTCAAACGGTCCAATGAATCTCGGACTCAACTTCCCCCGTTTTCCGAAACGGAAAATACCTCAACTCGGGGATACCTTGACCAACACGTGGTCACCTGTCTCGAACTCTAGTGGTCGACGACAATTATCTGCATATGATTTCTGTCGACTCTGAGCGGTCAACAAACGGCTCCTGATCAAAGCTACCTTCTCACGAGCAGCTATAAGCATATCGGGCTCGGTGCCGATTGATTCTGATAAGTCGTCCCAACACAAAGGAGATCGACAACGACGACCGTACAAGGCCTCGTAAGGTGCCATCTTAATCGAAGTGTGCCAACTATTATTATACGTGAACTCAATCAACGGTAATTGGGCTTCCCAATCGTCTTTCCAATCGAGGACGCATGCCCTCAACATGTCCTCCAATGTCTGAATAGTCCTCTCTGATTGTCCGTCGGACTGAGGATGAAAAGCGGTACTGAGATTAAGCTGAGTTCCCATAGCACGATGAACTGATTTCCAAAAATGTGACACGAATCGTTCGTCACGATCGGAAACGATACTCTTAGGAGTACCATGCAATCTCACTATCTCTTTGATGAACAACTGGGCCAGTCTCTCGGGACCCAACGTATCCTTAATCTCAAGGAAATGAGCCGATTTAGTCAAACGGTCCATAATTACCCAGATTGTATTCATGCCATGACGACTCATCGGCAAACTCGTGATGAAATCTATAGAAATATCTTCCCACTTCCACTCTGGAATAGGGAGAGGTTTCAGCATACCCGCCGGTCGCTGATATTCAATCTTGACTTGCTGACAGGTTAAACATCTCGAAACAAATTCCGCGACTTCTCGCTTCATATTACTCCACCAGTAATTTTGTTTCAAGTCCTTGTACATCTTGCTAGACCCCGGATGAACGGAATAAGGGGTAGCATGAGCTTCTCTCAAAATCTAGTTTTTCAACTCGTCATTCGCCGGTACGCACAACCGATTCTTGAATCGCAATAGCCCATCCTCGTGGACCACAAATCCAGGGGCTTTCCCCTGAGCCACATCCTCACGGATGCGTAACAATGATGGGTCTGAACCCTGATTCGCTCGGATTGCCTCCTCAAGTGGCGATGAAATCTCTAACATGCAAAGTTGCCCTTGCACTCGCTGAAGCCAGACCTCGATCTCGAGTCTAAGAAATTCCTGCTGAAGCTCCTTCTGAACTGTTAAACGAGCAAGCATTTTCTCCTGAACGGACTTATGACTCAAGGCATCGGCAACCACATTTGCCTTACCCGGGTGGTACAGGATCTCGATATCATAATCTTTGATTAGTTCCAACCACCGCCTCTGTCGCATATTTAACTCCTTCTGAATAAATATGTACTTCAAACTCTTATGATCGGTGAATATCTGACAGGTGACGCCATAAAAGTAATGACGCCAAATCTTCAACGCGAAAACCACGGCTGCTAGCTCCAGGTCGTGGGTCGGATAATTAACCTCGTAAGGTCGCAATTGCCGTGAAGCATAGGCAATAACCTTCCCATTCTGCATTAATACACATCCGAGACCGTGTCCGGACGCGTCACTATAAACCACGAATCCTTCCGTCCCTTGTGGCAAGGAAAGTACAGGTGCCGAAATTAACCGGCTCATGAGTTCCTCAAAACTCCGTTGACACGCATCGGACCGAGTGTATTTCTTATCCTTTCGGAAAAGGTTCGTCAATGGTTGAGCGATTTTAGAAAATCCTTCCACAAACTGCCGATAATAGCCGGCTAATCCGAGAAAGCTTCGGATTTCCTTAACATTCTTCGGAGGTAACCAATCTTGGATAGCCTCCGTCTTCTGAGGATCCACACGCACTCCGTATGATGAAATCACATGCCCGAGAAACGTCACTTCGGACATCCAGAACTCACATTTGGAAAACTTTCCATAAAGTTGCTCTCGTCTCAACACATCGAGAACCTGATGAAGGTGAACCTCGTGCTCCTCTCGGTCACGAGAATAAATCAAAATGTCATCAATGAAGATAACCACGAACTGATCCAGATAATCGATGAAGACTCGATTCATTAACTCCATGAATACCGCAGGTGCATTAGTTAACCCAAACGGCATTACCACGAACTCATAATGACTATAGCGTGTACGAAACGCTGTCCTTGCGATATCCGACTCTCGAGTTCGCAACTGATGATATCCAGATCTTAAGTCGATCTTGGAAAATACTGAAGCTCCCTGAAGTTGATCTAAGAGATCATCAATACGGGGTAGAGGATACTTATTCTTGATCGTTACCCTGTCCAACTCCCGATAATCAATACACAAGCGAAAAGAACCATCATTTTTCTTGACAAACAACACTGGTGCTCCCCACGGGGACGCACTCGGTCGGATATAACCTTTCTCGAACAACTCCTCAAGTTGATTCTTTAATTCCTGCATTTCGGTCGGGGCCATCCGGTACGGTGCCTTCGATATCGGGGATGTACCGGGCTCCAACTCAATCGTGAATTCCATATAGCTCTGTGGAGGCAAACCAGGTAATTCGTCTGGAAATACATCGGCATATTCTCTCACTACCAGAATATCCGTCAACATTATTGGTGATTTCTCGATTTTGGTCAGATAGCACCAATAACCAATACACCCCTGACTGAGTAATTTTACTGCTTTCATCAAGTTGATGACCCTCCCGGAACAACTGGGATTACCTCCTTGAAAAACACATTCGACCCCATCGTCTGAAATGATAGTGACCATACGCTTACGGACACTAATGATGGCATCGTGACGATCCATCCAATCAATACCCACGATGTTCGTCTCTCGGCAAATCTACCACAATTAGGTCCGCTAGCCATACACGACCATGAAGCTGAATTGGACAATTCTGAATCTCATGATTTCCGATAATTCGTCTACCATCAGGTAGACCAATGACATACGGCTCACAACTAGTAGCACTACCCAGACGTAGCCTACTCAAACATGACTCGAAAATGAATGAATGCGATGTACAGGTTGAGATAGAATATCGAGTGTACCTGAGATCATCCGGGCCTCCGGATCGTCAGTCTTCTTCATCTCATAAATTCGGGGCTTGCTGGCCCCCGAACCGGATGCTCCCGTTTGATAGCTCTTGGATCCGCCTTTGTTTGCTCCCGTCGTCTTGAGCAGCCTTGAGTGGCTCGATTATGAGCAGTGACCGCCGGGGCCTGAGATGACGCCGGAGTAGGTTTGGAGTCCCTTCGGCAAAAACGGGCCTTATGCCCAACAATCCCACAGTTATGGCATGTGACAGTCTGCCTCGGACACTTGGTGCTGACATGACCAAGATCCCCACAGTTAAAACAGGTGATGGCCGAACTGGCCGCTCGGGACTGCGATTCCGCCGGTCTGGGCGCCACATGAGGTCGCTTAGAGAAAGTAGTGCCCGCACGAGGCTTCTTAAAGGTTGTCTGACCGCCTTCAGACTGATTACGATTCTTGGACTTCTTGCTAGCAGATGAAGGCTGTTGCTTAGCAATCTCCTTAGCAGTAAGCTCATAAGTAAGAGCCTTCTCGATGAATTCGGCCAGAGTGGTGCAATTATGATTAAGTAACTGCATCCGCATACGGGGTTTTAGCCTCTTGCTGAAATACTTAATCTTATCCGCCTCGGAGTGAATGATAGATGAGGCGAACGGAAGAAGTTCCTGAAATTTCTCGGCAATGGCGAGAACATCCTCGTCTGCTGAGGGTTCGGGAGTGAGTAATTCCGACAGTTTGGCCTCTCTGAGTGGGGCCGGATAATACCTCTCCATCATGAGAGTCTTGAATTGATCCCAAGTACATGATCCGTCGGTGGGCTTCAACGACAACCACCAAGAATGAGCGCTCTTACCCAGATAGTAAGCCGCAACTGAAACTTTGTGTCCTTCGGGACACTCTACCATAGCAAATAACTTCTCGAAATGCTCGAGCCAATGAACAATATCTGCCGGCTCAGATGAGCCCTCAAAAGTAGGTGGCCTTTGGCGAGAGATGTCGCCGATGATACTGCCCACACTCCTCTCTTGCCTATGAGGTGGCGGCGGAGGAGCCTGTTGATTTTGATTAGCTGAGTTATGCATCGTCTCCATCAGTTGTGCCATCTGAGTCATTTGGGCCATCATACCCTGCATAAAAGCGAGTGGGTCAACCCGAACACCTTCTGACTGAGCTGTGTCCCGGGTACGACTCCCCAATAGTGAATGATCACGTCCAGGTGAATGAGTGGCAGCGTCGCTGCTTGACGAGTTAGCATTATTCCTCGCGTTCGCACGTGTATTCACACGAGCTCTCGGGATTCGGCCTGCACCGCGGCCTCGTTCTCCGCGTTCTCTGCCTGCTCTCTCCATAATGAAGTAGGAAAGTCACATGATGATTATATCTCCCGCATAAATATCACGTTATGATTACATCATGAAATGATGAAAATGAGCATACGCGCTCTAACACAGTGATTACATGAATGATTAACTGAGGTGACAAGATTATCTGATGAAATTCCTGAAATGATTATCTTGAACAAGTTAACAAGATTAATGATATGATCCTCAAGATCAACAACTGAACTGTGAAATGAACTGAGTGATTAATGAGTTAACATGATCGTCCTGATCAAAATGAATGATGTTTGAGGATTGTTAACTGATGAATTACGAAGGAATGATTATTGCCAGAAATTATACCATGGCGTTAGAAGTCTTACAATTCTTTCGGTCTGATTGGCTCGGCATTTGCACAGGTCACACGTGACACGAAAGTCCAATGATACTAGTCCGATGACGATGATTTCAAATGAGACATGACTCGGAAGGTAGTATTCAAAACCACGCGCTCCGATACCAACTCTGTAACACCCCAAACTAGGCGGATATTACAGTGTCGTGGAGCCCTGATTGGGACCCACCAGGCGAATGAAAACTGATGAATTAAATAATATAATTGTAGTACCGAACCACATTATATTACCAAATGCTCCGATGAGGAGCTTAAGTACAAAACACCAGGACAATACCGAATACTAATATATTTTATATGAAGGTAAAATACACCACCCTGAATAAATAAACATCCCAAATGGAATTTGCAGCGGAATTACAAATGAAGAGAAATAAGAATGACTGAAATGACTGGGGCCCCCTACTAGTATCACTGGGACTCCTCGCCGTCAACATGCTCTTTCCGTGCCTTTGCCTTGCCGTGACCTGAAAACAATATCCCCTAACGGGGTCAGTTACACAGAACAACAATCCTCAAGGGTTGAAAATACACAATCATGATATAACTTTAGTTATGAAATATCCTTAGTTATGAATTAAGCTGAAGAGGAGCATCATAGTACGCCCGTAATGTTCTGTGCAAGTGTACAAGACGAATGACTGGACACACCCGTCCTTGTACCTAATTAGTCTTACGGAGGTAATCGTTACCGTGTGCACAGTCCAATGTATCGGTGACCCAATACATGACCATCGCGTGCTCGACTAAAAATTCCACACATCCGCACCCAGCCACGCAATATGAACCCAGAGGGTCATATGAACGAGAATGACCATAATGAATATCAATGAATAATAATCCGACAAAGTCAAGAATGACTCACCGAGATGAAAATAATAGTGAAGTGATTGATAGCTCAATGAAATGATTGGAACCGTCGTTCCTCGTGAATGAAGTGATTATTCGACAATTACAAGTCTCAATACGGTTAATACAATTATGAATGAATCAACAACAAAAGGAATGAATATCCTTTTAACCGAGTAAGAATTAACTTACACAACACCGGTGACAATTGTGCTTCCACGAACAAACGTCCTAAATGAGATGTCGGTCGCTCGAACAACCTTGAATAACACAATTACCAACAATCCGCTCAATAAACGTATCAAACACGATTATTACTAATTCAAAACGTCGATACGACTACACCAAGTTCATTGTGGCATAATATCAAACACGTTGTGGCCAATCTTCGATTGTTTACAATCAAACCTCAATTATACCAATATCAAATCCCCAAGAAGTGTTTCAAACCAACAAAACATCTTCAATACGATCAAAAATCCAATATGAATATCCAAATTCGTGATTTCAACAACAATTAATCGAAAACCCCCAAATCCAACTCAATATTCAAAGTGTTCTTGAATAATCCTTCAATAATCCAATGAATAATCATATATATCCATAATCATAAGTATATCTCTTCATACAACTTGATTATAACGTCCAAAACATCATATCTCAACACAAAATCGAAATCCAAGATGTTGGAGAAATTACCTCTTGAAGATCCAAACACTTCGATCCGATGAACACGAGTTAAATCGAGTATCCAAGCTTTCCAAACGAATGAAGATGATGAAAATCTAACACCCAGGTGATAGATGATGGAAAAATCTCTCCCTCAAGCCTCTGTCTCGTAACAAGGTGAAAGAAATGACAAAATGAGCTGAAAGTCCCGATCAAGTCCTTATAAATTGCCGGAAGTTACGGCCGTAACTCGGCCTTCTTACGGCCGTAACATCCCAGGTCAACGGCCTTATGGCCGTAACCAGCCAACTCGTACGGCCGTAACTCGGCTTCGTCCAGAAACTACCGACAGCCATATGGCCGTACCCGCACCGGACTTACGGGCGTAACTCGCCCTCATCCAAAACACCTGCCGACATCCATACGGCCGTACCTGCACACCTTACGGGCGTAACTCGAAGGATACGGCCGTATCCGACCAAAATTACGGGCGTAAGCCCCCTTCTTCGAAACTGACCAGGCACCCTGCATGTAACGTATGACCGTATCCGGCCAAGCCTTATGACCGTACCTGCCTCATCTTACGGCCGTCTGCCGCAACCCTTACGGCCGTAAGTCCTTCTCGTCCGACAAATCCTGAAAATTACGAACACTCCTTACGGCCGTAGCTTGCCCACCTTACGGCCGTAACTCCTCATCTTACGGCTGTAAGTCCCATTCGTCCGAACTGGCCTGAAATCAACGAGCGCCTGTTACGGCCGTATCCGACAATCCTTACGGCCGTAACTTGCCTTCGTCCGAAATCACCTTGAACCAACGAATGCATGTTACGGCCGTAATGTATGACTAGTTACGGCCGTAACTCGTTGCTGGACAAGATGAAAATCCGACAACTCCGATTCCTCGCTACGATTGATGAATGATCCGACATACCATACGTATGTGAAAGTGAACAAGTCCAACACATGCCAAAGATGAAACTTCCCGCACAAGACTACCAATCACGATGATAATGATAATACTCCCGTCTCGACACTCAAACGGAGATGAAATGACGATCGGTAACTGATACACGGTTACAACATGCCCACAATTAACGCAAATGAATGAATCGTGAATGATGAGTGATTAATAATGAGTGAAAAATTACTGAGTGACAAATACTGACTGATAATTACTGAATGATAATGAATGAATTACAACCGGGTATTACAAATACCTCTTGAATCCAACATGTTCCACAATAGAAATAGGATATTCGTGCATGATAATCATCTTCGCAAGTTCTTTCCTGGCTCCGTCGTGACTAAAACTATACGAGGCTAACTCCGGGTGTTCTTTGTTGAAGTTGCTCGCCAAAAGTTTCTGCCTTATACTATTTTGACCCTTGTTATGATGTTTCGTTCTGAAGTGACTGAGTAAATGAGAAGTCCCGCAACCTGAATCACCTCTAAGTTTGGCCTTGCAATATTTACACACGGCTTTCATAACACCATCAATTTTCTTCTTATCAAAGTGCAACTAAGCTTTACTCTTCAATTTTTTACCAACTGGTTCTTCTGCCGTAGCATCATCATTACTGATTTCAATCACATGAGGTTCAGGGCTCGAATTGCTGTTAGTGCGATGTGATGTAGGGGCTGATTGTAGCTCCGGCGTTGATGACAGTTGAGAATTTACATCCGGAATGGGCTGAGAATTAGGGGCTGACTGTGAAGTTGACATGGCTGCATGTACATAATAAAAATATAAACATACAGTTCGTGTATATCAGTTATCAACTGGAAAAGCAAGATGGGTATAAAATTCAACATAGATTCAACAAAAATGGGTTTTATATTAAACTGAAGCAAATTTATCAAAATACTAATAATATTACTATTTTTACTAATTAAGGAAACATAGATTCAGATCTCTCCCAAAGAAAAGATGCTTTTTTTACAGTGTTTGCAAACACCCCCAAAGAAAGACTTGCATGAAAAAAAATACAGAACACCCTCAGAACACAAAGCTCCTGTACTCCTGGAGATGTAACTCGCATGAAAAAAAATACAGTAACACCCTCATTCTTGTTTTCAGCTTGCTTAATATCATCGAGTCCAAAAGGGCACTCCAGCAAAATCTTTGTGTGCAAAGGTGAGCAGTAAGGTTTAACAGACGGAGTCCACAAACGCCCACAATCAAAGATAAAATACGAATCATAGATTCACTAATTAACGATTACCTAATTGAAGAATGAACCTCCGTCGGCCGTTACTCGTCAATTATCGCTCGCCTCCCTAAGTTGCAGTCCGTCAGTCCGTCTTCACTCTTCAGACTTCACGTTTTTATGGAGATGAACTCCAGGACCACGAAAGTGACTTTCCGCCTCCGGTGCACTTGAGTGCTTACTGAAGAACTTCACTTCTTCACTCTTGCCATCTTGCGGGTTGGGTTGCGGGCGGCTGTCAATGACTCAATAAGACAATAACCCTAAATCCCCAATGAGTCTTATATACTTTACTTTATTATTAATATTCCATTATCCAATAAATAATAGTAATACATATAAAGTATATACATATTATAATGTATAATATACAACATATGATATGTACAATAAATAATATACAATATCTAAATTAAAAAATATATTTAATAAATTCCGGGTTTTTTTCGGGTTTCGAGTTCGGATCGAGTTTGGATCGGGTTTCGGTTCGGGTTTCGGACCGGTATACATAAAATCCAAATCCATATCCATATCCAAAATCTTTCGGGTTTAAAATTTATATCCATATTCATATCCAAATCCAAAAATTCGGGTTCGGTAAATCCAAGAAATCGGGTTTCGGATTGGGTATCCATCGGGTCGGATTAATTTCCCATCCCTTTGCCTCATATCGTGCTGTATCACTTTTCATAACATGACAATTTTGTGAATTTTTAACGTGATTTTGTTTTATAGCACTAGTTGCAGTTTGCTTATCTACAAAACACTGACCTTCAAATAATTCATCATCAATTGGATTAAAGTTTGAACAAATACCCGATGAGACATCAATCTCTTCAGTGACAAACCATGGGGCAGTTGGGATATGTTCACCATCATTGCCGGTGCTATGATCTGAGTCATCTTGCTCGTTATTGTCTATTTCATCGCCATCAGATTCACCCGTTTCCGACTCATAATGATAATCTTCATCAACATCATCCCTACCACTTAAGTCATATACTACATTTGATCATGCGATTTCATTCCAAATAAATGAATTATCCATTTGTTAAAAAAGAAAAATAATTAGTATTGATAAAGTACATGAAAACTACAACAAAAACTTAAAATATTAACCTGATGAGTTTGTTTGATTTTACAACTGTGATGGAAATAATTTATAATGACAATTCACTAAAAAGCTATGAATTAACAAGTCACTGAAAAGATAGACTTGACAAGGCACTGCAATTTAATTTAATAATTATCATAATTCAAATTTTAAAACTTATTTATTATATATTGAAAAGAAACGATTCTTAAAGTGATTCGAATATTTATATTAATCAATCATTATTTTCTGATTCTTTTTAATTTTAAAACTTGATTAAGTTTGATGACATATTTAATCAATAATTTAATTAAACTAACTAAATTTCTTATTTAAAATATAATTTAAAATATTATTAGGAGGATAATATAAAAAGTGATGATTTAAAATAGTCATATGGGAAATAGGTAGACCTGTTCACGGGCCTCGGCCCGCCGGTTCACGGTTCATAAGAGGGTGAATCGGAACCGGCTCTTGAAGAAAAGAGGTTGTTCCGGGCCGGGCTTAAAAACCGGCGGTTCCGGGCCAGTTAAAAACCGGCGGTTCCGGTCCAAAACCACAAGTCTATGAAATTAAAAAAAATTATTATAATTTTTTTTTATATAGAATAAATTTATTCTATACTCCAAAGTAGGGCTGTTAGCGGTCCAAGTATACTCGAGAACCGGCCGAGAACCGTTCGATAATACCCGGAACCGATACTCACCCGAAACTTTAGCGGTCCGGATACTGGTACCAAAGTTAGAACCGAAACCGATAAGGACCGAAACCGGTAACCCGTTAAAAAACTCGGTAATTTTTCATAAACATACAGTATACAAAATATTATATAAAGTATTAGTACATATAGAACAAATAAGTTTAAGAGACCTTATCTCTTAATTTCCTTAACATACATTTGAAGAAACCCTCAATTCTTGTTTCGATTATGAGGTTTTGATGATTAGGGCTTTCAATGATCCAAGATACCCGAGAACCCGCCCGAAATACCCGGGACCGATACTCACCCGAAACGTTAGCGGTCCGGATACAAGTATTGAAGTTGGGACCCGAAACCGGTAAGGACCGAAACCGATAATATTCTATACCTTAACGGTCCAGACCCGGGAAGACAATACCTGGACCGAACCGGACCGAGAACAGTCCTACTCCAAAGCTTAGCCAATTCTCAATAGAGAAGACCCACAAATGGATAGATCCACTACATATTATCTCTCCTTTTATAAGGTTGAACCCTTCTTTTCTTGAATTCTCTTTTAATGTGGGACAATTAGTCTCATTCCTTCCTTTTCCTTCTATTACAAACCAAATGTCCCACGTCGGAAAGTTATAGAAAGAATGTAGGAGAGTTGACCTATAAATGAGAATATATTCAAGTACTTTGTTTACCTCACATCTTAATATTTTTTTAAACTCTTTCAAGTTTGAAGATTATATAGTATTATTAATAAATAAATCCAGTTTATGTATTAGAACGGGTTGTTTTGATGAAAATCGGTGGTTTTTATCGTTCGAACCGCCAATTTTATATTATGTATATTTAATAATTATAAATTAATTAATTATTAAAATCGGTGGTTCGGCCCGGCGGTTAATCGACGGTTCCGATTCGTAGCTGGGAGGAACCGTAACCGGCCCTTACTGAGACGGTTCCGATCCGGGTTTTGAACCGTTGACCGACGGATCAGTTAAAACCCATTGACCGGCAGGCCCGTTTCGATTCGGACCGCCGGGCCGTTCAGATTGGGCAGATCTAGAAATAGGTATGGAAAGTGACGTGGGTGCTACTTTATTCATCTCAATCAACTGAGCATAAAAAAATAAGAATAGTCAAAACAAAGCTGCGTTGTCAGCGAAAAACACAAGAGGCCCCACAAAATAAGGATCCAAATGTAATTTTTGGATCTTGCTCTATTAGGGGTGTTAATAGAAATCCGAAAACCGACCAACCAATCCGAACCAATCCGCACCGAATCGAAATTCCTCGACCGAAAGCCACCTCGAACTTGAAACTTACAAACCGAAACCGAAACCGAATTAATTCGGGTTTAGATAACTTAAAACCGAACCGAACCGAATTACCCCGAATTGGACCGAACTAACCCGAATTATTTATATTATATAAAATTTTATTTATATGACTAAAATTTTTAAACTTATAAAATAATATATCTACACATATATTGTAGTTTTGATAAAAACAATGATTAAATATATCAATTAAAGATCTATCTATTATTTTAGAACAAGTTTTATTAATATAATTAATTTTTTTGTTACTTTATTAAATAAATATATATAAATTAAATATGTTTGGGTCAAAACCGAATTTGACCGAACTAATCCGAAACCGAAACATTTGAGGAGGGTTTGGGTTTTGAGTTTTGAAAACCGAAACCGACCGAAACCGAAACCGAATTTTAAAGTTTGGGGAGGGTTTGGGTTTCGAAAATTTTACCCCGACCGAAATCGAAAACACCCCTATGCTCTATGCTCTCGCCGCTGAAGAATGAACTAGAGTCAAATGCTATTTCAGTTTTTGGCTCTTGACTATCGTGGTTGAATTACAGTTTTTAGAATGAATACTAAAATAATATTTGGTTGTCGACTCCTGTTCTTTCGGTGTATTTATAGGTGTAAGTAGATTACGATTTCGAGAGCAAGAAATTTTTATAGGACTGAATTACTTGCTTCCCAAAATATGAGAAGGTTTTGGAATCAAATTCGTACAAAATTCAAGCAATAATAATATAAAAAATAAGTTGAAACTTGGGAGACCGCGGTGAGAACGAAGAATGTGAAAATATGAGTGTTTATTAAGGGCTTGTTTACTTTTTACTTAATCAGCTTAATGTTTAATCAGCTTAATCGATCAGCTATATTTTGCTGTTTACTTTCTACTTAATCAGCTTAATAATGTCTTTTTCATTAAGCAACTTTTGGGGTGTCCTTACCATTAAGACAGAAATACTTCCCTAATATACCAAAATTACCCTCTTTAATAATAAAAGAATTGAGTATATATAGTATAAATTATCGTATAATCATAATTATAATTGAGTATATATAGTATAAATTTAAAATATATATATTATACATTTAAAATTCATAAAATATAAGCTATTTATTGATAAAAAAAATTAATATAACTATATATATTAAAATATAACTTAATATATTTATAAAAATATTGTCTGATTATTTAAATATACCTGAAAATTATAATATGATTTATGAATATATATATATATATATATATATTATAATATAAATTAATATATATTATTTTATATTATATAAATTTATTTTTTTATATTGACAATTAAAAAAATTAATATAACTATATATAATAAAATATAACTTAATATATTTATAAAAAAATGTCTGATTATTTACATATACCTAAAAATTATAATATGATTTATGAATATATATTATAATATAAATTAAAATATATATTATGTTATATTATATAAATTGATTTTTATATTGACTATTAAAAAAATAATATAACTATATATTAAAATATAACTTAATATATTTATAAAAATATTGTCTAATTATTTAAATATATTTGAAAATTATAATATAATTTATGAATATATATGATAATATAAATTAAAATATATATTATGTTATATTATTTAAATTGATTTTTTATATTGACTATTAAAAAATTAATATAACTATATATATTAAAATATAACTTAATATATTTATAAAAATATTGTCTGATTATTTAAATATACCTGAAAATTATAATATGATTTATGAATATATATATATATATATTATAATATAAATTAATATATATATATATATTGTTTTATATTATATAAATTTATTTTTTTATATTGACTATTAAAAAAATTAATATAACTATATATAATAAAATATAACTTAATATATTTATAAAAAAATTGTCGATTATTTACATATACCTAAAAATTATAATATGATTTATGAATATATATTATAATATAAATTAAAATATATATTATGTTATATTATATAAATTGATTTTTATATTGACTATTAAAAAAATAATATAACTATATATTAAAATATAACTTAATATATTTATAAAAATATTGTCTAATTATTTAAATATATTTGAAAATTATAATATAATTTATGAATATATATGATAATATAAATTAAAATATATATTATGTTATATTATTTAAATTGATTTTTATATTGACTATTAAAAATTAATATAACTATATATATTAAAATATAACTTAATGTATTTATAAGAATATTGTCTGATTATTTAAATATATCTGAAAATTATAATATGATTTATGAATATATATTATAATATAAATTAAAATATATATTATGTTATATTATTTAAATTGATTTTTTTATATTGACTATTAAAAAATTAATATAACTATATATATATATTAAAATATAACTTAATATTTTTATAAAATATTGTCTGATTATTTAAATATACTTGAAAATTATAATATAATTTATGAATATATATTATAATATAAATTAAAATAAATATTATGTCATATAATTTAAATTGATTATATAAACTAAAATGCTCAATCCGTCCTTTATCAAAAAGGACTTAATTCATATTGAGGGGTAAAATGGTCATTTTTGTCATTCAGATAGTTCATTCAGAAAAGAAAGAAACAACAGTTCATTTTTTCAAATCAGACAGATTAATCCACTCAGACAGCTTAATCCATTCAGGTATTAATGGAAAAAAAGTAAACAGCCCCTAAGTCTGAATATTGGAAGTGTAATAAAATACTAATATATATATATAGCATTTTTTCGGGAATAGTTGGCAAAGCACCAGACAGTAATATATATGGTCGTGTTCGGTTCGTGTGTATAACGAACATGTTCGCAAAGTGTTCAGTTCTGTCAAACTCGAACACGAACTGAGTTGACTTAATTTTTTCGCGAATTTTCCATGAACATTCATTTCATTTACATCCCTAATCCAAAGTTATTTGAATTCGAGGGAAATAATTAAAATTCAAAGCTCAGTCGAGTACCACTTGGCCACGAGCTACGACTGCATTTGTTGAAACGAGCGACGTTTGTGTCGAGGGGCGCAACCGAGCAGAGTTGATCCGATCGATCCAACGGATAGGCGCGCCTAGGTGTCACCCTCCACTTTAGGAGGTCGGCAGTTGCAATATATATATATATAGCGAGTGACTATGGTGGAAACACCCTTAATGGTGAAATCTAGAAACCAATTGCATTATTAAGTAATTTCATTGCATATTTGTTATTATTTGTTGCATGGTCGCTAGTATATGCAACAAATAATGCAATAAAAAAATACATGTTGTGTCGAGATTTATTCACCTCGACAGGCGATCGACTACAAGACCGAGCGACCGAGTCCACAACCAATCAGGCTATGGCGAAACTCGCCTAAACGAGGATAATAGTCCGCCTTCGAGTATCTAGCGATCGACTCTCAAGGCGATCGCCTCTGGCACCTAGCGATCGACTCGGGTGTCCGACTTAGGACGGCCGTCCTGTACCACGAACAGAGATCTTCGTCCGTCAAAGATCACGAAGACTGGATCTCAAAGCAGCGCCCATGTGCAGATCCGCGACAGGCGCTGCATTTCATGGATCGTTGACCACAGACTGTCACCACCTTATCACCTACCGACAGACCCTCCGAAAGGTACAAGGTGGGACCGCCCGTGACAGCGACTCAGACGCGTGCAGACTTCTCATTGGACCGCACAACTGGCTGCCAGCAACTCCTGCAGACTTTAAAGGAGACCAGCCCATGTGCTGAAGACGATCGTCCGCTTATTATAATACAGCAGCGGCGATCGCCCAGCAGGACCCAATCCTATAAATAGAGAACTTCCAGCAACTGGAAAAAGGTTCGGATTCAGGTTCTCCATTCAGTTCAGAGAAAACGCTCAGTTGGCAATTACGTTGGCAATTACATACAAACATACATACTTTCAAGCTCTCGGCTTCATCTCCCGAATCTACCTCAGGATTTCTCTTTCAGTACCTCTCAACCAAAAGACGGTCGGCAGAGGCAAGAAGTCTCCACAGCACAGATTCGAAGAGACTCACAAGTCCAGGAGCTCAAACACACAGCTAAAACACACCATGAGAGACTGTCGATTTCTCACAGTCGTCACAGCTCATCAACGTTGTTACAAGAACTCACAGAGCATCATATCTGGTTCTTCCGGCAATCTACACGCTCGCTAGCTAAGATAACTAGGGTCTTTACACTCATTGTAATTGTACTCTAACATTAATACTTGTATCCCAGAATATTTGTATTAATAATATCTCGCGAGAGCATTCAAGCCCGGGACTAACAACCCCGGCAAATCTTGTGTTATTTACTTTCCCACGGAAGTGTTCTCGCACTTTGTTTGCTATCCATCCATTCCAGCAATATCTATCTCCGGATAATATTTTGGGTAGCGACAATTGGCGCTAGAAGGAGGGCATCTAAACCTTCATTTTTATTCCTACCATCCCGAAGAACACTCACTGTTCTCGGGGCATATACTTGAAGTGACACTCACTGCGCTTCAAAGAAAGCCTTCAGAACCATGACGTCCGCCATTACATCGAAGAGAGCCGCTCTCCGAACCTCCGGACACCATATCCCGGCTCAATTCGAGCCCCAGCCGACGGCAGAGGGAAGTCGCGGCAACGCGAGACTCTTGATCCCGCACCTGAGGGGTGGCCCCAGCCTCTCACTCGACCAGTTCCGAACCGCGGAACCGAGTTGAAAGGGAAGCTGGAGGCGACCGATGCCAATCCCTTTCTCAACATGGAGTTTGTCAGTGAGTTTGCCTATTATATGGCGTTCGCTGACTCACTCCGAGCTGCTAAGAAGGGAGGGCTGGAGGTCGGCCATCTTGCTGAAAACTTCAAGGCATATGCGTTGGAGCACACTCTTCATGCAAAGACTCACAAAAAGCAATCATTCAAGTAATAAATTGGAGAAGCAAACATTCATTGCATTACTTGAAATTTCAGAAGTACGTACACGGTCGCCCGAAGGCCTAAGTACTACAAAGAGAAAGCTACAAAATTACAAAGCAAAAGAGCTAAAACAGTAAGAGAGAAGTGCCTCAGGCCCCTGCCTGGCCTTCGCCTTCAACCTACGGATCGGCCCGCGACCCTTCGCCAGCTTCAGGAGCGTCCTCCCCATCCTCCGAAGCATACGGATAAACAAGGTTCGCCGGAGTCGGATACCAGCTCAAGTCCACAATGATCGGCTCCTCCGGCAATACAAGACCGAGCTCGCCTCGGCACCATGAATGACCAGCTCCTCTGGCACTATAAGACCGAGCTCGCCTCGGCACTATGAATGATCGGCTCTTCCAGCACTATAAGACCGAGCTCGCCTCGGCACTATGAATGGCCGGCTCTCCGATACTATAAGACTGAGCTCGCCTCGGCACTTTGAATGACCGAGCTCGCCTCGGCACTTTGAATGACCGAGCTCGCCTCGGCACCATCTGTTAAGGACATCGAAAAACAACGGCCGAACCAACCCGGCCTGAACATCTAAAAGAAAACAACTAAACAGGTACTATAAAGGAAATCTTATTCATTCGAAAAACATTTTTTACAGAATCATCCAGGAAAAGCTAAGGGAAGAAAAGGCTAAGGAGGCACGCATGCCATATACAAGATAAAGGCTAAAGCTACTCAGCTCCGCCACTCTGGATAGCCGCCTGAATCGACTGCCCCTCACCCTCACCGGTGGGGACCGCATCCGCATCCCTTGCAGCCTCGTCGGCCTCCTATGGCTCGTCTACATCAATCGGCTCCACCTGAAGGTCGGACGCCCGACCCACGATATAGGCACGAGCTTCCTCAACCGTCTTCCCCTCCTTCATGAGATCCAACATCTCGTAATAGGTGGAGACGTAATTCAAGTTGAGCAGCTCTTCGTACCTACCCGTCTTCTTGAAAGTAGTCGCCCCGTCAGCCAGACCCTTGTCATAGCCCGTAGGTTCGCAAGTACTGACCTGCTCGGTCATGCGTTCAATCCGGGCGCTTGTCTCCCTCTAGGCCTCATGCTCTGCCCGGATCTCCTCGCACTGTGTAACGCCCCCAAATCCCATTGGGTTATTACAGTGCCGTGGACCCCACACCAAGAGATCAACCGGGCGAACACGACTAAAAACACAAAAAACTGACTAAAAGGGGAAATCACAGTCCCTACTATGATATCCGACATAATATTTCGATATGGAATTTCAACGACAAGAATGGGCCTACATGGGCAAAATAAAAATACAACAACATCCACGAGCCTTGCTCGGATAATACAAAATGACAATAACTGACTAAACTTGGAGTACTCCAAACTGGTTGACCGACATGAACACCGAAACAACTCGGACTAGTAACGCTCGAATGCCTTGTCGCCATCGTCATGCCACTATGTCTCAACTCTCTCCTCGCAAGCACCTAAAACATGAAAACATGTTCCGCCCCCACGAGGTCAGTCATCCAGATAATGAATATCAAATACAAGTACAACATGATATGCATCCAACGGCAGAATAAACAATACATCAATGGTAAAACGAGATGCTCACAAACCAAAGTAAGAACCGAGCATTCGTGAAACACTATGCCCACGGTATACGATTGGTATCCGCTCAACAGGTTAGAACACAAGTGCCCAACGGCGAATCATCAATATTGAACACAACAATGAACTACCCGAAGGTAAACCAAACCAGAGCTGAAATAAATACGAATCACGATGCCCGAAGGCTCCAACAGAAATACCAAAACATCATAATGGCCTGAAAGCCCTCAGCCGAAGCTGCCAAAATATCATGATGGCCTGAAACCACTCAGTCGAAGCTGCCAATCATCACAATGGCCCGAAGCCAAAACAACCCGAAGCTGTATTACATGAGGGCCGAAGGCACGACACGAAGCCGTATCACAATGAGATCATCCAATGATCGTGACCTGCTGGATTGCAGGTGCTGGGAAACCAACCGCGAAGGTTCAAGCCACAGACTTACCCATAATGAGATTACCCAGTGACCGTGACCTACTGAACTGTAGGTGTTAGGAAACCAACCGCGAAGGTTCAAGCCCCAAACTTACCCATAATGAGATCATCAACATGACCGTGACCTACTGAACTGTAGGTGTTGGGAAACCAACCTCGACGGTTCAAGCCCCAAACTTACCCATATGAGATCACCTAGTGACCGTGACCTACTGAACTGTAGGTGTTGGGAAACCAACCGCGAAGGTTCAAGCCCCAAACTTACCCATAATGAGAGCATCAACATGACTGTGACCTACTTAACTGTAGGTGTTGGGAAACCAACCGCGAAGGTTCAAGCACCAAACTTACCCATAATGAGATCATCAACATGACCGTGACCTACTGAACTGTAGGTGTTGGGAAACCAACTGCGAAGGTTCAAGCCCCAAACTTACCCATCGAGCACTAGATGAGACCAGCCTCCAAAACACAATTAATCACAAACGGCAACAATCCCAAGATTACCGAATTCACAAGAATAATAGTGTGCTACATTGAGTTGGCCAACACGATAACAATAACTCACGGATGGGCACCGTCCTCGGCGGTCCCAATTTCAATACCTCGACTGCCTTGGAATGGCCAATCGATCACAACGACTCAACGGATGGGAACTATCCTCGACAGTCCCAATTTAATACCTCGATTGCCTTAGAACGGCCAATTGATAACAACGACTCAACAGATGGGAAATGTCCTCGGCAGTCCTAATTCAATACATCGATTACCTTATAACAGTCAATCGATAACAACGATACAACGGATGGGAAATGTCTTCGATTGTCCCAATTCAATACATAGATTACCTTACAACGGCCAATCGATAACAACGAAACAATCAGAACAAATGTCCCAGTGCCTTTAATTGACCACCAGAAACAAAGACGATAATCGAATACGTCAATGCCTTCAATCGGCCAATACAACATCAACAGAGAAGCAACGATATCAATAACAATGATCACAACGATATTTCAATGGAACATCAGTCAACAATAACCATTGATACATCGATACTGCAAACCAGTTATCGACAACAACATAATCCAACAAGTATCTCAATACCTTAAACCAACCATTAACGATCTACAATAACAACAAGACGATCAATCAACAACGTTGGCATAATTACTGAAGGGTTTTGTATCGAACAATTCCTTAACATCAACAGATCATGAAGAGACTATGTCTCGAAATGATACAATACATTCATACACATATATGATAATATTTATCTCATTGACTAGTGCAAGTATAAAACTTGCCTCAAACCGAAGGCGAGAAACTCTTTCCACGATCAACGTCCTCCCACGAAACGACGAACGGCGTCCTCCGACAGTCACAAGCACCCAAAGAACCTTGAATGAAATACAATTCATTCAATAACACAAAATCAATGGAAAACAACACCAAAGACAATCCCAATTCAACCACGAATCGGTTAAACTCCACAAACGAATATCATAGTTCTCAACTATGAATTCTAACATCCTCCAAACAACTCAATGATCAAACAACATGATCATTATGTTCTTAACACTTGTGAAAAACAATTCAACAAGGATTATCAAGAACAACATCAAATCAATCATCTCAAAGTGATAATATCACTAATATCATCATCAATACCTCAAGAACACAATCAAACTCAAGCTACATCATCATGTTCTTCATCATAAGTTCATCAAAACTATGAAGAACCATACTATCCTCCTACAAATCATCATAACACGAACAACATCAACGTAATCTCGAGTTAAATACAAGATTAACCAACATACCTCCAGAAAAATGAAGAACAACCTCAAACCATCAAGAAACACTCCAAACTCCAAGTTTCTAAGCTCCAATCCAAGTTATGAAGCTCCAAATCAAGTTGGAATTGGCTAAGTATCAAGAACAAGTCCAGAGGGACGATTCTAGGGAGAGAAAAATGGTTTTGGTTCGTGAAGAAATGAAATATGAACCCAAGATATATAATCTGACAAGCTTATTACGGCCGCTATAGCGCAACCTTAACGTACGTTATGCCTTTAATGTACGTTATCGCCTCTACGTAGCGTATGCTACGTAGTCCAAAACTCACTGCCTCAAAATGGGGTACCCATTACGTACGTTAACTAAATTACGTACGTAAACAGCCTAAGCATTACGTACGTTAACCCCAAGGTATAGCGTGCGTAATGTGCGTTTACCAGCCTGTCCGAATCAAACTCCGCGAATCCAGCCTGGACCGGTCCCACACGCCGAAAGATAGATCTGATCCGATACCCTGTGTTACGTACGTAACCAACACTGCTTAACGTACGTAGCACTCCGACCGTAGTGTACGTAATGCTATACATATAGCGTACGCTATGGCTAATATACTTAGCCCAAAAATCCAAACTCACCAACTAACATCCAAACGACGAAACGAAACCGACGACAAGTATATATATTTCGATTCCGAAATATCCCAATATAATATACATTGTATCAGTCAAATACAACACCACTTGTACAATTCCAAATGAATACGTACAACACAACAGTGAAACGAAAAAAAACTTACCCCCGGATATTACATACTCCCCCCCTTAATAAGAGTTTCGTCCCCGAAACTACGGGTAAACAACTTGGGACATGAATTATCCATCAGGATCTGAAAACAACATCTCCAGGAATACTCCCCACTATGAACCACTTCGCCTGAGCAACTGGGCCAACCCCTCGGGTCCCCGCTTCTCCTCTGCCTGAACACGGCGAAAGTCAAGTGATAAAAACACTCAACCAAGTGCGAGATCAGTCGAATCATGACTCCTCCGATAGAAACCAGCCAGAAAGTCGTACCAACCGTGTTGGTCCCCTTTTCAATGATAAGTATACTCGATACAGTCTGGGAAAAGTTTAAGCAACAGGCTGTATTGATTTTCAAATCTGAGTACGTAGCGGAAGTCTCTTAAAATAGTAAGTTGCCGTCGATACAGCAACTCGGTTTGATCTCCTGTTAGCTTGGTGCGTACAGGGTTTTGCAGTGTATACTTATATAAATCACAGTTATGAAAACAGTAACGACGAAAGGTAAATAACACAGTATTTAAGTGGTTCGAGGTAAACCCCTCTACGTCCACTGGTCCTCCACACAGGAGTAAAACGTTTATTATAAATACTACGTACACAACTACGTATTTATAATCAAACCTATCCTTGTATCGTTCACACAGATTGATACAAAGAATGTCGCTTTCAACCGTTCACACAGATTGGTTAAAGCTTCCTTCTAGACTAGCTTCTTCACACACAGTTCCAAAGCTTCGTCCTTATTCGTCCCACACAGGTCAGAATAACTTGTTGAGTTCACACAGAGCTCGGATTTTACACAGAGGTAAAATGTAGGTAACCGGGTAAGAACAGCAGCTTTGAATAAGGTTCTTGAGCTGATGATGGCTGTTCTTGATGTTGAGCACTGTATATCTCTTTAGATCTGATTTGCAGAAGGCTTCTGGAGATATGTTTTGCTCTGATATATATGATAATAGCTTCTTCACTTGGTGATTGAAATCGTTATATTGATTGCATCTGTTTGGATGATATTTGGATTTTCAATCTATGGGGATATATATAGCTTTCTTTGGATATATCCGTTGATATAGATCCGTTGGACAGGATTCGATAGTTGACTTGAATAGACCAGGATCCGGATATTGCGGGATTTGAAGATCTCTGACAGCTTCAGTATTTAAATACTTTATCCTTTCAGTATTTAAATACTTCTTTATCGAACGGTACTTGACTTTAGTGAGTACCAAAGATTCCTTCTCAAACGGTCTTCAGTCCTGTTTCGATAAGACTGTTGTATCCACTTGTGCTGTAGGCATAAAAGGACAAGTCTGACGCTGTATGGAAGGGTGCTGTATTGAGGTTTCGAGACAGCTTCCATACTTGGCGTTTAACTTAAACTATGTTGCTGTATCTTGGTAGCGCGAGAACTTGCTGTATGCTGGTGCTATATGAAGGTCTTCGATACAGGATGGCAACTTCAACCGTCTTTCGATACAGGGCTTGATGTATCAAGCTTTTGTTTGGCAATTATCAAAACAACATTATTTTATCCCAACAATTTCCCCCTTTTTGATAATTTCCAAGACTTCTTTCCAAAATATCTAAGACTTCTTGTTGATGCCAAAACAATTTCCTTTCTTTTTCCATAACCACTTGATGGCAACTTCGATACAGGAAATATTTATCCCCACTGATAATGTCTTGAGCATACTTCTTGATCTTCTGTCAAATGATCTGGTCTTCAGCACTTATTCTAAAAGAAATGTGAACTGCTCGCAGGCAAGTTCTAAAATGATAGCATCTAATAGGGAAGTGTATTACATCTTGAACTTATGATTGGCGCGCAGGCACAATCTCACATTGTGATCTAGTTGAATACAACTGATCCTATGAACTGTTCGCAGACGAGTTCTTTACAGTAATAATATAAAATTTGTTTTAAGCAACAAACTGTATCCTCGGATAATATAGCGTTACTTCTCAAAAGGTATATACAGGATTTAATTAATGTTCGGATTAACACTGTATTCATGGGTAAATCTTGTATTCCCCCTTAATTATTGCACACGTCACCGTAGGATACATAGTTCTTTGTTCACTACGGTCTTTGTATTGTGATTACGAGTGTACAGATAATTAACGTTGGATACTGTATTCTTGGTTCTTACAGCATTCCCCCTCACTTAATGAGTAAAAGTATAGAAAACTTACAGGGATTTCTGGCTGTAGCGTTTCCGATTCATGTCGACGCATAGGTATCAAGTAAATTTGGGTCCTGGTGTGATAGTGCCTTTCGGTACCCAAATTTGCCGGGCAACAACTTGTTTGTTGTAGGCTACTTTTGGTCCATTATATCGATATCTACGTGGGGCAGACACGTAGTCGTTGGAATCATTATAATGCATGAAAAATCGAGAATTATAGTTATTATTCCAGTACGATTGTCGTCTCGGAGGTGGAGCCATTTTCCTTGGCCTAACAGCTTGCCTTCTGGGTCTCCAGTTGGATTCCCAACGCTTTTGTTGATACTGAACGGGCACTTGCTGTCTCGAGGGATAACGGGGCTCTTGTATCCAATGTCTAGGCACGCTGTCTTTGAAATCTTGTTGTACGGGTTTTGGTGGTTGGATACTGACCTTCCTCTGAATGATCTTGGCGCTTATAATATGCTAATGGAGCATGCTGTGGAGTGCGCCTTACAGGTCTGAGTGGCTGTTGGTTCCACTGTCTCGAATAGTAGAGTTGCGGGGGCGGAATGGCAGCTTTTGCATTTTGCGGTGCAACGGGTTCCTTCACAGGACTCGGAATATCTTTCGATACAGGGATGGATTCCTCACTCCTGACGAATACCGTACTAGATTTTTCTTTGTTGGAGAACGAGTTGTACCCTAAGCCACGTTTATCATGAGCATGTTGCCCAGTGCTTAGGATCTCTTCTATTCTTTTAGAGGATTTCTCGAAAGACTTCAAGATTGTCTCTAATTCTCCTTCACGCTTCTCGAGTGATTTTACTTTGGCTTCGAGTAGGGCCAAATCATTTGTCTTGCTTTCAAGATGAGACTTAGTCTCATTTAGATTTTGAGCAAGTTGATGATTGCTCTCCATGAGTTTTTCTAAATTGACTTTGCTGTTTTCGCAATCAACTGACATATTTTCGTAATTTTCCTTCAGCAAGTCGTTTTCTTCCTTCAGCTCTAAGTTGGAAATTTCAAGCTGGGTGTTTTCTCTTTTTAATATCTCATGGGCCTTTTGAATGATATTAAATTCATTCAACATATTTTCAAAAGTATGAGATGCATTTATAGGAATAGTTGAGGTGGAGCTTACCTCATCATCATCGCCGTCTTCATTTTCTTCTTTAACTTCGGCCATAGAGCACACATAGGCTCTATCTTCTAGCTCATCATCTGACGAGTCACTGTCAGTGATCACCTGAAGATATTCTTTGGTCTTTGTTGATGCGGGCGGAGCTTTTGATTCTCCAATGAAGGCTTTGAGTTTGTTCTTCATCCTGTTTCTCCAGTCATCAAACTCGTTAATGTAAAACATAGATATCTTTTTAGACATGAAGGTGTCCATACTAGGAGATGGGAAATACAAAAACTGTTTTCAAAAAGAATGTTTTTAAGGATCTGATTCAGTTAAAAATGCAATTGATTCTTTTTAGAATCAACCGCTCTGATACCAATTGTTGGTCCCCTTTTCAATGATAAGTATACTCGATACAGTCTGGGAAAAGTTTAAGCAACAGGCTGTATTGATTTTCAAATCTGAGTACGTAGCGGAAGTCTCTTAAAACAGTAAGTTGCCGTCGATACAGCAACTCGGTTTGATCTCCTGTTAGCTTGGTGCGTACAGGGTTTTGCAGTGTATACTTATATAAATCACAGTTATGAAAACAGTAACGGCGAAAGGTAAATAACACAGTATTTAAGTGGTTCGAGGTAAACCCCTCTACGTCCACTGGTCCTCCACACAGGAGTAAAACGTTTATTATAAATACTGCGTACACAACTACGTATTTATAATCAAACCTATCCTTGTATCGTTCACACAGATTGATACAAAGAATGTCGCTTTCAACCGTTCACACAGATTGGTTAAAGCTTCCTTCTAGACTAGCTTCTTCACACACAGTTCCAAAGCTTCGTCCTTATTCGTCCCACACAGGTCAGAATAACTTGTTGAGTTCACACAGAGCTCGGATTTTACACAGAGGTAAAATGTAGGTAACCGGGTAAGAACAGCAGCTTTGAATAAGGTTCTTGAGCTGATGAAGGCTGTTCTTGATGTTGAGCACTGTATATCTCTTTAGATCTGATTTGCAGAAGGCTTCTGGAGATATGTTTTGCTCTGATATATATGATAATAGCTTCTTCACTTGGTGATTGAAATCGTTATATTGATTGCATCTGTTTGGATGATATTTGATTTTCAATCTGGGGATATATATAGCTTTCTTTGGATATATCCGTTGATATAGATCCGTTGACAGGATTCGATAGTTGACTTGAATAGACCAGATCCGGATATCGGGATTTGAAGATCTCTGATACCTTGAAGATTTAAATACTTTATCCTTTCGGTATTTAAATACTTCTTTATCGAACGGTACTTGACTTTAGTGAGTACCAAAGATTCCTTCTCAAACGGTCTTGATCTGTTTCGATAAGACTGCTGTATCCACTTGTGCTGTAGGCATAAAAGGACAAGTCTGACGCTGTATGGAAGGGTGCTGTATTGAGGTTTCGAGACAGCTTCCATACTTGGCGTTTAACTTAAACTATGTTGCTGTATCTTGGTAGCGCGAGAACTTGCTGTATGCTGGTGCTATCTGAAGGTCTTCGATACAGGATGGCAACTTCAACCGTCTTTCGATACAGGGCTTGCTGTATCATGCTTTTGTTTGGCAATTATCAAAACAACATTATTTTATCCCAACAAACCGCATGACTTGTAACACCAGCGTACACACCCCGCGGGAGCCTCCCATTGTACATGTCTACAATCATCGGTGTACACTTCTCTGTCCACGTCGGCATCGGAAGCCCATACAATCACTGACTCACACCACAAAAGGAAAATAACAACGCACATATAGTCCTCGGGACCATATCAATCGCACGCCCAAGTCCTCACAACTTGACGTCTCATATCACAATGAACAATTACCCAGATTATCACAAAATCTCGGGCACAAAACCTAAAGGAAAGAAAATCGCATCAAATGACTCAAATCTCAAGATTCTCAATTACTATCATCTCCTCCCCGGCTGTCCTTACCTATGGCTTCAGAAGCCTGATAGGACCCCTTGGATGAAGTACGGGCTGGAGTAAAAAAATCTCTCGAGGCCCGTGAGCTCTCTCGAGATCTACTGGCACTAGAACTCATGCAGTATTTCTGAAGGTGTCCCTGCCTCCCACACAAAAAACAAACAATAGCCTGCATCGAGCACCGGGTACTGCGATGTCCTATTGTATCACATTTAAAGCAAACAACGGTCGAACTCATCGCCTGAGAAGAAGATGCTTTCCCAGCACGAAGACGACTAGGAAATGACCTCTTGGACGTCGGAGCCCGGTGTTCCTCTGAACGAACCGGCATCCTAGTCCTCCCACCAGAAGAAACTGAAGGGTCCTTCCGAATAAGCTCCTTGATCAAAAGCTCTGCTCCAAGAGCATTCTCGATGAATTCACCAAGTGAGTTACAATTATGATTGAACTACTGCATCCTCAACTGTGGATTTAGCCTCTTGCTTAGACCTGGCAAACGGGCGGGCTCGGCCCAAACGGGCCGGGCAAAAAACGGGCGGGCCAAATCTGGGCCGGGCCAAAAAGGCCCGGTTTTTTTGGGCCAAAAATATTAGACCCGTGGCCCGCGGGCCTCGACTCTTTTTTTTTTTTGAAATATTATTTCTGAATAAATATAGAAATATTTTTTGATCCGTAATTATTATATTATTCATTATACTATCACAATCAATTAAATAAATGTACAATTATTTTTATTTGATAATTATATTATTTACTACACTACCACAATCAAAAGACAAATATATAAATATTTTTATTTGATCATCATTTCATTTATCACTACTACTTTCTTATAAAAATCATAAAATAATATTATTATTGATATGAGATACTACAAAGTAATCACAAAGTCCCATAAAAAATAATACTACATCAATAATTAACATATAGATGTAATCTAATCTAACAAATAAGGAAATTTTTTAAATATTATAATTATATATAACATAAATATATATATATATATAAAAAACCGGGCCGGGCGGGCCGCCCGCGGGCCGGGCCTCAACAGGCGGGCCAAATCTGGGCCGGGCCAAAAAGGCCCATTTTTTTTGGGCCAAAAATATGAAGCCCAATGCCCGCCCAAAAACGGGCGGGCTGGCCCGGCCCACGGACCTGGGCCTATTTTGCCAGGTCTATTCTTGCTAAAATACTTCATCTTATCCGCTTCAGTACGGATAACAGATGAAGCAAATTGAAGAAGTCCATGAAACTTCTCAGCAGTAACAATAACACCCTTGTCCTCGACGGATTCGGGGTTCAAAACCTCTGACAACTTGGCTTCACGAAGTGGATCCGGATAATACCTCTCTAACATGAGAGTCTTAAACTCGCTCCAAATGCAATCACGATCGGTGGGCTTCACAGAAAGCCACGAAGAATAAGCACCCTTACTCAAATAGTAAGCCGCTACTGCCACCTTACTCTCTTCCGGACACTGAACCATGTCGAAGAGTTTATCAAAATGTTCAAGCCAATGAACAATGTCAGCTGGTTCCGACTAACCCTCAAAAGTAAGCGGCCTCTGACGAGAGATATCACCAATAATCTGACTCACTCCCACAGTCTGCCCATGAAACGGCACATGGAACCCCTGCTGCGATACACCACGAACCATCGAGGCCTACATGGTCTCCACTATCTGCGTCATCTGAGTCATCTGGGCCATCATGCCCCTCATAAGCAAGAAAGGGTCGACGTGTCCACTCTCAGTCTGATCGACTTCTCGAGTATGACGTCCCGAAGGAGAATCGGTCGCGTAGGTAACAGCACCGGCCGAACTCTGATCCATCTCGGCATCCGCATGCGCATAGACATGAGGTTCTGGGTTTCGTCCCGCTCTGCTGCCTTTACCCCCTCTGTCACGTCATCGGATTCCTCTTTCCATACTGAAAGAATAACGCTCAATCATGATCATAGCTCAAATACGCCTCAACGACCAATCCGGAATGCTAAGTCAATAGCCAAACGCGAGTATACATACTCAACACACAAACAATTACATCAATCATGCTAATCATAGCCAATACAGAGCCCACACGCTCCAAAACAAATAATCATGAATGAATCGTAACACAAATATTACATACAGGTTTCAACAAAACATGTATAATCAATGACATAATGAATGTATGAACATAAAAGAGAATCGAGTCCTTACACAGGTCATACGAAGCTTCGAGGTCTTACGATACTAGTCTTCACTGACAACGACTCGATGAAAGAATGACTCATACAGTCGGTCAACTAACAAGACTCTCAAACCCCGACTGTCCAGATTGTCATAACCTGACAGCCCCACTACTACCGCGTCGGTAGAGCCACATAACTCACATATCAGGGTATCTCACAACCCATTTCTCCGATACCATCTTCTGTAACGCCCCCAAATCCCATTGGGTTATTACAGTGCCGCGGACCCCACATCAAGAGATCCACCAGGCGAGCACGACTAAAAACACAACATACTGACCAAAAGGGGAAATCACAGTCCCTACTATGATATCCGACATAATATTCCGATATGGAATTTCAATGACAAGAATGGGCCTACATGGCCAAAATAAAAATACAACAACATCCACGAGCCTTGCTCGGGTAATACAAAATGACAACAACTGACTAAACTTGGAGTACTCCAAACTGTCTGACTGACATGAACACCGAAACAACTCGGACTAGTATCGCTCGAATGCCTTGTCGCCATCGTCATGCCCCTATGTCTCAACTCTCTCCTCGCAAGAACCTAAAACATGAAAACATGTTTCGCCTCCACGGGGTTAGTCTTCTAGATAATGAATATCAAATACATGTACAACATGATATGCATCAAATGATAGAATAAACAGTACAACAATGGTAAAACGAGATGCTCACAAACCAAAGTAAGAACCGAGCTTTCATGAAACACTATGCCCACGGTATACGATCGGTATCTGTCAATAGGTTAGAACACAAGTGCCCAACGGCGAATCATCAATATATAACACAACAATGAACTACCCGAAGGTAAACCAAACCAGAGCTGAAATAATACGAATCACGATGCCCGAAGGCTCCAACGGAAATACCAAAACATAACAATGGCATGAAAGCCCTCAGCCGAAGCTGCCAAAATATCACGATGGCTTGAAACCACTCAGCCGAAGCTGCCAATCATTACAATGGCCCGAATCCAAAACAGCCCGAAGCTGTATCACATGAGGGCCGAAGCCACGGCACGAAGCCATATCACAATGAGATCATCCAATGACCGTGACCTGCTGAATTGCAGGTGCTGGGAAACCAACCGCGAAGGTTCAAGCCCCAGACTTACCCATAATGAGATCACCCAGTGACCGTGACCTACTGAACTGTAGGTGTTGGGAAACCAACCGCGAAGGTTTAAGCCCCAAACTTGCCCATAATGAGATCATCAACATGACCATGACCTACTGAACTGTAGGTGTTGGGAAACCAACCGCGAAGGTTCAAGCCCCAAACTTACCCATAATGAGATCACCCAGTGACCGTGACCTACTGAACTGTAGGTGCTCGGAAACCAACCGCGAAGGTTCAAGCCCCAAACTTACCCATAATGAGATCATCAACATGGCCGTGACCTACTGAACTGTAGGTGTTGGGAAACCAACCGCGAAGGTTCAAGCCCCAAACTTACCCATAATGAGATCATCAACATGATCGTGACCTACTGAACTGTAGGTGTTGGGAAACCAACCGCGAAGGTTCAAGCCCCAAACTTACCCATCGAGCACTAGCCGAGACCAGCCTCCAAAACACAATTAATCACACACGGCAACAATTCCAAGATTACCGAATTCACAAGAATAATAGTGTGATGCCTTGAGTGGGCCAACACGATAACAATAACTCACGGATGGGCACCGTCCTCGGCGGTCCAAATTCAAATACCTCGACTGCCTTGGAATGGCCAATCGATCACAACGACTCAACGGATGGGAACTATCCTCGACAGTCCAATTCAATACCTCGATTGTCTTAGAACGGCCAATCGATAACAATGACTCAACAGATGGGAAATATCCTCGACAGTCCCAATTTAATACATCGATTACCTTAGAACAGTCAATCGATAACAACGATACAACGGATGGGAAATGTCTTCGATAGTCCCAATTCAATACATCGATTACCTTACAATGGCCAATCGATAACAACAAAACAATCAGAACAGATGTCTCGGTGCCTTAATTGACCACCAGAAATAGAGACGATAATCGAATACGTCAACGCCTTCAATCGGCCAATACAATATCAACAGAAAAACAACGATATCAATAATAATGATCACAACGATATCTCAATGGAACATCAGCCAACAATAACCATTGATACATCGATACTGCAAACTGGCTATCCGTCGTAATCAAGTAATAAAGTGATAAGAAAAATATCGTTCCCTCGAGGACTGACGTACTAATTACCAATTTATTTGTATTCTAGTTTTATTTGAACGATCGAATTTGGTGGTGGAAGAATTATCAAAACTAAATAATGCAATAAACTAAAAATAGCTAGTAAAATCAATAACTCGGAGAAAGGAGATCGAATAAGAGAAGAATATAAGATTGAGAATCCACCTCGATTAATCCGAATAAATCTTGATTACTATAATTTATGTAATTTCCCAATTTATTGACAACGAAGATTTCTAAGATAATCTAAAACCTCTCCCGAGGACAATAGAATTTTCTACCAGCGTGCTTTTGGATGTTCCTGTGCCGCGACTCTGGCTCGTTGTGACGCGGCCCTTGACAAAAAATGTCGTTTTGGCCCGTTTTTCTTCGTTTAAGCTCCCGGACTCTAATTTCCATCAAAACATATAAACATAAAGCATTTGAAGCTCATTTATGCAGATTTAAACATAATATGGAGATAAAATAATGGTAATTAAGTGCATAAAAATACATCTAACAAATACCCCCAGACTTAAGACTTTGCTTGTCCTCAAGCAAAAATCAATTTCAAATAAGACGACAAGTATCGTGGACAATAGTGCAAATCCATAGTGCTTAACTGATCAATACTACCCTGAAAATCTCAAAGAATAATACGGATATCGTACCATTGAGTCACAGTGTAACACCCCCAAGATATTCGAGGTGTATTACAGCGCCGTGGACCCCTACGTGGGACCCACCAGGCTTACACAACAAAACACCACTCGACTAACCGTCTCGGTTATCAAGGAAACAATTGTTAACAACAAGAACATAAAACAACACGTCCGGTACGACCAGCATAATAAACATCAACCGACAAATACAGTAACTCCAACGAAGACCAAACACAATCCGAAAGGAAAAGCCTAAGTACTCGCGAGTACAATCTATAAGTTTACAATTTGGAAAACATCCACATCAAAAGAGACCGTAGGAAATAACAAGACTCAATTGCACATGTCAACAACCTTGGCCGACATCCTCGTACCATCCCAGCGCCCGATCGTCTGACTGAACATAACCTGAAATCCATAACAAGAATTTCCCCAAAACGGGTCCAAAAGGGGTTAGCAATTACGCTAGTACAAGTATTCAAGGCAAACCAATCGCTTACACATTTCATAGTACATGCACCAATATCATTTCAAAAACCAAAACCAGACATGTCTTTTCCGGAAACAAACAGTCAAACAATTTGCCTTGGGAACAGAGTAATATCATAGATCCCGCCCGAGGCCTCTAAGGACCCTCCCGAGCTGGCTAGCTAAACAAACTCATTAATCCAGGACTCAACCCTTTGGATTCCCTCCGTGATCCCGTCGGACCAACCCGAGGTGAGTAATTCACACACAAAATACATTACCATTCCACGTTAAGCATAAAGGTTTCCAAAAATACTTGCCTTGAGTAATTGATGACGCAACGAACGGAAAGGAAGTCACCAACGAATGCTAGGAACCAACGAAACCGAACCTAACGATTCTAAGAATACAATCACAACCATTTCTAAATGAATACGGAATTGGAATACACCCGAAAACCCGCCTACGATTCATGTATATTCGTATATAAACAACAACGAGGGCGGACCACAACCAAACCCTCTCGATTCCGTAAAAACCACGAAATATACCATGAATCCGTAGGGAAACTAAGAATACCAACAAGATTAATCATATTCCCAAAACAAGAATAGTATGGACAAGGTACTTGCCTCGAACAACCACAACGCGGAGAATCGACCGTAGTAGGTTGGCACGAACCGACTACGAACCCGCCGACTCCACCGAACGCCAACTCGCGATAATAAACTACGAAGGACAATAACAACAATGAAATTAATTCCATAACACGACTCAAAACCGTTGAATTCAAAAACGAACGACGAATGTTCAAGTGTTTTCCCCAAAACGGCCAAGAACACGATTCGTTCCGTCAAAACCCGAAAACGGAATTATAAGTCGAAATATGGATATACAATCCATGGAATATGTTTAACAACATCATTTAACCACAATTTATCCAACAAAAACGGATGGAAAACGAGATCGAGAACAAATCCCCCAAAAAGTCAATTTGAAGGAAATCAAGAAATATTCTTCGATTCGACGAAGAACAATGGATTAAATGATGTTAAACACAAGAATACTACCAAGATTAATCATACCCATCATGAATTAATCAATAATACGGAACGAATCGGACAAAAACGCAAAAACCCCGAAATTCACGAAATTAGGATTCTAAGGAAGATTACCTTGATTCGCTGGATCAAAGGATGATAACGGATGATTGATCAATGATATAACCTCAAGAACTTCGAGGATTTGTTGTTAAACAACATGGCTCCATGATGAGCATACCCTCAGCCGCGGAAGAGAAGGAGAAGTAGGAGAAAAATGGCCAAAAACCCGTCTGCAGGGCCATAAATAGGCTGCACAGTGTGCCGCGGCCCAGCGGGAGTGTGCCGCGGCACAGGCCCAAAAATGGCTCCCAGTGGTCGGCAGCAGGTGCCCGGCCGGGCGCAGCCGCGGCACCCAGACATGGTTTGGCCGAAAATGCACGAGTGTGCCGCGCCCCGCCGCATGTGCCGCGGCCCACCAGACGCCGCCTTAAGCCGCTGAGCACTACCGGCCGTAGCTCGGCCAGAAGCTGCCGAGCACTACCGGCCGTAGCTCGGTCAGTGCCGGCCTGGGCCCAGATTGCCCGGCCATGACTCGGCCGGGGCCAACTCTGACGGCCCGAACGACCCCGAAACCCGAACCTGAATACGAATCGATGATACGGTTACGACGTACTCGCAAAGACGAATATAAGAGCTGAGAGAACACACAATTCCGACCACCCGAAGGCTCGGAATTCGACAACGGAAGTAATTACCCAAAACTTTGGGAAATTACGAAAATGGCCCAAAACGTCCGAAAATCACGATACGCGATCAAAGCACCAAACCAAAGCTCGCAACATGAATAATAACATCAAATGAACTTACGAGAAACTCGAAACAACAGTTTCGGACGAGATTCGCAAGAATCGAACTCAAGTGCGGAAAAGTCGCTAAAAATCTCGGAACTCAACAAAACGATACCGAAACGAACTCGGATGACAAAAAGTGCAGAATTAATCACTTTCGAAATGACGAAACGGTCATGAGCGAGTCGTCAAAACGGACTTCGGCCGAAAAAAGAAATTTATCGAAAATCGAAAATTGCGGATATTACATTCTACCCTCCTTAAAAGAAGTTTCGTCCCGAAACTTAAAACAAGTAGGGAGAAGCAATATCCCGCCAGAAAACTCAACGAGATACGCAAGGAAACGCGTAACTTATGCCCATCGGCGAAACGTTACAAGCAACGCAAGGAATATACGGCGTGAAAACACGCTCCACGACGACCAACACAACGTCGCCGTTAGGGATATAATAAAACCAACAAGTGACAAGCGTCATCAAATGGATAATACAATCAAGTCAATTATCCGAACAATCACAAAACACAACGAACGAAAATCAATACGATTGACCAACCCAACGGTGCATCAATCAAAACGCGAGCCAAACGCTGAACAAATACGGAATTCCATTGCCCAAGGGTTGGAAGGTCGAAAACGAGACTAATTTCCCGAACTTAAGGGAATTAGGAAGGAGTCTGAACGTTCAACAATCACAAAACGAGAACAAAAACCGAACAAACAAACGATCGAGACAACAAAAATCGAACAATCATGTCCGAAACACGAAGGATAATAAAACTTAAACAACAACTCTCAGGATGATCTAGTGAGAACTACCAGACATGCATTCCCATAAAATCCACAGGAAAGGGAATAGCGATTGAAAAGTCACAACGACAAACGAGTTATTCCGAAACAATATCACACTCGTTCGATCAACAAAAGCAAGGGGCAGGACAAGCTCAGAAATGTTAACGAACATAAACGAGTCGACAGAGTCGAAAACACAAGAGTTCCAAATCCGATCCACTTCGAATAAAAGAACTAATAGAACCAGATGATGTCACTCCCGAACAAGGTTCACAAGAATCGAACCGAACTCGAAAAAATCACAGAGATAACCAGATCGACCCACAACAAGATCACAGTTCGTTCGGACGATGAAACCGAAATACAGAACGAGTTCATAAGGTATCAACGAACATGAGCGAATCGATAGACTGGAGAAAGAGAAAATACAGAAGTCAAAATAGTATGGGTATTACCCCCGACCTCGTCCACGAAATTCACAAAAACAGGAGCAAGGTAACAAGACATTAAACAACCGACACATAACGGAACGATTACCGAAGCACACGGCCATACCAAACCAAGCTCCAACAGCTCGCACATGCATGACAACGCAGAAATCACCACGAGGCGACAATATTCAACACCAACATCCCACCTCTCACAGAGGGCTAACACAACAATTTTGTGGAAAGCGACTCAACGCTCACACCGCCAATTCAATCATACTCGGGAGCAAACATCATAATGAGAACGCGAACATCATACATACATACCCAGCCCTTAAACGGGAATGGATAGGTTTTAAAAACGAAAACCTCATTTTGAAAATAATTTTAGAAGAACACCGGTTGATCTTGAGTATCACCTTTCAAAAAAAAGTACAAACGTGAGACATCGTTATCGAGACTTTGGAAAACCATTTCGCATTTGATAAAAATGAGGACACTTTCTTTTCGTGAAAAACTTTCAGAATATTCGACTCTCGGGTCTAAGTAAAAGTATTTATAAAACATTAAAAATATCTCAAAACATTTTGGTCCTCGAGGTAGAAGAATTTTAAAACATATTGCGGCACTAGAAGACACCTTGAAAGTACCGCGAGAAAATAATTCATTTTAAAAGGTACGTCTCGAAATTTATTTTCTAAGATACTCAAGGTTTTCGAAAATCTATTAGGCTCGAATGCCTAAAACTCATATGATCATTTATCAAACCATCATAAAACATTCAAGGCCAAAATGCCAAAACTCGATTTAGGGAGTCGGTTTTCGAAATAAAACTCAGTCGGTAAAATACCGAAAGCCATTACAAAAGAGCTCACGCAGCGGATAAAAGAAATACAGTCCAACATGCACAATCCAACAACACTACTTCTCATATGAACAAAATATGAGAGTCAAATAACCACATATCACGAAATCAAAATCCATAAGAGGATTCCATCAGTTAGCAAATAATCATAAAAATAGCTCGTGTCACACGAGGCACAACACAAAGAAGGGAGACTTACATCCACAGGTTACACGTAAGTGACGATCGCCCCTCGATACTAATCACGACCACTGATCTCAAACGCGCGTCGCGATGCGACTAAGTCAGACAAAATCCGACGAGACAAAACTCAACAAACACAACTTGACTCGACATCCTAGGTTTCCCCAGGCTAATCTGATTTTAAAATCGTATACTCTAGTTATTCGAAAATAAAACCGATAAGTTAAAAATCGTTTTCAAGACCTTTTCAAACACGACAAGGGCTTAACAACGGTAGTATTTTATAAAATGTCCTAAACACTATTAAACACGACTTTTAAATACTGACACAAGGTTTTATTTGAAAATACAAGGCTGGCTCGCCCAAATTCATGTCACTTTTCAAAAACCCATAATACGATCAAGTCTAAGAAATTTTCAAGCATGCACGCCGCATGTATTATTATTAATAGAAATACATTGGTTGTAAATAATAATAATTAGCCAAGTACTAACAATTTCCGAACACACGCATATACGGCATTCAAAAATCACCAGTTCAACAAGCGCAACTCGGAAATACTAATTCCAAGCATATGTCAAACTATCTCTTCAAGTTTAACAGCGTAACCAAAGAACACCGATTTGGACATATGTCGAAACCAGCTATGTGAGTTTCTCAACAAACTCTGCCATCAATACCTTTCCCAGAACATTTCAATGTTCAAAACTTCTACATCATACTGCACCCTTCGGTGTCCAAACCATCAGTACATTCGGCTCAACAAACATTTAGTATATCGCAATTACCAAACACAGATTCCATCATACAACAAAAGACTAGAGGGTCAAGCCCTCTCGCAGTATACCACGAAGCAAATCTCGGATCTTTCGATCACCAACGATCCCACCAATGCTAGGAAGTTTAGCGATGGAAGGCTCGCAAAACGACAAACGGTCAAGCCCAGAACGGCGCACATACTCCAGAGAGATAAAGGACTGCGCAATACTATAATCAAAAGTACACGAACCGGATGGATCGAAAAACAACTCGACGATAAGTACGAGAGAGGCAATCACAGTTCAAGAAGTGGAAATTCAATACGAGAAAACAAGAGGATCGAGTAAGGTAAACTTACGAGCACTGGATGTACTGAGATGCCGGCAGCGGTGTGACAATGTGCAAAACAAAACATAACTAGACCCAAATAACCGACAAGCCTAGGTATCCATAAACCTAGAGCTCCGATACCATTTTCTGTAACACCCCCAAGATATTCGAGGTGTATTACAGCGCCGTGGACCCCTACATGGGACCCACCAGGCTAACACAACAAAACACCACTCGACTAACCGTCTCGGTTAGCAAGGAAACAATTGTTAACAACAAGAACATAAAACAACACGTCTGGTACGACCGGCATAATAAACATCAACCGACAAATACAGTAACTCCAACGAAGACCAAGCACAATCCAAAAGGAAAAGCCTAAGTACTCGCGAGTACAATCTATAAGTTTACAATTTGGAAAACATCCACATCAAAAGAGACAGTAGGAAATAACAAGACTCAATTGCACATGTCAACAACCTTGGCCGACATCCTCGTACCATCCCAGCGCCCGATCGTCTGACTGAACATAACCTGAAATCCATAACAAGAATTTCCCCAAAACGGGTCCCAAAAGGGGTTAGCAATTACGCTAGTACAAGTATTCAAGGCAAACCAATCGCTTACACATTTCATAGTACATGCACCAATATCATTTCAAAAACCAAAACCAGACATGTCTTTTCCGGAAACAAACAGTCAAACAATTTGCCTTGGGAACAGAGTAATATCATAGATCCCGCCCGAGGCTGTAACACCCCGAGATATTCAGAGTATATTACAGCGCCGTGGACCCCTACATGGGACCCACCAGGCTACAATCAAGGAAAACTCCACTCGACTAACCATCTCGGTAGCGAGGGCACACATTTAAATGATATGACATATAAAGATACACCCGGAGTAACCGGCGAAATAAGCATCAACCGACAATGTAACAATTTAAAAGTAGTACAATACGGAGTTTGAAATGAAAAGCCTAAGTACTCGCGAGTACATTCTATAAGTTTATAATTGTGAGAACAACCAAATCGAAATGGACAAAAGAAATAAAAATACCCAAATGCACGTGTCAACGACCCTGGCCAACATCCTCGTACTGTCCTGGTGCCCGCTCGTCCGGATAATCATAACCTGAAATTCATAACAAGAATTTCTCCAAAACGGGTCCCCAAAGGGGTTAGCAATTACGCTAGTACAAGTAATCAAGGCAAACCAATCGCTTACACATTTCATAGTACATGCACCAATATCAATTTCAAAAGCCAAAACCAGACATGTCCTTTCCGGAAATAAACAGTCAAACAATTTGCCTTGGGAACAGAGTCATACCATAAATTCCCGCACGAGGCCTCTAAGGACCCTCCCGCACTGGCTATATTATAAAACAAAACACGCACATGCATCGCCTTGGGAACAGAGTAATATCATAAATTCCCGCACGAGGCCTCTAAGGACCCTCCCGCACTGGCTAGCTAAACAAACTCATGAATCGAGGACTCAACCCTTTCGATTCCCTCCTTGATCCCGTCGGACCAACACGAGGTGAGCAAATCACACACAAAATACATTACCATTCCACGTTAAGCATAAAGGTTTCCAAAAATACTTGCCTTGAATAATTGACGACGCAACGAACGGAAAGGATAATCACCGACGAACGCTAGGAATCAACGGAACCGAACCTAACGATTCGAAGAACATAATTACAACCAACTCTAGACGAATACGGAAATGGAATACACCCGAAAACCCGCCTACGATTCATGTATATTCATACAAAAATAACAACGAGAGCGGATCACAACCAAACCCTCTCGATTCCGCAAAACCATGAAAATATACCATGAATCCATAGGGAAACTAATGATATTGACAAGTTAAATCATATTCATCATGAATCCACCAACAAAACGGAACGGATCGGAAGAAAATCCCAAAACCCCCAAATCGCCCAAAAGTAGGGTTCTAAGAGATTTACCTTGGATTGATGATGAAGAACACAAGTAGGTGTTGTTAATCTACTTCAATAACTCAAGGTAGAGGATGCCTGAAATAATCGAAGGGAACAATCGCTCGGAAATCGCCCGGAGGAGCTCTGCGTCGCGGAGAGGAGAAGAAATGAAAATAATCTGCTGATCTGGGTCAACTCCCTGGTTTATATAGCCAGGGAGTGTTAGCGCGCGCTAATCCTCAAGGTTAGCGTGCGCTAACGGGATAAAATTACAGGCCAAAACAGTTAGCGTCCATTCCAGTAGCCAGACTTCTGGCCGTTAGCGTGCGCTACTCCAAATGTAGCGTGCGCTAATAACCTATCGGTAGCGCGCGCTATCGACCAATAGCGTGCGCTACCTGGACATCAGTCGAGTCCAGTGACAAACTGTCCAGAACTCACCTGATCCGTTAGCGTGCGCTACCACACAAGCGTAGCGTGCGCTAACTGGCACCTGACCGGGTTCAGTAGTAAACTGTCTAGTACTGGACACTCACGCTAGCGCACGCTACCGGGCATCATCACCGTGCGCTAGCCTCCCGACATTAGCGTGCGCTAGTCTACGTAGCGTACGCTAATACGTCAGTCCAGAAGGCTGGAAAATAGCACTGCCACTCCCAGGGCTAACTCGCTAGCGCGCGCTACGAAACAAACATAGCGTGCGCTACTAAGGGACCCCTAGCGTGCGCTATGCAGAAAGGATAGCGTGCGCTAGGTACGAAATATGAACGGTCCAAAACACCGGAATGTGAACGAAACACCAAACGGAACATCTCAACAGGCATCATAACGTAGAATGGATCCACGGCAACCCCGAAACAGCGGTTCCGTATGACAATAACGAGAATCAGATCAATAGATGACGGAAAAGATACACTGTAAGATACACGAGGGTCACTACGACCGAGAAATACATCAAAAATAAAAATACAAGGGAAAGAAAAATGCGGATATTACATTCTACCCCTCTAAAAACAAGTTTCGTCCCGAAACTTAAGAAACAAACAACTCAGGGTATCTAGCACGCATGCTATCCTCGGTTTCCCAAGTTGCCTCCTCGACACCGTGTCTCGACCACTGCACCTTGACCAAAGGGATGGTCTTATGCCGCAGTCGTTTCTCGCGATGCTCCAAAATCTTCAAGGGATGCTCCTCGAAGGTAATATCCTCGGCGACATCAATCTCACCATAATCGTTGATGTGACTAGGATCCGGGACGTATTTCCTCAGCTGGGAAACATGAAAAACGCTATGAACATGATTCAGGGCCAGGGGTAACGCCAAACGGTATGCTAACCCACCGACTCGCTCGAGAATCTCGAAGGGTCCAATAAATCTCGGACTCAACTTCCCCTTCTTCCCGAAACGGAAAACTCCTCTCGTCGGCGACACCTTCAGCAAAACGTGGTCCCCTACCTCGAATTCTAAAGGTCGACGACGGACATCGGCATATGACTTCTGTCGACTCTGGGCCGTCAACATCCGTTCCCGAATTAATTCTATTTTCCGCCTCGTCTCTAAAACGACATCCGGCTCGGTCCCGACCAAATCGGACGCCTCATTCCAACAAATCGGTGATCGACATCGCCGCCCATAAAGTGCCTCGAATGGTGCCATCCGAATCGACGCGTGCCAACTATTGTTGTACGTGAATTCGATCAATGGCAAATGCTCCTCCCAGTCGCTGCTCCAATCGAGAGCACACGCACGCAACATATCCTCGAACGTTTGGATGGTGCGTTCCGACTGTCCATCTGACTGAGGATGAAAAGAGGTACTCAAACGCAAACGAGTACCCAACGCCTTATGTACAACTTGCCAAAAGTGTGATACAAAACGGCCATCACGATCCGAAACAATAGACTTCGGAGTACCGTGAAGCCTCACAATCTGCGCGATAAATACACGAGCCAATTTCTCCGGGCCCCAAGTGTCCTTGATGCCTAGAAAATGTGCCGACTTGGTCAGGCGATCGACAATCACCCAAACCATATTCATGCCCGACCTCGATCTCGGCAAACTCATAACGAAATCCATCGATATATCTTCCCATTTCTATTCCGGAACGGGAAGTGACTGCAATAACCCAGCCGGTCGCTGATGCTCGGTTTTGACTTGCTGGCAAGTCAAACATCTCACTACAAACTGTGCGACCTCCCCCTTCATATCATTCCACCAGAAATTCCTCCTCAGGTCCTTGTACATCTTACTCGAACCAGGATGAACGGAATAAGGTGTAGCATGGGCCTCACGCAAAATACTCTGTCGCAACTCTGGATCGTTCGGCACACAAAGCCGACTCTGGAATCTCAAAACACCATCCTCGTGAATCACAAACCCAGGAGACTTTCCCTTAAGAACGTTCTCTCGGATTTGAGTAATCATCGGATCCTCTAACTGCTTTAGCTTAATTTCCTCGATCAAAGACGACGAAACCTCTAAAGCACAAAATTGCCCGACAGCTCCAGGCAACAAAACCTCAACATCCAACTCGATCAAAGCCCGCCGAAGCTCAGACTGAGACGTAAGGATCTCAAGCGTTCGCAACGCAATCGGTTTCCGACTCAAGGCGTCGGCCACGACGTTCGCCTTGCCCGGATGATAAAGGATTTCGAGGTCATAATCCTTAATCAGTTCTTACCATCTCCTCTGCCTCATATTCAAGTCCCTCTGAGTAAATATGTATTTCAGACTTTTATGATCGGTAAAAATCTGACATGTAAAGCCGAAAAGGTAGTGACGCCAGATCTTGAGCGCAAAAACAACTGCCGCTAACTCCAAATCATGAGTAGGGTAGTTTAGCTCATACGGCCTCAACTGTCTCGATGCGTAGGCAATGGTCTTGCCGTGCTGCATCAATACGCACCCAAGACCATGACCCGAAGCATCACTATAAACGGCAAAACCCTCATTGCCACATGGCAATGCCAAAACCGGGGCTGAGGTCAAACGCCTCTTCAGTTCCTCAAAACTCGATTACCTCTCGTCATTCCAGACGAACTTCTCGGATTTCTGGAGCAACTGTGTAAGTGGCCGAGCTAGTTTCGAGAAACCCTCGACGAACCTACGGTAGTAGCCAACCAAACCCAAGAAACTACGGATCTCTTTCACATTCTTGGGCGGTGCCCAATCTAACACTGCCTCAATCTTCTGCGGATCCACACGAACCCCCTCGGCTGAAATCACGTGACCTAAAAACATCACTTCCTTCAGCCAGAACTCACATTTCGAGAACTTTGCATAGAGTTGCTCGGTCCTCAAAATGTCTAACACTACCCGCAAATAATGGGCATGCTCTTCCTCGTCCCTCGAATAAATAAGAATATCGTCAATGAAGACGACAACACACCTATCCAAATACTCGATAAAGACTTTGTTCATCAACTGCATGAACACCGCCGGCGCATTAGTTAACCCGAAAGGCATAACTACAAACTCATAATGTCCGTATCTCGTCCGAAAAGCTGTTTTCGGCACATCGGACTCCCTCACCCGGAGCTGATAGTACCCCGATCTCAAATCAATCTTTGAGAACACCGCCGCTCCCTGCAACTGATCGAACAAGTCATCAATTCTCAGCAAGGGATACTTGTTCTTGATGGTCACCTTGTTTAGTTCGCGGTAGTCGATACACAAACGTAGTGAACCATCCTTCTTCCGTACAAACAGGACCGGTGCGCCCCAAGGCGAGGCGCTCGGTCGAACATACCCCGTCTCAAGAAGCTCACTCAACTACTTCTTCAACTCTGACATCTCAGAAGGTGCCATGCGATACGGCGCCTTCGAAATCGGAGCCGCACCCGGCTCTAACTCTATAGCAAACTCGACCTCACGATCCGGTGGCAATCCCGGTAACTCGTCAGGAAATACATCAGGAAATTCACTAACGACTGGAATCGACGAAAGCGCGACTCCGCCATTCTCCGCCTTCAAGGAATAGCACCAATAACCAGTACACCCCTTTCGCAGGAGTTTCATCGCCTTCAAGGCGTTAATAACAAACTTCTGGTTTCTCTTTCGCCCCGCGAAAGAGTGTTCAGTGCCGTCCTCGGCTAACATGGTAATGATCCTCGTGCGGTAGTTCATGATTGCACCATGCCGCTCGAGCCAATCATCCCCGAGAATCAAATCCTCACCCTCGACACCCACGACAATAAGATTAGAGAGCCAAGCCCTCTCACAAATAAACACAGAACAGTCCCGGACTTCTCGATCACCAGTAATTCTATCACCGCTAGGAAGTTTAACGATGAAAGGTTCGCAAGGTGACAAGCAGTCGAGACTCAAACGGCGTACACACTCTAGAGAAATGAATGAATGCGTAGCACCCGAATCAAAAAGCACACTGACAGGATGGGAATGGATATGGACGGTACCTGTCGCCACAGTAGCTGCTGGATCATCGGCCCTCCTCATCTCGTAGATACGCGGCTGGGCAGATCCGACACTGGAAGCTCCTCCCCTAGTGGGCTGACCCCGACCCCTACCTCGGCCGGCACTCGGTGGAGGCGGCGGAGAAAATGAGCCCTGGTTCACACTCGGCTCCATAGGTAATGGTTGAGAAGAACGAGTGCCGCGAAGCTGTTTGATCTGCTCACAAAAGGGGGCCTTGTGGCCCAACTGTCCACAAGTATGACAAGTAAACTTCGGACGAGAGCACTGTCGGCTCCTATGGCCCTGCACACCACAGTTAAAGCATGTGGGTTCACGAGCGGAGGTTCCGGCGGCACCCCGAAAGCTCCCAGAGAAACGAGCCGAACCGCCCGTAGAAATATTTGCAGCCTGTGATTTCTGCTGGCCTCCACTCTTGGGACCCGAAAAATTTCCGACCGACTTCTGCTTCTTGTTCTCACGAGCCAAATCACTAGCCGTCACCGACATATCATAAGCGAGGGCTCTACTCTGATAATCCTTCAAAGTAGTGCAGACGAGTCCAGACATATAGTCCCGAATGGACAGTTTCATCCTTCTGGAAAAATGGAAAATTTTGTCGCTCTCTTCGACAACTTGGGTCTTCACATAACCCAATTCCTTGTTAAAATCGGCAATAGCTTGAGATACGGGAATATCCCGTGGTTGAGCATCATAGAAAGCATGCACTCGTGCTGTCGGCCGGCCACGGGCGTGTCGATCTCCATCAACTCCTGAAATTCGGCCCACGAAGCAACATGATCCTTGGGCCCCATGGCCTCCCACCAATCCATAGCGTCCCCGGTGAGAAAGTACTGGGCGATAGGGACCTTACGGTCCTCGGGACAGTTGGTGGCAACGAAGACCTTAGATATCTCCTTGATCCACCCCTCCCAGCCGATCGGGTCTGATGCTCCCGAAAACTGAGGAGGGTGCATCTTGATGACATCTTGGAGCCAACGGTCTGCTCCGCCCCGATTAGCATGGGCCTGATCGGGGTTTTGAACCACTTGAGCTATCGCCGCCATTTGATTTACCATTTGCTGCATAACAACCACAATACCAAGGTCGGCGCGCTCCTGAGAAGAAGCATGACTGTGACGGTCGCCGGTACTGCCGGCTCCCGAAGAATGCGATGTGGCCGCCCCACCGGCTGCCCCACGTCCTCGACCGCGTCCACGGCCACGACCACGACCACGTCTCCTTCCAGCATCCATGCTGGTGATAAGAGGTGGCAAAAGCAACTCGATGATAAGTAAAAGAGGGAGAATAATCACAGTTCAAGAAGTGGAATTTCAATACGAGAAAACAAGAGAATCGAGTAAGGAAAACTTACGAGCACTGGATGTACTGTGATGCCGGCAGCGGTGTGACAATGTGCAAAACAAAACACAACTAGACCCAAATAACCAACAAGCCTAGGTATCCATAAACCTAGAGCTCCGATACCATTTTCTGTAACACCGCGAGATATTCAGAGTATATTACAGCGCCGTGGACCCCTACATGGGACCCACCAGGCTACAATCAAGGAAAACTCCACTCGACTAACCATCTCGGTAGCGAGTACACACATTAAATGATATGACATATAAAGATACACCCGGAGTAACCGGCGAAATAAGCATCAACCGACAATGTAACAATTTAAAAGTAGTACAATACGGAGTTTGAAATGAAAAGCCTAAGTACTCGCGAGTACATTCTATAATTTTATAATTGTGAGAAAAACCAAATCGAAATGGACAAAAGAAATAAAAAGACCCAAATGCACATGTCAACGACCCTGGCCAACATCCTCGTACTGTCCCGGTGCCCGCTCATCCGGATAATCATAACCTGAAATTCATAACAAGAATTTCCCCAAAACGGGTCCCCAAAAGGGTTAGCAATTACGCTAGTACAAGTAATCAAGGCAAACCAATCGCTTACACATTTCATAGTAGATGCACCAATATCAATTTCAAAAGCCAAAACCAGACATGTCCTTTCCGGAAATAAACAGTCAAACAATTTGCCAGAGTCATATCATAAATTCCCGCACGAGGCCTCTAAGGACCCTCCCGCACTGGCTATATTATAAAACAAAACACGCACATGCATCGCCTTGGGAACAAAGTAATATCATAGATTCCCGCACGAGGCCTCTAAGGACCCTCCCGCACTGGCTAGCTAAACAAACTCATGAATCGAGGACTCAACCCTTTCGATTCCCTCCTTGATCCCGTCGGACCAACACGAGGTGAGCAAATCACACACAAAATATATTACCATTCCACGTTAAGCATAAAGGTTTCCAAAAATACTTGCCTTGAATAATTGACGACGCAACGAACGGAAAGGATAATCACCGACGAACGCTAGGAATCAACGGAACCGAACCTAACGATTCGAAGAACATAATTACAACCAACTCTAGACGAATACGGAAATGGAATACACCCGAAAACCCGCCTACGTTTCATGTATATTCATACAAAAATAACAACGAGGGCGGATCACAACCAAACCCTCTCGATTCCGCAAAACCATGAAAATATACCATGAATCCGTAGGGAAACTAATGATATTGACAAGTTAAATCATATTCATCATGAATCCACCAACAAAACGGAACGGATGGGAAGAAAATCCCAAAACCCCCAAATCGCCCAAAAGTAGGGTTCTAAGAGATTTACCTTGGATTGATGATGAAGAACATAAGTAGGTGTTGTTAATCTACTTCAATAACTCAAGGTAGAGGATGCCTGAAATAATCGAAGGGAAGAATTGCTCGGAAATCGCCCGGAGGAGCTCTGCGTCGCGGAGAGGAGAAGAAATGAAAATAATCTGCTGATCTGGGTCAACTCCCTGGTTTATATAGCCAGGGAGTGTTAGCGCGCGCTAATCCTCAAGGTTAGCGTGCGCTAACGGGATAAAATTACGAGCCAAAAGCGATTAGCGTCCATTCCAAGAGCGGACTTCGCCGTTAGCGTGCGCTACTCCAAATGTAGCGTGCGCTAATAACCTATCGGTAGCGCGCGCTATCGACCAATAGCGTGCGCTACCTGGGCATCAGTCGAGTCCAGTGACAAACTGTCCAGAACTCACCTGATCCGTTAGCGTGCGCTACCACACAAGCGTAGCGTGCGCTAACTGGCACCTGACCGAGTTCAGTAGTAAACTGTCCAGTACTGGACACTCACGCTAGCGCACGCTACCGGGCATCATCAGCGTGTAATATCTGCAAATTTTCGATTTTCGGTAAATTTATTTTTTTCGACCAAAGTTCGTTTTGACAACTCTATCATGACCATTTCGCCATTCGGAGAATATTTAATTCTGCACTTTTCATCATCCGAGTTCGTTTCGGTGTTGTTTTGTTGAGTTCTGTGCTTTTTAGCGACTTTTCCGCGCTTGAGTTCGGTTCTTGCGAATCTCGTTCGAAACTGTCGTTTGGGGTTTTTCGTAAGTTCATTTAACGTTGTTATACGTGTTGTGAGCTTCGGTTTGATTATTCGTTGTCGTATGGTGATTTTCGGGCATTTGGGCCATTTTCGTAATTTCCCAAAGTTTGGGGTAATTACCTTCCGTTGTCGAATTTCGAGCCTTCGGGTGGTCGGAATCGTGTGTCCTACTAGCTCTTAGATTCGTCTTTGTGAGTACTTCGTAACCGTATCTTCGGTTCGTATTCAGGTTCGGGTTTCGGTGTCGTTTTGTTGAATTCAGGATTACTAAACGACTTTTCTAAGTATGAGTTCGTCTTTGTTAGATCACCATTAATTTTTGGTGACTCCAAAAATTATAAATCTTTGCAATATTATAGAACATCGAGTTAGCTTTCCAATGGTTCAAACGGTGAGTCAATCGGAGTCGGACGAGAGAGTTATGGTCGTTTCAGTTTTTGGCCGAGCACTTCCAGGAGCCTTTCGGCCGATAGGGGGGGTCGATAGACTCTACTGCCGGCATTCCGTATGGGTATCGGTTGGGCCTATCGGCCGATAGGCTGGCCGATAGGTTCTGCTGTGTTTCACTATATTACACGGGATCTGAGGAAGATTTTTCATTTTCCTCTCCTCTCTTTTCTTCCTCTCGTCTTGGGCGATTCCGGAGCAACTTTTGGGGCGATTTTAACATTTTCGGACTTGAAGAAATCATCCACTTCGAGTTTTGTTGTAGATTATCGATTTCTTCTTGAATCATTCATCCTAATCCAAGGTAATCTTCTAAGAACCCATTTTTGGGAGATTTGGGGGTTTTCGAATTATTGTTCGATTCTTTCCGTATCGTTGATTAATTCATGATGAATATGATTATTCTTGTTGGTATTCTTAGTTTCCCTACGGATTCATAGTATATTTCGTGATTTTTACGGAATCGAGAGGGTTCGGTTGTGGTCCGCCCTCGTTGTTGTTTGTATACGAATATACATGAATCGTAGGCGGGTTTCCGGGAGTATTCCATTTCCATAATCGTTTAGAAGTGGTTGTGATTGTGCTATTCAAATCGTTAGGTTCATTTTCGTCGGTTCCTCACGGTCGTGCTTGATTCTTCCGTTCCGTTCATTGTCGTCTTCCTTTTCGTTAGCATCGGGCGTTCCGAAGCTTCCCGGTTGAGCCGTATCCGTTCGTGGTTCAGCGCTCGTGGTATCGAGGCAAGTACCTTGCCCATACTTTCTCGTTTTATGGATATGATGATCGGTGGTCGTCTTGATGTGTTTGTTTGGTTATTTGAAATGAAGTTTCAAAGGATTTCGGTTTGGCCTCGTTAAAGGCTTTCTTTCAAAACGAGTGTGATTTGTGAACGGTGTTTTGAGATTTGATTATGATTTGGTTATTTTGAACGTTGAAGGATTTTATGATGATACTCCTATTGTTTAAAGTTATGGAATTGTGTATTCCGTATTTAATCTTGTTATTGTATTTTTGAAGAGTTTGGTAATGGTGTCGAGTTAATGGCCATCTCTAGTGAGTATTCTTAATGAACTTACATTCTTAGCATGTTAGTATTGCATGAGTAACGTGTGTGTGTGTATGCTCACTACGGGTTAGATCCGACGGGGTCTCGGTAGGGGTCCATGGAGGTGTGGATCGACGAGCTTTGCTTTTAACCACTACGGGTTAGATCCGACGGGGTCTCGGTAGGGGTCCATGGAGGTGTGGATCGACGGTTAATTGTGGTGAATTTTACAAATGTGATTTGATATTGGCATTTCCGGAAATGAGCGCTTTTGAACGGTTTTCATGATTGCATGCATTGACTAAGTGTGTAAGAGGTAAGTTGTTCGTTTGGCCTACTTGGCTAGGATGGCTCTAGAGTATTTTGTTGTTTGTTTTAAATCCTTTATTTGTGGATTTTGGTGTTGGGAGACGAACCTTGTGGTCGTTCTTGTGTACTGTGAGTTGATGAAATTGGGGCTAAAATCCCAACGTTTTTGTAAAGGTCATTTGACGGATTTGGGACTAAAATCCCAACGGTTTGGTAAAGATTATTTTACGGAAAGTAAACCTTTAGGGCGGTGACCCCTTTTGTCTTTGGATTTTGAAAAGTAGGATTTGATAATCCTAAATTGTTTTCTATTAAAACTCTCGATGGCATTCTAAACCGTTTTATAAATTATTCCCATTGATTTATGATTTTTCGTTTTTGAAATGTTTCCTCAAACCCTTGCCTCGGGAAGTACTTTTCGTTTCGTTTGGATCTTTGAGGATCCTCGGTTATTGTTATTCGTGGAATGTGAATTTGTATGGCTCGTATTTGCACTTTGTATTTGCACTAGCAAAACAGTGGAGTTTTGCTAACCCCCGAGTATTCGGGGGGTGGATGTCTGTTTTTGCATTCAGGTTTTGGAGCATAACACAGGGTCGGCACGAAGGATGATGAAAGATGATCGATACTAATCACATGAGGAACCGTATATCGTGTGTTGGTTCAATTGTACTTTATTTTCATTCTTTGTATTGTTCCGTTATGCAGTGTAGTTGTATTTTGGTCCCTCGCGTGGGCATGAGTTGTATTTGAGTTGTATGTATTTGTGGAAAGACCAAATCGGTCTACTGAGTCAGTGTAGCCTTGAAGGCATTGCCGAGATGTTAAATGTTGATTACCAGCCTGGTAGATCCTCGAGGAGAGGGTCTACGGCGTGTAATATCCCTGAGTGGATTGGGGGTGTTACATAAATGGTATCGGAGCTTAGGTTGAGGAAACCTAGGCTGTCGGGTCAAGTCGTGTTGTTTGAGTCTTGTTTCGTCGGATTTTATCTGACTGAGTCGTGTCGCGACGCGTCGTTTGAGTTTGTTGGTCGTGATTAGTATCGTGGGGCGATCATCATCTTCGTGCGACCCGTGGAAGTAAGTCTCCCTTCTTTGTGTTGTGCCTCGTGTGACACGAGCTATTTTTATGATTATTTGTTAAGTGGTGGAATCCTTATGTGAATTTTGATTTCACGATATGTATTTAGTCGACTTTCGTATTTGATTTATACGAGGAGTGTCGTCGCTTGTGATGTCTTTTTATTGTTGTTTTTCTCCGTTGTTGATGATTTTCGAATCGATTTGCACGTTTTACAAGTTCTATTGTGGAAGCTTTGTGCTTATACGCGTTCGACTTGTTCACTAGCCAGTGCGGGAGAGTATTTTATCAGAGGTTTTGTTCTGAATATGGTATTTTATCGTTTATTTCCGTTTAAAGACATATATTGTCTTCATTTTAAACGTTTTGGTGCGTGTGCTAGGAGTTGTTTTAGTGAACATCGATATGTGTGAGTTTTGGGCATTCTGGCCTATTGAATTTTTGAAAACCTTGAGTATCTTAGAAAAACAAATTTCGAGACATACTTTTCAAATGAGTTATTTTCTTGTGGTACATCCTAGATGCCGCAATATATTTCAAAATTTTTCTACCTCGAGGACCAAAATGTTTCGCGATATTTTCAACACTTTTATTTAGACCCGAGGGTCGAATATTCTGAAAGTTTTCACTAAGAGAAAGTGTCCTCATTTTTATCAAACGCGAAATGGTTTTCCCAAAGTCTCGATAACGACGTTCCACGTTTGTACTATTTGAAAGGTGATACTCAAGATCAACCAGTATTCTTCAAATTATTTTCAAAATGAGGTTTTCATTTTTTTAAAACCTGTCCATTCCCGTTTGAGGGCTGGGTATGTATGTGTGACGTTCGCGTTGTCATTTTGATACTTTCTCCCGAGTATGATCGAATTGGCGGTGTGAGCATTGAGTCGCTTTCCACACATTGGTTGTGCTAGCCCCTGTGAGAGGCGGAATGTTGGTATTGAATGTTGTCGCCTCGTGGCGATTTCTGCGTTGTCGAGGATGTGCGAGCTGTTAGAGCTTGGTATGGTATGACCGTGTGCATCGGTGATCGTTCCGTTATGTGTCGATTGTTTAATGTCTTGTTACCTTGCCCCCGTTTTTGTGAATTTCGTGGACGAGGTCGGAGATAATGCCCGTATTATTTTGACTCTGTATTTTCTCTTTCTCCATTCTAAAGTTTCGCTCATGTTAGTTGGCACTTTGTGAACTTGTTTTGTATTTCGGTTTCATCGTTCGAGCAAGCTGTGATCTTGTTGTGGGCCGATCGGGTTACCGATGTGACTTTTTTCGAGTTCGGTTCGATTCTTGTGAACCTCGTTCGGGAGTGGCGTCATCTGGTTCTATTAGTTCTTTTATTCGAAGTGGATCGGATTTAGAACTCTTGTGTTTTCGACTTTGTCGACTCATCATGTTCATTGACCTTTTACGAGTTTGTCCCGCCCTTGCCTTTGTTGATCGAACGAGGTGGTATTATTTCGGAATTTCGTTCGTCGTTGTGACCTTTCAATCGTTACTCCCTTTTCGTGGATGCAGTGCGAGTGTGCATCTTGTTGTTTTCATCGGATCATGTTTTGTCTCGAGTCGAGGTGTGAACCTCGGAGTTGCCGGTTGAACCTTATTGTTCTTTGTGATCCGAACATGATCGTTCGATTTTTTTTTGTTGTCTCGATCTTTGTGGTTTGATCGTTTGATTGTTCGTTTTTTTTTTTTTTTTTTTGTCAATCTCGTTTCGTGATTGTTGAACATTCAGACTCCTTCGAAATTTCCTTAAGTTCGGGAAATTAGTCTCGTTTTCGATCTTCCAACCTTTGGGCGGTGGAATTTCGTATTTGTTCAGCGTGTGGCTCATGTTTTGATCAATGTACCGTTAGGTTAGTCAATCGTATCGATTTTCGTTCGTTGTGTTTTGTGATTGTCAGATAATTGACTTGGCTATATTATCCGTTTGATGACGCTTGTCGTTTGTTGGTTTTATTGTATCCCTAACGGCTACATTGTGTTGGTCGCCGTGGAGCGTGTTTTCACGCCGTATATTCCTTTGCGTTGTTTGTAACATTTCGCCGTTGGGCATTAGTTACGCATTCTCGTGTATCTTGTTGAGTTTTTCCTGGCGGAATATTTCTTCCCCCTACTTGTTTTAAGTTTCGGGACGAAACTTCTTTTAAGGAGGGTAGAATGTAATATCTGCAAATTTTCGATTTTCGGTAAATTTATTTTTTTCGACCAAAGTTCGTTTTGACAACTCTATCATGACCATTTCGCCATTCGGAGAATATTTAATTCTGCACTTTTCATCATCCGAGTTCGTTTCGGTGCTGCTTTGTTGAGTTCCGTGCTTTTTAGCGACTTTTCCGCGCTTGAGTTCGGTTCTTGCGAATCTCGTTCGAAACTGTCGTTTGGGGTTTTTCGTAAGTTCATTTAACGTTGTTATACGTGTTGTGAGCTTCGGTTTGATTATTCGTTGTCGTATGGTGATTTTCGGGCATTTGGGCCATTTTCGTAATTTCCCAAAGTTTGGGGTAATTACCTTCCGTTGTCGAATTTCGAGCCTTCGGGTGGTCGGAATCGTGTGTCCTACTAGCTCTTAGATTCGTCTTTGTGAGTACTTCGTAACCGTATCTTCGGTTCGTATTCAGGTTCGGGTTTCGGTGTCGTTTTGTTGAATTCAGGATTACTAAACGACTTTTCTAAGTATGAGTTCGTCTTTGTTAGATCACCATTAATTTTTGGTGACTCCAAAAATTATAAATCTTTGCAATATTATAGAACATCGAGTTAGCTTTCCAATGGTTCAAACGGTGAGTCAATCGGAGTCCGGACGAGAGAGTTATGGTCGTTTCAGTTTTTGGCCGAGCACTTCCAGGAGCCTTTCGGCCGATAGGGGGGGTCGATAGACTCTACTGCCGGCATTCCGTATGGGTATCGGTTGGGCCTATCGGCCGATAGGCTGGCCGATAGGTTCTGCTGTGTTTCACTATATTACACGGGATCTGAGGAAGATTTTTCATTTTCCTCTCCTCTCTTTTCTTCCTCTCGTCTTGGGCGATTCCGGAGCAACTTTTGGGGCGATTTTAACATTTTCGGACTTGAAGAAATCATCCACTTCGAGTTTTGTTGTAGATTATCGATTTCTTCTTGAATCATTCATCCTAATCCAAGGTAATCTTCTAAGAACCCATTTTTGGGAGATTTGGGGGTTTTCGAATTATTGTTCGATTCTTTCCGTATCGTTGATTAATTCATGATGAATATGATTATTCTTGTTGGTATTCTTAGTTTCCCTACGGATTCATAGTATATTTCGTGATTTTTACGGAATCGAGAGGGTTCGGTTGTGGTCCGCCCTCGTTGTTGTTTGTATACGAATATACATGAATCGTAGGCGGGTTTCCGGGAGTATTCCATTTCCATAATCGTTTAGAAGTGGTTGTGATTGTGCTATTCAAATCGTTAGGTTCATTTTCGTCGGTTCCTCACGGTCGTGCTTGATTCTTCCGTTCCGTTCATTGTCGTCTTCCTTTTCGTTAGCATCGGGCGTTCCGAAGCTTCCCGGTTGAGCCGTATCCGTTCGTGGTTCAGCGCTCGTGGTATCGAGGCAAGTACCTTGCCCATACTTTCTCGTTTTATGGATATGATGATCGGTGGTCGTCTTGATGTGTTTGTTTGGTTATTTGAAATGAAGTTTCAAAGGATTTGATTTGGCCTCGTTAAAGGCTTTCTTTCAAAACGAGTGTGATTTGTGAACGGTGTTTTGAGATTTGATTATGATTTGGTTATTTTGAACGTTGAAGGATTTTATGATGATACTCCTATTGTTTAAAGTTATGGAATTGTGTATTCCGTATTTAATCTTGTTATTGTATTTTTGAAGAGTTTGGTAATGGTGTCGAGTTAATGGCCATCTCTAGTGAGTATTCTTAATGAACTTACATTCTTAGCATGTTAGTATTGCATGAGTAACGTGTGTGTGTGTATGCTCACTACGGGTTAGATCCGACGGGGTCTCGGTAGGGGTCCATGGAGGTGTGGATCGACGAGCTTTGCTTTTAACCACTACGGGTTAGATCCGACGGGGTCTCGGTAGGGGTCCACGGAGGTGTGGATCGACGGTTAATTGTGGTGAATTTTACAAATGTGATTTGATATTGGCATTTCCGGAAATGAGCGCTTTTGAACGGTTTTCATGATTGCATGCATTGACTAAGTGTGTAAGAGGTAAGTTGTTCGTTTGGCCTACTTGGCTAGGATGGCTCTAGAGTATTTTGTTGTTTGTTTTAAATCCTTTATTTGTGGATTTTGGTGTTGGGAGACGAACCTTGTGGTCGTTCTTGTGTACTGTGAGTTGATGAAATTGGGGCTAAAATCCCAACGTTTTTGTAAAGGTCATTTGACGGATTTGGGACTAAAATCCCAACGGTTTGGTAAAGATTATTTTACGGAAAGTAAACCTTTAGGGCGGTGACCCCTTTTGTCTTTGGATTTTGAAAAGTAGGATTTGATAATCCTAAATTGTTTTCTATTAAAACTCTCGATGGCATTCTAAACCGTTTTATAAATTATTCCCATTGATTTATGATTTTTCGTTTTTGAAATGTTTCCTCAAACCCTTGCCTCGGGAAGTACTTTTCGTTTCGTTTGGATCTTTGAGGATCCTCGGTTATTGTTATTCGTGGAATGTGAATTTGTATGGCTCGTATTTGCACTTTGTATTTGCACTAGCAAAACAGTGGAGTTTTGCTAACCCCCGAGTATTCGGGGGGTGGATGTCTGTTTTTGCATTCAGGTTTTGGAGCATAACACAGGGTCGGCACGAAGGATAATGAAAGATGATCGATACTAATCACATGAGGAACCGTATATCGTGTGTTGGTTCAGTTGTACTTTATTTTCATTCTTTGTATTGTTCCGTTATGCAGGTGTAGTTGTATTTTGGTCCCCTGCGTGGGCATGAGTTGTATTTGAGTTGTATGTATTTGTGGAAAGACCAAATCGGTCTACTGAGTCAGTGTAGCCTTGAAGGCATTGCCGAGATGTTAAATGTTGATTACCAGCCTGGTAGATCCTCGAGGAGAGGGTCTACGGCGTGTAATATCCCTCAGTGGATTGGGGGTGTTACACAGCGTGCGCTAGCCTCCCGACATTAGCGTGCGCTAGTCTACGTAGCGTACGCTAATACGTCAGTCCAGAAGGCTGGAAAATAGCACTGCCACTCCCAGGGCTAACTCGCTAGCGCGCGCTACGAAACAAACATAGCGTGCGCTACTAAGGGACCCCTAGCGTGCGCTATGCAGAAAGGATAGCGTGCGCTAGGTACGAAATATGAACGGTCCAAAACACCGGAATGTGAACGAAACACCAAACGGAACATCTCAACAGGCATCATAACGTAGAATGGATCCACGGCAACCCCGAAACAGCGGTTCCGTATGACAATAACGAGAATCAGATCAATAGATGACGGAAAAAATACACTGTAAGATACACGAGGGTCACTACGACCGAGAAATACATCAAAAATAAAAATACAAGGGAAAGAAAAATGCGGATATTACAGAGGCCTCTAAGGACCCTCCCGAGCTGGCCACATAATAAAAACAAAACACGCACATGCATCGCCTTGGGAACAGAGTAATATCATAGATCCCGCCCGAGGCCTCTAAGGACCCTCCCGAGCTGGCTAGCTAAACAAACTCATGAATCCAGGACTCAACCCTTTGGATTCCCTCCGTGATCCCGTCGGACCAACCCGAGGTGAGTAATTCACACACAAAATACATTATCATTCCACGTTAAGCATAAAGGTTTCCAAAAATACTTGCCTTGAGTAATTGATGACGCAATAAATGGAAAGGAAAGTCACCAACGAACGCTAGGAACCAATGAAACCGAACCTAACGATTCGAAGAATACAATCACAACCATTTCTAAATGAATACGGAATTGGAATACACCCGAAAACCCGCCTATGATTCATGTATATTCGTATATAAACAACAACAAGGGCGGACCACAACCAAACCCTCTCGATTCCGTAAAAACCACGAAATATACCATGAATCCATAGGGAAACTAAGAATACCAACAAGATTAATCATATTCCCAAAACAAGAATAGTATGGACAAGGTACTTGCCTCGAACAACCACAACGCGGAGAATCGACCGTAGTAGGTTGGCACGAACCGACTACGAACCCGCCGACTCCACCGAACGCCAACTCGCGATAATAAACTACGAAGGACAATAACAACAATGAAATGAATTCCATAACACGACTCAAAGCCGTTGAATTCAAAGAACGAACGACGAATGTTCAAGTGTTTTCCCCAAAACGGCCAAGAACACGATTCGTTCCGTCAAAACCCGAAAATGGAATTCTAAGTCGAAATATGGATATACAATCCATGGAATATGTTTAACAACATCATTTAACCACAATTTATCCAACAAAAATGGATGGAAAACGAGATCGAGAACAAATCCCCCAAAAAGTCAATTTGAAGGAAATCAAGAAATATACTTCGATTCGACGAAGAACAATGGATTAAATGATGTTAAACACAAGAATACTACCAAGATTAATCATACCCATCATGAATTAATCAATAATACGGAACGAATCAGACAAAAACGCAAAAACCCCCAAATTCACGAAATTAGGGTTCTAAGGAAGATTACCTTGATTCGCTGGATCAAAGGATGATTGATTAGTGCATAATTGATCTAAAAATTCATATACAAAATATTCCTTTTACGGGCATAATCGTACTGATTTGTGATTAAAAATATATATTTTACAGATATATCCAAACATGAGCTAAAAATGGTTATTTTACAGATTACTGACATGAAGCATCAAAAAGGACGGAAAACAAGATCAAATCCAACGACGGGAATTTTTCAAGGCAAAACGACCTACAACACGGCGCAAACAGGACCGTGTTATGTAGGCCGTTTCACATACGGCGCAACAAGGGCCGTGTCTTGGGCCGTTTCACACACGACCGGCATTTAGCGCCGTGTCCTCGCGCGTATTCCGGAAGAGACCGAGTCACCACAAAACGGCGCACAACACGGGGCAAACTGGGTCGTTTTTCATCGCCATTTTTCAGCAGATGCCATGCAAAATTAGTCCACTTTTGACCAACTTGTGAACTCAACCACAAGATATTTTTTTGGTCAAAAATCTGAAAATTCAAAGACATGGGTGAAGTGTGAACAAAGAATTAAAAAAATGATATTACAATAGATATTTTGAATTAAATAATCAATTGTATTCTTGAAAATCACCTTCTTGCCAAGAAAAAACCCACCTTCTTGCCAAGAAAAAACCCACCTTCTTGCCAAGAAATAATCATCTTCTTGCTAAGAAATACTCCTTTCTTTTAGCAATATATTTTCCTTAGAACTTTCAATTTTAGTTTGTATTTCATTTTTTGTTTGAAGTTTTTCTTTCATTTAGTTTGTAATTGAAAAGTGCTTGATCAATAAGCACTTAGTATTTTACTTAGTATTTTACTTTCAATTTTTGTAAGCTTGTAACCTTTAAACAAGTTTGAAGTTATATTTTGAAGTTTGTTTCTTGCACTTTGATTCATCATATTCAAATAAATTTATCTATTGTCATTAGGTTCTAGTAGGGGAAGGGGGATTTCTATTAGGTTATATATTGAGTATTTGATTGATTTACACTATTTTGATTAAAAAAGACTAATTGGTTTAAATAGAGATTGATCATATCCTATTTCTACTAATGAAATCTCCTTGATTGATTGTTGAGTGAATTGGAAACATATCTTTTCAATCTATCAAGTGTTAATCTTGTTATCAACATCTTAAGATTGCGAAAGTGGTTAAGACACCTTTGAATACGAAAGTTATGAGGTGGAAAGTTGATTACTCGATAAACATTCGTTTTTCTTTTATATCCGTGTAAATCAATTCCTATACTTAATTAAATACCTAATTTAATGAACCCGTAATCCCCTAAATTTTATAAATTCCCAACTCATTTTAATTCTATTCATTTTCACTAGTTAAAAATAGTCTAGTTAAAAATAGTCTTAATATAAATAGTCTAGTTAAAAATAGTCTTAATATAAATAGTCTAGTATAAATAGTCTAGTTAAAAATAGTCTTAATATAAATAGTCTAGTATAAATAGTCTTAATAAAAATAGTCTTATATAAAATAGTCTTATTAAAAAATAGTTTGGTTTAAAATATAGTGCATTTAATTTAGTTAATATTTAAAAACCCAAAAATATATTTTAGAATATTTTAGTATTTATTTCTCGCAATTTGTAACAAAATATTATACGAAGCCCTGTTGGACAATCCTCGAGAGAAAAGACCTTGGTAGAACTTACCACAAACTACTTCTACCTCGTATATATTTGCGAGCGACTCAAGAACTCCTATTTTTAGGATAAGTTTTTGACCGATCAAATTTTGGCGCCGTTGTCGGGGATTGTTTTAGGCCAAATATAATTTTTGTATACTTTTATTTATATCTTGTGATTAATCTTTCTTTATTTTTTGCATCTTTTATTCCTCTTGTTCTTAATTTTTTTTTTCACATAAGGTGCGCTTAACTGTTTTCTAGTCTATGCAGGGCCGTAGGTCTCTTGCAAGAACTTTGGTACCATACAACGAAAACGTTCATCCCGATTATCGAGTTGGAGATAGCCTGGAAGATATTAGCAGTGAAGGAGAATTTTTGACAGAAGAAAACACTGAATCTTCCGATCAAGAAGAAAAGTCAAACGAAGAACATATGGCAGACCAACAAACTTTGAAAGATTTTGCTAGACCGGTGATCGGTACAACAACGTCATGCATACAACTTGGCCAGACAGCACGAAATTATGAATTGAAATCCATTCATTTCAACCAACTCCCATCTTTTTATGGGATGCCAAACGAGGATCCTTTAAGTTTTATTCGTGATTTTTACTCGGTTGTAAATACCTTTCCATTACAACAATTGACCGAGGATCAATTAAAAATGAGGTGTTTTCCTTACACTTTAAAAGATCGAGCAAAAACATGGATTATGACGTTGCCACCAAATTCATTGGCTACTTGGGATGATGTGTGCAACAAATTCATGTCTAAATTTTATCCACATCATAAAACGGCGGATCTAAGGACCAAAATTGCGGCTTTTACCCAATCGGAGGGTGAACAATTTTTTGAAGCATGGGATCGTTTCAAAACTCTTTTACTAGCATGCCCCCATCATCATTATCCTTTACCTTTTTGAGTCAAACTTTTATGATGGGCTAACTCATAATTGCCAATTTCTGTTGACAATGCGGTGGGGAGATATAGGAATACTAACGGCGCAAGCCGCTTTTGATTTGTTTGAAAAACTTGCTATATCCTCCCAGCAAAAGAGTGCACGAGGCAGGAGAGTCGGAGCTAATGAAGTAAATTCCACCAGCGATCTCACTGCGCAAATTGCCGAGCTAACCAAACAAGTCCAACGACTTACAACTCAAGGAATTTCTCAACCACCCACAGTCATGCCATCTCAAGAAGTATTTTTCGCCGGTGGTGAATATAGTCATGCACCCAACATCAATCCCCCGACGAACCCTGAAGAGGTAAATGCTTTAAATAATTTTTACCAACGCCCGAAATGACCCTTTTACGAAACCTATAATCCCGGTTGGCGAAATCACCCTAATTTCTCTTGGGGTGTGAATCATCACCAACAACCACCACCTCCTCAACATCAAAATTTGCAACAACCATATCAAAGACCAAACCAATTCCAAGGGTCGCCCTCAAACCAACCCAGAAAACCCTCATTAGAAGAAACACTTCAATCATTCATCCAAAACTCGGATCGAAGATTTGAAGCAATGGAAGCATCAATAAAACGAGTCGAAACTCAAGTCGGGCAACTAGCAAATCAACTGCAAAATAACCAGAAAGGGAGGTTACCAAGTCAACCCGAACAAGCTAAAGCTATCACCACCCGAGAATCGGTAAGATTTATAACAATCAAGTTGATTCCCCTTCTAATGATGATATTTCAATTATTGCAGGAACCAAGGACGAAGAGAAGGAGTCAAATGAAAATTCTAAAGAAGAAGTCCCCATCCCAACACTCCACAAATCTACAAATCCATACAAACCCCAATACCTTTTCCAAGTCGACAAAAAATGAAAAACTTGAGAAGCAATTTCTAAAAATTTTTGATATCTTTGTCAAGTAAATGTAAACCTTCCTTTATTGGAAGTAATAAAAAGTGTCCCAAAGATATGGAAAATTTTTCAAAGAATTACTCACGGATAAAAAGAAGTTTGGATATAGAGAAAAAATCATTGTCTCGGAGGTTATGTGCATTGCTCCAACAACGATTACCTCCCAAGCAAAGTGATCCGTAGCTTCATCATAAATATCGCTATGGGAAACGGTAAGAAGACCACCGGTATGCTTGATCTTGGAGCAGGTATAAATTTGATGCCATTATATATTTTTGAGCAACTTGATCTTGGTGAACTTAGCCCAACTAAAATATGTTTACAATTGGCCGATAGATCGCTTCGTTATCCTGTTGGAATTATCGAAGATATTTTGGTTGACATAGAGGGGCTTATTATTCCAGCAGATTTTGTTGTCTTAGAAATGGGACAATGTCTAGAAAATGGAAAAGATCATTCTATTTTATTGGGAAGACCTCTCATGGCTACCGCTGAAACAATAATTGATGTTAAAAGAGGAAAATTAACCATGAGTGTGTTAAGTGAAACCGTGACATTTTCTGTGTTTAATTCGCCCCCTGTTCCTAGTTATGATTTATACGAGGAGTGCGCTTTTGTTGATATTATTGACAATTCTGTAGAAACTCTCATTATACAGGAACAAGTAATGGAATGTTCAGAGCTTAACCCGGAAGTTGAAGGAGAAGTGTGCGAAAATCTCTTACAGGGGATTAAGATAGATAGTCTGGAGTCGTTAATGGATAGCAAAGAAAAAGAAATACCGGAGCTTAAAGAATTGCCTAAACATTTAAAATATGTTTTTCTTGAAGAGGGAAATAAAATACCCGTAATTATTAATGCAGAATTAAGCAAAGATGAAGAATTTCTTTTAATATAAGTTTTGAAAAAATGCAAAGAGGCAATAGGATGGGGTTTGAGTGATATTAAGAGAATTAGCCCTTCAACGTGTATGCACAAAATAATCCTAGAAGAGGGAGAAAAACCAAGAAGAGAAGCACAACGAAGATTAAATCCCAATATGCTAGAGGTAGTAAAAAAGGAAATTTTAAAATTGCTAGCTGAGGGAATTATTTATCCGATTGCGGATAGTGAATGGGTAAGCCCGATACATGTGGTACCAAAGAAAAGTGGCATAACAGTGATTGAAAATGATAAGGGAGAGCTAGTACCAACAAGGGTAACAACCGGGTGGCGGATGTGCATTGATTATCGAAAATTAAATGCCGCCACCAAAAAGGATTATTTTCCTCTACCTTTTATTGACCAAATGCTTGATAAACTTGCAGGACACAAATTCTACTGTTTTCTTGATGGCCTTTCAGGGTATTATCAAGTGGCGATTGCACCCGAGGACCAATCGAAGACCACATTCACATGCCCTTTTGGAACTTTTGCTTGTCGAAGAATGCCCTTTGGATTATGCAATGCACCAGGAACTTTTCAAAGGTGCATGTTGTCAATTTTCTCAGATATGATCGGCGATTCTATTGAGGTATTTATGGATGACTTTTCGATTTGGATCATCTTTTGATGATTGCTTAAATAAATTGACCAAAGTACTTGAACGTTGTATTGAAAGCCATTTAACTCTCAGCTGGGAAAAAAGTCATTTTATGACAGAAAGTGGAATTGTGCTAGGCCATGTGGTGTCAAATCATGGAATTGAAGTCGACAAAGCAAAAATTGATGTCATTCAAAATTTACCGCCTCCAAACAATGTATAGGCAATCAGAGCTTTTAGGACATGCCGGTTTTTATAGAAGGTTTATCAAAGATTTTTCAAAAATAAATAAACCTCTCGCACTTTGCTTACCAAAGATGTTTCCTTCATTTTCGATGACGCTTGTCTCGACGCTTTTAAAACCTTGAAAGAGAAACTAACCACGGCACCAATCGTAATTGCCCCGATTGGTCTTTACCTTTTGAAATTATGTGCGATGCATCCACCGAGCTGTTAGTGCGCTTTTGGGCCAAAGAATTGATAAAATGCTCCGTGTGGTTTATTACGCTAGTCTAACATTAAATGATGCGCAGTTAATTATACGACAACCGAGAAAGAATTATTAGTGTGGTTTTCTCCTTTGGATAAATTTAGATCTTATATTGTAGGATCTAAAGTGATTGTACATTCAGACCATGCAGCTTTACGACATCTGTTGAAAAAGCAACAAGCGAAACCTCGGTTGATTCGGTGGATTTTAATGCTTCAAGAATTTAATGTGGAAATAAAGGACCGGAAAGGAAGTGAAAATGTGGTCGCAGACCATTTGTCTCGTTTAAAAATAACAGAAGAAATAGATAACAAACATGAACAAATTGTGGACTCTTTTCCACATGAAAATCTATTTAAAATTTCTTCGGTACCTTGGTTTGCAGATATTGTGAATTATTTGGTTTGTGAAATGCTCCCACCTAACATTTCTTACCAAGAAAAGAAAAGGTTTTTATCATCATGCAAAAACTACTTCTGGGACGAACCATGCCTTTTTCGATTATGCAAAGATGAAATCATGAGGCGATGTGTCCCAGAAGATGAGCAACAAAGTGTACTAACCTTCTGCCACGAACTTCATTGCGGAGGACATTTTGGCGGACAAAAGACCGCTAACAAAATTCTCCAATATGGTTTGTATTGGCCATCCTTATTTAAAGACGCATATCATTTTTGTGTTCAGTGCGATAGGTGTCAACGAACTGGTAATATCGGAAAAAGAAATGAGGTGCCCCTCACGATCAATTTGGTCGTAGAAATTTTTGATGTATGGGGAATTGATTTTATGGGACCATTCACTAAATCTGGAAATTTTGAGTACATTCTTTTAGCAGTCGATTATGTATCCAAGTGGGTTGAGGCAGTCCCCACAAGGACTAATGATGCTAATATTGTTGTTAAGTTTGTACAGGAATACATAATCAGCCGTTTCGGATTTCCCAAGGCAATAATCAGTGATGGGGGATCCCACTTCTGCAACAAGTTATTTGACAAGCTTATGGCCAAAAATGGCATAAATTACAAAATTGCAACTCCCTACCATCCACAAACGTCGGGTCAGGCTGAAACAAGCAACCGACAAATAAATGGGATCCTGGAAAAAACTGTGCGCCCAATTCGAAAAGATTGGGCTGAAAAATTGGTCGATGCACTTTGGGCATACCGAATAGCATACAAGAGTCCATTGGGAATGAGCCCTTACCGTATAGTATATGGAAAAACTTGTCACCTTCCAGTTGAAATCGAACATAAAGCTTATTGGGCAATTAAGGCCGTTTCAATGGAATTGAAAAAAGCTGGACAGGAAAGACTGCTACAAATATCTGAACTAGACGAGTTAAGAAACGAAGCATACGAGAACTCTCTGATTTACAAAGACAAAGTCAAGAGACTTCATGACCGGAAACTTACCCTCAAGCACCTTGAACCAGGTACGATAGTACTTTTATTTAATTCTCATTTGCGATTATTTCCAGGTAAGCTAAAATCACGCTGGACGGGACCCTTCGAGATTGAGGAAGTATTTCCATACGGAGTAATTAGACTGATAAATCCTCAAACCAAAGTCATTTCAGGTGAACGGACACAGGGTAAAGCCTTATTTTGAAAATCAGAAAATTCCTCACGGAGAGAGCATAACCCTTGAAGATCCGTCGCACGACTAAAACAGGAAGTTGTCAAGCTAATGACATTAAACGAGCCCTTATTGGGAGGGAACCCAATTTATTTATTGTTTTTATTATTATTTATTTTCAAAAAAATCAAAACAATCAAAAAAATCAAAAAAATCAAAAAAAAAAAAAAATCAAAAAATCGCTGTATGACACGGCGAACAAACACGGCGATAAACTGGACCGTTTCTAGCGCCGTGTCTATTTTCCATCAAAATATCACTGTACGACATGGATTTTGTTTTTATTTAACTTATTTCAACATCGTTTTCTGCTTTTGTTTGAAAGTTCTTATTAGGGATTGCTATGTGGATCAACCGTACCACACGACAGGGGAGTCCTTTTTCTTCTATCTTTTCAATACATTGAGGACAATGCTTATTTCTAAAATGTGGGGTGATATCGAAATATATGAATTTTTAAAATATAAAAAAAAAATTACCTCCAACAGTCAATTTGTAATATGTCTTACTACTCACCTCGGGAGACTTGTTTATAAAAATTTTGGTACGGTAAAATGACCATGTGTTAAAACATGAATTTTCGATGAAAGGTCAAACTCAATTGTTCCACAAAAAAAAAAAATAATATATTTTGTTTGAATTCATGAAACATATATATTTAAAACCTTGTGAGCTTTTGAGCCGTTGTTTACTTGCTATCATGCAAAAATCTCCTTTGATTGAGTGTGCTATTTGTGTTGTGAAACTCTAGAACGTGCATTGGTATCTTACTCAAAACTACGAAGTGTGTGCAAAATAGTGAAAGTGATTTGAGGCGTTTTTTTTTTATTTAGCCTTTCAATCTTTTTCGGCCTACCCCAAAAATTACTAATTCCCTCGTTAACCCAATTGAGCTTATTGTCTATTTTATTGTTAAACCACATACTGAGCTTTCCATCGCTATAAATCCTTTGACCCATACTTGAACAGTTAGAAATTATTTTTGACAAGGATGAAGATATTGTGTGATGACATTGGGTGATATATATTGTTGGTAGTGTTGAAAAATGGAGAAAATATTTACTCCGCTGTTTTTGGGAACTTAGTAACCGGGTGTATTCATGTGACCCATGTTTACATTCGCGTAAAATAGTTACCTTAGATATGAGTATGCATAAAAGCAGCTTGTGTATGTTTTTTATCCTAGTAACCGGGTGTATTCATGTGACCCATCGTTTACATTCGCGTAAAACAGATAATAAACAACCCAAGTAAAAAAAAAGAAAAAAGAAATGGTTGATTGAAAAGCAAGAAAAAGAGCTCAGATAATTCGAAGCATAAGTAAGGGGATTGATAGAAATCTTAATTAAATAGCTTCTAAAGTGCTTACCAGTTGATAAAACTCGATTCAGAATATTTTCTAAATGTTCGGTTTCAAGTCACTTTATCCATATTTCCCTACTCCAACCAAAGAGCCGACATTACAACCTTAAAGTCCTTTTTGATTCACAACGTTACACACACAAGTGGTAGAGATAAAAGACGATTTGCACGCCTATGGAAATTTTCACTTCATTAAATAAGCTTGAGCGAAAATATGTCCCATATACACTTGAGAGTGAGCGATACACTTATCCGGCGAGTTCTATGAATTCATGCTTTTTTAAAAAGGAAACTTTCTTGAGATTTGACAAAATTATAAAAACTTGGTCTAATTTACCCCTTGAGATGTGGTAAAATTATTGGTACGTTCAATCATACCATATCTTAGGTTTACTTGAGGACAAGCAAATGATTAAGTGTGGGGTATTTGATTAGTGCATAATTGATCTAAAAATTCATATAGAAAATATTCCTTTTACGGGCATAATCGTACTGATTTGTGATTAAAAATATATATTTTACAGATATATCCAAACATGAGCTAAAAATGGTTATTTCTGATTCGACATGAAGCATCAAACATGACGTAATACAAGATCAAATCCAACGACGGGAATTTTTCAAGGCAAAACGACCTACAACACGGCGCAAACAGGACCGTGTTATGTAGGCCGTTTCACATACGGCGCAACAAGGGCCGTGTCTTGGGCCGTTTCACACACGGCCGGCATTTAGCGCCGTGTCCTCGCGCGTATTCCGGAAGAGACCGAGTCACCACAAAACGGCGCACAACACGGGGCAAACTGGGCCGTTTTTCATCGCCGTTTTTCAGCAGATGCCATGCAAAATTAGTCCACTTTTGACCAACTTGTGAACTCAACCATAAGATATTTTTTTGGTCAAAAATCTGAAAATTCAAAGACATGGGTGAAGTGTGAACAAAGAATTAAAAAAATGATATTACAATAGATATTTTGAATTAAATAATCAATTGTATTCTTGAAAATCACCTTCTTGCCAAGAAAAAACCCACCTTCTTGCCAAGAAAAAACCCACCTTCTTGCCAAGAAATAATCATCTTCTTGCTAAGAAATACTCCTTTCTTTTAGCAATATATTTTCCTTAGAACTTTCAATTTTAGTTTGTATTTCATTTTTGGTTTGAAGTTTTTCTTTCATTTAGTTTGTAATTGAAAAGTGCTTGATCAATAAGCACTTAGTATTTTACTTAGTATTTTACTTTCAATTTTTGTAAGCTTGTAACCTTTAAACAAGTTTGAAGTTATATTTTGAAGTTTGTTTCTTGCACTTTGATTCATCATATTCAAATAAGTTTTATCTATTGTCATTAAGTTCTAGTAATTAAAAGTATATATATATACATATATATATATATATATATATATATATATTATGTATATCAATTATTTCTATTATAATTTTAGTTTGTATAAACCAATGAGTAGCTAATCTTTCTTCCTAGGGGAAGGGGGATTTCTATTAGGTTATATATTGAGTATTTGATTGATTTACACTATTTTGATTAAAAAAGACTAATTGGTTTAAATAGAGATTGATCATATCCTATTTCTACTAATGAAATCTCCTTGATTGATTGTTGAGTGAATTGGAAACATATCTTTTCAATGTATCAAGTGTTAATCTTGTTATCAACATCTTAAGATTGCGAAAGTGGTTAAGACACCTTTGAATACGAAAGTTATGAGGTGAAAAGTTGATTACTCGATAAACATTCGTTTTTCTTTTATATCCGTGTAAATCAATTCCTATACTTAATTAAATACCTAATTTAATGAACCCGTAATCCCCTAAATTTTATAAATTCCCAACTCATTTTAATTCTATTCATTTTCACTAGTTAAAAATAGTCTAGTTAAAAATAGTCTTAATATAAATAGTCTAGTTAAAAATAGTCTTAATATAAATAGTCTAGTATAAATAGTCTAGTTAAAAATAGTCTTAATATAAATAGTCTAGTATAAATAGTCTTAATAAAAATAGTCTTATATAAAATAGTCTTATTAAAAAATAGTTTGGTTTAAAATATAGTGCATTTAATTTAGTTAATATTTAAAAACCCAAAAATATATTTTAGAATATTTTAGTATTTATTTCTCGCAATTTGTAACAAAATATTATACGAAGCCCTGTTGGACAATCCTCGAGAGAAAAGACCTTGGTAGAACTTACCACAAACTACTTCTACCTCGTATATATTTGCGAGCGACTCAAGAACTCCTATTTTTAGGATAAGTTTTGACCGATCAATGATAACGGATGATTGATCAATGATATAACCTCAAGAACTTCGAGGATTTGTTGTTAAACAACATGGCTCCATGATGAGCATACCCTCAGCCGCGGAAGAGAAGGAGAATGAGGAGAAAAATGGCCAAAAACCCGTCTGCAGGGCCATAAATAGGCTGCACAGTGTGTCGCAGCCCAGCGGGAGTGTGCCGCGGCACAGGCCCAAAAATGGCTCCCAGTGGTCGGCAGTGTGCCGCGGCCCGGCCGGCGTGTGCCGCGGCACCAGTCTGATCGGTTTGGCGAAAAATGCACGAGTGTGCCGCGGCCGCAGTGCGGCTGCTCGGCGAAGCTGCCGAGCACTACCGGCCGTAGCTTCGGTCGATCTTGCGGCCCCGGATTGCCGGCCATGACTCGGGCCAACTCCGACGGCCCGAACGACCCGAAACCTGAATACGAATCGATGATACGGTTACGACGTACTCGCAAATACGAATCTAAGAGCTGAGAGAACACACAATTCCGACCACCCGAAGGCTCGGAATTCGACAACGGAAGTAATTACCCAAAACTTTGGGAAATTTCGAAAATGGCCCAAAACGTCCGAAAATCACGATACGCGATCAAAGCACCAAACCAAAGCTCGCAACATGAATAATAACATCAAATGAACTTACGAGAAACTCGAAACAACAGTTTCGGACGAGATTCGCAAGAATCGAACTCAAGTGCGGAAAAGTCGCTAAAAATCTCGGAACTCAACAAAACGATACCGAAACGAACTCGGATGACAAAAAGTGCAGAATTAATCATTCTCGAAATGACGAAACGGTCATGAGCGAGTCGTCAAAACGGACTTCGGCCGAAAAAAGAAATTTATCGAAAATCGAAAATTGCGGATATTACACACAGTACGGATAATGATTCACAAGGTAAACATTTCTAGTGCAAATCAATAGCTCATGAAGAAAATCAAGGCTCAAAGATTAACAAACGTGAATTGAGCCGACCGCCAATATGAATGTTTAGATTAAACAGGCCAACACGCCCAGTCCCAAAGTCTCGTGGCAAAAACACAAGGATCATCATAATTTTCCTCGGACAACGCTCCCTTAAATATAATCATTATAATGATTCGAGTTAACCACTAGGTTTTGACTCCAGGATGTTTCATGAAATAACCCTAAAGTGGATTTTCATTCTCATGTATTGGGGAACCGTTTGACGTAAAAGACAATCATGGGGCTCATTAATGCTTCTAGTTACTAAGTCTCCCAATACAGCGGAAAAAAAACTCGAATAGCTATTCCCGCACGTCCGATTCAAGGTTGCTGTTTTACGCGAGAGTAAACAACGGGTCACGTGAATACCCCCGGTTACTAGGCTTCCCATCACCGGAGATGCGATTTTTCTGAACCATTCGTCTATTCAGGGTTGTCGTTTTACGCGAGAGTAAACAACGGGTCACGTGAATACCCCCGATTACTAAACTTCCCATCATAGAACATGTATAATTTCTCGAATTTTTGGGAAAGAATGTCCGACACAATGCTAAACTCAAATTAAATGCCAAGAAGACTCATGTTACTGGACGACTAGCTACGTGAAAAGTGTAACCAAACGTATAGACAGCGGTTCGTAAACACGTATGCAAACAAAATTCAGACCAAAATGAATACTCTAGGGAAACAAAAAATTGCATAATGCGAACTCGACCAATACTCATCCGTTTCTTCAAAAAGAAATCAGTATCATATAATCAGTCTTAGACAAGGTAGCACGAAATATTCACGAATGCAAATAAAGTCCAGAATATAGAATACAAGCAAGGCTAAAATCAATAAATAGAAACGAAAAAGTAAATAACAACAAAAAGTAGCCCCCCCCCAAAAAAAACTTAAGACGTACATTGACCTCAATGGACAACAAATAATAATATGCAATATGAGAAAGGTCAAGTACTCCCCTAAGATAAGCTCAGACACCGGTGCCGGCCTCGTTCGGCGAGGAGGGTGGTGTAGGTGGCCTTGCGGAATGAAGGATACGTCTGGGTGGAGTATATGGCTCGTCCACACAGCTAAATAGTCCTGATGATAAGCATCCCTCGCCGCTAAGCGCCTCTCTGCACGCCGATTGGCCCGGCGGACCTGCTCGCGCATCTCCTCTCGAACAGCTGCGAGGAAGCTGTCTCTCTCTGCCCGCATCTCCTCCTTTAGGCCGTCAAACATCGCATGAAGGTGCTCTCTCGCTGGCGGTGGAGTGGACTCAGTATGATCCTCAGGGTCGGCCGCCGGCTTATGCGTGAGAAGAAGTGGCCTGGGGGAGTGCTCTTGTGGCTCATCGAGAAGAAATCCTCGCCCCCGCGCGTGTGCCATCGCGCCACCCCACTGGTCGAGATGGGAGATAATACGGTGGTCGATCGGACCCTGGGGCGCTATAGTAGGCTCGTCGTCGGACCAAGTCATGCCCGACTGGCGGCATAGGGCACAAATCAGAGAGGGATGTTTCAGCCCCGTCTTGGCCCCTCCCTGGATGCATTGTAGAATAGATCGGACCAGCCGTGGGGCCACATCGAATCGCAGTCCGGCCGTAATAGCATAAAGAAGTCGGGCATGAGGAAAAAGGACCGAGCGGATCTGTGAAGTCGGGTCGACTCAGGAGCAGAGAAAATAAAGCCAAGCTCGCCCGAGCCGGGAGATCTTGAAAAAGAAGATCATGGACCCCGGGACGCGCGTCTCCCATACTGAATCCGACTGAGCAAGCGCCTCTAGTAAGGCTTCCCTCGAGAGGGTACTCACTGTCCGCGTGTATACCGACTCGTCAACCTCGGGAAGCTCGTATAACCCCCGAATAGCAGCTGCCGAGAAGTCCACTGTCCGGCCACAGACGACGACCTCAGTACGTGTATCCGGTCGTCCCATCATCTGCCCAGCCTGGATATTCCGTAATAACGCGATGGCGTAGAATTCTTGGACAATAGAAATGACCGCTGGCTCGGGCTGTGCAGTGAAACGAGTCTATCCCATTTCATTAATCATTGTTAGTAGCTCTCCGTCTTGGAAAGCGGGAGTGAATCCCCGCTCGGGAATTATAGGACGAGGACGGATTCTTTCGTTGAAAATTCGATGGATTTCTGGGGCAGAAAATTGGTGGGGTTCCCCTTCTGCTCGGTTTTGTGACGTTTCCCCTCTCGTGGGGGATGATCGCGTCCTATCCATTATGCTCAACTTTCTTTTCCGAGCCATAGCGACGTCCTTGTGTTGGATTGAAGAAGGTGAGAAGAAGAAAAGATTTTAAGGGAGACCTACGGAGCCGCCCGAAGAAAAAAGGATTTGAAGACTACCTTGTCTCGGTCGACTGAATTATAAATCCTGCCCTGGTCGTTTAAAATTCTCAGCAGGGGCCGCGGCACGTATCAAGTGAGCCGCGGCCCATAGTACAGTCTGCTTTTGGGCGCTGGGAGTATGGTAGTGTGCCGCGGCTCACTGCACGGGTGCCGCGGCCTCCAGGGTTAGTGTGCCGTGGCTCAGTGCTTGAGCGCCGCGGCACAGAGTACGGGATCCTGGGCTGATTTCTGGGTCTTCGGCGTGCCGTGGCCTGGCTTCATCGTGCCGCGGCTCTTGCGGCAAGTGTGCCGCGGCTCAGCATCCTCATGCCGCAGCACAGAGTACAGAAAGTTTTCCAGGATTTTAGACTTTTGTGTGCCGCGGCCCGCTCTGTATGTGCCGCGGCCCGCTCTGTATGTGTCGCGGCCCCTAATGAATTTTTATCCCTGGGGAGTTCTTGCACAGAATTTTCAAGGGAAAACACATAGAACACGAGAGAGAAGCATATCAAAGCAAAGATGACGAAAAAAATAGACTCCTAAAATGAATGAATCAACGAAAAATTAAAATCTACAACTAATACTCGGGTTGCCTCCCAAGAAGCGCTAAGTTTATAGTCTTCAGCCGGACTTCTGAAAATCAATTTACATTTCGCAAAGACCATTTGGACTCCGCACAGTCTATCGAACCGTTATTACGTGTTTTAAATTTTTGACCATTCGTTTCTAATCGTTCAACTTTTGGTTTGGACATCCAACGTTCTTTGCGAAACGACTTAAACAATAGTAACCTCCCAAAACACCCATTTTGCAACTGACTTGGCACTCGTTTCACTTCCGGCTTAGTTTCCTTTTCCACGGGCGAACTTATGACGGTATGAGAACTTTTTAATAGCGGGTGAACGGATGATGACGACGAGAAAACGGAAGATGAAGACGACATGTCCAAATGCCTAAGATATGCGACTCATTCTACATCTTTCTTATACATCGGAGCAACTAAAATAGATTCTGAACATTTCGACTGACAACTCTCCCGATGTGTGTCTTTCACAAAAATATCAAAACTCTCGATTTGAGAACACTTCCTGACCTTGCTAGGATACGGGAGAGATCGAAACACTTTGAATGTGACTTGTTCATCTTGAACCCAAAGCATCAATTTACCCTCCTGAACATCAATGAGAGTCCTACCAGTGGCAAAAAATGGTCTACCCAGAATAATCAGAATATCATGATCTTCTTCCATATCAAGCACGATAAAATCAGCGGGGAAAATAAATTTATCCACTTTGACTAGGACATCTTCTATCACCCCTCTAGGGTACTTGATGGATCGATCTGCTAGTTGTAAGGAGACTGTAGTAGGTTTGGCCTCCCCAATGCCCAGTTTCTTGAAAATAGAGAGAGACATAAGATTCACGCTAGCTCCAAGGTCACACAAAGCTCTATCAAACGACGAGTTTCCGATCGTGCATGGTATGGTGAAGCTTCCTGGATCCTTCAACTTAGGTGGGAGCTTTTTCTGCAATATAGCGCTGCACTCTTCAGTTAGAGCCAGTGTTTCGTATTCTTCGAGCTTCCTTTTATTAGATAAAATCTCCTTCATAAATTTAACATAGCTCGCCATTTGTTCTAAGGCGTCGGCAAATGGAATATTGATATGTAATTTCTTGAAGACGTAAAGAAATTTGGAGAATTGCTTGTCCAATTTTTGCTTTTGCAAACGCTGTGGAAACGGGACTGGTGGTACATATGTAGGGTGCTAGGTAGAGATTGCTTTTGACTTGGGCTCTTCGTCATTCGTTTTCTCAACGGGGCTGCTCATTTCCTTGCTACTTTTGGGCTGCTCGTGTAGCTCCTTTCCATTTCGTAACTCAATAGCTTGCACATATTCCTTGGGATTCGTTTCGGTAGCACTTGGTAAGACACCTTGGGATCTAGAGGACAATAGATTTGCAAGCTGCCCCATTTGAACCTCCAAATTCCGAATAGAAGCGGAATGATTTTGTAGAGTGGTTTCCGTGCGGGTCATGAATTGACTCGTGTTAGCCGCCAATTGAGCAATTGCGTCTTCTAAAGAAACCTTCGGTGGTTGAGGGGACTGCTGTGGTGGCTGAGTGACTTGAGCTTGTGGAGGGTTGTTCAAAATTTGGATGATTTCGCCACCCTTGGTTGTAAGTGTTGGAATACGGGTTATTTTGGCGATTTCCCTTCCCCACAAATTTAGCTTGTTCCATCTGAGTTTGCTCGAAAGGGTTTCCGACTTGACATTCAGCACTAGGATGAGACCCGTTGCACCAATTACATATTTCCATGGTATTTGTAGAAGGGGTCTGTGAAAAAGCTTGCAATTGTTGAGTTAGCGCTGCAACTTGGGCTGATAGTGTAGAGATTGGATCGTTGTCGGAAACTCCCATAACTCGCTTTGGGTTCACACGTTCGGAAGGCCACTGATAAGCATTTGCAGCCATCCCTTCCAATAAAGAATTAGCTTCCGCCATCGTCTTGCCCATTAAAGCTCCTCCTGCGGCTGCATCAACAAGAGTGCGTGTAGAAGCACTTAGTCCGTTATAGAATGTCTGAATTTGTAGCCAATCCGGTAGACCATGGTGTGGGCATCTCCTTAGCAAATCCTTGTATCGCTCCCAAGCTTCATGAAGCGATTCCATCTCAAATTGCCCGAAGGTCGTTATTTCATTCCGAAGTCTCGCTGTCTTTGCCGGCGGAAAGAACTTAGCCAAAAAGGCTTGTGCTAACTCCACCCAAGTCGTGATAGAGCCCGACGGAAGTGAATTCAACAAAAACTTGGCTTTATCCCTCAAAGAAAATGGGAAAAGCCGTAGACGAATGGCGTCATCAGAAACTCAATTATTTTTTAACGTGTCGCAAATCTCGAGAAAGGATGCAATATGAGCGTTAGGATCATCGTTCGCCAGTCCGCAAAATTGGCTCGCTTGCACCATTTGGATTATAGCTGGCTTAATCTCGAAATTGTTTGCCTGGACGCCGAATCCCCGAAAAATTCGCATTGATTTATGGCAGTGCATAATCACAGAGTGCCAATGCCGGTTGAGCTTGCTAAATAGGGTTGTCAATCCCTTGATTTCCATTGTTATCGGCCATGATATCCGTATTTGACAACTCGCGTCTTTCCTTCCTGTTTTTCCGCAAAGTGCGCTCGAGTTCGGTATCCAAAGGGAGTAGACCTTCGTCACCAAATTTTCTCATGCACTAAACGAAACTCCTGACAGGAAAACAAATAAAACTAAATTTAGACAAAAATAAAATAATGTTCAAATTAAGACTAAAAATACTGAAATTGATATTAGTAAAAACAATCAGTCCCCGGCAACGGCGCCAAAAACTTGTTACGTAATTTAGTGAACGCAAGTGCACGTTGTCGTAATCAAGTAATAAAGTGATAAGAAAGATATCGTTCCCTCGAGGACTGACGTACTAATTACCAATTTATTTGTATTCTAGTTTTATTTGAACGATCGAATTTGGTGGTGGAAGAATTATCAAAACTAAATAATGCAATAAACTAAAAATAGCTAGTAAAATCAATAACCCGGAGAAAGGAGATCGAATAAGAGAAGAATCTAGGATTGAGAATCCACCTCGATTAATCCGAATAAATCTTGATTACTATAATTTATGTAATTTCCCAATTTATTGACAGCGAAGATTTCTAAGATAATCTAAAACCTCTCCCGAGGACAATAGAATTTTCTAAGGTGAATAAATCACTCTATTCCTAGGTGAGTTAATTCAACAATAGCCAAAAAGTCTAAAATCTTCAAACGAGCTACGTAATTCCTATGAGTATATTCCTATCTCACAAGATAAAACGGTTCTCACCAATTTTTCCTACTAACTCTCCTCTCTCGATTCGAGTTGCGTAATTAAAACAATTCAATCATAGGCCACATAATTGAATGCATTAAGAACAATTGGGAAAACTCAATAGAAAGGGAAGTATATATAAATAATGCAAAATCAAGAGTTAATCCGTCAAAATCGCGGTTTCATCACAATCCTAGAATAAGGGTTCTAGCCCGACATGCTAGAAAACAATATACAAAGATTCAAATTCAACATAAGGAAGAAAAACCAAACACAATTGGAGACTGGCTTCTTTCGTTCTCTGGCCTTGCTTCTTGTTGCTAGGTATTGTCTTCTCCTTCTCCATCCTCATTTTTCTGACCTTCAATGCCTTTTTATAACTTTTCTTCCGCCTCCAAAACGCGTCCGGAAAATAGGTCGAAAACGGACTTTAGAACAGCTGAAATCGCGGGCTGCAGTCACAAATCCCGGTACAGTTTGTACCGGCGTGCTTCTGGATGTTCCTGTGCCGCGGATCTGGCTCGTTGTGACGCGGACCTTGACCAAAAAATGTCGTTTTGGCTCGTTTTTCTTCGTTTAAGCTCCTGGACTCTAATTTCCTTCAAAACATATAAACATAAAGCATTAGAAGCTCATTTATGCAGATTTAAACATAATATGGAGATAAAATAATGGTAATTAAGGGCATAAAAGTACATCTAACACTATCGACAACAACATAATCCAACAAGTATCTCAATGCCTTGAGCCGGACATTAACGATCAACAATAACAACAAGACGATCAATCAACAACGTTGGCATAATTACCGAAGGGTTTTGTATCGAAAAATTCCCTAACATCAACAGACCATGAAGAGACTATGTCTCGAAATGATACAATGCATTCATACATATATATGATAACATTTATCTCATTGACTAGTACAAGTATAAAACTTACCTCAAACCGAAGGCGAGAAAGTCCTTCCACGATCAACGTCCTCTCACGAAACGACGAACGGCGTCCTCCGACAGTCACAAGCACCCGAACAACCTTGAATGAAATACAATTCATTCAATAACATAAAATTAATGGAAAACAACACCAAAGACAATCCCGATTCAACCACGAATCGGTTAAACTCCACAAACGAATATCATAGTTCTCAACTATGAATTCTAACATCCTCCAAACAACTCAATGATCAAACAACATGATCATTATGTTCTTAACACTTGTGAAAAACAATTCAACAAGGATTATCAAGAACAACATCAAATCAATCATCTCAAAATGATAATATCACTAATATCATCATCAATACCTCAAGAACATCATCATCACAACAAACATGATGTCTCCTCCAAAATCCATCACCAATTCCTCAAGAATTTGGATTAATCAAACAAGATTAACTCAACCATTTCAGAATTATGATAATCACCTCCTAATTCATCATAAATCCTTACTAAAATGGTGATAATCTCTCAAGAACACAACCAACAACAATAATCATCTCAAGGCTATGTTAATCATCTAGAAACCTTAACATAACTCTTCCGAGGCATGATTATAACTTCCAAGTATCCTTAAACATCAAGAACACAATCAAACTCAAGCTACATCATCATGTTCTTCATCATAAGTTCATCAAAACTATGAAGAACCATGCTATCCTCCAACAAATCATCATAACACGAACAACATCAACGTAATCTCGAGTTAAACACAAGATTAACCAACATACCTCCAGAAAAATGAAGAACAACCTCAAGCCATCAAGAAACACTCCAAACTCCAAGTTCCTAAGCTTCAATCCAAGTTATGAAGCTCCAAATCAAGTTGGAAGAGGCTAAGTATCAAGAACAAGTCCAGAGGGACGATTCTAGGGAGAGAAAAATTGTTTTGGTTCGTGAAGAAATGAAATACGAACCAAAGATATATAATCTGACAAGCTCATTACGGCTGCTATAGCGCCACCTTAGCGTACGTTATGCCTTTAACGTACATTATCGCCTCTACGTAGCGTACGCTACGTAGTCCAAAACTTACTGCCTCAAAATGGGGTACCCATTACGTACGTTAACTAAATTACGTACATAAACAGCCTAAGCATTACGTACGTTAACCCCAAGGTATAGCGTACGTAATGTGCGTTGACCAGCCTGTCCTAATCGAACTCCGCGAATCCAGTCTGGCCCGGTCCCACACGCCGAAAAATAGATCTAATCTGATACCCTGTGTTAGATACGTAACCAACACTGCTTAACGTACGTAGCACTCCGACCGTAGCGTACGTAATGCTATGCATATAGCGTACGCTATGGCTAATATACTTAGCCAAAAAATCCAAACTCACCAGCTAACATCCAAACGACGAAACGAAACCGACGACAAGTATAAATATTTCGATTCCAAAATATCCCAATACAATATACATTGTATCAGTCAAATATAACACCACTTGTACAATTACAAATGAATACGTACAACACAACAGTGAAACGAAAAAAAATTACCCCCGGATATTACATACTCCCCCCCTTAAAAAGAGTTTCGTCCCCGAAACTAAGGGTAAACAACTTGGGATATGAATTATCCATCAGGATCTGAAAACAACATCTCCAGGAATACTCCCCACTGTGAACCACTTCGCCTGAGCAACTGGCCAACCCCTCGGGTCCCCGCTTCTCCTCTGCCTGGACACGGCGAAAGTCAAGTGATAAAAACACTCAACCAAGTGCCAGATCAGTCGAATCATGACTCCTCTGATAGAAACCAGCCAGAAAGTCGTACCAATCGCATGACTCGTAACACTAGCATACACACGCCGCGGGAGCCTCCCATTGTACATGTCTACAATCATCGGTGTACACTTCTCTGTCCAGGTCGGCATCGGAAGCCCATGCAATCACTGACTCACGCCACAGAAGGAAAATAACAACGCACATATAGTCCTTGGGACCATATCAATCGCACGCCCAAGTCCTCACAACTTGACGTCTCGTATCACAATGAACAATTACCCAGATTATCACAAATTCTCGGGCACAAAACCGAAAGGAAAGAAAATCACATCAAATGACTCAAATCTCAAGATTCTCAATTACTATCATTACAAGATAGATCAACAACAAATGGTTCACAACCACAATACAGACTGAGTCAAACATCAATCCGAAAAACAAGAAAAATACAAATCAAGGCTACATCTCAAGTGTACCCAGCATCGATATCCTCCAGATCATCGACATCCTCGATCTCAACGAGTCGAGGAAGACACAAATCTGAACTCGCTGCTCCTCCCCGGCTGTCCTTACCTCTGGCTTCAGAAGCATGATAGGACCCCTTGGATGAAGTACGGACTGGAGTAACAAAATCTCTCGAGGCCCGAGAGATCTCTCGAGACCTATTGGCACTAGAACTCATGCAGTATTTCTGAAGGTGTCCCTGCCTCCCACACAGAAAACAAACAATAACCTGCATCAAGCACCGGGTACTGCGATGTCCTATTGTATCACAGTTAAAGCAAACAACGGTCGAACTCGTCGCCTGAGAAGAAGATGCTTTCCCAGCACGAAGACGACTAGGAAATGACCTCTTGGACGTCGAAGCCCGGTGTTCCTCTGAACGAACCGGCATCCTATTCCTCCCACCAGAAGAAACTAAAGGGTCCTTCCGAGTAAGCTCCTTGATCAAAAGCTCTACTCCAAGAGCCTTCTCGATGAATTCACCAAGTGAGTTACAATTATGATTGAACAACTGCATCCTCAACTGTGGGTTCAGCCTCTTGCTAAAATACTTGATCTTATCCGCTTCAGTACGGATAACAGATGAAGCAAATTGAAGAAGTCCATGAAACTTCTCAGCAGTAACAATAACACCCTCGTCCTCGACGGATTCGGGGTTCAAAACCCCTGACAACTTGGCTTCACGAAGTGGAGCCGGATAATACCTCTCTAACATGAGAGTCTTGAACTCGCTCCAAACGCAATCACGGTCGGTGGGCTTCACAGAAAGCCACCAAGAATAAGCACCCTTACTCGAATAGTAAGCCGCTACTGCCACCTTACTCTCTTCCGGTCACTGAACCATGTCGAAGAGTTTATCAAGATGTTCAAGCCAATGAACAATGTCAGCTGGTTCCGATGAACCCTCAAAAGTAGGCGGCCTCTGACGAGAGATATCACCAACAATCTGACTCACTCCCATAGTCTGCCCATGAAACGGCACATGAAACCCCTGCTGCGATACACCACGAACCATCGAGGCCTGTATGGTCTCCACTGTCGGCGTCATCTGAGCCATCTGGGCCATCATGCCCCTCATAAGCAAGAAAGGGTCGACGTGTCCACTCTCAGTCTGATCGACTTCTCGAGTATGACGTCCCGAAGGAGAATCGGTCGCGTAGGTAACAACACCGGCCGAACTCTGATCCATCTCGGCATCCGCATGCGCATAGACATGAGGTTCTGGGTTCCGGCCCGCTCTGCAGCCTTTACCCCCTCTGTCACGTTCTCGGATTCCTCTTTCCATGTTGTAAGAATAACGCTCAATCATGATCATAGCTCAAATACGCCTCAACGGCCAATCCGGAATGCTAAGTCAATAGCCAAACGCGAGTATACATACTCAACACACAAACAATTACATCAATCATGCTAATCATAGCCAATACAGAGCCCACACGCTCCAAAACAAATAATCATGAATGAATCGTAACACAAATGTTACATACAGGTTTCAACAAAACATGTATAATCAATGACATAATGAATGTATGAACATAAAATAGAATCGAGTCCTTACACAGGTCATACGAAGCTTCGAGGTCTTGCGATACTAGTCTTCACTGACAACGACTCGATGAAAGAATGACTCATACAATCGCCCAACTATCACGACTCACAAATCCCGACTGTCCAGATTGTCATAGCCTGACAGCCCCACTACTACCGCGTCGGTAGAGCCACATAACTCACACATCAGGGTTTCTCGCAACCCATTTCTCTGGTACCATCTTCTGTAATGCCCCCAAATCCTATTGGGTTATTACAGTGTCGTGGAATCCACACCAGGAGACCCACCAGGCGAACACGACTAAAAACACAATAAACTGACCAAAAGGGGAAATCACAGTCCCTACTATGATATCCGACATAATATTCCGATATGGAATTTCAACGACAAGAATGGGCCTACATGGCCAAAATAAAAATACAACAACGTCCACGAGCCTTGCTCGGATAATACAAAATGACAACAACTGACTAAACTTGGAGTACTCCAAACTGTCTGACCGACATGAACACCGAAACAACTCGGACTAGTATCGCTCAAATGCCTTGTCGCCATCGTCATGCCCCTGTGTCTCAAGTCTCTCCACGTAAGCACCTAAAACATAAAAATATGTTCCTCCCCCATGGGGTCAGTCATCCAGATAATGAATATCAAATACATGTACAACATGATATGCATCCAACGGCAGAATAAACAGTACATCAATGGTAAAACGAGATGCTCACAAACCAAAGTAAGAACCGAGCATTCGTGAAACACTATGCCCACGATATACGATCGGTATTTGCTCAACAGGTTAGAACACAAGTGCCCAACGGCGAATCATCAATATAGAACACAACAATGAACTACCCGAAGGTAAACCAAACCAGAGCTGAAATAAATACGAATCACGATGCCCGAAGGCTCCAACGGAAATACCAAAACATCACAATGGCCTGAAAGCCCTCAGCCAAAGCTGCCAAAATATCACGATGGCCTGAAACCACTCAGCCGAAGCTGCCAATCATCACAATGGCCCGAATCCAAAACAGCCCGAAGCTGTATCACATGAGGGCCGAAGCCAAGGCACGAAGCCGTATCACAATGAGATCATCTAATGACCGTGACCTGCTGAATTGCAGGTGCTGGGAAACCAACCGCGAACAATGGCCAATCGATAACAACGATACAACGGATGGGAATTGTCTTTGATAGTCCCAATTCAGTACATCGATCACCTTACAATGGCCAATCGATAACAACGAAACAATCAGAACAGATGTCCCGGTGCCTTTAATTGACCACCAGAAACAGAGATGATAATCGAATACGTCAACGCCTTCAATCGGCCACTACAACATCAACAGAAAAACAATGATATCAATAACAATGATCACAACGATATCTCAATGGAACATCAGTCAACAATAACCATTGATACATCGATACCGCAAATCGGCTATCGACAACAACATAATTCAACAAGTATCTCAATGCCTTGAACCGGCCATTAATGATCAACAATAACAACAAGACGATCAACCAACAACGTTGGCATAATTACCGAAGGGTTTTGTATCGAACAATTCCCTAACATCAACAGATCATGAAGAGACTATGTCTCGAAATGATACAACACATTCATACACATATATGATAACATTTATCTCATTGAGTAGTACAAGTATAAAACTTGACTCAAACCGAAGGCGAGAAAGTCCTTCCACGATCAACGTCCTCCCACGAAACGACGAACGGCGTCCTCCGACAGTCACAAGCACCCGAACAACCTTGAATGAAATACAATTCATTCAATAGCACAAAATCAATGGAAAACAACACCAAAGACAATCCCGATTCAACCACGAATCGGTTAAACTCCACAAACGAATATCATAGTTCTCAACTATGAATTCTAACATCCTCCAAACAACTCAATGATCAAACAACATGATCATTATGTTCTTAACACTTGTGAAAACATATTAACAAGGATTATCAAGAACAACATCAAATCAATCATCTCAAAATGATAACATCACTAATATCATCATCAATACCTCAAGAACATCATCATCACAACAAACATGATGTCTCCTCCAAAATCCATCACCAATTCCTCAAGAATTTGGATTAATCAAACAAGATTAACTCAACCATTTCAGAATTATGATAATCACCTCCTAATTCATCATAAATCCTTACTAAAATGGTGATAATCTCTCAAGAACACAACCAACAACAATAATCATCTCAAGGCTATGTTAATCATCTAGAAACCTTAACATAACTCTTCCGAGACATGATTATAACTTCCAAGTATCCTTAAACATCAAGAACACAATCAAACTCAAGCTACATCATCATGTTCTTCATCATAAGTTCATCAAAACTATGAAGAACCATACTATCCTCCAACAAATCATCATAACACGAACAACATCAACGTAATCTCGAGTTAAACACAAGATTAACCAACATACCTCTAGAAAAATGAAGAACGACCTCAAACCATCAAGAAACACTCCAAACTCCAAGTTCCTAAGCTCCAATCCAAGTTATGAAGCTCCAAATCAAGTTGGAATTGGCTAAGTATCAAGAACAAGTCCAGAGGGACGATTCTAGGGAGAGAAAAATGGTTTTGGTTCGTGAAGAAATGAAATACGAACCCAAGATATAATCTGACAAGCTCATTACGGCCGCTATAGCGCCACCTTAACGTACGTTATGCCTTTAACGTACGTTATCGCCTCTACGTAGCGTACGCTACGTAGTCCAAAACTCACTGCCTCAAAACGGGGTACCCATTACGAACGTTAACTAAATTACGTACGTAAACAGCCTAAGCATTACGTACGTTAACCCCAAGGTATAGCGTACTTAATGTGCGTTGACCAGCTTGTCCCAATCGAACTCCGCGAATCTAGCCTGGCCCGGTCCCACATGCCGAAAGATAGATCTGATCCGATACCCTGTGTTACGTACGTAACCAACACTGCTTAATGTACGTAGCACTCCGACCGTAGCGTACGTAATGCTATACATATAGCGTACGCTATGCCTAATATACTTAGCCAACAAATCCAAACTCACCAAGTAACATCCAAACGACGAAACAAAACCGACGACAAGTATAAATATTTCGATTCCGAAATATCCGAATACAATATACACTGTATCAATCAAATACAACACCACTTGTACAATTCCAAATGAATACGTACAACATAACAGTGAAACGAAAAAAAATTACCCCCGGATATTACACACTGCTTATGCATGGACTCAGCCGCCTCGGTCATCTCGCGTGCTCTCTCCCTCCACATGTCGGCCTCACCGGCACGACTCTCCAAGATCTCCATTTCCCCCTTCATGGAGGCTATCTCCTCCTCGAGGGACTTGATCATGGAAGGGCAGAGATGATGCTCCTCCCGAAGGGTTTGAAGATCGACCGCCACCTTTTATGCTTCTCAACCAGAGCGTGGAACTCCACGGCAACCTTCACATAGGTTCCCAGCGCACGACCGAGCTGAGCGTTTCCAAACTGGATCTGCTCGGCGGGATCCATATCATTGGTGACTAGCTCCATCTTTGGTGTCCATCTCCGAATAGGAACGTGGATCGAATCAGCAACAGTCGGCGGGACCCGGCCAAGCATCTCCGCGGTAGGCATGGCCGCCCAAACATAGTTCAAAAACCAGCGGGGCCTCCTCCCTCGCATCTCGGCACAGGGGTCCTCCCGGTCCTTGTTTACCGGAAGGTAATGCCTCTCCAAATCCACGACGGCCTCCGCCCGGCCAGTACGAACAGGGCTCGGCACGAGAGGCAGCTCAGTCACAAGCTCGGCCTCTGCCTTATTAACACTGGTCTAGGGGTCGGTGCCTTCCCTCTTTCGCTTATCCCGCGCACGCTTCCTCCGCTCGGCGGCTTCAACAGCCAATCTTTCCACCCGCTGCACCGGAGTTTCCCTCCTCCCTGACGCAACCTTGATCCGAGAAACTGGAAAAACGAGGGGAGTAAATAAAAAAGAAAAAATACCTGAATCAGACATATTCGGGTCGGTGGATCAAAGACCGGAAGCCCATAGATTCTCCTCGGTGGTGAGGAGGTGCGACTTCCTCTTCTCGGGGGGAAGCTCTAAAAGCTTCTCAATCCGGTCGTCAAACTCAGAGGACGTCTCCTGCGCCGGAATATGATCTGCACAAGAAACAAATGATGAGCGTTAGACAAAAACAAACAGAACAAAATACACAATACTTACGCATTTTTGCAATAAAGTGCTCCGGGACCCGAAGCCGCGCGTCCAAAACGTCGGGCTCGAACTCATCCACCGAGCTCCTCCAATCTCCCCCAATGTAAAACCACTGCTCCTTCCAGCTGTGTATGGTCTCCGGCACATCCACCACCTCCTTGTGCATGGCATGTCGAGCTGTCAAATAAAACCATCCCGAGCCAGATCTCCCGACCGACCTCCACATGAAGAGGCTATTAAATTCCTCAAAGCTCGGCTCGGGCCAACCTTGCTGGTTGAAAATAATGAAAAAAACCCACCACTCGAGCCCAGGCGTTGGGATGAATTTGAGCAATAGGGAGGCCCCACTGCCTCAGGAATCGGGATAGAGCCAAAGGAAGCGGGAACCTCAGCCCCGCCAACAAGGAGCGGTAATACACAGCCGTGCAACCAAACGGCGGAAGGTGAGGCCTCTCCTCAGGATACGGGACGAACATCCGCACACCGCCGTCGGGATTTTGAACCGCCGCCAGGCCACCAGTTGCTCCTCCGTAACGACGCTGCGGATCGAGGTCGAGTCCCGCGCCACCTCCACGAAAAAGGACGGCCGAGGCCGAACCCAGGCCTCCTCAGGCTCAACTTCCCCTTCCTCATCTGAAGCTCCGCCAACATGTCTCTCCAAGAGACGTCCCTTTGAGAATCCCATCCTCCCTAAGAAGCCGGGACCTGGGGTGGTTATCGGGTCGGCCCCAGGTCTTGACAATTCTGCTCGATCCAGTCTTAATGGGACCTGGGAGTAAATTTGATACGTACTCGGTCGGTCCTCCCTGCTACTCTGCTCAGCCGATTTACCCGAAAATCGGTTCTTCTATCCTCTGGTCCTCCTAACCGGGATGGTTGAGCTGGCGAGGAGCACATACGTGGATGCCAAGGCGGATGGGCAAGGCGAATGGGCTATCAACAATAGTGATGGAATGGAATGATGGTGGCTAGTGCAAATGACTTGAGTTGGTAGTTAAACAACAAAAAAAATGGATATAGATAGGAGGCGACGACGACATTAAAAGGGCCAGCGACAACACGCGATAAGAAAAAAAGGGCCAACCATTAAAGGTCTCCAACCGGCCAAAAAAAATTGGTCTCCGTCGGATGTCATGGCTGGCAGGGACGATCACAAAAAAAATACCCTCATTGGAAGTCTGTCGGTGGCCGACGGGCCGAACGAACTGCTAGACTGCCGACCGAAGAAAAAAAGAAGTCGTCGGAGGTCTTCCGAAGGGTGGCAGGGGAAAAGACCATTGTATCCCTCCCATCCATGTTAATTTTAGTAATATCAAATAGTCTACAATAATAAATTTTCAGAAGTACTCTTAGGATATTGAATTAAATGAACTAATCTTCAAAAAAAATTATTATTGATCGGGTTCTTTGGCGTGTCAACGATTGAATATTTGTTGCTGCCGACGTATCGACCTTCTTTCCGATTATAGTGATAATTCCAAAGGTGAAAAATGGTTAGACAAAGAAAAGTACAAAAATATGTTTTTTAAATGAGTAGCAATTCTACATACAGATTGTAGGTAGACAGAGAATGAGAGCAAGAAACCAATTATTAGTTGAGATGATATTTTTAAAGATGGAACGTGGATGGAGAAAGGGCTGGAAGCAAAAATCGAACGTTACATGAGTTCATAATTCTAAAGAGAGAAAGTGAAAATAAAGACGTGAAACAACAAGTTGGCTTGGTGATTATCTTATGAGCAACTCTAGAATGAAAGTGAATAGAGGAAGTCATCACTTGAGTGATAGAGTAACATTTGACGATTACTTGTGATATTTTGTGAGGGAGAGATTAGATAGAAATATTACCTAATGTGATAACTGATGACTATAATGACATTTTGATCTTATCAAGTAAAGAATTAGTGGTCAAGAAAAATTTGTCCAAGTCAGATATCAATTTTGAAAATAACGTGTAGTTATTAGGGCAGAACCCCTTTCATAGAAATAAAATTTGGCAAATATATAATAATAAAACTTACCTTACTATGGAAACAGACATAATCAAGAATAAAGGAATAAGGAACTTCGTCGAGCTCACTTGCACGGGCATGTAACCCCATCAGGCGACTTTTCTGGCCAAACAAGTAATATTGTATCTTACCACCCTACATCAGGGGTGAGTTCAAGGCCGTAGGGTACTCGGAAACATGAGCGGTACGTGGGGAAATACATTTAAGAACAAAAAAAAAAAGAGCACTACACTCCCAAAACGCCCCTCTGTAGCTTTTCTTTCACTTACATTTACATTTTTCATATTTTTTGCCATTACATTCAAGTACATTATATATTTCCTAGTAGACAATTTTTTTTTTCAACAGCTCTCAAAGTTGACCTGCATCAGAAAAGGAAGAGAATTAAAAAGGATAGGAGTAACTGGCCCCATAATATCACAAGATATTAAAATGATACTTTATCTCAAATTGCAAACAACCAAAATAAAACCACTATATTTTTTATCCAAAAAATAAAAAATTATGTAGTTGACTGATAATATGCACCAAAATAGCCACTGCAGTTCTCCTACACACATGCAGATATGTTGTTTCGCGGTTTACTTCATGTCACACACACGCGCACATGCAGCTTCATGGATTTTGGGATTTCGGGAAGGTACCGATATTACCGACATGTCCTTTTGCCAGGTGACTTTTGGCATTCCCACCTGACGGTCCAGTTGAGGTCTTAGTCATCATATCAGTTACCAAAATCGACTTTTTTACCTGCCAAGAGAAGGAACTGCCGTCAGGAATGAAGTTCGACAAGACCACAAACTTCCTTAAAGTTTCACCTAGACTTTGATTCTATATAATTGTATTTGATATTTGCAATTAACCTTCTATTTGTGCTCACGATAATAATGATTTCATGCAAAAGGGGAAATGAAGAATCAAAACTTACAGCAGCAAGTCTTTCCCTGTGCATCTCACTTACAGTCTGGTGAAACCATAAGAAACATTTGAGAGGAAGATCAGAAATTTGTTGCTTGAGTGTGATGCTAACAAAGACGGATATTCATAAGAAAAAAAAAAAAAAAAAAAAAATGTGACGGCTGTCCCCAAGACACACTGAAAAAAAATAATTGCAAGAAAGACTTACTGGTTTTTTGTAAATCTTAATCTCATCTCCACCAAACCCAGGAAGAGCCATGTTCCAGTTTCTTTCTGATGCAAGGTACATCTAAACACGTTTAAGGTCTATATATATTTGCATGACTAACAAAAGAAACTCAGAGAAACTAACCAAGATGTAGAATTATGTCCTTTGCTTCTAAGGTGGTGGATTTTCGATGCCTGGCTAATGAACATCCAAATGTCGTGATCTGATGAGATAAAATTGAAACGATATCCAATGTGTTAACCACAAATGTGCTCGAGGGAAATGGATAAGATCATCAGCAGAAAGTATTGACAAATCCACATAAGCAAAAGAAACGCGATATATAGAATTCTGCAATTTTCATTCAACAACTTGTTAAGTGATATATGTAACATATTTCCAAAGCAGAGCCATAGAAAGTGACAATACTCATTTAGTTGAGATGAAGGGGACAAAATTATCTTCCCTCGCCAAAGTAGCTTCCTTATAAATGGTTTACAAGCCAGAAAACAAGATTTTCTCAGTTTCTTCTTCCAACTAACAACAAAATAAAACATAAGCGAGCAAAATTTGTCAACAATGGAGAATCAGTGGCTTGAGAGATACAAAAAAGACATGCATGATGAAGATATCTTTTTTGGTTGAAAAGTTCCATTCATTTATGTGCAATCAACAGACACTTCAACACAGAGAAATAGAATACCGTCTATGTATTAGTAATACACATAAAAAAATCGCAATAATTTCTAACTTACTGATTCCACAAAATCCTCAGCAATGTTGACAAGAATGTCTTCAACCTCAGGATCTAACTTTTCAGATGGATCAATCTGGCAAAGTGAAGGAGGGTCAAACACATGAATCGTGAATATTTTCATATACATTAACAGACTCAAGTGGACTAATGAAAATAAAGGTCCAAACAGCATGGGTACACCTAAGAAGTTTGAAGCAAAAGCACAAACAAAAAGGTCTAAAATTTCAGCCACTTCTACCTGCATGAAAAATATAACAAAATCTGACAACTCAAGTAGCACCCACAATAAATAAAGTAATTTACACAAGCAACCTTAGCAAGCGTGCTCTCCCAGATATCAAGCATATCCAGAACAATCCACATAACTAGACAAAAATGCAAAATAGGACAGAGACTTCCTTACCTGGTTTACAAGTTCCTGAATGCTTCGTTTGCTCACAATTCTATTCGAGAATTCATCAGTGTCCGCACTTGCAGTTTTATTTTGCGTCATTCCAAGAGTTGGTCTCTGGGTTCCCAATCCCGGTCCCCTCGTGATCTGTTGTTGATGAGATATCGACTGTTGAATCCTGGAAGCTGGAATGTGAGAGCTAAAATGCTCCTGTGCCTGGCCAGAGGCCGATGGCTGTGACTGTTGATTGGAACCTATTGTTTGTTGCTGTGAGGTGGTGGGCGTATTATGCTGGGTAATATGGGATCTTTGCTGAAATGACTGAGCAGTTGTTTGGGGTCGAAGTGAAGGGGTTGGCAAAGGAGGTTTGCCTTGAGTTCCAGAAGACAACCATGGCTGAGTTTGGGACTGTTGACCTTGAGAGCTACTAGGTGATGATGATGACCCAGGGGATCCCAGTGAGGAGATTCTAAGCATCCCATGTCCTTGGAAATTCTGATGAAATTGAAATAAGTAAATATGTGTAAGCCGAATTTATTGTTGGTAACATAGGTTTCTCCTCGTCGAGCGAGCACATGCATCAGGAAAGAATAAGAACAGACATGACATATAAGAACACAAGTAAAAAACAGATTAGAATCTTTAAGTTTAGTACTCCGTCCACCAATTAAGTTAACATTTTGCCATTTCTGTCCGTATCAATTTTCTTAACATTTGCTTTATTCCATTTTTTTCAAATATTTTACCCTTTATTGAAACTCGTGCCGTTCATCCCAACGCACCCCAACTCACCAACTTTTATTAAAATGCGTGGCGGAAAAATATGTTAACATAACTGGTGGAAAGAGGAAGTATATCACAAGAAACCTCGTCCAAGTGAAATATACAAAGACTTTAAGAAAGCACATAAGGAAACATAGATGATGAGAACATAACAAATGCAGTAGAAAAGCATTATATAGAAGTATTAGAGTTGAATGCACCATCATTATCTTGGCTGATAGAAAAAATGAACATGAAACTAAAAACTCGTAATCCTACAAGGTATTAAGAAGTACTCATTATAATTGCATCCTTTCACATACTATAATTCCAGCCTTCCAAATTGAAAGTGGCCCTATCAACTAGGTCATGTTTTAACATTCATATGCTTTATCCTTGTTCAAATTTTTAAGTATGATCATCACAATAAATAACTTCATGAGATGGAGCTCTTTGCAGAACAAATCCATATAATAGGAATAGAAGCAGCCATAAATTTCATAACATAAGGCACAGAATTACAAGCTTCTCCTCATAAAAAATACTTCACTTCCACCATTTTCTAAAAACTTAAAGGCACTACTAATTGTGAAACCAGATTTAGTTACAAAATGTGAGCATTCTATTAAGTTTTTTTTCCCCACTTTGTAGCTAAACTTCATAACCAGACCAAGATAGCAACCTGCACAGCTGGAGATGGGCTACTTGAGCTAGCCTGAGGTCTAAGAGATGGCTGAGAAGGCCTCAACTGATGGGAAGGTCGCATTGAAGATATTGTACCAAGTGTACCCGTCATTCCCATTCCTTGTATCGGCTGTCTGGTCTAAAATTCAAACAACTCAGGAAAAAAAAAAAAAACCCAGGGCATAACAAATAGCAACCAAAGAAAAACCCGCAAAAACTAACACAAGCCCTCAACAAAAACCACCCAGCACGATCTAGAACTCTCTCTCTCTCCCTCTCGATATATATATATATATATATCGGAATGAAGGACAGAGATCTTCTAAACCTTTGGTATAGGTTCAAATCCTATTGGACGCAATTTCTTTCCATCTTTTTTTAATTTCAATAGCAAGAAAGACTTTTTGCATAATTTATATATAATGGATCAAATGAGCATGGCTATTTGAGTAAGAAATAGGAATAACTATGGACCATTGATCTTTGTGTGATCAACGGTCCAAATTAGCTATGCATAAAATATAGGCATTTCATGCACAATGTTTATGCATATTAAAACAACGAATTCCATGCATAAATTTTTGTGCGAATAAATCTTGGCTATTTATTTAATCAAGACTTGTGCATCAAATTCATCGTATTTCGTAGCTTAAACTTAATTCTCACCGGAACCACCCGTCTTTTATATATATATTTAGGATCATATGAGAATGGTTTTTATGTTGTGAATTGAGAATAAATCTGAATCATTGATTTGTGTGTGATGTACGGTCCAGATCGGCTTATACATGCAATATATGCATTTCGTGCATCAAAATTGCAATGCATTAAAACTCGGCATTATATGCATCAAAATATCGACCAATATTACATTCTATGCATACGTTTTTGTGAGAATAAATCTAGGCCATCCATTTAATCAAGATCTATGGATCAAATTAATTCTTATTTCTTAACTTACGTATCATTCTCACCCGAACCCACCCATATATATATATATATATATATATATATATATATATATATATATATGTGTGTGTGTGAGATAGAGAGGGAGAGAGAGAGAGAGAGAGAGAGAGAGAGAGAGAGAGCGCTAAACGAACAGAAGGGTATACATATAATCTTGAAAAAAACAGGAATAGCTATCTACAGAAATGCAAAAGCAAAAATTAACCTGCGATTGTAGACTGTAAGATGGGGGAGTGAGCGAGGAAAATGACGCAGGAGGAGGGGGAGGAGTGGAGGAGATTTGGGCAGGGATTCCAATGGCCATTCCGCCGCTAGGGGGCGGCGGGTCGGAAATTGACGACGATGTTGGCGCAGAAGAAGCAGGAAGGGGAGACGATGGGAGAGAGAAGGGCGAGTAGGGTTGTTGCGGCCATGTTCGGGTATTAAATGGCGGCCTTGTTTGTGGAGTAGTAGATTGCGGCGCTGTCGGGGGTCTAAGGGTTGGTGTGGGGTTTAAATTTGGGAATGAAATGGTGGGCGGGGGGGAAGCGGCGGCGGAGGTGGTTGCGGGCGGTTGTTGGGGGTTTTGCGGGGGCGGCTGCTGGTCGGTAGGTTGTGGAGTATATGGGATTTGTTCCATGGATTTGGCTTGATTTTTTTGAAGGGAGGAACGGGGGAATCCAGAATTCTGCTCTGTTGATATAGGCAATTTTGAGAACTTAGAGAAAATACTGCAAAAGAACTATATTCAAACTTTCTATCTACCAATTTATAAAGGGAAAAGGATTTAAAATAAGAATGAATAACACAAAATTTATTCATTAGGTCACTGAAATTTGAATCGCAGGAACCAAATTTTCAGTTTTGATTTTAAAACACCATTGTCTTCGATTTTATCCGGATATACTTGGTTTCCTTACCCACGCGGCATTCAATTCATTTAGACTGTGTTTAGCACTAGCTTATCAGCTACCTTATAAGCTTTAGGAGCTTATTTGACCATTGACTAAAAAAAAGTTCGTTTCATAAACGACTAGCTTCTCAAATCAGCTATTATCAGCTAGTTCATAAGCTATCTGATTGATAAGCTAATTTTTCAAGCTTATGAAAAAAGAAGTTAGCTTCTCATCTTTATATATTTCATATATATCTGTGACCTAAATAAAACATAGAGTTTTTTTACATATTGACATATTACAGATAAACCCATCATCCGTTAACTTTCCAGGAAAAATTGAGGCATCAGATGAGTGGTGGACGCGAAAAATTATGGTTAGTCTCATCATCACTCTATTATACTTGCTAATGAATTACTTTGTTATAAATATAATACATAATTTTGTGTTCAATTTATCTTTTATATTTTACGGAATCTTTTTGATTCTTATTGTTGTTGTGAACTTGTTCGTAACTAAAATTATACACACAAGTCATATTCAGCGGCAATTTTAAACCATCAAAAATAAATTATCAATGACTTTTCAAAGTGACAGTGAACTGTGAATAGTTCTTATGTGTAATTTAGAGGTAGTATATATATATATTAAAATAATAATAAATAAAAATATCATTTATTTTATTTTATAACAATTATTGTAAAAATATAATGAGAAAGTTTAAAAAATAATATAAAAATAAAAGTGATTTCATTTTATATAATTTTATAGGGGTGGGCATGGGACGGGATGGGACGGGCCTGTGGTCATCCCACGTCCCGTCCCGTGTTATAACAAGCGGGACGGGACGGGACGGGATTGGTGATTTTAAAATTTCATTCCGCGCGGGCCTTATCCCGGTTGGGACGGGACGGAACGGGACGGGACGGGTTTAGTCCCGCATAAAAAGTTCAAAATATACATTAGAAAAAAAGTAAGAAAATCTATAATTTTATACATTTAAATTCGGAAAAAATATCCAACAAACTAATTTAATATCCTAAATTAAAATTTTAAAATATCAATTATTAACATTGAATACAATATATCTATTTTTTTTGAAAAAATATCAGTTACTAACTTTATATCGGTTGATTAGGTTTGTGTATAATTATAATATGCAGGTAGTAAAAAAATAAAAATAGTTTATTATTAAAAATTAATTAAAAAATGGTTACAAATAATAAAAATATATGGTTTTAAAAAGGGTTAAAAACTTAACGGGACGGGACGGGCCTTACGGGCCTCAGATTTTTTGTCCCGTGTCTCGTCCCGTAGTTACTCTAATGGGACGGGACGGGACGGGCCTAGTGTTTTTAATTTTGGATCCCGTCCCATCCCGGATAATTTTGGGACGGGACCGGGACCGGGACGGGATCGGGATTTTAATTTTTTGTGCCCACCCCTAAAATTTTATAAAAAAAATAAGGTAGCTTATCAACTAATTTGCTAAACATCTACATTAAAATCAGCTAGCTTATTAGCTACCTAATCAGCTATCAGTTAGCTTATCAACTACCAGCTAGCTTATCACCTAGTTTTGTTAAACACAACCTTAGAGGAAATGGTCCAAAATGACTAGACCTGACAAACGAGCGCGCTCAGTCCAAATGGGGCAGGCAAAAAACGGACCGGCCCGCGGACCTCAACCTTTTTTAAAAATATTAATTCTGAATAAATATACTCGATCCTTAATTATTATATTATTCACTATAGTATCACAATCAGATAAATAAAATATACAATTATTTTTATTTGATAATTACATTATTTACTACACTACAATGTTGTGTCGCGATTAACACATCTCGACGGCGATCGGCATAACCACGAGCGACCAAGCTACGGCGATGGCCGCAATGCAACGCCAGCTCGATGACATGAAGGCGCTCCTAGGAACTGGGGCAGGCGCCAAGAGAAAGATCGCCGGGCCGAGTGAGCCACTCGCAGTCCACATCGAGCTTGACCCCGTGCAACCAAGGGTCGCTCCTCCTCAAACACTTTTGTACGAGGGGAGATCGGACCCCGAGACTCACCTAAGCAAGTTCTGGATCTACATGACCGGATGTAGGGCATCAGACGCAACCAGGTGCCGAATGTTCCCGTTAACACTGGGCAATCTAGCCCATAGGTGGTACATCTCATTGCAACCGCGATCCATCAGTTCCTTTGAACAACTGGTGAGCGACTTCACATCGTACTTCGCCGCCAAGGTCGCTCGACCAGAAGGTCCCCATCGCATAATGAAGATCACGCAGGGGGAAGACGAGTCCGACGAAGACTATATCGACCGGGTGGATGAGATAATCCTCAACGGCGAGCCCGTAAGCGACGAGATCGCCCTCTACTCGGTCCTGGGGGGATTTTATGGTCATTCACCCATGTTTAGGCACCTCACGAAGAACATCCCCCCGACCTACGCGATCTTCCGCGCCAAGGCTACCGATTTTCTGGCCAGGCAGAGGCTGCTCACCCTTCGCCTAGGTGAGGAGACGCCGTCTCCTGTCCAAAAGACGGCGATCGCCAAGTCCAACAAGGCGGTCGCCAAGCCACCCGGTGATTTCAAAGCCTTCGAGGAGGTGGAAGTCCATCTCCTCCACAAGTTCAACCAAAATCCGGCCCATATTTTTTACGCCATCAAGGGGTGCGAACCGCTAAGCAAGCCAAAGGCGATAAGGGACAACGGTCATCTCGACCACAATAAATTTTGTGCTTACCACAAGAGTCCCGGTCACAGCACCAACCAATGTCGCGACCTCCTCAGACAACTCTGGAGATTGTTCGAGGAGGGCAAGCTGGACAGTTTATTAACTTAGCCGGAGCCCCGTCAATCTCCCAAACCGATCGCCAGACTCAAGCACGGCGAGCCGGAAGACTTGTACTAGTCGATCCCCTCGATCGACCCTGGCGGCCAGATCTTTATGCTTCAATCAAGAGGTGGAAACTTCGGAGGTCTTTCCCCAGTTTCCATCATGTAAAACGAAAGGCTACTGCCCAAGAAACATCTCAAAAAATGGAGGGCTCGCTCGCCCTCTAAAGTTCATCATCTAACATGATGGACCTAGGCACAAGATCGCCTCCCTCAACACAACGTATACCGTCGATGATCGCCATCTAACATGACGATCCGAGGTAGAAGAGTGCAGCCATGGTCCTGGAGGTCGATGGAACCGACAGCTTCGTCCATGCAAGGTTCCTTTGGGCTGCGATCGCTCGTCCTTCGTTTAAATACGAGGCGGGCGTAGCCGGAGGACCCTCCAAACAGATCTGTGGACACGCTCGCCCGCCCTCAAAGGTTCATCATCTACCATGGTGGACCTGGACAATGCGACGCGTCCCTACCCCCGTCACAATGTATACCGTCGAGGATCGCCATCTAACATGACGATCCGAGGTAGAAAAGTGCTAGCAAGCCGCGGTCGTGGAGTCGATTAATCCGACGACGCCCCATGCAATGACTCCTCCAGACCAAGACCGCTCGCCCTTCATTTAAGTACGAGGCGGGCGCAGTCTAACGGAGGACCCTCACAATAAAGTGAGTCGCGAGACAAACCTACAGGTGGAATGTCGCTCGCGCACAAGACATGGTTGCGGAGGTCGGTCCATCGAACTCCGCGACCGTGCACGGTTCCTCAAGACCAAAATGATCGGCCTTCCTCGAGGAATCTGCAAAATTGAAGACCGCAAAGAGCTAAACCAAGAATCAGTCCGCTCAAGGAAACGATCGTCTGGTCCATAAAGAGTTGAGTCGCTCGCCTGTAATTCAAACGATCGCCGGTAACACCACCTCACCCAATGCCTTCAACATCGGAGCAAGCTGGGGGGCAATTGTTGTGTCGCGATTAACACATCTCGACGACGATCGGCGTAAGGGCCGAGCGACCGAGTCAGCGTCAAATGAACCACGGAACACCTACCAAATGGATATCCCAGACCAAGTCCAAGTGCCGAGCGTTCGACATCCGGGGCGATCGTCTCTTGGTACCTGGCGATCGACTCTGGTGCCCGGCCAAGGACGACCACCTCATGCCACGTGTAAAGCCAACACCCGTCAAGTCTGCGAAGACCGGATCTCGAGATAGAGGCCCACGTGCAGATCCGGAAAAGGCGCCGTAGGAAAAGGCCTTTGACTCCAGCCCATCAACAGCTGTCTACGACAAGGACAAACCTCACCTACCGACAGACCCTCCTAAAGGTCCAAGGTGGACCCCCCAAGACAGCGACGTGAGGCACATGGCGTCTTCTCACTGGTTCGCACAGCTGTCTGTCAGTAGCAGCCGCAGACTTTAAGGGAACCGACCCACGTGCTAAGACGATCGCCCGGCTACCTCCACTCCTATAAATAGGAGACTTCCAGCATTTAGAAGGACTATCTGGCTTCTACTCGCTGACACTCTTGGAAACCTCTCGGCTGTTCTCTCGACTCTATCTAGGATTTCTCTCTCAAACCTCTTATCCAAAAGACGGTCGGCAGGAACGAGAACTCCCTACAGTTCGAGAACTCACAAAGCAGCACTCAAGAGCTAGATAACTAGGGTCTTTACACTCATTGTAATTGTACTCTTACATTAATATTTGTACTCCAACGTATTCGTATTAATAATATCTCGCGAGAGCATTCAAGCACGGGCCTAACAAACCCGGCAAATCTTGTGTTATTTACATTTCCTCGGACGTGCTCTCGTATTTTGTTTGTTACTCACCCGAAGCCATATCCAGCAATCCCTTCCTTATAATATTTTGGATAACAACATACAACAATCAAAAGACAAATATAGAAATACTTTTATTTGATCATCATATCATTTATCACTACTACTTTCTTACCATAAACAATATTATTATTGATATGAGATACTACAAAGTAATCACAAAGTCCCATAAAAAATAAAATTACATCAATAATTAACATATAGATATAATATAATCTAACAAATAAGGAAAAAATTTAAAATATTATAATCACATATAACATAAATTAAAAAAAAAATGGGCGGGCGGGCCGCCCGCGGGCAGGCCAGATCTAGGCCGGGCCAAAAAGGTCCTTTTTTTGGGCAAAAAAGATGAAGCCCAATACCCGCCCAAAAACGAGCAGACTGGCCCGGCCCGCAGGCCTGGGCCTGTTTTGCCAGGTCTAAAAATGATAACCAATAACAAAAAACTTACTTATTAGGTCACTGAAGTTTTAATTGCAGGAAACAAACTTTTATTTTAGTTCTAAAATACCATTGTCTCCAATTTTAACCGGTTATACATGGTTTCCTTACACGTGTGGCACCCAGCTCATTTAGGGAAAATGATCCAAAATGGCAACCAATAACATAAAACTTACCCATTAGGTCAGTGAAGTTTTAATTGCACCCAATAAGGAAACAAACTTTTAATTTTGTACCATTTTTGGCTATTTTAACCGTTATACCCATTTTCTTTATCCATGTGCATCCAGCTAATAAAAGGAAAAATGATCCGAAATGGCACCCAATAACACAAAACTTACCATTAGGTCAAATAATTTTAATTGCACCTTGATAGAACGAAAATAGTGTGCTAAAATCATTGTTAATTATAAGGTTTTAATGAAGTTTATGTTGGCACACTTGGTTATTTTCTATCTATTTATATTTTGGATGCAATTTACTTCACTTGGCAAATTGTTGTTTAAATTAGGTGTTTGATGGAGTTTTTAAGCTTAAGGAATAATTTGGATCATCAAACGGACCAAGCCAAGGTGATTTGGGCTTAAATGAAGAAAATGTCGCGCGACACTGGGTGGCCCAGTGTCAGTTCGATGACCCAGTGTCAGTCCTGTTTCGAAAATAATCTTACTTGGGGCCCAAGAAACGACACCAAACCGCCTCAATCAGTTCCACAAGGCAATAAATCGGTCCCTAGGCTGGGAAAAGAAATTGGAATAGATTTGGAAAGAAAGACTCCAAGGAAATTAAAACTCAAGAAGGATAAGAATGAAGGAGATCCAATTAAAGAAGGAAACTAAGAGATAAAGAATTATTATAAAAGGAGAGGAGGGTTGGAATTATTTTCATCTTTTATCATCATACGGACGGCTGGAGCAGAAGCAGAAGAGGACGATCGAGCTGATTTTCTCGCGGGAGCAACCGAGCCGAATCCGACGTGCGAAGAAGAAGACTATACCGTTTGAATTTCTTTCTTCTCATGTCTATTATTAATTTGCCGTTTTCTAAAGCCAACATGTCCGGCTAATTTTCTATTCTAGTTCTTAGTGAAGTTTGAAACCGTATTCGAATTATTCATGTTTTAATCCCGTAGCGTATTCTTAACTCGAATTCTCTTGAATTACTTTTGTGTTATTGAATTCACGACTATGCCATTTAATTTCTTGATTTGGTTTGGCCAACTAGATTAGGAGTTTTATGTCTTATGCTAGAAATTGAGTTGTAATCCGTAATTGTTGTAATTTTAATTTCACAAGTAGCAAACAATTGATTTTTCCCAATTGAGTAACATAAAATCGAGATCCCTTAAGTCGAGCTTATGAACTTAATATCTTGCCTATTCCATTATTTTGGTTTTTAATGCATCTAGCGAGCGAGATTTGAAGAGCTTGTTTTGAATCCACAGCATAGATAGGTTCAATTAAAGAGCTTGTTTTAATTGAATAAACTTAAGAAATAATTGGGGTGAACAGAGCTTGTTGTTGGCTTCGGAATAGGAGTTCATGAGATTAAAGAAGAGATAAGCGCTGCATTGAAACTTGAATTAATTCGAAACGGTGGATAACGGAGCTAAGGACTAGATTATTCCTCAATTGATATTTTCAACTTTTTATTTCCTTTGTTTATTTTATTTTATTCTACGCAATTTATTTTAGTTAAGATCAGAAATAAATCCCCCCCTCTTTCGTTTTATTTTATTGCACTAAGTACTTAACCTTTAATTAGTATAATTGATTTATCGTTCTCCGTGGGATCGAGCCTCACTTGCCGATACTACTAGTTAGTAGAAGTAAGACGAGGAAAATAAAAATAACTAATTTTGACGCGTCACGACAGCGCGGTCAAAATTTTGGCGCTGTTGCCGGGGAGCGGTGTTAAATTAATTCTACTTATTTTGGGTTAAAAAACTTTCTGCAATTTCGACACTAGGTAACCTAGTGTCAGTTCTGGAAACTCATTAAAATTGTCAGTTGTGCACTAATCTGTTTTGTTCTAGTTTTGCATGAATACAAGGTCACGTGGAGATAAGAAATTACAATATTTTCCAGAAATCACCAAGCGAGATCGTGTTTTCAGGCGAAAAGCAAAAGAAACCAAAGAAGCACTCGAGCACTTACCATTTTCTTTCGAAACATCACCCAGCGAATCGGAGAACGAATGCGAAATCATGGCAATGAACGCTGAAAAGAGATTAAAGCAATTAGCCAACGCGGAACTACCTCAACAACCACTGTGCATCACGATCCCGGCTATTGACAACAACACCTTTGAATTGAAGTCGGGATTAATTCACTTGCTACCTGTATTTCATAGTCTATCAGGAGAGGATCCACACAAACATCTTAAGGAATTCCATCTCGTTTGTTCAAGCATGAAGCCGAACGGTGTCACTGGAGAACAAATCAAACTTAGAGCCTTCCCATTCTCATTAAAAGATTCGGCTAAGGATTGGTTATTTTATTTACCGTCGGCCACCATCACAACGTGGAATGAGATGGAGATCTTATTTCTACAAAAATATTTTCCAGCATCTCGAGCGTCCAACCTAAGGAAAGAAATATGTGGTGTAAGGCAAATGACCGGAGAAACGTTGCATGAATATTGGGAACGATTCAAACAGTTGGTATCTCAATGGCCGCAACATCAAATTAGCGAGCAACTCCTGATTCAGTATTTTTATGAAGGACTTAATCCGATGGAGTGGAACACGATAGATGCGGCAAGTGGAGGAGCTCTAGTGGACAAAACTCCAACGGCCGCAAGGGCTCTTATATCCAACATGGCGGCAAATTCACAATAATTTGGATGTCGCGATGCACCGATCAGGATGGTGAAAGAGATGCATGACTCGTCCCTTGAGGAAAAATTGAATGAACTAACTACTTTTGTTAGAAAACTTGCTGTAGGTAATAGCATGCCAGTCGCGCCCTGTCGCATTTGCAAAACCACGGAGCATACAACGGACAATTGTCGGATTTTGCTTGATGAAGTCGAGGCACACGCCAATGCAATTGGAACTGAAAATTCTTATGGGAGGAAGAACGATCCGTACTTAAACACATACAACCCAGGATGGAGGGATCACCCTAACTTTCGATGGAAAAATCAGCAAGAGGCGGCCCTACAAAATAAAGGACAATTTAACAAGCAGCCCACTGAAAATCCGACACAATCTTTGGAGGATATGATGAAGACCCTTATGGCAAATACTATGCAGCTACAACAGGGCATGAATCAATTACAACATGGCATGAATCAGTTCCAGCATGACACTAAATCGAGTATCAAAATTCTCGAAAATCAAGTGAGTCAACTAGTCACCACGGTGAGCCGCATGGAGAACCAAAATAGTGGGAAATTGCCATCCCAACCTGAGCCGAACCCAAGGAACGTGAGTGATGTAACTCTAAGGAGTGGGAAGCAGCTTAAGGAGCCTAAGAAGGTGGAGGAAGCTGAAAACGAGGAGGAAAAATTCACTGAACAGATCAACACTGGGACACCCAGTGCAGAATCAGCACCTAGTGCAAAACTGCCGGACAGCAAGGTAAATTCGTCTAAAACTGCTCCTTTTGAGACTAACGAGTTACCTTTTCCATCTAGAGTCAAAAAGGCAGCGATCGTGAATAAAGAGAAGCAAATCCTCGACGTATTCCGAAAGGTTGAGATCAACATTCCCTTGCTCGACGCAGTTCAACAAATTCCAAAATACGCAAAATTCCTTAAGGACTTATGCACCAACAAGCAGAGATTAAAAGGGAATGGGAAGGTAGTAATGGGAGAAAATGTGTCCGCGGTATTCCAAAAGAAATTGCCACAAAAACGGGAAGATCCATGTATGTTTGCTATTCCTTGTCGGATTGGAAATATGGGTTTTGAACGAGCTATGCTAGATTTGGGAGCATCAATAAATGTTATGCCACGCTCTATTTATACCTCCTTAAATCTAGGACCTCTTCGGGAAACTAGGATAATTATACAATTGGCGGATCGTAGCCTTATGTATCCCGAAGGGGTAATTGAGGACGTTCTTGTCCAAGTCAATAAACTTGTATTTCCAGCCGACTTCTATGTTCTTGATATGCAAAACGAGTCATCAAATTCAACACCTATTTTGTTAGGAAGGCCATTTCTAAATACTGCCAATACCAAAATAGATGTTCGTGAGGGATCCCTCACGATGGAATTCGACGACCAAATTGTACGTTTTAATATTTATGATGCTATGAAATTTCCTGAGGAAAATTGCTCTCTTTTTGCATTAAACGTGATTGACCCTCTTGTCGAGGAAGTGTTTGAGTTGCATTGCAGGGGTAGACTCGGAGTGGTGCTTACTAAAGACTTGGAGGCTGATAAAAAAATGATTTTGTGTAGCTTCAAAGAGAATTACAGCCAATATATGAGAAATTATATGGAAAAAGTGAACCAGAGTTAGCCTTCGATGAGCATCTCAAGGGAGGAAAGTTTTTAATAAACACTCCGAGAAAGTTTGGTGTGGTTCAAGAAGACGAGTCATCAGTCGTACATCTATTGAGAGCCATACCAAAACCTCCTTGGTGTGTTCACTAAAAAGGGAAGTTCTTCGTCGAGCCAACGACGTAAAAAAAGGCGCTTGTTGGGAGGCAACCCAATTTTTTTTTACTTTTTTTTTATTCCAATTTTCTTTTTATTATTTATTTTTTCTGCTAATTATATTTTAGGTAAGTGGTAATCTATTTCTTGCATTTCGTATTTTATTTCTACCTTTTTTTTATGTTATCCCTTTTATTTTTTTTTTCTATTCTACTACTTCCCTTATTTTTATTTTTATTCCCTTCCTTCTCTCTTTTTCTTTTTCTCTCTCTCTCCGTTTCTCTCTTTCTCGGTATCTTCTTTTTACTCTGCAACCCCTAACTTCTCCATCTCTCTTTTCAGTCGACATCAACCCCAAGCGCCGTCCGTTTGAGATCACCATCAAGATGTTGAAGCTAATGCGACAGAGGTGCACAAGAAACATGGGGATGGAGGACCGAACCAAGCAGTTGGAAGCCCTTCTCCCCCATTAGCCCGGTGATTCCTACTCTAGACTTTTTACTATCTTTTATTTTTCTTTTTCTCTTCATTCCTTTCTTTAGAGCCGTGTGCTGAATTTTAAGTTTGGGGAAATTGGAGTCGGAATGATTAATTGAATTTGGAAAGTGTGATGTAATATATTTAAAATTGTCCTTAGCTAAATTTGTGTGATTGAATCAAGTTCGTATATTGGGGATTTAAGTATGGCCTGACATAGGAAATGAATATGATTGACTAGTTTGATTTTAATTAGGGTAGTTCACTAGTCTTGATTTTGGATTTGGATAAAAGTGTGAGGGATTCATGGCACAAGCCATTTTTATTCGTGAGTTTTGAGCCGTAGAGCAAAATATATATATATACACATATATAAATAATTATACATATACATGCTCACTATTTCTTCTTGTGGGGTCGAATGTGTTGTGTTCATGCTAGAACTTAATCAATTATACATGTCAAGACTATGTTAGTGTTCTCATGTAGTAAAGTGATAAAGGCAATTAGGAACAACCCACTTGGCTTATATGTTCCCACCTCGACATAATCACCATTAGAAGCCCATTTGAACCTAAGCCTTATTCTTTGATCCAGCACATTTTATTAGCCATCATCTAATTTTTTGGTGAAAATTCACCCGTTTGAACCCTTGGTCAAGATTTGGTTATGAATTAGGTGTATAACAAGTTGAGGGAAGGACGAGAAATTATCAAAAAGTGGGTGGTGAAGTGAGAAGAAAAAAAAGGTGCTGAAATTAAGAAAAAAATTATAAGGCCGAAACCAAAAAAAAAAAAGGGGGGGTGGCCGTAAAAATACCCCCCTCGAATGTTGTTAAGCCACTAACCTCAATTGATCTTTCGTGGCTATGCGATTACATGTGCCTAAAAGGGTGCTCAAGGAAAGGATGGTGCTTCATTGTTTGTAGAATTTGTTATGCACTTAATTTCATGATTAGTCTTAACCAACGAATCCTTTATTTATCCTTTTTATCCTACCCATACCTAAAGCCCCGTTACAACCATAAAAGCCCTTTTGATTATATGCATGAGTTCATCTAAGTAGTGGAGATTTGATTTTTGTGCGAGTATGTGGTAATGACACACCATGTTTTGACGTGAGTGATTGCTTAATAATCCCTATATCTACTTGAGCGAGAGTGACCCCTTGTGAGGCCATCGAATTTTCTCTCACTTGATGCCAATGAAGATGTTGAGATTGGTTGAGTTACTTTAATTTTCTTCTTACTTGTTCATGATTATTTATTCTCCCTTGAATATGGCTATCATCTTGGATTTTTCAATACATGCTTCTTGAAATTCTTTCACTCGAATTATGCTTGAGGACAAGCATTGGTTTAAGTTTGGGAGATTTGATAGAACGAAAATAGTGTGCTAAAATCATTGTTAATTATAAGGTTTTAATGAAGTTTATGTTGGCACACTTGGTTATTTTCTATCTAAATATATTTTGGATGCAATTTACTTCACTTGGCAAATTGTTGTTTAAATTAGGTGTTTGATGGAGTTTTTAAGCTTAAGGAATAATTTGGATCATCAAACGGACCAAGCCAAGGTGATTTGGGCTTAAATGAAGAAAATGTCGCGCAACACTGAGTGGCCCAGTGTCAGTTCGGTGACCCAGTGTCAGTCCTGTTTCGAAAATAATCTTACTTGGGGCCCAAGAAACGACACCAAACCGCCTCAATCAGTTCCACAAGGCAATAAATCGGTCCCTAGGCTGGGAAAAGGAATTGGAATAGATTTGAAAAGAAAGACTCCAAGGAAATTAAAACTCAAGAAGGATAAGAAGGAAGGAGATCCAATTAAAGAAGAAAATTAAGAGATAAAGAATTATTATAAAAGGAGAGGAGGGTTGGAATTATTTTCATCTTTTATCATCATACGGACGGCTGGAGCAGAAGCAGAAGAGGACGATCGAGATGATTTTCTCGCCGGAGCAACCGAGCCGAATCCGACGTGCGAAGAAGAAGACTACATCGTTTGAATTTCTTTCTTCTCATGTCTATTATTAATTTGCTGTTTTCTAAAGCCAACATGTCCGGCTAATTTTCTATTCTAGTTCTTAGTGAAGTTTGAAACCGTATTCGAATTATTCATGTTTTAATCCCGTAGCGTATTCTTAACTCGAATTCTCTTGAATTACTTTTGTGTTATTGAATTCACGACTATGCCATTTAATTTCTTGATTTGGTTTGGCCAACTAGATTAGGAGTTTTATGTCTTATGCTAGAAATTGAGTTGTAATCCGTAATTGTTGCAATTTTAATTTCACAAGTAGCAAACATTTGATTTTTCCCAATTGAGTAACACAAAATCGAGATCCCTTAAGTCGAGCTTATGAACTTAATATTTTGCCTATTCCATTATTTTGGTTTTTAATGCATATAGCGAGCGAGATTTGAAGAGCTTGTTTTGAATCCACCGCATAGATATGTTCGATTAAAGAGCTTGTTTTAATTGAATAAACTTAAGAAATAATTGGGGTCAACAGAGCTTGTTGTTGGCTTCGGAATAGGAGTTCATGAGATTAGAGAAGAGATAAGCACTGCATTGAAACTTGAATTAATTCGAAACGGTGGATAACGGAGCTAAGGACTAGATTATTCCTCAATTGATATTTTCAACTTTTTATTTCCTTTGTTTATTTTATTTTATTCTACGCAATTTATTTTAGTTAAGATCAGAAATAAATCCCCCCTCTTTCGTTTTATTTTATTGCACTAAGTACTTAACCTTTAATTAGTATAATTGATTTACCGTTCTCCGTGTGATCGACCCTTACTTGCCGATACTACTAGTTAGTAGAAGTAAGACGAGGAAAATAAAAATAACTAATTTTGACGCGTCACGACAGCGCGATCACACCTAATAAGGAAGCAAACTTACCCAAACAGTCCATTTATTCTTAATTTTTTATTCTGATTTCAATTTAATAATATCTATATTATATGATAAAAAAAACAGATATTACAACTCTTACTATATTTATTGAAGCCCTCAAACGATCCACATTATTATCTTCTTTTTATATTATTTCACTCCTAATTAAACATTTTATTTTTATTCTGTTTTTTCTTAAAATTTGGTACGATACATTTTTTTTTTGATAACTAGGTGATCCCAGCTTAGCCGAATTAATCCTAGTCCCTCAATGAAACCACTCCTAACCCATTGAGAGAAGTAAATCGCGAGGCGCTCGAGCAATTCCAGGGTTCCCAATGTCTTTTCAGACACAAGGAGAAGCTCTTAATCGATTAACAGCCGAGGTTCCCAAAGACAGCTTCTCGGGAGAATGACCGATTGGTCAAAGACCTCCGGTTAAAGAAGAAAATACTCCCACACTGCCGCTTGACGTGAGATTAAACATTGATTAGCGGTCGCTCGAGCTAACCCCGGGGAGCTAGAAAATCATAAAGAGAAAAACTTCATCTTTCACCTCCTTGGTGTTGCGATACATTTTTTTATCCAAGCATGATTATCATAATGTTCTACAATCGAGGAAGAAGTGTATATGATTGTAGATATATTTTTAACATATAATATTTAGGGGTGTGCATGGTACGGTATACGGTTTTAGGGTGAAATCGATACCATACCAAATATTCGGTTTATTATGATTTAATACCATTAACATACGAGTTTTTTTGGTTTGGTAGTTCGGTATTTTGGTTTGGTTTAAATCGGTACGATATTTTTTCGATTTTTCTATTAATAAGACAAAAAATACTCAACAAATTAATTCAATAAGGTACCATAAATAGCTGATGCAAATTAATAGCTAAACCAAAAAAATCACACTAACCTTAAGACAGTAACTAATTTAATGTTCAAATTTTCATCCAACTATGTTGGAGGATAAAAAAAAAAATAAAAAAAAAACAAACAAGTGTCTTGAACTTCAATAAATTTTTTATACTTCTATATTCATGTGAGTCTGTAACTACTATATATATAAAATATTATCATAAATATTTAATATAAATAACGGTATGGTACGGTTTTTTCGGTATTTAAGTCAAATACCGTACCATTACCGAAGTTTCGGTTATATAAAAAACAAAAAACATATATGTCGGTTTAAGCGGTTTATCGGTTTTCTCGGTACGATTTTTACGGTGCGGCGTGGTTTTTCGGTTGAATCGATTTCTCTGCACACCCCTAATAATATTTACTTCGATATCAAACGTGTCTTTTTTTAAACGCAAAATTTACTACGCACTTAGGAGCACCCAACAAGTATCCCTCTTGTCATATTTGTGGTATATATATGAAGTTATATGTTTAATTTAAGTATGATAAATATAGTATTAGTATAACAAGTATAGATGTATATAGTAAGATAAGCACTTTGCTAGGATCGGGATACAAGTAATGAAATTAATAAATAATCAATATATACTTTTTAATTAATTTTTTATCCCATTTATCTACCTGTCTATTAAAAATTCCAAATTTATTATTAATACTTCAAAATGATTAATTAAGTTAGCACGTACTAGCAAGTTTTTTAATTATCTCAATTTCTTATCAATAGGGATTTTTTTGAATTTGTAAAAATATTATTTCCCGAAATTCCTAAAATTTTTGTCCTAGTTAAATAATTTTCATTTATAAAAGTTCAATAAACCTTCGATTCATATGTCAAATTTATTGCTAATACTATTTAATAAATGACCAATTAATTTACCATATACTTGGAAGCATTTTTTTCTGAAGTTTTGTTCTTAATACTCTAGATATGAATTTTTTTTTGGAATTTATAGAGAAATCAAAGAAATCAATTTTTTAAGATTTCACTAACCAAGTTACAAATCCTTTTTTAGTTATAATCTCAATTACTTATTTACAGAAATTGTGGAACTCTTACAAATATTGATTTCTAGAATTTCAAAAATCTTAAACCTAATTAAATAAGTTCAAATTCTAAAGTCTTAAAAAATTGCCATTCATACACCGAATTTATTATTAATATTTAAATAAATTATCACTTCTTTTCTATATTAATAGCAAATAGTTTTATAAATTTGATTATTAAATAAATCATCATTTTCAATATGAGAGAAAGAAATCGTTAATATCAAATCAGTCTAAAAATATGTTGATGGTGTTTTTTTTTTTTAATTCCCTTACTTTTTTGAATTTTAATCTCAATTTATTGTCTAAGGTTCATGTCACCAGCATATTATAGTCATTTTTCATAGTTATGGTCTCAATTTTTATCTACGAAATTTTTGAATTGCTTTAAAAATTAGCTTAAAGTATTCTACAAATCTTAATCTTATATATATAAAGCTTAAAAAGCCTTATAAATGTAAGTGGTCATGATTAATGCTTGATGAATTGATTGTATCATATTTGTTATTCCACATTGATTTCCAGGCATGTCAAGCAACTTTCGTTAAGTGTACAATGAATATTCACATAATGACCATTTATCTTATATACTAAAAGCTTAAGTAGCCTTATAAATGTAAAGTGGTTATAATAAATGGCTCACGAATTGAAAGTGAAATGTGGAGATGAAGTGTTTGGTGCCATGAATGCATAAATTAAACACACCAATTAGTGTTAGTCTTTTTACCTTCCCGTCCATGAGTTACAAATATTTTATCAACCATATAATGTGTCAAAAATCACACACAACAAAACACAACTTCCTCCACACCGCGTGCACATTGGGCTACAACTTATTATGGTGGTAAAGTAAGCATCATATTGATTTAGCATATTGATTTATATTGTATTATGTAAATTTCACGTGTGTTTTGTGTGTGTAACAATGTAGGACATAAAGATGGTACTTAGGAGGTTTGGTAGTAACATCATCTTCTCTAATGGTTTAAGAGATCATACACATCGTTGTCTTATCAATTATGTGGTACATGCACGAACATTTTTACTTTGATCGAAAATGCATTATATTGATTAACTGTATTTAAGTTACTAACGATCAACTATATCTAATTGTTTTTTGTAGCGCGTCAAGAAGCATTAAAGAAAGATATCGAGAAGTCACAAAAATTGTATCAAGAACAAAACATGAAAAAGGCCAATGAACAACAACGACAAAGACAACAACAACAACAAGAACAACAACAAAACAAGAATGACGCCATGGCCATCGGTGGGATGAATACTTAGCATTCATATTAATATATGTTACAAATTAAACATGCAATATTTTGCTTCATGTAATACCGATAAATGGGCTAATACTATTGATTCGTTAGCAAGTAAGTTTATTGAAAATAATGTGACGAGTTCAATTTTTAGTCAATAATTATTACTACACTTTGTTGGTGCATTTTAATATTTTTGCTCTTAATGTAGTTTTTTGTCTTGCGGTGTGTTAATGTCACTTTCTTAATTAAACGTCTTGAAATATTGCGTGACTTTGATACTTGATATGATTGTGTAAGTTATGTCGATGTTACATATTGAAAATGGTAGTATATAATAAAAATATCTTCACACTATCATCTTTATCCATAAATGGTGCAAAGCAATAGACTATAGATAAAACAAATACGTATTAATGATTCGGGTAATCATATCCACAATTAGTATCAGCAATTAAGCGATTATGTTATTTTGAGAATTTATCATTTATATAATTTCTTGTAGTTTAAATCTTACATAATAAATAATATCATTTTGACGATTTATGTAGTTTAAACATTATAGATATACCATTTATATAATCTATATAAATTAAATTTAAATCTTACTCAATAAGTAATATCACTATGGAGATTAATTGATTATCTTAACATAATTTTAGTTTCATTTGTAGAATGACAAACAAATTTGGCAAAATGAAATTGTTATATTAGTTATTAAGAGTAGAAAAATTAATGTAAAGTGGTTATATTAAATGGCTCACGAATTGAAAGTGAAATGTGGAGATGAAGTGTTTGGTGCCATGAATGCATAAATTAAACACACCAATTAGTGTTAGTCTTTTTACCTTCCCGTCCTTGAGTTACAAATATTTTATCAACTATATAATGTGTCAAAAATCACACACAACAAAACACAACTTCATCCACACCGCGTGCACATTGGGCTACAGTTTATTATGGTGGTAAAGTAAGCATCATATTGATTTAGCATATTGATTTATATTGTATTATGTAAATTTCACGTGTGTTTTGTGTGTGTAACAATGTAGGACATAAAGATGGTACTTAGGAGGTTTGGTAGTAACATCATCTTCTCTAATGGTTTAAGAGATCCTACACATCGTTGTCTTATCAATTATGTGGTACATGCACGAACATTTTTACTTTGATCGAAAATGCATTATATTGATTAACTGTATTTAAGTTACTAACGATCAACTATATCTAATTGTTTTTTATAGCGCGTCAAGAAGCATTAAAGAAAGATATCGAGAAGTCACAAAAATTGTATCAAGAACAAAACATGAAAAAGACCAATGAACAACAACGACAAAGACAACAACAACAACAAGAACAACAACAAAAACAAGAACGACGCCATGGCCATCGGTGGGATGAATACTTAGCATTCATATTAATATATGTTACAAATTAAACATGCAATATTTTGCTTCATGTAATACCGATAAATGGGCTAATACTATTGATTCGTTAGCAAGTAAGTTTATTGAAAATAATGTGACGAGTTCAATTTTTAGTCAATAATTATTACTACACTTTGTTGGTGCATTTTAATATTTTTGCTCTTAATGTAGTTTTTTGTCTTGCGGTGTGTTAATGTCACTTTCTTAATTAAACGTTTTGAAATATTGCGTGACTTTGATACTTGATATGATTGTGTAAATTATGTCGATGTTACATAATGAAAATGGTAGTATATAATAAAAATATCTTCACACTATCATCTTTATCCATAAATGGTGCAAAGCAATAGACTATAGATAAAACAAATACGTATTAATGATTCGGGTAATCATATCCACAATTAGTATCGGCAATTAAGCGATTATGTTATTTTGAGAATTTATCATTTATATAATTTTACTGTAGTTTAAATCTTACATAATAAATAATATCATTTTAACGATTTATGTAGTTTAAACAATATAGATATACCATTTATATAATCTATTATAAATTAAATTTAACTCTTACTCAATAAATAATATCACTATGGAGATTTAATTGATTATCTTAATATAATTTTAGTTTCATTTGTAGAATGACAAACAAATTTGGCAAAATGAAATTGTTATATTAGTTATTAAGAGTAGAAAAATTAATGTAAAGTGGTTATAATAAATGGCTCACGAATTGAAAGTGAAATGTGGAGATGAAGTGTTTGGTGCCATGAATGCATAAATTAAACACACCAATTAGTGTTAGTCTTTTTACCTTCCCGTCCTTGAGTTACAAATATTTTATCAACTATATAATGTGTCAAAAATCACACACAACAAAACACAACTTCCTCCACACCGCGTGCACATTGGGCTACAACTTATTATGGTGGTAAAGTAAGCATCATATTGATTTAGCATATTGATTTATATTGTATTATGTAAATTTCACGTGTGTTTTGTGTGTGTAACAATGTAGGACATAAAGATGGTACTTAGGAGGTTTGGTAGTAACATCATCTTCTCTAATGGTTTAAGAGATCCTACACATCGTTGTCTTATCAATTATGTGGTACATGCACGAACATTTTTACTTTGATTGAAAATGCATTATATTGATTAAGCGTATTTAAGTTACTAACGATCAACTATATCTAATTGTTTTTATAGCGTCAAGAAGCATTAAAGAAAGATATCGAGAAGTCACAAAAATTGTATCAAGAACAAAACATGAAAAAGGCCAATGAACAACAACGACAAAGACAACAACAACAACAAGAACAACAACAAAAACAAGAACGACGCCATGGCCATCGGTGGGATGAATACTTAGCATTCATATTAATATATGTTACAAATTAAACATGCAATATTTTGCTTCATGTAATACCGATAAATGGGCTAATACTATTGATTCGTTAGCAAGTAAGTTTATTGAAAATAATGTGACGAGTTCAATTTTTAGTCAATAATTATTACTACACTTTGTTGGTGCATTTTAATATTTTTGCTCTTAATGTAGTTTTTTGTCTTGCGGTGTGTTAATGTCACTTTCTTAATTAAACGTCTTGAAATATTGCGTGACTTTGATACTTGATATGATTGTGTAAATTATGTCGATGTTACATAATGAAAATGGTAGTATATAATAAAAATATCTTCACACTATCATCTTTATTCATAAATGGTGCAAAGCAATAGACTATAGATAAAACAAATACGTATTAATGATTCGGGTAATCATATCCACAATTAGTATCGGCAATTAAGCGATTATGTTATTTTGAGAATTTATCATTTATATAATTTTACTGTAGTTTAAATCTTACATAATAAATAATATCATTTTGACGATTTATGTAGTTTAAACAATATAGATATACCATTTATATAATCTATTATAAATTAAATTTAAATCTTACTCAATAAGTAATATCACTATGGAGATTTAATTGATTATCTTAATATAATTTTAGTTTCATTTGTAGAATGACAAACAAATTTGGCAAAATGAAATTGTTATATTAGTTATTAAGAGTAGAAAAATTAATGTAAAGTGGTTATAATAAATGGCTCACGAATTGAAAGTGAAATGTGGAGATGAAGTGTTTGGTGCCATGAATGCATAAATTAAACACACCAATTAGTGTTAGTCTTTTTACCTTCCCGTCCTTGAGTTACAAATATTTTATCAACTATATAATGTGTCAAAAATCACACACAACAAAACACAACTTCCTCCACACCGCGTGCACATTGGGCTACAACTTATTATGGTGGTAAAGTAAGCATCATATTGATTTAGCATATTGATTTATATTGTATTATGTAAATTTCACGTGTGTTTTGTGTGTGTAACAATGTAGGACATAAAGATGGTACTTAGGAGGTTTGGTAGTAACATCATCTTCTCTAATGGTTTAAGAGATCCTACACATCGTTGTCTTATCAATTATGTGGTACATGCACGAACATTTTTACTTTGATCGAAAATGCATTATATTGATTAACTGTATTTAAGTTACTAACGATCAACTATATCTAATTGTTTTTTATAGCGCGTCAAGAAGCATTAAAGAAAGATATCGAGAAGTCACAAAAATTGTATCAAGAACAAAACATGAAAAAGACCAATGAACAACAACGACAAAGACAACAACAACAAGAACAACAACAAAACAAGAATGACGCCATGGCCATCGGTGGGATGAATACTTAGCATTCATATTAATATATGTTACAAATTAAACATGCAATATTTTGCTTCATGTAATACCGATAAATGGGCTAATACTATTGATTCGTTAGCAAGTAAGTTTATTGAAAATAATGTGACGAGTTCAATTTTTAGTCAATAATTATTACTACACTTTGTTGGTGCATTTTAATATTTTTGCTCTTAATGTAGTTTTTTGTCTTGCGGTGTGTTAATGTCACTTTCTTAATTAAACGTCTTGAAATATTGCGTGACTTTGATACTTGATATGATTGTGTAAGTTATGTCGATGTTACATATTGAAAATGGTAGTATATAATAAAAATATCTTCACACTATCATCTTTATCCATAAATGGTGCAAAGCAATAGACTATAGATAAAACAAATACGTATTAATGATTCGGGTAATCATATCCACAATTAGTATCGGCAATTAAGCGATTATGTTATTTTGAGAATTTATCATTTATATAATTTTACTGTAGTTTAAATCTTACATAATAAATAATATCATTTTGACGATTTATGTAGTTTAAACAATATAGATATACCATTTATATAATCTATATAAATTAAATTTAAATCTTACTCAATAAGTAATATCACTATGGAGATTAATTGATTATCTTAATATAATTTTAGTTTCATTTGTAGAATGACAAACAAATTTGGCAAAATGAAATTGTTATATTAGTTATTAAGAGTAGAAAAATTAATGTAAAATGGTTATAATAAATGGCTCACGAATTGAAAGTGAAATGTGGAGATGAAGTGTTTGGTGCCATGAATGCATAAATTAAACACACCAATTAGTGTTAGTCTTTTTACCTTCCCGTCCTTGAGTTACAAATATTTTATCAACTATATAATGTGTCAAAAATCACACACAACAAAACACAACTTCCTCCACACCGCGTGCACATTGGGCTACAACTTATTATGGTGGTAAAGTAAGTATCATATTGATTTAGCATATTGATTTATATTGTATTATGTAAATTTCACGTGTGTTTTATGTGTGTACAATGTAGGACATAAAGATGGTACTTAGGAGATTTGGTAGTAACATCATCTTCTCTAATGGTTTAAGAGATCCTACACATCGTTGTCTTATCAATTATGTGGTACATGCACGAACATTTTTACTTTGATCGAAAATGCATTATATTGATTAACTGTATTTAAGTTACTAACGATCAACTATATCTAATTGTTTTTTATAGCACGTCAAGAAGCATTAAAGAAAGATATCGAGAAGTCACAAAAATTGTATCAAGAACAAAACATGAAAAAGGCCAATGAATAACAACGACAAAGACAACAACAACAACAAGAACAACAACAAAAACAAGAACGACGCCATGGCCATCGGTGGGATGAATACTTAGCATTCATATTAATATATGTTACAAATTAAACATGCAATATTTTGCTTCATGTGATACCGATAAATGGGCTAATACTATTGATTCGTTAGCAAGTAAGTTTATTGAAAATAATGTGACGAGTTCAATTTTTAGTCAATAATTATTACTACACTTTGTTGGTGCATTTTAATATTTTTGCTCTTAATGTAGTTTTTGTCTTGCGTTGTGTTAATGTCACTTTCTTAATTAAACGTCTTGAAATATTGCGTGACTTTGATACTTGATATGATTGTGTAAGTTATGTCGATGTTACATATTGAAAATGGTAGTATATAATAAAAATATCTTCACGCTATCATCTTTATCCATAAATGGTGCAAAGCAATAGACTATAGATAAAACAAATACGTATTAATGATTCGGGTAATCATATCCACAATTAGTATCGGCAATTAAGCGATTATGTTATTTTGAGAATTTATCATTTATATAATTTTACTGTAGTTTAAATCTTACATAATAAATAATATCATTTTGACGATTTATGTAGTTTAAACAATATAGATATACCATTTATATAATCTATTATAAATTAAATTTAAATCTTACTCAATAAGTAATATCATTATGGAGATTAATTGATTATTAATATAATTTTAGTTTCATTTGTAGAATGACAAACAAATTTGGCAAAATGAAATTGTTATATTAGTTATTAAGAGTAGAAAAATTATATGTTGAGATTGATGTCTTCAAATATATTTATATATGCAACCTGGTACAAATTAAATATACTAACAATATTGGACCGATTTTCACAACAATAAAAAATATTGAAACTTAAATGGTTTTTGTGCATAAAATAAAGTTCGATTAATTAAGCGTAGTAATGTGGAACTACCGTATTTGATATGATAAACCAAAAGGATAATTAATTGTCACAAGCTAGATCTCAAAATATAGCGAATATCCACTTTGTTACGATTTTATATAAGGGTTACATTTATTTTGAAGAACCGTATGCGTTTAACCTCCCTTTGACATTTAGTATGTAACTTATACATATTAAAAAGTTACATGTGAAGAGACTCTTTTAAATGTAGCATCTTGAAAAAAGTCTCTTCACATATACTCTTTTAATGTCAATAAACTGTTTTAAATGTGTAATATCCGCATTTTTCTTCCCCTTGTATTTTTCTTTTTCGGCGTATTTCCCGATAGTAGTGACCCTTGTGTATCTTTCAGTGTATCTTTTCTATTATCTATGGGTTTTATCCCCGTTATTGTTGAGCGGAACCGCCGCTTTGGGTTGCCGTGGGTCCATTCTATGATATGTTAACCGTTGAGAGGTTCCGTTGGATGTTTCGTTCACCTTCCGGTGTTTTGGGAACCGTTCATATTTCATACCTAGCGCACGCTATTTTTCTGCATAGCGCGCGCTAGGGGTTCCTTAGTAGCGCACGCTACGTTTGTTCCGTAGCGCGCCATCGAGTAGCCCCGGGAGTGGCGGTGTTGTTTTTCCGGCCTTATCGGACTAGCGTATTAGCGCACGCTATATATGCCAGCGCACGCTAACGCCGAGGGCTAGCGCACGCCGATGATGCCGGTAGCGTGCGCTAGCGTGAGTGTCGATCTTGGAGATCGATTCACTACCGAACCCGTTCAGGTGCCGTTAGCGCACGCTACGCTTGTATGGTAGCGCACGCTAACGGATCGAGATAGCGCACGCTACGCTTGTATGGTAGCGCACGCTAACGTGTCGTGGTTCTCGGGCGCGCCACATCGACTCGGCCGATGTTCGTAGCGCACGCTATTGGTCGATAGCGCGCGCTATCGAGAGGTTATTAGCGCACGCTACTCATGTATGGTAGCGACGCTAACGGCCAAAACCCGGTTTCGGATCGGGACGCTAACGATAAGATTTGTAATCTTATCCCGTTAGCGCACGCTAATCTTGAGGCTTTAGCGTGCTAACACTCCTGGCTATATAAACCAGGGAGTTGACCGAGATGAACACCATTCTCATTTCTTTCCTTCTTCCGCGGCCGAGCGACCCCAGAGGCGATTTGAGGCGATTTTCTCCTTCCAATCACTTCAGAGATTCTTTTGCTTGAGTTCTTGGTGTAGACTAACATCATCCACTTGTGTTTCTCATCCTAAATCCAAGGTAATCTCTTAGAACCCTACTTTTGGATAATTTGGGGGTTTTGGGATTTTCTTCCGATCCGTTCCGTTTTGTTGATGGATTCATGATGAATATGATTAATCTTGTTGGTATTCTTAGTTTCCCTACGGATTCATGGTATATTTCGTGATTTTTACGGAATCAAGAGGGTTTGGTTGTGGTCCGCCCTCGTTGTTGTTTTTATACGAATATACATGAATCGTAGGCGGGTTTCCGGGTGTATTCCAATTCCGTATTCATTTAGAAACGGTTGTGATTGTGTTCTTCGAATCGTTAGGTTCGGTTTCGTTGGTTCCTAGCGGTTGTCGGTGACTTTCCTTTCCGTTCTTCACGTCGTCAATAATTCGAGGCAAGTATTTTTGGAAACCTTTAAGCTTAACATGAAATGGTGATGTATGTTATTTGTGTGTAACTCACCTCGTGTTGGCCCGACGGGGTCAAGGAGGGAAATCTATGCTGCCGCCCTGGATTTCACGAGTTTGTTTAGCTAGCCAGTGCGGGAGGGTCCTTAGAGGCCTCGTGCGGGAATCTATGATATTACTCTGTTCCCAAGGCGATGCACGTGCGTGTTTTATTTTGTAATGTAGCCAGTGCGGGAGGGTCCTTAGAGGCCTCGTGCGGGAATCTATGATATTACTCTGTTCCCAAGGCAAATTATTTGACTGTTTGTTTCCGGAAAAAGACATGTCTTGTTTTGGTTTTCGAAATGATATTGGTGCATGTACTATGAAATGTGTGTTTATTGGTTTGCCTTGAATACTTGTACTAGCGTAATTGCTAACCCCTTTGGGGACCCGTTGTCGGGGAAATTCTTGTTATGGATTTCAGGTTATGATTATCCGGACGAGCGAGCACCAGGACAGTACGAGGATGTTGGCCAAGGTCGTTGACATGTGCATTTGGGTCTACTTATTTCCTTTGTCCATTTCGATATGGTTGTTCCCACAGTTTTAAACTTATAGATTGTACTCGCGAGTACTTAGGCTCTTTGTTTCAAACTCCGTATTGTATTGTTTTTAAACTGTCTCGTTGTTGGTTGATGCTTATTTTTCCGGTTGCTCCGGGCGTATCTTTGTATGTCATATTATTTAATTGTGTATCCTCGCTAACCAAGATGGTTAGTCGAGTAGAGTTTTTCTATTGTAGCCTGGTAGGTCCCATGTAGGGGTCTACGGCGCTGTAACGTATTCCGAATATCTCGGGGTGTTACAGAAAATGGTATCGGAGCTCTAGGTTTATGGATACCTAGGCTTGTCGGTTACTTGGGTCTAGTCGTGTTTTGTTTTGCACATTGTCACACCGCTGCCGGCATCTCAGTACTTCCAGTGCTCGTAAGTCTCCTTACCCGATTGTTTGCTTTCTCATACTGTATTTCGTTTCTTGAACCGTGGTCGTGGTCGTGGTCGTGGCCGTGGACGCGGCCGAGGACGTGGGGCAGCCGGTGGGGCAGCCACGTCGCACTCTTCAGGAGCCGGCAGTACCGGCGACCGTCACAGTCATGCTTCTTCTCAGGAGCGCGCCGATCTTGGTATTGCTGCTGTCATGCAGCAAATGGTTAACCAGATGGCGGCTATAGCACAGGTGGTTCAGAACCCCGATCAGGCCCATGCTAATCGGGGCGGAGCGGATCGCTGGCTTCAGGATGTCATCAAGATGCATCCTCCTCAGTTTTCGGGAGCTTCGGACCCGATCGGCTGGGAAGGGTGGATCAAGGAGATATCCAAAGTCTTCACTGCTACTAATTGCCCCGAGGACCGTAGGGTCCCTATTGCTCAATACTTTCTCACGGGAGATGCTACAGATTGGTGGGAGGCCGTTGGTCCCAAAGATCACGTTGCTTCATGGGCCGAATTCCAAGAATTGATGGAGACCGAGTATTGTCCGTGGCCGGTCAGACAGGCTCGAGTGCATGCTTTCTACGATGCTCAACCTCGGGATATTCCCGTATCCCAAGCTATTGCTGATTTCAACAAAGAGTTGGGTTATGTGAAGACCCAAGTTGTCGCAGAGCGACAAAATTTTCCATTTTTCCGAGGATGAAGTGCCCATTCGGGACTATATGTCAGGGCTCTGTACTACCTTGAAGGATTATCGAGTCGAGCCCTTGCTTATGATATGTCGGTGACGGCTAGCGATTTGGCTCGTGAGAGCAAGAAGTCGGTCGGAAACTTTTCTGGTCCTAAGAGTGGAGGCCGCAGAAATCTCAAGCCGCAAATATTTCAACGGGCGGTTCGGCTCGTTTCTCTGGGAGTTTTCGGGTGCCGCGGAACCTCCGCTCGTGAACCCACATGTTTTAACTGTGGTGTGCGGGGCCATAGGAACCGGCAGTGTTCTCGTCCAAGTTTACTTGTCACACTTGTGGACACCTGGGCCACAAGGCCCCTTTTTGTGAGCAGATCAAGCGGCTTCGTGGCGCCGTTCTTCCCAATCGCACCGTTAGAGCCGAGTGTGAACCAGGGCTCATTTGCTCCGCCGCCTCCACCGAGTGCCGGCCGAGGTAAGGGTCGGGGTCAGCCCGCTAGGGGTGGAGCTTCCAGTGTCGGCTCTGCTCGGCCACGTATCTATGAGATGAGGAGGGCCGATGATCCAGCAGCTACAGTGGCGACAGGTACCGTGCACATTCATTTCCATCTGTCGGTGTGCTTTTCGATTCGGGTGCTACGCATTCATTCATTTCTCTAGAGTGTGTACGCCGTTTAAGTCTCGATTGTTTGTCACCTTGCGAGCCTTTCATCGTTAAACTTCCTAGCGGTGATAGAATTGTCGGAGATCGAGAGGTCCGAGACAGCTCTGTGTTTATTTGTGAGAGAGCTTGGCTCTCTAATCTTATTGTCGTTAATATCGAGGGTGAGGATTTGATTCTCGGGGATGATTGGCTCGAGCGGCATGGCGCAATCATGAACTACCGCACGAGAATCATCACTATGTTAGCCGAGGACAAGATCGAGCACTCTTTCGCGGGGCGAAAGAGGGGAAACCAGAAATTCGTCATTAATGCCTTGAAGGCGATGAGTCTCCTGCGAAAGGGGTGTACTGGATATTGGTGTTACGCCTTGAAGGCGGAGGATGGTGGAGTCGAGCTTTCGTCGATTCCAGTCGTTAATGAGTTTACTGATGTATTTCCTGACGAATTACCGGGATTGCCACCGGATCGTGAGGTTGAGTTTGCTATAGAGTTAGAGCCGGGCGCGGCTCCTATTTCGAAGGCGCCCTATCGCATGGCACCTTCAGAGATGTCCGAGTTGAAGAAGCAGTTGAGTGAGCTTCTTGAGTCGGGATATGTTCGACCAAGTGCCTCGCCTTGGGGCGCACCGGTCCTGTTTGTGCGGAAGAAGGATGGTTCACTACGTTTGTGTATCGACTATCGCGAACTAAACAAGGTGACCATCAAGAACAAGTATCCTTTGCCGAGAATCGATGACTTGTTTGACCAGTTGCAGGGAGCTGCGGTATTCTCGAAGATTGATTTGAAATCGGGTACTATCGCCGGGTGAGAGAGTCCGACGTGCCGAAAATGCGACTTTCGGACGAGATACGGACATTATGAATTCGTAGTTATGCCTTTCGGGTTAACTAATGCGCCGGCGGTGTTCATGCGCTTGATGAACAAAGTCTTTATCGAGTATTTGGATAAGTGTGTCGTCGTCTTCATTGACGATATTCTTATCTATTCGAGGAATGAGGAAGAGCATGCCCATCATTTGCGGATAGTGTTGGACATTTTGAGGACCGAGCAACTCTATGCGAAGTTCTCGAAATGTGAGTTCTGGCTGAAGGAAGTGATGTTTTGGGTCACGTGATTTCACCAAGGGGTTCGTGTGGATCCGCGTAAAATTGAGGCAAGATTGGATTGGGCATCGCCACAAATGTGAAGGAGGTCCGTAGTTTCTTGGGTTTGGTGGATACTACCGTAGGTTCGTCGAGGTTTCTCAAAACTAGCTCGGCCACTTACTCGATTGCTCCATAAATCCGAGAAGTTAAATGCGGACCGATGAGAGGGTCGAGTTTCGAGGAGTGAAGAAGCGTTTGACTTCAGCCCGGTCTTGGCGTTGCCATGTGGCAACGAGGGATTCGCCGTTTATAGCGATGCTTCGGTCGTGGTCTTGGGTGCGTATTGATGCGACGGCAAGACCATTGCCTATGCGTCGAGACGATTAAGGCCGTATGAACTTAACTACCCTACTCACGATTTGGAATTAGCGGCGGTAGTCTTTGCACTCAAGATTTGGCGTCACTATCTTTTCGGTTCTACATGTCGATTTTACCGATCACAAAAGTCTGAAATACATATTTACTCGTGGGAGTTGAATATGAGGCGAGGAGGTGGTTAGAGCCGATTAAGGATTATGACCTTGAAATCCTTTATCATCCAGCAAAGCGAACGTCGTGGCCGACGCCTTGAGTCGGAAACCGATTGCGTTGCGAACGCTTGAGGTCCTTACGCCTCGCCTCCGAGCTCCTATGGCTCGATCGAGTTAGATGTTGAAGTTTTGTTGCTGGAGTGTCGGGCAACTTTGTGCTCTAGAGATTTCATCGTCTTTGATCGATGAAATTAAGTCAAGCAATTAGAGGATCCGATGATTGCTCAAATCCGAGAGAACGTTCTTAAGGGAAAGTCTCCGGGTTTGTGATTCACGAGGATGGCGTTTTGAGATTCCAGTCGGCTTTGTGTGCCGAACGATCCAGAGTTGCGACAGAGTATTTTGCATGAGGCCCATTCCACACCCTATTCCGTTCATCTGGTTCGAGTAAGATGTACAAGGACACGAGGAGGAACTTCCGTGGAATGATATGAAGGAGGAGGTCGCACGGTTTGTGGCGAGATGCTTGACTTGCCACAGTCAAAATCGAACATCGGCCATTGGATTATTGTAGTCACTTCCCATTCCGAATGGAAATGGGAAGATATATCGATGGATTTTGTTACGAGTTTGCCGAGATCGAGGTCGGGCATGAATATGGTATGGGTGGTTGTTGACCGTCGACCAAGTCGGCACATTTTCTCGGGCATCAAGGACACTTGGGGCCGGAGAAATGGCTCGTGTGTTTATCGCAGATTGTGAGACTTCACGGTACTCAAGTCTATTGTTTCGGATCGTGATGCCGTTTTGTATCGCACTTTTGGCGGGCGGTGCATAAGGCGTTAGGTACCGTTTGCATTTGAGTACCTCTTTTCATCCCGATCGGATGGACAGTCGGAGCGCACTATCCAAACATTCGAGGACATGTTGCGTGCTTGTGCCCTCGATTGGAGTAGCGACTGGGAGGAGCACTTGCCATTGATCGAATTCACGTACAACAATAGTTGGCACGCGTCGATTCGGATGGCACCGTATGAGGCACTATATGGACGGCGATGTCGATCGCCGATTTGTTGGAATGAGGCGTCCGATTTGGTCGGGACCGAACCGAATGTCGTTTTAGAGACGAGACGGAAGATAGAATTAATTCGAGAACGGATGTTGACCGCCCAGAGTCGACAGAAGTCCTATGCCGATGTCCGTCGTCGACCTTTAGAATTCGAGGTGGGAGACCACGTTTTGCTGAAGGTTTCACCGACGAGAGGAGTTTTCCGTTTCGGGAAGAAGGGGAAGTTGAGTCCGAGATTTATTGGACCCTTCGAGATCCTTGAGCGAGTCGGTGGGTTAGCATACCGGTTGGCGCTACCCCCGGCCCTGAGTCATGTTCATAACGTTTTTCATGTTTCCCAGCTGAGGAAATATGTCCCGGATCCTAGTCACATCATCGACTATGGGGAGATTGACGTTGCCGAGGACATTACTTTTGAGGAACGTCCTTTGAAGATTTTAGAACATCGGGAGAAACTGTAATATCCGCAATTTTCGATTTCCGGTAATTTCTTTTTTTTCGGTCGGAGTCCGTTTTGACGACTCGCTCATGACCGTTTCGTCATTCTGAGAATGATTAATTCTACACTTTTTGACATCCGAGATCGTTTCGGTGTCGTTTCGTTGAGTTCTGTGCTTTTTAGCGACTTTTCCGCACTTGAGTTCGATTCTTGCGAATCTCATCCGAAACTGTTGTTTCGAGTTTCCTGCAAGTCCGTTTAACTTTGTTAGACGTGTTGTGAGCTTCGGTTTGATTATTCGTTGTCGTATGGTGATTTTCGGGCAGTTGGGCCATTTTCGTAATTTCCCAAAGTTTGGGGTAATTACCTTCCGTTGTCGAATTTCGAGCCTTCGGGTGGTCGGAATCGTGTGTTCTACTAGCTCTTAGATTCGTCTTTGTGAGTACCTCGTAACCGTATCTTCGGTTCGTATTCAGGCTCGGGTTTCGGTGTCGTTTTGTTGAATTCAGGATTACTAAACGACTTTTCTAATTATGAGTTCGACTTTGTTAGATCACCATTAATTTTTGGTGACTCCAAAAATTATAAATCTTTGCAATATTATAGAACATCGAGTTAGCTTTCCAATGGTTCAAACGGTGAGTCAATCGGAGTCCGGACGAGAGAGTTATGGTCGTTTTAGTGGAAGACTGTCAGCTGTCGGGCACCGTCCAGGAGCCTTTCGGCCGATAGGGGGGCCGATAGACTCTACTGCCGGCATTTTGTATAGGGTATCGGTTGGGCCTATCGGCCGATAGGCCGGCCGATAGGTTCTGCTGCGTTACCCTATAAATGTGCTGTTTTGAGCGTGAAGCTCATTTCCTTCCCCATTTTCCACTGCGCCGCGAGAGAGAAAGTATAGAGGGGGAGAGTTCTTCATCCGGGGGTCGATTTTCATCATTTCTTTTCGGTTGTGAGGCTCGGATAATCAATCTAACGCGTGTTCTACGGATCTTAACACTTGAATCACTCAAGGTAATATCTCTTGAAACCCTACCTTTTGGATAATTGGGGATTTTGGGGTTTTGTCCGATTCTTTCCGTTTCGTTGATGGATTCATGATGAATATGATTATTCTTGTTGGTAGTCTTAGTTTCCCTACGGATTCATGGTATACTTCGTGATTTTTACGGAATCGAGAGGGTTCGGTTGTAGTCCGCCCTCGTTGTTGTTTATATACGAATATACATGAATCGTAGGCGGGTTTCCGGGAGTATTCCATTTCCATAATCGTTTAGAAGTGGTTGTGATTGTGCTATTCGAATCGTTAGGTTCATTTTCGTCGGTTCCTCACGGTCGTGCTTGATTCTTCCGTTCCGTTCATTGTCGTCTTCCTTTTCGTTAGCATCGGGCGTTCCGAAGCTTCCCGGTTGAGCCGTATCTGTTCGTGGTTCAGTGCTCGTGGTATCGAGGCAAGTACCTTGCCCATACTTTTCTCGTTTTATGTATATGATGATCGGTGGTCGTCTTAATGTGTTTGTTTGGTTATTTGAAATGAAGTTTCAAAAGGATTTCGGTTTGGCCTCGTTAAAGGCTTTCTTTCAAAACGCGTGAGTTTTGTGAACGGTGTTTTGAGAATTGATTATGATTCGGTTATTTTGAACGTTGAAGGATTTTATGATGATACTCCTATTGTTTAAGTTATGGAATCGTGTATTTCCTTATTTAATCTTGTTATCGTATTTTTGAAGAGTTTGGTCATGGTGTCGAGTTAATGGCCATCTCTAGTGGGTATTCTTAATGAACTTACATTCTTAGCATGTTAGTATTGCATGAGTAACGTGTTTTGTGTGTAACTCACCTCGTGTTGGCCCGACGGGGTCAAGGAGGGAAATCTATGCTGCCGCCCTGGATTTCACGAGTTTCGTACCGCTAGCCAACTCGTTAGGGTCCTTGCAAGGCCTCGAGTGAGAATGTATCTGCCGCCTGTTCTCACGGCTTAGCGTGTGCGTGGTTTGTTGTTTCGTAATTGTAGCCAACTCGGTAGGGTCCCTATGAGGCCTCGAGCGAGAATGTATGCTGCCGCCCTGTTCTCGAGGCTAATTGTGAACTGTTCATTTCCGGAAATGAGTGCTTTCGAACGGTTTTTCATGATAGCATGCATTGACTAAGTGTGTAAGAGGTAAGTGATCGTTTGGCTTACTTGGCTAGGATGGCACTGGAGTATTTTGTTGTTTGTTTTAAATCCTTTATTGTGGATTTTGATGTTGGGATACGAACCTCGTGGTCGTTCTTGTGTACTGTGAATTGATGAGATTTGGGGCTAAAATCCCAATGGTTTTGTAAAACTTATTTTACGGATTTGGGGCTAAAATCCCAACGGTTGGTTAATGTCATTTTTCAGAAAGTGAACCTTTGGGGCGGTGACCCCTTTTGTCTTGTGGATTTTGAAAAGTAGGATTTGATAATCCTAAATTGTTTTCCATTAAAACTCTCGATGGCATTCTAAACCGTTTTATAAATTATTTCCATTGATTTATGATATTTCGATTTTGAAAGGTTTTCTCAAACTCTTGCCTCGGGAAGTACTCTTCGTTTTGTTTGGACCTTTGAGGATTCCTGGTTGTTGTTATTCGTGGAATGTGAATTGTATGGCTCGTATTTGCACTTTGTTCTTGCACTAGCAAAAGCGGTGGAGTTTGCTAACCCCAGAGTATTCGGGGTGGATGTCTGTTTTGCATTCGGGTTTTGGAGCATAACACGTGGTCGGCACGAAGGATGATGAAAGATGATCGATACTAATCACATGAGGAACCGTACATCGTGTGTTGGTTCGATTGTACTTTATTTTCATTCTTTGTATTGTTCCGTTGTATGCGGGTGTAGTTGTATTTTGTCCCTGCGTGGGCATGAGTTGTATTTGAGTTGTATGTATTTGTGGAAAGACCAAATCGTTCTACTGAGTCATTGTAGCATTGAAGGCATTGTCGAGATGTTAAATGTTGTTACCAGCCTGGTAGATCCTCGAGGAGAGGGTCTACGGCGTGTAATATCCCTGAGTGGATTGGGGGTGTTACATAAATGGTATCAGAGCTTAGGTTGAGGAAACCTAGGCTGTCGGGTCAAGTCGTGTTGTTTGAGTCTTGTTTCGCCGGATTTTATCTGACTGAGTCGTGTCGCGACGCGTCGTTTGAGTTTGTTGGTCGTGATTAGTATCGTGGGGCGATCATCATCTTCGTGCGACCTGTGGAAGTAAGTCTCCCTTCTTTGTGTTGTGCCTCGTGTGACACGAGCTATTTTTTATGATTATTTGTTAAGTGGTGGAATCCTTATGTGAACTCTGATTTCACGATATATATTTAGTCGACTCTCGTATTTGATTTATACGAGGAATGTCGTCGTTTGTGATGTCTTTTTATTGTTGTTTTTGTCCGTTGTTGATGATTTCCGAATTGATTTGCACGTTTTACAAACCTCTTGTGGAAGCTTTGTGCTTATACGCGTTCGACTTGTTCACTAGTCAGTGCGGGAGGGTATTTTATCAGTGGTTTTGTTCTGAATATGGTATTTTATCGTTATTTTCGTTTCAAGACATGTATTGCCTTGATTTTAAACGTTTTGATGCGTGTGCTAGGAGTTGTTTTATTGAACGTCGGTATGTGTGAGTTTTGGGCATTCTGGCCTATTGGATTTTTGAAAACCTTGAGTATCTTAGAAAAATAAATTTCGAGACATACTTTTCAAATGAGTTATTTTCTTGTGGTACATCCTAGATGCCACAATGTATTTCAAAAATTTTCTACCTCGAGGACCAAAATGTTTTGAGATATTTTCAACACTTTTATTTAGACCCGAGGGTCGAATATTTTGAAAGTTTTCACTAAGAGAAAGTGTCTTCATTTTTATCAAATGCGAAATGGTTCTCCAATGTCTCGATAACGATGTTTCACGTTTGTACTTTTTTTGAAAGATGATACTCAAGATCAATCGGTGTTCTTCTAAATTATTTTCAAAATGAGGTTTTCGTTTTTAAAACCTATCCATTCCCGTTTGAGGGCTGGGTATGTATGTGTGATGTTCGCGTTGTCCTTTTGATACTTTCTCCCGAGTATGACCGAATTGGCGGTGTGAGCGTTGAGACGCTTTCCACACATTAGTTGTGCTAGCCCCTGTGAGAGGCGGAGTGTTGGTATTGAATGTTGTCGCCTCATGGCAATTTCTGCGTTGTCGCGCATGTGCGAGCTGTTAGAGCTTGATTTGGTATGACCGTGTGCATCGGTGATGGTTCCGTTATGCGTTGATTGTTTAATGTCTTGTTACCTTGCTCCCGTTTTTGTGAATTTCGTGGACGAGGTCGGAGGTAATGCCCGTACTATTTTGACTTCTGTGTTTTCTCTTCCCGATCTATCGATTCGCTCATGTTCGTTGGTACTTTATGAACTTGTTCGGTATTTGATTTCATCGTCCGAACGAGTGTGATCTTGTTGTGGCCGATCTGGTTATCGGTGTGACTTTTCGAGGTCGGTTCGATTCTTGTGAACTTTGTTGGGAGTAACATCATTTGGTTCTACTAGTCCTTTTATTCGAAGGGATCGGATTTTGAACTTCTGTATTTTCTACTTTGTCGACTCATTTATGTTCGTTGACATTTCTGAGCTTGTCCTGCCCTTGTTTCTGTTTATCGAACGAGTGTGATATCATTTCGGAATAACTTATTTGTCGTTGTGACTTTTCAATCGCTATTCCCTTTCCTGTGGATCTTATGGGAATGCATGTCTTGTAGTTCTCACGGATCATCCTGGGAGTTATTGTTGAACTTTATTGTTCTTCGTGATTCGAACGTGATTCTTCGATTTTTGTTGTCTCGATCGTTTGTTTGTTCGGTTTTTGTTCTCGTTTCATGATTGTTGAACGTTCAGGCTCCTTCGTAATTCCCTTTAGTTCGGGAAATTAGTTTCGTTTTCAATCTTCCATCCCTTAGGCGATGGGATTCCGTGTTTGTTCAGCGGTTGACTCGCGTTTTGATTGATGTACCATTGGGTTGATCAATCATATTGATTTTCGTTCGTTGTGTTTTGTGATTATCGGATAATTGACTTGGCTATAGTATCCGTTTGATGACGTTTGTCACTTGTCGGTTTTATTATATCCCTAACGGCGACGTTGTGTTGGTCACCGTGGAGCGTGTTTACACGCCGTATATTCCTTTGCGTTGTTTGTAACATTTCGCCGTTGGGCATTAGTTACGCATTCTTGTGTGTCTCGTTGAGTTTTTCCTGGCGGAATATTTCTTCTCCCTACTTGTTTTAAGTTTGGGACGAAACTTCTTTTAAGAGGGTAGAATGTAATATCCGCAATTTTCGATTCCGGTAATTTCTTTTTTGGTCGGAGTCCGTTTTGACGACTTCGCTCATTACCGTTTCGTCATTACGAGAATGATTAATTCTACACTTTTGACATCCGAGATCGTTTCGGTGTCGTTTCGTTGAGTTGTGCTTTTTAGCGACTTTTCCGCACTTGAGTTCGATTCTTGCGAATCTCATCCGAAACTGTTGTTTCGAGTTTCCTGCAAGTCCGTTTAACTTTGTTAGACGTGTTGTGAGCTTCGGTTTGATTATTCGTTGTCGTATGGTGATTTTCGGGCAGTTGGGCCATTTTCGTAATTTCCCAAAGTTTGGGGTAATTACCTTCCGTTGTCGAATTTCGAGCCTTCGGGTGGTCGAAATCGTGTGTTCTACTAGCTCTTAGATTCGTCTTTGTGAGTACCTCGTAACCGTATCTTCGGTTCGTATTCAGGCTCGGGTTTCGGTGTCGTTTTGTTGAATTCAGGATTACTAAACGACTTTTCTAATTATGAGTTCGACTTTGTTAGATCACCATTAATTTTTGGTGACTCCAAAAATTATAAATCTTTGCAATATTATAGAACATCGAGTTAGCTTTCCAATGGTTCAAACGGTGAGTCAATCGGTCAGGACGAGAGAGTTATGGTCGTTTTAGTGGAAGGCGTCATGTCGGGCACCGTCCGAGAGCCTTTCGGCCGATAGGGGGCGATAGACTCTCTTGCCCGGCATTTTGTATAGGGTATCGGTTGGGCCTATCGGCCGATAGGCGGCCGATAGGTTCTGCTGCGTTACCTATAAATGTCTTTTTTGAGCGTGAAGCTCATTTCCTTCCCCATTTTCCCTTTGCGCGCGAGAGAAAGTATAGAGGAGAGTTCTTCATCCGGGGGTCGATTTTCATCATTTCTTTTCGGTTGTGAGGCTCGGATAATCAATCTAACGCGTGTTCTACGGATCTTAACACTTGAATCACTCAAGGTAATATCTCTTGAAACCCTACCTTTTGGATAATTGGGGATTTTGGGGTTTTGTCCGATTCTTTCCGTTTCGTTGATGGATTCATGATGAATATGATTATTCTTGTTGGTATTCTTAGTTTCCCTACGGATTCATGGTATACTTCGTGATTTTTACGGAATCGAGAGGGTTCGGTTGTAGTCCGCCCTCGTTGTTGTTTATATACGAATATACATGAATCGTAGGCGGGTTTCCGGGAGTATTCCATTTCCATAATCGTTTAGAAGTGGTTGTGATTGTGCTATTCGAATCGTTAGGTTCATTTTCGTCGGTTCCTCACGGTCGTGCTTGATTCTTCCGTTCCGTTCATTGTCGTCTTCCTTTTCGTTAGCATCGGGCGTTAGAAGCTTCCGGTTGAGCCGTATCATTCGTGGTTCGGTGCTCGTGGTATCGAGGCAAGTACCTTGCCCATACTTTTCTCGTTTTATGTATATGATGATCGGTGGTCGTCTTAATGTGTTTGTTTGGTTATTTGAAATGAAGTTTCAAAAGGATTTGATTTGGCCTCGTTAAAGGCTTTCTTTCAAAAGCGTGAGTTTTGTGAACGGTGTTTTGAGAATTGATTATGATTCGGTTATTTTGAACGTTGAAGGATTTTATGATGATACTCCTATTGTTTAAGTTATGGAATCGTGTATTTCCTTATTTAATCTTGTTATCGTATTTTTGAAGAGTTTGGTCATGGTGTCGAGTTAATGGCCATCTCTAGTGGGTATTCTTAATGAACTTACATTCTTAGCATGTTAGTATTGCATGAGTAACGTGTTTTGTGTGTAACTCACCTCGTGTTGGCCGACGGGTCAAGGAGGAAATCTATCTTGCCGCCTGGATTTCACGAGTTTCGTACCGCTAGCCAACTCGTTAGGGTCCTTGCAAGGCCTCGAGTGAGAATGTATCTGCCGCCTGTTCTCACGGCTTAGCGTGTGCGTGGTTTGTTTTTCGTAATTGTAGCCAACTCGGTAGGGTCCCTATGAGGCCTCGGCGAGAATGTATCTGCCGCCTGTTCTCGAGGCTAATTGTGAAGCTGTTCATTTAGGAAATGAGTGCTTTGAACGGTTTTTCATGATAGCATGCATTGACTAAGTGTGTAAGAGGTAAGTGATCGTTTGGCTTACTTGGCTAGGATGGCACTGGAGTATTTTGTTGTTTGTTTTAAATCCTTTATTGTGGATTTTGATGTTGGGATACGAACCTCGTGGTCGTTCTTGTGTACTGTGAATTGATGAGATTTGGGGCTAAAATCCCAATGGTTTTGTAAAACTTATTTTACGGATTTGGGGCTAAAATCCCAACGGTTGGTTAATGTCATTTTTCAGAAAGTGAACCTTTGGGGCGGTGACCCCTTTTGTCTTGTGGATTTTGAAAAGTAGGATTTGATAATCCTAAATTGTTTTCCATTAAAACTCTCGATGGCATTCTAAACCGTTTTATAAATTATTTCCATTGATTTATGATATTTCGATTTTGAAAGGTTTTCTCAAACTCTTGCCTCGGGAAGTACTCTTCGTTTTGTTTGGACCTTTGAGGATTCCTGGTTGTTGTTATTCGTGGAATGTGAATTGTATGGCTCGTATTTGCACTTTGTTCTTGCACTAGCAAAACAGTGGAGTTTTGCTAACCCCCGAGTATTCGGGGGGTGGATGTCTGTTTTTGCATTCAGGTTTTGGAGCATAACACGTGGTCGGCACGAAGGATGATGAAAGATGATCGATACTAATCACATGAGGAACCGTACATCGTGTGTTGGTTCGATTGTACTTTATTTTCATTTCTTTGTATTGTTCCCGTTGTACGGGTGTAGTTGTATTTTGTCCCCTGCGTGGGCATGAGTTGTATTTGAGTTGTATGTATTTGTGGAAAGACCAAATCGGTCTACTGAGTCATTGTAGCCTTGAAGGCATTGTCGAGATGTTAAATGTTGTTACCAGCCTGGTAGATCCTCGAGGAGAGGGTCTACGGCGTGTAATATCCCTGAGTGGATTGGGGGTGTTACAGAAACGGCTGAGGCATAAGACCATCCCTTTGGTCAAGGTGCAGTGGTCGAGACACGGTGTCGAGGAGGCAACGTGGGAGACCGAGGATAGTATGCGTGCTAGGTACCCTGAGTTGTTTGTTTCTTAAGTTTCGGGACGAAACTTGTTTTTAGAGGGGTAGAATGTAATATCCGCATTTTTCTTCCCCTTGTATTTTTCTTTTTCGGCGTATTTCCCGATAGTAGTGACCCTTGTGTATCTTTCAGTGTATCTTTTCTATTATCTATGGGTTTTATCCCCGTTATTGTTGAGCGGAACCGCCGTTTCGGGGTTGCCGTGGGTCCATTCTATGATATGTTAACCGTTGAGAGGTTCCGTTGGATGTTTCGTTCACCTTAGGTGTTTTGGGAACCGTTCATATTTCATACCTAGCGCACGCTATTTTTACGCATAGCGGCGCTAGGGGTTCCTTAGTAGCGCACGCCACGTTTGTTCCGTAGCGCGCTATCGAGTAGCCACAGGAGTGGCGGTGTTGTTTTCGGCCTTACGGACTAGCGTATTAGCGTCGCTATATATGCTAGCGCACGCTAACGTCGAGGGCTAGCGCCGCCGATGATGCCCGTGGCGTGCGCTAGCGTGAGTGTCGATCGGGCGGTTCACTCTTGAACCCGTTCAGGTGCCAGTTAGCACACGCTACGCTTGTATGGTAGCGCACGCTAACGGAAAAGATAGCGCAATCTACTCTTGTAAGGTAGCGCACGCTAACGTGTCAGGTGGGTTACGGGCGATGCCACTGGACTCGGCTGATGTTCAGGTAGCGCACGCTATTGGTCGATAGCGCGCGCTACCGAGAGGTTATTAGCGCACGCTACTCATGTATGGTAGCGCACGCTAACGGCCAAAAACCTGGTTTCTGGACTGGGACGCTAACGATAAGATTTGTAATCTTATCCCGTTAGCGCACGCTAATCTTGAGGCTTTAGCGTGCGCTAACACTCCCTGGCTATATAAACCAGGGAGTTGACCGAGATGAACACCATTCTCATTTCTTTCCTTCTTCCGCGGCCGAGCGACCCTGAGGCGATTTGAGGCGATTTTCTCCTTCCAATCACTTCAGAGATTCTTTTGCTTGAGTTCTTGGTGTAGACTAACATCATCCACTTGTGTTTCTCATCCTAAATCCAAGGTAATCTCTTAGAACCCTACTTTTGGATAATTTGGAGGTTTTGGGATTTTCTTCCGATCCGTTCCGTTTTGTTGATGGATTCATGATGAATATGATTAATCTTGTTGGTATTCTTAGTTTCCCTACGGATTCATGGTATATTTCGTGATTTTTACGGAATCGAGAGGGTTTGGTTGTGGTCCGCCCTCGTTGTTGTTTTTATACGAATATACATGAATCGTAGGCGGGTTTCCGGGTGTATTCCAATTCCGTATTCATTTAGAAACGGTTGTGATTGTGTTCTTCGAATCGTTAGGTTCGGTTTCGTTGGTTCCTAGCGGTTGTCGGTGACTTTCCTTTCCGTTCTTCACGTCGTCAATAATTCGAGGCAAGTATTTTTGGAAACCTTTAAGCTTAACATGAAATGGTGATGTATGTTATTTGTGTGTAACTCACCTCGTGTTGGCCCGACGGGGTCAAGGAGGGAAATCTATGCTGCCGCCCTGGATTTCACGAGTTTGTTTAGCTAGCCAGTGCGGGAGGGTCCTTAGAGGCCTCGTGCGGGAATCTATGATATTACTCTGTTCCCAAGGCGATGCACGTGCGTGTTTTATTTTGTAATGTAGCCAGTGCGGGAGGGTCCTTAGAGGCCTCGTGCGGGAATCTATGATATTACTATGTTCCCAAGGCAAATTATTTGACTGTTTGTTTCCGGAAAAAGACATGTCTTGTTTTGGTTTTCGAAATGATATTGGTGCATGTACTATGAAATGTGTAAGCGATTGGTTTGCCTTGAATACTTGTACTAGCGTAATTGCTAACCCCTTTGGGGACCCGTTGTCGGGGAAATTCTTGTTATGGATTTCAGGTTATGATTATCCGGACGAGCGAGCACCAGGACAGTACGAGGATGTTGGCCAGGGTCGTTGACATGTGCATTTGGGTCTACTTATTTCCTTTGTCCATTTCGATATGGTTGTTCCCACAGTTTTAAACTTATAGATTGTACTCGCGAGTACTTAGGCTCTTTGTTTCAAACTCCGTATTGTATTGTTTTTAAACTGTCTCGTTGTTGGTTGATGCTTATTTTGCCGGTTGCTCCGGGCGTATCTTTGTATGTCATATTATTTAATTGTGTATCCTCGCTAACCAAGATGGTTAGTCGAGTAGAGTTTTTCTATTGTAGCCTGGTAGGTCCCATGTAGGGGTCTACGGCGCTGTAACATATTCCGAATATCTCGGGGTGTTACAAAATGTGTGTCATGCTTAGAAAAGGTGTGATACCATCACAACTTAGATATATAATGACGAAAATAAGTGCCAAAGATTACGCTATGAACACTTATATACAGCCCATGCAATGACGAAAATTAGTGTTGAACAATACACTATGAACATTTAGATTAAGCCCGTGTGCATCACACGAGTCTGAATGACTCGGTCTAAATATAAGTCACCAAACAACTAATTAAACTCATTCATCTTAAACTCATGCAATGCTTACAAAAATTGTGATACCATCACAACTTATAAACCTAATGACGAAAATAAATACCACACGTTACACTATGACCAATTAGATAGAGCCCGTGTGCAACGCACGGGTCTGAATGACTAGTTCTAATTAAATACTTAAAAAGCAATTAAGTTAGAGTATGTGAGTTTTTCGAATTTCTAAATCAATAACTTTGAATATCTTAGACTAAGAGTGATGTATTCAATTGGGATTTTGTGTGATTTTTTTTGAATTTTAACAATTCTAGGGTATTCAATTTGAATTATTTTGAATCCATTAAAATCTTGAGGTATTCAATTTAGATTTCGGAATGTCATTTAAAATCTTGGTGTATTCAATTAGGATTTAAAAATGTCATTTAAAATCTTGGTATTGTAATACCCGTGATTTTCTTTTTCGGTAATTTTTCGTTTTTGGCATTTTTCTAGTTTCCAGAACTCGCTTGCGACCGTTTTGACATTTTGACAATGTTTTGTTCTTCGTGTTTGGTCATCCGAGTTCGTTTCGGTATCGTTTTGTCGAGTTCCGTGCTTTTTGGCGACTTTTCCGCACTTGAGTTCGATTCTTGCGAATCTCGTCCGAAACTGTTGTTTCGACTTTCTCGTAAGTTCATTTAATGTTATTATTCATGTTGCGAGCTTTGTCTTGGTGTTTCGATCACGTATCGTGATTTTCGGGCGTTTTGGGCCATTTTCGTAATTTCCCAAAGTTTGGGGTAATTACTTTCCGTTGTCGAATTTTGAGCCTTCGGGTGGTCGGAATCGTGTGTTCTCTTAGTGCTCGGATTCGTCTTTGCGAGTACTTCGTAACCGTATCTTCGATTCGTACTCAGGTTCAAGTTTCGTGGTCGTTCGGGCCGTCGGAGTTGGTCCAGGCCGAGTCATGGCGGGCATGCTCGGGCAGGCCGATACTGGCCGAGTAACGTGCGGTAGTGACGGCGATTCGTCGTAAGGCGATTACGTCGTAAGGCCACGGCCGTGCGCATGCGCTTCCGGCATTTCGAGCGATGCGTTCGGCCATGGCGATTCGTCGTAAGCCATGCGATTACGTCACGTACGTGGCGGCGATGGCTTATTTAAGGCACAGGCGTTTTCTTGACCATTTCTCATTCTTTTTCTTCCGTCGCGGTGTGGGTGCGTGAATCATCTAGAGATGTTGTTTGGCAATTAATCCATGAATTGTTTAGGATAAAATCATCAATCATCAGTCCTATAACAACATCCGATCTACCGATCGTGCCGATTTCCTAGAAATCTAGTTTTGGGGAATTTGGGTATTTTGGTTGTTTTCGTCCGATTAATCCGATTTAACTTAGGATTCTGATGGATTGATGAATATTTAGATGTATTATATCATTTCCTTTATTATTCCATGGTTGGATCGTATCGATTCGTTGTTTTGGTCGTGTTCTTGGTCGACGCCTTGAAGGTGTCCGGTAGTATGTCATAGAGGGGTTTTCGGGCGTTCTACGAATATCCTTCCTCGTATGATTGTTGATTTATGGATTATATATTGTTAGGGTCGAATTCTTGTGAAGAACTCGAGTCGGAACCCTCTCGTTCGTTGTCTTCTTCGGGGTCCGAGCTTCCCGGTTGAATCGTGTTCTTCGGAGTGTTCGGTAGCGGTCATTAAGTCGAGCTTTCCCGTTGCTCCGCGTGCGTTGGACTTGAGGCGAGTATCTCGTCTATATTCTTTATACTTTGAGAATGTGATGTGTCGTGAATTTAACGTGGACTCGTTAGTGACGGTATATTTAACCGTAACTTACTTTAAATGAAGATGTGATTTTATGAAGGTAATTACCAACGTAAACTTTAGTTTCAAGAATAATGATAACTACCTCTTCATGTTATTTTGTGATTAAAATAAATACTAGAAATGAGTAGTTAACTGAAGAATTGTGGAATCGCGTAATACTTGTATTATTTGCTCGTTGGCCTTTTTCTGAATGATGGTTTCTTTGTGGATGTTGTGCCCTTGTTGAAGTTATGATGCGTTAACCTATGTGTTACGTGGTTGCGGTTGTGGTGAATATTATACCTTTGTTATTGTGTATAGTAGAGTTGAGATGTTATCCGGGTAGGGGTCCGTCGAGGCCTCCGGAGCGCGTGCTTGCGAGTACGGCGGACGTGCGTTGTGACCATAAGGTTATCAATTCGGGTAGGTGCGGGAGGGCTCGAGAATCGACACTTGCGAGTGCGATGTCATGATAACTTATGGGCGTATTTGAATGATGTTATCCGGGTAGGGTCCGTCGAGGCCTCCGGAGGCGCGTGCTTGCGAGTACGGCCAGATGTTACGATTTGACCATAAGGTTATCTAATCGGGTAGGTCTGGAGAGGGCTCCGAGAATCGTCACTTGCGAGTGCGATGTCAAGATAACTTATGGGTGTGTTCGAGTTTATTCTTGATGGCTAATCCGGGTGGGACCCTTCGGGGCCACGGAGACGTTTATTATTGATTTGATATCTACGAATTGTTTATGTTTTGAATCTTGAATCCCGATTATATTGGTGAATATGGTTTTGGTCTTGAGGTTTGAGTTGAGAATAAAATCATTTGTATGATTTTGAAAGAAGACCTTTTGAAAAGGAAAAACATTCATATTTCAGATTTTACACCGAGACCCCGAAGTCTCTAAATAATCTCTTACAATGATTTACGGAGTAATCCCCATGGTTTGTTTTAAAGGAATAAATTTTCAAAAGACTTTAGACTCGGGGATCGTGTTACTACCTTGTCGAAATGTTATTTTCATAACGGTTGTATTCTTGATGTATAATTGTATAGCTTGGTTACTTGCTAGCGATTCCATCGCTAACCCTCGTTGGGGATTTTGTTATTTATTCCGGTGTTCGATGGAGAGTGAGCAACCACGGGATTGGCTCGGAGGATGATGCAATGCGGCGATACTAGTCACGGTTGTAGTACGTAAATGCATCGGTGATATGTCGGTTTGAGTTCTTGTCATCCTTGAGGGATGGACATTTTATGTACTATGTGATCGAGTTGTAATTTAGTTTCATCGGATGTACGGTTATGCTATGTTTTGAGAGACCTAATCGGTCTACGGTATTATGTTTTGGTCAAGTTGACCGCATGTGGGTTTTGATTTGTAGTCTCACTTTGGTAGCTCCTTGTGGAAAGGGGTCTACGGCGTGTAATATCCCGAGTGGATTGGGGTGTTACATAAATGGTATCGAGAGATTAGGTTTGCGAAAACCTAGGCGGTTGGGTCTAGTTGGGTCTTGTCGAGTCGTGTCTTGTCGGAGTCGTGTCTTGTCGTGTCACCGGGTGAGCGATTGTGAACAAGCGAGATCATTGCGATCCGTTACGATCAATTGTGGTTCGTTGTGATTAGTATCGTGTTGCGGCCATTATCTCCGTGCGGCTGTGGACGTAAGTCTCCTCCTTTATGTGAGGTACTGTATTTCATGTTTTTACGTGTGCGAATTAAATGTGATGTGTGTCCTTATTTACACGGTGTTGTGTAAGGGAGTTGTATTCGATGCTTGTGACGCCTTGCGGTATACGGATATGGTGGACGTATTGATGTTTTGACTTTGAACCGCCGTGTGGGGTGGTATGTTGTGAAATTTGTGAACCTTGATGGGTTTCGAAAGTGTCTTGACAGATTGATTCGGTGAAAATCTCAAATGATAGTCTGGATATATGTTTTAACTTGATGCGCCCGAAATGTGTTTGGTTGAATTTGTGATTTTGTTTGTCGTTTGAGCAGGTGGTTTTTAGTTCGATCGGTTTGTTTGGACTATCGTAATTATTCATTGCGGGTAGATTTGAGAATATATTTTTGAGGGACCATAAGGGTCGGAATATTTTTGAGAAAGTTGATTTTGAAAATATTTTTATGGTTCGATTAAACCAAAGCCCGTATGAATTTTGAAATCGGTCGAGTTTGTGAGTTAATCTGTATTTTCAAATGACACCATCAAAGCGGTATGAGGAAAAATGTATATTAATGTATTTCGCACCGCAAAATATTACCGTCACCTTCGGTTGAGACCAAAAGAATTTTGAAAAATTTCATTATATGTTTGTTATGTTGTTTTGCCGTCGGAAAAATTTTACAATTACCTTTCTTTGTTACAATTCTATAGGTGATCATTTTACATTGCTCAATCTCTATCGACCTAATCATATGGTCCGTCTGTGACGATCATGAACCCTAAGCTGCGATATCGATTGCACTTAGTTGCTTCACTGTGTGGATATTATTGACGTATTATATATTGTCACAATTCTTGTTAGCAAGTTATGGGTGTACGCCAGATACGATGATTTCATAGTTCGGTTTAATTGTGTTGTTTCTTTGACGATATCCGGATGTGGTAATTCATAATGTCTTGCACATGGTTTTCAAAACGATACAGAGATGATAATAGATTCGTAGTTTTGATCAAACTTTTCTATTCTAAAATACGCTTGACAAAGAAATTTTTCAAATTCAGGAATTTTAAATTGCTATCATTTGGACAAGCACCTTGAAAAAAAAAAAAATTTGTTTATAAAATATTACCCATATTCGACCCTGATGATATGTTTGTGGTTTTGACCGTGATAAACTTGGTAAAGGTAAATGCGTTATGTTAACATGGCTAAGTGAATGATTTATGAATTTGAATTAATCGTTGCAGTGATAGTTCATGTATTCGTGTTACAACTCGGAATGAGTATTTTATTGTGTTATTGTTGGTTGCTCTATATTGATTATGTGGTGGTTGTTTTGTTGTTCTGATCGGTTGCCCATTCAGTATGCCGAGAGGTCGAGGTCGCGGTAACCCTCCGCGCGACCAGGATCGTACTACCGGTAATGGAATTAGTCTTGGTGTTGCTACCGTGCTCCAACGGGTGGCAGACCAGATGACAGATTTAGCTCTGTTGGTTCAGCATAAACATAATGCGAATGAGGATGTTGTATAGACTCGGGGGCTTAGTGAGGTGCTTCGTATGCTTCACACTCGCTTTGCAGGAGCGGGTGATACTTTGGGCTGGGACGGTTGGCTTATCCAATTGGAGAAGATTTTCAAGGCGATTGGTTGTCCCGAGGAGCGGAGGATTCCTATCGCTCAGTTCCTTCTCGTTGATGACGCCGCTAACTGGTGGGAGGCCGTTGAGCCTCAAGATCATGCTGTTACTTGGGAAGAGTTCAAGAAGTTGATGGAAGCGGAATTTTGCCCGAGGCCGATTCGAGAGCAGAGGATCCGAGATTTTTACCTAGCCGAGCCACAGGATGTACCCGTGTCACAGGCTATTGTCGATTATAGTCGACAGCTCGCCTTTGTGAAGAATCAGGCGAGGACCGAGGAGGACAAGATCTGTCATTTTGATATGCGGATGAGACCAGAGATTCGACAGTACATGTCGGGTTTCACTTGTGCTACTTTGAGAGAGTATCAGAATCGAGCCATGGCGTACGAGATGGCATCGTTATCTACTGGGCCTTCGCATGAGTCGAAGAGACAGAGGATGTCTGGAGATTTTTCGGACGGTGCAAGAAACGGAAATTCTTCTCATCGAGTTTCGCGTAGTCGTACGGCGAAACCTTTAATTTCTTCGTCCGGTGGAACCAAGAGTTCCAAGTTGTCTTCTTTGACTCCTAGTCAGACTGGGAGGTGCTTTAACTGCAATGTTGTCGGTCATGTGCAAGCTAATTGTCCTTCGCAACGGATTACTTGTTATAATTGTGGACTCGAGGGCCACGAGTTGATATTGTGAATTATTCCATGAAGTTTCCCGAATCGTGTTTCGGCATCGGTATCGGGATCGGTTCGTCAGACCGTTGAGATTTTCGGCCGTGCTTTGTTGTTTGTGACTTCACTTTTTTAGTTTAAGTTTGGAATGAAACTTTTTTAGAGGTAGAATGTAATACCCGTGATTTTCTTTTCGGTAATTTTTCGTTTTGGCATTTTTCTAGTTTCGAACTCGCTTGATCGTTTTGACATTTTGACAATGTTTTGTTCTTCGTGTTTGGTCATCCGAGTTCGTTTCGGTATCGTTTTGTCGAGTTCCGTGCTTTTTGGCGACTTTTCCGCACTTGAGTTCGATTCTTGCGAATCTCGTCCGAAACTGTTGTTTCGACTTTCTCGTAAGTTCATTTAATGTTATTATTCATGTTGCGAGCTTTGTCTTGGTGTTTCGATCACGTATCGTGATTTTCGGGCGTTTTGGGCCATTTTCGTAATTTCCCAAAGTTTGGGGTAATTACTTTCCGTTGTCGAATTTTGAGCCTTCGGGTGGTCGGAATCGTGTGTTCTCTTAGTGCTCGGATTCGTCTTTGCGAGTACTTCGTAACCGTATCTTCGATTCGTACTCAGGTTCAAGTTTCGTGGTCGTTCGGGCCGTCGGAGTTGGTCCCGGCCGAGTCATGGCCGGGCATGCTCGGGCCAGGCCAGCCCTGGCCGAGTAACGTGCGGTAGTGACCGGCGATTCGTCGTAAGGCGATTCGCACGTAAGGCCACCGGCCGGTAACGCACGTAACGCCCGGCATTTCCAGGCGTGCGTTCGGCCATGGCCGGATTACGTCGTAAGCCATGGCGATTACGCACGTAACCCGTGATCGGCCTATTTAAGGCACAGCGGCGTTTTTCTTGACCATGTCTCATTCTTTTTCTTCCCGTACGCGGCTGTGGGTGCGTGAATCATCTAGAGATGTTGTTGGGCAATGAATCCATGAAGTGTTGAGGTTCATATCATCAATCATCCGTCCTATAACATCCTCCGATCTACCGAATCAGGTCAGATTTCCTAGAAATCTAGTTTTGGGGAATTTGGGTATTTTGGTTGTTTTCGTCCGATTAATCCGATTTAACTTAGGATTCTGATGGATTGATGAATATTTAGATGTATTATATCATTTCCTTTATTATTCCATGGTTGGATCGTATCGATTCGTTGTTTTGGTCGTGTTCTTGGTCGACGCCTTGAAGGTGTCCGGTAGTATGTCATAGAGGGGTTTTCGGGCGTTCTACGAATATCCTTCCTCGTATGATTGTTGTTTTATGGATTATATATTGTTAGGGTCGAATTCTTGTGAAGAACTCGAGTGGAACCCTCTCGTTCGTTGTCTTCTTGGTCCGAGCTTCCGGTTGAATCGTGTTCTTGAGTGTTCGGTAGCGGTCATTAAGTCGAGCTTTCCGTTGCTCGCGTGCGTTGGACTTGAGGCGAGTATCTCGTCTATATTCTTTATACTTTGAGAATGTGATGTGTCGTGAATTTAACGTGGACTCGTTAGTGACGGTATATTTAACCGTAACTTACTTTAAATGAAGATGTGATTTTATGAAGGTAATTACCAACGTAAACTTTAGTTTCAAGAATAATGATAACTACCTCTTCATGTTATTTTGTGATTAAAATAAATACTAGAAATGAGTAGTTAACTGAAGAATTGTGGAATCGCGTAATACTTGTATTATTTGCTCGTTGGCCTTTTTCCTGAATGATGGTTTGCTGTGGATGTTGTGCCCTTGTTGAAGTTATGATGCGTTAACCTATGTGTTACGTGGTTGCGGTTGTGGTGAATATTATACCTTTGTTATTGTGTATAGTAGAGAGTTGAGATGTTATCCGGGTAGGGGTCCCGTCGAGGCCTCCGGAGGCGCGTGCTTGCGAGTACGGCCAGACGTACGTTGTGACCATAAGGTTATCAATTCGGGGAGGTCGGGGGAGGGCTCCGAGAATCGACTCTTGCGAGTGCGATGTGATGATCACGTTGGGGCGTATTTGACTTTTGTTCTCCGGGTCGGGTCCGTCGAGGCCTCCGGAGGCGCGTGCTTGCGAGTACGGCCAGATGTTACGACTTGACCATAAGGTTATCTAATCGGGTAGGTCTGGAGAGGGCTCCGAGAATCGTCACTTGCGAGTGCGATGTCAAGATAACTTATGGATGTGTTCGAGTTTATTCTTGATGGCTAATCCGGGTGGGACCCTTCGGGGCCACGAGACGCGTTTATTTGTTGATTTGATATCTCTGAATTGTTTATGTTTTGAATCTTGAATCCCGATTATATTGGTGAATATGGTTTTGGTCTTGAGGTTTGAGTTGAGAATAAAATCATTTGTATGATTTTGAAAGAAGACCTTTTGAAAAGGAAAAACATTCATATTTCAGGATTTTACACTGAGACCCCCGAAGTCTCTAAATAATCTCTTACAATGATTTGTGGAGTAATCCCCATGGTTTGTTTTAAAGGAATAAATTTTTAAAAGACTTTAGACTCGGGGATCGTGTTACTACCTTGTCGAAATGTTATTTTCATAACGGTTGTATTCTTGATGTATAATTGTATAGCTTGGTTACTTGCTAGCGATTCCATCGCTAACCCCTCGTTGGGGATTTTGTTATTTATTCCAGGTGTTCTAGATCGAGAGTGAGCAACCACAGATTGGCTCGGAGGATGATGCAATGCGGCGATACTAGTCACGGTTGTAGTCCTGTCAGTCAGTGATATGTCAGTTTGAGTTCTTGTCATCCTTGAGGGGATGGACATTTTATGTACTATGTGATCGAGTTGTAATTTAGTTTCATCAGATGTACGGTTATGCTATGTTTTGAGAGACCTAATCAGTCTACGGTATTATGTTTTGGTCAAGTTGACCGCATGTGGGTTTTGATTTGTAGTCTCCCGCCTGGTAGCTCCTTGTGGAAAGGGGTCTACGGCGTGTAATATCCCTGAGTGGATTGGGGGTGTTACAGGTATATTCAATCCGAATTTAAAACAATCCATTAAAATATGAGGGTATTCAAAACCCATGGATTTTTTTGGATTCATTAAAATGGTGGATTTTGATGGATTTGTTAGTGCTTTTTTGTAAGTTTTGAAATCTCACCAAAATCAATGAGATTTTGAAGAATTTATACAAATCCATTTCTAAGGGGGCGTATTTAGTTAAGCTTTTAATAGAATTTGACAGATTTTAGAGTTTGATGGATTTGATAGATTTTAATGGAATTCAACAGACTTTCATAAATTCTCTTTGATTTCAATGGAATTCTATCTATTAGAATTCTATAGACTTTTATGGATTTTTATGGACTTTTATGAGTTTCTAATGACTTTATTTTCTCAAAAAATAGTAACTACATAATTTCATTTATTAGCGTTCTATCTTAATAGATAGTTGTTCTATATGTGATTTTCAATCAATTGTTATGTATAATAGATTGTTTTAATTAAAAATAAATATCTATTACAAATAGAAATTTTACAACAAATTGATATAATTTGACGAGAAAAACTAAAGAAGTATCTCATATTAAAAAGACTAAAACATATACAAGTTATTAAAGCAATGAACATATATACAATATTTAATTATAAACTGATTTTTTTTACATGTTTTTGTAAATAATTATTTTTTTCATAAAAAGTTGAAGAACAGAAGATAAAAATATTATAAGAACTTTTTTACTGTTCTAGGATATGGTGGTAGGGCTGTCTAAATGATTCTCGGTTAGAACCGGAACTACGCGGTTCCGGTTAACCGAGAACTGCAATTTCGGTTATCGGTCCGATTTTCGATTCCATTGTGTATCATTTGTTCGGTTTTCGGTCTAACCGATAACCGTTCGGTTCCGAACCGAAAACCGGTTTTATAAAATATATTTATTAAATATTATTTTTTATTTTATAATTATATTATATTATTTTGATTTTTGTAAATTAAAATTGGAAATTAGACTGTTTTTATGAAATTATATTTTGTAATTATATTATATAATTATAAAATAAAAAATAATATTTAATAAATATATTTTATAAACCGAACCGGAAGCATATTTTATTTATGAATTATATTTTTATATTTTATAATTATATTATATTATTTCAAATTTTTTAAATTGAAATTAAAAAAAAACAGCTTTTGTGGTTAACCGAATCGGAAACGAAAATAATCGGTCCGATTGCGGTTAACCGAAAATTTATACGGTTCGATTTTCGGTTCTTATTTTAGGACATTTATGGTTAGGTTAGCAGGAAAATTGGTCAGTTAACCGAACCAACCGCTCGACCTTCTATATGGTGGTAGTGGCAACGGGGTGACAGCGGAAATGGTGTTGGTGGTGGGACGGGACAGTGACAATGGTGGTGTGGAGGCGGTTGTGGTGGAGGCGGTTGCGTCAGTGGTGGTGTGTGGTGGTGACGAATAAAAATCCATCAAAATCTTAGGGGTGTAGAAAAGATTTTAAAAGACAAATTATGTTTGTACTTTGTGCTTAAAGATGAGTACCTAGATGATTCCATTAAAATCCTTAAAATCCAAAATAAATTTGAATACCTCATAATTTTGTAAGATTTATAAAAATTTTCATTTAATACCTCATGACTTTAATGGACTTTTAAGAACTCCATTGAATTCTATATTGAATACTACAAAAATCTAATTGACTTTTAAAAGTCTCAGTTAAATACACCCAAACCTTTTCAAATCCATCAAATTCTATAAAAGTCTTTAAAACTCATTTGAAGTCTCAATTGAATACGACCCCCTGAATCCGAAAGACTCTCCATTAACTTTACAAAATTCTACGATGATTATTATTAATCCATGCATTATTACTAATCCGCTAAAATCTTTAAAAATCCATGGATTATTATTAATCCACCAAAATCTAAATTGAATAGAATCCTCTAACTGAATAATTTTTATTTGTAAAAATCCTATAGAATCACGACACATATATCAAATATTAGTATTTAAAAATGACAAATTAAGTTAACACATTCGAGGAATTATTTTTTATTATTTCTTTTTAAATTCGGTTCCAATTTATTATCTATTTGAATATTTGTCAAAAACTTAAGGGCGTGTTCAGTCGGTGGAAAACAACCATGTTTTCCAGAAAAATTTTCTAAGAATACACGAAATTCAGAAAATATGTTTATTGGTCTGATATTTCCAAAAAAATGGCTGGAAAACAGAATAACCGATTTTCTAGAAAATCACCAAAATTAAAAAATTATTTTGAATAATTTTCAATAATTTTGGTTTAAGAGTGAGTTTTCCAATTTGAAAAAATAGAAAAACGGGCGGGCAAACAAAACACACACACTCTTCTCTCTTGTACCAGAAACAGAAACAGCGCCTCCCAACCTCTCATCTCCACCATTATTGTTGCACTTGGTATGTATTTTTCTCCTTCAATCTTCTTCATTTTTCGTTTTTTTATGTTAATTTAGAATAAGAATATTTACAATTTGACTAGTTGTTCTATCTCCCACGATATGTCTCTCCCTTTTCTAGTAGTCTTTTTTTATTTTCGAATTTTTTTTTCTTTAATTTTGTCTGAAAGTTGAGATATATGGGTTCTTCCTCTTAAAGCTTAGAAATCATCTTCCTTAATTTCCTTAATTTTTTTTACTGTTAGTCCCTCGATATTTCCTTAAAAATTTTTTTCCTTAATTTTCATGGGATCTTAGAAATCATTTTCTCTATTTTGTGTATATTCTTGTTGTTGTTGACCTTGGTGGGATTTTTTCCTTCCCAATTTTTAGTTAAATTTGTTCCCCAACAACTGAAAAATTCAAAACCAATTATCCTTCCTATACTTTTAGTGGAAAGGAATATATAAGAGAAATTTTGTGTGGAAATCCTTCATAGTGTTGCGAATCATTTAGGATGAAACCACATGTGTTTTTAAATTTGTGTGATAAGTTAAAGATGTTAGATTTATTACAAGACTCAAAAAATGTTAGGGTAGAAGAAGGTTTAGCAATGGGTTTGAGGATCTTATGCCATGGCACAACACAAAGAATTGTTGGTGATCGATTTCAACATTCAATTGGGACGACTCATACATAGAGGTGGCCAAAAAAACCGGAACCGGGAACCGAACCGTGGAACCGGACCGTATAGGACGGTTCTGGAACCGGAACCGAAACCGTGTCCAGACGATTCGGTTCCGGTTCCAGAAAATGTAACCGGCGGTTCCTGGTTTGGAACCGTAACCGAACTGTGGAACCGCGAACCGTTCGGAACCGCCGGTTTACACGGTTCCGGAACCGGGAACCGTTGAAAAAATGGGAACCGGCCGTGGATCAAGGGAACCGTTGAAAAAAGGGAACACATGGGGATCCGGCCGTGGATCAAGGGAACAATTTTATTTCAATTGATTTTGTCTATTTCCCAGAACAAGGCTCTTATTTTCATTAGGGGACACAGTTGGTCACAATTTTATGAGTCATACATGGTTTAAAAGGGTGTTGAGAGCATTAAAGGCTTTCGGTACCACTGTGGTTAGACCAGTAGATCGTGGTGAAGTGCAGCCAGAAATTCTAGGAAATACAAAATGGTACCCATACTTCAAGGTATTTATAATTTATTGCTATTTTAAGTAAAATTAATTTGATCCTTAAAAGTTCAGTAACTTTTTTATTACTCTAGAATTGCATCGGTGCAATTGATGGAACTCATATAGCAGCATGGGCACCGGCATGTAAACAAAAGCCGTTTCGTGGAAGAAAAGCAGTACTTATCACTCAAAATGTCATGGCTGTTTGCTCACATGATATGATGTTCACCTTTGTTTATACTGGTTGGGAGGGAGGGAACAGCTAATGATTCTCGCGTATTTGCTGATGCCGTATATAGAAGTGAAAACAGATTTCCTGTTCCTACTGGTGGTATGCCTCTATTCTTTTACTAAGTTCATATTATTCTTTTTGCATTTTATTGTTCCTACGAAAATTTATTTATTCCCATTATTGTTTTGCATTTTGTTTCTATAGATTATTTCTACGTTGTTGATAGTGGTTACCCTAAGGTAAAGGGCTTTTTAGCTCCTTATCGTGGTGAACGATATCATCGAAAAGATTTTCAACGTGGTGGAGGAATGAGAGGAAAAGAAGATAGGGCTGATAAATTGTTCACAGAATATGGTGAAGGCTATTTAGAGGTTCCAAGTGAAAGATCCAATGCGGTTCAAGAAGGTTTTCCTATCGACATGACTGATAACAATGAAATGCTTCAAATTAGAGAATCGATTGCTGATAGCCTATGGAATAACTATAATGGTCGTCGTCGTCGAAGGCAATTTTAACAACCTGGTCAAATTGTTTTGTGTTAATATTCAAGTATTATGTCCTTTGCTTAATTTTGGGGTATCATTAGTGCTTAAGTTGTATTTTTCATTATTTTGTCGAACCGTGCAATTCGCACTCAGGCATCTGTTGGAACTTTGTATTAGAATTAATACCTGTGCAATTCTTACTCAGACATCTGTTGGAACTTTGTATTATAGTGTAGTGGATAATATATGTGGAGTATATTAACAAATAAAATATTTTTTTATGTATGTATACAAGAATTATAAATGGAAAAGTGGTTGCATTTGAACATGTTTTCTAATTTTCCAAACTGAAAAACTGAAATCGTATCTGAACACATTTTCCTAATTTTTCATATTTTTCCAATGAGTGGAAGATTTGGAGAACTTCTTGAAAACCAGAAAAGAAAAATTGGAAATTTTTTCCACCAACTAATCAGGCCCTAAATTTTTCAAAACTCCGAAGTCCACGTAAGCATTTTTTATATATTTTAAATATGATTTTATTTTGTATCTATCTATATCCATATAAAGATCGAGCCTCAATAATTAAATGATGAGTCTTAATTATTAATGCCATTATTTGTTGAGTCTTAATGATTAATGTCATTAATACATCTTTACCTATAACGTCGATTGCTTTTAGTGTCTTGGATTTTTAGCATCATGTTAAAAATACTTATCAACAATGCCAAAATTCCAATGTCAAAACACATTTTAAAAATGGTTAAATTCCTTTTTTGTCTAAGTTGTCAAATATAATCAACATTTAATTGTTTGAGGCTAGATTGAGTAGTTAAAGAATTAGTCAAAAGTTTTAGGACCTCAACTAGCTCAATTTTTATTTATTTTTTAAGAATTCTTTTTGGTTTGTGGTTGGTTAATAATCTCCAATTATGTTGAAAGTGTTTTTGGATGTTGTCGTTCATCGATTGTAAAAGTATTGTTATTAAACCATATAAAAACTTAGCAGACGGCGTACGTATTATTGAAAAGAAAATAGTACCACGACCTATTAGTAAACACCGATTTGGTGCGACTCAACCCGACCCGATCCAATCAATTAAGTTACAATTAACACTTTGAACAATCCTTTTATAGATACTTTTAACCCTTTACGTTAAACATCAAATTTCATAATTTTTTATACAATACGTGTGCAACGCATGAATCTGAATGACTAGTGTACTGAAATTTTTGAACTCCTAAATTAATAACGGTCTTTCAAAATTACAAAAAAATTATTCCTAATTAAATAATCTTCAATTGTAAAAAATTTGAAAACTCAGCGACTTATATACTGAACTTACTATTATACTTAAAAGCAATAAATTAAGTTTAGGACTTATTTTCTATATTAACAGCCAATAGTTTTATGTATTTAACTATTTAAATAAAATATCTACTTTCAAGATGAGAGCAAAAATAGAATTATATTCAATCAATAATTATACTTATGATAGTTTTGTTTACTATGTCTATTTTAAATTTGGTTTAAAATAGAAATAACCGAGAAAAAATCCAATAAAATTGTGATTCATTTCCGAATCTATTATTACTTAAAGTCGATAAATTAAATTAGCATTTACCGACGAATATTTTTATTCTAATATCAAAATATTATCTACTTGAGTTTTTGTATTACTAATAAATCCCCGAAATTCTAAAAATCTTAGTCCTAATAAAATAATCCACATCTATACTACTTAAAACGTATCCCCCTTAATTTAATATGGAAGGAGGTTTGTACACAAAGTAAAAATTATCCCTCTTAATATTTATCAATTTATTCCGAAAATATTTTTTCTCACATAATTTTCACCGCAAGAAATTATATTGATCAAAATAAATAATGCCAAACTAACTGTAAAAATTTCTGAAACTATATATATTTCCTTCTCTTGGCTTATGTGTTTACTCTGTTTGCCACATCTTGAATGCTCACAATAAACTCATCTTGAATGCTCCCAATAAAATATGCAGGTATGGAACACCAAAGGGCTGCGATTTTTCACACTCAAAGAATACGAATCACTCTTACCATATATGATTATTAATATAGAACAATAAAACAGTAAATATTAGTATTCAACGGTACCTCATATTTAAGTCCTCATATTCTAGAGAATCCAAAGATACACCACGAGCACCTAAAGCTTCCAAGTTCAACATCATGGTATGGTTCTTTGCCATTACCCGCCTCAAATGCTGACAACAACCAAAAAGCAACCTCGAAAATGCATAATCTTCACCTGCCTGTTGCACCAACCTCAAACTCATACAATCATGCAACTTAGAAGATCCAGAAACATTCATCAAGTTCTCTAACAAATCAAAATCTGCCATTGGAATATATATATATATATATATATCAAACTACAAATGGTTTTATAATTCGCTATGGCAAAAGTGCCAAATAAATAGGCAAAAATTTTTTTATGTAACTTATTCATATTAAAGGATTACATATGAAGAGACTATTTTAATTATAACTTTTAATGTAAATAAACTAATTTAAATACAAAAGTTATGATAAACATCACAATACAAATGCACCTTCTAATTGTAACACCCCCAATCCACTCAGGGATATTACACGCCGTAGACCCCTTTCCACAAGGAGCTACCAGGCGGGAGACTACAAATCAAAACCCACATGCGGTCAACTTGACCAAAACATAATACCGTAGACCGATTAGGTCTCTCAAAACATAGCATAACCGTACATCTGATGAAACTAAATTACAACTCGATCACATAGTACATAAAATGTCCATCCCCTCAAGGATGACAAGAACTCAAACTGACATATCACTGACAGACGACAGACTACAACTGTGACTAGTATCGCTGCATTGCATCATCCTCCGAGCCAATCCTGTGGTTGCTCACTCTCGAGTCAGAACACCTGGAATAAATAACAAAATCCCCAACGAGGGGTTAGCGATGGAATCGCTAGCAAGTAACCAAGCTATACAATTATACATCAAGAATACAACCGTTATGAAAATAACATTTCGACAAGGTAGTAACACGATCTCCGAGTCTAAAGTCTTTTGAAAATTTATTCCTTTAAAACAAACCATGGGGATTACTCCAGAAATCATTGTAAGAGATTATTTAGAGACTTCGGGGGTCTCAGTGTAAAATCCTGAAATGTGAATGTTTTTCCTTTTCAAAAGGTTTTCTTTCAAAATCATGATTTTATTCTCAACTCAAACCTCAAGACCAAAACCATATTCACCAATATAATCGGGATTCAAGATTCAAAACATAAACAATTCAGAGATATCAAATCAACAGTCAAAACGTCTCCGTGGCCCCGAAGGGTCCCACCCGGATTAGTCATCAAGAATAAACTCGAACACACCTATAAGTTATCTTGACATCGCACTCGCAAGTGACGATTCTCGGAGCCCTCTCCAGACCTACCCGATTAGATAATCTTATGGTCAAATCGTAACATCTGGCCGTACTCACAAGCACGCGCCTCCGGAGGCCTCGACGGACCCTACCCGGATAACACCATTCAAGCATGCCCATAAGTTATCATGAAATCGCACTCGCAAGTGCCGATTCTCGGAGCCCTCCCCAGACCTACCCGAATTGATAACCTTATGGTCACAACATAACGTCTGGCCGTACTCGCAAGCACGCTCCTCCGGAGGCCTCGACGGGACCCTACCCGAACAACATCTCAATTCGCTAAGATACACAACAACAACAAAGGCACAATATTCACTACAACCGGAAACACGTAACATATAAGCTAATGCATCATAACTTCCACAGAGGCACAACATCCGCAGCAAACCATCATTCAGGAAAAAGGCCAACGAGCAAATAATACAAGTATTACGCGATTCCACAATTCTTCAGTTAACTACTCATTTCTAGTATTTATTTTAACAAAATAACATGAAGAGGTAGTTATCATTATTCTTGAAACTAAAGTTTACGTTGGTAATTACCTTCATAAAATCACATCTTCATTTAAAGTAAGTTACGGTTAAATATACCGTCACTAACGAGTCCACGTTAAATTCACGACACATCACATTCTCAAAGTATAAAGAATATAGACGAGATACTCGCCTCAAGTCCAACGCACGCGGAGCAACGGGAAAGCTCGACTTAATGACCGCTACCGAACACTCCGAAGAACACGATTCAACCGGGAAGCTCGGACCCCGAAGAAGACAACGAACGGGAGGGTTCTGACTCGAGTTCTTCACAAGAATTCGACCCTAACAATATATAATCCATAAATAAACAATCATACGAGGAAGGATATTCGTAGAACGTCCGAAAACCCCTCTATGACATACTACCGGACACCTTCAAGGCGTCGACCAAGAACTCGACCAAAATAACGAATCGATACGATCCAACCATGGAATAACAAGGGAAATTATATAATACATCTAAATAATCATCAATCCATCATAATCCTAAGTTAAATCGGATTAATCGGACGAAAACAACCAAAATACCCAAATTCCCCAAAACTAGATTTCTAGGAAATCTGACGGTCAGTAGATCGGAGGATGTTATAGGACGGATGATTGATGATATGAACCTCAAAACTTCATGTATTCATCGTCCAACAACATCTCTAGATGATTCACACACCCACAGCGCACGGAAGAAAAAGAATGAGAAATGGTCAAGAAAAACGCCGCTGTGCCTTTTATAAGCCGAGGCCGGGTTACGACGTAATCGCCAAGGGTTACGTACGTAACCGAAGTCATCGCCTAAAATCGCCGGCCCGCTACGTACGTTACCGGCCAGGGCCTTACGTACGTAACCGGCCCTTACGTACGTAACGGCCGAGCACTAACGTACGTTACTCGGCCAGGGCTGGCCTGGCCCGAGCACGCCCGGCCATGACTCGGCCGGGACCAATTCCGACGGCCCGAACGACCCCGAAACCCGAACCTGAGTACGAATCGAAGATACGATTACGAAGTACTCGCAAAGACGAATCCGAGCACTAAGCAAACACACGATTCCGACCACCCGAAGGCTCGAAATTCGACAACGGAAAGTAATTACCCTAAACTTTGGGAAATTACGAAAATGGCCCAAAACGCCCGAAAATCACGATACGTGATCGAAACACCAATCCAAAGCTCGCAACATGAATAATAACATTAAATGAACTTACGAGAAAGTCGAAACAACAGTTTCGGACGAGATTCGCAAGAATCGAACTCAAGTGCGGAAAAGTCGCCAAAAAGTACAGAACTCGACAAAACGATACCGAAACGAACTCGGATGACCAAACACGAAGAACAAAACATTGTCAAAATGTCAAAACGATCGCAAGCGAGTTCGAAACTAGAAAAATGCCAAAACGAAAAATTACCGAAAAGAAAATCACGGGTATTACATTCTACCCTCTAAAAAAAGTTTCGTCCCGAAACTTAAACTAAAAAAGTGAAGTCACAAACAACAAAGCACGGCCGACAAAATCTCAACGGTCCCGACGAACCGATCCCGATGCCGAAACACGATTCGGGAAACTTCATGGAATAATTCACAATATCAACTCGTGGCCCTCGAGTCCACAATTATAAAAAGTAATCCGTTGCGAAGGACAATTAGCTTGCACATGACCGACAACATTGCAGTTAAAGCACCTCCCAGTCTGACTAGGAGTCAAAGAAGACAACTTGGAACTCTTGGTTCCACCGAACGAAGAAATTGAAGGTTTCGCCGCACGACTACGCGAAACTCGATGAGAAGAATTTCCGTCTCTTGCACCGTCCGAAAAATCTCCAGACGTCCTCTGTCTCTTCGACTCATGCGAAGGCCCAGAGATAACGATGCCATCTCGTACGCCATGGCTCGATTCGATACTCTCTCAAAGTAGCACAAGTGAAACCCGACATATACTGTCGAATCTCTCGGTCTCATCCGCATATCAAAATGACGGATCTTGTCCTCCTCGGTCCTCACCGATTCTTCACAAAGGCGAGCCGTCGACTATAATCGACAATAGCTCGCGACACGGGTACATCGCGGCTCGGCTAGGTAAAAATCTCGGATCCTATGCTCTCGGATCGGCCTCGGGCAAAACTCCGCTTCCATCAACTTCTTGAACTCTTCCCAAGTAGCGGCATGATCTTGAGGCTCAACGGCCTCCCACCGCTAGCGGCGTCATCAACGAGAAGGAACCGAGCGATAGGAATCCTCCGCTCCTCGGGACAACCAATCGCCTTGAAAATCTTCTCCAATTGGATAAGCCACCGTCCCACCCAAAGTATCACCCGCTCCCGCAGCGAGGGGGACGCATACGAACCACTTCTCTAAGCCACCGAGTCGATCCAACATCCTCATTCGCAGTATGGTTACGCTGAACCACCTGAGGTAAATGTGTCATCTGGTCTACCACCTGTTGGAGCACAGTAGCAACACTAGTACTAATTCCATTACCGGTAGTACGATCCTGGTCGCGCGGAGGGTTACCACGACCTCGACCTCTCGGCATACTGAATGGGCAACCGATCAGAACAACAAAACAACCACCACATAATCAATATAGAGCAACCAACAATAACACAATAAAATACTCATTCCGAGTTGTAACACGAATACATGAACTATCACTGCAACGACAGAATCCAAATTCATAAATCATTCACTTAGCCATGTTAACATAACGTACGACCTTTACCAAGTTTATCACGGTCAAAACCACAAACATATCATCAGGGTCGAATATGGGTAATATTTTATAAACAAATTTTTTTTTTTCAAGGTGCTTGTCCAAATGATAGCATTTTAAAATTCCTGAATTTGAAAAATTTGCTGAAGCGAATTTTTGAAAAGAAAAGTTTGATCAAAACTACGAATCTATTATCATCTCTGTATCGTTTTGAAAACCATGTACAAGACATTATGAATTACCACATCCGGATAACGTCAAAGAAACAACACAATTAAACCGAACTATGGAATCATCGTATCTGGGCGTACACCCATAACTTGCTAACAAGAATTGTGACAATATATAATACGTCAATAATATCCACACAGGTGAAGCAACTAAGTGCAATACTGATATCGCAGTTAGGGTTCATGATCGTCACAGACGGACCATATGATTAGGTCGATAGAGATTGAGCAACAGAAAATGATCACCTATAGAATTGTAACAGCAAAGGTACTGTAAAATTTTTCCGACGGGCAAAACAACATAACAAACATATAACAGAAATTTTTCAAAATTCTTTTGGTCTCAACCGAAGGTGACGGTAATATTTTGCAGTGCCCGAAATACATTAATATACATTTTTCCTCATACCGCCTGATGGTGTCATTTGAAAATACAGGATTAACTCTGTCAAAACTCGACCGATTTCAAAATTCATACGGGCTGCTGGTTTAATCGAACCATAAAAATATTTTCAAAATCAACTTTCTCAAAAATATTCCGACCCTTATGGTCCCTCAAAAATATATTTTCAAATCTACCCGCAGCGGAATAATTACGATAGTCCAAACAAACTGATCGAACTAAAAACCACCTGCTCAAACGACAAACAAAATCACAAATTCAACCAAACACATTTCGGGCGCATCAAGTTAAAACATATATCCAGACTATCATTTGAGCTTTTCACCGAATCAACTGTCGGCACACTTTCGAAACCCATCAAGGTTCACAAATTTCACAACATACCACCCCACACGGCGGTTCAAAGTCAAAACATCTAAACGTCCAGTCATATTCGTATACCGTGCGTCACGAGCATCGAATACAACTCCCTTACACAACACCGTGTAAATAAGGACACACATCACATTTAATTCGCACACGTAAAAACATGAAATACAGGTACCTCACATAAAGGAGGAGACTTACGCCCACAGGCCGCACGGAGATAATGGCTGCAACACGATACTAATCACAACGAACCACAATTGATCACAACGGATCGCAATGATCTCGCTGGTTCACAACTGCTCACCCGGGTGACACGACAAGACACGACTCCGACAAGACACGACTCGACAAGACCCAACTAGACCCAACTGCCTAGGTTTTCGCAAACCTAAGCTCCGATACCATTTATGTAACACCCCCAATCCACTCAGGGATATTACACGCCGTAGACCCCTTTCCACAAGGAGCTACCAAAGTGAGACTACAAATCAAAACCCACATGCGGTCAACTTCACCAAAACATAATACCGTAGACCGATTAGGTCTCTCAAAACATAGCATAACCGTACATCTGATGAAACTAAATTACAACTCGATCACATAGTACATAAAATGTCCATCCCCTCAAGGATGACAAGAACTCAAACTAACATATCACTGACAAAGCGTGACTACAACTGTGACTAGTATCGCTGCATTGCATCATCCTCCGAGCCAATCCTGTGGTTGCTCACTCTCCAGTCAGAACACCTGGAATAAATAACAAAATCCCCAACGAGGGGTTAGCGATGGAATCGCTAGCAAGTAACCAAGCTATACAATTATACATCAAGAATACAACCGTTATGAAAATAACATTTCGACAAGGTAGTAACACGATCCCCGAGTCTAAAGTCTTTTGAAAATTTATTCCTTTAAAACAAACCATGGGGATTACTCCAGAAATCATTGTAAGAGATTATTTAGAGACTTCGGGGGTCTCAGTGTAAAATCCTGAAATGTGAATGTTTTTCCTTTTCAAAAGGTTTTCTTTCAAAATCATGATTTTATTCTCAACTCAAACCTCAAGACCAAAACCATATTCACCAATATAATCGGGATTCAAGATTCAAAACATAAACAATTCAGAGATATCAAATCAATAAATAAAACGTCTCCGTGGCCCCGAAGGGTCCCACCCGATTAGTCATCAAGAATAAACTCGAACACACCCATAAGTTATCTTGACATCGCACTCGCAAGTGACGATTCTCGGAGCCCTCTCCAGACCTACCCGATTAGATAATCTTATGGTCAAATCGTAACATCTGGCCGTACTCGCAAGCACGCGCCTCCGGAGGCCTCGACGGACCCTACCCGGATAACACCATTCAAGCATGCCCATAAGTTATCATGGAATCGCACTCGCAAGTGCCGATTCTCGGAGCCCTCCCCAGACCTACCCGAATTGATAACCTTATGGTCACAACATAACGTCTGGCCGTACTCGCAAGCACGCTCCTCCGGAGGCCTCGACGGGACCCTACCCGGACAACATCTCAATTCGCTAAGATACACAACAACAACAAAGGCACAATATTCACTACAACCGGAAACACGTAACATATAAGTTAATGTAACATAACTTCCACAGAGGCACAACATCCGCAGCAAACCATCATTCAGGAAAAAGGCCAACGAGCAAATAATACAAGTATTACGCGATTCCACAATTCTTCAGTTAACTACTCATTTCTAGTATTTATTTTAACAAAATAACATGAAGAGGTAGTTATCATTATTCTTGAAACTAAAGTTTACGTTGGTAATTACCTTCATAAAATCACATCTTCATTTAAAGTAAGTTACGGTTAAATATACCGTCACTAACGAGTCCACGTTAAATTCACGACACATCACATTCTCAAAGTATAAAGAATATAGACGAGATACTCGCCTCAAGTCCAACGCACGCGGAGCAACGGGAAAGCTCGACTTAATGACCGCTACCGAACACTCCGAAGAACACGATTCAACCGGGAAGCTCGAACCCCGAAGAAGACAACGAACGGGAGGGTTCTGACTCGAGTTCTTCACAAGAATTCGACCCTAACAATATATAATCCATAAATAAACAATCATACGAGGAAGGATATTCGTAGAACGCCCGAAAACCCCTCTATGACATACTATCGGACACCTTCAAGGCGTCGACCAAGAACTCGACCAAAATAACGAATCGATACGATCCAACCATGGAATAACAAGGGAAATTATATAATACATCTAAATAATCATCAATCCATCATAATCCTAAGTTAAATCGGATTAATCGGACGAAAACAACCAAAATACCCAAATTCCCCAAAACTAGATTTCTAGGAAATCGACTGGTCGGTAGATCGGAGGATGTTATAGACGGATGATTGATGATATGAACCTCAAAACTTCATGTATTCATCGTCCAACAACATCTCTAGATGATTCACACACCCACGTACGGAAGAAAAAGAATGAGAAATGGTCAAGAAAACGCCGCTGAGCCTTTTATAAGTGCCATTGCCGGGTTACGACGTAACCGGCCAAGGGTTACGACGTAACCGAGTCATCGCCCCAAATCGCCGGCCCGCTAAATGCGTTATCGGCCAGGGCCTTACGACGTAACGGCCCTTACGTACATAACGGCCGAGCACTAACGTCGTTACTCGGCGGTGGCTTTGGCCCGAGCACGCCCGCCATGACTCGGCCGGACCAATTCCGACGGCCGAACGACCGAAACCCGAACCTGAGTACGAATCGAAGATACGATTACGAAGTACTCGCAAAGACGAATCCGAGCACTAAGCAAACACACGATTCCGACCACCCGAAGGCTCGAAATTCGACAACGGAAAGTAATTACCCTAAACTTTGGGAAATTACGAAAATGGCCCAAAACGCCCGAAAATCACGATACGTGATCGAAACACCAAGCCAAAGCTCGCAACATGAATAATAACATTAAATGAACTTACGAGAAAGTCGAAACAGCTTGATTTGACGAGATTCGCAAGAATCGAACTCAAGTGCGGAAAAGTCGCCAAAAAGTACAGAACTCGACAAAACGATACCGAAACGAACTCGGATGACCAAACACGAAGAACAAAACATTGTCAAAATGTCAAAACGGTCGCAAGCGAGTTCTGGAAACTAGAAAAATGCCAAAAACGAAAAATTACCGAAAAAGAAAATCACGGGTATTACACTAATACACAAGGTGATTAAATTGAACTTTTAAATGATAGTATAAATTACAAGATGGTTACATTTTAGCTATGAAAACTTAGAAACTTAGAAACCTTCGATAAAAAGAGTTATCATTGGGGTATCTTTACAAATTCTTTAGATAAGTAATTGGATATGAGATCGAAAATTTTGTAAATATGTAAATATTAATATTGAACGTATGATTGAGATTAAAAATTAAACAATATTGATCAATGTGTGGCGGACATTAAAAAATAAAAGATAATTGTCTGATTTGATTGTAAAAGTCATAAATATAAATTTTCTAAATAAATAAATAAATTTATAAGTGAAATGTAAATATTCGAACGTAAAGACGAGAGTATTTCCTACAAACATTTTGTTAAATATCTACCGAGCGAGTGGTTTTCAAAAGTGACATCTAACATTAGAAAGATTCGCACATAAAAGCTTCACGTGTGTCTGATGTTCAAAGGTAGTGCTGAGGCGTCGGGTAGTGATGTGGCATCTTGTCCCAAAATTAAGTTCGAAATGTAATATTTTAGGCTGATGAGTTCCGGCGAGCGGCTCACGGCAATGTACTATTCCAAACGGTTTTGAGGGTGTTATATTAGTCATTTCCATTAATCGTATATTGTTCTAGTCATTTTTCAATGTTTGGGAGTTCTAAACACTAGGTAGGTAATTCACTGTGATCTTAAACATTGAAGTGTTGGTTGATCGTAAAGTCGTTGTATCTTAGGGACGATTTCCATAACTTGAGCACCGCATGGTGATAATATAATCGTTCGAAAGGATTATCAAATACTCATCTTGACTTTAGCATTCTACACCATTATCAGTTTTTTAATTTCTAAGAAAACCAAATTAGAATTCCCACCATAAACTATAGAGGGCTGCAAACGGGTCAGACTCGGGTCGAGTACACCCGAACTCGAGACGAGTTTTCATTTTCTGAATTCGGGTCGAGTTACCCCGAGTCGAGTCGAGTAGCATAGGAAGCTGCCGAGTTCGACCCAGATACGTGATCAAACTTTTTATTTGTTAGGATTGGGACTTTTAATCCGAAAATAGGAAAACTCAATTTAAAAAGTCAGGTTGGGGTTGGGTTGGCCCAGTTGTAATTTTTTTGCTCCTGTTCTTTTATTTAAACTTTTATTTTGAATTCCATGGATCAGGTTAGAGTTTTGCTTTTTCTCCCGAAACTCATCCCGAAGAACTTGATCCTGTTAAACAAGTAAATATGTATATTTGGTACAATGAACGTGTATTTCATACTATAATATTATACCAATTGGAAGTAGAAGGAACTCAATCCGAGACCCCAATATTGTTATCTCGGGTTTGGATATTCGCGGGTTCTGTCTGCTTTTGCAAAGAACCCGACCTTAAAAAAATACACTTCGGGTTCGGGTTCTATTTTTTTCCCAAATTTCAACCCAGTCTAAACCTTATCTATGTTGGTTGTACTAACCTCCATTTTCTTATCAGTAAATATTAATAGTTAGTTCATCAAGCACCGGACACTTCAAGATTACATCACCGAGCCTCCTCATAACTCCAAATATAATTCGTTCCCAAAGGAAATCGAACCCGGATCTCCCACTAAGAGAGGAACCCGGTGGCTAGTGGGCTAAGCCCCTGGTTGTACTAACCTCCATTTTGGAAAATACTTGTAATGCATAATTTTTTTTGCGTAAATTAAGAAAGATAAGAGAAAGATGTTGAGGATTGGTCCTGTAAAATTCAAATGTAGTAAATTTCTCATACGATTTATGATTTGAGTAATGTTTATAAGAAAATATTCCTCTAAAATGATGAACAAAATAAGATCACTCGTGGGTATTGTTCGACCTAAATGCACCTTATTAAAATTTAGTATCGCTCGCAAGAGTACGAGCTCAATGATTCATTGAGTCAACCCAAGTCGTATTCTCTTGATAGATTCAAAAACATAAGGAAAATCACACATCATCATGCTACGAAAATAAATAAATAATAGTTGAATCACACGTAAGAGGAATAATAAATGAAAAAGTAATTACTTGGGAGTAAATTGTGCGTCTCGAAATCGTCTCCAAAAACTCCAAAAGAATTATCCAAAAGATGAAAAGAAATTACTACTAGGTTTTTAGACTAAAAAATCTGTGTTTTAAACTCCCCAATACCATATATTTCTACTAAGGAACCAATTCCAAAAGAAACAAAATAAATAAAATTAATGTCCTGCGCCCCAACCGACAAGTGAGTGCCGGCTCACTTTCTTTGTTTTCTTCGATTTTCTTCCAAGTGTACGTCGGCTCACTTTTTCTTCAGGAAAGTGAGCGCCGTGTCACGGGATAATTCTTGCACCATGAGAAGACCCTTCAACCCGTGCGGCACTAGCTAGACCGCCCCATGTCTAGATAGTAAGCCTAACGAAAGATTGCTAAGTGAGAAGAGAATGAACTCCAAAAAGTGCTTGAAAAATACTCCGTGCTTGAATTCACTCAAACTTGTTGGATGATTACAAATGAGGCCCCTTGAGGGCTATTTATACTACTCCTAAAGGGTCTATCAAGTTCTTCCTATCACCATCTCAAATGGAGCATTCTAGATCTTTCTTTTATTCTCTATTTTACATGAAATTTCTAAAATTTATTCTAGACTCTTCTACATACAAGCTTCTGCCTTAACTATAAGAGTTCTCTAAGGCTTTGTACAATATGATAGACTCTTCTAGAATCTTCTAAGGAGTTCTAAGTTCATTTTTGAACCTCCTTAGAGAACTGAAGCAAATCGGTCAGCCAATCTTGCGGGGCGTGACATTCTCCCCCACTAAGTTGTTGCCGTTCTCGGCACAAATTTGTCCCAGTACTCGTTTATCTTCCGCCCGAATTGCCAAAGGTGATCCTCGTGTTCCCAGCTGCTCTCGGCATCAGGTAGTCCCTTCCAGCACACGAAGTACTCGGTGTAAGGGGGTACACCCCTCCGTCGAATCTCCCGGTATGAAGTTATTAGGAATATGCCCTCGAATGCCACTCAGAGGATGAGAGAGAGAGAGAGAGCATTCTGTTGTGATTATGAAAATTAAATTAAATAAGGCATTTATTATTTCTATATTATTGTATATCACTACCATTGTGATTTAGTTTATAGAATAATAGTCCTTGCATTTGAGAGCAAATATTCCACTCCTTATGGAGATAAGGAGATAGGCACAGGAAGTGTTTAGGGCTCAAATGCTCAACTGGTTTGCAAGTTTATATTATTTTATCTGACTGCCCTTCTTGATGTCTGCTTGTCGTGTCCTGCACCACAACGTTGCTGTGTCGGACAAGAACAAGGGAGCGGTCTGCAACTTTGCATCATTGTCCCGAATGTTGGATGCATTTAAGTATTACTCCAAATTTCACATGAAGTCATCAATCTCCCTAGCATTCCTTAATCTGTTGAACTTTTCGGGCCTTGGAATATCAATCCGGACGGGTGCCGCACACGCATGCCCATCAGGGCTGGCTATTGCCGTCTTCACCATCACCATATCTGTATTGAGTGTCACCATCTCAGCCTCAAGAATCTTCATACCCTTCTGCATACCCACGATCATAGCTTGAAATTCGGACAACTTCTTCTTGATGTCGTCGTCGTTTGGCATTGAGTGTAGTGAGTAACTGACTCTGGAGCTCCTCTCCAGATTCTTCCAGATCGTCCACCCTCCTTGAAACCTCATCATATACCTCTTCTAGTCGAGTCACACGATTGTCTATGGCATGCATTCTGTTCATAGACTTATCCCTGCCCTTATTGGTCTTGTCAGCTTGAGCGTGGTCTGGGTGATATCGGATGATTGAGCCATACCTTCTTCCCACAAACCTCCTAAAAACCTTGAATGAGAATCCCTGTTGCCACAACTGGGCTATGATACCAACTCTCACGGGATAATTATTGCGCCACGCAAAGACCCTTCAACTTGTGCGATCCTAGCTAGATCGCTCCGAGTCTAGATAGTAAACCTAACGAAAGATTGCTAAGTGATAAAATAAAAAACTCTAAACTACTCAATGCTTGAATTCTCTCAACCTCGTTGGATGGTTACAAATGAGGCCCTCTGAGGGCTCTTTATACTACTTCTAAAGGGTCTAGAGAGTTCTCCTATCACCTCCTCAAATTGAACATTCTAGACCTTTCTTCTATTCTCTGTGTTACATGAAGCTTCTAGAATTTATTCTAGACTCTTCTACATACAAGCTTCCTATTTAATTATAAGAATTCTCTAAGCTTTCTACAGTATGATAGACTCTTTTAGAATCTTCTAGGGAGTTCTAAGTACATTTTTGAACCTCCTTAGAGAACTGGAGCAAATCGGTCGATAATCTTGTGGGCTGTGACAACTGGCTCACTTTCATCTCAGTCGCATCGCTCAGTTGATAAGCCAGGCGCTCACTCCGTCCTCTGGGCAGTGTCTCGGTCAGCATAGTGAGCGATCGCTAACTTTTGTCTGGTACAAGTGAGCGCTAGCTCACTTGTCTTTAACAAATTTCTGCATTTTTTTTAGTCCTAGGTCCGTTTGCTCATTTTCTCATCCCATTTTCTTCATGTTTCCTGCAAATGACATCACAACACAATCCGTAACGCAAAATGACACAATAACTATAAAACTAACCCCTTGCAACTCAAAATAAACCCGAAACAAGATAACGACACACAAGAAAAAATAAACAACATATATGTCCAAATAATTAGATAAATATTAGGATGAGATACATCAAATACTCTTATTGTTGGGTCCAACTACATATTAGTACTTAAGTTTGAACATATCCACACCCAAATCTCACCTCTGGTGTTGGTTTTTGGACGAATTTATAATTCTTCAAACTACTTGATAATGTGGATGCTTGTTTTAACAATTACATCCACACCCCAATCTCACTCTGGCGTTGACTTTTGGATGAATTTGTAATTATTCAAACTGTGGGTATTAATCTGAATTGGAGCCATTTAACATGGGTGGAATATGTAAATATCCATAATATTATAATATAATATTTTTTATTTTAGGTTATGTTGCAAGTTTATATATTATGATATTTTCATTTATGAAAATATTGCAGCTAAATAAAAATAGACGAAGTGTAAAATTTGAAGTGACTTTGTCAATAGTCTGTGACGGAATATTTCTATGCGACCTTACGGGGTAGTGCCTAGTAGCATACAAATGATACGATCAACATATGTTAAATAAACTTAGGTTGAATGAAAATTACAATAGGAAAACTACTAAAATGTACTACATTTATTCTAAATTGATTACAAATATAGAAATTGTAAACTGAAATGTGGAAATGAAAAAAATACATAAAAGGTTTGCTAAACAAATGCAGAAAGCCAGGGCGAGAAATCATTTTCGTACGACAGATACATCTTATAGTACTGATTGGTCAGACGTATCATCCTCAAAAGTACAATGGTTGCATCTTTGAAACTGTAACACCAGAATTCAAAAACTCAGTGAACTAGAAATATGCAAAAACTGAGTAAAATTTTAGAGATGTATGAGGCTTATATGTGTTCTGTACACAGAATTCTTGAATAAAGGTCTGAGATGCGGTCTGGAGTACTTCTATTTATAATTATCCCCAACACATGGGGGTTAACTGCAGGGCATCAAAGACTCTGGTAGTTTGCATTAATGATCACAAAACAGCCACATAATTGCACTACATAAGTTTCTAGTAACTGCAGAAAAGTGAGAGGTTATGTCTTTTCTCTTCCGGTAGTTGAAAGGTTATTCCAGAAGTAACAACTCATTTGGGTCGAGCCTAGATCACTTAGAAAGCCTGTTAAATTATCATAACAATGAAACTTATGGTTTTGACAAATCTAAGTCTGCCCAAGTCTAGCCCAAAGTCCAATTACCAAGAACTGAGGTTCAAGGTCTATTCGCCAATTATTTTACTACGCGCAAGTATATGGAGTAGTTGTATAAAGTAGCGAGCAAGATCACAGAGACTAATTACTTTATTCTATTAATTACTAGATCATAGTTGTAATACCCGGTTGTAATTCATTCATTATCATTCAGTAATTATCAATCAGTAATGGTCACTCAGTAATTTCTCACTCATTAATAATCACTCATCATCATGATTCATTCATTTGTTTTCATCGTTGGCGTTTTGTAACCGTGCATCAGTTACCAATCGTCATTCATCTCCGATGGAGAGTCGAGACGAGAGTATTATCATAATCATCGTGAATATAGTCTTGTGTTGGAAGTATCATCTATCGCGTGTTATTGGACTTAATTACATCCATACAAGTATTGTACGTCGGATCATTCGCCGTTTGTAACGAGTAGACGGAGTTGTCGGACTTTTGTCACTTCCAGCAGCGAGTTACGGCCGTAACTAGTCAGGCATTACGACCGTAACATGCATTCGTTGGCTCAAGGTGGTTTTGGACGAAGGTGAGTTACGGCCGTAAGGATTGTCGGATACGGCCGTAACAGGCGTTCGTTGATTTCAGGTCAGTTCGGACGAATGGGACTTACGGCCGTAAGGGTTGCGGCATACGGCCGTAAGATGAGGCTGGTACGGCCGTAAGGCTTGGCCGGTTACGGCCGTACGATGCAGGCAGGGTGCCCAGGCAGTTTTGACGAAGGCTTCATACGCCCGTAAGTTTGGCCGGGTACGGCCGTATCGGTCGAGTTACGCCCGTAAGGCATGTGCGAGTACGGCCGTATGACGGTCGGCAGGTGTTTGGACGAGGGCGAGTTACGCCCGTAAGGCAGGTGCGGGTACGGCCGTATGACTGTCGGCAGTTTCTGGACGAAGCCAAGTTACGGCCGTACGAGATGGTTGGTTACGGCCGTAAGTCCGTTGACTTGGGATGTTACGGCCGTAAGTAGGCCGAGTTACGGCCATAACATTCGGCAGTTTATATAGGACTTGGACGGGACTTTGAACTCATTTTCTCATTTCTTCACCTTGTATCCGAGAGAGAGAGCTTGAGGGAGATATTTTTCATCATCAATCACTTGGGTGTTCGGTTTTCATCATCTTCATTCGGTTGTGAAGCTTGGATAGTCGATCTAACGCATGTTCATCGAATCAAAGTGTTTGGATCTTCAAAGGTAACATTCTTCAAACATCTTGGATTTCGATTTTGTGTTGAGATATGATGTTTTGGACATTATAATCATGTTGTATGAAGAAATATACGTATGATTATGAGTGTGTATGAATATTCATTGGATTATTGAAGGGTTATTCAAGAACACTTTGAATATTGAGTTGGATTTGGGGGTTTTCGATTAGTTGTTGTTGTAATCACGAATTTGGACATTCATATTGGATTATTGATTGTATTGAAGGTATTTTGTTGGTTTGGAACACTTCTTGGGGATTTGATATTGGTATAGTTAAGGTTTGGTTGTAAACAATCGAAGATTGGCCATAACGTGTTTGATATAATGCCCCAATGAGTTGGTTTAGTCGTATCGACGTTTTGAGCCCGGTACGTCCCCGATATCGAAGGCACCGTACGGGATGGCCCCGACCGAAATGCAGGAATTGAAGAATCAACTTGAGGAGTTGTTCGAGAAAGGTTATATCCGACCGAGTGCGTCCCCGTGGGGAACACCAATGTTGTTTGTTAAGAAGAAGGATGGTTCGTTTCGCTTGTGTATTGATTATCGGGAGTTGAATAGGGTGACGATCAAGAATAAGTATCCTCTACCCCGTATTGATGATCTCTTAGATCAACTTCAGGGAGCTTCAGTATTTAACAAGATCAACTTGAGATCTGGATATCATCAGTTGCGAATTCGAGAGTCGGATATCGCAAGGACGGCGTTTCGAACACGCTATGGTCATTATGAGTTCGTGGTAATGCCGTTTGGGTTAACTAATGCACCTGCGGTATTCATGGAGTTAATGAATCGGGTTTTCATTGACTTTTTGGATCAGTTTGTGGTTGTCTTCATTGATGATATTTTGATTTATTCTCGTGACCGAGAGGAGCACGAGGTTCACCTTCATCAGGTTCTCGACGTGTTGAGACGGGAGCAACTCTATGGAAAGTTTTCCAAATGTGAGTTCTGGATGTCCGAAGTGACGTTTCTCGGGCATGTAATTTCATCAGACGGTGTGCTTGTTGATCCTCAGAAGACGGAAGCTATCCGAGATTGGTTACCTCCGAAGAATGTTAAGGAAATCCGAAGCTTTCTCGGATTAGCCGGTTATTATCGGTGATTTGTGGAAGGATTTTCTAAAATCGCTCAACCAATGATGAACCTTTTGAGAAAGGATAAGAAATACACGTGGTCCGACGCGTGTCAGCGGAGTTTTGAGGAACTCAAGAGCCGGTTAATTTCAGCACCTATCCTTTCCTTGCCTCAAGGGACGGAGGGATTCGTGGTTTATAGTGACGTCCGGACACAGTCTCAGATGTGTATTAATGCAGAATGGGAAGGTTATTGCCTATGCTTCATGGCAATTGAGACCTTACGAGGTTAATTATCCGACCCACGACCTGGAGCTAGCAGCCGTGGTTTTTGCGTTGAAGATTTGGCGTCATTACCTTTATGGCGTCACCTGTCAGATATTCACCAATCATAAGAGTTTGAAGTATATATTTACTCAGAAGGAGTTAAATATGCGGCAGAGGCGGTGGTTGGAACTAATCAAAGATTATGATATTGAGATCCTGTACCACCCGGGTAAGGCAAACGTGGTTGCCGATGCCTTGAGTCGTAAGTCCATTCAGGAGCAAATGCTTGCTCGTTTAACAGTTCAGAAGGAGCTTCAGTAGGAATTTCTTAGACCCGAGATCGAGGTCTGGCTTCAGCGAGTGCAAGTGCAACTTTGCATGTTAGAGATTTCATCGCCACTTGAGGAGGCAATCAGAGTGAATCAGGGTTCAGACCCATCATTGATGCGCATCCGAGATGATGTGACTCAGGGGAAAGCCCCTGGATTTGTGGTCCACGAGGATGGACTTTTGCGATTTAAGAATCGGTTATGTGTGCCGACGAATGACGAGTTAAAAAACTTGATTTTGAGAGAAGCTCATGCTACCCCTTATTCCATTCATCCGGGATCCAGCAAGATGTACAAAGACTTGAAACAAAATTACTGGTGGAGTAATATGAAGTGAGAAGTCGCGGAATTTGTTTCGAGATGTTTGACCTGTCAGCAAGTCAAGATAGAACATCAGCGACCAGCGGGTATGCTGAAACCTCTCCCTATTCCAGAGTGGAAGTGGGAGGATATTTCTATGGACTTCATCACGAGTTTGCCTACGAGTCGTCGTGGCATGAATACAATCTGGGTGATTGTGGACCGCTTAACTAAGTCAGCTCATTTCCTTGAGATTAAGGATACGTGGGGTCCTGAGAGACTTGCCCAGTTGTTCATCAAAGAGATAGTGAGACTGCACGGTACTCCTAAAAGTATCGTTTCCGATCGTGACGGACGGTCCGTGTCTCATTTTTGGAAATCAGTTCATCTTGCTATGGGAACTCAGCTTAATCTCAGCACAGCTTTTCAGCCTCAGTCCGACGGACAATCAGATAGGACTATTCAGACTTTGGAGGACATGTTTGTAACACCCCCAAGTTATTCAGGGTATATTACAGCGCCGTGAGCCCCGTCGTGGGACCCACAAGGCTATTCATGCGCAAAACTGTAAAACTCGACCGAGAAGGTCTAGATACAATGAAAAGAAGGACAATACAAATGGTATTCAAAACCATAACCAATGAAACCATATACATCACCACACAAATCAATACCTCGGCAACACAGGCCGGAACATCAAGGAAACTGAAATACAATACTCGAGTATTTAAAATCTATTCCAGTACAACAACACTGAATGGAGGAATCCAAAAGTATAACCGGAGACAAGACACAGTATCACACTTGCCCATCATCTTCATGCCTACCCGATACCCGCCTGTCCGTTCTCCTGGAACCTGAAATACATAAAAAGTATTTTCCCCATAAAGGGGTTAGCCGTCGAATAGCTAGTGCAAGTATAACAAGTATGAAACACAATACTCCTCGACAATAAAGTAAATGTAGCCGTCAATTCATCAATTCAAGACTAGTATTCCGGAATAACTAAAATCTCATAGTACCACATCAAGACGTATGTGAATGCCGTAGAAACGGTTCGTTCATATCATACGCCGATACGTATGTGAATGCCGTAGAAACGGTTCGTTCATATCATACGCCGATACATGTATGAATGCCATAGAAACGGTTCGTTCATATCATGCCAACAATACATACATGAATGCCGTAAAAACGGTTCGTTCATATCATACCATCAATATTTCTTACTTTCAAAGTCGAGAACGTACAATCATAAATGTATACTTGCCTTGAATAGTCGACGATGCAACGAACGGAAAGGAAAGTCACCGACGAATGCTAGGAACCATCGAAACCGAACCTAACGATTCGAAGAATACAATCACAACCAATTCTAAACGAATACGGAATTGAAATACACCCGGAAACCCACCTACGATTCATGTATATTCGTATAAAAACGACAACGAGGGCGGACCACAACCAAACCCTCTCGATTCCGTAAAAATCACGAAATATACCATGAATCCATAGGGAAACTAAGAATACCAACAAGATTAATCATATTCATCATGAATTAATCAACAAAACGGAATGAATCGGACGAAAACGCGAAAACCCCCAAATTCCCGAAATTAAGGTTCTAAGGAAGATTACCTTGATTCGCTGGATCAAAGGATGATAACGGATGATTGATTGATGATATAACCTAAAGAACTTCATGTATTTGTTGTTAAACAACATGGCTTCAAGCTTCCCACGACCACCTCCGCGGAAGAGAAAGGAAAGGTTGAGAAAAATGGCCAAAAACCCGTGTGCAGGGCCATAAATAGGCTGCACAGTGTGCCGCGGCCCAGCCGGCGTGTGCCGCGGCACCCGGTACAGTCGGTTTGGCCGAAAAATGCCACAAAGTGTGCCGCGGCCCTGCCAGCATGTGCCGCGGCCCACGGTGCGGCCTGCTCGGCCGAGGCGCCGAAACCTGCCGGTGTGACTCGGCGAAGGCTGCCGAGCACTACCGGCCGTGACTCGGCGATGTCGGCTGGGCCCAGGTTGCCGGCCATGGCGGCGGGCGGCCAACTCGACGGCCCGACGACCGAAACCCGAACACGAATACGAATCGATGATACGGTTACGACGTACTCGCAAAGACGAATCTAAGAGCTAAGAGAACACACAATTCCGACCACCCGAAGGCTCGGAATTCAACAACGGAAGTAATTACCCAAAACTTTGGGAAATTACGAAAATGGCCCAAAACGTCCGAAAATCACGATACGCGATCGAAACACCAAACCAAAGCTCGCAACATGAATAATAACATTAAATGAACTTACGATAAACTCGAAACAACAATTTCGGACGAGATTCGCAAGAATCGAACTCAAGTGCGGAAAAGTCGCTAAAAAGCTCGGAACTCAACAAAACGATACCGAAACGAACTCGGATGACAAAAAGTGCAGAATTAATCATTCTCGAAATGACGAAACGGTCATGAGCAAGTCATCAAAACGGACCTACGCCGGAAAAATAAAAATTACCGGAAATCGAAATTGCGGATATTACATTCTACCCTCCTTAAAAGAAGTTTCGTCCCGAAACTTAAAACAAATAGGGAGAAGAAACACCCCGCCAGGAAAACTCAACGAGATACACAAGAACCGAAAACTTACGCCCAACAGCGAAACGTTACAAGCAACACAACAATACGTTACCCGAAGATAATCCAAGCCAATGCTGAAGTAAATACGAATCACAATGTCTGAAGGCTCCAATAGAAATACCAATACGTCGCAATGGCTTGAAAGCCCCTCAACCGAAGGTGTATATCACGATGGCCTGAAAGCCGAATGACCCCAAAGTGTAAATCATCACAATGAGATCTCAAAGAAGCAAACTCGTATCGGACATACCCCTCGGCGTATGAACAACGATGCAAATCGTCGGACATATCCAATACAACATGGACTACGAACGACCAAACAATAAGGCTCAAGAGGGAACATCACAGTACGCCCGATCCGGAAATGTGTCCGTGCACATGTCCACCCCGTATACGGAATCCAGAATATACGTGTGACAATGTACCTAATTAGCCTCACGAACTACGTCTCGTGTGCACGGTCCAATGCGGAAACATCCACGCATGACCATCGTGTGCCCGGCTAAAAATCCTACACATAACCAATCGGCACGCAGATATGATTCCAGATATGCCACGATACAACATGACCGCGAAACTCAAAGGATAACATATCCAATACGAATCACGCGACTCACCAAGTGAACGATGACGCACGAATAATGAAAGATCGACACGACCAACAATATCCAACATAACCATCCTGGGATCAAAATCCCTAAGGACCGATTAACACGAGCAATAATCACAACACAACAATTCGGGAAATCCTCAACCCTCAACGATCACAAAATTACCGAGTTCACAAGAATAATAGTGTGCTGCCTTGAGTCGGCCAACACGACAATAATAATTCAACGGATGGGAACTATCCTCGACAGTCCCAATTCAATACCTCGATTACCTTCAGGACGGTCAATCGATAACAATTATACGATAGAATAGATGTCCCGGCGCCTTAAACCGACCACCGAAACGGAGATGATAAAAGGATATATCAAACGCCTTCAATTGGCTAACACAACATCATAGCAACAGTTCCAATTCGATAATAAAGATTCAACGATGCCTCAGAACGACATTAATCGTGAACAATAATAATCGATACATCGATACCGCGAACCGGCTATCGCCAACATCAATATCAAAAAGAATCTCAATGCCTTAAACCGGCCGTTAACGAATAACAATAATATTTAGCATAATTGTCGAAGGGTATTGCATCAAACAATTCCCAAATATCAACATAATTATAAAGAGGCCAAGTCTCGATATGATACACGCATTCGTACACCTACATGATAACATTAATCTCGTTGACCCATACAAGTATAAAACTTGTCTCGACATCAATGCCACGAACTGTTACCAATTCAGTTGCTTTCGTCTACGGGTTCCTCAGTCCCGACCAAGCTAATCTACGAACTCTTCAACCTCAAACGCAACCCAACAGTCATAATCCACGATCAAACATCATATCTTATTGTAAAACGAAGGCTTAATAATCAACAGGTTCGATGACGATCAATATCAATACAACTAGGCCACAAACTCATCAGTTCCACAATATCTCGATTAAGCACGATCGAAGCTCCAACTCAGACCCTCACGAATCCATGTCCACAATACGAGCCGAAATCCGATGATCATATCAGCAACCAATTCGGACCAATAATAAGGGTCTAAATGTTATCGGTTCCAAACTCAATTCTTAAATACGAATTGACAAGGTTCCCTTCTCGTAAATCTGTAGTTAAAATTTTCCGATGATCATCGTTAATTCGAACCATCCAATTAGTTCAACATTATAGATAATCATATTCTAAGGTTATCAAACAATCCAATCATTCGACTTGAATATTTGCTCCATGTTACCATTTTCTTCATCATGCCATTCCGACAACCTCAAGAATCGCAACAACACCATTATCATCATATGAAGAAGATCTCATTAATCATATCAGCATCCGAAATCTCTTATTACAATTCCAATAAATCTCGTATAACATTATCACATGATACCATAATTGTAACACCCCCAGATCCTCCTGGGAATATTACACGCCGTAAACCCTCCTCACAAGGATTCACCAGGCTAAGCACAATTTTCCACGTCATTTCAAAAATGCCAAAAAGACCGATGACGGTAATATTTTTCAAATATAAAAAAAAATTATTTTCCAAATACTGTCATAAAAATACCGTCAAAAACGATCAAGGCCAAAATGCCAAAAACTCAGTTTAGGGAATCGGTTTTACAAAATAAAATTCAGTTGGCAAAATACCAAAAGCCATTTCAAAATACTCACGCAATGGATAAAAGTACGATCCAATATATGCATTTACATTGAAATAAAACGAACATCAAAATACACGATTCCCAACATGCTCCCTCCCAAGTAGTAATCCTTTAAAAACGAACCACTATCAAAGGGATACAAGGATTACCTTGTATGGACGAACCACGAAGAAGAATAATTGAACTTCATTCCAAGAATCATCAAAAACTTCAAGAACAATACTTAAATCCGAGCTCTCCATCTTAATCTTGTTTAAGAGAATCATCTCTCAATGTGTAGGAACTTCAAGTACTTCCCAAGGCTCTCTCTATTGACTGAAGGAAGGAGAATGGACAAAATGCCTCTCAGCACTCGTCTATCCTCTCTATAAAACACATCACTAGCGCGCGCTAGACCTTATATTTAGCATGCGCTACAGGACTAGCGTGCGCTATCCTTCCTTGATAGCGTGCGCTATCGGGCAGTCCAGAAGCTACTACATTGCTTCGAAATTCATCTAACGTACGTAATGCCCATGCATTAACGTACGCAAATAGGCGTTGACTTGCTACAGTGAAATGCTCAGTAGCGTGCGCTATTCCTCGACCTTAGCGCGCGCTAATCGTCGTTGACCCGACAACCTGTACCTTCCCAGAAGATGCCCGGGTCCTACACGCCGAAAGCAACCAATAAAGCCAAGATTCCCTGTTGACGATCTGAAATTAGCGTGCATTACTAACATGCATTGGCGTGCGCTAATCACCGATAATAAACAGTCTGGGCCTACCTGTCGGCCACCTTCCGGAACTAACCCAGCAAGGCGTTACGTACGTTAGGGGTCCTCCTTAGCGTACGAAACCGAACCTCTTAGCGTGTGCTGAGTATGCACCGTAGCGTACGTTAAGTATATATCTCAGCGCGCGCTAGGCATACCCTGTAGCGTGTGTTAACGTAGCTGTACTTAGCCATTTTCCGCTATTCTCGAACAACATCTCGACATGCCAAATGATCATACGACACAATGAATACATATACGCATTCAACAACATTGTCATACGTTCACATCATCCTCAAACACAATTATCCATCAACGACATCCAACATATAAACGAAAAAAAAAAAAAATATATCCGAAAAAAAATCGGGGTATATTACACTCTACCCCCCCTTAAAAATAAGTTTCGTCCTCGAAACTTGCAATCACTCGCACAAACAACATTTCAACGGGAATTCAAATTCACCAAGAATTATCGAATAATCCGAACAACATACTTACAAGTCTGTGAAGTCGAAGATCTCCCGTGATACTAGCATGCGACTCCTAAACAAAGTCTCAACATAATACCGATACACACCAATATCGCAATTAGCAATTTAACAAAATCTCAAGGAAGAGTTATCGTCCGTGACCACGGCCACGATCCTTCCTACTTTCAGCCAACATTCTGAAAGGCACACACGTGCGTAAGTATAATCCGAATCGCACATTCTCGAAGTGACCAAATCCCAAGAATACCAAGCTATAAACGAAACGATTAAGAAAAATACAAGAAGAATGAGAGGGCTTACAAGTACCGGTCGCACTGTGATGATGGCAGAGTAGTGATACTGTGGGCAAATGCCGACTCAATCGACCCAAAAGACCGACAGCCTAGGTATCCATAAACCTAAGCTCTGATACCATATTCTGTAACACCCCCAAGTTATTCAGGGTATATTACAGCGCCGTGAGCCCTGCCGTGGGACCCACAAGGCTATTCATGCGCAGAACTGTAAAACTCGACCGAGAAGGTCTAGATACAATGAAAAGAAGGACATACAAATGGTATTCAAAACCATAACCAATGAAACCATATACATCACCACACAAATCAATACCTCGGCAACACAGGCCGGAACATCAAGGAAACTGAAATACAATACTCGAGTATTTAAAATCCATTCCAGTACAACAACACTGAATGGAGGAATCCAAAAGTATAACCGGAGACAAGACACAGTATCACACTTGCCCATCATCTTCATGCCGACCCAATACCCGCCTGTCCGTTCTCCTGGAACCTGAAATACATAAAAAGTATTTCCCCCATAAAGGGGTTAGCCGTCGAATAGCTAGTGCAAGTATAACAAGTATGAAACACAATACTCCTCGACAATAAAGTAAATGTAGCCGTCAATTCATCAATTCAAGACTAGTATTCCGGAATAACTAAAATCTCATAGTACCACATCAAGACGTATGTGAATGCCGTAGAAACGGTTCGTTCATATCATACGCCGATACGTATGTGAATGCCGTAGAAACGGTTCGTTCATATCATACGCCGATACGTATGTGAATGCCGTAGAAACGGTTCGTTCATATCATACGCCGATACATGTATGAATGCCGTAGAAACGGTTCGTTCATATCATGCCAACAATACATACATGAATGCCGTAAAAACGGTTCGTTCATATCATACCATCAATATTTCTTACTTTCAAAGTCGAGAACGTACAATCATAAATGTATACTTGCCTTGAATAGTCGACGATGCAACGAACGGAAAGGAAAGTCACCGACGAATGCTAGGAACCATCGAAACCGAACCTAACGATTCGAAGAATACAATCACAACCAATTCTAAACGAATACGGAATTGGAATACACCCGGAAACCCACCTACGATTCATGTATATTCGTATAAAAACGACAACGAGGGCGGACCACAACCAAACCCTCTCGATTCCGTAAAAATCACGAAATATACCATGAATCCATAGGGAAACTAAGAATACCAACAAGATTAATCATATTCATCATGAATTAATCAACAAACGGAATGAATCGGATTTAAAACGCGAAAACCCCCAAATTCCCGAAATTAGGGTTCTAAGGAAGATTACCTTGATTATTTGGATCAAAGGATGATAACGGATGATTGATTGATGATATAACCTAAATAACTTCATGTATTTGTTGTTAAACAACATGGCTTCAAGCTTCCTACGACCACCTCCGCGGAAGAGAAAGGAAAGGTTGAGAAAAATGGCCAAAACCCGTGTGCGGGGCCATAAATAAGCACAAGGTGCCGCGGCCTGGGGAGTGTGCCGGCACGAGCCCAAAAATGGCTCCCGGTGGTCGGCGGTGTGCCGCGGCCCGGCCGGCGTGTGCCGCGGCACCAGTCTGATCGGTTTGGCGAAAAATGCCACGAGTGTGCCGCGGCCTGCCCGGCATGTGCCGCGGCCCAGTGCGGCTGCTCGGCCAGAAGCCGCCGAGCACCGCCGGCCGTGACTCGGCGAGCCGCCGAGCACTACGGCCGTGACTCGGCGATGTCGGCTGGGCCTGGTTGCCGGCCATGATCGGGCGGGGCCAACTCACGGCACGAACGACCGAAACCCTAACCTGAATACGAATCGATGATACGGTTACGACGTACTCGCAAAGACGAATCTAAGAGCTAAGAGAACACACAATTCCGACCACCCGAAGGCTCGGAATTCAACAACGGAAGTAATTACCCAAAACTTTGGGAAATTACGAAAATGGCCCAAAACGTCCGAAAATCACGATACGCGATCGAAACACCAAACCAAAGCTCGCAACATGAATAATAACATTAAATGAACTTACGAGAAACTCGAAACAACAATTTCGGACGAGATTCGCAAGAATCGAACTCAAGTGCGGAAAAGTCGCTAAAAAGCTCGGAACTCAACAAAACGATACCGAAACGAACTCGGATGACAAAAAGTGCAGAATTAATCATTCTCGAAATGACGAAACGGTCATGAGCAAGTCGTCAAAACGGACCTCCGCCGGAAAAATAAAAATTACCGGAAATCGAAATTGCGGATATTACAATGTTGAGGGCATGTGTTCTCGATTGGATAGACGATTGGGAAGCCCAACTACCGTTGATTGAGTTCACGTACAATAATAGTTGGCATGCTTCGATTAAGATGGCACCTTACGAGGTCTTGTACGGTTGTCGTTGTCGATCTCCTTTGTGTTGGGACGACTTATCAGAATCAATCGGCACCGAGCCAGATATGCTTATAGCCGCCCGCGAGAAGGTAGCTTTGATCAGGAGTCGTTTGTTGACCGCCCAGAGTCGACAGAAATCATATGCAGATAATCGTCGTCGACCATTAGAGTTCGAGACAGGTGACCATGTTTTGGTCAAGGTATCCCCGAGTCGAGGTATCTTCCATTTTGGGAAGAGGGGAAAGTTGAGTCCGAGATTCATTAGACCGTTTGAGATTTTGGATCGAGTAGGCGAGTTAGCTTATCGATTAGCCTTACCTCCGGCGTTGAGCCGAATTCATAATGTGTTTCATGTCTCTCAGTTGTGGAAGTATGTTGCCGACCCGAGTCACATACTTCAGTTCGACGAAATTGAGATCGCGGATGATCATTCGTATGAGGAGCGTCCTATACGAGTTTTAGAGCGGCTAATCAAACAGTTGAGGAACAAGACGATTCCTTTGGTCAAGATTCTGTGGTCTAGACACGGAGTCGAAGAGGCTACTTGGGAAACTGAGGATAGTATGCGGGAGAGTTATCCCGAGTTGTTTGACCCTTAGTTTCGAGGACGAAACTCTTTTTAAGGGGGGAGTATATAATACCCGGTTGTAATTCATTCATTATCATTCAGTAATTATCAACCAGTAATGGTCACTCAGTAATTTCTCACCCATTAATAATCACTCATCATTCATGATTCATTCATTTGTTTTCATCGTTGGCATTTTGTAACCGTGCATCAGTTACCGATCGTCATTCATCTCCGATGGAGAGTCGAGACGAGAGTATTATCATAATCATCGTGAATATAGTCTTGTGTTGGAAGTATCATCTATCGCATGTTAATGGACTTAATTATATTCATACAAGTATTGTACGTCGGATCATTCGCCGTTTGTAACGAGTAGACGGAGTTGTCGGACTTTTGTCACTTCCAGCAGCGAGTTACGGCCGTAACTAGTCAGGCATTACGTCCGTAACATGCATTCATTGGCTCAAGGTGATTTTGGACGAAGGTGAGTTACGGCCGTAAGGATTGTCGGATACGGCCGTAACAGGCGTTCGTTGATTTCAGGTCAGTTCGGACGAATGGGACTTACGGCCGTAAGGGTTGCGGCATACGGCCGTAAGGCTTGGCCGGTTACGGCCGTACGATGCAGGCAGGGTGCCCAGACAGTTTTGATGAAGGCTTCATACGCCCGTAAGTTTGGCCGGGTACGGCCGTATCGGTCGAGTTACGCCCGTAAGGCATGTGCGGGTACAGCCGTATGACGGTCGGTAGGTGTTTGGACGAGGGCGAGTTACGCCCGTAAGGCAGGTGCGGGTACGGCCGTATGACTGTCGGAAGATTCTGGACGAAGCCGAGTTAGCCGTACGAGATGGTTGGTTACGGCCGTAAGGCCGTTGACTTGGGATGTTACGGCCGTAAGTAGGCCGGGTTACGGCCGTAACATTCGGCAGTTTATATAGGACTTGGACGGGACTTTGAGCTCATTTTCTCATTTCTTCACCTTGTATCCAAGAGAGAGATCTTGAGGGAGAGATTTTTCATCATCAATCACTTGGGTGTTCGGTTTTCATCATCTTCATTCGGTTGTGAAGCTTGGATAGTCGATCTAACGCGTGTTCATCGAATCAAAGTGTTTGGATCTTCAAAGGTAACATTCTTCAAACATATTGGATTTCGATTTTGTGTTGAGATATGATGTTTTGGACGTTATAATCATATTGTATGAAGAGATATACGTATGATTATGAGTGTGTATGAATATTCATTGGATTATTGAAGGGTTATTCAAGAACACTTTGAATATTGAGTTGGATTTGGGGGTTTTCGATTAGTTGTTGTTGTAATCACGAATTTGGACATTCATATTGGATTATTGATTGTATTGAAGGTGTTTTGTTGGTTTGGAACACTTGTTGGGGATTTGATATTTGGTATAGTTAAGGTTTGGTTGTAAACAATCGAAGATTGGCCACAACGTGTTTGATATAATGCCCCAATGAGTTGGTTTAGTCGTATCGACGTATTGAGTTAGTTATAATCGTGTTTGATTCGTATGTTGAACGTATTGTTGGTAATTGTGTTATTCAAGGTTGTTCGAGCGACCGACATCTCATTTAGGACGTTTGTTCGTGGAAGGACATTCTTCATCGGTGTTGTGTAAGTTAATTCTTACTCGGTTAAAAGGATACTCATTCCGTTCGTTGTTGTTCATTCATAATCATAACTCATTCATAATGTATTAACCGTATTGAGATTTGTAATTTTCGAATAATCACTTCATTCACGAGGAACGACGGTTCCAATCATTTCATTGAGCTATCATTCACTTCACTATTATTTCATCTCGGTGAGTCATTCTTGACTTGGTCGGATTATCATTCATTAATAATCATCATGGTCACTTTTGATCGGGTGACTTTCTGGGTTCATATTGCGTGGCTGGGTGCGGATGTGTGGAATTTTTAGTCGGGCACACGATAGTCATGTGTTGGGTTCACCGCTACATTAGACTGTGCACACAGTAACGTTTACCTCCGTGAGACTAATTAGGTACAAGGACGGGTGTGTCCGGGCACTCGTCTTGTACACTTGCACAGAACATTACGGGCGTACTATGATGCTCCTCTTCAGCTTAAATTCATAACTAAAGGATATTTCATAATTGAGATATATCATGATTGTGTATATTCAACCCTTAAGGATTGTTGTTCTGTGTAACTGACCCCGTTAGGGGATATTGTTTTCAGGTCATGGCACGGCAAAAGCACGGGAAGAGAACGTTGATGGCGAGGAGTCCCAGTGATACTAGTAGGGGCCCCCAGTCCTTTCAGTCATCCTTGTTTCTCTTCATTTGTATTTCCGCTGCAAAATTCCGTTTGGGATGTTTATTTATTCAGAGTGGTGTATTTTATCTTCATATAAAATATACTAGTATTCTGTATTGTCCTGGTGTATTGTACTTAACTCCTCATCAGAGTATTTGGTAATATAATGTGGTTCGATACTACAATTATATTATTTAATTCATTAATTCTCATTCGCCTGGTGGGTCCCAGTTGGGGTTCCACGGCACTGTAATAGCCGCCTAGTTTGGGGTGTTACAATAGTGATTCTGATTTTATCTAGATGATCGATTGGAAGAATGGTTATCTAAAAGGTAAAAAAAATAAAACTAAATTTAAACTAGATGTATTATTCCAATCAAAGAGAATTTTGAGAGTTTCTAAAGATAGATTTCAAGGCTAGGTTTCCGTTGATTGCTAGGTTTAGTCGGAATTGATTTAACTAGAATTCTATGTGCTTTCCCAATATAATAATCACAACAATATCTCAAAGTACCACTCGAGATGCATTAATACGTAAGTTAAACAACTTATAATGACGTCTCCATCTATTATAAATTATCTAACTCCAAAAAGTTCATGAGATCAAGTATCATCATAGTTCATCACCGATTTCTCGATCTCAAGTTAATTATGTTAAATACTCGAGACCTATTAACGCCCTCTTCTCTCGAATTATGAGCAATTAAATAAAACATGTAAAAATATTGATCAAGTGTTCTAAGATGAACTATAACCAAGTATTTGAAAAGGAAGTCACGGTAGATATATATTCATCAATCCTTCAAAACCATAGCAATTCAACGTACTCCCATGGCCGGAATCTAACAAGTTTAGATGGACATGGTGAAAAGAGAAAGATCAATCATCATGATGTTCAACATCCTCAAGCTAAATAAAACAACAAAACAAGTAAAAGATAGGGAGAAGATAAAACTCAGATGATGTCTTGATCGGTCTTGATTCAAGCCTTGAAGTGGTCTTCCTCTTCCTTCAAGTGTTCTTCTTGATGCCTTGTCAAATTCCCTCCTTTTGGTGTTGATTCCTCTTAATCTTGTGTTTTCAACCTCTCCAATTCTCTCCCCACGAAATTCTTTGCAAATGATCTAAAGGGGACCTTAAATAATCAAGAAAAAGTGGACAAAAAAGTCCAAAACCCTAAAGCAACCATACTTTTCATATTGATCCGCCGACAGACACGGTCGTGTCAAAATAGTACACGGTCGTGTCTTACTCCTCCAGAAAGTGTATTTTGTTCTGCACTGTGACACGACCAGACACACGGCCATGTCGGTGCCCTCGTGTGTCTGACACGACCAGTGACACGGCCGTGTCTGTGCCCGTGTGTGTTTGACATGGTTCGATTTAGCGTCTTTTTTCACTCGCTCCTCATGCTAGTGTCTCGCTTCTCTGACACTTGGGGTCGGGACATCTTACTTGGTGACTAGTGGCCTTAAAATGCCTCAATATAACCCTGAAATCACATAGAAGTACCAAAACATAACCGAGTCCAACAAAATCAAGAACTAATGAACAACAATGCAATTCTAACTCATTTATGTTATAATTACGCTCAACAATGCAATTCTAACACATTTAGGTATAATTAAGCTCAACAAATTCCCCCAAACTTAAGCATTGATCATCCCGAGCAGTGCGCCTAAACCAAAATTTCCAAGACAACTCAAATCCCAACACACCTCAAAGGACAATTATGAAATTTTTCAATATGCATCAAGTAATGAATAAGCTGAGTTCTTACAATTTTCAAATTTCAAGGGTGTTTCCTTGACATCATGGCCGATATTTGAAAATACGAACCTCACCGGTCAAGTGTATTGCTCACTCTCAAAAGTTTGCAGAAGGACGTGTATGCTCTCAGAACATCATTCGATGAAATAAGTACTACCATAAACTTGTCTATCGTCTGTCATCTCTACCACTATTTGTGCATGCAGCTTCATGAATTAGAAAGGTCTTATTTGGTTGTAATATAGGCTTTTAAGTCGTGGTAGGATAAATATGGCAAAGTGACTTGACTTGAGCAATTTGGACTTGAAAAATATACAAATCACTTCACCTCCCATAAGCATTTTTTAGACGCTAAAGTTGAATACACGTCTACAACCCTCTTATAACTTGAAAATTACAAGAGCATATCTTACACAAAGATTGACAACCAATTATTCAGCCTTATTCTCCAGTTTTTTTTTTTGTTCCTATCCGGCTATATGGGCAAATTCTCCGGGTAATCCCGACATGACCCTTCATTTAGTAGACAACACAATTTTTTGTAACCTTTTTTCTTTTCCTTCAAACTTATTTTGATATATCACATGAGCCAACCCCAACTCAAAAATTAAACATCGCCAAATGCCACCACACTTTTTTAGCTTATCCTTCCACCAAATAATTCTAATAAGCTCAAGTACAGGGTAAAGGGATATAAAGCAATGGAAAGCTCAATATGTGTCTAAAAGAATAGGCTTTAGGCTCAAGTGGGCTAATTAGAGAATTAAAAATTACCGGGTAAGCCAAAAGGATTGAAGGGCTAAATCAAAAACCGTCTAAAATCATTTTCACTAATTTGGACACACCTGTGGTTTCAAATAAGATACCAAGTCAAGTTCTAAAGTCTGACAACACGAATGACACACTCAACAATAAAACTTGCATATTCAATGATGCACAAAGGCTCAAAAGCTCACAAGTTAATATTTGTTCATGTTTCCAAGATATCAAACCACTTAGACAATCCCACAACCATTTATCATCAAAAGATTTTTGCTTGGAAAATCCACACCCAACTTGTATATGTAAATAACATAAAAAATCCCCAAGACAAGTCTTAGATGAAAGAAAATCTAACGAGTTTTTTTCTTGACTAAACACAAGTCTTTTCTTGACCAAAGATTTTACCCCCGAACTTGAATTAAATGATTTACTAGCCGAATAGAAGTGTAGAATTTAAACACAAGGGATCAAGAAATAACTAACAGTGCCTCTCTGCGAGGAGGCGAGAAGTAGACCTATTTTCGGGCGTATTTTCCGCATATAATTCTTAAAATCGAACCATAAAAAAATACTGAAAATAAGAAAAACACTACACCATATATGGCTTTCAACAACATTTTTTTTGATGTTACAAGCAAAAATGTAGCCTTAGATGCCTTAAAGTTGGTCAAATTTGATTTAAGGCTACACATTTTTCTAATGTTATTATTGATATAAATTAGTGTTACCGTAGACTAAATTGAATATCTACGCTAACACAAAATTTTGGTGTAGCCGTTGCTATTTAAAAAAGTGTAACTAAACACTAAACGAAATAGGCGGACTTGCTAAAATATATTAGGCGGTCCAAATAAATTACTCTCAAAACGACCCGATTTTTTTAAGTTATTTTATGAATATACTTTTTTATAATAAAGAAAACTTGTAGAAATTTCAAGTTTTTACGAAACATACATTTTCTAAAATATTTGCGGAATTTAAAACGATTTTAAACCTCCAATACAACCGTAAAATCCAGCAGCGGAAAATAATTATAAAAAACAAGCTTAAATTGGAATGCTTATGAATCGTCCTAACCGTGATCTTGATTATCGTATCCTACAATTGGAATATAAACATATGCGTAAAATCTAGCTAAAATTAGAGATGTTAAACTGGCCCGGGTCCGTCGGGCCAGCCCGTTTAACCCTTTAGAAAACGAGATTAAGGCTGATATATCGCAGCCCGTTTAAATCCGGGCCCTTTTCACCAGGTGGACAGTGGACGGACTTACCTTAAGAGTCTAATATATCCTAATACGGTTCGGTCCAATTTTACACTTAATATCTTGCCTTACGAGTCTAACCCTAATATCTCATTAATATCTTATCCGTCGTTGATTGTGAAAGAAAATACTATTGACGGAGATGGAGCGGCGATCCATCTCAATCTCTGTGAAGGTGACAGTGTTGGTGGGAATTCGGGCTATGGGGGTTTGTCGTGCTGCTGTCGTAAATAAGTCAGTGTCGGTAGGTTCCATTCGATCCACTGCGAAAGAGGCACGCGATCTCTTGAGATTGAAACCAGAAGCCGATGGTCGTGATTTGAGGGAGGAGGAGGAGAAACACCATTTGGACGGCTTCTCTTCCATGGAAGGAATGTTACCTGGGCTATTGGTATTTTCTTCGCTCTTTCTAAGTTCTCGTTTCTCTGTTCTTTGGTTAGAATTAATATGTTGTCGCGTTAAAAACCTTCTATGAGGTTCTAAGGTGTGGGTTTGGTACAGCTCATCTAGAAAGATTAAAGTATAACTGGATAAGATAAGCTTGAAAAATACTCGATTGAGGTTTAACGATTAAAGCTACTCAAGGGTCAAAATCTAAAATAATTCGCAAGCTTTAAGCGAGTTCCGTCTGACTACCGCTCTTCCAAATGTGATTCAAGGTGTTTTCTAGCTTTTAACCATCAATGTGTTAAAAATTTGAGAAATGTTGAGCTGTGCATTCTTGATAGCCATATAATTGGGTATTCGTTGGTGGGGCTTAATTTGTGCTATGTTGTGAATGTGTTAGATAGGGAAAACACAGTCGTGAAAGTATTTTTGGAACTCGGTGATTATTAACCAAGAATTAAATTCAATTTGGGGAATATAGGTAACACAAACTAATAAAGTAATTAGATAGCTGTTAGTAGAAGAGGGAAAATGTATTACATTTTAACTTTTTAGCTTGCTAGAGTGTCTGAATAAAAAATTGCCACCATAATGAAACATTCAACAGAGGAATCCTCAGGTTCGAGTATTGGGAAAAAATGAGACTCACGTAGCAGCATTTACGAAAAGCAAGTATATAACAATGTGTGTTTGCTGGTCTGAGCACCTTCTTATTTTCTCAACTTCTTTTGTCTTTTATATCCACTACACCTCTTTGCTTAATTTAGCCATTTAGGTCAGACATTGGTGCTTTGGATCGTTTGAATTCTTTGTTACTAACATTTTTGTCGTCCTCCTTGTCACCTAGAACTTCTCATCAGAGCTTCTAGCTTGATTGAAGAGATTTAATTCCTGATTTGCTTGGACATACTTTTGTGTATCTATTTACTTCTTTTCTGTCACTTGTGCGTTATTGTGGATATATGTTCTTCACCAGTGTTCAGTTGTTATTTATGCATAGTTGTTATGAGTTTCCTTTTGTTTTTTGAGCGGGTCGGGCATTACTTCTTGATGTTCCAAGAGACAAATATTACGGTATGCAATAGAACAAAATTTCCCGTATAACCACATGTTATCTGTTTTGAAATTCTATTAGCTGTGTGTGTGTGTATATATATATATATATAAATGCGCTAAATGATATTATACCGGCTACACTGCTTTGATTGAACATTAAATATATATAATCAATTTATGTTTGTCCAAAGACACAAGTGCCAAAATATTCGGTACTTGCTATTATTTTTTATGAATGTGCCATTATTTGCAATTAATGCGAAAATAAAGCTCATTCAGACCTCGATATATGACCAGGCTAGCTTTTCATTGTGCATTTAATTGTACGTGTTGTGTATGTTCGTGAGGCATGAGTTTCTAACGTAGACTAGCTTAGCGAATATGTGGGTGGTATTATAGGTCGTGGAATGAGTACGTGTTTCTGGTTGATTGAGATAGGTTTTATATGCTTTACTTCATGCCTGTATACATGTTCACTCACTCCTTTTTTTGTTTCATTTCTTATGTTTTGGTGATGTTATGAAGTCCTTGAACATTCCTAAGGGAGTAGAAAGAGTACTTTTTAGTACACTTAATACGGAGAGGTAATTATATCAACAACGATCTTCTTATAGCTTGCATTTGTAATGGTTCGGTAACAAGATGTACATCTGTTAACGGTGCTCTGGTTTGTCAGTTCAAGCTTAAAGTTATGGTAGAATTTTGATTGAGCATAGGGATATTAGGAATCTATAGATAATGCTTTATGGATATGCTTTGTCTAAGAGCACGAATCGAACGCTAATGAATCAGAATGTTATAACGTTAAATTTGTTGCTCAATGACATGAAATTATGGAGACTTGAGACTCGTCATCGATCAAAATTCCATCAAATGCAAAAGATAATGTAATCTCCTACCTAAAATGAAAGCTAGCGCCGATTCGGCTAAACATGACTTATGTTGGCATGACACGGTTATTTCGAATCACTTTTTGGTGTAAAGACAATAATTCTTTGGTTGAATCAATTTAAGTCTGCTATGTTAGTAGTTTTGAGTATACGACGTTCCCAATGGTCCGCTTTAGATAGAATAAAATTAATGTATACGTGAGAGACTTTCGTATTGTGAATATCTTATACTCCTACAAATCAATTTCGGGGATCTCATGTATAAGAAGGCATTTGACACAAGTTATGTGGGATTCATGAAAGATGGGGCCCAATAATGGCTTGTAGAGAACACCGACATCAAACTCGTTCGTAAGGCGTAAAGTATTGTGTTGATTCTTGTGTTTTGATAGCTTATAATGTCATTAAGTAGGTTGTCCGATAAAACATGCCATTATAACCAAGACAATAATTTGTGACATTTTTGCTCAAATTCGATGCTAATTTGCTATGAACATTTTTAACATTTTGATGCTTCTTATGCTGTGTGCTTAGTTTTTCCACCCCCATCTGTTTATCCTTTTTGTTTTTTGCAGGAGTTGATTACTTGTCTGTTGCTGCTTTTGATGATTTAATTCCTTCTCATCTTGTTTTTCTTGAAGGCAGGGTAAGAATTTCCCTTATTATCGCTTTAAATCTCTGCACCAATATATGAACTGAAAGTTTTGTTACGCGAAGGTACAAATTCAAATAGATGATGAGAAAACTTTACGGAACATAAAGGAAAAACTTCAGTAGGCAACTTCATATGAAATGCAACCATATTATGTAATGAACCATGTACCATATTTTAGTATTTTGGCATATACGAGAGCTATAGATTTATCATGTCTGCCACTTAACAAGCTTCACAGATGATTGTTTCTCATTGCGACATTTCTCTTGATTGATTTATTGTACATATAAATGCAACGTTAGACTTGAAATTCAGATCACATTGGTTGAATTTAGATAACTAATTAGTTCATCGAGCTACTGAAAGAGATCGATCAGAACCACATTATCTTTTTCCTTCTTTTTTTGGGGGTTATATTTTATGTGGTCCTCTATGATATATGAAAAAAAAAAATTAGGCTCGATTCCCGCGTATTCCTTCTTTGTATACCTATCTGCGACCACGCCCTTTGTTTGACATCATATTGTTATAACTTGATAAAGTTTGTTTTTGCATCGACAGGATATAATGGAGAAGCTAAAGGCACCGTCAGATGCAAAGTTGATGAAAATTGCAATAGATGATTTGATTAACTTATCTCTAGCTCTGGAGGATCTCCATCGTGCACTTCAGGATCTCCTGATACTTGTTGAGCCAATCGACAACGCAAATGGTATGTGTAGTTTGCAGTTTCGGCCATTGATTTATCTTGGGGATACTTTCATTCAAGGTGACTAGTGATATTATGTGTGGATTATTTAATTTTATTTTAATAATGTTATTTTATTGTTCATAAGAATAGATTAGGTCTTTGGTGAAACTCGGTGGATTTGTACTATTGATTTTACTCTTATCTTTACACGAAGGAACAAATCCAAGCACTCTTGATTAATGTCCTATTGATCTTTCTCACTTTCCATTTCTATGCTTATAATCTACTTGTTTCTCCTTTTTTCAGTCGATGCTTGCTGCTGTTAGAGTCGGAGAATAGACCATGAGGCAACTAGAGCTGTCATTTTGGGGGAGGGGGGGCTGAGATGATGAAATTTTTCTAAGTGACTCAAGTAGTTTTGTTGTATTTATGGATTGTGATGGTAACTTGTATTTAGATGTTTGGTTATGTAAGTGCATTTGGCTGTTTGATTATGGATTGAATATTTGGCAGTCATGTATTTTGGATGTTGTTATGGTTGACAATATTTTAATGGTATTGACTGTTTTATGGTAATATTTATTTTCCAATATAACTGCATTTTACCATGAAAAATGTTGGTGAAAACCTACAAAAATGTAGCCATATACACTAATTTATAATTCTTCATGTTGGCAAAATATAAAAATTGTGTTGGCAAAGATTAAAAGTGTGTTGGCAAAAGTTAGAACTGTTCATATATAAGTGTAGCCATAGTGTTAAAGTTGTTGGTAAAGATGTCAAAGTGTTTCACAATTTAATATTACACTAGACCTCATGAGTGTTAGCATAGGTCTATAGCTACGCAAATATTTGTGTCACTAAATATATAAAAGTGTGGCGCCAAGTCTATGACAACACAAAATCTAGTGTAGGCGCATGACAAGAAATGTGTTGGCATAGAAGTGCATTGTTACACTTTTTTCGTATGTTACCAAAAACTAGCAAAGTGTTACCTTAGACCCCTATGGTTGCGGCCGTTTTTGTAACACTTTCAAATTTGGTCAAAGTGTAGCCGTAGCTTGTTTTTTTGCCTTCAGCAACACTTTTTGGACTTTTGAACACAGTTTTTCAGGTGTTGCAGAAACCCATATATGGTGTAGTGAAATAATCAAAAAACAAGCAAAACAACTAAATTCCAGAAATAAAAATAAAGCAATAAAAATTATTGGGTTGCCTCTCAACAAGTGCTAATTTAACGTCTTCAGCCTGACGCCTTTATCACTCAGTATCCAAAGCATATGATGAGGCCTTTTCATGCCACTTGACTTTTCCTCCTTTGAAAACTACACATTTAGAGGGATATAATGGAGCTAGTCTTATACCTTCACCGCTCTCAAATGTAATTATGAAGCTTTCAATCTCCTCATCAGTAGGAATACAAAATCAATCTTTAAACACTCGGAATGGGAGGACTCTATATTATTCACCCCTTTTGGGGTTTTAACTTTGAAGACCACATAATCCTCTTCCTCGTGTTCTTTTGAGATGAAGGAGGTTTCTTACGCCTTATCCAGTGGTAGTAATCATGGAGGACTATGATCTATATCATATTGCAATGGTGGAGGTAAACTTGAAAAAGAATAATCTTCAGTAGCCTGCAACATAGAGCAACACTCGTCATAAACAATGCCCCTTTCTTCAAGCTCTATCCTATAACGCTTTTAAGTGAAATTGAAACTGTTCTTGTTCTAGCGCCCGTCGCTCCAACCATTCCCCATACCACTTTTTATCCTCTTCTGACTACTTAGGATCAGTACGCCAATCATAATGTTCATCAACTTTATCCATTCCAAAAAATAAAAATAAAAAAACACATGTAACAAAATAAAAACAACAAAAACAAAAAATAGAAAAAAATATCTAAAGTAAAACCACAAACACTTATCGTAATATCAATACTAATAAAAATAAATTAGTCCCGGCAACGGCGCCAAAATACTTGTTCGCTAATTATTTTACTACCCACAAGTGTACGAAGTAATTGTAGAAAGTGGCGAGTAAGGTCGTATTCCACAGAGACTAATTACTTCTATTTTATTAATTACTAGATCATAGCGATTCTAATTTTATCTAGACGATTGATAATTGGAAGAATGATTATCTAAAAGATAAACATAATAAAACTAAATTAAACAAGCAGTATTTTTCGAATCAAAGAGAATTTTGAGAGTTCCAAAAGATAGATTCCAAGGTTGGGTTTTCATTGATTGCTAAGCTTAGTCGGAATTGATTTAACTAATAATATCTTAAAGTCCATCTCGAGATGCATTAAAACGTAGATTAAATAACTTATAATGACGTCTCCATCTATTATAAATTATCTAACTCCAAAAAGTTCATAAAATCAAGTATCATCATAGTTTATCACCGGTTTCTCAATCTCGCAATTAATTATGTCAAATACCCGAGACCTATTAACGCACTCTTCTCTCGAATCATGAGCAATTAAGTTAAACATGTAAAAACTTTTATCAAGCATTCTAACATGAATTATAATCAGGTATTTGAAAAAGGAAGTATATATATATATATATATATATATATATATATTCATCAGTCCTTCAAAACCATAGCAATTCAACGTACTCTCACACCCGGAATCTAACAAGTTTAGCTGGACTTGGTGAAAAGAGAAAGATCAATCATCATGATGTTCAACATGCTCAAGCTAAATAAAACAACAAAACAAGTAAAAGATAGAGAGAAGGTAAAGCTCGGATGATTTTTTGGTCGGTCTTGATTCAAGCCTTTCTTCATATTCCTTCAAGTGTTCCTCAGAAAGTGTATTTTGTTCTGGACTGTGACACGACACGGTCGTGTCGGTGCCCGTGTGTGTCTGACACGGCCGTGTCTGTGCCCGTATGTGTCTGACATGATTTGTTTTGTCGTCTTTTTCGCTCAATCTACATGTTCGTGTCTCGTTTCTTTGATAATTGGGATCAGGATCTTACTTGGTGAATAGTGGCCTTATAAATGGCTCAATATAACCCTGAAATCTCATAAAAACACAAAAGCATAATCGAGTCCAACAAAATAAAGAACTAATGAACAATAATACAATTCTAACACATTTATGTATAATTAAGCTCAACAAAAGCACCTAAAATATGTGTAAAAATACATGTTAACAAGGTCCAACGCCCACGAACCAAGACTAGCCGAGCCAAGACATGCCATGCTGAGCCGAGCCGACTGATCGGACGGGCGGGCGAATGCGAGCATGTGGACGAGCCACCTCCAAGACTGTAATACCCGTAATTTTTATTCCCCGGAAATTTTCTATTTTTGGCGGAAGTCTATTTTGATGACTTGCTTGGGACCGTTTCGTCATCCTGAGAATGATTAATTCTACACTTTTTGTCATCCGAGTTCGTTTCGGTATCGTTCTGTTGAATTCCGTGTTCTTTAGCGACTTTTCCACGTATGAGTTCGACTTTGTTAAATCACCATAAATTCTTGGAAACTCCAAAAATTCTGAATCTTGGCAATATTATAAAGCATCGAGTTAGCTTTCCAATGGTTCAAACGGTGAGTCAATCGGAGTCCAGACGAGGGAGTTATGGTCGAAATAGCTAAGTCACTCTCATTTTCAGATCGGCCAAAACCGCACTTTGTACCCGGTGCCGCGGCACACACAGGCTGAGCCGCGGCACCTGCCGAGCCACAGGAGCGAATTTTGGGCCTGTGCCGCGGCACACATATCTTGAGCCGCGGCACACATGATTACCCTATATCTGCGTTTTTGTGCGATTCAACCGATACTTTTCCCATTTCTTCACTTGGGCACGAGAGGAGGTTTGAGAGGAAGATGTTTCTTCACCTATCACTTGAGTGTGTGATTTCTCTTCATCTCTTTTCGATTGTGAAGCTCGGATCATCGATCTATCGCGTGCTCTTCGAATCATAGTGCTTGGATCTTCAAGAGGTAATTTCTTCAACATCTTGGATTTCGATTTTGTATTGGGTAATGATGTTTTGGATGTTAAAATCATGGGGTATGAAGTGATATACGCATGATTATGGACATGTTGGGGTATTCATCGGATTATTGAAAGATTATTCAAGAACACTTTGAATTTTGTGTTGGAAATTGAGGATTTTGTTTGACTTCATCCTTTTAATCCGTAGTAATTTAGATTAGTGATGGATTGATGATTATTTAGGTGTACTCTATCGTTTCCATCGTTATTCCACGGTTGGATTGTATTGGTTCGTCGTTTGGTTGAGTTATTAGTCGACGCCTTGAAGGTGTCCGACAAAAGGTCTAAGAGGGGGGTTTGTGCGTTGTACGATTATTATTCATCGTACGATTGTTGATTTATCATTTATATGACTTAGGGACGAAATCCTTGTGAAGAACTCAAGTCGGAACCCTTCCGTTCGTTGTCTTCTTTGTAGTTCAAGCTTCCCGGTCGAACCGTGTTCTTCGGGATCTTCGGTAACGTTTATTAAGGCAAGTATACATTTATGATTGTACGTTCTCGACTTTGAAAGTATGAAATATTGATGATATGATTATTTCTAGCCACTCCGGGACGGGCCTATGGTCCTCTCGAGGGTTTCGTAGCCTGCAGTGCGATTCCATGGTTGATATGAACGAACCGTTTCTACGGCATTCATATGAAATAATGTTGGCATGTAATGAACGAACCGTTTGTGGCATTCCTACATGTAACGGCGTATGATATGAACGAACCGTTTCTCGGCATTCACATACGTCTTGAGATTTAGTTATTAGGAATACTAGTCTTAAATTGATGAATTGACGGATATTGATGAATTGACGGATTACATTTACTTTATTGTCGAGGAGTATTATGTTTCATATTGTTATACTTGCACTAGCTATTCGACGGCTAACCCCTTTATGGGGAAATACGTTTCATGTATTTCGAGTTCGGGAGAGCGGACGAGGCAGTGCAGGTCGGCATGAAGATGATGGGCAAATGTGATCATGTCTTGTCTCTGGTTATTTTCTTGGATTCCTCCATTCGGTGTTGTTGTCTTGGAATGGATTTTTAAATACTCGAGTATTGTATTTCGCTTTCCTTGATGTTCCTTTGTGTTGCCGAGGTATTGATTTGTGCAGTGATGTATATGGTTTCATTGGTTATGGTTTTGAATACCATTTGTATCGTCTTTCTTTCTATTGTATGTAGACCTTATCGGTCAAGTTTATAGTTCCGCGTATGTTTAGCCTTGTGGGTCCCACGGCGGGGCTCACGGCGCTGTAATATACCCTGAATAACTTGGGGGCGTTACAGAATATGGTATCAGAGCTTAGGTTTATGGATACCTAGGCTGTCGGTCTTTTGGGTCGATTGAGTCGGCATTTGCCCACAGTATCACTACTCTGCCATCATCACAGTGCGACCGGTACTTGTAAGTCCTCTCACTCTTCTTGTATTCTTCTTAATCGTTTCGTTTATAGCTTGGTATTCTTGGGAATTGGTCACTTCGAGAAGGTGCGATTCGGATTATACTTACGCACGTGTGTGCCTTTCAGAATGTTCGCTGAAAGTAGGAAGAATCGTGGCTGTGATCACGGACGTGAACCCTTCCTTGAGATTTTGTTAAATTGCTAATTGCGATATTGGTGTGTAACGGTATTATGTTGAGACTTTGTTTAGGAGTCGCATGCTAGTATCACGGGAGATCTTCGTCTTCACAGACCTGTAAGTATGTTGTTCGGATTATTCGAAAATTCTTGGTTATCTTGGTGATTTTGGATTTTCCGTTGAAATGTTTGTGCGAGTGATTGCAAGTTTCGAGGACGAAACTTATTTTTAAGGGGGGTAGAGTGTAATACCCCGATTTTTCGGATATTTTTTTTTTTCGTTTATATATTGGATATCATGGATGGTTAATTATGCTCGAGGACGTTGTGAACGTTTGAAAATGTTATTGAATTGAGTATATGTATTGATTTTGCCGTATGCTCGTATTTGGTATGTCATGACTTTGGACAGGAATTGTTGAAATTGGCTAAGTATGGAATTATTAATAACGTTAATAAGGTGAGATTACGTCGTAAGATTGGCATGGTTACGCACGTCAAGGCTAAGGTATTACGTGCGTACGAAGGCATCGGACGTAACCGAGTCTGTGAGGCGGTGGGATCTGTTTCGGCAACTTTCGGCGGAGGATGTTGTGGTGAGTCAACGACGTGTTACGTGCGTTATACGGGGCGTGTTACGACGTAACACAACCATTATCTTGTAGCAAGTCAACGGTATATTACGACGTTATATGGTATGGGTTACGTACGTAATGGATCGCGGAATGAGACAGTGAGATGGTTACGTACGTTATGGATTTTGGATTACGCACGTTAAAGTTGTTACGTACGTTAAGAAAGGACACCTACGTACGTAATGAGAGTGCAATTTATATATTGAAGTGTTGCCTTTCATTTCTCTCACGATCCTTTGAGATATTTCTCTCCAAAACTCGTCCCTCTTCACTTTTAAGAGTGTTCTAAACACATTTAACATGATTGTGAGCTTGGAATCATAGAGATCTTGATGTTCTTGAGGCCATATGATGACTATGATGATTTAATGATTCTTGGAATGGAGTTCAATTATTCTTTCTTCGTGGTTCGTTCATACAAGGTAATCCTCGTATCCCGTTTATAGTGGTTCGTTTTTTTTAAGGATTACTACTTGGGAGGGAGTATGTTGGGAATTGTGTATTTTGATGTTCGTCTTGTATCAATGTAAATGCATAAATTGGACTGTACTTTTATCCGCTGCGTGAGTATTTTTGAAATGGATTTTTGGTATTTTGCCAACTGAAATTTTATTTTGTAAAACCGATTCCCTAAACTGAGTTTTTGGCATTTTAACCTTGATCGTTTTGACGGTATTTGGAAAATGATTTTTTTTAGTATTTGAAAAATATTATCGTCATCGGTCTTTTTAGCATTTTTGGAATGACGTGGAAATTGTGCTTAGCCTGGTAAATCCTTGTGAGAAGGGTTTACGGCGTGTAATATTCCCAGGAGGATCTGGGGTGTTACAATCATGGTATCATGTGATAATGTTATACGAGATTTATTGGAATTGTAATAAGAGATTTCGGATGTTGATATGATTATGGAGATCTTCTTCATATGATGATAAGGGTTTGTGGCGATTCTTGAGATTGTAGGAATGACATGATGAAGAAAATGGTAACATGGAGGTATATACCTCGGATATGTTGTTCTGAACGTGATTTCGGATATTTCATGTCCTTGAAGAACTCTTGAATTATACGAGGTGATGAAAATTTTTAAGAAGTTTTGATGTTTTGAAAATGAATATGGAATATTCATATCTAGAGCTAAACTATGTGTTGGAAATAATATTCGTATAGGAGTACGAATGTGATTATGAGTTTGATGAGACTATTATTCATCTCTGAATTTGGAAGCCCATACGTATGGAGCAAATATTCAAATCGAATGATTGGATTGTTTGATAACCTTTTTAATATGATTATCTATTGTTTTGAACCAGTCGGATGATTCGAATTGATGACGGTCATAAGTAAATTTTAACGATGGATTTACGAGAAGGGAACCTTGTCAATTCGTATTTAAGAATTGAGTTTGGAACATTTAGACCCTTATTATTGGTCCGAATTGGTTGCTGATATGATCATCATATTTCGACTCGTATTGTGGACAGGATTTGTAAGTGTCTGAGTTGGATTGATCAGACTGCGATTAGTCGAGATATGGTGAAACGATGGAGTTGTGGTTTGGTGGTGTTGATTTTGGTCGTCATCGAACTTGTTGATTATTAATCCTTCGTTTTACAATAAGATATGATGTTTGATCATGGATTATGACTGTGGTGTTGCGGTTAAGGTTGAAGGGTTCGCAGATTAACTTGGTCGGGACTGAGGAACTCGTAAGACGAAATCGACTGAATTGGTAACAGTTCGTTGTATTGATATCGAGGCAAGTTTTATACTCGTACTAATCAATGAGACTAATGTTATTGTATAGGCGTACGAATGTGTGTATCATTTCGGGACTTGGCCTCTTTATGATTGTATTGATATCAGGGGATTGGTTGACACGACGCCCGTCGGCAAATTATGCCAAATGTTACTGTTGGTTGTAAATGGCCGGTTCAAGGCATTACGATACTTGTTGGTAAAGTTGCTGTCGATAGCCGGTTCGCGGTATCGATGTATCGATTATTATTGTTCGCGATTAATGTCGTTCAGAGACATCGTTGAATCTTTGTTGTCGAATTGGAACTGTTGCTATGATGTTGCGTTAACCGAATTGGGACGTTTGATATATCCTTTTTTCATCTCCGTTTCGGTGGTCGGTTTAAGACACCGGGACATCTATTCTATCGTATCATTGATTATCGATTGACCGTTCTAAGGCAATCGAGGTATTGAATTGGGATTATCGAAGATAATTCCCATCCGTTGTCAAAGATATTCTCATCCATTGTATCGTTGTTATCAATTGGCCATTCTATGGTAATCGAAGTATTGAATTGGGATTATCAACGATAATTCCCATCCGTTGAATTATTATTGTCGTGTTGACCGATTCAAGGAAGCACACTATTATTCTTGTGAACTCGATAATTTTGTGATCGTTGAGGGTTGAGGATTTCCCGAATTGTAATGTTGTGATTATTGCCGTGTTAATCGGTCCTTAGGGAATTCTGATCCCAGGATGGTTGTTTTGAATATCGTTGGTCGTGTCGATCTTTCATTATTCGTGTGTCATCGTTCACTTGGTGAGTCGTATGATCCGTATTGGATGTTTTATCCCTTGAGTTTCGTTGTCATGTTGTATCGTGGCATATCTGGAATCATGTCTGCGTGCCGATTGGTTATGTGTAAGATTTTTAGCCAGGCACCCGATGGTCATGCGTGGATATTTCCGCATTGGGTGTGCACACGAGACGTAGTTCTTGAGGCTAATTAGGTACATTGTCACACGTATATTACGGATTCCGTATACGGGGTGGACATGTGCACGAACACATTCCGGATCGGGCGTCTTGTGATGTCCCTCTTGAGTTTTATTGGTGATCGTTCGTAGTCCATGTTGTATTGGATATGTCCGACGATTTGCATTTGGTTGTTCATACGCCGAGTATGTCCGGCCGGTTTGCTTCTTTGAGATCTGTATTGTGATGATTCTGACTTTGGGTACATTCGGCTTTCGAGCCATTGTGATGTATCGGTATTTCCGTTGGAGCCTTCGGGCATTATGAATTCGTATCTTTTCGGCATTGGTTTGGTTTACCTTCGGGTAATGTATTGTTGTGTTCTATATTGATGATTCGCCGTTTGGGCGTAAGTTTGATTCTTGTGCATCTCGTTGAGTTTTCTGTGAAATATTTCTTCCCCCTACATGTTTTAAGTTTCGGGACGAAACTTCTTTTAAGGAGGGTAGAATGTAATACCCGTAATTTTTGTTCCCCGGAAATTTTCTATTTTTGGCGGAAGTCTATTTTGACGACTTGCTTGGGACCGTTTCGTCATCCTGAGAATGATTAATTCTACACATTTTGTCATCCGAGTTCGTTTCGGTATCGTTCTGTTGAATTCCGTGTTCTTTAGCGACTTTTCCACGTATGAGTTCGACTTTGTTAAATCACCATAAATTCTTGGAAACTCCAAGAATTATGAATCTTGGCAATATTATAAAGCATCGAGTTAGCTTTCCAATGGTTCAAACGGTGAGTCAATCGGAGTCCAGACGAGGGAGTTATGGTCGAAATAGCTAAGTCACTCTCATTTTCCAGATTCGGCCAAAACCGCTTTGTACCGGTGCGCGGCACACACAGGCTGAGCCGCGGCACCTTGCCGAGCCACAGGAGCGAATTTTGGGCCTGTGCCGCGGCACACATATACTGAGCCGCGGCACACATGACAGATTACCCCTATAACTGCGTTTTTTGTGCGATTCAACTGATACTTTTCCCATTTCTTCACTTGGGCACGAGAGAGGAGGTTTGAGAGGAAGATGTTTCTTCACCTATCACTTGAGTGTGTGATTTCTCTTCATCTATTTTCGATTGTGAAGCTCGGATCATCGATCTATCGCGTGCTCTTCGAATCATAGTGCTTGGATCTTCAAGAGGTAATTTCTTCAACATCTTGGATTTCGATTTTGTATTGGGTAATGATGTTTTGGATGTTAAAATCATGGGGTATGAAGTGATATACGCATGATTATGGACATGTTGGGGTATTCATCGGATTATTGAAAGATTATTCAAGAACACTTTGAATTTTGTGTTGGAAATTGGGGATTTTGTTTGACTTCATCCTTTTAATCCGTAGTAATTTAGATTAGTGATGGATTGATGATTATTTAGGTGTACTCTATCGTTTCCATCGTTATTCCACGGTTGGATTGTATTGGTTCGTCGTTTGGTTGAGTTATTAGTCGACGCCTTGAAGGTGTCCGACAAAAGGTCTAAGAGGGGGGTTTGTGCGTTGTACGATTATTATTCATCGTACGATTGTTGATTTATCATTTATATGACTTAGGGACGAAATCCTTGTGAAGAACTCAAGTCGGAACCCTTCCGTTCGTTGTCTTCTTCGTAGTTCAAGCTTCCCGGTTGAACCGTGTTCTTCGGGATCTTCGGTAACGTTTATTAAGGCAAGTATACATTTATGATTGTACGTTCTCGACTTTGAAAGTATGAAATATTGATGATATGATTATTTCTAGCCACTCCGGGACGGGCCTATGGTCCTATGAGGGTTTCGTAGCCTCTGGTGCGATTCCATGGTTGATATGAACGAACCGTTTCTACGGCATTCATATGAAATAATGTTGGCATGTAATGAACGAACCGTTTTGACGGCATTCCTACATGTAACGGCGTATGATATGAACAAACCGTTTCTACGGCATTCACATACGTCTTGAGATTTAGTTATTCCGGAATACTAGTCTTAAATTGATGAAATGACGGATATTGATGAATTGACGGATTACATTTACTTTATTGTCGAGGAGTATTATGTTTCATATTGTTATACTTGCACTAGCTATTCGACGGCTAACCCCTTTATGGGGGAAATACGTTTCATGTATTTCAGGTTCCAGGAGAGCGGACGGTGCCGGTCGGCATGAAGATGATGGGCAAATGTGATACTGTGTCTTGTCTCCGGTTATTTTCTTGGATTCCTCCATTCAGTGTTGTTGTACTGGAATGGATTTTTAAATACTCGAGTATTGTATTTCAGTTTCCTTGATGTTACGGCCTGTGTTGCCGAGGTATTGATTTGTGCAGTGATGTATATGGTTTCATTGGTTATGGTTTTGAATACCATTTGTATCGTCTTTCTTTCTATTGTATGTAGACCTTATCGGTCAAGTTTATAGTTCCGCGTATGTTTAGCCTTGTGGGTCCCACGGCGGGGCTCACGGCGCTGTAATATACCCTGAATAACTTGGGGGCGTTACAAAGACTTGGTCCATAGTTGTAATATCTTGAAATTCTATTGCGATTGTTTAATGTTATTTTTATCCGAGCTATATTGTACAGGATGGAATCTGTGCCCTATGGATAAAATAATAGAAAGACCGAGGCAACTGTACTTATATAATTGTCGTATTTGGTAGACAATTACAATTGAGGATATCGTGTATCAGGTTGTCGCACTTTCGATATAGAGTATATCGTATGAGAATATTATTGAATCCAGTATACGTATTCAGTATGCCGTATGTTCGTTTTCAGTATGTCGAGACAGGTGGTAACAGTTAAAATTGGCTAAGTATAGAATACTTAGCGTACGCTAATGTTTAAGACTTACGTACGCTAAATCACAAGAGTTACGTACGTTATGGCTGAGACATTACGTACGTAACATGGGAATCAGACGATTGAGTCTCGGTCGGCAGGTGGGACCCTGTGTCGGCAGCTTTCGGCGGAGGATGTGGACAGCGAGTCAACCTCGGCCATTACGTACGTTATGCATGGCGTATTACGTACGTAATGTGGGTGGTACTGTAGCAAGTCAACGTACATGTTACGTTCGTTATGAAGGAAACATTACGTACGTAAGCATGTTAACAAAACAGGACAGTTAGTTTTGGGATTAGCATTACGTACGCTATCAAGGATGGCTAACGTACGTAATGCGTGTTACGTACGTTAACCTTGGTGTGTTACGTACGTAACGAACAGAAATGTTTTATAAGTGGATGCCCGTCTTTCATTTCCTTCGATGTTTCTTTTCGTTTTTCGTCTTCAAACTTTGAGAGAGAGAGAGAGAGATGTTGGCCTTCCTAAGTCGATTTTGAGCTTGAGGACTTGGATTTGAGGCTTGGATATGGAAGTATGGATGATTCTTGAAGGGTTTGATTGGGTTATTCATGTTCTAGAGGTATGTTGGATAATCCTCCTTTTCATTTCGGATTTTTGATGTTGTTATTGATAAATGATTCGTATGAAGAGGATTAAGATGTTGTTGTTTCGATTCTTGAGGTTATATGAATTATATGTTGAAGGAAGATGGTGATATGATGGTTTATACCTTGATTATGTCGTTATGATTATGGAATCGTAGTAATCTCGATATTCTTGGTGGTTTGTTGCGATTCATGATGTTATGAGAAGTATATGTTGAAGAACATGATAATATACACCTTGAATCATGAATGAGGATTTGTTTAGATGTTAGAGGATATCGAATTACGTGGTTTTGATGGTTATGAACAAGGTTTTGAATCATTTAGTGTTCTTGAGGAACTACTTGATGAATTTAACATAGCAAGACGGTCGTAGGTTGAATTATCGGTATCTTTAGATATGAAGGTCGAATGTTCGTTGATTGTTATCGGATATGTGTTAATTGATTACTTCAATAGGTTGAGATTATTAATCGGTGATTATAACCGTATGTTGCGGTCATGTTCGAGTATGTTCGTGAATTGCTTCGGTCGGGGCCGAGGAGCTCGTAGACGAAGGCATTGTGACTGGTAGCGGCTTCATCATCATCGTATCGGTATCGAGGCAAGTTATTACTTGCTCAGTTATAATGTTTAATGAATGGTTTCAGTTTCATTTCGTTTATAATGCATATAACAATGATTATTACTGCAAATTCTGGAGATTTGGATTATGTGTTGTCTTTCCGATTCTGGGAGTTAAATCATAAGGTTTATGATTCATTTCGGTTATTGGAATTTTAGGTATCGAAGATACATTATGATAAAGACGAGGATATGAGTATCTGCAGTCCATGGTACGTTTGGGTTGCCGAGCATTGTGGATAATCATCGGTGGTGATTTGGCATCGAGATTGCTTCCGAAGGACTCGGGGCAAGTATCTTATATCGATTCAGTTAGTGTTAGTGATTTGATCATGCATATTGTCATTCATGTTGTCGAACATGAGGTCGTCTTAGTGGATTTGTCATATTGTCGTTCATGTTCTGTTTGTTCATGTTGATGAACATATTGATTTGCATATGTGTATGCATAATTGTATTGTTTATGTTATAAATGATCCGATGGGATCATGAGGATCTATGCTGAGGGCGCTGGATCGAATGTCCACCATGCGTTGGTTCGACGGGATCATCATGGGGATCTATGCTGAGGGCGCTGGATCATTGGACAGGTTTTCCACCATGCGTTGGTTCGACGGGATCATCACGGGGATCTATGCTGAGGGCGCTGGATCGTTGGATTACCAATATTGTGTTGATGGAATCTTGTGAATTCGCATCATTGATTTTATCATCTGTTGTTGTTCATATGTGTATTGTTGATTATCCACCTTATGCTGATCTGATAGGATCAACAAAGGGATCTATGCTGAGGGCGCTGGATCGTCGGATTTCCATTGAGTATACATGATTGTTATTGTTGTGATCATATTGACGTGGTCATATGAGTATGCATTTGTAGGTCTTGTGTTAGGACCGTGTCCGTATTGCATTGATCTAATCTCGGATTAGACTGATATGATTGTCGTGGCACTTCATATCTCGAGGTATGTTCCGTATTTCCTTTGATATTTGTCTTTGATGGACAATCGGTTATCGTCTTGGGATTTGATGATGTTATTCGTATTGGTCAGAACTGGTATATTTCCGTATCATGAGTTGGTAATGATAGTTTGAGAATCTTGAGTATTGTTTGAGGTATAATACAGATATTAGGTTCGAGTTTATTGGTTAATCGAGTACGAGATGTGAAATGTGATAATGGTTATTCTGATGAGAATTACTTGAGTAAGTAATGTTATGGCGGTGAGATTACGTTGGTCGTATTCTTATGTTGTATTCTCATTGGTATGTAATTATTAATGTGATGTGACGGTCATCATTGTTGGATATTATGGCTGACCCCGTCGTGGGATTTCTTTTTAGTTTCTTGGAGTATCGAGCTTATAGCGGTCGTGAAGAGATGAGCTTCCCGGAGGATACTGGCTAGGACATGTTTTGTGCATTGAGTTTCTTGATTGGTTCTTGTATTCCACTGCTAGAGTATCTTTATTGTTGGTCTTTTTCCGCTGCGTGAGTATTTTGAAATGCTCTTTTGGTATCTGGTAACTGAGATTACTTTGGAAATCGTTTTCTACACTTTTGAGTGTCGGCCGTTTGGCCTTGCGATTTCAAATGAGTTTTTACGACGGTTTTTGATAAATGGATTTTATAAGTCTTTGTGAATTTTTAAAGATAGTACCGTCGTTGGCCTCTTGGGCATTTGTAAATGTTTGCGAAAATTTCTTTTAGCCTTGTGGGTTCCATATCGGGCCCCACGGCGCTGTAATATTTCCGGTTAAATCTGGGGGTGTTACAGAATATGGTATCAGAGATTAGGTTGAGAAAACCTAGGCATTTGGGTCGAGTTGGCTCGTGTTTTGTTGCGTCATTCGAGTTGTCGATTGACTAATACTAGAGCAGTGAGCTTTTGTATTCACTCAGGCTTGTACGTTATGTGATTTACCAGTGTCGTACTGGGTTTGTTGTAAACTTTTTTAAATGGTGTTAACGTGATATATTGTGTTCTTGAGTTGCACTGATTTTGCAAAATGCGTGTTTTGAAAATATCTGTGTCGAGTATTTTCTTGAGTTGAGACATGTGCCAGTATCACGGGGAATCGTCGGCTTCACGATCTGTAAGTATTTGGATTTTTGAATTGCATTGAGATTTATTGCTGTTCTATAGTTGATATGCCTTGAGATTCAGCAGAATATTATGTGTCACGGTATGAGACGACAGAGTTGAGACAGGATTGATGATCTTGAGAAACTGATTTTGGAAATCAGTATGTTGGTTGGATTTTGGAACGGAATTGTGCATTTGGGAGAAATCTTGTGCATGGTTGAGAAAAACATGTAGTCATGATAGATCATTTTGTGATACATGAAACCGCTTTTGAACATTTGAAAATGATACTTTTCAAAATGAATGTTTCACGGATGTTTTACGGAAAATGATTTTTGGGCCGAGACCCAATTGATTTTGAAATAGTTTTGTAACTCAGGACTTGGAGTCCTAAAAGAGTTTTCTACTTTTTAAACTTCTTGTAATGCGGAACTAGATACGGGCTGAGACCCTAATGTTTCAAAAGACTTTTTCTTGTTTTCTAAAACTCTCGAGATTTGTAAAACACTTTACCAATCGTTTACTTATCTTATTTCCGCCTTTCGAGGCTTTGGTTTACTTGTTCAAATGGAACTTCTCGGGAAGTCTTTCGCTGTGTTTGATTTGTTGATTTGTTTCAATGTTTTGTCATATCATATTTGAGGTGATCCAGGATGGATTAAGGATTGACATTGCGAGTAGTATGTGGAGGAGGAGTTTTTATCAGAGTCTATATATTGAGATTTTGGAATTTCATCGTGTGGTTTTCCGATGGAATATCAGTGAATTTGGTGACGAGCCGAATTGGTATACAGGAGTATGGATATGGACAAGCATTTGCATAAATTCTATTTTATTTAATCGTGTGTATTCTGTAACACCCCAAACTAGGCGGATATTACAGTGCCGTAGATCCCCAACTGGGACCCACCAGGCAAATGAAAATGAATGAATTACACAAGATAAATGTAGTACCGAACTACATTACAACAATAATTACTCCGATGAGGAGTTTAGTTACAACACACCAGGACAACACCGAATACTAGTGTATTTTATATGAAGATAAAATACACAACACTGAATGAAACGGAGTATTCAAATGAAAGTCTGCAGCGGAAAATAAAGGACAATAACATGAATAACTGAAAGATCGGGGCCCCCTACTAGTATCACTAGGACTCCTCGCCGTCAACGTGCTCTCCCCGTGCGTTTGCCTGGCCATAACCTGAAAAACAAAATCCCCAAACGGGGTCAGTTACAAAGAACAACAATCCTCAAGAGTTGAAAATACACAATCATGATTATATGTAGTATAAACCACAAGTTCGATCAAAATGAAACGGTTAGATTATAACCCAATCTTGTTGAAAACATACGCAATCAAACATGCTATATGAATCAACTAACAGTACGGCTCAAAGAGTGGCGCCACACTGCGCCCGGGATGGAAATGTGTCCGTGCACAAGCCACCAACGATCGAATACACGCGTGGTCTTGTACCTAATCAGTCTCACGAAACAATCAATCTCGTGTGCACAGTCCAATGTGAGGCCACCAACCAACACACGACTATAATGTGCCCGACATGAAAATCCTACACATACCAACCGGCACTCCAGTATGACCCGGAATGCCACGATATAACAAAAGTGACATCGAAAATGAATAATGACTCACCGAGGTGGAATGGTAACGAAATAAATGACAGCTCAATGAAAAGATTGGAACCGTCGTTCCTTATGACTGAAACGATTAATTGATAACAACAAGTTTTGATATGATTAATATAATGATGAATGAGTTATGATTATGAATGAACAACAACAAAAGGGATGAATATCCTTTTAACCGAGTAAGAATTAACTTACTCAACAACGATGAAGAATGTCCGTCCACGAACAACGTCCTAATTGAGATATCGGTCGCTCGAACAACCTTAAATAAATATAATTACCAACAATCCGTTCAATATACGAATCAAACACGAATATAACGAACTCAAAACGTCGATACGATTAAACTAAGTCCATAGAGGCATTAAATCAAACACGTTGCGACCAAACTCCGATTGTTTACAATCAAACCTCAATATACCAATATGAAATCCTCCAAGAAGTGTTTCAAACCAACAAAACATCTCCAATACGATCAATAATCCGTTATAAATATCCAAAAACGTGATTATAACAACAATTAGTCGAAAATCCCCAATTCCAACTCGATTTTCAAGGTGTTCTCGAATAATTCCTCAATAATCCAATGAATCCTTATACAAACTCATAATCATATACATATCCCTTCATACAACATGATTATAACGTCCAAAACATCATATCTCAACACAAAATCGAAGTCCAAAGTGTTGAAGGAATTACCTCTTGATGATCCAAGTACTTTAATCCGAAGAACACGCGTTAGATTGATTATCTGGGCTTCACGATCGAAAGGAGATGAAGAAAATCAAACACCCAAATGATTTGTGAAGGAAAAACCCTCCCTCAAGCTTACTCTCTCGGTTGAAGGTGAAGAAAAGGGGAAAAATGGTGAAATCTTTGAAAAAAGCGAATTTAAGGGAGTTGGTGCTGCTAGGACACGGCCGTGCCCGATCGGCACGGTCGTGTCGCCTGGTGGCGATAGTTGGCCGACAGGGGACTCGGCCGTGTCCCGCTTGACACGGTCGCGGCGCGAGGGCCTCCGGCGATGACCCGTCCGGCAATGACTTCGGCATGACTCGATCGGCTGCCGACGACACGGTCGGGCGTGTCGGCGATCGCTTCGGCTTATCCGGAAGGGTTCGACTCGGCCGTGCTGCGACACGGTCGGGTCTGAGGCGAACACCCGGCACTTTTCGGACGAGTGCGGCACGGGCCGTGTCGGACGACACGGCCGAGTTCGTTCGGCGTGATCGGCCAAAAGCGAAAAATGAGCGGTTGAGCTAAAATAACTCTCTCGTCAGGACTCGATTGACTCACGTTTGAACCATTGGAAAGCTAACTCGATGCTCTATAATATTGCAAGATTTAGAATTTTGGAGTTACCAAAAATTAATGGTGATCTAACAAAGTCGAACTCATATGAGGAAAGTTGAAACAATGAACAATAACGATACACAACTCAAGTTTTTCCGAGCGGTGAACACGGTGAAAGAACATGATTAATGAATGATTATAATTGAGTGAAAATCCACAGAGTGACAATCACCGAATGAAATTACTGAATGATAATGACTGAATTACAACCGGGTATTACATACACCCCCCCTTAAAAGAGTTTCGTCCCCGAAACTAGGGGTCAAACAACTCAGGATAACACTCCCGCATATTCTCCTCGGTTTCCCAAGTGGCCTCTTCGACTCCGTGACTAGACCACTGAATCTTGACCAAAGGGATCGTCTTGTTCCTCAACTGTTTGATTCGCCGCTCTAACACTCGTACAGGACGCTCCTCGTACGAATGATCATCCACGATCTCGATTTCGTCGGGCGAAGTATGTGACTCGGGTCGGCAATAGACTTCCGCAACTGAGAGACGTGAAACACATTATGAATCCTGCTCAAAGCCGGAGGTAAAGCCAATCGATAAGCTAACTCGCCTACTCGATCCAAAATTTCAAATGGTCCAATGAATCTCGGACTCAACTTCCCCGTTTTCGAAGCGGAAAATACCTCGACTGGGATACCTTGACCAAAACATGGTCACCCGTCTCGAACTCTAGTGGTCGACGACGATTTCACGCATATGATTTCGCCGACTCGAAATGTCAACATACGACTCTTGATCAAAGCTACCTTCTCCCGGGCGGCTATAAGCATGTCGGGTTCGGTGCCGATTGATTCTGACAAGTCATCCCAACACAAAGGAGATCGACAACGACGACCGTACAAGTCCTCGTAAGGTGCCATCTTAATGGAGGCATGCCAACTATACTGTACGTGAACTCGATCAGTGGTAGTTGGGCTTCCCAATCGTCCTTCCAATCGAGGACGCATGCCCTCAACATGTCCTCTAATGTCCGAATAGTTCTCTCCGATTGTCCGTCTGACCGAGGATGAAAGGCGATCGAGATTAAGCTGAGTTCCCTTAGCACGATGAACTGATTTCCAAACATGTGACACAAACCGTCCGTCACGATCGGAAACGATACTTTTAGGAGTACCGTGAAGTCTCACTATCTCATTGATGAACAATGGGCGATCTCTTGGGACTCCACATATCCTTGATTTCAAGAAAATGAGCTAAATTAGTAAAGCGATCCGCGATCACTCGGATCGTATTTATGCCCGACGACTCGTCGGCAATTCGTGATGAATTCCATAAAAATGTCTTTCCACTTCCATTACGGAATAGGGATCGGTATCGCATACTCGCCATTGAGGTTCCATCTTGACTTGTTGTGAGTTAAGCATCTCGAAACAAATTCTGCGACTTCTCGCTTCATATTACTCCATCGGTAATTTTGTTTCAAGTCTTTGTACATCTTCTGGACCCCGGATGAACAGAATAAGGGGTAGCATGAGCTTCTCTCAAAATAGAGTTTTTCAACTCGTCATTCGCCGGTAAACACATCCGATTCTTAAATCTCAAAAGTCCATCCTCGTGGATCACGAATCCAGGGGCTTTCCCCTGAGCCACATCCTCAAGAATGCGCAACAATGCTGGGTCTGAACCCTGATTCTCCCTGATTGTATCCTCAAGAGATGATGAAATCTCTAACATACAAAGCTGTCCCTGAATTCGCTGAAGCCAGACCTCGATATCGGGTCTAAGGAATTCCTGTTGGAGCTCCTTCTGAATTGTTAAACGAGCAAGCATCTGCTCCTGAACGGACTTACGACTCAAGGCGTCGGCGACAATGCTCGCCTTGCCCGGGTGGTAAAGGATATCGATATCAAAATCTTTGATTAATTCCAACCACCATCTCTGTCGCATATTTAACTCCTTCTGAGTAAATATATACATCAACTCTTGTGATTGGTGAAGATCTGGCAGGTGATGCCATAAAGGTAACGACGCCAAATTTTCAACACGAAAACCACGGTTGCTAGCTCCGTCCGTGGGTTGGATAATTAACCCTAATCAGGAAACATCGGATTTCCTTAACATCTTTCGGAGGTTGCAAATCTCGGATAGCCTCCGTCTTCGAGGGTCGACACGAACTCGCGAGATGAAATTACATGCCCGAGAAAGTCACTTCGGACCTCGAACTCATATTTGGAAAACCTTCCATAAAGTTGCTCTCGTCTCAACACGTCGAGAACTCCGATGAAGATGAACCTCGTATTCCTCTCGGCTACGAGAATAAATCAAAATGTCGTCGATGAAGAAAACAACAAACTGATCCAAAAAGTCGATGAAAACCCGATTCATTAACCCCCATGAATACCACAGGTGCAATAGTTAGCCCGAACGGCATAACTACGAACTCATAATGACCATAACGTGTATGAAACGCTGTCCTCGCGATATCCGACTCTCGAATCCGCAACTGGTGATATCCAGATCTTAAGTCGATCTTGGAAAATCCGAAGCTCCACGAAGTTGATCTAAAAGATCATCAATACGAGGTAAAGGATACTACTCTTGATCATTACCCTTTTCAACTCCTGGTAATTAATACACACACGAGACGAGCCATCCTTCTCCTTGACAGATCACACTGGTGCTCCTCACGGGGACGCAATCGGTCGGAGATAACCTTTCTCGAACTATTCCTCAAGTTGAATCTTCAACTCCTGCATTACAGTCGGGGCCATCCGATACGGTGCCTTCGATAAAGGGGCGTCTGGCTCAACTCACTCTGAATTCCCTTACTCTATGTGAAGGCAACCGGATAACTAAATGCGGAAATACATCGTCAATCGATGACAATGATACCACGAATGATTGAACATTTCGATTGCCCTAGAATGGTCAATCGATAAAAAGAGATACCAATAATGATTGAACAACTCGATTGCCTTAGAAAGGTCAATCGATGAAGATGATACAATGAATGATTGAATAACTCGATTGCCCTAGAAAGGCCAATCGATGAAAATGATACAATGAATGATTGAATGACTCGATTGTCTTAGAAAATCCAATCGATGGAAATAATACAAGGAATGATTGAATAACTCGATTGTTCTAGAAAGGCCAATCGATGAGAATGATACAATGAATGATTGAATAGTTCGATTGCGGAATTTCTCTGCTTTCGTCATAATAATACTTCTTCTGGAACAACGGGGATTACTTCCCTGAAGCACACATTCAACAACCAACGACGGAAAATAGCGACCAAACGCTAATAAACACTGAGGATAGTATTAAGACGGTTAAACCAACTAATACCGAAATTACATCGTCCTAAGATAAATTCACCACGATTAGGTCCACCAACCAATCGCGGTTACTAAGCTTACTTAGGTATGATTCCGAAAATTCTTCCATCGTCAGGTAGACCGATGGTATGAGATCCACAAGCAATAGGACTATCCCGAAATAAGTCTATTCAAGCATGATTCGAAAATGAATGAATGCGGTGTACCAAAGATCAAAAGGTACACACAAGTTGAAATAAAATTACGAGTATACGAAATCGTTCGGGCCACCAGATCGTCGATCCTCCTCATCATATGAATCTAGGCCTTGCAGTCCCGAACCGGACGCTCCGTCTGATAAATACGAGCTCCAACTCTATTTGCTTCCATTGCCTTAAGCAGCGATGACAAAGCGATCGATTAAAGCTTGGTTGCTTCGGGGCCTAAGATGCCACCGGAGCCGACTTGGAGTCCTTTCGGCAAAACGGGCCTTATGCCCAAAATTCCCACAATTATAGCACATGATAGACGGTTTGGACATTGATGCTGAAATGACCAGCGTTCCACAATTGAAACAGTGATGGCGAGGCGGCCGCTCGGGAATGAGATCCCGCACAATTATGCGCCGTAGAAGGTCGCTCGAAACGATAGGGCTCACACGAGGCTTCTTGAAGGTTGGTGACCGCCTTTGGGTTGATTACGCTTCGTTGATTTCTTCTTGAAAGATGAAGGTTGTTGTTCAGCACTTTCCTTAGTAGCCGTCTCATACGGGAGAGTTCTCTCGATTAATCCGGTCAGAGTGGCGCAATGATGATTGAGCAACCGCACATGGGTCATCATGGCTGCATAAAAGTGAGTGGATCAACCCGAACATCTTACGGTCGAGCCGAGTCATGGGCACGATTTCCCGACAACGAGTGATTATTTCTCGGGTTTCGATGCACCGCGGCCTCTCCCCGTGCATCCTGACAGCTCTCTCCATGCGAAGTAGGAAGGTCGCATAATGATTATATTTCCGCATGATTAGCACGTTATGATTATGTCATGAGATGATGAAAATGAGTATACATGCTCTAACTTAGTGATTATATGAATGATTTCTTGAAGTTAAATGATTATCCGATGAAATTCTTGAAATGATTATCTTGAATAACTTAACAAGATTGATAATATGATCATCCAGTTGACAACTGAGTAATGAAATGAATTGAGTAATTAATGAGTTAACATGATCGTCACGATTATTAACGAGTAATGAAATGAATTAAGTGATTGATGAGTTAATATGATCGTCCGATCATAATGAATGATGATGTTTGAGGATTGTTAAATGATGAATGATGAATGAATGACTATTGCCGTAAATTATACCATGGCGTTAGAAGTCTTACGCTTCTTTCGGTCGATTGGCTCGGATTCGCACAGTCACACGTGACGCGAAAGTCCAATGATACTAGTCCGATGACGATGATTTCAAATGAGACATGACTTGGAGGGTAGTATTCAAAACCACGCTCCGATACCAACTCGTAACACCCCAAACTAGGCGGATATTACGGCCGTAGATCCCCAACCGGGACCCACCGTGCAAATGAAAATGAATGAATTACACAAGATAAATGTAGTACCGAACTACATTACAACAATAATTACTCCGATGAGGAGTTTAGTTACAACACACCAGACAACACCGAATACTAGTGTATTTTATATGAAGATAAAATACACAACAGTTGAATGAAACGGAGTATTCAAATGAAAGTCTCAGCTGAAAATAAAGGACAATAACATGAATAATCGAAAGATCGGGGCCCCCTACTAGTATCACTAGGACTCCTCGCCGTCAACGTGCTCTCCCCGTGCGTTTGCCTGGCCATGACCTGAAAAACAAAATCCCCAAACGGGGTCAGTTACAAAGAACAACAATCCTCAAGAGTTGAAAATACACAATCATGATTATATGTAGTATAAACCACAAGTTCGATCAAAATGAAACGGTTAGATTATAACCCAATCTTGTTGAAAACATACGCAATCAAACATGCTATATGAATCAACTAACAGTACGGCTCAAAGAGTGGCGCCACACTGCGCCCGGGATGGAAATGTGTCCGTGCACAAGCCACCAACGATCGAATACACGCGTGGTCTTGTACCTAATCAGTCTCACGAAACAATCAATCTCGTGTGCACAGTCCAATGTGAGGCCACCAACCAACACACGACTATAATGTGCCCGACATGAAAATCCTACACATACCAACCGGCACTCCAGTATGACCCGGAATGCCACGATATAACAAAAGTGACATTGAAAATAAATAATGACTCACCGAGGTGGAATTGTAACGAAATAAATGACAGCTCAATGAAAAGATTGGAACCGTCGTTCCTTATGACTGAAACGATTAATTGATAACAACAAGTTTTGATATGATTAATATAATTATGAATGAGTTATGATTATGAATGAACAACAACAAAAGGGATGAATATCCTTTTAACCGAGTAAGAATTAACTTACTCAACAACGATGAAGAATGTCCGTCCACGAACAACGTCCTAATTGAGATATCGGTCGCTCGAACAACCTTGAATAAATATAATTACCAACAATCCGTTCAATATACGAATCAAACACGAATATAACGAACTCAAAACGTCGATACGATTAAACTAAGTCCATAGAGGCATTAAATCAAACACGTTGCGACCAAACTCCGATTGTTTACAATCAAACCTCAATATACCAATATCAAATCCCCCAAGAAGTGTTTCAAACTAACAAAACATCTCCAATACGATCAATAATCCATTATGAATATCCAAAAACGTGATTATAACAACAATTAGTCGAAAATCCCCAATTCCAACTCGATTTTCAAGGTGTTCTCGAATAATTCCTCAATAATCCAATGAATCCTTATACAAACTCATAATCATATACATATCCCTTCATATAACATGATTATAACGTCCAAAACATCATATCTCAACACAAAATCGAAGTCCAAAGTGTTGAAGGAATTACCTCTTGATGATCCAAGTACTTTAATCCGAAGAACACGCGTTAGATTGATTATCCGGCTTCACGATCGAAAGGAGATGAAGAAAATCAAACACCCAAATGATTTGTGAAGGAAAACCCTCCCTCAAGCTTACTCTCTCGGTTGAAGGTGAAGAAAAGGGGAAAAATGGTGAAATCTCAAAAAACGAATTTAAGGGAGTTGATCGTGCCGGACACGCCGTGCCGATCGGCACGGTCGTGTCGCATACCGGCCGATATTTGGCCGACAGGACTCGACCGTGTCCTCGCTTGACACGGTCGCGGCGCGGAGGGCCTCCCGACAGTGACCCGTCCGACAAATGACTCAAGATGACTCGATCGCGCTGCGACGACACGGTCGGGCGTGTCGGCACGCTCGCTTATCCGGAAGGGTTCGACTCGCCGTGCTGCGACACGGTCGGGTCTGAGGCGACACTTCGCACTTTTCGGACGAGTACGCACGGGCCGTGTCGGACGACACGGCCGAGTTCGTTCGGCGTGATCGCCAAAATCGAAAATGAGCGGTTGAGCTAAAACGACCATAACTCTCTCGTCCGGACTCCGATTGACTCACCGTTTGAACCATTGGAAAGCTAACTCGATGCTCTATAATATTGCAAAGATTTAGAATTTTTGGAGTTACCAAAAATTAATGGTGATCTAACAAAGTCGAACTCATATGAGGAAAGTTGAAACAATGAACAATAACGATACACAACTCGAAGTTTTTCCGAACGGTGAACACGGTGAAAGAACATGATTAATGAATGATTATAATTGAGTGAAAATCCACAGAGTGACAATCACCGAATGAAATTACTGAATGATAATGACTGAATTACAACCGGGTATTACATATTCGAAAAGAATTTTTATCGAGAACTTGGCACCACCGAGCCGATTTAATTTTTAAAATTGATTTTGTGGTCTTACGAAAATTTATGTTTTTGAGTTTTCAAACTCTTGAAAGAATTTTCGAAAATTTGTCTTTTGACAAGACTATATGATTTCAAACTGGTTTTGAAAATGTGATTGATAACCAAACGCATTTAGTGTATATTACATATCATGGTGAAGTTGTGAGTGTGACTCACGAACTGGATAATATATCAATGTGGACGAGGAATAGGGATCCGAACTTTGGTATGGTCGTTTGGTTATGCAAGGATGATCAATTGATTTATCGGATAAGAGAAATATGTTGTGTGTTGTAGAATCATGCACATAATATAATTTTGGAACTTTGGATTTTGTGAAACCGGGATATATGTGCTATGTGATTCCATTGGTATGGTAATATTGTGACTTTACCATAATGATTTTGAATGATTTCTTTTGTAGATTTGGGGATGGTGACCCCATGTTGGTTGTTTTAGATGTCGAGCGGTCGTTTCCACTCCAGGTATGATTGGTTATTTTCGTCGACTTGATTGGTTGTTCGTATGCCGAGGAGTATGCTCACCAGTCGAGTATGTTTATTGAGATCCACAGTATGTGATTGGTGTGTCATTTTGAGAACTTTATTCGTCTGTATATATGTCTCTGTGGTTCTGTGTGTATCGTGTTGGAATTTACCGTGTGAAGGTATCCCCGATTATTGTTGCTCCTTCATTGGTAATATTAGAGTTTGTCATGTTGATATTCTTGACTGTGTTTTGACCTCTCGTTGGTCATATTGGAGTTTATCATGTTGATGATATTCTCAGTTGTGTTTTGACCATTGGATTAATCGTATTGGAGATACCTTATCGATGATCTTCTCGGTTAGTTAGTTGGTTGATCATTGTTAATGATCATATAAGCGTTCGAATTCTGTGTCGATGTTTCGGGATTGATTGTCATTGTTTTGGACAGTTGTTTCAAAGATATATCGGATATTATTCGTTTTATCGGAATTGGAACTTGATCATGCGATCAGGCAAATAGGATTTGTCACAGATAGATTATTTCATCTGACGATGATATAATTTTGTTGAGAATCATGGAATTGTGATTGTAAGTGTATTGAGGCTTTACAGCGAAGTCACTTGCTAGTATCTCAGGAGATCGTCGACATTGCGCATTTGTAAATGTACTGTTTGGTCATTCGTTAATGATGATGATTAATTGTTGTCGTGATGGTTTCGGAATATGTTGGTTGAACGGTTTATTTCTTTTATGACGAATTGCAAGTTTCGAGGCCGAAACTTATTTTAAGTGGTGTAGTATGTAATATCCTGAAATTCTACTGCGATTGTTTAATGTTATTTTTATCCGAGCTATATTGTACAGGATGGAATCTGTGCCCTATGGATAAAATAATAGAAAGACCGAGGCAACTGTACTTATATAATTGTCGTATTTGGCAGACAATTACAATTGAGGATATCGTGTATCAGGTTGTCGCACTTTCGATATAGAGTATATCATATGAGAATATTATTGAATTCAGTATACGTATTCAGTATGCTGTATGTTCGTTTTCAATATGTCGAGACAGGTGGTAACAGTTAAAATTGGCTAAGTATATAATACTTAGCGTACGCTAATGTTGAAGACTTACGTACGCTAAATCACAAGAGTTACGTACGTTATGGCTGAGACATTACGTACGTAACATGGGAATCAGACGATTGAGTCTTGGTCGGCAGGTGGGACCCTGTGTCGGCAATTTTCGGCGGAGGATGTGGACAGCGAGTCAACCTCGGCCATTACGTACGTTATGCATGGCGTATTACGTACGTAATGTGGGTGGTACTGTAGCAAGTCAACGTACATGTTACGTACGTTATGAAGGAAACATTACGTACGTAAGCATGTTAACAAAACAGGACAGTTAGTTTTGGGATTAGCATTACGTACGCTATCAAGGATGGCTAACGTACGTAATGCGTGTTACGTACGTTAACCTCGGTGTGTTACGTACGTAACGAACAGAAATGTTTTATAAGTGGATGCCCGTCTTTCATTTCCTTCGACGTTTCTTTTCGTTTTTCGTCTTCAAACTTTGAGAGAGAGAGAGATGTTGGCCTTCCTAAGTTGATTTTGAGCTTGAGGACTTGGATTTGAGGCTTGGATATGGAAGTATGGATGATTCTTGAAGGGTTTGATTGGGTTATTCATGTTCTAGAGGTATGTTGTATAATCCTCCTTTTCATTTCGGATTTTTGATGTTGTTATTGATAAATGATTCGTATGAAGAGGATTAAGATGTTGTTGTTTCGATTCTTGAGGTTATATGAATTATATGTTGAAGGAAGATGGTGATGTGATGGTTTATACCTTGATTATGTCGTTATGATTATGGAATCGTAGTAATCTCGATATTCTTGGTGGTTTGTTGCGATTCATGATGTTATGAGAAGTACATGTTGAAGAACAAGATAATATACACCTTGAATCATGAATGAGGATTTGTTTAGATGTTAGAGGATATCGAATTACGTGGTTTTGATGGTTATGAACAAGGTTTTGAATCATTTAGTGTTCTTGAGGAACTCCTTGATGAATTTAACATAGCAAGACGGTCGTAGGTTGAATTATCGGTATATTTAGATATGAAGGTCGAATGTTCGTTGATTGTTATGGGATATATGTTAATTGATTACTTCAATAGGTTGAGATTATTGATCGGTGATTATAACCGGATGTTGCGGTCATGTTCGAGTATGTTCGTGAATTGCTTCGGTCAGGGCCGAGGAGCTCGTAGACGAAGGCATTGTGACTGGTAGCGGCTTCATCATCATCGTATCGGTATCGAGGCAAGTTATTACTTGCTCAGTTATAATGTTTAATGAATGGTTTCAGTTTCATTTCGTTTATAATGCATATAGCAATGATTATTACTGCAAATTCTGGAGATTTGGATTATGTGTTGTCTTTCCGATTCTGGGAGTTAAATCATAAGGTTTAGGATTCATTTCGGTTATTGGAATTTTGGGTATCGAGGATACATTATGATAAAGACGAGGATATGAGTATCTGCAGTCCATGGTACGTTTGGGTTGCCGAGCATTGCGGATAATCATCGGTGGTGATTTGGCATCGAGATTGCTTCCGAAGGACTCGGGGCAAGTATCTTATATCGATTCAGTTAGTGTTAGTGATTTGATCATGCATATTGTCATTCATGTTGTCGAACATGAGGTCGTCTTAGTGGATTTGTCATATTGTCGTTCATGTTCTGTTGTTCATGTTGATGAACATATTGATTTGCATATGTGTATGCATAATTGTATTGTTTATGTTGTAAATGATCCGATGGGATCATGAGGATCTATGCTGAGGGCGCTGGATCGAATGTCCACCATGCGTTGGTTCGACGGGATCATCATGGGGATGTATGCTGAGGGCGCTGGATCGTTGGACAGGTTTTCCACCATGCGTTGGTTCGACGAGATCATCATGGGGATCTATGCTGAGGGCGCTGGATCGTTGGATTACCAATATTGTGTTGATGGAATCTTGTGAATTCGCATCATTGATTTTATCATGTGTTGTTGTTCATATGTGTATTGTTGATTATCCACCTTATGCTGATCTGATAGGATCAACAAAGGGATCTATGCTGAGGGCGCTGGATCGTCGGATTTCCATTGAGTATACATGATTGTTATTGTTGTGATCATATTGACGTGGTCATATGAGTATGCATTTGTAGGTCTTGTGTTAGGACCGTGTCCGTATTGCATTGATCTAATCTCGGATTAGACTGATATGATTGTCGTGGCACTTCATATCTCGAGGTATGTTCCGTATTTCCTTTGATATTTGTCTTTGATGGACAATCGGTTATCGTCTTGGGATTTGATGATGTTATTCGTATTGGTCAGAACTAGTATATTTCCATATCATGAGTTGGTAATGATAGTTTGAGAATCTTGAGTATTGTTTGAGGTACAATACAGATATTAAGTTCGAGTTTATTGGTTAATCGAGTACGAGATGTGAAATGTGATAATGGTTATTCTGATGAGAATTACTTGAGTAAGTAATGTTATGGCGGTGAGATTACGTTGGTCGTATTCTTATGTTGTATTCTCATTGGTATGTAATTATTAATGTGATGTGACGGTCATCATTGTTGGATATTATGGCTGACCCCGTCGTGGGATTTCTTTTTAGGTTCTTGGAGTATCGAGCTTGTAGCGGTCGTGAAGAGATGAGCTTCCCGGAGGATACTGTCTAGGACATGTTTTGTGCATTGAGTTTCTTGATTGGTTCTTGTATTCCACTGCTAGAGTATCTTTATGGTTGGTCTTTTTCCGCTGCGTGAGTATTTTGAAATGCTCTTTTGGTATCTGGTAACTGAGATTACTTTGGAAATCGTTTTCTACACTTTTGAGTGTCGGCCGTTTGGCCTTGCGATTTCAAATGAGTTTTTACGACGGTTTTTGATAAATGGATTTTATAAGTCTTTGTGAATTTTTAAAGATAGTATCGTCGTTGGCCTCTTGGGCATTTGTAAATGTTTGCGAAAATTTCTTTTAGCCTTGTGGGTTCCATATCGGGGCCCACGGCGCTGTAATATTTCCGGTTAAATCTGGGGGTGTTACAATAGTCAGTCAGTGTTGCACATTCTCGTGCTCCCTTAACTTATAAATTATCTTATTCTCCCTTACATATCCAATGTGTGATGAAACTCTTCATATTCCCACAATTAATACAACTTTCAAATGACTAACATTATTCATTAATTTCTCACTCACTGAGAAAATATTTTTAAAAATTAAATACACTATAATTATCTACTCGGAATATAGATTAATCATGGACCATTTATTTTTTTCACAAATTAATTTTTTGGCCACCAAAAAAATAGTTAAAAAACTTATTTTTCCATCAATCCCCACATAAATGGAAATTAATGCATATTATGAGTGTACACTCTTTCGCGCAGTCCTCATAGTTTTTATTAGGGATGGGACTTAGGACCCGAATAACCGAAGATCCGAACCGAAATTGACATTTCGGTTCGGTTCGGTTCGGGTTTTAAGAAAAAAATTATTTCTAAATTTCGGGTTCGGGTCCTGCAATAAATTTCGGGTTCAGGTTCGGTTATTGTAATTTTAAAATTACAATAACCGTACTACCCGAAATTAGTGACAATAACCGAACAAAAATTAAAACCCATTATACCCGAACACAAAATTAAGACCCATGCTAACCGTACTACCCATAGTTATTTTATTTTAGATGTTTCTACTTTATATACACTATATAAATTAAAAAAAACCTAACCTAACAAATTTTATTTCGGGTTTTTCGGTTATTTTTGAAAATTTTGAACTGTAAATTTCGGTTCGGTTTTTTCGGTTTTTTGGTAAAATTACTTCGGTTCCTGCAGAAAAAAATCAGGAACCGAACCCGAATTACATAACACATTTGGAACTTCGGTTCCTTACTTTTTTTTCAAGAAACCGAACTATCCCAGCCCTAGTTTTTATTGCACAGGGATAGGTAGCTTGTTGCTTTCAACCTTCTATAGTAAATATAATCTGATATACAAACGGCCTAGTGGACATGATGCCTTGAACTATCCATTGAGAGGATGATATTCACACAACAAAATCTCAACATATTTCCCTTCAATTATGTTCGGTTTGATACATACATAACTTTGAATCCATAAGTATTTAAATTCAAAACGGCTTCACTTCACACTTATATAAGTGCCTCCCTCTAAGAGTACAATGCAGTACTCCACTTTCATAAGGTTTGAGATTCATTACAAGTATTGATGATTTGACCTCACCATAATTTAATGTTATTATACTTTGATTGCTTTGAGCTTTGAAAAATCACATTGTTCCAAGTGTTCCTCTAATACCCCCAAAATTTATCTGGATATTACAGTGTCGTGAATCCCTTATGGACCCACCATGCTATTTCTAAGATATAAAACTTAATATCTTGAATAAATTAAAATGAGCAATTCCACAATTTTCAAATATCCATCAATTTGAAGTATAAACCATAAATATTTAAACGAATGCAGTTTAATGAATTACACAACAAATCAATAATTTTCAATAGTTTGACTTTATTCGAAAATGAAGTCATTGTTCGTGCTATCATGCCCCAACACTCATTTCAAGCTCAAGAGAAAATCTCGTGTATGTCTTGTACATATTAAATAGATTTACCTACAAATATTCAAAGCTAGGGGGTCACATATATAGACACATGAGTCCTGGTCCACTTTGAATTAAGTCTTGCATGAAAAGAAACTTTCAATGTCATAGGTAAGGGACTCACGATACAGAATGTGTCGCTGTAGTAGGCGGTTTCCTCGCTTTTCGACACGGACAGTGTCGAAGGTAAATGACTTGCCATACAGTCGTGTTGCTCGTATTAGTTGGTAAGGCCCCTTTTGACACGAACCGTGCCGCGTGTAGGTGACTTATGACATGGCCGTGTAGCTGGTTTCCAGTTCCGACAGTCTGTTTTATTCATCTTTTCGACCCATTTTTGGATGCGTCCCAACACCTTTTTGCATCTATTTTACCTATTTTAAGCACAAATAAATCAAAACACATGACATCTCATAAATAACGAATAATGTCAAGTTTACACACCAATTCTTTCTAAATACGTAATAAAATGACCACAATTAACGTGTGAAAATCATATTTAAACTTGTCTTGAGTTATTTTGAATATACGTGCAGGGCCGGTCCTAGGGTTTCTCATGCCCTAGGCGAAAAGGCGAAAAAATATCCCCATTATTTAAAAACTACAAAATAAAAAAATATATTATTTTTAAGGACCAATTTTTGTTACAGATATTAAATGATAATGTGTTTTTCGTAATACATATCTTATAATTATATAGTATCATAATGTAATATCAAGTTAAATGAATTTTAAAGACTTGCATATAATGATAGTTATGCTCGGACTAAAAGTATACAACTATATGATGTTTAAGTCATCTTAAAACATAGAAATACTTAATACTATATTTGTATCATGTTTTTAATAGTCGAACATACTTAAATATCGAGTGTTATGTAGTCTAAACAGTTCTATATAGCTTTAGGCAACAAACCACACTACAGGTGACAACAAAACTGGATTCACAAGATTCTACATCTAAATAAATATAAAATAAAATAAATAATAACCTCCAATAATCATATTTTATGACTATGGAAATCACGAAAATTAGTTGAAACTATGTAGTAATTTAAAATTATTTCATACGTGATTTGATTTTAGAAAATATAACAAAAGATATTTGTGATTCCGAGTTGAAATTAGCTAGTAATCTAAATTGTTTTATGTAGAATTTAAATATTATCACAAGGTTTTTCAAAGCAAAAATACATAAGTATTAATTATTGAATATGATTAATTTTATTTTGTTTCAGATAAATAAATATTGTCATGAAAACAAGACAAACATTAAAAAAATATTATAGAAAAGTAAATGAATCGACAAAAATAGTAATACAATTAAGTAGACAAGAAAAACATCTAAGGGCATCATTAGCCTAGTGGCAAAGAAGTGCTTATCTATCCTAAAAATTTAGGGTTCAAGTCTTGTTGACAACACTTTAATTAATTTTTTATGAGTAATAACATCATTGGGCCTAAATATATGCCCATTGGGCTTTGATTCCCTGAGCCGTCGCCCAGCTCGCCCACCCATAAGGCCGGCCCTGTATGCATGGCAGTATGCAAGCTAAGAAGTAAGAAGAGGATGTTAGGCGTTAATTTATAAACTTGTGTTACATTGAATAAAACTTGATTGCTACTATTATTACGTAAGTCTTATTCGTGTTGTGGAACTCTGTAAGTTGCATTGGTATCGTTGTAAAAATTACATGTATGTGCAATAAGTGAAGATGATCTTAGACGGGATTTTTTATTTGATTCCTTCTAGCTTTTCGCTTATCGAATGTTGTTGGTAATTCCTAGTTAGTCTCATTGAGCCTATCGACTATTTTTCTTGTTATCTCCATAATAAACTTTTTGTTGCTTTAATCCTTATCCAACACCTGAGCAGAAGGAGATATTCTAAGTGTGTGGCGCAAAAGGAGTGTACCTAGTTTATTGTAGCTTAAAGGTCAAGGGAGAAGAGAAGAAAATACTTGAAAAAAAAACTGTTTTTTTCCATTATATGATGGACTTTTTTCAGCACATTGATAATTGGATCGTAACAGTAAAAAAATAGTTACGTGATTCGTGTGAAAAGAAGTGCTCTTGCGATTTCTTGAGAAGAAGATATAGGTTGTAAAGAAGCATGAATGAACTTTTTGCTTCTAAAATATTTGATAGGTGATGTAGTGATTTTACATGTTTTAGTTCTAAATTGTTCAACTCGAGTCACTTTACCTATAATTTCCTTCCTCGACCAAAGAACTTATATTACATCCAAATAAAAGTCATTTTAATTCATGACCACAAAGTGGTAGAGATACTAGATGATTTGAAAGTCTACTAGTTTTTACTTTATTGAATGAATTTGAGCACAAACACACTCCATATATATTTGATAGTGAGAGATATACTTATCCTGTAAGTTTTATTCTGTATTATTTGTTTTTTTGTCTCACGGATGTTGATTGTATAGGAGAATGAAATAATCTGCAAGTTTATATCAAACCTTGGGTTTGATCTATGTTGGAGATTTGCGAGACGCATTTTCTTGTGGGAGATTCAGTGATATTTAGCGATTATCAAATTAGTAGTGAAGGTTTAATTTTTAGGATTGCTAAAGAAGATTATTAATTGCACTGGGTCTTCTTTATGTTAAGTTTGGTGTGATGCAACTATTAATTTTAAGATCATTTTAACTCGTGTTATTTACTTTGTTTCTCCTTTTTATTGTTCAAGGACGAAAAATAGGTTAAGAGGTTGGGGAACACGGTCTTGACACGTTAATTGGGGTCTTTTCATTCTATATTTAGAAATACTTCGTGAGTAAATTTGACAATATATTTATAATTTTGTTATTTTATGATATGTCATTTGTTTTGGTTTAGTTGTCCTTAAAACAAGCAAAAAAAGGTCAAAATGGTATTGAAAAGCGTTTGAGCTCAAACGAGTTGAAAAGGGGAAGAGTAATGACCGTCGGAGCCGGCTACAAGCGACACAGCGGTGATGCAAGTCACCTACACGCGACACGATCCGTGTCAAAAGAGGGTAACATGACTGTTACGAGCGACACAACTGTGTCGCAAGTTATCTACAAGCGACATGCTCCGTTTCGAAAGCATGAATGTCTGCTACAACAACATAGTCCGTGTCGCGTCACTTACCTGTGACACAGCCGTGTTGCATGTTTTGCTCAATTTAGAAGTTTCTTTTTGTATAAACTCCAATCCTAATTAGACCAAGACTCGTTTATGTAATACCCAAGATTTCTGATATGTATTTGGAACTTGTGATATTGTAATTGTTGCACTTTAATCTGAATATTATTCTCCGTATCTCATAGTCCGGTGTTGTTGAGTGTATAATTTCATGAATGTGATTTAAGATTGTGATTCTGCGCATGTAGCGCACGCTATCGTCTATGTGTAGCGTACGCTAACATGGATCCATAGCGCGCGCTACAAAGGAACATTAGCGCACGCTATACGTGGTCAATTTGATTGAGACATGTGGTAGGTGAGATCTGTTCGGGGATCTTGGTCGGATTGTGTCGGGATGAACCTGGACGACTTTCGGGAAAAGCCAAGTCAACGCCTTAGCGCACGCTACGAGTATGGACTAGCGCACGCTAAGTGCTGAGTACAGTGAAGACAGTAAGCCGTTAGCGCACGCTAAGAGTATGGACTAGCGCACGCTAATAACCATTTCCTATAAATAGGACATCATCCTTTTCGTGTTTTCAGTCCTTTCTTTTCCCTCATACGAATTCTTATACTTAGAGTACTACTCTCATCATCCTAAACACTTCATATCGGCATCCTAGCTCGTGTTGGAGATTATAGATCATTGAGGATTGGTGTTCAAGCCTTCGACGTTGGATTGCTTCGACTTCCTCCTTGTTCTTCACTACTTTGAGGTAGGTGATTCTTCACCAATACTAGCAGTGTTCTAAAGGACGTTTGATCATGTTTTGCTAGTCAGTTATTTCGTTTGCTATCGAACATCACGTGTTAGAAGGACACTTTTGACGTTTCGGCACTTATTATTCGTTTAAACCTTTGAACCTTTTAGTATGTGGACTCCTAAGCATATTATGTATCTTCAAAACCAATTTGTGACCAGTAGATGGAAACTACCTAGTTGTTACGTTTTACACATTGAAATCATGCGTTTTGGAACGTAAGATGAACGGAACTTAGAATATTTTCTTGAAGATCAAGATGAATTATGGTGTAGTAATGATGATATGTACCCTTGTATCGTGTAGTCGTTTAATCCGTAGAGGTCTTTCACAAACCTTATTAGCATGATATGCTCGGGGATGACTTGTATTATCACCATAGAATTCATGAGTTCATCATCATTAGATCCAGTTTTCTACCAGTAGTAATCTGCCATGCACGGTTAGCGCACGCTAACATACGTAAGTTAACGTGCGCTATCGGGGATAAGTTAACGCACGCTACGTTTGGTACGTAACGTACGTTATGATATCAGCCGAGCCGGGCCGATCGAGAGAACTGCGATCCATGGCTAGCGTACGCTAGGCTTAGACGATAGCGTACGCTAACAGGCAGGCTTAGCGCACGTTACGTAGAGTACGTAGCGTACGCTAAGTGGTTCAGGCAGATTGTATATTTTGAACTTTTGGCCGTAGACTGTATTGCTAGGCAATCGTTCGACTTGAGATGATTTGTATATCATTTCTTTTGTTAAGGTTCGAGCTTGCTACGTTGATCGAAGGAGGCGGCCTTCGAGTGTGTTGAGATCATTGAAGTGTTTCGTTCTTGCCATCTTCGAGGCAAGTATCGCAATATGTTTATATTGGTATTTTGAGCATGCGTGTGATTATTCATGATTATTCATGTTGTTGAACATGAGATTTATTTCGTTGAATTGTCATGATATTCGTTATCTAGTGTTTGTATGTTCATGTTGATGGACATGGCGATTTGGCATATATGTATGCACGAGTTATGTTTATGTTGTTGTGCGATCTATGCTGAGGGCGCTGGATCGGATGTCCACCTCGTGTTGGTCCGACGTGATCATCTTGGGATCTAGGATGAGGGCGCTGGATCATTGGACGGGTTATTTCCACCTCGTGTTGGTCCGACGGGATAATCTTGGGATCTATGCTGAGGGCGCTGGATCATTGGAATACCCTTGCTATGTTAATGGAATCTTTTGGATTCGCATTGTCGGATTCCGGTAGCGGAAGTCCGTGTGGTGTATATTGTTATGTATTGTTGATGCATATTTGATTCGTTTAAATGATACTTGTACTAGTATCGTTTTGCTAACCCCTTCGGGGGTGGACATTTGTTTTGATGTTCAGGTAGCCGAGGAGCAGGGAAACAGCCACAGTACCGACGTGACGACGAAGGGGTTCAGTGATGTTTGTTGTTATTGGTGATTTGTTTTCTTGGTTTGATTTCTATACTCGAGTACGCGTGTCTTATTAATATCATTTCGATATGGTTGTATTAATTACTCGTTGAACCAGTTGAATGGTTTTGTAAACTTGAATTTCCACAGTATTGATGTCTTATATTTACTTTTCTTTTAAATTAGCCTTGTAAATCCTTACTTAAAGGGTTTACGGCACTGTAATTATTCCGAATATCTCGGGGTGTTACAGAATATGGTATCAGAGCTAAGATTCATGGATATCTTGGCAGTCGGGTTTTAGTTGGGTCTGTTTACGTTATTTGATTTACGGGTCGTTCGTAACATCACTGTTCAGCCGAAGTCATCATGTGGACCGTGGTTGTAAGTCTCCTAATCTCTTATACTACCGTTTTACTTAATTACTGTTTTGTGAATATTGACGGGCTGTATTTTGAAAACTTTGTCCTGGATATTGAGGAATTGTGTTTACAGTATGTTGAGAGGAGGACGTGGACGCGGACGCGGTCGTGGACGCGGACGGGGTAATATGAGACAGGAGGACTCCGCAACTACCCCAGAATTATCGGCTAGTAGGACCGATTCCCATTCTGGAGGGCAACAGGGATCGGCGAACGACGACGCAAATCCTAACATGCCGGGAGTGCTTCAACAAGTGGTGACTCAAATAAACCAGTTCGCTCAGGTAGTCAACCGCATGCTGACGGCGATGGGACAGCAGCACCACGAGGATAACCGGGGAGACAGATGGCTTGCTGAGGTGTTCAAATTGCACCCGCCAAAATTTGACGGATCTTGTGAGGCACTTACTTAGGATCATTGGCTTAAGGAGTTAGAGAAGATATTCGCGGGTCTTAACTGTCCCGAGGACAGGAAGGTTCCCATTGCCCAGTATTTTCTGACTGGGGAGGCCTTTGATTGGTGGGAAGCTATTCGACCCGAGAATCATAATGCGGATTGGACGGAATTCAAACTGATGATGGAAGCACAGTATTGTCCTGGTCCAGTTAGAGAGGCAAAGATCCGAGAGTTTTTCTCACCACAGAGTTCGGAAGCATATGTGACAGATGTAATCAAAACTTTTAATCATCAGCTGACTTGTGTGCGACACTTGGTCAGAACGGAGGCAGAAAAGATTTTTCATTTCGATATGCGAATGAAGCCGGAGATTCAAAGAAGACATGTCCGGGTTCAAGTGTACTACGTTGCGACAGTATCAAGACAAAGCGCTGGCCTACGACATGAAAGAGGCGGCGGTGGAGAAATCAGTGGAGGCAAAGAAGCAGAAGATGACCGGTAGCTTCTCAGAAAACAAGAGCGGTGGGCCCCGCAAGGGCCAGTCTTCCTTTTATTCGGCTAGGAAGCCTCCACATCCTTCTAGAGGTGGAAAGAAGTTCCGGACAACATCAGCAGTTTCGGACGCATCAAAGAAATGCTACAATTGTGGTCGAGCAGGGCATATTCGACGTGATTGCCCCGCATCTTCTGTGACTTGTTACGATTGTGGGCAAGAAGGGCATCGTGCGGCTTTCTGTGGAGTTGCTACTAGATCTTTTGGTACTCGCACTCCAGCGCCAGTTCCGAAGGAGACAAGTGTGAACCAGACGCAGCAGAGTGGATTTCAGCAGCAGAACGTTGGGAAGAGAGAGACATCCAGTGCTGGGTCCGTTCCTCCGCGCCTGTACGAGATGAGGAAATCTGACGATCAGAACACTGCTGTTGCATCAGGTACGATTCATATCCTTTTTCAACCAGTTAGCATTTTATTCGATTCCGGAGCTACACATTCTTTCGTATCATTGAACTGTGTAAATCGTTTAAAAATCTCGTGCTCATTTGATTGTGAACCATATGTTGTGGGTTTGCCGAGTGGAGAGAGAATTGTGAGAACCCTAGAGGCTAGAGATTTTCCAGTGTCTATAGGAGGGAGAGATTGGCCATCGAATCTTATTGTAGTTGACATCTACGGTGACGATTTAATTCTCGGAGACGATTGGCTCAACCGTTATGGAGCTATTCTGAATTACCGAGAGAGAGTCATTTCTATCATTGCTGATGACGGATCTGAACACTTATTCCGAGGGTGGAGACCGGGAAGCTCGGGGAAATTGATCAAAGCAATGAAAGCTGTGAAATTACTGAAGCAGGGATGTCATCGACTTTGGTGCTATGCCATGAGGAAAGAGGAAGGAGTAGAGCTCTCGTCTATTTTAGTTGTGAATGAGTTCTCAGACGTATTTCCTGACGAACTACCTGGGTTACCTCCGCAGAGAGAAGTGGAATTCACTATCGAATTAGAGCCCGGAGCAGCTCCTACTTCCAGAGCACCATACCGCATGGCGCCAACCGAGATGTATGAACTCAAGAAGCAACTGGAGGAATTGTTACAGAAGGGCTATATTCAACCTAGCGTTTCTCCTTGGGGAGCGCCCGTTCTCTTTGTCCGGAAGAAAGACGGATCCCTCCGACTGTGTATTGATTACAGGGAGCTCAACAAGATGACGATCAAGAATAAGTATCTTATACCTCAGATCGACGACTTATTTGATCAACTGCAAGGGGCAAGGGTATTCTCGAAGATTGACTTACGATCAGGATACCATCAGTTAAGAATTAAGGAATCGGATATACCGAAATCTGCTTTCAGATCCCGGTACGGGCATTATGAATTTGTAGTGATGCCATTTGGACTTACCAATGCTCCTGCGGTATTCATGCAATTGATGAATCGGGTATTCTTGGAATACTTGGATAAATTTGTGGTCATCTTCATTGATGACATCTTGATATATTCGAAGGACGCAGATGAGCATGCCGAACATTTACGTATGGTTTTGAGCACCTTGAGGAAGGAACAGCTGTATGCAAAGCTTTCAAAATGCGAGTTCTGGCTTAGGGAAGTAACTTTCCTTGGGCATGTGATATCAGCTGACGGAGTTCAGGTGGACCCGAAGAAAGCCGAAGCAATCTTGGAATGGGAAGCTCCTAATAACGTAAAACAAGTCCGGAGTTTCTTAGGACTTGCTGGATATTATCGCCGCTTTGTAGAGGGATTTTCCAAAATTGCTCGTCCGCTCACTCAGCTGTTACAGAAAACTCGAAAGTTCACGTGGGATGAGAAATGCCAGGCTAGTTTTGATGAACTTAAGAAGAGACTGACAACAGCACCTATATTAGCGTTACCAGATGGAACTGATGGATTCATGGTGTACAGCGACGCTTCAAATCAGGGTCTAGGATGTGTGTTGATGCAAAGAGATAAGGTGATTGCCTATGCTTCTCAATGAAACCATACGAGGTTAATTACCCGACTCATGATCTGGAGCTAGCAGCTGTAGTCTTTGCATTGAAAATTTGGAGACATTATTTGTACGGCACTCATTGTCAGATCTTTACCGATCATAAGAGCCTCAAGTACATTTTCAGTCAGAAAGAATTAAACATGAGGCAGAGAAGGTGGCTAGAATTGATCAAGGATTACGACTTGGAGATTCTCTATCATCCGGGGAAAGCGAACGTAGTAGCCGATGCTTTGAGCCGTAAACCTGTTTCTCTTCGAGTGTTGGAAGCACTTACATCCCACACCAAAGATTCAACGAGAACTGATCCGCGAAGGGATTGAAGTATGGGCACCAGGAATTCAAGGGCAACTATATGTGATGGAACTGACTTCGTCACTAGTCGAGGAAATCAAATCTAAGCAGTTGAACGATTCTCTGATCCTTCGGTTATGTGACGAAGCAAAGAAAGGAAAGGCCCCAGGATTCGTGATACAAGATGATGGAGTTACGAGATTTGAGTCGACTTTGCGTTCCCGATAATGATGAATTGAGACGGACTATTCTGAAGGAAGCTCACAGCGCCCTATTCTATGCACCCGGCAAAGCAGAAATGTATAAGGATTTAAAACAAAACTTCGTGGGGGAATATGAAGAAGGACGTGGCAGTACGTTTGAAGTGTTTGACTTGTCACAGGTTAAGATTGAACATCGCCGACCGCCGAATGTTAAAGCCGCTTCCGATCCCTGAGTGGAAGTGGGAGGATATCTCGATGGATTTCATCACCAGTATGCCAAGGACTAGAACGGGAATGAACATGATTTGGGTTATAGTTGATCGACTAACCAAGTCGGCTAATTTCCTAGGAATTAAAGATACATGGGGACCCGAGAGATTGGCGCGAGTATTTATTGCGGAGATAGTCAGATTGCATGGGACGCCGAAGACCATTATTTCGGATCGAGATGGTCGTTTCGTGTCCCATTTCTGGAAGGCAGTTCACAGGGTTTTGGGGACTGAGCTCAACTTTAGCACAGCTTATCATCCCCAAACGGACGGTCAGTCCGAAAGGACTATACAAACGGTAGAAGACATACTTAGAGCTTGTGCTTTAGATTGGTCGACTGATTGGGAAGTTCATTTGCCGTTGATTGAATTCACTTACAATAATAGTTGGCATGCTTCTATTAAGATGGCACCATTTGAAGCTTTGTACGGGAGAAGATGCCGATCACCCCTGTGTTGGGACGATTCTTCGGATTTGATCGGGACGGAACCGGAATTGATAATTCAGACTCAAGAGAAGATAGCTTTGATTCGAGAAAGACTGTTGACTGCCCAGAGTCGACAGAAGTCTTATGCAGACGTACGTCGTCGCCCTCTAGAGTTCGACGCTGGGGACCATGTACTATTGAATGTGTCTCCTACACGAGGGATTTTCCGTTTTGGGAGGAGAGGCAAGCTTAGTCCGAGATATATCGGACCATTCGAGATCCTCGAGAGAGTTGGAGATTTAGCATACAGGTTGGCCTTACCGCCATCGTTGAGTCACGTTCACAATGTGTTTCACGTATCCCAATTGCGGAAGTATGTACCGGACCCCAGTCACGTCATTGATTTCGACGAGATCGAGATAGCTAATGACGGCACCTTCGAGGAGAGACCAATCAAGATACTTGAGAGTCGGATCAAACAGTTGAGGAATAAACCAATACACTTGGTTAAAGTACAATGGTCACGACACGGAGTCGAAGAGGCCACTTGGGAAACGGAGGACAGTATGAAGACTAGATATCCGGAGTTGTTTTCATCTTAAGTTTCGGGACGAAACTTCTTTTTAGGGAGGAAGGATATAATACCCGAGATTTCTGATATGTATTTGGAACTTGTGATATTGTAATTGTTGCACTTTAATCTGAATATTATTCTCCGTATCTCATAGTCTGGTGTTGTTGAGTGTATAATTTCATTAATGTGATTTAAGATTGTGATTCTGTGCATGTAGCGCACGCTATCGTCTATGTGTAGCGTACGCTAACATGGATCCATAGCGCGCGCTAAAAAGGAACATTAGCGCACGCTATACGTGGTCAATTTGATTGAGACGTGTGGTAGGTGAGATCTTGCCGGGGATCTTGGTCGGATTGTGTCGGGATGAACCTGGACGGCTTTCGGGAAAAGCCAAGTCAACGCCTTAGCGCACGCTACGAGTATGGACTAGCGCACGCTAAGTGCTGAGTACAGTGAAGACAGTAAGCCGTTAGCGTGTGATTATTCATGATTATTCATGTTGTTGAACATGAGATTTATTTCGTTGAATTGTCATGATATTCGTTATCTAGTGTTTGTATGTTCATGTTGATGGACATGGCGATTTGGCATATATGTATGCATGAGTTATGTTTATGTTGTTGTGCGATCTATGCTGAGGGCGCTGGATCGGATGTCCACCTCGTGTTGGTCCGACGTGATCATCTTGGGATCTAGGATGAGGGCGCTGGATCATTGGACGGGTTATTTCCACCTCGTGTTGGTCCGACGGGATAATCTTGGGATCTATGCTGAGGGCGCTGGATCATTGGAATACCCTTGCTATGTTAATGGAATCTTTTGGATTCGCATTGTCGGATTCCGGTAGCGGAAGTCCGTGTGGTGTATATTGTTATGTATTGTTGATGCATATTTGATTCGTTTAAATGATACTTGTACTAGCATCGTTTTGCTAACCCCTTCGGGGGTGGACATTTGTTTTGATGTTCAGGTAGCCGAGGAGCAGTGGAAACAACACAGATCGACGTGACGATTTAAGGGGGTTGATGATGTTTGTTGTTATTGGTGATTTGTTTTCTTGGTTTGATTTCTATACTCGAGTACGCGTGTCTTATTAATATCATTTCGATATGGTTGTATTAATTACTCGTTGAACCAGTTGAATGGTTTTGTAAACTTGAATTTCCACAGTATTGATGTCTTATATTTACTTTTCTTTTAAATTAGCCTTGTAAATCCTTACTTAAAGGGTTTACGGCACTGTAATTATTCCGAATATCTCGGGGTGTTACAGAATATGGTATCAGAGCTAAGATTCATGGATATCTTGGCAGTCGGGTTTTAGTTGGGTCTGTTTACGTTATTTGATTTACGGGTCGTTCGTAACATCACTATTCAGCCGAAGTCATCATGTGGACCGTGGTTGTAAGTCTCCTAATCTCTTATACTACCGTTTTACTTAATTACTGTTTTGTGAATATTGACGGGCTGTATTTTGAAAACTTTGTCCTGGATATTGAGGAATTGTGTTTACAGTATGTTGAGAGGAGGACGTGGATGCGGACGCGGTCGTGGACGCGGACGGGGTAATATGAGACAGGAGGACTCCGCAACTACCCCAGAATTATCGGCTAGTAGGACCGATTCCCATTCTGGAGGGCAACAGGGATCGGCGAACGACGACGCAAATCCTAACATGCCGGGAGTGCTTCAACAAGTGGTGACTCAAATAAACCAGTTCGCTCAGGTAGTCAACCGCATGCTGACGGCGATGGGACAGCAGCACCACGAGGATAACCGGGGAGACAGATGGCTTGCTGAGGTGTTCAAATTGCACCCGCCAAAATTTGACGGATCTTGTGAGGCACTTACTTAGGATCATTGGCTTAAGGAGTTAGAGAAGATATTCGCGGGTCTTAACTGTCCCGAGGACCGGAAGGTTCCCATTGCCCAGTATTTTCTGACTGGGGAGGCCTTTGATTGGTGGGAAGCTATTCGACCCGAGAATCATAATGCGGATTGGACGGAATTCAAACTGATGATGGAAGCACAGTATTGTCCTGGTCCAGTTAGAGAGGCAAAGATCCGAGAGTTTTTCTCACCACAGAGTTCGGAAGCATATGTGACAGATGTAATCAAAACTTTTAATCATCAGCTGACTTGTGTGCGACACTTGGTCAGAACGGAGGCAGAAAAGATTTTTCATTTCGATATGCGAATGAAGCCGGAGATTCAGCAGTACATGTCCGGGTTCAAGTGTACTACGTTGCGACAGTATCAAGACAAAGCGCTGGCCTACGACATGAAAGAGGCGGCGGTGGAGAAATCAGTGGAGGCAAAGAAGCAGAAGATGACCGGCAGCTTCTCAGAAAACAAGAGCGGTGGGCCCCGCAAGGGCCAGTCTTCCTTTTATTCGGCTAGGAAGCCTCCACATCCTTCTAGAGGTGGAAAGAAGTTCCGGACAACATCAGCAGTTTCGGACGCATCAAAGAAATGCTACAATTGTGGTCGAGCAGGGCATATTCGACGTGATTGCCCCGCATCTTCTGTGACTTGTTACGATTGTGGGCAAGAAGGGCATCGTGCGGCTTTCTGTGGAGTTGCTACTAGATCTTTTGGTACTCGCACTCAGCCGCTGGCCCAAGGAGACAAGTGTGAACCAGACGCAGCAGAGTGGATTTCAGCAGCAGAACGTTGGGAAGAGAGAGACATCCAGTGCTGGGTCCGTTCCTCCGCGCCTGTACGAGATGAGGAAATCTGACGATCAGAACACTGCTGTTGCATCAGGTACGATTCATATCCTTTTTCAACCAGTTAGCATTTTATTCGATTCCGGAGCTACACATTCTTTCGTATCATTGAACTGTGTAAATCGTTTAAAAATCTCGTGCTCATTTGATTGTGAACCATATGTTGTGGGTTTGCCGAGTGGAGAGAGAATTGTGAGAACCCTAGAGGCTAGAGATTTTCCAGTGTCTATAGGAGGGAGAGATTGGCCATCGAATCTTATTGTAGTTGACATCTACGGTGACGATTTAATTCTCGGAGACGATTGGCTCAACCGTTATGGAGCTATTCTGAATTACCGAGAGAGAGTCATTTCTATCATTGCTGATGACGGATCTGAACACTTATTCCGAGGGTGGAGACCGAGAAGCTCGGGGAAATTGATCAAAGCAATGAAAGCTGTGAAATTACTGAAGCAGGGATGTCATCGACTTTGGTGCTATGCCATGAGGAAAGAGGAAGGAGTAGAGCTCTCGTCTATTTTAGTTGTGAATGAGTTCTCAGACGTATTTCCTGACGAACTACCTGGGTTACCTCCGCAGAGAGAAGTGGAATTCACTATCGAATTAGAGCCCGGAGCAGCTCCTACTTCCAGAGCACCATACCGCATGGCGCCAACCGAGATGTATGAACTCAAGAAGCAACTGGAGGAATTGTTACAGAAGGGCTATATTCAACCTAGCGTTTCTCCTTGGGGAGCGCCCGTTCTCTTTGTCCGGAAGAAAGACGGATCCCTCCGACTGTGTATTGATTACAGGGAGCTCAACAAGATGACGATCAAGAATAAGTATCCTATACCTCGGATCGACGACTTATTTGATCAACTGCAAGGGGCAAGGGTATTCTCGAAGATTGACTTACGATCAGGATACCATCAGTTAAGAATTAAGGAATCGGATATACCGAAATCTGCTTTCAGATCCCGGTACGGGCATTATGAATTTGTAGTGATGCCATTTGGACTTACCAATGCTCCTGCGGTATTCATGCAATTGATGAATCGGGTATTCTTGGAATACTTGGATAAATTTGTGGTCATCTTCATTGATGACATCTTGATATATTCGAAGGACGCAGATGAGCATGCCGAACATTTACGTATGGTTTTGAGCACCTTGAGGAAGGAACAGCTGTATGCAAAGCTTTCAAAATGCGAGTTCTGGCTTAGGGAAGTAACTTTCCTTGGGCATGTGATATCAGCTGACGGAGTTCAGGTGGACCCGAAGAAAGCCGAAGCAATCTTGGAATGGGAAGCTCCTAATAACGTAAAACAAGTCCGGAGTTTCTTAGGACTTGCTGGATATTATCGCCGCTTTGTAGAGGGATTTTCCAAAATTGCTCGTCCGCTCACTCAGCTGTTACAGAAAACTCGAAAGTTCACGTGGGATGAGAAATGCCAGGCTAGTTTTGATGAACTTAAGAAGAGACTGACAACAGCACCTATATTAGCGTTACCAGATGGAACTGATGGATTCATGGTGTACAGCGACGCTTCAAATCAGGGTCTAGGATGTGTGTTGATGCAAAGAGATAAGGTGATTGCCTATGCTTCTCGGCAGCTGAAACCATACGAGGTTAATTACCCGACTCATGATCTGGAGCTAGCAGCTGTAGTCTTTGCATTGAAAATTTGGAGACATTATTTGTACGGCACTCATTGTCAGATCTTTACCGATCATAAGAGCCTCAAGTACATTTTCAGTCAGAAAGAATTAAACATGAGGCAGAGAAGGTGGCTAGAATTGATCAAGGATTACGACTTGGAGATTCTCTATCATCCGGGGAAAGCGAACGTAGTAGCCGATGCTTTGAGCCGTAAACCTGTTTCTCTTCGAGTGTTGGAAGCACTTACATCCCACACCAGCATTCAACGAGAACTGATCCGCGAAGGGATTGAAGTATGGGCACCAGGAATTCAAGGGCAACTATATGTGATGGAACTGACTTCGTCACTAGTCGAGGAAATCAAATCTAAGCAGTTGAACGATTCTCTGATCCTTCGGTTATGTGACGAAGCAAAGAAAGGAAAGGCCCCAGGATTCGTGATACAAGATGATGGAGTTCTGAGATTTCAGAGTCGACTTTGCGTTCCCGATAATGATGAATTGAGACGGACTATTCTGAAGGAAGCTCACAGCGCGCCCTATTCTATCCACCCGGGCAGCAGTAAAATGTATAAGGATTTAAAACAAAACTTCTGGTGGGGGAATATGAAGAAGGACGTAGCAGAGTACGTTTCGAAGTGTTTGACTTGTCAGCAGGTTAAGATTGAACATCAGCGACCTGCCGGAATGTTAAAGCCGCTTCCGATCCCTGAGTGGAAGTGGGAGGATATCTCGATGGATTTCATCACCAGTATGCCAAGGACTAGAACGGGAATGAACATGATTTGGGTTATAGTTGATCGACTAACCAAGTCGGCTAATTTCCTAGGAATTAAAGATACATGGGGACCCGAGAGATTGGCGCGAGTATTTATTGCGGAGATAGTCAGATTGCATGGGACGCCGAAGACCATTATTTCGGATCGAGATGGTCGTTTCGTGTCCCATTTCTGGAAGGCGATTCACGGTGGTTTTGGGATCGAGCTCATCTTTAGCACAGCTTATCATCCCCAAACGGACGGTCAGTCCGAAAGGACTATACAAACGGTAGAAGACATACTTAGAGCTTGTGCTTTAGATTGGTCGACTGATTGGGAAGTTCATTTGCCGTTGATTGAATTCACTTACAATAATAGTTGGCATGCTTCTATTAAGATGGCACCATTTGAAGCTTTGTACGGGAGAAGATGCCGATCACCCCTGTGTTGGGACGATTCTTCGGATTTGATCGGGACGGAACCGGAATTGATAATTCAGACTCAAGAGAAGATAGCTTTGATTCGAGAAAGACTGCTGATCGCCTGAGTCGGCGAAGTCTTATGCAGACGTACGTCGTCGCCCTCTAGAGTTCGACGCTGGGGACCATGTACTATTGAATGTGTCTCCTACACGAGGGATTTTCCGTTTTGGGAGGAGAGGCAAGCTTAGTCCGAGATATATCGGACCATTCGAGATCCTCGAGAGAGTTGGAGATTTAGCATACAGGTTGGCCTTACCGCCATCGTTGAGTCACGTTCACAATGTGTTTCACGTATCCCAATTGCGGAAGTATGTACCGTACCCCAGTCACGTCATTGATTTCGACGAGATCGAGATAGCTAATGACGGCACCTTCGAGGAGAGACCAATCAAGATACTTGAGAGTCGGATCAAACAGTTGAGGAATAAACCAATACACTTGGTTAAAGTACAATGGTCACGACACGGAGTCGAAGAGGCCACTTGGGAAACGGAGGACAGTATGAAGACTAGATATCCGGAGTTGTTTTCATCTTAAGTTTCGGGACGAAACTTCTTTTTAGGGAGGAAGGATATAATACCCGAGATTTCTGATATGTATTTGGAACTTGTGATATTGTAATTGTTGCACTTTAATCTGAATATTATTCTCCGTATCTCATAGTCTGGTGTTGTTGAGTGTATAATTTCATTAATGTGATTTAAGATTGTGATTCTGTGCATGTAGCGCACGCTATCGTCTATGTGTAGCGTACGCTAACATGGATCCATAGCGCGCGCTAAAAAGGAACATTAGCGCACGCTATACGTGGTCAATTTGATTGAGACGTGTGGTAGGTGAGATCTTGCCGGGGATCTTGGTCGGATTGTGTCGGGATGAACCTGGACGGCTTTCGGGAAAAGCCAAGTCAACGCCTTAGCGCACGCTACGAGTATGGACTAGCGCACGCTAAGTGCTGAGTACAGTGAAGACAGTAAGCCGTTAGCGCACGCTAAGAGTATGGACTAGCGCGCGCTAATAACCATTTCCTATAAATAGGACATCATCCTTTTCGTGTTTTCAGTCCTTTCTTTTCCCTCATCCGAATTCTTATACTTAGAGTACTACTCTCATCATCCTAAACACTTCATATCGGCATCCTAGCTCGTGTTGGAGATTATAGATCATTTAGGATTGGTGTTCAAGCCTTCGACGTTGGATTGCTTCGATTTCCTCCTTGTTCTTCACTACTTTGAGGTAGGTGATTCTTCACCAATACTAGCAGTGTTCTAAAGGACGTTTGATCATGTTTTGCTAGTCAGTTATTTCGTTTGCTATCGAACATCACGTGTTAGAAGGACACTTTTGACGTTTCGGCACTTATTCTTCGTTTAAACCTTTGAACCTTTTAGTATGTGGACTTCTAACCATATTATGTATCTTCAAAACCAATTTGTGACCAGTAGATGGAAACTACCTAGTTGTTACGTTTTACACATTGAAATCATGCGTTTTGGAATGTAGGATGAACGGAACTTAGAATATTTTCTTGAAGATCAAGATGAATTATAGTGTAGTAATGATGATACGTACCCTTGTATCGTGTAGTCGTTTAATCCGTAGAGGTCTTTCACAAACCTTATTAGCATGATATGCTCGGGGATGACTTGTATTATCACCATAGAATTCATGAGTTCATCATCATTAGATCCAGTTTTCTACCAGTAGTAATCTGCCATGCACGGTTAGCGCACGCTAACATATGTAAGTTAACGTGCGCTATCGGGGATAAGTTAACGCACGCTACGTTTGGTACGTAACGTACGTTATGATATCAGCCGAGTCAGTCGGCTGATCAGAGAGAACTGCTACCCATGGCTAGCGACGCTAGGCTTAGACGATAGCGTACGCTATCAGCGAGCTTAGCGCACGTTACGTAGAGTACGTAGCGTACGCTAAGTGGTTCAGGCAGATTGTATATTTTGAACTTTTGGCCGTAGACTGTATTGCTAGGCAATCGTTCGACTTGAGATGATTTGTATATCTTTTCTTTTGTTAAGGTTCGAGCTTGCTACGTTGATCGAAGGAGGCGGCCTTCGAGTGTGTTGAGATCATTGAAGTGTTTCGTTCTTGCCATCTTCGAGGCAAGTATCGTAATATGTTAATATTGGTATTTTGAGCATGCGTGTGATTATTCATGATTATTCATGTTGTTGAACATGAGATTTATTTCGTTGAATTGTCATGATATTCGTTATCTAGTGTTTGTATGTTCATGTTGATGGACATGGCGATTTGGCATATATGTATGCATGAGTTATGTTTATGTTGTTGTGCGATCTATGCTGAGGGCGCTGGATCGGATGTCCACCTCGTGTTGGTCCGACGGGATCATCTTGGGATGTAGGCTGAGGGCGCTGGATCATTGGACGGGTTATTTCCACCTCGTGTTGGTCCGACGGGATAATCTTGGGATCTATGCTGAGGGCGCTGGATCATTGGAATACCCTTGCTATGTTAATGGAATCTTTTGGATTCGCATTGTCGGATTCCGGTAGCGGAAGTCCGTGTGGTGTATCTTGTTATGTATTGTTGATGCATATTTGATTCGTTTAAATGATACTTGTACTAGCATCGTTTTGCTAACCCCTTCGGGGGTGGACATTTGTTTTGATGTTCAGGTAGCCGAGGAGCAGGGAAACAGCCACAGTACCGACGTGACGACGAAGGGGTTCAGTGATGTTTGTTGTTATTGGTGATTTGTTTTCTTGGTTTGATTTCTGTACTCGAGTACGCGTGTCTTATTAATATCATTTCGATATGGTTGTATTAATTACTCGTTGAACCAGTTGAATGGTTTTGTAAACTTGAATTTCCACAGTATTGATGTCTTATATTTACTTTTCTTTTAAATTAGCCTTGTAATTCCTTACTTAAAGGGTTTACGGCGCTGTAATTATTCCGAATATCTCGGGGTGTTACAGTTTACCTCTATACATGCCTCACGAGATTCGAAATTCATTATCTTTTGGCATTTGGAGCCTCAATGAAACATCAAGAAGTAGAGAACAAGGATCAAGCTTTAAGATCCAATATCTCAATAAAGTTATTTTGTCCAAAAAAATTCTTATTTGAACTTGAAAAACATGTTCAATTATTCTTATTGTAATTTGGTAGCAACGTTTCTTGGCCAAACATCTTCAAATTATAAGGTTTAGTACTTTAATTTTGTTCATGAACTGCAATTAATACAATTATTACTTCCCTTAATTTTTTCTTAGATTTGTTCTTAATCCATGTATGAATAGAAAACCAATATTTATGCATGTCTTTTGAGTAACTTGATATCCAAAAGAAGATGGTTTGATCATAGATGAGTCAAATTCAAGATACAAATGAAACCTAGCTTTAAAAGAGCAGAAAAGGTTCGTGAGAAAACACAATTTTTATTTTTTATTCGGATTAATTTTCAACACTTAGATTTAAAAGATTAAGTTTGGGATTTAATTCATGTTTTAACTCGTTTCAAAAGAAATGTTAAAATACTTTTGTGATTTTCTTACAACTATTGTTAACTTAAAACCATGAACATTAAATGAAGGACAACTTGTTCTAAAATCTATTTCTCACTGTAACACCCTCAATATATTCGAGGTATATTACAGTGCCGTGAATCCCTATATGGGACCCACCAGGCTGAACAACATCATACTCATCGACTCACATAAACGACAGAACAATACCATGACATAAGACGCAAAACGGAATAATCCACCCGGTCCAACCGGTCAATATAACATCATCATCCAACACAACATAACAAGCAACAATACGATCCAAACGAATAAGAACCCCTTAAGTACTCGAGTACAACTATTAGTTCAAAAGCCACAAAAGATGAAAAGACAAAAAGACATTAAGACGTCACTTATGCACAATCATCACGCATGACCATCATCCGTAATCGGTCCAGCCCGCTGTCTCGATGAACCCGACCAAATTCATAAAACGAATTTCCCCAAAACGGGTCCCAGAGGGGTTAGCAATTACGCTAGTACAAGTAACCAAATGAACCATTTACATCTTGCACATATAGTAATGCATGCAATTCAAGAAAACATAGTTCCAAAATACTCATTTCCGGAAATGCCAATAATCAAAACCACATTTGTAAAAATGCACCACAATTAACCGCGGACCCACAGCTTCGTGGATCCCTGCCGAGACCCCGTCGGATCTAACCCACAGTGGTTAAAAGCAAGCTCGCGGTCCCACAGCTTCGTGGAACCCTACCGAGACCCCGTCGGATCTAACCCGCAGTGAGCATACACACACACACAATTTCTCATACAAAACTACTATGTTAAGATTGTAAGTTCATAAGGATACTTGCCTCGATTAAATAGATGATGACACGAACGAAACGGAGAATCAAGCACGACCGCGATGAACCGACGAAAATGAACCTAACGATTTGAATAGCACAATCACAACCATTTCTAAACGATTATGGAAATGGAATACACCCGGAAACCCGCCTACGATTCATGTATATTCGTATATAAACAACAACGAGGGCGGACCACAACCAAACCCTCCCGATTCCGTAAAAATCACGAAATATACCATGAATCCGTAGGGAAACTAAGAATACCAACAAGATTAATCATATTCATCATGAATCCATCAACGAAACGGAACGGATCGGAAGAAAATCCCAAAACCCCAAATTATACAAAAGTAGGGTTCTAAGAGATTACCTTGGATTTAGGATGAGAAACACAAGTGGATGATGTTAGTCTACACCAAGAACTCAAGCAAAAGAATCTCTGAAGTGATTGGAAGAAGAAAATCGCCTCAAATCGCCTCTGGAGTCGCTCGGCCGCGGAAAAAGGAAGAAATGAGATTTTGTGATTATCTCGGTCAACTCCCTGGTTTATATATCCAGGGAGTCTTAGCGCACGCTAAAACCTCAAGGTTAGCGTGCGCTAACGGGATAGGATTACAAACCCTCCTGTTAGCGTCCCAGTCCAGTAGCCAGGTTTTTGGCCGTTAGCGTGCGCTACCATACATGCGTAGCGTGCGCTAATAACCCCTCGGTAGCGCGCGCTATCGACCAATAGCGTGCGCTACCCGAACATCACCGAGTCCGGAGCCAAATGCCCAAACTCACTCGACCTTAGCGTGCGCTACCATACAAAGCGTAGCGTGCGCTAACTAGCCTCGATTGAGTTCGGTAGTAAAGCGCCCAAGATCGACAAATACACTAGCGCGCATCGAACAACTTAACGTGCGCTAGTCTCCCGACATTAGCGTGCGCTAGACAAGATAGCGTGCGCTAATCCGATAGTCCGCAGGGTCGAGCCGAATCGCCACTCGAGGGCTAAATCGTTAGCGGCGCTATTTAATCAAACGTAGCGTGCGCTACTAATGGATTTCTAGCGTGCGCTATACAGAAATTTAGCGGGCGCTAGATACGAATATAAACGACCAAATACCGGAATATGAACGAAACATCAAACTAACACCTCAAAACGCATCATAGCATAGAATGAATCCACGGCAACCTAAACGGCGGTTCCGCACAACAATTACGAATCGATTAAAAGATAACGGAAAAGTTACATCAAGGATACACGAGGGCCACTAAAATCGAGAATTACACCGGAAATACAATTACAAGGGAAAGAAAAATGCGGATATTACATTCTACCCCTCTAAAAATAAGTTTCGTCCCGAAACTTAAGAAACAAACAACTCGGGGTACCTAGCACGCATGCTATCCTTGGTTTCCCAAGTCGCCTCCTCGACACCGTGTCTCGACCACTGCACCTTGACCAAAGGTATGGTCTTATGCCTCAATCGTTTCTCACGATACTCCAAAATCTTCAAAGGGCGCTCTTCGAAAGTGACATCTTCGGCGACATCAATCTCACCATAATCGATGATGCGACTAGGATCCGGGGCATATTTCCTCAACTGGGAAACATGGAAAACGCTATGAACATGACTCAAGGCCGGAGGTAACGCCAAACGGTATGCCAGCCCACCTACTCGCTCGAGGATCTCAAAGGGGCCGATAAATCTCGGACTCAACTTCCCTTTCTTCCCGAAACGAAAAACTCCCTTCGTCGGCGACACCTTTAGCAAAACGTGATCTCCCACCTCGAATTCCAAAGGTCGGCGACGGACGTCGGCATACGACTTCTGTCGACTCTGGGCAGTCAACATCCGTTCCCGAATTAACTCTATCTTCCGCCTCGTCTCTAAAACGACATCCGGCTCGGTCCCGACCAAATAGGACGCCTCATTCCAACAAATCGGTGATCGACATCGCCGTCCATAAAGTGCCTCATACGGTGCCATCCGAATCGACGCGTGCCAACTGTTGTTGTACGTGAATTCGATCAGCGGCAAATGTTCCTCCCAGTCACTACTCCAATCGAGAGCACAGGCACGCAACAAGTCCTCGAACGTCTGGATAGTGCGTTCCGATTGTCCATCTGACTGGGGATGAAAAGAGGTACTCAAATGCAACCGGGTACCCAACGCTTTATGCACCGCCTGCCAGAAGTGCGATACGAAACGGCCATCACGATCCGAAACAATAGACTTCGGAGTACCGTGAAGTCTCACAATCTGCGCGATAAACACACGAGCCAACTTCTCCGGGCCCCAAGTGTCCTTGATGCCCAGAAAATGTGCCGACTTGGTCAGACGATCAACAATCACCCATACCATATTCATGCCCGACCTCGATCTCGGCAAACTCGTGACGAAGTCCATCGATATATCTTCCCATTTCCATTCCGGAACGAGGGAGGATCGCAATAACCTGGTCATTGATGCTCGATTTTGACACTGCGACAAGTCAAACATCTCGCTACAAAGTATGCGACCTCATCCTTCATATCATTCCACGGAAATTTCTTCTCGTGTCCTTGTACATCTTACTCGAACCAGGATGAACGGAATAAGGTGTAGCATGGGCCTCCGTAAAATACTCGCCTCAACTCGAGTCATTCGGCACACAAAGCCGACTCGGAATCTCAAAATACCATCCTCGTGAATCACAAACCCGGAGACTTTCCTTTAAGAACGTTCTCTTGGATTTGAGTAATCATCGGATCCTCCGATTGCTTGATTTGATTTCATCGATCAAAGGCAGCGAAATCTCCAAAGCACAAAGTTGCCCGACGGCTCCGGCAACGAGACCTCAACGTCTAACTCGATCAAAGCCCTCGAAGCTCGGAGGAGGCGTAAGGATCTCAAGTGTTCGCAACGCAACTGGTTTCCAACTCAAGGCGTCGGCTACGACGTTCGCCTTACCCGGATGATAAAGGATTTCGAGGTCATAATCCTTAATCAACTCTAACCACCTCCTCTGCCTCATATTCAACTCTCGCTGAGTAAATATGTATTTCAGACTTTTATGATCGGTAAAAATCTGACATGTAGAGCCGAAAAGATAGTGGCGCCAAATCTTGAGCGCAAAAACGACTGCCGCTAATTCCAAATCATGAGTAGGGTAGTTCAGCTCATATGGCCTCAACTGTCTCGATGCATAGGCAATGGTCTTGCCGTGCTGCATTAATACACACCCAAGACCCTGACCCGAAGCATCGCTATAAACGGCAAAACCCTCGTTGCCACATGGCAACGCCAAAACTGGGGCTGAAGTCAAACGCTTCTTCAGTTCCTCAAAACTCGACTGCCTCTCGTCATTCCAGACGAACCTCTCGGATTTCTGGAGCAACTGCGTAAGTGGTCGAGCTAGTTTCGAGAAACCCTCGACGAACCTACGATAGTAGCCAGCTAAACCCAAGAAACTACGGAGCTCCTTCACATTCTTGGGCGGTGCCCAATCCAATACGGCCTCAACCTTCTGCGGATCCACACGAACCCCCTCGGCTGAAATCACGTGACCTAAAAACATCACTTCCTTCAGCCAGAATTCACATTTCGAGAACTTTGCATAGAGTTGCTCGGTCCTTAAAATGTCTAATACTATCCGCAAATGATGGGCATGCTCTTCCTCATTCCTCGAATAAATAAGAATATCGTCAATAAAGACGACGAAGCACTTATCCAAATACTCGATAAAAACTTTGTTCATCAACTGCATGAACACCGTCGGCGCATTAGTTAACCCGAAAGGCATGACTACGAACTCATAATATCCGTACCTCGTCCGAAAAGCTGTTTTCGGCACATCGGACTCTCTCACCCGGAGCTGATAGTACCCCGATTTCAAATCAATTTTCGAGAATACCGCAGCTCCGCAATCGATCGAACAAGTCATCAATTCTCGGCAAAGGATACTTGTTCTTGATGGTCACCTTGTTTAGTTCGCGATAGTCGATACACAAACGTAGTGAACCATCCTTTTTCCGCACAAACAGGACCGGTGCGCCCCAAGGCGAGGCGCTCGGTCGAACATACCCCGACTCAAGAAGCTCACTCAACTGCTTCTTCAACTCGGACATCTCTGAAGGTGCCATGCGATAGGGCGCCTTCGAAATAGGAGCCGCGCCCGGCTCTAACTCTATAGCAAACTCAACCTCACGATCCGGTGGCAATCCCGGTAACTCGTCAGGAAATACATCAGGAAACTCATTAACGATTGGAATCGACGAAAGCTCGACTCCACCATCCTCCGCCTTCAAGGCATAGCACCAATAACCAGTACACCCCTTTCGCAGGAGACTCATCGCCTTCAAGGCATTAATGACGAATTTCTGGTTTCCCCTCTTTCGCCCCGCGAAAGAGTGCTCGGTGCCGTCCTCGGCTAACATAGTGATGATTCTCGTGCGGTAGTTCATGATCGCACCATGCCGCTCGAGCCAATCATCACCAAGAATCAAATCCTCACCCTCGATATTCACAACAATAAGATTAGAGGGCCAAGTCCTCTCGCAAATAAGCACAGAACAGTCTCGAACCTCCTGATCACCAACGATCCTATCACCGCTAGGAAGCTTAACGATGAAGGGCTCACAAGGCGTCAAACGGTCGAGATTCAAACGGCGCACACAATCCAGAGATATGAACGAATGCGTAGCACCGGAATCGAAAAGCACACTGACAGGATGAGAAAGAATATAAACGGTACCTGTCGCCATGGTAGCCGCTGGGTCTTCGGCTCTCCGCATCTCATAGACACGCGGGTGGGCGGAGCCGACACTGGAAGCTCCCCCTTAGAGGGCTGACCCCGACCTCTCCCCCGACTAGCACTCGACGGAGATTGAGGAGCAAACGATCCCTGATTCACACTTGGTTCCCTAGGCGCTGGAATGGAAGCCCGGGCACCAAGGATTTTCTCCCTCTCGGACAGACGGCTTTGTGACCCGAGCCCTGCGATTACACGTCGGCAAAGGATTCGGACAAACACGACGATGTGGCCTGCGTCCACGGTTAAAGCATTTCACCTCTCGAGAAGGGGCACTGCAGCGGCCTACTGGGAAACCCAGAGATCGAGCCGGGCCACCACCGGCGGAAAAGTTAGCGATCAAATTCTGCTGACCCCCACCTTTGTGGCCCGAAAAATTCCCGGCGGACTTCTGCTTCTTACTCTCGCGGGCCGCCTCGCTCGCCGTCACAGACATATCATAAGCAAGGGCCCTACTCTGATAATCTTTCAATGTAGTGCATACGAGACCCGACATATAGTCCCGAATCAGCAACTTCATCCGTCTGGAGAAATGGAAAATCTTGTCACTCTCCTCGACAACTTGGGTCTTCACATAACCCAACTCCTTGTTAAAATCTGCAATAGCTTGAGCTACGGGGATATCCCGTGGTTGAGCATCATAAAAAGCATGTACCCGAGCCTGTCTGACTGGCCACGGGCAATATTCAGTCTCCATCAATTCTTGAAACTCAGTCCACGAAGCAGCATGGTCTTTGGGCCCAACGGCCTCCCACCAGTCCGTAGCGTCCCCAGTGAGAAAATATTGAGCAATAGGGACTCTACGTTCCTCAGGACAGTTAGTGGCAACGAAGACCTTAGATATCTCCTTGATCCACCCTTCCCAGCCAATCGGGTCTGAAGCTCCCGAAAACTGAGGAGGATGCATCTTGATAACATCTTGGAGCCAACGATCCGCTCCGCCCCGATTAGCGTGGGCACGGTCCGGGTTACGAACCGCTGCGCTATTGCCGCCATTTGGTTCACCATCTCTGCATAACGGCCGCAATACCAAGATCGCACGCTCCCGAGAAGAAGCATGGCTATGACGGCCGCGATGCTTGGCTCCCGAAGATCGTGACGTGGCCGCCCCACCGGCCGCCCACGCCCCCGGCCGCGTCCACGACCACGACCGCGACCACGACCTCTTCCAGCATCCATACTGGAGTTAAATAAGTAGCAAAAGCCATACGAGGATCAGTACAAGAAAAGAACAATTACAAGTCGAGAATCAAGGGTACGATACAAGGAATTAATGAACAGAGGAAGGGAAACTTACGGACACTGGTAGTACCGAAATCATGGCAGCGACGATGATGTGCAAAACAAAACACCTCAAGACCCAATAAACCGACAAGCCTAGGTATCCATAAACCTAGTGCTCTGAGACCATTTTCTGTAACACCCTCAATATATTCGAGGTATATTACAGTGCCGTGAATCCCTATATGGGACCCACCAGGCTGAACAGCATCATACTCATCGACTCACATAAACGACAGAACAATACCATGACATAAGACGCAAAACGGAATAATCCACCCGGTCCAACCGGTCAATATAACATCATCATCCAACACAACATAACAAGCAACAATACGATCCAAACGAATAAGAACCCCTTAAGTACTCGAGTACAACTATTAGTTCAAAAGCCACAAAAGATGAAAAGACAAAAAGACATTAAGACGTCACTTATGCACAATCATCACGCATGACCATCATCCGTGTACTGGTCCAGCGCCCGCTCGTCTCGATGAACCTGACCTGAAATTCATAAAACGAATTTCCCCAAAACGGGTCCCCAGAGGGGTTAGCAATTACGCTAGTACAAGTAACCAAATGAACCATTTACATCTTGCACATATAGTAATGCATGCAATTCAAGAAAACATAGTTCCAAAATACTCATTACCGGAAATGCCAATAATCAAAACCACATTTGTAAAAATGCACCACAATTAACCGCGGACCCACAGCTTCGTGGATCCCTGCCGAGACCCCGTCGGATCTAACCCACAGTGGTTAAAAGCAAGCTCGCGGTCCCACAGCTTCGTGGAACCCTACCGAGACCCCGTCGGATCTAACCCGCAGTGAGCATACACACACACACAATTTCTCATACAAAACTACTATGTTAAGATTGTAAGTTCATAAGGATACTTGCCTCGATTAAATAGATGATGACACGAACGAAACGGAGAATCAAGCACGACCGCGAGGAACCGACGAAAATGAACCTAACGATTTGAATAGCACAATCACAACCATTTCTAAACGATTATGGAAATGGAATACACCCGGAAACCCGCCTACGATTCATGTATATTCGTATATAAACAACAACGAGGGCGGACCACAACCAAACCCTCTCGATTCCGTAAAAATCACGAAATATACCATGAATCCGTAGGGAAACTAAGAATACCAACAAGATTAATCATATTCATCATGAATCCATCAACGAAACGGAACGGATCGGAAGAAAATCCCAAAACCCCCAAATTATCCAAAAGTAGGGTTCTAAGAGATTACCTTGGATTTAGGATGAGAAACACAAGTGGATGATGTTAGTCTACACCAAGAACTCAAGCAAAAGAATCTCTGAAGTGATTGGAAGAAGAAAATCGCCTCAAATCGCCTCCGGAGTCGCTCGGCCGCGGAAAAAGGAAGAAATGAGATTTTGTGATTATCTCGGTCAACTCCTGGTTTATATAGTTGGGGAGTGTTAGCGCACGCTAAAACCTCAAGGTTAGCGTGCGCTAACGGGATAGGATTACAAACCCTCTGTTAGCGTCCCCGTCCGGAGCTGGTTTTTGGCCGTTAGCGTGCGCTACCATACATGCGTAGCGTGCGCTAATAACCCCTCGGTAGCGCGCGCTATCGACCAATAGCGTGCGCTACGAACATCGGCCGAGTCCGGTAGCCAAATGCCCAAACTCACGGACCGTTAGCGTGCGCTACCATACAGGCGTAGCGTGCGCTAACTAGCCTCTGATTGAGTTCAGTAGTAAACTGCCCAGTACTGGACAGTCACACTAGCGCGCGCTACTGAACAACTTAACGTGCGCTAGTCTCCCGACATTAGCGTGCGCTAGACAAGATAGCGTGCGCTAATCCGATAGTCCAGAGGGTCGAGTCGCCACTCCTGTGGCTAAATCGTTAGCGTGCGCTACGAATCAAACGTAGCGTGCGCTACTAATGGATTTCTAGCGTGCGCTATACAGGAAATTTAGCGTGCGCTAGATACAGAATATAAACGACCCGAAATACCGGAATATGAACGAAACGTCAAACGGAACACCTCAAAACGCATCATAGCATAGAATGAATCCACGGCAACCCCGAAACGGCGGTTCCGCACAACAATTACGAGAATCAGATTAAAAGATAACGGAAAAGTTACACTGAAGGATACACGAGGGCCACTAAAATCGAGAATTACACCGGAAATACAATTACAAGGGAAAGAAAAATGCGGATATTACACTCACGAGACATCATGGCCCGTGCGATGCACGGGCTTTATTCACCATGAAAGAATCATATTTTGTATTTGAGGTAAAAAAATATTCGGCTTAAATTGATACGCTGATTTCTTTTGAATACAACATTTAAATCAATGGATTTATTATTTCATTCCATTATCTTGTGATAGACACAACACATCACAACAAAATTATAAATAACAACTCGACAATTATCATGTGTTTTATTCCTTGTGGTCTTTTATTTAAGTTAACTTTATTTTGTAATAACCATAACTAAATCTTAGGCAATCAATTATCATTCTCTACCCTCTTCTTCCCAAACCATCATAAGCAAGAGTACTACAAAGAAAAACTTAAAGGCTGATTATATGCATTTATAACAGATTATAGGCTATAATGCAATCTTGATTTTATGTTGTGCCTTTGCTGAACATAAGTTGTGCTATACACGAAGGTTTATTTATTTTTAAAATTAAGTTATTTATGAATTAAAATTATAAAATTTTAAAATTTAAGAGACTAACAAAACCCATTTGAATCCGTGTGATAAGTTATAGTCAGGGAACATGCTTGTGCATGAACTCATCAACACTCGAAGTTTGCAATTTCTCAACTTTTGGCTCTAATTCAATTTCCCCTACTGGGTTTAATCTGATACATACCAAGAACCCAAATATAACAACATTTATCATTAAGTGGTAATTCACATTAGCACTTCTTATTCAAGTATGACAATGCAACAAAAGTGTAGGCTGATGTAAAGAAAATGGCAAAGTTTCAGGAATTGGGATATTGAGTTACATATGATAGCCTTGCCAAAATATAGAAAACATATGGAAGATTGTTGAGAAACTGATCCTTGCTGCTACATCTTACTACCCAAACCATTTTGACCATTCAATGAATTAACCCATACCATCGAAAAAATAAAGCTGCGCTTTTATGACTTCGTATACCATTTTAATTATAACAATCAAGTTTAACCGACAAACACATACCCGTTCGGCTATTGAAGCTTCCACCACTATATAATATATCCAACTTCTAAGTTTATTTGTGTATTTCTCATTTACACAGCAAATGAATGGGTAAAGCAAAACAAAACTAACTTCTTATATATCATGAACAAAATATACACAACTGGAAATGCAGTACATGTTGCGTAACACCAAGTAAATTTCTACTCCGTGTTTAACTAACTTCTTATAAAAGAAGTTACTTAAATAACATATATGAGATAACATCTTTTGAGATAACACAATATGCTATAGCGCAATTATGAGATACATGTATAACATGACCATATTGCATACAAAGAAAGCTTCACATCCCTAACACACTTGCTGCAGCAGCCTACATATTGCATAAGAACAACAATAACTGCCTCTGTAAGTCTATTGATATAAATTAATGATTGCATCAAATTGTATCTATGCATCAGATCATTAAGCATCCTCATACTGCATTTTCTTCATGCGTGCATCTAAGATGGTGTTTTTTGCATCATAAAAAACCATGCAACAACAAACTATAAAAAATAACAACTATTCTACATCGTCTTCAATATCATCCTAATCAATCGTTATCTTTTGGCATCATCATCGGCAATCATGATCATCATCATTTTCAGCATCATCATGCTCGACTTTTAGCATCTCCATCATCGATTATAGCATCATCATTATCATCGAACATCATCATCGTTAAATGGTCCAAAAAAACACATCTGGAATGTATAAAGCTTCATTCAATTCATCGGATTCTTAGGTTTGATCCTAGATGTTGGTATTTGATTCTCAGGTGTGGCCTGTTATAAAAAATGTGTCATCATTAGTTAAAGAATGATTAAAGCATTTATTAAGTGTAAAGAACTAAATAAAGGAGGCTTCATGCAAGAATAATGACCATAACTGATGCACGAAAGACATGATGAGTCTCATTATTGTAATACCCGTACTTTTATTGACTGTTTGACCTTGCCATTCTCCTTATTTTGTCGCTCTGTAAATGCTTGGAGATGTTGTTGATATTGTTATTGAGTTTCGTATCTCGTTTGGTTTTTGATCATGTCGTTTAGACCTTGCGGAAATGTTCTGGGCCAGATATATAACGCACGCTAGGCCTAGGCTAACGCACGCTAATTCTACTTGATTAGCGCACGCTAGCTTTGAGCCGTAGCGCGCGCTAAGAGGATCAGTCAGGTCAGTACCAGTATTTCGGACTGCTCTCTGGACTGGCGGATTAACGCACGCTAGGAGTTGTTAGCGCGCGCTATTCGTGGTTAGTAGCGCATGCTAACATCCGTCCGTAGCGCACGCTATCGGGCTGGTCAGCAGAGGCAGTGGGGTTGCCAGGTTTTCTGGACTATCAGATAGCGTACGCTAGGCTTCGGCTAGCGCACGCTAAAGCTATTGCATAACGCACGCTAAATCATAGTGCTAGCGTACGCTAAGTCTTGAGCAGGGCAGAGACAGTAAGTTCTGGACTCCAGTACTGAACGCCACATTTTAGACTAGCGCACGCTAGAGACAGACGATTAGCGCACGCTAACGAAACCGGCAGAAGCCACTGGAATATCCGGTGACTTCGCTAGCGCACGCTAATGAAGGAGGCGTAGCGTGCACTAGACTGGGCAGATATAAATATGACAGTTGACTTCCATTTCGTCATTTCTCACCTACTTCACCCCTTTTCGACGGGAATCGCTCGGGAGAGACGATCTTAGGCGATTGGAAGCGATCTTCCTTCTAACAACAACATATTTGGTTGGAGAACAAGGATTCCTCAACATCTAATTCCTTCTAACGTCCGAATCAAGGTAAAAATCCTTAGAACCCTACTTTTTGGGAATTTTGGAGTTTTTCGTAGAATCGTCCGATTTATCCATTTGGAAGCTTGAGAACCTTGAGATTATGATGTATCTATACCGTATGCATGTTTTTCCTACGATTTTGTGGTTTGGATTGTGCCGTTTTCGGACTTGTGAGATTTTGGACGATTTTCCAACCTCTAGTTGATTATCCGTATATCTTTATGAATCGTAAACGGGTTTTGGGAGTTCCTTCGTGTAGTTTGGATATGGGTGATTGATTATCATATTCCTTGCGAATCGTTTAGGTGCCGGAAGCGCGTTCTTGGACCTACCGAACTCATACCTTTCCTCCGTTCGATTTCTCGATGTCTCAAAGGCAAGTATATATTTATGAATGTGCGTTCTCGACTTTCAAAGTATGAAATATTGATGGTATGATTATTTCTAGCCACTCTGGGGCGGGCCGACGGGTCCCCTGAGGGTTTCGTAGCCTCTGGTGCGATTACACGGTTGATATGAACGAACCGTTTCTACGGCATTCATATGAAATAATGTTGGCATGTAATGAACGAACCGTTTTGACGGCATTCCTACATGTAACGGCGTATGATATGAACGAACCGTTTCTACGGCATTCACATACGTCTTGAGATTTTAGTCATTCCGGAATACTAGTCTTGAATTGATGAATTGACGGTTACATTTACTTTATTGTCGAGGAGTATTGTGTTTCATACTTGATATACTTGCACTAGCTATTCGACGGCTAACCCCTTTATGGGGGAAATACTTTTTATGTATTTCAGGTTCCAGGAGAGCGGACGGGCAGGTATCGGGTCGGCATAAAGATGGTGGGCAAGTGTGATACTGTGTCTTTCTTCCAGTTATGTTTGGAGTTTCCCGTTCAGTGTTGTTGTACTGGATTGGCTATTGAATACTCGAGTATTGTTTTCCCTTTTTCCTTGATGTTCCGGCCTGTGTTTGCCGAAGTATTGATTCGAGTTGTGATGTTTGTGAATACATTGGTTATGTTTCGAATACCTTTGTATTGTTTTTCATTCCATTGTGTGTAGACCTTATCGGTCAAATTTTATGGTTCCGCGTATGTTTAGCCTTGTGGGTCCCACGGCGGGGCTTACGGTGCTGTAATATCCCTGAATAACTTGGGGGTGTTACAGAATATGGTATCAGAGCTTAGGTCTATGGATACCTAGGCTGTCGGTCTTTTGGGTCGATCGATTCGTTAATTGTCCGCAGTATCACTACTCTGCCATCATCACAATGCGACCGGTAGTTGTAAGACCTCTCACTCTTCTGGTGTTTCCTTATTCGTTTTGCTTCCTTTTAACGGTATTCTTGAGAATCGGACACTTTGATGACGCGTGATTGAATTGTGCTTACGTGACTTGTGTGTTCTTCAGTATGTCAGCTGGTAGGGGCCGTGGCCGTGGTCGTGGCCGTGGACGAGGAAGAGGTCGTGGCGCGGCCGTTTCCATCAGTTCAGTTGCGGGGTCGACCAACCCCAGTTTGTCGAACTCGGTGCATCCCGACACCGAGAGTCAGCACGACCAGTCAGACGGCCAGGGGAACAATGCGGATGTTGGAGTGGCGAATGCACTTCAACAATTGGCTACTCAAATGACTATTTTGGCCCAAACTGTTCAGCTGAATAACCCGAACCCAAACACGGATGCCTTGCTTCAGAATGTAATTCGTATGCACCCTCCACAGTTTGGCGGTGCCACAGACCTGTTAGGCTGGGAAGATTGGCTAGCAGAATTGGAGAAGATTTTCGAGGCAGTTGATTGCCCCGAGGTGAGGAAAGTACCGATTGCTCAGTATTTCCTCACTAAGGAGGCCGCTACTTGGTGGAAGGTCATCAAGCCACAGGATCGTATTGCCTCGTGGGATGAATTTAAGGAGCTCTTGGAGGCCGAGTTTTGTCCTTGGCCGTGCGAGAGCCGAATCTGAGCCTTCTTCGAGGCTAAACCACAAGATATTCCCGTTTCGCAGGCGATCGTGGAGTACAACCAACAATTGATCCATGTGAAGGATCAAGTGCGTAACGAGCGTGATAAGATCCGTTACTTTGATATGCGGATGAATTTGGACTTACGGCGGTACATGGCCGGATTTGCTTGCACCACACTGAAGGAATACCAGGACAGAGCTTTATCCCATGATATGTTAAGCCCCGACAACGATACCGGGGAAGAATCGAAGAAGCAGAAAGTAGCAGGGAATTTTTCTAACTCTAAGAGTGGCAACTTTCAGAAATCACAGACGGCTAACCGTTCTGCCGGACAGTTGTCGCGTTCTAATAAAGGAAAAAGGGGTTACCGTCCTACTTTGGGTACCCCAAATCGCGCAGTGACTTGCTATAATTTTGGCCGTTCAGGCCACATTAATTTGGAATGCCACTTTCCACTGTTGAAGTGTCACACGTGCGGACAGATGGGACATAGAGCGGCTTATTGTTCCGAGCCGAATCAGACTTTGGACACTCGGGCTTCTGCCCCAGCTGGTCAACCTCAGCAGAATTTCGGCAGGGGTCGGGGACGGGGTCAGAATGCTGGAGGGGGAAACTCTAGCGTCGGTTCGGTACAACCACGAGTTTATGAGATGCGTCGAGCAGACGAACCCGACGCGGCGGTGGCTTCAGGTACCATTCATATTCTATCTCATCCAGTCCGTGTACTTTTTGATTCGGGTGCTACACATTCTTTTATTTCTTTGGAGTGTGTACGCCGTTTGAATATAACTTGTTTGACTGCTTGCGATCCTTTCATCGTGAAACTGCCTAGCGGGGATAGAATTGTGGGGAACCGGGAGATTAGAGATTTTCCGGTGATTATATCTGGTATGGAATGGTTATCGAATCTGATTGTAGTTGATATGGAAGGCGAGGATGTAATCCTCGGTGAGGATTGGCTTAATAGTCATCAAGCGATTATGAATTACCGTACTAAGGTTATCACCATGATGACTAAAGACGGATCTGAGTACTCATTTTTGGGGCGTAAGTCGGGACTACCCAAGTTACTTATCAGTGCCATGAAGGCCGTAAAACTTTTGAATAAAGGTTGTACGGGCTATTGGTGTTATGCCTTGAAAACGGAAGGAAATGAAATTGATTTCTCTTCGATTCCGGTTGTTAGTGAGTACCCCGATGTTTTTAGGATGACCTCCGGGATTACCGCAGATCGAGAGATAGAATTTACCGTGGACTTAGAGCCGGATGCGGCTCCGATTTCTAAAGCACCTTACGGATGGCACCTTCCGAGATGCAAGAATTGAAGAATCGGTTGGGAGAACTTACGGAAAAGGGTACATCGACCAGCGCTTCGCCTTGGGGCGCGCCCGTTCTTTTCGTGAGGAAGAAGGATGGTTCACTACCTTTGTGCATCGACTACCGTGAGCTGAATAAAGTAACCATCAAGAATAAATATCCTTTGCCTCGTATAGATGATCTATTTGATCAACTGCAAGGAGTCATGGTTTTATCGAAGATCGATTTCAGATCCGGGTATTATCAACTCGGGGTGAGGAGTCCGACGTTCAAGACGGCGTTTGGACGAGATATGGGCATTATGAATTTGTAGTTATGCCTTTTGGGTTGTGAATGCGCCGTGGTATTCATGCAGTTAATGAATAAAATATTCATCGAGTACCTCGACAGGTGTGTAGTCGTCTTTATTGACGACATCTTAATCTATTCTCGAGATAAGGAGGAACATGCCCGACACTTGCGTTTGGTTTTAGACATTTTGAGAACCGAGCACCTCTATGCAAAATTCTCGAAATGTGAGTTTTGGTTGGAAGAAGTTATGTTTCTCGGCCATGTGATTTCGGCCGAAGGGGTTCGTGTAGACCCGCAGAAGATCGAGGCAGTGCTAGGCTGGACACCGCCTAAAAATGTTAAGGAGGTTCGTAGCTTTTTGGGCCTTGCTGGGTATTACCGTCGGTTTGTCGAGGGGTTCTCGAAACTCGCTCGACCGCTTACGAAATTGCTCCAGAAGACCGAAAAGTTTATCCGACGGATGAGAGACAACAGAGCTTGATGAATCAAGAGACGATTGACTTCAGCGCCGATCCTAACTTTACCACATGGTAACGAAGGCTTTGCGGTTTATAGTGACGCTTGGGTCAAGGCACATTTGTGTTCTTATGCAGCATGATAAGACAATAGCTTTTGCGTCACGACAATTAAAACCTTATGAGATGAATTATCCTACTCATGATTTAGAGTTGGCCGCAATTGTCTTCGCACTCAAGATTTGGCGGCATTATTTATACGGTTCACCGTGTCGGATTTATACCGATCACAAGAGCCTGAAATATATTTTCAGTCAGAAGGAGCTAAATATGAGGCAGAGACGTTGGTTAGAATTGATAAAGGATTATGATTTGGAGATTATTTACCACCCTGGAAAAGCCAATGTCGTTGCGGATGCTTTGAGCCGCAAATCGGCGTCTCTTCAAATGCTCGAGGTTCTTACGGCTCAGACGAAGATTCGTCAGGATTTAATTGAACAAGGGATCGAAGTTTGGCTTCAGCGAGTACAGGGACAGTTGTGTACTCTCGAAATTACTTCGTCCTTGGTTGATGATATCAAAGGGAAACAGTGGAGTGACCCGATGATTTCTCAACTGAAGGAAGATGTAATTAAAGGAAAAGCTCCAGGCTTTATGGTACACGAGGATAGTATTCTGAGATTTCAGGGCAGGCTTTGCGTTCCAAATGATTTGGAGTTGAGACAGAGGATTCTCCGAGAAGCTCATGCTACGCCTTACTCAATCCACCCCGGAACGAGTAAGATGTACAAAGATTTGAAGCGCAATTTTTGGTGGAATAACATGAAGAAGGATGTTACGGAGTTTGTACTACGGTGCTTGACGTGTCAACAAGTCAAAATCGAACATCAACGACCAGCGGGATTGTTGAAACCACTCCCCATTCCCGAATGGAAGTGGGAAGACATCTCGATGGATTTCATCACCGGCATGCCGAGAACTCGGACTGGAATGAATATGATTTGGGTAATTGTCGATCGGTTGACCAAGTCTGCACACTTCTTTGGTATTAAGGATACTTGGGGACCGGATAGACTGGCTCGAACCTTTATTGCCGAGATCGTGAGGTTACACGGTACCCCCAAGACCATTGTTTCTGATCGAGACGGCCATTTCGTATCGCATTTTTGGTAGGCCGTTCATCAGGCTCTGGGTACGGAATTGAGATTGAGCACTTCCATTCATCCTCAGTCGGACGGTCAGACAGAGAGGACGATTCAGACATTGGAAGATATGTTACGGGCTTGTGCCTTGGATTGGAGTAATGATTGGGAGCTTCACTTACCATTGATCGAGTTTGCTTACAATAATAGTTGGCATGCGTCGATCAAAATGGCACCCTTCGAGGCACTCTATGGTAGGCGATGTAGGTCGCCATTATGTTGGGACGAGGCTTCTGAGCTAGTTGGGACGGAGCCGGATATGTTGATGGAGACTAAGGAAAATATTTCTATTATCCGGGATCGATTGCTAGCTGCCCAGAGTCGTCAGAAATCTTATGCTGATACTCGTCGTCGACCCTTGGAGTTTGAGGTGGGAGATCATGTCTTGCTCAAGGTGTCGCCGACCAGAGGAGTTTTCCGCTTCGGGAAAAAGGGGAAACTTAGTCCGAGGTACATCGGGCCCTTCGAGATTTTAGACAGAGTTGGAGATTTAGCATACCGCTTGGCGTTGCCTCCAGCGTTGAGTCACGTCCATAATGTTTTCCATGTGTCTCAGTTGAGAAAGTACGTACCGGATCCGAGCCACATTATCGACTACAGCGAGATTGACGTAGCCGAGGATGTTACCTTTCCGGAGAAACCCGTGAAGATCCTTGAACATCGCGAGAAACAACTTCGGCATAAGACCATTCCACTGGTTAAAGTGCAATGGTCGAGACATGGAGTCGAGGAAGCAACTTGGGAGACGGAAGAGAAAATGCGAGTGGAATACCCCGAACTATTTATTTCTTAAGTTTCGGGACGAAACTTCTTTTTAGAGGGGTAGAATGTAATACCCGTACTTTTGTTGACTGTTTGACCTTGCCGTTCTCCTTATTTTGTCGCTCTGTAAATGCTTGGAGATGTTGTTGATATTGTTATTGAGTTTCGTATCTCGTTTGGTTTTTTGATCATGTCGTTTAGACCTTGCGGAAATGTTCTGGGCCAGAGATATAACGCATGCTAGGCCTAGGCTAACGCACGCTAATTCTGCTTGATTAGCGCACGCTAGCTTTGAGCCGTAGCGCGCGCTAAGAGGATCAGTCAGTCGGTACAGATTTCGGTTGCTCTGCGGGTAGCGGATTAACGCACGCTAGGAGTTGTTAGCGCGCGCTATTCGTGGTTAGTAGCGCACGCTAACATCCGTCCGTAGCGCACGCTATCGGGCTGGTCAGTAGAGGCAGTGGGGTTGCCAGGTTTTCTGGACTATCAGATAGCGTACGCTAGGCTTCGGGTAGCGCACGCTAAAGCTATTGCATAACGCACGCTAAATCATAGTGCTAGCGTACGCTAAGTCTTGAGCAGGGCAGAGACAGTAAGTTCTGGACTCCAGTACTGAACGCCACATTTTAGACTAGCGCACGCTAGAGACAGACGATTAGCGCACGCTAACGAAACCGGCAGAAGCCACTGGAATATCCGGTGACTTCGCTAGCGCACGCTAATGAAGGAGGCGTAGCGTGCGCTAGACTGGGCAGATATAAATATGACAGTTGACTTCCATTTTGTCATTTCTCACCTACTTCACCCCTTTTCGACGGGAATCGCTCGGGAGAGACGATCTTAGGCGATTGGAAGCGATCTTCCTTCTAACAACAACATATTTGGTTGGAGAACAAGGATTCCTCAACATCTAATTCCTTCTAACGTCCGAATCAAGGTAAAAATCCTTAGAACCCTACTTTTTGGGAATTTTGGAGTTTTTCGTAGAATCGTCCGATTTATCCGTTTGGAAGCTTGAGAACCTTGAGATTATGATGTATCTATACCTTATGCATGTTTTTCCTACGATTTTGTGGTTTGGATTGTGCCGTTTTCGGACTTGTGAGATTTTGGACGATTTTCCAACCTCTAGTTGATTATCCGTATATCTTTATGAATCGTAAACGGGTTTTGGGAGTTCCTTCGTGTAGTTTGGATATGGGTGATTGATTATCATATTCCTTGCGAATCGTTTAGGTGCCGGAAGCGCGTTCTTGGACCTACCGAACTCATACCTTTCCTCCGTTCGATTTCTCGATGTCTCAAAGGCAAGTATATATTTATGAATGTGCGTTCTCGACTTTGAAAGTATGAAATATTGATGGTATGATTATTTCTAGCCACTCTGGGGCGGGCCGACGGGTCCCCTGAGGGTTTCGTAGCCTCTGGTGCGATTCCACGGTTGATATGAACGAACCGTTTCTACGGCATTCATATGAAATAATGTTGGCATGTAATGAACGAACCGTTTTGACGGCATTCCTACATGTAACGGCGTATGATATGAACGAACCGTTTCTACGGCATTCACATACGTCTTGAGATTTTAGTCATTCCGGAATACTAGTCTTGAATTGATGAATTGACGGTTACATTTACTTTATTGTCGAGGAGTATTGTGTTTCATACTTGATATACTTGCACTAGCTATTCGACGGCTAACCCCTTTATGGGGGAAATACTTTTTATGTATTTCAGGTTCCAGGAGAGCGGACGGGCAGGTATCGGGTCGGCATAAAGATGGTGGGCAAGTGTGATACTGTGTCTTTCTTCCAGTTATGTTTGGAGTTTCCCGTTCAGTGTTGTTGTACTGGATTGGCTATTGAATACTCGAGTATTGTTTTCCCTTTTTCCTTGATGTTCCGGCCTGTGTTTGCCGAAGTATTGATTCGAGTTGTGATGTTTGTGAATACATTGGTTATGTTTCGAATACCTTTGTATTGTTTTTCATTCCATTGTGTGTAGACCTTATCGGTCAAATTTTATGGTTCCGCATATGTTTAGCCTTGTGGGTCCCACGGCGGGGCTTACGGCGCTGTAATATCCCTGAATAACTTGGGGGTGTTACAATTATACTCCGGGGCAACAAAACGATACTACAGGAAATCGGAAAGATAACTAAGTTCAACAAAGAAAGATAAATGTTCCATCCAAATAGGCTTCCTTAACATTTTTTTCATTCTATATATGAGGTGAAGCTTGTAATGGAGAATTACCTGTAGCAATTTTGACGCATCAGGCCTTAGATTCAGTTCCTGAAGAATTAAAGTAAACAAACCGTAGTAAGTCACACAATAAACCATGACAATGAGAAGTTGTTACAAAAGGATGAACAACGTAATAGCAACATCTTTTAAGAATAATTAAATATAGAAAGAAAAACAAAATCTTACTCTTCGAGGCATTTTAAAATGGTCTGGTATACATGGATGATCTTTTGTTGTCCCTATATGGAAGAGAGCGGCAACCTGAACAACAACAACAATTTATTACGCCTGTGCTACAGATAAAAGAAAGGGGCGGAAATCACGACTGGTTATGACCTACTAATATAGTAGAATCAGTAACATCCTAGTGCCAATACTATATGTAAATTTCGTCAATTGAACAATGGAACCTCACTGCAAATTCTGTGATTTAATCGTTCCATCAGCCATAGAACCGGTCAAAAAAAAACGTCGAATAACAAAACTTTGTACTTCTCTTGAACCATGTCACTGTTAACTATAGTGTAAGTTCCTGGTATAATGATGATAATAATAATAATTATTAGAAGTTCCAGTTTTTGACCTATTTACTTAATAATATGTTGAGATGGTTGGTGTTTCAGCTCAAACACGTGAAGAAAGAAAGACAATTGTGATGTAATGTGATATGGGGGTTTGCATTACTTGAATGTGCTATTTATAGTTTTTTTTAGACACATGAAAAGACATTATTATTCTTTATTAGTTGATTATTCATTATTCATTAAACATTAGCGTTCAAATAAGAAGTTGAAATGGTAGATATTAAACATGCTCCGTGTGGTTAATAGTTCGTTTCATGACTTTAGAAATTCTTAACATTTAATTATTGTATTTTAACTTCAAGTTACAATCGAGTTTTTTGAGTTTAATAATGTAAACAAATTAATGCTTCACAATTCATTAGCTTAAACTACATACTTGAGTTTCTTGACTTAAGGCCATTAATGCTCACATTCAATATGAGAACTCATTCTTTATATATACGAGGCGTTACGAACCCGTGCGATGCACCGGCTGTGCTTTTGGTTGAATATCTACGTGTTTTGTACGTAATGTTTATGCAGATGTTTATATACTTTGTATCAAGGTTGCGTTAATGTGTGTAATATAAGTTATATCACTATGTAACGCCCAGACTTTTTAGGGATAATTATTGGGGAAAATAAATAAAAGGTAAATTTGACGAAGAATAACGCCTACAAAGTCGAGTCGCTACACTGACATAAATTAAATACCTTTAATTAAGGCAATAACACGTCATAGATACGAAATAAAATTTGCGTCGGAAGAATAAATTATAAATTGTTAATTTCTAACAAAAGTTTCCCCAAAAGAATTTCGAAACATTTGACATAAGAAAAACATCATTTAATAATTTTCATTCATATGCCCTCTCGGCTTGCTCCTTCGTTCATCCGGCTCGATTTAACCTGCGGGATCAATGAAGGTGTGGGTGAGCTTCCTTCAGCTCGTGGAAATCTCACTTATCACAGTAATATATAATCTCATGGAAAGTATAAAATGAATAATCTATCATATCTTTTCCTCAACATGAGTACATACACACAATATTACGTATAGCATGAATCTAGCACGCATAACACGAATATTGAGATTGCGCAGGTGTCCCCGCAACAACATATATCTTAAGATAGCCTCTTTACACGTATACATGTGAGCATGATTAACAACATTTATCGTCAATTTTTAAACATGAATTGAATATCACATATTGAATTGAATATCACATATACAATCCAATTAAAGCAATTAAAGTGATAGTGAAAATTCCCACGAATAAATGATGCTGTCTGACTTGAATATGGAGATGCTCGACTCACAGTCCTAAGCCCGTAAATCCTCGATAAAGTCTACATGTAATAATATTTTAATCATTATAAAATATTACGATATAATGACGGAAATTAAAATATACATGCATAAAATCGGACTAATTATTAATATTAATTGAAAGGTCAACATTTTAATGTCTTGGTCAAAATGGTACTGAATTGGAGGTTTTAAAATTGAGTGAGGTCAAATTGTAAGAGTTGAGAAGCTGACTGGGTTAAAATCGAAGAATCATAAATCAAAACGGGTTTAAATTGAAGTATACAGAATTTATGGGGTTAAATTGAAAGTTGCAGGAAAATATGAGAGCTAAATTACAAAACCCTAATAAATGTTTTAAAATTATTGTCATTAATACTCCCCAATCATTTTTAGGACATAATCTTTCATTATACGAGGCCTTACGAACCCGTGCGATGCACCGGCTGTGTTTTGGTTTAATATCTACGTGTTTTTACGTAATGTTGGTGCAGACTCTTGGCCTTCATAATTACTGTCGTAATCATCTTTCATCACCTAACAATCTGCATCATTGTTAGAAGACGATGATGGCAAATATGTAGCAACATTTGATGTTGTCGAATCAGTTGTTGATAGTATCGACCTCATTGTTTTTTCCCTTTCATTGACTTATAGTTTAATTCTTGTTGTTGTCCTTTTTATTCTTTTTTACTTTTTTTTATTGTTAATTTCTCAAAATTTGGGATTGCTTAAGATGGTTTGGCTATACATTATTATAAATTTACATTATTAATTAATTTCTTTAATAAAACAATAACCATAAAAAAGTCAATCAATCTGCCATCCCATAGTTTCGGTCAAAAAGCAGAAACTCACACGTCTCATAGCATTGCGATATTGTATAAAATTATTTGCTACATAATGTTTAGCGTAAAGTGTAGAAATGAAGATAAAAGTATCTATTTGAACAAAGCGGGCATCGTAATAATGAGAATATTTATAAAAGAGTGTAGTATTTGGAAGAACACAAATTGAATGTATTTAATTATTTCATAAATAGGATGGCGTTCAAGTTATGTGTCACTATATATTCCATTAAGTTATATATCACTTTGTATTCCATTAATTGAAGCGCAACTTCAGTTGCATGGGTAGAGGTTATTATAGCATAGGGTTCTATCAAGTGAACTTTATTGCATAGTTATGATTCATTATATTAGAAGTTTCTCTTAGTTGTTAAAATCACTTTAAAAGCACCCTCCAAATACCCTCCAAATCAGTATAAACACAAATGACATTGTCCTTTAATGATTCCAGAAACAAATAACAAAACTAATTGTTTTGTTCGACTTTTTAATTTTCTGGACAAAGTGATTGAGTATAAAAAATTGTTGCCTAACAATGAACTTGTATTATATATTGTGTTTGAAGACATGGCCTATATGCTTATAACGTGGAAGTTTATTATATGACGAACATTCGTTCATACTTTTTTGTTTAATAGAGTTTGAATTTTCTATTTTTAGCATGAGATTACAAAATTAAAGCTTAGATTCATTACTCCTCCAACAATTCAGTATATACATATATGGATATCAAAGAGTCAAAAAGATTAAATGCAAACAAAATATTAACATTCAGATCCATCCAACTATTGAGTGTCGCAATGAATCATGGATAAAATTTATGAGAATGAGACTGTAATATCCGCAAATTTTCGATTTTCGGTAAATTTCTTTTTTCGGCCGAAGTCCGTTTTGACGACTCGCTTTTGACCGTTTCGTCATTCGGAGAATATTTAATTCTGCACTTTTTGTCATCCGAGTTCGTTTCGGTGCTGCTTTGTTGAGTTCCGTGCTTTTTAGCGACTTTTCCGCGCTTGAGTTCGGTTCTTGCGAATCTCGTTCAGCGTCGTTTGGGGTTTTTCGTAAGTTCATTTAACGTCGTTATACGTGTTGTGAGCTTCGGTTTGATTATTCGTTGTCGTATGGTGATTTTCGGGCATTTGAGCCATTTTCGTAATTTCCCAAAGTTTGGGGTAATTACCTTCCGTTGTCGAATTTCGAGCCTTCGGGTGGTCGGAATCGTGTGTCCTACAAGCTCTTGGTTTCATCTTTGTGAGTACTTCGTAACCGTATCTTCGGTTCGTATTCAGGTTCGGGTTTCGGTGTCGTTTTGTTGAATTCAGGATTACTAAACGACTTTTCTAAGTATGAGTTCTACTTTGTTAGATCACCATTAATTTTTGGTAACTCCAAAAATTCTGAATCTTTGTAATATTATAGAGCATCGAGTTAGCTTTCCAATGGTTCGAACGGTGAGTCAATCGAGTCGGACGAGAGAGTTATGGTCGTTTTAGCTCACCCGCTCGTTATTGGCGATCCTTTGCCGGCCGAACTCGGCCGTGTCGTCAGGCCGACACGGCCCGTGCCGTACTCGTCCGGATAATCCGGAAGTTTCGTCTCAGGACCCGGCCGTGTCGTCCGACACGGCCGTGCCGAACTCTTAGGATAAGCTCGAGACGGCTGCCGACACGCCCGACCGTGTTCCAGGACACGGCCGAGTCATTGCAGCGCCGCGGACGGGTCACTATCGGTAGGTCCCCTTGGCGCGCGGCCGTGTCATGCGGGACACGGTCGAGTCCTGCTGCCGATGCGCGCCACGACCGTGTCATGTCGGACACGGTCGAGTCTGTCCACTATAAATTCGTTTTCTCGGCATTTCGACTCATTTTTCCCCTTTTCTTCACCTGCAACCGAGAGAGAGCTTGAGGGAGAGTTCTTCCTTCACAAATCATTTGAGTGTTGATTTTCTTCATCTCCTTTTGATCGTGAAGCCCGGACAACCAATCCAACGCGTGTTCTACGGATCTTAGTACTTGAATCTCCGAAGGTAACATCTCTAGAAACCTATTTTCGATTAATTTGGGGGTTTTGGGTTTTTCTTAGGTTAGTCCCGTTTTGTTGGTGGATTCTTGATGAATATGATTAATCTTGTTAGTATTCTTAGTTTCCCTACGGATTCATGGTATATTTCGTGATTTTTACGGAATCGAGAGGGTTTGGTTGTGGTCCGCCCTCGTTGTTGTTTATATACGAATATACATGAATCGTAGGCGGGTTTTCAGTGTATTCCAATTCCGTATTCATTTAGAAATGGTTGTGATTGTATTCTTGAATCGTTAGGTTCGGTTTCATTAGTTCCTAGCGTTCGTCGGTGAATTTACTTTCCGTTCGTTGCGTCGACAATAATTCAAGGCAATTAATATAGTAAACATATAAGCTAAACAAGAAATGGTGATGTATAATACTTGTGTGAAACTCACCTCGTGTTGGCAGACGGGGTCAAGGAGGAAATCTATCCGCGCCTGGATTTCACGAGTTTGTTTAGCTAGCCAGTGCGGGAGGGTCCTTAGAGGCCTCGTGCGGGAATCTATGATATTACTCTATTCCCAAGGCGATGCATGTGCGTGTTTTGTTTTGTAATGTAGCCAGTGCGGGAGGGTCCTTAGAGGCCTCGTGCGGGAATCTATGATATTACTCTGTTCCCAAGGCAAATTGTTGACTGTTTATTTCCGGAAAAAGACATGTCTTGTTTTGGTTTTCGAAATGATATTGGTGCATGTACTATGGAATGTGTAAGCGATTGGTTTGCCTTGAATACTTGTACTAGCGTAATTGCTAACCCCTCTGGGGACCCGTTGTCGGGGAAATTCTTGTTATGGATTTCAGGTTATGTTCAGCCAGACGAGCGGGCGTTGGGATGGTACGAGGATGTCGGCCAAGGTTGTTGACATGTGCAATCGAGTCTTGTTATTTCTTACTGTCTCTTTTGATGTGGATGTTTTCCAAATTGTAAGCTTATAGATTGTACTCGCGAGTACTTAGGCTTTTTCCTTTCGGGTTGTGATTTGTCTTCGTTGGAGTTAGTGTATTTGTCGGTTGATGTTTATTATGCCGGTTGTACCGGGCGTGTTGTTTTATGTCTTGTGGTTGACAATTGTTTCCTTGCTAACCGAGACGGTTAGTCGAGCGGTGTCTTTTGTTGTGTTAGCCTGGTGGGTCCCATGTAGGGGTCCACGGCGCTGTAATACACCTCGAATATCTTGGGGGCGTTACAGAAAATGGTATCAGAGCTCTAGGTTTATGGATACCTAGGCTTGTTGGTTATTTGGGTCTAGTTGTGTTTTGTTTTGCACATTGTCACACCGCTGCCGACATCTCAGTACATCCAGCGCTTGTAAGTTTTCCTTACTCGATCCTTTTGTTTTCTCGTATTGTATTTCCACTTCTTGAACTGTGATTGTCTCTCTCGTACTTATCGTCGAGTTGTTTTTCGATCCATCCGGTTCGTGCACTTTTGATTCTAGTATTGCGCAGTTCTTTATCTCTCTGGAGTATGTGCGTCGCTCGGGCTTGACCGTTTGTCGTTTTGCGAGCCTTCCATCGCTAAACTTCCTAGCATTGGTGGGATCGTTGGTGATCGAAAGATCCGAGTTTTGCTCCGTGGTATATTGTGAGAGGGCTTGACTCTCTAGTCTTTTGCTGTGTGATGGAATCTGTGTTTGGTAATTGCGATATACTAAATGTATGTTGAGCCGAACGTACTGATGGTTTGGACACCGAGGGGTGCAGTATGATGTGAATGTTTTGAACATTGATATGTTCCGGGAAAGGTGTCGATGACAGAGTTTGTTGAAAAACTCACATAGCTGGTTTCGACATATGTTCAAATCGGTGATCTTTGGTTACGCTGTTAAACTTGAAGAGATAGTTCGACATATGCTTGGAATTAGTATTTCCGAGTTGCGCTTTTTGAACTAGTGATTTTTGAAGGTCGTATATGAGTGTGTCCGGGAATTGTTGGTACTTGGCTAATTATTATTATTTACAACCAATGTGTTTCTATTAATAATAATACATGCGGCGTGCATGCTTGAAAATTTCTTAGACTTGATCGTATTGTGGGTTTTGAAAAGTGACATGAATTTGGGCGAGCCACCTTGTATTTTCAAATAAAACCTTGTGTCGTATTTAAAGGTCGTGTATAAAAGTGTTTAGGACATTTTATAAAATGCTACCACCGTTAAGCCCTTGTCGTGTTTAAAAGGGTCTTGAAAGCGATTTTTAACTTATCGGTTTTATTTTCGAATAACTAGAGTATACGATTTTAAAATCAGATTAGCACAGGAAAACCTAGGTCATCGAGCCAAGTTGTGTTGGTTGAGTTTTGTCTCGTCGGATTTTGTCGACTTGGTCGCATCGCGACGCGTCGTTTGAGATCATTGGTCGTGATTAGTATCAAGGGCGGTCGTCACTTACGTGCGACCTATGGATGTAATACTCCCTTCCTTGTGTTGTGCCTCGTGTGACACGAGTTATTTGTATGATTAGTCGATTGAATGATGGAATCCTTCTATGGATTTTGATTTCACGATATGTGTTTATTAGACTCTCGTATTTGGTTTATACGAGGAGTGTCGTCCTCTTGATGTATTTTCGTACCGTATTTTATCCATTGCGTGAGTTCTTTCAAACGGCTTTCGGTATTTTGCAACCTGAGTTTTATTTCGTAAAACCGATTCCTTGAATCAAGTTTTGGCATTTTGGCCTTGAATATTTCATGATGGTTTGACAAATGAGTTTTGAGTTTTGGAAAATATCTCCGTCATTGGTCTTTTTAGCATTTTCGAAATGAGATGGGAAATCATGCTTAGCACAGTAAATCCTTGTGAGAAGGGTTTACGGTATGTAATTTTATGATATGTTCTGTTGTTGTCTCTGTGAATCGTTAGCGCACGCTACGCTTTACGGACTTACGCGCGAGAGTACGTTGGTAGCACGCTAAAGGGAGAATAGCGCACGCTACACGGTAGTTGAGCGGTCCGGGAACTACCGGGTAGTGCGAAGTTCTCGTTAGCGCACGCTAACACTTGGGATTAGCGCACGCTAACAGTGCATTTTTGGTCAGGAGTTTTGTTTGGTGCCGTGATAGCGCACGCTAACCTTAATGATTAGCGCACGCTAATTGTGTCCAGTATAAATACCGGACACCAGTCTAGAAGTTGCATTTTTTCTTCATTTTTCTTCTTCCTCCATGAGATTGAGACGTAGCGACTAGGTTTCGCATTGGGGGCTGATTTTTTTTTTTCTCCCATCCAAAGGTGTTTTGGAGTATCCTAGATGATTTTTAACATTATCTAATCCATTGTTCTTCGCCGAATCCAGGCAATTTTTCTTGAATCCCTAGAGTTGACTTTATGGAGTTTTGTTCTTGATGTCGTTTTCCATCCGGTTTTGATAAACCGATCGTTGTTTTAACGATGTTGTTAAGCATATCCTAGGGATTGTATATCACTGTTTTGATTGTGAACGATTTAATGAGTGTGCTATGATGTGTTTAAGTGAATATTGACAAGTGTGAATTCTGGGCATTTTGGCCTATTGTACTTCTGAAAAACCTTGAGTATCTTAGAAAATAAAATTCGAGACGTACTTTTAAAATGAATTATTTTCTCGTAGTACATACAAGGTGCCACAACACGTTTCAAAATTCTTCTACCTCGAGGACCAAAATGCTTTGAGATATTTTCAATGTTTTAGAAACACTTTTAATTAGACCCGAGGGTCGAATATTACAAGTTTTCACTAAGAGAAAGTGTCCTCATTTTTATCAAATGCGAAATGGTTCTCCAAAGTCTCGATAACGATGTTTCACATTTGTACTTTTTGAAAGGTGATACTCAAGATCAACCGGTGTTCTTCTAAATTATTTTCAAAATGAGGTTTTCGTTTTTAAAACCTATCCATTCCCGTTTGAGGGATGGGTATATATGTATGATGTTCGCGTTGTCGTTATGATGTTTGCTCCCGAGTATGATCAGATTGGTGGCATGAACGTCGAGGCGTTGCCACGCATTTGTTGTGAGAGGTGGGATGTTAGTGTCGAATGTTGCCGCCTCGTAGTGATTTCTACGTTGTCGCGCATGTGCGAGCTGTTAGAGCTTGGTTTGGTATGACCGTGTGCATCGGTGATCGTTCCGTTATGTGTCGGTTGCTTAATGTCTCGTTACCTTGCTCCTGTTTTTGTGAATTTCGTGGATGAGGTCGGGGATACTACCCATACTATTTTGACTTCCGTATTTTCTCTTTCTCCAGTCTATCGATTCGCTCGTGTTCGTTGATACTGTCTTAACTTGTTTTGTATTTCGGGTTCATCATTCGAACGAGCTGTGATCTTGTTTTGGGTCGATCTGGTTATCGCTGTGACTTTTCCGAGTTCGGTTCGATTCTTGTGAACCTTGTTCGGAAGTAACATCTTTTGGTTCTACTAGTTCTTTTATTCGAAGTGGATCGGATTTGGAACTTCTGTATTTTCGACTCTGTCAACTCATTTATGTTCGTTGACATTTCTGAACTTTCCCTATCCCTTGCTTTTGTTGATCGAACGAGTGTGGTATTATTTTGGAATAACTCGTTTGTCGCTGTGACTTTTCAATCGCTATTCCCTATCCTGTGGATCTTATGGGAATGCATTCCTTGTAGTTCTCACCAGATCATCCTGGGAGTTGTTGTTTGAGTTTTATTATCCTTCGTGTTTCGGACATGATTGTTCGATTTTTGTTGTCTCGATCGTTTGCTTGTTCAGTTTTTGTTCTCGTTTTGTGATCGTTGAGCATTCAGGCTCCTTCCTAATTCCCTTAAGTTTGGGAAATTAGTCTCGTTTTCGATCTTCCAACCCTTGGGCGGTGGAATTCAGTATTAGTTCAGCGATTGGCTCGCGTTTCGATTGATGTACCGTTGAGTTGGTCAATCATACTGACTTTCGTTCGTTGTGTTTTGTGATTGTCGGATAATTGAATTGGCTATATTATCCGTTTGATGACGCTTGTCATTTGTTGGTTTTATTGTATCCCTAACGGCGACATTGTGTTGGTCGCCGTGGAGCGTGTTTTCACGCCGTATATTCCTTTGCGTTGATTGTAACATTTCGCCGTTGGGCGTTAGTTACGCATTCTTGTGTATCTTGTTGAGTTTTTCCTGGCGGAATATTTCTTCCCCCTACTTGTTTTAAGTTTCGGGACGAAACTTCTTTTAAGGAGGGTAGAATGTAATATCCGCAAATTTTCGATTTTCGGTAAATTTATTTTTTCGGCCGAAGTCCGTTTTGACGACTCGCTTTTGACCGTTTCGTCATTCGGAGAATATTTAATTCTGCACTTTTTGTCATCCGAGTTCGTTTCGGTGCTGCTTTGTTGAGTTCCGTGCTTTTTAGCGACTTTTCCGAGCTTGAGTTCGGTTCTTGCGAATCTCGTTCGAAACTGTCGTTTGGGGTTTTTCGTAAGTTCATTTAACGTTGTTATACGTGTTGTGAGCTTCGGTTTGATTATTCGTTGTCGTATGGTGATTTTCGGGCATTTGGGCCATTTTCGTAATTTCCCAAAGTTTGGGGTAATTACCTTCCGTTGTCGAATTTCGAGCCTTCGGGTGGTCGGAATCGTGTGTCCTACAAGCTCTTGGTTTCGTCTTTGTGAGTACTTCGTAACCGTATCTTCGGTTCGTATTCAGGTTCGGGTTTTCGGTGTCGTTTTGTTGAATTCGGATTACTAAACGACTTTTCTAAGTATGAGTTCTACTTTGTTAGATCACCATTAATTTTTGGTAACTCCAAAAATTCTGAATCTTTGTAATATTATAGAGCATCGAGTTAGCTTTCCAATGGTTCGAGCGGTGAGTCAATCGAGTCAGGACGAGAGAGTTATGGTCGTTTTAGCTCACCCGCTCGTTATTGGCCGATCGCGCCGGCCGAACTCGGCCGTGTCGTCCGACACGGCCGTGCCGTACTCGTCCGGATAAGCCGGAAGTTTCGTCTCAGACCCGACCGTGTCGTCAGGCCACGGCCGTGCCAAACTCTTCGGATAAGCACGAGACGATGCTGACACGCCCGGCCGTGTTCGAGGACACGGTCGAGTCATCTTAGCGCCGCGGACGGGTCCTATCGGTGGGTCCCCTTCGCGCCGCGACCGTGTCATGCGGGACACGGTCGAGTCCTCGCCGGCCGATTGCGCGCCACGGCCGTGTCATGTCGGACACGGTCGAGTCTGTCCGCCCTATAAATTCGTTTTCTCGGCATTTCACTCATTTTTCCCCTTTTCTTCACTGCAACCGAGAGAGAGCTTGAGGGAGTTCTTCCTTCACAAATCATTTGAGTGTTGATTTTCTTCATCTCCTTTTGATCGTGAAGTCCGGACAACCAATCCAACGCGTGTTCTACGGATCTTAGTACTTGAATCTCCGAAGGTAACATCTCTAGAAACCTATTTTCGATTAATTTGGGGGGTTTGGGGTTTTTCTTCCGATTAGTCCCGTTTTGTTGGTGGATTCTTGATGAATATGATTAATCTTGTTAGTATTCTTAGTTTCCCTACGGATTCATGGTATATTTCGTGATTTTTACGGAATCGAGAGGGTTTGGTTGTGGTCCGCCCTCGTTGTTGTTTATATACGAATATACATGAATCGTAGGCGGGTTTTCGGGTGTATTCCAATTCCGTATTCATTTAGAAATGGTTGTGATTGTATTCTTCGAATCGTTAGGTTCGGTTTCATTGGTTCCTAGCGTTCGTCGGTGACTTTCCTTTCCGTTCGTTGCGTCGTCAATAATTCAAGGCAAGTATTTTTGGAAACCTTTAAGCTTAACATGAAATGGTGATGTATATTACTTGTGTGTAACTCACCTCGTGTTGGCCCGACGGGGTCAAGGAGGGAAATCTATGCTGCCGCCCTGGATTTCACGAGTTTGTTTAGCTACCCAGTGCGGGAGGGTCCTTAGAGGCCTCGTGCGGGAATCTATGATATTACTCTGTTCCCAAGGCGATGCATGTGCGTGTTTTGTTTTGTAATGTAGCCAGTGCGGGAGGGTCCTTAGAGGCCTCGTGCGGGAATCTATGATATTACTCTGTTCCCAAGGCAAATTGTTGACTGTTTATTTCCGGAAAAAGACATGTCTTGTTTTGGTTTTCGAAATGATATTGGTGCATGTACTATGGAATGTGTAAGCGATTGGTTTGCCTTGAATACTTGTACTAGCATAATTGCTAACCCCTATGGGGTCCCGTTGTCGGGGAAATTCTTGTTATGGATTTCAGGTTATGTTCAGCCAGACGAGCGGGCGTTGGGATGGTACGAGGATGTCGGCCAAGGTTGTTGACATGTGCAATCGAGTCTTGTTATTTCTTACTGTCTCTTTTGATGTGGATGTTTTCCAAATTGTAAGCTTATAGATTGTACTCGCGAGTACTTAGGCTTTTTCCTTTCGGGTTGTGATTTGTCTTCGTTGGAGTTAGTGTATTTGTCGGTTGATGTTTATTATGCCGGTTGTACCGGGCGTGTTGTTTTATGTCTTGTGGTTGACAATTGTTTCCTTGCTAACCGAGACGGTTAGTCGAGCGGTGTTTTTTGTTGTGTTAGCCTGGTGGGTCCCATGTAGGGGTCCACGGCGCTGTAATACACCTCGAATATCTTGGGGGCGTTACAGAGACTGATTAGAGGATGATTCAACTTCATATATTGTTGACAACCGAAGCCTAAAGAACTGAACAGCCAACCGAATTTGCCTCGATGAATATCTTTGCATTTCCCTGGTTGAACATGATCTCGGCACTCCTAAGCTCGAAGACGATTATTGTTGGCTTCTTTCTTGTGAAGAAAGCTATGCATGAACATAATCGTTTCTCGGTAGTGATCGGGCTCTTGTTTAATCTTCTCTTCTTTCTCCAAGTGGACTTTAAGTTTCTATTCGTCATCTTTTTGTTGCTGCAACTCGAGTTGAGTTAGTTGTTTTGCTTTCTTCTTCTTCTTCTTCTTCTTATCCTAATTCTTTTTTTTTTCCTTCATCCATTCCCTGACATTTGGAAAATCGATAAGACATAGAACAATAGAACTTAACTTTATCCCCCACATTTTTTTTAAGAAAACGAAATGAATGAATTTGAGTTGGCCACCCCCTCCTCATGAGGGGTTAAATAAAATCAAATACATTTTACGTATGTATGTGTTTGCTTATATAAATATATTTTGTAAAAGGGAATGAAAGAAGACATACGGTTGTTGGCGAAGATATCATCTCCTACACCATCTTCTTGCCCAAACCTATCATGCAATAACAAATTACTAATAATCAATCATTAACAATACAATCACAAACAAATATGTTTGCCAATGACGTTAATCATTTTGGAGTTGCTCATTACACACGACAACAATCAAAACTAAACTTAGTACCATATCACATTACCAAAAGAAACAATTCAAACAAATAAAATATACATCACAGCAATTTTTCAATAACCTTCTTCATCAACGACTCATGCATGCCATGATGACTAAAATGAGATGTGTTGAACTATACTATTTATACTTTGTAATGTGTAATTATTCAGGATACAAAGAGATTGTAACTACTGAAATTGGTTACAACATTTACCTGTGATCAATATTCATAAATTGATTTCATAAAGGACTTCAATTCGAATTCCCAATATTTATTTGCAGCAACAATTCGCATTCCCAATCCCAACATTTATTTGCTTACTGCCCACATTCACAATCTCAAACCAATCCAATCTCAATTAAAATATTAATTTCTCTCTCATCCACCTACATATATTCAACTCCATCGATCTCAAATTTTTCATACTCCAACCACAATCTCCTACAATCGATCTAGTCTAAATATTATTTTATAAAAATTATATGTTTATTTTTTTATACATATAATTATTATTTTTAATTATAAGTATAAAAAAGATAAAACAAACGAACAATTATCTATTTTGAAACATAATTATGATTATAAAAAATTACCCTACAACTTTTGCAAAAGACAGTAATTAATTATTTTGACCGATTTTTTGTCATATATGCTCCATCGAAAAAAATTGAAAGTTTTTTTTTTGGATTTTGCAAGATAACGAAAGGATTGAAATGAATAGAAAAATTAGTGTAATGAAAATATATCAATATTGGGCTCTATTCGTAGGGAATTGAAAATCATGAATTTTAGTATATTTATTATTTTTTATTAAAGATACATTTTTATCAAATAAGTTTTATTCTAAAAAAAATATAACATCAACCAATAGTAATTTGACACGTGGCATATAAATGGTTTCAATCTTTGGCCGATCTCCGTTCGTGTGGCGATCAGGATTGCGAGATTGCTTATAAAAATTTAGTTTTTTTTTTCTTTTTTTGAATTGGGTTTTGTCTTATTCACAATCTGGATTGCCGAGATTGTTACTGTGGATGGTGATCTCAAGATTGAGATCGTGAATAAAACAAAACAATATTTAAAAAGGAAAAATGAAAAAATAAAATAAATGAGCAATCTCGATCACCACACGAACTCAGATTGAGGAATTGCAATCACTTTTACTTGACATGTGGCATAATTTGATTGGATGATTTTAAGTTTTTAAAAAATAAATCTTACTTAATAAAAGAAAATGGCTTTAATAAAAGAATTAAAAATTAGAAAATATATCAAAATTCATGGTTTTCAATTCCCTACAAATAGAGACCACTCTTGACATATTTTCACCACACTAATTTTTCTCTTCATTTCAATCATCTTGTTATCTTGCTACTTTCTTTCAATTATCTGCTATGGATCCAAACTTCCCAAATCTTCTTTCAAATTCTCAAAAAATCGGTCAAAATAATTAACTACGGTTATTTATGTATTTCAGATATCTAATTTCGTACTTATTTTTATGACTTGTTTTATTTAATTTCGGTTATGCGGTATGTTTTTTTTATAAATATAATTATGTTTCAAAATATGCAATTGTTCGTTCGTTTAATATATATTTTATACTTATAATTAAAAAAAATTATATGTATAAAAAATAAAATATATGATTTTTGTAAAATAATATTGTAGATGAGATTGGATTGTAGAGGATTGTGGTTGGAGTATGAAAATTTTGAGATTGGATTGGAGTTGAATATTATGTAAAAGGATGAGAGATAAACTAATATTTTAATTGAGATTGGATTGGTTGAGATTGTTGTTGTGGGTAGTCTTACAACTCTCTGTACGAAAATGGACATTGTTCAGATTTTCTAAGCCATTGTACAATGTTGTTAAGCTTCCGATGCCAATTCCCTGATTGTGTTTCTTCAAGACTCTCACGATCGTCCCCAATGGAAGCGTCAGGAAACTCAACAATACCTCCGCAAAATCGTTGTTGGCTTCTGCATATAGTTACTTCGTTTTTTGTTTATTAGTGACGACTTTCAAGTTGAACTTGACATAAGTATTAGACATCTTATATGTATAATATATATATATATATATATATTTTGCTTGAATGTTGAAAAACAACACAACTGATGATATCTGAATCTGGCCTCGGTATTTATAGATAATAGACACAGCAATAAACCAAGGGTCGGTCTCTCCAAATCACAGTAGACCCTTCATCTTCCCCAAGACTGACTGACTTCAAAAATTGACTTGAGAAATGTACCGAAAGTGACATATGTGACCCTTCATCTTCCCCTCATTAAGGTATTGCCCTTTGGCATGAAATTTTTATCATAATAATTGGTGTCATTACCCCTCATCAATGAATTTTTTGGGTGAATCTTTCAATATATACGAGGCCTTACGAACCCGTGCGATGCACCGGCTGTGTTTTGGTTTAATATCTACGTGTTTTTACGTAATGTTGGTGCAGACTCTTGGCCTTCATAATTACTGTTGTAATCATCTTTCATCACCTAACAATCTGCATCATTGTTAGAAGACGATGATGGCAAATATGTAGCAACATTTGATGTTGTCGAATCAGTTATTGATAGTATCGACCTCATTGTTTTTTCCCTTTCATTGACTTATAGTTTAATTCTTGTTGTTGTCCTTTTTATTCTTTTTACTTTTTTATTGTTAATTTCTCAAAATTTGGGATTGCTTAAGATGGTTTGGTTACACATTATTATAAATTTACATTATTAATTAATTTCTTTAATAAAACAATAACCATAAAAAGTCAATCAATCCGCCATCCCATAGTCTCGGTCAAAAGCGAGAAACCCACACGTCTCATAGCATTGCGATATTGTATAAAATTATTTGCTACATAATGTTTAGCGTAAAGTGTAGAAATGAAGATAAAAGTATCTATTTGAACAAAGCGGGCATCGTAATAATGAGAACATTTATAAAAGAGTGTAGTATTTGGAAGAACACAAATTGAATGTATTTAATTATTTCATAAATAGGATGGGGTTCAAGTTATGTGTCACTATATATTCCATTAAGTTATATATCACTTTGTATTCCATTAATTGAAGCGCAACTTGATTGCATGGGTAGAGGTTATTATAGCATAGGGTTCTATCAAGTGAACTTTATTGCATGGTTATGATTCATTATATTAGAAGTTTCTCTTAGTTGTTAAAATCACTTTAAAAGCACCCTCCAAATACCCTCCAAATCGGTATAAACACAAATGACATTGTCCTTTAATGATTCGAAACAAATAACAAAACTAATTGTTTTGTTCGACTTTTTAATTTTCTCGACAAAGTGATTGAGTATAAAAATTGTTGCCTAACAATGAACTTGTATTATATATTGTGTTTGAAGACATGGCCTATATGCTTATAACGTGGAAGTTTATTATATGAACATTCGTTCATACTTTTTTGTTTAATAGAGTTTGAATTTTCTATTTTTAGCATGAGATTACAAAATTAAAGCTTAGATTCATTACTCCTCCAACAATTCAGTATATACATATATGGATATCAAAGAGTCAAAAAGATTAAATGCAAACAAAATATTAACATTCAGATCCATCCAACTATTGAGTGTCGCAATGAATCATGGATAAAATTTATGAGAATGAGACTGATTAGAGGATGATTCAACTTCATATATTGTTGACAACCGAAGCCTAAAGAACTGAACAGCCAACCGAATTTGCCTCGATGAATATCTTTGCATTTCCCTGGTTGAACATGATCTCGACACTCCTAAGCTCGAAGACGATTATTGTTGGCTTCTTTCTTGTGAAGAAAGCTATGCATGAACATAATCGTTTCTCGGTAGTGATCGGGCTCTTGTTTAATCTTCTCTTCTTTCTCCAAGTGGACTTTAAGTTTCTATTCGTCATCTTTTTGTTGCTGCAACTCGAGTTGAGTTAGTTGTTTTGCTTTCTTCTTCTTCTTCTTCTTCTTCTTATCCTAATTCTTTTTTTTTCCTTCATCCATTCCCTGACATTTGGAAAATCGATAAGACATAGAACAATAGAACTTAACTTTATCCCCCACAATTTTTTTTTTAAGAAAACGAAATGAATGAATTTGAGTTGGCCACCCCCTCCTCATACATGAGGGGTTAAATAAAATCAAATACATTTTACGTGTGTATAAATATATTTTGTAAAAGGGAATGAAAGAAGACATACGGTTGTTGGCGAAGATATCATCTCCTACACCATCTTCTTGCCCAAACCTATCATGCAATAACAAATTACTAATAATCAATCATTAACAATACAATCAAAAACAAATATGTTTGCCAATGACGTTAATCATTTTGGAGCTGCTCATTACACACGACAACAATCAAAACTAAACTTAGTACCATATCACATTACCAAAAGAAACAATTCAAACAAATAAAATATACATCACAGCAATTTTTCAATAACCTTCTTCATCAACGACTCATGCATGCCATGATGACTAAAATGAGATGTGTTGAACTATACTATTTATACTTTGTAATGTGTAACTATTCAGGATACAAAGAGATTGTAACTCTCGAAATTGGTTACAACATTTACCTGTGTTCAATATTCATAAATTGATTTCATAAAGGACTTCAATTCGAATTCCCAATATTTATTTGCAGCAACAATTCGCATTCCCAATCCCAACATTTATTTGCTTACAACTCTCTGTACGAAAATGGACACTGTTCAGATTTTCTAAGCCATTGTACAATGTTGTTAAGCTTTAGTTGCCAATTCCCTGATTGTGTTTCTTCAAGACTCTCACGATCGTCCCCAATGGAAGCGTCAGGAAACTCAACAATACCTCCGCAAAATCGCTGTTGGCTTCTGCATATAGTTACTTCGTTTTTTGTTTATTAGTGACGACTTTCAAGTTGAACTTGACATAAGTATTAGACATCTTGTATGTAATATATATATATATATATATATATTGCTTGAATGTTGAAAAACAACACAACTGATGATATCTGAATCTGGCCTCGGTATTTATAGATAATAGACACAACAATAAACCAAGGGTCGGTCTCTCCAAATCACAGTAGACCCTTCATATTCCCCAAGACTGACTGACTTCAAACTTCTGCATGCGTCTATTAAACTGACTTGAGAAATGTACCGAAAGTGACATATGTGACCCTTCATCTTCCCCTCATTAAGGTATTGCCCTTTGGCATGAAATTTTTATCATAATAATTGATGTCATTACCCCTCATCAATGAATTTTTTGGGTGAATCTTTCAATATATATGATGATATGATATATAGATACGTGTATATCTTTCTTACCCTTTCAAAATTGTTTTATGTAGAATTTCGTTTATTTTATTTGTGCTTTTTCATATAATAGTTTAATTAGATCCAAATTCATCATACTTTGAAAAAAGTCCAAAATATCGAGACCCTAATAGTAACAAACGGCCGAAATATTAATCCTCGAGAAATACGATATTGAATCGCCATGATACTATAGCTACGCAGTGCTGATGCGGTTAGCGAAAAATAACTTTAACTATCAATAATCTTCATCAAAATTTCACACTCTCACACCACTCAGAAAAATAAATTTAACTATCAATAGTCTTGGTGAAAGTTTCACACTCTTACACTCTATTTAACTTATTAATTATCTTATTCCCTGTTACATATTCAATGTGGAATGCAACTTTGTATATTCCTGCAGTTAATACAAAATGCTCTTTCAAATTATTAACTTTATTCATTAATTTCTCACGAGTAAAAATCAATTTTAAAAAATTAAATATACTATAATTATGTACTCAAAGATTATTCCAAAACCATTTAATTCTAAATAAATTAAATTTGTAGTCACAGAAAAATCAATTAAAAAATAATTCTTCCAACAACACATATCCACAGTAGTATGAAATTAATTTCTCTAAACTTTGAAGTTTCATTTTGGGAAAACTATAATGTTAGCCCTTCTACTATGGCAATTTATCCAATTGGTCCATCCACTAAAAACCACACGAATTTAGCCCTATACTATGATAAGTTATCAAACTGCCCCTACCATCCAAATTTCCGTTAATTTTAACTTTTTACGAAGAAATAAAATCATACTTTTAGCCCTCCTACTATGGCAAGATATCAAATTGCCCCCTCTACTGAAAATCACAAGAATTTAGCCCATCTACTTGTCGTCAATCAAATCATCCCACAAATTCGTCCAAATACTTTCAATGATTGCTGACTCAGCGCCCACCTCTCCGTCCACGTCATAGAAAAATCAGCCATTTTTTTAATCTCTGGTGCCAGTTTTGTAATCTTCTTCAACATTGCCTCACGAAAAATGCTGAGCGAAAATATGACGTGGACGGAGAGGTGGACGCTGAGCCAGCAACCATTGAAAGAATTTGGACGAAAAATCACTTTGTGGGATGATTTGATTGACGACAAGTAGATGGGCTAAATTCATGTGATTTTTAGTAGAGAGAGCAATTTGATAACTTGACATAACAGAAGGGTTAAAAGTATGATTTTTTTGTAAAAAGTTAAAATTGAAGGAAATTTGAATGGTGGAGCGCAGTTTGATAACCCAGTCATAGTAAATTCCTATCGTTTTTAATAGAGGGGCCAGTTTGATAATTTGGCATAGTAGAAGTGCTAAAATTATAGTTTTCTCTTTCATTTTAACAAGAGTATATTATACTCCGCTATGTAACGCAGTATGTCAGACGTGTTTCTTTTTTCATCAATCATCAGTTCCCTGTAGAATCGACTCTCGAGTATGGAATTGCCGTTATCACATCTCGTCCTCTTTTTCCTCTTGCTTTTCACAACCGTCTGGGTCTCACCGGAATATACCCGTCCAGATCCCCGGCCTCTCATATTCCGGCAACATGACCACTCAAAATCAGACCCCCAACAGGTTAATTAACTTGTCTAACTCCATTTCCTGAATAATGTTCTTCCTCAATCATGCAATGGCTTACAATCAACGACACAATAGTTCGATTTTATTTATTCTTTTATCTTTATTTTAGTTGATGCGAATTTTCAGGTACATATTTCACTAGCAGAGAAAGACCATATGAGGATATCGTGGATTACTTCAGATAAAAAAGTTCAATCGACAGTTGAATACGGGAAGTCGCCGGGAAAATACGACGGTTCGGCGACCGGAGAGAGCACTTCCTACAGTTACTTCTTCTATAGTTCAGGAAAAATTCATCACGTCAGGATCGGGCCGTTGGAGCCAAACACGACTTATTACTACAGATGTGGCGGTCGTGGCCCGGAGTTCAGCTTCCGGACGCCGCCGGCGTTTTTTCCTGTCGAATTTGCTGTCGCCGGTAAGTAGTTATGGTGTACGGCGGCCGCCGGCCCCCATTGAAAAGTAAAAAGTGCAAGGAAAGCCTTGAATTTCGCATCTTTTTTTTTTTTACTTTTTCTTTCTTTCACTTTTGCGGTTTGATTCTATCACTGTGTATTATTTCAACCGTTTGTTTAAATCGACAAAAGTGATGATGTTATGATACTTTTCAGTTACATCCTTTGATTTTTTAAATATTACAAACTTTATGCGTTACATTTTATTAATACAACCTCAACTTTTTAAAAATTACGAATAATGTTGAGGCAATTTGTAATTTCAAAAAAATAGAGAGGGACTTAAAAGTTTGAAATATTCTGATGATGTGAGCATGTATGGTTGTTTCATCAACAGACAATTAAGACGAGATCAAACCATACGAGGTTTCTGTGAAGTCTTCTCTTCATTTCATGACTAGCCCAAACTTGAGGGATTTTCCATAATTATCCCAGTTTATTATCTATATTTGAAACATTATTTTATAGATTTTATAAGTAATTATTAAATGAAGGGAAAACGACATTTTTTTTTTATCGATAAATGTTAGTTGTTAGTCATTAGTTCACCAAGCACCGTATACTCTTAGATCTCTTAACCAAGCCTCTTTATAGCTCCATTTATAATTCCTTCCCAAATGGGAATCGAACCCGGGTCTTCCACTTAGGGAGGAACCCGGTGGCCAGTGGGCTAAGCCCCCTGATTAGCGAAAAACGACATTTTGGTTCCTTTGTAAAATTATCAAACAACACTCATGTACTACAAATAATACGTTTTTAGTCATTCTAATACTGTCTAGTTTATCAAATCAGTCATCCGACAATTTTTAGGAGGGAGGGAAGTTGGACGGGATGTTTGATTTGTTAAACGGCACTGTAGTAGAGAGATTAAAAATGTATGATTTGTAGTACAATGAACTGATTCATAACTATGCGGAATAGATGAGCAAAAATGTCGTTTTCCCTCAAAGGAAACATAAGATCAATGTTCAAATTATAATACTTTCTTTGTTTCTTTTTATTGATAATTAAATACTTTGTGTTTTGGACCAATATAGGTGACCTAGGACAAACAGAATGGACAAAATCAACATTAGCCCATATTGGTGCTAGTGACTATGATGTATTACTTATACCCGGTGATCTATCCTATGCGGATACTCTACAGCCATTATGGGACTCATTTGGGCGCCTGGTCCAGCCCTCTGCGAGCACAAGACCTTGGATGGTCACTCAAGGAAACCATGAGATTGAAATCTTCCCAATTATTTACCCGCATGGTTTCAAGGCTTACAATGCCAGATGGCTAATGCCCCACCAAGAAAGCCGGTCCATATCGAACTTGTACTACTCGTTCGATGTGGCAGGGGCCCACATTATCATGCTCGGGTCTTATGCGGATTTCGATTCTGATTCTGATCAGTATAAGTGGCTACAGGCTGACTTGGCGAGCATTGACCGGAATAAGACACCTTGGATATTTGTATTAGTCCATGCACCATGGTACAATTCGAATTTTGCGCATAGGGGTGAGGGAGAAGGCATGAGAAAAGCCATGGAGCGGATGTTGTACAATGCACGGGTTGAGGTGGTATTTGCAGGACATGTTCATGCTTACGAAAGATTCGTGAGCATTTTTTTTTTTTTTTTTTGGTCTTAAGTTGTTAGGAGGAGTTATTATGATTTCGAACAATAATGTTCAAAGATTGATATTATTTAATTTGGTTTGGTTGCAGACAAGGGTGAATGATAACAAGGCCGATCAGTGTGGTCCGATGCATGTGACGATTGGCGATGGCGGAAATAGAGAAGGTCTTGCTATGTCGTAAGTATCTCTAATATATTAATTTTATTAGATAATTTGTCATTCTTAAGAAGCCAAATCATATATTACTATTTTATTTTATAATATTTAGTATTTTTAATAATAATAGTAGTGCGACGTAGCTAATGTTGATCATATTTTTTTTTTCATGTATGAATGTTGTCAATTAGGTTCGAGATACCGAATCCTTCAATCTCAATTTACCGAGAACCAAGCTTTGGACATGGACGGCTGAGGGTATTTAATAAAAGCCACGCCCAATGGACATGGAACCGCAACAATGACACCGAATCTGTTGTAGCCGATGAGATTTGGTTGGAAAGCTTGGCGTCCTCGGCCCTCTGCAGAGGACACTAAATTATCTTCAATATCTCCAAAATGATGAATTTTTTTCGTATCATCGGAGGGTATGCGTTTTACTTTTTGTTGGCAGGGGGTGGGGGTGAGCGTCGGAGAATTAGAACAATCCTACATTTATAACAACTTTATTTATGGAGCATTTGGAAGGCTAGGAACGAGAAGTTACTCGAAAACAAAGTCGTTTGCATAGACAATACGACCGAGTTCAAGGAATTGGCTGGATGGTACTCTAATCCTAGAGGCTAGAGAGCATGTCTTGGATGTGATTTGCGATGTTGGTTTCCGGTCATTTATTTGGTCTTAGTGTGTGTTGGTGTTTGCTTGTTATTAAGTTTGGTGTCTCGGACTCGCTGTGTGGTTGTTTATCGGTTTCCTTCGCTACATTGAATTGCAATCTTAACAAAAAAAATCCTTGGCTAATGTTAAAAAAGAACATAACTTAAAAAGAATGGCTATGCTATGAGCCGTTCGGTTGGTTTTTCATTTAAACTTTGTATAAACTAAGTTGTCTTTATGGACTTAATTATATGTATCAATTAAATTAAATTATTATTCGGTTGTAGTGCTGAATAAACAGTTGAACGACATAAATGACAGTTATATGCCTCACTATATATTAAATAAATGATTAAAATAAATGCTTGTTGAACATACTAAAGGGTGATTCTAAATAATTAAAATATCGATTTTAAATGGTGTTTTAAAATAAAATGTTGTATTATTTTCTTAAAGAAATACAATTTAAATATATTAATATGAGATTACATATTATATATATATATATATAATATCCATGTCCTTACTTTGATATATATATATATATATATAAATGATTAATATATTATTTTTTAAAATATAATTCTATCTTAATATTATATTACTATAATATATGCAATAAAGGGTTGAATAGTAATATATTTAATATAATATTATATATGTCTATTGTTAATATATGTTAATATGATTTTCTTTTAAAAATATAGTTTATATATAATATTATATTATATATTAACATAATATATGTATATAAAGGGTTGAAAAATAAAAAGTGAGGAGGAAAATATGGAATAAAGAGTTGAACAAATGAGTTAATCTCTATAACTCTTCTTTTCTGACCGATCGATTAAGCCATCAGCTTAATTAACAAGTCAGAACGAACAATCACTTGTTAAAACCTGCATCAAAAGAATCTATTTTATCACTATAAGTTAACATTCTTGTTAAATTTAACAAAGCTCTTTAAACGAATGACATGGCAATTTCGGATTGAATCTTTAATTTATTTATTTATTAATTTATTTATTTTGGTTGAAATTTAAATTGTATTTTGTAATATTATCTCTTATTTTCTTTTCGTCTTCATTTTTTTGATTTTACAAATAATTATGTAGAATATAATTATATTACTTTTACTTTTTTCATTTTTTTAGATTTGTTAACTAACTATTTATAATTTATTCATAAAACTTATTTTTATTTTATGTAATTAATATTTTCAAATTTATTAAATATTTTTTATATTTTTAAAATTAATTATCGTTCCTAGATCAATTTGGCCAAATTAGAAACTTGTCCTTAAGTTAATACAAAATGTGAATTACTGTGTTATTTTCTATTAATAAAATATCAATTGGACTAATTTGAAATATATTGTTATATGTACATATGTATGTGTATATATATTTGTACATACACATATTTCATCTATTTATTTATTATGATTTTATGATAAATAAATGAGTCTAATAATAAATACATGGCTAAAATACATATTTGTATAAATATATGTACACAGTTTGTACATGCAATATTGTTGAAATTTAAAAGAGCGATGCTAAATGGCGAAAATCTATCTGAGTAGAATTAATTAAATAATTATCAATGTAATTAAGTTCTGTTTTAACCTCAATTTATTTTCCGAATTTTTTCATCTGATGGATATTGATGAGGAGAGTAGGTTGTGAAATGTTATGTGGATTCATCTTAGAAGCGGAGCTACCTACGAAGATTTTCAGGATGTTGTGAGTTTTAACACAACAGATGTTGTCAATAGGTATAAGATGTCATTTGGAGCTTGATATTAATCATCACGATCAATCTATATTGTTAGGTCCCGCTTTAGTAACACATGAAGACGCGACATTATTCAAGTGACACTTCTCAAATTGGATCGAAGCAATAGGTGGCGTTCATCTTACTGCCATGATTCTTACTTCCATCAATGCATCGATGTTGATGGCATATACTGTTCAAGTTGCCAATGAAATTTAAAGATGTTGCTGATTATAATCGTGTAGTTAATGAATTTAAGGGCATTATATATGACAGCATTACGATCCATATATTTGAGATATAGTGGGGTGGTTTTTTGGTAATATATCAACTGGAAAACAGGGAATGGCTCAAAGATTTGTACAATAGGAGGGAAAGATGTGTTCTTGTTTACTTGAATCATATTTTTTGGGTGGTATGAGGTCTGTAATATCCGCAATTTTCGATTTTCGGTAAATTTCTTTTTTCGGATGGAGTCCGTTTTGACGACTCGCTCATGACCGTTTCGTCATTCTGAGAATGATTAATTCTACACTTTTTGACATCCGAGTTTGTTTCGGTGTCGTTTTGTTGAGTTCCGTGCTTTTTAGCGACTTTTCCGCGCTTGAGTTCGATTCTTGCGAATCTCGTTGGCTAACATTTGAGTTTCCGTAAGTCCGTTTAACTTTGTTAGGCGTGTTGTGAACCGGTTTGGTTATTCGATCACGTATCGTGATTTAGGCGTTTTGGGCCATTTTGTAATTTCTTGAAAGTTACGGGTATCCGTATCTGTAATTGTTGTCTCGACCCGTTTCTTGGTCGCGTATGATTAATTATGGTATTATGTTTTCATTTCGAATTCGTTGATGTCGTCCATGAACTTTTCGCCGTGTTCGTTAAATGCGTTTTCGGAAATCGGGTCGTCGAGCCACAGCGGTTGCGGGGCCCAGCCGGACGGTTGCGGGGCTGGCGGACGATTGAGGCACCGGCCGGACGGTGCGCGAGGACCGCGTAAGCGCACGCCTTCTGGCCGAAAGGCTGCGCGCGTGCCGGAGTGTAGCGCCTTATCTCAGGTAACTAGCGTCTGTTCTCGGGCACAGGCGAGAGGTTTCGAGGTTACGGACTCGGTCGGGATCGGCGGGTAGCGCACGCGCTCTGTCGGTCGTAGCGCACGCTAACCGCGAGGGTAGCGCCTGCGCTGCCCGACTAGCGTCGTTACAGGTAAGTTTGTTAGTCCGGTGGCTCTTGGGCGGGTCGGCTAAGCGCGCGAGGCTTGGCCGTAGCGCACGCTAGCGAGTCGGGTCGGCAGGTTTGGTCGGCGGGGTTGGTCGGTGATGCCGGGTCGTGTGGGCCACGGCCGAGGGTACTCGGCCGATACCGGCCGATAGCGCGCACGCTAGTCCGGAAAGGCTAGCGCACGCTAATCAGCCCGATATAAATGTGGTGGCGGTCACATTTCACCGTTTTCACTTCCTTCCTTCTCCGTCATGAGTGGCGATTCATGGGTCACGAAGCCATGTTGTTTAACAAAAAATCCATGAAGTTCTTGAGTTCATAACATCAATCAATCGTCCGTTATCATCCTTTGATCCAAATAATCAAGGTAATCTTCCTTAGAACCCTAATTTCGTGAATTTGGGGATTTTTGCATTTAAATCCGATTCGTTCCGTGTTGTTGATTAATTCATGATGGGTATGATTAATCTTGGTAGTATTCTCGTGTTTAACATCATTTAATTCATTGTTCTTCGTCGAATCAAGTATATTTCTTGATTTCCTTGAATTGACTTTTCGGGGATTTGTCCCGATCTCGTTTTCATCCGTTTTCGATGGATCGATTATGGTTAAATGATGTTGTTAAACATATTCTATGGATTGTATATCCATATTTCAACTTGGAATTCCGTTTTCGTGATTTGTGGAGCGAATCGTGTTCTTGGCCGTTTTGGGGGAAATCCGTGAACTTTCGTCATTCGTTCTTTGAATTCAACGGCTTTGAGTCGTGTTATGGAATTCATTTCATTGTTATTATTTGTCCTTCGTAGTTTGTGAACGTGAGTTGGCGTTCGGTGGAGTCGGCGGGTTCGTAGTCGGTTCGGGCCAACCTACTCCGGTCGATTCTCCGCGTTGTTCTTATTCGAGGCAAGTACCTTGCCCATACTTTTCTTATTTTATGGGTATGATGATCGGTGATCGTCTTGGTGTGTTTGTTTGGTTGTTTGAAATGAAGTTTCAAAAGATTTCGGTTTGGCCTCGTTAAAGGCTTTCTTTCAAATGGCGTGTGTGTTTTGTGAATGGTGTGTTTTGGGGATTGATTATGATTTGGTTATTTTGAACGTTGAAGAATTTGATGATAATACTCCTATTATTTAAAGTTATGGAATCGTGTATTCCGTATTTAATCTTGTTGTGGTGTTTTGAAGAGTTTGACAATGGTGTCGAGTTAATGGCCATCTCTAGTGAGTATTCTTAATGAACTTACATTCTTAGCATATTAGTATTGCATGAGTAACGTGTGTGTGTGCTCACTACGGGTTAGATCCGACGGGGTCTCGGTAGGGGTCCACGGAGGTGTGGATCGACGAGCTTTGCTTTTAACCACTACGGGTTAGATCCGACGGGGTCTCGGTAGGGGTCCACGGAGGTGTGGATCGACGGTTAATTGTGGTGCATTTTGCAAACGTGATTTGATTATGGCATTTCCGGAAATGAGTGTTTTTGAACGGTTTTCATTTGCATGCATTGACTAAGTGTGTAAGAGGTAAGTTGTTCGTTTGGCTTACTTGTCTAGGATGGCACTAGAGTATTTTGTCGTTTGTTTTAAATCCTTTATTTGTGGATTTTGATGTTGGGAGACGAACCTTGTGGTCGTTCTTGTGTACTGTGAGTTGATGAGATTTGGGGCTAAAATCCCAATGGTTTTGTAAAAGTCATTTTACGGATTTGGGGCTAAAATCCCAACGGTTTGGTAAATGTCATTTTTCGGAAAGTAAACCTTTGGGGCGGTGACCCCTTTTGTCTTTGGATTTTGAAAAGTAGGATTTGATAATCTAAATAGTTTTCTATTAAAACTCCGATGGTATTTCAAATCATTTTGTAAATTGTTTCCCTTGATGTTTTGATCTTGAAATTTGGGAAGTCTTTACTCAAACTCTTGCCTCGGGAAGTGTTCATCTTGTTGTATTTGAATTTTGAGGATTCGAATTATTATCGTTCGTGGAATGTGAATTGTATGGCTCGTATTTGCACTTTGTTCTTGCACTAGCAAAACGGTGGAGTTTTGCTAACCCCGAGTATTCGGGGGTGGATGTCTGTTTTGCATTCGGGTTTTGGAGCATAACGCAGGGTCGGCACGAAGGATGATGAAAGATGATCGATACTAATCACATGAGGAACCGTACATCGTGTGTTGTTTGATTGTACTTTATTTTCCATTGCTATATTTTTCCCGTTGTACGGGTGTGGTTGTATTTTGTCCCTGCGTGGGCATGAGTTGTATTTGAGTTGTATGTATTTGTGGAAAGACCAAATCGGTCTCTTGAGTCATTTTAGCCTTGAAGGCATTGTCAAGATGTTAAATGTTGTTACCGGCTGGTAGATCCTCGAGGAGAGGGTCTACGGCGTGTAATATCCCCGAGTGGATTGGGGTGTTACATAAATGGTATCGGAGCTTAGGTTGAGGAAACCTGGTGTCGGGTCAAGTCGTGTTGTTTGAGTCTTGTTTCGTCGGATTTTATCTGGTAGTCGTGTCGCGACGCGTCGTTTGAGTTTGTTGGTCGTGATTAGTATCGTGGGGCGATCATCATCTTCGTGCGACCTGTGGAAGTAAGTCTCCCTTCTTTGTGTTGTGCCTCGTGTGACACGAGCTATTTTTATGATTATTTGTTAAGTGGTGGAATCCTTATGTGAATTTTGATTTCACGATATGTATTTAGTCGACTCTCGTATTTGATTTATACGAGGAGTGTCGTCGCTTGTGATGTCTTTTTATTGTTGTTTTTGTCCGTTGTTGATAATTTTCGAATCGATTTGCACGTTTTACAAGTTCTATTGTGGGAACTTTGTGCTTATACGCGTTCGACTTATTCACTAGCCAGTGCGAGAGGGTCTTTAGAGGCCTCGAATGGGGTCAGCGGTTTTGTTCTGAATCCTGGGCGGTCTTCGACTGTGGTATTTTATCGTTTATTTTCGTTTAAAGACATGTATTGTCTTGATTCTAAACTTTTGATGTGTGTACTAGGAGTTGTTTTAATGAACGTCGATATGTGTGAGTTTTGGGCATTCTGGCCTATTGGATTTTTGAAAACCTTGAGTATCTTAGAAAAATTAATTTCGAGACATACTTTTCAAATGAGTTATTTTCTTGTGGTACATCCTAGGTGCCACAATATATTTCAAAAAATTTCTACTTCGAGGACCAAAATGCTTTGAAATATTTTCAATGTTTTAGAAACATTTTTATTTAGACCCGAGGGTCGAATATTCTGAAAGTTTTCAGTAAGAGAAAGTGTCCTCATTTTTATCAAATGCGAAATGGTTCTCCAATGTCTCGATAACGATGTTTCACGTTTGTACTTTTTGAAAGGTGATACTCAAGATCAACCGGTATTTTTCAAATTATTTTCAAAATGAGGTTTTCATTTTTAAAACCTATCCATTCCCGTTTGAGGGCTGGGTATGTATGTGTGATGTTCGCGTTGTCATTTTGATACTTTCTCCCGAGTATGATCGAATTGGCGGTGTGAGCGTTGAGTCGCTTTCCACACATTGGTTGTGCTAGCCCCCTGTGAGAGGCGGAATGTTGGTATTGAATGTTGTCGCCTCGTGGCGATTTCTGCGTTGTCGCGCATGTGCGAGCTGTTAGAGCTTGGTTTGGTATGACCGTGTGCATCGGTGATGGTTCCGTTATGTGTCAATTGTTTAATGTCTTGTTACCTTGCTCCCGTTTTTGTGAATTTCGTGGACGAGGTCGGAGGTAATACCCGTACTATTTTGACTTCGGTATTTTCTCTTTCTCCAGTCTATCGATTCGCTCATGTTTGTTGATACTTTATGAACTTGTTCGGTATTTCAGTTTCATTGTCCGAACGAGCTGTGATCTTGTTTTGAGTCGATCTGGTTATCGCTGTGACTTTTTCGGGTTCAGTTCGATTCTTGTGAACCTTGTTCGGGAGTGACATCATCTGGTTCTATTAGTTCTTTTATTCGAAGTGGATCGGATTTGGAACTCTTATGTTTTCGACTCTGTCGACTCATTTATGTTCGTTGACATTTCTGAGCTTGTCCTGCCCCTTGTTTTTGTTTATCGAACGAGTGTGGTATCATTTCGGAATAACTCGTTTGTCGTTGTGACTTTTCAATCGCTATTCCCTTTCCTGTGGATCTTATGGGAATGCATGTCTTGTAGTTCTCACCAGATCATCCTGGGAGTTGTTGTTTGAACTTTATTGTTCTTCGTGATTCGAACATGATTCTTCGATTTTTGTTGTCTCGATCGTTGTGGTTCGATCGTTTGATTGTTCGGTTTTATTGATCTCGTTCCGTGATTGGTGAACGTTCAGGCTCCTTCGTAATTCCCTTCAGTTCGGGAAATTAGTTTCGTTTTCGATCTTCCAGCCCTTAGGCGGTGGAATTCCATATTTGTTCAGCGTTTGGCTCGCGTTTTGATTGATGTACCGTTGGGTTGGTCAATCATATTGATTTTCGTTCGTTGTGTTTTGTGATTGTCGGATAATTGACTTGGCTATATTATCCGTTTGATGACGCTTGTCATTTGTTGGTTTTATTATATCCCTAATGACGTTGTGTTGGTCGCAAGTGGAGCGTGTTTTCACGCCGTATATTCCTTTGCGTTGTTTGTAACATTTCGCCGTTGGGCGTTAGTTACGCATTCTTGTGTATCTCGTTGAGTTTTCTGGCGAATATTTCTTCTCCTACTTGTTTTAAGTTTGGGACGAAACTTCTTTTAAGGAGGTAGAATGTAATATCCGCAATTTTCGATTTTCGGTAAATTTCTTTTTGGACGGAGTCCGTTTGTGACTTCGCTCATGACCGATACGTCAATCAGAGAATGATTAATTCTACACTTTTTGACATCCGAGTTCGTTTCGGTGTCGTTTTGTTGAGTTCCGTGCTTTTAGCGACTTTTAGCGCTTGAGTTCGATTCTTGCGAATCTCGTTGAAGCTATTGTTTCGAGTTTCCCGTAAGTCCGTTTAACTTTGTTAGACGTGTTGTGAACTTCGGTTTGGTTATTCGATCACGTATCGTGATTTCCGGGCGTTTTGGGCCATTTTGTAATTTCTTGAAAGTTACGGGTATCCGTATCTGTAATTGTTGTCTCGACCCGTTTCTTGGTCGCGTATGATTAATTATGGTATTATGTTTTCATTTCGGGTCGTTGATGTCGTCCGCGAACTTTTCGTCGTGTTCGTTCCGTGCGTTTTCGGAAATCGGGTCGTCGAGCCCTGGCGGTTGCGGGACTGGCCGGACGGTTGCGGGACTGGCCGGACGATTGCTGGGCACCGGCCGGACGGGTGCGGCAGGGACCGGCGTAGCGCACGCTACGGCCGGAAGGCTGCGCGCGCTAACCGGCAGGTGTAGCGCACGCTATCGGGTGGCCTAGCGTACGCTATCGGGCCTGGGCAGAGGGTTTCTGAGGTTCTGGACTCGGTCAGGATCGGCAGGTAGCGCACGCTACTGTCGGTCGTAGCGCACGCTAACCGGCAGGGGTAGCGCACGCTGCCGGCCGACTAGCGTACGTTACCTGGGTAAGTTTGTTAGTCCAGTGGCTACTGGGCAGGTCGGCTAGCGCGCGCGAGCTTCGGCCGTAGCGCACGCTAGCGGGAGTCGGAGTCGGCGAGGTTTGGTCGGCGAGGTTGGTCGGTGATGCCGGGTCGTGTGGGCCTGGCCGGTACTCGGCGATCTGGCCGATAGCGCACGCTAGTCCGGAAGGCTAGCGCACGCTAGTCGGCCCGATATAAATGTGGTGGCGGTCACATTTCACTTCGTTTTCACTTCCTTCCTTCTCCGTCCGCGAGTGGCGATTCATGGGTCACGAAGCCATGTTGTTTAACAACAAATCCATGAAGTTCTTGAGTTCATAACATCAATCAATCGTCCGTTATCATCCTTTGATCCAGCGAATCAAGGTAATCTTCCTTAGAACCCTAATTTCGTGAATTTGGGGATTTTTGCATTTTCGTCCGATTCGTTCCGTGTTGTTGATTAATTCATGATGGGTATGATTAATCTTGGTAGTATTCTCGTGTTTAACATCATTTAATCCATTGTTCTTCGTCGAATCGAAGTATATTTCTTGATTTCCTTCGAATTGACTTTTCGGGGGATTTGTCCCCGATCTCGTTTTTCATCCGTTTTCGATGGATCGATTATGGTTAAATGATGTTGTTAAACATATTCTATGGATTGTATATCCATATTTCAACTTGGAATTCCGTTTTCGTGATTTGACGGAACGAATCGTGTTCTTGGCCGTTTTGGGGGAAATCCGTGAACTTTCGTCATTCGTTCTTTGAATTCAACGGCTTTGAGTCGTGTTATGGAATTCATTTCATTGTTATTATTTGTCCTTCATAGTTTGTGAACATGAGTTGGCGTTCGGTAGAGTCGGCGAGTTCGTAGTCGGTTCGGGCCAACCTACTCCGGTCGATTCTCCGCGTTGTTCTTATTCGAGGCAAGTACCTTGCCCATACTTTTCTTATTTTATGGGTATGATGATCGGTGATCGTCTTGGTGTGTTTGTTTGGTTGTTTGAAATGAAGTTTCAAAAGATTTCGGTTTGGCCTCGTTAAAGGCTTTCTTTCAAATGGCGTGTGTGTTTTGTGAATGGTGTGTTTTGGGGATTGATTATGATTTGGTTATTTTGAACGTTGAAGAATTTGATGATAATACTCCTATTATTTAAAGTTATGGAATCGTGTATTCCGTATTTAATCTTGTTGTGGTGTTTTGAAGAGTTTGACAATGGTGTCGAGTTAATGGCCATCTCTAGTGAGTATTCTTAATGAACTTACATTCTTAGCATATTAGTATTGCATGAGTAACGTGTGTGTGTGTATGCTCACTACGGGTTAGATCCGACGGGGTCTCGGTAGGGGTCCACGGAGGTGTGGATCGACGAGCTTTGCTTTTAACCACTACGGGTTAGATCCGACGGGGTCTCGGTAGGGGTCCACGGAGGTGTGGATCGACGGTTAATTGTGGTGCATTTTGCAAACGTGATTTGATTATGGCATTTCCGGAAATGAGTGTTTTTGAACGGTTTTCATTTGCATGCATTGACTAAGTGTGTAAGAGGTAAGTTGTTCGTTTGGCTTACTTGTCTAGGATGGCACTAGAGTATTTTGTCGTTTGTTTTAAATCCTTTATTTGTGGATTTTGATGTTGGGAGACGAACCTTGTGGTCGTTCTTGTGTACTGTGAGTTGATGAGATTTGGGGCTAAAATCCCAATGGTTTTGTAAAAGTCATTTTACGGATTTGGGGCTAAAATCCCAACGGTTTGGTAAATGTCATTTTTCGGAAAGTAAACCTTTGGGGCGGTGACCCCTTTTGTCTTTGGATTTTGAAAAGTAGGATTTGATAATCCTAAATTGTTTTCTATTAAAACTCCCGATGGTATTTCAAATCATTTTGTAAATTGTTTCCCTTGATGTTTTGATCTTGAAATTTGGGAAGTCTTTACTCAAACTCTTGCCTCGGGAAGTGTTCATCTTGTTGTATTTGAAATTTTGAGGATTCCGAATTATTATCGTTCGTAGAATGTGAATTGTATGGCTCGTATTTTCACTTTGTTCTTGCACTAGCAAAACAGTGGAGTTTTGCTAACCCCCGAGTATTCGGGGGGTGGATGTCTGTTTTTGCATTCAGGTTTTGGAGCATAACGCAGGGTCGGCACGAAGGATGATGAAAGATGATCGATACTAATCACATGAGGAACCGTACATCGTGTGTTGGTTCAGTTGTACTTTATTTTCCGCTGCTATATTGTTCCCGTTGTACGGGTGTGGTTGTATTTTGTCCCCTGCGTGGGCATGAGTTGTATTTGAATTGTATGTATTTGTGGAAAGACCAAATCGGTCTACTGAGTCATTTTAGCCTTGAAGGCATTGTCAAGATGTTAAATGTTGTTACCAGCCTGGTAGATCCTCGAGGAGAGGGTCTACGGCGTGTAATATCCCTGAGTGGATTGGGGGTGTTACAAGGTCGACTCAGGGAAGTGAAGGGATGCACGCATATTTTGATGAACTCCTTTAATTGAGAGGCACTCTTAAGCAATTTATGGAACGATATGAAATGGCAACTGGTAAGAAGATTTAAAAGGAGCTAATTCTGACTCAAAGAGGAGGTTGAATGATGCAATACATATTTTTTTTGGGAGAGAGTTTCAAAATTACTGTACAAATGCTATTTTCATGAAAGTCCCGACGGAGATGAATCGCGTGATGTATTATCATATAGTTTCCACAATTGAAGATAATATTGTTGAAGTTGGTACTGAAAAGTATAATGTGTTGGAGAGAAGTCTCATGCATGTATAGTATCAATATGGTACTTTAGAATTTCAAAATTAGAGAATCCAATCAAGAATGCATGTCTAAGCCTAAATCTTAGCCACGTGCCTAATACTAATAGAAACTATTAAATATATTTACCACTAAACTTACTCAATCTAACGGTACCTAATCATCATGATTGAATTGCATATTGAAATGAAAACAGAAAATTTATTTATTTAACACATGACAAAATAATAAAATAGATAGTGTGGACTAATGAAACATGTTAAGGAGTATAAACTTGTATTTTGAAAAGATAAAGTGTATTATGAAGCACCAAATATGTACTTTATCCAGAAGATCAAAAATATATTCAACCAATCAATAATAAAATAAGTTCTTTATACAATCATGTACTACTATGCCATTTTTTTAAAAAAGAATCGGTATATTTACGATCATGATTTTTCTTAAAAGATGACTCGTGTGTTCCGTGAATTAATGTGCTTAATTGAGTATGTGTGTTAGTGTTGAGTATAGAATCGCCTTACTTTCGTGTGATGGCATTATGTGTGATTATGTTGTCGGTAAATTTTGAAGTTTAATCCTTTGGTTAAGATGTGTGCGTGGAGACATGTGGTTATCGATAAATATGTGAGTTTATATGATATTGGTTGTGCCGTTCAGTGCTGTTGAGATAGTGTGCTTCCTTGTTGATGGTATTAGTCCTGGGTCGTGAGTATGTGTTGGATAATTTGGTCATTCTAGCAAAGTACCTCGACTATATATAGTGTGATTGACCCTCGGGGGTTGTGGTTTGGAAATGTGAACTGATGAGAGTCGTAAGGTTGTTCTCGGGTACTCTCACCCGGGGTTGACTCGATGGGATCACACGGGGACTTGGTGACTTAGCGGCTGGACCGGGTCGCGAGGGTTACTTTCGAGTAGAGTATTCTCACCTGGGGTTGCTCGACGGGGCACACGGGGACTTGGTGGCTTGACGGCCGGACCGGGTCGAGAGAATTGCCAGAGTGTTTTTGCTGATGATTAGTTGTGATATGTACGGAGTATCACAATGCTTTGTGGTCGGGGTCGAGAGACATTATATATCGAGTCTTGGTGTTTGGCTATAATGGCATAAGAGTGATGTGTTGTGTGTAATATGTCCTTGAAAGTGAATTAAAGTGGATGGTTGGGTCGTGGAACTCCTATTTTCTGAATGGATTTGCAGTTTGGAAAATAAAACTTTGGGCTCTGACCCTAAGTGGCTTTCGTCGATAAATTAATAACTTTTCAATCACAAATGTTTTCAAAACTCTCGAGATCCTAAATCAATTTTTAAATGACCAATGGTTTCCTTTATAGTTTATCCTTTGAACTAATGTACCCAAATGAAATATCTTGGGAAGTCTTTCGTTGTATTCTCGGAATGTGTTGCGTATGGCTAGTATTTGCATTTTATACTTGTACTAGCAAAACAGTGGAGTTTTGCTAACCCCCGAGTATTCGGGGGGTGGATGTCTGTTCTGCGTCCAGGTACATGCAGGTTTTGGGAGAAAAACACAGGATCGGTGCGAAGGATGATGGAAGTGTTGTAATATAAAATGCAGCAGAAGCTAGTTTGTGAAAATATTTTATGAAAGGTTTTTTAAACAAACCAACATAAAAACCGGATCTATTTAGGCTTGTCAATTAATTAACTAAACAGATTAATAAACAATCAAATAAATATATTTACGCATGGGAGTCGGTAATTAATACCTTTGACGCGAAGTGGTAGAAATTCCCTCCTTGGATCGATCGAACACCTCCTTGTATTCGTCCTTGATCTACTTGTATTTCTACTTCAAAGTCTTCTAGAGTATATCCCGCCTATTATCCGGATGTCGTGTGGGCAACAATCTACCGGACTACTTGGATAGCAATATGGATCGGCCGAAATTTTCCCAAGAAACTCACGATTTTGTTCTCTCTATTTTTCTTGAATATTTTGGTATTTTAGAAAAATATTGTATTAGCTAAATTGTGGAATCCAAGACACAAGTCAAGATCCACAATTAAACACAAAGAAAGAAAAATCGAATTTCTTGTTCTAAGAAAGGTGTAAAAATCGGCCACCTTTGAAGTCCTATTTATAGGTGTTTTGGGCTACCCTAGGGACTTTACGGAGGATATGGTAAGGACTCTTAATAGATGTCATCTTCCTATATTAGAACTCTTCCTAATATAATGACTCTATTAAATATCAACTTAGTCCACTAAAACGTTGATATTGCACTTCCTACCAAAATCCCAAATTATGAAATTGGGCTCCTTTTTGAATTAATTATTTCCCGTGTTTAAGATATTCTATGTCCATTAATTAATTTAAGCTACTGACAGCTTTCAATTAATTAATATTTTATACATGAGTATACCACTCGACTTTTATTATTATATCGGAAAATTAATTCCACCTGCAGGGTTTAATATAATAATTCTTTCGAGTGCCTCAAGGGACATGATCAACCCGACTGGTCGGGACATGATTTCTAGCTATAATATTAATTATCATATAAATAATAATATTGCCCAAAATATCGAGCATATTGAGTCAATCATTGTGGCTCTCACCCATGATAAATCAAAGCAATAAATATTAAATATATATAATTAAATATTAATCACTAGAATTAAGAAATAATAATTGTCCGAGATGTACGTTCTTCTTATAGTCAATACAGAAGAATCTATCTCACCTCGATCCTGTTCAACGTATACCGAATACGCTAATATATGCTAATGGTCAAGACCAACCAATCTCAAGCATATACTACAACCTCTCACATAACGGTCTAATGTTATATAGGTTGTGAACTAAATATTACTATATAAGGAACCAATAATGTGATCTTTTGTGTGACTCGACACACCACATTATCTACTATATAAAGTAATTTAGACAACATTTGCATAACCATAGCGTTAATAAATATGCAAAACGTGTGATAAATGAATTAAATATTCTCATAGATACAGACCGGGAAATTAGATAATACAAGCATAAAGTATGCTTTGATGTATACAACCCTAATCTCCCACTTATACTCAAAGCATGCTTTTGAATTATACTATCTAGACTATGTCTATCTATCTCCCACTTATACTCAAAGCAATGCTGCCATACATCTCAAACCCATTCCTTCCACATGCCCTCAAATGACTTTGAGGGCAACCCTTTCGTGAAAGGATCAACTAGGTTGTCTTCAGATGCTATATTAGAGACAATAATCTTCATTCTCTTCACAAAATCTCGAATGATATGATATTTGCGCTTGATATGTTTGCTTGCTTTGTGGGCCCGTGGTTCCTTCGAATTTGCAACAACATCGGTATTATCACAATAAAGTGTAATACGCCTAGGCAAATCAGGAATCACACCTAAATCCTTTAGGAAGTACTTGAGCCATACCGCCTCTTTAGCTGCCTCTGATGCTGCTATATACTCGGCTTCCATGGTAGAGTCCGCTATGCATTTCTGCATCACACTCCTCCAACTGATGGCTCCACCTCCCAAAGTGAAAACATATCTGGAAGTTGATTTCGACTTTTCTTTGTCCGCACTGAAATCTGAGTCACTGTAACCCAAAAGACAAAGTGAATTCGATTGATATACAAGCATATGCTCCCTAGTCCTTCTCAGGTACTTGAGTATATGCTTGACATCAATCTAATGTCCCGGTCCTGGGTTCGACTGATATCTGGCCACCATGCCTACAGCATGACAGATATCAGGCCTAGTGCAAAGCATAGCATACATGAGGCTTCCCACTGCCGAAGCATAAGGGACCAGCTTCATGTCATCTTTCTCCTTCTGTGTCTTAGGACACATAGCCTTAGATAGTTGAATTCCATGTCTGTAAGGTAAGAAACCTTTCTTGGAATTCTCCATACTAAACCATTTTAGCACCGTATCGATATAGGATGCCTGAGATAAGCACAACATCCTTTTCTTTCGATCTCGAAAGATCCTAATACCAAGGATGTGCCCAGCTTCTCCCAAATCCTTCATATAGAATTGCTCAGACAGCCATACCTTTACGTCTGATGATACCTTCACATTGTTTCCAATCAGAAGTATATCATCTACGTACAGTACAAGAAACACTAGCACATTTCCATCGCACCTTTTGTATATACAAACCTCACTAGGACACTGTTCAAAACTATACGATTGAATGACCTCATCAAATCGCATGTTCCAAGACCTTGATGCTTGCTTGAGACCATAAATGGCTCTTTTAAGTTTGCACACTAAGTGCTCCTCTCCTTCAGTAAAGAATCCATTAGGTTGGCGCATGTAGATTTCCTTATCAAGACTCCCGTTCAAGAACGCAGTCTTGACATCCATCTACCAAATCTCCATATCCAAATGCGCAGCTATAGCTAAGAGAATCCGGATCGATTTAAGCATGGCTACTGGCGAAAATGTCTCATCGTAGTCGATGCCCTCCTTCTGAGTGTAACCTTTCGCAACAAGCCTTGCTTTGAAGGTTTCAACCTTCCCTTTCGATCCTCTCTTTTGTAGACCCACTTACTTCCAATGGGTTTGACCCCATTGGGTAGCTCCCACACTTGATTAGAATCCATAGATCCCATTTCGGATTTCATTGCTGTTTGCCAGGATTCAGCATCCTTGTCTTGAACTGCCTGTTTATACGTACATAGATCCGTTTCATCCTGGTCCGGGGAGTGGTCCGAAGACGCTCCCACGCCGATGAAACGTTCAGGTTGACGAACAACCCTCCCACTACGACGAGGCGTGTCCTTGGTTTGCGTATCCACAATAGTGTCGATACGTGGTTCACTAGGTGTTTGTACAATTGGTATTGTCGAAATCTCGCCCCTAAGTTCTTCTAGAATGACCTCACTCCTAGGCTTGTGGCTTATTACATAGTCCTCGTCTAAGAACCGGGCACTGGTGCTAACAATGACCTTCTGATCTTTAGGACTGTAGAATAAGCCACCCTTCGTTCCCTTCGGATATCCTACAAACACTCGTACTTCTGTACGAGATGCCAACTTATCAGCTTCCTTATTCAGCACGTGTGCTGGTGAACCCCAAATCCGAACATGTCCTAGACTAGGCTTGCGCCCATTCCACAGTTCTGTGGGTGTTTTTGGAACTAATTTCGAAGGCACCAAGTTTAGAATGTACGCCGCTGTTTCCAGGGTGTATCCCAAAAACGAAATAGGCAAATCAGAATAACTCATCATTGACCTAACCATCTCTAATAAAGTACGATTCCTTCGTTCAGCAACACCATTTTGTTGTGGTGTACCAGGCGCAGTGAGCTGGGAAGTAATCCCCTCATGTGCCAAGAATCCAAAAACTCTCCACTAAGGTACTCGCCACCACGATCAGATCGTAGTGACTTGATACTCTGTCCATGACGCTTCTCCGTTTCAGCCTTGAATTCTTTGAACTTATCAAAAGATTCATACTTACATCGCATCAAATAGATGTATCCATATCTCGAATAATCATCTATAAACGTGATGAAGTATTCAAAACCACCCTTAGCCTGGATGTTTATTGGACCACATACATTGGTGTGTACTAATTCTAATACATTTTGTGCACGATTTCCTTTTCTTTGGAAAGCCCTTTTAGTCATTTTACCTTCTAGACAGGATTCGCAGATTGGAAATGACTCAACTTGGAGCAAATCCAATGGGCCATCGCTCACCAATCTTTGAATCCTTCTAAGTTTAATATGACCCAATCGTAAATGCCACAAATATGTTTGATTTATGCTCGAAGGTTCTTTTCTTTTATTAGGATTAGTCAAAGAATTAAACGATTTATAATTATGCAAGGGAGCTGGTGCAGCATTAATGATATAAAGTTATTTATTATAAGTACTCCCACAAACATATTCACCATTTCTTTTAATAATTGCATTATCTTCAAAAGAAACTGAATATCCATCACGACGCAATTTAGAAACTGAAATTAAATTCATTCTAACATCGGATACCAATGATACATTATTTAGAACTAAAATCCTATAATCAACTTTTAACTGCACAACTCCCACTGCAACAACCTTCAGCCTGGAATAGTCGCCTCAGCTTATTGTAATCTCATCCGCACTAAGTACCTTGGTTACTTGGAACCCCTGCGAGTCATAACAAGCATGATCAGTGGAGCCCGAATCCACTATCCACGAAGTGATAGAACGGGCAGCCAAGCATGTTTTGACTACTAGTGCATGAGACGTACCTTTCTTAGGGCAGTCACTCTTGAAATGCCCTTTCAGACCACAAATGAAGCACTTTCCCTTCGGCTTTTTGTTCGCCTCGGACTGAGGAGCCTTTGACTAAGGAGCCTTGCCCTTAGCTTTGAATGTTGCCACTTGCTTCTGGCCAACCTGCTTTTTCTTCTTTCCCCATTTGGGTTTTGAGGAAGTAGCACCGGTTGCCGCAAGAATTTGATGATAACCTTGTTTGAAGAGACCTTCGGCAGACTGAAGCTCTGTTAGAAGTTCCGCCAATGTGTAAGTCCTACGATTCATATTGTAGTTGAGGCGGAACTGCTCAAAGCTTCTTGGTAAACTGCCCAAGATAATATCGACATGCGACTCTGCATCGATAGTGGCCCCCAGTATGCTCAGTTCATTCAAATGAGACATCATTTTAAGAATCTGATCCCTTACTGGGGTTCCTTCAGACATTTGGGTTGTCATCAAAACTCTCATTGCATTTTGCCTAGACGCCCGGTTCTGATGACCAAACATCTTAGTGAGATTTTTCACCATTTCCGCGGCCGAGCCCATCGTCTGATGCTGATGTTGCAATACATTTGTCAGTGAAGCCAAAATGTAACAGCGAGCCATCTCATCAGACTTTTTCCATTTCCGTAATTCAGCCAACTCTTCATGAGTGGCATCCGTTTCTGGTTCCAAAGGGCTCTCCTCAGTTAAAATAAATTTATGCCCCTCGGCAGTCAAGACAATATCAAGATTTCTTTTCCAGTCGGCAAAATTAGTGCCATCAAGTTTGTTTTCTTTGAGAATAACAGCTATTGGATTGAAAGACATCTCAGAATAAAATTAAAAACACCATTCATCACATAATTCGACGCAAAATATTTTGAAAAACCTTAAAACACAATATATATGCAATCAACCAACACCTTGAAAAACCGCACATGCAAGCCACGATAGTGTGGACGTTTACACATACATTTTCAAGTAGATTTTAACGTCTTTAATTTTACAATCTAGCCAAGATGCGTTTTGACAAGTAAAATTAATAGTTGGTTCCCCTTGGCCATGTATTTAATTAACATATACTCCGATAGGGAGCTTATTAATCAATACACCTAAGTGAACACCATAATTTAAGAAACCTTAAAATATCATTTAGTGATAATAGTTTTACAGATGGAGAGGTCCTATCATAAAAAATAATATTCACCTTTTTGTTATCAAATTTGAAGTTTAAAACTAGTGAGCCAATAATTAGCACATCCGATATGGAGGAAGACTCTAATGTCAACGTGCATGCTAATTATTTCACAATTTAAACCAATTATGGAGGCCAATTTGATTTTGAAAAATCAATTTAAAATCACTTAGTTATTTTGAAAAATTAAGGTTTTTAATTTTCTCGTCCTAACATGTAAGAAAGATATCACGCATACATTCATACATGCCATTCATCAAAAACAATAAAAACCAACAAACAAAAAAAAAATTTAGATAATTAAATCCAATTATCATGGCTTTTATTCCTCGTTTTGAATAACGAGAAAATCTTCGGCTCGTTTGCTCCCACTGCTTCAAGCATCTCGCGGAAAAATGAATCGAACGACCCGAATCCGGACAACTTGACCCGCTGGCCGCTGCCCGACCTGCTGCCCGCTGCCCGACCCGCTGCCTGACTGCCCGACCAGTGGCGGCGGCCGCATCGATTCGGCCTGAGGCGACTTCCGCCGAGTCTCGATCGGCAGCCTGCTGGTCTCGGTCGGTTCGTCCGATCGGGACTCCTCTTCGCAGGACTTCTTTCTCTTTCGTACTTTGTGTGTTCCAATTCGATTATAATTTTATTCGAAATAAAATACATCGAATTTACATCAAATTTCAAGAAAACTAAATTCTATTCTACCCGTGGATTTTCTCACGGTAAAAACTTATACATGCCTCAAAACCGGGCTAAATTACCAAAAATGCGTAAATAAATAAAAAAACATCACATAGCCATGATAATTGGATCATATTCTCCTGCAAGACAAATTCTTGCAAAATATTCCAAAAATCATACTATATGAATATTTAATTGCTAGCATATTAATCACCAAATTAATTAAATTGAACAGAACCTAAAGACCGGCTCCGATACCAATTATTGGAATATAAAACGCAGCGGAAGCTAGTTTGTGAAAATATTTTATGAAAGGTTTTATAAACTAACCAACATAAAAACCGGATCTATTTAGGCTTGTCAATTAATTAACTAAACAAATTAATAAACAATCAAATAAATATATTTACGCATGGGAGTCGGTAATTAATACCTTTGACGCGAAGTGGTAGAAATTCCCTCCTTGGATCGATCGAACACCTCCTTGTATTCTTCCTTGATCTACTTGTATTTCTACCTCAAAGTCTTCTAGAGTATATCCCGCCTATTATCCGGATGTCGTGTGACTACTTGGATAGCAATATGGATCGGCCGAAATTTTTCCCAAGAAACTCACGATTTTGTTCTCTCTATTTTTCTTGAATATTTTGGTATTTTAGAAAAATATTGTGTTAGCTAAATTGTGGAATCCAAGACACAAGTCAAGATCCACAATTAAACACAAAGAAAGAAAAATCGAATTTCTTGTTCTAAGAAAGGTGTAAAAATCGGCCACCATTGAAGTCCTATTTATAGGTGTTTTGGGCTATCCTAGGGACCTTAAGGAGAATATGGTAAGGACTCTTAATAGATGTCATCTTCCTATATTAGAGCCCTTCATAATATAATGACTCTATTAAATATCAACTTAGTCCACTAAAAAGTTGATATTGCACTTCCTACCAAAATCCCAAATTCCATGTCCATTAATTAATTTAAGCTACTGACAGCTTTTAATTAATTAATATATTATACATGAGTATACCACTCGACTTTTATTATTATATCGGAAAATTAATTCCACCTGCAGGGTTTAATATAATAATCCTTTAGAGTGCCTCAAGGGACATGATCAACCCGAATGGCCGGGACACGATTTCTAGCTATAATATTAATTATCATATAAATAATAATATTGCCCAAAATATCGAGCATATTGAGTCAATCATTGTGGCTCTCACCCATGATAAATCAAAACAATAAATATTAAATATATATAATTAAATATTAATCACTAGAATTAAGAAATAATAATTGTCCGAGATGTACGTTTTTCTTATAGTCAGTACAGAAGAATCTATCTCACCTCGATCTTGTTCAACGTATACCGAATACGCTAATATATGCTAATGGTCAAGACCAACCAATCTCAAGCATATACTACAACCTCTCACATAACGGTCTAATGTTATATAGGTTGTGAACTAAATATTACTATATAAGGAACCAATAATGTGATCTTCTGTGTGACTCGACACACCACATTATCTACAATATAAAGTAATTTAGACAACATTGCATAACCATAGCGTGAATAAATATGCAAAACATGTGATAAATGAATTAAATATTCTCATAGATAAAGACCGGGAAATTAAGTAATACAAGCATAAAGTATGCTTTGATGTATACAACCGTAACAGGAAGACGATCGATACTAATCACATGAAGGCCAGTTTTGGGTGCAGTCAGTCGGAGTTCGTTGTATGGTCTTTTCCGCTGTCGTACTTTTTGATTTGTGAGTGTATTTTACCTTGCATGGGTATGAGTCCAGACAGAGTTATGTATATTAGAGTTGTTTGATAATGATGTAAGACCAAATCAGTCTATTGATTCGTCATTCTATCACGTCGTTATGTAATGTATCGTGTTGTTTCGATGTCTAGCCTGGTGGATCCTCACGGAGAGGGTCTGCGGCATGTAATATTCCCGATTAGATTCTGGGGGTGTTACAATGTGTGCAGTGTGTGTGTGTGCAGCGTGTGTACTGTGTTTGTGTGTGTATAGTGTGTGTGTGTAGTGTGTGTGTGTGTGTGTGTGTGTGTGTGCAGTGTGTTTGTGTGTGTTTTGTGTATGCAGTGTGTGTGTGCAATGTGTGTACTGTGTTTGTGTGTGTGTGCTTGGTGTGTATGTGGGTGCAGTGTGTGGTGTGTGTGTGTGTGTGTGTTTGTGTATGCTGGGTGTGTGCAGTGTGTGTGTGTGTGTGTGTGTGTGTGTGGTGTGTGTTTGTGTATGCTGGGTGTGTGCAGTGTGTGTACAGTGTGTTTGTGTGCAGTGTGTGTGTTTACACATTGAGTGTGTGTGTGTGTGTGTGTGCTGGGTGTTAACTGTGTGTGCAGTGTGTGTTGATTTTATTTACTGAAAATGACTCATATAATTGTGTCTTCTCTTGCTTTAGTGTAATAAACAAAATGGAGGTTGGGAGTGTGGTTATTATGTCGACTATCGTCCGAGCGCGTATTTTGGATGGTTGGATGGGGGTAGTACATTTTGACTTGAATTGGTGATAAAACTGTTTACTCGTTTACGTTTAAAGTTTGTTTATTATACGTTTATATGTGCAAATGTTTGATGATGTTGGAGCACTGTCTGATGATGTTATTCATAAAATTTGAGCCGAGTGGGGACACTATTTCTTGGAGGTTCAAAAATGTCTTGCGTCATGATTATGATGTTTTTGTATGAATTACTTGTATGAATTATACATTTGACATTTAAATCATGGATGAATTGGTGGTTTTTTTTGTATTATCTTAAATGAATTGTGAAATATTGTTCAATGAATTTGTTGTTGGTTAGTTCATTTTGGGTGTGTTTGGATCCAATGAATTGGTGGTTTATTGATTATTACAGTTTGATCCAAGTTCAGGTACTAGATTGTGTAAAATAATGCAAAAGTCTGGACATATGTTGTAATACCCGATTGTAATTCATTCATTATCATTCAGTAATTATCATTCAGTAATAGTCACTCAGTAATTTTCACTCATTAATAATCATTCATCATTCACGTTCATTCATTGTATTCATCGTTGGCGTACTTGGAGCCGTGTATCAGTGACCGATCATTATTGCAACTTCGTTTGGGTATCGAGACGAGTGTATTTTCATAGTCATCGTGATGGGTAGTCTTGTGTTGGAAGTATCACCTATTGCATGTTATTGGACTCAATTACATTCATACAAGTATCATATGTCGGATCATTCATCATTGGTAACGAGAAGACGAAGTTGTCGAATTTTCGTCATTTCCAGCAGTGAGTTACGGCCGTAACTGGTCATCATTACGGCCGTAACATGCATTCTTGAAATTGGTGTCTTTTTGGACGAAGACAACTTACGGCCGTAAGTGATTTTAGTTACGGCCATAAGCATGAGGGTACGGCCGTATGTTTTGGGAGACTACGGCCGTAACATGCATTCGTTGGGCAGGAGGGTGTTTTTGACGAAGGCAGCTTACGGCCGTAAGTTCGGCAGGATACGGCCGTAAGTGTTGTGTTACGGCCGTAATATATTTTTTGTTACAGCCGTAACCCAGTCAGTGCAGGCATTATTGGTTTTTTGACGAATCATCATTACGGCCGTATAAATTGGATGTTACGACCGTAAGGCCGTTGACTTGGGAAGTTACGGCCGTAAGGTGGCAGAGTTACGGCCGTAACTCTGCGCAATTTATAAGGGATTGAACAGGACTTTTTGTATTCATTTCACCCCTTCTTCATTTTGTTTCCGAGAGAGAGTTTTGAGGGAGAGATTTTTCATCATCAAACACTTGTGTGTTCAGGTTTCATCATCTTCATTCGTTTGTGGAGCTTGGGAAGTCAATTAACACGAGTATCGACGGATCGAAGAGGTTGGATCTTCAAAGGTAATTTTCTCCAAACCTTAGATTTCGATTGTAAGATGGAATATGATGTTCTGGATGTTATAATCATGATGTATGAATAGATATACCTATGATTATGAGTTTGTATGAATATTTATTGGATTATTGAAGGATTATTCGAAGAACACTTTGAATGTTGATTTGGATTTGGGGGTTTCGATTAGATGTTGTTGAAATCTCGATTTGGGTATTCATATTGGATTATTGATTGTGTTGGAGATGTTTTGTTGGATTGTATCACTTCTTGGAGGTTTGGTATCGATATAAACGAGGATTGGTTGTAAACAATCGAAGTTTGGTTACAACGTGCTTGTTATAATGCCCCAATGAATTTGGTTTTGTCGTATCGACGTTTTGAGTTGGTTGTGATCATGTTTGATTAGTTTATTAAGTGGATTGTTGGTAATTATGTTATTCAAGGTTGTTCGAGCGACCAACATCTCACTTTAGGACGTTTGTTCGAGGAAGGACATTCTTCACCGGTGTTGAGTAAGTTAATTCTTAATCGGTTAAAAGGATACTCATTCCTTTCGTTGTCGTTCATTCATAAATCATATTCATTCATAGTGTAATAATCATGTTGAGACTTGTAATTATCAAACTAATCATTCAATTCACGAGGAACGACGGTTCCAATCATTTCAGTGAGCTATCATTCATTACACTATTATTTCATCTCGGTGAGTCATTCTTGACCCTTGTCGGATTGTTATTCAATGATATTCATCATGGTCATTCTCGTTCATGTGACCTTCTGGGTTCATATTGCGTGGTCGGGTGGTTATGTGTGGAATTTTTAGTCGGGCACACGATAGTCATGTGGCGGGTTCACCGACACAATGGACTGTGCACACGGTAACGTGCCTCCGTGAGACTAATTAGGTACAAGTGCGGGTGTGTCCGGACACTCGTCTTGTGCACTTGCACGTCCCATTACGGGCATACTATGATGCACCTCTTCAACTTAATTTCATAATTAAGATATATCATGATTGTGTTTATTCAACTCTTGAGGATTGTTGTTCTGTGTGACTGACCCCGTTGGGGGATGTTGTTTTCAGGTCATGGCAAGGCTAAAGCACGGGAAGAGAACGTTGACGGCGAGGAGTTCCAGTGATACTAGTAGGGGGGGCAGTCCTTTCACTCATTCTTGTTTTCTTCATTTTTATTTCCGCTGCAGATTACGTTTGGATATTCATTTTATTCAGTGTTGTATATTTTATCTTCACATAAAATATACATGTATTCTGTATTTCCTGGGTGTGTTGTATTCGAAACTCCTCATCGGAGTAATTGATGATATAATGTGGTTCAGTACTACAATTATATTATTTAATTCGTTAATTATCATTCGCCTAGTGGGTCCCAGTCGGGGGTCCACGGCACTGTAATAGTCTCCTAGTTTGGGGTGTTACAGAGTTGGTATCGGAGCGTGGTTTTGAATACTACCTTCCGAGTCATGTCTCATTGAAATCATCGTTCATCGAACTAATTTCATTGGACTTTCGCGTCACGTGTGACCTGTGCAAGAGCCAAGACCCTCAGACCAAAGAACAGTAAGATTTCTGACGCCATGCTATAATTTCTGGCAATAAGAATCACTCATTCATCATTCAACAGTCAACAATCCTCAATCATCATTTTCATTTTTGATCATGTCAATCATGTTAACTCATTAATCACTCAGTTCATTTCATTGCTCATTCGTTGATCCTAAGGATCGTATCATTAATCTTGTTAACTTGCTCAATATAATCATTTCAAGAATTTCATCAGATAATCATGTCACCTCAGTTGATCCTTCATGTAATCATTGTGTTAGAGCGCGTATGCTCATTATCATCATTTCATAACGTAATCATATTGCGGTACTCATGCGAGATCTATAACTATCATGTGACTTTCCTACTCCAGTATGGAGAGAGCTGTCAGAGGACGCAGGGGGAGAGGCCGCGGTGCGGACCGAAACCCGAGAGCTCGTGTGAATACACGCGCAAACGCGAGGAATAATGCTAATTCATCGAGCAGTGACGCTGCCACTCATTCACCTAGAAATAATCATTCACTATCAGGGAGTCGCACCAGGGACACATCTCATTCATAAGGTGTTCGGGTTGACCCACTCGCGTTTATGCAGGGCATGATGGCCCAGATGACTCAGATGGCACGCCTCATGGAGACGATGCAGAACTCAACAGCACAGAATCAACAGGCTCATCCACCGCCACCTCAGCGGCAAGAGAGGACTGTGAGCAGTATCATTGGCGACATCTCTCGCCAGAGGCCTACTTTCGAGGGCTCATCTGAGCCGATGGATATTATTCACTGGCTTGAACATTTTGAGAAGCTATTTGCTATGGTGGATTGCCCCGAAGGGCATAAAGTTTCAGTCGCGGCTTACTATCTAGGTAAGAGCGCTCACTCATGTTGGTTATCTTTGAAGCCCACCGACGGACCTTGTACTTGAGATCAATTCAAGACCCTCATGATAGAGAGGTATTATCCGGTCCCACTCAGGGAGGCCAAGTTATCAGAATTACTCATTCCCGACCCCTCAGCGGACAATGATGTTCTCACCATCACTGAGAAATTTCAGGAGCTACTTCCTTTCGCCTCATTTATTATTCACTCAGAGGCGGATAAGATCAAGTATTTCAGTAAGTGGTTGAAGCCTCGTATGCGAATGCAGTTTCTTAATCATAACTGCACCACCCTGGCCGAATTCATCGAGAATGCTCTCACTTATGATCTTACTGCTAAGGATATTGCTAAGCAACAACCTTCATCTGCTAGCAAGAAGTCAAAGAATCGTAATCAGTCGGAAGGCAGTCAGGCAACCTTCAAGAAGCCTCGTGCAGGCTCTACTTTTTCTGAGCGACCTCCTATGACGCCGAAACCCACGGAATCTCTGTTCCGAGTGTCCAGTTCGGCCATCACCTGTTTCAACTGTGGAGAAACATGTCATTTCAGCACTAAATATCCGAGGCAGACTATCACGTGCAAGAACTGTGGAATTGCTGGGCATAAGGCCCGTTTTTGCCGAAGAGACTCCAAAACTACTCCGGCGTCATCTCAGGCCCCGAAGCAGTCAGCTGTTCATAATCAGGCCACTCAGTCTGCGTCGTTTAAGACGATGGGAGCAAACAAAGGCGGAGTCAAAAGCTATCAGATGGGAGTGTCCGATTCGGGGGCCGGGAAGCCCCGAATTTATGAGATGAAGAGGACCGACGATCCGGAGGCCCGGATGATCTCAGGTACACTCGAAATTCTATCTAAACCTGTGTGTACCCTTTTTGATACTGGTGCATCGCATTCATTCATATTCGAGTCATGCTTGAGTAGACTTCATCTGGATAGTGCTACTAGTTGTGAGCCTTATGTCATTGGTCTACCTGATGGTAGAAGAATTATCGGAGATCGTGAGATTAAGAATTGTCCGATTCAGCTTCATGGCTGTGTTTGGTTGGCGAACTTGATTGTGGTAGATTTACCTAGAGATGATGTCATTTTGGGTATCGATTGGATGGATCGTCACGATGCCATCATTAGTGTCCGTAAGCGTATAGTCACTATCATTTCAGACGATGGAGTCGAATGTATATTTCAGGGAGGCAATCCCAGCTGTTCCGTCAGAGTCATTAATTTGATGAAAGTAGTGAAATTACTCAATCAGGGGTGTGCTGGTTATTGATGTTATATGACCAAGACCGAGAAATCATCAGTAATGTTGGCGGATATTCCTGTAGTGAGAGAATATGCCGATGTATTTCCAGACGAGTTACATGGTTTGCCTCCACAGAGAGATGTGGAATTCACGATAGAGTTGGAGCCTGGTACATCCCCATTATCGAAGGCACCATATCGGATGGCCCCGACCGAAATGCAGGAACTAAAGAATCAATTGGAGTATTTGACCGAGAAAGGTTATATCCGACTGAGTGCGTCCTCGTGGGGAGCACCAGTATTATTTGTCAAGAAGAAGGACAGTTCATTTCGCTTGTGTATTGATTATCGAGAGTTGAACAGGGTGACGATTAAGAATAAATATCCTCTACCCCGTATCGATGATTTCTTAGATCAACTTCAGGGAGTTTCAGTATTTTCCAAGATCGATTTAAGACCTGGGTATCATCAGTTGCGAATTCGAGAGTCGGATATCGCAAGGACGGCGTTTCGAACACGCTATGGTCATTACGAGTTTGTGATAATGCCGTTTGGGTTAACTAATGCACCTGCGGTATTCATGGAATTAATGAATCGGGTTTTCATTGACTATTTGGATCAGTTCGTGGTTGTTTTCATAGATAATATTTTGATTTATTCTCGTGACCGAGAGGAGCACGAAGTTCACCTTCATCAGGTCCTCGATGTGTTGAGACGAGAACAACTCTATGGAAAGTTTTCCAAATGTGAGTTCTGGATGTCCGAGGTGATGTTTCTCGGACATGTAATTTCATCATATGAAGTACGTGTCGACCCTAAGAAGACGGAGGCTATCCGAGATTGGAAACCTCCGAAGAATGTTAAGGAAATCCGAAGCTTTCTCGGATTAGCAGGCTATTACCGGCGATTTGTGGAAGGATTTTCTAAAATCGCTTAACCTATGACGAACCTTTTGCGGAAGGATAAGAAATACACGTGGTCTTATGCATGTCAAAAGAGTTTTGACGAACTCAAGAGCCTTTTAATTTCAGCACCTATCCTTTCCTTACCGCAAGGGACGGAAGGATTCCTGGTTTATAGTGACGCATCCGGACACGGTCTCGGATGTGTACTAATGCAGAACGGGAAAGTAATTGCTTATGCTTCACGGCAACTGAGACCTTAAGAGGTCAATTATCCGACTCACGACTTGGAACTAGCAGCCGTGGTTTTCGCGTTGAAGATTTGGCGTCATTATCTCTATGGCGTCACCTGTCAGATTTTCACCGATCATAAGAGTTTGAAGTAAATATTTACTCAGAAGGAGTTAAATATGGGACAGAGACGGTGGTTGGAACTAATCAAGGATTATGATATCGAGATTCAATACCACCCGGGTAAGGCGAATGTGGTTGCCGATGCCTTGAGTCGTAAATCCGTTCAGGAGAAAATGCTTGCTCGTTTAATAGTTCAGAGGGAACTTCAACAGGAATTTCTGAGACCCGAGATCGAGGTCTCGTTACAGCGAGTGCAAGGGCAACTTTGCATGTTATAGATTTCATCGCCACTTGAGGAGACAATCAGAGTGAATCAGGGTTCAGGCCCGTTTTTGTTGCGCATCCGAGAGGATGTGGCTCAGGGGAAAGCCCCTGGATTTGTGGTCCACGAGGATGGACTTTTGCGATTTAAGAATCGGTTATGCGTACCGGCGAATGACGAGTTGAAAAACTCGATTTTGAGAGAAGCTCATGCTACCCCTTATTCCATTCACCCGGGGTCTAGCAAGATGTACAAAGACTTGAAACAAAATTACTGGTGGAGTAATATGAAGCGAGAAGTCACAGAATTTGTTTCAGAGATGTCTGACCTGTCAGCAAGTCAAGATAGAACATCAGCGACCGGCGGGTATGCTGAAACCGCTCCCTATCCCAGAGTGGAAGTGGGAAGATATTTTAATGGACTTCATCAAGAGTTTGCCGATGAGTCGTCGTGGCATGAATACAATTTGAGTAATTGTGGACCGCTTAACTAAATCAGCTAATTTCCTTAAGATTAAGGATACGTGGGGTCCCGAGAGACTTGCCCAGATGTTCATCAAAGAGATAGTGAGATTGCACGGTACTCCTAAGAGTATCGTTTCTGATCGTGACGGGCGATTCGTGTCACATTTTTGGAAATCAGTTCATCGTGCTATGGGAACTAAGCTTAATCTCAGTACAACTTTTCATCCTCAGTCCGACGGACAATCAGAACGAACTATTCAGACATTGGAGGACATGTGTCCTCGATTGGAAAGACGATTGGGAAGCCCAATTACCGTTGATCGAGTTCACGTACAATAATAGTTGGCATGCTTCGATTAAGATGGCACCTTACGAGGCCTTGTACGGTCGTCGTTGTCGATCCCCTTTGTGTTGGGAGAACTTATCAGAATCAATCGGCACCGATCCCGATATACTTATAGCCGCCCGCGAGAAGGTAGCCTTGATCAGGAGTCGTTTGTTAACCGCTCAGAGTTGACAAAAATCTTATGCAGATAATCGTCGTCGACCATTAGAGTTCGAGACAGGTGACCACGTTTTGGTCAAGGTGTCCCCGAGTCGAGGTATCTTCCGTTTCGGGAAGCGGGGAAAGTTGATTCCGAGATTCATTTGAACGTTTGAGATTTTGGATCGAGTAGACAGTCTGGCTTATCGATTGGCTTTACCTCTGGCGTTGAGCCGAATTCATAATGTGTTTCACGTCTCTCAGTTGCGGAAGTATGTTGCCGACCCGAGTCATATACTTCAGTTCGATGAAATCGAGATCGCGGATGATGATTCTTATGAGGAACGTCCTATTCGAGTTTTAGAGTGGCGAATCAAACAGTTGAGGAAAAAGGCGATCCCTTTGGTTAAAATTCAGTGGTCTAGACACGGAGTCGAAGAGGCTACATGGGAAACCGAGTTGTTTGACCGTTAGTTTCGGGGATAAAACTCTTTTTAAGGGGGGGAGTATGTAATACCCGGTTGTAATCAATTCATTATCATTCAGTAATTGTCATTCAGTAATTTTCACTCATTAATAATCATTCATCATTCACGTTCATTCATTGTATTCATCGTTGGCGTACTTGGAGCCGTGTATCAGTTACCGATCATTATGTCAACTCCGTTTGGGTATCGAGACGAGAGTATTTTCATAGTCATCGTGATGGGTAGTCTTGTGTTGGAAGTATCACCTATTGCATGTTATTGGGATCAATTACATTCATACAAGTATCATATGCCGGATCATTCATCATTGGTAACGAGAAGACAAAGTTGTCGAAATTTTGTCATTTCCAGCAGTGAGTTACGGCCGTAACTGGTCATCATTACGACCGTAACATGCATTCATGAAATTGATGTCTTTTTGGACGAAGACAACTTAAGACCGTAAGTCATTTTAGTTACGGCCGTAAGCACGAGGGTACGGTTGTATGTTTTGGGAGACTACGACCGTAACATGCATTCGTTGGGCAGGAGGGTGTTTTCGACGAAGGCAGCTTATGGCCGTAAGTTCGGCAGGATACGTCCGTAAGTGTTGTGTTACGGCCGTAATATAGTTTTGGTTACTGCCGTAACCCGGTCAGTGCAGGCATTATTGGTTTTTCGACGAATTATCATTACGGCCGTATAAATTGGATGTTACGGCCGTAAGGCCGTTGACTTGGGAAATTACGGCCGTAAGGTGGCAGAGTTACGGCCGTAACTCTACGCAGTTTATAAGGGATTGAACAGGACTTTTTGTATTCATTTCACCCCTTCTTCATTTTGTTTCCGAGAGAGAGTTTTGAGGGAGAGATTTTTCATCATCAAACACTTGTGTGTTCGGGTTTCATCATCTTCATTCGTTTGTGGAGCTTGGGAAGTCGATTAACATGAGTATCGACGGATCGAAGAGGTTGGATCTTCAAAGGTAATTTTCTCCAAACCTTAGATTTCGATTGTAAGATGGAATATAATGTTTTGGATGTTATAATCATGATGTATGAAGAGGTATACCTATGATTATAAGTTTGTCTGAATATTCATTGGATTATTGAAGAATTATTCGAAGAACACTTTGAATGTTGATTTGGATTTGGGGTTTCGATTAGATGTTGTTGAAATCTCGATTTAGGTATTCATATTGGATTATTGATTGTGTTGGAGATGTTTTGTTGGATTGTATCACTCCTTGGAGGTTTGGTATCGATATAAACGAGGATTGGTTGTAAACAATCGAAGATTGGTTACAACGTGTTTGTTATAATGCCCCAATGAATTTGGTTTTGTCGTATCGATGTTTTGAGTTGGTTGTGATCATGTTTGATTCGTTTATTAAGCGGATTGTTGGTAATTGTGTTATTCAAGGTTGTTCGAGCGACCGACATCTCACTTTAGGACATTTGTTCAAGGAAGGACATTCTTCACCGGTGTTGAGTAAGTTAATTCTTACTCGGTTAAAAGGATACTCATTCCTTTCGTTGTTGTTCATTCATAAATCATATTCATTCATAGTGTAATAATCATGTTGAGACTTGTAATTATCAAACTAATCATTTAATTCACGAGGAATTACGGTTCCAATCATTTCAGTGAGCTATCATTCATTTCACTATTATTTCATCTCGGTGAGTCATTCTTGACCCTTCTCGGATTGTTATTCATTGATATTCATCATGGTCATTCTTGTTCATGTGACCTTCTGGGTTCATATTGCGTGGCCAGGTGGTTATGTGTGGAATTTTTAGTCGGGCACATGATAGTCATGTGGCTGGTTCACCGACACAATGGACTGTGCACACGGTAACGTGCCTCCATGAGACTAATTAGGTACAAGTGTGGGTGTGTCCGGACACTCGTCTTGTGCACTTGCACGTCCCATTATGGGCGTACTATGATGCCCCTCTTCAGCTTAATTTCATAATTAAGATATATCATGATTGTGTTTATTCAACTCTTGAGGATTGTTGTTCTGTGTGACTGACCCCGTTGGGGGATGTTGTTTTCAGGTCATGGCAAGGCTAAAGCACGGGAAGAGAACATTGACGGCGAGGAATCCCAGTGATACTAGTAGGGGACCCCCAGTCCTTTCAGTCATTCTTATTTTCTTCATTTTTATTTCTGCTGCAGATTCCGTTTGGATATTCATTTTTATTCAGTGTTGTATATTTTATCTTCATATAAAATATACATGTATTCTGTATTTCCTGGGTGTGTTGTATTCGAAACTCCTCATCGGAGTAATTGATGATATAATGTGGTTCGGTACTACAATTATATTATTTAATTCGTTAATTTTCATTCGCCTAGTGGATCCCAGTCGGGGGTCCACGACACTGTAATAGTCGCCTAGTTTGGGGTGTTACATATATAAAAGCGGTTTTAAAAAAACCGCAGTTAAATGTTTTCAGAAATCAACAGCAGTTCCAGGAAAACCGTTGTTAAATTGTAAAATGTAACAGCGGTTATGAGGCAACTGCTGTTGAACTCTAAAATTAACGGCGGCTCAAGAAACGCCATTAGATATCCGAAGTTAAAGCGGTTACAGATAACCGCTGTTATTTGACATGTCTAATAGAGGTTCTTGGCAACCGCTGTTAATTGTCAAAAAATAACAGCGGTTCAACAATCGTTGTTAAAATTAACAGCGGTACATGTAACAGCGGTTCTGGAACTGCTGTTAAATAGCCTCCAGAAGCTGTTAAAAGCTTGTTCTGTAGTAGTGGATATTTAGCGATTATCAAGTTAGTAGTGAAGGTTTAATTTTTAGGATTGCTAAAGAATATTATTAATTGCACTTGGTCTTTATGTTAAGTTTGGCGTGATGCAACTATTAATTTGAAGATCATTTTAACTCGTGTTTATTTATTTTGTTTCTTTTTTTATTGTTCGAAGACGAAAAATCGGTTAAGGTTGGGGGAACACGGTCTTCACACGTTAATTGGGGTTTTTTTATTCTATATTTAGAAATAATTCGTGAGTAAAAATTTGACAATATATTTATAATTTTGTTATTTTATGAGACGTCACTTGTTTTGGTTTAGTTGTCCTTAAAACAAGCAAAAAAGGTCAAAATGGTATTGGGACGCGTTTGAGCTCAAACGAGTCGAAAAGGGGAAAAGTAATGACCGTCGGAGCCGGCTAGAAGCGAGACAGCGGTGATGCAAGTCACCTACACGCGACACTGTTACGAGTGACACAACTGTGTCGCAAGTTATCTACAAGGGACATGGTCCGTTTCGAAAGCATGAATGTCTGTTACAACAACATAGTCCGTGTCGCGTGTCACTTACCTATGACACGGCCGTGTTGCATGTTTTGTTCAATTTAGAAGTTTCTTTTTGTATAAACTCCAATCCTAATTAGACCACGACTCATTTACCTATATACATGACTCACGAGATTCGAAATTCATTATCTTTTGGTATTGGGAGCCTCAATGAAACATCAAGAAGGAGAGAACAAGGATCAAGCTTCAAGATCCAAGATCTCAATAAAGTTATTTTGTCCAAAAAAATTCTTATTTGAACTTGAAAAATATGTTCAATTATTCTTATTGTAATTTGGTAGCCACGTTTCTTTGCTAAACCTCTTCAAATTATAAGGTTTAATACGTTATTTTTGTTCATAAACTGCAATTAATACAGTTATTACTTCTCTTAACATGTTCTTAGATTTGTTGTTTTAATCCATGTATGAATAGAAAGCCAATATTTATGCATGTATTTTGAGTAACTTGAGATCCAAAAGAAGATGATGTGATCATAGATGAGTCAAATTCAAGATACAAATAAAACCTAACTTTAAAAGAGTAGAAAAAGTTTGTGAGAAAAACATATTTTAGTTTTTTATTAGGATTAATTTTCAATACTTAGATTTAAAAGATTAAATTTGGGATTTAATTCATGTTTTAACTCGTTTCAAAAGAAATATTAAAATACTTTTGTGATTTTCTTACAACTATTGATATTAAATAAGGGTTTAAGTATCTAACTTAAAGCTTTGAACATTAAATGAAGGACAACTTGTTCTAAATCTGTTTCTCATACGTGTATCTTTCTTACCCTTTCAAAATTGTTTTATGTATAATTTCGTTTATTTTATTTGTGTACTTTTTCATATAATTAGTTATAGTTTAATTAAATCCAAATTCATCATACTTTAAAAGAAGTCCAAAATATCGAGACCCTAATAGTAACAAACCGTCGAAATATTAATCCTCGAGGAATACGATATTGAACCGCCATGATACTATAGCTACACAGTGCTGCGGTTAGCGAATAATAACATTAACTATCAATAATCTTCGTCAAAGTTTCACTCTCACACCACTCAAAAAATAAATTTAATTGTCAATAGTCTTAGTGAAAGTTTCACACTCTTACACTATTTAACTTATTATTGTCTTATTCTCGGTTACATATTCAATGTGGGATGCAACTTTTTATATTCCCGCAGTTAATACAAAATTCATTTTCAAATTATTAACTTTATTCATTAATTTCTCACGAGTAAAAATCAATTTTAAAAAATTAAATATACTATAATTACTCAAAGACTATTTGAAAACCATTTAATTCTACATAAATTAAATTTGTAGTCACAGAAAAATCAATTTAAAAAATAATTCTTCCAACAACACATACCCACAGTAGCGTGAAATTAATTTTTCTGAAACCAACTGCCTTAGCGCAGTTAGCCACCTGACCTTCAATTTAGTTGGAGCCAGGAGTTCAATTCCTAGTGGCAACACTTTGGAATTGAATTTCTCAAGGCCCAATGATCCCTTAGTCTTTGACTAAGGATTATGTCCTAGCCCCCGGGGTAGCTGGTGAATAGTTACAATATCATGTGCTTCAAGCGGCAGTGTGGGAGGCCTGATCTCGGTGGGAACATGCGGTTGGATTATGGAGACCCGACATGCCTATCTATCGGGGTCCAGCATGGAGCAATCACTTGGGAGATAACTCCTTGTGCGCGGAGGTGAAGTATATTTAATTGTTAATTAGGTACATTATCTCGCGGTTTAACTGGAAGCTATTCTGAGGGGCCGGAGCTGTTTCTCATAGGATTAGTCATACGAAGTATGAATCACCTATGTATCTCAAAAAAAAATTAATTTCTCTGAAGGGTGAAACACTGAAATTTTGAAGTTTCATTTTGGGAAAACTATAATATTAGCCCTTCTACTATGTCAATTTATCAAATTGGTCCACCCACTAAAAACCAAATGAGTTTAGTCCCTATACTATGACAAGTTATCAAACTGCCCCCTACCATCCAAATTTCTGTTAATTTAATTTTTTTACGGAAAAAAATTCATACTTTTAGCCCTCGTACTATGACAAGATATCAAATTGCCCCCTATGCTAAAAATCACAATAATTTAGCCCATCTACTTGTCGTCAATCAAATTATCCCACAAAGTGATTTTTCGTCCAAATTCTTTCAATGGTTGCTGACTCCGCGTCCAACTCTCCATCGACATCATATAAAAATCATCCATTTCTTATCTTTGGTTCCAGTTTTGTAATCTTTTTCAACATTGCTTCACGAAAAATGCTGAGCGAAAATATGATGTGGACGGAGAGGTGGACGCTGAGCCAGCAACTATTGAAAGAATTTGGACGAAAAATCACTTTGTGGGATGATTTGATTGACGACAAGTGGATGGGCTAAATTCATGTGATTTTTAGTAGAGAGAGCAGTTTGATAAATTGACATAGCATAAGGGCTAAAAGTATGACTTTTTTGTAAAAAGTTAAAATTAACGAAAATTTGGACCGTGGAGGGCAGATTGATAACTTGTCATAGTATAAGGGCTAAATTCGTATGGTTTTTAGTAGAGGGACCAATTTGATAATTTGGCACCGTAGAAGTGCTAAATATATAGTTTGCTCTTTCATTTTAACAAGAGAATATACTCTTCTATGTAACGCAGTATGAGGTTAAATGTGATTTCTGTTGGCTTACTCGATGTGATGGCTATTGTAGCAGTTTTGGCAAGGGACTGTGGAAACTCACTCGAGTTTCCTTGATTGCCGGAAGAGGAGAGAAGACAGGGAAACTGTACGTGACACTTCCAAAGGTCATGATTAATGCCGTGAACACAGTTGATAATAATGACATGACTGAGCTATGGCATAAGAGGCTTGCTCACACGAGCGAGAAAGGGATGGCGCTATTGTCAAAGAAGGAGGTGTTATCCGGGGTTCACGATGTACATCTTAACATGTGTTCACACTGTCTAGCTGGGAAGCAAAGGAGAGTCACTTTTAAGAGCCGTACTCCTTCACGGAAGGAAAATGTTCTTGATCTTATACATTCCGATTTTTGGGGTCCTATGAAGACTAGGACGCTTGGTGGTTGCCGATAATTTGTCACATTCATCGACGATCATTCGAGGAAGTTTTGGGCATACACCTTAAAGACCGAAGATCAAGTTTTGGATTTTTTTAAACAGTTTCATGCCTCGGTGGAGAGAGAGACCAGGAAGAAGTTGAAGTGTATTCGGATGGATAATGGTGGGGAATATACTGGACCTTTTGATGAATATTGTCGAGAGCAAGGGATCCAACATCAAAAGACGGCACCGAAGACTCCGCAACTTAATGGCTTGGCGGAGAGGATGAATCGGACTTTGGTTGAGAGAGCTCGATGTTTGATCTCACATGCCGGATTACCAAAGTCATTTTGGGGAGAAGCTTTGAACACGGAGGTTCATGTGATTAATTTGACGCCGTGTGTTCCTTTGAAATTTGATGTCCCGGAAAAAGTGTGGAGCGGTAAAGACATTTCATATCGCCACTTACGGGTTTTCGGATGCAAAGCATTTATACACCTTCCGAAAGATGAGAGGTCGAAGCTTGATTCCAAGATGAAGCCATGTATCTTTATTGGCTATGGTCTTGATAAGTTCGGGTATAGATTGTATGCCCCGGTGACTAAGAAGCTTGTTCGTTCGAGAGATGTTGCTTTTGTTGAAGATCAAATGATGAAGGATGTTGAGAATGGAGAGTCGGCTCCACAACATGATTATAATCTTATTGATTTGGGCCCCGTTCCTCCACAACATGTTGAGACACCCGGTGGAGATGATAGCCAAAACAATGAACAACATGATGCCGATGACAATGATGAGTTGGTATAAGATGATACCGATGGAGTTCATCCCGAGCTACCCGTAACGAACATTCCCTCATTTGTTCCACTTAGACGGTCGACGAGGGACCGTCATCCCTCCACTTGTTATTCGGACGATGAGTATATTTTACTCACCGACGAGGGAGAGCCCGAATATTTTGAGGAGGCTATGGAGGATGAGAACAAGAAGGAGTCGATGGATTCCATGCAAGACGATATGAGTTCGTTGCATGAGAACAATACGTACGAATTGGTAAAGTTGCCGAAGAGCAAGAGAGTTTTGAGAAATAAATGGGTGTATAAGGTGAAGTCGGAGGAGCATACTTCATTGCCCTGATACAAAGCTAGACTCATAGTCAAGGGATTTAGTCAAAAGAAAGGCATTGATTTTGACGAGATTTTTTCTCCAGTTATGAAGATAGGATCGATTCGATTGGTCCTTGGTATAGCGGCTAGTCTTGACCTTGAGATTGAGCAAATGGATGTCAAGACGGAATTTCTTCATGGAGACCTCGATAAAGAGATATATATGAAGCAACCTGAAGGGTTTCAGGTTAAGGGAAAATAGGATTATGTTTGTAGACTCCGAAAGAGTCTATATGGTTTGAAGCAAGCACCACGACAATGGTATAAAAAGTTCGAGTCGGTTATGGGGGAGCAAGGCTACCGGAAGACGACCCTGGACCATTGCGTGTTTTTCAAGAAATTTGGAGATGATGATTTTATCATCCTATTGCTTTATGTGGATGACATGTTGATCGTTGGCAAGAATTCCGAAAGGATTACCAATTTGAAGAAAGAGCTGAATAAGTCTTTTGCCATGAAAGACTTGGGGCCCACTAAGCAGATTCTAGGGATAAGAATCACTCGGGATAGAGCGGCCCGGAAATTGCACATGTCACAGGAAAAATACTTTGAGAAGGTGGTTAAGCGGTTTAACATGGATAAAGCTAAAGTTGTTAGTTCGCCTCTTACTAACAATTTTAAATTGACGAGCAAGGATTGCCCTACGATGAAGGAAGAAATTGAGAAAATGGATAAAGTTCCTTATGCCTCTGCGGTCGGGAGTTTGATGTATGCCATGGTATGTACGAGGCCTGACATTGCTCATGTCGTGGGAGTGGTGAGCCGTTTTCTATCGAATCCGGGAAAGAAGCATTGGGAAGCCATAAAGTGAATATTTAGATATTTATGGGGTACTTCCAAATTGGGGATCACATTTGGAAATGGGAAAGCTATGCTTGTTTGTTATTCCGATTCTGATATGGCAGGAAACGAGGATAATAGAAAATCCACTTCTGGATATTTGATGACGTTTGCAGCGGGAGCCGTGTCATGACAATCGAGATTACAAAAGTGTGTTGCCTTGTCAACAATGGAGGCCGAGTATATTACGGCGGTGGAAGCGAGTAAAGAGCTCTTATGGTTGAAAATGTTTTTACGAGAGCTGGGCTTCCGACAACGGCGTTATGTGGTTCTTTGTGATAGTCAGAGTGCGATTCATTTGGCGAAGAATGGAACCTTTCACAAAAGAATAAAACATATCGATGTGAGATATCATTGGATTCGAGATGCATTGGAGGAGGTTTGTTTGAACTTGATAAAGTTCACACCGATGATAATGGTTCTGATATGTTAACTAAGGTGTTGAGTAGAGATAAGGTTAAATTATGTTGTTCGATCGCCGGGATGGCGAACTCTTCCTATATTCCGGAAAGGGGGAGATTTGTAGGAGTTATTTCCGAAATATAGTCCTTCTCGGAGTTGACTGGACTCTGCGCCGCGGCACAACCCCTCCGGTCCGCGGCACACATTCTTCTTCAACTCCCCCTCCATCTCCTGGACTCCGGGCCGCGGCACAAAGCCTTCCGGGCCACGGCCCCCTGCTAGTTTTCTACAAGTTCGCCCGAACTCACTGGACTGCGTGCCTAGGCGCAGCCCTTCTGTGCCGCGCCCCCCTGGGATTTTTTGTCACTCTTTTTCTGAGTGTGCCTAGGCACACAATGTCTGCGCCTAGGCACACAGGGTCAACTCAGCCCTTGGTGTTTCTTTTTAGGCAGATTCGTGCTGCGTTTTTTGGTAGAGAGCACTTCACCCTTGAGAGAGAATATACACAAGAGAGATACAAGAGAGAAGAGAAAAGAGAGATTATACTTGTTCGATTTTCTGGAGTTGTACCGATTGGATCGTCGTGATAATTTGACAAAAGCTTGGTAGCGATTGGGCAAATCTTTTCACCGGAGTAGATCGAGGTTTTGAGTCCGAAAGTTCGGGTATTTTGTTAGCTTTTTGTGTAAGCTATTTACAGTATTTTTCTTTCTCGATCTTGTTGTTATTGTGTAATCCCAATACTTGAATATTTTTTATTACCAAGTATTTGAAGACTATCGATGTATACCTCTAGTTTGTACTAAGGACGAATCGTGTATTGTGTATTGGTGATAGTGGATTTAAGCGACTTTGGTCCCGTGGTTTTTACTCTCGTCTTGAGGGGTTTTCCACGCTAAAAATTGTGTCTCTTTGTTTATTATTTTTGATATCATTTGTATTGTTAGTCGAGTTGTAATTGATTTACTTTACTCGTCAGTAACCTCAAAGTTACAATTGAAGATTGAGAAAGTTGTCAAACGAGGTTCCGCATTTTTTGTTGTAACGTTATTGTGTCGTTTTCCCCAATAAAGTGGTATCGGAGCCACGGGATTTTTGTTTTGTGGTTGTATTATCTCAATTGTAAGATGGAAGCCAATACAAGTAGAATGGTGAATTTGAATGGTTCGAACTACCATGTATGGAAGGGCAAGATGGAAGACCTTCTATATGTGAAGGATTATTATCTACCGGTCTTTAGCAAAGACAAACCGGAAGGCAAGTCCGACCCGGATTGGGCTATTTTGCATCGCCAAGTGTGTGGCTATATTCGACAATGGGTTGATGATAATGTGTTGAATCATATTAGTGGAGAAAAGGACGCTCGAGAATTGTGGCACAAGCTCGAGCAATTGTATGCTCGAAAGACGGGGAGTAATAAGCTATTCCTCATTAAACAAATGATGAACCTAAAATATCGAGATGGGACTCCTCTGTTGGATCATTTGAATGCATTCCAAGGCATCATTAATCAACTTGCAGGAATGGGCATTAAATTCGAAGAGGAGGTTAAAGTTTTGTGGTTGTTGGGCACATTGTCGGATACTTGGGAGACGTTTCGTACGTCGTTGTATAACTCTGCCCCTGATGGTGTTATTTCGATGGAACTTGCTAAGGGGAACATGCTGAACAAGGAGGTCCGAAGAAAGTCACAGGGATCTTCGTCACAGTCGGATGTTCTTGTTACCAAAAGACGGGGGAGAGGTCCAAGTAGAGGTCCGAGAAATAGAGACAAAGAAGTAATTCTAGAGGGAAGTATTCCAATATTGAATGCTACCATTGTGGTAAGAAAGGGCATACGAAGAAATTTTGCCGACAACTAAAGAAGGAAAATCGTCAAGGCAGAGAAGGAGAGTGGGAGTAATGAAAAAGCCGAAGTAAATACTACTACCGAGGAGTTCTTTGTATGTTGCAATTATGACATGGTGAACCTTGCCAGAGATGAGTCGAGCTGGGTGGTCGACAGTGGAGCTACGTGTCATGTTACGTCACATAGGGATTTCTATTCCTCTTATACTCTGGGTGACTATGGGATAGTCAAGATGGGTAATGATGGGTTATCCAAGATTGTTGGAGTAGGAGACGTACACTTAAGGTTCGACACTGGTGTGGAACTTTTTTTACGTAATGTGAAACATGTTCCGGATATGAGGCTAAATGTGATTTCCGTTGGCTTACTCGATGATGATGAGGCTATTGTAGCGGTTTTGGCAAGGAAGTGTGGAAACTCACTTGAGGTTCCTTGATTGCCGGAAGAGGAGAGAAGACAAGGAAATTGTACGTGACACTTCCAAAGGTCACGATTAATGCTGTGAACACAGTTGACAGTAATGACATGACCGAGCTATGGCATAAGAGGCTCGGTCACACGAGCGAGAAAGGGATGGCGCTATTGTCAAAGATGGAGGTGTTATCCGAGGTTCACGATGTACATCTTAAAAGGTGTTCTCACTGTCTAGCTGGGAAGCAAAGGAGAGTTACTTTTAAGAGCCGTACTCCTTCACGTAAGGAAAATGTTCTTGATCTTATACATTCGATGTTTGTGGTCCTATGAAGACTGGGACGCTTGGTGGTTGCCGATACTTTGTCATATTCATCGACGATCATTCGAGGAAGGTGTGGGCATACACCTTAAAGACCAAAGATCAAGTTTTGGATATTTTCAAACAGTTTCATGCCTCGGTGGAGAGAGAGACCGGGAAGAAGTTGAAGTGTATTCGGACGAATAATGGTGGAGAATACACTGGACCTTTTGATGAATATTGTCGAGAGCAAGGGATCCGACATCAAAAGACGCCACCGAAGACTCCATAACTTAATGGCTTGGCGGAGAGGATGAATCAGACTTTGGTTGAGAGAGCTAGATGTTTGCTCTCACAGGCCGGATTACTAAAGTCATTTTGGGGAGAAGCTTTGAATACGGCGGTTCATATGATTAATGTAACCCCCAAACTAGGTGGCTATTACAGTGCCATGGACCCCCAACTGGGACCCACACGGCGAATGGAAATTAATGAATTAAATAATATAACTGTAGTACCGCACCACATTATATTACCAATTACTTCGATGAGGAGTTTCAAGTACAATACACCCAGAAATACAGAATACATATATTTCATATGAAGATGAAATATACAACACTGAATAAATGAAAGTCCAAACGGAAACTGCAGCGGAAAATACACATCAAAGAAACATGAATAAATGGAAAGACTGGGCCCCCATACTAGTATCACTGGAACTCCTCGCCTTCAACATTCTCTTCCCGTACCTTTGCCTTGCCATGACCTAAAAACAATATCCCCAACGGGGTCAGTTATACAGAACGACAATCCTCAAGAGTTGAACAAATACAATAATCACATTAATTAGTTATGAAATCAAGTTGAATGAGGGGCATCATAGTACCTCCTAATGGGATGTGCAAGTGCACAAGTATGCCGAGTGCCCGACGTCCCGCATAAACACCTGCAAAACCTGGCTTAATTAGTCTCACGGAGGCTCGTTACCGTGTGCACAGTCCAATGTGTCCGGATACCCGCATATACATAATGACCTTAGTGTGCCCGACTAAAAATTCCACACATATACCACCCGGTAACGCAATACAATCCCGGAAGGTCACAAGAGCAAAAGAAACCGCAATAAATGATAATGAATAGAAGTCCGACAAGGCCAAGAATGACTCACCGGGGTGAATTAATAACGCAATAAGTGATAGCTCAAATGAAATGATTGGAACTGTCGTTCCTCGTGAATTAAATGATTAGTTTGATAATTACAAGCCTCAACATGATTAATAAACTATGCACGAATTATACGTATGAATGAACAACAACGAAAGGAATGATTATCCTTTTAACTGGGCAATGATCAACTTGCCTCAAATACCGGTGAAGAAAGTCCTTCCTCGAACAAACATCCTTAATGGAGCTATCGGTCGCTCGAACAACCTTGAATAACACAATTACCAACAATTCGCTTAATATACATATCAATTATGATCATAACCAATTGAAGAAGTCGATACAACAAACCCAAACTCATTGGGGCATTTTGACAAACACGTTGCAAACATTCTTCCATTGTTTACAACCAATTCCAATTATATCGAATACCAACCTCCAAATGAGTGATTCAATCCAACAAAACATCATCAATGAAATCGATAATCTAATAGGAACACACAACTCGATATTACAACAACATCTAATCGAAATCCCCAATTCCAAATCAACATTTAAAGTGTTCTTGAATAATCCTCCAACAATCCGATGATAACTCATAAAAACTCATAATCATACGTATATCCCTTCACACATCATGATTACAACACCCAAAACATCATACTCCATCTCAAAATCGAAATATAAGGTTTTGAAGAAATCACCTTTGAAGATCCAAACTCTTCGATCCGTTGAACTCGTGCTAAATCGACTTCCCAAGCTCTATAATCGAAGATAGATGATTAGAACATGAACACACAAGTATTTTGATGAAGAAAAATCCTCTACCAAGCACCTCTCTCTCGGACTCAAGTGAAGAAATGGAGAAATGAGGGTAAAAGACCCGTCCAACTCTTTAAATACGGCACAGAGTTACAGCCGTAACTCTCCCATCGTACGGCCGTAACCAATCCAAGTCAATGGCCTTACGGCCGTAACCAAATTACCTTACGGGCGTAACTAGGCCTCGTCGAAAAACTATCCTGTCTAAACTTCTCGACTTACGGCCGTAACCAGACTACCTTTACGGACGTAACTCCCCTTCGTTGACAACACTCAGAACACCAAAAACATTTCTTATGGCCGTATCCTATAGCACTTACGACCGTATGTTGGCTTCGTCAAAAACGTCCTTAACCCAACGTACGCATGTTACGGCCGTATCCTGCCCCTTCTTACGGCCGTATCTCGTCTTCGGCCAAAAAACACAAAATCACGAACGTATGTTACGGCCGTAATACAAAATAAGTTACGGCCGTAACTAACTGCTGGAACTACAAATAATACGTCAACTCGTCTTCACGATACAAATGATGAATGATCCAACATACATAACTTGCATGAGTATGGCAAGTCCAATAACACGCAGTAATCGATACTTCCAATACAAAACTACCAATCACGATGAAAACACAGTCGAATGGAAATGAATGATGAATGATTATTCAAGAGTGAAGGTTACTGAGTGACGATTACTGAATGATAATAAATGAATTCACAACCGGGTATTACATACCCCCCCTTAAAAGGAGTTTCATCCTCTAAACTAAGGGTCAAACAATTCGGGATAACTCTCCCATGTAACACCCCAATCCGCTCAGGGATATTACACGCCGTAGAACCTTTCCTCAAGGAGCTACCAGGCTGGTAACAACAATAAACATCTCGACAATGCATTTAAGGCTAAAATGACTCAGTAGACCGATTTGGTCTTTCAATAAATACATACAACTCAATCACAACACATGCCCACGCAGGGGTCGAGTACAACACACTCCCGTACAATGGGAAAGAATACTGCAGCGGAAAATAAAATACAACTAAACCAATACGACATCAACAGGTCCTCGTGTGATTAGTATCGTTCATCTTTCATCATCCTTCATGCCGAATCTGTGCTATGCTCCAAAACCTGAATGCAATATAGACATCCACCCCCCGAATACTGTTTTGCTAGTGCAAGTATAAAATACGAAGACAAGCCATACATATCATACTCCACGGTGTTGTTACCCAAAATATTATCCGGAGATGATATTGCTGAAATGGTCGAGTAACAAACAAAGTGCGAGAACACTTCCGTGGGAAAGTAAATAACACAAGATTTACCGGGGTTGTTAGTCCCGGGCTTGAATGCTCTCGCGAGATGTTATTAATATGAATACTAGGGAGTACAAATACTAATGTTAGAATACTATTACAATGAGTGTAAAGATTCTAGTTATCTTAGCTATAGAGCGTGAAGATTGCCGGAAGAACCAGATATGAAGCTCTGTGAGTTCTTGCTTTTTGGTGTACTGTGTTCGTGGATGAATTTCACAGCCTGTATGTGTGACTGAATTTTTTAGTCCTTTGGCCACTAGATGATCGCCTTGGACGTCGACCGCTAGGCGCTTGCCCAACATCTGTCTTCTTTGGCTGGCTCTTGACCATTACGCCGATCGCCATCGAGGCGTATAATTCGCCGCACAATAATTGCCCCCCAGCTCGCTCCGATGTTGAAAACATGAGGGTGAGGTGGCACTGTTGGCGATCGCCTGTTTTAGACGATTGACTCATCTGTTTATGACAAGGACGATAAATGCTTTGAATCGATTTCGAATCCGGACGATCTCCTTATGTGCTGGAAATAACGGGAAATGGAGGCGGGCTCTCGAAACGTTGCAGGGACACGCGTCGCGCTCCCGTTGGGGGAGTCCGACGGTTTTGTCAGATTTGTCGCCTGGCGTGCCCTCGAAACGACGCGTACGCGGGTTTCGAGGGCTGCATTTAATGTGTCCCCTCCGACGGTTACACTTCAGCCCTCGGGATTCCGCCTATTTGCACAGAGGTCCCTGCTCTCGCCTATAAAAGGGCTAGGGCCACTTCAGTTCAACTCTTTATGTGCCCTTGCCTTTAGACGAAGACTCTGACAAATTTCTTTGAAGATTCTTGTGCCGACCGACTTTATTTCTAGGTAAGAACAAAAATTCTCTCCCCCCTTTTCTCTTCGAAACATGTCTGGAGGAGGATCCAAAGCATATGAGGCTAGTAGATCTTCTGCCGCCGCGACTTCGCCTGCCCGGGAAGAGACCTCCGCGGTTCTTCACATGGAGACGGCCATTGAGGCCATCCGTCTGTGAATCACATCCACGGAGGTTGAAGAGCTCTTCAACGAGGATGACGCGCCGAGATCGGCGGCGGCGACGGGGCAGAGGGGCTCGCCGGTGGATGAGGATGAAGTGGTGAGGCTGTACTGGGAGCAGAACAGCGTGTTTGGCCGGGCCTTTTTGGAGTTCGCCGGTCTTATGGAGGGGATTGCCGGACCACGTCCTCAGTTTGACTTCGAAGCATACTCGGTCGCCCACCCCTATGAGCCCGTGAAGCGGACTGCGTTTCGGGCTGCATACCGCTCCCCGTGGACCCTCAGTCAGATCCGGAGTTCGGCGACTAGGAAAGACTTGAGTCGCTGGAGGGCGAAATTCCATATTTCTTCTGATGTCTCGTTGTATGTGCCCTCGGAGAACGAACGTGCCGACCAACCTCCCGAGGGTTTGGTCGCCGTCAACGAACTGATCCTGGAGGCTGGCTTGCGGTTCCCCTTGCCGTTCTCCGTGTCATACCTGCTGTCCGCCTGGAATGTGGCGCCGCTCCAATTGACGCCGAACGCCTGGCCTTGGTGGTCATCGGTTGTACCGTCTACCTTCTTCGCTGGAAATGAACTATCTCTTCAAGCTGACTGCGCAGAAGGGATCGGTCGGCGGCTACCACATTCAGGGTCGCATGGGTAGGGTGGTCCTTGGGGTGCCGAACAAAGTTCGGGGCGACCTGGAAAAATGGTGCTAGGTCGGCGGAGTGTGGAGGTCGGCGTCAAGCGATAAGCCAGAGGAAGAGTTGGATATCCCCACCAGTTTTCGGGAGAGGAATCCGAGTAAGGGTTTTAACTCTCCCTTTGTTCGGATACACCTTGGACTGATCTAATTTGGTTTCCTTTTTGCAGGCTTCCTTGTTCCAGCGATCGGAGACCTTCCTTTTGATTTCTTGATCGTCTGGGAGCGGATTCGTGGTTTGCCAGACAGCTACCTCGACGTTCGCACAGTCAACAACGAACCTCATTGGTTGGGCGCCCGATTGTTTCGCTCCCCTCGCCACCTGAAAGTTCCAGATATAAATTTTTACTTCCTATTTTCTGCTTGACAATCGTCTGATTGAGATAGATGTCTAACTTGGCCGAATTTCTTCTTTGACAGAGATCCACTTTCCCCGCTACTCTGAGCCCCCGAGAGAGATTTTGTTGTCGAACCCCAGTCTTTTGGGTCGTCTCCACCAGGGAAAGAAGGCGGGTCGTGCCCCTGCAACGACGTCCCATCCTATCTCCGAGGAGAGACCTACTATAGTGCCGGTCGTCCAGCCGGAGGCTCGGGATGAGGAGCAGCTCCAGCGCAACCGCAAGAGGCGGCGGCTGGAGGATCCCCTGCTGACTGCCGCTGCGGAGGCGTCCATTGTGGTGCCGCCAGTTGCCGCACCTCCTATTTCCGCCATTCCAATGGCGGAGGGATCTAGGCCCTCAGCAGCCTTCCTGAAGACTGCGGCGATCGCTGAAGCCGAGACTCCGCAGGGCAAGCCCTATTTCGGCCGCGACCCCGAGATGGTCGCAAGGTAAAACTGGTTTGATCTTTCTGAGTTAGGCTATTTGTGTAGGATGTATACTAACTCCTTCGTTTTTTGTTTGTGTTGCAGGGTCCGCCTTGCCGATCCGAACGTCTCGCCGATGGTGCTGGACTTCCTGGCGAGCAAGTCCCCGCGCGAGCTTATTGACGTCCCTTTCTACGTCTCCCGAGCCATCTCCTCTCTTCCCAAGGCTTGGATGACCGACCTGGACGCGATTGCGCGCCGGCGGTCTGGTGATGCCATGCAGGCGACCCTCGCCCTGACTCTCCAGGCGGCGACGATGGCCGCCCAAGATGTTAAAGATTATGAGGGGCGACCCTCTACTGCTCGCCTCCATCAAGATCTTGAGGCTGCTCGGAACCAGAATGCCGAGTTCGCTAATAGGATAGTGGCCATGGAGAAGGAGTATACAAAGATGGCTAAGCGAGCCAAACAAGACCTTGACCGGATGAAGCAGGAGATTGACCGGTCCCGGGCGGTGGCAGATCGGTTTCGTGACCAGATGACGGACGCTCGTCGGTTGCACGCGGCCTTGCAGGAGGAGGTGACCGGGCTGAAGTCGGCGGTGGACCGGCTCAACGGCGAGCTGGAGAAAACAAAGGGGAAACTGGCTGCCAAGGTAGCCGAGATCGCGGATGCGGACAAGACGGCCGCGGGGCTGAAGGAGCGATTGAAGGCGATCGAGACCGATCCCTACCTTAATGTGGAGTACGTCGGCGAGTTCGCATATTATATGGCTTACGCCGACGCTATCCGTGCTGCCAAGAAGGTAGGACTCGAGGTCGGCCCTATGATGGAAACCTTCAAAGCCTATGTGCTTGAGCATCCTTTGCAGCCGGACTTCTCCCTGTCGATCCTCGACCTCACCGACCTAGGGATCGATCTGAGTTGGTATCCGTTATCGGATAAACTTGTTTATCCTGAAGCTGGTGAGGAAGCGCGCGCTGATACGCCTGCTGGAGATGAAGGCCAGTCGGGGGTGGCCTGAGTGATGCTGCAGTTGTTTTGTTTTCCTTTGCTTGTAATTTCCAGTTTTTCCTTGTATTGCCTTTGGGCTTGTATGTACAATCATTTTGAATGGAATAAAATACTTCTTTTTGCATCTGATTCTTTATATGTACGATCGCCTCTTCTGAATGTTTGCATATGAATTTATACAAGTGTTCACACAATTGCACCTGATGCCTTGTTTGTATGATCGACTGTCTGAATGTTCCGCATCACTTCGACTTCGCATAATTGTCTGAATAGATCCGAATGCATTGGTACACTTGAAAATTCTTACATGTAAATTTCTTGAACAAAACCGATCGTCATGTGCATGTTTGAACAAAGACGATCGTGTATGGTTCCTTCCTCCCGATCGCATGTATGAATAGCTCCACTTTGCCCCTTGTTTTTGTTTACTTAACGTAAGTAAGGGAACGAAAATAATATGTTTGGTGGGCTATCTTGAGTGTTGATTCTTCGAGGGAGGACGACTGTTTCGACTTTGAGGAATCATGTACGGTCGCGGAGTTCGATGGACCGACCTTCATAACCGTGTCTTTGTGTGCGAGGGACATTCCACCTGTAGATCTGTCTCGCGACTCACTTTATTGGTAGGGTCCTCCGTTAGGCTGCGCCTGCCTTGTATTTAAACGAAAGGCGAGCGGTCTTGGTCTGGAGGAGTCCTTGCACGGGGCGTCGTTGGTTTTTTTTGACTCCACGTCTGCGGCTTGTTAGCACTTTTCTACCTCGGATCGCCATGTTAGATGGCGACCCTCGACGGTATACGTTGTGACGGGATAGGGACGCATCGCATTGTCCGGGTCCATCATGTTAGATGATGTACCTTTGAGGGCGAGCGAGCGTGTCCAAAGATTTATTTGGAGGGTCCTTCGGTTACGCCCGCCTCGTATTTAAACGAAAGGCGAGCGATCGCAGCCCAAAGGAACCTTGCATGGACGAAGCTGTCGGTTCCATCGACCTCCAGGGCCATGGCTGCACTTTTCTACCTCGGATCGCCATGTTGAATGACGATCCTCGACGGTATACGTTGTGCTTGGAGAGGCGATCGCTTGCATAGGTCTGTCAGGTTAGATGACGACCTCTTGTAGGGCGAGCGAGTCGTCCTCTTTTTATTTATCTGTTTTTGTCGAGGCGAATCATATATAGGGGATCGAAGAATCTCATTAAAATCTTTGTACGTTGGGTAACTGAATACAAAGTTTTTAGTGGTAGTATTTCTTCAAATGCACGGCGTTCCAGGGATATTGGTCCGGAGTACCGTCTGGGTGTTCGAGTTCGTAGGCCCCCTAGTTAGCCACTTAGATATCCTGAAGGGGCCTTCCCAATTCGGGCCAAAGACTCCCGTGTGAGTCTGGACCTTTTTGAGGACTAGGTCGCCCACTTGGAACCGTCTTTCCTTGACCTTCGAATTGAAGAATTTCTCGGATCTCCTTTTGTGGATTTTGTTCTTCATTTCCGAGGCCAGTCGCCGTTCTTCGAGCATATCTAAGTCGATCCGTCGGGCTACATCATTGTCCGTCGTCATTTCCTGTTCAGTTCGATAGCTTAGGACGGCGATCTCCGAAGGGATCACTGCTTCTGTTCCGAAGGCGAGGGCGAACGGGGTTTCACTGGTTGAGTTTCGGGTCGTCATTCGGTAGGACCACAAAACATCCGGGAGCTCGCTCGCCCATCGTTCTTGTTTGGATTCGAGCCGTGCTTTGATCGTGTGTTTGAGGATTTTGTTTACAGCCTCTACCTGCCCGTTCGTCTGAGGGTGGTAGGGGTCCGAGAACAACTTTTTGATTCCCCACTTCTCGCAGAATTGCATGACTTCCAAGACGTCGAACTGCTTTCCGTTGTTGGAGATTATAGCCTGGGGTAGACCGAAACGGCATATGATGTTATTCCAAATGAACTTGATTACTTGTTCTTGGCCGATCTTATTGAGTGGCTTGGCCTCAGCCCATTTCGTGAAATAATCGACCCCCACGATGGCAAATTTACATCCCCCTGGCGCCGTCGGCAAGGGACCAATGAGGTCGATGCCCCATTGGGCGAATGGCCATGGGTTGTACATTGAAGTGAGCTGCTCGGGGGAGAGCTTGATGTTCGGGCCCATCACTTGACACCTGTGACACGATCTGGCATAGGTGATTGCATCTTTTTGTAGTGTAGGCCAGAAAAAACCTTGTCTGGTCGTTTTGTGGATGAGAGCTCACCCTCCAGCATGGTTTCCACAGATCCCGTCATGGATCTCGGCTAAAACGAGTCGGCCTTCCTCCGGCGTAATGCACTTGAGGAGAGGAAGGCTGAAAGCTCGCTTGTAAAGCCGGTCGTCCAATAGGGTGTATCTGGTTGCACGGAGCTGAAGCTGGTGAGCTTTTATACGGTCGGCGGGGACCGTTCCGTCCTTCAAGTATTTAATGAACGGAGTCATCCAGTTCTCTTCGGCGATGGTAACTATGGTAACCAGACTTCTGTCGATCGCCGTTTTGTTGATTTCGTGATTTGGATGTTAGAGAAATCGGCCGCCCCATCTGACAACGCTAGTTTGGATAGGGCATCGGCCTGGGAGTTGTGCTCTCTCGGGACTTGTTCGATCAGCACTTCTTCAAACTTCGTGCACATTTTGGCGACCAATTCTTGGTATTTGATCAATATTTCGCCGCGCGCCTCATATTCTCCCTTGACTTGGTTCACGACCAAGAGGGAGTCCATGAAAATGTGGAGGCGACGAACGTCCAGGGCGAGTGCTAGATCGAGCCCGTCTACCAAGGCTTCGTACTCGGCCTCATTGTTGGTCGCACGGAACCCGAACTGCACAGCATTTGTGAAACTTTAGCCGTCGGGGCTGATGAGGACAATCCCTGCCCCTGCTCGCGAGTTGGTTGCCGAGCCATCCACGTACAGCTTCCAAGCAGGGCGGCCGACCTAGGTCGGACTGGGAGGGAACGTTAGTTCCACCATGAAGTCCGCCAGAGCTTGGCCTTTGATCGTCGTGTGGGGAGCGTACGTGATACCGTATTGGGCAATCTCGAGTGACCACTTGAGGAGTTGCCCGTTGGTGTATGGCCGGTGCAGGACTTGCCTTAAAGGGAGAGTCGTCAGAACCTCCACTTGATGTTCGAAGAAGTAGGCTCTTAGCTTGCGAACACTCATGACTAGAGCGTAGGCGATCTTCTACAGAGGCGTGTAACGTGTTTCCGCGTCATGGAGTGCTTGGCTAATGAAGTAGATCGGCAAGTGGGCTTGCCCCTCCGCTCGCACTAAAACAGCACTCAGCGCGACCTCCGAGGCCGCCAGGTAAAGGAATAGCTTTTCGCCGGGGATTGGCTTAGCCAAGATCTGGGGGTTAGATATATACTCCTTGACTATGGCGAACGCTATTTGACTCTCCTTTGTCCATGCGAACTTCTTGTTCTTTATGGTCGCGAAGAATGGCTTGATTTTATCTCCGAGTCGAGAAATAAAATGGTTAAGGGCAGCTAAATAACCTGTGAGGCGTTGAACCTGTTTGACATTCCGTGGCTCCTGCATGTCGAGGATCGCTTGGATCTTGGTGGGGTTTGCCTCAATCCCTCTTTGGTTCACAATGTGCCCCAGGAATTTTCCGGAGCTTACCCCGAAGTTGCATTTCTTGGGGTTCAGCTTCATGTTGAACTTTTCAAGGATGGCGAATGTCTCGGCAAGGTTATTGAGGTGATCTTCCTTTTTGAGGCTCTTGACTACGATGTCATCAATGTAGACCTCCATGGTCTTGCGGATCTGGTTGGCGAACATCCCGTTGACTAGCCGCTGGTAGCTCGCCCCTACATTCTTCAGACCGAACGGCATTCGGACCCAAAAGTATATGTCTTTTTCCGTGTGGAACGATGTGTGTTTTATGTCTTTCTCCGCCATGGGGATCTGATGGTACCCGACGAAGGCATCCATGAACGACATCATTTCGCAGCCTGCTGTGCTATCGACCAAGTGGTAAATATGAGGCATCGGAAAGTGATCTTTTGGACATGCCGCGTTGAGGTCGGTGAAGTCGATGCATAACCTCCAGGAGTTGCTCGGCTTTTTGACGAGCACCGAATTGGATACCCACTGTGGCTCGTCTGTAGCTACTCCGATTAGTTTGTTATCGAGTAGCTTTTTGACTTCTATGTCGAGCGCCGCGTATTTCTCAGGACCAAATTTTCTACGTTTCTGGTGAACAGGCTTCCTTGCCGGGTCAATCTTTAGATAGTGGCAAGCGTGTTCAGGACTTATGCCGACCATATATTGATGCGACCAGGCAAAGACTCCGATGTTCTTACGTAGTAAACTGATCAGATCTTCCTTTAACTCAAGGTCGACGCTTGTGCCGATCTGTACTTCCCGCTCCGGGCGAGCCGGATCTATCGTTATACTTTCCAACTCTTCAATGGGGACGGTCTCTTCTCATTTGGAACGATTTCCGGACTCGATCCTTGGATCGATGTCGAGGCTTGGCTCGAAACTGATCCTTGGTACGAGGTGCTTGGCTCGTCGATCTCCATCGGTTGATTTTCGATAGTCTCAATGTTATAAATAGTATGGTAAGTGTTGAAAGAAGTTACGACACAGGAGTAATTCAAACATTTCTTAGCCATTAGTTGGTCTCCTTTTACAGCACCGACCGTCCCATCGGCAGTGGGGAATTTGATACAGTAAAAGAAAGAAGAGGCGACCGCCTCGAAGGTTTCTAGAAATGGGCGAACTAGGAACCCATTATAGATGCTGGGCCTATCTATGATTACAAAATTTAGGTTCCTAGTAATCCTAACCTTGGGATCGTAATAACATATTAGCTCGACAGAGAGCTTGATCCTTCCGTAGGCTTAGACTGTGCTGTCGCCGATCCCTTGAAGCACGGTGTCAAATGGCTTGATGAACTTGGTCAGGTTGCCGAGCTGGTCAAGAGCGGATTTGAATATGATATTGCAAAAGCTCCCATTGTCAACCAGCACGCGATCAACCATTTTCTCAAGGATACATGCAGAGATTACCAATGCATCCTCTTTGGGGCACTGCACTCCCTCCCTATCCTTGTTGGAGAAAGTGATGAGCGCGTCTTTGGAAATGGTCGGCTCTGGGGCTACCACGACATGGATCCCAGCGAACGCCCTCAGTTCGGCCTTCCATTTTCTGTTCGACATGGTGGAAACCGGGGAAAGGCCTCCGAGGTTTCCACCTCCCGCCTGAAGCATATTGATCCGGCCGCCAGGGTTGATCGGAGGGATTGATTTGTCAGAGTACTCCGGTTCGTTCTGCTCGATCCTGGCGACCGAATTGGGAGGGATCCCGTCGTTCTGCCGGTGCTCGCGCCCTCCGGTCCTCTCTGCTCGAGGCTCTGGCTTGGTAACCAAGTTATCCAATTTGCCTTCCTCAAACAGTCTCCAGAGTTGTCTGAGGAGGTCGCGGCACTAGCTGGTGTTGTGGCCGGGACTCTTGTGGTAGGCACAAAATTTGCTGCGGTCTAGATGACCGTGGTCCCTCACTGGCTTCGGTTTGCTAAGCCATTCGCGCCCCTTGATGGCGTTGAAAATGTGGGCCGGGGATAAGTTGAGGTTGCGGAGGAGGTGAACCTCCACATCCCCGAAGGCTTTGAATTCACCGGGCGGCTTTGGGATCGCTTTCCTGGGCTTGGCGACCGCCTTTCTCGGGATGGAAGTCATTTTCCCAAAACAAAGTTACGATAACAACACACGGGGTCCACGACCCGATCATACCATAACAACCTATTTCCACAGATTATTCACGTCCCGTGCTAGCAAGCCACGGACCTCAGATGCTCCTGTAGAACAAACCCGAGTGAATAACCTACAAGGAAGCTATATCAAATCACATGTCACCGTAACAACAGTCACGTGACTACAAGCACAGATACATACTTAACCAAACCACAACCATAAGTTATCCCGGCATCGCACTAACAAGCTACGAACCTCGGAGTCCCCGCAAGACATACCCGACGATAACCCCATCAGTTATCTCGGCATCGGGATAACTAGCCACGAACCTCGGAGTCCCCGCAAGACATACCTGGTGGATAACCCTACGGCCACGCCCGACCCATACTAGCAAGTATGGATCCCGGAGATTCAACAATACTACCCGGAGGCACATCACATACAATAAGCACACAACAATAATCAACTATCAAGCCAAGCAACATTAAGCATCACAACTTCCTTTCAAAGGAGTAACAACCAATATCACCCGTCACATGTTCACTGAACAAGCACACATAACAACACGTTATCCTCGGTAAATGATTACGGTTTATTACATTCACTAAATGTGACTATAAGTCTTTCAACAAACGGAGTTAACACACATAGGCCAAAAACACACTTATTCACGAAGCATTCGAGTTATCATTGAAAGACAACATTTATCGAGAACATACCGATACTTTTTTAACATTCATTAAACATCCGGATTTTACATAAAATCATTTACCAACAATTATGCCTACGAAACATGAAATGTATGGGCAAGATACTTTCCTGGAATAATCACAATGCGGAGAATCGACCGAAGTGAGGAGACTCGGACCGACTACGAACCCGCCGACTCCGCCGAACGACAACCCGCAACAATAAACTACGAACAACAACAATAACAACGAAAATGAATTCCAAGGTACGACCCAAAGCTGCTGAATTCAAGTAACAAACGATGAAAGTTCAAGGGTTTCCCCCAAAATGGCCAAGAACACGAATCGACCCGACAAAACATGAAAATGGAATTACCAACCGAAATATGGATATTCAATCCATAGGATATGTTTAAAAACATCATTTTACAACAATCGGTTCATCAAAAACGGATGGAAAACGAAATTAAGAACAAATCCCCCCAAAAAGTCAACTCGAAGGAAATCAAGAAATATACGTTGATTCGACGAAGAACAATGGATTAAATGATGTTAAACACATGAATAATACTAAGATTAATCATACCCATCATGGATTAATCAACAATACGGAACGAATCGGACAAAAACCTGAAAACCCAAAAAATTCCCAAATATAGGGTTCTATGAAATCTAACCTTGATTCGCTGGATCAAAGGATGTTATGGAATGATCAATCAATGATATGAACTCAAGAACTTCATGGATTTGTTGTTTAACAACATGGCTTCGCCTCCTCCGAAACTCCAGTCGCGGAAAGAAAAGAAAGGAAATGAAAAACGAGTGAAAATGCGACTGCCCTGTCACATTTATACTGGGCCGGACTAGCGTGCACTATCGGCCAGTGTCGGCCCAGAACCCTCGGCCGAGGCCCGCACGACCCGGCACTGCTGACAAAACCTGCCGACCGAGACCTGCCCGCCCGACCCCGATAGCGTGCGTTAGCCAACCTGTCCAGAACCCTCTGGACTAAACTACTCCGCCAGGTAAAGTGCGCTAGCCGGCCGACAGCGTGTGCTACACCTACCGGTTAGCGTGCGCCGCGACCGACAGTAGCGTGCGCTACCTTCCGATCCTCCCCAAGTCCAGAACCTCAGAAACCCCTCTGCCTACATCCGATAGCGTACGCTGGCCGGTCGGCAGCGTGCGCTACACCTGCCGAGCTAGCGTGTGCAGCCTTCTGGCAGTAGCGTGCGCTACGCCGGTTCCTTCTGTAACACCCTAAACTAGGCGACTATTACAGTACCGTGGACCCCCGACTGGGACCCACCAGGCGAATGAAAATTAATGACTTAGATAACATAATCGCAGTACCGAACCACATTATATCATCCATTACTCCGATAAGGAGTTTCAAGTACAACACACCCAAGATAATACAGAATACATGTATATTTTATATGAAGATAAAATATACAACACTGAATGAAATGGGGTATCCAAATGGAAATCTGCAGCGGAAAATAAATGACGAAAATATGAATGACTGAAAGGATTGGGGCCCCCTACTAGTATCACTGGGACTCCTTGCCGTCAACGTTCTCTTCCCGTGCTTTTGCCTTGCCATGACCTGAAAACAATATCCCCAACGGCCGGGCCATACGTAACAACAATCCTCAAGGGTTGAATATACACAATCATGATATATCTCAATTATGAAATTAAGCTGAAGAGGGGCATCGTAGTACGCCCGTAATGGTATGTGCATGTGCACAAGACGAGTGACCAGACACACCCGTCCTTGTACCTAATTAGTCTCACGGAGGTACGTTACCGTGTACACAGTCCATTGTGTCGGTGAACCCGAACACATGACTATCATGTGCCCGACTAAAAATCCCACACATCACCACCCAACCACGCAATACGAACCCAGAAGGTCATATGAACGAGAATAACCATGATGAACATCAATGAATAATAATCCGACAAAGTCAAGAAGGACTCACTGAGATGAAATAATAGTGAAGTGAATGATAGCTCAATGAAATGATTGGAACCGTCGTTCCTCGTGAATGAAGTGATTATTCGACAATTACAAGTCTCAATACGGTTAATACATTATGAATGAGTTATGATTATGAATGAACAACAACAAAAGGAATGAATATCCTTTTAACCGAGTAAGAATTAACTTACTCAACACCGGTGAAAAATGTCCTTCGAACAAACGTCCTAAATGAGATGTCGGTCGCTCGAACAACCTTGAATAACACAATTACCAACAATCCATTCAACATACGAATCAAACACGGTTATAACTAACTCAAGACGTCGATACGACTAAACCAAGTTCATTTGGGCATTATATCAAACACGTTGTAACTAATCTTCGATTGTTTACAACCAATCCTTAACTATACCAATATCAAATCCCCAAGGAGTGTTCCAAACCAACAAAACGTCTTCAATACAATCAATAATCCAATATGAATATCCGAATTCGTGATTACAACAACAACTAATCGAAAACCCCCAAATCCAACTCAATATTCAACGTGTTCTTGAATAATCCTTCAATAATCCAATGAATATTCATACACACTCATAATCATATGTATATTTCTTCCTACAACATGGTTATAACGTCCAAAACATCATATATCAACACAAAATCGAAATCCAAGATGTTGAGGAATATTACCTTTGAAGATCCAAACACTTTGATCCGATGAACACGCGTTAAATCGACTATCCAAGCTACACAACCGAATGAAAATGATGAAAACCAAATACCCAAGTGATTGATGATGAAAAATCTCTCCCTCAAGCTCCCTCTCTAGGAAACAAGGTGAAGAAATGAGAAAATGAGCTCAAAGTCCCGTCCAAGTCCTTTAAATACTGCCATGGTTACGGCTGTAACTCGGCCTACTTACGGCCGTAACATCCCAAGTCAATGGCCTTACGGCCGTAACCAGCCACCTCATACGGGCGTAACTCGCCCTCGTCCAGAACACCTGCCGACAGTCATATGGTCGTACCGCACACGCCTTACGGGCGTAACTCGACTGATACGGCCGTACCCGGCAAAACTTACGGGCGTATGAAGCCTTCGTCGAAACTGACCGGGCACCCTGCTCGAAACGTACGGCCGTAACCGACCAAGCCTTATGGCCGTACCATCCTCATCTTACGGCCGTATGCCGCAACCCTTACGGCCGTAAGTCCTATTCGTCCGAACTATCTTGAAAACAACGAACGCATGTTACGGCCGTATCCGACAATCCTTACGGCCGTAACTCACCTTTGTCCAAAACAACCCTGAGCCAACGAATGCACGTTACGGCCGTAATGCCTGACTAGTTACGGCCGTAACTCGCTGCTGGAAGTGACAAAAATCCGACTACTCCGTCTATTCGCTACAAACGGTGAATGATCCGACGTACAATACTTGTATGAATGTAATTAAGTCCAATAACACGTGATAGATGATACTTCCAACACAAGACTATATTCACGATGGTTATGATAATACTCTCGTCTCGACTCTCAATCGGAGATGAATGACGATCGGTAACTGATACACGGTTACAAAATGCCAACGATGAATACAAATGAATGAGTCATGAATGATGAGTGATTATTAATGAGTGAAAATTACTGAGTGACCAATAATGATTGATAATTACTGAATGATAATGAGTGAATTACATCCGGGTATTACATACCCCCCCTAAAAAGAGTTTCGTCCTCGAAACTAAGGGTCAAACAACTCGGGATAACTCTCCCACATACTATCCTCGGTTTCCCAAGTAGCCTCTTCGACTCCGTGTCTAGACCACTGAACTTGACCAAAGGAATCGTCTTGTTCCTCAACTGTTTGATTCGCCGCTCTAAAACTCGTATAGGACGCTCCTCATACGAATGATCATCCGCGATCTCGATTTCGTCGAACTGAAGTATATGACTCGGGTCGGCAACATACTTCCGCAACTGAGAGACGTGAACTGCATTTTGAATTCGGCTCAACGCCGGAGATAAAGCCAACCGATAAGCCAGACTGCTTACTCGATCCAAAATCTCCATAAGTTTTTTTATTCCAATTGGAGTTACACCTGTGTAAAAGTTAGAATCAACATACTTATTTGCTCTTTTTATTTATTAGTATTGTTTTATAAAACAGTAAATAACTAACCGTTAGTAGCCGAAAGCTTTATGACAGCATCGATAAATTTTTCGCTCCTGAACGGGATCCAAGGTACATATTCTTTTGTTGTTTTCTTCAAAGATTTCATTCAAGTTGATAAGCAAAAACATAAAGCTCAACCAACAAAAAAACAGAATAATAATTAAAAAAAAAACAGTTTTTGCTCCATTGGGTTTTAAGGTATTCTCGTTTAATTGATTGTTTTCTGAAATCATTGTATCTCAGGAAACGAAAATAAGAAATGGTTAGAAATGTTTTTAATTAATATATATATATATAGGCAAACGTTTAACAATGTATATAATAATAACTTGATTTTTTTAAAAATTAACATGCATCTTATATTTTTAAACGATTCCATTTATAAAACATTTCTGTATTATATAAACTATGATTTTTAAAACATTGTATAACATGTATATTCGAAACGATTCGATGAATTGGCAAGGTTGTATTCATTCAATTTTAGAGTTTATCCAGAAAAATAATTTAAATATATAAAAGATATGAACGAAGACAAATACGATTTATAAAACATTTTAAAATATGGATATTACTTTACAAACAATTCTGATTCGCCGAGATTGTTGCCATACATTTTTGGAACTTATCACTTAGAATTATTTATAAAGTTATCGACGAAGATAGCTATGATATTTAAAACATTCTACAAATCTGGCACTTTATATACAAAAGATATGAATGAAGACAAATACGATTTATAAAACATTTTATAACTTTATCTATTAAAGTTTATTCTCTTTATAATGATGATAATATTCTACAACTGTCTCGTAAATGTCATTCCATTTACGTGTTAGTGGTGTGTATACTTAAAACGTATATTAATATTCTTATTGTTAGTGTCGATGTTAAGGTTATGATCCATGGTTCCCTTTCTGATTCTAAGAAGTTACAATTGAACCCTTATAAATTAAACAATGGCTATCTAACCCATGTGTTTGTTCGTTTATTTTATTAATCAGCTTTGTAAAACGTTTTTTAGCAAAGGTTGACCAAATTGGATTCAATTTTGATTGTTTTATTATATGTTTTGACCATATATATGATAATAGTAATAATACTATACAAACTGACAATATAACTTACCTAACTTAATAAATGTGGTAAAGAAAGAAAAGTACTAAAAAACCCTTATGATAGTTATCATCAAATATAGTCAAATACGAGTAATAACAAATCTATTACATTGACATAATAGTCAAAGTCTACCCTGTCCAATAATAAGTCCAGGACCCATTCAATTGCACTGATGGGAAGTTTCTGTGCAACTATACATAGAAAATTCTCTGTACAAACAAACTGTGCATATATTGTTATTAATTTACACGGATGCTAAACAATTGGCTTACGAATTACTACTTTGCCAATCAATTAATCCCAAATGAATCCTAACAAAATGGATCCTTCTTTTACGATATGTGATAAGATTGTGAGTGAAATGTTGTTTAATATCAGTAAATATCCTAACAAAACACTTTTCGCTCCGGACAGCAGCCTAACTACAGATGACGCTAATCAACTGTGGTACTATTGTCTAGAAGATGCAAATGAACAGGAAAAAAATGACAAGTATGTTCAGCCTATGGTATGGATTGGGGTTTACATTGCAGTAGCATCATTTGTTTGCATCCTTGGCATGACTGCAGATTTGTTCCATGGTTTCAGAAATAAAAAATTTTGGTTTCCTAATAAATACTTCCTTCTTAATGGCGCATCTATCACAGTGATAGCTGTTGCCATGAAATTACCTGTGGATCTTAACAGTGCGATGCCAGGTAAGATGGACCAAGCAGCCAAGCTCGGAAGTTTGGCTTTCATGTGCACGATGATGGCTAACTTTATGCCTTCTTTGGCGTCTATGGTCAACAACATGACACTTCTTGCGAACGTCATAGGTTTGTCCATTCTTGTTATAACAATGATTGTGAATATTTGCATACAGATAAACACTGGTGTTATTGATAATATGTTTTTTGATTTTCCTGATTTCAATTGCGTTATGGTCGCGTACATCTATGTGGCCATGATCATCATGTTACTACTAATAATAATTTGTTCGTCTCTCACGATTCCAACCTCCAAGGCAATTTTGGAATTCAAGTATCAAGCCACAGACAAACCATCTTTATCTGATCAACAAACCCAAATGTCTATGGTTGAGAAACTAAGACAGCATGTGAGAAGATATTGGGTCATGGCAGAAACTGGCAACCCTCAATTTGTGATGGTTACTAATCCATTATCCACTGCCTCTGGGGGCATATGTGTATTTGTTTTAGTCATGAATATGCTTGTGGTGTGTGGACTTCGATTTGATCATCAGGACGATCAACAAGCATTCACATCAGCGTATAAGCGGTCGATACTTTTCATTATCATAACACAATCGATAGGGGTCGTGGTAGGTGCCATTGCTCCTATATTCAGATGCTTTTCGGTTTTGAGCTTCAATTTAGTCATGAAATGGGATAAGAAGCATTTGATGGTTTTCAAAGTTGACAAGTATTGGACCCAAAAGTTGTATGAGTGGAAACAAAGTCACATTATTCCATTTCTATCGGGCAGCCGTAGATCAAGAACTCTTCTCTACAATTTGAGAAATATCATTCTAAGCCTATGCATCAGATTTCAAAAGTTAATCGTCATATCGTGCAAAGTGATATGGCTCATCACAATAGTCATTTTACGACTTGTTGTTTATTGCTTATATAGTTGGAAGTCGGTGAAGGCGAGGTTGTTTACTCCCACCATGGCCTCAGGAAGTGATGATACAAATGAAGACCTTAGCAAATACGTTTTACAAGTTCATGATGATGAGATGGAGCTTGCTAAGAAAACACTAAAGGGCATTTCAAAATCCATGAATTCATTCATCTCAAATGCCGAGAAGGAACAAAACAAAGACCTATTGGAGCTTCTTAATAAATCTACCGGATTCAAGGGAGTAGAATACTTTGACACCGATCATATTCAACCTCTACTTTCTGTTGAACTGGTTAACAGTTGGAGCTTACCAATAGTAACCTTAACCTGCATCGCCGTTGCCCTCCCAAATATTCATAAGGACAAACTTGAGAGCTTTTTAAGAAGTATTGGTGAAGGTATTTCTTTGTCTCATCTCGTGGAAGAAAGCCTCAATAATTCAAGTAAATATGTGAATATTCGTAAGACCACTATGACCTTATGGCATGAGGTTGAATGCAACTGCACATGGTTGGAGAATGCTCTATCAAAAAATGCTTTTGAAGGGAAAACATCAACAGAAATTCTTCAATGGTTTGCTGACAAAGCTAAAGAAATTGTGATAGAAATCAATAAAAGTTCGAATGCAAAAACGGTGGAGAACCCTCCTAAAGAGTTAATTGCTGCCAATTCAATGTACCGAATTGCACAAACAATCTTGCTTAGAGACCAAAGCAACACAGAACCGCTTAGCAAAAAGCAATTGTTTGCTCTTTTAAATGGCATGATTGCAGACATATTGTCTGCTTGCTTCACCAACTTACCGCGGGTTATAGCAATGAAATGCCAAGAAAGTGTGATTGAGAAAAGAGAGGCAAGTGTCAAGGTTGCAGCAAGGCTTCTCGGGAAGACTACAAAGATAATAGAAAGACTAGAGAAACTTGAACTGCCAAGCATGGATGATCCTAATAAAATGGCATATATTGACGAGTGGCGTATTTATTTGAAGCAGTCAATCCCTTAAGGTAATATCCAGATTCCCGCTATATATATATATTTTATATAGGGTTTTGCTAAACAATGCCCACTGGCCAATGTTTAAGACACAATTAATATAAATATAAAAGGAAACTTGGACTTTATTAAATAAAAATGACATATATTTAAGTTAATTTTTATGTTCATTTATTGTGCATTAAATGCATAACTATTTTAAATATAGAAACACTACAAAAAATAGTTCAATCTCCACACTTTTTTCTCCACACTTCTAAAAAGTGTGTAAAATTTTACTAATTTATTAACACTTAATAGTGTGTAAAATTTGGTTACATTAGTAAGTGTGAAAAAAATTGTAAAACAATAAATTTTTCACACTTATAGTTGTCTAAAAAAAAAGTTCACACTTTTAAGTGTGAAGAATTATAAGATTTCTCCACATTTCTAAGTATGGAGATTATTTGTAACACCGAAATTCCTCACACTTTGAGGAAGTGTGGAGAATTTGTGCCTCCACACTTTTAAGTGTGGACATTTCTTAGATTTCTCCACACAAGTGTGAACTTTTTTTTTGACACATGAAAAATTTATTGTTTTACAATTTTTTTCCACACTTATTAATGTAACCATTTTTTATACATTATTAAGTGTTAATAAATCAATAAAATTTTACACACTTTTTAAAAGTGTGGAGAAAAAAGTGTGGGGATTAATCAATTTTTTGTAGTGAAAGAACAAATTATTTATTGTGCCTTAAGCAATGCCCGGTGGGCATTGTTTAGCAAAACCCATATAACCCTTTTATATATAGTAGTATATATACCATAAATTAAGAGTCTAATATGCATTGCATATATTCACTTGATGTATATCTACTTTTTCTTGCTTGTTTATATCTATGTTTGGTCTAACTTATTATTCTCTTGCACCTCTCTATAAGTTGATGTAGGTCGTGGAATTTATCCGCTCCATGGTTCGTTTATATAAAGCCTCTTTGGAACGATCTTTCATGTACCGAGAACTTTGCATTCAAATTGTTGCTTTTTAGTAGTTTACTTATCAAAGATTCTGTGAAACAAACTTCCAAGTGTTGCTGGTACGTATGTGGTGTCGCTTATCGTAATTTGATTGAGTTTATTGTATTGAATTAAATTATATCTTGTTTGTCGTTAAACACTTACAGAGTATTAAACATGAAACACTAAGTTAAAGTGTGGCTTTTACTCGCTTGATGTTACTGAATCGTAATCTTAAGCATGTCTGGCCTTCATGAATAGTTAGTTCATCGTAAAAGACTAAAATTGTAGGATAGAATATAATTAGTAAAATTGACAAAGATACTATATATCTCATATTATTTGAAGTTTTGAACTGATACTATTTGGTTTTGTGAGATTTTAGATGAGAAATTTTGTAGAGCAGCTTGTGAATATGTCTCAAGATTCATTCCACAAAGCTAAGCTACGCTATAATATAATTTTTGTTAGGAAAGGGATCCTTTGGGAAAAAAAGGTTGTTTTTGTTAATAGGAATAGCTTTATAACACAAGTCATTACCACCACCATCTACCCCGTCATCAACGTCATCTAAAACCGTGGTTCCACAATATCCCGATTAAATACAAATCCAAACAACCCAACCAATCAGTCACGAATTCATAACCAAAATACGATTCCACAATCCGAAAATCATATCAATAATCAATTTAACCAAGTGTCTAAGCATTACCGACTCCACATTCAATCTTAAATACGATTACAAGTTTCCTCCTTGTACATTCATAATAAAAACCAATTACCTATTATCATCATCAATCCGGACGATCCGATTAATTCAACGTTATAGATAACCATATTCCAAAGGTGTCAAATAATTCCATTATCCGAATTGAACACTTGACCCTCGAATTTCTGGCAACCCCGACGGTAGCTACCAGAAATTCAAACATAATACAAGATGATTATAGACACATGTACATGTAAACGTATATTTTGGGTGGGGCGGGGATGTTATGCCCCGCTTCCCTCTCTGAACCTGTGTAAAATCCCCGTTTAGGCCTCAAACCCGCCCCATAACCCTATACAGGGCCGTCCCGGGGATTTTGGGTGCCCTGGGCTATAGAAAAATATGCTTTAAGGCCTGTCCAATGTATATGGGTTTTTTATAACTTTGGTGCCTGATACGACCCGATTAGGGGTTGTATCGGGATAAGGCATCATTTTTAGCGTGTGCGAGCTCCTTAAGAAAAATAGAGAAAAAAACTAGAGATTTGTTTATCTTAAACTTTGATTGAATGATTATAATAAATGATTACAAGAGTATTTATAAGACAAAGTAGGGTAAAACCCTAAGACCTAAATAGGCCATGGGCTCGGGCCCATGCGTATCATTCCCCACTCCTTCAAAACCACCTTGCCCTCAAGGTGTTGTCTTAAAATATTATTAATTGACTTTCCTAAATAAACATGAAAACAGTCCTAAACAAAGACACGTAATTAAAGATAGATTATATGACATAATCTTTATGCCATACGTTTGGACTTCTTGAGTCGTTTGGGCAGTCCGTCCTCCTGCAACATTGGCGTAATCCGGGATCCCATAATCTTCTTTGAATTGCAGCCTTCGCTTTTTTCTTCTTTCGTATTCCTTTGCCTTGGACATAACACAACACCATTCTTTCCGTCTTCCGCTACCCATGCCATAACACTCCCCACTCCTTCAAAAATCACCTTGCCCTCAAGGTGATACGAAGAATACGTAGATTGAGAGTCCGCTAATTCCTTGCTTAAATTCAAATTTATTTCATCCAAACGACTATCAAATTCACGACCTCCATCCTTAAGTGTCGATATCACTCTATTCAACTCATCCTCACCAACCTTAAGCGCTTCGCCACCACCCACAACCTCTTCAACTCCAATATACTCATCAACATTCAATGGCCCTTCAGGCTTAGGTGAAGCAAATTCACCCTCTAATGGTAGAATGACATTTATTTTCTTTTCAACGATGTGCTCTTTCTCTTCCTTTGCAATTGTCTCAAAACGAACCTCGGTGATATGAGCTTTGAAGAAGTCTCGACGATGAGAAACGGTGCAAATATGCAATTCTCAAGTTGGGGAAAGGCGCTTCGCTTTGGTATGAAGGAGTGAAAACACGAAGAACCCGTGCGGAGAAAGAAAAGATCCGTTCGTGGGATTCGTTAAAAAGAAAACTTCGTAAGAGATATGTACCAGCGTCGCATCGATTGTTGAGTGGTTCGGCCTCTGCCCATTTTGTGAAATAATCGACCCCCACAATGGAGAATTTACATCCCCCTGGCGCCGTTGGCAAAGGACCGATGAGGTCGATGCCCCATTGGGCGAACGGCCACGGACTATACATAGAGGTGAGCTGCTCGGGGGAGAGCTTGATGTTTGGGCCCATGATTTGACATATGTGACAAGATCGGGCGTAGGCGATCGCGTCCTTTTGCAGGGTAGGCCAGAAAAAGCCTTGCCTGGTCTTCTTGTGGATGAGGGCTCGCCCTCCCGCGTGATTTTCACAGATCCCATCATGGATTTCGGCTAAAACAAGTCGGCCTTCCTTCGGCGTAATGCACTTGAGGAGAGGGAGGCTGAAAGCTCGCTTGTAAAGCCGGTCGTCCAAGAGGGTGTATCTGGTTGCTCGGAGCTGAAGCTGGTGAGCCTTGACCCGATCTGTGGGGACCGTTCCGTTCTTCAAGTATTCAATTAACGGGGTCATCCAGTTCTCTTCGGCGATGGCAACCGTGGCGACCAAGATTCTGTCGATCGCCGGCCTCACCAATTTAGTGATTTGGATGTTAGAGAAATCCGCTGCCCCATCCGACGACGCGAGTTTGGATAGGGCGTCGGCCTGGGAATTGTGCTCTCTCGAGATTTGCTCAATCAGCACTTCTTCGAAACTCGTGCATATTTCGGCGACCAACTCTTGATATTTGATCATCTGTTCACCGCGTGCCTCATATTCTCCCTTGAATTGGTTGACGACCAAGAGGGAGCCCATGAAGATGTGAAGGCGACGAACGCCCACGGCGAGCGCTAGATCGAGCCCGCCTACTAAGGCTTCGTACTCGGCTTCATTGTTGGTCGCTTGGAAATCGAAGCGCATAGCATTTGTGAGATTCTGACCGGCGAGCTGATGAGGACAATCCCTGCCCCTGCCCGCAAGCTGGTCGACCAGCCGTCTACGAACAGTTTCCAGACGGGTCGTCCGACCTAGGTCGGGTTAGGCGGGAAAGTTAATTTCACCACAAAGTCCGCCAATGCTTGTCCCTTGATCGCCGTGCATGGAGCGTACGTGACACCGTATTGGGCGATCTCCAGTGACCACTTGAGGAGTCGCCCGTTGGTGTCTGGCCGGTGCAAAACTTGCCTTAGAGGGAGGGTCGTCATAACCTCCACTTGGTGTTCGAAGAAGTAGGCTCTCAGCTTGCGAACACTCATGAAAAGTGCGTAGGCGAGCTTCTCCAGAGGTGTGTACCGTGTCTCCGCGTCGTGTAGCGCTTGGCTAACAAAGTAGATCAGCAAGTGGGTTTGTCCCTCTGCTCGCACTAATACCGCGCTCAGCGCGACCTCCAAAGCCGCCAAATAAAGGAACAACTTTTTGCTGGGGATCGATTTTGCCAAAATTTGGTGGTTAGACAGATACTCCTTGATTTTGGCGAACGCCATTTGAGTTTCCTTCGTCCACGCAAATTTTTTATTCTTTATGGTGGCGAAGAAAGGCTTGCTTTTATCCCCGAGCTGCGAAATGAAACGATTAAGGGATGTCAAACACCCCGTGAGGCGTTACACCTGCTTGACGTTCCGTGGTTCTTGCATGTCGAGGATCGCCTTAATCTTGGTGGGTTTTGCCTCGATCCCCCTTTGGCTCACGATGTGCCCCAGGAATTTTCTGGAGCTTACTCCGAAGTTGCATTTCTTGGGGTTTAGTTTCATATTGAAATTCTCGAGAATGGCGAACGTCTCGGTGAGGTCTTTGAGGTGATCTTCTTTTTTGAGGCTCTTGAGTATGATGTCATCAATGTAAACATCCATGGTTTTGCCTATTTGATCGGCGAACATCCCATTGACTAAGCGTTGGTAGGTCGCCCCTGTGTTTTTTAGACCGAACGGCATTCGGATCCAAAAGAACACGTCCTTTGCCGTGTAGAATGATGTGTGTTTAATGTCTTTCTCCGCCATTGGGATTTGATGGTATCCGGCGAATGTGTCCATAAACGACATCATTTCGCAACCTGCCGTGCTATCGACCAAGTGGTCAATGTGAGGCATCGGAAAGTGGTCTTTCAGACAAGCCGCGTTGAGGTCGGTGAAATCAATGCATAACCTCCGGGAGTTGCTCGCCTTTTTTACGAGCACCGCATTGGCCACCCACTGTGGCTTGTCGGTAGCTACCCCGATCAGTTTGTTGTCGATCAGCTTTTTGACCTCCGCGTCTAGCGCAGCATATTTTTCTGCACCGAATTTCCTATGTTTCTGGTGAATAGGTTTCCTCGTCGGGTCGATCTTTAGATAATGGCAAGCATGTTCTGGACTGATGCCGACCATATCTTGATGCGACCAGGCAAAGACTCTAATGTTTTTTCGTAGTAAATTGATCAGATCATCTTTCAGCTCGGGATCGACGCTTGAGCCGATCTGCACTACCCGCTCCGGGCGAGCAGATCGATTGTTATACTTTCCAACTCTTCGGTGGGGACGGTCGCTTATCATTTGGAGCGATCACCGGACTCGATCCTTGGATCAACATCGAGGCTTGGCTCAAAGCCGATCCTTGGTTCGATGTCGTCCGATGATCGATGTGAGATGCCGCCTTCTGAGTTGGACTGGTGTGAGGTGCTAGGCTCGTCGATCTCCATTGGATGCTTGTCGATCGTCCCGGTGTTACAAACGGGACACGAAACGTTTAAAGAAAAAGCTACAACACAGGAGTAGTTCAAACATTTCTTTGCCATTACCTGGTCTCCTTTTACAGTACCGACTGTCCCTTCGGTAGAAGGGAACTTGATACAATAAAAGAAAGAGGAAGCGACCGCCTCAAAGATTTCTAGAAAGGGGCGACCTAGGAACCCATTATAGATGCTGAGCATGTTTATGATTACAAAATTGAGGTTCCTAGTGATCATAACCTTAGGATCGTAACAACAGACCAGCTCGATGGGGAGCTTGATCCTTCCATAGGCTTTGACTGTGTTGTCGCCGAACCCTTGAAGCACGGTTTCGAATGGCTTGATGAATTTGGTCAGGTTACCGAGCTGGTCCAGAGCAGACTTGAATATGATGTTGCAAAAACTCCCGTTGTCAATCAGCACGCGACCGACCATTTTCCCAAGGATACAAGCAGAGATCACCAAGGCGTCTACCTTGGGGCACTGCACCCCCTCCCTATCCTTGTTGGAGAAGGAAATAAGCGCCTCTTTGGAGATGGTTGGCTCTAGGGGCACCACGACGTAGACTCCAGCGAACACCCTCAGCTCGGCCTTTCGCTTTATGTTCGACAAGGTGGAAACCGGGGAAAGACCTCCGAGGTTTCCGCCTCCTGATTGGAGCATATTGACCCGGCAGCCGGGGTTGCTCGGAGGGATTGACTCATCTGACTCCTCCAGCTCATTTCGTTCGAGTCTGGCGATCGGATTGGGAGGGCGACGGCCTTACGTTCCCATTCTAAGTAAACTTCTGGGTCTGTTCCGCCAATGAACTCCGGAAGTTCATTAACCTTGAACTCTTCGACATGGCGAGAGGGTCGCTCATAGTCACCACGCCTAGGTTGCCAACGCTGGTCGCGTTGTTCTGGTACGTCACACAATGCGTCGCGAAGTTTTGCCAAGAAATCAGCGTCGTTGAGATCCATAATGCCAAAGATCAAGAACTTGGGCTCCGATGCCACTTATGATACGAATTCTCTATCGGTACAGCGGAAGGCTGTTTTGACGAGCGGAAGCTATCAGCAAGAAACTGTCAGGAACTGATAACAACAGTTCGCTATAGCAATAACACTGGCTAGCGGTATGCGCACGCGATAGGAAATGATGACGGCAGCTCGATACAGCAACAAGACAGGAACCGACCGAATGGAAATGACTCGAAACAGGCAACCTCCAAACAGCGGCACTCGAAACAGCAAACTTCGGTCGGATGCTATCGAAAACAAGAAACAAGTTCGAACGATCGAACAACACTTGATGCGAAATCCCGATCAAGTACAACCCTGTATCAAAAAAAAGAAGAATATCGAAACAGGACAGAAACAGTTGTTTTATCGAATTAGACCTATAATTCGATAATGTGATTTCTCCTCAAGACCTATTGAGAATCAATCAGATTAAGATTCGAAAACGCATCGAATAATAATCAAAGTTTTGAAGGAAACTCGTCCAACACTTAAACAATACACAAGGTATGTTGTTTTGTCATTCAATAATAATCTGCTTCCTTACGAGCCAATCTATCCAGTCCCCAAGTATCCTTAATACCCAAGAAGTGTGCAGACTTGGTCAACCGATCGACGATTACCCAAGTAGTTGGTAGTAAGATATTATGTCCGTGCAAAAGGTGTAAGAATTGGCGTGAATGTGATCGCAATACAGACATGCAACATTTATATCAGTGTGGATTTGCACCGGATTATCTTGTTGGGGTATGCCATGGTGAAGATTATCAAAATTGCGGGATCAATGATTACAATATAGGAGGATCATCTTCTACACCTGCGGAAAATTACTTTACATCATAAAGAGATATGGTCATGGATAGTTTTCCTCAATTTCGCAAATACATTGATAATGAGCCGGCAGAGCCAAATCGTGAAGCAAAATCATTTTATGATCTGTTAGAGTATGCTGATCAGCCTTTGTATGAGTTGCATAATAAGTCATTGTTGCAGTGGGTTACGGAGGTAATGAATTTCAAGACGTATAATGCCTCACAAAAATCAATGGATTATTTCATCAAAAGCAACAAAGGCATGGCACCGGAGTAATATCAGAGCCAAATCCCCGATAATTATTCTGAAGTAAAAAATATCATGTCGAAACTTGGTCTCTGAGTGATCAAGTATGATGTTTGTAGCAACAATTGTATTCTGTACTATGGGGAAGGTGAGAGTTTGAAATCCTGTCCTAGTTGTGCAGCGCCATGGTACGAGGAAGGGAAATCGAGTGCACAAAAGAAATTGTGGTATTTTCCAATCACTGATAGGTTGAAGCGGCTGTATATGTCGCGCAAAACTGCTGAACACATGACATGGCACACAAAGTGCCATGATGAGTCCGAAAGAGTAATTCATCCTGCCGGCGCTGAAGCTTGGAGACACTTTAATCGTACGCATCCTTCGTTCGCTGTAGATCCTCGAAATGTCAGGCTCGGTCTTTGTACTGATGGTTTTAATCCATTTCGAGGAACATGTGCCCAGTACTCTTGTTGGACGGTCTTCGTAACTCCGTATAATTTACCACCAACTTTATGCATGCGTCAGGAGTTTATTTTCCTAAGTCTTATTATATCTGGCCCTAAAGGACCGAAGATGAACATAGATGTGATGCTCCGACCCTTGATGGATGAGCTAAAAAGTTTGTGGACAGATGGTGCTACAACATGGGACTGTGTAAGGCAGGAAAATTTCTCGATGTGTGCGGCTCTGATGTGGACGATTAATGACTTTCCAGCCTATGGTATGTTGTCGGGATGGAGCACACATGGAAAGTTAGCATGCCCTTATTGCATGGAAAGTACTTCTGCTTTTCGTTTAAAGAACAGAGGGAAACCATCATGGTTCGACTGTCACAAATGTTTTCTCCCACTGCGGCATCCTTACAGAAAAAACAAACGTGATTTTTACAAAGGTCATGAAGAAAGCTCATTTTTTCCGGAACGTCGAGGGCCAGCAGAAATGAAAATTATTGCTGATCGTATTCCTGATGTAACCTTTGGTGTGAATTATGAAGGTATTGAAGGGTTTGGAGAAAAGCATAATTGGACAAAGAGAAGCATATTTTGGGAGCTCCCTTATTGGTCTACCTTACTGATTCGTCATAATTTAGACGTCATGCACTGTGAGAAGAATTTCTTTGATAATATACTTAACACAGTCATTGACATTCCTCAAAAAACTAAGGACAACCTGAAGGCGAGACGCGACTTGCCATTGTACACAACAAGAGATGGGTTGTTTGTACCCGAGGGAACAAATAGAAAGCCGAAAGCAACATATACGCTCACCACAGAACAGAAAAATGCAATATGCGAGTGGCTTAAAGAGCTAAAATTTCCAGACGGGCATGTTTCGAATATATCAAACTGTGTGAATCTCGATACTAATAGAATAAATGGTATGAAGAGCCATGACTGCCATGTTTTTATGCAACGATTGCTACCTATTGCCTTGAAAGATTTTTTACCGGAGCCGATTTGGGAAGCATTAACGGAGGTGAGCAACTGTTTCAGAGCATTGTGCACGAGTGAGATTAAAGCATCTGATATGAGAAACTTAGCCAAGACTGTCATAATGACTATGTGCAAGTTGGAACAGATATTCCCTCCGGCATTCTTCGACTCAATGGAACATATGCTCGTTCATCTGCCATACGAGGCCCTTGTCGGGGGACCGGTCTTCTATCGGTGGATGTACCCATTCGAGAGGTACTCTTCTTATCTTTCTGTTAATATATGCATTATGTTGTGTATGTATTTATAACTTAGGTATTTCGTACGATACAGGATGATGTTTATTTTAAAAGGCATGGTGAGCAATAAAGCGAAGGTTGAGGGATCCATATGTGAGGCCTATTTACTGACTAAGATCACAAATTTTTGTTCCTTCTACTTCGACAAAGAAATCGACACAACGACGACACGACTAAAAAGGAACGAGGTTCTATTTGCCCCTCAATTTGAAGGACAACTGTCGATCTTTACACCAAAAGGTCGAGTAATAGGGAAAAGTAAGGGGCGGCGCATGGCTGAAGTTGAGTGGAATATGGCAATCCTATATATTCTTATGAACTGAAGAAGCAGAACCATATCTATGGTACGATTATTATTTTGATATTCCATATTTTTACATGTAACCATGTTTTTACACATTATGTATTTCAGTGCATTTGAGAATCAACTACAGAGTAATATCTCCACTAGAGACTTGGAGTTCGCACGAGTTAATCACTTAGTTTCATGGTTTGAAAGATTGGTTGCGACCACAGAATTAAAGGACTATCAACTTGCTGCATTGTTTAGAGGTGATCGGTTAGTGAAGATGTACAAAGGTTATGTGGTGAATGGATTCAAATTTCATACAGAATTTCACGGACAAAATAAAAAGACTATGAATAGTGGATTGTGTATTACAAGTGCAAATAATTCCGGAGATTTGTCTAAGTACTACGGGATGCTACTAGAGGTACTGGAGTTCACGTTCTACAATCCTGGATTTCCTGAACAAGTTATTCATCTATTTAAATGTGACTGGTTCGACAACCGCAAAGTGAAATGTCTACACGGGTTAGTTGAACTCGATCCTCTAGCTAGACAAGCGACTGCCGAGTCATTTATCTTCCCGAGTCAAATAACAAATAAAGGAAAATATTTTACTTAGTAAGTACATATTATATTTAAATAACAAACTAATATAAATTTTTATTTAATAACATCATTATTAACCTATTGCAATATAATAAATAATACTGTTAAATTTATATTTAATAATATTCATTATTAATCTACTGTAATATATTAAATAATTAAATGAAATATATTGCATAATTTAATGGCAAACTTATCTTATTTAGGATATTTAATTAGTTCAAATAACAAATAAAGGAAAATATTTTACTTAGTAAGTACATATTATATTTTTGTTCTACAAATAATGAATGAAAACATAGCTCAGTGGCAACATGCCACACCATGCATCACATAGGCGCGGGTTCGAATCCCGCGCCGGCCACTGAGTTATGTTTTTTGGTTCAATTTTCTTTTAAATAGCATTGGCGTCACATATGTGACGCCTTTACCCCTTCATATTTTTTTTTACTTAACAATGGCGTCACATGTGTGACGCCAATGTGTTGGTTTTAATTAACAAGACTGACTCTTTTCTATTCTTCGAAACCCGCTTCTCCTCCTTCTCCCTTTTCTGTTCTTCGAAACCTAATTCCCAATTTCAAAATCACTCCCCAATCTCCACGGTATTTTCCAAATTATTAATTAAAGATTGGTTCTCCACCATATCAAGGACATATTGAATCGCTTCAAAAGGTATTTATCTTATTTGTTTCTTGAAAGTGTTTCGAATTTGTTTCGTGAAATTTTTAGAATTTGATTTCGAATTTATTCACATTTACAGTATGATGTATGATGTATGTATTGAAGTATGTTTGAATTTTGTGTGTTTGAAGTATGTATTCAAATGTGTTTGAAGTATTACAGTATGATGTGTGTTTGAAGTATGTATTCAAATGTGTTTGAATTTGATTTCGAATTTATTCACATTTCGTGTGCAGTATGTTTAAAGTATTTATGCAGTATGTTTGAAGTATGTATGGATTATGTACTATAAAAAAAGTTGGTTTTGCGGTATATGTGTTTAATCAAAAGTTGGTGTTCATGGGTGATTTTGGTGTTCGATTTTATCGACTTTGTATTTCGATGTCGAGACGCAGCACCAACCAACAGGCCGATGTTCCTTCTCATACTGGGGACCTCGCGGATGAGTATTAGTTCGAGCCGCTCATCGTCTAGGAGGATTCCGGAGTCCGAGTCGTCACATAGGTGTGGGCCTGTCATACGACTGGAGATAGAAGATCCGACCCGACACATACCCTTTGGGCGCAGCCTACAACAACAAGATTTGCAGACGACTCGGGACTCCAGCATTGGCGTCCGTTTAGTGATGCCGAATTTACACGGTACACGAGTTATGGCTCGTTGTTATCTCATGGGAGCCAGCATATTCCATTTATTGGTGGCGACAATACTTCTGATGTACATATTGACACTCCAGAGGCGTCACAGCAGCACACACTGATTGGCCATGGACCATATGCGGGGTTCTTGAGGACCGTGTCACACGATCAGCCACCATTGCAGCCACCTACTACTGATCCCCCATCAGGTGGTCCATTGGTGCATCACATTTCTATTCCAGAGGAGCCGATGGAGTTTGAGTACGATGAGGATCAAGAGGTTTTAGCACAGCCACCAGGTAGAGGTCCGACTGAGATCTTCAAGGCCAAAGAGAAGTATGATGATCGAAAACTAATCGGTCCTTTGCCAAAAATAGTTGGCTTTAGTTCAAAGAAGGCTGAGACCGATATAGTCGGCTTACTTAAGAGGTACTACTCCGGTGAAGAGCATTGGGGCCAGGTCTCTCGACGGACGAGGGACGAGTTGTGGCGGGAATTTGGGGTATATTATTACAGTTGCATTCATTTTACTCAAACTGTTATGTTCTGTTGCTGTGCCAAAAATATTTGATTGTTTTTCGATTTTCTGACAATTGTTATTATATTTGTCCAGATGCGTTATAGATAAGAGAAATCGGATGAGGAGAGAATTGGGTGGTATTGGGACAGATATAGCCACGGACGATTTATTGATATGCTTACGCACGCTAAAAATAAAGCATATCAAAAACCAGTCGGTCAGCGGGAGAAGTGGTTGAAGGAAAAAGAGTTTAGGATCTTGTGGAAGCGTTGGGAGACCGAATAGAAGAAGAATGAGGCTTTTCAAAAATCTAAAAACAGGGGCACTCTTTATGATGAGAGTACCGGTGTGATTACGCAAAAGGCACCGGGTACATATACTGGAGGCAGTATGAGCATGTACGATCATGCTCATTCCATGGTACTTATAAATTCTGTCAACGTTTTATTATATAATATATGTTGTTTTCAATTATGTGTCATCGTAAATATTATTAATGTTTTATGTTAACGCATAAGCGAGTGATGCTGCGTCGGAGATGTACCAAAGACTGGCATGTGAGAGGGAGAGACCGGTAGAGGACCCAGTGTTTAATCCTTTGGCCTTCATGAAGACTCACATCACCAATGTGAAAGAAATGGAAAAACATCAAAAGACAAAAAAGAAAATTGGTGAGGGCAGCAGCGAGGCTCAACCGGAGGAGGGAGAAGCTGAGTCGGGAGAAGTTGAGTCGGGAGTCTTTACTCCCAAATGGATAGATGCCTAGAGTGCAGAACAATACGTAAGTTTAGCTTTATATTTGTTCACTTGTATTTCGATTACGTCCCTAGTTTGTAAACTGTGTATCTTGTTCACTTTTTTTGTAAATATTACTTGGAACAGGACCGATACTATAAGCTCGTTGAGGCATTGCATTTCCCAAACCCCCCTCCGGAAGATGAATTTTACCCGAACTTGTGGGCTCAGGCGGGTGGCGGAGTTAGACAGGGTGGAAGGGTAAGGGGAATTTCAAAGGGGATCATCATAAATGAAGTCATCGACCAACCCACAAGTCGTCGTCTTGTTGATTCACGAGCATCATTACGACCTATCAAGGTCGATCGGTCTTTGGAGGCTACCATCGAGGTGCTAAAAAAGATAACGAGGAGATGAAGAAGGACAGAGAGGAGATGAAGAAGTCGAGAGAGAAGATGGAGTCGAAATTTTCAAAGATGAGTAAACTCATGTTGAGATTACTCAAAGGAAAGAAGAAGGTAGATTCCTCATCATCTCGGGCGAACGGTGAGGATGATGACTGTTGGGCTTCGGTCAGCATCCTGCCTGCATTAGCTTAAAAATGCGCGAGGCGCGGCTTGCGATTCGACCTGTGATATCTGCACTAGAAAGTGGTTAAATGAATTGATTTGGACTACTCATACCAACAAGATGCATCTTCTTTTCTGGTATCCATCTCATAGAAACTCCAAAGTTAAGCGTGCTTGGCCTGGAGTAGTTATGAGATGGGTGACCCCCTCGTAAGTTTCCCAGGTGCGCGTGAGTGAGGACAAAGCGCGCTAGAAAAGACTCGTGTTGGTACAGTGAGGATAGTCTTCATCATTTCTTGGGACCAACAATTGGTATCGGAGCAAGTCACGGGTGTGGATTCCATCGGAGTATCCTAAAAATTGAGGCTGCCAGAATGTTGGAACTGAGAGGCGGGCATGCAGCAGATATTGCCACTTGGCCGGAACTGAGATGCTGGTGCAGTGGAGGTTGTCAGGTGCCGGAGGGCTATGTGATCAAATCTAGTATGCTGGAACTAAGATACTGGCGCAGTGAAAGTAAACGGAGGTGGAACATATGCTGATGTCAAGTGTTGGAGGACTGTGTGAATGAATCTAGCCGCTAGAGGGCTGTGTGATCAAATCTAGTTCGCGGATGTTTTCAGACTATGGGGCTGAAATCTTTGGCGAATACCGGGAGGATTGTTGGGCTTGGCCAAGATCCCGCTGCATTAGCTTAAAAATGCGCGAGGCGCGGCTTGCGATTCGACCTGTGAGATCTGCACTAGAAAGTGGTTAAATGAATTGATTTGGACTACTCATACCAACAAGATGCATCTTCTTTTCTGGTATCCATCTCATAGAAACTCCAAAGTTAAGCGTGCTTGGCCTGGAGTAGTTATGAGATGGGTGACCCCCTGGGAAGTTTCCCAGGTGCGCGTGAGTGTGGACAAAGCGCGCTAGAAAAGACTCGTGTTGGTACAGTGAGGATAGTCTTCATCATTTCTTGGGACCAACAATGACTCCGACGACTTTGATGAGGATGAGTTGATGCGATCATTATCTGACGAGTAGCATGTTAGGTTTATGTCTTGATGATCATATTTGTTATATTTTGCGTATATTTTGATTTGGATATGCATAAAATGTTGTTGTTGCATGGTGTTAATATATTGCTTTGTTGGTTTGGTTACAATGTTGTTTGTTGTTGTGTTGGTTTGGTTCGGTTGATGGTGTATTGTGTTTATTATTCATATGTTTTTTTTGTGATGTATTGATTATGATGGTGTATTGATGGTTACAATGTTGTTTGTTGTTGTATTGATGGTGTATTGTTTATGATAATTTAGTTACAATGTTGTTTATTGTATATTACAATGTTGTTTATGATGGTTTTGGTGTTTTGTTCATCACCGCTTTGTTTGGTTAATGTGTCTGTTTCGCTTTGTTTTGTTCATCGCACCGCCTTTGTTCACCGTGACCGCCGCTGTTAACAAAAAATCGACAGTATTAGCGTCACATATGTGACGCTGATAGAAGTTAAGGTGTCACATATATGTGACGCCGTTAATTAAAAAAAATAAAGGACTAAAGGCGTCACATATGTGATGCCAATATAATTTCAAAGATAACTGAGCTAAAAAACATAGCTCAGTGGCCGGCGCAGGATTCGAACCCGCGCCTATGTGATGCATGGTGTGGCATGTTGCCACTGATCTATGTTTTCATTCATTAATTATAGTAAATAAATATAATATATACTTAGTCAGTAAAATATTTTTATTTATTTGTTATTTGTATTAATTAAATATCCTAAATAAGAAAAAGTTTGCCATTAAATTATCCAATATATTTCATTTAATTATTTATTATATTACAGTTGCTTAATAATGAATATTATTAAATATAAATTTAAGAGTATTATTTATTATATTTCCGTAGGTTAATAATGAATTTTATTTATCCTTATACTATATTTCCTACTTATATTTATTTTTTCTTTCAAATTAAATCAATTTCCAAAATATTTATGCATAAATAAATATAATGTAATTTAAGTTCTTAATGTTAAGAAATTTCTTACACTATAATTATTAAGTATAATTTAAAATTTATTATTTACATTATTTAATATTTAAACCAATACATGTGACGCCCTTATGCAAAGTTTTTTTTTTATTTTATTCCACGTATTAGCGTCACATATGTGACGCTAAAGATATATTCTTTGGCGTCACATATGTGACACCTTTCAAGAAAAAATATTTTTTTTTTAAAAAATCGAATTTCACATATTGGTGTCACATGTGTGACGCCAAAGAATATATCTTTAGCGTCACATATGTGACGCTAATACGTGGAATAAAATTAAAAAAAACTTTGCATAAAGGCGTCACATGTGTGACGCCTTTGTTCAGACTGTTTTAACCTAATTTTAAGGCGTCACATATGTGACGCCTTTATATAATTTTTTTGTCGCCTTTAATTCTTTAGTTTCACTTTATCTGGTGAAGTTAAAGATGTGAAGCTATTATGTATTTTTTTTAGTAGTGTAGTGTCGCTAAAATACTCTCAAATTTTGCATAATATACGTAATGTCACCGGTTGCTAGCAGGTTTTTTCATACGTGGCTTTTTTATTTTCAAATTTATATACACGTCAATAGTTAACCCGATTTGTATGTTACCCAAATGTTAACCCGGTCTGTATTTTACCCGATTGGCTTTATATTGACCAATTTGTACCCAAAAAACCCTGACTCTTTTATTTTGTCCCTAAATCACTCAAACAAAGTACTATAACCCTAACCCTAATTAAATTGCAATGGCTTCTTCTTCCTCCCGCAGTGCTATCGAGCTCGTAATTGTGTTCCCCCAACTCATTGCTAAATGCTAATGCAACATTCGTTTGGCAAGGACCTTCATTGGCACTTATACCCTTCAAGGACCTTCCTGGGCACTTATACCATTCAAGGGCCTTCATTGGCACTTTTTCTCAAAATGACCCATAACACCATAAAACATAAAATCAACACCTTAACATATATTTAAACACATGTAATCCACATTTAATTAAAAATATACCATATACATTGTTTCACAAAATTCTTGACCCGTTAGACGCAAAATGGGTTAAAATGGACCTTGTCCCAAACACCCCTTTTTCTGCATACTCTTTTTATGCACTTTTGACCCATTTTCCGGAAAATGACTTCTATTACTCGGAAAGACACCAAAACTTTCAGAACTTAATAACATAATATATGACACATAAAAATATATAAACTTGGTCTACACGACCCTTAGAAACGTACTTTACAAAGTAACGGGTATTATGCCAAAATACCCGTTTTGACCCATTTACATTACATTCAACGTATACCACTTCCCTATTACTTCTAACACTCTACAAATCATTGACTTAACATAATAATCATGTTCATAAATCATTAACCCATTCACAACCCAAAATGGGTGTAAATACACATTAAACCAAACGCCCCTTTAAATATGACCATAAACACTTAAACCATGTTATGACATACCGTTTGACGACTCGATTACTTCAACGACCATAACATATACTTTAATACTTGATGACACACTTACAAACCATTAAGACCAACGGGGGTACCACATTGACTTGAGCTCGGTATCTACCTAAGCTCTTCCTTTCTTACCATGCTTCTAATCTTCCGCATTAATCATCCTTAAACCCTAGTCCAAGCTTAGCGGTTAGCACAAGCACCTACAAAACATTGACATCTTAAAACCGTAAGCACGAGGCTTAGTAAGTAAAGCGGATATAACATAATATCATAAATCATTCATACATTACATATCTGCAACACCCCCAACTCGAATATGGCAGCTGGACATAGCAAGGGGTATTACTCAAAGGGTAAAACAGTCACATTTATAGTCAACGGCCTCATAACGAGACGTTTATAAATAATTAAAACATATCATTCGATTTCACAAACCATTTAGCGTTCTAAGACTCCTTATCAAAGTTGCAGCGGAAATTAAATAAGGTTTGCAGCGGAAATAAACAAAGTCTTGCAGCGGAAATTCAAAAGACACATAAAAAGGTTTAACGAATGATATGAAAGAAAGATAGTAAAAGATAGATAAGCTGCCACAGATAGATAGCCTCCATTAGTCCTAGCCACTCCAGTGTGCCCAAAGTATGCTTCAATAGCTAGTTAGTTAGATACCTGAGATAAAACATGCTTAAAAGTGAACACAAAGGTTGAGTGTAATCCATAGGTTTAGTAAATAAAGATGAGCACAAGATTTTAATCTGGAAGGTATAAGAAACATATGCAAATACCGGGTAACCAACAATAAATATACATCCCTGTGCATATAATATTGTAATAATGATAATGCTAAGCTCATGTGATACGGAGCAAGTCGAGCAACCGGCTAGGAATTCAAGACCGGTTCGGGAACGTCGTCGACCGAGTCGTTTGAAAGATTATTATTAATTAGTAATTAGGATCATCTTAGTAATTGTCAATATTTAAATGTAATTTTTTAAAGAGTTAATACTCTTTCATGGGTTTTCTTTTCGGTTCTTTCCCATGACGCTTTTATTGAACCGACAGGATTAGCTATAAATATGGCAAACTATCATCTTAATGATAATAAGAAAAGATTTGCCCTAATCTCCTTTTCTCCTTCTCCCTCACGTCTCCCCTTTGGCCGATCGGCCGATCTTCTCTCCCCAGCGATCGCCTTCGCCGTAAACTTGATACCATCGGTATCAACTGGTGCTTTCATCCCGAACTTCATGTTAGTATGTCGAAAAACATCGATGAACCGGCGACCGTCACCACTACCGAGCTCGACATCCACGACCTACTTCGCAAATTGACGATCGCCGTCCAAGCAACACAACAAGAAATCCGGAAGAATCGACAGGAACAAGACGTTCAACGGGCTAGGACGGATCAGATTTTTCACATCCTCGGCAACCGCAATATTGCCGACGATAACCCTAATGCCGAACAGCGTAACCCACCATCGCCGCAACAACAACCACCTCTACTACCGCTTCCGACGACCACCAACCCTGCACAGGAACGTCGCGGCGCCATGCACGACCAGCCGCGACACGACAACCAACCCCGAATCCGAGTAGACGCACCTCGTTTCAACGGGTCCGATCCGGTAGGATGGATATATAAGGTACAATGTTATTTTGATTATTTTCGTACGACGGCAATGGAACGACTTCAACTTGTAGGGTTATTGTTTGATCATCCAGCCTCCGATTGGTTCCGTTATCAGAAAAGGAATAATTGTTTTCGAACTTGGGAGGAATTTTTAGATGCCGTCAAGCAGAGATTCGACCCTCATCATTACGAGGACTACGTCGGTCGCCTAGCCAAATTACAGCAAAAGACAACGGTTCTCGACTACCAAACGGAATTTGAATCATTACTTAATAAAATTGAGGGGTTATCCGAAACTACATTGATTTCTCTGTTTAAAGCAGGATTGAAACAACCCGTCCAGCGTGAACTCAATTTGCGCAATCCAACCACCTTATCACAGGCCTTCGCCTTGGCTCGAGAACTCGCCTCATCTTTTGTTGACACGTTTGCCAGTAATTCGAACACGCGTCGCTGGAGCTCCAGCGGTTTTCGACCGGGAATTACGACCAACCCGAACCCTACACCGGCTTCGACCAATCCGTCGGATAATATGCACACGGCTCAGGGTGCAAAGAATACTTTTTCGGCTCTACCGATCAAACGCCTCTCCTTCGCCGAACGGGAGGAACGAACAAAAAAGGGACTGTGTTGGAATTGTGATGAACAATATGCTCCAGGCCATCGTTGCAAACACCGCTTCTTAGCCCTATTAGGTAACGATGACACCGACGAGGAAGACTCTACGGAAAATATGCAGGACGAGCTGATTGTTACAGGGGATATCTCTAGTATTCATGCGATGGAAGGTTTCGCGAACCCCAAATCCTTAAAGATTTCCGGCTCTATTAATGATCTCACAATGCAGGTTCTCATCGACGGCGGAAGTACACACAATTTTGTACATCCAACAGTTGTTGAGCGATTACATCTCCCTCTATCTAAAGTGACACCGTTTCGGGTATATGTTGGAAACGGTGAGTATATGTTATGCACACAGCAGTGTGCATCGACACCAGTAGGCCTTCAAGGACACATATTCCCGATTGATTTATTTGTGCTCGCGGTACATGGACCGCAGATTGTTCTTGGAGTTCAGTGGCTCCGAACGCTGGGCAAGGTTTCTCATGATTACGCCCAGCTCACAATGGAATTCTTATGGCACGGAAAATCTATATTTTTGCAAGGAGACGGTCATGCTCCGAAAAGGATCTCATTAAACACCCTACAGTCATTGTATGCCGCAGATACCATCGCGGAATGTTTCGAAATCTGCCCCATTTTCACCGAGCCATTACCCTTGTCATATCCGCCTCCCGTTGTTGAACTTCCCGACGACATTCATCCTCTAATTCGGGAACTGCTCCAGTTACATGAGGAGGTTTTCACGTTACCAGTCGGGTTACCACCACAGAGGACTTGGGATCATCGAATTCACTTGCATCACGGGTCCAAGCCGATAAACGTTCGGTCCTATCGGTACCCTTACTTTCAGAAATCCGAGATTGAACGCCAAGTGCACGAAATGTTACAGCAAGGCTTGATTCGACATAGCACTAGCCCTTTCTCGTCTCCGGCTCTGTTGGTTAAAAATAAAGACGGCAGCTTTCGGTTTTGCGTGGATTATCGAGCATTAAATGCGATTACAGTAGCCGACAAATTTCCTATTCCCACAGCAGATGAGTTATTTGATGAACTAGGTTACGCTCTATTTTTTACAAAATTAGATTTACGATCGGGATATCACCAAATCAGAATGCACACTTCAGACATCTTCAAGACAGCATTTCGGACACATGATGGTCACTTTGAGTTCCTCGTCATGCCATTTGGGTTGACCAACGCACCTTCCACCTTTCAGGCCGCCATGAATAATATTTTCTCAGCTTACTTACGGGAGTTTGTTATCATCTTTTTCGACGACATTCTAGTCTACAGTTCTTCGTTGGACCGCCACGTTCGTCACCTTGATCTCGTCCTTCAACTACTACGGGACAACAAATTCTTTGTCAAGAGCTCGAAGTGTTCCTTCGCAACAACGAAAGTTGAGTACTTGGGTCACATTGTTTCGGGCGGCCGATTGTTAGCAGACCCGAGTAAGCTCGATGCCATGGCTAATTGGCCAAGACCAACAAACATCAAGCAATTACGGGGTTTTTTGGGACTGACAGGGTATTATCGGAAGTTTATTCGCAATTGCGCCCTGATAGCGGCGCCGCTGACCGCTCTCCTCCAGAAAGACAAGTTCACATGGACCGAGTTCGCCGACAATGCCTTTAACCGACTGAAAACGACTATGATGACACCGCCAATTTTACAGTTGCCGAATTTTGCAAAAGAATTCGTTGTTGAGACCGATGCTTCGGATGAAGGAATTGGAGCCGTGTTGTTACAAGAGGAACGACCACTTTCTTTCTTCAGCAAAACACTAGGCATACGCCGTCGGGGTACATCTGCATATCATCGCGAGTTATTTGCTATAGTTTCTGCGGTCCAGAAGTGGAGACAATATCTTTTGGGCAGAGAGTTCCTCATTCGGACGGATCAAAAAAGTTTAAAGGAACTTCTAACACAGGTTATCCAAACCCCCGACCAACAATTTTTTATTCGCAAGCTTATGGGATATAAATTTCGCATTGAATATAAGACGGGCGCCAATAAAAAAGTGGCCGATGCACTTTCCCACTGCATGATCGGCAATGACACCGCTTCTTCCGAACTCTTCGCATTGTCCGAACCAATACCCGAATTGTTGCATAGAGTACACCGAGAAAATTCGACCTTGCCGGACTTAGTCGCTTGGCATACCGCCGCAGCAAAGGGAGATCTCCCGACTCCTTTCCGTGTTCACGATGGCACCCTCTACTACGACCATCGACTTGTTTTAGGCAAGGAATCATCTCTTAAAGCCGAAGTTCTTATTGAGTTTCATGCATCGCCGAGCGCCGAACACCCGGGTGTGGATCGCACCTTTCGACGAGTAGCGGCAGTATTTTTTTGGCAAGGGATGCGACGGGACATCAAACAGTTTGTTGATTCTTGCCTTATTTGTCAGTCAACGAAATACAGCACCAAGAAACCAGCAGGACTTTTACAACCGCTACCGATTCCACAGCAGGTATGGGACGAGGTCTCTATGGATTTTATTACCGGTCTTCCACCTTTTCGCGGTTATACGACTATTTTGGTAGTCATCGATCGCCTTTCGAAATACGCCCACTTTGGCGCTTTGCCCACGAATTTTGATGCAATTAAAGTCGCCACTTTATTTGTCGATATGGTTGTCAAACACCATGGGATTCCAGCTTCTATCTTATCCGACAGAGATGCTATCTTTACCAGCTCGTTTTGGACAGAATTACATCGTTTAAGCGGAACTAAATTACGACGTAGCACCGCCTACCATCCGCAGACGGACGGTCAAACCGAAGTTAAGAACCGCGGACTCGAACAATATCTCAGGGCGTTCACTCAAGGTCGTCCTAAACATTGGTTCGATTTTCTTCCGTGGGCAGAACTAGCACTCAATTATACATTTCATGAAGGTTTGAAAATGTCGCCATTTAAAGCCCTCTATGGCCGAGAAGCACCGCCGATAATTCGGACTACAAAACCAGCCGATACTTCATCACAAGCCCTTGCAACTTTCCAAGAACGAGAAGAAGTCCTAGAGTTAATTCGGAGGAACCTACGTAAGATGCAGCAGCGTATGACCGCACAGGCTAATTCTCACAGGCGCGATATTGAATTCCAAGTCGGTGACATGGTGCTGTTGAAGCTCCAACCTTATCGCCAACATTCGGTAGCCAAACCACTCGCGGCCAAACTCGCTCGTCGATTTTACGGGCCGTTTAAGATCATTGAGCGGATCGGAGTTGTCGCATATCGCCTCGAATTGCCGCCCAATGCTCGTATTCACAATGTTTTCCACGTGTCGTTACTTCGGCCGTTCATTGATGCACGTTCAGGCCCCGTTCAAGCAGTGTTTCCGACCGAGTTCGTGCATGACAGACCGCTTTCCCACCCCTTACGTGCCGTTGCCGAACGTCATATCTTATCGGACGGAAAACCTCGTACGGAATGGCTCGTTGTTTGGGAGGATGGCTCGCCACACAACACTTCTTGGGAACCTATTGATCATATTCAGAAATCATTTCCGGATTTACGCCTTGAGGACAAGCCGAATGTCAACGGGGGAGAGATTGATACGGAGCAAGTCGAGCAACCGGCTAGGAATTCAAGACCGGTTCGGGAACGTCGTCGACCGAGTCGTTTGAAAGATTATTATTAATTAGTAATTAGGATCATCTTAGTAATTGTCAATATTTAAATGTAATTTTTTAAAGAGTTAATACTCGTTCATGGGTTTTCTTTTCGGTTCTTTCCCATGACGCTTTTATTGAACCGACAGGATTAGCTATAAATATGGCAAACTATCATCTTAATGATAATAAGAAAAGATTTGCCCTAATCTCCTTTTCTCCTTCTCCCTCACGTCTTCTCTCCCTCCCCTTTGGCCGATCGGCCGATCTTCTCTCCCCAGCGATCGCTTTCGCCGTATTCTACCAGCGATCGCCTTCGCCGTAAACTTGATACCATCGGTATCATCATGACATGCAAAACGTTAACCAACACCAGTAACACTGGAAATAAGTCGACAATAACCGCAAAATTTCATAATATATTAATGCACCCAAGACCGGGTACTTGCCATATACCCAGTAAAATCAAATATAGTACACCCAAATTGTCTATCCAGCAAAACAGGTGGGATGGTCAAATCCTATAGGCCTATATCCCTATATTCGCGCTCACCAGCAGGTGATTAATGGTTTATGATCTGAGGGTCTTGCATTGTGGCAAGGTAAAGCTACTTAACATATCGATCAGGAAAAGCATACCTGTTGGGATTAAGTGGCCCAAATGAATAAAATAATGAGGGCCCAAAGTTATCTCCTGCAGCCCACTTAAAAATCGGACCCAGCCCGGAACTCTTTTGGAAGCAGCCCATTAGCCTGGATTAATCCTGGCCATTCATCTGGTATCTTTTAATCCTGGCCATTGGTTTTATATTTACCCTAAATATAAAACCCTTACCCCCAAACCCTACCCCTCATTTCTCTCTTCTATTCTCGCCGTCAGATTCCTTTCTCCCTTATCTCCCCCCCCCCCCCCCGATTTTCTTTCCTTTCTCCTCGGTTTGACTTGCTCTTCTGAGATGGAAACTAAATCTTCCCGATTTCTTCTCTTCGTTTTGTTGTTCCGATTCTCCTATAAATTCCGATTTCGGAGGAGATGAAAGCACAACAATAACAAAGAGAGCAAGTGATATTTTCTTTTGTATCCCTCGGTTTTTCTCTGTGAAATAATTGAGGGGTTTTTTGTGGGTGAGATTTGTGAGAAACGGGATCTGATTTTCTGGGGTTTTTTCGATAGCTTTGTGCTTCGATTCTGGTTTTGGGGTTTTGGATCGGTTGAATCTTGCTTGGTGCTGTGATTCATCGGTGGTTGCTTCCGGTTCCGGTGGTGGGCTTCGGTTCGAGGTGCTGGCCGCGGGTCTTGTGAGTCCAGGACGTGGCTACGGGGACGGAGGACTGAGCCGTCCGGTTGTTTCCGACAGTGACATCACTTTCCAACGGTTTCGGCCGTTTGGTTTGCATTTTCTATTCCCACTGTTTTTATTTCCATTTTCCAGTTGTTGTTTGATTTATTTAAATAGAAGTTGTGTAATCCCTAATCCCTATCCCGAGTAGATTCGTGTAATAGTTATATTTGTTATAATTATTGTAATAATCGTGCCACCCGATTCGGACCAATACTCAACATTGGTACCGGAGCTTTGGTTCGGATCTGTCCGAATCGGGTCAACCCGGATCGCTCAGGTATATCGGCTTAACCCTCTCCTTATTTTCTGTTTTTTACTTGCTCGTTGTTCTTTGTGATATTATTCCCGTTCGTTGTTCTTGGTGATTTTTTCTTTGTGACATTTTTTGTTCGGATCTTGCTGCTCTTCGTGTTGCTCTCGGCCCACTGTTCTTCGTGTTTCTGGGCTGACTGTCTCGGCCCTGTTATTTTTGCTTCTGCTGCATTGTTGGTAATATTCTGTGTGTTTATTACTGCAATTTTACTTCGTGTTGAAACTGGAATTTTTTCATAATCGGGCATTTAAACCCTCCTGCCTGGACCGCTTAAGTGTCCTCGGATCTTGTAGGGGCCTGGTATTGGATTTTTTCAGATTCGTTTAAATTTAATCATCTGTGTGATTTTATTGATTACTTTGTGTTTCTGAGGTTTGATAAAATTAACCGTTTCCTCCTTGTTTGTGTTTTCCACAAATTTTCAAAAACTTTGTTCATTTTGAAAATTAAAATGGGAACAATCTCTGCCTTCTCTGTGGCACCATTTGATGTAAAAGGTGATTTTGCCATTTGGCAACAAAAAATGAAAAGCATACTTATTCAACAAAAATGCTTCAAAGCTATTGATAATTCTTTCGCTTCTAGACGGCGGATAAAAAGGCTGAACTTGATGAGTTTGCTTATTCTGCGATTATCTTGAACCTTTCTGACTCTGTGATAAGAAAATTAGGTAAACATGGTTCGGCTAAAGAGTTATGGGAAAAATTAGAAGAAATGTATACTGAAACTTCGCTGCCCAATAAATTATTTCTTCTTGAAATATTTTTCCGCTACAAGCTTGATCTTAATAAAGACATTGATGCCAATTTAGACGTGTTTACAAAACTGGTTCAAGATATAAAGTTAACGGGAGATAAAAACATCGATGATTACACTCCGATTGTTCTTTTGAATGCTATTCCTGATTCTTATAGTGATGTGAAATCTGCCATTAAATATGGTAGAGATCAAGTGACCTTAGATATTGTTGTAAACGGCTTAAAGAGCAAAGAGTTAGATTTGAAAAACAATAAAGGTCGCCTTAGAAATCTTGGCGAGGTTAATTTTGTCAAAGGAAGACCTCAAAAACGCTTTCAAAATAAAAAGTCTTCCAACAGTCAAAATAACCAAGCCAACAAGAAAAAGGGCAATGAAAAATTTCGGTTTAAACCTAGACCTAATAATCGTAAGTGTTACAATTGTGGTGAGTATGGTCACTACATTCAAGACTGCACTAAACCTAAGAAAAACCAGCAATCTGAACAGGCTAACTTAGCTGTCGGTGAAAATCTGGGTGATGTGTTTATGATTTCTGATGCTATGCATGCTTCTGTGAACTCTGTGTTAGCTGACCTTGGTGAAAATGATTGGCTGCTTGATTCTGGATGCACATTTCACATGACTCCGCATAAACAACTTTTTTCTAGCTATCGTGATTTGAAAAATTGATATGTGTCTATGCCGGATCTTGTAAAACGAAATGTTGCTGGAATAGGAACTGTGTGCCTTAAATTTGAATCTGGAAATTCGATAACTTTGGAAAATGTTAGGCATGTTCCTCACTTAGCTCATAATTTAATGTCATGTGCATGTCTTGAAGATGATGGTTTTGAAGGTACATGGGGTAAGGGTGCAATGAAAGTTACGAGAGGTCCCAAAACCTTTTTTGTCGCCATTCGTAAACTGAACTTATATATTTGTTCCACTGTAAGTAACTTTTCCGTTAATGCAGTACATGGACACAAAACTGAAATCTGGCATAAACGGTTGGGTCACATTAGTGGTAAAGGTCTTGAAATATTGCACAAAAATGGTTGTTTTGGGAATGATAAAATATCTGACTTGCCATTTTGCGATAACTGTGTGTATGGTAAGCAACATCGTACGAACTTTCCTCATTCACCTTCCCCAAACCCCCCAAGAGTTCGAATGTGTTTGAATGTATACATGCTGATGTGTGGGGGCCTGCCAGTGTTCCGACACATGGTGGAAACCGATACTTTTTATCTGTGATTGACGATTATTCCAGGAAAGTCTTTGTGTTTCTCCTTAAGAACAAATCTGATGTGTTTGACACGTTCAAAACGTGGAAAATTTTAATTGAAAATCAGACCGGTAAGAAAATTAAAATTTTGAGAACTGACAATGGCCTGGAATTTTGCAATAATTTGTTTGATACTTTGTGTGCGGAAAGTGGTATTCAAAGGCATAGGACAGCACCCTACACCCCCCAACAAAACGGAATCGCTGAGCGCATGAACCGAACCCTCCTTGATAGGGTAAGGTATATGCTCGTCAGCTCCGGATTGTCAAAACGTTTTTGGGGTGAGGCTTTATCTACAGCTGCCTATATTATAAACAGATCTCCATCTGTCCCTTTGAATGGAAACTATCCAGAATCTGTGTGGACTGGTAGTAATATTGATTTCTCAAATCTTCGTGTATTTGGGTGTGCTGCATATGTTCATCAAAAGCAAGATAAACTAGAACCTAGATCGATAAGATGTGTGTTCTTAGGCTACCGGAGGAGTTAAGGGATTTAGGTTATGGCTTAAGGGCGAACCAGGGTTTAAGGTGCTAATCGGTAGGGATGTTATATTTAATGAAGATGAATTTCCTTGTCTTGAACATCCTGCACCCGCACCGTGCACATGCCTAATCCAATTTGTTTCTAACTACCCTACCTTAAGTGAGGTGGAGCACGAAAATGATGAAACTTTGCATCTGAAAATGAAAATCATTAGAAAATTCTAGTGATGAAGTAATTGAAAATGTTGATGAAAGTGCTGATCTGACCAACTATCAATTAACTAGAGATAGGCCTAGAATAGAGAATGTTAGGAGGCCTCATCACTTTGATGATTTTCATATGATGTCCCATGCTTGCAATGTGTTTGAATCTTTAGATAATAACGAACCTAAAAGCTACAAAGATGCTTTAAAATCTGAAAATGCTTCTGATTGGTTAAATGCTATGAATGATGAAATGAATTCCCTGCATGTTAACCAAACCTGGACTCTCGTGCCAAAACCTGATCGTTGTTCTCTTGTGGATTGTAAGTGGTTATTTAAGGTTAAGAATGAAGTAGAGAATATCAGATTTAAAGCTAGGTTGGTTGCTAAAGGTTTCACTCAAAAGGAAGGAATTGATTTCACTGAGATATTTGCTCCTGTTGTGAAATTCACCACCGTGCGTATCATGCTTGCTTTAGTTGCTCACTTTAATTGGGAATTAAAACAAATGGATGTTAAAACAGCTTTTCTTCATGGTGAATTAAATGAGAAAATTTATATGAGGCAGCCAGAAGGTTTTGTCGACTCTAAGAAACCTGATCACGTTTGCCTTCTTAAAAAGGCCCTTTATGGCCTGAATCAGTCTCCAAGGCAATGGAACAAGAAGTTTGACTCTTACATGCTTTCTTTAAAATTCAAACGTAGTTCGTATGACCCTTGTCTCTATTTTAAAGAAGACTACACTGTTCCTATCTTCTTGCTTATCTATGTGGATGACATGTTACTTGTGAGTCCGTGCATAAAATTGATTGATCATGTTAGATCGTGTCTTAGTGATCAATTTGACATGAAATACCTTGGAGACGCCCAGAAAATTTTAGGCATGAATATTGTTAGAGATAGGAAAAATTGTTCTTTATTTCTCAATCAGTCTTCCTACATAGAGAAAATACTTGAAAAATTTTCTATGACTGCTGCAAAACCTGCTTCTGTGCCTCTTGCTGCCCATTTTCTATTATGCAAAGATCAATCTCCGAAAACTAGTGAAGAAGAAAAATCAATGGAAAAAGTTCCCTACGCTAATGCTATAGGATCAGTCATGTATCTCATGGTTAGTACGGACACGATATAGCTTTATCTTGTTAGTTGCTTGAGTAGATACATGTCTAATCCTGGTATGCCACATTGGGAAGCCTTGAAGTGGCTTCTCCGTTATTTGAAATCCTCTGTGGATGTTGGTATTAAGTTTTCTAAATCTGGTGATGGTGTTAAACTTGTTGGATATGTGGATTCTAACTTTGCTAATGATCGTGACAATCGAAAATCCACGACCTCTTATGTGTTTACCCTTTGTGGCTCTTGCATTAGTTGGAAATCTCGATTCTGAGAATGTTGTTGCTTTATCTACAACTGAATCTGAATATGTTGCTACAACTGAGGCATTTAAAGAAGCCATATGGCTAAAGGGTCTTCTGTCCGAAATCGGTTTTCTGAAAGAAAAAGTCGTGGTATTTTCAGATAGCCAATCTGGAATTCAGCTATGCAAAAATCCTGTCTTTCATGACCGCACTAAACATATTGATGTTAAATTTCATTTTATTCGTGACATTGTTGAAAAAGGTGAACTTGACCTTGAAAAAATTCCTTCGGAATTCAATCCTGCAGATATGGGCACCAAATGCTTGCCTTTGGAGAAGTTTGTGTCCTGCACTGACCTGCTGAACTTGGGAACTCAAGACTAACTCTTAGTCTTTGCCTTCTTTGTGATGGCTTTACATTCTTAGTGAATTATTATGCTATCTTTGTGATAGTCCTGCTGTCTTAGTGATTGCTTTCTTTGTGATTACTTGTACTTACTTTGTGTTTTGTGTGCAGGTGATGTCCGGCGATAATGACCTCCGTCTCCCTTATGTACCCCGATGACTCATTTGGCCCAGGTGGAGAATTGTTGGGATTAAGTGGCCCAAATGAATAAAATAATGAGGGCCCAAAGTTATCTCCTGCAGCCCACTTAAAAATCGGACCCGGCCCGGAACTCTTTTGGAAGCAGCCCATTAGCCTGGATTAATCCTGGCCATTCATCTGGTATCTTTTAATCCTGGCCATTGGTTTTATATTTACCCTAAATATAAAACCCTTACCCCTCATTTCTCTCTTCTCTTCTCGCCGTCAGATTCCTTTCTCCCTTATCTCCCCCCCCCGATTTTCTTTCCTTTCTCCTCGGTTTGACCTGCTCTTCTGAGATGGAAACTAAATCTTCCCGATTTCTTCTCTTCGTTTTGTTGTTCCGATTCTCCTATAAATTCCAATTTCGGAGGAGATGAAAGCACAACAATAACAAAGAGAGCAAGTGATATTTTCTTTTGTATCCCTCGGTTTTTCTCTGTGAAATAAGTGAGGGGTTTTTTGTGGGTGAGATTTGTGAGAAACGGGATCTGATTTTCTGGGGTTTTTTCGATAGCTTTGTGCTTCGATTCTGGTTTTGGGGTTTTGGATCGGTTGAATCTTGCTTGGTGCTGTGATTCATCGGTGGTTTCTTCCGGTTCCGGTGGTGGGCTTCGGTTCGAGGTGCTGGCCGCGGGTCTTGTGAGTCCAGGACGTGGCTACGGGGACGGAGGACTGAGCCGGCCGGTTGTTTCCGACAGTGACATCACTTTCCGACGGTTTCGGCCGTTTGGTTTGCATTTTCTATTCCCACTGTTTTTATTTCCATTTTCCAGTTGTTGTTTGATTTATTTAAATAGAAGTTGTGTAATCCCTAATCCCTATCCCGAGTAGATTCGTGTAATAGTTATATTTGTTATAATTATTGTAATAATCGTGCCACCCGATTCGGACCAATACTCAACAATACCAATCAGAAATAGCATACAAATAAACAATTGTGCTCAAAAAACATTTAAAAGCATGTATCTCACCCCAAGGGTTTATAAACAATTAAAAAGTTAAAATGGGGCTATGAATCACACCTTAACAGCAGGGAAACGAGATATGGTAATCAATCAAATAATGCGTCACAGCAAATGAACCTCAGCACAACTTAATCAATTTAAATGGCATAACTCAGAAATAATACTCGAATATTTCAATAAACAATACTTGAATAAAAGGTTTTAGTTCCAATGGCGTTTGAAAGAAAATACGTTTTTAAGTCTCGTGTGGACGACAAGAAAGATAGGAAAGAGAATAGTCGACGAAATGAACGATGACCCGAGAAAGACGAGAGTAGACGAAAGAGTAACAGAAAGAATAATATCGAAAAGAAATAAACAAACAATCAAACAAACAACAAACACATTGATAACTAGTTTCGGCTTTACCCCATTTTCCCAAAATAACGTCGAAAACAATATAAGTTGAAAAGGTTTTTGAATATTGTTGCTACCCAAAATATTATCCGGAGATAGATATTGCTGGAATGGATGGGATAGCAAACAAATGCAAGAGCACTTCCGAGAGAAAGATAAATAACACAAGATTTGCCGGGGTTGTTAGTCCCGGGCTTGAATGCTCTCGCGAGATATTATTAATACCGATATTCGGGGATACAAGTACTAATGTAAGAATACAATTACAATGAGTGTAAAGTTTCTTGTTATCTTAGCTAGTGAGCGTGTAGATTGCCGGAAGAACCAGATTTGATGCTCTGTGAGTTCTTGTAACAAAGATGACGAACAGTCGCGGCGGTGAGAGATCGACCGCCTCTCACGGCGAGTATTTAGCTGGATGTTTGGGCTTCTGGGCTTATGAATCCCTTGGAATCTGTCTAGTGGAGACTTGCTTCGCCGATCGTCTTACGGACGAGAGATTTGGAGAGAGAAGTCTGAGATGGATTAGGTGAGATAGCCGAGCTTGGTGATATGTGTGTTCTTGATATTTAGTGGATGTATCGGAATGTGAGAGAATGTGAACTTTTGGTGGAATGTATTTCGACGTGAGTCAAATGAATTCGAACCGTATATTGATGGTCGGGAACCGTAGGTTGAGTCAATTCCGAACCGTAAGTTGTGCGAAGTCGGAACCTTTTTCCTGTAGGAGGAGGTTCTCTATTTATAGAGCTTGGATACGCCGGGCGATCGCCTTTTCGCATTATAATAATCGGGCGATCGTCTTTTAGCACATGGGCTGTCCCCTCAAAGCTGCGGGGAGTTCTTTGGCGATCAACTATGCGGTCCATGGGAGCTTACACGCGTCTGAGTTCTTTGTCGCGGGTGGTCCCACCGACAACTTTCGGCGCGCATCTTTGGTAGGTGAGGTAGGTGACAGTGTGGTCAAATGTCTTGTCTGTCGGCAAAAGATCTTATCTGTGGCGAAGATCTCGTCAGCGCCTTTGGTGGATCTGCACGTGGGTGCTTTCGAGATCCAGTCCTTGATGGTTTTGACGGGCGATCGTCTCTGCTCGGGGCGCAGTCGATTGCCCTTAGCCGGTTAGTAGAGTAGATCGCTTGGTGCAAAGGGCGATCGCCTTGGGGGTCGATCATTTGGGTAGCGATGGGGTCTGATATCTTTGATTTGGCGAGCTAGCCATAGTTTGACTGATGTTGACTTGGTCGCTCGGCCTTATAGCCGATCGCCTGTCGGGATGAATAAATCGTGACACAACAATTGCCCCCCAGCTCGCTCATACGTTGAAAACGTGGGGTGAGGTGGCTCTCTTGGCGATCGCTGAACTATTGACGAGCGACTTCGTGTTTAATGGAACTGACGATCGTCTTTGAGCTGATATACTTTGGATTTGGACGACCTGGTTGGCCGAATCATGCGGGAAAAACAATGGGTGTTGAAAAGTCTCCTCGCACGTGTCGGGCTTCTATTGGAGGACGCCAACGGTCCTTAATGACTCCTCGGTTGACGCGTCCTCGAAAAGACGCGTACGCGGGTCTCGAGGGGGTCAACTGGTGCGCCGTTTGAGATCCGACCCCTGAGGTTTTCTCTTATTGCAAACGGGTCCCTGCCTTCTCTTATAAAAGGGGGCGCGGGGCTGCAGTCTCACTCACGCGTGCTTTTTTTTTTTTGGAGAAAGAAGGACCTGCTGCCGAATTTTCTGAAGATAAGAGCCGATCGTCGATCGATTTCACTTTAGGGTAAGAAAAATCCTTCTCTTCCTTTATAAATGAAAATGGCCGGAACCTCATCATCGTTTGGAGCGGGAACTGGTTACGCCACGGACATCAGTGCCAGGAGAAACTTCTTCCGTCTTCCACTGGAGGCGGTGAAACAATTCGGCCGGAATCGACCAGCTGAAGTTGAGGCTTTGTTCAATGAGGCCGATGTTGCTAGGGAGTCGGCCATTGAGGAGAGACGATCGCAGATCGAGAGAGATCCGACGATCGGGGCTTCTTGGGAGCAACATAGCGATTTTGGACGGGCTATAGGGCCTTTCTTTGAAATAATGGAGAGATTGGCGGTCCTACTCCGCGATTCGATTTCCGGGATACTCGGTCACTTATCCATATGTGCTCCCCAAGCGGTCGCGATATCGTGCCGCGGCCGATCGTTGTGGTCACTCGGCCAAATACGGAGCTCGGCGTCGAGAGATCCGGCGTCTGGAGGACAAGATTCCATGTTCCTTCGGATGTGGACATGTTCGCGCCGCGGAGAATGAACGAGCCGACCAGCCTCCGATGGGTATGGTCGCAGTGAGTGAGGCCGTTATGGAGGCCGGGTTGCGCTTCCCTCGTCGCTGCGGTCTCCCATCTCTGGCCGCTTGGAATGTGGCGCCACTTGGTGACGCCGAACGCCCGCTCCAAATCATTTGCACCCTCACCCTTTTCGGCGGTCACCGCTGTACTGCCTCCGTCGCCGTTGGAGATGAACCATTTGTTTAAGCGACGGCTCATAGAGGGTTGGTCGGCGGTTACCATATTCAAGGCCGATCTGGCCGGTGATTCATGGAGTTCGAATAAGATACGGGGCGATCGGACGAAGTGGTTCTGGGTCGCCGCAAGTGGAGAGCTTCGGCGACAATCCACAGGCGAACCGGAGATCCCCAGAATTTCGGGAGAGGAATCCGTAAGGGTTTAGACTCTCCCTTCGCTTGGATGCGTTTTGGGTGATCTAATTTGATTTACATTTTGCAGGCTTTCATATTCGGCGATCGGAGCCGCCTTTCGACTTCCTCGTTGTTTGGGAGCGAATTAGGAGCTTGTCGGACGACGACCTAGACGCCACTCGGATCAACAAGGAGAGTCGGCGGTTGTCGGCTCGACTATTCCGCTTCCCGAGACATCTCGCGGTGCAGTATGTGGTCTGCGATCTTCACTTACTAGGCGATCGCCTTATTTTAAGGCAGTGTCGGCCAGTTAGTCGATCGTCTTTAGCTGCAGAGGTTCGTTTCCTCGCTTTTTGGAGCCTCCGTGAGATCGCTATGTCGAACCCGGGAGTCTAGGCCGTCTTCACGCGAAGAGGTCGACTCGGGTTCCACCGTCGCATTGCTATAGTTCGGAGGCGGGGCCTCGTGCGGAGCCGGAGCCTCGCGTAGAGCAGTCGTGGTTGAGGAGGAAATTCGGAGGAGGGGCTTCGGGCGAATCGCAAGAGGCCGAGGCGGAAGCAACCGTTTCTGCCCGGGCGATGAAGTGCCGATCGCCGCGCCTCCGATCACCATCGTTGCTCCAGAGCGCGAGCCGCCCTCTGCGGCTTTTCTGCGGGAGACGGCGATCGCGGATGCAGAGATTCCTCGAGGGAAGCCGTTTTTTGGTCGGGATCCCGAGAAGGCTGAGAGGTAGATAGCATTTCTGTGTTTGACAATTGCATCTGCGTAGGAGTTGTACTAACTTAGCTGTTTTGATGCAGGATCCGTCGCGCAGATCCTTCTTGTCCACCGATGGTCGTAGATTTCCTGGCGAGCCGATCTCCTCTCCATTCCTGTGATATTCCTCCCTATGTTAGCAAGGCCGCTACGCCTGCCGAAGGCGTGGACAATCGATCTGGATGCGATCGCTCGGCAGCGATCGTCGAGTTCGATGCATGCTGTTGTCGCCCTTTCTCTTCAGACGGCGACCATGGCCTTCCAGGCTGCTCAGGAGTTTGAGGGGAGGCCCTCCACTATTCGCCTTCAGGAGGATCTCGAGGCGGCTCGGAAAGAGAACGCCGAGTTTCGACAAGATCGTGGCGATGGAGAAGGACTCCTTGGAGGCGGCCAAGCGGGCGAGCCATGAGCTTGAGTGGAGAAGAAGGAGGCGAGAAATTCGAATGGCGGTCGACCGATTTCGGGACCAGATGCAGAGTGCCGTCCAGGCGAGGAATTTTGCTGAGGAGGAGGCCGATCGCCAGAAGGTGACGATCGCTAGGCTGACCAGCGAGCTGGCGGAGGCGAAAGAGAAGGTTGCTGCGAGGGAGGCCGAGCTCCAGGGATCGCAACAGGCGATGGCCGAGCTGAGAGGAGAGGTTGAGGCGACCAAGGCCGATCCCTTCCAAAATTTGGAGTATGTCAGCGAGTTCGCCTATTACTTGGCGTTCGCTGACTCGATCCGAGCGGCTAAGAAGGGAGGCTTGGAGGTCGGTCCTCTAGCTGAGAAGTTCAAGTCATATGCATTGGAGCATCCTCTCCATTCGGCTTTCTCCTTGCCGATCTTGGACCTGGCGGACATCGGCGTGGATTTGAGCTGGTATCCGTCTCAGGCAGTCTTGCTCATCCCGATGCTCGGAAGATGAGGGGACCGCGCCGAATGCGATGGCGAAGGCCGAGCGGGGCGCTTCTTTTACGCTTTTAGCTTACTTTCTTTGTAGTTTGTAGCTTTCTTTTTGTAGTACTTAGGCCTTGAGCGGCCGTGTACTCTATTTTTCAAGTAATAAAATGAGCATTTGGATTTCTGACTTATCACTTGAATGAATGGTTATTTTTGAGTCTTTGTTTGACTTTGTACAAATGCGTGAGGAGAGATCGTTGCGAGGGTAGTTCCAAATGAATTGATAAACTCATAAGACAACTTTTTACAACAAGTTCGATACCTGCACAACATAAGAAAAAAACACGATCTCCGTATGTGGTTGAATAGCGACGATCGTCGTGTAGGTAGTCCGCACTCTTCTTGCCCCTTGTTTTTATTCACTTAGTGGAAGTAAGGGGATGAAAATAATTCCTTGAGTGAGCGGTCTTTAACTTTGTCGAATCCTCGGGGACGGTCGTCCATCTTGAGGAACCGTGCACGATCGCGGAGTTCAATGGGCCGACTCCTTGATCATGTCTTGATGCGCGAAGACATTGAGTGTCTCGTGACTCACTTTATTATGAGGGTCCTCCGTTAGGCTGCGCCTCGCCTCGTATTTAAACGAAAGGCGTGCGGTCTTGGTCTAGAGGAGTCCTTGCGTGGGGCAGCGTCGGATGAATCAACTCCACGCCCGCGGCTTGTTAGCTCTGCTTCCACCTCGGCCAGCCATGGAGATGGCCGACCTCGACGGTGTACGTTGAGACGGGGTTGTGGCACGTCGCATTGTCCGGGTTCACCATGTCAGATGATGAACCTTTGAGGGCGAGCGATCGTGTCCACTGATTTGTTTTGGAGGGCCCTCAGACTACGCCGGCCTCGTATTTAAACGAAGGGCGGGCGATCTTGGCCTAAAGGGACCTTGCATGGCCTAAGCAGTCGGAATTATCGACCACCAGGACCATGGCTGCACTCTTCCACCTTGGATCGTCATGTAGATGCCGACCTTCGACGGTGTACGTTGTGCGGGGGAGGCAATCTCGTGCCTTAGTCCATCGTGTTAGACGGTGAACTGCAGATGGCGATCGAGTCCTCCGGTTTCTTAAATAAGGAGGGAGATCGGGATGACTTCCGTGGTCTCCTCCTCTTGATTGAAGCATATAGAGACGGTCGCCGAGGTTGATCCAGGGGTCGGCTCGTATGAGCTTCCCAGCCTGTTTTGCGTTCGACTCGGACGATCGTCTATAGAGATAGGCGGGGGCTTCGGCTAAACCAATAAGTCATCCCAACTTGCCCTCCTCGAGCAGTCTCAGAGCTGTTTGAGGAGGTCGCGGCAATTGTTGGTCTGTGGCGGGACTCTTGTGGTAGGCACAATATTGATTGTTGTCCAGTGTGGCCGTGGTCCCTTATCGCCTTTGGCTTTTGAGCTCTTCGTGCCCCTTGATGGCATAGAAAATATGTGCCGGAGTTACATTGAACGTATGGAGGAAATGGGCTTCCATGTCCTCGAAAGCCTTGAGATCTCCGGGTGTCTTGGCGATCGCCTTCTTTGCTTTGGCGATCGCTATCTTCCGGGCAAGAGGTGGCGTTTCCTCGTCTAAGCGGAGGGTGAGTAGCCTTTGCACGGCCAGAAGTTGGCGGCTTTAGCGCGGAAGATCGTGTAAGTTGGGGAATATCCTTGGAGAGATGTCCGAACATGGGAGAGTGACCGTGGAATCCCCATGACCGAATAGAGAGCGAGCTCATCACCGCGGGTTCGCCGGTGAGGATGATTTCGTCTACCGGTCGATGTAATCTGCGTCGATTTCGTCCCTCCCCGCTTGATTTTTATCATGCGGCTGGGGCCTTCTGGTCTGGCGACCTTGCCGGCGAAGTATGACGTGAAGTCATCCGCTTGTTTCTTAAAAGAGGTGACCGATCGCGGTGGTAGTGAGACGTACCACTTATGGGCGGCTCGCCCAATGTCGGCGGGAAGATCCGGCACTTGGTTGCATCAGATGCCCCACACCCAGTCATGTAAATTCGGAATTTACTCGGGTGGGTTTCTGGGTCCGATCTCCCCTTATACAGAGGTGTTTTAGGAGGAGCGATCGTTGGTTGTATGGGGGCAAGCTCGATGTGGACCGCGAGTGGCTCGGTCGGCCCGGCGATCTTCTTGCCGGTGCTTGCCCGGTGTCCAAGAGTGCTCTCATCTCGTCGAGCCGACGTTGCATGGCGGCCATCGCCGTGGCTTTGTTAGCGGCTCGGCGATCGGAGCGGAGCCGAGGCGATTGAGTCGAGTCCACAGCGATCGGGCGGGAGTCGGATGGGCGACATGCGTTCGGTGTGAGGTGAGTAGGCCGAACTCCCGGTGACGGATTCGGATTCCGTCTTTTCGAGGTTGGAAACAGAGTGCCCGGTCGCCGGGATGGGTCGCGTCCCAAGCGATCGAATATGGATCCGTCCGGTCGTGCGAGAGCCTTTCCTCGCGAATTGGGGCTTTTTGACGATCGCTCGTTCAGTAGCCCATTGAATTTCCGTTTTCCCATGCGGCGGATGATCGAGGGAGTTATCGCGGGTGGCGCGCATGCTCTCCGTCGCTCCTCCAGGATGGCCATAGCCTCCTCGATCTGTTCCTCGGTTTGGAATTGATCGAGTGAGAGGTTGGGGCCATCTCTCGGATGCGGGATCGAGAGTCTCGCGTTGCCGCGGCTTCCCCCTGTCGTCGGCTGGGGTTCGGATTGAGCCGGGATATGGTGTCCGGCGGTTCGGAGAGCAGCTTGCTTCGATGTACCGGCGGATGTCATGATTCTGAAGGTTTTCTTTGAAGCGCAGTGAGTGTCACTTCAAGTATATGCCCCGAGAACAGTGAGTGTTCTTCGGGACGGTAGAAGTAAAAGTTTGAGGGTTCGACCCCTTCTTCTAGCGCCAATTGTTGCTACCCAAAATATTATCCGGAGATAGATATTGCTGGAATGGATGGGATAGCAAACAAATGCAAGAGCACTTCCGAGAGAAAGATAAATAACACAAGATTTGCCGGGGTTGTTAGTCCCGGGCTTGAATGCTCTCGCGAGATATTATTAATACCGATATTCGGGGATACAAGTACTAATGTAAGAATACAATTACAATGAGTGTAAAGTTTCTTGTTATCTTAGCTAGTGAGCGTGTAGATTTCCGGAAGAACCAGATTTGATGCTCTGTGAGTTCTTGTAACAAAGGTGACGAACAGTCGCGGCGGTGAGAGATCGACCGCCTCTCACGGCGAGTATTTAGCTGGATGTTTGGGCTTCTGGGCTTATGAATCCCTTGGAATCTGTCTAGTGGAGACTTGCTGCTTCTGCCGATCGTCTTCTGGACGAGAGATTTGGAGAGAGAAGTCCTGAGATGGATTCCGGTGAGATAGTCGGGAGCTTGATGATATGTGTGTTCTTCAGTATTTCCGTGGATGTATCGGAATGTGAGAGAATGTGAACTTTTGGTGGAATGTATTTCGGACGTGAGTCAAATGAATTCCGAACCGTATATTCAGTGAACTGGGAACCGTAGGTTGAGTCAATTCCGAACCGTAAGTTGTGCGAAGTCGGAACCTTTTTCCTGTAGGAGGAGGTTCTCTATTTATAGAGCTTGGATACGCCGGGCGATCGCCTTTTCTGCATTATAATAATCGGGCGATCGTCTTTTAGCACATGGGCCTGTCCCCTCAAAGCCTGCAGGAGTTCCGGCGATCAACTATGCGGTCGATGGGAGCTTACACGCGTCTGAGTTCTTTGTCGCGGGTGGTCCCACCGACAACTTTCGGCGCGCATGCCGGTAGGTGAGGTAGGTGACAGTGTGGTCAAATGTCTTGTCTGTCACAAAAGATCTTATCTGTGGCGAAGATCTCGTCAGCGCCTTTGGTGGATCTCGCACGTGGGTGCTTTCACGAGATCCAGTCCTTGATGGTTTTGACGGCGATCGTCTCTGCTCGGGCGCAGTCGATTGCCCTTAGCCGGTTAGTAGAGTAGATCGCCCGGTAAAGGGCGATCGCCTTGGGTCGATCATTTGGGTAACTGATGGGGGTCTGATATCTTTGATTTGGCGAGCTAGCCATAGTTTGACTGATGTTGACTTGGTCGCTCGGCCTTATAGCCGATCGCCTGTCGGGATGAATAAATCGTGACACAACAAATATTTAGTAAATCTCAAATGGTTTAAGTCTATAAAAGATTTTACGTAATTTCGGCATGACATGCCCGTTTATTGAATGTTTCCCGAGTCAACTGACTCTTGAATAATCTCACTTAACGTTAAATGTCACTAGTTTATTATATAATTGGACACATTATTCGCGTTAATATTAGTTGTTTAGTTTTATCGACCGTTTCGTATTTTTCGTACCAAATGGTCCATAAACGTCCAAATAACTAGTACTGTAAATCCAATATGTCCAATCCTTGTCCACAACACATATCGTCACAATATTTCAAATCCAAATCCAATATCACAATCCGCTTAGCTATTATTACGTTTTTATTATTTTTATCGTTTCATAGTTCTATTACTTAGCTCACATATTAGTTCCAATTATATTTGAACATTTCATAGTCGTTAATCCATTTTATATAACTTTAAGCCGAAACCGTATCGAAGTAACCCAACAAACGAATAATAATAGACAACGAAAGTAACAAACGATAGAAATCAAAACTATCGCTGTGACTCGCCTCGAGTCACGGCTCAACCAAACGAGCCGATAAATTCCTACGTTTATATATATTCTCGTTTAACGTTTTATTTAGTAAAACATTCATCAAATTCATTTTGTTTTATAAAACACATTTTTAGTAAAGAATATATATATATATATATATAATTTAAGATCATTTGAGGACAAAACTTTATTTACATACCAAGGGATCAATCCTCACCCTTCATTTTCATCTCATCCAATGGATGATATTAAATTCCCTCTTTACACTAGAGGGGTATTTTTGTCTGATATATATAGATATTTTCTAATAAACTTTCCATTCAATCACACACACCTCTGTGTTTTCTTCATCTCATTATTTTCTCTCTCTACACCATTAATATAAAAACAAAACAACACAAATAGATCTAGATTCGATCGATCTTCACAAACAACACGAATTTATCTTCTTCGATTCATCAATCGGTCATCTTATCATCTCGTTTTTCAATTTGTTAACATCAGGTTCATATTCTTCATGTTATATTCATCCGATCTGTATTTTTTTTAAAATTTTTTTTAGCTAATTCATGTGAATAAGCTTATGAATTAGAGGAAAGGAGAGTGTATGAATAAGCGTGTGAATTAGATGAAATTTTGTATGAATAAGCTTATAAGTTAGAGGAGAGTTATGAATAAACTTATGAATTATTGTGACTTGAGTTTATTGTAATGAATTATAAGCTAACTTATTAGCTTATTTTCATCACATCTTGTTATTTTTATCATTTTTAGCTGATTGATGTGAATAAGCTCGTGAATTAGAGGAGAAGAGAGTTATATGAATAAGCTTATGAATTAGAGTAAAGTTGGTGTGAATAAGTTGTATTATTAGGTAGTTTTATGATCTGAACAACTTATTATTTAGCATTTAATTGAATTAAGTTCCTGGTATAAGCTGATCTAAGCTGGTACGAAGTATATCATATATGATTTTAGCTTGGGTTAATGTGTTTATAATCGAGGTTATTTTGTTTGATATATCATATGTGATATCACATATGATATTTCATTTTGTTGAATGTATCATATATGATATCACATACTATATCATACACTCTATTTTATTTGATATATCATATGTGATATCACATGTTTTTTTTTTTTACTTTTTGTCATGAAACAACTTATTTATATTTTCATTTTTTTAATTTTTTGTTTTTTCTTACAGATATGTGCGAAAAATCTATAATGACACTGACTTTAAAGAACGACAAGGTCTAGAGCAGCTTGTTGGAGTTGCAAAGCTGCTTGTAGTTGTTGTTTAAGGAGAGGGAGAATTGTTTAAAGAAGAAGAAGAGTTGTTTCAAAAATAAGAAGGCTTTGGTTCAATGATAAATTCATCAAACTAATTGATTCTTTTCACATGTGATATGCTTGGAAATTCATCAAACTAATTGATTCTTTGTATTTTACAAGTTAGTAACAAACTATCATATGTGATTTTTTTCAAAAATCATATATGATTTAACATGATCATCACTAATTTATCAAACCATTATACTTATGTTTTCTATTCTAATGCATTTATTTACAAGTGATTATGAATGTGTGTGATGACGCTCGAATTATACATATTTCATATAGCGTTATTTGTTAGTATCTATATGATTTATAAGGACTTTCGATACTTAATTGCATGAAAATACATTTCAGGTCCTCTAGACAAAGATCTTCAAGAACCAAGGCAAAATATACAAATCCAATATAATCTTATGATAAAGCCTATTCCAAGAGAAAAGAGCGCCGAGCTTATGTCTAAAGTGCGCCGGTTACGGGGACGAATATAGTCCTACACAATCTAAGTCAAATCAAGTAACGTGCGGCGATCTTATATTTCAAGTGCGCTGACCTTCAGCTCTATTAATAACCCTTTGACTCCAAGAAATCTATTGAAGGTCGCCGTTGTTTATCTCCCAAATCGCCGGCATTCAGTGTGAAGCCCGCCGACCTTTTCCTCAAGTGCGGCGTATTTCAGTTAGACCCGGAAAAATAGGCCCAGGCCCGCGGGCTGGGCCAGCCCGCCCATTTTTGAGCGGGTATTGGGCTGCATATTATCAGCCTAAAAAAACTCGGGCTTTTTTGGCCCGGTTGAGATTTGGCCTGCCCGTAGAGGCCCGGTTCGCGAGCAGTCCGCCCGGTCCAATTTTTTTTTTTTTTAATTTATGTTATGTGTAATTATAATATTTAATTTTTTTTTCTTGTTTGTTCGATTATAATACACCTATATGTTAATTATTGATGTAATTTTATTTTTTTCGGACTTAGTGATTATTTGTAGTATCTCATATCAATAATAATATTATTTTATGATTTTATAAGAAATTAGTAGTGATAAATGATATGATGATCAAATAAAAATATTTGTATATTTGTCTTTTGATTATGGTAGTGTAGTAAATAATGTAATTATCAAATAAAAATAATTGTATATTTATTTATCGATTGTGATAGTATAGTGAATAATATAATAATTAAGGATCGAAAAATATTTGTATATTTATTTGAAATTAATATTTCAAAAAAAAAAAAAAAGTCGTGGCCGCGGTAGGGCCCGCCGAAGTGGCCACGGCCTAATAATTTTGGCGGGAAAAACCGGCCTTTGGCCTGGCCCAAAAAGGCCTGCCGTTTATGCCGGTCCGTTTGGGCCGCCATTCTTGCAGGTCTAATTTCAGTGCCTGGCCAGTCAACCTTCGCCTATAAATAGAGCCTCATTTCACCTCATTTTCATACCAACACTCCTCCCAACCAACAAAGCTCTGATAATAATCCATCTCGTGTTCCAATCATTTGGGTGATAGAAATAAAGTCAAAGTTCTAAAAGCGTTGTAATACTGTCTCGATATTAATTGTGGTGATCGCTAGTGACGGTACCTTCTTCATTACATTAATTCAGAAAGTATGTTGATCATTTCGTACGATATTACCACGGTAAGCATGATTATTAAAGCCATGTTAGGCTAAACTCCTTATGGTTGCTTGGATATGTTGATATAATAAAGTGTTTGGTTATGGTTATGATCTCTTATTGATTTACTGTTTATGTTACGACCTTGCTGTGTTCTAAACTTATCACCGTTGTTTATCTCTTGGATTATTGATGCGCGGATTGCAGTCTACGCAAAAGGTTTTACCTCTCGAGGGATCTCGAGAAGCTTGCAATCCCCACCAGGCAGTGTACCTGACCGGTGTAGTATAGTGAAGTGGCAAGTACCGGGGGATTGATCGTTCTCTCGCAGGGAATAGTGTTCGTTAGGTTAGGAGCTACTTTAATATAGGTCTAAGGGTGAGAGATGATTCTTTTTGTATTTTTAAGGTTTTATGAAAGCAAGTAAAAATCTCGGGTTTGAAAGGAGTGGGCAGAATTAGTTACTAGTCAACTAACTCAAATAAGCTACAAATGCAAAGAAAATAAAATAACAAGAAAATTAAAGGTTGTGAAACTTATATGGAGAAAAGTGTGTTTACTTAGATTTCATTACTCCCTAGCTATCTTTTACCGGTTGATTAGTTTGTTACAATTGTGTGGATGACGGGTTGTATTCCTTAATACTATTCGTGGGGGCGTGTACGATCTTCCCCAACTCTATAAGCTCCTACTTCACCCTATGGCGACATATTTAGTATCCTAACCATGAGATCACTAGAATTCACTTATGCATTAAATACAACCAATTAATCGTAGTACACATCCGATTCATGTTTCCTAAGACGTTCAAGCAAGTTACCAATTGGAAGTTAGCCAGTTTTCTTAAGCCTACCATCGATATCACCCATCCAACACAATTAACAACACACCATCAACCCATAATCAATAGCTAGGTTTCATTACATCTAAGCAAACACAAGGAAAAACATAGCCTAGCATGTTAAAGTAAAGACAAGCATAAGATATATTCAAGCAACACATAGACATATTGATTGATTTGAAGGAAGACTTATCTTTAATTAAGCATGGATGAAACAAGGGTGGAAAACCCTTGAAAATACAGTAAAATTCGACCTAGGGTTTATGCCTAAAGTTCTCCCAAAAGTTCCTCCAAAAGTTGCACACTAATGAATGAAAATTAGAAAAGTATATATAGATTTTACAACTTGACGGCGTCACCTTATAGCCTGTGACGCCGTCACCTCGCCGCGATTAGGGTTCCATGATGGCCTAGATCCACATCTGACGCCGTCACCTTGTACAGTGTTCTGGGGCGTCACTCTTTAACTCAAGCCGTGACCCCCTAGGGCGTCTCAAAGGGTGACGCTGTCATCTTCAAGCTCCAAAATAGTTCTGGCCCGTCATGTATAAACTTCATATCCACCTCTTTGTCCAATCTTGACTCCGTCACCTAGCAAGGCGTGACGCCTTCAGGTATTGTTTCCAGCATGATTTTGAGACTTTGTCGTTTTCTTCACTTTTATGCTCCAAAAACGTCCAAAATGCTTCCTTTTCCAGATTTCTTCTCCAAAGTACCTAAAATGACAAAAAGAACGATTTGAGGCAATATTTGATCAAATAATTACGACTTAAAGCTTAAATGAGCCCCTAAAAGCGTAACATTTTTCGTCTCATCAAATACCCTTACACTTGAGATTTGCTTGTCCTCAAGCAAATGCGCTTTTATTCTAATCAAAATACAAGTTAGAGGTCATTTAATGCGAACATAAAAGTAATTACAAGAGTTAGTCGTTCCACTTTATTCAAAATAAGCACGGAGAAAATATACTAGCACCTCTCAAATAGTGTTTGGATACTCACATCTCTCGGGTGTTATAAACCTATATAACTAAATGGAAATGGAAAAATATCACTCACTACCTCTCATAGCAAATAGATTAACATAGGCTTGGGAAAAGATCAAAAACCTCCTCCACTAGGCATAAGCACCTAAGATAAACTATCAAAGAGGGCTTTCCAAAGGGTTGTAACGTAAGGTGTAGGGATATGATAAACACGGTTTTGTTGGATAAAGGCGATCTTTACTGGTGGCGAGTTAAAGATCTTGGTTAATTACATGTACAATGTGGCGTTGCTAAGCCAAGACTCGACTCGACTTAAGCTAATGAAAACTAATGAAAACATAAAATAAACATAAAAGGAAATGGGATGGTAGTCCGTATGTTTTTCTCTTTTCTTTTTCTATTTTTTTTGTTTCTTTTTCTTGATTTTTCGTTTTTTTTTTTGCATACACTCTTGCCCTACCATCCAAAATAATACATCATAGGGGCCTCGGTTCTCCCCTTACACTTGAATTTTTACATACTTTACAAATAACTATTCTAATGACTCGAATTAAGATAATCGAAACACTTGGAGTACTTTTAAGATATTTTGCACATGTGGGGGTAATAGTTGATGTTCTTCCCCATTACTCCATTACACTAGTACTTTAACCCATGAGTCCCAATCGTCCCAAAACAATATATACAGGATAATGACTCGACTTAGAAACCATGTAATCAATTAGATAATTAACTAAGGGTTTAAACAAATGTTGTTACAATAATGCACTAAAGGTGAGTGCATACAAGGTAGGCTAAGGCGATTTGGGTGTACATTTGGGGTGGATTGTAAACAAATTCTTCCTTTAAGTAACCGGAATGCGTTATTCAGAATTTCTTCCTTTCAGTCTTTCCAATAACTTACAGTTAGAAACGAAAAAAGATAGGCTCTGAGGGGTGTACTAGGGGTATCGTGTACAAAAAATGGGTACATCGCAAAGGTGTGGGAGAATTACTTGACCAATGAAGTCAATGTAATTATATAAACAGGTGTAAAACATGGGTTATCCTAATACCTCTTATCATGTAGTAAATCCTAACTACACGAATGTAGTCTCACTTGTGGACTTGGGATGGTCACTAACACAAGTTCTAGAATCTAAGTACAACCGGTACATACACAAGCACTAAGGCTTTTCCTAACAAATCTAGGGGCGAACCTCACATATTTGGGTGGAAAATGTTTTTAGTGGTACGGTTTTTTGTGCTAGCCATACAACTCCTATCCATGAGACGCTCATTAAGACCAAAGTTTCACTCATATATGTTGTAAAAAAATTTAAATTTGGCGCTAAAATTGCCCTAACAAGAATTTCTCTCAGTTTTATTACACACCTACCATTAAACAAAACAAAAATCAAGTGTAATTGCATTCTCTAAGGTATCATAATTTACCCCATCCCCCCTACACTTAAGCTGAACATTGTCCCCAATGTTCAAATAGAAAGATGTAAAAGTAAAGAAGGTAAAAGAATGAAAACAAATACTCCATTGATTCGTTCGGTGTGGATAATGCGATAACATGGTTAGATCTTCTTCCAAGAAAATGAACGCTAAAAGCTTCCCTTTCGAAATATAAATAATCTTCTTGTCCAATATAACCTGCTAAACCTGAGAAAACAAACAAGAAACCATGCATAACCTCGGCGGTAAAATCTACATATAAGATAAAATCCTAGAAAGCAAATAAAGATATAATGCTTGTGGAATGAATATTTGCAGATTCCTGGAGTTTATAAGTTAAAGATTTAACAAAACTTTTCACGATTCCGGCAGAAAAACAAAACTTGCAAAATTTTCCAGAATTTTACACCTGACGCCGTCAGAGTGATCTGACAGAAATCCTATGTTGGGTTTCCGGAAAATTTCTTGAAAAACTTTTACGATAATTCCTGGAATTCGTGCAAAATATTCATTATGACTTGATACAAGCATTTGACTCAAACAAATACTAATATGTATGCTAATTTAATATTGTTATGATTCATGTTCAATCTTGTTCTTATAAACAAATTTGGATTTCCCTTACACTTATCTTTTGCAAAATACCTTTATACGTAGTTAAGACAAAGATAAAAACAAAATAAAGTATTTTCACAATTTAATTTGAAACATGAACCAATGACAATAAAAATGAAACATACATACGGAAGCAAATAAAATCAAACAAACAAACAATCAAACAAATAAAACTTGGGTTGCCTCCCAAGAAGCGCTTTTCTTTATTAACGAGTCTTGTAGCTAGACTCAAAGTCACTCTCTATTACGTGACTTCATTTCGTGATATGACATATCCCTGATAGATATAATCCTTGCTATCAGGGTGGTGATGTTTCAATCGTTCGGCATTCGCAGTCACCTCTCCTCCTCTTTTGCTGCTCAAGGTTACTACCCCATCCCGACATAGGCTTTTGATTGTGAATGGTCCATACCACCAGGGACTTGGTTCATCGGGAGGTACTTCTATCTCTGAATGTCTTAAGAGTACCAAGTCTCCTTCTGTAAACTTTACAGGGTTCTTGGGCTTCTCATCAATCCCCATAGAATTCTTATCTCCACCCTTACATTCTCCAATCTCATCTTCTTTGTAATTCTTAATCCTTGCCTCCCATGCAAGGATTTTTTTTCGAACATGACCACGAAGTACACTAGAGTCCACTTCCATCTTCTTTTGCAGAATGATTTCTCTCACATATCGTGGAATCGTCGGGAACTTATCGTTTTCGTCCCCTTTTTAATCCGGATAGTACTACTTTCATAATCGATTTGTGCCCTAGCTGTAGAGAGAAAGGGTGTCCCAAGAATTATTGGCATATTCACATCATCTCTATCAATGATCATGAAGTCGACTGGATACATGAATCTGGCGACGTTGACTAACACATCTTCTGCTATCCCTAATGGGTATTCATAAGAATGTTTTGCAAATGAGAGTTTAGTGTGGGTGATGGATGGCGGTTCATTGGTTAACTAAACATAAATGGACAAAGGCATCAAATTTACATCGGAACCTTGGTCAGCCACCGCATCCAGATACTTGAGTTTTCCCATGCCGCATGGCACTTCGAAGACCTCATAGGATTCTTGCTTCATGACTAGCTTCTGTCTCATGAGGCTCTCATACAATTGTCCTCCGGGTAACGTGTCAGATTCATCGTCCAGTTTCGTCTTTTTGGACCCCTCTTTGGGTGGATGAGTACGTCGATAGTTTCTTACCCAATCGGTTATAGTCTCCTTGTTTATTTCGTGCTTCAAGTAATACCTTACTTGTTGTGATTTTGGTGGTTCTTCCATTGGGTGCTCATTAGAAGGCGCCTCCTCTCCCTTGTCTGAATTGCATTTGCTAGCCTTAGTGTTTCCATCACTAAGTGGGATGAGGTCGACTTTGTTACCCTCCTTAGTTATCAACTTTCCTTTTCCTTTATTGTCGCCCTCATGGACGACGGAGATGGCGTTAATAAATTTGGTGTTGGGAGCATCGACGTCTCTTCGCACCAACACTTTCTCGGGGGCTTTTGTTTTCATGTACTCTTTCAACAGGTCCATCATCTCCACCATCTTTTCTTCCATCTCCTCTTTCTGTCTATAAACGGCCTCCTCAAATTTTGCCAACCGTTCGGAGTTTTTGACATATATTCTCTCATTCGAGTTTCGAATGTTGGACTAAGCTCCTGAGAGGGTGAATTGGGTTGAGCATGCTTATAGAAGGATTTAGCACTTTCCCTCAAAGGTGATTCGGACTACGGTATAGGCTTTACGCTTGAGACAGAGTTGACTGTTGCTTGTCGTGGACTTAAGGGTTTCTTTCGTTTTTCAATGAGATAGTCAACCCTTTTCTCAAGTTCACTAAGGCTTTCTTCGAAGAGTGGATTAGTTTCTTCTGGTGACGAAAGTGCATTGACAGCCGAGTTTACAACACGAGAGATTCTCCACACTTCATCATCTTCGGATGCAAGCTCATCGATGATCTCCCATGATTCCTTGGCGTCTTTTTCACGCAATCTGCCCCCGGTGGCTCGATCAATGGTACGCTTGGTGTGGTAGTCGACATGGTCATAGAAGATTTGGATTTGAAGCCAAAGATCTATGCCATGATGAGGGACTTTTTGGAGTAAGTCCTTGAATCGAGTCCATGCCTCGTAGAGGGTTTCGCCTTGACGTTGTTGGAACATCAAGATATCATTCCTTAGCTTGGTGGTTCTTCCCGGTGGGAAAAACTGAGCAAGGAAACGAGTGGTGAGATCATCCCAAGAGGTGATGAATCCTGCGGGTAGACGTTCAAGCCATTGACTAGCTTGGTCTCGCAGAGAGAATTGGAAGAGACGCAATTGGGTCGTCTCTCGATTTTCAACATCAAGGTCTATGGAGTCTACTATCTTAAGGAAGTCCTTGAGGTGTTGATTTGGATCTTCGGAACGAAGTCCATGGAATGCACATCCGCTTTGCACCAACCGGATGGTGTCGGATCGCAAGGGAGGCACATTGGCTCCTTGAGTGAGCTCAATGGTGTTTCGATAGCCTTGGTGGCTAGGACGGGAATACTCTCCTAAAGTACGGTCTCTAGGAGGTTGGTCTGGTTGTGGTGGGTTTTGTGGTGGGTTGATGAGATCAAGGATATTACCACCTTCCATGATGTCGGATGGTAATGGTTACGAACAAAGGAACAAAGAAAATAGATAGACTAAAGAAAACCTATAAAAATAAAATAAAAATCTCACTAGAAAGGAATCTAATGAGTAGACCTAATAAAATAAAATTCAACCTAAACAATAACTATTCCCCGGCAGCGGCGCCAAAAACTTGATGCGCGGATTGCAGTCTACGCAAAAGGTTTTACCTCTCAAGGGAACTTGAGAAGCTTGCAATCCCCACCAGGCAGTGTACCTGACCGATGTAGTATAGTGTAGTGGCAAGTACCGGGGGATTGATCGTTCTCCACAGGGAATAGTGTTCGTTAGGATTGAAAACTACTCTAATTAGGTCTAAGGGTGAGGGATGATTCTTTTTGTATTTTTAAGGTTTTATGAAAGCAAGTAAAAATCTCGGGTTTGGAAGGAGTGGACGGAATTAGTTGCTAGTCAACTAACCCAAATAAACTACAAATGCAAAGAAAATAAAATAGCAAGAAAATAAAAGGTTGTGAAACTTATATGGAGAAAAGTGTGTTTACTTAGATTTCATTACTCCCTAGCTATCTTTTACCGGTTGATTAGTTTGTTACAATTATGTGGATGACGGGTTGTATTCCTTAATACCATTCGTGGGGGCGTGTACGATCTTCCCCAACTCTATAAGCTCCTACTTCACCCTATGGCGACACGTTTAGTATCCTAACCATGAGATCACTAGAATTCACTTATGCATTAAATACAGCCAATTAATCGTAGTACACATCCGATTCATGTTTCCTAAGACGTTCAAGCAAGTTACCAATTGGAAGTTAGCCAGTTTTCTTAAGCCTAACATCGATATCACTCATCCAACATAATTAATAGCACACCATCAACCCATATTCAATAGCTAGGTTTCATTACAACTAAGCAAACACAAGGAAAAACCTAGCCTAGCATGTTAAAGTAAAGACAAGCATAAGATATAATCAAGCAACACATAGACATATTGATTGATTTGAAGGAAGACTTATCTTTAATTAAGCATGGATGAAACAAGGGTGAAAAACCCTTGAAAATACAGTAAAATTCGACCTAGGGTTTATCCCTAAAGTTCTCCCAAAAGTTCCTCCAAAAGTTGCACACTAATGAATGAAAATTAGAAAAGTATATATAGATTTTACAACTTGACGGCGTCACCTTATAGACTGTGACGCGGTCACCTCGCCGCGATTAGGGTTCCATGATGGCCTAGATCCACATCTGACGCCGTCACCTTGTACAGTGTTTTGGGGCGTCACTCTTTAACTCAAGCCGTGACCTCCTAGGGCGTCTCAAAGGGTGACGCCGTCATCTTCAAGCTCCAAAATAGTTCTGGCCCGTCATGTATAAACTTCATATCCACCTCTTTGTCCAAGCTTGACGCCGTCACCTAGCAAGGCGTGACGCCGTCAGGTACTGTTTCCAGCATGATATTGAGACTGTCGTTTTCTTCACTTTTATGCTCCAAAAACGTCCAAAGTGCTTCCTTTTCTAGATTTCTTCTCCAAATTACCTAAAAATGACAAAAGGAACGATTTGAGGCAATATTTGATCAAATAATTACGACTTAGGGCTTAAATGACCCCCTAAAAGCGTAACACTTTTTGGCTCATCAATTATAATTACTAATTGGAAAGGGTCGAAAGATTCAACTAGTATTTTATGGTTTTCAACATATGTCTATGTATGTTGATCAATTGAAGGAGAAATCGCTTTTGTATTGAAATAAACAATAGAGTTTTAAACGTTGCAACTATTTCTTAAACTTGTTAACCACTTGTTTAAAGATTAGCAGACATAGGTCTTGAATCACATCTGTTAACTGATGAAACGTTATTTTGACGAAAACAACTACTCATTTGTTGAACTTATTAAACCACTGAGATCATTATCATATACCATCACTGAGTTATAAGAACTATCCAAGTAATCATATCTATCTCATATTTGAATTTCAAAACATTTGCATAAGTCTTCTAAATCATCTTGATTAGTTAATTGATACATAAGAGCAAACCTCAGTCCCTGTGGAACGACCTGATCTTACCAAAACTCTTTACTATAAATGAGGGTTATACTTTTACCCGTGTGTTTTGAGTAATAAGAATCGGTAAAATTAGTCTTATAAATTTAAAGCTTTCGAAACACATCAGTGTGCAATAAAACTTAAACAAAATAGACATAATATCGAAAATCACATTTGTAAATGTTTCGCCATTAAGACATTGTATCAGTTACCAATGGTTTGCAAAATTGTCCGTAGACGTCGAAACTCCATACAGAGATTACAAGAAAAAACGAAGAATACATTTTAAACGTGAAATGAAGATTCATGAGCTTCTTCATTGAGCTTCTTGGACCTTTGGATTCTTGTAATGTTCAAGATGCCTTGAAAACAGCCTTCTCTACACAAATAAGAAGATTTGATTTAATTTTCAAGCACATAATCATATATGATATATTATAATGGTAAAGAAGTTAACTTTAAAGCAGATTATCATATATGATATCATACACACAACCTACTTTTAATTACTCACCAGGAGATGACAGACTTGCTTGTATTTTAGTTTCAAGCACATTATCATATATGATATTATACACAAAACTAACTTTGTAGTACTCACCAGGAGATCACAAACTGTTTGTATTTTATTTTCAAGCACATTATCATATATGATATAGTATAAATGCTTAAAACGTAGCTTATATCATATATGATGTAGTACATAATTCTTTACAATTTTTTCAGGCAACTTATCATATATGATTTTTCACTAACAGGTCATCATCAACATGTTTTCTTCATAAACATCAACATACTCGATCTAAAGCTTACTTATCACTATAACATCATCAAATATCAAAATATCATCAAAATATCTTCTTTATAAACTGTATAAACACAATAACTTGAACAAAAATCACAATATGTTTATCACAAATAATATAAACAGTAACCTTCACCATTTATGCATAGATAATATTAAAATATGCAAATAAAGTGTTTTACATCTGAATTAGTGATGTTAAGCTTGCATTTCTTATTTTTTTTACTCGAAGCTTCATCTATAAGCTTAATCGTTAGGATTTGTTCTTCAACAACATCATCGAAATCTTTTTCTTCAATTTTTTGATGCGATTTGTGGATGATTTTTGATATGCGTGTGTGGATCTTTTGATTTGTGTAAAAGTATGTGTTATGTGTGTTTTTAGTGTGTGTTTTGGAGAGAGAAAAAATAGATCTAAAAATGTGAATGAGAAAAAAACGGGGTGTGAGTGTGATGGTGAGTGGGTAGTTGGGGGTAATTTTACCAAATTACCCTTCCGTCTTTTTAAATACAAAAAGCACCCTTCTTTTTTTAGATGGATGATTGGGATTTATCCAAGAAAAGTATGGTTTCTTAAATAACTACTATATATATATATATCTATATTATATATAAGGCGTATAAATCAAGAAAACGCCGCCTCATTTCATTATCAGCCATTTGTCCACAGCAATTGTTTTTTATAAACTAGATGTCCGCCCGTGCGATGCACGGCGTAAAATATTAAATATTTTATTATATTAGTAATATGTTATTGAATTTCAATAATATTGTAAATTTATTAGAAAATATACGTGGGCCAATATACACACACATACACATAAATTATTATTTGATTTGCTTTAATTTATAAATCTAAGTGCACATAGGAAAACCATAATTTAATTAAGCATAGGCATTTATTTTTCATGTAGGACAATGAGTCTTATATCTAATTTTATAAATTATAAATTAAATTATATTTATTATTATCAACTTTCATTAAAAGTATCCAACCCATATTCTTTTTAATATAAAGTGAGAATCAATTTTTTAATACCAAACCATAAAATTGATAAATTATATATCCTCATTCATAAGAGTGTAAGTTAGAACCCTAATATAAATTTCTTTTATATGATTTGGCATTATTATAATTATTTCATTATTTTACAATCAGAACAAAATAATTGTGAAAAATTAAATAACCGTTGAAGTACAAAAGTATGAAAGTAAACTAAAAATATTTTTCTTTCAATATTCTTATATTTTTATATGGTAATATTTTAATCATCTAATATATCATTATTATATATAAATTACTTTATATGTATACTATATGGATGTCCAAATTAAAGAAAGACGTAAGTAAGAATTAATTTGATATATTTTTTTATCAAAAATAATATTAATACGAAAAAGTTATAATTGTTTAAAGTATTAAGTTAAAAATAAAAGGAATAAAATGAGAGAAATTTTTTAATTGGTAGATATTAACCCTCTAACTTTCCTCTCAAACTAAATATCCATTTTTTTTAAAGATTTTTAAAAAGAGAAATAATGTGGTAATGACACATGTCCTTTTAAATTTTTTTGCGATTCTCTTTTAATATTAAAGTATGAATTTCGTGGTTTTCTGTCCACGTAGGCAATTTGTTTTTATAAATTTCGTGTGTTTTGTAAGAATTGAAGCTGGGTGGATTCGAACCCAGGTCTGTTGCTCCAAAGTCAAGTACCTCAACCAATGGATCCAAGTCATTAGTTGTGATAGACAATACAAACTAAAATTGATAACTAGGAAACTTATTAAAGGCATTAAAAAATTTATATTTCGTTTTTGAAAACTCAATCTCTACAGCTTGCGGGACACAAGCTACGAAACCCTAAAACATTATCCCATCTCACACAAAAAAAAAAACGAAATTCAATATCCAGTAACTAGGTCATAGCAAATGTTTAACAATGTCAGAAATCACCAGATTCACTGCCTGTTCGTTCTGCATTCGTCAAAAAAAGGTAAATCACACAAAACCCTACTGACACATGTGTTTATTAAAAAAAACTGCCATAAAGTACTTACTAATCACACTAACGTTTTATGATCAGGGAGAGTTTTATATGATTGTTGTTTAGCATCTTTTCTCATCAACTGATATGAGTGAGCGTAACCATTCATAGATCGATCACATTTAATTTACATAATTCTCACTAGGTGTTAATACGTAATATAACAGATGATGGGGTGGATTACTTTTTAGGAGAGGTAATCATGCAAATCTTATTTAAATTTGTTCATAATTCTTTTGTTGTAATAAAACAAATTCATTCATATTGAATTTGTTCATCGTGTTCCAGGCTATATTCTCTTATTTGCAGAGTCTGATGTGGCGCTCAATATATCGACTGGTGTACACAGCTCTTGAAATTTGTGAATTGTAATATTAGCTAAAATATCAGAGCTTTGTTTGAACACATGAGTTCGGTAACTCAGAATCTGTTATTGTTAACAGGTGTCAAATAATGGGTGGGCTGAAGGTGAATGCGAAGGGAAAGCAAGTTGGTCCTTTTCTGCAAAAGATGAAACTTCTGTGGATGTAGCAACTTGTCTGAAGAAGGCATAGGAGCTACCAAAGAGTATAGAAGAACATGAGAATGAGTATCAGTTAAATGCCAGTCTCTCAATTATTGTTTATATACTATGAGTAGATTTTAGTTGCTTTTAACACATAAATAATAGACTCATCTTCCATTTGTGTAGCAATAAGCATACTAAGATTTGTAAATATTAACTGCTGATATGACAAAAATGGTTCCATCTAAAAAGGCAGGAACAAAGGCGGCCCAACGCACCCATGGCATGACTTACACTGCAATATAGATGGTCAATTTGAATTCTTTCTTTTTGCATGCATGACTAACGAATGATTTAGTTACCTTTAGCAGTACTTAATCTTATCTGATATGTTAGTGTTATATTTTTCCTTTGATTTACCATTTTTGTTTTATTAGGGTGGTCGGGAAAACAATGAAACAGTTGAGGCAGCTGTACGTGAAGCATGGAACAAGGGTATCACTTAAGCAATAAGATCTCAGTAAGAATAGACATACAATTTAGTTATTGACCATTTAAGGCGTTGGTGACACGTATTTTCCGGTGAGGAAAGGTTCTCAGGTGACACTATATCAGGATGCTCACATCAGGCCTGAATTTAATATGCCAAAAATCGAACTGGATGATGGTAAGGTTTTTGAGCATATTTCCTGTTGGGAGGATATATGTCATGCATGCTGTATCATCAGCTAATAAAATGATATATATTGTGGGTTGGTCTATTTTTCATTGAGTTAAACTAATTAGAGAGCCTACTCGACCCTTGCCCCGAGGCGGGGACTTAACACTTGGTGAATTGTTAAAGCAGAAATCCAAAGAAGGGGTTAGCTTTATAAGTTTTATAAGTTGAGTAAATTGCTTAGTTATGATTCATGCTCCACTGTTACTTGAATCCTATTTGTTTTTTTCCTTTTGTTAACTTCAAAGGACTGTAAAGACTTTCATCCAGCCAAAGACGGGGACGGGTGGGTGGAACAATCATCTCAACCTTTTCTTTTCGGAGTATTCCAGAGGACTCGAAGGTGAGGATGATATATTATATAAATATCAACATTACAAGTTCTTTTATATAAATAGAAGTTTCTTGGAAAAAAGGTTACCATCAATTAAAGTAAATTAGACTTACATTAATTGGCATGTTGGGATCTATGCCTTTTTTGCGTGCAGATACATCTACCTTGGGTTGATTAAGAGTAAACTCAAAGCTGGAAGGTTAATGCATAATCTTCAAGTCCATTTGTCTTTTGGTTATCTTTCATATCCAATGGTTCTTACTTTCAAACCATTTGTCTTCTTACGTTTTTGTCCGTTTTCATATGTTTCTGAATATCACAATTGATATTCTCAATATTACAAGTGATATTATGTGATATTCAAAATATCACTTGTGATAATATCAATTGTGATATTCAGAAACGTATGAAAACGGACGAAAATATATGCAGATGTGCGCCGTCGCCCGTTGGAGTTTGAGATTGGGGATCATGTACTATTGAAGATTTCTCCTACCCGGGGAATTTTCCATTTTGGGAGGAAAGGAAAGCTGAGTCCGAGATATATCGGACCATTTGAGATCCTCGAGAGAGTTGGGGATTTAGCATACAGGTTGGCCTTACCGCCATCGCTGAGTCACGTTCACAATGTGTTTCACGTATCCCAGTTACGGAAGTATGTACCAGATCCTAGTCATATCATTGATTTCGGCGAGATCAAGATAGCTAATGACGGCACCTTCGAAGAGAGACCAATTAAAATACTCGAAAGTCGGATCAAGCAATTGAAGAATAAAACAATATCCTTGGTTAAAGTGCAATGGTCACGACACGGAGTCGAAGAGGCCACGTGGGAAACGGAGGATGGTATGAAGACTAGATACCCGGAGTTATTTTCATCTTAAGTTTCGGGACGAAACTTCTTTTTGGGGAGAGAGGATGTAATACCCGAGATTCTAATGTGTATTTTGAACATTGTGACATTGTATATGTTGTATTTGATCTGAGTATTATCCAGCATATTTCATGATCCGGTGTTGTTGAGCGTATGATTTCATGAATGTGTTCAAAATTGTAATTTTTTACTTGTAGCGCACGCTAACGACTAGGCGTAGCGCACGCTAATTGGGTTTCGTAGCGCACGCTGTGTATGAACCTTAGCGCGCGCTATACGTAGTCAACTTTGATCGGGGCTGAGGAGCTCGTAGACAAAGGCAATGTGTTCGGCAGCAGCTTCGTGGTATCGGTATCGAGGCAAGTTATTACTTGCTCAGTTATAATATTTAATAAATGGTTTCAGTTTCATTTGGTTTATAATGCATATAGCGATGATTATTATTGTGAACTCTGGGTATTCGGATCGCATATCGTTCTTTCGATTCTGGGAGGTAAATCATAATGTATATGCTTTATCTCAGTTATTGGTATGTTCGAGTATCGAGGTTACATTATGGTAAAGACGAGGATATGAGTATCTATAGTTCATTGTACGTTTGGATCGCCGAGCATTGAGGATAATCGTCGGTGATGATTGGACATCGAGGTTGCTCCCGAAGGACTCGGGGCAAGTATTCCATATTGATTATGGTTTAATGTTATTTATTTTGGTCTCGCACATTTTCTTTCATGTTGTTGAACATGAAGTCGTCCTAGTAAATTGTCATGTTGTCGTGCATGTTATGTTGTTCATGTTGATGAACGTGTTGATTTGCATATGTGTATGCATATTGTGTTGTTTATGTTGTGTAAATAATCCGATGGGATTATGAGGATCTATGCTGAGGGCGCTGGATCGAATGTCCATCATGCGTTGGTTTGTCGAGGGGTTCTCGAAACTCGCTCGGCCGCTTACGAAATTACTCCAGAAGACAGAAAAGTTTGTTTGGAAGAATGAGAGACAACAGAGCTTCGATGAGCTGAAGAAACGTTTGACTTCAGTGCCGATTTTAACTTTACCACATGGTAGTGAGGGCTTTGCGGTTTATAGTGACGCTTCGGGTCAAGGTCTTGGTTGTGTGCTTATGCAGCATGATAAGACGATAGCTTTTGCGTCACGACAACTGAAGCGTACGAGATGAATTATCCTACTCACGATTTGGAGTTGGCCGCAATTGTCTTCGCACTCAAGATTTGGCGGCATTATTTGTATGTTTCTCCGTGTCGGATTTATACCGATCACAAGAGCCTGAAGTATATTTTCAGTTAGAAAGAGCTGAACATAAGACAGAGATGTTAGTTAGAGTTGATAAAGGATTACGATTTAGAAATTCTTTACCACCCAGGCAAAGCCAATGTTGTCGCGGATGCTTTGAGCCGCAAATGGGCATCTCTCCGGATGCTTGAGGTTCTTACTTCTCAGACAAAGATTCAGCAGGATTTAATCGAGCAAGGAATATAAGTTTGGCTTCAACGAGTACAAGGACAGTTGTGTACTCTCGAAATTACTTCGTCCTTGGTTGACGACATCAAAGGGAAATAGTGGAGTGACCCGATGATCTCTCAACTGAAGGAAGATGTAACTAAAGGAAAAGCTCATGGCTTTATGGTTCACGAGGATAGTATCTTGAGATTTCAAGGCAGGCTTTGTGTTCTGAATGATTTAGAGTTGAGGCGGAGAATTCTCCGAGAAGCTCATGCTACACCTTACTCAATCCACCCCGGAACGAGTAAGATGTGCATAAACTTGAAGCGCAATTTTTGGTGGAATAACATGAAGAAGGATGTCACAGAATTTGTATTGCGGTGCTTGATGTGTCAGCAAGTCAAAATCGAACATCAACGACCAGCGGGGTTGTTGAAGCCTCTTTCCATTCCCGAGTGGAAGTGGGAAGACATTTCTATGGACTTTATCACTGGCATGCCGAGAACTAGGGCCGGAATGAATATGATTTGGGTAATCTTCGACCGGTTGACCAAGTCTGCACACTTCTTGGGTATTAAGGATACTTGGGGACCGGAGAGGTTGGCTCGAACCTATATAGCTGAAATCGTAAGATTGCACGGTGCCCCCAAGACCATTGTTTCTGATCGAGATGGACGTTTCGTATCGCATTTTTGGCAGACCGTTCATCAGGCTTTGGGTACTGAGTTGAGATTGAGCACAGATTCGTCTTTGCGAGTACGTCATAACTGTACCTTCGATTTATATTCAGGTTCGGATTTCGGGGTCGTCCGGGCCATCGGAGTGGCCACGACCGAGTCACGGCCGGAGTAGGGCCTGGTCTGGCCGAGTTACGGCCGTAAGGACCTGCCGGGTACGGCCGTAAGTGCCGAGTTACGGCCGTAAGGCCCTGTCGGTTACGGCCGTAAGCGATCGGCAGGCGCTGGGCGGGTTTGGACGAATGCCGGTTACGGTCGTAAGGCACTGCCGGTTACGGCCATAACCCTGCCGGCTATATATAGCCTGGGCTCGGCCAGACTTCATTTTTACTCGTTTTTCTCCTGTTTTCGGCGGCTGGCGATGGGAGGCTCAGGAAATCGAGTTTTTGGCAGATTCTAATCAATTCCAAGACGTTTTGGAAGATTCTTGTTGATTATATCATCATCCAATCCGTGTGTTTCGTCGAATCAAGGTATATTTCTTGATTTTCCTTCAAGTTGACTTTTCGGAGAATTTGTTCTTGATTTCGATTCTAGTCCGATTTTGATACATCGGTTGGTGTAGTATGATGTTATTAATCGTGTTCTATGGGTTGTATATCCATATTTCGAGTTTGTTCAACTCGATTAGTGATTCGAGTGTTCTTGGGAGTTATCGAACATTGAGTGTTCGATTAAATGTCCCAATGAGTTTCCCTTCGATAGTTTGGTGTGATTTCCGTTGTTTTTTACCTTGATTCTCATTGTGATCGTATCTTTGTGTTCTTGGCCATTTTGGGGGAAACCCTTGAAATTGTGTCATTCGTCCCTTCAATCCAATGACTTTAGGTCGTGCTATGGAATTCGTTTTCATTGTTGTTATTGTTGTTCGTAGTTTATTGTCGCGGGTTAACGTTCGGTGGAGTCGGCGGGTTCGTGGTCGGTTCGTGCCAACCTACTTCGGTCGATTCTCCGCGTTGTGGTTGTTCGAGGCAAGTACCTTGTCCATACTTTTCTTGTTTCGTGGATATGATGATTGGTGACCGTCTAAATGTGTTTGTTTGGTTATTTGAAACGAGTTTTCAAAAGATTTGGCTAGCCTCATTAAAGGCTCACTTTCAAAACGCGTGTGTTTTGTAAATTGTGTGGGTTGTAAGTGACTACGTGAATTCTTTGGATATGTTTGGTGTTGATGTTGCGCTTGATAACGCGTGTGTGCATATATTATCTCTTTTCGGTGCATTATGGTTTGACGTGGTGTTTTGCTAAGTGTTTGATGCCTCTTGGCGAGTTGTTGGATATCCTTGGTGTGATATATTACTTGTGCTTGATTATTTCGCGGCCAGCTCGGGAGGATCCGACGGGGCCTCGAGTGGGATTCGTGGCTTCGTCCCGGTCCTATGTGACGTGTGGTGCTTGATTATTTTGCTAGACAGCTCGGGAGGGTCCGACGGGGCCTCGAGTGGGATTTGTGGCTTCGTCCCGGTCCTAGGCGATGCGAGTACGTGTGTATGTTTTGTGAATGTGTTTGCTCACCTCGGGAGGGTTCGACGGGGCCACGGAGGGAATTCCAATGGCTTCGACCTGGATTCACGAGTGCGTGTGTATGTTTTGTGAATGTGTTTGCTCACCTCGGGAGGGTTCGACGGGGCCACGGAGGGAATTCCAATGGCTTCGACCTGGATTCACGAGTGAAACTTCACAGGTGCGTGTGTATTTTATGTCCGTCGAGGACGCACGACGTGGGTTTTAACCTTGTGTATTATGGTTGGTTTTATTTGTGAAAACAAAACCTTTGGGATGTGACCCTGTTGATTCTTGGAAAGAGAATGATTCGGTAATCCTAAATTGTTTTCTATTAAAACTCTCGATGGTATTTTAAACTGTTTTATAAATTGTTTTCCCTTGATTTGTGACCTTTCGGTTTTAGGATGTTTTACCAAACTCTTGGCTCGGGAAGTACTTTTGTTACGTTTGGATATTTGAGGATTCCTGGTCATTATTGTTCTTGGAACTTGTATTGTATGGCTCGTATTTGCACTTTGTTCTTGCACTAGCAAAACAGTGGAGTTTTGCTAACCCCCGAGTATTCGGGGGGTGGATGTCTGTTTTTGCATTCAGGTTTGGGAGCATAACACAGGGTTGGCACGAAGGATGATGAAAGATGAACGATACTAATCACACGATGATCCGTATGATGTCATTGGTTTAGATGTATTTTATTTCTGCTGCAGTATTTCTTTCCCGTTGTACGGGAGTGTGTTGTATTCGACCCCTGTGTGGGCATGTAATGTGTTTGAGTTGTATGTATTTATTGAAAGACCAAATCGGTCTACTGAGTCATTTTAGCCTTAAAGGCATAGTAGAGATGTTCGATGTTGTTACCAGCCTGGTAGATCCTTGAGGAGAGGGTCTACGGCATGTAATATCCCTGAGCGGATTGAGAGTGTTACAGAAATGGTATCAGAGCTTAGGTTGTGGAAACCTAGGCTGTCGGGTCAAGTAGGGTCTGTTGAGTTTTGTCTCGTCGGATTTTGTCTGACTGAGTCGTGTTGCGACGCGTCATCGGTGTTGGTTGGTCGTGATTAGTATCGTGGGGGGATCATCATCTTCGTGCGACCTGTGGATGTAAGTCTCCCTTCTTTGTATTGTGCCTCGTGTGACACGAGCTAATTGTTTGATTTTGTATTAAGTGATGGAATCTTTATGTAGATTCTCGGTTTCGTGATGCGTTTATGTGATTCATGTTTCATTTATATGAGGAGTGTTGTCATTATTTACGTCCTTTTGATTATGATATTTGACTGTTGTTTCCGGTAAAAGACAGGTGTTGTCTTGATTTTGAGCGAGTTGATGCGTGTCTTATGATTGTATGTAAGTGAATATTGTTACATGTGAGTTTTTAGGCATTCTAGCCTAATAGATTTTCGAAAACCTTGAGTATCTTAGAAAATAAAATTCGAGACGTACTTTTAAATGGATTGTATTTTCAAAGGCGCCCAATAGCGCAACTATCTGTTTCAAAATTCTTCCACCTTGAGGACCAAATATATATTTTTTTCCAGTAATTTTGGAAATGCTTTGCTTAGACCTGAGGGTCGAATATTTTTGAAAGTTTTTCACTAAAAGAAAAGTGTCCTCATTTTTGTTCAAATGCAAGATGATTTCCAAAGTCTCGACAATGATGTTTATTCAACTTTTTGTAAAATGATACTCAAAGATCAACTGGTGTTTCCAAACTGTTTTCAAAAGGTGGTTTTCATTTTTAAAACCCATCATTTCCTGCTTGTGGTCGGAGAAGGTGTGTATGATGTTGGTGTTGTTGTTAGGGTGTTAGCCCTCCGAATTGTGATTGAATTGGTGGTGTGAACGTTGAGTCGTTCGCCACGCATATGTTTTGTTAGCCCTTTGTGGGAGGTGTGATGACGATCTTTAATGTTGTCATTTCGTGGCGGCTTGCGTGTTATCGCACCTGTGTGAGCTGTTAAAACTTGGGTTTGTACGTTGTGTACATGAGTGATTGTTTCATGATTTTGTAATTATGTGCTGGTTATTGTTCGGGCCGTTGAGGTCGCCGAATGATACCGTCGTTGTTGTAGTGTTTGTGTGTGTATTACTTTACGATGGTAATCGTTGTATATGATATGTGTTATGATTCTTTGTTGTGCTGAGTTGGCATCTCCGCTATTTTGTTTTGCGACGTTATGCCCCATTGTATCTAGCATTTGTATTTTCGGTATGCCGAGCCGAGGCGTTTCAACCGCGATGTGCCGGGGCATGCACGTGTAATTTGTCCTTCTCGTCAGTAACGCGTTTCAAGTGCGGACTCGAGGGACACCGCATTCAGTTTTGCGGGTGGCTCACGAGACTTTCGGAGTTCGCGCTCAAAGACACGATTATCAGAATCGGCTTTGAGAGACCTTTGAAGGATGTTTCTGTCGGTTGCTTGTTGTGTTGTCACCTTGATTTCGTTGTTGTGAGTTTCGGGGACGACACTTCTTTTAGAAGAGGTCGAATATAATACCCATATTATTTTTGGCTTCTGCATTTTTCTCTTTCTCAATTCTATCGACTCGCTCGTGTTCGTTGATACTTTCTGAACTTGTTCTGTATTTCAGTTTCATCGTTCGAACGAGTTGTGATCTTGTTTTGGGTCGATTTGGTTATCGCTGTGACTTTTCCGAGTTCGGTTCGATTCTTGTGAACCTTGTTCGGAAGTAACATCTTTTGGTTCAACTAGTTCTTTTATTCGAAGTGGATCGGATTTTGAACTTCTGTATTTTCGACTCTATTGACTCGTTTATGTTCGTTGACATTTCTGAGCTTGTCCTACCCCTTGCTTTTGTTGATCGAACGAGTGTGGTATTGTTTCGGAATAACTCGTTTGTCGTTGTGACTTTTCAATTGCTATTCCCTTTCCTGTGGATCTTATGTGAATGGACATCTTGTTGTTTTCACCGGATCATATATTGTCTCAAGTCGAGATGTGAACCTTGGAGTTGTTGTTTGAATTTTATTGTTCTTCGTGATTCGAACATGATTGTTCGATTTTTGTTGTCTCGATCGTTGTGGTTCGATCGTTTGATTGTTCGGTTTTTGTTGATCTCGTTTCGTGATCGTTGAACATTTAGACTCCTTCGTAATTCCCTTAAGTTCTGGAAATTAGTCTCGTTTTCGATCTTCCAACCCTTGGGCGGTGGAATTCTGTATCTGTTCAGCGATTGGCTCGTGTTTTGATTGATGTACCTTTTGGTTGGTCAATCATATTGATTTTCGTTCGTTGTGTTTTGTGATTGTTCGGATAATCGACTCGATTGTATTGTCTGTTTGATGACGCTTGTCACTTGTTGATTTTATTATGTCTCTACCGGTGGTGTTGTGTTAGTCGTCGTGGAGCGTGTTTTCACGCCGTATATTCCTTTGCGTTGCTTGTAACGTCTCGCCGATGGGCGTAAGTTACGCGTTTCTTGTGTATCTCATTGAGTTTGCCTGGCGGGATATTGCTTCTCCCTACTTGTTTTAAGTTTCGGGACGAAACTTCTTTTAAGGAGGGTAGTGTGTAATACCCGTTATTTCGATTTCCGGTAATTTCTTTTTTTTCGGCGTAAGTCCATTTTGACGACTCTCTCATGACCGTTTCGTCATTTCGAGAATGATTAATTCTGCACTTTTTGTCATCCGAGTTCGTTTCGGTGTCGTTTTGTTGAGCTCCGTACTTTTAGGCGAGTTTTCCGCACTTGAGTTCGATTCTTGTGAATCTCGTTCGAAACTGCTGTTTCGAGTTTCCCGTAAGTCTGTTTAACTTTGTTATATGTGTTGTTTACTTCGGTTTGGTTATTCGATCACGTATCGTGATTTTCGGGCGTTTTGGGCCATTTTTGTAATTTCCCAAAGTTTGGGGTAATCACTTCAGTTGTCGAATTTTGAGCCTTCGGGTGGTCGGAATCCTATGTTCTCTTAGTGCTAGGATTCGTCTTTGCGAGTACGTCGTAACCGTACCTTCAATTTATATTCAGGTTCGGGTTTCGGGGTCGTCCGGGCCATCAGAGTGGCCACGACCGAGTCACGGCCGAAGCAGGGCCTGGCCTGGCCGAGTTACGGCCGTAAGGACCTGCCGGGTACGGCCGTAAGTGCCGAGTTACGGCCGTAAGGCCCTATCGGTTACGTCCGTAAGCGATCGGCAGGCGCTGGGCGGGTTTGGACGAATGCCGGTTACGGTCGTAAGGCACTGCCGGTTACGGCCATAACCATGCCGGCTATATATAGCCTGGGCTCGGCCAGACTTCATTTTTACTCGTTTTTCTCCTTTTTTCGGCGGCTGGCGACGGGAGGCTCGAGAAATCGATTTCTAGGCCGATTCTAATCAATTCCAAGACGTTTTGGAAGATTCTTGTTGATTATATCATCATCCAATCCGTGTGTTTCGTCGAATCAAGGTATATTTCTTGATTTTCCTTCAAGTTGACTTTTTGGAGAATTTGTTCTTGATTTCGATTATAGTCCGATTTTGATACATCAGTTGGTGTAGTATGATGTTATTAATCGTGTTCTACGGGTTGTATATCCATATTTCGAGTTTGTTCAACTCGATTAGTGATTCGAGTGTTCTTGGGAGTTATCGAACATTGAGTGTTCGATTAAATGTCCCAATGAGTTTCCCTTCGATAATTTGGTGGGATTTCCGTTGTTTTTGACCTTGATTCTCATTGTGATCGTATCTTTGTGTTCTTGGCCATGTTGGGGGAAACCCTTGAAATTGTGTCGTTCGTCCCTTCAATTCAAAGACTTTAGATCGTGCTATGGAATTCGTTTTCATTGTTGTTATTGTTGTTCGTAGTTTATTGTCGCGGGTTAACGTTCGGTGGAGTCGGCAGGTTCGTGGTCGGTTCGTGCCAACCTACTTCGGTCGATTCTCCGCGTTGTGGTTGTTCGAGGCAAGTACCTTGTCCATACTTTTCTTGTTTTGTGGATATGATGATTGGTGACCGTCTAAATGTGTTTGTTTGGATATTTGAAACGAGTTTTCAAAAGATTTGGCTAGCCTCTTTAAAGGCTCACTTTCAAAACGCGTGTGTTTTGTAAATTGTGTGGGTTGTAAGTGACTACGTGAATTCTTTGGATATGTTTGGTGTTGATGTTGCGCTTGATAACACGTGTGTGCATATATTATCTCTTTTCGGTGCGTTATGGTTTGACGTGGTGTTTTGCTAAGTGTTTGATGCCTCTTGGCGAGTTGTTATATCCTTGGTATGATATGTTACTTGTGCTTGATTATTTCGCGGCCAGCTCGGGAGGGTCCGACGGGGCCTCGAGTGGGATTCGTGGCTTCGTCCCGGTCCTAGGTGACGTGTGGTGCTTGATTATTTTGCTAGCCAGCTCGGGAGGGTCCGACGTGGCCTCGAGTGGGATTTGTGGCTTCGTCCCGATCCTAGGCGATGCGAGTACGTGTGTATGTTTTGTGAATGTGTTTGCTCACCTCGGGAGGGTTCGACGGGGCCATGGAGGGAATTCCAATGGCTTCGACCTGTATTCATGAGTGAAACTTCACGAGTGCGTGTGTATGTTTTGTGAATGTGTTTGCTCACCTCGGGAGGGTTCGACGGGGCCACAGAGGGAATTCCAATGGCTTCGACCTGGATTCACGAGTGAAACTTCACGAGTGCGTGTGTATGTTTTGTGAATGTGTTTGCTCACCTCGAGAAGGTTCGACGGGGCCACGGAGGGAATTCCAATGGCGTCGACCTGGATTCACGAGTGAAACTTCGCGGGTGCGTGTGTATTTTATGTCCGTCGAGGACGCACGACGTGGGTTTTAACCTTGTGTATTATGGTTGGTTTTATTTGTGAAAACAAAACCTTTGGGCTGTGACCCTGTTGATTCTTGGAAAGAGAAGGATTCGGTAATCCTAAATTGTTTTCTATTAAAACTCTCGATGGTATTTTAAACTGTTTTATAAATTGTTTTCCCTTGATTTGTGACCTTTCGGTTTTAGAATGTTTTACCAAACTCTTGCCTCGGGAAGTACTTTTGTTACATTTGGATCTTTGAGGATTCCTGGTCATTATTGTTCTTAGAACTTGTATTGTATGGCTCGTATTTGCACTTTGTTCTTGCACTAGCAAAATAGTGGAGTTTTGCTAACCCCCGAGTATTCGGGGGGTGGATGTCTGTTTTTGCATTCAGGTTTGGGAGCATAACACAGGGTCAGCACGAAGGATGATGAAAGATGAACGATACTAATCACACGAGGATCCGTATGATGTCATTGGTTTACATGTATTTTATTTCCGCTGCAGTATTTTTTTCCCGTTGTACGGAAGTGTGTTGTATTCGACCCCTTCGTGGGCATGTAATGTGTTTGAGTTGTATGTATTTATTGAAAGACAAAATCGGTCTACTGAGTCATTTTAGCCTTAAAGGCATAGTTGAGATGTTCGATGTTGATACAGTCTGGTAGATCCTTGAGGAGAGGGTCTACGGCATGTAATATCCCTGAGCGGATTGGGGGTATTACAGTAGAATCCCCCCAGGACTGAGTAGAGAGCGAGCTCGTCGCTGATGGTCTCGCCGCTGAGGACTATTTCGTCCACTCGGTCGATGTAATCTGCGTCGGATTCGTCTTCCCCCTGCCTGATTTTCATCATGCGGTGGGGGCCTTCTGGTCTGGCGACCTTGGCGGCAAAGTATGACGTGAAGTCACTCGCCAGTTTCTCAAAGGAGATGATTGATCGAGGTGGTAGTGATATATACCACCTATGGGCCAGCTCGCCCAATGTTAACGGGAAGATTCAGTACTTGGTCGCATTTGATGCTCCACACCCGGTCATGTAGATCCGGAACTTGCTTAGGTGGGTTTCGGGGTCCGATCTCCCTTCGTATAGAGGTGTTTTGGGAGGAGCAATCCTTGGTTGTACGGGAGCAAGATCGATGTGGACCGCGAGTGGCTTGCCCCAGTATCCAGGAGTGCTTTCAGCTCGTCGAGCTGGCGTTGTATAGCGGCCATCGCCACGGTCTGGCTGCTCGCGGCTAGGCGCTCGGAGCGGGAGCCGAGGCGATCAAGTACTGACCCCCCGGCGTTCGGAGCGGGAGCCAGACGGCTGACCTAAATTTGGCTGGGAGTTGGGTAGGCCGAACTCCTGGTGACGGACTCAGGTTCCGTCGTCTCGTGGTTGGGGCCAGAATGCCCCGGTCGCCATGATGGATCGCTTCCCAAGCGATTGAATACGGAACCGTCCGACCTTGCGAGTGCCTTTTCTCGCGAATCGGGGCTTTCTGACGATCGCTCGCCCAGTAGCCCCTTGAACTTCCGTTTGCCCATGCGGCGGATGGCCGAGGGAGTTATTGCGGGCACCGCGCATGCTCTCCGTCGCTCCTTTAGGATGGCCATAGCCTCCTCGATCTGTTCCGCGGTTTGGAACTGGTCGAGTGAGAGGCTGGGGCCACCCCTCAGGTGCGGGATCGAGAGTCTCGCGTTGCCGCGGCTTCCCTCTGCCGTCGGCTGGGGCTCGGATCGAGCCGGGATATGGTGTCCGGCGGTTCGGAGAGCGGCTCTCTTCGATGTGGTGGCGGACGTCATGATTCTGAAGGCTTTCTTTAAAGAGCAGTGAGTTTCACTTCAATTATATGCCCCGAGAACAGTGAGTGTTCTTCGGGACGGTAGGAATAAAAATGAAGGTTTAAAGATGAGCCCTTCTTCTAGCGCCAATTGTTGCTACCCAAAATATTATCCGGAGATAGATATTGCTGGAATGGTCGAGTAGCAAACAAAATACGAGAACACTTTCGTGGGAAAGTAAATAACACAAGATTTGCCGGGGTTGTTAGTCCCGGTCTTGAATGCTCTCGCGAGATGTTATTAATACAAATATTCTGGGGTACAAGTATTACTGTTAGAGTACAATTACAATGAGTGTAAAGACCCTAGTTATCTTAGCTATTGAGGGTGAAGATTGCCGGAAGAACCAGATATGATGCTCTGTGAGTTCTTGTAACAATTGTTGATGAGCTGTGACGACCGTGAGAAATCGACAGTCTCTCACGGTGTGTATTAGCTGTATGTTTGAGCTCCTGGGTTTGTGAGTCTCGTTGAATCAGTACTGCATGGAGTTCTTGCCTCTGTCGACCGTCTTCTGGATGAGAGGTGCTGAGAGAGAAATCCTGAGGTAGATCCGAGAGAGGAAGTCGGGAGCTTGAAGGAATGTATGTATTCTCTATATGGTTGTCAACTGAGTTCCCAATTAAATGGAATGAATTGCCAACCTTTCTCTATCGTGAGTGGAACAAATTGCGAACCCTTTTTCCAGTTGCTGGAAGTTCTCTATTTATAGACTGGGAGAAGCTGGGCGATCGCCTTTGCTGTATTATAATAAGCGGGCGATCGTCTTTAGCACATGGTCTGGTCCCCTTGAAGTCCGCAGGAGTTGCTGGCAGCCAGCTGAGCGGTCCAATGAGAAGTCTGCACGCGTCTGAGTCGCTGTCACGGGCGGTCCTACCTTATACCTTTCGGCGGGTTTGTCGGTAGGTGATAAGGTGGTGACAGGCTGTGGTCAACGATCCATGTTATGCGGCGCCTTTCGCGGATCTGCACATGGGCGCTGCTTTGAGATCCAGTCTTCGTAGACTTTGACAGACGAAGGTCTTGTTCGGGGCACAGGACGGTCGTCCTAGATTGGGCACCAGAGTTGATCGCTAGGTGCCAAAGGCGATCGCCTTGAGAGTCGATCACTAGATACTCGAAGGTGGACTGTTATCTCCGTTTAAGCGAGTTCGCCGTAGATTGATTGGTTGAAGATTCGGTCGCTTGTCCCTTATACCGATCGACGTTGAAGCGTATAAATCGCCGCACAACACCAACATCGCCGAGATTAACGGCGAATGGAAGGAGGATGACCTTGCTGCTGTGGTCACCGAGGAGGTCAACCACGTTGAGAACCAAGGTGGTTGGTACGTTGACACCGGTGCGACCACCCACGTTGGTACCGATAGGAGCCAGTTTAAGAACTATCAAGCTGTTTAGGGGAGGAAGCTCAACATGGGGAATCCAGCTTCATCTGAGATTATCGGAGTTGGAGAAGTGGACCTTAAACTAATGTCCGGACAAACACTCACCTTGAAGAATGTGCTTCATGTTCCGGATATGAGGAAGAACTTGATCTCGGGCTCTATACTAGTTAGGGATTTAAACTAGTGTTTGAGTCAGATAGAATTATCATAAAAAAGTTTGATAGGTTTCTTGGTAAGGGTTACCTCACGGAGGGACTCTTTAAACTCAATGCTTTGGCTATACGCCATGTAACCAAGTCTGCAAATGCTAATAAAAGTGCTACTGCTTCCTCTTATTTGACCGAGTGTTCTGATTTATGGCATTGTAGATTAGGTCATGTGAATATAAATGCTATAAAAAGATTAGTAAACTTAGATTTACTAAAATTAAATGAAGTCAATACTCAAAACAAATGTGAGATTTGTGTTGAAGCAAAAATGATGAAACTTCCGTTTCATTCGGTAAAATGGAACACAAAACCCCTTGAATTAATTCACACAGACGTGTGTGACTTAAAGTTTGTGCAAACTAGAGGTGGTAAGAAGTACTTTATCACTTTTATCGATGACTGCACACGATATTGTTATCTTTATCTTTTGAGAAGTAAAGATGAGGCTATTGAAGCCTTTAATAACTTCAAGAATGAAGCCGAGAATTAATTAGGCTGTCATATTAAGATGGTTCGAAGCGGTAGAGGTGGCGAATATGTAGCCCCGTTTGAGGAATTATGCAATGAGAGAGGTATAATTCATCAAACAACAGCTCCATATGCACCACAATCTAATGGCGTTGCTGAACGCAAGAATCGAACACTTAAAGATATGATGAATGCCTTATTGATTAGTTCAGGGTTGCCCCAGCACATGTGGGGGGAAGCTGTCTTGACAACCAACTACATATTGAACAAGATTCCACGCAAAGGTAAGGATGTTACTCCTGATGAGTTGTGGAAAGGTAGAAAATCTTCATACAAATATCTCAAAGTGTGGGGGTGTTTGGCGAAGGTTGAAATGCCTCTACCTAAACAAGTTAAAATCGGTCCTAAGACGGTCGATTGAATCTTCATTGGGTATGCACTGAACAGTAGTGCCTATCGGTTTGTTATCCACAAGTCATAAGTACCAGGAATGACTGTGAGAATAACAATTGAATAAAGGAATGTTGTATTCTTTGAAAACATATATCATTGTAAGGACAATGATAAAGTTGAGAACAATTCTAGCAATAGAGTTGAAAATGAAGAAACAAGTTCAAAACCTGTGGATGTAGATCCAAAGTCACGTAAGCGATCGAGATCTAATCTGGAAGAGGTAGAACCGAGACGTGGTAGTAGGGTTAGGACACCAAAGACATTTGGACCTGACTACATAGCATTTATGTTGGATGAAGAACCAACATCAATCAAAGTAGCTTATGCTAGACCAGACGGGTTGCTCTAGAAAGAAGCTGTTCCGAGTGAAATTGACTCAATTTTATATGCACATGGTATTCCACAGCTTAGATAACGCTTTTTAAAAACAAATATTCGAGGAGTTACCAGCACAATTACAAGTGGCCTATAATACCCGTTACTTTTTCAACCCTGAATGTTAACATACAACCCAAAAGAACTGTAATGGTACCTTGGAATTGTTGGTCTTATAGTGATGACCCATTTACTCCTCAATGCCTCCGGTCAGAAGCATCGGCAAACCTGCACCCATACATGTCAAATAACCAATCAGAACACTTCATAAGCTAAAGTTATCCAAAAGAAAGGTATAGAGATGAGCAATAATGTGCTTACTAAAGCATTTCATATTTCACACTACACGGAATTTTTTGAAAATTGAAAAGCATTATTGAGAAAAGGTGCAACTTAGAAATATGTCCAAAATTGCAATCGACATTGTCAAATTGATAAATAAGTTAAAGTTACCCAAAAGAAATGTATAAAGATGAGCCAGAATGTGCTTACTAAAGCATTCGATATTTTGCATTTACGTGGAATTATTTGCAAATTGGAAAGCATTATTCAGAAAAATAGAGGCTTAAAAACCTGTCAAATTGATAAATAACTGTGTTGGGATAAGTTTTCTGTTAAATATATAAACGTAAAAAGATCACTACAACATGCGTATAGTAGCATCACCCACCTAAATACTTCTAACACAATGATCACTCGGGTTGATGCATATTGATCATAACTATGCTTTACATCTGGCTGCCTTTTCATTTGTCATTACATTTATTGCATCAGTTCACCAATGGAATTCCAAAAGAATACCTGTTGGACATCTTTTCATTGGTCATCACATTTATTGCATCAGTTTCCCAATGGAATTCCAAAAGAATACCTGTTGGACACCTTTAACTTATACCTTGGCCAGTTTACACCTTGTCATACAGCAAAAGTGAATCAGATTCTCCCAAAAAAAATGAACGGTACACTTGAATTCAGCAACCTTCCATACCTTGAAATTATCTCTCTTCTTGAAGTCATTTCTGTTTATGTGTTACAGGTTCAAAGGGTGAAAATGCAGGTACACCATCTCTCTCAAACATGCTTCACAAATCTATGGTCATTCATTCAAATACAATTACCAGTCAAGATGGGAGAGTACAAAGTTATTGTGGTTTAAAACTGTCAGGCATCGTTGGATCAAGTCCAGGTAAACACCCTGTGCCTATCCTTTTATTCCATTATGGATTTACAGCAATATGTTAAAGATGCAATTGTAATTCATGCCTGATGCATCTTCAACATGCTTTTTTAGGACAATCCTCAGTCCCAGAACGCGCTGGGACAGTTATGCAACCAAACCAAATAGCTTCTACTTCCAAGCATGCTTTCATCCATACTAAAAGGAGATCAACAGGTACTCAATTTACCCAATAGTAGCAAAACTGAATACCTTTTAAGAAGTATTATAGATTAAGCAGAGTTTGGATTCCATAGAATTGATATTCGCCGCAACGATGCTTATTACAGGACCACTACATCTTCGTGCAGCTAAAAAAATCCCAAAAGGAGCAGCGTTTACCTCTGCAGGTAATTAGACATGTTAGCAATATTGCGCCTTTTTATTTGCTACAAGCTTTTTTATTCTACATTTTTAATAACAACAAATATGTATAACCTAAGTCCAGGATTATTCCAATCATAGGACATTAATTTAAACATCACTGCCTTTACGTGTCTATTGACGATGATGTTTTTTACAAGTACATTTTCCTTTTTTGACAAGGTGTCTCTGTTGCTTACCATAACCTTGGGCCTCCATCGTTTGAATGTCGAGGTTGCAACGCAGTCATGTGGTATGAGGAGAGAAATGACAAGGCCCGAAGGGCTGTAAATCCAACATTCTCCCTTTGCTGCCACGAGGGTAAGCTTCTTCTCCTAAGATTCAATGAAACACCTCCGCCTCTAAGCGAGCTGCTAGACTATAACAATCCTGCAACTTCGAGATTCAAAGAGCAGATTAGAGTGTATAATAGCATGTTTTGCTTCACATCTTTTGGAGCTAGAATAGACCATTCAATTAACACAGGAAGGGGACTATACACGTTTAGAATAAATGGCCAAAATTATCACCGAATCGGTTCGCTACTTCCTACAGAAGGTACTCAGCCAAGGTATGCGCAGCTTTACTTCTTTGACACTGGGAATGAAGTGAAAAACCGGATGTCAGCTTTCATTGACAAGGAAACTGGGGAAGGAGTGGATGAACAGATAGTAGGAAGCTTGATTCAAATGTTCGACCAGACAAGTGCTGTTACCATGGCATTTCGGATGGCAAGAGATTGGTGTTGGTCAGATAATTTGGCACAGTTTGAGCTACGCCTACTAAGTGACAGGAGAGCTTCCCGGCAATACAACACTCCCACCGTGCCAGAAATCGCGGCTCTGATTACTAATGACTTTGGTGATGGTATTCCTACAAGAGATATCGTTGTGAGTGACAAGGCAGAAGGGCCAAAACGTATTTCAGAATTACACCCACAATACATGGCGCTCCAATATCCATTATTATTCCCGTATGGAGAAGATGGATTCCATGACAAAATACCTTATCACAGCAACACAGGTGCCCGAAATACCAGAATGGGTGTTCTAACAATGAAAGAGTCCTACGCTTACATAATTCAGCAGCGAAATAACCAAGGGACTACTTTGCTAAGAGGTGGCCGATTATTTTGGCAATATTTGGTGGACGCATACACGGCTATTGAAGAGCAGAGGCTTAAATGGACGATAAATAATCAAGATACACTGCGTGTAGATCTCTACCATAACCTGTGTGATGTTGTAACAAGGGGTGATACAAGTGCAGCAGGGTTGGGAAAATGAATCATTCTACCCAAGAGTTTTACAGGCGGCCCAAGATATATGATGCAAAACTACCAATATGCAATGGCTATATGTCGAACATATGGAAATCCGGACCTCTTCATCACTTTCACCTCCAATCCAAAATGGCCAGAGATTGATGGAATGTTGGTGCATGTACCGGGACAAAAAGGCCATGATCGTCCAGAAGTTGGCACGCGTGTGTTCAAAATGAAACTAAATGATTTGATAGAAGACCTTACCAAGAACCATATTTTTGGTCAATCCCGCGCAGGTATTACGGCTCAGATCATAATATCAATCTGCCTACTCTTCTAACCAAATTTTGAACCTCAGCTAACGCTTTTCTGGCATTTCCTTCCAGTTGTGTATGTTATAGAATTTCAAAAAGTGGTCTTCCACACGCTCATATCCTCCTATGGCTAGAAGAACGATGCAAATGCAAAACGCCCGCCGAAATAGATGACATCATTTCAGCAGAGATGCCATCTCCAATACATGATCCAGATGGGTATAAAGTGGTGATTGAATATATGTTACCTGGACCTTGCGGTCAAGATGCCAAACACTCCCCATGTACTATCGATGGAAAATGTTCAAAGCATTTTCCTAAATCATTTGTAGGGGAAACAATGATTGACGAAGATGGATATGCTATATATCGTCGGGGGGATAATAAAGCATCCACTATCAAAGGTAAATTCAAATACGATAACAGATTTGTAGTCCCCTACAATCGTTATCTTCTTCTGAAATATCAGGCCCACATTAATGTGGAATGGTGCAACAGATCAAAGGCTATTAAGTACTTATTTAAGTACTTAAATAAAGGACTGGATAGAGCTATAGTTGTTATACAGAAGAACGTTAGAAGTGTTGGTGATGTGACGAATGTACAGGTTTTGGCAGTGGATGAGATCAAAAATTACCTAAATTGTCGGTTCTTAGCTCCATGTGAGGCAGTGTGGTGTTTATTTTCTTTTGACATCCATTACTCATATCCATCAGTCATGAAACTGAGTTACCACTTGCCTAATCAGAACGCAATAACACTACGGGATTCAGAGAGTTTACCTGCACTACTCCAAAGGGAAGGCATCGACGTAACGATGTTCACTGATTGGTTCGAGTTGAACAAGCGTGATACGGCAGCGAAAGAACTTATGTATGCTGAAATACCTAAGCACTATGTCTGGCACGAGAAAGACAAGCTTTGGAAACCAATGAAATAAAAAATACATTGGTCGAATTGTTTATTCCCATCCAGCATCCGGGGAACGCTATTATCTTAGAATGATGTTGAATGTTGTGAAAGGCCCTGAATCTTTTGGAGAGCTCATGACTGTTAACAACAGACTGTGTGCAACATTCAAGGAAGCCTGTTTTGCATATGGTCTATTGAACAACGACACAGAATGGACACATGCTATATCTGAAGCGGGTGTGTGGGGATTCGGCCCATAATTCCGTGACACATTCGTGACAATTCTGTTGTTCTGTGATGTCAGCAGACCTCTAAAACTATGGGAGGAGAACTGGGAGACCTTATCGGAGGATATCCTACACAAAAAAAGAAAACTTTTTAAATATCCTAACTTGCAGCTTACGGATGACCAACTCCGTAACTATTGTCTGCTGGAAATCCAAGAGCTATTAAATAGGAATGGAAGATCTTTAGCAGAGTTTCAAGATCTTCCACGGCCTGACCCAAGGTTACTCACCAACATGGACAACCGTCTTATTAGAGAGGACCTCGATTTTGATATGAAAAAGAGTAAGATTGAACATCAACAACTCCATTAATTGTTAAATCCAGAACAACGTTTAATCTATGAACAGGTGATTGAATCTGTCAATAATGAAAAAGGTAAATTTTACTTCGTTTACGGCCCAGGAGGAATCGGGAAGACATTTCTATACAAAACTATTATTTCAAGGTTAAGATAAGAATGGATGATTGTGCTTGCTGTCGCATCTTCAGGTATAAATTAACGCTCAAACAAGACATTTCATTATTTATGAAAAATGCGGAAACTAAAATAACTATCTGGTGTTCTTAATCTGAATAGGAATTGCTTCGTTGATCTTACCAGGAGGGAGTACGGCGCATAGCAGGTTTGTTATACCACTTGAGTTATTGGAAAATAGCACATGCGGTATAAAACAGAACACACATATGGCGGAACTCATGCAACAAGTGAAGTTGATTATCTGGGATGAAGCTCCAATGACTCAAAAATATGCTTTCGAGGCATTGGACAAGACGCTAAAAGATATATTAGGGTACCATGACCAGGATAGAAGGGCTCGAGTCTTTGGAGGCATGACGGTGTTGCTTGGAGATGACTTTAGACAAGTTCTCCCGGTTCTCCCTGTAATATCCGCAATTTCGATTTCCGATAATTTTCTTTTTTTCGGCGGGAGTCCGTTTTGACGGCTCGCTTCTGATAGTTTCGTCATTCTGAGAATATTTAATTCTGCACTTTTCGACGTCCGAGTTCATTTTGGTGTCGTTTTATTGAGTTCCGTGCTTTTTAACGACTTTTCTGCACTTGAGTTCGATTCTTGCGAATCTCGTTCGAAACAATTGTTTTGAGTTTCCCGTAAGACCGTTTAACTTTGTTAGACGTGTTGTGAACTTCGGTTTAGTTATTCGATCATGTATCGTGATTTTCGGGCGTTTTGGGCCATTTTGTAATTTCCCAAAGTTGTGGGTATCCGCATTCGTATTTGCTGTCTTGACCCTTTTATGGTTGCGTGTGAGCTTGATTGGAGCTAAAGCTCTTAGTACAATGTTATTCTGGAGCTTTCCATGCGTATCTTGAACTTGGTATTTCGATCCGAGGAGTCCGTTGTTGTAACCCATTTTGAGAGCTCTACTGCTGTGGTTTCTGGGTGCATTAGCGCACGCTAAGGGATATCCTTAGCGCACGCTATCGAGCAGCAGGTCAGAGGTCAGTAGTTGGATTCAGACCCGTTAGCACACGCTATGCTTATTGGCTAGCGCGCGCTAAGATGCTGGAGTTAGCGCACGCTACGGTTGTGGTAGCACACGCTAACTGGTAATTCGAGACAGTCCAGTAGCTACTGGACTGGGTCTGGAAGTCTCGTTAGCGCACGTTGACTTTTGGTGGTTAGCGCACGCTAACTGTGTATTTTGGCAGAACGTTTGGATCTGATGCTTCGATAGCGCGCGCTAATCAGGTAGGATTAGCGCACGCTAAGCTGTCCAGTATATAAACTGGACATCAGTCATTAATCTTCATTTTCTTCATTTCTTCTTCTTCCTCCGCGGGTTTGAGGCGTGGCGACTAGGGTTCGCGACCTAGGCTAATTTTCTTCCATTCCAAGGTGTTTTGGAGCATCCTAGGTGATTAGATCATCATCTAATCCTTTGTTCCTCGTCGAATCAAGGTAATTTTCTCCTGAATCCCTAGAGTTGAGTTTTTGGAAGATTTGTTCTTGATTTCGTTTTTAATCCGATTTTGATGAACCAATTGTGGTTAAATGATGTTGTTAAACATATCCTATGGATTGTATATCCATATTTCAGTTTGGATTTCCATTTTCGTGTTTTGTCGGGACGGATCGTGCTCTTAGCCGTTTTGGGGGAAACCCTTGAACTTTCGTCGTTTGTTCCTTGAATTCAGCGGCTTTGGGTCGTGCTATAGAATTCATTTTCATTGTTGTTATTGTTGTCCGTAGTTTATTGTCATGGGTTGGCGTTCGGAGGAGTCGGCGGGTTCGTAGTCGGTTCGTGCCATCCTACTTCGGTCGATTCTTCGCGTTCGTGATTATTCGAGGCAAGTACCTTGTCCATACAATTCCTGTTTTGTGGATATGATAATTAGTGATCGTCTCTATGTGTTTTTTTGATCGTTTGATTTGAACTTTCAAAAGATTCGGTTTAGCCTCGTTAAAGGCTCACTTTCAAAATGCGTGTGCTTTGTAAATTGTGTGGGTTGTAAGCGACGACGTGAATCCTTTGGATATGTTTGGTGTTGATGTTATGCTTGGTAATGCGTGTGTACGTATATGGCTTCATTTCGGTGCATTGTGGTTTGACGTGGTGTTTTGCTTAGTGTTTGATGCCTCTGGGTGAATTGTTTGGATATCTTTGTTGCATTGTGCTATGTGTGTGATTGTGTGGATGTGGGCGGGGCCTACGGTGGCACATGGCATGTGATCATATGGCCAGGATGCATCAAGCGATTGATTCAACCGTGAGAGCCTAATATAAACTACGGTGACACATGGCATGCGATCATGTGGTCAGGATGCAACAAGTGATTGATCCAACTGTGAGCGCCAAAGATAATATACGGTGGCACATGACATGTGATCATGTGGCCAGGATGCAACAAGTGATTGATCCAACCGTGATATTTTGTGATTTGTTTAGCTAGCCAGCTCGGGAGGGTCCTTAGAGGCCTCGAGTGGGATTTGTGGCTTCGTCCCGGTCCTAGGCTATGCATGTGCGTGATTTGTTTTATGATATGGCCAGCTCGGGAGGGTCCTTAGAGGCCTCGAGTGGGATTTGTGGCTTCATCCCGGTCCTAGGCGATGCATGTGCGTGATTTGTTTTATGATATGGCCAGCTCGGGAGGGTCCTTAGAGGCCTCGAGTGGGATTTGTGGCTTCGTCCCGGTCCTAGGCGATGCTTGTGTGTGATTATGCCGTGTTGATTTTATGTCCGTCAAGGACACGTGACTTGGGTTTTGGCCCTGTGAATTGTTTTCGGTTTTCTATTTGTGAAAACAAAACCTCTGGGTTGTGATCCCTGTTGATTTTGGTAACAGAAGGATTCGATAATCCTAAATTGTTTTCTACTAAAACTCCCGATGGTTTATTCAACCGTTTTGTAAATTGTTTCCCTTGATATGTGATCTTTCGGTTTTGGAATGTTTTACCCAAACTCTTGGTTATCGTTGTTCGTGGAATGTGGATTGTATGACTCGTATTTTGCACTTTGTATTTGCACTAGCAAAACAGTGGAGTTTTGCTAACCCCCGAGTATTCGGGGGGTGGATGTCTGTTTTTGCATTCAGGTTTGGGAGCATAACACAGGGTCGGCACGAGAGATGATGAAAGATAATCGATACTAATCACATGAGGACCCGTACATTGTCGTATTGGTTTAGTTGTATTCTATTTCTGCTGCAGTATTCTTTCCCCGTTGTACGGGAGTGTGTTGTATTCGACCCCTGCGTGGGCATGTATCGTGTTTGAGTTGTATGTATTTATTGAAAAACCAAATCGGTCTACTGAGTCATTTTTAGCCTTAAAGGCATTGTTGAGTTGTTCGATGTTGTTACCAGCCTGGTAGATCCTTGAGGAAAGGTTCTACGGCGTGTAATATTCCTGAGCGGATTGGGGGTGTTACATAAATGGTATCAGAGCTTAGGTTGTGGAAACCTAGGCTGTCGGGTCAAGTTGTGTCTGTTGAGTTTTGTCTCGTTGGATTTTGTCTGACTGAGTCGTGTCGCGACGCGTCGTCTGAGTTTGTTGGTCGTGATTAGTATTGTGGGGCGATCATCATCTTCGTGCGACCTGTGGCCGTAAGTCTCCCTTCCTTGTGTTGTGCCTCGTGTGGCACGAGCCACTTGTATGATTATGTGTTAAGTAATGGAATCCTTATGTAGATTTTTGGTTCCGCGATATGTGTTTATTCGACTCTCATATTTCGTTTATATGAGGAGCGTTGCCGTTGTTTATGTCTTTTCGACTGTTTGTTTTCCGGTAAAAGACATGTATTGTCTTGATTGTGAACGATTTGATGCTTGTACTATGATGTGTTTAAGCGAATGTCGATACGTGTGAGTTTTGGCATTTCTCGCCTATTGGATTTCTGAAAACCTTGAGTATCTTAGAAAATAAATTTCGAGACGTACTTTTAAAATGGATTATTTCCTCGCGGTACTTTCAAGGTGCCTTCTAGTGCCACGATATATTTAAAAAAAATTCCACTTTGAGGACCAAAACATTTGAGATATTTTTAATGATTTAGAAATGTATTTGACCCGAAGGTCGAATATTTCTGAAAGTTTTATTTTATCAAATGCGAGGTGGTTTTCAAAGCCTCGATAACGATGTTGTACTACTTTTTGAAAGGTGATACTCAAGATCAACTGGTGTTTCCAAAATTATTTTCAAAAGGTGGTTTTCGTTTTTAAAACCCATCTTTCCTGTGTGCGGCCCGGGAATTATTGTATGATGTTCGCACTTTCGTTAGGGTATTAACCCCGAGTTGTGATTGAATTGGCGGTGTGAGCGTTGAGTCGTTCGCCACGCATTTGTTGTCTTAGCCCTCTGTGAGAGGTGTGATGTTGATCTTTAATGTTGTTGTTCCGTGGTAATTTGCGTGCTATCGCACCTGTGCGAAGTGTTAAATCTTGGGTTTGTACGTTTGTGTATATGTGTGATTGTTTCATGATGTTTGTAATTGTGTGCTGGTTATCGTTCGGGCAGTTGAGATCGCCGAGCGATGCCGTCGTTGTTGTGATGTTTGTATGTGTGTTTCTTTACGATGGTAATCGTTGTATGTATTGTGTGTTGCGATATTCTATTGTGCTGAATGGTTGTTTATTCAGTATGCCGAGGGGTAGAGGTCGTGGTCGTGGCGACCGGATGCGTGATCGGGATCATGCTGCCGGTGATGGTATTGGTATTGGTGTTGCTACTATTTTACAGCAGGTAGCTACACAGATGACTCAGTTGACTCAGGCGGTTCAGCGTATTACAGATGTGACCCAGAGCACGGGTGCAAATCAGTGGCTTCTAGAAGTGGTTCGTATGAATCCCCCTCGTTTCGCTGGCACTGCAGATACATGAGGGTGGGATGGTTGGATTTTCCAGTTGGAAAAGATATTCGAGGTAGTTGATTGCCCAGAAGAACGTAGAGTACCGGTAGCTCAGTATCTTCTCGACAAGGATGCCGCTAACTAGTAGGAGGCTGTTAAGCCTCGAGATCGTGTTGTCACGTGGGCATAATTCCAAAGATTCATAAGAGATGAGTTCTATCCGGAGCCGATCAGAAATCAGAGGATTAATGAATTCTTTTCGGCGAAACCGCAAGATGTATCGCTATCTCAAGCTATTATTGATTTTAGCAAACAGCTCAGTTATGTGCAGGATCATATAAGGACAGAAGAAGATAAGATCTGTCATTTTAGTAGGAGAATGAAGCCGGAGATTCGTCAGTACATGGCGGGTCTCACTTGTACTTCCTTGAGAGATTATCAGAATAGGGCGTTAGCCTATGAGCTATCCAGATTATCGACTGAGAATATGTCTCGCTCGAAGAAACAGAAAACCGTTGGGAACTTTTCAGGAAATCAGGGGAGTGGGCCCCTTGAGGTTGGGACTTCGTATCGTCATCCCAAGTTGGTTCCTCGATCGCGTGATCAGAGGGGTAGTACCCCTGCAGTGAGTAATGTGAGCAGCTCGAAGATATGTTATAACTGTAGTCGAGCGGGCCATACTGCGAAGAATTGCCGTTCACCGTTAGTCAGCTGTTTCGAGTGTGGCCAGGTGGGTCACCGAGCCGTGCATTGCGAGACGGTAGCTGAGGGATTTGGGGATCGAGGTTGCGTCTCTGATCCGAAAGGACACGGAGATGCCTAGTGTGGTCTTTGAGGATTTCGGCGTAGTCCGAATTGTTTGTGATTGCCCTTGTGAATCGTTTTGTGTTTATTTTCTGTTTTCTCGACTGTGCGTGTTTCCTTGTAATAAGTGTTTTGTGTTTTGTGACTGTTCGAGTAATTGACTTGATTGTGTTATCTGTTTGATGACACTTGTCCCTTGTTGGTTCTATTATGCCTCTACCTGTGGCGTTGTGTTGGTCGTCGTGGAGCGTGTTTTCACGCTGTATGTTCCTTTGCGTCGCTTGTAACATTTCGGTGTTGGGCGTAAGTTACGCATTTCTTATGTATCTCGTTGAGTTTTCCTGGCGGGATATTGCTTCTCCCTACTTGTTTTAAGTTTCGGGACGAAACTTCTTTTAAGGAGGGTAGTATGTAATATCCACAATTTCGATTTCCGATAATTTTCTTTTTTCGGCGGGAGTACGTTTTGATGGCTCGCTTCTGACAGATTCGTCATTCTGAGAATGTTTAATTCTGCACTTTTCGACGTCCGAGTTCGTTTCGGTGTCGTTTTATTGAGTTCCGTGCTTTTTAACGACTTTTCTGCACTTGAGTTTGATTCTTGCGAATCTCGTTCGAAACAATTGTTTTGAGTTTCCCGTAAGACCATTTAACTTCGTTAGACGTGTTGTGAACTTTGTTTTAGTTATTCGATCACGTATAATGATTTTCGGGCGTTTTGGGCCATTTTGTAATTTCCCAAAGTTGTGGGTATCCGCATTCGTATTTGCTGTCTTGACCCTTTTATGGTTGCGTGTGAGCTTGATTGGAGCTAAAGCTCTTAGTACAATCTTATTCTGGAGCTTTCCATGCGTATCTTGAACTTAGTATTTCGATCTGAGGAGTCCGTTGTTGTAACCCGTTTTGAGAGCTCTACTGCTGTGGTTTCTGGGTGCATTAGCGCACGCTAAGGGATATCCTTAGCGCACGCTATCGAGCAGCAGGTCAGAGGTCAGTAGTTGGATTCAGACCGGTTAGCGCACGCTACGCTTATTGGCTAGCGCGCGCTAAGGTGCTGCAGTTAGCGCACGCTACGGTTGTGGTAGCGCACGCTAACTGGTAATTCGAGACAGTGCAGTAGCTACTGGACTGGGTCTGGAAGTCTCGTTAGCGCACGCTAACTTTTGGTGGTTAGCACACGCTAACTATGCATTTTGGCAGAACTTTTGGTTTTGATGCTTCGATAGCGCACGCTAATCAGGTAGGATTAGCGCACGCTAAGCTGTCTAGTATATAAACTGGACAGCAGTCATTAATCTTCATTTTCTTCATTTCTTCTTCTTCCTCCGCGGGTTTGAGGCGTGGCGACTAGGGTTCGCGACCTAGGCTAATTTTCTTCCATTCCAAGGTGTTTTGGAGCATCCTAGGTGATTAGATCATCATCTAATCCTTTGTTCCTCGCCGAATCAAGGTAATTTTCTCTTGAATCCCTATAGTTGACTTTTCGGAAGATTTGTTCTTGATTTCGTTTTTAATCCGATTTTGATGAACCAATTGTGGTTAAATGATGTTGTTAAACATATCCTATGGATTGTATATCCATATTTCGATTTGGATTTCCGTTTTCGTGTTTTGTCGGGACGGATCGTGCTCTTAGCCGTTTTGGGGGAAACCCTTGAACTTTCATCGTTTGTTCCTTGAATTCAGCGGCTTTGGGTCGTGCTATAGAATTCATTTTCATTGTTGTTATTGTTGTCCGTAGTTTATTATCGCAGGTTGGGATTCGGAGGAGTCGGCGGGTTCGTAGTCGGTTCGTGCCATCCTACTTCAGTCGATTCTTCGCGTTCGTGATTATTCAAGGCAAGTACCTTGTCCATACAATTCCTATTTTGTGGATATGATAATTAGTGATCGTCTCTATTTGTTTGTTTGATCGTTTGATTTGAACTTTCAAAAGATTCGGTTTAGCCTCGTTAAAGGCTCACTTTCAAAACGCGCGTGCTTTGTAAATTGTGTGGGTTGTAAGCGACTACGTGAATCCTTTGGATATGTTTGGTGTTGATGTTATGCTTGGTAATGCGTGTGTACGTATATGGCTTCATTTCGGTGCATTGTGGTTGGACGTGGTGTTTTGCTTAGTGTTTGATGCCTCTTGGTGAATTGTTTGGATATCTTTGTTGCATTGTGTTATGTGTGTGATTGTGTGGATGTGGGCGGGGCCTACGGTGGCACATGGCATGTGATCATGTGGCCAGGATGCAACAAGCGATTGATCCAACCGTGAGAGCCTAAGATAAACTACGGTGACACATGGCATGCGATCATGTGGTCAGGATGCAACAAGTGATTGATCCAACCGTGAGCGCCAAAGATAATCTACGATGGCACATAACATGTGATCATGTGGCCAGGATGCAACAAGTGATTCATCCAACCGTGAGATATTGTGATTTGTTTAGCTAGCGAGCTCGAGAGGGTCCTTAGAGGCATCGAGTGGGATTTGTGGCTTCGTCCCGGTCCTAGGCGATGCATGTGCGTGATTTGTTTTATGATATGGCCAGCTCGGGAGGGTCCTTAGAGGCCTCGAGTGGGATTTGTGGCTTCGTCCCGGTCCTAGGCGATGCATGTGCGTGATTTGTTTTATGATATGGCCAGCTCGGGAGGGTCCTTAGAGGCCTCGAGTGGGATTTGTGGCTTCGTCCCGGTCCTAGGCGATGCTTGTGTGTGATTATGCCGTGTTGATTTTATGTCCGTCGAGGACACGTGACTTGGGTTTTGGCCCTGTGAATTGTTGTCGGTTTTCTATTTGTGAAAACAAAACCTTTGGGTTGTGATCCCTGTTGATTTTGGTAACAGAAGGATTCGATAATCCTAAATTGTTTTCTACTAAAACTCCCGATGGTTTATTAAACCGTTTTGTAAATTGTTTCCCTTGATCTGTGATCTTTCGGTTTTGGAATGTTTTACCCAAAATCTTGCCTCGGGAAATACTTTTCGTTATGTTTGGATCTTTGAGGATTCCTGGTTATCGTTGTTCGTGGAATGTGGATTGTATGACTCGTATTTTGCACTTTGTATTTGCACTAGCAAAACAGTGGAGTTTTGCTAACCCCCGAGTATTCGGGGGGTGGATGTATGTTTTTGCATTCAGGTTTGGGAGCATAACACAGGGTCGGCACGAAGGATGATGAAAGATGATCGATACTAATCACATGAGGACCCGTACATTGTCATATTGGTTTAGTTGTATTTTATTTCCGCTGCAGTATTCTTTCCCCGTTGTACAGGAGTGTGTTGTATTCGACCCCTGCGTGGGCATGTATCGTGTTTGAGTTGTATGTATTTATTGAAAGACCAAATCGGTCTACTGAGTCATTTTTAGACCTAAAGGCATTGTTGAGTTGTTCGATGTTGTTACCAGCCTGGTAGATCCTTGAGGAAAGGTTCTACGGCGTGTAATATCCTTGAGCGGATTGGGGGTGTTAAAATCCCAAAAGGCAAAAGGCCCGACATTGTCCAGGCGTGCATAAACCGGTCTGAGTTGTTGAAATATTTCAAGGTCTTCACCCTTACATGCAGCATGCGTGTCAATGAGTACAGTGAGAATGGGGATATTGATACACGGAAGCATGATTTTAACAAATGGGTTTTGGCAGTTGGGGACGGCAAATTGCCAGCAAAAATAAAAGAAGAGGAGGATGAGGCGACTTGGATTGACATTCCCGACAACTTCCAAATCAAATCTTGGGAATCTCCTATTAAAAAAATTGTCGAAGAAACTTATCCTCATTTTACCACACGTCAAACTGACAATGAGTATCTCAAAGAAAGGGCAATTCTAACTCCCCGGAATGATGATGCTGATGCCATCAATGAGTATATGTTTAAAAAGTTAGCAGGGGAATCTGTTACCTACAATAGCGCAGATGAGATTTGCAAGGCATCAACCGACACTCTAGACTAGCAAGACTTATATCCGGTAGAGTTTCTAAATTCCTTAAATTTCCCCGGGATGCCACCACATGCCCTCCACTTAAAAAAGGAACTGCCTGTAATGTTATTGCGGAATGTGAATCCAAGTAAAGGACTATGTAATGGGACCAGGTTGCTAATCACTGATCTAGGCCAGTTTGTTATACACGCCAAGATCCTTACAGGATCAAATATAGGGGAAACCGTCGTTATACACAGGATCATACTCACATCCACACAATCAAAATGGCCATTCGTGTTGAAACGACGATGGTTCCCTATAAGACCATGCTACACAATGACCATTAACAAAAGTCAAGGGCAGTCACTTAATTATGTTGGCCTCTATTTGCCAAATCCCGTGTTCAGTCATGGACAACTTTATGTGGCACTATCTAGGGTTACAAGTCCTGATGGACTAAAAATCCTAATGATAGAAGACGAAGACCCGTTACTGAGGCACTGCACCCGCAATATTGTTTTCAGGGAGACTTTCAACAACCTATCTTAGGATACCTACGTAATGTTTTCATAATGATTATGCAACATAGATTTACTTTCAAACAAATTACTAGCACAATTTCACTCCAAAACCCACATAATTGTTACATTTTAGGCTTTTTTACATGATTGCAGATATAATATTTATTTAACCATATTGAATTATCTTGCTGCCTTTTTCAATCATGAACCATCCTTGAATCAAAAAACAAATACACATGTATCTCATTTTCAAGTCTGATTTTGTCATCTTCTATATTAATCTTATCTTATCTATAATATTAAAAGATTCAGTATATATAATAAATGGGGAGTCTTAAAGCTATAAGTCAAGTATCAAAATTATATTTATTTACAGGAGGAGAATGTCACGAGAAAGATGACTAGGAACTGTTGCTGGCGTTTGAGGCATACAAACCATTCGATAGTTACAACTCCAAAGACATGCAACCAACTGAATGTAACCATCGAGTATACAAACCATCATGCAAATACTTCCAACTTTTTGTGCACTAAATAAAAAGACTTCTAATCTTCATTTCCACCCAAACTTGCAAGCGTTATGTCCTTTCATTTGCTCATTCATTTACAACCAATATTTCTTGATGACTATAAGTACGAAACTCTCATTAGCTTCACCAAACAATATATGCACATGGTATCAAACACCAACTACATCTATCCTAATCACATCCTCCATCTCATACTCTTCTCAAAATTAAAAGGAAAAAGCAAACAAGATCTCAGATCGGTGTTTGGATTTAACAAAAACGAGAAAGATAAATAGATCTCAATTTATTTCTTTTTGGTAATCTAAGATTCGTCCAAAGACAAAATCCAAAGAGATTAATCATCCAAGATCTGTTAGAAGAACACTTCGAAAATCAATAAGAATGAACAAAACCAACAGTTTTGATTAGGTTGTGTGTAATGACAACATAGCGTTTGAAATAACATATTTTGTGTTACAATGATGAAGGCCATTCATGTATTTGAATAAAAAACAGGGAACATGACAATAAGAAGCTATGATGAATTCATAGTACTAAGAAGAAGAGATACCATAAAGCAGGAAGAGAAAACACGAGCAAAAGGACAGCAACATGGCAACATATATAACTAATCCATGACAAAACCAATAATTCAAGAGAAGGATAAAACACAGGTACATTAGTCAAACAAGAATCGAAGAAACAGTAGCCAAAACGACTCAAGAACAGAAATATCAAAACAATCTTGATCCTTGAATGTGAAACATAATGTCAAAGAAAAAAGTAAGGAAACAAAAACGATACCAAAAACATAAATGATAGAAGATGATCAAAGCGCCGCACCAACACAGCCATTCATAATGAAACGGAGAGAATTTCCTGTCAAACCATGCTACGCAATGACCATTAATAAAAGTCAAGGGCAGTCACTTAATTATGTCGGTCTCTATTTGCCATGTCCTGTGTTCAGTCATGGCCAACTTTAATAATTTGGCACTATCTAGGGTCACAAGCCCTGACGGACTCAAAATTCTAATGATGGAAGACGAAGACAGGGAGCTCAAGCACTGCACCCGAATATTGTTTTTAATGAGGCTTTAAACAACCTATCTTAACATACCGAGGTACTCTTTTGATAATGATTTACAACTACTGGGTCTCTATTTCTGTTATAAATAATTAACAACTTTCTCACACATTCAATATTTCGCGTTGCTCTACAGGATGAATATCCGGCACACAGGCCGTTGTCTTTTAAAAAAAAAGAACAATCATGATTCACAGATAATAAAAAACAAATGTTTTGACCCAGGTAGTTCCATTTCTCATTTCCATTTCCAATGTTTTAAAAGGCGCGAGGCGAGTTTGAGGCGTTCTGGCCGGACGAGGCAAGGCGTAAGCCTCGAGACGCTATGAGGCGTAAGCTTCAATTTATTAAAGGAAGTCATAAAATCCGTGTGGAACTTTCGTATATTGATAGAAATTACTAAAATAAATAAATAACTTCACAAATACAATATCAATCCCAAATAATCATAAAAAAATAACATCACTACATCATCATAAAGTTGTCGGTCATCAAAAATAACCCAGTTCAATATTTTATTTTGGTATTAAAAATAAAAATTTTTATTATAAGAAACCAAATTCAGTGCAGCGAAAAAGAAAATTGAGAAATTGATGTTCTTTATTTTTTTGAGAACTTGATGCTTGAAGTCTGCTAGCAGTATTTCATTTCACACAAATTGGTGCTATTTATTTTATCATCAGACCTCAATAAAAAAATAAAATAAAACAAAATAAAACGTAAAAGATAAAGAAATTGTGCTTTGTTTTTCCCAAAGAAAAGCACTATAGCATAAAAAGAAAAAACAAACGAGTGCAAGTAGTATGCGATCATCCAATAATTAAGTGCTGGAAAAAATTATGTCAAAAATATTTATTGAGCAGCATAAGAAATTGGTTTAAGTCAATATTTTATAATAAAAAATTGAGAGCTGGAAAAATAAAATAAAAAATAAAATAATCTACACAATAATTAAAAAAGAAGAATAATGAAAGAGAGAAAACGAAAGAGTTTGAGTTATTGGTCAAAAAAAAGAGTTTGAGTTAGAAAATACAGAACAAGTACATGATTGTAATTATATCCCGTCAGTTACAATCGCTCTGATGCGTTTTTAAGTTTTTTGTCTCTTTCTGTTAGCCCAAATGGTTGTTTCTCTGTCTTGCTGGCCAATTTATCTACGGCTAAAATTAAAAAAAAATTCAGCGGTCGTTGACAGCCTCTTGCACCTCCAAGGCTAACGCCTCAACACGTCCGCCTTACCAATGCCTCGACAGAGTGAGGCGTAGGTCTCAATTTTTTATTAATTTTTATGCCTCGGAGCCTTTTTAAACACCGTCCATTTCTCATTTCCATTTTCTAATACCATAGCTGTACGGTGAGAATTTCTGCACATGCCACACACAATGAAAATGAAAAACAGAACGAAAGAAGCTTAGCAAATCGACTCTTATCCTGCTCCATATGTAAAAACTGTTTATCAATACCCTGTGTGTCAGCTTAATCATGTAGCGTCTTTTCAAGAAAACCTAAAAAATCATTCTAACTGATATTCCTAAGTAAACACCTATACGCCTTCTTACACCCTATCCATGTCAACCCAATAGTACCATTTAACACTTTTCAAGAAAATTGATAATCAGATATATAAATATACATTCGTAATGATCCATCAAGGATGTCAGCTAACCTCTCCAGGTGTGATGAGCCTCTTTGCCTAAGCATCTGATATCATGATGTAACCTGTCCTGCACCCCAGAATCAATCACAAACCCAATATCAGATCACTTATAATACGGGAAAATCACCCAACAATGAAAAACTAACCAATCCCAACCCCGTTACCAAACACCCAACAATCAAAAGCAATCAAAACAATAATTAAAGCAGTTAAAGAAAATCATAATAACAAACCATAAACAAAGAAAGCAGAACCCTTTTCAAAGCAATCAAAAACAACATTATTTCATCATATTAGAATGCAAACCTGTAAATGGGATCTTTAATTGATGTTTGAAATCAACCCCTTATGCATCCCAGGATTACTCCCACAATATATACTTTGTTAATCATGTTGGGGAAATTTATCAAACGGTAGGATTGTTCATTTGAGGTGAAGAGGAAAAAAGAAAAAAAAAGAAATGAAATTAATTAACGAAAATAGAAGTGGGTGTTTGTTTTGAACAATTATTTATTCATTTAGTACTTAATTTATTTGTTACAATACCTTAATAAAACTATAATATGTTTGCAATGTATGAAAATAGATCTAATATTGAGACGATCTACTATCAATATATTAGATTTTAAATGCTTAGTTACAAATTTTATTAACGGGATGCCAGATATAACGACACAATTGTATCATATAAAAGACAAAAATCAAACCTGCTACGTCATTTTTGATTAAGTTGTGTGAAATGACAACAAAGCGTTTGAAATAACATATTTTGGGTTACAATGATGAAGACCATTCATATATTTGAATCAAAAACAGGGAACATGACAATAAGAAGCTATGTTGAATTCATAGTACTAAGAAGAAGAGATACCATAAAGCAGGAAGAGGAGACACCAGCAAAAGGACAGCAACATGGCAACTTATATAACTAATCCATGACAAAACCAATAATTCAAGACAAGGAAATTAGGAAAAAAAATTCAGAAAAAACAATACCGGAAGCATTCTAATCACAACATTCTGTTAGAGAATTGACTTCTTCCTCAACCTGGTCCAAAGCCTACAAAATCCAATTGATACACTGTTATTTTACTACCCAAATGAACGAGAAAAGGGAAAGAACAATCCAAAGATAAAAAGAAAGATACCTTCTAAATCTAACTTTTTAAGAACATTATGTTGGCTAATGAAGCAATACAGACCATTAGCAACACAGACCAAGAAGGTACAAGATATCCACTGACTTGGCAAAACACCAATCAGTACATCTCGGCTAAAAATCACTTTTTGCTCCCATAAAGATTTGCTTTTTCAATGTTGGTCCCATGATTATTTACTTTTCCAATTTGGTCCTGTAAGTGCCAAAATTGTCCAATTTAAGGCCAATTGTCGCTGAAAATACTAAATTAGCCAAAAATTATCATGTGGTACTCAAGTGAACTCAAAAATTGGCAGATTCTAGCGAGAATTATAGACATGACATAAAATAGCTGAAGTGAATTATGTTTGTGTCCATGTGACATTTAAATAATTAGTAAATTAAATTATTTTATTACTCGAGATAAATTACTAAAGTTTGTGCCACTTAGTGAACCAAAAGATAACTAAAATAAAATTAAAATTCACAAAAAATTACTTACAAGCAAACCGCGACTATTAGGATTTCTTTGAAAAAACCTAAGTAACTGTAAGTTTTAATTTTGTTTTATTTATCTTTTTTCAAACGAGAAGCGAATAAACAGTAGCCAAAACGACTCAGTAACAAAAATATCAAAACAATCTTGATCCTTGAATGTGAAACATAATGTCAAAGAAAAAAGGAAGGAAACGAAAACGATACCAAAAAAATAAATGACAGAAAGATGATCGAAGCGCCGCATCAACACAGAGAACAATATACGGAAATATGGTGCCTCATATTTCTAATACAAAATGAGGAGGCAAGCAAATAAGCGTACTTTTAAGCGGCTCGCGGCGGCTACCGGTGGCTGATCAATTGGAGAAAATGTGGTCAAAGTCCAAAGAGTGTGTAGGAGATGAGTTAAAATTAGGGTTTAAATTTTTGTTTTGTTTTCTATGGGTAGAACCGGGCGTGAGAACTCCTTTATAATGGATTTTATAGGCCAACCATTATAAATTCCCAATAATAAAGTCCATCGGTGGGACATTTGAAAATTTCATTCAAACAATCCAATTTTTGTATTAACCTTTTCAATACCCAAATCGAGTCCAGTTTCATTAGTTCTCACATACAAATAAATGTTTAAATTCATCTATTTAGATTTTTGCTTAAATTTTCGGTTACCCAGGAACAAATAAATGTTTAAAATTATATAAATATTAGATGCGAAGTTCAATTTATTAGACATATAATCTCAAGTAATGAACGCACGGTTTGCGAAATTACATAACTATCACTGGCGAACCTTAAACGTAAATAAAATTAGGAGTCAAATTAAGAAAGGAGATTAATGAAATTTTTATTCCCTTTTTGATTTATTAATAATGTTAATAGGAAATGTAAAATTAAAAAAAAATGGTTAAAATTTATTTAATACCGATTAAATGATACTTCCTTATTCCTAAATAACTCTTGGGTTCGATTTTTTAGATATAAGTTTGATGGGTTCAATTATAATGTTCCAAACATATGTTCCATTCATCTACAACAACACTCGAAGAACACAATACTAAAACAAATATTTCAGTCTATTTTTCGGTTTGTACATAAAATCCAAAGACCTTTACAAGATCCAAAACACGAAAAAGTTACCATCCAATCCATAAGATATTACAAGACCATAGCAGATCTTAAACACACGAAAAGAAAAAAACATCATAGATCTGTGAAATGTTAAACTTCTCTTTCATACCCGAAAATAAAGAAAGGAATTATAACAAATCTGTTATATCCTATCTTTGTTTCGTTCAAAGAAACACATAACGAAGAACATAAACCAATACCTACCCGAGACATTGGTTGTTACAAGATCTTGAAGCTTAAATTTCTTGAGCACTTCATAGGTTATAAGATTCGAGCAAAAGCTTATTTCTATTTTCTGCTACCATATCTGTACTGTGAGAATTTCTGCACATGCCACGCACAATGAAAATGAAAAACAGAACGAAACAAGCTTAGCAAATTGACTCTTATCCTGCTCCATATGTAAAAACTGTTTATCAATACATGAAGCATAGCTTCTATTATTTATACGAAATCTTAAAAGAGAGAACAAAACGAAAATAACAAGAGAAGAACAAGAGAAGCACAAAACGATAATAACAAGAGAAGAACCTACCCGAGACCCTCCAAATGATCTTGAAGCCAAAGATTCGAACCAAGCTGAAACTATAGACAAGATTTTGGGCACGGTTGTGTTTTGTTGTTCCATTGAAGGAAAATAATTTGAAGTGGGTTTGTGATTCATATAAGCAGCAGGAAACCAAAAGGGTTTGTGACTCATTTGGCTTATTGTTCAGATTGTTTTTTTTAAGGTTATCATGTTTGTGATTAGGGTTTTGGGATACATAAGTGGCCACCCATCGTCGTCCTCTCGAAACTGTAATACCCCCAGAGCCATCCGGGAATATTACAGCGCCATGGGGGCCGAGATAGAACCCACAAGGCTGAAGGAAATTTTCGCAAACAATTACAAATGCCCAATAGGCTAACGACGGTATTATCTATTTAAAACATTCGAAGACTTAAAACTCGTTTATCGAAAACCGTCGTAAAAACTCATTTGAAATCGCAAGGCCAAACTGCCGACACTCAAAAGTCTAGAAAACGATTTCCAAAGTAACCTCAGTTACCAGATACCAAAAGAGCATTTTAAAAATACTCACGCAGCGGAAAAAGACCAACCATAAAGATACTCTAGCAGCGGAATACAAGAACCAATCAAGAACTCAATGCACAAAACATGTCCTAACCAGTATCCTCCGGGAAGCTCATCTCTTCACGACCGCTACAAGCTCGATACTCCAAGAACCTAAAAAGAAATCCCACGATGGGGTCAGCCATAATATCCAACGATGATAACCGACACATCACATTAATAATTACATACCAATGAGATCACAACATAAGAATACGACCAACGTAATCTTACCACCATAACTTTACTTACTCAAGTAATTCTCATCAGAATAACCATTATCACAGTTTCACATCTTGTACTCGATTAACCAATAAACTCGAACATAATATCTGTATTGTACCTCAAACAATACTCAAGATTCTCAAACTATCATCACCAACTCACGATACGGAAATATACCATTTCTGACCAATACGATCCATCGAATAACATCATCAAATCCCAAAACGATAATCGATTGTCCATCAAAGATAAATACCAAAGGAAATACGGAACATACCTCGAGATATGAAGTGCCACGACAATCATATCAGTCTAATCCGAGATCAGATCAATGCAATACGGACATGGTCCTAACACAAGACCTATAAATGCATACTCATATGACAACGTCAATATGATCACAACAATAACAATGATGTATACTCAATGGAAATCCGACGATCCAGCGCCCTCAGCCTAGATCCCCTTGATGATCCTATCAGATCATCATAAGGTGGATAACCAACAATACACATATGAACAACAACACATGATAAAATCAATGATGCGAATTCACAAGATTCCATCAACACAATACTGGTAATCCAACGATCCAGCGCCCTCAGCATAGATCCCCATGATGATCCCGTCGAACCAACGCATGGTGGACATCCGATCCAGCGCCCTCAGCATAGATCCTCATGATCCCTTCGGATCATTTACACCATAACAATGCAATTATGCATACACATATGTAAATCAATATGTTCATCAACATGAACAACATATAAATCAAAACATGAACGACACTATGATGACACAACTAGGACGACCTCATGTTCAGCAACATGAATGACAACCTGCATGATCAAATCACTAACATTAACTGAATCGATATAAGATACTTGCCCGAGTCCTTCGGGAGAAATCTCGATATCAAACCATCACCGACGATTATCCGCAATGCTCGGCGATCCAAACGTACCATGGACTACAGATACTCATATCCTCGTCTTTACCATAATGTAACCTCGATACCCGAATATGCCAATAACCGAAATGAGTCATAACCTTACGATTTAACTCCCATAATCGGAAAGACAGCACATAATCCAAATCTCCAGAATTTGCAGTAATAATCATTACTATATGCATTATAAATGAAATGAAACTGAAACCACTCATTAAACATTATAACTGAGCAAGTAATAACTTGCCTCGATACCGATACTACGAAGCTGCTACCGAACACATTGCCTTTGTCTACGAGCTCCTCAGCCCCGATCAAAAGCAATACAACGGTCGTAATCCATGATCAATTATCGCAACCTAATGCAATAATCAAATGACAACAGATCCGATAATAATCAACAACCGACAAACCAACCCATCGAACTCAACGGTTTAACAAAACCTCGAATAAAAGCACCCAGAACAAACCAAATCAAACTATCACGAATTCATAATCACAACACAAAAATACTGCACTGTCTGCCTACTTAGCGCACGTTAAACGCATAACGTAGCGTGCGCTAAGTTGCTCCCGTTAGCGTGCGCTAGCCCGTAAGCTTAGCATGCGCTAATGCTGTACAGTGGCATGCATTCCAAGCATCGACTAACATCTTGCGACTACGAATCCGAATGAAGGGAGACCTAAATCTCCATATCTCTTGAAGATAAACGACACCATAACTATCACAAGGATCATATCAATGTCCATATATCAATAACACATCAACAATCAAACCGACTTGATAACAAGGATCATATCATACTCAATCTGTAATTCAACCTAGTATCATGATTCATCTCATCTAAATCGACCAATATAATTACCAAGATTCAGAAATCCATCTTAGATCGGGTTAAATGAATCAACATCCTTATAGTATGAAGAATCTTAACTAACATCCGAAACTCTTATTAAAATTCCATTGAATCTCATATAACATCATCATCTGATTATCCAACATGCTCCTCACATGTAATCATCCAAGAAAAACGAACCACCATCAAGAGGATACGAAAATTACCTGGCTTGGATGAACCAAGAATAAGAACACTTGACTCCATTCCAAGAATCATGAATAACTTGAAGAACAAGGCTTGAATCCATGATATCCATCTTAATCTTGTTAAAGATCATGATCTCACAGTGTTTGGGAACCTCAAGAACCTCCCAATGCTCTATCTATCGACTGAAGGGGAAAGAATAGACTAAATGTATCTCAAAACCCGTCTGTCCCCTTATATAGAATACATTACTAGCGTGCGCTAACATCTCATGTTTAGCGTGCGCAACAGCCATAGCGTGCGCTAACTGACTTTGTTAGCGTGCGCTATCGCGGTCCAGAGGCCACTATCTGGCTTCGTACATGTGCTTGCGTACGTAATGCCCATGCATTAGCGTACGTAACTTACACTGTCTAGCGTACGCAAGTCCTTTGCCCTTAGCGTGCACTATCCGAAGTTGACTTACTACAGTCTACACCTACTCCGAATATGCTCGTGACCCCACATGCCGAAAGCAACCAATAAAGCCGAGATTCCCTGTTGACCGATCTGATATTAGCGTGCGCTATCAACAGGCATTAGCATGCGCTAATGCTTTACGACAAACATCAGTTGACTTCGTCGGCACATGCGCCGAAAGTGACCGGGTCCACACGTAGATTCCCTCTGAGCTGTTCTGCACTAGCGTACGCTAACCTATGAATGTAGCGTGCGCTAAGCCTGCACGATAGCGTGCGCTATGCATGAATATTAGCGTGCGCTAATAAGGCTATACTTAGCCATTTTCAGCTATCCTCGTCCAACATCTCGACATACGAACATACGGCATACCAAATATACATTACTCAACACATTATATCCTCAAATATAATTGTCGACCAAATACGACAATTATACCAATACTGACATCTAAGTCCTTCATTTATTTTATCCATACTGTACCGATTCCACGCCGTACAACATAACTCGGATAAAATAACATTAAACAATAGTAGTAGAAATTTCGGATATTACATACTACACCACTTAAAATAAGTTTTGTCCTCGAAACTTGCAATCCATCATAGAAAACAAACAAATCGTTCAGCCAAAATATTCCAAAACCATCACGACAACGATCAATCATCATTATTACCGAATAACCAAAATAGCATACTTACATATGCGCCAAGTCGACGATCTCCTGAGATACTAGCAAGTGACTTCACTGTAAAGCCTCAACACGCTTACAATAACAATTCCATAAGTCCCAACCAAATATATCATCTTCGGATGAAACAATCTGCCCGAATCAAATCCTGTCTGCCTGATTACATAATCAGGTCTCAATTCCGATAAAACGAATAATATCCGATGTATCTGTGAAACAACTGCTCAATACAATGGCAACGAATCCCGAAACATCGACAGACAATCTGAACGCTCACATGATCACCAACAATGATCAACAATCAACCGAATTTATCATCGACATGATAAATTCCAATCTGACCAACCAGAGGTCAAAACACAATCGAGAATATCATCAACGTGATAAACTCCAATACGACCAACGAACGATCAATGAAAATCGAGAATACCTTCACACGGTAAACTCCAACACGATCAACACAGAACCACAGAAACCGATATATGAGCGAATAAAGTTCACAAAACGACACACCAATTGTAACACACCCAGATTTAACCGGAAATATTACAGCGCCGTGGGCCCCGAGATGGAACCCACAAGGTTAAAAGGAATTTTCACAAACATTTACCAATACTAATAAAATCCATTTATCAAAAACCGTCGTAAAACTCATTTGAAATCGCAAGGCCAAACAGCCAAAACTCAAAAGTTTAGAAAACGATTTCCAAAGTGACCTCAGTTACCAGATACCAAAAGTGCATCTCAAAATACTCACGCAACGGAAAAAGACCAACCAAAACGATACTCTAGCAGTGGAAAACAAGAACCAAACAAGAAACTCAATGCACACAACATGTCCTAGCCAGTATCCTCCGGGAAGCTCATCTCTTCACGACCGCTACAAGCTCGATTCTCCAAGAACCTAAAAAGAAATCCCACGACGGGGTCAGCCATAATATCCAACAATGATAACCGTCACAAAACATCAATAATTACATACCAACGAGAATACAACATAAGAATACGACCAACGTAATCTTACCGCCATAACTTTACTTACTCAAGTAATTCTCATCAGAATAACCATTATCACATTTCACAACCTGTGCTCGATTAACCAAATAAACTCGAACATAATATCTGTATTGTACCTCAAACAATACTCAAGATCCTCAAACTATCAGAACCAACTCACGATACGGAAATCTACCATATCTGACCAATACGATCCATCGAATAATATCATCAAATCCCAAGACGATAACCGATTGTCCACCAAAGACAAGACCAAAGAAAATATGGAACATACCTCGAGATATGATGTGCCACGATAATCATATCAGTCTAATCCGATATCAGAACAATGCAATGCGGACAAGGTCCTAACACAAGACCTACAAATGCATACTCATATGACAACGTCAATATGCTCAAAAACAATAACAACTATGTATACTCAATGGAAATCCCATGATCCAGCGCCTCAAAGATAGATCCCAAGATGATCCTACAAGATCAACACGAGGTGGATAACCAACAATATACATATGCACAACAATAACACAATCTTGGGTAATCCAACGATCCAGGCGCCTCAAAGATAGATCCCAAGATGATCCGTCGGACCAACACGAGGTGGAAAACCCGTCCCAATGATCAGCGCCTCAAAGATAGATCCCAAGATGATCCCGTCGGACCAACACGAGGTGGACATCCGATCCAGGCCCTCAAAGATAGATCGCGCGATCCCATCGGATCAACACAACATAAACAACACAATATGCATACACATATGCAAAACAATATGTTCATCATCATGAACAACGCAACATGAACGACAATATGACAAATCAATTAAGACGACCTCATGTTCGACAACATGAATGATAATACGCATGATCAAATCGCTAACTCTATTCGAATCGATATAAGATACTTGCCCGAGTCCTTCGGGAGAAATCTCGATGTCCAATCATCACCGACGATTATCCTCAATGCTCGGCGATCCAAACGAACAATGAACTATAGATACTCATATCCTCGTCTTTACCATAATGTAACCTTGATACTCGAACATACCAATAACTGAGATAATCATATACATTATGATTTATCTCCCAGAATCGAAAGAACGATATGCGATCCGAATACCCAGAGTTCACAATAATAATCATCGCTATATGCATTATAAACGAAATGAAACTGAAACCATTCATTAAATATTATAACTGAGCAAGTAATAACTTGCCTCGATACCGGTACCACGAAGCTGTTGCCGAACACATTGCCTTTATCTACGAGCTCCTCAGCCTCGATCAAACGCAATACAATGGACATACTCGAACACGACCGCAATATCCAGTTATAATCACCGATCAATAATCTCAACCTATCGAAGAAACCAAATAACACATATCCGATAACAATCAACAACTGACAAAACTAACCAATCGAACTCAACGGTTCAACACAACCTCGAATAAACACAGTCGGAACCAACCAAATCAAACCATCACGAATTCCTAATCAAAACACAAAAAAATACTGCGCTGTCTGCCTACTTAGCGCACGTTAATCACCTAACGTAGCGTGCGCTAAGTTGCTCCGTTAGCGCGCGCTAGGCAGTAAACGTAGCGTGCGCTAATGCTGTGCAGTGGCATGCATTTCAAGCATCGTCTAACACTTCCATCATGACAATGATCAACTCATCTCGAGATTAAGGATTTCATAACAATCATGACATATAATTTAATAGCTCTTCAAGAACACGAATTATCCAAATTCACGTTCATGATCCATAAAATGATAAAATCCGATGTGTTCTAACATCTAAAAATCCTTATTCATCATGTTCTTCGACATACAATTCATATAACTTCAAGAATCACAGTAGCATCACCATAATCGTTACCATACGAAGTAACCAACGACAAAACATCAAAAATCCGAATTGAAGAAGGGAATTACATCAACATATATCTTGAATTCCATCCAAAACCATACGAAACATATCAATACTCATATATTGATAACAACACTAACTTAGTACGGTAATCCAACTCGGGGGATATTACACGCCGTAGACCCTCTCCTCGAGGATCTACCAGGATGGTAACAACATTTAACATCTCGACAATGCCTTCAAGGCTAAAATGACTCAGTAGACCGATTTGGTCTTTCAATAAATTATACAACTCAATTACAAACGCATACCCACGCAGGGGTCAAAACACAATAAACTCCCGTACAACGGGGAAAAGATACTGCAGCGGAAAAGAAAATACAACTAGACCAATACGCCATCAACGGATCCTCGTGTGATTAGTATCGTTCATCTTTCATCATCCTACGTGCCGACCCTGTGTTATGCTCCAAAACCTGAATGCAAAAATAGACATCCACCCCCCGAATACTCGGGGGTTAGCAAAACTCCACTGTTTTGCTAGTGCAAGTACAAGTGCAAAAATACGAGCCATACAATTCATATTCCACGAATAACAATAGCCAGGAATCATCAAAGATCCAAACATAAAGAAAAGTACTTCCCGAGGCAAGAGTTTGAGTAAACATTTCCAAAACCGAAAGATCGCAAATAAGGGAAACAATTTACAAAACAGTTTAAAATGCCATCGAGAGTTTTAATAGAAAACAATTTAGGATTATAAAATCCTTCTCTTTCCAAAATCAATAGGTCACACCACATGTTTTGTTTTCGCAAATAGGAAACCACCAACAATTTACAGGTGGTCGAGCCCAACATCACGTGTCCTCAACGGACGAAATCAACGAAACATAATCACGCACGCGCATCGCCTAGACCGGACGCTACCACCGACGTCCCACTCGAGTCCTCGAAGGACCCTCCCGAGCCGCTAGCGAAACAAATCACACACATCTCACGGTTGGATCAATCGCTTGTTGCATCCTCGCCACATGATCACATGCCATGTGCCACCGTAGATTATCTCGAGCTCTCACGGTTGGATCAATCACTTGTTGCATCCTCGCCACATGATCACATGCCATGTGCCACCGTAGACCTTCAACCATATCCACACATTCACACAAATAACATATCATATCAAGGATATTCAAACAATTCGCCAGAGGAATCAAACACTTAGCAAAACACCACGTCAATCCACAACGCACCGAAATGAAATAATATACGTCCCGTACACAATACCAAGTGCAACATGAACACCAAGCATATACATAGAATTCACATAGTTATTCACGAACCACACCAATCACAAAACACACACGGTTTTGAAAGAGGGCCTTTAACGAGGCTAACCAAATCTTTTGAAAACTCATTTCAAACAAACAAACAAATCAAGACGATCACCAATCATCATATCCACGAAACAAGAAAAGTATGGACAAGGTACTTGCCTCGAATAAGAACAACGCGAGAATCGACCAAAGTAGGTTGACACGAACCGATTACGAACCCCCGACTCCACCGATCGCCAACTCACGTCATAAACTACGAAGGACAATAATAACAATGAAATGAATTTCATAACACGACTCAAAGCCGTTGAATTCAAAGAACGAATGACGAAAGTTCAAGGATTTCCAAAACGGCCAAGAACACGATTCGCTCCACAAATCACGAAAACGGAATTCGAAGTTGAAATATGGATATACAATCCATAGAATATGTTTAACAACATCATTTAACCATAATCGATCCATCGAAAATGGATGAAAAACGAGATCGGGGACAAATCCCCCAAAAAGTCAACTCGAAGGAAATCAAGAAATATACTTCGATTCGACGAATAACAATGGATTAAATGATGTTAAACACAAGAATACTACCAAGATTAATCATACCCATCATGAATTAATCAACAACACGGAACGAATCGGACGAAATTGCAAAAATCCCCAATTTCACGAAATTAGGGTTCTAAGGAAGATTACCTTGATTCGCTGGATCAAAGGATGATAACGGGCGATTGATTGATGTTATGGACTCCAGAACTTCATGGTTTTGTTGTTAAACAACATGGCTTCGTCGCCCATGAATCGCCATTCGCGGACGGAGAAGGAAGGAAATGAAAAACGAAGTGAAATGTGACTGCTCAGCCATATTTATATCGGGCCGACTAGCGTGGCGCTAGCCTTCCCGACTAGCGTGCGCTTATCGCCGCAGACGCCGAGTACTCGCCAGGCCCACACGACCCGCATCACCAACCAACCCTGTCGACCAAACCTCCGACCCGACTCCCGCTAGCGTGCGCTACGCCGAAGCCCGCGCGCTAGCCGACTGGCCCAAAGAGCCACCGGACTAACCAACTTATCCAGTAACGACGCTAGTCGGCCGGCGGCGCTACCTCGCCGTTAGCGTGGCGCTACGACCGACAAAGGCGGCGCTACTCGCCGATCCCGACCGAGTCCGTAACCTCGAAACCCCATCGCTTGTGCCCGATAGCAGACGCTAGCCACCTGGCACAGGCGCTACACTGCGGTTAGCGCTGGCAGCCTTTCCGGCCAGAAGGCGTGCGCTTACGCGGTTCGCCGCACCTGTCCGGCCGGTGCCCGCAATCGTCCGGCCGGGCCCCGCCACCGTCCGGCTGGGCCCCGCCACCGCTGTGGCTCGACGACCCGATTTCCAAAAACGCATTTTAACGAACACGACGAAAAGTTCGCGGACAACATAAACGACTCGAAATGAAAGCGTAATACCATAATTAGTCATACGCGACCAAGAAACGGGTCGAGACAACAATTACAGATACGAATACCGTAACTTTCAAGAAATTACAAAATAGCCCAAAACGCCCGGAAATCACGATACGTGATCGAATAACCAAACGGAAGTTCACAACACGTCTAACAAAGTTAAACGGACTTACGGGAAACTCAAAGCGGTTTGAACGAGATTCGCAAGAACCGAACTCAAGTACGGAAAAGTCGCTAAAAAGCACGGAACTCAACAAAACGACTCCGAAACGAACTCGGATGTCAAAAAGTGTAGAATTAATCATTCTCAGAATGACGAAACGGTCATGAGCGAGTCGTCAAAACGGACTTCGGCCGAAAAAAGAAATTTACCGAAAGTCGAAAATTGCGGATATTACATTCTACCCTCCTTAAAAGAAGTTTCGTCCCGAAACTTAAAACAAGTAGGGGGAAGAAATATTCCGCCAGGAAAAACTCAACAAGATACACAAGAATGCGTAACTAACGCCCAACGGCGAAATGTTACAAACAACGCAAAGAAATATACGGCGTGAAAACACGCTCCACGATGACCAACACAACGCCACAGGTAGAAACATAATAAAATCAACAAGTGACAAGCGTCATCAAACGGACAATACAATCGAGTCGATTATCCGGACAATCACAAAACACAACGAACGAAAATCAATAGGATTGACCAACCCAACGGTACATCAATCAAAACGCGAGCCAACCGCTGAACAAATACGGAATTCCACCGCCCAAGGGTTGGAAGATTGAAAACGAGACTAACTTCCCGAACTTAAGGGAATTAGGAAGGAGCCTGAACGCTCAACAATCACGAAACGAGAACAAAACCGAACAAACAAACGATCGAGACAACAAAAATCGAACGATCGTGTTCGGATCACGAAGAACAATAAGGTTCAACCGACAACTCCGAGGTTCACATCTCGACTCGAGACAAAACATGATCCGGTGAAAACAACAAGATGCACACTCGCATAAGATCCACAGGAAAGGGAATAACAATTGAAAAGTCACAACGACGAACGAGTAATTCCGAAATAATACCACCCTCGTTCGATCAACAAAAGCAAGGGGCAGGACAAGCTCAGAAAATGTCAATGAACATAAACGAGTCGACAGAATCGAAAATACAGAAGTTCCAACTCCGATCCACTTCGAATAAAAGAATTAGTAGAATCAAAAGATGCTACTTCCGAACAAGGTTCACAAGAATCGAACCGAACTCGGAAAAGTTACAGCGATAACCAGATCGACCCAAAACAAGATCACAGCTCGTTCGAACGATGAAACCGAAATACAGAACAAGTTCAGAAAGTATCAACGAACATGAGTGTATCGATAGACTGGAGAAAGAGAAAATATAGAAGCCAAAAATAATACGGGTATTACATTCGACCTCTTATAAAAGAAGGTCGTCCCCGCTACTCACAATAACGAAATCAAGGAGACGACACAACAGGCAGTCGACAGAAACATCCTTCAAAGGCCTCTCAAAGCCGATTCTGATATCTGTGCTGAAGCGCGAACTCCGAAAGTCTCGGTAGCCGATTCGCAAAACTGAATTTGGTGTCCCTCGAGTCCACACTTGAAATGTGTTACTGACGAGAAGGACAATTTACGCGTGCATGCCCCGGCACATCACGGTTGAAACGCATCGGCTCGGCATACCGAAAATACAAATGCTAGATACAATGGAACTAACACCGCAAAACAACATACCGGAGATGCCAACTCAGCATAGCATATCAACGCATACAAAAATCACAACAACGGCATCGTTCGACGATTACAACATCCCGAACGACAGCCAGCACACAATCACAAACATCATGAAACAATCACCCATGTGTATAACGCACAAAAATCCAGGCTTTAACAACTCACACTAGTGCGACAACACGCAAATCACCACGAGGCGATAAACAGTAAACACCAGTTCACACCTCTCACAGAGGGCCAACAAAACATATGCGTGGCGAATGGCTCGACGCTCACGCCACCAATTCAATCACAATTCGGGGTTAACACCGTAACGAAAGTTTGAAAACCATACACGCATTTCCGGTCCGCAAACAGGAATGATAGGTTTTAAAAACGAGAACCACCTTTTGAAAACAGTTTGGAAACAACAGTTGATCTCGAGTATCATTTTACAAAAAGTAGTACAAACACCTTTATCGAGACTTTGAAAATCATCTTGCGTTTGAACAAAAATGAGGACACCTTTCCTTTAGTGAAAAACTTTCAAAAATATTCGACCCTTGGGTCTAAGCAACTGCATTTGAAAATACCTCAAAATATTTTTGGTCCTCAACCGAAAATTTTTGAAATGTATTGCGGCATTAGAAAACACCTTGAAAACACCGCAAGAAAATAATTCGCTTTAAAAGTACGTCCCGAATTTTAATTTTCTAAGATACTCAAGGTTTTCAAAATAATTCAATGGGCTAGAATGCCCAAAAATTTCGTAATTACAAGGAACAATATAGCGCCGTGGGTCCTGCGCCGAATCCACTGTGCTAAAAACCATTAACAAAAACGCCAAAAAGGCCGATGACGGTAATATTTCAAAACTCACAAAATCCATTTACAAAATACTAGATTCCGTCATAAGAATTTCGCCAAAATGATCAAGGCCATAATGCCAAAAACTCGGTTAAGGGAATTGATTTTGAAATAAAAGTCGGTCAGAAATACCGAAAGCCATTACAGAAGAACTCACGCATCGGATAAAAGAAATAAAGTCAAACATGCACAAGACAGCAACACTACTCCTCATATGAACGAAAAATGGGAGTCAAATAATCACGTATCACGAAATCAAAATCCATAAGAGGATTCCGTCAATTAACTCATAATAAAAATAGCTCGTGTCACACGAGGCACAACACAAAGAAGGGAGACTTACATCCACAGGTCGCACGAAGATGATGATCGCCCCACGATACTAATCACAACAAACCAACTCAGACGACGCGTCGCGACACGACCCAGTCAGATAAAATCCGACGAGACAAAAACTCAATAGACACCACTGACCCGACAGCCTAGGTTTCCACAACCTAAGCTCTGATACCATTTATGTAACACCCCCAATCCGCTCAGGGATATTACACTCCGTAGACCATCTCCTCGAGGATCTACCAGTGGTAACAACATTTAACATCTCGACAATGCCTTCAAGGCTAAAATGACTCAAGAGACCGATTTGGTCTTTCAATAAATTATACAACTCAATTACAAACGCATACCCACGCAGGGTCAAAACACAATAAACTCCCTGCACAACGGGGAAAAGATACCGCGGGAAAAGAAAATACAACTAGACCAATACGCCATCAACGGATCCTCGTGTGATTAGTATCGTTCATCTTTCATCATCCTACGTGCCGACCCTGTGTTATGCTCCAAAACCTGAATGCAAAAATAGACATCCACCCCCCGAATACTCGGGGGTTAGCAAAACTCCACTGTTTTGCTAGTGCAAGTACAAGTGCAAAAATACGAGCCATACAATTCATATTCCACGAATAACAATAGCCAGGAATCATCAAAGATCCAAACATAAAGAAAAGTACTTCCCGAGGCAAGAGTTTGAGTAAACATTTCCAAAACCGAAAGATCGCAAATAATGGAAACAATTTACAAAACAGTTTAAAATGCCATCGAGAGTTTTAATAGAAAACAATTTAGGATTATAAAATCCTTCTCTTTCCAAAAATCAATTGGGTCATGACCACATGTTTTGTTTTCGCAAATAGGAAACCACCAACAATTTACAGGTCGAGCCCAACATCACGTGTCCTCAACGGACGTAAAATCAACGAAACATAATCACGCACGCGCATCGCCAGACCGGACGCTACCACCGACGTCCCACTCGAGGCCTCGAAGGACCCTCCCGAGCTGGCTAGCGAAACAAATCACACACATCTCACGGTTGGATCAATCGCTTGTTGCATCTGGCCACATGATCACATGCCATGTGCCACCGTAGATTATCTCGAGCTCTCACGGTAGGATAAATCACATGTTGCATCCTGGACCCATGATCACATGCCATGAGCCACCGTAGACCTTCAACGAAATCCACACATTCACACAAATAACATATCATATCGAGCATATTCAAAAAATTCGCCTGCAGGCATCAAACACTTAGCAAAACACCACGTCAATCCACAACGCACCGAAATGAAATAATATACGTCCAGACACAATACCAAGTGCAACATGAACACCAAGCATATACATAGAATTCACATAGTTATTCACGAACCACACCAATCACAAAACACACACGGTTTTGAAAGAGGGCCTTTAACGAGGCTAACCAAATCTTTTGAAAACTCATTTCAAACAAACAAACAAATCAAGACGATCACCAATCATCATATCCACGAAACAAGAAAAGTATGGACAAGGTACTTGCCTCGAATAAGAACAACGCGGAGAATCGACCAAAGTAGGTTGACACGAACCGATTACGAACCCGCCGACTCCACCGATCGCCAACTCACGTCATAAACTATGAAGGACAATAATAACAATGAAATTAATTTCATAACACGACTCAAAGCCGTTGAATTCAAAGAACGAATGACGAAAGTTCAAGGATTTCCCCCAAAACGGCCAAGAACACGATTCGTTCCGTCAAATCACGAAAACGGAATTCGAAGTTGAAATATGGATATACAATCCATAGAATATGTTTAACAACATCATTTAACCATAATCGATCCATCGAAAATGGATGAAAAACGAGATCGGGACAAATCCCCAAAAAGTCAACTCAAGGAAATCAAGAAATATACTTGATTCGACGAAGAACAATGGATTAAATGATGTTAAACACAAGAATACTACCAAGATTAATCATACCCATCATGAATTAATCAACAACACTAACGAATCGGACGAAATTGCAAAAATCCCCAAATTCACGAAATTAGGGTTCTAAGGAAGATTACCTTGATTATTTGGATCAAAGGATGATAACGGACGATTGATTGATGTTATGGACTCCAGAACTTCATGGTTTTGTTGTTAAACAACATGGCTTCGTCGCCCATGAATCGCCATTCGGACGGAGAAGGAAGGAAATGAAAACGAAGTGAAATGTGACTGCCACCATATTTATATCGGGCCGACTAGCGGCGCTAGCCTTCCTGACTAGCGTGCGCTATCGGCGGCAGACGGCCGAGTACCCTCGGCCGTGGCCCACACGACCCGGCATCACCAACCAACCCCGCCGACCAAACCTCGCCGACCCGACTCCCGCTAGCGTGCGCGCTACGGAAGCTCGCGCGCTAGCCGACTGGCCCAAAGAGCCACCGGACTAACCAACTTATCCAGTAACGACGCTAGTCGGCCGGCAAGGCGCTACTCGCCGGTTAGCGTGCGCTACGACCGACAAGCAGCGTGCGCTACCCGCCGATCCCGACCGAGTCCGTAACCTCGAAACCCCATCGCCAGTGCCCGAGCACAGACGCTAAGCCACCCGGCACAGGCGCTACACTGCCGGTTAGCGCCAGCCTTTCCGGCCGTAGCGTGCGCTTACGCCGGTTCTCGCGCACCGTCCGGCCGGTGCCCGCAATCGTCCGGCGATCCCCGCCACCGTCCGGCCATCCCCGCCACCGCTGTGGCTCGACGACCCGATTTCCGAAAAACGTGCGAACGAACACGACGAAAAGTTCGCGGACAACATAAACGACTCGAAATGAAAGCGTAATACCATAATTAGTCATACGCGACCAAGAAATGGGTCGAGACAACAATTACAGATACGGATACCCGTAACTTTCAAGAAATTACAAAATGGCCCAAAACGCCCGGAAATCACGATACGTGATCGAATAACCAAACGGAAGTTCACAACACGTCTAACAAAGTTAAACGGACTTACGGGAAACTCGAAACAGCAGTTTCGAACGAGATTCGCAAGAATCGAACTCAAGTACGGAAAAGTCGCTAAAAAGCACGGAACTCAACAAAACGACTCCGAAACGAACTCGGATGTCAAAAAGTGTAGAATTAATCATTCTCAGAATGACGAAACGGTCATGAGCGAGTCGTCAAAACGGACTTCGGCCGAAAAAAGAAATTTACCGAAAGTCGAAAATTGCGGATATTACACCAATCACATACCGACGAACATATCCAATCATATGTGGAGTGGGAATGACCACTCAATATCCAAAGCAACCAGCATGGGGTCACCATCCCCAAATTTATACTTATAAAGAAATCATTCAAAGATCACTATGGTAAAATCGCGCTACTATCGTACCAATGGAATCACATAGCACATATGTCCCGGTTTCACAAAATCCAAAGTTTCCAAAATAATATTATGTGCATGAATCTACAACACGCAACATATTTCTCTTATCCGATAATTCAACCGATCATCCCTGGATAACCAAACTACTATACTGAAGTTCGAATCTCTTTTCCTCGTACCATACTGATGTCTTATCCAGTTCGTGAGTCACACTCAGAACTTCACCATGATATGCATTATGCACTAAATGCGTATGTATATCGATCATATTTTCAAAACCAGTTTGAAATCATATAGTCTTGTCAAAAGACAAATTTTCGAAAATTCTTTCAAGAGTTTGAAAACTCAAAACATAAATTTTCGTAAGACCACAAAATCAATTTTAAAAATTAAATCGGCTCGTTGGTGCCAAGTTCTCGATAAAAATTCTTTTCGAATACACACGATTAAATAAAATGGAATTTATGCAAATGCTTGTCCATATCCATACTCCTGTATACCAATTCGGCTCGTCACCAAATTCACTGATATTCCATCAGAAAACCACACGATGAAATTCCAAAATCTTAATATATAGACTCTGATAAAAACTCCTCCTCCACATACTACTCGCAACGTAAATCCTTAATCCATCCTGGATCACCTCAAATATGATATGACAAAACATTGAAACAATTCAACAAATCAAACACAGCGAAAGACTTCCCAAGAAGTTTCATTTGAACAAGTAAACCAAAAACCTCAAAAGGCGGAAATAAAAACGATTGGTAAAGTGTTTTACAAATCTCCGGAGTTTTAGAAAACAGAAATGCCTTTTTTGAAACATCAGGGTCTAAGCCCATATCTCGTTCCGCATTTCAAAAAGTAGAAAACTCTTTTCGGACCCTAAGTCCTGAGTTGTAAAACTATTTCAAATTCAATTAGGTCTCGGCCCAAAAATCATTTTCCGTAAAACATTCGTGAAACGTTCATTTTGAAAAGTATATTTTCAAATGCTCAAAAGCAGTTCATATATCATAAAATGAACTAACATGACTAAATGTTCTTCTCAACAATCCACAGTCCTTCTCCCGAATACACAATTCCGTTCCAAAACTTAACCGACATATTGATTTCCAACATCATAGTTTCTCAAATCACCAATCATGTCCCAATTCTGTCATCTCATTCTGTAACGCATAATATCTGTAATGCATATTATCTTTCTGAATCTCAAAACGTATCAACTTATAACGGCAATAAATCTCAATGAAATCCAAAATCCAAATACTTACAGATCGTGAAGCCGATGATTCCCCGTGATACTGGCACATGTCTCAACTAAAGAAAATACTTGACACAGATATTTTCAAAACACACGTTTTGCAAAATCACTTCAACTCAAGAACACAATACATCTCATTCCAGAGAATCTCGTTAACACCATTTGGAAAAGTTTATAACAACCCCAGTACTATACTGGTAAATCACTTAACGCACAAGCCCGAGTGAACAACAAAACTCACGGCTCTAATATTTGTCAAATCGACAACTCGAATGACGCGACAAAAACACGACCCAACTCGACCCGAATGCCTAGGTTTTCTCAACCTAAGCTCTGATACCATATTCTGTAACATCCCCAGAGCCATCCGGGAATATTACAGCGCCGTGGGGCCCGAGATGGAACCCACAAGGCTAAAGGAAATTTTCGCAAACAATTACAAATGCCCAAGAGGCTAACGATGGTATTATCTATTTAAAACATTCGAACACTTAAAACTCGTTTATCGAAAACCGTCGTAAAAACTCATTTGAAATCGCAAGGCCAAACTGCCGACACTCAAAAGTTTAGAAAACGATTTCCAAAGTAACCTCAGTTACCAGATACCAAAAGAGCATTTTCAAAATACTCACGCAGCGGAAAAAGACCAACCATAAAGATACTCTAGCAGCGGAATACAAGAACCAATCAAGAAACTCAATGCACAAAACATGTCCTAACCAGTATCCTCCGGGAAGCTCATCTCTTCACGACCGCTACAAGCTCGATACTCCAAGAACCTAAAAAGAAATCCCACGACGGAATCAGCCATAATATCCAACGATGATAACCGACACATCACATTAATAATTACATACCAATGAGAATACAACATAAGAATACGACCAACGTAATCTTACCGCCATAACTTTACTTACTCAAGTAATTCTCATCAGAATAACCATTATCACAGTTTCACATCTCGTACTCGATTAACCAATAAACTCGAACATAATATCTGTATTGTACCTCAAACAATACTCAAGATTCTCAAACTATCATCACCAACTCACGATACGGAAATATACCATTTCTGACCAATACGATCCATCGAATAACATCATCAAATCCCAAAACGATAACCGATTGTCCATCAAAGACAAATACCAAAGGAAATACGGAACATACCTCGAGATATGAAGTGCCACGACAATCATATCAGTCTAATCCGAGATCAGATCAATGCAATACGGACATGGTCCTAACACAAGACCTATAAATGCATACTCATATGACAACGTCAATATGATCACAACAATAACAATGATGTATACTCAATGGAAATCCGACGATCCAGCGCCCTCAGCATAGATCCCCTTGATGATCCTATCAGATCATCATAAGGTGGATAACCAACAATACACATATGAACAACAACACATGATAAAATCAATGATGCGAATTCACAAGATTCCATCAACACAATACTGGTAATCCAACGATCCAGCGCCCTCAGCATAGATCCCCATGATGATCCCGTCGAACCAATGCATGGTGGACATCCGATCCAACGCCCTCAGCATAGATCCTCATGATCCCTTCGGATCATTTACACCATAACAATGCAATTATGCATACACATATGTAAATCAATATGTTCATCAACATGAACATATAAATCAAAACATGAACGACACTATGATGACACAACTAGGACGACCTCATGTTCAGCAACATGAATGACAACCTGCATGATCAACTCACTAACATTAACTGAATCGATATAAGATACTTGCCCGAGTCCTTCGGGAGAAATCTCGATATCAAACCATCACCGACGATTATCCGCAATGCTTGGCGATCCAAACGTACCATGGACTACAGATACTCATATCCTCGTCTTTACCATAATGTAACCTCGATACCCGAATATGCCAATAACCGAAATGAGTCATAACCTTACGATTTAACTCCCAGACTCGGAGAGACAGCACATAATCCAAATCTCCAGAATTTGCAGTAATAATCATTACTATATGCATTATAAATGAAATGAAACTGAAACCATTCATTAAACATTATATCTGAGCAAGTAATAACTTGCCTCGATACCGATACCACGAAGCTGCTACCGAACACATTGCCTTTGTCTACGAGCTCCTCAGCCCCGATCAAAAGCAACACAACGGTCGTAATCCACGATCAATTATCGCAACCTAATGCAATAATCAAATGACAACACATCCGATAATAATCAACAACCGGCAAACCAACCCATCGAACTCAACGGTTCAACAAAACCTCAAATAAAAGCAGTCAGAACAAACCAAATCAAACCATCACGAATTCATAATCACAACACAAAAATACTGCACTATCTGCCTACTTAGCGCACGTTAAACGCATAACGTAGCGTGCGCTAAGTTGCTCCCATTGGCGTGCGCTAGCCCGTAAGCTTAGCGTGCGCTAATGCTGTACAGTGGCATGCATTCCAAGCATCGACTAACATCTTGCGACTACGAATCCGAATGAAGGGAGACATAAATCTCCATATCTCTTGAAGATAAACGACACCATAACTATCACAAGGATCATATCAATGTCCATATATCAATAACACATCAACAATCAAACCGACTTGATAACAAGGATCATATCATACTCAATCTGGAATTCAACCTAGTATCATGATTCATCTCATCTAAATCGACCAATATAATTACCAAGATTCAGAAATCCATCTTAGATCGGGTTAAATGAATCAACATCCTTATAGTATGAAGAATCTTAACTAACATCCGAAACTCTTATCAAAATTCCATTGAATCTCATATAACATCATCATCTGATTATCCAACATGCTCCTCACATGTAATCATCCAAGAAAAACGAACCACCATCAAGAGGATACGAAAATTACCTGGCTTGGATGAACCAAGAATAAGAACACTTGACTCCATTCCAAGAATCATGAATAACTTGAAGAACAAGGCTTGAATCCATGCTATCCATCTTAATCTTGTTAAAGATCATCATCTCACAGTGTTTGGGAACCTCAAGAACCTCCCAACGCTCTCTCTATCGACTGAAGGGGAAAGAATGGACTAAATGCATCTTAAAACCCGTCTGTCCCCTTATATAGAATACATTACTAGCGTGCGCTAAGATCTCATATTTAGCGTGCGCAACAGCCATAGCGTGCGCTAACTGACTTTGTTAGCGTGCGTTATCGCGGTCCAGAGGCCACTGTCTGGCTTCGTACATGTGCTTGCGTACGTAATGCCCATGCATTAGCGTACGTAACTTACATTGTCTAGCGTACGCAAGTCCTTTGCCCTTAGCGTGCGCTATCCGAAGTTGACTTACTACAGTCTACACCTACTCCGAATATGCTCGTGACCCCACATGCCGAAAGCAACCAATAAAGCCGAGATTTCCTGTTGACCGATCTGATATTAGCGTGCGCTATCAACAGGCATTAGCATGCGCTAATGCTTTACGACAAACATCAGTTGACTTCGTCGGCACATGCGCCGAAAGTGACCGGGTCCACACGTAGATTCCCTCTGAGCTGTTCTGCACTAGCGTACGCTAACCTATGAATGTAGCGTGCGCTATGCATGAATATTAGCGTGCGCTAATAAGGCTATACTTAGCCATTTTCAGCTATCCTCGTCCAACATCTCGACATACGAACATACGGCATACCAAATATACATTACTCAACACATTATATCCTCAAATACAATTATCGACCAAATACGACAATTATACCAATACTGACATCTAAGTCCTTCATTTATTTTATCCATACTGTACAGATTCCACGCCGTACAACATAACTCGGATAAAATAACATTAAACAATAGTAGTAGAAATTTCGGATATTACATACTACACCACTTAAAATAAGTTTTGTCCTCGAAACTTGCAATCCGTCATAGAAAACAAACAAACTGTTCAGCCAAAATATTCCGAAACCATCACGACAACGATCAATCATCATTATTACCGAATAACCAAAATAGCATACTTACATATGCGCCAAGTCGACGATCTCCTGAGATACTAGCAAGTGACTTCACTGTAAAGCCTCAACACGCTTACAATAACAATTCCATAAGTCCCAACCAAATATATCATCTTCGGATGAAACAATCTGCCCGAATCAAATCCTGTCTGCCTGATTACATAATCAGGTCTCAATTCCGATAAAACGAATAATATCCGATGTATCTGTGAAACAACTGCTCAATACAATGGCAACGAATCCCGAAACATCGATAGATAATCTGAACGCTCAGATGATCACCAATGATCAACAATCAACCGAATTTATCATCGACATGATAAATTCCAATTTGACCAACCAGAGGTCAAAACACAATCGAGAATATCATCAACGTGATAAACTCCAATACGACCAACGAACGATCAACGAAAATCGAGAATACCTTCACACGGTAAACTCCAACACGATCAACACAGAACCAGAGAAACCGATATATGAGCGAATAAAGTTCACAAAACGACACACCAATCACATACCCACGAACATATCCAATCATATGTGGAGTGGGAATGACCACTCAATATCCAAAGCAACCAGCATGGGGTCACCATCCCCAAATTTATACTTACAAAGAAATCATTCAAAGATCACTATGGTAAAATTGCGCTACTACCGTACCAATGGAATCACATAGCACATATGTCCCGGTTTCACAAAATCCCAAGTTTCCAAAATAATATTATGTGCATGAATCTACAACACGCAACATATTTCTCTTATCCGATAATTCAACCGATCATCCCTGGATAACCAAACTACTATACTGAAGTTCGAATCTCTTTTCGTCGTACCATACTAATGTCTTATCCAGTTCGTGAGTCACACTTAGGGGTGGCAAAATATACCGAAATGCCGAAATACCGAATTTATCGTACCGAAAAATTACTGAAATTGCCGAAAATTTCGGTATACCGAATTTTCGGTACGTTATGGTGCCGTACCGAAAAATTTCGGTACGGTAACGGTATGAAATTTTTTTATTTTCGGTATATACCGAGATACCATAAAAAAATTCGGTATTTCAATATATATATAGCGGTATGTCGATATTTTCGGTATCTTTTTTATTCGGTATTTCGGTATATATCGGTATATCAATATTTTTTCGATATTTTGGTAATTCGGTATTTCGATAAGTTCGGTATATACCTATACCGAAATAAAATTTGGTATACCGAAATTTCAGTACGGTATCGGTATGGACCGAAAGCCATACCGAAATTTCGGTATACCGGATTTCGGTATACCGAAACTTTCGGTACGGTATCGGTATGAATTTTGTTGTACCAAAATTTGCGATACGGTATACGGTATCGACAAAAAAATTCGGTACGGTACGGTATACCACCCCTAGTCACACTCAGAACTTCACCATGATATGCATTATGCACTAAATGCGTATGTATATCGATCATATTTTCAAAACCAGTTTGAAATCATATAGTCTTGTCAAAAGACAAATTTTGGAAAATTCTTTCAAGAGTTTGAAAACTCAAAACATAAATTTTCGTAAGACCACGAAATCAATTTTAAAAATTAAATCGGCTCGCTGGTGCCAAGTTCTCGATAAAAATTCTTTTCGAATACACACGATTAAATAAAATGGAATTTATGCAAATGCTTGTCCATATCCATACTCCTGTATACCAATTCGGCTCGTCACCAAATTCACTGATATTCCATCAGAAAACCACACGATGAAATTCCAAAATCTTAATATATAGACTCTGATAAAAACTCCTCCTCCACATACTACTCGCAACGTAAATCCTTAATCCATCCTGGATCACCTCAAATATGATATGACAAAACATTGAAACAATTCAACAAATCAAACACAGCGAAAGACTTCCCAAGAAGTTCCATTTGAACAAGTAAACCAAAAACCTCAAAAGGCGGAAATAAAAACGATTGGTAAAGTGTTTTACAAATCTCCGGAGTTTTAGAAAACAGAAATGCCTTTTTTGAAACATCAGGGTCTAAGCCCATATCTCGTTCCGCATTTCAAAAAGTAGAAAACTCTTTTCAGACCCTAAGTCCTGAGTTGTAAAACTATTTCAAATTCAATTAGGTCTCGGCCCAAAAATCATTTTCCGTAAAACATTCGTGAAACGTTCATTTTGAAAAGTATATTTTCAAATGCTCAAAAGCAGTTCATATATCACAAAATGAACTAACATGACTACATGTTCTTCTCAACAATCCACAGTCCTTCTCCCGAATACACAATTCCGTTCCAAAACTTAACCGACATATTGATTTCCAACATCATAGTTTCTCAAATCACCAATCATGTCCCAATTCTGTCATCTCATTCTGTAACGCATAATTTCTGTAATGCATATTATCTTTCTGAATCTCAAAACGTATCAACTTAGAACGGCAATAAATCTCAATGAAATCCAAAATCCAAATACTTACAGATCGTGAAACCGATGATTCCCCGTGATACTGGCACATGTCTCAACTAAAGAAAATACTCGACACAGATATTTTCAAAACACACGTTTTGCAAAATCAGTTCAACTCAAGAACACAATACATCTCATTCCAGAGAATCTCGTTAACACCATTTGGAAAAGTTTACAACAACCCCAGTACTATACTGGTAAATCACTTAACGCACAAGCCCGAGTGAACAACAAAACTCACGGCTCTAATATTTGTCAAATCGACAACTCGAATGACGCGACAAAAACACGACCCAACTCGACCCGAATGCCTAGGTTTTCTCAACCTAAGCTCTGATACCATATTCTGTAACATCCCCAGAGCCATCCGGGAATATTACAGCGCCATGGGGGCCGAGATAGAACCCACAAGGCTGAAGGAAATTTTCGCAAACAATTACAAATGCCCAAGAGGCTAACGACGGTATTATCTATTTAAAACATTCGAACACTTAAAACTCGTTTATCGAAAACCGTCGTAAAAACTCATTTGAAATCGCAAGGCCAAACTGCCGACACTCAAAAGTTTAGAAAACGATTTCCAAAGTAACCTCAGTTTCCAGATACCAAAAGAGCATTTTCAAAATACTCACGCAGTGGAAAAAGATCAACCATAAAGATACTCTAGCAGCGGAATACAAGAACCAATCAAGAAACTCAATGCACAAAACATGTCCTAACTAGTATCCTCCGGGAAGCTCATCTCTTCACGACCGCTACAAGCTCGATATTCCAAGAACCTGAAAAGAAATCCCACGACGGGGTCAGCCATAATATCCAACGATGATAACCGACACATCACATTAATAATTACATACCAATGAGAATACAACATAAGAATACGACCAACGTAATCTTACCGCCATAACTTTACTTACTCAAGTAATTCTCATCAGAATAACCATTATCACAGTTTCATATCTCGTACTCAATTAACCAATAAACTCGAACATAATATCTGTATTGTACCTCAAACAATACTCAAGATTCTCAAACTATCATCACCAACTCACGATACGGAAATATACCATTTCTGACCAATACGATCCATCGAATAACATCATCAAATCCCAAAACGATAACCGATTGTTCATCAAAGACAAATACCAAAGGAAATACGGAACATACCTCGAGATATGAAGTGCCACGACAATCATATCAGTCTAATCCGAGATCAGATCAATGCAATACGGACATGGTCCTAACACAAGACCTATAAATGCATACTCATATGACAACGTCAATATGATCACAACAATAACAATGATGTATACTCAATGGAAATCCGACGATCCAGCGCCCTCAGCATAGATCCCCTTGATGATCCTATCAGATCATCATAAGGTGGATAACCAACAATACACATATGAACAACAACACATGATAAAATCAATGATGCGAATTCACAAGATTACATCAACACAATACTGGTAATCCAACGATCCAGCGCCCTCAGCATAGATCCCCATGATGATCCCATCGAACCAACGCATGGTGGACATCCGATCCAACGCCCTCAGCATAGATCCTCATGATCCCTTCAGATCATTTACAACATAACAATGCAATTATGCATACACATATGCAAAACAATATGTTCATCAACATGAACAACATATAAATCAAAACATGAACGACACTATGATGACACAACTAGGACGACCTCATGTTCAGCAACATGAATGACAACCTGCATGATCAAATCACTAACATTAACTGAATCGATATAAGATACTTGCTCGAGTCCTTCGGGAGAAATCTCGATATCAAACCATCACCAATGATTATCCGCAATGCTCGGCGATCCAAACGTACCATGGACTACAGATACTCATATCCTCGTCTTTACCATAATGTAACCTCGATACCCGAATATGCCAATAACCGAAATGAGTCATAACCTTACGATTTAACTCCCAGAATCGGAAAGACAGCACATAATCCAAATCTCCAGAATTTGCAGTAATAATCATTACTATATGCATTATAAATGAAATGAAACTGAAACTATTCATTAAACATTATAACTGAGCAAGTAATAACTTGCCTCGATACCGATACCACGAAGCTGCTACCGAACACATTGCCTTTGTCTACGAGCTCCTCAGCCCCGATCAAAAGCAACACAACGGTCGTAATCCACGATCAATTATCGCAACCTAATGCAATAATCAAATGACAACACATCCAATAAGAATCAACAACCAACAAACCAACCCATCGAACTCAACGGTTCAACAAAACCTCGAATAAAAGTAGTCAGAACAAACCAAATCAAACCATCACGAATTCATAATCACAACACAAAAATACTGCACTATCTGCCTACTTAGCGCACGTTAAACGCATAACGTAGCGTGCGCTAAGTTGCTCCCGTTAGAGTGCGCTATCCCGTAAGCTTAGCGTGCGCTAATGCTGTACAGTGGCATGCATTCCAAGCATCGACTAACATCTTGCGACTATGAATCTGAATGAAGGGAGACATAAATTTCCATATCTCTTGAAGATAAACGACACCATAACTATCACAAGGATCATATCAATGTCCATATATCAATAACACATCAACAATCAAATCAACTTGATAACAAGGATCATATTATACTCAATCTGGAATTCAACCTAGTATCATGATTCATCTCATCTAAATCGACCAATATAATTACCAAGATTCAGAAATCCATCTTAGATCGGGTTAAATGAATCAACATCCTTATAGTATGAAGAATCTTAACTAACATCCAAAACTCTTATCAAAATACCATTGAATCTCATATAACATCATCATCTGATTATCCAACATGCTCCTCACATGTAATCATCCAAGAAAAACGAACCACCATCAAGAGGATACGAAAATTACCTGGCTTGGATAAACCAAGAATAAGAACACTTGACTCCATTCCAAGAATCATGAATAACTTGAAAAACAAGGCTTGAATCCATGCTCTCCATCTTAATCTTGTTAAAGATCATCATCTCACAGTGTTTGGGAACCTCAAGAACCTCCAAACGCTCTCTCTATCGACTGAAGGGGAAAGAATGGACTAAATTCATCTCAAAACCCGTCTGTCCCCTTATATAGAATACATTACTAGCGTGCGCTAACATCTCATGTTTAGCGTGCGCAACAGCCATAGCGTGCGCTAACTGACTTTGTTAGCGTGCGCTATCGCGGTCCAGAGGCCACTGTCTGGCTTCGTACATGTGCTTGCGTACGTAATGCCCATGCATTAGCGTACGTAACTTACACTGTCTAGCGTACGCAAGTCCTTTGCCCTTAGCGTGTGCTATCCGAAGTTGACTTACTACAGTCTACACCTACTCCGAATATGCTCGTGACCCCACATGCCGAAAGCAACCAATAAAGCCGAGATTCCCTGTTGACCGATCTGATATTAGCGTGCGCTATCAACAGGCATTAGCGTGCGCTAATGCTTTACGACAAACATCAGTTGACTTCGTCGGCACATGTGCCGAAAGTGACCGGGTCCACACGTAGATTCCCTCTCAGCTGTTCTACACTAGCGTACGCTAACCTATGAATGTAGCGTGCGCTAAACCTGCACGATAGCGTGCGCTATGCATGAATATTAGCGTGCGCTAATAAGGCTATACTTAGCCATTTTCAGCTATCCTCGTCCAACATCTCGACATACGAACATACGGCATACCAAATATACATTACTCAACACATTATATCCTCAAATACAATTGTCGACCAAATACGACAATTATACCAATACTGACATCTCAGTCCTTCATTTATTTTATCCATACTGTACAGATTCCACGCCGTACAACATAACTCGGATAAAATAACATTAAACAATAGTAGTAGAAATTTCGGATATTACAGAAACTGACATCACCGCCGCCACGATTTATTTATGTGTGCTGGTGTTGAATTTGTGTGTGTGTGTGTGTGCGCGCGCGCGTGTGTGTGTGTGTGTGTATGTGTTTCTGCGAGGTAGCCAGAGCGAGAATCGGGAGAGGATAGAGGGAGAGGCGAAGGGGGAAGGAGAAGTAATGGGGATGTTGCGGCGGATCGGGTAGGAAAGGTTTATATACCCTTTAGTTATTAGGTTAAATTCATTTGAGCCCTAAACTTTCTATAACATTTCATTTTACCCCCAGTCAGCTTTTGATTCCTCCAAATTGACCCCAGACGACTTTTATATCTTCAATTCCAGCCCTTTATTACACCACATGTCATTAATAATGTTAACTCTTCGATTAATATTAATAAGCAATTGTAATTTATTTCTAGTTATTATATAGTGATAATTGTATCTTTTCATTTATTATATAAATAATAAATTGTAAGTATTGTAATATTATTATTATTATTAATTGTAGATAATAACAAGAATTTACGGGCCTAGGATTCGTCAAGTCAAGCATCTCATCACATTCAAGTTCAAGAACTGCATTTTATCCAGGTGTGGGGATTTATTACGCTTTTGTTTACTGTAATTGCTTTATATAGTCTTGTATGTATATGTGAAATCAGTCAGAAGCACTTAAATGTACAAATCATTCAGAAGCACTTAAATGTGCAAATCAGTCTGAAGCACTTAATTGTGCATAAAGCCTTCAGGCTAGCCGACGGGCTTCAGAATTTATCAGTCATGTTGTTTATACTTGCTAATATATTTAGTAATTAACGTAGACATATTGCGTACTCTCCACATTGAGCGAGTTGGAAGCTCACCCCATTATTTAACCCTTTTAGGTTAAGGAGATCGATGTGGCATGCGCTTGAGTGTGGGATGATCAAGCTTCATGATTAGATGTTTATTTATTTAATATTATTTTTCTCAAACCATGTTTTATGAACAAGTGTTCGAATTATTTTAATTCCACGTCAAAGTTTGTTTTTATTTAATGGTGACTTGAAAATATTATTTGCGATTATTAAGTTTGTCTTTTTGAAATGTATTTCCTCTGCAAAATTTTTATTTATTCTTCTTAAAATTAGAAGAATTATTATTTTTAGAAAAGTGGTCGCTCCTTCTACTTTGGGCTCACAACTTTTCACATTTATCATACCCTAAACCCACACTTCTCAAATATAATGCCTCTCCCTCACCAAACTTCTCTCCCAATTCCAACTTAATCAAAATCCCAGCAAATCTCATGTCTCATCATCAAAAATCCCGGCAACTACAACATCAAAAAAAATCATTAAAAAGTGATGGGTTTTGAGTTTAGTCAAACCCCAATATCGAACTCTCAAAACCCATTATTTCGATCTATACCAAAAGCCCATCATCGATCTATGACAAGCTTTGCTTCATTTTTACTGTCCAAAATATATACAGAAAGAACAAAACAATCATGTTTCCTTCACTCTTTCTTTCGGTTTAACATAAACAAAAATAACAAATGTAGAACCTACCCGAGACCCTCCAAAGGCTCTTGAAGCCAAAAATTCGAACCAAGCAAGTAACTGAAGACAAGGTTTAGGATACGGTTGCGTTTTGTTCAACAGCCCATCATCGATCTATGACAATCTAATCAATTTTTGTCTAAAAATGATTAGTTTAAGACATAAGAAAAAAAACATGTGCATCGCACGGGTCTGAATGACTCGTATATATAAAGATTGAGTTCTCTATATTGAATGTGAGCATTAATGGCCATAAGTCCATAAAATCTATTATGCAAGATTGAGTTTCATACTCAAACTCAAGTTTGAGTTTCATTGTCTGGAACGTGTAAAGCCTCATTGTTGAGGTAAATAAATAGTGTTAATTAATATACTACCTAAAAAACCGTTTTGAATCCTTCCATTATTTTTGCAATTAAGATTTATCATTAATACTTCAATCAAAACCACCAGGCAAAAAAACACACACAAACAAACCGACACAAAACAAAAAAACACAGTGGCTTATCAATTCCGAGATCTATTTTACTTCAAATTAAGAACCAAGATTGCAAATCCTTTATGTAAATTTGAGGTAAATTGTTTTGGTTTTTTTATAACGATTGAATTAAAGATTGTGTTTTTAGTGATTGCTTTTGAAAATTATTTGTGGGTTTTTGCGGGTTTTTAAAAGGGTGTTTGGAAATTTAATCTTTTGGTTGATTGGTTGTGTTTTGAAGCAAAAGGTTGTGGATGTTGCAAGGGTCACATTACCAATAAGCTTGTTGAATCAAGGTAATGGTATATTTTAGGGTTTTCTTTCAATGATTTGTGTGTTTGATTTTGATAATGGGTTTGAGTTGGAAATTTAATCTTTTTGTTAATTGGTTATGTTTTTAAGCAAAAGGTTGTGGATGTTGCAAGGGTCACGTCAACAAGAAGCTTGCTGAATCAAGATACTTTCAATGATTTTAGTTTTTGATTTTCATAATGGGTTTGAGTAATTTTTAATTTTTATATGGCACTAACATTAAACCAATTTTGCATGATGATTTGAAATATTTATATATTTATTATTAATGTTCTTGAAAGTTAAAGTTGAGTACTCCCAACCTACCATTGAAACAGAGAAAACCCCAAAGGAAGTGAAGTTGGGAATGCTGTTGTGCAAAGGAGAAGACAGTATGTTGTTTCTGTGGCGAAAGAAAGACGAGAGGCTACTTTTCGAACTAAACGATTGTGTAGAGAGGGAGTTAGTCTTGATATGGATGTTGCAAGTGATGGTGGTATGGTGAATGAATAGGAGTTGTTGGTTTTAGAGGCTCAGATTGTAATATCCGGATTAATCATTAAGTATTCCATCTGTTGTTGAACCATATATTATTTGGAATTGTGATATCGATAATTGAAGTGTGATATTCCTCGTATTTGTATCCTCGTACATGGTTATGGCAACATGTAAATTTTCTCATGCAAATATGTGATAACGTACGTTAACAAGGAAGCCTAACGTACGTTATCAGTCTGAGTTAGCGTACGCTACGAATGTAGCGTAGCGTGCGTTAACCAACCAATAATTGAGCTGGGTGGCTGTCACATGTACCAGCCGGACATGGGTCCGGATAAGATTCCCGCGGATGAACCTGGATAGTTTTGGAGTCAACGCTTGTTAGCGTGCGCCAAGGACATTGTTGTAGCGTGCGCTAAGGACATTGTTGTACAGAAACATTATAAAAGGGACAGCACCCCATTTTATTTTGTTTACGTTTTCTTCACTTGTCCTTCGTTTCTTGGAATTTCCAGAGAGCCTCTCCTCCTTCTTAAACACATTTAAACCATCTCAACTTGATCATTGAAGATTGGAGATTACTCATACTTGATCCTTGAAGTAGAGACTTATCTTGGATTGTCACACAAGCAACCGGAGTTGAAGTCTACCTATTGTCTCGGTGTTTTCTTCATCTTAAGGTATGTTAATACTATCTCCAACGTTGAATTCGTGTTCTTAAGGATATGATGAGTATGCTATCAAGATATTGAGTTCCATTGATGAATTATTCAATCACATCATGTTTAGAAGTTGGGATGATTATGCTTAAGATATCGTTGTTGAAACATCATAGTTGGAATCCTATTACGTCAATGATGAAAGTAATGTTCTGAGATTAATTATCCATATTGAATAGCATTGCCATATTGATCGTAGACTTGGATATTGATATCAATTTTGATAAACGGACTTAAGAAAGAATCATCGATGGTTGTATCCTTTCTTATAAGTTGGATTTGTTAGTTCTTTAGAAGTAGTCTGAATGTAATGATGATAATGGAATCTAGTGCATCAGCCTGAGATCACCGAACTTCATATGAGAATGATAATCAAGATTGAATTTAAGTGATTGTGATGATATTCATTTCCTTGAATTCAAAGATGTTTGAATCCGTAAGATTATTCATAATCATATGAACATGATATGTATGGAGATAACGCACGTTAATCACTGAGGATTTCATTAGATTCATCACAATCTAGACGGTCGTCTGCCCAGTGAGAAACTGTCATGCATGTTTAGCCTACGCTAAACTATATAGTTAACGTACGCTATCGGGCTTAGTTAACGTACGCTACGTTTGGTACGTAACGTACGTTATATCATCAGACAAGTCAAGTCGACTGATTAGAGAGGAACTGTCGATACATGGTTAGCATACGCTAGACTTTGTAGCTAACGTACGCTAACGAGTAAGCTTAACGTACGCTACCGAGGGTACGTAACGTACGTTAAGCAGGTCAGGCAGGTTACGTTTTTATGAACTTTCGACCGTAATTTGGATTTTTAGATGTTCGTTCGACACGAGATGAATTCTATATTATTTTTGTTGTTAAGGTTCGAGCTTAGCAACGTGATTGATCGAAGGGGACGACTTTCGAGCGTTTCGATAGTCGTGGGAGTTTTATCCTTGTCATCGAATGGAGGCAAGTACTTTAATTAGAATTATCCATATTATGTCGGTTATGTTATGATTGTACTGTGTACATGTGTTGTGATTAATTGTCCACCATGCATTGATCCGACGGGAATCATCATGGGAAATCTATAGCTGTGTGCGCTGGATCGTTAGACAGGTAGTTCCACCATGCTTTGGTCCGACGGAATCATCATGGGAATCTATAGCTGTGTTCGCTGGATCGTTGGAATACCATGAGTATATTTGGGACTGTTATGATGTGATATGTGTTGTTGTTGTTTCTCGTTGGAGAAAGTTGTTATGATTATTGCTGATTAAATCATTGTTGTATGATTATCGTACTTGTACTAGCATCGTTGTGCTAACCCCTTCGGGGGTGAACATTTGTTTATGTTCAGGATCTAGAAGAGCCGGGAAACAACCACTGAAGAGTGATGTTCCGGCTGGGTTTAATTATCTGTTGTTTGTGTTATTTTTATTAAGTACTCGAGTACGTTGTCATTGTGATGATTGATTTTGGTGATGTCTTAATATCCCTCTTTCGGATATTGTATTATCGGTATTGACCCAGAACTGTTGTATTTTTAATTCAGTTACTTTTGTATATTGGTATCTGTTATTGTATTTTCTTTCTTTTAGCCTTGTAAATTCTTATGTAAAGGATTTACGGCACTATAATATTTCTGAATAAATCGGGGGTGTTACAGAATATGGTATCGGAGTTAAGATTATGGATATATTGGCCATTGGGTTAAAATAGGGGTCATGTATGTCTTTTGAGGTAACCGACCGTGAATAACATCACCATACTGCATACGTCTTCGTGCGAGCGGTGGTTGTAAATTCCTAAACTGTATCTCATCCTTTACATGTTGTATCTCTTTATACTTGAACATTTGAACGATATTGTTCCCTGTATATTGAGTATTTATGCTTACAGTATGTTGAGAGGTAGACGTGGACGTGGTCGCGGTCGCGGACGCGTAAGAATGAATGCTGAAAGAGAAGCTTCGCCTTCTAATCAGGCCAGCCACAGCTCAGGCGAGCCACAAAGATCTATTAATAATGAACCGGAACCTGCTGTGCCCGAAATCCTTCGTCAGGTGGTGAACCAGATGACTCAGTTTGCCCAGGTTGTGGACCGGATGCAGGTGGCGGTGGGATTACAGCAGGGAGATCGACAGCAAGGTATCCCATACATGGGAAATCGAGGCGACCGATGGCTGCAAGAAGTGGCAAAGATGCAAACACCTAAATTCGACGGCTTTTCTGAGAATCCCACATGGGATCATTGGTTGAAGGATCTGGAGAAGATTTTCGCCGGGATTAATTGCCCAGACGACCGGAGAGCCTCTATTGCTCAGTACTTTCTGATAGGGGAAGCGTCCGAGTGGTGGGAAGCCATCCAGCCTGTAGATCATGATGCTGACTGGACAGAATTTAAATTGATGATGGAAGCTCAGTACTGCCCTCGTCCTGTGAGGGAAGCCAAAGTTCGGGAATTTTTCTCCGCACAGCCGTCAGACGAGCTAGTATCTCAGACGATTAAAACGTTTAATCAACAGATGGCATTTGTTCGACACTTGGTCAGAACAGACGCGGAAATGATGATCCATTTTGATATGAGAATGAAACCATAAATCCAGAGGTACATGTCCGGTTTTGAATGTACCACTCTTCGTCAATATCAGGATAAAGCATTGGCGTATGAAATCAAGAAAGCAGCAATGGAGAAGTTTACAGAATCCAAGAAGCAGAAAGTCTCCGGTAGTTTCGCGGAGCACAAGAGTGGTGGGCCCCGTAAGGCCCAGTCATCTTTTCATTTTTTCAAGAAACCTCCGCACCCATCCAAGAGCGGAAAGAACTTTGGAGCAGTATCAGCCACGACGGATACATCTAGGAAGTGCTTTAACTGTGGTCGCCCAGGCCACCTTTGGCGTGATTGTTTTCATACTCCAGTTACATGTTTTGATTGCGGACTGGAAGGGCACCGTGCGACGTTTTGCTAGGATGCCACAAAGTTTAATGGGACCCGTATATCACAACCGGCTCAGAGGGAAGCAAGTAATCAGCAGACGCAGCAGAGTGTACATCGAGGCAGAGGACAATTCGACCGCAAGGGAGCCTCGAGTTTCGGATCCGCTCCCCCACGTCTGTACGAGATGAGGAGAACAGACGATCAGGATGCTGCTGTCATATCAGGTACTGTTCAGATCCTTTCCCAGCTAGTTAGCGTTTTATTCGATACAGGAGCTACGCATTCTTTTATATCCTTATCTTGTGTAAATCGTTTGAATATTTCTGGTTTTCATGATTGTGAACCTTATGTTGTGGGTTTACAGAGTGGGGAGAGGATTGTTGGAAACTTAGAAACTAGAGATTTCTCTATATCATTTGGAGGCAGGGAGTGGCTCTCAAATCTGATTGTGATAGAAATGCAAGGAGATGACCTGTTACTCGGAGATGATTGGCTTAATCGATATGGAGTTATTGTAAACTACCGAAAGAGGAATATCTCGCCGATCGCGGACGATGGTTCCGAAATACTGTTTGAAGGATGGAAACCAGGAAGCTCAGGAAAGATGATCAAGGCGATGAAAGCTGTCAAATTGTTGAAACAGGGTTGTACTGGATACTGGTGCTATGCAATGAAGAAAGAAGACGGAATAGTGGAACTTTCATCCATTCCTATTGTGAACGAATTTCCGGATGTATTGCCTGATGAGTTACCTGGACTACCTCCACGGCAGGATGTAGAATTCACCATCGAGCTGGAACCCGGAGCTACAACGATTTCTAAGGCGCCGTATCGTATGGCACCTGCTGAGATGTACGAACTGAAAAAGCAACTGGAGGAGTTACTGGACAAAGGCTATATCCATCCAAGCATTTCGCCCTGAGGATCACCAGTTCTTTTCGTCCGGAAGAAGGATGGATCACTTCGACTGTGTATTGACTATCGAGAGCTGAACAAGATGACGATTAAGAACAAGTATCCGTTGCCACGGATTGATGATTTGTTTGACCAGTTACAAGGAGCAACAGTGTTTTATAAAATCGATCTGAGATCAGGATATCATCAGCTGAGGATTAAGGAATCTGATGTTCCGAAATCAGCATTCAGAACTCGCTACGGACACTATGAGTTTCTAGTAATGCCGTTTGGTCTCCCTAACGCACCTGATGTATTCATGCAATTGATGAAACGAGTGTTCATCGAGTATTTGGATAAGTTTGTGGTTGTGTTCATTGATGACATTCTGGTGTATTCTAAGAGCCCGGAAGAGCATGCGCAGCATTTACGGATTGTGTTAGACCTATTGAGAAATGAACAATTGTACGCCAAACTTTCTAAGTGTGAATTCTGGCTAAAGGAAGTAATGTTCCTCGGCCATGTGGTATCATCTGAAGGAGTCCGAGTAGATCCTCAGAAGATCGAAGCAGTTATGGATTGGAAGCCTCCAAAGAACGTGAAAGAAGTCCGGAGTTTCTTAGGACTTGTTGGGTATTACCGTCGATTCGTGGAAGGGTTTTCCAAAATTACCCGCCCACTTACTCTATTACTACAGAAAACTCAAAAGTTTGAGTGGAATGAGATATGCCAGAAGAGCTTTGATGAATTGAAGAAGAGATTGACGACGGCACCGATTTTAGCACTTCCACAGGGAACTGGAGGATTCATAGTTTACAGTGATGCTTCGAACCAAGGACTCGGATGTGTATTGATGCAGAATGAGAAGGTGATCGCCTATGCGTCACGACAGCTGAAACCTTATGAAGTGAATTACGCAACGCATGATTTGGAGCTGGCAGCAGTAGTTTTTGCTTTGAAAATCTGGAGACATTACCTGTACGGGACTCACTATCAGATCTTTACGGATCACAAGAGTCTCAAATACATCTTCAGTCAGAAAAAGTTGAACATGCGGCAAAGAAGATGGCTGGAACTTATTAAGGACTATGACTTGGAGATTCTTTATCATCCAGGTAAAGCAAATGTAGTGGCCGATGCACTTAGCCGCAAGCCTGTTTCTATTCAGATGATGGAGACTCTGACCTCCCAAGTCAACATTCAACGAGAGATGATTCGAGAAGGGATTGAAGTATGGTTGCAAAGAGTCCAAGGACAACTGTGCGTGATGGAAAAAACTTCATCATTAACCGAAGAAATCAAATCTAAGCAAGTAGATGATCCTCTGATGATTCGGTTACGTGATGAAGTGATCAAGGGAAAGGCCCCCAGATTCGTAATTCATGATGATGGAGTTTTGAGATTTCATAACCGACTTTGCATTCCCGATGTCGATGTTCTGAAGCAGACGATTATGAAGGAAGCTCACAGCACGCCCTATTCTATCCACCCGGGCACCAGTAAGATGTATAAGGACTTGAAGCAGAACTTTTGGTGGGGCAACATAAAAAAAGATGTAGCGGATTATGTTTCGAAATGTTTGACTTGTCAGCAGGTTAAGATCGAGCATCAACAACCTGCTGGAATGCTGAAGCCGCTCCCGATTCCTAAATGGAAGTGGGAGGACATATCGATGGACTTTATCACTAATATGCCGAGAACCAAGTCAGGAATGAACATGATTTGGGTAATAGTTGATCGCCTAACCAAATCGGCTCATTTTCTAGGCATTAAGGACACGTGGGGACCCGAGAGGTTGGAACGAGTATTTATTTCAGAGATAGTCCGATTGCATGGTACGTCGAAGACCATTATTTCTGACTGAGACGGACGATTTGTGTCTTATTTTTGGAAAGCAGTTCATAAGGCCTTGGGGACAGAATTGAACTTCAGCACAACTTATCACCCGCAGACAGACGGACAATCCGAGGGGATTATTCAAACGGTGGAAGACATGCTAAGGGCTTGTGCCTTAGATTGATCAGCCAATTGGGAAGTTCATCTCCCGTTGATTGAATTGACCTACAATAATAGTTGGCATGCTTCCATTAAGATGGCACCGTTTGAGGCATTATACGGGTGGAGATGCAGATCGCCCCTATGTTGGGATGATTCATCGGACTTGATTTGAACGGAACCGGAATTGATTGTACAAATACGAGAGAAGATAGCCTTGATTCGCGAAAGGTTGTTGACCGCCTAGAGTTGACAGAAATCTTACGCAGACGTACGCCGTCGCCCATTGGAGTTCAGTACTGGAGATCATGTACTTTTAAAGGTTTCTCCTACTCGGGGAATATTTCGTTTCGGAAGAAAGGGGAAGTTGAGTTCGAGATATATCGGACCGTTCGAGATTCTTGAGAGAGTTGGAGAGTTGGCTTATAGATTGGCATTACCGCCGTCATTGAGCTATGTTCATAATGTGTTCCACGTATCCCAGTTACGGAAGTATATACCAGATCCTAGTCATGTCATTGATTTCGGCGAGATCGAAGTCGCTCAGGATGGCACATTTGAAGAGAGACCGATCAGAATACTCAAGAGTCGAGTGAAGCAATTGAGGAACAAACCGATCATTTTGGTTAAAGTTCAGTGGTCACGCCACGGAGTGGAAGAAGCCACTTGGGAAACGGAAGATAGCATGAAGTTCAGATATCCAGAGTTATTTTCGTCTTGAGTTTCGGGACGAAACTCCTTTTTAGTAGGAGAGTATGTAATATCCGGATTAATCATTAAGTATTCCATCTGTTGTTGAACCCTATATTATTTGGAATTGTGATATCGATAATTGAAGTGTGATATTCCTCGTATTTGTATCCTCGTACATGGTTATGGAAACATCTAAATTTTCCCATGCAAATACGTGATAACGTACGTTAACAAGGAAGCCTAACGTACGTTATCAGTCTGAGTTAGCGTATGCTACGAATGTAGTGTAGCGTGCGTTAACCAACCAACAATTGAGCTGGGCGGCTGTCACATGCCCTAGCCGGACATGGGTCCGGATAAGATTCCCGCGGATGAACCTGGACAATTTTGGAGTCAACGCTCGTTAGCGTGCGCTAAGGATATTGTTGTAGCATGCGCTAAACAACTAATGTACAGAAACATTATAAAAGGGACAACACCCCATTTTATTTTGTTTACGTTTTCTTCACTTGTCCTTCGTTTCTTGGAAGTTCCAGAGAGCCTCCCTTCCTTCTTAAACACATTTAAACCATATCAACTTGATCATTGAAGATTGGAGATTACTTATACTTGATCCTTGAAGTAGAGAATCATCTTGGATTGTCACACAAGCAACCGGAGTTGAAGTCTACCTATTGTCTCGGTGTTTTCTTCATCTTAAGGTATGTTAATGAAGAGATAAATTTACCACTAGAAGGGGGGTTGAATAGTGGTAATGCGGAATATCGAACTTTCTTGCGAATAAATGAAAGTAGTACGGAAAATAAAAGACTCAAAGATTTATAGAGGTTCGGCAACTTGCCTACGTCATCTCTCCGACTTCTTTTTCTATTGGCTCAAGAACAACCACAAACTTGAATCGTCTTCGATCGGTCCGAGTACACAACCGTTACAACCGCTTGTCTTCTATTGGTCCAAGCTCAACCACTCTCAATATAAACTTTGTTTATCTAGTGTTCTATAGGAACTAGATAATCCTCACTATACGAATATTGGAGTGTAATCCTAACAATGCCGGATCAAATATCCTAATAACACCGGATTAGTGACTCTTAATTCGTTTCTCTAAAGCTCTCGTATGAGTGATGCAACACTCATAACTAAATGAAAGAATACAAAGTATAATAAATATTACAAGGTGTTTCACTCTTTGTATCTTTCTTCTCACAACTTAGAATGCAATAAAAGATATAAAACCGATCTCAAGTATGCTTTGATTGCTTGTATGCTTGTATGCTTGAAGTTGTGTGTGTGATACCCAAGTCCTATGGGTATTTATAGGTGTCAGCCATTCTTCAAATACTGATATTTATATTATTAGCGTGCGCTAATAATACCTCCATAGCGTGCGCAATCGGTCTCTGACTTGGCCTTTCTGAACGGTCATAAAACTGTTCCGACGGTAAAATTACATGGCTAGCGTGTGCTAGTCATATACTCGTAGCGTGCGCTATCGGTTGGTCAACAGGTCTTCAATCTTGACTTTAGGATATGTCGGTTTGTCTCCAATGTCTCTTTTCCAACGGCTAAATATGTACTTAGCGTGCGCTAGCAATTATGCATAGCGTGCACTAGTATTATTTAATATTAGCTTTTCCAGATTTCCCGGATCTTCTTTGACTCTTGCGATCCAACGGGTAGATTGTCCAACGGTAGAATTTGACTGATTTAGCGTGCGCTAATGTGTATAATGTAGTGTGCGCTATATGCTTTCCTCAGTAACGTACGTTACCCTGTGTAGCGTACGTAAATGCCTTTTCATTTTGAGTCCAGTGGCTACTGGACTACTAACCATGTTATCCGGTAGCGTGCGCAAGACATGAAGAGTAACGTGCGCTAAGGCCTCATAGTAGCGTACGTAAATGAACGTCCGTAGCGTGCGCAAGTCCTTTTCCTTTTTCTTTCCAGACCTTACTGTCCTCTGACTTGAGATGCGATAGCGTGCGTTACATAGATATGATAGCGTGCGCTAAAACTAACAGTTTAGCGTGCGCTGATAATATGACCTTTGCGTGCGCTATCCATCAGGTAACTCCACTAGGCTGCAGATAACTTGCCTGACTGCAGGTAACTTGATCCTTCGATAGCGTGCGCTACCTTTGAGACTGTAGCGTGCGCTATGAGCATAGATTTCCTTCAAAGTATCATCTCGATGAAATACAATTTGTTAAATGTTTTGAAAACAATCATCATCAAAATACTTTGAGTCAACAATCTCCCCCTTTTTGATGATGTCAAAACATTTAATTTATACCTGCAAAAACGTTTTTAAAAGATTCGAATCAAGGTAACTTGTTCAATATAATTCCCGAAGTGTATGAGGTCCTCGATGGAGCACACGTTCGGCCGTGGTTGGTGTTCGCGTCCCTTTCGGAACTTGGTCGTCTTCTCGAAGATATGGAAATAGCACCCAACCTCTATTGAATGTTTCAACATAGTGCATTGCCTTGAGGGTGAGATCGCTAATCTCGTGTCCTCGAGACACCGGAACCGATGCCTCGCTTGACAAGTCGACACGGAAGTGACGGAAGATCACAGTGAGAATGGAACCAAATGGGAGCCCCGACTTCCGCATTCTCGACATATAGTGTTTTGAGCGAAAGGAGTCTCCTTTTGCCTTCATCCAATTCAATACAATTCCGGTGAAATCCACATTGTTGTCTTTCAGCACTCGGTACACCACGTGTTTGTCAATGCCGACGAGTTTGTGCTGTGTGTTCACCTTTGGCATCAAACACTTAGTGAGTGCAGCCAACAACAAACGAATATGAATACCAAAATCATTATTTTCGAAAACGTCATCCGTAACCTCAATGACAGTTTTAGAGCACAAAAAATCGGCAACATCTTTCTCAGACACGACTGATTCTTCATCAATTGACTTCCCACAACAATCAAAACCGTCCTTCGTCAATCCAAATAATTCGTGAAGGATTTCCGACGAAATTTTCACCACGGTTCCTTTCACCAAACTACTGAGAACAAATCCACCAGAGGAACTATCACTGTCTCCCAAATGCAGATTAGCATAAAATTCCCGAACACAAGAAGGATAAATGATCTCTTTGCACTCAACGAAACGGGCTATCCCTAGAGCTTCAAAAAAATCATGGATATTTACCTTTGCGCGTTCGAGACTGCCGAAATTGAAAAAGTAGCAGTCGGTAAGATGCTCTTGAGGAAGAATTTCAGAAAATACTTTTGATGCGATGTATGACACGAATCGGGTCGCATCGTATTCTGCGTTGCGAAGGCGTTTTAGGTTTTTGTAAGATTTTTCCATGGCTTTGCGGCCTTTGCTTGACATGAATCTGGAAGAAATTTGAAGATTTGAGGAAGAAATCGAAGTTGAACGGGTCGAATTTTTCGGCTAGAGTTCTTTGCTAAAAAGGGGATCGGTGTGTTGCGTACGTTATGTGAGAGTGAGGGTGTTTAAGAGCTGAGCAGTGTTTATATAGTGGACTGAAAAGGTTTAATTAGCGTACGCTAGGAATGTATGATTAGCGTATGTTAGGTGTAAATAGGAAGCTCACTGGACTGTCCAGTAGCCGATTTGGAATATGAAGAGTTTGTATTAGCGCACGCAAAGTATAGAAGGTTAGCGTACGCTATCGAAAGTGAAAGTTAGCGCGCGTTAAGAAAAATGAAGCTAGCGCGCGCTAGCGAATGGAACGATTCAAGGATATTGATTTCTCGAGTAGAAAACTTATTTCAAAAATTGTCTAGATGTCCCATACCAAGTTGTAAACGAATAGAATTAACCGATTCTTCGGGAAGAGGTTTTGTGAAAATATCAGCAAGTTGGTCCTTCGTCCCGACAAAAATTAAACAGATATCTTTCTTCTGCACATGATCGCGTAGAAAGTGATGTCTTATGTCTATATGCTTAGTTCTACTATGCAACACAGGATTTTTACTCGGATTAATCGCACTAGTATTATCACATAGAATAGGGGTATTCTCAAAATATATGCCGTAGTCGCAGAGTTGATTTTTAATCCATAACACCTGAGCACAGGCGCTCCCTGCAGCAACGTATTCGGCCTCAGCTGTAGACAACGCTACACTGGTTTGCTTTTTACTTCCCCAAGATATTAAGCATGATCCAATAAAATGACACGTACCACTAGTACTCTTTTTATCAATTTTACATCCGCCGAAATCGGCGTCACTATATGCAATCAAGTTAAAATCCAAGCAAGAAGGATACCATAGACCTAGTCCGATAGTCCCTTTTAAGTAACGAAAAATGCGTTTACAAGTAATTAAATGTGATTCCTTAGGATTAGCTTGGAATCGAGCACATAAGCATGTAGCAAATATTATGTCTGGCCTAGAAGCAGTCAAATATAACAAAGATCCGATCATACCTCGATATAGTTTTTGATCTACGGATTTGCCATTTTCATATTTTTCAAGCTTTAATGATGAAGACATTGGCGTAGAAATCACCTTGCTACTTTCCATTTTGAATTTCTTTAGGAGATCGTTTGAGTACTTCGTTTGATAGATAAAGATTCCATCTTCGCATTGCTTGATTTGAAGCCCGAGGAAGAACGTTAATTCTCCCATCATACTCATCTCGAACTCTCATTTCATAAGATTAGAGAAATCTTGGCACAATGATTCGTTAGTAGCTCCAAATACAATGTCATCAACATAAATTTGGCAAACAAATATATCATCATTTAATATTTTCACAAACAAGGTATTATCGACTTTACCTCTTTTATAATCATTTGCAATTAAAAATTGGCTTAAACGATCATACCATGCTCGGGGTGCTTGCTTCAACCCGTAGAGTGCCTTGTTGAGCTTGTAGACGTGATCCGGAAATTGATGATCTTCAAAACCGGGAGGTTGCTTGACATAGACTTCTTCTTGAATGTAGCCATTCAAGAATGCACTTTTCACATCCATTTGAAATAGTTTGATCTTTTTGTGGGCGGCAAATGCACATAACAAACGGATGGCTTCGAGTCGAGCCATGGGAGCAAAACTTTCTTCATAATCAAGACCTTCCTCTTGATTATACCCTTGAGCGACCAAGCGAGATTTATTTCGAATAGGGTAACCGTCTTCGTCACTCTTGATTTTGTGCACCCATTTAGTTCCGATAATTGTTTTATCTTTAGGAGCGGGAACTAAATTCCATACATTATTGTGCATGAATTGCACAAGCTCCTCTTGCATTGCCATCACCCGGCTTTCATCATCAAGAGCCTCAGATATATTCTTGGGAACTATTTCGGATACGAAAGCACAATGAGCCATATACTCGGTGGTTCTCCTTCGGGTTTGAACACCATCTTCAATGTTTCCAATTACAAGATCTTTTTGATGGTCTTTGATGTGCCTCCAATCTTTCGGTAGACTCTCGATTGTCTTCTTTTGAATTTCCGAAATTTTCTCCATTTCGTTTGAGGGATGAGAATCCGGAAAAATACCTGCATCATCAAAATTTTCTACCTTTCTCGGGGGTGAGATCATATCGTTGGATTTAACATGAATGGATTCTTCAAATTTATTCGTTCTAATGTTATAAACGCGATATGCTTTGCTGTTTGTACAATAACCAAGAAATATTCCGGAGTTGGATTTAGCATCAAACTTGCCCAAGTTATCCTTACTATTGTTTAAAATAAATACATTCCAACCAAAAGGATGAAAATAAGCTATATTTGGCTTTTTCCCTTTCCATAATTCATACGGGGTTTTAAGATGAGTTCTACGAACATGAACCCGGTTAATCACATAACATGCCGTAAAGATTGCTTCGGCCCAAAAGTATCGTGGAAGAGAGTATTAATTAAGCATAGTCCTTGACATTTCCTCCAAAGATCGATTTTTCCTTTCAACAACCCCATTTTGTTGAGGCGTTCTAGGAGCCGAAAAATTATGATTAATCCCGTATTTGTCACATAAGAGTTCAAACGGAGTGCAATCAAATTCACCTCCGTGATCGGTACAGATAGAGATTATGGAGAGATTTTTATCATTTGTTACCAAACGACACCATTTAGAAAACTCGGAAAATGCATCATCCTTATGCGCTAAAAATCTAACCCAAGTAAATCGAGAGAAATCATCAACAATAACCAAAGTGTAAAGCTTTCCATTTAAACTAACATGTCTAGATGGTCCAATCATATCCATATGCACAAGTTCAAGAACGCGACTAGTGGAAACCTCGAATTTTGGTTTAAATGATTCTCGAGTATGTTTCCCTTTTATGCACGATTCACACAAGTGTTTTCTATCAAACTTGAGTTTGGGCAATCCACGAACAAGGTCGTGTCTAGATAAAATAGAAATGATAGGTAAAGATGTATGCCCCAATTTTCGATGCCATAAATATGCATTATCATCCAAAGTAATAAGACATTTTCATTGAATGAACTTTTATCATTAAGATCAACAATATAAATGTTTCCACATCTCAAACCGATGAATGCAATTTTATTATTTATAAATGCCGTGCAATGCGTTTGCTCAAAGATAATTTTAAAGCCTTCATCGCAAAGTTGTGAAACGCTAAGTAGATTATGATGCAAACCTTCAACAAACAATACTTTGTTGATAGAGGGAGAGGGTTCCTTACCGACTTTGCCGATTCCCTTAATTTTTCCTTTTTGATTGTCACCGAAGGTCACATGTCCTTGTTCTTGATACTCGAGGTTCAAACAGATCCTCGGAGCCGCACATGTGCCTTGAACATCCACTATCAATGTACCACTTGCTTTTCTTTGGTGCCGGTACCTCGATATTGCTTTCGGAGTCAAGTGCCATGAATGCGAGATTCGCGTCTAGAGATCTTTCAATCTCCTCCTCGTCATCACTCCAAGAAGCGATTAGGACCTCCTTCTTTTTGAATCTTTCCATTTGAGGCTTTGAAGAGGATCCTCGGCATTCTTTGGCATAGTGACTGGCTTGACCACATTTCCGACAATTATTGTCGAACTTCTTTATAGGAGCATAGCCACTCTTCTTTTGCTCCGGCTTGCCATCCCGACCAAGGAAACTTCGCCTTTTTTGAATTAGGCTTTTATACCTTCTAAAATTTTTGGCGTAGAGAACGAGTTCCTCGTCATCTTCATCTTCGGGAAGATCTTCCTTAACATCGCTATCAACATTGAATGCGACTACTTTTTCCCGAGGTTTTGGTTTAGTACCTCTAGACTTGAGAACGATCTCATAGTTGATGAGTGATCCGATGAGGGCACTAAACTCAAGTTTGTTCAGATCCTTGGATTCCATGATCGCGGTAACCGTAGCATCCCATTCTCGTGGCAACGAGCGAAGAATTTTCTTGGCTTTGTCGCTACTCGATATAGGCTTTCGGAAAGATGCAAGTCCATTGGTTATAGCCGAAAATCGATCCAACATATTTGTGATCGTTTCCTCGTCTTTCATGGAGAAGAGTTCGTAGTCATGAAGTAGCATGTTGATTTTAGTCTCCTTGACTTGGGTGGTTCCCTCATGAGTTACTTCGAGAATTTCCCAAATTTCCTTTGCGCTTTCGTAGGAAGATATCCTATTGAGTTCTTCGGGATTAAGGGCGCAATAGAGAAGTTGAGTAGCACGTGAGTTGATGTGCGTGTTCCTCCAGTCCTCGTCATTGAATTCGTCGAACTTCTTCAACGATCCATCCTCTTTCTTTGCAAGCTTCGGACCAAGGTCAATAACTTTCCAAATTTCAATATCGTAGGCTTGAACGAAGATAGCCATTTTATTTTTCCATGTCATGAAATTTGAACTGTCGAAGAAGGGGGGACGGTTGAGAGCATTTCCTTCGATTTGGCCAAGAAGTGCCATTTGCGGATCTTTTTCCATTAGGTGGTTAAACCTTTAAAAAGAGACCTGCTCCGATACCAACTGAAGAGATAAATTTACCACTAGAAGGGGGGTTGAATAGTGGTAATGCGGAATATCGAACTTTCTTGCGAATAAATGAAAGTAGTGCGGAAAATAAAAGACTCAAAGATTTATAGAGGTTCGGCAACTTGCCTACGTCCTCTCTCCGACTTCTTTTTCTATTGGCTCAAGAACAACCACAAACTTGACTCGTCTTCGATCGGTCCGAGTACACAACCGTTACAACCACTTGTCTTCTATTGGTCCAAGCTCAACCACTATCAATATAAACTTTGTTTATCTAGTGTTCTATAGGAACTAGATAATCCTCACTATACGAATATTGGAGTGTAATCCTAATAATGCCGGATCAAAGATCCTAATAACACCGGATTAGTGACTCTTAATTCGTTTCTCTAAAGCTATCGTATGAGTGATGCAACACTCACAACTAAATGAAAGAATACAAAGTATAATAAATATTACAAGGTGTTTCATTCTTTGTATCTTTCTTCTCACAACTTAGAATGCAATAAAAGATATAAAACTGAGCTCAAGTATGCTTTGATTGCTTGTATGCTTGTATGCTTGAAGTTGTGTGTGTGATACCCAAGTCCTATGGGTATTTATAGGTGCCAGCCATTCTTCAAATACTGATATTTGTATTATTAGCGTGCGCTAATAATACCTCCATAGCGTGCACAATCGGTCTCTGACTTGGCCTTTCTGAACGGTCACAAAACTGTTCCAACGGTAAAATTACATGGCTAGCGTGCGCTAGTCATATACTCATAGCGTGCGCTATTGATTGGTCAACAGGTCTTCAATCTTGACTTTAGGATATGTCGGTTTGTCTCCAACGTCTCTTTTCCAACGGCTAAATATGTACTTAGAGTGCGCTAGCAATTATGCATAGCGTGCGCTAGTATTATTTAATATTAGCTTTTCCAGATTTCCCGGATCTTCTTTGACTCTTGCGATCCAATGGGTAGATTGTCCAACGGTAGAATTTGACTGATTTAGCGTGCGCTAATATGTATAATGTAGCGTGCGCTATATGGTTTCCTCAGTAACGTACGTTACCCTGCGTAGCGTACGTAAATGCCTTTTCATTTTGAGTCCAGTGGCTACTGGACTACTAACCATGTTATCCGGTAGCGTGTGCAAGACATGAAGAGTAACGTGCGCTAAGGCCTCATAGTAGCGTACGTAAATGAATGTCCGTAGCGTGCGCAAGTCCTTTTCCTTTTTCTTTCCAGACCTTACTGTCCTCCGACTTGAGATGCAATAGCGTGCGTTACATATATATCATAGCGTGCGCTAAAACTAACAGTTTAGCGTGCGCTGATAATATGACCTTTGCGTGCGCTATCCATCAGGTAACTCCACTAGGCTGCAGATAACTTTCCTGACTGCAGGTAACTTGAACCTTCGATAGCGTGCGCTACCTTTGAGACTGAAGCGTGCGCTATGAGCATAGATTTCCTTCAAAGTAGCATCTCGATGAAATACAATTTGTTAAATGTTTTGAAAACAATCATCATCAAAATACTTTGAGTCAACAGTTAATACTATCTCCAACGTTGAATTCGTGTTCTTAAGGATATGATGAGTATGCTATCAAGATATTGAGTTCCATTGATGAATTATTCAATCACATCGTGTTTAGAAGTTGGGATGATTATGCTTAAGATATCGTTGTTGAAACATCATAGTTGGAATCCTATTACGTCAATGATGAAAGTAATGTTCTGAGATTAATTATCCATATTGAATAGCATTGCCATATTGATCGTAGACTTGGAGATTGATATCACTTTTGATAAGCGGACTTAAGAAAGAATCATCGAAGGTTGTATCCTTTCTTATAAGTTGGATTTGTTAGTTCTTAGAAGTAGTCTGAATGTAATGATGATAATGGAATCTAGTGCATCAGCCTGAGATCACCGAACTTCATATGAGAATGATAATCGAGATTGAATTTAAGTGATTGTGATGATATTCATTCCTTGAATTCAAAGATGTTTGAATCCGTAAGATTATTCATAATCGTATGAACATGATACGTATGGAGATAACGCACGTTAATCACTGAGGATTTCGTTAGATTCATCACAATCTAGACGGTCGTCTGCCCAGTGAGAAACTGTCATGCATGTTCAGCGTACGCTAAACTATATAGTTAACGTACGCTATCGGGCTTAGTTAATGTACGCTACGTTTGGTATGTAACGTACGTTATATCATCAGACAAGTCAAGTCGACTGATCAGAGAGGAACTGTCGATACATGGCTAGCGTACGCTAGACGTTGTAGCTTACGTACGCTAACGAGTAAGCTTGACGTACGCTACCGAGGGTACGTAACGTACATTAAGCAGGTCAGGCAGGTTACGTTTTTATGAACTTTCGACCGTAATTTGGATTGTTAGATGTTCGTTCGACACGAGATGAATTCTATATTATTTCTGTTGTTAAGGTTCGAGCTTAGCAACGTGATTGATCGAAGGGGACGACCTTCGAGCGTTTCGATAGTCGTGCGAGTTTTATCCTTGTCATCGAATCGAGGCAAGTACTTTAATTAGAATTATCCGTATTATGTTGGTTATGTTATGATTGCTGTGTACATGTAATGTGATTAATTGTCCACCATGCGTTGATCCGACGGGAATCATCATGGGAAATCTATAGCTGTGTGCGCTGGATCGTTGGACAAGTAGTTCCACCATGCTTTGGTCCGACGGGATCATCATGGGAATCTATAGATGTGTGCACTGGATCGTTGGAATACCATGAGTATATTTGGGACTGTTATGATGTGATATGTGTTGTTGTTATTTCTCGTTGGAGAAACTTGTTATGATTATTGCTGATTAAATCATTGTTGTATGATTATCGTACTTGTACTAGCATCGTTGTGCTAACCCCTTCGGGGGTGAATATTTGTTTATGTTCAGGATCTAGGAGAGCCGGGAAACAACCACTGGAGCTGCATGACGACGAGGGTGCAGAGTGATGTTCCGGTCGGGTTTAGTTGTCTGTGGTTTGTGTTATTTTATTAAGTACTCGAGTACGTTGTCATTGTGATGATTGATTTCGGTGATATATTAATATTCCTCTTTCGGATATTGTATTCTCGGTATTGACCCAGAACTGTTGTATTTTTAATTCAGTTACTTTTATATGTTGGTATCTGTTACTGTATTTTCTTTCTTTCAGTCTTGTAAATTCTTATGTAAAGGATTTACGGCGCTGTAATATTCCTGAATAAATCGGGGGTGTTACACAGATGGGGGTTCAACTGTCGAAGAATTGAAGCTCGCGGTCTCTTTTAAGTAAGATTAGTTTTTTATGATAATTGTATCTTAGTGAAACTTTCGTTGTTTTGTATGATAATTGTATCTTAGCAAAACTTGTGTGGTTCGTTTGTTCATGATTGTTCATTTATTATAAGGTCAGGGACTATGGAAAAAGCGATCGAGTGTTTCTCTGAAATAGGTTCCCGTACAAACTCTTTGTCACTGCTGTCTAACGATGCTTTCTTGAGTGATCTTACACAGCAGGGGTTGTCTATGCATAAGTACTTTACTTTTAAAAAAACTAGCTTTGCGGGTTAATTACGATATGCTGATACTTGCACCGTATGGGTTTTTGCAGCCAATATTAGTAAGTTGGCTACTACATCCGCTATGGAGCCAACTTAAAGTACTAAAAGGAAGTGGCATATGGTCTCTAGTAATAGTTCGGGTGGCGAATATGCGTTTGATAACCAGTTACCTATGCAAACCAGACGAATACTGACAAAGAAGGTACTTACACGGACAGGTGCGATTTGGAAGTTTGTTTTACCAATGTGCAAAATGACTTATGGGTGTTTGGATTTATCTTTATTTTACCTATTTTTGTGTTTAATGGTTGATTCATTATTTTAAAGTGTTTTTTTGCATACTTGTGCCTTTGGCTTTTTGACTCACGGTCGTAAATTTCGAACTGTTTAACAGGGTAGTGAACAACATCAGAAGCAATTTCAAGTTGCTAACAAAAAGGAAACAGTCTTCATTGATCCATAATTCATGGTAACAATGAGTCACATGGATGTTTACAATGGTGGCATCGTTGCATGGCCAACTAATCTTGGATGGATGATGGGTCCTTGGCTAATTTATGCTTCATTGGTAAATGGGGGTTCAGTCGCTTTATGCAATGGATCTCCCCTTGGTGTTGGCTTTGCCAAGTTTGTTCAGGTGGTTTTCATAAATCTTTAGTATTTCTATCTCATTTTAGATTGTTAACATCGGAAGTTAGATTTCTTATACGGAACACTAGACTACTAGAGGTGCCAAGATGGGTAGGTTCAGGTTCAAAACGAGTCACCTTTTAGTATATGTGAGACATGTCACTTTTTAGTACGGATTTAAATGGGCCGGTTTAGGCTGGCTTGACCCGCAAGCACTTTCTGATTCAAATTTTATAGATAGTTAATGTTTGAATCTTTTTTTACAATAACAAAAATAAAATTATAATCTATTTTTTTGTTTAAATTGAGTTTGCGCGACTTTTAACCTGGTTGGCCCATTTGACTCATTTCCATTCAAGCTATTTGTTTTATTTGACCTTTTTGACATTATAGAGAACCAAAGTCAGCTCATTCATAAGTATTTGTTCCAAATTGCCCCGACTACTAAACTGTATACGTGGTGCACTTCCTGCATTTACCAAGGCATGCTACATTTGTGTAATTTTCATTTAAAGTTTACGCTATAGCTGCTCCAACGTTTTAGGATGCCAAGGTAACCATTTTGGGAGTGATACATATTTGTTAAAGTAACATTTTAAGACTCATGTATTTGATATATTTTTATTCAAACAATTTTATTAACAAAAGGTGATGAAGATGAAGGTGTTGACGATCAAGCAGTGAAGGTTGTCGACATTGTTGACACTTTCAAACTCCAGGCAAAAACTAAAACCTGTCGTCTAATTTTCATATCTCATTAAGATTTGAATTTGTTTATAGATTTATAATGTAAAATACTTTGTACGTGTAGGAGCAACCTCCCTTCGACAAGAAGCAGTTTGTTGATTACATCAAGAAGTACCTCAAGTTGATCACACCCAAGCTTGATGAAGAGAGGCAAGTCTTCTTCAAGAAGAACATTGAGGCTGCAACAAAGTACCTCTTGGGAAAACTTAGCAACCTTCAGTTGTAAGTCTTCTGCTCATCTTAAGTTTTGTGGTAACTTTAAATACAATTTTTTGAGAAGCTTGAATGTTAATTGTGCACAACAATGGCTTTATGTATTGTAGTTTTGTTGGGGAGAGCATGCATGATGACAGTACAATAGTGTTTGCTTACTACAAGGATGGTGCTGTTGACCCGACATTTTTGTACTTCGGTGTGGGTTGAACGAGGATAAGTGTTAAGAAATGTCATCTTGAGCCGGCGAAAGAGTTGGGGTGCTTGATGTAGTTCTGCTTTTAAGTTTGGTTTTTATTCTATTATTGAATATGGACCTTAAATTTTTCTTAGTGTCAATTTTGGATCTGTTACTTGGTATGTCCTTATAATATGAATAAGTACAAGTATATATTTGGTGTCAAGTTTGTGACCTTCCTCTGTATGTCCATTTGCAACAACACGCTTTTGGGTTTCTTTCATTGAATCCTCCATTATGTTTCAATAACTAATGAATTTTATCAATTTAATTACACTTTTTCAAGAGCCATATAATCCCTTGGTTTTCTTTCATTAAACCACCTTTTTGTTTTATTTGCTACATATCGTCTCTACATATGCACTGTAGAATTGAATGCGTCACATGCATTTCATTATATATATACCCTTAACAAAACATAGATTTAATTTAGAGATAATTCCCACATTCCTATGGCTGAATTTAAGGTTCTTCCCATCACATTACTCATGAAATTAAAATTTTACATGTAATAATTTGGTTTAGGTTTATGTTATCTTATGGAGTTGTGAGATACGTTGGTGGGTTGCAATATTGAATGAAGGAGACGTTTATATAAGTTGTTTTTTAGGGTGTCCATAATCGATGTGTTGATCTGTTACCAAAAATTAAAATCCCTGCATTGTCCACCGCATGGGCTATGGCATTTTTGTTTTTCTTCTTTAAAAAATATTAGTTACTAGGATGAGTTGAAAGCCTTTTTATTTTGTGCTTATAAACTTGCCTTACACAGTTCATGGCAACGAGAAAGCGAATTAGGGTAAACGGGAGAGCAACATCAACGATTTGATGGTACACATGATGAGTGAAGATTAAGAGTATATACAAAAGAAATCAACGTGTCAACATAACACGGACACTTTTTACCCAAAATACAAGTATGATTAATCATGGTGAAAAAAGCTCGTGCATCGCACGGACCATGATGCCTCGTTAGGAAAGAAATTTAACCTCAATACCACTAAGCCCACATAAATATGGAAACACAGTCCTTAGGAAAGAAATTTAACATCAATAGTCAACACCACTAAGCCCCATAAATATAGGGTCTAACTTTTAAAGATAATTTAGTATATCATGCGACCAATTCCACTTATAGACCCTCAAAATCCATGGGCCTGAAACAGCTCTTCATCAAATCTACCCCGACAAATCTACTAATGAGGAGATTGATACCCTCAACGTCGGATATTTTTCAGGAATTCCTCAGACAGCCAAGAATTTGTTCCAATTTCTATATTGGGATGTCCGTCATAAATTTGTCTCAAGTTATAAAAAAAAATTCTCTCCTCTTTCTTCTCAAGAAATGAGACCATTTCTCCACTAAAATTAGGACTATTCAAAAATATTCGATATTCGATCCGAAAACTAAAAAATTCGAACTTTCGGATTCGGATATCGAATATGCTTTTTCAAAATTTTTGGATGTTCGGATATCCAAATATCCAAAAAATATATAATTCATATTGTTTTATATTTCAAATAATATGAAGGTATACACTCTGTGTGGCAAATAATATGAATATATTTATTTCTATTGTTTTCAATTGGTATTTTGGTATTATTTATTTAAGATAACTTGTTGATTGAGTTTATATTTAATTGGCTGTGAACAATTAACTAGTAAAAAAATATTTCGGATATTTTTTTCGGATATCGGATATCAAAATCTAATATCCGAATTTCTGGATATCCGAAATTTCGAGTATCTAAATTTTCGGATATCCGATTTTGAACACTCATAACTAAATCACTTTATACCAGCTTTTCTTAAAACTCGTGTCATCCCAACTGAGGCAAATTTTTAACGGATGGTGGGAGTACTGTTTAATGCAAATAGTTGGATTGTAATATAGCAACGTGTTGGAGACTTGGATTTCAAGTGAGTGTGCTTATTACTTAATACTTATTATTTAATACTTAGGGTTTTAATTTAGAGAACCCCAACTTCATGTGATATTTGTTAGGGTTTCAAATTTTTTTTTAACAAATATTCTTCATAATGAAGTCTAAATTTTTTATTAATCTATGATGCTTTTCAATTGAAAGTGCGATTCTGATTGTACTAAACGCAGAAGGAAAAGAAAAGATTAGCTCTTAATTCAAAGTCAAGTATGAGCACTTGACGGTGAATGTTGAAGAGTATGAGCATGAACATGTAGAAGCAACAACTATAGAAGTTGATGATGAACTTGTAGAGAATTCACAGGAAGAAAATATAGTGGAACCACGTTTGGCTGTTTCGGTGGGAATGGTGATGATAATAGGGATATTGGAGTGAATATTTATGAACTTTGAAATTGGGATACTCTTTATACTAATTTGTTGGTCAAAAATGGCCCTAAAAGAGATATATTAATAGGAAAGGCCCTAAAGATGAACATAAGAGGCGTTTTAGTTCCGACTCTTATACTAGGTTATTACCAAATGGGGAGACACATCAAAGAAGTTGGCTAGTGTACTCTTAAGATCTTGACCGTATATTTTTTTTCTGTTGTAAATTATTTAATAACAAACAACAACAAAGTCAATTCGTGCAATGGTGGATTGAGGGATTGGAGTCATTTGGTTGTTAGATTTAAAGCACATGAAAGATGTGCAGAACATATTAACTATATATATATATATATGTGTGTGTGTGTGTGTAATATCCGCATTTTTTTTTTCTTTCCCTTGTAATTGTATTTCCGGTGTAATTCTCGATTTTAGTGACCCTCGAGTATCCTTCAGTGTAACTTTTCCGTTATCTTTTGATCTGATTCTCGTAATTGTTGTGCGGAACCGCCGTTTCGGGGTTGCCGTGGATTCATTCTATGCTATGATGCATTTCGAGGTGTTTCGTTTGACGTTTCGTTCATATTCCGGTATGTTGGGGTCGTTTATATCCTATATCTAGCGCACGCTATATTTCCTGTATAGCGCACGCTAGAAATCCATTAGTAGCGCACGCTACGGTTAATTCGTAGCGCACGCTAACGATTTAGCCCTGGGAGTGGCAGTTTAACTCCCAGGCCTCTGGACTATCGGATTAGCGCACGCTATCTTGTCTAGCGCACGCTAATGTCGGGAGACTAGCGCACGTTAAGTTGTTGATGGCGCGCGCTAGTGTGATCGCCCAAGATCGCGCTTACTACCGAATTCAATCGATTCTAGTTAGCGCACGCTACGCTGGTATGGTAGCGCACGCTAACGGGTCGGGTGAGGTTTGGGCGGTTGGCTCTGGACTCGGTGATGTTCGGGTAGCGCACGCTATTGGTCGATAGCGCGCTACCGATAGGTTATTAGCGCACGCTACGCATGCATGGTAGCGCACGCTAACGGCAAAAACCCCGGCTTCGGACTCGGACGCTAACGGGAGGGTTGGTAACCCTATCCCGTTAGCGCACGCTAACCTTGAGGTCTTAGCGTGCGCTAACACTCCTGGTTATATAAACCAGGGAGTTGACCGAGATAATCACAAAAATCTCATTTCTTCCTCTTCCGCGACGAGCGACTCCCGAGCGATTTGAGGCGATTTTCTTCCTCCAATCACTTGAGATTCTTGTGCTTGAGTTCTTGGTGTAAGACTAACATCATCCACTTGTGTTTCTCATCCTAAATCCAAGGTAATCTCTTAGAACCCTACTTTTGGATAATTTGGGGGTTTTGGGATTTTCTTCCGATCGTTCCGCTTTGATGGTGGATTCATGATGTATACGATTGGTATTGTTAGTATTTTTAGTTTCCTACGGATTCATGGATATTTTGTGGATTTTTACGGAATCGAGAGGGTTTGGTTGTGATCCGCCCTCGTTGTTATTTTATTCGAATATACATGAATCGTAGGCGGGTTTCGGTGTATTCCATTTCCGTAATCGTCTAGAGTTGGTTGTGATTGTGTTATTCGAATCGTTAGGTTCAATCGTCGGTTCCTCACGGCCGTGCTTGATTCTTCCGTTCCGTTCGCGTCACCGTCTATTAATCGAGGCAAGTATTTTTGGAAACCTTTAAGCTTAACATGAAATGGTGATGTATGTTATTTGTGTGTAACTCACCTCGTGTTGGCAGACTGACGGTCAAGGAGGGAAATCTATGCCGCCGCCCGGATTTCACGAGTTTCGCACCGCTAGCCAACTCGTTAGGGTCCTTGCAAGGCCTCGAGTGAGAATGTATCCGCCGCCTGTTCTCACGGCTTAGCGTGTGCGTAGTTTTGTTTTTCTGTATTTGTAGCCAACTCGTTAGGGTCCCTGTGAGGCCCCGAGTGAGAATGTATGCTGCCGCCCTGTTCTCAAGGCTAATTGTTTGACTGTTTATTTTCCGGAAAAAGACATGTCTTGTTTTGGTTTTCGAAATGATTTTTGGTGCATGTACTATGAAATGTGTAAGCGATTGGTTTGCCTTGAATACTTGTACTAGCGTAATTGCTAACCCCTCTGGGGACCCGTTTTGGGGAAATTCGTTTTATGAATTTCAGGTCAGGTTCATCGAGACGAGCGGGCGCTGGACCAGTACACGGATGAGGGCCGTGCGTGATGATGGTGCACGAGTGATGTTTTAGTGTCTTTTACCTTTTTGTCTTTTGTGGTTTTGAACTAATAGTTGTACTCGAGTACTTAAGGGGTTCTTGTTCGTTTGAATTGTATTGTTGCTTATTATGTTGTGTTGAATGATGATGTTATATTGACCGGTTGAACCGGGTGGATTGTTACATTTTGCGTCTTTATGACGTGGTGTTATTTTATCGTTTCGTGAGTCGTTGTGTATGATCTTTTTCACTGGTGGGTCCCATATAGGGATTCACGGCGCTGTAATATACCTCGGATATCTGGGGGTGTTACGAGAAAATGGTATCGAGCTCTAGGTTTATGGATACCTAGGCTTGTTGGTTTATTGGGTCTTGTGGTGTTTTGTTTTGCACATCATCGTCACGCCGCCATGATTCAGTACTACCGGTCCGTAAGTTTTCCTTCCTCTGTTCATTATTTCCTTGTATCGTACCTTTGATTCTCGACTTGTAATTGTTCTTCTCTCGTACTTACCCTCGTATGGCTTTTGCTACTTGTTTAACCCCGCATGGATGCCGGAAGAGGTCGTGGTCGCGGTCGTGGTCGTGGACGCGCCGGACGTGGGGCGGCTGGGGCGGCCACGCCACGCTTCTTGAGCCGCAGACGGGCGACCGTCATAGCCATGCTTCTTCTCAGAGCGTGCCGATCTTGGTATCGCGGCCGTAATGCAACAAATGGTAAACCAAATGGCGCGATAGCTCAAAGCGGTTCGAACCCGGATCGTGCCCACGCTAATCGGGCGGAGCGGATCGTTGGCTCCAAGATGTTATCAAGATGCATCCTCCTCGCCGGAGCTTGCCGAATGGCCGGGAAGGGTGGATCAAGGAGATGGCTAAGGTCTTCTTTGCCACTAATCGTCCCGAGGACCGTAAAGTCCCTATTGCTCAATATTTCCTCACCGGGACGCTACGACCGGTGGGAGGCCGTGGGCCCAAAGACCATGCCGCTACGTGGGCCGAGTTTCAAGAGTCGATGGAGATCGAATATTGCCGTGGCCGCCGAGGCTCGGGTACATGCTTTTTATGACGCTCAACCACGGGATATCCCCGTTGCTCAAGCTATTGCTTATTTTAACAAAGAGTTGGGTTATGTGAAGACCCAAGTTGTAGAGGAGAGAGACAAGATTTTCCATTTCTCCAAAGGATGAAGTTGCCGATTCGGGACTATATGTCGGGGCTCGTATGTACTACATTGAAGGATTATCAGAGTAGGGCCCTTGCTTATGATATGTCTGTGACGGCGAGTGAGGCGGCCCGCGAGAGTAAGAAGCAGAAGTCGGTTGGAAATTTTTCTGGTCCCAAGAGTGGAGGCCAGCAGAAATCTCAAGCTGCAAATTTTTCAACGGGCGGTTCGGCTCGTTTCTCTGGGAGCTTTCGGGGTGCCGCCGGAACCTCCGCTCATGAACCCACATGTTTTAACTGTGGTGTGCAAGGCCATAGGAGCCGGCAATGTTCTCGTCCGAAGCTTACCTGTCATACTTGTGGACAGCTAGGCCACAAGGCCCCTTTTTGTGAGCAGATCAAACAGCTTCGCGGCACCCGTTCTTCTCAACCAGCCCCGTTGGAGCCAAGTGTGAATCAGGGGTCGTTTGCTCCTCAATATCCGCCGAGTGCTAGTCGGGGAAGAGGTCGGGGTCAGCCCTCAAGAGGGGGAGCTTCCAGTGTTGGCTCCGCCCACCCGCGTGTCTATGAGATGCGGAGAGCCGATGATCCGGCGGCTACCGTGGCGACAGCTACCGTTTATATTCTTTCTCATCTGTCGGTGTGCTTTTCGATTCCGGTGCTACGCATTCATTCATATCTCTGGATTGTGTGCGTCGTTTGAGTCTCGACCGTTTGACACCTTGTGAGCCCTTCATCGTTAAGCTTCCTAGCGGTGATAGGATCGTTGGTGATCAGGAGGTTCGAGACTGTTCTGTGCTTATTTGTGAGAGGACTTGGCCCTCTAATCTTATTGTTGTGAGTATCGAGGGTGAGGATTTGATTCTTGGTGATGACTGGCTCGAGCGGCATGGTGCGATCATGAACTACCGCACGAGAATCATCGCTATGTTAGCCGAGGACAAGACGAGCACTCTTTCGCGGGGCGAAAGAGGGGAAACCAGAAATTCGTCATTAATGCCTTGAAGGCGATGAGTCTCATGCGAAAGGGATGTATTGGTTATTGGTGCTATGCCTTGAAGGCGGAGAGTGGTGGAGTCGAGCTTTCGTCGATTCCAATCGTTAATGAATTTCCTGATGTTTTTCCTGACGAGTTACCGGGATTGCCACCGGATCGAGAGGTCGAGTTCACTATAGAGTTAGAGCCGGGTGCGGCTCCTATTTCAAGGCGCCCTATCGCATGGCACCTTCAGAGATGTCCGAGTTGAAGAAGCGGTTGAGTGAGCTTCTTGAGTCGGGGTATGTTCGACCGAGCGCCTCGCCTTGGGGCGCACCGGTCTGTTTGTGCGGAAGAAGGATGGTTCGCTACGTTTGTGTATCGACTATCGCGAACTAAACAAGGTGACCATCAAGAACAAGTATCCTTTGCCGAGAATTGATGACTTGTTCGATCGGTTGAGGAGTCTGCGGTATTCTCGAAAATTGATTTGAAATCGGGTACTATCACCCGGTGAGAGTGTCCGTTGGGCAGAAAACAGCCTTTCGGACGAGGTACGGACATTATGAGTTCGTAGTCATGCCTTTCGGGTTAACTAATGCACCGGCGGTGTTCATGCAATTGATGAACAAAGTTTTTATCGAGTATTTGGATAAGTGCGTCGTCGTCTTTATTGACGATATTCTTATTTATTCGAGGAATGAGGAAGAGCATGCCCATCATTTGCGGATAGTATTAGACATTTTAAGGACCGAGCAACTCTATGCAAAGTTCTCGAAATGTGAGTTCTGGTGAAAGAAGTAATGTTTTTAGGTCTCGTGATTTCAGCAGAGGGGGTTCGTGTGGATCCGCAGATTATTGAGGCCTTATTGGTTTGGGCACCGCCGAAATATGTGAAGGAGGTCAGTAGTTTCTTGGGTTTGGATAGCTACTACCGTAGTTTCGTCGAGGTTTCTCGAATCGGCTCGACCACTTACGCAGTTGCTCGAGAAATCCGAGAAGTTCGTCTGGAATGACGAGAGGCAGTCGAGTTTTGAGGAACTGAAGAAGCGTTTGACTTCAGCCCCAGTTTTGGCGTTGCCATGTGGCAACGAGGGTTTTGCCGTTTATAGCGATGCTTCGGGTCGTGGTCTTGGGTGTGTATTAATGCAAAGACGGCAAGACCATTGCCTATGCGTCGAGACAGCTTGAGGCCGTATGAGATGAACTACCCTACTCATGATTTGGAGTTAGCGGCGATGCTTTTGCGCTCAAGATTTGGCGTCACTATCTTTTCGGCTCCACATGTCAGATTTTTACCGATCATAAAAGTCCAAATACATATTTACTCGGCGAGAGTTGAATATGAGGCAGAGGAGGTGGTTAGAGTTGATTAAGGATTATGACCTCGAAATCCTTTATCATCCGGCAAGGCGAACGTTGTGGCCGACGCCTTGAGTCGAAACCGATTGCGTTGCGAACGCTTGAGATCCTTACATCTCATCCCGAGCTTCGAGGGCTTTGATCGAGTTAGATGTTGAGGTCTTGTTGCCGGAGCCGTCGGGCAACTTCGTGCTTTAGAGATTTCGCTGTCTTTGATCGATGAAATTAAGTCAAGCGATTAGAGGATCCGATGATTACTCAAATCCGAGAGAACGTTCTTAAAGGAAAGTCTCTGGATTTGTGATTCACGAGGATGGTGTTTTGAGATTCAGTCGGCTTTGTGTGCCGAACGACTTAGAGTTGAGGCAGAGTATTTTACGAGGCCCATGCTACACCTTATTCCGTTCATCCTGTACGAGTAAGATGTACAAGGACACGAGGAGAAATTTCTGGTGGAATGACATGAAGGATGAGGTCGCACGGTTTGTAGCGAGATGTTTGACTTGTCGAGGTGTCAAAATCGAGCATCGAGACCGGGTCAGTTATTGCAGTCACTTCCCATTCGGAATGGAAATGGGAAGATATATCGATGGATTTCGTTACGAGTTTGCCGAGATCGAGGTCGGGCATGAATATGGTATGGGTGATTGTTGATCGCGACCAAGTCGGCACATTTTCTCGGGCATCAAGGACACTTGGGGCCGGAGAAGTTAGCTCGTGTGTTTATTGCGCAGATCGTGAGACTTCACGGTACTCAAGTCTATTGTTTCGGATCGTGACGGCCGCTTTGTATCGCACTTCCGCGGGCGGTGCATAAGGCGTTAGGTACCGGTTGCGTTTGAGTACCTCTTTTCATCCCCGAGACAGATGGACGGTCGAACGCACTATCCAGACGTTCGAGGACTTATTGCGTGCTGTGCTCTCGATTGGAGTAGTGATCGGGAGGAACATTTGCCGGATCGAATTCACGTATAACAATAGTTGGCACGCGTCGATTCGGATGGCACCGTATGAGGCACTTTACGGGCGGCGATGTCGATCACCGATTTGTTGGAATGAGGCGTCCGATTTGGTCGACCGAGCCGGATATCGTTTTAGAGACGAGGCGGAAGATAGAGTTAATTCGAGAACGGATGTTGATCGCCCGAGTCGGGAAGTCGTATGCGACGTCCGTCGTCGACCTTTGGAATTTGAGGTGGGAGACCACGTTTTGCTAAAGGTGTCGCCGACGAAAGGAGTTTTTCGTTTCGGGAAGAAAGGGAAGTTGAGTCCGAGATTTATCGGCCCTTCGAGATCCTCGAGCGAGTAGGTGGGTTGGCATACCGTTTGGCGTTACCTCCGGCCTTGAGTCATGTTCATAGTGTTTTCCATGTTTCCCTTGAGGAGATATGTCCTGATCCTAGCCACATCATCGATTATGGTGAGATTGATGTCGCCAAAGATGTTACTTTCAAGAGCGCCTTTGAAGATTTTGGAACATCGTGAGAAACGATTGAGGCATAAGACCATACCTTTGGTCAAGGTGCAATGGTCGAGACACGGTGTCGAGGAGGCAACTTGGGAAACTGAGGATAGCATGCGTGCTAGGTACCCCGAGTTGTTTGTTCCTTAAGTTTCGGGACGAAACTTATTTTTAGAGGGGTAGAATGTAATATCCGCATTTTTTTTTCTTTCCCTTGTAATTGTATTTCCGGTGTAATTCTCGATTTTAGTGACCCTCGGGTATCCTTCAGTGTAACTTTTCCGTTATCTTTTGATCTGATTCTCGTAATTGTTGTGCGGAACCGCCGTTTCGGGGTTGCCGTGGATTCATTCTATGCTATGATGCGTTTCGAGGTGTTTCGTTTGACGTTTCGTTCATATTCCGGTATGTTGGGGTCGTTTATATCCTATATCTAGCGCACGCTATATTTCCTGTATAGCGCACGCTAGAAATCCATTAGTAGCGCACGCTACGATTAATTCGTAGCGCACGCTAACGATTTAGCCCTGGGAGTGGCAGTTTAACTCCCAGGCCTCTGGACTATCGGATTAGCGCACGCTATCTTGTCTAGCGCACGCTAATGTCGGGAGACTAGCGCACGTTAAGTTGTTCAGTAGCGCGCGCTAGTGTGACTGTCCAGTACTGGGCAGTTTACTACTGAATTCAATCAGATTCTAGTTAGCGCACGCTACGCTGGTATGGTAGCGCACGCTAACGGGTCAGGTGAGGTTTGGGCAGTTGGCTACTGGACTCGGCTGATGTTCAGGTAGCGCACGCTATTGGTCGATAGCGCGCTACCGATAGGTTATTAGCGCACGCTACGCATGCATGGTAGCGCACGCTAACGGCAAAAACCCTGGCTTCTGGACTCGGACGCTAACAGGAGGGTTGGTAACCCTATCCCGTTAGCGCACGCTAACCTTGAGGTCTTAGCGTGCGCTAACACTCCCTGGTTATATAAACCAGGAGTTGGCCGAGATAATCACAAAAATCTCATTTCTTCCTCTTTCATGGACGAGCGACTCCCGAGCGATTTGAGGCGATTTTCTTCCTCCAATCACTTCAGAGATTCTTGTGCTTGAGTTCTTGGTGTAAGACTAACATCATCCACTTGTGTTTCTCATCCTAAATCCAAGGTAATCTCTTAGAACCCTACTTTTGGATAATTTGGGGGGTTTTGGGATTTTCTTCCGATTCGTTCCGTTTTGATGGTGGATTCATGATGTATACGATTGGTATTGTTAGTATTTTTAGTTTCCTACGGATTCATGGATATTTTGTGGATTTTTACGGAATCGAGAGGGTTTGGTTGTGATCCGCCCTCGTTGTTATTTTATTCGAATATACATGAATCGTAGGCGGGTTTCCGGGTGTATTCCATTTCCGTAATCGTCTAGAGTTGGTTGTGATTGTGTTATTCGAATCGTTAGGTTCAATCGTCGGTTCCTCACGGTCGTGCTTGATTCTTCCGTTCCGTTCGCGTCACCGTCTATTAATCGAGGCAAGTATTTTTGGAAACCTTTAAGCTTAACATGAAATGGTGATGTATGTTATTTGTGTGTAACTCACCTCGTGTTGGCTGACGGGGGTCAAGGAGGGAAATCTATGCCGCGCCCGGATTTCACGAGTTTCGCATCGCTAGCCAACTCGTTTGGGTCCTTGCATGGCCTAGAGTGAGAATGTATGCTGCCGCCCTGTTCTCACGGCTTAGCGTGTGAGTGGTTTTGTTTTTATGTATTTGTAGCCAACTCGTTAGGGTCCCTGTGAGGCCCCGAGTGAGAATGTATGCCGCGCCTGTTCTCAAGGCTAATTGTTCGACTGTTTATTTTCCTAAAAAGACATGTCTTGTTTTGGTTTTCAAATGATTTTTGGTGCATGTACTATGAAATGTGTAAGCGATTGGTTTGCCTTGAATACTTGTACTAGCGTAATTGCTAACCCCTCTGGGACCCGTTTTGGGGAAATTCGTTTTATGAATTTCAGTCGGTTCATCGAGACGAGCGGTACTGGACCAGTACACGGATGAGGGCCGTGCGTGATGATGGTGCACGAGTGATGTTTTAGTGTCTTTTACCTTTTTGTCTTTTGTGGTTTTGAACTAATAGTTGTACTCGAGTACTTAAGGGGTTCTTGTTCGTTTGAATTGTATTGTTGCTTATTATGTTGTGTTGAATGATGATGTTATATTGACCGGTTGAACCGGGTGGATTGTTCTGTTTTGCGTCTTTATGACGTGGTGTTATTTTATCGTTTCTGTGAGTCGTTGTGTATGATGCTGTTCAGCCTGGTGGGTCCCATATAGGGATTCACGGCGCTGTAATATACCTCGGATATCCTGGGGGTGTTACAGTGTGTATGTATATATATATGTGTGTGTGCGCGTGTGTGTGCGGGTGTGTGTGTATCTGGAGAGAGATTGGTTGTTAGGCTAAAAATGACCAAGCCATTGGTCAAATTATGCAAGAGCAAATTAAGTTGGAAACAGAACTTCGGAATAATGTATTGTGGAGATTGTTTGGATTTATGCGCTATTTAGCTGAACGGAGTTTGGCATTTCGTCGTCTAATGGTGAGAAGATATACGAAGAAGGTAATGTAAATTTTGTGAATTTAGTTGAGACTGTTGTCAAGTGGGACTCAACCTTGAAAGACCATCTCTGGAGGAAGAAAGATCAAGAAATTCATTACCACTATCGCGATACACATGCTAGTTTCTGAAATTAAGAGTGCAATCCTTGAAAATTATAGAAGCTAAGTATTTTCAGTAATTTTAACATTAGTAAGGAAGAGCAGATGACATTAATATTCAGGTTTGTTGATGTCTCTACAGTTCCTGTACAGGTGCAAGAATATTTTATGCAATTTTTAGTTGTCAATAATTCAACATGTGAAGGTGAACGACATAAACCGAGATGATTATGTAGATCCGATGAGCTTGGGCATAAGCCCAACAGGGCCCATAAACTAGGATCATATGAAGCCCGGGAATAAATTCATCAACTCGGCCTCGAGTACGACGGTTAGACCGACATACATACATGGCCTAAACTCGATTAGGGCTTAACTCAAATTTAAGTCAAGAATTGGTTACCAGACAACCAACCCATTACGCCAACTCAGCTTAATGGAAAAACAAGCCGAGGTCCCTAAACTTAAGTCACTTCTCGGTGGACAGTTCTATTCTTTTAGTATGACACAGAATCTACGGCAGAATCCAAGATTGACACAAATAAGGAAATCATTTCCTAACAAGGAGACCCTCTCCACAAGGAAACTACGTAGACAATCCTTATCAGGATTCTACTCACATAACATATAGTCTAATACCAATACGGACTCTATGAATTCCTGACAAGTTAGGGTTACAACATCATGCCTATATAAGTTGATGTCCTTACACCTACACTGACACAGAACTCTTGACTCTCAGCATAGTCAATTGCTCCTATTCTCACTCTATATTCGTAATACTTACTCTCACGCCAGAGGGTCTTCGACAGTTAAGTTCTTGTATGTAGATCCATTAGGGAGGTTCTCTTGCCGGATTTACTCAAACCGCTTGGATAAGGGCTGATCCGCTGCGATTTTGCAGCATCAGTTTGGTTCCGTTGGCGGGAAAATCGTCGGAGAACTTCTTTCGGATAACCACACCTCATGGCTGAGATCCCTCGAGACGGGCAAGAGACCAGCGTCACTCCAGGTGAACAGAACCCGATTGTATATCAATAGTATCTTCTTTGCATAACAACTTCAAGCTACGTTGGAGTAGTTTCAGTTTTGTCCATAGTACATACATTGAGTTTCCTTGTATCTGGATGCTCCACTGTCTCTGCACAATATGTTGGAAAGATTCTTTCTCCACAATTGTATTGAGGAATCTGAACATGCCTGCTTTTTGACTGAACATTTGTCTCCTTTTCTTGATTATCAGGGGGTGTGGTCTGAGATACCAGGTTCTAGGGCCTACAACTGCCATTCATGATACTTCTGAAACCAATTTACATTTCCAAAGGCTCTATCAATTTTAGAGTAGATAGTGCCTTGGGAGTGTCTATTTGACCAGGTGTACTCATAACCTTCCATGTCAATCTCACTGATCCCAGTTCTCATAATCATTTCTTCCATTTCAACATATTCATGCCTCTGTATAGGATTGACCCTAATCCCATCCTGTACACCCAAGACATTGTTAAAGTCCCCAATCACAATCCAAGCTCCTTGTACAGAAGCAGCAATCTGCTCTATTTCCTCCCATAGTTTTTTCCTCACAGAGCTGGTTATGAGCATACAATACAGTTAATTGGAACTCAAATTCCTTATCCAGATTCTCTACTTAACAGTGCAAACTCTGTTCAGAAGCTTGCTTAAGATTGACATGTACTTTAGTTCTATCCCACATCAACCAAATCCTGCCATTATAGTGTTAATCATAGTTGTTCAAAAACATCCATTTATTTCCAAACCTTTTTCTTTATATTCTCTACACTTCCTTTTTTAATTCTTGTTTCAAGTATGGCTGCAATATACACTTTCATCTTATTAAGGAAGGAGCAAGCCTCATTGTGTTTTGCAGCTTTATTCATGCCCCTTATATTCCAAGAGATCATCATGGGTCAGGATCATCCTCTTCTGCAAGGCAGTCACCAACCCTCAGAAGATTGAATCCATTTAGGCATTTATATTCATGTTCTCCAGTCCTTTTTTCCACCTTATTCTCAGCATTTGTAGTCTGAACTAGTTTTCCTTTGTCAGTTTTCTTTCTTTTAACTTCAGTCCATACTTCTGTTTCAGCTGTGCTAGTAGTTTCTTCTGTTGTAGGCTTCTCCTGACCCTTCTTCTCATCAACTTTCTTTGCCTGTTGGCTCTGATTGTTGATGGTTGGTTTCTTCTGCTGTTTTTTGGGTCTCCATTGAGTCTGAGTTTTCACTTTTCTATATGCAGTATTCTTCTTTCCAACATCAGTAGGAGGAATCCATTCATAGATTACTTCTTGTTCATATGATATTCCTTTGCGATTTCTGATATTTACTGTCTTCTTCAAAGGCCTTGTGATATCAAGGCTGGGGCCGTCCCTCGGGTGTGGGATCGAGAGTCTCGCGTCGCCGCGGCTACCCTCTGCCGTAGGTTGGGACTCGGATTGAGCTGGAATAAGGCATCCAGCGGATCGGAGAGTGGCTCTCTTCGATGTGGTGGCAGACGTCATGATTCTGAAGGTTTTTATTTGAAGAACAGTGAGTGTTTCTTCAAGTATATGCCCCGGACAACAGTGAGTGTTCTTCGAGACGGTAGGAATGAAAATGAAGGTTAAGATGCCCTCCTTCTAGCGCCAATTGTTGTTACCCAAAATATTATCCGGAGATGATATGCTGGAATGGACGAGTAACAAACAAATACGAGAGCACGTCCGTGGGGAAAGTAAATAACACAAGATTTGTCGGGGTTGTTAGTCCCGGGCTTGAATGCTCTCGCGAGATATTATTAATACGAATACTTGGAAGTACAAATATTAATGTTAGAGTACAATTACAATGAGTGTAAAGACCCTAGTTATCTTAGCTCTTGAGTGCTGAAGATTGCCGGAAGAACCAGAGATGATGCTCTGTGAGTTCTTGTAACAACAATGGAGTGCTGTGCTGACTATGAGAAATCGAAGGTCTCTCACTGTGTGTATTAGCTGAATGTCTGAGCTTCTGAACTTGTGAATCTCTTCAAATCTGAACTGTAGGGAGTTCTCGTTTTGGCCGACCGTCTTTTGGTTAAGAGGTTGTGAGAGAGAAATCCTAGATAGATTCAAGAGAAAAGTCGAGAGGAGAAAAAGCCTCTTTCCACATGCCAGAAATTCTCTATTTATAGGACTGGGAGTTGCTGGGCGATCGCCCCTGCTGTATTATAATAAGCGGGCGATCGTCTTTAGCACATGGGTTGGTCTCCTTAAAGTCCGCAGCAGCTGCTGGCAGCCGGATGTGCGAACCAGTGAGTGTAATATCTGCAATTTCCGATTTTTCGGTAAATTTCTTTTTCAGCCGGAGTCCGTTTTGACGACTCGCTCATGACCGTTTCGTCATTTCGAGAATGATTAATTCTGGACTTTTTGTCATCCGTGTAATACCCGGTTGTAATTCATTCGTTTTCATTCAGTAATTATCAGTCTGTAATTGTCACTCAGTGTATTTTCACTCAATTATAATCATTCATCAATCATGTTCATTCACCGTGTTCACCGTTCGGAAAAACTTCGAGTTGTGTATCATTATTGTTCATTGTTTCAACTTTCCTCTTATGAGTCTGACTTTGTTAGATCACCATTAATTTTTGGTAACTCCAAAAATTCTAAATCTTTGCAATATTATAGAGCATCGAATTAGCTTTCTGATGGTTCAAACGGTGAGTCAATCGGAGTCCGTACGAGAGAGTTATGGTCGTTTCAGCTCACCCGCTCGTTATTGGCCGATCACTACCGGCCGAACTCGGCCGTGTCGTCCGACACGGCCCGTGCCGTACTCGTCCGGATAAGCCGGAAGTCTCTGCCTCAGGACCCGACCGTGTCGTCTGGCACGGCCGAGCCGAACTCTTCCGGATAAGTTTAAGCGATCGCCAGAGGCCCGACCGTGTTCCGTGACACGGCCGAGTCAATGCCGAGCGCCGCGACAGTCACTATCGATAGGCCGCTCAGCGGGCGCGACCGTGTCTAGCAGACACGGTCGAGTCATCGCCGCCACCGGCGCCACGACCGTGTCGGCGGACACGGTCGAGTCTCACGACTATTTAAGGCACGGCGGCGCTTTTCTTCACCATTTTCTCATTCTTTTCTTCTCTTCCGCCCGGAGCTTGGTAAATCATGGAGAGATGTTGTTGGACAATCAATCCATGAAGTTTTGGAGTTCATATCATCAATCATCCATCCTATAACACCCTCCGATCTACCGAATCGCCGATTTTCTAGAAATCTAGTTTTGGGGTTTTAGTTGATTTTGTCCGATTTGATCGTTTTAACTCATATTTCGATGGATAATTGTAGATTAAGTAGTATTCTATCATTTTCATCATCTTTCCACGGTTTTACCATTTCCGATTCGCTGCTTATATGAACTTTCGTTTGATGCCTTCAAGGTGTCCGGGAAAATGCCGCAGAGAGAAAATTGGTCGTTTTGCGATGTTTTCCTCGTGTGATTTGTTGTTTATTTGATGATAGGATACTAGGGACGAATTCCCCACAAAAATCTAGTGTTGAACCTTTCCGATCGCCGTTTTCATTGGAGTTCCGGATTTCTCCAATCAACCGCATTTTCTGAAGTATTCGTGAGAGATTTCCAAGGCAAGTACCTTGATATACGAATTGTAACTGCGTGAAATCATTGTTGTCGAAGTGTATGAATTTATACGGATGTATAAATGTGTGTATATATATATGTGTATGTATATATATATATCTAGTTTTATATATGTATATATATTTATATGTTAAATATATGTATGTATATACATATATTGATATAAGCGCCTATATTGGTGAATGACGAGTGATGAATACTAACACTGGATGACGTACTCGACTTGGATTGATGGGTAAACTATATTTACTCTTATAATATAGTAAGGTTATATATATATATATATATATATATATTCGGTTGAGTCGCAATATAGGGATATATGTGCGGTGTTGGTTGGTTATGCTTGAAGGCTTATTGTGATTGAGTTTGATTGATAACGTGCGTGTTATTGTTTATTTGTGTGGTTATGGACTGACGGAGAAAATTGTGTAACTTGATGTACCGAGTTGAAAATTATTGTGACGTTTGTCCATGTGCTTGATGTTTGTGATAATGTGGATACTTGTTGTGAGAAACGTCGTATCCGGGAACCTCTGAGGGCGGGGCGTGCACTCCGGCTCGGTGTATCTTGCAATGTGCGGCTCCATATGGGTGGTGAACGCCGATGTCACCTAATGCGCGCGCAAGGGGCGGCTCTTGCGGGAGTGACGCCGGTGCGGTGACATGTTCAATGAGCGGCCAACATGATGGAAGTGAACGCCGTACAGTGCGCAAGGGAGGCGCTGGCAGCTTATTGGTTACGGTATTTGAGTGATAGCTAAGACCCTGTTATCGAACGATGTTCGTATCTAAAATCTTTCAAACTCTCTCTTTAACGTTTGTCTTGATATAGACCGCGATTCGCGTTTTGAAAAGTTTGTTTCAACTTGTTTTTGAAGCGTTGGTATCGGGGTTAATTAACCAAGGAGGTTTGACGAAATCTCAGGGTTAATTAATCGGGGTCTTGAGCAGGATATGTCGAATGAGAGCTTGTGCCTTCGATTGTATTGTGGTGCTATTCGTGATTTGGGTCGAGGACCCCGTGAAATGTTGAGATGATTGATGTCGTGATGATGTTAATTGGATTGGTTTGAGAACCCGTGAGATGTTGTAATGATTTCGCTTTGTGACAAGGTGTTCTATAAATTGGGTCGAGGACCCGATAGCTTTGAAATTATTTTCTAAAGGTATTCCCATTCAATTTCCAAAATCCCAAGACGGCCCGAGTCATTAATAATATTTTTAAACTATCTTATCAAAATACTTTTCCTTTTATAAAAATGGATTTTCGAACTTAATCTTTTGACTCCTTGGCCCAAAGTTTGATTAGCGTTATGTTCCATATAGAGAATATGACTATGTGATTATTTTTCACCTTGTGTATACGAGTGCTATACTGTGTTGACTTTGGGAATGTATGGGTTGTGTTAAGGCTTCACAATGGTTGAATTTTGTGTTGTTATTGTTCGTATATCTTGTCTATTATGTACTTGCACTAGCAAAATTCCGGTTGCTAACCCCGAGTTTTCGGGGTGGGTGCTGTTATGCGCTCAGTTTTGGCAAATGGGAGCGATCACGGATTAGCTTGGAGGAGATGGAAGACGACGATGCTAATCACACAAGAGTCAGAGTCTTTTGCATTTACTCCATCGGGGTCGGTATTTTCCATTTGGTTGAGTACTCACCCTTGCACGGGTGTAGGTTTTCCTTTATTAAATGGAGTTGTCATCCCTTTTTGTGTGAAAGTTTATTCCTTGTCATGGAGATATTAAATTTATTAGTTTCTGAATTGTTTAATGACCTTGTCGGTCTGCGTTGTATTTAGATTGACCCCGTCGGTCGATCATTGTGTAGTCTAGTGGAGTTTAGCCTGGTAGATCCTTGTGAGAAGGGCCTACGGCGTGTAACATTTCCGGACGTATTCTGGGGGTGTTACATTTATGGTATCGGAGCTTAGGTTTGCGAAAAACCTAGGCCGTTGGGTCAAGTCCATGTCCGGTGTAAGTCGCGCGCATCAGAGTTGTGATTAGTATCGTGGTTCCGACATCATCTTCCGGCAATCCGTGATGGTAAGCCTCCCGATCGTAAGTCCCCTTATATACGTATTTGATTATATTGTGCTAATATGTTTAATGTGAACTAGGAATTGGAACTTGTCGGTGATATTATTGTTTTAAGATATAACATGCGTATGCGGTCCGAGTAAAAATGGTTATGTAATATGCTTCGGAAGTCGAGCATATTTATTTGTTCTTGCACTTTATTAGAATAAATTTATGAATGTTAAATTTATCCGCTGCGTGAATATTTTGAGATGGCTCTTGGTGTCTTGCAAACCGAGTTTTGATATTTTGATTTTGCACGTTTTGATTGTATTCTTATGATGGTATTTGATATTTTATAAATGACTTTTGTGAGTATTTGAGAATATTACCGACATCGGCCTTTTTGGCATTTTGAACATTTTTTTTAAATGATTTTTAGCCTGGTGGGTTCCAGTACGGGGCCCACGACGCTGTAGTATCACGAATATTTTAAAGTGGTGCTTTGAAATTTTCTAACGTTGTGGAAAGCCATGATTTAATGTCGTCATGTCAATTCGTCACGTATCTCGGTGGAAAACTCTTTCAAAATAAACGTTTTGGTAGGAGAGGGTAGATTTTCAAAATTGTGGTATTTGGGACTCAACACTTTTGAAATACTTCAAATTAGTTACAATTCATTTCCAATTTTCTTTTACACATCACTCGAAAATAAATTTTAGAGTCGTTGTATAAACTTCCTCTTACGAAATAAAGGACGGTATTTACAAGCTTTGGGCGTAACGTGACTCGCTCTCTTTTTCAAAAATTTGTTTTCATTAAGCACATATATATATAATGATCATCCTAGTCGAAGGACCGGAGTTAACTTCATAAAACTCTATGCTTTACGATATTACCGTTATTCTATAGATGTTAACTAAACCTTGTGTTGATAAGGGTGGTATCTTTAATCGATTATTTGATAATCTTGAATGGTACTATACGTATTAGTATGTCGAGCCTTGGCGGACGTAAGTGTGATGGCGGAAGTGGAAACGACAAGGTGGTTCGCACGACAACTATCCATGCTACAGTGAAGGAGTATCGAGATCAAACGATATCCTATGAAATCTCCTCGTGTCGAGCCCACGAGCGAAGCAAAGAGACCGAGGGTATCGGGAAAATTTCGGCGGTGAGGAGACTAAGGCTCCCAAGCCCTCACGTTGTTCGAAAGCGTCATCTTCGCGGTCGGGAGTGAACGCTGGAAATGCCAAACCAAAGACGGTGACTCGCGGTAAGAAGAGAAGATGTTTCAATCAGAATCGCTGTGACATGTTCGTGCAAATTGTCCCTCTCCACTCTTGACTTGTTACCGGTGTGGGTGTGAAGGTCATCGGGAGAAACACTGTGAGACAGTTTCCGAATTGGCAAAGAATGCCGCCCTGAGAGAGAGCAGAGCTAGTGATCGGGAAGTGTCCCGAAACCCTATGTTTCCTTCTGAAGATCCTAGCATGGGAGAATGAAGATTTTGTACTATGTCTTAAACGTTATTGCTTTCAAACAATCGTGACTTCGATCGTATTTCGTTTCATTGCTTTATGTTTCCAACTCTTGTTGTTCTAAGTTTCGGGGTCGTAATATCTTTTTAGTATGTGGGAATGTGTTAACCGTACTTTTCTTGATATTTTCAGTATTGTGTGACCTTTCATTGTTGGTAATTCAATTGTTACCCGTACTTGTTTCTATCGCATAGCCGTTTTAGTCGGGTGCGACTTGTTGTAGCGTGCGTTTCTTCGATTAAATGTGTGCATGTGATGTGGTATGTGATGCATCGTTAATTGCTCGTTATTGTTTGAAACATGGTCGGTGGCGTTGCGTTAGTCGTCGTGGGGCGTGTTTTCACACCGTATATTACTTTGCGTTGCTTGTAACGTTTCGCCGTTGGGCACGAATTTTTTTTTCTCGGTTCCTGTGTATCTCGTTGTGTTTTCCTGGCGGGATATTGCTTCTCCCTACTTGATTTAAGTTTCGGGACGAAACTTCTTTTAAGGAGGGTAGAATGTAATATCCGCAATTTCCGATTTTTCGGTAAATTTCTTTTTCAGCCGGAGTCCGTTTTGACGACTCGCTCATGACCGTTTCGTCATTTCGAGAATGATTAATTCTGGACTTTTTGTCATCCGTGTAATACCGGGTTGTAATTCATTCGTTTTCATTCAGTAATTATCAGTCTGTAATTGTCACTCAGTGTATTTTCACTAAATTATAATCATTCATCAATCATGTTCATTCACCGTGTTCACCGTTCGGAAAAACTTCGAGTTGTGTATCATTATTGTTCATTGTTTCAACTTTCCTCTTATGAGTTCGACTTTGTTATATCACCATTAATTTTTGGTAACTCCAAAAATTCTAAATCTTTGCAATATTATAGAGCATCGAATTAGCTTTCCGATGGTTCAAACGGTGAGTCAATCGAAGTCCGGACGAGAGAGTTATGGTCGTTTTAGCTCACCCGCTCGTTATTGGCCGATCACTGCCGGCCGAACTCGGCCGTGTCGTCCGACACGGCCCGTGCCGTACTCGTCCGGATAAGCCGGAAGTCTCTGCCTCAGGACCCGACCGTGTCGTCTGGCACGGCCGAGCCGAACTCTTCCGTATAAGCCGTAAGCGACTGCACAGAGGCCCGACCGTGTTCAAGGACACGGTCGAGTCAATGACGAGCGCCGCGGACAGTCACTATCGGTAGGCCCTCGTGGCGCGACCGTGTCTAGCAGGACACGGTCGAGTCATCGCTGCCGGCAGTGCGCGCCACGACCGTGTCGAGGCGGACACGGTCCGAGTCTCGGCTATTTAAGGCGTGGCGGCGTTTTTCTTGACCATTTTCTCATTCTTTTCTTCTCTTCCGGTGGAGCTTGGTAAATCATGGAGAGATGTTGTTGGACAATCAATCCATGAAGTTTTGGAGTTCATATCATCAATCATCCATCCTATAACACCCTCCGATCTACCGAATCAGTCAAATTTTCTAGAAATCTAGTTTTGGGGTTTTAGTTGATTTTGTCCGATTTGATCGTTTTAACTCATATTTACGATGGATAATTGTAGATTAAGTAGTATTCTATCATTTTCATCATCTTTCCACGGTTTTACCATTTTCGATTAAATCGTTTATATGAACTTTCGTTTGACGCCTTCAAGGTGTCCGGAAAATGCCGCAGAGAAAATTGGTCGTTTTGCGATGTTTTCCTCGTGTGATTTGTTGTTTATTTGATGATAGGATACTAGGGACGAATTCCCCACAAAAATCTAGTGTTGAACCTTTCCGATCGCCGTTTTCATTGGAGTTCCGGATTTCTCCAATCAACCGCATTTTCTGAAGTATTCGTGAGAGATTTCCAAGGCAAATACCTTGATATACGAATTGTAACTGCGTGAAATCATTGTTGTCGAAGTGTATGAATTTATACGGATGTATAAATGTGTATATATATATATATATGTGTGTGTGTATGTATATATATATATCTAGTTTTATATATGTATATATATTTATATGTTAAATATATGTATGTATATACATATATTGATATAAGCGCCTATCACTACGCCATAGATGGCTTTCTACAACACTTAAGGGGGGGTGTTACCTTCTTGGATGTTACCATAGCTACGAAATTTTGGACCTACCACAATGTTCGTGTTATGGTGTTACCAAATCCTGAAATATATGTTACTCTAGCTATAAAAGGTGTAACTCTCAGTAACACCATGAGATGTGTTACCTTAGAGTATTAATAAACTAAATTTTGAATTTTATATAAAATTAATGATTTAATAAATTTTTTAACTTTAAATATAATTAATTTTAATAAAACGTTGAATCTATTTTTATAAAAAATTATTCTATAAAATAATGAATTATATATATTTTTATAAATAATAAAATATTTTAATAAATTTAAATTGAAAAGGTTTTAAAATAAAGTAGTATTTGAAAATTAATAAATTTTAATTTAAATAATTAAAAAATTTATTAAAAAAATAAAAGCTTGTAATAACTATGAATAATTACAAAATAATTAAAATAACAAATTTAATGTCTACATATAATAACAAATTTTAATAAAAATAATGTCGAGTCGCTCCGCTGACTAAAATAAATACCCATTAATTAAGGCAACGACATGACATAGATAAGAGGTGGCCGAAATAATTTATAAATTAATATTTCTAATCAAGATTTTCCTCAAATAATATTTCAAAAACATGAGACATAAAGAAAAGTATCGTTTTAATAAATATCATCATATGCCCTCTTGGCTCGCTCCTTCGTCCATCCAGCTCGGTTTAACCTGCACGATCAATATAGGCGGGTTGAGCTTCCTTCAGCTCATGGAAATCACACATATCACAATAATGTACAATCTCATGGAAAGCCATTAAATGATTATTCTATCAATAATATTTTCCTCAACATGAATACATACACACAATATCACATATAACATGAATCGAGCATGCATGTGAATATTGAGGTTGTGCAGATGTCCCCACACAACATATATCTTAAGATAGACGCTTTACACGTACACAGGTGAGCACGATTTACAACATGTATCCTCAATTTAAAACGTAAATAAAATATCATATAGCAGTCCAATTAAACCAATTAAAGTGATAGTGAAAATTCTCACCTGAATAAAATGATGCTGCTTAAAGTGATAGTGAAATTGAAGGAGTTATAAACCTAATTGGGCGTTAATTGTAATAACTAAAAGATGTATAAGTGAAATTGAATAAATGTAGAATTAAGAGACTTAATTGATCTTGATACAAAACTCTAAATATACAAACCCTATCACCGGCCGCTGTCACTTCTCACTTCCCACTAGATCTTATTGTCATTATTTCGATCAACTCATGATCTAGGACTTCCATGTGTTATTGAATCAGGGAAATCGAGAATCACTTCATTCAGAGGGGAAATGGCAGGAGCAGCATCGGCGCTGTTCCTACTGGACATAAACGGTAGAGTTCTTGTGTGGCGCGACTACCATGGAGACGTATCCGCTGTCCAGGCCGAGCGCTTCTTCACCAAACTCATCGAGAAAGAGGTGAATTTTCTTTACGAGTTTTGTACATACTGATTTGCAATAGGATTGGTTGTCGTTTTTACTCCTTTTGGGGTATATTTGTGACTGGCATTGCTCAATTATAGGTGCACTTTAAATCTCGACAAATGATTGTTTGATTTCTTTTCCCGTTCAGGACATTTTTGTGCAAAATTTTGTGTTTGATCTGATATTTTGCCGTATGATTGATTTAATTAGCTTGTTCTTTTTACCCCTTTGGAGATCAGTTTGTTGTGTAATTGAAAAGTGAAAACTTGAGTGGTTTTATTTAGGTGCAGATTTCACAAGTTTAGTTTTCTTTGGCATTACTTGTAAAAATGTTGGGAGTTTAGCTTGAGCGGATTTAACTTTCTGTTGATTTATGTTGTTTATTTTATTTTTTAAGAAGCGAATTGGTCGATCGAATAAAAACATTATGTGAACAAGAGAAGAATTAATGGAAAGTTTGCTCCTGATACATGAAATGTTTCGACAAAATGTGGTTGAATCTTCGAAGTGTCCTTGCTAGCTATAAAATGGGCACATGTTTTTTCCGAAACTTCTGATTTTTAGCAATTGCATTTTCTCTAGTAAATTGTACTACCACTTTGAATGACATCACTGTATAACTATTTGACTGATTTAATTATTTGTCTGATAATCGAGTGTATTCCTACTAATATCAATGGGTGGTCTTTTCTTTAAATTAATGTGCGTAGTTGAACCACACAACTGATTGGTTTCTTAAATGATATAGGGTGATCCAGAGTCTCATGATCCTGTTGTATATGACAGTGGAATCACATACATGTTTATACAACACAGCAATGTTTATCTCATGACCGCATCCAGGCAGAATTGCAATGCTGCTAGCCTCCTCCTGTTCCTACACAGAGTAGTTGGTGTATGCAATATATCAAAATTTGAAGCTTTATGGATAATGGTCTATAATCCTCTGCACCACTTCTATGAGTTTCTCTAAGAGTTCGCTTGTTATTTTTTCTGACAGGTCTTTAAACATTACTTTGAAGAGTTAGAAGAGGAATCACTTAGAGATAATTTTTTTGTAGTGGTATGGGAATTACATTACTCCTTTTTCTTCATTTGACTTCGCTAGAGTGAAAATTTTGATGAGAGTATTTAACATCTTATGTCCTGGTATCATTAGTATGAATTACTCGACGAAATAATGGACTTTAGCTACCCACAATATACTGAAGCAAATATTCTTAGTGAGTTCATAAAGACTAATGCTTACAGAATGGAAGTGACACAGAGGCCTCCAATGGCTGTTACAAATGTAGTTTCATGGCGAAGTGAAGGGATACGTTACAAAAAGAATGAAGTAAGTTTATCTTGGTGTGCCGAGTAATGCGTTTCTAAACCACTAGCTTTATATGGGCAATTGTTGGTTTTACAGGTGTTTCTAAGGGTCTAGCTCATGGTTTTGTTGATTAATATGTCTTATTTTCTTTTTATTGGTTGTTGGTTAGAAGGATATCCTTGTAATCAAGAAAACTTGTGTACAAATTTTATCAAAATTTGAGTTTGTGCTTTGATATGTAAGAGTAGAACTAATTACTTTTTAGGAGTTGTATACATGCTATCTTTTATGTAATATGTCAAATATTCACAAGAGTCAGCAGATTTTTTTCATGCAGCTTACATGTACATCTGTTTATGCTTTCATTTAATCTATCTTTTGACTTCATTTGTATATCTAATTCCAATCAAACTTAAAACCTACCTGAAGGAGGTGATCTTTTTAAATTGCAAGATTTCTGCAGTTTGGTGCATTTATAAGTTTGTTGTCAGCTTTCCATGAAGTTGAGTAATAATGTTGCACCGGTTGCAGTGGTACGCCTGAGTGTAAGCTTGGGCTGAATGATAGAGTTTTGCTTGAGGCACAAGGACAATCTACTAAGGGAAAAGCCATTGATCTGGATGACATCAAGTTTCATCAGTATGTAATTATCATCCTAATTTGATTATGTGTGAAGTGTGATTACCTTTTTCTTTTGGAGGGTGGGTGCAGGATAAAGAAGAAATGGGATGTCTTGGGAAACATCTGATTATGCTTTTGTTCTCTGTTATTTTTTGATGTGTTTGTGGTGCAGTATAGGTGCACTTTTTTTTGGGTTAAAAGTTGTGTTTTTGCAGCACTTTAGGTGCAGTATAGGTGTTGTTTTATTGATGTTTATGTGCTGTTTTTTTGCTGTTTTTGGCAGTAGATATGTTCTTCATGGTTTGGTGCAGTTTTGGTGCTGTTTTGTTGCAGTTCTAGTGCTGTTTTTTGCTGTGTGTTTTTTGTTTTGGCAGCATATCAGTGTTGTTTTAGTTCTGTTTTTTTGCTTCATTTATGTTTTTATGTTAATTTTTTATGCACATAGGTATGTCGACTCAAGGAAGAAATTATCGACCATGGTCTGCACTTGAGGATTCCAAACTTGTCGAAGCTTTGGTGAATATGGTAAATGATAAATGATCCTTCATAATTCGATAAATGATCCTTCAAATTTGGTCAAGATAAATAAACTTGGCAAATTATTTCTGGTTTAGAACAACTAATTTGGAGACCTTATTTTTCTGCTGCCTATTTAGAAGCTTAGTAACCATCACTAATTATTGACCCTTCTTTTTTGTTTCATTCTGCAGCTCTCTCGTTCAAAGAAGGTGAAGTTTGTGAATGGACACCAATTCAGGCAAATTGGCTAATCCTTGGCTAATTGAATAAGTGTTCCACAAAATAGTTTCTTAGAGTCTTTTTGTATATTAGTCTTAGACGTCCACTGATGTAATTGGTTAAAAATGACCAAGTTATTTTATTCTAGTACTTGTATATATGTAGTTGGTGATGTAGTTGGTTGGTTTGTGATTGGATATAGTTTTTTTTAGGATGAGAATATGTAGTTGGTTTCTGTGAATTGATTTGTTGGTTTTTTTAATGAGAAATGCTAAATATAAAATTTACATTTTTATTTTGTTAAAATGAAGGTGTTACCTTAGGTAATATATATATATATATATATATATATGTTGCAAATGTCTTTCATTGGTAACACCTAGTGTGTTGCAATTGGTAATATAGGTGTTGCAATAGACTAAAAATTCCTGCACATTTTGTGGTCCCACTCATGGGCCCCACAAAGTAGGCCCCACTAACAGGCCCAAGAAAAGTGGGTCCCACATATGTGCCCCACCAGCTGACCCCACTAAGTGGGTCCCACCGGTGGGCCCGACCTGTGGGACCTACAAAATGGGCCCCACATGTGAAACCCACTAAATTGGCTATATATTTTACAAAATCATAAAGTCTATTGCAACACGAAGATGATGTTGCTCTAGGGTCCTTAGGATGTTGCTGTAGGGTCCTTAGGTAACAAATAATCCTATGTTAGCTTAGGATGATCTACATGTTGCCTTTGAGTCCAAAGGCTACTGCTCACAGAGCAACTTAGCTAAAATGTTACCTTTGCCCATTTTGGGTCTGTGGCAACAGAAAATTAGGTCTAATGTAACACAGTTATGTGGTTGCTGAAGGCCATTTATGGCGTAGTGTATATTGGTGAATGACGAGTGATGAATACTAACACCGGATGACGTACTCGACTTGGATTGATGGGTAAACTATATTTACTCTTATAATATAGTAAGGTTATATATATATATATTCGGTTGAGTCGCAATATAGGGATATATGTGCGGTGTTGGTTGGTTATGCTTGAAGGCTTATTGTGATTGAGTTTGATTGATAACGTGCGTGTTATTGTTTATTTGTGTGGTTATGGACTGGCGGAGAAAATTGTGTAACTTGATGTACCGAGTTGAAAATTATTGTGACGTTTGTCCATGTGCTTGATGTTTGTGATAATGTGGATACTTGTTGTGAGAAACGTCGTATCCGGGAACCTCTGAGGGCGGGGCGTGCACTCCGGCCTGGTGTATGCTGCAATGTGCGGCTCCATATGGGTGGTGAACGCCGATGTCACCTAATGCGCGCGCAAGGGGCGGCTCTTGCGGGAGTGACGCCGGTGCGGTGACATGTTCAATGAGCGGCCAACATGATGGAAGTGAACGCCGGTACACAAAAGGCAAGGGAGGCGCCTGACAGGCTTATTGGTTACGGGTATTTGAGTGATAGCTAAGACCCCGTTACCGAACGATGTTCGTATCTAAAATCTTTCAAACTCTCTCTTTAACGTTTGTCTTGATATAGACCGCGATTCGCATTTTTGAAAAGTTTGTTTCAACTTGTTTTTGAAGCGTTGGTATCAGGGTTAATTAACCAAGGAGGTTTGACGAAATCTCCGAGGGTTAATTAATCGGGGGTCTTGAGCAGGATATGTCGAATGAGAGCTTGTGCCTTCGATTGTATTGTGGTGCTATTCTGTGATTTGGGTCGAGGACCCTGTGAAATGTTGAGATGATTGATGTCGTGATGATGTTAATTGGATTGGTTTGAGAACCCCGTGAGATGTTGTAATGATTTCGTTTGTGACAGTGTTCTATAAATTGGGTCGAGGACCCGAGAGCTTTTGAAATTATTTTCTAAAGGTATTCCCATTCAATTTCCAAAATCCCAAGACGGCCCGAGTCATTAATAATATTTTTTAAACTATCTTATCAAAATACTTTTCCTTTTATAAAAATAGATTTTCGAACTTAATCTTTTGACTCCTTGGGCTCGTCCAAAGTTTGATTGGCGTTATGTTCCATATAGAGAATATGACTATGTGATTATTTTTCACCTTGTGTATACGAGTGCTATACTGTGTTGACTTTGGGAATGTATGGGTTGTGTTAAGGCTTCACGATGGTTGAATTTTGTGTTGTTATTGTTCGTATATCTTGTATATTATGTACTTGCACTAGCAAAATTTCAGTTTGCTAACCCCCGAGTTTTCGGGGGGTGGGTGCCTGTTATGCGCTCAGGTTTTGGCAGCTCGGGAGCAGTCACGGGATTAGCTTGGAAGGAGATGGAAGACGACGATGCTAATCACACAAGAGTCAGAGTCTTTTGCATTTACTCCATCGGGGTCGGTATTTTCCATTTGGTTGAGTACTCACCCTTGCACGGGTGTAGGTTTTCCTTTATTAAATGGAGTTGTCATCCCTTTTTGTGTGAAAGTTTATTCCTTGTCATGGAGATATTAAATTTATTAGTTTCTGAATTGTTTAATGACCTTGTCGGTCTGCGTTGTATTTAGATTGACCCCGGTCGGTCGATCATTGTGTAGTCTAGTGGAGTTTAGCCTGGTAGATCCTTGTGAGAAGGGCCTACGGCGTGTAACATTTCCGGACGTATTCTGGGGGTGTTACAGTGAGAAGCCAACACGCGTCTATGTCGCAGTCTTTGGAGGCCCCACTTAGGTCCTTTAGGCGGGTCTGTCGGTAGGTGAGGCTGTCCTTGTCACTGACATCTACTGATGGGCTGGAGTCAACGATCCATGTTCTGCGGCGCCATTCGCGGATCTGCACATGGGTCCTTGCTTCGTGATCCAGTCTTCGTTGACTTGACGGACGATGTTGTTCGTGGCATAGGACGGTCGTCCTTGGTCGGGCACCGGAGTCGATCGCTAGGGGTCAAAAGGCGATCGCCCCGGACATCGATCGCTCGGTACCTGATTTCAGTCTGGACTCTTTGCTTTGGCAAGTCTGCCTTGGATTTATTTGATACTATCTTTGGTCGCTCGGCCCTCATACCGATCACCGTCGAGGCGTATAAATCGACGCACAATAAATATGCTGGAAGATATTTCACTATGTGGACAAGTTCTATGAAGTTTTCTAATAGCTTCCATACTTAGACTGAAATGCTGACTTTGAAGAACTTGCTGTATGAGGCGATTATCAAAACACATGGTGGATTTTTTCCAACAATTTCCCCCTTTTTGATAATGCCAAAACTTCCTTGATACGGAGACGCTGTCTTAAAGTCTTCCGTCGAAAGATCTGATCTTCAGGACTTTGAACTGCTCGCAGGAAAGTTCTAACGATAAATCCTACAGGACTAATTGTATTACAACTTAACTTATGATTGGCGCGCAAGCACAATCTTACAGAAAGTAATCCTAGTTGAATATAACTTAATCTATGAACTGTTCGCAGACAACTTCTTACAGCTTTGAGATTTTACTGATGTTTTGTACTTGGTAAATATCTCAACATAAAACATACTTAAAGTAAAAACTGTAAGGAATATGCCCTTGAATACCACTCAGGGGATGAGAGAGAAGGGGTATTGTACTTGTAATTATGGAATTATCAATGAAAGGCAATATGATTCATTCACTGTTTATTGTATTTCAAATGCATTCTTGATTTGGTAAATATTGAAGTGAAGTCCATGTAAATAAGAGCGAACATTCCATTATCATTATCGGATAAGAGAGAATGCACTGGAAGTGTTTAAAGTTTATTTACATAAACCGTTTGCAAGTCGATAAACTTAATTGGGCATTAAGATTTGAGTAAGACTTGTATAACTGATGCTAGGACATGTGCATGTCTTGATAGCATAGTTATAAGTATATTGGTGGGACCAGTATACTCGAACACGACTCATACTTGATTCAGTCACACGGTATTCACTCTTGGAGAGTCGATGACGAAGCGAAAGATTGTGATAGTATACGTGGACCTTTGACTTGAGGGTTCAGTAGGAGATGTGCCTGTGACGTTTAGTTTGTCATAAGAGTAGTTAGACTCATTTGCTTAATTGCTGAGTCAACCTCGAAGTGCGGACTATACGGGCAGGTAGCAGTCTTTACTGTATGCCAAGAAAGGATTCTATCTACTGGTAGTGAGCAGGCGAATGTCACTATATGGTGACAGTGTAGTCTTTGCTATTTCAAGCATAACTCCTTCATTCGGACTCCGATTGACTCACTGTTTGAACCATTGGAAAGCTAACTCAACTATTTATGACAATTTTTGTTTTCAGAATTTTTAGACTTTATAAGTGTTAGTGGTGATCTTACTGATCGTTAGACCCTTAGTAAAGAAAGCCTCTTTTCATAAATTAGACATGTACAATCATTTATGTAAGCTATCAATGGTTATCAAAATCATATAAATAATTACATATGATTAAATGCAATTCATGATGCACTATCCTTGATTATTTATAATGCTACTACGTAACGAAATCACCAATTTACTTACTATAAAATTAACATGCCACCTAAAATATTCACATAAAGAACTTCAAATTTTAATAAATAAAATATCAAACATAATAATGCATGTATAAGAAAATAAAACTCAATAGAGAAGACTATTAGAAAGCATACCTTAGAAATAAGACACTATGTCAGTTGCCCGACACTAAGAAGATAGTTGGGTGAAGGTGTATGTCTTATTAAGAGGTACCATGCTCTATTTATAACAATGATATTGGCTATATCTTCCTTACTTAGCCGATGTGGGACACTTTAAGAGGCAACCTACTCTATTTATAATAATGATATTGGCTATGTTTTCTTTACTTAGCGGATGTGTAAGAGGTACTCTATTAATAAGAATGATATTGTCTTATGTTTTCCTTACTTAGCCGATGTGGGATACATTAAGAGGTAATATACTCTATTTATAAGAATGATATTGACTATGTTTTCCTTACTTAGCCGATGTGAGACATAGTAAGAGGTACATACTCTATTTTTAAGAATGATATTGACTATGTTTCCTTACTTACATGCATGTATACACACATAGTAACGTAAGTTACACATACACCTATAGAGTTAATTAAATATATGGACATATATATATATATATTGTATTGAATTAGAAACTATAGGTTTCCATATTTTGGTATAATAATAAATGGTACTTCATGTTATTCTTTTTGAAGATGCAAAATATTACAATTAACAATAAAATCATATTATAGCCGTTTAGCACATCGATCTTTTTTAACTAAGAGACTAGGGTTTTCACAGCAATGAGACATTTATAAAGGCGGGTTTTATCATATTCGGGTAACTAAATAATGTACTGTATACATTATAGACATAAAACGATATGTATAGCAGTTAATTATGCCCATGAAATGCTTACTCATATGTCATTATTCACTAATTCATATTATGTAAATGCATTTTAGGTATAGAATGGTTATTGGCTTAGAAGGAGATAATCGGACATTATAATCCTCCCCTCCTTATAAAATTTCATCCTCGAAATTTGACATACCGAACAGTTCTGGATACTTGCTTTGCATTTCCTCCTCTCTTTCCCATGTAACCGCTTCAATAGCCTGATTCTTCCACAAGTTCTTTACCAAATGAACCTCCTTGTTTATTAGTTTCTTTACTTTCTTATCAAGAATCTGTACTAGCTTCTCTTCATAAGACAAATCAGGAGATAATTCCAACGACTCATAATTTAACACATGTGAGGGGGTTGAAATGTACTTCTTTAACATGGAGAAATGGAAGACAATATGCATAGCAGATAATGAATGAGGTATGGCCAATTTATAAGCTCTATCACCAACTCTCTCAATAATTTCAATCGGGCCAACATATCTTGGGCTAAGATTTCCTTTCTTCCCAAATCTCGTAATGCTTTTCATTGGAGATACCCTCAAGAATACATAATCCCTAACTGCAAATTCTAAATCTCTTCTTCGAATATCTGAATAACTCTTCTGTCTACTTTGTGCAATCTTCATTCCTTATCTTATCTTTTCTACTACCATAGCAATTTGTTGTATCATTTATGGACCCAGTATACTTCTTTCTTGAACTTCATCCCAGTGTACGGGAGATATACATTTTCTCCCATGCAGTGCTTCATAAGGTGCCATCCCAATTTTAGATTGGTAACTATTGTTGTAGGTGAACTCTACCAATGGAAGCTATGTATTCCAATTTCCCTTGAAATCTAGTATTCATACACTCAATATATCTTCGAGTATCTAGATAACTCTTTCTGACTGTCTGTTACTTTGTAGATGAAATGCAGTGCTGAAAGCAAGCTTTATACCCATTGCATTATATAAACTCTTCTAAAATGTAGATGTGAATTAGGGTCCCTGTCAGATACTATTGATATTGGCACCCCATGTAGTCGGACTATCTCTTGAATATATTCCTGAGCATATCAATCCATATTATATGTGGATTTTACTGGAAGGAAATGAGCAAACTTGCTCAATCTATCAACAATCACCCATATCGAATTAATACACCAAGGTATCGCTCGATTGAATACATCCTTCTTTGGTGGACTGGTCCACCATATTCAATTTCCTTGCACAAATGTACCGGAAGGTGAACCATTATGTCGAAGAAGGCATTGGGAAATATCATCTCAAGTTGACAGAGTATTTCGATAATCTCCTGTTGTTGTTGACTCAAAGTATTTTGATGATGATCGTATTCAAAACATTTAACAAAATCTATGTCATCGAGATGCTACATTGAAGGAAAATTATGTTCATAGCGCACGCTACAGTACCAGATGCTTGCTTAGTCAGTTCATTGTATTTCAAGGATTCTCGCGTTCGCGCATTGCTCGTGACGTTTTGGAGATGAGCAAAGTAGTTATTTCCTTTATTGTTCCGCCGCTCTCTATTTTAGGTTTCGGGACGAAACTTATTTTAAGGGGGGTAGAATGTAATATCCGAGAATTTTATTCTGATTAATTCGAATTTTTCTTTTTTTTAGACCGGAAATTTCTCGGTTGTCGATCGTTGGTATTATTTTTCTCGACAATCGATTTTGTGTTTATGGCCATATGTGGTGATTTGTTGTATATTATTTCATTTCGGATCGATGTTGCTGTCCGCGAGCGTTTCGAATCCTCGAAAGGCCGTCCATCTCGGACTTGAGGAGCCGTGCACGATCGCGGAGTTCGATGGACCGATCTCCACGATCATGTCTTGCGCGCGAGCGACATTCCGTCTGATGGCTAAGTTCTCGCGACTCACTTAATCGGTTGAACGTGTGGAGGAGATGGGCTTCCACATCCTCGTAGGCCTTGTGGTCACCGGATGGCTTGGCAACCGTCTTTTTGGTTTTGACGATCGCCTTCTTTCGGATAGGAGGAGGCGTTTCCTCGCCTAGGCGGAGGGTGAGTAGCCTTTGCCTGGCCAGAAAGTCGGCAGCCTTAGCGCGGTAGATCGCGTAGGTTGGGGGGATGTCCTTCGTCAGCTGTCTAAACATGGGTGAGTGACCATAGAATCCCCCCAGGACCGAATAGAGAGCGAGCTCGTCGCTGATGGGCTCGCCAGTGAGGACGATTTCATCCACCCAGTCGATGTAATCCGCGTCGGATTCGTCTTCCCCCTGCCTAATTTTCATCATACGATGGGGGCCTTCTGGTCTGGCGACCTTGGCGGCGAAGTATGACGTGAATTCACTCGCCAGTTTCTCAAAGGAGATGATCGATCGCGGTGGTAGTGAGATGTACCACATATGGGCCAGCTCGCCCAATGTTAACGGGAAGATTCGGCATTTGGTTGCATCTGATGCCCCACACCCGGTCATGTTAATCCAGAACTTACTTAGGTGGGTCTCGGGGTCCGATCTCCCTTCATATAGAGGTGTTTTGGGAGGAGAGATCCTTGGTTGCACAGGGGCGAGCTCGATGTGGACCGCGAGTGGCTCGGTCGGTCCGATGATCTTTCTGCTGGTGCTTGCCCCAGTGTCCAAGAGTACTTTCATCTCGTCGAGCTGGCGTTGCATAGCGACCATCGCCGTGACCTGGTTGCTCGCGGCTAGGCACTCAGAGCGGGAGCCGAGGCGATCAAGTACTGACCCCCTGGCATTCGGAGTGGGAGCCAAACGGTTGACTTTTGTTCGGATGGGAGTTGGGTATGCCGAACTCCTGGTGATGGACTCGGATTCCGCCGTCTCGTGGTTGGGGCCAAAATGCCCCGGTCGCTATGATGGATCGCTTCCCAAGCGACTGAATACGGAACCGTCCGGTCTGGCGAGAGCCTTCTCTCGCGAATCGGAGCTTTCTGACGATCGCTCGCCCAGTAGCCCCTTGAACTTCCGTTTGCCCACGCGGCAGATGGCCGAGGGAGTTATCGCGGGCGCCACGCATCCTCTTTGTCGCTCCTTTAGGATGGCCATAGCCTCCTCGATCTGTTCCGCAGTTTGGAACTGGTCGAGTGAGAGGCTGGGGCCACCCCTCAGGTGCGGAATCGAGAGTCTCGCGTTGCCGCGGCTTCCCTCTGCCGTCGGCTGGGGCTCGGATTGAGCCGGGATATGATGTCCGGCGGTTCGGAGAGTGGCTCTCTTCGATGTAGTGGCGGACGTCATGATTCTGAAGGCTTTCTTTGAAGCGCAGTGAGTGTCACTTCAAGTATATGCCCCGAGAACAGTGCGTGTTCTTCGGGACGGTAGGAATAAAAAATAAAAAATGAAGGTTTAGATTCCCCTTCCTCTAGCGCCAATTGTTGCTACCCAAAATATTATCCGGAGATAGATATTGCTAGAATGGATGGATAGCAAACAAAGTGCGAGAGCACTTCCGTAGATAAAGTAAATAACACAAGATTTGTCGGGGTTGTTAGTCCCGGGCTTGAATGCTCTCGCGAGATGTTATTAATACAAATATTCTGGGATACAAGTATTAATGTTAGAGTACAATTACAATGAGTGTAAAGACCCTAGTTATCTTAGCTAGGGAGCGTGTAGATTGCCGGGAGAACCAGATATGATGCTCTGTGAGTTCTTGTAACAACGTTGATGAGCTGTGATGACCGTGAGAAATCGACAGCCTCTCACAGTGTGTAGCTGCTGTATATTTGAGCTCCTGGGCTTGTGAGTATCCTCGAATCAATGATGTGGAGAGTTCTTGCCTCTGCCGACCGTCTTCTGGTTGAGAGGTGCTGAGAGAGAAATCCTGAGGTAGATTTGGGAGAGGAAGCCTAGAGCCTGTCTATGTGTATGTTTGTATGTATTTGCCAACGTAGTTGTCAACTGAGAGGAACCTTTTTCCAGTTGCTGGGAGTTCTCTATTTATAGGACTGGGTCCTGCTGGGCGATCGCCGCTGCTGTATTATAATAAGCGGGCGATCGTCTTTAGCACATGGGTTGGTCTCCTTTAAAGTCTACAGGAGTTGCTGGCAGCCAGTTGTGCGGTCCAATGAGAAGTCTGCACGCGTATGAGTCGCTGTCACGGGCGGTCCCACCTTGTACCTTTCGGCGGGTCTGTCGGTAGGTGATAAGGTGGTGACAGGCTGTGGTCAACGATCCATGAAATGCGGCGCCTGTCGCGGATCTACACATGGGCGCTTCTTTGAGATCCAGTCTTCGTAGACTTTGACGGACGAAGGTCTTGCTTGGGGCACAGGACGTTCGTCCTAAGTCGGGCACTAGAGTCGATCGCTAGGTGCCAAAGGCGATCGCCTTGAGAGTCGATCGCTAGATACTCGAAGGTGGATTGTTATCTTCGTTTGGGCGAGTTCGCCATAGCATGATTGGTCGTGGACTCGGTCGCTCTGCCTTGTAGTCGATCGCCTGTCGAGGTGAGTAAATCTCGACACAACAGACTGTTGAATGATGAATGAATGATTCTCATTGCCAGAAATTATACCATGGCGTTAGAAATCTTACAGTTCTTTCGGTCTGAGGGGCTCGGCATTTGCACAGGTCACACGTGACGCGAAAGTCCAATGATACTAGTCTGATGACGATGATTTCAAATTAGACGTGACTCGGAAGGTAGTATTCAAAACCACGCTCCGATACCAACTCTGTAACACCCCAAACTAGGGGACTATTACAGTACCGTGGACCCCCAACTGGGACCCACCAGGCGAATGAAAATTAATGACTTAGATAACATAATCGCAGTACCGAACCACATTATATCATCCATTACTCCGATAAGGAGTTTCAAGTACAACACACCCAAGATAATACAGAATACATGTATATTTTATATGAAGATAAAATATACAACACTGAATGAAATGGGGTATCCAAATGGAAATCTGCAGCGGAAAATAAATGACGACAACATGAATGACTGAAAGGATTGGGGCCCCCTACTAGTATCACTGGGACTACTTGCCGTCAACGTTCTCTTCCCGTGATTTTGCCTTGCCATGACCTGAAAACAATATCCCCCAACGGGCCGCCATACGTAACAACAATCCTCAAGGGTTGAATATACACAATCATGATATATCTCAATTATGAAATTAAGCTGAAGAGGGGCATCGTAGTACGCCCGTAATGGTATGTGCATGCGCACAAGACGAGTGACTGGACACACCCGTCCTTGTACCTAATTAGTCTTACGGAGGTACGTTACCGTGTGCACAGTCCATTGTGTCGGTGAACCCGAACACATGACTATCATGTGCCCGACTAAAAATCCCACACATCACCACCCGGCCACGCAATACGAACCCAGAAGGTCATATGAACGAGAATGACCATGATGAACAACAATGAATAATAATCCGACAAAGTCAAGAATGACTCACTGAGATGAAATAATAGTGAAGTGAATGATAGCTCAATGAAATGATTGGAACCGTCGTTCCTCGTGAATGAAGTGACTATTCGACAATTACAAGTCTCAATACGGTTAATACATTATGAATGAGTTATGATTATGAATGAACAACAATAAAAGGAATGAATATCCTTTTAACCGAGTAAGAATTAACTTACTCAACACCGGTGAAAAATGTCCTTCCACGAACAAACGTCCTAAATGAGATGTCGGTCGCTCGAACAACCTTGAATAACACAATTACCAACAATCCGTTCAACATACGAATCAAACACGGTTATAACTAACTCAAGACGTCGATACGACTAAACCAAGTTCATTGGGGCATTATATCAAACACGTTGTAACCAATCTTTGATTGTTTAGAACCAATCCTTAACTATACCAATATCAAATCCCCAAGGAGTGTTCCAAACCAACAAAACATCTTCAATACAATCAATAATCCAATATGAATATCCGAATTCGTGATTACAACAACAACTAATCGAAAACCCCCAAATCCAACTCAATATTCAAAGTGTTCTTGAATAATCCTTCAATAATCCAATGAATATTCATACACACTCATAATCATATGTATATTTCTTCCTACAACATGATTATAATGTCCAAAACATCATATCTCAACACAAAATCGAAATCCAAGATGTTGAGGAATATTACCTTTGAAGATCCAAACACTTTGATCCGATGAACACGCGTTAAATCGACTGTCCAAGCTACACAACCGAATGAAGATGATGAAAACCAAACACCCAAGTGATTGATGATGAAAAATCTCTCCCTCAAGCTCTCTCTCTCGGAAACAAGGTGAAGAAATGAGAAAATGAGCTCAAAGTCCCGTCCAAGTCCTTTAAATACTGCCATGGTTACGGCCTCGACCTACTTACGGCCGTAACATCCCAAGTCAACGGCCTTACGGCCGTAACCAGCCACCTCATACGGGCGTAACTCGCCCTCGTCCAGAACACCTGCCGACAGTCATACGGCCGTACCGCACACGCCTTACGGGCGTAACTCGACTGATACGGCAGTACCCGGCAAAACTTACGGGCGTACGAAGCCTTCGTCGAAACTGACCGGGCACCCTGCTCGAAACGTACGGCCATAACCGGCCAAGCCTTACGGCCGTAAGTCCTATTCGTCCGAACTGTCCTGAAAACAACGAACGCATGTTACGGCCGTATCCGACAATCCTTACGGCCGTAACTCACATTCGTCCAAAACAACCCTACGCCAACGAATGCAGGTTACGGCCGTAATGCCTGACTAGTTACGGCCGTAACTCGCTGCTGGAAGTGACAAAAATCCGACTACTCCGTCTATTCGCTACAAACGGTGAATGATCCGACGTACAATACTTGTATGAATGTAATTAAGTCCAATAACACGTGATAGATGATACTTCCAACACAAGACTATATTCACGATGATTATGATAATACTCTCGTCTCGACTCTCAATCGGAGATGAATGACGATTGGTAACTGATACACGGTTACAAAATGCCAACGATGAATACAAATGAATGAATCATGAATGATGAGTGATTATTAATGAGTGAAAATTACTGAGTGACCAATACTGATTGATAATTACTGAATGATAATGAATGAATTACAACCGGGTATTACACCTGCCACGCTTGCCCGGCCAGTGCCAGCCCGATTCAGTTGCTCGCCGCACTGTCCGGCCAAAGGCTCACCGGCCATGACCCGACGACTCGATTACCGAAAACGCACGGAACGAACACGACGAAATGCTCGCGGACAACATCATCGATCGGAAATGAAATACCATGCAATAATTAATCACACGCGACCATGAAAAGGTTCAAGACGACAAATACGAATGCGGAGACCCACAACTTTGGGTAAATTACAAAATGGCCCAAAACACCCGAAAATCACAATACGTGATCTAATAACCAAAACGAAGTTCACAACACGTCTAAAAAAGTTAACCGGACTTACAAGAAACTCGAAACAGCAGTTTCGAACGAGATTTTGTAGCGGGGGCCTGAGGCTCTTCGTTCTTATTGTTTTAGCTTTTTGCCTTGTAATTTTGTAGCTTTCCTTTGTAGTACTTAGGCCTTCGGGCGACCGTGTATGTACTCCGATATTTCAAGTATTGAAATGAGTGTTTGTTTCTTCAATTTATTACTTGAATGATTGCTTTTCTGAGTCTTTGCATGACTTTGTACAAATGTGAGAGGAGAGATTGTTGCGTGTGTAGCTCCAAGTGAATTGATAAACTCATATAGATAACTTTTACAACAAATTCGATCGCTGCACAAACATCTGAAAAATGCCGATCTCCGTATGTAATTGAATAGGGACGATCGTCGTATAAATAGCTCCGCACTCTTCCCCCTTGTTTTTGTTCACTTGGTGAAAGTAAGGGGGCGAAAATAAATCGTTGAGTGAGCGGTCTTCAATTTTGTCGAATCCAAGAGGAAGGCCGTCCATCTCGGTCTTGAGGAACCGTGCACGATAGCGGAGTTCGATGGACCGATCTCCACGACCGTGTCTTGTGCGCGAGCGACATTCCGTCTGATGGCTAAGTTCTCGCGACTCACTTAATTGGTAGGGTCCTCCGAAGGCTGCGCCTCGCCTCGTATTTAAACGAAGGGCGTGCGGTCTTGGTCTGGAAGATTCCTTGCGCGGGGCGTCGTCGGATTAATCAACTCCACGTCCGCGGCTTGTTAGCTCTTTTTTACCTCGGGCCACCATTAAGATGGCGACCCTCGACGGTATACGTTGAGACGGGGGGAGGGACGCGTCGCATTGTCCGGGAAGGACCCACCACGTTAAGTGATGGACCTTTGAGGGAGGGCGAACTTGTCCACAGATTAGTTTTGGAGGGCCCTCAGACTACACCGGCCTCGTATTTAAACGAAGGGCGGGCGATCGTGGCCCAAAGGGACCTTGCATGGGCATAGAGAACGATTCCATCGTCCTCCACGACCATGGCGACACACTTCTACCTCGGACCATCAAGTCGGATGACGATCCTAAATGGTATACATTGTGTAAGGGGAGGAGTCGCCTGCCTAGGTTCTTCATGTCGATGACGAACTTTATAGGGCGAGCGAGTCATCTTCTTTTTTGAAGCGTTTGCTCAGGCAGTAGCCTTTGGTTTGATGAGGCGGGAAATCAGGGAGAGACTTCCGAAGTTCCCTTCTCTTGATTGAAGCATGTAGATACGGTCGTCGAGGTTGATCGAGGGGTCGGCTCGTATGAGCTTTCCGGCCTGTTCGCGTTCGACTCGGGCAACCGTGTTGGGAGATTGGTGGGGCTCCGCCGAAGCCAATAAACTGTCCAACTTGCCCTCCTCGAACAATCTCCAGAGTTGTCTGAGGAGGTTGCGGCATTGGTTGGTGTTGTGGCCGGGACTCTTGTGGTAAGCACAATATTGATTGTGGTCCAGATGACCATGGTCCTTTATCGCCTTTGGCTTGTTTAGCGGTTCGCACCCCTTGATGGCGTAAAAAATATGGGCCGGAGTTCGATTGAACTTGTGGAGGAGATGGGTTTCCACATCCTCGAAGGCCTTGTGGTCACTGGATAGCTTGGCGACCGTCTTTTTGGTTTTGGCGATCGCCGTCTTTCGGACAGGAGGAGGCGTTCCCTCGGCTAAGCGGAGGGTGAGCAGCCTCTGTCTGGCCAGAAAGGCGGTGGCCTTGGCGCGGAAGATCGCGTAGGTCGGGGGGATGTCTTTGGTGAGATGTCTAAACATGTGCGAATGACCGTAGAATCCCCCCAGGACCGAGTAGAGGGAGAGCTCGTCGCTGATGGGCTCGCCGGTGAGGACTATTCCATCCACCCGGTCGATGTATTCTGCGTCGGATTCGTCTTCCCCCTGCCTGATTTTCATCATGCGGTGGGGGCCTTCTGGTCTGGCGACCTTGGCGGCGAAGTATGACGTGAAGTCACTCGCCAGTTTCTCAAAGGAGATGATCGATCGCGGTGGTAGTGAGATATACCACCTATGGGCTAGCTCGCCCAATGTTAACGGGAAGATTCGGCACTTGGTCGCATCTGTTGCCCCACACCCGGTCATGTAAATCCGGAATTTGCTTAGGTGGGTCTCGGGGTCCGATCTCCCTTCGTACAAAGGTGTTTTGGGAGGAGCGATCCTTGGTTGTATCGGGGCAAGCTCGATGTGGACCGCGAGTGGCTCGGTCGGTCCGATAATCTTTCTACTGGTTCTTGCCCCAGTATCCAAGAGCGCTTTCATCTCGTCGAGCTGGCATTGCATAGCGGCCATCGCCGTGGCCTGGCTGCTCGCGGCTAGGCGCTCGGAGCGGGAGCCGAGGTGATCAAGTAGTGACCCCCTGGCGTTCGGAGTGGGAGCCAAACGGTTGACTTGTGTTCGGCTAGGAGTTGGGTATGCCGAACTCCTGGTGACGGACTCGGATTCTGCCGTCTCGTGGTTGGGGCCAGAATGCCCCGATCGCCATGATGGGTCGCTTCCCAAGCGACTGAATACGGAACCGTCTGGCCGTGCAAGAGCCTTTTCTCACGAATCGGGGCTTTCTGACGATCGCTCGCCCAGTAGCCCTTTGAATTTCCGTTTTCCCATGTGGCGGATGGCCGAGGTAGTTATTGCAGGCGCCGCGCATGCTCTGCGTCGCTCCTTTAGTATGGCCATAGCCTCCTCGATCTGTTTCGCGGTTTGGAACTTGTCGAGCGAGAGGCTGGGGCCGTCCCTCGGGTGCGGGATCGAGAGTCTTGCGTCGCCGCGGCTACCCTCTGCCGTCGGCTGGGGCTCGGATCGAGCCAGAATATGATGTCCGGCGATTTGGAGAGTGGCTCTCTTCGATGTGGTGGCGGACGTCATGATTCTGAAGGCTTTTCTTTGAAGCGCAGTGAGTGTCACTTCAAGTATATGCCCCGAGAACAGTGAGTGTTCTTAGGGACGGTAGGAATAAAAATGAAGGTTAAGATGCCCTTCTTCTAGCGCCAATTGTCGCTACCCAAAATATTATCCGGAGATAGATATTGCTTGAATGAATGGATAGCAAACAAAGTGCGAGAGCACTTCCGTAGGGAAAGTAGATAACACAAGATTTGCCGGGGTTGTTAGTCCCGAGCTTGAATGCTCTTGCGAGATATTATTAATACAAATACTTTGGAGTACAAATATTAATGTTAGAGTACAATTACAATGAGTGTAAAGACCCTAGTTATCTTAGCTATGGAGCGTGAAGATTGCCGGAAGAACCAGATATGATGCTCTGTGAATTCTTGTAACAACGTTGATGAGCTGTGACAACCGTGAGAAATCGACAGTCTCCCACGGTGTGTATTAGCTGTATGTTCGAGCTCCTGGGTTTGCGAGTCTCTTCGGATCTGTACTACAGGGAGTTCTTGCCTCTTCCGACCGTCTTCTGGATGAGAGGTGCTGAGAGAGAAATCATGAGGTAGATTCAAGAGAGGAAGCCAAGAGCCTGAAAGAGTGTATGTGTTTGAGTGTTTTTAGCTTAGTTGCAAACTGAGAGGAACGAATTGCCAACTGAAAGGAACCTTTTTCCAGTTGCTGGAGGTTCTCTATATATAGCACGGAGAGTTGCTGGGCGATCGCCTCTGCTGTATTATAATAAGCGGTCAATCGTCTTTAGCACATGGGCTGGTCTCCTTAAAGTCCGCAGGAGTTGCTGGCAGCCAGCTGCGCGGTCAAATGAGAAGTCTGCACGCGTCTGAGACGCTGTCACGGGCGGTCCCACCTTGTACCTTTCGGCGGGTTTGTCGGTAGGTGATAAGGTGGTGACAGGCTGTGGTCAACGATCCATGTTCTGCGGCGCCTTTCGCGGATCTGCACATGGGCGCTGCTTCGTGATCCAGTCTTCGTAGACTTTGACGGACGAAGGTCTTGTTCGCGGCACAGGACGATCGTCCTAGGTCGGGCACCAGAGTCGATCGCTAGGTGTCCAAGGAGATCGCCTTGAGAGTCGATCGCTAGATGCTCGAAGGTGGACTGTATTCTTCGTTTAGGCAAGTTCGCCATAGCTTGATTGGTTGTGAACTCGGTCACCCGGCATTTGTGCCGATCGCCTGTCGAGGTGTATAAATATCGACACAACAAAAACAACCACGAACTGATCTAAATAATCGATAAAAACTCGGTTCATCAACTCCATGAATATCGAAGGTGCATTAGTTAACCCAAACGGCATCACCACAAACTCGTAAACCCCATAGCGTGTTCGAAACGCCGTCCTTGCGATATCCGACTCTCGAATTCGCAATTGATGATACCCAGATCTTAAATCGATCTTAGAAAATACTGAAGCTCCCTGGAGCTGATCTAAGAGATCATCGATGCGGGGTAGGGGGTATTTATTCTTGATCGTCACCCTATTCAGCTCCCGATAATCAATGTATAAACGAATGAACCATCCTTCTTCTTGACAAATAACACTGGTGCTCCCCACGAGGATGCACTCGGTCGGATATAACCTTTCTCGGTCAATTCCTCCAGTTGATTCTTCAGTTCCTGCATTTCGATCGGGGCCATACGATATGGTGCTTTCGATATTGGGATGTACCAGGCTCCAACTCTATCGTGAATTCCACATCTCTCTGTGGAGGCAAAATAGGTAACTCGTCTGGGAATACATCGGCGTATTCTCTCACTACCGGGATATCCGCCAACATCACTAATGGTTTCTCAGTCTTGGTCATATAGCACTAATAACCAACACACCCCTGATTGAGTAATTTCACTGCTTTCATCATATTAATAACTCTTCCGGAATAGCTGGGATTACCCCCCCAAGATTACATCGTCTTTAGGTAAGTCCACCACGATTAGGTCTGCCAGCCATTCACGGCCCTCTAGCTGAATCGGACAGTTCTTAACTTCATAATTCCCGATAATTCTTTTACCGTCTGGTAGACCAATGACATAAGGTTCGCAACTAGTAGCACTATCCAGATGTAGTCTACTCAAACATGACTCGGAAATGAATGAATGCGATGCGCCAGTATCAAAAAGGGTACACACAAATTGAGATAAAATTTCGAGTGTACCTGAGATCATTCGAGCCTCCGTATCGTCGGTACTCTTCATCTCGTAAATTCAGGGGTTGCCAGCCCCAGAACCGGATGCTCCTGCCTGATAAATATGGGCTCCGCCTTTAGTTGCTCCCATCGTCTTAAATGACGCGGACTGAGTGGCCTGATTCTCAAAAACCGACTTCTTCGGGGTCTGAGATGCCGTCGGAGTAGGTTTGGAGTCTCTTCGGCAGAAGCGGGCCTTATGCCCGACAATCCCACAGTTGTTACACGTGATGGTCTGACTCGGACACTTAGTGCTGTAATGACCCTGCTCTCCGCAGTTGAAATAGGTGATGGCCGAGCTGGCCGCTCGGGACTGAGATTCCGCAGGTTTAGACGCCATAGGAGGTCGCTCAAAAAAAGTAGAGCTCGTACGAGGCTTCTTGAAGGTTGCCCGACTATCTTCGGACTGATTATGATTCTTCGATTTCTTGCCAGTAGATGAAGTTTGATGCTTAGAAATTTCCTTCACAGTAAGCTCATAGGTAAGGGCTTTCTCGATGAATTCGGCCAGGGTGGTACAATGATGATTAAGCAATTGCATCCACATACGAGGCTTCAACCTCTTACTGAAATACTTGATCTTATCCGCCTCGGAGTGGAATGGATGAGGTGAATGGAAGTAGCTCCTAAAACTTCTCGACGATGGCGAGAACATCTTCTTCCGCTAAGGGGTCGGGACTGAGTAACTCCGATAACTTGGCCTCCCTGAGTGGGGCCGGATAATACCTTTCCATCATGAGGGTCTTGAACTGGTCCCAAGTGCAAGATCAGTCGGTGGGCTTCAAAGATAGCCACCAAGAGTGAGCGCTCTTACCCAGATAGTAAGCCACAATTGAAACTTTGTGCCCTTCGGGACACTCCACCATAGCAAATAGCTTCTCAAAATATTTGAGCCAGTGAATAATATCTGCCGGATCAGATGAGCCCTCAAAAGTAGGTCTCTCGCGAGAAATGTCGCCGATTATGTTGCTCACACTCCTATCTTGCCTCTGAGGTGGCAGCGAGGGGCCGGTTGAGCCTGAGTGGCTGAGTTCTGCATCGTCTCCATCAGACGTGCCATCTGAGTCATCTGGGCCATCATGCCTGCATAAAAGTGAGTGGATCAACCCGAACACCTTCCGATTGAGCTGTATCTCGGGTACGACTTCCTGACAGTGAATGATTATCTCCCGGTGAATGAGTAGCAGCGTCGCTACTTGTTAATTTAATATTATTCCTCGTATTCGCGCGGGTATTCACACGAGCTCCCGGGTTTCGGCCCGCACCGCGGCCTCTTCCCCTGCGTCCTCTGACAGCTCTATCTATACTGAAGTAGGAAAACACATGATAATTATAGACCTCGCATGAATATCGCATTATGATTACGTTATGAAACGACAATAAAGAGCATACACGCTCTAACGCAATGAACGCATTAATAATGCAGTAAAATGGTCGTCGACAATACGCCGGAATATGATAAGATCGCATGAAAAATAAACTGAGGTGATATGATTATCTGATGAAATTCCTGAAATAATTAACTTGAACAAGTTAACAAGATTGATAATACGATCCACAAGATCAACAACTGAGCAATGAGATTGACTGAGTGATTAATGAGTTGACATGATCGGCAAGATCCAAGAAAATGATGATTGAGGATTGTTGACTGATGAATGATGAATGAGTAATTCTTATTGCCAGAAATTATACCATGGCGTCAGAAATCATACCGTTTCTTTGGTCTGAGGGGCTTGGCGCTTGCACAGGCCACACGTGACGCGAAAGTCCAATGATACTAGTCTGATGAACGATGAATTCCAATGAGACATGACTCGGAAGGGTAGTATTCAAAACCACTCTCCGATACCAACTCTGTAACACCCCAAACTAGGTGGCTATTACAGTGCCGTGGACCCCCAACTGGGACCCACCTGGCGAATGAAAATTAATGAATTAAATAATATAACTGTAGTACAACAGCACATTATATTACCAATTACTCCGATGAGGAGTTTCAAGTACAATACACCCAAGAATACAGAATACATATATATTTCATATGAAGATGAAATATACAACACTTAATAAATGAAAGTCCAAACGGAAACTGCAGCGGAAAATACACATCAAAGAAAACATGAATAAATGGAAAGACTGAGGCCCCATACTAGTATCACTGGAACTCCTCGCCGTCAATGTTCTCTTCCCGTGCCTTTGCCTTGCCATGACCTAAAAACAACATCCCCAACGGGGTCAGTTATACAGAACAACAATCCTCAAGAGTTGAACAAATACAATAATCACATGAATTAGTTATGAAATCAAGTTGAATGAGGGGCATCATAGTACGCCTGAATGGGATGTGCAAGTGCACAAGTATGCCGAGTGCCCGGCATCCCGCATAAACACCCGAAAAACTTGGCCTAATTAGTCTCACGGAGGCTCGTATCTGTGTGTACAGTCTAATGTGTCCTGATACCCGCATATACACAATGGCCTTAGTGTTCCCGCACATATACCACCCGGTAACGCAATACAATCCCGGAAGGTCACAAGAGCAAAAGTTGTTGGGAGTATGCCCTCGAATGCCACTCAGAGGATGTTGAGTGAGGGCATTATACTTGTTATTATGTAAATCACTAATATAAGGCAATGGATGTTTCTTTATTTACTGGTAGTTACTGGCATTCCTAACATGTAAATATACATATAGAAACTAGTCCGTGTATTTAAGAGCAAAACGTTCCACTCCTTATTGGATAAGGGGGTCGGCACTGGAAAGGTTTATAGCTCAAATACTTAATCGTTCGCAAGTCGATGAAACTTGACTGGGCGTTAAGTTTATGTGAGGACTTGTATGACGTGTTCTTTGACATGGAAAGTGCCTGTCGAACGCTAATGGTTAGTGGGAGCACACGTTATAGGTATGCTAATTGGATTAGTATACTCGAACCGACTCACCCTCGATTCGTCACACGGCTTTCACTTCGGGACAGTCAATGACGGAATCGAAAGGTTGTGATAGGTATTCGTGAACCTTTGACTTGAGGATTTAGTAGGGATGTGCTTGTGACGTCAAGATTTTCATTAGAGTAGTTCGACCCTTTAAACCGGAAGGCGGGGATCAACCTCGACGTGCATCTTGACGGGCAAGTTGCAGGTCCTACTGAACACCAAGATAGAATTCTTTCTCCCGTTAGTGAGCGGGTTATATGTCCTATGCAGTTATTGGAAGATGAGATCATAAGTCTTTGGCTAAAGCATTGGAGCTAGTTGTATTGGATACACGAGAGCTCGATGATGTCGATTTGCAATAACGCATGCATAGCGTTGTTGCGATTTTTCGTTAACGCAAGTGCACGTTATCATTGACAAGTAATAAAGTGATGAGTGAGTATCGTTCCCACGAGGACTGAATCACTAACTACCGATTTTATGTATTCTAGTTTTATTTGAACAATCGAACTTTGGGTTGCAATTAATTACTAAAAGAATTAATAAAAGAGCTAACAGAATAAATGATCGCTTGAAGAAGGAAAATATAATGATGAATAAGTCTAGGATTCTGAATCCACCTTAGTTTATCTGAATTTACTCTCGATTATCTGAAGTTAATGATTTCCCCAATTTATTGAAGGCGAAGATTGCTAATATACTCTACCGCCTCTCCCGAGGTCAATAGACTTTTCTAAAGGCGAATAATGCACTCTATCCCTAGGTGAATTAATTCGTCAATAGGCAAAAAGCACAAAATCCTCAAAAGGCCACGTAGTTCCTATGAGTATATTCCTATCTCACAAGATAAAACGGTCCTCACCAATAGTTCCTCACCAACTCTCCTCTCCCGATTCGAGTAAGGTAATTAAAACAATTCAATTATTGGCCAGACAATTGAAAGCATTAAAATTGATTGGGAAAACTCAATAGAGAAGGGAATTAAATAGATAATCAATAGCAAATCCGTCAAAACTTAGGTTTCATCAAAATCCTAGAACAAGGGTTTTAACCTGACATATTAAATAATGAAAATACAGAAACAATGAATGAAAGCATGAAAATCAAACGCAGATGAAGAGCTCGGATTCCTCCGTTCTTCTGGCTTCCGCCCTCTGCTCTTGATGTATTCTGCTTTCCTCCTCCAAGATTTATCGATCTTCCCCAAGCTCTCAAAAAATTCAGAACTCTTTAATTATGGCCTTCAACCCTTATTTATAGCTCCCAGAAGCCTCCAAATCGCGTCTGTGTGATTAGGTCGAGAACTGGCTTCAAAACGGCCCAAACCCGCGCGGAGCACGCCAAAACCGCCCCGTGTGCCGCGGCTCACTTAATCTGTGCCGCGGCACATGGTGAGCAAATTAAAACCTGGGCGCTGTGTGTTTCTTCTGGGTCGCGGCTCACCATGTCTGTGCCGCGGCTCAGAGTACAGTCTACTCGGGTTCCTGCTGGTCCTCTGTGTGTGCCGCGGCCCACTTGCCTTGTGCCGCGGCCCACGGCCAAAATTCGCCGTTTTCGCCCGTTTTGCCTCGTTTTAGCTTCCGGACTCCAATCTCCTGTCAAACATACAAGAATAAGGCATTAAAAGCTCATTTATGCAAAATTTACTCGCCAAAATAATACAAAATAATGATAAATAAGCGTATAAAAATACGCCTAACAAATACCCCCAAACTTGGGCCTTTTCTTGTCCTCAAGCAAAAAGAATTAATTTCAACAAAATAATATCGTGAATAATCGTGCAACTCATAGTGCTCAACCTAATCAATACTACCCTGAAATTTTCTCTGAATAATACGAGCATCGTAATAGCGAGCTACACTCAGAACATTGATTCCGCAAAGTAACCAAGTTCAGTCCTGATCACTCGTTCATGAAGAAAATCCAGCTCAAAGATTAACAAACGTGAATTTAATCGACCGTCAATATGAAAGGTTAAAATAAACAAGCTAACTTGCCCAATCCCATAGTCTAGTGGCAAAAATTTCAAGAGTTACATAAAAAATAACCCTCAGACAGTATTCCCTTATATATGCTTAATAAGATGATTCGAGTTGACCACTAGGTTCGGATCTTGGGATGTTTCATCGGGACAATCCTAGGGTGGAATTCCAATCTCATGTATTGGGGAACCGTTTAACGTAAAAGACACTCATGGGGCACATGGATGCTTATAGTTACTAAGTTCCCCTCCACAGCGGAGAAACAACTCGAATAGCTATTCCCGCATGTCCGATTCAAGGTCGCTGTTTTACGCGAGAGTAAACGGCGGGTCACGCGAATACCCCCGGTTACTAGGCTCCCCATCATCGGCACAAGCGAAATCTCTAAACCACTAGTCTAATCAGGGTCGTCGTTTTACGCGAGAGTAAACAACGGGTCACGTGAATACCCCCGGTTACTAGACTTCCCATCATAGAACAAAAAATATCTCAACTTTTGGGAAAAAACTGACCGACTCTAAACTCAATCTAAGTGCCAACACGACTTATGCTACTGGACGACTAGCTACAAGAAAAATGTAACCAAACGTATCGACGACGATTTTAAAACATGTATGTCTGCTCTCTTATCTGCTAAGATCTCTACAAAAACGAAAAAATTTCGGACCTAAATGAAGACTTAGCAGAAACAGAAATCACTAACTACAACTCGACTAAAACTCGACCGTTTCTTCAGAGAGAAAAACAGTGTCGTAACATCAGTATTACACAAATAGAAGCACGAAAAATTCACGAATTAGAGTAAAATCATGACAAGCAAGGCTATCGACAAAAAGATAACTAATAATAACAAAAAGTGCACACGAAATAAGTACAGCAGTAAATGTAGCAATAGAAATAGACCTCCCCCCCAAACTTAGGACGTACATTGACCTAAATGGACAAAATATAATATGCAATAAAAGTGAAAGGTCAAGTACTCCCCTCCAGTCCTCTCACGAGCTGGTGCTGGCGTCATCCGGCGAGGAGGGTGGTGTGGCTGGCCGAGCAGGTGCAATAAATAGCCCGTCCGGGTGCAAAATGTGGGCCGTCCATGCGGCAAGGTGCTCCTGGTGGTAGGCGTCCCTCGCTGCCAGACGCCTCGCCTCACGCCGATTGGCCCGGCGGGCCTGCTCTCGCATCTCATCTCGGACGGCAGCAATGATGCTCTCCCTCTCCGTCCGCCTCTCGTCTCTCATCTCAGCCAGAAGGCTCTCTCTCTATTCATCTCCTCTCTCTCTCCTCATCTCCTCTCTCTCTCTCTCCTCATCTCCTCTCTCAGCCCGTCGAACATAGCCTGCAAGTGCTCTCTGTCGGGCGGCGGGCTGGCATCTGCCTGCTCCTGTGTCAGCAGAAGAGGCTCGGGGGACCCCTGGTGGGCCTCATCAAGTAAAAATCCTCGCCCCCGAGCGTGTTCCGGTGCTCCTCCCCACTGATCGAAATGCGAAATGATGCGGTGATCAATCGGGCCCTGGGGAGCTAGCATCGGCTCGTCGTCCGACCACGTCATCCCCGACTGCCGGCATAGAGCGCAAATAAGCGAGGGGTGCTTCAGCCCCGTCTTGGCCCCTCCCTGAATACACTGGAAGATAGATCGGACCAGGATAGGAGCCACATCGAATCGCAGCCCGGAGGTGATAGCATATAATGTACGGGCTCGAGAGAGAAAAACTGTGCGGATCTGTGAGTTGGGGTCAATACGTGCGCAGATAAAATACAGCCAGGCTCGCCCGAGCCGACTGAGGCGCGAGCTCTTAAAGTAGAAGGTGGAAGAAGCGGGGGTGCGCCTCTCCCAGTCGGAGTCGGGCTGTGCAAGAGTCTCGAGCAGAGCCTCCTTCGTGAGGCTATCCATAACTCATGTATAAGCCGCCTCATCAACCACAGGTAGCTCAAATAACCTCCGAATAGCAGCTACAGAAAAATCCACCGTAATGCCTCGGACTTCGACCTGAGTCCGAGTGTCTGACTGCTGTAACATCTGCCCTGCCCGAATGTGCTTCAACAAGGCGCTCGCGTAAAACTCCTGCACAATAGATATCACCACCGGCTCAGGAGGTGAAGCAAAACGGGCCCACCTCATCTCGTCGATCATGGTCAGAAGCTCCCCGTCCTGGGGGGCTGGGGTGAATCCCCTCTCCGGGATCAGAGGTCGAGGGCGAATCTTCTCATTGAAGATTTTATGGATCTCCGGGTCAGAAAATTGGTGTGCCTCCGACTCGGCGCGACTACGAGAAGTTTCCCCTTGAGTGGGGGACGACTGAGTCCTGGCCCTTTTGCTGAGCTTCTTAGTCCTAGCCATAGTGAGTCCTGAAAAAAAATTAAACACTGGAGTTTACTTACTCGAACAATAACGAGAATAGTCATCACTCGGCTAAGGATATCCAGCCGTAATTCACAAATTCAACGAGATAGCACAGTCGTGAGATAAAAATAAAATTTGAACTTTAACGTTTAAACTTGGCGTAAGGGTTGGGGTTGCTGTAATTCCAGAACGAATACGTTGCACATAGGTTCAAAATATTGCCTTAACAAAGACAATTTTTTTCATTCAGACATTTCATCAAACACTTAAAGGGCATGAGTTCAATTGAAGACAAATATGACAATAGCTCGATTAAATCCCCAACAACAACAACACAAATCATTCGTCATGACACCGACATATTCAACTCATTTATAATAAAAAATAATCATTAAAAATCGATCAAAAATCATCATGTCATCAACTCAACTTGATAGGAATTTTGAAAGAAAAACAAAAAATAAACATGATCAATCATCAAATGCATAACACAACTTCACCTTTAAATTCATAGAACAATTTGAGATTAGAAATTTAGACATACCTTGCTTGGATTGTGAAGAGTGCAAGAAAAATTGCAAGAAGATGAGGGGAAGGGAGGGGAAGTGTACCTGGGGTGGTCGGCCGAATGAGTGTTATAAGCTACCTGGGCTGTTCAAATTCCGAACGGTGTGCCGCGGCACAGCTTAAGTGCGCCGCGGCACAGAGTACAGTGTCCTGGGCATATCTGGTGCATCTTGTGTGCCGCGGCTCAGAAGCAACGTGCCGCGGCTCAGCGATCAAGTGTGCCGCGGCTCAGGAATGTTGTGCCGCGGCACAGAGTACAGCAGGTTTAGCCTTCTGGTTCGATTTGTGTGTGCCGCGGCTCAGGCATAAATTTTTCCCCTGGGACTTTTTCTGCACAGAATTTTTTAAAGGAATACGTCAAGAACGAGAGGGATAAGCAAATCAAAGCAAAAATGATGAAAAATAAATGTTCAAAAATGCAAGAAAATACTGAAACATAAAAATCTACTACTAAAAACTCGGGTTGCCTCCCGAGAAGCGCTAAGTTTATAGTCTTCAGCCGGACCTATTTGAGAAATCAGTTCGCTTTTCGCAAACTCTATTTGGACTCTGCCCCGTTCATCGAACTGTTAATATGTGTTTTAAAATTTTGACCATTGGTCTTTAACAATTCAATTTTCGGTTCGGACACCAAATGTTGTTTGCGAAAAGGTTTTGACGAGAACAACTTTCCGAAACACCCGTTTTTCTCATGACTAGACGTCTGTTTGACTTCCGGCTTATTTTCCTCTTTCATGAACGAACTTATGACAGCAACAGACTTTTCCGATTGTGACTGGTCAGATGGCGATGATTGCATGTTCACATGCTTGAGAAATGCGACTCGTTCTACATCTTTCTTAAAAGTTGGACCATCTGAAACGGAATCTGAGTTTTTCGACCGACGATTTTTTCGGTGTCTTTTTTTCGCAACGGCCTCCACACTTTCACTTTGTGAGCTCTTATCAACACCTCCCGGACATGAAAAGGATTTGAACACTTGGAACGTGACATGCTCGTCTTGAACCCGCAGAGTTAATTCCCCTTTTTCCACGTCTATAAGAGTTCGGCCGGTCGCTAAAAATGGTCGTCCCAAGATAATCGGGATATCTTGATCTTCCTCCATGTCGAGAACAATAAAATCCGCTGGAAAGATAAATTTATCCACTTTTATTAACACGTCCTCAATCACTCCCCTCGGATACTTAATAGATCGATCCGCTAATTGCAAGGAGACCGTCGTCGGCTTTGCTTCTCCAATTCCCAGCTTTTTGAAAATAGACAGAGGCATGAGGTTAACACTAGCACCGAGATCGCACAACGCCTTATTAAAGGAGAGATTCCCCATGGTGCACGGTATGTTGAAACTTCCCGGATCCTTCAATTTTGGCGGAAGCTTTTTCTGAAGAACCGCGCTGCACTCCTCCGTCAAGGCGACTGTCTCAAACTCCTCGAGTTTTCTTTTCTTTGACAAGATCTCCTTCATGAATTTAACGTAGCTCGGCATTTGCTCCAACACGTCGGCAAATGGAATGTTAATATGAAGCTTCTTGAACACGTCGAGGAACTTAGAGAATTGCTTGTCCGCCTTTTTATGTTGTAATCTCTGCGGAAACGGGACGGATGGCACATATGCCTTCGGATTATCCGGAAACGTTATCGAGGGTCTCCAATCTTGTGATTCCTCCGTCGCTAAATTTTTCTTCTCCTCAATTTCACTTCTCTTTTCACTCATCTCGGGCTGGTCACATACCTCCTTCCCGCTTCTCAAACTGATCGCATTTAGACTTTCTCTAGGATTTGTCTCGGTCGTACTTGGCAATGCTCCCTCCGGGCGGGCTGTCAACACATTAGCAATCTGGCCCAGTTGGATTTCCAAGTTCGAATGGAAGCGGAATGATTTTGCAATGTTGCTTCTGTACGGGTCATGAATTGACTCGTATTCACTGCCAATTTCGCAATTGCTTCCTCGAGAGAAACTTTTGGAGCGGGAGGAGGCTGCTGTTGGTTTTGAGCGAACGGGGGCTGGTTCGAGTTCTGTCCGTTTCTCCATGAGAAGTTGGGATGATTACGCCATCCCGGATTATACGTGTTGAGTACGGATTATTTTGCCGGTTTCCGTTTCCTACGAACTGAGCTTGTTCAATTGGGGGCTGCTCGAACGGGTTTCCGACTTGGCACTCCGCGCTAGGGTGAGATCCGTTACACCAATTGCAAGACTCAATGGTAACAGGGGAATGAGCATGCGAAAATGCTTGAAGCTGCTACGTTAGTGCTGTGACTTGGGCTGACAATGTAGAGATTGGATCATTATTTGAAATTTCCATGACTCGCTTCGGAGTTACTCTTTCAGATGGCCATTGATATGCATTTGCGGCCATAGCTCCCAACAAAGAATGTGCTTCAGCCATAGTTTTTCTCATTAAGGCTCCTCTGGCTGCTGCATCCATAAGAGTGCATGTAGAAGCACTCAAACCATTATAGAACGTCTGAATTTGGATCCAATCCGGCAAGCCGTGATGCGGGCATCTCCTTAGCAAATCTTTGTATCGCTCCCACGCCTCGTGAAGCGATTCCATATCATATTGACCAAAAGTAGTGATCTCGTTCCGTAACCTCGCCGTCTTTGAAGGTGGGAAGAATTTAGCAAGGAAGGCTTGCGCTAATTCCGCCCATGTCGTGATCGAGCCCGGCGGTAAAGAATTCAGCCAAAATTTTACTTTATCCCTCAAAGAGAAAGGGAAAAGCCGTAAACGGATAGCATCGTCGGTGACACCATTGTTCTTGAACGTGTCACAAATCTCGAGAAAAGACGCGATGTGTGCGTTGGGGTCATCGTTCGGCAAACCACAGAACTGGCTCGATTGTACCATCTGAATAATTGCAGGCTTGACTTCGAAGTTGTTCGCCTGAATGGTGGGACGCCGAATCCCCGAAAAGTTTGCGTTAATTTGCGGCATAGCATAATCTCAAAGTGCCATTTCCGGTTGAGCTTGCTGCACAATATTATTTCCTCCGTGATTTTCGATATTATCGGCCATGTTGACTTTCGCTGGAAACTGTCGTTTCTCCTTCTTGTTTCTTCGAAGAGTGCGCTCGAGTTCGGTATCTAAAGGTAGTAGGCCTTCGTTACCGCATTTTCTCATGCACTACGCGAAAGATCTTGAAAGGAAGAACAAATAAAATAAAATAAAATACACGAAAATAAGTAAATAAGAAAAAATGTCCAAACTAAGACTAGAAATACTGAAATCGATATTAGTAAAACTCGTTCCACGGCAACGGCGCCAAAAACTTGTTGCGATTTTTCGTTAACGCAAGTGCACGTTATCGTTGACAAGTAATAAAGTGATGAGTGAGTATCGTTCCCACGAGGACTGAATCACTAACTACCGATTTTTATGTATTCTAGTTTTATTTGAACAATCGAACTTTGGGTTGCAATTAATTACTAAAAGAATTAATAAAAGAGCTAACAGAATAAATGATCGCTTGAAGAAGGAAAATCTAATGATGAATAAGTCTAGGATTCTGAATCCACCTTAGTTTATCTGAATTTACTCTCGATTATCTGAAGTTAATGATTTCCCCAATTTATTGAAGGCGAAGATTGCTAATATACTCTACCGCCTCTCCCGAGGTCAATAGACTTTTCTAAAGGCGAATAATGCACTCTATCCCTAGGTGAATTAATTCGTCAATAGGCAAAAAGCACAAAATCCTCAAAAGGCCACGTAGTTCCTATGAGTATATTCCTATCTCACAAGATAAAACGGTCCTCACCAATAGTTCCTCACCAACTAACATCACCCGATTCGAGTAAGGTAATTAAAACAATTCAATTATTGGCCAGACAATTGAAAGCATTAAAATTGATTGGGAAAACTCAATAGAGAAGGGAATTAAATAGATAATCAATAGCAAATCCGTCAAAACTTAGGTTTCATCAAAATCCTAGAACAATGGTTTTAGCCTGACATGTTAAATAATGAAAATACAGAAACAATGAATGAAAGCATGAAAATCAAACGCACATGAAGAGCTCGGATTCCTCCGTTCTTCTGGCTTCCGCCCTCTGCTCTTGATGTCTTCTGCTTTCCTCCTCCAAGATTTATCGATCTTCCCCAAGCTCTCAAAAAATTCAGAACTCTTTAATTATGGCCTTCAACCCTTATTTATAGCTCCCAGAAGCCTCCAAATCGCGTCCATGTGATTAGGTCGAGAACTGGCTTCAAAACGGCCCAAACCCGCGCGGAGCACGCCAAAACCGCCCCGTGTGCCGCGGCTCACTTAATCTGTGCCGCGGCACATGGCGAGCAAATTAAAACCTGGGCGCTGTGTGTTTCTTCTGTGCCGCGGCTCACCATGTCGGTGCCGCGGCTCAGAGTACAGTCTACTCGGGTGCCTGCTGGTCCTCTGCTTGTGCCGCGGCCCACTTGCCTTGTGCCGCGGCCCACGGCCAAAATTCGCCGTTTTCGCCCGTTTCGCCTCGTTTTAGCTTCCGGATTCCAATCTCCTGTTAAACATACAAGAATAAGGCATTAAAAGCTCATTTATGCAAAATTTACTCGCCAAAATAATACAAAATAATGATAAATAAGCGTATAAAAATATGCCTAACAAGCGTCAAGTAACAGATAGGGTTTGACTGACCGTGACCCTATAACTTGATCTGGACATTTGAAAGAAAGGTTTATACGTATACAGGTATTCACGACAAAATGGTTCTTGAATGATCCCAATCATTCGTTCTCAGTTGGGGTACAGTGTAGGCCGCCAGGCTGGCTAGGTGGTGCTACTACTCTTTGGTTCCTCCCATTGCAGGATTGACGACGGAATGAATCAAGCTTATTCTCTCATAATGAATATTAGATATTGGATATCTAATTTGGGACATTGGATGTCTAAATTAATTTATTGGATAAATTAATTTACGGCCTAATGAATTAAATAAATTACCGGGTGATTAATTTAATTCATGAATATAATTATTTCTTGGAGAAATTAATTATGTCATTATGTATTTGATATGATTAATTAATTAGATTAATTAATCGATATAAATACATTGGAACGGAATCGGAGTTTATCTGTTTGGACTCACGAGAGTCCGAAACGAACCGAACTCGTCTGATTCCTTCTAGAGGCCGCCCCACTTTGATGCCTTGCCTTGGTCTTAGTCTTGATTTGGTTGGTGGAGGACTTATGACCTTAGAGATAAGATATCTCTTAAAATAAGGATAAAGGTGATTTTGTGGGATTTGTAAAAGGAATAAAGGAAGACTTCTCCCAGCTAATCAATTCATTCCATACGTGATTTCAGTTAGAGAGGAGAGAAAAGAGTTGCTTTTCAGTCTTCATCTTTCTCCATTTTACTTCTTGATTGTTCTTGGAGAAAATCAAGAAATTTATTGAGAGATATAAATTATACACTTAGAGTATTATAATAAAAAGCTTCATCACTTGATTCTAGCTGTAACCTTAGAGGTTAATCGAGTGTTGTCATTCCGTTCGTTTCTCCGGCGCGTGACAAGTAGAGAGGCGGTTTTTCGGCGTTGGATCATCCAAGGGCTTGGAGCACTTTGGATCGTTTGGAAATAGCTCAAGAGAAGGAACTCCATATAATCAACGGACGACAAGGGTATGATTTCGAATCTTCTTTTGTTTATTTAATATTTGTATATGCGTAGCTCGATCGATCCTCGTAGGGATTCGGATCAAATTAATTTTCGTTTTACCGCTTCCGCTGGGCCTTTATTTTAGGCACCGGGTCTCGTTTTTCAGTATATTTTCGATTATTGAATTTTCCTGTATTAAAATCATTAATTTGGAATTTTTGATGAGGGAAAATTCAAAGAAAATATTTTAAGGGTACACTACGGACGAAAATTAAATTGTCGATTATTGTTGAATTGATTGGATCAATTCTATTTATTGTTGATTATTGATTGGATCATATGTAATCTTCTCGCTTTCCATTTGTATAGTATTTATTGGATGAATGCTTTTGAATGGGGATGTGGTTCATAGTTTGAATCGTTCGTTTTATTCGATTGGGTTGTAAAGGCCGTTTTGAGCCTATTTATTTTACTAGAAATATTTGTATCTAGGATGCAATTTTTCAATATAAAATTTATATGTAATGACGAAGACCGGAAGAAGATCCGTTTCGAGAAGACGAAGATTCAAGACGAAGACTTGTAATTAGATTACGGAGTTTTTGTTTTCTAAGGCAGTCCATGAACCACATGTTGGTAGCAACTAGGTTGTGAATGGTTGTTTCATATTGTATGAATGCAACAAACGCGCTAAAATGATTAATGTGCAAAGTGTAACGTTAATCGCGAAAATTCTCCCACAACAAATTTTTATGTTTATAAGGTTTCAAGGTTTTCCTTCCCTCCATCGAGCTTTCGGGAAATTGAAATCCAAATCGGATGTGCTATGCTTCTGAGTTATTGGGGTAGTCTTTCGGGGAGGACGGATAAATTACCAGGAGCGCATTGGATGCCTTCTGTTAGAGAAAATTTTATCCCTAGAAACCTGATAGGTTGCCGGATAAGATTCAATTGTGAAACTGATTTGCGTCGATGGTATAAACTTAACTTGTTCACGAACCATAGAAACCGTATAGGTTGAGGGGAGTGAACAAGGGGAAAAAGAAGATCGAATTATCCATTAGATGGGTTGGTGTTAGATACCACTTTATGAAAATTAATAGACTAGAAACCTATTCGGTTGCCCTCTATTAAGATTTATAAAGAACTCGATCACCACTTTGAAGTAAAGCGACGATACTTCCGGATTTCACATGGGAGTGTGTTGTTCCGATAAAAATAGTGGGAGATGGGTAACAAGAATAGAAAAGACCTTAATTCTATACTCAGATCATAATATAACAAGTCACTAATTAATCTTTTATACTTAATGCAGACATAACTCTCAATATGACAATGAATCCACTCGCAATTCTACTCGAGAAGAACACCCTGATTGGACCTAACTTTGTGGACTGGCTCCGCAATCTGATGATTGTCCTCAGTATGGAGGCACTGGGATACGTCTTGGAGACGGACATTCCGGCGCCTCCTGTGCAGACCAGAGCCAATTAAGAAGAGATCGAAAACCACGAAAAGTGGGTTAAGGATGACGTAAAAGTCCGTGCGTACATGATGGCTTATATGTCTAATGAGCTTCAGAGAGCTCATGAGAAAATGACTTCTGCTAGGCAGATTCTATCTCACTTAACCGAGCTTTATGGTGAGCACAGCAGAACTGCAAGATATGAGATATCCAAGCAACTGTTCGGTGCAAGGATGAAGGAAGGTGAGAAGGTTGGGGAACACGTCCTCAAAATAATATCCATGATCGAGAGATTGGAGGCTCTTGATTTTAAAATGGATACTTCTCTCCAAACCGACCTTATCCTACAGTCTCTTCCTGATTCCTTCTCACAGTTTGTTATGAACTTTAACTGCAATGAGATTGCATGTAATTTAGCTGGGCTAATGAACAAACTGGTGACCGCACAGTCTCGGATGAAGACTCCGCGGATGAAGGAGTCTGCCCTTGTGATTTCTTCTGGACCTTGGAGGTCTAAGAACAAGAAGAAAAAGACCAAGAAGCAGACTGGACCACATGTCAAGGACTTCAAGGGCAAGGGCAAGGCCCAAACGGTTCCAAAGAACAAGAAGAAGAAAGATGCTTGTATCAAGTGCGGTGAGCTGGGCCACTGGGCTAGAGACTGTCCGATTCTTCATGGCGCTTCAGGTACAGAACTTTTAGTTTTGAAAACAAATTGTTCTGCTACTGTATTTTCTACTTCCTGGATATTGGATTCTGGTGCTAGTTCTCATATTTGTACAATGAATCAGGATCTGGAACAAAGTAGGAAGCTTGGAGCTGGAGAAGTTATGATCACAGTCGAAAGCGGGCATAGTGTCGAGGCGACCGACATAGGATCACTCCTTTTGGGTTTAGAATCCGGCATTGTTTTGACTTTAGAAGATGTACTTGTTTTGCCAAGGGGCACAAAAACATTGTATCCATTCCGGTCATGGACCGAATAGGCTTTTCATTTTTCATTGGTGATGGTTCCTGCAAAATTTATTTCAGAAATAAACAAGTGGGTACTGCTACATTGTTAAATGGATTGTATCATCTAAATCTCAACAACAAACTAGTTGTGAATACTATGACTAGAAAACGTGGTAGGAATGAAACCAATCAAGTTTTTGAAATGGCATCTTAGACTTGGTCATATTGGTCAGACCAAGGTGTACAAGATGGAAAAGAATGGACTTATGGGTCCATTGGGATCGGATCCCTTTCCTACTTGTGAATCTTGCCTTAAAGGCAAAATGACTAAGTCCCCCTTTACAGGGACTTTTGAAAGAGCCGCTGAGAAACTGGGATTGATCCATACCGACGTATGTGATGCTTTAGAAGCAGCACGTGACGGATATCAATATTTCATTACGTTTACAGACGATCATACTAGGTATGGTTATGTATACTTAATGAAACATAAATCCGAGGCCTTTGAGGAATTCCAGGAATTCAAGGCCCTAGTCGAGAAACAAACTGGTAATCATATCAAAGCACTTCGGTCGGACCGAGGTGGCGAGTATATGAGTACGGAGTTTGAAGAGTTCCTTAAGGAACATGGAATAGTTTCACAACTAACACCTCCAGGTACTCCTCAGTTAAATGGTGTGTCAGAAAGAAGGAATCGGACCTTGTTGAACATGGTTCGTTCCGTGCTGGGCTATACTGACTTACCGATTTACCTGTGGGGGTATACACTCCTGACTGCCGCTTACATCTTGAATAGATGTCCTTCCAAATCCGTTCCTAAAACTCCACATGAGATGTGGGAGGGCAGGAAATCAAGTCTTAATCATATTAGGATTTGGGGATGTCCCGCATATGTCAAGAAGACTAAGGTGTAGAAGTTGGAAGCTAGGTCCGCGAAGGGACGTTTCATTGGATTCCCGTATGGGACGATGGGATATCTATTCTACATGCCTGAAGATCGAAAGATCGTTGTTGCTTTACAAGCACACTTCCTGGAAGATGAGTTCATTCAGGAAGGCGGAGCAGGTAGAAGTATTTCTTTAGAAGAATACAATGAAACTCCTCGGGAGACACCTGTGCAAGAAACTGGAACTGAACCTTCTGAAACACAAGTACAACCACCATGTAGGTCTAGTAGGGTGTCTCAATTACCTTAGAGGTATAGTTTTATGGACTTGGAGGAATTGGGTTTCCTCGAGGTTCCAAGTGATAAAAAAGAGACCGACCCGCGATCAATGACCTAGCAATGGTGGATGTAGACTCCATGAAATGGACTGTAGCAGTCTTCATGTAGTTGGAACCTTCATTTTGACGAGGCGGTCAAAGAGTTTGACTTCGTGCAAAATGAAGAGGAACCTTGTGTATACAAGAGGGTTAGTGGGAGCAAGATCGCATTCTTAGTACTATATGTAGATGACATTCTACTAATAGGAAATGATGTGGGAATGCCCAGTTCTGTGAAAGCTTGGCTTTCGAGTAATTTCTCCATGAAAGACTTGGGAGAAGCAACCTATATTCTTGGAATTCGACTCTACCGGGATAGAGCGAAGAGAATAATAGGTCTTTCCCAAGCCCTCTATATATAGATAAAATCTTAAAGCGATTTAAGATGGATGATTCTAAAAGAGGGTTCCTACCGATGTGACATGGAATAAAACTCTCCTTGAAGATGTGTCCTCAAAGTGAGAAACAACGAAAGGAAATGAGTAATATACCATATGCTTCGGCCGTGGGTAGCCTTATGTATGCTATGTTGTGTACGAGACCTGACATTGCGCATGCTGGGAGCGTGGTAAATAGGTTTCAGGCTAACCCAGTTCGGGAACATTAGACCGCCATAAAGAACGTTCTCAGGTACTTTAGAAGGACTATAGATCTGGTTCTTATATATGGTGGTGGAGAACTGAATGTGATGGGATTTACTGTATTGGACTTCCAAGGACAGAAAGACGATTCTATGTCTACTTCTTGCTACATTTACTCTTAATGGAGGAGCAGTATCATAGCATAGTGCCAAGTATAGTGCGACTGCTGATTCCACAAGTTAGTCTGAGTATAAAACGGCCTCGGAGGCCTCCAAATGAAGGGTTAAGAAGTTACTAGGTAAACTTCTCGTGACACCTTGTGCTGTGCTGCCAGAGCGGTAGCACAGGTCTAGGATCCGAGGTTGCACAAAAGTACCAAACATATTGAGAGGGTATCATCTCGTAAGAGAATTTGTTCGCAAAGAGATACATTGTGTTGCATAGAGTAGAGTCAGCCAACAACGTCGCTGATCCACTGACCAAGCCACTTTCTCAGATTAGCTTGGAGCGTCATCTGGAGAACATGGGTATTAGATACCGTAGTGTGTGGCATTGAGTGCAAGTGGGAGATTGTTGGGAGTATGCTCTCGAATTCCACTCAGAGGAAGTTGAGTGAGGGCATTGTACTTGTTATTATGTAAATCACTAATATAAGGCAATGTATGTTTCTTTATTTACTGGTAGTTACTGGCATTCCTAACTCGTAAATATACATATAGAAACTAGTCCGTGTATTTGAGAGCAAAACGTTCCACTCCTTATTGGGGTCGGCACTGGAAAGGTTTATAGCTTAAATACTTAATCGTTCGCATGTCGATGAAACTTGACTGGGCATTAAGTTTATGTGAAGACTTGTATGACATGTTCTTTGACATGGAGAGTGTCTGTCGAACGCTAATGGTTAGTGGGAGCACACGTTATAGGTATGATAATTGAATTACTATACTCGAATCGACTCACCCTCGATTCGTCACACGGATTTCACTCCGGGACAGTCAATGACGGAATCGAAAGGTTGTGATAGGTATTCGTGAACCTTTGACTTGAGGATTTAGTAGGGATGTGCTTGTGACGTCAAGATTTTCATTAGAGTAGTGCGACCCTGTAAACCGGAAGGCGGGGGTCAACCTCGACGTGCATCTTGACGGGCAAGTAGCAGGTCCTACTGAATACCAAGATAGAATTCTTTCTCCTGTTAGTGAGCGGGTTATATGTCCTATGCGGTTATTGGCAGATGAGATCATAAGTCTTTGGCCAAAGCATTGGATCTAGTTGTATTGGATACACGAGAGCTCGATGATCTCGATTTGCATTAACGCATGCATAGCGTCAAGTAACAGATAGGGTTTGACTGATCGTGACCCTATAACTTGATCGGGACATTTGAAAGAAGGGTTTATACATATATTGGTATTCACGACAGAATGGTTCTTGAATGATCCCAATCATTCGTTCTCAGTTGGGGTACAGTGTAGGCCGCCAGGCTGGCTAGGTGGTGCTACTACTCTTTGGTTCCTCCCATTGCTGACTGAGACGGACCTACCGAGTCGCACAGATTGACGGCGTAATGAATCAAGCTTATTCTCTCATAATGAATATTAGATATTGGATATCTAATTTGGGACATTGGATGTCTAAATTAATTTATTGGATAAATTAATTTACGGCCTAATGAATTAAATAAATTACTGGGTTATTAATTTAATTCATGAATATAATTATTTCTTGGAGAAATTAATTATGTCATTATGTATTTGATATGATTAATTAATTAGATTAATTAATCGATATAAATACATCGGAACGGAATCGGAGTTTATCTGTTTGGACTCACGGGAGTCCGAAACGAACCGAACTCGTCCGATTCCTTCTAGAGGCCGCCCCACTTTGGTGCCTTGCCTTGGTCTTAGTCTTGATTTGGTTGGTGGAGGACTTATGACCTTAGAGATAAGATATCTCTTAAAATAAGGATAAAGGTGATTTTGTGGGATTTGTAAAAGGAATAAAGGAAGACTTCTCCCAGCTAATCAATTCATTCCATACGTGATTTCAGCTAGAGAGGAGAGAAAATAGTTGCTTTTCAGTCTTCATCTTTCTCCATTTTACTTCTTGATTGTTCTTGGAGAAAATCAAGAAATTTATTGAGAGATATAAATTATATACTTAGAGTGTTATAATAAAAAGCTTTATCACTTGATTCTAGCCGTAACCTTAGAGGTTAATCGAGTGTTGTCATTCCGTTCGTTTCTCCGGCGCGTGACAAGTAGAGACGCGGTTTTTCGGCGTTGGATCATCCAAGGGCTTGGAGCACTTTGGATCGTTTGGGAATAGCTCAAGAGAAGGAACTCCATATAATCAACGGACGACAAGAGTATGATTTCGAATCTTCTTTTGTTTATTTAATATTCGTATATGCGTAGCTCGATCGATCCTCGTAGGGATTCAGATCGAATTAATTTTCATTTTACCGCTTCCGCTGGGCCTTCGTTTTAGGCACCGAATCCCAACAAAAGCAACCACAATGAATGATAATGAATAGAAGTCCGACAAGTCTAAGAATGACTCACCGGGGTGAATTAATAACGCAATGAGTGATAGCTCAAATGAAATGATTGGAACCGTCGTTCCTCGTGAATTAAATGATTAGTTTGATAATTACAAGGCTCAACATGATTAATATACTATGTATGAATTATACATATGAATGAACAACAACGAAAGGAATGATTATCCTTTTAACTGGGCAATGATCAACTTGCCTCAAATACCGGTGAAGAAAGTCCTTCCTCGAACAAACGTCCTTAATGGAGTTATCGGTCGCTCGAACAACCTTGAATACCACAATTACCAATAATTCGCTTAATATATGTATCAATTATGATCATAACCTATTCCAGAAGTCGATACAACAAACCCAAACTCATTGGGGCATTTTGACAAACACGTTGCAAACATTCTTCCATTGTTTACAACCAATTCCAATTATGTTGAATACCAACCTCCAAATGAATGATTCAATCCAACAAAACATCATCAATGAAATTGATAATCCAATAGGAACACACAACTCGAGATTACAACAACATCTAATCGAAATCCCTAATTCCAAATCAACATTCAAAGTGTTCTTGAATAATCCTCCAAGAATCCGATGATAACTAATAAAAACTCATAATCATACATATATCCCTTCACATATCATGATTACAACACCCAAAACATCATACTCCATCTCAAAATCAAAATCTAAGGTTTTGAAGAAATTACCTTTGAAGATCCAAACTCTTTGATCCGTTGAACTCGTGCTAAATTAACTTCCCAAGATCTATAATCGAAGATAGATGATTAGAACATGAACACACAAGTGTTTTGATGAAGAAAAATCCTCTCCCAAGCACCTCTCTCTCGGACTCAAGTGAAGAAATGGAGAAAAGACCTGTCCAACTCTTTAAATACTACACAGAGTTGCGGCCGTAACTCTCCCATCTTACGGCCGTAACCAATCCAAGTCAACGGCCTTACGACCGTAACCAAATTTCCTTATGGGCGTAACTACGCCTCATCGAAAAACTATCCTGTCCAAACTTCTCAACTTACGGCCGTAACCAGACTACCTTTACGGCCGTAACTCCCCTTCGTTGACAACACTCAGAACACTAAAAACATTTCTTACGGCCGTATCCTGTAGCACTTACGGCCGTATGTTGGCTTCGTCAAAAACGTCTTTAACCCAACGTACGCATGTTACGGCCGTATCCTGCCCCTTCTTATGGTCGTATCTCGTCTTCGGCCAAAAAACACAAAATCACGAACGTATGTTACGGCCGTAATACAAAATAAGTTACGGCCGTAACTAACTACTGGAACTACAAATAATACGTCAACTCGTCTTCATGATACAAATGATGAATGATCCGACATACATAACTTGCATGAGTATGGCAAGTCCAATAACACGCAGTAAACGATACTTCCAATACAAAACTACCAATCACGATGAAATACAGTCGAATGGAAATGAATGATGAACGATTATTCAAGAGTGAAGGTTACTGAGTGACGATTACTGAATGATAATAAATGATTTCATGCTTTAGTCAAAAGAAAGGCATTGATTTTGACTGAGATTTTTTCTCCAGTTGTGAAGATAGGATCAATTCGATTGGTCCTTGGTATAGCGACTAGTCTTGACCTTGAGATTGAGCAAATGGATATCAAGACGGCATTTCTTCATGGAGACCTCGATAAAGAGATATATATGAAGCAACCTGAAGGGTTTCAGGTTAAGGGAAAAGAGGATTATGTTTGTAGACTCCGAAAGAGTCTATAGGGTTTGAAGCAAGCACCACAACAATGGTATAAAAAGTTCGAGTCGGTTATGGGGGAGAAAGGCTACCGGAAGATGACCCTGGACCATTGCGTGTTTTTCAAGAAATTTGGAGATGATGATTTTATCATCCTATTGCTTTATGTGGATGACATGTTAATCGTTGGCAAGAATGCCGAAAGGATTACCAATTTGAAGAAAGAACTAAATAAGTCTTTTGCCATGAAAGACTTGGGGCCCACTAAGCAGATTCTAGGGATAAGAATCACTCGGGATAGAGTGGCCCGGAAATTGCACATGTCACAGGAAAAATACATTGAGAAGGTGCTTAAGCGGTTTAACATGGATAAAGCTAAAGTTGTTAGTTCGCCTCTTACTAACAATTTTAAATTGACGAGCAAGGATTGCCCTACGACGAAGGAAGAAATTGAGGAAATGGATAAAAGTTCCTAATGCCTCTGCGGTCGGGAGTTTGGTGTATGCCATGGTATGTACGAGGCCCGACATTTCTCATGCCGTGGGAGTGGTGAGCCGTTTTCTATCGAATCTGGGAAAGAAGCATTGGGAAGCCGTAAAGTGGATATTTAGATATTTACGGGGTACTTCCAAATTGGGGATCACATTTGGAAATGGGAAAGCTATGCTTGTTGGTTATTTCGATTCTGATATGGCAGGAAACGAGGATAATAGAAAATCTACTTCTAGATATTTGATGACGTTTGCAGGGGGAGCCGTGTCATGGCAATCGAGATTGCAAAAGTGTGTTGCCTTGTCAAAAACGGAGGCCGAGTATATTACGGCGGTGGAAGCGAGTAAAGAGCTCTTATGGTTGAAAATGTTTTTACGAGAGCTAGGCTTCCGACAACGGCGTTATGTGGTTCTTTGTGACAGTCAGAGTACAATTCATTTGGCGAAGAATGCAACCTTTCACAAAAGAACCAAACATATCGATGTGAGATATCATTGGATTCGAGATGCATTGAAGGAATGTTTGTTTGAACTTGATAAAGTTCACACCGATGATAATGGTTCCGATATGTTAAGGTGTTGAGTAGAGAGAAGGTTAAAGTATGTTGTTCGATCGCCGGGATGGCGAACTCTTCCTATATTCCGGAAAGGGGGAGATTTGTAGGAGTTATTTCTGAAATATAGGCCTTCTCGGAGTCGACTGGACTTTGCGCTGCGGCACAAGCCCTCCGGGCCGCGGCACACATTTTTCCTCAACTCCCCCTCCATCTCCTGGACTCCGGGCCGCGGCACAAAGCCTTCCGGGCCGCGGCCCCCTGCTAGTTTTCTACAAGTTCGCCCGAACTCACTGGACTGCGTGCCTAGGCGCAGCCCTTCTGTGACTCTTGATAGGCTTCCTACTCGAGTTAACCTTGATGCTCGTGGCTTAGATATTCCCTCGGTTTTATGTCCAATCTGTGGGGAGTGTTCAGAATCTGCAACACATGTTTTTTTGAGTGCTCCTTCGCCGCGCAGGTATACAACAGGCTAGGCACGTGGTGGGATATCAATATTCCAGATTTGCGATCTTATTCTCGATGGTTGGAGTGGTTTGGGTCTATTCGGCTAAGCAAGATTCAGAAGCATTTCTTGGAAGCGTCATTTATGTCGTTATGGTGGCATGTATGGTGCTATCGGAACTCATGTGTGTTTGGAAGGATGCCTCCGAGAAAGAGTTTATTTTTTGATAATTTTGTTATGACGTCTTTTTTATGGGTTTATAGTAGATGTAGCTCTAAATGTTTGAGTTGGGTTGGTTGGCTTCAAAACCCGACTCTGAGTACTTCCATTATGTAATTGTTTGTTTTGTTTCTAGCTTCTTGCTAGTTTATAAAATTTCCGCCATTCAAAAAAAAAAATATGTCTCACTATATATTAAATAACTGATTAAAATAAATGCTTGTTGAACATACTAAAGGGTTGCTTAAAAATAATAAAAATATCGATTTTAAATGGTGTTTTAAAATAAAATGTTGTATTATTCTCTTATAGAAATACAATTTAAATATATTAATATAAAATATAAAGTAAGTTGTGTGTATGGATTTAATTACCTGTATAAATTAAATTAAATTATTGTTCGGTTGTAGTGCTGAAATAAACAGTTTGAATGACATAAATGACTGTTATATGTCTCACTATATATTAAATAATTGATTAAAATAAATGCTTGTTGAACATATTAAATGGTTGGTTCTAAATAATAGAAAATCGATTTGAAATGGTGTTTTAAAATTAAATGTTGTATTATTTTCTTATAGAAATACAATTTAAATATATTAATATGAGATTACATATTACATATATAATATCAATGTCCTTACTTTGATATGTATATATATATATATATATATAAATGATTAATATAATTTTTTTTTAAATTATAATTCTATATTAACATTATATTGTTATAATATATGCAATAAAGGGTTGAATAATAATATATTTAATATAATATTATATATGTCTATTGCTTATATATGTTAATATTATTTTCTTTTAAAAATATAGTTTATATATAATATTATATTATATATTAACATAATATATGTATATAAAGGGTTGAGAAATAAAAAGTGAGGAGGAGAATATGGAATAAAGAGTTGAACAAATGAGTTAATCTCTATAACTCTTCTTTTCTGACTGATCAATTAAGCCATCAGCTTAATTAACAAGCCAGAAACGAACAGTCACATATGACTGACGAATAAGTCATACAACTGATTATGCTCATTAAGTTATTAACGAACAGTCCCTTAGATGTGTTAAAACCTGCATCAAAAGAATCTATTTTATTATTATAAGTTAACATTCTTGTTAAATTTAACAAAGCTCTTTATTTTGGTTGAAATTTAAATTGTATTTTGTAATATTATCTCTTATTTTCTTATCGTCTTCGTTTTTTTTTATTTTACAAATAATTAAGTAGAATATAATTATATTACTTTTACTTTTTTGTTTTTTTAGATTTGTTAACTAACTATATAATTTATTCATAAAACTTATTTTTATTTTATTTAATTAATATTTTCAAATTTATTAAATATTTTTTATATTTTTAAAATTAATTATCGTTCCTAGATCAATTTGGCCAAATTAGAAACTTGTCCTTAAGTTAATACAAAATGTGAATTACTGTGTTATTTTCTATTAATTAAATATCAATTGGACTAATTTGAAATGTATTGTTATATGTATGTGTACATATGTTTGTACATACACGTATATCATCTATTTATTTATTATAATTTTATGATAAATAAATGAGTCTAATAATAAATACATGGCTAAAATACATATTTTGTATAAATATATGTGCACAGTGTGTACATGTAATATTGTTGAAATTTAAAAGAGTGATGCTAAATGGCGAAAATCTATCTGACTAGAATTAATTAAATAATTATCAATGTAATTAAGTTTTGTTTTAACCTTAATTTATTTTCCGAATTTTTTCATCTGATGGATATTGATGAGGAGAGTAGGTTGTGAAATGTTCTGTGGATTCATCTTAGAAGCGGAGCTACCTACGAAGTTTTTCAGGATGTTGTGAGTTTTAACACAACAGATGTCAATAGGTATAAGATGTCATTTGGAGCTTGATAGGTCCCGCTTTAGTAACACATGAAGACGCGACATCATTCAAGTGACACTTCTCAAATTGGATCAAAGCAATAGGTGGCGTTCATCTTTCTGCCATGATTCCAAATCAATGTGAATGTATCAAGATTGAAGTAATGGAGTTGATGCCATCAACTATTCATCGATGTTGATGGCATATACTGTTCAAGTTGCCAATGAAATTTAAAGGTGTTGCTGACTGTAATCGTGTAGTTAATGAATTTAAGGGCATTATATATGACATCTTTACGATCCATATATGTGAGATATAGTGGGGTGGTTTTTTGGAAATATATCAACTGGAAAACAAGGAATGGCTCAAAGATTTGTACAATGGGAGGGAAAGATGTGTTCTTGTTTACTTAAATCATATTTCTTGGGTGGTATGAGGTTGACTCAGAGAAGTGAATGGATGCACGCATATTTTGATAAACTTTAACTGAGAGGCACTCTTAAGCAATTTATGGAACGATATGAAATGGCAACTGGTAAGAAGATTTAAAAGGAGCTTATGGCTAATTCTGACTTAGAAGGTTGAACGATGCAATAAAGAATTTTTTTGGGAGAGAGTTTCAAGATTACTGTACAAATGCTAATGCTATTTTCATGAAAGTCCCGACTGAGATGAATTGTGTGATGTATTATCATATAGTTCCCACATATGAAGATAATGTTGTTGAAGTTGGTACTGAAAAGTATAATGTGTTGGAGAGAAGTCTCATGCATGTATGGAATCAATATGGTACTTTAGAATTTCTAAATTAGAGAATCCAATCAAGAATGCATGTCTAAGCCTAAATCTTAGCCACATGCCTAATACTAATAGAAACTATTAAATATATTTACCACTAAACTTACTCAATCTAACAGTACCTAATCATCATGATTGAATTGCATATTGAAATGAAAACAGAAAATTTATTTATTTAACACATGACAAAATAATAAAATAAATAGTGTGGACTAATGAAACATGTTAAGGAGTATAAACTTGCGTTTTGAAAAGATAAAGTGTGTTATGAAGCACCAAATATGTACTTTATCCAGAAAATCAAAAAACAATATTCAACCAATCAATAATAAAATAAGTTCTTTATACTTCCTCCGTTTTGAAAAAATAAAGTGTGTTATGAAGCACCGAATATGTACTTTATCCAGAAGATCAAAAAACAATATTCATTCAATCAATAATTTAATAACTTTTTTATAGTAAATAGATCATTCACAAGCCCCAAGTAAGATTCTCTACAAAATATTTTATTTTAAACTATAAAATTAATTTAGACGACTCTTCTACACTAAGGGTGTGTTTGGTAGACAATTTATGTAAGGTTAGGAAAAATTATCTAGGCTATTTCAGTTGTTTGGTAGCTTAGCTTGTTGTCTTAATATCTCATTCAAATGTTGGGCCCGTCTTCTAAAATATTGTTTCAGCTGTTCACTAAAACTTCCGCACATGGTCCGATAAGACTATCTTGGGTGTGATTTCATACATTTCTCAAAACTACCCCTCCCCTTTCTCTATCTGGAACACCCTTCTCTCTCTTTCTTGCGCTTCCAAGTTTCAACAATGGAAGATTTGTTGAATAATTTTGAAAACGCTTACTTGAAAAATAACAGAATATAAATATATATATATCGAATATATATTTTATCTAAATCCTGCAAAAAATCGGTTAGCAAAAAGGAAAATTCCGTTCGCGCAAACGAGCGGAAGGGTTGCTGTTGAGTCCAGAATATATGTCTCCTTAAAGAAAATTCGCCCTCACCACGGTGTATGACGTCTGCTTCCCAGGATAAAACAACAGCTCGATGCAGTGAATCGATGATGCGCTGCACACTCAACGAACTAGAAAAAATCTGTCTACTATCACCGACTGAAAGGATCTGAAAGAAAAACGAAGAAGGAAAAAGAAATCTGTCTGGAAAAGGCTCTCGAAGTGTACGTCTGAAGTGTGTAAAAAACGAGCCCCTCAAGCCGGGTATTTATAGGTGAAGGATGGAGGAGCACTACCAAAAAAAGTACTTTAGCCGACGACCCGAAAAAAAACGGCCGACGACTATGAAGTGTCGTCGGCTAAACTTCGCACTTTAGCCGACGACTCAAAATACCGTCGGCTAAAGGGTTTTAGCCGACGACTTGGTGGAGGTCGTCGGCTAAAGCTCGAAATAGTCGTTGGCTATATTAAAGAGATTTAGCCGACGACTGTCACAACGTTTAGCCGACCGAAAAAAAAAAAATATACTTTAGCCGACGACCTAGATCTAGGTCGTCAGCTAAACTCCTTCCGAAAAAAAAATAATAATGTAATGGTTTAGCCGACGACCTAGATCTAGGTCGTCACAAACCCTTTTAAAAAAATAATTTACTTTAGCCGACGACCTAGATCTAGGTCGACTAAACTCCTTCCGAAAAAAAAAAATATTGTAAGGTTTAGCCGACGACCTAGATCTCGGTCGTCGGCTAAACCCTTTTAAAAAAAATAATTTACTTTAGCCGACGACCTAGATCTATGTCGTCGGCTAAACTCCTTCCGAAAAAATAATATTGTAAGGGTTTAGCCGACGATCTAGATCTAGATCGTCAACTAAAAACTTTTAAAAAAAAAACAATAATATACTTTAGCCGACGACCTATATCGAGGTCGTCGGCTAAACTCTTCCGAAAAAAAATAATAATGTAATGGTTTAGCCGACGACCTAGATCTAGGTCCGCTAAACCCATTTTCAAAAAAATAATATACTTTAGCCGACGACCTAGATCTAGGTCGTCGGCTAAACCTCCAAGTGAAAATTAATTATAGTTCAGGGAACACCAACCCAATCTTTCAATTATTCCCGAAAAAAATTTCTATTCCCGATTCTTTCAATTATTCCCGAAAAAAGCTTGTTAGTTGCTACTTTGAGTTGTGCTAGCTGGAGTGCCGAAGGTTTCTATCGGTTGTTATAATCACCATTTCGATTAAGGTATGTATTTTATTGTATTTTTTATTGTGATTTCGAAACTTTGTATTATTCATGTTACATTCGATAACTTTTATGTAAAACGATTAAGTTTTATGAAGATAATCATTATGATTAATTGTTTGTTGTGATTTCATTTATAAATTGAACAATATTAGTTAGTTGGATTAATATTGGAAAATGTATACATTTTCAGAATGGATAAGAGTTGGATTGGGTTACGAAAATGGGATCCAAGTGTAATGGATGGGATGAAGCAGTTTATGAGATTTGTAAAAGAGCACGACAGTGGTAATACGTTGCACTCGGCCCATGTAATAAATGTAGATGTCGCATGATATGTTTCGTTTTCCATTTGATGAGGTCCGGGAACACCTAAAGAAGAATGGTTTTGGAGTAAATATACATGTTGGATATACCACGGTGAAGCACCGACTCGTTATTCCGTATGATCACGGACAATTTAGTGGTAACAATGGGTTCACCGATCCGAAGAGGAGGTTGATTGATGATGTGTTTGGTTTTTCCGAGACGTTTGTACCAACCGAGCAAATCCCACGACCCGTAGACCGTTGCCTTGCAATCTGCTGGGCTTGACAGTACAATAAGCTAATTCAACTCCAGAGACTTCTCTATACCTGTGGTGTAACATGACCGTTCTTGATTGTGTCATGGAAACGATGAGATTAAAGGTGGAAAACAAATCATCCATCAAGTCCGTAGATGATTACTTGGAGCTTACGAGTAATATGCTTCCAGTGGTCATCATCTTCCTAATACATATTCAAAAATGAGACGAATTTTGAAAGATCTTGGTCTTTCCTACATTAAGATCCACGTCTGCATGTATGATTGTGTTCTATTCTGGGGGCATCCTAATGAAGACCTCACGAGATGTCCTGTATGTGATACAGAGAGATATAGGATCACTCCTTCAGAAAAGAGAAACCGGTGAAGGTACTTTGGTATTTTCCATCAAGGACAGGTTGGAACGGCTTTTTATGTCTCCTCACACGGCAAAAGCAATGAGATGGCATGCCGAGCCGCGCACTAATGACAGGGATACTATGACACACCCTTCAGATGGAGAAGCGTGGAAGCATATAGATAGGGAGTATCCGAATTTTTCTTCAGATATCCGAAATGTGAGGCTCGGGATTGCATCTGATGGTTTCAACCCTTTTGGTAACATGAGTCTTTCATATACCATATGGCCTGTTGTAGTGATTCCTTACAATCTTCCTCCGTGGATGTGTATGCGGAAGGAGTATAATATGTTGACCTTGTTAGTACCGGTCGGGATATCCGGAAAGTGTATCGATGTGTATATGAGACCTTTGATAGAGGAGCTGAAATTGTTGTGGGAGCAAGGTCATCCCACGCACGGCGCTTATTCGTCCGAGACGCTCTACTTGCACGCCATGTGTATCGGCACTATTAGTGATTTTCCCGCATATGGAATGCTGTCTGGATCTGTTATTAGCGGATATAGAGGTTGTCCAGTGTGTTTGAATGCAGATTGTGCTAGGTACCACTGTAGGAAAGTTATCCGAATGCGTCATCGGATATGGCTTGACAGGGAACATGAGTGGCGTATGGATGCTACAGCATTTGATGGCACTGTAGAAATGGGCGAGCCACCACGACAGTGGACATGTGATGAAATACTATCAATTCTTAATGAGTACGATTTTGGTCAGCTTAGCAACCATCCTGATGTGCTTGCAGCAACCCCTGAAAGGCCCGACAGGTATAAGTATTGGTCGCACAAAAGTATATTCTGGGAAATGCCTTACTGGTCCAAGTTACTGATAAGGAACTTCTTGGATGTCATGCACATTGAAAAGAATGTTTGCGAAAGTGTGGTTGGGACAACCTTAGGTTGGGATGGAAAGACCAAAGACGGGCCAAAAGCACGCAAAGGTTTGGAAGAAATGAGCATAAGAAAACATTTGTGGTTGAAAATCACAAGGGAAAACAAAAATGCCTAAGGCAGCTTACACCATCAACTGCCGAAAGAGAATCGAGATATTTTTGGATAAAGATCGCTAGGTATCCTACCGGGTATCCGGAAATATAGGAAGATGTGTTAATTTCGGGAGAACAAGTTAATCTGGTTTGAAGAGTCATGATTGTCATATCCTACTCCAACGCCTATTTCCGGTATTTATTCGACCATACTTACCAAAACAGTGGTCGAGCCGTGTGTTGCATTGTCAAGATTTTTCCGTAAACTATGTACGAGAGAAGTCAAGAGATCTCGATTTGCGTAAAATGCAAGATGAGATCATTTATATCTTGTGCAAGTTTGAGCGAATATTTCCTCCAAACTTTTGACCTCATGCCTCACCTCATGATCCACCTTCCCGTGCGCTTATTGGTCACGGTCCAAAGGCACTACACGTGGATGTACCGGTTGAAAGGCAACTCGGTGATTACAAAGACTCCGTGGCCAATAAGTCTCGCACGAGAAGGATGCATTGCGAATCTTACCTTGCGTCGGAGTGTATTACGCATATCAAGTTGTATTTGGGCAACTTCGATCCCCTTCCCGCTCTATTCCACAGATAAAATACAATTCAATCTTTCTATCATATCCACCGAGGTTGACGTCCTATGGTAGGTTGCCCGGAAGACAATTAGACCCGCATTTGAGTCACGAATTGCACATTGGTGGATATTGCTCAATTGTCCAAGTTGATCGGAAAGACATCCACTTGTCATGCGATATGGTGCGAGGTGACACTAGATTCCACAATGACACTTTTGCCGACTATTTTGGAGAATGGGTACGTATACATTCAATTGCTATTGCATTTTGGACTTAAGATATTTTTACATAAAAAGTTTATTTACGATGATGACACACATACAAGATGACGGACACCCTAACTGGTCGCGTGAACTTATGCTTCTTTCTATGAAGCCGGTTATGTCAAGAATTTATTCGATGGCCAAAGTCAACGGTGTCACATTCGTATGCCTTGGGAGAGACCAAAAAGAAGATGTCAAAATTCAGGGGTTATGATAGATGGTGGATATTACGGTATTCTTTTGGAAGTGGTAGAACTAATTTACGGGGAAGGCATGACAATTTACTTGTTTAAGTGTCGATGGTACGACACCGATCTTGGAACCGATATGCAAGACGACTACGGGTGTTATCTGTTGACACTTCCACTTCATGGTATGAAAGTGATCCTTTTGTATTTGCTACATCAAAGAAAGTCGGTGTATTATTTGTACGACTTGGTGAAGAAAGGCACATGGAAGGTAGTGAATGTTGTGACAACGAGGAATATTTTTAGTCGCTACACCGGGAGAAACAACAGTAATCGATGACGATGATGCTTATCAAGAGCCAAATGCAAAGAAATATTCCACCATCAACGACAATTACAATGAATAATGTTCCTGAAGGACGAGTCATCCGACTCCGTGGTGATGCTCGCGGGTACGTTGACGTTGATACAAACGAATTACTTGAAAATTCTGATGACGATAATGTGGACGACTTGAGGCATATGTTGCCGGATATCAACTCAGATAATGAGACAGACTGTAGTGATGACTCAAACTATGAGCCATAAATTTAGTAGATGTATATTTTTATTTGTTAAATATAATTAAAAAAAATAGTAATAATAATAATCATAATCATAACATTAATATAATATCAATAATATTATATAAAAAAAACCTGGGGTTTAGCCGACGACAAGATCAACGTCGTCGGCTAAAGTTTTTTTAAAAAAAAAAAAAAAATTTAACTTTAGCCGACGACTTATAAGAAGGTCGTCGGCTAAACCCCCGACCGTGTCCATCAACACGACCCGTGTCGCACCCGCCCAGAAATTGAAAACAATCTGTTTGCCTGCCCGACCGTGTTGTCTAACACGGTCGGGTCACTTCCGAGTTTAGCCGACGACCGTCATATATGTCGTCGGCTAAAGTATAATTTTTTTTTTTTAAAAAAACTTTAGCCAACGACGTAGATCTTGTCGTCGGCTAAACCTCCACCTTTTATACGTTTCTCGTACCTCCCTTTTCTTATTTTCTTCTTCTGCCCGCTTAGCCATTCGCCCGCCGATCGTCACCCGTCGCCCAATCTTCTGGTTTAGCCGATCGTCCAGCCCTCCAGCCCGCCAGCCCTCCGCCCACCAGCCCCGGTCCCGTCGCCCGCCCGCCCGCCCGACGCCCTCCGCCCGTCGCCCTCCAGCCCGTCGCCCTCCGCCCGTCGCCCTCCACTCCGCTCGTCGCCCTCCAGCCCGTCGCCCTCCGCCCGTCGCCCTCCGCTCCGCCCGTCGCCCTCCGCTCCGCCCGTCGCCCTCCAGCCCGGCCGGTAACCCTTGTCCTTTTTTTTTATTTTTTTTGTTGAATTTATTGTATTTGTTTGATGAATCTGTTTAGATTATGTGATGAATTAGATAAAATGTTTAATGAGTTGTGATGCAATATTTGATGAATTTAGTATTTTCAATATTTTGTGTTTAATGAGTTGCGAATATGATGAATTTGTTTGAGGAGGAAGGGATTGTATAGCCGGCGTTAATCGAAAGATTAACGTGGTATGGCATTGATAATTACTGTTGTGTTGAATTGTTTAGTTGATGAATTTGTTTAGATTATTTGATGAATTTGTTTAGAAATATTTGATGAATTTGTTTGAGGAGGAAGGAATTTTATAGCCGGCGTTAATCGAAAGATTAACGTGGTATGGTATTGATAATTACTGTTGTGTTGAGTTGTGAATTTAATTTATTTGTTTAGATTATGGATAGAATAAAGAAAGCGTTGGGGAAGAAGTCGACAAAGTCGACCACTCCCGATTCGGGGGGGAGTTCCGCAGCCTCTAGTAAGGCGGATCCCGGTACACTATACATATCTCAGAGCAGCGTTCGTGCCCGCCAGATACTAGAAGCTACCGGCATGAACGCTGACGACTTTTATAGGGCGTCAGATGAGCCCGCTGCACTAGCGCGGCGTTTATCCTTTCAGACACCACGTCCGACCCCCTCGCAGCCGGAGACTCGTATGCCTCCCATCCACCGACCCATGTCTAGCCCTCACACATCAGGAGATGTACGGAGTTCCTCGTCCGCGGTGCCCCACGGTCCGCCGCCGACTCTATTCATGCCTCCGATGGTTCCGACTATTCCGGAGGTCGATGAGTCGGGAGCCCGAGTTCCCGTTCGATTGATTAGCCCTGACGAGGCATACATATATGAGTCTTGGCCAGACAACATGTTTTGGCGCAGTTGTCGGGTTTCGAAGACGAAACTGTATGAGGAGATAGAGAGGGAGAAGGAGAAGGGGAAAAATGTAGTCGAGGAGGAGAAGAAAAAGAAGAAGACTCGTGGCCCAAAGAAAGGGTCTCGGCGCCGACTCGTACGTAAGTAAGCATGGCCGTTATGAGATTCCTCTGCAGACACGGCCGGCCGGTGATGTCTTCTCGACTGCGCGTCATATAGCCGTAATGTTGGCTTTGTCATTCGGGACAGAGTCCCCGTTTTGTGGCCCGATTGGGGGGACGTGCCGCAGTGCGTGAAGGATGCTTTGAATAATGCTATGTCGGTAAGTTAATAAATATTTAATAAGTGTTTTTCAATCAACACGGACTGCCTATCTCGAGGAGCAGTTGAGGGCGGAGAGGGAGCTCCGGGCTGAGAATGAAAGGAGGACTCAGACGCGGTTACATGAGAGCGAGCAGAGGACTGAGTCGCGGTTAGAGAGTTTCCAGAGACAAAGAGCAGCCATGATGGACTATATGATGACGCCGACTGCACCATTACTCAGCCGGGATCGCAGGCACTGCTCCACCGCCTTCTCTCTTCTGGACAGACTTATCTTCACAAATTTCGTGACGAGGATTTAGGGGATGGTGGTAATCCTTCTACTACTACATTTCGACATTTAGATGATTTTGGCAGTGGATTCTAGTTGTGTTGTTGTAGTACTCTTGTATATTTATATTTGTGTTACAATTGTGTAAGTGATTTTATTGACGCTACTAGTATGTTGATGTGTGCGTTGATTGTTGTTGATAATGAGAGCTGGTGTATAAAAATTGCAGGTGCAAAAAATACAGGTTTTGGGATCCCAAAACCTGAATTAAATTTTTTTTTTAAAAAAGGGTTTTAGTCGACGACATATAAGACGGTCGTCGGCTAAAGTAATTTATTTTTTTTTAAAAGGGTTTTAGCCGACGACAAATAAAACGATCGTCGGCTAAAGTAATTTTTTTTTTTAAAAAAATAGGGTTTTAGCCAACGACCTGTAAGACGGTCGTCGGCTAAAATAATTTTTTTTTTTAAAACATGGTTTTAGCCGACGACATATAAGACGGTCGTCGGCTAAACTATATTTTTTTTTAAAATAATGGTTTTAGCCGACCGTCTGGTTAAGGTCGTCGGTTAAATTTTTTTTTTTTCCCAACAGGTTTAGCCGACGACCGTGTAGTAGTGGTCGGCTAATGGTTGAACTTTAGCCGACGACTGCACAAAGGTCGTCGGCTAAACCTTGGCCGACGAATATCGGCCGACGGTTTTTTAGCCGACGGCTGGCATGAATAGCCGACGACTTTGGGGTTTAGCCGACCACTTTAAGTCGTCGGCTAAAGTCTGATTTTTGGTAGTGGAGGTTGTGTGCTGGAGGAACTCTATACCGGCCAAGATTGGTATCTGGAGGAACTCTAAACCGATCAGGATTGATATCTCAATACTTATCCAGATCTGTTTAATTCGATTTTATCCGGATCCGAAAAATTCGGAATTCATTTTCAGTAAAATAAAATTTTACCGAATAAAATTGCAGTAAAAAAATAACTTCGAGACGCCGAGACATTTCGCCCAAATCGCCCTTCGACCGAACCTAACCGAGCCGAGCCGAGCCGGACGGACGGACTGACGTCGGCGGCGCGTGCGTGTGTGTGTGCGCGAGGGGCGCCTAGTCACACATCCAGACATGTCTCACTTTTTGAACATGACTTTGTCCACATCTCCTTATATACTCACAACTTTTCCCTTCTTTTTCTAATGTGGGATAGCATCCCAAACCCATTTCTAAAGGGTTCACTTTGGAACATTATATCTCATTCATACCTCAATCATTTTGAGTGTTCTTACATGTTTTGGAAACCTCGTACGAAGTACTACGTATTTCAACTAAGTCCCGACTTTAACTCGTAGTCGAACCCACTCAAAATTTCCTCTCAAGTGGGCTGCTCAAAACAGCTCATTTCCTCTATTTTATCTAATATTTCCAACAAGATTTGCATGACAGCTCAAGCATTGGCAGCCTCACTGAAGCCACCACCAACGCCGCCCAAAGGCCATCGCCGGCGCCGTCAGTCCTTACTCCAACGGCGAAGGCTCCCCCTCTCCTTTCTGCAAAATTAACCCTCCCTCTCGCCGCCCCCTTTCCCCAAAATTGGCAGCCTCAGGAATTGTTGATTGTTCAATTTCAATTGCTCAAAATTGGTTCATTCTTCAAGTGGCGGAGAAATATTTTTTAATCTTGTAGGTGAGAGAAATTCTGAGTCCATAGAGAGATGTAGAAGGAAGGGATATAGTTGTCATTTTCATATCATCATAAGGTTATAATGGTATGTTTATAGAGATTTTAAAGTAGACTACCAAACATCAAATCTATATTATATTTATCTCATCTTTTCTCATCCCAACTATTCTTGTTATTTTTTTTAACATATCTTGACATATCTTGACTAGACTAACAAACTATCCCTGAACCGAATGCTAATGCTTCAGGCATATATCCCTTGTCCAACCGAAAGATTCTTTTTTGAAGGGAAAACAACACTAAGGATATAATTTCTTAAACCTTAGTCTGATCAATCATTCATACGAACATGCTTATTTGGACACATTTGTTTTCATATTAAATTCGCCTTGTATAATATTTAAATAAATTTAGAGTTACAACATTACTCCTGAAAAATGTAAGGAAGAAATAATTTTCTAATTGTTTTATAATTGAAATTAAAAAAAATGACAAGGTAATTATGACATATTGTAATTCTTTTAGTGAAAAAATCATTTTGCAAGTAAAAAACCAATTTAACATTATTGCAGCGATTTGCACTAGAAAAGGGTGAATGTATACATAGTGCCCCCAATTTCAACAGAGTAAATAAAATGACCCATGACATAATACTCCAATATATTATGATTCTCTTAAATGGAGATATAATATATATGCTATCCCCTTCTCTTGTAATTGCTAGAGGTGGCCCCTATGGTGGGTTGATCAAGCCCGATCCGACTCAATCTGGCTTTTCCAAGCCCATGGGCGACTTGGGCCAGTCCGGCTCAAGTCCTAGTCCAGCCCATCGGGATACCGGACGGTCTCGGTCGCTAATTCCCCAGCCCAAACTCAATCAGGCCAGCCCATCCACCCAGCCCGGACCGGCATAGCCCACAGCTCGGACCGGCCCGACCCACAGCCCAGCCCGCACAACCCACCCCAGCACACACCTCTTCTCTTCTCTTCTCCATTTAATTTAATGAGGACTAGTTTTTTAATTCAAAATAGATTTTTTTAATTCAAAACAAATTTTTCTAATTCAAAATGATTATTTAGATTGATTTTTTAATTTAATGTTAATATATTTTTATTAAAAATCAAAACATATTTTTTAATAGATTTTTAAGGTGATTTTTTTAAGTAGTGTTAACATATTTATTTTAAAAGTTCAAAACATATTTTTTTAATTGTTTTTTAATTAATATTAATCGATTTTTAAATTCGAAACAGATTTTTTAAAACTTAAGGTAAATTTTTTTAAATTCAAAATAGTTTTTTTATATAATGGGATCGGCACGGCACGGCTCACGGACGGGCAATGGGCTTCGGCTGCCCAACCCTGACCCAGTCCGGCCCAACCCGCCCCATCAGTGCGCCGATCCTAGACTGGCAAGCCTCAGCTCGGTCCGTTCAAGTCCAACCAGACGCCCAGCCCGATGCGGCCCATGGCCACCTCTGATTGCAACATTTCGACTTTCATACTTGTCAACGCACAATTGTAATTAGTAATATCTTTAATTATGTATTTATAAAAATTATTTTAAACATATATTTTAATATAAATCTAACAAAATTTTATATAATTATATTTTTTCATATGTATAAAAACACAACATATGATAAAAAAAATTATGAATATAAATGCCAACTTGATAGTCCGTTAAAATAATTAGGAAATGACGGATTATAAAAGGGGAAATGCATTTGGTCACAAAAAAAATTGGGCAATAAATAATGCCTATCCCACGTTGACACGCCGTCTCATTTCTCCACTTTTCTTGTCTCACTCGTATGCTACTTGTTGATTTTAATTACTACAGTACTTCACATAAAGGGCGGAATACTTATTTCCCTATTTTAGACGGCGTCCGAAAGCTCATGTTGTAGCTAGCTGAAATTTAAAATGAATTATAAATTAAAGATTATTAAAACTTAAAAAAAAATATTAAGTTTTTTATAAATTTATTAAAAATTCAGCCCTAGTCAACTTCCCGAAGTCGAAAACTTAACTCCGGAATTTTTTTTTAGTTTTTAAATAATTTGTGCATTTAGTTTATAATTATCATCAATTTAAAATTAATGAAAGTCAATTTTCAAAAAAAAAAAAAAATCAATTTGAAATTATTATTTTAAGATAATAGTAGTTCAATAAAATTCAAAGTGTCGCCTTCCCTAATGAAAATGATTTAATTAAAGTATGGAGCTAGAAGAGAGAGAGAGAAAACACTTACTAGAAGAGAGAGAGAAAAAAATTCAAAGTCTCTCTCTCTCTTATTTAAAGTTAAACCACACGAGGCTCAGTTCTATTGGCATTCTATTCTACACACAGAAAACACTTGCTGCCATCTTCAGAAAAAATAAACACAAAAGAAAAGCAACGACTATGGAAAACGGAAGTCGCTTCAAAATACCCAAAATCAACTTCACTCAGCTCTTCATCAATGGCCAATTCATCGACGCCTTATCAGGTTATCTTACGTTCTTCGTATATATCATTCCACACACACATGTACATATGCACGTGTGCTTGTGTACGTGCTTTTGTGAATATGGTCTCTTTGAAAGACGGATTATTATAATATTATTATGATTATAGGCGGATCCAGCATTTAAAAATTACTGGTGCATCGACGTGCCACAGAAAAAAATAACAGACGACAAAAAATTTTGATTTTTCATTTTTTTAATAAAAAACGACCAAAACGACATCGTTTTGATCGAAAACGATGTTGTTTTAACCGAAAATACGTCAAAACAACGTCATTGGTAACTTTTTTTGTGGTGCACGTGCACCATCATGCCCTCATATGCGTCCGCCTATGGTGGTTGGGGTGTTGCCCTATTATTCTTCTTTCTAATTATATATCAATAGAATTTAAAGGTCACACTTAGATAATTTTGATCAAATAAATAATAAGTTATGGAATTCAGAAAATTGCTTTGTGCAAAAGAATTTTGTGACGGTGAGAATTACTTTGGGTAAAATTAATGGTCCTTTACGAAAGACAAATTTGTTATTGTACATATCATGTGATAGTATCATACATCACATGTGAATTATGAGCCGTGGAATAGTGAATTGCAAAATTTGGTTATTTAACTTGTTTTTGCAATGGCTCATATTTCAGTAAAATAGTTAGCACAAAATTCGTGTAGTACACGGGAGTTGCACAAAATAAATATAATTAAATCTTATAATATAAAGACACAATATACATGTGAATAACTTATATTTTAAAAATATATATATTACAATTAATATTTATACATAATGAAATTGTTTTAATAAATCTATTTTTATTAATGTCACACCATATTTAAATATATCTTTTTATAAATTAATGGTCAAAATTAAAAAAAATTAACTAAAAAAATGTCAAGTGCCCCACGCTTAGTGGGATTGAGGAAGTAAAACTAAGAGTAATTGCAAAAAAAAAAAAGAGGAATGCTACACCCACAAATAAACTTCCACAAAAACACCTACAAAATGACGTGTCAACGAGTGATTGGTGTATTTTGTGGCAGTTTCTCTCTCCCTCTATCTCATTACACCAATCAGTCATTTTGTGGGTATTTTTGTGGAAGTTTGTTTGTGGATGTAGCATTCCTAAAAAAAAAAAAATATTGCAGGAAAAACTTTCCCAACAATAGACCCGAGGAATGGAGAAGTGATAGCAAAAATAGCGGAAGGTGACAAAAATGATGTTGATTTAGCTGTGAAAGCTGCTCGTCACGCTTTTGATAATGGCCCGTGGCCTCGTTTACCCGCCTCGGTAACTTTCTTTTACTGGCTTTCCTATTTTTATTGCTATAAGAACATGTCTTATAATGGGTATATTTATAAACTCTAACCTTAGTATGAAGTTTGGGTTTAAATTCGTAATAAGGTTTGAAAATTCAAACTTAATTTGTGGAAAAATAAAACAAAAGAATTTCAAAAGGGGCCGTGTGCTGTACACGCTCTAGAGGATTCCTTCTAGGCGCGTGCATCACACTCGCCCGTAAAAGAGCCGGCTTTCTATTCTAGTGACGTGTCACATTAGAAAATGAAAAAGGAAATTTGTGTAGTGTGGTTGTAGAAGATGCCTCTAATAAAATAGATGTACCCTAATATATATGTGTATGTAAATCAAATATTATTATTATTGTTTTGTTGTTAGGAGAAATTAAAAAGTCGTTTACTCCTTCCGTCTCGGCTCAATTGTAATATTTAGAAGAAAACTATTGTATTTTAGGTTAATGATTGAACGGAATAGATGTATAAATTGTGTAAGTGTTGGTGGAAATGTGTGACATAAATTAAAAGGTAATGTATTAATGCTGAGTGTGTGATGGAGATTTAAACGTAAAAAATAATTATTTAATTTAATTTGTGATATTTAATAAAATGTTACACTCTAAATGGATATTTTTCCGGCCCAAAAATTTTGTTATCCTTTCGTAGTGTCGGTGCCATTATAATTTATAAATAGCAAATAAATTGGGAGAGCTCAATTATTGGGTGGCATGTGGGTGTGACGTGGTTGATTACTTAAATGGACTATTTTGGACTGTTTCGACCCACTAGTTCTGTTGCAAAAAAATTTTGGGAACCAAGATTACGTAATTCCTTATTTATGTGATTATTTATTTGTTCAAATAAAATATTTTTTTAAATTTTTTGAGAAATTTGTTTAGGGTGGAATTTGAGTTTAAATTTCTAAAGACGAATTTAGAAATCCCAATCCAGAAAGCTTCAAAGCAAAAAAAGAATTACAAGTGTGTGTGTGCAGACCACAATTCGTAAGTTTTTTTTTCAAGCGTGTACATCACACGCACCTGGTGACGCGTGAGTGAGCTAACATGCGGGTCACGTGCCCTTCTTTTTTTTTGTTCATTTTTGTTATTCTTTGTATTTCTGATTTTTATTTTTATTTTCGGAATATTATTTTGCTGATTTTTTTATTTTTTAGTTTATTTAATAATCATCAAACTTATTATAAATTAAAAAGTATCTAAAACATATATAAATAAAATTGATTGGTTTAAACAACAATTTCAATTTTAAAGAGTAATTTCTCCAGTTGTATTTTAATATGTCGTCGTTCTTGCCATCTGTTTTTTATTTTCGTTCTTAATAAAAATGGCTGTTTCCTTTTATTTAATTTAACACATAAATATAGAAAAAATTGAATCAAGAAGACTAGGATTTTAATAAAATATTATCATAAATATATTAAAAATATATAAGTATAATATAGATAACAATATTTGTTGAAATATAAAATATAAAAATAAATATTTAATCAAAAATATATAAAGGTTTATCGTTAGATATGATTGGAGTCTGTAGGAGTAAAGCTTATGTTTTAGTGATATGGCATATTCTAAATTGAAAAGGAAGGTTTTTGTAAAAGAATTATTAGAGCTTTTGTTATTTTATAATTAACTAGGTTTAACAAATTCATAAGAACATCTTTAATAAGAAAGGTTTGTGTGTGTAAACCCAAATTTCCTCATAATAAGGGAGTTTGATAAATTCGTAAAGAAAAATGATACAGCAACATCGTGGACCACACCTTCAAACACACTCGTATTTTACAGGAGTTATACTGCGTGCTTTACTATTAATTTTATTATAATATTTCATATGACTATTTTATCTGTAAAGCATGCGGTACAATCCCTATAAAGCACGGAGTGTGTGCGAGGGTGTGGTCCGGGATGTTGCTGTATCAATTCTCATTTGTAAACTCAAACTTTTCCGTGTGATTAGACATCTCTGAGACTATATATAAGACTAAGGGTCCCTTTGGATAACCTTATAAGTTACTTATAAGTCAAAAATAAGTAACAATGTAGGTACTTTTTCTGATTTATAAATCAGATTTAAGAAAAAACAAACCGCCTAACTATAGGGACGCACAATACATGCAATTGGGGCCTCGAGCAAGAAAAAAGGAAAATAAAAATTGTGCTTTGTTGGCAGCAATCTTGGGCGCCCAGAGCTGTTGGGGCCCCAGCTCTCGTGTGAGTAATCATGTGATAGAATTCGAATTTTGGTTTGAGTGTGTGAATATGTGTTTGTAAAATAATATTTCCTCCGTCCATCAAAATATTAATGTATTTTGTGTAAATATATGTACCAGAGTGGAGTTTGAGTTCCATTTGGAGATAAAAAGTAGAGTAAAAAAACTTCCTTAAATGGAAAGTTTAAAGTCTTAAGATCTTTTGTAGACAGACCAAAATGGGAATGGCAAAATGTTAAACATTTTGGTAGACGGAGGGAGTAATAATATAATTTCTACACAAAAAAATATTGAATGGATCCCAAACTCTGATTCTTTTATCAACTAACATCAGGAAAGAAGAAGAATAATGCTGAGATTTGCCGACTTAATCAACGAAAACGTGGAAGAACTAGCCGCACTGGACACCGTCGACGGCGGAAAGCTATACAGCATAGGGAAGCTCGCCGAAATCCCGGCCGCCGCCGAGAACCTACGCTACTACGCCGGCGCCGCCGACAAGATCCACGGCTCCACGTTGAAGATGTCGAGCGAGCTGCACGGCTACACGTTGCGCGAGCCCATGGGCGTGGTGGGCCACATCATCCCTTGGAACTTCCCCTCTCAGATGTTCACCATGAAGACAGCCCCTGCATTGGCTGCCGGATGCACCATGATCGTCAAGCCCGCCGAGCAGACGCCGCTCTCTGCTCTCTTCCTTGCCCATCTGGCCAAGCTGGTGCGTACGTTCCCATGTTGTCCGACAGTTACTAGAGATTTTGTTGCGTGCACACATTTGTCATACTCGTTGATTAACTGCAGGCTGGCATCCCGGACGGGGTGCTGAATGTGGTGACGGGGTATGGACACTCTGCCGGGGCCGCGATCAGCTCCCACATGGATATAGATAAGGTGATGGATGCATGCATGCAGAGTATTTTGAGTCTGATTTTTCTTTTTTTCCTTTATTTTGAGGCAAATTTTTTTGTGTTGTTCGTCCTTAGGTTAGCTTTACGGGATCTACGGAAGTAGGGCGTCAGGTGATGCAGGCGGCCGCAGCTAGTAACCTAAAACCAGTCACCTTAGAACTCGGCGGGAAATCGCCTTTCATCGTTTTCGACGATGTGGATGTCGACAAAGTTGCCGATCTTGCTCTAAGGGGGATTCTCTACAACAAGGCAGAATTCAAGTTCTTCCATCATTCTTCACGTTCATCTCGAATCATGATCTCAATCCCTATATAATAATCTCTTGTTTTTCATCTTATTAGGGCGAAATCTGCGTTGCCGGTTCGCGTGTGTTTGTTCAAGAAGGAATTTACGATGAATTTGTTGTGAAATTGGTAGAGAAGGCCGAATCTTGGGTGGTTGGAGACCCTTTCGATGCAAATGTTCATCAAGGGCCTCAAGTATTTTTTTTTGATCATCAGTTCAAATGCAACCTTTTTTCTCTTTCCATAATGGATTAGCATTTTCAGCTAATTAATTTTTCGGTTTAATTTATATTCTGTTTGAATAGGTTGATAAGAATCAATACGAGAGAGTTCTTTCGTTCATCGAAATCGGAAAGAAGGAAGGCGCCACTTTGTTAACAGGCGGTAAGCCTGCACACACCAAAGGCTACTACATTAAGCCAACTATTTTCACTGACGTAACAGTAAGAATTCGAAATTTTACTTTTTTTTTTTTTTTTTACATCTTCAATTCATCATCATCATCATATAATACTTAATGATATTATATAATCGGATTTTTCAGGATGACATGACTATTGCCAAGGAAGAAATATTCGGACCTGTGATGTCAGTTATGAAGTTCAAGTAAGTAAATTAAAACATACAAATATAGTATACATATATATATATAAGTCGAACCTTGTACTGAAAAACGAGAAGAAATTTGCAGAACGGTGGAGGAAGCAATCAAGAGGGGAAATGCGAGCAAGTACGGGCTAGCAGCTGGAGTGATGACGAACAATTTGGACACTGCCAACACGGTGTCGAGATCGATTCGTGCAGGGGTGGTGTGGATAAACTGCTACTTCGCATTTGGTGCAGATCTTCCGTATGGAGGTTACAAGATGAGTGGTTTTGGTAGAGATATGGGAATGGAGTCTCTCAATAGCTACCTTCAAGTTAAGTCCATAGCCATGCCGATTTACAACTCTCCGTGGCTCTAGACTACTTACTAGAAAATTATACAGAATAATATGTACATCTATCAGCATAAGGTACATACGGAATCATGTATTTTGCAAATCAAAGATTTATATTATCGCTAAGTGTAGCATCTATGAGACCTTACAATCATCGTAAATATGTTACGCTACTCGTGAAAATCAGCATGGAAATATTTTTGCAAGGATCCACTAAGTGACGTGATACGTGCTCCTTCTCGTCTTGACTGCCTTGGAAGAACTCTAGAGCTCGTGCCACAGGCAGAATAGGAAATCAGACTGTATCGTTGTGGAAACCGGTTTCCTTTGTGTTGGAAATGGATTGGAGTGATTTCAGCCACCCGCTCTTTGTGCAATGTGGAGAAGTTCTGCCTACCCTTGCTCGACTTGAAGCTTTCTCCAACGATTTCTTTCATGACCTGCCCGGTTTGGAGGCTGCTTGAACCATCAAGTTTGGGATCCCGGCCAATTATGTATTTGCATTCCGTAACTCGAGGGGCATGCTCCGGAGGCTAATCTATAGAGGAAAATCAGCTTTCGGTCAACGTCTGATGGAAGTCCAGTCGAAACGGCACACCATGTGTTGCAGTTGATGGATTCGACAAGATGACGAAACACCTAAAGATAAAATGGTGGGAAACCAAGGATTTAAAATACGATGGGGATGGATGAGTACAAAAATGCGTAATATTTACTTGAGTGAACACAAATGCATAAGATTATTAAATGATGCAGCAAAAATTACAGGAAAACAACTGTGTTCCAGCAGATCAGCCTACAACCTTCTAAAGAAACATTAAATTCAGTTGATCTAAGAATTTCAAGAAAATATAGAGAAAATTTCAATTTATTGATCGTCCGAAATAAAACCATTACAAGCATATATATGCCCTAGGGAATCTAGGGTTAAAATTATGGAATTTAATAACAAGTACATAAATTTTTAAAAAATTACAATTAAGTCCCTAAAAACATAAAAACGAAAAATTGAAGGCCTAAATGATATTTTTTGGCCAAAAAGCGACGGACTTCACCGCATAGCGGTGACTATTGTTCAGTGGGCCAATTTCGATAAGAAAAAGTTGAGCTCGTCCCAAAATATGCCAACAAATATTTTTCATATATTTAAAAAACGCCACTTTTTCAAATAATGAACCAGAATCTCATCATCCAAATGCATCTTTAAATCAAAAGACAAAAGGAGAAGTGATGTAATAGGCGTCATGATGTCCACATGACATGTATATGGAAGTATTAGCCTTAGCAGATACATTAGAAAAGGATCTCACGGCATAAGCTATAGCATATCCATCAAAGGGTACTTGAGCAATATAAATGAAGATAGAAAAATGATACAATCACAACCGTTGTAACGGTTGTGTTTATTTTGAACCATTGATGATGTGGGTGGTGGGGTAGGTGATGGAATAAATAATGAATTTAGTAATAAATGTATGGTGAGATGATGTGTTGTAAAGTTTGGTTGTGTAAATTGGTTGTGCATGTAGCATTGTTGATGAAGATAAGATAAAACAGCGCAGCATGCCTCGGATCGGTTTTTGTTGTAACACTCCCAGAACTATTCGGGAGCATTACAGCATCGGGGGCTTCGAAATGGAATCCACAAGGCTGAAAGACAATTTTACAAACATTTCAAATAAGCGTCGATGACGGTAAATATCTTTTAAAATATTCAAAGACTATAAAATTCATTTAACAATACCATTGTAAAATCTCTTTGAAAATACAAGGCCAAAATGCCAAACTCAACAGTTTCAAAAGTATACGTTAAGCCACCGCTTACACGTATCGACAAAGTAGTTTAGAAAATAATTTTCCAAAATAACCCAAATTCACAAAATACTAGCAACCCATTTAAAAACACACTCGCAGCGGATATAATAAATAACAAAAAATACTTTTGCAGCGGAGAATAACAACTAGTCAAAATACTCGATTCACAAACACATGCCATAGCCACTATCCTCCGGGAAGCTCATCTCTTCACGATCGCTACAAGCTCGATATCCCAATAACCTAAAAAGAAAGTGTTCACGGTGTGATATATGATTTGTGAATGTGTTTTGCTCACCTAGGGAGGGTCCGACGAGGCCCCGAGGGAATCCAATGGTAGAGCTCTGGATTCACGAGTTGGTGTTGATTTTATGTCCATCGAGGACACGTGACGTGGGTTTTGACCCTATGAATTATTGTTGGTTTTTATTTGCGAAAACAAAACCTTTGGACTGTGACCCCTGGTGATTTTGGAAAGGAAAGGATTCGATAATCCTAAATTGTTTTCTATTAAAACTCCCGATGGCATATTAAACCATTTTTTGTAAATTATTTCCCCTGAGTTGTGATCTTTCGGTTTTAGAATGTTTTACCCAAACTCTTGCTTCGGGAAGTATTTTTTGTTATGTTTGAATCTTTGAGGATTCCTGGTTATTATTATTCTTGGAACTTGAATTGCTTTGTGCTTGCACTAGCAAAATAGTGGAATTTTGCTAACTCCCGAGTAATCAGGGGGTGGATGTCTGTTTTGCATTCACATTTTGGGGAGCATAACACGGAGTCGGCATGAAGGATGATGAAAGACGATCGATAGTAATCACATGAGGACCCGTTTGTTGTTGTATTGGTTCAGTTGTATTTTGTTTCCACTGTAGTATTATTTCCCCATCGTACGAGGGTGTGTTGTATTTGACCCCTGCGTGGGCACATATTGAGATTGAGTTGTATGTATTTATTGAAAGACCAAATCGGTCTACTGAGTCATTTTAGCCTTAAAGGCATTGTTGAGATATTCGATCTTGTTACCAGCCTGGTAGAACCTTGAGGAAAGGTTCTACGGCGTGTAATATCCCTGAGCGGATTGGGGGTGTTACACTCGATGTCAAAACCATCACCAACAATTTCCTCAATATTCGACGATCCAAAAGTACCATAGACTATAGATAACTCATATCCTCGTCTTTACCATAATGTATACTCGATACCCAAGTATACCAATAACAAATGTAAATCATATACATTATGATTTAATTCACAAAATCAGAACACAACATACAATCCCAAATTTCCAGAGTTCACAATTAAAATCATTGATATACGAATTATAAACGAATGAAAACTGAAACCATTCATTAAATATTAGAAACTGTGCAAGTAATAACTTGCCTCAATATGATACGATGATAGTGAAGCCACTACCAATTCATTGCCTTCGTCTACAAGCTCCTCAGTCCCGGCCAAAGCAATTCCCGAACATACTCGAACTTGACCGCAACATATTATTCTAGTCAACGATCAATTATCACAACCAATTTAAGTAATCAATAAACAACAATCCGACAACAATCAATAACCGACATAGCCAACCAATCAAACTCAAAGGTTCAATGATACCTCGATCATATACAAAACCAAATAATCCAACTCAACAAGTACGAACTCATATCTACAATACAAACCGCAACTCAATAATCATAATTAACAATCAATAACCGATCAACAAAGCCAACAGTTCCACAATCCCCGATTAAACACAAATCCGAACAACCTGAATCAATCAATCACGAATCCATAACCACAATACGATTAAATAATCTGATAATCATATCAACGATCAACTCATCCCGGTAACAAGGATTACATACTCTATTCCGAATTCAACCTCCTAGATGAATTAACAAGATTCCTCCTTGTTCATAATTGTAAATTCACGGTAATATAATACGACCGACATAATCGAATATCCGAACTATCCAAATAGTTCAATACTAATCATGTTCTAAGATTAACCATAATCTTTTTGGATTCATCCTCATTATCATGATTCATATTTCATCAAGAACATATGAAATCAACTACTACAATCAACATAATATTGGTTTTAATTATGAGATCCATATTTATAATAAAAACCATTATATATCCCATCACATATTCCTCTTTGATGTGATATATATCAAGAACACCAAGAACACCATGATTCCATAATCATGTTCATAACAAACAATATATTGAAGACATATATCATCATATTCTTCAACATATAATTCACATAACCTCAAGAATCACAACACCACCACCATAACCATCATCATACGAAGAACATATCAACAACAACATCAAAATCCGAAATTAAAGACAGGAGTTATCCAACATACCTCTTGAGGAAGAACCACAACATTCAAACACTTCAAGAAACATCAAGGATTCCAAACCTCAAGCTTTTAATCGAACCATCAAGGTCTCAACCAAGGTGGAAGGGGCTGTAATAGGCTTAAAAGTGAAGAGGGGCGAAGTTTGGGAGGAAGATATCTGTTTTTTCTCGTGAAGAAATGAAAGACGGATCCTTATTTTATAACCTGCACAGATCATTACGTACGTTAATACCCAACACCAACGTACGTAATGTAATACCCGAGATTTCTGATATGTATTTAGAACTTGTAATATTGTAATTGTTGCACTTTGATCTGAGTATTATTCTCCGTATTTCATAGTCCGGTGATGTTAAGTGTATGATTTCACGAGTGTGACTTAAAATTGTGATTCTGCGCAAGTAGCGCACGCTACCGATTAAGTATAGCGTACGCTAAGTTGGATTCCTAGCGCACGCTGTGGAGGAACCTTAGCGCACGCTATGCGGGGTCAATATGATTGAGACGTGTGGTGTAACACCCCCGATATATTCAGGAATATTACAGCGCCGTAAATCCTTTACATAAGAATTTACAAGGCTGAAGAACGAAATGACAATAATAGATACCAACTTATGAAATCACTGATATAAAATACAGCAGTCTGGTTCAATACCGAGATTACAAATATCCAATAAAGGGTTATTAATACATCATCAAAATCCAAACATCATAAATTGACAACGTACTCGAGTACTTATTGAAATAACCAATAAACGACAGACAATAAAACCCGGCCGGAACATCACTCTGTACCCTTGTCATCATGTATCTCCAGTGGTTGTTTCCCCGCTCTCCTGGATCCTGAACATAAACAAATGTTCACCCCCGAAGGGGTTAGCACAACGATGCTAGTACAAGTACAATAATCATACAACAGTGATATAATCAATAATTATATCATAACAAGTTTCTCCAACGAGAAATATTCACAACAGATATCATATCATAACAGTTTCAACATACTGATGGTATTCCAACGATCCAGCGCACACAGCTATAGATTCCCATGATGATCCCGTCGGACCAAAGCATGGTGGAACTACCTGTCCAACGATCCAGCGCACACAGCTATAGATTTCCATGATGATTCCCGTCGGATCAACGCATGGTGGACGTATAATAACAACACATAATACACAGTACAATCACAATATACTTGTCATAATATAGACAATTCTAATTAGAGTACTTGCCTCGGTTCATTGACAAGAATGAACTTCCACGAATATCAAAATACTCGAAGGTCATCTCGATCAATCACGTGTTAAGCTCGAACCTTAACAAAAGAAATAGCACATAATTCATTTCATGCCGTACGAACGTCTAACAATTCAACAATTACGGTAGGAAGTCCTTAATATGCAATCTGTCTGGATAGCTTAACGCACGCTACGCATCCTATGTAGCGTACGTTAATGCTACTCGTTAGCGCACGCAATACACACAGCCTAGCGTACGCTAACCATGCACGGTCAGTACCTCACTGGTCAGCCGACTGACTCGCCTGATGACTTAGCGCACGCTAAGTTGCAAATGTGGCGTACGCTAAACATACACGATAGCGCACGTTAATTCACGTAGCTTAGCGCACGCTAAGAGTGCATGGCAGTTCACTGGAGGGCAGCAGATTATACAAATGGTGATGAAGTAAGCGAATTCCTCAGTGATTTGATGTTTGTTATCCGACTTCATGTTATGATCATAACCCTTATGAATGATCTCAAGGATAATAACAACTTCAAGATGCAAGTATACGTATAATCATAATAACACCATAATCCATCTTGATTACAATTCTCATGCGAAGTTGGTGATCTCCGGTTGATGTATTAGATTCTACTATCATTATACATATTTAGACTTCATCTTGAGGTGAACTAACAATTCCAACTTATACGAAAGAATATTTACTAATATGATTCTTCCTTTAAGTTCTTATAATATCACCTCCAATTCACGATCACAAAGATAACATAAATCATACGGATTGTTAACTTCATAATGTTTCTCTCATCATTTGAAGTACTAGGATTCCGACTTCAAGGTTCCAACAATAATATCGTCATTGTAGACATTCCAATCTTCTAAACATGATGTTGTTGAATAATTCACTAATGAAATTCAATATCTCGTTAACATGATCATCTTATCCCTTGGAATCCAAATCTAAGACTGGTGATAGGTTGAACATACCTTAATATGCCGAAATCACTGAACCACAAGGTAGAATCCGACTCCGGTTGGTTATGTGCCACTCCAAGGTGTTACTTCTCTTCAATGATCACTCACAAGTGATAACCAATATTCAAGGATCACTAATATATGTTCTAAGTGTGTTAGAGGGATGATTAAAGCTCTCTGGCCTCTCAAGAATGAAGAATGGGCGAAATAAATGAAAGCCAAAACGGGTTGTTGTCCTATTTATAATATTCTGCATTTTAGCTAATTAGCGCACGCTACAATACATACTTAGCGCGCGCTAATGAGCGTTGACTCCAAATCTGTCCAGGTTCGTCCGCGGGAATCTTATCCGGACCCATATCCCGGCTGGCGCATGTGCTAGCCACCTACCTCAATAATTCAGTGTCTAGCGCATGCAACTCCTATACGTAGCGTGCGCTATTAATAACCGATAGCGCGCGTTAAGCTACATTCTTAGCGTGCGCTATCACGAGTTTGCATGAGAAAATTTGCATGATGTTATAGCCAATGCAAGAAATATCATACTCCAATAATCAAAACCACAAATCCGAATAATACAGGGTCTGAATACAGATGAAATACACAGTAATAAATTCGGATATTACATACTCTCCTACTAAAAGGGAGTTTCGTCCCGAAACTCAAGACGAAAATAATTCGGGATATCTGGACTTCATACCATCTTCTGTTTCCCATGTGGCTTCTTCCACTCCGTGGCGTGACCATTGAACTTTGACCAAAACAATTGGTTTGTTCCTTAACTGCTTAACTCGACTCTCGAGTATCTTGACCGGTCTTTCTTCAAACGTCCCATCTTGAGCAACTTCGATCTCGCCGAAATCAATGACATGACTAGGATCTGGTATATACCTCCGTAACTGGGATACGTGGAACACGTTATGAACATGGCTCAATGACGGCGGCAATGCTAATCTGTATGCCAATTCTCCAACTCTCTCAAGGATCTCAAATGGTCCGATATATCTCGGACTCAGCTTTCCTTTCCTTCCAAAACGAAAGATTCCCCGAGTAGGAGAAACCTTTAAAAGTACGTGGTCTCCCGTACTGAACTCCAAAGGGCGACGACGTACATCTGCGTAAGATTTCTGGCGACTTTGGGCGATTAACAGCCTTTCACGAATCAAGGCTATCTTCTCTCGAGTCTGTACGATCAACTCTGGTTCTGTCCCGATCAAGTCTGATGAATCATCCCAACATAGGGGCGATCTACATATCCTCCCGTATAATGCCTCAAACGGTGCCATCTTAATGGAAGCATGCCAACTTTTATTGTAGGTAAATTCAATCAACCGTAGGTGAACTTCCCAATCAGTTGACCAATCTAAGGCACAAGCCCTCAGCATATCTTCCACTGTTTGAATAGTCCTCTCTGACTGTCCATCAGTCTGTGGGTGATAAGCTGTGCTGAAGTTTAATTCGGTCCCCAAGGCCTTATGAACTGCTTTCCAAAAGTGAGACACAAAACGGCCGTCTCGATCAGAAACAATGGTTTTCGGCGTACCATGCAATCGAACTATCTCTGAAATAAATACTCGCGCCAATTTCTCTGGTCCCCATGTGTCCTTAATGCCTAGGAAATGAGATGATTTGGTTAAACGATCAACTATCACCCAAATCATGTTCATTCCCGTCTTGGTCCTCGGCATACTAGTGATAAAGTCCATCGATATGTCCTCCACTTCCATTCAGGAATCGGGAGCGGCTTCAACATTCCGGCAGGCCGTTGATGCTCGATCTTAACCTGCTGACAAGTCAAGCATTTCGAAACATAGTCCGCTACATCTTTCTTCATGTTGCCCCACCAGAAATTTTGCTTCAAGTCTTTATACATCTTACTGGTGCCCGGGTGGATAGAATAGGGCGAACTGTGAGCTTCCTTCATAATCGTCTGTTTCATAACATCGATATCAGGAATGTAGAGTCGGTTCTGTAATCTCAAAACTCCATCATCATGAATTAGGAATCCAGGGGCCTTTCCCTTGATTACTTCATCACGTAACCGAATCATCAGAGGATCATCCGCCTGTCTAGATTTGATTTCTTCGGTTAATGACGAAGTTAATTCCATTACGCACAGTTGTCCTTGGACTCTTTGTAACCACACTTCAATTTCTTCTCGAATCATCTCTCGTTGAAGGCTAAGTTGGGAGGTCAGCGCCTCTAGCATCTGAATAGAAACAGGCTTGCGGCTGAGTGCATCGGCTACTACATTCGCTTTGCCTGGATGATACAAAATCTCCAAGTCATAGTCCTTAATCAGCTCTAACCATCTTCTTTGCCGCATGTTCAACTCTTTCTGACTGAAGATGTATTTGAGACTCTTGTGATCCGTAAAGATCTGACAATGAGTCCCGTACAGGTAATGTCTCCAGATCTTCAAAGCAAAAACTACTGCTGCTAGCTCCAAATCATGTGTTGGGTAATTCACTTCATAAGGTTTCAGCTGTCGTGAAGAATAAGCGATCACCTTATCATTCTGCATCAATACACATCCGAGTCCTTGGTTCGAAGCATCACTGTAAACTATGAATCCTCCAGTCCCTTGTGGAAGTGATAAAATTGGTGCTGTCGTCAATCTCTTCTTCAATTCATCAAAACTAGTCTGACACGACTCGTTCCACTCAAACTTTTGAGTTTTCTGCAGGAGTCGAGTAAGTGGGCGGGAGATTTTGGAAAACCCTTCCACGAACCGACGATAATACCCAGCGAGTCCTAAGAAACTTCGGACTTCTTTCACGTTCTTTGGAGGTTTCCAATCCATAATTGCTTCGATTTTCTGCGGATCTACTCGGACTCCTTCCGCTGATACCACATGACCGAGGAACATTACTTCCTTTAGCCAGAATTCACACTTAGAGAGTTTGGCGTACAGTTGCTTGCTTCTCAAAAGTTCTAATACAATCCGCAAATGTTGTGCATGCTCTTCTGGGTTCTTAGAATACACCAGAATATCATCAATGAACACGACCACAAATTTATCCAAATATTTGATGAACACTCGGTTCATCAACTGCATGAATACAGCAGGTGAATTAGTGAGACCAAATGGCATCACTACAAACTCATAGTGTCTGTAGCGAGTTCTGAATGCTGACTTTGGAACATCAGATTCCTTAATCCTCAGCTGATGGTATCCTGATCTCAGATCGATTTTATAAAATACTGTTGCCCCTTGCAACTGGTCAAACAGATCATCAATCCGTGGTAATGGATACTTGTTCTTAATCGTCATCTTGTTCAGCTCTCGATAGTCAATACACAGTCGAAGCGATCCATCCTTCTTTCGGACAAAAAGAACTGGCGCTCCCCAGGGTGAAACGCTTGGCTGAATATAGCCTTTGTCCAGTAACTCCTCCAGTTTCTTCTTCAGTTCGTACATCTCAGTAGGCGCCATACGATACGGCGCTTTAGAAATTGGTGTAGCTCCGGGTTCCAGCTCAATAGTGAATTCCACATCCCGTCGTGGAGGTAGTCCAGGAAATTTGTCAGGAAATACATCCGGAAATTCATTCACAACAGGAATGGATGAAAGTTTCATAATTTCATCTTCTTTCTTCATTGCATAGCACCAATACCCTGTACAGCCCTGTTTCAACAATTTGACAGCTTTCATTGCTTTGATCAACTTTCCTGAGCTTCCTGGTTTCCATCCTTCAAACAGTACTTCGGAGCCATCATCAGCGATCAGCGAAATATTCCTCCTTCGGTAATTTACAATTGCTCCATATCGATTAAGCCAATCGTCTCCGAGTATTAGGTCATCTCCTTGCATTTCTATCACAATTAGATTTGAGAGCCACTCCCTACCCCCAAATAATACAGGAAAATCTCTAGTCTCTAAGTTCCCAACAATCCTCTCTCCACTCGGTAAACCAACAACATAAGGTTCACAAGTATGAAAACCGGAAATATTCAAACGATTTACACAAGACAAAGATATAAAAGAATGCGTAGCTCCTGTATCGAATAAAACGCTAACTGGATGGGAAAGGATTTGGGCCAGTGCACGATGCGACAGCAGCATCCTGATCGTCTGTCCTCCTCATCTCATACAGACGTGGGGGAACAGATCCGGCACTCGATGTCCCCTTTCGGTCCCATTGTCCTCTGCCTCATCCGCGGCCAAAATTTTGAGGCATCTGAACACTTTGCTGCGTCTGTTGGATACTAGCTTCCTTCTGAACTGGCTGTGATGAACGGGTTCCATTGTACTTAGTGGCGTCCTTACAAAATGTCGCACGGTACCCTTCCTGTCCGCACTCAAAACATGTAACTGGAGTGCGCAAACAATCACGCCAAAGGTGGCCTGGGCGACCACAGTTAAAGCACTTCCTAGCTGTATCCGTCGTGGCTGACATTGTTCCGTAATTCTTTCCGCTCTTAGATGGGTGCGGAGGTTTCTTGAAAGAAAAAGAAGACTGGGCCTTGCGGGGCCCACTGCTCTTGTGCTCTGTAAAAGTACCAGAGACTTTATGTTTCTTCGACTCTATAAACTTCTCCATTGCTGCTTCTTTTATTTCGTACGCCAACGCCTTATCCTGGTATTGGCGGAGAGTGGTACATTCAAAACCGGACATGTACCTCTGGATTTCTGGTTTCATCCTCATTTCAAAATGAATCATCATCTCCGCATCTGTTCTGACCAGATGTCGAACAAATGCTAACTGCTGGTTAAACGTCTTAATCGTTTGGGATACGGGTTCATCTGATGGCTGAGCGGAGAAAAACTCCCGAATTTTGGCTTCCCTCACAGGACGAGGGCAATACTGAGCTTCCATCATCATTTTAAATTCCGTCCAATCGGCATCATGATCTGCAGATCGGATAGCTTCCCACCACTCGGATGCTTCCCCTATCAGAAAGTACTGGGCAATAGGAGCTCTCCTGTCGTCCGGGCAATTAATTCCAGCAAAATTTTTCTCCAGTTCCTTCAACCAATGGTCCCAAGTGGGAGTCTCGGAAAAGCCATCAAATTTGGGTGGTTGCATCTTTGCCACCTCTTGTAACCATCGGTCACCTCAATTTCCCTTTTCTGGAATCCTTTCTTGTCCATCTCCCTGCTGAATTCCTGCCGCCACTTGCATTCGGTCCACGACCTGAGCGAACTGAGTCATCTGGTTCACGACTTGACGAAGGATTTCTGGTACACCAGGTTCCGGTTCGTTATTGATGGATTGTTGCGGCTTGCCTGAGCTATGACTAGCCTGATTAGAAGACGACACCTCCCTTTCAGCATTCCTTCATCCGCGTCCACGACCGCGACCACGTCCACGTCCGCCTCTCAACATACTGTAAGCACAAGTACTTAATATACAGGAAACAACATTGTTCTAATGTTCAAGTATAAAAAGTACAACATGTAAAGAACGAGATAGAGTTTAGGAACTTACAACCACCGTTCGCATGAAGACGTAGGCAGTATAGTGATGTCATTCACGGCCGATTACCTCGAAAGACATAAATGACCCCTATTTTAACCCAACGGCCAAGATATCCACAATCTTAGCTCCGATACCATATTCTGTAACACCCCCGATATATTCAGGAATATTACAGCGCCGTAAATTCTTTACATAAGAATTTACAAGGCTGAAGAACGAAATGACAATAATAGATACCAACTTATGAAATCACTGATATAAAATACAGCAGTCTGGTTCAATACCGAGATTACAAATATCCAATAAAGGGTTATTAATACATCATCAAAATCCAAACATCATAAATTGACAACGTACTCGAGTACTTATTGAAATAACCAATAAACGACAGACAATAAAACCCGGCCGGAACATCACTGCACTTCGTCATCATGCATCTCCAGTGGTTGTTTCCCCGCTCTCCTGGATCCTGAACATAAACAAATGTTCACCCCCGAAGGGGTTAGCACAACGATGCTAGTACAAGTACAATAATCATACTACAGTGATATAATCAATAATTATATCATAACAAGTTTCTCCAACGAGAAATATTCACAACAGATATCATATCATAACAGTTTCAACATACTGATGGTATTCCAACGATCCAGCGCACACAGCTATAGATTCCCATGATGATCCCGTCGGACCAAAGCATGGTGGAACTACCTGTCCAACAATCCAGCGCACACAACTATATATTCCCATGATGATTCCCATCGGATAAACGCATGGTGGACGTATAATAACAACACATAATACACAGTACAATCACAATATACTTATCATAATATAGACAATTCTAATTAGAGTACTTGCCTCGGTTCGTTGACAAGAATAAACTTCCACGAATATCAAAATACTCGAAGGTCGTCCCCTTCGATCAATCACATGTTAAGCTCGAACCTTAACAAAAGAAATAGCACAGAATTCATTTCATGCCGTACGAACGTCTAACAATTCAACAATTACGGTAGGAAGTCCTTAATATGCAATCTGTCTGGATAGCTTAACGCACGCTACGCATCCTATGTAGCGTACGTTAATGCTACTCGTTAGCGCACGCAATACACACAGCCTAGCGTACGCTAACCATGCACGGTCAGTACCTCACTGGTCAGCCGACTGACTCGCCTGATGACTTAGCGCACGCTAAGTTGCAAATGTGGCGTACGCTAAACATACACGATAGCGCACGTTAATTCACGTAGCTTAGCGCACGCTAAGAGTGCATGGCAGTTCACTGGAGGGCAGCAGATTATACAAATGGTGATGAAGTAAGCGAATTCCTCAGTGATTTGATGTTTGTTATCCGACTTCATGTTATGATCATAACCCTTATGAATGATCTCAAGGATAATAACAACTTCAAGATGCAAGTATACGTATAATCATCATAACACCATAATCCATCTTGATTACAATTCTCATGCGAAGTTGGTGATCTCCGGTTGATGTATTAGATTCTACTATCATTATACATATTCAGACTTCATCTTGAGGTGAACTAACAATTCCAACTTATACGAAAGAATATTTCCTAAGATGATTCTTCCTTTAAGTTCTTATAATATCACCTCCAATTCACGATCACAAAGATAACATAAATCATACGGATTGTTAACTTCAGAATGTTTCTCTCATCATTTGAAGTACTAGGATTCCGACTTCAAGGTTCCAACAATAATATCGTCATTGTAGACATTCCAATCTTCTAAACATGATATTGTTGAATAATTCACTAATGAAATTCAATATCTCGTTAACATGATCATCTTATCCCTTGGAATCCAAATCTAAGACTGGTGATAGGTTGAACATACCTTAATATGCCGAAATCACTGAACCACAAGGTAGAATCCGACTCCGGTTGGTTATGTGCCACTCCAAGGTGTTACTTCTCTTCAATGATCACTCACAAGTGATAACCAATATTCAAGGATCACTAATATATGTTCTAAGTGTGTTAGAGGGATGATTAAAGCTCTCTGGCCTCTCAAGAATGAAGAATGGGCGAAAGAAATGAAAGCCAAAATGGGTTGTTGTCCCATTTATAATATTCTGCATTTTAGCTAATTAGCGCACGCTACAATACATACTTAGCGCGCGCTAATGAGCGTTGACTCCAAATCTGTCCAGGTTCGTCCGCGGGAATCTTATCCGGACCCATGTCCCGGCTGGCGCATGTGCTAGCCACCTACCTCAATAATTCAGTGTCTAGCGCACGCAACTCCTATACGTAGCGTGTGCTAGTAATAACCGATAGCGCGCGTTAAGCTACATTCTTAGCGTGCGCTACCACGAGTTTGCATGAGAAAATTTGCATGATGTTATACTTAAGTACAAGGATGCCAATGCAAGAAATATCATACTCCAATAATCAAAACCACAAATCCGAATAATACAGGGTCTGAATACAGATGAAATACATAGTAATAAATTCGGATATTACATGTGGTAGGTGAGATCAGGCCGGGGATCCTTGTCGGATTGTGTCGGGATGAACCTGGACGGCTTTCGGGAAAAAGCCAAGTCAACGCGTTAGCGCACGCTACTCACATGAGGGTAGCGCACGCTAAAGGCCGAGTACAGTGAAATCAGTAATGTTTCAAATAGCCGTTAGCGCACGCTATGAATATGGACTAGCGCGCGCTAATAATCACTTTCTATAAATAGGACATCATCCTTTTTCATATTTTCAGAATTTTTTCACTCCCCCATTCGAATTCTTGAACTTAGAAAGACACTCTTTTCATCCTAAACACTTCTTGCCGGCGTCCTAGCTCGTGTTGAAGATTGTAGATCATTGGAGGATTGGTGTTCAAACCCTTGGCGTTGGATTGCTTCGAATTTCCTCCTTGTTCTTCACTACTTTGAGGTAGGTGATTCTTCACCAATATTAGTAGTATTCTGAAGGACGTTTGATCATGTTTATCTTAGTCAGTTAGATTCTTAAGTAGTCGAACATCATGTGTTAGAAGGATATTTTCGATGTTTCGGTACTTGTTCATCGTATAAACCATTGAACCTCTTAGTGTTTGAACTCCTAGCATATTCTGAAGCTTCAAACCGATTTGTGATCAGTATATGGAGATTTTCAAGTTCTTATGCCTTTACATAAAGGAATCATACATTTTAGGACATATAACGGATTGAACTCAGGATATTCCTTGAAGATCTAAGATGAATTATGGTGTTGTGATGATTATACGTATCTTTGTATCTCATAGTCATTTAGTACGTATAGAACTTTCACAAAACCTTATGAGTATGATATGCATGGGGATGACATGTATTATCACCATAGAATTCATGAGTTCATCACCATTAGATCAAGTTTTCTGCCAGTAGTAATCTGCCATGCACGGTTAGCGCATGCTAACATGCGTAAGTTAACGTGCGCTATCGGGAATAAGTTAACGCACGCTACGTTTGGTACGTAACGTACGTTATGTTATCAGCCGAGTCAGTCGGCTGATCAGAGAGAACTGTCAGTCCATGACTAGCGTACGCTAGACTTAGATGATAGCGTACGCTAACAGGCAGGCTTAGCGCACGTTACGTAGAGTACGTAGCGTACGCTAAGTGGTTCAGGCAGATTGCATATTTTGAACTTTTTGGCCGTAGACCGAATTGTTAGGCAATCGTTCGACTTGAGATGATTTGTATATCATTTCTTTTGTTAAGGTTCGAGATTGCTACGTTGATCGAAGGAGGCGTCCTTCGAGTGTGTTGAGATCCTTGAAGTGTTTCGTTCTTGCCATCTTCGAGGCAAGTATCGTAATATGTTAATATTGGTATTTTGAGCATGCGTGTGGTTATTCATGTTGTTGAACATGAGATTTATTTCGTTGAATTGTCATGGTATTCGTTATCTAGTGTTTGTATGTTCATGTTGATGGACATGGCGATCTGGCATATATGTATGCATGAGTTGTGTTTGTGTTTGTTGTGCGATCTATGCTGAGGGCGCTGGATCGGATGTCCACCTCGTGTTGGTCCGATGGGATCATCTTGGGATCTAGGCTGAGGGCGCTGGATCATTGGACGGGTTATTTCCACCTCGTGTTGGTCCAACGGGATCATCTTGGGATCTATGCTGAGGGCGCTGGATCATAGGAATACTCTTGCTGTGTTAATGGAATCTCGTGGATTCGCATTATCGGATTCCGGTAGCGGAAGTCCGTGTGATGTATCTTGTTATGTATTGTTGATGCATATTTGATTCGTTTAAATGATACTTGTACTAGCATCGTTTTGCTAACCCCTTCGGGGGTGGACATTTGTTTTGATGTTCAGGTAGCCGAGGAGCAGGGAAAGCGACCCGCGATGCCGATGTGACGACGAAGGGTTGATGATGTTTGTTGTTGTTGGTGATTTGTCTTTCTTGGTTTGATTTTAGTACTCGAGTACGCGTGTCTTATTAATATCATTTCGATATGGTTGTATTAATTACTCGTTGAACCAGTTGTACGGTTTTGTAAACTTGAATTTCCGTGATATTGATGTCCTATATTTACATTTCTTTTAAATTAGCCTTGTAAATCCTTACTTAAAGGGTTTACGGCGCTGTAATTATTCCGAATATCTCGGGGTGTTACACGTAAGATCTACTAACGTACGCTATATGTCATGCATAGCGTACATAATCAGCATCCAGAGCTCACTGCCTCATTTCGTACCTGTATTACGTACGTAACACCTGTGCCATAGCGTACATAACATATAGTTGACTTGCTATAGTAATATACCCATTTAACGTACGTAATGAGCAATTTGTTGTGTACGTTAACCTCTTCGTTGACTTGCCTTTTGCACGCCAGCCGAAAGTTTCCGACCATGGGACCCACTTATCGGTCATAGCCTGATCCTGTCCAATTCTCTTCATAACATATGTTATGTACTCTACGTAACGTATGTTACTGCTGTGTCTTAACGTACGTAAGCTCATACGCTTAATGTACGCTGCGTTTGTATTGACAAAGTCCTCTGATTAGACGATTGCATCTCACCTGATATTTTAACGTACATAATGCATGATACATAATGTACGTTACGCTTAACAATGTAACGTACGTAAGCTTCTCAGCTTAATGTACGTAATGACTTCTGAACTTAGCCAAAAATAGCTGCTCCTGCTTGTCGTCTCAACATACCGAATACGTATACACGACATACTGAATACATATACTCGTCCCAATGATATACCCGATATCAGAATTAAAACAACCTAATACACGATGTCTTCAAATGCAATTGTCGACCAAGTACGACGATTATACCAATACAGATATCTTAGTCCTTCAATTATTTTATCCATATTGCACAGATTCCACACTGTGCAGTATAACTCGAATAAAATAACATTAAACAACCATAGTAAAAATTCAGGATATTACATACATCACCACTTAAATAAGTATCGTCCTCGAAACTTGCAATCCGGTCACAATCAAAAGTTCAACCACAATATCCAGAATCATCACGAAACCGATCAATCATCATCATTAAAGAATAATCAAGACAATATACTTACAAGTATATGAAGTCGATTATTTCCCGTGATTACTAGCAAATGATTCCCCTTCAAAGCCTCAACATGCTTACTATCACAATTTCATGAATTCAACAAAATGCGTCGTTATAACTCAATTATGGAATAATCTATCCGTGTCAAAGTCTGTCTGCCTGATCGCACAATCAAGTCCCAATTCTGATAAAAACCAATAATACACGATACATCCGTGAAACAACTGCCCAAAGCAATGACAACAAATCCCGAAACATCGACACAAAGTCCGAATGCTCATATGATCAACCAATAAATTAACCAAGAATATCATCGACATGATAAACTCCAATATGACCAACCAAAGGTCAAAACACAACCGAGAATATCATCCACGTGATAAACTCCAACATTACCAACGAACGATCAACAATAACCGAGAATACCCTCGCACGGTAAGCTCCAACACGATCAATACAGAACCACAGGGACAGATATACGAAAGAATAAATTACTCAAAACGTTACACAAATCACATACAGTGGATCTCAAAGAAACACACACGACTGTTGAACATACCCCTCGGGTGTACGAACAACCAGTCATAAACCGTCGAACATACTCAATCATACTCCAATCAATATGACTCAAAGTAAAAAATCATTATAGCAAAATCATGCTACTACCACACCAATGGATCCACATAGCACATATGCCCCAATTTCACAAAACCCGAAGTTCCAAAATCATATCCTGTATTGAGTCTACAACACGTGACATATTTCTTTTATCTGATCAACCAACCGGTCATCCTTAGATATCCAAACTACCATACTGAAGTTCGAATCTCCTTTCATCGTACCATTAATGTGTTATCTGGTATGTGAGTCTCACTCCGAACTTCACCATGATATGCATTATGTACTATGTTTGTACGTATACCAATCACATTTTCAAAACAGCTTTGAAATCATATAAACTGTCAATTAAAAATCCATTTCCGAAAGTTCTTTCAAGAATTTCAAAACTCAAAACATAAATTTTCGTAAGACCACAAAATCAATTTTCAAAAAGTTACACCGGCTCGCTTGTGTCAAGTTCTGGATGACAATTCTTTTCGAATACACACGATTAAATAAAATGAAATTATGCAAATGGTTGACCACATCCATACTCCTGTATATCAATTCGGCTCGTCACAAATTCCACTGACATTCGGTTGGAAAACCACACGATAGAATCCAAAATCTTATTATAGAGACTTTCTTAAAATCAGATTCCCCACATATGACTTGTTCTATCGGCCATTATTCCATTCTTCAACATCTCAACTATGCCATGATGAAACATGTTTTTAAAGACAACAATACTGTCTCTCAAAATAAATTTAAAAAATATATTTTCATGACAGCGAGCAAAATAGTTTATTCAAAATATATCATGTTGAAATGTATCATTTTCAAATGTAAGAAAAAAAAACAATTTCACACGTCTCAAAATGAACTAGGATAACTAAATGTTCCTCTCAACAATCCACAACATTTCTCCCAAATACACAACTCCATTTTTCCAAGTTTAACCGACATATTGATTCTCAATAATCATAGTTTCTCAAGATCATCAATTATGTCCCAACTATTATATTCTGTTACCTCATACTGTAACGCATAATATTTTCCCAAATCTCAAGGTACATCAACTTATAACTGAAAATAACCTAAAATCAATCCAAAAATCTAAATACTTAAAGATCGTGAAGCCGACGATTCCCCGTGATACTGGCACATGTCTCAACTCTAGAAAATACTCGATACAGATATTTTCAAAACATACATTTTGCATAATCAGTTCAACTTCAAATACGACACATCTCTTTCCAAAGGATCACGTTTATACCATTTGGATAAGTTTAAAACAACCACAGTACCACACTGGTAAACCACATAACACACAAGCCCGAGTGAACAACAAAAACCCAGGGCTCTAATAGTTGTCAACCGACAACTCAAATGACGTGACAAAAACATGACTCGACTCGAACCGATAGCCTAGGTTTTCACAACCTAAGCTCCGATACCATATTCTGTAACACCCCCAGAACCATCCAGGAACATTACAGCACCGTGGTCCCCGAAACGGAACCCACAAGGCTGAAAGACATTTTTACAAACATTTCATATACGCCTAAGCGGCGATGACGGTAAATATCTTTTAAAATATTCAAAGACTATAAAATCCATTTAACAATACCATTGTAAAATCTCTTTGAAAATACAAGGCCAAAATGCCAAACTCAACAGTTTCAAAAGTATACGTTAAGCCACCACTTACACGTATCGACAAAGTAGTTTAGAAAATGATTTTCCAAAATAACCCAAATTCGCAAAATACTAGCAACCCATTTAAAAACACACTCGCAGTGGATATAACAAATAACTAAAAATACTTTTGCAGCGGAAAATAACAACTAGTCAAAGTACTCGATTCACAAACACATGCCATAGCCAGTATCCTTCGGGAAGCTCATCTCTTCACGAACGCTACAAGCTCGATATCCCAAGAACCTAAAAAGAATGCCCACGACGGGGTCAACCATAATACTCAACAATGATAACGATCACATCACGTCAATAATTACATACCAATGAAAATACTAAGTAAGAATACTACCCATGTAATCTTACCATCTTAACTTTACTGGTTCGCGATAACCCTCATCAAAATAACCCTTATCATATTACACATCTCGTAATCTCGATTAACCAATAAACTCAAACATAACATCTATACTGTACCTCAAACAATTCCAAGATTCTCCAAACATCATCATAACCCGCAATACAGAAATATGCCAATTCTGACCAACTCGATCCATCGAATAACATCATCAAACCCCAACACGATAATAGATTACCCATCAAAAGATAACTACCAAAGGAAATACAGAACATACCTCAAGATACACAATGCCACGACAATCATGTCAGTCTAATCCGAGATCAGATCAATACAACATATGGACCTGGTCCTACAAGAGACCTACAAATGCATACTCATGTGATGACATCAATATGCCCACAAGAATAACAATAATATATACTCAATGGAAATTCGATGATCCATCGCACACAGCATAGATCCCAAGATGATCCTGTTAGACCAACATGAGGTGGATAACCAACAATATACATATGAACAACAACAACACATGAGCGCACACAGCTATAGATTCCCATGATGATCCCATTGGACCAACGAATAGTGGAAAACCCATCCAAAGATCCAGCGCACACAGCATAGATACCCAAGATGATCCCGTTGGACCAACACAAGGTGGACATACGACAACAATGCACAAATGCATATTAACGACAATACACAAATGCATGACAACAACAATATACGATTGTATCACTATATGATCGACACAAAATGACAAAAATGATTAGAGTACTTGTCCCGAGTCCTTCGAGAGCAATCTCAATGTCAAAACCATCACCAACAATTTCCTCAATATTCGGCAAAAGTACCATAGACTATAGATAACTCATATCCTCGTCTTTACCATAATGTATCCTCGATACCCAAGTATACCAATAACAAATGTAAATCATATACATTATGATTTAATTCACAAAATCAGAACACAACGTACAATCCCAAATCTCCAGAGTTCACAATTAAAATCATTGATATACGAATAATAAACGAATGAAACTGAAAGCATTTATTAAATAGTAGAAACTGAGCAAGTAATAACTTGCCTCGATACGATACGATGATAGTGAAGCCGCTACCAATTCCTTGCCTTCGTCTACAAGCTCCTTGGTCTCGGCCAAAGCAATTCCTCAACATACTCGAACTCGACCGCAACATATTATTCTAGTCAACGATCAATTATCACAACCCATTGAAGTAATCAATAAACAACAATCCGATAACAATCAATAACCGACATAGCCAAGCAATCAAACTCAACGGTTCAACGATACCTCGATAATATACAAAACCAAATAATCCAACTCAACAAATACGAACTCATATCTACAATACAAACCACAACTCGATGATCATAATTAACAATCAATATAACCGATCAACAAACCCAATGGTTCCACAATACCCCGATTAAACACAAATCTGAACAACCTGAATCAATCAATCACGAATCCATAACCACAATATGATTCCATAATCCGATAATCATATCAATTATCAACTCATCCCGGTAACAAGGATTACATAACATACTCTATTCCAAATTCAACCTCCTAGATGAATTAACAAGATTCCTCCTTGTTCATAATTGTAAATTCACGCTAAAATAATACGACCGACATAATCGACAATCCAAACTATCCAAATAGTTCAATACCATTGATAATCATGTTCTAAGATTAACCATAATCTTTACGGATTCATCCTCATCATCATGATTCATATTTCATCAAGAACATATGAAATCAACTACTACAATCAACATAATATTGGTTTTAATTATCAAATCCATGTTTATAATAAAAACCATTATATATCCCACCACATATTCCTCTTTGATGTGATATATATCAAGAACACCAAGAACACCATGATTCCATAAACATGTTCATAACAAACAACATATTAAAGACATATATCATCATATTCTTCAACATACAATTCACATAACCTCAAGAATCACAACACCACCACCATAACCATCATCATATGAAGAACATATCAACAACAACATCAAAATCCAAAATTAAAGAGAGGGGTTATCCAACATACCTATTAAAGAAGAACCACAACATTCAAAGACTTCAATAAACATCAAGGATTCCAAACCTCAAGCTTTTAATCAAACCATCAAGGTCTCAACCAAGGTGGAAGGGTCAGGAATAGGCTTAGAAGTGAAGAGGGACGAAGTTTGGGAGGAAGATATCTGTTTCTTCTCGTGAAGAAATGAAAGACGGATCCTTATTTTATAACCTGCACAGATCATTACGTACGTTAACACCCAACACCAATGTACGTAAGACCTACTAACGTATGCTACATGTCATACATAGCGTACATAATCAGCATCCAGAGCTCAGTGCCTCATTTCGTACCTGTATTACGTACGTAACACCTGTGCCATAGCGTACGTAACATAGAGTTGACTTGCTATAGTAATATACCCATTTAACGTACGTAATGAGCAATCTGTTGTGTACGTTAACCTCTTCGTTGACTTGCCTTTTGCACGCCAGTCGAAAGTTGTCGACCATGGGACCCACTTGTCGGTCATAGCCTAATCCTATCCAATACTCTTCATAACGTACGTTATGTACTCTACGTAACGTACGTTACTGCTGTGTCTTAACGTTTGTAAGCTCATACACTTAACGTACGCTATGTTTGTATTGACAAAATCCTCTGATCAGACGACTGCATCTCATCTGATATTTTAACATACGTAATGCATGATATATAACATACATTACGCTTACCAACTTAACGTACGTAAGCTTCTCAGCTTAACGTATGTAATGGCTTCTGAACTTAGCCAAAAATAGCTGCTCCTACCTGTCGTCTCAGCATACCGAATACATATACACGACATACTGAATACATATACTCGTCCCAATGATATACCCGATATCAGAATTAAAACAACCCGATACACGATGTGTTCAAATGCAATTGCCGACCAAGTACGACGATTATACCAATACAGATGTCTCAGTCCTTCAATTATTTTATCCATACTATACAGATTCCACACAGTACAATATAACACGAATAAAATAACATTAAACACCATAGTAGAAATTCAGGATATTACATTTGTGACTAACAAAACAAAACTGAGCCAGTATACCAGCCAAACTAGTTGCACGTAGAGGCAGTGGCGGAAGCAGAACATTTACTCAGGAGGGTCCGTAACTATAGAAATTATGGACATCGGACAACTATATATATATATATATATAGCTTCCCCTATTTTATAGGGGAATTTGCCTCCGCCAGAGGGGTCCATGGACTCCCTTGGACCCCCCTCCCTCCGCCACTGCATAGAGGTGTTGACTTCCCACCCATATTTGGCCTGATGAATAAAAATAACCCTGGAGTGCAATTGATGCCATCTTCTACAAGAATAATCTCATTAGGCACAGGTGTCCCCCCACCCTCACGGAGGGCAAGGGCATAAGGATGTCATAGCCCTCTGATGCTATTTGGTCTGGCTCCTCTCAGACGCAGCCCTTGGCATATCCCGACAGGACTAGTGCGGCGCCCTCGCAGCTCGTCGCCCGTCCCGGTTGGGTGGGGCCTGGTTTTGCTCCGATTAATTATTTTCCGGTATTAATTGATTTTGGGACTCCTCCTAAAACCTTCTGGAATGCTTGAGAAGCAGGTCAATGAGTCCTATTTTAATTGAGATTCTTATCTCCTTGACCTACTCCACACCTATAAATACAACCCCATACATATAAGAAAATTACACCTCATATTACAATACAAATCGTGCATCTCTCTCTTTCTCTCATTGTCCTCGATTTTATCCATCTTATGTACTAGAATTTTAGGATAAGTTCGTCCATTGACCGATCAGGACTCATTCGCTAGGTTGATTGGATTTGAAGCTCCGATACGATACAGAGTGATTGTAGCATGGGAGGTTCATGACCATAGATCCTGAGTGGCTTTACGGGGTAATAAGAATCTTAAAAGAAGAGTTCGATCGCTTCGACTATTTCTCCATTGACTAGTTATAGTTATTTTAATTTAATAAATCTGTTGTTTAGTTCAAATTACCCCGTATATCCAATAATTTTATTGTGTCCCCAATAGTTTTAAGATTCTTATTTGTAATTTCGACTAATAGCAACATAGAAAATCTTATTGGATCATCTGTCGTTGTCATCGATGCTGATCTGCCACCGCCACCATCTTTGTTGCCAGATCAATCGCGGCCTCTGCCGGCGTTGCCTCCAGGACTATTTTGATGGGATCAGTCTTGGTGGGCCAATCCTTTAAATCGGCCTATGGCACTAGTTAGAGGTGGGCAAAAAAACCAAAACCGAAACTGAAACCGAAAAAAAAAACGAAACCGGAACCGATCAAAATCGGTTTTTGACCAAAACCGGTTCGGTTTTGATACAAACCGCCGGTTTGTAAGTGGTTGCCGAGTGTACCGTTGAAAACCGGTCCGGGTCGGTTTTTTGGGAACCGGTTTGTGAAACCGGTTTGGAAAAACCGGTTAGATTGTGACCGTTTGTAACACCCCCAATCCACTCAGGGATATTACACGCCGTAGACCCTCTCCTCGAGGATCTACCAGGCTGGTAACAACATTTAACATCTCGACAATGCCTTCAAGGCAAAATGACTCAGTAGACCGATTTGGTCTTTCAATAAATACATACAACTCAATTCCAAACACATACCCACGCAGGGGTCAAAATACAATAAACTCCCGTACAACGGGGAAAAGATACTGCAGCGGAAAAGAAAATACAGCTAGACCAGTACGACATCAACGGATCCTCGTGTGATTAGTATCGTTCATCTTTCATCATCCTTCGTGCCGACTCTGTGCTATGCTCCAAAACCTGAATGCAAAAATAGACATCCACCCCCCGAATACTCGGGGGTTAGCAAAACTCCACTGTTTTGCTAGTGCAAGTATAAAATACGAAAACGAGCCATACATATCATACTCCACGAAACATGTTAATCATAAACATACTTCCCGAGGTGATTCACTTAATCAAACGATTAAATCGAAAGATAGGGTAAACCCGATATACATCTGTGAAAAAAAAACATTTTACAACCTCGGGAGTTTTGAATACATTGGGATTTAAGAATTTCTCAAACCTTTCAAAAACCTTTAGGGACACAGCCCAAAAATCATTTTCCCAAAACATAAATTCGATAACAACAAATGGGGTCCATGACCCGATCATACCATAATAACCTGTTTCCACAGATTATTCGCGTCCCGTGCTAGCAAGCCACGGACCTCAGATGCTCCCGTAGAACAAACCCGAGTGAATAACCCACAGGGAAACTATATCAAATCACATGTCACCGTAACCGCAGTCACGCGACTACAAGCACATATACGTGCATAATCAAACCACAACCATAAGTTATCCCGGCATCGTGCTAACAAGCCACGAACCTCGGAGTCCCCGCAAGACATACCCGATGATAACCCCACAAGTTATCTCGGCATCGGGCTAACAAGCCACGAACCTCGGAGTCCCCGCAAGACATACCCGGATTGGATAACCCTACGGTCACGCCCGACCCATACTAGCAAGTATGGATCCCATAGATTCAACAATCCTACCCGGAGGCACATCACATACATCAAGCACCCAACAATAATCACTTGTCAAGCCAAACAACATTAAGTATCACAACCTCCTTTCAAGGAGTAACAACTAATATCACACACATTACGTTCTTACCGAACAAGTACACAATAACAATACGTAATCCCCGGCAAAGGATTACGGTCTATCAAACTCACTCGAAGTGATCATATTATCTTTAAACATACAAAACCAACACACATATTCCGAGAACACATATTCACGAAGTATACGAATTATCGTTGAAAGACAACATTTATCGAGAACATACCAATTCCTTTTTACGTTCATTAAATATTGGATTTCGCATAAAATCATTTATCAAGAATTATATCAACGAAACATGAAATGTATGGGCAAGATACTTGCCTCAAAACTACTGCAACAAGATGACGGATAGGACGCGGTCGAATAACTCCGAACCCCCGAACAATATCAAGAACGCGATAGCACCACGAGTATTACGAGAATAACACCACACGAATCATCAATCACCAAACGGAATTCAACATCGGAATCCTCGAACACCTATAAACCTCCGGAAATAACAATAACACATGGTTACGACGAGAATCAAGGCCAAAACAACGGAAATCCCAACAAACTATCGAAGGGAAACTCATTGGGACATTTAATCGAACACTAAATGTTCAATAATTCCCAAGAACACTCGAATCGTCAATCGAGTTAAACAAACTCGATATATGGATATACAACCCATAGAACACGATTAATAACATCATACTACACCAACCGATGTATCAAAATCGGATTATAAACGAAATCAAGAACAATTTCTCCAAAAAGTCAACTTGAAGGATAATCAAGAAATATACCTTGATTCGACGAAATACACGGATTAGATGTTGATATAATCAACAAGGATCTTCCAAAATGCCTTGGAAATGATTAGAATCGGACAAGAACTCGATTTCGAGCCTCCGTCGCGTACGCCGAAAAAGGAAGAAAAATCGCGTAGAAGTGAATCGCCGAGCTGTGCTATATATAGCCGGCAGGGTTACTGGCCAGAATCGGCAGCCTTACGGCCGTAACTCGGACACATTACGGCCGTACTCGCAGCCTTACGGCCGTAACCGCATTCGCTGTAAAATCGCCAAAGACCAAATGACACTTACGGCCGTAACTCGCACACCTTACGGCCAGAATCGGCCACAAAATCCGCCTGCCAGACGCCGTACCCGATCACGCTTACGGCCGTAACTCGACACCTTACGGCCAGAATCGCACCTTACGGCCAGAATCGCCAGCCAGTGCCCTGCCCGGCCGTGACTGGCCGTGGCCACTCCGACGGCTTGACGACCGAAACCCGAACTCGAGTAAAAATCGAAGATACGGTTACGAAGTACTCGCAAAGACGAATCCAAGCACTAAGAGAACACACAATTCCGACCATCCGAAGTGTCGGAATTCGACAATGGAAGTAATTACCCCAAACTTTGGGAAATTACAAAAATGGCCCAAAACGTCCGAAAATCACGATACGTGATCGAAACACCGAACCAAAGCTCGCAACATGAATAATAACATTAAATGAACTTGCGAGAAACTCGAAACAATAGTTTCGGACGAGATTCGCAAGAATCGAGCTCAAGTGCGGAAAAGTCGCTAAAAAGCACGGAACTCAACAAAACGACACCGAAACGAACTCGGATGACAAAAAGTTCAGAATTAATCATTCTTGGAATGACGAAACGGTCATGAGCGAGCCGTCAAAACGGACTTCCGCCAAAAAAGAAAATTACCGAAATTCGAAATTGCGGATATTACATTCTACCCTCCTTAAAAGAAGTTTCGTCCCGAAACTTAAAATAAGTAGGGAGAAGCAATATCCCGCCAGGAAAACTCAACGATATACACAAGAAACGCGTAACTTACGCCCATCGGCGAAACGTTACAAGCAACGCAAAGGAATATACGGCGTGAAAACACGCTCCACGACGACTAACACAACGTCACCGGTAGAGACATGATAAAATCAACAAGTGACACACGTCATCAAGTAGATAATACAATCAAGTCAATTATCCGAACAATCACAAAACACTAAGCACCGTGCACAGTCGAGAAAACGAAAAATAAACACAAAACGATCCACTTCGAATAAAAGAACTTAATCTCCGAGATTCGAAACAACTGGGTAAGGAAATAACATAACATTCAACTGATAGACCACGCCCCTCAGGGATTCCTCGGAGTCGGTCCTGATTTCAGTGCTCAAATCCGTGCCTCGAAAGGCTCGGTGACCAACTCGCAAAACTGAACTCGGTGTCCCTCAAGCCCGCACTTGTAACACATTACTGGCGGAGAAGGACAATGTGCACGGACATGCCCTGCCACATTGTAGTTAAAACACCTCCTGGCCTTACCAGGAGTCAAAGCAGAAGACTTGGAACTCTCAGTCCCACGCAACGAGCGACAGAGCTTCACAGCCGAAAGACTACGACGTTGCGAACTAGAAACACCAACTCCTGCACTATCCACCAGGTCATTGGACTTCCTATGCTTCTTCGACTCGGGCACACGCTCCGACGATAAAGAAGCTAGTTCACGGGCCAAGGCTCGATCTTGGTAGTCCATCAACTAAGTTCAAGTGTTTACAGACATATACACGCGAATATATGGCTTCATTCGTCTGTCATTATGAAAGATCCTCTCTTCCTCGGTTCTCACCCGATCTAGCACATAACTGAGTTGTTTGCTATAGTCGATGATAGCCTGTGACACCGAAACACCTTGTGGTTACGCCGAATAAAATTCGTGAATCCTCTGCTCTCTAATCGGTTTCGGACGTAACTCGGCTTCCATGAATGCCTGGAACTCTGCCCACGTGACATCACGATCATGAGGCTTAACAGCCTCCCACCAATTAGCGGCATCTTTGTCAAGAAGGTACTGCGCAATAGGTACCTTCCGTTCTTCAGGACAATCAACAGCCTCAAATATCTTTTCCAACTGGAAAAGCCAACCATCCCAGCCCAACGCATCCGCAATACCGGCGAATCGAGGGGGATTCATACGAATTACCACAAGCCACCGGGTTTGCACCAGTGTTCTGAGTCACATCTGTAATGCGCTGAACTGCCTGAGTTAACTGAGTCATCTGTGTAGCTACCTGCTGCAAAATAGTAGCGACACCAATACCGGCATCATCACCGGCAGCATGATCTCGACTACGCGTCTGATTGCCACGACCACGACCTCGGCCCCTCGGCATACTGAATAAGTAATTCCACAGCACAACAGAAAAATCATAACACATATCACATACAATGATTTCCATCGTAAAGCAACAGGCATACTAAAATCATAGCAACGACGGTATCGTTCAAAGAATCTCGACGGCCCGAACGATAACCAAAGACATAATCACAAAACATCATGGAATAATCACACATATACACGAACGTACCAACCCAAGCTTCAATTTCACACTCGTGTCAACACGCAAATCACCACGAGGCGATAAACAAGAATTATCGGTTCACACCTCTCACAGAGGGCTAGTATAACAATTGCGTGGCAACGCCTCAACGTTCATGCCACCAACTCGATCATACTCGAAGCTAACATCATAACGACAACGCGAACATCATACATACATACCGGCCCTCAAACGGGAATGGATAGGTTTTAAAAACGAAAACCTACTTTTGAAAATAGTTTGGAAACACCAGTTGATCTTGAGTATCACTTTACAAAAAGTAGTGTAAACATTGTTATCGAGACCTTGAAAATCATCTTGCAAAAATGAGGACATCTTTTCTTAGTGAAAAACTTTCAGAATATTCGACCTCGGGTCTAAGTAAAAGTGTTTATAAAACATTGAAAATATCTCAAAACATTTTGGGTCCTCGAGGTAGAAGAATTTTGAAACATATTGTGGCACCTTGGATATACCACGAGAAAATAATTCATTTTAAACGTACTTCTCGAAATATAATTTCAAAGATACACAAGGTTTTAGAAAATAAATCAATGGTCTAGAATGCCCCAAAAAAATTCAGTAATTACACGGAACATTATAGCGCCGTGGGTCCCGCTACCGGAACCCACCAGGATAAAACCATTTACAAAAACGCCAAAAAGGCCGATGACGGTAATATTTCAAAAACTCACAAAAGCCATTTACAAAATACTAAATATCGTCATAAGAATTTCGCCAAAATGATCAAGGCCACAATGCCAAAAACTCGGTTAAGGGAATCGATTTTCGAAATAAAACTCGGTCGGAAAAATACCGAAAGTCATTACAAAAGAACTCACGCAGCGGATAAAAGAAATACAGTTCAACATGCACAATCCAGCAACATTACTCCTCATATGAACGAAATATGAGAGTCGAATAACCACATATCACGAAATCAAAATCCATAAGAGGATTCCGTCACTTAACAAATAATCATAAAAATAGCTCGTGTCACACGAGGCACAACACCAAGAAGGGAGACTTACATTCACAGGTCGCACGAAGATGATGATCGCCCACGATACTAATCACGACCAACCAACTCAGACGACGCGTCGCGACACGACTCAGTCAGATAAAATCCGACGAGACAAAAACTCAATAGACACCACTGACCCGACAGCCTAGGTTTCCACAACCTAAGCTCCGATACCATTCTGTAACACCCCCAATCCACTCAGGGATATTACACGCCGTAGACCCTCTCCTCGAGGATCTACCAGGCTGGTAACAACATTTAACATCTCGACAATGCCTTCAAGGCAAAATGACTCAGTAGACCGATTTGGTCTTTCAATAAATACATACAACTCAATTCCAAACACATACCCACGCAGGGGTCAAAATACAATAAACTCCCGTACAACGGGGAAAAGATACTGCAGCGGAAAAGAAAATACAACTAGACCAGTACGACATCAACGGATCCTCGTGTGATTAGTATCGTTCATCTTTCATCATCCTTCGTGCCGACTCTGTGCTATGCTCCAAAACCTGAATGCAAAAATAGACATCCACCCCCCGAATACTCGGGGGTTAGCAAAACTCCACTATTTTGCTAGTGCAAGTATAAAATACGAAAACGAGCCATACATATCATACTCCACGAAACATGTTAATCATAAACATACTTCCCGAGGTGATTCACTTAATCAAACGATTAAATCGAAAGATAGGGTAAACCCGATATACATCTGTGAAAAAAAACATTTTACAACCTCGGGAGTTTTGAATACATTGGGATTTAAGAATTTCTCAAACCTTTCAAAAACCTTTAGGGACACAGCCCAAAAATCATTTTCCCAAAACATAAATTTGATAACAACAAATGGGGTCCATGACCCGATCATACCATAATAACCTGTTTCCACAGATTATTCGCGTCCCGTGCTAGCAAGCCACGGACCTCAGATGCTCCCGTAGAACAAACCCGAGTGAATAACCCACAGGGAAACTATATCAAATCACATGTCACCGTAACCGCAGTCACGCGACTACAAGCACATATACGTGCATAATCAAACCACAACCATAAGTTATCCCGGCATCGTGCTAACAAGCCACGAACCTCGGAGTCCCCGCAAGACATACCCGATGATAACCCCACAAGTTATCTCGGCATCGGGCTAACAAGCCACGAACCTCGGAGTCCCCGCAAGACATACCCGGATTGGATAACCCTACGGTCACGCCCGACCCATACTAGCAAGTATGGATCCCGGAGATTCAACAATCCTACCCGGAGGCACATCACATACATCAAGCACCCAACAATAATCACTTGTCAAGCCAAACAACATTAAGTATCACAACCTCCTTTCAAGGAGTAACAACTAATATCACACACATTACGTTCTTACCGAACAAGTACACATAACAATACGTAATCCCGCAAAGGATTACGGTCTATCAAACTCACTCGAAGTGATCATATTATCTTTAAACATACAAAACCAACACACATATTCCGAGAACACATATTCACGAAGTATACGAATTATCATTGAAAGACAACATTTATCGAGAACATACCAATTCCTTTTTACGTTCATTAAATATTGGATTTCGCATAAAATCATTTATCAAGAATTATATCAACGAAACATGAAATGTATGGGCAAGATACTTGCCTCAAAACTACAGTCGCAACAAGATGACGGATAGGACGCGGTCGAATAACTCCGAACCCCCGAACAATATCAAGAACGCGATAGCACCACGAGTATTACGAGAATAACACCACACGAATCATCAATCACCAAACGGAATTCAACATCGGAATCCTCGAACACCTATAAACCTCCGGAAATAACAATAACACATGGTTACGACGAGAATCAAGGCCAAAACAACGGAAATCCCTGTAACACCCCCAAATCCGCTCAGGGATATTACACGCCGTAGACCCTCTCCTCGAGGATCTACCAGGCTGATAACTAAAATCAAACATCTAAACCTCACCTTTAAGGCTAAAATGACTCAGTAGACCGATTTGGTCTTTCAACAAATACATACAACTCAATTCCAAACACATACCCACGCAGGGGTCAAAATACAATAAACTCCCGTACAACGGGGAAAAGATCTCAGCAGTAAAAGAAAATACAACTAGACCAAAACGACGTCAACAGATCCTCGTGTGATTAGTATCGTTCATCTTTCATCATCCTTCGTGCCGACTCCGTGTTATGCTCCAAAACCCGAATGCAAAATAGACATCCACCCCGAATACTCGGGGTTAGCAAACTCCACCGTTTTGCTAGTGCAAGTACAAGTGCAAAAATACGAGCCATACAATACAAGTTCCAAGAACAATGATAATCAGAATCCTCAAAGATCCAAACGTAAAGAAAAGTACTTCCGAGGCAAGAGTTTGGGTAAACATTTCCAAAACCGAAAGATCGCAAATAAGGGAAACAATTTACAAAAGCTTTAAAATGCCATCGAGAGTTTTAATAGAAAACAATTTAGATTATAAAATCTTTCTCTTTCCAAAATCAATAGTGGTCACAACCCGAAAGGTTTTGTTTTCGCAAATAGGAAATCACCAACAATTTACGGTCGAGCCCAACATCACGTGTCCTCAACGGACGTAAAATCAACGAAACATAATCACGCACGCACATCGCCTAGACCGGGACGATACCACCGACATCCCACTCGAGGCCTCGAAGGACCCTCCCGAGTCGGCTAGCGAAACAAATCACACACATCTCACGGTTGGATCAATCGCTTGTTGCATCTGGCCACATGATCACATGCCATGTGCCACCGTAGATTATCTCGAGCTCTCACGGTTGGATCAATCACTTGTTGCATCCTCGCCACATGATCACATGCCATGTGCCACCGTAGACCTTCAACCATATCCACACATTCACACAAATAACATATCACATCAAGGATATTCAAACAATTCGCCTGCAGGCATCAAACACTTAGCAAAACACCACGTCAATTCACAACGCACCGAAATGAAATAATATACGCCACACACAATACCAAGTGCAACATGAACACCAAGCATATACATAGAATTCACATAGTTATTCACGAACCACACCAATCACAAAACACACACGGTTTTGAAAGGGGCCTTTAACGAGGCTAACCAAATCTTTTGAAAACTCATTTCAAACAAACAAACAAACCAAGACGATCACCAATCATCATATCCGCGAAACAAGAAATGTATGGACAAGGTACTTGCCTCGAATAAGAACAACGCGGAGAATCGACCAAGTAGGTTGGCCCGAACCGACTACGAACCCGCCGACTCCACCGAACGCCAACTCACGTTCATAAACTACGAAGGACAAATAATAACAATGAAATGAATTCCATAACACGACTCAAAGCCGTTGAATTCAAAGAACGAATGACGAAAGTTCACGGATTTCCCAAAACGGCCAAGAACACGATTCGTTGGTCAAAACCCGAAAACGGAATTCCAAGTTGAAATATGGATATACAATCCATAGAATATGTTTAACAACATCATTTAACCATAATCGATCCATCGAAAACGGATGAAAACGAGATCGGGACAAATCCCCCAAAAAGTCAATTCAAGGAAATCAAGAAATATACTTGATTCGACGAAGAACAATGGATTAAATGATGTTAAACACAAGAATACTATCAAGATTAATCATACCCATCATGAATTAATCAACAACACGGAACGAATCGGACGAAAATGCAAAAATCCCCAAATTCACGAAATTAGGTTCTAAGGAAGATTACCTTGATTATTGAATCAAAGGTTGATAACGGACGATCGATTGATGTTATGAACTCAAGGACTTCATGGATTTGTTGTTAAACAACATGGCTTGTCGCCCATGAATCGCCACTCGCGGATGGAAAAGGAAGGAAATGAAAACGAAGTGAAATGTGATCGCCACCATATTTATCTCGGGCACTTAGCGTGCGCTAGCCTTCCCGACTAGCGTGCGCTATCGGCCAGATCGCCGAGTACCTCGCCAGTGGCCCACATGACCGGAATCACCGACCAACCCCGCCGACCAACCTGCCGACCCAACTCCCGCTAGCGTGCGCTACGGCCGGATGCTCGCGCGCTAGCCGACTGCCCAAGAGCCACCGGATCGAATCGCCTGCCAGTAACGACGCTAGCCGGCCGGCGGCGCTACGCCGCGCCGACTAGCGCACGCTACGCTCAAGCGTGGCGCTACCCGCCGATCTGGACCGAGTCCGTAACCTCGAAACCCCATCGCCTGTGCCCGAGCACAGACGCTAGTTACCCGGCACAGGCGCTACACTGCCAAGAAGCGCACAGCTTTCCGGCCAGAAGGCGTGCGCTTACGCGGTTCCTCGCGCACCGTCCGGCCGGTGCCCGCAATCGTCCGGCGATCCCGCAACCGTCCGGCGATCCCGAAACCGCGAGGGCTCGACGACCCGATTTCCGAAAACGTACGGAACGAACACGACGAAAAGTTCGCGGACAACATAAACGACTCGAAATGAAAGCGTAATACCATAATTAGTCATACGCGACCAAGAAACGGGTCGAGACAACAATTACAGATACGGATACCCGTAACTTTCAAGAAATTACAAAATGGCCCAAACGCCTAAATCACGATACGTGATCGAATAACCAAACCGAAGTTCACAACACGTCTAACAAAGTTAAACGGACTTGGGAAACTCAAACAACATTTGGACGAGATTCGCAAGAATCGAACTCAAGTGCGGAAAAGTCGCTAAAAAGCACAGAACTCAACGAAACGACACCGAAACGAACTCGGATGTCAAAAAGTGTAGAATTAATCATTCTCAGAATGACGAAACGGACATGAGCGAGTCGTCAAAACAGACTTCCGCCGAAAAAAAAAGAAATTACCGGAAATCGAAAATTGCGGATATTACATTCTACCCTCCTTAAAAGAAGTTTCGTCCCGAAACTTAAAACAAGTAGGGAGAAGAAATATTCCGCCAGGAAAAACTCAACGAGATACACAAGAATGCGTAACTAACGCCCAACGGCGAAATGTTACAAACAACGCAAAGGAGTATACGGCGTGAAAACACGCTCCACGGCGACCAACACAACGTCGCCGTTAGGGATATAATAAAAACCAACAAGTGACAAACGTCATCAAACGGATAATATAGCTAAGTCAATTATCCGACAATCACAAAACACAATGAACGAAAATCAATATGATTGACCAACCCAACGGTACATCAATCAAAACGCGAGTCAACCGCTGAACAAACACGAAATCCCACCGCCTAAGGGCTGGAAGATCGAAAACGAAACTAATTTCCCGAACTGAAGGGAATTACGAAGGAGCCTGAATGTTCGCCAATCACGGAACGAGGTCAATATAAACCGAACAATCAAACGATCAAACCACAACGATCGAGACAACAAAGATCGAAGAATCATGTTCGAATCACAAAGAACAATAAAGTTCAAACAACAACTCCAAGGTTCACATCTCGACTCGAGACAATATATGATCCGGTGAAAACAACAACGTATGCATTCACATAAGATCCACATGAAAGGGAATAGCAATAGAAAAGTCACAACGACAAACGAGTTATTAGAAATAATACCACACTCGTTCGATCAACAAAAGCAAGGAGCAGGACAAGCTCAGAAATGTCAACGAACATAAACGAGTCGACAGAGTCGAAAATGTAAAAGTTCAAGATCCAGTCCACTTCGAATAAAAGAACTAGTAGAACCAAAGATGTTACTTCGAACAAGGTTCACAAGAATCGAACCGAATTCGGAAAGTGACAATGATAACAGATTGACCCAAAACAAGATCACGGCTCGTTCGAATGATGAACCCGAAATACAAAACAAGTTCGAGACGGTATCAACGAACACGAGCGAATCGATAGACTGGAGAAAGAGAAAATACGAAGTCTAAAAACAACACGGGTACTACATTCGACCTCTTATAAAAGAAGGTCGCCCCGCAACTCACAACAGCAAAATCAAGGTGACGACACAACAAGCAACCGGCGAAACATCCTTCAAAGGCCTCTCAAAGCCGATTCGATATCTCGTGTGAAGTTCGCGCCCGAAAGACTCGGAACCCAACTCGCAAAACTAGATCTGTGACGAGAAAGATAATTGGTACGTGCATGCCCCGACACCACGGTTGAAACACCTCGGCTCGGCATACCGAAAATACAACTACTCGATACAATGGATTAAAACACCGCAAAACAACATACCGAGATGCCAACTCGGCATAACATATCAACGCATACAAAAATCACAACAACAACGGCATCATTCAAGATTACAACATCCCGAACGGACCATCACACAATCACAAACATCATGAAACAATCACCCATGTGTATAACGCATAAAAATCCAGGCTTTAACAACCCACACTAGTGCGACAATACGCAAATCGCCACGAGGCGATAAACAGTAAACACCAGTTCACACCTCTCACAGAGGGCCAACAAAACATATGCGTGGCGAACGACTCGACACTCACGCCACCAATTCAATCACAATTCGGGGTTGACACCGTAACGAAAGTTCGAAAACCATACACGCATTTCCGGTCCGCAAACAGGAATGATAGGTTTTAAAAGCGAGAACCACCTTTTGAAAACAGTTTGGAAACAACAGTTGATCTTGAGTATCATTTTACAAAAAGTAGTGCAAACACCATTATCGAGACTTTGAAAATCATCTTGCGTTTGAACAAAAATGAGGACACCTTTCCTTTAGTGAAAAACTTTCAAAAATATTCGACCCTTGGGTCTAAGCAACTGCATTTGAAAATATCTCAAAAATATTTTTGGTCCTCAACCGAAAATTTTTTGAAATGTATTGCGGCATTAGAAAACACCTTGAAAACACCGCAAGAAAATAATTCGTTTTAAAAGTACGTCTCGAATTTTAATTTTCTAAGATACTCAAGGTTTTCAAAAATAATTCAATGGGTTAGAATGCCCCAAAATTTTCGTAATTACAAGGAACAATATAGCGCCGTGGTCCCGCTAGGAACCCACCAGCTAAAAACCAATTACAAGAATGCCCAAAAAGGTCGATGACGGTAGTACTTATCAAAACTCACAAAATCATTTGAAAACACCCAACTATCACAAACGGTCAAGGCCAACAACTCGGTTAAAGGAATCGATTTTCAAATAAAATTGATCGGAAGATACCGAAAGCTATCACAAAGGAACTCACGCAATGGAAAAAAGAAATAGAGTCCAACATGCACAATCCAAAGAACTACTCCTCACATGAAAGAAATATGAGAGTCAAATAGTCACGTATCAAGAAATCAAAATACATAAGAGGATTAGTCACTTAGCAAATAAATCATAAAAATAGCTCGTGTCACACGAGGCACAACACAAAGAAGGGAGACTTACAACACAGTGTCGCACGAAGATGATGATCGCCCACGATACTAATCACGACCAACAAACTCGCACGACGCGTCGCGACACGACTCGGATAAAATCCGACGAGACAAAAACTCGATAGACACCATCGACCCGACACCTAGGTTTCCACAACCTAAGCTCTGATACCATTTATGTAACACCCCCAAATCCGCTCAGGGATATTACACGCCGTAGACCCTCTCCTCGAGGATCTACCAGGCTGATAACTAAAATCAAACATCTAAACCTCGCCTCTAAGGCTAAAATGACTCAGTAGACCGACTTGGTCTTTCAACAAATACATACAACTCAATTCCAAACACATACCCACGCAGGGGTCAAAATACAATAAACTCCCGTACAACGGGAAAAGATCTGCGGCGGAAAAGAAAATACAACTAGACCAAAACGACGTCAACGGATCCTCGTGTGATTAGTATCGTTCATCTTTCATCATCCTTCGTGCCGACCACGTGTTATGCTCCAAAACCCGAATGCAAAATAGACATCCACCCCGAATACTGGGGTTAGCAAACTCCACTGTTTTGCTAGTGCAAGTACAAGTGCAAAAATACGAGCCATACAATACAAGTTCCAAGAACAATGATAATCGGGAATCCTCAAAGATCCAAACGTAAAGAAAAGTACTTCCCGAGGCAAGAGTTTGGGTAAACATTTCCAAAACCGAAAGATCGCAAATAAGGGAAACAATTTACAAAACAGCTTTAAAATGCCATCGAGAGTTTTAATAGAAAACAATTTAGGATTATAAAATCCTTCTCTTTCCAAAATCAATAGTGGTCACACCAAAGGTTTTGTTTTCGCAAATAGGAAATCACCAACAATTTACTGGTCGAGCCCAACATCACGTGTCCTCAACGGACGTAAAATCAACGAAACATAATCACGCACGCGCATCGCCTAGGACCGGGACGATACCACCGACATCCCACTCGAGGCCTCGAAGGACCCTCCCGAGTGGCTAGCGAAACAAATCACACACATCTCACGGTTGGATCAATCGCTTGTTGCATCCTGGCCACATGATCACATGCCATGTGCCACCGTAGATTATCTCGAGCTCTCACGGTTGGATCAATCACTTGTTGCATCCTGGCCACATGATCACATGCCATGTGCCACCGTAGACCTTCAACCATATCCACACATTCACACAAATAACATATCACATCAAGGATATTCAAACAATTCGCGGAGAGGCATCAAACACTTAGCAAAACACCACGTCAATTCACAACGCACCGAAATGAAATAATATACGCCACACACAATACCAAGTGCAACATGAACACCAAGCATATACATAGAATTCACATAGTTATTCACGAACCACACCAATCACAAAACACACACGGTTTTGAAAGGGGCCTTTAACGAGGCTAACCAAATCTTTTGAAAACTCATTTCAAACAAACAAACAAACCAAGACGATCACCAATCATCATATCCGCGAAACAAGAAATGTATGGACAAGGTACTTGCCTCGAATAAGAACAACGCGGAGAATCGACCGAAGTAGGTTGGCCCGAACCGACTACGAACCCGCCGACTCCACCGAACGCCAACTCACGTTCATAAACTACGAAGGACAAATAATCACAATGAAATGAATTCCATAACACGACTCAAAGCCGTTGAATTCAAAGAACGAATGACGAAAGTTCACGGAGTTCCCCAAAACGGCCAAGAACACGATTCGTTCCACAAACCCGAAAACGGAATTCCAAGTTGAAATATGGATATACAATCCATAGAATATGTTTAACAACATCATTTAACCATAATCGATCCATCGAAAACGGATGAAAAAGCGAGATCGGGACAAATCCCCAAAAAGTCAATTCAAGGAAATCAAGAAATATACTTGATTCGACGAAGAACAATGGATTAAATGATGTTAAACACAAGAATACTATCAAGATTAATCATACCCATCATGAATTAATCAACAACACGGAACGAATCGGACGAAAATGCAAAAATCCCCAAATTCACGAAATAAGGGTTCTAAGGAAGAGTACCTTGATTCACCGAATCAAAGGTTGATAGCAGACGATCGATTGATGTTATGAACTCAAGGACTTCATGGATTTGTTGTTAAACAACATGGCTTCGTCGCCCATGAATCGCCACTCGCGGATGGAAAAGGAAGGAAATGAAAAGCGAAGTGAAATGTGACTCGCCACCATATTTATCTCGGGCCGGCCTAGCGTGCGCTAGCCTTCCGGACTAGCGTGCGCTATCGGCCAGATCGGCCGAGTACCCTCGGCCAGTGGCCCACACGACCCGGCATCACCGACCAACCCCGCCGACCGAACTCGCCGACCCAACTCCCGCTAGCGTGCGCTACGGCCGGATGCTGCGCGCGCCGAATTGGCCCGTAGCCATCCGGATCGAATCGCCGCAGTAACGACGCTAGCCGGCCGACGGCGGCGCTACGCTGCCGACTAGCGCACGCTACGCCGGCGTAGCGTGCGCTACTCGCCGATCTGGACCGAGTCGAACCTCAAACCCCATCGCCTGTGCCCGAGCACAGATGCTAGGCCACCCGGCGGCGCTACACTCCCGGTTAGCGCGCAGCCTTTCCGGCCAGAAGGCGCTTACGCTGCCTCGCCGCACCCGTCCGGCCGGTGCCCGCAATCGTCCGGCACCCCGCAACCGTCCGGCGATCCCCGCAACCGCTGTGGCTCGGCGACCGATTTCCAAAGCGACGGAACGAACACGACGAAAAGTTCGCGGACAACATAAACGACTCGAAATGAAAGCGTAATACCATAATTAGTCATACGCGACCAAGAAACGGGTCGAGACAACAATTACAGATACGGATACCCGTAACTTTCAAGAAATTACAAAATGGCCCAAACGCCGGAAATCACGATACGTGATCGAATAACCAAACCGAAGTTCACAACACGTCTAACAAAGTTAAACGGACTTGCGGGAAACTCGAAACAACAGTTTCGGACGAGATTCGCAAGAATCGAACTCAAGTGCGGAAAAGTCGCTAAAAAGCACAGAACTCAACGAAACGACACCGAAACGAACTCGGATGTCAAAAGTGTAGAATTAATCATTCTCGGAATGACGAAACGGACATGAGCGAGTCATCAAAACAGACTTCCGCGAAAAAAAGAAATTACCGGAAATCGAAAATTGCGGATATTACATTCTACCCTCCTTAAAAGAAGTTTCGTCCGAAACTTAAAACAAGTAGGGAGAAGAAATATTCCGCCAGAAAACTCAACGAGATACACAAGAATGCGTAACTAACGCCCAACGGCGAAATGTTACAAACAACGCAAAGGAGTATACGGCGTGAAAACACGCTCCACGGCGACCAACACAACGTCGCCGTAGGGGATATAATAAAAACCAACAAGTGACAACGTCATCAAGCGGATAATATAGCTAAGTCAATTATCCGACAATCACAAAACACAATGAGCGAAAATCAATATGATTGACCAACCCAACGGTACATCAATCAAAACGCGAGTCAACCGAACAAACACGAAATCCCACCGCCTAAGTGGAAGATCGAAAGCGAAACTAATTTCCCGAATCAAGGGAATTACGAAGGAGCCCGAATGTTCGCCAATCACGAACGAGGTCAATATAAACCGAACAATCAAGCGATCAAACCACAACGATCGAGACAACAAAGATCGAAGAATCATGTTCGAATCACAAAGAACAATAAAGTTCAAACAACAACTCCAAGGTTCACATCTCGACTCGAGACAATATATGATCCGGTGAAAACAACAACGTATGCATTCACATAAGATCCACATGAAAGGGAATAGCAATAGAAAAGTCACAACGACAAGCGAGTTATTAGAAATAATACCACACTCGTTCGATCAACAAAAGCAAGGAGCAGGACAAGCTCGAAATGTCAACGAACATAAGCGAGTCGACAGAGTCGAAAATGTAAAAGTTCAAGATCCAGTCCACTTCGAATAAAAGAACTAGTAGAACCAAAGATGTTACTTAGAACAAGGTTCACAAGAATCGAACCGAATTCGGAAAGTGACAGCGATAACAGATTGACCCAAAACAAGATCACGGCTCGTTCGAATGATGAACCCGAAATACAAAACAAGTTCGAGACGGTATCAACGAACACGAGCGAATCGATAGACTGGAGAAAGAGAAAATACGAAGTCTAAAAACAACACGGGTACTACATTCGACCTCTTATAAAAGAAGGTCGCCCCGCAACTCACAACAAAGAAATCAAGGTGACGACACAACAAGCAACCGACGAAACATCCTTCAAAGGCCTCTCAAAGCCGATTCGATATCTGTCTTGAAGTTCGCGCCCGAAAGACTCGGAACCCAACTCGCAAAACTAGATCCTGTGACGAAAGATAATTGGTACGTGCATGCCCCGGCACACCACGGTTGAAACACCTCGGCTCGGCATACCGAAAATACAACTACTCGATACAATGGATTAAAACACCGCAAAACAACATAGGAGATGCCAACTCAAAGATAACATATCAACGCATACAAAAATCACAACAACAACGGCATCATTCAAGATTACAACATCCCGAACGATACCATCACACAATCACAAACATCATGAAACAATCACCCATGTGTATAACGCATAAAAATCCGTGCTTTAACAACCCACACTAGTGCGACAATACGCAAATCGCCACGAGGCGATAAACAAGAAACACCAGTTCACACCTCTCACGGAGGGCCAACAAAACATATGCGTGGCGAGCGACTCGACACTCACGCCACCAATTCAATCACAATTCGGGGTTGACACCGTAACGAAAGTTCGAAAACCATACACGCATTTCCGGTCCGCAAACAGGAATGATAGGTTTTAAAAACGAGAACCACCTTTTGAAAACAGTTTGGAAACAACAGTTGATCTTGAGTATCATTTTACAAAAAGTAGTGCAAACACCATTATCGAGACTTTGAAAATCATCTTGCGTTTGAACAAAAATGAGGACACCTTTCCTTTAGTGAAAAACTTTCAAAAATATTCGACCCTTGGGTCTAAGCAATCGCATTTGAAAATATCTCAAAAATATTTTTGGTCCTCAACCGGAAAATTTTTGAAATGTATTGCGGCATTAGAAAACACCTTGAAAACACCGCAAGAAAATAATTCGTTTTAAAAGTACGTCTCGAATTTTAATTTTCTAAGATACTCAAGGTTTTCAAAAATAATTCAATGGGTTAGAATGCCCCAAAATTTTCAGGTAATTACAAGGAACAATATAGCGCCGTGGGTCCCGTAGGAACCCACCGTGCTAAAAACCAATTACAAGAATGCCCAAAAAGGTCGATGATGGTAGTACTTATCAAAACTCACAAAATCATTTGAAAACACCCAACTACCGTCAAAGCGGTCAAGGCCAACAACTCGGTTAAAGGAATCGATTTTGAAATAAAATTGATCGGTAAGATACCGAAAGCTATCACAAAGGAACTCACGCAATGTGGAAAAAGAAATAGAGTCCAACATGCACAATCCAAAGAACTACTCCTCACATGAAAGAAATATGAGAGTCAAATAGTCACGTATCAAGAAATCAAAATACATAAGAGGATTCCGTCACTTAGCAAATAAATCATAAAAATAGCTCGTGTCACACGAGGCACAACACAAAGAAGGGAGACTTACAGCCACAGGTCGCACGAAGATGATGATCGCCCCACGATACTAATCACGACCAACAAACTCAGACGACGCGTCGCGACACGACTCAGTGAGATAAAATCCGACGAGACAAAAACTCGATAGACACCACTGACCCGACAGCCTAGGTTTCCACAACCTAAGCTCTGATACCATTTATGTAACACCCCCAAATCCGCTCAGGGATATTACACGCCGTAGACCCTCTCCTCGAGGATCTACCAGGCTGATAACTAAAATCAAACATCTAAACCTCGCCTTTAAGGCTAAAATGACTCAGTAGACCGACTTGGTCTTTCAACAAATACATACAACTCAATTCCAAACACATACCCACGCAGGGGTCAAAATACAATAAACTCCCGCATAAACGGGAAAAGATCTTGCGGCGGAAAAGAAAATACAACTAGACCAAAACGACGTGAACTGATCCTCGTGTGTTGAGTATCGTTCATCTTTCATGATCCTTCGTGCGGACCCTGTGTTATGCTCCAAAACCCGAATGCAAAATAGACATCCACCCCGAATACTCGGGGTTAGCAAAACTCCACTGTTTTGCTAGTGCAAGTACAAGTGCAAAAATACGAGCCATACAATACAAGTTCCAAGAACAATGATAATCAGAATCCTCAAAGATCCAAACGTAAAGAAAAGTACTTCCCGAGGCAAGAGTTTGGGTAAACATTTCCAAAACCGAAAGATCGCAAATAAGGGAAACAATTTACAAAACAATTTAAAATGCCATCGAGAGTTTTAATAGAAAACAATTTAGGATTATAAAATCCTTCTCTTTCCAAAAATCAATAGGTCACACCAAAGGTTTTGTTTTCGCAAATAGGAAATCACCAACAATTTACGGTGGTCGAGCCCAACATCACGTGTCCTCAACGGACGTAAAATCAACGAAACATAATCACGCACGCGCATCGCCAGGACCGGACGATACCACCGACATCCCACTCGAGGCCTCGAAGGACCCTCCCGAGTGGCTAGCGAAACAAATCACACACATCTCACGGTTGGATCAATCGCTTGTTGCATCTCGGCCACATGATCACATGCCATGTGCCACCGTAGATTATCTCGAGCTCTCACGGTTGGATCAATCACTTGTTGCATCCTCGCCACATGATCACATGCCATGTGCCACCGTAGACCTTCAACCATATCCACACATTCACACAAATAACATATCACATCAAGGATATTCAAACAATTCGCCAGAGGCATCAAACACTTAGCAAAACACCACGTCAATTCACAACGCACCGAAATGAAATAATATACGCCCACACACAATACCAAGTGCAACATGAACACCAAGCATATACATAGAATTCACATAGTTATTCACGAACCACACCAATCACAAAACACACACGGTTTTGAAAGGGGCCTTTAACGAGGCTAACCAAATCTTTTGAAAACTCATTTCAAACAAACAAACAAACCAAGACGATCACCAATCATCATATCCGCGAAACAAGAAATGTATGGACAAGGTACTTGCCTCGAATAAGAACAACGCGGAGAATCGACCAAGTAGGTTGGCCCGAACCGACTACGAACCCGCCGACTCCACCGAACGCCAACTCACGTTCATAAACTACGAAGGACAAATAATAACAATGAAATGAATTCCATAACACGACTCAAAGCCGTTGAATTCAAAGAACGAATGACGAAAGTTCACGGTTTTCCACTTAAACGGCCTAGAACACGTTTCGTTCCGTCAAAACCCGAAAACGGAATTCCAAGTTGAAATATGGATATACAATCCATAGAATATGTTTAACAACATCATTTAACCATAATCGATCCATCAAAACGGATGAAAAAGCGAGATCGGGACAAATCCCCCAAAAGTCAATTCGAAGGAAATCAAGAAATATACTTCGATTCGACGAAGAACAATGGATTAAATGATGTTAAACACAAGAATACTATCAAGATTAATCATACCCATCATGAATTAATCAACAACACGGAACGAATCGGACGAAAATGCAAAAATCCCCAAATTCACGAAATTAGGGTTCTAAGGAAGATTACCTTGATTATTTGAATCAAAGGTTGATAACAGACGATCGATTGATGTTATGAACTCAAGGACTTCATGGATTTGTTGTTAAACAACATGGCTTCGTCGCCCATGAATCGCCACTCGCGGATGGAAAAGGAAGGAAATGAAAAACGAAGTGAAATGTGATCGCCACCATATTTATATCGGGCGACTTAGCGGCGCTAGCCTTCCCGGACTAGCGTGCGCTATCGGCCAGACGGCCGAGTACCCTCGCCAGGCCCACACGACCCGGCATCACCGACCAACCCCGCCGACCAACTCGCCGACTAACTCCCGCTAGCGTGCGCTACGGCCGGATACTGCGCGCTTAGCCGAATTGGCCCAAAGAGCCATCGGATCGAATCGCCGGCCAGTAACGACGCTAGCCGGCCGACAGCTGGCGCTACGCCTCGCCGACTAGCGCGCGCTACGCCGGGCGTAGCGTGCGCTACCCGCCGATCCCGACCGAGTCCGAACCTCGAAACCCCATCGCCCGGGCCCGAGCGTCAGACGCTAGGCCACCGGCGCAGTGCGCTACACTGCCGGTTAAGCGCAGCCTTTCCGGCCAGAAGGCGCTTACGCGGCTCGCGCAGACCTGCCCGGCCGGTGCCCGCAATCGTCCGGCCCGATCCGCAACCGTCCGCCGGGCCCCGCAACCGCTGTGGCTCGGCGACCCGATTTCAAAACGACGGAACGAACACGACGAAAAGTTCGCGGACAAGATAAACGACTCGAAATGAAAGCGTAATACCATAATTAGTCATACGCGACCAAGAAACGGGTCGAGACAACAATTACAGATACGGATACCCGTAACTTTCAAGAAATTACAAAATGGCCCAAAACGCCCGGAAATCACGATACGTGATCGAATAACCAAACCGAAGTTCACAACACGTCTAACAAAGTTAAACGGACTTGCGGGAAACTCGAAACAACAGTTTCGGACGAGATTCGCAAGAATCGAACTCAAGTGCGGAAAAGTCGCTAAAAAGCACAGAACTCAACGAAACGACACCGAAACGAACTCGGATGTCAAAAAGTGTAGAATTAATCATTCTCAGAATGACGAAACGGACATGAGCGAGTTGTCAAAACAGACTTCCGCCGAAAAAAAAGAAATTACCGGAAATCGAAAATAGCGGATATTACAATCCCAACAAACTATCGAAGGGAAACTCATTGGGACATTTAATCGAACACTAAATGTTCAATAATTCCCAAGAACACTCGAATCGTCAATCGAGTTAAACAAACTCGATATATGGATATACAACCCATAGAACACGATTAATAACATCATACTACACCAACCGATGTATCAAAATCGGATTATAAACGAAATCAAGAACAATTTCTCCAAAAAGTCAACTTGAAGGATAATCAAGAAATATACCTTGATTCGACGAAATACACGGATTAGATGTTGATATAATCAACAAGGATCTTCCAAAATGCCTTGGAAATGATTAGAATCGGCCAAGAACTCGATTTCCCGAGCCTCCCGTCGCCAGACGCCGAAAAGGAAGAAAAAATCGCGTAGAAGTGAATCGCCGAGCCGTGCTATATATAGCCGGCAGGTTACTGGCCAGAATCCGGCAGCCTTACGGCCGTAACTCGACACCTTACGGCCGTACTCGGCAGCCTTACGGCCAGAATCGCATTCGTCAAAAATCCGCCAAAGACCAAATGGACACTTACGGCCGTAACTCGCACACCTTACGGCCGTAATCGGCCTTCACAAAATCCGCCCGTCAGACGGCCAGCATTCGATCACGCTTACGGCCGTAACTCGGACACCTTACGGCCGTAATCGGCACCTTACGGCCAGAACTCGCCGTGCCAAAGCCCTCGCTCCGGCCGTGACTCGGCCGTGGCCACTCCGACGGCCCGGACGACCCCGAAACCCGAACTTGAGTAAAAATCGAAGATACGGTTACGAAGTACTCGCAAAGACGAATCCAAGCACTAAGAGAACACACAATTCCGACCATCCGAAGTGTCGGAATTCGACAATGGAAGTAATTACCCCAAACTTTGGGAAATTACAAAAATGGCCCAAAACGTCCGAAAATCACGATACGTGATCGAAACACCGAACCAAAGCTCGCAACATGAATAATAACATTAAATGAACTTGCGAGAAACTCGAAACAATAGTTTCGGACGAGATTCGCAAGAATCGAGCTCAAGTGCGGAAAAGTCGCTAAAAGCACGGAACTCAACAAAACGACACCGAAACGAACTCGGATGACAAAAAGTTCAGAATTAATCATTCTTGGAATGACGAAACGGTCATGAGCGAGCCGTCAAAACGGACTTCCGCCAAAAAAGAAAATTACCGAAATTCGAAATTGCGGATATTACACCGTTAACTAGCCGTTTTTTCAAATTATGACCGTTTTTTTTTGCTTTTTTTTACCATTTTGCCATCCTAAATGTTTGAATAAAAGTTGATGTTGTAATGAGTTTATTTAATAAAAGTTTATCTTTTAAATTCTAAATATTTGAATAAAAGTTGATGTTGTAATGTGTTTATTTAATAAAAGTTTATGTTTTAAATTCTAAATGTTTGAATAAAAGTTGATGTTGTAATGAGTTTATTTACTAAAAGGTTATATTTAATGTATAATGGGTTTATTTAATAAGAAGATATCACTTTCTTAAGTTTTTTTTGTATAACCGGTTTTTCATAACTGAACCGGTCTCACCGAGTACTTTGCTAGTTTTTTTTTGTTTCGTTATTTTTTTTGCGCGATTTACTTTCTGTATTTCTTATTTCGCTTATTATCTTCTCTCTTGTTCTTCGATTTTACCTTCTGTATTTCTTATTTCGCTTATTATCTTCTTTCTTGTTCTTCGATTTTACCTTCTGTATTTCTTATTTCGCTTATCTTCTCTCTTGTTCTTTGATTTATGTATAATAACGCGGATGCCTTCTTTTTTTTTGGCCTATGGATTTTCATTTTCTTTTATTTGCGTTTATGGCTCTTGGCACTTTTGTTTTTAGTGTCGATTATGTTTACTGCATCATATATGTGCTGCTGTGTGTGTTTGTGTGTATGTGTGGTTGTATGCGTTTGTGTGTTGTGTGTATTGTGTGTGTGTTTTGAAGAAGGAAAAACTAGCATGATTCATTTACACATAATGATTTTTCCGATCTTCTTTTCGGGTTTGGATTTGTTATCTTGAACTGCTGTCCAGATCTTATTTTGTGTGCTCTGGGTTGTACATTCTTACAGTTGTTAGATTTGTACCGACGATTTTCTGCCTAATATTATTTTCTTTCCAGATTTATGTAGTTGATTTGATCTTGGATTTTCTTTGGCTATACGTATTTTTCAATCAGGTAATTGGTTCTGAGATTTTTTGGTACATTTAGTTTCATCCGATGATTTTCTTGGCTTATTTTTGTTCTTTTTTCTTACTAGTTTTTTGTACTTTGCTTTTTCTGATTTGATCATGGATTTGCTTTCGTTCTAGGATTTCTCGGTACATTTAGTTTCCTGTTGATGATGTTTATTGCATCATATTTGTGCTGGTGTGTGTGTATGTGTGTATGTGTGGCTATGTGCGTGTGTGTATGTGTGTTGTCTGTCTGTTCCGAGGAAGGAGAAACCAACATGGTTCATTTACACATAATGATTTCTTCAATGTTGTTTTTGGGTTTGGATTCGTAATTTGAACTGATCTCCAAATCTTCTTTCGAATTTTGTTTTTCTTTGTGCTGGTTTCATTTCTTGGCCCTTCGGCATCTGTATTTCATTTCTTACCAGTTTTGGGTACTTTACCTTTGCTCAAACAATGCTTTTTCTTCTTCAGTTTGGATTTGATCCTGAATTTTCTTTGGCCTTCGTGCTTCTCATTCAGGTAATTCCTTCTAGGATTTTTTGTACATTTACTTTCGTAGGCCAGGTTATGGGATTCGGTTGTTCTCTACTTCTCAAAAAAAATATTGTTTTCTGGTTATGGAGGGTTCTTTCGTATTTTGTAAATAAGAGTTTTTTTGGTCTGCGACGACTATTTTGTGAAATGAAATGCAGGTTTTTTTGATGTCTCTGAGATTATGTCGTGAACAATTACATTATTTTATTGGGGCTGTATTTTTGCTTGTGATTAGAGGTATATAGACCGAAAACCTTACGACTTAAAGGACTCTTTGGAGGACGATTACGACTTCTTAGAAGGACTGATCTGATAGGTATAACAACGTCACATACCTCTAATCGTTCGTGTGGATGTGCGTGTTTATTTATATATATATATGTGTGTATGTATTCGTGTATAGTTTAGTTTCGCACTGACCTCAACTTGAGCAGTTCACTTTTCAAATTTTATTTCTTGTCTACCTACACTTTTGTACTGTGTATATTATTGGTGGGCCGTTCTTGCAATGGAACATTTTGTTCTTCTTGTTTCTGTAGGTTTCAGGATTGTTCTTTCATTAGTTTGTTTGTGTGATAGTTAGTGGTGCAAGTGGGATTCTCTACACGTCATGTATGTTATTGTTGGTCTTAGATTTGTACCGTCGTTTTTGTGCCTCATTTTTTTATTTTGTTTTCCAGTTTTCTGTACCTTGCCTCTGCTCAAACAATGCTTTTCTTGCTTCCTCAGTTCTGATTTGATCCTGAATTTTATTTGGCGGTACGTACTTCTCAATTAGGTAATTGGTTCTACACCAGGATATGGTATTTGCTTGTTTCGTGTTTTGAATATACTGGTTTTGGTTCGTGTGCGTAGCACATCTGCCTGTGTGCGTGTGTGTGTGTGTATGTTGTGTGTAGTGTGTATGTTTACATTGGGGAAACCTAGCATGGTGCATTTACACATAATTAGTTCTGATATTTTTTGGCCATTTAGTTTGCTATGCCGGGCTTTGGGATTTAGTTTAGTTCATTAACGATGTGAGATTTTTTTACGTCTGCGGAGGCTCTTTTGTGAAATAAAATGTAGGTTTTTTGTGTGTTTCTGCGATTATCTCATGATAAATTAGCTTATTTTATTTGAGATTGAGAATTTATTCTTTCTTGTGATTAGAGATATATAGACCGGCAACCTTGCAACCGAAAGGACTCTTTGGAGGACGATTACGACTCCTTAGAAGGACTGGTCCGATAGGTCTAACAACGTCACGTAACTCTAATCGTTCATGTGGATGTGTGTGTTATCTTTTGGTTCTTTCTACCTATATGTTTGTATCTTCTCTGATGTATTTGCGCTATTTACAAAAATGAAACTTAAAATGTTTAAAAAAAATATAGGTATACCCGGGCGTCCTTGCCGACAAATATACTTTGAGATGTGCATTCCGTTTACTTAGTTGTATAAATTTTAGGAGGGAGCTCCTGATGGGTACTTGTAATATTGTAGTATGGCTAAAACCTGGGAGGTAGCCTGTGTTTCCGATGACGGGTATGTAATGTTGTTTTTTAAATTATGTTGTTATTTTTGTGTTTATACTACGTTCGTCTATCTAATTTATTTTGCTCCACCATGGAACTTCTATATTCATTTTTTTGGGCAATATTCGGGGGCCTGGAAGGCGTATTTGGGTGCATTTTATCCTACAAACTATTTCTCAACCTTGCGACTAAATGTTATAGGCCTCCGTATTTCGTGCGAGTATCTTCCAGTTGTTATAGTTATTCTTCTTGTAGGTCATGGTGCGTTTACACATAATTGGTTCTGATATTTTTTGGCCATTTAGTTTGCTATGCGAGGCTCTGGGATTTAGTTTAGTTCAATAACGGTGTGAGTTTATTTACGCATGCGACGGCTCTTTTGTGAAATCAAATGCAGAATTTTTGGGTGTTTCTGTGATTATCTCATGATAAATTAGACTATTTTATTTGAGATTGAGAATTTACTCTTTCTTGTGAATGAAGGTATATAGACCGACAACCTTGCGACTGAAAGGACTCTTCGGAGGCCGATTACGACTCTTTATAAGGACTGGTCCGATAAGTCTAACAACGTCATGTACCTCTAATCGTTCATGCGGGTGTGCGTGTTATATTTTAGTTCTTTCTACCTATGTGTTTTGGTCCTCTCTGATGTATTTGCGCTGTGTTGTGTCGAGAATTATACTCTCCGACCGGCGTTCGCCTCGGAGATCGAGCGACCTAGCCACTGCCGAGCACTGAGGCGTAATCGCCGACCGACTGTGCGGCCTAGCCTTAGCCCAGCAGTCAAGATAAATCGGCCAACCGAGGTCCCAGGACAAGTCCCGGTGCCGAGAGATCGACATCTAAATACGATCGTCTCTCGGTACTTGGGGACCGACTCCTGGCGACCGACTAGCGGACGATCATCTCTCGGCACTTGCTGACCGACCCTTGGTGACCGACCGATGCCGACCCTCAGCGAATGGCCGATGCCGACCTCTGATGACCAGCTAGAGACGACCGCCTCATGCCACTCGAAGCCGATAGTCATCCAGTCGGCAAAGGCCGAGCCTTGGGACAGACACCACGTGCAGAGCCGAGACAAGACCTTTGACCCCAGCCTGTCACCTACCTCACCTACTAACAGGTCCGCCGAAAGTTACAAAGTGGGACCGCTCGTGACAGCGACTCAGGACGCGTGCAGGCTCCCCATTTGACCGTACAGCTGGCTGCCAGCAGCAACCGCGGACTTTAAGGGAACAAGCCCATGTGCTAAAAGACGATCGCCCGATTATTATAATACAGCAAAGGCGATCGCCCGATATATCGAAGTCCTATAAATAGAGAACCTCCTCCTACTGGAAAAAGGTTCCCAACTCATTCACTTACATTCCGAATTCATTCACGGAAATACAGAAGAACATACATACCATCAAGCTCCCAGCTTTCTCGCCGGAATCCATCTTAGGATTTCTCTCTCCGAATCTCTCATCCAGAAGACGATCGGCAGAGGCAAGAAGTCTCTACAAGACAGATTCCAGGAGATTCATAAGCCCAGGAGCTCAAGCATCCAGCTAATACTCGCCGTGAGAGACTGTCAATCTCTCACCGCCGCGACTGTTCATCTCCTTTGTTACAAGAACTCACAGAGCATCACATCTGGTTCTTCCGGCAATCTACACGCTCACTAGCTAAGATAACAAGAATCTTTACACTCATTGTAATTGTATTCTTACATTAGTACTTGTATCCCCGAATATTAGTATTAATAATATCTCGCGAGAGCATTCAAGCCCGGGACTAACAACCCCGGCAAATCTTGTGTTATTTATCTTTCTCACGGAAGTGTTCTCGCATTTGTTTGCTATCCATCCATTCCAGCAATATCTATCTCCGGATAATATTTTGGGTAGCAACAATTGGCGCTAGAGGAAGGAGATCTAACCCTCAAATTTTTATTCCTACCGTCTCGAAGAACACTCACTGTTCTCGGGGCATATACTTGAAGTGACACTCACTGCGCTTTAAAGAAATCTTTCAGAAATCATGTCTTTCGCCTCCGCGCCGAAGAAAGCCGCCGGCCAACCCGCCAGATGCCTCGTTCCGTCTCAGTCCGAGCCACAGCCGATGGCGGAATGTAGTCGCCGCGGTCCGAGACGCTCAATCCTGCCCCTGAGGTCCGGCCCAAGCCTCTCGCTCGATCAGCTCCGAACCAAGGAACAGATCGACGAGGCCATGGCCGTCCTACAGGAGCGACGGAGTGCTCTCGACGCGCCTCCTGCTATCACCCCCTCGACCGTCCGCCGGAAGTCCAAGCGGAAGCTCAAGGCGTTACTGGCCGAGCGATCGCCAGGAGGCTCTCATCCGCAAGGAGAGGCGCTCGCCAGCCGGGGCACCTCTGTCTTCGATCGCCTAGGCAGTGACCTGTCTTGGCGACCGGGGCAGTCCGGCCCCAGCTACGAGACGACGGAGTTTGAGTCCGTCACCAGGAGCTCGGCCTACCCGACTCCCAGAAGGCTGCCCAGCCGTCTGGCTCCCCCTCGCCAAATAGCCGAGGTCGGCAGCAGCGGAGTCCGGAGATCGGTACACGATCGCCTCGGCTCCCGCTCCCAAAGCCGATCCGCAAGCGATCGAGCCACGGCGATGGCCGCGATGCAACGTCAGCTCGACGACATGAAGGCGCTCCTGGAATCTGGGGCAGGTGCCAATAAGACGATCGCCGAGCCGAGCGAGCCGCTCGCGATCGACATCGAGCTCGCCCCTGTGCAGCACAAGATCGCTCCTCCGCAAACACCTTTGTACGAGGGGAGATCGGACCCCAAAATGCACCCGGACAATGCGATGTGCCACAACCCCCGTCTCAACGTACACCGTCGAGGTTCGCCATCTTCATGGTGGGCCGAGGTGGAAGCAGAGCTAAACAAGCCGCGGGCGTGGAGTTGAATCATCCGACGCTGCCCCGCGCAAGGACTCCTCTAGACCGAGACCGCACGCCCTTCGTTTAAATACGAGGCGAGGCGCAGCATAACATAGGACCCTCACAATAAAATGAGTCACGAGATACTCAATGTCTTCGCGCACCAAGACACGGTCATGGAGTCGGTCCATCGAACTTCGCGACTGTGCACGGTTCCTCAGCGACGAAACAATCAAGTTTCTACGAGGGATCGGCCAATGTTGTTTTTTGCAGGTACAAGAACCGTTAGATAGCTAGCCAATCGACATGATCGCCCAAGTCCAAATCCAAAGTCAGCTCAGCAAGATCACCTGTCCTCATCCTACACGATCGCCAGCAAGAACCACCTCGCCCCATGTCTTCAACATCGGAGCAAGCTGGGGGGCAATTGTTGTTTCGAGAATTATACTCTCCGACCGGCGATCGCCTCGGAGATCGGGCGACGAAGCATCGCGAGCAAATGAGGCGTAATCGCCGATCACCGACTGTGCGGCCTAGCCTTAGCCCAGCAGTCAAGATAAATCGACCAACCGAAGGTCCCAGGACAAGTCCCGGTGCCGAGCGATCGACATCTAAATACGATCGTCTCTCGGTACTTGGCGACCGACTCCTGGCGACCGACTAGCGGACGATCATCTCTCGGCACTTGCCGACCGACCCTTGGTGACTGACCGATGCCGACCCTCAGCGACTGGCCGATGCCGACCTCTGATGACCAGCTAGAGATGACCGCCTCATGTCACTCGAAGCCGATAGTCATCCAGTCGGCAAAGGCCGAGCCTCGGGACAGACACCACGTGCAGAGCCGAGGCAAGATCCGCAATTCACTGATCATTGACCACAGCCTGTCAGCATCCGTCCACCAGCCGACAAGCCCGCCGAAAGTTGTCAGTAGGACCGCATGTGACAGTGACCCCGGACGCGTGCTGGCTCCTCATTGGACCACATAGCTGGCTGCCAGCATCTACCTTGGACTTTAGGCCGACAGCCCGTGTGATCGCCCCATTATAATATTGGCCAGCAGACGATCGCCCCATTATTATAATGGCCGGAAGGCGATCACCCGCCAGAAGACAAGGCTCCGCTGCCCCTATAAATAGGAGGCTCCCTGCACTCGGCCAACTCTCTGCATTATCGCGATTTCAGCATACAAAACACAGCACTTGGCTATCTCCTACTCTTGGCAACAGCTATCATTCGGTTCTTTCTTCTCTCGGCCTCTCTCATTCAGCAGACGATCGGCAGGGACGAAGAACACCGAGCTTCGCTCAAGAGCTGGATTAACAGTCTTTTTACACTCATTGTATTTTGATTTCTCACATTAATACTTGTATCCACCAACATTTGTATTAATAATATCTCGCGAGAGCATTCAAGCCCGGGCCTAACAAACCCGGCAAATCTTGTGTTTATTCATATTCTCTCGGAAGTGCTCCCGGAAATTGTTATTTGTTGTCCGTCCATTCCAGCAGTATTTAATCTTCGGATAAATATTTTGGGCAACAACACGTTGTTTACAAAAATAAAACTTAAATGTTTTAAAAAAAGGCAGGTATACCCGGGCGTCCTTGTCGACAAGTTTACTTTGAGCTGTGTATTCCTTTTACTTAGTTGTATCAATTTTGTAACACCCCCAAGTTATTCAGGGTATATTACAGCGCCGTGAGCCCCACCGTGGGACCCACAAGGCTAAACATACGCGGAACTATAGATTTTGACCGAGAAGGTCTACATACAATGGGATGAAGAATAATACAAAGGGTATTCAAAACATAACCAATGTATCCAAAGACATCACAACACAAATCAATACCTCGGCAAACACAGACCGGAACATCAATGAAAATGGAAAACAATACTCGAGTATTCAATAACCATTCCAGTACAATAACATTGAATGGAAAACTCAAAACATAACCGGAGGAAAGATACAGTATCACACTTGCCCACCATCTTCATGCCGACCCGATACCTGCCTGTCCGCTCTCCTGGAACCTGAAATACATAAAAAGTATTTCCCCCATAAAGGGGTTAGCCGTCGAATAGCTAGTGCAAGTATATCAAGTATGAAACACAATACTCCTCGACAATAAAGTAAATGTAACCGTCAATTTATCAATTCAAGACTAGTATTCCGGAATAACTAAATCTTATGGCATCGCATCAATACATATATGAATACCGTGGAACCGCACCAGAGGCTACAGAACCCTCAGGGGACCTGTCGGCCCGCCCCAGAGTGGTTCGTTCATATCATCCGTGGAATCGCACCAAGAGGCTACGAAACCCTCAGGGGACCCGTCGGCCCGCCCCAGAGTGGATATAAAGAATCATGCCATTAATATATCTTACTTTCAAAGTCGAGAACGTACAATCACAAATATATACTTGCTTTGAATAGTTGATGACGCAACGAACGGAAAGAAAAGTCACCGACGAATGCTAGGAACCCACGAAACCGAACCTAACGATTCGAAGAATACAATCACAACCAATTCTAAACGAATACGGAATTGGAATACACCCGGAAACCCGCCTACAATTCATGTATATTCGTATAAAAACGACAACGAGGGCGGACCACAACCAAACCCTCTCGATTCCGTAAAAACCACGAAATATACCATGAATCCGTAGGGAAACTAAGAATACCAACAAGATTAATCATATTCATCATGAATTAATCAACAAAACGGAATGAACCGGACAAAAACGCGAAAACCCCCAAATCTCCCCAAAAGTAGGGTTCTAAAGATCTAACCTTGATTCGCTGGATCGAAGGATGTTATAGGATGATTGATCAGTGATATAAACTCAGAAACCTCATGGATCTGTTGTTTAACAACATGGCTTCACCTCCTCCGAAGCTCCAGCCGCGGACCGAAGAGAAAGGAAATGAAAAACGAATGAAAAAGTGGCTGCTCTGTCATTTATATACTGGGCCGGAACTAGCGTGCGCTATCGGCCAGTATCGGCCCAGCACTCTCGGCCAGGGCCCGCATGACCCGGCACCACCGACCAATCCTGCCGACCATGACCTGTCCGCCCGACCCCCTGCTAGCGTGCGCTACGGTCGGAAGCCTGCGCGCGCTAGCCGACCTGTCTAGTAACCTCTGGACTAAAAAGCTCGCCCAGGTAACGTGCGCTAGTCGGACGACAGCGTGCTCTACCCCTGCCTGTTAGAGTGCGCCACGACCGACAGTAGCGTGCGCTACCTGCCGATCCTACCCGAGTCTAGAACCTCGTAACCCTCCGCCTGCACTTAGCGCACGCTGGGCCGACTGACTCGGCGGCGCTACATCGCCGAGCTAGCGCGCAGCCTCCCGGCCAGAGCGCGCTACGCCGCTCGCGTGCTCGCCGCCGGCTGCTCAAGACTTCCGACAAGTGCCGCATCAGACGGCCTACCGTCAGCCGCCATGACCCGACGACTCGATTTCCAAAAATGTACGGAACGAACACTACGAAAAGCTCGCGGGCAACATCGACGACCCGAAATGAAAACATAATATAATAATTAATCATACGCGACCAAGAAAAGAGTCGAGACGGCAAGTACAGATACAGATACCTATAACTTTGGGTATATTATAAAATGGCCCAAAACGCCCGAGAATCACGATACATGATCGAATAACTAAACCGAAGTCCACAACACGTATAACAAAGTTAAACGGACTTACGGGAAACTCGAAACAGCAGTTTTGAACGAGATTCGTAAGAATCGACTCAAGTGCGGAAAAGTCGCTAAAAAGCAAGGAACTCAACAAAACGACTCCGAAACGAACTCGGATGTCAAAAAGTGTAGAATTAATCATTCTTAGGATGACGAAATGGTCCTGAGAGAGTCATCAAAATGGACTTTCGCCAAAAAAGAAAATTACCGAAAATCGAATTTGCGGATATTACATTCTACCCTCCTTAAAAGAAGTTTCGTCCCGAAACTTAAAACAACTAGGGAGAAGCAATATCCCTCCAGGAAAACTTAACGAGATACACAAGAAACGCGTAACTTATGCCCAACGACGAAACGTTACAAGCAACACCACAATACATTACCCGAAGGTAATCCAAGCCAACGCTGCAATAAATATGAATCACAATGTCTGAAGGCTCCAACAGAAATACCAATACATCACAATGGCCTGAAAGCCCCTCAGCCGAAGCTGTAAATCATCACAATACAGATCTCAAAGAAACCAACCTGACTGTCGGACATACCCCTCGGCGTATGAACAACCAGTCGCAAATCGTCGGACATATCCAATACAACATGGACTACGAACGACCAAACAATAAGGCTCAAGAGGGACATCACAGTACGCCCGATCCGGAAATGTGCCCGTGCACATGTCCACCCGTATACGGAATCCAGAATATACGTGTGACAATGTACCTAATTAGCCTCACGAACTACGTCTCGTGTGCACGGTCCAATGCGGAAACATCCACGCATGACCATCGTGTGCCTGGCTAAAAATCCTACACATAGTCGATCGGCACGCAGATATGATTCCAGATATGTCACGCTACAACATGACAACGAAACTCAAAGGATAACACATCCAATACGGATTATACGACTCACCAAGTGAACGATGACGCACGAATAATGAAAGGTCGACACGACCAACAATATTCAAAACAACCATCATGGGATCAAAATCCTTAAGGACCGATTAATACGAGGAACAATCACAACACAACAATCCGGGAAATCCTCAACCCTCAATGATCACAAAATTACCGAGTTCACAAGAATAATAGTGTGCTGCCTTGAGTCGGCCAACACGACAATAATAACTCACGGATGGGCACTATCCTCGGCGATCCCAATTCAATACCTCAATTGTCTTAGAACGACCAATCGATGACGACTCAACGGATGGGAACTATCTTCGACAGTCCCAATTCAATACTTCGATTACCTTAGAGCGGCAAATAGATAACAACGATACAACGGATGTCTCGGCACATTTAAATCAGTTATCGATAACGAAGATGATAATCGAATACATCAATGCCTTCAATCGGCCAATACAATATCAATAGAAAAACACCGATATCAATAACGACGATCACCATAATATCTCAATGGAACATCAATCACAATAACAATCGATACGTAGATACCGCGAACTGGCTATCGACAGGAACTTTACCAACAAGTATCGCAATGCCTTGAACCGGCCATTTACGGACAACAGTAACATTTGGCATAATTTGTCGATGGGTGTCGTATCAAACAATCCCCTGATATCAACAAAATCATAAAGAGACCAAGTCTCGAAATGACACACACATTCGTACGCCTACATGATAACATTAATCTCATTGACTAGTACAAGTATAAAACTTGCCTCGATATCAATACAACGAACTGTTACCAATTCAGTTGATTTCGTCTACGAGTTCCTCAGTCCCGACCAAGCTAATCTACGAACTCTTCAACCTCAACCGCAACACAACAGTCATAATCCACGATCAAACATCATATCTTATTGTAAAACGAAGGATTAATAATCAACATGTTCGATGACGATCAATATCAATACAACCAGGCCACAAACTCATCGGTTCCACAATATCTCAATTAAACACAGTCTGAACTATCCAACTCAGACCCTCACGAATCCATGTCCACAATACGAGCCGAAATCCGATGATCATATCAGCAACCAATTCGGACCAATAATAAGGGTCTAAATGTTATCGATTCCAAACTCAATTCTTAAATACGAATTGACAAGGTTCCCTTCTCGTAAGTCCATCGTTAAAATTTACCTATGACTATCATTAATTCGAACCATCCAATTAGTTCAACATTATAGATAATCATATTCTAAGGTTATCAAACAATCCAATCATTCGGCTTGAACCTTTGTTCAATATGTATGGACTTCAAAATTCAGGGATGAATAATAATTTCATCAAACTCGTAATCACATTCGTATTCCTATACGAATATTATTTCAAACACATAATTTAGCTCTAGATATGAATATTCCATATTCATTTTCAAAACATCAACACTTCTTATAAATTTTCATCACCTCGTATAATTCAAGAGTTCTTCAAGAACATGAAATATCCGAAATCACGTTCAGAACAACATATTCGAGGTATATATCTCCACGTTACCATTTTCTTCATCATGCCATTCATACAACCTCAAGAATTGCAACAAAACCATTATCATCATATGAAGAAGATGTCAATAATCATATCAACATCCGAAATCTCTTATTACAATTCCAATAAATCTCATATAACATTATCACATGATACCATAATTGTAACACCCCAGATCCTCCTGGGAATATTACACGCCGTAAACCCTTCTCACAAGGATTTACCAGGCTAAGCACAATTTTCCACATCATTTTAAAAATGCCAAAAAGACCGATGACGGTAATATTTTTCAAATACTAAAAAAAATTATTTTCCAAATACCGTCATAAAAATACTGTCAAAACGATCAAGGCCAAAATGCCAAAAACTCAGTTTAGGGAATCGGTTTTACAAAATAAAACTCAGTTGGCAAAATACCCAAAGCCATTTCAAAATACTCACGCAGCGGATAAAAGTACAGTCCAATATATGCATTTACATTGAAATAAAACGAACATCAAAATACACAATTCCCAACATGCTCCCTCCCAAGTAGTAATCCTTTAAAAACGAACCATTATCAAAAGGATACGAGGATTACCTTGTATGGACGAACCACGAAGAAGAATAATTGAACTCCATTCCAAGAATCATCAAAAACTTCAAGAACAATACTTAAATCCGAGCTCTCCATCTTAATCTTGTTTAAGAGAGTCATCTCTCAATGTTTAGGAACTTCAAGTACTTCCCAAGGCTCTCTCTATTGACTGAAGGAAGGAGAATGGACAAGATGCCTCTCAGCACTCATCTATCCTCTTTATAAAACACATCACTAGCGCGCGCTAGACCTTATATTTAGCGTGCGCTATCCTTCCTTCCAGAAGCTACTGCATTGCTGCGAAATTCATCTAACGTACGTAATGCCCATGCATTAGCGTACGCAAATATGCGTTGACTTGCTACAGTGAAATGCTCAGTAGCATGCACTATTCTTCGACCTTAGCGCGCGCTAATCGTCGTTGACCCGACAACCTGTACCTTCCCAGAAGATGCCCGGGTCCTACACGCCGAAAGCAACCAATAAAGCCAAGATTCCCTATTGACGATCTGAAATTAGCGTGCGCTACCAACATGCATTAGCGTACGCTAATCGCCGATAATAAACAGTCTGGGCCTACATGTCGGCCACTTTCCGGACCTTATCCAGAATACCTTGCGTACGTTAGGGGTCCTCCTTAGCGTACGTAACTCAAACCTCTTAGCGTGCGCTAAGTATGCACCGTGGCGTACGCTAAGTATATATATCTTAGCGTGCGCTAGGCATACCTTGTAGTGTGCGCTAACGTGGCTGTACTTAGCCATTTTCCGCTATCCTCGACCAACATCTCGACATACCAAACGATCATACGACACAATGAATACATATACGCATTCAATAACATTGTCATACGTTCACATCATCATCAAGCACAATTATCCATCAACGACATCCAACATATAAACGAAAAAAAAAATATATCCGAAAAATTGGGGTATTACACTCTACCACTCCTTAAAAGAATAAGTTTCGTCCTCGAAACTTGCAATCTTGTCACAAACAACAGATCAATCCAAAATTTCCAAACTCATCACGAAAGCAATCAAACACCGCCACAAGCGAATAACCAAAACAGTAAACTCACAGGTACGTGAAGTCGATGATCTCCCGTGATATTAGCATGCGACTCCCAAACAATGTCTCAACACAATACTGATACACACTAATATCGCAATTAGCAATTTGACAAAATCTCAAGGAAGAGTTCACATCCGTGACGACGGCCACGACTATTCCTCCTTACAGCCAACATTCTGAAGGGCACACACGTGTGTAAGTATAATCCAAATCGCACATTCTCGAAGTGACCAATTCCCAAGAATACCAAGCTAAAAACGAAACGATTAAGAAAATACAAGAAGAGTGAGAGGACTTACAAGTACCGGTCGCACTATGATGATGGCAGAGTAGTGATATTGTGGGCAAATGACGACTCAATTGACCCAAAAGACCGACAGCCTAGGTATCCATAAACCTAAGCTCTGATACCATATTCTGTAACACCCCCAAGCTATTCAGGGTATATTACAGCGCCGTGAGCCCCACCGTGGGACCCACAAGGCTAAACATACGCGGAACTATAGATTTTGACCGAGAAGGTCTACATACAATGGGATGAAGAATAATACAAAGGGTATTCAAAACATAACCAATGTATCCAAAGACATCACAACACAAATCAATACCTCGGCAAACACAGGCCGGAACATCAATGAAAATGGAAAACAATACTCGAGTATTCAATAACCATTCCAGTACAATAACACTGAATGGAAAACTCAAAACATAATCGGAAGAAAGACACAGTATCACACTTGCCCACCATCTTCATGCCGACCCGATACCTGCCTGTCCGCTCTCCTGAAACCTGAAATACATAAAAAGTATTTCCCCCATAAAGGGGTTAGCCGTCGAATAGCTAGTGCAAGTATATCAAGTATGAAACACAATACTCCTCGACAATAAAGTAAATGTAACCGTCAATTCATCAATTCAAGACTAGTATTCCGGAATAACTAAATCTTATGGCATCGCATCAATACATATATGAATACCGTGGAACCGCACCAGAGGCTACGGAACCCTCAGGGGACCTGTCGGCCCGCCCCAGAGTGGTTCGTTCATATCATCCGTGGAATCGCACCAAGAGGCTACGAAACCCTCAGGGGACCCGTCGGCCCGCCCCAGAGTGGATATAAATAATCATGCCATTAATATATCTTACTTTCAAAGTCGAGAACGTACAATCATAAACATATACTTGCCTTGAATAGTTGACGACGCAACGAACGGAAAGAAAAGTCACCGATGAATGCTAGGAACCTACGAAACCGAACCTAACGATTCGAAGAATACAATCACAACCAATTCTAAATGAATACGGAATTGGAATACACCCAAAAACCCGCCTACAATTCATGTATATTCGTATAAAAACGACGAGGGCGGACCACAACCAAACCCTCTCGATTCCGTAAAAACCATGAAATATACCATGAATCCGTAGGGAAACTAAGAATACCAACAAGATTAATCATATTCATCATGAATTAATCAACAAAACGGAATGAATCGGACAAAAACGCGAAAACCCCCAAATCTCCCCAAAAGTAGGGTTCTAAAGATCTAACCTTGATTCGCTGGATCGAAGGATGTTATAGGATGATTGATCAGTGATATAAACTCAGAAACCTCATGGATCTGTTGTTTAACAACATGGCTTCACCTCCTCCGAAGCTCCAGCCGCGGACCGAAGAGAAAGGAAATGAAAAACGAATGAAAAAGTGGCTGCTCTGTCATTTATATATTGGGCCGGAACTAGCGTGCGCTAGCCTTCCCGGACTAGCGTGTGTTATCGGCCAGTATCGGCCCAGCACTCTCGGCCAGGGCCCGCATGACCCGGCAACACCGACCAATCCTGCCGACCATGACCTTTCCGCCCGACCCCCCGCTAGCGTGCGCTACGGCCGGAAGCCTGCGCGCGCTAGCCGACCTGTCCAGTAACCTCTGGACTAAAAAGCTCGCCCAGGTAACGTGCGCTAGTCGGCCGACAGCGTGCGCTACTCCTGCCGGTTAGCGTGCGCCACGACCGACAGTAGCGTGCGCTACCTGCCGATCCTACCCGAGTCCAGAACCTCAGAACCCCTCTGTCCAGACCCGGTAGCGTACGCTGGGCTGACTCAAAAGCGTGCACTACACTGCCGAGCTAGCGCGCGCAGCCTCCCAGCCGTAGCGCGCGCTACGTCGGTTCCTGCCGTGCCTGCTCGGCCGGCTGCCAAGACTTCCGACAAAGGCCGCACCGGTCCGGCCACCGCCACCGCCATGACCCGACGACTCGATTTCCAAAAACGTACGGAACGAACACTATGAAAAGCTCGCGGGCAACATCGACGACCCGAAATGAAAACATAATATAATAATTAATCATACGCGACCAAGAAAAGAGTCGAGACGGCAAGTACAGATACGGATACCCATAACTTTGGGTAAATTATAAAATGGCCCAAAACGCCCGAGAATCACGATACATGATCGAATAACCAAACCGAAGTCCAGAACATGTATAAAAAAGTTAAACGGACTTATGGGAAACTCGAAACAGCAGTTTCGAACGAGATTCGCAAGAATTGACTCAAGTGCGGAAAAGTCGCTAAAAAGCACGAAACTCAACAAAACAACTCCGAAACGAACTCGGATGTCAAAAAGTGTAGAATTAATCATTCTCAGGATGACGAAACGGTCCCGAGCGAGTCATCAAAATGGACTTTCGCCAAAAAAGAAAATTACCGGAAATCGAATTTGCGGATATTACAAATTTTAGGAGAGAGCTCCTGATGGGTATTTGTAATTTTGTAGTATGGCTAAAACCTAGGAGTTGTACTGTGGTTTATAACCTCGGTCAGGAATTCCACCAGTTTCTCTTTCTCGTTAACGCACAGCCGATTCTGATCTTTCTGTACATCCAATTTCTTGGGCTTATTCTGGAAGAGAGGTAATCGGCTCTCGATGACCTCTAATTAGCCTCCTTCTCTTTACATTATTATTATTATTATTATTATTTTGACTTCCATTGGGAGAACCTCTTTTCTTTCCACTACACTCAGTAATGGTGGTAATACCGATCTTGCAAATCTTTTGGTTTCGGCGATTGATGCCTGTCAAAAAGTTTAGTAGTATTTTGTAACTGCATTTACAGTTATAAAAAAATGTACTGCCAAGGTTTGGTCTATTCACAAAAACACATACCTATCTTTCAAAACCACCCCTAGGGGATACGTTATCTTCTTACTTTACGGTAACTCGAGATCTGCAGGCAGTCACCTCTCTTTGTTCTATTGGCGCCACCTATTTTATACTGCTCTTTGTTAAAAACAGGCTTGCTCAGGCTTTCTCAATTTCTCAAGTGCATGTTATATTCTCTTCTCATTCTATTGATCCTAACTAGGTCGATCTCCTCGGATTTTGTGATCTTCTCATCCTTTCTCCTGGGAAGATTATTCCTTTCCTCCTTGGTCAGGAATTACACCAGTTTCTCCCTTTCGTTAACTCAGAGCCGGTTTTGATCTTCATGTACATCCGATTCTTCGAGCTTCTTCTTTTAGTAATATGATCAGATTTTGGAAAGCATGCATGATCTGAATCTTGATTAAATATTTTATATATGAGGGTTTGGTTTTTCATCATATATTCTGACATAGCTTTTTATTTATGCACCAATTTTTTCACGTCGATAAAAACAAAAAATGTGGTCTGGCCTTTTTTATTCTGTTTCATATTGCGCTAAACTACTTTCTGCGATATTTACAGTTCTCATGCTATGAGGTCCGGAACCTCTATATTCATATTTTTTTGGACAATATTTGAAGGCCTGCGAGGCGTATTTGGGTGCTCTTTATCCTACAAACTATTTCTCAACCTTTCGAATAAATGTTATAGGTCTCCGTATTTCGTGTGAATATCTTCCAGTTGTTATAGTTATTCTTCTTGCAAGTGTTTACCGCAAATAATTATCTGAACTTCAGTACTTGATTTTATATCTTTAGTTGAAGCCAGATCGAGTCGGTGATGCTTCGAGGCTTAGGGACAGGGCTACTAATACTTTTATCTCTAGGCCGACAGTTCATTGTATGAACTCAATATATAATATTTCGGAAGGTATATTATGTTCATTTGTACGCTTGCGGAATGTTTACTGTGTATAGTTTGTGTACTCTAGATTCTATGTCAGAAAATATGCGTGTGGAATATGTAATGTGTTTAGATGTACGTGCGTGTTTGTATTTGTGACAAACTATTATGCTGAGTCCTGCTCTTATTACATGTGGGAGAGGGCCCCAACATTCGCCATTTTGCTGAATTTTTTTGTATTATGTTTTCTGCTCTGGTGATGTTTGTGATTCTGTGTGGTTTTTGTAATTTCCACGATTTCGATTCCGGTAATTTTCTTTTTTTTTGGCGGGAGTACATTTTGACGACTCTCTTGTGACCGTTTCGTCAATCTGAGAATGATTAATTCTGCACTTTTTGACATCCGAGTTCGTTTCGGTGTCGTTTTGCCGAGTTCCGTGCTTTTTGGTGACTTTTCCGCATTTGAGTTCGATTCTTGCGAATCTCGTTCAAAACTATTGTTTCGTATTCCCTGTAAGCTCGTTTAACTTTGTTAGACGTATTGTGATCTTTGGTTTGGTTATTCGATCACGTATCATGATTTTCGGGCATTTTGGGCCAATTTATAATTTCCCAAAGTTGTGGGTATCCGCATTCGTAATTGTTGTCTTGACCCTTTTCATGGTCGCATGTGAGCTTGATTGTAGCTCAAGCTCTTAGTATGATCTTATTCTGGAACTTTCCATGCGTATCTTGAACTTGGTATTTCGATCGGAGGAGTCCGTTGTTGTAACCAGCCTTGAGAGCACTAGTGCTGTAGTTCTAGGTGCATTAGCGCACGCTAAGGGATCCCCTTAGCGCACGCTATCGAGCAGCAGGGTCAGAGGTCAGTAGTTGGATTCAGGCCCGTTGGCGCACGCTACGCTTATTGGCTAGCGCGCGCTAAGGTGCTGTAGTTAGCGCACGCTACGAATGTGGTAGCGCACGCTAACTGGTAGTTCGAGGCAGTCCAGAAGCTACTGGACTGGGTCTGGGGGTCTCGTTAGCGCACGCTAATAGTATATTTTGGCAGAACATTTTGTTCTGATGATTCGATAGCGCACGCTAATTAGGGAAGATTAGCGCACGCTAAGCTGTCCAATATATACTGGACAGCAATCGTTTTTCACCATTTTCCACTTCATTTCTTCTCCTCTCCGCGAGTTGAGATGAGGGCGACTAGGGCTTGGACTCCTGGCCGATTTCTACTCCATCCAAGGTGTTTTGGAGTATCCTAGGTGATTATAACATCATCTAATCCATTGTTCTTCGTCGGATTGAGGTATTTTTCTTGATTCCCTGGAGTTGAATTTTTGGGAGTTTTGTTCTTGATTTCGTTTTCCACCCGATTTTGATGAACCGATTGTTATTTAATGATGTTGTTAAACATATCCTATGGATTATATATCCATACTTCAGTTGGGAATTCCCTTTTCATGTTTTTGTCGGGTCGATTCGTGTTCTTGACCGTTTTAGGGGAAACCCTTGAACTTTCGTCGTTTATTCCTTGAATTCAGCGGTCGTGCTATGGAATTCATTTTCATGTTGTTATTGTTGTTCGTAGTTTATTGTCGCGGGTTGGCATTCGGCGGAGTCTGTGGGTTCATAGTCGGTTCGTGCCATCCTACTTCGGTCGATTCTCCGCGTGTGTGATTATTCGAGGCAAGTACCTTGTTCATACATTTCTTGTTTTGTGTATATGATGATCGGTGATCGTCTTGGTGTGTTTGTTTGGTTGTTTGAAATGAACTTTCAAAAGATTCGGTTTAGCCTCGTTAAAGGCTCACTTTCAAAATGCGTGTGTTTTGTGAATGTTGTGGTTTGTCAATGGATAAGTGAACCCTATGAATACACTTGGTGTTGTTGTTGTTGTTGTGCTTTGATAATATATACATATATTATCTCATTTCGGTGCGTTGTGATTTGACAATTGTGTCGTGCTTTGTGTTTGTTGCCTTTGGGTGAATTGTTTGGATATCCTTGGTGTGATATGTTATTTGTGTGAATGTGTGGATATGGTCAAGATCTACAGTGACACATGGCATGTGATCATGTGGTCAGGATGCAACAAGTGATTGATCCAACCATGAGAGTCTAAGACAATCTACGGTGACACATGTCTTTTGATCATGTGGTCAGGATGCAACAAGTGATTGATCCAACCGTGAGATGATAAGATTACCTGCGGTGACATATGGCATGTGATCATATGGTCAAGAGACAACAAGTGATTGATCCAACCGTGAGATGCCGTGACATGTGATCACGTTGGTGTGTATATGATTTGTGATTGTGCTTTGCCAGGTCGAGTACCTTGGGCGTGTGACCAAGATTTGTGGATCTTGGGTGATTATGTTGTGTTGATTTTTATGTCCGTCGAGGACACATGACGTGGGTTATGACCCTGTGAGTTGTTGCTGATTTTTATTTGTGAAAGCAAATCTTTGGGCTGTGACCCCTATTGGTTTTGAAAAGAGAAGGATTTCATAATCCTAAATTGTTTTCCGTTAAAACTCCCGAGGGCATTTTAAACCATTTTACAAACTGTTCTCGTGATTTGTGATCTTTCGAATTTGGGAAGTGTTACTCAAACTCTTGCCTCGGGAAGTACCTTTCGTTATGTTTGAACCTTTGAGGATTCCTGGTTATTATTTTTCTTGGAACTTGAATTGTATGACTCGTATTTGCACTCTGTACTTGCACTAGAAAAATAGTGGAATTTTGCTAACCCCCCGAGTAATCGGGGGGTAGATGTCTGTATTGCATTCAGGTTTTAGGGAGCATAGCATAGGGTCGACACGAAGTATGATGAAATATGATCGATACTAATCACATGAGGACCCGTACGTTGTTGTATTGGTTCAGTTGTACTTTATTTTCCGCTGCAGTATTTCTTTCCCCGTTGTACGGGAGTGTATTGTATTCGACCACTGCGTGGGCATGTATTGAGATTGAGTTGTATGTATTTATTGGAAGACCAAATCAGTCTACTGAGTCTTTTTAGCCTTAAAGGCATTGTTTAGATGTTTGATTTTGTTACCAGCCTGGTAGATCCTTGAGGAAAGGTTCTACGGCGTTTAATATCCCTGAGCGGTTTGGGGGTGTTACATAAATGGTATCGGAGATAGGTTGCGGAAACCTAGGATGTCGGGTCGAGTTTTGTCTCGTCGGATTTTGTCTGACTGGGTCGTGCCGCAACACGTCATCTGAGTTTGTTGGTTGTGATTAGTATCGTGGGGCGATCATAATCTTCGTGCGACTTGTGGATGTAAGTCTCCCTTCTATGTGTTGTGCCTCGTGTGACACGAGTTACTAGTATGATTATGTGTTAAGTGATGGGATCTTTATGTAGATTCTTGGTTTCGTGATGTGTGGTTATTCGGCTCTCATATTTTATTTATACGAGTAGTGGTGTCTGTAACACCTCCAATCCGCTCAGGGATATTACACGTCGTGGAACCTTTCCTCAAGGATCTACCAGGCTGGTAACAACATTGAACATCTCAACAATGCCTTTGAGGCTAGAATGAATCAGTAGACAGATTTGGTCTTACAATAAATACATACAACTCAATATCAATACATGCCCACGCAGGGGTCAAATACAACATACTCCCGTACAACGGGGAAAATACTGCAGCGGAAATTAATGTACAACTGAACCAATATAACAATGTACGAGTTCTCATGTGATTAGTATCGATCATCTTTCATCATCCTTCATGCCGACCTTGTGCTATGCTCCCCAAAACCTAAATGCAATACAGACATCCACCCCCCGATTACTTGGGGGTTAGCAAAATTCCACTATTTTGCTAGTGCAAGTACAAAGTGCAAAAATACGAGTCATACAGTTCAAGTTCCAAGAATAATAATAACAAGGAATCCTCCAAGATTCAAACATAACAGAAAGTACTTCCCGAGAAAAGAGTTTGAGTAAGACTTTCCAAAATTGAAAGATCACAAATCAAGGGAAACGATTTATAAAATGGTTTGAAATGCCATCGAGAGTTTTAATAGAAGACAATTTAGGATTATCAAATCCTTCTCTTTCCAAAATCAATAGGGGTCGTAGCCAAAGATTTTGTTTTCGCAAATAGAAAACCAACAACAATTCATAGGGTCAAAACCCACGCCATGTGTCCTCGACGGACATAAAATTAACACAACATAAACACCCAAGATATGCAAATCTTGGTCACACAAATACAACACCAAATCGTGAATCCAGAGTGAAGTCATAGATTCCCTCCAGGCCTCGTCGGACCCTCCCGAGGTGAGCAAAACACATTCACAAATCATATACACACCAGTGTGAACACTTGTCACAGCATCTCACGGTTGGATCAATCATTTGTTGTCTCCTGATCATATGATCGCATGCCATATTTCACTGTAGGTATTCTTTGGCGCTCACGGTTGGATCAATCACTTGTTGCATTCTGACCACATGATCACAAGCCATGTGTCACCGTAGTTTTTGTTAGGCTCTCACGGTTGGATCAATCGCTTGTTGCATCCTGACCACATGATCGCATTCCATGTGTCATCGTAGGCCCCGCCCACATTCACACACACAGCACAATACGACAAAGATATCCAAACAATTCACCCAGAGGCATCAAACGCTTAGTAAAACACAATGTCAAACCACAATGCACTGAAATGAGGCAATACACGTACACACGCATTACCAAGCGCAACATCAACACCAAACATATCCATAGGATTCACATTGTCATTTACGAAAACACATGAATCACAACATACACATGAGTTTGGAAGGGAGCCTTTAGCGAGGCTAAACCAAATCTTTTGAAAGTTCATTACAACAACCAAACGAACACATTTAGATGATCACCGATCATCATATCCACAAAACAAGAAATGTATAGACAAGGCACTTGCCTCGAATAACCACAAACGCGGAGAATCGACCGAAGTGAGGAGATTCGAACTGTCTACGAACCCGCCGACTCCACCGAACGACAACCCGTGATAATAAACTACGAACGACAACCATAACAACAATGAAAATGAATTCCATAGCATGACCTAAAGTCGCTGAGTTCAAGGAACAAATGACGAAAGTTCAAGGATTTTCCCCAAAACGGCCAAGAACACGAATCGACCCGACAAAAATATGAAAACGGAATTTCAACCCGTGGGTTATGATTAACACGAATAGATAACGACAATAGAAATAACAATCTCGGATTTGAAATCACAAAATCGAGACAAACCCAAAATATCTCAAATAGGGTTCTAAAACCTTACCTTGATTCGGAAAAGAAGGAAGGTTGGATGATGATGAACACGAAGGAGACCCACCGAGATGATTACTACCATCAAAGGCCGATGAAAGCTCGTCCAAATCCACCCCAAATCGCCAAAAATGCAGCAAGGGAGAAGGGGGGAAGGAAATGACCCAAAATCGGTCAACCCTCAAATATATATACCTGCGCGAAGCTAACGTACGTAAGCCATAAGCCTTAACGTATGTTAGCGATGTTACGTACGTAAGGAACAAGGCATTACGTACGTAAGAGTCATCCAGACTCAACTGTCCGAAAACCTGAACAAGGTAACGTACGTAACGAATGCTGTGTTACATACGTAAGAGAGGCATCGATAGCTTACGCTACCGATGAAGAATAGCGTACACTAATCACCTGGCAGTACAGAACATCTGCCAGATCTCATATCCGAAAAGGATCGCGGAATGCGACGAACACGGATCACTACGGTCGAACAAGAAAAGTAGTACGACAATCAAAACACGAGCTTAAGTTTAAAACAAACACCTGATCCCGACACCCCGGGGGTAGGTAAAAGCGAGTACGAAAATATGTACCCAAAACTTTGAGAAATTACAAAACGGTCCCAAATGTCCGAAAACTCATGATACGACAACGAATAATCAAACCAAAGCTCACAACACGTATAACAACGTTAAATGAACTTACGAGAAACTCGAAACAAAAGTTTCGAATGAGATTCGCTAGAATCAAACTCAAGCGCGGAAAAGTCGCCTAAGAACACGGAACTCAACAAAATGATACCGAAACGAACTTGGACGTCAAAAAGTACAGAATTAAATATTCTCAGAATGACGAAACGTTCACAAGCGAGCCATTAAAACGGACTCCTGCCAAAAAAAGAAATTTACCGAAAATCGAAAATCGCAAATATTACATACTACCCTCCTTAAAAGAAGTTTCATCCCAAAACTTAAAATAAGTAGGGAGGAGCAACATCCCACCAAGAAACACTCAACGGGATACACAAGAACCGAAAACTCGCGCCCAACGGCGAAACGTTTTAAACAACGCAAAGAAACATACGGCGTGGAAACACGCTCCACGACGTCCATCACAACGCCACAGACATAGACATAATAAAACCAACAAGTGACAAGCGTCATCAAACAGATAATACAATCAAGTCAATTATCCGAACAATCACAAAACACAAAGCACCTATTACAAGGAAACACACACAGTCGAGAAAACAGAAAATAAACACAAAACGATCCACAACGACAATCACAAACAGTTCGGACTACGCCGAAATCCTCAAAAATCACACTAGGCATCTCCGTGTCCTTTCGGAGCAGAGACGCAACTCAACTCCCAAACCTCTCAGCTACCGACTCGCAATGCACGGCTCGGTGACCCACCTGGCCACACTCGAAATAGTTGACTAATGGTGAACGACAATTCTTCGCAGTACGATACGGGACAGCAACAATCGGACAACCATAATTGAACAACAATGATCGAACAACAACTATCGGACAACAACGATCAAACAAAATCGATCGGACACCAACGACCGAACAACAATGATCGAATAATAACGACCGAGCAACAATGATCGAACAACAATGATCGAATAACAACGGTAGAACAACGACTGCGAAGTTCACATTTCAACTAAATATATAAACAAAACTTGTAGAAACTAAAGGACATTAATTTCGGACAAGGTTCACAAGAATCGAACCGAACTCGAAAAAGTCACAACGATAATCAGATTGATCCGAAACAAGGTCACAACCCATTCGAACGATGGCAACTGAGATACCAAACAAGTTCAAAATGTATCAACAAACACGAGCGAGTCGATAGAATTGAGAAAGAGAAAATGTAGAAGTCCAAAAACAATACGGGTATTACATTCGACCTCTTATAAAAGAAATGTCGTCCCTGCAACTCACAACAACGGAAACAAGGTAACAACACAAAAAGCAACTGACAGTAACATCTCCCATGGGCCTCTCAGAGCCGATCCTGGTATCTGTGCTGAAGCATGAACTCCGAAAGTCTCGGTAACCAATTCGCACAACTGGATTCTGTGTCCCTCGAGTCCGCACTTGAAACGTGTTACTGGCAAGAAAGGACAATTTGTGCGTGCATGCCCCCGGCACATCACGGTTGAAACACCTCGGCTCAGCATACCGAATGCACAAATGCTCGATACAATGGAACATAACATCGCAAAACAACATACCGGAGATGCCAACTCAGCATAACATATCAACACATACAAAAATCGCGACAACAACGGCATCGTTCGATGATTACAACAACCCGAACGATAACCAGCATACAATTACTAAACATCACTAAACAACCACGTATGTACACAATCATACAAACTCAAGTTCTAACAGCTCGCACGGGTGCGATAACACGCAAGTCACCACAAAGCGACAACATTCAATACCAATATCTCACCTCTCACAGAGGGCTAACACAACAAATGCGTGGCAAACGACTCAACGTTCACGCCACCAATTCAATCAAGATAACATTCTAACGATAATGCGAACATCATACATACATTCCCAGACCGCAAACAGGAATGATATGTTTTAAAAACGAAAGTCACCTTTTGAAAATGATTTTGGAAACACCAGTTGATCTTGAGTATCACCTTTCAAAAAGTAGTACAAACGTCGTTATCGAGACTTTGAAAAACCATCTTGCATTTGATTGAAAATATCTCAAAATATTTTGGTCCTCAAGAGGAATAATTTTTGGAACATACTGTGGCACCTTGAAAGTACCGATAGAAAATAATTTATTTTTTTAAAAGTACGTCTCGAAATTTATTTTCTAAGATACTCAAGGTTTTCAGAAATCCATTAGGCTAGAATGCCCAAAAACTCACATGTAACAACATTCGTTTATATATTTCAGTACACGCATCAAATCGTTCAAAATCAAGACAATACATGTCTTTTATCGGATAACAAACAGTCAATAATCAATTTGCCTAGGATCGGGGTGAAGCCACTGGTCCCACTCGAGGCCTCTAAGGACCCTCCCGAGCTGGATAGTGAATCAAGCTCGTGAATCCAGAGTGAAGTCATAGATTCCCTCGAGGCCTCGTCGGACCCTCCCAAGGTGAGCAAAGAACACACAATTACATCACCAGTCATATTAAGCACAAAGGCTTCCAAAAACAAAAATACTTGCAAAACGAGTAAATCATTTGGAAGATTATTAGCAGCGGACAAAAACAACAGTCGAAAAGACATAAACAGTGACAACGCTCCTCATATAAACAAAATATGAGAGTCGAAAAAACACATATCACGGAATCGAAAATCTACATAAGGATTCCATCACTTAACACATAATCATACCAGTAACTCGTGTCACACGAGGCACAACACAAAGGAGGGAGACTTACATCACCAGGTCGCACGAAGATGATGATCTCCCCACGATACTAATCACAACCAACCAACTCAGACGACACATCGCGACACGACTTAGTCAGACAAAATCCGACGAGACAAAACTCAACAGACACCACTTAACCCGACAGCCTAGGTTTCCATAACCTAAGCTCTGATACCATTTATGTAACACCCCCAATCCGCTCAGGGATATTATATGCCGTAGAACCTTTCCTCAAGGATCTACGAGGCTGGTAACAACATCGAACATCTCAACAATGCCTTTGAGGCTAAAATGACTCAGTAGACCGATTTGGTCTTACAATATATACATACAACTCAATATCAATACATGCCCATGCAGGGGTCAAATACAACATACTCCCGTACAACGGGGAAAATACTGCAGCAGAAATTAAGGTACAACTGAACCAATACAACAACGTATGATTCCTCATGTGATTAGTATCGATCATCTTTCATCATCCCTCATGCCGACCCTGTGATATGCTCCCCAAAACCTGAATGCAATACAGATATCCACCCCCCGATTACTCGGGGGTTAGCAAAGTTCCACTATTTTGCTAGTGCAAGTACAAAGTGCAAAAATACGAGTCATACAATTCAAGTTCCAAGAATAATAATAACCAGGAATCCTTCAAGATTTAAACATAACAGAAAGTACTTCCCGAGGCAAGAGTTTGAGTAAGACTTTCCAAAATTGAAAGATCACAAATCAAGAGAAACGATTTATAAAATGGTTTGAAATGCCATCGAGAGTTTTAATAGAAAATAATTTAGGATTATCAAATCCTTCTCTTTCTAAAATAAACAGGGGTCGCAGCCCAAAGGTTTTGTTTTCGCAAATAGAAAACCAACAACAATTCACAGGGTCAAAACCCACGCCATGTGTCCTCGACGGACATAAAATCAACACAACATAAACACTCAAGATACGCAAATCTTGGTCACACAAATACAACACCAACTCGTGAATCCAGAGTGAAGTCATAGATTCCCTCGATGCCTCATCGGACCCTCCCGAGGTGAGCAAAACACATTCACAAATCATATACACACCAGCGTGAACACTGGCCACGACATCTCACGGTTGGATCAATCACTTGTTGTCTCCTGACCATATGATCGCATGCCATATGTCACCGTATGTATTCTTTGGCGCTCACGGTTGGATCAATCACTTGTTGGATCCTCACCACATGATCATAAGCCATGTGTCACCGTAGTTTTTCTTAGGCTCTCACGGTTGGATCAATCGCTTGTTGCATCCTGACCACATGATCGTATTCCATGTGTCACCATAGGCCCCGCCCACATTCACACACATAGCACAATACAACAAAGATATACAAACAATTCACCCAGAGGCATCAAATGCTTAGTAAAATACAACGTCAAACCACAACGCACCGAAATGAGGCAATACACGTACACACGAATTACCAAGCGCAACATCAACACCAAACATATCCATAGGATTCACATAGTCATTTACGAAAACACACGAATCACAACATGCACATGAGTTTGAAAGGTAGCTTTTAGCGAGGCTAAACCAAATATTTCGAAAGTTCATTACAACAACCAAACGAACACATTTAGATGATCACCGATCATCTTATCCACAAAACAAGAAATGTATGGACAAGGTACTTGACTCGAATAACCAAAAATGCATAGAATCGACCGAAGTGAGGAGACTCGAACTGTCTACGAACCCGCCGACTCCGTCGAACGATAACCCGTGATAATAAACTACGAACAACAACAATAACAACAATGAAAATGAATTCCATAGCATGACCTAAAGTCACTGAAAGAAAGGAACAAACAACGAAAGATCAAGGGTTTCCCCCAAAACGGCCAAGAACAAGAATCGACCAGATAAAAATATGAAAATGGAATTTCAAACCCTGGGTTATGATCAATACGAATAGATAATGACAATAGAAATAACAATCTCGGATTTGAAATCTCGAAATCGAGACAAACCCAAAATATCTCAAATAGGGGTCTAAAACCTTATCTTGATTCGGAGAAGAAGGAAGGTTAGATGATGATGAACACGAAGGAGACTTACCGAGATGATTACTACCATCAAAAGTCGATGAAAGCTCGTCCAAATCCACCCCAAATCGCCAAAAAAGCAAAAAGGGAGAGGGGGGGGGGAAGGAAATGACCCGAAATCGGTCAACCCTCAAAGATATATACCTGCGTGAAGCTAACGTACGTAAGCCATAAGCTTTAACGTACGTTAGCGATGTTACGTATGTAAGGAACAAGGCATTACGTACGTAAGAGTCATCCCGACTCAACTGTCTGAAAAACTGAACAAGGTAACGTACGTAACGAATGCTGTGTTACGTACGTAAGAGAGGCATCGATAGCATACACTACCGATGAAGAATAGCATGCGCTAATCACCTGGCAGTACAGAACATCTGCCAGATGTCATATCCGAAAAGGATCGCAGAATGCGACGAACACGAATCACTACGGTTGAACAAGACAAGTAGTACGACAATCAAAACACGATCTTAAGCTTAAAACAAACACCTGATCCCGACAACCCAGGGGTAGGTAAAAGCGAGTACGAAAATAAGTACCCAAAACTTTGGGAAATTACAAAACGGTCCCAAATGTCTGAAAACTCACGATACGACAACGAATAATCAAACCGAAGCTCACAACACGTATAACAACGTTAAATGAACTTACGAGAAACTCGAAACAATAGTTTCGAACGAGATTCGCAAGAATCGAACTCAAGCGCGGAAAAGTCACCTAAGAACACGAAACTCAACAATACGACACCGAAACGAACTCGGACATCAAAAAGCACATGATTAAATATTCTCAGAATGATGAAATGTTCACAAGCGAGTCGTTAAAATGGACTCCTACCAAAAAAAGAAATTTACCGAAAATCGAAAATCGCGGATATTACAGTGTCGCTAATAATGTATTTTTTACTGTTGACTTCGTCCGCTGCCTTTGTATTTCAACTTGATTTGCTCTCTTTGCAAGTATTTTTGGAAACCTTTATGCTTATCATGAAATGGTGGTGTAATTGTGTGTGCTTTGCTCACTTCCGGAGGGTCCGATGAGGCCTCGAGGGAATCCAATGGTATAGCCCTGAATTCATGAGTTTGATTCGCTAGCCAGCTCGGGAGGATCCTTAGAGGCCTCGAGTGGGACCAGTGGTTTAGCCCCGGTCCTAGGCAAGTTTGAACTGTGATTTGACTGTTTGTTTACTGGGAAGAGACATGTCTTGTGTTGATTTGAATGACTTGACACGTGTGCTATGAGGTGTGTAACCGAATGTTGATATGCATGAGTTTTGGGGCATTATAGCCTAATGGATTTTTTTGAAAACCTTGAGTATTTTAGAAAATGATTTTCGAGACGTACTTTCAAAATGGATTACATTTAAGAGGCACCTACTAGCGCAACTATGGGTTTCAAAATTCATCTACTTTGAGGACCAAAGTATTTTGAGATATTCTCAGTAACTTAGAACGCATTTGCTTAGACCCGAAGGTCGAATATTTCTGAAAATTTTAATTAAAAGAAAAGTGTCCTCATTTTTATCAAACGCAAGGTGGTTTTTCAAAGTCTCGATAACGATGTTCATGTTTGTATTACTTTTTTTTTTGAAATATGATACTCAAGATAGATTGATGTTCCCAAATTGTTTTCAAAAAGGTTGTTTTCATTTTTAAAACTTATCGTTCCTGTTTGCAGTCCGGGAATGTATATATGATGTTTGCACTTTCGTTAGGGTGTTAACCCCCGAGTTGTGATTGAATGAGTGGTGTGAGCGTTGAGTCGTTCGCCACGCCTTTGTTGTGTTAGCTCTCTGTGAGAAGTGTGATGTTGGTACTTAATGTTTGTCGCTTCGTGGTGATTTGCGCGTTGTCGCACCTGTGCGAGCTGTTGGAGCTTGGGTTTGTACGATTGTGTACATCTGTGATTGTTTCCTGATGTTTTGTAATTGTGTGCTGGTTATCGTTCGGACTGTTGAGATTGCCGAATGATGCCGTCGTTGCTGTGATTTTTATATGTGTGTTGCCTTGGTAATCGTTGTATGTGTGGTATGTTATGCTTTTCTGTTGTGCTGAGTGGTTGCTTACTCAGTATGCCGAGGGGCAAAGGTCGTGGCCGTGGCGACCGGGCGCGTGATCAGAATCATGCTGCCGGCGATGGTTTTAGTATCAGCATTGCTACTATTTTGCAGCAGGTAGCTGCACAGATGACTCAGTTGACTCAAGGAGTTCAGCGTAATACAGATGTGACCCAGAACATTTGTGTAAATCAGTGGCTTCGAGAAGTGGTTCGTATGAATCCCCCTCGTTTCGCTGGTGCCGCTGATGCATTGGGCTGGGATGGTTGGCTTTTCCAGTTGGAAAAGATATTCGAGGTAGTGGATTGTCCAGAAGAGCGTAAGTTTCTAGTCACTCAGTATCTTCTTGACAAGGATGCCACTAGTTGGTGGGAGGCTGTTAAGCCTCGAGACCGTGTTGCCACGTGGGCAGAGTTCCAGAGATTTATAAGAGATGAGTTTTGCGCGGAACTAATCAGGAATCAGAGGATTAATGAATTCTTTTCGGCGAAACCGCAAGATGTACTTCTGTCTCAAGCTATTATTGATTTTAGCAAACAACTCAACTATGTGCAGGATCAGGTGAGGACGGAGGAGGATAAGATCTGTCATTTTAGTAGGCGGATGAAGCCGGAGATTCGTCAGTACATGGTAGGTCTCACTTGCACTTCATTGAGAGATTATCAGAATAGGGCGCTAGCCTATGAGCTATCCATATATTCGACTGAGAATATGTCTGAATCGAAGAAACAGATAACCATTGGGAACTTTTCAAGAAATCAGGGGAGTGGGCCCTCTGAGGTTAGGACATCGTTTCGTCATCTTAATAAGGTTCCTCGATCGCGTGATCAGAGGAGTAGTACCCCTGCAGTGAGTAATGTGAGCAGCATGAAGACATGCTATAACTGTAGTCGAGCGGGCCATACCACGAAGAATTGTCGTTCACCATTAGTCAGCTGTTTCGAGTGTGGCCGGTTAGGTTACCGAGTCGTGCATTGCGAGACGGTAGCTGAGAGATTTGGGGATCGAGGTTGCGTCTCTGCTCCAAAAGGACACGGATATGCCTAGTGTGGTTTTTGAGGATTTCGGCGTAGTCTGAATTGTTTGTGGTTGTCCTTGTGGATCGTTTTGTGTTTATTTTCTGTTTTCTTGACTGTGCATGTTTTATTGTATTTGGTACCTCCTATTTTGTGATTGTTTGGATAATTGACTTGATTGTACTATCTTTTTGATGACACTTGTCACTTTTTGGTTTTATTATGTCTCTACCTGTGGCGTTGTGTTGGTCGTCGTGGAGCGTGTTTTCACGCCGTATGTTTTCTTGCGTTTCTTGTAACGTTTCGCCGATGGGCGTAAGTCTCGCGATTCTTGTGTATCTCGTTGAGATGTTCCTTATAGGATATTTCTTCTCCCTACTTGTTTTAAGTTTCGGGACAAAACTTCTTTTAAGGAGGGTAGTATGTAACATCCGCGATTTCGATTTCCAATAATTTTCTTTTTTTTGGCGGGAGCCAGTTTTGACGACTCGCTTGTGGCCATTTCGTCAATCTGAGAATGATTAATTCTGCACTTTTTGACATCCGAGTTCGTTTCGGTGTCGTTTTGCTGAGTTCCGTGCTTTTTGGCGACTTTTCTGCATTTGAGTTTGATTCTTGTGAATCTCATTCGTAACTGTTGTTTCGTATTCCCTGTAAGTCCGTTTAACTTTGTTGGACGTATTGTGATCTTTGGTTTGGTTATTCGATCACGTATCGTGATTTTCGGACATTTTGGGCCATTTTGTGAGTATCCGCATTCGTAATTGTTGTCTTGACCTGTAATACCCTCGCCTTTACTATTGTATTTTCTGATTTAAACCAAGTATTTTCGCACCATATCTGTATTGTTGTAGCAAGTATATCGACGAATTATGTTAAGTTGGAATCATGGCCATTCATACTATATTAATTGTTGGGTGATATTGGGAGAATTCCATTTCTGCTTATTATAGAACTTAACATACGTTAGCCTATCTTCTTTACGTACGCTATGTACGTAGACTTACATACATAACATTCATATTTTAACGTACGTAATGCGGGGTATCCATTAGCAGCCCGCCTTTCGGCGGGTGGGACCGAACGTGGGTAGGTGGTCGGGAGTCGATCGCGACATCCAAGTCAACGGCTATTACGTACGTAATAGTTATATATTTATGTACGTAACGATTTGTGTATTTCAAGTCAGTAAGATCTGATAAAATCGATTACGTACGTAATATTCATGAGATTACGTACGTAAGGGCTTTAACGTACGTTAACCCCCTCCCTTTAACGTACGTAATGCTGAGTTCAGGTTATAAAAATATGACTTGCCTTTCTTTTCCTGCTCGACCCATTCAACCTTCCCACTGAAAAAAACAATTCCCTTCCCTGCCAACTCAATTTCTAGCCCTTCTATCTTGTGTTGGAGCTTCAGCAGTTGGTTTGTGACTTGGAGATTAAGAGATTGAAGTGTGTCCTTTGAAGTGTTGGTGTTGTTCTTCATTTTGAGGTTGGTCTTTCTTTAACTCATATTAACTCTATGCTTATGATGATGTTAGTATATAAACACTTCACATAATGTTAGTTAAGCTAGTGTAAACATGATAAATTAATTGAATCATGCTCAAACTAAGTGAAGATCAACATTAGGGGTATTAGTATCACTTCTTGATGTATGATAACTTCATAATATGGTTGTGTTGATAATGATAGATAGAACCTGATTAATAACATGATAATCGGAAGTTGATTATAGTCTCAACACTAAGAACATGTTAGGAATGAAATCCTCAATGATTAGAGATGGGAGATGCTAATCTTGTCTTGAACATTCAATTGATTCTTGAAAGGTAATATGGAACCATATTTTTTTGCCCTCTAAAACCGATACCTTCGTAATAAATTGTTGGAAGAATTATGCTAACCCTTTGAAGATAATTTTCACAAGATGGGATGAGGTTATATTTAGAATTCCAAGTATCCAATGATATAACTAGGTTTTTATTAACTTCTTCAAAAGTAAAACAATGGATTTTGATAGAAGGCAAATGTAATCTTCATATGTTCAAGTTAATCGATTTCGTTGATAACTTAAGGAGGTGTTAATCACTACATTAATATTTTGATAATGTTCTTAAGAGGATTGTAGTGAGTATGGTGTTACAAATGCGGTAGAGGAAGTAGCCGAATTCCATTTCATTAATCCGTGTGCGTTAAGAGACGTAAATTAAGATGATGTTCTTAGTACACTAAAAACTTAACTTATGCTTTCATATAGGAATCGGTTTTAATGTAATCGTTGGTAAAATAATGAAGAACGTAATTAAACACAAATTTATATCATAACCGGAAATGCCGATGATTTGAAAAGATGTTTTCACAATGTTATATTGGTAAAAATCTGGACTCCTAGTGTTGACATAAATGCTAGAATATGTGAATGAACAGAATAAACATGTTCTATGATGATTTGTAATTGGAACATTAAAATGATCACTAGGACAATTGATCTATTCAAGTAAATTTACGAATATTGTTTTTATGTAATGATACCGTTATCGTACGAAAGTGTTGTTGAATGAATTACATTTCATTCAAGGTTTCTTGTTCACGTGAGTATTGTTAGACGGGGATACCGTTCGTTTGATCATTCAAAGAAGGATTATTCATCTACGGAATTGAGGCAAGTTATCTTGCTTGGTTATAATGATGGTTGAATTCTTGTGATTATTATGCGTTCGTGTATATGAAATGTTCTGAGAATCTATGATTCATGATATGGTTATGCCCTTGATCGTATTATCATTGTGTTGGGATGATATACCCGAATTTACCATTCTTGTTACCGTTGGTCCTTTTGAGCTTTGTTGATACTTCGGTCAGTCGTTCGATTCCTTGATAAAGGTGTAATTCATTGAGTTTCGTTGTCATGTTGTATCGTGACATCTCTGGAGTCATATCTGCGTGCCGATTGGTTATGTGTAGGATTTTTAGCCGGGCACTTGATGATCATGCGTGGATGTTTTCCGCATTTAGATCGTGCACACGAGACGTAGTTCGTGAGGCTAATTAGGTACATCGTCCCACGTATATTCTGGATTCCGTATACGGGGTGGACATGTGCACGGACACATTTCCGGATCGGGCGTACTGTGACGTCCGTCTTGAGCCATATTATATGGTCGTTCGTATATTTGGATATGTTCGATAGTTGGGACTGATTGTTTATACGCCTGCGGGGTATATTCAGTAGTCGATTGTTTTCTTTGAGATCCATATATATGAATTGTATAATGTCATGAGAATTATTATCATGTATAGCTGACCCTGTGGTTTGGGGCGAAATATTTATATTTCAGGGCGAGGAAAGGGAAAGGCACAAGAAGAGCACGATGGTGACGGAGGGTTTTGAAGGATGCTATTTTGGGGGGGGGGGGCGAGTCTTTTGATGTTTGGTTATGTCTTATTGTGATTTTCATTTTATTTTGTGTCGGATGAATGTACTATAATTTGTTAGGTATTACCCATCGTCATATGGTCTGTACCAAATTTGGATCCTGTGTACGTTTACTCGTATTAAAGACATGTATAACTTATACTCCACATCGGGGTTTTGATAAATATTGTGGTACGGTGTCACGTTGTCAGGTTGTAGATGTATATCGTGATATCGCCTGGTGGGTCCTGGTAGGGGTCCACGGCACTGTAATAGCCACCACTTTCGGGCTGTTATAGAAGATGGTATCGGAGAGTGTGTTTTTCTTTTGAGTCATTGTAGTATCGAAATAGCATCAAGAAACCTTCGTGCCACGTGTAACCTGTGCAAGCGCCTGACCCTTCGAATACGGTATGTTCTCATGAGCCATAATTTGATTACTGGCATGATATTGATGACGTATTGGTCTCTTTACTTATCTTGGCATCTTGCTAACATGTGGTAAAATTCATCTGTTTGAAGAAAACCTAAATTAATTATGTGATTGGAATTGTTTCGACTTGATGTTGATATGATATTGAGTGTGTAGCACCTGCGATGCCAGTGATTCTTTACGAACTGCTTTGTTGGATATGAAATTCCCTGTTGCCATTAACTTAGCATGAATTATGATTGATAACTTGAACTGTACTTGTGACTTGATTCTTTCAGTATGGAAAGGAATCTGAGAGGCCGTGGCAGAGGGGGACGAGTCCGCGGAAGGGGCCGAATCCCGATACCACGAGCCAACAGACGTGCGAATGTGGAACAGAGTTCCGCAGGCAGTGATTCGCCTTCTAGGGACCAATCACACCACACTGGAGAAAATGCACGTGTCGATCCTTACACTGTGATGCAGGGCATGATGTCCCAAATGACCCAAATGGGTCAGCTGATGGAAGCTATGCAGAGGAATGCTACTGGTCAACAGCAGGGGCAACAGCCTCCGCCTCTGGTGCATGGCGGCATCGTGAGCCGGATTATTAGCGACATATCACGACAGCGACCTCCGACTTTTGAAGGCTCATATGAGCCTGCTGACATTGTACACTGGATAGATCATTTCGAGAAACTGTTCGAGATGGTGGAGTGCCCAGAGGAAAATCGAGTTGCTGTGGCAGACTACTACCTTAGTAAGAGTGCCCATACTTGGTGGCTTTCTGTGAGGCCTGCCGATGGCGCGAGTACTTGGGAGGAATTCAAGAATCTTATGCTAGATCGTCACTATCCTGCACCTCTCCGTGAAGCCAAACTGTCCGAATTACTAAACCCAGATCCATCGGAAGATGAGGATGTGTTAGCTATTGCTGAAAAATTCCAAGAACTTCTCCCTTTTGCTACGTTAGTTGTCCGTTCGGAAGCTGAGAAGATCAAATATTTCCTCAAGAAGCTTAAACATCGAATGAGGATGCAATTGCTCAATCACCACTGTACGACCCTACCAGAGTTTATTGAGAAGGCTTTGGAGTATGAACTTACTGTGAAGGAGATTTCCAAGAAGCAAATTTCGCTTTCCAATAAGAGATCCAGAACTGCACTCCAGCAGATAAGAATCGGGATGTTCAAGAAGCCCCAGCCTGTACCAAATCCTTCTGAACGGCCACCTATGGCGCCGAAGCCGACAGGAACGCACTCTAGGGCAATCGGCTCACCTGTCGTGTGTTATAACTGTGGGGACCAGGGACATATCAGCTCCAAGTGTCCGAAGCCGACCGTTGCCTGTCACACTTGTGGGAAGAACGGACATCATGCTCGCTATTGCAGGGGTGGACCCGGGCGTGCTCCAGTAGCATCTCTTGCTCCAGTATAGTCTTCTGTCCAGGAACGTGCTCCTCCGTCCACTTCTTACCAGACTACCGGGGCAAACAAAGGGATGGGCCGTGGAAATCAAGCTGGTACACCTGCTTCCGGGGTTGCAAAACCCAGAGTTTACGAGATGAAGAAAGCCGATGATCCCAAAGCCAGCATGATTGCAGGTACTCTCGAGATCCACTCTCAGCCCGTTTGTGTTCTTTTTTATACTGGTGCTTCACACTCCTTTTTGTCTACTTCTTGTTTGAGTCATTTGCAATTGAATCATGTTACCGATTGTTAACCTTATGTAATTGGTCTACCCGATGGTAGAAGAATTATTGGGAGTCGTGGAGTACAAAACTTTCCGATTCGCATGAAAAACCGTGAGTGGTTGTCCGACTTGATTGTGGTTGATTTACCTAAAGATGATGTAATTTTGGGTATCGACTGGATGGATCGTCACGATGCCGTGCTTAGCGTCCGTAAGCGAATGGTGATCGTCACATCTGATGATGGCGTCGAGTGTACTTTTCGGGGTGATAATCCCAATCATTCTGGGAGAGTCATCAGCGCTATGAAGGCTGTGAGATTACTGAACTAGGGATGCATTGGTTATTGGTGTTACATGACCAAGACAACTGACCGACCAGTCAAATTGGTTGATATTCCGGTAGTTTGAGACTATCCAGATGTATTTCCAGAAGAGCTTCCAGGACTACCCCCACAGCGAGAGGTAGAATTCACCATTGAGTTGGAGCCAGGGACGTCCCCACTTTCGAAAGCACCATATCGTATGGCCCCGACTGAGATGCAAGAGTTGAAGAGACAACTTGAGGAGTTAACTGAGAAAGGATATGTACGACCCAGTGCATCCCCTTGGGGAGCGCCGGTGTTATTCGTACGGAAGAAAGACGGATTGCTGCGTTTGTGTATTGATTACCGTGAGCTGAACAAAGTAACAATTAAGAACAAATATCCTTTACCTCGCATCGATGATCTATTAGATCAGCTCCAGGGAGCCGCTGTATTTTCCAAGATCGACTTGAGATCCGGGTACCACCAATTTCGGATTCGAGAGTCTGACATCCCGAAGACAGCTTTTCGCACTCGCTATGGGCATTATGAGTTCGTTGTCATGCCATTCGGACTGACTAATGCACCTGCAGTATTCATGGAATTGATGAATCGGGTTTTTATTAATTATCTGGATTGTTTTGTAATCGTTTTTATTGACGACATCCTGATCTACTCTCGTGATCATGAGGAGCATGAGTGTCACCTCCACCAGGTTCTCGATGCATTAAGGCGAGAACAACTCTATGGAAATTTTTCTAAGTGTGAATTTTGGATGTTTGAAGTTAGTTTGCTGGGACATGTAATATCAGCAAATGGAGTGAGAGTAGACCCACAGAAGACAGAAGCTATCCGAGACTGGCTACCTCCGAAGAACGTAAAGGAAGTTCGTAGTTTTCTGGGTCTAGCAGGCTATTACAGATGATTCGTGGAAGGTTTTTCCAAAATTGCTCAACCAATGACTAATCTGTTGAGGAAAGATAAGAAGTACTTGTGGTCGGAAGCATGTCAGCAAAGTTTTGATGAACTCAAAAGTCGATTAATTTCAACACCTGTTTTGGTTCTACCTAAAGGAACGGAAGGATTCGTGGTATATAGCGATGCATCGAGACAGGGCCTTGGCTGCGTATTAATGCAGAACGGGAAAGTGATCGCCTATGCATCCAGACAGTTGCGTCCTTACGAGGTCAACTACCCGACTCATGATTTGGAGTTAGAAGCCGTAGTGTTTGCTTTAAAAATCTGGCGCCACTATCTGTATGGAGTTACCTGCCATATTTTTACGGATCACAAGAGCTTGAAGTATATTTTTACTCAGAAGGAGTTGAATATGAGACAAAGGAGGTGGTTAGAGCTAATCAAAGACTATGATATTGAGATCCTTTATCATCCAGGCAAGGCAAACGTGGTTGCCGATGCCTTGAGCCGTAAGACAGTGCAGGAGCAGATACTGGCTCGTTTGACCGCCTAGAGGGAGTTGGAATTAGAGTTCATGAGACCAGAGATTGAGGTCTGGTTACAGCGCATTCAGGGAAAACTTTGCACGCTTTAGATTTCATCATCCCTGGATGAGATGGTTAGGACGAAACAGATGACGGGCCCATTCTTATCCAGAATTCGAGGAGAAATCAATCAGGGGAAGGCCCCTAGATTTGTGGTTCACGAGGATGGACTGATACGCTTTAAAAACCGAGTATGTGTACCAGCAGACAAAGAGTTGAGGGATACTATTCTGAAGGAGGCTCATGCTACCCCGTATTCCATACACCCGGGATCGAACAAAATGTATAAGGATTTGAAGTCGTATTATTGGTGGGGTAACATGAAATGGGAGGTTGCCGAATTCGTTTCGAAATGTTTGACCTGTCAGCAGGTCAAGATTGAACATCAACGACCAGATGGCATGATGAAACCGCTTCCGATTCCCGAGTGGAAGTGGGAAGACATATCGATGGATTTTATTACTAGCTTGCCGACGAGCCGTCGGGGCATGAATACGATTTGGGTGATTGTGGATCGACTGACTAAATCAGCCCACTTCTTGGAGATCAAGGATACGTGGGGCCTTGAGAAATTGGCCCAGTTGTTCATCAAAGAGATTGTGAGACTGCATGGTACCCCTAAGAGTATTGTATCAGATCATGACGGACGGTTCGTGTCGCACTTATGGAAGGCGGTTCATCGTGCGATGGGTACACAGTTGAACTTCAGTACGGATTTTCATCCTCAGAACGACGGTCAGTCTGAGAGGACTATTCAAACTCTAGAGGATATGTTGAGGGCATGTGCTCTCGATTGGAAGCCCGACTGGGAAGCCCAACTACCGTTGGTAGAATTCACATATAATAACAGCTGGCACACTTCGATCAAGATGGCACCTTATGAGGCATTGTATGGTCGTCGTTGTAGGTCCCCTTTGTGTTGGGATGATTTGTCTGAATCTATTGGTACGGAACCTGATATGTTATTGGCAGCCCGCGAGAAGATTTCCCTGATCAAGAGTCGTCTATTAACGGCCCAAAGTCGCCAGAAATCATATGCAGATAATCGTCGACGACCACTCGAGTTTGAGGTTGGTGACCATGTACTAGTCAAAGTATCTCCTACTCGAGGTGTTTTCCGATTCGGGAAGAGAGGCAAGTTGAGACCAAGGTACATTGGTCCGTTTGAGATCCTGGAGCGAGTAGGCGACCTAGCCTATCGTTTAGCGTTACCACCAGCCTTGAGCCGGATTCACAACGTATTCCATGTATCTCAGTTGAGGAAGTATGTTGCTGACCCAAGCCACATTATTCAATTCGACGAGGTCGAAATAGCCGATGACCATTCGTATGAAGAACGCCCTGTGCAGATATTTGAGAGAAGAGTCAAACAGTTGAGGAACAAGGCAATTCCCTTATTAAAAATTTAGTGGTCGAGACATGGAGTCGAGGAAGCTACGTGGGAGACTGAGGATAGCATGCGAGAGAGATACCCCGAGATGTTTACCCCTTAGTTTCGGGGACGAAACTCCTTTTAAGGGGGGGGCGTATGTAATACCCTCACCTTTACTATTGTATTTTCTGATTTAAACAAATATTTTCGCACCATATCTGTATTGTTGTAGCAAGTATATCGACGAATTATGTTAAGTTGGAATCATGGTCATTCATACTATATTAATTGTTGGGTGATATTGGGAGAATTCCATTTCTGCTTATTATAGAACTTAACGTACGTTAGCCTATCTTCTTTACGTACGCTATGTACGTAGACTTACATACATAACATTCATATTTTAACGTACATAATGCAGGGTATCCATTAGCAGCCCGCCTTTCGGCGGGTGGGACCGAACGTGGGTAGGTGGTCGGGAGTCGATCGCGACAGCCAAGTCAACGGCTATTACGTACGTAATAGTTATATATTTACGTACGTAACGATTTGTGTATTTCAAGTCAGTAAGATCTGATAACATCGATTACGTACGTAATATTCATGAGATTACGTACGTAAGGGCTTTAACGTACGTTAACCCCCTCCCTTTAACGTACGTAATGCTGAGTTCAGATTATAAAAATATGACTTTCCTTTCATTTCCTGCTCGACCCATTCAACCTTCCCACTGAGAAAAACGATTCCCTTCCCTGCCAACTCAATTTCTAGCCCTTCTATCTTGTGTTGGAGCTTCAGCACTTGGTTTGTGACTTGGAGATTAAGAGATTGAAGTGTGTCCTTTGAAGTGTTGGTGTTGTTCTTCATTTTGAGGTTGGTCTTTCTTTAACTCATATTAACTCTATGCTTATGATGATGTTAGTATATAAACACTTCACATAATGTTAGTTTAGCTAGTATAAACATGATAAATTAATTGAATCATGCTCAAACTAAGTGAAGATCAACATTAGGTGTATTAGTATCACTTCTTGATGTATGATAACTTCATAACATGGTTGTGTTGATAATGATAGATAGAACCTGATTAATAACATGATAATCGGAAGTTGATTATGGTCTCAACACTAAGAATATGTTAGGAATGAAATCCTTAATGATTAGAGATGGGAGATGCTAATCTTGTCTTGAACATTCAATTGATTCTTGAAAGGTAATATGGAACCATATTTTTTGCCTTCTAAAACCGATACCTTCGTTATAAATTGTTGGAAGAATTATGATAACCCTTTGAAGATAATTTTCACAAGATGGGATGAGGTTATATTTAGAATTCTAAGTATCCAATGATATAACTAGGTTTTTATTAACTTCTTCAAAAGTAAAACAATGGATTTTGATAGAAGGCAAATGTAATCTTCATATGTTCAAGTTAATCGATTTCATTGATAACTAAAGGAGGTGTTAATCACTACATTAATATGTTGATAATGTTCTTAAGAGGATTGTAGTGAGTATGGTGTTTTGTGTCAAGAATTACACTCTCCGACCGGCGATCGCCTCGGAGATCGGGCGACCTAGCTACCGCGAGCAAAGTGGCGAATCGCGACTGCCGACAGGCGGCCGAGCCTTTACCCAGCGGACAAGCTAAATCGGCCAACCGAAGGTCCCAGGACAAGTCCCGGTGCGGAGCGATCGACATAAAATACGATCGTCTCTCGGTACTCGGCGACCGACTCCTGGCGACCGACAAGCGGACGACCATCCCTCGGAACCTGTCGACCGACCCTTGGTGACCGACCGATGCTGACCCTCGGCAACTGGCCGATGTCGACCTCTGATGACCAGCTAGAGACGACCGCCTCATGTCGATCAGCGCCGATGGCCATCCAGTCGGCAAAGGCCGAGCCTCAAGACTGGCACCACGTGCAAGAGCCGAGACAAGATCCGCGAATCTCGGATCATTGACCACAGCCTGGCAGAATCTTTCCACCAGCCGACAAGCCACCGAAAGATGTCAGTAGGGCCGCATGTGACAGTGAGTCCGGACGCGTGCTGGCTCCTCATTGGACCGCCCAGCTGGCGCCGGCACCTACCTTGGACTTTAGCCCGACAGCCCGGGTGATCGCCCCTTTATAATATTGGCCGGCGGACGATCGCCCCATTATTATAATGGCCGGAAGGCGATCGCCCACCAAAGGACAAGACTCGGCTGCCACTATAAATACACGGCTCCCTACACTTGTCCAAGGGACCGAGATTTTGGCTCACAAAACACTCTCTGCATTCCCACGAGATTCAACACCCAGCACTTGGCTATCTCCAACTCTTGGCAACAGCTATCATTCGGTACTTCTTCTCTCGGCCTCTCTCATCAAGAAGACGATCGGCAGGGACGAAGAACACCGAGCTTCGCTCAAGAGCCGGATTAACAGAGTCTTTTTACACTCATTGTATTTAGATTTCTCTCATTAATACTTGTATCCACGAATATTTGTATTAATATCATCTCGCGAGAGCATTCAAGCCCGGGCCTAACAAACCCGGCAAATCTTGTATTATTTATCTTCTCTCGGAAGTGCTCCCGCAAATTGTTGTTTGTTGTCCGTCTTCCAGCAGTATTAATCTTCGGATAAATATTTTGGGCAACAACAATTGACGCTAGAAGAAGGGCGTCCAACCCTCAAATTTTTATACCTACCGTCCCGAAGAACACTCACTGTTTTCGGGGCAGATACTTGAAGTGACACTCACTGCACTTCAAAGAAATCTTTCAGAAATCATGTCTTTCGCCTCCGCGTCGAAGAAAGCCGCCGACTGCCCGGCCAGACCCTGTTCCATCCTGGGCCCGAGCCGCAGCCGATGGTGGAAGGCAGCCGCCGCGGTCAGAGACGCTCGATCCCGTCCCTGGACGGCGGCCCGAGTCTCTCGCTCGATCAGCTCCGAACCAAGGAACAGATCGACGAGGTCATGGCCGTCCTACAGGAGTGACGGAGTGCTCTCGACGAGCCTCCTGCTATCACCCCTTCGGCCGCCCGCCGGAAGTCCAAGAGGAAGCTCAAGGCGTTACTGGCCGAGCGATCGCCAGGAGGCTCTCGTCCGCAAGAAGAGGCGATCGGCAGCCGGGGCACCTCTGTCTTCGATCGCCTGGGCAGTGACCCGACACAGCGGCCGGGCGGCCCGGCCTGACTACGAGACGACGGAGTTTGAGTCCGTCACCGGGAGCTCGGCCTACCCGGCTCCCGTAAGGCGGCCTGCCGTCTGGCTCCCCCTCGCCAAATTGCCGAGGTCGGCAGCAGCGGAGTCCGGAGATCGGTACACGATCGCCTCGGCTCCCGCTCCCAAAGCCGATCAGCGAGCGACCGAGCCACGGCGATGGCTGCGATGCAACGTCAGATCGACGACATGATGGCGCTCCTGCAATCCAGGGCAGGCGCCATGAAGACGATCGCCGAGCCAAGCGAGCCGCTCGCGATCGACATCGAGCTCGCCCCCGTGCAGCACAAGATCGCTCCCCCGCAAACACCCTTGTACGAGGGGCGATCAGACCCCGAAATGCACCTGAACAAGTTCAACATCTACATGACCGGGTGTGGGGCATCTGACACGACCAGGTGCCGAATGTTCCCTATGACGCTGGACGACCTCGCCCACCGGTGGTACACCTCGTTGCCACCCTGGTCCATTGGCTCCTTTAACGAGCTAGCGAACGTCTTCACAAGGTACTTCGCCGCCAAGGTCGCTCAACCGGAAGGTCCCCATCGCATGCTGCGAGTCAAGCAAGGGAAAGAAGAATTCGACTCGGACTACATCGACCGGGTAGACGAGATCATCCTCAACGGCGAGCCCGTAAGCGATGAGATCGCCCTCCACGTGGTCCTAGCAGGATTCCATGGTCTTTCGCCTATGTTCAGGCATCTTACGAAGGACCAGCCCACGACCTACGCGGTCTTCCGAGCTAAAGCCGCAGATTTCCTGGCCAGGCAGAGGCTTCTTCTTAGCCTAGGAGTACCGCGATCGGCGCCCGAGCGACGACCTCCAGTCTTCCAGCCCGATCGCTATTATCCAGCCGAGCCGGAGGACTCGCTCACCGCCTAAAGTCCACCATTTAACATGAGGGACTAAGGCTCGCGATCGCCTCCACCGCACATCATAAAGCCATGGTCCTGGCAGTCGATGGAACCGGCTGCTTCGGCCATGCAAGGTCCCTTTCGGCCGAGATCGCCCGCCCTTCATTTAAATACGAAGCCGGCGTAGTCTGAGGGTTCTCCAAATTTAATCAGTGGACACGTGCCATTACCCCCGTCTCAACGTACACCGTCGAGGTTCGTCATCTCTATGGCGGGCCGAGGTGGAAGCAGAGCTAAACAAGCCGCGGGCGTGGAGTCGATTCATCCGATGCTGCCCCGCGCAATGACTCCTCTAGACCGAGACCGCACGCCCTTCGTTTAAATACGAGGCGAGGCGCAGCCTAACAGAGGACCCTCATAATAAAGTGAGTCACGAGACACTCAATGTTTTCGCGCACCAAGACACGGTCATGGAGTCGGTCCATCGAATTCCGCGACTGTGCACGGTTCCTCAAACAAGCGAAACCATCAAGGTTCCAAGGGGGATCAGCCAATGTTGTTTTTTGCAGGTACAAGACCGAAAGATAGCTAGCCAATCGACCATGATAGCCCAAGTCCGAATCCTAAGGCAGCTCAGCAAGATCGCCCATCCTCATCTTACACGATCGCCAGCAAGAACCACATCGCCCCATGTCTTCAACATAGGAGCAAGCTGGGGGGCAATTGTTGTGTCAAGAATTACACTCTCCGACCGGCGATCGCCTCGGAGATCGGGCAACCTAGCCACTGCCGAGCAGCCAGGGCAGAACTGCCGACCAGCGACCAGGCAGCCGAGCCTTTACCCAGCGGACAAGCTAAATCGGCCAACCAAAGGTCCCAGGACAAGTCCCGGTGCCGAGCGATCGACATCAAATACGATCGTCTCTCGGTACTCGGCGACCGACTCTTGGCGACCGACAAGCGGACGACCATCCCTCGGCACCTGCCGACCGACCCTTGGTGACCGACCGATGCCGACCCTCGGCAACTGTCCGATGGCGACCTCTGATGACCAGCTAGAGACGACCGCCTCATGTCGATCAGCGCCGATGGCCATCCAGTAGGCAAAGGCCGAGCCTCAAGACTGGCACCACGTGCAAGAGCCGAGACAAGATCCACGAATCTCGGATCATTGACCACAGCCTGGCAGAATATTTCCACCAGCCGACAAGCCGCCGAAAGATGTCAGTAGGGCCGCATGTGACAGTGAGTCCGGACGCGTGCTGGCTCCTCATTGCACCGCCCAGCTGGCGCCGGCACCTACCTTGGACTTTAGCCCGACAGCCCGGGTGATCGCCCCTTTATAATATTGGCCGGCGGACGATCGCCCCATTATTATAATGGCCGGAAGGCGATCGCCCACCAAAGGACAAGACTCGGCTGCCACTATAAATACACGGCTCCCTACACTTGTCCAAGGGACCGAGATTTTGGCTCACAAAACACTCTCTGCATTCCCACGAGATTCAACACCCAGCACTTGGCTATCTCCAACTCTTGGCAACAGCTATCATTCGGTACTTCTTCTCTCGGCCTCTCTCATCAAGAAGATGATCGGCAGGGACGAAGAACACCGAGCTTCGCTCAAGAGCCGGATTAACAGAGTCTTTTTACACTCATTGTATTTAGATTTCTCTCATTAATACTTGTATCCACGAATATTTGTATTAATATCATCTCGCGAGAGCATTCAAGCTCGGGCCTAACAAACCCGGCAAATCTTGTATTATTTATCTTCTATCGGAAGTGCTCCCGCAAATTGTTGTTTGTTGTCCGTCTTCCAGCAGTATTAATCTTCGGATAAATATTTTGGGCAACAACATGGTGTTACAAATGCGGTAGAGGGAGTAGCCGAATTCCATTTCATTAATCCGTGTGCGTTAAGAGACGTAAATTAAGATGATGTTCTTAGTACACTAAAAACTTAACTTATGCTTTCATATAGGAATCGGTTTTAATGTAACCGTTGGTAAATAATGAAGAACGTAATTAAACACAAATTTATATCATAATCGGAAGTGCCGATGATTTGAAAAGATGTTTTCACAATGTTACATTGGTAAAAATCTGGACTCCTAGTGTTGACATAAATGCTAGAATATGTGAATGAACAGAATAAACATGTTCTATGATGATTTGTAATTGGAACATTAAAATGATCACTAGGATAATTGATCTATTCAAGTAAATTTACGAATATTGTTTTTATGTAATGATACCGTTATCGTACGAATGTGTTGTTGAATGAATTACATTTCATTCAAGGTTGCTTCGTGAGTATTGTTAGACGGGGATACCATTCGTTTGATCATTCAAAGAAGGATTATTCATCTACGGAAGTGAGGCAAGTTATCTTGCTTGGTTATAATGATGGTTGAATTCTTGTGATTATTATGCGTTCGTGTATACGAAATGTTCTGAGAATCTATGATTCGTGATATGGTTATGCCCTTGATCGTATTATCATTGTGTTGGTATGATATACCAGAATTTACCGTTCTTGTTACCGTTGGTCCTTTTGAGCTTTGTTGATACTTCGGTGAGTCGTTCGATTCCTTGATAAAGGTGTAATTCATTGAGTTTCGTTGTCATGTTGTATCGTGACATCTCTGGAGTCATATCTGCGTGCCGACTGGTTATGTGTAGGATTTTTATCCGGGCACTTGATGATCATGCGTGGATGTTTTCCACATTTAGATCGTGCACACGAGACGTAGTTCGTGAGGCTAATTAGGTACATCATCCCACGTATATTCTGGATTCCGTATACGGAGTGGACATGTGCACGGACACATTTCCGGATCGGGCGTACTGTGATGTCCGTCTTGAGCCATATTATATGGTCGTTCGTATATTTGGACATGTTCGATAGTTGGGACTGACTGTTTATATGCCTGCGGGGTATATTCAGTAGTCGATTGTTTTCTTTGAGATCCGTATATATATGAATTGTAGAATGTCATGAGAATTATTATCATGTATAGCTGACCCTGTGGTTTGGGGCGAAATACTTGTATTTCAGGGCGAGGAAAGGGCAAGGCACAAGAAGTGCACGATGGTGACAGAGGGTTTTGAAGGATGCAATTTGGAGTGGCCCGAGTCTTTTGATGTGTGGTTATGTCTTATTGTGATTTTCATTTTATTTTGTGTCAGATGAATGTACTATAATTTGTTAGGTATTACCCATCGTCGTATGGTCTGTACCAAATTTGGATCCCATGTACGTTTACTCGTATTAAAGACATGTATAACTTATACTCCACATCGGGGTTTTGATAAATATTGTGGTACGGTGCCACGTTGTCAGGTTGTAGATGTATATCGTGATATCGCCTGGTGCGTCCCGGTAGGGGTCCACGGCACTGTAATAGCCACTGCTTTCGGGCTGTTACATGACCCTTTTCATGGTCGCATGTGAGCTTGATTGTAGCTCAAGCTCTTAGTATGATCTTATTCTTGAACTTTCCGTGCATATCTTGAACTAGGTATTTCGATCGGAGGAGTCCGTTGTTGTAACCAACCTTGAGAGCACTACTGCTGTAGTTCTGGGTGCATTGGCACACGCTAAGGGATCTCCTTAGCGCACGCTATCGAGCAGCAGGGTCAGAGGTCAGTAGTTGGATTCAGGCCCGTTAGCGCATGCTACGCTTATTGGCTAGCGCACACTAAGGCGCTGTAGTTAGTGCACGCTACGGTTGCGGTAGTGCACGTTAACTGGTAGTTCGAGGCATTCCAAAAGCTACTGGACTGGGTCTGGGGGTCTCGTTAGCGCACACTAATAGTACATTTTGGCAGAATGTTTGTTCTGATGATTCGATAGCGCACGCTAATCAGGGAAGATTAGCGCACGCTAAGCTGTCCAGTATATATACTGGACAACAACCTTTTTTCACCATTTTCCACTTCATTTCTTCTCCTCTCCGCGGGTTGAGACGAGGGCGACTAGGGCTTGGACTCCTGGCCGTTTTATACTCTATCCAAGGTGTTTTGGAGTATCCAAGGTGATTATAACATCATCTAATCCATTGTTCTTCGTCGGATCGAGGTACTTTTCTTGATTCCCTGGAGTTGACTTTTTGGGAGTTTTGTTCTTGATTTCATTTTCCACCCGATTTTGATGAACCGATTGTTGTTAAATGATGTTGTTAAACATATCCTATGGATTATATATCCATACTTCGGTTGGGAATTCCCTTTTCATGTTTTTGTCGGGTTGGTTCGTGTTCTTGGCCATTTTAGGGGAAACCCTTGAACTTTCGTCGTTTGTTCCTTTAATTCAGCGACTTTAGGTCGTGCTATGGAATTCATTTTCATTGTTGCTATTTTTGTTCGTAGGTTATTGTCGCGGGTTGGCATTTGGCGGAATCGGTGGGTTCATAGTTGGTTCGTGCCATCCTACTTCGGTCGATTCTCCGCGTGTGTGATTATTCGAGGCAAGTACCTTGTTCTTACATTTCTTGTTTTGTGGATATGATGATCGGTGATCGTCTTGGTTTGTTTGTTTGGTTGTTTGAAATGAACTTTCAAAAGATTCGATTTAGCCTCGTTAAAGGCTCACTTTAAAAACGCGTGTGTTTTGTGAGTGGTGTGGTTTGTGAATGGATAAGTGAACCCTATGAATACGCTTGGTGTTGTTGTTTTGCTTTGATAATATATATACATATATTGTGCGTTGTGATTTGACAATTGTTTCGTGCTTTCTGTTTGTTGACTTTGGGTGAATTGTTTGGATATCCTTGGTGTGATATGTTATTTGTGTGAATGTGTGGATATGGTCGAGGTCTATGGTGACACATGGCATATGATCATGTGGTCAGGATGCAACAAGTGATTGATCCAACCGTGAGAGCCTAAGACAATCTACGGTGACACATGGCTTGTGATCATATGGTCAGGATGCAACAAGTGATTGATCCAAACATGAGATAATAAGATTACTTGCGGTGACATATGACATGTGATCATATGGTCAGGAGACAACAAGTGATTGATCCAATCGTGAGATGCCGTGACATGTGATCACGCTGGTCTGTATATGATTTGTGAATGTGTTTTGCCAGGTCGAGTACCTTGGGCGTGTGATCAAGATTTCCGGATCTTGGGTGATTATGTTGTGTTGATTTTTATGTCCATCGAGAACACGTGACGTGGGTTATGACCCTTTGAATTGTTGTTGGTTTTTATTTGTGAAAGCAAATCTTTGGGCTGTGACCCCTGTTAGTTTTGAAAAGAGAAGAATTTGATAATCCTAAATTGTTTTCCGTTAAACCTCCTGAGGGCATTTCAAACCATTTTACAAACTGTTCTCGTGATTTGTGATCTTTCGAATTTGGGAAGTTTTACTCAAACTCTTGCCTCGAGAAGTACCTTTCGTTATGTTTGAACATTTGTGGATTCCTGGTTATTATTATTCTTGGAACTTAAATTGTATGACTCATATTTGCTCTTTGTACTTGCACTAGCAAAATAGTGGAATTTTGCTAACCCCCGAGTAATCGGGGGGTGGATGTCTGTATTGCATTCAGGTTTTGGGGAGCATAGCATAGGGTCAGCACGAAGGATGATGAAAGATGATCTATACTAATCACATGAGGACCCGTACGTTGTTGTATTGGTTCAGTTGTACTTTATTTTCCGCTGCAGTATTTCTTTCCCCGTTGTACGGGAGTGTGTTGTATTCGACCCCTGCGTTGGCATTTATTGAGATTGAGTTGTATGTATTATTGAAAGACCAAATCGGTGTACTGAGTCTTTTTAGCCTTAAAGGCATTGTTGAGATGTTCGATTTTGTTACCCGTCTGGTAGATCCTTGAGGAAAGGTTTTACGGCGTGTAATATCCCTGAGCGGATTGGGGGTGTTACAGTTTTCATATTTATTGTTTCTGTTCTTCTTGTTTTTGTAGTTCCAGGATTTTTCTCTCATCAGTTTATTTGTGTAATAGTTGGTGGGGCAGTTGAGATTCTCTAGAGGTTTGATTATGTAGAATTTTTTCATCTGCTACTACTAACGCTTGCTCTGACTAGATAAAATAATCTCCATTCAGTTTCTTTAGTTCTTATTCATACATATTGAGATATAATTCAGGTTTACTACGTTACTGGAGTATGGACTTGCTGCTAAAATACTTTGGGGTGTAAAAGTCTACATTTAGTCGCAGACTTTGTATTTTTGAGAGAATAATTTTCAGACTATTGTTATTCGGATCGAATTTCATTGATTTCAAGACATAGCTAAACGTGACAGGGTGATAGAAAATTTGATTCTTCTATAAATTGTATTGTTATTTGTTTCATCGATTCTACTCATCAGCGGGAACATATTCTCTACTATCGAAATTGAAAGGCCTGACTCCGTTTCTGTAGTTGTTTTTCTATACAATCACTATGGCTTGCTCTGACTAGATACAATAATTTCAATGGATAGGCCTTGGTGATTATTCATACATACTGATATACAGTTCAGTTTTACGACATTACTGGAATATGGAGCAGACCATTTCATTGTGCAGCATTATAAATTTCTTACATGATTACAAATGCTTGATATGTTAAAATATTTTGGGTTGCGAAACTCTATATTCAGTCACAGACTTTGTGGGTTTGAAAAAGTGAATTTCATGCTTTTGTTATTCAGATAGAATTTCATTGATTTCAAAACATAGCTAAACGTGGGAGGGTGATGGATTTTTTTTTTTAAATTGTATAGTTGTATGTTTCATCATTTCTACTCATCAAGGTGAAAATAGTCTCTACTGTTGGAAATTAAAGGTCTAACTTTATTTGTGTAGTTGTTTTTTGGTACGAATCAGACTTTCATGAATCTTTGTGTTGCCATTTTTCGTTATTTTATATGTTTATGTGAGCGGCTTTTTTCCTAACTTCTAGGGTATTATTAATTATATTTCGTTAGGGTCGACGGATTTTTTTTTCAAATAAGAGTTGAACTACATGAGCAAATCGAGATTTTATTTGGTCGGATTCGCTAGGTAGGTTGTTAAACATGAGGTTTGTTATTTTGCTCAACAGATTTGTATTCTTCACCGAGATCGAGAACTGTTCTGCTATTTTCTTCTCAAGGTATATTTTAATATTAGAATTGCATTTATCTTTCAGTCTACGAAATATTTCTTGTTTTGTTTCTTCAATGTACAAAAATTTATTTCGCTTACAGAACCACTTCGTTTACGTTATATACTTGCAAATAACTTATTCAGGTTTGTATATAATATCTACCTATCTCTTGCAATGTTAGTGCATGTTCATTTTTCGGTTATCAGTTTGTTCCATATTATGTTCTGCTCATACATACAGTCTTTATCTATATTTGATTTATATGTTTGGACGGCTTCCAGATTCCACAATCTCTAAGTAATCATTGGGTTCACGTACATCTCCTCGACTTTTTTGTTATGTCAAGAGCCAGCTTATGTTGTAAAATGAACATTGTGAAGGTGTTATTGTAATATCCGCAAATTCGATTTCCGGTAATTTTCTTTTTTTGGCGAGAGTCCCTTTAGACGACTCGCTTGGGACCGTTTCACATTCTGGAAATGATTAATTCTGCACTTTTTGACATCCGAGTTCATTTCGGTGTTGTTTTGTTGAGTTCCGTGCTTCGTAGCGACTTTTCCGCACTCGAGTTCGATTCTTGCGAATCTCTTTCGAAACTACTGTTTCGAGTTTCCCGTAAGTCCGTTTAACTTTGTTAGACGTGTTGTGAACTTCGGTTTGGTTATTCGATCACGTATCGTGATTTTTGGGCGTTTTGGGCCATTTTGTAATTTACCTAAAGTTGTGGGTATTCGCATTCGTATTTTTTGTCTTTACCCTTTTCATGGTCGCGTGCGATTAATTGTTGCATGGTATTTCATTTCGGGTCGATGATGTTTTCCGCGAGCTTTTTGTCGTGTTCGTTCCGTGCGTTTTCGAAAATCGAGTCGTCGGGTCATGACTGCTGAGCACTGGCCGGACAGGTGCGGCAGGCACTGTCGGAAATGCTGGGCACTGGCTGGGCAGGCACGGCAGGAACCGGCGTAGCGCACGCTACTGCCGTAAGGCTGCGCACGCTAGCTCGGCAGGTGTAGCGCACGCTGCCGACCGGCCAGCGTACGCTATCGGATTTGGGCAGAGGGGTTTCTGAGGTTCTGGACTCGGAATGGATCGGCAGGTAGCGCACGCTACTGTCGATCGCGGCGCACGCTAACCGATAGGTGTAGCGCACGCTGTCGGCCGGCTAGCACACGTTACCTGGCCGAGCAGTTTAGTCCAGAGGGTTATGGACCGATTGTTGTAAAATGATGTTTTTAAACATATCCTATGGATTGAATATCCATATTTCAGTTGGGAAGTCCATTTTCATGTTTTGTCGGGTCGATTTGTGTTCTTGGCCATTTTGGGGGGAACCCTTGAACTTTCGTCGTTTGTTCCTTGAATTCAGCGGCTTTGGGTCGTACTTTAGATTTCATTTTCGTTGTTATTGTTATCGTTCGTAGTTTATTGTTGCGGGTTGTCGTTCGGTGGAGTCGGAGGGTTCGTAGTCGGTTCGTGCCAACGTACTTCGGTCGATTCTCCGCGTTGTGGTTATTCGAGGCAAGTACCTTGTCCATACAATTCTTGTTTTATGGATATGATAATTAGTGATCGTCTCCTTGTGTTTATTTGATCGTTTAAATTTCACTTTCAAAGATTTGGTTAACCTTGTTAAAGGCCCTCTTTCAAAGCGCGTGTGTTTTGTGGACATTGTGTTCGTGGATGGTTACGTGAATTACTATGAATACACTTGGTGTTGTCGTTGTGCTTTGATAATATATATGTATATATTATCTCATATCGGTGCGTTGTGATTTGACCATTGCGTCGTGCATTGTGTTTGTTGCCATTGAGTGAATTACTTGGATATTATTGATGTGATATGTTATTTGTTTGAATGTGTGGATATGGTTGAAGGTCTACGGTGACACATGGCACGTGATCATGTGGTCAGGATGCAACAAGTGATTGATCCAACCGTGAGAGCCTGAGATAATCTATGGTGACATATGGCTTGTGATCATGTGGTCAGGATGCGACAAGTGATTGATCCAACCGTGAGATATGGTGTGTGATTTGTTTCGCTAGCCAGCTCGGGAGGGTCCTTAGAGGCCTCGAGTGGGATTTGTGGCTTCGTCCCGGTCCTAGGCGATGCGCGTACGTGATTTGTTTTTTGATTGTGGCCAGCTCGGGAGGGTCCTTAGAGGCCTCGAGTGGGATTTGTGGTTTCGTCCCGGTCCTAGGCGATGCTTGTATGTGATTATGTTGTGTTGATTTTATGTCCGTTGAGGACCCTTGATGTGGGCTCTGGCCCTGTGAATTGTTGTTGGTTCTATATGTGAAAATAAAATCTTTGGGCTGTGACCCCTGTTTATTTTGGAAAGAGAAGGATTCGAAAATCCTGAGTTGTTTCTATCAAAACTCCCGATGGCATTTCAAATCACTTTATAAATTGTTTCCCTTGACTTGGGATCTTTCGATTTTGGAAAGCTTTACCTAAACTCTTGCCTCGGGAAGTATTTTCGTTATGTTTAAATCTTTGAGGATTCCTGGTTATTATTGTCCTTGGAACTTGTATTGTATGGCTCGTATTTTTTCACTTTGTACTTGCACTAGCAAAACAGTGGAGTTTTGCTAACCCCCTAGTATTCGGGGGGTGGATGTCTGTATTGCATTCAGGTTTTAGAGCATTGCACAGGGTCGACATGAAGGATGATGAAAGATGAATGATTCTAATCAAACGAGGACCCGTTGATGTCGTATTGGTTTAGTTGTATTTTATTTTCTGCTGCAGTATTCTTTCCCCGTTGTATGGGAGTTTGTTGTACTCGACCCCTGCGTGGGCATGTGTTGTGATTGATTTTTATGTATTTATTGAAAGACCAAATCGGTCTACTGAGTCATTTTAGCCTTAAAGGCATTGTCGAGACGTTTAATGTTGTTACCGGCCTGGTAGATCCTTGAGGAAAGGTTCTACGGCGTATAATATCCCTGAGCGGATTGGGGGTGTTACAGTTATATGTTTGAGTTTATCGGCGGGAAACCTGACATGGCCCCATAAAACCTCTGAATAAAGCCTGGGTCTAAGTAGGTGTAACAATGCCACGAACAAAAACCTATGATAACTTCACAAATGCCTGCTTTTATTGGATGTTCAGTTCGATTTTTGCTGAACGGATACTTGTACAGTCAGTGATTAGACATAGATAGATTGCATTTATGAGTATACATTATAATGCCACGAATAAAAACATATGATAACTTCACAAATGCCTGTTTTATTGGATGTTCCATTCGATTTTGGTTGAACAGATACTTGTACAATCAATGATTGGACATAGATAGATTGCATTGATGAGTATACATTATAATGATGTCATATATTTTGAGTTTATCGTCTGGAAACCTGACATATCCCCACAAAATCTCTGAATAGAGCCTGGATCTAAGTAGGTGTAACAATGCCACAAACAAAAATACATGATATTCATTTGATGTTCGTGGCCCCATAAAATCTCTGAATAGAGCTTAGGTCTACGTAGGTGTAACAATGCCACAAACAAAAACACATGACTTTCATTTGATGTTCTATTTAGGATTTTATTATTGCTGTTTAGGTCCATCGCAGTTGCGTTTAGCTTTCTGCTCCTATAAAAATTCTCAATATAATCTTGGTACGTAGGTTCGTGACATCCCTTAAAAGTTCAGCTTAAAATTTGTTGGCAGCGTCTGGGTGTGCAAACATAAATGCCTCCTTTTTTGGAGGCTCCTTTCGAATTTTGCTGAACAGATACCTATACAGTTAACATTTGGACATAGATAAATTGCATTGACAAGTGGACATTATAATGATGTTATGTGTTTGAGTTTATCGGTTGGAAACCTGACATGGCCCCTCAAAATCTCTGAATGGAGCCTGGGTCTATGTAGGTGTAACAATGCCACGAACAAAAACAAATGATATTCATTTGATGCTCCACGTAGGATTTTATTATTGGCGTTTGTTATATGCATAGCGGCGCTGTACATCAAAATAGACATGGGTATGATGTTATATGTTTGAGTTTATCGACCGAAAACCTGTCATGGCCCACAAACACTCCAAATGGAGTCAGGTTCTAGGTAGGCATAACAATGCCACAGACAAAAACATATGCCATCTATTTGAGGAATCATTTAAATTTTACCATTGGGGTTTCGCCGTGCACCTAAAAAAGTATGCTGTCTTTTGGAGCCCTGTTTAAAATTTGCCGAAGAAAGGCGTGTATAATAAGTGACTTTTTTTGCATCTGTATTTATCTGTAACGTGCTCCATACCATAGTTCGTTTTGATTGGAAATCTATACTAACTAACTGTCCAGTTTTTTAGGTTCTCAATATTTTATCATTTACTATATTTTCATCACGATGGAGCAATGTGTTATAAAGTTACTTAGGGAAAGAAACAAATTATCAAAGCCTCCAACATGGGTTGGATCTGCTACTGATATTCCTGAGTGCATGCGCGCTCTAGAAAATTATCAACCAGATTCAATTGAGGATTTGGAGCAGATGGCTATCACTGAGATAGGCATACAGATTCCTGAGTTGAGAAATATTCTTCGTTATGAGAGAGACACCCAGCAAAAGCAAGATGATTCTGATACACTCACTTCATTATTTGAATATGCAAAGTATGAGTTGCCATTTAAATGTCCTCCAAATAGTCCTGAGCAGATTTCCGATGACATTTGTCTCAATGTTTTGACTCCGAGGATGCAGATCAGACGTCCCTGTCGCAAATTCTATTCGAATGTTAGAGCACGAAAGATTATGTACTATACTGGCAGTTAATGGAATCAGCCATGCGGCTATATTGATGATGTGCCTCCATACAAACCACTATTAGAAGATTATGATGCGTTCCACCGCCGTCGTGATCTTAAACGTGCAATTGCCGATATTTTTTGTATTCCCAATCTGGATGAATATGTTCTTAAAAGAGAAATTGGATTGGGATTTTTTAAACTCAGGGCTCGAGAGAACAGCTAAATTGGAGGTATAGTTGGTGTGTTGGTTTGGCTAAATAGTTTCAAATCTTCCCGTTTATTTTGGTTGCCTATTTTTTTGGTTATACTTCTCCTGTGTGGTTGTAAAATATGGATGTTGCATGCATTCATTTATTTATGTTTTTTTATAAATTTCTTCGCCTATGCGACTCCACTTTTCTTCCTGTAAAATTCTTCGGTTCGTCTCCATCAGTGTACAATTCATACATTTATATTTTTTCTGCCTCTCTGTGTTTATGTTTTTGTTTCTGCATATATTTACTTTCTTCTGTTCGTTTCTTATCTCCTTCCTGCTCTGCCAGGATATTTTCTGCTAAAATTAGTTAGTTTGTCACTTCTGTTCGCCTCTCGCACACTTATTTTATGCACTTTTCCAAGTGTTTTATTACCTACTACTTATTATTTGTCATCAGGATACTTATTTATGTATTATTGTCACATTTTTTTTAATATCAGTGTCCTCGTCTTTTATTTTGGCTCTTACTACTATGACGGCATATATTATATCGCCCTAAAGGCATTACATATTATATTTCTAATACTTCTATAAATTAGATTGATCTTCTAGAGAGATCGTCAGTAAAATAGAGATATAAACTTTTAGCATTGGTATACGATACACTCAGAAATGTGACATGCTCGATTGTGGGGTTTTTGTTTTTTAGTACGTGACTAAGTTCAGATACGCATAGGTCTTTCTGTATTCAACTGTATTCTACTGCATCCGTAAGGATATCAATTGTTTGGAGCTACGTGGAATTGTGACTGCATCGGCTACGTACGGCTACGAGTGGTTTTTATTACTCTCAGCCTCGACTACGCTGCCTGTATTCATTGAATCTTCGCGTCCTTCTCTCGGATATTTCATCCCACAACTTCATCTCAGGTCCTTAATATTCCCCATATACTATCTGATTATATATTTAATTTTGCTTCAACTCATTTCCAAAAATATCTTATAATATTACTCTTTAATATTTTTTGTACGATATATTTATAAGCTTTTTTACGCTCGGTATTTGGTCTGACCTCGAATTTACTATTTCTTCACATTGGAAGGATTAATAACATATTTAGATTAAACACGTTCTTCTTTCCTTAGTTTATGAAATATGTAACGTGCTTCTCGATGTGAGGCTACATTTTTTCTTTTTAAACCTTATAGTATTATATTATGCCATTTATAGGTTTTCAAATGTAGTAAATTGAATTCCTTGCAATCTTGCTTCATGCTTTACCCTAACTCTTTATTTCTCTATGTTTTCTACAAAAAACAGAGATATTTTAAGTGCTGATTCAGACAATATTGCAATTTATATCGAATGGCAAGTACCTCTCAACAACGGGCTCAACCAGATCACATGTACAATTTTCTTCCTCTTGTTTTACACTGTAATTGTTAGATTATCATTATTTGTTTCCCTAATTTTCAGGATAGACCCTCAAACTGACTGTCCGATCAATGCACATTCACTGCCTTCTGGTATGTTATTTGTTTTGTCCTTTTTATTTCGATCATTTACTAATATCGATGATGAGAAAAATGTTCACTCTTTTATTTTGAATATTAGGACAGAATGTGATCGGTGTGGAAAAGAACGCAAGAAAACGAACTACATATGCATCAATGGACGCTCAGAAGAAAGCTTCCCAACTAGATAGTAGAAGATTTAGGTACAAACAACAAGGTATATTACTTCGTATATTTTTATTTCTTTGTCGTTGGTTTTTTTACTTCCCTAATCTTATTAGCTAGCTTGGACTTTATTTCTACTTTATTACATATATTCGAAAACATTCTGACTTATTTAGTAAATGTACGTTATATATTCTTTTTTATAGTCGCACTTGCCAATAAGGCAATTACCAGTAGTAAAACTATTGCCTCACGGCCGAAAAACACCAGAGGGACGTCTCTTATCGAACGTGATTTCCTTAGCAGAATGGAGAACATCCTCTTACATGCATGGTCTTTGCCCTTTGCTGATGCATGCCAATTCTGCAAAGCCCTGCATTATTCGAGGGAACCAAAGAGTTTCTGTTGCCTCCGTGGTCAAATCTCCCTCGCTTTACCTAGAATGCCACAAAGGCTCTCGGAGTTATACACTTCACTGGAATCATCTGATGCAGTTCATTTTCGAAAGCATTGTCGAACGTATAACAATGCAACTGCTTTTAGTTCCTCGGGCATTACCTATGATGAGACCCTGGCTAAATCTAATAGGGGCGTATACAGTCTCAGAATTCAGGGAGCTGTTTATAATTTCATCAGAGATTTGATAGCAACACCCCCAAGTTATTCAGGGTATATTACAACGTCGTGGGCCACGCCATGGGACCCACAAGGATATTTACACGCGTAACACATGAACTCTGACCGAGGAGGTCCAATACAACGAAATGAAGGACAATAAAAATGGTATTCAAACCATATCCAATATACATCCAAATACAACACATCTCAATTCAATAACACGGCAACACAGGACGGACCATCAAGGAAACTGAAAATAGTACTTGAGTATTCAAAAGCCATTTAAGTACAACAATGCTGAATGGAGGAAATACAAAATATAACCAAAGACAAGACACAACATCACACTTGCCCATCATCTTTATGCCGACCCGGTACATGCCTATCTGCTCTCCTGGATCCTGAAATACATGAAAGGTATTTCCCCCATAAAGGGGTTAGCCGTCGAATAGCTAGTGCAAGTATATCGAATATGAAACACAATACTCCTCGACAATAAAGTAAATGTAATCATCATCTCATCAATTCAAGACCAGTATTCCGGAATAACTAAATCTCATAGCATCACATTCAATACATACATGATTAACCGCGGAACTGCACCAGAGGCTACGGAACCATCAGAGGACCCGTCGGTCCGTCCTAGAGTGGTTAACCCAAAATATCTGCGGAACCGCACCAGGGGATACAGAACCCTCAGAGGACTCGTCGGTCCATCCCAGAGTGGATATAAACCATTATACAATTCATATATCTTACTTTTAAAGTCGATAACGCACAATCATAAACATATACTTGCATTTTGGACATCGAGAATTTGGAAGGAAAAGAGTCTAAGTTCTGTAGGTCCAAGAACGCACTTCCGGCACCTAAACGATTCGTAAGGAATACGAAAATCAACAATCCATACTCAAATCACATGAAGAAACTCCCGAAACCCGCCTACGATTCACGAAACTACAAGGATAATCATCTAGTGGTTTGAGAATCACCCAAACCCTCTCAAGTCGGAACAAGGTACAAAAAAATCCATATAATCGTAGGGGAAACATGGGTACGGGGTAGATGCATCACATTCTCAAAGATCTCAAGCTCCAAAATGGATAAATCGGACGAATCTAAGAAAATCCCCAAAATTTCCCGAAACTAAGGTTCTAAGGAATTTACCTTGATTTAGAAGATAGAAATGGATTAGATGTTGTGTAATCTTTGTTATTCAACCAAAGACGATGATATCTGAAGAAAGATCGCCTCCAAACGCTCTGAATCGCCCAAATCCCGCTGCTCCCATTGGAAAATGAAGGAAAGATGGAAAAATGACGATTTTAGGGGTTGACTGCCCCTTATATAAAACGCCAGGTTAGCGCGCGCTAAGAATCGGGGCTAGTGTGCGCTAATGGGCTCACATGGTAGTCCATTGGCTTATGTCCTGAGGCGTTAGTGCGCGCTACCACACCTTAGCGTGCACTAACTGTTGTCCTGCAAGAGTTCCAGTTCACTGCCCAACTCTGATAGCGTGCGCTACGATTGGGCATTAGCGGGCGTGTTGAGGTGCCAGGAGCAGAAGGGAAACTCCTCTTCCCTCTAGCAGAACGTGATGATTTTCCAACAAAATGATTAGTCGTCTGATATCTCTGGAAGTTGCCACCTTTAGAGACAGAAAAGTTACCAACGATCTTCTGTTTTTTCGATTCTTCTGTGGCATCATTATGGGGCTCAACATGTCATAGGCCAAAGCCCTATCTTGGTATTCCTTCAAGGTAGTACAAGCAAATCCGGCCATATAACGCCATAAGTCCATATTCATCCGCATATCAAAGTAATGGATCTTGTCACACTCATCCCACACTTGATTCTTCACGTGGATCAGTTGTTGATTATATTCCACTATCACCTGCGAGACTGGGACATTCTGCGGCTTAGCCTCGAAAAAGGCTCAGATTATGCCTTCTTGCACTGGACAAGGACAAAACTTGGTCTCCAGTAGCTCTTTCAATTCTTCCCACGTAGCAGCACCATCATGTGGCTTGATAACTTTCCACCAAGTCGTGGCCTCTTTGGTCAGAAAGTACTGCGCAATCGGTACCTTCCTCACTTCCGGACAATCAACCGCTTCAAACACTTTCTCTAACTCTGCCAACCAATTCTCCCAACCCATCAGGTCTGTAGCACCGCTGAACTGCGGACGGTGCATACAGATCACATTCTGAAGCAAGGCATTTGATGTTGGGTTCGGATTGTTCAGTTGAACGGCTTGGGCCATGATAGTCATCTGGTTAGCCAATTGTTGAAGGACATTCGTGACTCCAAAATATGCGCTATTCGCTTGGCCGGTTGACTGGTCGTGATGACCCTCGGTATCAGGATGTACTGAGTTAGATAAACTAGGGGCGGTCGACCCCGCAACGAAACTGAGGGAAGCAGCCGCGCCACGTCCTCGTCCGCGTCCACGACCTCGCCTCTATCCCCTATTAGCAGACATTCTGAAGGATACACAAAGCACGTAAGTACAATTCAAATCGCACATCATTGAAGTGACTGATTCCCAAAATACTAATTCAAAAGTAAAACGATTAGGAAAACATTAGGAGAGTAAGAGGTCTTACAAGTACCGGTCGCACTGTGATGATGGCAAAGTAGTGATATTGTAGACAAACGATGACTCAATCGACCCAAACTACCGACAGCCTAGGTATCCATAAACCTAAGTTCTGATACCATATTCTGTACATCCCCAAGTTATTCAGGGTATATTACAGCACCGTGAGCCCCGCCATGGGACCCACAAGGCTATTTACACGCGTAACACATGAACTCTGACCGAGGAGGTCCAATAAAATGAAATGAAGGACAATAAAAATGGTATTCAAACCATATCCAATATACATCCAAATACAACACATCTCAATTCATTAACACGGCAACAAAGGCCGAAGCATCAAGGAAACTGAAAATAGTACTCGAGTATTCAAAAGCCATTCAAGTACAACAACGGTGAATGGAGGGAATACAAAACATAACCAAATACAAGACACAACATCACACTTGCCCATCATCTTTATGCCGACCCGGTACATGCCTATCTGCTCTCCTGGATCCTGAAATACATGAAAGGTATTTCCCCCATAAAGGGGTTAGCCGTCGAATAGCTAGTGCAAGTATATCGAATATGAAACACAATACTCCTCGACAATAAAGTAAATGTAATCATCATCTCATCAATTCAAGACCAGTATTCCGGAATAACTAAATCTCATAGCATCACATTCAATACATACATGATTAACCGCGGAACTGCACCAGAGGCTACGGAACCATCAGAGGACCCGTCGGTCCGTCCTAGAGTGGTTAACCCAAAATATCTGCGGAACCACACCAGAGGATGCGGAACCCTCAGAGGACCCGTCGGTCCGTCCCAGAGTGGATATAAACCATTATACAATTCATATATCTTACTTTCAAAGTCGAGAATGCATAATCATAAACATATACTTGCCTTTGGGACATCGAGAATTGAGAAGGAAACGAGTGTAAGTTTGGTAGGTCCAAGAATGAACTTCCGACACCTAAACGATTCATAAGGAATACGAAAATCAAAAATCCATACTCAAATCACACGAAGAAACTCCCGAAACCTGCCTACGATTCATGAAACTACAAGGATAATCATCTAGAGGTTTGAGAATCACCCAAACCCTCTCAAGTCCGAACAAGGTACAAAAAAAATCCATATAATCATAGGGGAAACATGGGTACGGGGTAGATGCATCATATTCTCAAAGATCTCAAGCTCCAAAATGGATAAATCGGACGAATCTAAGAAAATCCCCAAAATTTCCCAAAACTAGGGTTCTAAGGAATTTACCTTGATTTGGAAGATAGAAATGGATTAGATATTGTGTAATCTTGTTATTCAACCAAAGATGATGATATATGAAGAAGGATCGCCTCCAAACTCTCTGAATCGCCCAAATCCCACTGCTCCCATCGTAAAAGGAAGGAAAGGTGGAAAAATGACGATTTTAGGGGTTGACTGCCCCTTATATAAAATGCCAGGTTAGCACGCGCTAAGAATCGGGGATAGCGTGCACTAACGGGCTCACCCGATAGTCCAGTGGCTTCTGTCCTGGGTCGTTAGCACGGGCTACCACACCTTAGCGTGCGCTAACTGTTGTCCTGCAAGAGTTTCAGTTCACTGCCTAACTCTGATAGCATACGCTACGGCTGGGCATTAGCGCGCTCTACGCAACGCCTATAGCGTGCGTTAGCTGCTGCCTAGCGTGCGTTACCTGCTAGTCCAGAAAGTAGAAATACCTCAATGCCTCTTCCGACTCAGCTCGTTAGCATGTGCTACGGACGATGTTAGCGCGTGCTACTGACCACGAATATCGTGCGCTAGCGAACTCCTAGCGTGCGCTAACTGCTAGTCCAGAGAGTAGAATTAGCTACTACCTCTGCCATGCTCCGAACGTTAGCGCGCGCTAAGGCTCAAAGATAGCATGCGCTACTCAAGTAGAAATAGCGTGTGTTAGCCTAGGCCTAGCGTGCGCTATCTTTCTGTCCCAGAACACTGCCGAAAGGTCCAATCAACACGATCATGATCCAAAAAGGTATGAAACTCTAAATCAACATCGACAACATCTCAAAATATTTATAGAGAGACAAAATAGGAAGAACGTCAAGGTCAAACAGTCAATAAAAAGTACGGATATTACATTGAAACCTGCGGAAGGTCTTGCCCATCAACTACAATTATATTTCTATGAAACTGACAACGAACTGCAAAATAGTTTATCTCAATCGGGAGATCTTGAGTAGCATATTTTGCAAGATATTTCGAGGCCTTCGAGAGCTTGTTAATTTACAAGAGTATAGCATTGTTCTCCGTGCTGACCCATCTTTGGACATGAGAATTTACAATTTGCCTACAGTTAATCAGGTCGCTGCAATTTGGAATGAATTGCTGGTGTTCCTATAGACCAGGCGCTTAACATTCGTATTCTATACCTCATCAGGAAATACACACCGTGTACACTATTATTACGATTGTTATGATCCACTGCAATATCCATTATTATTCCCTTATGGAGAAAGCGGTTGGCATACAGGAATTCACCGACTATCACTCGCTTCTGATACTACTCGTACCCAATGTCATGCGCAATGCAGTGCTCAAACTGTTTTTATCTCGATGGCCATCATTCTGGAGAATCTATTATTGTTGCAGAACTTGAGAGTATGATTCTATAACTCCTCTACAATATATTTCTTTCTTCAATTTAACTAACCTCACCGTAGATTTTACCGTCCTTTTTATAAATTGCTGCATTATTTTACTCGGACATGCTTTTTAATATATGTAACCATTTATCTTATCTGTATGAAACATATTTAAATACAAATAAATGGAAGCGAAACAATGTAGCCGCTAGAGAATTCTACTGCTATATATTTCAGATTCGGCCCAGTGATGTCACAAATGTACTACGAACAGCGAGACTAGCACAACAATACCAAATTGACTGCTAGTCAAGATAGAAACTCAACGCCTGGATTATCTAAGGAGCGAACAAATGCACCAAAATTTACGGCCATTTGAGGGTATTCTTGACAGCATGGCCTGTGAAGGAAATCTAAGAGGATCTGATATTGGCCAAAAGTTTGTTCTTCCCATATCGTATGTTGGCAGCCCCCGAGACATGCACTGGCGGTATCTTAATGCATTGACTTTGGTGAGCGAATATGGGAAGCCATATTTTTTCATCACCATGACAAGCAATCCAAACTGTCCAGAAATACGCGAGGGTCTGCTACCTGGCGAGGAGGCTTAGAATAGATCTGACCTCATGGCAAGAGTCTTCAGAGGCCGAAATGAGGAAATCAAGAATGAGATTCTGAGAGAGAAAATTTTTGAGGAGGTTGCAGCGTATCTTTACGTCATAGAATTTCAAAAAAGAGGTCTTCCAAAAGAGATCATTATCCAACTGCCAAAATATAAAATAACCTCATCTGACGCATATGATCACTATGTCAGTGCGGAGTTGCCGAATGTCGACCTGCATCAACATCTTCATGCATGTGTTGTGCGGCATATGATGCACGGTCCTTGCGGCTTGTTAAATCCCTCAAATATATGCATGCGGGATACAAAATGCAAAAATAAGTATCCTAAGGATTATGTTAAGAACACTTCGTAATGTGAGGATAATTATCCGTTGTACTGAAGAAGAAATGATCGAAAAACAATGCATGTCTGTGGTCACAATCTTGACAATAGATGGGTGGTACCATATAACCCCTACCTTCTAGCTAGATTCGACTACCATATTAATGTGGACATATGCATCGGCCTCAACCTCATTAAATACCCGTATAAGTATGTTTGCAAAGGCACCAACAAGATTGCATTCAATGTTGTCGAATAGCCAGGCATTCCGAAGTTGGATGAAATTACAGATTTTCAGTCAGCTTGGTGGTTATGCGCTCCTGAGGCTATGTGGAGAATCTATGCTTTCATATAAACCGAAATACATACAGCTATCATGCAGCTTCATGTTCATTTACCAAACAAACAAGAGGTTTCATTCTCATCCTCATGATATCTCCCTGATGTCATAGCCAATCCAAACGTCTCAAAAACATAGCTGATAGAGTGTTTTGTGATGAATGTACAGTCACCTACAGTTGCGAGAATAGGATTGCTTTACAGGGATTTCCCACATTTTTTTGTATGGGATGCGACCAAGAAAACATGACATCGAAGAGTTAAAGGAATCTGCATTGGACGTCTGGTCAGCGTTAGCCCACTTGACGGAGAGCGATACTATCTACGACTACCGCGTAACCATATTCGTGCACCAAAATCTTTTGAATATCTCAGAATATATGTTAACACTCATTTCTACACATGTTTCTATAAGATTTTTCCGGATTTTAAGATCCTAAAATGTGTGGAATTGTGTTGTTTGTGCTTAAATTGTGTATGTTGGACTCGATCACACTTGGGTATGTTTGGTTGCTTTTATAGGTGTTTTTAAAGCCATTATCAAGCATGAATGAAGTCCCAACCCCCGATACATACCAAGTGATGCATGAACGAAAGATCGAGCCGAAAAAGACTGAAAAATGGAGTCAGGACAGACTGACACGACCAGGGCCGTGTCAAAGCAACATGACCGTGTCAACTAACTCGACCGTGTCAAACGACACAGGCCGTGTCAACTGACACGGCCAACGACCCGATCGGGTTGCACGTCCAGCAACTTTTGGAATTCTAGAGCACTTCGACATGGGCCATGTCATTTGAAATGGGTCGTGTCACTTTTCGGTGCAAAGTACCTTGATTGACGTTTTTACACGGTTTGAACAAGAATTTTTGGCTTTTTGGCTTGATAAAAAGGCCTTGTAGTGGACTTGAGGATATTCTTATTTAGAGAGTTGGTGAGGATTTAAAAACACAAGATTGAGAGAAAAACATACCAAAAGGAGGAGACTTTGAAGAAAGCACAAGGAAGAACTCATCAAGAATACTTGAAGGCTGGAACCGAGACCACTCAAGACACCATTCGAGTTTTATCTTCTTCCTATATTTTACTCATTTTTGTTATTTATTTAGCTTGAACATGATAAACATGATGATTATTGATCTTTCTTTCATTACCATGTCCGGCTAAACTTGTTAGATTCTGGGCATGGGAGTACGTTGATTCACTATGGTTTTGAAGGATTGATGATTCTATATATCTAGTGTGGTTTCTTTATCAAATACTTGGTTTGATTCATGTTAGAACAATTGATCAATGTTTTTACATGTTTAACTTAATTGCTCATAATTCGAGAGAAGAGGGCATTAATAGGTTTTCAAGTATTTGACATAGTTAATTACGTGATTGTGAAATCGGTGATAAACTATGATGATATTTAATCTTATGAACATTTGGAGTTAGATAATTTATAATAGACGGAGACGTTATTATAGGTTGTTTAATCTATGTTTTATTGCATCTCGAGAGGGACTTTAAAATATTATTGTGGTTATCATTTTAGAAATGCACATAGAATTCTTTCAAATCAATCCCGACTAAACTTAGTAATCAACGGAAACCTAGCCTTGGAATCTATCTTTCAAAATTCTTAAAACTCTCTTTGATTCGAATATTACACTTGTTTAAATTAATTTTCATTATTTTATTTCGTTTAGTTAAGCATTTATCAACCTCAATGATCGTCTAGATAAAATTGGAATCACTGTAATCTAGTAAATAAAACAATAGGAATAATTAGTCTCTGTGGAATACGACCTTGCTCGCCGCTTCCTACATTTACTCCGTACACTTGCAGATTGTTTAAAAATATAGCGAACAATATACAGTGGCATTTTATATGCTATGTTTCGAGCTGCTGCTTTGGCACAGGGTCTATTGGAATCGGATACAAATGTTAAAAGTTCTCTAGCGGAAGCTTGTTCCTATCAGATGCCATACTCATTGCATCGTCTCTTTGCAACAATCTTAATATATAATACTCCATCTAATCCTCGAGTATTATGGGATGATTTTGAGTTATTTCTAGTATACGATTATATTTCTCTCAAAAAATATACCGGCACAGAGGCTTTTCTTAGGACACTTGAATATATTGACATTTTTTTCAATCTGTCGGTCGAACAATTGATGAGTTTGGTCTGGTTGACTTTATTGTTGGAGCCCCAAGAGAACAAATGCAAAGTAGATATTTTGAGGAGGAACAAAATTATCTCGTCTCTGGTTTTAGATTTGCACTCAATAGCCTTGCTAAATTGAAGGCAACGTCAGGCTTTTGATGAAATCATGCACACTCTTGACGGTAATCATTTGGCTGCTTTCTTTGTCGATGGTCCAGCTAGATCTGGGAAAACATTTCTCTACCGAGCTCTTCTTGCAGCAGTTCGTTCAAAGCATTCGATTGCTCTTGCAGTCGCATCTTCAGCAGTGGCAGCATCCTTACTTCCCGGCGGCCGTACAGCTCACTCAAGATTCAAACTTCCTATCATTGTAGAGGACGAGGCCTGCACAATTAGCAAACAAAGTGTACATGCTCGTGCAATTATTGCTGCTAAACTTATTATTTGGGATGAGGCTTCCATGGCACACCACAAAAGTATTGAGGCATTTGATGCTTTGCTGCGTGACCTTATGGAAACTGACATACCTTTTGGACGCAAGACCATTGTTTTCGGTGGTGATTTCAGACATACAATTCCTATAGTTATCGGCGGCACTCATTCTGATGCTATTGATGCTTGTCTAATTAATTGTCACATGTGGCATTCTATAGGGAAATTCCGTTTACTCCAAAATATGCGTGCGAAGGATGATCCTATTTTCAGAGATTTCTTGCTTAAAGTTGGTAACGGCACTTAGCCTTGTATACAAAATGATAATATTGACCTACCTTTGAATACGTGTCTCCCTTACAGGCAAAATGACGACCCACTCGACGACCTACCCTCAGAAATTTTCCCAAACTTTGATGTTCACCTGGACGATCCAAATTCACCCATTCAACGTGCTATTCTGACTCACAGGAATGATTGCATGCATGAAATCAATAATGCTTTAATTGATATGTTCCCGGGATGCACCGTAGATTATTATAGCACAGAGCTGACAAATGATCCTTTCCAGCAAGCATATTATCATGATTACCTGAACTCTATTAATACTCCAGGCCTGCCATCTCACTTACTTCGCCTCAAACTCAATTGTCCTATAATGCTCCTACGTAATATTAACCCTTCTGAGGGACTCTGCAATGGTACCCGTCTTATCTGCCGTCATCTGGGTAGAAATGTTCTAGGTGCTGAAATCGTCTCAGGTCAACATGCTGGAGAATTTGTATTTATACCACGTATAGCTTTAGAGCCCTCGGACAAGCAAAAATACCATGTCCCATTTAAGAGGCATCAATTCCCTGTTCGACATTGTTTTGCAATGACATTTAATAAATCACAGGGACAAACATTGGACAAGTTTGGACTTTACCTCCCTGAACCAGTTTTCTCTCACGGACAGCTCTACGTTGCTCTCTCTCGAGCTAGAAAGGCAGACGACATTAGAGTCTCAATTCGACTGCCTTTGGTTCACGCCATCTCAGGCAACCTAACCAAAAATATTATGTATAAAGAAATTATTGCTGCCGCAGTTCTATGAACTCACCATTTCTTGTCACATAAACGAACATTGGATAGACATCAATAATAAATATACATTCACTACTTTCTTAGTCCAAATGAAATTCACGTTAATCTGTTGCTTGATATGCCTTTATTATTTTTCTAATTCAATGATATTCTTAATAATTTATAGTAATATCTACTTCTGTCACATTTTCTGCAGACTCTCTTATTTATAATTTTAGTCAATATCTTACATTCTTCATAAAACAATATATTTAGTAATGGAGCCCAAAATATTTTCGCTCGATGCAATAACTCCCGAAACAAGAAACTAGACTGTGAAAGTTTCTGTCCTCAATAAAACAGACCCTCGAACATCATTGCAGCCCACTGCCATAAGATTTCAGAAGATGCTCATCGCAGATAACAAGGTAAATTCTTCTCTACAATCACACTTATATCTCCTCCTTACTGTTTGTCTTTATATATCTTCAACTTACACCGAACAGGGAAATAAGATCGAAGGGATGTTATATCGAGGAGATGTTAAACTGCTAAAAAATAGCTTCTATCTTCATCAAACATACCTTATATCAAACACAGTCGTGCGCCCAGTGAAATCGGGATTCGAAAATCCTTTGACCCACAAATACCAATGGATTATTGGCGCAAGAACAACCATTTTAGCAACTGAGGAAGATATCATTTATTTCCTCCGAACTCGCCCCCACTTTCATACAATATGACAGCTTCCGTGATTTTATAGGCACAAGAACATTAATAAGTAAGTTCTTACCAAAGTCTATAGCTATATTAGACTATAACTGTATTGCTTTCTTCCGTGCAGCAAAAAGATTTTCCTCATACTCATTTTAGTTTATAATATCTGTAGGTACTGTCGCAGTTATAATTGGTAGGCGTGACCCAAGAATGGTGTCCTCAAGAGGAAAAGCAAAACACGCTCCATGAATATGCGGCAATAGATGAAGCGTACGTAATTTTTGCTACGTTTTATATATGGCGTCCTATTTTTGGCCTCTGCTTCTCCTGTGTGGTTGTAAAACTTGGATGTTGCATGCATTCGTTTATTTATGTTTTTGTATATATTTCTCCGTTTATGCCATTCCACTTTTCCCCCCTAAAAATTCTTCAGTTTGTCTCCCTCAGTGTACAATTCATACATTTCTATTTTTTTTCCTTTTTCTCTGTACTTAGGTTTTTGTTTCTGCAATATTTAGTTTCTTGTGTTCATTGCTAGGTTGTTATATTGCACTTCCAAATTTTTATTCATTAAATGATAAAACAAACTCCAAATATTAATGCAACATGAGCTTCTTCCATAATTCAATACTTTTTTTGCTTTAAAAAAATTAATAAGTTATTATTCATTGTGTTCATCATTGCACAACCACGTTAATCATTGATTGATTATTTTTCACTATTCAAAGGTTACATGTTCAGGATATTTCCACGACTGTCGTGATCATTTTTAAATATTTGACATCTAATGTCAATATTTGAAATAAATACGTCACGGATTTAAAGAAACTGTGTGTCCAGTTTCATAACATTTCTGCATGTAAAGATACCTATTTACTATCCTCAATGCTAGATCAAATATCGAATATTATTAAAATAAGTTTATTCCATATTGAATACTTAACTTCTTTTGACAGAGAATGTAATCTATCATCCACGCACCTCACCCTTGCACAACAAATTTAATCGTTCGTTGTTCCTCACCCTTGCACAACAGATTTAATCGTTCGTTGTTTACATACTTTCAGGTTCAAACCTTCATTATTACTTTCTGGAATGACGCTGCGACGGATGATATCTACAATCTACTCGACTCTATAAAAGACAGACGTGTTATAACAGCATTAAACTTCAGCATGACAAACTATCACGGTATTATCGCCTTCCTTCCACATTCGTTTCATAAACATCACCATATATAACAAAACAATTACTTCACATTTATATTTTCTACTAATTTCGTCCCTCAATCACTTACCTGCAAATACCTCACTCAGATCCACATCTTCATCTGTTATCTTGCTCAACTCCAAAATCAGTCGGGTCATGGATATCCAAAAATGGGGAGTAGATATTTCCAAATATCTAAATTCCTGCTGGTAATTATTATACAACATATCCTTTTATAGGCATTCTATATATAAAGAGAAGATCGACGAACTTCTACAGCAAGGTGATATCTTCAAAAAGGTACATACCAATTTCAGTATTGATCCTCAAACAACCATATCTGTTCAGACACTACTTGTAATAGAACAGGTCAGTGCATCCTGCTTCTGGTGTCTTCCTCACTCAATGCTTCATTTATTGAGTTTCGTTTCTCATACAGCCAGAAAGATCTAACCTGCTCATCCAAGGTAATCTATGCCACAGAACTTAGAATTTTATCTACCCATGTTGCGACAAATACCATTGTCTAAAAACTGCAGAGCACGGCTCTCTCTTTGAGTTCCATTCTTGTCAACAAATCAAGACCGCCAATCCAAGGTACAGCACGGTCATAAATCTCGTTCTACTTTATACTTTCATCAATTACTCACATAATTACATTACATTTTCAACGCACCAATAAATACAGGTTCTCCCTTTTAGTATATGATGATACTAGCGAAATAAAGGTGACTGTTTTCGGGAACGAGGGTGAAAAAATCATGCAAATGTCAGCAAATCACTTCCTCGATAACTATTGCAGCATAACCAACTTCTCTTTACAATATTTTTCCAGTTGAAAACTGAACTACATCAAACACTTTCTTTTATTTTAATCTATACTATATTAACTTGTAGGACTGGTCTTTCATATTAGACTCAATTGACTCCAAACTAGATCAGCTACAGCTTAAAATGAGAATTCAATCTAAAGTTTTCAACAAACAAGATGGCACAAGTATTGTAACATACCGTACAAACACTGGAATGCCAACAATTATATTCTCTGACTGTCTCCAATGACAAAACACTGCCTTCATCTTTAGCAAGTGCGTATAAATATTTAATACATCACACTTCAAATATTCACTACGAAAACTAAAATTCATTCTATTCTCCTAACAAGTGTTGCATTCTCCGTTAACACATACCACAGATGCCAATCCCCATAAGGAAATCTCCACGCCCAAAAAATCAAAGGCAAAGAGGCTCTCATCGACAGCCAAAGGTAATTTCATATTATTACGTTCTACTCATATACATTCACTAAATATATATTACTATACCTTAATTATTTCAGAACATCCTCACCCTGACACATATCAACACATCATCACGTGGACGAACATTGAAGGCGAAAAAACTCGGGTGAATCAACTGATGTTTATTTGTATATTCAGATTCCTATTACAAGTTTGTACAAATAAAAAAACTGTTTACCACATGTAAAAAAATTAGAAATGCACTTCCAACAACGACTATCCTTGCACTGAATATCAATGTCTGGTTTGTTTGACTTCCTTCTTACTCTTCTTTAATATATTGATAAATAGATACTTTATTAGATAATATATACGTGTGTTTGCATCTAATTGAGTTCTGGTTCATTTTAGGTGAGAGTTGCCCTTATGGATTTGGAGTTATTGTGTCTTTGAATAGATTTTTTAGGTACTTCTTTTTGTTACTAGTGGCAGGTTTGCTCCCTCATTACATTTTCTACTCTCCGCTTCTTGAAATGGATATACTTTTTGGTTGTCGCTTTCTTATTTGCCTATCAAGAACATTATTTCTGGTTTAAAAAGGAATTTTAGAATGTCAATAGCTTTCTTAAACCCTTGTTATTTCTGGATATGGTTTTGAGTTACCATGATTATGACTTCTGATTGTTGTTTTACCATTTCAGAGGTACACGAAGAGGACCCAAGCGGACTGTACCCTGTGCCGCGGCACAAGGATGCTGAGCCGCGGCCCAGGAGGAAAAATAAGTGCCCAGGTATAGGCGCTGAACAACGTGAGCCGCGGCACAGATTAAGTGAGCCGCGGCCCACGGGGCGGTTTTTGATGTTTTGGCCGCGGTTCTGGGCCGTTTTTGGAGCCTGTTCCCAACCTAATTCCCGGACGCGTTTTGGAGGCTGATGATAGTTATAAATAGGGGTTTAAGGGCTGAAGACATGAGGAAAAAATTGAGGGAAGACATCGCGGGATCGAAGAACACAAGGAGGAGATTTGTGGGCGACGACAAGACCACGGATCCCTTACGGTCTCTCTTAATTTTTCCGCATCTGATTTTCTAGATCTATTCAAGTAGGATTGTGATTGTAGCCGATTACATGACGGTTTGATTCATTTATTTTTATTTCAATTTACTCGTTATTTGTATTGAATTGGATTCTTCTCATTGTTCTTAATGTTTTTTAATTGTCTAGCCAACAGTTGAATTGTTTTGAATGTCTTTATGGATTCGGGAGATGAAATTTAGGCATAGTTCTTGTGAGATGAATCATAATTTTCGTGAGATAGGAATATACTCATGGGAATTGTGAAGCCTATTTATTGTGGGAATTCTTGAACTGTTTTAGCTATTAATTACCTAATTCGAATAGGGATATATCGAGTTAATAATTCTTAGTATTTTCTATCGACCTTGGGAAAGGCTTTAGAATAATTTAGGAATTCCTGGCTTACAATCAATTGAATAAAGGTGAATTGAATTGAATAAAAATCATTCCTGATTGTTTGAGGTGAAAATCATAATCCTACACCCTTATTATTATTATTATTATTATTATTATTATTATTATTATTTGTTATTTTTCTGCAATTAGTTTAGTAATAAATTCTATATAATTATTCTTCAAATAAAATTACGAGTTGACTATATTTTGGTACTTAGTGAAATCAGTCCTCGAGGGAACGATATCTTACTTATCACTTTATTACTTGTTGACACCGTGCACCTGCGGCATAGTGTGAGGGATTTCCTCACAACAAGTTTTTGGCGCCGTTGCCGGGGACTGATTTTTCGCTAATATCAATACCAAGCGACTCTAATTTTAATTTGAAGTTTTTTTCTTTAGTCTCTATATTTTTAATTTTTTCAATTATGCTTTCCTTTGATTATCGTGACCCCCTTGGCATTTCATAAATTTCGATGATCTTAATAATGTGCCTAATAGGGTCAGTCAGCCCCCTCCCCCAAAACAAAAGACCATGCTTGAACAATGTGTAGACGCTCTCACAAATCCTGATAGTACCCCTCTTGAGCGAGAATGTGCAAGTCGTGGTCTTGAGATTCACTATGGTTATTTTCCAGCTCATCAATTTAGTAGTGAAGTTGAGGGGGAGGTTGAGAAGAAAGACACGCTGAGTTTTAGGGTCGATCCCCCAGCACATGATAATTACATAAAGTGTGATGAGATTGTAGAAGAAGATACCATTGATGATGTTTCCAAAGAAATTTCATTAATTTGTCATCAAACTTCGACTAATAAGGTGAACACTTTTGTACCAAAAATTTTATTAACGGTGCCACGCATAATTTTTCCTAAATCCATAATGGGAGAGATTGACCCCATTACTCTTGATTTTGTTGAGGCTGATTCTTTGAGTTCTAATGAGGTTGTTCGTAATAAGTCTTTATTATTTACCCATTCGAACTCTGTTTATTTTTTCATACCTTACAATTATTACATTCTTCCATCATTTTTTGGTTGTCCGGATAATTATTCTTACTCATTATTTTTGGCAACCACGCATAAACCAAAGCCTCCCTTGTGGAATAAGAGGCTTATAGATTGCAAGAAGGGGGTATTTGGCAATCTCCCTAGAAAGAAGCCACGTTAAATTTGTTTGCCACGTCGTGCTCAAGACGTAAAATAGAGCACTTGATGGAGGCAACCCATCATTTTTACTTGCTTTCTAGTTAGTTATTTTTTTTTTCGTTAATAATTTTTCCTTTGTTTGTTATTTCGTTTGGATTCGTGTATTTTTGTTAGCCCTTATTTCTCTAATATTTTTTATATAACCCCAATGAGCATTATCCTTCATATTCTAGTCTTTCTTGACTTAATGTCTACAGTTATTTAATGACTAGAGACTAAGTTTGGGGGTTCCTGGTGATGTTGGGCATTACTTGAAGTATGGATTGACAGACGATTCCGCTCAGACATGTGTTGGCTTTCAAGAAGACATTTGAAATAAGATTCACTTTTCCTTATCTCTTTTATTTTCACATGAGTTTTATTGTTGATGATTTTATGTGTAGTGGAATAAATTGAAGCATGCGATATTCTCTTAATTTTTCTTGGTTATTTATTGCGATTTCATCATGGCTTTATTGCCCTTGCATGCTATTGATGGTTTTTGTCAAAAACGTGAACTTTTCGTAAATTTTTCTTGCTTCCGTGTGTAAAACTGATGTTACGATACTGATTTCTTTTTGAAGAAACGGTTGACTTTTGGTCGAGTTGCAGTCAGCGATATCTGTTTCCGTTGAGTATTCATTTAGGTCCGAAATTTTTTCATTTTTGTAGAAATTTTAGCGTATAAGAAAGGAGACATACGTGTTTTCAAGCTGCCGCCTATACGTTTGGTTATACTTTTCGATTAGCTAGTCGTCCAGTAACATGAGTCGTGTTGGCACTTAAAGTGAATTTAGAGTCGGACAGTTTTTCCCAAGAAAAAGTCGAGATATTGGTTGTTCTATGATGGGAAGTCTAGTAACCGGGGGTATTCACGTGATCCGTTGTTTACTCTCGCGTAAAACGACAACCCTGAATAGATTAATAATTTAGAAATATCGCATTACTGATGATGGGAAGCCTAGTAACCTGGGGTATTCACGTGACCCGTTGTTTACTCTCGCGTAAAACGGCAACCTTGACATGCGGGAATTGCTATTCGAGTTTTTTCTCCGCTGTAGAGGAGGACTTAGTAACTAGAAGCATCTATGTGCCCCATGAGTGTATTTTACGTCAAACGGTTCCCCAATACATGAGAATGGAAATCCACCCTAGGGTTATCCCGGTGAAACATCCTGAGATCCGAAACCTAGTGGTTAACTCGAATCATATTATCGATCATTCATAAGGGGATGCTGTCCGAGGTTTATTTTTGATGATGAAAGTCTTGAATTTATGCCATTAGACTGTGGGACTGGGCGAATTGGCTTGTTTAATCTAACCCTTCATATTGGCAGTAGGTTAAATTCACGCTTGTTAATCTTTGAGCTTGATTTTCCTCATTAACGATTGGTTAGGACTGAAAATGACTACTTTTTGGAATCAGTGTCCGTGAATGTGACTCACTAATACGATACTCGTATTATTCTTGGAGATTTTCACGGTAGTATTGATTAAGTTGAGCACTATGGATTTGCACGATCATTCATGATACTTTTTATTTGAAAATTGATTTTTGCTTGAGGACAAGCAAAGGCTCAAGTTTGGGGGTATTTGTTAGGCGTATTTTTATGCGCTTATTTATCATTACATTATATCCATTTTGAGCCTAAAATGCATAAATGAGATTTTAATGCACTATTCTTATATGTTTTGCAGGAAATTGGAGTCCGGAAGCCTAAACGACGAAAAACGGGCGAAAACAGCAATTTTTGGTCATGAGCCGCGGCACAAGGAGAGTGAGCCGCGGCACACGCACGGAACACGAAGAGGACCCAAGCGGACTGTACCCTGTGCCGCGGCACAAGGATGCTGAGCCGCGGCCCAGGAGGAAAAATAAGCGCCCAGGTATAGGCGCTGAACAACGTGAGCCGCGACACAGATTAAGTGAGCCGCGGCCCACGGGGCGGTTTTTGATGTTTTGGCCGCGCTTCTGGGCCGTTTTTGGAGCCTATTCCCAACCTAATTCCCGGACGCGTTTTGGAGGCTGATGATAGTTATAAATAGGGGTTTAAGGGCTGAAGACATGAGGAAAAAATTGAGGGAAGACATCGCGGGATCGAAGAACACAAGGAGGAGATTTGTGGGCGACGACAAGACCACGGATCCCTTACGGTTTCTCTTATTTTTTCCGCATCTGATTTTCTAGATCTATTCAAGTAGGATTGTGATTGTAGCCGATTACATGACGGTTTGATTTATTTATTTTTATTTCAATTTACTCGTTATTCGTATTGAATTGGATTCTTCTCATTGTTCTTAATGTTTTTTAATTGTCTGGCCAACAGTTGAATTGTTTTGAATGTCTTTATGGATTCGGGAGATGAAATTTAGGCATAGTTCTTGTGAGACGAATCATAATTTTCATGAGATAGGAATATACTCATGGGAATTGTGAAGCCTATTTATTGTGGGAATTCTTGAATTGTTTTAGCTATTAATTATCTAATTCAAATAGGGATATATCGAGTTAATAATTCTTAGTATTTTCTATCGACCTTGGGAAAGGCTTTAGAATAATTTAGGAATTCCTGGCTTACAATCAATTGAATAAAGGTGAATTGAATTGAATAAAAATCATTCCTGATTGTTTGAGGTGAAAATCATAATCCTACACCCTTATTATTATTATTACTATTATTATTTTCTAGTTATTTTTCTGCAATTAGTTTAGTAATAAATTCTATATAATTATTCTTCAAATAAAATTACGAGTTGACTATATTTTGGTACTTATTGAGATCAGTCCTCGAGGGAACGATATCTTACTTATCACTTTATTACTTGTTGACACCGTGCACTTGCGGCATAGTGTGAGGGATTTCCTCACAACAGTAAGTTTCTGCACTTTGTGTGTCCATCTGGGTTATAATGATTTGAGTCATTTCTCCCTGTTTTTTATTAGTTGGTGCTCTTACTGTGTATTATAGATGGCATACGTACTGGCCTCTGCGTGCTTGTATATGCTATTTGCCCCTTCTTTGATTCTTTTCTATTTTTTATTCTCTTTATACTTCATCTCTCCGTCATTTCGTCACTTCGTTTGGTTATATTCTCAGCCGTGGCGGCTAATGAAACAAATTAATAATTTATTTTCTACTGATTTCTTTTCACTGAGTTTATTTGGTTGACAATAAATGATTTCGTTTATTTTATTAATCTGTTCTATAGATTTGTGCTCTTCTCCGATATACAGAGTGCTGCAGTAATTTCATTTTCAAGTATATTTTCATGTTAGGATTCATATTGTTTTTCAATGTTAGGAATATTCTACTATGTTATGTTTGGGTGTTGCCTGTTGTTATGAGTATGCCCTCGAATGCCACTCAGAGGATGTTGAGTAAGGGTATTGTACTTGTAATTATGTAAATTATTTATATAAGGCAATTGATATTTCTTTATTTACTGGTAGTTATTGGCATTCTTAACTCGTAAATATACATATAGAAACTAGTCCGGGTATTTGAGAGCAAAACGTTCAACTCCTTATTAGATAAAGGGGGTTGGCACTGGAAAGGTTTATAGCTCGTTCGCCTTGACTGGGCGTTAAGTTTATGTGAAGACTTGTATGACGTGTTCTTTGACAAGGAGATTGCCTGTCGAACACTAATGGTTAGTGGGAGCACACATTATAGGTATGCTAATTGGATTAGTATACTCGAACCGACTCACCCTCGATTCGTCACACGGATTTCACTCTGGGACAGTCAATGACGGAATCGAAAGGCTGTGATAGGTATTCGTGAACCTTCGGCTTGAGGATTTAGTAGGGATGTGGTTGTGACGTCAAGATTTTCATTAGAGTAGTTCGACCCTGTAAACTGGAAGGTGGGGGTCAACCTCGACGTGCATCTTGACGGACAAGTAGCAGGTCCTACTGAATACCAAGATAGAATTCTTTCTCCCGTTAGTGAGCGGGTTATATGTCCTATGTGGTTATTGGCAGATGAAATCATAAGTATTTGCCCAAAGCATTGGAGCTAGTTGTATTGGATACGCGAGAGCTCGATGATCTCGATTTGCATTAACGCATGCATAGCGTCAAGTACAGATAGGGTTTGACTGACCGTGACCCTATAACTTGATCGGGACATTTGGAAGAAGGGTTTATATGTATACTGGTATTCACGACATAATAGTTCTTGAATGATCTCAATCATTCGTTCTCAATTGGGGTACAGTGTAGGCCGCCAGGCTGGCTAGGTGGTGCTACTACTCTTTGGTTCCTCCCATTGCTGACTGAGACGGACCTACCGAGTCGCGCAATAGGATTGACGACGGAATGAATCGATCTTATTCTCTCATTATGAATATTAGATATTGAATATCTAATTTACTGGGACATTCGATGTCTAAATTGATTTATTAGATAAATTAATTTACGGCCTAATGAATTAAATAAATTACCGGGTGATTAATTTAATTCATGAATATAATTATTTCTTGGAGAAATTAATTATATTATTATGTATTTGATATGATTGATTAATTAGATTAATTAATCGATATAAATACATCGGGACGGAATCGGAGTTTATCTGTTTGGACTCACGGGAGTCCGAAACGGACCAAACTCGCCCGACTCCTTGTAGATGCCCCCCCACCTACTCCCTCTTGGTCTTTGGTCACCATTTTAATAATAAAAAATCAAGATATGAGGGTGTTAGGAGTATGCCCTCGAATGCCACTCAGAGGTTGTTGAGTGAGGGCATTGTACTTGTAATTATGTAAACCATTTATATAAGGAAAATGAATGTTTCTTTATTTACTAGTAGTTACTGGCATTCCTAACTCGTAAATAAACATATAGAAACTAGTCCGTGTATTTGAGAGCAAAACGTTCCACTCCTTATTGGATAAGGGGGTCGGCACTGGAAAGGTTATAGCTCAAATACTTAATCGTTCGCAAGTCGATGAAACTTGACTGGGCGTTAAGTTTATGTGAAGACTTGTATGACGTGTTCTTTGACATGGAGAGTACCTGTCGAACACTAATGGTTAGTGGGAGCACACATTATAGGTATGCTAATTGGATTAGTATACTCGAACCGACTCACCCTCGATTCGTCACACGGATTTCACTCAGGACGCCAATGACGGAATCGAAAGGTTGTGATAGGTATTCGTGAACCTTCGACTTGAGGATTTAGTAGGGATGTGCTTGTGACATCAAGATTTTCATTAGAGTAGTTCGACCCTGTAAACCGGAAGGCGGGGTTCAACCTCGACGTGCATCTTGACGGGCAAGTAGCAGGTCCTACTGAATAGCAAGATAGAATTCTTTCTCCCATTAGTGAGCGGGTTATATGTCCTATGCGGTTATTGGCAGATGAGATCATAAGTCTCTGGCCAAAGCATTGGATCTAGTTGTATTAGATACACGACAGCTCGATGATCTCGATTTGCATTAACGCATGCATAGCATTAAGTATAGATAGGGTTTGACTTACCGTGACCCTATAACTTGATCAGGGACATTTGAAAGAAGGGTTTATACATTTACTGGTATTCACGACAGAATGGTTCTTGAATGATCCCAATCATTCGTTCTCAGTCGGGGTACAGTGTAGGCCACCAGGCTGGCTAGGTGGTGCTACTACTCTTTGGTTCCTCCCATTGCTGACTGAGACGGACCTACCGAGTCGCGCATTATGATTGACGACGGAATGAATCGAGCTTAATCTCTCATTATGAACATTAGATATTGGATATCTAATTTGGGACATTGGATGTCTAAATCGATTTATTAGATAAATTGATTTACGGCCTAATGGATTAAATAAAATACTGGGTGATTAATTTAATTCATGTATATAATTATTTCTTGGAGAAATTAATTATATTATTTTGTATTTGATATGTTTAATTAATTGGATTAATTAATCGATATAAATACATCGATACGGAATCAGAGTTTATCTGTTTAGACCCTCGGGAATCCGAAACGAACCGAACTCATCCGATTTCTAGCATGGGCCGCCCCCCACATTTCCACCCACTTTCATATGGACTCTTGTTCCATTCTTTTATGGTTGATCATTGAGGTGGTGGGGCTTTGATTCTCATAATAATGAGATGTGCATGTGGAGAGTTGAATAAAAGGGAAGAAGACATCTCACTTCTCATATGATTTCATTTTCCAACGTGAGGTTGAAGAGGAGAGAGAGATAGAAGTCTTCTTCATCATCTTCTTTATTCATCTTCTTCATTCACTTCTTCTTCATTTTTTCTTGGAGAAAAATTGAGAGAAATTATTGAGAGATACATTATACACTTAGAGTGTAGTAATAAAAGCTTCATCACTTGATTCTAGCCGTAACCTTAGAGGTTAATCAAGTGTTGTTATTCCGGTCGTTTCTCCGGCGCGTGGAAAGTAGAGACGCGGTGCTTTCGGCGTTGGATCGTTCAAAGGCTTGGAGTGGATTGAACTCGTAGAGATCAAACTAAAGCTTGGGGAATAGCTCAAGAGAAGGTTACCATTTAATCAACGGACTTCGAGGGTTAGTTTCTTACGACTCTTGCTTTTCGTTTATATATTCGTATATACGTAGCTCGATCGATCCTCGTAGGGATTCGGATCGAATTAATTTTCGTTTTACCGCTTCCGTTGGACCTTCGTTTAAGGCACCCAATCCCAATAGTGGTATCGGAGCGTAGGTCTTGCGATCGTATATACGATATTAGCATTTGGAATGCTTGATTAGATGGTGTATGATTTGGAATCATAATCGTATTAATCGTTGATTTTCTATTGTTCATCTAAAAATTAATTTTTCATGATTTTATGTTACAATATAAATCTATTTTTCTTTTGAGAAACTGATTTAAATGAGTAATATAAAGATTAGAAAAATATTATTTTTGGAATCAGGGCGAAAAAACGAGCCGAAAATGTAAACGGACCGGCACTTGAGTCGCCAGTGGCACCGCTCGCGATGCACTGTATGGACATGATGCAGCAGGAGCGAGTCCTCGGTCGGCGGGCTTCCGCCGTTCTCGGAACCCCCGTGTGCCCCGATCGGCGGCTGGCGTTGTCCGGGCTTGGCCCGGCCGTGTTTTCCGACTCCGTTTTTTATATTTCGTTCGATAATTAATTTCTCACAAATTAAATTGGATTTAATTTGACTAAGATTTAATTATGGTAATTTTATTCTTAGGGGAATTAATTTAATGAAATATTTTCTCGTCCGGAACAAGTTAAAATTGACGGTTGTTTGAATTAATTGGATTAATTCATTTTGGATGGATTGTTTTATATTGATTGGATCAGTATTCAGATTCATTATGAATGCCATTTATTTATTGTGTTGGATGCATTATTTTTTAATGGTGATGTGGTTCATGGACTTAGTTTTTGAATCGTTCGTTTTATTCGATTGGGTTGTAAAGGCCGTTTTGAGCCTATTTATTTTACTAGAAAAATTTGTATCTAGTATGCAATTTTCAATGTAAAATTTATATGTAATGACGAAGACCGGAGGAAGATCCATTTCGAGAAGACGAAGATTCAAGACGAAGACTTGTAATTAGATTACGGAGTTTTTATTTTCTAGGAACGGTCCATGAACCACATGTTGGTAGCAACTAGGTTGTGAATGGTTGTTTCATGTTGTATGAATACCACAAACGCGCTTAAATGATTAATGTGCAAAGTGTAACGTTAATCGCGATAATTCTCCCACAACAAATAATTAAATTTATAAGGTTTCAAGGTTTTTCTTCCCTCCATCGAGTTTTCGGAAAATTGAAATCCAAACCGGATGTGCTATGCTTCCGAGTTATCGGGGTAGTCGTTCGGGGAGGACGGATAAATTACCGGGAGCGCATTGGATGCCTTCGGTTGGAGCAAATTTTATCCCTAGAAACCTGATAGGTTGCCGGATAAGATTCAATTGTGAAACTGATTTGCGTCGATGGTATAAACTTAACTTGTTCACGAACCATAGAAACCGTATAGGTTGAGGGGAGTGAACAAGGGTAAAAAGAAGATCGAATCATCCATTAGATGGGTTGGTGTTGGACACCACTTTATGAAAATTAATAGACTAGAAATCTGTTCGGTTGCCCTCTATTAAGATTTATAAAGAACTCGATCACCACTATGAAGTAGAGCGACGATACTTCGGATTTCACATGGGAGTGTGTTATTCCGATAAAAATAGTGGGAGATGAGTAACAAGAATAGAAAAGACCTTAATTCTATACTCAGAACATAATTGAATGAGTCACTAATTAATCTATCGTACTTAATGCAGACTCAAATCTCAATATGACAATGAATCCACTCGCACTCGCCGAAAAGAACACCTTAATGGGACCTAACTTTGTGGATTGGCTCCGCAACTGATGATTGTCCGCAGATAGAGGCACCGCGATACGCCTTGGAGACGGACATTCGGAGCCTCTGTATGGACCCGAGCCAATCAGAAGAGATTGAAAACCACGAAAAGTGGGTTAAGGATGACGAAAAGTCCGTGCATACATGATTGCTTCTATGTCTAATGAGCTTCAGAGCTCATGAGAAAATGACTTCGCCAGGCGCATTCTATCTCACTTAACCGAGCTTTATGGTGAGCACGGAATCGCCAGATATGAGATATCCAAGCAACTGTTCGGTGCAAGGATGAAGGAAGGTGAGAAGGTTGGGGAACACGTCCTCAAAATGATATCCATGATCGAGAGATTGGAGGCTCTTGATTTTAAAATGGATACTTCTCTCCAAACCGACCTTATCCTACAGTCTCTCCCTGATTCCTTCTCACAGTTTGTTATGAACTTCAACTGCAATGAGATTGCATGTAACTTAGCTGGGCTAATGAACAAACTAGTCACCGCTCAGTCTTAGATGAAGACTCCGCGAATGAAGGAGTCTGCCCTTGTGATTTCTTCTGGACTTCGGAAGTCTAAGAATAAGAAGAAAAAGACCAAGAAGCGGACTGGACCACAAGCTAAGGACCTTAAGGGAAAGGGCAAGGCCCCGATGGTTCCAAAGAACAAGAAGAAGAAGGATGCTTGTCTCAAGTGTGGTAAGCTGGGCCACTGGGATAGAGACTGTCCGATTCTTCATGGCACTTCAGGTACAGAACTTTTAGTTTTGGAAACAAATTGTTCTGCTACTGTATTTTCTACTTCCTGGATACTGGATTCTGGTGCTAGTTCTCATATTTGTACCGTGAATCGGATCTGAACAAAGTAGGAAGCTTGGAGCTGGAGAAGTTATGATCACGGTCGGAAGCGGGCATAGTGTCGAGGCGACCGACATAGGATCGCCTGCTGGGTTTAGAATCCGCTTTGTTTTGACTTTAGAAGATGTCTTGGTTTTGCCCAAGGCACAAAACATTGTATCCATTCCGGTCATGGACCGAAAAGGCTTTTCATTTTTCATTGGTGATGGTTCCCAAAATTTATTTGAAATAAACTAGTGGGTACTGCTACATTGTTGAATGGATTGTATCATCTAAATCTCAGCAACAAAGTAGTTGTGAATACTATGACTAGAAAACGTGGTAGGGATGAAACCAATCAAGTTTTGAAATGGCATCTTAGACTTGGTCATGTTGGTCAGACCAAGGTTTACAAGATGGAAAAAGATGGACTTATGGGTCCATTGGGATCAGATCCCTTTCCTACTTGTGAATCTTGCCTTAAAGGCAAAATGACTAAGTCCCCCTTCACAGGGACATTTGAAAGAGCCGCTGATAAACTGAGATTAATACATACCGACGTATGTGGTGCTTTGGAAGCAGCATGTGACGGATATCAATATTTCATTACGTTTACAAATGATCATACTAGGTATGGTTATGTATACTTAATGAAACATAAATCCGAGGCCTTTGAGAAATTCCAGGAATTCAAGTCCCTAGTAGAGAAACAAACTGGTAATTATATCAAAGCACTTCGGTCGGACCGAGGTGGCGAGTATATGAGTACGGAGTTTGACGAGTTCCTTAAGGAACATGGAATAGTTTCACAACTAACACCTCCAGGTACTCCTAAGTTAAATGATGTGTCAGAAAGAAGGAACCAGACCTTGTTGAACATGGTCCGTTCCATGCTAGGCTATACTGACTTGCCGATTTACCTGTGGGGGTATGCACTCCTGACTGCCGCTTACATCTTAAATAGATGTCCTTTTAAATCCGTTCCTAAAACTGCACATGAGATGTGGGAGGAAACCAAGTCTTAATCATATTAGGATTTGGGGATGTCCCGCCTATGTCAAGAAGACTAAGGTGGAAAAGTTGGAAGCTAGGTCTGCGAAGGGACGTTTCATTGGATTCCCGTCTGGGACGATGGAATATCTATTCTATATGCCCGAAGATCGAAAGATCATTGTTGCTTTACAAGCACACTTCCTGGAAGATGAGTTCATTCAGGAAGGCGGAGCAGGTAGAAGTATTTCTTTAGAAGAATACAATGAAACTCCTCGAGAGACACCTGTACAAGAAACTGGAACCGAACTTTTTGAAACACAAGTACAACCACCTCGTAGGTCTAGTAGGGTGTCTCATTTACCTGAGAGGTATGGACGTGTGCACTTGGAGGAGCTGGGTCTCCATGAGGTTCCAAGTGATAGCCAAGAGACCGACCCGACGACCTATGACCAAGCGATCGTGGATGTAGACTCCGCGAAATGGCGTGAAGTTATGGAATCTGAGATAGACTCGATGCATGTCAATCAGGTCTGGACTCTAGTAGACCGCCCCAAGGGCATAGTGCCTATTGGGAACAAGTGGATCTACAAGAGAAAGACTGATGGTGATGGCAAGGTTGACGCCTATAAGGCCAGGCTTGTGGCAAAGGGTTATACCCAGAAGGAAGGGATCGATTACCACGATACCTTCTCGCCTGTAGCCATGATTAAGTCTATCCGCATGATGCTTGCTATAGCTGCCTACCACGATTATGAGATATGGCAAATGGACGTAAAGACGGCTTTCCTTAATGGATTTCCCGAGGAAGAAATCTATATGGAGCAGCCTAAAGTCTTTGTGTCCGAAGTCGATATTCAGAAAGTGTGCAAGCTTCAGCGTTCCATTTATGGACTGAAGCAAGCGTCGCGTAGTTGGAACCTTCGTTTTGACGAGGCAGTCAAAGAGTTTGACTTCGTGCAAAATGAAGAGGAACCTTGTGTATACAAGAGGGTTAGTGGGAGCAAGATCGCATTCTTAGTACTATATGTAGATGACATTCTACTAATAGGAAATGATGTGGGAATGCTCAATTCTGTGAAAGCTTGGCTTTCGAGTAATTTCTCCATGAAAGACTTGGGAGAAGCAACCTATATTCTTGGAATTCGACTCTACCGGGATAGAGCGAAGAGAACAATAGGCCTTTCCCAAGCCCTCTATATAGATAAGATCTTAAAGCGATTTAAGATGGATGATTCTAAAAGAGGGTTCTTACCGATGCAACATGGAATAAAACTCTCCTTGAAGATGTGTCCTCAAAGTGAGGAACAACGAAAGGAAATGAGTAATATACCATATGCTTCAGCCGTGGGTAGCCTTATGTATGCTATGTTGTGTACAAGACCTGACATCGCGCATGCTGTAAGCATGGTGAGTAGGTTTCGAGCAAACCTGTAGGGAACATTGATCGTCAGAAAGAACGTTCTCAAGTACTTAAGAAGGACTAGAGATATGGTTCTTATGTATGGCGGTGGAGAATTGGATGTGGTGGGATTCACTGATTCGGACTTCCAAGGACTGAAGGACGATTCGATGTCTACTTCTGGCTACATATTTACTCTTAATGGAGGAGCAGTATCTTGGCGTAGCGCCAAGCAAAGCGCGACTGCTGATTCCACCTGTCAGGCTGAGTATCAAGCAGCCTCGGAGGCTTCCAAGGAAAGGTTCTAGATTAAGAAGTTTCTGGGAGAACTTCAAGTGATACCATGTGCTGAGCTACCTATTCCGCTGTACTGCGACAACGACGGAGATGTAGCGCAGGCCAAGGAGCTGAGGTTTCACAACAGCACCAAATATATTGAAAGGAAGTATCATCTCGTAAGAGAATTTGTTCGCAAGGGATACATTGTGCTGCACAGAGTAGACTCGGCCGAAAACGTCGCCGATCCACTGACCAATCCACTTTCTCAGACTAGCTTGGAGCGTCATCTGGAGAACATGGGTATTAGATACCATAGTGTGTGGCATTGAGTGCAAGTGGAAGATTGTTAGGAGTATGCCCTCGAATGCCACTCAGAGGTTGTTGAGTGAGGGCATTGTACTTGTAATTATGTAAACCATTTATATAAGGCAGATGAATGTTTCTTTATTTAATGGTAGTTACTGGCATTCCTAACTCGTAAATAAACATATAGAAACTAGTCCGTGTATTTGAGAGCAAAACGTTCCACTCCTTATTGGATAAGGGGATCGGCACTGGAAAGGTTATAGCTCAAATACTTAATCGTTCGCAAGTCGATGAAACTTGACTGGGCGTTAAGTTTATGTGAAGACTTGTATGACGTGTTCTTTGACATGGAGAGTGCCTGTCGAACACTAATGGTTAGTGGGAGCACACGTTATATGTATGCTAATTGGATTAGTATACTCGAACCGACTCATCCTCGATTCGTCACACGAATTTCACTCCGGGACAGTCAATGACAGAATCGAAAGGTTGTGATAGGTATCCGTGAACCTTCGACTTGAGGATTTAGTAGGGATGTGCTTGTGACGTCAAGATTTTCATTAGAGTAGTTCGACCCTGTAAACCGGAAGGCGGGGGTCAACCTCGACGTGCATCTTGACGGGCAAGTAGCAGGTCCTACTGAATACCAAGATAGAATTCTTTCTCCCGTTAGTGAGCGGGTTATATGTCCTATGCGGTTAATGGCAGATGAGATCATAAGTTTTTGGCCAAAGCATTGGAGCTAGTTGTATTAGATACACGACAGCTCGATGATCTCGATTTAGATTAACGCATGCATAGCATCAACTACAGATAGGGTTTGACTGACCGTGACCCTATAACTTGATCAGAGACATTTGAAAGAAGGATTTATACATTTACTGGTATTCACGATAGAATGGTTCTTGAATGATCCCAATCATTCGTTCTCAGTCGGGGTACAGTGTAGGCCACCAGGCTGGCTAGGTGGTGCTACTACTCTTTGGTTCCTCCCATTGCTGACTGAGACGGACCTACCGAGTCGCGCATTAGGATTGACGACGGAATGAATCGAGCTTAATCTCTCATTATGAACATTAGATATTGGATATCTAATTTGGGACATTGGATGTCTAAATCGATTTATTAGATAAATTGATTTACGGCCTAATGGATTAAATAAATTACTGGGTGATTAATTTAATTCATGTATATAATTATTTCTTGGAGAAATTAATTATATTATTTTGTATTTGATATGTTTAATTAATCAGATTAATTAATCGATATAAATACATCGATACAGAATCGGAGTTTATCTGTTTAGACCCTCGGGAGTCCGAAACGAACCGAACTGGTCCGATTTCTAGCATGGGCCGGCCCCCACATTTCCACCCACTTTCATATGGACCTTTGTTCCATTCTTTTATGGTTGATCATTGAGGTGGTGGGGCTTTGATTCTCATAATAATGAGATGTGCATGTGGAGAATTGAATAAAAGGGAAGAAGACATCTCACTTCTCATATGCTTTCATTTTCCAACGTGAGGTTGAAGAGGAGAGAGAGATAGAAGTCTTCTTCATCATCTTCTTTATTCATCTTCTTCATTCACTTCTTCTTCATTTTTTTCTTGGAGAAAAATTGAGAGAAATTATTGAGAGATACATTATACACTTAGAGTGTAGTAATAAAAGCTTCATCACTTGATTCTAGCCGTAACCTTAGAGGTTAATCAAGTATTGTTATTCCGGTCGTTTCTCCGGCGCGTGGAAAGTAGAGACGCGATGCTTTTGGCGTTGGATCGTTCAAGGGCTTGGAGCGGATTGAACTCGTAGAGATCAAACTAAAGCTTGGGGAATAGCTCAAGAGAAGGTTACCATTTAATCAACGGACTTCAAGGGTTAGTTTCTTACGACTCTTGCTTTTCGTTTATATATTCGTATATACGTAGCTCGATCGATCCTCGTAGGGATTTGGATCGAATTAATTTTCGTTTTACTGCTTCCGCTGGGCCTTCGTTTAAGGCACCGAATCCCAACAGAGGAGACAAGATATCAAAGTGATATCTCAAGGTTGGTGATGAGAGTGGAATAAAAGAGGAAGACTATCTCATTTTGCCAACTACACCAAGACTTAGGGTTTTGAGCAAAAGAGAGAGAAAATATTTCTTCAAGTCTTCTTCTTGTTCATCACATTATTCTTGAGTTTTCTTGGAGAAAAATTCAAGATAAATTGACAGATATAGATTATACACTTAGAGTGTTATAATCAAATAGCTTCATCACTTAGCTCTAGCCGTATCCTTGGAGGATAGCAAGGTGATCGTCATCCCATTCGTTTCTCCGACGCGTGGCAAGTAGAGGCGTTGTATTTTCGACGTTGGATCATTCGAGTGCTTGGAGCGCTTTGGATCATATAGAATTCGTTTAAAGCTTGGGGAATAGCTCAAGAGAAGGAATCCATTTAATCAATGGACTACAAGGGTGAGTTTCTATATCTCTTGTGTTTTTGTTTGTATATTCGTATATACGTAGCTCGGTCGATCCTCATAGGGATTCGGATCGAATTAATTTTCATTTTACCGCTTCCGCTGGGCCTTCGATTAAGGCACCGAATCCCAACAGTGGTATCAGAACGTAGGTCTTGCGATCATATATACGATATTGGCATTTGGAATGCTCGATTAGATGGTAAATGATTTGGCATCATTTTAGTCATAATCATGGTATGTGTTTTTCGTTCGTTATAGTTGTATTTTTCGTAAGTTTATGTCTAAATATAAATCTTCATTTTCTAGGAAATGTGATTTATATTGAAGATATGAATATTGAAAAATATAGATATTGGATATTCGGTCGGAAAACTAACCCCGACATGCCGTTGGACGGTCCGGGAGGGGTCCGGAAGGAGGGGGCCGCGGCCCAGGGCTGCCACAGCCCGCTTGCAATGTTTCTGGACTGTGGGCCGCGGCCCAGGGCTGCTGGGCAGCCCTGCAAGCTGCCTGGTGGCGTTTCGGGCGCGGTCCAGCCCTTTTCGGACCCGTTTCGGGCTTGTTTTCTTCGTGTATTCCTAAAATTGATTTCCCACATTTTATATTGAATTTAATATGATTAAAATGATATGTGTTATTTTATTTTATAAGGGAAAATTGATTTATTGGAATACTTGTGATCGACCGAATTATTTTGAATGTTTTCATATTACCGATTGTGTGAATCGATCGGATCGGTTCGTATTGTTGACTGGATCAATGTATCTATTGGACGTTTTCCATTTATTTAGTATTTATTGGATGAATGCTTTTGAATGGGGATGTGGTTCGTGGACTTAGTTTTGAATCGTTCGTTTTATTCGATTGGGTTGTAAAGGCCGTTTTGAGCCTATTTATTTTACTAGAAATATTTGTATCTAGGATGCAATTTTCAATGTAAAATTTATATGTAATGACGAAGACCGTAGGAATATCCGTTTCGAGAAAACGAAGATTCAAGACGAAGACTTGTAATTAGATTACGGAGTTTTTGTTTTCTAGGAACGGTCCATGAACCACGTGTTGGTAGCAACTAGGTTGTGAATGGTTGTTTCATATATGAATGCCACAAACGCACTTAAATGATTAATGTGCAAAGTGTAACGTTAATCGCGAAAATTCTCCCACGACAAATTATTAAGTTTATAAGGTTTCAAGGTTTTCCTTCCCTCCATCGAGCTTTCGGGAAATTGAAATCCAAACCGGATATGATATACTTTCGAGTTATCGGGGTAGTCATTCGGGGAGGACGGATAAATTACCAGGAGCGCATTAGATGCCTTCGGTTAGAGTAAATTTTATCCCTAGAAACCTGATAGGTTGCCGGATAAGATTCAATTGTGAAACTGATTTGCGTCGATGGTATAAACTTAACTTGTTCACGAACCATAGAAACCATGTAGGTTGAGGAGAGTGAACAAGGGGAAAAAGAAAATCGAATCATCCATTAGATGGGTTGGTGTTGGACACCACTTTATGAAAATTAATAGACTAGAAACCTATTCGGTTGCCCTCTATTAAGATTTATAAAGAACTCGATCACCACTATGAAGTAGAGCGTCGATACTTCCGGATTTCACATGGGAGTGTGTTATTCCGATAAAAATAGTGGGAGATGGGTAATAAGAATAGAAAAGACCTTAATTCTATACTCAGATCATAATATAACAAGTCACTAATTAATCTGTTATACTTAATGCAGACATAACTCTCAATATGACAATGAATCCACTCGCAATTCTACTCGAAAAGAATACCCTGATTGGACATAACTTTGTGGACTGGCTCCGCAATCTGATGATTGTCCTCAGTATAGAGGCACTGGGATACGTCTTGGAAACGGACATTCCGGTGCCTCCTGTGCGGACCAGAGCCAAACAGGAAGAGATTGAAAACCACGAAAAGTGGGTTAAGGATGACGTAAAAGTCCGTGCATACATGATTGCTTCTATGTCTAATGAGCTTCAGAGAGCTCATGAGAAAATGACTTCTGCTAGGCAGATTCTATCTCACTTAACCGAACTTTATGGTGAGCACAGCAGAACTGCTAGATATGAGATATCCAAGCAACTGTTCAGTGCAATGATGAAGGAATGTGAGAAGGTTGGGGAACACATCCTCAAAATGATATCCATGATCGAGAGATTGGAGGCTCTTGATTTTAAAATGGATACTTCTCTCCAAACCGACCTTATCCTTCAGTCTCTCCCTGATTCCTTCTCACTGTTTGTTATGAACTTCAACTGCAATGAGATTACATGTAACTTAGTTGGGCTAATGAACAAATTGGTGACCGCTCAGTCTCAGATGAAGACTCCACGGATTAAGGAGTCTGCCCTTGTGATTTCTTCTGGACCTCGGAGGTCTAAGAACAAGAAGAAAAAGACCAAGAAGCAGACTAGACCACATGTCAAGGACTTCAAGGGAAAGGGCAAGGCCCCGATGGTTCCGAAGAACAAAAAGAAGAAGGATGCTTGTCTCAAGTGCGGTGAGCTGGGCCACTGGGCTAGAGACTGTCCGATTTTTCATGGCACTTCAGGTACAGAACTTTTAGTTTTGGAAACGAATTTTTACGCTCGTATTTTTACTTCGTGGATCGGATTAAGTGCTAGTTCTCATATTTGTACCGTGAATCAGGATCTGGAACAAAGTATGAAGCTTGGAGCTGGAGAAGTTATGATCACAGTCGGAAGCGGGCATAGTGTCGAGGCGGCCGACATAGGATCACTTCTTTTAGGTTTAGAATCCGGCTTTGTTCTGACTTTAGAAGATGTACTTGTTTTGCCCAAGGGGCACAAAAACATTCTATCCATTCCGGCCATGGACCGAAAAAGGCTTTTCATTTTTCATTGGTGATGGTTCCTGCAAAATTTATTTCAGAAATAAACTAGTGGGTACTGCTACATTGTTAAATGGATTGTATCATCTAAATCTCAGCAACAAAGTAGTTGTGAATACTATGACTAGAAAATGTGGTAGGGATGAAACCAATCAAGTTTTGAAATGGCATCTTAGACTTGGTCATGTTGGTCAGACCAAGGTTTACAAGATGGAAAAAGATGGACTTATGGGTCTATTGGGATCGGATCCCTTTCCTACTTGTGAATCTTGTCTTAAAGGCAAAATGACTAAGTCCCCCTTCACAGGGACTTTCGAAAGAGCTGCTGATAAACTGGGATTAATCCATACCGACGTATGTAGTGCTTTGGAAGTAGCACGTGATGGATATCAATATTTCATTACGTTTACAGACGATCATACTAGGTATGGTTATGTATACTTAATGAAACATAAATCCGAGGCCTTTGAGAAATTCCAGGAATTCAAGGCCCTAGTCGAGAAACAAACTGGTAATCATATCAAAGCACTTTGGTCGGACCGAGGTGGCGAGTATATGAGTACGGAGTTTGACAAGTTCCTTAAGGAACATGGAATAGTTTCAAAACTAACACCTCCAGGTACTCCTCAGTTAAATGGTGTGTCAGAAAGAAGGAACCGGACCTTGTTGAACATGGTCCATTCCATGCTGGGCTATACTGACTTACCGATTTACCTATGGGGGTATGCACTCTTGACTGCCGCTTACATCTTGAACAGATGTCCAGGAAACCAAGTCTTAATCACATTAGGATTTGGGGATGTCCTGCCTATGTCATGAAGACTAAAGTGGAAAAGTTGGAAGCGAGGTCCGCGAAGGGACATTTCATTGGATTCCCATCTGGGACGATGGGGTATCTATTCTACATGCCTGAAGATCGCAAGATCGTTGTTGCTTTACAAGCACACTTTCTGGAAGATGAGTTCATTCAAGAAGGCGAAGCAGGTAGAAGTATTTCTTTAGAAGAATACAATGAAACTCCTCGGGAGACACCTGTGCAAGAAACCAGAACCGAAACTTCTGAAACACAAGTACAACCACCTCGTAGGTCTAGTAGGGTGTCTCATTTACCTGAGAGGTATGGGCTTGTGCACTTGGAGGAACTAGGTCTCCATGAGGTTCCAAGTGATAGCCAAGAGACCGACCCAACGACCTATGACTAAGCGATGGTGGATGTAGACTCCACGAAATAGCGTGAAGCTATGGAAGCTAAGATAGACTCGATGCATGTCAATCAGGTCTGGACTCTAGTAGACCGCCCCAAGGGCATAGTGCCTATTGGGAACAAGTGGATCTACAAGAGAAAGACTGATGGTGATGGCAAGGTTGACGCCTATAAGGCCAGGCTTGTGGCAAAGGGTTGTTCCCAGAAAGAAGGGATCGACTACCACGATACCTTCTCGCCCATAGCTATGATCAAGTCTATTCGCATGATGCTTGCTATAGCTGCCTACCACGATTATGAGATATGGCAAATGGACGTAAAGACGGCTTTTCTTAATGGATTCCTTGAGGAGAAAATCTATATGGAGCAGCCTAAAGTCTTTTTGCCCGAAGTCGATATTCAGAAAGTGTGCAAGCTTCAGCGTTCCATTTATGGACTGAAGCAAGCATCGCGTAGTTGGAACCTTCGCTTTGACGAGGCGGTCAAAGAGTTTGAATTCGTGCAAAATGAAGAGGAACCTTGTGTATACAAGAGGGTTAGTGGTGTAACACCCCAAACTAGGCGGGTATTACAGTGCCGTCGACCCCTGACTGGGACCCACCAGGAGAACGAAAATTAATGAATTGCACAATACAAATGTAGTAGAGAACCGCATTACATTATCAATTACTCCGATAAGGAGTCTCAAGTACAACACACCCAGGGAAACACTGAATACATGTATATTTTATATGAAGATAAAATATACAACACTGAACAAATGACAATCCAAAAGGAAGTGCAGCGGAAATACATAACAAGAAAATGTGAATGAAATGAAGAGACTGGGGTCCCCTACTAGTATCACTGGGACTCCTCGCCATCAACGTTCTCTTCCCGTGCTTTTGCCTTGCCATGACCTAAAAACAATATCCCCAACGGGGTCAGTTACACAGAACAACAATCCTCAAGAGTTGAACAATATACAACAATCACATGAATGAATTAAGTAATAGAGTTCAATGATGAGTATCACAGTACGCGAATGGAATCTGTGAGTGCACAAGTAGCCGAGTATCCGGAGCCCCGCATATACACCCGCAACTTGGCTTAATTAGTCTCACGGAGGTACTTTACCGTGTGCACAGTCTAAATGTGTCTGGAGTCCCGCATATACACATGACCATAGTGTGCCCGACTAAAAATTCCACACATACACCACCCGGCCACGAAACATAATCCCGGAAAGGTCACAAAAACAAAAGCGATCAAGATGAGAGGTAATGAATAAAATCCGATAAGGATAAAGAACGACTCACCGAGATGACATAATGATACAACGAGTGATAGCTTCAATGAAAATAATTTGGAACTGTCGTTCCTCGTGAGTTACATGATTAGTTGATGATTACAAGTCTCGACATGAATGATATATTGTGAATGAATTACATGTATGAATGAACAACAACGTAAGGAATGAATATTCCTTTAACCGAGTAAGAATTTACTTACACAACACCGGTGAAGATTGTCCTTCCTCGAACAAACGTCCTAAAAGAGATGTCGGTCGCTCGAACAACCTTGAATAACAAAATTACCAATAATCCACTTAATAAATGATTCAAATGTGATAATGACCCGCTTCAAAAGTCGATACTACAATATCCAAACGCATTAGGGCATTATGACAAACACTTAGCAAACATTTATCCTTTGTTTATAATCAACTCCAACTATATCGGAACCAAACTCCAATGAGTAGTACAATCCAATAAAACACCTTCAATGATATCAAATGGGAATCCACAACTCAAGCTTACGACAACTAAAATCAGAAGTCCCCAAAAATATCAAAGTCAACTCTAAAGTGTTCTTGAATCAAACCCCAACATTCATGAAATCCGAAATATATGCCAATAAATTCATAGGAATACATTTATCCAAGCTAGATAATCCATATCTAATATATTCCAACTTAATAACAAGCTTACACGAAGAGATCGGGAGGAAAACATTCAAAATCCGAAATTCTAGATTCAAGAATCATTTACCTTGATTCGATGTATTGGAGAGGATGGAATGATGATTAATCCAAATCAGAAACTTGAAGATGATGATAGGTGAGTGCAACTCGAAGTGATTCTTCCAAAACGCCCGAAATCGCCCAAAAACGAAGTGAGAAATGAAAATGACGAAACTGGACTGGACTGTCTAATTTATATTGTTCCCAGATTAGCGCATGCTATGACCTTATATTTAGCGTGCGCTAGCGGGTTAACAGGACAGTCCAGTGAACTCTGACCGCCTCGTTAACGTACGCTATGAACTTGGTAGCATGCGCTAATGCCTCCCCGATAGCGTGTGTTAACTCAAAATGTTAGCGTGCGCTAACTGAATATCTGATGCCCAGTACTGAAGTCCAGAACCTTCTATCCTATGACATGTTCGCGATAGCGCACGCTACACCCATAACTCAGCGTGCGCTACTATACCATTAGCGTACGCTAATATCTACTCATAGCGTGCGCTATGAATTATTCTAATTCAGTCCAGTACCCACTAGACTCTGCCTGATCGACCTTAGCGCACGCTACACCGATTGTATAGCGTGCGCTACCCCAAACTACTAGCGCACGCTACTTACCATTCGTAGCGTGCGCTACTACAACTCAACTGCAGTCCAGTGCCTTCTGGACTGTCTGCCTAAACCACATTAGCGTGCGCTAATGCTGAGAGGTAGTGTGCGCTACTCGTACTCAATTAGCGCGCGCTAAAGAGAGTATGTAGCGTGTGCTACTCCTCACACACATCCCATTACAAAAATGACAATGATGATAAACACGGCTTGATCCTCCAACCAGGTAGAAAGACCAATAATAACTGATACACGATACAATTTACTCTGCATGGTGAATACAATGATTGAATATGAATGATGAATGATTATTAATGAGTGAAAATTACTGAGTGGCAATTACTGAATGATAATGAGTGAATTACAACCGGGTATTACAAGTGGGAGCAAGATCGCATTCTTAGTACTATATGTGGATGATATTCTACTAATAGGAAATGATGTGGGAATGCTTTGTTCTGTGAAAGCTTGGCTTTTGAGTAATTTCTCCATGAAAGACTTGGGAGAAGCAACCAATATTCTTGGAATTCAACTCTACCGGGATAGAGCGAAGAGAACAATAGGTCTTTCCGAAGCCCTCTATATAGATAAAATCTTAAAGCGATTTAAGATGGATGATTATAAAATAGGGTTCCTATCAACGCGACATGGAATAAAACTCTCCTTGAAGATGTGTCCTCAAAGTGAGGAACAACAAAAGAAAATGAGTAATATACAATATGCTTCGGCCGTGGGTAGCCTTATGTATGATATGTTGTGTACGAGACCTGACATTGCGCATGATGTGTAACACCCCAATTCACAAATGGGACATTACACGCCGTAGAACCCTCGTGAGGTCTACCAGGCTAACACATGACACATAAACCACAATGATATCCCAAAAGATGCAATCAAAAGTAAGTAAGGTCGTGGCCTCGGCCAAAACATTTTAACGGAGTACATGAGACATAGGTTAAATACCAATTCATTGCCCACGCAGGGGACTTAAACCAAGTTTAAAATAAAACAGTCTAACTCCAGGACTCAACAAATGCAATGACAAAACATAAAAATACAGACTCGAGCCACATCATGCAACCAGCCCATCCTTTGCGTGCATGTCCCGTGCCTGCTCCTCAGCTCTCCCGGTACCTGAAATGCATAAGACGCATTTCCCCCCATTTAAGGGGTTAGTATTCGAATAGCTAGTGCAAGTACACAATTACACAACATTATATACAAATACGATTTTTACACAATCATCTCAATCAGATATCATTTGCCATAAATATTCCGGAATACTACATTGGCAATCAAATCAGTTCAATCATCACGATATCACAAAATCACAGCTGGTATCCCGTGGCCGTACCCCTTAGTATCGACCCCCAGACATCCCGTCGAACGCTCTGGGTGGGATACCACTTCCGCGGCCGTACCCCTTAGTATCGACCCCAGACATCCCGTCGGACACTCCGGGTGGAAGTTCAACCACACACGCACCCAAGTCCACTTCCGCGGCCGTATCCCTTAGTATCGACCCCCAGACGTCCCGTCGAACGCTCCGGGTGGAAGGAACACAACTCACGCACCCGAAAACCATAATTCATCATTCATTTCGAAAACGCAACATACATAACGAAATGTAATACATGTACTTGCCTTGAATAAGACGAAATGAAGGAAACGACGAAGGAATAGGTTTTGGTCCGAACAATCCTCCCAAATCCGTTCCTAACACAATAACGGTATAAACAAGTCTCAATAATGCGGAAAGGTAAGAATTAATCCTAATTCTACCCGTTGGGGAAATTCATCGAACATCAAGAGTGCATAGGGAATTGAAATCGGTCAATGGTGTAATAACGGGATTTCATCCCATCCAATAACAAGGGAACCAAGGGTCACGAGTATACTATCGAAATCTAACAACAACATCGGTTAAATCAGATTAAAAGACAAGATCACCACCAAACCCTCCCCAAATTCATACTAGGGTATAGGAGATCTTACCTCTTGAAGATCCAAGCACTTTGATCCGAAGAACACGTGTTAGATCCACAATCCGAGCTTCACGATTGAAAGGAGATGAAGAAAATCACACAATCAAGTGATAGATGAAGGAAAATCTCCCTCTCAAGCCTCTCTCTCTCGTATGGTGGATGAAATGAGAAAAATGAGTGAATCTCGCTGAAAAAAAACGCAGTTATAGAGTTGATCGCCTCGTATGCCGCCCGGCCCGAAGTGTGCCGCGGCACAGGCCAAATCGCGCCTGATCGGCGGTGTGATGCGGCCGGACGAATGTGCCGCGCGATGACTTCAGCGGTGCCGCGGCCCCATCGGCATGTGCCGCGAACACGGCATGAAGGTTTGGCCGATAAGTGCAACACGAGTGTGCCGCGGCCCGATGAGTGTGCCGCAGATGACTCGCAGTTGTTCCGCGGCCGTCGGCACGTGCCGCGGCTGCACACGGCATCGGCAGCTGGGCCAGTGTGTGCCGCGGCGCACATTCCTTGTGCCGTGGCCCACACCCCTCTTGGGTCCCAAAATGATGAAAAATGATCCGGGAAGAGAATAAAAGCAATAGGAATCGATATTTGGGAAACAATAACACGAAATGGAAGTACGGAAACCCCAAAACGGTCCGAGGTACACAACCAAAATCGAACAAGGAACAATTTCCCTAAACTTATAGGAAATTACAAAAACGGCCCAAACATCCGAAAATCACGATACAACGTCGGATTAACAATACAAAACTCACAACATGCTCTACTCAACCATACGAACTCATGGAAATAGGAAAATGACGAAATCGAACGAGTTTAACGAGAATCGAATACACATGCGATAAAATATAACTCAAGATGAAATTACGTAAAAACATCATCGAGACTCATCCCAACGGAGAAACTCCAAGAACAAAAATAGATTCAGGATTCCAAAACAGTTCCAAGCGAGTTGTCCGAAACGAATATACACCAAAAATAGAAATTACCAAAAATAGAAAACACGGATATTACAATATCTCCCCCTAAAAATAAGTTTCGTCCCGAAACTTACAACACGAATAACTCGGGGTATCTCGATCTCATACTCTCTTCCGTCTCCCACGTGGCTTCCTCGGACCCATGCCTCGACTATTGCACTTTAACCAAAGGAATGGTTTTGTGCCTGAGTTGCTTCACCCGACGCTCTAAGATCTGAATCGGCCTCTCCTCGAAGGTAATGTCGGGCCCCAACTCGATCTCTCCAAAATAAATAATATGGCTAGGGTCCGGTACGTACTTCCTAAGCTGGGAAACATGAAATACGTTATGCACGTGGCTCAGGGACGACGGCAAACCTAACCGATATGCAAGCTCTCCAACTCTCTCTAGAATCTCGAACGGCCCAATAAATCTCGGACTAAGTTTACCCTTCCGACCGAAGCGGTAAACTACCCGTTTCGGAGACACCTTAAGCAACACATGGTCTCCCACCTCAAACTCCAACGGTCGGCGACGTGTATCGGCATAAGACTTCTGCCGGCTCTGGGCCGTCACCAATCTATCGCGAATCAGGGCAATCTTCTCTCTCGTCTCAACTACCATATCGGGCTCGGTGCCAATCAGCTCAGACGCATCATCCCAACACAATGGCGATCTGCACCTCCTCCCATATAATGCCTCGAATGGTGCCATTTTAATCGAGACATGCCAACTATTGTTGTACGTGAACTCGATCAACGGCAAGTGCGACTCCCAATCATCCTTCCAATCTAAGGCACAGGCTCTCAACATATCCTCCAACGTCTGGATCGTCCGTTCTGACTGTCCGTCAGTCTGAGGGTGGTAAGACGTACTGAGTCTCAACTCAGTCCCCAAAGCTCGATGAACCGCCTGCCAAAAATGTGATACAAACCGGCCGTCTCGATCTGAAACAATACTTCTAGGAGTCCCATGCAATCTCACGATCTCTGCAATAAACACTCGCGCCAGCCTCTCCGGTCCCCGAGTGTCCTTAGTACCCAGGAAATGAGCTGATTTGGTTAGTCGAACAACAATAACCCAAATCATGTTCATTCCAGTCCGAGTCCTAGGCATCTCGGTAATGAAATCCATAGAGATGTCTTCCCATTTCCATTCCGAAATGGGAAGTGGTCGAAGCAACCCCGCGGGCCGCTGATGCTCAATCTTAACCTGCTGACAAGTTAAACACTTCGCCACAAACTCGCTAACGTCTGATTTCAAATTACTCCACCAATAGTTACTCCTCACATCCTTGTACATTTTGCTCGTACCAGGATGTATGGAATAAGGCGTAGTATGAGCCTCACTCAAAATCTTCTATCTCAACTCAATGTCATTCGGTACACATAATCTGCCGCGAAATCTCAGAACGCCATCATCCTGAACCACAAATCCAGGGGCTTTCCCCTTCCTCACATCCTCCCTCAGCTGTATCAAAAACGGATCATCATACTGTTTCGCCTTGATATCATCAGTCAAGGACGAAGTGATCTCCAACGCACATAACTGACCCTGAACTCTCTGAACCCAAACCTCGATATTCTGACAAATAAAATCCCGACGGATCCTGCTATGCGGCGTGAGTACCTCTAACATCTGTAACGCCACCGGTTTTCGGCTCAATGCGTCAGCCACTACGTTAGCCTTACCCGGATGATAAAGTATCCCGAGGTCGTAATCTTTAATTAGCTCCAACCACCTTCGTTGTCTCATGTTCAACTCTTTTTGACTGAAGATATACTTCAAACTCTTGTGATCCGTAAATATCTTACACGACGACCCATAGAGATAATGCCTCCAGATCTTTAAGGCGAAAACGACCGCAGCTAACTCCAAATCGTGCGTGGGGTAATTTGCCTCATACGGTTTCAACTGGCGGGACGCATAAGCAATAACCCTATCTCTCTGCATTAAAACGCATCTGAGTCCGAGGCCCGAAGCATCACTATATACCACGAAATCTTCGTTCCCCTGAGGCAATGCTAACACGGGAGCGGTAGTTAGTCGTCTCTTCAACTCGTCAAAACTATTCTCGTCTCATGCGGTCCACTCAATTTCGAGTCTTCCGAGCAACTGAGTGAGTGGTCTAGCGATCTTAGAAAACCCTTCAACAAATCTACGGTAATAACCGGCGAGACCCAAAAAACTCCTCACCTCCTTCACATTCTTAGGCGGCTCCCAAGCCATCACTGCTTCTATCTTCTGCGGATCTACCCGAACTCCCTCTGCTGAAATCACATGCCCGAGGAACATCACTTCTTCGAGCCAAAACTCACACTTAGAGAACTTAGCATACAACTGCTCAGCTCTCAAAATGTCTAATACAAACCGGAGATGTAAGGCGTGCTCCCCCCGACTCCGTTAATAGATCAGAATGTCATCGATAAAGACGACTACGAGTTTGTCTAGATACTCAATAAAAACTTTGTTCATCAACTGCATGGACACTGCTGGGGCATTGGTTAGCCCGAAAGGCATAACCACAAACTCGTAATGGCCATATCTCGTCCGAAAGGCAGCTTTCGGTATATCGATATCCCGAATCCTCAACTGGTAGTAGCCCGATCGCAAATCAATCTTCGAAAAGACTGTCGCCCCTGAAGCTGATCAAATAAATCGTCAATCCGGGGCAAAGGGTATTTATTTTTGATGGTTAACTTGTTTAATTCTCGATAGTCGATGCATAAACGAAGCGATCCATCCTTCTTCTTAACAAAAAGTACAGGCGCACCCCAAGGCGATGCGCTCGGTCGAATATACCCTTTATCTAACAACTCTCCCAACTGATTCTTCAATTCTAACATCTCCGACGGTGCCATACGGTACGGCGCTCGAGAAATAGGGGCTGCATTCGGCTCTAGATCAATAGGAAACTCCACCTCTCGATGTGGTGGTAATCCCGGCAAGTCATCCAAAAATACATCGGGGTATTCACTAACAACTGGAATAGACGACACATAAACTCCACCATCTTCCGCCTTCAGAGCGTAACACTAGTAACCGACACAACCCTGGTTTAGAAGTTTCATCCCCTTCAAGGCGCTAATCACATTCCCCGACCTACCCGGCTTACGACCGATGAGGGTATGCTCGGTGCCATCCTCGGCCACTATCGAGATGGTACGAGTCCGATAGTTCATGATAGCACCATGACGATCCAACTAATCGTCTCCGAGGATCAAATCCTCACCCTTAAGGTCTATAACAATGAGATTCGAGGGCCAATCCCGGCTCCCGATCCTCACTGGGCAATCTCTAACCTCCCGGTCCCTAACCATACGATCCCCGCTGGGCGTACTCACTACAAACGGTTCACACTCAAACAAGCAGTCAAAACCAATGCGACTCATACAATCCGATGCAATAAAGGAATGGGTAGCACCCGAATCAAAAAGCACTGAAACTGGATGAGTAAGGATTTGAGTTGTACCTGACGCCACCGGAACGTCTGCCTCCTCTGTACGCCTCATCTGATACAATCGGGGGTGAACTGAACCCGAACTCGATGCTGCACGGCGATCCGGATGACCCCGACCCCTACCACGACCCGAATTCTGCGGAACACGAGTAGCTAGAGTGTTGTGATCCCTCTGATCGGCAGTGGTAGTCGGAACTCTAGCGGCCCTGGTGGCTCTCTCACAATGAACTGCCCGATGCCCGGTCTGTCCGCAAGTAAAGCAAGTAACTCGAGGAGAAGGGCAATCCTTCATCAAATGCTCATATTGGTTGCAGTTAAAACAAACCCTGCCACCAGAAGCAACGGACTGAACTGAACAATTACCCTGAGATCCCCCAGCCTAATGAAATGGCCTCTTCCCCGGTGTAGGGGCAGACTGTGCTCTCGAAAATCGGCCACTCTTGCCGGCTGAAAAGCTGCCAACCGTTTTCTGTTTCTTGGCCTCGGTACCCAACTCTGATTCCGGTGCGGCCATCTCGATCGCTAGAGCGCGATCCTGATACTCCTTCAAAGTGACACACATGAGCGGGGCCAAACTCTGCCCGATATGCGGTTTCATGCGCATATTGAAGTAACGGATTTTATCAGCCTCCGTCCTCACTTGATCTCTCACGAAACCCAACTGCTGATTGCAAGTAATGATGGCCTGAGAAATAGGCACATCCTGAAGTGTAGCGGTGAAGAACTCCACAATTCTGCGCTCCTTAACTGGCGGTGGACAATATTCTGCTTCTATAGTAGCCCTGAACTCCTCCCAAGTAGCTCGATGGTCTCTGGGCGCAACGGCCTCCCACCATTCCGCAGCTTCCTTATCCAGGAGGTACTGGGCAATATGTACCCTCCTGTCTTCGGGACAAGCTACGGCATCAAAGGTCCTGGACAACTGAAAGAGCCAATTCTCCCAACCGAGGGAGTCAGAAGATCCGGAGAAACGAGGAGGGTGCATCTTAGTCACCGTCTGAAGCCACTTACTAGCTTCCTCTTCAGGTTTCGGGGGCGGATTCTGGCGTCCACCCTAAGCTATCTGAACAAGCTGGGCTACTAACTGCTGAAGCACGGCAGTAGCCCCGGCGTCGGCATTATTACCCGACGGCACTGAGTGAGAGGCTGACTCCGTAGAGGACTGAGAAAGTGAGCCCTCTTCATTATCAGCACCCCGACCACGGCCTCGGCCGCGTCCCCTAGCTGGTCTACCACGACGTCTCAACATACTAAGGAAGAATGAAAAGAACAAGATCAGAAAGATTCACAATTGACAAAGTTGGTATCGCAATTCATAATTCCGAACAACGTAAGAAAACGAATTACAGAAATATAAGAGTTCGAGGAGACTTACAGCCACGGGTCGCACGAAAAGACGGTAGCATGATGATATTAGGCTCAATGACTGACTCTAATGACGCAACTGACAGACCCAAAAATTTACCGACAGCCTAGATATTCAAAACCTAGGCTCTGATACCATAAATGTAATACCCCAATTCACAAATGGGACATTACACGCCGTAGAACCCTCGTGAGGTCTACCAGGCTAACACATGACACATAAACCATAATGAAATCCCAAAAGATGCACTCAAAAGTAAGTAAGGCCGTGGCCTCGGCCAAAACATTTTAACGGAGTACATGAGACATAGGTTAAATACCAATTCATTGCCCACGCAGGGGACTTAAACCAAGTTTAAAAGAAAACAGTCGAACTCCAGGACTCGACAAATGCAATGACAAAACATAAAAATACAGACTCGAGCCACATCATCCAGCCAGCCCATCCTTTGCATGCATGTCCCGTGCCTGCTCCTCAGCTCTCCCGGTACCTGAAATGCATAAGACGCATTTCCCCCATTTAAGGGGTTAGCATTCGAATAGCTAGTGCAAGTACACAATTACACAACATTATATACAAATACGATTTTTACACAATCATCTCAATCAGATATCATTTGCCATAAATATTCCGGAATACTACATTGGCAATCAAATCAGTTCAATCATCACGATATCACAAAATCAGAGCTGGTATCCCGTGGCCGTACCCCTTAGTATCGACCCCCAGACATCCCGTCGAACGCTCCGGGTGGGATACCACTTCCGCGGCCGTACCCCTTAGTATCGACCCCCATACATCCCGTCGGACACTCCGGGTGGAAGTTCAACCACACACGCACCCAAGTCCACTTCCGCGGCCATACCCCTTAGTATCGACCCCCAGACGTCCCGTCGAACGCTCCGGGTGGAAGGAACACAACTCACGCACCCGAAAACCATAATTCATCATTCATTTCGAAAACGCAACATACATAACGAAATGTAATACATGTACTTGCCTTGAATAAGACGAAACGAAGGAAACGACGAAGGAATAGGTTTTGGTCCGAACAATCCTCCCAAATCCGTTCCTAACACAATAACGGTATACAACAAGTCTCAATAATGCGGAAAGGTAAGAATTAATCCTAATTCTACCCGTTGGGGAAATTCATCGAACATCAAGAGTGCATAGGGAATTGAAATCGGTCAACGGTGTAATAACGGGATTTTATCCCATCCAATAACAAGGGAACCAAGGGTCACGAGTATACTATCGAAATCTAATAACAACATCGGTTAAATTGGATTAAAAGACAAGATCACCACCAAACCCTCCCCAAATTCATACTAGGGTATAGGAGATATTACCTCTTGAAGATCCAAGCACTTTGATCCGAAGAACACGTGTTAGATCCACAATCCGAGCTTCACGATCGAAAGGAGATGAAGAAAATCACACAATCAAGTGATAGATGAAGGAAAATCTCCCTCTCAAGCCTCTCTCTCTCGTATGGTGGATGAAATGAGAAAAATGAGTGAATCTCGCTGAAAGAAAACGCAGCTTACAGTTTGCCGCTGTGTGCCGCGGCCTGGCAGCCGCAAGTGGCCAAAATCGCGCCTGTGATCGGCGGTGTGCCGCTGCCGACGAATGTGCCGCGCAGCGACTTGCAGTGTGCCGCGGCCCCATCGGCATGTGCCGCGCACACGGCATGTAAGGTTTGGCCGATAAGTGCAACACGAGTGTGCGCGCCCCGGCCGAGTGTGCCGCAATGACTCAAGGTGCCGCGGCCCCGTCGGCACGTGCCGCGGCACACGGTACAGACTGCTCGGCCAGAAACTGGACAGTGTGTGTGCCGCGGCGCACATTCCTTGTGCCGCGGCCCACACCCCTCTTGGGTCCCAAAATGATGAAAAATGATCCGGGAAGAGAATAAAAGCAATAGGAATCGATATTTGGGAAACAATAACACGAAATGGAAGTACGTAAACCCCAAAACGGTCCGAGGTACACAACCAAAATCGAACAAGGAACAATTTCCCTAAACTTATAGGAAATTACAAAAACGGCCCAAACATCCCAAAATCACGATACAACGTCGGATTAACAATCCAAAACTCACAACATGCTCTACTCAACCATACGAACTCATGGAAATAGGAAAATGATGAAATCGAACGAGTTTAACGAGAATCGAATACACATGCGATAAAATATAACTCAAGATGAAATTATGTAAAAACATCATCGAGACTCATCCCAACGGAGAAACTCCAAGAACAAAAATAGATTCAGGATTCCAAAACAGTGCCAAGCGAGTTGTCCGAAATGAATATACACCAAAAATAGAAATTACCAAAAATAGAAAACACGGATATTACATGATGTAAGCGTGGTGAGTAGGTTTCAGGCAAACCCAGGTAGGGAACATTGGACTACCGTAAAGAACGTTCTCAAGTACTTAAGAAGGACAAGAGATATGGTTCTGATGTATGGAGGTGGAGAATTGGATGTGGTGGGATTCACTGATTCAGACTTCCAAGTACTGAAGGACGACTCGATGTCTACTTCTGGTTACATATTTACTCTTAATGGAGGAGCAGTATCTTGGCGTAGCGCCAAGCAAAGCACGACTGCTGATTCCACCTGTCAGGCTAAGTATCAAGCAGCCTCGGAGGCTTCTAAGGAAGGGTTCTGGATTAAGAAGTTTCTGGGAGAACTTCAAGTGATACCATGTGCTGAGCTGCCAGTTCCGCTTTACTGCGACAACGACGGAGCTGTAGCACAGGCCAAGGAGTCGAGGTTTCACAACAGTACCCAGCACATTGAGAGGAAGTATCATCTCGTAAGAGAATTTGTTCGCAAGGGATACATTATGCTACATAGAGTAGACTCACTTAAAACGTCGATGTCGACTAAGCCACTTTCTCAGACTAGCTTGGAGCGTCATCTGGAGAACATGGGTATTAGATACCATAGTATGTGGCATTGAGTGCAAGTGGGAGATTGTTAGTAGTATGCCCTCGAATACCACTCAGAGGATGTTGAGTAAGGGCATTGTACTTGTAATTATGTAAATCATTTATATAAGGCAATTGATGGTTCTTTATTTACTGGTAGTTACTGGCATTCTTAACTCGTAAATATACATATAGAAACTAGTCCGTGTATTTGAGAGCAAAACGTTCCACTCCTTATTGGATAAAGGGAGTTGGCACTGGAAAGGTTTATAGCTCAAATACTTAATCGTTCGCAAGTCGATGAAACTTGACTGGGCGTTAAGTTTATGTGAAGACTTGTATGACGTGTTCTTTGACAAGGAGATTGCATGTCGAACACTAATGGTTAGTGGGAGCACACGTTATAGGTATGCTAATTGGATTAGTATACTCGAACCGACTCACCCTCGATTCGTCACACGGATTTCACTCCGGGACAGTCAATGACAGAATCGAAAGGTTGTGATAGGTATTCGTGAACCTTCGACTTGAGTATTTAGTAGGGATGTGCTTGTGACGTCAAGATTTTCATTAGAGTAGTTCGAACCTGTAAATCGGAAGGTGGGGGTCAACCTCGACGTGCATCTTGACGGACAAGTAGCAGGTCCTACTGAATACCAAGATAAAATGCTCCTGGGGTCCCTTAACTTAATTTCAGATAACGATTTAGTCCTTTATCTTTCTTTTATCCCAACTAAATCCTTTATCTTTCCAATTTTAAGCAAAGTTAGCCTTTTCCATTGATCTCCGTTAACTGTTGTCCAGGTGGATGTTAAGTTGCTGACTATCACCTACGTGGTTATAAACATTCCTACGTGTCAAATCCTTAACATATGTGTAAATTTCCTAACCTACATGTATTTCCTAACCTCTATTTCCTAAACCCTTTTTACATCTCTGCTCTATTAATTAAGTCAGATTCTAGAGAGAGAATTGACATCGTGGAGCTTGGACTAGAAGCGCGTCGGAGTTTTGAGGATAAGCGTCGGAGTTTTGAGGATAGTCGATTCTAGATAGAGAATTGACATCGGGGCAGATAGGTGTCGGAGTTTTGAGGAAGAATTTGACATCGGGGAGCTTGGACTGGAAGCGCGTGAGGAGCGTGGAGAGTGCAGTTTTGGGGCTTGAGAAGTAATTATGGCGGCGTCCCTGATTGTGGTTTAATCTGCAAACCTCGCAGAAGTCGAATTGTTGTTGTTCGTTGTTATCCTTCTTGTTCTTCGTCTTGTGGGTCATGTCGCAGTTAGAGTTAGGGCTTGTGTTTATAATAAACCTTACAAAGTCGATCGATGCGTGCCACCAGTTGATGATGTTGTCCGCGCTGGAGCTACACCGAGATATTATCTGCGTTTTACTGATTGGCTCCTGATTTTATGGCGCTCTTTAAATCCCAGAAACAATTTTCTCCGGATCTGCATAAATTTTCACTTTCCTGTTGCATAATTTGTTTTTATTTTTATGTTACTTTTTTATTTTTTTATACCGGAATATATTTAACAGATTAAGCGAGGTCTGCTTCCGAGAGCTTTCATTACAATGTTCTAAAAATTAAGCGAGGTCGGCTTCTCTAGAATCAGCTTAATTAAGAGAGCAGAGATGTCAAAAGGGTTTAGGAAATGGAGGTTAGGAAATACATGTAGGTTAGGAAATTGACACATAGGTTAGGGATTTGACACGTAGGAATGTTTATAGCCACGTAGGTGATAGTCAGCAACTTAACAGCCACCTGGACAATAGTTAATGGAGAACAACGGAAAAGGCTAACTTTGCTCAAAATTGAAAAGATAAAGGACTTAGTTGGGACAAAAAAAAGATAAAGGACTAAATCGTTATCTGAAATTAAGTTAAGGAACCCTAGGAGCATTTTAGCCAATTCTTTCTCCCGTTAGTGAGCGGGTTATATGTCCTATGTGCTTATTTGCAGATGAGATGATAAGTCTTTGGCCAAAGCATTGGAGCTAGTTGTATTGGATATACGAGAGCTCGATGATCTCGATTTGTATTAACGCATACATAACGTCAAGTACAGATAGGGTTTGACTGACCGTGACCCTATAACTTGATCGAGACATTTGAAAGAAGGGTTTATACGTATACTGGTATTCGCGACAGAATGGTTCTTGAATGATCCCAATCATTCGTTCTCAGTTGGGATACAGTGTAGGCCGCCAGGCTGGCTAGGTGGTGCTACTACTCTTTGGTTCCTCCATTGCTGACTGAGACGAACCTACTAAGGCGCGCAATAGGATTGACGACGGAATGAATCGAGCTTATTCTCTCATTATGAATATTAGATATTGGATAACTAATTTAGTGGGACATTGGATGTCTAAATTGATTTATTGGATAAATTAATTTACGGCCTAATGAATTAAATAAATTACCGGATGATTAATTTAATTCATGAATATAATTATTTCTTGGAGAAATTAATTATATTATTATGTATTTGATATGATTGATTAATTAGATTAATTAATTGATATAAATGCATCGGGACGGAATCGGAGTTTATCTGTTTGGACTCACGGGAGTCCGAAATGGACCAAACTCGCCCGACTCCTTGTAGATGCCCCCCCCCCCCCACCACCACCACCACCAACTCCCTCTTGGTCTTTGGTCACCATTTTAATAATAAAAAATCAAGATATGAGGGGACAAGATATCAAAGTGATATCTCAAGGTTGGTGATGAGAGTGGAATAAAAGAGGAAGACTATCTCATTTTGCCAACTACACAAAGACTTACGGTTTTGAGCAAAAGAGAGAGAAAATATTTCTTCAAGTCTTCTTCTTGTTCATCACATTGTTCTTGAGTTTTCTTGGAGAAAAATTCAAGATAAATTGAGAGATATAGATTATACACTTAGAGTGTTATAATCAAATAGTTTCATCACTTAGCTCTAGCCGTATCCTTGGAGGATAACAAGGTGATCGTCATCCCGTTCGTTTCTCCGATGCGTGGCAAGTAGAGCCGTTGTATTTTCGACGTTGGATCATTCGAGTGCTTGGAGCGCTTTGGATCGTAGAGAATTCGTTTAAAGCTTGGGGAATAGCTCAAGAGAAGGAATCCATTTAATCAACGGACTACAAGGGTGAGTTTATATATCTCTTGTGTTTTCGTTTGTATATTCGTATATGCGTAGCTCGATCGATCCTCGTAGGGATTCAGATCGAATTGATTTTTATTTTACCGCTTCTGCTGGGCCATCGATTAAGGCACCGAATCCCAACACCTGTAACCTCTCGAGGTTTGTATTATGAGTTTATCACTATATTATTCTCTATGTATGGAGGTATTCTCGTTTTTTTTCTATGGATTAGGTAGACAGATTGCTTTATTAAGTATAACAATGTTGTGTTCCTGTTAACATACTATGTTCGTATTACTCTATAAAGTTAGATTTTGTTATTTAGTTTTCTGGAAATATGATAGGCCTAAACTCTTGCGAGCGAGCGGCTTGTTTGGAAGATACTTGGGAATCCTTACAGAGATTGCTCTATTAGGCATGAGAACGCCGAATATCTTTGACTGTGTGATATCTACGTCATCTTCTCTATTTTTTGGAGTCATGGTGTAAATACTTATATTTTTATATTTCGAACTGAGAATGTACTGTCCCTTACAATTTGAAGTATATTGACTGGAAATTTTTCGGCGAAGATTTACAGCTCCTTAGAAAGAATTATCTGTCAAGTACATTAACGCCACATGTCCACTTGTTTGTATTTGATTAAATGCAACTTCCGCGCACTTCAAAGAGTCGCAGAGTTCGGTCTACTTTTTGGTTTTCGGTTTATATTGGACGATTGCTCGGTCTACTTTTTTCTTTTCGGTTTATAATGGACGATTGCGACTCTTGATAGGAGCTGGTCTAATATCAAATAAAAAAAAATACGGTTTATGTTGTTTCTGCTTGTCACTTCTTTATTTTCGCCTGCAAATCTGCCCCAAGTGTGCCGGATTTTTGAAATCGGATATTCATATATTTTTTATTTATTTCGTATCTATAATGCAAAAAACTTGTTTTCAACTTTGTCTTTGTTGCGAGTGTAGTACCAGTGTATTGTGGATAAACTAATGTAATTTCCGTGATGAATAAAAGTTAGAGAAACACATACACATAAACAACATTCCCAGGTGCTATAAAATAAAATCAACTATTCTATTTTTAAATTTATGTGGCATAACTATATTTCATGTATTTTGAAAATCTATGATGTTGGTAATTTTAAAATTTTGTTTTATTTCTTTTTTGTATGAGATTCAATAGAAAATGCATTCTACATAAAACATTATTTGTTTGTCCAAAAAAAAAAGAGATTGCCCTCTATTTTATGTATACCTTGAAAAGAAATTATTCTATTCCATTTTTAAATATATGTGACATGATTATAGTAATTGTCTCGATTCATCACTGTCTCATAATATATTTCATATATAATTTAGATGTCTATGATTTTGTTGGTTTCGAAGTTTCGCCTCATTTTTCTTTCATACGAAAAACTAAGAAAACTAAAATTACGTTATGTAGAAAAATCTTGATTTGGCTTAGGCAAGCGCAAAAAATTGAATGTAAGTTATTAAAAATAAAGGAAGTCTCGAATAAACATTGCACATATTGAGTAAAGTGTAGAAGAGAAAAGAAAATTTAAGCAAGCGTCAGGTTATATTTTATGCCCGAAAAAATTGAATTTGCCGAGATGAGAACGAAAAGCTACAACATGTTCAATATAGTATACATGGAATGCCTGTCACGAATAGTGATAGATATATTGTCCAATTCTGCATAACGTGACAAATTCATAAAATAAGCAAAATATCCAAACCCCGCACCCTTGCATACCCATAAATCCACATCAAAAGTCTAAATCCACGTTTAATATTCTCTTCTTAATTTGAATATTTTTCTTCATTTATTGTAATTGCCGAACAACGAACGGGGGCACTTTCACGGAAATACGCCTACTCCTCCCGAGAGGTGATGGTCGAGGCCTACAAATAAATTCCAAATCATCGAACACGAGTAAACAAAATATCGAATTTCTAATGCATAAAACCTGTGGAATGATCATATTTAAATACAAGCTCAAACAACACATTTAGCAATACATCCACCGGTAGAAAAGTTGCTACATAGACTAAAATATTTTCAAAGGTAAATCATCGACTACATATATATACTATATATTGCGTAATACTTTCCCTCGCGTTTTCTTCCACTTTATTGCTATGTATTTTTCTCCTTTTTCTCAAATTTTGAGTGTGTAAAATCTGGCTCGTTTGAGCAATATAAAACTAGACTGGAAATAACAAACGTAAAACAGCATCTATGGGCAACCCCGTGAGTCGCACTTGGTATAAAACTAGTATATATATATATATATATATATATATATATATATATATGTGTGTGTGTGTGTGTGTGTGTGTGCAGAATATAAAATATAGTATATTTGTATAATTCAAACGAAAACTCGAGTTGGAAAACCGAGTCGGATAATCCGATAATATCCGATTAACCAAACTCTCCCGTACCTGAATATAAATTATTGGGTCCGGCCAATACACGACATAGGTTTGCCTGTCGGATATAGGGTAGGATACCGATAAATTTTGACATTCCTAATTTAATTTAGTTACGAAAAATCTCAGTAGTCACACAAACATGCTTAAATGCAAAGTTCCGATAAAATCCAGTGCATTAATACGGATAAAATAGCACTCAATTTTTGTACTAGTTGTAATATAATAATATATCATTTTCAGAAGAGCCATTCATCCAAAATTGTGCGATGCAATCAGTGCAAATTCTCAAACATTATTGCTCTATTAAATAATTTCCTTTTTTTGTTTTTGGCCAACAAATCACCTGCTGGATTGCACAGTGGCACTGTGAGTGGGTGTACCATGGACGGTAGTCACGGTACCATCTATGCCCTATCCATATTTATACTTCTATTAAAAAGAGAGTCGTGACAAGTGTCAATCTCTAAGATTTTTTAATTTTTTTAAAAAATCTACTTTACTATTAAAATAAAATTGTACAAAATACGTATCTTTACGTAGATTTTTTGGATTAATTATCCTTTTTTTTAAAATACACTAACTCCTATTTGAATGAGAGTTAATGGATCTTTTTATTTTTCTCTCAATATTTAGAAGTTAATAGTTTTATCGTCTCAACTCTATTTTTTATTACTAATATTTTAAATTAATCTTCTTTTTACGATATTTGATTTAACATTTATTAGGCATATATATTATTAAAATATTTCTTTTTGAATATAAGTTGTTTTTTAATAATTATTACATTATATCTTGATTTTAAATTATTTGTATATAAAATACAAAAATCAAATAATTTTTTTGAAATAAATCTATCTTTTTACAAGATCAATACTTTTACTTCACTTTTCACCTTATTATAATAATATTAGATTATTGAGTTATTTTATTTTAGAAATATTTGGGAAAAAATTATAGACATGTTAGACTTACAATTCCCAGTAGAAATATATATTATTAGTTAAAATAATTTTTTGATTGATTCTTCTTTTTGTGAAAAGAAAAATTATATAAATAAATATAATAAGTTGATTATATTTTTACTTAAATACGTCACAATAATATACTTTATCACCCTATGCCTACTGAATTAATATCATTGTGGATCTCATGGTATATTATTAAGTATAAAATGTGTGACTTTAATCTAAATATTTATCAAAAATATATGACGTTCTTTCGTATGTATACTGATATGTAATTATATTAGTATATTAATATAAATATTACAAATATACAATGATCATATAGATTACTCTCATGTTTATATATTTTATATCGAACTTTTACACATCTATCTATACTTATTATTAAAAGAGAGTCGCCAAAAATTCTAAGGACATATGTGCCATCTCCACGTTAATCCTCTTTTTAAAAATCTTAAAAAAAATGGAAGTTTAATTTGGGATGGGGTTAGAAGGTTATTCCATTATATACTATCTACCAATTAAAAACTTTCTCTCATTTTATTCCTTTTATTTTTAAGATAATAGTTTAAACAATTACAACTTTTACGTATCAATTTTATTTTTGAAAAAAATATGTCAAATTAATTCTTACTTCGTGTTCTTTAATTTGACATCCATATAGTATATATAAAGTAATATAAATATCATTATAATATATTTAGATGATTAAAATATTTCAATATAAAAATATAAGAATATTGAAGAAAAATATATTTTTAGTTTATTTTCATAAACAATTATTGATTTTTAAGAATTATTTTGTTCTGATTATAAAATAGTAAAATATATTACATTAATGTCAAATCATATAAAAAAATTATATTAGTAAGAATACCGGTTGTATACTTTTCATGAAAGTTGATAATACAACAACAACATCAGAGCCTTAGTCCCAAAATACTTTGGGGTAGGCTATAATGAAAGTTGATAATAATAAATATAATTTAATTTCTTATTTATAAAATTAGATATAAGACTCATATTGTCCTATATGAAAAAACAAATGCCGGTGCTTAATTAATTTACGGTTTCCTATCATGTGCCCTTAGATCACATGATAAGAATTTATAAATAAAATTAAATCAAATAATAGTATATGTACATGTGTATGTATACTAACTCATGTATATTTTATAATAATTTTATAATATTATTGAAATTCGATCACATATTATTAATATAATAAAATATTTAATATTTTACGTCGTGCATCGCACAGGAGGACATCTAGTTTAATATTAAAAGAGAGTCGCAAAAAATTTAAAAAGGCACGTGTCATCTCCACATTATTTCTATTTTTAAAAATCTTAAAAAAATAGATTTAGTTTGGGAGGGAAGTTAGAGGATTATTCCATATATAATATCTACCAATTAAAAAATTTCTCTCATTTCTTTTTATTTTTAACTCAATAGTTTAAACAATTATAACTTTTTTGTATCAATTTTATTTTTGATAAAAAAAATAGAGTTTTACGAAGCTTACTGACTTCATTGACTGCCCACCGACCTTCATTTAGCGCGCGCTAACAACAACACTCTTGCGTGCGCTAAATCCCATTGACTTAACTTTTCAAAAGTAGTCCGTGTGAGTCCAAAAGGGTCCGTGATTCCCGCGATCCGGTTCCCCACCTACTGATCCTGTCACGATCTAGTTGACTGAGTGTAGCGCGCGTTAAGTTATAACACTAGCGTGTGCTACCCCTCAGTATTAGCGTGCGCTACGAAATAAGTGTAGCGTGCGCTAATCACGAATGAGAACATGCAAAACTAAAACTCTATAAAATTGTACAATCCACACTACTGATTTACGAAAGTGTAGAAACATACATCAGTCAGAAATACAACATAAAAAAAATATCAAGAAGGTTCCAATACAGATAAATTACATATAAATTATTCGAATATTACAGTTCCCGGCAATGAAATCTCAACACCTAACCCGATCAAAACCCCCTGAAGCTCAGATTGAGACGTAAGGATCTCAAGCGTTCACAACGCAATCGGTTTCCAACTCAAGGCGTCGGCCACCACGTTTGCCTTGCCTGGATAAACACGCCCGGTACAACCGACGGAATAAGCAACACCGACAAACGTAAATAACTTCAACGAATACAAACGACAATCCGAAGGGAAAAGCCTAAGTACTCGCGAGTACAATCTATAAGTTTATAAAGTAGAAAACAACCATATCGAAAGGATCAACGGAAATAAAAGGACTCAAATGCACATGTCAACGACCCTGGCCAGCATCATCGTACTGTCCCAGTGCCCGCTCGTCCGACTGAACATAACCTGAAATACATAACAAGAATTTCCCCAAAACGGGTCCCCAAAGGGGTTAGCAATTACGCTAGTACAAGTAATCAAGGCAAACCATTCGCTTACACATTTCATAGTACATGCACCAATTCATTTCGAAATCAAAACCAGACATGTCTTTTCTGGAAACAAACAGTCAATAAATAATTTGCCTTAGGACTGGGGCTATACCACTGGTCCCACTCGAGGCCTCTAAGGACCCTCCCGGGCTGGCCATATCATAAAACAAATCACGCACAAGCATCGCCTTAGGATCGAGGCTATACCAGTGATCCCACTCGAGGCCCCTAAGGACCCTCCTGAGCTGGCTAGCGAATCAAACTCGTGAATCCAGGGCTATACCATTGGATTCCCTCGAGGCCCCGTCGGACCCTCCCGAAGTGAGCAAAGCACACACAAATACATCACCATTTCATGTTAAGCATAAAGGTTTCCAAAAATACTTGCCTTGAATAATTGACGACGCAACGAACGGAAAGAAAAATCACCGACGAACGCTAGGAACCGACAACCACGAACCTAATGATTCAAAGAACAGAATCACAACCAACTCTATACGAATATGAAATGGAATACACTCGGAAACCCGCCTATGATTCATGTATATTCATACAAAACAACAACAAGGGCGGATCAGCAACCAAACCCTCTCGATTACACAATCACCATGAAATACACCATGAATCCGTAGGGAAAACAAGAATACTAACAAGATTAATCATATTCACCATGGATTAATTAACAATATGGAATGAATCGGATAAAAATTCAAAACCCCGAAATTTCCTGAAAAATAGGGTTCTAGGAGATTACCTTGGATTAGGATGAAGGATTCAAGTAGAAGTCGATAATCTACAACAAGAACTCGAGGTGGATAATCTATCTAAGAATTAAGATGCCAAAATCGCCTAAAAGTCTCCCCTAAATCGCCCAAAACGAGAGGAAGAAGAAGAGAGGAGAGGAGATGAAACCCTCCCCCAAATCCCGCTGAAATATAGCCTGACTGACCCGCGTGCCGCGGCGCAGGTTGAGTGTGCTGCGGCCCGCGGCTGGGAGAGCAGGTTTTTGATCTGTGCCGCGGCCCGGACTGTTGTGTGCCGTGGCACGCAGCATGCCCGGCCTGTGCACCATCCTTGCTAAGGTCCGCCGCAAGATACCCTGTGCCACGGCACACACTGTTTGAGCCCAAAATTGATGAAAAACGACCCCCAAACATGATATAATTGATTGACGCATAGTCCCAACCATTCAAAGGCCTAAAAGAACTATCACGAACCCATGTATGGTGACTTCATGTCAAACACAGTTGGTCCCAACACGACGGTAACATCAAATGATCTGAAAAGAGAACAAACGCAATGGAAACCCAAAACCTTGGAATATTACGGAATGACCCAATACGATACTCTATTGAAACATCAATAAAGGTTCACAACATCCATAATAACATGAAATGGATTTGCGGGAACCCCAAAGTGGCGGTTCCGAATAATGATTACGAGAATTGAACTCAACGGCGACAAAAGTGACATCCAACACGGAATTGAGTAAAACAAGTCCGAAACAAACTCGGATGATGAGAGGTCAATAATTAAATATTCTCAAAATACTCATACGGTTACAAGTGAATTAATAAAAATGAAAACATACACCAAAGATGAAAATACCAGGGAAAGAAAAAAATGCAGATATTACACTGCCTAGGACGGTGCCCACTGTAGCACCCCAAATCACAAATGGAACATTACACGCCGTAGAACCTTCATGAGGTCTACCAGGCTAACACATAACAGAACAATTGAATATGAAATCCCATAAGACACAAACATGAAATAAAATAGGGCCGTGGCCTCAGCCAAAACATTTTAATCCAGTAACGAAAAATGTAACTACAGTAAATCCATTGCCCACGCAGGGGACTTTAACCAATAAAGAAAAATAAAATGGACTCGAGCCTCATCATCATCATGCCAGTCCATCATTGGCGTGCGCATCCCGTGCCAGCTCCTCAGCTCGACCAGTACCTGAAATGCATAAGACACATTTCCCCCATTTAAGGGGTTAGCATTCGAATAGCTAGTGCAAGTACACAATTACACAACATTATATACATACACGATTCAACGCAAACAAACCATTAGGAAAATCATTTTGAAAATCAATATTACGGAATATCACATTTACATCAAAGAAGTATATCATCAAGTTTTCCACATCACAAATATCCATGCTTGGTAACTCGTGACCCTACCCATTAGTATCTGCCCCCATAGGTCCCGTCGAACCGTCCCCAGGTGAGAAACCACTTCCGCAGCCGTACCCATTAGTATCGGCCCCCAGAGGTCCCGCCGAACCGTCCCCAGGTGGAAGAACATCAACACACGCACCCAAGTCCACTTCCGTGGCCGTACCCATTAGTATCGGACCCCAGAGGCCCCATGCCATCCCCAGGTGTAAGAGTAACCATCACAATCATTCAATAATCCAATTTACATCATTCGCATCAAAACCGTACACACATAATGAAATATAATACATGTACTTGCCTTGGATGACACGATGCGAAGAAAACGGCGAAAGGAAAGGTTTTGGTCCGAACAATCTTCACAAATCTGATCCTAACAACAATAGAGACTCAATCAACTACAATTCCACTGAGAAATCACAAATTAATCGGTGTTTTACCCTAAGGGACAATATGCCGAACACTATGAAGGCGTAAGGATTAATCTAGATTAACGAAGGGGAGGAACTTGGAATTAATCCACAAAACTACTAGGGAAAACTAAAACCATGATCACATACCTATAATCAACCATCAATCGAAGCAAAAACGGGATTTACAATGAATTATAGTCAAGAACCCTAATATTAGGTATAATGTCTAATTACCTCAATTCAACGATGGAATGGTGGAAGGAAGATGATTGATTCGTGCTAGAATGTCCTATTCCGAGTTATAAGATGATGGAAGGTAATATCTGAGGAAGATCGCCCGAAATCGCCAAGGAGAAGTGGAAAAACGGGAGGAAAATGAAGAAATGGGGTTAAAACCCGTGTCTGTCCTATATGTACTGGACAGAACACGGCGCAACAAACGGTCCAAATAGCGCCGTGTTCAGCGCCGTATTGCGGGTCAACGGCCGACCCCTCTGCGACACGGTGCACAGACACAGCGCAAAATTCCGCGGGTCTTGCGCCGTTTCGAAAGGCAGCGGGCACCCCTGGGCAACACGGCGCACAGACACGGCACAGAATGCCGCGGGTCTTGCGCCGTTGTGCACAGGTCAGGCCAGACAGCCTCTTGACACCAGACGACGCTATCAAAACGGAAAAAGACGACAAACCAAAACACGATATGCCGACCCAACAGTCCGAGAAAATTACATGCAACGAGAAACAATATCCGATAACCCGAAACGGTCCGAGGTACACAACCAAAATCGAACAAGGAACAAATTCCCTAAACTTACAGGAAATTATGAAATGGCACAAACGTCCGAAAATGACGATACAACGTCGGATTAACAATCCGAAACTCACAACATGCTCCACTCAACCATACGAACTCATGGAAATAAGAAAATGACGAAATCGAATGAGTTTTACGAGAATCGAATACACATGCAATAAAATATAACTCAAGACGAAAATGCGTAAAAACATCACCAAAACTCGTCCAAATGGAGAAACTCCAAGAACAAAATAGATTCAGAATTCCAAAACAGTGTCAAGCGAGTTGACCTAAACGAACATACACCAAAAATAGAAATTACCAAAAATAGAAAACACGGATATTACATTCTCTCCCCCTAAAAATAAGTTTCATCCCGAAACTTACAAAGCGAATAACTCGGGATATCTCGACCTCATACTCTCTTCCGTCACCCACGTGGCTTCCTCGGATCCATGCCTCGACCATTGCACTTTAACCAAAGGAATGGTTTTGTGCCTGAGTTGCTTCATCCGACGCTCTAAGATCTGAATCGGCCTCTCCTCGAAGGTAATGTTGGGCCCCAACTCGATATCTCCAAAATCGATAATATGGCTAGGGTCCGACACGTACTTCCTAAACTGGGAAACATGAAATACGCTATGCACATGTCTCAGGGACGGCGGCAAGCCTAACCGATACGCAAGCTCTCCAACTCTTTCTAAGATCTCGAATGGCTCAATATATCTCGGACTAAGTTTACCCTTCCGACCGAAGCGGTAAACTCCCCGTGTCGGTGACACCTTAAGCAAGACATGATCTCCCACCTCAAATTCCAACGGCCAGCGACGCGTATCGGCATAAGACTTCTGCCGACTCTGGGCCGTCACCAACCTATCGCGAATCAGGGCAATCTTCTCTCTCGTCTCAACTACCATATCGGGCTCGGTACCAATCAGCTCGGACGCATCGTCCCAACACAACAGCGATCTACACCTCCTCCCATACAATGCCTCGAATGGTGCCATTTTGATGGAGATGTGCCAACTATTGTTGTACGTGAACTCGATCAATGGCAAGTGCGACTCCCAATCATCCTTCCAATCTAAGGCACATGCTCTCAACATATCCTCCAGTGTCTGTATCGTCCGCTCAGACTGTCCGTCTGTCTGAGGGTGGTAGGATGTACTGAGTCTCAACTCGGTCCCTAAGGCTCTATGAACGGCCTGCCAAAAATGTGATATAAACCGGCCATCACGATCCGAAACAATACTCTTAGGGGTCCCATGCAACCTCACGATCTCCGCAATAAATACTCGTGCTAGTCTCTCTGGCCCCCAAGTGTCCTTAATAATCAGGAAATGAGCTGATTTGGTCAGTCAGTCGATAATAACCCAAATCATGTTCATTCCAGTCCGAGTCCTAGGCATATTGGTAATGAAATCCATAGAAATATCCTCCCATTTCCACTCCGGGATAGGAAGCGGTCTCAAAAGCCCCGCGGGTCGCTGATGCTCGATCTTAACCTGCTGACAGGTCAAACATCTCGACACAAACTCGCTAACCTCTGTCTTCAAATTACTCCACCAGTAGTTACTCCTCACATCCTTGTACATTTTGCTCGTACCAGGATGTATGGAGTAAGGTGTGGTATGAGCTTCACTCAAGATCTTCTGTCTCAGCTCAATAACACTCGGTACACATAGTCTGCCACGAAATCTCAAAACTCCATCATCCTGAACCACAAATCCAGGGGCTTTCCCCTTTCTCACATCCTCCCTCAACTGGACCAAAAACGGATCATCATACTGTTTCGCCTTGATATCATCAGTTTAGGACGAAGTGATCTCCAACGCACATAACTGACCCTAAACTCTCTGAACCCAAACCTCGATATTATGACAAATAAAATCTCGCTGGATCCCACTCTGTGGTGTAAGTACCTCTAACATCTGTAACGCCATCGGCTTTCGGCTCAACGCATCAGCCACTACGTTAGCCTTACCCGAATGATAAAGTATCTCGAGGTCGTAATCTTTAATTAGCTCCAACCACCTATGCTGTCTCATATTCAACTCTTTCTGACTGAATATATATTTCAAACTCTTATGATCCGTAAAAATCTTACACGACGACCCATATAGATAATGCCTCCAGATCTTTAAGGCGAAAACGACCGCAGCTAACTCCAAACCGTGCGTGGGGTGATTCACCTCATAAGGTTTCAACTGGCGGGATGCATAAGCAATAACCCTATCTCTCTGCATCAAAACACATCCGAGCCCGAGGCTCGAAGCATCACTATATACCACGAAATATTCGTTCCCCTGAGGCAATGCCAACACGGGTGCGGTAGTTAGTCGTATCTTCAACTCGTCAAAACTACCCTGTCTGTCTGCGGTCCACTCGAATTTCTGAGTCTTCTGGAGCAACTGAGTGAGCGGTCTAGCGATCTTAGAAAATCCCTCAACAAATCTACGGTAATATCCAGCAAGACCCAGAAAACTCCTCACCTCCTTCACATTCTTAGGCGGCTCCCAAGCCATCACTGCTTCTATCTTCTGCGTTTCTACCCAAACTCCCTCCGCTGAAATCACATGCCCGAGGAACATCACTTCCTTGAGCCAAAACTCACACTTAGAGAACTTCGCATAGAACTGCTCAGCTCTCAAAATGTCTAATACAATCCGTAGATGTAAGGCGTGCTCCTCCCGACTCCGTGAATAGATAAGAATGTCGTCGATAAAGACGACTACGAATTTGTCCAGATACTCAATAAAAACTTTGTTCATCAACTGCATGAACACTATTGGGGCATTGGTTAGCCCGAAAGGCATAACTACAAACTCGTAATGGCCATATCTCATTCGAAAGGCAGCTTTCGGTATATCGTTGTCCCGAATCCTCAACTGGTAGTAGCCCGATCGCAAATCAATCTTCGAAAAGACTATCGCCCCCTGAAGCTAATCAAAGAAGTCGTCAATTCGGGGCAAAGGGTATTTATTTTTGATGGTTAACTTGTTTAATTCTCGATAGTTGATGCATAAACGAAGCGATCCATCCTTCTTCTTAACAAAAAGTACAGGCGCACCCCAAAGCGATGCGCTCGGTCGAATATACCCTTTTATCTAACAACTCTCCTAACTGATTCTTCAACTCTAACATCTCCGATGGTGCCATACGGTACGGCGCTCGAGAAATAGGGGCTGCATTCGGCTCTAGATCAATAGGAAACTCCACCTCTCGCTGTGGTGGTAATCCCGGCAAGTCATCTGGAAATACATCGGGATATTAACTCACAACTGGAATTGACGACAAATCAACTCCACCATCTTCCGCCTTCAGAGCATAACACCAGTAGCCGACACAACCCTGGTTCAGAAGTTTCATCGCCTTCAAGGCGCTAATCACACTCCCCGATCTACCCAGCTTACAACTGACGAGAGTATGCTCGGTGCCGTCCTCGGCCACTATCGAGATGGTATGAGTTCGATAGTTCATGATAGCACCATGACGATCTAACCAATCATCCCCTAGGATCAAATCCTCGCCCTTAAGGTCTATAGCAATGAGATTCGAGGGCCAATCCCGGCTCCCGATCCTCACTGGGCAATCCCTAACTTCCCGGTCCCCAACCATACGATCCCCGCTGGGTGTACCCACTACAAACGGTTTGCACTCAAACAAGCAGTCAAAACCAATACGGCTCACACGATCCGAAGCAATAAAGGAGTGGGTAGCACCCGAATCAAAAAACACCGAAACTGGATGAGAAAGGATCTGAGTGGTACCTGACGCCACTGGAACGTCTGCGTCCTCGGTGCGCCTCATCTGATACAATCAGGGGTGAACTGGACCCGAACTCGATGTTGTACGGCGATCCGGCTGACCCCGACCCCTACCACGACCCGAACTCTGCGGAACATGAGTAGCTGGAGTGTTGTAATCCCTCTGATCGGCGGTGGTAGTCGGAACTCTAGCGGTCCTGGTGGCCCTCTCACAATGAGCTGCCCGATGCCCGGTCTGTCCGCAAGTAAAGAAAGTAATTAACGGAAATTGGCAATCCTTCATAACGTGCTCGGGCTGACTGCAATTAAAACAAACTCTCCCGCCAGGTGCAACAGAATAGACCGAACGGTGACTCTGAGATCCATCGGCCTGATGAAACGGCCTCTTCCCAGTTGTAGGAGCCGAACGAGACCTCGAAATCTGACCACCCTTACCGGCCGAGAATCTGCCAGTAGTCTTCTACTTATTAGCTTCCGAAACCGACTCTGATTCCAGGGCAGACATCTCGATCGCTAGGGCGCGATCCTGGTATTTCTTTAAAGTGGCACACATGAGCGGTGCCATACTCGGCCTGATATGCGGCTTCATGCGCATATTGAAGTAACGGATTTTATTAGCCTCAGTCCTCACTTGATCTTTCACGAAACCCAACTGTTGATTGTAAGAGATAATGGCCTGAGAAATCGGCACATCCTGGGGTGTGGCAGTGAAGAACTCCACAATCCTGCGTTCTTTGGCGGACAATATTCTGCTTCCATAGCAGCCCTAAATTCCTCCCAAGTGGCTCGACGGTCTCTGGGTGCCACAACTATCCACCATTCCGCAGCTTCTTTATCCAGGAGGTATTGGGCAATATGTACCCTCCTGTCTTTGGGACAAGCTACGGCATCAAAATTCCTAGACAACTGAAAGAGCCAATTCTCCCAACCGATGGAGTCAGAAGATCCGGAGAAACGAGGAGGGTGCATCTTAGTCACCGTCTGAAGCCACTTACTAGCTTCCTCTTCAGGTGTCGGGGGCGGATTCTGGCGTCCACCCTGAGCTATATAAGCAAGTTGGGCTACTAACTGCTGAAGTACGGCAGTAGCCCCGGCGTCGGCATTATTACCCGACGGCACTGAGTGAGAGGCTGAGTCCGCAGAGGATTGAGAACGTGAGCCCTCTTCATTATCAGCACCCCGACCATGGCCTCGGCCGCGTCCCCTAGCTGGTCTACCACGACCTCTCAACATACTGAAGAAAATATGAAAAGAACAAGATCAGAAAGATTCACAATCTACAAAGTTGGTATCACAATTCTCAATTCCGAACAACGCAAGAAAACGAATTCTAGTAGTAGAAGAGTTCGAGGAGACTTACAGCCACGGGTCGCACGAAAAGATGGCAGCATGATGATATTAGGCTCAACGACTGACTCTAACGATGCAACTGACAGACCCAAAATTTACCGACAACCTAGGTATTCAAAACCTAAGGCTCTTATACCATAAATGTAACACCCCAAATCACAAATGGGACATTACACGCCGTAGAACCTTCATGAGGTCTACCAGGGTAACACATAACACAACAACTGAATATGAAATCCCATAAGACACAATCATCAAATAAAATAGGGCTGTGGCCTCGGCCAAAACATTTTAATCCAGTAACGAAAAATGTAACTATAGTAAATCCATTGCCCACGCAGGGGACTTTAACCAATAAAGAAAAATAAAATAGACTCGAGCCTCATCATCATCATGCCAGTCCATCCTTGGCGTGCGCATCCCGTGCCAGCTCCTCAGCTCGACCAGTACCTGAAATGCATAAGACGTATTTCCCCCATTTAAGGGGTTAGCATTCGAATAGCTAGTGCAAGTACACAATTACACAACATTATATACATACACGATTCAACGCAAACAAACCATTAGGAAAATCATTTTGAAAATCAATATTCCGGAATATCACATTTACATCAAAGCAGTATATCATCAAGTTTTCCACATCACAAATATCCACGCTTGGTAACTCGCGACCGCACCCATTAGTATCAGCCCCCAGAGGTCCCGTCGAACCGTCCCCAGGTGAGAAACCACTTCCGCGGCCGTACCCATTAGTATCGGCCCCCAGAGGTCCCGTCGAACCGTCCCCAGGTGGAAGAACATCAACACACGCACCCAAGTCCACTTCCGTGGCCGTACCCATTAGTATCGGCCCCCAGAGGCCCCATGCCATCCCCATGTGGAAGAGTAACCATCACAATCATTCAATACTATAATTTACATCATTCGCATCAAAACCGTACACACATAATGAAATATAATACATGTACTTGCCTTGGATGACACAATGCAAAGAAAACGGCGAAATGAAAGGTTTCGGTCCGAACAATCTTCACAAATCTGATCCTAACAACAATAGAGACTCAATCTACTACAATTCCAATGAGAAATCATGAATTAATCGGCGTTCTACCCTAAGGGACAATACGCCGAACACTATGAAGGCGTAAGGGTTAATCTAGATTAACGAAGGGGATGAACTTGGAATTAATCCACAAAACTACTAGGGAAAACTAAAACCATGATCACATACCTATAATCAACCATCAATCGAAGCAAAAACGGGATTTACAATGAATTATAGTCAAGAACCCTAATATTAGGTATAATGTCCAATTACCTCAATTCAACGATGGAATGGTGGAAAGAAGATGATTGATTCGTGCTAGAATGTCCAATTCCGAGTTATAAGATGATGGAAGGTAATATCTGAGGAAGATCGCCCGAAATCGCCAAGGAGAACTGGAAAAACGGGAGGAAAAGGAAGAAATGGGGTTAAAACCCGTGTCTGTCCTATATGTACTGACAGAACACGGCGCAACAAACGGTCCAAATAGCGTCGTGTTCAGAATCGTATTGCGGGGCAGCGGCCGACCCCTGTGCGACACGGCGCAAAATGTCGCGGGTCTTGCACCGTTTCGCAAGGCAGCGGGCACCCCTGGGCAACACGGCGCACAGACATGGCACAGAATGCCGCGGGTCTTGCGCCGTTTTGCACAGGTCAGGCCAGACAGCCTCTTGACACCAGACGACGCTACCAAAACAGAAAAAGACGACAAACCAAAACACGATATGCCGAACCAACGGTCCGAGAAAATTACATGCAACGAGAAACAATATCCGATAACCCGAAACGGTCCGAGGTACACAACCAAAATCGAACAAGGAACAAATTCCCTAAACTTATAAGAAATTATGAAATGGCCCAAACGTCCGAAAATCATGATACAACGTCGGATTAACAATCCGAAACTCACAACATGCTCCACTCAACCATACGAACTCATGGGAATAAGAAAATGACAAAATCGAACGAGTTTTACGAGAATCGAATACAAATGCAATAAAATATAACTCAAGACGAAAATGCGTAAAAACATCACCGAAGCTCGTCCAAATGGAGAAACTCCAAGAACAAAATAGATTCATAATTCTAAAACAGTGTCAAGCGAGTTGACCTAAATGAACATACACCAAAAATAGAAATTACCAAAAATAGAAAACACGGATATTACATTCTCTCCCCCTAAAAATAAGTTTCGTCCCGAAACTTACAACACGAATAACTCGGGATATCTCGACCTCATACTCTCTTCCGTCCCCACGTGGCTTCCTCGGATCCATGCCTCGACCATTGCACTTTAACCAAAGGAATGGTTTTGTGCCTGAGTTGCTTCATCTGACACTCTAAGATCTGAATCGGCCACTCCTCGAAGGTAATGTCGGGCCCCAACTCGATCTCTCCAAAATCGATAATATGGCTAGGGTCCGACACGTACTTCCTAAGCTGGGAAACATGAAATACGCTATGCACGTGTCTCAGGGACGGCGGCAAGCCTAACCGATATGCAAGCTCTCCAACTCTTTCTAAGATCTCGAATGGCCCAATATATCTCGGACTAAGTTTACCCTTCCAACCGAAGCGGTAAACTCCCCGTGTCGGCGACACCTTAAGCAAGACATGATCTCCCACCTCAAACTCCAACGGCCGGTGACGCGTATTGGCATAAGACTTCTGCCGACTCTGGGCCATCACCAACCTATCGCGAATCAGGGCAATCTTCTCTCTCGTCTCAACTACCATATCGGACTCGGTACCAATCAGCTCGGATGTATCCTCCCAACACAATGGCGATCTGCACCTCCTCCCATACAATGCCTCGAATGGTGCCATTTTGATCGAGACGTGCCAACTATTGTTGTACGTGAACTCGATCAATGGCAAGTGCTACTCCCAATCATCCTTCCAATCTAAGGCACAGGCTCTCAACATATCCTCCAGTGTCTGTATCGTCCGCTCAGACTGTCCGTCTGTCTGAGGGTGGTAGGATGTACTAAGTCTCAACTCGGTCCCTATGGCTCTATGAACGGCCTGCCAAAAATGTGATATAAACCGTCCATCACGATCCGAAACAATACTCTTAGGGGTCCCATGCAACCTCACGATCTCCGCAATAAATACTCGTGCTAGTCTCTCTGGCCCCCAAGTGTTCTTAATAATCAGGAAATGAGCTGATTTGGTCAGCCGGTCGATAGTAACCCAAATCATGTTCATTCCAGTCCGAGTCCTAGGCATACTAGTAATGAAATCCATAGAAATATCCTCCCATTTCCACTCCGGGATAGGAAGTGGTCTCAAAAGCCCCGCGGGTCGCTGATGCTCGATCTTAACCTGCTGACAGGTCAAACATCTCGACACAAACTCACTAACGCCTGTCTTCAAATTACTCCACCAGTAGTTACTCCTCACATCCTTGTACATTTTGCTCGTACCAAGATGTATGGAGTAAGGTGTGGTATGAGCTTCACTCAAGATCTTTTGTCTCAGCTCAATAACACTCGGTACACATAGTCTGCCGCGAAATCTCAAAACTCCATCATCCTGAACCACAAATCCAGGGGCTTTCCCCTTCCTCACATCCTCCCTCAACTGGACCAAAAACAGATCATCATACTGTTTCGCCTTGATATCATCAGTCAGGGACGAAGTGATCTCCAACGCACATAACTGACCCTAAACTCTCTGAACCGAAACCTCGATATTCTGACAAATAAAATCTCACTGGATCCTACTCCGTGGTGCAAGTACCTCTAACATCTGTAACGCCATCGGCTTTCGGCTCAACGCATCAACCACTACGTTAGCCTTACCCGGATGATAAAGTATCTCGAGGTCGTAATCTTTAATTAGCTCCAACCACTTACGCTGTCTCATATTCAACTCTTTCTGACTGAAGATATACTTCAAACTCTTATGATCCATAAAAATCTTACACGACGACCCATAGAGATAATGCCTCCAGATATTTAAGGCGAAAACGACCACAGCTAACTCCAAATCGTGCATGGGGTGATTCACCTCATAAGGTTTCAACTGGCGGGATGCATAAGAAATAACCCTATCTCTCTGCATCAAAACACATCCGAGCCCGAGGCCCGAAGCATCAATATATACCACGAAATCTTCGTTCCCCTGAGGCAATGCCAACACGGGTGCGGTAGTTAGTCGTCTCTTCTACTCGTCAAAACTACCCTGTCTGTCTGCGGTCTACTCGAATTTTTGAGTCTTCTGGATCAACTGAGTGAGCGGTCTAGTGATCTTAGAAAATCCCTCAACAAATCTACGGTAATAGCCGATAAGACCCAGAAAACTCCTTACCTCCGTCACATTCTTAGGCGGCTCCCAAGCCATCACTGCCTCTATCTTCTGCGGGTCTACCCGAACTCCCTCCACTGAAATCACATGCCCGAGGAACATCACTTCCTCGAGCCAAAACTCACACTTAGAGAACTTCGCATACAACTGCTCAACTCTCAAAATGTCTAATACAATCCATAGATGTAAGGCGGGCTCCTCCCGACTCCGTGAATAGATAAGAATGTCATCGATGAAGACAACTACGAGTTTGTCCAGATACTCAATAAAAACTTTGTTCGTCAACTGCATGAACACTGCTGGGGCATTGGTTAGCCCGAAAGGCATAACCACAAACTAGTAATGGCCATATCTCGTCCAAAAGGCAGCTTTCGGTATATCGCTGTCCCGAATCCTCAACTGGTAGTAGCCCGATCGCAAATCAATCTTCGAAAAGACTGTCGCCCCCTGAAGCTGATCAAACAAGTCGTCAATCCGGGGCAAAGGGTATTTATTTTTTATGGTTAACTTGTTTAATTCTCGATAGTCGATGCATAAACGAAGCGATCCATCCTTCTTCTTAACAAAAAGTACAGGCGCACCCCAAGGCGATGCGCTCGGTCAAATATACCCTTTATCTAACAACTCTCCTAACTGATTCTTCAACTCTAACATCTTCGACGGTGCCATACGGTACAGCGCTCGAGAAATAGGGGCCGCATTCGGCTCTAGATCAATAGGACACTCCATCTCTCGTTGTGGTGGTAATCCCGGCAAGTCATCTGGAAATACGTCGGGATATTCACTAACAACTGAAATTGACGACAAATCAACTCCACCATCTTCCGCCTTCATAGCATAACACCAGTAGCTGATACAACCCTGGTTCAGAAGTTTCATCGCCTTCAAGGTGCTAATCGCACTCCCCGATCTACCCGGCTTACAACCGACGAGAGTATGCTCGATGCCGTCCTTGGCTACTATCGAGATGGTACGAGTCCGATAGTTCATGATAGCACTGTGACGATCTAACCAATCATCCCCGAGGATCAAATCCTCTCCCTTAAGGTATATAACAATGAGATTCGAGGGCCAATCCCGGCCCCCGATCCTCACTGGGCAATCCCTAACTTCCCGGTCCCCAACCATACGATCCCCGCTGGGTGTACCCACTACAAAAGGTTCGCACTCAAACAAGCAGTCAAAACCAATACAACTCACACAATCCGAAGCAATAAAGGAGTGGGTAGCACCTGAATCAAAAAGCACTGAAACTGGATGAGAAAGGATCTGAGTGGTACCTGACGCCACCGGAACGTCTGCCTCCTCGGTGCGCCTCATCTGATACAATCAGGGGTGAAGTGAACCCGAACTCGATGTTGTACGGCGATCCGGCTGACCCCGACCCCTACCACGACCCGAACTCTGCGGAACATGAGTAGCTGGAGTGCTGTGATCCCTCTGATCGGCGGTGGTAGTCGGAACTCTAGCGGCCCTAGTGGCCCTCTCACAATGAGCTGCCCGATGCCTGGTCTGTCCGCAAGTAAAGCAAGTAACTAATGGAAATGGGCAATCCTTCATAACGTGCTCGGGCTGACTGCAATTAAAACAACTCTCCCGCCAGGTGCAACAGACTAGACCGAACGGTGACTCTGAGATCCACCGGCCTGATGAAACGGCCTCTTCCCAGATGTAAGAGATGAACGAGACCTCGAAAACTGACCACCCTTATCGGCCGAGAATCCGCCAGTAGTCTTCTGCTTCTTAGCTTCCGAAACCGACTCTGATTCTGAGGCAGCCATCTCGATCGCTAGGGCGCGATCCTGGTATTCCTTTAAAGTGGCACACATGAGCGGTGCCATACTCTGCCTGATATGCGGCTTCATGCGCATATTGAAGTAACGGATTTTATCAGCCTCGGTCCTCACCTGATCTTTCACGAAACCCAACTGCTGATTGTAAGAGATAATGGCCCGAGAAATCGGCACATCCTGGGGTGTGGCAGTGAAGAACTCCACAATCCTGCGTTTTTGACTGGCGGCGGACAATATTCTGCTTCCATAGCAGCCCTGAATTCCTCCCAAGTGGCTCGACGGTCTCTGGGTGCCAGAACCTCCCACCATTCCACAGCATCATTATCCAGGAGGTACTGGGCAATATGTACCCTCCTGTCTTCGGGACAAGCTACGGCATCAAAGGTCCTGGACAACTGAAAGAGCCAATTCTTCCAACCGAGGAAGTCAAAAGATCCGGAGAAACGAGGAGGGTGCATCGTAGTCACCGTCTGAAGCCACTTACTAGCTTCCTCTTCAGGTGTCGGGGGCGGATTCTGGCGTCCACCCTGAGCTATCTGAGCAAGTTGGGCTACTAACTACTGAAGTACGGCAGTAGCCCCGACGTCGGCATTATTACCCGACAGCACTAAGTGAGAGGCTGAGTCCGCAGAGGACTGAGAAAGTGAGCCCTCTTCATTATCAGCAGCCCGACCATGGCCTCGGCCGCGTCCCCTAGCTGGACTACCACGACCTCTCAACATACTGGAGAAAATATGAAAAGAACAAGATCAGAAAGATTCACAATCTACAAAGTTGGTATCACAATTCTCAATTCTGAACAACACAAGAAAACGAATTCTAGTAGTATAAGAGTTCGAGGATACTTACAGTCATGGGTCGCACAAAAAGACGGCAGCATGATGATATTAGGCTCAACGACTGACTCTAACGACGCAACTGATAGACCCAAAATTTACCGACAACCTAGGTATTCAAAAGCTAAGGCTCTAATACCATAAATGTAACACCCCAAATCACAAATGGGACATTACACGCCGTAGAACCTTCATGAGGTCTACCAGGCTAACACATAACACAACAACTGAATATGAAATCCCATAAGACACAATCATCAAATAAAATAGGGTCGTGGCCTCGGCCAAAACATTTTAATCCAGTAACGAAAAATGTAACTAAATTAATCAATTGCCCACGCAGGGGACTTTAACCAATAAAGAAAAATAAAATGGACTCAAGCCTCATCATCATCATGCCAGTCCATCCTTGGCGTGCGCATCCCGTGCCAGCTCCTCAGCTCGACCAGTACCTGAAATGCATAAGACGCATTTCCCCTATTTAAGGGGTTAGCATTCGAATAGCTAGTGCAAGTACACAATTACAAAACATTATATACATACACGATTCAACGCAAACAAACCATTAGGAAAATCATTTTGAAAATCAATATTCCGGAATATCACATTTACATCAAAGCAGTATATCATCAAGTTTTCCACATCACAAATATCCACGCTTGGTAACTCGCGACCGTACCCATTAGTATCGGCCCCCAGAGGTCCCGTCGAACCGTCCCCAGGTGAGAAACCACTTCCGCGGCCGTACCCATTAGTATCGGCCCCCAGAGGTCCCGTCAAACCGTCCCCAGGTGGAAGAACATCAACACACGCACCCAAGTCCACTTCCATGGCCGTACCCATTAGTATCGGCCCCCAGAGGCCCCATGCCATCCCCATGTGGAAGAGTAACCATCACAATCATTCAATAATATAATTTACATCATTCGCATCAAAACCGTACACACATAATGAAAGATAATACATGTACTTGCCTTGGATGACACGATGCAAAGAAAACAGCGAAATGAAAGGTTTCGGTCCGAACAATCTTCACAAATCCGATCCTAACAACAATAGAGACTCAATCAACTACAATTCCACTGAGAAATCACGAATTAATCGGCGTTCTACCCTAAGGGACAATACGCCGAACACTATGAAGTCGTAAGGGTTAATCTAGATTAACGAAGCGGAGGAACTTGGAATCAATCCACAAAACTACTAGGGAAAACTAAAACCATGATCACATACCTATAATCAACCATCAATCGAGGCAAAAACGGGATTCCAATTACCTCAATTCAACGGTGGAATGGTGGAAGGAAGATGATTGATTCGTGCTAGAATGTCCAATTCCGAGTTATAAGATGATGGAAGGTAATATCTGAGGAAGATCGCCCGAAATCGCCAAGGAGAAGTGGAAAAACGGGAGGAAAAGGAAGAAATAAGGTTAAAACCCGTGTCTGTTCTATATATACTGGACAGAACACGGCGCAACAAACGGTCCAAATAGCGCTGTGTTCAGTGCCGTATTGCGGGTCAGCGGTCGACCCCTGTGCGACACGGCGCACAGACACAGTGCAAAATGCCGCAGGTCTTGCGCCGTTTCGCAAGGCATCGGACACCCCTGGGCAACACGGCGCAGAATGTCACGGGTCTTGCGCCGTTTTGCACAGGTCAAGCCAGACAGCCTCTTGACACCAGACGATGCTACCAAAACGGAAAAAGACGACAAACCAAAACACGATATGCTGACCCAACAGTCCGAGAAAATTACATGCAACGAGAAACAATATCCAATAACCCGAAACGGTCCGAGGTACACAACCAAAATCGAACAAGGAACAAGTTCCCTGAACTTATAGGAAATTACGAAACGGCCCAAACGTCCGAAAATCATGATACAATGTCGGATTAACAATCCGAAACTCACAACATGCTCCACTCAACCATACGAACTAATGGAAATAAGAAAATGACGAAATTGAATGAGTTTTACGAGAATCGAATACACATGCGATAAAATATAACTCAAGACGAAAATGCGTAAAAACATCACCGAAACTCGTCCAAACGGAGAAACTCCAAGAACAAAATAGATTCAGAATTCCAAAAAAGTGTCAAGCGAGTTGACCCAAACAAACATACACCAAAAATAGAAATTACCAAAAATAGAAAACACGGATATTACACACATCCGTGAGTTAGTGTTGTTGTGTTGGCCGACTCAAGGCAGCACTCTATTATTCTTGTGAATTCGGTAATCTTTGGATCATTGCCGTTTGTGATTAATTGTGTTTTGGAGGCTAGTCGCGGCTAGTGCTCGATGGGTAAGTTTGGGGTTTGAACCTTTGCGGTTGGTTTCCCAACACCTATGGTTCAGTAGGTCACAGTCTCTGGGTGATCTCATTATGGGTATGTCTGGGGCTTGAACCTTCGCGGTTGGTTTCCCAGCACCTGCAATTCAGCAAGTCACAGTCATTGGATGGCCTCATTGTGATACGGCTTCGTGTCGTGGCTTCGGCCCTCATTGTGATATAGCTCCGTGCTGTGGCTTCGGCCCTCATTGTGATACAGATTCGTGCTATGGCTTCAGCCCTCATTATGATACAGCTTCATGCCGTGGATTCGTCCCTCATTGTGATACGGCTTCGTGTCGTGGCTTCGGCCCTCATGTGATTCAGCTTCGAGCTGTCTTGGCTTCGGGCCATTGTGATGATTGGCAGCTTCGGATGAGTGGCTTTCAGGCATTATGATGTTTTGGTATTTTCTTTGGAGCCTTCGGGCATTGTGATTCGTATCTATTTCAGCTTTGGTTTGGTTTACCTTCGGGTAATTCATTGTTGTGTTATATATTGATGATTCGCCGTTGCGCACTTAGGTTCTAACTTGTCGAGCAGGTATTGATCGTATGTCGTGGGCATAGTATTTAATGAATGCTCAGTTCTTACGTTAGTTTGTGATCATCTCGTATTACCATTATTGTACTGTTTATTCTGCCATTGGATGCATATCATGTTGTACATGTATTTGATATTCATTATCTGGATGACTGATCCCGTGGGGGCGGAACATGTTTTCATGTTTTAGGTTCTTGCGAGGAGAGAGTTGAGACACAGGGGCATGACGATGGCGACAAGGCATTCGAGCGATACTAGTCCCGAGTTGTTTTGGTGTTCATATTAGTCAGTCCGTTCGGAGTGTTCTCCAGTTTGTCAGTCGTTGTTATTATGTGTTATCCGAGCAAGGCTTGTGGATGTTGTATTTTATTTTGGCCATGTAGGCCCATTATTGTCGTTGAAATTCCATATCGAATATTATTTCGGATATCATAGTAGGGACTGTGATTTCCCCTTTTGGTCAGTTTGTTGTGTTTTGGTCGTGTTCGCCTGGTGGATCTCCTGGTGTGGGGTCCGTGACACTATAATAACCCAATGGGTTTTGGGGGTGTTACAGAAAATAGTATCAGAGAAATGGGATGTGAGATACCCTGATATGTGAGTTATGCGGCTCTACCGACGCGGTAGTAGTAGGACTGTCAGGTTATGACAATCTGGACAGTCGGGGTTTGTGAGTCGTGATAGTTGGGCGACTGTATGAGTCATTCTTTCATCGAGTCGTTGTTAGTGAAGACTAGTATCGCAAGACCTCGAAGCTTCATATGACCTGTGTAAGGACTCGATTCTATTTTATGTTCATACATTCATTAGGTCATTGATTATACATGTTTTGTTGAAACCTGTATGTAACATTTGTGTTACGATTCATTCATGATTATTTGTTTTGGAGCGTGTGGGCTCTGTATTGGCTACGATTACCATGATTGATGTAATTGTTTATGTGTTGCGTATGTATACTCGTGTTTGGCTATTGACTTAGCATTCTGGATTGGCCATTGAGGCGTATTTGAGCTATGATCATGATTGAGCGTTATTCTTTCAGTATGGAAAAAGGAATTCAAGGATGTGACAGAGGGGGGTAAAGGCTGCAGAGCGGGCCGGAACTCAGAACCTCATGTCTATGCGCATGCAGATGCCGAGATGAATTAGAGTTCGGGCGGTGGTGTTACCTAAGCGACCAATTCTCCTTCGGGATGTCATACTCGAGAAGTTGATCAGACTGAGAGTAGACACATCGACCCTTTCTTGCTTATAAGGGGCATGATGGCCCAGATGACTCAGATGACACAGATAGTGGAGACCATGCAGGCCTCGATGGTTCGTGGTGCAACGCAGCAGCGATTCCAGGTGCCGTTTCATGGGTAGAGTGGGGGAGTCAGTCAGATTATTGGCGATATCTCTCGTCAGAGGCCACCTATTTTTGAGGGTTCGTCGGAACCAGCTGACATTGTTCATTGGCTTGAACATTTTGATAAACTCTTCGACATGGTTCAGTGTCCGGAAGAGAGTAAGGTGGTAGTAGCGGCTTACTATTTGAGTAAGGATGCTTATTCTTGGTGGCTTTATGTGAAGCCCACCGATCGTGATTGTGTTTGGAGCGAGTTCAAGACCCTCATGTTAGAGAGGTATTATCCGGCTCCACTTCGTGAAGCCAAGTTGTCAGAGGTTTTGAACCCCGAATCTGTAGAGGACGAGGGTGTTATTGTTATTGCCGAGAAGTTTCATGGACTTCTTCAGTTTGCTTCGTCTGTTATCCATACTGAGGCGGATAAGATCAAGTATTTTAGCAAGAGGCTGAACCCGCAGTTGAGGATGCAGTTGTTCAATCATAATTGTAACTCACTGGGTGAATTCATCGAGAAGGCTCTTGGAGCAGAGCTTTTGATCAAGGAGCTTACTCGGAAGATCCCTTCAGTTTCTTCTGGTGAGAGGACTAGGATGCCTATTCGTTCATAGAAACATCAGACTCCGACGTCCAAGAGGTCGTTTTCTAGTCATCTTCATGCTGGGAAAGCATCTTCGTCTCATACGACGAGTTCGACTATTGTTTGCTTTAACTGTGATTCATCGGGGCACGTCAGCACTCGTTGTATGGTGCTAGCTTTTGTTTGTCGTTCATGTGGGAGGCAGGGACACCTTTAGAAATACTGCAAGAGCTCTAGTGCCAGTAGGTCTCGAGAGAGCTCACGGGCCTCAAGAGATTTTGTTACTCCAGTTTGTACTTCATCCAAGGGGTCCTATCATGATTCTGAAGCCAGAGGTAAGGACAGTCGAGGAGGAGCAGCGAGTTCAGATTTGGGTCTTCCTCGAGTCATTGAGATCGAGGAGATAGATGATTTGGAGAATATCGATGTTGGGTACACTTGAGATGTAGCCTCGATTTATGTATTCCTTTCTTTGACTTTCGGATTAATGTTTAACTTAATTTGTATTATGGTATTGTGATTGTGAACCATTTCTTGTTGATCTATCTTGTAACTATAGTATTTGATAATATTGAGATTTGAGTTCGTTTGATGCATTTTTCTTTCCTTTAGTGTTGTACCCGAGATTTCGTGATAATCTAGGTAAACCTTTGTGTTGATTCGAGACGTCAAGTCGTGAGGACATGGGCGCGCGATTGATATGGTTCCGAGGACTATGTATGTGTTGTTATTATCTTTGTGTGGCGTGAGTCAGTGTTTGCATGGGCGTCCGATGCCGACGAGAATGGGGAAGTGTACACCGATGATTGTAGACATGTACAATGGACGTCTCCCGCAGGGTGTGTACGCCGGTGATACGAGTAATGCGGTTGGTACGACTTTCTGGCTAGTCTCTAGCGGAGGAGTCATGATTCGACTGATCTCGCACTTAGTTGAGTGTTTTTATAACTTGATTTTTTTCGCCGTGTTCGGGCAGGGGAGACGTGGGGACCCGAGGGGTTGGCCCAGCTACTCAGGCGGAGTTGTTCGTATTGAGGAGTATTCCTTGAGATGTTGTTTTTACATCCAGATGGATAGTTCATATCCCGAGTTGTGTACCCTTAGTTTTGGGGTCGAAACTCTTTTTAAAGGGGGAGTATATAATATCCGGGGATAATTTTTTTTCGTTTCACTGTTGTGTTGTACGTATTCATTTGGAATTGTACAAGTGTTGTTGTATTTGACTGATATAATGTATATTGTATTGGGATATTTCGGAATCGAAATATTTATACTTGTCGTTGGTATTGTGTTGCCGATCGGATGTTGCTTGGTGAGTTTGGAGTTTGATTTTGGCTAATATACTAGCCATAACGTACGCTATATGTTTATCATTATATACGCTATGAGATGAGGTTTACGTAGGTTAAACCTAGAGGGTTACGTACGTAACAATCGGTATCAGATCGCATCTGACTTTTGACGTGTGGGACCGGGCCAGGCTAAATTCGCGGAGTTCGATTGGGACATACAGGTCAACACACATTACGTACGTTATACCTTGAGGTTAACGTACGTAATAGTGAGCTTTGTTACGTATGTAATTTTGTTAACGTACGTAATGGGTACTCCGTGTTGAGGCAGTGAGTTTTGGACTACGTAGCGTACGCTACATAGAGGCGATAACGTACGTTAAGGTGCATAACGTACGTTAAGGTGGTGCTATAGCGGCCGTAATGAGCTTGTCAAATTATATATCTTGGTTTCGTATTTCATTTCTTCACGAACCAAAACCATTTTTCTCTCCCTAAAATCGTCCCTCTGGACTTGTTCTTGATACTTAGCCTCTTCCAACTTGATTTGGAGCTTCATAACTTGGATTGGAGCTTAGGAACTTGAAGATTGGAGTGGATTCTTGATGGTTTGAGGTTGTTTTTCATTTTTCTAGAGGTATGTTGGTTAATCTTGTGTTTAACTCGAGATTATGTTGATGTTGTTGTCGTGTAGTTCGTGTAATGATGATTTGTTGGAGGATAGTATGGTTCTTCATAGTTTTGATAAACTTATGATGAAGAACATGATGATATAGCTTGAGTTTGATTGTGTTCTTGATGTTTAAGAATACTTGGAGGTTATAATCATGTATAAGAATAGTTATGTTAAGATTTTTAGATGATTAACATAGCCTTGAGATGATTATTGTTGTTGGTTGTGTTCTTGAGAGATTATAACCATTTTAGTAAGGATCTATAATGAATTAGGAGGGTGATTATTATAATTTTGAAATGGTTAAGTCATCTTGTTGATTAATCCAAAATTCTTGAAGAATTGGTGATTGATTTTGGTGGAGACATCATGTTTGTTGTGATGATGATGCTCTTGAGGTATTGATGATGATGTTGGTGATATTATCATTTTGAGATGATTGATTTGATGTTGTTCTTGATAATCCTTGTTGAATTATTTTTCACTAGTGTTAAGAACATAATGATCATGTTAATTAATCATTGAGGTGTTGGAGGACGTTAGACTTCATAGTTCAGAACTATGATATTCGTTTGTGGAGTTTAACCGATTCGTGATTGAATCGGGATTGACTTTAGTGTTGTTTTCTATTGATTTTGTGTTATTGAATGAATTGTATTTCATTTAAGGTTGTTCGAGTGCTTGTGATCGTCGGAGGACGCCATTCGTCGTTCGTTGGAGGATTGCATCGCCTTTGGTTTGAGGTAAGTTTTATACTTGTACTAGTCAATGAGATAAATGTTATCATATATGTGTATGAATGTGTTGTATCATTTCGAGACGTAGTCTCTTCATGATCTGTTGATGTCAGGGAATTGTTTAATACAAGACCCTTGGGTAATTATGCCAATGTTGTTGATTGATCATCTTGTTGTTATTGTTGTTCGTTAATGGCCAGTTCAAGGCATTGAGATACTTGTTGGATTATGTTGTTGTCGATAGCCGGTTTGCGGTATCGATGTATCAATGGTTATTCTTGACTGATGTTCCATTGATATATCATTATGATCGTTGTTATTGATCTCGGTGTTTTTTCTGTTGATGTTGTATTGGCCGATTGAAGGCGTTCACGTATTCGATTATCATCTCTGTTTCTGGTGGTCAATTAAAGGGACCGGGACATCTGCTCTAATTGTATCGTTGTTATCGATTGGACGTTCTAAGGTAATCGATGTATTGAATTGGGACTGTCGAAGACATTTTCCATCCGTTGTACCGTTGTTATTGATTGGCCATTCTAAGGTAATCGATGTATTGAATTGGGACTGTCAAAGACTTTTCCCATCCATTGTATCGTTGTTATCCATTGGCTGTTCTAAGGTAATCGATGTATTGAATTGGGACTGTTGAAGACATTTCCCATCCGTGGTATCGTTGTTATCGATTGGCCGTTCTAAGATAATCGATGTATTGAATTGGGACTGTCAAAGACTTTTCCCATACGTTGTATCGTTGTTATTGACTGACTGTTCTGAGGTAATCGATGTATTGAATTGGGACTGTCGAAGACATTTTCCATTCGTGGTATCGTTGTTATCGATTGGTCGTTCTAAGATAATCGAGGTATTGAACTGGGACTGTCGAGGGTAGTTCCCATCCGTTGAGTCGTTATTATCGATTGATTGTTCTAAGACAATCGAGGTATTGAATTGGGACTATCGAGAATAGTTCCCATCCATTGAGTCATTGTGATCGATTGGCCATTCCAAGGCAGTCAAGGTATTTGAATTGGGACCGCCTAGAACGGTGCCCATCCGTGAGTTATTGTTGTCGTGTTGGCCGACTTAAGGCAACACCCTATTATTCTTGTGAATTCGGTAATCTTTAGATCGTTGTCGTTTGTGATTAATTGTGTTTTGGAGGCTAGTCTCGGCTAGTGCTCGATGGGTAAGTTTGGGGCTTGAACCTTCGCGGTTGGTTTCCCAACACCTACGGTTCAATAGGTCACGTTCACTGGGTGATCTCATTATGGGTAAGTCTGGGGCTTCAACCTTCGCGGTTGGTTTCCAAGCACCTGCAATTCAGCAGGTCACGGTCATTGGATGGCCTCATTGTGATACGATTTCGTGTCGTGGCTTCGGCCCTCATTGTGATACGGCTTCGTGTCGTGGCTTCGGCCCTCATTGTGGTACGGCTTCGTGACGTGGCTTCGGCCCTCATGTGATACAGCTTCGGGCTGTCTTGGCTTCGGGCCATTGTGATGATTGGCAGCTTCGGCTGAGTGGCTTTCAGGCCATTGCGATGTTTTGGTATTTCTGTTGGAGCCTTCGAGCATTGTAATTCGTATCTATTTCAGCTTTGGTTTGGTTTACCTTCGGGTAATTCATTGTTGTGTTCTATATTGATGACTCGTCGTTGGGCACTTGGGTTCTAACCTGTTGAGCACGTATTGATCGTATGCCGTGGGCATAGTGTTTCACGAATGCTCGATTTTTACTTTAGTTTGTGAGCATCTCGTATTACCATTGTTGTACTGTTTATTCTGTCGTTGGATGCATATCATGTTATACATGTATTTGATATTCATTATCTGGATGACTGACCCCGTGGGGGCAGAACATGTTTTCATGTTTTAGGTGCTTGCGAGAAGAGAGTTGAGACACAGGGGCATGACGATGGCGACGAGACATACGAGCGATACTAGTCTCGAGTTGTTTTGGTGTTCATGTTGGGTAGTCCGTTCGGAGTGTTCTCCAGTTTGTCAGTCGTTGTCATTATGTGTTATCCGAGCAAGGCTCGTGGATGTTGTATTTTATTTTGGCCATGTAGGCCCATTATTGTCGTTGAAATTTCATATCGGAATATTATGTCGGATATCATAGTAGCCTAGTAGGAGTGTGATTTCCCCTTTTAGTCAATTTGTTGTGTTTTAGTCGTGTTCGCTTGGTGGATCTCCTGGTGTGGGATCCACGACACTGTAATAACCCAATGACTTTTGGGGTGTTACATCATCAAAACTCGATATAAATATTTGGAATAAAATATTCCAACGTATATTTGATTGCACAGAAGAATTTATATTAAAAAGAATATGAATATTAGTTTTCAATGAAACTTAATTAATACAAAATAAATAAATGAACTCATTTTTAATAAATTATATTTAAAACTTATATTGTTTACATAGAAAATAAAATAATTATTTATTATTTTATAATAATTAAAAATAGTAAAACACACTCTGCATACAAACACGCACTACTACTTTGGCCTCTCAAATTTATTTCTATTTTTTTTTCGATATCCCTTAAATTTATTGATATAATGCACACTAATATATTACTTTTCGTTTGATCGATCGCACGCGGTACAACTAAATCATTTCGATAATAAGTAATATTAAAAGAAAAGGTTTAGTATATTTTTGTGACAATAAAAGTTTAGTATTATTAAAATCGTAAAAAAAAAAAAGAAAAAATTATACACATCAAATTCCCACGCGTTCCATACAGAATCGGCCAGAAAAGTCTAACAAACGACGGGGGGCTCGGATCATATCTTCTCCAGCTTCTCACCTTTGATCAACGGATTAGCCTTGGCGATGGCCTCCTTCCCCGCGGACTTGAAATCAAAAGTGCAATCGTGCTTTTCCGGGTACCTGTGGGTCCCGCAGAGGGTGGTCCCGCACCGGCACCTGAACCCCGTCAATCCAACCTTCTTCCGGCAGGTCGAGCACCTGCTCGTCCCCTGCGCCGCCGACGAAGGAGTCTCCGCCATCTCCGGCGACGAAAACGAAGCCACCATCGTCTGCGCCGCGGCGGATGGCGACGGTGCCTCGGTCAACGGCCTGTAAAACAACGAAGAATCGCCGGAGTTCTTCAGGCAAGTGTCCCGATAACATTTGGAACACATGTTTTGGGTGGCCGGACTGCCGAAAAACCCGCAATTATTCACGCACAGGCGGTGGTGGCCTTCCTGAGACTGAAACCCATGCTCTTCGGCCATAATCGATTCCTTTTCTTTTTTTTTTTTTTGGTTAAAATTCTCAAAAGGTGTGCACCGGAAACGACGAAAACTGAGGAGATGATTTTTTTTTTTATGTGGATCGGTTTGCTGGTGGTGCAAAATGGAATCGGGCAGTATCTATAGACGGTGGGTTTGGAGAAAGAATAACATGTTTGTGTGGGTAAGGAAGGAAGGAAGGATGGAAAGGAAAGATCACAGAAACGGGATAGAAAAGCCAAAAGGGAATTTCAATATTGGAAAATGACGGCAAAGGAAAAATAATAATAAAAAGTAATCAATGTACAGTTGGGGGACAGGCTGGGACTGGGGAGGGGGGTGCAAAAAAGGAGGATGATTTTTTTCTTCTTTAATTAAATTTTTATATATTTTTTTTTTTATTTGATGACCCAGGGTTGAATCGCAGGGGTTGTAAGTCCGTCCTCATTCCTACTCCGGTTAAATCGCAGTTATGCCTCAAAGAACCCGGTTTTGAGGATGCTTCAATGAATAAACACAAGAGTTTAAATCGCGAAAAGAGCGGATCTTTCACGAGGATTCGAACCCACGCTGCGTGCCACCAGAGCGAAAGATATCCCCCTCCTTTGCCACTGAGCTATGCCCTGGGGGATTTTAAATTTTTATATATTGAACCTAGATTTGTAGTAAGGGTGGAAATTCAAAATACTCTTATTTTAAATGGGTATAAAGAAAATATCCATTCTGAAATTGTATGTTAAAAAAATACCTATTTTCTTAAAATAGTGAACAGGGCCTCGCTTTTTTTACGCAGAATTCTGTTTAAAAACCTACTTTATCGCTAAACCTTTTTTTGTCTTTTTGCTGTTTTATTTGACAGTTGAAAATAAAAAAAAATTACATCTTTTTGCTGTTTTATTTGACAACTGAAAAAAAAATTACATTATTTTGTCGGCCGCTTCCCCTGCCGTCGCCGACTCCACAGCTCCGACCCGTTGTGGAAATTACATTGTTTTGAAAAAACAAACCATAATATGATTCAGTCATTGCATCCACAAGGGACACATGGTTCCAACGTGACCTGTCATATCACAATGTGGATATCGGCGAGGACCACGTGCCCTGCGGCGGCGTGCTTCCCCCCTCGCTCTCCGCCTTCTTTCTCTAGGCCTCCCCGGTAGACGAACTCTTTCTGATGGTAATACGTTTGCAGTCCGGAACTCACGTGGCCAGCTTGATAAGTGTGGGACACGTAAAATTTGGAGATCGTAAGATTTGACGTAAGTGGTCCGCTTGTAGTAAAGGTTAACGTAATTAACTACTTCCTCCCCTTGAGCCCTAAGATCAAACGGACAAAGGGAAAGTTCTTTTGGTTGTAACAATTATTTTGGTTGTAAGCAATAATATATAAAAAATGGTACTTACATGATTGCCGCGATCGCGTGTGCACAAGGCAGACAATCCATCTGCCAACGTAGACATTCACACTGCGTTTGTTCGGATGTACGAATATTGAATTTGAACTAGGATTGTTGAGTGACTCTATATCTCCGCGTGTGCTCTATCTGCAAACCAAGTTGTCGTCTCGCTTCCAACGTTATTGGATGATTGTCACGCTGGCAGGCTACACGCCGCTTATCGAACCACTCTTCAATTACAAGTCTCACAGCATCGAGACAAGCGTAGATTGGTAGACGCCTTGCCCAAAGAAGGGTATTATTGAAAGACTCTGCAGCGTTAGACGTCATATTGCTGAAATGTGGAGTTGGGCACATCGATCGAGCCCACATTGGCGGCCCGATTTCCATCATATTTTCATACGAGTTGGCGTTCTCTACACGAATTTGCTCCATTCTTTTATTCCATTCTGTAACATCATATGTGTATGCAGCTCGTTGAAACAGCCCGACGACATGCTTACCATAGTTTGACAAGTTCTTACTCAAGTGATAGTAACACAAACCGTGATAGGCATCGAGAAATACATCGCTCACTGCATGTATGATGTATATGTGTTGATCCGAGACAATCAACGTGCCCTCCAATAATCCGTAGGCTATTTTGAGTCCTCGCATGAACCAAGTCCAGCACTCGTGGTTCTCGATATGCCCAATTCCATAAGCTAAAGGATACAACTGCTCGTTGGCGTCCTTTTCCACAACTACAAACATTATCCCGCTATTCTTTCCTTTCAGATGTGTGCCATCCACAATAATAACTGGCCTCATACACACTGAAAACGTGACTCGGGTAGCGCCGAGAGCAACAAAAACTTGTTTGAACCGGCCATTGTTGTGTAATATGTTGTGAGGAATCCCTCACACTATGCCGCAAGTGCACGGTGTCAACAAGTAATAAAGTGATAAGTAAAGTATCGTTCCCTCGAGGACTGATTTCATTAAGTACCAAAATATAGTCAACTCACAATTCTATTTGAAGAGCAATTATATGGAATTTATACCTAAACTAATTGCTAAAAATAAATAATAGTACTAATAATAATAATGCTAATACGGGTGTAGGATTATGATTTTTACCTCAAACAATCAGGAATGATATTTATTCAATTCAATTCACTTTCATTCAATTCATTGTAAGCCAGGAATTCCTAAATTATTCTAAAGCCTTTCCCAAGGTCGATAGAAAATACTACGAATTATTAACTCGATATATCCCTATTCGAATTAGATAATTAATAGCTAAAACAGTTCAAGAATTCCCACAATAAAGGCTTCACAATTCCATGAGTATATCCCTATCTCAAGAAAATTATGATTCGTCTCACAAGAACTATGCCTAAATTTCATCTCCCGAATCCATAAAGGCATTCAAAACAAATTAACTGTTGGCCAGACAATTAAAAAGCATTAAGAACAGTAAGCAGAATCCAATTCAATAGAATAACGAGTAAATCGAAATAATAATAAATAATCAAACCGTCATGAAATCGGCTACAATCAAAATCCTACATGAATAGATCTAAAAACTAAGATGCAGAAACACTAAGAAAAACCGTAGGGAATCCGTGGTCTTGTCGTCGCCCACAAATCTCCTCCTGGTGTTCTTCGCCCTAGCTATCGATCTTCCTCCTTAGATGATGATTCCCCCTTTTCTTCAGCCCTTCAATGCTTATTTATAGTCGTCCTCAGCCTCCAAAATGCGTCCGTGTGATTAGGTCGAGAACAGGCTCCAAAACGGCCCAAACTCGCGCGGAGTACACCAAAACCGCCCCGTGGCCCGCGGCTCACTTAATCTGTGCCGCGGCTCATGGGGCGCAGATTAAAACCTGGGCGCGACAATTTCCTTCTGGGCCGCGGCTCACTTAGGCTGTGCCGCGGCTCAGAGTACAGTTTGCTCGGGGGCTCGCTGGTCGTCTTCGTGTGTCGCGGCTCACTTGGTTTGTGCCGCGGATCATGACGAAGAACTGCTGTTTTCACCCGTTTTTCATCGTTTCGGCTTCCGGACTCCGATTTCCTGCAAAACATATATGAATAATGCATTAAAAGCTCATTTATGCTGATTTAGGCTCAAGATGGATATAAAATAATGACATAAAAGCGCATAAAAATACGCCTAACAAATACCCCCAAACTTGAGCCTTTGCTTGTCCTCAAGCAAAAATCAATTTTAAACAAAATGTATCGTGAATAATCATGCAAGTCCATAGTGCTCAACTTAATCAATACCACCCTGAAAATCTCAGAGAATAGTACAAGTATCGTAATAGCGAGTCACATCCAGGACACTGATTCCACTAAGTAACCAATTTCAGTCCTAATCAATCGTTCACGAAGAAAATCAAGCTCAAAGATTAACAAGCGTGAATTTAACCGACCGTCAATATGAAGGGTTAGATTAAACAAGCCAATTCGCTCAGTCCCACAGTCTAGTGGCAAAATTCAAGAGTTTCATTATCAAAATTACTCTTAGGACAGCATTCCCTTATGTATGATCAATAATATGATTCGAGTTAACCACTAGGTTTCGGCTCTCGGGATATTTCATCGGGATGATCCTAGGGTGGATTTCCATTCTCATGTATCGGGGAACCGTTTGACGTAAAAGACACTCATGGGGCACATGGATGCTTCTAGTTACTAAGTCCCCCTCTACAGCGGAGAAAAAACTCGAATAGCAACTCCCGCATGTCAAGGTTGCCGTTTTACGCGAGAGTAGACAACGGGTCACGTGAATACCCTCGGTTACTAGGCTTCCCATCATCGGTAATGCGATATTTCTAAATTATTAATCTATTCAGGGTCGTTGTTTTACGCGATAGTAAACAACGGGTCACGTGAATACCCCCGGTTACTAGACTTCCCATCATAGAACAAATAGTATTTCGACTTTTTCTTGGGACAAACTGTACGACTCTAAACTCAATTTAAATGCCAACAAGACTCATGGTACTGGACGACTAGCTACGCAAAAAGCTTAACCAAACGTATAAACGGTGATTTGAAAACACGTATGTCTCCTTTCTTATCTGCTAAAATTTCTACAAAAATGATAAAATTTCGGACCTAATTGAATACTCAACGGAAACAGATATCGCTGACTGTAACTCGACTAAAACTCAACCGTTTCTTCCAAGAGACATCAGTATCGTAACATCAGTTTTACACACGGAAGCACGAAAATTCACGAAAAATTCATGTTTTTAACCATCGACAGCACGCAAGAAAAATAAAGCAATGATAAAATCGCAATTTATAACCAAGAAAAATTAAGAAATTAATGCATGCTTCGATCTATTCCACTACACATAAATTCATCAACACTAAAACTCATGTGAAAATAAAAGAGATAAGGAAAAGTGAAACTTATTCCAAATGTCTTCTTGACAGCTAGTACATGTCTGAGTGGAATCGTCTGCCCAACATCACGAGGGACCCCCAAACTTAGTCTCTAGTCATGAAATAACAATAGACATTAAATCCAAGAAAGACTAGAATATGAATAATAATAACTCATTGGGGTTATAAAGAAATATTAGAGAAATAAGGGCCAACAAGAATACATGAATCCGAATAAAATAACAAAACAAAGAAAAATTAAAAACGAAAAATCAAATAAAAACAACTAACTAGAAAGCAAGAAAAATGATGGGTTGCCTCCCATCAAGCGCTCTATTTTTCGTCTTGAGCACGACGTGGCAAATAAAAATTTAACGTGGCTTCTTTCTAGGGAGATTGCCAAATGCCCCCTTCTTACAATCTATAAGCCTCTTATTCCACAAAGGAGGCTTTGGTTTATGCCCGGTTGCCGAAAATAATGAGTAAGAATAATTATGCGGACAACCAAAAAATGATGGAAGAATATAATAATTATAAGGCACGAAAAAATAAGCAGATTTCGAATGGGTAAATAATAAAGACTTATCATGAACAACCTCATTAGAACTCATGGTATCAGCCTCAACAGAATCAAAAGTAATAGGGTCAATCTCTCCCATTATGGATTTAGGAAAGATTATGCGCGGCACCGTTAATAAAATTTTTGGCACAAAAGTGTTCACCTTATTAGTCGAAGTTTGATGACAATTTAATGAAATTTCTTTGGAAACATCATAAATGGTAACTTCTTCTACAGGCTCATCAAACTTTATGTAATTATCGGGTGCTGGGGGATCGACCCTAAAACTTAACATGTCTTTCTTCTCAACCTCCCCTTCAACTTCACTACAAAATATATGAGCTGGAAAATAACCATAGTGAATCTCAAGACCACGACGTGCACATTCTAGCTCAAAAAGGGTACTAACAGGGTTTTTAAGAGTGTCTACACATTGTTCAAGCATGGTCTTTTGTTTTGGGGGAGGGGGCTGACTGACCCTATTTGGCAACTTATTAAGAACATCGAAATTTATGAAATGCCAAGGGCCACGATACTCATAGGAAAACATAATGAATAAAATAAAAATATAGAGACTAAAGAAAAAACTTCAAATTAAAATTAGAGTCGCTTGGTATTGATATTAGCGAAAAATCAGTCCCCGGCAACGGCGCCAAAAACTTGTTGTGAGGAATCCCTCACACTATGCCGCAAGTGCACGGTGTCAACAAGTAATAAAGTGATAAGTAAAGTATCGTTCCCTCGAGGACTGATTTCATTAAGTACCAAAATATAGTCAACTCACAATTTTATTTGAAGAGCAATTATATGAAATTTATACCTAAACTAATTGCTAAAAATAAATAATAGTACTAATAATAATAATAATAATGCTAATACGGGTGTAGGATTATGATTTTCACCTCAAACAATCAGGAATGATATTTATTCAATTCAATTCACTTTCATTCAATTCATTGTAAGCCAGGAATTCCTAAATTATTCTAAAGCCTTTCCCAAGGTCGATAGAAAATATTACGAATTATTAACTCGATATATCCCTATTCAAATTAGATAATTAATAGCTAAAACAGTTCAAGAATTCCCACAATAAAGGCTTCACAATTCCATGAGTATATCCCTATCTCAAGAAAATTATGATTCGTCTCACAAGAACTATGCCTAAATTTCATCTCCCGAATCCATAAAGACATTCAAAACAAATTAACTGTTGGCCAGACAATTAAAAAGCATTAAGAGCGATAGCGAATCCAATTCAATAGAATAACGAGTAAATCGAAATAATAATAAATAATCAAACCGTCATGAAATCGGCTACAATCAAAATCCTACATGAATAGATCTAAAAACTAAGATGCAGAAACACTAAGAAAAACCGTAGGGAATCCGTGGTCTTGTCGTCGCCCACAAATCTCCTCCTGGTGTTCTTCGCCCTAGATATCGATCTTCCTCCTTAGATGATGATTCCCCCTTTTCTTCAGCCCTTCAATGCTTATTTATAGTCGTCCTCAGCCTCCAAAATGCGTACGTGTGATTAGGTCGAGAACAGGCTCCAAAACGGCCCAAACCCGCGCGGAGTACACCAAAACCGCCCCGTGAGCCGCGGCTCACTTAATCTGTGCCGCGGCTCATGGGGCGCAGATTAAAACCTGGGCGCGACAATTTCCTTCTGGGCCGCGGCTCACTTAGGCTATGCCGCGGCTCAGAGTACAGTTTGCTCGGGGGCTCGCTGGTCGTCTTCGTGTGCCGCGGCTCACTTGGTTTGTGCCGCGGCTCATGACCAAGAACTGCTGTTTTCACCCGTTTTTCATCGTTTCGGCTTCCGGACTCCGATTTCTTGCAAAACATATATGAATAATGTATTAAAAGCTCATTTATGCTGATTTAGGCTCAAGATGGATATAAAATAATGACATAAAAGTGCATAAAAATACGCCTAACATAATACCCGAGATTTTTACTTTCCTGTTGTCCTGAATTATTTGTCGTTTGGTTCCGATTATTAATTTCGTTATGATTTTGTGAGATACGTTTTTCTATGATGCACTGTATGATATGTACTGTTGTGAAGATCGCCGTGTTAGACTTGTGTCGTCAGCGTTTCTTTGATTAAATATGTGCTTGGGATGTGGCATGTTACATTTCGTGGTTGGCTCGTTATTGTTTAGAATCGTAGCAGGTACATTGGTGTGACCGAGACGTTATCGAGCGCCTAACCGGACTGTCGGAACGATCCAGTTTCAGTCGAGAGGCCTGGCCGAGTTACGACCGTAAGGCACTACCGACTACGGCCGTAAGACACTGCCTGTTACGGCCGTAAGGCATAGTTGGTTACGGCCGCAAGGCTGCCGAGTTATGGCTGTAATGCCTTTCCGGTTACGGCCGTAACACACTTTCGTTTTTCGGACAGTAGGCCTGGGGACCCGATTACGGCCGTAAGGACCTGCCGAGTACGGCCGTAAGGGCCGAGTTACGGCCGTAAGGCGCTGCCGGTTACGGCTGTAACGTGCGTGCCTATATAGGGCGTGGGAAACGGGTCCTTGACCATTCTCTTCATTTTTCATCTTCTTCTCGCGGCTGCTGGACGGGGGAGACGGGAACGTCGATTCTTGGTCGATTCCACTAAATTCCAAGGTGTATTAGAAGGCCCTTGTCGATCATAACAACATCTAATCCTTGTTCTTCGTCGGATCGAGGTAATTTCTTGAAATCTCCTAGGGTTGACTTTCGAGATTTCTTCTTAATCTTCGTTGTTCGTTCAATTTCGATGAATCGGTTGATGTTATTGAGCATTATTAATCGTGTTCTATGGGTTGTATATCAGTATTTCGAATTTGTTCAACTCGAGTTATGATTCGAGTGTTCTTGGGAGTTATCGAATATTTAATGTTCGATTAAATGTCCCAATGAGTTTCCCTTCGATAGTTTGTTGGGATTTCCGTTGTTTTTGGCCTAGATTTTCGTTGTGATTGTATCTTCGTTGTTTTTGCCGGAGGATTATAGGTGTACGAGGATTCCGATCGAGCATCCATGTTGTTTCGCGTGCTTTGGACTTGAGGCGAGTATCTCGTCTATAATCTTTATACTTTGAGAATGTGACGTGTCGTTAATTTAACGTGGACTTGTTGGTGATTGAACGTTTAACCATAACTCACTTCTAAATGAATATGTGATTCTATGAAAGTAAATACGAGCGTAAACTTGAATTTCTTGAAGAATGATAACCACCATTTTATATTGTATTGTGTTCGAGACGGATATTTAGAAGTGAGTATTTATCCGAGGAATTGTGAAATGTTTGTATTGTTCACTTGATAGAATGTTTACTAAATGATGGTGTAGCGTGAATGTTATACCTTGTGAAAGTGTTTGTTGCATTAACTTATGATTTTACGTGTTTGTGATTGTGGCGAATGTTATACCCTTGTTGTTGTGAAATCGGTGAATTGAGATATTGACCAGATAGGGACCTGTGAGGCCTCCGGTGGCGAGTACTTGCGAGTACGGCCAGATGCTATGATTTGACCATAAGGTTATCGAATCGGGTAGGTATGGAGAGGGCTCCGAGAATCGTCACTTGCGAGTGCGATGTCACAATAACTTGTGGATGTGTTTGAATGATGTTACCGGGTAGGGACCCGTGAGGCCTCCGGTGGCGCGTTACTTGCGAGTACGGTCAGATGATATGATTTGACCATAAAGTTATCTAATCGGGTAGGTCTGGAGAGGGCTCCGAGAATCGTTACTTGCTAGTACGATGCCAAGATAACTTATGGGTGGGTTTGAGCTTGTTTTTCGGTAACTAATCCGGGTTGGGTCCCATCGAGGCCACGGAGGTGATTTGAGTATTTGACTGGATATCTATGAACGGTTGATGTATGAATCTTGGATTCCGGTTATATTGGTGATTGTGGTTCCGCCTTTGAGGCTTGTTTGAGAATTGAACCATCTACATGATTTTGAAAGAAAACCCTTTTGATAATGAGAACTACAAATCTTTTTATGATTTTACACTGAGACCCCCGACGTCTTCAGTTATTCTTTAAAATGTGTTTTGAAGTTATCTTTATGATCCTCCATAATGGGAACCATTTTTTTAGGGGTGGGCATGGGACGGGATGGGTCGGGATTAGGCGAATCCCGTCCCGTCCCGAAAATAAATTACCGGGACGGGACGGGACGGGATTGCGTATTTTGAAATTCATCCCGCACGTCCCGATCGCGTTCGTGTTCGGGTCTGGATCGGGACTGGACTGGTTATCCCGCACATTTATTGACATTGACGAAGCGTGAAAAAACGAATGAGACAACTATAAATTTTAGAATTATCAAATGAATGAGGTAAAAATTAAAAAAAATCCAAACTAGTCATTCCCAAAAAAAATGACTCTCAATATCCATTAGAAACTTAAATAATACACAACAAAATAGATAGTAACGTAAACACGCACAAAGGACAATAGATTAATAATCCAAATGCATAGTGCATATTACATCAAAATCAACACGTGAAGATAAAATTCAAATTGAAAGTGCGAGAAAACATCAACTTAAAGCGAAAATTTAAAGCTGAAATTTTGATGTTTCATACATCATACATCAATTTAGGGTTTACATGTTTAAAAGATATATAAAAAATTGATTATATTAAATATTACGGGGCCAGGCAGGATTGATCGGGGCGGTCGATCCCATCCCGTCCCATTTGAATAGTAACAGAACGGGACGGGACGGGATGGGATTGCCATTTTAATAAACTATCCCGTCCCGTCCCGCTAGTTTTCGGGACGGGATCGGGACGGGATCGGGATTTCGGGTTCAAGTGCCCAGCCCTACATTTTTTAAAAGACTTTAGACTCGGGGATCGTGTTACTACCTTGTTGAAAGGTTAATTTCATAACGGTTGTATTCTTGATGTATAACTTTATAGCTTGGTTACTTGCTAGCGATTTCATCGCTAACCCCTCGTTGGGGATTTTGTTAATTATTTCAGGTGTTCTGACTAGAGAGGGAGCAACCACATGATCGGATTGAAGGATGATGTAAAGCAGCGATACTAGTCACAATTGTGGTCAGTTGTCCGTCGGTGATCTGTCGGTCTGAGTTTTCCTTGTCATCCTTGAGGGGATGGACATTTTATGTAATATGTGATCGAGTTGTATTTTGGTTTATCATATGTACGGATTTGCTGTGTTTTGAGAGACCTAATCGGTCTACAGTATTATGTTTTGGTCGAGTTGACCGCATGTGGGTTTTGTTTTGTAGTCTCCTGCCTGGTAGATCCTTGCGGAAAGGGGTCTATGACGTGTAATATCCCTGAGTGGATTGGGGGTATTACATAAATGGTATCGGAGCTTTAGGTTTGCGAAAACCTAGGTAGTTGGGTTTTGTCGAGTCGTGTCTTGTCGTATCACCCGGGTGAGCAATTGTGAATAAGTGTGATCGTGGTGATCCGTTGTGATCAATTGTGATTCGCTGTGATTAGTATCGTGGTGTAGCCATCATCTCCGTATGACCTATGGACGTAAGTATCCTCCTTTATGCGAGGTATCTGTATTTCATGATTTCACCTGTGCGAATTAATTGTGGTGCATGATTTTATTTGCACGGTGTTGTGTAATGGAGTTGTATCCGATACTTGTGACGTACTGTATGTGTATACAACTGGACGTATTGATGTTTTGACTTTGAACTGCCGTGTGGGTTGGTATGATGTGAAATTTGTAGACCTTGATGGGTTTCGAAAAAGGTACCGACGGTAGAGTTAATGAGAAACTCAGATGAATGGTCTTGTTGTAGGTTTAAACTTGATGCACCCGAAATGTATTTGGTTGAATTTGTGATTCTGTTTGCCGTTTGGACATGTGGTTTTAAGTTTGATTATTTTTGTTTGGACTGACGTAATTATGCCGCTGCGGGTAGGTTTGAGAACGTGTTTTTGAAGGACCTTAGGGGTCGGAGCATTTTTTTTTTTTGGAAGTCGATTTTTTTTGAAAATATTTTGATGGTGCGATTAAACAACGGCCTGTATGGATTTTAAAATCGGTTGGGTTTTGACAAGTTGATCCTGTATTTTCAAACTACACCATCAGACGGTATTTGGAAAAATGTATTTCAATATATTTCGGGCACTGCAAAATATTACCGCCATCTTCGGTTGTGATCAAAAGAATTTTGAAAAATTTCTGTTTTGCCAACGACTTTAGGTTTCGAAATTTAAAACGTTATGTGTTTGTTATGCTGTTATGCCCGTCGGAAAATTTTTACAGTACTTTCTAAGTTTCGAGATACATTGTTAGGAGTCGATCCTTAACCTTCGGAGCCGTTTTGAGATCGTTGAGTTGATTCTTTCCATCTTATAGTTAGTTGTTACGACTGTAAGCTTCTGACTGTCGCGGCAGTACCTTTGTTGTTACAATTCTATCTGTGCTCATTATCTGTCGTTTAATCCCTGTCGACCTAGTCATATGGTCCGTCTGTGAGGATTGTGAACTCCAACTGCGGTATCATTATTACACCTAGTTGCTTATCTTGTGTGGATATTATTGACGTATTATAAATCATCACTGTTTTTGTTAGCGAGTTATGGGTGTATGCCCGGATGTTATGATTTCATAGTTCGGCTTAGTTGTATTATTCTTTGACGTTATCCGGATGTGGTAATTGATTAGTAGTAATGATAATATATATTGATAAGGTCATTTTGATGATATCGTTTATCGAATAGATTGATGTTTCAAAATATTTTGCAAATGATTTTCAAAACGAAACAGATATGGTAGTGGGTTCATAATATTGATCAAATGACCGAGGTATTAAAAATATTTCTTTTCAAAAATTCACTTCAGAATTTTTTTTTTTAAAATTCAGGAATTTTAAAATGCTATCATTTGGACAAGTACCTCGGAAAAATTTTGTTTTAAAAATATTACCCGTATTCAAACACGATGATGTGTATGTGGTTTTGACCGTGATTTTTGTAAAGGTCGTACGTTGTGTTGACATAGCTAAGTGAGTGACTTATAAATTTGAATTCTATCATTGCGGTGATAGTTCGTGTATTCGTGTTATGACTCAGAGTGAGCATTTTATTGTATTACCACTTGTTGCTCTATGTTAATTATGTGGTGTTTGTGTTGGTGTTCCGAATGGCTGTCAGTTCAGTATGCCGAGAGGTCGTGGAAATCAGTCGCGTGGTTAGGATCATGTTGCCGGTAATGGCATTAGTATTGGTGTTGCTACTATACTCCAGCAGGTGGCAGACCAGATGACACATTTGGCTCAGGCGGTTCAGCGTAACAATGCCGTGAATGAGGATGTCGGGTCGACTCAGTGGCTTAGAGAAGTGGTTCGTATGCGTCCTCCTCGCTTTGCGGCCGCGGGTGATACTTTGGGCTGGGACGGTTGGCTTTTCCAATTGAAGAAGATCTTCAAGGCGGTTGATTGTCTCGAGGACCGGAGGATTCCTATCGCTCAATTCCTTCTCGTTGGTGACGCCGCTAACTGGTGGGAGGCCATTGAGCCTCAGGATCATGCTGTTACTTGGGAAGAGTTCAAAAAGTTGATGGAAGCGGAGTTCTGCCTGAAGCCGATCCGAGAGCAGAGGATCCGAGATTTTTACCTAGCCAAGCCGCAGAATATACCCGTGTCGCAGGCTATTATCGACTATAGTCGATAGCTCGCTTACGTGAAGAGACAGGTGAGGACCGAGGAAGACAAAATCCGTCATTTCGACATGCGGATGAGACCAGAGATTCGACAGTACATGTCGGGTTTCACTTGTGCTACTTTGAGAGAATATCAGAATCGAGCCATGGCGTACGAGATGGCATCGTCATCTACTGGGCCTTCGCATGAGCCGAAGAGACAGAGGATGTCTGGAGATGCTTCGGATGGTGTGAGAGTCGTCGTACGGCGAAACCTTCCCTTTCTTCGTTTGGTAGAACCAAGAGTTCTAAGTCATCTTCTTTGACTCCTAGTCAGACCGGGAGGTGTTTCAATTACAACGTTGTGGGTCATGTGCAAGCTAATTGTCCTTCGCAGTCAAGTACTTGTTATAAATGTGGACTCGAGGGCCACAAAGTTCAGTATTGTGAATTATTCCATGAGATTTCTCAGAATCGAGCTTCAGCACCCTAGTCGGGATCGACTTGTGTAGATCGCTGAGATTTAATTGTTCACTCACTTTGATGACTGCTTGCTTCGCCCCTTCTTTTTAAGTTTCGGGACGAAACTTCTTTTTAGAGGGGTAGAATGTAATACCCGATATTTTTACTTTCCTGTTGCCGTGAATTATTTGTCATTTGGTTTCGATTATTTATTTCGTTACGATTTTGTGAGATACGTTTTTCTATGATGCACTATATGATATGTACTGTTGTGAAGAACGTCGTGTGAGACTTGTGTCGTCGGCGTTTCTTTGATTAAATATGTTCTTGGGATGTGGCATGTTACATTTGGTGGTTGGCTCGTTATTGTTTAGAATCGTAGCAGGTACATTGGTGTGACCGAGACGTCATCGAGCGCCTAACCGGACTGTCGGAACGATCGAGTTTCGGTCGAGAGGCCTGGCCGAGTTACGGCCGTAAGGTACTGCCGGCTACGGCCGTAAGACACTACCTGTTACGGCCGTAAGGCATAGTTGGTTACGGCCGCAAGGCTGCCGAGTTACGGCCGTAATGCCTTGCCGGTTACGGCCGTAACACACTTTCGTTTTTCGGACAGTAGGCCTGGGGACCCGGTTACGGCCGTAAGGGCCTGCCGAGTACGGCCGTAAGGGCCGAGTTACGACCGTAAGGCACTGCCGGTTACCGCCGTAACGTGCGCGCCTACATAGGGGCTGGGCGACGGGTCCTTGGCCATTCTCTTCATTCGCGGCTGCTGGACAGGGGAGACGGGAATGTCGATTCTTGGTCGATTCCACTCAATTTCAAGGTGTTTTGGAAGGCCCTTGTCGATCATTACAACATCTAATCCTTGTTCTTCATCGGATCGAGGTAATTTCTTGAAATCTCCTAGGGTTGACTTTCGAGATTTCTTCTTAATCTTCGTTGTTCGTCTGATTTCGATGAATCGGTTGATGTTATTGAGCATTATTAATCGTGTTCTATGGGTTATATATCCGTATTTTGAATTTGTTCAACTCGAGTGATGATTCGAGTGTTCTTGGGAGTTATCGAACATTGAATGTTCGATTAAATGTCCCAATGAGTTTCCCTTCGATAGTTTGTTGGGATTTCTGTTGTTTTTGGCCTAGATTTTCATTGTGATTGTATCTTTATTGTTTTTGCCGGGGGATTATAGGTGTACGAGGATTTCGGTCAAGCTTCCCCGTTGTTTCGCGTGCTTTGGACTTGAGGCGAGTATCTCGTCTATAATCTTTATACTTTGAGAATGTGACGTGTCGTTAATTTAACGTGGACTTGTTAGTGATTGAACGTTTAACCATAACTCACTTCTAAATGAATATGTGATTCTATGAAAGTAAATACGAGCGTAAACTTGAATTTCTTGAAGAATGATAACCACCATTTTATGTTGTATTGTGTTCGAGATGGATATTTAAAAGTGACTAGTTATCCGAGGAATTGTGGAATGTTTGTATTGTTCACTTGATAGAATGTTTACTAAATGATGGTGTAACGTGAATGTTATACCTTGTGAAAGTGTTTGTTGCATTAACTTATGATTTTACGTGTTTGTGATTGTGGCGAATGTTATACCCTTGTTGTTGTGAAATCGGTAAATTGAGATATTAACCGGGTAGGGACCCGTGAGGCCTCCGGAGGCGCGTACTTGCGAGTACGGACAGATGCTATGATTTGACCATAAGATTATCGAATTGGGTAGGTCTGGAGAGGGCTTCGAGAATCGTCACTTGCGAGTGCGATGTCACGATCACTTGTGGGCGTGTTTGAATGATGTTACCGGGTAGGGACCCGTGAGGCCTCCGGCGGCGCGTTACTTGCGACAGATGATATGATTTGACCATAAAGTTATCTAATCGGGTAGGTCTGGAGAGGGCTTTGAGAATCGTTACTTGCTAGTACGATGTCAAGATAACTTATGGGTGGGTTTGAGCTTGTTTTTCGGTAACTAATCCGGGTTGGGTCCCATCGAGGCCACGGAGGTGATTTGAGTATTTGACTGAATATCTCTGAACTGTTGATGTATGAATCTTGTATTCCGGTTATATTGGTGACTGTGGTTCCGCCTTTGAGGCTTGTTTGAGAATTGAACCATCTACGTGATTTTGAAAGAAAACCCTTTTGATAATGAGAACTACAAATCTTTTCATGATTTTATACTGAGACCCCCGAAGTCCTCAATTATTCTTTCAAATGTGTTTTGAAGTTATCTTTATGATCCTCCCAAATGGGAACCATTTTTGAAAAGACTTTAGACTTGGGGATCGTGTTACTACCTTGTTGAAAGGTTAATTTCATATCGGTTGTACACTTGATGTATAACTTTATAGCTTGGTTACTTGCTAGCGATTCCATCGCTAACCCGTCGCTGGGGATTTTGTTAATTATTCCAGGTGTTCTGACTGGAGAGGGAGCAACCACAGGATCGGCTCGGAGGATGATGTAAAGTAGCGATACTAGTCACAACTGTGGTCAGTTGTCCGTCAGTGACCTGTCGGTTTGAGTTTTCCTTGTCATCCTTGAGGGGATGAATATTTTATGTAATATGTGATCGAGTTGTATTTTGGTTTATCATATGTACGGATATGCTGTGTTTTGAGAGATCTAATTGGTCTACGATATTATGTTTTGGTCGAGTTGACCGCATGTGGGTTTTGTTTTGTAGTCTCCTGCCTGGTAGATCCTTGCGGAAAGGGGTCTACGGCGTGTAATATCCCTTAAATGATAAAATTTCTCTCTCCCGAATATACTACTGAGTTGGTAGGCTGGATAGGCACCATGGGAACTATCCAATTACTCATATGCCTTGTATCAATATCCTCATCAGTCTCATATTCATGCGGATTTGGATGCATCAATCGTAAGAGTTTTTCCATCCCACCTTCCTCAAGTATCCACGATGTGTACTTGGCAAACAAAGACATATTCAGCCGCCTTTCAGAATTGTCTCCAGATCTGTCGCCCTATGTGCTCTGAGCATCAGATTCGACGTTGTAATCTGGGTCGTCGTCATCGTCTACGACTTCATAAAGATTTCCTCGTGTAGGCGCCTCGGTACGCCCATCATGCGCATCCCCCATCGTAAAATTGAGGTCCGGGATCGAATTTTCCCGGGTAGTAGAGACATGAGGAAATGAACTCTCCATGAAGTTAGCATCTCCGCGATAGATGTCAGGAGTCCAATTTGAAGAAGCAATGACCCTGCCAATGTTTTCGAGCTCTGCTTGCCAATCAGTGCCCTGATAGCCAAATGCGAATGATTCACCATACTGATACGTCTGCTCGAACGTAGAAAACTGCGAAGAGGACGGCCCGGCTCGTTCACCGGCAAACTGAGAAGACGAAGCCCCATTGTTCGAACATATATAAACTTTTGGAGATGATTCTTTATTGCACAAGCACACCAAGGCTTCGTCTGTCCCCAAACGTGATTTAATAAGCCGGCCGGATCGTGACTGCTTCAAATAGAAGATCTCAAAATCAGTGCCCAAGAAACTGCACATATCCGCTATTGGGTATCTCAAATTGTACAGACTGGGGCCCTCTGTTGATAAGACGATATCTATCTCTCTACCGCCCACGTACACACAATCGTTCCAATTTCCTCCGTAATTTACATTCACGATAACGAATGACTTCTGCATGAATTTAATTTAGAAAAATTAAATATATAGTAAATAAATAAATACATTAATTTTAAATGCACAAAAGAATACTTTTATACAGATATATTACACTACAATTATATTATTACACAAAAGAATTATTACCTTATCTGAACTATCCCGTCGCTGGTTCTTCTAGCTTATTCTCCCTCCATACTTTCTTCTTAAATTTTCTCCTTTGGCTAATGCATTCAAGATTTGCAATATTTTTACGAAATGCTTCGGCAAGTTTTATAAGATAGTAAACATAATTTTTTTTAATTATTTGATGTTATGTGCTTGTACCTTTAAAGCAATGAAAAGGACTGTATCTTATGATTTACTATTGAACCCATGAATCCTATCGTGAATGCTACTGAATAATTGCTCAAATTATTGTATAAAAGACACATAATGAACTGTGCACCCGTGAGTTATTTGTACCAAAATAATTGAAGAAGTGGTGGTGAAATAAAAAAAATTAACAATTAAAAAATATATATGGCCGACACTTTGCCGACACTTTCATCTCAAAACATTCATTAAATTACGTGTCAACTACAGTAAAATTATTAAATAAGCAATTGGGTATTTTTTTTCACATGCAGCTTGAAATTGGATATTTTCCTTCTACCCACTTTTAAGGTGGATATAAAGACATATTTGCAGTTGTAGTAATGGATCTGAGAGATTAAGGGAGTGCTTGGTTGAGGGGTTTGAGGGTAAGGTATGGGAATCAAAGTCATAGTGTATGCTTGTAATTACACTACTATTATTCTAATTTCCCCAAAATGAGGAATCCCCCATACCCCAACAATTTGAGTGTATGGTATCATTACTTTTCATTCCCTTTTCATTCCTTCTTATTTTACCAAGCATCCCCTAATATTTCATTGCGCACGATGTATAGAACATGCTTTAATACCACGTTAAAGAATGTTGTTACGTACTAAACTCAATTTTAGGATGAAACTTCCAATATAATCCATACCTAATTTGAATCAAGTTCACGTTTGCACGCAGACCTCCCTCTCAAGTCTATGTCGACATTTATGATTCTCTCTACCTAATTCTCTCCTATGGTATGGGAGATATTGAACAACCGACAATACTACGATACATGCTCGTGTTATAAGACGGGAGACGTGTTCTGTTGGGATAATAATTCTGTCGCAATAATGAAAACACATTAACTAGCCACGTAGGGTGTTAGCCCTCACAATTACGAAAACAAGAGCATCTTCAATACTAACGTAGTATGTCACTTTTGTCAATTAGAAAAAATTATAATGCCGGTTAAGCAAAAATTCATTTTACTTCAAAAAGCATCCTAAAATTCATAGTTTTGAGGACAATCTTCATATGACGTGGAAAAAAATGTTAGAGCTTTTTATTCTTAGACAGTGATGGTAATAATATGACACGTCAACATTTCATTTTTCCAAATAACAAAACAAGTAGCTTCAAGGATTGTGTTCCCCGATAGCTTTTCAAGTAGCTTTAGGAGGACTCACCATGTAAAAACTATACTTAAGGTAAGAAGTGGTGTCAGGTGAAGTAGTGTTTTAAGATAGTTGTTAGTAGTTGAGATAGTATTTTAAAAAAACTAAAATAATTAGTTTTTGGATAGAAGTAGTAGCTAGTCTAGTAACTTTTCAAAGCAGAATATAGTTTATTCTTATACCTGTACTAGTTCAACATCTTTTACCGAACACTAGTCGTTTTCAAATCTATTTTGACAGCTAACATCTAAAATTAACATATAACAACTAACAGTTAATACAACAGTTAATAGCTACTGTAAGCTTTTGCCGAACAGACTCTTAGCGTTCACAGTCAAATATATAGGATTATGTATAAGTATTTTAGAATAACATATTCATAACAGTTAATTGACCCAACTCAAGAGTTTTTTAGACTAAATATCTCGAATTTAAATACAAACCTTCGTCAATTTCCTGATGCTGTTTCGCATGTTATACATAACGATTATAGGACTTTTTTAACTGTTCACATTGCCCAAAAAAAAAGTGTTCCGGGAATTATTATTCCCGTGATGTGTCTTACCTAATACTGATTGTAGATACATAGATGGAAGGTTCTAGATCCTTCTAGGGGTAGTAGGATCCTATTAGATGTCTTACCTTATCTAGGAATCCTATGTATGGAAGGACTCTCATTGTAATGTCTATATAAAGACCCCTCTATCAATGTTATGAATGCAATTGATTGACTCTATTTACAGTCATTTTACTTTTCCTGAAACACGTTATCAGCACGTAGTCTCCAACTGAGCAAGAAAAAAAAATTGCCCGAAATTCAGAAAATTACGAAGAAAAAAAAACAGAAAACCCAACAAGTCGTCTTCTTCCGCCACTGCCGGTTATCTCCTACAACCGCGGCCGAAATCCTAACTGCAAAGACCGAATGCTGTAAAAGAAGTTATATGTGACAATGACAAAGAACGTCTTCAATATGAAGAGGCGTTGCTTGCAATAACTGTCGAGGAATCATTGTTACGATACTGTCAACGCATTGGAAGGCCGAATTTTTGGGGAGGAGAGGTTGAGCTTCTGGTTTTATCAAAGTTGTGCTGCCAGCCAATAGTTCTGTACATTCCGGAACACGAGCATGGTGGATGGGCATGGGGATCTGGTTTCATACCTATTCAAGAATATGGTTCGGAGCTTCGTAGCAAAGGCTTGAAGGAAGAAAAGCCCCAAAGGGTTGTGCGTTTACTCTACAGTGGCAGAAACCATTACGACCTTTTTTTTTATTAATTTCAGACAAATTTTCTTGAAAGGATGCCCAAGCCTGCGATCCAGAACCATAATCAGGAACTTGACCCGTTGCTGCCTGGCTCGACCCAATGTCCAACCCCACCCGGTTCGAAAAATAGATTTCTCCCATCCCAATCGCGAAGCAAGCAACTTCCTAACACAAATATCTATATATTCAATGGTGGAGATCTGATTCTGAGTAATATTGATTACTGAATCTGCTGCCGAACAGAAGCAGATTTTTACGAGGAAATTTGGAGATCCGACCTCATCCAATACCGAGCTGCTGCATCGCCGCGCTCGAGTCCTTTTCCGGCCGAATTATCGAGCCCAGTAGCCCTATCCGGGCGTTTCTCAACTCTCCATTTTTTCCTGCTTAATGATTCATTTGTTCATTGATTTGTACACTTATGAATCTTACATGTTTATGTTTTACGTGCATATAGGAAAATATATTGCTCGTGATGATGTGCAAAATATGGAAAGAAGCCATATTTATTATCCCGTTCAAGGATCAAAGTAAATATAGAACGGAATACCCATGGAAATATGTTACTCATATGGACAGAATCTCCCGTTCAAGGACCAAAGCAGATATGGAACCAAGTACCCGTAAGATTTTATTAAAGTTCCCGTTTTTCAATTCATCTCTTTTGGGAAATTTTATTTTTGGGGAATTGGTTATTTGGGTTCTTTATCTCCCACGCTACTTTGCGGTGGATGAGACTATGAGAGATGGTATCACTCTCGTATGTCGAAGTAAACTGTGTGACGGTCCTGGGGGAGTCACGGATAATTGTTGAAAGTCGATATTTTTGGTTGTTGCATACACCACGTTTTGGGTGCGATTTGATGTCGCCGTTTTGTCGATTTTAAACCAACAATTGAGAAAAAAAATGAACATTGTCGGTAACGGTAAAGTTATGACTCGTTCATGATTAGTCACGGATTTGTGACGTACAAATGGGACAAACATCGATTGCGACGGATATGTCGTGGTTAAAATCGATTTGTGACGGAATTGTCACGTTGAATTGAGCGACCACCACGTTGGTTTTGACCCAATCCTATACTTGGAAAACTCCATCTTTCATCCTATTAAAATAAAATATTGCATATGGGTGTAGTCATGCACCGTCTCCTTGCAATAAGATATATGAAAGAATGTACGAGTAATTCTCATGAATTTTAACATGTAAAGCAATGGCATATTGCGGTAAATACATGAATTCGTTGACCTGGATTATAGTTCGTATGACTATAGGTCCGAATACTTTTCCAAGTATTTGTAAAGGCATATGCCTTATATATTTAACTATGTTTAGTCGATCTTATTGGATGGTCAAGACAAGTTGGTTATGGTATATTCATTATGTCTCATGGTTCAAAATGCTTAATTATGATGCATCGCGTTGCATCCATATAACATGGCTATTATGACGTATGCTTGCAAATTGAGAATTAAAATACTTGGTTGATTGATGCACTTTGGTGGATTTTGTCTACACTTTTGATCATGACTAGGCGCATCCTCCTTGATATTTGTTTATGCTTTGAAAGTTCAAACGGAATCAGTGGTTTTTAAACAAACTTTTTAGTCAGACTGACATTCCTACTTTCTCTGCAAGTCTACCAAGTTGGAGTTACCGAAAGGATCATTAGTCGAGATAAGAAATCGAATACCCTACTGCGTTTAAACGCACCTATGGATGTCATTGCGATATTTTTGCATCAACGCTTATGCCATTGGATATGGTCTCAACCTTGTTTTCTCACTAAACTTGGGAAATACTAAAGCAGTTAATTAAAACATGCACTGTGATCTGATTTTAATGATCCGTGTGGTTCACAATATATGGATAGAAAGATACGGAAGTCTAGTTTCCAGAACATCTGACTGTTCGTCCATAGCCTTCCTAATAAGGGAGTTATCGCTGTTTTAGTGAACAAAGGTCAAGCTGCGCGGAATTTTATTTCCATCGATTGTGCTAACTTTTGTCCCAACCAACTTGGTTCCCATCTTGAATTTGCAAGTGGTCTTATGACACATATTTTTCAACCTCTTTTTGGCCAAATTTTCCATAGATGATGCAGTTTTTGGTATGCATTGTACGCTAAACTATCATCTTTCAAATGTTGAAAAACAGTTTCCTTGGGGAAGCCCAAAATACGCACCCTTATAAGAAGGTCGAGCGTGTGCATGGTAGTGTTACACCATGCTTGTGTCGTAATTTTGCCCCTTAGGCATATAACCTTGTCATGTTATGCACTCAATATGATAGATCATTTTGATCGTATCTGGTATAAAATCTCTATGTTGTTAGAGTATTCGCTATGCTCATATTTGTAAAATTTTGCAAGCGAAATTGAGTACGTATTAAGCTATTTCCAAGGAACACAATATTTTTGAATTTCGGTTTATAAATCCATTGTGACTATGATGAATAGATCATCACAATCAATGAGCGGTATAATGCTCAAGTTGTTGAATGCCGAATGGCGTTTTCTAGTCCCATATGTTCCGTAACAATTGAACCATGTTATGACTCGATGATATATATGCCAAAGTGTATCACTCATAGCATCTCATTGTGATTTGTGAGAAATAAAATCTTATGCATCACTTGTATTGGATATGTGAAAAGAAAATATTCATGAGTCAATATGGTCCGACTTGCATCGGTTTTGGTAACCAGAAGATGTATTGGGACATTGACACATTTAGGCTTTAATAGTCCGGAGTTTTGATAGTTTGATGATCCATATACCACGGTATTGTCATGGACATCATTTTCTTTGAACAAAGAAACTAGTTGGATCAAAGACACCAAAGTACATTGGTGGAGTCGTGAGCAGGGCTCATGACCGATGATGATATTTATGTCATCCGCGTCTTGCTTTCATAAGCATGTATGAAGCCAAAGACCCCCCCCGATGATCCTTCTTAGCTATGTTCATTTATTAAAGCCTATTCTTTGGCACGATTAGGAGATGACACCCTCCTATGCTAAAGAGAATTATGTAGCGACTCGCATAAGCATGGTGCTGAGTCCTCCCTTTTCGCCGAGTCCTTATATATATATATATGATCATAAGTATTAGCCTGGGTGGCTTATGGTGCTATGATGGTGTTCACAAATGGTCATACTCAAGTGATAACATTTATATGTTATGTGGTTCCTTTGACAATGATTGATAAGTTGATGAAACCTGAGTTTATGGTTGTCCAACTTGCGGACCAGTCATTGTAAAGGTCGGTTCACCCACTTTTAGACCAGATCTTAAAATGAAATTTTAATGAGTACTTCCTAACATCCAAGGCTACCTTCTCACAAATTTTGGTGCCATTTGGAGACTTGGAAGGAGGTGAACCACTAAATGAAGTTTTCACATACTACCAGCCGTCCTAACGACTAGTTCGATATCATTTCGATCGGTTTTTGACCACAAGGTTGATGGTTTTGGAATCCTAAACACCCGTTTATACATGCTCATGAAATTTTGAGGTGTTTGGGGCTGGTGAAGGGAGTGAACTCTTCAAGAAAGCACTAGATTTTCGATAAAACCAACGACCTATCATCGGTTCAATCGTTTCTTCATGTTCGATCCCGGTGGTGCATGGTGGCGGTTTTATTGGATTCTCAAGACCAGTAGATATGGCTATGTAGCATAGGTCAACATGTCATATTCACCTATACCTATCATCATTCAAATGCTTAGTTACGAGTGTAACAGTATGCATTTTGTTAACTGGATTGTGTTAACACTGAAAAACCTTTATCGTCCACATGTTCATGTGCCAAAAGTGCGTCACCACAACACATTATGACGGGTTATAAATGATGAATATGACATGCGCTTTCACTCATAGTCCGCTTAAAATATACCTTGGCAGACGATCTCGTAAGTCATTTTGATGAGCCAGTCTTCCCGTCGTTAGGGGGAGATGCGAACGATCATGTTCGAGTAGAACGACTTGGAATTGTCGTAGTTTGTCCCTACTGTGCCTCACCAAGTTCCCTAAAGTGACGAGATTAAATACATGCTGCAAACATGTCTGCAAGGATTGTGTCCGGTTATGGACATTCGTCACCTATAAATGGTGATATGGTAACACCACAAATTGTGGTAGATGGTGTTACTAGGCCATGGATCTCATCGAGTATTGGGATGCCATTTGGTTCGATAAATACTCTCGCTAAGAATGTATGCGAGCTTGGTACATGAAACTTGATCATCTGATCAAATGAACTCATCCGTCTCATGTGATTCTGGATTATAGTCATCATTGGGGGACGCCTCAATGAATGCCAATCCATAAAGAGTACTCTATGAATAAAGCCGGTACATGAGGACGTGGAATGTGAGTTTAATCGAACCATACTTCGTTGAAAGTCTACAACGTTGTAGACTTGGCCTAAAATGGAAATATATGCGACTCGAGTATGAACAAAGTGATAGCCCTTTGTTGAAGTGGTGCCGACACTCCAAAGATAAGATCTATCCGTATACTTTGTTAAAGTGAGTGAGAGAAGGAGTTAAACTCACCTCATGGCGCGAGGTTTCTCATGAACGCACTGGAATCGACTACGATGACACGAAACTTAGTTGTGCTATCGTAATGGATGTTATAACATCCACTATCTTTTCAGTTAGATAGTTTCCCAAAAACTGACGTGCAGCTTGTGGTTAAATCTTATCTTAGTGGGGAACTAAGTTAAGTGATAAAAAGGATCTCGTGGTGGATCAGACTCAAATCAAGTGGCTCCTGACCACGGAGCGCGTCGACAAGTGATTGTCGGGAACGCATACTAAGTATATACTTGATTTGGAAGAGATATGAAGATTTTGCGTGTAAAACTAAGGATTTATAGTGATGTACTCTTAAGAGACTAAGAGATTCCGCTAAATCCAAAGTTAAGAATGAAAGGATCTTGGGACACTTTATGATGCGTATTCATCAATCGGTTTAAGGCAATATAAGGGACGGTTTCCCTAAGAGACGATAAAGTAATGCCTATATGATTCCCAATGATTAGTCGAAGTCATCATAAGACTTAGCTCACTTAAGTGATGATGCAGTCTTAAGAGAAAAGTACGGTATTATGTACTCATGTTTGACTCGATGTACTCATTCGTAATAATCCGGTAAAGCCACTGTGATGATGGCCTAGGATGCGCTCATGCAATGTCTGTGATTGACAAGAAGCTTGAAGCTCGCTCTATCTCGATAAAAAGGACACTTGAAAACTGATACCCGAATTTGCCTAGAATGTGTTGGTCTATCTCCCATATGACCTACAAGGCAGCTCACTTGTTGGAAAATGGTGAAATTGGTGCCATTGGAAAGGTTTGTGTCTACTTTCCAAGGAAACCAACCATTTGATCACATCCATCATGTTGAGTGACATATGACTATTGTTGCAAAGTAGGACAGGATATGTCTGGTAATTTGCTGAGTTAACTTCGATAGAGCTTTGTGATCTGCTCAGGTCGATCTAGGTTACGTACTGTATGTGAATGAAAAGCTATGGGTGTCTAGTTTTCATAAGTAAGTTCTTACAGTTTCGTTGATACCTATTGAATCGAAGAAGTTATGACTGATTTAGTGCATGGAGGTCAAGACTTTAGAAAACTTGATTTTCGGATAAGTCTCTAGCGACTCTGCACTTTGGATGTGTCGCGCTCTTTTTGTACTTAGACCAAGGTTTGTTTTTTCCCATTGGGTTTTCACTTGGTAAGGTTTTTAACGAGGCGACCTATGGGAACATCCATACAATGATGCGTTGTACTTCTGTTCAACTTAGACCAAGAGGTATTTTTCCCACTGGGTTTTTCCTTGGTATAGTTGTGAGGGAAACTTGCCATCTGACTCCTATGATTTGAGGTACTCTTCAGGGGGAACCGTTATGTATACATCAGGGGGAGTATACATGACATGTTATCTTGGTGCGTTGCAATCTTTTCCTCATCAAGCCTTTATTTTTCCCATGGGGTTTTGCTTTGGCTTGGAATAGGTTTTTACGAAGGCAACATCTTTTGCACCATTGTTGTATTAGTGCTCGACACGAAGTGTTAGGGAATTATTATTCCGTGATGTGTCTTACCTAATAATCGATTGTAGATACATAGATGGAAGGTTCTGGATCCTTCTAGAGGTAGTAGGATCCTATTAGATGTCTTACCTTATCTAGGAATCCTATGTATGGAAGGACTCTCATTGTAATGCCTATATAAAGGCCCCTCTATCAATGTTATGAATGCAATTGATTGACTCTATTTACAGTCTTTTTACTTTTCCTGAAACAAAAAGAACATGTTGGAGTAAAGTCATTTGTCTTAACTCATGTAAAAATATTTCTAAGTAAAATTTGTACTTCTAAGTTGGACTAGTTGGAGCTCTGCAGCAATTATATTGCAGCACTTGTTTTTCAGTTTCAATTTACTCCATTTCTAAATCAAGTAGTCTCCGTATATATAGGCCATGTTTGATTTTTTTTGTCAATCTTCTTTGACTTTAACTACAAATTAATCTTAGATCGTAAATGTAAAATCTTCGATGAAATTATATAATGAAATTTTAGTACTTAAACTTTCGTTATATAATTCAGTCGAACATTTTATATTTGCGATTTAAGATTAATTCGTAGTCAAAATCGGAGACAGTCGATCGAAAAAGTCAAACTTGGCCCATATATATGGGAAGGAGAGAGTAGTTTTTCTCTTCTTTTCGTACACATTATGTGTATGTTATTGTTTATCTGCTTTAGTTTTGATCTGTCAATATAAATATAGACTGAATTTTACTTTCTAGAATTAGGATGAATTAAATTAAATATTCGAACTTATATTAAATTTATTATTATGCCTACATTAATTAAATTGATATAATTTAAATATGTGAAAACAGAGATCGAAAAGAAATACTTTCACAGGACTAGACCTATTTAGAAAGACTAACTATTAGTCGGAGATGCACTATTTAGCTCAAGGGACATAATATGTATTTGAAAAGGTATAATTTAATTGGATTAATCAATTAAATTATTTGAAAAAAACTTTAAAATTAATTCATGAATACGAAAATTAACAAATTACTTTTTTAATGTTATAATATATGTCTAATTATATACATCTCACAGTTATTTATTACTCTGAGTTCTTAGAATCATCAAGATTAGTTCTCGTATTTTACAAGGGGCTTATCTTTTTTGCAATGTATTTAAATTTCAATATTTTTATTTAAAATTTATTATCTTTATATTTATAATTTTACAAACTAGCTATAATAAAAAATTGTTTAGAATGTTTAGGAATTATATTTACTTTTGACATTAATTTTTAACCAAAAAATGATCCTCGAGTGGAATAGCCTTGCTAAACTCATCAAGAGTACAAACACTTCATATACTTGTGAGTCGCTATTTTATTTACAAGTATATTCTGAGTGAATAGATTTTTGGGACTGTTGTCGAGGTTCAGTTGTTAAATTGTAATTTTTTGTCATATTATTTTCCCTATTTCTTTTATTTTATATTTTTAGTAGTTTATTACTCTCATACATGTGTTCTTTTTTGAGTGCAATGACGTAGATTTCTTAAAAAAGATCTCCAACCTTATATTGATAATATTAATCGAATTCAAATGGGGCCGAGAGAGGAACCAAAAATAAAAGTAAATAAAAAGTTATCTCTCGAAGTAATACCTCGAGAACTTGATACAGCGGCCGAACCACCACCAAGAGTAACTTGTATGGCTGATTTTGCACAGCCAGTAATATATACATCTACATCTTGTATTATATTAGGAGAAGCTGCTAACAATTATGAATGAAAATATCTTAACTTTAATCAATTGCCCTCATTTTACAGCATGCTAAATGAAGACCCTCTAAACTTTTTTCGGGAATTTTATTCCATAAGACAAACTTTTTCTTTACAAAATCTAAATGATGATCAACTGAGATGGTGATGATTCTCCCACAGTCTAAAAGATCTAGCTAAAATTTGGTTGATATCGTTGGTATTTAATTCATTATCAACTTTGAGGCTATACAGAATAAATTCATGGAAAAATAGTATTCTAATGAAAAGACTAAAGATTTTTGAACCAAAATCGCATCATTCAATAAAGTAGACGGAGAACCTTTTCATGAAGATTGAGAAAGATTCAAAGGTCTTTTTACATAATCTCCTTGTGCCCATTATTCACCTGAATTGTTAAACTGGCTTTTCTATATGGATTGGGACAAACTTACCAATACATGATAGACAATATTGCGGGTGAGATGTTGGTACACTTACTGTAGAAGAAGTGTACGAGTTACTTGAAATGATAGGGATTAATTCACAACAAAAAAATGTAAGAGGTAAAAAGACGCAAGAAAATAAAATTATCCCCAATAGTGCATCTTCACAATGACTAGAAAAATTGATCAAGGAAATTCAACGTCTTATATGTAATTCTTCGACCAAACAATTTGTTGAAACATGTGATGTATGTGGAGCTTACGGTCATGGAGCTAATATGTGTAATGCAATTTTATATTAACACAACCTGACGAGCAGGTAAGTGTTGTTCAAAAATATCAACCTCGACAACCTCCCTCGAATGAATCTTATTCAAACACTTAAATCCTAGATGGAAATATCATTCAAATTTTTTATGGGCAAACACTGACGCTCCTCCACCAGAACCAGATGTTCAATTTTTGCATATGCCAAATTATCCTTCAAATCAACCACCAAATCAAGTTATGTATCCAATGAATCAAGTTCCTAACCACCAACTTATCACGGACCTTCAAACCTAGCAACCATATTTTGAAGAGACTTTGAACAATTTTATGAAGTCTACATCCCAATAATTTGAAATGAAAGAATCAAACTCGACCAAATATTTGATTATTTAGATATGAAAGTAAGACGATTAGAAACTTTAATAGGACAATTGACGAACCAAGTGGAAAATTTAACTAGAAAAATTGAAAAAGGAAAACTTCCAAGACAACTTGGAACAAACAAATTGATTAGTCTGTTCCATGTTGACATTTTGTGTAACCTGTTCTTGCACAACATTAGCCTGTCTAGCCCTTCTTGTAACCGAAACTCATTGATTATTATTACGGCTGGCTCGTCTGTTCGCCTGTCATTCCCTTCCAGCTGACTGTTGTCTAGCCTGCTGCCTAGGTGCCTGCCTTTCCCTGCCCTGAGCTTCCTCAATACAGTCATGTCCAAGAGCTTTACATTTCTGAAAAAATTGCAGCATCTATCCTGTTCGGATAAATATTCCTGTTTTGATAATTGCCAACGTACAACAAAGAAGTCTTAAAAAAGTCAAAATATCGCTAAGTATGGAAGCTGTTAGGATTCGTCATACATCCCATCCATACAGCAAAGAGATCTTCTACAGAGTCCATCCTACAGATTCTACTTCATACAACAACAAGAGAGTACATTGGATACAGCAGTAAGGTTGTAGGTGTTTTATTTAGGAAAAGTAAAATACATCCAACAGGACTGATAGAAAATAGCTTTAAACCGTTGAGATAAACATTGTTTATTCATAAAGTATTCATGGTTAAAAGCATCATTTATTGCTGATAGGATAACATTTAATGCAGCTGGAGAGAGACAAGTTTGAACGCTCTGAAGAGCATTTAATACAAAGACAGAAAAGATGTCTGAAGCATTAAATGCGATATGCTTTATTCAAACATTCAGCAACTGCCAATCAGAGACGTTAACATCTCACCAACCAGCAACGACTACATTTATAACGGATACGTTTCCAAGGTTATAAATACCCCCAAGCCAGAGGACTTAAGACACAGAAGTTATTCATTACCGCGCATACTCTGACAGATTACTCTGACATTCTAGCGCTTACAAGAGCAGTATATTTCGTGAGCATACAGTTGTAACACCCCCAAATCCCATTGGGTCATTACAGTGCCGTGGACCCCACACCAAGTGATCCACCAGGCGAACACGACTAAAGTACAACAAACTGACCAAAATGGGAAATCACAGACCCTACTATGATGTCCGACATACTATTCCGATATGGAATTTCAATGACAAGGATGGGCCTACATGGCCAAAATAAAATACAACAACATACACGAGCCTTGCTCGGATAATACAAAACGACAACGACTGAACAAAATGGAGTACTCCAACTGTCTGACCAACATGAACATCAAAATATCTCGGACTAGTATCGCTCGAATGCCTCGTCGCCCTCGTCATGCCCCTGTGTCTCAACTCTCTCCTCGCAAGTACCTAAAACATGAAAACATGTTCCGCCCCATGGGTCAGGTCATCCAGTATAATGAATATCAAGTACATGCACAACATGATATGCATCCAAAGGCAGAATAAATAGTACAACAATGGTAGTACGAGATGCTCACAAACCAAAGTAAGAATCGAGCATTCGTGGAATACTATGCCCATGGCATACGATCAATACGTGCTCAATAGGTTAGAACATAAGTGCCCAACGGCGAATCATCAATATAGAACACAACAATGCATTACCCGAAGGTAAATCAAACCAACGCTGAAATAAATAAGGATCACAATGCCGAAGGCTCAAGCGGAAATACCGTTACATCACAATGGCACGAAAGCCCTCAGTAGAAAGCCGCCAAAATATCACGATGGCACGAAAGCCCTCAGTAAGTGCCAAAATATCACGATGGCCTAAAAGCCGAAACGGCCAAAGTGTAAATCATCACAATCTGAGATCTCAAAGAAACAAACTCGTATCGAACATACCCCTCGGGCGTATGAACGCTCAATCACAAAACGTCGAACACATCCAATCAAACATGGTCTATGAACGATCAAAAATTGTACGGCTCAAAGATGGACATCACAGTACGCCCGATCCGGAAATGTGTCCGTGCACATGTCCACCCCGTATACGGAATCCAGAAATATACGTGGGACGATGTACCTAATTAGCCTCACGAACTACGTCTCGTGTGCACGGTCCAATGCGGAAACATCCACGCATGACCATCGTGTGCCTGGCTAAAAATCCTACACAATAACCAATCGGCACGCAGATATGATTCCGGATATGTCACGATACAACATGACAACGAAACTCAAAGGATAACACATCCAATACGGATCATACGACTCACCAAGTGAACGATGACACACGAATAATGAAAGATCGACACGACCAACAATATTCAAAACAACCATCCTGGGATCAAAATCCCTAAGGACCGATTAACACGAGCAACGATCACAACACAACAGTTCGGGAAAATCCTCAACCTTCAAAGATCACAAAATTACCGAGTTCACAAGAATAATAGTGTGCTGCCTTAAATCGGTCAACACGACAATAATAATTCAACGGATGAGAATTATCGTTGATAATCCCAATTCAATACTTCGATTACCGTAGAATGGCCAATCGATAACAATTATACAACGGATGGGAATTATCTTTTTGACAACGGGTGGAAATTATATTTGATAATCCCAATTCAATATATCGATCACCGTTAGAGCGGACAATCGATAATAATTATACAACGGATGGGAATTATCTTTGATAATCCCAATTCAATATATCGATTACCTTCAGAACGGTTAACCGATAACAATTATACAACGAATGTCTCGGCACCTTTAATCGGTTACCGATAACGAAGATGATAATCGAATACGTCGATGCCTTCAATCGGCCAAAACGACATCAATAGAAAAACACTGATATCAATAACAACGATTCACAAAAAAAAATATCTTGATGGAACATCAATCAATAACAACAATCGATACGTCGATGCCGCGAACCGGCTATCAACAACAATATCTCAAAGGGACATCAATCAACAATAACAATCGATATGTCGATACCGCGAACCGGCTATCGACAACAATATTACCAACAAGTACCGCAATGCCTTGGATCGGCCATTTACGAACAACAATAATATTTGGCATAATTTGCCGAAGGGTATCGTATCAAACAATCCCTTGATGTCAACAAAATCATAAAGAGACCAAGTCTCGAAATGATACACACATTCATACACATACATGATAACATTAATCTCATTGACCAGTACAAGTATAAAACTTGCCTCAAACCGAAGGCGAGAAAGTCCTTCCACGATCAACGTCCTACCACGAATCAATCAACGCGTCCTCCGTCAATCACAAGCACTCGAACAACCTTGAATGAAATACAATTCATTCGATAACACGATATCGACCGAAAACAACACAATAGATAATTTCGATTCCAACACGAACACATACTATACTCGTATTTATCCGTATACACACACATATATATAATATACATACATCACATATATATATAGATATACAACTCATAATATCTATATATATATATATATATATATATAAATATATATATATACTCACATGAGACACACACACACACATCACTCGTTACATATATATATAATATACATAACACATCTTAACACACATATATATATATAACAGATTTATATATACATTATATATATATAAAAACAAAACACACACCAAACACATACAAAAGAAAAACTTACCAGGAGCCGATCGGCCAGGCCCGGAAAGAAGAAAGAGAAAAAAAAAATTCCCATGCCGGAAATCGGCCGCCGGAAAAATGACCCGCCGGACCTCGTCCAACTCCGGCCCGTTTCCATCTATGGCCGGTTTTCACCATCTCCGTTTGTAACTCTTCGCCGGAAGAATGTCAAACCTCCGTTCCGCCGTCCGTTCCGGACAAAAACCACCTCCGGTCGCCGGAATCAATGGAGCTCCGTCCATGACCGGAAACCATGAAGATCGCCGGTGCCTGCTCCGTCTCGCCGGAAGAAGAAAAAAATGCCGGCTGGATTCTCCGTTCGAATCAGATGTCGACGAACAGCTCGACTGGATTTGCAGCATTCCGATTCGGAAATTCCGACCAGGCCGCCGCCGAGCTCCGGTCGCGAGCCGCCTGCCGTCGCCGAGCTCTATCTCGCCGGAAAAATGGAGAAGCTGGCCCGTCCTCAAGCTCCACCTTGCCGAAAAAAATGACGGAGAGAGAAGAAGAGAGGGAGGACGAGATGGCAGCAAGAAGAAGGAAGAAAGAAAAAAAAAAGAAAAGAGAGAGGGAAGGTGGCGACTGGCGAGGGAGGGAGAGAGAGAGATGATGAGGTGAGGGAAGGTATAATAATATATATATATATATACATCTATGATGTATAACGTGGGGGGAGGGAATCAAAAGTGAAAAGGTGAGGGAGAGAGGTAGGTGTTATGAGAGTTAATATATTTATATATATATATAATATATATATATACACATATATAAATGATATCCTCGCCCCGAAAGTTGACCACGGGGAAGATTCCCACCACCTACCACGCATTACGTACGTAACCTCAGGGCGTAACGTACGTAATCGCAACAAATTAGCGTACGTAATGCTACACAGATAGCGTACGCTATGGCTATAAACTTAGCCAAAATTCCAAACTCGCCAAGCAACAACCAAACGACGAAACCAAACCATCGACCAGTATAAATATTTCGATCCCGAAATATTCTAATACAATATACATTGTATCGGTCCAAACAACAATACTTGTACAATTCCAAATGAATACGTACAACTCAACAGTAACACGAAAAAAAAAATTACCCCCGGATATTACATACTCCCCCCCTTAAAAATAGTTTCGTCCTCGAAACTCAGGGTGCACAAGTCGGGGCACGGACTATCCATCAGGATAAGAAAACAACATCTCCAGGAATACTCCTCAATACGAGCAATTCCGCCTAAGCAACTGGGCCGACCCCACGGGTCCCCACGTCTCCTCTGTCTGAACAAGGCGAAAAAAATCAAGTGATAAAGACACTCAATCAAATGCGAGATTAGCCGAATCATGACTCCTCCGCCAGAGACCAGCCAGGAAGTCGCACCACAAAAGATAATAACAATACAGACATAGTCCTCGGGACTATATCGAACGCACGCCCAAGTCCTCACGACTTGACGTCTCGAATCACAATGAACGATTACCCAGATCATCACAAAAATCTCGGGTACAGGACCAAAAGGAAAGAAAATCACATCAAATGACTCAAGTGTCAAGATTCTTAGATACAATGATCAATAATAAATGGTTCACAACCGCGATATTAAAATACAGACCGAGTCAAACATCAATCCGAGAGACAAGGAAAATACAAATCAAGGTTACATCTCAAATGTACCCGAAATCCACATCCTCCAGATCATCGAGTTCCTCGATCTCATCGACTCGAGGAAGACCCTAATCTGAACTCGCTACTTCCCCTCGGGTGTCCATACCTCTGGCTCCCGAAGCCCGATATGACCCCTTGGATGAAGTACGGACTGAAGTGACAAAATCTCTCGAGGCCCGTGAGCTCTCTCGAGACCTACTGGCACTAGAACTCATGTAGTATTGTGAAGGTGTCCCCACATCCGACACAGAAAATGAATAATAGCTGGCACCGTACATCGAGTACTCACATGCCCCGCTGAATCACGGTTAAAACAAACAACAGTCGAACTCGTCGCCTGGGAAGAAAATGCTTTCCCAGTACGAAGCCGGCTAGGAAATGACCTCTTGGACGTCGATGTCCCTCTGAACGAATCGGCATCCTAGTCCTCTCACCAGAAGAAACTGAAGGATCCTTCTGAGTAAGCTCCTCGATCGAAAGCTCTGCTCCAAGAGCCTTCTCGATGAATTCGCCAAGTGAACTACAATTGTGATTGAACAACTGTATTTTCAACCGATGGTTCAACCTCTTGTTAAAATACTTGATCTTATCCGCCTTGGTACGAATACAGACGAAGTAAACTGAAGGAGTCCTTGAAACTTCTCAGCAATAACAATAACACCCTCGTCCTCGACGGATCCGGGGTTTAAAACCTCCGATAACTTGGCTTCACGAAGTGGAGCCGGATAATACCTCTCTAACATGAGGGTCTTGAACCCGATCCAAACACAATCACGATCGGTGGGTCCTCGAGCACGACTCCGAAAATGATTCGTCAGCCACCAAATTATTGGTACGAGGTTTCGGGTGTCGGCCCACGCTGCAGCCTCTACCCCCTCTGTCACGTCCTCTTTCCAGACTGGAAGAATAACGTTCAATCATGACCATAGCTCAAATACGCCTCAACGGCCAGAATGCTAGGTCAACGCAAAACACGAGTATACATACTCAACAGATAAAGGATCACATCGATCGCGCTAATCATAGCCGATACAGAGCCCACACGCTCCAAAGCAAATAATCATAATTCAATCGCACCCGATCGTCACATACAAGTGTCAACAAAACATGTTTAATCAATGACATAATGAATGTATGCACATAAAAGAGAATAGAGTCCTTACACAGGTCATACGAAGCTTCGAGGTCTTGCGATACTAGTCTTCACTGACGACGACTCGATGAAAGAATGACTCATCTGATCGTCCAACTATCACGACTCACAAAACCCGATTGTCAGTTGTCATAACTTCGACCCGCTACTACCGCCTTGGTAGAGCCACATAACACACAAGCCAGGGTATCTCACAACCCAAAGCTCTGATACCATCTTCTGTAAAACCCCCAAATCCCATGGGGTCATTACAGTGCCGTGGACCCCACACCAGGTGATCCACCAGGCGAACACGACTAAAGTACAACAAACTGACCAAAATGGGAAATCACAGACCCTACTATGATGTCCGACATACTATTCCGATATGGAATTTCAATGACAAGGATGGGCCTACATGGCCAAAATAAAATACAACAACATACACGAGCCTTGCTCGGATAATACAAAACGACAACGACTGAACAAAATGGAGTACTCCAACTGTCTGACCAACATGAACATCAAAATATCTCGGACTAGTATCGCTCGAATGCCTCGTCGCCCTCGTCATGCCCCTGTGTCTCAACTCTCTCCTCGCAAGTACCTAAAACATGAAAACATGTTCCACCCCCGTGGGGTCAGTCATCCAGTATAATGAATATCAAGTACATGCACAACATGATATGCATCCAAAGGCAGAATAAATAGTACAACAATGGTAGTACGAGATGCTCACAAACCAAAGTAAGAATCGAGCATTCGTGGAATACTATGCCCATGGCATACGATCAATACCTGCTCAATAGGTTAGAACATAAGTGCCCAACGGCGAATCATCAATATAGAACACAACAATGCATTACCCGAAGGTAAATCAAACCAACGCTGAAATAAATAAGGATCACAATGCCCGAAGGCTCAAACGGAAATACCGTTACATCACAATGGCCTGAAAGCCCTCAGCCGAAGCTGCCAAAATATCACGATGGCCTGAAAGCCCTCAGCCGAAGCTGCCAAAATATCACGATGGCCTAAAAGCCGAACAGCCCGAAGCTGTAAATCATCACAATACAGATCTCAAAGAAACAAACCTGACTGTCGAACATACCCCTCGGGCGTATGAACGCTCAATCACAAAACGTCGAACACATCCAATCAAACATGGTCTATGAACGATCAAAAATTGTACGGCTCAAAGATGGACATCACAATACGCCCGATCCGGAAATGTGTCCGTGCACATGTCCACCCCGTATACGGAATCCAGAAATATACGTGGGACGATGTACCTAATTAGCCTCACGAACTACGTCTCGTGTGCACGGTCCAATGCGGAAACATCCACGCATGACCATCGTGTGCCTGGCTAAAAATCCTACACAATAACCAATCGGCACGCAGATATGATTCCGGATATGTCACGATACAACATGACAACGAAACTCAAAGGATAACACATCCAATACGGATCATACGACTCACCAAGTGAACGATGACACACGAATAATGAAAGATCGACACGACCAACAATATTCAAAACAACCATCCGGGATCAAAATCCCTAAGGACCGATTAACACGAGCAACGATCACAACACAACAGTTCGTGAAAATCCTCAACCTTCAAAGATCACAAAATTACCGAGTTCACAAGAATAATAGTGTGCTGCCTTAAATCGGTCAACACGACAATAATAATTCAACGGATGAGAATTATCGTTGATAATCCCAATTCAATACTTCGATTACCGTAGAATGGCCAATCGATAACAATTATACAACGGATGGGAATTATCTTTTTGACAACGGGTGGAAATTATATTTGATAATCCCAATTCAATATATCGATCACCGTTAGAGCGGACAATCGATAATAATTATACAACAGATGGGAATTATCTTTGATAATCCCAATTCAATATATCGATTACCTTCAGAACGGTTAACCGATAACAATTATACAACGGATGTCTCGGCACCTTTAATCGGTTACCGATAACGAAGATGATAATCGAATACGTCGATGCCTTCAATCGGCCAAAATGACATCAATAGAAAAACACTGATATCAATAACGACGATTCACAAAAAAAAAATATCTTGATGGAACATCAATCAATAACAACAATCGATACGTCGATGCCGCGAACCGGCTATCAACAACAATATCTCAAAGGAACATCAATCAACAATAACAATCGATATGTCGATACCGCGAACCGGCTATCGACAACAATATTACCAACAAGTACCGCAATGCCTTGGATCGGCCATTTACGAACAACAATAATATTTGGCATAATTTGCCGAAGGGTATCGTATCAAACAATCCCTTGATGTCAACAAAATCATAAAGAGACCAAGTCTCGAAATGATACACACATTCATACACATACATGATAACATTAATCTCATTGACCAGTACAAGTATAAAACTTGCCTCAAACCGAAGGCGAGAAAGTCCTTCCACGATCAACGTCCTACCACGAATCAATCAACGCGTCCTCCGTCAATCACAAGCACTCGAACAACCTTGAATGAAATACAATTCATTCGATAACACGATATCGACCGAAAACAACACAATAGATAATTTCGATTCCAACACGAACACATACTATACTCGTATTTATCCGTATACACACACATATAGATAATATACATACATCACATATATATATATATAGATATACAACTCATAATATCTATATATATATATACTCACATGAGACACACACATACTGTGCACATCACAACACACACACACATCACTCGTTACATATATATATATATATAATATACATAACACATCTTAACACACATATATATATATATAACAGATTTATATATACATTATATATATATATATATAAAAACAAAACACACACCAAACACATACAAAAGAAAAACTTACCAGGAGCCGATCGGCCAGGCCCGGAAAGAAGAAAGAGAAAAAAAAAACTCCCATGCCGGAAATCGGCCGCCGGAAAAATGACCCGCCGGACCTCGTCCAACTCCGGCCCGTTTCCATCTATGGCCGGTTTTCACCATCTCCGTTTGTAACTCTTCGCCGGAAGAATGTCAAACCTCCGTTCCGCCGTCCGTTCCGGACAAAAACCACCTCCGGTCGCCGGAATCAATGGAGCTCCGTCCATGACCGGAAACCATGAAGATCGCCGGTGCCTGCTCCGTCTCGCCGGAAGAAGAAAAAAAAATGCCGGCTGGATTCTCCGTTCGAATCAGATGTCGACGAACAGCTCGACTGGATTTGCAGCATTCCGATTCGGATATTCCGACCAGGCCGCCGCCGAGCTCCGGTCGCGAGCCGCCTGCCGTCGCCGAGCTCTATCTCGCCGGAAAAATGGAGAAGCCGGCCCGTCCTCAAGCTCCACCTTGCCGAAAAAAAATGACGGAGAGAGAAGAAGAGAGGGAGGACGAGATGGCAGCAAGAAGAAGGAAGAAAGAAAAAAAAAAGAAAAGAGAGAGGGAAGGTGGCGACTGGCGAGGGAGGGAGAGAGAGAGATGATGAGGTGAGGGAAGGTATAATAATATATATACATACATCTATGATGTATAACGTGGGGGGAGGGAATCAAAAGTGAAAAGGTGAGGGAGAGAGGTAGGTGTTATGAGAGTTAATATATTTATATATATATATATATATATAATATATATATATATATATACACATATATAAATGATATCCTCGCCCCGAAAGTTGACCACGGGGAAGATTCCCACCACCTACCACGCATTACGTACGTAACCTCAGGGCGTAACGTACGTAATCGCAACAAATTAGCGTACGTAATGCTACACAGATAGCGTACGCTATGGCTATAAACTTAGCCAAAATTCCAAACTCGCCAAGCAACAACCAAACGACGAAACCAAACCGTCGACCAGTATAAATATTTCGATCCCGAAATATTCTAATACAATATACATTGTATCGGTCCAAACAACAACACTTGTATAATTCCAAATGAATACGTACAACTCAACAGTAACACGAAAAAAAATTACCCCCGGATATTACAACAGTAGTATCCAAGCGAATAAATATACTAAGTCCTCAATACAAACAACACAGCATACAGTGATTGTTCATCAAAGATAAGGCTGTTGTCAGGAATTGTTCTACCATTACCGTTGAGATTATCACTAGCCCTATGTGGACTAAATATCCTTGCATATTCCGCCCTGTGTGGGAAGAATAGGATTGAAGACGAAGCTTCGATCTGTGTAAGAAGAAGCTAGTCGAAAGAGCTCAAGCCAATCTGTGTGAACAGCCCAAAACTGAAGTCACTGTATCAATCTGTGTGAACGAAACGGAGACAGATTTAGTTAAAGTCACGTAATTGTGTACGTAGTGATTTTAATAAACTCTCTACTCCTGTGTGGAGGACCAGTAGACGTAGAGGGGTTTACCTCAAACCACTTCAACTTGTGTGTTATTTACCTTCTGTCTTTACTGTTTTCATTTTACTGTGATTTATTAAGTATACATTGTTAAACCCTGTACGCATCAAACAAACAGGAGAACACATAGTTGCTGTATTTACAGCAACTCACTAAAAAAGACTTCCGCTACGTAATTAACTTCGAAAATCATACAGCTTATTGTATCTTTAGTTTACCATCTAAGCTGTTTACTGTATACTTTGTAGCCAACAAGTGGTATCTGAGAGGTTGATTCTATAAAGAATCAGTCGTTTTTTAACTGAATCAGATCCACAAATCACCAACTTTTCAAAAATGAACATATTTTTTATCATATTTACTGTTTCTTGAAATGGATACCTCTATGATAAACAAAGTTCCTATTTGCTCTATTACTGAGTTTGATGACTGGAGGATTAAGATGGAGGCTCATCTTGCAGCCATGCACGAGGAGATGATATTCGTCATCCAGGAAGGCCTAATAAAGATCATGAAGGTCAATCCTGCCCTAAGGATAGAAGGACAACCTCACGCTGAAATGCTCGAGAAGGAGCACGAGCAATGGACAACCGACGATCGCAAGCGTGCGAACCTCAACAATGTTGCTAAGAATGCCCTGTTTGTCACTCTCGACAAAGGCATATTCTCAAAGGTAAATAGCTGTAAGATAGCTAAGGAAATCTGGGAGAAACTCAATCTTATTTGCGAGGGAACTGAGCTCTCGAAAGAAAATAGAATGTCTAAACTCACTCAGCAGTTCGAATATTTTGAAATGAAATCTTACGAAATGCTTGAGGAGCTTGACCTCAGATTCACTGGCATTGTCGGTGAACTTGAAGCATTGGGTAAAGTGTATACCCCAAAGAGAAAAATTTAAAAATCTTTAGATCAATCCCTGCCCGATGGGACATTAAGACTACAGATATGCGTGTATCCTGTAATCTTAACGATATTTCTACTTTTGACCTCTTCTCTGACCTCAAAGCTTTTGAGTATGATATTGACAGGACAGAAGAGACCAAAGAGTCACCTGCCAAGACTATAGCACTGGCTGTTGTATCTGACAGGAGACACAACTCTGCACCTAGCATATCCAAATCAACTCACAAGACTGCAGACAGCGATGATGACATCCTGTCACAAGATGAAATAGCCCTGCTTATGCACAAGTTCAAAAAGTTCATCAAACAGTCTGGAAAAACTCCATACAGGCCTAAGCCTTTTCACAAGGTATGTTCTGAAACTCCTTCATCTGGTGATTCTAACTTATGCTACAATTGTAGGAAATCCGGACATTATGCAAATAAGTGTCCATATCCGAAAGTGCAAAAGTTGCCAGAAGCTAAGCAACAAGAAAAGGACGAAAGAAGACGTGTCTGAAAAAATAATCTCAAGGCCCTGATTGGCGAATCATAAGCCCAGCCCATGTCAAACAAGACATAGGAGTGCCTTCAGGCAATCACGGATAGTGACGATGAGATTGAGGATAAAGCATATATATGCTTTATGGAAATACAGGATGATGAGGACAACGATGATGAAGTAAGTTCAAATTCAACTATTCCTGTAAATACATCGCATACCTTTGAAAATATGATGAATGAATTCAAAAACATTCAAAAGGCCCATGAGAGTTCAAAATGAGAAAACATACAGCTCGAAATCTCAAACTTAGAGCTGAAAAATGAAAATGACTTGCTGAAGAATAACTATGAAAATATGTCTATTGATTGTGAAAACAGCAAGCCTAATTTTGAAAAACTCATGGAAAGCAATCATCAACTTGCCAACGATCTAAATGAGGCTAAGTCTCATAATGAGAGCAAGACAAATGATTTTGCTTTACTCGAAGCCAAAGTGAAAATTCTCGAGAAGCGAGGAGAATTAGAGACCATTCTGAAATCATTTGAGAAATCTTCTAGACGGATGGAAGAAATTCTAAACGCTGGGCAACATGCTCACGACAAATGTGGCTTAGGATATGACTCATTCTCATATAAGGGAAAGTCTAGTACGATATTTGTTAGGAGTGTGGAACCCATTCCTGTACCTGAAGAGATTCCAAGTCCTGCAAAGGCTACAACTGCCCATCGTACAACGAAGGCTGCGATTCCGCCACCAAGTTCATACCACAGACAGCGGAAACCTCAGACTCCCAGACCTGTAAGGCGTGATCAACAGCATGCTCCCCGAGCATATCATAAGCGCCAACAGTCATTCAGAAATAAGGTTGTATCTAAATATCAAAGGCAAGCACCGAAGTACTTCCAACAGTACCGTACGCCTAGATATTAGATATAGGAGCCCTGTTATCCATCTAGAAAGCAAATCGATGTGAAGTATCATCAACAGCTCTGGGAATCCAACTGGAGACCCAGAAGGGAAGCTGTAAGGTCAAATAAATGGCTCCACCTCCTAGACAGCAATCATACTGGAATAATAACCCTAGATTTTACATGCATAATAATCAAGGTTACAAGACTACGTACATGCCCCACATAGACATAGCAAAACAGGACCAAAATTAACCTATAGCAAACCAATTGTTGTTAGGAAAATATGGGTACCTAAAGGCACTAACACACATGGACCCAATAATCAAAGGGGACCTAAATCTACTTAGATATCTGCTTACAGGATATCAAAGAGAAGGACATCTAGTACTTTGACAGCGGATGTTCTCGGCACATGACAGGATATATCAGCAAGTTGTTAGATTATGTAGAAGGTCATGGTCCAAAGGTGCACTTCGGTGACAAGTCCAAAGTAAGAACAAGAGGGAAGGGAACCCTGCTTGTAGGAAAGTTCAAAGTCACCGATGTAGCCTATATTGAAGGCCTACAGTACAATCTACTTAGTATCAGCCATTTCTGTGACAAACAATTCTCAGTCAAATTCTATGTAGATCACTGTAGAGTGAAGGTCAAGACCAAATAAATTGTTCTCAGAGGAAGCAGGTCAGGTAATATGTATATTGTTGACTGGAAGCCTGCGAGCTCCACCATTCCTTGTTTTGTTGCCAAAGGCACTGCAGATCAAAGCTGGTTATCACATAAGAGGATGCCTCATACAAATTCAAGACAATCAACAAACTCGCCAGACAGGGAATGCTTAGAGGTTTGCCCGATATGTCAGTCCATAAAAACGGCGTATGTTGACCCTGTCAGAAAGGCAAACAAGTCAAGACCACCCTGAAAAGCAAATCATACCTGTACACCCACATGGTTCTGGATATGCTACACATAGACCTCTAAAGCCCTGTAGATCTTGTAAGTTTTGGAGGTAAGAAATATTGTATCGTTATGTTGACGATTTTTCCAGGTACGCTTGGACAATCTTTATAAGCAAGAAGAAAGAAACAACAACGAAGTTACTATAGCACCTGAGAAAGCTACAAAATGAGAAAGGGTTGAGTATCGTGTCCATTCGTTAAAATGATGAATTCAAAAATCGCTTTACAGAGCAATACTGTTCGGACAATGGAATACAGCACAAATACTCAGTGGCCCGAACTCCACAACAAAATGGTATTGTCGAGAGAAAGAATAGGATGCTCAAGGAACCAACAAGAACCATGATTGCTGCAAGAAAATCTCCGCAGCGGTTCTGGGGAGAAGCAACAAATACAGCATGCTATACACAAAATCGATGTATCGTCAACAAGTATCATAACAAAACAGACTATGAGGTATGGAACAATAATACTCCATTAATTGCGTACTTCCACATCTTTGGATGCAGGTGTTACGTTCTGAATAATGGAAAAGATCAACTCAAGACCTTTGACGAAAAGTCAGATGAGGGGATATTTGTAGAATACTCCTGTGTCAGCAAAGCTTTCAGGATCTTTAACAAAAGGAAGCTGACAATAAAGGAATCTATTTATGTAGTGTTCGATGAACCTTACTTTGATCCTACAGGAGTAGAAGACTTAACCCAGAATATTCGAACACTCTCCATTAATGACCCTCAGACTCCAATAGAGCATGTCGTAGACTTAGATATTAATCCCGCAGCTGTAGAAGTAGTCGAAGCAGATGTTGTACAAGCTAAAGCTGAAACTATAGCACCATAAGATACAGTATGGGATGTCGAATTAGAACCTGACAGAATATGGTTGAGAGATCACCCACAGGAGGTGATTATAGGTGAAATTGATGCGGGTGTATATACCCAAAAAAGAATACAGAATACACAAGGAACTGTACTATGTGCACAAAAAGAAACTGAATCTGAGAAATCTCCATTTCCTGTATGAAAATCTCAAGTTGAACTTAGGAGACTAGCTATGTGCACCCTAGCTGTATTCTTAGCTCAATCTAAACCTGTTTCTACAAATGAAGCCTTGAATAATTCTCACTGGATCACTTCTATGGAAGAAGAGCTTAATGGTTTCAAAAGAAACAATGTATGGTATCTAGTACCCAAGCCAGAACATCAAGCTGTAATTAGAACCAAATGGGTATTTAAAAACAAGAAGGATGAGAATGGAATTGTTATTAGGAACAAATCACGTCTAGTCGCACAAGGCTACAGACAGAAAGAAGGCATAGATTATGATGAGACTTTTGCCCCTGTAGCCAGACTAGAAGCCATCAGGATATTTCTAGCCTTTGCTGCCCATAAGAGTTTTATAGTATATCAAATGGACGTTAAAATCACATTCCTGAATGGAGATCTTGCCGAAGAAGTCTATGTTGAGCAACCACCAGGTTTTGTCAACACTGAAGGCGGAGACCTAGTATACAGACTATGGAAATCTCTGTATGGACTTAAGGAAGCACCTAGAGCTTGGTATGAAACCCTATACCTGTACCATATCAACAATGGATTTAAGAAAGGTGCTGTGGACAAGACTCTATTTAAAATACAGGATGGAGATGACCTGTTGATGGTGTACATATATGTCGATGATATTATATTTGGTTCTACTAACCTTTCTCTATGTCAAAGGTTCTCTCATCTCATGCAAAGTAAATTTGAAATGAGTATGATGGGGAAACTTAGTTACCTCTTAGGATTGCAGGTGAAGCAATTGCCTACAGGAATCTTCATCAACCAGGAGAAGTACAACAAGGAGCAGCTCTAGAAGTTTGAATAAATAACTCCAAATCCTCGTCAACCCCCATGAGCACTTCCACGCAAATTAGTGCTGACGAAGCTGGAAACCAGGTTGATCAATCACTCTCCAGGAAGCTTATTAGCTCACTCCTGTACCTAACAGCGAGCGGGCCCGATATCCAGTTTGTTGTACGAGTTTGTGCTTGGTATCAAGTAGCACCTAAGGAGTCACACTTCACAACAGCTAACAAATCCTTAAGTATGTGAAAAGAGCAGTTGATGTAGGATTGTGGTACCCTAAGGAAGGAGTATTCGATTTAGTTGGCTATAGCAACTCGGATCTCGGAGGCTGTAAGCTGGATAGGAAGAGCACAAGCAGTACTTATCACTTTTTTGGACCTAGACTTGTGTCATAGTTCAGTAAGAAGCAATTTGCCAACTCACTTTCTACAGCTGAGTCAGAATACTATGTCGCTGGAAGTTGCTGTATGCAGATTCTCTGGATGCAACAGCAGCTACAGGATTATGGAATCAGTGCTAGATAGATGCCAATCATGTGCAATAGCACGAGTGTAATTGCAATAACGCATAACCATGTATTGCACTCGCGAACTAAGCATATTGATATGAAGCATCACTTCATCAGGAACCATGTTGAGAATAAGGGTGTTCAAATCGAGAAAATACATACATATATTCAGTTGGTCGACATCTTTACAAAACCTCTCAACACAACCAAATTCTGCATGCTTCATCAAGAATTGGGAATGCTACAGCCCGACTCCCTGTAAGTTTTTACATTTTACTCATCAATTGAGGGGGAATGCTGTAAGACCCAAAAATAGAGTATACACTTTAATTGACTGTACACTCAGAACAAGTCAGATACTACTGTAGGACAAAGTAGGCATGAAACCTTCCTACAGCTGACGTGTGCATTAATTAAGGTGGAATACAGAACGACCCATGAATACAGTATAAATCCTGATATTGGTGTAAGAATTGAATCCTGTATATACCTTTTAAGGGGGAACGCCGTATTTTCGCGGATACAGCACATACACTGTAGGATGTTAATTAATATTATAATACTATTCTATTCAATCATAAAACGTTCTAAATCCACGTGTCCTGTTTATACTTCAAACATCTTATCTTTTAATGGTTTTAAAGACATCTGGACTTTATCGCCTCAAATACTGCGATTTCAATAATTTTAAACCGTCCTTTCATGCAATAAGGGGAGACGAATTATCAGAAGTGGGACCGGTCATTTTTCAAAAGCAAATTGATCATATGTACGACTTACTCTAAATCCATCCTGTATGTTCTTTAAAAAGATGGTTCCTATCCCTTAAATCTGACTGTTCACTGTTTAAAACCCTAATCTTCCATGCATCCTATAAAAGGACTGTATTTTTCTCCCTTAGACTCTATGCTTTCTACAAATTTAAATGAGTCTTAAGCAAATATTCGACAGATTTCCTGCTACTTTCTGCAATTTTTCCCAATTACTTCAAATATTTCTTCTGCAAAAATGTCGACTTCTCAGACTTCATCCCTTTCAATAAAGAAGAAGGAATCAAGCATTGACGGACGTACCTTTGCCATATCTGTAGTGATGAGAGAGTTAATGTTGAAGGAGAAGACTCGACGAGATGGAGGTAGTTGTTTCAAGGGAAACAACAAGGGCTGTATCGCCTTGCTAGTCACCATGATGAGTTATATGATGAACAAATTGTTGAAGAGTTCTACTTGGATGCCTCGCTCAAGTAGTCATCTCAGAGGATATGAGGTGAGATCTCTGATATTTATGCAACTGTTCAAGGTATTGAGGTCTCTGTGAACAGAGATCTGTTGGAAAACCTATACAAGCTGCCGTCTGATGGCCTGAAAATGGAAGAACTTGAGACCTTCGGTTTGGAAAGCCTACTGTCTGCCTACTGGCAACTATTCACGGGTGATGAGAATGCCAACAATGTTCACCCCTCATGCCACAAGAAAAATTTCACCCTACTGTATGTGTATCTTCATGACTTCTGTTGCCGGGTAGTTGAGAACTGGACATGAGCTTTCAGAATGTGCACTGATCTACGCTTCAGAATGATGGTAGCCATCATGTCTGGAGAGAAGGTAAACTGGTGCCAAATACTGCTGAAGAGGATTCAGGAAGAGGCTGCCAAACCTGAAACTGCCAAGAAATCTTCCGGACTCATCTTGAACTACATCCCCACCCACTGCGAACTGAAGCAATCTGCCGATGCCAAGAAGATTGACCCTGGAAAATTCAATGGTGGAATGAAAGTTACCGCGTTCAACAAGTCGCCCCTGATTGCTAAGAGGGCGCAACCTCATAGCATGCCGATCTCAAGTGACCCGAGGGACGTCACTGTGAGAGTCTCGAGTGAGGAAAAGAAGAAAAATAGGAACGCCTCTGATATAAAGTCACCTCATGCTATAGAGAAGAAGTAAAAGAAGACCAAGAAGTCTTCTAAGGCCGAGGCTACAATGACTACAACGGTCACTGTAGATATTCCTACTGCTCCTATAGTTGAACTGATCCCACAAGGCGCAACCCCTATAGAAGAAACAGTTGCTGCTGAAACAGCAAATCCTGAACCTATGGCGGCTATGACGGATGACCAACTGCTTGCCAAGTTAGAAAGATCCGGTGAGTCGGCTGCCCCTTTGGAGCCGAAAGCCGCTACTCCTAACAGGGTACCCACCCCTGTACGGAGTCCCTCTCCCCACAGAGTACCATCCCCTGTTCGAGATCCCTCTCCTAAACAGGCTCCCATATCTATTGAGGATCCCATCCGCACGGTAGACCCAACTACTGTACGGAGTCCCTCCCCAACTGAGATAATAGATACAACCCTCCTCCAGGTTCAAATCAAAGAAGCTTTCGAACGCTTCAAAATCTGGAAGTCTTAAAGGGTCGCCTCGTACGACACCCTGTACCATTGGGCCGACTAAAAGAATGAGGAAGTATTTGCTCTGGAGGTCACGGATACCCAGAACGTCGAAGTCGTGATCCGCTAGGAGGATCACTTTTGCCGCGAGCTTATCTCTGACTTTTACACGACAAAAGAAAAGGCTAGACTCAAATGGAACTCACAGTCTAGTGACAAAGCTCCATCGACTAGCCACCACTCCGACCCTGACTCGGACGCCGATGATTATGCCCTATAGGTCGGTCTAAGGATCAGTTGTGAAGAGGCCAGTGAAGGGGAAATGGCCAAATTCATGAACCAACAGGGTCAGGGGACATCTGATAGACAACAGTCCCCTCCCTCGCAAAAGGAAGATGCTCAAGAATAGCAACAGGAGGAATCAGTCCCTCCTGTCACATCTGAAGAGTAAGCTTCTACCCAACAAGACGCCCAGACTATCCTGCAACCTGAAAAAGCTGCCCGCGCCATCCGCCAAGAGGATTCAGTCCCTCTTTCGAATCACGCGGAAGCTGAGAGTCGGCAGGAGGATTCAGTCCCTCCTGTACTTTCGACTACCGGTGAGCAATCCAAATAGGAGGAATCAGTATCTCCTCTCTCCGAGACTGAATTTGTAGCACCTCCTTTCGAATCTCCTACTTCCAAAGATCCCGCTTTCGAAGCCCCTGCCTCTAAAGATCCACTCAAGATCCCCCTGCATCTCCCATCTATGTTAGCTCTAAATCCGATTCCGATGATGGTTTATTACCAGAAGACAGACCATGACGACCCTGTCATCATGTGGTTCTTTATCAACTTGAAGGGCCTGAGGATTCTAAAATTGCGCACACTGGCTCCCCGCGCACTGAAGCCCGCATCGAGCAACTCCAGGCCATCGGTCGACAACCAGTATTCTTGCAAGACGCCGTAAAAGCATTGTATGACGTCGAAAAAGAACTCGACTGGATGCGAGAGACTACCCAGGATGAGCTCCCCGGACTGAAATATGCTATCAATGATGTGGAGGACGCATTCCGCCTGATGCCTAGAGCATTGTGGCAGACTCTCAACCAACTCAAGCAGCATCAAGAGAAAATCCTAAGGCAAGAACAGGAGAAGCTCAGGATCGCCGAGGCCAAAATGGTTGCCACCCTTCAATAGACCGGGACCAGACTGACTGAGCACGATCATAAGATCGATGATCTATGCTTAGTAGTTGGTAATCTGGTTCAAAGCGTCAATGACCTGAAGACCAAACAAGACGAGTCTATGAAGCTCCTACAGGATGTTCATACCAAGGTATCAGATATTGATGATTCCAAAAAGGGGGAAGAGTCCATAGAGGCTGCCCGGAGATGGAGAATGGAGAGAGAGAGAGAGATGGATGCAGCAGTGGAAGAAATTATTGTTGCTGTGATTAGACGACTTGCCTCACCTACAAGAGGATACAGGGTATCCGGATCTCGACCAACATCCCCTCAAAGAACAATGTAATTATCGGGATCGAGGTAATTACTCCATATCCAACTGATGAAGTCCAGGCACCAGAAAGGTGAACGAATCACCCACCCAGAAGACTGGACACTTGCTTTTGATCAATCCCCAGAAGGAAGAAGCATTTATCGGGATCGAGGTAATGACTCCCTATCTAACTGGTGGAAAGGAACTGCAAATGATCCTGACCGGAGGCCTTGGAGGCATTATTAGTATAGGAACTACCCTGCCTGCCTTTTTGCTGTATTTGTTTCTTCTGTTGGCACGCCAATGCAATATGCTTTTTTTTGTATCTTTACTTTTTCAAGAACTTGTAATTTTTCCCACCTATATCAATAAAACTTGTTTTCTTGAAATATGACGGCTCGTAATCCACTTCTACTGTTTTTATTATTTGATTATGTAGTTTCGCTATTTTTTTCAACAAGTACAAACTTGTCAATACTCAAAGCTGTAAGAATTTATCTGTGAATAGTTCATAGATTAAGTTGTATGCAACTTAGTTTTTACCCTGTAAGATTGTGCCTACGTGCCAATCATAAGATCAGTTGTAATACAATTAAGTCCTGTAGGATTTTTATTTTTTAGAACTTGTCCGCGAGCAGTTCATATTTTTAGACTAAGTTATGAATATCAGATCAATCGACAGAAGACTTGAAGACGGCCTCTCTGTATCTAGAAGAAGGCATCTAGAGGAAGTTTTGGCATTATCAAAAAGGGGGAAATTATTAGGATAAATATTCCTGTTTTGATTATTGCCAACGTACAGCAAAGAAGTCTTAAAGAAGTCAGAATATCACTAAGTATGGAAGCTGTTAGGATTCGTCATACAGCCCATCCATATAGCAAAGAGATCTTCTACAGAGTCCATCCTACATAGTCTACTTCATACAGCAACAAGAGAGTACATTGGATACAACAGTAAGGCTGTAGGTGTTTTATTTAGGAAAAGTAAAATACATCCAACATGACTGGTAGAATATAGCTTTAAACCGTTGAGATAAACATTATTTATTCATAAAGTATCCACGGTTAAAAGCATCATTTATTGCTGATAGTACAACATTTAATGCAGCTGGAGAGAGACAAGTTTAAACGCTCTGAAGAGCATTTAATGCAAATACAGAAAGGATGTCTGAAGCATCAAATGCGACCTGCTTTAATTCAAACATTCAGCAGCCACCAATCAGAGACGTCAACATCTCACCAACCAGCAACAGCTACATTTACAATGGATACATTTTCAAGATTATAAATTCCCCCAAGCTAGATGACTTAAGACACAGAAGTTAATCATTATCGCGCATACTCTGACAGATTACTCTAACATTCTAGCGATTACAAGAGCAGTATATTTCGTGAGCATACAACAGTATCCAAGCGAAGAAATATACTAAGTCCTCAATGCAAACAGCACAACATACAGCGATTGTTCATCAAAGATAAAGTTGCTCTAAAGAATTGTTCTACCTTTACCGTTGAGATTATCACTAGCCCTGTGTGGACTAAAGATCCTTGCGTATTCCGACCTGTGTGGGAAGAATAACATTGAAGATGAAGCTTCGATCTGTGTGAGAAGAAGCGAGTCGAAAGAGGTCAAGCCAATCTGTGTGAACGGATGAAGTCCGTGTATCAATATGTGTGAACGATACAGAGACAGGTTTAGTTAGAGTCACGTAGTTATATACGTAGCAATTTTAATAAACTCTTTACTCCTATGTGGGGGACCAGTGGACGTAGAGGGGTTTACCTCGAACTACTTTAAACTGTGTGTTATTTACCTTATGTCTTTACTGTTTCCATTCTACTGTGATTTATTAAGTATACATTGTTAAACCGTGTACGCATCAAGTAAATAGGAGAACACTTAGTTGCTGTATTTACAGGAACTCACTAAACAGACTTCCGCTATGCAATTAACTTTAAAAATCATACAACTTATTGTATCTTTACCATCTAAGCTGTTTACTGTATACTTTGTGGCCAACACATTCATATTCAAGCTTTTGTTTTATCATTGTGCCCGTTGGGTTTTTAATTCTAACTGACCATAAAAGAGGTTGGCTAACATCTACTTCGACCAAAATGCGAGCAAAAGCCCTTTGTTTGTTGTAGGGTACACTCATCAGTGTGCATAGGTTTTCCTATAACACTGGCCAGTTTCCCCAATACCTTTTTACCCCAGTATTGCAGTGGTAGTTGATGCAGCTTTATCCAGATATGTATCACAGACAAGTTCTCTTGTGTAAAATAAAAATTTGATGTCCACCTTTTGAGTATCACGGGCTGATTTTTCAGTGAATATGGCCCCCCGATAATACTAAGTCACATTCTTCAGCTGTATCAAATGGTGCTATAAAAACCCAGTATCATATTGATGAAGAGTAGGATAATCTAGATCACACCAAGCACCAGCAACAAAGTTTTCCATGTAAATAAGGGAATGCTCGGCTCCTATAACATACATCACAAGAGCATGTTCTCTTTTCTTTGTTGCCTTAGCAATATCATCATCAGATAGATTTGTTGACGTCTGGTTTGGTCAACGTCACGTGTGCTGATTAAGACGAATGAATTGAAGACACGTAGAAAGTAAAATAACAAAAGGGAAGGTGTTTGATCACTAAATTTTATTAATGACCTTTTTGATAGAATAGAACCGAGCAGGATATTTTATGCCGGTCTATCTGGATGCTTGTTAATTACAAGTCTTATTTTCTTTTTTGGCGATGATTCTCTTTTCTCTCCTTTTTTCTCTTTTTTTTTCTCTCTCTATTATAAATGCTTGAAATCCAAAGATCTGCTTTCACTGTACATTTCTTCTATATATAGACAACCTGGGCCAATGGAGAGGTGACAGCTGGCGAATGTCTGGGGAATATGCCCAAAACACTTGTCAGTCTGCATTTATGCCCAGGACACGTGGCGTCTTTTAAGGAGCGCCTTGGGAAGGGGCGTGATTGCATGCTTTAATTGGCATGCGGGCCTGCTTTGCCGACTCTTGGGGGTGTTTATCCGATGGGGTCGGTCCTCGGGTCTCCCGCCGTTCAGGTCGGCCTTGTTGTAATCTTGAATCCGAGCATTTTCGTCCTCTCTCTGCTCGGCCCTCCCGGATCGGATTTCGGGTCGGCCTTGGCGTTGCCGTCCGGTCCGGTTTTTTGTGAGCCTGGGAGGAAATCGGGTTTTTTGCCCGGTCCGACTTCAGGTTCTGCTCGGTCGGTTTAGTTGTCTTGGTGTGTCCACGTGGATCCCAAGTCGGATGGGCTGCCAACAAGGGCCCCCGAGTCCAGGGCCGTGCCGAGCTGGTCGGGGCTGGAGTCGTTTCACGTCGGGATCGATCCGGCTTGTGGGAGGATAAGATCCTTCGAATAGACGCCTCTTCGAGAGTCGCGTCGAATCGATTCCTGGGTCTCTAAGTGTCATTATGTGGGGGACGCGTGGCACAGGCTGATTGGACGGCGTGTTCACGCGCTCTCGAACTTTGCGACGGTTCAGTAGGGATTGTCGCCTCACGCGCCTGGCATTTAATGCCTTTATTTTTCTATAAATAGTGCCTGTCTTCTTCCTTAATGTTCTCTTCGCCATTTTTGCGTGTTGTTGCAGAGAAAGATTCTTTCCGGCGATTTCTCTTTTTCCGATTTCACATAGGCTTTTCCGGTAAGCTTGCTTTTCCTCCTCTTTCTTTTTTTCTATTTAAGATGTCGGAGATGAGGGGCGAGATAGAGGTCGGTTTGACCGTGTCGCCGGACCGCACGGGTGTGGCGGATCTATCGATAGGCGAAGCTCCCGTTGACTAGAGCGTCGAGGAGGAAGAAGGCGAAGTAGCGAAGTTGCCGGGATCTGGGGAAGTGGAGATGGTGGCACCGCTGACAGCCGTTGGAGAGACTCAGTCGGAGGAAAGAGTCGAGCCGGTGGTGGCTCGGACTCGTCCTCGTCCGTCCCCTCTCGTGGAGGAGGAGTGGGATTCAGCTTCGATTCCGAGTACCGTTACGGAAGAACAATTGGCGGCCTGGCGGCTACGATTTAAGATTCCGGTGAGGGTGCGGATGTTTGTTCCGAATCCCGAGGAGAGGCCCCACAGTCCGCCCGTCGGTTGCACGGCGGTGTATTACCGCTCTCTACTGGCCGGGCTTCGGTTTCCGCTTCCGTTGACTTTTTCCCGGTGGCTAAGGCAGTGGGGCCTTCCTGTCCCCCAGATTCATCCGAATTCCTGGGCTCGGGTGGTGGGCCTTTTTATTCTTTTTAATCAGCACGGCTGGTCCGAGCCCAGTTTCGAGGAGTTCAACAACCTCTTTCTATGGAGGTCGGTTGGTAGGTCCGGCTCGGGCTGGTTTTATCTGACGGACCGGCATGCTATGCACAAGGAGTTAGTGGGGGCACCCGAGACCATCCACAGCTGGAAGGAACAGTGGTTCTTTATTGGGGGGCCGTGGAGGAGCTCTTTGGATGAGTGGGAGCCGGGGGTGATAGATGCCGAGCTGCGGGTCCCTGTGCTTTTTACGGCCAAAATGAGTGAGTGTCGTATCTTTTGTTCTTGTTCCTTTTTTTGTCTAACGCTCATCATTTGTTGCGTGTGCAGGACGTATCCCGGCGCCAGAGACCTCTCCCTACTTTGACGATCGGGTTGAGCAGCTTTTGGATCTTCCTCTTGAACGAAGGAAGTCTCATCTTTTTAGTGACCGAGGAAAATCTCTGGGCGGCCGGACTTAGACCGACCGATCCTAGTACAATGTCTTCTTCAGGTAGTCCTCTTGAACAAAGGAAGTCTTTTTTTTTTTTGATATGTCTTCCTTTTCCAGCTCCTAAGGCCAAGACTTCGTCCGGGCAGAAAGAGACGCCCGCGCAGCGTGTGGCGAGGCTGGCAGTTGAGGCCGCCGAGCGGAGGGAGCGGGCCGGTAAGCGCAAGAGGGTGGAGACCGGTCCTGAGGACAACGCGAACAAGGCTGAGGGCTCGTCTGCTCCTGAAGTCGTTGTGTCCGCTCCGACTCCTGTCCGGGCGGATCGGGAGGAGCCCGTCATTGACCTAGAGGGCCATTATCTCCCGGTTAACCAGGAGCGGGTGGAGCCGTGCGACCAGATGAAGGGGCGACGACCACGTTGGTTCATTGACTATGTCCGGGCCGCTACCCCGACTCCTGAGATGCTCAATCGGGTCCCTCCTGTGGTGGCCGTCTCCAGTCATATTCCGATCAGGGGTTGGACGCCCAAGCTGGAGATGATGACTAATGATATGGATCCGGTTGAGCAGGTCCAGTTTGGAAATGCCCTGGTCGGCCGTGCCATGTGCACCTATGTGAAGGCCTCCAATGAGTTTTCAGCCTTGTCTGAGAAGCACAAGAAGGCGGAGGCCGACCTCAAGGCTTTGCAGGAGGAGCATCACCTATGTCCTTCCTTGATCAAGTCTCTGGAGGGGGAGATAACCTCCATGAGGGGCGAGATGGAGCTCCTGGACAATCGGGCCCTCCAGGCTGACATATGGAAGCTGAAGGCCGAAGAGATGAAAGATGCGTCCGAGTAGTTGCAAAAACAGTGCTTGGATATCCGGGCCGAGCACGAGGCTTATCTGAAGGAAACGAAGGCCCAGGTGGAAAGCCTGACCGAGCGTATGAACACTTGCGAGGTCTCGAGTTATGCTCGGGGTCTTGCCGCTGGGGCGGAGGCTTTTAAGGAGTCGCCTGCGTTTGAAGAGCTGATCAACTTGAATTATGTCTCCACCTGTTACGAGATATTAGATCTCATGAAGGGTGGCAAGACCGTTCAGTAGATCGAGGCATACATTGCATCTCAGGCGACCGAGCTACATGTTGATATTGCTGGAGCCGATGAGCCAAAGGTTGCTGAGGGTGAGGACGCCGGTCAGGCTCCGCATGGCGAAGGTGAGGGGCAATCCTTTCAGACGGCCGGCCAGGAGGGTGGGGCCGAGTAGTTTCCTTGATTTTTGCTTCTTGCTTGGCCTGCGTGCCGGTCTTTGTCTTTCTTTTGCTTTGTTTCATGTTCGGCCTTCGTGCCCATCCGCCTTGGTTTGTTGTAATTGTTGGTAATTTGTAATAACGACTGGGTTAAATAAAATCCTTCTTGATGTATTTGTGGTTGCTCTTTTTATTGTTCCTGGTTGATTGTGCCGAGATGAGCTCGGTCTTATAGTGCTGGAGGAGCCGGTCTTATGAGGTGCCGAGACGAGCTCGGTCTTGTAGTGCCGGAGGAGCCGGTCTTATGAGGTGCCGAGACGAGCTCGGTCTTATAGTGCCGGAGGAGCCGGTCATTCGAGGTGCCGAGACGAGCTCGGTCTTATAGTGCCGGAGGAACCGGTCTTATGAGGTGCCGAGACGAGCTCGGTCTTATGGTGCCGGAGGAGCCGATCATTCGAGGTGCCGAGACGAGCTCGGTCTTATAGTGCCGGAGGAGCCGGTCTTATGAGGTGCCGAGACGAGCTCGGTCTTGTAGTGCCGGAGGAGCCGGTCTTATGAGGTGCCGAGACGAGCTCGGTCTTATAGTGCCGGAGGAGCCGGTCATTCGAGGTGCCGAGACGAGCTCGGTCTTATAGTGCCGGAGGAACCGGTCTTATGAGGTGCCGAGACGAGCTCGGTCTTATGGTGCCGGAGGAGCCGGTCATTCGAGGTGCCGAGACGAGCTCGGTCTTATAGTGCCGGCGGAACCGGTCTTATGAGGTGCCGAGACGAGCTCGGTCTTATGGTGCCGGAGGAGCCGGTCTTATGAGGTGCCGAGACGAGCTCGGTCTTGTAGTGCCGGAGGAGCCGGTCTTATGAGGTGCCGAGACGAGCTCGGTCTTATAGTGCCAGAGGAGCCGGTCATTCGAGGTGCCGAGACGAGCTCGGTCTTATAGTGCCGGAGGAACCGGTCTTATGAGGTGCCGAGACGAGCTCGGTCTTATGGTGCCGGAGGAGCCGGTCATTCAAGGTGCCGAGACGAGCTCGGTCTTATAGTGCCGGAGGAACCGGTCTTATGAGGTGCCGAGATGAGCTCGCTCTTATGGTGCCGGAGGAGCCGGTCTTATGAGGTGCATCAATATTAAAAAATGGAATGAGGTCAGTTTTTATTGATAATACCTCTTTAGATACATAGCATTCCACGGGTAAGTTAATCTTTGGCCGTTCAAATATTCTAGCCGGTAGGCTCCATTCTGAAGGACTTTACTAACTTTATACGGTCCTTCCCATTTGGGCTTGAGTGGTCCGGGATCCGGACCCAATACCTTTCTAAGGACTAAGTCGCCGACCTGGAATCTTCTCGGGTGAACCTTGGAGTTGTAATATTTTTCACTCCTCCTTTTGTAAACGGCGTTTCGCATTTCTGCCTGAGCTCGTTTTTTGGCCAGGAGGTCCAAATTCACTTTGAGGGCTAAGTCGTTACCCTGCTCTTCAAAGTGGGCTACTCGGTAGGTAAGGGCCCCGATTTCAACCGGGATAACGGCTTCAGAGCCGAAAGCCAATGAGAAAGGCGTTTCGCCGGTGGCGGATCTATGCGTTGTTCGATAGGCCCATAAGGTCCCGGGGAGCTCCTCGGGCTAAGAACCCTTCAGCTCTTCGAGGCGTGTCTTGAGGTGTTGTTTCAGGATTTTGTTGACCGCCTCGACTTGCCCATTGGATTGTGGATAGTAGGGCGTGGAAAAGTTATTTCGTATTTGGAGGCCGTCGCAGAAAGCTCGAAATTTCTTATTGTCAAATTGTTTGGCATTATTAGAGACAATAGATTGAGGAATCCCGAACCGACATACGATTGACTTCCATATGAAGTCGACTATATTCTGTTCAGTTGTTCGTGCCATAGGCTCGGCCTCTGCCCATTTTGTAAAATAATCGACTGCGACAATAGCGTATTGCACTCCTCCTCGTCCCTTAGGTAGAGGGCCGATCAAGTCGATCCCCCACTTGGCAAACGACCACGGACAATATACGGAAGTGAGGGTTTCCGGCGGGGATCGGATCTGCGGAGCGAAGATTTGACACCGGACGCACTTCCGCACGAGTGTAATGGCATCTTTTTTGAGGTTGGGCCAATAATAGCCTTGTCGAATCAATTTATAGGCCAATGCCTGGCCGCCAGAATGATTACCGCATATACCCTCGTGTACTTCTCTGAGGGCGTATTCTGCTTCTGACTCGGACAAGCATTCCAGCAGCGGAACCGAGTATCCTCTTTTATATAAGGTTCCGTCCACGATGGTGAACCGGGCCGACTGGGTTCGTAAGGATCTCGCTTGGGCTCGGTCCTCGGGTAAAATGCCACTTTGAAGGTATTGCATTATAGGCTGCATCCACCCTTGCGGTTCTAACTGTTCGGCCGCCCGGATTTCGGCCATTTCCAGGGCTGATGAGGCGTGATACCCTATGCTGACCTCATCCATGTGTTCGGCTCCGGAGCTTGATGCGAGTTTGGCCAAAGAGTCGGCTTGGATGTTTTCGGTTCTGGGAATATGTTGTATTGTTCCCCGGAAATTTTGTAGCCGATTCCGTGCCAGGTTGAGGTACTTGACCAGTTTGGGTTCTTTGGCTTCGTATTCGCCGTTGATCTGATTGACCACTAATTGAGAATCACTTAGGATAGTGAGGCGGGCAAGGCCGAGGGAGGTTGCCATTTCTAGACCAGCCAAGAGAGCTTCATATTCTGCCTCAGTATTGGTGGTCGGGAAATTCAGGCGAATAGCCGAGCAGAACAGGCACTGGTCGGGACTAACGAGGACTATTCCCGCACCCGATCGGTCAGCGGTATAGGACCCATCCACATAGAGTGACCATTCTTCTGATCGGTCGTCCTCCTGAGCGATCGCGGGCGTGAACTCTGCAATGAAGTCCGCAAGGGCTTGTCCCTTTATAGCAGTGCGCGATTCGTAAGCTATGTCAAACTGTCCGAGTTCGACGGCCCATTTTACCATCTGGCCGGAAACATCAGGTCGGTACATAACCTGCTTTAATGGATAGTTGGTTAAGACGACTACCTGATGTTCCAAAAAGTAGGGCCTAAACTTCCGGGATGCCATTATGAGCGCATAGGCCAATTTTTCCATTGGGGCGTATCTGAGCTCGGCATCATGAAGGGCCTGACTCACATAATAAACCGGATGTTGCACCACATTCTCCGTTCGAATCATAGCGGCGCTGATCGCGGAGTCGGAGACCGCGAGATATAATCTAAGAAGTTCCCCTCGGGTCGGTCTCTGCAAGGTCGGGGCTTCTGCTAGGACTTTCTTGATAGCTTTGAAGGCTTTTTGGCAAGGTTCTGTCCATTGAAAATCCTTGTTCTTTTTTATCGCCTCAAAGAAAGGTTTGCATTTATCCGTTGAGCGAGAGATAAAATGGCTTAGTGCGGCTAGGCGGCCAGTTAGGCTTTGCACCTTTTTGACCGAGTTTGGAGGAACAAGCTCGGCTACTGCCTTAATTTTATCGGGGTTGGCTTCAATCCCTCTTTGGCTTACCATGTAGCCGAGGAATTTTCCAGAACCTAACCCGAATGAACATTTCTTCGGATTTAACTTCATCTTATACTCCCGCAAAATAGCAAACATTTTATTGAGGTCATGTACATGGTCGGCCGAGCGCAGAGATTTAACTAACATGTCATCTACATATACCTCCATAGTATGGCCTATCAAGATATTGAACATTTTATTTACCAGGCGTTGATATGTCGCGCCGGCATTCTTGAGCCCGAAAGGCATCATCCGGTAGCAGTATAAGCCGCGGGCCGAGTAGAAGGAGGTGTTTTCCTCATCGGCGGGATGCATTGGGATCTGGTTGTATCCAGAATACGCATCCATAAAGCTCATTAGCTCGTGCCCGGCCGTTGCATCCACCATGTAGTCGATATGGGGGAGGGGGTAGCTATCTTTCGGGCAGGCTTTGTTCAGGTTGGAGAAGTCAATACAGAGCCTCCATAGCCCGGTCGGCTTTTTTACCAAGACCGGGTTAGCTACCCAAGTCGGGTATTAGGCTTCCCGAATAAACCCGTTATCGATTAGCTTTTCTACCTCCTCTTCCAGCCCCTTCTGCCGCTCCGGCCCCATTTTCCTTCTTTTCTGAATAACCGGCTTTGAGCTGGGGTCGATATTCAGCCGGTGGCATGCAAGTTCCGGGTCAATCCCCGACATATCCGAATGGGTCCAAGCAAAGACATCCAAGTTTTGGCTGAGATGGGAGATTAGCTCGGAGCGGATCGGCTCTTGGAGGTTGTGTCCTATTCTTAGCCGTCGGGTTGGATTAGAAGAGTCCACGTCGACCAGGTCCAATTCTTCTGTTGGCTCAGCGTGGCGAATTTTTCCTTTCGGATTTTGATACCGCGGGTCGACGGGATCTTCTTCTAAGATCGGCTCTTTCCCGGGCCTGCGGCCCCAGTCCGTTTCCTGTCCGATTCCCACTTCGGGGGTTTGCGCGGCCCCGGGACCGTCGGACCCCTGTTCAAGTAGGGGGGGTTTCCTCCGGCCGTTCGGAACTGATAGTCTTCATTTCTTCTGGCAAGTTTTCCGGGATGCCTTCTGCGGTGTTGATTTCGCGAGCCCGGATGCTGAGGTTGCATTCCCGGGCGGCCCTTTGGTCCCCTTTATGTACCCCGACGCCGTCCGGGGTGGCAAATTTCATGCACAGGTGATATGTAGACTGAGAGGCCCTCAGCCTTGACATCACAGGTCGGCCTATGATGGCATTATAATCGCTGTGCACATCGATGATCTTGAAGGTTGTGATCATCGTACTTCTGATTGGCCTCTGACCAAATTCCAAGGTGAGGTCAATTTCCCCCAGTGGGGAGGTATGGCAGTTGACGAATCCCCGAATAACTTCGTTGCAAGGCCGGACATAAGATTGGTCTACCTTCATCCTACGAAGGGTATGAAGGTAGATGATGCTGGCATAGGCCCCAGAGTCCACCAATTCCCTATGAACCGGGATCCCCATTACAGGCAGGGTGATGACAAGGGCGTCTGAATGGGGATGGTCCAAGCCGTCGGCATCGGACTCCTCAAAAGTAACTGCCAGCTGGGGGTTTTTGGGGGCTTCTTCGGCCACTGATAGGAATCCCTCTGCTCGGCGTTCGGCCCGCTGGTAGGAGGTGGTGGATTCTCGAATGGAGGCCTTTTTCTGGCGCTTTGATCGATGGTCATCGTCCTCAGCGGTCCCCATAATGGTTAAAATTTCCCGGGGGGATTTGGGGGCTGGAGGTACCCGATCATTCTTAGCTCTCGTCGGGTCGGCCCTATCCTGGCGATCCCGGGGCGGATTCCGGGTAAATCGTCTCAAACCTGTTTCGTCGCATACCGCGATCAAAGCGGCGACGAGGTCTCGGCACTGTTCAGTGTTGTGACCCGCTGACTCATGGTATTTACAAAAGCGGATCTGGTCCATGTCCTTTTGATCTTTGTAGATCGACCGAGGAACTGGGAGCAGATTTTTGTCCTTTATCTGATCGAATATCGCCGCGGCTCCGATGGAATATATTTCTGTGAAACTGGCCATGAGCTCGGGCCGGCTATAACTTTGAGTTGCCGGGACTGTCGAGGAAGAGGCAGGGGTTTTATTTTCCCGTCGGGGTTCTTGACGGGCCTCTTTGTAGTCACGCCTTTCTTCTTTCTTTTTATACGATCCTTTCTGATCGGAGGGCATGACTAACATTGGTGCCGGCATGGCTTCCTCGGCGGCTATGTGGGAGCTAGCACGCTCCAAAAATTCCTGGTAGGTGTGTGGGACATTCTGGCACACCGTCCAGCGAAAAAAAGAATTTTTGAGAAGGCCGGCCTGGGCAATAATGGCCAGCGCATCGTCGGACATAGGTTCCGTCTCCAATATCCGTTTATTGAAACGGGATATATAATCTTTAAGGGACTCGCTCGGCCCCTGGATCACGGAAGCAATGGATGAGCGTGGGGCGACTCGCACAAGGGACCCCATGAAGTGGGATCGGAACGTCGCCGAAAGCTGAGCCCACGTTTGAACCGAATGATGGGGCAGCGTCCGATACCATCTCTGGGCCCTCAACAATGTTGCTAAGAATGCCCTGTTTGTCACTCTCGACAAAGGCATATTCTCAAAGGTAAATAGTTGTAAGACAGCTAAGGAAATCTGGGAGAAACTCAATCTTATTTGCGAGGGAACTGAGCTCTCGAAAGAAAATAGAATGTCTAAACTCACTCAGCAGTTCGAATATTTTGAAATGAAATCTTACGAAATGCTTGAGGAGCTTGACCTCAGATTCACTGGCATTGTCGGTGAACTTGAAGCATTGGGTAAAGTGTATACCCCAAAAGAGAAAAATTTAAAAATCTTTAGATCAATCCCTGCCCGATGGGACATTAAGACTACAGATATGCGTGTATCCTGTAATCTTAACGATATTTCTACTTTTGACCTCTTCTCTGACCTCAAAGCTTTTGAGTATGATATTGACAGGAGAGAAGAGACCAAAGAGTCACCTGCCAAGACTATAGCACTGGCTGTTGTATCTGACAGGAGACACAACTCTGCACCTAGCACATCCAAATCAACTCACAAGACTGCAGACAGCGATGATGACATCCTGTCACAAGATGAAATAGCCCTGCTTATGCACAAGTTCAAAAAGTTCACCAAACAGTCTGGAAAAACTCCATACAGGCCTAAGCCTTTTCAAAAGGTATGTTCTGAAACTCCTTCATCCGGTGATTCTAACTTATGCTACAATTGTAGGAAATCCGGACATTATGCAAATAAGTGTCCATATCCGAAAGTGCAAAAGTTGCCAGAAGCTAAGCAACAAGAAAAGGACGAAAGAAGACGTGTCTGAAAAAATAATCTCAAGGCCCTGATTGGCGAATCATAAGCCCAGCCCATGTCAAACAAGACAGATGAGTGCCTTCAGGCAATCACGGACAGTGACGATGAGATTGAGGATAAAGCATATATATGCTTTATGGAAATACAAGATGATGAGGACAACGATGATGAAGTAAGTTCAAATTCAACTATTCCTGTAAATACATCGCATACCTTTGAAAATATGATGAATGAATTCAAAAACATTCAAAAGGCCCATGAGAGTTCAAAATGAGAAAACATACAGCTCGAAATTTCAAACTTAGAGCTGAAAAATGAAAATGACTTGCTGAAGAATAACTATGAAAATATGTCTATTGATTGTGAAAACAGCAAGCCTAATTTTGAAAAACTCATGGAAAGCAATCATCAACTTGCCAACGATCTAAATGAGGCTAAGTCTCATAATGAGAGCAAGACAAATAATTTTGCTTTACTCGAAGCCAAAGTGAAAATTCTCGAGAAGCGAGGAGAATTAGAGACCATCCTGAAATCATTTGAGAAATCTTCTAGACGGATGGAAGAAATTCTAAATGCTGGGAAACATGCTCACGACAAATGTGGCTTAGGATATGACTCATTCTCATATAAGGGAAAGTCTAGTACGATATTTGTTAGGAGTGTGGAACTCATTCCTGTACCTGAAGAGATTCCAAGTCCTGCAAAGGCTACAGCTGCCCATCGTACAACGAAGGCTGCGATTCTGCCACCAAGTTCATACCACAGACAGCGGAAACCTCAGACTCCCAGACCTGTAAGGCGTGATCAACATCATGCTCCCCGAGCATATCATAAGCGCCAACAGTCATTCAGAAAGAAGGTTGTATCTAAATATCAAAGGCAAGCACCGAAGTACTTCCAACAGTACCGTGCGCCTAGATATTAGATATAGGAGCCCTGTTATCTATCTAGAAAGCAAGTCGATGTGAAGTATCATCAACAGCTCTGGGAATCCAACTGGAGACCCAGAAGGGAAGCTGTAAGGTCAAATAAATGGCTCCACCTCTTAGACAGCAATCATACTGGAATAATAACCCTAGATTTTACATGCATAATAATCAAGGTTACAAGACTACGTACATGCCCCACATAGACATCGCAAAACAGGACAAAAATTAACCTATAGCAAACCAATTGTTGTTAGGCAAATATGGGTACCTAAAGGCACTAACACACATGGACCCAATAATCAAAGGGGACCTAAATCTACTTAGATATCTGCTTACAGGATATCAAAGAGAAGGACATCTAGTACTTTGACAGCGGATGTTCTCGGCACATGACAGGATATATCAGCAAGCTGTTAGATTATGTAGAAGGTTGTGGTCCAAAGGTGCACTTCGGTGACAAGTCCAAAGGAAGAACAAGAGGGAAGGGAACCCTGGTTGTAGGAAAGTTCAAAGTCACCGACGTAGCCTATATTGAAGGCCTACAGTACAATCTACTTAGTATCAGCCATTTCTGTGACAAACAATTCTCAGTCAAATTCTATGTAGATCACTGTAGAGTGAAGGTCAAGACCAAATAAATTGTTCTCAGAGGAAGCAGGTCAGGTAATATGTATATTGTTGACTGGAAGCCTGCGAGCTCCACCATTCCTTGTTTTGTTGCCAAAGGCACTGCAGATCAAAGCTGGTTATCGCATAAGAGGATGCCTCATACAAATTCAAGACAATCAACAAACTCGCCAGACAGGGAATGCTTAGAGGTTTGCCCGATATGTCAGTCCATAAAGACGGCGTCTGTTGACCCTGTCAGAAAGGCAAACAAGTCAAGACCACCCTGAAAAGCAAATCATACCTGTACACCCACATGGTTCTGGATATGCTACACATAGACCTCTACAACCCTGTAGATCTTGTAAGTTTTGGAGGTAAGAAATATTGTCTCGTTATGTTGACGATTTTTCCAGGTACGCTTGGACAATCTTTATAAGCAAGAAGAAAGAAACAACAACGAAGTTACTAGAGCACCTGAGAAAGCTACAAAATGAGAAAGGGTTGAGTATCGTGTCCATTCGTTCCGACAGAGGTACTGAATTCAAAAATCGCTTTACAGAGCAATACTGTTCGGACAATGGAATACAGCACGAATACTCAGTGGCCCGAACTCCACAACAATATGGTATTGTCGAGAGAAAGAATAGGATGCTCAAGGAAGAAACAAGAACCATGATTGCTGCAAGAAAATCGCCGCAGCGGTTCTGGGGAGAAGCAATAAATACAGCATGTTATACACAAAATCGATGTATCGTCAACAAGTATCATAACAAAACAGACTATGAGGTATGGAACAATAATACTCCATTAATTGCGTACTTCCACATCTTTGGATGCAGGTGTTACGTTCTGAATAATGGAAAAGATCAACTCAATACCTTTGACGAAAAGTCAGATGAGGGGATATTTGTAGAATACTCCTGTGTCAGCAAAGCTTTCAGGATCTTTAACAAAAGGAAGCTGACAATAGAGGAATCTATTTATGTAGTGTTCGATGAACCTTACTTTGATCCTACAGGAGTAGAGGACTTAACCCAGAATATTCGAACACTCTCCATTAATGACCCTCAGACTCCAATAGAGAATGTCGTAGACTTAGATATTAATCCCGCAGCTGTAGAAGTAGTCGGAGCAGATGCTGTACAAGCTGAAGCTGAAACTATAGCACCACAAGATACAGTATGGGATGTCGAATTAGAACCTGACAGAATATGGTTGAGAGATCATCCACAGGAGTTGATTATAGGTGAAATTGATGTGGGTGTATCTACCCGAAAAAGAATACAGAATACACAAGGAACTGTACTATGTGCACAAAAAGAAACTGAATCTGAGAAATCTCCATTTCCTGTATGAAAATCTCAAGTTGAACTTAGGAGACTAGCTATGTGCACCCTAGCTGTATTCTTAGCTCAATCTAAACCTGTTTCTACAAATGAAGCCTTGAATAATTCTCACTAGATCACTTCTATGGAAGAAGAGCTTAATGTTTTCAAAAGAAATAATGTATGGTATCTAGTACCCAAGCCAGAACATCAAGCTGTAATTAGAACCAAATGGGTATTTAAAAACAAGAAGGATGAGAATGGAATTGTTATTAGGAACAAATCACGTCTAGTCGCACAAGGCTACAGACAGAAAGAAGGCATAGATTATGATGAGACTTTTGCCCCTGTAGCCAGACTAGAAGCCATCAGGATATTTCTAGCCTTTGCTGCCCATAAGAGTTTTATAGTATATCAAATGGACGTTAAAATCACATTCCTGAATGGAGATCTTGCCGAAGAAGTCTATGTTGAGCAACCACCAGGTTTTGTCAACACTGAAGGCGGAGACCTAGTATACAGACTATGGAAATCTCTGTATGGACTTAAGGAAGCACCTAGAGCTTGGTATGAAACCCTATACCTGTACCATATCAATAATGGATTTAAGAAAGGTGCTGTGGACAAGACTCTATTTAAAATACAGGATGGAGATGACCTGTTGATGGTGTAAATATATGTCGATGATATTATATTTGGTTCTACTAACCTTTCTCTATGTCAAAGGTTCTCTCATCTCATGCAAAGTAAATTTGAAATGAGTATGATGGGGAAACTTAGTTACCTCCTAGAATTGCAGGTGAAGCAATTGCCTACAGGAATCTTCATCAACCAGGAGAAATACAACAAGGAGCAGCTCTAGAAGTTTGGAATAAATAACTCCAAATCCTCGTCAACCCCCATGAGCACTTCCACGCAAATTAGTGCTGACGAAGCTGGAAACCAGGTTGATCAATCACTCTCCAGGAAGCTTATTAGCTCACTCCTGTACCTAACAGCGAGCGGGCCCGATATCCAGTTTGCTGTAAGAGTGTGTGCTCGGTATCAAGTAGCACCTAAGGAGTCACACTTCACAACAGCTAACAAATCCTTAAGTACGTGAAAAGAGCAGTTGATGTAGGATTGTGGTACCCTAAGGAGGGAGTATTCGATTTAGTTGGCTATAGCGACTCGGATCTCGGAGGCTGTAAGCTGGATAGGAAGAGCACAAGCGGTACTTATCACTTTTTTGGACCTAGACTTGTGTCATAGTTCAGTAAGAAGCAATTTGCCAACTCACTTTCTACAGCTGAGTCAGAATACTATGTCGCTGGAAGTTGCTGTATGCAGATTCTCTGGACGCAACAACAGCTACAGGATTATGGAATCAGTGCTAGATAGATGCCAATCATGTGCAATTGCACGAGTGTAATTGCAATAACGCATAACCATGTATTGCACTCGCGAACTAAGCATATTGATATGAAGCATCACTTCATCAGGAACCATGTTGAGAATAAGGGTGTTCAGATCGAGAAAATACATACATATATTCAGTTGGTCGACATCTTTACAAAATCTCTCAACACAACCAAATTCTGCATGCTTCATCAAGAATTGGGAATGCTACAGCCCGACTCCCTGTAAGTTTTTACATTTTACTCATCAATTGAGGGGTTATGCTGTAAGACCCAAAAATAGAGTATACACTTTAATTGATTGTACACTCAGAACAAGTCAGATACTACTGTAGGACAAAGAAGGCATGAAACCTTCCTACAGCTGACGTGTGCATTAATTAAGGTGGAATACAGAACGACCCATGAATACAGTATAAATCCTGATATTGGTGTAAGAATTGAATCCTGTATATACCTTTTAAGGGGGAACACTGTATTTTCGCGGATACAGCACATACACTGTAGGATGTTAATTAATATTATAATACTATTCTATTCAATCATAAAACGTTCTAAATCCACGTGTCCTGTTTATACTTCAAACGTCTTATCTTTTAATGGTTTTAAAGACATCTGGACTTTATCGCCTCAAATACTGCGATTTCAATAATTTTAAAACCGTCCTTTCGTGCAATAAGGGGAGACGAATTATCAGAAGTGGGACCGGTCATTTTTCAAAAGCAAATTGACCAGATGTACGAGTTACTCTAAATCCATCCTGTATGTTCTTTTAAATAGATGGTTCCTATCCCTTAAATCTGACTGTTCACTGTTTAAAACCCTAATCTTCCATACATCCTATAAAAGGACTGTATGTTTCTCCCTTAGACTCTATGCTTTCTACAAATTTAAATGAGTCTTAAGCAAATAGTCTACAGATTTCCTGCTACTTTCTGCAATTTTTCCCAATTACTTCAAATATTTCTTCTGCAAAAATGTCGACTTCTCAGACTTCATCCCTTTCAATGAAGAAGAAGGAATCAAGCATCGACGGACGTACCTTTGCCATATCTGTAGTGATGAGAGAGTTAATGTTGAAGGAGAATACTCGACGAGATGGAGGTAGTTGTTTCAAGGGAAACAACAAGGGCTGTATCGCCTTGCTAGTCACCATGATGAGTTATATGATGAAAAAATTGTTGAAGAGTTCTACTTGGATGCCCCGCTCAAGTAGTCATCTCAGAGGATATGAGGTGAGATCTCTGATATTTATGCAACTGTTCAAGGTATTGAGGTCTCTGTGAACAGAGATCTGTTGGAAAAACTATACAAGCTGCCGTCTGATGGCCTGAAAATGGAAGAACTTGAGACCTTCGGTTTGGAAAGCCTACTGTCTGCCTACTGGCAACTATTCACGGGTGATGAGAATGCCAACAACGTTCACCCCTCATGCCACAAGAAAAATTTCACCCTGTTGTATGTGTATCTTCATGACTTCTGTTGCCGGGTAGTTGAGAACTGGACATGAGCTTTCAGAATGTGCACTGATCTACGCTTCAGAATGATGGTAGCCATCATGTCTGGAGAGAAGGTAAACTGGTGCCAAATACTGCTGAAGAGGATTCAGGAAGAGGCTGCCAAACCTGAAACTGCCAAGAAATCTTCCGGACTCATCTTAAACTACATCCCCACCCACTGCGAAGTGAAGCAATCTGCCGATGCCAAGAAGATTGACCCTGTAAAATTCAATGGTGGAATGAAAGTTACCGCGTTCAACAAATCGCCCCTGATTGCTAAGAGGCCGCAACCTCATAGCATGCCGATCTCAAGTGACCCGAGGGACGTCACTGTGAGAGACTCGAGTGAGGAAAAGAAGAAAAAGAGGAACGCCTCTGATATCAAGTCACCTCATGCTGTAGAGAAGAAGTAAAAGAAGACCAAGAAGTCTTCTAAGGCCGAGGCTACAATGACTACAACGGTCACTGTAGATATTCCTACTGCTCCTATAGCTGAACCGATCCCACAAGGCGCAACCCCTATGGAAGAAACAGTTGCTGCTGAAACAGCAAATCCTGAACCTATGGCGGCTATGACGGATGACCAACTGCTTGCCAAGTTGGAAAAATCCGGTGAGTCAGCTGCCCCTTTGGAGCCGAAAGCCGCTACTTCTAACAGGGTACCCACCCCTGTACGGAGTCCCTCTCCCCACAGAGTACCATCCCCTGTTCGAGATCCCTCTCCGAAACAGGCTCCCATATCTATTGAGGATCCCATCCGCACGGTAGACCCAACTACTGTACGGAGTCCCTCCCCAACTGAGATAATAGATACAACCCTCCTCTAGGTTCAAATCAAAGAAGCTTTCGAACGCTTCAAAATTTGGAAGTCTTAAAGGGTCGCCTCGTATGACACCCTGTACCATTGGGCCGACTGAAAGAATGAGGAAGTATTTGCTCTGGAGGTCAAGGATACCCAGAACGTCGAAGTCCTGATCTGCTGGGAGGATCACTTTTGCCGCGAGCTTATCTCTGACTTTTACACGACAAAAGAAAAGGCTAGACTCAAATGGAACTCACAATTCTAGTGACAAAGCTCCATCGACCAGCCACCACTCCGACCCTGACTCGGACGCCGACGATTATGCCCTATAAGCCGGTCTAAGGATCAGTTGTGAAGAGGCCAGTAAAGGGGAAATGGCCAAATTCATGAACCAACAGGGTCAGGGGACATCTGATAGACAACAGTCCCCTCCCTCGCAAAAGGAAGATGCTCAAGAATAGCAACAGGAGGAATCAGTCCCTCCTGTCACATCTGAAGAGCAACCTGCTCCCCAACAAGACGCCCAGACTATCCTGCAACCTGAAAAAGCTGCCTGCGCCATCCGCGAAGAGGATTCAGTCCCTCTTTCGAATCACGCGGAAGCTGAGAGTCGGCAGGAGGATTCAGTCCCTCCTGTACTTTCGACTACCGGTGAACAATCCAAATAGGAGGAATCAGTATCTCTTCTCTCCAAGACTGAATTTGTAGCACATCCTTTCGAATATCCTGCTTCCAAAGATCCCGCTTTCGAAGCCCCTGCCTCTGAAGATCCACTCAAGATCCCCCTGCATCTCCCATCTATGTTAGCTCTAAATCCGATTCCGATGATGGTTTATTACCAGAAGACAGACCATGACGACCCTGTCATCATGTGGTTCTTCATCAACTTGAAGGGCCTGAGGATTCTAAAATTGCGCACACTGGCTCCCCGCGCACTGAAGCCTGCATCGAGCAACTCCAGGCCATCGGTCGACAACCAGTATTCTTGTAAGACGCCGTAAAAGCATTGTATGATGTCGGAAAAGAACTCGACTGGATGCGAGAGACTACCCAGGATGAGCTCCCCGGACTGAAATATGCTATCAATGATGTGGAGGACGCATTCCGCCTGATGCCTACAGCATTGTGGCAGACTCTCAACCAACTCAAGCAGCATCAAGAGAAAATCCTAAGGTAAGAACAGGAGAAGCTCAGGATCGCCGAGGCCAAAATGGTTGCCGCCCTTCAATAGACCGAGACCAGACTGACTGAGCACGATTATAAGATCGATGATCTATGCTTAGTAGTTGGTAATCTGGTTCAAAGCGTCAATGACCTGAAGACCAAACAAGACGAGTCTATGAATCTCCTACAGGATGTTCATACCAAGGTATCAGATATTGATGATTCCAAAAAGGGGGGAAGAGTCCATAGAGGCTGCCCGGAGATGGAGAATGGAGAGAGAGAGAGAGATGGATGCAGCAGTGGAAGAAATTATTGTTGCTGTGATTAGACGACTTGCCTCACCTACAAGAGGATACAGGGTATCCGGCTCTCGACCAACATCCCCTCAAAGAACAATGTAATTATCGGGATCGAGGTAATTACTCCCTATCCAACTGATGAAGTCCAGGCACCAGAAAGGTGAACGAATCACCCACCCAGAAGACTGGACACTTGCTTTTGATCAATCCCCAGAAGGAAGAAGCATTTATCGGGATCGAGGTAATGACTCCCTATCCAACTGGTGGAAAGGAACTGCAAATGATCCTGACCGGAGGCCTTGGAGGCATTATTAGTATATGAACTACCCTGCCTGCCTTTTCGCTGTATTTGTTTCTTCTGTTGGCACGCCAACGCAATATGCTTTTTTTTGTATCTTTACTTTTTCAAGAACTTGTAATTTTTCCCACCTGTATCAATAAAACTTATTTTCTTGAAATATGACGGCTCGTAATCCACTTCTACTGTTTTTATTATTTGATTATGTAGTTTCGCTATTTTTTTCAACAAGTACAAACTTGTCAATACTCAAAGCTGTAAGAATTTGTCTGTGAATAGTTCATAGATTAAGTTGTATGCAACTTAGTTTTTTCCCTGTAAGATTGTGCCTACGTGCCAATCATAAGATCAGTTGTAATACACTTAAGTCCTGTAGGATTTTTATTTTTTAGAACTTGTCCGCGAGCAGTTCATATTTTTAGACTAAGTTATGAATATCAGATCAATCGACAGAAGACTTGAAGACGGCCTCTCTGTATCTAGAAGAAGGCATCTAGAGGAAGTTTTGGCATTATCAAAAAGGGGGAAATTATTAGGATAAATATTCCTGTTTTGATTATTGCCAATGTACAACAAAGAAGTCTTAAAGAAGTCAGAATATCACTAAGTATGGAAGCTGTTAGGATTCCTCATACAGCCCATCCATATAGCAAAGAGATCTTCGACAGAGTCCATCCTACAGAGTCTACTTCATACAGCAACAAGAGAGTACATTGGATACAGCAGTAAGGCTATAGGTGTTTTATTTAGGAAAAGTAAAATACATCCAACATGACTGATAGAATATAGCTTTAAACCGTTGAGATAAACATTATTTATTCATAAAGTATTCACGGTTAAAAGCATCATTTATTGCTGATAGTACAACATTTAATGCAGCTGGAGAGAGACAAGTTTAAACGCTCTGAAGAGCATTTAATGCAAATACAGAAAGGATGCCTGAAGCATCAAATGCGACCTGCTTTAATTCAAACATTCAGCAGCCACCAATCAGAGACGTCAACATCTCACCAACCAGCAACAGTTACATTTACAATGGATACATTTTCAAGATTATAAATTCCCCCAAGCTAGATGACTTAAGACACAGAAGTTAATCATTATCGCGCATACTCTGACAGATTACTCTAACATTCTAGCGATTACAAGAGCAGTATATTTCGTGAGCATACAACAGTATCCAAGCGAAGAAATATACTAAGTCCTCAACGCAAACAGCACAACATACAGTGATTGTTCATCAAAGATAAAGCTGCTGTAAAGAATTGTTCTACCTTTACCGTTGAGATTATCACTAGCCCTGTGTGGACTAAAGATCCTTGCGTATTCCGACCTGTGTGGGAAGAATAACATTGAAGATGAAGCTTCGATCTGTGTGAGAAGAAGCGAGTCGAAAGAGGTCAAGCCAATCTGTGTGAACGGAAGAAGTCCGTGTATCAATATGTGTGAACGATACAAAGACAGGTTTAGTTAAAGTCACGTAGTTGTATACGTAGCGATTTTAATAAACTCTTTACTCCTATGTGGGGGACCAGTGGACGTAGAGGGGTTTACCTCGAACTACTTTAAACTGTGTGTTATTTACCTTATGTCTTTACTGTTTCCATTCTACTGTGATTTATTAAGTATACATTGTTAAACCGTGTACGCATCAAGTAAATAGGAGAACACTTAGTTGCTGTATTTACAGGAACTCACTAAACAGACTTCCGCTATGCAATTAACTTTAAAAATCATACAACTTATTATATCTTTACCATGTAAGCTGTTTACTGTATACTTTGTGGCCAACACATTCATATTCAAGCTTTTGTTTTATCATTGTGCCCGTTGGGTTTTTAATTCTAACTGACCGTAAAAGAGGTTGGCTAACATCTACTTCGACCAAAATGCGAGCAAAAGCCCTTTGTTTGTTGTAGGGTACACTCATCAGTGTGCATAGGTTTTCCTATAACACTGGCCAGTTTCCCCAATACCTTTTTACCCCAGTATTGCAGTGGTAGTTGATGCAGCTTTATCCAGATATGTATCACAAACAAGTTCTCTTGTGTCAAATAAAAATTTGATGTCCACCTTTTGAGTATCACGGGCTGATTTTTCAGTGAATATGGCCCCCCGATAATACTAAGTCACATTCTTCAGCTGTATCAAATGGTGCTATAAAAAACCCAGTATCATATTGATGAAGAGTAGGATAATCTAGATCACACCAAGCACCAGCAACAAAGTTTTCCATGTAAATAAGGGAATGCTCGGCTCCTATAACATACATCACAAGAGCATGTTCTCTTTTCTTTGTTGCCTTAGCAATATCATCATCAGATAGATTTGTTGACGTCTGGTTTGGTCAACGTCACGTGTGCTGATTAAGACGAATGAATCGAAGACACGTAGAAAGTAAAATAACAAAAGGGAAGGTGTTTGATCACTAAATTTTATTAATGACCTTTTTGATAGAATAGAACCGAGCAGGATATTTTATGCCGGTCTATTTGGATGCTTGTTAATTACAAGTCTTACTTTCTTTTTTGGCGATGATTCTCTTTTCTCTCCTTTTTTCTCTCTTTTTTCTCTCTCTATTATAAATGCTTGAAATCCAAAGATCTGCTTTCACTGTACATTTCTTCTATATATAGACAACCTGGGACAATGGAGAGGTGACAGCTGGCGAATGTCTGGGGAATATGCCCAAAACACTTGTCAGTCTGCATTTATGCCCAGGACACGTGGCGGCTTTTAAGGAGCGCCTTGGGAAGGGGCGTGATTGCATGCTTTAATTGGCATGCGGGCCTGCTTTGCCGACTCTTGGGGGTGTTTATCCGATGGGGTCGGTCCTCGGGTCTCCCGCCGTTCAAGTCGGCCTTGTTGTAATCTTGAATCCGAGCATTTTCGTCCTCTCTCTGCTCGGCCCTCCCGGATCGGATTTCGGGTCGGCCTTGGCGTCGCCGTCCGGTCCGGTTTTTTGTGAGCCTGGGAGGAAATCGGGTTTTTTGCCCGGTCCGACTTTAGGTTCTGCTCGGTCGGTTTAGTTGTCTTGGTGTGTCCACGTGGATCCCAAGTCGGATGGGCTGGCAACAAGATTAACAAACTTATCATTGTAATCTGTTGCAGGCTAGGGAAAATATTGCTCCTCCCAGGAAAAAGTACGGACAGAACTAACATATGAAGAAAAGTAAGATAAATTTGTGACAAAAATCAGCATACACAGAAAAGAAAAAAAAAACTACTGCATTTTCGGTGCTATCTATGAAAATAAAAATCTATCTACATCATTTGATGCATTTAAAATCTGCCTAAATCAATAAACATGAAGAGTAATCTAAAAATAAAACAAAAATTAATAATTACAATCAAGGAAATATATTTTTTATTTTGGTGTTTCTTATCTCACAAAGACTTCTCTTCGAGCACAAATTTATTATCCAATGCAAGTTGATGGGGCTTGAAAATTTGGTGCCCTATAAAAATTTGGTGCCCTAGACGTCTGCCTAAGTGGCCTCCATCTAGAGCCGGCTATAACTCTTGCAATAAGAGCTTCCCAATGGTAGAGCCAGTCAGTCGGCCGGACCAATCCAGCTCGCTCTGTTTCGACCTGGACCAGTTAAGTGGGTCGGTCTGGGCTAGCCCGACCCAGGACCGACCCAACGCACTATAAAGGTGGGCCAGTTTCGATTTAGATTTTTCCAAACCCAGCTCATCCCAACCCAACCTAGCGCATCCCATGACCCAACCGACATATTATTTATTATTTTCAATATATTTTAAATATATAATAAATAAGAGTGGTGTTATTAACACAACTTCTTTTGTTAATAACAAACCATGTCCCAATTTTGTTATTTTTTAACTCACTTTTTATGTAAATAATTAAGAAAACATACTTACAAATATAATAATAAACCAGAGAAAGTGGATTAGAGGGGTGTTATTAACTGAAAGGAGTGTGTTAATAATACAACCCTGTAATAAATTGTAATGTAAACTATAATTTTATTTTTGTACAAAAAACAATTAATATAATTTAAAGCGTTTAAAATATATATTTTTTCTTTTTTTTATATAAATATATCCAGCCAGACCCGGAATCCGTCCAACTACGACCCAGTGACGCCCATCCTATTAATATTTATTATTTTGTATATATTTTAAATACAATAAAATATCATAGTATAAAATATATAATTTTATTTATTATAAAAAATAATATTTTTTAATATAATTTCAAAAATATTAAAAAATATCTTTTTTATCTAATATAATGGACCGGTGTAGCCCGAAACTGGCCCAACCCAATAAAAACTACTGTTCTCAGCCCAGTTCAATAATTTCCAGCCCCGGCCCATCCCGGTGACCATCTCTACCTAACATTATATGTTATCAAAGTTTCGGTAGCTCTAAAGAATTGGTACGGGGCTACGAGTGGCTTGACAATCATTTGTACTTGGCCTCATACCGACTTTTAGGCATCAATCTGCAAAATTGAGCATATATTCATATTTCGATCGTCGTAACAAACATTTTGTTGGTTCTGTGAATTTTCAACAATGAAAATTACAATAAAAAATTACAAAGAAAGACAATTTACTACAATTCTAGTAAATAAAAATCACAATTTGGCAGAGGCGAGTAGGACTCTTTCTGTAAGATCATTTTGCCCCCGTATAAGGGCAGACGGGTTAGGCAATATATCCCCAAGATACAACTGCTACACGTTTCTGACTTAGGTGCTCTCCAAAACTCAGACTCCGGTGAACGTTCAAGTGCTGGAAACTGGGCACGAGAAGCAAGAAAGAAATATGATGCAATATGTAATATGCTTGTATTTCGTTCTGTTATTGTGTATGAAATGAAATGCATAAGACCCTCTTTTATAGGGTCCAATTCCACTCCATCAGGTGGGGAGTTAAGATATATTAAAGTCTCATTAATTCTCTTTACTCCTTCAGCTGAAGAGTTACCTTCATAAATAGTCTCATTTAATTCGGACGTTTCATTAAGAAGTGTGAAGAGTCATATTCCAGAAGCTAAGTTCTTAACCTGCCTCATATCATCCGATACCAAATATCAGCTGGGTTTTTCTTGTAACACCCCCAAAACCAATCGGGAATATTACAACACCGTGGGCCCCGCGCCGAACCCACAAGGCTGAAAATCATTTTCACAATCGTTTCAAACACGCCAGTAGGCCAAAGATGTTATTATATTTCAATCCTCAAATAGTCTCCAAAAATCTATCTTTCAAATACCGTCATAAAAATCACATTTAAAATTTCAATGCCAAAATGCCAAAACTCGATAGTTTCAAAATGTTCGTTAAACCACCACTTATATACCAACAAAATAGTTTAGGGAATCGGTTTTACGAAATAAATCCAAGTTTGCAAAATACCAAAAAACCATTTTTGAAGTGTAAGATGCAGCGGATATAAACGTAGTTAAAATACATTTACAGCGGAATATAATTAACAGTCAAAGTACATGATTCTCAAATACATGTCATATCCAGTATCATCCGGGAAGCTCGTCTCTTCACGACTGTTGCTAACGAGATCAACAATGCCTGAAAAATAGGTCACACGACGGGGTCAGCCATAATGCCCAATAAATAATCGCAATTACATAAACATAAATATTCGTATGTTATGCATCATGAAAATGATAACCCCAAAAATATAATCTTACCACCTCTTGGTAATCCAACGACAATTTGATTCTCGCCAATATATCGAATATTATCTCAACATCACATCACTACGGTACAATACTCAAATACTCATACTTCTTCATACATGATCTCCATGTACAATTACTGTTGAAACGTACCTCGATCCGAAGTCCATACTCAAGCCATCAATACAGTAATCCAAAATACCTTATTATTTCAGATGTCATTCTAGCCAAGTACCTTTGAAAAATATGTATTATATTCCAAACATTATAAAAAGTCAAGCATTGTGATATTCCGGACATATCACCAAGTTACAAAAATGCTCATGATTAACCGTGGACCCGACCATATGTGAATCCCTCCGAGGCCCCGTCGGACCCTCCCGGAATGGTTAACCCCAATGTTCGCGGACCAAACCATGCATGGATCCCTCCGAGGCCCCGTCGGATTCTCCCGGAGTGAACATATACACTCTCACTCAAAAGAATGCAAGACTTCCAAATACAAGGAACTATAAAACATATAATCAAAGTACTTGCTAGATTTAGCCTCCTCAATCAACACCTACCACTCCATATCATCACAATTTCATAACTATTAGCTTTATAATCCATATCCAAACCAACAACATAAACTGAATACCACAAACAACACTAAATCACAAAAACATACCTCAATATGCATCCCTTCCAAATGTATACCATCGACCAAATATATCCAAAATCTCACCAACACTAACTATATACTACAATGCTCATAGAACTTCAGTTATTCATTCATCATTATGCAATATAACACAAAATACTTATGAAATGCGAATGAAATTACTTATCAAAACACTATAATTGAACAAGTAATAACTTGTCTCAATGTCGATACGACGAAGCCGAATCTGCCCAGTAACGTGCAGCAGCAATAACTCACGGTCTAGAACTCCAAATCACGATCCAACCAGTCAAAATGAAGGACCATGAATCGGGAACAATCTGTCCAAAATTCAGTAAAATCAGACAACGTCTTGCCCTTCATCGAGCTATTCAATCACGGCTGCTCCAAATACGAAAGAAAACCACGATCTAATCAAAAGAGACTTCACTATATGATAAATTTCTATAATCATATAGAATTTCTTTCTTTTAACTCGACGCCCTTGTCTACATAATTCTCACCTTTCTCACCACTCTCTTTAAAGAGAATACAAGAAAGGAATTTAATTTGAATCAAATAAGACTAAAGTGTATTACTTGGGTGTACTTGTAAGAAAGACACCAAGACTCGTTATATAGAATAAAAAGGCTTTCTCCCTTTGTTCCTAACTGGTGTGGAATGTAAATACATTCTTATAGCATAAGCAAGGCTTCTCATCTTTATTCTCAACCGATGTGGGACAAAACACATCCTTCAAAACACAACTACTGTCCGAGAGCCATAACTCTTACTAACAAAATCCAAATATAATCTCCACCATTCATATTATATCAAACTATTTGGTAAATAACATATCCAAAATTGAGCACAATCCAACGGTTAAATCTTCATAAATCTACAAAATACCGAGACTTCTCAATATAAATTCGAAAAACAGGAACCTCTCGTTCTTTTAATTATTACGGTCATATTGTACATCCAAATCCAATCTCCATAGTCCAAAATAGACTTTACAGTGTTTAGAACTGACTGCCAAAATTTCATATTAATCCGATAGTTGGATTTTTATGAATTATGTCTGTAACACTGCTGCACGGGTGAATGTTCGTTGACGGAACTAAATTCCTGCAAATAATTTCCACTAATTCGACCATAACTTTCTCGTCCAAACTCGGATTGACTCACCATTTAGACTATTAAAAAGCTAACTTGATGCTCTTTCAAATAGTTAAGTTTCACAATTTTTTAAGTTTCTAATAATCAGTGGTGATTTTTCTAACATTCATTGGATAATTTATCGGAGAATACAACGTTGACCACCGCCACATTCTTACCAATAATTATTCGACGAGATTAGAAAATATTATCCAACATCTTAAACTTCATTCACTCAAAATTGCGAAAATACATTCTTCACATCAATATTCCAATCATCGATAAATATAATTTAAAAAAATTCGAGATATTATATTTCTCAGGTGAGTTTTCGTACAGTGAATATCAGCTGGGTTTTTCTCAGGTGAGTTTTCGTCCACTGAATATCAGCTGGGTTTTCAACCTTCAAATATCAACTGGGTTTTTCTCAGGTGAGTTTCCGTCCACTGAATATCAGCTGGGTTTTTCTGAGGTGTGTTTTCAACTTCCAAATATCATCTGGATTGTTAAACTTCAAAATATGAGATGGGTTTTTTAAACCTGGTTGATGACATTTGACTTGACTGCAAAAAATTAATATAGTTACAGCCCAAGCTACCAAGGCCCAAGTTCAATTGCCAAGAACCGAGACCGAGACCGAGACAGTGCTGGCGCCGAGCCGAGCCGAGTCGGCCGACGGGAGGCGGCGGCGTGCGTGTGGTATTCGCATCGTTGGCCCACTATAGTGTATACTAGTAGCTTGTTGAACTACTCATGCACCTTCTTACTAATAAACTAATCAAGAATGCTTTATTTTTCCAATATGAAATAACTTTTCATGCTCACTTTAACTTTTCATCATTTCAATTAAGTGGTCAACTTTAATCATTTATTTCTCATTTACCGGAAATCGATTTTGAGAAAAATAAAATCCTACGTTCATCTTCTCGAAACGCAGATTCACAATTTATTATTTAATTTTCAAAAATTAAATATTTTATTATTATTAAATTGATTTAAGTTTGAGTCAAAACTCATTTTCCTAAAACAAATTTCCAACACAATTTAAAGTAAAATTACACGATACATTGAAGAAATCTTCTTGAATGATTCAACTCTTCTTCTCTCTTGAAAATATCGGAGATGATTTAAATTCTAATCGATAATGGGGAAGACGTTGATGTTTGCGAGAAATCCTGATACTTTTTCAAAAAAACAAAACAAAAAAAATTCACAAATTATGCTTTTCACCTCAAAATTTTATAAAATTTGCAATAAAATCCAAACCATCACAAAACATATAATCAGCCGAAAAAGTGATTATGAATCATGCAAAAACCAAACAAATAAATAACAACTGCAATAATATTTCTTAAGCTTTTTAAATTATTTAATTTATCGATTTGTTTATTCGGCCCTCACAACTACGTTAATCGACCACTCTTTTTCTTCTTTATTGATAAAGCAACATACAATGCTAAAGAAGTCAAGAGCATTGTTAAATGTTAAATTAACACACTATTAAAAAAAAAAAGTACTACACATTATTTAGATATTACATCCGCACTTGCCGCAGTCCCTAGATATTACAATTCATCATTTGTAGCTTTTGATGACAAATTAGTGTCTGTGCAGAGGGCCGAGGTGGCCAAGTTTTCCAACCAAATCTCGTCGGCTACTACTGAGTTGGTGTCGTTGTTGCGGTGCCATGTCCATTTGGCGTGGGTGTTGTTAAATATCCTCAATCGTCCATGTCCAAAGCTTGGTTCGCGGTAAATTGAGATTGAGGGCTTCGGGTTTTCGAACCTAATTAACATTGTTTGTAAACACAAACAAATATCAAACATTAGCTATGTCCAAACAATAATAATAATAAATAAGATGAAATAATATTTTAACTTATTTAGCTCGTATTCGCAATATAATTAATTAACTTTCTCGATAACCTATTGGTTTATTTCATTGGCAATATTCACATAACTCGTCTAGTACATTGAGATATATGTGATGGATGTGTCTATAGAAGTATAATATTAGATGTACACTTACGACATAGCAAGACCTTCTCTATTTCCGCCATCACCAATAGTCACGTGCACAGGACCACAATGATCAGCCTTGTTATCATTCACCCTAGTCTGCAATCAAACCAAGTTTAATTTAAAAAATATCGGAAATTATTCACAAATTATATTAACTCCTCACAATTAATTAACCAAGAAAAAAACATCAAGTGCCACTCACAAATCTTTCGTATGCATGAACATGTCCTGCAAATACCACATCAACCCGTGCATTGTACAACATCCGCTCCATGGCTTTTCTCATGCCTTCTCCCTCACCCCTATGCGCATAATTCGAATTGTACCACGGTGCATGGACTAGTACAAATATCCAAGGTGTCTTGGTTCGGTCGACCCACGCCAAGTCAGCCTGTAGCCAATTATACTGATCAGAATCAGAATCGAAATCCGCATAAGACCCGAGCATGATAATGTGGGCTCCTGCCACATCGAACGAGTAGTACAAGTTCGAGGTGGACCGGCTTTCTTGGTGGGGCATTAGCCATCTGGCATTGTAAGCCTTGAAACCATGCGGGTAAATAATTGGGAAGATTTCAATCTCATGGTTTCCTTGAGTGACCATCCAAGGTCTTGTGCTAGAAGAGGGCTGGACCAGGCGCCCAAATGAGTCCCATAATGGTTGTTTCGTATCAGCATAAGATAGATCACCGGGTAGAAGTAATACATCATAGTCTCTAGCATCAATATGGGCCAAGGTTGATGCAGTCCATTCTGTTTGTCCTAGGTCACCTATACAATCAAACATCAGCAAGTATTGAATTATCAATCAAATAAATAAAATAAAGTTATATACATCTAGTTTGAAAATTGATCTTATATTTCATCTCATAAATACTTAAGAGATCTTTAAAATATGCTTTGAGATCTATATAATCTAAAGTTTTGGTTCATAATGAAGTTAATACTACACTTATAAATTACGAAAACCTTATTATGGTTTGGTTTTGTCTTGATTATTATTTGGTAAAGACTCGTCTGATAGCTGATCAGGTCCAAAGCTCGTAGCTACACGCCGTATTTTTTTTCTGATCAATTGTTGTTTTGAAAAAAATAGTTTTTACCCTAATCGTCTTTCTCAAATATTATTATAAAATTTTAGGCAAAACATTGTTCTTATAAATAAGATAAAAATTAAATTAAGTAAAATTCTGTCATTTTTATAAATAAGAGAAAATTTATTTATTTAATAATTTTTTTTTTCATTTTTACATCCTTTTGAGTTACCAAAATTCAGAGTTTTTTTTTCTTTTTTTTTTTTTTTTTGTGTGTGTAACTAACTCCCATATATGTTTTTTTTATTTCCTTCGATATAGCCGAAAAAACAGAGGTGCGAAACCAAAATATAAACAAAAAGAAAAAAGAAAAAAAAAAAGAGGCAAAAATCAAGGCTTTGCTTGTAAATTTTCTTTTTTCAGTTTTCGCTGAACTTAAAAAGGAATGCTGAACCGCACGCAAGAAACGTAAAAGAAACAACATATATTCAAAGAAAAGGGGGCCAGCGGCCGCCGTACACCACCACTACTTACCGGCGACAGCAAATTCGACCGGAAAAAACGCCGGCGGCGTCCGGAAGCTGAACTCCGGGCCACGACCGCCACATCTGTAGTAATAAGTTGTGTTTGGCTCCAACGGCCCGATCCTGACGTGGTGGATTTTCCCTGAACTATAGAAGAAGTAACTGTAGGAAGTGCTCTCTCCGGTCGCCGAACCGTCGTAATTTCCCGGCGACTTCCCGTATTCAACTGTCGATTGAACTTTTTTATCTGAAGTAATCCACGATACCCTCATATGGTCCTTCCCTGCTAGTGAAATATGCACCTGAAAATTCGAATCATCAAAATAAAATATAGAAAAAAAACATATGAAAATTAATTGTACCCATTGCATGACTGGTTACAAGGTGACCTGTTGAGGGTCTGATTCGGACTGGTCATGTTGCCGTAAAATGGGTGGCCGGGGATCTGGACGGGTATATTCCGGTGAGACCCGGCTGGTTGTGAGAAGCAAGAGGAACAAGAGGATGAGGTGTGATAACGGCAATTCCATTTCCCAAACATATAAATGTAATATTGTTTTATAGTAATAAATAATAATGCCATTTAGTTGTATACTATTTAGGATGCGGGGTTTGGTTTGAAAACTTTAGAAAAAACTAACAAAATATTGATATTCGTAGAAAATTGCATCAGACCGTCCAATTGTAGCGAGAGTTGTAAATTAAATGATTCGAGTTCGTTTAACTTAATTCGAATTCAAAAAATTTGAATTCAATTCGAACAAGATATAATTGTATTTGATTCAAATATTTTGAATACTTAAGTCGTTTTTATATATAATATTTTATATATAATAAATAATATATGTATATTTACTAATGTAGTTTTATTATATAACATACACATATATATATGTATAAAATATTGTTTATAATATATTTATCAACTATACTTTTATGATACACAATATGTTTATTATATTTATCTGTACCTATATACTTTGATTACTCAATTGGAAAAATACAAAACAAAATATATTTCAAATCGAATCGAATATATTCGAATCAATTTTTAATATTTGAATATAGTTTCGAATTGAATCTAATAGTTTGAATAGTTTTACGAATACGAATAAAATACAGTGATATTCTCTTCGATTCATTTATAATCCTAACTGTAGTTGATGTCTGATGGTACGGTACTTGTAACTTTTTTGATTTTTAATAAGGATATTTTTTAGTTTAAAAAAGTAATATTTTGTAACACTGTACACTTTAAAAGAGTATTGTAAAGATATGTTTTATATTAAAAAGTATCATTTTTTATGTATTAAATTTTTCATATTGGATTTGTTCGGTAGTGACAAATTTATGATAACCTTTCCGACAGTAACCACGGGGTGGGATCCCCTGCAGTGCACAGCACCATGCTGTGCACTGCCGTCCGTCGGATGGGGCACACACACACACACCCGTGCGGGTGTGTGTGATCGGAAAGCGAGTGCACGGCGTAGTCTTTGTGCACGTAGAGATCCCTGCCCCACTAACCACACATTGTGAGCCAGAAAGAATGTACATTTTTTTAATATTTCTTCATCCTGTTATATGCTTTCCAATTAAATTTTTTTGGTTAAATTATTTAATTTGACTATAAATTCATAAAAATGTGATAATATTAAAGATAGATTCTTCACTAAATATATTATTCTTCTTATATAACTTTGTATTTATAAAATTATTAATATATAGATAAATTAAAAGTATTTTAATTTGACTACAAAGTGATCAAATAGAAAACTCATGGGAGGAATAAGACTGCCCTGCTTGTGAACAAGTTCATAGCCATCATCACCTTACAAAATTCTTGATACCAAAATATTAATTAGAACTTGCCCAAACTTTTAAGAGAACTTACATTAATTAAATTTGCATAGCTTTAAAATATACTAATTCCTTTTTATATTAATAAACTTACCATGTCAATATTTTAGTAAATCGCCAAGTACATATAGTGGGTGTATGATACGGAATCAATCGTGTCAAATGCAGAAGACGAAGTAAGGATTGGCGTAAATGACCTTACAACACGCCATGCACAGATCACTACGTATTTAGGCGAGAAAACGGACATAAGATGTGGAGTCTCGGTCTCGGCCGTGTCATGCTATGCCGAAAGGTCGACAATCGGCCGGAAAATGTCCAAACTGCCGGAAAAATCACCACCTGCCGGAAAAATCACCACCTGCCGGAACTGGCCGAGCGCTGCTGACCGAACCCGGCCGTGTCGTCCGACACGGCCCGTGCCGAGATATCCCGGATAGTGAAATCTCGCTGCCGACCGAACCCGACCGTGTCATCCGACACGGCCCGTGCCGAGATGTCCCGGATAGTGAAATCTCGCTGCCCGACCAACCCGACCGTGTCAAGCGACACCGCCGAGTCACACTCTTCCGGATAGTGAATTCTCGCTGTCCGACCAACCCGACCGTGCCATGCGACACGGTCGAGTCCTGCCAAACATGTGCGCTCGCACATGCCGCCGCAGCCGTGCCAATCGGCACGGCCCGTGTCCGACAGCCAGCAAACTCCCATTATTGCTGATTTTTTTGTGTTTTTGTTGTTTTCCCTCCCCTCACATGTCATGATTAGACTTACATGTTATGTGGGGTGACTTGTAACTATGTTTATTGTGTGATTCCCTCCCTTTGATTTGATTCCTTTGTATTTTATCTTGATGTTTTGTTTTTCATTTCAAGATCATGTGATCTTGTTTTCATCCCTTAGTTGTTTAGAAGACTACACTTCTATAAGTAGTCTTGTTCATGCTTGTATGAAACATGGTATGTTGAAGAAATAAGAATACACTTGTGTTTTCTTGGTGAATGCTTTTCATCGAAATCTTGATTATAATTCGACGCGTTTTCGAGTTTTAATCCAATCGATTCTCAATAGGTCTTGAGGAAAGATTATCTTATCAAACTATAGGTCTAGTTTGATAAATCATTCATATCGTTCTTGTTTACGTAAGCCGAATTGCCCTACTTTCGGTTATATCTTACGAGTGTTATACATATTCGAGTGTTGTGAGGATCAATTATATTTCCGCTGCATTACATACGAGTTTACGTCCATTTTCATACGTAATTCATATCATTAGTGGCATCGGAGCCCAAGGCTATTTCCTTGGCAATTTCATTAAAGATTTCTTGTTCTAAACTATCTCTTTAATCTTGTTATGGATTTCTCCAATCCCGATTTCTTGATGAAACTCCGGGACGCACTAAGCGGTCTACCGGAACCACGTATGCAAGCAAGACGCGGAGATGACGCACGTCAAATACACCATGCGGATGAGTTTAAAGTAAACGAACTTCCGGAGTTCGTTGGAGGTACCGATCCCGAAGCTTATTTAGAGTGGGAACGGAAAATTGAACGCATGTTCAAATTCAAAGACCTTAACGACGAGAAACGTTGCAAATATGCAATTCTCAAGTTAGGGAAGGGTGCTTCTCTTTGGTTCGAAGGAGTAAAGACGCGAAGAACTCGGGAGGGAAAGGCAAAAATCTGTTCGTGGGATTCTTTAAAAGAAAACTTCGTAAGAGGTATGTGCCAACATCACATCGGTTAACCTTATACCGGAAGATTGCCGATTTCATGCAAGGCAAACTAAGTGTCGGTGAATATATTGAAGAGTTCGAAAGTTTGGTCTTGATGGGAGAGCTAGAAGAAAACGAAGAGCAAAAGATGTCACGTTTTTTACGTGGCTTAAACAAAAACATAGCCAACACGGTGGAGTTATACCCATATGAAGATTTCGACACTTTATGTGGATTATGTATGAAGATAGAAGCCCAAAATAAATTGAAGTTTTCAAGGCCCGAATTTCCTTCCAAATTCGGGAATCCAAGTGCCGGTTCAAGTTCGGGTACTAAAAACACCACACCAAGTCATGTCCCTGTCACGGCACCTAAGGCTCCCTACGTACCCAAGGAAACAAGTTTGGCGAAGGTACGATGTTTCAAGTGTCAAGGATTTGGCCATTACCAAAATGCATGTCCGAAAAAACGGGTGGTGACACTAAGAGAGGCTCTTGAGGTCCGGGAAGAATTATTGGCCGAGGACGAAGAAGAAAGACTCAGTGACGTGTTTGACGTAAACGCCGAAGAAGAAGAAGAAGAAGAGGAGTGCGAGGCTTACAATGCTCCGGACTATGACACGAGTCTAGTCCTTCGCACTTTACAAGTCAAGACGGTTTCGAGGGACACGGAACAACGAGATCAAATATTCCACACCAAGTGTCAAATTAAAGACAAGTGGTGTAGTTTGATAATCGATGGAGGAAGTTGTACGAATGTTGCTTCAAGCGAGATGGTGGCGAAGCTCGGAATCGTCACTACTACTCATCCGAAACCATACGTGTTACATTGGCTCGATGATGGGAATAAGGTGAAAGTTTCGAAACAAGTACAGGTCGGATTAACTATGGGATCGTATGGTGACAACATACTATGTGATGTACTCCCGATGGATGCATGCCACATACTTTTGGGACGACCGTGGCTATTTGATAGAGACGTTTTGCATCGAGGAAGGAGTAACGAATATGAATTACGGGATAAAGGCAAAAGGATTGTGCTTAAACCGATGGCACCTCAAGCCATTCGATCGATGAGTTCTAATCAAATGGAGAAACCGACGCTTACTATGTTTGCTAGTGAGAAAGAAGTGAGACACGCTATTGACGATGGCGAGCGTGTGTATTTATTGATGATTAAAGAAACACAAGATGTTGACGTGATCGTGCAAGGCAAGAGAGATATCGATACCTTGCTACGAGAATTTGCAGATGTCTTCCCGGAAGACTTACCGCCGGGTTTACCACCCTTACGTGGGATTGAACACCAAGTCGACCTTGTACCGGGTGCATCACTCCCTAACAAGGCCGCCTATCGATGTAACCCCGAGGAGACAAAGGAGTTGCCAAAATAAATCGAGGAGCTAATGAACCGCGGGTACATTAGAGAAAGTTTGAGCCCTTGTGCGGTTCCGGTTTTACTTGTTCCAAAGAAGGATGGGTCATGGCGGATATGTATAGATAGTAGAGCCGTGAACAACATAACCATCAAATATCGGTTCCCAATTCCGAGACTTGATGACATGTTGGACGAGTTGCATGGTTCGGTGATTTTTTCGAAGGTTGATTTGAGAAGTGGCTATCACCAAATTCGCATGCGGGAAGGAGACGAATGGAAGACGGATTTCAAGACAAAACATGGATTATATGAATGGCTCGTCATGCCCTTTGGCCTTACAAATACGCCAAGTACTTTCATGCGATTGATGAATGAGGTACTTAAGCCGTTTTTGGAAAAGTTTGTCGTCGTATACTTGGACGACATCTTGAATTATAGTCGATCATTGCAAGAGCATACCGGGCACTTGAGGAAAGTCTTCGAGATCCTTAAGGATCAAAAACTTTATGGGAAAAAGGAGAAGTGTTCGTTTCTAGTCGAGAGTGTAGCCTTTCTTGGCTACATCATTTCCAAAGAAGGAGTGTCGGTTGATCAAACCAAGATCGAGGCGATTAAATCTTGGCCTACGCCCAAAACCATCACGGAAGTCCGATCCTTTCACGGACTTGCTTCATTTTATCGGAGGTTCATACGATACTTTAGTACCATTTCTAGCCCGATAACGGAATGCTTAAAAAAAGGACCGTTTGTGTGGAACGGGGCTGCCCAAGGGGCGTTTGAAAAATTGAAGGCGAGAATGTGTGAAGCACCTATCTTGGCTTTACCCAATTTTTCACAACCTTTCGAGGTAGAATGTGACGCAAGTGGAGTGGGTATTGGGGCGGTCCTCGTCCAAGGGAGGCGGCCAATTGCATACTTTTCGGAGAAATTGGGTGGGGCTCGACTCAACTATTGTACTTATGACAAGGAGTTCTATGCCATTGTGAGAGCTCTTGATCATTGGAGCCATTACCTTCGGCCGAAACATTTCATCCTACATTCGGATCATGAGTCCTTGAAATATATTAACGGCCAACAAAAGTTGAGTCCGAGACATGCTAAATGGGTGGAATTCTTGCAATCATTCCACTTTTCATCGAAGTACAAAGATGGCAAGAGCAACGTTGTGGCGGATGCTTTGTCTAGACGGTATGCCTTACTCTCTACTCTTGACATTCGGTTGCTTGGGTTTGAAGCATTGAAGGAGTGTTATGATTAGAGATGTTAAACGGGCTCGGGCCCGTAGGGCTGGCCCGTTTAACCCGCCAAAAAACCGGGTTAGGGCCGATATTTCCTAGCCCGTTTAAATCCGGGCTTTTTTGGCCCGGACCGTTTAGCCCGAAGCCCGCTAGGGCTAGCCCGAAGCCCGATATATATATATACACACTATATTAATATTATATAGTGTGTATATATATATATATACACACTATATTAATATTATATATATAATATATATATATACACACTATATTAATATTATATATATAATATATATTAATATTATATATAATATATATTATTACTGTATTTGTTAATATAGTGTGTATATATATATACATAAAAGTGTATTTTTTGTTATATTTATTATAGTATAGTTGTTACTATATATATAAAATATATTGTTATATTTATTATTTTTTTACTATATATATAAAGATATTTAGCCCGTTTAGCCCGTTTAGCCCGAAACCCGTTAGGGTTAGGGTTAGGGCCAATATTTCCTAGCCCGTTTAAATTCGGGCTTTTTTAGCCCGGACCGTTTAGCCCGAAGCCCGCTAGGGCTAGCCCGGAACCGCTAGGGCTAGCCCGTTTAACATCTCTAGTTATGATGGAGATGTGGATTTTGGTGAGGTTTTCATTCGGTGTAAATCGGGCCCATTTGGAGAGTTTACGTTGCAAGAAGGATTCCTTTTCAAAGGAAATCGCCTATGTTTACCCAAACACCCGATTCGGGAATTATTAGTTCGGGAAGCTCACGGTGGAGGCTTGGCCGGTCATTTTGGTTCGGCCAAAACGTTGGAGGTCCTTAAAGAGCATTTTCATTGGCCGAAGATGCAAGTGGATGTACACGACATAATTAATAAGTGTGCAACATGCCATATTGCTAAAAGTTCATTCAAACTGGGAGTATACATGCCTTTGCCAATTTCGGAAAGACCGTGGGAAGATGTATCAATAGATTTTATTGTTGCTTTGCCTCGTACTCAACAAGGGAGAGATGCTATTATGGTTGTCGTAGACCGATTTTCGAAGATGGCTCACTTTGTGGCTTGCCACAAGATGGACGACGCGAGTAACGTCGCCGATTTGTATTTCCGAGAAATCGTACGATTGCATGGAGTTCCAAAAACGATTGTTTCGGATCGGGACTCAAAATTCCTTAGTTATTTTTGGAACACCTTGTGGAGAAAGGTGGGAACCAAACTACTATTTAGCACGTCACATCATCCACAAACTGACGGTCAAACCGAGGTGACCAATCGAACGTTGTGCACTTTGCTACGTGGTCTTGTGAGCAAGACACAGAAGGATTGGGACTTGAAACTTGCACATGCGGAGTTCGCTTATAATCGTTATCCTACTCATGCCACGGCACACTCTCCGTTCGAAGTAGTTTACGGACTAAACCCATACATGCCGTTAGATCTAATTCCATTGCCAAGTGACGAGTTAGTGCACAAGGATGCGGAATCAAAATTGAAATCGATGATGAAATTACACGATCAAGTACGTAATCGAATCAAGGAAATAAACGAGGCTTACAAAAGAAAGTCGAACAAACAAAGAAGGCCGAGATTGTTCGAAGTTGGTGATTTGGTTTGGTTGCATTTGAGGAAAGAGCGATTTCCAAATAAACGTAAGAACAAATTAATGCCGCGAGCGGAGGGACCGTTTAAAGTAATCGCAAAGGTGAACGGCAACGCATACAAATTAGAATTTCCGGGAGATTATGGGATTCATGCAACCTTTAATATTGGGGACCTTTCGCCTTACATCGATGATGACGGAATTTCGGAATTGAGGACAATTCCTTTTAAAGAAAAAGGAGATGATACGGAATCAATCGTGTCAAATACAGAAGACGAAGTAAGGATCGACGTAAATGACCTTACAACACGCCATCCACAAATCACTACGTATTTAGGCGAGAAAACAGACATAAGACGTAGAGTCTCGGTCTCGGCCGTGTCATATGACACGGCCTGTGTCATGCTATGCCGGAAGGTCGACAATCGCCGGAAAATGTCCAAACTGCCGGAAAAATCACCACCTACCGGAACTGGCCGAGCGCTGCCGACCGAACCCGGCCGTGTCGTCCGACACGGCCCTGTTAGGAATATGCCTTTGAATGCCACTCAGAGGATGAGAGAGTGAGAGCAATTGTATTGTAATTATGAATATTATATTTAATAAGGCAATTATTATTTCTATATTATTGTATATCACTGGCATTGTGATTTGGTATATAGAATAATAGTCCTTGCATTTGAGAGTGAACATTCTACTCCTTATGGAGATAAGGAGATAGGTACTAGAAGTGTTTAGAGCTCGAATGCTTAACAAGTTCGCAAGTCGATAAAACTTAACAGGAGATTAAGTTTTAATAAGACTTGTATAACTGATGCTAGGACGTGTGCACGTCTTGATAGCATAGTTATAAGTATATTGGTGGGACCAGTATACTCGAACACGACTCATACTCGATTCAGTCACACGGTATTCACTCTCAGAGAGTCGATGACGAATCGAAAGGTTGTGATAGTATACGTGGACCTTTGACTTGAGGGTTCAGTAGAAGATGTGCCTGTGACGTTTAGTTTGTCATTAGAGTAGTTAGACTCATTTGCTTAATTGCTGAGTCGACCTCGAAGTGCGGACTATACGGGCAGGTAGCAGTCTTTGTTGTACGCCAAGAAAGGATTCTATCTCCTGTTAGTGAGCAGGCGAATGTCCTATACGGTTAATGGCAAATAAGATCATAAGTCTTTGGCCAAAGCATTATGATATAGTCGTATTAGATACACTATTAATCAGTCGGTCTTGATTTGCATTAACACATGTATAGAGTTTAGTCAACAGTAGGGTTTGACTTTATCGTGACCCGAAGACTTGACCGGCACATCTGATGAAGGGTCTATACGTATATAGTATTCACGACATAATGGTTCTGGAATGATTCGTTCATTCGTTCTCAGTCGGGGTTTACAGTGCGGCTTGCTAGGCTGGCTAAGTGCTGTCCGCACTCATTGGTTCCTCCCAATGCCGGCTGAGACGAACCTACGGAGTCGCGCAATAGGATCATTGATGGATAAATATGAATTAATAATCTCTCTTATAATATTAGATATTAGTGATTTATCGGATAAATCAAATAACGGTCTTATGAATTGTAAGTAGGTTAGTGGGTGATTACTTTAATTTATAAATTATATTTCTTAGAGAAATGTATATTTGTGTTTGATATAACTAATTAATTGGATTAATTAATTAGTATAAACACATTGGAAATAAAACGGATTCGTTTGACGGACATCCGATTCACGAGGGATTCGTTTGACGAACATCCAATACACGAGCCGAATTAACTCGGCCCGTTTCTTGGAAGATTCTCTATAAGGCCCCCCCTCCTCTCTACTTTGTCTCTCTCTCATTATATTATATACTTGTTGTAACACCCCAAACTAGGCGGATATTACAGTGCCGTGGACCCCCGACTGGGACCCACCAGGCGAATGAAAATGAATGAATTACACAAGTAAATGTAGTACCGAACCACATTACAACATCAATTACTCCGATGAGGAGTTTTATACAACACACCCAGGATGATACTGAATACAAGTATATTTTATATGGAGATAAAATATACAACAATGAGTGAAATGAATATTCAAACGGAATGTCTGCAGCGGAATAGATGAAGAAAACATAAGTGACTGAATAGACTGGGGCCCCCCTACTAGTATCACTGGGACTCCTCGCCGTCACCGTGCTCTCCCCGTGCCTTAGCCTTGCCATGACCTGAAAAACAGCATCCTCCAACGGGGTCAGTTACACAGAACAACAATCCTCAAGGGTTGAAAATACACAATCATGATATATCTGAAATTATGAATTATCCTGTCGAAACATACGCAATCAAACATGCTATATGAATCGACTATCAGTACGGCTCAAAGGAATGGCGCCACACTACGTCCGGGATGGAAATGTGTCCGTGCACAAGCCACCAACGAGTATCGATCGAATACACGTGTGGTCTTGTACCTGTCGATCTCACGAAGCCATCAACTCGTGTGCAGTCGATGTGAGGCCACCAACCAACACACGACTATAATGTGCCCGACATGAAAATCCTACACATACCAACCGCACGCCAAGATGACCCTAATGCCACAATATGACAAAAGTGACAACGAAAATGAATAATGACTCACCAAGATTAAATGATGGTGAAATGAATGATAGCTCAATGAAATGATCGGAACCGTCGTTCCTTATGACTGAGGTGATTAATTGACAATGACAAATTTTGATACGATTAATACAATGATGAATGAGTTACGATTATGAATGAACAACAACAAAAGGAATGAATATCCTTTTAACTGAGTAAGAATTAACTTACTCAATACCGATGACAATGTCCTTCCACGAACAACGTCCTAAATGAAAAGTCGGTCGCTCGAACAACCTTGAACAACAACAATTACCAACAACCGATCAATACACGAATCAAATACGATCATAACCGACCCAAACGTCGATACAACAATATCCGAACTCGTAGATGTACTCTAACGAAAACGTTGAGATACTCGTTGGTTAAAACCAAACCCAAATTATCGAACCAACTCCAAAATGATTGATTCAAACCAGCACAACATTATCAATGACATCAATAATCTCATGGAAATCCACAATTCAAGTCTATAATAACGACAATCGGAAATCCCCAAAATAACCGAAGTCAACCCCAAGGGTTCTTGAAATAATTCCGAAAATAACCATTAAATCCGTAAGAATATACTTATCCAAGGTAGATAATCCATATCTAACATATTCCAATGATAATCCAAGCTTACACGAAGAAATCGGAAGGAAAAACCCAAAAATCCAAAATTCTAGATCCAAGAGATTAATACCTTTGATTCGATGTGATGAAGATGATGAAATGATTATTAACTCGAAAGATGAGCTTGCAGATGATGATTGATGAATACACCTCGAAGAATCCTCTCCGAATCGCTCAAATCGCCCAAAATTACCGAAGGAATGAAATGAGATGAATAAATGACGAACTCGACTAAACTCCCAATTTATAGTCAGTCCGGTTAGCGTGCGCTAGCCATGCGTAGCGTGCGCTAACGAGTAATTTGGGTAGTCCGGTACCTTTGTCCGAACACGGTAGCGCGCTACGTACCTTTGTAGCGTGCGCTACGACCACACTACTAGCGTACGTAAATGCTCATAGTTAGCGTGCGCTAACGAATAATTTGATGCCCAGTACTGGAATCCAGAAACTGCCTGTTCTCTGATCTGACCTCGATAGCGTGCGCTACAACCATTATTTAGCGTGCGCTAATATATCGGTTGCGTACGCTAACAACAACACATAGCGTGCGCTATGAATTAATCGATGCGATCCGGTAGCCGGACTCAACTCGATCCGTCCCTAGCGCGCTACTCCACACATATAGCGTGCGCTACTACAACCGTTAGCGCGCTACTTACCACTCGTAGCGTGCGCTACATAATCTCACTGCAGTCCGGTACCTTACGGGTGCGGCCAGCAACCTTAGCGTGCGCTAAAGGCCGAGTGGTAGCGTGCGCTACCTATACCCAATTAGCGTACGCTAAAAGGAGTATGTAGCGTGCGCTACTCCTCACGCATTTCATAGCGAAAATGACAATGATGATAAACACGTACGAAACTCCAATCGATTAGTGATGAATGACGATTGATACACGATACAATTACTCCGAATGATGAATACCATGATGAATATGAGTGACAAATGATCAATAATGAGTGAAATTCGAGTGATAATGTTGAATGATAAATCTTGAATGATAATTCTTGAATTACAACCGGGTATTACATACACCCCCTTAAAAGAGTTTCGTCCCGAAACTAAGGGTCAAACAATTCGGGATAACTCTCCCGCATACTATCCTCGGTTTCCCAAGTAGCCTCTTCGACTCCGTGTCTAGACCACCGAATTTTAACCAAAGGAATCGTCTTATTCCTCAAGCGCTTGATTCGCCGCTCTAAAACTCGTATAGGGCGTTCCTCATATGAATGATCATCGGCAATCTCGATTTCATCGAATGAAGTATGTGACTCGGTCGGCAACATACTTCCGAATCGAGAGACATGAAACACATTATGAATTCGGCTCAACGCCGGAGGTAAAGCCAATCGATAAGCTAACTCGCCCACTCGATCCAAAATCTCAAACGGTCCAATGAATCTCGGACTCAACTTTCCCTCTTCCCAAAGCGGAAGATACCACGACTCGGGGATACCTTGACCAACACATGGTCACCAAATTTCGAACTCTAATGGTCGACGGCGGTTATCTGCATATGATTTCGCCGACTGAGCGGTCAACAAGCGACTTCGATCAAAGCTACCTTCTCACGGGCGGCTATAAGCATATCGGGCTCGGTGCCGATTGATTCGATAAGTCGTCCCAACACAACGGAGATCGACAACGCGACCATACAAGGCCTCGTAAGGTGCCATCTTGATCGAAGCATGCCAACTATTATTATACGTGAACTCGATCAATGGTAGTTGGGCTTCCCAATCGTCTTTCAATCGAGGACGCATGCCCTCAACATGTCCTCTAATGTCCGAATGGTCCTCTCGATTGTCCGTCTGACCGAGGATGAAAAGCGATGCGAGGTTAAGTGAGTTCCCATAGTACGATGGTGATTTCCAAAATGCGACACAAACCGTCCGTCATGATCGGAAGCGATACTTTTAGAGTACCGTGAAGTGGACTATCTCTTTAATGAACAACTGGGCAAGTCTCTCGGGACCCCACGTATCCTTGATCTCAAGGAAATGAGCTGATTTGGTTAAGCGGTCCACGATCACCGAGATCGTGTTCACGCCACGACGACTCGTCGGCAAACTCGTGATGAAATCCATAGAAATGTCTTCCCACTTCCACTCGGGAATAGGAAGAGGTTTCACATACCCTTGTCGATGTTCAATCTTAACTTGTTGTGAGTTAAGCATCTCGAAACAAATTCTGCGACTTCTCGCTTCATATTACTCCACCGGTAATTTTGTTTCAAGTCCTTGTACATCTTACTAGACCGGATGAACGAGAATAAGGGTAGCATGAGCTTCTGTCAAAATCGAGTTTTTCAACTCGTCATTCGCGATACGCACAACCGATTCTTAAACCTCAAAAGTCCATCCTCGTGGACCACAAATCCAGGGCTTTCCCGAGCCACATCCTCACGGATGCGCAACAATGATGGGTCCGAACCACGATTCTCTCGGATTTCCTCCTCGAGTGACGATGAAATCTCTAACATACGAGGCCCCCGAACTCGAAGCCGGACCTCGATCTCGGTTCTAAGGAATTCTGCTGAAGCTCCTTCGAATCTGTTAAACGGGCAAGCATATGCTCTGAACGGACTTACGACTCAAGGCGTCGGCGACGTTCGCCTTGCCCGTGGTAGAGGATCTCGATATCATAATCTTTGATTAATTCCAACCACCGTCTCGACGCATATTTAACTCCTTCGAGTAAATGTATACTTTAAGCTCTTATGATCGGTGAATATCGGCATGTAACGCCATAAAGATAATGACGCCAAATTTTCAAAGCGAACACCACATTTGCTAGCTCCAGTCGTGGGTCGGATAATTAACCTCGTAAGGTCTCAATTGCCGTGAAGCATAGCGATAACCTTCCCGTTACGCATGAGTACACATCCGAGACCACGTCCAGGATGCATCACTATAAACCACAAATCCTTCCGTCCCTGCGGCAAGAAGAGTACAGTCTTGACATTAAGGCTCTTGAGTTCCTCAAAACTCCGTTGACACGCGTCGGACCACGTGTATTTCTTATCCTTCCGCAAAGGTTCGTTAAGGGTTGAGCGATTCTAGAAAATCCCTCTACAAATCGCCGATAATAACCCGCTAATCCGAGGAAACTTGGATTTCCTTAACGTTCTTCGGAGGTAGACAATCTAGAATAGCCTCCGTCTTCGAGGGTCGACACGAACTCCGTCGATGAAATTACATGTCCGAGAAAAGTCACTTGGACATCCGAACTCACATTTGGAGAACTTCCCATAAAGTTGTTCTCGTCTCAACACGTCGAGCACTGATGAAGGTGAAACTCGTGTTCCTCCCGATCACGAGAATAAATCAAAATGTCATCGATGAAGACAACAACAAACCGATCCAAAAAGTCGATGAAAACTTCGATTCATTAACTCCATGAATACCGCAGTGCATTAGTCAATCCGAGCGGCATAACCACAAACTCATAATGACCATAGCGTGTTCGAAACGCCGTCCTCGCGATGTCCGACTCTCGGATCCATGGCGATGATATCCAGACCTTAAGTCGATCTTGGAAAATCTTGAAGCTCCTGAAGTTGATCTAAGAGATCATCAATACGGGGTAAGGGATACTTGTTCTTGATCGTCACCCGGTTCAATTCCCGGTAATCAATACACAAGCGGAACGACCCATCCTTCTTCTTGACAAATAACACTGGTGCTCCCCACGGGGACGCACTCGGTCGAATATAACCCTTCTCGAACAATTCTTCAAGTTGGCTCTTTAATTCCTGCATTTCGGTCGGGGCCATCCGGTACGGTGCCTTCGATATCGGGGACGTACCAGGCTCCAACTCAATCGTGAATTCCACATCCCTCTGTGGAGGCAAACCAGGTAACTCGTCTGGAAAAACATCGGCATATTCCTTCACTACCGGAATGTCCGTCAACATTACTGATGATTTCTCGGTTTTGGTCATATAGCACCAATAACCGACACCTCCCTGATTGAGTAATCTTACTGCTTTCATCAAATTAATGACTTTACGAGCAGTAGGGATTACCTCATCAAACACACCTTCGACTCCATCGTCTGAAATGATATTGACCAAACGCTTTCGGACACTAATGATGGCATCATGACGATCCATCCAATCAATACCCAAGATGACGTCGTCTCTCGGCAAATCTACTACGATTAGGTCCGCTGGCCATACACGACCATGAAGTGAATCGGACAATTCGAATCTCACGAATTCGACAATTCGTCTACCATCGGGTAGGCGATGACATAAGGCTCACAACTAGTAGCACTACCCAGACGTAGTCTACTCAAACATGACTCGGAAATGAATGAATGCGATGCACGGTATCAAAAAGGGTACACACGAGGTTGAGATAGAATATAGAGTGTACACGAGATCATCAAGACCTCGGATCGTCGGTCTTCTTCATCTCATAAATTCGGGGCTTGGCCCCGAACAGGACGCTCTGTCTGATAGCTCTGCTCGCCTTTAGCTCTGTCGTCTTGAGCAGCCGCCGAAGTGCTTTGATTACGCACCATTGAATGACACAGGGCTTGAGATGGCCGGAGTGGGTTTAGAGACCCTACGGCAAAAACGGGCCCTATGCCCAGCAATCCCACATTTGTGGCACGTGATGATCGCCGGACACTTGGTGCTGAAATGACCTGTTCCTCACGGTTAAAGCAGGTGATGGCCGAGCGGCCGCTCGCGGCGAGATTCCGCGGGTTTAGACGCCGTGGGAGGTCGTTCAGAAAAAGTAGAGCCCGCACGTGGTTTCTTGAAAGTGGCCTGACTCCCGTCAGACTGATTACGTTTCTTGGACTTCTTGCTAGCGGATGAGGGTTGTTGCTTAGCAATTTCCTTAGCCGTAAGCTCGTAAGTGAGCTTTCTCAATGAACTCGTCAGTGGCACAATTATGATTAAGCAATTGTAGCCGCATACGAGGTTTGACCTCTTCTTTGAAATACTTGATCTTGTCCGCTTCGAGTGAATGATAGATGAGGCGACGGAAGAAGTTCTGAAATTTTCGGCGATGGCGAGAACATCATCATCCACCGAAAGGTCGGGAGTGAGTAATTCCGACAACTTGGCCTCTCGAGTGGGGCCGGATAGTACCTCTCCATCATGAGAGTCTTGAGCGATCCCAAGTACATGATCCGTCTGTGGGCTTCAACGATAACCACCATGAATGAGCGCTCTTACCGAGATAGTAAGCCGCAAGAAACTTTATGCCCTTCGGGGCAATCCACCATAGCAAATAACTTCTCAAAATGCTCAAGCCAATGAACAATATCCGCGGCTCGGATGAGCCCTCAAAAGTAGGTGGTCGCGGCGAGATATCGCTAATGATATAGCTTACACCTCTCTTGCCTGCGAGGTGGCGGCGGAGGAGCCTGCTGATTTTGATTGACGGAGTTATGCATCGTCTCCATCAATGAGCCATCCGGGTCATTTGGGCCATCATGCCCCGCATAAAAGCGAGTGGGTCAACCCGACACCCTACGTGGCCGTGCCCTGCACGACTCCCGATAGTGAATGATCGCGTCGGTGAATGAGTGGCAGCGTCGCTGCTCGATGAATTAGCATTATTCCTCGCGTTCGCGCGTGTATTCACACGAGTTCTCGGGATTCGGCCCGCTCCACGGCCTCGTCCTCCACGTCCTCTGCCAGGCCTTTCCATACTGAAGTGGAAAGTCATATGATGATTATATATCTCGTATGAGTATCACATTATGATTATATTATGAAATGATGAAAATGAGCATACGCGCTCAAATACAGCGATTACATGAATGATTAACTGAGGTGACATGATTATCTGATGAAATTATTGAAATGATTATCTTGAACAATTTAACAAGATTGATGATATGATCTTCAAGATCAACAACTGAGTAATGAAATGAATTGGGTGATTAATGAGTTAACATTATCGACTTGATCCCAATTGAAATTGATGAATGAGGATTGTTAACTGATGAATTATGAATGAATGATTATTGCCAGAAATTGTACCGTGGCATCAGAAATCTTACAGTTCTTGGTCTGATTGGCTCGGCATTTGCACAGGTCACACGTGACGCGAAAGTCCAATGATACTAGTCTGATGACGATGATTTCAAATGAGACATGACTTGGAGGGTAGTATTCAAAACCACGCTCCGATACCAACTCTGTAACACCCCAAACTAGGCGGATATTACAGTGCCGTGGACCCCCGACTGGGACCCACCAGGCGAATGAAAATGAATGAATTACACAAGTAAATGTAGTACCGAACCACATTACAACATCAATTACTCCGATGAGGAGTTTTATACAACACACCCAGGATGATACTGAATACAAGTATATTTTATATGGAGATAAAATATACAACAATGAGTGAAATGAATATTCAAACGGAATGTCTGCAGCGGAATAGATGAAGAAAACATAAGTGACTGAATAGACTGGGGCCCCCCTACTAGTATCACTGGGACTCCTCGCCGTCACCGTGCTCTCCCGTGCCTTAGCCTTGCCATGACACAAAAAGCAGCATCCTCCAACGGGTCGATTACGAACAACAATCCTCAAGGGTTGAAAATACACAATCATGATATATACGAAATTATGAATTATCCAGCCGAAACATAAGCAATCATACATGCTATATGAATCGACTATCGATGCGGCTCAAAGGAATGGCGCCACACTACGTCAGGGATGGAAATGTGTCCGTGCACAAGCCAACGAGTATCGATCGAATACACGTGTGGTCTTATACCTAATCAGTCTCACGAAGCCATCAACTCGTGTGCACAGTCCAATGTGAGGCCACCAACCAACACACGACTATAATGTGCCCGACATGAAAATCCTACACATACCAACCGGCACGCCAGTATGACCCGGAATGCCACAATATGACAAAAGTGACAACGAAAATGAATAATGACTCACCAAGATTAAATGATGGTGAAATGAATGATAGCTCAATGAAATGATCGGAACCGTCGTTCCTTATGACTGAGGTGATTAATTGACAATGACAAGTTTTGATACGATTAATACAATGATGAATGAGTTACGATTATGAATGAACAACAACAAAAGGAATGAATATCCTTTTAACTGAGTAAGAATTAACTTACTCAATACCGATGACAATGTCCTTCCACGAACAACGTCCTAAATGAAAAGTCGGTCGCTCGAACAACCTTGAACAACAACAATTACCAACAACCGATCAATACACGAATCAAATACGATCATAACCGACCCAAACGTCGATACAACAATATCCGAACTCGTAGATGTACTCTAACGAAAACGTTGAGATACCCGTTGGTTAAAACCAAACCCAAATTATCGAACCAACTCCAAAATGATTGATTCAAACCAGCACAACATTATCAATGACATCAATAATCTCATGGAAATCCACAATTCAAGTCTATAATAACGACAATCGGAAATCCCCAAAATAACCGAAGTCAACCCCAAGGGTTCTTGAAATAATTCCGAAAATAACCATTAAATCCGTAAGAATATACTTATCCAAGGTAGATAATCCATATCTAACATATTCCAATGATAATCCAAGCTTACACGAAGAAATCGGAAGGAAAAACCCAAAAATCCGAAATTCTAGATCCAAGAGATTAATACCTTTGATTCGATGTGATGAAGATGATGAAATGATTATTAACTCGAAAGATGAGCTTGCAGATGATGATTGATGAATACACCTCGAAGAATCCTCTCCGAATCGCTCGAAATCGCCCAAAATTACCGAAGGAATGAAATGAGATGAATAAATGACGAACTCTGACTAAACTGTCCAATTTATAGTCAGTCCAGGTTAGCGTGCGCTAGCCCTTGTGCGTAGCGTGCGCTAACGAGTAATTTGGGTAGTCCAGTACCCACTGTCCGAACACGGTAGCGCGCGCTACGTACCTTTTGTAGCGTGCGCTACGACCACACTACTAGCGTACGTAAATGCTCATAGTTAGCGTGCGCTAACGAATAATTTGATGCCCAGTACTGGAATCCAGAAACTGCCTGTTCTCTGATCTGACCTCGATAGCGTGCGCTACAACCATTATTTAGCGTGCGCTAATATATCGGTTGCGTACGCTAACAACAACACATAGCGTGCGCTGTGAATTAATCCAGTGCAGTCCAGTAGCCACTGGACTCAACCTGATCCGTCCCTAGCGCGCGCTACTCCACACATATAGCGTGCGCTACTACAACCCGTTAGCGCGCGCTACTTACCACTCGTAGCGTGCGCTACAAATAATCTCACCTGCAGTCCAGTACCTTACGGAGTGCGGCAGCAACCTTAGCGTGCGCTAAAGCTGAGTGGTAGCGTGCGCTACCTATACCCAATTAGCGTACGCTAAAAGGAGTATGTAGCGTGCGCTACTCCTCACGCACAGCTCGCAACGAAAATGACAATGATGATAAACACGGCACGAAACTCCAATCAGATTAGTGATGAATGACGATTGATACACGATACAATTACTCTGAATGATGAATACCATGACTGAATATGAGTGACAAATGATCAATAATGAGTGAAATTACTGAGTGATAATGACTGAATGATAAATACTGAATGATAATTACTGAATTACAACCGGGTATTACACTTGTGGGGTCTTGTGAGGTGTAGAGATGCTTTTAAAAGCATCTTCTACATGTGAGGCTTGATGAATTGCGAAAAGAAAGTCTTTTCAATCATAAAGTCTCCTTCTTCCTTCCCCAAGAGTTTTTTTTTTTTCGTTTTTTAGAGAGCTTCAAGAGTGAAAAAAATTTTCTACAGCATATACTTGATCTTAGAGACAAGTTATTAGTAGAAAAAATCGAGAGAAAAAATTCCTACACGCTTCCCTAGCCGCATTCTTAGAGAAAGGAAGTTTCCTGATTTTTCCGTCAAGTTCCGGCGTGTGAAGTAGAGGCACCTTGCTTTAGGTGCTTGGAACGAAGGGCTCTTCATCATCATCATCATACGAAGGTTTTTCAAAGACATCATAGGTATGGGACTTTGATTCCTTGATCTTCGTATTTTTCTTTTCGTATATACGTTACTTGATCGATCCTCTTAGGGATTCCGTTTATTCTTCCGCTGCGTTTATTTTCTGTGGAATCCCAACAGTGGTATCAGAGCGAGGTCAAATATATCGTATATACGTTCATCTTTGCATTTGGAATGTTATTTGATGATGTTTATGATTTAGAATCATAATAGATATAATCGAAGAAATTTAATCGTTCGTAGTAAGTCAAGTTTTGACTATTTTATGTGAATTATAAATCTGAAAAATTTGATTTTTGTTGATTTATAAGTTCTTCATGAAGTTAAGAAACTTTTTCGTTTTGGAAGCGAGACGAAAAAATGAGAAATACGGGGGTTAAACACGAATACCGCACGAAGACGTGCCGGCAGTGACTTGGGCTTCTGCTGGCCGGCGAGAGTGACTCGGTAGGCTCAGTAGCTGCTCGGCCAGACTGCCGGCGATGGCGAGAGTGACTCGGTCCAGGCGGTTCTCGGGTTTTCGGCCCGATTTTGAATCGGGCCGTTGGTGGGCCTGATCTGGATTTTACGGGACTCCATTTTTGTGTTTATATTTCGTTGTAATAATTTCCGAAATTTAAATTGGATTTAATTGGATTTAATAAAATATTTGGAATATTTTTTTTATTAAGGAAAATTATTAGACTAGAATATTGTTTTGGCCGGATTACTTTGAACGGATTAAAATGACGATTATAAATATTAATTTGATTAATATTGTAGAAATTAAATAGATTAATTTTTATATTAATTGGATTAATATATTAATTGATTATTTAATTTCATTTACTGTTACATGTTGTATGTAATGCCTTATGTGATGGTGATATAGCTCGTGGACTTAGTTGTTGATTTGTTCGATTCGATATGGTTGTAAAGGCCGTTTTGAGCCTATTTATTTTTACTAGAAAATATGTATAATATGACGTATTGTTCAATGATGTAATTATTCATATGACTATGACGAAGGCCGAAGACGACCGACTAGAAGACGAAGAATCAATACTGTATTTTTTTTTCTTTATTTGGCTTGGCCCAATACTTAGGAAAAAGTACTCATCTCAAAGGAGAGGAGGTGATATCTCTGATATTTATGGAACTGTTCAAGGGATTGAGGTCTCTGTGAACAGATATCTGTTGTAAAAACTATACAAGCTGCCGTCTGATGGCCTGAAAATGGAAGAATTTGAGACCTTCGGGTCGGAAATCCTACTGTCTGCCTACTGGCAACTATTAACGGGTGATGAGAATGCCAACAACGTTCACCCCTCATGCCACAAGAAAAATTTCACCCTGTTGTATGTGTATCTTCATGACTTCTGTTTCCGGATAGTTGAGAACTGGACAGGAGCTTTCAGAATGTGCACTAATCTACGCTTCAGAATGATGGTAGCCATCATGTCCGTAGAGAAGGTAAACTAGTGCCAAATACTGCTGAAGAGGATTCAGGAAGAGGCTGCCAAACCTGAAACTTCCAAGAAATCTTTCGGCCTCATCTTGAACTACATCCCCACCCACTGCGGAGTAAAGCAATCTGCCGATGCCAAGAAGATTGACCCTGGAAAATTCAATGGTGGAATGAAAGTCACCGCGTTCAACAAGTCGCCCTTGATTGCTAAGAGGCCACAACCTCATAGCATGCCGATCTCAAGTGACCCGAGGGACGTCACTGTGAAAGTCTCGAGCAAGGAAAAGAAGAGAAAGAGGAGCGTCTCTGATAGCAAGTCACCTCATGCTGTAGAGAAGAAGAAGAATAAGACCAAGAAGTCTTCTAAGGTCGAGGCTACAATGACTACAACGGTCACTGTAGATGTTCCTACTGCTCCTATAGCTGAACCAATCCCACAAGGCGCAACCCCTCTGGAAGAAACAGTTGCTGCTGAAACAGCAAATCCTGAACCTATGGCGGCTATGACGGATTACCAACTGCTTTCTAAGTTAGAAGGATCCGATGAGTCGTCTGCCCCTTTGGAGCCGAAAGCCGCTACTCCTAATAGGGTACCCACCCCTGTACGGAGTCCCTCTCCCCACAGAGTACCATCCCCTGTTCGGGTACCTCTCTGAAACAGGCTCTCATACCTGTTGAGGATCCCATCCGCACGGTAGACCCAACTACTGTACGGAGTCCCTCAACTGAGATAATAAATACAACCCTCCTACAGGTTCAAATCGAAGAAGCTTTCGAACACTTCAAAATCTGGAAGTCTTACAGGGTCGTCTCATATGACACCCTGTACCACAGGGCCGATTGAAAGAATGAGGAAGTATTTGCTCTGGAGGTCACGGACACCTAGAACGTCAAAGTCCTGATCTGCTGGTAGGATCACTGACACGCTTTTAGTGTAACTATCGCAAGTGCACGATATCGTATCAAGTAGTAAAGTGGACTTTTTGAGTCCGGTTTATCGATCCCACAAGGAAGTTTGGTTATAATTTGAATTATACACTATTAGTCTATTTTTATAGATACTATGATAAGTGAAACACACAATTAAAAAGTTTGGTTTAATATTTGCAAAGAAAATGCAATAATAGTTCTAATATTATAAGGAAATAAAAAGATAGGAATAATAATAGATTGATTAACGATAAAATGAAATAGATGGGATTACAAACTTAGTTCGTCATTAGTTATAAAAGATGTATAGGAGATCATAAAATGAATTTACTTATTATGTTGTGTAGATTCGATTTTCCTTAAAAAGACGGTTTCTCTTTCGAACTATAAAACGCCCCTTACATATTGAATCAATCCACTATATTTCTATGTTGATTGGCTTCAATACATAGCATTAGGATTTATGAAAATAACTCAAAGAATCATCTAAGGACTAGGGGTATATTTCTATCCCCTAGAATAACTTAGAGTGAAGATCATTTGATCTAATCAAACATATTTTCTTTCGAAACATATGAAGACCATAAATATCATCATTTATTGGCCAAATAAATAAAGATTGTTAAAACAATGAAAATCACACACAATAATAAGTAATTCACAATAGATCTTTTATACAAACATAAATAACATGACTAACCTTGTTTATAATCCCAACTAAAGGTTACTTAGCCCATGAAGGGTTTATTACACATATTACAAGCTTGTGTGGTCATTATTAGTTGAATCAAGAGAAAGAATTGATCCTATCTCCCTTAGTAGATAAAGGAGATAGAAACAATAAACTCTCTGAACAACATATGTTATACCACACTTACAAAGATCACTCAAGAACACAAGTGTGTTCTTCACACAAAAAGAAAAGTTTACAAAAAATGGAAAATTATAAGATGAATGATGAATGATGAAGGATCTAAGGGGTCTATTTATACACCTAAAGTCATCTAATAGCTCCAAAACTCCAGCATTATTACATTAGATCGGATCAATGCCAGCCATCCCCTCAATAATACACAAAAAGTATAAAAAATTAGACAAATCATAGCAATCTGTCAAGAGTTACGGCCGTAACTAGGGTGACTTACGGCCGTAACTCCTGAATGTTACGGCCGTAACGTGGCTTCGTAAATTTGCTCATTTGAAGCTTTGATAGTTACGTTTTCAGCCCAAAATTCCTCAGACTTTGCGTTTTTGCCCCAGATCTTCTTCGGATGATAACTTTTGATATATAACTCTGATTTTGAATCCGGAAAGACTGCCGAATTCATCTCGGAAAGCCCTACAACATGAATATATCAAAATTCAATAAAGAGAATATTTATTAAACATGTTGTTTCTTGAGTAATTCAGTTATTTAATCCGATCATCATCCGATAAAAATAAAATTATTAAAACTAATAAATTAAAAGTAAAAAATGAGTAGACTAGCTCAATTATGGGTGAATTTTATCGATACAAACTATGGATAAGTGTACAAAACTGACACTTATCACACCCCCAAACTTGAATTCTTGCTAGTCCCGAGCAAGCCTTTTTATTATTCATGCTCCAAAAATAAAAATAAGAAAAATTAATACACACATAAATTAAAATATAAAAATAGAAAAGGAGATCAAAATGCCATTAATAAACAACAACCAGCTTTATACAGTAGATAGAAATGAATCAAGATTCAAAATAAATCTACTAATGTTTTTGAAGTTAAAACACGGTTTTTATTTTGTAATTCCAAAATCAAGGTTTTCCCCCCAAAAGGTTGATTATTTCTTTTCCACTCGTGATACACACGACTCCCTTTAATGGTTGCTCTCGATCACTCGTTTATTTTTCGACTCAATATGAAGAAGAATTTTATTGGCGTCATCAAATATTGTGATTTTCACAAAATTAAGTGTATTGAAATTCAGCTGCTAATTAATTCAAATCTGCTCATAAACTACATCCCTTTTAGTGATAGCTTTCACACCGTTATTTGCTAACGTGTAGCTCTTTTCACTAACACAATTTCTATCTCATTATTTTTTTTTCGTAAAAAGGTGATAGCTTTCACACCGTTATTTGCTAACGTGTAGCTCTTTTCACCTATTTTTACGAGACGCAGCGACTACGCACCAACAACGGTTAGTCCTTTATTTTTCGCAAAATTTAAGACTTCCAAAATTAGGCATTTATTCTTTGCTCAACACTTCTCCTTTTCGTCATTTATTTTTTTAGGTGATAGCTTTCACACCGTTATTTGCTAACGTGTAGCTCATTTCACCAATGACTCCTTTTTTTAGGGAATAGAATATTTGCAGAAAATCATTTTATAGTTAAGCATGAAAAATCAAAAACTCCACAAATTAAGTAAATTTCAGTTTTATTTTTCATCAACCAATTGATTCTTCTTTTCTCAAGGTAACGAATGACTCGATTTTATATGATAATTACAAGGCTTGGAAAGAGAGATTAAGGCTCAAAAATTTTGGAATATACAATTTTTTTTTACCGGTTAAAACGATTTAGAAGCTTGTATATAGCTAATTTATTGGTGTTATGGCCAGATCTAGAAATCTCAAAAATCAAAACACTATAAATATATATATATATATATTCACTAAACCTAATCAATGCCAAATAATAAAAACATACCACACACTACACTAATCAAAACATACCACAATCAAAATCAAAATAAACATCATAGTTCAAAAACCACAAAATAAACACCAAAGTACGAAAACACCCCCAAACTTATACGTAAAACTGTCCCGAGTTTTTAAAAAAAATAAAAGCAAATGAGAAAACAGAAAACTCCCTGAAATTTTAGCTTGTGATCCTCCAGGTGTGTCGTCAGGGATGTTTAGAAAACGGAAAAGCTTTTCAAAGCACTTCTCCGTTTCTAATTGTCGCTCGATTATTTCATTCTGATTTCTCAAAATTTCAGCCTGGGATGTTTCTAATCCCTGAACTCTTTCAAGCAAATTTTCCTCAAAAGGCGTCAACTCATGACCGGCATCCTCCTCGGCCTCATATTCCTCCTCCTCGCTACTATCCTCTTCCGGTTCCAAACGTGCCCGTTTGCTTCTCAACTGAGTACTTCGAAAAATACTACTCCGGCCGTTCAGTCGATCCCCATGTGTTAAAATATCACCCCCTACCGAAATTTTTACTCTCTGGCTCCTGCAAATACCGGTGATAAGGCAGGGGTATGGCATCTTCTGCCTAGTCGGGACCATGCCGGCATAGTGACAAATAGTAGTGTAAATGTGAGTACCCAAATCCATTTTTACCCCTCGGCGGATAGCAAATAAACCTCGCAGGTGGCCAATGGAAACCGTCGTTAGAGTCGAAGTCGGGTAAATACTCCCGGCTGCCCACATCCATAAATACCAAGCATCATCCATTAGGTCCGCCTGGTTGTATCGGGGTTTGATCATACCAATACTGTCATGCAACTCGCTCACTAACGCCCAACGTAAAACTCTATCATCCGGCACCTCTTCATTAGGTAAGATAGAAATGTCAACCGCGTTAGTACAATTAACCCCCAAATACTTGTTAATGACATCCGGTGAAAAATTAATCGATTTTCCATTCACAGTAGTCTGATGATAAGTAGGCGACCCTACCTGCCCAATGGACTTGTTGAAAGAATTGTAAAAGTTTAGGGTCAAGGTCGGGTTACCATTTGGGAGATCGGAAACGAACTTTTCCCAGCCGTTGTCTATGAATTTTTGGATGAAAGGGCTAGTGATTGTGTCTCTATCCGCATCGCCAATGAAATCATCAAGATTGAACAATCTTTCCTTAATGCACTTTGTGTTTTCATTTCTTTGCGGTGGTGCCGGACCTTGAGATGACGAACCGACTTTTTCTTTTCCTTTTGACGATTTCTTCGGTGCCATCCCTGAAATTTAACAAAATCAACTTCATTTCATCACACGACTATAATCATCAAGCAAAACCAATAAAAACATAAAAAAAATTCAAAGATTTTCGTTGTGGCATTTCGTCGGACACCTTGAGTTCATAGTTTTTTAACAAGTTTTTTCTTATTCAAACTCAAATCCATAAAGCCACCACAAATCAATGAATCAAATAACCACACAAATATCAACAATACTCACAAATGAACAAGATTTAATCAACGAATCATACGGAAATAAGAATCGAAAAACAAATATGAAGTGAAAAACTAAGAACTAAAACTCAAAAATAAATAAATTGAAACAAGGATTGAAAGAGAACCTGATGATTATGTGTTAATGTTGATAAGATAATGAATTGTATTGAGGAATTTGAGTTTTTAGAAAGTAGGGATTGATAGGGGGAAAAAATCGCACTGCCGGCCGCTTGGTGTCTCGTCTGTTTTGTGAATGTGTTGCAAAGTCCGTTTTTTTTTAATACAGACGAGTAGTTACGGCTGTAAGATGCTTTCATTTTTCTAATAGGTTTTTACGTTACGGCCGTATCCTTCCAGACTTACGGCCGTATGATGCATTCGTTTTTCGGAACTTGTTTTAGGATACGGCCGTAACATGCAATAGTTACGGCCGTAAGGTGCTTTCGGGAAAAATATAATGGAACAACATACGGCCGTAAGATTAATAACTTATGGCCGTATTTATATACATATTTTTTTTTTAAAATGGTTTTTTTTTAGAAAATTATAATTATTATATATGTGAGAATAATGAAAGAAAGACTCCCTCGATGATATGATCCTTGCTCTTGTTGTTGAATCTTTCCGTGTTACCCCCAAACTTATTTTGCGAAATAATAGAGATTGGGTTGCCTCCCAATAAGCGCTTTGTTTAACGTCCTTAGCTTGACTTCTCGTCAGATTAATTAGGTGTTTCCAGCATTATGATTGACTTTGCTGTCGAGAATTCTTCTCCCAGATATGGCTTTAACCGTTGACCGTTTACTTTGAAACTCCCGTCGGTTGTATTATAAATCTCCACAGCTCCATGAGAAAACACCTCTTTGATCATGTAAGGGCACATCCATCGTGATCGCGGCTTACCGGAAGCAGACGCGATCGTGCATTAAAAAGCGAGAACTTGGTCTCTGTTTTAAAATCTCTTCTTAGAATTCATTGTCATGCCATCTTTTTGTTTTCTTTGTAGATTTTGGCATTTTCATATGAGTCGAGTCGGATTTCATCCAACTCATTTAATCGCAACAACCTTTTCTTTCCAAACAACTGTTCGTCAAAGTTTAATTTTTTATAGCCCAAAAGGCTCGATGTTCAAGTTCTCTTTGGCGGTGTGAGCTTTTCCAAAACCAGACGAAATGGAGACATGCCTATCGGTGTCTTATAAGTCATTACGTAAGCCCAGAGCGCATCATCCGGCTTTTCGACCAATCTTTCCGAGATGAGTCATTTGTCATCTCAAGTATACGTTTCAGTTCACGATTGGAAACCTCGACTTGTCCTTTGGTTTGTGGGTGATAAGAGGTAGCGACACGGTGTTTTACTCCGAATTTGGTCAATAGAGCCTTAACACGGTGATTGCGAAATGAGATCCGCCATCAGATAATAACTCTCGGAGTTAAGCGAGTGAATATATTTTTCTTTAGAAAATTTACCACGACCTTAGCTTCGTTTGTTGGTAATCTGTGACCTCCACCCATTTAGATACGTAGTCTATAGCTACAAGGATGTATTCATTGGAGAACGATGATGGAAAGGGTCCCATGAAATCAATTCCCCAAACGTCGAAGATTTCAACTTCAAGGATGAAATTCATTGGCATTTCATTTCTTTTTGACATGTTTCCATGTCTTTGGCACCGGTCACACTTCGAGACAAGTGTATGTGCATCTTTGAACAGAGTGGGCCAATAGAATCCTACTTCAAGAATTTTTGCTGCTGTTTTTGAACCCCCAAAATGTCCTCCATAGTGAGAGGAATGACATCTTTCTAATACCTTCTCCATTTCTTCTTCCGGTATGCATCTCCGGATGATTTGATCAGGTCCTCGTCTGAACAACAGAGGATCTTCCCAGTAATAGTATTTCAACTCGGAGAAGAATTTTTTCTTTTGATGATGGGAAAAATTTGGGTGAATTATTCCACTAACAAGGAAATTAACGATGTCAGCATACCATGGTGCAATTTGTTTTTCCTGGATATTAGAGATTTGGAACAGTTGTTCATCCGGAAATACTTCATTTATTTCTTTCTCTTGAGCATTGTTTTGGTCTAGTCTAGAGAGATGATCCGCCACTTGGTTTTCTGTTCCCTTTCTGTCTCTGATTTCTATGTCGAATTCTTGCATAAGTAGAACCCATCGGATTAGCCTTGACTTTGCATCTTGCTTTGTCATTAAATATTTCAAAGCTAAATGATCAGTGTAGACTATGACCTTTGATCCCAATAAGTAGGATCAAAATTTGTCAAAGGCATAAACCACTGCAAGCATCTCTTTTTCAGTTGTTGTGTAGTTCAGCTGAGCATCATTCATAGTCCTGCTAGCATAATGGATTACTTGCATCATTTTGTCCTTCTTCTGGCCCAGTACGGCCCCCACGGAATAATCACTTGCATCGCATATCAAAATGAATGGAATAGTCCAATCTGGAGAAATGATGATTGGAGCTGATGTAAGTTTATCCTTCAAAGTTGCAAAGGCCACGTGGCATTCATTTGTGAAAAGGAATGGTGTATCTTTCTCAAGCAAAGAACGGAGAGGTTTTGCTATTTTTGAGAAATCTTTTATGAACCTACGATAGAATCCTGCATGTCCGAGAAAACTCCTTACTCCTTTCACCGAAATTGGTGGAGGAAGTTTTGCAATCACTTGGATCTTTACCTTATTGACTTCAATTCCATGTTGTGAGATTCTATGGCCAAGTACGATTCCTTCCTGGACCATGAAGTGACATTTCTCCCAATTGAGAACTAGATTTGTGTCTTCACATCTTTCCAAGACCATGCCTAAGTGATTTAGGCATTTATCAAATGAATCTCCGAAAACCGAGAAATCGTCCATGAAAACTTCAATGAATTTTTCAACCATGTCGGAGAATATTGACATCATGCATCTTTGAAATGTGGCTGGGGCATTGCACAATCCGAATGGGATTCTTCTATAGGCAAATGTTCCATAAGGGCATGTGAATGTTGTTTTCTCTTGGTCTTCTGGGGCTATTACGATTTGGTTGTACCCTGAATAGCCGTCGAGAAAACAGTAGTAAGAATGTCCCGCCAATCTATCTAGCATCTGATCAATAAATGGAAGTGGAAAATGATCTTTTCTTGTCGTCTTGTTTAGTTTCCTGTAATCAATACACATTCTCCATCCTGTGATCGGTCGTGTCGGTATAAGTTCATTGTGCTCGTTCTCTATGATCGTGATTCCACTCTTTTTGGACACCATATGTACAGGGCTCACCCATGGACTATCTGAGATTGGATAAATGATTCCTGCGTCTAGTAATTTAAGAATCTCTGCCTTCACAATTTCCTTCATATTTGGATTCAAACGTCGTTGATGCTCAATTGAAGGTTTGCAGTCTTCTTCCATCAAAATCTTGTGAGTGCATATAGAGGGGCTTATTCCTCTAATGTCCGCAATAGTCCATCCAATTGCTCTTTTGTGATTCCTCAATACCCTTAGTAATTTCCCTTCTTCAAGTTCGGTCAATATGTTAGATATGATGACCGGAAGTGTAGAGGAAACTCCCAAGTAAGCGTATCTCAAATGTGTGGGTAGAGGTTTGAGATCAAGTATTGGAGTTTTTTGTAAAGAAGGGAGGGGTTTAGCGGAGCTTGTCCCCAGTTCTTCAAAATGTGAATGTCTTCTTAAGGGTGGTAGTGCTTCTAGATAGTTAACTGTTTCGGCCAAGTGATATTCTTCTTCCATGCTGGTTAGAGAATTTGCTATACATGTCTCAAGAGGATCTTTAGATAGAATTTTATCTAAAGACTTGTTCACCATGGCTTCGATTGCGTCTATTCTTAGACAGTACTCATCTGTGGAGGGTTGATTCAAAGTTTTTAGGACATCGAAGATGACATGTTCGTCTTCTACTCTGAGAATTAGCTTTCCTTCATAGACGTCAATAAGAGCACATCCGGTTGCGAGAAATGGTCGTCCCAAAATAATGGGAATATCCTGATCTTCTTCCATGTCAAGGATGATAAAATCTGCTGGAAATATGAATTTATCAACCTTGACGAGCACATCTTCTATTATCCCACGTGGATACTTGATTGACCGATCGGCTAATTGTAGTGAAACTGTTGTTGCTTTTGCTTCTCCCAAGTTCAATTTGTTGAAAATTGACAGGGGCATCAAGTTGATACTTGCCCCTAAATCACAAAGAGTTTTGCCAAAATTCACTTCACCAATTGTACACGGGATTGTGAAAGTTCCCGGATCTTTTATCTTGGGTGGCAACTTCTTTTGTAGTATTGCACTACATTCCTCTGTTAGCATGACAGTTTCGTATTCTTCAAGCCTTCGTTTGTTGGAAAGAATATCTTTCATAAATTTGGCATAGCTTGGCATTTGTGCTAGAGCATCGGCAAAAGGAATGTTGATGTGTAGCTTTTTGAAAATTTCCAAGAATTTCCCGAATTGAGCATCAAGCTTGTGATTCTTCAACCGTTGAGGAAATGGGATAGGTGGGACATAAGATTTTGTAGCAACTGGACCTTTTTGAGATGAAGGTCCTGTATCAGATTCTTTTTCTGATTCTTGATTTTGTTTATTTTTTTGTTTTTCCAGATGATTTTCCATAGAAATTTCGGGCAACTGCACTCCACTTCTTGTTGTGATAGCTTGGACATTTTCCCTTGGATTTACCTCGGTATTTCTAGGTAACATGCCATGAGATCTTTCTGAAAGTATTTTGGCCATTTGGCCAACTTGTGTCTCCAGATTTTTAATTGAAGCATCATTGCGTTGTTGATACTTCAGTTGTTGTTCAGCTAGCTTCGTGATTGCTTCTTCCCATTCGGGCTTCTTTTCTTGATGCGTTGGATTCAACACATTGTTGTTGTTTGCATAATAAAAATTTGGATGATTTTTGTACCCTGGATTGTATGTTGGCCCGTAAGGATTGTATGCTTGCCTTTGAAAATTCTGAGCATACGCCACTTGTTCTGGTGGTGATGGTGACTGCTCCTGTTGTACTAAGGGACAGATAGTGCTGTTGTGAGTTGCTCCACAAATTTCACATGAAAAGGCTGAAACTTGTGGAGTTTGCACCATCTTCACAGATTGAGGAGTTGAAAAAGACATTTCCTCGACTTTCTTTGATAGAGCTTCGATTTTTTCCAACATAAGTGAATAAGAATCCACTTCAAAAACACCATTTGGTTTCTTTTGGATATTTCTGTCTGGCCATCTTGCACTTTGTTCACTTATAACCTCAAAAAGATTATAAGCCTCTTTCATAGTTTTGTTGCCCAGTGAGCCATTTGATGATGAATCGACATTGGCTCGGCATGAAGGTAAAATTCCAGAATAGAAGTAATTGACTTGTGCTCCCAAATTGAAACCATGGTTAGGATATTTTCATAGCATATCTTTGTATCTCTCCCATGCTTCGTGGAATGATTCTGAATCTTGTTGACGAAATGTAGAGATTTCGTATTTGAGTTTCGCCACTTTTATTGGTGGAAAGTATTTAGTGGTGAATTTTTGGACAAATTCGGGCCAATTTGTTATGCTTCGTGGTGGCAAAGTATCTAGCCACTCTCTTGCTCTGTCCTTCAAAGTGTGCACGAAAAGTCTCATTTTGATCGCCTCATCATTTACATTTGGATATTTGAAATTTCCACATATCTCCACAAAACGGTTAATATGGAGATATGGATTTTCGTCGGTTCTTCCATAGAATGAGTTGTTGTTGGAGAAGAGATTGATGATATCTGGGCGAATTTGAAAATTGTCCACTCCAAATGGTGGATAGATTACACTTGATTGAACGCTCAAAGATGGGGGGTTCATGAATTCCCCAAAGAGCATGTTGTCTTCATCTATTTCCGGCACAATAGGATATTGTTGATGTTGAATGTTTTGAACATTAGGTATTCCCCCCACCGGAGGAATTCTTTCGTTATCATTTCCTTGGGGGAGACGTGGATTTAGTTCGTCCGCCATTGATGGTGAAGAAATAATGTTTTTCTTTTGTTCTCTTCGCCTTCTTCTGAATGTGGCTTCGATCTCGGGATCTAGTGAAATTAATTGCGATTGTACGTCCTTCGCATAGACAAGAGAATCTACATCAAAGAAAAAATTGTATTTATAACAATAGTTAATAATGTAATTTTTTCAATTATAACTTATACTTCCCCAGCAACGGCGCCAAAAACTTGACACGCTTTTAGTGTAACTATCGCAAGTGCACGATATCGTATCAAGTAGTAAAGTGGACTTTTTGAGTCCGGTTTATCGATCCCACAAGGAAGTTTGGTTATAATTTGAATTATACACTATTAGTCTATTTTTATAGATACTATGATAAGTGAAACACACAATTAAAAAGTTTGGTTTAATATTTGCAAAGAAAATGCAATAATAGTTCTAATATTATAAGGAAATAAAAAGATAGCAATAATAATAGATTGATTAACGATAAAATGAAATAGTTGGGATTACAAACTTAGTTCGTCATTAGTTATAAAAGATGTATAGGAGATCATAAAATGAATTTACTTATTATGTTGTGTAGATTCGATTTTCCTTAAAAAGACGGTTTCTCTTTCGAACTATAAAACGCCCCTTACATATTGAATCAATCCACTATATTTCTATGTTGATTGGCTTCAATACATAGCATTAGGATTTATGAAAATAACTCAAAGAATCATCTAAGGACTAGGGGTATATTTCTATCCCCTAGAACAACTTAGAGTGAAGATCATTTGATCTAATCAAACATATTTTCTTTCGAAATATATGAAGACCATAAATATCATCATTTATTGGCCAAATAAATAAAGATTGTTAAAACAATGAAAATCACACACAATAATAAGTAATTCACAATAGATCTTTTATACAAACATAAATAACATGACTAACCTTGTTTATAATCCCAACTAAAGGTTACTTAGCCCATGAAGGGTTTATTACATATATTACAAGCTTGTGTGGTCATTATTAGTTGAATCAAGAGAAAGAATTGATCCTAACTCCCTTAGTAGATAAAGGAGATAGAAACAATAAACTCTCTGAACAACATATGTTATACCACACTTACAAAGATCACTCAAGAACACAAGTGTGTTCTTCACACAAAAAGAAAAGTTTACAAAAAAATGGAAAATTATAAGATGAATGATGAATGATGAAGGATCTAAGGGGTCTATTTATACACCTAAAGTCATCTAATAGCTCCAAAACTCCAGCATTATTACATTAGATCGGATCAATGCCAGCCATTCCCTCAATAATACACAAAAAGTATAAAAAATTAGACAAATCATAGTAATTTGTCAAGAGTTACGGCCGTAACATTCAGGAGTTACGGCCGTAACTAGGGTGACTTACGGCCGTAACTCCTGAATGTTACGGCCGTAACGTGGCTTCGTAAATTTGCTCATTTGAAGCTTTGATAGTTACGTTTTCAGCCCAAAATTCCTCAGACTTTGCGTTTTTGCCCCATATCTTCTTCGGATGATAACTTTTGATATATAACTCTGATTTTGAATCCGGAAAGACTGCCGAATTCGTCTCGGAAAGCTCTACAACATGAATATATCAAAATTCAATAAAGAGAATATTTATTAAACATGCTGTTTCTTGATTAATTCAGTTATTTAATCCGATCATCATCCGATAAAAATAAAATTATTAAAACTAATAAATTAAAAGCAAAAAACGAGTAGACTAGCTCAATTATGGGTGAATTTTATCGATACAAACCATGGATAAGTGTACAAAACTGGAACTTATCAATCACTTTTTCCGCGAGCTTATCTCTGACTTTTACACGGCAAAAGAAAAGGCTAGAATCAAATGGAACTCACAGTCTAGTGACAAAGCTCCATCGACCAGCCACCACTCCGACCCTGACTCGGACACCGACGATGATGCCCTATAGCCCGGTCAAAGGATCAGTCGTGAAGAGGCCAGGGAAGGGGAAATGGCCAAATTCATAAACCAACAGGGTCAGGGGACATCTGACAGACAACAGTCCCCTCCCTCACAAAAGGAAGCTGCTCAAGAATAGCAATATGAGGAATCAGTCCCTCCTGTCACATCTGAAGAGCACACTGCTCCCCAACAAGACGCCCAGACTGTCCCGCAACCTGAAGAAGCCGCCCGCGCCATTCGCCAAGAGGATTCAGTCCCTCTTCCGGATCACGCGGAAGCTGAGAGTCGGCAGGAGGATTCAGTCCCTCAGGTACTTCCTGTAATACCCGGTTGTAATTCAGTCATTATCATTCAGTGCTTATCATTCTGTAATTGTTACTCAGTAATTTTCACTCATTAATAATCATTTGTCACTCATATTCAATCATTGTATTCATCGTTCAGAGTAATTGTATTGTGTATCAGTCGTCATTCATCATCAATCAAGATGGAGTTTCGTGCTGTGTTTATCACCGTTGTCATATTCATAGTGTGCTGTGTGTGAGGAGTAGCACACGCTACGTACTCTCTTTAGCGTGCGCTAATTGAGTACGGGTAGCGCACACCACCTCTCAACACTAGCGCACGCTAGTGTAGTTGAGCAGGCAGTCCAGAAGGCACTGGACTGCAGTTGGGATTGTAAGTAGCGCACGCTACGAATGGTAAGTAGCGCGCGCTAGTGAGCCGGAGTAGCGTACGCTATGCAGTCGGTGTAGCGCGCGCTAAGGTCGGATCAGGTTGAGTCCAGTAGCTACTGGACTGAATTGGATTAATTCATAGCGCACGCTATGAGTGGTTTTAGCGTACGCAAATGGTGTAGTAGCGCACGCTAATTATTGAATGTAGCGTACGTTACCGCGATCAGATCAGAGGACAGAAGGTTCTGGACTCCAGTACTGGGCATCAGATAATTCGTTAGCGCACGCTAACATTTAGGGTTAGCGCACGCTAAGTGTACATTCGTAGCGCATGCTACAAGAGGTACCTAGCGCACGCTACCATTTTCGGACAGTGGATACTGGACTACCCAAAACACCCGTTAGCGCATGCTAAGCACTGGGGCTAGCGCACGCTAAACGGGGATTTCTATAAATTGGACACTATAGCCCAGATTTCGTCATTTGTCATTTCTTCTCTTTCTCTCATCGGTTCCGGGCGATTTGGAGCTTTTTGGAGAGTGTTCTTCGAGGTGTAATCATCAATCATCATCTTCAAGCATATAATCCGGAGTAATCATCATTTCATCACCTTCAAACATCATAATCAAGGTATTAATCTCTTGGATATAGAATTTCGGATTTTGGGTTTTTCCTTCTGATTTCTTCGTGTAAGCTTGGATTGTTGTTGGAATACGTTAGATATGGATTATCTACCTTGGATGAATGTATTCCTATGGATTCATTGTTGTATAATTCGGATTTCATAAATTGTTGGGATTATTTCAAGAACCCTTGGGGTTGACTTCGGTTAATTTGGGGATTTTCCGATTGATGTTGTCGTAATCTTGAATTGTGGATTCCTATTGGATTATTGATGTCATTAATATTGTTTTGCTGGTTTGGATCAATCTTTTGGTAGTTGGTTCGATAATTTGGGGTTGGTTGTAACCCACAGGTAGGATGTTTACTACGTATTCGTTTGAGTGCATCTTTGAGTTCGGATATTATTGTATCAACGTTTGAGTTGGTTATAATCGTGGTTGATACGTATATTGAGCGTTTGTTGGTAATTGTCATTCAAGGTTGTTTGAGCGACCGACATTTCATTTAGGACGTTGTTCGTGGAAGGACATTGTTCACCGTTGTTGAGTAAGTTAATTCTTACTCAGTTAAATGGATATTCATTCCTTTCGTTGTTGTTCATTCATAATCATAACTCATTCATATTGTATTAACTGTATCGAGACTTGTCATTGTCAATTAATCATTTCAGTCACGAGGAACGACGGTTCCAATTATTTCATTGAGCTATTATTCATTTCACTGTCATTTCATCTTGGTGAGTCATTATTGATTTTCGATGTCACTTTTGGTTATGTCGTGACATTCCGGGTCATACTGGCGTGCCGGTTGGTATGTGTAGGATTTTCATGTCGGGCACATATAAAGTTGTGTGTTAGTTGTTGGCCTCACATTGGACTGTGCACACGAGACGATCACTTCGTGAGACTGATTAGGTACAAGACCACACGTGTATTCGATCAATACTCGTTGGTGGCTTGTGCACGGACACATTTCCATACCGGGCGTAGTATGGCGCCATTCCTTGAGCCGTATTGTCAGTTGATTCATATAGCATGTTTGATTGCGTATGTTTTCAACAGGGTTGTGATTATTCAACTCTTGAGGATTGTTGTTCTGTGTAACTGACCCCGTTGGGGGATATTGTTTTTTCAGGTCATGGAAAGGCAAAAGCAAGGGGAGAGCACGTTGACGGCGAGGAGTCTCAGTGATATTATAAGGGGCCCCAATCTTTTCAGTCATTTATGTTTCCTTCATTTATTCCGCTGCAGACATTCCGTTTGAATATTCATTTCACTCAGTGTTGTATATTTTATCTCCATATAAAATATACATGTATTCTGTATTATGGGTGTGTTGTATGAAACTCTTCATCGGAGTAATTAATGTTGTAATGTGGTTCGGTACTACATTTACCCTGCGTAATTCATTCATTTTCATTCGCCTGGTGGGTCCCATTCGGGGGTCCACGGCACTGTAATATCCGCCTAGTTTGGGGTGTTACAGAGTTGGTATCGGAGCGTGGTTTTGAATACTACCTTCCGAGTCATGTCTCATTTGAAATCACCGTTCATCAGACTAGTATCATTGGACTTTCGCGTCACGTGTGACCTGTGCAAGAGCCGAGCCCCTCAGACCAAAGAACAGTAAGATTTCCTCATCTATCATTTTCATTTGTGATCAAGTCGATCATGAGAATTCATTAATCACTCAGTTCATTTCATTGTTCAGTTGTTGATCTTGAGGATCATATCATTAATCTTGTTAACTTGTTCAAGATATTCATTTCAAGAATTTCATCAGACAATCATGTCATTTCAGTTGATCATTCATTTAATCATTATATTTGAGCACGTATGCTCATTTCATCATTTCATAATATAATCATAATGTGATATCCATGCGAGATATATAATTATCATATGACTTTCCACTTCATTATGGAAAGAGCAGGCAGAGGACGTGGGGGAAGAGGCCGTGGTACAGGCCGAAACCCGAGAGCTCGTGTGAATACACGTGCGAATGCCAGGAATAATGCTAACTCATCGAGTAGTGACGCTGCCATTCATTCACATGGACGTGATCATTCACTATTGGGGAGTCGTACCCGGGACACAGCTCAGTCAGAAGGTGTTCGGGTTGACCCACCCGCTTTTATGCTGGGCATGATGGCCCAAATGACTCAGATGACTCAACTAATGGAGACAATGCATAACTCAACTACTCAAGATCAACAGGCTCCTCCGCCGCCGCCTCAGAGGCAAGAGAGGGGTGTAAGCAGTATCATTGGCGATATCTCTCGCCAGCGACCACCTACCTTCAAGGGCTCATCTGAACCGGCGGATATTGTTCATTGGCTTGAGCATTTCGAGAAGTTATTTGCTATGGTGGATTGCCCTGAAGGGCATAAAGTTTCAGTTGCGGCCTACTATCTTGGTAAGAGCTCTCATTCATGGTGGTTATCGTTGAAGCCCACCGACGGATCATGTACTTGGGATCAGTTCAAAACTCTCATGATGGAGAGGTATTATCCAGCCCCACTCAGGGAGACTAAGCTGTCGGAATTACTCACTCCCGACCTTTCAGCGGACGATGATGTTCTCGCCATCGCCGAAAAATTTCAGGAACTTCTTCCGTTCGCCTCATTTATCATTCACTCTGAGGCAGACAAGATCAAGTATTTCAGCAAGAGGCTGAAACCTCGTATGCGGCTACAGTTGCTTAATCATAATTGCACCACTCTAGCCAAATTCATCGAGAAAGCTCTCACTTACGAGCTTACTGCTAAGGAAATTGCTAAGCATCAACCTTCATCTGCTGGCAAGAAGTCTAAGAACCGTAATCAGTCTGACGGCAGTCAGGCCACTTTCAAGAAACTACGTGCGGGCTCTACTTTTTCTGAGCGACCTCCTATGGCGCCTAAACCCGCGGAATCTCAGTCACGAGCGGCCAGTTCGGCCATCACCTATTTCAACTGTGAAGAACAGGGGCATTTCAGCACCAAGTGTCCGAGACAGACTGTCACGTGCCACAACTGTGGGATTGCTCGGCATAGGGCCCGTTTTTGTCGAAGGGACTCTAAACCTACTCCGGCGTCATCTCAGGCCCCAGGAAATTCAGCGGTGCAGAATCAGGCAACTCAGTCAGCGTCGTTCAAGACGACAAGAGCTAATAAAGGCGAAGCCAAGAGCTATCAGACGGGAGCGTCCGGCTCGGGGGCCGGCAAGCCCCGAATTTATGAGATGAAGAATACCGACGATCTAGAGGCCCGGATGATCTCAGGTATACTCGATATTTTATCTCGACCTGTGTGTACCCTTTTTGATACTGGTGCATCGCATTCATTCATTTCCGAATCATGTTTGAGTAGACTACGTCTGGGTAGTGCTACTAGTTGTGAGCCTTATGTCATTGGTCTACCTGACGGTAGAAGAATTATCGGAAATCGCGAGATTCAGAATTGTCCGATTCAGCTTCATGGCCGTGTATGGCTAGCAGACCTAATCGTGGTAGATTTACCGAGAGACGATGTCATTTTGGGTATTGATTGGATGGATCGTCATGATGCCATCATTAGTGTCTGTAAGCGTATGGTCACTATCATTTCAGACGATGGGGTTGAATGTGTTTTTCAGGGAGGTAATCCCGGCTGTTCTGGTAAGGTCATTAACTTGATGAAAGTAGTGAAATTACTCAGTCAGGGGTGTGTTGGTTATTGGTACTATATGACCAAAACCGAGAAATCACCAGTAATGTTGACGGATATTCCGGTAGTGAGGGAATATGCCGATGTTTTTCCAGACGAGTTACCTGGTTTGCCTCCACAGAGAGATGTGGAATTCACGATTGAGTTGGAGCCCGGTACGTCCCCGTTATCGAAGGCACCGTACCGGATGGCCCCGACCGAAATGCAGGAATTAAAGAACCAACTTGAAGAGTTGTTCGAGAAAGGTTATATCCGACCGAGTGCGTCCCCGTGGGGAGAACCAATGTTATTTGTCAAGAAGAAGGATGGTTCGTTCCGCTTGTGTATTGATTACCGGGAATTGAACCGGGTGACGATCAAGAATAAATATCCTCTACCCCATATTGATAATCTTTTGGATCAACTTCAGGGAGCTTCAGTATTTTCCAAGATCGACATAAAATCTGGATATCATCAGTTGCGAATTCGAGAGTCGGATATCGCAAGAACGGCGTTCCGAACACGCTATGGTCATTATGAGTTTGTGGTTATGCCGTTTGGATTAACTAATGCACCTGCGGTGTTCATGGAGTTATGAATCGGGTTTTCATCGACTACTTGGATCAATTCGTGGTTGTCTTTATTGATGACATTCTAATTTATTCTCGTGACCGGGAGGAGCACGAGTTTCATCTTCATCAGGTGCTCGACGTGTTGAGACGAGAACAACTTTATGGGAAGTTTTCCAAATGTGAGTTCTGGATGTCCGAAGTGACGTTTCTCGGACATGTAATTTCTTCAGACGGAATTCGTGTCGACCCTCAAAAGACGGAGGCTATTCGAGATTGGCTACCTCCGAAGAATGTTAAGGAAATCCGAAGTTTCCTCGGATTAGCGGGTTATTATCGACGATTTGTGGAGGTATTTTCTAAAATCGCTCAACCCATGATGAACCTTTTACAGAAGGATAAGAAATACAGGTGGTCTGACGCGTCTCAACAGAGTTTTGAGGAACTCAAGAGCCGGTTAACTTCAGCACCTGTCCTTTCTTTACCTCAAGGGACGAAAGGATTTGTGGTTTATAGTGATGCGTCCGGACAGGGTCTCGGATGTGTACTCATGCAGAACGGGAAAGTCATTGCTTATGCTTCACGGCAATTGAGACCTTACGAGATTAATTATCCGACCCACGACCTGGAGTTAGCAGCCGTGGTTTTTGCATTGAAGATTTGGCGTCATTACCTTTATGGCGTTACCTGTCAGATATTCACCGATCATAAGAGTTTAAAGTATATATTCACTCAGAAGGAGTTAAATATGCGACAGAGACGGTGGTTGGAACTAATCAAAGATTATGATATCGAGATCCTTTACCACCCGGGCAAGGCGAACGTTGTCGCCGACGCCTTGAGTCGTAAGTCCGTTCAGGAGCAGATGCTTGATCGATTAATAGTTCAGAAAGAACTTCAGCAGGAATTTCTGAGACCCGATATTGAGGTCTGGTTACAGCGAGCACAAGGGCAACTTTGTACGTTGGAGATTTCATCGCCACTTGAGGAGGCGATCAGGGAGAATCAGGGTTCGGACCCATTTTTGTTACGCATTCGAGAGGATATGACTCAGGGGAAAGCCCCCGGGTTTGTGGTCCACAAGGATGGACTTTTGCGTTTTAAGAATCAGTTGTGCGTACCGGCGAATGACGAGTTGAAAAACTCGATTTTGAGAGAAGCTCATGCTACCCCTTATTCCGTTCATCCGGGGTCTAGCAAGATGTATAAAGACTTGAAACAAAATTACTGGTGGAGTAATATGAAGCGAGGTCACAGAATTTGTTTCGAGATGTTTGATCTGTCAGCAAGTCAAGATAGAACATTAGCGACCGGCGGGTATGCTGAAACCTCTCCCTATTCCAGAGTGGAAGTGGGAGGATATTTCAATGGACTTCATCACGAGTTTACCGATGAGTCGTCGTGGCATGAATACAATCTGGGTAATTGTGGATCGCTTAACTAAATCAGCTCATTTCCTTGAGATTAAGGATACGTGGGGTCCCGAGAGACTTGCCCAGTTGTTTATCAAAGAGATAGTGAGACTGCACGGTACTCCCAAAAGTATCGTTTCCGATCGTGACGGACGATTCGTGTCTCATTTTTGGAAATCAGTTCATCGTGCTATGGGAACTCAGCTTAATCTCAGTACAGCTTTTCATCCTCAGTCCGACAGACAATCAGAGAGGACTATTCAGACTTTGGAGGACATGTTGAGGGCATGTGTCCTCGATTGGAAAGATGATTGGGAAGCCCAACTACCGTTGATCGAGTTCACGTACAATAACAGTTGGCATTCTTCAATTAAGATGGCACCTTACGAGGCCTTGTACGGTCGTCGTTGTCGATCTCCTTTGTGTTGAGACGACTTAACAAAATCAATCGGCACCGAGCCCGATATACTTATAGCCGCCCGTGAGAAGGTAGCTTTGATCAGGAGTCATTTGTTGACCGCTCAGAGTCGACAGAAATCTTATGCAGATAATCGTCGTCGGCCATTAGAGTTCGAGACAAGTGACCATGTTTTGGTCAAGATATCCCCGAGTCGTGGTATCTTCCGTTTTGGGAAGAGGGGGAAGTTGAGTCCGAGATTCATTAGGCCGTTTGAGATTTTGGATCGAGTAGGCGAGTTAGCTTATCGACTGGCCCTACCTCCGGTGTTGAGCCGAATTCATAATGTGTTTCACGTCTCTCAGTTGCGGAAGTATGTTGCCGACCCGAGTCGCATACTTCAGTTCGACGAAATCGAGATCGTCGATGATCATTCATATGAGGAGCGTCCTATACAAGTATTAGAGCGGCGAATCAAACAGTTGGGGAACAAGACGATTCCTTTGGTAAAAATTTAGTGGTCTAGATACGGAGTCGAAGAGGCTACTTGGGAAACCGAGGACAGTACGCGGGAGAGTTACCCCGAGTTGTTTGACCCTTAGTTTCGGGGACGAAACTCTTTTAAGGGGGGTGTATGTAATACCCGGTTGTAATTCAGTCATTATCATTCAGTGCTTATCATTATGTAATTGTCACTCAGTAATTTTCACTCATTAATAATCATTTGCCACTCATATTCAATCATTGTATTCATCGTTCAGAGTAATTGTATCGTGTATCAGTCGTCATTCATCATCAATCAAGATGGAGTTTCGTGCCGTGTTTATCACCGTTGTCATATTCATAGTGTGCTGTGTGTGAGGAGTAGCGCACGCTACGTACTCTCTTTAGCGTGCGCTAATTGAGTACGGGTAGCGCACGCCACCTCTCAACACTAGCGCACGCTAGTGTAGTTGAGCAGGCAGTCCAGAAGGCACTGGACTGCAGTTAGGATTGTAAGTAGCGCACGCTACGAATGGTAAGTAGCGCGCGCTAGTGAGCCGGAGTAGCGCACGCTATGCAGTCGGCGTAGCGCGTGCTAAGGTCGGATCAGGTTGAGTCCAGTAGCTACTGGACTGAATTGGGTTAATTCATAGCGCACGCTATGAGTGGTTTTAGCGTACGCAAATGGTGTAGTAGCGCACGCTAATTATTGAATGTAGCGTACGCTACCGCGATCAGATCAGAGGACAGAAGGTTCTGGACTCCAGTACTGGGCATCAGATAATTCTTTAGCGCACGCTAACATTTGGGGTTAGCGCACGCTAAGTGTACATCCGTAGCGCACGCTACAAGAGGTACGTAGCGCACGCTACCGTTTTCGGAGTACTGGACTACCCAAAACACCCGTTAGCGCACGCTAAGTACTGGGGCTAGCGCGCGCTAAACTGGGATTTCTATAAATTGGACAGTATAGCCCAGATTTCGTCATTTGTCATTTCTTCTCTTCCTCTCATCGGTTCCGGGCGATTTGGAGTGTTTTGGAGAGTGTTCTTCGAGGTGTAATCATCAATCATCATCTTCAAGCATATAATCCGGAGTAATCATCATTTCATCACCTTCAAACATCATAATCAAGGTATTAATCTCTTGGATATAGAATTTCGGATTTTGGGTTTTTCCTTCCGATTTCTTCGTGTAAGCTTGGATTGTTGTTGGAATACGTTAGATATGGATTATCTACCTTGGATGAATGTATTCCTACCGATTCATTGTTGTATTATTCTGATTTCATAAATTGTTGGGATTATTTCAAGAACCCTTGGGGTTGACTTCGGTTAATTTGGGGATTTTCCGATTGATGTTGTCGTAATCTTGAATTGTGGATTCCTATTGGATTATTGATGTCATTAATATTGTTTTGCTGGTTTGGATCAATCTTTTGGTAGTTGGTTTCGATAATTTGGGGTTGGTTGTAACCCACGGGTAGGATGTTTACTACGTATTCGTTTGAGTGCATCTTTGAGTTCGGATATTATTGTATCAACGTTTGAGTTGGTTATAATCGTGGTTGATACGTATATTGAGCGTTTGTTGGTAATTGTCATTCAAGGTTGTTCGAGCGACCGACATTTCATTTAGGACGTTGTTCGTGGAAGGACATTGTTCACCTGTGTTGAGTAAGTTAATTCTTACTCAGTTAAAGGGATATTCATTCCTTTCGTTGTTGTTCATTCATAATCATAACTCATTCATATTGTATTAACTGTATCGAGACTTGTCATTGTCAATTAATCATTTCAGTCACGAGAAACGACGGTTCCAATTATTTCATTGAGCTATTATTCATTTCACTGTCATTTCATCTTGGTGAGTCATTATTGATTTTCGATGTCACTTTTGGTTATATCGTGACATTCCGGGTCATACTGGCGTGCCGGTTGGTATGTGTAGGATTTTCATGTCGGGCACATATAATGTCGTGTGTTGGTTGTTGGCCTCACATTGGACTGTGCACACGAGACGATCACTTCGTGAGACTGATTAGGTACAAGACCACACGTGTATTCGATCGATACTCGTTGGTGGCTTGTGCACGAACACATTTCCATCCCGGGCATAGTATGGCGCCATTTCTTGAGCCGTATTGTCAGTTGATTCATATAGCATGTTTGATTGTGTATGTTTTAAACAGGATTGTGATTATTCAACTCTTGAGGATTGTTGTTCTGTGTAACTGACCCCGTTGGGGGATATTGGTTTTCAAGTCATGGCAAGGCAAAAGCACGGGGAGAGCACGTTGACGGCGAGGAGTCTCAGTGATACTAGAAGGGGCCCCCAGTCTTTTCAGTCATTTATGTTTCCTTCATTTATTCCGCTGCAGACATTCCGTTTGAATATTCATTTCACTCAGTGTTGTATATTTTATCTCCATATAAAATATACATGTATTCTGTATTATCCTGGGTGTGTTGTATGAAACTCCTCATCGGAGTAATTAATGTTGTAATGTGGTTCGGTACTACATTTACCCTGCGTAATTCATTCATTTTCATTCACCTGGTGGGTCCCAGTCGGGGGTCCACGGCACTGTAATATCCGCCTAGTTTGGGGTGTTATACTTCCGACTACCGGTGAGCAATCCAAACAGGAGGAATCAGTCTCTTCTGTCTCTGATACTGCATTTGCAGCACCTCCTTTCGAAGCTCCCGCTTCCGAAGCCCCTGCTTCTAAATCTCCACTCAAGATCCCCTTCATCTCACATCTCTGTTAGCTCTAAATCCGATTCCGATGATGGTTTCTTACCAGAAGACAGACCACGACGACCCTGTCATCATGTGGTTCTTCATCAACTTGAAGGGCCTGAGGATTCCAAAATTGCGCACACTGGCTCCCCGCGCACTGAAGCCCGCATCGAGCAACTCCAGGCCATCGGTCGACAGCCAGTATTCTTGCAAGATGCCGTAAAAGCAATGTATGATGTCGGAAAAGAACTCGAATGGATGCGAGAGAGTACCTAGGATTAGACCTGGCAAAAGTGGCCCAGGCCCACGGGCCGGCCCAGCCCACCCATGAATAAATGGGCTTTGGGCTTTACTTTTTTAGCTCATAGAAACTTGGGTCTTTTTGGCCCGTCCAGATTTTGGCCCAGCCCAGGAAGGCCCAGCCCACGGGCGCCCAGAGGCCCATGAAAAATTTAATAACTAATAAATATTAATTAATTAGGCTAAGGTTAATGTCTATAACCTTACACCGTAACTTATTTCAATTTAAAGTTGATTTGTTTAGATTTTTGTATTGATATTTTGCTATCGAATACAGATAATGGACCAAGTGATGAGCTACTTTCCGTACCGCTGGTTGTAGTGCAAGAATCTAACGGTTTTAATAGTATTGAAATGGATGTTTGAACTTTTTAAAATAGTTGAAAATATATTTCTATCATATTATTGATACTTTTAATATATTTTGGTTAATTAAGTCGAAAGCAAGAAAAAATCTGTAGCCCATGGGCTGGGCTAGGCCCGCCCAGCATGGGCCATGGGCCTCAATATTTAGGCCCAAAAAATCCTGGGCCTTTTTGGCCCAGCCCAAAATTTGACCCACCCGTTGGCAGCCCAGCCCGTTTGCCAGGTATACCTAGGATGAGCTCTCAGGACTGAAATCTGCTATCAACGATGTGGAGGACGCGTTCCGCCTGATGCCTACAGCATTGTGGCGGGCTCTCAACCAACTCAAGCAGCATCAAAAGAAAATCCTAAGGTAAGAACAGGAGAAGCTCAAGATCGCCGAGGCCAAAATGGTTGCCGCCCTTCAACAGACCGGGACCAGACTGACTGAGCACGATCATGAGATCGATGATCTATGCTTAGTAGTTGGTAATCTGGTTCAAAGCGTCAATGATTTGAATACCAAACAAGACGAGTCTATGAAGCTCCTACTGGAGATTCATACCAAGGTATCAGATATTGATGATTCCAAAAAGGTGGAAGAGTCCAGAGAGGCTGCCCGGAGATGGAGAATGGAGAGAGAGAGAGAGAGAGAGAGAGAGAGAGAGAGATGGATGCATCAGTGGAAGAAATTTTTGTTGATGTGATTAGACGACTTGCAAAGAACAATGTAAGTATCGGGATCGAGGTAATTACTCCCTATCCAACTGATGAAGTCCAGGCACCAGAAAGGTGAATGACTCACCCACTCAGAAGATTGGATACTTGCTTTTGATCAATCCCCAGAAGGAAGAAGCATTTATCGGGATCCAGGTAATGACTCCCTATCCAACTGGTGGAAAGGAACTGCAAATGATCCTGACCGGAGGCCTTGGAGACATTCTCAGTATAGGAACTAGCCTGCCTGCCTTTTCGCTGTATTTGTTTCTTCTGTAGGCACGCCAACACAGTATGCATTTTTTTGTATCTTTACTTTTTCAAGAACTTGTAATTTTTCCCACCTGTATCAATAAAACTTTTTTTCTTGAAAGATGACGGCTCGTAATCCACTTTTACTATTTTTATTATTTGATTATGTAGTTTCGCTATTTTTTTCAACAAGTACAAACTTGTCAATACTCAAAGCTGTAAGAACTTGTCTGCGAATAGTTCATAGATTAAGTTGTATGCAACTTAGTTTTTTACCATGTAAGATTGTGCCTACGTGCCAATCATAAAATCAGTTGTAATACACTTAAGTCCTATAGGAGTTTTATTTTTTAGAACTTGTCCGCGAGCAGTTCATATTTTTAGACTAAGTTATGAATATCAGATCAATCGATAGAAGACTTGAAGACGGCCTCTCTGTATCTAGAAGAAGGTATCTAGAGGAAGTTTTGGCATTATCAAAAAGGGAAAATTGTTAGGATAAATATTCCTGTTTTGATAATTGCCAACGTACAGCAAAGAAGTCTTAAAGAAGTCAGAATATCACTAAGTATGGAAGCTGTTAGGGTTCGTCATACAGCCCATCCATATAGCAAAGAGATCTTCTACAGAGTCCATCCTACAGAGCCTACATCATACAGCAACAAGAGAGTACGTTGGATACAGCAGTAACGCTGTAGGTGTTTTACTTATGAAAAGTAAAACATATCTAACAGGACTGATAGAATGTAGCTTTAAACCATTGAGATAAACATTGTTTATTCATAAAGTATTCGTAGTTAAAAGCAGCATTTATTGTTGATAGGACAACATTTAATGCAGCTGGAGAGAGACAAGTTTAACGCTCTGAGAGCATTTAATGCAAAGACAGAAAGGATGTCTGAAGCATTAAATGCGATCTGCTTTAATTCAAACATTCAGCAGCCACCAATCAGAGACGTCAATATCTCACCAACCAGAAACAGCTACATTTATAATGGATACATTTTCAAGGTTATAAATACCCCCAAGCTAGAGGACTTAAGACACATAAGTTAATCATTATTGCGCATACTCTAACAGATTACTCTGACATTCTAGCGATTACAAGAGCAGTATATTTCGTGAGCATACAGCAGTATCCAAGCGAAGTAATATACTAAGTCCTCAACGCAAACAGCACAACATACAACGATTATTCACCAAAGATAAAGTTGCTGAAAGGAATTGTTCTACCCATACCGTTGAGATTATCACTAGCCCTGTGTGGACTAAAAATCCTTGCGTATTACGACCTGTGTGGGAAGAATAACATTGAAGACGAAGCTTCGATCTGTGTGAGAAGAAGCGAGTCGAAAGAGCTCAAGTCAATCTGTATGAATGGCCCAAAGCTGAAGTCCCTGTATCAATATGTGTGAACGATACAGAGACAGGTTTAGTTAAAGTCACGTAGTTGTGTACGTAGCGATTTTAATAAACTCTTTACTCCTGTGTGGAGGACCAGTGGACGTAGAGGGGTTTACCTCGAACCACTTTAAACTGTGTGTTATTTACCTTATGTCTTTACTGTTTCCATTCTACTGTGATTTATTAAGTATACATTGTTAAACCGTGTACTCATAAAGTAAATAGGAGAACACTTAGTTGCTGTATTTACAGGAACTCACTAAACAGACTTCCGCTATGCAATTAACTTCAAAAATCGTACAGCTTATTGTATCTTTACCATCTAAGCTGTTTACTATATACTTTGTGGCCAACACATTCATATTCAAGCTTTTGTTTTATCATTGTACCCGTTGGGTTTTTAATTCTAACTGAACGTAAAAGAGGTTGACTAACATCCACTTCGACCAAAATGCGAGCAAAAGCAACCTTTGTTTGTTTTAGGGTACACTCATTAGTGTGCATAGGTTTTCCTATAACACTGGCCAGTTTCCCCAATACCTTTTTACCCCAGTATTGCAGTGGTAGTTGATGCAGCTTTATCCAGATATGTATCACAGACAAGTTCTCTTGTGTAAAATAAAAATTTGATGTCCACCTTTTGAGTATCACGGGCTGATTTTTCAGTGAATATGGCCCCCCGATAATACTAAGTCACATTCTTCAGCTGTATCAAATGGTGTTATAAAAAACCCAGTATCATATTGATGAAGAGTAGGATAATCTAGATCACACCAAGCACGAGCAACAAAGTTTTCCATGTAAATGAGGGAATGCTCGGCTCCTATAACATACATCACAAGAGCATGTTCTCTTTTCTTTGTTGCCTTAGCAATATCATCATCAGATAGATTAACAAACGTACCATTGTAATCTGTTGCAGGCTAGGGAAAATATTGCTCCTCCCAGGAAAAAGTACGGACAGAACTAACATATGAAGAAAACTAAGATACATTTGTGACAAAAATCAGCATACACAGAAAAGAAAAGAAAAATCTACTGCATTTTCGGTGCTATCTATGAAAATCTATCTACATCATTTGATGCATTTAAAATCTGCCTAAATCAATAAACATGAAGAGTAATCTAAAAATAAAACAAAAATTATTAATTACAATCAAGGAAACATATTTTTTATTTTGGTGTTTCTTATCTCACAAAGACTTCTCTTCGAGCACAAATTTATTATCCAATGCAAGTTGATGGGGCTTGAAAATTTGGTGCCCTATAAAATTTGGTGCCCTGGACGTCTGCCTAAGTGGCCTCCATCTAGAGCCGACTATAACTCTTGCAATAAGAGCTTCCCAATGGTAGAGCCAGTCAGTCTGCCGGACCAATCCAGCTCGCTCTGGTTCGACCTGGACCAGTTCAGTGGGTCGGTCTAGGCTAGCCCGACCCAGGATCGACCCATCGCACTATAAAGGTGGGCCAGTTTCGATTTAGATTTTTCCAAACCCACCTCATCCCAACCCAACCTAGCGCATCCCATGACCCAACTGACCAGACTGATATTATTTATTATTTTCAATATATTTTAAATATATAATAAATAAGAGTGGTGTTATTAACACAACTTTTTTTGTTAATAACAAACCTATGTCGCAATTTTGTTATTTTTTAACTCACTTTTTATGTAAATAATTAAGAGAACATACTTACAAATATAATAATAAACCAGAGAAAGTGGATTAGAGGTGTGTTATTAACTGAAAGGAGTGTGTTATTAATACAACCCTGTAATAAAATGTAATGTAAACTATAATTTTATTTTTGTACAAAAAACAATAAATATAATTTAAAGCATTAAAAATAAATATTTTTTCTTTTTTTATATAAATATAATGGATTTGTCCAGCCAGACCCGGAATCGGTCCAACTACGACCCAGCGACGCCCATCTTATTAATATTTATTATTTTTTATATATTTTAAATACAATAAAATATCATAGTATAAAATATATAATTTTATTTATTATAAAAAATATTATTTTTTAATATAATTTCAAAAATATTAAACAAATATCTTTTTTTATCTGCAAAAATATAATGGACCGGTGTAGCCCGAAACTGGCCCAACCCAATAAAAACTACTGTTCTCGGCCCAGTTCAATATTTTCCAGCCCCGGCCCATCCCGGTGACCATCTCTACCTAACATTATATGTTATCAAAGTTTCGGTAGCTCTAAAGAATTGGTACGAGTAGGGGTGGATACGAACCGAACGAACCGAGTTGGTGTTATTGACCGTTCGTGAAGTGTTCGGTTCGTGTTCGTGTTCGACGAACATTACAAATTAGTGTTCGAGTTCGGTTCGATATATTTTTTAGTGTTCGTGTTCGGTTCGTTTGTGTTCAATTGTTCTGTTCGTACGCTTTGTTCGTTTGTGTTCAATTATTCTGTTCGTTCGTTCGATTCGTTTGTGTTCAATTGTTTCTGTTCGTGCCATATTCTCTCTCTCTCTCTCTCTCTCTCTCTCTCTCTATATATATATATATATATATATATATATATATATTAGTGTTCGCGAACACCCAATCAAAATATAAAATATTCGATGTTCGGTTCGAAAATACTCGAACATGTTCGTGAACATGTTCGGTTCGGTCAAACCGAACTCGAACTGACCGCTAACCGAGCTTTTTCACGAACAGTTCGCGAACGTTCGGTTCATGGGCCAACCCTAGGTACGAGGCTACGAGCGGCTCAACAATCATTTGTACTCAGCCTCCTACCGACTTTTAGGCATCAATCTGCAAAATTGAGCATATATTCATGTTTTGATCGTCATAACGAACATTTTGTTAGTTCTGTGAATTTTCAACAATGAAAATTACAATAAAAAATTACAAAGAAAGTCAACCTGCTACAATTCTAGTAAATAAAAATCATAATTTAGCAGAGGCGAGTAGGACTCTTTCTGTAAGATCATTTTGCCCCCGTATAAGGGCAGACGGGTTAGGCAATATGTCCCCAAAATACAACTGCTACATGTTTCTGAGTTAGGTGCTCTCCAAAACTAAGACTCCAGCGAACGTTCAAGTGCTGGAAACTGGGCACGAGAAGCAAGAAAGAAATATGTTGCAATTAGGGCTGAGCATCGGGTCTGACCCGGCCCAAACCGACCCGGTCCGGAATGGACCGAATTATAAATGGTCGGGCTATATCGACCAAGCCGGACACATTGGGCAAGACCAACCTGGTCGGACGATAAAACAGCGTCGGTCATTTGGCCCGGTTCTAGCCCGATTTTGTAAAAAAAAATTCTTTTTTTTTTCATATTAAGTGTCCTTTTATTACATATAAAATGCTTTCTTATTTACATACTCCCATAAAATACAATTATCAATCTTAATATCTCCATTTAGTCACCAAACTCCCAAGTTCAACAATATTTTAGTATAAATAAACTTAATTAGAATAATGTGCAATCATAATGGAGCAATTAATCATCATTATTTTATCACCACCGAGGGTAAATTACAATAAAAAATATTTTTTTTATGTATTTTTCTTTTTACCGGGTCATTTCGGACTGGACCGAATTTTTCAGGTTTTGACCCGGTCCGGCCCGGAATCCGAATTTAGACAAAATGCAGACCCGAGACCCGAACCTAATTAACAGGTCCGGTCCGAGTCCGGTATGGTCCGGGTCTGGTCCGGTTCGGGTCCAGGTCCGGTCCAGGTCCAGGTCCGGGTCCGGTCCGGTCCGGGTTCGGGTAAAAATCGGGTCCGGACCATTTGTGCTCAGCCCTAGTTGCAATATATGATATGCTTGTATTTCGTTCTGTTATTGTGCATGAAATGAAATGCATAAGACCTCCTTTTATAGGGTTCAATTACACTCCATCAGGTGGGGAGTTAAGATATATTAAAGTGCCATTAATTATCTTTAATCCTTCAGCTGAAGAGTTACCTTCATAAATAGTCTCATTTAATTCGGACGTTTCATTATGGAGTGTGAAGTCATATTCCAGAAGCTAAGTTCTTAACCTGCCTCATATTAGCCGATACCAAATATCAGCTAGGTTTTTCTTGTAACACCCCCAAAACCAATCGAGAATATTACAGCTTCGTGGGCCCTGCGCCGAACCCACAAGGCTGAAACTCATTTTCACAATCGTTTCAAACACGCCAATAGCCCAAAGATGTTATTATATTTCAAATCCTCAAATAGTCTCCAAAAATCTATCTTTCAAATACCGTCATAAAAATCCCATTTAAAATTTCAAGGCCAAAATGCCAAAACTCGACAGTTTCAAAATGTTCGTTAAACCACCACTTACATATACCAACAAAATTGTTTAGGAAATCGGTTTTACGAAATAAACCCAAGTTTGCAAAATACGAAAAGACCATTTTTAAAGTGTACATGCAGCGGATATAAACATAGTTAAAAATACATTTGCAGGCGAAATATAATTAACAGTCAAAGTACATGATTCCCAAATACATGTCATAGCCAGTATCATCCGGGAAGCTCGTCTCTTCACGACTGTTGCTAACAAGATCAACAATGCCTGAAAAATAGGTCCCACGACGGGGTCAGCCATAATGCCCAATAAATAACCGCAATTACATAAACATAAATATTCGTATGTTATGCATCATGAAAATGATAACCCCAAAAATATAATCTTACCACCTCTTGGTAATCAATATATCGAATATTATCTCAACATCACATCACTACGGTAGAATACTCAAATATTGATATTTCATCATACATGATCTCCATGTACAATTACTGTTGAAACGTACCTCGATCCGAAGTCCATACTCAAGCCATAAATACAGTAATCTAAAATACCTTATTATTTCAAATGTCACTATAGCCAAGTACCTTTGAAAAATATGTATTATATTCCAAATATTATAAAAAGTCAAGCATTGTGATATTCCGGATATATCACCAAGTTACAAAAATGCTCATGATTAACCGTAGACCCGACCATATGTGAATCCCTCCGAGGCCCCGTCGGACCCTCTCGGAATGGTTAACCCCAATGTTCGCGGACCCAACCATGCGTGGATCTCTCCGAGGCCCCGTCGGACCCTCCCGGAGTGAACATATATACCCTCACTCAAAAGAATGCAAGTCTTCCAAATACAAGGAACTATAAAACATATAATCACAGTACTTGCTAGATTTAGCCTCCTCAATCAACACCTACCACTCCATATCATCACAATTTCATAACTATTAGCTTTATAAATCTATATCCAAACCAACAACATATACCGAATACCACAAACAACACTAAATCACAAAAACATACCTCAATACGCATCCCTTCCAAATGTATACCATCGACCAAGTATATCCAAAATCTCACTAACACTAACTATATACTACAATCCTCATAGAACTTCAGTTATTCATTCATCATTATGCAATATAAGACAAAATAATTATGAAATACAAATGAAATTACTTATCGAAACACTATAATTGAACAAGTAATAACTTGCCTCAATGTCGATACGACGAAGCCGAATCTGCTCAGTAACGTGCAGCATCAATAACTCCGGTCTAGAACTCCAAATCACGATCCAACCGGTCAAAATGAAGGACCATGAGTCAGAAACAAGCTGTCCAAAATTCAGTAAAATCAGAGCATGTCTTGCCCTTCATCGAGCTATTCAATCACGGCTGCTCCACCATAAATGGAACTCCAAATATGGAATAAAACCACGATCCACTCAAAATAGACTTCACTATATGATAAATTTCTACAATCATATTGAATTTCTTTCTTTTAACTCGACACCCTTACACTATTACAAGTCTACATAATTCTCACCCTTCTCACCACTCTCTTTAAAGAGAATACAAGAAAGAAATTTAATTTGAATCAAATAAGACTAAAATGTATTACTTGGGTGTACTTGTAAGAAAGATACCAAGACTCCTTATATATAATAAGAAGGCTTTCTGCCTTTGTTCCCAACTGGTGTGGGATATAAATACATTCTTATAGCATAAGCAAGGCTTCTCATCTTTATTCTCAATCGATGTGGGACAAAACACATCCTTCAAAACACAACTACTGTCCGAGAGCCATAACTCTTACTAACAAAATCCAAGTATAATCTCCACCCTTCGTATTATATCAAACTATTTGATAAATAACATATCCAAAATTCAGCGCAATCCAACAGTTAAATCTTCAGAAATCTACAAAATACCGAGACTTCTCAATATAAATTCGAAAAACAGGAACCTCTCGTTCTTTTAATTATCACGGTCATATTGTACATTCAAATCCAATCTCCACCGTCCAAAATAGACTTTACGGTGTTTAGAACTGACTGCCAAAATTTCATATTAATCCGGTGGTTGGATTTTTATGAATTATGTTTGTAACACTGCTGCACGGGTGAATGTTCGTTGACGGAACTAAATTTCTACAAATAGTTTCCACTAATTCGACCATAACTTTCTCGTCCAAACTCGGATTTACTCACCGTTTGGACCATTAGAAAGCTAACTCGATGCTCTTTCAAACAGTTAAGTTTCACAATTTTTGAAGTTTTCAATAATCAGTGGTGATTTTTCTAACATTCGTTGAATAATTTATCGGAGAATACAACGTTGGCCACCGCCACATTCTTACCAATAATTATTCGACGAGATTAGAAAATACCATCCAACATCTTAAACGTCATTCACTCAAAATTACAAAAATACATTCTTCACATCAATATTCCAATCATCGATAAATATAATTTAATAAAATTTGGGATATTATATTTCGCAGGTGAGTTTTCGTACACTAAATATCAACTGGGTTTTTCTCATATGAGTTTTCGTCCACTGAATATCAGCTGGGTTTTCAACCTTCAAATATCAGCTGGGTTTTTCTCAGGTGAGTTTTCGTCCACTGAATATCAGCTGGGTTTTTCTGAGGTGGGATTTCAACTTCTAAATATCATATGGGTTGTTAAACTTCAAAATATCAGATGGGTTTTTTAAACATAGTTGATGACATTTGACTTGGCTGCAAAAAAATAATATAGTTACAGCCCAAGCTCCCAATGTCCGAGTCCAATTGCCAAGAATCGAGACCGAGACTGAGATCGAGACAATGCCCGTGCCGAGCCGAGCCGAGCCGAGTCGGCCGGCGGGCGGCGGCGGCATGCGTGTGTTATTCGCATCGTTGGCCCACTAGTGTATACTACTAGCTTGTTGAACTACCCATGCACCTTCTTACTAATAAACTAATCAAGAAGACTTTATTTTTCCAATGTGGAATAACTTTTCATACCAAACTTTTCATCATTTCAATTAAATGGTCAACTTTAATCATTTATTTCTCACTTACCGGAAATCGATTTTGAGAAAAATAAAATTCTACGTTCATCTTCTCGAAACGTAGATTTACAATTCATTATTTAATTCCAAAAACTAAATATTTTATTATTATTAAATTGATTTAAATTTGAGTCAAAACTCATTTTTCTAAAACCAATTTCCAACAGAATTTAAAGTAAAATTACACGATACATTGAAGAAGTCTTCTTGAAAGATTCAACTCTTCTTCTCTCTTGAAAATATCGGAGATGATCCAAATTCTAATCGATAATGGGGAAGGCGTTGATGTTGTTTGCGAGAAATTCTGATACCTTTTCAAAAAAAAAAAAAAATCACAAATTATGCCTTTTCACCCCAAAAATGTATAAAATTTGCAATAAAATCCAAACCATCACAAAACATATAATCAGCCGAAAAAGTGATTATGAATCATAGTAAGAACCAAACAAATATTCCCACCCATTCATAATATAAATCATTCTAATTTTTTTGAATTTTTACAAAATATATGTCATTCTAGGTTATTTTTCTGTCGTAATTCCACCATTACCCCTAATTAATTAACTTTCTTCACTTTTCATTAAATTCAATTCATCATCTATTAAGGGTAAATTTTGGTAAAATAATTTTTTCTTAATTTGTGTGCACAAAGCTAGAAAGTCTTATATTAACTGCAATAATATTTCTTAAACTTTTTAAATTATTTAATTTATCGATTTATTTATTCGGCCCTCACAACTACGTTAATCGACCACTCTTTTTCTTCTTTATTGATAAAGCAACATACAATGCTAAAGAAGTCAAGAGCATTAAATGTTAAATTAACACACAATAAAAAAAATTCCAAAAGTACTACATATCTAGTACATTATTTAGATATTACATCCGCATTTGCCGCAGTCCCTAGATATTACAATTCATCATTTGTAGCTTTTGATGACAAATTAGTGTCTGTGCAGAGGGCCGAGGTGGCCAAGTTTTCCAACCAAATCTCGTCGGCTACTACTGAGTTGATGTCATTGTTGCGGTGCCATGTCCATTTGGCGTGGGTGTTGTTAAATATCCTCAATCGTCCATGTCCAAAGCTTGGTTCGCGGTAAATTGAGATCGAGGGCTTCGGGTTCTCGAACCTAATTAACATTGTTCGTAAACACAAACAAATATCAAACATTAGCTATGTCCAAACAATAATAATAATAAATAAGATGAAATAATATTTTAACTTATTTAGCTCGTATTCGCAATATAATTAATTAACTTTATCGATAACCTATTGATTTATTTCATTGGCAATATACACATAGAACTCGTCTAGTACATTGAGATATATGTGATGGATGTGTCTATAGAAGGATAATATTAGATGTACACTTACGACATAGCAAGACCTTCTCTATTTCCGCCATCACCAATAGTCACGTGCACAGGACCACAATGATCAGCCTTATTATCATTCACCCTAGTCTGCAATCAAACCAAGTTTAATTTAAAATATATCGTACATTATTCACAAATTATATTAACTCCTCACAATTAATTAACCAAGAAAAAAACATCAAGTGCCACTCACAAATCTTTCGTATGCATGAACATGTCCTGCAAATACCACATCAACCCGTGCATTGTACAACATCCGCTCCATGGCTTTTCTCATGCCTTCTCCCTCACCCCTATGCGCATAATTCGAATTGTACCACGGTGCATGGACTAGTACAAATATCCAAGGTGTCTTGGTTCGGTCGACCCACGCCAAGTCAGCCTGTAGCCAATTATACTGATCAGAATCAGAATCGAAATCCGCATAAGACCCGAGCATGATAATGTGGGCTCCTGCCACATCGAACGAGTAGTACAAGTTCGAGGTGGACCGGCTTTCTTGGTGGGGCATTAGCCATCTGGCATTGTAAGCCTTGAAACCATGCGGGTAAATAATTGGGAAGATTTCAATCTCATGGTTTCCTTGAGTGACCATCCAAGGTCTTGTGCTAGAAGAGAAATTTGGACCGGGCGCCCAAATGAGTCCCATAATGGTTGTTTCGTATCGGCATAAGATAGATCACGGGTAGAAGTAATACATCATAGTCTCTAGCATCAATATGGGCCAAGGTTGATGCGATCCATTCTGTTTGTCTGAGTCACCTATCTGATCAAACATCAGCAAGTATTGAATTATCAATCAAATAAATAAAATAAAGTTATATACATCTAGTTTGAAAATTGATCTTATATTTCATCTCATAAATACTTAAGAGATCTTTAAAATATGCTTTGAGATCTATATAATCTAAAGTTTTGGTTCATAATGAAGTTAATACTACACTTATAAATTACGAAAACCTTATTATGGTTTGGTTTTGTCTTGATTATTATTTGGTAAAGACTCGTCTGATAGCTGATCAGGTCCAAAGCTCGTAGCTACACGCCGTATTTTTTTTCTGATCAATTGTTGTTTTGAAAAAAATAGTTTTTACCCTAATCGTCTTTCTCAAATATTATTATAAAATTTTAGGCAAAACATTGTTCTTATAAATAAGATAAAAATTAAATTAAGTAAAATTCTGTCATTTTTATAAATAAGAGAAAATTTATTTATTTAATAATTTTTTTTTTCATTTTTACATCCTTTTGAGTTACCCAAATTCAGAGTTTTTTTTTCTTTTCTTTTTTTTTTTTGTGTGTGTAACTAACTCCCATATATGTTTTTTTTATTTCCTTCGATATAGCCGAAAAAACAGAGGTGCGAAACCAAAATATAAACAAAAAGAAAAAAGAAAAAAAAAAAGAGGCAAAAATCAAGGCTTTGCTTGTAAATTTTCTTTTTTCAGTTTTCGCTGAACTTAAAAAGGAATGCTGAACCGCACGCAAGAAACGTAAAAGAAACAACATATATTCAAAGAAAAGGGGGCCAGCGGCCGCCGTACACCACCACTACTTACCGGCGACAGCAAATTCGACCGGAAAAAACGCCGGCGGCGTCCGGAAGCTGAACTCCGGGCCACGACCGCCACATCTGTAGTAATAAGTTGTGTTTGGCTCCAACGGCCCGATCCTGACGTGGTGGATTTTCCCTGAACTATAGAAGAAGTAACTGTAGGAAGTGCTCTCTCCGGTCGCCGAACCGTCGTAATTTCCCGGCGACTTCCCGTATTCAACTGTCGATTGAACTTTTTTATCTGAAGTAATCCACGATACCCTCATATGGTCCTTCCCTGCTAGTGAAATATGCACCTGAAAATTCGAATCATCAAAATAAAATATAGAAAAAAAACATATGAAAATTAATTGTACCCATTGCATGACTGGTTACAAGGTGACCTGTTGAGGGTCTGATTCGGACTGGTCATGTTGCCGTAAAATGGGTGGCCGGGGATCTGGACGGGTATATTCCGGTGAGACCCGGCTGGTTGTGAGAAGCAAGAGGAACAAGAGGATGAGGTGTGATAACGGCAATTCCATTTCCCAAACATATAAATGTAATATTGTTTTATAGTAATAAATAATAATGCCATTTAGTTGTATACTATTTAGGATGCGGGGTTTGGTTTGAAAACTTTAGAAAAAACTAACAAAATATTGATATTCGTAGAAAATTGCATCAGACCGTCCAATTGTAGCGAGAGTTGTAAATTAAATGATTCGAGTTCGTTTAACTTAATTCGAATTCAAAAAATTTGAATTCAATTCGAACAAGATATAATTGTATTTGATTCAAATATTTTGAATACTTAAGTCGTTTTTATATATAATATTTTATATATAATAAATAATATATGTATATTTACTAATGTAGTTTTATTATATAACATACACATATATATATATATGTATAAAATATTGTTTATAATATATTTATCAACTATACTTTTATGATACACAATATGTTTATTATATTTATCTGTACCTATATACTTTGATTACTCAATTGGAAAAATACAAAACAAAATATATTTCAAATCGAATCGAATATATTCGAATCAATTTTTAATATTTGAATATAGTTTCGAATTGAATCTAATAGTTTGAATAGTTTTACGAATACGAATAAAATACAGTGATATTCTCTTCGATTCATTTATAATCCTAGCTGTAGTTGATGTCGATGGTACAGTACTTGTAACTTTTTGATTTTTAATAAGGATATTTTTAGTTTAAAAAAGTAATATTTTGTAACACTGTACACTTTAAAAGTATTGTAAAGATATGTTTTATATTAAAAGTATCATTTTTATGTATTAAATTTTTCATATTGGATTTGTTCGGTAGTGACAAATTTATGATAACCTTTCCGACGGTAACCACGGGGTGGGATCACTGCAGTCTGTGTGTGTCTTTGTCTGCCGTCCGTCGGATAGGGCACACACACACACCCGTGCGGGTGTGTGTGATCGGAAAGCGAGGAGTGCGCGGCGTAGTGCTTTGTCTTGTAGATCCTGCCCAGTAACCACACATTGTGAGCCGAGAAAGAATGTACATTTTTAATATTTCTTCATCCTGTTATATGCTTTCCAATTAAATTTTTTTGGTTAAATTATTTAATTTGACTATAAATTCATAAAAATGTGATAATATTAAAGATAGATTCTTCACTAAATATATTATTCTTCTTATATAACTTTGTATTTATAAAATTATTAATATATAGATAAATTAAAAGTATTTTAATTTGACTACAAAGTGATCAAATAGAAAACTCATGGGAGGAATAAGACTGCCCTGCTTGTGAACAAGTTCATAGCCATCATCACCTTACAAAATTCTTGATACCAAAATATTAATTAGAACTTGCCCAAACTTTTAAGAGAACTTACATTAATTAAATTTGCATAGCTTTAAAATATACTAATTCCTTTTTATATTAATAAACTTACCATGTCAATATTTTAGTAAATCGCCAAGTACATATAGTGGGTGTATGATACGGAATCAATCGTGTCAAATGCAGAAGACGAAGTAAGGATTGGCGTAAATGACCTTACAACACGCCATGCACAGATCACTACGTATTTAGGCGAGAAAACGGACATAAGATGTGGAGTCTCGGTCTCGGCCGTGTCATGCTATGCCGAAAGGTCGACAATCGGCCGGAAAATGTCCAAACTGCCGGAAAAATCACCACCTGCCGGAAAAATCACCACCTGCCGGAGCGGCCAGCTGGCGGCCGAACCCGGCGGCGTCGTCGACACGGCCGTCAGAATATCCGGATAGTGAAATCTGTTGCCGGCCGAACCCGGCCGTGTCATCCGACACGGCCGTCTGCCGAGATGTCCGGATAGTGAAATCTACATTTGCCGACCAACCCGACCGTGTCAAGCGACACCGCGAGTCACACTCTTAGGATAGTGAATTCTCATTTGTCCGACCAACCCGACCGTGCCATGCGACACGGTGAGTCTACCAAACATGTGCGCTCGCACATGCCGCGCAGCCGTGCCAATCGGCACGGCCGTGTCGACGGCCGACAAACTCCCATTATTGCTGATTTTTGTGTTTTTGTTGTTTTCCCTCCTCACATGTCATGATTAGACTTACATGTTATGTGGGGTGACTTGTAACTATGTTTATTGTGTGATTCCCTCCCTTTGATTTGATTCCTTTGTATTTTATCTTGATGTTTTGTTTTTCATTTCAAGATCATGTGATCTTGTTTTCATCCCTTAGTTGTTTAGAAGACTACACTTCTATAAGTAGTCTTGTTCATGCTTGTATGAAACATGGTATGTTGAAGAAATAAGAATACACTTGTGTTTTCTTGGTGAATGCTTTTCATCGAAATCTTGATTATAATTAAGCGTTTTGAGTTTTAATCCAATCGATTCTCAATAGGTCTTGAGGAAAGATTATCTTATCAAACTATAGGTCTAGTTTGATAAATCATTCATATCGTTCTTGTTTACGTAAGCCGAATTGCCCTACTTTCGGTTATATCTTACGAGTGTTATACATATTCGAGTGTTGTGAGGATCAATTATATTTCCATTGCATTACATACGAGTTTACGTCCATTTTCATACGTAATTCATATCATTAGTGGCATCGGAGCCCAAGGCTATTTCCTTGGCAATTTCATTAAAGATTTCTTGTTCTAAACTATCTCTTTAATCTTGTTATGGATTTCTCCAATCCCGATTTCTTGATGAAACTCCGGGACGCACTAAGCGGTCTACCGGAACCACGTATGCAAGCAAGACGCGGAGATGACGCACGTCAAATACACCATGCGGATGAGTTTAAAGTAAACGAACTTCCGGAGTTCGTTGGAGGTACCGATCCCGAAGCTTATTTAGAGTGGGAACGGAAAATTGAACGCATGTTCAAATTCAAAGACCTTAACGACGAGAAACGTTGCAAATATGCAATTCTCAAGTTAGGGAAGGGTGCTTCTCTTTGGTTCGAAGGAGTAAAGACGCGAAGAACTCGGGAGGGAAAGGCAAAAATCTGTTCGTGGGATTCTTTAAAAAGAAAACTTCGTAAGAGGTATGTGCCAACATCACATCGGTTAACCTTATACCGGAAGATTGCCGATTTCATGCAAGGCAAACTAAGTGTCGGTGAATATATTGAAGAGTTCGAAAGTTTGGTCTTGATGGGAGAGCTAGAAGAAAACGAAGAGCAAAAGATGTCACGTTTTTTACGTGGCTTAAACAAAAACATAGCCAACACGGTGGAGTTATACCCATATGAAGATTTCGACACTTTATGTGGATTATGTATGAAGATAGAAGCCCAAAATAAATTGAAGTTTTCAAGGCTCGAATTTCCTTCCAAATTCGGGAATCCAAGTGCCGGTTCAAGTTCGGGTACTAAAAACACCACACCAAGTCATGTCCCTGTCACGGCACCTAAGGCTCCCTACGTACCCAAGGAAACAAGTTTGGCGAAGGTACGATGTTTCAAGTGTCAAGGATTTGGCCATTACCAAAATGCATGTCCGAAAAAACGGGTGGTGACACTAAGAGAGGCTCTTGAGGTCCGGGAAGAATTATTGGCCGAGGACGAAGAAGAAAGACTCAGTGACGTGTTTGACGTAAACGCCGAAGAAGAAGAAGAAGAAGAGGAGTGCGAGGCTTACAATGCTCCGGACTATGACACGAGTCTAGTCCTTCGCACTTTACAAGTCAAGACGGTTTCGAGGGACACGGAACAACGAGATCAAATATTCCACACCAAGTGTCAAATTAAAGACAAGTGGTGTAGTTTGATAATCGATGGAGGAAGTTGTACGAATGTTGCTTCAAGCGAGATGGTGGCGAAGCTCGGACTCGTCACTACTACTCATCCGAAACCATACGTGTTACATTGGCTCGATGATGGGAATAAGGTGAAAGTTTCGAAACAAGTACAGGTCGGATTAACTATGGGATCGTATGGTGACAACATACTATGTGATGTACTCCCGATGGATGCATGCCACATACTTTTGGGGACGAGTGGCTATTTGATAGAGGCGTTTTGCATCGAGGAAGGAGTAACGAATATGAATTACGGGATAAAGGCAAAGGATTGTGCTTAAACCGATGGCACCTCAAGCCATTCGATCGATGAGTTCTAATCAAATGGAGAAAGCGCTTACTATGTTTGCTAGTGAGAAAGAAGTGAGACACGCTATTGACGATGGCGGCGTGTGTATTTATTGATGATTAAAGAAACACAAGATGTTGGCGTGATCGTGCAAGGCAAGAGAGATATCGATACCTTGCTACGAGAATTTGCAGATGTCTTCCCGGAAGACTTACCGCCGGGTTTACCACCCTTACGTGGGATTGAACACCAAGTCGACCTTGTACCGGGTGCATCACTCCCTAACAAGGCCGCCTATCGATGTAACCCCGAGGAGACAAAGGAGTTGCCAAAATAAATCGAGGAGCTAATGAACCGCGGGTACATTAGAGAAAGTTTGAGCCCTTGTGCGGTTCGGTTTTACTTGTTCCAAAGAAGGATGGGTCATGGCGGATATGTATAGATAGTAGAGCCGTGAACAACATAACCATCAAATATCGGTTCCCAATTCCGAGACTTGATGACATGTTGGACGAGTTGCATGGTTCGGTGATTTTTTCGAAGGTTGATTTGAGAAGTGGCTATCACCAAATTCGCATGCGGGAAGGAGACGAATGGAAGACGGATTTCAAGACAAAACATGGATTATATGAATGGCTCGTCATGCCCTTTGGCCTTACAAATACGCCAAGTACTTTCATGCGATTAATGAATGAGGTACTTAAGCCGTTTTTGGAAAAGTTTGTCGTCGTATACTTGGACGACATCTTGAATTATAGTCGATCATTGCAAGAGCATACCGGGCACTTGAGGAAAGTCTTCGAGATCCTTAAGGATCAAAAACTTTATGGGAAAAAGGAGAAGTGTTCGTTTCTAGTCGAGAGTGTAGCCTTTCTTGGCTACATCATTTCCAAAGAAGGAGTGTCGGTTGATCAAACCAAGATCGAGGCGATTAAATCTTGGCCTACGCCCAAAACCATCACGGAAGTCCGATCCTTTCACGGACTTGCTTCATTTTATCGGAGGTTCATACGATACTTTAGTACCATTTCTAGCCCGATAACGGAATGCTTAAAAAAAGGACCGTTTGTGTGGAACGGGGCTGCCCAAGGGGCGTTTGAAAAATTGAAGGCGAGAATGTGTGAAGCACCTATCTTGGCTTTACCCAATTTTTCACAACCTTTCGAGTAGAATGTGACGCAAGTGGAGTGGGTATTGGGGCGGTCCTCGTCGAGGAGGCGGCCAATTGCATACTTTTCGGAGAAATTGGGTGGGGCTCGACTCAACTATTGTACTTATGACAAGGAGTTCTATGCCATTGTGAGAGCTCTTGATCATTGGAGCCATTACCTTCGTAGAAACATTTCATCCTACATTCGGATCATGAGTCCTTGAAATATATTAACGGCCAACAAAAGTTGAGTCGAGACATGCTAAATGGGTGGAATTCTTGCAATCATTCCACTTTTCATCGAAGTACAAAGATGGCAAGAGCAACGTTGTGGCGGATGCTTTGTCTAGACGGTATGCCTTACTCTCTACTCTTGACATTCGGTTGCTTGGGTTTGAAGCATTGAAGGAGTGTTATGATTAGAGATGTTAAACGGGCTCGGGCCCGTAGGGTGGCCGTTTAACCCTTAAACCGGGTTAGGGCCGATATTTCCTAGCCGTTTAAATCCGGGCTTTTGGCGGACGTTTAACCCGGCTTAGGGGCTGGCCAACCCGCTAGGGCTAGCCAAGCTTAGATATATATATATACACACTATATTAATATTATATAGTGTGTATATATATATATATACACACTATATTAATATTATATATATAATATATATATATACACACTATATTAATATTATATATATAATATATATTAATATTATATATAATATATATTATTACTGTATTTGTTAATATAGTGTGTATATATATATACATAAAAGTGTATTTTTGTTATATTTATTATAGTATAGTTGTTACTATATATATAAAATATATTGTTATATTTATTATTTTTACTATATATATAAAGATATTTAGCCCGTTTAGCCCGTTTAGCGAAACCCGTTAGGGTTAGGGTTAGGGCCAATATTTCCTAGCCGTTTAAATTGGGCTTTTTAGCCGGACCGTTTAGCCCGAAGCCCGCTAGTGGCTAACCGCTAGGCTGGCAGTTTAACATCTCTAGTTATGATGGAGATGTGGATTTTGGTGAGGTTTTCATTCGGTGTAAATCGGGCCCATTTGGAGAGTTTACGTTGCAAGAAGGATTCCTTTTCAAAGGAAATCGCCTATGTTTACCCAAACACCCGATTCGGGAATTATTAGTTCGGGAAGCTCACGGTGGAGGCTTGGCCGGTCATTTTGGTTCGGCTAAGCGTTGGAGGTCCTTAAAGAGCATTTTCATTGGCGAAGATGCAAGTGGATGTACACGACATAATTAATAAGTGTGCAACATGCCATATTGCTAAAAGTTCATTCAAACTGGGAGTATACATGCCTTTGCCAATTTCGGAAAGACCGTGGGAAGATGTATCAATAGATTTTATTGTTGCTTTGCCTCGTACTCAACAAGGGAGAGATGCTATTATGGTTGTCGTAGACCGATTTTCGAAGATGGCTCACTTTGTGGCTTGCCACAAGATGGACGACGCGAGTAACGTCGCCGATTTGTATTTCCGAGAAATCGTAAATGCGATTGCATGGAGTTCCAAAAACGATTGTTTCGGATCGGGACTCAAAATTCCTTAGTTATTTTTGGAACACCTTGTGGAGAAAGGTGGGAACCAAACTACTATTTAGCACGTCACATCATCCACAAACTGACGGTCAAACCGAGGTGACCAATCGAACGTTGTGCACTTTGCTACGTGGTCTTGTGAGCAAGACACAGAAGGATTGGGACTTGAAACTTGCACATGCGGAGTTCGCTTATAATCGTTATCCTACTCATGCCACGGCACACTCTCCGTTCGAAGTAGTTTACGGACTAAACCCATACATGCCGTTAGATCTAATTCCATTGCCAAGTGACGAGTTAGTGCACAAGGATGCGGAATCAAAATTGAAATCGATGATGAAATTACGATCAAGTACGTAATCGAATCAAGGAAATAAACGAGGCTTACAAAGAAAGTCGAACAAACAAAGAAGGCCGAGATTGTTGAAGTTGGTGATTTGGTTTGGTTGCATTTGAGGAAAGAGCGATTTCCAAATAAACGTAAGAACAAATTAATGCCGCGGCGGAGGGACCGTTTAAAGTAATCGCAAGGTGAACGGCAACGCATACAAATTAGAATTTAGGGAGATTATGGGATTCATGCAACCTTTAATATTGGGGACCTTTCGCCTTACATCGATGATGACGGAATTTCGGAATTGAGGACAATTCCTTTTAAAGAAAAAGGAGATGATACGGAATCAATCGTGTCAAATACGAGAAGGCAGTAAGGATCGACGTAAATGACCTTACAACACGCCATCCACAAATCACTACGTATTTAGGCGAGAAAACAGACATAAGACGTAGAGTCTCGGTCTCGGCCGTGTCATATGACACGGCCCGTGTCATGCTATGCCGGAAGGTCGACAATCGCCGGAAAATGTCCAAACTGCCGGAAAAATCACCACCTACCGGAACTGGCCGAGCGCTGCCGACCGAACCCGGCCGTGTCGTCCGACACGGCCCTGTTAGGAATATGCCTTTGAATGCCACTCAGAGGATGAGAGAGTGAGAGCAATTGTATTGTAATTATGAATATTATATTTAATAAGGCAATTATTATTTCTATATTATTGTATATCACTGGCATTGTGATTTGGTATATAGAATAATAGTCCTTGCATTTGAGAGTGAACATTCTACTCCTTATGGAGATAAGGAGATAGGTACTAGAAGTGTTTAGAGCTCGAATGCTTAACAAGTTCGCAAGTCGATAAAACTTAACAGGAGATTAAGTTTTAATAAGACTTGTATAACTGATGCTAGGACGTGTGCACGTCTTGATAGCATAGTTATAAGTATATTGGTGGGACGGTATACTCGAACACGACTCATACTCGATTGATCACACGGTATTCACTCTCGAGAGTCGATGACGAATCGAAGGTTGTGATAGTATACGTGGACCTTTGACTTGAGGGTTCGGTAGAAGATGTGCTGTGACGTTTAGTTTGTCATTAGAGTAGTTAGACTCATTTGCTTAATTCTTGAGTCGACCTCGAAGTGCGGACTATACGGGCGAGTAGCGATCTTTGTTGTGCGCCAAGAAAGGATTCTATCTCTGTTAGTGAGCGGCGAATGTCTATACGGTTAATGGCAAATAAGATCATAAGTCTTTGGCCAAAGCATTATGATATAGTCGTATTAGATACACTATTAATCGATCGGTCTTGATTTGCATTAACACATGTATAGAGTTTAGTCAACGATGAGTTTGACTTTATCGTGACCCGAAGACTTGACCGGCACATCGATGAAGGGTCTATACGTATATAGTATTCACGACATAATGGTTACGGAATGATTCGTTCATTCGTTCTCGATCGGGGTTCTGATGCGGCTTGCTAAGTGGCTAAGTCTTTGTCGCACTCATTGGTTCCTCCCAATGCCGGCTGAGACGAACCTACGGAGTCGCGCAATAGGATCATTGATGGATAAATATGAATTAATAATCTCTCTTATAATATTAGATATTAGTGATTTATCGGATAAATCAAATAACGGTCTTATGAATTGTAAGTAGGTTAGTGGGTGATTACTTTAATTTATAAATTATATTTCTTAGAGAAATGTATATTTGTGTTTGATATAACTAATTAATTGGATTAATTAATTAGTATAAACACATTGGAAATAAAACGGATTCGTTTGACGGACATCCGATTCACGAGGGATTCGTTTGTGAACATCGATACACGACGAATTAACTCGGCCCGTTTCTTGGAAGATTCTCTATAAGGCCCCCTCCTCTCTACTTTGTCTCTCTCTCATTATATTATATACTTGTTGTAACACCCCAAACTAGGCGGATATTACGGTCTGTGGACCCCATTGGGACCCACCAGGCGAATGAAAATGAATGAATTACACAAGTAAATGTAGTACCGAACCACATTACAACATCAATTACTCCGATGAGGAGTTTTATACAACACACCCAGGATGATACTGAATACAAGTATATTTTATATGGAGATAAAATATACAACAATGAGTGAAATGAATATTCAAACGGAATGTCTGCAGCGGAATAAATGAAGAAAACATAAGTGATGAATAGTGGGGCCCCCTACTAGTATCACTAGGACTCTCGCCGTCACCGTGCTCTCCCGTGCCTTAGCCTTACCATGACCTGAAAAACAGCATCCCCCAACGGGGTCAGTTACACAGAACAACAATCCTCAAGGGTTGAAAATACACAATCATGATATATCTGAAATTATGAATTATCCTGTCGAAACATACGCAATCAAACATGCTATATGAATCGACTATCAGTACGGCTCAAAGGAATGGCGCCACACTACGTCCGGGATGGAAATGTGTCCGTGCACAAGCCACCAACGAGTATCGATCGAATACACGTGTGGTCTTGTACCTGTCGATCTCACGAAGCCATCAACTCGTGTGCACGGTCGATGTGAGGCCACCAACCAACACACGACTATAATGTGCCCGACATGAAAATCCTACACATACCAACCGGCACGCCAGTATGACCCGGAATGCCACAATATGACAAAAGTGACAACGAAAATGAATAATGACTCACCAAGATTAAATGATGGTGAAATGAATGATAGCTCAATGAAATGATCAGAACCGTCGTTCCTTATGACTGAGGTGATTAATTGACAATGACAAATTTTGATACGATTAATACAATGATGAATGAGTTACGATTATGAATGAACAACAACAAAAGGAATGAATATCCTTTTAACTGAGTAAGAATTAACTTACTCAATACCGATGACAATGTCCTTCCACGAACAACGTCCTAAATGAAAAGTCGGTCGCTCGAACAACCTTGAACAACAACAATTACCAACAACCGATCAATACGAATCAAATACGATCATAACCGACCCAAACGTCGATACAACAATATCGAACTCGTAGATGTACTCTAGCGAAAGCGTTGAGATACTCGTTGGTTAAAACCAAACCCAAATTATCGAACCAACTCCAAAATGATTGATTCAAACCAGCACAACATTATCAATGACATCAATAATCTCATGGAAATCCACAATTCAAGTCTATAATAACGACAATCGGAAATCCCCAAAATAAGAAGTCAACCCCAAGGGTTCTTGAAATAATTAGAAAATAACCATTAAATCGTAAGAATATACTTATCCAAGGTAGATAATCCATATCTAACATATTCCAATGATAATCGAAGCTTACGAAGAAATCGGAAGGAAAAACCCAAAAATCCAAAATTCTAGATCCAAGAGATTAATACCTTTGATTCGATGTGATGAAGATGATGAAATGATTATTAACTCGAAAGATGAGCTTGCAGATGATGATTGATGAATACACCTCGAAGAATCCTCTCCGAATCGCTCGAAATCGCCCAAAATTACCGAAGGAATGAAATGAGATGAATAAATGACGAACTCTGACTAAACTGTCCAATTTATAGTCAGTCCAGGTTAGCGTGCGCTAGCCCTTGTGCGTAGCGTGCGCTAACGAGTAATTTGGGTAGTCCAGTACCCACTGTCCGAACACGGTAGCGCGCGCTACGTACCTTTTGTAGCGTGCGCTACGACCACACTACTAGCGTACGTAAATGCTCATAGTTAGCGTGCGCTAACGAATAATTTGATGCCCGATCGGAATCGAAGCGCTGTTCTACGATCTGACCTCGATAGCGTGCGCTACAACCATTATTTAGCGTGCGCTAATATATCGGTTGCGTACGCTAACAACAACACATAGCGTGCGCTATGAATTAATCCAGTGCAGTCCAGTAGCCACTGGACTCAACCTGATCCGTCCCTAGCGCGCTACTCCACACATATAGCGTGCGCTACTACAACCGTTAGCGCGCTACTTACCACTCGTGGCGTGCGCTACAAATATCTCACTGCGATCCGGTACCTTACGGGTGCGGCGAACAACCTTAGCGTGCGCTAAAGGCGAGTGGTAGCGTGCGCTACCTATACCCAATTAGCGTACGCTAAAGGAGTATGTAGCGTGCGCTACTCCTCACGCCTGACTCATAGCGAAAATGACAATGATGATAAACACGGCACGAAACTCCAATCAGTTAGTGATGAATGACGATTGATACGATACAATTACTCGAATGATGAATACCATGGTGAATATGAGTGACAAATGATCAATAATGAGTGAAATTCGAGTGATAATGTTGAATGATAAATACTGAATGATAATTACTGAATTACAACCGGGTATTACATACACCCCCCCTTAAAAGAGTTTCGTCCCCGAAACTAAGGGTCAAACAATTCGGGATAACTCTCCCGCATACTATCCTCGGTTTCCCAAGTAGCCTCTTCGACTCCGTGTCTAGACCACTGAATTTTAACCAAAGGAATCGTCTTATTCCTCAACTGCTTGATTCGCCGCTCTAAAACTTGTATAGAACGTTCCTCATATGAATGATCATCGGCAATCTCGATTTCATCGAACTGAAGTATGTGACTCGGGTCGGCAACATACTTCCGCAACTGAGAGACATGAAACACATTATGAATTCGGCTCAACGCCGGAGGTAAAGCCAATCGATAAGCTAACTCGCCCACTCGATCCAAAATCTCAAATGGTCCAATGAATCTCGGACTCAACTTTCCCCTCTTCCCAAAACGGAAGATACCACGACTCGGGTATACCTTGACAAAAACATGGTCACCTGCCTCTAACTATAATGGTCGGCGACGGTTATCTGCATATGATTTACGCCGACTCGGCGGTCAACAAGCGACTTGATCAAAGCTACCTTCTCACGGGCGGCTATAAGCATATCGGGCTCGGTGCCGATTGATTACGATAAGTCGTCCCAACACTGAGAGATCGACAACGGCGACCATACAAGGCCTCGTAAGGTGCCATCTTGATCGAAGCATGCCAACTATTATTATACGTGAACTCGATCAATGGTAGTTGGGCTTCCCAATCGTCTTTCCAATCGAGGACGCATGCCCTCAACATGTCCTCTAATGTCAGAATGGTTCTCTAGATTGTCCGTCGGTGAGGATGAAAAGCGATGCGAGGTTAAGCCGAGTTCCCATAGTACGATGAACTGATTTCCAAAAATGCGACACAAACCGTCCGTCATGATCGGAAACGATACTTTTAGGAGTACCGTGAAGTCTGACTATCTCTTTAATGAACAACTGGGCAAGTCTCTCGGGACCCCACGTATCCTTGATCTCAAGGAAATGAGCTGATTTGGTTAAGCGGTCCACGATCACCCAGATCGTGTTCACGCCACGACGACTCGTCGGCAAACTCGTGATGAAATCCATAGAAATGTCTTCCCACTTCCACTCGGGAATAGGAAGAGGTTTCAGCATACCCTTAAATCGCCGATGTTCAATCTTAACTTGTTGTGAGTTAAGCATCTCGAAACAAATTCTGCGACTTCTCGCTTCATATTACTCCACCGGTAATTTTGTTTCAAGTCCTTGTACATCTTACTAGACCGGATGAACAGAATAAGGGGTAGCATGAGCTCTGTCAAAATCGAGTTTTTCAACTCGTCATTCGCGATACGCACAACCGATTCTTAAACCTCAAAAGTCCATCCTCGTGGACCACAAATCCAGGGCTTTCCCACAGGCCACATCCTCACGGATGCGCAACAATGATGGGTCGAACCACGATTCTCTCGGATTTCCTCCTCGAGTGACGATGAAATCTCTAACATCTGAGCCTTTGAACTCGCTGGCCAGGACCTCGATCTCGGTTCTAAGGAATTCTGCTTGAAGCTCCTTCAAGCTGTTAAGCGGGCAAGCATATGCTCTGAGCGGACTTACGACTCAAGGCGTCGGCGACAACGTTCGCCTTGCCGGGTGGTAGAGGATCTCGATATCATAATCTTTGATTAATTCCAACCACCGTCTCGCGCATATTTAACTCATACGAGTAAATGTATACTTTAAGCTCTTATGATCGGTGAATATCGCAGTAACGCCATAAAGATAATGACGCCAAATTTTCAGCGAACACCACATTTGCTAGCTCAGGTCGTGGGTCGGATAATTAACCTCGTAAGGTCTCAATTGCCGTGAAGCATAGGCGATAACCTTCCGTTACGCATGAGTACACATCGAGACCTGTCCGGATGCATCACTATAAACCACAAATCCTTAGTCCCCTGCGGCAAGAAGATCACAGTCTTGACATTAACCGGCTCTTGAGTTCCTCAAAACTCCGTTGACACGCGTCGGACCACGTGTATTTCTTATCCTTCCGCAAAGGTTCGTTAAGGGTTGAGCGATTCTAGAAAATCCCTCTACAAATCGCCGATAATAACCCGCTAATCCGAGAAACTTCGGATTTCCTTAACGTTCTTCGGAGGTAGACAATCTAGAATAGCCTCCGTCTTCGAGGGTCGACACGAACTCCGTCGATGAAATTACATGTCAGAAAAGTCACTTGGACATCAGAACTCACATTTGTAGAACTTCCCATAAAGTTGTTCACGTCTAAACACGTCGAGCACACGATGAAGGTGAGACTCGTGTTCCTCCCGATCACGAGAATAAATCAAAATGTCATCGATGAAGACAACAACAAACTGATCCAAAAGTCGATGAAAACTCGATTCATTAACTCCATGAATACGCAGTGCATTAGTCAATCCGAGCGGCATAACCACAAACTCATAATGACCATAGCGTGTTGAAACGCCGTCCTCGCGATGTCAGGCTCTCGGATCCATGGCGATGATATCCGGACCTTAAGTCGATCTTGGAAAATCTTGAAGCTCACGAAGTTGATCTAAGAGATCATCAATACGGGGTAAGGGATACTTGTTCTTGATCGTCACCGGTTCAATTCCGGTAATCAATACACAAGCGGAGCGACCCATCCTTCTTCTTGACAAATAACACCGGTGCTCCCCACGGGGGCGCACTTTCGGTCGAATATAACCCTTCTCGAACAATTCTTCAAGTTGGCTCTTTAATTCCTGCATTTGGTCGGGGCCATCGTGCGGTGCCTTCGATATCGGGGGCGTACGGGCTCCAACTCAATCGTGAATTCCACATCCCTCTGTGGAGGCAAACCGAGTAACTCGTGCGGAAAAACATCGGCATATTCCTTCACTACGGAATGTCCGTCAACATTCTTGATGATTTCTCGGTTTTGGTCATATAGCACCAATAACGACACCTCCTGATTGAGTAATCTTCTTGCTTTCATCAAATTAATGACTTTACGAGCAGTAGGATTACCTCATCAAACACACATTCGACTCCATAAATGCGAAATGATAGTGACCAAGCGCTTTCGGACACTAATGATGGCATCATGACGATCCATCCAATCAATACCCAAGATGGCGTCGTCTCTCGGCAAATCTACTACGATTAGGTCCGGCCATACACGACCATGAAGCTGAATCGGACAATTACGAATCTCACGAATTGACAATTCGTCTACCATCGGGTAGGCCCGATGACATAAGGCTCACAACTAGTAGCACTACCCGGACGTAGTCTACTCAAACATGACTCGGAAATGAATGAATGCGATGCACCGGTATCAAAAAGGGTACACACGAGGTTGAGATAGAATATAGAGTGTACACGAGATCATCAAGGCCTCGGATCGTCGGTCTTCTTCATCTCATAAATTCGGGGCTTGCCGGCCCCGAACCAGGACGCTCCGTCGATAGCTCTTAGCTCCGCCTTTAGCTCTGTCGTCTTGAGCAGCCCGAGTGGCTTTGATTACGCACCGCTGAATGACACAGGAGCTTGAGATGACGCCGGAGTGGGTTTAGAGTCCCTACGGCAAAAGCGGGCCCTATGCCCGGCAATCCTGATTGTGGCACGTGATGACTTGCCGGACACTTGGTGCTGAAATGACCTGTTCCTCACGGTTGAAGCAGTGATGGCGAGCGGCCGCTCGCGGCCGAGATTCGCGGGTTTAGGCGCCGTGGGAGGTCGTTCGAGAAAAAGTAGAGCCATACGTGGTTTCTTGAAAGTGGCACGACTCCGTCGGGTGATTCTGATTCTTGGACTTCTTGCTAGCGGATGAGGGTTGTTGCTTAGCAATTTCCTTAGCCGTAAGCTCGTAAGTGAGCTTTCTCAATGAACTCGTCAGTGGCATAATTATGATTAAGCAAGCTGTAGCCGCATACGAGGTTTGACCTCTTCTTTGAAATACTTGATCTTGTCCGCTTCGAGTGAATGATAGATGAGGCGACGGAAGAAGTTCTGAAATTTTTCGGCGATGGCGAGAACATCATCATCCACCGAAAGGTCGGGAGTGAGTAATTAGACAACTTGGCCTCTCGAGTGGGGCCGGATAGTACCTCTCCATCATGAGAGTCTTGGCGATCCCAAGTACATGATCCGTCTGTGGGCTTCAACGATAACCACCATGAATGAGCGCTCTTACCGAGATAGTAAGCCGCAATCGAAACTTTATGCCCTTCAGGGCAATCCACCATAGCAAATAACTTCTCAAAATGCTCAAGCCAATGAACAATATCCGCCGGCTCGGATGAGCCCTCAAAAGTAGGTGGTCGGCGAGAGATATCGCTAATGATATTGCTTACACCCCTCTCTTGCCTCGAGGTGGCGGCGGAGGAGCTGCTGATTTTGATTGACGGAGTTATGCATCGTCTCCATCAAGCCGAGCCATCTGGGTCATTTGGGCCATCATGCCACATAAAAGCGAGTGGGTCAACCGGACACCCTCTGGCGGCCGTGCCCAGTACGACTCCCGATAGTGAATGATCGCGTCCTGGTGATTGAGTGGCTGCGTCGCTTCTCGATGAATTTGCATTATTCCTCGCGTTCGGGCGTGTATTCACTCGAGTTCTCGGGATTCGGCCCGCTCCACGGCCTCGTCCTCCACGTCCTCTGCCTGCCCTTTCCATCATGAAGTGGATAGTCATATGATGATTATATATATCGTATGAGTATAACATTATGATTATATTATGAAATGATGAAAATGAGCATACGCGCTCAAATACGGCGATTACATGAATGATTAAGCGAGGTGACATGATTATCGATGAAATTATTGAAATGATTATCTTGAACAATTTAACAAGATTGATGATATGATCTTCAAGATCAACAACTGAGTAATGAAATGAATTGGGTGATTAATGAGTTAACATTATCGACTTGATCCCAATTGAAATTGATGAATGAGGATTGTTAACTGATGAATTATGAATGAATGATTATTGCCAGAAATTGTACCGTGGCATCGAAATCTTACGATTCTTGGTCGATTGGCTCGGCATTTGCACAGTCACACGTGGCGAAAGTCCATGATACTAGTCGTGTGATGATTTCAAATGAGACATGACTTGGAGGGTAGTATTCAAAACCACGCTCCGATACCAACTCTGTAACACCCCAAACTAGGCGGATATTACGGTCTGTGGACCCCAGTGGGACCCACCGGGCGAATGAAAATGAATGAATTACACAAGTAAATGTAGTACCGAACCACATTACAACATCAATTACTCCGATGAGGAGTTTTATACAACACACCCAGGATGATCTTTGAATACAAGTATATTTTATATGGAGATAAAATATACAACAATGAGTGAAATGAATATTCAAGCGGAATGTCTGCGTGGAATAGATGAAGAAAACATAAGTGATTGAATAGTAGGGGCCCCCTACTAGTATCACTGGGACTCCTCGCCGTCACCGTGCTCTCCCGTGCCTTAGCCTTGCCATGACAAAAACAGCATCCTCCAACGGGGTCGGTTACACAGAACAACAATCCTCAAGGGTTGAAAATACACAATCATGATATATACGAAATTATGAATTATCACAGCCGAAACATACGCAATCAAACATGCTATATGAATCGACTATCGATGACTCAAAGGAATGGCGCCACACTACGTCGGGATGGAAATGTGTCCGTGCACAAGCCACCAACGAGTATCGATCGAATACACGTGTGGTCTTGTACCTGTCGATCTCACGAAGCCATCAACTCGTGTGCACGGTCGATGTGAGGCCACCAACCAACACACGACTATAATGTGCCCGACATGAAAATCCTACACATACCAACCGCACGCCCGATATGACCGGAATGCCACAATATGACAAAAGTGACAACGAAAATGAATAATGACTCACCAAGATTAAATGATGGTGAAATGAATGATAGCTCAATGAAATGATCGGAACCGTCGTTCCTTATGGTGAGGTGATTAATTGACAATGACAAGTTTTGATACGATTAATACAATGATGAATGAGTTACGATTATGAATGAACAACAACAAAAGGAATGAATATCCTTTTAAGCGAGTAAGAATTAACTTACTCAATACCGATGACAATGTCCTTCCACGAACAACGTCCTAAATGAAAAGTCGGTCGCTCGAACAACCTTGAACAACAACAATTACCAACAACCGATCAATACACGAATCAAATACGATCATAACCGACCCAAACGTCGATACAACAATATCCGAACTCGTAGATGTACTCTAACGAGCGTTGAGATACCCGTTGGTTAAAACCAAACCCAAATTATCGAACCAACTCCAAAATGATTGATTCAAACCAGCACAACATTATCAATGACATCAATAATCTCATGGAAATCCACAATTCAAGTTTATAATAACGACAATCGGAAATCCCCAAAATAGCAGAAGTCAACCCCAAGGGTTCTTGAAATAATTAGAAAATAACCATTAAATCCGTAAGAATATACTTATCCAAGGTAGATAATCCATATCTAACATATTCCAATGATAATCCAAGCTTACACGAAGAAATCGGAAGGAAAAACCCAAAAATCCGAAATTCTAGATCCAAGAGATTAATACCTTTGATTCGATGTGATGAAGATGATGAAATGATTATTAACTCGAAAGATGAGCTTGCAGATGATGATTGATGAATACACCTCGAAGAATCCTCTCCGAATCGCTCGAAATCGCCCAAAATTACCGAAGGAATGAAATGAGATGAATAAATGACGAACTCTGACTAAACTGTCCAATTTATAGTCAGTCCAGGTTAGCGTGCGCTAGCCCTTGTGCGTAGCGTGCGCTAACGAGTAATTTGGGTAGTCCGGTACCTTTGTCCGAACACGGTAGCGCGCTCACGTACCTTTTGTAGCGTGCGCTACGACCACACTACTAGCGTCGTAAATGCTCATAGTTAGCGTGCGCTAACGAATAATTTGATGCCCGATCTGGAATCCGAAGCGCTGTTCTACGATCGACCTCGATAGCGTGCGCTACAACCATTATTTAGCGTGCGCTAATATATCGGTTGCGTACGCTAACAACAACACATAGCGTGCGCTGTGAATTAATCGGTGCGATCCGGTAGCCCTGGACTCAACACGATCCGTCCCTAGCGCGCTACTCCACACATATAGCGTGCGCTACTACAACCCGTTAGCGCGCGCTACTTACCACTCGTAGCGTGCGCTACAAATAATCTCACTGCGGTCCGGTACCTTACGGAGTGCGGCCATGGAAACCTTAGCGTGCGCTAAAGCTGAGTGGTAGCGTGCGCTACCTATACCCAATTAGCGTACGCTAAAAGGAGTATGTAGCGTGCGCTACTCCTCACGCACAGCTCGCAACGAAAATGACAATGATGATAAACACGGCACGAAACTCCAATCAGATTAGTGATGAATGACGATTGATACACGATACAATTACTCTGAATGATGAATACCATGATGAATATGAGTGACAAATGATCAATAATGAGTGAAATTCTTGAGTGATAATGACTGAATGATAAATACTGAATGATAATTACTGAATTACAACCGGGTATTACACTTGTGGGGTCTTGTGAGGTGTAGAGATGCTTTTAAAAGCATCTTCTACATGTGAGGCTTGATGAATTGCGAAAAGAAAGTCTTTTCAATCATAAAGTCTCCTTCTTCCTTCCCCAAGAGTTTTTTTTTTTTTTCGTTTTTAGAGAGCTTCAAGAGTGAAAAAAATTTTCTACAGCATATACTTGATCTTAGAGACAAGTTATTAGTAGAAAAATCGAGAGAAAAAATTCCTACACGCTTCCCTAGCCGCATTCTTAGAGAAAGGAAGTTTCTGATTTTTCCGTCAAGTTAGGCGTGTGAAGTAGAGGCACCTTGCTTTAGGTGCTTGGAACAAAGGGCTCTTCATCATCATCATCATACGAAGGTTTTTCAAAGACATCATAGGTATGGGACTTTGATTCCTTGATCTTCGTATTTTTCTTTTCGTATATACGTTACTTGATCGATCCTCTTAGGGATTCCGTTTATTCTTCATTGCGTTTATTTTGTGGAATCCCAACGGTGGTATCGGAGCGAGGTCAAATATATCGTATATCGTTCATCTTTGCATTTGGAATGTTATTTGATGATGTTTATGATTTAGAATCATAATAGATATAATCGAAGAAATTTAATCGTTCGTAGTAAGTCAAGTTTTGACTATTTTATGTGAATTATAAATCTGAAAAATTTGATTTTTGTTGATTTATAAGTTCTTCATGAAGTTAAGAAACTTTTTCGTTTTGGAAGCGAGACGAAAAAATGAGAAATACGGGGGTTAAACACGAATACCGCACGAAGGCCTTGCCGTGACGGCTGCTGGGCTTTGCTGGCCGGCCGAGAGTGACTCGGTAGGCTATCAGAGCTTTCGGCCACTGCCGGGCGATGGCGAAGTGACTTCGGTCAGGCGGTTCTCGGGTTTTCGGCCCGATTTTGAATCGGGCCGTTGGCTGGGCCTGATACCGGATTTTACGGGACTCCATTTTTGTGTTTATATTTCGTTGTAATAATTTCCGAAATTTAAATTGGATTTAATTGGATTTAATAAAATATTTGGAATATTTTTTTTATTAAGGAAAATTATTAGACTAGAATATTGTTTTGGCCGGATTACTTTGAACGGATTAAAATGACGATTATAAATATTAATTTGATTAATATTGTAGAAATTAAATAGATTAATTTTTATATTAATTGGATTAATATATTAATTGATTATTTAATTTCATTTACCGTTACATGTTGTATGTAATGCCTTATATGATGGTGATATAGCTCGTGGACTTAGTTGTTGATTTGTTCGATTCGATATGGTTGTAAAGGCCGTTTTGAGCCTATTTATTTTTACTAGAAAATATGTATAATATGACGTATTGTTCAATGATGTAATTATTCATATGACTATGACGAAGGCCGAAGACGACCGACTAGAAGACGAAGAATCAATACTGTATTTTTTTTTCTTTATTTGGCTTGGCCCAATACTTAGGAAAAAGTCCATGAGCTATATGTTGGTAGTAACTAGGTTGCTATTTATTGTTTTTCATTTTGAATGATTGACAAACCACAAACCGCGCTTATAAACGGATTAATGTGCAAAGTGTAACATATAATCACATTAATACTCCCACTTACAAACACTAAGTTATAAAGGTTACGAGGTTTCCTACCCTCCGTCAAACTCATGGAAAATTGAAATCTAAACAGGAATATTATTCTTCCGAGTATGTCGGGGTAATATTTTTGGGGAAAATTGATAAATTCCTAGAGTGCATTAGATGCCTTTGGTTGTGACAAATCAAACCCCTATAAACCGTATGGGTTGCCAGGTAAGATTCAATTGTCAGACTAATAGGAGTTGACGGTTTAAACTTAGATAGTTCAGCGAGCCATAGAAACCGAATGGGTTAAGGGCAAGTGAACTAGGGGTAAAAGAAGATCGAATCATCCATTAGATGGGTTGGTATTAGAAACCACTTTATAAAGAATAATAGAATATAAACCGTATGGGTTGCCCTCTATTAAACTTTGTAAATAAATCGATCACCACTATGAAGTCACCCAAGACTTCCGGATTTAACATGGGAGTGTGTAAATGCCGATAAAATAGTGGGAGCCGAGTTATGAATAAAGAAAGTCCTTAAATTCTTTACTCGGATCATAATTAAACAAACAGTAACGAATCTCAAATTATTCTCTGCAGTTAACATAACTCTCAATATGACAATGAACCCACTCGCTATACTACTTGAAAAGAACGTCTGATCGGGTCCTAACTATGTGGGCGGCCGAACTTGAGGATTGTCCTAACTATGGAAATCTTGGGATACGTCTTGGAGGCGGACATCCCGCGGCTCTGCAAGAACCCGAGCCAATCAGGAAGATGTCGATGCCCATGAGAAATGGGTAAAAGACGACATAAGAGTGCGAGGGTACATGTTAGGCTCAATGACCAATGAGCTTCAACGTGCCCATGAAAAGATGACGCCTTCACGAGCCATCTTAGCGCACCTGGATGAGCTCTATGGAGAGCATAGCCGAACTGCTAGATATGAGATATCAAAGCAATTATTCGGCGCCAGGATGAAGGAAGGAGAGAGGGTTGGGGACCATGTCCTCAAGATGATCTCGATGATTGAGAGATTGGAAGCTCTTGATTTTCAGATGCATGCATCTCTCCAAGTGACCTTATCCTGCAGTCACTTCCTGAATCCTTTTCACAATTTGTCATGAACTTCAACTGCAATGAGATTGCATGTAACTTAGCTGGGCTAATGAACAAACTGACGACTGCCCAGTCTCAGATGAAGACAAAGAGAAAGGAAGCTGCACTTGTGATTTCTTCTGGGACTTGGAAGTCCAAGAATAAGAAAAAAAAGAACAAGAAGCAGTTAGGTCCAATAGCCAAGATCGACAAGGGAAAGGGCAAGGCCCCAATGGTTCAAAAGAGCAAGGGGGCCAAGAAAACGGATGTATGCCTCAACTGCGGCGAGCTAGGCCACTGGAAGAGGTACTGTCCAAAGCTTGACCGTAATGCGCCTTCAGGTACAGAACTACTGGTTTTAGAAACAAATTGTTTTGTAACTGTATATTCTACTTCTTGGATACTTGATTCCGGTGCGAGTTCTCACATTTGTACAATGAATCAGGATCTGGAACGAAGTAGGAAGTTGGATTCAGGGGAGGTGATTGTCACCGTCGGAAGTGGGCATAGTGTCGAGGCTTCTGATATCGGATCCCTTATGTTGGATTTAGAATCTGGTTTTATTCTTATTTTAGATGATGTATTTGTTTTGCCCAAGGGGTACAAGAATATTGTATCAATTCCGGTCATGGACCGAAAGGGATTTCACTTCTTTATTGGAGATGGGTCCTGTCGTATTTATTTCAGAAATAAATTGGTTGGTACTGCTACATTATTAAATGGTTTATACCACTTAAATTTAAAGAATAAAACAACTGTGAACACTATAACTAGGAAGCGTGGTAGGGATGAAACGAACCAAGCACTTAAGTGGCATCTTAGACTTGGTCATATCGGTCAGACCAAGGTTCATAAAATGGAGAAAGATGGGCTTACAGGTCCATTGGGATCAGATCCCTATCCAACTTGTGAATCTTGCCTTCAAGGCAAAATGACTAAGTTACCCTTCGCAGGGACTTTTGAAAGAGCTGCTGAAAAACTTGGATTGATCCATACCGACGTCTGTGGCCCTTTTGAAGTGGCACGAGACGGCTTTCAGTATTTCATTACATCCACTGATGACCGTACCAGGTATGGATTCGTGTACTTAATGAAACATAAGTCTGAAGCTTTTGATAAATTCAAGGAATTTAAAGCCCTAGTTGAAAATCAAACAGGTAACCGTGTTAAGACTCTTCGGTTAGACCGGGGTGGTGAGTACATGAGTACCGAATTTGATGAGTTCTTAAAAGAACTTGGAATAGTGTCACAATTCACTCCTCCAGCTACTCCACAATTAAATGGTGTATCAGAAAGGAGGAACCGAACCTTGTTGGACATGGTTCGCTCCATGCTTAACTATACTGATCTACCGATTTATCTGTGGGGTTACACGCTCCTTACTGCTGTGCATATCTTGAACAAATGTCCTTCCAAATCCGTTCCTAAGATTTCCCATGAGATGTGGAGAGGTAGGAAACCAAGTCTTAATCACATTAGGATTTGGAGATGCCCTGCTTATGTCAAGAAGACTAAAGTAGAGGAATTGGAAACTAGGTCTGTGAAAGGTCGTTTCATAGGATATCCAGCGGATTCCATAGGATATCTATTCTACATGCACGAAGATCATAGGATCATAGTTGCTATACAAGCACACTTCCTGGAAGATTAGTTTATTCAGGAAGGAGGGGCAGGTAGAAATATTTCTTTGGAAGAAATAAAAGAAACACCAAATGAGACACCTATGCAAGATATTAGAACCCAACCTTCTGAAATACAAACACAACCTTGCAAGTATAGTAGAATTTCTCAAATACCTGAGAGGTATGGCTATCTGCATCAAGAGGAACTGGGTGTCCATGAGATGATAGAAAGTAGTCAAGAGAATGATCCTTCTGCATACGACCAAGCGATGGTAGATGTTGACTCCACCAAGTGGCAAGAAGCTATGGAAGTTGAGATAGACTCAATGCATGCTAATCAGGTCTGGACTTTAGTATATCGTCCTAAAGGCATAGTGCCTATTGGAAACAAATGGATCTATAAGAGAAAGACTGATGGAGATGGCAAGGTTGATACCTATAAGGCCAGGCTTGTGGTAAAGGGTTATTCCCAAAGAGAAGGAATCGATTACTTCGAGACCTTCTCGCCTGTAGCTATGATTAAGTCTATTCGCATGATGCTTGCTATAGCAGCCCACTTAGATTATGAAATATGGCAAATGGATGTGAAAACGGAATTCCTAGATGGATTCCTCGATGAGGAGATTTACATGGAGCAGCCTAAGGGATTCATATCTCAAACCAATATTCATAAAGTATGCAAACTTCAGCGTGTCATTTATGGACTGAAGCAAGCTTCACGGAGTTGGAATCTTCGTTTTAACGAGACAGTCAAAGAGTTTGATTTTGTCCAAAACGAAGAAGAGCCCTGTATTTACAAGAAGGTTAGTGGGAGCAAAATTGCGTTCTTGATACTATATATAGATGACATTCTACTTATAGGAAACAACGTAGGAATGCTTAGTTCTGTGAAAGCTTGGCTTTCTAAAGAGTTCTCAATGAAAGACTTGGGAGAAGCTACCTATATTCTAGGTATTCGTCTCTACCGGGATAGAGCGAAAAGAATGTTAGGTCTTTCCCAAGCCCTCTACATAGAAAAGATCCTGAAGCGATTTAGGATGGAAGATTCTAAAAGAGGGTTTCTACCTATGCAACATGGTGCAAAACTTTCCTTAGAGATGTTTCCTCAAAGTGAGGAAGATAGAAAGGAAATGAGCAAGGTACCTTATGCTTCGGCAGTAGGTAGCCTTATGTATGCAATGATTTGCACTAGACCGGACATTGCCTATGCTGTGAGCGTAGTAAGTCGGTTTGATCAAATCCAGGCGGGAACATTGGATCTTTGTAAAGAACATTCTTAAGTACCTAAGGAGGACTAAAGACTTGGTTCTTACATACGGCGGTGGAGAACTAAGAGTGATGGGTTATACAGACTCAGATTTTTCGGGGGACATGGATGCTCAGATGTCCACATCAGGGTATATCTTTACTCTGAATGGTGGGGCAGTTTCTTGAAGAAGTGCCAAGCAAAGTTCGACTGCTATCTCTACATGTCAAGCCGAATATCAGGCAGCCACGGAGGCTGCTAAAGAAGCTTTTTGGATAAAGAAGTTCACTGAGGAACTTTAAGTGGTTCCTAACGCAGATAAGCCCGTGACACTGTTTTGTGACAACGACGGAGCTGTTGCACAGGCTAAGGAGCCTAGGGCTCACCACAACACCAAACATATTGCGAGAAAATATCATTTTGTTAGAGAAATGGTTCGGGATGGGAATGTTACACTGCAGAGAGTAGACACATCAAATAACGTTGTTGATCCGCTTACCAAGCCACTATCTCAGAAGGTCTTAGAGAGGAATCTGGAGAGTATGGGTATTAGATACCATAGTTTGTGGCATTGAGTGCAAGTGGGAGATTGTTAGGAATATGCCCTCGAATGCCACTCAGAGGATGAGAGAGTGAGAGCAATTGTATTGTAATTATGAATATTATATTTAATAAGGCAATTATTATTTATATATTATTGTATATCACTGGCATTGTGATTTGGTATATAGAATAATAGTCCTTGCATTTGAGAGTGAACATTCTACTCCTTATGGAGATAAGGAGATAGGCACTAGAAGTGTTTAGAGCTCGAATGCTTAACAAGTTCGCAAGTCGATAAAACTTAACAGGACATTAAGTTTTAATAAGACTTGTATAACTGATGCTAGGATGTGTGCACGTCTTGATAGCATAGTTATAAGTATATTGGTGGGACAGATACTCGAACACGACTCATACTCGATTGATCACACGGTATTCACTCTCGAGAGTCGATGACGAATCGAAAGGTTGTGATAGTATACGTGGACCTTTGACTTGAGGGTTCGGTAGAACATGTGCTGTGACGTTTAGTTTGTCATTAGAGTAGTTAGACTCATTTGCTTAATTCTTGAGTCGACCTCGAAGTGCGGACTATACGGGCAGTAGCGATCTTCTTTGTACGCCAAGAAAGGATTCTATCTCTGTTAGTGAGCGGGCGAATGTCCTATACGGTTAATGGCAAATAAGATCATAAGTCTTTGGCCAAAGCATTACGATATAGTCGTATTAGATACACTATTAATCGTCGGTCTTGATTTGCATTAACACATGTATAGAGTTTAGTCAACGTAGGGTTTGACTTTACCGTGACCGAAGACTTGACCGGACATCGATGAAGGGTCTATACGTATATAGTATTCACGACATAATGGTTACGGAATGATTCGTTCATTCGTTCTCGATCGGGGTTTACTGTGCGGCCCGCTAGTTTGGCTAAGTCCGCCCGCACTCATTGGTTCCTCCCAATGCCGGCTGAGACGAACCTACGGAGTCGCGCAATAGGATCATTGATGGATAAATATGAATTAATAATCTCTCTTATAATATTAGATATTAGTGATTTATCGGATAAATCAAATAGCGGTCTTATGAATTGTAAGTAGGTTACTGGTGATTACTTTAATTCATAAATTATATTTCTTAGAGAAATGTATATTTGTGTTTGATGTAACTAATTAATTGGATTAATTAATTAGTATAAACACATTGGAAATAAAACGGATTCGTTTGACGGACATCCAATTCACGAGGGATTCGTTTGACGAACATCCAATACACGAGCCGAATTAACTCGACCCGTTTCTTGGAAGATTCTCTATAAGGCCCCCCCTCCTCTCTACTTTGTCTCTCTCTCATTATATTATATACTTGTGGGGTCTTGTGAGGTGTATAGATGCTTTTAAAAGCATCTTTTACATGTGAGGCTTGATGAATTGTGAAAAGAAAGTCTTTTCAATCATAAAGTCTCCTTCTTCCTTCCCCAAAAGTTTTTTTTTTTTCGTTTTTTAGAGAGCTTCAAGAGTGAGAAAAATTTTCTACAGCATATACTTGATCTTAGAGACAAGTTATTAGTAGAAAAGATCGAGAAAAAAAAATTCCTACAAGCTTCCCTAGCCGCATTCTTAGAGAATGGAAGTTTGCTGATTTTTCCGTCAAGTTCCGGCGTGTGAAGTAGAGGCACCTTGCTTTAGGTGCTTGGAACGAAGGGCTCTTCATCATCATCATCATACGAAGGTTTTTCAGAGACATCATAGGTATGGGACTTTGATTCCTTGCTCTTCGTATTTTTCTTTTCGTATATACGTTACTTGATCGATCCTCTTAGGGATTTCGTTTATTCTTCCGCTGCGTTTATTTTCTGTGGTATCCCAATAGGCCCGTGCCGAGATATCCCGGATAGTGAAATCTCGCTGCCGACCGAACCCGACCGTGTCATCCGACACGGCCCGTGCCGAGATGTCCCGGATAGTGAAATCTCGCTACCCGACCAACCCGACCGTGTCAGGCGACACGGCCGAGTCACACTCTTCCGGATAGTGAATTCTCGCTGTCCGACCAACCCGACCGTGCCAGGCGACACGGTCGAGTCCTGCCAAACATGTGCGCCCGCACATGCCGCCGCGGCCGTGCCAATCGGCACGGCCCGTGTCCGACAGCCAGCAAACTCCCATATGATTTTTTTTGTGTTTTTGTTGTTTTCCCTCCCCTCACATGTCATGATTAGACTTACATGTTATGTGGGGTGACTTGTAACTATGTTTATTGTGTGATTCCCTTCCTTTGATTTGATTTCTTTGTATATCTTGATGTTTTATTTTTCATTTCAAGATCATGTGATCTTGTTTTCACCCCTTAGTTGTTTAGAAGACTATACTTCTATAAGTAGTCTTGTTCATGCTTGTATGAAACTTGGTATGTTGAAGAAATAAGAATACACTTGTGTTTTCTAGGTGAATGCTTTTCATCGAAATCTTGATTATAATTCGACGCGTTTTCGAGTTTTAATCCAATCGATTCTCAATAGGTCTTGAGGAAAGATTATCTTATCAAACTATAGGTCTAGTTTGATAAATCATTCATATCGTTCTTGTTTACGTAAGCCGAATTACCCTACTTTCGGTTATATCTTACGAGTGTTATACATATTCGAGTGTTGTGAGGATCAATTATATTTCCGCTGCATTACATACGAGTTTACGTCCATTTTCATACGTAATTCGTATCAGTGTATGATTGTTATATTTTGGAAGCTCGAACGACTTTTAAACAAAAAAGTACATGCATCCAAAACCGACACAGATGAATATATGAAGAATGTCTGGAGTTGTGAGACAACTTTCTCTGATAAACTCGGCAAAATAGCCTCGTAACTTTGGGAGAAGAGACGCCTCCTCAGAAAAGGGATTGCACGAGCTAGATCTTGTTCGTGGTGGGATGCCAAAAATATATTCTTCACAAATGAGGCTAAAATGTAGAAAAATCATTATTGACATAGTATATATTTATTAATATATTTTTGCCTTCGACTCTTTACACTTTCTGCATATTAAACGAGTTTAAGAGCAAACAGCCTACATCGATTACTGCATTTTACTGCTTTCTTTGCTTCCTCACTCATTTTTCTTCAGTAAACAATGACATCATCTAAGACATCTTCCATGTCCCTTAAGAAGAGAGACTTCATCATCGACGGGCGAATCTTCTCCAGATTCGTCATGCTTGAAAGGATCCACATCGAAACCGAGGATGCTGATGCTATGGAACTCATTATTTCTAGAATCCGACAATAAGGCCTCTACCGCCTTGGAAATCATCACGCTGAGCTCTATAATGAGCGTATCGTCGAAGAATTCTATCTCGACGATTATGTCAGATTCTTCTTTCTGAAAAGAGGAGGATATGTATCCGATATTTCTGCTACCGTTCGCAGAGTTCAGATCTGCATTGACCGGGAGCTTTTGACAAATATTTACAGGCTGCCGTCTGATGGTCTGACCATGGAAGAACTTGAGACCTTTGGGTCACAAGAACTCCTCACGGCCTATTGGGGATTGTTCACTGGCGATGCTTCGGACAAGAACATCCATGCATCTTGCCATAAAAAGAGATTTTGTTTACCTTTTGTTTACTTGCACGATTTATGTTGTCGTGTTGTTGAGAACAGGATTGTCGCATTCGATATGTGCACTAACTTTCGTTTCAGAATGATGGTAGCCATCATGTCCGGTGAAAGAGTAAACTGGTGTCAGATCATTCTAAAGAGGCTACAGGAAGAGGCTTCTAAGCGTGCTACTCAGAAGAAGTCCTTCGGCCTCATCCTCAACAATATTCTCACCAAGTGTGATGTGCCGCAATCAAAAGGAGCCAAGAAGATTGGCCCTGGCAAGTACATAGGACAGAGGCAGGGGGGGCCAAGGGGGTCCTGGAACCCCTCAACCGACAGGAATTCCTATGAAAATAAGGAAAGGTATATATAGAGATATTCGACCTCCGTAATCGTGATGTAAGCATACCTTTATTGGCCTACATGTCATAGAAAATTCCATATTATATGGCGTGTTCGGTAGTAAATTATGGAGTAGCTTTTAGTGTTTTGATTAAATCAAAATACTATTAAATAGAACTAGTAATGTATGGCAAACAATAGGTTTTCGCATTGGAGTAGTATTTCACAGAAGTTACGCAAATTAGTTTCGGAGTAGTGCTTGCAAAAACTACTGCATTTAGCTTTAAAGTAACATTTTATTTATCTATTTTATTTTTCAACCGTAGAATTGTGTCGAACATCAATATCAAACAGCTACTTTGTCAGTCACCTCTAATTAGAGCTGTCAAAATAGTGGAGTCGGACCAGCACGGTCCAAACCCATCGGGGATAATGAAAAAATCGGACTGGGCTAGGCCGGGCCAGGAAAAAAAAATCGGGCTGCTATTTTGATGACCCGGACCGTGCAAGTGTATAATTGCATCGGCCCTGCCGGGTTGCCTGGGCTTACCCGACCAGTCGGATTGCTGAGCTGTGCCAAAAAAGATTGTTAGTTTTCGGGCTTGGAAAATTGGAGCCCAGTCCAACCCTAAAATCGGGCTGATCAGACCAGCCCATAGACCAAGCTGCATTTTAACAGCTCTACCTCTAACAACTACTAACTGACAACTAACAACTCGTCAACGGATAACAACTACTCCAACATCCACCATCAATAATGAATTTTCACGAACATACATTAATAAACTAGTACTCCCTATATAACTTACGTTTTGTTTTAGGAGAAAGTAAAAGACATCAAATCAATTGTATTGATGACAATAAATAGAGGGGCCTTTGTATAGGCATTACAATGAGGGTCCTTCCATACATAGGATTTCTAGTTAAGGTAAGACATCTAATAAGATCCTACTACCTCTGGAAGGGTCTAGAACCTTCCATCTTTGTATCCCCTACAACCAGTATTAGGTAAGACATCAATAAGGGAAGTATATTCCGGAACACTCCCCCTGTGTCGAGCGCTAATACTATCATGGTGCATAAGATGTTGCCTCGGTAAAAAACCTTTCCAAGTCAAACAAAACCCCGTGGGAAAAACAAAGACTTAGTGAGGAAAAAGAGCACAACGCACCAACTACAAATGTCAGAATCATGTGAAGTATACTCCCCCTGAGTTATACATAACAGCTCATCCCGACGAGCTATCATTAGTTGAGCTCGGATAATCGATACATGCCGATGATTCTCACATGTTTCTCAAATGTAGATTTTGGCAGAGATTTAGTGAACAAGTCTGCGATATTCTCATCGGAACTCACTTGTTTCACTTCGATATTCAGCAATTTCTGCTGCTGCTAATTACAAAAGAACTTCGGCGCGATATGCTTGGTATTGTGACCCTTAATGAAACCTAACTTCATCTGCTCAATGCATACCGTATTGTCCTCAAAGATGCAAGTAGGGATTGTTGTAGTGGGATCTAATCCACAAGTTCCTCGTATATGGTCTATGACTGACCGAAGCCAAATACACTCCCTTATGGATTCGTGCAATGCAATTATCTCTGCATGGTTCGAGGAAGTAGCAACCAGGGTCTGCTTGGTAGATCGCCAAGATATCGCCGTATTCCCAATGGTAAACACATAACCAATTGGGAACGTCTTTTATGCGGGTCAGAGAGATAATCGGCATCAGCATATCCAACTAACGTATTGTTAGGATTCTCTGCATAGGGGGTAAGCTTGCTCGCATTAGCACTTCTGGTAGTCAAGCTGCCATGCATAGCTACAATATCAGAGGAAGATCGACGGTCGGTATGCATCGTCTTAACCTCAACAATTCCTTGCGGAATATCGCTCTCTCTTGCATAGGGAAAGAACAATCCAAGATCACTGGAGCCTTTCAAGTATCGAAAGATGTGTTTTACTCCATTCCAATGCCTTATAGTGGGAGCGGAGCTAAATCTCACTAACAGATTTACATAGAATGCGATGTCTGGACGAGTACATTGACCCAGATACAACAACGCACCGATTGCGCTAAGGTACGGTGTTTCTGCTCCAAGGACCTCTTCATCCTCCTCTTTAGGACGAAATGGATCCTTGTTCATTTCCAGACTTCGAACAACCATGGGGGTAGCAAGAGGATGTGCCTTGTCATACTGAATCGCCTGTGCATTTTCTAGACATAGGCAGATTGATAATGAGTATACCATCATCTCGATGTTCTAGCTCTAAGCCCAAGTAGAATCGAGTCCTCCCCAGGTCTTTCATCTCGAATTCGGATTTTAGGTAGCGTGCCGTTTCATTGACCTCATATATGGTACCAATAACATTCATGTCATCTATATAGACGGCTACAATCACGAATCATGTATCTGTTCTTTTCACAAAAATGCATGGGCAGATATCACTGTTCTCGTATCCCTTCCCAACCAGGTATTCACGTAGGCGGTTGTACCACATCCTTCCAAATTGTTTCAACCCATACAGTGAACGACGCAGTTTCACAGCGTAAGCGCTCCGTGGTTTAGAGCTACTTGATTTGGGCAACGAAATCCCTTCAGGTACTTTCAAATAAATATCCGTATCTAGATCCCCATAAAGATACGTTGTAACCACATCCATAAGCTGCATATTCAGTTTTTCAGACACTACCAAACTGACTAAGTAGCGGAAACTGATGATGTCCATAATGGGAGAATATGTCTCCTCGTAGTCAATGCCAAGGCGCTGCGAGAAGCCTTGGGCAACTAGTCTCGCTTTGTAACGCACGACCTCATTCTTATCATTGCATTTACGAACAAAGACCCACTTATGTCCAACTGGTTTAACGCCCACGAGTATTGGCTCGATACGGCCAAATACCTCACATTTATCCATTGAGTCTAGTTCAGCTTATATTGCATCTTTCCATTTCGGTCAATCGGCTCGTCGTTGACATTCAGCAACCGAGTGCGGCTCAACATCGTCGTCTTAAATAATTTTTTAAGCGACGGAGTAGGCAAAAGCATCATCGACTAGCGTGGATGACCTGTCCAATAGTACGTATTCACTCGTACATTGCATCGAGATTTCTTTATTCTCTAACATCAACAAAGTTTCCGACGCGTCCGTCGATTGTTCCATTATTGATTCGATGACATATCCATAGTTAGAGATAATATCGTGTGACGGAGTCACTGTGTCGATTATGAGAGGATTTTGTGCCTCCGTTCCTTTTCTCTTTCGAGGTTCGATATCCTTTCTACCCACTGGCCTCCCCCGCTTTCGAGCAGGGATAAGAGCAGCCGAAGCAGCCGTCCCACCACTAAGGTCTATGCCGGGGGCATCATTCCTTTGGGCGGCTGAACCTTGCCCTATAACTGGGAATTCTAACCTTGCAGGAACATTCACAGCGGGAATGGTAGATCTTGTCACTTTCGCAGTATCAGTAAAACTGTCGGGCATCGAATCCGCAACTTTCTGAAGACTGAGAATACGTTGCTTCTAGCTCGGATTGAGCCGTGCGGGGATCTTGATGAGGCAATAAGGGAGCACACCAGACAATTTCCTGGCGTTCAACTGGAATCGTTCTATTCCTCTCTCCCCCTAACGACGGGAAGTTTATCTCATCAAAGTGACTGTCTGCAAATCTAAATAGATCTCCTATCAAAGGTTCCAAATAGCAGATAATTTTAGGCGATTCATAGCCAACGTATATATCTAATCATCTTTGCGGACCCATTTTAGTATGCTGTGGAGGCGTAATTGGCACATAGACTACACAACCAAAAATGCATAAGTGTGAAATATCAGGCTCATATCCAATTACCAATTGGTACGCACTAAACGGTTGATTGGCAGTGGGTCGAAAGCGATAAGTATAGCCGCATGCAAAATTGCATAACCCCAGGCAGAAATCGGAAAGTTGGTGCGCAATACCAATGCTCGGGCGATAAGCTGTAACCGCTTAATCATAGCCTCAGCAAGGCCATTCTGCGAATGAATATAGGGGACGGGATGTTCAAATTCAATCCCAATAGACATGCAATAGTCGTCAAAGGATTTTGACGTAAACTCACAAGCGTTGTCCAATCTTAATGACGAGATTGGAAATTCGGGCTGGTTAGCCCATAACTTGATGATTTGTGCTGGGAGTTTAGCAAATGTAACATTTCTTGTGGATAGCAGAGCGACGTGTGACCATCGTGTCGATGCATCAACCAGAACCATAAAGTATCTGAATGGTCCGCATTCTGGTTGAATAGGTCTACAAATGTCCCCTTGAATTCTTTGTAAGAAGCGAATGTTTTGTGTTGAGTCTTTAGCAAAGGACGGAGAAGGTATCAACTTTGCTAGTGAACATGCTTTACAAAACGATTTATGGGCATTGGAAATTGCCACGGAAGCTTCGGGATTTACGAGAGATGCACTGTCAACCTTATCAGGGCGTGCGATCTTTAATCCCAGTGATACGGTATCAGACTCACTCACATTAATGCCGATATCGAGTGGTGCTTCCAATCATTTTATGGACTTAAAAACGGATGACGTGTGAGTTTTTCAAAATGCGAATCATCATGTCGCGTCCAGGGTGACCGATTCGGTCTTGCCATAGTTGGCATGCTACAGAATCATAAAGTTCGTGACTCACAACATAAGATTCAATAACCCTTATTGTAGTCTGGTATAAACCACTATTTAGATTCATAAGTTTCTCGAGAATGCGGCGTCCTCCGTATTCTGCTAGAGTAACACACAAAAATTCTATCCCATTCTCACAGTGTGTATCAAGGTGATAACCGTTGGCACGGATGTCCCTAAAACTTAGCAAGGTTCGGTTTGCTCTTGGGGCATAGAGAGCATTTGTGACATTAATATGCGTACCATTAGGTAGCAATAAATGAGCAGGTCCCCTCCCTTGAATTACTTGGGAGGAACCAATCATTGTTGTCACTGAGGATATATATGGCACAATATCCTTAAATAATTGCCTATTCCGAAGAATAGTGTGGGTTGTTCCACTATCAGTAAGGCACTCAATTTCGCCACGAGACATCTACAATAAGACATGAAACTCGATTATTCTTGTGATGAAAGACATAGTGAAAACTCATTAACTTCGAGTTTGGGGAAATTTGACCAAGTTGGTTAGGATCAAAGTTAGCACAATCGCTGGAAATAATTTCCGTGTAGCTTGACCTTTGTTCACTAAAATAGTAATAACTTCTTCGTTAAGAATCATATGGACGAACAGTCAGTTGTTATGGAAACTAGACTTCCGTATATTTCTGTCCATAGGTCGTGCACTTTCTAGATCATTAAACTCAGATCTCAGTGCTCATTTTAAGTTGCTATTTTGGTATTTCCCTATTGTTGAGTGATACAGTAAGGTTGAAGCCTTTTTCAAAGGCATTATTGTTGATACAATACAATGGTAATATGGCCATAGGAGCATTTAAACACTTCAAAACACATCGGGGTGTTCGATTTATATCTCGACTAATGATCCTTTCGGTAACTCCAACTTGGTAGACTTGCAGAGAAAGTAGGAATGTCGGTACAGCTAAGGCTGTTTAAAAATCACTGATTCCGTTTGAACTTTCAAAGCATAAACAAATACCAAGGAGGATGCGCCTAGTCTTGATCAAAAGCTTTGATAAAATCCACCAATGTATCAAAGTAACCAAGCAATTCTTTACTGAGCAATTGTTTTGTGATAAACCAAACATGCTTTTGAAGGGAAAAATAAAATTCGTTTTTGCACAATCACAACAATTAAAAGAATTTTTTTCATCATGGCCAACTTTATTACATTTATAGAAAATCCCAAAGTAGTTCTCGAAAGAAATCTAGAAACAAGATAAAACATAATCAAAGCATAAAAACTAGTCAAACTACAATGATCTAGTCAAAGTCAACAACATCTAAATATTGGTCTTTGTCGGCAATGGTGAGAGGAGGGATCTCAATATGGTTCACCTCCGTATTCTCATTATCTTCCTCCATGTAATTTGACTCTTGAGTCAAGTACTGTTTATAATGCTTGTAGTAAGCTTGGATGTTCTTTGGCGCCTTGCAATTGCGGTAAGTATGCTTCTTTGAACCGCAAGTATAGCAATTCCGGCCTTCCTTTGGAGTGGTTCCAATCCCGGTGGCAGGAGGCGGTCCACGTGGTTGGGCTCCACTAGGACCCATGGCCGAGCCACCTTGCCTCTTCCACACATTGGAACGATGACCTCGTCTTTTCCCTCGCTTGCTCGAGTCATGCACCCGTGGCGCTTGCAGAAACTGAGTAGCGTTGCCTTTTCTATTTTGTCGTGGTGCCTTCCTGTGGGTAGCCTGATTCACTTCCGGAATCGGCTTCGTACCAGCTGGCCCTGGGCGCGCATTACTGTTGAGAATAATCTCATGGTGCCTTTTCTTTTTTCGCGAGGTGGGAGATAAGGTCACTAAAATTTTTAATTCTCCCTTCCTCATAGGCAACGCGCAGCTGATGAGCAATCACACTTGCTCCCACTGGAAACATGTTAAGAGTCTTCTCGATCAAGTCTTGATCGGACTTCTTGACACCACAAAAGAAAAAAATTCCCAAAAGAGAAAAATTCCCAAAAACAGAGAATTGAATAGGGACAAGTTCAGATAATTACCTCGATTATAAAATTAGGCACGTGATATGGATGAATTTGTGGTGTGCTTCGATCTACCGGTTCGTACTCGATGCGACGATGTGAAACCGGGGGCTCAATTTTGGCGGTTCTCGAAAATAAATTAAGTCGATGTTCGGGTTTTTGGTCCGAGATTCTGAACCGGGTCGGACTGACTCGGCGGCGGCGGTGGTCAGCAGCGACGGTCCGGCGGTGGTCGGCTGCAGTCTTGGCGGCGGTGGCAGCAGCAGTCTTTGGTAGCGGTGGTCTGGGCGTGGCGGTGGTCTCAAGGCAGCGGTGGTTGGGCCGATTTTTTTTTCTTTCTTCGAGCTACATGCTGATAACGTGTTTCAGGAGAAAGTAAAAGAAAGCAAATCAATTGAATTTGTAATACCCGGTTGTAATTCAGCCTTTATCATTCAGTAATTTAATTCAGTAATTGTCACTATGTAATTTTTTAACTTGTTAATAATCATTCATCATCCACATTCATTCATCCGTGTTCACCGTTCGGAATAATTTCGCGTTGTGTATCGATATTGTTCATTATTTTCAACCTTGCTTGAGAATCGAGACAAGAATATTATCTTGATTGTTGTAATTGATTCATTAGTCGATGTTGACGTTGGAGTTCATGTCATTTCAAATCTCCTCATTGTTCAAATTGTGCTTTTGTTGGGCGAACCCTTGTAATCATTGCTTGGAACCACCGTTTTGGGGTTTCCGCACTTTCATTTCGTGTTATTGTTTCCCAAATATTGATTCCTATTGCTTTTATTCTCTTCCCGGGTCAATTTTTCATCATTTTAGGACCCAAGGGGTGTGGGCTGCGGCACAAGGGAGTGTGCGCCGCGGCACACACATGTTGCAGTTTTGGCCGACCCGCTTGTACCGGGGGCCGCGGCTCCTGCCGGCAGAGCCGCGGCACGCTGCCGAGTCACTGTTGCGGCACACTCGGCCGAGCCGCGGCACACTGCCGAGCACTGGGGGCAGATTTTGGCCCTGTGCCGCGGCACACAGTGCAGGCTGCACTATAATTTCGTTTTTTGAGAGGAACAAGCTCATTTATTCATTTCACTTCTTCCTCTCTTTCTTGGGGCGATTTTTGGGCGATTTTGGGGTGTTTCAACATCATCAAAACTCAGAGATTTCATCTTCTTCAAGTTGTAGTGTGAATCAACAACATATTTGTGGATTTTTCATCCTAATCTAAGGTAACTTTCTTCAACCCTTGAATTCGATTTTGAGTTGGAGCATGATATTTTGGATGGTATAATCATGAATTATGATGGATATACGTATGATTATGAGTTTTTACGAGTTATCATCGGATTGTTGGAAGTTTTTCTCAAGAACACTTTGAAGGTTGACTTGGAATTGGGTTTTGCAATTTAATGATATCGTAAACTCGATTTGAGTATTTCATTTGGTTTATCGATTGTATTGATGGTGTTTCGGTGGTTTGGATCATTCAATAGAAGTTGGTTTTCGATACAAATGGGTTTAGTTGTTTAAGAAGGGATTTTGTTTTCAAGGTGTTTGTCGAAATGCCCCAATGAACTTGGTCTAGTCGTATCGACGTTTTGAGTTCGTTATATTCGTGTTTGATTCGTATGTTGAACGGATTATTGGTAATTGTGTTATTCAAGGTTGTTCGAGCGACCGATAGTTTTCTTAGGATGTTGTTCGAGAGAGATCGTATCATCACCGGTGTTAAGGTAAGTTAATTCTTACTCAGTTAAAGGGATATTCATTCCTTTCGTTGTTGTTCATTCATAATCATAACTCGTTCATACTGTATTAATTGTATCTCGATTTGTCATTGTCAATTAATCACTTCAGTCACGAGGAACGACGGTTCCAATCTTTTCATTGAGCTATCATTCATTTCACTATCATTTTATCTCGGTGAGTCATTATTGATTTTGATGTCACTTTTGTTGTCTCGTGGCATTCCGGCTCATACTGGCGTGCCGGTTGGTATGTGTAGGATTTTCATGTCGGGCACATATTAAGTCGTGTGTTGGTAGTTGGCCTCACATTGGACTGTGCACACGAGACGATTACTTCATGAGACTTATTAGGTATAAGACCACACGTGTATTCGATCGATACTCATTGGTGGCGTGTGCACGGACACATTTCCATCCCTGACGTAGTGTGGCGCCACCCTTTGAGCCGTACCGTTAGTTGATTCATACAGCATGTTTGATTACGTATGTTTTCAACAGGATTTGGGTTATAATCTGACCGATTCACTTTTGATCGCATGTGTTCGACGGTTTGAGATTTTTGATCGAACTTGTGGTTTATACAGCATATATGATTGTGTTTATTCAACTCTTGAGGATTGTTGTTCTGTGTAACTGACCCCGTTGGGGGATTTTGTTTTTCAGGTCATGGCAAGGCTAAGGCACGGGAAGAGAACGTTGACGGCGAGGAGTCCCAGTGATACTAGTAGGGGCCCCCAGTCCTTTTCATTCACTCGTGTTTTCTTTATTTTATTTCCGCTGCAGACTTCCGTTTGAATACTCATTTTATTCAGTGTCGTATGTTTTATCTTCATATAAAATATACACGTATTCTATATTATCTTGGGTGTGTTGTATGAAACTCCTCATCGGAGTAATTAATGATGTGATGTGGTTCGGTACTACATTTACCCTGTGTATTTCATTCATTTTCACTCGCCTGATGGGTCCCAATCGGGGGTCCACGACACTGTAATATCCGCCTAGTTTGGGGTGTTACAGAGTTGGTATCGGAGCGTGGTTTTGAATACTACCTTCCGAGTCATGTTTCATTTGTCATCATTCATCAGACTAGTATCATTGGACTTTCGCGTCACGTGTGACCCGTGCAAGAGCCGAGCCCTTCAGACCAAAGAACAGTAAGATTTCCTTATTTATCATTTTCATTTGTAATCATGTCGATCATGTTAACTCATTAACCACTCAGTTCATTTCATTGTTCAGTTATTGATCTTGATGATCATATCATTAATCTTGTTAACTTGTTCAAGATAATCATTTCAAGAATTTCATCAGATAATCACGTCACCTCAGTTGATCATTCATGTAATCATTGTGTTTGGGCGTGTATGCTCATTTTCATCATTTCATAACGTAATCATAATGTGATATTCATGCGAGATATATAATCATTTCGTGACTTTCTCACTTCAGTATGGAAAGAGCTGGCAGAGGACGCGGGGGAAGAGGCCGCGGTGCGGGCCGAAACCCGAGAGCTCGTGTGAATACACGTGCGAATGCTAGGAATAACGCTAATTCATCGAGCAGTGATGCTGCCACTCATTCACTTGGGCGTAATCATTCACTATCAGGGAGTCGTACCCGAGACACAGCTCAGTCAGAAGGTGTTCGGGTTGATCCAGTCGCTTTTATGCAGGGCATGATGGCCCAAATGACTCAGATAACACAACTGATGGAAACGATGCATAACTCAGCTACTCAAAATCAACAGGCTCCTCCGCCGCCACCTCAGAGGCAAGAGAAGGGTGTGAGCAGTATCATTGGCGACATCTCTCGCCAAAGACCACCTACTTTTGAGGGTTCATCTGAACCAGCGGATATCATTCACTGGCTTGAGCATTTCGAGAAACTGTTTGCTATGGTGGACTGTCCTGAGGGACACAAAGTTTCAGTCGCGGCTTACTATCTGGGTAAGAGCGCTCATTCATGGTGGTTATTGTTGAAGCCCACCAACGGATTTTGTACTTGGAAACAATTCAAGACTCTCATGATGGAGAGGTATTATCCAGCCCCACTCAGAGAGGCCAAGTTATCAGAATTACTCACTCCCGACCCATCAGCGGACGACGATGTTCTCATCATCACGGAGAAATTTCAGGAGCTACTTCCTTTCGCCTCGTCCATTATTCTGAGGCGGACAAGATCAAATATTTCAGCAAGAGGTTGAAACCTCGTATGCGACTACAGTTTCTTAATCATCATTGCACCACCCTGGCCGAATTCATCGAGAAAGCTCTTACTTATGAGGTTACTGCTAAGGAGATTGCGAAGCAGCAACCTTCATTTGCTGGCAAGAAGTCAAAGAATCGTAATCAGTCTGACGGCAGTCAGGCCACTTTCAAGAAACCTCGTGCGGGCTCTACTTTTTTTGAGCGACCTCCTATGGCGCCTAAACCTACGGAATCTCAGTCCCGAGCAGCCACTTCGGCCATCACCTGTTTCAACTGTGAAGAACAGGGTCATTTCAGTACCAAGTGTCCGAGGCAGACTGTCACATGCCATAACTGTGGAATTGCGGGGCATAGGGCCAGTTTTTGCCGAAGGGACTCCAAACCCACTCCGGCGACATCTCAGGCCCCAAACCGCCAATGTTCCGAATCAAAGCCACTCGGTCGCGTCGTTTAAGACGACAGAGCTAACAAAGGCGAGCTAAGAGCTATCGACGGAGCTGCCTGGTTCGGGGCCTAAGCCCCGAATTTATGAGATGAAGAAGACCGATGATCCAGAGGCCCGGATGATCTCAGGTACACTCGATATTCTATCTCAACCTGTGTGTACCCTTTTTGATACTGGTGCATCGCATTCTTTCATTTCCGAATCATGTTTGAGTAGACTATGTCTGGGTAGTGCTACTAGTTGTAAGCCTTATGTCATCGGTTTACCTGATGGTAGAATAATTATCCGGAATCGTGAGATTAAGGATTGTCCGATTCAGCTTCATAGCCGTGATTGGTTAGCAGACCTAATCGTGGTAGATTTGTCGAGAGACGACGTCATTTTGGGTATTGATTAGATGGATCGTCACGATGCCGTCATTAGCGTCCGTAAGCGTTTGGTCACTATCATTTCAGACGATGGGGTCGAATGTGTTTTTCAGGGAGGTAATCCCAGCTGTTCCGGGAGAGTCATCAACTTGATGAAAGCAGTGAAATTGCTCAATCAGGGGTGTGTCGGTTATTAGTGCTATATGACTAAGACCGAGAAATCATCAATAATGTTGGCGGATATTCCGGTAGTGAGAGATTATGCCGACGTATTTCCAGACGAGTTACCTGGTTTGCCTCCACAGAGAGATTTGGAATTCACAATTGAGTTGGAGCCTGGTACATCTCCAATATCGAAGGTACCGTATCGGATGGCCCTGACCGAAATGCTGGAACTAAAGAATCAATTGGAGGATTTGGACGAGAAAATTTATATCTAACTGAGTGCGTCCCCGTGGGGAGCACCAATATTATTTGCCAAGAAGAAGGACGGTTCTTTTCGTTTGTGTATTGATTACCGAGAGCTGAACAGGGTGATGATCAAGAATAAATATCTCCTACCCCGTATTGATGATCTTTTGGATCAACGTCAGGGAGCTTCAGTATTTTCCAAGATCGATTTAAGATCTGGGTATCATCAGTTGCGAATCCGAGAGTCGAATATTGCTAGGACAGCGTTCCGAACACGCTATGGTCATTATGAGTTTGTGGTAATGCCGTTTGGGTTAACTAATGCACCTGCGGTATTCATGGAGTTAATGAATCGGGTTTTCATCGACTATTTAGATCGATTCGTGGTTGTATTCATTGATGACATTTTAATTTATTCTCGTGACCGGGAGGAGCATGAGTTTCACCTTCATCAGGTGCTCGACGTGTTGAGATGAGAGCAACTTTATGGGAAGTTTTCCAAATGTGAATTCTGGATGTCCGAAGTGACGTTTCTCGGACATGTAATTTCATCAGACGGAGTTCGTGTCGACCCTGAGAAGACGGAGGCTATCCGAGATTGGCAACCTCCGAATAATGTTAAAGAAATCCGAAGTTTCCTTGGATTAGCTGGTTATTATCGGCGATTTGTGGAAGGATTTTCTAAAATCGCTCAACCCATGACGAACCTTTTAAGGAAAGATAAGAAATACACGTGGTCTGACGCGTGTTAACAGAGTTTTGAGGAACTCAAGAGCCGGTTGATTTCAGCACCTGTCCTTTCTTTATCGCAAGGAACGGAAGGATTTGTGGTCTATAGTGATGCGTCCGGACAGGGTCTCGGATGTGTACTAATGCAGAATGGGAAAGTTATTACTTATGCTTCACGGCAATTGAGACCTTACGAGGTTAATTATCCGACCCACGACCTGGAGCTAGCAGCCGTGGTATTCGCATTGAAGATTTGGCGTCATTATCTTTATGGCATTACTTGTCAGATATTCACCGATCATAAGAGTTTAAAATATATATTTACTCAGAAGGAGTTAAATATGCGGCAGAGACGGTGGTTAGAACTAATCAAATATTATGATATTGAGATACTTTACCACCCGGGCAAGGCGAACGTTGTCGCCGACGCCTTGAGTCGTAAGTCCGTTCAGGAGCAGATGCTTGCTCGATTAACGATTGAAGGAACTTGAAAGAAGAATTACTTAGGCATAAGATCGAGGTTTGGTTACAGTGTGTTCAGGGACAGCTTTGTGTGCTGGAGATTTCATCGCCACTTGAAGAGGCGATCAGAGTGAATCAGGGTTCGGACTCATTTTTGTTGCGCATCTGCGAGGACGTGGCACAAGGGAAAGCCCCTGGCTTTGTGCTCCACGAGGATGGACTCTTGAGATTTAAGAATTGGTTCTGTGTACCGGCGAATGATGAGTTGAAAAACTCGATTTTGAGAGAAGCCCATGCTACCCCTTATTCTATTCATCCGGGGTCCAGCAAGATGTACAAAGACTTGAAACAAAAATACTGGTGGAGTAATATGAAGCGTGAAGTCGCCGAGTTTGTTTCGAGATGTCTCACCTGTCAACAAGTCAAAATAGAACATCAGCGACCGGCGGGTATGCTGAAACCGCTCCATATTCCAGAGTGGAAATGGGAGGATATTTCAATGGACTTCATCACGAGTTTGATGACGAGTCGCCGTGGCATGAATACAATTTGGGTAATCGTGGATCGTCTAACTAAGTCAGCTCATTTTCTCGAGATTAAGAATACTTGGGGTCCCGAGAGACTTACCCAGTTGTTCATCAAAGAAATAGTAAGATTGCACGGTACTCCTAAGAGTATCGTTTCTGATCGTGATGGGCGATTCGTGTCTCATTTTTGGAAATCAGTTCATCGAGCCATAGGAACTCAGCTTAATTCCAGCACAGCTTTTCATCCTCAGTCTGACGGACGATCAGAGAGGACTATTCAGACATTGGAGGACATGTTGAGGGCATGCGTCCTCGATTGGAAAGATGATTGGGAAGCCCAACTACCATTGATCGAGTTCACGTATAATAATAGTTGGCATGCTTCGATTAAGATGGCACCTTATGAGGCCTTGTACGGTCGTCGTTGTCGATCTCCTTTGTGTTGGGTTGACTTATCAGAATCAATCGGCACCGAGCCCGATATGCTTATAGCCGCCCGTGAGAAGGTAGCTTTGATCAGGAGTCGTTTTTTGACCGCTCAGAGTCAACGGAAATCTTATGCAGACAATCATCACCGACCATTAGAGTTCGAGACAGGTGACCACGTGTTGGTCAAGGTGTCCCCGAGTCGAGGTATCTTTCGTTTCGGGAAGTGGGGAAAGTTGAGTCCAAGATTTATTGGACCGTTTGAGATTTTGGATCGAGTAGACGAGCTAGCTTATCGATTGGCCTTACCTCTGGCATTGAGCCGAATTCATAATGTGTTTCACGTCTCTCAGCTACGGAAGTATGTTGCCGACCCGAGTCACATACTTCAGTTCGACGAAATCGAGATTGCAGATGATCATTCGTATAAGGAGCGTCCCATACGAGTCTTAGAGCGGCGAATCAAACAGTTGAGAAATAAGGCGATTCATTTGGTTAAAATTCAGTGGTCTAGACACGGTGTCGAAGAGGTTACTTGGGAAACCGAGGATAGTATGCAGGAGAGTTATCCCGAGTTGTTTAACCCTTAGTTCCGGGGACGAAACTCTTTTAAGGGGGAGTGTATGTAATACCCGGTTGTAATTCAGCCTTTATCATTCAGTAATTGTCACTATGTAATTTTTTCACTTGTTAATAATCGTTCATCATCTACATTCATTCATCCGTGTTCACTGTTCGGAATAATTTCGAGTTGTGTATCGATATTGTTCATTGTTTTCAACCTTGCTTGAGAATCGAGACAAGAATATTATATTGATTGTTGTAATTGATTCATTAGTCGATGTTGACGTTGGAGTTCATGTCATTTCAAATCTCCTCATTGTTAAAATTGTGCTTCTGTTGGGCGAACCCTTGTAATCATTGCTTGGAACCACCATTTTGGGGTTTCCGCATTTCCATTTCGTGTTATTGTTTCCCAAATATTGATTCCTATTACTTTTATTCTCTTCCCGGGTCATTTTTTCATCATTTTAGGACCCAATGGGTGTGGGCTGCGGCACAAGGGAGTGCATGTTGCAGTTTTGGCCGACCCGCCTGTACCGGGAGCCGCGGCTCCTGCCGACAGGGCCGCGGCACGCTGCCGAGTCACTGCCGCGGCACACTCGGCCGCGCGCACCGCGAGCACCGGGGCGATTTGCCCCGTGATGCGGCACACTCGGCCGCAAAGACACAAAGGCATGCACACTATAATTTCGTTTTTTGAGAGGAACAAGCTCATTTCTTCATTTCACTTCTTCCTCTCTTCCTTGGGGCGATTTTTGGGCGATTTTGGGGTGTTTCAACATCATCAAAACTCATAGATTTCATCTTCTTCAAGTTGTAGTGTGAATCAACAATATATTTGTGGATTTTTCATCCTAATCTAAGGTAACTTTCTTCAACCCTTGAATTCGATTTTGTGTTGGAGCATGATGTTTTGAATGGTATAATCATGAATTGTGATGGATATACGTATGATTATGAGTTTTTACGAGTTATCATCGGATTGTTGGAAGTTTTTCTCAAGAACACTTTGAAGGTTGACTTGGAATTGAGTTTTGCAATTTAATGATATCGTAAACTCGATTTGAGTATTTCGTTTGGTTTATCGATTGTATTGATGGTGTTTCGGTGGTTTGGATCATTCAATAGAAGTTGGTTTTCGATACAAATGGGTTTAGTTGTTTAAGAAGGGATTTTATTTTCAAGGTGTTTGTCGAAATGCCCCAATGAACCTGGTTTAGTCGTGTCGACGTTTTGAGTTCGTTATATTCGTGTTTGATTCATATGTTGAACGGATTGTTGGTAATTGTGTTATTCAAGGTTGTTCGAGCGACCGGTAGTTTCCTTAGGATGTTGTTCGAGAGAGATCGTATCATCACCGGTGTTAAGGTAAGTTAATTCTTACTCAGTTAAAGGGATATTCATTCCTTTCGTTGTTGTTCATTCATAATCATAACTCATTCATATTGTATTAACCGTATCGAGATTTGTCATTGTCAATTAATCACTTCAGTCACGAGGAACGACGGTTCCAATCTTTTCATTGAGCTATCATTCATTTCACTATCATTTTATCTCGATGAGTCATTATTGATTTCGATGTCACTTTTGTTATCTCGTGGCATTCCGGGTCATACTGGCGTGCCAGTTGGTATGTGTAGGATTTTCATGTCGGGCACATATTAAGTCGTGTGTTGGTAGTTGGCCTCACATTGGACTGTGCACACGAGACGATTACTTCGTGAGACTGATTAGGTACAAGAGTACTCATTTTATTTCCACTGCAGACTTCCGTTTGAATACTCATTTTATTCAGTGTCGTATGTTTTATCTTCATATAAAATATACACGTATTCTATATTATCTTGGGTGTGTTGTATGAAACTCCTCACCGGAGTAATTAATGATGTAATGTGGTTCGGTACTACATTTACCCTGTGTATTTCATTCATTTTCACTCGCCTGGTGGGTCCCAGTCGGGGGTCCACAACACTGTAATATCCGCCTAGTTTGGGGTGTTACAATATTGATAACAATGAATAGAGGGACCTTTATATAAGCATTACAATGAGAGTCCTTCCATACATAGGATTCCTAATTAAGGTTAAACATCTAATAGGATCCTACTACCTCTGTAAGGATCTATAACCTTCCATATTTGTATCCCTATACAACCAGTATTAGGTAAGACACCAATAAGGGAAGGATATCCCGGAACACGTTTGAGGATTTTCATTCAAACTAAGATGTAATGTGACATTTTTGTCCTCATTGAAGCATGTATGAGGGGCAAATGCAGTAATGACAATCATAAATATATATGTTCCATGCAATAAGTAGAAGAACAAAATCGGGAAATGACGTACATAAATTTATTTTCTTATCGATATCGAATTGGATCAGATTGAGACACAATTATTGTAATGTAAAATGATAATTATTTTGAATCAAGAATAATTTTTTAGGACAGTTAAAATAAATGGGAGGGAGTAGTAGATATAAAAGGTCGTTGCTGGACAAATCTGATACCAAAGCTAAATGCATCTGAGGCGTGTATCGGATACCATATGGGACAATACACCACTTATTGAGAGGACATAATATAAATGTGAACTTGTTCTTAATACTAATTTAACACGTAAAATTGGTTGTACGTGGAATTATCACTCTATTGGAACAATTTGGCACACATTGTCCACATATTTTTTTCTGAGGGTTAGAAACTACAACTGTAGTTCTCAAGATAATAGTCTCGACCCCATGATCGCTACCCAGGTTAAATCGCGAGATGCGTATCTTTCTGGGTTCTAAATATCCTCAACTACCGCGCACAAAGAGTCATCCCTGCCGATTGCCCACGCCTGACCCTCAAATCCAACCGCAGTTCCCACCGAGATCCGACCTTCCACACCGCGGCTGCCGCCGATATTTAATTGTTCCATGGCGTATCAGGAGGCTAAGACCCTTGGGCCAGTCAAGGATCGCCAGTAAATTCAATTCCAAAGTGTTGCCAGGAATTGAGCTCTCGACTGTGTACTAAGTGCAAGCCAAGGCAGTTGGTTGTCCACATAATTTTTAATTTATATACTAATAGAGTTTGTTATTATTAATATAAATACATGTAAGTATATGTAAACTAATTATGAATTAACCGAAATCTGTATTGTTTTATTTTATTGAGATGAACTCTGATTATAAATTATCTCATAAAATATAATATCATATAGAATAAAATTGATATATATTAGAAGAACGATCGGATGTGATAGATGGTGAGTGTGTGATGTAGATTAAAATTAAAATTTTATTGATCATGAGTGTGCGGTGATGATTAAAGACGAGAATATGTGATTTGATGTGATTAACGTTTTTAATTATTTTTGGAAGGGAGGGAGGGATAGAATTTACAAAAATTAGAATACTCAATTCATGATCTAAAACAAAATTTCAATATATAACTAATTTTAAATAATTATATTATTTGTTTAATTTTCTACTGAATCGATTCCGGAAACTTTGCATTAAATGCTACTATGAATGTGACGGCAATGTGGAAGAATATCTTTATCAAAGGGATGGGTGGGTTCACAAACGGCAAACCTCATTTATTAGGTCTATGCCATTAGGGAGCGGCTAGGTGGTACCCGGGCGGTGAACACCGCCGCCACCCACCCGGGTAGAGCGTGGCTAGTTGGTGGCCGGGTTAGTTTACTGCGTGAAGGTAGAGAGGAAGGTGAGAGGGATGTGACCGTTGGGGTATTCCAACGGCTATTTTTTGACCGTTTGAAACTTTTTTTTTATTTTTTTTTCTTTTTCATTTCCTATATATACATACCTTTTATTTTTACATATCTCACTCTTAAACATATATATCTTCTTCATCTTTATATATCTTCTTCATCTTAACACTTTTATTTTACAAATTTTATAGTTTTATCATGGATCCTCGTAAATCCAAAGCCGGTTCTTCATCATCGAGGGGACGTGCACGCGGCGGTGGACGAATTCGTTATGACAAATGCATTGGCCGATTACCAAACCAAGCATCGAACGACATTTGGTCATATCGACGCATGGCATGTTGTTAAGAACGAAGCAAAATGGTTGGAACAAGCGGATATAACGCAAGGATCTTCGTCTCATTCCGACAAACGAAGAAAGTCGGCGGAATCCGGATACTACGAGACCGCAAGTAATGATGACTTTGTGATTCCGGATCTCAATGACGACACGATGCCTCGCATTCAAAAAAGAAAGGGCAAAAAGGTCGAAACCGATACGTCGTCAAAGGGTAGTGTTCATATGAGCTTCGAAGATTATACATCATCGAAAAAAGAAATATTGGTGAAGAGGGCGGAGATTAAAAATAAAAAGGATGAGGTGACCGAAAAGATGATGGAGGCAAAAATCCGTGCCATTGAACAAAAGTCGAGGTTGAGGGCGTTAAAAGCATTTCAAGCACCGTACGATCACATAACCGATCCGGATATATTAGAGACGGTTCTTGCCGAAAAACGTGACCTTGCGGAGAAATACGGATGGCGTTGCAATTTTTAAAAATGTTTTTTAGTATGTTGTTTTTAAGTATTATTTCTTTTTTTAGGATCTAATTTTTTTTTTAGTATTATGTAATTTTTTTAAGTGTTTTGTAATTTCCTATTAAGTAAAAATAAAATATTATGTGTTTTTATTAAATTGTTTGATATAATTTTAAATATAAAAAGGTAAAAAAAAAAAATTAAAAGTGGTGAGGGTAGATGAGGCAACATTGCCACTAAAAAATGGTGAGTGGGGGTAGAGTGAGGGTAGATTGGGGGTTGGATGAGTTGGAAGAATGTTATTGGTGGGGAGTGGGGGTAGATGAGGGTAGATGGGTGACCATTGCCACCACCCTTAAAGGGGTTTGGCGAAGCCGCACCGCACTACCTGACAAGCCTCCCGTTTTGTGTTTAGGACCGTTCACGAGTCAAATTACACCGAATTTTTGTTGGGTTTGGTTCGGTTCGAATTTATATGAATTTTAAGTTTGATTCCACTCGAAACTTTAGAACATCAGAATTTGAGGTTCGATTTGGTTCGAAGACTAATTTTTTTTATAGTTCGATTCGATTCGGCTCGGATTTTCGAACTGTTCGAATATAGTTTGATTCGACTCGAGTTAAAGTCTAGTATAACTCCATAAGTTTAGAACCGAAATATATCAAATCTTATTTTATAGGTTTCGACTATACATTTGGTGCCCCGAATCGAGCCATGAACCGAGCTTTTTCGAGCCGAATCCTTCGAACCGAATTGAAATTTTAAGTTTGTTCACAGCCCTATTTGTGTTAGCCTTCTGTTTATTCTTTTTTACATTTTTTTTATTTTAGCCTTTTATTTTTTGTTTCTTTTGTTTTATTTTCCTTTTTTTAATGTTGTGTTTTTTTTTTTCAATTAACAATCTGAAAACAGTGTTACACAAATGTAGCATAATCTTTTATTTAATATAGAAAAATACAGCAACAACCTTAATCATAAAATAATTGGCTAATATAAATTATCTTTTCAATCCGTCAACAACCACTCACATAAATAAAATAAAAAAAAAGAGAAATATGATAATAGTCTATCTACAAATAGAGTTATGAAAGTCATAAAGGCCGTGAAACCTTTTGTAAAGAGATTTACAAAAAAAAAAAAAAATCAATTAATAGTAATAAAGAACAACATAAGTAAATGGAATGTAAATTAAAATCAAACCTACCCCAAGAAAAAATTATTCAAGATAGTAGAAGATTAGTGAAGATTTGAGAAGTCTGAAAAATAACCCAAGTAATATAAAATAAAATAAAATAAGAAAAAAAAATAAAAAAAAATAAGAATCAAACTGCATCATTCACTATATATTTTCTCTCAATTTGTCCTACTCACCACCATATTTTCTCAAACTCTACAAGAAATCTCGTATCACTTCCGATCACCTTTATCGATATTTTCTTAGAACATCTCCAATGTTAATATGATCTCTTTGTTATGTGACACGATTTAAAGACTCGTCTTGATCGTTTGTGCCTGATTGGCAATAAAATTCCTAAAATTTTGGTTAAGGAGCTCAACTCATTTCGAAAGTAAATATATTCCGTTTACTTATTTGCTCACAGTGACATCAACGTAAATTCATTGCCAACAATAAAATTCCTAAAAATTTGATTAAGGTGCACAACCCATCTCCAAAGCAAACATATTTCATTTACTTATTTGTTTACGTGGAATCAACATAAATTAATTTCTAACTTTATTTGATTGATAAAAAAGATATTTATTTTAAATTAAATTCCAGCAACATAAATTAATTTCCAATATCGAATTTATTTTCAGTAATGTAAAACTTTAATATATTTTTTAATTAATTATACAAACATTGCAGTGAATAATAAGCGTTCATAAAAGTTTTAGGAAGAGAAATATATTGATGAATATTGAGTCATCTGTGTTATACCACACTAGTATTTTTTTAATTTTTTTGGTAATGAAAAGACTACAATAGCCCTTAGGCTTTATCAACTTCTAAATAGACATGGATTTAAGATCATTCGAGGACCAAACTTTTTTTAAATATCAAGGGAAGGGACTAATCTCCACCCTTCATCTTCCCTCCATCTTTATTTGATCTAATAGATGAGATTAATCCCAATAATTTAAAAAACCCACTTTCATCATTTTTTTTCAAATATCAATATCTTTCAAACCGTTAATCGTTAAGTAAAAAAAAAAATATACCGTTACGACGAGCATTTAGTTATCTTTCTATAGATAGGCACTTTGATATACTTTCGACAATTTTTTTTTCCGCTTTTTTCACGTTTTTTTCGTGGCCGAAAAAATCACATGTGATATATATCACATGTGATTTTTTCGGCCACGAAAAAAACGTGAAAAAAACGATTTTTTTTTTGTCGAAAGTATATCAAAGTGCCCGTCTATAGAAAGATAATAAATGATCGTTGCGATGGTGTAATTATTTTCGCTTAACGATTAACGGTTTAAGAGATATTTAAATTGTAAAAAATATATGAAATATTAAATGCTTTTAATCTCAACCATTGATTTCTTTTTGGATGAATGGTAGGAATGAGTCCTTGGTATGTAAGAAAAGTTTGGTATTTAATATAACAAAGCTGCTACACACACTCAATTGCACACACAATTGCACACCCTGCTTTGTAGGGGTTGTACCCTGCGTAATAGGGATTGTACCCCTACACAACCCTACTACCCATAAAGTAGAGTACAACCCCTACTACGCAGGGTACAACCCTCCAAAGCAGAGATGTGCAATTGTGTGTGCAACATTATTCTTAATATAACTCTACTCGTGTAAAAATTGGTGGGGCTTGTAGAAGGGAGACATTTCCAGTTCCATTTTCAGCCGCTTGTCTTAGGCTTAGCTCCCCATTGTCAGACCCGTTTTCTTCCGATCTGCTCGAGATCTGGCCGGCGTGTTTTGCCAAGATATCAGCGAATTGGTTGGCGTTTCTGGGAATCCACATAAGCTTGATAGACCAAGGTAGGCGAAAGAATTTTTTGCATCTGCCAACAATTTCCAGCAGTTCCGGTGTGGTTGGTTTCTCGCCGGTGACCATCTCCACCCCTTCTTTGGAGTCCATTTCGACTTCTAAGCATTCCGGCCGTCTTTCCCAAGCTTGAGTAAGTCCGATTAGCAGCGCCTCAAGCTCTAGTTCAGTGATGGAAGTTGCCGATTTGGGGTGAGAAAATCCCCAAATCCAATCACCATTGGAGTTGCGCAATACTCATCCCAGTCCATCCGTGTGTGAGTCGGAGGCTAGGGCGGCGTCCACATTCAATTTACACCACCCAATCGGTGATTTTCTCCAGGTTTGGTGATTTCCATTTCGTAATTTCCCTTTCATGCTTTGTTTAAGGTCCAAAACCAATTGTTTAATTTGGAACATCAGGACATTATGAGGAATAGGTTCACTTCTGAAAATGCTGTTGTTTCTCAACTTCCATAGGTGCCAAAGGGTCGAGGCGAAGACCCACAAGCAAAGCGTATCTGGGATCAGTTCACAGTCGACCTTGTCATCTAGCAGGTTGATTTTAGCCACTCTTCATCAGTTGAGAGATAGAAGTTCTGTGTAATTCGGCTAGGTGTTAATGCTTGCCAAATCGTCATTGCTTTTTCAGTGTCTCACTATATGTATGCCCGTCTCGTCTGCTGATTGGCGCTGTGTGCAGACCGCTTATAACACCCCCGTGATTTAAAGAGATATTACAGCGCCGTAAAATTTTTTTGGAGAACCTACCAGGCTTAGATCAACGTAAAACACATTAATTATCAACAAAACCGACACATTCCCACACTTTAAAACCAACCTCAACTCCAATATGACATACATCAGAAAGCATACCAATACATGGTCCTGTTGGATCACAACAGATACGACAACTCACAACTGATCCAACAACATCAACAACAACTAACACCAACACATTAAACCATATATGACAGTACCCGCGCGAGTACAAAAAATCAAAACACGACTCTGACCATGACAAAACGACCACCGACTCAAAATAATACATGATATCAGTGTTGCTCATCACCCTCGTGCCCTTCCTGCGCCGGCACGCCACTAAGACCTGTACCTGAATACACAACAAGTATATCCATCCCAGAAGGGGTCAGCAAGAAGCCGGTGCAAGGGCAACGATTCCAGGATATGTACAACAAGTGAATAACACAATAAGAATCACAGTGCCATCACGGATATTCCGGAATATAGTACCACAAGACCAAACGTAAAACAACTTCCCGAGTTATACTGGCGCTGTACCTCACCCGAGATACACACCCCAGGAGTCCTCATCAGGCCCTTGCTGGTTGTATAACCCAACCAAGTGATATATTTTCCGAAATACTCACTCACACGAAGTACATCAAAACACAATCAAAGCACTTGCCTGGTGACTTCAGGGATAAAAACGTTTCGAGCGGATTGTAATTAGGATTCAAAACTCTGAAATCTCCATCCTACAACGAGGAATTCGTGTTAACCGGCATTAGGACTGTTCATTCTAATCAAAATAACATCGAAAACCTTAATTGAATCCCTTAGGGAACTTTTATCGGACGCTTCGCGGACGGTATCTGATTACGAGGGTTTAAACGAAGGTTTTGATTCCGCTAGAATCGATAAGAACAGTCCCAGGATATTCGATATATAACCATTTTCAAGTTCTAAACAAGTATAAATCCGAAATCTCGAAAAACAAATTTTAGGGTTTATGGTTGAATTACCTTGGCCTGACTCACTCGTTATATACTCGTTATCTGATCCCTCATAAGATTATGGAATGTTTAACAACTCACAAATCACTCAAGAATACCTGTTCTATAAGGAGGGCCGAAGGGTTGGGGAAAGAATGCTGGAAAACGCTGGAAACTGCCCTATTTATAGGGCTGTTCGATCAGCACGACGCTCGGTGCCTGCGCCGTGTCTTGCGTCGTGTTCCATAAGGCGGCCGAGAGTTCCTAGAAAGCGCTGGAAACTGTCTGGATGGTTCGGACAACACGGCGCTGCAGCCGGCAGTGCCTGCATCGTGTTATGTGCCGTGTTCCGCAAGGCGGCCGATACACGGTGCAGCGTGGTCTCAAAGAGCCTCTTCCTAGTCGACCGTGCCGCGCAACACGGCGCTCACAGCGCCGGGTGCTTCGCTGGGTGCTGCTGACTGACATTCCTGTCTTGCTTTGGCCATAACTTGTTCGTTCGGGTTCGGAAGGACTCGCCGTTTGTTCCATTGGAAAGCTAACTCAATAATCTACGATGTTCTATAATTTTAGGATCTTTGAATTTTTTCGAGATTTATGGTGATGTACAAAACATTATATATAACATATATATTAACGCTCCGCAATTATAAAAATTCAAGTTCGTTATCCTAAACAACACGGGGTGATATAGTTCTCAACTCCGACACGATAACCGAATTTATTCGACGGTTCACAAAATATAAAAATCATCCGGTTTATTTATTACAGGGTATTACACCCTATGCCCCTAAAAAGAAGTTTCGTCCCCAAAACTTGAAACGGGAAGGAGATTGATGAAATACATTCGGGTTATAGATCATCTCCATGAATAATTTCTCTTTTTTTTTTTTAACAAACAAAGTTTTAAAATGTCATATCTAGTTTAAAGGATTTACATTTCAAATACCGCAAATTTAAATCTTTCATTTTTTACCAAAACATTTACTTGAGAAAATGTTTTCGCCGAAATACATGACCAGATAATAAGACGTTCATAGGTCTTTACCGCTTGAAAAAGCTCACAACACTACCTTAAAAATATCCGTGCAGCGGATAAAATCGACACTGAAAATTTCATTCTTGATGGAATGTAGGAAAATATTCCCGGTTTTTCAATATACGTTATGTAACTATTTTCACCCGGACCGTATAGTATACTCATGCACATCTCAACAATCCTAATACCATCACCAAATTCCAGCCCCTCAACCCAGGGTTAATCGAATTAGCACAACACAACCACCACACACCTAGGAGGGAGCTTACAATCGAAAGGCTTACCTTCTCCTTACGTCAATATGCACCAGTTCCTTAGACGTATAAGGGAAGGAAAACAATAGACACAACTCCAATGGAACACAATTCACAAGAGGAACTCAAAATCCAAGCATGTTCGGAAAGAGACTAAAACAATTTGGGCAGAAGGAATTAGAATTCAGAGAGACTTACAACGCAGGTCACACGAGATGGCAGCAACCCAGTGATATCATAAACAAACGACCAACTCAACTTTGACAGACCCAAAACACCAGCAGCCTAGGTATCCATAAACCTAAGCTCCGATACCACATTCTGTAACACCCTCGTGATTTACAGAGATATTACAGCGCCGTAGATTCTTTTTGGAGAACCTACCAGACTTAGATCAACATAAAACACATTAATTATCAACAAAACCGAGACATTCCCACACTTTAAAACCAACATCAACTCCAATATGGCATACATCACAAAGCATACCAATACATGGTCCTGTTGTGATCCAACAGATACGACAACTCACAACTGATCCAACAACATCAACAACAACTAACACCAACACATTAAACCATATATGACAGTACCCGCGGGAGTACAAAAAACCAAAACACGACTCTGCCCATGACAAAATGACCACCGACTCAAAATAATACATGATATCAGTGTTGCTCGTCACCCTCGTGCCCTTCCTGCGCTGGCTCGCCACTAAGACTTGTACCTGAATACACAACAAGTATATCCACCCCAGAAGGGGTCAGCAAGAAATCGGTGCAAGTACAACGATTCCAGGATATGTACAACAAGTGAATAACACAACAGGAATCACAGTGCCATCACGGATATTCTGGAATATAGTACCACAAGACCAAACATAAAACAACTTCCCGAGTTATACTGGCCCTGTACCTCACCCGAGATACACACCCCAGGAGTCCTAATCAGGCCCTTGCTGGTTGTATAACCCAACCAAGTGATACATTTTCCGAAATACTCCCTCACACGAAGTACATCAAAACACAATCAAAGCACTTGCCTGGTGACTTCAGGGATAAAAACGTTTCGAGCGGATTGTAATTAGGATTCAAAACTCTGAAATCTCCATCCTACAACGAGGAATTCGTGTTAACCGGCATTAGGACTGTTCATTCTAATCAAAATAACGTCGAAAACCTTAATTGAATCCCTTAAGGAACTTTTATCGGACGCTTCGCGGACGTTATCTGATTACAAGGGTTTAAACGAAGGTTTTGATTCCGCTAGAATCGATAAGAACAGTCCCAGGATATTCGATATATAACCATTTTCAAGTTCTAAACAAGTATAAATCCGAAATCTCGAAAAACAAATTAGGGTTTATGGTTGAATTACCTCCAATCTGGCGAAGTTGGTCTGACTCGCTCGTTATATACTCATTATCTGATCCCTCCGAAGATTATGGAATGTTTAACAACTCAAAAATTACTGAAGAATACCTGTTCTATAAGGAGGGCCGGAGGGTTGGGGAAAGAATGCTGGAAAACGCTGGAAACTGCCCTATTTATAGGGCTGTTCGATCAACACGGCGCTGGACCCGGCGGTGCCTGCGCCGTGTCTTGCGTCGTGTTCCATAAGGCGGCCGAGAGTTCCTGGAAAGCGCTGGAAGCTGTCCGGATGGTTCGGACAACACATCACTGTACCCGGCAGTGCTTGCGCCGTGTTCCGCAGGACGGCTAATACACGGCGCAGCGTGCCGCGTAACACGGCGCTCACAACGCCGGGTGCTGCTGACTGACATCCCTGTATTGCTTTGGCCATAACTTATTCGTTCGGGTTCGGAATGACCCGCCGTTTGTTCCATTGGAAAGCTAACTCAATAATCTACGATGTTCTATAATTTTAGGATCTTTGAATTTTTCCAAGATTTATGGTGATGTACAAAAATTATATATAACATATATATTAACGCTCTGCAATTATAAAAATTCAAGTTCGTTATCCTAAACAACACGGGGTGATATAGTTCTCAACTCCGACACGATAACCGGATTTATTCGACGGTTCACAAAATATAAAAATCATCCGGTTTATTTATTACGGGGATTAGTTGCGGAGATGATTAGTTGCTAGCCGTTCTTGAACCAGCAGCCACAACTGTAACTTGTTGCTTAGGTAAGTCTTCCAAATCCATCTCCAATTTACCTTACTGTTCGAGTTTGCAGACTGTGAATTGATAAATGTTTTATATGCCGATTGACAAGTAAAGATTCCTTCGCCGTCTTTGTCCATATCAATGTATCCGGATGTGTACTGAGTTGTGTATTCTGTGCCTCTATACTATTCCGTATTACATCAGTAAGGATAGTATTTAGTGTGTCAAGGCGCCAGTTTCCTGCATTGTCTATCATATCACTGAGCTTTAGATTGGCATCAAGATGATGTACTCTATCCACCTGTGTGTATAATGGACTCAAATCAGACCACTTGTCAAAACAGAAGGAAATGGAATTTACGTTTCCAATTTTCCACTTGAGAAAGGGTTTGAGTAATTGAGCACACTTCACGATTCCTTTCCAGGCTGGGCTATCCCTGGTTTGGGGATGTATTCCAGTAGGGAATTTCCCTTCAAGTATCTTGCTTGGATAAACTTTTGCCATACATTCTCCTCATTTTTCAGAATTTTCCATGCCACCTTGGCGAGGAGTTCTGCATTCATTGTTCTAGCTTCTCGAATTCACAGACCTCCGTTTTCTTTGGGTTGGAGTATTTGATCCCAACCCACCAAGTGTAGCTTCCGGCTGCTGATGTCACTTGACCACAAGAAGTCTCGATTGAGACGGTCAAGTTTGTCACAAATATGTGTTGGAAGCCAGTGTGCCTGCGTACTATAAATTGGGACCGCTGATGTTACACTTTGGATTAATGTTTTTCTTCCCCCCACAAAAAGAAATTTTGATTTCCAACCATCCAGTCTGCTCATAACTCCTATCCATAATGGCTGTATAAGTGGCACGGTCAGCTCGTCCATGCTGAAGGGGGATGCCCAAGTATCTTCCTAGGTGATTTGTTATGCCAAATCCCAGGACTTCGCTGATTTCTCTTTTCAGAGATGACCCCCATCGGTTTGAGAAGTATATTTTAGATTTAAGGGAACTCACTTTGAGACCAGAGCAGCTACAAAACTTATCCATCACCCGCTTGATAGCTGGAGCTGTATGTAATGTGGCCCTTCCCATAAGAATCAGATCATCTGCAAAGAATACATGTGAAAGTGGTGGACCCCCTCTGCAAGGTTCAATTGGTTTCCACTTCTTTCTGTTACACTTCCTCTTCAATTAAATAAGAGAGTCATTCAATACATAACACAAAGAGATAGGGTGAGAGTGGATCCCCTTGTCTAAGTCCACATCCGTGAGAGAAAGGCTCAAGAGCTTCCCCGTTCCAAAGTAATCTGGTGGAAGTATTCTTTACACAGAACAATATCAAAATTATCAAACTTCCTGGAAATTCAAAAGCTTTCAAAGTATCATCAAGAAAGTTCCATCTCACCTTATCGTAAGCTTTTTTCAAATCCAGTTTTAGAATCATGCATCCAAACTTATTCTTCTTCTTATTCCTAAGTGAATGAAGTAATTCTTGCACAACCAGAATATTATCATGGGTACTCCGACCCCTAATGAAACTTGATTGAGTAGGAGCAATAAGTTTAGGCATGAGATTCCGCAATCTAAGTGTAATGCACTTGGTGACAAATTTATATAGCACATTGCACAGGGAAATGGGTCTGAACTGTGAGATAAGGGAGGGGTTCTACCTTTGGGATGATGCATAAGTAAGCTTCACACACCTTTGGCTCCATTTTCCCTTCCTGGAAGGCCTTTTGGATAAATTCCAGCAGCGAATTCTGGATCCAGCTCCAATTTTTCTAATAGAAAATGGCTTGTAACCCGTCCTGTCCTGGTGCTTTCATTGGCCCCGATTCTTTTACTGTCTTGTGTAATTCTGTAAGATCCACCGGTTGACATAATAAAGTTGCATCAGCAGCATCCAACGTCCGCTGGAGACCAGAAACTGGCAGAATAGCTGACAGCAGCAGAACCGGCGAACAGATTCTGGAAATAGTGTTTTGCATGTTCCCGAAGAATTTCGTCGTTTGTATTCCATGCACCATCAATCTTCAGAGTTAGAATCTTGTTCTTTTTCCTTCGTGCCAAAGTCGAGTGGTGGAAAAATTTTGTATTCTTATCACCATCCGTAAGCCACTTCACCCGGGATTTCTGAAACCAAAACATTTCTTCTTGTCTCAGAATTTCATTGTACTCTTTAATTAGAGATACCTCCAAGTCTTCAAGGAACTCACTGGAACGAGAAGAAAGAGCTTTCTGAATCCCCATTAACCGTGCTATCACCTTCTTCTACGCTGAAACATGTTACCAAAGGATTTTTTATTCCAAATCAGCATCTTCTCTGAGACTTGGGAGATGGCATCCAATATATTTGTATGCTCCTTCCGGATAATTTGCAAGATATCTTTGCAATCTGGGTGTGAGAACCACATTGCCTCAAATCTGAATGGTTTATTCTCAAGTGGTTCCCCTATCCCCAAGCATTTGATCAACAGGGGGTGGTGGTCTGAATGAGTTCTTGGTAGGTGGAAAACTGAGTTATCTAGGAACTGTTCAATCCAAGCAGCGTTCCCAAGAGCTCTATCAATACGTTCCTTAATTTTCACCATGCCATCCCTCTTGTTGGTCCAGGTAAAGGAGGGTCCATTGAACCCCAAATCAATAAGGCCACAATCTGAAATCATATGCTGAAAATTCGTGAGCCTTTCTATCGTGGCTGTTCGGCCTCCTCTTTTTTCATGTGTAAATCCTACCTCATTGAAGTCTCCAGTCACTAGCCACGGCAAGTCAATTGCTCTAGCCACATTCTGTAAGTTTTTAAAGCATTGTATTTTATCTAGCTTGTTTGGCTTCGCATATACCCTGGATAGCAGCCATCTGTTTGGTTTCCTTGGGCCAATTACCGCACGGATTCTTTGATTCTCAATCAGTACAACTTCCATGTGAACATCTTCTTCATTCCATAACATCCAAGCCCCTCCATCCATGCCAGTTTTCGGGGCGATTTCTTATCTGGAGAATCCCAGAAACGGAGCTATTTCATGAGCATGTTCATTCGTGACTCGTCTCTATCGTTATACCACATATTAATATGTAAGCAAGAAGAATAGAATTAAAAGACCTACTAAAAAAAGTCTGGTTTTATCCTAAAACAAAATATTAATTTATTCTGCTAACTAAGATAAGAAGACATTCTCTTGGAAACTCTCGAAAGCCTCTAACATGATATCTTCCCATCTCCATAGGAAATCAACAAATTATTAATGGATCTTGGTCGCATTGGAGTAGACTTTTTTAAATTTAGATTTACTTCCTATATGGCTCATCATATTTTACCCCGCCATAGTTGCATTGGAGAAATTTATAGGTCATTCTCTGTCCCTCACAATCTTACTTGTTCCCAATTTTTAGGCCTCCTCATTGGGGAATCAATCGGTCTCCGTCTCACATGGCCAAACAATCTTAACTAATTCTCCATCATCTTACCTTCTATAAATGCAACTCTTACCTTCTCACCGATCACTCATTTTTGAGTCGATCATTTTTGTATGGGCACACATCAATTGTAGCTTACCTTCTCCGCCATATTCATTTTGTTAATGTGACACTGTAGCGCAGAGCTAATGGTCTTGTGATGAAATTAATCCTTTAGTCGACGAGGCATATTAGGATCACATAGAAACTCTGTGGCACTCTCCCACTCTAACCAAGCCGCCTTGATTCTCTGATCACATCACCATCTAGCTCTCCGTCATTCTGGATAATAATAAATAATAAAAAATATATTAATAATAGATATTCGTTAATAAATATAAATAATACTAAATAAAATATATTAATGCCATTATGCGTGTAATGTTTTATATCTAAAAAAATATTATCCTATTTTTATTTAATTTTCGGTATATACATATAAATGATAAAAAATTTATTTATATATCAAAATATTTTGAAGATAGTTATGAACAATATTATAGAATGAATAAATAAATATAACTTAAAAACAAATATAGATAAAAATATTTATTGAAATATAGAAGTGAAAGGAAATCTGTGGGATGTTGTAAGATTGCCCTTCAATCAATGTGTATTTCTCGTATAATATTTGAAGGATAGTTCAATTATGAATTAGTAACTGCAATATTTAGTTGTAACCGGTTTCGGTCCGCCAAGTGTAATTGGAAAATAAATTAACAACTAATTATATTGAACCTAAAAGGCCATACACATAAGGAGCTTCGAGATATATAAAGATATTTTTTTATCTCAATCTGGTTATATTTTCTCTCTAAATAGAGGCACAATAAGCTCGAGGAGTGTTAAGCAAGGCGTTATGTGGATTCTACAACTGATGCCAAATACATGCTGCTGCTTCGGAAGCTGCAAATGAATGCATTTGGTTTTGAAAGTTTATCTAAGAACTTGATGTAGTTCTTAGCATTGTTGACATGGTGATTCTCCATGACGATAATAATATAGCCACCGCACAAGCGAAAGAGACGATAAGACACTATGATTCCAAATATGTATACAAAAAAAATCACCTTATCCAATAGATGGTGAAAAGAGGTGATATGATGATATGCAAAGTTGCAACAGACAACAACGTGGTCGATCTGCTAACTAAACCTCTTCAATAGACTAAACATGAGGGTCATATTGCTGCGATGTAAATCAGTCACATCGGAGAAAAGTTGTGAATTCCGTAACATTTTAAATTTATTCGTGATTGTAATTGAAAAGGTCAAAAATAATCAAGGGTCTGAATTTATATCACTGGAAACATGATGGGGTTACTTTGAGAGAATTGAAGACGGAATGGACTGAAATTAAAAGGCTGGAAAAAGGGCTGGGGTCATTTTGATAAAATTCAAAAGATTGGGGCTGAAGTAGAAATTGACTAAAAATAAGGGTATAAGAACCTCCCCTTCACAATTAGGTCAGCCGATTTTATCTCATTTCTCTCCTCTATTGTCTCTCTCAATCGTCCGTCTCTCTCTCACTAGGATTTTTCCATCTCTACAACTCTGTGCTCTGACACAGGCACACACATATTCACAGTAAACACACATCAGACACACGCAAACTGGAAGAAGAAGACTGAAAACAGCCGGACGAGCAGCGACAGATGCAGCGCGCGGCGCATGACGGTATGACAATTTCAGGCCCGACGATTTGAGCTGCGGAGGCGATATTGGAGGTGTGGCGAACGGCCAGAATCGCGAAGGTTGGGCCGATTGATGAAAAGTGATGCGTTTGGTGAAAGTATAAGTTCTGATTTGAGAATCGGGTAGGAAAAAAGATTCATATAGAGGTTTTATGATGGTGGCACTGAAATTGGACTGACTCGGCTCCTGGTTCAGATGGATTTGGATTTGGGTGTGTGTTGGCCGAACTAGATGATGGTTTGTGGCTGAGATGGGTGATCGATTGGGGCTGGGGCTTGAAGGTTACTGTGATGTTGTGTATACTGAAAATTCTGGTATATTAATGTATTGATACGAAACATAAGACTAAGCGTAAATGTTTGAGGGTTGAGTTTACCTTTGCTGAAGAAGGAAAGTTGCAGAAACGTGAGAACTACTGAAGGGTTGAGTGACGGCTCGAACGGTTCCTTGCAGAAGAGCAGATATATTTTATTTGTGTAGTATTGTGTATGTAAAGATATTTATGTTGTACAAAATACAGTATGTATACCTTAAGTTTAGGTTTAGAGTAAGATGTTGTAGAATAAGAATTTGGGTCAAATGTAAAATAGAACATATTTTAAATTGATATTAATTGGGCCAAAAGAATAAATATAAAGTGATCCAAAATAATCGGGCTAGGACTATCTAAATAATAATTTAATAATGATAGTATAAATAATATTATTATTTGGCTTGTTAAATTTAGGAGTGGCAAATCGTGCGGGTCAGGTCGTTATCGGGTTGACCTGATAACAACCCGACCTGTTAAGGTCAAACCCGAACACGACCTGATAAGGATTTCCTAAATCCGAACACGAACCCAACCTGATAAGGTCAAACCCGAACACGATCCGGACACGACACGAACACGATAAAAACACGATTGGATTCGTGTTGACCCGACACGATAGCAACACGATAACGACACGACACGTTAAAAATCTGTTTCAACACGATAACAACCTGATAACTTATAAATACTAACAAAAAATGATAAAAAACAATAAGAATTATAAACCTCAACTAAAAGTCTAAAAGAAATAAATTATTAAAAAAATTATTTATTAAATATTTATTTTTTAATAAATATTTATTAAAAAATAAATTATAACGAGTTACCTGAACCCGACCCGAACCCAATCCGAACCCGATCCGAAATTATCATGTCCTTATTGGGTCAACCTGATAAGAACCCGAACCCAATAAGACTTGACACTAACCCATTAATTTCGTGTCGGTCCGTGTCGTATTTTCGTGTCGTGCCGAAAATTGCCAGCCCTAGTTAAATCTTTTGAGTAATGATTAATATCGCTTAAAATTTGACTCGGGCCTAAAAATGACGAGGTGAAAGACAATGAAATAAAATGAGAGGTGAAACGACATGAATTGCAATGGACTAAATGAATTAATTAATTTGACATGCGTCAAAAAATAAGATGAAAGTGAATTGAATTTGCATTATCATGAAAAATGAAATGAATTAAACGAATTCAGGCATTAATCTAATAAAATTGAACATCTTTTCTATAATTCACAATAAATGTATATGTGAAATAGGAGGTTTACACGCTAGGCCCTACTTTCCCACGGGTCATCGCCGACTGCCGGCGGATCTCAGACGACTGACCATTTTTTTTAAAGGCCGGCGGCGGCTGGCTAGTTTTTTTTGTGTTCTTTTTTTAACACCAGGCCCGACCAATTTTTTTTTAAACATCAGGCTGCCAGCTTACTTTCCTCCGGCGACCGACCACTTTTTTATGGTTAGGCTCGCCGACCTACTTTCTGGGAGTTCATGATTTTTTTTCTTACAGTAGACTCGTTGGCTATCGATAGAATTTTGGAACCAACTTATTTTTTAATAAGAAATAATCTGGTAATTTAATTAATTGATCAATTATAGAACTGCTACCATGACATTATGGCACGAGTAAATCTTTAATAATTAATACAATGTTATAAACATTGAAAGAAAGGAAAATATGAGAGAAGGTGGGAGAAACCAATGAAATTGTGTATATCATTATGAAGGCAATAGACCTCTATTTATCGGTACACATATAGGGTTCCATGGGCATGTTAGTCATTCACTAAATACATGATTTATTTACAACAATCCCCCTTGAATAACTATTTACATAAATGACTGTTTGGCTAGTTTGAAGAAAAACCCAATGGGAGAAAAACTTCCAAACTGTTTGGAGTGAGCATGTAACACGCATAACATGCTGCATCATACCGCTGTTAGGAAAAAATCTGAGCAATATATAATAATTGAACTTGCTCCCCCTTGTTGTGTCGAGAATTATACTCTCCGACCGGCGATCGCCTCTGAGATCGGGCGACCTAGCCATTGCCGAGCAATGAGGCAGAATCGCCGATCAGCCGACTGTGCGCCTAGCTTAGCCCGGAGCCAAGATAGATCGCGCGATCAAGGTCCTGTGACAAGTCCTTGCCGAGCGATCGACATCTAAGACGATCGTCTCTGCATTGGCGATCGACTCCTGGCGGCCGACTAGCAGATGACCATCTCCCGGCACTTGCCGACCGACCCTTGGCGACTGACCGATCCCGACCCTCAGCAACTGGCCGATGCCGACCTCTGGTGACCGGCTAGAGACGACCACCTCATGCCGATCAGAACCGATGGCCATCCAGTCGGCAAAGGCCGAAGCCCAGGACAGACCCCACGTGCAGCGCCGAGACAAGATCCGCATATCACGGATTGTTGACCACACCACAAGATCCGTCCACCAAATGATGTGCCCGCCGAAAGTTGCAAGAGGGCCGCATGTGACAGAGACTCTGACGCGTCCGGCTCCTCATTGACCGCATACCGTCACGGCCGTAGCCTTGGACTTTTGGCAGACTGCCCATGTGACCTTTAGGACGATCGCCCCATTATTATATTGGCCGGAAGACGATCGCCCGCTAGGATACAAGGCTCCTCAGCCTCTATATATACAAGGCAGCCTGCACTTGTCAAAGGACCGGAATTCTTGAGAACACACGGAAATACTTCAATTCCCACGAGATTTCACACAGCACTTGGCTATCTCCTACTCTTGGCAACAACTATCTTTTGGTTCTTTCTTCTCTTGGCCTCTCTCATTCCGAAGATGATCGGCAGGGACGAAGAACACCGAGCTTCGCTCAAGTGCTGGATTAACAGAGTCTTTTTACACTCATTGTATTTAGATTCTCACATTAATACTTGTATCCACGAATATTTGTATTAATAACATCTCGCGAGAGCATTCAAGCCCGGGCCTAACAAACCCGGCAAATCTTGTGTTATTCATATTCTCTCGGAAGTGCTCCCGCAAATTTTGTTTGTTGTCCGTCCATTCCAGCAGTATTTAATCTTCGGATAAATATTTTGGGCAACAACAATTGGCGCTAGACGAAGGGGGGCTCTAACCCTCAAATTTTTATTCCTACCGTCCCGAAGAACACTCACTGTTCTCGGGGCATATACTTGAAGTGACACTCACTGCGCTTCAAAGAAATCTTTCAGAAAATCATGTCTTCCGCCTGCCAAGAAAGCCGCCAACCCGCCAAATGCCTGCTCCGCCTCGCCCGAGCCTCACCGATGGCGAAGGGTAGCCGCCGCGGCCCGAGACGCGATCTCGCCTAAGGTCCGCCTGCCTTCTCGCTCGATCACCTCCGAACCAAGGAACAGACGATGAGGCCATGGCCGCCCCACAGAGCGACGAGTGCTCTCGACGCGCCTCCCGCTATCACCCTACCGTCCGCCGAAGACCAAGCTAAGCTCAAGACGCATCGGCCGAGCGATCGCTAGGAGGCTCTCATCCGCAAGGAGAGGCGCTCGCCAGCCGGGGCACCTCTGTTTTCGATCGCCTGGGTAGTGACCCGTCTTGGCGACCGGGGCAGTCCGGCCCCAGCTACGAGACGACGGAGTTTGAGTCCGTCACCAGGAGCTCGGCCTACCCGACTCCCGTAAGGCGGCCACCTGCCCGGCTCCTCTCCAAATATCCGAGGTCGGCAGCAGCGGAGTCCGGAGATCGGTATACGATCGCCTCGGCTCCCGCTCCCAAAGCCGATCCGCAAGCGACCGAGCCACGGCGATGGCCGCGATGCAACGTCAGCTTGACGACATGAAGGCGCTCCTGGAATCCGGGGCAGGCGCCAAGAAGACGATCGCCGAGCCGAGCGAGCCTCTCGCGGTCGATATCGAGCTCGCCCCTGTGCAGCACAAGATCGCTCCTCCTCAAACACCCTTGTACGAGGGGCGATCGGACCCCGAAATGCACCTGAGCAAGTTCAACATCTACATGACCGGGTGTGGGGCATCATACGCGACCAGGTGCCGAATGTTCCCTATGACGCTGGACGACCTCGCCTACAGGTGGTACACCTCATTGCCACCTCGGTCCATTGGCTCCTTTAACCAACTAGCGAACGTCTTCACAGAGTACTTCGCCACCAGGGTCGCTCGGCCAGAAGGTCCCCTTCGCATGATGCAAATCAAGCAGGGAGAAGAAGAGTCCGACTCGGACTACATCGACCGAGTGGACGAGATCATCCTCAACGGCGAGCCCGTAAGCGATGAGATCGCCCTCCACTCGGTCCTAGGAGGATTCCATGGCCTTTCGCCTATGTTCAGGCATCTTACGAAGAGCCAACCCACGACCTACGCGACCTTCCGAGCAAGAGCCGCCGACTTTCTGGCCAGGCAAAGGTTTCTTCTTAGCCTCTAAGCAGCGCGATCGGCGCCCGAACGACGATCTCCCGCCCGATCGCCCGTATCAACTTATGAATAAAGCGATCGGCAGCCGAGCGATGATCACCAGTCTTCCAGCCCGATCGTCGATCATCAAGCTACATCACCAAAACTCGGAGCACTCGATCGCCATCTACAGTTCAGCATCTAACATGACGGACTAAGGCATGAGATCGCCTCCACCGCACATCATAAAGCCATGGTCCTGGTAGCCGATGGAACCGGCTGCTTCGGCCATGCAAGGTCCCTTTCGGCCAAGATCGCACGCCCTTCGTTTAAATACGAGGTCGGCGTAGTCTGAGGGCTCTCCAAAATTAATCAGTGGACACGATCGCTCGCCCTCAAGGTCCATCATCTAACTTGGTGAACCCGGACAAAGCGACACGTACCACTACCCCCGTCTCAACGTACACCGTCGAGGTTCGCCATCTCCATGGCGGGCCGAGGTGGAAGCAGAGCTAACAAGCCGCGGGCGTGGAGTTGAATCATCCGACGCTGCCCCGCGCAAGGACTCCTCTAGACCAAGACCGCACTCCCTTCGTTTAAATACGAGGCGAGGCGCAGCCTAACAGAGGACCCTCATAATAAAATGAGTCACGAGGCACTCAATGTCTTCGCGCACCACGACACGGTCATGGAGTCGGTCCATCGAACTTCGCGACTGTGCACGGTTCCTCAGCGACGAAACAATCAAGTTTCTACGAGGGATCGGCCAATGTTATTTTTTGCAGGTACAAGAACCGATAGATAGCTAGACAATCGACATGATAGCCCAAGTCCGAATCTTAAGTCAGCTCAACAAGATCGCCCGTCCTCATCTTCCACGATCGCCAGCAAGAACCACCTCACCCCATGTCTTCAACATCGGAGCAAGCTGGGGGGCAATTGTTGTGTCGAGAATTATACTCTCCGACCGGCGATCGCCTCGGAGATCGGGCGACCTAGCCATTGCTGAAAGCACTGAGGCGTAATCGCCAGCTGACCAAAGTGCGGTCTAGCCTTAGCCCGGGAGCCAAGATAGATCTGCCGACCGAAGGTCCCAGGACAAGTCCCGGTGCCGAGCGATCGACATCTAAGACGATCGTCTCTCGGTACTTGGCGATCGACTCCTGGCGGCCGACTAGCAGATGACCATCTCCCGGCACTTGCCGACCGACCCTTGGCGACTGACCGATGCCGACCCTCAGCAACTGGCCGATGCCGACCTCTGGTGACCGGCTAGAGATGACCGCCTCATGCCGATCAGAACCGATGGCCATCCAGTCGGCAAAGGCCGAAGCCCAGGACAGACCCCACGTGCAGCGCCGAGACAAGATCCTCATATCACGGATCGTTGACCACAGCCTGTCAGCATCCGTCCACCAGCCGACAGGCCCGCCGAAAGTTGTCAGTAGGGCCGCATGTGACAGAGACTCCGGACGCGTGGCCGCTCTCATCGACCGCACAATGGGCCGCCGGCCGTAGCTCGACTTTTGGGCATCGCCCATGTGACCTTTAGGACGATCGCCCCATTATTATATTGGCCGGAAGACGATCGCCCGCTAGGATACAAGGCTCATCATCTTTTGGTTCTTTCTTCTCTCGGCCTCTCTCATTCCGAAGACGATCGGCAGGGACGAAGAACACCGAGCTTCGCTCAAGTGCTGGATTAACAGAGTCTTTTTACACTCATTGTATTTAGATTCTCACATTAATACTTGTATCCACGAATATTTGTATTAATAACATCTCGCGAGAGCATTCAAGCTCGGGCCTAACAAACCCGGCAAATCTTGTGTTATTCATATTCTCTCGGAAGTGCTCCCGCAAATTTTGTTTGTTGTCCGTCCATTCCAGCAGTATTTAATCTTCGGATAAATATTTTGGGCAACAACACCCCTCATATCGATCATTCTTGTATGAATATTCATGTGCCGCCTTAGTAAAACCTCATGGGACAAAAACTGAGTGATCATAAGAGTATAAGTTTCTCCGTATACAGAATATTTTTATAGGAGTATCCATGTGTTGCCTCATCAAAACCTTGTCAAGAAAATTCTGTGGGAAAAACTTGATCGAAGGAAAAAGAGTACAACTACTCCTTCTTACTTTAAATCTTGAGGTCTAATACCGATCTCTGTAATGTCCCCATTATGCCATGAATATGCCTCGTTAAAACATTATTAGGAAAAACCCAGTGGGAAAAATCCTAATAAGGAAAAAGAGTACACTATTCATGTTAATACGCCGTCCTAGTTGCCTCGTTAAAAATCTTGCTAAGAAAACCCAATGGGATAAAACCTCAACCAAGGAAAAAAGAGTGCAACGCGTATTTTTATATAAATATGCTTTAGGCATTTGAAAAATCCTCCGCGAATTAGCATATGCACAAGTTTAAGAATGCGGCTAGTGGAAACCTCGAATTTTGGTTTGAAAGATTCTCGAGTATGTTTCCCTTTTATGCATGATTCACACAAATGCTTCCGATCAAATTTGAGTTTGGGTAAACCACGGACAAGATCGTGTCTCGATAAAATAGAAATGATGGGTAGAGATGTATGCCCCAATTTACGATGCCATAAATATGCATTATCATCCAAAGTAATACGACACTTTTCATTAAATGAGCTTTTATCATTAAGATCAACAATATAAATGTTTCCACATCTCAAACCGATGAATGCAATTTTATTATTTCTAAATGCCGTGCAATGAGTTTGCTCAAAGAGAATTTTAAAACCTTCATAACATAGTTGAGAAACGCTAAGTAAATTTTGATGCAAACCTTCAACAAATAATACTTTGTTGATAGAGGGAGTTCCTTACCGACTTTTCCGATGCCTTTAATCTTTCCCTTTTGATTGTCGCCAAAGGTCACATGTACTTGTTCTTGATATTCGAGGTCTTCAAACAAGTCCTCGGAGACGCACATGTGCCTTGAGCATCCGCTATCAATGTACCACTTGCTTTTCCTTGGTGCCGGTACCTACAAAAATAGTGTTTCTCGGTTCTTTTGGTACCCAAGCCCTTTTGGGTCCTCCAAAGTTAACGATACTTATAGTATTCGGAACAATTGTCCCTTTTGGAACCCATATTTGTTTGACTTTGATGGTTCTCAACTTTGAACGAACGTTATCATGAACTCGTTGTTTGAAAGGAGTTTTTGAATTATCGGCTTCGGTTTTCTTTATTTTGTCAAGATTGATAAGGGATTGTTCCCTTTTAAACGGGTCGAAACCGAGGCCGTGTTTTAATAATGGGGATTTTTGAATGGATAAGAGCTTTTCGAATTTCTCGTTTTCGAGAGTAAATTTGTTCAAAATATATTTTAGCTCCTTTTGAGTTTTTGTCAACTCAATTTTCAAAACGTTTTTTTTTTCAAGGCATAAGGTATGGTCGAGTTCAATAGTCTTGCCTTTATTTTGAAGAGAAGATTTTTCTTGTTCTAAAGATTTTATTTTCCTCTTTAAAGACATATTTAATTTAACCATCTCGTCGTATTCTATGTTCAAAGACTCAAACACACTTAATAACTCATCGTCATGATGAGCTTCTTGTGAATCGCAAAAATCGAATGTATCATATTCATCATCATTAAGTTTAGAACTTACCTCGATATTGCTTTCGGAGTCGAGTGCCATGAACGCGATATTGGCATCTAGAGATCTTTCAATATCCTCCTCGCCATCACTCCAAGACGCGATTAGAACCTCCTTCTTTTTGAATCTTTCGATTTGGGGCTTTGAAGAGGATCCTCGACATTCCTTGGCATAGTGACCGGCTTGACCGCATTTCCGACAATTGTCGAACTTCTTTATAGGAACATAGCCATTCTTCTTTTGTTCCGCCTTACCATCCTGACCAAGGAAATTTCGCCTTCTTTGAATTAGATTTTTATACCTTCTAAAGTTCTTGGCATAGAGAGCAAGTTCCTCGTCATCTTTATCCTCGGGAACATCTTCCTCAACATCGCTATCAACATTGAATGCGACTACTTTTCCACGAGGCTTTGGTTTAGTACCTCTAAACTTGAGAACGATCTCATAGTTGATGAGTGACCCGATGAGGGCACTAAACTCGAGCTTGTTGAGATCTTTGGACTCCATGATCGCGGTAACCATGGCATCCCATTCACGTGGAAACGAGCGAAGAATTTTCCTAGCTTTGTCGCTACTAGATATAGGCTTTCCGAAAGATGCAAGTCCATTGGTTATAGCCGAGAACCTATCCAACATATTGGTGATTGTTTCCTCGTCCTTCATGGAGAAGAGTTCGTAGTCATGAAGAAGCATGTTGATTTTAGTCTCCTTGACTTGGGTGGTTCCTTCATGAGTTACTTCGAGGATTTCCCAAATTTCCTTTGCGCTTTCGTAGGAAGATATCCTATTGAGTTCTTCGGGATTAAGGGCGCAATAGAGAAGTTGAGTAGCACGTGAATTGATGTGTGTTCCTCCAGTCCTTGTCGTTGAACTCGTCGAACTTTTTTAATGATCTATCTTCTTTCTTGGCAAGTTTCGGACCAAGTGCAATGACTTTCCAAATTTCATTATCATAGGCTTGAACGAATATAGCCATTTTCTTTTTCCATGTCATGAAATTGGAACCGTCGAAGAAGGGAGGACGGTTGAGAGTATTTTCTTCGATTTGGCCAAGAAGTGCCATTTGCGGGTCTTTTTCCCTTAGGTGGTTAAACCCTTAAAAAGAGACCCGCTCCGATACCAACTGAAGAGATAAATTCACCACTAGAAGGGGGGTTGAATAGTGGTAATGCGGAATATCGAACTTTCTCGCGAATAAAAGAAAATTGTAGCGGAAAGTAAAAGACTCAAAGATTTATAGAGGTTCGGCAACTTACCTATGTCCTCTCTCCGACTTCTTTTTCTATTGGCTAAAGAACAACCACACACTTGTCTCGTCTTCGATCGGTCCGAGTACAACAACCGTTACAACCACTTGTCTTCTATTGGTCCAAGCACAACCACTCTCAAAATAAACTTTGTGCATCTAGTGTTCTATCGGAACTAGATAATCCTTACTTACGAATATTGGAGTGTAATCCTAACAATGCCGGATCAAAGATCCTAATAACACCGGATTAGTGATTCTTAATTCGTTTCTCTAACGCTCTTGTATGAGTGATACAACACTCACAACCAAATGAAAAGAATACAAAGTATACTAAATATTACAATGTGTATCACTCTTTGTATCTTTTTCCTCACAACTTAGAATGCAATAATAGATAGAAATCTGAGCTCAAGAATGCTTTGAATGCTTGTATACTTGAATGCTTGAAGTTGTGTGTTGAGACACCCAAGTGGTATGGGTATTAATAGTGTCAAGTCCTTCTTCATATGTTGAAAAATGTATTATTAGCGTGCGCTAATAATCCTTCATAGCGTGCGCTATCGAGCTTTGACTTGACTGATCTGAACGGTTATTAAACTGTACCAACGGTCATAATACATGTCTAGCGTGTGCTAGTCGGTCTTCTGTAGCGTGCGTTACCGTCGGTCAACAGGCCTTCACTTTTGACTATTGAATCTTGTCGGTTTGTCTCCTTAACGTCTCTTTTCCAACGGATAAAATGTACTTAGAGTGCGCTAGTACTGATACATTAGCATGCGCTAGTATTATTTTATGTTAGCTTTCCAGATTTTACGGATCTCCTTTTTGACGTTTGCGTTCCAACGGATAAGTTGACTAACAGTAGGAATTTGAACGCTTAGCGTGCGCTAACAAATGTATTGTAGCGCGCACTACAACTTTTCCAGATAACGTACCTTAGCTTGTTTAGCGTACGTAATTGCTTCGTTGATTTGAGTCCAGAGCATACTGGACTACCAATATGATTTCCGGTAGCGTGCGCAAGATTTGACATGTAATGTGCGCTAAGGCCTCTGAATAGCGTACGTAATTATACTTCCGTAGCGTGTGCAGATGATTTCCCTTTTTCTGTCCAGACCTTACTGACTCTCTGCCTTGAGTGTGATAGTCTGCGCTATAGATAGATAATAGCGTGCGCTAAGATTGACAACTTAGCGTGCGCTGATATTGTGTGCTTTGCATGCGCTATCCATCAGGTGACTCCAACTTGACTGTAGATTACTGGCCTGGCTGCAGATGACTTTCCCTCGATAGCGTGCGCTACCATTCAGACTGTAGCGTGCACTAGGAACAGAATTTTCCTTCAATGTAACAGCTCAATGGGATAGATTTTGTTTAAATGTTTTGAATATGATCATCATCAAAATGCTTTGAGTCAACATCAAGTACCTTGGATGTGTTACCGAGATTTCGTATCTTGGGTGATTATGTTTTGTTGACTTTATGTCCGTCGAGAAGACGTGACATGGGCTTTGAACCTTGTGAATTGTTGTTGGTTTTTATTTGAGAAAGCAAATCTTTGTGCTGTGACCCTTATTGATTTTGGAACGAGAATGATTCGATAATCCTGAACGATTTTTGTTAAAACTCCCAATGGCATTTTAAACCATTTTACAAACTGTTGTCGTGATTTGTGATCATCCAAATTTGGAAATTTTTACTCAAACTCTTGCCTCGGGAAGTATTTTTCATTATGATTGAATCTTTGAGGATTCCTGATTATTATTATTCTTGGAATATGATTTGTATGACTCGTATTTGCACTAGCAAAATAGTGGAATTTTGCTAACCCCCGAGTAATCGGGGGTGGATGTCTATTTTGCATTCAGATTTTGGGGAGCATAACACAGGGTTGACACGAAGGATGATGAATGATGATCGATACTAATCACATGAGGACCTGTGCGATGTTGTGTTGGCCTAGTTGTAGTTTATATCCGCTGCAGTATTTTCCCGTTGCACGTGAGTGTTTTGTTTTGACCCCTGCGTGGGCATGCTTTGAGATTGAGTTGTATGTATTGATTAAAAGACCAAATCGGTCTACTGAGTCGTCATTTAGCCTTGAATGCGATATTATGATGTTGATATTAGTTACCAGCCTGGTAGATCCTTGAGGAAAGGGTCTACGGCGTGTAATATCCCTGAGTGGATTGGGGGTATTACATAAATGGTATCGGAGCTTATGTTGTGGAAACCTAGGTTGTCGGGTTGAGTTGGGCATTGTTGAGTCGTGTTTTTATATGGACAGTGTCTGTTGAGTTTTGTTTCGTCAGATTTTCTCACTAAGTCGTGTCGCGATGCGTCATCTGAGTTTGTTGGTCATGATTAGTATCGTGGGGCGATCATCATCTTCGTGCGACCTGTGGATGTAAATCTCCCTTCTTTGTGTTGTGCCTCGTTTGACACGAGTTACTTGTACGATTATTTGTTAAGTGATGGAATCCTTATGTAGATTTTGATTTCGTGATATGTAGTTATTTTTTTGACTGTTGATTTCTTCCGCTGAGTGTGTATTTCAAAATGAGTTGGTCGTTTTGCAAGTATTCTTGTGAAACCTTTGTGCTTAATATGGAATGGGAATGTATATGTGTTTGATTTGCTCACTCCGGGAGGGTCCTTTAGAGGCCTCGAATGGGATCAGTGGTTTCGCCCCGATCCTAGGCATTTTTCGACTGTGATATTTGACTGTTTGTTTTCCGGGAAAAGACATGTCTTGTTTTGAATTTGAACGATTTGATGCGTGTACTATGAGATGTGTATGCGAATGTTGATACGGATGAGTTTTTGGGAATTTCAGCCCAATGGATTTTTTTTTTCAAACCTTGAGTATCTTAGAGAATAAAGCGTATTTTTCTTAAAATGGATTATATTTTCAAGGCGCCTACTAGCGCAACTATATGTTTCAAAATTCTTCTACTTTGAGGACCAAAATATTTTGAGATATTCTCAGTAATTTAGAAACGCATTTGCTTAGACCCGAAGGTCGAATATTTCTGAAAGTTTTAATTAAAATAAAGATGTCCTCATTTTTATCAAACGCAAGACGATTTTTTAAAGTCTCGATAACGATGTTTGTATTACTTTTTTGAAAGGTGATACTCAAGATCAATTGATATTTTCAAAATTATTTTCAAAAAGGTGGTTTTCGTTTTTAAAACCTTTCATTTCCTGCTTGTGGTCAGAGAAGGTGTGTATGATTTTAGCATTGTCGTTAGGATGTTAGCCCTCCAAGTTGTGATTGAATTGGTGGTGTGAGCATTTAGTCGTTCGCCACGCATTCGTTGTGTTATAGCCCTCAGTGAGAGGTCTGATGTTGGTACTAAATGTTTGTCGCTTCGTGGTGATTTGCATGTTATCGCACCTGTGCGAGCTGTTGGAGATTGGGTTTGTACGATTGTGCACATATGTGATTGTTTCATGATCTTTTGTAATTGTGTGGTGGTTATCGTTCGAGCCGTTGAAATCGCCGAACAATGCCGTCGTTGCTGTGATTTTCGTGTGTATTGCCTTACGATGGTAATTGTTGTATGTGTTATGTGTTATGATTTTCTGTTGTGCTGGTGGTTACTTATTTAGTATGCCGAGGGGCATAGGTCGTGGTAGTGGCGATCAGACGCGTGATCGGGATCATGCTGCCGGTGATAGTGTTGGTATCGGTGTTGCTACTATTTTGCAGTAGGTAGCTGCACAAATGACTCAGTTGACTCAAGCAGTTCAGCGTAATACAGATGTGACCCAGAACAATGGTGCAAATCAGTGGCTTCGAGAAGTGGTTCGTATGAATCCCCCTCTATTCGCTGGTGCCGTAGATGCTTTGGGCTGGGATGGTTGGCTTTTCTAGTTGGAAAGGATATTCGAGGTAGTTGATTGTCCAGAAGAGCGTAAGCTGTCAGTCGCTCAGTATCTTCTTGACAAGGATGCCGCTAGTTGGTGGGAGGCTGTTAAGCCTCGAGATCGTGTTGTCACGTGGGCAGAGTTCCAGAGATTTATGAGAGATGAGTTTTGTCCGGAACCGATCAGAAATTAGAGGATTAATGAATTCTTTTCGGCGAAACCGCAAGATGCACCGCTGACTCAAGTTATTATTGATTATAGCAAACAACTCAGTTATGTGCAGGATCAGGTCAGGACAAAGGAAGATAAGATCTGTCATTTTACTAGGCGAATGAAGCCGGAGATTCATCAGTACATGGCGGGTTTCACTTGCACTTCATTGAGAGAGTATCCGAATAGGGCGTTAGCCTATGAACTATCTATATCATCGACTGAGCATATGTCAGAGTCGAAGAGACAGAAAATTGTTGGGAACTTTCCAGGAAATCAGGAAAGTGGGGCCCTTGAGACTAGGACTTCGTGTCGTCATCCTAAGAAGATTCCTCTATCGCGTGAACAGAGTAGTACCCCTGCAGTGAGTAATGTGGGCAGCACGAAGACATGTTATAACTGTAGTCGAGCGGGCCATACCGCGAAGAATTGTCGTTCACTGTTAGTCAGCTGTTTCGAGTACGGCCAGGTGGGTCACCGAGCTGTGCATTGCGAGACGGTAGCTGAGAGGTTTGGGGATCGAGATTCCGTCTCTACTCCTAAAGGGCACGGAGATGCCTAGTGTGGGTTTTGAGAATTGCGGTGTCGCTCGAATTGTTTGTGGTTGTCCTTGCGGATCGTTTTGTGTTTACTTTCTATTTTCTTGACTGTGCATGTTTTCTTGTAATAAGTACCTCCTGTTTTGTGATTGTTCGGATAGTTGCTTTATTGTGTTATCTATTTGGTGACACGTGACACTTGTTGGTTTTATTATGTCTCTGCTTGTGACATTGTGATGTTTGTCGTTGAGCGTGATTTCACGCTGTATGTTTCTTTGCGTTTCTTGTAACGTTTCGCCGATGGGTGTAAGTTACGCGGTTCTTCTGTATCTCGTTGAGATGTTCCTGGTGGGATATTGCTTCTCCCTACTTGTTTTAAGTTTCGGGACGAAACTTCTTTTAAGGAGGGTAGTATGTAATATCCGGATTTTGATTTTCGGTAAATTTCTTTTTTTTTTTTGGCAGGATCTATTTAACGGCTCGCTTGTGACCGTTTCGTCATCCTGAGAATGAAAAATCTGCACTTTTTGACATCCGAGTTCGTTTCGGTGTCGTTTTGTTGAGTTCTGTGCTTCTTAGAGACTTTTCCGCGCTTGAGTTCGATTCTTGCGAATCTAGTTCAAAACTGTTGTTTCGAGTTTCCCGTAAGTCCGTTTAACTTTGTTAGATGTGTTGTGAACTTCGGTTTGGTTATTCGATCATGTATCGTGATTTTTGGGCATTTTGGGCGATTTTGTAATTTCCCAAAGTTGTGGATATCCGCATTCGTATTTGTTGTCTCTATCCTTTTCATGGTCGCGTGTGAGTTTGATTAGAGCTCAAGCTCTTAGTATGATCTTATTCTGGAGCTTTCCGTGCATATCTTGAACTTGATATTTCGATCGGAGGAGTCCGTCGTTGTACCCGTTTCGAGAACTCTACTGCTGTAGTTTCTGGGTGCATTAGCGCGCGCTAATGGATTTACTTAGCGCACGCTATCGAGCTGCAGATTCAGAACCAGTGGGTACTGGATTACCTCGTTAGCGCACACTACCATATGTGTAGCGTATGCTAGTGATGCTTCCTTACGTACGTAATGCGGCCTTCGTTACGTACGCTAGCGTGAGCAGGATTTCGGGCAGAGGAGTCTGGATGACTCTTACGTATGTAAGGGCTTACACCTTACGTACGATAATCATCTAGTGTACGTTAGGTTTCGTCCTTAACGTGCGCTAGCTTCTGTTTGCTATATATAATCAGGAGTTCACCCAGAATCGGGATTTTTCATCCCATTTCTTCCGCCTTCGTTTTTTGGCAATCTGGGTGGCTGAAGAAGAAGTTTCGTCCAGCTTTGATGATGGTAATCATCTCGGTGGGCATCCCTCGTGTTCATCATCATCTAATCATCTACCAATCGTTCTTCTTTTTGTGAATCAAGGTATTTCCTAAAGTCCTAGATTTGTGATATTTGGGGGTTTGTCTTGATTTCGTGATTTTAATCCGAGATTGTTGGTTCTATTGTTGTTATCTAGTCATGTTGATCATAGCCCACGGTTTGGAATTCCGTTTTCATGTTTTGGTCGGGTCGATTCGGGTTCTTGGCCGTTTTGGGGGAAACCCTTGAACTTTCGACGTTTGTTCGTTTAATTCAGCGACTTCGGGGCGTGCTATGGAATTCATTTTCATTGTTGTTATTGTCGTTCGTAGTTCATTGTTGCAGATTGGTGTTCAGCAGAGTCGTCGGATTCGTCGTCGGTTCGTGTCGCCTCACTTCGGTCGATTCTCCGCGTTTGTGATTATTTGAGGCAAGTACCTTGTTCATACAGTTCTTGTTTTGTGGATATGATGATCGGTGATCGTTTTGGTGTGTTTGTTTGGTTGTTTGGAATGAACTTTCAAAAGATTCGGTTTAGCCTCGTTAAAGGCTCTCTTTCAAAATGCGTGTGGGTTTTGTGAACGGTATGTTTTGTGTAAATGGTTAAGTGAACCTTACGAATATGCTCGGTTTTGATGTTGTGCTTTGACAATATATATACATGTATTACCTCATTTCGGTGCGTTGTGATTTGACGATTGTGTCGTGCTATGTGGTTGTTGCCTTTGGGTGAATTGTTTGGATATCCTTGGGGTACTACAGTTATGTGTTATGTGTATGAATGTGTGGATATGGGCAGAGCCTACGGTGATACATGGCTTCTGATCATGTGGTCAGGATGCAACAAGTGATTGATCCAACCGCGAGAGCCTAAGGATACCTACGGTGACACATGGTTTGCGATCATGTGGTCAGGAGACAACAAGTGATTGATCCAACCGTGAGATGATGTGGCAAGTGATCACGGTGGTATAAGAAAATCTACGGTGACACATGACTTGTGATCATGTGGTCAGGAGACAACAAGTGATTGATCTAACCGTGAGATGACGTGGCATGTGTTCACGGTGGTATATATATGATTTTGGATGTGTTTTGCCAGGTTGAGTACCTTGGATGTGTTACCGAGATTTCGTATCTTGGGTGGTTATGTTTTGTTGACTTTATGTCCGTAGAGGAGACGTGAAGTGGGCTTTGAACCTTGTGAATTATTGTTGGTTTTTATTCGAGAAAGCAAATCTTTGGGTTGTGACCCCTATTGGTTTTGGAACGAGAAGGATTCGATAATCCTGAACGATTTTTGTTAAAACTCCCAATGGCATTTTAAACCATGTTACAAACTGTTCTCGTGATTTGTGATCTTCTGAATTTGAAAAGTTTTACTCAAACTCTTGCCTCGGGAAGTATTTTCGTTATGATTGAATCTTTGAGGATTCCTGATTATTATTATTATTATTATTGGAATATGATTTGTATGACTCGTATTTGCACTTTGTACTTGCACTAGCAAAATAGTGGAATTTTGCTAACCCCCGAGTAATCGGGGGGTGGATGTCTGTTTTGTATTCAGGTTTTGGGGAGCATAACACGGGGTTGACACGAAGGATGATGAAAGATGATCGATACTAATCAGATGACGACCTGTGCGATGTTGTGTTGGCATAGTTGTAGTTTATTTCCGATGCAATATTTTCTCATTGCACGTGAGTGTTTTGTTTTGACCTCTGCGTGGGCATGCTTTGAGACTGAGCTGTATGTATTGATTAAAAGACCAAATCGGTCTATTGAGTCGTCATTTAGACTTGAAGGCGATATTATGATGTTGATTTTAGTTACCAGCCTGGTAGATCCTTGAGGGAAGGGTCTACGGCGTGTAATATCCCTGAGTGGATTAGGGTGTTACATAAATGGTATCGGAGCTTAGTGTAACACCCTCAATCCGCTCAGGGATATTACACGCTGTAGAACCTTTCCTCAAGGATCTACCAGGCTGGTAACAACATCAAACACCTCAACAATGCCTTTAAGGCTAAAATGACTCAGTGGACCGATTTGGTCTTTCAATAAATACATACAACTCAATCACAGCACATGCCTACGCAGGGGTCGAATACAACACATTCCCGTACAACGGGGAAGGAATACAGCAGCGGAAATAAAATACAACTAAACCAATATGACATCAACGGGTCCTCGTGTGATTAGTATCGTTCATCTTTCATCATCCTTCCTGCCGACCCTGTGCTATGCTCCTCAAAACCTGAATGCAATACAGACATCCACCCCCCGATTTCTCGGGGGTTAGCAAAATTCCACTATTTTGCTAGTGCAAGTACAAAGTGCGAAAATACGAGTCATACAATTCGAGTTCCAAGAATAATAATAACCAGGAATATTCAAAGATTCAAACATAACGAAAATACTTCCCGAGGCAAGATTTTAGGTAAAGCTTTCCAAAATTGAAAGATCCCAAATCAAGGGAAATAATTTATAAAATGATTTAAAATGCCATCGATAGTTTTAATAGAAAACAATTTCGGATTATCAAATCCTTCTCTTTCCAAAAATCAACAAGGGTCACAGCCCATAAGGTGTTGTTTTTACAAATAAAACCAACAACAATTCACAGGGTCAAAACCCACGTCACGTGTCCTCGACGGACATAAAAATCAACACAACATAATCACCCAAGAGACGCAAATCCTGGTCACTCAACCATATCATAAAACAATTCACGCACAGGCATCGCCTAGGACCGGGACGAAGCCACTGATCCCACTCGAGGCCTCTAAGGACCCTCCCGAGCTGGCTAGCGAACCAAACTCGTGAATCCAAAGTGAAGTCATATATTCCCTCGAGGCCTCGACGGACCCTCCCGAGGTGAGTAAAACACATTCACAAATCATAAACACACCAGCGTGAACACTTGTCACGGCATCTCACGGCTGGATCAATCACTTGTTGTCTCCTGACCATATGATCACACGCCATATGTCACCGCAGGTCTTGTCTCAGGCTCTCACAGTTGGATAACTCACTTGTTGCATCCTGACCACATGGTCACATGCCATGTGTCACCGTAGACCTTCGACCATATCCACACATTCACACAAATAACATAGCACGCCAAGGATATCCGAACAATTCACCTAAAGGCAACAAACACACAGTACGAGACGAGTATCAAATCACAATACACCGAATATATGAATCTATATTATCAAAGCACAACACCACCACCAAGCGTATTCACCGGATTCACATAATCGCTTACGCAACACAACAATCGTAAAAATCCACACGGTTTTGAAAGAGAGCCTTTAATGAGGCTAACCGAATCTTTGAAAGCTCATTTCAAACAACAAAATAAACATACCAAGACAATACACTAATCATTATATCCATAAAACAAGAATTGTATGAATAAGGTACTTGCCTCAAGTCCAAATCACGCGAAGCAACGAGAAAGCTCGACTGGAAACCCTCGAATCTTCCAACTAGGTCGAAAACACAAGAACAACTTAATCACTATAAGGTTGATCGCAAGGAAGATGCAAAACACACGAAATTCTTAACAAGGATTCCAAGAGACAAAGGATTGGACACTTGGGGCTCAACATTTCCCAAAGAATGTCAAGAACATCATCCGAACCCGAATACGGTAAGAAATACGAATCAAAACATGGGAAGAAAATCAATACAACCGATTGATGATATACAATAGCACGATTCATGAAGAACAACCCGAATCTTGAAGATTCACGAACTATAAAGGAAGGGTTTACAAGATGATTACCTCGAATCAAAGACGAAGAACACGGATTGATGTTGTTAATCAACACCATGAACTCAAGGAAGATGTAAACGTGGAGTTACAAGACCCCAGAATCGCCCTCCAATCGCCCACGAGTCGCCCAACCTCGGAGAGACAAAGTGAAGGTGAAGAAATGACGAACTCGGTCAACTCCTGGATATATAAACCCGCACATACATTACGTACGTTAACCATGAAGGATAATGTACGTTACTTGTATTACATACGTAAATGCATGAAAGGTTACGTACGTAAATGATGGCCAGACCCTCCTGTCCAAAATAGCGAATACCCTTACGTACGTTATGGCAAGGACTTAACGTGCGTAAGGAGCACAGCTAACGTACGCTATGATCAACATATAGCGTGCGCTATCGACGGTCAGAACTCAAAGTCTGAACTGTGAAGACCCCTCTTACGTATGTTATGAAATGGGATTAGCGTACGTAAGGCACATGACGATAGCGTACGTCATGCTCACAGCATAACGTACGCTAATCACTTAGCGCCTAATCGCTAATTTCACTTGCCGAGTACGAAAAGTGCGTAAATCGCTAAACGACAACATCAACAGAAGACAAGGACATGCATACGAAGAGTGCACAACGACACACTCAAATGTTAAAAGAAAATATAATTCCGACTACCCGAAGGTTCGGAATAACGACAACGAAAGTAATTACCCCAAACTTTGGGAAATTGCAAAAACGGCCCAAAATGCCCCAAATACACGATACACGATCGAAACACTAAGACAAATCTCGCAACACGTATAACAACGTTACATGAACTTACGAGAAACTTGAAACAACAGTTTCGGACGAGATTGCAAGAATCAAACTCCAGTGCGGAAAATTCGCTTAAGAACACGGAACTTGATAAAACGATACGAAAACGAACTCGGATGACAAAAAGTGCAGAAGTAAACATTCTCAGAATGACGAGACGGTCACAAGCGTGTCTTCAAACGGACTCCCGTCGAAAAAACAAAATTACCGGAAATCGAAATTGCGGGCATTACATACTACCCTCCTTAAAAGAAGTTTCGTCCCGAAACTTAAAAATAAGTAGGGAGGAGCAACATCCCATCAGGAAAACACTCAACGGGATACACAAGAATCGAAATCTCGCGTCCAGCGGCGAAACGTTGTAAACAACGTAAAGAAACATACGACGTGAAAACACGCTCCACGACGACCAACACAATGCCACAGGTAGAGACATAATAAAACTAACAAGTGACAGGCGTCATCAAACAGATAATACAATCAAGTCAATTATCCGAATAATCACAAAACACAAAACACCTATTACAAGGAAGCACACACAATCGAGGAAACGAAAAATAAACACAAAACGATCCACAAGGACAATCACAAACAATTTGGACTACGCCGAAATCCTCAAAAACCACACTAGGCATCTCCGTGTCCTTTCGGAGCAGAGACGCAACCTCGATACCCAAATCTCTCAGTTACTGCCTCGCAATACACAGCTCGGTGACCCACCTGGCCACACTCGAAACAATTGACTAACGGTGAACGACAATTCTTCGCGGTATGGCCCGTTCGACTACAGTTGTAACATGTCTTTATGCTACTCACATTACTCAATGCAGGGGTACTACTCCTCTGATCACGTGATCGAGGATCCATCTTAGGACGACGGAACGAAGTCCCAACCTCAGGGGGCTCACTCTCCTGATTTCCTGAAAAGTCCCCAACGGTTTTCTGTTTCTGCGACTCAGACATATTCTCGGTCGATAATTTGGATAGCTCATAGGCTAACGCCCTATTATGATAATCTCTCAAGGAAGTACAAGTGAGACCTTCCATGTACTGACGAATCTCCGGCTTCATCCGCCTAATAAAATGACAGATCTTGTCCTCCTCCGTCTTTGCTTGATCCTGCACATAGCTGAGCTGTTTGCTAAAATCGATAATAGCTTGGGACAGCGCTACATCTTGCGGTTTCGCCAAAAAGAATTCATTAATCCTCTGATTTCTGATTGGCTCCGGACAAAACTCATCTCTCATGAATTTATGGAACTCTGCCTACGAGACGACACGATCTCGAGGCTTAACAGCCTCCCACCAGTTAGCGGCATCCTTGTCTAGAAGATACTGAGCTACCGGTACTCTACGTTCTTCTGGACAATCAACCACCTCGAATATCTTTCCCAACTGGAAAAGCCAACCATCCCAGCCTAATGCATCTACAGCACCAGCGAAACGCAGGGGATTCATACGAACCACTTCTCGAAGCCACTGATTTGCACCAGTGTTCTGGGTCACATCTGTAATACGCTGAACTGCCTGAGTCAGCTGAGTCATATGTGTAGCTACCTGTTGCAAAATAGTAGCAACACCGATACCGATATCATCACCAGCAGCACGACCCCGATCACGTATCTGGTCGTCACGACCACGACCTCTGCCCCTCGACATACTGAATAAGCAACCACTCAGCAAAATAGAAAATCATAACACGCAATACCTACAACGATTACCATCGTAAAGTAGCACAAATACAAACATCACAGCAACGACGGTATCGTTCGGCGACCTCAACGGCCCGAATGATAACCAGCATACAATTAATAAACATCACGAAACAACCACGTATGTACATAATCATGCAAACTCAAGTTCCAACAGCTCGCACGGGTGCGATAACACACAAATCATCACAAAGCGACAACATTCAATACCAACATCTCCCCTCTAACAGAGGGCTAATCACAACAAATGCGTGACAAACGACTCAATGTTCTCGCCACCAATTCCATCATACTCGGGAGCTAACATTCTAATGACAATGCGAATGTCATACATACATTCCCGAACCGCAAACAGGAATGATAGGTTTTAAAAACAAAAACCACCCTTGAAAAAAAAGAAATGATTTTGGAAACACTAGTTGATCTTGAGTATCACCTTTCAAAAAAAATTGTACAAACATCGTTGTCGAGACTTTGAAAACCATCATGCGTTTGATAAAAACGAGGACACTTTCTTTTAGCGAAAAACTTTCAGAAATATTCGACCCTTGGGTCTAAGCAAATGCATTTTCAAAATTACTGGAATATAAAAAAATATTTTGGTCCTCAAAGTAGAAGAATTTTGGGACAGATAGTTGCGCTAGTAGGCGCCTCGAAAATACAATCCATTTAAAAGTACGTCTTGAATTTTATTTTCTAAGATACTCAAGGTTTTCGAAAATCTATTAGGCTAGAATGCCTAGAAACTCACATGTAACGACATTCACTTACATACATCACAATACATGCATCAACTCGCTCAACATCAAGACAGCACCGGAAACAAACAGTCAGTATCCTAGTCAAAAGGACATAAAAAACGACAACACTCCTCATATAAACAAAATAGGAGTCACATAAATGCATCACAAAACCGAAAATCTGCATAAAGATTCCATCGCTTAACACATAATCATACCAGTAACTCGTGTCACACGAGGCACAACACAAAAAAGGGAGACTTACATCAACAGGTCGCACGAAGGTGATGATCGCCCCACGATACTAATCACGACCAATCAACTCAGACGACGCGTCGCGACACGACTCAGTCAGACAAAATCCGACGAGACAAAAACTCAACAGACACCACTAAACCCGACAGCCTAGGTTTCCACAACATATGCTCCGATACCATTTATGTAACACCCCCAATCCGCTCAGGGATATCACACGCCGTAGAACCTTTCCTCAAGGATCTACCAGGCTGGTAACAACATCGAACACCTCAACAATGCCTTTAAGGCTAAAATGACTCAGTAGACCGATTTGGTATTTAAATAAATACATACAACTCAATCACAACACATGCCCACGCAGGGGTCGAATACAACACACTCCCGTACAACGGGGAATGAATACTGCAACGGAAATAAAATACAACTAAACAAATACGACATCAACGGATCCTCGTTTGATTAGTATCGTTCATCTTTCATCATCCTTCATGCCGACCCTATGTTATGCTCCTCAAAACCTGAATGCAATACAGACATCCACCCCCGATTTCTCGGGGGTTAGCAAAATTCCACTATTTTGCTAGTGCAAGTACAAAGTGCGAAAATACGATTCATACAATCCGAGTTCCAAGAATAATAAAAACCAGGAATCCTCAAAGATTCAAACATAACGAAAATACTTCCTGAGGCAAGAGTTTAGGTAAAGCTTTCCAAAATCGAAAGATCACAAATCAAGGGAAATAATTTATAAAATGATATAAAATGCCATCGATAGTTTTAATAGAAAACAATTTAGGATTATCAAATCCTTCTCTTTCCAAAAATCAATAGGGGTCACAGCCCCGAAGGTTTTGTTTTTACAAATAAAACCAACAACAATTCACAGGGTCAAAACCCACGTCACGTGTCCTCGACGAACATAAAAATGAACATAACATAATCAACCAAGAGACGCAAACCCTGGTCACTCAACCATATCATAAAACAATTTACGCAAAGGCATCGCCTAAGACCGGGACGAAGCCACTGATCCCACTCGAGGCCTCTAAGGACCCTCCCGAGCTGGCTAGCGAAACAAACTCATGAATCCAGAGTGAAGTCATAGATTCCCTCGAGGCCTCGAGGTGAGTAAAACACATTCACAAATCATAAACACACCAGCGTGAAAACTTGTCACGGCATCTCACGGTTGGATCAATCACTTGTTGTCTCCTGACCATATGATCACACGCCATATGTCACCGCAGGTCTTGTCTCAGGCTCTCACGGTTGGATCAATCACTTGTTGCATCCTGACCACATGGTCACATGCCATGTGTCACCGTAGACCTTCGACCATATCCACACATTCACACAAATAACATAACACGCCAAGGATATCCGAACAATTCACCCAAAGGCAACAAACACACAACACGACACGAGTATCAAATCATAATACACCGAAATGAGATAATATATGAATCTATATTATCAAAGCACAACACCACCACCAAGCGTATTCACCGGATTCACATAATCGCTTACGCAACAAAACAATCGTAAAAACCCAAACGGTTTTGAAAGAGAGCCTTTAACGAGGCTAACCGAATCTTTGAAAGCTCATTTCAAACAACCAAATAAACATACCAAGACAATTCACCGATCATTATATCCACAAAACAAGAATTGTATGAACAAGGTACTTGCCTCAAGTCCAAAGCACGCGAAGCAACGAGAAAGCTCGACCGGAAACCCTCGAATCTTCCAACTAGGTCGAAAACACAAGAACAACTTAATCACTATAAGGTTGATCGCAAGGAAGATGCAAAACACACGAAATTCTTAACAAGGATTCGAAGAGACAAAGGATTGGACACTTGGGGCTCAACATTTCCCAAAGAATGTCAAGAACATCATCCGAACCCGAATACGGTAAGAAATACGAATCAAAACATGGGGAGAAAATCAATACAACCGATTGATGATATACAATAGCACGATTCATGAAGAACAACCCGAATCTTGAAGATTCACGAACTATAAAGGAAGGGTTTACAAGATGATTACCTCGAATCAAAGACGAAGAGCACGGATTGATGTTGTTAATCAACACCAAGAACTCAAGGAAGATGTAAACGTGGAGTTACAAGACCCCAAAATCGCCCTCCAATCGCCCACAAGTCACCCAACCACAGAGAGACGAAGTCAATGTGAAGAAATGACGAACTCGGTCAACTCCTGGATATATAAACCCGCATATGCATTACGTACGTTAACCAAGAAGGATAACGTACGTTACCTGTATTACGTACGTAAATGCATGAAAGGTTACATACGTAAATGATGGCCAGACCCTCCTGTCCAAAATAGCGAATACCCTTACATACGTTATGGCAAGGACTTAACATACGTAAGGAGCACAGCTAACGTACGCTATGATCAACATATAATGTGCGCTATCGACGGCCAGAACTCAAAGTCTGAACTGTGAAGACCCCTCTTACGTACGTTATGAAATGGGATTAGCGTACGTAAGGCACATGATGATAGCGTGCGTTATGCTCAAAACATAACATACGCTAATCACTTAGCAGTTCCAGAACTGCTAAGTTCAGCTCGTCGAGTACGAGCGCGACGAAACCGCGAAACGACAACATCAACACAAGACGAGGACATGCATACGAAGAGTGCACAGCGACAAACTCAAATGTTAAAAGAAAATATAATTCCGACTACCCGAAGGTTCGGAATAACGACAACGAAAGTAATTACCCCAAACTTTGGGAAATTGCGAAAACGGCCCAAAACGCCCCAATTACACGATACACGATCGAAACACTAAGCCAAAGCTTGCAACATGTGTAACAACGTTACATGAACTTATGAAAAACTTTTTTTTTTTCTTTCACACACGCACACAAGGAGGATCGTCCCCTGTCCTGAGTCCCCCCCCCCCAAGAGGCTCGAGCTCACCCCCGATCTAGAGGTAAGTTTGCCAGCATGACCTGATCGCCTCATTGTCCCCCGCTTGGGTTACAGGCCCGCGCTTACTGGGCCCGGGCAGGGTTAATGGTTTCATCCCCGGACATTACCTAAGGGCTCCATCCGTTCCCCCAAACAGTTTCAGACGAGATTCACAAGAATCGAACTCAAGTGCGGAAAAGTCGCTTAAGAACACGGAACTCGATAAAATGACATGAAAATGAAGGTGACAAAAAGTGCAGAAGTAAACATTCTCATAATGATGAGACGGTCACAAGCGTGTCGTCAAAATGGACTCTCACCGAAAAAAGAAAATTACCGAAAATCGAAATTGCGGGTATTACACTTAGGTTGTGGAAACCTAGGTTGTCGGGTTGAGTTAGGTATTGTTGAGTCGTGTTTTCATCTGGACAGTGTCTGTTGAGTCTTGTTTCATCAGATTTTGTCTCACTAAATTGGGTCGCGACGCGTCGTCTGAGTTTGTTGGTCGTGATTAGTATCGTGGGGCGATCATCATCTTCGTGCGACCTGTGGATGTAAGTCTCCCTTATTTGTGTTGTGCCTCGTGTGACACGAGTTACTTGTATGATTATTTGTTAAGTGATGAAATCCTTATGTAGATTTTGATTTCGTGATATGTGGTTATTCGACTCTCATATTTTCTTTATATGAGGAGTGGTGTCACTGCTAATGTATTTTTTGACTGTTGATTTCGTCCGTTGCGTGTGTATTTCAAAATGAGTTGCTCGTTTTGCAAGTATACTTGTGAAACCTTTGTACTTAATATAGAATGGGAATGTATATGTGTGTGATTTGCTCACTCCAGGAGGGTCCTTAGAGGCCTCGAATGGGATCAGTTGTAACACCCCAAACTAGGTGGCTATTACAGTGCCGTGGAACCCCAACTGGGACCCACCAGGCAAATGAAAATTAATGAATTAAATAATATAATTATAGTACCGAACCACATTATATTACCAAATACTCCGATGAAGAGCTTAAGTAATACACCAGGACAATACAGAATACTAGCATATTTTATATGAAGATAAAATACACCACCCTGAGTAAATAAACATCCCAAACGGAATTTGCAGCGGAAATACAAATGAAGAAAAACAAGAATGACTGAAAGGACTGGGGCCCTCTACTAATATCACTGGGACTCCTCGCCGTCAACGTTCTCTTCCCGTGCTTTTGCCTTGCCATGACCTGAAAACAATATTCCCCCAATGGGGTCAGTTACACAGAACAACAATCCTCAAGGGTTGAATATACACAATCATGATATATCTCAATTATGAAATATCCTTAGTTATGAATTTAAGCTGAAGAGGAGCATCATAGTACGCCCGTAGTATTCTGTGCAAGTATACAAGACGAGTGCCCGGACACACCTGTCCTTGTACCTAATTAGTCTCACGGAGGTAAACGTTACCGTGTGCACAGTCCAATCTATCGGTGAACCCAACACATGACTATCGTGCGCCCGACTAAAAATTCCACACATCCGCACCCGACCACACAATATGAACCCAGAAGGTCACACGATCAAAAGTGACCATGATGATATTAATGAATAATAATCCGACAAAGTCAAGAATGACTCACCGAGATGAAATACTAGTGAAGTGAATGATAGCTCAATGAAATGATTGGAACCGTCGTTCCTCGTGAATGAAGAGATTATTCGACAATTACAAGTCTCAGTACGGTTAATACATTATGAATGAGTTATGATTACAAATGAACAACAACGAAAGGAATGAGTATCCTTTTAACCGAGTAAGAATTAACTTACACAACACCGGTGAAAAATGTCCTTCCACGAGCAGCGTCCTAAATGAGATGTCGGTCGCTCGAACAACCTTGAATAACACAATTACCAATAATCCGTTCAACATACGAATCAAACACGATTATAACTAACTCAAAACGTCGATACGACTAAACCAAGTTCATTGGGGCATTATATCAAACACGTTGTAACCAATCTTCGATTGTTTACAACCAATCCTTAACTATACCAATATCAAATCCCCAAGAAGTGTTCCAAACCAACAAAACATCTTCAATACAATCAATAATCCAATATGAATGTCCAAATTCGTGATTACAACAACAACTAATCGAAAACCCCCAAATCCAACTCAATATTCAAAGTGTTCTTGAATAACCCTTCAATAATCCAATGAATATTCATACACACTCATAATCATATGTATATCTCTTCATACGACATGATTATAACGTCCAAAACATCATATCTCAACACAAAATCGAAATTCAAGATGTTGAAGAATATTACCTTTGAAGATCCAAACACTTTGATCCGGTGAAAATGTGTTAAATCGTCTATCCAAGCTTCACAAACGAATGAAGATGATGAAAACCGAACACCCAAGTGATTGATGATGAAAAATCTCTCCCTCAAGCTCTCTCTCTCGGAACAAGGTGAAGAAATGGTATAAATGAGCTCAAAGTCCCGTCCAAGTCCTTTAAATACAGCCATGGTTACGGCAGTAACTCGGCCTACTTACGACCGTAACATCCCAAGTCAACGGCCTTACGGCCGTAACCAGCCACCTCATATGGGCGTAACTCGCCCTCGTCCAAACACCTGTCGATAGTCATACGGCCGTACCGCACATGCCTTACGGGCGTAACTAGCCTGTTACGGCCGTACTCGGCAAGACTTACGGGCGCACGACACCTTCATCGAAACACCTGCCGACAGTCATACGGCCGTACCCGCGCATGCCTTACGGGCGTAACTCGACTGATACGGCCGTACTCGGCAAAACTTACGGGCGTATGAAGCTTTCGTCGAAACACCTGCCGACAGTCATACGGCCGTACCCGCACATGCCTTACGGGCGTAACTCGACTGATACGGCTGTACTCGGTAAAACTTACGGGCGTATGAAGCCTTCGTCGAAACTGCCTGGGCACCCTGATCGAATCGTACGGCTGTAACCGGCCAAGCCTTATGGCCGTACCTGCCTCGTCTTACGGCCGTATGCCGCAACCCTTACGGCCGTAAGCCCTATTCGTCCGACAATTCCTGAAAAACACGAACACCTCTTACGGCCGTAGTCTGACTACCTTACGGCCGTAACTCGTCTTCGGCCAAAACAACCTTAAGCCGACGAAAGCTGTTACGGCCGTAATGTATGATTAGTTACGGCCGTAACTCATTGCTGGAAGTGAAGAAAATGCGACAACTCCATCTACTCGCTACAAACGGTGAATGATCCGACAACAAGACTTGTATGAATGTAATTAAGTCCAATAACACGTGATAGATGATACTTCCAACACAAGACTACCATTCACGATGATTATGATAATACTCTCGCCTCGATTCTCAATCGGAGATGAATGACGATCGGTAACTGATACACGGTTATAAAATGGCAACGATGAATACAAATGAATTAATCATGAATGATGAATGATTATTAATGAGTGAAAATTACTAAATGACCATTACTAACTGATAATTATTGAATGATAATGAATGAATTACAACCGGGTATTACATACTCCCCCCTTAAAAGGAGTTTCATCCCCGAAACTAAGGGTCAAACAACTCGGGATAACTCTCCCGCATACTATCCTCGGTTTCCCAAGTAGCCTCTTCGACTCCCTGTCTAGACCACTGAATCTTGACCAAAGGAATCGTCTTGTTCCTCAACCGTTTGATTCGCCGCTCTAAGACTCGTATAGGACGCTCCTCATACGAATGATCATCCGCGATCTCGATTTCGTCGAACTGAAGTATGTGACTCGGGTCGGCAACATACTTCCGAAACTGAGAGATGTGAAACACATTATGAAATCGGCTCAACGCCGGAGTCAAAGCCAATCGTTAAGCCAGACTGCCTACTCGATCCAAAATCTCAAACGATCCGATGAATCTCGGACTCAACTTCCCCCATTTTCCGAATCGAAAAATACCTCGACTCGGGGACACCTTGACCAACACGTGGTCACCTGTCTCGAACTCTAGTGGTCGACGATGATTATCTGTATATGATTTCTGTCGACTCTGAGCGGTCAACAAACAACTCCTGATCAAAGCTACCTTCTCACGGGCGGCTATAAGCATATCGGGCTCGGTGCCGATTGATTCTGATAAGTCATCCCAACACAAAGGAGATCGACAACGACGACCGTACAAGGCCTCGTAAGATGCCATCTTAATCGAAGCATGCCAATTATTATTGTACGTGAACTCAATCAACGGTAGTTGGGCTTCCGAATCGTCTTTCCAATCGAGGACGCATGCCCTCAACATGTCCTCCAACGTCTGAATAGTCCTCTCTGATTGTCCATCGGACTGAGGATGAAACGCTGTGCTGAGATTAAGCTGAGTTCCCATAGCAGGATGAACTGATTTCCAAAAATGTGACACGAATCGTCCGTCACAATCGGAAACGATACTCTTAGGAGTACCATGCAATCTCACTATCTCTTTGATGAATAACTGGGCAAGTCTCTCAAGACCTCACGTATCCTTAATCTCGAGGAAATGAGCTGACTTAGTTCAACGGTCCACAACTACCCAGATTGTATTCATGACATGACGACTCGTCGGCAAACTCGTGATGAAGTCCATAGAAATATCTTCCCACTTCCACTCTGGAATAGGGCTTCAGCATACCTTCCGGTCGCTGATGTTCTATCTTGACTTGCTGACAGGTAAACATCTCGAAACAAATTCTGCGACTTCTCACTTCATATTACTCCACCAGTAATTTTGTTTCAAGTCCTTGTACATCTTGCTAGACCCCGGGTGAATAGAGTAAGGGGTAGCATGAGCTTCTCTCAAAATCGAATTTTTCAACTCGTCATTCGCCGGTACGCATAACCGATTCTTAAATCGCAAAAGCCTATCCTCGTAGATCACAAATCCAGGGGCTTTCCCTTGAGCCACATCCTCATGGATGCGCAACAATGATGGGTCCGAACCCTGATTCTCTCTGATTGCCTCCTCAAGTGGCGATGAAATCTCTAACATGTAAAGTTGCCCTTGCACTCGCTGAAGCCAGATCTCGATCTCGGGTCTAAGAAATTCTCCAAGCTCCTTCGAATCACAAACGAGCAAGCATTTGCTCCTGAACGGACTTACGACTCAAGGCATCGGCAACCACGTTTGCCTTACCCGGGTGGTACAAGATCTCGATATCATAATCTTTGATTAGTTCCAACCACCGCCTTTGTCGCATATTTAACTCCTTCTGAGTAAATATATACTTCAAACTCTTATAATCGGTGAATATCTGACAGGTGACGCCATAAAGGTAATGACGCCAAATATTCAATGCGAAAACCACGACTGCTAGCTCCAGGTCGTGGGTCGGATAATTAACCTCGTAAGGTCTCAATTGCGTGAAGCATAGTCAATAACCTTCCCATTCTGCATTAATACACATCCCAGACCGTGTCTGGACGCGTCACTATAAACTACAAATCCTTCCGTCCCTTGTGGCAAGGAAAGGACAGGTGATGAAATTAACCGGCTCTTGAGTTCCTCAAAACTCCGCTGACATGCGTCGGACCACATGTATTTCTTATCCTTTCGCAAAAGGTTCGTCATTGGTTGAGCGATTTTAGAAAATCCTTCCACAAACTGCCGATAATAACCGGCTAATCCAAGAAAGCTTCGGATTTCCTTAACATTCTTCGGAGGTAACCAATCTCGGATAGCCTCCGTCTTCTGAGGATCAACACGCACACCGTTTGATGAAATTACATGCCCGAGAAACGTCACTTCGGACATCCAGAACTCACATTTGGAAAACTTTCCATAAAGTTGCTCTCGTCTCAACACGTCGAGCACCTGATGAAGGTGAAACTCGTGCTCCTCCCGGTCACGAGAATAAATTAAAATGTCATCAATGAAAACAACCACGAACTGATCCAGATAATCGATGAAGACTCGATTCATTAACTCATTGAACACCGCAGGTGCATTAGTTAACCCAAACGGCATTGCCACGAACTCATAATGACCATAACGTGTACGAAACGCTGTCCTTGCGATATCCGACTCTCGAATTCGCAACTGATGATATCCAGATCTCAGGTCGATCTTGGAAAATACTGAAGCTCCCTGAAGTTGATCTAAGAGATTATCAATACGGGGTAGGGGATACTTATTCTTGATCGTCACCCTGTTCAACTCCCGATAATCAATACACAAGCGAAACGAACCATCCTTCTTCTTAACAAATAACACTGGTGGACCCCACGGGGACGCACTCGGTCGGATATAACCTTTCTCGAACAATTCCTTAAGTTGATTCTTCAACTCCTGCATTTCGGTCGGGGCCATCCGATACGGGCCTTCGATATTGGAGACGTGCCGGGCTCCAACTCAATCGTGAATTCCACATCTCTCTGTGGAGGTAAACCAAGTAACTCGTCTGGAAACACATCGGCATATTCTCTCACTACCGGAATATCCGCCAACATTATTGATGACTTCTCGGTTTTGGTCATAAAGCACCAATAACCAACACACCCCTGACTGAGTAATTTCATTGCTTTCATCAAATTAATGACCTTACCAGAACAGCCGGGATTACCTCCCTGAAAAACACATTCGACCCCATCGTCTGAAATGATAGTGACCAAACGCTTACGGACACTAATGATGGCATCGTGACGATCCATCCAATCAATATCCAAAATGACGTCGTCTCTCGGTAAATCTACCACGATTAGGTCTTCTAACCAATCACGGCCATGAAGTTGAATCGGACAATTCTTAATCTCATGATTTTCGATAATTCATCTACCATCAGGTAGACCAATGACATACGGCTCATAACTAGTAGCACTACCCAGACGTAGCCTACTCAAACATGACTCGGAAATGAATGAATGCGATGCACCAATATTAAAAAGGGTACACACAGGTTGAGATAGAATATCAAGTGTACCTGAGATCATCCGGGCCTCCGGATCGTCGGTCTTCTTCATCTCATAAATTCGGGGCTTGCCGGCCCCCGAACCAGACGCTCGCGTCTGATAGCTCTTGGCTCCGCCTTTGTTTGCTCCCGTCGTCTTGAACGACGCAGACTGAGTGGCCTGATTATGAACAACTGACTGCTTCGGGGCCTGAGATGACGCCGGGGTTTGGAGTCCCTTCGGCAAAAACGGGCCTTATGCCCAGCAATCCCATAGTTATGACATATGACAGTCTGTCTCGGACACTTGGTGCTAGTATGACCAAGTTTTCCACAGTTGAAACAGGTGATGGCCGAACTGGCTGCTCGGGACTGCGATTACGCAGGTCTGGGCGACACAGGAGGTCGCTCAGAGAAGGTAGAGCCCGCACGAGGCTTCTTGAAGGTTGCCTGACCGCCTTCGGACTGATTACGATTCTTTGACTTCTTGCTAGCAGATGAAGGTTGTTGCTTAGCAATCTTCTTAGCAGTAAGCTCATAAGTAAGAGCTTTCTCGATGAATTCGGCCAGAGTGGTACAATTATGATTAAGCAACTGCATCCGCATACGGGGTTTCAGCCGCTTGCTGAAATACTTAATCTTATCCGCCTCGGAGTGAATGATAGATGAGGCGAAAGGAAGAAGTTCCTGAAATTTCTTGGCGATGGCGAGAACATCATCTTCCGCTGAGGCGTCAGGAGTGAGTAATTCTGATAACTTGGCCTCTCTGAGTGGGGCCGGATAATACCTCTCCATCATGAGAGTCTTGAATTGATCCCAAGTACATGATCCGTCGGTGGGTTCAACGACAACCACCATGAATGAGCGCTCTTACCCAGATAGTAAGCCGCAACTGAAACTTTGTGTCCTTCGGGACATTCTACCATAGCAAATAACTTCTCGAAATGCTCGAGCCAATGAAAAATATCCGCCGGCTCAGATGAGCCCTCAAAAGTAGGTGGCCTTTGGTGAGAGATGTCGCTAATAATACTGCTTACACCCCTCTCTTGCCCCTGAGGTGGCGGCGGAGGAGCTTGCTGATTCTGAGCTGTTGAGTTCTGCATCATCTCCATGAGGCGTGCCATCTGTGTCATCTGGGCCATCATGCCCTGCATGAAAGTGAGTGGATCAACCCGAACACCTTCTGACTGAGCTGTGTCCCGGGTACGACTCCCTGACAGTGAATGGTCATTTCTGGGTGAATGAGTGGCAGCGTCGCTGCTCGATGAATTAACATTATTCCTCACGTTCGTGCGTGTATTCACACGAGCTCTCGGGTTTCGGTCTGCACTGCGACCTCGTCCCCCGCGTCCTCTGCCTGCTCTCTCCATACTGAAGTAGGAAAGTCACATGATAATTACAGCTCTCGTATGAATATCACATTATGATTACGTCATGAAATGATGAAAATGAGCATACGCGCTCTAACAAAGTGATTACATGAATGATTAACTGAGGTGGCATGATTATCTGATGATATTCTTGAAATGATTATCTTGAACAAGTTAACAAGATTAATGATATGATCCGTAAGATCAACAACTGAACAGTGAAATGAACTAAGTGATTAATGAGTTAACATGATCATCCCGATCAAAATGAATAATGATGAGGATTGTTGACTGTTGAATGATGAATGAATGATTCTCATTGCCAGAAATTATACCATGGCGTTAGAAATCTTACAGTTCTTTCGGCCTGAGGGGCTCGGCCTTTGCACAGGTCACACGTGACGCGAAAGTCCAATGATACTAGTCCAATGACGATGATTTCAACTGAGACATGACTCGGAAGGTAGTATTCAAAACCACGCTCCGATACCAACTCTGTAACACCCCAAACTAGGCGGCTATTACAGTGCTGTGGAACCCCAACTGGGACCCACCAGGCGAATGAAAATTAATGAATTAAATAATATAATTGTAGTACCGAACCACATTATATTACCAAATACTCCGATGAGGAGCTTAAGTACAATACACAGGACAATACAGAATACTAGCATATTTTATATGAAGATAAAATACACCACCCTGAGTAAATAAACATCCCAAACAGAATTTGCAGCAGAAATACAAATGAAGAAAAACAAGAATGACTGAAAGGACTGGGGGCCTCTACTAGTATCACTGGGACTCCTCGCCGTCAACGTTCTCTTCCCGTGCTTTTGCCTTGCTATGAACTGAAAATAATATTCCCCCAACGGGGTCAGTTACACAGAACAACAATCCTCAAGGGTTGAATATACACAATCATGATATATCTCAATTATGAAATATCCTAAGTTATGAATTTAAGCTGAAGAGGAGCATCATAGTACGCCCGTAATGTTCTGTGCAAGTGTACAAGATGAGTGCCCGGACACACCCGTCCTTGTACCTAATTAGTCTTACGGAGGTAAATATTACCGTGTGCACAGTCCAATGTATCGGTGAACCCAACACATGACTATCGTGTGCCCGACTAAAAATTCCACACATCCGCACCCGGCCACGCGATATGGACCCAGAAGGTCACACGATCAAAAGTGACCATGATGATATTAATGAATAATAATCCGACAAAGTCAAGAATGACTCACCGAGATGAAATACTAGTGAAGTGAATGATAGCTCAATGAAATGATTGGAATCGTCGTTCCTCGTGAATGAAGAGATTATTTGACAATTACAAGTCTCAATACGGTTAATACATTATGAAAGAGTTATAATTACGAATGAACAACAACGAAAGGAATGAGTATCCTTTTAACCGAGTAAGAATTAACTTACACAACACCAGTGAAAAATATCCTTCCACGAGCAACGTCCTAAATGAGATGTCGGTCGCTCGAACAACCTTGAATAACATAATTACAAACAATCCGTACAACATACGAATCAAACACGATTTTAACTAACTCAAAACGTCGATACAACTAAACCAAGTTCATTGGGGCATTATATCAAACACGTTGTAACCAATCTTCGATTGTTTAAAACCAATCCTTAACTATACTAATATCAAATCCTCAAGAAGTGTTCCAAACCAACAAAACATCTTCAATACAATCAATAATCCAATATGAATGTCCAAATTCGTGATTACAACAACAACAACTAATCGAAAACCCCCAAATCCAACTCAATATTCAAAGTGTTCTTGAATAACCCTTCAATAATCCAATGAATATTCATACACACTCATAATCATATGTATATCTCTTCATACGACATGATTATAACGTCCAAAACATCATATCTCAACACAAAATCGAAATCCAAGATGTTGAAGAATATTACCTTTGAAGATCCAAACACTTTGATCCGGTGAAAATGTGTTAAATCGTCTATCCAAGCTTCACAAATGAATGAAGATGATGAAAACCGAACACCCAAGTGATTGATGATGAAAAATATCTCCCTCAAGCTCTCTCTCTCGGAACAAGGTGAAGAAATGGTATAAATGAGCTCAAAGTCCCGTCCAAGTCCTTTAAATACAGCCATGGTTATGGCCGTAACTCGGCCTACTCACGGCCGTAACATCCCAAGTCAACGGCCTTACGGCCGTAACCAGCCACCTCATACGGGCGTAACTTGCCCTCGTCCAAACACCTGCCGACAGTCATACAGCCGTAACTAGCCTGTTACGGCCGTACTCGGTAAGACTTACGGGCGTACGACACCTTCGTCGAAACACCTGCCGACAGTCAAACGGTCGTACCCGCAGATGCCTTACGGGCGTAACTCGACTGTTACGGCCGTACTCGGCAAAACTTACGGGCGTATGAAGCCTTCGTCGAAACACCTGCCGACAGTCATACGGCCATACCCGCACATGCCTTACGGGCGTAACTCGACTGATACGGCCGTACTCGGTTAAACTTCGGGGCGTATGAAGCCTTCGTCGAAACTGCCTGGGCACCCTGCTCGAATCGTATGGCCGTAACCGGCCAAGCCTTACGGCCATACCTGCCTCATCTTACGGCCGTATGCCGCAACCCTTACGGCCGTAAGCCCTTTTCGTCCGATAATTCCTGAAAAACACGAACACCTCTTAAAGCCGTAGCCTGACTACCTTACGGCCGTAACTCGTCGTTAGCCAAAACAACCTTAAGCCGACGAAAGCATGTTACGGCCGTAATGTATGATTAGTTACGGCCGTAAATCATTGCTAGAAGTGACGAAAATGCGACAACTCCGTCTACTCGCTACAAATGGTGAATGATCCGACAACAAGACTTGTATGAATGTAATTAAGTCCAATAACACGTGATAGATGATACTTCCAACACAAGACTACCATTCACGATGATTATGATAATACTCTCGCCTCGATTCTCAATCGGAGATGAATGACGATCGGTAACTGATACACGGTTACAAAATGCCAATGATGAATACAAATGAATGAATCATGAATGATGAGTGATTATTAATGAGTGAAAATTACTGAATGACCATTACTGACTGATAATTACTGAATGACAATGAATGAATTACAACCGGGTATTACATCAGTGGTTTCGCCCCGATCCTAGGCGGTTTTCGACTGTGATATTTGACTATTTATTTTTCGGGAAAATACATATCTTGTTTTGAATTTGAACGATTTGATGCGTGTACTATGAGATGTGTAAGCAAATGTTGATACTGATGAATTTTTGGGCATTCCGGCTTAATGGATTTTTTTTTCAAACCTTGAGTATCATAGATAATAAACGTCGAGGCGTATTTTTTTAAAATGGATTATATTTTCAAGGCACCTACTAGCGCAACTATATGTTTCAAAATTCTCCTACTTTGAGTACCAAAATATTTTGAGATATTCTCAGTAATTTAGAAACACATTTGCTTTGACCCGAAGGTCAAATATTTCTGAAAGTTTTAATTAAAAGAAAGATGTCCTCATTTTTATCAAACGCAAGACGATTTTTCAAAGTCTTGATAACGATGTTTGTATTACTTTTTCTAAGGGTGATACTCAAGATCAACTGGTATTTCCAAAATTATTTTCAAAAAGGTGGTTTTCGTTTTTAAAACCTATCATTTCCTGCTTGTGGTCAGAGAAGGTGTGTATGCTGTTAGCATTGTCGTTAGGATGTTAGTCGTCCGAGTTGTGATTGAATTGGTGGTGTGAGTGTTGAGTCGTTCGACATGCATTCGTTGTGTTATAGCCTTCTGTGAGAGGTGTGATGTTGGTACTAAATGTTTGTCGCTTCATGGTGATTTGCGTGTTATCCCACCTGTGCGAGCTGTTGGAGATTGGGTTTGTACGATTGTGCATGATGAATAAATTAAAAACTCGCAAGTGTACGAATCGCTTTTGTAGGAAGCGGCAAGTAAGTCCGAGGTCGATCTCACAAGGAGTTGCAAATGGTTTGAAGTTTGATAATGTTCGGCAAATATTTGAATTAACAAAAGTAAAATAAAGTAAAATACACCAAAGATTTGATAGGATTACAATCACAACGCAAAAATTTAGAATAAACGAAATGTTAACAACATCGGATTAAAGGTTGGATAATTAAGAGATTATAATTATGAGAATGATATGGGAGTTTAGAATCACTGACACACACGTAATCAATTATTAGTTTCGATACTCAAAGAAATAAGGTTTGGAATTATCGATTGCTCACGATTAAAAGAAATCCGTTTGATGGCGGTAATTCTAAAAATCACGATTGTTCTTATCGAAAATAAGAGACACTCCTTTGATGGGGAAGAATCTCTACTAACAATCGACTAGCTAATACCTTTGATGGGGTAATTCGCTAAAAGATCGCGGAAAAAGGTTTAGAACATTCACAATCACTTCTATCGGGTCGTTTGATGGCGAACACCGACAAAAACCCTCGAGTTTGAATAATAATAATAACAACTATGAAATAGGTTTGATTATCTAAATCAAAAGTTCTTATGCGAAGAACAAACAAAGAGGAACAATCCAAACTCTACCCGAAAAATCAATTGAAATTAACAATCGACGACATGTGTGTGGCTCAATCTAAAAACCCATATGAAAAGATTAGATACACATGATTATTTCAACAATAATAAAGAAAATCGTAAAACAAAACATTGTAGAAACTTCCCTTGTAAAAGCCGAAATCGATTTCCCGATGAAGGTTTGATGATCTTCCTTGAAGAACTCACAACAAAATGATACAAGGAATTATATTTACTCACAAATGTATTCTTCTTCAAGATGAACATACAAAAAAGATGATGAAAAATCTCTCTTTCCTCCCTATTTTGGTATTTCTCTCCCTAAATCATGTGTTTTTCCACACAATATCTCATACAAGATCAGAATAATAATCCTAAGGTCTCCAACACCTTTTTATAAAGCCACAAGACCAAGAAAAATGCTCCAAACCGTGTAAAATATGTCAAAGAAATGGACTTGCACCGAAAAGTGACACGGCCCGTGTCGAACTATCCTGGAAAATGCAAAGTTCTCTGTCCATCGGACTCGGCTGTGTCCTGTGACACGGCCCGTGTTGCACTGCACTAGAAATGGAAAATCGACTGGATCATGACTCGGCCGTGTCCTGTGACATGGTCCGTGCTGAACTCTTCCGAAATGTAAAATTTGTACTGCCTTGATGACCCGGCCGTGTCCTGCGACACGGTCGAGTTGCCTGACGCGGCCCAGGTCGTTTCTTCTTGTTTTGACTCGGCTTGATCCTTCGTTCTTGTATCAATACACCTCGGAATTTAGCATATGATATACCATTTCGAAGCTAATTTCACGAGGAATCTATATCAATGGTGAACACATCCGAATCCTGAGTGATAATTTTGGAATCTAGAAAATACGACCGATATTGCTTCAATCTTTATCGTTTTAGGCCCTGTTCTTGCTCTTGATCGTCATAAACTCCAATATTGGCTATAAAAGCGCATATTTCATTATAATCTTCGCTCGGCTACCTATAAATTAGAAACACAGTATATCACACATAAAAGAGAACAAAAACGCTAAAAAGCAAATAAAAACACGACTCAATAGAATAAAATGAGTTGATCAAGAATCGACTCATCAAATCCCCCCAAACTTAAACTTTGATCGTTTCGAGAAATGCATTTTAAAATAACCACTCTCAATGGGAACTCATCTCTCAACATACCTCAAAGGACCACTTCGAAAATTTCATCAATACGCTTCAAGTAAAATAAGTTAAGTTCTTTAAAGTTTTCAAATCTCCGGGGTGCTTCCTTAACATCATAGTCAATAATTGGCAAATATAAACCTCACTGGTCAAGTGTATTCACTCACTCTCAAAGTGATATAGGGATAAGTATATGCTCGGAACTCATTCAATGAAATAAGGATCCCCACAGGCTTGCCAATCGTCTACATCTCTACCACTGTTTTGTGTATGCAAAATTGTGAATCCAAAAGGACTTTACTCGGCTGTAATGTAGGCTTGGGTCGGGGTGGGATAAATATGGCTAAAGTGACTTGACTTGAGCAATTTAGAACTAAATCACCATAATCGCTTAGAAGCTCAAGATTTTCGAAGTTTGCTTCTTTCAACCCCTTAACTATGTAACGCTTGCAACAAGCACTTTTTGGAAGTGAGAAATGCAGCCTTAAGCCCTCATTATTGATCCGATTTTTTTTGGCTTGGGTTGTTTTATCATATGTTTTACGCGAATTAAATGATGGGTCACATGAATACACCCGGTTACTAGGATCAAAACATACACAACTGCTTCCAAGCATACTCATATCTACGGTAACTGTTTTACGCGAATGTAAACATGGGTCACATGAATACACCCGGTTACTAAGTTCCCAAAAATAGCTGAGTAATTATTTTCTCCATTTCAACTCTCCCAACAATATGTATATCACCCAATGTCACCACAATATTTGTATCCTCGTCAAAAATAATTTCTAATCACTCAAATATGGGTCAAAGGATTATAACAATGGAAAGCTCAATATGTGGTTTGACAATGAAATAGACAATGAGCTCAATTGGGTTTATTTAAGGAATAATCAATTGTCCGGTTGGCCAAAATCAAAGGGTTAAGATCAAAGGCGCCTAAAATCATTTTCACTCAATTGCACACACACACTAGTAGTTTCGAACAAGATACCAAGGCAAGTTCTAGAGTCTTAAATCACGAATGAAACAATCGACAATGAAACTTGCATATTTGAAAATGCACAAAGGCTCAAAAGCTCACAAGTAGATTTGTTCATACCTCCAAGATATTAAACTACTTATTCAATTTCACACCCGTTTTGATTATCAACAATTTTTCCTCTTCAAATTATCCTCGATTTGTATATCAAAACAATGAAATAAATCCCGAGGCATCCAAGAAAATAGTTCATTCTTCAAAGTTTTTATCAAAATTGCAAGATGCTCAAAACACACCAAATGTTTATAAAAACACACCAAAAATAAGTCTACCGACAAAAACAAACAAAAATAACCAAACAAGCAAAATAATATCCAAAAACAAACAAAACAAAGGAACAAAGTATTTCTTGACCACCCCCCAAACTTGAATTAAAGAATATACGCACGAAGGGGGTATAGCATTTAAATAAAAGAATTTCATTGGTCAAGAAATACTTACGACCGGTTCTACTGCTGGGGCGGAGGGAAGTGGCCTTGCTGGACATGCCACTCGTGAATTTGTCTCAAAAGAGACAACATCTCGTTCTGCACATGTCTAGCCTCCTCTCGCTTCTGTTTAGTTTCCTCTCGGAAGGCTACGAACTCCTCTCGGAAGGCCACGAGCTCCTCCCTTAGTGTTGGGCGTGATGGGGCATGTCTAGTTTCGGCCTGCCTTGACATCTCGGGCCAATCTCTGGGGCTTTCTTCTTCTTCTTCTTCTTCTTCTTCATCCGTGCCTCTTTCATATGCCTCTTCCTCTTCCATCCTCTCGGCTCTGTCTTCATCCATCGTGCACCGAGGTCGAACATTTCGGTCAAGAGGGCTGTGACCCGGGGGATCCAATCCAGCTGCCATCCGCGCACGTAGGTGTGCTTCCGTAGCCATCTGCAAATTTCCTATGTCCCGAATACTATTTATGGTCGTCAGAGGCGTATTCGGGAGAAGGAAATGGTCATTGTCGGTTTGGAGGGATACTGTGCGTGATTCGTAATCCAGGATGTTCATAAATTTCATCAGAGAGAGAGAGAGAGAGAGAGAGAGCAGCTTGTTTCCTGGTAGGGGAGTCCTCTGAGCTAAGGAAATCTCATAGTGAAGTGCGATAGGGGTAATCAAACCCCCTATCCATATCTCCCCTTTCGGCTTCATCGCAACATCCTCAAAATGTTCGGCTATCATTGCCCTGGTGGCTGGATTTGTATTATCGAGCATGTGGGTCAGGATGTATAATTCTCGCAGTGTAATAGGCTCGGTATTCTTTCGGCCATAAATAGTGTTTGCAATCACTTTGTGTAGGTATCAGAGTATTGGATTGCGAAGATTCGATCCTTTGGCCGATTTTGCAACGTAATATCGTGCCTCGCTCCCGGGTATTCCACCATAGCTCGCCAATAGGTTTTATATGCGAACCGGTTTATTTGGTAATGTCCGTCATGTCTCGCATGATAAATGTTTTCCAGCTGGTCCATGGTTAGCCTCTCGTCATTATTGTTAAGCCGGAATATTATTGCGGCCAGTTCACGAGTCACCGGATCTCTTATGACTGTAATAGTGCTAAGAAACTCCATCGTTAGATCTCTATAAGTTGGCCATTGTTGCGTCATCATCCCGGCCCATTCACCCTTTCTAGGAACTTCATGACGTCATCTTTTATGCCCATTGCGGTCATACATTCATCATCGGGCCATTGCGTAGGAAGCATTTTTTTCTGGTCTAGCATCTCCCACCTAGCTTGTCGCGTTTCGGGGAGATCAATTCCGTAAGATTCTGGGGTTTCGATAGCCCTTGGATCGCCACTCGTGCCGATTGCTCTTGTTCTCTGGCATTCCTACCCCTTCCCCGTTGAGAGTTTCCACGTCCACATCCTCTAGCCAGTTCTGCAAAAAATTTCAATTTATTTGTTCAAAGACTAATAATGCATTCCTCCCTCAAACTTATAACAAACTACGGAATAACCCCAATATAACCTTTTGTCGATCAAAACAACTTCCCAAGTAAAATTTTTCATCCGAATCATCTAGAATTCATCATCTTTATCATGTAAAACACACCTTAACTACAAGAATTTCCAATCAAGTAATTTAATCATCAAAAATCAAGAACAATCAAAAATCCCCAAATTATCATCTTCAGTTTAATTCATGAACCCTAGATAATCAAAAACTTGTGATTCTAACATCATAGCATGTTCATAATCAAGAAGAATTATCAAAAACATGAAAACCATACCTTGGATTCGGAGAATTTGAAGAGAAAAAAAAATTAAAAACGAGCACCCGATTCGTCCGATTTGACTGCTTGGAGTAAGAAATCGGTTGAATAATGATGATTTTGTAAATGATTCTTGTATCTTTCCTTGATTTTGCACAAAATCCCTTTGAAAATGAAGAAAATTTGAGTGATAGGCACTAGGGTTTGGAGGGAGCGAAATTTTTTTTTGGGAAGATGAAGAATGAAAGGACACGGCATGTGTCCCTTTATATATGACCGACTGACACGGCCGTGTCGTACCTATTCCAAAATTGAAGAAACACACTGTCTTGCCAACCCGGCCGTGTCATATGACAAGGCCCGTGTCCAACTCCTCCAGAAAATGAATTCTCACTGTCTTGATAACTCGGCCGTGTCCCGTGACACGGCCCGTGTCCAACTCCTCCAGAAATGCAAAACTCACTGTCTTGCTAACCCGGTTGTGTCCTGTGACATGGCCCGTGTCCAACCTACCCGGATTGTGAGTTTTTGATAACGCTCTCGTTTCTCTGCATTTTTAACACCTAAAGTCGAACCGGTCAGTCTCGAACCAAGCAAAAACGAATAAGGAAAATAAGTTCGAAAAACAAAAATATGAAAATCTAACTAAACCATTGGGTTGCCTCCCAAGTAGCGCTTTTTTATAGTCATTAGCTCGACTCCTTCCCGTCTTACTCAATTTTCGACATCATGCACCTCTATGCATTCAAACACATTGATTTCTTCACTTCGACCGAAGTATGGCTTCACTCTATGTCTGTTCACCTTAAAATGCTCATTCTTCCGTGGATCAAGGACTTATACCGCTCCGTGTGGCCATACTTGAACAACTTTGAAAGATCCGGCCCATCGCGACACTAATTTTCCCGGCATGAGCATAAGACGAGAGTTATGTAGTAGAACGTGCATCCCACGCTCGAGAGATTTGCTAATGATATGCTTGTCGTGATACCGTTTCGTCCGTTCCTTTTAGAGCTTAGCATTTTCGTATGCCTCGTATCGCATCTCTTCCAACTCATTCAAATGTAGAAGTCTTTCTACCCCCGCCTTTTCTTGATCCAAATTTAGCGCTTTGATAGCCCAATATGCCTTAAGTTCTAACTCAACAGGTAGGTGGCATGCTTTCCCAAAAACGAGGCGATACGGGCTCATTCCAATCGGAGTTTTGTAAGCTGTGCGATATGCCCATAAGGCGTCGTTCAACTTCAACGCCCAATCTTTCCTTGTTGGCTTCACTGTCTTCTCAAGTATTGCCTTTATCTGTCGATTACTCACTTCAACTTGCCCGGAGGTTTGTGGATGGTAAGCCGTCGCGACCTTATGCGTCATGCTATACTTCTTGAGCAACCAAGCAAGTTGTCTATTGCAAAAATGCATGCCTCTATCGCTAATCACAGCTCTAGGTGTCCCAAACCTGCAAAAAACCACATCCCTAAAAAAATTGCAAATCACGTTAGCATCGTTAGTCCGGGTTGGAATTGCTTCCACACACTTAGAAACGTAATCCACAACAACTAAAATATATTCAAAGCCAAAGGAAGGTATAAAGGGACCCATGAAATCAACTCCCCAAACATCGAAAAGTTCTACTACAAGATTATTTGTCAATGGTATCTCATTTCTTTTGCTTATGTTCCCCGTTCGTTGACAATGATAGCAACTCTTGCAATAGGAATAGGAATCCTTAAATAATGTCGGCCAATAGAATCCAGATTGAAGAACTTTGTGTGCCGTTTTCTTCACGATAAAATGTCCCCCACAATGCAAGTCATGACAAAATGACAAGATGCTCTCGTACTCTTCTTCCAGAATGCAACGTCGGAATACTTGATCGGGCCCCAACTTGAATAAGTAGGGGTCGTCCCAGTAGTAAAGCCTGCACATGGAAATAAATCTCTTCTTCCCCTAAAAGGTCATGTCAGGCTGTAAAGCACCACTAACAATATAATTAACAATATCGGCATACCAAGGTGTCTTAGTCACATCAAATAATTGTTCGTCAGGGAAAGTCTCAACAATCGGTAAAGAGCTATCGAGCTTAAAATTATCTCCCTAGGTTAATCTAGATAAATGGTCGACAACTACGTTTTCCGAACCCTTTTTATCTTTGAACTCTAAATCAAATTCTTGTAATAAAAGAACCCACCGAATCAATCTTGGCTTGGCATCGGATTTTTTTAACAAATATTTCAATGCGGCGTGATCCGTATGCACAATTACTTTCGAACCAACCAAATAGGATCGAAACTTGTCTAAAGAAAACACAACAGCTAAAAACTCTTTTTCGGTGGTGGTATAATTGGCCTGGGCTTCATCGAGTGTTTTGCTAGCATAATAAATTACATGGAAAATTTTATTCACTCTCTGCCTCAAAACGACACCAATAGCAAATTCGGACGCTTCACACATAATTTCAAATGGTACAGACCAGTCGGGAGCAACAACAATAGGCGTGGAAGTTAACCTTTCTTTCAAAGCATTAAAACCAACCAAGCATTCCTCGGTAAAATCGAATTTAGAATCCTTACACAAAAGATTACTTAAAGGACGGGCAATTTTTGAAAAATCTTTAATGAAACGCCTATAAAACCCGGCATGCCCTAAAAAGCTTCGAACCTCTTTTACACATGAAGGTGGAGGTAATTTAACAATTAAATCAACTTTAGCCTTATCAACCTCCATTCCCTTATTGGAAACCACATAACCCAAAACAAGACCTTGTTTCACCATAAAATGACTCTTTTCCCAACTAAGTGTAAGATTACACTCAATACATCGTTCGAGCAGAATAGTCAAATTATGTAAACAATCATCAAAAGTGGTTCCAAACACATAAAAATCGTCCATGAATACCTCGATGGACTTTTCCAACAAGTCGGGGAATATGGAAAGCATGCACCTTTGGAAAGTAGCGGGACCATTGCAAAGACCAAACAGCATCCTCCTAAAGGCAAAAGTGCCAAAAGGGCAAGTAAAAGTGGTCTTCTCTTGATCCTCTGGAGCAACGGGAATCTGATAGAAACCTGAAATACCATCTAGAAAACAGTAATAATCATGCCCAGCTAAACGTTCTAACATTTGATCAATGAAAGGGAGGGGAAAATGATCTTTTTTCGTTACGGCATTTAATTTCCGATAATCAATGCACATACTCCAACTGGTCACTGTTCTAGTGGGCACTAATTTATTTTTATTATTACGAACCACCGTTATTCCAGATTTCTTAGGCACTACATGCACAGGACTAACCCACTTACTGTCGGATATCGGGTAGATGACTACGACATCTAACAATTTCAAAACTTCCTTTTTAACTACATCCTGCATGTTCGGATTCAAACGCCTTTGAGCTTGCCTAACAGGTTTAACATTATCCTCAAGAATTATTTTATGCATGCACCTAACAGGACTTATCCCTTGATATCAGAAATACTCCACCCAATCGCTTCCTTTAATCTAATCAGAACTTCTACTAATTTGTTTTCTTGCAAAGGAGTTAATTCGGAAGAGACAATCACACGCTAAGTGTCACTCTTGTCTAAGAAAACATATTTAAGATGTGCCCGAAGTTCTTTCAATTTAAGTTGGGGCGGGGTTGATTTCAACATGCTCCTCAAAATTTAATTTCAAAGGCATATCAAGATCATCAACTTCATAAATGGGTTCGGATTTATCTAACAATGCAACATATTCTTTAATTTCTAAATTATTCAATCCCATATCATGCTCAACGGTTAGAGTATCATGCAACGTATCCCCTACATCGTCATGCAAACATGTATCATCAACCAAAGAATCAATGCAATCAATAAAATTACAATCATGGGCAGCATAAATATGAGAAGGGATAGGAGATGAACCGAATACGTCGATTTCCACAGTTTCGCCCAAGACGGTCATGGTGACCTTTCCTTCATCAACATCGATGATTGTTTTTGTTGTACGCATGAATGGCCATCCTAGAAGTATTGCCCCTTTATTTCCGCTCGTTGCGAAATCGCTCATCTCCAAGATAACAAAATCGGCCGGAATCACCAACTTGTCCACTTGCACTAATAGGTCTTCAATGACTCCCTTGGGATATTTCACCAACCTATCCGCCATTTGAAGAGTCATTCTTTTTGGTTTGATTCCCCCGAGTCCAAGCCTCAAATAAGTCGAGTATGGCATGAGATTCACACTTGCTCCCAAATCGAGCATCCCATGAGCAACTTTCTTATCTCCCATAGTGATGTCGATCATAAAACTTCCGGGATCGCCTTTCTTTTGACTCCTTGCTTCTACCTCGTAGAGCACCACTTTTTCGTTCCCAAAATATCGTCTCTTGTTGGAGGTCATCTCTTTGAAAATTTTCGTGTAAGCGGGAATGTTCTTCACAATGTCAAAGTGAGGTAAGTTGACATGAACCTTTGAAAGCATGTCGTAGATTTCGGAAAATTGCTCATCTTGCTTTGCTTTTCTAAGTCGGCTCGAAAAAGGGATCGGTGGCTTATATGGTTGAGCAGATTTGTGAAGCTTGGAAGTCGAAGTTGCTTCGTCTATTCTCTCTTCTTTATTTCCCGACTCATCTTCTTTCTCACCGCCCCTTTCTTTTGCTTCGGAATTAGCCTATTTATTAATCACTTTACCACTTCGGAGAGTGGTAATAGCTTGAGCTTGCTCGGGTTAACTTGGTAGTTTACCCCTTTCTTGTCTACGTGCCTCGGTAGCAAGTTGCCCAATTTGAATCTCCATTTTCTTTACCGAAGCTTCTAAAGATTCGAACCTTTTATTGTTCTCCACTCGGTTTTCCCTGCTCTCCTTAATGAATGCCGCAATACTCTCCTCAAGAGAGTTCCTTTGTTGTGGAGGTGGTTCACCTTACTTTGTTTGTTGGGCTCGGTTTCCTCCGTTGTATTGAGCTTGGGCGCTTGTGTCGTACGGCATCGGGTTGTTGTTTCTCTATGAGAGATTCGGATGGTTTCTTCGCCCATGATGATAAGCGTTTGGGAGAGGTGCATTTCTTGCATTTCTGCTATAATTATTTCTCCTCTCCTCCCATTCGGGCCTTCCCGTGCTTGGTCCCATAGCCCAATTCACTTGTTCGGTTTGTTCTTCCGGAAAAGTATGTGGGCAAGAATTAGCATCATGTCCGGGTGCTCCGCAAATCTCGCAAACTCGTGAGCTCGAAGATTTATTTTGAATCTTGAGTTGTCTTAGTTCCTTCGTTAACTCATCGATTTTAGATTGCATCTCGTCCTTCTCGCTTACTTGGTTCACGGCTCCCCTACGAACACGCACACTTTTTTGTTGTGAATTAGCTCCCAACGTTTCATACACATCATACGCTTGTCTCTCTGTTAACCCCTCCAAACGAACCACCAACTGCATTATCCACCGCACCTTGGCAATATTGAGTCAATCCATCATAGAAGAATTGATTAAGTAGTTGAAGCGGATAGTGATAGTGTGGGCATTGAATGAGGAGCATCTTGAATCGGTCACATGATTCGTGAAATGATTCTCCCTCTTGTTGTCCAAATGTTGAGATTTGAGTTCTCAATTGTGTAGTCTTCGAATGAGAGAAGTATTTGGTAATGAATTTGTCATAAACTTCATCCCACGTTATTAGTGATCCCGGTGCCAAAGTCATCAACCATTGTTTCGCCCTATCCTTGAGTGTATAAGGGAAAAACTTCATTCTTAGTTGATCCTCGCTCAACCCATTTCATGGAACGTTGTCAATTGCCACATAGAAGTCTCGGATGAACGACAACAGATCCTCACGTGCTAATCCGTGAAATGAGGGCAATTGCTCGATGTGAAATCCGCTTATGTGGTAGTTCCTTGCTGTCGGTGCTAATTGGATGCACGAGATGGCGGTGTTCACCATGGGCTTTGCATAGTCCCACATTAGATGCTTAACCGGAAGTTGTTGCAGCATATTGTAGTTTGCTTCCATCCCATATTGAGGCCCGGAATAATAGTTCGATCCATATTGCACTCCAATGGATGGTTGTCTCGGATAAAAGTATCTCCCTTGTTGAGCTTCGGGTATCTCGGATAAAATATCTCGGAAACCTCGGTTGACGAATGTTTTCTTCATCTAAATTTTGTGCAACATTCTCATGGCTCGGTTAACGAGGGTTTTCTTCTTGGAGCAAAAGTCGTTCTTCAAGATCCGGATTCTCTTCGTCGTTTGCCATTGATGATGTGGCTATTTTTTCTGGTCCTCTAATTCTTTGGACCTCGCCTATGGGTGGAAGAATCGGGTTTCCCATGTTGGAATAAAATATGATATTTGCGCCGTTTGTGCGGAAGCATAAATAAATTGCGGAAAATAACTCACATAAGGATTTATAGAGGTTCGGCTTTTAACGATGCCTACGTCCTCTCTCGATGTATCTTTTTCTTTAGGATTAAGACCAAAACCTCTACGCCTCTCTTCTATCGGTCGAGGGATTACCGTTACAAGCTCGTCTTCTATCGGTCCGAGTAAAACCGTTTTTCATTTTCGTAGGACAAAGAATCAACCTCTCTAGCTTTCTATGGGTACTAGATAAACCTCGCTTAGATATCGATTGCGATTCTAACAATGCCGGATACTCGATCCTAATAACACCGAATCCAATCGTATCTTTTATTTTACCTCTCGTGTATAATGTTGAATGTATAAACACTCAAACTAACAATATAAGCTCAATATTACAACAACAATGTAAGTGTATGAATATAAGATCAATGTCTTGAATGCTTGGAGTTGTTGTACTCAAACAATACCATAGGAATGGTATTTATAGGCATTTTCCACAAACTAGCCGTTGCTGGCTGTTTTGACTTGCTAGCGTGCGCTAACCTTCTTTAGCATGCGCTAACCTTCTTTAGCGTGCGCTAATATCATTAGCGTGCCTGTAACGTGCGCTAGACTGTTCCCAGTTTCACTCCAGTAGCTTCGTTTCTTCCCTTAGCGTACGTTATGACTTCTTCCTTATGTAGGTTATACTCTTGCTTTAACGTGCGTTAATAATCTTATATAGCGTGCGCTAAGCAATATATCCGTTGCCTTCATTTGTCTAAGTATCCGTTTGATATGCTGACAATGCTTTTCCCAACGATCTGATTGACTAGAATTCAAACTGATATTTAGCGTGCGCTAAATATCATTCCTTGCGTGCGCTAATACTGACTTCATTGCATACGTCATTCTGTGTTTGAATATCTTCCCAACGGTAACATGGCTCGATAGCGTGCGTTAATGAACATGAGTAGCGTACGCTATCTCATCAGATGACTTCACTTCAGGTAACTTCGAACTTGGCTGATATGCAGATGACTTCCCGTTAGCGTGCGCTAACGTGTGATGACTTGCGTGCGCTAATGTAGTTCAGATTGCAACTTTTTGCGTCTTCGTCTGCTTCGTCGTTTTGCTTCGCCTTTATGTTGTTTTGTTGTTTAGCAACTTTAATCATCAAAACACAAATTAAATAATGTGTGGAATAAATATTCCAACAATCTCCCCCTTTTTGATGATTACAAAACAACTCTTGAATTGGATAAAACTTGTAAAAATAATATATGTATATTTCTTCGAATCAAAGTTTTCGGCTTTGATCGTTTCGTTAGTTTCTCTAATTCTCTTTTCTTTTCGACATCTCCTTTATTTTTCAACTCCTTCGTTTTATCTCCCCCTTTTTGTATGCTTTCTTTTTCTTTTTGATTTCTTCGATTTTTCTCATTTTTATCAATTCATCTCCTTCTCCCCCTTTTTGACTTCATCAAAAAGTAAAAAAATGTAGAGAATACCAATTATCGAATATAAATAATATGCATGATATGGGTAAAACTCCCCCTGAAAAAATTATCTCCCTTAAAAAATTAAGTTTTGGGGATCCAACCTATAGTTGGTTTTTGTTTCGAGACGTGAACGATATTTGAAACGTTTGTTCCTTTAGGAACCCAAATCTTTTCAATTTTTATCGTTCGTCTTGGGCTTCTACAGTTTGAGATATGATGCCCGATTTTCAAACATTTTTTCGCAACGGGGTATATTAAAATTTAAGGATTTGTTTTTAAAACGTGGTTTGAATCCCAACCCCTCTTTATTTAAAGTGTATTTTTGAACGGAGAGCATATTTTCAAATTTCTCGTTTCCGAGAGAAAATTTCTTCGTCAAATTCTTGAGCTCGGTTTAAACTTTAACAACATCATTCTTTAAAATATTCTCGTTTTCAACGCATTTTGAATGATCGATTTCGACAAATTTTCCCTTTTCGAGAATTTTGGAATTTTCAATTTCCAAAGATTTATATTTAGTTTGAAGGGATTTAATTTCTTTTAAAGCATTTTGATAATCGGTATGTAATAACTCAAATGTTTCAAAAAGTTCGTCGTAAGAATTACTTACTTGGCTTTCGACGTCGCTGTCGTCGAATGAACTCCGCGCCATGAGCGTGAGATTATTTTGATTCATGAAATCTTCATCAGGATCTTCGTCGCTCCATGTTGCAACTAAGACTTCCTTTTGCTTTACTCGACAATTTTTAGCAAAGTGGCCTGGTTTACCACATAATCGACAGGAATTGTCGAATTTCTTAGATTCGCCCGCTTGGGTGTCCTTCTTTCTCCGGTTTAATAAGTGTTGGAACTTATTAATATTCTTGGCATAATATGCCGATTCTTCGTCGCTTTTGTCCATCGAAATTTCTTCTTTCTTCTCGGCACCTTAGCCTTGAAGGCTATCGTTCTTTCCTTCGGTTTTGGTTTGGCATTCCGAGATTTTAGTACAATCTCGTAGTTGATAAGAGAACCAATGAGAGCACTAAAATCAAGATTATTTAAATCTTTAGATTCCATTATTGTCGTAACTGTACCGTCCCATTCTCGAGGTAGTGATCGGAGAATTTTCTTTACTTTCTCACTACTCGAAAGTGGTTTTCCAAAACATGCTAATCCATTAGTAATGACCGAATATCGGTCGAGCATAATCGAGATGGATTCGTCGTCCTTCATTTGGAACAATTCATAATCGTGAAGGAGCATGTTTATCTTCGTCTCTTTGACTTGAGACGTACCTTCGTGTGTTACCTCAAGCATTTTCCAAATTTCTTTGGCACTATCACACGATGATATCCGGTTGTATTCTTCCGGATTTAATGCACAATATAATAATTGCGTGGCTTTGCAATTATAATGGTCATTTTTCCAATCCGCATCATCATACTCTTCAAAGGTTTTGAGAGTTCCGTTTGAGTTCGTCGGAATTTTGGGACCAAGACATATCACCTTCCATAATTCGATATCGTAAGCTCGGATGAAAATAGACATTTTCTTCTTCCAAGTCATGAGATTCGATCCATCAAAAAATGGTGGTCGGTTGAGAGCAAGTCTTTCGACTGGAGCCATTTGAAACGCCATTTTGGATCTTCTCCTCGGATGTTAAGCCGCGTATTGGAGTACCGCTCCGATACCAATTGTTGGTATAAAATCTGATATTTGCGCCGTTTGTGCGGAAGCATAAATAAATTGCGGAAAATAAATCACACAAGGATTTATAGAGGTTCGGCTATTAACGAAGCCTACGTCCTCTCTAGATGTATATTTTTCTTTAGGATTAAGACCAAAACCTCTACGCCTCTCTTCTATCGGTCGAGGGATTACCGTTACAAGCTCGTCTTCTATCGGTCCGAGTAAAACCGTTTTTCATTTTCGTAGGACAAAGAATCAACCTCTCTAGCTTTCTATGGGTACTAGATAAACCTCGCTTAGATATCGATTGCGATTCTAACAATGCCGGATACTCGATCCTAATAACACCGAATCCAATCGTATCTTTTATTTTACCTCTCGTGTATAATGTTGAATGTATAAACACTCAAACTAACAATATAAGCTCAATATTACAACAACAATGTAAGTGTATGAATATAAGATCAATGTCTTGAATGCTTGGAGTTGTTGTACTCAAACAATACCATAGGAATGGTATTTATAGGCATTTTCCACAAACTAGCCGTTGCTGGCTGTTTTGACTTGCTAGCGTGCGCTAATATCATTAGTGTGCCTGTAGCGTGCGCTAGACTGTTCCCAGTTTCAGTCCAGTAGCTTCGTTCCTTCCCTTAGCGTACGTTATGACTTCTTCCTTACGTACTTATACTCTTGCTTTAGCGTGCGTTAATAATCTTATATAGCGTGCGCTAAGCAATATATCCGTTGCCTTCATTTGTCAAAGTATCCGTTTGATATGCTGACTTTGACCTGCTTTTCCCAACGATCTGATTGACTAGAATTCAAACTGATATTTAGCGTGCGCTAAATATCATTCCTTGTGTGCGCTAATACTGACTTCATTGCATACGTCATTCTGTGTTTGAATATCTTCCCAACGGTAACATGGCTCGATAGCGTGCGTTAATGAACATGAGTAGCGTGCGCTATCTCGTCAAATGACTTCACTTCAGGTAACTTCGAACTTGGCTAGTATGCAGATGACTTCCCGTTAGCGTGCACTAACGTGTGATGACTTGCATTCGCTAATGCAGTTCAGATTGCAACTTTTTGCGTCTTCGTCTGCTTCGTCGTTTTGCTTCGCCTTTATGTTGTTTTGTTGTTTAGAAACTTTAATCATCAAAACACAAATTAAATAATGTGTGGAATAAATATTCCAACATCCCAACGATCTCCTACCAAGCATAAACAAGAGAAGTTAGAGCAAATTTTTATAGTTTGTCGAAAATAATGAAAACAAAAAATGATTAAGAGAAATGATTCAACTATTATTAAAACAAGATCAAAAATTAAACGCCAACTCCCCAGCAACGACGCTAAAAACTTGATGAATAAATTAAAAACTCGCAAGTGTACGAATCGCTTTTGTAGGAAGCGACAAGTAACTCCGAGGTCGATCTCACAAGGAGTTGAAACGGTTTGAAGTTTGATAATGTTCGGCAAATAGTCGAATTAACAAAAGTAAAATAAAGTAAAATACACCAAAGATTTGATAGGATTACAATCACAACGCAGAAATTTAGAATAAACAAAACATTAACACACCGAATTAAAGGTTGGATAATTAAGAGATTACAATTATGAGAATGATATGGGAGTTTAGAATCACCAACACACACGTAATCAATTATTAGTTTAAGGTTTGGAATTATCGATTCATGGCAGTAATTCTAAAAATCACGATTATTCTTATCGAAAATAAGAGACACTCCTTTGATGGGGACGAATCTCTACTAACAATCGACTAGCTAATACCTTTGATGGGGTAATTCGCTAAAAGATCGCAGAAAAAGGTTTAGAACATTCACAATCACTTCTATCGGGTCGTTTGATGGCGAACACCAACAAAAACCCTCGATTTTGAATAATAATAACAACTATGAAATAGGTTTGATGATCTAAATCAAAAGTTCTTATGTGAAGAACAAACAAAGAGGAACAATCCAAACTCTGTTGGAACATTTTGTTCCATACATATATTAATAATGTTTTGATGATTAAGTTGTTATACAAAACAAAACAACAAAAAGACGAAGCAAAGCATCGAAGGAAATGAAGTTGCAAAAAGCTGTAAAAATACAAGCTTAGCGTACGTAAGAAGAATCTTATAGCGTACGTAATATGTGCAGATTAACGTACATAATGGTTGTCGTTTAACGTACGTAATGTGATGTTTGAGAGTTCAAACCAGAAGAACGTTGGACGTGTCAAAGTCACAAAGATGGCAACGGATATATGACGTCATCAATGATGTATTGTTAACGTACGTAATACCGGAGTTGATAACGTACGTAAAGAAAGAGACAGATGCTACTGGACTCAAACTGGGTGATGTTAACGTACGTAACATATATATGATAACGTACGTAAAAGGACTATCGTACATAACATGAAGGACTTAACGTACGTAATGATGAGTCAGGAGACTAACGGCTAGTTTGATGAAGATGCCTATAAATACCATTCCTATAGTATTGTTTCACCACAACAACTTCAAGCAAACATCTCATTGATCAGATATTCATATTGATATTATTGTTGTTGTAATATTGAGCTTATATTGTTAGTTTGAGTGTTTATACATTCAACATATACACGAGAGGTAAAAGAAAAGATACGATTGGATTCGGTGTTATTAGGATCAAGGATCCGGCATTATTAGAATCACAATCGATATCTAAGTGAGGTTTATCTAGTACCGATAGAAAGCTAGAGCGGTTGATTCCTTGTCCGATAGAAAAGGAAAACGGTTTAACTTGGACCGACACAAAGACAAGTACGAGTGGTTTATCACGGACCAATAGAAGACGTGATTGTAACGGTTATCCCTCGACCGATAGAAGAGAGGTGCAGAGGTTTTTATTTTCAACCTATAGAAAAAGATACTGAGAGAGGACGTAAGCTCGTTTATAGCCGAACCTCTATAAATCTGTGTGTCGTTTAATTTCCGCACATTTAATTTATGCTTCCGCAACACGGCGCATATTCCGATCTTGCTCCAACAATTGGTATCGGAGCAGTCCCTCCAATACACGGCTTAACATCCGAGGAGACGATCCAAATGGCATTTCAATTTGCTCCAGTCGAAGGCCTTGCTCTTAACCGACCACCATTTTTTGATGGCGCAAATTTCATGACTTGGAAGAAAAAGATGTCAATATTCATTCGAGCGTATGACATCGAGATTTGGAAGATCATTTGTCTTGGCCCGAAAGTTCCAATCAAACCTGACGGATCTCTTAAGAGTTTCGAAGAATATAATGACGAGGATTGGAAGAACGAGCATCTAAATTGTAAGGCTACTCAACTTTGATATTGTGCCTTAAATCCAGAAGAGGTCAATCGTATCTCGTCGTGTGAAAGTGCTAAAGAGATATAGAAAATTCTTGAAATCACACACAAAGGGACAACTCAAGTCAAGGAGACGAAGATCAATATGCTTCTCCATGACTAGGAGTTATTCATGATGAAGGGTGACGAGTCCATCACCAACATGCTCGACCGATTTTCGGTCATCACTAATGGACTTGCTTCGTTTGGAAAACCATTATCAAGTAGTGAGAAAGTCAAGAAAATCTTAAGATCACTACCTGTTGAATGGGACGGAACGGTGACAGCGATTATGGAATCGAAAGATCTCAATAATCTTGATTTTAGTGCCCTCGTTGGTTCACTAATAAATTACGAGATTGTCCTTAAATCTCGAAATGCAAAGCCGAAATCGAAGGAAAGATCGATAGCCTTGAAGGCTAAGATTTCAAAAAGAGAAGAAATCCCGGTTGATGAAAGCTACGAAGAATCGGCATATTATGCCAAGAATATTAATATGTTTGAAACCTTATTAAACCGGAGAAAGAAAGACATCTCGAGCGAATCTAAGAAATTCGACAACAATTATCGATTATGTGGTAAAACAGGCCACTTTGCAAAGAATTTCCGAGCTAAACCCAAGAAGGAGGTTCTCGTTGCAACACGGAGCGATGACGACGAAGATGATGATTTTATCAATCAAAATAATCTCGCTCTCATGACCCGAAGTTCATTCGACGATAGCAACGTTGAAAGTCAAGTAAGTAATTCTCAAGATGAATTATTTGAAGCATTTGAATTACTGCATACCGATTTTCAAAATACTTTATCCGAGATTAAATCCCTTAAATCCAAAAATAAATCATTGAAAAATGAGATTTCCAAAATTCTTGAAAAAGGGAAATTTATCGAGATCGATCATTCAAAGTGTGTTGAAAATGAAAATATTTTAAAGGATGATCTTGTTAAAACATAAATCGAGCTCAAAAATTTAACGAAGAAATTTTCTCTCGGAAACGAGAAATTTGAAAATATGCTCTTGGTACAAAAATATACTTTAAATAAACAGGGGTTGGGATTCAAAACTCGTTCTAAAAACGAGTCCTTAAATTTAAAAATACCCCGGTGTGAAAAATGTTTGAAAATCGGGCATCACATTTCAAACTGTAAAAGCCCAAGACGGACGATTAAAGTTAAGAAAATTTGGGTTCCTAAAGAAACAATTGTTTCAAACATCGTCTACGTTTCCAAACAAAAACCAACTATCGGTTGGATCCCCAAAAATTAATTTCTTTTATCAAAATATTTTACTTAGGGGGAGTAATAACTTTTTTAAGGGAAATAATATTTTCAGGTGGAGTTTATACCCTATTCATGTATATAATTATATTTATCATTTGTATCACATATTTTTATTAATTTTGTATTTATTACTCGTTTTATTTATTACACTTTTTGATGAAAACAAAAGGGTGGATTAAGGAGAATGGGATTAACCCTGAAAGGGGGAGAAAAACCGAAATCGAAGAAAAGTCGAAAAGTTGGAAGTTGAAAGGAGAAAAGGAGAAGAAAAAGTCGAAAAGATGAAGTTGAAAAGAAAAATGAGGAGACATCGAAAAGATGATGAAAATTTGAAAATTCGAAACGAAAAAGAAAAGGAAAGAAGGAGTCTAAAAATAAATGGGAGAAGAAACTAACGAAACGGACAAAGTCGAAAACTTTGGTCTGTACACATATACATATATTTGTATTTTTTGCAGATAAATCCCATTGACGAAATGTTGTTTTGTAATCATCAAAAAGGGAGAGATTGTTGGAACATTTTGTTCCATACATATATTAATAATATTTTGATGATTAAGTTGTTACACAAAAAAACAACAACAAAAAGACGAAGCAAAGCATCGAAGGAAACGAAGTTGCAAAAAGCTGGAAAAATACAAGCTTAGCGTATGTAAGAAGATTCTTATGGCGTACGTAATATATGTAGATTAACGTACATAATGGTTGTTGTTTAACGTACGTAATGTGATGTTTGAGAGTTCAAACCAGAAGAACGTTGGACGTGTCAAAGTAAAAAAAGAGGCAACGGATATATGACGTCATCAATGACGTATTGTTAATGTACGTAATACCGGAGTTGATAACGTACGTAAGGAAAGAGACAGATGCTACTGGACTCAAACTGGGTGATGTTAACATACGTAAAAGGACTAACGTACGTAACATGAAGGACTTAGCGTACGTAATGATGAGTCAGGAGGCTAACGGCTAGTTTGATAAAGATGCCTATAAATATCATTCCTATGGTATTGTTTCACCACAACAACTTCAAGCAAACATCTCATTGATCATATATTCAATTTGATATTATTGTTGTTGTAATATTTAGCTTATATTGTTAGTTTGAGTGTTTATACATTCAACAGATACACGAGAGGTAAAAGAAAAGATACGATTGGATTCGGTGTTATTAGGATCAAGGATCCAGCATTATTAGAATCGCAATCGATATCTAAGTGAGGTTTATCTAGTACCGATAGAAAGCTAGAGCGGTTTATTCCTTGTCCGATAGAAAAGGAAAACAGTTTAACTTGGACCGACACAAAGACAAGTACGAGTGGTTTATCACGGACCAATAGAAGACGTGATTGTAACAGTTATCCCTCGACCGATAGAAGAGAGGTGCAAAGGTTTTTATCTTCAACCTATAGAAAAAGATACCGAGAGAGGACGTAGGCTCGTTTATAGCCGAACCTCTATAAATCTGTGTGTCATTTAATTTCTGCACATTTAATTTATGCTTCCGCAAAACGGCGCATATTCCGATCTTGCTCCAACAAACTCTACCCAGAAAATCAATTGAAACTAACAATCGACAACATGTGTCTCGATCAATCTAAAAATCCATATGAAAAGATTAGCTACACATGATTATTTCAACAATAATATTGAAAATCGTAAAACAAAACATGGTAGAAACTTCCCTTGTAAAAGCCGAAATCGAATTCCCGATGAAGGTTTGATGATCTTCCTTCAAGAACTCACAACAAAATGATACAAGGAATTATATTCACTCACAAATGTATTCTTCTTCAAGATGAACATACAAAGAAGATGATGAAAAATCTCTCTTTCCTCCCTATTTTGCTCTTTCTCTCCCTAAATCATGTGTTTTTCCACACAATTTCTCATACAAGATCAGAATAATAATCCTAAGGTCTCCAACACCTTTTTATAAAGCCACAAGACCAAGAAAAATGCTCCAAACCGTGTAAAAATGTCAAAGAAATGGACTTGCACCGAAAAGTGACACGGACCGTGTCAGGTGACATGGTTCGTGTCGAACAATCCTGGAAAATGCAAAGTTCTCTGTCCATCGGACCCGGCCGTGTCCTGTGACGCGGCCCGTGTTGCACTGCACTAGAAATGGAAAATCGACTGGATCATGACTCAGCCGTGTCCTGTGACACGACCCATGTTGAACTCTTCCGGAATGTGAAATTTGTACTGCCTTGATAACCCGGCCGTGTCCTGCGACACGGTCGAGTTGCGTAACGCGGCCCCGATCATTTCTTCTTGTTTTGACTCCGGTTTTTGGTCTTTTTCGGCTTGATCCTTCGTTCTTGTATCAATACACCTCTGAATTTAGCATATGGTATACCGTTTCGAAGCTTATTTCACGATGAATCTATATCAATGGAGAATACATCCGAATTCGGAGTGATGATTCTGGAATTTAGAAAATACGACCGATATTGCTTCAATCTTTATCGTTTTAGGCCCCGTTCTTGCTCTTGATCGTCATAAACTCCAATATCGGCTATAAAAGCGCATATTTCACCACAATCTTCGCTCGGCTACATATAAATTAGAAACACAGCATACCACGCATAAAAGAGAACAAAAACACTAAAAAGCAAACAAAAACACGACTCAATAGAATAGAATGAGTCGATCAAGAATCGACTCATCAGTGAACATATGTGATTGTTTCATGATATTTTGTAATTATGTGGTGGTTATCGTTCGAGCCGTTGAAATCTATGAATGATGCCTTCGTTGTTGTGATTTTCGTGTGTGTATTGCCTTACAATGGTAATCATTGTATGTGTTATGTGTTATGATTTTCTGTTGTGCTGGTGGTTACTTATTCAGTATGCCGAGGGGTAGAGGTCGTGGTCGTGGCGATCAGACGCGTGAACGGGATCATGCTGCCGGTGATAGTGTTGGTATCGGTGTTGCTACTTGTAGCAGGTAGCTGCACAGATGACTCAGTTGACTCAAGTAGTTCAACGTAATACAGATGTGACCCAGAACATTGGTGCAAATCAGTGGCTTCGAGAAGTGGTTCGTATGAATCCCTGTCGTTTCGCTGGTGCCGCAGATGATTTGGGCTGGGATGGTGGTATTTTCCAGTTGGAAAGGATATTCGAGGTAGTTGATTGTCCAGAAGAGCGTAAGCTTCCAGTCGCTCAGTATATTCTTGACAAGGATGCCGCTAGTTGGTGGGAGGCTGTTAAGCCTCGAGATCGTGTTGTCACGTGGGCAGAGTTCCAAGGATTCATGAGAGATGAGTTTTGTCCGGAACCGATCAGAAATCAGAGGATTAATGAATTCTTTTCGGCGAAACCTCAAGATGTACCGCTGACTCAAGTTATTATTGATTATAGCAAACAGTTCAGTTATGTGCAGGATCAGGTAAGGACAGAGGAAGATAATATCTGTCATTTTACTAGGCGAATGAAGTCGGAGATTCATCAGTACATGGCGGCTTTCACTTGCACTTCATTGAGAGAGTATAAGAATAGGGCATTAGCCTATGAACTATCTATATCATCGACTAAGCATATGTCAGAGTCGAAGAGACAGAAAACTATTAGGAACTTTCTAGGAAATCAGGAAAGTGGGGCCCCTGAGACTGGGACTTCGTGTCGTCATCCTAAGAAGATTCCCCGATCGCGTGAACAGAGGAGTAGTACCCCTGCAGTGAGTAATGTGGGAAGCACAAAGACATGTTATAACTGTAGTCGAGCGGGCCATACTGCGAAGAATTGTCGTTCACTGTTAGTCAGCTGTTTCGAGTGCAGCCAGGTGGGTCACCGAGCTATGCATTGCGAGACGGTAGCTGAGAGGTTCGCCTGTTTTGTGATTTTTCGGATAGTTGGCTTGATTATGTTATCTGTTTGGTGATACGTGACACTTGTTGCTTTATTATGTGTCTGCTTGTGACATTGTGATGTTTGTCATTGAGCGTGATTTCACGTCGTATGTTTCTTTGCGTTTCTTGTAACGTTTCGCCGATGGGCGTAAGTTACGCGATTCTTATGTATCTCGTTGAGATGTTCCTGGTGGGATATTGCTTCTCCCTACTTGTTTTAAGTTTCGGGACGAAACTTCTTTTAAGTAGGGTAGTATGTAATATCCGCGATTTTGATTTTCCGTAAATTTCTTTTTTTGGCAGGAGTCCATTTTAATGGCTTACTTGTGACCGTTTCGTTATCCTGAGAATGATTAATTCTGTATTTTTGACATCCGAGTTCGTTTCGGTGTCATTTTGTTGAGTTCCGTGCTTCTTAGCGACTTTTCCGCACTTGAGTTCGATTCTTGCGAATCTCGTTCGAAACTGTTGTTTCGAGTTTCCCGTAAGTCCGTTTAACTTTGTTAGACATGTTGTGAACTTCGGTTTAGTTATTTGATCACGTATCGTGATTTTCGGGGATTTTGGGCCATTTTGTAATTTCCCAAGTTGTGGGTATCCGCATTCGTATTTGTTGTCTCGACCCTTTTCATGGTCGCATGTGAGTTTGATTAGAGCTCAAGCTCTTAGTATGATCTCTGTAGCTTTCCGTGCATATCTTTAACTTGATATTTCGATCGGAGGAGTCCGTCGTTGTACCCGTTTTGAGAACTCTACTGCTGTAGTTTCTGGGTGCATTAGCGCGCGCTAATGGATTTACTTAGCGCACGCTATGGAGCTGCAGACTCAGAACCAGTGGGTACTGGAGTACCCCGTTAGCGCATGCTACCATATGTGTAGCGTACGCTAGTGATGCTTCCTTACGTACGTAATGCGGCCTTCGTTACGTACGCTAGCACGAGCAGGATTTCGGGCAGAGGAGTCTGGATGACTCTTAAGTACGTAAGGGCTTACACCTTACGTACGTTAATCATCTAGCGTACGTAAGTTTCATCCTTAGCGTGCGCTAGCTTCTGTTTCCTATATATAATCAGGAGTTGACCGAGAATTGGGATTTTTCATCCCATTTCTTCCTCATTCGGTTTTTGGCTATCTGGGTGGCTGAAGAACAAGTTTCGTCGGGCTTTGATGATGGTAATCATCTCAGTGGGCATTCCTCGTGTTCATCATCATCTAATCATCTACCAATCGTTCTTCTTTTTGTGAATCAAGGTATTTCCTAAAATCCTAGATTTGTGATATTTGGGGGTTTGTCTTGATTTTGTAATTTTAATCCGGGATTGTTGGTTCTATTGTTGTCTTCTAGTCATGTTGATCATAGCCCACGGTTTGGAATTCCGTTTTCATGTTTTGGTCGGGTCGATTCGTGTTCTTGGCCGTTTTGGGGGAAACCCTTGAACTTTCGACATTTGTTCCTTCAATTCAGTGGCTTCGGGCCGTGCTATGGAATTTATCTTCATTGTTGTTATTGTCGTTCGTAGTTCATTGTCACGGATTGGTGTTCAGCAGAGTCGTCGGATTCATCGTCGGTTCGTGTCGTCTCACTTCGGTCGATTCTCCGTGTTTGTGATTATTTGAGGCAAGTACCTTGTTGGGATAACAAAAACCCGGTATCGAAGCTGTTGGGATAAACAATCCCTATATCGATCGTGTTAACAGAATATTTTGACAATATGCCAAATCCTGCATACCGCTAATAGCTGTATCGAAAAGCTGATCAAGTATCAACCTGTATCGAAGACTTCTCGTAGTTCCACCATACAGTGAATCTATCATACAGCAAAGAGTCCCGCAAAGCTAAGTATGGAAGTTGTCTCAAAACATCAATACAGCAATTCTTCCATACATCCCTCAAACAGGACAAGAAGGAATCTTCAGTATTCACTAGAAGTAAAGTCCCGTTTGATAAAGAAGTATTTAAATATTAAAAGATAAAGTATTTAAATACTATAAATCATCAGAAGATCTTCAAATCCCGCAATATCTGGATCTCAGTCTATTCAAGTCAACTATCAAGTTGTCACAGAATCTTGCTCAACGGATCTATTTCAACGGATATATTTCAGAGGCTATATATATCTCCAGAGTTTGAAGATCATAGACGCACGACTTGCAACAACAACCAACAAGTGCTTACATGAATATTCTGAGCAAAACATATCTCCCAAAGCATTCTGCTATTCTGAAAGAAGAGATATATAGTGCTCAAACCGTGAACAACACATCATCAGCTATAAGCTCAGAAAGTCAAAGCTGTTGTTCAAATATTGTTCTAACCCTTGAACAAACCCATCAGCCCTGTGTGGACTGAGAATCCTTGCTCTTCCCGAATTGTGTGTGATGGACTTGCATTGAAAAAGACGAAGCTTCAGAACTTTGTGTGAAGAAGCCAGTCACGTGTTAGCTCAAACCAATCTGTGTGAATGGTTGAAAGCTAAGATCTTTATATTAATCCGTGTGAACGATATATTGATTAGGTTTGGTTATAATTACGTAGTTGTGTACGCAGTAATTATAATAACTTTTTACTCCTGTGTGGAGGACCAGTAGACGTAGAGGGGTTTACCTCGAATCACTTTAAATATTGTGTTATTTACCTTCTGCCTTTATTGTTTTATTAATTGTGATTATTTAAGTATACACTGCACACCTAGTTGCTGTATCCTGAGCAACTTACTGTATTATAGACTTCCGCTACGCACTCAGATTTGAAAACTGTATAGCCTGCTGTTTCAAACACTTTCCAAGCTGTATCCTGTATACTTAGTGGCCAACAAGTGGTATCAGAGCGGTTGATTATAAAAAGAATTAGTCGTATTTTTAACTGAATCAGATCCAAAATCACTTATTTTTATAAAATAGTCTTTTTCATTCCTACATTCTCATATGGATACATCAATGATCAACAAAGTTCCTATGTTCTCTATTAATGAGTTCGATGATTGGAGAATCAGGATGGAGGCTCATCTTGCAGCAATGCACGAAGAGATGATCTTTGTAATACAGGATGGCCCCATCAAAATTATGAAGGTAAATCCGGCCCATAGGATTGAAGTCCAAGCTCATGTGGAGATGCTTGAAAAAGAGCGCGAACAATGGACTTCTGACGAAAGAAAGCGTGCCAACCTCGACAATGTTGCGAAGAATACATTGTTTGTCACCCTTGACAAAGGCACACTCTCTAAGGTAAAGAGCTGTAAATCAGCCAAGGATATCTGGGATAAACTCAAGTGGATCTGTGAGGGAACTGAGCTCTCAAAATAAAACAAAATTTCAAAATTAACTCAGCAATTTGAATTTTTTGAAATGAAACCAACTGAAACACTTGAGGAATTGTTGGTGAACTTGAAGCGTTGGGCAAAACTTATACACAAAAGGAGAAAAATCTAAAAAATTTCAGATCACTCCCTGCCCGATGGGGCACTAAGACCACAGCTATGCGTGTGTAGTGTAATCTTAGTGAAATATATACTTTTGATCTCTTTTCTGATCTCAAAGCATTTGAGTGCGATATAGACAGGAGAGAGAAAGCTGAAGAATCTCCCGCTAGGACTACAGCCTTAGCCGCTGTATCCAACCGACGACACAGCATGCCTAACCCATCAAAGCCTAATTACAAGAATGCTGACAGCGACGACGACATCATGTCGCAAGACAAAATGGCGCTCCTCATGCATAAGTTCAAAAAGTTCATTAAGCAGTCTAGAAAGACTCCCTACAGGCCCAATCCTGTTCACAAGGTAAGTACTGAAACCTCCTCTGGCGACGCTAACTTGTGCTATAATTGCAGGAAACCAGGACATTATGCAAACAAATGTCCTCATCCTAAAGTTCAAAGGTTGCCGGAAGCCGAACAACAAGAGAGGGATGAACGAAGACGTGCTTGGAAAAACAAGCTCAAGGCCCTGATAGGAGAATCAGAAGTCTCCCCCACACCATCCAAATCCGAAGAATGTCTTCAGGTAGTCACTGACAGTGACTCATCTGACGATGAATTCGAAGATAAGGCATATATGTGCTTTATGGCAAAGGACATTCCGGAAGAAGAAGATAGCGATGATGAGGTAAGATCAACCTCAATTATTCCAGTAAATGCATCGCATACTTTCGAAAACATGATGAATGATTAAAAATATTCAAAAAGCCCACGAGACTCTGAAAAATGAAAACATTCAGCTTCAACTTTCCAACATAGAGCTGAAAGAAGAAAACGACTTGCTGAAGATAAACTATGAAAATATGTCAATTGATTGTGAAAACAGCAAGGTCGAGCATGAAAAACTCGTGGAAAGCAATCATCAACTTGCTCATGAACTAAGTGAGACTAAGTCTCAAACTGGAAGCAAGACAAATGATTTTGTTCTACTTCAAGCCAAATTTAATACTCTCGAAAAGCGAGAAGGCGAACTTGAGACCATTCTGAAATCTTTCGAGAAATCATCTAAAAGAATGGAAGAAATTCTAAGCACTGGGCAACATGCTCATGATAAAAGTGGCTTAGGATACAGCTCATTTTCCAACAAAGGGAAAACTAGTACTGTGTTCGTCAGGAGTGTGGAACACATTCTTGTATCGAAAGAAACTCCAAGTCCTGTGAAGGAACCTGCTGCTCCGCGAAAAGCAAAGGCTACCATTTCGCCCCCGCAATACTATTCGAGAGAGCAGAATCATAAGCCATTCCAACCTATAAGATGCACGCAACAGCATGCTCCTCGAGCATATCAACAGCGCCAACAGCCGTTCAGAAAGAAGGCTGTATCCAAATACCAAAGGCCCGCACGGCAGTACTTTCAGTACAGCACGCCTAGGTACTGGATACAGGAGCCTCATTATCTATCAATAAAGCAGGTGTCTGCACAACATCGACAACAGCTTTGAGAATCTAACTGGAAACCCAGAAGGCAAGCTGTAAGGCCAAAGAAAATGGCTCCACCTCCGAGACGTCATAAGTACTGGATTAATTATAACAACCCTGATTTTTACATACATATTGATTATCACGTCTACAGTAACTAAGTACATGCCCCACATAGATATCGCAAAACTGTACCAAATTTAACCTACAGTAAGCCAATTGCTGTGAGGAAAATTTGGGTACCAAAAGGCACTAACATCCATAGACCCAACAATCAAAGGGGACCTAAATCTACCTAATTTGTTTGCTACAGGACATTTTGGAGAAGGACATATGGTACTTCGACAGCGGATGCTCCCGGCACATGACAGGAGATAGAAGCAAGCTATCAGATTTCATAGAAGGTCGCGGTCCAAAAGTGCGCTTCGGTGATAAATCTAAAGGAAGAACAAGAGGAAAAGGAAACCTTCTTGTCGGAAAATTCAAAGTCACCGATGTATCTTATGTTGAAGGCTTACAGTACAATCTACTTAGTATTAGCCAGTTCTGTGACAAACAGTTCTCGGTGAAATTCTATATAGATCACTGTAGAGTCAAGAACATCCTGACCAAAGAAGTTGTGCTCACAGGAAGCAGACCAGGTAATATGTATATTGCTGACTGGATGCCTACAAGCTCCACAATTCCTTATTTTGTTGCCAAAGTCACTGCAGATCTAAGCTAGTTATGGCACAAGAGGATGTCACACGTCAACTTCAAGACGATCAATAAGCTCTCAAGATAGGACGCTGAAGGAAGCAACAAGGACAATGATTGCCGCAAGCAAGTTGCCACAGCGTTTCTGGGGCTAAGAAACCAATACAGCGTGCTACACTCAAACCCATTGTATCGTCAACAAGCTCCACAACAAAATAGCATATGAAGTATGAAACAACAAAACTCCGTTAGTTTCGTATTTTCACATTTTTGAATGCAGGTGCTATGTGTTGAACAATGGGAAGGATCAACTTAGAACCTTCGATGAGAAGTCGGATGAAGGAATATTTGTAGGATATTCCTCCGTCAGCAAAGCTTACAGGATCTTTAATAAAAGGAAGCTGACAATCGAGGAATCAATTCATGTAGTGTTTGACGAACCTCACCATGACCCTACAGGAGTAGAGGCTGTTACTCAGAACATCCAACAACTTTCCATCATAGATCCACCAACTCCTATAGAACCTGTCGTTGACCTATAAATCAACCCCGCAGCTGTAAGAATCGACGTAGATGAAGTCGATGTTGTACAAGCTGAAGCCGAAACTACAGCAACTCAAGATATAGTACGGGACCCTGAATTATAACCCGACCGAAGATGGTTGAGAAATCACCCACAAGAGCTGATCATTGGAAACATTAATGTTGGTGTTTCTACCCGTAGGAGAATACAGAGTACAAAAGGAAATGTGTTGTGTGCACAAGAAGAACCAGATACTGAGATATCACCATTTCCTGAATAGAAATCTCAATCCGAGCTTAGAAGACTCAATATGTGCACTATTGCTGTATTCTTAGCCCAGTCCGAACCTGTTTCTACCAAAGAAGCTCTCAACAATTCTCATTGGATAACATCTATGGAAGAAAAGCTTAACGGTATCGAAAGAAACAACGTATGGTATCTTGTACCCAGACCTACGCATCAATCAGTAATTGGAACCAAATGGGTGTTTAGAAACAAGAAGGATCGAAATGGACTCATTATCAGGAATAAATCCAGGCTAGTCGCCCAAGGCTATAGACAGGAAGAAGGCATAGACTACGATGAGACATTTGCCCTTGTAGCCAGACTAGAAGCTATTAGGATATTTTTAGCCTTTGCTGCCCATAAGACCTTCATTGTATACCAAATGGACGTCAAAAGTGCATTCCTAAATGGAGACCTCGCTGAAGAAGTATATGTTGAACAACCACCAGGGTTTGTCAATCCAAAAGGCGAAGACCTAGTATACAGGCTAAGGAAAGCACTGTATGGACTTAAGCAAGCTCTTAGAGCATGGTATGAGACCCTGTCCCAGTATCTAACCAATAATAGATTCGAGAAAGGTGCTGTGGACAAGACCTTGTTCAAAATACAGGAAGGCGATGACCTTCTAATGGTTCAAATTTATGTAGATGACATTATATTTGGTTCAACTAACCTTGCTTTATGTCAAAGGTTCTCTCATCTCATGCAAAGTAAATTTGAAATGAGTATGATGGGAGAACTTAGTTATTTCCTAGGTTTGCAGGTAAAGCAATTGCCTACAGGGATATTCATCAAACAGGAAAAATACAGCAAGGAGCTTCTCAACAAATTTGGAATGAATACTTCCAAATCATCATCAACCCCCATGAGCACTTTCGTGCAAATTAGTGCTGATGAAGCTGGAAAACCGGTTGATCAATCACTCTACAGGAAGCTTATTGGCTCTCTTCTGTACCTAATGGCTAGCAGGCTCGATATCCAGTTTGTTGTAGGAGTGTGTGGGAGATATCAAGTAGCACCTAAAGAATCACACTTCAACACAGCTAAACGAATCCTGAAATACATCAAAGGAACAGTCGATGTAGGACTATGGTATCCTAAAGAAGGCGGATTCGATTTAGTTGGCTACAGTGACTCGGATCTCGGAGGCTGCAAGCTAGATAGGAAGAGTACAAGTGGAACTTGTCACTTTCTTGGACCTAGACTTGTGTCTTGGTTCAGCAAGAAGCAATTGGCAAACTCACTTTCCACAGCCGAATCAGAGTACTATGCTGTTGGTAGTTGCTGTATACAGATCCTTTGGATGCAGCAACAGTTGTCAGATTATGGGATTGAAGCCAAGGAAATACCTATTATGTGCGATAGCACGAGTGCAATTGCAATAACACACAACCATGTATTGCACTCACGCACTAAGCATATCAACATGAAGCATCATTTCATCAGGAATCATGTCGAGAACAAGGATGTTCGGTTGGAAAAAGTTCATACAGATATGCAGTTGGCCGACATATTCACCAAGCCTATCGACACAACTAGATTCAACATGCTTCGACAAGAACTGGGATCGCTACAGCCTAACTCCCTGTAAGTATTTATTGTTTTCACTCAACAATTGAGGGGGAATGCTGTAAGACCCAAGAATACAGTATCCACCATTAATTATTTGTACACTCAGAGCCTTGAATACAACACTGTGGGAACAAAGCGATATGAATCATCCTACAGCTGAAGTGTGCAATAATTAAGGGGGAATACAGTATGACCCATGAATACAGCATTAATCTAAAAGTTGTTGTATGGAATTGAAACCCATATGTACCTTTTAAGGGGGAACACTGTATCGTCGCGGATACAGCACATACTATGGGAAAACGATTCATTATACATCATAATATTTCATTTTAAAACAATTTTTGTCCACATGCCCTGTTTTCATGTCAAACGTCTTTTACATTAAATGTCTTACACGTCATCTGGACAATCGAATCTTAAAATCCCCGATGTTTCAAATTGTTTAATATATTTTATACCGCCGTTTCAGGAATTAAGGGTAATTTGAAACGTCAGAAGTGGGACCCGCTCCTATTTTAAAATTCAATGGATAAGTGTACCAGTTACACTCAGTCCATCGTAACCGTTCATTTTAAACACCGGTTCCCATCCCTTAAATCTGACCATTCGTTCTCTGAAAACCCTTCTTCGCCGTCTACTATAAAAGGACTGTGTTGCGATATTTCTTACACGCAAGTGCACGTCATCGTTTACAAGTAATAAAGTGATAAGTAGAGTATCGTTCCCACGAGGACTGAATCTCTAACTACCGATTTTTGTGTATTCCAATTTTATTTGAACAATCGAAATTGGGTTTTTGCAATTAATAACTAAAAGGATTACTAAAAGACTAGTAGAAAATGATAGCTTGAATCAAATGATGAATAAGTCTAGGATTCTGAATCCACCTCAGTTTATCCGAATTTACTCTCGATTATCCGTAATAAATAATTTTCCCAATTTATTGAAGGCGGAGATTGCTAATATATTCTACCGCCTCTCCCGAGGTCAATAGATTTATCTAAAGGCGAATAACGCACTTTATCCCTAGGTGAATTAATTCGTCAATAGGCGAAGGCATAAAATCTCCCAAAAGCCACGTAGTTCCTATGAGTATATTCTTATCTCACAGAATAAAACGGTCCTCACCAATAGTTCCTCACCAAATCTCCTCTCCCGATTCGAAGTGAATGATTAAATCAATACAACTATTGGCCAGATAATTGCAAGCATTAAACACAATTGGGAAAACTCAACAAAAAGGTAATTAATTGGATAATCTCAAGAAATTCGTCAAAACATAGGTTTCATCAAAACCCTAGATTAGGGCTTTAGCCTGACATACTAATAATTGAAAATACAGAATAGATAAATGAAAGCATAAAAATCAAACGCAGATGAAGCTCGGATTCCTCCGTTCTTCAGCTTCCGCCCTCTGCCTTTGAAGTCTTCTGCTTCCCTCTTCTTCTGCCGTCTCTAAGATTAAGCTCCAAAAGATAAAAGATCCAAAGATATTTAATTAGGGTCTTAAACCCTATTTATAGCTTAGCACATCATCTAAATCGCGTCCGTATCAGTAGGTCGAAAACTGGCTTCGAAACGGCCCTAATCCGCGCGGACAACCAAAAACCGCCAAGTGTGCCGCGGCGCACTAAATCTGCATGACATGTGGCCTTCACTGGATGCACGGGCGTCTTTAATTTCTTCGTGCCGCGGCTCACTGGGTCAGGCCGCGGCACAGAGTACTGCTTTACTCTGCCTTAGGCTGGGTGTCTTCCTTTGCCGCGGCCCTGCTTCCTTGTGCCGCGGCTCAGAGTCCAGATTTGCCGTTTTTGCCCGTTTTGCCTCGTTTTAGCTTCCGGACTTCAATTTCATGTCAATCATACAAAATTAAGGCATTAAAGGCTCATTTAGACAATTTCACTCTCCAAAATAATACAAAATAATGATAAATAAGCGTATAAAAATACGCCTAACAAATACCCCCAAACTTAAGCCTTTGCTTGTCCTCAAGCAAAAAGAATTAAATTCAATAGAAGAATGTCGTGAATCATCGTTCAACTCATAGTGTTCAACCTAATCAATACGATCCTGTAATTCTCTCTAAATAATACAAGTGTCATAATAGCAAGCTGCACTCAGAATAATGATTCCGCAAAGTAATCAAGTTCAGTCCTAATCACTCGTTCATGAAGACAATCCAGCTCAAAGATTAACAAAACGTGAGTCAAATCGACCGTCAATATGAAAGGCTAAAATAAACAAGCTGGTTCGTCCCGTTCCACAGTCTAATGGCACAATTTTCACGAGTTTCATAACAAATAAACCTCGGACAGTATTCCCTTATATATATGTTCAAGAATTTGATTCGAGTTGACCACTAGGTTAGGATCTCGGGATGTTTCATCGGGATAATCCTAGGGTGGAACTTCCATTCTCATATATTGGGAAACCGTTTGACGTAAAAGACACTCATGGGGCACATGGATGCTTCTAGTTACTAAGTTCCCGTCTATAGCGGAGAAACAACTCGAATATATAATTTCCGCATGTCCGAATCAAGGTCGCCGTTTTACGCGAGAGTAAACAGCGGGTCACGCGAATACCCCCGGTTACTAGGCTCCCTAACATCGGGACATGTGAAACCTCTAAATCACTAGTCTAATCAGGGTCGTCGTTTTACGCGAGAGTAAGCAATGGTCGCGCGAATGCCCCTTACTAGACTTCCCTTCATAGAACAACATTATCTCGACTAGTGGAAAACTCGACCGACTCTAAACTCAATCTAAGTGCCAACACGACTAATGAAACAAGATTTACTCACTATCCGGAAAATGTAACCAAACGTATCGACGGTGATTTTAAAACAAGTATGTATCGTCTCTTATCCGCCAAGACCTCTACAATCACGAAAAATTTTGGACCTAAATGAATACTAAGCGTAACGAAATAATCGACTACAACTCGACTAAAACTCGACCGTTTCTTCGAGAGAAAACAAAGGTCGTAACATCGATATCAAACAAATAGAAGCAAGAAAAATTCACGAATAAAGAAGAATTAAGACAAGCAAGGCTATCCAAACGTATATAAAAAAAAATAACGCAAAGCAATGAAAAGTGCGACAAAATAAAGTACTGAATGAATGTAGCAATCGAAAGTAAATCCCCCAAACTTAGGACGTACATTGACCTCAATGGACAAAAATGATATGCAATAAAAGTAAAGGTCAAGTACTCCTCCGGTCCGCTCAGAGCCGGTGCCGGCATCATCCGGTGAGGAGGGTGGTGTGGCTGGCCGGGCGGGTGCAATAAATGGCCCGTCGGGATGCATGATATGGGCCGTCCATGCGGCAAGGTGCTCCTGATGATAAGCATCCCTCGCAGCCAGACGCCTCGCCTCTCATCGGCTGGCCCGGCGGGCCTGCTCTCGCATCTCGGCTCTGACGGCAGCAATAACGCTCTCCCGCTCCGTCCGCTGCTCCTCTCGCATGGCAGCCATCAAACTCTCCCTCTCTCTCCTCATCTCATCTCTCTCTCTCCTCGTCTCCTCTCTCAGCTCCTCTCTCTCTCTCCTCAGATCCTCTCTCTGCTCCGCTCTCTGTCTCCTCAGATCCTCCCTCAGCCCATCAAAAAACTCCTGCAACCTCGCTCTGTCGGGCGACGGGCCGGCATCTCCATGTGTCAACAAAAGAGGCTCGGGGGATCCCTCGTGGGCCTCCTCTAGCAGAAATCCTCTCCCCCGAGCGTGTGCCGACGCTCCTCCCCACTGGTCAAAGTGTGATATGATGCGGTGGTCGATTGGGGCCTGGAGGGCAAGCATCGGCTCGTCGTCTGACCACGTCAGCCCCGACTGCCGGCACAAAGCGCAAATGAGAGAGGGGTGCTTCAACCCCGTCTTGGCCCCCCTATGGATACACTGGAAGATAGATCGGACCAGGATGGGGGCCACATCGAAACGCAGCCCGGAAGTGATAGCATAAAGTGTCCGGGCGCGGGAGAGAAAGACAGTACGGATCTGGGAGGTGGGGTCAATGCGTGCGCAGATAAAATAAAGCCAGGCACGCCCGAGCCGGCTGAGGCGCGAGCTCCTGAAGTGGAAAGTGGAAGAACCCTGTGCTCGCTGCTCCCAGTCAGAATTGGGTTGTGCAATGGTCTCGAGCAGAGCCTCCTTCGTGAGGCTGGTCATCACTCGGTCATAGGCCGACTCATCAACCACCGGAAGCCCAAACAGCCTCCGAATAGCAGCCGTGGAGAAATCAACTGTAACCCCTCGGACATCGACCTGAGTCCGAGACTCTAATGACGGCAACGTATGCCCCGCCCGAATGTGCTTCAAAGAAGCGGCTGGCGTAGAACTCCTGCACAATCGAGATAACCGGCTCGGGAGGTGCGGCAAATCTGGCCCACCCCATCTCATCAATCATGGTAAGCAATTCTACGTCCTGAGGAGCTGGAGTAAATCCCCTTTCTGGAATAAGCAGTCGTGGCCGGATCTTTTCATTGAAGATCTTGTGAATTTCAGGGTCCGAAAACTGGTGCCCCTCCGACTCGGCCCGACCACGAGAGGTCTCCCCTCGAGTGGGAGATGACTGTGTCCTAGCTCTCTTGCTCAGTTTCTTTGTTCTCGCCATAATCAGTCCTGAAAAGTACAACACGAGGGTTTATTTACGCAAACAAAAATAACAATGATCTACACTTGGCTAAGGATGTCCAATGTAAATCCCGAATTTAACAAAATAGCGCATTCGTGAGAGAAGGATGAAATTGACTTAAACGCTTAACCCGGATGTAAGGGTTGGGCTTGTCAGAATTGAACGTATACGTTGTACCTAAAAATTCAAAAGATTGCTTTTCCTAAGAAAATTTTTCACTTAGGCAATTTATCAAACACCTTGAGGGCACGAGTTTACTTGAAGAATAAACATGGCTATAGCTCGATTCAACCCCCAAGAACAGAAACACAATTCAATCATCATCAACACAACACACTCAACTCATTCATATTCCAAACTAACCATTAAAATACGATAAAAACTACCAAGTTATTCCCTAAACCATCCTAGAAATTTTTGAAGGAGAATAAACAGTTTCAATCAATCCAAAGCATAAACAACTTCAAATTTAAACCAAAAACAAGTAGAGATTAAAGATTCGAACATACCTTTTGGTTTTGTGAAGATTGCAAGAAGAAATCGCAAGAAAAATTTGAATAAAGCTTGGTGATTCGCTACTGGGGAGGGAAAGAGAAGGGAAGAAGAAAACGTACCTGGGTGTTCGGCCGATTGAGAATTATAAGCTACCTGGGCCTTTCAGATTCCGCATAGTGTGCCGCGGCACAGCTAAAGTGAGCCGCGGCACAGGGTACAGTCCCTTTTACCTGTTTTCTCGTGTTGTCGTGTGCCGCGGCACAGATTTCGTGTGCCGCGGCTCAGTGCTCAAGTGTGCCGCGGCTCATTTATGCCGTGCCGCGGCACAGGGTACAGTTGGTTTAGCCTCCCCTTACGATTTATGTGTGCCGCGGCTCACAATACCTGTGCCGCGGCTCAGACTTCAGTTTCTTCCCTGGGACTTTTCTGCACAGAATTTTGAGAAGAACACGTTAAAAGCGAGAGGCAGAAGCAAATTGAAGCACAAAAATGAAGAAAAATAAAAATCAAGGATGCAAGAAAATAAAGAAACGCAAAAATCTACAACTACGAACTCGGGTTGCCTCCCGAGAAGCGCTAAGTTTATAGTCTTCAGCCGGACCTATTTGAAAATATTAGTTCGCTTTTCGCAAACTCCATTTGGTTTCCGCCCCGTTCATCGAACCGTTCATATATTTGTTAAAATTATGACCATTGGTCGTTAGCGATTCGACTTTCGGTTCGGTCATCAAATGTTGTTTGCGGAAAGGTTTCAACGTGAACAACTTCCCGAAACACCCGTTTTTTCCATGACTAATTGTCCGCTGGGCTTTCAGCTTACTCTCCTCCTCCACAAACGCACTCAAGACTGCATCAGATTTGTCCTCATGCTCGAGAAATGCTACTTGTTCTACATCCTTCTTAAAAATTGGACCATTTAACACAACATCTAGATTTTCCAACCGACGAATTTTTTGGTGCTTTCCTCTTTCAACGACATCTACACTTTCAATTTGTGACCTTTTATCAACACTTCCGGGACATGGAAACGATTTGAATACTTGAAAAGTAACTTGCTCGTCTTGGACTCTCAGAGTTAACTCCCCTTTTTCCACGTCTATAAGGGTTCGGCTAGTCGCTAAAAATGGTCGTCCCAAGATGATTGGAATATTTTCATCTTCCTCCATGTCGAGTACGATGAAATCGGTCGGAAAGATGAACTTATCAACCTTGACTAATACATCCTCAATCACTCCCCTCGGATACTTAATCGATCGATCCGCCAATTGTAAGGAGACTGTTGTTGGCTTAGGTTCCCCAATATCCAGCTTTTTGAAAATCGACATAGGCATGAGGTTGATACTAGCACCGAGATCGCACAGTGCCTTTTTAAACGAAAGATTCCCCATGGTGCACGGTATGTTGAAGCTTCCCGGATCTTTCAATTTTGGTGGGAGCTTCTTTTGAAGAATTGCGCTGCACTCCTCTGTCAAGGCGACCGTTTCAAACTCCTCAAGTTTTCTTTTCTTCGATAATATCTCTTTCATGAACTTAACGTAACTCGGCATCTGTTCCAATGCGTCGGCGAACGGAATGTTTATGTGAAGCTTTTTAAACACGTCAAGGAACTTAGAAAATTGTTTGTCCGCCTTTTTCTGCTGTAATCTCTGCGGAAACGGGATTGGGGGCACACATGTCTTCGAGTTATCCGGCAACTTTATTGAAGGTTTCAAATCCTTCGACTCCTCTGGCTCTAAATCATTCTTTTCCTCAATTTCCTTCTTCTTTTCACCCCGCTCGGGCTGATCCAGCACCTCTTTCCCACTTCTTAAGCTGATTGCATTTAGACTCTCTCTAGGATTTGTCTCTGTTGTACTCGGCAATGCTTCTCCGGCGAGTTTGTCAACACATTAGCAATTTGGCCCAGCTGGACCTCCAAGTTTCGTATGGAAGCGGAATGATTTTGCAATGTCGCTTCAGTACGGGTCATAAATTGACTCGTATTCGCCGCCAATTTTGCGAGTGCATCCTCAAGAGAAATTTTTGGAGCGGGAGGGGGCTGCTTTTGATTCTGAGCGAACGGGGGTTGGCTTGAGTTCTGTCCGTTTCTCCATGAAAAGTTGGGATGATTGCGCCACCCCGGATTATAAGTGTTGGAGTACGGGTTATTCTGCCGATTTCCATTTCCCACAAATTGAGCCTGCTCCATCTGATGTTCCTCGAACGGGTTTCCAACTTGACACTCTGCGCTCGGGTGTGATCCGTTACACCAATTGCATGTCTCTATGGTAACGGGGGAAGGTGCGTGTGAAAATGCTTGGAGCTGTTGGGTCAAAGCGGCGACTTGAGCTGACAAAGTGGAAATCGGGTCATTACTTGAAACTTCCATAACTCTCTTCGGTGTCAATCTTTCCGATGGCCATTGGTATGCATTTTCGGCCATATCTTCCAAAAGCGAGTGTGCCTCGGCCATAGACTTTCCCATCAAGGCCCCTCCAGCGGCCACATCCACGAGAGTGCGTGTAGAAGCACTCAAACCAGTATAGAACGTCTGAATCTGAAGCCAATCAGGAAGGCCGTGATGAGGGCATCTTCGCAACAAATCTTTATATCGCTCCCACGCCTCGTGGAGCGATTCCATATCGTACTGACCAAAGGTGGTTATTTCGTTTCTCAACCTCGCCATCTTAGCAGGTGGGAAGAATTTGGCAAGGAAGGCTTGCGCTAACCCCCATGTTGTAATCGACCCCGGCGGTAAGGAATTTAACCAAAATTTCGCTTTATCCCTCAAAGAAAAAGGGAAGAGCCTCAATCGGATGGCATCGTCGGTGACACCATTAGTCTTGAACGTGTCGCATATCTCAAGGAAAGAAGCAATATGGGCATTCGGGTCGTCATTCGGCAGTCCGCAGAATTGGCTCGCCTGCACCATCTGAATAATAGCAGGCTTGATCTCAAAATTATTGGCTTGGATAGTGGGACGCCGAATTCCCGAAAAATTAGCATTGATCTGCGGCATGGCATAATCTCGAAGAGCTAGTTCCGGTTGAACTTGCCGCACATGGTTATCTCCTTCTTGTTCCTTCTTAGAGTGCGCTCGAGCTCGGTATCCAAAGGTAGTAGGCCTTCGTTACCGAATTTTCTCATGCACTACACGAAAGGTCCTGAAAGGAAAAACAAATAAACGAAATTAAATACAAAAGAATAAAAATAAAACGTTCAAATTAAGACTAGAAATACTTAAATCGATATTAGAAAATTTTGTCCCCGGCAACGGCGCCAAAAACTTGTTGCGATATTTCTTACACGCAAGTGCACGTCATCGTTTACAAGTAATAAAGTGATAAGTAGAGTATCGTTCCCACGAGGACTGAATCTCTAACTACCGATTTTTGTGTATTCCAATTTTATTTGAACAATCGAAATTGGGTTTTCGCAATTAATAACTAAAAGGATTACTAAAAGACTAGTAGAAAATGATAGCTTGAATCAAATGATGAATAAGTCTAGGATTCTAAATCCACCTCAGTTTATCCGAATTTACTCTCGATTATCCGTAATAAATAATTTTCCCAATTTATTGAAGGCGGAGATTGCTAATATATTCTACCGCCTCTCCCGAGGTCAATAGATTTATCTAAAGGCGAATAACGCACTCTATCCCTAGGTGAATTAATTCGTCAATAGGCGAAAGGCATAAAATCTCCCAAAAGCCACGTAGTTCCTATGAGTATATTCCTATCTCACAGAATAAAACGGTCCTCACCAATAGTTCCTCACCAAATCTCCTCTCCCGATTCGAAGTGAATGATTAAATCAATACAACTATTGGCCAGATAATTGCAAGCATTAAACACAATTGGGAAAACTCAACAAAAAGGTAATTAATTGGATAATCTCAAGAAATTCGTCAAAACATAGGTTTCATCAAAACCCTAGATTAGGGCTTTAGCCTGACATACTAATAATTGAAAATACAGAATAGATAAATGAAAGCATAAAAATCAAACGCAAATGAAGCTCGGATTCCTCCGTTCTTCAGCTTCCGCCCTCTGCCTTTGAAGTCTTCTGCTTTCCTCTTCTTCTGCCGTCTCCAAGCTTAAGCTCCAAAAGATAAAAGATCCAAAGATATTTAATTAGGGTCTTAAACCCTATTTATAGCTCAGCACATCATCCAAATCGCGTCCGTATCAGTAGGTCGAAATCGGCCAAACGGCCCTAATCCGCGCGGACAACCAAAACCGCCAAGTGTGCGGCGCACTAAATTGTGCTGCACGTGGCCTTCACTGGATGCACAGGCGTCTTTAATTTCTTCGTGCCGCGGCTCACTGGAGGCTGCGCGCACAGTACTGCTTTACTCTGCCTTTGGCTGGGTGTCTTCCTGTGCCGGGGCCTTGCTTCCTTGTGCCGCGGCTCAGAGTCCAAATTTGCCGTTTTCGCCCGTTTTGCCTCGTTTTAGCTTCCGGACTTCAATTTCCTGTCAATCATACAAAATTAAGGCATTAAAGGCTCATTTAGACAATTTTACTCTCCAAAATAATACAAAATAATGATAAATAAGCGTATAAAAATACGCCTAACAGACTGCAAATGCCATTTGAGACTCTTTACGCTTTCTGTATATTTTAAGAGTTCTCGAGCATACAGCCTACAAGATTTTTCTGTGTTTACTGCATTTTTCTTGAATCTTTTTCACCGTTCCTTGAGAAATCATCAATGGCGTCTACCCAGAGATCGTCCACCATTCTCAAGAAATCATCCAACTTCATCGACGGACGGATATTCTCCAGATCTGTTGTGCTGGAACGCATTCACACCGAAGGCGATGACGTTGATTCCATGGAGTTCGTCATTACAAGAATCCGTCAGCAAGGCCTCTACCGCCTTGGGAGCCACACCGCCGAAAAATATGATGTTCATCTGGTTGAGGAATTCTACCTCAACGCTGCAGTCCGTTTTCTGTCACTGGCTCAGGGAGGTCATGTCGCTGACATCACGGCCGTTATCCACGGAGTAGAGATCCGCGTTGACCAAGAGCTTCTCCAGAACATCTACAGGCTACCTGCTGATGGCCTGACCATGGAAGATCTTGAGACCTTTGGGTCCCAAGAACTCTTGACCCAGTACTATGGCTTATTCACCGATTCAGCAATGGTGGAAATGGTTCATACCACTTGCCAGAAGAAAAATTTTTGTTTACCTTTTATTTACTTACATGATTTTTGCTGCCGTATTATTGAGAACCGAATAGGTGCTTTTGAGATGTGCACCAATCTCAGGTTTAGGATGATGGTCGCGATAATTAGGGTTGGGAAATAATACCAAAATACCGAAATACCGTAGTTACCGTACTGAAAAATACCGAAAAAATACCGAATTATCGGTATACCGTAGGACACGGTACGGTATATTATCGTACCGGACATTTTCGGTACGGCAACGGTTTGAATATTTGCATACCGGCGGTATACCGTGCCGTACCAAAATATCGGTATACCGTTACGTACCCGTATATACCGCGGTACGATATGTACCGTAAACACGATATATTGCTAAATGCCATACCGGTACCGTCACTTGTAAGATTAGTAATATATATATATATATATATATAATATTATCTTAAAATATTAACACCTAAACCTAATTCACAAAGTCACAGCACAGCAGCCTTCACTTTCACTTCACGACTGTCACTCACCTCACCTACTGACACAGTGCCTTCACTAACACTTTCAACACAACGATGCGGCGATTCTCTTTCACGGCGATGAAATCATTTCCTTTCAAATTCCTTTCACTCTGAGGCTCTTTCACGGCGAAGAGTCTGACAACAAATCTGCCCGATGATCTCTTTCACGGCGGATCAACCAGTACGACGGAGCTCTTTCACGGCGGAGCTCTTTCAAGACGGGCAGTCAGTCCGTATTTTCGTGGTGAGTTCGAGTTCTAGTGTCTCTTAAATTTGTGGTGATTCTTATTTCTCAATCTTCAATTTATAGAGTTTGAATTTTGATTGAATATAATACCTAATCTTAATCCCCAATTTCTTATTTCTCTAATTAATCGACTAAGTATAGAATAAATTTGGGTCTCTTTGTTTTGTAATCTGACTTGCACTTGCTTTGTATTTTTGGAATACTTTGGGTAGTTTTCTAAATGTGAATTCAGTAGTTTTGTCTGAATGTGAATTCGTGTTTAGACGAGGTAGTAGCAACATTATATCGCAGGTGTGTTGTAGAGTAAATTGGCTATCGATAGTTTTACACTTTACTTCACATTTGATGAATTGTCAAAACAGTTCAAGAAATGTCAAGAAGTTTTGCACTTGAATTATTTTTCCATGATGATTGAAAGGTAGCAGAAGAAATGTTGTGCAAAAATATTGTTGTGATACTGTGAAGGGGTTTAGATAATCTGACTTGATGCTCTGTGTTTATATAATCTGACTTGATGCTCTCTTTTTTTTACAGTGGATCATATAAATGGAATCTGAATCTTCTCATTCTCTAGCAAGTCTACCCGAAATACCAAATACTACAGAATCTGAAATACGTAATGAGTGTATAAGTCGAAAACGAGGAAGAAAAAACTCGACATCAAAACCTCCTGTAAACCCACAACAAAGAAGTAAATATTGGGAGCATTGTGATAAAGGGTCAAGGAAGTTAGATAATGGAGGCGTGCAGAACTTAGGGATATGCAAATATTGTAAAACTGAGATCCCTGTGAACTACGGAAGTACAAGTGGGTTGATAAACCACTTAGTGAAGAAGTGCAAGTTGAGTCCAATATATGAAGCAAATGAAAGCCAGAAAGGTCAATCTGTGTTGACGAACGAGAGAATGGGGCAAGGAAGCGCTTTGGTTCATCACACATATAATCCAAAAAAGTGTGAAATGAGGTTAGTAGAATATGTAATTATTGATGAAGTTTCCTTCTGGGCTGTCGAAGGCAAAGGGTTTGTAAACCTTCTGCATGAATTACAACCGAAATTCGTCATCCCTAACCGAAAGAAAGTTGCAGGTATGGTTTTTGAACTATTTTTGCTTGAGAAAGCGAAGTTACAAAGTGTGATTAGTGGCCATAGAGTAAGTATCACAACTGATACTTGGACATCCATCCAAAATATCAATTACATGGTCATCACAGCTCACTTTTTAGATAGTGATTGGAAGTTGCATAAAAGAATAATTAACTTCAAAAAATCACTAGTCATATTGGGGAAGAAATTGGTAAGATGGTTGAGGTTTGTTTGAGAGATTGGGGGATTGACAAATTATTTTCGATAGTAGTCGACAATGCTTCTTCTAATGATACTGCAATTGACTACTTGAAAAAAGAATGAAAAGTGAAAATACATTATTGTTTGAAGGGAAATACTTGCATCTGAGGTGTGCTTGTCATATACTTAACTTAATTGTTAAGGACGGCTTGAAGGAGCTTAATGCTTCAATTAAATCTATAAGGAATGTAGTCATTTTTATTCATTCTTCCCCCTCTAGGTTGAATAAATTTAGGGAATTTGCCATACTAGCCAAGTTTGCTAGTACGTCAACTGTACCTATGGATGTCAAAACTAGGTGGAATGCAACTTATAAAATGCTTGATGTTGAACTGAAGTATAGACGAGTGTTTGAAAGGATGTCCGAGGAGTGGTTGCCTTTTATGAATTATTTTCGTGAAAGGGATGAAAAGGGTAAAAAAAGGTAGGGCCGCCGGTTGTAGAGGATTGGGAAAATGCAAATGCTTTTGTATACTTAAATTTCTACGATGTCACTTTAGAGCTAAGTGCATCAAAAAATCCTACCTCCTAATTGATATACCAATCAATGATTGCATTGCAAATTGAGATTGAGAAAAAGAGCAATGACGATTCGGATCCAATTCTTAAAAAGGTTGCAAGTGCGATGAAATTGAAATTTGATAAGTATTGGGGGAATTGGGATAATATGAATCCTTTGATCTTTATTGCCAATATTTTGGACCCGAGAAACAAGCTTCAAATGATCAAAGTTAGCATAAAAAAATTGGGGGCTAATTCAACAAAATTCCAAGAGTTCATTGATAAGGTTAAAAAAGACTTTGTAACTTTGTGGGCGGAGTACAAGGGAATAAATGATACCTTAGATATTGAGAGGAGGTGTGTCCAAATAGGGTGTAATGATGGAGATGGTAGTACTAGTACCGGTGGCGGTCTTTGGGATGAATTGTTTAATGATGTTCAAGCACAAAATGAAGAGGAACAACTTCAAGAGATATCCAATGAAGTGGACAAGTACCCAGCCGATGAGATTGAAAAACGGTCTAATCAATCTTTCAATTTGTTGGAGTGGTGGAGAGGAAGTGAAGCTAGGTACCCTCTCATTTCAATGATTGCGAAGGATATTTTTGCAATTCCAAGTTCAACCATTGCTAGTGAGTCCGCTTTTAGTTTGGGAAAAAGAGTTGTGGATCCTTTTAGGAGTAGTTTGAGTCCTAAAATGGTAGAAGCTTTGGTGTGTACTAATGATTGGTTAAGAGCGGATTACGACTTTCGTAAGGATCCAACCGAAGATGACCTTATTTTATATAAGAAAATTGAAGAAATTGAAAAGAGTAAGAGTTCCTTTATTTAATTACGTGTAAATATAAATTATATTTGTTTATGTGTAATGTAATTTGATGCGTACTAATAATTTTATTTATTTTTACAGCTGCAAATGCTGTTCAAGATCGTTCGTGATGGTGGTTTGCAAACATTAGTTGAAACTATCTTTTTGTTTACAAGCAGTGCAGTGAGTGCAGTGAGCCTGATGTTGTAATTTTTGAATTGTAATGCTTGGTTCATCTGCTTAAGACTTTTTTGTTTACTATCTTTTTGCTGAAGCCTGATGGTGCATTGCAGTTGAAACTATTTTTTTGTTTACTATCTTTTTGCTGAACAACCCACTTATGATTCATCCCATGATGAACCTACTGATGAGCAGAGGGTTTGTTGAAGCCTATGCACAGTGCAGTGCAGTGGAAACTAATTTTTTGTTGAAACAGTTGAAGCATGTTTAAGATTTTTTTTTATGTTCATCTGCTTTTTTTTATGTCATGGAATCATGGTGTCTTATTCAAATCGTGGATGTATATATTGTTTTGAATATATCAATATGTCGATTCGGTACAGAACGGTATGACGGTAATTTCGGTATACCTTGAATATACGGTATGCCAAATTACGGTGTGTTATACCGAAAAACAGTACGGCATCGGTATGTGTTATGTTTCATACCGATATCTCGGTATACCGAGTCTCGGTATGCCGAGCGGTTCGGTACGATATCGGTATGTAATTTAATATAACGAAAGTTTCGGTACGGTATACGGTATGAGTAAAATAAATCGGTACGGTACGGTATACCACCCCTAGCGATAATGTCCTGCGAGAAGGTCAATTGGTGTCAAATCATCCTTAAGCGTTTGCAGGAAGAGGTGTCTAAGCCTGCTTCGCAGAAGAAATCGTTTGGTTTGTTTTTGAACCATATTTTGATGAAGTGCGGACTTCCGCAAACCGCAGAGGCAAAGAAAATTAGTTCACGGATATTCTTAGGAGGCGTCAGGCCTTCGGTCTTCAACCAAAGAACCCTGATTGCCAACATACCTTTTGTCCGAAATTTGCCGCTATCTGCCGATCCGAGGGACGTTTCTTCTAAGTCCCAAAGTGTTGAATCATCGAAGAGGAGAAAACGATCTCACAGCAAAACTCCAGTTGCTGTTGAGAAGCCAAAAAGGAAGCTAAGGAGGCTTACAAAAGTTAAGGCTACAGAAACCTCCAAGGCTACTCCTTCCGTGGCTCAACCCACTGATCAACTCCCCCAGGGCCCAACCCCTGTGGAAGATATGCCCACTACTATCGATACAGTAGATCCCGAGCCCTTGGCGGATACGACGGATGCTAGGACATCTGCCAACTCTAAAGACTCTGGTGAGTCGGCTGCTTTTATGGAGCCAAAAGCTACTTCTCCTATACGGGATTCCACACCCGTTCAGGATCCATCTCCCATCAGGGTACCAACCCCTGTAAGGAATCCCTCTCCGATACAGGATTCCACACCTGTAGAGAAACCCATGCCTACAGCGAACCCAGGCGTTGTACGAAGCCCCTCCCCAGACACAATTATTTCCAAGACCTTGCTTTCTGTGCAAATCGAACAGGCTTACGAACGGTTTCTCCAATGGAAGAACTACAGACTTGCTCCTTACGATGACCTATACAACTAGAGCGAATGGAGCAACGAAGAAAATTTTGTTTTGGAAGTGACAGACACTCAAGAAATTGTTGTCCTGATCCAATGGGACAATCTATTCGTTAAAGAGTTTATTGAAAGCCATCTGTTTGAAAAGGCCGAAGCACGAAGGAAAGGAAAGGCTACGTCCATGGAATCTCCCGATAGTCCAAATTCCGATCCTGATTCAGACGATGATGACGACGCACTCCAGACTGGTCTGCGGATGAGTCGTGAGGAAGCCCGAGAAAAGAGAGATGAAGGGACATCTGCTCATCAGTCGCCCCCTCGCCACAGGAAGACACTGTTCCCGACAATGAGGATTCAGTCCCTCATATCGCGGAGGAACAATATGTTTCGCACCAGGCACCTGAGCCTGTCGTCGCCCCCGCCGAAGGAGAATCCAACGCCATCCCGCAAGAGGAATCAGTCCCTCTGCCGGAGCAGGCGGATGCTGAGAGATAGTAGGAGGAATTAGTCCCTCCTGTATCTATGTCTCGCCAAGCCCGAATCTGATATTCCCGCACCATCAACCGCCTTGGAATCCGATGACGGTATAATACCTGAGGATGTCCAACTCAATTCACGTCCCAATGTGAATTTGATACGGTTGAACGGATTTGAGGATTTTGCCCAGCAAGACTCTCCCATAACAGTCGCAAGAAAAGAGCGATTACATGCTCTTGGCCTCCAAACTGTTTTCATCCAGGATGCCGTCAATGCCCTGTACTCTGTGGAAAAAGCTCTTGATTGGCTACACACATCTGCCGTTGAAAAGATGACCGAACTGAGACACGAAGTCTCCCGAGTGGTAGAAGACTTCATTGTCTTGCCACACGTCTTCAAGCAGGCCCTGAGCCAACTGCAAGAAAAACAGGAGCAGATCCTGAGAGAAGACCAATCAAAGCTACACATGTCTGAGGCCAAGACAGCATCTGCTCTGATCGAATCCGGTTCCCAACTTCGAGCCCACGACAAGAAAATCCAAGATATGTCGCAGGTGCTGTAACACCCCCGATATATTCAGGAATATTACAGCACCGTAAATCCTTTACAGAAGGATTTACAAGGCTGAAGAATTGAACACACATTAACAGGTACAAATGAATGGAAGTAACATAATTAAGATACAACAGTTCTGGCCAAATACTGAAAATACAAATGTTTAACAGAAACTTATTAATACATCACCAAATTCAAATTCATTATAAACGACTATGTACTCGAGTACTTATTGAAATAACCAACAAACAATAGTCAACTAAACCCGGCCGGAACATCACTCTGCACCCGCGTCGTCATGCAGCTCCAGTGGTTGTTTTCCCGCTCTCCTGGATCCTGAACATAAACAAAATGTTCACCCCTGAAGGGGTTAGCACAACGATGCTAGTACAAGTATAATAATCATACAACAGTGATATAATCAACCATTATATCATAACAAGTTTCTCCAACGAGAAATATCAACAACACATATCATATCATAACAGTTTCAACATACTGATGGTATTCCAGCGAACCAGCGCACACAGCTATAGATTCCCATGATGATCCCGTCGGATCAACACATGGTGGAACTACCTGTCCAACGATCCAGCGCACACAGCTATAGATTCCCATGATGATTCCCGTCGGATCAACGCATGGTGGACATATAATCACAACCCATTTACACAATACAATCACATCATAACTGTCATAATATAAACAATTCTAATTAGAGTACTTGCCTCGGTTCGTTGACAAGAATAAAACTTCCACGAATATCAAAATACTCGAAGGTCGTCCCCTTCGATCAATCACGTGTTAAGCTCGAACCTTAATAAAAGAAATAGCATAGAATTCATCTCATGTCGTACGAACGTCTAACAATTCAAAAATTACGGTAGGAAGTCCTTAAAATGCAATCTGTCTGGATCGATTAATGCACGCTACGCATACTATGTGGCGTACGTTAATGATACTCGTTAGTGCACGCAGTACACACAGCTTAGCGTACGCTAACCATGCACGGTCAGTGCCTCACTGATCAGCCGACTGACTCGCCTGATGACTTAACGCACGCTAAGTTCCAAACGTGGCGTACGCTAAACGTACTCGATAGCGCACGTTAATTCTTGTAGCTTAGCGCACGCTAAGCGTGCATGGCAGTTCACTGGAGGGCAGCAGGTTGCACAAATGGTGATGAAGTAAGCGAATTCCTCAGTGATTAATGTTTGTTATCCGACTACATGTTATGTTCATAAACTTTATGAATGATCTCACGGATAATAACAACTTCGAGATATTAGTATACGTATAATCATCACAACACCATAATCCATCTTGATTACAATTCTCATGCGAAGTTCGGTGATCTCTGGTTGGTGCATTAGATTTTACTATCATTATACACATTCAGACTTCATCTTGAGGTGAATTAACAACTCCGACTTATATGAAAGAATATTTCTTAAGATGATTCTTCCCTTAAGTCCTTATAACTGAAAATAATACCACCTCCAATTTATGGTCACTAAGCTAACATAAATCATACGGAGAGCCAACTTCAGAATGTTTCTCTCATTAATTAAAGTATTAGGATTCCAACTACAAGGTTCCAACGATAATATCATAAGCATAGACGTTCCCAACTTCTAAACATGATGTTTGTTGAATAATTCATTAATGAAATTCAATATCTCGTTAGCATGATCATCTAATTCCTTAGAATCCAAAATCTAAGGCTGGAGATAGATTGAGCATACCTTAATATGACGAAATTACTGAACCGCAAGGTAGAATCCGACTCCGGTTGGTTATATGCCACTCCAAGGTGTTACTTCTCTTCAATGATTACTCATAAGTAATATCCAATATTCAAGGATCACGTAGATGTGTTCTAAGTGTGTTAGGAGGATAATTATTGCTCTCTGGCCTCTCAAGAATGAAGAATGGACGAAGGAAATGTAAACTAAAACGGGATGTTGTCTCATTTATAATATTCTGCACTTTAGCTAATTAGCGCACGCTACAATACATATTTAGCACACGCTAATAGGCGTTGACTCCAAATCTGTCCAGGTTCGTCCGCGGGAATCTTATCCGGACCCATGTCCCGGCTGGCGCATGTGCTAGCCGCCCAGTTCAATAATTCAGTGTCTAGCGCACGCAACTCCTACATACGTAGCGTGCGCTAGTAGTAGCCGATAGCGCGCGTTAAGCTACATTCTTAGCGTGCGCTATCACGAGTTTGCATGAGAAAATTTGCATGTTGCTATACTTATGTACAAAGATACCAATGCAAGAAATATCATACTCCAATAATCAAGACCACAAATCCGAATAGTACAGGGTTCGAATACAGATGAAATACACAGTAATAAATCCTGATATTACATACTCTCCTACTAAAAAGGAGTTTCGTCCCGAAACTCAAGACGAAAATAACTCGGGATATCTGGACTTCATGCCATCTTCCGTTTCCCATGTGGCTTCTTCCACTCCGTGACATGACCATTGAACTTTGACCAAAACGATTGGTTTGTTCCTCAACTGCTTAACTCGACTCTCGAGTATCTTGACCGGTTTTTCTTCAAATGTCCCATCATGAGTGACTTCGATCTCGCCGAAATCAATGACATGACTAGGATCGGGTATATACTTTCGTAACTGGGATACGTGGAACACGTTATGAACATGGCACAATGATGGAGGCAATGCCAATCTGTATGCCAACTCTCCAACTCTCTCAAGGATTTCAAATGGTCCGATATATCTCGGACTCAGTTTTCCTTTCCTTTCGAAAAGAAAGATTCCCCGAGTAGGAGAAACCTTCAAAAGTACGTGGTCTCCTGTACTAAATTCCAGAGGGCGACGTCGTACGTCTGCATAAGATTTCTGTCGACTCTGGGCGGTCAACAGTCTTTCACGAATTAAGGCTATCTTCTCTCGAGTCTGTACGATCAACTCTGGTTCTGTTCTGATCAAGTCTGATGAATCGTCCCAGCATAAGGGCGATCTGCATCTTCTCCCGTATAATGCCTCAAATGGTGCCATCTTAATGGAAGCATGCCAACTATTGTTGTAGGTAAATTCAATCAACGGTAGATGAATTTCCCAATCGTTTGACCAATCTAAGGCACAGGCCCTTAGCATGTCTTCCACCGTTTGAATGGTCCTGTCGGATTGTCCGTCGATCATGGGTGATAAGTCAGATCAAGTTTAATTCGGTCCCCAAGGCCTTATGAACTGCTTTCCAAAAATGAGACACAGAACGGCCGTCTCGATCAGAAATAATGGTCTTCGGTGTACCATGCAATCGAACTATCTCCGAAATAAATACTCATGCCAACCTCTCTGGTCCCCACGTATCCTTAATGCCTAGAAAATGAGCTGATTTGGTTAAACGATCCACTATCACCCAAATCATGTTCATTCCTGTCTTGGTTCTCGGCATACTAGTAATAAAGTCCATCGATATGTCTTCCCACTTCCATTCAGGAATTGGAAGCGGCTTCAACATCCCGACAGGTCGTTGATGCTCGATCTTAACTTGCTGACAAGTCAAGCATTTCGAAACATAGTCCGCTACATCTTTCTTCATGTTGCCCCACCAGAAATTCTGTTTCAAGTCCTTATACATCATACTGGTGCCTGGGTGGATAGAATAGGGCGAACTGTGAGCTTCCTTCATAATCGTCTGTTTCAGTACATCGATATCAGGAACGCAAAGTCGGTTTTGAAATCTCAAAACTCCATCATCATGAATTAGGAATCCGGGGGCCTTTCCTTTGATCACTTCATCACGTAACCGAATCATCAGAGGATCATCCGTCTGTCTAGATTTGATTTCTTCGGTTAATGATGAAGTTAATTCCATCACGCACAGTTGTCCTTGGACTCTTTGTAACCATACTTCAATTCCTTCTCTAATCATATCTCGTTGAAGGTTAAGTTGGGAGGTCAGAGTCTCCAGAATCTGAATAGAAACAGGCTTGCAGCTAAGTGCATCGGCCACCACATTTGCTTTGACTGGATGATACAAAATCTCTAAGTCGTAGTCCTTAATCAGCTCTAACCATCTTCTTTGCCGCATGTTCAGCTCTTTATGACTGAAGATATATTTGAGACTCTTGTGATCCGTAAAGATCTGACAGTGAGTCCCGTACAGATAATGCCTCCAGATCTTCAAAGCAAAAACTAGTGCCACTAGCTCCAAATCATGTGTTGGGTAATTCACTTCATAAGGTTTCAGTTGTCGCGACGCATAAGCGATCACCTTGTCATTCTGCATCAATACGCATCCGAGTCCTTGGTTTGAAGCATCGCTGTAAACTATGAATCCTCCAGTCCCCTGTGGAAGTGATAGAATCGGCGCCGTCGTCAATCTCTTCTTCAATTCATCAAAGCTAATCTAACACAACTCGTTCCGCTCAAACTTTTGAGTTTTCTTCAGGAGTCGAGTAAGTGGATGGGAAATTTTAGAAAACCCTTCCACGAACCGACGATAATACCCAGCAAGTCATAAGAAACTTCGGACTTCTTTCACGTTCTTTGGAGGCTTCCAATCCAAAACCGCTTCAATCTTCTGAGGATCTACTCAGACTCCTTCAGTTGATACCACATGACCGAGGAACATTACTTCCTTTAGCCAGAATTCACACTTATAGAGTTTGGCGTACAGTTGCTCACTTCTTAAAAGTTCTAATACAATCCGCAAATGCTGTGCATGCTCTTCCGGGTTCTTAGAATACACTAGAATGTCATCAATGAACACGACCACAAATTTATCCAAATATTCGATGAACACTCGGTTCGTCAATTGCATGAATACAGCAGGTGCATTAGTGAGACCAAACGGCATCACTACAAACTCATAGTGTCCGTAACGAGTTCTGAACGCTGATTTCGGAACATCAGATTCCTTAATCCTCAGCTGATGATATCCTGATCTCAGATCGATTTTAGAAAATACTGTTGCTCCTTGCAACTGGTCAAATAAATCATCAATCCATGGCAACGGATACTTGTTCTTAATTGTCATTTTGTTCAGCTCTCGATAGTCAATACACAGTCGAAGCGATCCATCCTTCTTCCGAACAAAAAGAACTGGCGCTCCCCAAGGCGAAACGCTTAGCTGGATATAGCCTTTTTCCAATAACTCCTCTAGCTGCTTCTTCAGTTCATACATCTCAGTAGGTGCCATACGATACGGCGCCTTAGAAATTGGTGTAGCTCCGGGTTCCAGCTCAATGGTAAATTCTACATCCCTTCGTGGAGGTAGTCCAGGTAACTCGTCAGGAAATACATCTGGAAATTCGTTAACAACAGGAATGGATGAAAGTTCCACAATTTTGTCTTCTCTCTTCATTGCATAACACCAGTATCCGGTACAGCCCTGTTTCAACAATTTGACAGCTTTCATCGCCTTGATCAACTTTCCTGAGCTTCTTGGTTTCCATCCTTCAAACAGTACTTCGGAGCCATCGTCAGTGATCAGCGAAATGTTCCTCCTTCGGTAGTTTACAATAGCTCCATGACGATTAAGCCAATCGTCTCCGAGTATCAGGTCGTCTCCTTACATTTCTATCACAATCAAATTTGAGAGCCACTCTCTGCCTCTAAATGATACAGGGAAATTTTTGGTTTCTAAGTTCCCGACAATCCTCTCTCCACTCGGTAAACCAACAACATAAGGTTCACAAGTATGAAAACCAGAAATATTCAAACAATTTACACAAGACAAGGATATAAAAGAATGCGTAGCTCCTGTATCGAATAAAACGCTAACTGGCTGGGAAAGGATCTGGACAGTACCTGATGCAACAGAAGCATCCTGATCGTCTGTCCTCCTCATCTCGTACAGACGTGGGGGAACAGATCCGGTACTCGATGTCCCCTTTCGGTCCCATTGTCCTCTGCCTCGTCCACGGCCAAAATTCTGAGGCATCTGAACACTTTGCTGCGTCTGTTGGATACTAGCTTCCTTTTGAACTGGCTGTGATGAACGGGTTCCATTGTACTTGGTGGCATCCTTGCAAAACGTCGCACGGTGCCCTTCCTGTTCGCAATCAAAATATGTAACTAGAGTGCGTAAACAATCACGCCAAAGGTGACCTGGGCGACCACAGTTAAAGCACCTCCTAGCTGAATCCGTCGTGGCCGACATTGTTCCAAAATTCTTTCCGCTCTTAGATGGGTGTGGAGGTTTCTTGAAAGAATAAAAGGATGACTGGGCTTTGCGAGGCCCGCTGTTCTTGTGCTCTGTGAAACTACCAGAGACTTTCTGCTTTTTCGAATCCGTAAGTTTTTCCATTGCTACTTCCTTAATTTCGTACGCCAACACCTTATCGTGGTATTGGCGGAGAGTGGTACATTCAAAACCGGACATGTACCTCTGGATTTCTAGTTCATCCTCATTCAAAGTGAATCATCATCTCTGCATTTGTTCTGACCACATGTCGAACAAATGCTAACTGCTGATTAAACGTCTTAATGGTCTGGGATACGGGTTCGTCTAATGGCTGAGCGGAGAAAACCTCTCGAACTTTGGCTTCCCTCACAGGACGAGGGCAGTACTGAGCTTCCATCATCATTTTAAATTCAGTCCAATCAGCATCATGAACTGCAGGTCGGATAGCTTCCCACCACTCGGATGCTTCCCCTATCAGAAAGTACTGGGCAATAGGAGCTCTCCTGTCGTCTGGGCAATTAATTCCAGCAAAAATTTTCTCCAATCCCTTCAACCAATGATCCCAAGTGGGAGTCTCGGAAAAGCCGTCAAATTTGGGTGGTTGCATCTTTGCTACTTCTTGCAACCATCGGTCACCTCGATTTCCCATTTCTGGGATCCTTTGCTGTCCATCTCCCTACTGAAATCCCACCGCCACCTGCATTCGGTCCACGACACGAAGCGAACCGAGTCATCGATTCACTACTTGACGAAGGATTTACGTGCAATGAGTTCGGTTCGTTATTGATGGATCGTTGCGGCTACTTTGAGCTATGGCGGCACGATTAGAAGGCGACGTCTCCCTTTCAGAATTCCTTCGTCCGCGTCCACGACCGCGACCATGTCCACGTCCGCCTCTCAACATACTGTAAGCATAGATACTCAATATACAGGAAACAACATCGTTCTAATGTTCAAGTATAAAGAGGTACAACATGTAAAGAACAAGATAGAGTTTAAGAACTTACAACCACCGCCCGCACGAAGACGTAGGCAGTACAGTGATGTTATTCGCGGCCGGTTACCTCAAAAGACATAAATGACCCCTATTCTAACCCAACGGCCAAGATAGCCATAATCTTAGCTCCGATACCATATTCTGTAACACCCCCGATATATTCAGGAATATTACAGCGCCGTAAATCCTTTACAGAAGGATTTACAAGGCTGAAGAATTGAACAGACATTAACAGGTGCAAATGAATGGAAGTAACGGAATTAAGATACAACAGTTCTGACCAAATACTGAAAATACAAATGTTTAACAGAAACTTATTAATACAACACCAAATTCAAATTCATTATAAACGACTACATACTCGAGTAATTATTGAAATAACCAACAAACAACAATCAACTAAACCCGGCCGGAACATCACTCTGCACCCTCGTCGTCATGCAGCTCCAGTGGTTGTTTTCCCACTCTCCTGGATCCTGAACATAAACAAAATGTTCACCCCTGAAGGGGTTAGCACAACGATGCTAGCACAAGTACAATAATCATACAACAGTGATATAATCAACCATTATATCATAACAACTTTCTCCAACGAGAAATATCAACAACACATATCATATCATAACATTTTCAACATACTGATGGTATTCCAGCGAACCAGCGCACACAGCTATAGATTCCCATGATGATCCCGTCAGATCAACACATGGTGGAACTACCTGTCCAACGATCCAGCGCACACAACTATAGATTCCCATGATGATTCCCGTCGGATTAACGCATGGTGGACATATAATCACAACACATTTACACAATACAATCACATCATAACTGTCATAATATAAACAATTCTAATTAGAGTACTTGCCTCGGTTCGTTGACAAGAATAAAACTTCCACGAATATCAAAATACTCGAAGGTCGTCCCCTTCGATCAATCACGTGTTAAGCTCGAACCTTAATAAAAGAAATAACATAGAATTCATCTCATGCCGTACGAACGTCTAACAATTCAAAAATTATGGTAGGAAGTCCTTAAAATGCAATCTGTCTGGATCGCTTAACGCACGCTACGCATACTATGTAGCGTACGTTAATGATACTCGTTAGCGCACGCAGTACACATAGCCTAGCGTACGCTAACCATGCACGGTCAGTGCCTCACTGATCGACGTGACTACTTTGATGACTTAACGCACGCTAAGTTCCAAACGTGGCGTACGCTAAACGTACTCGATAGCGCACGTTAATTCTTGTAGCTTAGCGCACGCTAAGCGTGCATGGCAGTTCACTGGAGGGCAGCAGGTTGCACAAATGGTGATGAAGTAAGCGAATTCCTCAGTGATTAATGTTTGTTATCCGACTACATGTTATGTTCATAAACTTTATGAATGATCTCACGGATAATAACAACTTCGAGATACGAGTATACGTATAATCATCACAACACCATAATCCATCTTGATTACAATTCTCATGTGAAGTTCGGTGATCTCCGGTTGGTGCATTAGATTTTACTATCATTATACACATTCAGACTTCATCTTGAGGTGAATTAACAACTCCAACTTATATGAAAGAATATTTCTTAAGATGATTCTTCCCTTAAGTCCTTATAACCGAAAATAATACCACCTCCAATTTATGGTCACTAAGCTAACAAAAATCATACGGATAGCCAACTTCAGAATGTTTCTCTCATCAATTAAAGTATTAGGATTCCAACTACAAGGTTCCAACGATAATATCATAAGCATAGACGTTCCCAACTTCTAAACATGATGTTTGTTGAATAATTCATTAATGAAATTCAATATCTCATTAGCATGATCATCTAATTCCTTAGAATCCAAAATCTAAGGCTGGAGATAGATTGAGCATACCTTAATATGACGAAATTACTGAACCGCAAGGTAGAATCCGACTCCGGTTGGTTATATGCCACTCCAAGGTATTACTTCTCTTCAATGATTACTTATAAGTAATATCTAATATTCAAGGATCACGTAGATGTGTTCTAAGTGTGTTAGGAGGATAATTATTGCTCTCTGGCCTCTCAAGAATGAAGAATGGACGAAGAAAATGTAAACCAAAACGGGTTGTTATCTCATTTAAAATATTCTGCACTTTAGCTAATTAGCGCACGCTACAATACATACTTAGCGCACGCTAATAGGCGTTGACTCCAAATCTGTCCAGGTTCGTCAGTGGGAATCTTATCCGGACCCATGTCCCGACTGGAGTATGTGCTATCCGCCCAGCTCAATAATTCAGTGTCTTGCGCACGCAACTCCTACATACGTAGCGTGCGCTAGTAGCAGCCGATAGCGCGCGTTAAGCTACATTCTTAGCGTGCGCTATCACGAGTTTGGATGAGAAAATTTGCATGTTGCTATACTTATGTACAAAGATACCAATGCAAGAAATATCATACTCTAATAATCAAGACCACAAATCCGAATAGTACAGGGTTCGAATACAGATGAAATACATAGTAATAAATCCGGATATTACAGGTGCTCTCCTCCCTTATTGAGAAAATGTCTAATATTGAGACGAAACAGGATGCTGCCTTGAAAATCCTGGAACGCCTTGATGAAAAAGTGTCATACCTTGATGAAGCCAAAAAGGGGGAAGAATCGAGGGATGCTGCTAGGAGAACGAGGTTGGAGCAAGAGAAAGAAATGTTAGCTCCTTTTGAAGACTCCATCACTGCAGATATAGCCCGTATCTCAACGCCAAATGTTAGGATACAGGGAGACTGACCAAAATTCCAGGATCCTAAGTATCCTTGGAAAATCCTAGTCCGAAAGCCGCAAGCTATGAACCTCCCGGCGGACCGACAGCCTACTGCTGCAGATAGGGTTGTTAGCGGTCCGAGTGAATCCGAAACCCGGTCATGAACCGGACCGAAATACCCGGGACCGAAACTCACCCGAAAACTAACGAGTTCGGATTCGAGTTCTAAACATTGAACCGAAACCGATAAGACCCGGACCGATAAAACCGAAAAGAAACATGGTAATAAATTAAAAAAAAAGTTTATATGTATTTTATAATTTATATATTTTATACATATATTATTAATACGTTTTGCATGTTTTAAACACGAATAGCATGCTGGTCAAGTAGTTAAGACGCTATACCTTTGAACAAAAAGTCTGGAGTTCGAATCATGTAACCCCTATTTATGTGATTTATTTTGCTGATCTTCCTTCATTTTCCTAGTAAAGATCCATCCCACATAGGGCTGTTAGCGGTCTGAGTGAACTCGAAACCCGGTCATGAACCGGGCCGAAATACCCGAGACCGAAACTCACTTGGAAACTAACGAGTTCGGATTCGAGTTCTAAAAATTGAACCGGAACCGTTATCGGTCCGGACCGGATCTACCCGGTAACCTATCGGACCGGATCCGAATCTGGAGAAAACCGGTCCGAACCGGTCCGATAACAGCTCTAGCTGCAGAGATCAAGAACTGGAAGAGAAATGAACTGTTAAGATACTTTGTTGTACTTATCAGGGATTCCTCATTATTCAACAGATGCAGGAAGCCGCAAAGGAATTTAAGAACAAGCTGGAAGATGGAACGCTCCCACTACAGCTGCAGATGAAGTCAAAGCACAAGAATGGTGACTTGGTTACCCACCCAGAGGATTGGATCCTAGTCTTCGATAAATCATATGAAGGTCGAGCCTTATATCTGAATCGAGACAGGGAAGCACATCAAAACTGGTGGAAGGGTACTAAGAATGACCCTAAAAGGCCATGGAGGCATTCAGACTACAGGAGTTAAATTTCCTTGTATTATAATTTTGTAATCTTATTTTCAGAACAGTAAAATTTTGTACCCTTCATTTCAATATCAATAAAATTTTTGCGTGTCTTGAAAGATTACAACTTGTAATCTACTGTGTTCTTGTATGTTTACAAACACTTAATTTATTCTTGCTGTATTCATATTATGAAACTTATCTCAATGCACAAACTGTAAGAATTTGTCTGCGAACAGTTCATAGTTTAAGTTGTATGCATCTAGAATACAATGTAAGATTGTGCTTGCGCGCCAATCATAAGTTTTCAAATGTAAGTTTCTTTTGATAAAAGCTGAACTTGCCTGCGAGCAGTTCTTAGTGTTAAGCCAAATGCTGAAGGCCACATCATTCGATAGAAGACCAAGAAGTCTGCCCTACTTCAAACCGCTAAGTGTCAAAGTTTTGGCATCATCAAGGATGTTTGGATAACATCATAAGGTTTTAAATGGAAGACTCGGAAGGACTTGGCAAATTATCAAAAAGGGGGAAATTGTTGGGATAACAAAAAACCAGTATCGAAGCTGTTGGGATAAACAATCCCTGTATCGATCGTGTTAACAGAATATTTTGACAATATGCCAAATCCTGCATACCGCTAATAGCTGTATCAAAAAGCTGATCAAGTATCAACCTGTATCGAAGACTTCTCGTAGTCCCACCATACAGTGAATCTATCATACAACAAGAGTCCCGCAAAGCTAAGTATGGAAGCTGTCTCAAAACATCAATACAGCAATTCTTCCATACAACCCTCAAACAGGACAAGAAGGAATCTTCAGTATTTGCTAGAAGTAAAGTCCCGTTTGATAAAGAAGTATTTAAATATTAAAAGATAAAGTATTTAAATACTGTAAATCATCAGAAGATCTTAAAATCCCGCAATATCCGGATCTCAGTCTATTCAAGTCAACTATTAAGTTGTCACAGAATCTTGCTCAACGGATCTATTTCAACGGATATATTTCAGAGGCTATATATATCTCCAGAGTTTGAAGATCATAGACGCACGACTTGCAACAACAACCAACAAGTGCTTACACGAATATTCTGAGCAAAACATATCTCCCAAAGCATTCTGCTATTCTGAAAGAAGAGATATACAGTGCTCAAACCGTGAACAACACATCATCAGCTATAAGCTCAGAAAGTCAAAGCTGTTGTTCAAATATTGTTCTAACCCTTGAACAAACCCATCAGCCCTGTGTGGACTGAGAATCCTTGCTCTTCCCGAACTGTGTGTGACGGACTTGCATTGAAAAAGATGAAGCTTCAGAACTTTGTGTGAAGAAGCCAGTCACGTGTTAGCTCAAACCAATCTGTGTGAACGGTTGAAAGCTAAGATCTTTATATTAATCTGTGTGAACGATATATTGATTAGGTTTGGTTATAATTACGTAGTTGTGTACATAGTAATTATAATAAACTTTTTACTCCTGTGTGGAGGACCAGTAGACGTAGAGGGGTTTACCTCGAATCACTTTAAATATTGTGTTATTTACCTTCTGGCTTTATTGTTTTATTAATTCTGATTATTTAAGTATACAGTGCACACCTAGTTGCTGTATCCTGAGCAACTTACTGTATTATAGACTTCCGCTACGCAGTCAAATTTGAAAACTGTATAGCCTGCTGTTTCAAACACTTTCCAAGCTGTATCCTGTATACTTAGTGGCCAACATACCTTGTTCATACATTTCTTGTTTTGTGGATATGATGATCGATGATCGTTTCGGTGTGTTTGTTTGGTTGTTTGGAATGAACTTTCAAAAGATTCGGTTTAGCCTCGTTAAAGGCTCTCTTTCAAAATGCGTGTGGGTTTTGTGAACGGTGTGTTTTATGTGAATGGTTAAGTGAACCTTACGAATACGCTCGGTGTTGATGTTGTGCTTTGACAATATATATATACAAGTATTACCTAATTTCGGTGCGTTGTGATTTGATGATTGTGTCATGCTATGTATTTGTTGCCTTTGGTTAAATTGTTTGGATATCCTTGGCGTACTGTGTTATGTGTGTAAATGTGTGGATATGGGCGGGGTCTACGGTGACACATGGCTTGTGATCATGTGGTCAGGATGCAACAAGTGATTGATCCAACTGTGAGAGCCTAAGGATACCTACGGTGACACATGGCTTGCGATCATGTGATCAAGAGAGAATAAGTGATTGATCCAACCGTGAGATGATGTGGCAAATGATCACGGTGGTATAAGAAAACCTACGGTGACACATAACTTGTGATCATGTGGTCAGGAGACAATAAGTGATTGATCCAACCGTGAGATGACGTGGCATGTGTTCACGGTGGTATATATATATATGATTTTGGATGTGTTTTTCCAGGTCGAGTACCTTGTATCTGTTACCGAGATTTCGTACCTTGGATGGTTATGTATTGTTGACTTTATATTCATCGAGGACACGTGACATGGGGTTTGAACCTTGTGAATTGTTGTTGGTTTTTTATTTGAGAAAGCAAGTCCTTGCCTCGGGAAGTATTTTTCGTTATGATTGAATCTTTGAGGATTCCTGATTATTATTATTCTTGGAATATGATTTGTATGACTCGTATTTGCACTTTGTACTTGCACTAGAAAAGTAGTGGAATTTTACTAACCCCCGAGTAATCGGGGGTGGATGTCTGTTTTGCATTCAGGTTTTGGGGAGCATAACACGGGGTTGACACGAAGGATGATGAAAGATGATCGATACTAATCACATGAGGACCTGTGCGATGTTGTGTTGGCCTAATTGTAATTTATTTCCGCTGCATTATTTTCCCGTTGCATGGGAGTGTTTTGTTTTGACCCCTGCATGGGCATGCTTTGAGATTGAGTTGTATGTATTGATTGAAAGACCAAATCGGTCTACTGATTCGTCATTTAGCCTTGAAGGCGATATTATGGTGTTTGATTTTAGTTACCAGCCTGGTAGATCCTTGAGGAAAGGGTCTATGTCGTGTAATATCCCTGAGTGAATTGGGGTTGTTACATCAACCATACACATTCTCAACTTGCTTCATGTATTGCAATAATTTCATAATGATTGGGAGATATTGCTATTAAGACTTACTTCCTAGATTTTCAGTGGCAATTTTATTGAGCTCTTCAGGAGTTCGAATTTAAATCATCAACTTATACTGCTATAATTGCAAATCCATTATCCATTTTCTTTATGAAAATTCCAGATCGTACAACATCATTTATATCGTCTCTCCCCTTGATCCACACATCACTTGTAGATCACGAATGGAAAAGAAATATGTTTCATCATATCTTCTTCTCACCAGGCACTGCATTGACTTTATCCAAATAGTTGGGAGAACTTCATTCTTATATTATAGCCCACAATTCTTTCAGATCTAGTGGGTGATTGATCTTATTTCAATGCACTCTAGATGCATTATAAATGCAGATAACCATATAAATAAAAATATCTTTTTCTTTGCAGATATCGTTGAGATTTTCAATACCTTCTTTCAATGTTGACCATTAGATGATGAATTAAGCCTTGATAATATATTAGTTCATGTAGAACTAGTAAGATATATGAGTGCAACAATTGCACTGATTTGATGCTTCTAGACCATGAATCTCTGCATCATCATTTGGTATAAAGGTGTCCTTAATTAGAACATGTGACTCATCAATCATTTTGATGAGCGTGTTTCATCCGTGTAAATCGTTTTAATACCTTTTAGGTACAAGTGGGTTGATATATAATAATATACTTTCCAAATGTTGTAACCCAAGGTATATTCTAGATATTTCAATATGATCTCAAATTATCTTTTAAAATATTCAAGTGTCAGTTGGATTTCTTCTGGAGTTCCAATAAATCTAAGATCATTCATATCTATATATGACATTGAGTCATTAATGTACCTTTCTTTAGTCGAATAATATTAACTAAGATGGTTATTTCAAATTCGACTATACTATTTGAATCTATATAAAGACTCTTGCAATTTGAAAGAATAAATATATTTAGATTTTGATTTATATGCTTCAGGCATATCATCCTTCTTGGATTTCATGTATCCATAAGACAAATTTTTATGTACTTCCAAATCTCACTCAATATTTATATATAAATCAATTCATGAGTAGTCTTACAAAAAATATAATCATTGTAAGCAATTTTGATTACAAAAGTCGTGCTTCATATCTCATGTTTGCATGAGTAATGCTTAAAATTGTTGGTAACTCTTCAAGAGTTCCAATCATCATAATCATATATTGTATTAATATCAATCAAAATTCAACAAACTTTGTTCAATATGTTATTTTGAACTGCAACAAATAACAAAGTATTGACATTAATCTAAATCATATTAGATTGTTTTGTCCATCTTGACCAAATATTTTATTTCGGAAATTAATCAACTTAGATCATTATGATCTTTATTTATATCAAGTGCTATTGTTAAATCTATTGATATAGACTCTACATTTCATTGTAACAAAATTCGTAGAACGTTCTCTAATTTAATTCTCTTCAAGAGTATGCTCTTCAAGAGCGACGTCTTCAGGACGTTGAATTTTGTCACTAATGTTTTCTTTTGATCTTTGGAGATATATAATATATTTTTCACCATTTAGGCGGCTAGTCTGAAACTCAATTGTAGCACTTGCATGTGTCTTCCAAGACATCAATTTCCAGCTAGATTTATTTAAACTCTTTTGGAGTATATACATTTAATTGGTTGCAGTTTCTGCCTCAAGTTCATAATTTTTCAAATAATTTTCTTAATCAGTTGATACTTTCCTCCCCCTAATGTCGGGAATGATATTGTCTTACAATATCAATCTTATTCATATCACCCATCAATACCTCAGGTATTGTTATAAAGAGGACCATACCCGACATATTTTAATATTCATTTGGAGCCATAAATGGGGATATGTACACTTAATTACTCGTCGGAATTCAAAATAATGCACTTTTAATCGATATCAAATCATAAATTACTCAAATATCTAAACTTTAAGTTTATTGTGTTGATGATTCGAATTCAAAATAAGAATAAAGACAACTATGTCAACCTTGAATCCGTTCTTGGATGAGTTTGTGACATAATCAACCTTTATTTTATTGAATTTTTAATTCGATAATCTACTTCAAGAGATATCAATAATATTCTATCTTTAAACACTAAAAGATAGTAGTAGTTCCTTCTTCAGGGAGAAATATCTTTCAAGAGCATTTATTTTTCTCAACTGCATATTTAAACTTATCAATGATACTGGCATCAATATTATATGTAACAACTATCGTTATTACTCTTCTTCCAGAAGAAAGTGTAATAATTACTATGCAATTAATCCAACATCTATAGAATGTTGATGAAAATTGGTCAACTCAAAATAATATAATTTTAAGTGTATAAATGTACTTCGTGACATTTACTAGTAATTTGTGATATTTATCATAAAACATGTGTGATTTGTATTACTATATCTTCAGGATATATGTCATAAATAAACATATAGTTAAATAAAATATAAACATGATATAAACATACTTTAACATCAAACATGTAATTTTAAACATGTAAATATTGAAAGTATTGGGATTAGTACGTCATTTACATTGATAATTTCTCTAATACCAATTTCTTTTCTTCAGAAATTGTATATGTCATTTGTCTCACTTGTTATCTCGGAATCATACACATTTCAAGTGATAGTTTAGAAATCCATAAATTTATCGATACTTAGAAGATAATAGTGCATAATCTTCAACCCCGTGGTGTAATATCCGCAATTTTCGATTTTCGGTAAATTTCTTTTTTCGGCCGAAGTCCATTTTGACGACTCGCTCGTGACCGTTTCGTCATTCTGAGGATGATTAATTCTACACTTTTTGACATCCGAGTTCGTTCCGGTGTCGTTTTATTGAGTTCCGTGCTTTTTAGCGACTTTTCCGCACTTGAGCTCGATTCTTGCGAATCTCGTTGAAGCTGCATTTGAGTTTCCGTAAGTCCGTTTAACTTTGTTAGGCGTGTTGTGAACGTCGGTTTGTGTATTCGATCACGTATCGTGATTTCAGCGTTTGGGCCGTTTGTAATTTCCCAGATTTGGGTACTTGTGTTCGTATTCGCTTTACCCTACTCGAGTGTCGGGATCATGTACTTGTTTTAAACTTGAGCTCGTGTTTTTATTATTGTACTACTTGTCTTGTTCGACGGTAGTGATTCGTGTTTCGCGTTCGCGATCCTTTTTGGATTCGATCTCTGGCGGTACATTGCATCTTTGCCGGATGATTAGCGCACGCTATTCTTCATAGATAGCGTCGCTATCGATGCCGCCTTACGTACGTAACACAACAATGGTTACGTCGTTACCTAGTTCAGATTGATCCGGTAGATCTTGGAGTACCCGTTAGCGCACGCTATTCCTCATCGATGGCGTCGCTATCCGTGCCTTCTAACGTCGTAACACGGCACTTGTTACGTGCGTTACGTTGTTCAGTCTTGGACGGTTGAGTTTGGATTAACTCTTACGTGCGTAATAACTTGTCCATTACGTACGTAACATCACTAGCGACGTTAAAGCTTATGGCTTACGTACGTTAGCTTCAGCAGTTTATATATCGAGGGTTGACCGATTTCGTGTCATTTCTTCCTCTCCTCCTCCTGCTGCGTCTTGGGCGATTTGGGGTAGATTTTGGACGAGCCTTCGTCGATCTTTGTGAGTAATCACTCCGGTGGGTCTTCTTCGTGTTCATCAACATCTAGCCTTCATTCTTCTTGAATCAAGGTAAGGTTAGAACCCTAGTTGAGATATTTTCGGGGTTTGTTTCGATTTCGTGATTTCAATCCGAGATTGTTAGTTCTATTGTCGTTATCTATTCGCTTTGATCATATCCCATGGATTGAAATTCCGTTTTCATATTTTTGTCGAATTCGTGTTCTTGGCCATTTTGGGGAAAACCTTGAACCTTCGTCATTTGTTCTTTGAATTTAGCGGCTTTGGGTCGTACTTTGGAATTCATTTTCGTTGTTATTGTTTTCGTTCATAGTTCCTTGTTGTGGATTGTCGTTCGGTGGAGTCCGCGAGTTCGTAATCGGTTCGTGTCAACCTACTTTGGTCGATTCTCCGCATTGCTCTTATTCGAGGCAAGTACCTTGTCCATACTTTTCTTGTTTCGTGGATATGATGATTGGTGATCGTCTTGATTTGTTTGTTTGTTTGATATGAGTTTTGTATTGATTTGGTTCGCCTCGTTTAAGGCCCTCTTTCAAATCCGTGTGTGTTTGTGATTGGTGTGGTTCGTGGATAACTATGTGAATTCTATGTATATGCTTGGTGTTCATGTTGCCTGGGTATTGTGTACGGACGTATATTATTTCATTTCGGTGCGTTATGGATTGACGTGGTGTTTTGCTAAGTGTTTGATGCCTGCAGGCGAATTGTTTGAATATCCTTGATATGATATGTTATTTGTGTGAATGTGTGGATATGGTTGAAGGTCTACGGTGGCACATGGCATGTGATCATGTGGCGAGGATGCAACAAGTGATTGATCCAACCGTGAGAGCCGAGATAATCTACGGTGGCACATGGCATGTGATCATGTGGCCGAGGATGCAACAAGCGATTGATCCAACCGTGAGATGTGTGTGATTTGTTTCGCTAGCCGGCTCGGGAGGGTCCTTCGAGGCCTCGAGTGGGGCGTCGGTGGTATCGTCCGGTCTGGCGATGCGCGTGCATGATTATGTTTCGTTGATTTTACGTCCGTTGAGGACACGTGATGTTGGGCTCGACCTGTAAATTGTTGGTGATTTCCTATTTGCGAAAACAAAACATTTGGGTGTGACCTATTGATCTTTTGGAAAGAGAAGGATTTTATAATCCTAAATTGTTTTCTATTAAAACTCTCGATGGCATTTTAAACTGTTTTGTAAATTGTTTCCCTTATTTGCGATCTTTCGGTTTTGGAAATGTTTACCCAAACTCTTGCCTCGGGAAGTACTTTTCTTTACGTTTGGATCTTTGAGGATTCCTAATTATTATTGTTCTTGGAACTTGTATTGTATGGCTCGTACTTTTGCACTTGTACTTGCACTAGCAAAACAGTGGAGTTTTGCTAACCCCAGTATTCGGGGTGGATGTCTATTTTGCATTCGGGTTTTGGAGCATAGCACAGGGTCGGCACGTAGGATGATGAAAGATGAACGATACTAATCACACGAGGTTCCGTTGATGTCGTATTGGTCCAGTTGTATTTTCTTTTCCGCTGCGGTATCTTTTCCCCGTTGTACGGGAGTTTATTTTATTTTGACCCCTGCGTGGGTATGTGTATGGGAATGAGTTGTATGTTATTATTGAAAGACCAAGTCGGTCTACTGAGTCATTTTAGCCTTAAAGGCGATGTTTAGATGTTTGATTTTAGTTATCAGCCTGGTAGATCCTCGAGGAGAGGGTCTACGGCGTGTAATATCCCTGAGTGGATTGGGGGTGTTACATAAATGGTATCGGAGCTTAGGTTGTGGAAACCTAGGCTGTTGGGTCAGTGGTGTCTATTGAGTTTTTGTCTCGTCGGATTTTATCTGACTGAGTCGTGTCGCGACGCGTCGTCTGAGTTGGTTTGTTGTGATTAGTATCGTGGGGTGATCATCATCTTCGTGCGACCTGTGGATGTAAGTCTCCCTTCTTTGTGTTGTGCCTCGTGTGACACGAGCTATTTTTTTTTATTATGAGTTAATTGACGGAATCCTCTTATGGATTTTGATTTCGTGATATGTGATTGTTTGACTCCCATTTTTCGTTCATATGAGGAGTAGTGTTGCTGTCTTGTGCATGTTTGACTTTATTTCTTTTATCCGCTGCGTGAGTTCTTTTGTAATGGCTTTCGGTATTTTACCGACTGAGTTTTATTTCGAAAATCAATTCCCTTAACCGAGTTTTTGGCCTTGATTGTCTTGACGGTAGTTGGTGTTTTCAAATGATTTTGTGAGTTTTGGAAAATACTACCGTCATCGGCCTTCTTGTCGTTTTTGTAAATGGTTTTTAGCCTGGTGGGTTCCGGTGCGGGGCCCACGGCGTGTAATACTCCCGGATGGTTTTGGGGGTGTTACACGTGGGAGGAATTTAATGGTTCTTCAGGAACTGTCAATAAATTTGGCACTACTTTTTTTGTTCACACTAAAAGTATCATTTATTTCTAAAGATATCATGCATATTTGCACTTGAGACAATAAATCATGGCCACTATCTAATCCCAAGAACTTGACATTCGATTCACAAAAAGAAGAAACAAGATAAGCCAATAATTTGAATGATGCAAATATCTTCAGGATATTTGATCTCTTTATCACTAATTATATAGCAACGACCAATTCAAATCATACTTCAGGTATGACATCATATCTCATATTGATAAAAACTCATAATATATCATAAGAGATAATAAAATATTAAACTACACAATATATAAGATTAGATATTGACATATAATCTTAAGATTATTATTTTCGTGTTCTTATCATTAACAATTGACAATATCCACTCCACGAGATAAAATTTATAAGTAATTATCCCCTACAAGGATAAAATCTAAATTTTATCTATTTCAGGAGATAAAATTTGAGCCATGTAATATTGAAGTTTATAATTTAATATTGTTCACTTCCGGAAACAACTATGAGTACATATGATAGGAATATTCAACCACTCATTAATCTTGCTACCATTGGAGCACAATCAGATTATGATTGTGGAGTATATCATATCTTATATAATTTCGATAGATAATATTCTCAAATCATATTAATATTTTTTATTTGAGATACAAGTTATATTTTCCTTCAGGGACAATATCGTATTATATCAAGAGCATAATGATTTAATTATGCTATTATATTTATAAGTAACAAATTAATATTCTCCAGGAATATTGTATTATCACATAATTTATGTATAAATAAGAATTATTCATCTAGAATAGTAATATTCTTCAAGAATATCAAATTGTGCTACATCAAGAGCAACAGTATTTTCAAATTTATAAGAACATTTAATATATGCTTCATAAACATTAAGTGTGTTACTCGTGAGCAATGACAAACAATAATCTTTAATATTAATATTCACCAAGAATATCAATTGCTCATTCGGGAGCAACTATGTGAAATAATTCTTAAAATTATTTGAGATTTTCAACTTGAAACTACGTTCACCATATCAAGATGATAATAATATAGTTCTCATGAGAACTATCAGATAGTGAGCTCAATTTTCACTTTTATCTATTATTTGTGCCATCTTGCACAAAAGATCATAGATAAATATCAATATATTTTCCATAGACTTAATTTGCTCTTAAGATCTTGTTATATTCCTAAAGGAATATCAATTATGCTACTTCGGGAGCAACAATATGTAATTTTTATGATTATCATAAATCGTAACTATATATCAATCGTGCTACTTTGGGAGCAACGATATATAATCATAAATATTATATCATAATCGTAACAAATACGATTATTACATCAATACAACATGATATATGAAATACATCTTGCAATAATATATTTTTCTTAATTCACAAAATCTAAGCATATTCACAAATTAAAATATGTTATGAATCGATTTCAATATATATAAATTAAATGCTTTGGTATGCTTACTTACTCCATAAATAATTCCAGATCTTTGATCCTTGAACGGGATACTAAATATGGCTTCTCTCTATAGCATGCACATCATCATATGCAACATATTTTTCTATGTGCACGTAAAACGTAAACATGATTAGATTCATAAGTTTACAAATCAATGGACAAATGAATCATTAATTGAAAAAAGATGGAGAGTTGAGAAACGCCCAGAAAAAGGGCTACTGGGATCGATAATTGGCCGAGAAAGGACTCAAGCGCGGCGGTGCAGCAGCTCGGTGTTGGATGAGGTCGGATTTCAAATTTCCTCGTAAAAATCTGCTTCTGTTCGGCAACAGATTCAGTAAGCAATATCACACAAAATCTGATCTATACCGTTGAATATATAGATATTTATGTTAAGAAGTTGCTGTCAAATTTTCAGGCTGATCCGACGGTTAACAAAGCGGAAAACACAATTTTCGCGCAACCTCACAGTGCAGAAAAGTTGCTCGCGTTCTTTTTTTTTTTTTAATTTCGGAAATCAGATGAAAAAAAATTCTACTGTTAGAGCATCGTGCCGATAACGTGTTATAAACATTAAAAGAAAGAGAAAAATATGAGAGAAGGTGGGAGAAACCAATGAAATTGTGTACATCATTATAAAGACAATAGATCTCTATTTATAGGTACACATATAGAGTTTCATAGGCATATTAGTCATTCACTAAATACATGATCTATTTACAACATACAATAATTTTTCTATCGATTTATAAATTTCAGTTACTATAACGGCTAGTTTTCTATATTTCTAAATAATAACAAATTGTCATATTTCAGCTAAAATTCAGGTTAAATGATCGAACTTCAAATTAGATTATCAGTTGGTAGATTCAATCTTTAATAAAGTTACCAAACCAAACCAAACCAAACCAAACCAAACATACCCAGTATATCCCGCTCAGAGCAGGGTCTGGGGAGGGTAAGATGTACGCAGACCATGCCCCTACTTATTACGGTAGGGAGGCTGTTTCCGTGAAGACCCCCAGCTTAGTGCACAGCAGAATATTGAGTGAAAAAAAAAACATATGATTCTAAAAAGCTCAATACCATACCTGAGCCCATGGCTTAATCCACATGGGACTTACCTAAATGGATTTTGGCTACTTCACTCCCGATGAACGCTGCTCTAACAGAAGAGAGGTTGGCTCAACGCATAGCTCCCTGTCAAAAATACACCACACGCAAAGACAATAGGATAAAATAAACAATAAAAGAAAAAAAAATACAATGCTCTAGGTCAACGCTAACTGAGACAACCCAACCCTAAGGCTCTCAACTGCAGCACCGCTCCCTACAAAAGAATCCACAACTCTAATCTGGCGCCTCCAAGCGCACCTATCAACAGTCATGGTCTCGGAAAGGTTTAAGGCCTTCAAATCTAATCTCAGCTGCTCCTCCCACGTCCTCCTCGGTCTGCCTCTCCTCTTCCCCCCGACAACCAATAAACTCTCGACCCTCCTCACCGGGGCAGATGCCTGCCTCCTGCGGACGTGGCCAAACCATCTCAATCTCCCTTCCCTAACTTTCGCTGAAATGGGCGCCACTTTCAGCGCGTTCCTGAAAACCCCGTTCGCGATTCTATCTAACATTGTGCGACCACATGACCAACGTAACATTCTCATTTCAGCCACTTCCAACTTGATCTCAAGCGACTTCTTCATCGCCCAACATTCGGAGCCATACAACATTGCAGGTCGGATTGCCGCTCTATAGAATTTACCCTTCAACTTTAGAGGGACTTTCTTGTCGCACAGGACCCCTGTCGCTGCTCTCCACCTTAGCCACCCCGCCTTGATGCGATGAGTGACATCATCTTCACACTCACCTTCCTTCTGAATGATCGAACCCAAATACTTGAACTTATCCGTACGGGGTACGATCTGATCCGCAATCATAACCTCTACATCTTCCTCGTTGGCCACACCACTAAAGGTACACCAGAGATACTCGGTCTTAGACCGGCTCACACGCAAGCCCTGGGATTCTAACTTAGACCTCCATAGCTCCAACTTCGAGTTCACCTCCCTCCTCGACTCCGCCACTAACACAATATCGTCAGCAAAAAGCATGCACCACGGGACGCCATCTTGTATCCCCCGCGAATTTTTTTTTTTTTTGAACGGCAAAATTTATTAGAAAAGAAGACTAGCAAGAAGCTAGAAATAAAGATTACAAAATAGCAAGAATAGGATCTTGCATCCAAGTTATCCAATTAAACTTGAATTTACTTCTATTAGAACACCAAGTGTAAGATTGAGACACAATGTCAACAAAGATGGTTGCCCTTCTAGGAGAGGTTGCACCGAATAATAATTGATTTCGATAATTCCAAAGCTTGCACCACATCACATAAAATATGCCTTCAAGCACATTTTTTGTCTTCGTGCTTAAACGAAGGACACAAAACCAAGCAAACCAATCTTCATACGAATGGAGCTCTGGAGAAGATAAACCGCACCATCTTTTAACCTTAGCCAAAACTGCTCGAGCCAACGGACATGAAAATAGCAAGTGAGCCAACGATTCTACTCCCCCTTCGCAAATAGGACACATAAGAGAAGGAATATCAATGCCCAACCGAGACAAATTCAATCTGCTAGGAAGCTTATCCTTTTGAACTTTCCAAGCGAAAACGTTAATTTTAATGGGAACCTCCTTGACCCATCTTGTAGGCAAAGAACTAGAACTTAGCAATGAGTCGTCCACAAGATTACGAATCGACTTCACAGAAAAATCACCAGAACCTGTTAGAGACCAAACCCATCGATCATCCATTTGAGTCAATCTTGTTGATGCTAGACGACTACACAACTCGCTATATTGCTCGGCTTCAATCCCTCCCCTTGGCACACGACGAAAAGAAGAGTCAACAGATTCGTGTCTCAACTTATCCGCAATGGAAAGTTGTTTACACGTATCTAGCGCGTATAATCTCGGGAATTGTGATTTCAAAGACGAATCACCCATCCAAACGTCTTCCCAAAATCGAGTATTTTCGCCATTACCCACCTTTCTTAAACAATAACCCATAAGATCTATTCCTCGAGAATGTAGGACGTTAACTTCCTTAATGATGTCAAGCCATAAAGATTGTCGAGATAATTTTGTAGGTCTATCAAGAGCCCCACGAATGCCATGAATAGCTTGAATACACCTTGACCACAATGAAGAATCTTTAGATATAAAACGCCAAATCCATTTGAATAAGAGAGCCCGGTTTAATGCAAAGTAACTAGAAACCCCAAGACCTCCTTTCTGCTTTGAGATCAACACTTTGTCCCAAGAAATCCATCCCATTTTCCTATTAGCACCATCTGTCCCATTGAAAAAATTGCGACGAATGACTTCCATTTTATTAAGCACACCCTTCGGGACTTTAAAAAGAGACATGTGGTATAGAGGGATTGACCCAAGAACCGATTTGAGGAGAGTCAATCTACCTCCAACCGAGATAGTTTTAAGCTTCCATCGAGACAATTGAGACGAAAGCTTACCAACGACTTCATCCCATATTTGAGTTCTCGACATCCGACCACCTACTGTAACTCCCAAATATGAAAAAGGCGTAGATAAAGTAGAACAACCGACCATATTTGCTGCTCTAACCACTTCACCAGATCCTACTCCAATCCCCATCAATTTGCTCTTATGTATATTAATCTTAAGGCCCGACGCAAGGAAAAAAGACTTCAAAACGTGGACAATGGTGATAAGATTAGAATCGTTCCATTCCCCGATAAAGACTGCATCATCCGCGAAGAATAGATGAGATAAAACCATTGAATCATCAATAGAAACACCCTTAAATAAGCGTGCTTGCAAAACACGATTAAACGATATATGCAAGCTCTCCATAACCAATATGAACAAGAAGGGAGATAGTGGATCTCCTTGTTTTAAGCCCTTAAAAAACTGAAATTCAGATGAAGGACTTCCATTAACGAGCACTGATCCCATAGACGAATTAAGACAACCGTTGATCCACATACGCCATCGATCACCAAAACCAAATTTACATAGAATATCGTTTAAGTAATCCCACCGAACCGAGTCATAAGCCTTCTCGAAATCCACCTTAAAAACCATGGCCTTTTTCCTCTTGGTGTTACACCACGAGATAAGTTCATTTAATATAAATGGACCATCGAGAATCTGTCGATTTGCAACAAAAGCAGATTGAACGTCGCTAATAAGAGCAGATATAACCTGACTTAATCTGTTTGCCAATAGCTTCGTAATTATTTTATACACACTTCCTACCAACGATATCGGGCGAAAGTCTTTTACAAGTTTAGCATCATGAATCTTGGGGATAAGAGCGATAAAAGATGACTTACATCCCCTTGGGAACGAACCAGAAGAAAAAAAGCATTTAACTGCTGCAACCACGTCTTGATCTACGAAACTCCAATAACGGCGAAAAAATTCAAACGTATAGCCATCAGGCCCGGGAGATTTATTCTCCCCACATTCCCACACCGCCCTCTTGATCTCTTCATTAGATACCTCCCTTTCCAACTCTGCCACTTTATCCATAGATAATACATTTGGAAATTGAGCTTCTAAATGGAGCTGAAACGGCTTACTTTTGTTAAACCGATCAGAAAAATGGGAATAGAATGCATGCTTTACCCGCACCGGCTCGATAACCCAATCACCGTCTATAAGCACACCTCTAATAGACAGTTGTGATCTTTTGTTATTAAGGACACCATGAAAAAACTTAGTGTTTTCGTCACCTTCTATAGACCACCTTACCTTGGCTTTTTGAGAGATGTCCATTGCTTCGAGGGACTCTAAATCAGTTAGAGACTTCATGAGCTCCATTCTCTGTTTAAGAATGTCTGTATTCGTTCCCCCTTGATCAAGCACTCTATCAATTTCAATCAACTTATTTTGGGTGTGTATTTTCACCTTGTTCCTAGTTGATTTTTCATTCTTGATCCACCTACGAATCGTTTGCTTAAGGAATTGCAGCTTTTTCTTTAGACGAATAAGACCATTAATGTCAACGATATCCATACTCTTCCAAGTTTGCTCCACCATCTTGTCAAAACCATCCATTTGAAACCATGAATGAAATATGCGAAAGGGGATAGCACCATAGTCAGAATACACCTCTTTCAGCAAAATTGGTCGGTGGTCTGATAGATGACGATCCAAACATATAGCTGAAAGATTAGGATAAATCGTCAATAAACCTTCGGAAAACAAAAATCTGTCTAACTTACTCATTTTAGTAGCCGTTTTGTGGGCCCACGTGAATGAGTATCCTCCTAATGGAGGATCTACCAAGCCTGCCATCGAGATAAAATTGTTAAAAGCATTTGCTCCTTGAACATTAAACACGGACCCAAATCTCTCATCTTCCGAACGAACTTCGTTAAAATCACCCAAGATTATACATTCTCCGTCCCATTTACCCCGCGCCGAGAAGAGGGTTGTGTTCTCGAGTTAGAAGGAAATAAAAGAAAAATTAACCATTTTGTTCTTTTCTCTCCAAATCCTTCCAAATCGGAAGGAAAATTAGGAGGTAAAATTTTCCTTCAATTTCCTTTTGTTTCTTTTCATTAAAAAACTCAGGAACACCAAATATTTTTTCTTTCTTCTTATTTCCATCCATTTCATTTTTTTTCTCTCGTTAAGTTAAACTCGGGAACAGAAGGTGAGTGAACTTTATTTTTTAGTGTATCAAAGAACACAATTAAATCATATCACGATAAGTCTGAAGCATGTAACTATAACTACAACGTTTAATATGAAATTTGGGAGTTATTAATAAACAAAAATTTTCAGTATTGAAAAAATAATATAGTTAAGCTCTGTTGCTATTGCTTTCTAGTTCTTAGTTATCTTGTTTAAATTTCTTTCGGACTATGTTTGGGATTTGGCCCCCCAGAAAAATATTGGCTATGTAAGGGAATAACTCCCCTATCATCTTTGTGCTATAATATATCACCTTTTTTTGTTAAAAAAAAAAAGAAAAGTATTAAATATGTACTAATATAAGGTTACGTAATCAATTAGCACCGATAGGCGCTTTGCTGTCGTTGGCGATTGGAAATCGAGGGTGGCGGAGAATGGTCTCTTGAATTTACGGGGAGCTGCATAGGTCGATGCGGGTTGATTTTGAATTAAAACCGAATTCAAACATAAGTTCGTTTTTTAGCGCAAAAAAAAATAGAATTGCTTTTGGTGTCAACCCGATTAAGTTTTCGGTTTTTGGGTGTTTTTTTTAATTCTTTATTTTTTTTTCTTTGGACAAAACGAATGTATTTCTTAGTAGTAGATTAGAACAATCCAGTATATTCTAATCGTATCACTATCATTAGCAAAGAATACAACTGACGCAAAATTCTACAAATGATAGTGGACTTAATGGTATCATAAACTTAAAAATACAAGAAGTATGTTAATAAAAAATCGAGGCAATGAACACAAAAAGACTTGGCACAAAAAGCAAAAAATTATATATATATATATATATAGGGGCGCGTTCTATGCATCTAATATTAGATGCGATCTTTCTGATCTTAATTTATGCATGAGTTTTGTCTTAAATATGCATGAAATATATGCATTTCGTGCATCAAAATTTCAATGCATTAAAATATGCAATATATTTGATGCATATAATCTAATATTTTAATGCATCCTTATATAGTGGCGCGTTACATGCGATCTGCGATATTAGATGCGATCTTTCTGATCTTAATTTATGCATGAGTTTTGTATAGATTATATGCATCAAATATATTGCATATTTTAATGCGTTGAAATTTTGATGCACGAAATGCATATATTTAAATGCATATTTAATCTGGCTCATGCATAAATTAGATCAGTAAAGATCGCATCTAATATTGATGCTTTAACGCGCCACTATATATATATATATATATATATATATATATATATATATATATATATATATATATATATATATATATATATATGGATCAAAAGTAAAATTTGTCCTGACGTGAGAATTAAGAAATACTTTTATTTGTTAAATCAATTAATAAGGAGGTTCATATTTTACCACATTATCACTTATAAATGACTTGTGAATGATATTAATTAAGAAGAACAATAGTTTTGTCCTTTCAAAAATAAATTATCTCCATTTAAAGTACAATAACTTATTTTATTATTATCCATTCAAAATAACAAATATATCAAATTTATCGTCATCCACAAATTAAAATGCATTTCGCATAGCTAAAAATAAAAAAAATAAAAAAATTATTATTTGTACACTATGAAACATCATATTTTGTATAATTTTATAAAACAGACATCTTGACAGTCTCCATTCAAATCACCATAATTCTCTCCATATTTAATATTTTTTAATATCTGCTTATGTTGGACACTAGACTCCTTTGGCTTTCCAGTGGTATAGAGCATGACCTCTAATTCATATCCAATGAAATCAATTTATCTATTGAAATTGACGGTTTCAGGAGGAATTTTCGGGTCAATTTTGAAGCAGATGCAGTACTTTGTATGCTATGGGACAGTACATTTGTACACGTTGAAGCGCATTTGTACATTGCAGCAGGTGTAGTTATAAGTTAAGAAGCAATATGTTATAATTCAAATTTAAAACAGAAGCAGCACTTTATATACTATGAAGTAGTGCATTTACACACTATGAAGCAACACATTTGTATACTATGAAACAGTGCGTTTGTATATTTTTATAAACCAAGAATCTGACAGTCTCCATTCAAGGCATCATAACTCTCTATATACTTAGGGTATGTTTGGATGACCACTTAATCTAGATTATAATCTTAATCTAGATTAAAGTTGGTCAAATAATTTAATTTGACCTTCAAAATCATGTTTGGATGGTGATAATTTAATCTAGATTATAATCTTAATCTAAATTAAAATCAAACACTTTCGAATATAGCTTTCAATCCAAAACTTATTTTTTCATTCCGATTTTACCCTTAGTATATATATATATATATATATTATTTTTTCATTACGATTATACCCTTAATAAATATTTGTATAAAATTTGTATAATAATATAAGTGATAACATAAAAAACCCTAAAATACCATTAGAAGTTGAAAACAAAATAATAAATAATATTGCATAATGCCAAAGAATAATAAGCAACATTATAAGAGTTAATATATAAATATTAAGGTTGTTTTTGTAATATTATAATACAACAATAAATATAAAAGATATAACTTTATGTCATTTTATAAATTTCAGCTAGTATGATAGCTAGTTTTGCCAAACACTTTTAAATACAATAATCTAATTTATCACACTACAGCTAGATTATCAATTTTCAGCTAGATTATCTGATATAATCTAGATTATTGGTTTCAGCTAGATTATCAACAATCAACTAGATTATCAGTTAATGCATCCAAACATACCCTTAATATTTTTTAGTGCGGTTTTTTGGTTGTTGGAAACTAGACACATTTATCTTTCCAGTGGTATAGAGCACGACTCTTAATTCATATCCAATGAAAGCAGCCTATTTATTGAAGTTGATGGTCTTATCAGGAACTTTCGTGTTAATTCTGAAGCACAAGTAGTACTTTGTAAAACTATGAAGCAGTGCATTTATACACTTTAAAGGAGGACATTTATACACTATGAATTAATATACTTGTATATTCTATGAAATAATGTATTTCTCTCTATAATTCACATTGTTTTTATTATTATAATACACTACTTTTTTACATCTTTAGGTATCCAATATGCATCTTAATTGGTAGATTATAAAAAGACAATTAATTTGATATTTTTTTATTTAAAATTGATAATAGATAAATAAGTTATTGTAGTTTAAATGAGAATAATTTATTTATGAATAAAGTACTCTTCTTCTTAACTAATGCCATTAACACGTCCCATCCGTGTGATCATGTGGCAAAATATGGATTCTCCTTATTTTTCCATTTAATGGCTCAGAGCGGTTTTTAGTTCTCATACCAGGGAAAGTACTCAACGAAATATATATATATATATATATATATTTAGGAGCAAATGAGAATGGTTCTTATCCCGCGTATTACGAATATGCATGAGTTTTGTACTAATTATGCATAAAATGTATGCACTTCGTGCATCAAAATTGCAATGCATTAAAATATGCATCAAAATATCGATGCATTAAAATATTGCATTATATGCATCAAATTTTTGTGAAAATAAATCTAGGCCATCCATTTATCAAGATCTATGAATGAAATTCATTCTTATTTCTTAACTTAAATTGTATTCTCACCTGAACACCTCTCTCTCTCTCTCTCTCTCTATATATATATATATATATATATATATATATATATAGAGAGAGAGAGAGAGATAGATAGAGATAGAGAGAGAGAGAAATCGGTTCGGTTCGATTTCTAGTTGGCTCAGTAATGGGGCTGAAATCAAATAAGTTTGATTTTTTGTATTGATAAATGCCTCGGATTAGTTTTTCAGGTTTCTTCGGATTGATTTTTTAGGGTTTGTTTTTGTTTTTTTGGCACACCCTATAAATTTGTCCGGTTAAAAGCATGTAGGAAGGGGATATTTAGCCTTGCTTTAGGCTTATGATTAATTGGTAAGAATAAATTAAGTTAGACTAAATATAAGTACTTATTATTCTTATATATAACTATATGATCAATGTCCCAAAAGCTTTTCAACGAGTGATGATTTTTGCATTCCAGTTGAAAGGATAGAAGTTAGAACTACATAAAGTACCACTAGGCAAATTGTGATGAAGATATAGTCTATAGTATAATGATGAAATATGGAGTGCATTTCACCCATTTTGAGAGCCTAAGTTTGTGGTCCTCATGGAATGAGAACATGGATTCTGAAGAATGAATGGGTCCTCAACCATAGATTTCTCCACGCCGTCTCCATCCAAAACCGATCTCCTCTTTGCCCACCTACTGTTGTTATCATGTATAGTACTCCTCCTCACCTCGTCTTTTCGCTCCATACTGCATTTTCCCTTTTTAGTTTTAAACTTTGTGAAGAAGATCCGAAATCTAAATTTTTGGAAAATTATCTTCACCAATATTTGTTGTTGTCGGATCTTTGGTCATGTAGATGGTTAATCAACTACTCACTCTCCTACTAGTGAGGATTGATTTCCAATTGACTCCAAAACTAGAAAACATGATTTTACAATTCAGTTGATTCCAATCTTCTTGACAACGTCGTTGATCCTGAATTTACTACAAAATAAATTTGGACGATCTCTACTCCTTTAATAACAATAAATTATTTTGTTCCCTTTAGTTACAAGATAAGTTTAAGAATTATAAAAAGGAAAGTCTCTATTTTTGATTTTGGTCTATTTCTGGCATCTAACATCTTACTGATAGTTTAAAAGATTTTCATTCAGAAATTTCTGGGAATAATAGCATCAAATACCCAATGGTTTCAGCGAGTTGCATCATATCCCCAATAATTTTAAAATTGACATCAAACCTCCAAAAGTTTGCATAAAATTAGCATACAATCCCCAATCCGATAAAAATGATGGAGCGTTTAACTCACACGCACCTGCTGCGAAGTAGATAGTTTTTATTGCTTCTAAGGTCTCTTAATTGTCCAAATTGACCCAAATTTGACTATTTATTGAAATTCAGAATTTTCACATTTGATTAAATTTTATTTGAGAGCATAAATTGACGACATATGGGTTGCAAACAATGAATTTTTAGAATTTAAACAATATTATAGCTTGTATAATAAGATTTTTTTCTTTTTCACATCGAATTCATCAAATATAACGTGCTCTTTTTTTTGAGATCTTAATATTTAAGTATCAAAATTCAAAATAATAATAAATCCAGAATATCATGATTTTGGTAGTAGGTCTAAATAAGGCGATATTTTTTTTTGAAATTTACATCTAATAGTTTTTTTAATCTATTGTAATAAATAGTCGAAAACTTGTCAATTGATAAATTTGTTTTTTTACACTTTGATGAGACTTGTTTGATTTTTATAGCAGGAGAAATATTTTTTCTAAAGTACGATATATATATAACTCAATACTGATATCAATTCAAAAATACATCCAACAACAGTTTCACTTAAAATATTAATACATCAGTCAAAGGTAGTAGTTGGTTCACAAAATAAAAGGTAGGACAATACCACAAGATTTGGCTGATTTGTCAAGTGAATAGCCAATTTTTTTATCTGGCTCCAAATCAGACTCTTTGTCAAGTGAATAGCCAATTTTTAGGAGTATTCAGGCAGCGAAATCGGGCTTCAGGGTTGGTATGTTAGGGTTGCAAATTTTGACCCTCATGTCTCTGCCTTTGTTGACGTTGATAATTGGGGAGAGAGTTGTGAATTGATTTTTCAGAAACCAAGTATTAAAGAAAGGTCAAGAATGTAAATTCACAAAAAACTAACTCCGTCAGTCTATTTTAACGTTAATAATTGGTTGGGGGCGATATGCTAATTTTACGAAAAATTTGGGGGTCTGATGTCAATTTTAAAACTATTAGGAGTATGGTGCAACTCGCTGAAACTAGTGGGTGTTTGGTGCCATTATCCCGAAATTTCTGATAAGGAACTAGTTCTTCAAATTTTAAATAATCTTCCCGATTTTTATATTAGTATTGTTAACCTTATCACCAATCATGTACATTTTCCTTCTTTCTCTCAAACACGTAATACGTTACACTTACACGAATCTTGTGAAACTCAATTTGTTCAGAATTCTTATTCATTTGATATCCCTGTCTAGAGATGTTAAACGGGCTCTGGCCCGCCGGGCCAGCCCGTTTAACCCGCAAAAAAACAGGGTTAGGGCCTTAAAATCGCAGCCCGTTTAAATCCGGGCCTTTTTGGCCGGACCAGATTTAGCTAAGCAGGCTAGCTGCTAATTTGGCCGTGCAGTACCTATTAAAATCTTATATCTTAAAAACTTAAGTTGTCTTATAAATGTAAAGTCTTTCACAATAAATGTTTAATGAATTGAAAGTGAAATGTGAAAACCGTGTGTTAGTACGTTGATTTAATAGTAAATGCGTAAGGGTAAGTACATAGGAATCGTGCACAAAAGTTTATGCGGTACAACATGTTTCATGCCATCTCTAAACCTCAAAGAATACAAAAAAATGCCATGAATGCATAAATTAAACACACCAATTAGTGGTTAGTCTTTTTACCTTCCGGCCCATGAGTTACAACTATTTTATCAACTATATAATGTGTCAAAAATCACACACAACAAACCACAACTTCCTCCACACCGCGCGCACATTGCTACAACTTATTATGGTAGTAAAGTAAGCATCATATCGTCTTACTTATTTAGCATATTGATTTATATTATTTTATGTAAATTTCACGTGTGTGTTTTGTGTGTAACAATGTAGGACATAAAGATGGTAGGCTTAGGAGATTTGGTAGTAACATCATCTTTTCTAATGGTTTAAGAGATCCTACACATCGTTGTCTTATCAATTATGTGGAACATGCACGAACATTTTTACTTTGATCGAAAATGCAATATATTGATTAAGCGTATTTAAGTTACTAACGATCAACTATATCTATTTTTGTAGCGCATCAAGAAGCATTAAAGAAAGAGATCGAGAAGTCACAAAAATTATGTCAAGAACAAAACATGCAAAAGGCGATGAACAACGACAAAGACAACAACAAAACAACAACAACAAGATCAACGCGGCCACGGTGGGATGAATACTTAGCATTCATATTAATGATGCGTTACAAATTAAACATGCAATATTTTACTTCATGTAATACCGATAAACGGGCTAATACTATTGATTCGTTAGCAAATAAGTTTATTGAAAATAATGTGACGAGCATTCAATTTTTAGTTAATAATTATTACTACACTTTGTTGGTGCATTTTAATATTTTTGCTCTTAATGTAGTTTTTTGCCTTGCGTTGTGTTAATGTCACTTTTTTAATTAAACGTCTTGGAATATTGTGTGATTTTGATATTTGATATGACTGTGTAAATTATGTCGATGTTACATATTGCAAATGGTAGTATATAATAAAAATATCTTCACACTATCATCATAATGAGAATCTTCTAAATCGAAGAAGTATATAAAGGAGAAGAAAATTGTATTTCAAATGTTATCCACATATCACGAGGTAAGCATTATTCATTTGAGTTTGAGATCATGTGATTCATGTCATCATACTGTAAATACTTAGAATGAGTTACTAATGAATGCTCCAAATTCGATATTACGGTTTATGGAAAAATGTTGTAATAATGCATTAATTAAAAAATAATTTATGTAAGTTACTCACATTAAAAGATTGCATATGAAAAGCCTCATTTAAATACAATATTTTGCAAAAAACCTCTTCACATTAAAGAAAGAGATTGACAAGTCACGAAAATTGTATCAAGAACAAAACATGCAAAATGCCAATGAACAACAACGACAAAGACAACAAGAAGAACAACAACAACAAGAACAACGCCACGACTGTCAATATAGATGAATAACTGGCATTCATATTAATAGTACGTTACAAATTAAACATTCAATATTTTACTATACGAATTATAATTTATTATACGAATTATAATTTATACTCTTGAATATACTAAGCACTTTAATGTTTTATGTTTTTATAGTATTGTTAAAAAGGAAATTTGTTTTATAGTTCGCTTTTAATAATATAATTTATTTGAACAACGAAGTCCGTCTTTCACAAAAAAATGAGAGTTTCAAACATGAACCGAAAATTAGTCCCGAACATTACGAAAAAAATAATTAGATCCAACCTGAGTGCATCGCATGGGTCCTGAGGCGATCAAACTGTGTGCATTGCGTGGATGAATATAAAAGGTCTAACACTTATGTTATCGCTTCATATTTTAAATAATTTATTTAAATTATACATATTAAAAAATTACATGTGAATAGACTCTTTTCTATGTAATATCTTGAAAAAAAATCTCTTCACATATACTCTTTTAATGTCAATAAACTATTTTAAATGTGTGTAAATGCTTAGAAATGTGATACCATCACACTTAGATATATAATGACGAAAATAAGTTAAGAAGATTACGATATAAAACTTATATACGGTACATGTGCAACTCAATAAAGTATTCTAAGTACGTATAAAGCATGAATGTGTGTGCCATGAAAACTTAAATATAAAATGACGAAAATAAATCCGAATATTACGCTATGAAAACACATATAGCCCATGTGCATCGCGTATTTTAAATCTATGAAAACACATATCGACACATGTAATGCATATGACATCGTTGACTATCATAAGAAATAATTATAACTTAGCGATGTATTAATATTAGTTAGTTAGATTAAAAATGATAGAGTCAATACCAAAATAAATAGACAAAAATATTACGTAAAAATACATCTTAAAAGATTACATGTCAATAAACTATTTTAAATACGTATCATGCTACAAAATGTATCTACTGTGTGACAACTTATATATCTGATAAAAAATCGTCCAGAATATAAAATGACAAAAATAAATAGCGGATCGTGATCAAAATGACGAAAATTTGTCTTTGAGCAATATGATTTAAATATATAATATCATCATATACAGCCCGGGACATCGCCCGGGTCTGAATGACTTGTTAAAATTAAAATTTATTTTTATTAACATTAAGTTATTACTTATTAATGTATTAAAATAATCTACCTAGCTAAGTTCCTAACCCTAATCAGATCAGATGTACTTCCTTCCTTCACGCTTTTCTTCTTCACCAACTACCCTCCACGGCGCGGTCTTCTTCCTTCCGTAAATCTGCCATCTTCTCCCACCAGGCCCGGTCTTCTTCCGTAAATCTAACTCTCTCTTCTTCGTAAATCTAACTCGGTCGCTCCTTCCTGGCTTCCTCTCCGCCCCGGTCTCCTTCGACTCGCCTCACCATCGCACAAATTCCAGCCACCGGCGCACGTCGTCTCACGAACTCACCGCGTCCAGGCCGACAGGTTATGATGATTGAGATAATTTTAATTTTCTCAGATTATGTTCTTCTATTTGAGAGTTTTTTTATCTTACTATTTATTGTTATTATTTTTATTTATTTGTTATCTATTTCTGGACATCCTTTTCTCTGATTATTTTTCTTGCCTAAAGGCTTTGACGGAGATCGGCTTTATTAGCGTCATTAGCTTTATTGTTATTAACTCTCTCTGATTATTTTGACGGGTGTTATTGACGCTATCTCTCTGATTATTGTCATTAGCTTTAAACAGGCAGGTGTTATTGACGCTAAAAGCTTCATTAGCTTTATTGTTATTAACTCTCTCTGATTATTTTTCTTGCCTAAAGCCTTAATATATTTTCTGCCCAGGCCGAGAGTCCGTTTTGCTTCTGTCCAGGCCGTTTTGCTCCTGGACAGGCTGTTTTGATTAGTTCCATTTCCCCCTTTTTTTTTGCAGTAATCGAAAATATGGATTCTGAAAGTCAAGTATTTCAGAACGAGGCTAACGATGTCTTTGGTGATGATGAGCTAGAAATATTGGAATCTGGTGCTCTCCATTCTAATGAGACCTCTGAACAACCATCAAAAAAGCCTAGAACAAATACTTCCAAGGTATGGGAAAATTTTGAAAAGCCGATAAATGGTAGAACGAAATGCAAGTTCTGTAACACAACGTATGCTTGGACTGGATCGAGTTATGGTACTTCTACCCTTATACGCCATACGGATAAGTGTAAGGGTAATCTAAATCCCAAATTTAAAAATGTGGGTAGTATGATGTTGGACGTTGAAGGCAAATTAAGGTCTAGGAAGATTGATCCAAATCATGTGCGTGAGCTATTGTCTAAGGCAATTATCGCACATGATCTTCCACTTTCTTTTGTTGAATACAAATGGATAAGAGAGTTATTGAAGTACTTGAATCCTGATGTGAAAAATATTAGCCGATTAACCGCCACGTCTGATTTATGTGAGATCTATCGTGTTGAAAAGGAAAAGTTAAAGTCTGTTCTGTGTGCTAGTCCTAGTAGAATATGCTTGACATCTGATTGTTGGACAGCTATTACCGGTGAGGGATATATTTGCGTGACGGCACACTTTGTTGATTCTAACTGGAAATTGAATAGTAAGATTATTTCTTTTTGTAAGATGGAGCCTCCACATACTGGGTTTGATTTGGCAATTAAGGTACATGACTGTTTAAAAGAATGGGGTATTGACAAAAAGATATTTTCTCTTACTTTGGATAATGCTTCTTCGAATGATTCTCTGCAAAATATTTTGAAGGAGAAGCTTTCACTTCAAAATAGTCTTTTATGTGGAGGTCAATTTTTTCATGTAAGATGTTGTGCTCATGTAATTCCGATCACCACCGTGGCATCTGAATCGGCATTTAGCATAGGGGGCCGTGTTCTCACTAAGTATAGGAGTCGGCTACTTGGTAATCATGTACAAGCTATTCTTTGTACCCGTAGTTGGTTGCAAGGTTTTCTTGAAGGTAATGCCTTTATAGTTTTATTTTATTCATTATTTTCTTTATAAATTGAACTGTAATACTTTCTTTGTCAATTGGCATTATAAACTGTCAAGAAAAAAAAAATTATTCCTGGACAGTGTAATTGTTCTGTCCACTGTCCAGTAGTTGGAGGGAAAAAAAAATTCATTTGATAGTGCACTGCACTGTCCAGTAGTGCAAAATAAAATTCCTTTGATAGTGCAAAAAATTGTTGTCTCTTATTGAGAGAGTGAGTGCCACCTTTTGCTGGATATTGTTCTGCTCTCTTATTGAAATATTGTACTGCTCTCTTATTGAAAAATTATTCATTTACTCAGTCCTTTACTGGATATTGCCACCTTTTGCCCGTAGTTGAAGTAATTCATTATTGTTATTTTTTTAGATGAAGAAGCATATGAAGATGATACTTTGTCCAAAGTGGAATCGACTATGACCGAGGAGTCGAGGACGAGGATGAATGATGATGCTTGAAATCATGTTTTGGAGGATGATGCTCGTTTTGTGTTTTGAGGATGATGATCGAGTTACTTTTGCGTCTATGGACATTTAAATTTATGAATTTATCTATGTAATGCAACTATTTCTGGATATTTAGATTTGCAACTTTGGTTATGTATTGCAACTAAAAAGTTCAAACTATGTATGACATGAGTTTATTTATGAATTTGATTAGTGTCTAGAGTGGTAAGTATATGTGTGAATATTTTGGAATTTTTTTTTATATTCGGAGCCCGTTTAGCCCGTTTAGCCCGAAGCCCGCTAGGGTTAGGGTTAGGGCCAAAATTTCCTAGCCCGTTTAAATCCGGGCTTTTTTGGCCCGGACCGTTTAACCCGAAGCCCGCTAGGGCTAGCCCGAAACCGCTAGGGCTAGCCCGTTTAACATCTCTATCCCTGTCCTTCTTTACTCTCAGCCGACCACTCGTCATGATAACGATAGTTTTTGGGATAAAGGGTAGAGGTCATGGTCGAGGATCCGATCGCGGTTCGGACACGATACTCACAGCCGACCACTCGTCATGATAACGATAGTTTTTGGGATAGAGGGTAGAGGTCATGGTTGAGGATCCGATCGCGGTTTTGGACACGATGTTCGTTTCCATCTTTGGAAGAAATTTGGATGATCAAGCTCAAAGAATTTTTCTTATAATTTTTCTGCAAATTATTTTTCAAGTACACCTACACTTGGACATCCACATCAGCAACATATTACCACTCCACACAAACATGACTGTCCATTGCAGCAGCAAACATGACCGTCCATTGACTCAGTATTCCTCATTCTTATGATCTCTTTTAAAATTCCTTTAGAAATCATCATCTTTAGTAAATTTCCATCTTATGATCATCTTCAGATTTTCGGTTGTCTTTGTTATCCCAATCTCTCATCTACTTCACCACATATATTGGCTCATCAGCCCTCACAGTTTGTGTTTCTCCATTTCTCTCCCAATCAAAAAGGATATCATTGCCTCGTATAATCCGCTAACAAGATCGTTATCTTACATCACGTCGTCTTTGACGAAATTCTTTCCTTACGCCTCATATACCTGATAGATTATGAAATATTCTCCAAATATTTTGTACTGACTGTTGTATATATAGTTGCCGAACTTATAACCTAGATTATAGCCATCAGCAAGGCATTTTGGATATTCAACAAAAGGAAGCTCACAGTAGAGGAGTCATTCGATGTAGTCTTTGATAAATCCCATTGCGACCTTACAAGAATAGAAGACCTAACCCAAGGCACCTCGGCATCAAAATCTTCAGCCTTGGCCCTTTCAGCTCTCTCTCCTTTTCTACTTAAGCTAGCAGTAAGCACCTGCTTTATCTCGTCCACTATGCTTCTGACCTGACTCTCTCCTAAAAGGGGTCCCGAAATCTGAGAAGATAAACTGTATTGGTGAATGATGAAAGTGACGACAGAAGTAGACAAACTTTGTTCATATAAAATATAATTTAGACTACTTATGCCACTCAAGAGTTTAAATTCGAGGATACTATGCCTAACTTGTAGCCTAGATTATAGCCTGACTGACAGTATTGTAACTACTAATGACTTTGTATATATTGACCAATGATGGAATGAGAAGTGCACGGAATTACATTCTTTCATGGTATCGGCTTGGGTTGATTTTTTCTCGCTTCCGCAGCCCTAACACATTATCTTCTTCCTTTCTCATTTCTCGTCTGTCATTCTGTCGACATGGACGAAAACAAAACTTCATCTTCTTCTTTCCACCCTGCTCTTGCTGTCTCTAACATTAAGACACATGTTCCCATCACCCTTGAGATGGAAAACGTACAGTATGCCAATTGGGCAGCATTATTCAAGGTCCATTGTCGGTCGCACAAGGTTCTTCATCATATTATACCACCAAAAGCTAAAGATGGGACAGAGAAAGCGCAAGCCACTCTTACTGATGATGAACAAGAGATGTAGGATACTTTGGATGTTGTTGTCATTTAGTAGATTTATTCCACAATCTCGACCGACCTTTTGAACACCATCATTGAAGCAGACGTTTCCGCCATGACTCTGTGGAATCGGCTTCGAGACTTGTTTCAAGACAATAAGAACTCTCGCGCTGTTGCCTTGGATCACGAGTTCAACAACACTTACTTGAAGGATTTCTCGTCGGTCTACGCCTATTGCCAACACCTCAAAACACTTGCAGACCAACTCAAGAATGTGGGTGCTCCAGTTTCGAACAATTATCTTGTACTTCGCATGGTTGGTGGTCTCACCCTAGCCTACAAGGGGGTTGTGTTGGGAAAAACAATGTTGTTATGATAATTGCCAAAACAGTAAACAACATACAACAAATAGTCAAAAGCCAAACATACAGCAAGTAGCTGTCCCGAAGACAATCATACAGCAAGATGACAAATACCGAACATACAACAAAAGAATAAAGTGCCATCATACATCATGAAGCTCATCAGCCGATGACATCAAGTATGGAAGCTGTCCTGAAATATTCATACAACATCTTTGTATACAACAACCCTAAGAGAGCCTACAGCGTGGAACCTATAGCTACATCAGTATAAACGCAACATGTTGGATACAGTAAAGTGTTGAGATCTTCAACACTTATCCAACAGGACTGAAGACCGTTGGAACGTAATTTACTTTACTCTCTAAAGTCAAGCCCCGTTTGAAAAGCAGTATTTAAATACTGAATGGGTAAAGTATTTAAATACCAGCCGATAAAGATCTTCAGACAAGGAGCAAAATCCGGATCTTGTATTTTACAAAGTTAGTCAACACGGTGGAATGAAATCTTTGCTCAACGGATCTATTACCAATGGATCTATTCCAAAGACTATATATACCCCGAAGTTTGAAGATCATAAAAACAAATATATACACGAATATTCATACAATCAAGATCTGTAAACTGAGTAAACTGAGATATACTGAGATACACTTGTGTACATCACAAGAACAGTATATCAAAAGCAATCATATTTCTTCAAGCATACTGCCAATCCTGAGAGAAGAAATATACAAGTGCTCAACCTTGAACAACACATCATCAGCTCAAGCTCAAGAAAGTCAAGCTGTTGTTCAACCCTTGTTCTTACATTTGAAGAAAACCATCAACCCTGTGTGAACTGAAGAAAGCCTTGCTTTTCCTGAACTGTGTATGACGGATTTGCATTGTAGACGAAGCTTTGGAACTGTGTGTGAAGAAGCAAGTCAAGTGAAAGCTTTAGCCAATCTGTGTGAACGGTTTAAAGCGACAGTCTTTGTATCAATCCGTGTGAACGATACAAGGATAGATTTAATTATAGTCACGTAGTTGTGTACGTAGTGATTATAATAAACATTTTCACTCATGTGTAGAGGACCAGTGGATGTAGAGGGGTTTACCTCAACCACTTTAAATACTGTGTTATTTATCTTCTGCCGTTACTGTTTTCATTATTGTGATTTATATAAATATACACTGCAAAACCCTATACGCACCAAGCTAACATGAGTAAATCTAGTTGCTGTATTTATAGCAACTTACTTTAACAAGACTTCCACTACGCACTCTAATTTGTAAATCGCATATCTTGTTGCTCAAACACTTTCCAAGCTGTATTCTATATACTTAGTGGCCAACAAGTTGCCTCTGTTATTCAACACAAAAAGGTACTACCGCCTTTTTACGAAGTCTGATCGATGTTGGCATTAGAAGATGCCAGCATGAAGGAGGAGACGACTGAGGGTGATGATGCAATGGTGGTTGCTGCTCGTGACTCCGATGAGATTTCTGATAATCGCCCTCAAAGTCAAGGACATGGAAAATCAAACAAGCACCGCAACAACAAAAACCGCAACAACAAACAAAATGGCGGTGGTGGTTAGACTGCGGGTGATGGTCTAGGCGGTGCTGGATGTGGCGGCAACTGTGGCGGTGGTCAGAATCTAGGTGGTGGTCAGCCGATGCAGATGCAACAATGGCCGCACCCTCCTTCTTGGTGGACGTGGATGCAAACACTTAGGCCATGCCTCCTTATCCATACCCAACTCAATCTTGTGGTAGGCAAAATGGGCCGAGGAAGCTTGGTATTCTAGGCCCAAGACCCTAGCAGCAGTAGGCCTATGCTACAGCATCGCAGTGGGCTCCGACTGACATTGAGTCCACAATGCACACCATGTCCCTCTCTCAACCGGATCCCAACTGGTATACGGACACCGGGGCGACGTCTCATATGATGTCCGCACAAGGTAATCTCTCGTCTTATATTAATATGAGCAAAAATAATGGTGTTACTGTTGATAGTGGTCAATCAATTCCAATTCATGGTTACGGTCATACCTTTTTACCTTCCCCAAACCCACATTTGTCACTCAAAAATGTATTACATACTCCGAATCTTATTAAAAAATTAGTGTCAGTTCGGAAATTTACTACTGATGATAATGTGTCAGTAGTGTTTGATCATTTTGGGTTTTTTATGCATGATTTACAGATGGGGAGGCGACTAATGAGATATGATAGTACCAGTTCCCTCTACCCAATCACTACCACCAGTCAAAATCAGGCCTTGTCTCATACTGCTTGTCTTGCATCAACTCTTTGGCATGACCGTTTGGGTCACCCGGGAGCCTCAATTTTAGCTACTCTTCGGAAAAATAAAATGATTGATTGTAATAGTCCATCTAAGTCTACTACTTGTCAATCTTGTATACTTGAAAAACATATTAAGTTGCCTTTTGTTCCTTCAACTTCTACTACTTTTATGCCTTTTGATATTATTCATAGTGATCTTTGGACCTCTCCGATTTTGAGTTTTTCGAGACATCGGTATTTTGTGCTTTTTTTGGATGATTATTCGAAACACTTGTGGACTTTTCCCGTTGCTAATAAATCTCAAGTGTTCTCCATTTCTTCCAAATTCAAAGCTCATAGTTGTACCCAGTTCGAACGGGATATTAAAACCATCTAATGTGATAATGGGGGAGAGTTTGATAATAATTCTTTTTGGCAATTTTGTGAGTTTAATGGCATTTCATTTTTTATCATGTCCTCATAACTTCCTCACAAAATGGGAAGGCCAAAAGAAAAATAAGATCCATTAATAATATCATGAGAACTATTCTTATTCGTGCCTTTTTGCCACCATCTTTTGGCATCATGCTCTTCATATGGCAACACATCTTCTTAATATTCTTCCAAGTAAATTACTAGCCAATGAGTCCCCTTTAAAAATTCTTTACCAACGGGATCCCTCATATTCTCACATTAGAGTTTTCGGGTGCTTGTGTTATCCGCTTATTTTTATCCACTACTATTAATAAATTGCAAGCTCGTTCTACTCCTTGTGTCTTTTTGGGATATCCCGATAATCATAGAGGCTATAAGTGTTTTGATTTATCGAATAATAAAATTATTATATGCCGGCATGTGCAGTTTGATGAAACCATCTTCCCTTCTACCAAGGTCCATAAACCTCGTGAGGGTGATTATGATTTTTTGGGTGATGGTGTGTCTCCATATTTACTTCATCAATACCAAACACAACATTCCCCTTCTCCAACTGCCTGGCCTGGTACACCTCAACCTCCCATTTCCTCTCCTGCGGCCCATTCTCCAGCGGCCCACTCCCCTGAGGCCCAACCTCTAGCGGCCCCATCTCCTCCAATCCACTCACCAAACTAGTCCTCACCTACTCCACATACAACGATGGCCCAACACCCTTTTAGCCCAAACACGATGCCACTTCAGCCCACAAATGCCTCGTCCCAACCCACTCCACTTCCGGTTCAACGCCCAGTCACCTGCAGCCAGCATGGTATATTTAAGACCAATCCTAAATATAGCCCATCTCAAGCTCATACCACCACAGTTACGCGATCACCTCTACCCAATAACCTTGTGGCTGCCCTTCGTGACCCGAATTGGAATTTGGCTATGGCCGATGAATTTGATGCTCTTATTAAAGACATGGGATTTAGTGACCCACCCCCTGGTGTTAATGTCATTCGTTCTATGTGGATTTTTACTCATAAAAAAAAGTATGATGGTCCATTTGAGAGGCATAAAGCCCGTCTTGTAGGTGATGGTAAAACTCAGTGAGTTGGCATTGATTGTGGAGAGACTTTCAGTCCAGTGGTGAAGCCGACAACGATTCGAACAGTGCTCAGTCTTGCCCTATTGATGAAATGATCGATTCATCATCTAGATGTCAAGAATGCCTTTTTGCATGGTGACCTGAAGGAGAGTTTATATGCATCAGCCTATGGGGTTTCGAGACAAGGTGCATCCCGATTGTGTCTGTTTACTGAGAAAGTATCTGTACGGGCTTAAACAAGCCCTTCGGGCGTGGTACAAGATGTTTGCTAATTTTGTTTCTGGCATTGGTTTCTCTAACAGTAAATCGGATAATTACTTGTTCATTTACCAGAGAGGGTCTGATATGGCCTACTTACTGTTATATGTTGGTGACATTATTTTGATTGCTTCTTATGATGATCTCCACAAATCTATAATGGCACATCTTAGCTCCGAGTTTGCTATGAAGGATTTGGGCTCTTTGAACTATTTTCTCGGCATCAGTGTGATCCGACACAAGGGCGAGTTGTTTTTATCACAACGCAAATATGCTGAGGAAATTATTGATCGTGCTGGAATCATTTCTTGTAAGCCGAGTCCCGCTATAGTTGACACAAAACCGAAGATTAGTGCCACCAAAGGTGATCCATATGCCGATCCGATGAAGTATCGCAGTCTTGCGGGTGCCCTGCAGTATCTCACCTTTACTAGGTCGGATATTTTATGTCGTTCAACAGATTTGCCTACACATGCATGACCCTCGAGATGAACATATGAATGCTCTAAAGCGTATCATACGGTATATCCAAGGTACTCTTCATCTTGGTTTACATCTTTCTCCTTCCTCAGTTACAGAACTTGTCTCTTATACTGATGCTGATTGCGGAGGATGTCCCGATACTAGACGATCCACGTCAGGGTATTGTGTATTTTTGGGTGACAATTTGATTTCGTGGTCGTCAAAATGACAACCTACTCTATCTCGTTCTAGTGCAGAGGCCTGATAAGTGTCATTTTTGTATACTTATCCATAGTTTGTATCGATAAAATTCACCCATAATTGAGCTAGTCTACTCGTTTTTTGCTTTTAATTAATTAGTTTTTTTTATTTTATTTTTATCGGATGATGATCGGATTAAATAACTGATTTACTCAAGAAATAACATGTTTATTAAATATTCTCTTTATTGAATTTTGATATATTCATGTTGTAGGGCTTTCCGAGACGAATTTGGCAGTCTTTCCGGATTCAAAATCAGAGTTATATATCAAAAGTTATCATCCGAAGAAGATCTGGGGCAAAAACGCAAAGTCTGAGAAATTCTGGGCTGAAAACGTAACTATCAAAGCATCCAGTGAGCAAATTTACGAAGCCAAGTTATGACCGTAACATTCAGGGGTTACGGCCGTAAGTCATCCTTGTTACGGCCGTAACTCCTGAATGTTACGGTCGTAACTCTTGACAGATTGTTATGATTTGTCTAATTTTTTATACTTTTTGTGTATTATTGAGGGGATGGCTGACATTGTTCCGATCTAATGTAATAATACTGGAGCTTTGGAGCTATTAGATGACTTTAGGTGTATAAATAGACTCCTTAGATCCTTCATCATTCATCATTCATCTTATAATTTTCCATTTTTTGGTAAACTTTTCTTTTTGTGTGAAGAACACACTTGTGTTCTTGAGTGATTTTAGTAAGTGTGGTATAGCATATGTTGTTCAGATAGTTTATTGCTTCTATCTCCTTTATCTACTAAGGGAGTTAGGACCAATTCTTTCTCTTGATTCAACTAATAATGACCACACAAGCTTGTAACATGTATAATAAACCCTTCATGGCTAAGTAACCTTTAGTTGGGATTATAAACAAGGTTAGTCATGTTATTTATGTTTGTATAAAAGATCTATTGTGAATTACTTATTATTGTGTGTGATTTTCAGTGTTTTTATCAATCTTTATTTATTTGGCCAATAAATGACGATATTTATGATCTTCATATGTTTCGAAAGAAAATAGGTTTGATTAGATCAAATGATCTTCACTCTAAGTTGTTCTAGGGGATAGAAATATACCCCTAGTCCTTAGATGATTCTTTGAGTTATTTTCATAAATCCTAATGCTATGTATTGAAGCCAATCAACATAGAAATATAGTGGATTGATTCAATATGTAAGGGGCGTTTTATAGTTCGAAAGAGAAACCGTCTTTTTAAGGAAAATCGAATCTACACAACATAATAAGTAAATTCATTTTATGATCTCCTATACATCTTTTATAACTAATGACGAACTAAGTTTGTAATCCCAACTATTTCATTTTATCGTTAATCAATCTATTGTTATTGCTATCTTTTTATTTCCTTATAATATTAGAACTATTATTGCATTTTCTTTGTAAATATTAAACCAAACTTTTTAATTGTGTGTTTCACTTATCATAGTATCTATAAAAATAGACTAATAGTGTATAATTCAAATTATAACCAAACTTCCTTGTGGGATCGATAAACCGAACTCAAAAAGTCCACTTTACTACTTGATACGATATCGTGCACTTGCGATAGTTACACTAAAAACGTGTCAAGTTTTTGGCGCCGTTGCCGGGGAAGTATAAGTTATATTTGAAATCTTACATTGTAAACTATTTTTATAGGTACAAATTTCTCGACGTTGTAACTTAGTACTCAATTGTGTTTGTCCGGTCAAGTGGCGGATAACGGTACTCCGTGACTATTAAAGTTGGATTTTTCAGTTTCCCACAACAACTGATATTTGTAGATATTTTCTTCAATTATTTTCATTGTCTTTTTATTTTTTTTTTATCATGGAAGAAACGTTGTATAAAATTGAAAAAAGATTTCCCTTTCTAAGCAAAAATGCAATTTTAAAAATTTACAAGGGAAGGCTTGAAAGGATGAGGTTGCTTATGAATAAAAGCATACCTTTTGACATCAGATTCATAATTGAAGCCAAAGTAAGAATAGAGGGTGAATTCATAGAAACACCGACTAGATTTTTACCAGGGCTAGGAAAAAGTTCATATGCCAAGAAACGACGAGCAAAGATGATAGCCGTTTGCTATAAATGTGCTAGATGGAATTGTAATTTAAAATGTCGATCTTTAGGAATTCCATCTACAAACAGATAAGATAAAATTCAGTTAATTAAAGATGGTCTGAATAAGGAGAATTTAGATGATATCGAAATTTCTCTTGACACGCATCCTAGTGGACTCGTACATTACAGAATTCGATGTTTGTGGAATAAATTCCAACCAGAATATGAACAACGTCTTGGGAATCTGACGTTAAAAGACCCTGTTTGCCAATTTATAAGAAAATTGGATGGGAAGCTTCTCTCCGACTCATAGAAGGCGTTTAGGCCGTTTCTGAACGTAATATCAGAGGAAGATGTGAGCCACAATCACAACTACTGTACATACGCGTAAGTATCTTTTATTTTTGTCGTGTGGTGAGATTTTCTGAATAAAAAAATGTGATACGCGATAAATGCTTTCATTATTCTATTGAGTAGTTGAAGCACAATCAAACGCAATCACAAGCTTGTTAAACAATTTTTACCTTCTTTTTCTTCTATAAATAAACTTTCTACTGGTTTCTTTCATTCATCCCTCAAACTTGCACTTTTCTCTGTTTCTCTCTAAAAAAAAAAATCTTTTCAAAAATGGAGTCATCATCTTCAACAAAAAAATTTAGCATAGTCTGCATTTTTGGTGGAGCTAGTTATGGAAAAGAGGCATGCTTTGCTGAAGCAGCCCACAATTTGGGTCGCACCTTAGGAGAAAAATGCATTCATGTAGTTTACGGAGGAGGAAGTCTAGAATTAATGGGACGAGCTGCTGTTTCTGCCTATATGGAAGGAGTAAGAGTGTTGGGAATAATCCCAAAACCTCTGGCTGAAAGTAAAATCACCGGGTCAACTATTGGAGATGAGTTTAGATCTGTAAATATGCAAGATCGCATAACTCACATGATAAATAATTTTGGCGCCTTTATCACCCTTCCCGGTGGTTTTGGCACCCTTGAGGAACTTTTTCATGTGGTTACCAGAGCCCAGCTAAATGTTCATCAAAAACCAATAGGTGTGCTTAATGTCAATGGTTTCTTTGATGGTTTACTGTCTTTCATCGACTACTCTGCTGAAAAGGGTTTTATTTCCGAGCGTGCTAAACGAATCATAGTCGTTGCAACAACACTAGATGAACTAATCAAAAAACTCAATGAATTTATTTCTCAACCAGATCCAGCACTCGCTAAAATTGTCTGGGTAGAAGATTTTACCGTGAGAAAACGAAAAGTGGATTCATTCCTCTCCCTTTGATAACCCATGTCGGACCTCTTGTATTTTTACTTTCTGTCGTGTGTAATAATCGTACTAAATGGTGGCAGCTTAAGGAGTTTCTTCTTGATCTCTTGACGCGCATCTATTCGCGATTTATGTATTGTTATTTTTTTTACTGTAATGTTTATTGTGTGTTTTTTATAAAAACTTTGATGGCAGCGTAAGGCGACTCTTCGGACTTTCTTGATGCGCATCTTAAAAATTGTGTTATACTTACGAGTATATTTTATTTTCTTTTGTTGTGTGCCTCGTATATTTATTCTCTTACAGATCCTAAAAGGCGTTAGCTCAGACATCAACTTTCTTAATAGGGAGTATTCTGTTTTTCTGCATTGATTTTTATTTTATTTTTTTTATTTTTAAAAACTGAGGACAGTTTTATTTTCAAGTTTGGGGGTGGTTTGTTTTAGTATTTTGGTGTGTTTTGATTTCTTTGGTTATTTGCCTTAATTTTTTTTATTTTATATATATATATATATATTTATAGTATTTTGATTTATGAGATTTCTAGATCTGGCCATAACACCAATAAATTAGCTATATACAAGCTTCTAAATCGTTTTAACCGGTAAAATTTTTTTTTGTATATTCCAAAATTTTTTGAGCCTTAATCTCTCTTTCCGAGCCTTGTAATTATCATATAAAATCGAGTCATTTGTTACCTTGAGAAAAGAAGAATCAATCGGTTGATGAAAAATAGAACTGAAATTTACTTAATTTGTGGAGTTTTGATTTTTCATGCTTAAACTAAGAAATGATTTTCTGCAAAAATTCTATTCCCTAAAAAAAAAAAAGGAGTCATTGGTGAAAAGAGCTACACGTTAGCAAATAACGGTGTGAAAGCTATCACCTAAAAAAAAATGATGAAAAGGAGAAGTGTTGAGCGAAGAATTACTAATTTTGGAAGTCTTAAATTTTGCGAAAAATAAAGGACTAACCATTGTTGGTGCGTAGTTTAGTCTCGAAAAATTGGTGAAAAGAGCTACACGTTAGCAAATAACGGTGTGAAAGCTATCACTTTTTTACGAAAAAAAAATGAGATAGAAATTGTGTTAGTGAAAAGAGCTACACGTTAGCAAATAACGGTGTGAAAGCTATCACTAAAAGGGATGTAGTTTATGAGCAGATTTGAATTAATTAGCGGCTGAATTTCAATACACTCAATTTCGTGAATAATCACAATATTTGATGACGCCAATGAAATTCTTCTACATATTGAGTTGAAAAATAAACGAGTGGTCGAGAGCAACCATTAAAGGGAGTCGTGTGTATCACGAGTGGGAAAGAAATAATCAACCTATTGGGGGGAAACCTTACATTTTGGAATTACAATACTAAAACCGTGTTTTAACTTCAAAATCATTTGTAGATTTATTTTGAATCTTGATTCATTTATATCTACTGTATAAGCTGGTTGTTGTGTATTAATGGTATTTTGATCTTCTTTTCTCTTTTTATATTTTAATTTTTGTGTGTATTATTAGTTTTGTGTCTTATTTTTATTTTTATTTTTGGAGTGTGATTAATAAAGAGTCTTGCTCGGGACTAGCAAGAATTTAAGTTTGGGGGTGTGATAAGTGTCATTTTTGTACACTTATCCATGGTTTGTATCGATAAAATTCACCCATAATTGAGCTAGTCTACTCTGTTTTTGCTTTTAATTAATTAGTTTTTTTATTTTATTTTTATCGGATGATGATCGGATTAAATAACTGATTTACTCAAGAAATAACATGTTTATTAAATATTCTCTTTGTTGAATTTTGATATATTCATGTTGTAGGGCTTTCCTAGACGAATTCGACAGTCTTTCCGGATTCAAAATCAGAGTTATATATCAAAAGTTATCATCCGAAGAAGATCTAGGGCAAAAACGCAAAGTCTGAGAAATTCTCGGCTGAAAACGTAACTATCAAAGCATCCAGTGAGCAAATTTACGAAGCCAAGTTACGGCCGTAACATTCAGGGGTTACGGCCGTAAGTCATCCTTGTTACGGTCGTAACTCCTGAATGTTACGGCCGTAACTCTTGACAGATTGTTATGATTTGTCTAATTTTTTATACTTTTTGTGTATTATTGAGGGGATGACTGGCATTGATCCGATCTAATGTAATAATGCTGGAGTTTTGGATCTATTAGATGACTTTAGGTGTATAAATAGACCCCTTAGATCCTTCATCATTCACCATTCAACTTATAATTTTCCATTTTTTGGTAAACTTTTCTTTTTGTGTGAAGAACACGCTTGTGTTCTTGAGTGATTTTAGTAAGTATGGTATAGCATATGTTGTTCAGAGAGTTTATTGCTTCTATCTCCTTTATCTACTAAGGGAGTTAGGACCAATTCTTTCTCTTGATTCAACTAATAATGACCACACAAGCTTGTAACATGTATAATAAACCCTTCATGGGCTAAGTAACCTTTAGTTGGGATTATAAACAAGGTTAGTCATGTTATTTATGTTTGTATAAAAGATCTATTGTAAATTACTTATTATTGTGTGTGATTTTCATTGTTTTAACAATCTTTATTTATTTGGCCAATAAATGACGATATTTATGGTCTTCATATGTTTCGAAAGAAAATATGTTTGATTAGATCAAATGATCTTCACTCTAAGTTGTTCTAGGGGATAGAAAAATATACCCCTAGTCCTTAGATGATTCTTTGAGTTATTTTCATAAATCCTAATGCTATGTATTGAAGCCAATCAACATAGAAATATAGTGGATTGATTCAATATGTAAGGGGCGTTTTATAGTTCGAAAGAGAAACCGTCTTTTTAAGGACAATCGAATCTACACAACATAATAAGTAAATTCATTTTATGATCTCCTATACATCTTTTATAACTAATGACGAACTAAGTTTGTAATCCCAACTATTTCATTTTATCATTAATCAATCTATTGTTATTGCTATCTTTTTATTTCCTTATAATATTAGAACTATTATTGCATTTTCTTTGCAAATATTAAACCAAACTTTTTAATTGTGTGTTTCACTTATCATAGTATCTATAAAAATAGACTAATAGTATATAATTCAAATTATAACCAAACTTCCTTGTGGGATCGATAAACCGGACTCAAAAAGTCCACTTTAGTACTTGATACGATATCGTGCACTTGCGATAGTTACACTAAAAACGTGTCAAGGCCCGGGAGGGTGGGGTTGCAAATGTAATTTCTGAGTCATGTTGGATACATAATCTTCTCCTAGAGCTACATTGTCGAATCCGTAAGGCAACAATGGTCTATTGCGACAATGTGAGTGCCATTTATCTTTCCGGGAATACCTTTCAACACCAGCGCACGAAGCACAATGAAATCATTCATTTTGTTAGAGAAAAAGTTGCGCGGGGTGAGGTTCGTGTTCGTCATGTGCCTTCTAGGTATCAGATTGCACATATTTTCACTAAAGGGTTGCCCCTTGTATTATTTGACAATTTCCAGACCAGTCTCAATGTTTGTGATCCTCCAATTTCGACTGCAGGGGAGTGATAGATTACGAAATATTCTCCAAATATTTTGTATTGACTGTTGTATATATAGTTGCGTAACTTATAGTCTAGATTATAGCATGTCTAACTTGTAGCCTAGGTTATAGCCTGATTGACAACATTGTAACTACTAATGACTTTGTATATATTGACCAATGATGGAATGGCACAGAATTACATTCTTTCAATACCTCGTCCACATCCGATGCATGGATCATTTCCTTCCAACTAAAGGAGTTTCTTCTCACAACATTCCTATTATTTTTTCCCGACCGAACAACACCATCGACTCCAACCGAACCGTCACCAACTCAGCCCCATCGCATGGCCTCATCCTCCGTTCAAACCTACGGTCACCATGTGACCACTTGATTAAATCTCCGTATTTACAAACCTCGCCAAATTCTAAATCTATCATTCTCCACGATTTCTCATCTTCCTTTTCCCACTGCCCAAGCCCTTCTTGATCCAAATTGGCAAGTTGTCATGGCAGTGAACTCTCTGCTCTTCAATCCAATGGCACTTGAAGACTTGTTCCTTGCCCTCCCAACACCAATATAGTTGGTTCCAAATGATTTTTTAACATAAGTTTCATTCTGACGGCACCCTTGCACATTATAAGGCTCGTCTCGTTGCTCAAGGCTACACTTAGCAACCAGGATGATACTTTGATGAAACCTTCACCACCGTTGTTAAGCCTGCCACAATTTGCTTAGTTCTTAGTGGAGCCGTTTCCCAATTCTGGGCTCCAAATCAGCTCGATGTCAAAAATGCTTCCCAGTTTCAACGATTCTAACTTTCCGAATCACGCATGTTATCTAAAAATGCCATTCATATATGGTCCTAAATAAGCTTTTCGTGGTGGTATTAGTGATTTGCATCATTCCTTCTCTCTATAGGTTTTGTTAGCAGTTGTTGCTGCAATTCCCCTTTCATTTTCTGTAAGCAATACCACATTTCTTATCTTCTTTTTTATGTGGATGACATTGTTCTCACATTTTCCTCTACCCACTCTTACACAAAATTCTGAGGAATCGTCCCACCAATTTATTTTGCTGAAATGAGATAGTAAAAATATTGGACTTGGAGCGTAAAACAGAAAGGATGGAATTCAAACTTCGAATCAAAAAAAATCCGAAGGTGTTACGGACCCTCCGGTGGTCGGAATTGTATTTTCTTTTAGCGCTTAGCTCTGTTGTCTTGTATGCTTTGCGTTTATGTTTCCGGATTCTGGCCTCGTCGTGCGTTTCGTGTTTTGTACCTTCGACAGCAGCGTACTGCTGACATGAGCAGCAGTACTGAACTGCTGCGTAGGTAGCGCACGCTACACCTGTTGCCTTGCGTGCGCTACCAATGTGCAGTTAGCGTGCGCTAACTCATTATTGTTAGCGTGCGCTAGCGATGGCGCAGTGATAGCCATGGACCGGTTTCGGCCCGTTAGCGTGCGCTATACATGATAGTTAGCGTGCGCTAACTTCACAATTATTAAGATCAGCGGCAGTTTAGATTCAGCGTTATTTTTCATTCTTTCCCTTTTCTTCCCTTCCTACGGGCGATTTTGGCGATTCAGAACAGATTGTGAAGAGTAATCGGTGGAGTTCCCTTCCAGTCCGATTCTTGTGTCTCGAGCATATCACAACACCATCTAAACCCATCTCCATCGTCCGAATTCAAGGTAACTCCTCAGGAACCCTAACTTTGACGAATTTGGGGGTTTTTCGGGATTTTAGTGACTAGTTCCGGATTATTCAATTATGTTACGATATTCTCCACCAATTGTGATTAGTGAGTGATTCTTAATCCAAATTCTTTGATTTTAATCCGCGAATTATCAATACGGGGGGATTTTGCGTAAACCCTCGCCCGTATCAATTGATCTTCCATTGTCGTATTATGTAATCAGGGTTATGGGTGTATTCCGATCGGTTATTATTGTCTGTTGGGACTGAACTGTGTTGATCCTTCGTTTAGGAACCGTCGCTTTCCACCCGGACCGTTCGTAGTCGCGTTTCACTTCCGTTTCTTCAAGAATGTCTCAAAGGCAAGTACTTTACATTTGTTTACATGTTCTAGTATTTGAATTATGGCTGTATCGTGGTTGTTGTGGATGGTTATGTGTATGTTCACCTAGGGATGGTCCGACGGGGCCTCTAGGGATACGTATTGCCGTGAGTGTGCGTATCGTGAACTGTGGTTAGCCACCCAGGGATGTCCGACGAAGCTCTGCGGGGTACGGTGGTCGTGAGTCTCGTGCCAACGGTTAACTTTGAATTATGATTTGCTGGAGATAATGTGTTTTGTGTTTGTACATCATAAATATTCCGGAATATAAAATGTTTTCTAAAATGACTTTTTGGCGCATATATTCATCTGATTAGAATGTAGTTCAAATGGATTGTACTTGCACTAGCAGTTGTCGCTAACCCCTTAAATGGGGAAAATACTTTTTGTATTTCAGGTACTGATCGTGGGGATAAGCGAGCACCCGAGCTGTATGAGGATGATGGGCAAGCATGATATTGTCCAGTATTTAATTTCTGGAGTCATGTCCGTCGGTTATTATTGATGTCTGATTTTGGGATTATGTATTACAAAATTTGTTTAAGTACTCGAGTACTTCCGATTTGAATTTGTTAATGTTGTGTTCCCGTTTTGGGAAAATGGATTTGATGTCAGAATTTTATTTGTCGGTTATAGTCTTTTATTTAACTTGTCGTTTTATTTATGATGGTTAGTCGTTGTCGAATGTCCGGTTTTGGTACGTTAGCCTGGTGGATTCCACAGGGTGGGTTCCACGGCGCTGTAATATGCCCTGAACGTCTTGGGGGTGTTACTGAATATGGTATCGGAGCTTAGGTTTATGGATACCTAGGCTGTCGGTTATTTGGGTCTAGTTAAGTGTCGTTTTTGGGACAGTATCACTGCTATGCCATCATCTCAGTACGCCGGTGCTCGTAAGTTTTCCTAACTTGACTCATTTCATCGTTATGTCATATTCCTGTCTTGGTATCTTATTGCGTTTTGCGTTTGAATTGTACTTACCCGTTGCTTCTTCAGAATTCCTGCTGGTAGAGGACGCGGACGCGGTCGCGGACGCGGTAGGGGACGTGGCGCAGCCGGTGGGGCGGCCATGTCCGATCACTCGGGAACTGGTTCGGCGATGCCTTCCTTGTCGAACAGTGTTCCCCCTAGTTCGGAGGTCACAGGACGACCGCTAGCTCCGGTAATGCACATGAGAATGTTGGAGTGGCCAACATTTTGCAGCAGGTAGCGAACCAGATGACGCTACTGACTCAGGCCGTTCTAGTCGGCCAAGCTAATGCCAACCCGATTCCGCCTACTGGATCCGGTAATGATAAGCTACTTCAGGACGTGATTCGTATGCGTCCTCCGCAATTTGATGGTGCTTCCGACCCTTCTGGTTGGGAGAATTGGCTATTCGAGATGGAGAAAGTGTTTGAGGCTGCTAATTGTTCCGAGGAGTGGAAAGTACCCATTGCTCAGTACTTCCTCGCCAAGGAGGCAGCAACGTGGTGGCAAGCGGTGAAACCGCGTGACCGAGCAGCTACGTGGGCAGAGTTTCGGGATCTGATGGAAGACGAATTCTGCCCTTGGCCAGTGAAAGAGGGGAGGATCCGAGCCTTCTTTGAGGCTAAACCCCAAGATGTTCCTATATCTCAAGCTATCAAGGACTACAATCAGCAGTTGCATTATGTGAGAAACCAAGTCCGCGATGAGCTTGATAAGATCCGCCACTTTGATATGCGGATGAAACCGAGGGTGCGCCACTACATGTCTGGTCTGGGGTGCACGACCTTGAAGGAATATCAGAATAAAGCGATGGCTTACGAGATGTCATTTTCTGCGACAGAGACGGCAGTTGAAGGAAAGAAGCAGAAGACCTCCGGTCAGTTTTCGGGAGGCAAGTCAGGAGGGTATCCGAAGGCTCAGTCTGGTTCGCGAGTCTTCAGGAGTCAGTCGCCATCAGTTGGTCGAGGAAACGGTTCTAGGTCTGCTCCCACTGGTTCCTTTCGCGGTCCTAAGTGCTTCAACTGCAGTCGTCCGGGCCACATGATGAGTGAGTGTGATAGGCCTCCGATTCAGTGTCTTGCTTGTGGTCGTATGGGTCATCGTGCTAAGTTTTGTACGGATGCAGCTCGGGCTCCAGTTACTCAGATATCAGCCCCAGCTGCGGGAGAGCCGAGTGTGAATCAGGCACCGACAGTTCCTCAGCCGCAGCAGAGTTTTGGTAGAGGTCGAGGTCGTGGTCAGCCTTCTAGAGGGAGGGCTTCTAGTGCGGGGTCCGTTCCGCCCCGTGTGTATGAGATGAGGCGAGCCGGAGATCCCGACGCGACGGTGGCTACAGGTACCGTCCACATCCTTGATCATCCTATTTCCGTATTGTTCGATTCTGGTGCTACGCATTCTTTTATATCTATGGATTGTGTGCATCGTCTGCATGTTGATTGCCTTGTTGCTTGTGAGCCTTTTATTGTTAAACTTCCTAGCGGGGATAGCATCGTGGGGGATCGTGAGATTAGGGATTTTCCAGTAAGTATCGCGGGGAGGGTTTTGCCTTCTAATCTGATCGCGGTGGATATTAGAGATGAGGATTTGATTCTGGGTGAGGATTGGCTGGACCGTCATGGGGCGATCATGAATTACAGAACGAGAACCGTTTCGATGTTAGCCTCTGACGGTACCGAGCATCCTTTTGTGGGACGTAAGCGGAGTAGCCAGAGGTTACTGATCAGCGCCTTGAGGGTCGTGAGACTGCTTCGAGGAGGTTGCACGGGCTATTGTTGTTACGCTTTGAGATCGGAAGAAGGGGGAGTCGAGCTCTCGTCTATTCCGGTAGTGTGTGAGTATCCTGATGTTTTTCCAGACGAGTTGCTGGGTTTGCCGCCGGACCGAGAGGTTGAGTTTACCGTCGACTTAGAGCCGGGGGCAGCCCCGATTTCTAAGACGCCATACCGTATGGCGCCTGCCGAGATGCTTGAGTTGAAGAAACAGTTGGGAGAGTTGCTAGACATGGGGTATATTCGACCGAGTGCTTCACCTTGGGGCGCACCGGTCCTGTTTGTGAAGAAGAAGGATGGGTCACTTCGTTTGTGTATCGACTACCGAGAGTTGAACAAAGTGACCATCAAAAACAAGTATCCGCTCCCGAGGATTGATGACTTGTTTGATCAGTTGCAAGGGGCAACCGTGTTTTCGAAGATTGATTTGAGATCGGGGTATTATCAGCTCCGAGTGAAGGACACCGATATTCCGAAGACGGCCTTTCGGACGAGATACGGTCACTACGAGTTTGTGGTTATGCCTTTTGGGCTAACCAACGCACCAGCCGTGTTCATGCAGCTTATGAACAAAGTCTTTATCGAGTACCTCGATAAATGTGTAGTCGTCTTTATCGACGATGTTCTGATTTACTCGAGGAACGAGGAGGAGCATGCCCGTCATATACATATTGTGTTAGACATTTTGAGAACTCAGCATCTTTTTGCGAAGTTCTCAAAGTGCGAGTTTTGGTTACGGGAGGTTATGTTTCTCGGTCATGTGATCTCGGCCGAGGGTGTTCGTGTGGACCCACATAAGGTAGAGGCAGTGTTGGATTGGGCGCCGCCCAAGAACGTGAAAGAGGTCCGTAATTTTCTGGGATTAGCCGGATATTACCGCAGATTCGTTGAGGGGTTCTCTAAGCTCGCTCGACCGCTGACTCAGTTGTTACAGAAGTCAGAGAAGTTTGTGTGGACCGATGAGAGGCAGAATAGTTTTGAGGAGTTGAAGAAGCGGTTGACGACCGCTCCAGTTTTGGCTTTACCGAGTGGTAATGATGGTTTCTCCGTTTATAGTGATGCTTCGGGCCAAGGGCTCGGATGCGTACTTATGCAGCACGGGAGGACGATTGCCTATGCTTCCCGTCAGTTGAAACCGTATGAATTGAATTACCCTACACACGATCTTGAGTTGGCCGCAGTTGTTTTTGCGTTGAAGATCTGGCGTCATTACTTGTATGGCTCGTCGTGTCAGATTTTCACCGATCACAAGAGCCTAAAGTACATCTTCACCCAGAAAGAGCTTAATATGAGGCAGAGGAGGTGGCTGGAATTGATTAAGGATTACGATCTCGATATCCTTTATCATCCGGGCAAGGCTAATGTGGTAGCAGATGCCTTGAGCCGGAAATCGGTATCGCTTCGGGCGCTTGAGTTACTCACGGCCCAGTCGGGACTTCAGCGAGAGTTTATGAGGTTGAGCATTGAGATTGTACTGCCAGAGAGTTCCGGACAGTTGCGTACTCTTGAGATTTCTTCATCTCTGGTCGAGGACATTAAATCGGGACAGTTGGAGGACCCGATGTTTATTCAGCTTCGTGAGAGTGTAGAGAAAGGGAAAGCCCCGGGATTTGTTATTCATGAGGACGGAGTGTTGAGATTCCGAGGTCGGTTGTGTGTTCCGAACGACTCGGAATTGAGACAGAGTATTATGCGAGAGGCTCATGCATCACCTTACTCAGTCCATCCGGGCTCGAGTAAAATGTATAAAGATCTGAGGAAAAATTTCTGGTGGAACGATATGAAGAAAGAGGTAGTTCAGTTTGTGGCTAAGTGTTTGACTTGTCAGCAAGTCAAGATTAAGCATCAGCGGCCAGCTGGGTTATTGAAACCACTTCCCGTTCCGGAATGGAAGTGGGAGGACATCTCTATGGATTTTGTCACGAGTTTGCCGAGGACGAAGACTGGTATGAATATGGTGTGGGTGATTGTAGACCGACTGACTAAGTCGGCACATTTTCTGGGCATCAAAGATACTTGGGGTCCAGAAAAGTTGGCTCGTATTTTTATCGCTCATATAGTGAGGCTTCATGGTACGCCGAGGACCATTATTTCAGACAGAGATGGCTGATTTGTATCGCATTTTTGGCAGGCGGTACATAAGGCATTGGGGACACAGTTGCGTTTGAGCACTTCGTTCCATCCCCAGACCGATGGGCAGTCCAAACGTACCATTCAGACGTTCGAGGATTTGTTGCGTGCGTGTGCGTTAGATTGGAGTAGTGACTGGGAGGATCATTTGGCTTTAATTGAGTTTACTTATAATAATAGCTGGCACGCGTCGATTAAGATGGCACCGTATGAGGCACTTTATGGCCGATGTTGCCGATCACCGATATGTTGGGATGAGCCGTCCGATTTGGTTGGCACCGAGCCAGACCTTGTGTTGGAGACGAGGGAGAAAGTTGAATTAATTAGAAAGATGATGTTGGCTGCTCAGAGTCGACAAAAGTCTTATGCGGATGTTAGGCGTAGACCTTTGGAGTTTGAAGTGGGAGATCATGTTCTGTTGAAAGTGTCTCCGACGAAAGGAGTTTTCCGTTTTGGGAAGAAGGGGAAACTCAGCCCGAGATATATTGGACCTTTCGAGGTATTGGAGAGAGTTGGTGAGTTGGCATACCGTTTGGCGTTACCTCCATCGCTGAGTCATGTTCATAGCGTATTTCACGTTTCCCAGTTGAGGAAGTACGTTCCGGACCCGTCCCACATTATTGACTTTGGGGACGTGGAGATCGAGAAGGATATTACGTTTGAAGAGAGGCCCGTCAGAATTTTGGAGCGTCGTGACAAGCAGTTAAGGCACAAAACCATTCCTTTGGTTAAGTTGCAATGGTCGAGGCACGGAGTAGAAGAAGCGATGTGGGAGCTAGAGGAGGATATGCGTTCGAGATACCCCGAGCTTTTTGATTCTTAAGTTTCGGGACGAAACTTTATTTTAGAGGGGGAGAATGTAATATCCGTAATTTTTCCATTTTTGGCAGTTTCCATTTTTGGTGTATGTCTATTTTTATCGACTCGCTTGTAACCGTTTCGACATTTTGAATCTATTTTGTTCTTGGAGTTTTTCCATTTGGATGAGTTTTGACGATGTTTTCACGTAATTTCATTTTATGGCATGTTTTGCCGTATGAACGTTCGATTCTTGTAAAACTCATTCGTTTTCGTTGTTTCTTGGTTTGTACAAGTTCGTATGGTTGAGTTGGTCGTGTGGAGACTTTCGGTTTGTAAATCCGACGTCGTTTCGTGATTTTCGGGCACTTGGGCCATTTTTGTAATTTCCTAATAGTTTAGGGAACCTTAGTTTCGTCGTCGTGTTACGGACGCTCCGGTGGTCGGAATTGTATTTTCTTTTAGCGCTTAGCTCCGTTGTCTTGTATGCTTCGCGTTTATGTTTCCGGATTCTGACCTCGTCGTGCGTTTCGTGTTTTGTACTTTCGACACGCATCTGCCGACATGACGGCAAGATCTTGAAGCTGCTGCGTAGGTAGCGCACGCTACACCTGTTGCCTTGCGTGCGCTACCAATGTGCAGTTAGCGTGCGCTAACTCATTATTGTTAGCGTGCGCTAGCGAGTGGCAGCAGTAGCCACTGGACCCGGTTTCAGCCCCGTTAGCGTGCGCTATACATGATAGTTAGCGTGCGCTAACTTCACAATTATTAAGATCAGCGGCAATTTAGATTCAGCGTTATTTTTCATTCTTTCCCTTTCCTTCCCTTCCTACGGGCGATTTTGGCGATTCAGAACAGATTATGAAGAGTAATCGGTGGAGTTCCCTTCCAGTCCGATTCTTGTGTCTCGAGCATATCACACCACCATCTAAACCCATCTCCATCGTCCAAATTCAAGGTAACTCCTCAGGAACCCTAACTTTGACGAATTTGGGGGGTTTTCGGGATTTTAGTGACTAGTTCCGGATTATTCAATTATGTTACGATATTCTCCACCAATTGTGATTAGTGAGTGATTCTTAATCCAAATTCCTTGATTTTAATCCGCGAATTATCAATACGGGGGGATTTTGCGTAAACCCTCGCCCGTATCAATTGATCGTCCATTGTCGTATTATGTAATCGGGGTTATGGGTGTATTCCGATCGGTTATTATTGTCCGTTGGGACTGAACTGTGTTGATCCTTCGTTTAGGAACCGTCGCTTTCCACCCGGACCGTTCGTAGTCGCGTTTCACTTCCGTTTCTTCAAGAATGTCTCAAAGGCAAGTACTTTACATTTGTTTACATGTTCTAGTATTTGAATTATGGCTGTATCATGGTTGTTGTGGATGGTTATGTGTATGTTCACCTAGGGATGGTCCGACGGGGCCTCTAGGGATACGTATTGCCGTGAGTGTGCGTATCATGAACTGTGGTTAGCCACCCAGGGATGTCCGACGGGGCTCTGTGGGGTACGGTGGCCGTGAGTCTCGTGCCAACGGTTAACTTTGAATTATGATTTGCTGGAGATAATGTGTTTTGTGTTTGTACATCATAAATATTCCAGAATATAAAATGTTTTCTAAAATGACTTTTTGGCGCATATATTCATCTGATTAGAATGTAGTTCAAATGGATTGTACTTGCACTAGCAGTTGTCGCTAACCCCTTAAATGGGGGAAATACTTTTTGTATTTAGTGCGATCGTGGGGATAAGCGAGCACCCGAGCTGTATGAGGATGATGGGCAAGCATGATATTGTCCAGTATTTAATTTCCGGAGTCATGTCCGTCGGTTATTATTGATGTCTGATTTTGGGATTATGTATTACAAAATTTGTTTAAGTACTCGAGTACTTCCGATTTGAATTTGTTAATGTTGTGTTCCCGTTTTGGGAAAATGGATTTGATGTCAGAATTTTATTTGTCGGTTATAGTCTTTTATTTAACTTGTCGTTTTATTTATGATGGTTAGTCGTTGTCGAATGTCCGGTTTTGGTACGTTAGCCTGGTGGATTCCACAGGGTGGGTTCCACGGCGCTGTAATATGCCCTGAACGTCTTGTGGGTGTTACAACAACGCGAATTAGGCTCTGTTCTTTTAGACTGAACGAATCTGAACTGAACTGAACTGAACTGAAATGAAATATATATTAAGAGTAAATAATAAAAAACATAATAATAACACTAATAATAATACAATAAATATTAAAAATAATAAATTTAATAAAATAATAAAAAATAATAATATATAGTATAATAATAATAGAATTAATTACAATCATATAACAATCATAATAATACTACTAATAAATATTCCCCAAATGTCCCAAATATCACCAAAGTATCAAATGTCACAAATACTAATGATAATAATAATAATAATTATAATAATAATAATAGTAATAATAATAATAAAGAAAATGCGGAAGGTGCTAAAAAATATGCCCCAAATGTCACAAAAGTATCAAATGTCAATTATTGTTTCCACTTTCGCACTACATAATTCCATAAGAATGCACAAACTTGGGATACCAATTATACAAAATGATGCAAATGGTCAAGGAAGAGCAGATCACTTATATTTGAAGACGATCGTAAAGAAGCCATGTCCAAGGTCCGAAATGCTTTAGCAAGACAAATTTGGTGAGTAAATTGAAAGGAGAGTGATCATGAAGACGACGACGAAGATGGCGTGGAAAAAAATGATGAGGGTTTTTAATAGTGATCACGATTGATGTTCTTTTGAGGTGTTTTAATTTTTTAATATTTTATAATGTAATCTTTGATGTAATGATATGCTCTTGAGCATTCTCATGACTACTGATGACTTTTAATTCTCACTAGCAACGGAGAATGTCAACTGATTATTCTTAGGACCACCGATGATTCTTGTAAATGCTTTTTTTTAAATGCCTATTATTACTAATACCACATTATTGTATTACAACAATATTAAGGATAATAATAACAATAACGATAATAATAATAGTACCAATGATAATAATGATAAATAATAATAATAATAATAGTAATCAACAATAATAATAAATATTATTATTATTATTATTAATAATAGTAAATATTAATAATAATAATAATAATAATCAACAACATCAACAATAATAATAATAACAATAATAATAATCAAGATTATTATTATTATTAAAAATTAATAATAATAATAGTAATAAGAAGAAGAACTAAGTAGGCTGAATGAGCATAGGCCAGATTGGTAGGCGAAAAACGGAAAAGAAGTCGAAAGAGCAGTGCTTCTTACCAACAAAAACAAAAATAACTTCTCAAATAAAGAGTATTTGTGGCTGAGTATGTTATATTTTTGGCCCAAATGAGGCTCAATTTATATCTCCAGTTACTAGGCCCATACCTATTATATGACCCCGCCCAGCCCATGGCAGCCCTTCCATCTGAAGCCGTCCGATCGATATATATTTTATACTCCCTCATCTGGACCATCCGTTCCCTCCCTTATAAACACCCCTAATCCTACTGAGGGTCCCTCATTTCGTCTGCCTCCCTCATTCTTCTCTTCCCTTCTTCTGGGCTATTCTCCATCCTCTCAGTCAAACCCTCCAACCACCGCTCACCCAATTTTCTTTCCGTAATCTCTGACTTCTACAATGGAATCTCGTGATACTTTCAATGACCCATTCCGGCCCTTGTTGATGAGGAGTACGAGAAAGAGACGGGAGATACAACCTAAGTGAATCGAGCGAAAGAAGCTTTCTTATTCTTCTTTGTGTGAGCCATTAGTAAGAGAGGTATGGGTTCGTGTGTTTCTGGTTGTTTGAAGGTGCTACCGGGCTTTGTGGCCGGCCGATGTTGGATCGGTGTTCTTCCTCAGCGGAGACGTGATTTTCGGTGTCAAGTTTGCTAGGATTTCGGAGATCTGGGCCGCTACATCTTGTTCCATAAATGGTGTTTCTTGATACCTTTTTCTTACAGGTTATTTGCTGTTCTTCGTGAATATTGTGTAGTTAATTTTTTTTATATATTATATATATTAGTCATATATATTGATACATATATAATATATATACGATTTGCGGAATATTCTATTATACATATACTATATATATTATATGAATTAGTTATATATTAATATATATATATATATATATATATATATATATATATATATATATATAAACGATCTGTTATTATTATTATTAATATTATATACATTATTAATATATAATCTGGATCTGTTCTTTTCGTCTGAACTGTTGTGCCTTGTTGAATGTCAGATTTATTCTGGACTTGAGTGGCTTGACTGGTGTTGATTGGATTACCGACCGAAAAAGATTTGTTCCATGTCCGGTTAAATTTCCTACCAATTTTAATTTAATATCGGTTTGTTAAAGTTGGCCTGTAATCCTTAAACCCTTCCTCGTAACATTCAATTCTATAGTAGTTATATTCATTAATCCACATTGTACTATTGATCCTTGTGTACGACTCGATACCTAACATTGGTATCGAAGCCGGTTTTTTCGAGTACCGGGTCCTACGTCCTCTTGGTGATACGGAATAACTCATCCGGGTTTCCGCTCAGGTATATCGGCTTGATCCTTTGCTTCTTTATTTACTGCCTTATTACCGCTGGTCACGGTTCTATCTCCGTGATTATTGTCTTTAGCTATTTGTTGAGTTGTGCCATTGCTTGCTGTTCCGCTTGCCACGGATTAGTTGTTGTGTTGACTGTGCAAATTCATTCTTTGTGGACTCTCATTTTTCCTGCTAATCAAAATCTAATCGAATTAAATCCTTAAGTCCAAAAGCACTAAATCTTGCACTGCCAGGACCGAAAGTGGCCCTCGGATCTTTGACAAGAGCTTGCCGATCCCGGTTTTAATCTAAACGGATTTTAATCTCAAATTTCAAATAGAGTTCCTGAAGTTGATTCTCATCAGTTTACTTTGCTCTGTGCTGTTTTTGAATCTTTGTAATTTTCGAATACTATGTAATATTATAGGTACTATCTCAACATCCAATATTGCATCTTTCTATGGTAAAGGTGCTTTCCAAATATGGCAACAAAAAATGAAGGGTATTCTTATACAACAAAAAATTTTCAAAGTCATTGATCAATTTTTTGCTGCCAATATTGCTAAGGGCTGAGGTAGATGAATTTTGCGTATTCGTTTATTATCTTAAACCTGTACGATTCTGTAATATGGAAAATTGGCAAACAAGATATTGCTAAGGCACTTTGGGAAAAAATAGAAGAGATTTACACCAAAACTTCCGTGCCTAACAAGCTGCTTTTTACTTGAAAAAAATTTCGGGACAAACTGGATATGTCAAAGGATATAAATGATAACCTGGATACTTTTACAAAATTAATCCAGGTTATCAAACAGACAGGTGATAAAGATATTGATGAATACACCTCGATTGTTCTTTTAAATGCCATCCCTGGTTCATATAGTGATGTTAAATTTGCTATTAAGTACGATAGAGATAAGGTGACTCTTGACACTGTTATAAATGGTTTGAAAAGTAAAGAGTTGGATTTAAAGAACAATAAGTGGAACAAAACTCTTGGCGATATTAAATTTGTGAGGGGAAGAACTCAAAATCGTTTTCAAAAACAGAAATCTTCCCCTAGCCAAATGTTAGGGTTGTATACTGCAAAACATACTTTATGCTTATATTACCTTATTTCTCTGTAACTACCTATGAGAATATTAATTACATTTAATAATATGTTTTGCATATTTATTCACGTTAAGGTTATGCAAATGAAATGTCTAATTATTTTATATTGTAGATAATGTGGTGTGTTGGTATCATACGGAAGATCATATTATTGGTGCCTTATAAAATAATATAATAGTTCATAACCTATATAATTATTAGACAAATTATGTGAAAGGTTGAGATTAGTTGGTTTCGACTATTAGCATGCATTAGCGTATTTGCATACATTGAACTGGATCGAAGTGAGATAGTATCTTTTGTATTGACTTTAGAAAAAACATAAATCTCCAATAATTATTATTTTTTAATTCTAAGTATATAATATTTAATTGTGTATTTATAATATTTATTGCTTTGATTTACCATGGGTGATAGTCAAAATGATTGACTCAATAAGCTTCGTATCTTGGGCAATAGTATTATTTATATGACAATTATTATTATTACTAGAAATCGTGTCCCGACTCGTGCGGGTTGATGATGTCCCCTTGAGGAGCTCGATAATGATTATTATATTAAATCATGCATGTGGATTTAATTCCGATATAATAATAAAGTTCGAGTGATACTACTCTTGGATAAGATATTAATTAATTAAAGCTGTTAGTAGCTTAAATTAATTAATGGACATTCGATATCTTAAATGCGGGAAATAATACATTTAAATAAGAAGCCCGATTTCATAAATTGAGATTTGGGTTGGAAGTGCAATATTAACTCTTTAGTGGACTAGGTTGATATTAATAGACTCAATATATTAGGAAAGGCCTAATATGAAAATTTGAGGTCTATTAGGAGTCCTTCCCTAATCCTCCTTAAGATCCCTAGAGTAGTCCATAACACCTATAAATGCAACTATAGGGGACGGCCGAAATAACTTCACCAAGCTTGAGAGTTCAATTTATTTTCTTGTGTTTAATTGTGGATCTTGACTTGCGTCTTTGATTCCACAATTTAGATAACACATTAATTTTCTAGGAGTGTTTACTAATATTAGAAAATAAAGGAAAAGAAATCGAGTGACATTAAGCCACAAGGGTTCGGCCAATCCAAGTTTGTTGTTCAAGAAAGTCCGGTAGATTGTTGCTCACACGACATCTGGATATAGGCGGAATATACTCTAGAAGATCTAAAGGTAGAAATACAAAGGAGATCAATTAAAAATTCGAAGACTTTGCTTCAAAGGTAATGTATTCTTAGATCTCTTAGATCTATATAAGAATGCTACGAATTATCATGGTTAGATGCGTAGATTAATATTATTCGTTTAAATTGCTTATTAATTTGTTTAATTAATTATTTGACGAGCCTAAATAGATCCGAGTCTTGAGGGCCGATTTTAGTAAATCCAAACTTGCCGTTTGCGCTGCATTTTATTTTCAACAATTGGTATCGGAGTCGGTTTTTAGGTTCCATTCAATTTAATTAATTTTGTGATTAATTGCTAGCAATTTAATTTTTTTTTCATATATTATGATCTTTGGAATATTTTTGCTAGAATTGTCTTGCAAGTGAATATGGTCCAATTATCATGGCTATATGATTTATTTTATTTTTTCGCGTTTTTGATAATTTGGCCTATTTTTTAGGCATGTATAAATTTTTCCCAAATTCCACGGGTAGAATATGATTTTATTTTTTCCTTGTAATTTTGTTGTAAATTCAATGTATTTTATTTTATGTAAAATTGTAATCGAGTTGGAGTACACAAAGTACGAAGGAAAAAAGAAGTCCCGCGCGAAATGGAGTCACAATCGGACGAACCGACCGGGACCAGAAAACTGTCGAGCAGTCCGACTGCGGGATCACGATCCAGACCGCGATCCAAGCTGCTGTTCGGGTCGGTTCGGGTCGTCCGGTGTAGGTTCCTATTTCGTTTTTCCGCCTTTCATTGCGTCCGTTGGTGCACAATTTTAAATTTGGAACTTTTCTTGTGCAATTAATTTTCCATGAAAAAGAAAGCTTCCAAATTTGGAAATTTTATGGGCCAACCGGGAAGAGGTGACGAGATGCTTGTCCGAAGTTTTTCTCGTTATTCAAAACGAGGAATAAAAGCCATGATAATTAGATTTAATTATCCAACTTATTTTATTGTTGGTTTTTATTGTTTGGATGTATTGCATGTATGGATGTATGCATGATATATTTCTTGCATGTTAGGACGAGAAAATTAAAAACCTTAAGTCTGGAATAACTAAGGCCCTGTTCTTTTGGACTTATTTTTTAGTTTTTCAGTTCAGTTCAGGTCCATTCAGTTCAGTTCAGCTCAGTTCTTCTTCTTCTTATTATTATTAGTAATCGTAATTATTATTATTGTTATTATTACTAATAATATTACTATTATCGTTGTTGTTGTTAATTACTATTTTTATTATTTACCATTATTATTATTATTATTATTATTATTATTATTATTATTTACCCTTAATATATATTTCAGTTCAGTTCAGTTCAGTTTAGTTCCATTCAGTTCAGTTCAGATCCATTCAGTTCAGTTCAGATTCATTCAGTCCAAAAGAACAGAGCCTAAGTGATTAAATTGATTATTTTTTAAATAAAATTAAATTGGCCTCCATAATTAATTTAAATTGTGAAATAATTAGCATGCGTTGACATTAGGGTCTTCCTCCATATTGGGTGTGCTAATTACAGGTTCACTAGTTTTAAATTTCAAATGAGAACAAAAGGTAAATATTATTTTTTTATGATAGGACTTCTCCATCTGTAGGACTATTATTTAAAAGATAATAGTTTAAGGTTGTTAAATTATGGTGTTCACTTAGGTGTACTAATTAATAAGCTTCCCATTAAAATCCATGTTAATTAATACATGGTCAAGAGGAACCAACTATTAATTTTATTTGTCATAACGTAAATTGACTAGATAGTAAAATTAAAGACGTAAAACTCTATTTGAAAAATGTGTATTTAAATGTCCACACGATCGTGGCTTGCATATGCGGGTTTTTTGAGGTATTGGTTGCTAGCATATATATTGTGTTTTGAGGTTTTCAATATATTTTGCTATGCATTATGTGATGAATGTTTTTAATTTTATCTCAGATGTCTTTCAATCCACTTGCTGTAATTCTCAAAGAAAACAAACTAGATGGTACTAACTTTGCTGATTGGAAACATAATCTTAATATTGTCCAGATTGCTGAAGAACACAAGTTTGTTCTAACTGAAGAATGCCCATTGGAGCCAGATGCGGATTTGACACCCGGTGAGGTGAAAGAATTCCGCAGATGGAAGAAATCTGATAAGATAGCTCGCTGTTGCATCTTGGCTTCTTTAGCAAATGTATTGCAGCATCAGAGTATGAGCACGGCCGCGGAAATGATGAAGAAGCTCGGCGAGATGTTTGGTCATCAGAATCGGGCGGTTAGGCAAAATATTATGACTGTAACACCCCAAAATTATTACGGGTAGTTACACGCCGTAGGACCCACCGGGGCCTACTAGGCTAACGTCATACACACATACCAGACAACAACGATAAAAATATACGATACAAAACATAAGTTAGGCCTCGACCGTGACCAAAATACGAGAGTTTAACACCGTTCCATCAAAGACACAAACATCACACGACATATTACAACAAGACCCATCACAACGTTAATTAATAAGACCAACACCGACATTATTAAATCAACTACTACTCGAGCTCTTAACATCCGTCCTGCCCGTCAGTTCTATGTGCACCACGTGTAGGCTCCTGAATCCCAAGAGTACCTGAAATGTACAAAACATTCCACCCCAACAAGGGGGTTAGGAACTACCGCTAGTGCAAGTACAATATCACAACAAATTTACTACACAAGAATTTCTAATTTATTTCAAAACTCAAAACAGTTCATTAATCATGATATTCCGGAATATCACATAGCAACTATCAGTAAAACACTCCGGCAATTCTCGTGACCCGGTCCGGCTGCAAGCCACCAAGTCCCTGTGTGCCCCGTCGAGCAATCCCCAGGTGAGAATGCCCCACTCAAAAGTAACCCTCGCGACCCGGTCCATCCGCTAAGCCACCAAGTCCTCGTGTGACCCCGTCGAGTCAATCCTCGGGTGAGAGTACCCCGTGAACAACCTCACAACACACAACCATCATAGTTTCATCACTGAAATGCATGTCATAAACTAGTGTAGTAAGGTACTTGCCTTGGTTCCTAAATACAGAGTGAACGACGAATGAAAAAGGCTTCGGTCCGGATTATCTCCAAATTCCGATCCTAACAATAGAGACTCAATCAACTACAATCCCGCTGAAAAACCAAGGATCATTCGAAGTTCTACCCTTAAGAACAATACACCGAACACTACGGGGGCATAAAAGGTTAAATTCGATCAATGAAGGAAAGACTAGGAATTAATCCATATAACCTCTAGGAAAACATGAAACCATGATTCCACAACCATAATCCACCATTAATCGAAGCAAAAATGATTGGAAAAGAGAATCATAGCCATAACCCTAAAATTTGACCGAGGGACAATATAACTCAATTTGGTGATGAAATGGTGGAAGAAAGATGATTGATTCGTGATATAATCTCCAATTCTGAGTTATAAGATGATTGAATGCAACACCCGAGTGAAATCGCCCAAAATCGCCCCCAAGGAGTGAAAAGCCGAGAGAAAATGTGGAAATGGGGGTCAAAACCCGTGTCTGTCCTATTTATACCCGAACGGAACACGCGCGACAAACGGCCCAACTATTGCCGTGTTTAGCGTCGTGTTGCGGGACAGTACGCGTACTTGTACGACACGGCGCATGGACACAGGGCAGAGTGTCACGGGTCCAGCGCCGTGTTGCGACAAACGGCGCATCACCCGCTGCAGGCACTCGCGTGGGTGTCTCGGCCATTTGCTAACGCACGAACACCAGGCGCAAGCGCTCGGCAGCACCCTTTGACAAACGGCGCAGAACACGGCGCAAATCCTTGGCCGTTTTCATCGACGTTTTGCACAGCTATGGCCAGAAAGTTCCTGGTCACTCGACGATGCAACCAAAACTGAGTAAATACGATAAAACCGTAACAGGACATGCCGACCCAACGGTCCGAGAAATCAACAATACATCAAAAATATCCAACAAATCGGAACGGTCCGAGACAAACAAACAAGAATAGCACAATATCAAAATAAACCGGAAAATAAAAGGTACAAGTATTACATTCTCTACTTCTAACAAAGAGTTTCGTCCCGAAACTATGATGTGAAAAACTCCGGATACTTCGACTTCATACTGCCCTCAGTTTCCCAGGTAGCTTCCTCCATTACATGTCTTGACCATTGTACCTTCACCAACGGGATAGTTTTACGTCTAAGTTGTTTCACTCGGCGCTCCAAGATCCGAATTGGTTTCTCTTCAAAGTTGACGTCAGAACCCAATGCAAACTCCCCGAAATCAATAATATGGCTAGGATCCGACACGTATTTCCTCAATTGCGAGACATGAAACACATTATGCACGTGACTTAACGACGGTGGGAGACCCAAACGATAGGCGAGATCCCCAACTCATTCTAAAATCTCAAAGGGTCCAATATACCTCGGACTAAGTTTACCCTCCCGACCAAAGCGGTAAACTCCCTGGGTCGGCGACACCTTCAGTAAAACGTGATTTCCAACCTCAAACTCCAATGGTCGGCGTCGCGTGTCGGCGTAGGACTTCTGTCGACTCTGAGCCATTAACGACCTATCACGAATCAGAGTAATCTTCTCTCTCGTCTCAACTACCAAATCTGGTTCCGTACCTAACAATTCAGATGCATCATCCCAACATAAAGGTGATGTGCACCTTCTTCCGTACATAGCCTCAAATGGTGCTATTTTAATCGAGGCGTGCCAATTGTTGTTGTATGTAAACTCAATCAACGACAAGTGCGACTCCCAATCATTTTTCCAGTCTAAATCATATGCTCTCAACATATCCTCTAACGTCTAAATCGTCCGCTCCGACTGTCCGTCCGTCTGAGGGTGGTAAGATATACTGAGCCTCAACTCAGTCCCTAAAACTTGATGAACAGCCTGCCAGAAATGTGATACGAACCGGCCATCTCGATCTGAAACAACACTCTTAGGAGTCCCATGTAACCTCACGATCTCTGCAATAAACACCCGAGCTAACATCTCTGGTCCCCAAGTATCCTTAATACCCAGAAAATGAGCAGATTTGGTTAGTCGATCGACAATGACCCAGATCATTTTCATTTCGGTCCGAGTCCTAGGCATACTGGTAATGAAATCCATAGAAATATCCTCACACTTCCACTCCAGGATAGGAAGTGGTCGTAACAGCCCTACGGGTCGCTGATGCTTGATCTTAACCTGTTGACAGGTCAAACACCTCGATACAAACTCGCTAACGTCCGTTTTCAAATTAATCCACCAGTAGTTACTCCTTACATCCTTGTACATTTTGCTCGTGCCTGGATGTATGGAATAAGGCGTATTGTGAGCTTCTCTCAGGATTTTCTGTCTCAACTCAAAATTACATGGTACATTCAACCTTCCACGAAACCTTAAAATCCCATCATCATGAATCACAAATCCAGGGGCTCTCCCCTTCTTTACGTCCTCCCTCAACTGGACTAGGAATGGGTCATCATACTGTTTCGCCTTGATATCATCAATCAAAGACGAAGTGATCTCTAAAGCACACAACTGACCCTGGACTCTCTGAACCCAAACTTCAATATTCTGACGAATCAAATCCTGCTGGATCCTGTTCTGAGGCGTAAGTACCTCCAACATTTGCAAAGCCATCGGCCTACGACTCAAAGCATCGGCCACTACATTCGCCTTACCCAGATGGTAAAGAATCTCAAGATCGTAATCTTTAATTAATTCCAGCCACCTACGCTGCCTCATGTTCAATTCCTTCTGACTGAAGATGTACTTCAGATTCTTGTGATCCGTGTAAATCTTACACGACGACCCATAGAGATAATGTCTCCAAATTTTTAGAGCGAAAACAACCGCAGCTAGCTCAGGAGTTGGCGCCGAATTCTGATGTTTAGTGAGCCTGGTGGCAACCTCACAATAGGCATCCTTGTGACCGGTCTGTCCGCACGTAAAGCATGTAGTAGGACAAAAGGGACACTCTCTGAATTGGTGACCCATTTGACTACAATTATAACATTGCCCTCTGCCAAATGCAGAAGACTGACCCGGTCGAAAACTTGGAGCACTATTAGCTTGATGAACCGACTTACCGATAGCATAATGAGAAGCCTGAGGTTTGCGAAATCCACTACCCTTGATTCGTGAAAAACCCCCAGTCGTCTTCGACTTCTTGTTCTCGGTACCCGACCCTGATGCAGAGATGACCATCTCAATAGCTAAGGCTCGATCCTGGTACTCTTTCAGAGTACCACATCGAAAACCTGCCATACCCTCTCGGATCCTGGGTTTCATACTCAACTCAAAGTAGCAGATCTTATCCGCTTCAGTCCTGACCTGCTCGCAAACATAACTCATTTGCTGATTATATGTAACAATGGCCTCAGTAATAGGTACATCTTGCGGAGTTGCAGTAAAGAAGTCCGCAATTCGTTACTCTTTAACTGGCCAAGGACAATACTCCTCTTCTACTGAAGCTTTAAACTCGGCCCAGGTGGCCACACGATCAGTAGGCCTAGCAGCTTCCCACCAGTCCGGGGCTTCCTTGTCAAGAAAGTACTGCGTAATAGGAACCCGTCTCTCATCTGGGCAAGCAATAGCATCGAAAATCTTGCCAAACTGGAACAACCAACCCTCCCATCCCAAAGTACCAGACGCACCGGAGAAACGGGGAGGCCGCATCTTCATCACTCCCTGAAGCCACTTAGTACCCCAACAACCTCATCTGTCGGCTAGTCATGGTGCCCGGCCTCATTTAGCTGAACTAACTATGCCGCTACTTGTTGAAGTATAGTAGATATGCCGGCATTCATATTAGGATCAGCTGACGGTTCTTGATTAACAGAAGGATCTGGCTGACCGTCATGGTTCAAAGAGTCGGTGTTTGGCACCGTACGGGGTGCCGAGCCAGATGCGGCACTAGAAGATGTATCAGACTCATAAACGGCACCATTTCTGCGGCCTCTACCACGTCCACGTCTGCCACGACCTCCTAACATGCTAAGATATAAAAGAGTTGAAATTGTCAGGACAGCTCACAAATCTAAGAATTCAAGTTTACATTACCACGAAAGCAATAAAGCGTAAGGAAAATTCAAGAAGTCTTACTACCACGGGTCACACGGTTCGACAGCAGCACAAGATGTTAAGCTCGATCAGTTTTACACGACTCTAAGGACCTGACAGACCCAATAACCAATGGCCTAGGTATCCCCGAACCTAGGCTCTGATACCATAAATGTAACACCCCAAAATCATTACGAGTAGTTACACGCCGTAGGACCCATCGAGACCAACTAGGCTGACGTCACACACACATACCAGACAACAACGATAAAAATATACAATACAAAACATAAGTTAGGCCTCGACCGCGATCAAAATATGAGAGTTTAACACCGTTCCATCAAAGACACAAACATCGCACGACATATTACAACAAGACCCATCACAACGTTAATTAATAAGACCAACACCGACATTATTAAAACAACTACTGACTCGAGCTCTTAACATTCGTCCTGCCCATCAGTTCCATGTGCACCACGTGTAGGCTCCTGAATACCGAGAGTACATGAATTGTACAAAACATTCCACCCCAACGAGGGGGTTAGCAACTACCGCTAGTGTAAGTACAATACCACAACAAATTTACTACACAAGCATTTCTAATTTATTTCAAAACTCAAAATACTTCATTAATCATGATATTCCGGAATATCACACAGCAACCATCAGTAAAACACTCCGGCAATTCTCGTGACCCGGTCCGGCTGCACGCCACCAAGTCCCCGTGTGCCCCGTCGAGCAATCCCCAGGTTAGAATGCCCCACTCGAAAGTAACCCTCGCGACCCGGTCCAGCCGCTAAGCCACCAAGTACCCGTGTGACCCCGTCGAGTCAATCCTCGGGTGAGAGTACCCCGAGAACAACCTCACAACACACAACCATCATAGTTTCATCACCGAAATGCATGTCATAAACTAGTGTAATAAGGTACTTGCCTTGGTTCCTAAAATGCGGAGTGAACGACAAACGAGAAAGGCTTCGGTCCGGATTATCTCCAAATTACGATCCTAACAACAATAGATACTCAATCAACTACAATCGCACTGAAAACCAAGGATCATTCGAAGTTCTACCCTTAGGAACAATATACCAAACACTACGGGGGCATAAAAGGTTAAATTCGATCAACGAAGGAAAGACTTGGAATTAATCCATAAAACCTCTAGGAAAACATGAAACCATGATTACACAACCATTATCCACCATTAATCGAAGCAAAAACGATTGAAAAAACGAATCATAGCCATAACCCTAAAATTTGATAGAGGGTCAATTTGGTGATGAAATGGTGGAAGGAAGATGATTGATTCGTGATATAATCTCCAATTCTGAGTTATAGATGATTGAATGCACCACCCGAGTGAATTCGCCCGAAATCTGTAACACCCCCAAACCACTTGGGAATATTACAGCGCCGCAGACCCTCTCCATGAGGATCCACCAGGCTAAATACGAAAACAATACATCACATTTTAAGCCGATATGGCTAAATAATGAACCATTAGACCGATTTGGTCTTTTACCAAAAATTTTTACATCGAACATACAAAACTCCTTTTTCTAACTCGTACCCACGCAGGGGTTAGGATACATTAATACTTCCCAAAAATTGGAAAATACCCCAACAAAAAGACAAAACAATAAGACTTCACCAAATACCCAACATGGCCTTCATGTGATTAGCATCGTCGTCTTCCATCATCCTTCGTCCGATCCCGTGATTCGCTCCCGGAACTGCAAGTACACGGACGCAATCTGACATCCACCCCGAATACTCGGGGGTTAGCAAAACTCCACTGTTTTGCTAGTGCAAGTATAAAGTGCAAATACGAGCTATACACAACATATTCCAAGAATATAAAACTTGATTAATTCCACAATTCAACCCAATGAAGATTTCCCGAGATATTTCATTGAATAAAATAGTTCAAACCATGAAAAATTGGAATGAGACACGCAGGCTCTTTGAAAACCATTTAAAAAGTCTCGGGAGTTTTAGAAAGACATTTCTGGGCTAATAAATCTTTAACTCGACAAACCACATAGGGACACGGGCCAAAGAATTGTTTTTGCTCAAAGATACCAATCTGGTCACAAACACAGGGTCCACGACCCAAATCATCCATATCCCATACTCGAGTGAATAACACAATGGTCCCACTCGATACATAATCAAACCACAATGTACGGAAACAATCACAGGGCCTGTATCCTTATGCCAAAAATATCGCAACCATGAAACAAATAATATACGACGCTTATACCGGTGCCATTTTAGCCAAGTACCAAGACCTTACATATGATGTATCTCACTTTGGGAATTTGCATATGTGATACTCCGGACATATCACAATTATCGAAAACAACATCGTGCCATATTCATCATCACAAAACAACCTCCCGAGCTATACTGGCCCTGTACCTCTCAAGCAAGATACACACCCCAGAGACACCTCGTCAGGCCCTCCCTGGTGTATAGCCCACCGAGTGATCCGTAGGGATACGCAGCCTACCGGACCCCAGGGGACCCTCACTGGTTTTACTCGGTTCACACACTCTCAGTAACCACATGGCACAAACCACATTTTCTGAAATTACCACTTTCATGAAATCACGATTCAAAAACATATTCCCCCGAAGTACTTCAAATGTAAATCAAGGTACTTGCTAGGAATGGCCACAACATCCGACACATACTCACATCACACATCATCACAAACTCATCAATAGTACACACGTCCACACATATATACACACTTCTTGTCAGAAAGACATAACCTTAAGTCCACTATCAACATAATCACGCACAACGATACCAAACGTAAAGAAGATATTCCAAAACACACCACTAGTACATATCTTCAGAACCACATAATCGTTCACAAACACATAAGTAGATTTTATAGAAGACCTTTATCGAGAATATACCGATTCTTTTATAAGTTCATTAAAAATAATTCAATTGCACACTTAGTCAATTACCGACTATAACCACTACGAAATATGAAGTGTATAGGCAAGATACTTGCCTCAATAATTGATATTGGACACTCCGACGAACGTCTCTTAACCGGAAGACTTCTAATGCTCACAACTCTCCGGCGGAAACGACGGTAACACCACCGATCGGAAAACGGCGAACGGAAGGATTCCGACTCGAGTTCTTCGCAAGGAACCTGACCCCAACATCATACCATGAATAAATTGACGATCGAACGAGGAAGAATAATCGTAGAACGCCCGAATCCCCTTTGTGACATTTTATCGAACACTTTCAAGGTGTCGATTAGAAACTCAATAAAACGACGAATCCTCGGCAATCCAACCGTGGAAAAACAAGGGATTCGATATAAAACAACTTAATAATCATCAATCCATCACTATTCTAAGTTATAACGAATCAAATGGGCGAAATCAACAAAATCCCCAATTTTTCCCAAAACTAGGATTTTAGGATAACTAACCTTGATTCGCTGGATTGAAGGATGTTATGGAGTGATTAATCGATGTTATAAGCTTCCAAACTTCGTGGATTAGTTGTATAACAACATGCCTTCGTCACCTCCAAGACTCGGTAGCGTACGAAAGGAAGGAAATGAAAAATGAGTGCAAGCAGGATCGCTCGGTCATATTTATCTTGGTGCACTAGCGTGCGCTAGGCTGCAGAGCTAGCGTGCGCTAGCGGCGGTCATGGTCGAGAATGTTCGGCGGGCCCGCCATCATGCGGCCGAACACGTGCGCTGTCGGCCCGACCACAATCCGAGAGACTTCTGGCTCGGCGGTAAGCGTCAACCTTCCGGCCAGTAGCGTGCTGCCGGCCGGCCCGTAGCGTCTGCGATGTCCGGCGATGGCGTGCGCTACCCGCCGATCTTCCCGATCGTAACCTTTCTGCCCTTACTGCCTCGGCCGACTAGCGCGCGCAGCCAACCGGCCATAGCGTGCGCTGCCTCCTGGCCGTAGCGTGCGCTACTTTCCGGCCGTAGCGTGCGCTACGCCGGTTCCTGTCGCAACCGCCCGACCAGTGCCTGCACTCGTCCGGCCAGTGCCTGCAGCCGTCCGGCCACCGTCCCCAACCGTCCGGCCAGTGTCCGACCACCATGATTCGACGACTCGATTTTCCGAAATCGCACGGAACGAACACGACAAAATACTCGGGGACAACGTCATCGGTCCGAAATGAAAACAACGGATAACAAATCATCACCTACGGTCTTAAACGCCAAAATCAGTTGTCGAGAAAATAATACCGGAACTCGACAACCGGGAAATATCCGAAAAAAAATCCAAAATAACCGGAACGGAAATCGTGGGTATTACATTCTACCCCCCTAAAAATAAGTTTCGTCCCGAAACTTAAAACAAAAGCAAGACGACTCTCGACAACACACCAGAACTCCAGGCAGTATAAAGCCACTACGATCCGATTCAATACGCAAGAATTCTTACGAAAAGCAACGAGCATGAATCACTGCGTTTGATAAAACCGAGCAATACAAAAATCGAATCACGATTCCAACGCTGAAAGGTATGAAATTCCAATAACTCATAGATTTGGAAGATCAAATACGAAGACAATTTCCCAACACTTATGGAAATCGCAAAATGGCCCAGATGTTCAATAATCACGGTTTCGAGGTCAAACGATAATGATTGGACAACGACGAACGAATAGCAATGATCGAACAACAACGATAACCTTTGAAGTCCATACCTCAAATCAAGACATCAATAACTTGTAGGAAGCACGAGGTGTTAGTTTCGAACACGGTTCACCAGAAATCGATCCGAACTTGGAAAGATCTCAACGATATGCACATCAATTTGGAACAATATCAGAACTCGCTCGAATGACAAATGTGAGAAACAACACAAGGTCAGAAGCATTAACGAACACAATCGCCTCAATACGATCGAACGAAACGGAAACGAGAAAAAAAGTGTGGGTATTACATCATATCACCTTTAAAAGAGGTTTCGTCCCCGAAACCTAAACAACGAAAACGAATATCAACCTTTAAAAGAGGTTTGAATATCAACCTTCCCGGCCATATCCTCTTGGTCCCGCATCTAGTCTCCATAACCAACTGTACCGCGGTCACGGTCGCGTCCGCTGTCCCTCGGCATACTAAGCGGATTCTCACTCAATACAATTGCACCACTTCGCAAAAACAAATATGCTAAAGTACCAACTTAGCATGACATATCACATAAGGTAACCAATAACAACTCGGAAAGAAAATCCAGGAGGTATCCCTTTAAAGAAAATCTTTTGAAAATCATTGGATTTGTATGTTATTCAAAATAAACTTTAAAAGTACTTTTGGTACTTTTGCATCACCTCGGGTTTTTGAAAAAAATTTATTTTATGATGTGAAAGATTTTTTGAAAATCATGTACTCGAATTATTCGAAAATACAATAGTACGTTAAAGTCATTTCTGAAAATTCTCCCAACACTACACAAGAATCAACGACGGTAACATTTTACAAAATGTTCAAGGTATTTTAAAACAACTCTTTCAACACCGTCGAGGTTTTATTTTGAGAATCCTAGGCCGGCTTGCAAATTTCAAACAATTTCCAAAGTTCATACAAAGTCGCCGGCTTAATCACACGTCAAATTAGTTTCAAAAATTGATTTCCGCAACTTGCACAAACTTATGAAAGTTTTAGGAAAACACTTCGAACACACACACATAGCAGACATAATTTATCAACTCACCGAACAAAATCAATTATCACTTAGCGCGAATGAAAGGTCACAACACTTGTCCACATAAAACGGTTGTCATCACTAGACAACGCATATAGAATACAGTCACAGACGACTGACTGTAGAAAGTTAGACCTAACGGCTAAAATGCGGTTCCACATCCTCTGTCCCAGCTAATTAACACACACTACAACAATTATTTAGCGTGCGCTATTCATGCCACATTAGCGCGCGCTAGCCTTGTACTTAGCGTGCGCTAACAGCTCAAATTCAGCACGTGATTACGAACATATATACGACATTACTAAAATCAATGGTCACAAATGAACAACAACACGTTCAAGTCCCAAAGCCATTGATTCGACACTTCATGAGAAACCATCAAAAGACAATTGTTATTCAAAAACCGAAATCTCACCTCTTATGAAAGAGAGCTATCACAATGCCCACAAATCGAACGACCCAGCATTCACATCATAGTTTTAATTTAAAACTGGCAACACTGCCCGAACAATAAGAACATCATCACATATTTGCCGACTAACGGTCATAAAACCGATAAATTGAAAACGAGAGTCACGTCTTGTCTACATTTTGTAGACTTCGCTTGAGTTCAAAAATCGTGTTTTAAAAACTTATAATACAAGATGAAAATAAAATATCGGTAGTTTGAATTCTAAAAAAAAATTTCGGCCCTCAGGTCATTATACAAAAATCAACTTTTTCCTCCCTTTGGAGGATGTTTTAAAACAAATATACGTGACTCCCCAAAAACATGTAAAGTTTTAAAATATCAAAGTGATGAATCTTTCTTTGCGTAACCACACCAAGGCTATTACTCTTGTAAAAACGACTTATATCAGGATGTGTGTATAACTACATATATGTTGGCACCACTTCCATTCTAGCATATACGAGGATCAAACAACATAGGCCACATAATCACAAATCACCTTTAAACTCCACGTCATAACACAAAATCATACAAGCTCGTATATCACAAGGCACAATATAGTAGGGAGACTTACATCCACAGGTCGCACGAAGATGATGGCTGCACCTCGATACTAATCACGGCCGACATCACAGACGACGCGTCGCGACACGACTTAGACAGACACAATCTGACAGAACAAGACACGACAATACTCGACTGGACCCGATAGCCTAGGTTTCCGCAACCTAAGCTCTGATACCATATTCTGTAACACCCCCAAACCACTTGGGAATATTACAGCGCCGCAGACCCTCTCCATGAGGATCCACCAGGCTAAATACGAAAACAATACATCACATTTTAAGCCGATATGGCTAAATAATGAACCATTAGACCGATTTGGTCTTTTACCAAAAATTTTTACATCGAACATACAAAACTCCTTTTTCTAACTCGTACCCACGCAGGGGTTAGGATACATTAATACTTCCCAAAAATTGGAAAATACCCCAACAAAAAGACAAAACAATAAGACTTCACCAAATACCCAACATGGCCTTCATGTGATTAGCATCGTCGTCTTCCATCATCCTTCGTACCGATCCTGTGATTCGCTCCCCAGCAACCTGCAAGTACCTGGACGCAATACAGACATCCACCCCCCGAATACTCGGGGGTTAGCAAAACTCCACTGTTTTGCTAGTGCAAGTATAAAGTGCAAATACGAGCTATACACAACATATTCCAAGAATATAAAACTTGATTAATTCCACAATTCAACCCAATGAAGATTTCCCGAGATATTTCATTGAATAAAATAGTTCAAACCATGAAAAATTGGAATGAGACACGCAGGCTCTTTGAAAACCATTTAAAAAGTCTCGGGAGTTTTAGAAAGACATTTCTGGGCTAATAAATCTTTAACTCGACAAACCAGATAGGGACACGGGCCAAAGAATTGTTTTTGCTCAAAGATACCAATCTGGTCACAAACACAGGGTCCACGACCCAAATCATCCATATCCCATACTCGAGTGAATAACACAATGGTCCCACTCGATACATAATCAAACCACAATGTACGGAAACAATCACAGGGCCCGTATCCTTATGCCAAAAATATCGCAACCATGAAACAAATAATATACGACGCTTATACCGGTGCCATTTTAGCCAAGTACCAAGACCTTACATATGATGTATCTCACTTTGGGAATTTGCATATGTGATACTCCAGACATTTCACAATTATCGAAAACAACATCGTGCCATATTCATCATCACAAAACAACCTCCCGAGCTATACTGGCCCTGTACCTCTCAAGCAAGATACACACCCCAGAGACACCTCGTCAGGCCCTCCCTGGTGTATAGCCCACCGAGTGATCCGTAGGGATACGCAGCCTACCGGACCCCAGGGGACCCTCACTGGTTTTACTCGGTTCACACACTCTCAGTAACCACATGGCACAAACCACATTTTCTGAAATTACCACTTTCATGAAATCACGATTCAAAAACATATTCCCCCGAAGTACTTCAAATGTAAATCAAGGTACTTGCTAGGAATGGCCACAACATCCGACACATACTCACATCACATATCATCAAAAACTCATCAATAGTACAGACGTCCACACATATATACACACTTCTTGTCAGAAAGACATAACCTTAAGTCCACTATCAACATAATCACGCACAACGATACCAAACGTAAAGAAGATATTCCAAAACACACCACTAGTACATATCCTCAGAACCACACAATCGTTCACAAACACATAAGTAGATTTTATAGAAGACCTTTATCGAGAATATACCGATTCTTTTATAAGTTCATTAAAAATAATTCAATTGCACACTTAGTCAATTACCGACTATAACCACTACGAAATATGAAGTGTATAGGCAAGATACTTGCCTCAATAATTGATACTGGACACTCCGACGAACGTCTCTTAACCGGAAGACTTCTAATGCTCACAACTCTCCGTGAACGCAGCGGTAACACCACCGATCGGAAAACGGCGAACGGAAGGATTCCGACTCGAGTTCTTCGCAAGGAACCTGACCCCAACATCATACCATGAATAAATTGACGATCGAACGAGGAAGAATAATCGTAGAACGCCCGAATCCCCTTTGTGACATTTTATCGAACACTTTCAAGGTGTCGATTAGAAACTCAATAAAACGACGAATCCTCGACAATCCAACCGTGGAAAAACAAGGGATTCGATATAAAACAACTTAATAATCATCAATCCATCACTATTCTAAGTTATAACGAATCAAATGGGCGAAATCAACAAAATCCCCAATTTTTCCCAAAACTAGGATTTTAGGAAAACTAACCTTGATTCGCTGGATTGAAGGATGTTATGGAGTGATTAATCGATGTTATAAGCTTCCAAACTTCGTGGATTTGTTGTATAACAACATGCCTTCGTCACCTCCAAGACTCGGTAGCGTACGAAAGGAAGGAAATGAAAAATGAGTGCAAGCAGATCGCTTTCGGTCATATTTATCTCGGTGCGGCCTAGCGTGCGCTAGGCTGCAGAGCTAGCGTGCGCTAGCGGCGGTCATGGTCGAGAATGTTGGCCGGGCCCGCCATCATGCGGCCCGAACACGTGCGGCTGTCGGCCCGACCACAATCCAGACTTCTGGCTCGGCGGTAAGCGTCTTAACCTTGGCCAGTGGCGTGTGCTCTGGCCAGCCGGCGTGCGCTCACCGGCGGCCGTGCGTCTTGATGTCCGGCGATGGCGTGCGCTACTGCCGATCTTCGATCGAGAACCTTTCGCCTTACGCCTCGGCCGACTAGCGCGCGCAGCCAACCGGCCATAGCGTGCGCACCCTCCCGGCCGTAGCGTGCGCTACTTTCCGGACGTGGCGTGCGCTACGCGGTTCTGTCGCAACCGCCCGACCCGGTGCACACTCGTCCGGCGATGCAGCGGCCGTCCGCCACCGTCCCCAACCGTCCGGCCAGTGTCCGACCACCATGATTCGACGACTCGATTTTCCGAAATCGCACGGAACGAACACGACAAAATACTCGGGGACAACGTCATCGGTCCGAAATGAAAACAACGGATAACAAATCATCACCTACGGTCTTAAACGCCAAAATCAGTTGTCGAGAAAATAATACTGGAACTCGACAACCGGGAAATATCCGAAAAAAAATCCAAAATAACCGGAACGGAAATCGTGGGTATTACAAAATCAACCCCAAGGAGTGAAAAGCCGGGAGAAAATGTGGAAATGGGGGTCAAAACCCGTGTCTGTCCTATTTATACCCGGACGGAACACGGCGCAACAAACGACCCAATTATCGCCGTGTTGCGGGACAGTACGCGTACCTGTACGACACGTCGCACGGACATGGGGCAGAGTGTCGCGGGTCTAGCGCTGTGTTGCGACAAATGGCGCATCACCCGTGGCAGGCACTTGCGCGGGTGTCTCGGCCATTTTCTAAACACGCGAACACCCGGCGCAAGCGCTCGGCAGTGCCGTTAGACAAACGACACAGAACAAGGCGCAAATCCTTGGCCGTTTTTGAAGAGATAAATTCACCACTAGAATGGGGGGGTTGAATAGTGGTAATGCGGAATATCAAACTTTCTCGCGAATAAAAGAAAATTGTGCGGAAAGTAAAAGACTCAAAGATTTATAGAGGTTCGGCAACTTGCCTACGTCCTCTCTCCGACTTCTTTTTCTATTGGCTCAAGAACAACCACACACTTGTCTCGTCTTCGATCGGTCCGAGTACAACAACCGTTACAACCGCTTGTCTTCTATTGGTCTAAGCACAACCACTCTCAAAATAAACTTTGTGTATCTAGTGTTCTATCGGAACTAGATAATCCTTACTTACGAATATTGAAGTGTAATCCTAACAATGCCGGATCAAAGATCCTAATAACACCGGATTAGTGACTCTTAATTCGTTTCTCTAACGCTCTTGTATGAGTGATGCAACACTCACAACCAAATGAAAGAATACAAAGTATAATAAATATTACAAGGTGTATCACTCTTTGTATCTTTTTCCTCACAACTTAGAATACAATAATAGATAGAAATCTGAGCTCAAGAATGCTTTGAATGCTTGTATACTTGGATGCTTGAAGTTGTGTATGAGATACCCAAGTCCTATGGGTATTTATAGTGTCAAGTTCTTCTTCATATATTGAAAAATGTATTATTAGCGTGCGCTAATAATGTAATATCCGCAATTTCGAATTTCGGTAATTTTCTTTTTTTCGGCGGAAGTCCATTTTGACGACTCGCTCATGACCGTTTCGTCATTTCGAGAATGATTAATTCTGCACTTTTTGTCATCCGAGTTCGTTTTGGTGTTGTTTTGTTGAGTTCCGTGTCTTTTGGCGACTTTTCCGCACTTGAGCTCGATTCTTGCGAATCTCGTCTGAAACTGTTGTTTCGAGTTTCTCGTAAGTTCATTTAATGTTATTATTCATGTTGCGAGCTTTGGTTCGGTGTTTCGATCATGTATCGTGTATTTCGAACGTTTTGGGCTATTTTTGTAATTTCCCAAAGTTTGGGGTAATTACTTCCGTTGTCGAATTCCGACACTTCGGGTGGTCGGAATCATGTGTTCTCTTAGCGCTTGGATTCGTCTTTGCGAGTACTTCGTAACCGTATCTCCGATTTTTACTCAGGTTCGGGTTTCGGGGTCGTCCGGGCCGTCGGAGTGGCCACGGCCGAGTCACAGCCGGGCGAGGGCTTTGGCCGAGTTACGGCCGTAAGGTGCCGGTTACGGCCGTAATGTGTGCCAGTTACGGCCGTAAGTGTGATCGGGTACGGCCGTACGGGCGCTGGGCATCTTCCGGACGAAGTCCGGTTGATTTTTTGACGAATGCCGGTTACGGCCGTATGGCCTGCCGAGTACGGCCGTAAGGGCCGAGTTACGGCCGTAAGGCACTACCGGTTACGACCGTAACCCTGCCGGCTATATATAGCCCGGCTCGGCAGGACCGTTTTTCTCACTTTTTACTCGTTTTTCTTCCTTTTTCGGCGGCTGGCGACGGGAGGCTCGGGAAATCGAGTTCTTGGCCGATTCTAATCATTTCCAAGATATTTTGGAAGATCCTTGTTGATTATATCAGCATCTAATCCGTGTGTTTCGTCGAATCAAGGTATATTTCTTGATTTTTCTTCAAGTTGACTTTTCGGAGAAATTGTTCTTATTTTCGATTCTAGGCCGATTTTGATACATCGGTTGGTGTAGTATGATGTTATTAATCGTGTTCTATGGGTTGTATATCCATATTTCGAGTTTGTTCAACTCGATTAGTGATTCGAGTGTTCTTGGGAGTTATCGAACATTGAGTGTTTGATTAAATGTCCCAATGAGTTTCCCTTCGATAGTTGTTGGGATTTCCGTTGTTTTTTGCCTCGATTCTCATTGTAATCATGTTTTATTGTTCCTTCCGGAGGATTATAGGTGCTCGAGGATTTCCGAGTTGAATCTCGTTGGTGTTTGATGATTCGTGTGGTGTTATTCCGTCGTAATTTCGATGCTATCGCGTTCTAGATAGTGTTCGGGAATTTGAGGGCTACCCAGCCGTATCCGTTCATTTTTCCATTGCTGGTGATATCGAGGCAAGTACCTTGCCCATACTATTCTTGTTTTATGGATATGATAATTAGTGATCGTCTAAATGTGGTTGTTTGGTCGTTTGAATTGAACTTTGAAAAGATTCGGTTTAGCCTTGTTAAAGGCTTGCTTTCAAAACGCGTGTGTTTTGTGAATGGTGTGTCTTGTAAATGACTATGTGAATCCTATGGATATATTTGGTGTTGATGATGCACTTGGTATTTGCGTGTGGACGTAAATTATTTCATTTCGGTGCGTTGTGGTTTGACGTGGTGTTTTGCTAAGTGTTTGATGCCTCTGAGTGAATTGTTTGGATATCTTTGTTGCATTGTGTTATTTGTGTGAATGTGTGGATATGGTTAAAGGTCTACGGTGACACATGGCACGTGATCATGTGGTCAGGATGCAACAAGTGATTGATCCAACCGTGAGAGCCTGAGATAATCTACGGTGGCACATGGCATGGGATCATGTGGCCAGGATGCAACAAGAGATTGATCCAACCGTGAGATGTGTGTGATTTGTTTCGCTAGCCAGCTCGGGAGGGTCCTCCAAGGCCTCGGGCGGGATCAATGGTATTACCCTATTCCCAAGGCGATGCGCATGCGCGATTATGTTTTGTTGATTTTTATGTTCGTCGAGGACACGTGATGTTGGGCTATGGCCCTGTGAATTATTGTCGGTTTTCTATTTGTGAAAACAAAACCTTTGGGCTCTGACCCTGTTGATTTTTGGAAAGATAAGAATTTGATAATCCTAAGTTGTTTTCTATCAAAACTCTCGATGGCATTTAAACGGTTTTATAAATTGCTTTTCCTTGATTTGTGACCTTTCGGTTTTAGAATATTTTACCAAACTCTTGCCTCGAGAAGTGCTTTTCGTTACGTTTGGATTTTTGAGGATCCCTGGTTATTGTTATTCGTGGAATGTGAATTGTATGGCTCGTATTTGCACTTTGTTCTTGCACTAGCAAAACAGTGGAGTTTTGCTAACCCCCGAGTATTCGGGGGGTGGATGTCTATTTTTGCATTCAGGTTTTGGAGCATAGCACAGGGTCGACACGAAGGATGATGAAAGATAAACGATACTAATCACACGAGGATCCGTTGATGTCGTATTGGTCTAGTTGTATTTTCTTTTCCGCTGCAGTATCTTTTCCCCGTTGTACGGGAGTTTATTGTATTTTGACCCCTGCGTGGGTATGTGTTTGGAATTGAGTTGTATGTTATTATTGAAAGACCAAGTCGGTCTACTGAGCCATTTTAGCCTTAAAGGCGATGTTTAGATGTTTGATTTTAGTTATCAGCCTGGTAGATCCTCGAGGAGAGGGTCTACGGCGTGTAATATCCCTGAGTGGATTGGGGGTGTTACATAAATGGTATCAGAGCTTAGGTTGTGGAAACCTAGGCTGTCGGGTCAGTAGTGTCTGTTGAGTTTTGTTTCGTCGGATTTTATCTGACAGAGTCGTGTCGCGACGCGTCGTCTACGTTTGTTGGTCGTGATTAGTATCGTGGGCGATCATCATCTTCGTGCGACCTGTGGATGTAAGTCTCCCTTCTTTGTATTGTGCCTCGTGTGACACGAGCTATTTGTTTGATTTTGTATTAAGTGACGGAATCCTCTTATGGATTTTGATTTCTTGATACGTGATTATTTGACTCTCATATTTCGTTCATGTGAGGAGTAGTGTTGCTGGATTGTGTATGTTGGACTGTATTTCTTTTATCCGCTGCGTGAGTTCTTTTGTAATGGCTTTCGGTATTTTACCGACTAAGTTTTATTTCGAAAACCGACTCCTTTAACCGAGTTGTTGGCCTTGACCGTTTTGACGGTAGTTGGGTGTTTTCAAATGATTTTGTGAGTTTTGATAAGTACTACCATCATCGACCTTTTTGGACGTTTTTGTAATTGGTTTTTAGCCTGGTGGGTTCCGGCGCGGGACCCACGGCGCTATAAAGTTTTGTGTAATTACCTGAAATTTTTGGGCATTCTAGCCCATTGAATTATCTTGGAAAACCTTGAGTATCTTAGAAAATAAATTTCGAGACGTACTTTTAAAATGAATTATTTTCTCGTGGTACATCCAAGGTGCCACAATATGTTTCAAAATTCTTCTACCTCGAGGACCCAAAAATGTTTTGAGATATTTTCAATGTTTTATAAACACTTTTACTTAAACCCGAGGGTCGAATATTTTGAAAGTTTTTTACTAAGAGAAGGTGTCCTCATTTTTGTTCAAACGCAAGATGATTTTCAAAGTCTCGAAAATGATGTTGTTCAACTTTTTGTAAAATGATACTCAAGATCAACTGGTGTTTCCAAATTGTTTTCAAAAGGTGGTTTTCGTTTTTAAAGACCTATCATTCCTGTTTGCGGACCGTAAATGCATGTATGGTTTTCGAACTTTCGTTACGGTGTTAATCCCAATTTGTGATTGAATTGGTGGCGTGAGCGTTGAGTCGTTACCACGCATATGTTTTGTTAACCCTTTGTGGGAGGTGTGATGACGATCTTTAATGTTGTCATTTCATGGTGGCTTGCGTGTTATCGCACCTGTGTGAGCTGTTAAAGCTTGGGTTTGTGCGTTTATGCACATGGGTGATTGTTTCATGAGGTTTGTGATTATGTGCTGGTTATTGTTCGGGCCGTTAAGGTCTCCGAACGATGCCGTCGTTGCTGTTATATTCATGTGTGTGTTGCCTTGCGATGGTAATCGTTGTATGTGTTATGTGTTATGATTTTACATTGTCTTTGAATGGTTATTTATTCGGTATGCCGAGGGGCCGAGGTCGTGGTCGTGGCGACCGGATGCGTGATCGGGATCATGCTGCCGGTGATGGTATTGGTATTGGTGTTGCTACTATTTTGCGGCAGGTAGCCACTCGGATGACTCGATTGACTCAGGCGATTCGGCGTGTTACAGATGTGACCCAAGACTGCTGGTGCAAATCAGCGCTTCGAGAAGTGGTTCGTATGAATCCCCCTCGTTTAGTCTTGCGGATGCATTAGGTCAGGATGGTTGGCTTTTCCAGTTGGAAAAGATATTCGAGGTAGTTGATTGTCGGAAGAACGTAAGGTACCGGTCGCTCGGTATCTTCTCGACAAAGATGCCGCTAAATGTGGGAGGCTATTAAGCCTCGAGATCGCGTTGTCACGTGGGCAGAGTTCCAGAAATTCATGAGAGATGAGTTTTGTCCGGAACCGATCAGAAATCAGAGGATTAATGAATTCTTTTCGGCGAAACCGCAGGATGTACCGCTGTCTCAAGCTATTATTGATTTTAGCAAACAGCTCGGCTATGTGCAGAATCAAGTAAGGACAGAGGAGGACAAGATTTGTCATTTTAGTAGGCCGATGAAGCTGGAGATTCGTCAGTACATGGCAGGTCTCGCTTGTACTTCCTTGAGAGATTATCAGAATAGGGCGTTAGCCTATGAGCTATCCAGATTATCGACCGAGAGTATGTATGACTCGAAGAAACAGAAAACCGTTGGGAACTTTTCAGGAAATCAGGGGAGTGGCCCCCTTCAGGTTGGGACTTTGTTTCGTCATCCCAAAATGGTTCCTAGATCACGTGATCAGAGGAGTAGTACCCCTGCAGTGAGTAATGTGAGCACTTCAAAGAAATGTTATAACTGTAGTCGAGCGGGCCATACTGCGAAGAATTGTCGTTCACCGTTAGTCAGCTGTTTCGAGTGTGGCCAGGTGGGTCACCGATCCGTACATTGCGAGACGGTATCTGAGAGGTTTGGGGATCGAGGTTGCGTCTCTGCTCCGAAAGGACATGGAGATGCCTAGTGTGGTTTTGAGGATTTCGGCGTAGTCCGAATTATTTATGATTGCCCTTGTGGATCGTTTTGTGTTTATTCTCTGTTTTCTCGACTGTGCGTGTTTTCTTGTAACAAGTACTTTGTGTTTTGTGATTGTTTGGATAATTGACTTGATTGTATTATCTGTTTGATGACGCTTGTCACTTGCTGGTTTTATTATGTCTCTACCGGTGGCGTTGTGTTGGTCGTTGTGGAGCGTGTTTTCACGCCGGATGTCTCTTTGCGTTTCTTGCAGCGTTTCGCCGTTGGGCGCGAGTTTTCGGGTTTTGTGTATCTCGTCGAGTTTTCCTGGAGGGTATATTGTTTCCCCCTACTTGTTTTAAGTTTCGGGACGAAACTTCTTTTAAGGAGGGTAGAATGTAATATCCGCAATTTCGAATTTCGGTAATTTTATTTTTTTCAGAGGAAGTCCATTTTGACGACTCGCTCATGACCGTTTCGTCATTTCTAGAATGATTAATTTTGCACTTTTTGTCATCCGAGTTCGTTTCGGTGTTGTTTTGTTGAGTTCCGTGTCTTTTGGCGACTTTTCCGTACTTGAGCTCGATTCTTGCGAATCTCGTCCGAAACTGTTGTTTCGAGTTTCTCGTAAGTTCATTTAATGTTATTATTCATGTTGCGAGCTTTGGTTCGGTGTTTCGATCATGTATCGTGTATTTCGGACGTTTTGGGCCATTTTTGTAATTTCCCAAAGTTTGGGGTAATTACTTCCGTTGTCGAATTCCGACACTTCGGGTGGTCGGAATCGTGTGTTCTCTTAGCGCTTGGATTCGTCTTTGCGAGTACTTCGTAACCGTATCTCCGATTTTTACTCAGGTTCGGGTTTCGGGGTCGTCAAGACGTCGGAGTGGCCGCACAGAGTCACCCGGAGCGAGCTGCTTTGGCCGAGTTCTGGCCGTAAGGTTCGATTACGGCCGTAATGTGTGCGATTACGGCCGTAAGTGTGATCGAATGCGGCCATACTGGCTTGGACATCTTCGGGACGAAGGCGGTTCTGGCCGTAATGTGTGCGATTACGGCCGTAAGTGCCCGAAATTCTTTGGGTGATTTTTGGCGAATGCGGTTACGGCGTAAGGCTGCCGAGTACGGCCGTAAGGGCGAGTTACGGCCGTAAAACGCTTGCCGATTCTGGCCGTAACCTGCCCATTTGTATATAGCACAGGCTCGGCGGACCGTTTTCTCACTTTTTACTCGTTTTCTTCCTTTTCTAGTGGCGGCGGAGGCTCGATCGAGTTCTTGGCCGATTCTAATCATTTCCAAGGCATTTTGGAAGATCCTTGTTGATTATATCAGCATCTAATCCGTGTGTTTCGTCGAATCAAGGTATATTTCTTGATTTTCCTTCAAGTTGACTTTTCGGAGAAATTATTCTTGATTTCGATTCTAGGCCGATTTTGATACATCGGTGTTGCTGCCCGAAATATTTATCCGAAGATGAAATACTGCTGGAATGGACGGACAACAAATAAGGTTGCGGGAGCACTTCCGAGAGAAGATAAATAACACAAGATTTGCCGGGTTTGTTAGGCCCGAGCTTGAATGCTCTCGCGAGATATTATTAATACTAATATTCGGGGATACAAGTACTAATGTAAGAATACAATTACAATGAGTGTAAAGATTCTTGTTATCTTAGCTAGTGAGCGTGTAGATTTCCGGAAGAACCAGATGTGATGCTCTGTGAGTTCTTGTAACAAAGAAGATGAACAGTCGCGGCGGTGAGAGATCGACAGTCTCTCACGGCGAGTTTTAGCTGGATGCTTGAGCTCTTGGGCTTATGAATCTCATGGAATCTGTCTTGTGGAGACTTCATGCCTCTGCCGATCGTCTTCTGGATGAGAGATTCGGAGAGAGAAATCCTGAGATGGATTCCGGCGAGAAAGCCGGGAGCTTGAAGGTATGTGTGTACTTCTGTATTTCCGTGAATGAATTCGGAATGTAAGTGAATGAGTTGTGAACGAATTCGGAACCTTTTTCCAGTGGGAGGAGGTTCTCTATTTATAGGACTTTTGATATGCCGGGCGATCGCCTTTACTGTATTATAATAATCGGGCGATCGCCTTTTAGCACATGGGCTTGTTCCCTTAAAGTCATGATTCTTCTTGGCGGCCAGTATGCTGTCCCGATGGGGAGCACACGCGTCTGAGATTCTTTGTCACGGGCGGTCCCACTGACAACTTTCGGCGGACCTGTCGGTAGGTGAGGTAGGTGACAGGCTGTGGTCAAAGGTCTTGTCTGTCAGTGCTTTTTGTGGATCTGCACGTGGGTGCTGTTCTGAGATCCAGTCTTTGATGACTTTGACGGGCGATCATCTCTGTTCGGGGCGTAGGCCGATTGTCCTTAGCCGGACACTAGAGTCGATCGCCAGATGCCAAAGGGCGATCGCCTTGGGAGTCGATCGCTAGGTACCTGATGGTGGTCTGGTTTCTTCGATTACGCGAGCTAGCCATAGTTTGACTGGTGTTGACTTGGTCGCTCGGCCTTATAGTCGATCGCTTGTCGGGATGAATAAATCTTGACAAAACAATTGCCCCCAGCTCGCTCCTATGTTGGAAACGTGGGGTGAGGTGGTTCTCTTGGCGATCGCTGAACTTTTGACGAGCGACTCTGTGTTTAACTGAACTGGCGATCGTCTGTGGTGATATATTACGAGTTTGACGACACAGTGGTCGCTAAACTGCGCGGGAAAAGGCAATGGGCGTGGATAAGTCTTCGCGCACGTGTCGGGCTTCTGTTGGAGGATATCAACGGTCATTAATGACTCCTCGGCTGACGCGTCCTTGAAAAGACGCGTATGCGGGTCTCGAGGGAGTCAATAAATGCGACATTTGGGATCCGACCCCTGAGATTTTCCCTTATTGCAAACAAGTCCCTGCCATCTCCTATAAAAGGGCACAGTGTTGCAGTCTTCGTTCTCACGCACACTTACTGGAGAAAGAAGGACTTGCTGAAGATTTTTCTGAAGATCTTAGTGCCGATCGTCGTTCGATTTCATCTTTGGGTAAGAAAAAATCCTTTTCTCCTTTCTTTCTTTGAGAATGGCCGGAACGTCATCATCACATGGAGTGGGTACCAGTTCCACCGCCGGGACATCGACTGTCCGGGGAGGACCTTCTTCTGACTTCCACCTGGAGACGGCCGCTGAGGCCATTCGGGCCGGAATTGACCCTGCTGAAATCGAGGCTTTATTTAATGAAGCCGACATCGCTAAGGAGGCGGCTGTTGAAGACAGACGATCGCAGATAGAGAGAGATCTGGCGATTAGGGCCTACTGGGAGCAGCATAGCGCTTTCGGTCGGGCCTATCTGGCTTTCGCTGAGATTATGGAGAAGTTGGCCGGTCCGACTCCGAGATTCGATTTCCGGGGATACTCGGTCGCCTACCCTTATCAGCTTCCCAAACGGTCGCAGTACCGGTCTGCGCAGCGATCTTTGTGGTCGCTTGGCCAAATCCGGAGTTCGGCGACCAGGAAAGATCTGGCCGTCTGGAGGACGAGGTTCCATGTTCCTTCAGATGTGGATATATTCGCGCCGGCGGAGAATGAGCGAGCCAATCAGCCTCCGATTGGTATGGTCGCCGTGAATGAGGCGATTATGGAGGCCGGGCTGCGCTTTCCTCTATCTTTTGCTGTCTCCCATCTGCTGGCCGCTTGGAACGTGGCGCCACTTCAGCTGACGCCGAACGCTTGGCTCCAAATTATCTGCACTCTCACCCTTTTCGGCGGTCACCACCTGTACCGCCTCCCATCGCCGTCGGAGATGAACCATTTGTTCAAGCTGACGGCTCAGAAAGGGTCGGTCGGAGGTTACCATATTCAGGGCCGATCTGGTTGGGTAATTCACGGAGTCCCGAATAAGGCGCGGGGCGATCAGACGAAGTGGTTCTGGGTCGTCGGCAAGTGGAGGGCTTCTGCGAGCAACAATCCTTCGGGCGAGCTGGAGATCCCTACTGAGTTTCGGGAGAGGAATCCCGGTAAGGGTTTAGACTCTCCCTTCGTTCGGATGCGTTTTGGACTGATCTAATTTGATTTCGGATTTGCAGGTTTTCACATTCCGGCGGTCGAGGAGCTGCCTTTTGACTTCCTGGTTGTCTGGGAGCGGATACGGAGCTTGTCGGACGACGACCTTGACGCTAATCGGATCAATAAGGAGAGTCGTTGGTTGTCGGCTCGGCTATTCCGTTTCCCGAGACATCTCTCGGTGCCAGGTATGAGTTTCTGCGACCTGTTGGAACATTTTGTTCCATATATAAATTAATAATGTTTTGATGATTAAAGTTGCTAAACAAAACAAAACAGCGAACAGGCGAAGCAAGCATCGAAGGAAAACGAAGTGCAAAATGCTGAAGAAAACAAAGCTAACGTACGTAACAAGAACATGTTAACGTACGTAATATGATGAAGCTAACGTACGTAATACAAGAAAGATAACGTACGTAACACAGTTCAAACAAGTGAACGTTGGAGGAGTCAAAGTCAGCAAAGCATACAACGGATATATGACGTCATTAGTGATGTAATCTTAACGTACGTAACGTAGAAATTGTTAACGTACGTAACTCAAAAGACGAAACTCCCTGGTCTGTTTTGTGAAGATGTTAACGTACGTAACCAGCCATGGTTAACGTACGTAATGAGGCTTACGTACGTAATGGAGAGCATATAACGTACGTAATGAGCAGTCTGACAGCTAACGGCTAGTTTGATGATGGAGCCTATAAATACCATCCCTATGGTATTGTTTGAGTACAACAACCTTGAGCAAATAGTCTATACTTGTGATATTATTATACACATTCTTGTTGTTGATATTGAGCATAATTGTAAGTGTTTGAGTGAGAATTCACGAAAACATACACGAGTGGTAAAAGAAAAGATACGATTGGATTCGGTGTTATTAGGATCAAGGATCCGGCATTATTAGAATCACAATCGATATCTAAGTGAGGTTTATCTAGTACCCATAGAAAGCTAGAGCGGTTGATTCCTTGTCCGATAGAAAAGGAAAACGGTTTAACTTGGACCGACACAAAGACAAGTACGAGAGGTTTATCACAGACCGATAGAAGACGTGATTGTAAATGGTTATACCTCGACCGATAGAAGAGAGGCATAGAGGTTGCTATCTTTAACCTATTGAAAAAGATAAAGAGAGGACGTAGGCTCGTTTATAGCCGAACCTCTATATATCCTCGTGTCCTTTATTTTCCGCACTTATATTTACGCTTCCGCAAACGGCGCAAAAATCCGATCCCGTACCCAACAATTGGTATCGGAGCGGTTCTCCAATACGCGTCTTAACATCCGAGGAGAAAAGATCCAAAAATGGCGTTTCAATTCTCTCCAGTCGAAGGCCTTGCTCTCAACCGACCACCATTCTTTGATGGCTCAAATTATTTGACGTGGAAGAAGAAGATGTCGATATTCATCCGAGCATACGACATCGAGATTTGGAAGATTATTTGCCTTGGCCCAAAAGTTCCTATCAAATCCGACGGTACGCTCAAATCCTTTGAAGAATACGACGATGCCGATTGGAAAAATGACCATCTAAATTGTAAGGCTACTGAACTCTTATTTTGTGCCTTAAATCCGGAAGAGGTCAATCGAATCTCATCGTGTGAGAGTGCGAAAGAAATATGGAAAATTCTAGAAATCACACACGAAGGGACGACTCAAGTCAAGGAGACGAAGATAAATATGCTTCTCCATGACTACGAGTTATTCATGATGAAGGGTGACGAGTCCATCACCAATATGCTCGACCGATTTTCGGTTATCACCAATGGACTAGCCTCGTTTGGCAAACCATTATCTAGTAGTGAAAAAGTCAAGAAAATCTTAAGATCACTACCTAGCGAATGGGACGGCACCGTAACCGCAATTATGGAATCTAAAGATCTCAACACACTCGATTTTAGTGCCCTTGTTGGTTCACTAATCAATTATGTGTATTAAAATCACGAAGTGTCAAGCCAAAGCCAAAGGAACGATCGTTAGCTATGAAGGCTAAGATGTCGAAAAAGAAAGAAGAAATTCCGGTGGAAGAAAGCGACGAAGAAGCGGCATATTATGCCAAGAATATTAATAAATTCCAAACATTATTAAACCGGAGGAAGAAGGATATCTTGAGCGAAACGAAGAAGTTCGACAACTCTTGTCGACAATGTGGAAAACCAGGCCACTTCGCTAAGCATTGCCGTGCCAAACCCAAGAAGGAGGTTCTCGTGGCTACTTGGAGCGATGAAGACGAAGATGATGAATTCATCAATCAAAATAATCTCGCTCTCATGGCCCGGAGTTCGTTCGACGACAGCGACGTCGAAAGCCAAGTAAGTACATCCTCCCGTGATGAACTTTTTGATGCATTTGAATTATTGCACACGGATTTTCAAAACGCTTTATCCGAAATAAAATCCCTTAAGTTTAAAATTAAATCTTTGGAAATTGAGAATTCCAAAATTATCGAGAAGGGAAAATTTGTTGAAATCGATCATTCAAAGTGTATTGAAAATGAAAATATTTTGAAGAATGATCTCGCTAAAATTCAAACCGAGCTTAAATCTTTGACAAAGAAATTCTCGTGTGGAAACGAAAAATTTGAACGAATGCTTGGTGTTCAAAAATTTACTTTGAATAAAGAGGGGTTAGGATTCAAAACTCGTTTGAAAAACGAATCCGTCAATTTCAAGATACCCCATTGCGAAAAGTGTTTAAAAATCGGGCATCATATTTCAAGTTGCAAAAGCCCGAGACGGACGATAAAAATTAAGAAAATTTGGGTTCCTAAAGGAACAAATATTTCAAATATTATTTATGCCTCGAAACAAAAATCAACTATAGGTTGGATCCCCAAAAATTGATTTTTGTATTTTACTCAGGGGGAGTATATTTTTTTAAGAGGAGATATTATTCTCAGGAGGAGTTTTTACCCTTTATGCAAATATTCATAAATTGTATCATGCATATTTTATATTTTGGTATTATTTATTTCAATTTTTTTTTACTTTTTGATGAAAACAAAAAGGGGGAGAGAAAGGAGGAAAATGGGATTTACCCTGAAAGGGGGAGAAACGAAGGAATTGAAAAATGAAAAGGAGAAGTCGAAAAAAATGACAGAACAAGAAAAATGAGGAGACGTCGAAAAGATGATGAAAATTTGAAAAGTCGAAAAGAAAAAGAAAAGGAAAGAAGGAGAAAGAAGAAGTCGAAAAAGAAATGGGAGAAGAAACTAACGAAACGGACAAAGTCGAAAACTTTGGTCTGTACACATATACATATATTTATATTTTTTTTTGCAGAAAAATCCCTTTGACGAAGTGTTGATTTGTAATCATCAAAAAGGGGGAGATTGTTGGAACATTTTGTTCCATATATAAATTAATAATGTTTTGATGATTAAAGTTGCTAAACAAAACAAAACAGCGAAGAGGCGAAGCAAGCATCGAAGGAAAACGAAGTGCAAAATGCTGAAGAAAACAAAGCTAACGTACGTAACAAAAACATGTTAACGTACGTAATATGATGAAGCTAACGTACGTAATACAAGAAAGATAACGTACGTAACACAGTTCAAACAAGTGAACGTTGGAGGAGTCAAAGTCAGCAAAGCATACAACGGATATATGACGTCATCAGTGATATAATCTTAACGTACGTAACGCAGAAATTGTTAACGTACGTAACTCAAAAGACGAAACTCCCTGGTCTGTTTTGTGAAGATGTTAACGTACGTAACCAGCCATGGTTACCGTACGTAATGAGGCTTACGTACGTAATGGAGAGCATATAACGTACGTAATGAGCAGTCTGACAGCTAACGGCTAGTTTGATGATGGAGCCTATAAATACCATCCCTATGGTATTGTTTGAGTACAACAACCTTGAGCAAATAGTCTATACTTGTGATATTATTATACACATTCTTGTTGTTGATATTGAGCTTAATTGTAAGTGTTTGAGTGAGAATTCACGAAAACATACACAAGTGGTAAAAGAAAAGATACGATTGGATTCGGTGTTATTAGGATCAAGGATCCGGCATTATTAGAATCACAATCGATATCTAAGTGAGATTTATCTAGTACCCATAGAAAGCTAGAGCGGTTAATTCCTTGTCCGATATAAAAGGAAAACGGTTTAACTTGGACCGACACAAAGACAAGTACGAGAGGTTTATCACGGACCGATAGAAGACGTGATTGTAAACGGTTATACCTCGATCGATAGAAGAGAGGCATAGAGGTTGCTATCTTTAACCTATTGAAAAATATAAAGAGAGGACGTAGGCTCGTTTATAGCCGAACCTCTATATATCCTCGTGTCCTTTTATTTTCCGCACTTATATTTACGCTTCCGCAAACGGCGCAAAAATCCGATCCCGTACCCAACACGACCTTCATTTCCTAGGCGATTTCCTTACTTGAGGAAAGTATCTGACTGTTGATCGATCGTCTTAACTGTAGAGGTTCGCTTTCCTCGCTTTTTGGAGCCCCCGCCGGAGATCGCCATGTCGCATCCTGGAGTTCTAGGCCGTCTTCGCCACAAGAAGTCGTCTCGGGCCCCACCTGTTGCGTTGCCAATTGTTCCGGAGGCGGAGCCTCGCGTGCAGCCGATCGTGGATGAGGAGGGAGTTCCGGAGGAGGGGCTTCGATCGAATCGCAAACGGCCGAGGCCGGAAGAAACTCCGGTTCCTGCCCCTGGCAATTAAGTGCCGATCGCCGCGCCTCCGATCACCGTTCTCGCTCCGGAGAATGAGCCGCCCTCTGCGGCTTTTATGTGAGAGATGGCGATCGCTGACTCTGAGACTCCTCGAGGGAAACCGTATTTCGGTCGAGACCCCGAGAGGGATGAGAGGTAGACTGCATTTTTGGGTCGAAACTTGCAATTGCGTAGGAGTTGTGTTAACTTTGTTGTTTTGATGTAGAATCCATCGCACAGATCCATCTTGCCCGCCGATGGTGTTGGATTTCTTAGCCAGCCGATCTCCTCGCCAGTCCTGTGACATCCCGCAATACGTCAGCAAGGCCGCTTCCGCTCTACCGAAGGCCTGGACGACCGATCTAGATGCGATCACTCGTCAGCGATCGGGGAGTACAATGCAGGCTGTTCTCGCCCTTTCTCTCCAGACGGCGACCATGGCTGTCCAGGCTGCTCAGGAGATTGAGAGGCGACCTTCCACTATTCGCCTACAGGCGGATCTCGAGGCGGCTCGGAAAGAGAACGCCGAGTTCGCCGATAAGATTGTGGCGATGGAGAAGGACTCTTTGGAGGCAGCCAAGCGGGCGAGCCACGAGCTTGAGCTGGCGAGGAAGGAAGCCGAGATGTCTCGTTTGGCGGTTGACCGATTCCGGGACAGGATGATGAATGCCGTCCGGGCAAAGAAGGTTGCTGAGGAGGAGGTCGATCATCAGAAGGTGACGATCGCTCGGTTGACTAACGAGCTGGCGGAGTCGAGGGAGAAGATAGCTGAGAGGGAGGTCGAGCTCCAAGGGTCGCAACAGGCGATGGCGGAGCTGAAAGGAGAGGTAGAGGCGACCAAGGCTGATCCCTTTCAAAACTTGGAGTTTGTCAGCGAGTTCGCCTATTATATGGCATTCACCGACTCGATCCGAGCAGCTAATAAGGGAGGTTTGGAGGTCGGGCCTCTTGCTGAGAACTTCAAGGCGTATGCGTTGGAGCATCCTATCCATTCAGCTTTCTCCTTGCCGATCTTGGATCTTGCGGACATCGGCGTGGATTTGAGCTGGTATCCGACTCCGGCCAATCTTGCTCATCCCGACGCTCCGGAAGATGGGGGGACCGCACCGGATGCTGATGGCGAAGGCCAGGCAGGGGCCTGAGGCACTTCATTTTTGATGTTTTAGCTTATTTCCTTGTAATTCGTAGCTTTCTTTTGTAGCATTTAGGCCTTCGGGCGACCATGTACTCTGATCTTTTCAAGTAATGAAATGAACGTTTGATCCCCTTGATTATTCGATTTGAATGATTGCTATTTTTGAGTCTTTTGCTTGACTTTGTACAAATGTGTGAGGAGAGATCGTCGCGAGGGTAGTTCCAAATGAATTGATAAACTCATAAAGATAACTTTTACAACAAATTCGATTACAACAAATTCGATCACTGCACAACATCTGAAAAATGACGATCTCCGTATGTGGTTGAATAGGGGCGATCGTCGTATAGGTAGTCCGCACTCTTCCCCCTTGTTTTTATTCACTTAGTGAAAGTAAGGGGACGAAAATAATTCGTTGAGTGAGCGGTCTTCAACTTTGTCGAATCCTCGAGGATGGTCGTCCGTCTTGAGGAACCGTGCACGATCGCGGAGTTCGATGGACCGACTCCCTGATCATGTCTTGATGCGCGAAGACATTGAGTGTCTCGTGACTCACTTTATTATGAGGGTCCTCTGTTAGGCTGCGCTTCGCCTCGTATTTAAACGAAGGGCGTGCGGTCTCGGTTTAGAGGAGTCCTTGCGCGGGGCAGCGCCGGATGATTCAACTCCACGCCCGCGGCTTGTTTAGCTCTGCTTCCACCTCGGCCCACCATGAAGATGGCGAACCTCAACGATGTACGTTGAGACGGGGGTTGTGGCACGTCGCATTGTCCGGGTTCACCATGTTAGATGATGAACCTTTGAGGGCGAGCGATCGTGTCCACTGATTAATTTTGGAGGGCCCTCAGACTACGCCGGCCTCGTATTTAAACGAAGGGCGGGCGATCTTGGCCCCAAAGGGACCTTGCATGGCCTAAGCAGTCGGTTCCATCGACCACCAGGACCATGGCTGCACTCTTCCACCTTGGATCGTCATGTAAATGCCGACCTTCGACGGTGTACGTTGTGCGGGGGAGGCGATCTCGTGCCTTAGTCCATCGTGTTAGATGGTGAACTGTAGATGGCGAGCGAGTCCTCCAGTTTCTTAAATAAGAGGGGAGATCGGGGAGACTTCCGAGGTCCCCTTCTCTTGATTGAAGCATGTAGAGACGGTCGCCGAGGTTGATCAAGGGGTCGGCTCGTATGAGCTTTCCAACATGTTTTGTGTTCGACTCGGACGATCGTGTATAGAGATTGGTAGGGGATTCGGCTAAGCCAATAAGCTGTCCAACTTGCCCTCCTCGAACAATCTCCAGAGCTGTTTGGAGGTCGTGGCATTGGTTGGTGCTGTGGCCGGGACTCTTATGGTAGGCACAATATTGATTGTTGTCCAGGTGACCGTGGTCCCTTATCGCCTTTGGCTTTTTGAGCTTTTCGTGCCCCTTGATGGCATAGAAAATATGTGCCGGAGTTCGGTTGAACGTATGGAGGAGATGGGCTTCCATGTCCTCGAAGGCCTTGAGATCTCCGGGTGGCTTGGCGATCGCCTTCTTTACTTTGGCGATCGCTATCTTCTGGAAAGGAGGTGGCGTTTCCTCGCCTAGGTGGAGGGTGAGTAGCCTTTGCCTGGCCAGAAAGTTGGCAGCCTTAGCGCGGAAGATCGCGTAAGTTGGGGGAATTTCCTTGGTGAGATGTATAAACATGGGAGAATGACCGTAGAATCCCCCCATGACCGAAAAGAGAGCGAGCTCGTCACTGACGGGTTCGCCGGTGAGGATGATTTTGTCTACTCGGTCAATGTAATCTGCGTCGGTTTCGTCTTTCCCCTGTCCGATTTTCATCACGCGGTGGGGGCCTTCTGGTCTGGCGACCTTGTTGGCGAAGTATGACGTGAAGTCATTCGCCAGTTTCTTAAAGGAGGTGATTGATCGTGGTGGTAGTGAGGCGTACCACCTATGGGCCAGCTCGCCCAAGGTTAACGGGAAGATCCGGCACTTGGTTGCATCAGATGCCCCACACCTAGTCATGTAGATTCGGAATTTACTCCGGTGGGTTTCGGGGTCCGATCTCCCCTCATACAGAGGTGTTTTGGGAGGAGCGATCGTTGGTTGTATGGGGGCAAGCTCGATGTGGACCGCGAGCGGCTCGGTCGGCCCGGTGATCTTTTTGCTGGCGCTTGCCCCAGTGTCCAAGAGTGCTTTCATCTCGTCGAGCTGGCGTTGTATAGCGGCCATCGCCATGGCCTGGCTGCTCGCGGCTCGGCGCTCGGAGCGGGTGCCGAGGCGATTGAGTACTGATCCCTTGGCGATCGGGACGGGAGTCAGATAGCTGACCTGCGTTCGGCTGTGAGGTGGGTAGGCCGAACTCCTGGTGACGGATTCGGATTCCGTCTTTTCGTGGTTGGAAACAGAATGCCCCAGTCGCCAGGATGGGCCGCGCCCCAGGTGATTGAATACGGATCCGTCCAGTCGTGCGAGAGCCTTTTCTCGCGAATTGGGGCTTTATGACGATCGCTCGCTCAGTAGCCCGTTGAATATCCATTTTCCCATGCGGCGGACGATCGATGGAGTTATCGCGGGCGATGCGCATGCTCTCCGTCGCTCCTCTAGGATGGCCATAGCCTCCTCGATCTGTTCCTCGGTTTGGAACTGATCGAGTGAGAGGTTGGGGCCATCTCTCGGGTGCGGGATCGAGAGTCTCGCGTTGCTACGGCTTCCCCCTGTCGTCGGCTGGGGTTCGAATTGAGCCGGGATATGGTGTCCGGCGGTTCGGAGCGCAGCTCTCTTCGATGCACCGGCGGATGTCATGATTCTGAAGGTTTCCTTTGAAGCGCAGTGAGTGTCACTTCAAGTATATGCCCCGAGAACAGTGAGTGTTCTTCGGGACGGTGGGAATAAAAATTTGAGGGTTAGATGCCCTCCTTCTAGCGCCAATTGTTGTTGCCCGAAATATTTATCCGAAGATGAAATACTGCTGGAATGGATGGACAACAAACAAGGTTGCGGGAGCACTTCCGAGAGAAGATAAATAACACAAGATTTGCCGGGTTTGTTAGGCCCGGGTTTGAATGCTCTGGCGAGATATTATTAATACTAATATTCGGGGATACAAGTACTAATGTAAGAATACAATTACAATGAGTGTAAAGATTCTTGTTATCTTAGCTAGTGAGCGTGTAGATTGCCGGAAGAACCAGATGTGATGCTCTGTGAGTTCTTGTAACAAAGAAGATGAACAGTCGCGGCGGTGAGAGATCGACAGTCTCTCACGGCGAGTTTTAGCTGGATGCTTGAGCTCTTGGGCTTATGAATCTCTTGGAATCTGTCTTGTGGAGACTTCCTGCCTCTGCCGATCGTCTTCTGGATGAGAGATTCGGAGAGAGAAATCCTGAGATGGATTCCTGCGAGAAAGTCGGGAGCTTGAAGGTATGTGTGTACTTCTATATTTCCGTGAATGAATTTGGAATGTAAGTGAATGAGTTGTGAACGAATTCGGAACCTTTTTCCAGTGGGAGGAGGTTCTATATTTATAGGACTTTTGATATGCCGGGCGATCGCCTTTACTGTATTATAATAATCGGGCGATCGCCTTTTAGCACATGGGCTTGTTCCCTTAAAGTCCGCGGCTGCTGGCGACAAGTGTCTGATCCCGATGGGGTGCACACGCGTCCCGAGATTCTTTATCACAGGCGGTCCCACTGACAACTTTCGGCGGACCTGTCGGTAGGTGAGGTAGGTGACAGGCTGTGGTCAAAGGTCTTGTCTGTCAGCGCTTTTTGTGGATCTGCACGTGGGTGCTGTTCTGAGATCCAGTCTTTGATGACTTTGACGGGCGATCATCTCTGTTCGGGGCGTAGGCCGATTGTCCTTAGCCGGACACTAGAGTCGATCGCCAGATGCCAAAGGGCGATCGCCTTGGGAGTCGATCGCTAGGTACCTGATGGTGGTCTGGTTTCTTCGATTAGGCGAGCTAGTCATAGTTTGACTGGTGTTGACTTGGTCGTTCGGCCTTATAGTCGATCGCTTGTCGGGATGAATAAATCTTGACACAACAATCGGTTGGTGTAGTATGATGTTATTAATCGTGTTCTATGGGTTGTATATCCATATTTCGAATTTGTTCAACTCGATTAGTGATTCGAGTGTTCTTGGGAGTTATCGAACATTGAGTGTTTGATTAAATGTCCCAATGAGTTTCCCTTCGATAGTTGTTGGGATTTCCATTGTTTTTGGCCTCGATTCTCATTTTAATCATGTTTTATTGTTCCTTCCGGAGGATTATAGGTGCTCGAGGATTTCCGAGTTGAATCTCGTTGGTGTTTAATGATTCGTGTGGTGTTATTCCGTCGTAATTTCGGTGCTATCGCGTTCTAGATAGTGTTCGGGAATTTGAGGGCTACCCGGCCGTATCCGTTCATTTTTCCATTGCTCGTGATATCGAGGCAAGTACCTTTCCCATACTATTCTTGTTTTATGGATATGATAATTAGTGATCGTCTAAATGTGGTTGTTTGGTCGTTTGAATTGAACTTTGAAAAGATTCGGTTTAGCCTTGTTAAAGGCTTGCTTTCAAAACGCGTGTGTTTTGTGAATGGTGTGTCTTGTAAATGACTATGTGAATCCTATGTATATATTTGGTGTTGATGATGCACTTGGTATTTGCGTGTGGACGTATATTATTTCATTTCGGTGCGTTGTGGTTTGACGTGGTGTTTTGCTAAGTGTTTGATGCCTCTGAGTGAATTGTTTGGATATCTTTGTTGCATTGTGTTATTTGTGTGAATGTGTGGATATGGTTAAAGGTCTACGGTGACACATGGCACGTGATCATGTGGTCAGGATGCAACAAGTGATTGATCCAACCGTGAGAGCCTGAGATAATCTACGGTGGCACATGGCATGCGATCATGTGGCCAGGATGCAACAAGCGATTGATCCAACCGTGAGATGTGTGTGATTTGTTTCGCTAGCCAGCTCGGGAGGGTCCTTCGAGGCCTCGGGCGGGATCAATGGTATTACCCTGTTCCCAAGGCGATGCGCGTGCGCGATTATGTTTTGTTGATTTCTATGTCCGTCGAGGACACGTGATGTTGGGCTATGGCCCTGTGAATTATTGTCGGTTTTCTATTTGTGAAAACAAAACCTTTGGGCTGTGACCCTGTTGATTTTTGGAAAGATAAGGATTTGATAATCCTAAGTTGTTTTCTATCAAAACTCTCGATGGCATTTAAATGGTTTTATAAATTGCTTTCCCTTGATTTGTGACCTTTCGGTTTTAGAATATTTTACCAAACTCTTGCCTCAGGAAGTGCTTTTCGTTACGTTTGGATTTTTGAGGATTCCTGGTTATTGTTATTCGTGGAATGTGAATTGTATGGCTCGTATTTGCACTTTGTTCTTGCACTAGCAAAACAATGGAGTTTTGCTAACCCCCGAGTATTCGGGGGGTGGATGTCTATTTTTGCATTCAGGTTTTGGAGCATAGCACAGGGTCGGCACGAAGGATGATGAAAGATGAACGATACTAATCACACGAGGATCCGTTGATGTCGTATTGGTCTAGTTGTATTTTCTTTTCATTGCGATATCTTTTCCCCGTTGTACGGGAGTTTATTGTATTTTGACCCCTGCGTGGGTATGTGTTTGGAATTGAGTTGTATGTTATTATTGAAAGACCAAGTCGGTCTACTGAGCCATTTTAGCCTTAAAGGCGATGTTTAGATATTTGATTTTAGTTATCAGCCTGGTAGATCCTCGAGGAGAGGGTCTACGGCGTGTAATATCCCTGAGTGGATTGGGGGTGTTACAAATAATCCTTCATAGCGTGCGCTAACGAGCTTTGGCTTGACTGATCTGAACGGTCATTAAACTGTACCAACGGTCATAATACACATCTAGCATGCGCTATTCGGTCTTTTGTAGCGTGCGTAAATGCTTTTCCTTTTTCTGTCCAGACCTTACTGACTCTCTGCCTTGAGTGCGATAGCATGCACTATAGATAGATGATAACGTGCGCTAAGATTAACAACTTAGCGTGTGCTGATATTATGTGCTTTGCGTGCGCTATCCAGCAGGTGACTCCAACTTGAATGCAGATTACTTGCCTGACTGCAGGTGACTTTCTCTCGATAGCGTGCGCTACCATTCAGTCTGTAGCGTGCGCTAGGAACATGATTTTCCTTCAATGTAACAGCTCGATGGGATAGATTTTGTTTAAATGTTTTGAATACAATCATCATCAAAATACTTAGAGTCAACAATCTCCCCCTTTTTGATGATGTCAAAACATTTAATATATACATGCAAAAACGTTTAAAAAATTTCGAATCAAGGTAACTTGTTCGATATGTTAGTACGTTCTGGTTTTTGGAGTGTTTATCCCCCTTTTTGACATAAACAAAAAGGACTCCCCCTGTGTTGTTGCGTATATAACAAGATACCAATCAAATGCCATACGCCAAAACGAAAACACATAATTAACAAACGCCAAAGTACATGAAAACCAAATGAAGAGAAATGCGCATTTCATTGAAAATAATTCAAGCATTACACATAAATATCCAAAGCACGAGACATAAAAAACATGTGAAATAAAAGTTCGCTACAACGAGAGTCAATGTCCTAAAACTAGGGTGCATGCTCGGATGAGGACGGTGGAAGAGGGAACGATGGATGAGTGAAGCGAATGAAATCTTCAAGCAGCCCATGCACTCCTTGAACCTCGGAGCGAAGAGAACGAACGTCTTCACGGATCTCCAATTGTGAAGTCTCGATGCTGCGCATCCGTGAAACGAGGTCACTCTCCTCTTCCTCGGTACGAGTCTCTCTCATCGGGCATTTTCCCTTAGATGTGGGCTTCCTCACGAATTCTCCGGTTTGTATTTCTCGAAGGGTGTGCGGCCCTTCTCGAGTAATTCGCTCTTCCGGTGTTGGTATACGAGTCCCTTTCTCCACTTGGTCATCTTCATGAAGGTATGGAGAGAAGATCTAGCCCCGGTTGATCGTTCGAACATAGTGCATGGCTTTGAGTGAGTAATCCGAGATCTCATGGCCGAGTGAGACGGGAACGGATTTGTCCTTCGTCAAGTCCACTTGATGAAATTTGAAGATCGCTGTTAGGATGGAACCATACGGCATTCCAGCCTTGTGGGACCGTGAAGCATAATTCTTCGACCGAAATAGGTCGCCCTTAACTTTCATCCAGCTTGTGACAATCGCGGTAAAGTCAACTCGGTCATCATTTAGCACTCGGTACACAACATGTTTATCGATTCCGACTAACTTATGCTGCGTGTTAACCTTGGGAATTATACACTTGGTGAGCGCAACCAAAAGGAGTCGGATATTAATCCCGAAATCGTTGTTCTCAAAAGCCTCGTCGGTGATGTCGATTACGGCTTTCGAACTCAAAAATTCCTTGACATCAATCTCCTTAACTCCAGATATCTCAGTAATCGATTTCCCAGAACACAAAAAACCATCGGAAGAGAATCTCCGAAGAGACTTTCACTATGGTTCCTCCAACCAAACTCCCTAAGACTAAAGATGAGGAACTTTCACTCTCAGCAATGTGAAGATTCGCATAAAATTCGCGAACTAACTTGGGAAAGATTGGTTCCTTACATTCAACAAAACGGGAAATTCCAATAGAAGAGAAAAAATCAGAGATAACAACATTCACCCGTTCCAGGCTGTGAAAATTGAAGTAGTAACAGTCCGTCAATTATTCATGAGGAAGGATTTCAGAAAATACCCTGGAGGCGGTATATGACACGAAACGGGATACATCATACTCTGGTTAGTGGGTGCGTTTTAAGCCTTTGTAAGTCTTTTCCATAGCTTTGCGGCCCTCACTCAACATGAATCTGAAAGGGATTGAGATATTTGAAGACGAAAATCGGGATTAAATGAATCGGTTTTAGGCTAGGGTACTTGTTGAAAGGGGATCTGATGTATTTGCATGCGTTATGAAATGGTGAGAGTGTTTCTGGACTGAACAGGGTTTATATAGGGAACTGAAACGATTTAATTAGCGTACACAAAGAGTATAAAATTAGCGTACGTTATGAGTATATGGGCAGCTGTTAGGCGTATTTTTATACGCTTATTTATCATTATTTTGTAGTATTTTGGAGTGTGAAATCATCTAAATGAGCTTTTAATGCCTTAATTTTGTATGATTGACAGGAAATTGAAGTCCGGAAGCTTAAACGAGGCAAAGCGGTAGCGGCAAAACTGGACTATGAGCCGCGGCACAAGGAAGCTGAGCCGCGGCAAAGGAAGACACCAGCCGAAGGGCAGAGTAGGCTGTACTCTGTGCCGCGGCACAGCCCATGTGAGCCGCGGCACAGAAGGATTTAATTACGCCCAGGTATTCAGATTTTGGCGATGTGCCGCGGCACGAGTTGATGAGCGCGGCACACTTAGCGGGTTTAGTACGTCTGCGCGGATTTTGGGCCGTTTGAAGCTTGATTTTCAACCAACTAATACGGACGCGATTTATGGAAGTGCTGAGCTATAAATAGGGCTTAAGACCCTAATTTAATTATCGGGGAACCTTGGAATCAGGAAATCATTGAAGCTAAACCTAGGAGAGCTTAAGCTTGGAGACAGAGAAGAGGAGGAAAGCAGAGGAATTAAAGGGCAGAAGGCGGGAGCTGAAGAACGGAGGAATCCGAGCTTCATCTGCGTTTGAATTTTATGCTTTCGTTTATTTCTTCTGTATTTTCAGTTTTTAGTATGTCAGGCTAAAGCCCTAATCTAGGGTTTTGATGAAACCTTTATATTGACGAATTGATTAAGATTATCCAGTTTATTACCTTTTTATTGAGTTTTCCCAATTATGTTTAATGCTTGCAATTATCTGGCCAATAGTTGTATTGATTTAATCATTCACTTCGAATCGGGAGAGGAGATTTGGTGAGGAACTATTGGTGAGGACCGTTTTATTCTGTGAGATAGGAATATACTCATAGGAACTACGTGGCCTTTAGGAGATTTCATGCTTTTGCCTAGCGGCGAGATAATTCACCTAGGGATAGAGTGCGTTAGTCGCCGTTAGATAAATCTATTGACCTCGGGAGAGGCGGTAGAATATATTAGCAATCTCCGCCTTCAATAAATTGGGAAAATTATTTATTACGGATAATCAAGATTAAATTCGGATAAATTAAGGTGGATTCAGAACTCTAGACTTATTTATCATTTGATTCCTTTTATTCAAGCTATCGCTTTCTGTTTAGTCTTTTATTCATTCTTGTAGTTATTAATCCAAAAACCCAACTTCGATTGTTCAAATAAAATTGGAATACGAAAACGTCGGTAGTTAGAGACTCAATCCTCGTGGGAACGATACTCTACTTATCACTTTATTACTTGTAAACGATGACGTGCACTTTGTAACACCCCCAAATCCGCTCAGGGATATTACACGCCGTAGACCCTCTCCTCGAGGATCTACCAGGCTGATAACTAAAATCAAACATCTAAACCTCGCCTTTAAGGCTAAAATGACTCAGTAGACCGATTTGGTCTTTCAACAAATACATACAACTCAATTCCAAACACATACCCACGCAGGGGTCAAAATCTGATAATCTCCGTACAACGGGGAAAGATACTACAATGAAAAGAAAATACAACTAGACCAAAACGAGCGTCAACAGATCCTCGTGTGATTAGTATCGTTCATCTTTCATCATCCTTCGTGCCGACCTGTGCTATGCTCCAAAACCTGAATGCAATATAGACATCCACCCCCCGAATACTCGGGGGTTAGCAAAACTCCACTGTTTTGCTAGTGCAAGTACAAGTGCAAAAATACGAGCCATACAATACAAGTTCCAAGAACAATAATAATCAGAAATCCTCAAAGGTTCAAACGTAAGGAAAAGTACTTCCCGAGGCAAGAGTTTGGGTAAACATTTCCAAAACTGAAAGATCGCAAATAAGGGAAACAATTTACAAAACAGTTTAAAATGCCGTCGAGAGTTTTAATAGAAAACAATTTAGGATTATAGAATCCTTCTCTTTCCAAAAATCAATAGGGTCACAGCCCAAATGTTTCGTTTTCGCAAATAGAAAACCGACAACAGTTCACAGGGTTAAAACCCACATCACGCGTCCTCAACGGAGATAGAAATCAATATCAACTCGTGAAGTTTTTACTCGTGAATCCAGGGCTCTACCATTGGACTCCCGCCGTGGCCCCGTCGAACCAACCCACGGTGAGTAAAGTACATTCACTAAATATACACCAACCTGTGAAGTTTTTACTCGTGAATCCAGGGCTCTACCATTGGACTCCCGCCGTGGCCCCGTCGAACCAACCCACGGTGAGTAAAATACATTCACCACTCGTGAATCCAGGGCTCTACCATTGGATTCCCGCCGTGGCCCCGTCGAACCAACCCGCGGTGAGCGAAACAATCATGCACAAATAACATATCACACCAAGGATATCCAAAAAATTCAACGGAGGCATCAAACACTTAGCAAAACACCACATCAAACCAAAGCACGAAAAGAGATAATATACGTACACACGTATTATGAAGCGCAACATCAACCCCCAACATATCCAAATTTCCACGTAGGCCCTTACAACCCACTCAATTCCAAACACACGCGTTTTGAAGAGAGCCTTTAACGAGGCTAATCGAATATTTTGAAAGTTCAATTCAAACGACCACACAAACACATTTAGACGATCACCAATCATCATATTCACAAAACAAGAATAGTATGGACAAGGTACTTGCCTCGAAATCGGCACGCAAGTATTCCGACGAACACGGCTCAACCAGAAAGCTTCGAAACGCCCAATGCTATCGAAGCGGAAGACGACGGCGAGCGAAAGGGTTCAACACGGTTTCTTCGCAAGAAACACGACCTAACATCATACAATCAATAAATCATCGACCATACGAGGAAGAATAATCGTAGAAACGCCCGAAAACCCCTCTAAGACATTTTAGGACACCTTCAAGGCGTCGGTCAAGAACTCAACTCAAACAACGAATCGATACGATCCAACCATGGAATAACAAGGAAATGATGTAATACATCTAAATAATCATCAATCCATCAAAATCCTAAGTTAAATCGGATTAAACGGACGAAATCGAACAAAATACCCAAAATCCCAAAATCTCCCAAAAATGGGTTTTTAGAAGATTACCTTGAGTGATTCAAGTGTTAAGATCCGCAATCCGAGCCACCCGATCGAAAAGGAATGAAGAAATTTACACAAGTAAGTGATAGATGGAGGAACTCTCCCTCTCAAGTCTCTCTCTCGCGCACGGTTGAAGAAGGGGGAAGAAATGAACGATTTACGCTGAAACAACACATTTATAGTGTAACACAGCAGAACCTATCGGCCGGCCAATCGGCCGATAGGCCCAGCCGATAGCCAAACAGGATGTAGGCGGAGAGTCTATCGGCCCCCTATCGGCCGAAAGGCTCTGGAAGTGCTCGGCCAAAATCGAAACGACCATAACTCTCTCGTCAGGACTCCGATTGACTCCCCGTTTGAACCATTGGAAAGCTAATTCGATGTTCTATAATATTGAAAAGATTTATAATTTTTGGAGTCACCAAATATTAATGGTGATCTAACAAAGTCGAACTCATACTTAGAAAAGTCGTTTAGTAATCCCGAATTCAACAAAACGACACCGAAACCCGAGCACGAATACGAACCAGAGATACGGTTACGAAGTACTCACAAAGACGAATCTAGGAGCTAGTAGAACACACGATTCCGACCACCCGAAGGCTCGAAATCCGACAACGGAAGGTAATTACCCCAAACTTTGGGAAATTACGAAAATGGCCCAACCGCCGAAAATCACCATACGACGAATAATCAAACCGAAGCTCACAACACGTATAACAACGTTAAACGGACCTGCGAAACTCGAAACAACGATTTGGACGAGATTCGCAAGAATCGAACTCAAGTGCGGAAAAGTCGCTAAAAAGCACGAGAACTCAACGAAACGACACCGAAACGAACTCGGATGTCAAAAAGTGTAGAATTAATCATTCTCGGAATGACGAAAGCGGACATGAGCGAGTCGTCAAAGCAGACTTCCGCCGAAAAAAGAAATTAGGAAATCGAAAATTGCGGATATTACATTCTACCCTCCTTAAAAGAAGTTTCGTCCCGAAACTTAAAACAAGTAGGGAGAAGAAATATTCCGCCAGGAAAAACTTAACGAGATACACAAGAATGCGTAACTAACGCCCAACGGCGAAATGTTACAAACAACGCAAAGGGGTATACGGCGTGAAAACACGCTCCACGGCGACCAACAGAACGTCGCCGTTAGGGATATAATAAAAACCAACAAGTGACAAGCGTCATCAAACGGATAATATAGCCAAGTCAATTATCCGACAATCACAAAACACCACGAACGAAAATCAATACGATTGACCAACCCAACGGTACATCAATCAAAACGCGAGCCAATCGCTGAACAAATACGGAATTCCACCGCTCAAGGGTTGGAAGATCGAAAACGAGACTAATTTCCCGAACTTAAGGGAATTAGGAAGGAGTCTGAACGCTCAACAATCACGAAACGAGAACAAAACCGAACAAACAAATGATCGAGACAACAAAAATCGAACAATCATGTCCGAAATACGAAGGATAATAAAATTCAAACAACAACCCCAAGGTTCACATCTCGACTCGAGACAATATATGATCCGGTGAAAACAACAGGATGTGCATTCATATAAGATCCACAGGAAAGGGAATAGCAATAGAAAAGTCACAACTATAAACGAGTTATTCCGAAATAATACCACACTCGTTCGATCAACCAAAAGCAAGGGCAGAACAAGCTCAGAAATGTCAACGAACATAAACGAGTCGACAGAGTCGAGAATACAAAAGTTCAAGATCCAATCCACTTCGAATAAAAGAACTAGTAGAACCAAAAGATGTCACTTCCGAACAAGGTTCACAAGAATCGAACCGAACTCGAAAAAGTCACAGCGATAACCAGATTGACCCAAAACAAGATCACAGCTCGTTCGAACGACGAAACCGAAATACAGGACAAGTTCTGAAAGTATCAACAAACACGAGCGAGTCGATAGACTCGAGAAAGAGAAAATGCAGGAGTCTAAAAACAACACGGGTACTACCTTCGACCTCTTATAAAAGAAGGTCGCCCCCGCAACTCACAACAGCGAAATCAAGGTGACGACACAACAAGCAACTGACAGAAAAAATCCTTCAAAGGCCTCTCAAAGCCGATTCCGATGACGGTGCTGAAGCGCGAACTCCGAAAGTCTCGGTAGTCAATTCACAAAACTGAATTCGGTGTCCCTCGAGCCCACCCTTGAAATGTGTTACCGACGAGAAGGACAATCTACACGTGCATGCCCCGGCACATCTCGATTGAAACGCCTCGGCTCGGCATACCGAAAATACAATGCTAGATACAATGGGGCATAACGTCGCAAAACAACATAGCGGAGATGCCAACTCAGCACAACAAGGAATCATAATACATATCATATACAACGATTATCATCGTAAAATAATACACACAAACACTTCAGCAACGACGGTATCGTTCGGCGACCTCAACGGCCCGAACGATAACCAGCACATAATTACAACTATCATGAAACAATCATACATGTACACAAATGTACAACTCAAGCTTTAACAACCCACACTCGTGCGACAACACGCAAATCACCACGAGGTGATAACAGTAAACACCAGTTCACACCTCTCACAGAGGGCTAGTACAACAAATGCGTGGCAACGCCTCGACGTTCATGCCACCAATTCGATCACAATTCGGGGTTAACACCGTAACGAAAGTTCGAAAACCATACACGCATTTCCGGTCCGCAAACCGGAATGATAGGTTTTAAAAACGAAAACCACCTTTGAAGACAGTTTGGAAACACCAGTTGATCTTGAGTATCATTTTACAAAAAGTAGTATAAACACCATTATCGAGACTTTGAAAATCATCTAGCGTTTGAACAAAAATGAGGACACCTTTCCTTTGGTGAAAAAAGATCTTTCAAAATACTCGACCCTTGGGTCTAAGCAACTGCATTTGAAAATATCTCAAAAATATTTTTGGTCCTCAACCGGAATTTTTTTTTTTTTTTTTTTTTTTTTGAAATGTATTGCGGCATTAGAAAACACCTTGCAAACACCGCAAGAAAATAATTCGTTTTAAAAGTACGTCTCGAATTTCAATTTTCTAAGATACTCAAGGTTTTCAAAAATAATTCAATGGGCAAGAATGCCCAAAAATTTCAGGTAATTACAAGGAACAACATAGCGCCGTGGGTCCCGCACCGGAACCCACCATGCTAAAAACCAATTACAAAAATGCCCAAAAAGGCCGATGACGGTAATATTTCAAAAACTCACAGAAGCCATTTAGAAAATAATAAATACCGTCATAAGAATTTCGCCAAAACGATCAAGGCCGTAATGCCAAAAACTTGGTTAAGGAATTGGTTTTCAAAATAAAAACTCAGTCGGAAAAATACCGAAAGCCATTACAAAAGAACTCACGCAGCGGATAAAAGAAATAAAGTCAAACATGCACAAGACAGCAACACTGCTCCTCATATGAACGAAAAATGGGAGTCAAATAATCACATATCACGAAATCAAAATCCATAAGAGGATTCCGTCAATTAACTCATAATAATAAAATAGCTCGTGTCACACGAGGCACAACACAAAGAAGGGAGACTTACATACACAGGTCGCACGAAGATGATGATCGCCCCACGATACTAATCACGACCAACAAACTCAAACGACGCGTCGCGACACGACTCAGTCAGATAAAAATCCAACGAAACAAGACTCAAACAACACGACTTGACCCGACAGCCTAGGTTTCCTCAACCTAAGCTCTGATACCATTTATGTAACACCCCCAAATCCGCTCAGGGATATTACACGCCGTAGACCCTCTCCTCGAGGATCTACCAGGCTGATAACTAAAATCAAACATCTAAACCTCGCCTTTAAGGCTAAAATGACTCGAGAGACCGATTTGGTCTTTCGACAAATACATACAACTCAATTCCAAACACATACCCACGCAGGGGTCAAAATACAATAATCTCCTGCGTCTGGGGAAAAGATCTTGCGGCGGAAAAGAAAATACAACTAGACCAAAACAGCGTCAACGGATCCTCGTGTGATTAGTATCGTTCATCTTTCATCATCCTTCGTGCCGACCACGTGCTATGCTCCAAAACCCGAATGCAAAAATAGACATCCACCCCGAATACTCGGGGTTAGCAAACTCCTTTGTTTTGCTAGTGCAAGTACAAGTGCAAAAATACGAGCCATACAATACAAGTTCCAAGAACAATAATAATCGAAATCCTCAAAGGTTCAAACGTAAGGAAAAGTACTTCCCGAGGCAAGAGTTTGGGTAAACATTTCCAAAGCGAAAGATCGCAAATAAGGGAAACAATTTACAAACCAGTTTAAAATGCCGTCGAGAGTTTTAATAGAAAACAATTTAGGATTATAGAATCCTTCTCTTTCCAAAAATCAATAGGGTCACAGCCCAAATGTTTCGTTTTCGCAAATAGAAAACCGACAACAGTTCACAGGGTTAAAACCCACATCACGCGTCCTCAACGGAGATAGAAATCAATATCAACTCGTGAAGTTTTTACTCGTGAATCCAGGGCTCTACCATTGGACTCCCGCCGTGGCCCCGTCGAACCAACCCACGGTGAGTAAAGTACATTCACTAAATATACACCAACCTGTGAAGTTTTTACTCGTGAATCCAGGGCTCTACCATTGGACTCCCGCCGTGGCCTAGTCGAACCAACCCACGGTGAGTAAAATACATTCACCACTCGTGAATCCAGGGCTCTACCATTGGATTCCCGCCGTGGCCCCGTCGAACCAACCCGCGGTGAGCGAAACAATCATGCACAAATAACATATCACACCAAGGATATCCAAACAATTCAACCAGAGGCATCAAACACTTAGCAAAACACCACATCAAACCAAAACGCACCGAAAAGAGATAATATACGTACACACGTATTATCAAGCGCAACATCAACACCAAACATATCCAAATATCCACGTAGTCACTTACAACCCACACAATTACAAAAGACGCGTTTTGAAAGAGAGCCTTTAACGAGGCTAATCGAATATTTTGAAAGTTCAATTCAAACGACCACACAAACACATTTAGACGATCACCAATCATCATATTCACAAAACAAGAATAGTATGGACAAGGTACTTGCCTCGAAATCGGCACGCAAGTATTCCGGCGAACACGGCTCAACGAAAGCTTCAAACGCCCAATGCTATCGAAGCGGAAGACGACGGCGAGCGAAAGGGTTCAACACGGTTTCTTCGCAAGAAACACGACCCTAACATCATACAATCAATAAATCATCGACCATACGAGGAAGAATAATCGTAGAACGCCCGAAAACCCTCTAAGACATTTTACCGGACACCTTCAAGGCGTCGGTCAAGAACTCAACTCAAACAACGAATCGATACGATCCAACCATGGAATAACAAGGGAAATGATGTAATACATCTAAATAATCATCAATCCATCAAAATCCTAAGTTAAATCGGATTAAACGGACGAAATCGAACAAAATACCCAAAATCCCAAAATCTCCCAAAAATGGGTTTTTAGAAGATTACCTTGAGTGATTCAAGTGTTAAGATCCGCAATCCGAGCCACCCGATCGAAAAGGAATGAAGAAATTTACACAAGTAAGTGATAGATGGAGGAACTCTCCCTCTCAAGTCTCTCTCTCTCGCGCACGGTTGAAGAAGGGGGAAGAAATGAACGATTTACGCTGAAACAACACATTTATAGTGTAACACAGCAGAACCTATCGGCCGGCCTATCGGCCGATAGGCCCATCCGATAGCCATACAGGATGTAGGCAGTAGAGTCTATCGGCCCCCCCTATCGGCCGAAAGGCTCCTGGAAGTGCTCGGCCAAAAACTGAAACGACCATAACTCTCTCGTCCGGACTCCGATTGACTCACCGTTTGAACCATTGGAAAGCTAACTCGATGTTCTATAATATTGCAAAGATTTATAATTTTTGGAGTCACCAAAAATTAATGGTGATCTAACAAAGTCGAACTCATACTTAGAAAAGTCGTTTAGTAATCCTGAATTCAACAAAACGACACCGAAACCCGAGCCTGAATACGAACCGAAGATACGGTTACGAAGTACTCACAAAGACGAATCTAGGAGCTAGTAGAACACACGATTCCGACCACCCGAAGGCTCGAAATCCGACAACGGAAGGTAATTACCCCAAACTTTGGGAAATTACGAAAATGGCCCAACTGCCCGAAAATCACCATACGACAACGAATAATCAAACCGAAGCTCACAACACGTATAACAACGTTAAACGGACCTGCGGGAAACTCGAAACAACAGTTTCGGACGAGATTCGCAAGAATCGAACTCAAGTGCGGAAAAGTCGCTAAAAAGCACAGAACTCAACGAAACGACACCGAAACGAACTCGGATGTCAAAAAGTGTAGAATTAATCATTCTCAGAATGACGAAACGGACATGAGCGAGTCGTCAAAACAGACTTCCGCCGAAAAAAAAAGAAATTACCGGAAATCGAAAATTGCGGATATTACACACTTGCGTGTAGGAAATATCGCAACAAGTTTTTGGCGCCGTTGCCGGGGATTGAAATTTTTCTAATATCGACTTAAGTATTTCCAGTCTTAATTTGAACGTTTTATTTTTATTTTTGTGTATTTAATTTTTTTTTTTTTATTTTATTCGCTTTTCCTTTCAGACCTTTCGTAGTGCATGAGAAGGCTCAGAACGAAGGCTTACTACCTTTGGACACCGAGCTCGAGCGCACGCTAAGAAGGAATAAAAAGGAGAAAAGAGAGGCTGCAGATTTACGGTCAACATGGCCGAGAATATTGAAATCCAAGGAGGAGACAACCAAGTGCGGCAAACTCAACCGAACTCGCTCTTCGAGATTATGCCATGCCGCAAGTCAACGCAAATTTTTCGAATTCGGCGTCCCACCATCCAAGCTAATAACTTTGAGATCAAGCCCGCCATTATTCGGATGGTGCGGGCGAGCCCATTCTGTGGACTACCAAAGGACGATCCGAATGCCCACATTGCTTCTTTCCTTGAGATATGCGACACTTTCAAAACTAATGGTGTCACCGACGATGCCATCCGATTGAGGCTTTTCCTTTTTCTTTGAGGGATAAAGCAAAATTCGTTGAATTCCTACCACGGGTCGATTACAACTTGGGAGAGATTAGTGCAAGCCTTCCTTGCAAAATTTTTCCCACCACCTAAGACGGCGCGGTTAAGAAACGAGATAACCACTTTTGCCCAAGACGATATGGAATCGCTCCACGAGGCGTGGGAGCGATATAAAGAATTGCTTCAAGATGCCCTCATCACGGCATTCTGATTGGCTTCACCGCATACATTTTATGGTGGTTTGAGTGCTTCTACACGCACTTTAGTGGATGCACCCAGGAGGAACATTCATGGGAAAATCTATGGCCGAGGCTCACGTGCTGTTGGAAGATATGGCTGAAAACGCTTACCAATGGCCAGCAGAAAGATTGACACCGAAGAGGGTAATGGAAGTTTCGAGCAATGATCCGATTTCCACCTTGTCATCTCAAGTCGCCGCTTTGACACAACAGCTCCAGAACTTTTCGCACGCACCACCCCGTTACCATTGAGACATGTAATTGGTGTAACGGATCACACCCGAAAGCGGAGTGTCAATTTGGAAATCCGTCGAGCAAAATCGATGGAGCAAAGCTAAATTCGTAGGAAATGGGAATCGACCAATAACCCGTACTCCAATACTTATAATCCGGTGGCGCAATCATCCCAACTTTTCATGGAGAAACGGATGTAACACACACCAGCCCCCTTTCGCCTGAATCAACGGCGGCCCCTTCCGCTCCCAAAGTGTCTCTCGAGGAAGCGCTTGCAAAATTGGCGGCAAATACGAGTCAATTTATGACTCGGACGGAAGCTACACTACAAAATCATTCGCTTCCATTCGAATTTGGAGGTTCAAATGGGCCAAATCGCTAATGTGTTGACACTCGTCCGAGGGAGCATTGCCGAGTACCACGAGACAAATCCTCGCGAGAGTCTAAATGCAATTAGCTTGAGAAGCGGAGAGATGTGCTAGATCAGCCCGAGCTGGGTAAAGAGAAGAAGGTGATTGAGGAAGAGATGGAATTAAAGCTAGAGGAGTCGAAGGAAGTTCAAATGGATAACTCAAAGACATGTGTTCCCCGTTCCGTTTCCGCAGAGACTACAAAGAAAGGAGGCGGACAAACAATTTTCTAAGTTCCTTGAGGTGTTCAAAAAGCTTCACATAAATATTCCGTCACGACGCATTGGAGCAGATGCCGAGTTATGTCAAATTCATGAAAGAGATATTATCGAAGAAGAGAAAGCTTGAGGAGTTTGAAACGGTTGCTTTGACAGAGGAGTGCAGTGCAATTCTTCAAAAGAAGCTCCCACCTAAATTGAAAGATCCGGGAAGCTTTAACATACCGTGCACCATGGGGAATCTTTCGTTTGATAAGGCACTATGCGATCTTGGTGCAAGTATCAACCTCATGCCTCTATTGATTTTTCAAAAGCTGAATATTGGGGAAGCTAAGCCAACCACAGTCTCATTACAATTGGCGGACCGATCGATAAAGTATCCGAGGGGAGTGATCGAGGATGTATTAGTTAAGGTTGACAAGTTCATCTTTCCAGCCGACTTCATCGTACTAGACATGGAGGAAGATGACAATATTCCGATCATCTTGGGACGACCATTTCTAGCGACGGGCCGAACCCTTATAGACGTGGAAAAGGGAGAGCTAACTCTGAGGGTCCAAGACGAGGAAGTTACTTTTCAAGTATTCAAATCGTTCCCATGTCCCGGAAGTGCTGATAAAGGATCACAAAGTGAGGGTGTGGATGTTTGTGAAAGAGGAAAGCATCGAAAAAATCGTCGTTGGGAAAATTCAGATTTTGTGTTAAATGGCCCAAGTTTGAAGAAGGATGTAGAACTAGTGGCGTTTCTCGACCATGAAGAAAAATCTGCTGCAGTTGTGAGTTCGTTTGTGAAGGAGGAGAGTGAGCCGAAAGCCAAGAGAAAAATTAGTCATGGAGAAATCGGGTGTTTCGGGAAGTTTCTCAAGTCGAAACCTTTTCGAAAACTACATTTGATGACTGAACCGAAAGTCGAACGGCTGATGACCAACGGTCATAATTTTAACCAAAATACAAACGGTTCGATGAACGGGGCGGAAGCCAAGTGGAGTTTGCGAAAAGCGAACTAATGTTGTTCAATAGGTCCGGCTGAAGACTATAAACTTAGCGCTTCTCGGGAGGCAACCCGAGTATTAGTTGTAGATTCTTTGTTGTTTGCTTGCATTTTTAGAGTCTCTTTTTGTCTTCTTTCCTCTTGGATCCATCCTTTCCTCTCATTTTAATGAATTCGTGTAAAAATTCGTGCGTGAATCAAAGAAAAGGGGATAAATTCAATAATGGGCCGCAGATACCTGTGAGCCGCGGCACACACCACCGAGGAAAATGGCCGATCAAACTGTACCTGTGCCGCGGCATGATCTTACCGAGCCGCGGCACACCAGGTCGCTGAGCCGCGGCACCCGAAAACTGAGCCGCGGCACACTAAATGGTCAAGAAACGCCCAGGGCGCCTGTACTTTGTGCCGCGGCATACTAAGTCTGAGCCGCGGCACACTATAACACTGAGCCGCGGCATACGAAATCTGAGCCGCGGCACCCGGCGGCATATCAAAACGTCCAAATCCGACTGTACTTTGGGCCGCGGCTCACGTTTATCAGGCCGCGGCACCGTCGCAAAATAAGAGCAGTGTCAAGCTCTTTGATCGATCGGCCCGCATAGTATACTTCTTCCCTTCCTTCCTTCCTTCCTGCACACGATGAGGTTAGTCGGGTCCATTCTATCAGTCTCCTTTTCAAATTCTCCAGGTAATTTTTGATTTCTAAATCATAGGTGATTATTGATGTGAAAAGATTTGGAGTTTTATATTGCTAGTTGTTCTTCATTGTTGTTTCAAATGGAGTTGGAATATGGGAATTTGTTATTGTGGTGGAATTGATGTTTATGAACGAATTGTTGATGATGGGTTTTTGTAATTCAGGCTATAATCTGGTTATTATTTTTGGGATTTGGAATTAACCATCAAAATTTTTGTTCTTCATTTTAACTTGTGCACACAAGGTGTTTGATAAATTGCGGCAATGGAAAATTGATCACCGGCCACACCACCCTCCTCACCGACGATGCCGGCACCAGCTCTGAGCAGACTGGAGGGGAGTACTTGACCTTTACTTTTCTTGCATTTCATTTTTGTCCATTGAGGTCAATGTACGTCCTAAGTTTGGGGGCTTTACATTGATCTGCATTCATTCCGTACTCTATTTTCTTCAGTACATTATATTTTGTTGCACTTTTCTTTCTTTGCGAAAATTTTTTTTAATAGCCTTGCTTGCCGTAGTTTTTCTTTATTCGTGAATTTTCGTGCTTCTATTATGTGTGATACTGATGTTACGACACTGTCTTTCTCTCTGAAGAAGCGGGCGAGTTGTAGTCGAGTTGTAGTCAGTTATTTCGTTCGCTTAGTATTCAATTAGGTCCGAAATTTTTCGTGATAGTAGAGGACTTGCGTATAAGAGACGATACATACTTGTTTTTAAATCCCCATCAATACGTTTGGCTACATTTTCCGGATAGTGAGTCGTACTGTTTCTTTAGTCGTGTTGGCACTTAAATTGAGTTTAGAGTCGGGCAGTTTTTCCCTAAAAGTCGAGATAATGTGTTCTATGAAGGGAAGTCTAGTAACCGGGGGTATTCGCGTGACCCGTTGTTTACTCTCGCGTAAAACGACGACCCTGATTAGACTATTGATTTAGATATTTCACATGTGCCAATGATAGGGTGCCTAGTAACCGGGGGCATTCGCGTGACCCGCTGTTTACTCTCGCGTCAAACGGCAACCTTGATTCGGACATGCGGAAATTGTGTATTCGAGTTGTTTCTCCGCTGTAGACGGGAACTTAGTAACTATAACCATACATGTGCCCCATGAGTGTCTTTTACGTCAAACGGTTTCCTAATACATGAGAATGGAAGTTCCACCTAGGATTATCCCGATGAAACATCCCGAGATCCTAACCTAGTGGTCAACTCGAATCGAATTCTTGAGCATATTTATATAAGGGGACACCGTCAGGATTAGTTGTTAGGAGACTCGTGAAAAATTGTGCCTTTAGGCGTGGAGCAGGACGAACTAACTTGTCTATTTTAGCCTTTCATATTGACGGTCGATTCGACTCATGTTTTGTTAATCTTTGGTGAGTTTTCTTCATGAACAAATGATTAGGATGAACTTGATCACTTTGCGGTATCACTATTACGAGTGCAGCTCGCTTTTATGACACTCGTATTATTTAGAGAGAATGGCAGGATAGTATTGATTAGGTTGAACACTATGAGTTGCACGATGATTCACGACATTCTTTTATTGACTTTAATTCTTTTTGCTTGAGGACAAGCAAAGGCTTAAGTTTGGGGGTATTTGTTAGGCGTATTTTTATACGCTTATTTATCATTATTTTGTAGTATTTTGGAGTGTGAAATCATCTAAATGAGCTTTTAATGCCTTAATTTTGTATGATTGACAGAAATTGAAGTCCTAAGCTTAAACGAGGCAAAACGGCGAAACGGCAAAATCGACTATGAGCCGCGGCACAAGGAAGCCGAGCCGCGGCAAAGGAAGACACCACCAAGGGCGAGTAGTCAGACTGTGCCGCGGCAGCCCCATGTGAGCCGCGTACGTAAGGATTTAATTACGCCCAGGTATTCAGATTTTGGCGATGTGCCGCGGCACAGGTTCAGTGAGCCGCGGCACACTTAGCGGGTTTGGTACGTCTGCGCGGATTTTGGGCCGTTTCGAAGCCAGTTTTCAACCAACTAATACGGACGCGATTTATGGAAGTGCTGAGCTATAAATAGGGCTTAAGACCCTAATTTAATTATCGGGGAACCTTGGAATCAGGAAATCATTGAAGCTAAACCTAGGAGAGCTTAAGCTTGGAGACAGAGAAGAGGAGGAAAGCAGAGGAATTAAAGGGCAGAAGGCGGGAGCTGAAGAACGGAGGAATCCGAGCTTCATCTGCGTTTGAATTTTATGCTTTCGTTTATTTCTTCTGTATTTTCAGTTTTTAGTATGTCAGGCTAAAGCCCTAATCTAGGGTTTTGATGAAACCTTTATATTGACGAATTGATTAAGATTATCCAGTTTATTACCTTTTTATTGAGTTTTCCCAATTATGTTTAATGCTTGCAATTATCTGGCCAATAGTTGTATTGATTTAATCATTCACTTCGAATCGGGAGAGGAGATTTGGTGAGGAACTATTGGTGAGGACCGTTTTATTCTGTGAGATAGGAATATACTCATAGGAACTACGTGGCCTTTAGGAGATTTCATGCTTTTTGCCTAGCGACGAGATAATTCACCTAGGGATAGAGTGCGTTAGTCGCCGTTAGATAAATCTATTGACCTCGGGAGAGGCGGTAGAATATATTAGCAATCTCCGCCTTCAATAAATTGGGAAAATTATTTATTACGGATAATCAAGATTAAATTCGGATAAATTAAGGTGGATTCAGAACTCTAGACTTATTTATCATTTGATTCCTTTTATTCAAGCTATCGCTTTCTGTTTAGTCTTTTATTCATTCTTGTAGTTATTAATCCAAAAACCCAACTTCGATTGTTCAAATAAAATTGGAATACGAAAACGTCGGTAGTTAGAGACTCAATCCTCGTGGGAACGATACTCTACTTATCACTTTATTACTTGTAAACGATGACGTGCACTTGCGTGTAGGAAATATCGCAACAGCAGCTCACTGGACTGTCCAGTAGCATGTATCGAAATAAGAAGATTTTAATTAGCGCACGCAAGTGATAAAAGATTAGCGTACGCTATCGAAGACAAAGTTAGCGCGCGTTAAAATAATGAAGCTAGCGCGCGCTAGCGAATGGAACTTTTCTAAGAAATTGATTTCACGAGTAGAAAACTAATTTCAAAAAATGTCTAGATGTCCCATACCAAGTTGCAAACGAATAGTATTAAATGATTCCTTGGGAAGAGGTTTCGTAAATATATCAGCAAGTTGGTCCTTCGTCCCGACAAAAATTAAACATATATCTTTCTTTTGCACATGATCGCGTAAAAAATGATGTCTAATGTCTATATGTCTAGTTCTACTATGCAGCACGAGATTTTTACTCAAATTAATAGCACTAGTATTATCACATAATATAGGGGTATTTTCAAAATAAATGCCGTAGTCGCGGAGTTGATTTTTAATCCATAATACCTGAGCACAGGCACTCCCTGCAGCAACGTATTCGGCCTCAGTTGTAGACAAAGCTACACTGGTTTGCTTTTTACTTCCCCAAGATATTAAGCATGAACCGATGAAATGACATGTACCACTAGTACTCTTTTTATCAATTTTGCATCCGCCGAAATCAGCGTCACTATATGCAATCAAATTAAAGTCCAAGCAAGAGGGATACCATAGACCTAGTCCGATGGTCCCATTCAAGCAACGAAAAATGCGTTTACAAGCAATTAAATAGGATTCCTTGGGATTAGCTTGGAATCGAGCACATAAGCATGTAGCAAATATTATGTCTGGCCTAGAAGCAGTTAAATATAGCAAAGATCCAATCATACCTCGATATAATTTTTGATCTACGGATTTGCCATTTTCATCTTTTTCTAGTTTCAATGATGAAGACATTGGCGTTGAAATCACTTTGCTACTCTCCATTTTGAATTTCTTTAGGAGATCATTTGAGTACTTTGTTTGATGAATAAAAATTCCATCTTCGCATTGCTTGATTTGAAGCCCGAGGAAGAATGTTAATTCTCCCATCATACTCATCTCGAACTCTCCCTTCATAAGATTAGAGAAATCTTGCCACAATGATTCGTTAGTAGCTCCAAAAACAATGTCATCAACATAGATTTGGGAAACAAGTATATCATTATTCAATATTTTCACAAACAAGTTATTATCGACTTTACCTCTTTTATAATCATTTGCAATTAAAAATTTACTTAAAAGATCATACCTTGCTCGGGGTGCTTGTTTCAACCCGTAGAGTGTCTTGTTGAGCTTGTAGACGTGATCCGAAAATAGGTGATCTTCGAATCCGGGAGGTTGCTTGACATAAACTTCTTCTTGAATATAGCCATTCAAGAATGCACTTTTCACATCCATTTGAAATAGTTTGATCTTTTTGTGGGCGGTAAATGCACATAGAAAACGGATGGCTTCGAGTCGAGCCATGGGAGCAAAACTTTCTTCGTAATCAAGACCTTCTTCTTGATTATACCCTTGTGCGACCAAACGAGATTTATTTCGAATTGGGTAACCGTCTTCGTCACACTTGATTTTGTGCACCCATTTAGTTCCGATAATTGTTTTATCTTTAAGAGCGGGAACTAAATTCCATACGTTATTGTGCATGAATTGTACAAGCTCCTCTTGCATTGTCATCATCCAACTTTCATCATTAAGAGGTTCAGATATATTTTTGGGAACTATTTCGGATACGAAAGCACAATGAGCCATATATTCGGTGGTTCTCTTTCGAGTTTGAACACCGTCTTCAATGTTTCCAATCACGAGATCTTTTGGATGGTCTTTGATGTGTCTCCAATCTTTCGGTAGACTCTCGATTGTCTTCTTTTGGATTTCCAAAATTTTCTCCATTTCATTTGAGGGATGAGAATCCGGAAAAATACCTGCATCATCAAAATATTCTACCTTTCTCGGGGGTGAGATCATATCATTGAATTTAACATGAATGGATTCTTCAACTCTATTTGTTCTAATGTTATAGACATGATATGGTTTGCTATTTGTAGCATAACCAAGAAATATTCCGGAGTCGGATTTAGCATCAAATTTCCCCAAGTTATCCTTACCATTATTTAGGATAAACACATTGCAACCAAAAGGATGGAAATAAGATATATTTGGCTTTTTGCCCTTCCATAATTCATACGGAGTTTTAAGGTTAGTTCTACAAACATGAACTCGGTTAATCACATAACATGCCGTAAAAATTGCTTCGGCCCAAAAATATTGTGGAAGAGAATACTCATTAAGCATAGTCCTTGACATTTCCTCCAAAGATCGATTTTTCTTTTCAACAACCCCATTTTGTTGAGGCGTTCTAGGAGCCAAAAAATTGTGATTAATACCGTATTTGTCACATAAAAGCTCAAACGGAGTGCAATCAAATTCACCTCCGTGATCTGTGCGAAATGAAATTATAGAAAGACTTTTCTCATTTTGCACCAAACGACACCATTTGGAAAACTCGAAAAATGTATCATCTTTATGAGCATGAAATCTAACCGCCAAGTAAAACGGGAATAATCATCAACAATGACCAAAGTATAAAGCTTATCATTTAGACTAACATATCTAGATGGTCCAATCAAATCCATATGAACAAGTTCAAGAATACGGCTAGTGGAAACCTCGAATTTTGGTTTGAAAGATTCTCGAGTATGTTTTCCTTTTATGCATAATTCACACAAATGCTTCTGATCAAATTTGAGTTTGGGTAATCCACGAACAAGATCGTGTCTCGATAAAATAGAAATGATGGGTAGAGATGTATGCCCCAATTTACGATGCCATAAATATGCATTATCATCCAAAGTAATAAGGCACTTTTCATTAAATGAACTTTTATCATTAAGATCAACAATATAAATATTTCCACATCTCAAACCGACGAATGCAATTTTATTATTTCTAAATGCTGTGCAATGAGTTTGCTCAAAGAGAATTTTAAAACCTTCATCGCATAGTTGAGAAACGCTAAACAAATTGTGATGCAAACTTTCAACAAATAATACTTTGTTGATAGAGGGAGAAGGTTCCTTACCGACTTTTCCAATGCCTTTGATCTTTCCCTTTTGATTGTCGCCAAAGGTCACATGTCTTTGTTCTTGATATTCGAGGTCTTCAAATAAGTCCTCGGAGTCGCACATGTGCCTTGAGCATCTGCTATCAATGTACCACTTGCTTTTCCTTATTGCTGGTACCTACAAAAATAGTATTTCTCAGTTATTTCGGTACCCAAGCCCTTTTGGGTCCTCCAAAGTTAACGATACTTATAGCATTCGGAACAATTGTCCCTTTTGGAACCCATATTTGTTTAACTTTGATGGTTCTCAACTTTGAACGAACGTTATCATGAACTCGTTGTTTGAAAGGAGTTTTTGAATTCTCAGCTTCGGTTTTCTTTATTTTGTCAAGATTGATAAGGGATTGTTCCCTTTTAAACGGATCGAAACCAAGACTGTGTTTTAACAATGGAGATTTTTGAATGGATAAGAGCTTTTCGAATTACTCGTTTTCGAGAGTAAATTTGTTTAAAATATATTTTAGCTCCTTTTGAGTTCTCGTCAACTCAATTTTCAAAACGTTTTCTTTTTCAAGGCATAGGGTATGGTCGAGTTCAATAGTTTTGCCTTTGTTTTGAAGAGAGGATTTTTTGAGTTCTAAAGATTTTATTTTCCTCTTTAAAGACACTCAATTTAACCATCTCGTCGTATTCTATGTTTAAAGATTCAAACGCACTGAATAACTCATCGTCATGATGAACTTCTTATGAATCGCAAAAATCGAATGTATCATATTCTTCATCATTAAGTATAGAGCTTACCTAGATATTGCTTTCGGAGTCGGGTGCTGTAAATGCGAGATTAGCATCGAGAGATCTTTCAATCTCCTCCTCTTCATCACTCCAAGAAGCGATTAGAACCTCTTTCTTTTTCAATCTTTCGACTTGAGGCTTTGAAGAGGATCCTCGACATTCCTTGGCTTAGACCGGCTTGACCGCATTTCCAACAATTATTGTCGAACTTCTTTATAGAAACATAGATATTCTTCTTTTGTTCCGCCTTACCATCCCACCAAGGAAATTTCGCCTTCTTTGAATTAGATTTTTATACCTTCTAAAGTTCTTGGCGTATAGAGCAAGTTCCTCTTCATCTTCATCCTCGGGAACATCTTCCTCAACATCACTATCAACATTGAATGCGACTACTTTTTCACGAGGCTTTGGTTTAGTACCTCTAGACTAGAGAACGATCTCATAATTGATGAGTGACCGGATGAGGGCACTAAACTCGAGCTTGTTGAGATCTTTAGACTCCATGATTGCGGTAACTGTGGCATCCCATTCACGTGGCAACGAGCGAAGAATTTTCTTAGCTTTGTCGCTACTATATATAGGCTTTCCGAAAGATGCAAGTCCATTAGTTATAGCCGAGAACCGATCCAACATATTAGTGATCATTTACTCGTCCTTCATGGAGAATAGTTCATAGTCATGAAGAAGCATGTTGCTTTTAGTCTCCTTAACTTGGGTGGTTCCTTCATGAGTTACTTCGAGGATTTCCCAAATTTCCTTTGCGCTTTCGTAGGAAGATATCCTATTGAGTTCTTCGGGATTAAGGGCGCAATAGAGAAGTTGAGTAGCACGTGAATTGATGTGCATGTTCCTCCAGTCCTCGTCGTTGAACTCGTCGAACTTTTTCAACGATCCATCTTCTTTCTTGGCAAGTTTCGGACCAAGTGCAATGACTTTCTTGAACAAATATAGCCATTTTCTTTTTCCATGTCATGAAATTGGAATCGTCGAAGAACGGAGGATGGTTGAGAGCATTTTCTTCGATTTGGCCAAGAAGTGCCATTTGCGGATCTTTTTCCCTTAGGTGGTTAAACCCTTAAAAAGAGACCCGCTCCAATACCATCTGAAGAGATAAATTCACCACTAGAAGGGGGGGTTGAATAGTGGTAATGCGGAATATCGAACTTTCTCGCGAATAAAATAAAATTGTGCGGAAAGTAAAAGACTCAAAGATTTATAGAGGTTCGGCAACTTGCCTACGTCCTCTCTCCGACTTCTTTTTCTATTGGCTCAAGAACAACCACACACTTGTCTCATATTCGATCGGTCAGAGTACAACAACCGTTACAACCGCTTGTCTTCTATTGGTCCAAGCACAACCACTCTCAAAATAAAATTTGTGTATCTAGTGTTCTATCGGAACTAGATAATCCTTACTTACGAATATTGGAGTGTAATCCTAACAATGCCGGATCAAAGATCCTAATAACACCGGATTAGTGACTCTTAACTCGTTTCTCTAATGCTCTTGTATGAGTGATGCAACACTCATAACCAAATGAAAGAATACAAAGTATAATAAATATTACAAGGTGTATCACTCTTTGTATCTTTTTCCTCACAACTTAGAATACAATAATAGATAGAAATCTGAGCTCAAGAATACTTTGAATGCTTGTATACTTAAATGCTTGAAGTTGTGTATGAGATACCCAAGTCCTATGGGTATTTATAGTGTCAAGTCCTTCTTCATATACTGAAAAATGTATTATTAGCGTGCGATAATAATCCTTCATAGCGTGTGCTAATAATCCTTCATAGCGTGCGCTAACGAGCTTTGACTTGACTGATCTGAACGGTCATTAAACTGTACCAACAGTCATAATACACATCTAGCGTGCGCTAGTCGGTCTTCTGTAGCGTGCGCAAATGCTTTTCCTTTTTATGTCCAGACCTTACTGACTCTCTGCCTTGAGTGCGATAGCATGCATTATAGATAGATGATAACGTGTGCTAAGATTAACAACTTAGCGTGCGCTGATATTATGTGCTTTGCGTGCGCCATCCATCAGGTGACTCCAACTTGACTGCAGATTACTTGCCTGACTGCAGGTGACTTTCCCTCGATAGCGTGCGCTACCATTCAGTCTGTAGCGTGCGCTAGGAACATGATTTTCCTTCAATGTAACAGCTCGATGGGATAGATTTTTAAATTTTTTGAATATAATCATCATCAAAATACTTTGAGTCAACAATTTTCATCGCCATTTCGCACAGGTATGGCCAGAAAGTTCCTGGTCACTCGACGACGCAACCACAACTGAGTAAATACGATAAAACCGTAACAGGACATGCCGACCCAACGGTCCGAGAAATCAACAATACATCAAAAATATCCAACAAACCGGAACGGTCCGAGACAAACAAACAAGAATAGCACAATATCAAAATAAACCGAAAAATCAAAGGTACAAGTATTACAATGAGGGTCTTGATGACAACCCAAATGCATGAAGAACCCCCGGTAAGGGATCATGTTCTAAAGATGATTTCTCATCTAAACGAACTTTATATCTTAGGGGCTACTATCGATGAGAAAACGCGGGTCGATATCATCCTAGGCAGCTTACCTAGGAGATTTGAGCAGTTCCGCCTAAACTACAATATGAATCGTAGGGAGTATACCTTGGCGGAATTGCTGACAGGGCTTCGAGCTGCGGAAGGTCTATTCAGGCAAGGGTATCAAGTTCTTGCGGCTACTGGTGATTCGACTTCTAAACTCAAGTGGGGGAAGAAGAAGAAATAAGTGGGCCAGAAGCAAGTGGCAACTCTCAAAGTAAAAAGCAAGGCTCCTCAGCTTGAGGCGAACAAAAAGCCAAAGGGAAAGTGCTACAAGTGCGGTCAGAAAGGACATTTTAAAGCGGACTGCCCTGCTCTTAAGAAATATATGTCTCGTGCACTAGTAGTCAAAACATGTTTGGCAGCTTGTTCTTCCACTTCGTGGATAGTTGATTCAGGCTCCACTAATCATGTTGGCTTTGACTCGCATGGTTTTCAGGTAACCAAGCAGCTTAGTACGGGCGAGATAATCATCAATTGGGGCAATTATTCCAAGCTTATGGCTGTTGCATAGGGAGTCGTGCAGTTGAATATTTATGATAAAATATTAGTCCTTAATAATGTATTATTAGTACCAGGTTTTAGAATAAATTTAACTTTGGTTTCTAAATTAAAATGTGATAGTTATTCAGTTTCTTTCAATGATGATGTTATTATTAGAATAAGAAACGGTGAATATATTTTCAAAGGTATTTTTACTGATGGACTATATGTCATTAATACTGCACAAACTCCCATGTATAAACATAAATCGCTTAACTTTTTGTCTAAACATAAAAAGAGAAAAGAACCTTCGAGCATAAACCAAACATATATGTGGCATTTACGATTAGGTCATGTAAACCTTTAGGAGGATTCAAAGATTGGTAGATAATGGCCCATTGGATGACCTTCAAGTTGAGTCACTTTCAATTTATGAATCCTGCCTGGAAGGTAAGATGACCAAAAGGGTCTTTAAGACCAAGAGAAACCGTTCTCATAATGTGTTAGAATGGTTCGTACGAATGTATGTGGTCCACTGAATATCCAGGCTACGAGTGGTTTCGAATACTTCATCACGTTTATAGATGATTATTCGAGATATGGATACATCTATTTGATGCGACGTAAGTCTGAAGCCTTTGACACGTTCAGAGACTTTAAGGCAAAAATGGAGAAGCGTCATGGAAAGAGTATCAAGTCACTACGATCTGATCGTGGTGGCGAATACCTTAGTGGAGAGTTTTTGGATTTCTTGGCAAATGAAGGGATTTTGTCCCAGCTCACTACGCCGTGAACTCCACAACAAAATGGTATTGCTGAGAGAAGGAACATTACTCTTTTAGAAATGGTTAGATCAATGATGAGTTATTCGGATTTACCTATTTCGTTTTGAGGATACGTCTTAGAAACAGTGGCGTACATTCTAAACCTGGTGCCTTCAAAATCAGTTCCAAAAACACCCACAGAACTGTGGAGTGGGCGAAATCCCAGTCTAGGACAAGTTCGGATTTGGGGTACTCCAGCACATGTGTTGAATAAGGAAGCTGATAAATTGGCATCTCGTACAGAAGTATGAGTGTTTGTAGGATATCCTAAGGGAACAAAGGATGGCTTGTTCTATAGTCCCAAGGATCAGAAGGTCATTGTTAGCACCAATGATCGATTCCTAGAAGAGGATTATATGATTAGTCACAAGCCCATAAGCGAAATAATTCTAGAAGAGTTGAGGGGTGAGACTCCATCTATACCAACCGAACAAGCGCCAACTAACACTGCACCACATATCGATTTTGAGACTTTTACACCAACTCAGGATCTACCTCATCGTAGTAGGAGGGTTGTTCGTCAACCGGAATGATTCATAGGCATGGGATAGTCTTCGGACTCAATCCCAGGCGAAGATGAATCAGTTGCCTGAACTTACAAGGAGGCAATCCAAGATAAAGATGTTGACTCATGACAGGAAGCTATGGAATCAGAAATGAGATATATGGATTCCAATCAAGTGTGGGAGCTAGTAGAACTACCTGATTGGTTACAAGCTATTGGGAGTAAGTAGGTCTACAAGCTAAAGAAATGAGGTGACGGGAAGGTTGAAATCTTCAACGCGAGGTTTGTAGCGAAAGGTTACACTCAGAAAGAGGGTATCGATTATGATGAAACCTTTTCTCCGGTAGCCACGCTTAAGTTAATCCGGATTCTTTTAGCTATAGCTGCGTATTTAGATCTAGATATTTGGCAAATGGATGTCAAGACTGCATTTATGAATGAAAGTCTACACAAGGAAATCTACAGGCGCTAACCAGAGGGGTTCATTGCTGAAGGAGAAGAGCACTTAGTGTGCAAGCTTAAGAGATCCAATTATGGACTTAAGCAAGCATCTAGTTCTTGAAACACTCGATTTGACGAGGTAGTCCAGTCAAATGGATTTGTCCAATGTACGAGTGAGAGTTATGTGCATAATAAATGCGATGGAAATGTGTTGGTGTTTCTTGTACTGTAGGTAGATGATATCCTTCAGATTGGAAACAACGTGAAGGAATTGTCGGGCGTACGGGTATGGCTATCTGAGCAGTTCGATATGAAGGATTTGGGAGAAGTAGGACACATCCTTGGAATCAGGATCTTTCGTTATTGGAAGAAAATAATGATGTGCTTATCTCAGGCATCCTATATCGATACAATGCTAAAGTGGTTTAGCATGGAGAATTCCAAGAAAGGTTTTCTACCTTACAGACATGGAATTCAACTATCTAAGGACATGTGTCCCAAGACACAAAAGGATATAGATGACATGAAGTTGATTCCTTATGCGTCAACTGTGAAGCCTCATGTATGCTATGCTTTGCACTAGACCAGATATTTATCATACCGTAGGCATGACTGCTAGATATCAGTCGAACCTAGGACTAGGACACTAGATTGCTATCAAGCACATACTCAAGTACCTGAGAAGGACTAGGGAGTATATACTAGTATATCAATCAGACGACCTGTGTCCAGTGGGTTATACTGACTCAGGTTATGTGTTTAGTCTGGGAGGTGGAGCCATTAGTTGGAGGAGTGTGAAGCAGAAATACATCTCGGACTCTACCATGGAATTCGAATATGTGGCAGCCTCTGATGCAGCTAAAGAGGCGGTTGTAACACCCCCAGAGCCATCCAGGAATATTACAGCGCCGTGGGCTCCGAGATGGAACTCACAAGGCTGAACGAATTTTTCGCAAACATTTACAAACGCCCAAGAGGCTAATGACGGTATTATCTATTTAAAACATTCGAAGACTTTATAAAACTCATTTATCAAACCCGTCGTAAAATCTCATTTGAAACCACAAGGCCCAAAATGCGAAAACTCAACAGTTTAAAAACATACGTTAAGCTATTGCTTACACGTACCGACAAAATAGTTTAGAAAACGATTGCCAAAGTAACCTAAGTTACCAGATACCAATAGGCCATTTAAAAAATACTCACGCAGCGGAAAAAGACAAACAATAAAAATACTCTAGCAGCGGAATATAATAACTAATCAGGAAACTCAATACACAAATACATGCCCTAGCCAATATCTTTTGGGAAGTTCATCTCTCCACGACCGCTACAAGCTTGATAATCGAAGAACCTAAAAAGAGAGCCCACGACGGGGTCAGCCATAATATCCAACAATGATAACCATCACATCAGGTTAATAATTACATACCAATGAGATACTAAGTAAGAATACGACCAATGTAATCTTACCGTCATAACTTTACCGACTCGTTATAATAATTACCAAAGTTCACATCTCGTATCCTTTCAACAACACAATAAGCTCATACCGAGAAATCTGTATTGTATCTCAACAATACCCAAGGTTCTCAAAACATTATCATAATTCACTGTTACGAAATCTACTAACTCTGTCCAACCCAATTCGTCGGGAATAAACATCATCATATCTCAATACGATAATCGATTGTCCATCAAAGACAAATACTAAAGGAAATACAGAACATACCTCAAGATATGAAATGCCACGACAAAATCATGTCAGTCTAATCCAAAATCGGATCAACACAACATACGGACACGGTCCTAACACAAGACCTACAAATGCATACTCATATGACAACATCAATATGCTCACATCAATAACAACACTGTATACTTATGAGAAACCCAAAATATACATATGCACAATAACATATGGGTAATCCGATGATCTAGCGTTCACTGCCTAGATTCCAAGATGATCCCGTCGGACCAACACAAGGTGGATAAACCCGTCCAATGATCCAGCGCACACTAGCATAGATCCCAAGATGATCCCGTCAGATCAACACGAGGTGGACATACGACAACAATGCACAAATGCATATTAACAACAATACACAAATGCATGACAACAACAATACACAATGTATCACAATATGACCCACACAAAATGACAAAAATGATTAGAGTACTTGCCCTGAGTCCTCCGAGAGCAATCTCGATGTCTAAACCATCACCAAGCATTATCCTCAATATTTGACGGTCCAAAATGTCACGGACGGTAGATAATTCATATCTTCGTCTTTATCACCATGTATCCTCGATACCCAAGTATATCAATAACAAAAGTAAATCATATACATTATGATTTAAATTCCTAAAATCCAAAAACAACTTACAATCCCAATTCTCCTGTGTTCACAATTATAATCATTGCTATACGAATTATAAACGAATGAAATCGAAACCATTCATTAAATATTATAAACTGAGCAAGTAATAACTTGCCTCGATATCGATGAAGCCGTTACCAATTCCTTTGCCGTTGTCTACGAACTCCTCAGCCCCGACCAAAGCAATCTACGAACATTCTCGAATACGACCGCAACGCATGGTTCTAATCACCAATAAATAATCTCAACCTATTACGATAATAGATAAACAACAAGTTCGATAACAATCAACAATCGATATAACCAATTCACAAACCCAACGACTCAACAATATCTCGATTAACCGCAAGTCTGATCAATCCAACTTAAACGATCACGAATTCATAACCGAAACAGGATATACTACACTGTTTGTTGACTTAGCGCACGTTAATCACTTAACGTAGCATGCACTAAGTCGCTCCCATTAGCGTGCGCTAGCCACTAACACTAGCGTGCGCTAATGACATGCAGTTGTATGCATTTCAGATACTGATCAACATATGGCGATTATCACGAACACTAAGTGATTTCAAAACCATGTTCATAGCTATCAAAACAACGAAATCCGATATAGGTAATCATCCAACTTATAATCCAATTCATATATTCATATATCATTCTTTTCCTCAATATCAACATATGAATACCAAGAATTCATAATCATCGCCATGTTCACCATCATATGAAAAAACCAACAACAACAACATCAAAGACCCGAATTGAAGGAAGACATTAGCCAATATATCTCTTTGAAGATAAACAACACAATTCAAAACCATTCAAATCATATCAATACCCGTATATCAACCATAACATCAACATAACTTGGTAACCAATCTCATAATCATACTTATCAACTTGCTTATATGATAATCATCAACTTAAGAACATCAATATTCAATCCAAAATGAAATCAAAAGGTGAAGAGTAATTACCTTTTTGAAGGAATTGATTGAATCCCAAGTTTGAATCCGTTTCCAATCGATTCCAAGCTTAATATTGTTATGGATGATTAACTCCACCATAATCAAGTGTTTGGAAATTCAAACATCTCTATAAGAACTCTCTCTATCGGTTGCAAGGAAAGAATGGACGAAATGAAGAATAATGGCCAACTGCACATATATATTGACTATTATTAGCGTGCGCTAACTGTCTTTGTTAGCGTGCGCTATCGCAGTCCATAGGCTACTGCCTTACTGCATACAATGATTTACGTATGCAATGCCCATGCACTAGCGTACGTAATCTCCTCTGTTTAGCGTACTCTAGTGTCCGATCATAGCGTGCACTACTCATAGTTGACTCGTTTGTCTGTATGCTCCGAAGACGGGTCCACACACCGACAACTATGACTAGGATAAGATTCCCTTTGGACCGATCTGATGTTAGCGTGCACTAACAATATTCATTAGCGTGCGCTAACCCTTCACAACAAACATCCGTTGACTTCGTCGGCACATGCGCCGAAAGTGGCCGGGTCCACACATAGATTCCTTCTGATCTGGTCTGCACTAGCGTGCGCTATCATTTACCTTTAGCGTGCGCTAAACCTGCACGATAGCGTGCGTTATGCTTAACTATTAGCATGCGCTAATAAGGCTATACTTAGCCATTTTCAGCTATTCTTGTCCAACGTCTCAACATACAGAATACGAACATACGGCATACCGAATACATATACTCCTTCCAACAATATTCTCATCGTATACACACTATCCTCAAATGCAATTGTCGACCAAGTACGACAATTATACCAATACAGATGTCTCAGTCCTTCATTTATTTTATCCATACTGTACAGATTCCACGCTGTACAATATAACTCAGATAAAATAACATTAAACAACAGTAGTAGAAATTCCGGATATTACATACTACACCACTTGAAATAAGTTTCGTCCTCGAAACTTGCAATCCGTCATAAAGAAACAAAACATTCAACCAAAATATTCCGAAACCATCACGACAACGATCGATCATCATCATTAACGAATAATCAAAATAGTATACTTAAAAATGCGCAAAGTCGACGATCTCCTGAGATACTAGCAAGTGACTTCACTGTAAAGCTTCAACACGCTTACAATCACAATTCCATGAGTCTCAACAAAATATATCATCTTTGGATGAATTAATCTATCCGTATCAAACCTTGTCTGCCTAATCGTACAATCAAGTCCCAATTCCGATAAAAACCAATAATACACGATACATCTGCGAAACAACTGCTCAACACAATAGCAACAAATCCCGAAATATCGACACAAAATCTGAACGCTCAGATGATCACCAGCAATGATCAACCCATAAATTAACCGAGAATATCATTAACATGATAAACTCTAATACGACCAATCCAAAGGTCAAAACGCAGCCGAGAATATCATCAACATGATAAACTCTAATATGACCAACCAGAGGTCGAAACACAATCGAGAATACCATCAACATGATAAACTCCAATATAACCAATGAACGATCAACGATAATCAAGAATACCCTCACACAGTAAACTCCAACACGATCAACACAAAACCACAGCAATCGATATACGAACGAATAAAGTTCTCAAAACGACACACCAATCACATACAGTGGATCTCAATAAACACACCTGACTTTCCAACATACTCCTCGGCATACGAACAACCAATCATAAACCGACGAACATTTCCAATCATACATGGAGTGGGAACGACCACTCAATATCCAAAACAACCAGCATGGGGTCACCATCCCCAAATCTACACTTACAAAGAAATCATTCAAAAATCATTATGGTAAAATCGCGCTACTACCATGCCAATGGAATCGCATAGCACATATGTCCCGGTTTCACAAAATCTAAAGTTCCAAAATCACATCCTGTACATGAATCTACAACACGCAACATATTTCTCTTATCTGGTCAACCGACCGATCATCCTTGGATAACCAAACTACCATACTAAAGTTCGGATCTCTTTTCATCGTACCATACTGATGTATTATCCAGTTCATGAGTCACACTCACAACTTCACCATGATATGCATTATGCACTAAATGCGTATGTATATCAACCACATTTTCAAAACCTGTTTGAGATCATATAGTCTCGTCAAGAAGACAAATTTTCGATAGTTCTTTCGAAAATTTCAAAGCTCAAAACATAAATTTTCGTAAGACCACGAAATCAATTTTTGAAAAATGAAATCGCCTAGCTAATGCCAAGTATTCGATAACAATTTCCTTAAAATCCACACGATTTCGAAGTTTTAAAATGAAAACTATGCAAATGATTGACTGCATCCATACTCTTGTATACCAATTCGGTTCGTCACCAATATCCACTGATATTCCATCGGAAAACCACACAATAGAGTTCCAAAATCTCAATATATAAATTCATTAAAAACTCCTTTTTCCTCATATGGCTCCCAAAGTCGACCATTATCCCATTCTGGATCACCTCAACTATGCTATGACAAAACATTGAAACAAATCAACACAGCGAAAGACTTCTCGAGAAGTTTCATTTGAACAAGTGAATCATGTTGCAATATTTATTCCATACTTTAATAAATAGTGTTTTGATGATTAAGTTGCTAAACAATACAAAACAACGAAGAGGCGAAGCAAAACGGCGAAGCAGTCGAAGACGCAAAAAGCTGAGCAAAATACATGTCTAGCGCACGCTAAGTCATATATACTAGCGCACGCTAACGGAAGTTCTCTGCAGATCAGCCTAGTTTGAAATAACCCGAAGGGAAGACATTTGACGAGATAGCGCACGCTACTCATGTTCATTAACGCACGCTATCGAGGGCCTGTTACCGCTGTGAATATATTCAAACTCAGAATGACGTATGCAGTGAAGCAAGCATAGCGCACGCTATAAAGAAGGAATAGCGCACGCTAAAGAAGTTTGAATACAAGACAATCAATCCGTTAGAGAGAATCTGAAACAAGTCAAAAGTGGAACGGTCAGTTTGACAAATCAAGCAACGGATATATTGGATTAGCGCATGCTACATTGTAATATTAACGCACGCTAATACAAGATGGTTACGTACGTAACACAGAAGGCATAACGTACGTAAGGGAAGAAACGAAGCTACTGGACTGAAACTGGGAACAGTCTAGCGCACGCTACAGGCACGCTAATGAGACTAGCGCACGCTAATAGAGAAAGGCTAGTGCACGCTAGCAAGTCAAAACGGCCAGCAATGGCTAGTTTGTGGAAAATGCCTATAAATACCATTCCTATGGTATTGTTTTAAAACGACAACTCCAAGCATTCAAGACATTGATCTTATATTCATATACTTACATTGTTGCTGTAATATTGAGCTTATATTGTTAGTTTGAGTGTTTATACATTCAACATTATACACGAGAGGTAAAAGAAAAGATACGATTGGATTCAGTGTTATTAGGATCAAGTATCCAGCATTGTTAGAATCACAATCGATATCTAAGTGAGGTTTATCTAGTACCCATAGAAAGCTAAAGTGGTTGATTCCTTATCCAATAGAAAAGGAAAAATGGTTTTACTCGGACCGATTAAAGACGAGCTTGTAACGGTAATCCCTCGACCGATAGAAGAGAGGCGTAGAGGTTTTGATCTTAATCCTAAAGAAAAAGATACATCGAGAGAGGACGTAGGCTTCGTTAATAGCCAAACCTCTATAAATTCTTGTGTGATTTATTTTCCGCAATTTATTTACGCTTCCGCACAAACGGCGCAAATATCCGATCTTATACCAACAATTGGTATCAGAGCAGTACTCCAATACGCGGCTTAACTTCCGAGGAGAAGATCCAAAAATGGTGTTTCAACTTGCTCCCGCCGAAGGACTTGCTCTCAACCGACCACCATTTTTTGATGGATCGAATTTCATGACTTGGAAGAAGAAAATGTATATTTTCATCCAAGCTTATGATATCGAATTATGGAAGGTGATTTGTCTTGGTCCCAAAATTCCGACGAACTCAAATGGAACTCTCAAAACTTTTGAAGAGTATGATGATGCGGATTGGAAAAACGACCATTATAATCACAAAGCCACGCAATTACTATACTGTGCTTTAAATCCGGAAGAACACAACCGGATATCATCGTGTGATAGTGCCAAACAAATTTGGAAAATGCTTGAGGTAACACACGAAGGTACGTCTCAAGTCAAAGAGATGAAGATAAACATGCTCCTTCACGATTATGAATTATTTCAAATGAAGGACGATGAATCCATCTCAATTATGCTTGACCGATTTTCGGTTATCACTAATGGATTAGCGTGTTTTGGAAAACCACTTTCGAGTAGTGAGAAAGTAAAGAAAATTCTCCGATCACTACCTCGAGAATGGGACGGTACGGTTACGGCAATAATGGAATCAAAAGATTTAAATACTCTCGATTTTAGTGCTCTCGTTGGTTCTCTTATCAACTACGAGATCGTTCTAAAATCTCAGAATGCCAAACCGAAACCAAAGGAAAGATCGATAGCTTTCAAAGCTAAAATGTCGAAAAAGAAAGAAGAAATCCCGGTGGACGAAAGCGACGAAGAATCGGCATATTATACCAAGAATATTAATAAGTTCCAACACTTATTAAACCGGAGGAAGAAGGACATTCAAGCGGGCGAATCTAAAAAATTCGACAATTTCTGTCGATTATGTGGCAAACCAGCCCACCTTGCTAAAAATTTCCGTGTAAAACCCAAGGAGGTTTTAGTTGCAACATGGAGCGACAAAGATCCCGATGAAGATTTCATGAATCAAAATAATCTCGCGCTCATGGCCCGGAGTTCATTCGACGATAGCGACGTCGAAAACCAAGTAAGTAATTCTTACGACGAACTTTTTGAAGCATTTGAACTATTACATACGGATTATCAAAATGCTTTAAAAGAAATTAAATCCCTTCAAACTAAATATAAATCTTTGGAAAATGAAAATTCCAAAATTATTGAAAAGGCAAAATTCGTTGAAATTGATCATTCAAAATGTATTGAAAATGAAAATATTTTGAAGGATGATCTTGTTAAAGTTCAAACCGAGCTCAAGAATTTGACGAAGAAATTTTCTCTCGGAAACGAGAAATTTGAAAATATGCTCTCGGTTCAAAAATATACTTTAAATAAAGATGGGTTGGGATTCAAACCACGTTTTAAAAACGAATCCTTAAATTTTAATATACCCCGTTGCGAAAAATATTTGAAAATCAGGCATCACATTTCAAATTGCAAAAGCCCAAGACGGACGATAAAAATTAAAAAGATTTGGGTTCCTAAAGGAACAAACGTTTCAAATATTGTTCACGTCTCGAAACAAAAACCAACTATAGGTTGGATCCCCAAAACTTATTTTTTTTAAGGGGAGATAATATTTTCAGGGGGAGCTTTGTCCATATCATGCATATTATTTATATTCGATAATTGGTATTCTCTACATTTTTTTTACACTTTTTGATGAAGACAAAAAGGGGGAGAAGAAGATGAATTAATAAAAATGAGAAAATCGAAGAAGTCGAAAAGAAAAAGAAAGCATACAAAAAGGGGGAGATGAAACGAATGAGTTGAAAAATAAAGGAGATGTCGAAAAGAAAAGAGAACTGGAGAAACTAACGAAACGATCAAAGCCGAAAACTTTGATTCGTATACATATACATATATTTTATTCTTACAGATTTTATCAAATTCAAGGGTTTTTTTTTGTAATCATCAAAAATGGGGAGATTGTTGGGATATTTATTCCATACTTTAATAAATAGTGTTTTGATGATTAAGTTGCTAAACAATACAAAACAACGAAGAGGCGAAGCAAAACGGCGAAGCAGTCGAAGACGCAAAAAGCTACGTAAAATACATGTCTAGCGCACGCTAAGTCATATATACTAGCGCACACTAACGGAAGTTCTCTGCAGATCAGCCTAGTTTGAAATAACCTGAAGGGAAGTCATCTGACGAGATAGCGCACGCTACTCATGTTTATTAACGCACGCTATCGAGGGCCTGTTACCACTGTGAAGATATTCAAACTCAGAATGACGTATGCAGTGAAGCAAGCATAGCGCACGCTACAAAGAAGGAATAGCGCACGCTAAAGAAGTTTGAATACAAGTCAATCAATCAATTGGAGAGAATCTGAAACAAGTCAAAAGTGCAACGGCCAGTTTGACAAATCAAGCAACGGATATATTGGATTAGCGCACGCTACATTGTAATATTAACGTACGCTAATACAAGATGGTTACATATGTAACACAGAAGGCATAACGTACGTAAGGAAAGAAACGAAGCTACTGGACTGAAACTGGGAACAGTCTAGCGCACGCTACAGGCACGCTAATGAGACTAGCGCACGCTAATAGAGAAATGCTAGCGCACGCTAGCAAGTCAAAACAGCCAGCAACGGCTAGTTTGTGGAAAATGCCTATAAATACCATTCCTATGGTATTTTTTTAAAACAACAACTCCAAGCATTCAAGACATTGATCTTATATTCATATACTTACATTGTTGTTGTAATATTGAGCTTATATTGTTAGTTTGAGTGTTTATACATTCAACATTATACACGAGAGGTAAAAGAAAAGATACGATTAGATTCGGTGTCATTAGGATCAAGTATCCGGCATTGTTAGAATCACAATCGATATCTAAGTGAGGTTTATCTAGTACCCATAGAAAGCTAGAGTGGTTGATTACTTATCCAATAGAAAAGGAAAAATGGTTTTACTCGGACCGATTGAAGACGAGCTTGTAACGGTAATCCCTCGACCGATAGAAGAGAGGCGTAGAGGTTTTGATCTTAATCCTAAAGAAAAAGATACATCGAGAGAGGACATAGGCTTCATTAATAGCCGAACCTCTATAAATCCTTGTGTGATTTATTTTCCGCAATTTATTTACGCTTCCGCACAAACGGCGCAAATATCCGATCTTATACCAACAAATCAAAACCGCGAAAGGCATAAATAGATAAACGATTGATAAAGTGTTTTACAATTCTGGGGAGTTTTAGAAAACATGAAAAAGCCCTTTTTGAAACATTAGGTCTCAGCCTAAATCCCGTTCCACATTACAAGAAGTTTAAAAAGTAGAAAAACCCTTTTCGGACCTCAAGTCCTGATTTATAAAACTATTTCAAAATCGATTGGGTCTCGTCCCAAAAATTATTTTCCGGTAAAACATCCATGAAACATTCATTTTGAAAAGTATCATTTTCAAATGCTCAAAAACAGTTTATATATCTCGAAATGTATTAACATGACTACATGTTCGTCTCAACCATCCACAACATCTTTCCCAAAAACACAACTCCGTTCCAAAGTTTAACCGACATATTGATTTCCAAAATCATAACTTCTCAAGATCGTCAATCTTGTCCCAACTATACTGTGACGCATAATATCTTTCTCAATCTCAAAGCATATCAACTTAGAATGGCAACAAATCTCAATGCAATTCAAAAATCCAAAAACTTACAGATCGTGAAGCCGAAGATTCCCCGTGATACTGGCACTTGTCTCAACTCTAGAAAATGCTCGACACAGACATTTACAAAACACACAATTTTGCAAACTCAGTTCAACTCGAGAACACAACACATCTCTATCCGAAGAAACATATTAATACTATTTGGAAAAGTTTACAACAACCCTAGTTCCACACTGGTAATCACATAACGCACAAGCCCGAGTGAACCACAAAAACTCAGGGCTCTAATATTCGTCAAACAACAACTCGAATGACGTGATAAAAACATGACTCGACTCGACCCAACTGCCTAGGTTTTCTCAACCTAAGCTCCGATACCATATTCTGTAACACCCCCAAAGCCATCCAGGAATATTACAGCATCGTGGGCCCCGAGATGGAACCCACAAGGCTGAAGGAAATTTTCGCAAACATTTACAAATGCCCAAGAGGCTAACGATGGTACTATCTTTTTAAAACATTTGAAGACTTTATAAAACTCATTTATCAAACCCATCGTAAAATCTCATTTGAAACCACAAGGCCCAAAATGCCAAAACTCAACAGTTTAAAAACATACGTTAAGCTATCGCTTACACGTACCGACAAAATAGTTTAGAAAATGATTGCCAAAGTAACCTAAGTTACCAGATACCAATAGGCCATTTAAAAATACTCACGCAGCAGAAAAAGACAAACAATAAAAATACTCTGGCAGCGGAATACAAGAACTGATCAGGAAACTCAATACACAAATACATGCCCTAGCCAGTATCCTCCGGGAAGTTCATCTATCCACGACCGCTACAAGCTTGATAATCTAAGAACCTAAAAAGAGAGCCCACGATGGGGTCAGCCATAATATCCAACAATGATAACCATCACATCACATCAATAATTACATACCAATGAGATACTAAGTAAGAATACGACCAATGTAATCTTATCGTCATAACTTTATCAACTCGTGATAATAATTACCAAAGTTCACATCTCGTATCCTTTCAACAACACAATAAGCTCATACCGAAAAATCTGTATAGTATCTCAACAATACCCAAGGTTCTCAAAACATTATTGTAATTCACTATTACGAAATCTACTAACTCTATCCAACCCAATCCGTTGGGAATAAACATCATCATATCTCAACACGATAATCGATTGTCCATCAAAGACAAATACTAAAGGAAATACGGAACATACCTCAAGATATGAAATGCCACGACGAAATCACATTAGTCTAATCCAAAATCTAATCAACACAACATACGGACACGGTCCTAACATAAGACCTACAAATGCATACTCATATGACAACGTCAATATGTTCACAGCAATAACAACACTGTATACTTGTGGAAAACCGATAATATACATATGCACAATAATATATGGGTAATCCGATGATCCGGCATTCACTGCCTAGATCCCAAGATGATCCCGTCGGACCAACACGAGGTGGATAAACCCGTCCAATGATCCAGCACACGCTAGCATATATCCCAAGATGATCCCATCCGATCAACACGAGGTGGACATACGACAACAGTGCACAAATGCATATTAACAACAATACACAAATGCATGACAACAAAAATACACAATGTATCACAATATGACCGACACAAAATGACAAAAATGATTAGAGTACTTGCCCTGAGTCCTCGAGAGCAATCTCGATGTATAAACCATCACCAACCATTATCATCAATATTCGACGGTCCAAAATGTCACGGACGGTAGATAATTCATATCTTCGTCTTTATCACCATGTATCCTCGATACCCAAGTATACCAATAACAAAAGTAAATCATATACATTATGATTTAAACTCCCAAAATCCGAAAACAACTTACAATCGCAAATCTCCTGTGTTCACAATTATAATCATTGATATACGAATTATAAACGAATGAAATGGAAACCATTCATTAAATATTATAAACTGAGCAATTAATAACTTGCCTCGATACCAATGAAGCAGTTACCAATTCCTTTGCCGTCGTCTACGAACTCCTTAGCCCCGACCAAAGCAATCTACGAACATTCTCGAATACGACCGCAACGCATGGTTCTAATCACCGATCAATAATCTCAACCTATTACAATAATCGATAAACAACAAGTTCGATAACAATCAACAATCGATATAACCAATTCACAAACCCAACGGCTCAAAAATATCTCGATTAACCACAAGTCTGATCAATCCAACTTAAATGATCACGAATTCATAACCAAAACAGGATATACTACACTGTCTGTTGACTTAGCGCACGTTAATCACTTAACGTAGCGTGCGCTAAGTCCCTCCCGTTAGCGTGCGCTAGCCAGTAACACTAGCGTGCGCTAATGACATGCAGTTGCATGCATTTCAGATTCCGATCAACATATGGCGATTATCAAGAACACTAAGTGATTTCAAAACCATGTTCATAGCTATCAAAACAACGAAATCCGATATAGGTAATCATCCAACTTATAATCCAATTCATATATTCATATATCATTCTTTTCCTCAATATCAACATATGAATACCAAGAATTCATAATCATCACCATGTTCACCATCATATGAAGAAACCAGCAACAACAACATCAAAGACCCGAATTGAAGGAAGACATTAGCCAACATATCTCTTTGAAGATAAACAACACAATTCGAAACCATTCAAATCATATCAATACCCGTATATCAACCATAACATCAACATAACTCGGTAACCAATCTCATAATCATACTTATCAACTTGCTTACATGATAATCATCAACTTAAGAACATCAACATTCAATCCAAAACGAAATCCAAAGGTGAAGAGTAATTACCTTTTTGAAAGAATGGATTGAATCCCAAGTTTGAATCTGTTTCCAATCGATTCCCAGCTTAATATTGTTATGGATGATTAACTCCACCATAATCAAGTGTTTGGAACTTCAAACATCTCTCTAAGAACTCTCTCTATCGGTTGAAAGGAAAAAGAATGGATGAAATGAAGAATAATGGCCAACTGCACATATATATACTAACTATTATTAGCGTGCGCTAACTGTCTTTGTTAGCGTGCGCTATCGCAGTCCAGAGGCTACTGCCTTACTGCATACAATGATTTACGTACGCAATGCCCATACAATAGTGTACGTAATCTCCTCTGTTTAGCGTACGCTAGTGCACAGTCATAGCGTGCGCTACTCATAGTTGACTCGTTTGTGTGTATGCTCCGAAGATGTGTCCACACGCCGACAGCTCTGACTAGGATAAGATTCCCTTTGGACCGATCTGATGTTAGCGTGCGCTAACAATATTCATTAGCGTGTGCTAACCCTTCACAACAAACATCCGTTGACTTCGTCGGCACATGCGCCGAAAGTGGCTAGGTCCACACATAGATTCCTTCTGATCTGGTCTGCACTAGCGTGCGCTATCATTTACCTTTAGCGTGCGCTAAACCTGCACAATAGCGTGCGCTATGCTTAACTATTAGCGTGCGCTAATAAGGCTATACTTGGCCATTTTCAGCTATTCTTGTCCAACGTCTCAACATACAGAATACGAACATACGGCATGCCGAATACATATACTCCCTCCAACAATATTCTCATCGTATACACACTATCCTCAAATGCAATTGTCGATCAAGTACGACAATTATACCAATACAGATGTCTCAGTCCTTCATTTATTTTATCAATACTATACAAATTCCACGCTGTACAACATAACTCGGATAAAATAACATTAAACAACAGTAGTGGAAATTCCGGATATTACAGCGGTATGGCTCAAGTACTTCCTGCACGACTTAGATGTGAATCCCGGTTTGCAAAAGGGTATTACACTTTATTGTGAAAATACCGGTGCAGTCGCAAATTTGAGGGAACCACGAGCCCACAAAGCAAGTAAACATATCAATCGCAAGTACCACATCATACGACCCTTCGTAAAGCAAAAAGGCGTAGTTGTAGCCAGGGTTGCATCGGGAGATAATCCTGCTGATCCTTTCACGAAAGGCCTACCCTCAAAGTCTTGAAGTCGAGAAAGCCCTTCAATTATGGCAGCATTGCTTTGAGTATATGTGGGAGAAATGAGAGACTAAGTAATGGAGTAGTATACTTAAAAGCATGCTTTGAGTATAAGTGGGAGATTGTTAGGGTTGTATACTCCAAAGCATACTTTATTTCCATGTAACTACCTATGAAACTATTAATTACATTTAATCACATATGTTGCATATTTATTCACGTTATGATTATGCAAATGAAATGTCTAATTATTTTATATTGTAGATTATGTGGTGTGTTGTTATCACACGGAAGATCACATTATCGGTGCCTTATAAAATAATATAATAGTTCACAACCTATATAATTATTAGACAAATTATGTGAAATGTTGTATCTTTGATTCTACAATAACACATTAATTTTCTAAGAGTGTTTACTAATACAGTAAAACCCCTCTAAAGTGTTACTCTCTAAAGTGATCACCTCTCTAAATTAATAAAAAATCTCGGTCCCGACTTGGGACCAGTACTAAAATTTAATAACCTCTCTATCGTGATAATTAATAATTTTTCAGAAAATTTTAGTATTGAATATCGGTCCCAATTTTCGCATAAAGTGATAAATTCAATAAAATACATATATTTCATGTACCCTATCAATTATAAAAATATTTCATGATACTAGTTTGCTTTAGATTTGATTGTCTAGTAACTTTTACATCATCTAATATCTTCTGAATCGTCTTCATTTGGTATTTGTGATCCCCATCTTGTTGTAGTAAGAAAATCTCGATTGATTATAGCATTTGTATAGCGCTAGATACCGGAATTTTTGGTATCTCATGTACATGAATGGTAATGAATGATATTAATATGTTTAGAAAATTAAAAAAACTATTAAATATTGGTGAATTGAATGTAGAAATGCATGAATGGTCAATTTTGTTTAGTTTTAGTTAGTTGAATGTAGACAATATAATATGTACAATGTATATTAATAATTAAAATATAAATTTGATACATTTTTAATAAAAAATACAAAGCTCTCTAATGTGATAACCTCTATAAAGTGATATTTTTTCCCGGTTCCAATAATATCACTTTAAAGAGGTTCTACTGTACTAGAAAATAAAGGAAAATAAATCGAGTGACATTAAGCCACAAGGGTTCGGCCGATCCAAGTTTGTTGTTCAAGGAAGTCCGGTAGATTGTTGCCCACACGACATTCAGATATAGCTGGGATATACTCTAGAAGATCTAAAGGTAGAAATACAAAGGAGATCGATTTAAAAATCCGAAGACTTTACTTCAAAGGTAATGGAATAACAAAATGGAAAATGCTCTTAGATCGATTAGAAATACAATGGAAATACTCTTAGATTTTCCATTGTTTCCAATGGAGCCAAAGACTCCTTATTCTTTGGTTCTGGATTATAATGGAATAAAACAAAATGACTCACTAAACTGGCTGCACTTCTTTTTCTCATGAAGTACTACTCATTCCATGCAATTCTTGATGCAATTTTCATATTGGATCATCCGGAAACAGCCTCTCTGTCACAGGGGTAAGGTTGCGTACATCCGATCCCCCCTTACCTCGCTTTTTGCGGTTGTTAAATGTATTTTTATGCGCTTAATCATCATTATTTTATACCCATTTTTAGTTTAAATCTGCGTAAATGAGCTTTTAATGCATTTTCTTTTTATGTTTTGAAGGAAATTCGAGTCCGGGAGCTTAAACGAAGAAAAACGGGTCAAAATGACATTTTTTTGTCAGGGACCGTGTCATAGGAAGCGCCCAGAAGGACCGGGTACAAACTGTACCGGGGGCCGCGGCCCATAAGAAAGGCGCGCACCCAGGCCTGGCCGCATGAAAACAGGGGCCGCGGCACACTAATGCCGGGCCGCGGGCCGCCGCGCAGGTTCCCTATTCACAGCTCGCGATTTCGGCGGTTTGGAAGCCCATTTCTGACCTAATTTCCAGACGCGTTTTTGAGGCTGATGAAAAATTATAAATAAGCATTGAAGGTCAAAAGATAAGATCATCAAAGAGAAGGAGAAAATACCGAGGAGCAGAGAGCAGAAGCCAAAGAACGAAGGAATTCAAGTTCTTCAACTGTGTTTGATTTCTATTATGCTTTCTTTAATTCTTTGTGTATTATTTTCTGGCATGTCGGGCTAGAACGCTATTCTAGGATTGTGATGAAACCAAGGTTTCGACGAATTAACTTTTAATTTTGCATTATTAATATATATCTCCCTTCTTTATTGAGTTTTCCCAATTGTTTTTAATGCGTTCAATTATGTGGCCTATGATTGAATTGTTTTGATTACGCAACTCGAATCGGGAGAGGAGAGTTAGAAGGAAAAATTGGTGAGAAACGTTTTATCTTGTGAGATAGGAATATACTCATAGGAATTACGTGGCCTGTCTGAAGATTTCGTATTTTTTGCCTATTGTCGAATTAATTCACCTAGGAATGGAGTGATTTAATCGCCTTAGAAAATTCTACTGACCTCGGGAGAGGCATTAGAGTATCTTATAAATCTTCGCCTTCAGTAAATTGGGAAATCACTCAATTTATATAAATCAAGAGTAATTCGGATAAATCGAGGTGGATTCTCAATCCTAGATTATTCTCCTATTTGATCTTCTTTCTTCTAGTAATCGATTTTATTAATTGTTCTTACTTTATCATTTTATTAATTTTCTATAATATTCCTTGCACCACCAAATTCGATCGTTCAGATAAAATTAGAATACACATAAATTGGTAGTTAGTAAGTCAGTCCTCGTGGGACGATATCTTATCACTTTATTACTTGATTACGACAACGTGCACTTGCGTTCACCGAATTACGTAACAAGTTTTTGGCGCCGTTGCCGGGGATTGATTGTTTTACTAATATCAATTTCAGTATTTCTAGTCTTAATTTGAACATTATTTTATTTTTCTGTAATTTTTTTATTATTTGTTTTTCCTTTCAGGAGTTTCGTTTAGTGCATGAGAAAATTCGGTGACGAAGGTCTATTACCTTTGGATACTGAACTCGAGCGCACTTTGCAGAAAAACAAGAAGGAGAGGCGTGAGCTGTCAACAAAAGATACCATGACCGATAATACAGAAAATCGCGGAGTGGACAACCCTATTCAGCAAGCTCAACCGGCATTGGCACTCCGAGATTATGCATTGCCTCAAATAAATGCGAATTTTTCGGGGATTCGGCGCCCAACTGTCCAAGCAAACAATTTCGAAATCAAGCCAGCCATAATCCAGATGGTACAAGCAAGCCAATTCTGCGGATTAGCGAATGACGACCCTAATGCTCATATTGCGTCCTTTCTCGAGATGTGCGATACGTTCAAGAACAATGGAGTTTCTGATGACGCCATTCATCAACGGATTTTCCCATTTTCTTCGAGGGATAAAGCCAAGTTTTGGATGAATTCACTTCTGCCGGGCTCTATCACGACTTGGGCGGAGTTAGCACAAGCCTTTTTGGCTAAGTTCTTTCTGTCGGCAAAGACAACGAGACTTAGGAACGAAATAACGACCTTTGGGAAATTTGAGATGGAATCGCTTCATGAAGCTTGGGAGCGATACAAGGATTTGCTAAGGAGATGCCCACACCATGGCCTACCGGATTGGCTACAAATTCAGACCTTCTATAACGGACTAAGTGCTTCTACACGCACTCTTGTCGATGCAGCCGCTGGAGGAGCTTTAATGGGCAAGATGATGGCTGAAGCTCATTCTCTATTGGAAGCGATGGCTACAAATGGTTATCAGTGGCCTTCCGAACGGGTGAACCCAAAGCGAGTTATGGGATTTTCCGACAACGATCCAATATCTACACTATCAGCCCTAGTTGCAGCGCTGAATCAATAATTGCAAGCTTTTTCACATACCCCTTCTACCAATACCATGGAAACATGTAATTGGTGCAACGGGTCTCATCCTAGTGCTAAGTGCCAAGTCGAAAATCCTTTGGAGCAATCTCCGATGGAACAAGCTCAGTTTGTGGGGAACGAAAATCAGCAGAACAACCCATATGCCAACACTTACAATCAAGGGTGGCGAAATCACCCAAATCTTTCGTGGAGGAACGGGCAAGCTTTAAATAAACCTCCGCAAGCTCAATTCGCGCAACCCCCACAGCAGCCCCCTCAACCACCGAAGGTGTCTTTGGAAGATGCTCTTGCTCAAATGGCGGCTAGTAGGAGCCAATTCATGACTCGCACAGAGACTACTCTACAAAATCATTCCGACTCTATCCGAAACTTGGAGGTACAAATGGGGTAGATTGCAAATTTATTGTCCTCTCGACCTCAAGGTGTATTACCCAGCGCCACCGAGATGAACCCCAAGGAAAATGTGCAAGCAATCGAGCTACGAAGTGGAAAGAGCTACAAGAGCAGCCTAAGAATAGCAAGGACAAGAGCAACCACAGTGAGAAAACAAAGGACGAGGAGCCCAACCCAAAAGCAGTGTCGACAACTCATCCCACTCCATCAATTCCATTCCCACAACGCCTGCAAAAGCAAAAATTGGACAAGCAATTCTCCAAGTTTCTTGACGTCTTCAAGAAACTACATATCAACATTCTATTTGCCGACGCCTTGGAACAAATGCCGAGCTATGTGAAGTTCATGAAGGAGATCTTATCGAACAAAAGGAAGCTCGAAGAGTATGAGACAGTGGCATTGACGGAAGAGTGCAGTGCTATTCTACAGAAGAAGCTCCCACCTAAATTGAGGGATCCGGGAAGCTTTATTATTCCATGCACTATTGGACATTCGTCCTTTGACAGAGCCTTATGTGATCTAGGAGCCAGCATAAACCTTATGCCCCTTTCCATTTTTAAGAAGCTGGATATTGGGGAAGCCAAGCCGACGACAGTCTCTTTGCAATTAGCTGACAGATCTATCAAGTATCCGTGGGGAGTAATAGAAGACGTTTTGGTCAAGGTCGATAAATTCATCTTCCCGGCCGATTTTATTGTACTCGATATGGAGGAGGATCATGATATCCCAATCATCTTGGGAAGACCATTCTTAGAAACCTTCCAAACTTTAATTGATGTGGAAAAAGGGAAGCTTACTCTACGAGTTCAAGAGGAGCAAGTTACTTTCAATATATTTCAATCCTTACAATATCCTAGTGATGCTGAGAATTGCTTTCAAATTGACGTCATTGACTCGTGTGTAAGTAGAGATTTTCGGGAGAGCTATCCATCAGATCCATTGGAATCCATTTTAGTTGGTTCCGCTTCCGAATTGAATTCAGAGCATGTAGCCTATTTACGACACATGGATGCTTCCCCACCATTTTTCACCCGTCGACCATGTGAGGAGCTCGGAAGTTCACCAACTCGACCCATCCCATCAATCAAGAAACCCCCAAAGCTAGAGTTCAAGCAGCTACCGAATCATTTAAAATATGCATTTTTGGGACCCGACAATTCCCTGCCAGTCATTCTTTCGGCCACTTTAGCGGGGGATCAAGAGGAGAAATTATTGAGGGTTTTGAGGGAGTACAAATCTGCCCTTGGGTGGTCTATTGCAGATATCAAGGGAATCAGCCCGTCCATTTGTATGCACAGAATTCTGATGGAGGAAGACTACAAACCATCTGTGGAGCATCAACGCCGTTCAAATATGAAAGAGGTGGTAAAAGTCGAGGTTTTAAAACTCCTCGACGCAGGTATGATCTTTCCTATTTTTGATAGCAAGTGGGTAAGTACGGTTAAAGTTGTGTCAAAGAAGAGTGGGATAACGGTTATCCAAAACGATAATAATGAATTAATTCCCACCAGGATTGTTACAGGGTGGCGTATGTGCATAGATTATAGGAAATTAAATAAAGCCACTAGAAAAGACCACTTTCCTTTACCATTTATTGATCAAATGTTGGATAGATTAGCCGGACACGATTTCTATTGTTTTCTTGATGGTTATTCTGGGTATAATCAGATTTATATAGCCCCAGAAGACCAAGAAAAGACGACGTTTACATGTCCTTATGGCATTTTCGCTTATAGGCGCATGCCTTTTGGTTTATGTAATGCGCCAGCCACTTTTCAACGGTGTATGATGGCTATTTTTTCTGACATGGTAGAGCATTGCATTGAAATTTTTATGGGTGATTTTTCTGTTTTCAGTGATTTGTTTGATATATGTTTGCAGAATTTGCAGAAAGTCCTAAAAAAGATGCAAAGAAACAAATTTGGTCTTGAACTGGGAGAAGTGCCATTTTATGGTCCAGGAGGACATTGTACTAGGCCACCACATATCCTCCCATGGAATTGAAGTCGACCGGGCAAAAATTGAAACAATCGAGAAGATGCCTCCGCCTACTTCGGTAAAAGGGATAAGGAGCTTTTTGGGACACGCCGTTTTTTACCGCCGTTTTATTAAAGATTTTTCGAAGATCACGAAGCCGTTGTGCAATTTGCTCATGAAGGAGGTTCCGTTTAATTTTGACGAGTCTTGTAAAGAAAGTTTCGACTTATTGAAGAAAGCTCCAAGCACCGCCCCGGTAATAGTCGCTCCAGACTGGAGCCTTCCATTCGAGTTGATGTGTGATGCTAGTGATTTTGCCATTGGGGCTGTTTTGGGATAGAGACGAGGGAAAGTGTTCCACGTCGTGTATTATGCAAGCCTAACTCTTGACGATGCCCAAAGAAATTATGCTACAACAGAAAAAGAATTGTTAGCTGTAATTTTTGCTTTTGATAAATTTCACGCATACTTATTGGGGACGAAAGTAGTGGTGTGGACTGACCATTCGGCGATCAAATACCTTTTGGAGAAGAAGGATGCTAAACCAAGGTTGATTAGGTGGGTGCTTCTCCTCCAAGAATTCAACATGGAAATTCGCGACAAAAAGGGGACTGAGAATGTTATTGCCGATCGCCTTTCACGTTTAGAGAATCCCCTTGAGAAGGGGGAGAGTCATCCACAAATTGTGGAAAACTTCCCCGATGAACAACTCTACAAGTTGGGTTCGCAACACGCATCTTGGTACACTGATCTAGTGAACTATCTGACGAGCAAAATAATTCCGAATGATCTCTCGCGTCATCAAAAGAAGAAGCTGATTTCAGACGCTAAGTATTACTTCTGGGACGATCCCTTTATGTTTAAAAGATGCCCTGATCGAATCATTCGCAGATGTGTTCCGGATGAGGAAATTCGCAGTGTACTGAATCATTGCCATGCATCACCCCACGGTGGACATTTTAGCGGCAAAGGTCTTACAATTGGGTTTCTATTGGCCATCGTTATTCAAAGATGCTCACTCATTTGTGTCCACATGTGATCGGTGTCAACGGACAGGAAACATCTCAAAACGACATGAAATGCCGTTGAACACAATACTTGAGGTTGAATTGTTCGACGTATGGGGGATCGACTTCATGGGTCCATTTCCTCCATCAAATAAGAATCTCTATATTCTAGTAGCAGTGGACTACGTCTCAAAGTGGGTCGAAGTGGTGGCACTACCAACAAATGGGTCTAATGTTGTGATCAAATTTATAAAAAATATATTTTCACACATTTTGGGACTCCACGTGCTATTATCAGTGATGGTGGTTCACACTTCGATAACAAATTCCTTGATTCGGTCTTAAGAAAATACGGAGTCACTCATTGTGTTGCTACAGCCTACCATCCCCAGACGAGCGGTCAAGTCGAGATATCAAATCAAGAGCTAAAGTGGATCTTAGAAAGAAACAGTCAGCTCATCTCGAAAAGATTGGTCCTTTAAACTCGATGATGCACTTTGGGCGTACAGTACTGTGTACAAAACACCTATCGGCATGTCATCTTACATATTGGTTTATGGGAAAAGTTATCATTTGCCGGTAGAGATGGAGCATCGCGCATACTGGGCGATAAAGAAATTGAATTTTAATCTTAAATCTGCTGGTGAAAAGCGTTATTTGCAGTTGAACGAGCTGGAGGAAATTCATCATGATGCGTACGAGAATGCGAAGCTTTATAAGGAGCGGACAAAGATTTAGCACGATAAGCACATCACACATCGAGAGTTCGTTCCGGGTCAAGAGGTGTTATTGTTTAATTCTCGCTTGAGGTTTTTTCCTGGGAAATTGCGTTCACGATGGTCGGGACCGTTTACAGTAGTTCAAGTATTCCCACACGGAGCAGTGGAAGTACAAAAAGATGATCGAAAATTTAAAGTTAATGGGCAGCGGTTGAAGGCCTACATGGGTAATCCAATAGACGCGCAGAAGATGAGCGTCATCCTATCCACCGCAGAGTGAATGCTAGAAAAGTCCGGCTGAAGACTATAAACTTAGCGCTTCTAGGGAGGCAACCTGAATATTAGTTGTAGATGTTAATTTTCGTTGTTTTCATTCATTCTTAGAATCTAATTTTTCGTCATTTTTGCTTTGATATGTTTCTCTCTCACGTTCTATGTGTTTTCGCTCTAAAAATATTTTGTGCAGGAGCATTCCAGGCAAGGGGCCGCGGCACATACATGGCGAGCCGCGGCATACAAAAGTCCAAAATCGAGGAAAAATTTCTGTATTATGTGCCGCGGCATGAAGATGCTGAGCCGCGGCACACTTACCCTAAGAGCCGCGGCACGATGAAGCCAGGCCGCGGCACGCCGAGACCCAAAATATGTTCCCAGGAGCCTGTACTGTGTGCCGTGGCACGCAATCTCTGAGCCGCGGCACGCAATCTCTGAGCCACGGCACACTAACCCCTGGAGCCGCGGCACCCGTTCAATGAGCTGAGGCACACGTCGAGATGCCCAACGCCCAGAACCAACTGTACTACGAACCATGGCTCACTTGATACGTGCCGCGGCCCCTGCTGTGAATTTTAAACGTCCAGGGCTGCCTTATAAACTCAGTCGGCCGAGACACCAGGTAAGGCTCTAAACTTTTCTTTTTCGCGCGGCGCAAGCATCCTTCAAGTCTCTTCTTCTTCTTCTTACCTTCTTCAATCCAACACAAGGTAATTCTTATCCCTAAAACTTCATTGCAACATGGATTGAGAGTTGGGGTAATATTCTTCATTCGTTTATGAACTTGTGTTTAGTTCCTAAATTCCTATCCAAATTTATAACGGAGTATGCTAAGATTCTTGATTGATTGATGGCGTTTTATTATTATGTCATGGATTGCTGTGATATTTGATTCAATTATTGTTTTTGAGGATTGATTTGAGTATGTTATTGTTTTTTGTTCTTCATCTAAGCTAACGCATGCAAGGTGTTCGATGAGATGCCCCAATGAATTTTTTTGAGCTAAACATCTTCAAATTGTATGCAACGAATTCAATTATCGGATTAAATTGTGCCCCCAACCCTTACGTCAAGTTTGAGCTTAAATCTTTACCTCATTTCCCCTCATAGGAACGTGCGAGTTCATTCGACTCTATATTCATTTTCCGCACGTTTTAAGTCGAGAGTGGTGTAGTTATCTTTAAAGTTGTTTAATTTCCAGCGTTTATTTTTCAGGAACTTCATCATGGCTAGGAAAAGGAAGTTGAGTACGAGGGATAGGACACGATCATCCCCCACAAGAGGGGAGACGTCACAAAACCGAACAGATATGGAATCCCACCAATTTTCTGATCCTCACATCCATAGAAAATTCAACAAGAGAACCCGTCCTCGTCCAATAATTCCGGAGCGGGGATTCACTCCCGCCCCCCAGGACGGCGAGCTATTCGCTATGATCAACGAGACGGGATGGACTCGATTCACTGCGCCACCCGAGCCGGCGGTGATTTCTATTGTCCAGGAGTTCTACGCCAGTGCTCTCACTAGTACAAATATCCCCTTTACTGACACTAAAATAGTGTCAGTAATTAGTTTTGCTGACACTTCATAATAGTGTCAGTAATGCTAAAGCCAGAAAATACTGACACTAATTTTTAGTGACAGTAATACAAGAGTCAATAAATACTGACACTAAAATAGCGTCTGTATTTTGTTTTGCTGACACTAAAATAGTGTCAGTAATTAATTTTTTACTGACACTAAACATTAGTGTCAGTATGTTTTGACTTTAGCATTACTGACACTATTATAAAGTGTCAGTAAAAATAATTATTGACACTATTTTAGTGTCAGTATATGTTCAGATTTGTGTATTATTATCTCAATTACATTTTTTTGTTTAATTACATGAAAAAATACCATAGATTATAATTTTCAAATAGACATTTCACTTATAAAACATCCCAAATGCAATTGACTTAAAAAAGCAGCAGAATACAAAACCAAGCATCGAGAGCCATCAAAATACAATCAAACTACTAAACTACCAAGTCTGGGAAATTCTAAACTATAACAATAGAACACCTCAATCAAATATACTAATCAAGCATTCAACTTAACTACTAACAAAACACTTCAACCAAGTTTTGCAGTTGGGCCTTGGAAATGGATTTAAGCTGGTTCGGTAAATCGATCAGTGTCTTTGCGGACGACAAAAAGACTCATACATAGAAACTTCAAATTGTAGTCTACATTGGTGGCAACAAAATACAGTGGAAAGAGAAAGCAAATGTAAACAAAGGAACGTCATGTAAATGGGATGTCCTTCCCGGATTTGAAATAGGCTTCAGCCCATCTTCTATCTCACATCATTTCATAGATGAGTCGGACCTGCACACAGATATAATATTTAAAATTGAAACAATCTGCATGAGCCACCTTAAAAATAAATTTAATTTAATTCCATAAATAAAAGGATGATAAGATGGAGGTCAAACCTTTAAAAGGCTCTCGAGAAAACATTATAAAACTTTCCAGGGACTTGGATAACCATCTTTTAAGTCCAATGGTATTGACTCAAATACTTCCTTAGCAACTGAGTTGTTCATCTTATGTTTTGTAAATTTTGCATGGAAAAGATCATAATGTAATTTATGCGCTTGATTCGCAAATGAAAGAAGAGCCTAAATAAGGAAAAAAAATACTGTAAGTAACAAAGCAATGAGTCTCTCACTTAAATTACAGTAAAGATATCTAGAAAGAACTGTACGACCCTAGAAGAAGATTAATAGACAACAGAGTGAAGAACTACTGTAGAAGAGAGGGAGAGATAAGCAAAATTTTGCCTCAAAAGGACCTTACAAGCGTATGAGAATAACATTATGATTCACATTCAAGTACCATGAAGCAAACGGCCCCTAGTCAGAAACACCAAAGTGTGTTTAATTAACTACTGAAATTTTAATATAAAAGTAGAAAATTTTAATATAGAAGGTCGCGATAAATTAATGCCTTTGACAACAAATTCAGCTCGTGCAGACAATGTGACAGCAATAGGTTTGACACTTAGAATCGTGCTATAATTACCAGTTCCACAAGGCAAAGAGGTGTTGGCAACTACCTGACCTGCATTGCCAAATAGGTCCAATAACATATCCTCAAACAAAATTATACCTTTTGAGTACGTAACATATGACAAAAGGTTATTGGAGAAACACAGTAGGAGGAAACCATTATAGATAAATGCCATCTGATTCTGCACTCTGGCATAGATCCATCCAGTACTCCAAAAATTAACTTCATCAGCGACATTTAGAAGCCTATTTAGGCTGGAGCTCAGGTCATAATAAAGATAACAAGGAAAAAAAGAAAAGAAACATTTAAAGATTTTGACAAAAAAATTAGTTCAATAATGGCGCAAAGTCACAATTCCATCATCATGTTTGCACAGTACTATAAGAATCCGTACCTCCTCCCATGTAGCCTCAGATAGACGAAGATATATAGTCAGAATGACACAACCTGGCCTAATGTAGCTCTCTATGTCACATATTCAATCTTTATGTTTGCCTTCTGATCTACAAACTATATTTGTAAAGATCAAGATGTTTCCAAGTGTTGCAAAACTATGTATACAAAATTGAGTGTTACTCAAGCTCCACAAATCTCTGCACTAAATAGGACAACTACAATTATTTGCACTAAACAGGAAACTAAAGTAGATTTCTCCATTCATTGCACTACAATTGGAGTTATAACATATCCCCCCAAACTGAATATGCGGAAAAAATATTCCATACATCAAAAGATGCATACACTCATAGCAATTTGTATCATGCAGTCAAAGTAAGTTTGATATTAAGTACTTGTGTAATAACCAACAAGTAATAGAGTTTCTGTAGGAAGCAAACAAAAAGAGTTTGAGTAGCAAGCTAATTAGATGCAGTACCTCAGAGACAACATCATTTATTAGCTGCTCTGCCTTGGCTATCTGATCAGGAGTACCCATTAGATCAACCGCTCTCATAGCAGAATTAGGGTCTGCATCTATGTCTCTAGTGACCTGAATCTTAGCCCCTGACTGAAGCTGAAGGTATTTGATAGTATCCCAACCTTTGCCTATAATCACACCAACCCTGCCATTTGGTATCTCAATTTTTTTGCTTGAACCGGGATAACCAGAGGATACAACCTCTGGTTGACCACTAAGACTCAAACCTGTAGGCATCAGAGTAACTGCATTACCACAGGGTTTACAACAAGTTCCGAGTTCTTTCTCCATTGCCTTAATTAAAGCGAAACTGCTTAGGAAATAAATGTAGTAGGTCAGACACAATTACACATGTGCATAATACCACCAAAAGCTTCAAATAATAATCTTTTAATTTGTGATACAGATACCATGCGGACCACAAAAATGTATTAATAATCAACTTTCCACACTAAAATATATAGAAAATATACACTGCACCATACAATCATATGAGCAGAAATGCACACTCCAATATGGGGAGTATCCAGGGGACTCATAAGGCTTACACCTTGAGGGGCGGGGCGGGGAACCACCAGTCACCCAATGTAGTGGCTATGTAAAGGTACTACAAATTTACTTTGACTGCATGATAATCCACACCACATCAAGAGCATGCCATAGCATCAGAACAAGAACTGAATAGATAGATGAAGTAAAGAGGCAAAAACACTTCAACAAACCTTATGATTATAGACTGGTTTGTTTCATCTGCAAAATTCACAATCGTAGCAAACACAAATGAGATTTGAAATATATGTCAACGGTAAGGAGCATTCCAAATAATTTTAGAGATTATACAATACCTTTCATCATATCATTGTAAGCTGTGTCAGCAACAGCATACACATGAGGGTTGTCCAGAAGATTTTGTCTATAAATTGTAAGAAAGTCATTTCCATATAGCGGCACATCTTTGAAAGGATTGACTGCTATTAAACCGGGGCCTGCCTTACTCTAGGAAAAACAGGAACATATTTTTCAAGAGCACAGACAGCTAACATAGTACATAACACAAATGCTTGACCACTAGTTACTTACATATACAATGTCTTGAGAATATCTATACTGTAGATTGTGAAGAACTGAAGGCTCGTTCAAGTAGCTAAGTTCTATAAGATCATCCACCCCCTCAAGAATGTGTGGATTGGCAGGTAAGAGACAACAAAATCAGAAGGAGAAAAGAAGAACGTTTTAAATTCAACTAGCATGATTCTTCTATCAGAATGACAATATTTTTCAAATATGCTAGCGTGGAGATTTAACAACAGTAAATCAAAAAGATTTAAAATCGGGCCATCTCTTTTAGTCCGAAACCTCAACCACTGGCCGCCAAGTTCCTTCACTGGTACAGAAAAATTTCACACAAGCACACTTCATTAAACCAACCATTTCCAGAATTCACATAACACATGAAATCCATTTTCTTTTGGAATTTAAAATCGGAACAGTTAGAAAACGAACCTGAAATTCGTTATTTCAGTCGCGACAAAACCCAACCCTCCGTCTCGCTGACACCTTCAGTCACATCTACGGATAGTCGCCATCGAAGCTTATCGGAGACCTTGGCTTCCACCTTTTTTCCACCGGCAGTTGGATCTGGAATTTCGGATTTCCAAACCAGGCCCTTGAATCGGGCTCCTATCGCTCCGATTTACTCCAATTAAGGACATGTACGCTGCCGAGTCGAGTGGGCGGTGGTCACGCCGGAGATAGAATGCTCGGAAGCATTTTTGAGAGAGAGAGATAGAACGACGAGAGAGAGAACAGAAAGGGGGTGACGAGAAGAGAGAGAGAGTGTGAGATGAGAAGACTTTTTCATCGGGATAATGATTTAGCATTTTTTTATTTCTCATTTAAATTACTGATACCTTTGTGTCAATATATTTTGACACATTTATATTAAAGTCAGAAAATAGATCAAATGTCGTAAGTTACTGACACTTTTGATAAAGTGTCAGAACAAAAGTGTCAGTAAAAGATATTTTTGTAGTAGTGTCTATTGCGACAAATCCAGGCGGGACATGTGATGGGGCGACCAGATACATGGACTGAGGTCGTTGTCCGAGGCCAAACTGTGGACTTTTCGGTGGCCGCGATTAGGAGATTGTACGAGCTACCGGAGGTGGACGACTCGGAGTACACACGGACTATGAGTAGCCTCACGAGGGAGGCTCTGCTGGAGGCACTTGCTCAGCCTGGTTCCGTCTGGGAGACGCGCGTCCCAGGTTCCACAACTTTTTATTTCAAGAGTTCTCACCTCAGTCGGATTGGGCGAGCCTGGCTCTACTTCCTCTGTGCACGAGTCGACCCTACATCACAGATCCGCTCGGTCTTGCTTCCTAGTGCCTGATTATTGTATGCTATCACGACGGGACTCCGGTTTGATGTGGCCCCACGTTTGTCCCGTTCTATATTTCAGTGCATCCAAGGAGGGGCAAAGACGGGATTAAAACATCCCTTGCTGATTTGTGCTCTATGCCGCAAGTCAGGCATGACGTGGTCCGACGACGAGCCATCTATTGCACCCCAGGGTCCGATCGACCACCGTATTATCTCCAATTTCGACCGGTGGGGTGGCGCGAGGGCACACGAGCGGGGGTGAGGATTTATGATCGATGAGCCACACGAGCACTCTCCCGAGCCACTACCCATGACACATGATCCGACGGCGGATGCTGATGATCGGACTGAGTCCACTCCACCGCCAGAGAGCACCTTCAGGCGATGTTTGACAGCCTAAGGGAGGAGATGCGGAGAGAGAGAGAGACAGCCTCCTCACAGCTGTTCAGGAGGAGATGCGCGAGCAGGCCCGCTGGGCCAATCGACGCGAGGAGAGGCGCTTAGCGACGAGGGATGCTTATCAACAGGATTATCTAGCTGCGTGGACGAGCCATATACTCCATCCGGACGGACCCTTCATTCCACCCGTCAGGCCATCTACACCACCCTCCTCACCGGACGAGGCCGACACCAGTTCCTGAGCTGATATTAGGGGAGTACTTGACTTTTTGTCCTATTGCATATTCATATTTGTGTCCATTGAGGTCAATGTACGTCTTAAGTTTGGGGGGGTCACTATTAGTTGTTATTTACTTTTTAGTTGCTATTTTCGTTGTTTTTTATTCTAGCCTTGCTTGTCTTCTAAAATATTCTGGACTTTATTTGCATTCGTGGATTTTTGTGCAGCCTTGTGTAAAAACTGATGATATGATACTAATTTCTTTTTGAAGAAACGGTTGAGTTTTGGTCGAGTTTGCAGTCTGCGATATTTGTTTCATTTGAGTATTCATTTAGGTCTGAAATTTTTTGCTTTATTGTAGAAATCTTAGCATATAAGAAATGAGACATACGTGTTTACGAACCGCCATCTATACATTTGGTTACACTTTTCACGCAGCTAGTCATCCAGTAACATGAGTCTTCTTGGCATTTAATTTGAGTTTAGGGTCGGACAGTCTTTCCCAAAAATTCGAGAAATTATACATGTTCTATGATGGGAAGTCTAGTAACCGGGGGTATTCACGTGACCCGTTGTTTACTCTCGCGTAAAATGACAACCCTGAATAGACTAATAGTTTAGAAAAATCGCATGATGATGAAAAGAAGCCAAGTAACCGGATGTATTCACGTGACCCGTCGTTTACATTCGCGTAAAACAGCAACTTTGAATCGGACATGTGGGAATAGCCATTCGAGTTTTTTCTCCGCTGTAGAAAGAGACTTAGTAACTAGAAGCACTCATGAGCCCCATGAGTGTCTTTTACGTCAAATGGTTCCCCAATACATGAGAATGGATTTCCACCCTAGGGTCATTTCATGGAACATACCGAGAGTCAGAACCTAGTGGTTAACTCGAATCATTATAATGATTATATATAAGGGAATGCTGTCCGAGGATTATTATTTCCGATGAAACTCTTGCATTTTTGCCACGAGACTGTGGGACTGGGCGAGTTAGCTTGTTTAATCTAACCCTTCATATTGGCGGTCGGCTAAATTCACGCTTGTTAATCTTTAAGCTTTGATTTTCTTCATGACCGATAGATCAGCACTAAAAATGATTGCTTTGTGGAATCCTTATCCGTGATGTGAATCACTAAAACGATACTTGTATTTTTCTTTGAGATTTTCAGGGTACTATTAATCAGGTGAACACTATGGATATTGCACGTTTATCCACGATACTTGTCATCTCATTTGAAATTATTTTTTGCTTGAGGACAAGCAAAGGCTTAAGTTTGGGGGTATTTGTTAGATGTATTTTTATGCGCCTAATCATCGTTATTTTATACCCATTTTTAGTTTAAATCTGCGTAAATGAGCTTTTAATGCATTATCTTTATATGTTTTGAAGGAAATTCGAGTCCGGGAGCTTAAACGAAGAAAAAACTGGCCAAAACGACATTTTTTGGTCAGGGACTGCGGCACACGGGTGAGGGGCCGCGGCACAGGAAGTGCCCAGAAGGACCCGGTACAAACTATACCAGGGCCGCGACTCGCAAGCTCTGAGCCGCGGCCCATAAGAAAGGCGCGCGCCCAGGCCTGGCCGCATGAATACAGGGGCCGCGGCCCGCCGCGCAGGTTACCTATTCACAGCTCGCGATTTCGGCAGTTTGGAAGCCCGTTTCTGACCTAATTTCCGAACGTATTTTTGAGGCTGATGAAAAATTATAAATAGGCATTGAAGGTCAGAAGATAAGATCATCAAAGAGAAGGGGAAAATACCGAGGATCAGAGAGCAGAAGTCAGGGAACGGAGGAATTCAAGTTCTTCAACTGTGTTTGATTTCTATTATGCTTTCTTTAATTCTTTGTGTATTATTTTCTAGCATGTCGGGCTAGAACCCTATTCTAGGATTATGATGAAACCGAGGTTTTGACGAATTAACTTTTGATTTTGCATTATTAATATATATTTCCCTTCTTTATTGAGTTTTCCCAATTGTCTTTAATGCGTTCAATTATGTGGCCTATGATTGAATTGTTTTGATTATGCAACTCGAATCGGGAGAGGAGAGTTAGTAGGAAAATTGGTGAGAAACGTTTTATCTTGTGAGATAGGAATATACTCATAGGAATTACGTGGCCTGTCTGAAGATTTCGTACTTTTTGCCTATTGTCGAATTAATTCACCTAGGAATAGAGTGATTTAATCACCTTAGAAAATTCTACTGACCTCGGGAGAGGCATTAGAGTATCTTAGAAATCTTCGCCTTCAGTAAATTGGGAAATCACTTAATTTATATAAATCAAGAGTAATTTGGATAAATAAAGGGGGATTCTCAATCCTAGATTATTCTCCTATTTGATCTTCTTTCTTCTAGTAATCGATTTTATTAATTGTTCTCCGTTTATCATTTTATTAATTTTATTTAATATTCCTTGCACCACCAAATTCGATCGTTCAGATAAAATTAGAATACACATAAATTGGTAGTTAGGAAGTCAGTACTTGTGGGAACGATATCTTACTTATCACTTTATTACTTGCTTACGACAACGTGCACTTGGGTTCACCGAATTACGTAACAGCGGGAGCCGTTGAGGCATTGGGGTAATGTTGTTGTTGTTGTTGTTGTTGTTGTTTGTAATGTATTCTTAGATCTCTTAGATCTAGTTAAGAATACTACGAATTATCATGGTTATACGCGTAGATTAATATTGTTCATTTAAATTGCTTATTAATCTGTTTAATTAATTATTTGGCGAGCCTAAATAGATCCGATTCTTGAGGGCCGATTTTAGTAAATCCAAACCCGCCGCTTCCGCTTTGTTTTATTTCCAACACCAAAACCATCCGAATAATTTTTCTGATAAGAAAAAGAGCAAGTGGAAGAGTAGGTCAAAGTCTCGACCTAAGAACCGAAAGTGCTAGAACTGTGGTGAATCTGGTCATTACATTTATGAGTGCATTAAACCTAAGAAAAATCATCAAAATGATAATGCCAACATGGTAGCTAAAAATGACCATGTAGATGATGTTTTCATGGTTTCTGAAATATGTGTACAAGCTAATACAGTTCATTCTCTTACTCTATGTGAAAATGAGTGGCATGTTGATTCAGCACGTACTTTTATATGTCGCCTTTCAAAAGGCTGTTTTCTGATTATAGAGAAGTGACTAACTGGTCTGTCTCTATGTCAATTGAGAAAATATGTCTAGTTTCTGGTATAGGGGATATCAAGATAAAATATGACACCGGTTATTTGTTAACTTTAAAGAATGTGAGGCATGTTCCTCATTTGTCACAAACTTATTTCTTGTGGTACTCTTGATGATCAGGGTTATGAAGGTAAATGGGGTGGTGGAGCCATGAGAATCTTAAAAGGAAACTTGTGTGTTTTCAAAGCTGAAAAATGGAATATTCTCTTTGTGAATGTTGCAAAATCTTATTCGTATGCGTATGCAGTCCAAGGTGACCTAACAGACTTAAAGCATAGACTTTTAGGTCATACTTATGATAAGGGACTAGATATTTTGCAAAAACAGGACGCTTTTGTGAAAGATAAACTGCCTTGTGTGCCTTTATGTGACTCCCGTTTGATAGGAAAACAACATCGTGTTAAGTTTCGTAATCCTCATTCCCCCTAGAACCTCTACTTTATGATTCTATGCAATATATGCATGCTGATGTGTGGGGGCCGTCTAGTGAGCCCACAATGGTGGGAATAGATACTTTTTATCTGTGATTGATGATTACTCTCGAAAGGTCTTTGTGTTCCTTTTCAAAAATAAGTCAGATCTTTTTGAGAAGTTTAAAAATTAGAAAATTTTGATTGAAAATAAAACTGGAAAGAAAATTAAAATCTTGAGGACCGACAATGGTCTTGAGTTTTGTAACCAATTGTTTAAGGATCTTGTAATATCCACATTTTTCTTTTTCTGGTATTTTTCATTTTTGGTGTATTTTTCATTTTTAGTAACTCTCTTGTAGCCGTATTAATATTTTGAGAATATTTAATACTGGACTTTTTGTCACCCGAGTTTGTTTCAGACTTGTTTTACTCAATTCCGTGTTTAATGTCATTTTCGTCGCTATTTCGTTCGATTCTCGTAATCATTGTTCGGAACCGTCGTTTCGGGGTTGCCGCAGATACATCTCAGGTTATTATGCATATTGTGAGCTTTCGTTTGGCATTTCGATCATGTATCGTGTATTTAGGATGCTTTGGGTCGTTTTGTAACTTCCCAAAGTTATGGAGTAATTACGTTTGTTGTTGTTTTCCGAACCTTCGGGTAGTCAGAAATATGTTTTATTTTGGCACTTAGGTTCGTCGTCTCGAACTCCAGGTATTCATATCTTCCTATTTTGGTTAATCGTCGCGTTTGGATTTCCGTTTCATTTCTTCATGTTCTGGGAGTGCATAACGTATGTTACGGGCGATGCTTAACGTATGTTATGTTCTACTTAGCATATGTAACCTCGTTGTTGTTACGTACGTATCGGTGTTCAGGAAATCAGGCAGTGGGTTCTGCCAGCCCCTTACGTACGCAACGAGTTTGATGTTGCGTGCGTTAGCGTGGATCATTACGTACGTAAGAGCTTTCTAATAACATACGTAATGGTAAGAAGGGAAGGCTTACGTACGTAAGAAGGGAAGGCTTACGTACGTTAACCAGCGTGGATCATTCCTGCCCATGCATTACGTACGTAAGAAGGGAAGGCTTACGTATGTTAACCAGCTAACGTACATTAGCTGTCTGAGGCTAATGTACGTAATCGGGCCTGGGTTTATATACTAGGAGTTGACCGATTTCGGCCATTCTTCATCTTCTTTCCTCCTCTCCGATTCTTGGGTGATTTTGGGCGATCTTCAGGCGATTCGAAGTCTTGCAACTCCTAGCCATCATCCTTCTTGAGTTCTTGGTGTAGATGAACAACACCAACACTTGTTCTTTGTCTTCGAGCCGAGGTAATCTCCTAGAACCCTATTTTTGGGAAATTTGGGGATTTTCGAGTTTTTGTCGGATTCGTACCATATTGTTGGTTAATCCATGATGTATATGATTAATCTTGGTGGTATTCTTGATTTCCCTACGAGGTCATGGTAAGTTTCGTTATATTTGTGAAATTGAGAGGGTTCGGTTGCGATCTGTCCTCGTCGTTGTTTTTGTACAAACTTACATGAATCATAGGTGGGTTTTCGGGCGTATTCCATTTCCGTACTCGTTTAGAAATGGTTGTGATTGTATTCTTCAAATCATTAGGTTCGGGTTCGTCGGTTCCTAGCGCTCGTGCTTGATTTTCCTTTCCGTTCGCGTCGTCGTCAATTATTCAAGGCAAGTACTCTTGTAAACTTTTATTCTTAACATAAAATGGTGATGTATTTGTGTGTACTTTGCTCACTTCGGGAGGGTCTGACGAGGCCTCGTAGGAATCCAGTGGTTTAGCCCCGGATTCACGAGTTTGTTTGGCTAGCCAGTCAGGGAGGGTCCATAGAGGCCTTGGATAGGAACAGTAGTTTAGCCCCGGTCCTAGGCGATGCATATGCATGACTTGATTTTAACTATGGCCAGTCCGGGAGGGTCCATAGAGATCTCGGATGGGACCAGTGGTTTAGCCTCGGTCCTAAGAAAATTGATTTTGACTGTTTGTTTCCCGGGAAAAGGCATGTCTGGTTTTAGATTTTTGGAAGGACTTGATGCATCTACTATGAAATGTGTAAGCGATTGGTTTGCCTTGATTACTTGTACTAGCGTAATTGCTAACCCCTTTGGGGGACCCGTTTTGGGAAAATTCTTGTTATGAATTTCAGGTTATGTTCAGCTGGACGAGCGGGCGCTGGGACAGTACGAGGATGCTGGACAGGGTTGTTGACGTGTGAATTTGAGTTTCCTTGTTTATGTTGTCCTTTTCGATATGGTTGTTTTCTAAATTTGCAAGCTTATAGATAGTACTCTCGAGTACTTAGGCATTTTACTCGGATTGTGGTTTGTATCATTAAATGTTGATTATGACTGTCGGGGATGTTTGTTCCACCGGTTATACCGGGCATTTTATTTTATTTTCATCTTGGTGATGTGCGTTTTTCTCGCTAACTGAGATGGTTAGACGAGTGGTATTTCTTATTTAGCCTGGTGGATCCCATGTAGGGGTCCACGGCACTGTAATATACCCTGAATATCTTGGGTGTGTTACAGAAAATGGTATCGGCACGCGCTAGGTTTATGGATACCTAGGCTTGTCGGTTAATTGGGTCTAGTCGTGTTTTGTTTTCGTTTTGTTTTGCACATCGTCACCCCACTTCCATCATCTCGGTACTTCCAGTGCTCGTAAGTATTCCTTACTCGATTCCTTATTTTCTCTTATGGTGCTCCCGATTCTTGAATTGTGACTGTTTTTCCTCTCGTACTTGTCATCCTATTGCTTTTTCTATTTGTTATCTCCAGTATGGATGCTGGAAGAGGCTGTGGTAGAGTTCGTGGCCATGGTCGTGGGCGCGGCCGGGGACGTGGGGCAGCCAGTGGTGCGGCCACATCACACTCTTCGGGAGCCGGCAGTAATGATGGTCGTCAGGGCTGCACTGCCACCCAAAATGATACAGCCGGCAACGGTGCCGACATTGGTGTTGCAACTATGATGCAACAAATGGTGAACCAAATGGCTATTATAGCCCAGGCGGTCCAGAACCCGGCTCTGGCTCGTACTGCTCAGGCCGAAACAGATCACTGGCTTCAGAATGTCATCAAGATGCATCCTTCTCAGTTCTCAGGGGATTCAGACCCGATCGACTGGGAGAGGTGGATCAAGAAGATGTCTAAGATCTTTGTTGCCACCAACTTCCCTGAGGACCACAAGGTCCCTATTGCCCAGCATTTTCTCACTGGGGAGGCTGTTGATTGGTGGGAGAACGTTGAGCCTCGGGATCATGTTGCTACTTGGGCCGAGTTCAGGGACCTTGTGGAAGCTGAATACTGTCCGTGGCCGGTTCGTCAGGCTCGAGTCCATGCTTTTTATGATGCCCAGCCTCGAGATATTCCAGTTTCTCAGGCCATTGCAGATTTCAACCGGGAGTTGGGCTATGTGAAGGCCCAGGTTAAGGAGGAAGGTGACAAGATTTGCCACTTCTCAAGGCGAATGAAACCGAAGATTTGCGATTACATGTCTGGGCTCGCCTGCACCACCTTAAAGGACTATCAGAGTAGAGCTCTTGCATATGATATGTCCTTGACGGCCAGTGAGACGACCTGAGAAAGTAAGAAGCAGAAGTCTCTCAGTAACTTTTCGGGTCATAAGGGCGGAGTTCAGCAGAAGTCTCAGTCTGTTAATCTTTCTGCGGGCTGTTCGACTCGTTTTTATGGGGGTTTTTGAGGAACTGCCAGTGCCTCCAATCGCGAGATCATATGCTATAACTGTGGCCAGCTGGGCCATAGGAATCGGGAGTGTCCTCGTCCGTAGTTGGCTTGTCATACTTGTGTCCAGACGGGCCACAAGGCTTTCTTTTGTGATCGTTTGGGGAAGACTCTTGGTGCCCAGGCTTCTTTCCCAGCGCCTAGGGAGCCTAGTGTGAACCAGGGGTCGTTTGATCCGCAGCCTCCACCGAGTGCCAGTCGAGGGAGAGGTCGGGACCAGCCCGCTAGAGGGGGAGCTTCCAGTGCTGGCTCCACTCATCCGCATGTGTATGAGATGAGGAGGGCTGATGATCCGGAGGCTACCGTGGCTACAGGTACCGTTCATGTTCAGTCTCATCGTGTCAGTGTGCTTTTTGATTCGGGTGCCATGCATCTCTCTGGAGTGTGTGCGCCGTTTGAGTCTTGACTGTTTGTCGCCTTGTGAGCCTTTCATCGTTAAACTTCCTAGCGGTGATAGGATCGTTGGTGATCGAGAGGTTCGAGATTGTTCTGTGGTTATTTGAGAGAGGGCTTGGCTCTCTAATCTTATTGTTTTTGAGGGTGAGGATTTGATTCTCGGGGATGATTGGCTCGAGTGGCATGGTGCAATCATAAACTACCGCACGAGAGTCATCACCATGTTAGCCGAGGACGGAACCGAGCATTCTTTGGCGGGGCAAAATAGGGGACACCAGAAGTTCGTAATTAACGCCTTGAAGGCGATGAGACTCCTGCGGAAGGGGTGTACTGGTTATTGGTGTTACGGCTTGAAGGTGGAGGACGGTGGAGTCGATCTTTCATCGATTCCAATCGTTAGTGAGTTTCCTGATGTCTTTCCTGACGAGTTACTGGACCGTGAGGTAGAGTTCGCTATCGAGTTAGATCCAGGTGCAGCTCGGATTTCGAAGGCGTCGTATCGCATGGCACCTTCATAGATGGCCGAGTTGAAAAAGCAGTTGAGTGAGTTTCTTGAGTGGGGATATATTCGTCCGAACGCTTCGCCTTGGGGCGCACCAGTCTTGTTTGTGCAGAAGAAGGATGGTTCACTGCATTTATGTATCGACTATCGCGAGCTAAACAAGGTGACCATCAAGAACAAGTATCCCTTGCCGAGGATTGATGACTTGTTCGATCAATTGCAGGGAGCTGCGGTATTCTCGAAGATTGACTTTAGATCGGGGTACTATCAGATTCGGGTGAAGGAGTCCGATGTCCCGAAAACAGCTTTTCAAACAAGATACGGACATTATGAGTTTGTGGTTATGCCCTTCAGGCTAACTAACACGCCGGCAGTATTCATGCAGTTGATGAACATGGTCTTTATCGAGTATATGGATAAGTGTGTCGTCATCTTCATTGACGATATCCTTATCTATTCGAGGAACGAGCAGGAGCATGCACATTATCTGCGTGTGGTGTTAGACATTTTGAGGACCGATCGACTCTATGTGAAGTTCTCGAAATGTGAGTTCTGGCTGAAGGAAGTGATGTTTTTGGGTCACGTGATTTCAGCCGAGGGGGTCCGTGTGGATCCGCAGAAGATTGAGACAGTGCTGGATTGGGCACCGCCTAAGAATGTGAAGGAGGTCCATAGTTTCTTGGGTTTGGCTGGATACTATCATAGGTTCTTCGAGGGGTTCTTGAAACTAGCTCGGCCACTTACTCAGTTGCTCCAGAAATCCGAGAAGTTCGTCTGGAATAACGAGAGACAGTCGAGTTTTGAGGAGCAGAAGAGGCATTTGACTTCAACCCTGATTTTAGCATTGCCATGTGGCAACGAGGGTTTTTCCGTCTATAGCGATGCTTCGGGTCAGGGTCTTGGGTGCGTGTTGATGCAGCACAACAATACTATCGCGTATGCGTCGAGACAGTTGAGGCCGTATGAGCTTAACTACCCTACTCACGATTTGGAGTTAGCGGCAGTTGTTTTTGCGCTCAAGATTTGGTGTCATTATCTTTTTGGCTCTGCATGTGAGATTTTTACCAATCATAAAAGTCTGAAGTATATATTTACTCAGTGGGAGTTGAATATAAGGTAGAGGAGGTGGTTGGAGATTCAGCGGGTTTTGATTGGGTTGATTGTTGAGATTTTGTTGCCGGGAGCTGTCGGGCAACTTTGCGCCTTAGAGATTTCATCATCCCTGATCGATGAAATTAAGCTGAAACAGTTGGAGGATCCAATGATTACTCAAATCCGAGAGAATTTTCTTAAGGGAAAGTCTCCTGGGTTTGTGATTCACGAGGATGGTGTGTTGAGATTCCAGACTCGGCTTTGTGTACCGAACGATTTGGAATTGAGGCAGAGTATTTTGCGTGAGGCCCATGCTACGCCTTACTCAGTTCACCCTAGTTCGAGTAAGACGTACAAGGACCTAAGGAGGGTCTTTTGATGGAACGATATGAAGGAGGAGGTCGCACGGTTTGTAGCGAGATGTTTGACTTGTCAGCAGGTCAAAAATCGAGCATCAGCGACCAGCCGGGTTATTACAGTCGCTTCCCATTTCGGAATGGAAATGGGAAGATATTTCGATAGACTTCATCATGAGCTTTCCGAGATCGAAGTCTGGTATGAATATGGTTTGGGTGATTCTGGATCGCCTGACCAAGTCGGCACATTTTTTGGGCATCAAGGATACTTGGGGTGTGGAGAGGCTGGCTCGTGTGTTTATTATGCAGATTGTGAGGCTTCACGGTACACCGAAGTCTATTGTTTCGGATCGGGATGGCCGTTTTGTATCGCACTTTTGGCAGGTGGTACATAAGGCATTGGGTACTCGTTTGCGTCTGAGTACTTCTTTTCATCCTCAGTCAGATGGGCTGTCGGAACACACTATCCAAACATTCGAGGATATGTTGCGTGCTTGTGCCCTCGATTGGAGCAGCAGCTGGGAGGAGCATTTGTCGTTGATCGAGTTCACGCACAACAATAGTTGGCACGCATCGATCAAGATGGCACCGTATGAGGCGCTTTATGGGCGGCGATGTCGATCGCCGATTTTCCGAAATGAGGCATCTGATTTGGTCGGTACCGAACCGAATATTATTTTAGAGACGAGGTGGAAAGTGGAATTAATTCGGGAGAGGATGTTGATTGCTCAGAGTCGACAGAAATCCTATGCTGATGTTCGTCGTCGACCTATGGAATTCGAGGTGGGAGACCACATTTTGCTAAAGGTGTCGCCGATGAAAGGAGTTTTCCGCTTCGGGAAGAAGGGAAAGTTGAGTACGAGATTTATTGGGCCCTTTGATATTCTCGAGAGAATCGGTGAGTTGGCATACCGTTTGGCGTTGCCTCCGGCCTTGAGCCACATTCATAGCGTTTTCCATGTTTCCCAGCTGAGGAAATATGTCTCGGATCCTAGTCACGTCATCGACTATGGTGAGATTTATATCGCCGAGGATATTACCTTCGAGGAGCATCCCTTGAGGATCTTGGAGCACTGCGAGAAGCGACTAAGGCATAAGACCATTCCGTTGGTCAATGTGTAGTGGTCGAGGCATGGTGTCGAGGAGGCGACTTGGGAGACCGAGGATAGCATGCGTTCTAGGTACCCCGAGTTGTTTGTTCCTTAAAGTTTCGGGACGAAACTTGTTTTAGAGGGGGAGAATATAATATCCGCATTTTTCTTTTTCTGGTATTTTTCATTTTTGGTGTATTTTTCGTTTTTAGTAACTCGCTTGTAATCATATTAATATTTTGAGAATATTAATACTAGACTCTTTGTCATCCGAGTTTATATCGGACTTGTTTTACTCAATTTCGTGTTTAATGTCATTTCCGTCGCTATTTCGTTCGATTCTAGTAATTGTTGTTCGGAACCACCGTTTTAGGGTTGCCGTAGATCCATCTCATGTTATTATGCATGTTGTGAGCTTTCGTTTGGCGTTTCGATCATGTATCGTGTATTTAGGATGCTTTGGGTCGTTTTGTAATTTCCCAAAGTTGTGGAGTAATTACGTTTGTTGTTGTTTTTCGAACAATCGGGTAGTCGGAAATATGTTTTCTTTTGGCACTTAGGTTCATCGTCTCGAACTCCAGGTATTCATATCTTCCTGTTTTGGTTAATCGCCGCATTTGGATTTCTGGTTCATTTCTTCATGTTTTGGGAGTGCATAACGTACATTACGGGCGATGCTTAACGTACGTTATATTCTACTTAGCGTACGTAACCTCGTTGTTGTTACGTACGTATCGGTGTTCAGGAAATCGAGCAGTGGGTTCTGCCAGCCCCTTACGTATGCTATGAGTTTGATGTTGCGTGCGTTAGCGTGGATCGTTACGTACGTAAGAGCTTTCTCATAACGTACGTAATGGCTTTTGTATTTTTGGACAGAAGCTCCTGCCAATGCATTACGTACGTAAGACAGGAAGGCTTACATACATTAGCCAGCTACGGTACGTTAGCTGCCTGAGGCTAACGTACGTAATCGGGCCTGGGTTTATATACTCAGAAGTTGACCGATTTCGGCCATTCTTTATCTTCTTTCCTCCTCTCCGATTCTTGGGCGATTTTGGGTGATCTCCGGGTGATTTGAAGTCTTGAAACTCCTAGCCATCATCCTTTTTGAGTTCTTGGTGTAGATTAACAACACCAACACTTGTTCTTCGTCTTCCATATGAGGTAATCTCCGAGAACCCTATTTTGGGAAATTTGGGGATTTTCGAGTTTTTGTCCGATTCGTCCCATATTGTTGGTTAATCCATGATGTATATGATTAATCTTGGTGGTATTCTTCATTTCCCTATGAGGTCATGGTAAGTTTCATTATATTTGTGAAATCGAGAGGGTTCGATTGCGATCCGTCCTCGTCGTTGTTTTTGTACAAACTTACATGAATCGTATGTGGGTTTTCGGGTGTATTCCATTTCAGTACTCATTTAGAAATGGTTGTCATTGTATTCTTCGAATCGTTAGGTTCGGGTTCGTCGGTTCCTAGCGTTCGTGCTTGATTTTCCTTTCCATTCATGTTGTCGTCAATTATTCAAGGCAAGTACACTTGGAAACTTTTATGCTTAACATGAAATGGTGATGTAATTGTGTGTACTTTGCTCACTCTGAGAGGGTCTGACGAGGCCTCGGAGGAATCCAGGGGTTTAGCCCCGGATTCACGAGTTTGTTTGGCTAGCCAGTCCGGGAGGGTCCATAGAGGCTCCGGATGGGACCAGTGGTTTAGCCCCGGCCCTAGGCGATGCATATGCGTGACTTGATTTTAACTATGTCCAGTCTGGGAGGGTCTATAGAGGGCTTGGATGGGACCAGTGGTGTAGCCCCGGTCCTAGGCAAATTGATTTTGACTGTTTGTTTCCCGGGAAAAAGGCATGTCTGGTTTTGGATTTTTGGAAGGACTTGATGCATATACTATGAAATGTGTAAGCGATTGGTTTGCCTTGATTACTTGTACTAGCGTAATTGCTAACCCCTTTGGGGGACCCGTTTTGGAGAAATTCTTATTATGAATTTCAGGTTATATTGAGCCGGACGAGCGGGCGCTGGGACAGTACGAGGATGTTGGCCAGGGTTGTTGACGTGTGCATTTGAGTTTCCTTGTTTCCGTTGTCCTTTTCGATATGGTTGTTTTCTAAATTTGCAAAGTTATAGATAGTACCCGCGAGTACTTAGGCATTTTACTCGGATTGTGGTTTGTATCATTAAATATTGATTATGACTGTCGGGGATGTTTGTTCCGCCGGTTATACTGGGCGTTCTATTTTATTTTTGTCTTGGTGATGTGCGTTTTTCTCGCTAACCGAGATGGTTAGAAGAGTGGTATTTCTTATTTAGCCTGGTGGGTCCCATGTAGGGGTCCACAGCGCTGTAATATACCCTGAATATCTTGGGGGTATCACAGTTGTGTCCAATCTGGTATTCAGAGACATAAGATTGTTCTTTATACACCCCCAACAGAATGGGGTGGCTGAATGAATGAATAGAACATGTAATATCCGACTATAATTTTCTTATTTACTATTGTACTACTCAGATAATTTGAGTATCGTTGAATCATGTTACATCTAGTATAATGATTATTGATGTTGAGATGTATCAGGATCGAATTAATTATTATTGTCATTCGTACGTTGCTCGATTATTAGTCGTGTTGTAGGTTATTGCATTTTGGGGCTAGGTCTTTAGTGCCTAACGTACGCTACTGCTCCAGCTTAGCGTACGCTATTTCTTTGGCCTTATGATCGACAAAAAAAAAAAGGAGAAAATATCTACAAATTTCAGTTGTGGGAAACTGAAAAATACGACTTTAATAGTCACGGAGTACTGTTATCCGCCACTTGACCGGACAAACACAATTGAGTACTAAGTTACAATGTCGAGAAATTGTATCTATAACAATGGTTTACAATGTAAGATTTCAAACAAAAGTATACAAAAATTTATATTTGGCCTAAAACAATCCCCGACAACGACGCCAAAATTTGATCGACAAAAACTTATCCTAAAAATAGGAGTTTTTGAGTCGCTCGCAAATATATACGAGGTAGAAGTAGTTGTGGTAAATTCTACCAAGGTCTTTTCTCTCGAGGATTGTTCAACAGGGCTTCATATAATATTCTGTATATATTGCGAGAAATAAATACTAAAATATTCTAAAATATAGAAACTCTTAATTACAATAATTTAATGACAATAGATGAAAACTTACTTGAATATGATGTATCAAAGTGCAAGAAACATTCTTCAAAATACAACTTCAAATTTGTTCAAAGGTTACAAGCTTACAAAAATTGAAAGTAAAATATTAAGTGCTTATTGCTCAAGCACTTTTCAATTACAAGCAAAATGAAGGAAAAACTTCAAACTAATAAATGGAATACAAAACTTTGTAACACCCACAAACCACTCGGGAATATTACAGTGCCGCAGACCCTCTCCGTGAAGATCTACCAGGCTAAATACAGAAAACACCATAATACAATACATGCCTACATGGCTAAATAACGAACCATTAGACCGATTTGGTCTTTTACCGCAACATACACATAGACCATACATTACTCTTCCTCACAACTCGTACACACGTAGGTGTTAGAATACATAAATATTTCCATAAAACAGAAAATACCACAACGGGAAGACAAAACAACAAGACTTCACCAAATACTCAACACCGGTCTTCATGTGATTAGTATCGTCGTCTTCCATCATCCTTCGTAACGATCCCGTGAATTGCTCCCCAGCAACCTGCAAGTACCTGGACGCAATACAGACAACCAACCCCCGAATACTCGGGGGTTAGCAAAACTCTACTGTTTTGCTAGTGCAAGTATAAAACACAAATACAAGCCATACACAACATACTTCAAGAACATAATAATCATGAATATACGTCCCGAGATAATTCACTTGATCAAAACAGTTTGAAATATGAAAGGTAGGAATAAAACCATTATACATCTTACAAGACATTTTACGATCTCGGGAGTTTTGAAAACATTTGGGATTTAAGAATTCACAAGTCTTTCGAAATCACTTAGGGACACAGCCCAAAAATCATTTTACAAAATACAATTTCGATAACAAAACACGGGTCCACGACCCAACCATAACATTCCAATCACAAATACGGGGTCCACGACCCAAATCATCCATATTACATACTCGAAAGAATAACCCAACGGAAACTACACAGTGTCAAACTTTACCATGACAACAATCTCACAGAACAACATCAGAGGGCACAACTTTGCAACTTAACCATACAGTCGAACTCGACACACCACAAAGCTACAATGCACAGAGCAACCACAGGACTCACGAACCCATACCAAATTATTGCAACCAAGAGACGAATCATACACAACACAATTTCTGGTGCCATTCCAGCCAAGTACAATACCATTTGAACTGCCATTCCAATCAGATGAAATATGCGCCAAAATCATAGTTCTCCAACAAAACATTTCAAAGTTAACCGTTGGTACGAGACTCACGACCACCGTACCCGGAAGAGGCCCCGTCGGACCATCACTGGGTGGTTAACCCTAGTTCGCGATACGCACGGCAATACGTATCCCCAGAGGCCCCATCAGACCATCCCTGGGTGAACATACACATATACATCCACAACATCCACGGGAAGCCATAATCCAAATATTAGAATATGCAAACAAATGCAAAGTACTTGCTAGAATGGCCACTTTATTCGACATATACTCACAACTAATGTCACACAACAACAAGCAAATACCAATACCAAACGACACTAAGCACCACAACCTCCTTACAAAGGAGTAACAACTAATATCGCACGTCACATATTCATCGAACAAGTACACGTGCAATACACAATCCTCGGCAAGTGATTACGGTCTACTATATTCACGTAATACAATCACAATACCTTTCAACATACGGTGTTAACTACATATTCTGAAACACATTCATTCACGAAGCATCCGAGTTATCTTTGAAGTAAAATATTTTATCGAGGATATACCGATCCTTTTTGAAAGTTCATTAAAACGTTAAAATTTCACATATAATCCATTACCAACTATCACATCTACGAAACACGAAATGTATGGGCAAGATACTTGCCTCGATATTACGAGCAACGGAACGATGAACGGACATGGTCGGGTCACCCTCGAACTTCGAAGAACGACCAAGAACTCGATAACTCCGCGAAACTACGAAAATAACATCACCACGAATCAATAACGCTAATCGGAATCCGAATCAACCCGAAAAACAACAAGGATCCGAGGGTTTCTTCAAGACAAATCGAGAACCAAGTTCCGGGTGATAAAAGTCGATAAATGAGTCACAAAAACCGAAGACCATGATCAATACAACAAGAATACCAAGAACAATTCATTAATCTCGGACAAAATCAAAGAATCACGAAGAAACCCCCAAAAATCGTACAACTATGGTTCTAGGGAAGAAAATACCTTGATTCGACGAAGAACAAGGATTCGGCGATGATATAACCGAAAAGGATCTTCCAAAACATCTTGGAAATGAGTATAATTAGCCAAGAAACCGAGTCCCTAGCCTCCCGTCGCCAGCCGCCACAAGAGATGAGAAAAAGGGTAAAAATGAGGTCTGGCCGAAGCCCAGGCCTATATATGCCGACAGCGTTATGCCCGTAACCGGCAGTGCCTCACGGTCGTAACTCGGTCAACTCACTTTACGTACGTAACGGCTACTGCCTTACGTACGTAACGAGTACGCCTCACGGCCGTACTCGACGCGGCCTTACGGCCGTAACCGGGTCCCCAGGGCTACTGCGCGAAATCTGCCGATGCATTACGGCCGTAACCGGCCAATGCCTAGCGGCCGTAACGAAGCCTTACGGCCATAACAGGATGTCCCTTACGACCATAACTGAGTCCTCCCAGGCCAGGTTGTGCGGGTGTCTTACGGACGTAATCAGCCAGGCCTTACAGCCGTAACTCGACCTAGCAGCCCTAAGAGTGCCCAACTAGAGACTCGACGACGTCTCGATCACACAAATGCACAGACTATGATCCAAAACAATAACGAACAGGCTACGAAATTTAACGAATCACAGTGCAAGCACACGATTCCAAGGAGGCGGATGGCAACAGTTCGTTCGACCGAAGAAAAATTCAACGAAACCGGAACGAAGATCTCGGGTATTACATTCTACCCCCCTTAAAAGAAGTTTCATCCCCAAAACTTAAAACATAGAACGAACAACGCAAAACAAACTCAGATAACACACGTTATCCGTTTCCGAGGACTTGCAACGAATCACATGCATCACGTAGCTGCTACCGTCCATATCGCTACACCAAAACCACAACAAAACATAATGAAGAAAAATCAATATGGTTAACCAACCCGAACAACACAGCAATCAAAACACGATTTAATCGTTGAGCAAATACGAAATTCCGACGACCCAAGGTTTAGAAGGTCGAATATGAAGTTAATTTCCCGAACTTACAGAAATTATGAACTGATCTGAACGCTCAAAAATCATGATACGAGATCAACAAATACCGGACAACAAACGATCGAGACGATAATGGTTGAACAACCATATCCGAATCATAACAAATAACAAAAATCAAATAGCATCCCTGTAGTTCACAGCTCGACTCAAAACAATATATGATCCAGTGAAAACGATAAGATATGCATTTACATAAGATTCACAGGACTGGAACCAAATTCGGAAAAAGTCACAACGACAAACGGATTAACCCGAAACAATACCGCAACTCGTTCGAACAACAAAAAGTGAAGAGTAGAACAAGTCCAGAAAATATCAATTAACAAAACGAGTCGAGAGAGTCGAACAAAACAAAAGCGAAAAAAAATGGGTATTACACCATACCACCTTTAAAAGAGGTTTCGTCCCGTAACCAAAACAACAAGAACGGAGTGCTAGAATAGCAACCTTCCCAGCAATATTCTCTTGGTCCCGCATCTGATCTCCATGACCATCTGTACCGCAGTCACGACCGCGTCCTCTGCCCTTCGGCATACTAAGAGGATACTCACTCAATACAATGGCACAATATATCGACATAAGGTATCTAATAGCAACACGATAACTGTGCCCATTCTGGATAATTACACGAATACAAAATTTACAATTGCGATACTCGGAACTTGCTATCACAGACAACCATTTAAATAATCACCTCAACAAAAGTCTTATGACTCATACCGGTTCAAACACGGCCGTAATAACTATACACCAATATAATCAACTATATTATAACGTTCTCCTGAAATCCCCACGAGGTATCCATTTAGATGATATCATTTGAAAACCTTTGGAATTCGTATATATATTTTGAAAGAAAAAAATTGTGTTTGTTTTTTAAATAAAATTTTTTATGGTGTGAATTTTTTTTGAAAATCATGTACTCGGATTATTTGAAAATACAACAGTAGTTAAAAATCATTTTCGAAAATTCTCCAAACACTACACAAAATCAACGACGGTAACATTTTACGAAATATTCAAGGTACTTTAAAACAACTCTTTCAATACCGTCGGGGTTCCATTAGAAAATTCAAGGCCGCTCGGCAATTTCAAATGATTTTCAAAATCCGCACGAGGCCGCCGAGTAATCGCACCGTCAAAACATTTTTAAAAATTGATTTTCCACAACTTGCTCAAGTTTATGAAATTTTCAGGAAAGCTTTTTCGGACACACCCACAACAGACATAATTTATCACTTCATCAAACACAATTCTTTACCATCAAATCCAATCACACGTCAACACCATCTACCCATATAATTACAGTATCACACAAGCAACCGTCAAAAGATAATTAACATCTGAAACTGAAATCCTACCTCTCAGTAAAGAGGACTCTCACAACAAGTGCATCCAGAATGACTTAACGTTCACACCACCAACTGAATCACATTTTTGAGCATTATTGCCCAAACAATAATGCAAACATCACTACATACCTCCGAACCGACGATCGTGGAATCAAAAAGTTGAAAGCGAGATTCACATTTCAAGTAAATTCTTGATAGACCTCCTTTGAGTTTTAAAAATCAATTTTTGAAAATTGCAATGCAAAATTAGAATAAAATATAAGTAGTTTGAGTTCTCTAAGAATTTTTGGTCTTGAGGTCATCATACGGAAATCAAACCATTTCCCTTCTTGAAGGGGGTTTTAAAATAAAATTTACGTGACTCCCTAAAACAGCTAAAGTTTTTTAAAATATTATGTTGATAAACCTTCATTGAGTAACCACACCAAAATATTACTCCTGTAAAAACGGTTTATACAAAGATATATATATATATATACATATATATACATACATACATACATACACACTGGCACCGCTCTTCAACCCAGCACAACACGAGAATCAACAAGCATGGATTACGTATTCACAATTCATGTTTAAACTCCGCATGATAACACAAAATCACACAAGCTCGTATAACACGAGACACAACAAAGTAGGGAGACTTACATCCACAGATCGCACGAAGATGATGGCTGCACCTTGATACTAATCACGACCGACATCTCAGACGATGCGTCGCGACACGACTCAGTCAGACAAAATCCGACAAGACAAGACAAGGCCCGACAACACACAACTCGACCCGACAACCTGGGTTTTTGCAACCTAAGCTCTGATACCATATTCTGTAACACCCCCAAACCACTCGGGAATATTACAGCGCCGCAGACCCTCTCCATGAGGATCTAACAGGCTAAATATAGAGAACACCACAATACAATACATGCCGACATGGCTAAATAACGTACCATTAGACCGATTTGGTGTTTTACCGCAACATACACATCAACCATACATTACTCTTCCTCACAACTCATACCCACGCAGGTGTTAGAATACATCAACAATTCCATAAAATAGAAAATACCACAACGGGAAGACAAAACAACAAGACTTCACCAAATACTCAACACCGGTCTTCATGTGATTAGTATCGTCGTCTTCCATCATCCTTCGTAACGATCCCGTGAATTGCTCCCCAGCAACCTGCAAGTACCTGGACGCAATACAGACATCCAACCTCCGAATACTCGGGGGTTAGCAAAACTCCACTGTTTTGCTAGTGCAAGTATAAAACACAAATACAAGCCATACACAACATACTTCAAGAACATAATAATCGTGAATATATGTCCCAAGATAATTCACTTGATCAAAACAGTTTGAAATATGAAAGGTAGGAATAAAACCATTATACATCTTACAAGACATTTTATGATCTCGGGAGTTTTGAAAACATTTGGGATTTAAGAATTCTCAAGTCTTTCGAAATCACTTAGGGACACAACCCAAAAATCATTTTACAAAATACAATTTCGATAACAAAACACGGGTCCATCACCCAACCATAACATTCCAATCACAAATACGGGGTCCACGACCCAAAACATCCACATCACATACTCGAAAGAATAACCCAACGAAAACTACACAGCGTCAAACATTACCATGACAACAGTCTCACAGAACAACATCAGAGGGTACAAATTTGCAACTTAACCATACGGTCGAACTCGACACACCACAAAGCTACAATGCACATAGCAACCACAGGACTCACGAACCCATACCAAATTATCGCAACCAAGAGACGAATCATACACAACACATTTTCTGGTGCCATTCCAGCCAAGTACAATACCATTTGAACTGCCATTCCAATCAGATGAAATATGCGCCAAAATCATAGTTCTCCAACAAAACATTTCAAAGTTAACCGTTGGTACGAGATTCACGGCCACCGTACCCCGCATAGGCCCCGCCGGACCATCACTGGGTGGTTAACCCTAGTTCGCGATACGCACGGCAATACGTATCCCCAGAGACCCCGTCAGACCATCCCTGGGTGAACATACACACATACATCCACAACATCCACGGGAAGCCATAATCCAAATATTAGAATATGCAAACAAATGCAAAGTACTTGCTAGAATGACCACTTTATTCGACATATAGTCACAACTAATGTCACTCAACAACAAGCAAATACCAATACCAAACAACACTAAGCGCCACAACCTCCTTACAAAGGAGTAACAACTAATATCGCACGTCACATATTCATCGAACAAGTACACGTGCAATACACAATCCTCGGCAAATGATTACGGTCTACTATATTCACGTAATACAATCACAACACCTTCCAACATACGGTGTTAACTACATATTCTGAAACACATTCATTCACGAAGCATCCGAGTTATCTTTGAAGGAATATATTTTATCGAGGATATACCGATCCTTTTTGAAAATTCATTAAAACGTTAAAATTTCACATATAATCCATTACCAACTATCACGTCTACGAAACACGAAATGTATGGGCAAGATACTTGCCTCGATACTACGAGCAACAGAACGATGAACGGACACGGTCGGGTCACCCTCGAACTTCAAAGAACGACCAAGAACTCGACAACTCCTCGAAACTACGAAAATAACATCACCACTAATCAATAACGCTAATCGGAATCCGAATCAACCCGAAAAACAACTAGGATCCGAGGGTTTCTTCAAGACAAATCGAGAATCAAGTTCCGGGTGATAAAAATCGATAAATGAGTCACAAAATCCGAAGAGCGTGATCAATACAACAACAATACCAAGAACAATTCATTAATCTCGGACAAAATCAACGAATCACGAAGAAACCCCCAAAAATCATACAACTATGGTTCTAGGGAAGAAAATACCTTGATTCGACGAAGAACACGGATTCGGAGTTGATATAATCGAAAAGGATCTTCCAAAACATCATGGAAATGAGTAGAATTGGCCAAGAACCCGAGTCCCTGAGCCTCCCGTCTCCAGCCGCCACAAGAGATGAGAAAAAGTGTAAAACTGAGGTCTGGCCGAAGCCCAGGCCTATATATGCCGATAGCGTTATGGCCGTAACCGGCAGTGCCTCACGGTCGTAACTCGGTCAACTCCCTTTACGTACGTAACGGCTACTGCCTTACGTATGTAACGAGTACACCTCACGGCCGTATTCGACGCGGCCTTACGGCCGTAATCGGGTCCCCAAGGCTACTGCCCGAAATCTGCCGACGCATTACGGCCGTAACCGGCCAATGCCTAGCGGCCGTAACGAAGCCTTATGGCCATAACAGGACGACCCTTACGGCCATAACTGAGTCCTCCCAGGCCAGGTTGTGCGGGTGTCTTACGGTCGTAATCGGCTAGGCCTTACAGCCGTAACTCAACCTAGCAGCCCTTCGAGTGCCCAACTAGAGACTCGACGGCGTCTCGATCACGCCAACGCACCGACTATGATCCAAAACAATAACGAACAGGCTATGAAATTTAACGAATCACAGTGCAAGCACACGATTCCAAGGACGCGGATGACAACAGTCCGTTCGACCGAAGAAAAATTCAACGAAACTGAAATGAAGATCTCGAGTATTACATTCTAGCCCCTTAAAAGAAGTTTCATCCCCGAAACTTAAAACATAGAACGAACAACGCAAAACAAACTCAGATAACACACGCTATCCGTTGCCAACGACTTGCAACGAATCACATGCAGCACGTAGCTGCTACCGTCCATATCGCTACACCAAAACCACAACAAAACATAATGAAGAAAAATCAATATGGTTAACCAACCCGAACAGCACAGCAATCAAAACACGATTTAATCGTTGAGCAAATATGAAATTTTGACGACCCAAGGTTTAGAAGGTCGAATATGAAGTTAATTTCCCGAACTTACGGAAATTATGAACTGATCTGAACGCTCAAAAATCATGATACGAGATCAACAAATACCGGACAACAAACGATCGAGACGACAATGGTTGAACAACCATATCCGAATCATAACGAATAACAAAAATCAAATAGCATCCCCGTAGTTCACAGCTCGACTCAAAACAATATATGATCCGGTGAAAACGATAAGATATGCATTTACATAAGATTCACAGGAGTGGAACCGAATTCGGAAAAAGTCACAACGACAAACGGATTAACCCGAAATAATACCGCAACTCATTCGAACAACAAAAAGTGAAGCGTAGAACAAGTCCAGAAAATATCAACGAACACAAACGAGTCGATAGAGTCGAATAAAACGGAAGCGAAATAAAAATATGGGTATTACACCATACTACCATTAAAAGAGGTTTCGTCCCCGTAACCAAAACAACAAGAACGGAGTGCTAGAATAACAACCTTCCCGGCAATATTCTCTTGGTCCCGCATCTGATCTCCATGACCATCTGTACCGCAGTCACGACCGCGTCCTCTGCCCTTCGGCATACTAAGCGGATACTCACTCAATACAATGGCACAACATATCGACATAAGGTATCTAATAGCAACACGATAACTGTGCCCATTCTGGATAATTACACGAATACAAAATTTACAATTGTGATACTCGGAACTTGCTATCACAGACAACCATTTAAATAATCACCTCAACAAAAGTGTTATGACTCATACCGGTTCAAACACGGCCATAATAACTATACACCAATATAATCAACCATTTATAACATTCTCCTGAAATCCCCACGAGGTGTCCATTTAGATGATATCATTTGAAAACCTTAGTAATTCGTATATATATTTTGAAATAAAAAAATTGTGTTTGTTTTTTAAATAAAAATTTTTTTGGTGTGAAATTTTTTTGAAAATCATGTACTCAGATTATTTGAAAATACAACAGTAGTTAAAAATCATTTTCGAAAATTCTCCAAGCACTACACAAAAATCAACGACGGTAATATTTTACAAAATGTTCAAGGTACTTTAAAACAACTCTTTCAATACCGTCGGGGTTCCATTAGAAAATTCAAGGCCGCTCGCCAATTTCAAATGATTTTCAAAATCCACACGAGGCCGCCGAGTAATCGCACCGTCAAAACATTTTTAAAAATTGATTTTCCACAACTTGCTCAAGTTTATGAAATTTTCACGAAAGCATTTTCGGACACACCCACAACAGACATAATTTATCACTTCATCAAACACAATTCTTTACCATCAAATCCAATCACACGTCAACACCATCTGTCCATATAATTACAGTATCACACAAGCAACCGTCAAAAGATAATTAACATCTAAAAATGAAATCCTACCTCTCAGTAATGAGGACTCTCACAACAAGTGCATCCAGAACGACTTAACGTTCACACCACCAACTTAATCACATTTTTGAGCATTATTGCCCAAACAATAATGCAAACATCACTACATTCCTCCGAACCGATGATTGTGGAATCAAAAAGTTGAAAGCGAGATTCACAATTTAAGTAAATTCTTGATAGACCTCCTTTGAGTTTTAAAAATCAATTTTTGAAAATTACAATTCAAAATGAGAATAAAATATAAGTAGTTTGAGTTCTCCAAAAAATTTCGGTCTCGAGGTCATCATACGGAAATCAAGCTCTTTCCCTTCTTGAAGGGGGCTTTAAAATAAAATTTACGTGACTTCCCAAAACAGTTAAAGTTTTTTAAAATATTATGTTGATAAACCTTCATTGAGTAACCACACCAAAATATTATTCCTGTAAAAACGGTTTATACAAAGATATATATATATATATATATATACATACATACATACATACTTACATACACACTGGCACCGCTCTTCATCCCAGCACAACATGAGAATCAACAAGCATGGATTACGTATTCACAATTCATGTTTAAACTCTGCATGATAACACAAAATCGCACAAGTTGGTATAACACGAGACACAACAAAGTAGGGAGACTTACATCCACAGATCGCACGAAGATGATGGCTGCACCTTGATACTAATCACGACCGACATCTCAGACGACGCGTCGCGACACGACTCAGTCAGACAAAATCCGACAAGACAAGACAAGGCCCGACAACACACAACTCGACCCGACAGCCTGGGTTTTTGCAACCTAAGCTCTGATACCATCTTCTGAAACACCCCAAAACCACTCGGGAATATTACAGCGCCGCAGACCCTCTCCATGAGGATCTAACAGGCTAAATACAGAAACACCACAATACAATACATGCCGACATGGCTAAATAACGAACCATTAGACCGATTTGGTCTTTTACCGCAACATACACATCAACCATACATTACACTTCCTCACAACTCATACCCACGCAGGTGTTAGAATACATCAATATTTCCATAAAACAGAAAATACCACAACGGGAAGACAAAACAACAAGACTTCACCAAATACTCAACACCGGTCTTCATGTGATTAGTATCATCGTCTTCCATCATCCTTCGTAACGATCCCGTGAATTGCTCCCCAGCAACCTGCAAGTACCTGGACACAATACAGACATCCAACCCCCAAATACTCGGGGGTTTGCAAAACTCCACTGTTTTGCTAGTGCAAGTATAAAACACAAATACAAGCCACACACAACATACTTTAAGAAATTAATAATCGTGAATATACGTCCCGAGATAATTCACTTGATCAAAACAGTTTGAAATATGAAAGGTAGGAATAAAACCATTATACATCTTACAAGACATTTTACGATCTCGGGAGTTTTGAAAACATTTGGGATTTAAGAATTCTCAAGTCTTTCGAAATCACTTAGGGACACAGCCCAAAAATCATTTTACAAAATATAATTTTGATAACAAAACACGGGACCACGACCCAACCATAACATTCCAATCACAAATACGGGGTCCACGACCCAAATCATCCACATCACATACTTGAAAGAATAACCCAACGGAAACTACACAGTGTCAAACATTACCATGACAACAGTCTCACAGAACAACATCAGAGGGCACAAATTTGCAACTTAACCATACGGTCGAACTCGACACACCACAAAGCTATAATGCACAGAGCAACCACAGGACTCACGAACCCATACCAAATTATCGCAACCAAGAGACGAATCATACACAACAAATTTTTTGGTGCCATTCCAGCCAAGTACAATACCATTTGAACTGCCATTCCAATCAGATGAAATATGCGCCAAAATCATAGTTCTCCAACAAAACATTTCAAAGTTAACCGTTGGTACGAGACTCACGGCCACCGTACCCCGCAGAGGCCCCGTCGGACCATCACTGGGTGGTTGACCCTAGTTCGCGATACGCACAACAATACGTATCCCCAGAGGCCCCGTCAGACCATCCCTGGGTGAACATACACATATACATCCACAACATCCACGGGAAGCCATAATCCAAATATTAGAATATGCAAACAAATGCAAAGTACTTGCTAGAATGGCCACTTTATTCGACATATACTCACAACTAATGTCACACAAAACAAGAAAATACCAATACCAAACGACACTAAGCGCCACAACCTCCTTACAAAGGAGTAACAAGTAATATCGCACGTCACATATTCATCGAACAAGTACACATGCAATACACAATCCTCGGCAAGTGATTACGGTCTACTATATTAACGTAATACAATCACAACACCTTCCAACATACGGTGTTAACTACATATTCTGAAACACATTCATTCACGAAGCATCCGAGTTATCTTTGAAGGAAAATCTTTTATCGAGGATATACCGATCCTTTTTTAAAGTTCATTAAAACGTTAAAATTTCACATATAATCCATTACCAACTATCACGTCTACGAAACACGAAATGTATGGGCAAGATACTCGCCTCGATACTACGAGCAACGGAACGACGAACGGACACGGTCGGGTCACACTCGAACTTCGAAGAACGACCAAGAACTCGACAACTCCTCGAAACTACAAAAATAACATCACCACGAATCAATAACACTAATCGGAATCCTAATCAACCCGAAAAACAACAAGGATCCGAGGGTTTCTTCAAGACAAATCGAGAATCAAGTTCCGGGTGATAAAAATCGATAAATGAGTCACAAAATCCGAAGACCATGATCAATACAACAAGAATACCAAGAAAAATTCATTAATATCGAACAAAATCAATGAATCACGAAGAAACCCCCAAAAATCGTACAATTATGGTTCTAGGGAAGAAAATACCTTGATTCGACGAAGAACAAGGATTCGGCGATGATATAATCGAAAAGGATCTTCCAAACCATCTTGGAAATGAGTAGAATTGGCCAAGAACCCGAGTCCCTGAGCCTCCCGTCGCCAGCCGCCACAAGAGATGAGAAAAAGGGTAAAAATGAGGTTTGGCCGAAGCCCAAGCCTATATATGCCGACAGCATTATGGCCATAACCGGCAGTGCCTTACGGTCGTAACTCGGTCAACTCCCTTTACGTACGTAACGGCTACTGCCTTACGTACGTAACGAGTACGCCTCACGGCCGTACTCGACGCGGCCTTACGACCATAACCGGGTCCCTGGGGCTACTGCCCGAAATCTGCCGACGCATTACGGCCGTAACCGGCCAATGCCTAGCGGCCGTAACGAAGCCTTACGGCCGTAACAGGACGACCCTTACGGCCATAACTGAGTCCTCCCAGGCCAGGTTGTGTGGGTGTCTTACGGCCGTAATCGGCCAGGCCTTACAGCCGTAACTCGACCTAGCAGCCCTTCGAGTGCCCAACTAGAGACTCGACAACGTCTCGATCATGCAAACGCACCGACTATGATCCAAAACAATAACGAACAGGCTACGAAATTTAACAAATCACAGTGCAAGCACACGATTCTAAGGACGCGGATGACAACAGTCCGTTCGACCGAAGAAAAATTCAACGAAACCGGAACGAAAATCTCGAGTATTACATTCTACCCCCCTTAAAAGAAGTTTCATCCCCGAAACTTAAAACATAGAACAAACAATGCAAAACAAACTCAGATAACATACGCTATCCGTTGCTGACGACTTGCAACGAATCACATGCAGCACGTACCTGCTACCGTCCATATCGCTACACCAAAACCATAACAAAAATAATGAAGAAAAATCAATATGGTTAACCAACCCGAACAGCACAGCAATCAAAACACGATTTAATCGTTGAGCAAATACGAAATTCCAATGACCCAAGGTTTAGAAGGTCGGATATGAAGTTAATTTCCCGAACTTACGGAAATTATGAAGTGATCTGAACGCTCAAAAATCATGATACGAGATCAACAAATACCGGACAACAAACGATCGAGACGACAATGGTTGAAAAACCATATCCGAATCATAATGAATAACAAAAATAAAATAGCATCCCCGTAGTTCACAGCTCGACTCAAAACAATATATGATCCGGTGAAAACGATAAGATATGCATTTACATAAGATTCACAGGACTGGAACCGAATTCGGAAAAAGTCACAACGACAAACGGATTAACCCGAAACAATACTGCAACTCGTTCGAACAACAAAAAGTGAAGAGTAGAACAAGTCCAGAAAATATCAACGAACACAAACGAGTCGATAGAGTCGAACAAAACGGAAGCGAAAAAAAAAATATGGGTATTACACCATGCCACCTTTAAAAGAGGTTTCGTCTCCATAACCAAAACAACAAGAACGGAGTGCTAGAATAGCAAACTTCCCGGCAATATTCTCTTGGTCCCGCATCTGATCTCCATGACTATCTGTACCGCAGTCACGACCGCATTGTAATATCCGGATTTATTGCGGTGTATTTCATATGTATTCAAATCATGTATTATTCGGATTGATGGTTTTGATTATCAGAATATGATATTTCGTGCATTGACATCATTGTACATAAGTATAGAAACTTGCAAAATTGTTCAAGCAACCTCGTGATAGCGCACGCTAAGAATGTATCTTAACGCGCGCTATCGAGCCATCATTAGCGCACGCTATGCAGGTATGAGTAACGTGCGCTAAGGACTCAATTATTGAGCGGGACAGCTAGCTCATGCGCCAGCGGGACATGGGTCCGGATAAGATTCCCGCTGACGCACCCGGACAAATTATGAAGTCAACCATTATTAGCGCACGCTAAGGGATGCTTAGTAGCGTGCGCTAACTTGTCAATAATGCAGAATATTATAAATGGGACAACAACCGCTTGGGCTTTCATTTCCTTCGTCTATACTTCATCTTTGAGAGTCCAGAGAGCAAGAATCTCCCTTCTAAACACTTAGAACATTTATGAGTGATCATTGAATGATTGAGTATCACTTGTGAGTGATCATTGAAGAGAAGTGACACCTTGGAGGGGCACATAACCAACCGGAGTCGGATTACACCTTGTGGTTCAGTGATTTCGGCATATTAAGGTATGTTCAACCTATCACCAGTCTTAGATTTGGATTTCCAATGGGTATGATGATCATGTTAACGAGATATTGAATTTCATTAGTGAATTATTTCAACAACATCATGTTTAGAAGATTGGGATGTCTACAATTACAATATTATTGTTGGAACCTTGAAGTTGGAATCCTAGTACTTCAAATGATGAGAGAAATATTCGGAAGTTAACAATCCATATGATTTATGTTATCTTTGTGATGATTTGGAAAAGATATTATAAGAACTTAAAGTAAGAATCATCTTAGGAAATATTCTTTCGTATAAGTCGGAATTTTTAGTTCACCTCAAGATGAAGTCTGAATATGTATAATGATAGTAGCATCTAATACATCAACCGGAGATCACCAACTTTGCATGAGAATTGTAATCAAGATGGATTATGGTGTCATGATGATTATACGTACATTTGCATCTTGAAGTTGATATCATCCTGGAGATCTTTCATAAGAATAAGAACTTGGTATTCATGGAAGTAACATGAATTATCACGAAGGATTTCATTGTTTCGAACATGGCAAGAACAGTTCTTGCTCGTGAAAGCGCCATGCGAATAGCGCACGCTATGATATGCAGTTTAACGTGTGCTATCGAGTACTAATTAGCGTGCGCTACGTTTGGTACGTAACGTACGCTAGACCAGCAGTCGAGTCAGTTGGCTGATCAGTGAAGTACTGACCATGCGTAGTTAGCGTGCGCTAGTCTTTGTTGTTTGCGTGCGCTATCGGGCAGACGTAACGCACGCTACACAGAATACTTAGCGTGCGCTAAGCTATTCGGGCAGATTGCAGTTTATGAACTTTTGACCGTTAATCGAATTGTTAAACATTTGTACGACGTGAGATAAATCCTATATTATTTCTTTTGTTAAGGTTTGGTCTAGTTACGTGATTGATTGAGGAGGACGATCGTCGAGTGTTCATTTCCGTGGAAGTGTTATTATTGTCTTCAAATCGAGGCAAGTACCTTAATTGTTTTACGTATTGTTGTTATACATATTGTCGTGCATGTATGTCGTTATTGTATGTCCACCTCGTGTTGGTCCGACGGGATCATCGGGGGATCTATGCTAGCGTCTTGTTGGATCATCGGACGGTTTTTTCCACCAAGGGTTGGTCCGACGGGATCATAGTGTGTTCTAGGCTGTGAACGCTGTATCGATGGAATTACCATGTGTATGTATTGATATCATGTTGTGATTATCGATTGTGTATGTTATGTTTGAGTTTCGTAGGAGAAGACTCGTTGGTATTTTGTCGTTTACGTTATTATTATTCACCGTGAGATATGAATAATATGTTGTGGTACTTGTACTAGCATCGTTGTGCTAACCCCTTCGGGGGTGAATATTTTGTTTGTGTTCGGGATCCAGGAGAGCGGGAAACAATCACTGGAACCGTATGACGACGAGGGTGCAGAGTGATGTCCCGACCGGGTTTATTTATCATTGTTTATTCGTTATTTCAATAAGTACTCGAGTACAAAGTCATTTGTGATGATTTGGATTTGTTGATGTATTATTGAGTTACGTTGAACAATTGTCTGTTTCTGTATTTGGTCGAATCGATGTCTTGTAATTCCGTTATTTTCATTCGTTAGTACCTTTTTATGCTTGTTCAATTCTTGACCTTGTAAATCCTTATGTAAAGGATTTACGGTACTGTAATATTCCCGAATATATTGGGGTGTTACGAATATGGTATCGAGCTAAGATTATGGATATCTTGGCCGTTGGGTTAAAATAGGGTCATTTATGTCTTTTGGGGTAGCAGGCCGTGAATGACATCACCGCACCGCCTACGTCTTTATGCGAACAGTGGTTGTAAGTTCCTAAACTCTATCGCGTTCTTTACATATTGTATCTCTTTATACTCGAATATTAGAACGATGTTGTTTCTGTATATTGAGTATTTATGCTTACGCATGTTGAGAGGCGGACGTGGACGTGGTCGCGGTCGTGGACGCGACGAAGAAATGCCGAAAGGAGGCGTCGCCTTCTAACCGGGCATCATAGCTCAAAGCGAGCCGCGGCAATCTATTAATAATGAACCAGATCCTCTGTACTCGAGATCCTTCACAAGTGGTGAACCGGATGACTCGGTTCGCCTGTGTCGTGGACCGAATGCAAGTGGCGGTGGGACTACGGCAGGGAGAGAGATGCAAGGGATCCCGGATATGGGAAATCGAGGTGACCGGTGGTCGCAAGAGGTGGCGAAGATGCAACCACCCAAATTCGACGGTATTTACGAGACTCCCACAGGGATCATTGGTTAAAGGAGCTGGAGAAAATCTTTGCGGAATCAAGCGCCAGACGACGGAGAGCCTCTATCGCTCAATATTTTACGATAGGAAGCGTCCGAATGGTGGGAAGCCATCCGGCTGTAGACCATGATGCCGATTGACAGAGTTTCGATTGATGATGGAAGCTCGATTGCCCTCGTCTGTGAGGGAAGCCAAAGTTCGGGAGTTTTTCTCCGCTCGGCCTTACGATGTGCCGATCCCATGCGATCAAGACGTTTAACCAGCAGCTGGCATTTGTTCGACATCTGGTCAGAACAGATGCAGAAATGATGATTCATTTCGATATGAGAATGAAACCAGAAGTCCAGACGTACATGTCCGGATTCGAATGTACCACACTCCGCCAATACCAGGATAAGGCGTTGGCATATGAGATCAAGGAAGCAGCCATGGAGAAACTTGCGGAAACCAAGAAACAGAAAGTCTCTGGTACTTTTACAGAGCACAAGAACAGTGGGGCCCGTAAGGCCCAGTCATCCTTTCACTCTTTCAGGAAACCTCCGCACCTACTAGGAGCGGAAAGAACTTCGGGCGACATCAACTATTACCGATGTTACCAGAAATGCTTTAGCTGCGCCAGACGGGCACTATCGACGGAATTGCCCCCTTCCCGCCGTGACTTGTTTTGACTGTGGACGAGAGGGACATCGGGCGGTGTTTTGTGAAGAGGCTGCAAAGTCTTTTAGAGCCCGTACACCACGCCTACCCGAGAAGGAGGCCAGATTCCACAGACGCAAAGAAAGTGTTCGATGCCTCAAAATTTTGGCCGCGGCGAGGCAGAGGACAATGGGACCGAAAGGGGACATCGAGTGCGGATCTGCTCCCCACGTGCATGCGAGATGAGGAGGACAGACGATCGGGATCTCTTTGTCGCATCGTGCACTGCCCGAGATCCTTTCCGGCCGATTAGCGTTTTATTTGATACAGAGCTACACATTCTTTCATATCCTTGTCTTGTGTAAATCGTTTGAATATTTCCGGTTTTCATGCTTGTGAACCTTATGTGGTTGGGTTACCGAGTGGAGAAAGGATTGTCGGAAATTTAGAAACTAGAAATTTCCTGTATCATTTGGAGGCGAGAGTGGCTCTCAAACCCGATCGTGATAGAAATGCAAGGAGATGACACGATACTCGGAGACGATTGGCTTAATCGGTATGGAGCAATTGTAAACTACCGAAGGAGGAATATCTCACCTGGTCGCCGACGATGGTTCCGAGATTGTTTGAGGGATGGAAACCGGGAAGCTCGGGAAAGTTGATCAAGGCGATGAAAGTCAAATTGTTGAAACAAGGTCATGCAGATCTTGGTGTTACGCAATGAAGAAAGAAGACGAAATTGTGGAACTTTCATCCATTCTGTTGTGAACGAATTTCGGATGTGTTTCTGACGAGTTACTGGACTACCTCCACGAAGGGATGTGGAATTTACTATTGAGTGGAACACGGAGCGACACCAATTTCTAAGGCGCCGTATCGTATGGCACCTCTTGAGATGTACGAATTGAAGAAGCGGTGGAGGAGTTCTTGGACAAGGGCTATATTGACCAAGTGTTTCACCACAGGGAGCGCCGAGTTCTTTTTGTCCGAAAGAAGGATGGATCGCTCATTGTGTATTGACTATCGAGAGTTGAACAAGATGACGATTAAGAACAAGTATCCGTTGCCACGGATTGATGATTTGTTTGACCGATTGCAAGGAGCAACGGTATTTTCTAATATCGATCGAGATCGGGATACCATCAATCGAGGATTAAGGAGTCGATGTTCGAAATCGGCGTTGAGAACTCGCTACGGGCATTATGAGTTTGTAGTGATGCCGTTTGGTCTCACTAACGCACCTGCTGTATTTATGCAATTGATGAACCGTGTGTTCATTGAATTTTTGGATAAATTTGTGGTCGTGTTTATTGATGACATTCTGGTGTATTCAGGAAGAACATGCGCAGCATTTGCGGATTGTATTGGAACTCTTGAGAAACGAGCAATTGTACGCCAAACTTTCTAAATGTGAATTCTGGCTAAAGGAAGTAATGTTCCTCGGCCATGTGGTGTCAGCTAAAGGAGTCCGAGTAGATCCTCAGAAGATCGAAGCAATATTGGATTGGAAGCCTCCAAAGAATGTGAAAGAGGTCCGAAGCTTCTTAGGACTTGCTGGATATTATCGTCGATTCGTGGAAGGGTTTTCTAAAATTTCCCACCCACTTACTCGACTTCTGCAGAAAACTCAAAAGTTTGAGTGGAACGAGTCGTGTCAGACTAGTTTTGATGAGTTAAAGAAGAGATTGACGACGGCACCGATTCTATCACTTCCGCAGGGAACTGAAGGATTCACAGTTTACAGTGATGCTTCGAATCAAGGACTTGGGTGCGTGTTGATGCAGAATGATAAGGTGATCGCTTATGCGTCGCGACAACTGAAACCTTATGAAGTGAATTACCCGACACATGATTTGGAGCTAGCAGCAGTGGTTTTTGCCTTGAAGATTTGGAGGCATTATCATGCGGACTCACCATCGGATCTTTACGGATCATAAGAGTCTCAAGTACATATTCAGTCAGAAAGAGTTGAACATGCGGCAAAGAAGATGGTTGGAACTGATTAAGGACTATGACTTGGAGATTTTATATCATCCAGGCAAAGCAAATGTAGTGGCCGATGCACTTAGCCGCAAACCTGTCTCTATTCAGATGCTGGAGACGCTGACATCCCAACTTAGCCTTCAACGAGAGATGATTCGTGAAGGAATTGAGGTATGGTTACAAAGAGTCCAAGGACAACTGTGCGTGATGGAGATAACTTCATCTTTAACCGAAGAAATCAAATCTAGGCAATGAGATAATCCTCGATGATTCGGTTGCATGATGAAGTGATCAAAGGAAAGGCCCCGGATTCATAATTCATGACGATGGAGTTTTGAGATTTGAGAACCGACTCTGCGTTCCCGATGTTGATGTTCAAAGCAGGCGATTATGAAGGAATCTCATAGTTCGCCCTATTCTATCCACCGGGCACCGATAAAATGTATAAGGACTTGAAGCGAGAATTTACGGTGGGGCAACATGAAGCAGGGCGTAGCGGACTATGTTTGAAATGCTTGACTTGTCGGCGAGTTAAGATCGAGCATCAACGGCTCTTTGGAATGTTGAAGCCGCTCCCGATTCTGAATGGAAGTGGGAGGACATATCAATGGACTTTATCACTAATATGCCGAAAACCGTGACAGAATGAACATGATTTGGGTGATAGTTGATCGTTTAACCAAATCGGCTCATTTTCTAGGCATTAAGGATACGTGGGGACCGTAAAGGTTGGCACGAGTCTTTATTTCGGAGATAGTTCGATTGCATGGTACGCCGAAGACCATTGTTTCGATCGAGACGGCCGCTTTGTGTCTCACTTTTGGAAGGCGGTTCATAAGGCCTTGGGGACCGAATTGAACTTCAAGATGACTTATCACCCGCAATCGACGGACAATGAGAGAACTATACAAACGGTGGAAGATATGCTAAGGGCACGTGCCTTAGATTGGTCAAACGATTGGGAAGTTCATCTACCGTTGATTGAATTTACTTACAACAATAGTGGCATGCTTCCATTAAGATGGCACCGTTTGAGGCATTATACGGAAGGAGATGCAGATCGCCCTTATGTTGGGACGATTCATCGGACTTGATCGAATGTAACCGAGTTTATCGAGAGACTCGAGAGAAGATAGCCTTAATTCGTGAAAGGTCATTGACCGCCTGAGTCGCCAGAATCCTATGCGACGTACGCCGCCGCCCATTGGAGTTCAAGATCGAGATCACGTACTTTTGAAGGTTTCTCCTACCCGGGAATCTTTCGTTTCGGAAGGAAAGGAAAGCCGAGTCCGAGATATATCGGACCATTTGAGATCCTCGAGAGAGTTGGGGAGTTGGCATACGATTAGCATTGCCGCCGTCATTGTGCCATGTTTATAACGTGTTCCACGTATCCCGATGGATATATATACCAGATCCCACCATATCATCGATTTCGCGAGATCGAAGTCGAACAGATGGGACGTTTGAAGAAAGACTACCAAGATACTCGAGTCGAGTTAAGCAACTGAGGAACAAGTCAATCGTTTTGGTCAAAGTTCAGTGGTCACGTCATGGAACGGAAGAAGCCACCTGGGAAACGGAAGCTGATATGAAGTCCAGATATCCCGAGTTATTTTCGTCTTGAGTTTCGGGACGAAACTCCTTTTTTAGTAGGAGAGTATGTAATATCCGGATTTATTGCGGTGTATTTCATATGTATTCAAATCATGTATTATTCGGATTTATGGTTTTGATTATCAGAATATGATATTTCGTGCATTGACATCATTGTACATAAGTATAGAAACTTGCAAAATTGTTCAAGCAACCTCGTGATAGCGCACGCAAAGAATGTATCTTAACGCGCGCTATCGAGCCATCATTAGCGCACGCTATGTAGGTATGAGTAACGTGCGCTAAGGACTCAATTATTGAGCGGGACAGCTAGCTCATGCGCCAGCGGGACATGGGTCCGGATAAGATTCCCGCTGACGCACCCGGACAAATTATGAAGTCAACCATTATTAGCGCACGCTAAGGGATGCTTAGTAGCGTGCGCTAACTTGTCAATAATGCAGAATATTATAAATGGGACAACAACCGCTTGGGCTTTCATTTCCTTCGTCTATACTTCATCTTTGAGAGTCCAGAGAGCAAGAATCTCCCTTCTAAACACTTAGAACATTTATGAGTGATCATTGAATGATTAAGTATCACTTGTGAGTGATCATTGAAGAGAAGTGACACATTGGAGGGGCACATAACCAACCGGAGTCGGATTACACCTTGTGGTTCAGTGATTTCGGCATATTAAGGTATGTTCAACCTATCACCAGTCTTAGATTTGGATTTCCAATGGGTATGATGATCATGTTAACGAGATATTGAATTTCATTAGTGAATTATTTCAACAACATCATGTTTAGAAGATTGGGATGTCTACAATTACAATATTATTGTTGGAACCTTGAAGTTGGAATCCTAGTACTTCAAATGATGAGAGAAATATTCGGAAGTTAACAATCCATATGATTTATGTTATCTTTGTGATCATGATTTGGAAAAGATATTATAAGAACTTAAAGTAAGAATCATCTTAGGAAATATTCTTTCGTATAAGTCGGAATTGTTAGTTCACCTCAAGATGAAGTCTGAATATGTATAATGATAGTAGCATCTAATACATCAACCAGAGATCACCAACTTTGCATGAGAATTGTAATCAAGATGGATTATGGTGTCATGATGATTATACGTACATTTGCATCTTGAAGTTGATATCATCCTGGAGATCTTTCATAAGAATAAGAACTTGGTATTCATGGAAGTAACATGAATTATCACGAAGGATTTCATTGTTTCGAACATGGCAAGAACAGTTTACTGCTCAGCAGTAAACTGCCATGCAGAGATAGCGCACGCTATGATATGCAGTTTAACGTGCGCTATCGAGTACTAATTAGCGTGCGCTACGTTTGGTACGTAACGTACGCTAGACCAGCAGTCGAGTCAGTTGGCTGATCAGTGAAGTACTGACCATGCGTAGTTAGCGTGCGCTAGTCTTTGTTGTTTGCGTGCGCTATCGGGCAGACGTAACGCACGCTACACAGAATACTTAGCGTGCGCTAAGCTATTCGGGCAGATTGCAGTTTATGAACTTTTGACCGTTAATCGAATTGTTAAACATTTGTACGACGTGAGATAAATCCTATATTATTTCTTTTGTTAAGGTTTGGTCTAGTTACGTGATTGATTGAGGAGGACGATCGTCGAGTGTTCATTTCCGTGGAAGTGTTATTTTTGTCTTCAAATCGAGGCAAGTACCTTAATTGTTTTACGTATTGTTGTTATACATATTGTCGTGCATGTATGTCGTTATTGTATGTCCACCTCGTGTTGGTCCGACGGGATCATCGGGGGATCTATGCTAGCGCATACCGGATCATCGGACGGGTTTTTCCACCACGGGTTGGTCCGACGGGATCATCGTGGGTTCTAGGCGATGAACGCTGGATCGATGGAATTACCATGTGTATGTATTGATATCATGTTGTGATTATCGATTGTGTATGTTATGTTTGAGTTTCGTAGGAGAAGACTCGTTGGTATTTTGTCGTTTACGTTATTATTATTCACCGTGAGATATGAATAATATGTTGTGGTACTTGTACTAGCATCGTTGTGCTAACCCTTCGGGGTGAATATTTTGTTTGTGTTCGGGATCCGGGAGAGCGGGGAAACAATCACTGGAACTGTATGACGACGAGGGTGCAGAGTGATGTCCCGACCGGGTTTATTTATCTGTTGTTTATTCGTTATTTCAATAAGTACTCGAGTACAAAGTCATTTGTGATGATTTGGATTTGTTGATGTATTATTGAGTTCTGTTGAACAATTGTACTGTTTCTGTATTTGGTCGAATCGATGTACTGTAATTCCGTTATTTTCATTCGTTAGTACCTTTTTATGCTTGTTCAATTCTTCAGCCTTGTAAATCCTTATGTAAAGGATTTACGGCGCTGTAATATTCCCGAATATATTGGGGGTGTTACACGCATCCTCTACCCTTCGGCATACTAAGCGGATACTCACTCAATACAATGGCACAACATATCGACATAAGGTATCTAATAGCAAGACGATAACTGTGCCCATTCTGGATAATTACACGAATACAAAATTTACAATTGCGATACTCGAAACTTGCTATCACAGACAACCATTTAAATAATCACCTCAACAAAAGTCTTATGACTCATACCGGTTCAAACACGGCCGTAATAACTATACACCAATATAATCAACCATTTATAACGTTCTCCTGAAATCCCCACGAGGTATCCTTTTAGATGATATCATTTGAAAACCTTTGGAATTCGTATATTTATTTTGAAAGAAAAAAAATTGTGTTTGTTTTTGAAATAAAAATTTTTATGGTGTGAAAGATTTTTGAAAATCATGTACTCGGATTATTTGAAAATACAACAGTAGTTAAAAATCATTTTCGAAAATTCTCCAAGCACTACACAAAAATCAACGACGGTAACATTTTACGAAATGTTCAAGGTACTTTAAAACAACTCTTTCAATACCATCGGGGTTCCATTAGAAAATTCAAGTCCGCTCGCCAATTTCAAATGATTTTCAAAATCCACACGAGGCCGCCGAGTAATCGCACCGTCAAAACATTTTTAAAAATTGATTTTCCACAACTTGCTCAAGTTTATGAAATTTTCAGGAAAGCGTTTTCGGATACACCCACAATAGACATAATTTATCACTTCATCAAACACAATTCTTTACCATCAAATCCAATCACACGTCAACACCATCTGCCCATATAATTACAGTATCACACAAGCAACCGTCAAAAGATAATTAACATCTAAAACTGAAATCCTACCTCTCAGTAATGAGAACTCTCACAACAAATGCATCCAGAACGACTTAACGTTCACACCACCAACTTAATCACATTTTTCAGTATTATTGCCCAAACAATAATGCAAACATCACTACATACCTCCGAACCGACGATCGTGGAATCAAAAAGTTGAAAGCGAGATTCACATTTCAAGTAAATTCTTGATAGACCTCCTTTGAGTTTTAAAAATCAATTTTTGAAAATTACAATGCGAAATGAGAATAAAATATAAGTAGTTTGAGTTCTCCAAAAATTTTCGGTCTCGAGGTCATCATACGGAAATCAAACTCTTTCCCTTCTTGAAGGGGGTTTTAAAATAAAATTTACGTGACTTCCCAAAACAGTTAAAGTTTTTTAAAATATTACGTTAATAAACCTTCATTGAGTAACCACACCAAAATATTACTCCTGTAAAAACGGTTTATACAAAGATATATATATATATATATATACATACATACATACATACACACCGGCACCGCTCTTCATCCCAGCACAACACGAGAATCAACAAGCATGGATTACGTATTCACAATTCATGTTTAAACTCCGCATGATAACACAAAATCACACAAGCTCGTATAACACGAGACACAACAAAGTAGGGAGACTTACATCCACATATCGCACGAAGATGATGGTTGCACCTTGATACTAATCACGACCGACATCTCAGATGACGCATCGTGACACGACTCAGTCAGACAAAATCTGACAAGACAAGACAAGGCCCGACAACACACAACTCGACCCGACAGCCTGGGTTTCTACTGTAATACCCGTGATTTTCTTGTTCGGTAATTTTTCGTTTTTGGCATTTTTCTGGTTTCCAGAACTCTCTTGCGAGCGTTTTGACATTTTGATAATGTTTTGTTCTTTGTGTTTGGTTATCCAAGTTCGTTTCGGTATCGTTTTGTTGAGTTCCGTGTTCTTAAGCGGCTTTTCCGCACTTGAGTTCGATTCTTACGAATCTCGTCCGAAACTATTGTTTCGAGTTTCTTGTAAGTTCATTTAATGTTATTATTCATGCTGCGAGCTTTGGCTTGGTGTTTCGATCGTGTATCGTGTATTTCAGACGTTTTGGGCTGTTTTCGTAATTTCCCAAAGTTTAGGGTAATTACTTTCCATTGTCGAATTTTGAGCCTTCGGGTGGTCAGAATCGTGTGTTCTCTTAGCGCTTGGATTCGTCTTTGCGAGTACTTCGTAACTGTATATTCGATTCATATTTAGGTTCGGGTTTCGGGGTCGTTCGGGCTGCCGGAGTTGGCCACGGCCGAGTCATTGCCGGGCATTTTGGGGCCAGGCCACACCTGGCCGGTTACGGCCGTAAGGGTCCCGGCAGTTACGGCCGTAAGGTCTGTTACGTACGTAAGACATGGCTGGTCACGTACGTAACAGTGCCGACAGTTCTGGGCAGTTGACTCAGCCATGGCTGGTTACGGCCGTAAGCCATTGCCGATTACGTACGTAAGGCGGCCGGCAGGCGGCATTTATAAGGCCCAGCAGACGGGTTTTATACCCATTTTCTCACTCGTTTCTTCCCTTACGCGACTGGAGGTTTGGTGTGCATGGATACATGTTGTCAGGCAATGAATCCATGAAATCCTAGAGTTCATATCATCGATTATCCATCCTATAACATCCTTTGATCGAGCGAATCAGGACAGATTTCTTAGAAATCCTAGTTTGGGAAAATTGAAGGTTTTGTTTGGCTTTGTCCGATTTAACTGTAATAACTTAGATTTGTGATGGATTGATGATAATTTAGATGTATTCTATCATTTCCATTCTTATTCCATGGTTGGATTGTATAGATACGTTGTTTTGGTCGAGTTCTTAATCGACGCCTTGAAGGTGTCCTATAGAAGGTCTTAGAGGGGGATTCGGGCATTATGCGATTATTATTCATCGTATGATTGTTGAGGTATTGTTGATATGACTTAGGGACAAAATCCTTGTGAAGAACTCGAGTTGGAACCCTCCCGTTCGTTGTCTTCTTCGGGGTCCGAGCTTCCCGGTTGAACCGTGTTCTTCGGAGTGTTCAGTAGTGGTCATTAAGTCGAGCTTTCCCATTGCTCCGCGTGCGTTGGACTTGAGGCGAGTATCTCGTCTATATTCTTTATACTTTGAGAATGTGATGTGTCGCGAATTTAACGTGGACTCGTTAGTGATGGTATATTTAACCGTAACTTACTTTTAAATGAAGATGTGATTTTATGAAGGTAATTACGAATGTAAACTTGAGTTTCAAGAAGAATGATAACTACCTCTTCATGTTATTTTGTGCTTAAAATAAATACTAGAAATGAGTAGTTAACAGGAGAATTATGGAATCACGTAATACTTGTATTATTTGCTCGTTGGCCTTTTTCTGAATGATGGTGTGCTGTGAATGTTGTGCCCTTGTTGAAGTTATGATGCGTTAAGCTATGTGTTACGTGGTTGCGGTTGTGGTGAATATTATACCGTTGTTATTGTGTATAGTAGAGAGTTGAGATGTTATCCGGGTAGGGGTCCCGTCAAGGCCTTCGGAGGCGCGTGCTTGCGAGTATGGACAGACGTACGTTGTGATCATAAGGTTATCAATTCGGGTAGGTCTGGGGAGGGCTCCGAGAATCGGCACTTGCGAGTGCGATGTCATGATAACTTATGGGCGTACTTGAATGATGTTATCCGGGTAGGGTCCGTCGAGGCCTCCGGAGGCGCATGCTTGCGAGTACGGCAAGATGTTACGATTTGACCATAAGGTTATCTAATCGGGTAGGTCTGGAGAGGGCTCCGAGAATCGTCACTTGCGAGTGCGATGTCAAGATAACTTATGGGTGTGTTTGAGTTTATTTTTGATGAGCTAATCCGGGTCCGCGGAGACGTTTTGACTGTTGATTTGATATCTCTGAATTGTTTATGTTTGAATCTTGAATCCCGATTATATTGGTGAATATGGTTTTGGTCTTGAGATTTGAGTTGAGAATAAAACCATTTGTATGATTTTGAAAGAAAACCTTTTGGAAAGGAAAAACATTCATATTTCAGGATTTTACACTGAGACCCCCGAAGTCTCTAAATAATCTCTTACAGTGATTTCTGGAGTAATCCCCATGGTTTGTTTTAAAGGAAAAATTTCAAAAGACTTTAGACTCGGGGATAGTATTACTACCTTGTCGAAATGTTATTTTCATAACGGTTGTATTCTTGATGTATAACTATATAGCTTGGTTACTTGCTAGCGATTCCATCGCTAACCCCTCGTTGGGGATTTTGTTATTTATTACAGGTGTTCTGACTGGAGAGTGAGCAACCATGTAACACCCCATGTTGTGTCAAGATTTAACACCTTCCGACTGGCGAACGCCTCCGAGGCCGAGCGGCCAAGGCAGACCTGCCGAGCAGCGACCAGGCGACCGAGCCTCAACCCAGCGGACAAGCTAAATCGGCCTACTGAAGGTCCCAGGACAAGTCCCGGTGCCGAGCGATCGACCTCAAATACGATCATCACTTCGGCGTCGCGACTCACAGCGATCGACTAGCGGACGATCCTCGCATTTCGCCGACCCACGCAGTGCATCCATTTCGAGCCGCGTCGCCATCAACCAGTGCCGCTAAGGCCGATCTACGATTTTTGGCAGTAACACGCAGCCTTTAAGATTTATCGCCGCTAGCATTAAATGCCGGCTTATCGCCACTAGGGACAAGCCTCAGCCTCTATATATAAGGCAGCCGGCACTTGTAAAGGGACCGAGATGACGCCAACTCCTCGCATTCATATTTTACACACAGCAAATACTTCTGCAAACATCCAACTCTGGCAATATCTTTCGCTTATTCGCCTATCTCATCCAGACATCGGCGGGACGAACACCAGCTGCCAAGAGCCGGATAGCAGTCTTTACACTCATCGCATTAGATTTCTCTCATTAATACTTGTATTCACGAATATTTGTATTAACATCCGCGAGAGCATTCAAGCCGCCTAACAAACTCAAGAAATCTTGTTTTATTTATCTTCTCTTCGAAGTGCTCACTGTTGTTTGTTGTCTTCACCAGCATTTAATCTTCGGATAGATATTTGGGCAACAACAAATCGCTAGAAGAAGGGGACAACCCTCGATTTTTATTTGTCGTCTCAAGAACACATCGTTTTCGGGCAGATATTGAAGTGACATTCATCGCACTTCAAAGAAATCCTTCGAACATACTTCGCCGCCGAAGAAAGCCGCCGAAGGCCGCCAGACTGCTCGTTTCAGCCAGCGCACTCGATGGTGGAAGGTAGCCGCCGAGACGCCGATTCGCCTCGACGGCGCCCAGTTTCGCTGATTGTTCCAACTGCGAACAGATCGAGGCCTCTCGCCCTACAGAGCGACGGAGTGCTCGACGCGCTTCCAGCCGCTCGCCGGGCCGAAGATCAAGCGAGCCATGCACTATCGCCGAGCAATCGCCAGAGTTTCGCCCGCAGAAGAGGCGCCGCCGGCAGCCGGCTTCGCGATCGCCGGTAGCGATTTCGCCTCGGTAATCGCCTTACGAGTCGACGGAGTTTGAGTCCGTCATCAGAGCTGACTCCTGTAGCTTCAGCCGTTCAGCCGCCGGCTCGCCGAGGCGGCGGCACGAGCCCGAGATCGCAGACGATCGCCGGCCGCTTCAAAGCCGAGTCGCCAGTTTACCGCCACGAATGTCGCGATGCAACGCCACTTAACGAACGGCGAAGCCTCGACCGGCAGCGCCAAGAGCATTTATCGCCGCCAAGCCGCCGCGAGTCGACATCGAAGCCGCCGCAAAAGATCGCCCTCGCGAACACTCGCACGAGGGGCGATCGACCCGCACTCGTGAGTTCAACATCTACATGATCGGGTGGGCACGCCATCAGATGCGTCGAGTTCTCTTCGACGCCGATTTACTCGCCATCGGCAGGTACATTATTGCGCCACGTCCATTGTCTTTAACGAAGCCAAGACGGCCATCGGTATTCGCCACAGGTCGCCGCTCAAGGTCCCCTTCGATGATGCAAATCGCAGGAGAAGAAGAGTCCACTTGACTACATCGACCGTAGACGAAATCATCCTCAATGGCGAGCCCATAAGCGATGAAATCCTCCTAGACCGCAGAGGGCGGTCTCATCGCTTATGGGCTCGCCATTGAGGATGATTTCGCCTACCTTGGCCGATGTAGTTCGAGTCGGACTCTTCTTCTCCCCGCTTGATTTGCATCATGCGAAGGGGACCTTCGGCCACGACGACTCGGTGGCGAAGTACCGTGAAGCTGCGCGCCACCGTTAAAGGAGCCAATGGACCGAGGTGGCAATGAAGTGTACCACGGTGGCGAGGTCGCCCAGTCCGAGGGAACATTCGGCATCCGGTCGCGCGCGATGCCCCACACCTACCATGTAGATGTTGAACTTCCTCAGTGCACTTGGGGTCCGATCGCCTCGTACACGGTGTTTGCGGGAGCGATCTTGTGCCGCACGGGCGAGCTCGATGTCGATCGCGAGCGGCTCGCTGCCCGGCGATCGCCTTCTTGGCGCCCGCCCGGATTCCAGAGCGCCTTCATGTCGTTAAGTTGACGTTGCATCGCAGCCATTGCCGTGGCTTGGTCGCTTGCCGATCGGCTTTGGGAGCAGGAGCCGAGGCGATCGTGTACCGATCTCCGGCTCACCGGCCGCCGGCCTCGCACTGGGCGAGGGGAGCCACGGCCAGCCGCTCTCGGGAGTCGGCAGCCGAGCTCCCGGTGACGGACTCAAACTCCGTCGACTCGTAGCCGGGCCGGATTGCCCAGAGCTGTGTCCACCGCCTGTGCGATCGAGACGAGGTGCCCCACTGGCGAGCGCCTCTTCCGCGGACGGAGCCTCCCGCGATTGCTCGGCCAAGAGTGCCTTGAGCTTCCGCTTGATCTTCCGGCGAGAGACCGGGGGCGTAGCCGGAGGCGCGCCGAGAGCACTCCGTCGCCTCCGTAGACGGCCAGGGCTCCCTTCGACCGTTCCTTGGTTCGAACCGATCGAGCTAGAGGTTGGGCCGCCGCCTGTGGACGGATCGAGCGCCTTCCGATCGCGGCTACCTTCCACCATCGGCCGCGCCTGACCGACGGAACAGGTCCGGTCTGGCCGGCCGGGCCGGCTTTCGACGCGAGGCTAAGACATGATTTCGAAGGATTTCTTTGAAGTGCGTAAGTGTCACTTCATATCCGCCGAGAATGTGAGTGTTCTTCGGACGGTAGGTATAAAAATCGAGGGTTGATCCTCTTCTTCTAGCGCCAATTTGTTGTTGCCCAAAATATCTATCCGAAGATTAAATATCACTGAGACGGACAACAAACAACAATTATGGAGCACTTCCGAGAGAAGATAAATAAAACAAGATTTGCCGGGTTTGTTAGGCCCGGGCTTGAATGCTCTCGCGAGATGTTATTAATACAAATATTCGTGGATACAAGTATTAATGAGAGAAATCTAAGTACAATGAGTGTAAAAAGACTCTGTTAATCCGGCTCTTGAGCGAAGCTCGGTGTTCTTCGTCCCCGCCGATAATCTGCTGGATGAGATAGGCCGGGAGAAGTAAGACCGAAAGATAGCTGTTGCCAAGAGTTGGATGTTTGCCAAGTGCAAGTATTTGCTTCTGTGTGGTATGAAAATATGAGAATGCAGGGAGTTCAGAGCGTCAGAATCTCGGTCCCTTTTACAAGTGCCCGCTGCCTTGTATATATAGAGGCTGAGGGGCCCTGTCCCCTAGTGGGCGATCGCCTTTCGGCATTTAATGTAACGGGGCGATCGTCCTAAAGGGCACGTGGGCTGCCTGCCAAAAGTCCATAGATCCACCTGCAATGAAGCCGAGTGGCCCAATGAGGAGCCGGCACGCGTCCGGAAGTACTGTCACAGGAGGTCCCACTTTGCTACTTTCGGCGGACTTTGCCAGGGTAGGTGACAGGCTGTAGTCACATGTCTTGTCCGTCAGCTCCTTTTGCAGGTCTGGGCCCTGTTGGTAGGTGAGGTAGGTGACAAGTTTGTCAGCGCCTTTTGTGGATCTGCACGTGGGTGCTGTCCTGTTTGCTCGGCCTTGGCCGACTGGATGGCCATCGGCCAGTTACTGAAGGTCGGCAATGGTCGGTCACCAAGGGTCGATCGGCAGATGCCCAGAGAGGTCGGTCACCAAGGGTCGATCGGCAGATGCCGAGAGAGGATCGTCCGCTAGTCGATCGCCAGGAGTCGGTCGCCGAGTACCGAGTGATGATCGTATTTGAGGTCGATCGCTCGGCACCGGGACTTGTCCTGGGACCTTCAGTAGGCCGATTTAGCTTGTCCGCTGGGTTGAGGCTCGGTCGCCTGGTCGCTGCTCGGCAGGTCTGCCTTGGCCGCGGGCAGCAAGCCTGGCCGCTCGGCCGGAGGCGTCGCCACCGGAAGGTGTTAAATCTTGACACAACACCCCAAACTAGGCGGATATTACAGTGCCGTGAATCCCCGACTGGGACCCACCAGGCAAATAAAAATGATGAATTAAATAATATAATTGCAGTACCGAACCACATTATATTACCAATTACTCCGATGAGGAGTTTAAGTACAACACACCAGGACTAAACTGAATACTAGTATATTTTATATGGAGATAAAATACACCACCCTGAACGATTAAACATCTCAAACGGAATTTCCAGCGGAAAATACAAATGACGGAATAACTGAAATGACTGAAATGACTGAAACAAACGAAATGACTGGGGGCCCCTACTAGTATCACTGGGACTCCTCGCCAAAGATGCTCTTCCGTGCCTTTGCCTTGCCGTGACTAAAACAAAATCCCAACGGTCGCCATACGTAACAACAATCCTCAAGGGTTGAAATTACACAATCATGAATTAACTGAAGTTATGAAATATCCTTAGTTATGAATTACGCTGAAGAGGAGTATCATAGTACACCCGTAATGTTCTGTGCAAGTGTACAAGACGAATGACTGGACACACCCGTCCTTGTACCTAATTAGTCTCACGGAGGTAAGCGTTACCGTGTGCACGGTCCAATGTATCGGTGAACCCAAAACATGACCATCGTGTGCCCGACTAAAAATTCCACACAGCCACACCCGGCCACGCAATATGAACCCAGAAGGTCATATGAACGAGAATGACCACAATGGATATCAATGAATAATAATTCGACAAGGCCAAGATGACTCACCGCGATGAAAATAATAGTGACTTGATTGATAACCCAATGAAATGATTTGGAACCGTCGCTCCTCGTGAATGAAATGATTATTCGACAATTACAAGTCTCAATATGATTAATATTATGATGAATGAATTATGATTATGAGCAATCAACAACAAAAGGAATGAGTATCCTTTTAACCGAGTAAGAGTTAACTTACTCAATACCGATGACAATGTCCTTCCATGAACAACGTCCTAAATGAAATGTCGGTCGCCCGAACAACCTTGAATAACAATAATTACCAACAACCGATCAATACACGAATCAAATACGATCATAACCGACTCAAACGTCGATACAACAATATCCGAACTCGTAGATGTACTCTAACGAAAACGTTGAGAATATCTTTCCCGTTGGTTAAAACCAAACCCAAATTATCGAACCAACTCCAAATGATTGATTCAAACCAGCAAAACATTATCAATGACATCAATAATCTCATAGAAATCCACAATTCAAGTTTACGACAACAACAATCGGAAAATCCCCAAATTATCCGAAGTCAACCCTAAGGGTTCTTGAAATAATTCCGAAAATAGCCATTAAATCTGTAGGAATACATTTATCCAAGGTAGATAATCCATATCTAATGTATTCCGACAATAATCCAAGCTTACACGAAGAAATCGGAAGGAAAAACCCAAAAATCCGAAATTCTAGATCCAAGAGATTAATACCTTTGATTTGATGTTAAGGAGATGATGAAGTGGTGATAATCCAACTCAAAGCCTTGAATATGATGATAGGTGATAGCAGCTCGAATAGAACACTCCAAGTCGCCCAAAATCGCCCGAAGTCGCTCCAAAAACGAAGGGAAATGAGAAATGACGAAACTCGGCTAAGCTGTCCCGATATATAGTCACTCCGGTTAGCGTGCGCTAGCTCCTTGTGCGTAGCGTGCGCTAACGGGTAATGGGTAGTCCGGTACCTTTGTCCGAAAACGGTAGCGCGCGCTACGTACCTTTTGTAGCATGCGCTACAACCATACCATTAGCGTGCGTTAATACCCATGGTTAGCGTGCGCTAACGAATTATTAGATGTCCAGTACTGGAATCCAGAAACCGTCTGTCCTCTGATCTGAACTCGGTAGCGTGCGCTACAACCAATATTTAGCGTGCGCTACTACACCGTTTGCGTACGCTAAATATCACTCATAGCGTACGCTAAGAATTAATCCAAAGGCATCCAAAGAGCCACCTGGACTCAACCTGATTCGTCCTTAGCGCGCGCTACAGCAATTATTAGCGTGCGCTACTACAACCCACTAGCGCGCGCTACTTACCACTCGTAGCGTGCGCTACTAATAACTCACCTGCAGTCCAGTACCTTCTGGACTGCAGTCAGGGTAACATTAGCGTGCGCGAATGCTGAGTGGTAGCGTGCGCTATCTATACTCAATTAGCGTGCGCTAAAAAGAGTACGTAGCGTGCGCTACTTCCTCACACACAGTCCACAATGAAAATGACGACGATGATAAACACGGCACGAAACTCCAATTAGATTAGTGATGAATGACGATTGATACACGATACAATTACTCTGAATGATGAATACCATGATTGAATATGAGTGACAAATGATCATTAATGAGTAAAATTACTGAATGACAATTACTGAATGATAAATACTGAATGATAATAACTGAATTACAACCGGGTATTACATACACCCCCCCTTAAAAGAGTTTCGTCCCCGGAACTAAGGGTCAAACAACTCGGGATAACTCTCCCGCATACTATCCTCGGTTTCCCAAGTAGCCTCTTCGACTCCGTGTCTAGACCACTGAATTTTAACCAAAGGAATCGTCTTATTCCTGAACTGTTTGATTCGCCGCTCTAAAACTCGCATAGGACGCTCCTCATATGAATGATCGTCGGCGATCTCGATTTCATCGAACTGAAGTATGTGACTCGGGTCGGCAACATACTTCCGCAACTGAGAGACTTGAAACACATTATGAATTCGGCTCAACGCCGGAGGTAAAGCCAATCGATAGGCTAACTCCCCTACTCGATCCAAAATCTCAAACGGTCCAATAAACCTCGGACTCAACTTCCCCCGTTTTCCGAAACGGAAAATACCACGACTCGGGGATACCTTGACCAACACGTGGTCACCTGATTCGAACTCTAACGGTCGACGACGGTTATCTGCATATGATTTTTGTCGACTCTGAGCGGTCAACAAACGACTCCTGATCAAAGCTACCTTTTCACGGGCGGCTATAAGCATATCGGTCTCGGTGCCGATTGATTCTGATAGGTCGTCCCAACACAACGGAGATCGACAACGATGACCATACAAGGCCTCGTAAGGTGCCATCTTAATCGAAGCATGCCAACTATTATTATACGTGAACTCGATCAATGGAAGTTGGGCTTCCCAATCGTCTTTCCAATCGAGGACGCATGCCCTCAACTTGTCCTCTAATGTTTGAATAGTCCTCTCTGATTGCCCGTCGGACTGAGGATGAAAAGCGGTACTGAGATTAAGCTGAGTTCCCATAGCGCGATGAACTGATTTCCAAAAATGCGACACAAACCGTCCGTCACGATCGGAAACGATACTTTTAGGAGTACCGTGTAGTCTCACTATCTCTTTGATGAACAGTTGAGCAAGTCTCTCGGGACCCCACATCTCCTTGATCTCAAGGAAATGAGCTGATTTAGTTAAGCGGTCCACGATCACCCAGATCGTATTCATGCCACGACGACTCGTCGGCAAACTCGTGATGAAATCCATAGAAATGTCTCCCCACTTCCAATCGGGAATAGGAAGAGGTTTCAGCATACCCGCCGGTCGCTGATGTTCAATCTTGACTTGTTGACAGGTTAAGCATCTCGAAACAAATTCTGCGACTTCTCGCTTCATATTACTCCACCAGTAATTTTGTTTCAAGTCCTTGTACATCTTGCTGGACCCCGGATGAACAGAATAAGGGGTAGCATGAGCTTCTCTCAAAATAGAGTTTTTCAACTCGTCATTCGCCGGTACGCACAACCGATTCTTAAACCTCAAAAGTCCATCCTCGTGGACCACAAATCCAAGGGCTTTCCCCTGAGTCACATCCTCACGGATGCGCAACAATGAAGGGTCTGAACTCTGATTCTCTCGGATTGCCTCCTCGAGTGACGATGAAATCTCTAACATACAAAGTTGTCCCTGAACTCGCTGAAGCCAGACCTCGATCTCGGGTCTGAGGAATTCCTGTTGAAGCTCCTTCTGGACTGTTAAACGAGCAAGCATCTGCTCCTGAACGGACTTACGACTCAAGGCGTCGGCGACAACGATCGCCTTGCCCGGGTGGTAAAGGATCTCAATATCATAATCTTTGATTAGTTCTAACCACCGCCTCTGTCGCATATTTAACTCCTTCTGAGTAAATATATACTTTAAACCCTTATGATCGGTGAATATCTGACAGGTAACGCCATAAAGATAATGACGCCAAATCTTCAAAGCGAATACCACGGCTGCTAGCTCCAGGTCGTGTGTCGGATAATTAACCTCGTAAGGTCTCAATTGCCGTGAAGCATAGGCAATAACCTTTCCATGCTGCATGAGCACACATCCGAGACCCTGTCCGGACGCATCACTATAAACCACAAATCCTTCCGTCCCCTGCGGCAAGGAAAGTACAGGTGCTGACATTAACCGGCTCTTGAGTTCCTTAAAACTCCGTTGACACGCGTCGGACCACGTGTATTTCTTATCCTTTTGCAAAAGGTTCGTCAGGGGTTGAGCGATTCTAGAAAATCCCTCTACGAAGCGCCGATAATAACCCGCTAATCCGAGAAAACTTCGGATTTCCTTAACATTCTTCGGAGGTAACCAATCTCGGATAGCCTCCGTCTTCTGAGGATCTACACGAACTCCGTCTGAAGAAATTACGTGTCCGAGAAACGTCACTTCGGACATCCAGAACTCACATTTGGAAAACTTCCCATAAAGTTGTTCTCGTCTCAACACGTCGAGCACTTGATGAAGGTGAAACTCGTGTTCCTCTCGGTCACGAGAATAAATCAAAATGTCATCGATGAAGACAACAACAAATTGATCCAAAAAGTCAATAAAAACCCGATTCATTAGCTCCATGAATACCGCAGGTGCATTAGTTAGCCCGAACGGCATAACTACGAACTCATAATGACCATAGCGTGTACGAAACGCTGTCCTCGCGATATCCGACTCTCGAATCCGCAACTGATGATATCCAGATCTTAAGTCGATCTTGGAAAACACTGAAGCTCCCTGAATTTGATCTAAGAGATCATCAATACGGGGTAAGGGATACTTATTCTTGATTGTCACCCTGTTCAACTCCCGATAATCGATACACAAACGAAAAGAACCATCCTTCTTCTTGACAAATAACACTGGTGCTCCCCAAGGGGACACACTCGGTCGAATATAACCCTTCTCGAACAACTCCTCAAGTTGGTTCTTTAATTCCTGCATTTCGGTCGGGGCCATCCGGTACGGTGCCTTCGATATCGGGGATGTACCAGGCTCCAACTCAATCGTGAATTCCACATCCCTCTGTGGAGGCAAACCAGGTAACTCGTCTGGAAAAACATCGGCATATTCCCTCACTACCGGAATATCCGTCAACATTACTGATGATTTCTCGGTTTTGGTCATATAGCACCAATAACCAGCACACCCCTGATTGAGTAATCTCACTGCTTTCATCAAATTAATGACCTTACCAGAACAGCCGGGATTACCTCCCTGAAACAGACATTCAACCCCATCGTCTGAAATGATAGTGATCATACGCTTACGGACACTAATGATGGCATCTTGACGATCCATCCAATCAATACCCAAGATGACGTCGTCTCTCGGCAAATCTACTACGATTAGGTCCGCTGGCCATATACGACCATGAAACTGAATCGGACAATTCTGAATCTCACAATTACCGATGATTCGTCTACCATCAGGTAGGCCAATGACATAAGGCTCACAACTAGTAGCACTACCCAGACGTAGTCTACTCAAACATGACTCGGAAATGAATGAATGCGATGTACCAGTATCAAAAAGGGTACGCACAGGTTGAGATAGAATATCGAGTGTACCTGAGATCATTCGGGCCTCTGGATCATCGGTCTTCTTCATCTCATAAATCCGGGGCTTGCTAGTCCCGGCACCGGATGCTACCGTTTGCTGGCTATAGGCTCCACCTTTAGTCGCTCCTGTCGTTTTAAACGACGCTGATTGAGTGGCCTGATTCTGAACGGCTGACTGCTTAGGGGCCTGAGATGACGTCTGAGTAGGTTTGGAGTCCCTACGGCAAAAACGGGCCTTATGCCCAACAATTCCACAGTTATGACACGTGATAGTCTGCCTCGGACACTTGGTACTGAGATGACCAAGATCCCCACAGTTAAAACAGGTGATGGCCGAACTGGCCGCTCGAGACTGAGATTCTGCGGGTTTAGACGACACAGGAGGTCGCTCAGAAAAAGCAGAGCCCGCACGAGGTTTCTTGAAGCTTGTCTGACCGCCTTCAGACTGATTACGATTTTTCGATTTCTTGCTAGCAGACGAAGGTTGCTGCTTAGCAATCTCTTTAGCAGTAAGCTCATAGGTAAGAGCTTTCTCAATGAATTCAGCCAACGTGGTGCAATTATGATTAAGCAACTGTAGTCTCATACGGGGTTTCAGCCTCTTACTGAAATACTTAATCTTATCCGCCTCGGAATGAATGATAGATGAGGCAAACGGAAGAAGTTCCTGAAATTTCTCGGCAATGGCGAGAACATCCTCATCTGCTGAGGGGTCGGGGGTGAGCAATTCTGACAGCTTGGCCTCTCTGAGCGGGGCCGGATAATACCTCTCCATCATGAGAGTCTTGAACTGATCCCAGGTACATGATCCTTCGGTGGGCTTCAACGACAACCACCAAGAATGAGCGCTCTTACCCAGGTAGTAAGCCGCAACAGAAACTTTGTGTCCTTCGGGACACTCTACCATAGCAAACAACTTCTCGAAATGCTCGAGCCAATGAATGATATCCGCCGGCTCAGACGAGCCCTCAAAAGTAGGTGGCCTCTGCGAGAGATATCGCCGATGATATTGCTCACATTCCTCTCTTGCCTTTGAGGTGGCGGCAGAGGAGCCTGTTGATTTTGATTGACGGAGTTATGCATCGTCTCCATCAGCTGTGCCATATGGGTCATTTGGGCCATCATGCCCTATATAAAAGCGAGTGGGTCAACCCGGACACCTTCTGACTGAGCCGTGTCCCGGGTACGACTCCCTGTTAGTGAATGATCGCGTCCAGGAGAATGAGTGGCAGCATCGCTGCTCGATGAATTAGCATTATTTCTTGCGTTTGCACGTGTATTCACACGAGCTCTCGGGATTCGGCCCACTCCACGACCTCGTCCTCCACGTCCTCTTCTTGCTCTTTCCATACTGAAGTAGGAAAGTTACATGATGATTATATTTCCCGCATGAATATCACGTTATGATTATGACATGAGATGATGAAAATGAGCATACGCGCTCTAACACAGTGATTACATGAATGATTAACTGACGTGACATGATTATCTGATGAAATTACTGAAATGATTATCTTGAACAAGTTAACATGATTAATGATTCGATCTTCCTGATCAACAACTGAACAATGAAATGAATTGAGTTATTAACGAGTTAACATGACCGTCCTGGTCAAATGAAAATAATGGTTGAGGATTGTTAACTGATGAATTATGAATGAATGATTCTTGCCAGAAATTATACCATGGCGTTAGAAATCTTACAGTTCTTGGTCTGATTGGCTCGGCATTTGCACAGGTCACACGTGACGCGAAAGTCCAATGATACTAGTCCGATGACGATGATTTCAAATGAGACATGACTTGGAGTGTAGTATTCAAAACCACTCTCCGCTACCAACTCTGTAACACCCCAAACTAGGCGGATATTACAGTGTCGTGAATCCCTGACTGGGACCCACCAGGCAAATGAAAATGATGAATTAAATAATATAATTGCAGTACCGAACCACATTATATTACCAATTACTCCGATGAGGAGTTTAAGTACAACACACCAGGACTAAACCGAATACTAGTATACTTTATATGGAGATAAAATACACCACCCTGAATGATTAAACATCTCAAACGAATTTGCAGCGGAAAATACAAATGACGGAATAACTGAAATGACTGAAATGACTGAAACAAACGAAATGACTGGGGCCCCCTACTAGTATCATTGGGACTCCTCGCCGTCAGCATGCTCTTCCCGTGCCTTTGCCTTGCTGTGACCTGAAAACAAAATCCCCCAACGGGGTCAGTTACACAGAACAACAATCCTCAAGGGTTGAAATTACACAATCATGAATTAACTGAAGTTATGAAATATCCTTAGTTATGAATTACGCTGAAGAGGAGTATCATAGTACGCCCATAATGTTCTGTGCAAGTGTACAAGACGAATGACCGGACACACCCATCCTTGTACCTAATTAGTCTCACGGAGGTAAGCGTTACCGTGTGCACGGTCCAATGTATCGGTGAACCCAAAACATGACCATCGTGTGCCCGACTAAAAATTCTACACAGCCACACCCGGCCACGCAATATGAACCCAGAAGGTCATATGAACGAGAATGACCACAATGAATATCAATGAATAATAATTCGACAAGGCCAAGATGACTCACCGCGATGAAAATAATAGTGACTTGATTGATAACCCAATGAAATGATTTGGAACCGTCGCTCCTCGTGAATGAAATGATTATTCGACAATTACAAGTCTCAATATGATTAATATTATGATGAATGAATTATGATTATGAGCAATCAACAACAAAAGGAATGAGTATCCTTTTAACCGAGTAAGAGTTAACTTACTCAATACCGATGACAATGTCCTTCCACGAACAACGTCCTAAATGAAATGTCGGTCGCCCGAACAACCTTGAATAACAATAATTACCAACAACCGATCAATACACGAATCAAATACGATCATAACCGACTCAAACGTCGATACAACAATATCCGAACTCGTAGATGTACTCTAACGAAAACGTTGAGAATATCCTTCCCGTTGGTTAAAACCAAACCCAAATTATCGAACCAACTCCAAATGATTGATTCAAACCAGAAAAACATTATCAATGACATCAATAATCTCATAGAAATCCACAATTCAAGTTTACGACAACAACAATCGGAAAATCCCCAAATTATCCGAAGTCAACCCTAAGGGTTCTTGAAATAATTCCGAAAATAGCCATTAAATCTGTAGGAATACATTTATCCAAGGTAGATAATCCATATCTAATGTATTCCGACAATAATCCAAGCTTACACGAAGAAATCGGAAGGAAAAACCCAAAAATCCGAAATTCTAGATCCAAGAGATTAATACCTTTGATTTGATGTTAAGGAGATGATGAAGTGGTGATAATCCAACTCAAAGCCTTGAATATGATGATAGGTGATAGCAGCTCGAAGAGAACACTCCAAGTCGCCCAAAATCGCCCGAAGTCGCTCCAAAAACGAAGGGAAATGAGAAATGACGAAACTCAGGCTAACTGTCCAATATATAGTCACTCCAGGTTAGCGTGCGCTAGCCCTTGTGAGTAGCGTGCGCTAACGGATAATTTGGGTAGTCCAGTACCCACTGTCCGAAAATGGTAGCGCGCGCTACGTACCTTTTGTAGCGTGCGCTACAACCATACCATTAGCGTGCGTTAATACCCATGGTTAGCGTGCGCTAACGAATTATTACATGTCCAGTACTGGAATCCAGAAACCGTCTTTCCTCTGATCTGAACTCGGTAGCGTGCGCTACAACCAATATTTAGCGTGCGCTACTACACCGTTTGCGTACGCTAAATATCACTCATAGCGTACGCTAAGAATTAATCCAGTGCAGTCCAGTAGCCACTGGACTCAACCTGATTCGTCCTTAGCGCACGCTACAGCAATTATTAGCGTGCGCTACTACAACCCACTAGCGCGCGCTACTTACCACTCGTAGCGTGCACTACTAATAACTCACCTGCAGTCCAGTACCTTCTGGACTGCAGCCAGGGTAACATTAGCGTGCGCGAATGCTGAGTGGTAGCGTGCGCTATCTATACTCAATTAGCGTGCGCTAAAAAGAGTACGTAGCGTGCGCTACTTCCTCACACACAATCCACAATGAAAATGACGACGATGATAAACACGGCACGAAACTCCAATTAGATTAGTGATGAATGACGATTGATACACGATACAATTACTCTGAATGATGAATACCATGATTGAATATGAGTGACAAATGATCATTAATGAGTGAAATTACTGAATGACAATTACTGAATGATAATAACTGAATTACAACCGGGTATTACATACACCCCCCCTTAAAAGAGTTTCGTCCCCGAAACTAAGGGTCAAACAACTCGGGATAACTCTCCCGCATACTATCCTCGGTTTCCCAAGTAGCCTCTTCGACTCCGTGTCTAGACCACTGAATTTTAACCAAAGGAATCGTCTTATTCCTCAACTGTTTGATTCGCCGCTCTAAAACTCGCATAGGATGCTCCTCATATGAATGATCGTCGGCGATCTCGATTTCATCGAACTGAAGTATATGACTCGGGTCGGCAACATACTTCCACAACTGAGAGACATGAAACACATTATGAATTCGGCTCAACGCCGGAGGTAAAGCCAATCGATAGGCTAACTCGCCTACTCGATCCAAAATCTCAAACGGTCCAATAAACCTCGGACTCAACTTCCCCCGTTTTCCGAAACGGAAAATACCACGACTCGGGGATACCTTGACCAACACGTGGTCACCTGATTCGAACTCTAACGGTCGACGACGGTTATCTGCATATGATTTCTGTCGACTCTGAGCGGTCAACAAACGACTCCTAATCAAAGCTACCTTTTCACGGGCGGCTATAAGCATATCGGGCTCGGTGCCGATTGATTCTGATAGGTCGTCCCAACACAATGGAGATCGACAACGACGACCATACAAGGCCTCGTAAGGTGCCATCTTAATCGAAGCATACCAACTATTATTATACGTGAACTCGATCAATGGAAGTTGGGCTTCCCAATCGTCTTTCCAATCGAGGACGCATGCCCTCAACATGTCCTCTAATGTCTGAATAGTCCTCTCTGATTGCCGTTTGATGAGGATGAAAAGCGGTACTGAGATTAAGCTGAGTTCCCATAGCGCGATGAACTGATTTCCAAAAATGCGACACAAACCGTCCGTCACGATCGGAAACGATACTTTTAGGAGTACCGTGTAGTCTCACTATCTCTTTGATGAACAGTTGAGCAAGTCTCTCGGGACCCCACGTCTCCTTGATCTCAAAGAAATGAGCTGATTTAGTTAAGCGGTCCACGATCACCCAGATCGTATTCATGCCACGACGACTCGTCGGCAAACTCGTGATGAAATCCATAGAAATGTCTTCCCACTTCCATTCGGGAATAGGAAGAGGTTTCAGCATACCCGCCGGCCGCTGATGTTCAATCTTGACTTGTAAATTCTGCGACTTCTCGCTTCATATTACTCCACCAGTAATTTTGTTTCAAGTCCTTGTACATCTTGCTGGAGCCCGGATGAACAGAATAAGGGGTAGCATGAGCTTCTCTCAAAATAGAGTTTTTCAACTCGTCATTCGCCGGTACGCACAACCGATTCTTAAACCTCAAAAGTCCATCCTCGTGGACCACAAATCCAGGGGCTTTCCCCTGAGTCACATCCTCACGGATGCGCAACAATGAAGGGTCTGAACTCTAATTCTCTCGGATTGCCTCCTCGAGTGACGATGAAATCTCTAACATACAAAGTTGTCCCTGAACTCGCTGAAGCCAGACCTCGATCTCGGGTCTGAGGAATTCCTGTTGAAGCTCCTTCTGGACTGTTAAACGAGCAAGCATCTGCTCCTGAACGGACTTACGACTAAAAAGATTATTGACAGCAAAGGACGAATCAGGTTGAGTCCACTGGCTACCACAATTCAATTAGCGTGCGCTAAAAAGAGTACGTAGTGTGCGCTACTTCCTCACACACAGTCCACAATGAAAATGACGACGATGATAAACACGGCACGAAACTCCAATTAGATTAGTGATGAATGACGATTGATACACGATACAATTACTCTGAATGATGAATACCATGATTGAATATGAGTGACAAATGATCATTAATGAGTGAAATTACTGAATGACAATTAGTGAATGATAAATACTGAATGATAATAACTGAATTACAACCGGGTATTACAAACCACAGGATTGGCTCGAAGGGATGGACATTTTATGTACTATGTGATCGAGTGGTATTTTAGTTTCATCAGATGTACGGTTATGCTATGTTTTGAGAGACCTAATCGGTCTACGGTATTATGTTTTGGTCAAGTTGACCGCATGTGGGTTTTGGTTTGTAGTCTCCCGCCTGGTAGCTCCTTGTGGAAAGGGGTCTACGACGTGTAATATCCCTGAGTGGATTGGGGGTGTTACATCTGCAACCTAAGCTCTGATACCATATTCTGTAACACCCCAAACCACTCGGGAATATTACAGCGCCGCAGACCCTCTCCATGAGGATCTAACAGGCTAAATACAGAAAACACCACAATACTATACATGCCGACATGGCTAAATAACGAACCATTAGACCGATTTGGTGTTTTACCGCAACATACACATCAACCATACATTACTCTTCCTCACAACTCATACCCACGCAGGTGTTAGAATACAGCAATATTTCCATAATACGGAAAATACCACAACGGGAAGACAAAACAACAAGACTTCACCAAATACTCAACACCGGTATTCATGTGATTAGTATCGTCATATTCCATCATCCTTCGTAACGATCCCGTGAATTGCTCCCCAGCAACCTGTAAGTACCTGGACGCAATACAGACATCCACCCCCTGAATACTCGGGGGTTAGCAAAACTCCACTGTTTTGCTAGTGCAAGTGTAAAACACAAATACAAGCCATACACAACATACTTCAAGAACATAATAATCGTGAATGTACGTCCCGAGATACTTGATCAAAACAGTTTGAAATATAAAAGGTAGGAATAAAACCATTATACATCTTACAAGACATTTTACGATCTCGGGAGTTTTGAAAACATTTGGGATTTAAGAATTCTCAACTCTTTCGAAACCACTTAGGGACACACCCCAAAAATTATTTTACAAAATACAATTCCGATAACAACGACCAAACCATAACATTCCAATCACAAATACGGGGTCCACGACCTAAATCATCCACATCACATACTCAAAAGAATAACCCAATGGAAACTACACAGTGTCAAACATTACCATGACAACAGTCTCACAGAACATCAGAGGGCACAATTTTGCAACTTAACCACAAAGCTACAATGCACAGAGCAACCACAGGATTCACGAACCCATACCAAATTATCGCAACCAAGAGATGAATCATACACAACACATTTTCTGGTGCCATTCCAGCCAAGTACAATACCATTTGAACTGCCATTCTAATCATATGAAATATGCGCTAAAATCATAGTTCTCCAACAAAACATTTCAAAGGTAACCGTTGGTACGAGACTTACGGCCACCATACCCCACAGAGGCCCCATCGGACCATCACTAGGTGGTTAACCCTAGTTCGCGATACGCACACACACGGCAATACGTATCCCCAGAGGGCCCATCGGACCATCCCTAGGTGAACATACACATATACATCCACAACATCCACGGGAAGCCAAAATCCAAATATTAAAATATGCAAACAAATGCAAAGTACTTGCTAGAATGGCCACTTTATTCGACATATACTCACAATTAATGTCACACAACAATAAGTAAATACCAATACCAAACGACAATAAGCGCCACAAACTCCTTAAAAAGGAGTAACAACTAATATCGCACGTCACATATTCATCGAACAAGTACACGTGTCAATACACAATCCTCAGCAAGTGATTACGGTCTACTATATTCACGCAATACAATCACAACACCTTCCAACATACGGCGTTAACTACATATTCTGAAACACATTCATTCACGAAGCATCCAAGTTATCTTTAAAGGAAAATCATTTATCGAGGATATACCGATCCTTTTTGAAAGTTCATTAAAACGTTAAAATTTCACATATAATCCATTACCAACTATCATGTCTACGAAACACGAAATGTATGGGCAAGATACTTACCTCGATACTACGAGCAACGGAACGACGAACGGACATGGTTGGGTCGCCCTCGAACTTTGAAGAATGACCAAGAACTCGATAACTCCACGAAACTACGAAAATAACATCACCACGAATCAATAACGCTAATCGGAATCTGAATCAACCCGAAAAACAACAAGGATCCGAGGGTTTCTTCAATACAAATCGAGAATCAAGTTTCGGGTGATAAAAATCGATAAATGAGTCACAAAATCCGAAGACCATGATCAATACAACAAGAATACCAAGAACAATTCATTAATCTAGGACAAAATTAACGAATCACGAAGAAACCCCCAAAAATCATACAACTAGGGTTTTAGGGAAGAAAATACCTTGATTAGACGAAGAACAAGAATTCGACGATGATATAATCGAAAAGGATCTTCCAAAACATCTTGGAAATGAGTAGAATCGGCCAAGAACCCGAGTCCCCGATCCTCCCGTCGCCAGCCGCCACAAGAGATGAGAAAAAGGGTAAAAATGAGGTCTCGCTGAAGCTCAGGCCTATATATGCCAACAGCCTTACGGCCGTAACCGACAGTGCCTTATGGCCGTAACTCGGTCAACTCCCTTTACGTACATAACGGATGCTGCCTTACGTACGTAACGAGTACGCCTTATGGCCATACTCGACGCGGCCTTACGGCCGTAACCGGGTCCCTAGGGCTACTGCCCGAAATCTGCCGATGCATTACGACCATAACCGGCCAATGCCTAGCGGCCGTAATGAAGCCTTACGGCTATAACAGGACGACCCTTACGGCCGTAACCAAGTCCTCCCAGTCCAGGTTGTGCGGGTATCTTACGGCCGTAATAGGCCAAGCCTTATGGCCGTAACTCGACCCAGCAGCCCTTCGACTGCCCAGCTAGAGACTCGACGACGTCTCGATCACGCAAACGCACCAACGATGATCCAAAACAATAAAAAGCAGGCTACGAAATTCAACAAATCACAGTACAAGCACATGATTCCTAGGACGCGGACGACAACAGTCCGTTTGACCGAAGAAAAATTCAACAAAATCAGAACGAAGATCTCAGGTATTACAACTATAATAGAGATGTCTTGCCATCTTAGCAAGAAGATGAGTTATTTTTGCAATGGATAAAGGTGTCCTTTTATAGGTGATTTTGAAGAATATCATGGATTATTTAGTTCAAAATATGTACCCATCATGCATGTCTTGATTTTTTAGATCTTTGGCCAATAATAAAATATATGGTGGTTGAGTTCACAAGAGGCTAAAGGTGGAAAATTCAACAAATATCTGCCTGAAAATGGCGCTGGAAAACGGCTCTGTTTGCCCCGTGTTGTGCCGTGTTGTGGTGACTCGATTTCTTCCGGAACACGCGCGAGGACACGGCGCAAAATGTCGGTCGTGTGTGAAACGACCCAAGACATGGCCGAAGGAAACGGCCCTTGTTGCGCCGTGTTGTATGGTCGTGTTGCCTTGAAAAAATCCCGGCGTTGGATTTGATCTTGTTTTCCGTCCTTTTGACATTTCATGTCAGTAATCTGTAAAAAGACCATTTTTAGCTCATGTTTTGACATATCTTTAAAACATCTATTTTTAATCACAAATCAGTATGATTATGCCCGGAAAAGGAATATTTTGTATATGAATTCTTATATCAAATATGCACTAATCAAATACCCCACACTTGAATATTTGCTTGTTCTCAAGTAAACATCATATATGGTACTGTTGAACATACCAATTTTTATTTCATTACCACACCTCAATGGTAAATTAGACCAAGTTTTTATAATTTTGTCAAATGTCAAGAAAGTTTCTTTTTTAAACAAAAAGCATGAATTCATAAAACTCGCCGGATAAGTGTATCGCTCACTCTCAAGTGTATATTGGACATATTTTCGCTCAAAACTTCTATAGGCGTGCAAATCGTCTATTATCTCTACTACTTATGTGTGTAACGTCGTAAATCAAAAAGGACTTTTATTAGGTTGTAATGTCGGCTCTTTGGTTGGGGTAGGAAAATATGGATAAAGTGACTTGAAACCGAACAATTAGAAAATATTCTGAATTGAGTTTTATCAACAGGTAAGCACTTAGAAGCTATTTAATGAAGCTTTCTATCGATCCCCTTACTTATGCTTCGATTTATCTGAGCTCTTTTTTCTTGCTTTTCAATCAACCATTTTTTTCTTCGCCTTTCTTTTTTTTTTTACTTGGGTTGTTTATTATCTGTTTTACGCGAATGTAAACTATGGGTCACATGAATACACCCGGTTACTAGGATAAAAACATACACAAGCTGCTTCTATGCATACTCATATCTAAGTTAGCTGTTTTACGCAAATGCAAACATGGGTCACATGAATACACCCGATTACTAAGTTCCCAAAAACAGTGGAGTAAATGTTTTCTCCATTTTTCAACACTACCAACAATATATATCACCCAATGTCACCACACAATATCTTTATCCTTGTCAAAAATAATTTCTAACTGTTCAAGTATGGGTCAAAGGATTTATAGCGATGGAAAGCTTGGTATATGGTTAACAATAAAATAGGCAATAAGCTCAATTGGGTTAACGAGGGAATTAATAATTGTTGGGGTAGGCCGAAAAGATTGAAATGCTAAATCAAAAGAATCGCCTAAAATCACTTTCACTATTTTGCACACACTTCGTAGTTTTGAGTAAGATACCAATACACGTTCGAGAGTTTCACAACACAAATAGCGCACTCAATCAATGAAGATTTTGCATGATAGCAAGTAAACAACGCCTCAAAAGCTCACAAGTTCTCAAATATATATATATATATATATATATATATATTGAGTTCACACTAAATTTTTTTTAGAAACAATTGAGTTCGATATTTCATTGAAAATTCAAGTTTAGCCCATGGTCATTTTGCCGTACCAAAATTTTATAAACAAGTCTCCCCAGGTGAGTAGTAAGACACATTACAAATTGATTGTTTAGAGGTATTTTTTATGTTTTAATAAAATCATATATTTCCGATATCACCCCACACTTTAAAAATAAGCATTGTCCTCAATGTACTGAAAAAATAGAAGAAAAAGGACTAACCTGTCGTGTGGTATGGTTGTTTAAATCCTCATTGCAATACCTAAAAAGAAATTGAACAAAAACAAAAATAGAAAACCATGTTGAAACAAGTTAAATAAATAAAAACAAAATCCATAATTTTAAAGAAAAAGAAAAAGAAAATATGCAAACAGCAAAATATAGTCTAAACAAGCCAAAAAGAAAAGAAGTCAAAAAAATAACACAAATAAAAAAACACGAGGCAAACAAAAAAAAATATACCCGAAAGTATAACACAAATTTTAAGATGCGCTTCAGGAAAGTCCGAAGAGTCGCCTTACGCTGCCATCAATATTTTTATTAAAAACAAATAATAAAAATTACAGCAATAAAAATAACAATACATAAATCGTGAATAGATGCGCGTCAAGAGGTCAAAAAGAAACTCCTTAAGCTGCCATCATTTAGCACGATTTTTACACACAACAGAAAGTAAAAATAACAAGAGGTCTGATATGTGTTATCAAAGAGAGAGAAATGAATCCACTTTTCATTTTCTCACGGTAAAATCTTCCATCCAGACAATATTTGCTAGAGCTCGATCTGTTTGAGGAACAAATTCAATGAGTTTTTTGATTAGTTCTTCTGGTGTTGTTGCAACGACTATGATTCGTTTAGCACGCTCGGAAATAAAACCTTTTTCAGCAGAGTAGTCAATGAAAGATAGTAAACCATCAAAGAAACCATTAACATTAAGCAGACCTATTGGTTTTTTATGAACATTTAGCTGGGCTCTGGTAACCACATGAAAAAGTTCCTCAAGAGTGCCAAAACTACCGAGAAGGGTGATAAAGTCGTCAGAATTATTCATCATGTGAGTTATGCGATCTTGCATATTTACAGCTCTAAACTCATCTCCAATAGTTGCCCCGGTGATTTTACTTTCAGCCAGAGGTTTTGGAATTATTCCAAACACTTTTACTCCTTCCATATAGGCACAAGTAGCAGCGTGTCCCATTAATCCTAGACTTCCTCCTCCGTAAACTACATGAATGCATTTTTCTCCTAAGGTACGACCCAAGTTGTGGGCTGCTTCACTAAAGCATGTCTCTGTTCCATAACTAGCTCCACCAAAAATGCAAACTGAGTTAAATCTTTTTGTGGAAGATGATGATTCCATTTTTTAAAAGAAACTTATTTGAGAGAAAAAGAGAAAAGTACAAGTTTGAGGGATGAATAAAAGAAACAAGCACAATGTTTATTTATAGAAGAAAAATAAGGTAAGGATATTTAACAAATCTGTGATTGCGTTAATTGCGCTTCAACTACTCAATAAAATAATGAATGTATTTATTGCGTATCACTTTTTTATACAGAAAATCTCACCATACGACAAAAATAAAAGATACTCACGTGTATGTACAGTAGTTGTGATTGTGGCTCACATCTTCCTCTGCTTTTACGTTCAGAAACGGCTTAAACGCCTTCTATGAGTCGGGGAGAAGCTTCCCATCCAATTTTCTTACAAATTGGCAAACAGGGTCTTTTAACGTCAGATTCGCAAGACGTTGTTCATATTCTGGTTTGAATTTATTCCAGAAACATCGAATTCCGTAATGTATGAGTCCACTGGGATGCGTGTCAAGAGAAATTTCGATATTATCTAAATTCTCTTTATCCAGACAATCCTTAGTGAACTGAATTTTATCTTCTCTGTTTGTAGATGGAATTCCTAAAGATCGACATTTTGAATTACAGTTTCATCTAGCACATTTATAGCAAACAACTATTATCTTTCCTCGTCGTTTCTTGGCATATGAACTTTTTCCAAGCACTGGTAAGAACCTAGTAGGTATTTCTGTGAATTCACCTGCTATTCTCATTTTGGCTTCAATAATGAACCTAATGTCAAAAGGTATGCTTTTATTCATAAGCAACCTCATCCTTTCAAGTCTTGTCTTGTAAATTTTTAAAATGACTTGTTTGCTAAGAAAGAGAAATCTTTTTTCTATACTAAGTTTCTTCCATGATAAAAAAATAAAAAAAATAAAAATAAAAGGAGAAAATATCTACAAATATAAGAAACTGAAAAATCCGACTTTAATAGTCACGGAGTACTGTTATCCGCCACTTGACTGGATAAACACAATTGAGTACTAAGTTACAATGTCGAGAAATTGTATCTATAACAATAGTTTACAATGTAAGATTTCAAACAAAAGTATACAAAAATTTATATTTGGCCTAAAACAATCCCCGACAACGGCGCCAAAATTTGATCGACAAAAACTTATCCTAAAAATAGGAGTTTTTGAGTCGCTCGCAAATATATACGAGATAGAAGTAGTTATGGTAAATTCTACCAAGGTCTTTTCTCTCGAGTATTGTTCAACAGGGCTTCGTATAATATTCTGTATAGATTGCGAGAAATAAATACTAAAACATTCTAAAATATATTTTTGGATTTTTAAGTTATCTAAATTAAAATGCACTATTTTTAATCTAAACTATTTTTTATTAAGACTATTTTTAATAAGACTATTTTTATACTGGACTATTTATACTAGACTATTTATACTAGACTATTTATATTAAGACTATTTATACTAGACTATTTATATTAAGACTATTTTACTATACTATTTATATTAAGACTATTTATACTATACTATTTATATTAAGACTATTTAATTATACTATTTATATTAAGACTTATTTTTACTATACTATTTATATTAAGACTATTTATACTATACTATTTATATTAAGACTATTTTTAATAACACTATTTTTTTATACTAGTGAGAATGAATCGAACTAAAATGAGATGGAACTTGATTTGAAAAAAACTAGGGGATTATGGGTTCATTAAATTACGTTTTAATAAAGTAGATGAATTGATTTACACGGATATAAAAGAAAAAAGAGGGTTTATCGAGTAATCAACTTTTTTACCTTATAACTTTCGTATTCAAAGGCTTCTTAATTACTTTCGTAATCTTAAGATATCGTTTACAAGATAAACACTTGATGATTGAGAAGATATGTTTCCAATTCACTTAACAATCAATCAAGAAGGTTTTATTAGTAGAAATAGGATATGATCAATCACTATTTAAACCAATTAATCCCTTTTAATCGAGATAGTGTAAATCAATTAAATATACTATATATGTAATTAAGTAGATGGATTAACTTACACGAGTATACAAGAAAAACGATTGTTCATCGAGTAATCAACTTTTCACCTCATAACTTTCGTATTCAAAGGCTTCTTAATTACTTTCGTAACCTTAAGATGTTGATAACAAGATAAACACTTGATAGATTGAAAATATATATTTTCAATTCACTTAACAATCAATCAATGAAGTTTCATGTAATATCCGGTATTTTTCTTTCCCTTGTATTTTCATTTTTGGTATATTTCTCGGTCATAGTGACCCTCGTGTATCTTTCAGTATGTCCTTCCTGTCAACTGTTGAATTTTATTCTCGCTATTGTTCATTGTTTCAACTTTCCTCATATGAGTTCAACTTTGTTAGATCACCATTAATTTTTGGTGACTCCAAAAATTATAAATCTTTGCAATATTATAGAACATCGAGTTAGCTTTCCAATGGTTCAAACGGTGAGTCAATCGGAGTCCGGACGAGAGAGTTATGGTCGTTTCAGTTTTTGGCCGATCACTGCCGATCGAACTCGGCCGTGTCGTCCGACACGGCCCGCGGCTGCACTCGTCCGAATCGCTGAAAGTTTCGTCTCAGACCCGACCGTCGTCCGACACGGCCCGCGGCTGCACTCGTCCGTAATGCGTAACCGACCGCCGACACGCCCGACCATGTTCCAGGACACGGCCGAGTCATGCCGAGCGCCAGATCGAGCAAGCCCCGCATCGAGCGAACGCCAGATCGAGCGATCGGACGTAGCGAGCGCAGACGATCGACGTGCCGATCGACCGATTGTGTCCTCAGACGAATCGAGCGTGTCTCAGATCCATCGTGTTAGGACCATTTGTTTTGGCAGGTTCACTTAACCATTTTAAACGCCGGAGTAAATCCTAACAAGGGTAGATGAGTCATTTATTGTCACTTTTTGGACATATTAGGATCGATTGACTATATTACACGGATCTGGGGAAGGTCTTCATTTTCCTCTCCTCTCTTTTCTTCCCCTCGTTCTGCGCGATTCAGGAGCAACTCTTGGGCGATTTTAACATTTTCGGACTTGAAGAAATCATCCACTTCGAGTTTTGTTGTAGATTATCGATTTCTTCTTGAATCATTCATCCTAATCCAAGGTAATCTTCTAAGAACCCATTTTTGGGAGATTTGGGGGTTTTCGAATTATTGTTCGATTCTTTCCGTATTGTTGATTAATTCATGATGAATATGATTAATCTTGTTAGTATTCTTAGTTTTCCTACGAATTCATGGTATATTTTGTAGTTTTGCGTAATCGAGAGGGATTGGTTGTGATCCGCCCTCGTTGATGTTTTTATACGAATATACATGAATCGTAGGCGGGTTTTCGGGTGTTTTCCAATTCCGTATCCATTTAGAAGCTGGTTGTGATTTTGTCCTTCGCATCGTTAGGTTCGTGATTATCGGTTCTTAACGTTCGTCGGTATTTTCCTTCCGTTCGTGCGTCGTCATTTATTCAAGGCAAGTATTCTTGGAAACCCTTATGCTTAACGTGAAATGGTAATGTATATTGTGTATGCTTTACTCACCTCGGGAGGGTCCGACGGGGCCTCGAGGGAATCTATGGCTTCGTCCTGGATTCATGAGTTTGTTTCGCTAGCCAGCTCGGGAGGGTCCTTAGAGGCCTCGAGTGGGATTCGTGGCTTCGTCCCGGTCCTAGGTGACGTGTGGTGCTTGGTTTGTTTTATGAATGTGGCCAGCTCGGGAGGGTCCTTAGAGGCCTCGAGTGGGATTCGTGGCTTCGTCCCGGTCCTAGGCAAATTAATTGTGACTGTTTGTTTACGGAAAAGACATGTCTTGTTTTGGTTTTCGAAATGATATTGGTGCATGTACTATGGAATGTGTAAGCGATTGGTTTGCCTTGATTACTTGTACTAGCGTAATTGCTAACCCCTCTGGGGACCCGTTTTGGGGAAATTCTTGTTATGGATTTCAGGTTATGATTATCCGGACGGCGGGCACTGGACGAGACGAGGATGTTGGCCGTGGTCGTTGACATGTGCGATTGGGTCTTTCTATTTCTTTCGTCCATTTCGATTTGGTTGTTTTCTATATTTATAAACTGATAGACTGTACTCGCGAGTACTTAGGCTTTTTCAAATTCAACTCCGTGTTGTACTACTTTTAAATTGTTACATTGTTGGTTGATGATCATTTCGCCGGTTGCTCCGGGCGTAACTTTTATGTCTTATAATTAAATGTGTGTCCTCGCTAACCGGGATGGTTAGTCGAGTGGAGTTTTCTTGTTTGTAGCCTGGTGGGTCCCATGTGGGGGTCCACGGCGCTGTAATATACTCTGAATATCTCGGGGTGTTACAGAAAATGGTATCGGAGCTCTAGGTTTATGGATACCTAGGCTTGTTGGTTATTTGCGTCTAGTCGTATTTGTTTTGCACATTGTCACACCGCTGCCAGCATCCCAGTACTTCCAGTGCTCGTAAGTTTTCTTATTCGGCTCTTTTGTTTCTTGCATTGTATTTTCCCATTTGAATCGTAGTTGCTTTTCCTCCCTTACTCATCATCGATATACTTCTGTTATCTCTCAACTTCAGTATGGATGCCGGAGGAAACCGTGGTCGTGGTCGTGGTCGTGGACGCGGCCGAGGACGTGGGGCAGCCGGTGGGGCGGCCACGTCGCATTCTTCGGGAGCCGGCAGTACCGGTGACCGTCACAGTCATGCTTCTTCTCAGGAGCGCGCCGATCTTGGTATTGCGGCTGTTATGCAGCAAATGGTTAACCAGATGGCGGCTATAGCTCAGGTGGTCCAGAACCCCGATCAGGCCCATGCTAATCGGGGCGGAACGGATCGTTGGCTTCAGGATGTCATCAAGATGCATCCTCCCCAGTTTTCGGGAGCTTCGGACCCGATCGGCTGGGAAGGGTGGATCAAGGAGATATCCAAAGTATTCACTGCTACCAACTGCCCCGAGGACCGTAAGGTCCCTATTGCTCAATACTTTCTCACGGGAGATGCTACAGATTGGTGGGAGGCCGTTGGTCCCAAAGATCATGTTGCTTCGTGGGCCGAGTTTCAGGAGTTGATGGAGACCGAGTATTGTCCATGGCCGGTCGATGTGCTCGAGTGCATGCTTTCTTTGATGCTCAACCACGGGATATCCCCGTATCCCAAGCTATTGCCGATTTTAATAAGGAGTTGGGTTATGTGAAGACCCAAGTTGTCGAAGAGAGCGACAAGATTTTTCATTTTTCCAGGAGAATGAAACTGTCCATTCGGGACTATATGTCTGGCTCGTCTGTACTACCTTGAAGGATTATCAGAGTCGAGCTCTTGCTTATGATATGTCGGTGACCGCTAGCGATTTGGCTCGCGAGAGCAAGAAGCAGAAGTCGGTCGGAAATTTTTCTGGTCCCAAGAGTGGAGGCCAGCAGAAATCTCAGGCTGCAAATATTTCTACGGGCGGTTCGGCTCGTTTTTCTGGGAGCTTTCGGAGTGCCGCCGGAACCGTCGTCCGGACCCTGGATGCTTTAAGCTGTGGCAAGCCGTGCCACGTGACCCGGATTGTCTTCGTCCCACCTTTGACTTGTCATACTTGTGGTCACGGCCACAAAGCTTCTTTGCGAGAAGCTCGCATGGGCCATGGCAGTACCCGTTCTTCTCACCCAGCACCTATGGAGCCGAGCGTGAACCAGGGCTCATTTGCTCCGCCGCCCCCACCGAGTGCCGGCCGAGGTAGGGGTCGGGGTCAGGCCACTAGGGGAGAAGCATCCAGTGTCGGCTCTGCCCAGCCGCGTATCTACGAGATGAGGAGGACCGATGATCCAGCAGCTACTGTGGCGACAGGTACCGTTCATATCCATTCCCATCCTGCAGTGTACTTTTTGATTCGGGTGCCACGCATTCATTCATTTCTCTAGAGTGTGTACGCCGTTTGAGTCTCGACTGCTTGTCACCTTGCGAGCCTTTCATCGTTAAACTTCCTAGCGGTGATAGAATTGTCGGTGATCGAGAAGTCCGGGACTGTTCTGTGATTATTTGTGAGAGGGCTTGGCTCTCTAATCTTATTGTTGTGAGTATCGAGGGTGAGGATTTAATTCTCGGGAATGATTGGCTCGAACGGCATGGTGCAATCATGAACTACCGCACGAGAATCATCACTATGTTAGCCGAGGACGGCACCGAACACTCTTTCGCAGGGCGAAAGAGAAACCAGAAGTTTGTTATTTACGCCTTGAAGGCGATGAAACTCCTGCGAAAAGGGTGTACTGGTTATTGGTGCTACGCCTTGAAGGCGGAGAATGGTGGAGTCGAGCTTTCATCGATTCCAGTCGTTAGTGAGTTTCCTGATGTATTTCCTGACGAGTTGCCGGGATTGCCACCGAATCATGAGGTTGAGTTTACTATAGAGTTAGAGCCGGGTGCGGCTCCGATTTCGAAGGCGCCGTATCGCATGGCACCTTTAGAGATGTCAGAGTTGAAGAAACAGTTGAGTGAACTTCTTGAGTGGGGGTATGTTCGACCGAGTGCCTCGCCTTGGGGCGCACCGGTCTTGTTTGTGCGTAAGAAGGATGGTTCACTACGTTTGTGTATCGACTATTGTGAACTGAACAAGGTGACCATCAAGAACAAGTATCCTTTGCCGAGGATTGACGACTTGTTCGACCAGTTGCAGGGAGCGGCGGTATTCTCAAAGATTGATTTGAGATCGGGGTACTATCAGCTCCGGGTGAGGGAGTCCGACGTGCCGAAAACGGCTTTTCGGACGAGATACGGACATTATGAGTTTGTAGTTATGCCTTTCGGGTTAACTAACGCGCCGGCGGTGTTCATGCAGTTGAGGAACAAAGTCTTTATCGAGTATTTGGATAAGTGTGTCGTCGTCTTCATTGACGATATTCTTATTTATTCGAGGAATGAGGAAGAGCATGCCCATCATTTGCGGGTGGTGTTAGACATTTTGAGGACCGAGCAACTCTATGCGAAGTTCTCGAAATGTGAGTTCTGGCTGAAGGAAGTGATGTTTTTGGGTCACGTGATCTCAGCCGAGGGAGTTCGAGTAGATCCGCATAAAATTGAGGCAGTGTTGGATTGGGCATCGCCCACAAATGTGAAGGAGGTCCGTAGTTTCTTGGGTTTGGCTGGCTACTACCGTAGGTTCGTCGAGGGTTTCTCAAAATTAGCTCGACCACTTACACAGTTGCTCCAGAAATCCAAGAAGTTCGTCTGGACCGATGAGAGGCAGTCGAGTTTTGAGGAGCTGAAGAAGCGTTTGACTTCAGCCCCGGTTTTGGCATTGCCATGTGGCAACGAGGGTTTCGCCGTTTTTAGCGATGCTTCGGGTCAGGGTCTTGGGTGCGTATTGATGCAGCACGGCAAGACCATTGCCTATGCGTCGAGACAGTTGAGGCCGTATGAGCTTAACTACCCTACTCACGATTTGGAGTTAGCGGCGGTTGTCTTTGCACTCAAGATTTGGCGTCACTATCTTTTCGGCTCTGCATGTCAGATTTTTACCGATCATAAAAGTCTTAAATACATATTTACTCAGCGAGAGTTGAATATGAGACAGAGGAGGTGGTTAGAGTTGATTAAGGATTATGACCTCGAAATCCTTTATCATCCGGGTAAGGCGAATGTCGTGGCCGACGCCTTGAGTCGGAAACCGATTGCGTTGCGAACGCTTGAGGTCCTTACGCCTCAGTCTGAGCTTCGGCGGGCTTTGATCGGGTTAGATGTTGAGGTTTTGCTGCCTGGATCTGTCGGGCAACTTTGTGCCTTAGAAATTTCGCTGTCTTTGATCGATGAAATTAAATCAAGCAATTAGAGGATCCGATGATTACTCAAATCCGAGAGAACGTTCTTAAAGGAAAGTCTCACGGGTTTGTTCACGAGGATGGTGTTTTGAGATTCAGTCGGCTTTGTGTGCCGAACGATCCAGAGTTGCGGCAGGGTATTTTGCGTGAGGCCCATTCCACACCCTATTCCGTTCATCCCGGCTCGAGTAAGATGTACAAGGACACGAGGAGGAACTTCGGTGGAATGATATGAAGGAGGAAGTCGCACGGTTGTGGCGAGATGTTTGACTTGCCACAGGTCAAAATCGAGCATCGACCGGCCGGGTTATTGCGGTCACTTCGCTCCGAATGGAAATGGGAAGATATATCGATGGATTTCATTACGAGTTTGCCGAGATCGAGATCGAGCATGAATATGGTTTGGGTGATTGTTGATCGTCGACCAAGTCGGCACATTTTCTCGGGCATCAAGGACACTTGGGGCCCGGAGAAGTTGGCCCGTATATTTGTCGCCTGATTGTGAGACTTCACGGTACTCAAGTCTATCGCTTCGGATCGTGATGGCCGCTTTCAGATCGCACTTTTGGCAAGCGGTGCATAAGGCGTTGGGTACCGTTTGCATTTGAGTACCTCTTTCCATCCTCGGTCGGATGGATCGAACGCACTATCCAGACGTTCGAGGATATGTTGCGGCGTGCGCGCTCGATTGAGCAAATGATCGGGAGGAGCATTTGCCATTGATCGAATTCACGTACAACAATAGTTGGCACGCGTCGATTCGGATGGCACCGTATGAGGCACTTTATGGGCGGCGATGTCGGTCACCGATTTGTTGGAATGAGGCGTCCGATTTAGTCGGGACCGAGCCGGATGTCGTTTTAGAGACGAGGCGGAAGATAGAATAATTCGAGAACGGATGTTGATGGCCCAGAGTCGACAAAAGTCATATGCCGATGTCCGTCGTAGACCTTTAGAATTTGAGGTGGGAGACCACGTTTTGCTGAAGGTGTCGCCAACGAGAGGAGTTTTCCGTTTCGGGAAGAAGGGGAAGTTGAGTCCGAGATTTATTGGACCCTTCGAGATTCTCGAGCGAGTCGGTGGGTTAGCATACCGTTTGGCGTTACCTCCGGCCTTGAGTCTTGTTCATAGCGTTTTTCATGTTTCCCAGCTGAGGAAATATGTTCCGGATCCTAGTCACGTCATCGATTATGGCGAGATTGATATTGCTGAAGATATTACTTTCGAGGAGCGTCCTTTGAAGATTTTGGAGCATCGTGAGAAACGATTGAGGCATAAGACCATCCCTTTGGTCAAAGTGCAGTGGTCGAGACACGGTGTCGAGGAGGCAACTTGGGAAACCGAGGATAGCATGCGTGCTAGGTACCACTGAGTTGTTTGTTTCTTAAGTTTCGGGACGAAACTTATTTTTAGAGGGGTAGAATGTAATATCCGGTATTTTCTTTCCCTTGTATTTTCATTTTTGTATATTTCTCGGTCATAGTGACCCTCGTGTATCTTTCAGGATGTCCTTCCTGTCAACTGTTGAATTTTATTCTCGCTATTGTTCATTGTTTCAACTTTCCTCATATGAGTTCAACTTTGTTAGATCACCATTAATTTTTGGTGACTCCAAAAATTATAAATCTTTGCAATATTATAGAACATCGAGTTAGCTTTCCAATGGTTCAAACGGTGAGTCAATCGGAGTCCGGACGAGAGAGTTATGGTCGTTTCAGTTTTTGGCCGATCACTGCCGATCGAACTCGGCCGTGTCGTCCGACACGGCCGTGCGTACTCGTCCGGAATCGCCGAAAGTTTCGTCTCAGACCCGACCGTGTCGTCCGACACGGCCCGTGCTGCACTCGTCCGTAATGCTGTAACCGACTTCCGACACGCCCGACCATGTTCCAGGACACGGTCGAGTCATGCGGCAGCGCCGTATCGAGCAAGCCACGCATCGAGCGAACGCCGTATCGAGCGATCATTGTATCGAGCGAGCCATGATCGACCGAATCTTCAGATCGACCGATTGTGTCCTGTATCGAATCGAGCGTGTCTTTGTATCCATCGTGTTAGGACCAATTGTTTTGGCAGTTCACTTAACCATTTTAAACGCTGGAGTAAATCCTAACAAGGGTAGATGAGTCATTTATTGTCACTTTTTGGACATATTAGGATCGATTGACTATATTACACGGATGGGGAAGGTCTTCATTTTCCTCTCCTCTCTTTTCTTCCCTCGTTCGCGCGATTCAGAGCAACTCTTGGGCGATTTTAACATTTTCGGACTTGAAGAAATCATCCACTTCGAGTTTTGTTGTAGATTATCGATTTCTTCTTGAATCATTCATCCTAATCCAAGGTAATCTTCTAAGAACCCATTTTTGGGGGATTGGGGGTTTTCGAATTATTGTTCGATTCTTTCCGTATTGTTGATTAATTCATGATGAATATGATTAATCTTGTTAGTATTCTTAGTTTTCCTACGAATTCATGGTATATTTTGTAGTTTTGCGTAATCGAGAGGGATTGGTTGTGATCCGCCCTCGTTGATGTTTTTATACGAATATACATGAATCGTAGGCGGGTTTTCGGGTGTTTTCCAATTCCGTATCCATTTAGAACTGGTTGTGATTTTGTCCTTCGCATCGTTAGGTTCGTGATTATCGGTTCTTAACGTTCGTCGGTATTTTCCTTCCGTTCGTGCGTCGTCATTTATTCAAGGCAAGTATTCTTGGAAACCCTTATGCTTAACGTGAAATGGTAATGTATATTGTGTATGCTTTACTCACCTCGGGAGGGTCCGACGGGGCCTCGAGGGAATCTATGGCTTCGTCCTGGATTCATGAGTTTGTTTCGCTAGCCAGCTCGGGAGGGTCCTTAGAGGCCTCGAGTGGGATTCGTGGCTTCGTCCCGGTCCTAGGTGACGTGTGGTGCTTGGTTTGTTTTATGAATGTGGCCAGCTCGGGAGGGTCCTTAGAGGCCTCGAGTGGGATTCGTGGCTTCGTCCCGGTCCTAGGCAAATTAATTGTGACTGTTTGTTTCAGGAAAAGACATGTCTTGTTTTGGTTTTCGAAATGATATTGGTGCATGTACTATGGAATGTGTAAGCGATTGGTTTGCCTTGATTACTTGTACTAGCGTAATTGCTAACCCCTCTGGGGACCCGTTTTGGGGAAATTGTTGTTATGGATTTCAGGTTATGATTATCCGGACGAGCGGGCACCTGGACAGTACGAGGATGTTGGCCAGGGTCGTTGACATGTGCAGTTGGGTCTTTCTATTTCTTTCGTCCATTTCGATTTGGTTGTTTTCTATATTTATAAACTGATAGACTGTACTCGCGAGTACTTAGGCTTTTTCAAATTCAACTCCGTGTTGTACTACTTTTAAATTGTTACATTGTTGGTTGATGATCATTTCGCCGGTTGCTCCGGGCGTAACTTTTATGTCTTATAATTAAATGTGTGTCCTCGCTAACCGGGATGGTTAGTCGAGTGGAGTTTTCTCGTTTGTAGCCTGGTGGGTCCCATGTGGGGGGTCCACGGCGCTGTAATATACTCTGAATATCTCGGGGTGTTACATTTCATTAGTGGAAATAGGATATGATCAATCTCTATTTAAACCAATTAATCCCTTTTAAATAAAATAGTACAAATTAATTAAATACTTAATATATAACCTAATAGAAATCCCCCTTCCCCTAGGAAGAAAGATTAGCTACTCATTGGCTTATACAAACTAAAATCATAATAGAAATAATTGATATACATAATATGTATAGAAACTCTTAATTACTAGAATTTAATGACAATAGATGAAAACTTACTTGAATATGATGTATCAAAGTGCAAGAAACATTCTTCAAAATACAACTTCAAATTTGTTCAAAGGTTACAAGCTTACAAAAATTGAAAATAAAATATTAAGTGCTTATTGCTCAAGCACATTTCAATTACAAGCTAAATGAAGGAAAAACTTCAAACTAATAAATGGAATATAAAACTATAATAGAGATGTCTTGCCAAAAGAAAATATTATTTCTTAGCAAGAAGAGGAGTTATTTTTGCAATGGATGAAGGTGTCCTTTTTAGGTGATTTTCAAGAATCCATGGATTATTTAATTCAAAAGACGTGCTATAGTATCTTGATTTTTTCTTTGTTCACACTTCACCCATCATGCATGTCTTGATTTTTCAGATCTTTGACCCTAAATAAAATATATGGTGGTTGAGTTCACATGAGGCTAAAGGTGGAAAATTCAACAAATATCTGCCTGAAAACGGTGCTGGAAAACAGCTCAGTTTGCCCCGTGTTGTGCGCCGTGTTGTGGTGACTCGGTCTCTTCCGGAACACGCGCGAAGACACGGCCCAAAATACCTGCCGTGTGTGAAACGGTCCAAGACACGGCCGAAGGAAACGGCCCTTGTTGCGCCGTGTTGTATGGTCGGGTTGCCTTGAAAAAATCCCAGCGTTGGATTTGATCTTTTTTTCCGTCCTTTTTGACGTTTCATGTCAGTAATCTGTAAAATGACCATTTTTAGCTCATGTTTTGACATATCTTTAAAATATCTATTTTTAATTACAAATCAGTATGATTATGCCCGGAAAAGGAATATTTTGTATATGAATTTTTCGATCAAATATGCACTAATCACCTTACGTACGTAAAGTACTTAATCTTATGTACGTAATGAAGAGAATCTAATCCGATCTCAACTTTCGGCATGGGGGGCCATGCAGGATCCAGATATTTGGCCTTTCGTGGCAGCCAAGTCAACGTACATTACGTACGTTATGCTTACCCTATAATGTACGTAATGGAGGAGAGTTTACCTATGCTTTTCTGGCAACGTACGTAAGGATGTGGGTGTTTTGAGGCAACAACCTCTAGAGGCTTATTACTGTAATATCCGCATTTTTTTCTTTTTCCAGTATTTTTCATTTTGGTGTATTTTTCGTTTTTAATAACTTGCTTGTAACCGTATTGATATTTCAAGAACATTTAATACAGGAATTTTTGTCATTCAGACTTGTTTCGGAGTTGTTTTACTCAATTCCGCATTTAAAGTTATTTTCGTCTCTATTTGGTTCGATTCTCGTAATCGTTGTTCGGAACCGCCGTTTAGGGATTGGCGTAAATCCATCTTGTGTGATTATAGATTTTGTGAGCTTTTGTTTGGTGTTTCGATCATGTATCGTGTATTTCGGATGTTTTGGGCCGTTTAATAATTTCCCAAAGTTATGGGGTAATTACTACCATTGTCGTTTTCCGAAACTTTGGGTAGTCGGAATCGTGTTTTCTTTTAGTGCTTTAGTTTCTGACTCGAACTCGTCGTGCGTGTGTCTTCTTCAGTCTGTTACTTAGTGTCGGGTGTGCGTTGTTTTAATCCGGGGAAGAATTCGTCGTTTTCCAACTTTGAGTACTGTTTGTACTAATGTCTGCACTCGTTACCACACGCTAAGGATGCCCCTAGCGCACGCTCACGGGCAACAATAGTGACCTAGTTTTAGTCGCGTTAGCACACGCTATGGCCAAGCATAGCGCACGCTAACGGGCGTCTGTGAGTTTTTCATCAGCTTCATTAGCATGCGCTATTCCAGCCATAACGCCCGCTAATGGGACATTCCAGAGACCCTCAGTTGTCTGTTGTATCTCGTTAGCGCAAGCTACGTCCGAGCATAGCGTACGCTAACATGTCATTCCTGTAATACCCGAGATTTCTGATGTGTTTGAACCTTGTGATATTGTATTTGTTGTATTTTGATCTGAGTATTATTTTCTGTATTTCATGATCCGGTGTTGTTGAGCCCATGATTGCATGATTTCGTTCAATATTGTGATTTTGCACGTGTAGCGCACGCTATCGACTAGGCATAGCGTACGCTAATTTGAGTTTAGTAGCGCACGCTATATATGAACCTTGGCGCACGCTATACGTAGTCATCATGATTGAGACGTGTTGGTAGGTGAGATCAGGCCGCGGATCTTGGTCGGATTGTGTCGGGATGAACCTGGACGGATTTCGGGAAAAGCCAAGTCAACGCGGTAGCGCACGCTAACAATATGAGGATAGCGCACGCTAAACGCTGAGTACAGTGAAGTCAGTAAGCCGTTAGCGCACGCTATGAATATGGACTAGCGCGCGCTAATAACCACTTTCTATAAATAGGACAGCATCTTTTTTCATATTTTCAGCCTTTTCACTCCCACATCCGAATTCTTGGACTTAGAGAGTCACTCTCTTCATCATAAACCCTTCATATCAGCATCCTAGCTCGAGTTGAAGATTGTAGATCATTGGAGATTGGTGTTCAAGCCTTCGGCATTAGATTGCTTCGAGTTCCTCCTTGTTCTTCACTACTTTGAGGTAGGTGATTCTTCACCAATATTAAGTACTAGTATGAAGGACGTTTTGATCTTGATTATCTAGTCAGTTAAATTCGTTAGTTGTCGAACATCATGTATTAGAAGGATATTTTTGACGTTTCGGCACTTATTCATCGTATAATCCATTGAACCTTTTTAGTATGTGGACTCCTAAGCATATTCATGTATCTTCAAAACCGATTATGACCAGTATATGGAGATTACCAAGTTTTTATGTCTTTACCTAAAGGAATCATACGTTTTGGGACATGAAATGGATTGGACTTAGGATATTTCTTGAAGATCAAAGATGAATTATGGTGTTGTGATGATTATACGTATCCTTGTATCTCATAGTCATTTAATACGTAAAGATCTTTCACAAACCGTATGAGCATGATATGCACGGAGATGGCATGTTTTAACATTGAATATTTCATGAGTTTCATCACATTTAGCTCAAGTTTTCTGCCCAGTAGTAAACTGCCATGCACAGTTAGCGCACGCTAAGATAGGCGTATTAACGTGCGCTATCGGGAATGAATAACGTACGCTACGTTTGGTACGTAACGTACGTTATGTCATCAGGCAGGACAGTCGGCTGATCAGAGAGGACTGTCAGTACACAGCTAGCGTACGCTAGACTTGGTCATTTGCGTACGTTAACAGGCAGGCTTAGCGCACGTTACGTAGAGTACGTAGCGCACGCTAAGTAGTTCATGCAGAATTCATTTTTAGAACTTGCGGCCGTAAACCGGATTGTTAGACGTTCGTACGACGTGTGAGGAATTCTTTATTATTTCTTAGGTCCGAGCCTTGCATAGGGGACGATCGAGGGGCGGTGACTTACTGACGGCTGTCATTTGTTGGATTATTTCCATTCTTGCCATTTTCGAGGCAAGTATCATATGTTGAGTTTGATTTATATTGGAACTTTGATCATGCTTATGGTTTTGTTCATGTTGTCGAATATGAGATGTATTTCTTTAATTTCTCGTGGTATTCGTTGTTAATTGTTCGTATTGATGAACATATTGAAATGTATATATGTATGCATAATTGATTGGTTTATGGTATAAATGATCCGAGGGGATCATGAGGATCTATGCTGAGGGCGCTGGATCGAATGTCCACCATGCGTTGGTACGACGGGATCATCAAGGGGATCTATGCTGAGGGCGCTGGATCGCTGGATGGGTTTTCCACCATGCGTTGGTCCGATGGGATCATCATGGGGATCTATACCAAGGGCGCTGGATCGTTGGATTACCCTGTATTGTGTTGATGGAATCGTGAGGATTCACATCGTTGGATTCCGATGACGGAAGTCCGTTTTGCATGATTTATGATGCACTGATGATTTATGTATTATGATACTTGTACTAGCATTGTTTTGCTAACCCCTTCGGGGGTGGACATTGTTTTGATGTTCAGGTAGCCGAGGAGCGGGGAAGCAACCACAGTACCGACAGGACGATGAAATGGCTCAGTGATGTGGTTGATGTTTATTGTTATTATGATTTGTCTTCTTGGTTCAATTTAGTACTCGAGTACGTGTGTTTTAATAATGTCATTTTTGATATGGTTGTATAAATTAACTCTTTGGATCAGTTGAACCAGTTCTGTATTTTGAACTTCAGTTGTAAGGTTGAATTATGTTTGCATTTCTTTTATTTAGCCTTGTAAATCCTTACTTAAAGGGTTTACGGCGCTGTAATTATTCCGAATATCTCGGGTTGTTACAGAATATGGTATCAGAGCTAAGATTCATGGATATCTTGGCAGTCGGGTCAGTTGGGTCTATTTACGTTATTTGATTATTGGTCGTCTGTAACATCACTGCTGAGCCAGCATCGTCGTGTGGACTGTCGTTGTAAGTTTCCTAATCTCAAATACTATCGTTTTATTTAATTCATGTTTTGTAAACATTGATGGACTTCCTTTTAGAAAGTTTGCCCTGGATGTTGAGTATTTGTGTTTACAATATGTTGAGAGGAGGTCGTGGACGCGGACGTGGAAATATGAGACAGGAGGATTCGGCGTCTACCCCGGAGATATCTGCTAGTCGAACCGATTCCCATTCTGGAGGACAGCAGGGATCAGCAAATAATAATGCAGATCCTAATGTGCCGGGAGTGCTTCAGCAGGTGGTTGCTCAGATAAACCAGTTTGCTCAAGTTTTTGATCGCATGCAGACGGCGATGGGACAGCAGCATAACGTGGATAATCGGGGAGACAAATGGCTTACTGAGGTGGTCAAATTGCAACCTCCGAAATTTGACGGTTCTGCTGAGACGCTTTCTTGGGATCACTGGCTGAAGGAGTTAGAGAAGATTTTTGGGGAATTAACTGTCCCAACGACAGAAAGGTTCCGGTCGCCCAGTATCTTCTGACGGGGGAGGCTTTCGATTGGTGGGAGGCCATTCGACCTGAGGAGCATAATGTTGACTGGACGGAGTTCAAATTAATGATGGAAGCGCAATATTGTCCTCGCCCAGTTAGAGAGGCTCGAGTCCGGGAGTTTTTCTCACCACAAAATTCAGAAGCATCTGTGACAGACGTGATTAAGACTTTTAATCACCAGCTGACTTATGTGCGCCACTTGGTCAGAACCGAGGCGGAGAGGATTTTTCATTTCGACATGCGAATGAAGCCGGAAATTCAGCAGTATATGTCCGGATTTGAATGTACCACCTTGCGACAGTATCAGGACAAAGCACTGGCCTATGATATGAAAGAGGCGGCAGTAGAGAAATAAACAGAAGCAAAGAAACAGAAGGTGTCTGGCAACTTCACGGAGAATAAGAGTAGTGGGCCTCGCAGGGGCCAGTCCTATTTTCATTCATCCAGGAGGCCTCCACATCCTTCTCGAGGCGGAAAGAAGTTCCCGGCAGCACCAACCGTTTCACACGCAGGGAAGAAATGTTATAACTGTGGCAAAGTGGGGCATGTTCGACGTGACTGTTTCGCGCCTGCTGTGACCTGTTTCGAGTGTGGACAGGAAGGGCATCGCGCAACATTTTGTGGGAATGCGACTCGATCTTTTGGCACTCTCACTCCTGCACCGGTCCCGAAGAACACTAGTGTAAACCATATGCAGCAAAGTGGTTTCCAGCAGCAGAATGTTGGGAAAAGAGAAGCATCTAGCGATGGGTCCGTTCCTCCGCGTATTTACGAGATGAAGAAGTCAGACGATCAGAACACAGTTGTTGCATCAGGTACGATTCAGATCCTTGTGCAACCCGTTATGTGTCTTATTCGATTCAGGAGCAACGCATTCTTTTATATCTTTGAACTGTGTTAATCGTTTGAAAATCTCATGCTTGTATGATTGTGAACCTTATGTTGTGGGATTACCGAGCGGAGAGAAAATTGTGGGAACCCTAGAAGCTAGAGATTTTCCAGTATCTATAGGGGGAGAGATTGGCCATCAAATCTTATTGTAATTGACATACATGGTGACGACTTAATTCTCGGAGATGATTGGCTCAACCGTTATGGAGCTATTCTGAATTACCGAAAGAGAGTCATTTCTATCATCGCTGATGACGGATCTGAACACTTATTCCGAGGATGGAGACCGGGAAGCTCGGAAAAATTGATCAAAGCAATGAAAGCCGTGAAATTACTGAAGCAGGGATGTCATGGACTTTGGTGCTATGCCATGAGGAAAGAGGAAGGAGTAGAGCTCTCATCTATTCCAATTGTGAATGAATTCTCAGATGTATTTCCTGACGAACTACCTGGGTTACCTTCGCAGAGAGAAGTGGAGTTCACCATTTAATTAGAGCCTCGAGCCGCTCCTATTTCCAGAGCACCATACCGCATGGCGCCAACCGAGATGTATGAACTAAAGAAGCAACTGGATGAATTATTATAGAAGGGTTATATTCAACCTAGCGTTTCTCCTTGGGGAGCGCCCGTTCTCTTTGTCCGGAAGAAAGACGGATCCCTCCGATTATGTATTGATTACAGGGAGCTCAACAAAGTGACAATCAAGAATAAGTATCCTATACCTCGGATCGACGACTTGTTTGATCAACTGCAAGGGGCAAGGGCATTCTCGAAGATTGACTTGCGATCGGGATACCATCAGTTGAGAATTAAGGAATCGGATATACCAAAGTCTGCTTTCAGATCCCGGTACGGGCATTATGAATTTGTAGTGATGCCATTTGGACTTACCAATGCTCCTGCAGTATTCATGCAATTGATGAATCGGGTATTCTTAGAATACTTGGATAAATTTGTGGTCGTCTTCATTGATGACATCTTGATATATTCGAAGGACACATAGGAGCATGCCCAGCATTTGCGTGTGGTTTTGAGCACCTTGAGGAAGGAACAGCTGTATGCAAAGCTTTCCAAATGCGAGTTCTGGCTTAGGGAAGTAACTTTCCTTGGGCATGTGATATCAGCTGACGGAGTTCAGGTGGACCCGAAGAAAGTCGAAGCAATCTTGGAATGGGAAGCTCCTACTAACGTGAAAGAAGTCCGGAGTTTCTTAGGACTTGCTGGATATTATCACCGTTTCGTAGAGGGATTTTCCAAAATTGCTCGTCCGCTCACTCAGCTGTTACAGAAAACTCAAAAGTTCACGTGGGATGAGAAGTGTGAGGCTGGTTTTGATGAACTTAAGAAGAGACTGACGACAGCACCTATATTAGCGTTACCAGATGGGACTGATGGATTCATGGTATACAGCGACGCTTCAAATCAGGGTCTGGGATGTGTGTTAATGCAAAAGGATAAGGTGATTGCCTATGCTTCTCGGTAGTTGAAACCGTACGAAGTTAATTACCCGACTCACGATCTGGAGCTAGCAGCTGTGGTCTTTGCCTTGAAAATTTAGCGACATTATTTGTACGGCACTCATTGTCAGATCTTTACAGATCATAAGAGCCTCAAGTACATTTTCAGTCAGAAAGAACTAAACATGAGGCATAGAAGGTGGCTGGAATTGATCAAGGATTACGACTTGGAAATTCTCTATCATCCAGGTAAAGCAAACGTAGTAGCCGATGCATTGAGCCATAAACCTGTTTCTCTTCGAGTGTTGGAAGCGCTTACATCCCAAACCAGCATTCAACGGGAACTGATCCGCGAAGGGATTGAAGTATGGGCACCAGGAATCCAAGGGCAACTATATGTGATGGAACTGACTTCATCACTAGTCGAGGAGATCAAATCTAAGCAGTTGAACGATTCTCTGATCCTTCGGTTATGTGACGAAGTAAAGAAAGGAAAGGACCCAGGATTCGTGATACAAGATGATGGAGTTTTGAGATTTCAGAGTCGACTTTGCGTTCCCGATGCTGATGATTTGAGACGGACAATTCTGAAGGAAGCTCATAGCGCGCCTTATTCTATTCACCCAGGCAGCGGTAAGATGTATAAGGATCTTAAACAAAACCTCTGGTGGGGGAATATGAAGAAGGACGTAGCAGAATACGTTTCAAAGTGTTTGACTTGTCAGCAGGTCAAGATTGAACATCAGCGACCTGCCGGAATGTTAAAACCACTTCCGATTCCTGAGTGGAAGTGGGAGGATATCTCGATGGATTTCATCACCAGTATGCCAAGGACCAAGACGGGAATGAACATGATTTGGGTTGTAGTTGATCGACTAACCAAGTCGGCTTATTTCCTAGGAATTAAAGATACTTGGGGACCCGAGAGATTAGCGCGAGTATTTATTGCAGAGATAGTCAAATTACATGGGACACCGAAGACCATTATTTCAGATCGAGATGGTCGTTTCATGCCGCACTTCTGGAAGGCAGTTCACAGGGCTTTGGGGACCGAACTAAACTTTAGCACGGCATATCATCCTCAGACGGACGGTCAGTCCTAAAGGACTATACAAACAGCAGAAGACATGCTTAGAGCTTGTGCTTTGGATTGGTCAACTGATTGGGAAGTCCATTTGCCGTTGATTGAATTCACCTACAATAATAGTTGGCATGCTTCTATTAAAATGGCACCATTTGAAGCTTTGTACGGGAGAAGATGCCGATCACCCCTGTGCTGGGATGATTCTTCGGATTTGATCGGGACGGAACCGGAATTGATAGTTCAGACTCACGAGAAGATAGCTTTGATTCGAGAAAGACTGTTGACTGCCCAGAGTCGACAGAAGTCTTATGCAGACATACGTCGTCGCCCTCTAGAGTTCGACATTGGGGACCACATACTATTGAAGGTGTCTCCTACACGAGGAATTTTCCGTTTTGGGAGGAAAGGCAAGCTAAGTCCGAGATATATCGGACCATTCGAGTTTCTCGAGAGAGTTGGAGATTTAGCATACAGGTTGGCCTTACCACCATCGCTGAGTCACGTTCACAATGTGTTTCACGTATCCCAACTACGGAAGTATGTACCAGACCCCAGTCACGTCATTGATTTCGACGAGATCGAGATAGCTAATGACGGTACCTTCGAAGAGAGACCAATCAAGATACTTGAGAGTCATATCAAACAATTGAGGAATAAACCAATACACTTGGTTAAAGTACAATGGTCACGGCATGGAGCTGAAGAGGCCACTTGGGAAACAGAGGACAGTATGAAGGCTAGATATCCAGAGTTGTTTTCATCTTAAGTTTCGGAACGAAACTTCTTTTTAGGGAGGAAGGATGTAATACCCGAGCTTTCTGATGTGTTTGAACCTTGTGATATTGTATTTGTTGTATTTTGATCTGAGTATTATTTTCCGTATTTCATGATCCGGTGTTGTTGAGTGCATGATTGCATGATTTCGTTCAATATTGTGATTTTGCACGTGTAGAGCACGCTATCGACTAGGCGTAGCGTACGCTAATTTGAGTTTAGTAGCGCATGCTATATATGAACCTTAGCGCGCGCTATACATAGTCAGCATGATTGAGACGTGTTGGTAGGTGAGATCAGGCCACGGATCTTGGTCGGATTGTGTCGGGATGAACCTGGACGGCTTTCGGGAAAAGCCAAGTCAACGCGGTAGCGCACGCTAACAATATGAGGATAGCGCACGCTAAACGCTGAGTACAGTGAAGTCAGTAAGCCGTTAGCGCACGCTATGAATATGGACTAGCGCGCGCTAATAACCACTTTCTATAAATAGGACAGCATCCGTTTTCATATTTTCAGCCTTTTCACTCCCACATCCGAATTCTTGGACTTAGAGAGTCACTCTCTTCATCCTAAACCCTTCATATCAGCATCCTAGCTCGAGTTGAAGATTGTAGATCATTGGAGATTGGTGTTCAAGCCTTCGGCGTTGGATTGCGTCGAGTTCCTCCTTGTTCTTCACTACTTTGAGGTAGGTGATTCTTCACCAATATTAAGTACTAGTATGAAGGATGTTTTGATCTTGATTATCTAGTCAGTTAAATTCGTTAGTAGTCGAACATCATGTATTAGAAGGATATTTTTGACGTTTCGGCACTTATTCATCGTATAATCCATTGAACCTTTTTAGTATGTGGACTCCTAAGCATATTCATGTATCTTTAAAACCGATTATGATCAGTATATGGATATTACCAAGTTTTTATGTCTTTACCTAAAGGAATCATACGTTTTGGGACATGAAATGGATTGGACTTAGGATATTTCTTGAAGATCAAAGATGAATTATGGTGTTGTGATGATTATACGTATCCTTGTATCTCATAGTCATTTAATACGTAAATATCTTTCATAAACCGTATGAGCATGATATGCACGGAGATGGCATGTTTTAACACTGAAGATTTCATGAGTTTCATTACATTTAGCTCAAGTTTTCTGCCCAGTAGTAAACTGCCATGCACAGTTAGCGCACGCTAAGATAGGCGTATTAACGTGCGCTATCGGGAATGAATAACGTACGCTACGTTTGGTACGTAACGTACGTTATGTCATCAGCAGCGGGCCGATCGAGAGGATCACAAGACATTACGGCTAGCGTACGCTAGACTTGGTCATTTGCGTACGTTAACAGGCAGGCTTAGCGCACGTTACGTAGAGTACGTAGCGCACACTAAGTAGTTCATGCAGAATTCATTTTTAGAACTTGCGGACGTAAACCGGATTGTTAGACGCTCGCATTTAATGCGTGAGGAATTCTTTATTATTTCTTAGGTCCGAGCCTTGCATAGGGGACGATCGAGGGGCGGTGACTTACTGACGGCTGTCATTTGTTGGAGTATTTCCATTCTTGCCATTTTCGAGGCAAGTATCATATGTTGAGTTTGATTTATATTGGAACTTTGATCATGCTTATGGTTTTGTTCATGTTGTCGAATATGAGATGTATTTCTTTAATTTCTCGTGGTATTCGTTGTTAATTGTTCGTATTAATGAACATATTGAAATGTATATATGTATGCATAATTGATTGGTTTATGGTATAAATGATCCGAGGGGATCATGAGGATCTATGCTGAGGGCGCTGGATCGAATGTCCACCATGCGTTGGTCCGACGGGATTATCATGGGGATCTATGCTGAGGGCGCTGGATCGCTGGACGGGTTTTCCACCATGCGTTGGTCCGACGGGATCATCATGGGGATCTATACCAAGGGCGCTGGATCGTTGGATTACCCTGTATTGTGTTGATGGAATCGTGAGGATTCACATCGTTGGATTCCGATGACGGAAGTCCGTTTTGCATGATTTATGATGCACTGATGATTTATGTATTATGATACTTGTACTAGCATTGTTTTGCTAACCCCTTCGGGGGTGGACATTGTTTTGATGTTCAGGTAGCCGAGGAGCGGGGAAGCAACCACAGTACCGACAGGACGATGAAATGGCTCAGTGATGTGGTTGATGTTTATTGTTATTATGATTTGTCTTCTTGGTTCACTTTAGTACTCGAGTACGTGTCTTTTAATAATGTCATTTTCGATATGGTTGTATAAATTAACTCTTTGGATCAGTTGAACCAGTTCTGTATTTTGAACTTCAGTTGTAAGGTTGAATTATATTTGCATTTCTTTTATTTAGCCTTGTAAATCCTTACTTAAAGGGTTTACGGCGCTGTAATTATTTCGAATATCTCGGGGTGTTACAATTCCATAGGGCCAGTTTCAGCACAATTAGCGCACGCTAAGACCATTCTTAGCAAACGCTATCAGGGCCCAGCAGTACGTTTTAATCAGTCCAGGGCAGTCTGGAATAGGCGATTAGCGCACGTTAAGGCACTCCTTAGCGCATGCTAAATTGTTTGGTTATAAATACCCGAGAGTTGACCTCAGATGCGTCTATTTCTCACTTTATCCTCCTTCCCTGCGGCTTGTGTGATCTAGAGGCGATTTTGAGGCAATTTCTTCTTCCAATCATCTCATCTATCATCTTCCTTGAATTCTTGGTGTAGATTAACAACATCTACTTGTATTATTCGTCTTCGATCCAAGGTAATCTCTTAGAACCCTATTTTTTGGGGAATTTGGAGATTTTCTATTTAATGCCCGATTCGTTTCGTGTTGTTGATTAATCCATGATGTATGTGATTAATCTTAGTGGTATTCATATTTTCCCTACAAGTTCATGGTAAATTTCGTGGTATTTGTGAAATCAAGAGGGTTCGATTGCGACCCGCCCTCGTTGTTGTTTTTGTACGAATTTACATGAATCGTAGGTGGGTTTTCGGGTGTATTCCAGTTTTGTACTCGTGTAGAATTGGTTGTGATTATATTCTTCGGATCGTTATATTTGGGGTTATCGGTTCCAAGCAAGCATAGTTGATTTCCCGTTCATTTCGTTGTCAACTTCTCAAGGCAAGTATTCTTGTGAAACCCTTATGCTTAACATGAAATGGTAATATATATGTGTGTGATTTGCTCACTCGACGTCGCCTCGGAGGAATCTGTGATTTCGCTCCTGATTCATGAGCTTGTTTGGATAGCCAGTCCGGGAGGGTCCATAGAGGCCTCGGATGGGACCAGTGGTTTAGCCCCGGTCCTAGGCGAGTCATGTGCGTGATTTTTAACTATGTCCAGTCCGGGAAGGTCCTTAGAGGCCTCGAATGGGACCAGTGGTTTAGCCCCGGTCCTAGGCAAATTTTCAAGTGTGATTAGTGACTGTTTGTTTTTCGGGAAAATACATATCTTGATTTTGAAACATTTTGATGCATGTACTATGAGATGTGTAAGCAAATGGTTTGCCTTGATTACTTGTACTAGCGTAATTGTTAACCCCTTTGGGGAACCCGTTTTTGGGGAAATTCGTGTTATGAATTTCAGGTTGCGCTCAGCCGGTCGAGTGGGCACTGGAGCAGTACGAGGATGCTCGCCAGGATTGTTGACGTGTGCAAATGAGTTCCTTTATTTTAGTTGCCCATTTTAAACGTTTGTTTTCAAACCTGTAAACTGATAGACAGTACTCGCGAGTACGTAGGCGTTTTAATTTGGAAGATGGATACTAAATTTTATTTGAGATTTTTGGTGATGGTTTGTTTATCGGTTGTACCGGGCATTTTATTTAATTTTTGTCTTGGTGATGTGTGTTTTATCGCTAACCGAGATGGTTAGATGAGCTGTATTAATTATTTAGCCTGGTTGGTCCCACGTAGGGGTCTACGGCGCTGTAACATAAAATGGTATTAGAGCGCTAGGTTTATGGATATCTAGACTTGTTGATTAATTGGGTCTAGTTGTGTTTTATTTTGCACATCGTCATCATGCTGCCATCATTTCTTACTCGATTTTTTTTTCTCGTATCGTACTTCCATTTCTTGAACTGTGATTGTTTTTCTCTCGTACTTATCATCGAGTTGCTTTTGTTATCCCTTATCTTCAGTATGGACGTTGTGAGAGGGCTTGGCTCTAATCTTATTGTTGTGGATATTGAGGGTGAGGATTTGATTCTCGGGGATAATTGGCTCGAGCAGCATGGTGCGATCATGAACTACCGCATGAGGATCATCACCATGTTAGCCGAGGACGGCACCGAGCACTCTTTCGTGGGGCGAAAGAGGGGAAACCAGAAGTTTGTACTTAACGCCTTGAAGGCGATGAGACTCCTGCGGAAGGGGTGTACTGGTTATTGGTGTTACGCCTTGAAGGCGGGGGATGGTGGAGTCTAGTTTTCATCGACCCCAGTCATTATTGAGTTCCCAGATGCCTTTCCTGATGAGTTGCCGGGGTTACCACCGTATCGTGAGGTTGAGTTTGCTATCGATTTAGATCCAGGTGCGGCTCCGATTTCAAAGGCGCCGTATCGCATGGCACCTTCCGAGATGGCTGAGTTGAATAAGAAGTTGAGTGAGCTTCTTGAGTAGGAGTATATTCGACCAAGCGCTTCACCTTGGAGCGCACCGGTCCTGTTTGTGCGGAAGAAGGGTGGTTCACTTCGTTTATGTATCGACTATCGCGAGCTAAACAAAGTGACCATCAAGAACAAGTATCCCTTACCGAGGATTGCTGACTTGTTTGATCAGTTGCAGGGAGCTACGACATTCTCGAAGATCGACTTGAGATCGGGGTACTATCAGCTTCGGGTGAAGGAGTCTGATGTCCCGAAAATAGCTTTTCGAATGATATGCGGACATTTTGAGTTTGTGGTTATGCCCTTCGGGCTAATAAACGCGTCGGAAGTGTTCATGCAGTTGATGAACAAGGTTTTCATCGAGTATTTGGATAAGTGTGCCGTCATCTTCATTGACTATATCCTTATATACTCGAATAATGAGGAGGAGCATGTGCATCATCTGCGTGTGGTGTTGGACGTTCTGAGAAGCGAGCGACTCTATGCGAAGTTCTCGAAATGTTAGTTCTGGCTAAAGGAAGTGATGTTTCTGGGTCACGTGATTTCAGACGAGGGGGTCCGTGTGGATCCACAAAAGATTGAGGCAATGCTGGATAGGACACTGCCTAAGAATGTGAAGGAGGTCCGTAGTTTCTTGGGTTTGGCTGGCTACTATCGTAGGTTCGTCGAGGGGTTCCCGGCTCGGCCACTTACACAGCATTTTTCATGTTTCCCAGTTGAGGAAATATGTTCTGGATCCTAGTCATGTCATCGACTATGGTGAGATCGATATCGCTGAGAATATTACCTTCGAGGAGCGTCCCTTGAAGATCTTGGAGCTCCGTGAGAAGCGACTGAGGCCTAAGACCATTCCATTGGTCAAGGTGCAGTGGTCGAGACATGGTGTCGAGGAGGCAACTTGAGAAACTGGGGATAGAATGCGTGCTAGGTACCTCGAGTTGTTTGTTTCTTAAATTTTGGGACGAAACTTGTTTTTAGAGGGGGAGAATGTAATATCTGCAATTTTTTTCTTTTTCTGGTATTTTTCATTTTGGTATATTTTTCATTTTTAGTGACTTTGTTATAACCATATTGATATTTCGATAACATTTAGTACGAGACTTTTTTTCATTCAAACTTCTTTCGGACTTGTTTTACTCAATTCCGTGTTTAAGATCATTTTTGTCGCTATTTGGTTCGATTCTCGTAATCGTTGTTTGGAACCGCCGTTTCGGGGTTTCCGAAATCTATCTTATGTCATTATGGATTTTTCGAGCTTTTTTGTTTGGTGTTTTGATCGTGCATCGTGCATTTCTGATGTTTTGGGCCGTTTTATAATTTTCGAAAGTTATGGGCTAATTACTATCGTTGTCGCCGAACCTTTGGGTAGGAAGAATCGTGTTTTCTTTTAGTGCTTTAGTTTCTGACTCGAACTCGTCGTGCGTGTGTCTTCTTCATTCTGTTGCTTAGTGTCGGGTGCGCGTTGTTTTCATTCGGGGAAGAATTCGTCGTTTTCCAACTTTGAGTACTGTCTGTACTACTGTCTGCACTCGTTAACGCACGCTAAGAATTCCCTTAGCGTACGCTAACAGGCAACGGCACTGAGCTAGTTTTAGTCGCGTTACCACACGCTATGGCCAAGCATAACGCACGCTAACGGGCGTATGTGAGTTTTTCATCAGCTTCGTTAGCGCGCGCTATTCCAGCCATAATGCACGCTAACGGGACATTCCAGAGACCCTCCAGTTGTCTGTTGTAGCTCGTTAGCTCAAGCTACGTCTGAGCATAGCATATGCTAACATGTCATTCCAGAGGGCCAGTTTCAGCACAATTAGCGCACGCTAAGACCATTCTTAGCGCAAGTTATCAGGGCCCGACTGTACGTCTTAAGCAGTCCAGGGCAGTCTGGAATAGGTAATTAGCGCACGCTAAGGCACTCCTTAGCGCACGCTAAATTGTTTGGTTATAAATACCCGAGAGTTGACCTCAGATGCGTCTATTTCTCACTTTATCCTCCTTCCTCGCAGCTTGTGCGATCTATAGGCGATTTTGAGGTAATTTCTTCTTTCAATCATCTCAGCTATCATCTTCCTTGAATTCTTGGTGTAGATTAATAACATCTACTTGTGTTCTTCATCTTCGATCCAAGGTAATCTCTTATAACCCTATTTTTTGGGGAATTTGGGGGTTTTCGATTTAATATCCGATTCGTTCCGTGGTGTTGATTAATCCATGATGTATGTGATTAATATTAGTGGTATTCATGTTTTTCCTATGAGGTCATGGTAAATTTCGTGGTACTTGTGAAATCAAAGAGGGTTCGGTTGTGATCCGCCCTCGTTGTTGTTTTGTAGGAATTTATATGAATCGTAGGTGGGTTTTCGGCTGTATTCCATTTCGTACTCGTGTAGAATTGGTTGTGATAGTATTCTTCGAATCGTTAGGTTTGGGGTTCTCGGTTCCTAGCAAGTGTAGTTGATTTCCCGTTCATTTCGTCGTCAATTTCTCAAGGCAAGTATTCTTGTGAAACCCTTATGCTTAACATGAAACGGTAATGTATATGTGTGTGATTTGCTCGCTCTAGGAGGGTCCGACGGGGCCTCGTAGGAATCTGTGATTTCGCTCTTGATTCACGAGCTTGTTTGGATAGCCAGTCCGGGAGGGTCCATAGAGGCCTCGGATGGGACTAGTGGTTTAGCCCCGGTCCTAGGCGAGTCATGTGCGTGATTTTTAACTATGGCCAGTACCGGAGGGTCCTTAGAGGCCTCGGATGCGACCAGTAGTTTAGCCTCGGTCCTAGGCAAATTTTCAACTGTGATTACTGACTGTTTGTTTTCCGTGAAAAGACATGTATTGATTTTGAAACATTTTGATGCATATACTATGAGATGTGTAAGCGAATGGTTTACCTTGATTACTTGTACTAGCGTAATTGCTAACCCTTTTGGGGAACCCGTTTTTGGGGAAATTCGTTTTATGAATTTCAGGTTGCACTCAGCCGGTCGAGCAGGCACTAGAGCAGTACGAGGATGCTGGTCAGGGTTGTTGACATGTGCAAATGAGTTCCTTTATTTTAGTTGCCCATTTTAAACGTTTGTTTTCAAACCTGTAAACTAATAGACAGTACTCGCGAGTACTTAGGCGTTTTAATTTGGAAGATGGATACTAAATTTTATTTGGGATTTTCGGTGATGTCTGGTTTACCGGTTGTACTGGGCGTTTTATTTAATTTTTGTCTTGGTTATGTGTGTTTTCTCGCCTGGTGGGTCCCACGTAGGGATCCACGGTGCTGTAATATACCCTGAATACCTTGGGGGTGTTACAATTACGTACGTAATAACTTATGTGTTAGCGTACGTAAAGGGGCTAACGTACGTTAACTGTCTTCGATAACGTACGTAATGGAAGTACAATTTATAAAAGGACAGGTCTTGTTTTTCATTTTGCACGATCCAAACTTGATATTTTCTTCAAGTTATCATCCCTATGCCTCCGTAGTTCGATACTTTCCTCTTCCATATTGTCTTTGAGCCTTGCATCTTGGATTGGAGCTTAATGATTGGAGGTTTGGAGTGTGTTCTTGAAGTTTTGGTGTTGTTCTTTATTTTCTTGAGGTTGGTTATCTAAACTCATGTTGATTCCATACTATTGATGATGTTAGTAATGAGTAATTCATATAATGCTAGATTAATCAAGTATAACATGATAGTTATTAGAATTGTGATCAAACTAAAGTGAAGAATATGAAAATATTGTTAGTATTACTACTTGAATGGTTGAAGAGGTTGTAAAATAACATGGTTGCTATTGATCCTTAGGAAATCATGATAAGAACTGGATGATTAGGGTTTATGAGTATGTTCTTAATGCTAGAAGAGTTCTATTATGTTATAACCATACATTTTAGAGGGTTTAACAAAATTCAATGGGAGACAATGATGAAGTATAAACAAGACAACTATAGTTTAATATATTCAAAATTAAACCAAATGATTTGATGGATTAGGACTGAATAAATCATCATAGTTAAAGGTGGATAATGTTCTTAAGAAGATAGTGATAATTATGGATGATAATGTCAATAATAGATTGAGTAATTGAATTCATTTATGATAATCCTTGTATATTACATATATGTTGAAGAATCTTAAGAACATGATAATCCGATTGTTAAAGATGAATTAGGTGCATTCAAATTCATTACTAGTCGATAGAATGTTCATTGGGATAGGATGAACTATTCGGGTAGAATTACGGGTGTCGTTTCCTATGAATTGATATCAATATTGTATGAATGTGTTGTTGAATGAGTTAAGTTTCATTCAAGGTTGCTTGTTCGAGTGAATATTACTAGTCTAGGATATTGTTCGTTCGTTTGTTTGAGAAGGACTATTCGTCTACGGAATAGAGGCAAATTATATTGCTTGGTTATAATGATGATTGAATTCTTGTGTACGTTATACATTTCGTGTATATGTAATGCTTTATGAATCTACGATTCATAATGTGGTATTATTCTTGAACGTGCTTACCATTTAGTTATGGGATTGTATTCCCATGTTCATTACTTTCGTATCTTTGATCTCATTGATCATTGTTGTCATTTCGGTGAGTTCTTGATTTTTGGTTGGTTGTGTGATTCATTGAGTTTTGTTGTCATGTTGTATCGTGACATATCTGGAATCATATCTGCGTGCCGAATGGTTATGTGTAGGAATTTTAGTCGGGCACATATGGTCATACGTGGATGTTTCCGCATTGGACTGTGCACACAAGACGTAGTTCGTGAGGCTAATTAGGTATATTGTCCCACGTATATTCTGGATTCCGTATACGAGGTGGACATGTGCACGGATATATTTCCAGATCGGGCGTACTGTGATGTCCTTCTTGAGGCATACTGATTGGTCATTCATATTTCATGTTTGATTAGTTATGATTTGTAACACCCCCAATCCACTCAGGGATATTACACGGCGTAGACCCTTTTCTCAAGAATCTACCAGGCTGGTAACTAAAATCAAATATCTCAACATCGCCTTTAAGGCTAAAAAGATTCAGTAGACCGATTTGGTCTTTCAATAAATACATACAACTCCATCTCAATACATGCCCACGCAGGGGTCAAAATACAACACACTCCCGTGCAATGGGGAAAATACTGCAGCGGAAATAAAGTACAACCAAACCAATACGACATCGTGTGGATCCTCATGTGATTAGTATCGATCATCTTTCATCATTCTTCGTGCCGACCCTGTGTTATGCTCCCCAAAACCTAAATGCAATACAGACATCCACCCCCCGATTACTCGAGGGTTAGCAAAATCCCACTATTTTGCTAGTGCAAGTGCATAATCATACGAAATGTAACAAACAATTAGAAATCACGAATTAGATACGACAATTAACCACCAAAGCCTTCCTGAGAGGTTTTATTTATTAGAAAACAATCCATGAAGTGTTTGAAAAATAAATTCCTCATCTCGGGGATTTTAAAAGTAGAAACCTTGTTGGACCTCAAGTCCTTAGTTGAAAATAACCATTTCAAGAAGAATGGGTCTCGGCCCAAAATCACTTTCCATAAAACGACCTTTACAAAACCGTTGGGATCTCATCCCATATCTCATCAAATCACAGTACCAGAGGACAAAAGCAAGGTCTATTTTCCAACATCAAACCCCACAATTAAAGGACTAAACACAACAAAATAGTCTAGTGCCATCCTAGCCAAGTAGGCCAAATGAACAACTTACCTATTACACACTTAGTCAATGCATGCAATCATGAAATCACCATTCAAAAACACTCGTTTCTGGAAACGCTATAACCCAAAACACATTTGTAAAATTCACCACAATTAAACGTCAATCCACACCTCCGTGGACCCCTATCGAGACCCCATCGCATCTAACCCGTAGTGGTTAAAAGCAAGCTCGTCGATCCACAACTCCGTGGACCCCTACCGAGACCCCGTCGGATCTAACCTGTAGTGAGCATACACACGCACACGTTACTCATGCAATACTAATATGCTAAGAATGTAAGCTCATCAACAATACTTACTAGAGATGGCCAATTACCCGACACCATTATCTCACTCATCACAATACAATAACACAATTAACACGGAATACACAATTCCACAACATTATACAAGCAAGGATGTCATTAAAGCCCTCAACGTTCAAAATAATCAAATCATAATCAATTCACACGACTCATATTAACGAGGGTAAACCAACCATCGTAAATTCAACATGTAGACCCTATTTACAGGGCACAAATCGTATAAGAAAATACTTGCCTCGAAACTAAGATTGAAACGAGACGATGAACGGGATTCGTCCGGGCAGCCCCGAACTCCTGGACATCATTACGAATACAATACCACCGCGAACACTACAAGAATAACACCACACGAATCACCGACAAAAAACGGAGATCAACTCGGAATTCTCGAGCACCTATAATCATCCGGAAGAAACAACAAAAACATGATCACAACGAGGATCGAGACCAATGAAACATTGAAACATTTAATCGAACATTAAATATTCAATGATTCCCAAGAACATTCAAATCGTCAATCGATTTAAACCAACTCGAAATACGGATACACAATCCATAGAACACGATTAATAACACCATATAGTACCAACCAATTCATCAAAATTGGACTAGGATCGAGGTTAAGAACAAAACTCCAAAAAGTCAACTCTAGGGGAAAATGAAAAAATGCCTTGATCCGGTGAAGAATAATGGATTTGATGATGTTAAGATCACCTAAAGACCTCCGAAACACTTTTGGATTGAGCAAAATCGGCCAAGATCGCGATCCCTAGTCGCCCTTGACTCAACCCCGCGGAGAGGGGGAGAAATGAAGTGGAAGTGATATTTCACGACTGCTGTCCAGTTTATATACACTGGACAGCTTAGCGTGCGCTAATCTTTTAGATTAGCGTGCGCTATCGAGGCACCGAAACAAAAATTCCCGACCAAAAATACATTGTTAGCGTGCGCTAACCACAAGTGTTAACGTGCGCTAACGAGACCTTCAGACCCAATCCAGTAACTCCTGGACTGCCCCTGAACCACCAGGTAGCGTGCGCTATCCTCACCCTAGCGTGCGCTACTAATGCACCCTAGCGCGCGCTATTTTACTAAATAACGTGCGTTGATCAATGTTCTAACCCAGTCTAGTAGCCTCTGGACTGTTTTTGCACCTCCAGTTAACGTGCGCTGCCACACCCGTAGCGTGCGTTAACCACTGCGCCTTAGCGCGCGCTAACCACCTGCCCTTAGCGTGCGCTAACAGCCCTGAATCCAACTACTGACCTCAGACCCTCTTGTTCGATAGCGTGCGCTAAGGAGATCCCTTAGCGTGCGCTAATGCACCCAGAACTACAGCAGTAGCGTTTTGAAAGTTGGTTACCACAACGGACTCCTCCGATCGAAATACCAAGTTCAAGATACGCACGGTAAGCTACAGAATAAGATCATACTAAGATCTGGAGCTACAAACAAACTCACACGCGACCATGAAAAGGGTCAAGAGAACAATTACGAATGCGGATACTCACAACTTTGGGAAATTATAAAATAGCCCAAAATGCCCGAAAATCATGATACGTGATCGAATAACCAACCAAAGCTAACAACACTTCTAACAAAGTTAAACGGACTTATGTGGGACACGAAACAACAGTTTCGAACGAGATTCGCAAGAATCGAACTCAAATACGAAAAAGTCGTCAAAAGGCACAGAACTCTGCAAAAAAACACCGAAACGAACTCGGATGTCAAAAAGTGTAGAATTAATCATTCTCAGAATGATGAAAAGATCACAGGTGAGCCGTTAAAACGGACTCCTGCCAAAAAAAAAATTACCGAAAATCAAAAATTGCGGATATTACATACTACCCTCCTTAAAAGAAGTTTCGTCCCTAAAGTTAAAAATAAGTAGGGAGGAGCAATATCCCACTAGGAAAATCTCAACGAGACACACAGAAACCGAATAACTCGCGCCCAACGGTGAAACGCTATAAGAACGCAAGGGAACATATGGCGTGGGAACACGCTCAACGACGACCATCACAATGCCACCAGCAACGGCATAATGAAACCAACAAGTCTCAAGTATTACCAAACAGATAACGCAATCAAGTCAATTATCCGAACCATCAAGAATCAAGAGGCACCTATTACAAGAAAACACTCACAGTCGAAAAATAGAAATGATGCGTACAACGATCCGCAAAGGTAACCACGGAGAACTCCGACCACGCCGAAATTCTCCAAAACCACACTAGGCATCTACGTACCCTTCACACAACCTCTCAGCTACCATCTCGCAGTGCACGACTCGGTGACCCACTTGGCCACACTCGAAACAGCTGACTAACGGGGAACGATAATTCTCCGCGGTATGAGATCAGGCAACAACAGTCAGACAACCACGATCTAACAACAATGATCGAACCACAATGATCTAACAACAGCGATCGAATAACAACGATCGGACCACAATGATCGAACAACAACGATCGAATGACAACTGTCGAACGATGACTCCGAAGTTCATATTCAACTCAAGACATTAAAAGAGCTGGTAGAAACTAAAAGATGTTACTTTCAAACAAGGTTCACAAGAATCGAACCGAACTCGGAAAAATCACAGCGATAACCAGATCGATCCAAAACAAGATCACGGCTCGTTCGAACAATAAGAACCGAAATACAGAACAAGTTCAGAAGGTATCAATGAACACGAGCGAGTCGATAGAATTGAGAAAGAGAAAATGCAGAAGTAAAAAATAATACGGGTATTACATTCGACCTCTTCTAAAAGAAGTGTCGTCCCCGAAACTCACAAAAACGGAAGCAAGGTAACAATACAACAAGCAACTGATACATCACGGAACAATCACAGATGCACACAATCATACCAACTCAAACTCTAACAGCTCGTACATGTGCGATAACGCACAACTCACCACGAGGCGACAACATTCAATACCAACATCACACCTCTCACAGAGGGCTAACATAACAAATGTGTGGAGAACGACTCAATGCTCACACCACCAACTCAATCACAACTCAGAGGGCAAACACCCTAACGAAAATGCTAACGTCACACACATTCCCCGACCGTAACAGGATATGATAGGATTTAAAAATGAAAACCACCTTTTGAAAATAATTTGGAAACACCAGTTGATCTTGAGTATCGTATATCGAAAAAAAGTAGTACAAACATCGTCATCGAAACTTTAAAAAATCGTCTTGCGTTTAATAAAAAAAATGAGGACATCTTTCTTTAAATTAAAAACTTTTCAGAAATATTCGACCTTCGGGTCTAAGCAAATGCGTTTCTAAATTATTGGAAATATCTCAAAATATTTTTGGTCCTCAAAGTGGAATAATTTTGAAACATAGTGTGGCACTAGTAGGCACCTTGAAGGTACCGCGAGAAAATAATCCATTTTAAAAGTACGTCTCGAGATTTATTTTCTAAGATACTCAAAGTTTTTCAGAAATCCAATAGGCCAGAATGCCCAAAATTCACACGTATCGACATTCGCTTAAACACATCATAGCACACGCATCAAATCGTTCAAAATCAAGACAATACATGTCTTTTACCAAAAAAAACAGTAAAATATCACAGTCGAAAAGACATAAGCAGCAACAACACTCCTCGTACAAACTAAATACGAGAGTCGAATAAATACATATCATGAAATCAAAATCCACAGAAGGATTTCCATCACTTAACAAATAATCATACAAATAGCTTGTGTCACACGAGGTAAAATACAAAGAAGAGAGACTTACATCCACATGTCGCACGAAGGTGAAGATCGCCCCACGATACTAATCACGACCAACAAACTCAGACGGCACATCGCGACATGACTCCATCAAACAAAATACAACGAGAAAAAACTCAACAGACATAACTTGACCCGACAGCCTAGGTTTCCACAACCTAAGCTCCGATACCATTTATGTAACACCCCCAATCCACTCAGGGATATTACACGCCGTAGACCCTTTCCTCCAGAATTTACCAGTCTGGTAACTAAAATCAAACATCTAAACATCGCCTTTAAGGCTAAAAAGACTCAGTAGACCGATTTGGTCTTTCAATAAATACATACAACTCCATCTCAATACATGCCCACGCAGGGGTCAAAATACAACACACTCCCGTGCAACGGAAAAAATACTGCAGTGGAAATAAAGTACAACCAAACCAATACAACATCGTATGGATCCTCATGTGATTAGTATCGATCATTTTTCATCATACTTCATACCGATCCTGTGTTATGCTCCCCAAAACCTGAATACAATACAGACATCTTCCCCCCGATTACTCGGGGGTTAGCAAAATCCCACTATTTTGCTAGTGCAAGTGCATAATCATACGAAATGTAACAAACAATTAGAAATCACGAATCAGATACAATAATTAACCACCAAAGCGTTTCCGAGAGGTTTTATTAATTAGAAAACGATCCATGAAGTGTTTGAAAAATAAATTCCTCATCGCGGGGATTTTAAAAGTAGAAACCTTGTTAGACCTCAAGTCCTTAGTTGAAAATAACCATTTCAAGAAGAATAGGTCTCGAGCCAAAATCACTTTCCGTAAAACGACCTTTACAAAATCGTTGGGATCTCATCCCAAATCTCATCAAATTACAGTACCAGAGGACAAAAGCAAGGTCCGTTTTCCAAAATCAAAACCCCACAATTAAAAGACTAAAACACATACGACAAAATACTCTAGTGCCATCCTAGCCAAGTAGGCCAATTGAACAACTTACCTATTACACACTTGGTCAATGCATGCAATCATGAAATCACCGTTCAAAAACACTCGTTTTCGGAAATGCTATAACCCAAAACACATTTGTAAAATGCACCACAATTAACCGTCGATCCACACCTCCGTGGACCCCTACCAAGACCCCGTCGGATCTAACCCGTAGTGGTTAAAAGCAAGCTCGTTGATCCACACCTCTGTGGACCTCTACCGAGACCCCGTCAGGTGTAACCCGTAGTGAGCATACACACGCACACGTTACTCATGCAATACTAATATGCTAAGAATGTAAGCTCATTAAGAATACAGAGATGGCCACTTACCCGACACCATTATCTCACTCATCACAATACAATAACACAATTAACACGGAATACACGATTCCACAACATTATACAAGCAAGGATATCATTAAAGCCCTCAACGTTCATAATAATGAAATCATAAACAATTCACATGACTCATATTAACGAGGGTAAACCAACCATCGTAAATCCAACATGCAGACCTTGTTTGCAGGGCACAAATCATATAAAAAAATACTTGCCTCGAAACCACGATCGAAACGAGACGATGAACGGGATGCGGCCGAGCAGCCACGAACTCGTGGACATCATCAAGAATACAATAGCATCGCGAATACTACGAGAATAAGACCACACGAATCACCGACACAAAACGGAGATCAACTCAGAATTCTCAAGCACCTATAATCCTTTGGAAGAAACAACAAAAATATGATCACAACGAGGATCGAGACCAACGACACCAGGAATCACATCAAAACATCGAAGGAAACTCATTGAAACATTTAATCGCACATTAAATGTTCAATGATTCCCAAGAACATTCAAATCATCAATCGAGTTAAACCAACTCAAAATACGGATACACAATCCATAGAATATGATTAATAACATCATATAGCACCAACCAATTCATCAAAATAGGACTAGGATCGAGGTGAAGAACAAAACTCCAAAAGGTCAACTCTAGGGAAAATGGAAAAATACCTTGATCTGGTGAAGAATAATGGATTTCATGATGTTAAGATCACCTAAAGACCTCTAAAACACTTTTAGATTGAGCAAAATTGGCGAAGATTGCGATCCCTAGTCGCCCTTGACTCAACCCCGCGGAGAGGGGGAGAAATGAAGTGGAAGTGATATTTCACGACTGCTGTCCAGTTTATGTACACTGTACAGCTTAGCGTGCGCTAATCTTTTATATTAGCGTGCGCTATCGAGGCACCGAAACAAAAATTCCCGACCAAAAATACACTGTTAGCGTGCACTAACCACAAGTGTTAGCGTGCGCTAACGAGAACTTTAGACCCAGTCCAGTAACTCCTGGACTGCCCCTGAATCACCAGGTAACGTGCGCTATCCTCACCCTAGCGTGCGCTACTAATGCACCCTAGCGCACGCTATTTTACTAAATAGTGTGCGCTCATCAATGTTCTAACCCAGTCTAGTAGCATCTGGACTGTTTCTCCATCTCTAGTTAGCGTGCGCTACCACACCCGTAGCGTGCGTTAACCACTGCGCCTTAGCGCGCGCTAACCACCTGCCATTAGCGTGCGCTAACAGCGCTGAATCCAACTACTGAACTCAGACCCTGTTGTTCGATAGCGTGCGCTAAGGAGATCTCTTAGCGTGCGCTAATGCACCCAGAACTACAGCAGTAGTGTTTTGAAAGCTGGTTACCACAACGGACTCCTTCGATCGAAATACCAAGTTCAAGATACACATAGTAAGCTCCAGAATAAGATCATACTAAGATCTTGAGCGACAAACAAACTCACACGCGACCATGAAAAGGGTCAAGACAACAATTATGAATGCGGATGCTCACAACTTTGGGAAATTAAAAAATAGCCCAAAATGCCCGAAAATGACGATACGTGATCGAATAACCAACCAAAGCTCACAACACATCTAACGAAGTTAAACGGACTTACAGGGGACACGAAACAACAGTTTCGAACGAGATTCGCAAGAATCAAACTCAAATGCGGAAAAGTCTTCAAAAGGCACGGAACTCAGCAAAACGACACCGAAACGAACTCGGATGTCAAAAAGTGTAGAATTAATCATTCTCAGAATGATGAAACGGTCACAGGCAAGCCGTTAAAACGGACTCCTGTAAAAAAAAGAAATTTATCGAAAATCGAAAATTGCTGATATTACATGATTGAAGGTTTGTGATTGGTTGTTCATACGCCCGAGGGGTATGTTCAACATTTGAGTTGTCTCCTTGAGATCCTGTGTATGCGAATTGTATAACGTCTTGAGAATTATTATCATGTATATCTGACCATGTGGTTTTGGGCGAAATACTTGTGTTGTATTTTAGGTCAAGGCAAAGGCAAGGCATGGGAAGAGCATGGTGACGGCGATGGGTTTGAAGGATACTAATTCGGGGGGCCCAAGTCTTTTGCGTCCGGTTATGCTTAAACCGTGTAATATCACTCTCCGCTTCATTTAAACTATTATTGATTGTACTATTATTTTAAGTTTCCATCCTCATATGGTTTATACTTGTATCTGGATCCTGTGTATTCTGAGGCTAATAGCCGTACTATTTGTAGACTCCTAATCGGAGTAATGATTATTATTTTGTGATTTGGTATAACGATAATGTTATGTTTAAATTGAATTTTGATATCGCCTGGTGGGTCCCAGTGGGGGTCCACGGCACTGTGATGGCCGCCATATTCGGGTGTTACAGAAGATGGTATCAGATAGTTATTTCTTTTTAAGAGTCGTTATGGATTGAACTAATATCAAGAAACCTTCGCGTCACTTGTGACCTCTGCAAGCGCCTGACCCGACGAGCCAAATACGGTATGTTATTTACATGCCATGATTTAATTACTCGCAAGATGTTAATGGCGGAATTGATCTTTTTGTTGCTCTTGATATTCCGAGTGATTTGTGGCGGAATTTATCTTATTGATATTCCGAGGAAAAATTTGGATTGATTATATGGTTGAAATTGTTCCGGCTTGATGTCAATATGAAATTTTTCAGCAATCGATAGCACATTATCCTCCCCATACGGGTCTAGGTTCAGCAACTCTGACAGCTTGGCCTCACGGAGTGGACCTAAATAATAACGGTCCAGCATGAGGTTCTTGAATTCCTCCCAAGTGCATACACCATCAGCTGGTATCACCGAAAGCCACCATGTGTGGGCGCTCTTACCAAGGTAGTAAGCCGCCACGGAGACTCGATTCTCTCCTGGACATTCAACCATCTCGAACAATTTCTCAAAGTGTTCGATCCAGTGCACAATATCAGCAGGCTCAGAGGAGCCTTCAAAAGTCGGAGGTCGCTAACAAGAGATGTCGCTAATAATTGGACTCACGGGTCCACCGTGCACCGGAGGTGGTGTATGAGGTCCTCGCTGCTGACCAGTAGTAGCAGCTCTCTGCATAGCTTCCATCATTTGACCCATCTGAGTCATCTGAGTCATCATACCCTGCATAATGACATAAGGATCGACGCGTGCATCCTCGCATCTTTCGGTGTGGTGTGACTGGTTCTCAGTAGGCGAATCACTACCTACTGAGCTCTGCGCCACATTCGAACGTGCATTGGCTTGTGGTCTCGGGATTTGGCCCCTTCCGCAGCCTCGACCCTCTCTACCACGGCACCTCAAATTTCTTTCCATACTTAAAGAATCAAACAATAATCCTAAGAACAGTTCATGACCGTCTTTACGACCGATCAAAATTCAGGCTAAGTTAATAGTAACAATGAAACTACTTATTCAGGAAAACAGTTCGTCATGAATTATCGGCACCACGAGTGCTAAATAAAATACACTGCATGACTCTACCGGTATTTATCGCGAGAGCTCTGGAGTACAAACTTACTGCGAAGGAGATTTCCAAGAAGCAGCCATAATTCAACAATAAGAGATCCAGGAACCAGACCCAGGCTGATAGTAATCGGGGAACGTTCAAAAAGCCCCAATATGTGCCGACTTTTTCTAAGCGGTTACCTATGGCGCCAAAACTGGCAGGTTCGCATTCTCGAGCGGCCAACTCGTCTATTGTGTGTTTTAACTGTGGAGATCTGGGGCATGTAAGCTCCAAATATCTGAAGCCGGTCGTTGCCTGCCATACTTGTGGGATTACTGGGCATCGTGCTCGTTTTTGCAGAAGTGGACCAGGACGTACACCAGTAGCCTCTCATGCTCCAGTTCAGCCTTCAGTTCAGGAACGGGCACCTCTGTATGCCTCCCAACAGACTACCGGGGCAAACAGAGTGATGGGCCATGGAAGTCAAGCTGGTACATCTGGTACCGGAGCTCCAAAACCTAGAATTTACGAGATGAAGAGGATCGACGATCCCGAAGCCAGCATGATCACAGGTACACTCGAGATCCACTCTCAGCCTGTTTGTGTTCTTCTTGACACTGGTGCTTCGCACTCCTTTATATCTGCTTCTTGTTTGAGTTGTTTGCAATTAGATCATGTTATCGATTGTGAGCCTTATGTGATTGGTCTACCCAATGGTAGAAGAATTATTAGGAATCGTGAAGTTCAGAACTGTCCGATTCGTATGAACGACCGTGAGTGGTTGTCAGACTTTATTGTGGTCGATTTACCTAAAGATGATGTGATCTTGGGTATTGATTGGACGGATCATCATGATGCCATACTTAGCATCCACAAACGGATGATGACCATCACTTCTGACGATGGTAACGAGTGCATTTTTCGGGGTGATAATCCCAGCCGCTCCGGGAGGGTTGTTGTTGCCCAAAATATTTATCCGAAGATTAATACTGCTGGAAGACGGACAACAAACAACAATTGCGGGAGCACTTCCGAGAGTAGATAAATAATACAAGATTTGCCGGGTTTGTTAGGCCCGGGCTTGAATGCTCTCGCGAGATGTTATTAATACGAATATTCGTGGATACAAGTATTAATGAGAGAAATCTAAATACAATGAGTGTAAAAAGACTCTGTTAATCCGGCTCTTGAGCGAAGCTAGGTGTTCTTCGTCCCCGCCGGATATCTGCTGGACGAGATAGGCCGGGAGAAGTAAGACCGAAAGAAAGCTGTTGCCAAGAGTTGGATGTTAGCCAAGTGTAAGTAATTTGCTTCTGTATGGTGTGCTTGAATGTCCGAGAGTTTAGAGAGTCAGAATCTTGGTCCCTTTTACAAGTGCCTGCTGCCTTGTATATATAGAGGCTGAGGGGCCCTGTCCCCTAGTGGGCGATCGCCTTTCGGCATTTAATGTAACGGGGCGATCGTCCCAAAGGGCACGTGGGCTGCCTGCCAAAAGTCCATAGATCCAGCCGGCAGCTAGCTGAGTGGCCCAATGAGGAGCTGGCACGCGTCCGGAAGTACTGTCATAGGAGGTCCCACTTTGCTACTTTCGGCGGACTTCGTCAGGGTAGGTGACAGGCTGTAGTCACCAGTCTTGTCCGTCAGCTCCTTTTGCAGGTCTGGGCCCTGTTGGTAGGTGAGGTAGGTGACAAGTTTGTCAGCGCCTTTTGTGGATCTGCACGTGGGGTCAGGACTTGGCCTTGGCCGACTGGATGGCCATCGGCCCAGATCGTCATGATGCGGTCGCCTCTAGCTGGACACCGAGGATCGTTCTCGGCGATCCGAAGGTCGGCAATGGTGGTCGCCAAGGTCGGTCGGCAAAGCGAGAGATGATCGTCCATAAGTCGGTCGCGGAAGTCGGTCGCGGGCGCGGCGATGATCGTATTGGATGTCGATCGCTCGACAGGACTTGTCACAGGACCTTGTGGGCGATTCATGCTTGTCTTTCGGGCTAAAGCTAGGTCGCCTGGTCGCTGGTCGGCCGATCTGCCTTGTCTCCTCGGCGGTAAGTCGGTCGCTCGGCCTTGGAGGCGTTCGCCAGTCGGAAGGTGTTAAATCTTGACACAACAAGGGTCATCAGCACAATAAAAGCAGTGAAACTGCTTAATCAGGGGTGTGTTGGTTATTGGTGCTACATGACCAAGACAGTGGATCGACCAGCTGAATTGGCCGATATTCCGGTGGTCCGAGACTACCCAGATGTTTTTCCAGATGAGTTGCCAGGCTTGCGTCCACATCATAAGGTGGAGTTACCATTGAGTTAGAGACAGGTACGTACTCGCTTTCAAAGGCATCATATCGCCTGGCTCCAACCGAGATGCAGGAGTTAAAGAATCAGCTTGAGGATTTGACGGAGAAGGGTTATATTCGACCCAGTGCGTCCCCTTGGGGATCACCATTATTGTTTGTGCGAAAGAAAGTCAGATCCTTGCGTTTATGTATTGATTATCGTGAGTTGAACAAGGTAACAATCAAGAACAGATGTTCGTTGCCTTGTATTGATGATTTTTTGAATCAACTCCAAGGCGCCGCTGTATTTTCCAAGATTGACTTAAGATCCAGCTATCATCAGCTGTGGATTCGAGAGTCCGATATTTCTAAGACAGCTTTTCGTACTCGTTATGGGCATTATGAGTTCGTAGTGATGCCATTTGGACTGACTAGCGCCCCGGCGGTGTTCATGGAATTGATGAATCTAGTTTTCATTGACTTTCTAGATTGTTTTGTGGTCATTTTCATCGACGATGTTTTGATTTACTCTCGTGACCGTGAAGAACATGAGTATCATCTCCGCCAGATTCTCGGTGCGCTGAGACGAGAACAACTCTATGGAAAATTTTCCAAATATGAGTTCTGGATGTCTAAAGTTACTTTTCTTGGGCATGTGATATCGGTTGATGGGGTTAGTGTGGACCCAGAAAAGATAGAGACTACCCGGGATTGGCTATCTCCGAAGAATGTGAAGGAAGTTCGCAGTTTCCTCGGTTTGGCAGGTTATTACACATGGTTTGTAGAAGGCTTTTCCAAGATTACTCAACCGCTGACTAATCTGTTAAGGAAAGATAAGAAGTATACATGGTCAGAGGCATGTCAACAAAGCTTTGACGAACTCAAGAGTCAATTAATTTCGGTACGAGTCTTAGTCCTACCACAGGGGACCAAAGGATTCGTGGTGTATAGTGATGCATCCAGACATGGCCTTGGATGTGTACTGATGCAAAATGGGAAAGTGATTAACTATGCATCGAGAAAATTGCGACCCTATGAAGTCAATTACCCGCCCCATGACTTGGAGTTAGCTGCTGTGGTGTTTGCTTTGAAGATTTGGCGCTAGTGCTTGTATGGAGTCACATGTCAGATTTTTACTGATCATAAGAGCCTGAATTATATTTTTACTCAGAAGGAGCTGAACACGAGACAGATGAGGTGGCTGGAGCTGACTAAAGATTATGACATTGAGATATTATACCATACGGGGAAGGCAAATGTGGTTGCCGATGCCCTAAGTCGTAAGACAATACAGGAGCAAATGCTTAGAAGCTTGATAGCTCAAAGAGAATTGCAGTTAGATCTTATGAGACCACAGATTAAGTCTGGTTACAGTGTGTTCAGAGACAACTTTTCACACTGGAGATTTCGTCGTCCCTTGATGATATAATCATATCGAAATAGGTTACGGACCTGTTCTTATCTCATATTCGAAATGAAGTAACTCAAGGGAAAGCCTCTGGATTTGTGATCCACGCGGATGGACTGATACATTTCAGGAATCGAGTATGTGTACCAGCAGATGAAGAGTTCATAAACTCTATCCTAAGAGATGTTGGGATTCCGAAAATAAAACGAAATATGCAGCGGAAATAAATACGAATCCCAAACAGGATCGATCAAGTAACGTATATACGAAAATATAACTAAATACGAAGATAAAGAATCATACACTTGAAGCCTTTGAAATAATTCTTCGTAAAATTGATGATGATCACGAACCTCGTCCCGAACACGAAATCCCTTCGTTCCAAGCACCGAAAGTTCGAAGCCTCTACTTCACACGCGTCGGAAGTTTCCCGAAAAAAATTCGATAGCAATCCGTTCTCCAAGAACACGGCTAGGAATTACTATAGGAATTTATATCTCACTTTTTCTTAAATTTTTTTTCTCAACTCAAAGTTAAAGAAAAAACAAAAAAAAATATTTTCTCTCTCTCTCCCTCCTCAAGAACTCACGTCCACCACTTGAAGATGAAGATGATGTGTGTGTGTATGTTTCAAGTCAAGTTTCTCACATTATGAGTTGGTTATACATTAATATATATATATAACAACTCATTCATGTAATTATGAGTTGAGAAAGAATCTCAACTTAATAATTTAACATGACAACACAACACAAACACATGCATGGTGATCATGTCATGTGGGGGGGCGGCCCATGTAGGAGTTTCCTAGAAAACGAGCCGAGCCACTCGGCTCGTGTATGCGGGCGTTAAGTCAAACGACTCCGTTAAATACACTCCGTTTATTTACCAATGTATTTATATAAATTAATTAATCTAATTAATTAATTATATCAAACACAAATATATTTCTCTAAGAAATATTATTTATGAATTAAATTAATTACTCGGTAACTTAATTTTAATTCATAAGACCGCTATTTGATTTATCCAATAAATCATAATTAGATATCCAATATCTAATATTAATAGAGAGATTATAAATTCACATTTATCCGTCAACGCTCCTAATGCGCGACTTCGTAGGTCCGTCTTAGCCGGCATTGGGAGGAACCAATGAGTGCGGGCAGCACTTAGCCAGCCTAGCGGGCCGCACTGTAAACCCCGACTGAGAACGAATGAAGGGATCATTCCAGAACCATTATGTATTGAATACTATATACGTATAGACCCTTCATCAGATGTCCCGGTCAAGTCTTCGGGTCACGGTAAAATCAAACCCTACTGTTGACTAAACTCTATACATGTGTTAATGCAAATCAAGACCGACTGATTAATAGTGTATCTAATACGACTATATCAGAATGCTTTGGCCAAAGACTTATGATCTTATTTGCCATTAACCGTATAGGACATTCGCCTGCTCACTAACAGGAGATAGAATCCTTTCTTGGCATACAGTAAAGACTGCTACCTGCTCGTATAGTCCGCACTTCGAGGTCAACTCAGCAATTAAGCAAATGAGTCTAACTACTCTAATGACAAACTAAACGTCACATGCACATCTTCTACTGAACCCTCAAGTCAAAGGTCCACGTATACTATCACAACCTTTTGATTCATCATCGACTCTCCGAGAGTGAATACCGTGTGACTGAATCGAGTATGAGTCGTGTTCGAGTATACTGGCCCCACCAATATACTTATAACTATGCTATCAAGACGTGCACACGTCCTAGCATCAGTTATACAAGTCGTATTAAAACTTAATGCCCATTTTAAGTTTATTGACTTGCGAACAATTTACGTAAATAAACTTTAAACACTTCTAGTGCATTTTCTCTTATCCCATAACGAGAATGGAATGTTCGATTTATTTACATGGACTTCACTTCAATGTTTACCAAGTCAAGAATGCAATTGAAATATAATAAACAGTAAATGAATCGTATTGCCTTTTTATTAATTATTCCATAATTACAAGTACAATGCCCTTACTCTCTCATCCCCTGAGTGGCATTCGAGGGCATATTCCTAACAATCTCCCACTTGCACTCAATGCCACACATCATGGTATCCAATACCCATGTTCTTCAGATGTCTTTCTAAGATGGCCTGAGATAATGGCTTAGTCATTGGTCGAGACATTGTCTTCTGAGTCTACTCTTTGCAATGAAACATATCCTTTTTCCACCATCTCTCGAACGATGTGGTACTTTCTATCTATATGCTTGGTGTTGTGGTGAGCCCTCGGCTCCTTAGCTTGAGCGACAGCTCCATCATTATCACAGAATAGTGATATAGGCAAATCCGCATTAGGGACCACTTGAAGTTCTTATATAAACTTCTGCATCCAAAATGCTTCTTTGCTAGCCTATGAGGCAGCTTGATACTCTGCTTGGCAGGTGGAATCTGCAGTAGCAGTTTGCTTGGAGCTTCTCCAAGATACTGCTCCTCCATTGAGAGTAAAAAAATACCCAGATGTCGACTTAGAGTCGTCATTGTCTCCTTGAAAATTAGAATCGGTGAATCCAATCACCTTCAGTTCTCCACCACCATAAGTTAGAACTAAATCGCTAGTTCTTCTTAAGTACTTAAGAATGTTCTTTACGGCAGTCCAATGTTCCCTTCCCGGGTTTGCTTGAAATCGACTTACCATACTCACAGCGTAGGCTAAGTCTGGTCTCGTACACAACATAGCGTACATGAGGCTACCTTTGCCGAGGCATAGGGTACCTTACTCATCTCTCTCTTGTCTTCCTCACTTTGAGGACACATTTTCGTGGTGAGATGAATTCCATGTCGCATGGGAAGGAACCCTCTTTTAGATTCATCCATCTTGAATCTTCTCAGGATTTTATCTATATAGAGGGCTTGGGAAAGTCCTATCATTCTTCGCGGTCTATCTCTGTAAAGACGGATCCCTAGAATATAGGAAGCTTCTCCCAAGTCTTTCATGGAGAACGTTTTAGAAAGCTAAGCTTTCACGGTCTTGAGCATTGCTATGTTATTTCCTATAAGTAGAATATCATCTACATATAGTACTAAGAACGCAATGTTGCTCCCAGCGACCTTTTTGTAAACACACGTTTCCGCCTCATTTAAATGCGAAGTCAAAGTCCTTAAGCGCCGTCAAATCGAAGGTTCCAACTCCGAGAAGCTTGCTTGGACCATAAATGGCTCGTTGCGGCTTACACACTTTATGAATATTAGCTTTGGACACAAAACCCTTAATTTGTTCCATATAGATTTCCTCCTCGAGGTATCCATTTAGAAAAGCCGTTTTGGCGTCCATTTGCCATATTTAATAATAATAATATGAAGCAATGGAAAGCATCATGAGAATAGACTTTATCATAGCTACGGGCGAGAAGGTATCATGATAATCGATTCCTTCCCTTTGGGTATAACCCTTTGCCACAAGCCTGGCCTTATAGGCATCAACCTTGCCATCCCCATCAGTCTTTCTCTTATAGATCCATTTATTTCCAATAGTCCTCATGCCAATTGGAAGATCAACTAGAGTCCAGACCTGATTGGTATGCATCGAGTCTATCTCAGCTTTCATTGCTTCTTGCCATTTATCGGAGTCGACATCCACTATCGCTTGGTCATAGGTGACAGGGTCGTTTTCACTGCTATCAGGTGTGTCGTGGAGACCCAGTTCCTCGACATGTGTATAGCCATACCTCTCAAGTAAGTGAGATACCCTATCAGACCTTCGAAGTGGAGGCTGTGTTACAATAGGTTCGGTTCTTGATCCCTGATCAGATGTCTCCTTAGGACTTTCATTATGCTCTTCCAAAGAGATATTTCTACCCGAGCCACCTTCCTGAATGAATTCATCCTCAAGGAAGTGTGCTTGTAATGCCACAACGACCCTATGGTCTTCTGGCATGTAGAATAGATAACCCATCGAGTCCTCTGGGTATCCTATGAAACGTCCTTTTATGGACCTCGCTTCCAATTTGTCTACCTTAGCCTTTTTGACATAGGCTGGACATCCCCAGATCCTTATGTGATTAAAGCTTGGTTTCTTACCCTTCCACATCTCATGCGGAGTGATAGGAACAGATTTGGAAGGACATCTATTAAGGATATAGGCAGCGGTTAGTAAGGCATACCCCCACAGGTAAATAGGTAAATCAGTGTAATTTAACATGGAGCGAACCATGTCCAACAAAGTCCAATTTCTCCTTTACGAAACACCATTTAAGCGTGGGGTTCTGGAGCGTGAATTGTGAAACTATTCCATGTTCCTTAAGGAACTCATCAAACTCGTGCTCATATATTCGCCACCTCGGTCCGACCAGAAGTGCTTTGATATGACATCCACTTTGTTTTTCAACTAGGGCCTTAAATTCTTTGAATTTAGCAAAGGCTTGGTTGTGTTTCATTAAGTACACAATCCCATACCTAGTATGATCATCTGTGAGCGTTATGAAATATTGATATCCGTCTCGGGCTACTTCTAAAGCACCACAAACATCGGTATGCACCAATCCAAGTTTATCGGCGACCCTTTCAAAAGTCCTTGTGAAGGGAACTTAGTCATTTTGCCTCTAAGGCAAGATTCACAAGTTGGATAGGGTTCTACACCCGATGGACTTAAAAGTCCATCTTTCTCCATTTTACGAACCTTGGTCGACCAACATGACCAAGTCTAAGGTGTCATTTAAGAGCTTGATTAGTATCTTGCCTACCACGTTTCCTAGTTATAGTGTTCCTTTCTTTGTTTTATTTTACATGTTCGGATGATATAAACCATTCAACAATGTATTGTTCCAACCAATTTATTTGAAAATAAATTTTACAACTACCATTGCCAATGAAGAAACAAAATCCTTTCCGGTCCAAGTGGAATGGATACAATGTTTTATGCCCCTTGGGCAAAACAAGTACTTCATCTAATGTCAAAATAAAACCGGATTCTAAACCCGGAAGGATTGATCGATATCGGTTGCCTCGACACTTTGTCCGCTTCCAACGGTGATCATTATTTCCCGACTTCAAGTTTTCTACTTCGTTCAGATCGATTCATAGTACAAATGTGAGAAGTGGCACTGAATCCGAGAATCCATGAAGCGAGAATATACTGATGGCGGAACAATTAGTTTCAAAAACAAAAGTTCCGTGCACGATGCGCCATTAATCTTGGGACAAGTCCTTCGCGGTGGACCAGCTCACCGCATTCAAGGCATTTGTCCGTAGGTTTTGGACCGCCTACCTTTTGAACCTTCGGGCCTTGCCCTTTCCTTTTGCACCCCTTTCTTGGGTTTGTCTTGCTCGTAGGTCTTTTTCTTCTTGTTCTTGGACCTCCTAGGCCCAGAAGAAATCACAAGAGCAGCCTCTCTCGGTTTAGTCTTCATGTTAGACTGCGCCGTCACCAGTTTATTCATTAGCCCAGCTAATGTGCATGTAATTTCATTACAGTTGAAATTCATTACAAACTGCGTGAAAGAGTCAGGGAGAGATTGAAGGATGAGATCAATTTGAAGGGATAAATCCATGTTAAAGTTGAGCACCTCGAGCCTCTCAATCATAGAGATCATCTTGAGGACGTGGTCTCCCACTTTCTCCCCTTCTTTCATCCTAGCACTGAACAACTACTTCGATATCTCATATCTAGCTATCCTATTGTGCTCTCCATAAAGTTCGGTCAAGTGTGCGAGAATCTGCCTAGCAGAAGTCATTTTCTCGTGCGCTCTCTGCAGCTCATTAGTCATTGAGCCCATCATAAAGCCACGGACTAGCACGTCATCCTTGACCCATTTTTCATGGACGTCAATGTCTTCCTGATTACCCCTAGTCCGGATTGGAGTCGGTGGAATGTCCGCCTCCAAGACGTATCCCAGAGACTCCATCGAGTACAATCATCGATTCGCAACGATCAACAAAGTTGGGGCCAGTTAGGAGATTCTTTTCAAGTAGTATTGCAAGTGGGTTTTTAGCCATTTTAGAGAGATTCAATTTCGTTTTCTGCAAAGATTTAGACAAGATTAAATTAATGACTTGTTTAATTATGACCGAGTATATAATTTAAGGGCTTGTATAATTCTTGTCTCGGCTCCCACTAATTTTATCGGAATTATACACTCCCATGTTATAATCCGGAAATCATGGTTAGATCGACTTCTTAGTGGTGATCAAGTTCTTTACAAATTTTAACAGACGCAACCTATCAGGTTTCTTGCCAATTAATTTCTGTAAAGTAGTGTCTAACACCAACCCGTCTAACGGATGATTTGATCTTCTTTTACCCCTAGTCTTCATGCCCTCAACCTATCAGGTTTCTTGGCAATCCAGACTATCTAAGTTGTTGACCATCAACGTCTATCAGTTTGACTATTGAATCTCACGGCAACTGCTCGGGTTTCTAGGGCGAAATTTATCACCAAGAAGGCATCTAATGCACTCAAGAATTTTCAACCTCTACCAAATGTACTACCCCGATAACTCGGAAGCATAGCACACCGGCTCGGGTATCAATTTTCTACGAGTTTGATAGAGGGTAGGAAACCTCGTAACCTTTTTAAACTTAGTCATTTGTAGTCGGGAGAATTTCGTGATTAATGTTACACTTTGCACATTAATTCAATTATACGCGTTTGTTGGTTTGTCAATCATTCAAAATGAAAAGCAGAAACGATAACCTAGTTACTACCAACATATAGCTCATGGACCTAATTCCTAAATCTTGGGCCAAGCGAATGACCCGATAAATAAAAAAGCAGTCTTCGATTCTTCGTCTTCTCGGTCGGTTGTCTTCGGTCTTCTTCATACCCAAAATAATAATTACATCATTGAAAAATTGCATCTATACAAGTTTTTCTAGTAAATATAAATAGGCTCAAAACGGCCTTTACAACCCAATCGAATCGAACAAATCAAAAACTAAGTCCACGAGCTATATCACCATCACATAAGGATTCCATACAACATGTAATGGCAACGAAATTAAACAATTAATATTAATATAAATTAATCTAATTAATCTATAAATTAATCTATACAATTTCTACTATACTAATCGATTAATATAAAGTGGTATTAAAATTAAATAATCAATTAATATATTAATCGATCAATATAAAATTAATCTATTCAATTTTAATGGTATTAATCCAATTAATACTAATAATCGTCATTTTAATTCGTTCGAAGTAATCCGGCAAAATAATATTCACGTTTAATTTATTTCCCTTAACACAAAAATATTCCAAATATTAATTTAGTCAAATTAAAATCCAATTTAAATTTTGGGAAATAATTACAACGAAATATAAACTTAAAACGAGTCCGGACAATCCGGTTTAGGCCCGGCCAGCGGCGATTCAAAATCGGGCCAAAAAAACCGAGTGCTGGTCGAGCCATGCTCGGCGGCTGGCAGTCGATCGGCGGGCATTAGGCGCCTCTCGGCAGTGCGGCAGTATGGCGAGCATGCTCAGCGGCTGACGGCGGCCAGCGATCTTTATCGGCACCGCTGCCGTGACCGTTTCTTCGTTTTTCGGTTCGTTTCCAAAAACGTGATGCTACAACGAACAATTTAAAATCTACGATTATTCCAAACATGATTCTAAATCATAATCATCATCCAAAAGCATTCAAAATGCACAAAAAATCGTATATACGGAAACATTGACCTCGCTCCGATACCACTGTTGGGATTCCGAAAATAAAACGAAATACGCAGCGGAAATAAATACGAATCCCAAACAGGATCGATCAAGTAATGTATATACGAAAATATAACTAAATACGAAGATAAAGAATCATACCCTTGAAGCCTTTGAAATAATTCTTCGTAAAATTGATGATGATCACGAACCTCGTCCCGAACACGAAATCCCTTCGTTCCAAGCACCGAAAGTTCGAAGCCTCTACTTCACACGCGTAGGAAGTTGCCTGGAAAAAATTCGATAGCAATCTGTTCTCCAAGAACACGGCTAGGAATTACTATAGAAATTTATATCTCACTTTTTCTTAAATTTTTTTTCTCAACTCAAAGTTAAAGAAAAAACAAAAAAAAAAATTCTCTCTCTCTCCCTCCTCAAGAACTCACGTCCACCACTTGAAGATGAAGATGATGTGTGTGTGTATGTTTCAAGTCAAGTTTCTCACATTATGAGTTGGTTATACATTAATATATATATATATATAACAACTCATTCATGTAATTATGAGTTGAGAAAGAATCTCAACTTAATAATTTAACATGACAACACAACACAAACACATGCATGGTGATCATGCCATGTGGGGGGGGGCGGCCCATGTAGGAGTTTCCTAGAAAACGAGCCGAGCCACTCGGCTCGTGTATGCCGGGCGTTAAATCAAGCGACTCCGTTAACTACACTCCGTTTATTTACCAATGTATTTATATAAATTAATTAATCCAATTAATTAATTATATCAAACACAAATATATTTCTCTAAGAAATATTATTTATGAATTAAATTAATTACCCGGTAACTTAATTTTAATTCATAAGACCGCTATTTGATTTATCCAATAAATCATAATTAGATATCCAATATCTAATATTAATAGAGAGATTATAAATTCACATTTATCCGTCAACGCTCCTAATACGCGACTCCGTAGGTCCGTTTTAGCCGGCATTGGGAGGAACCAATGAGTGCGGGCAGCACTTAGCCAGCCTAGCGGGCCGCACTGTAAACCCCGACTGAGAACGAATGAAGGGATCATTCCAGAACCATTATGTAGTGAATACTATATACGTATAGACCCTTCATCAGATGTCCCGATCAAGTCTTCGGGTCACGGTAAAGTCAAACCCTACTATTGACTAAACTCTATACATGTGTTAATGCAAATCAAGACCGACTGATTAATAGTGTATCTAATACGACTATATCAGAATGCTTTGGCCAAAGACTTATGATCTTATTTGCCATTAACCGTATAGGACATTCGCCTGCTCACTAACAGGAGATAGAATCCTTTCTTGGCATACAGTAAAGACTGCTACCTGCTCGTATAGTCCGCACTTCGAGGTCGACTCAGCAATTAAGCAAATGAGTCTAACTACTCTAATGACAAACTAAACGTCACATGCACATCTTCTACTGAACCCTCAAGTCAAAGGTCCACGTATACTATCACAACCTTTCGATTCGTCATCGACTCTCCGAGAGTGAATACCGTGTGACTGAATCGAGTATGAGTCGTGTTCGAGTATACTGGCCCCACCAATATACTTATAACTATGCTATCAAGACGTGCACACGTCCTAGTATCAGTTATACAAATCGTATTAAAACTTAATGCCCATTTTAAGTTTATTGACTTGCGAACAATTTACGTAAATAAACTTTAAACACTTCCAGTGCATTTTCTCTTATCCCATAATGAGAATGGAATGTTCGATTTATTTACATGGACTTCACTTCAATGTTTACCAAGTCAAGAATGCAATTGAAATATAATAAACAATGAATGAATCGTATTGCCTTTTTATTAATTATTCCATAATTACAAGTACAATGCCCTTACTCTCTCATCCCCTGAGTGGCATTCGAGGGCATATTCCTAACAAGAGAGACTCATGTTACCCCATACTCCATTCACCCGGGGTATAGCAAGATGTATAAAGATTTGAAGCAATGTTATTGGTGGGGTAATAGGAAACGAGAAGTTGCATAATTCATTTCGAGATGTTTGACCTGTCAGCGGGTTAAGATTGAGCATCAGCGACCAGCAGGTATGCTGAAAGCACTCCCGATTCCCGAATGGAAATGGGAGGACATATCGATGGATTTTATCACTAACTTGCCGAGGAGCCGATATGAATACGATTTGGGTGATTGTGGATCATCTGACCAAATCAGCCCACTTCTTGGAGATTAAAGACACGTGGGGTCCCGAGAGGTTGGCCCAGATGTTCCTTAAAGAAATTATAAGGTTACATGGTACCCCCAAGAGTATCGTATCGGATCGTGATGGGCGGTTCGTGTCATATTTTTGGAAAGCAGTTCATCTTGCGATGGGTACGTAGTTGAGCTTCAGTACGGAATTTCATCCTCAGACCGATGGACAGTCTGAGAGGACTATACAAACTCTAGAAGATATGTTGAGGGCATGTGCTCTCGATTGGAATGACGATTGGGAAGCCCAACTATCTTTGGTGGAATTCACCTAGAATAATAGTTGGCATGCTTCGATTCAGATGGCACCGTATGAAGCATTGTATGGCCGTCGTTGTAGGTCCCCTTTGTGTTGGGACAACCTCTCTGAATCTCTAAGTACGGAACCTGATATGTTGTTAGCAGCTCGTAAGAAGATCACTCTGATTAGGAGTCGTTTGTTAATGGCTCAAAGCTGGCAGAAATCCTATGCATACAATCGTCCACGACCACTTGAGTTCGAGGTTGGTGACCATGTTCTAGTGAAGGTGTCTCCTACTCGAGGTGTTTTTCATTTTGGGAAGAGAGGCAAGCTGAGTCCGAGGTATATTGGACCGTTTGAGATATTGGAACGTGTAGGCGATCTAGCCTATCGACTGCCGTTACCACCAACTTTGAGTCAGATTCATAACGTGTTTCATGTTTCCCAGTTGAGGAAGTATGTTGCTGATCTAAGCCACATACTTCAGTTCTAAGAGATTGAGTTAGCCGATGATCATTCTTACGAGGAACGTCCCATGCAAATACTCGAGAGAAGGAGCAAACAATTGAGGAACAAGACGATTCCCCTACTGAAGGTTCAGTGGTCACGACACGGAGTCGAGGAGGCTACATGGGAGACCGATGATAGCATGCGATAGAGGTATCCCGAGTTGTTTACCCCTTAGTTTCGAGGACGAAACTCCTTTTAAGGGGGGATTATGTAATATCCTACTGTAATTTCTTATTTACTATTGTACTACTCGGATAATTTGAGTATCATTGAATCATGTTACATCTAGTATAATGATTATTGATGTTGAGATGCATCAGGATCGAATTAATTATTATTGTCATTCGTACGGTGCTCGATTATTAGTCGTGTTGTAGATTATTGCATTTTTGGGCTAGGTCTTTAGTGCCTAACGTACACTACTTCCCAGCTTAGCGTGCGCTATTTCTTTGGCCTTACGTACGTAAAGTACTTAAGCTTACGTACATAACGAAGAGAATCTTATCCGATATCAACTTTCGGCATGGGGGGCCATGCAGGATCCAGATATTTGGCCTTTCGAGGCAGCCAAGTCAACGTACATTACGTACGTTATGCTTATGCTATAACGTACGTAATGGAGGAGAGTTTACATACTCTTTTCTGGCAATGTACGTAAGGATGTAGGTGTTTTGAGGCAGCAGCCTCTGGAGGCTTATTATGTACGTAACAAATTATGTGTTAGCGTACGTAAAGGGGATAATGTACGTTAACTGTCTTCGATAATGTACGTAATGGAGGTGCAGTTTATAAAATGACAGGTCTTGTCTTTCATTTTGCACGTTCCAAACTTTATATTTTCTTGAAGTTATCATCCCTCTGCCTCCCTAGATCAATACATTCCTCTTCCATCTTGTCTTTGAGCCTTCCATCTTGGATTGGAACTTATTGATTGGAGGTTTGGAGTGTGTTCTTGAAGTTTTGGTGGTGTTCTTCATTTTCTTGAGTTTGGTTGTCTAAACTCATGTTGATTCCATACTATTGATGATGTTAGTAAGGATTAATTCATATAATATTAGATTAATCAAGTATAACATGATAGTTATTGGAATTATGATCACACTAAAGTGAAGAACATGATAATGTTGTTAGTATTACTTCTTGAATGGTTGAAGAGGTTGTAAAATAACATGGTTGCTATTGATCCTTAGGAAATTATGATAAGAACTCGATGATTAGGGTTTATGAGTATGTTCTTAATGCTAGAAGAGTTCTATGATGTTATAACCATACATTTTAGAGGGTTTAACAAAATTCATTGGGAGACAATGATGAAGTATGAAGAAGACAACTATAGTTTGATATATTCAAGATTAAACCAAATGATGTGATGAACTATGACTGAATAAATCATCATAGTTAAAGGTGGATAATGTTCTTAAGAAGATAGTGATAATTGTGGATGATAATGTCATAATAGATTGAGTAATTGAATTCATTTATGATAATCCTTGTATATTAGATATATGTTGAAGAATCTTAAGAACATGATAATCAGATTGTTAAAGATGAATTAGGTGCATTGAAATTCATTAATAGTCGATAGAATGTTCATTGGGATAGGATGAACTATTCGGGTAGAATTACGGGTGTCGTTTCCTATGAATTGATATCAATATTGTATGAATATGTTGTTGAATGAGTTACGTTTCATTCAAGGCTGCTTGTTCGAGTGAGTATTACTAATCGAGGATACTGTTTGTTCATTCATTTGAACAAGGACTATTCGTCTACGGAACAGAGGCAAGTTATCTTGCTTGGTTATAATGATGATTGAATTCTTGTGTACATTATACATTTCGTGTATATGTAATGCTTTATGAATCTATGATTCATAATGTGGTATTATTCTTGATCGTGCTTACCATTTCGTTGTGGGATTGTATTCTCAAGTTCACTACTTTCATATCTTTGATCTCATTGATCATTGTTGTCATTTCGGTGAGTTCTTGATTTTTGGTTGGTTGTGTGATTCATTGAGTTTCGTTGTTATATTGTATCGTGACATATCTGGAATCATATCTGCGTGCCGATTGGTTATTTGTAGGATTTTTAGTCGGGCGCATATGGTCATGCGTGGATGTTTCCGTATTGGACTGTGCACATGAGATGTAGTTCATGAGGCTAATTAGGTATATTGTCCCACATATATTCTGGATTCCGTATATAGGGTGGACATGTGCACGAGCAAATTTTCGGATCGGGCGTACTGTGATGTCCATCTTGAGCCATACCGATTGGTCATTTATATTCCATGTTTGATTGGTTATGATTGACGTTTTGTGATTGGTTGTTCATAAGCCCGAGGGGTATGTTCAACATTCGATTTGTCTCCTTGAGATCCAGTGTATGTGAATTGTATAACGTCTTGAGAATTATTATCATGTATATCTGACATATGGTTTTGGGCGAAATACTTGTGTTATATTTTAGGTCAAGTCAAAGGCAAGGCACGGGAAGAGCACGGTGACGGCGAAGGGTTTGAAGGATACTAGTTCGGGGGGCCCAAGTCTTTTGTGTCCGGTTATGCTTAAACCGTGTCATATTACTTTCCGCTTCATTTAAACTATTGTCGATTGTACTATTATTTTAAGTTTCCATCCTCATATGGTTTATACTAGTATCTAGATCATGTGTATTCTGAGGCTAATAGTCGTACTATTTGTAGACTCCTAATCGTAGTAATGATTATTGTTTTTTGATTTGGTATCACGATAATGTTATGTTTAAATTGTATTTTGGTATCGCCTGGTGGGTCCTAGTGTGGGGTCCACGATACTATAATGGCCGCCGTATTCGGGGTGTTACAGAACCTTCCTAGAAAGGGTCAGAAGCATGTTGTCTATGTCTGGCCTTTCAAAAAGGTTATAGGTGAGGCTTTATTAATTGCTGCTTATTTGATCAATAGATCTCCTTCTGTGCCATTAAATGGTAATTATCCAGAGGCTGGATGGTCTGGTCGGTCTATTGATTTTTCAATCTTCGTGTATTTGGCTGCTCTGCTTATGTGCGTCAAATAAATGATAAGCTTTAGCCTCGTTCTGAGAGATGTGTGTTCTTGGGATATCCGGAAGGGATAAAAGGCTATAGGGTTTGGCTAAAAGGTCAATCCGGTTTTAAAACTCTTATTAGTCGCGGTGTCGTTTTCAACAAAAATGAATTTCCTTGCCTTTTACCAGATCTGGAAAACCCCCCTGCTCCAAATGAGGTGGAGCTACACATTCCTTAAATAATGCGATAATGTGCGAACTGAAACTGATCTTGATAATCATGATGATGCTAATATGCATGACGAAACTGAGGTACCTGAGGTAGACTTGCATGATTATCATCTAATGAGGGATAGGCCTAAGCGATATGTTAGAAGGCCATCTCATTTGAATGACTATCATATGACTTCGTATGCTTTCAATATGTTTAAATCAATTGATAACTGTAAACCTAAATCATACGATGAAGCTTTGAAATCTGAGAACTCTGGCTTAACGCAATGAATGAAGAAATGACTTCATTGCACCCAAATGAAACTTGGGCTCTTGTGCCAAAATCAGCTAATTGTTCTGTTGTTGACTGTAAATGGCTTTTCAAAGTAAAGAATGAAAATGATTCGGGCAGATTCAAAGCAAGACTCATTGCTAAGGGTTTCACTCAGAAAGAAGGTATTGATTATACTGAAATCATTGCTCTTGTTGTACAATTCACTACTGTGCGAATAATGCTTGCTCTAGTTGCGCAATTTAATTGGGAATTAAAATAGTTAGATGTTAAAACTGCTTTTTTGCATGGTGAACTTGAAGAAAAGATTTTTATGAGTCAACATGAAGGCTTTGTTTATCCTAAGCATCCTAAATATATTTATTTGCTTAAAAATCTCTTTATTGTTTAAAACAATCACCTAGACAGTGGAATAAAAAAATTGATGAATACATGCTCTCTTTTAAAGTTATTAGGAGTAATTATGACCATTGCTTGTATTTCAAAAATGATTCTAAAATTCCTATTTTCTTGCTCATATATATTGATGATATGCTCTTAGTGAGTCTGTGTGTGAAAATAGTAGATTATGTCATTAAATGCTTGAGTGCTAAAATGGACATGAAACATCTAGGGGATGCTAAACAAATTATTGGAATGAATATCCATCGTGATATAAAGAGTTCCATCTGTAATATCCGCAATTTTCGATTTTCGGTAAATTTCTTTTTTCGACCGGAGTCCGTTTTGACGGCTCGCTCATGACCGTTTCGTCATTCTGAGAATGATTAATTCTACACTTTTTGTCATCCGAGTTCGTTTCGGTGTTGTTTTGTTGAGTTCTGTGGTTTTTAGCGATTTTTCCGCATTTGAGTTCGATTCTTGCGAATCTCGTCAAGCTATTGTTTGAGTTTCCCGCAAGTCCGTTTAACTTTGTTAGACGTGTTGTGAACTTCGGTTTGGTTATTCGATCACGTATCGTGATTTCCGGGCGTTTTGGGCCATTTTGTAATTTCTTGAAAATTACGGGTATCCATATCTCAGATTTGTCGTCTTGACCCTTTTCTTGGTCGCGTATGATTAATTATTGCATTACGTTTTCATCTCGAGTCGTTGACGTCCCGCGAACTTTTCGTCGTGTCCGTGCGTGCGTTTCGAAATCGAGGCGTCGGGTCGTGGCGAGCAGTGGCAGACGCCGAGGACGGGCCGGGCCGACGAGTGCCGACATCGCCGCAGCACGGCAGAAACCGGCGAGCGCACGCCACGGCCGGAGGCAGCGCGCTTAGCTCGGCAGTGTAGCGCACGCCTGTCGAGTCGGCAACAGACGCACGGACGAGTTGTCGATCCAGTGACTCTTTGGGCCAAGTCGGCGCAAGCAGCTTCCGACCGTAGCGCACGCTAGCGGAGTCGGGCGGTCGAGTCACGGCCGGGCAGATTTGGTCGGTGGTGCCGGTCGTGCGGGCCATGGCCGAGTGTGCTCGGCCGATGCCGCCGATAGCGCACGCTAGTCGGAAGGCTAGCGCACGCTAGTTCCGGCCCAAAGATAAAAATGATGACAAATGACTTTCTCCGTCATTTTTCATTTCATTTCTCTTCGGTCATGGGCCGGGGTTTCGGAGGAGACGAAACCATGTTGTTGAACAACAAATCCATGAAGTTCTTGAGGTTATATCGTTGATCAATCATCCTATAACATCCTTCGATCCAAATAATCAAGGTTAGATCTTTAGAACCCTACTTTTGGGTAGATTTGGGGATTTTCGCTTTTGTCCGATTCGTTCGCTTTTGTCGATTAATTCATGATGAATATGATTAATCTTGGTGATATTCTTAGTTTCCCTACGGATTCATTTTATATTTCGTTATTTTAACGTAATCGAGAGGGTTTGGTTGTGTTAAGCCCTCGATGTTGTTTATATACGAATATACAATAATCGTATGAGTTATTTCGGGTGTATTCTAATTCCATATTCATTTAGAAATGGTTGTGATTGTATTCTTCGAATCGTTAGGTTCGGTTTCATTGGTTCCTAGCGTTCGTCGGCGACTTTCCTTTCCGTTCGTTGCGTCAATAATTCAAGGCAAGTATTTTTGGAAACCTTTAAGCTTAACATGAAATGGTGATGTATATTACTTGTGTGTAACTCACCTCGTGTTGGCTGACGGGGTCAAGGAGGGAAATCTATGCCGCGCCTGGATTTCACGAGTTTGTTTAGCTAGCTTGATGCGGGAGGGTCCTTAGAGGCCTCGTGCGGGAATCTATGATATTACTCTGTTCCCAAGGCGATGCATGTGCGTGTTTTGTTTTGTAATGTAGCCGGTGCGGGAGGGTCCTTAGAGGCCTCGTGCGGGAATCTATGATATTACTCGTTCCCAAGGCAAATTATTTGACTGTTTGTTTAGGAAAAGACATGTCTTGTTTTGGTTTTCGAAATGATATTGGTGCATGTGCTATGAAATGTGTAAGCGATTGGTTTGCCTTGAATACTTGTACTAGCGTAATTGCTAACCCCTTTGGGGACCCGTTGTCGGGAAATTCTTGTTATGGATTTCGTGTTATGTTCATTGAGACGAGCGGCAGGGATGGTACGAGGATGTTGGCCAAGGTTGTTGACATGTGCAATTGAGTCTTGTTATTTCCTACTGTCTCTTTTGATGTGGATGTTTTCCAAATTGTAAACTTATAGATTGTACTCGCGAGTACTTAGGCTTTTCTTTTCGGATTGTGTTTGGACTTCGTTGGAGTTACTGTATTTGTCGGTTGATGTTTATTATGCCGGTTGTACCGGACGTGTTGTTTTATGTTCTTGTTGTTAATAGTTGTTTCCTTGCTAACCGAGATGGTTAGTCAAGTGGTGTTTTATTGTGTTAGCCTGGTGGGTCCCATGTAGGGGTCCACGGCGCTGTAATACACCTCGAATATCTTGGGGGTGTTACAGAAAATGGTATCAGAGCTCTAGGTTTATGGATACCTAGGCTTGTTGGTTATTTGGGTCTAGTTGTGTTTTGTTTTGCACATTGTCACACCGCTGCCGGCATCTCAGTACATCCAGTGCTCGTAAGTTTTCCTTACTCAATTCTCTTGTTTTCTCGTATTGAAATTCCGCTTCTCGAACTGTGATTGCCTCTCTCGTACTTATCGTCGAGTTGTTTCTCGATCCATCCGGTTGTGTACTTTTGATTCTAGTATTGCGCAGTCCTTTATCTCTCTGGAGTATGTGCGCCGTTCTGGGCTTGATCGTTTGTCGTTTTGCGAGCCTTCCATCGCTAAACTTCCTAGCATTGGTGGGATCGTTGGTGATCGAAAGATCCGAGTTTTGCTCCGTGGTATATTGTGAGAGGGCTTGACTCTCTAGTCTTTTGCTGTGTGATGGAATCTGCGTTTGGTAATTGCGATATACTAAATGTATGTTGAGCCGAATGTACCGATGAGTTGGACACCGTAGGGTGCAGTATGATGTAGTAGTTTTAAACATTGATATGTTCCGGTATAGGTATTGATGGCAGAGTTGTTGAGAAACTCACATAGCTGGTTTCGACATACGTCCAAATCGGTGATCTTTGGTTACGCTGTCAAACTCGAAGAGATAGTTTGACATATGATTGGAATTAGTATTCCCGAGTTGCGCTTATTGAACTGGTGATTTTTGGATGCCGTATATGCGTGTGTTCGGAAATTGTTGGTACTTGGCTAGTTATTGTTATTTACAACCAATGTGTTTCTATTAATAATAATACATGCGGCGTGCATGCTTGAAAATTTCTTAGACTTGATCGTATTGTGGATTTTTGAAAGTGACATGAATTTGGGCGAGCCAGCCTTGTATTTTCAAATAAAACTTGCGTCGTATTTAAAGGTCGTGTTTCAAAGTGTTTGGGACATTTTATAAAATGCTACCGCTGTTAAGCCCTTGTCGTGTTTGAAAGGGGTCTTGAAAACGATTTTTTTTAACTTATCGGTTTTATTTTCGAATAACTAAAGTATACGATTTTAAAATCAGATTAGCCTGGGGAAACCTAGGCTGTCGAGTCAAGTTGTGTTTGTTGAGTTTCGTCTCGTCGGATTTTGTCTGACTTAGTCGCATCGCGACGCGTCGTTTGAGATCATTGGTCGTGATTAGTATCGAGGGGTGGTCGTCACTTACGTGCGACCTATGGATGTAAAACTCCCTTCCTTGTGTTGTGCCTCGTGTGACACGAGTTATTTGTATGATTAGTCGATTGAATGATGGAATCCTTCTGTGGATTTTGATTTCACGATATGTGTTTATTAGACTCTCGTATTTGGTTTATACGAGGAGTGTCGTCTCTGCTGATGTATTTTCGTACCGTATTTTATCCGCTGCGTGAGTTCTTTCAAACGGCTTTCGGTATTTTGCAAACTGAGTTTTATTTCGTAAAACCGATTCCTTGAATCAAGTTTTGGCATTTTTGCCTTGAATATTTCATGATGGTTTGACAAATGATTTTGTGAGCTTTGGAAAAATATTACCGTCATTGGTCTTTTTAGCATTTTCGAAATGACATGGGAAATTGTACTTAGCTTGGTAAATCCTTGTGAGAAAGGTTTACGGCATGTAATTTTTCTGGTGTGTTCTGTTGTTGTCTCTGTGGGTCGTTAGCGCACGCTAACACTTGGGGTTAGCGCACGCTAACAGTGTATTTTTGGTCAGGAGTTTTGTTTGGTGCCGTGATAGCGCACGCTAACCTTAATGATTAGCGCACGCTAATTGTGTCCAGTATAAATACTGGACACCAGTCTAGAGGTTGCATTTTTCTTCATTTCTTCTCCTTCCTCCATGAGTTTGAGACGTAGCGACTCGGTTTCGCATCTGGGCTGATTTTTCTTCCACCCAAAGGTGTTTTGGAGTATCCTAGATGATTTTTAACATCATCTAATCCATTGTTCTTCGCCGAATCTAGGTATTTTCTTGAATCCGTAGAGTTGACTTTTTGGAGTTTTGTTCTTGATATCGTTTTCCATCCAGTTTTGATAAACCGATTGTTGTTTTAACGATGTTGTTGAACATATCCTGAGGATTGTATATCATTGTCGTAATTTTGAGCGATTTGATGCGTGTGATATGATGTGTTTAAGTAAATGTTGATACGTGCGATTTTGGGCATTCTGGCCTATTGTACTTCTGAAAAACCTTGAGTATCTTAGAAAATAAACCTCGAGACGTACCTTTAAAATAAATTATTTTCTCACAGTGCTCTCAAGATGCCTACTAGTGTCACGCTATGTTTCAAAATTATTCTACTTTGAGGATCAAAATATTTTGAAATATTTCTAATGATTTAGAAATGCATTCGCTTAGACCCGAAGGTCGAATATAGCTGACAAGTTTTAATTTAACGAAAGGTGTCTTCATTTCTTTTTTTTTCAAACGCAAGATGATTTTTTTTTAGTCTCGATGACGATGTTTGTACTACTTTTTGATATATGATACTCAAGATCAACTGGTGCTTGCAAGTTATTTTCAAAAGATGGTTTTCGTTTTCACAACCTATCATTCCTATTTGTGGTCCGGGAACATATGTGTGTGATGTTCGTGCTCTCGTTAGGGTGTTAACCCCGAGTTGTTGTTGAATTGGTGGTGTGAGCGTTGAGTCGTTCGCCACACAGTTGTCGTGGTAGCCTCTGCGAGGGGTGTGATATTGGTATTGGATGTTGTCGCCTCGTGGCGGTTTATGCTTTATCGCATATATGCGAGCTGTTAGAGATCGGATTGGTATGATTGTGTGCATCGGTGATTGTTCCACGTTGTGTCGGTTGCTTGTTGTATTGTTACCTTGGTTCCGTTGTGGTGAGTTTCGGGGGCGAGGTCAAAAGTAATACCCGTACTATTTTGACTTCTATATCTTCTCTTTCTCCAGTCTATCGATTCGCTCGTGTTCATTGATACCTTATGAACTTGTTCTGTACCTTGGTTTCATCGTTCGAGCGAGCTGTAATCTGGTTTTGAGTCGATCTGGTTATCGCTGTGACCTTCCGAATTCGGTGCGATTATTGTAAACCTTGTTCGGAAGTAACATCTTTTGGTTCTAATAGTTCTTTTATTCGAAGTGGATCGGAATTTTAACTTCTGTACTTTTGGCTCTATCAACTCATTTATGCTCGTTAACATTCTGAACTTTCCCTATCCCTTGCTTTTGTTGATCGAACGAGGGTGGTATTGTTTCGGAATAACTCGTTTGTCGTTGTGGCTCTTCAATCGCTATTCCCTTTCCTGTGGATATTGTGGGAATGCACGTCTTGCTGTTCTCACCAGGTCATCCTGGGAGTTGTCGTTTGAATATTATTATCCTACGTGTTTCGGACATGATTGTTCGATTCTTGTTGTCTCAATCGTTTGTTTGTTCGGTTTTTGTTCTCGTTTCGCGATTGTTGAGCGTTCAGGCTCCTTCGTAATTCCCTTAAGTTCGGGAAATTAGTCTCGTTTTCGATCTTCCAACCCTTGGGCGGTAGAATTCCGTATTTGTTCAGCGTTGACTCGCGTTTTGGATTGATGAACCGTTGGGTTGGTCAATCGTATTGATTTTCGTTCGTTGAGTTTTGTGATTGTTCGGATAATCGACTCGATTGTATTGTCTATTTGATGACGCTTGTCACTCGTTGATTTTATTATGTCTCTACCGGTGACGTTGTGTTAGTCGCCCTAGAGCGTATTTTCTCGCCGTATGTCTCTTTGCGTTCCTTGCAGCGTTTCGCCGTCGGGCGCGAGTCTTCGGTTTTTGTGTATCTCGTCGAGTTTTTCTGGCAAGGGATATTGCTTCTCCCTACTTGTTCTAAGTTTCGGGACGGAACTTCTTTTAAGGAGGGTAGAATGTAATATCCGCAATTTTCGATTTTCGGTAAATTTCTTTTTCGACCGGAGTCCGTTTTGACGGCTCGCTCATGACCGTTTCGTCATTCTGAGAATGATTAATTCTACACTTTTTGTCATCCGAGTTCGTTTCGGTGTTGTTTTGTTGAGTTCTGTGGTTTTTAGCGACTTTTCCGCATTTGAGTTCGATTCTTGCGAATCTCGTCAAAGCTATTGTTTGAGTTTCCGCAAGTCCGTTTAACTTTGTTAGATGTGTTGTGAACTTCGGTTTGGTTATTCGATCACGTATCGTGATTTAGGCGTTTTGGGCCATTTTGTAATTTCTTGAAAATTACGGGTATCCATATCTGTATTTGTCGTCTTGACCCTTTTCTTGGTCGCGTATGATTAATTATTGCATTACGTTTTCATCTCGAGTCGTTGACGTCGTCCGCGAACTTTTCGTCGTGTCCGTTCCGTGCATTTTCTAAATCGAGGCGTCGGGTCGTGGCGGCCGAAATGGCCGGACGGGTGCGGGATCGCCGGACGAGTCTTGGACACCGCCGAGCAGCACGGCAGAACCGGCGTAGCGCACGCCACTGGCCGGAGGCCGCGCGCTAGCTCAGCGATGTAGCGCACGCCGGCCGAGTCGACAAGCACGGACGAGTTGTCGATCCGGTGACTCTTGGGCCAGTGCCAGCGCGCGAGCTTCGGCCGTAGCGCACGCTAGCGGGAGTCGGGCGGTCGAGTCACGGCCGTGATTTGGTCGGTGGTGCGGTCGTGCGGGCCATGGCGAGTGTGCTCGGCCGTCTTGGCGATAAGCGCCGCTTCGTAGGAAAGGCTAGCGCACGCTAGTTCCGCCCGATATAAAAATGAGACGGCTGACTTTCTCGTCATTTTCATTTCATTTCTCTTCGGTCCTTGGTGAGGTTTCGGAGGAGACGAAACCATGTTGTTGAACAACAAATCCATGAAGTTCTTGAGGTTATATCGTTGATCAATCATCCTATAACATCCTTCGATCCAGCGAATCAAGGTTAGATCTTTAGAACCCTACTTTTGGGTAGATTTGGGGATTTTCGCGTTTTTGTCCGATTCGTTCCGTTTTGTCGATTAATTCATGATGAATATGATTAATCTTGTTGATATTCTTAGTTTCCCTACGGATTCATGGTATATTTCGTGATTTTTACGGAATCGAGAGGGTTTGGTTGTGGTCCGCCCTCGTTGTTGTTTATATACGAATATACATGAATCGTAGGCGGGTTTTCGGGTGTATTCCAATTCCATATTCATTTAGAAATGGTTGTGATTGTATTCTTCGAATCGTTAGGTTCGGTTTCATTGGTTCTTAGCGTTCGTCGGCGACTTTCCTTTCCGTTCGTTGCGTCGTCAATAATTCAAGGCAAGTATTTTTGGAAACCTTTAAGCTTAACATGAAATGGTGATGTATATTACTTGTGTGTAACTCACCTCGTGTTGGCCGACGGGGTCAAGGAGGGAAATCTATCTTTGCCTGGATTTCACGAGTTTGTTTAGCTAGCTTGATGCGGAGGGTCCTTAGAGGCCTCGTGCGGGAATCTATGATATTACTCTGTTCCCAAGGCGATGCATGTGCGTGTTTTGTTTTGTAATGTAGCCGGTGCGGGAGGGTCCTTAGAGGCCTCGTGCGGGAATCTATGATATTACACTGTTCCCAAGGCAAATTATTCGACTGTTTGTATCCGGAAAAGACATGGCTTGTTTTGGTATTCGAAAGGATATTTGTGCATATACTATGAAATGTGTAAGAGATTGGTTTGCCTAGAATACTAGTACTAGCGTAATTGCTAACCCCTATGGGGACCCGATGTCGGGGAAATTCTTGTTATGGATTTGAGGTTATGTTCTGCCAGTCGAGCGGGCGCTGGGATGGTACGAGGATGTTGGCCAAGGTTGTTGACATGTGCAATTGAGTCTTGTTATTTCCTACTGTCTCTTTTGATGTGGATGTTTTCCAAATTGTAAACTTATAGATTGTACTCGCGAGTACTTAGGCTTTTCTTTTCGGATTGTGTTTGGACTTCGTTGGAGTTACTGTATTTGTCGGTTGATGTTTATTATGCCGGTTGTACCGGACGTGTTGTTTTATGTTCTTGTTGTTAATAGTTGTTTCCTTGCTAACCGAGATGGTTAGTCAAGTGGTGTTTTATTGTGTTAGCCTGGTGGGTCCCATGTAGGGGTCCACGGCGCTGTAATACACCTCGAATATCTTGGGGGTGTTACACCATCATTATATTAAATCAAGATACCTACGTGTAGAAAATTCTATCCAAATTTTCCATGTTTGATTCTAAAACTACGAGGGTGCCGTTAGCCGGTCATTTCCTGCTTAGTAAAGACCAGTCCCCTAAAACTGATGATGATATTAAGTATATGAAAAATGTACCTTACTCAAATGTTATTGGCTTGGTTATGTACCTAATGGTCAGCACAAGACCTGACGTAGCATATGATGTAAGTTGCCTTAGCCGATACATGGCTAACCCAAGGATCTATCATTGGAAAGCCGTCAAATGGCTATTGATGTACTTGAATGGCTCAACGAGGTATGGTCTAAAATTCTCTCGACATCCTCAAGGTGTAAAAGTGATAGGATATGTTGATTCTAATTATGTTGCAAATCAAATAATCGTAAGTCCACGGCCTCTTATGTGTTTACTCTGTGTGGAGCACCTATTAGTTGGAAATCTCAATTGCAACTCGTTGTTTCCTTGTCGACCATTGAATCTGAGTATGTTGCAATTACAGAAGCTTTAAAAGAATCTATTTGATTAAAAGGATTTTTATCTGAAATTTGTTTTCTAAAAGATAAAGTCGAGGTTTTTTCGGATAGTCAATCCGGTATGCAACTATGCCAAAATCCTATTTTTCATGATAAACTAACTTTCATTTTATTCGAGACGTTGCTAAACAAATGATCTATCTTGAAAAATAACCTTCTCAATTTAATCCTTCGGATATGGGTACTAAGTGTCTGTCCGTTGAAAAATTTAATCTTGTTTGAAGAGCTGATCTTCGATTCATTAGAATAAACTTTTAAAGTTTGTCTTTATTAGTGGATCTCTTTGTGATTTAGTTTTCTTTGTGACTATTTTACCATATTTACTTTGAGTGTAAGTGCAGGTAATCCCGGAACTAGGTGATGATGAGTTTTCTCCAAAACCCGAAAATGCAATTTGACTGGTTGGTCCAAAAAGGTGGAGAAATGTTATATTTTTGGTCCAAACCAGGCCCAATTTATATCTCCACTTACTAGGCCCATACTTATTACATGACCCGGCCCAGCCCATGGCAGCCCTTCCATCTGAAGCCGTCCGATCGAGATGTATTTTATACTCCCTCATCTGGACCATCCGTTCCCTCCCTTATAAACACTTTTAACCCTACATCCCTTATTTCATCCGCCTCCCTCATTCTTCTCTTCCCTTCTTCTGGGATCTTCACCCTCCTCTCGGTCAAACCCTCCAACCACCGCTCACCCGATTTTCTTCCCATAATCTCTGACTTCTACAATGGAATCTCGTGACACTTTCAGTGACTGATTACATCTACTTGTGTATAAAAGGGCGTGGCCCTTATTGATGAGGAGTATGGGAAACAGACGGGAGAAACAACCTAAATGAATCGAGTGAAAGAAGCTTTCTTATTCTTCTTTGTGTGAGCCGTGAGTAAGAGAGGTACGGGTTCATGTGTTTCTGGGTTGTTCGAAGGTGCTACCGGGCTTTGTGGCTGGTCGACGTTGGATCGGTGTTCTTCCTCTGTGGAGATGTGATATTTGATGTCAAGTTTGCTAGGGTTTCGGAGATCTAAGTCGCTATATCTTGTTCCAAAAAGGGGCGGTTTCTTGATTCTTTTTTATTACAGATTATTTGTTGTTCTTCGTGAATATTGCTCATTTAATTTGTTTTATATATATTAGTTATATATATTGATACATATATAATATATATGATCTGCTGAATATTGTGTTTATACATATATTATATATTATATATATCAGTCATATATTAATATAATATGTATATATATAAACGATCTGTTATTATTATTAATATTATATACATTATTAATATATAATCTGGATCAGTTCTTTTTTCTGAACTGTTGTGCCTTGTTGAATGGCTTGTCAGTCATATTTTTTATGGACTTGAGTGGCTTGTCTAGTGTTGATTGGATTACCGGCCGGAAAAGATTTGTTCTCTGTCTGGTTAAATTTCCTACCAATTTTAATTTAATGTCGGTGTGTTAAAATTAGCCTGTAATCTTTAAACCCTTCCCCATAATATTCAATTATGTAGTAGTTATATTCGTTAATCTGTATTGTACTATTGATCCTTGTGTACGACTCGATACCTAACAGAGTACTTGTGGAAGAAGAAGAGGGGTGTTTGTTTGGGAAGAAGCAGCAAAAAGATTAGGATTGAGACCGTGTGAATAAAGAAGATATAATCATTATATGTGACATTATTGCTATGGGTAAACTTGTAGAATCGAATAATGAACCAAACTTCTTTATCAAATTTCTATACATTTACACACCACATGCTACCATTAGGAGTACGTCGAAGAAATTTGTGAAGGGTAGGAATATACCCTAATAAGCAGCAGTGATGCTAACTTAGCCGGTGAAACTGCTAGTAGAATAGACAAAGCTAGAATGAGCAGTGATAATTATGTTCTTGGCCAAAAATGTTCTTTCAAACATGCATGGAGCATAAATGGTAAAGGAATTAAAGGAAAGACTTGAGGAGTTATACGAGACAAAGGGCATCTCAAATCTAGTGTATCTGAAAGAGCAGTCCCATATAGTGCGAATGAATGGAGATACTACTATTTCATATATAAGTGTTCTCAATGGCATTGTTTCTGAACTTAAATGTATTGGAGTTCTGATTAATACTAAGGATTATGCCTTGAGACTCATCTGGTCTCTTCCACATTCATATAAGCACATGAAGCGGATATTACTCCTTGGGAAGAAGAAAATATTTTTCTGAGAGATTATAAAGTAAGTTTGTTTCTGGAGAGGGGGCGATTGGTGTAACACCCTCGAGATATTTGAAGTATGTCACAGCACTGTGAATCCCTACTTGGAATCCACCAGGACATTTAACCAACATAACACACATCAACCCTTAGATCGAGGAAAAACAACACGTCATCAATGATGAAAACACAATCACTCACCCAGTTCAACTGATAAATACTCCAAATAAATACATCATGACTCAAAATATATAAAATCCCAAAATATCAAACTTAGTAATATCCCTAAAGTACTCGAGTATTGTCTATACAAAAGAAAGTACGACAAGACATATGGAAATGAAAGAAAGGTAAATGACTCTCTAGCACAGTATCACGTTTGGCCCTCATCGTCGTAATATCCCGATCCTCGCTCGTCCACACGCTCATAAGTTGAAATTCATAAAATGAATTTCCTCGAATGGGGTTATCTTTGAATCAGCAGTGCAAGTAAATACACATGAACCACTATAACTTACACATTCAAGTGCATGCACGAAGTTTTGAAAGTCAAGATAATGATTTCTGGAAATGAAATTATCTAAAATATCATGGACCAGGATGGAGGTCACTAATCCCCCTGAGCCCCCATCGAACCCTTTCGGAGTGGTTGACACAACAGTTTGTGAGCCATGCTAGAGGTTACTGGCTCCTCCGAGGCCCTATCGATCCCTCCCAGAGTGAACATAAACACATATACGTCATACATGCATTACTTTTCATGCTAAATATGTAGGTTTATAGGAAAAACTTGCCTTTGGGACATGGTAAAAGGCTACAAGAAGAAAAAACGCCCACGGTTGACACGAACTGAAAACTATGGACCTAAATGATCCGTAAAGCAACTATTAACATCAACACAAATGGACTCGAAACTGGACTCTAATCGACAATTCAACATGTAGAGGGTGGATCACCACCACCCCTCTCGATTTTCACAAAAATATAGAAAGTACACCATGAATACGTAGGAGAAACATGTACTCGGGATAGATAATTTATAACCAACAAGATTCACTGAACAACTCAGACTGAAATAAGTGAAATAGCAAAAACCCTCAAAATCTCAAAATTAGGATTCTGGAAGATTCACCTCAAATCAGAAGTAAAAGGAAGATTCTTGATGTTAATTCACATAATTAACTTGAAGACGATGATAGATGTGTTTTCTTGAAGTTTCAAAGTGAAGAAATGGCCCAGCTCTCTATTTTCGTCGTGTGAAGAGAAGAAAAGATGCTGAAAATCTGCATTTTGAACTGCTCGTTGGACTTATATATGTCCTAACGCGTCGATTCGAGAAATGTGACAAAGCACTTATGAAGAGTTCCCAACAATGAGTCTAAGTGCTCACCAAACATGCATTCTGCTCACTATAAGGTTGTAATACCCAAGATTTTTGGTTTGGGTTGTCTGGAATTATTTGTCGTTTTGTGTTTACTATTCCTTGATTTGATGAATATTTCTTCGTTGACTATGTATATTGAGACTGTGTTGTCGTATTTGGACTTTAATATGAATTCGCTGGAGTTAGTTTATGTGATGATGTGTTCATGTATAACTACGAGAATAACAACCAAATAATGACGGAAAGTACACCCAATACTCGGAGGAAACTCATAGAAACATTTAATCGAACATTAATGTCAATATTTTCGAAGAACACTCAAATCGTCAATCGAGTTAAACAAACTTGAAATATGGATATACAATCCATAGAACACGATTAACAATATCATATAACACTAACTGATTCATCAATAGAAACATAATAACTACGAGAATATAACCCGGTTACACTAACTTGAAATAGGGTTATTATGTTGTACATGTGAATCGTCGATCTTAGGGTTTACTCTTGAATTCAATTCTAACCCAATTTTGATGAATCAGTTAGTGTTATATGATATTGTTAATCGTGTTCTATGGATTGTATATCCATATTTCAAGTTTGTTTAACTCGATTGACGATTTGAGTGTTCTTCGAAAATATTGACATTAATGTTCGATTAAATGTTTCTATGAGTTTCCTCCGAGTATTGGGTGTACTTTCCGTCATTATTTGGTTGTTATTCTCGTAGTTATTATGTTGTTTTTGTTTTATAATAGAAGTTGTAGGTTTCGGGGCTTTATGGTCGGGTCGTGTTCATCGGAATATTCTCGTATTGATTCTGAGGCAAGTATCTTGCATATACAATTGTATCATGTAAATGGAAGTTATATGTTAGGTTGTGATGATTATTTTACCTTCTTGAACGTAGTTCGTGTGAATTGGTTAAGAATTATTGGTCATGAATGATTGTGGTGTTTATGTTAATATAGAATGTTCGTCGTTGTGGAATTATGTTGGTTGTGATAATAAGTATTGGTTCGATTATACGCTTGGATGTGTATTATGTTGTGTGTTGATCATTAGATATGTTGACTATGAATTAATCATGATGATGGTTGAAATGTCGATGTTGCGCTATGTGTGTTGGTTGTGTGAAGTTCGTGATGATCGATGTAATGATTTACCGTGTACTTTGTGGGTGAATCAAGGTGAATTGTGTGATGTGTTGTTAAGTTCACTCGTATGGGTTCGACGGGGCCTACGAGGATTCATGGCAAGGGATCATGGGATCGAAACTTAGTATGAGGTCTTGAGGTCCAATCGTGCGGATCTGAAGTGGCGTACAATGACACATAGCAAGGGATCGTAGGGTCAGGACACGGTACGTCCAACCGTGTGGGCTCGATGGGGCCTGTGGTGACTCGTGGCAAGGGATCACGCAGTCGGGACTGGTTGTTATGATTGTTGTGTTGGCTCAATCTGTGTGGGTTGTTGAACCTACGGAGATATGTGGCAAGGGATCACGTGGTAACGAGCATGATTGATGTTGATGTACTATTTGACTCAATCCGTGTGGGTTGTTGAACCTACGGAGACACATGGCAAGGGATCACGAGGCCATGAGCAGGTTTTGATGAATAAAGTTTTTGAAAAGGAAGTTTTATGAAAATGAATGTTGGGTCGAGACCCAAACAAATTGTGGAAATGTTCTCCGTGTTGTAAACTATTGAGACGTGAAATGAGATTTGGGCTAAGACCCTAATGTTTTCGAAAATAGTTTTTATAACTTAGAACTCGAGGTCCTAAAGGCTTTGTGTTTCTAAAATTCCCGAGATTGTGATTTTATTTTCAAATGCTTCATTGCTTGAGTTCTAATTACTAAAACCGCTCGGGAATACTTGGTGGATGGTTGTCGTATTTGATTCATGATTGATGTTTGCTTGCTATATTTTGTATGGTTATGATACTTATACTAGCAAACTCGATTTGCTAACCCCTTAAATGGTGGAAATGCATTTCATGCATTTCAGGTTGCCTGGTTTGAGGGAGCAGTCACATGATCGACATGGAAGATAATGGACCGCGATACTAATCAAGAACTAAAAAGTTCAGTCCGATGTCATTGTACTGTTGAGTTGTATTTAGTCTTCCACTGTATTGTATTATGACCCCTGTGTGGGTAAGTTTTGTATGGAGTTCATTTTGGTTTGATTTAGTCGTGTGACCTCGTCGGTCAGTGTATGATAAATATTTGACCTTGTTAGTCCGCGTCATTATATAGTTTAATCCCGACCAGTCAAACATTGATTGTCTTGTGGTGTTCAGTCTGGTAGAACCTTGTGGGAAAGGGGTCTACGGCGTGTGATATTCCCGATTTATTTTCTGGGGGTGTTACAAAGGTATGCGAAAACAAATACGAAAACAAATGGCAAAACTTTAGAAAATTACAAAACTACCCAAACATCTAAAAATCACAATTCAAGATCGAACAACAACACCAAAGTTCACAACACGTCTAAATATATTAAATGAACTTGTAGAGACAACGAACGAAAGTTTCGAACAAGATTTACAAGAATCGAACTCAAACGCGAAAGTCATATCAATACACAGATTCGTTAAAAATAATTTCAAAACTCGTTTAAATGACAAAAAGCGCGGAACATGATAGTTTCAAAATATAGAAACGATTACAAGCGAGTCACCACAAATGGAAAGGCACCAGAAATAGAAATTACAAAAAACAAAAAATCTCAGGTATTACACTTGGTGGGAGGAAGAGTCACATGAAAGTTTCGTAATGGTAGTTCATGATTTGAAGAATACGAACCTTTAAAATCAAAGTTCGTTGGGAATATGGGCAAACTAACCACATCAAGAGAAATTATAAAAATGGAGTACGTAAGCAGACCAATGCGAATAATGTAGCTAATATTGTCTTTGATATTGATGTCCTCTGAAAGAAGGACATGTATATTCTTATGACATGTTTTGTCCCGAAGTTTTCATGATAAAGGATATATAATGCTAGCGGGAACATTTTGCATATGAGCATTGACTGGCATCGATGCAAAAAGTGGGGTGGAATTTGTATCGATGGCCGTGGGACTTGCATAATATTTCAACATGTGCAAAATAAAAATACTTGGGATAGTTGATTATTAGTGACTCTACTTCTATGGTAGAGCATGACTGCATTGCAGTGATAGCGAAAGCAATCAATGATCTTCGACAAGGTGATGTGTTGTGGGGAAAAGTCACGAAGTGTAGTTTGTCGAGTTTTGGGACGTTATCCCACCTTGAAAAGACAAAGAAATAAGGGTCATGTCTTTGGTTATAAAAGAAAGGTCATGACTTTGGTTCGATGTGCACCATTCAAAAGCTTGTCAAACAACTTTTGCCTCTAGATAAATTTCTCTCTTGTTTTAGAATTAATAGAACTCTTAGTATGCTCCGTATTTGCAGCTTGGGTTGAGCCTCCACATCAAAAAAAATATTCATTAAGAATATCTTATATACTAAAAGGTTAAGTTGTCTTATAAATGCAAAGTGCTCACAATAAATGTTTCATGAATTGAAAGTAAAATGTGAAAGGTTCATGTGTTAGTACATTGATTTAATAGTCATGCATAAAGGTAAGTACATAGGAATCGTGCACAAAAGTCTCAAAGAATACAAACCAAAAATGCCATGAATGCATAAATTAAACACACCAATTAGTGGTTAGTCTTTTTACCTTCCCGTCCATGAGTTACAAATATTTTATCAACTATATAATGTGTCAAAAATCACACACAACAAACCACAACTTCCTTCACACCGCGTGCACATTGGGCTACAACTTATTATGGTGGTAAAGTAAGCATCATATCGTCTTACTTATTTAGCATATTGATTTATATTATTTTATGTAAATTTCACGTGTGTTTTTTGTGTGTAACAATGTAGGACATAAAGATGGTAGCTTAGGAGATTTGGTAGTAACATCATCTTTTCTAATGGTTTAAGAGATCCTACACATCGTTGTCTTATCAATTAAGTGGAACATGCACGAACATTTTTACTTTGATCGAAAATGCAATATATTGATTAACTGTATTTAAGTTACTAACGATCAACTATATCTATTTTTTTGTAGCGCATCAAGAAGCATTAAAGAAAGAGATCGAGAAGTCACAAAAATTATGTCAAGAACAAAACATGCAAAAGGCCAATGAACAACAACGACAAAGACAACAACAACAAAAACAACAACAACAACAAGATCAATGCCGCGACCACTGGTGGGATGAATACTTAGCATTCGTATTAATAGTACGTTACAAATTAAACATGCAATATTTTACTTCATGTAATACCGATAAACGGGCTAATACTATTGATTCGTTAGCAAGTAAGTTTATTGAAAATAATGTGACGAGCATTCAATTTTTAGTCAATAATTATTACTACACTTTGTTGGTGCATTTTAATATTTTTGCTCTTAATGTAGTTTTTTGTCTTGCGTTGTGTTAATGTCACTTTTTTAATTAAACGTCTTGGAATATTGTGTGACTTTGATATTTGATATGGTATGTAAATTATGTCGATGTTACATATTGCAAATGGTAGTATATAATAAAAATATAATAAAAATATCTTCACACTATCATCATAACAATGAGAATCTTCTAAATCGAAGAAGTATATAAAGGAGAAGAAAATTGTATTTCAAATGTTATCCACATATCACGAGGTAAGCATTATTCATTTGAGTTTGAGATCATGTGATTCATGTCGTCATACTGTAAATACTTAGAATGAGTTACTAATGAATGCTCCAAATTCGATATTATAGTTTATGGAAAAATGTTGTAATAATGCATTAATTAAAGAATAATTTATGTAAGTTACTCACATTAAAAGATTACATATGAAAAGTCTCATTTAAATATAACATTTTGCAAAAAAACCTCTTCACATTAAAGAAAGAGATTGACAAGTCACGAAAATTGTATCAAGAACAAAACATGCAAAATGCCAATGAACAACGACAAAGACAACAAGAAGAACAACAACAACAAGAACAACGCCACGGCCACCGGTGTCAATATAGATGAATACCTGGCATTCATATTAATAGTACGTTACAAATTAAACATGCAATATTTTACTATACGAATTATAATTTATTATACGAATTATAATTTATACTCTTGAATATACTAATCACTTTAATGTTTTATGTTTTTATAGTTTTGTTAAAAGGAAATTTGTTTTATAGTTCGCTTTTAATAATGTAATTTATTTGAACAACGAAGTCCGTCTTTCACAAAAATGAGAGTTTCAAACATGAACCGAAAATTAGTCCCAACATTACGAAAAAACAATTAGATCCAACCCGAGTGCATCGCATGGGTCTGAGGCGTTCAAACTGTGCATTGCACGTGGATAAATTTAAAATGTATCCTTCATTATTGTAATCTCTTCATATTTAAAATATTTTATTTATCTTATACATATTATATATTTAAATGTGTATATACTTTTTTCAATGTAACATCTTGAACAAAATCTCTTCAAATATACTCTTTTAATGTCAGTTAACTATTTTAAATGTGTGTCATTTTAGAAATGTGATACCATCACACTTAGATATATAATGACGAAAATAAGTTTTGAAGATTACGATATAAAAATTTATATACGTACATGTGCAACTCAATAAAGTATTCTAAGTACGTATAAAGTTTAAAGAAATGTGTGACACCATGAAAACTTAAATATAAAATGACGAAAATAAATGCCGAATATTACGCTATGAAAACTTCTATATAGCCCATGTGCATCGCACGTATTTTAAATCTATGAAAACTTCTATACAAAGACATGTGCATCGTAGGCATCGTTGACTATCATAAGAAATAGTTATAACTTAGCCCAATGTATTAATATTAGTTAGTTCTAATTAAAAATGATAGAGTCAATACCAAAATAAACAGACAAAAAATATTACGTAAAAAATACATCTTAAAAGATTACATATCAATAAACTATTTTAAATACGTATCATGCTACAAAATGTATGCTACCATGACAACTTATATATACAATGACAAAAATACATCCCGAATATAAAATGACGAAAATAAATGACGGATCCATGATCAAAATAACGAAAATTTGTGCTGAACAATAACAATTTAAATATATAATACCATCATATACAGCCCGGGGCATCGCCCGGGTCTGAATGACTCGTTTCTTTTAAGAGTAGAGTTGTGAGCTATAAAGTAGGCTAGTGAAAAATTGTGGGGAGCTGAGTTCCTAATAAAAATAACATGGTGCTGAAGAAGCGCTCTAATTTGCTGGTCAGATCCACTATGCACGATGGATTCTGGTCCATGATATAACATCTGCTAAATCTCTCGTTCAGTCATTCACACAAAAATAAAAAGTGTTATATTATGAACCAGAGTCCATAATGCGACATGAACCTTAAAAGCCGGAGATATTCAAAGGTAAACCTAAAAACTACAACTAGATCCTACAAATTGAAAATAATAAAACTGAACTTTAAAAAATATAAATAAACCATAAAAACTAAAAAATACTAGAAACTAAACCTTAAAAAATTGAAAATACACCTACAAACTGCGAATACTAAAAGATAAATATTAAAAATTGAAAAAAAAAAATAGAATACTAATAAAATGAACCTTATAATTTTAACAATAAACCCTAAAATAGGAAATGAACTCTAAAAAAATTGAAACTGAACCTTAAAAAATAAAAATGAATCCATTTATAAATTGTCACAGATAGACCCAAATTTAGAAAGAGACCGTGGACAAAGCAACATCCCGGACCACACCATACACACTCCTTATTTTATGGGGATTGTACCGCATGCTTTCAGGGCCGGTCCTGAGGTTTCGGATGCCCATAGCGAAAGTCTAGAAAACTGCCCTTTTATTACGCAAATGAAATTTTTGAAAGAGATTTGGAACCTAGTCAAGCTAGCCGGCTCATCCCCACGCCGGATCTTTATTAAATAAAATAAAAACGATACAACGGGAGACATAAACCAAAATCCCGTATAATAAAACATAAAATACATGACCTAAAATGATGCCTTCGTGCGTTTTTTGAAGCAGGAGATTACCGATTTGATGATTTCGTGAACGGTGATTTCAGAATCGTGATGGATTGATGGGCTGGTGGCTTTTGGTACGCACGTTGCAGGGTACTAGGCTTAGGAAATGGTAAAAAAAAATGCTTCGACTGGAATGAAGTATGAACCTAGTAATGATACCGGAAGGCTTGAAAAAAATTAATGCCCTTATGGGCCCTGCTGTCCATGGCCAAAGCCATCACAACCATGGGCCAGGGCCGGGCCTGCATGCTTTATAGATAAAATAGTCATAATAATATTATAATAAGATTAATAGTGAAGCACGCAGTACAACTCCTATAAAGCACGAATGTGTTTGGGGATGTGGTCCACGATGTTGCTGTATTTCTCGTGGACAAAAAGATAACTATAAAGTTTTTTGTGAAAGTTTGGTGGGATGATTCATTCCAGTTTGCAGATCTGCCCAAATGCATGTAGCAGTAGTAAGTTATTTATCCTGTGTTAAAATAATCAAGGCATTGATAGTGTTGGAGGAAAGGTAGACATAACATATATACAAAAAGTTGATCACATTGAATATCTAACATTTTATGGATTTAACATTTGAAAAAGTAAAGAAGAAATATCTGTTGGAAACTTGGAATTCACTTTCATTTCATCTATATATCGACTCGGTCTTAATTTTACCATCCATCATCATCATTATTTCCATGTTACCCTTGACGTACACTATTCATTTCCTATATTTTTTTATGACTTAATTTTACCATCCATCATCATCATTATTTCCATGTCGCTATTTTTAAATTGCACATTGGATAATTTTCGAATTGAGCATAATAGTCTGCATATTACATTAATCAATTAAATCGCATTAAATAAGTCATGTGTGATTGGCTCAACCGAAAAATATTAACAGTGGAAATCAAACTCGTACTTTTCAGTTTTGCGCTCAGTTGGGGGGCATTTCCTATATTACTCTTTGTTGATAGTTTCTTTTAATTTTAAATATGGGGGATAATTAAGATATATCAACTTCTAATATTCTTCATTAATTTTATTCTTGGGTTAAAAGCATTTTGCACCCCTAATATATGACCTCATTTGCACTTTGCACCTCAATATTCAAAATTTGGCAAAATGCACCCTAGTGTATCACTTTTATCGTATTTTACCCCCTCCGTTCATCTGGCAGTTAAAAACTAACGGAATAAAACTCACGTGCTTCTCATGCGCTTTACTTAAGGGTAATGTGGTCATTTTTCATATCATTGGCTGTTTAGAATTGGAAGGAAATAATGTATACCTTCCCTCCAAGAGCTCTTGTCATCTCCACTTCCCTCACATTCCAGAAAGAAAAATTAAAAGGGAAGAAAGCATGGAAAGAAGAAATCCTTGTCACTCATGTACCAAATAGTAAAACAATCAGCATCTTCACATATCGGCGAGCGCTCCTCTCAATTTGAGCTGCCTTATTCAATCGCTTGAGAAGGCTCGGAATCACTCTAGTTGATTGTGAACACATGGGTGGGTCATACCATTGGATTAATAAGCCACATCTACGGGCAGCACATCATTCCCCTCCAATTCTAAACAGCCAATGATGTGGAAAATGACCACAATACCCTTAAATAAAGCGCATGAGAAGCACGTTGAGTTCTATTTCGTTAGTTTTTAACATCCAGATGAATGGAGGGGGTAAAATATGACAAGTGATACATTAAAGTGCATTTTGCCAAATTTTGAACATTGAGGTGCAAAGTTCAAATGACGTCATACATTAAAGGTGCAAAACGCTTTTTAATATTGTTGACTCCAGACATGAGGAATTTGTTTAAGGTGTAGTATTTTTCTTTTTTCCGTTTCTAAAGCCTATTTTTTTTCTATTGTTTTTCTACTATTTAAGACTTTGTTATATTCCATATATACTAACGTGAAATTAAATTGCCACATGCTATAAAATTAGAGTTAGATTATTTTATTAATCAATTATATTTAAGTATGATGATATGTCATAATCTTATTTTGTACCTGAAAAATTAAATTAAAAAGTATTATTATAGCAAATCAGTCCTATTAATATTAACTTACATTCATATCAATTTATGACATTAAACTACACACATGTTTCTTAAATAGAATATGGAACAAATCTTTTTAAAATTTTACGTGGCGTGAATATGTTTATGATTTTTTTTTTGTTCGGTAAAGATGAATTTATTATTAAAGGATGAGTAAAAAACGTACCCGAATATACACCATATTTACAACATTAACAACCTAGAATCATTCTCGGATCAAGCCTATCTCTAAAGTTAAATCTAGAGCATCCTATTTTTTTTGCAAAACACCAACTCCAAAAGTTTAGCTTTAATGTCTTCCGCTACTGCCTCCAAGCTAAAATCAACATTATTGAATATCAAATCATTTCTACCTTTCCACAACCTCCACACAATGCAAGACCATATTATAACGACCACCTTTCTTCCTTGCACACCCCTCAACACCCGACTACTTCCAATAAGATTAGAAAAAGAATTGGAATGCATCACAGTCGATATGCCAAGCCATTTAAAACATTCCATCCATACCTTGTAAGAAGTCGAACAATCGAAAAAGAATTGTTTTCCGGATTCGTCCTTTTCCCCGCATAATGCACACTTCACGTTACTGTTTGTATCAAGAACCTTTCTCCTTAGCAAATTCATCTTCGTTGGTATCCTGTCCCATAAGACTCTCCGCGTGTGTGCGACGACCTTCAGCGGTGCATAGCTCTTCCATATCATCTTGAAACATGTACGACTTTCAACGCCAACTTGGTATTCTGTACCCCTTTCGGTAAGAACGTGGTATCCATCCTTCGTGTTGTAGCCTCCACATGATGCCCTCATCCACTTTCAAGAGTCTTCTTTGTCTCGGATCAATGAAAACATGTTGATTAAAGATAAGAAAGCATTAACAGACTCCATTTCTCTCTCAAAAAATTCTCTCTTCCACCTCCATTTCCAGCACCACCTCCCCCCTCACACAACCCATATCACCTATACACTCCCCTCTATCTAAACTAATATAATAAAGACGAGGAAATTTTGACTTCAAGCTAACATCCCCGGCCCACACATCTTCCAGAAAACGAGTATTTCTTCCATTCCCCACTACTTTCGTCAATCTCCCTCGAAACCAGCCCCCTATAGACCCTAAAGATACATTCACCACATCCCTCCACCACCCGGACCACAACCCACTCACACTCTCCCCGATCTCTAAATCTGCCCCATGACCACCACCCCCATATTTAGACTCAATCACTCTAACCCATAAACTGTTTTTTTCTCTCAAAAATCTCCATATCCACTTTTCCAACAAAGCAATGTTAAATAATTTCAAATCCTTAACCCCAAGACCCCTTTTTTCTTTTGAACAACATAAAGAACTCCACTCAACCCAAGCTATTTTTCTATTGCTCTCACCCCCACCACAAAAGAAGTTTCTTTGTAATCTCACAATTTCACGCAAGATTTTTTTAGGTATTTGGTAAAAGGATAGGTAATAGATTGGTAGAGAAGATCGGACCGAATTCAATAAGATGATTCTGCCCCCCAATGAGACTTTGTTGTCATTCCACCGGTTGAGGCGATTCCTGATTTTTTGCACCACACCAGCCCATTCCTCGTTGTTTCTGTGATTCCCGCCAACTTTTATTCCAAGGTAAGAAAAGGGAAGGGACCCCGTGTTACATCCTGAGATAATTCCCATGCTCTCTAAACGCTCAAGAGGGACGTTGACACCATACACACAACATTTCTCAAATTTAACTTTCAATCCCGACATCAGCTCCATAATCCTCAAGATACGTTTCATGGTACGCACATTTCAAGCGACGCCTCTCCCATAAAGATTGTGTCATCCTTGAATATGTTTATGATAATATTAGTTTTAATAATTTGTTTATTACATGATTTGTGCATGTCCTTACAAACCAAAAAAAAAAAAAGTTGATGAATTCAGCGAAAATAAAGGATTTTGTGGTTGAATATACTAGAAATATATAATCTTATAAAATAATATTAACTCTAAATATTATCATAAAGTATATCGCAAATAATAAATATTGTGAAAAAACTAAATAATTAATCAAAAATATGAAATATTAGAAGTATTTTGAACATCTTGAAAAATATTTCAGAATATCTAAAAACTATACAATACATGAAAAATAAAATTGTTTGAGTAAATTGAGAAATGTATTAAAAATTAAAAATATTTTGATAAAAAGGAGAAAAAATCATGTGGATTGTATTTTTTTCAAATATTAAATAATCTGAGGTATTCATTTAGATAGTTATGGTTCTAGGTATATATGAGGAATAAATTAATTTTGTGCATGTAACAATGTTATCTTAGTAACTTTGATAGAATATAAGATTGTTGTTTTAAGACAATTTTAGATTAGATAAAAATTTTATTATAACCACGTTTGAATATGTATAATCATGAGTGAATGAGTACCGCGCCCATTACCATCTTTATACGTATCATATATAATAAATACTATTTAATAAATTATTTAAGGTAAGAGTTGCGTCTATAGAAGACAAGATGATGGAGAATCGATTACGATGGTTTGGTCATGTGAGAAGAAGACCTATTGATGCCCCAGTGAGGAAATTTAGAAAGTTGGGAGCAAGTAATGTTGTGAAAGGTAGAGGAAGGCAAGAAACTTGGATAAAGATGATTGAAAATGATATGCGGTTTCTGAATTGGAGAAAGTATGGCGATGGAGAAGCAAATGTGGCGGGAAAAGAATACGGATGGTGGATGAGTCGATTCTTTTTTTTTTTTTTTTTTATTCTTTATTTTTTTATTCGCTTTTTCTACTTTTCCTCTTTTTTTTTATGTTATTTATGTAACGATTATCGACGGTTTGAAAGTTTGATTAAATGTAATGGCCCAAATCAAATCGTTTGGGACTAAGGCTTAGATGTTGTTGTTGTTGTTGTTGTGATTATATATATCAGCTTCAATTTTATTTTATTATATTTTATATAATATATCATTTCTTTGACATATAAACAAAATTGTTCTCATATACAATAATTTGATATTTGTGCACTTTTTATATGCTTAATATTTTACTAATATATATATATATATATATATATATGATCTTTTATAATGTCTCATGCGCTACATGAGGTTTTTACTAATTTTGTTCATTTTTGTCAGCAATAGCAATTTATTTTAATTGCAATGTTCTCAAGTGAATTGAAACTAGTATAAAAGGACTAGAACGACATATAATATGAACATGTTATGATGCGGTCAGGTCGTTTTGATATTTATTTGCAAAATTACTTTTTGCTGAATCAGAAATATATGGTGTAACTATAGTATAAATAGTGACAATCTAAGGTTGTACTTCTTGAGAATTAATGTTCGTTAATTTTGAGACTATGACTTTATTTAAATGATTCCGGATCGTGAAGATTGATTTAATCTAAAATTAAAAAACAAATAAAAATAAACTAAAATAAAAAAGAAGAAGTGTTCATAAATTATTTTAAGGACGGAGAAAAGAAGAAAAGTTTCAAATTAAAAAGGTGAATTCTAGAAATATAATTATATTTATGCAAGTGAACAATCAATTTAACTAATATTTAATTATAAAATTTATAGGAACGATCGCAAAGATATCCAAACGTTTCTCGTGAACAAGCTTGAACACTAAACGAAGAACAATATTCAATCGGGTAAATATGTTTTGAAATCGGTCCTAATAAAGTTTCTTGTTTCTTCATAAACTTATACTATTTTGGTAAATCAAACATTCATTAATGTCTTAGTTTATATAGTTCTTATGATGAATTATCTTCTCTCGATCTCAAATGTATCATACACGCACATAAAAATTGGCCCAAAATTCATGCACAAATTGAAAAATAAATAATGGAATGAGAAATTGAATTAGTCACTAAGCATAATGTAAAATTATAGTACTAACTTATTATAGAATCCAAGAGATTTTTAACCTCAAAACATAACTACCAAGCAAAAATAAAAGAAAGAAAAAATATGAAGAAAAACTTAGTTAGACTTTGATCTTGAGTCTTGATTCTTGCTTGCTCCTTTGTGTGTCTCTAGTCTCTCAATGGTAAAAGATGATTTTTTTTTCCTCTCAATTTCGTGCTCTCTTATGCCCTTTATATATATATATATATATATATATATATATATATATATATATATGTGTGTGTGTGTGTGTGGATTGACTATGGTGGAAACACCCTTAATGGTGAAATCTAGAAACCAATTACATTATTAAGTAATTTCATTGCATATTTATTATTATTTGTCAGATCGTTTGGTCACTAAGATATGCAACAAATAACGAATAAAAATATATAAATGCATATAATTCTACTCATCTACAGCCGTTAGATCACTAATATCAATCGCCAACAAAAGTTCCTAGATTTCACAAGGTAATTAGTTTTTATATGATCTATTTCCTATATATATATATATATATATATATATATATATATATAGAGAGAGAGAGAGAGAGTTCTGTTGGCCAAGTCAATAATTTTGTCCAAAAATTAGTTGAACACTTACACGTCCCATAAATTCCGATACAGACAGAATTGGACTTTGAACCATTTAACAAAAATTGTAGATCTTTCTCTTATCTTTTCGTGGCCACTTGAGTCATCCCAATCGAATTTCATATGAGAGAGTTGTGACCAAAATATGGAAACTACATGCAGCGAAAAATTGCCAAAATAAGTGACACGGCCGTATCACATGTGAACATCATCCGATACGTCCGTGTCGACATCCGAAACGGCTCATGTCGCCGGTAGACTACTTGCAACACGCCTGTGTCGATGGTACCCAGCTTCGATGGTCGGTTTTCTTTGCTTTCTCAACTCGTTCGACCTATTGATATGTTATAACATCATTTTTGACATATATTCACCTGTTTCAAGCACAATTAGAATAAAACAATTGATATTTTATAAAATAATGAATTTATAGACAAAATATCAAGTTTACACATGAATCATTTCTAAATACTCCATATGTCCCAATCAAAGGTTGACAGTATATTTGGTGTATTTTAGGTAATGATTGGTATAAGTAGTCTTGGTAAATGTGTTGTGGAGATTGAAAAGTAAAAAATATTGATGATGAATGTGTTGTAGATATTAAAAAGTAAAAGATGGTTGTTTGATTTGATTGTAAAAGGTGATATATGTATACTTACTAAAGGGACTACTTTTTGATAGAAATGTAAACCTTTGGGCGAGACGGATGGAGTAAATAATAAAATGACATCAATTAACGTGTGAAAACCTTGTTTATCAGTATCCATTCAGTTATTGTTTATAATTTCGAAATTAAATATGAAATCATGACGATCAGGGAAATACTCAGTGATTCAGAATTTCGTTTATTGCTGAAAATAGCCATAACTTTGATTGGGCGCAACTGGTCGCTTCGATGTTGCAAACCGAAAAAAAAATGAATTTCTGGGAGCTCTTATCAACACAAACTCAAGACATGTCGTGTCATAGTAGGATGATTGTTCATCACCCATATCGATTCATAGGCATGGAAGAGTCTTCGAACTATGCCACATGCGAAAATGAATCGGATGATTCCACATCTGGTTCCAAAAAAAAAAGAGGGACACAAAAACCTCGTGACCACGTCATTATCATGGTTCGGGTGTTGAGGGACCGTTGCAGGGCAATTTTTCGCATGTACAAGCTTTATCCAACTATGACAATGACGTTCACAAGTACAAACTTTATCCAAAACAAGTGATCCCACTCTTTTCCATTCAATAAATCTCATATACACATGTACAAGCTTTATCCATAAGGGAGAATCTAGAATTGTCTACAACAGGGTGTCTTTTGAGATTTTCTAAATATCTATGTTATCACTCCCCCGCAGTCGAAGCGGGAGGTGAAGGCTGAATGGTGAGACTATTCCTGAATTCTTCAAATAATACTCGAGGTATTCCTTTGGTGAAAATATCAGCTATTTGATATCGGGATGGTGCATGGAGAACTCGAAGATGTCCTTTCGCAACTAGCTCTCGGACAAATAATATGTCCATTTCTATGTGCTTAGTATGCTGATGATTGACTAGATTGCCAGATAAATATATGGCACTTACATTATCACAGTATACAAGCGTAGCGGTAGTGATAGGAACATGAAGTTCAAGTAAAAGATTTCGAAGCCAACAAGTTACTGACACAAAATTTGCAACTCCTCTGTACTCCGCTTCTGCACTAGATCGGGAAAGTGTTGGTTGACGCTTAGAAGACCAAGATAGTAAATTTTCACCTAGGAAAACACAATAGCCAGACGATGACCTTCGTGTATCCGGGCAGCCACCCCAATCAGCATCTGTGTAACTTATGAGTTTCAAAAATGATGATTTGTATAAATGCAGACGATAATCTAGAGTACCACGAATGTAGCGTAATAATCGTTTGAGAGCATCCATGTGTGCTGTCATAGGATTATACATGTGTAGCAAAATATGTTGTACAGCATATGAGATATGAGGTCTTGTGAACTTCAAATATTGCAGGGCCCCTGCCAGACTGCGATATAGAGTGGGGTATTCCAAGGGTGTACCATCTGTGGCACTAAACTTGCCCTTTGTGTCTACATGAGTAGCTGAGGAATTCCAAGAGGACATGCCAGCTCTTTTAAGAATGTCTTCCACATATATCATTTGACTTATGGATATGCTCCAGGTTTTTGAGTGACAACAATGCCAAGAAAATAATGTAATTGGCCCAAATCCTTCAATGAAAATTCAGAAGCAAGTTGAGGGATAATTGAAGTGTGAAGAGCTACCGATAACGAAGTGAGTATTATATCGTCAACATAGAGAATGAGATATGCAATGGCGCGATCCTTCTTATAGACAAATAGAGAATTATCCGACTTGCTTTGTGTAAATCCCAATTGACAAACAAAATATGTGAATTTTCGATACCAAGCCCGTAGGGCTTGTTTTAGTCCATACATAGATTTCCGAAAAAGGCAGACATAGTCCGGATAGTGTAGATACTGGAATCCATATGGCTGGTGCATGTATACGGTTTCATGCAGGTTTCCATGCAAGAATACATTTTTTTACGTCTAGTTGATGAATAGACCAGTCTTGAGAGCAGTGTTCTAAAAATCGGCCTAGGTGGCGCCTAGGCGCTAGGCGGCCTCCGGACGCTCCGATCATGACCTGGGCGTTTGTCCTGGGCGTTCGGGTGATTAATCGGCCGCCTAAGCGGGCTGCACAGGCGCCTGGGCGGGCTGGGCGGGCGCCTAGATGGCTGGGCGGGCGCCCAGGCGGGTACACATTTCTTTTTTATTTTTTTATATTAGCGGTACTATAAATTCCCGAATTGAGATACTATGGACTATTTTATGCTTATATCAATGTTTAACAATTTAATATATGATCGATTATATGTTTGTTTAAATATTTAAATATTAGATGTTTTTTTATTCTTTACATATATATATATAATTTATAAAAATAATTATTATAATAATAATAAATTAATTCTCTTAATCCGATTAATCCCTGATTAATCCTCTGGGCGCTAGGCATTAGCAATCCGGTGGGTTTCACAGAAATCCACCACGAATAAGCACCCTTACTCAGGTAGTAAGCTGCTACTACCACTTTACTCTCTTTCGAACACTGAACCATGTCGAAGAGTTTATCAAAATGCTCAAGCCAATGAATAATATCAGCTGGTCCTGACGAACCCTCAAAAGTAGGTGGCCTCTAACGAGAGATATTGCTGATAATCTGACTCACTCCTCCAGTCTGTCCATGAAACAGCACCTGGAATCCCTGCTGTGGGCGACCACGAACCATCGAGGTCTACATGGTCTCCATCACACGCATCATCTGAGTCATCTTGGCCATCATGCCCTGCATGCATATGAATGGGTCCACCCGAACACCTGACATTGAATGAGTAGCATAGCTAACTGATGAACACATCTTATCCCTCGCAGCCGCGCGGGTATTCACACGAGATCCCGGGTTTCGGCCCGCACTGCGGCCTCTTCCCCTGTGTCCTCTGACAGCTCTATCCATACTGAAGCAAGAAGGTCACATGATAATTATAGATCCCGTATGGAGATCGCATTATGATTACGTTACGGAATGATAATAATGAGCATACATGTTTATCACAATGAATGTATTAATAATGCAGTAAAATGATCGTCCACATGACGCCAGAATATGATAAGATTGCATGAAATATCAAGTGAGGTGACATGATTATCTGATGAAATTCCTGAAATGATTATCCTGAACAAGTTAACAAGGTTGGTAATTCGATCTGCAAGATCACAACTGAGCAATGAGATTGACTATGTGATTAATGAATTACCATGATCGACAAGATCAAAATGATGATTGAGGAATGTTGACTGATGAATGAGTTGATCCTTAGCACTTACACAGGTCACACGTGCTCCAACACAATTAGTCATGAATCAATCATAACATTAATGTCACATATAGGTTTGAATAAAGTATGTATAATTAATGACATGATGAATGTATGAACATAAAGAGAATCGAATCCTTACACATGTCATATGAAGCTTCGAGGTCTCGCGATACTAGTCTTCACTGACGACTACTCGATGAATTAATGACTCGTGCAGTCGTACAAATATCACGACTCACAAAACCCGACTATCCATATTGTCATAACCTGACAATCCCACTACTACTGCGTCGGTAGAGCCACATAACTCGCATATCAGGGTATCTCACAACCCAACGCTCTGAAACCATCTTCTGTAACACCCCCAAATCCTATTGGGTTATTACAGTGACGTGGACCCCACGCCAGGAGATCCTCCAGGCGAACACGACTAAAATACATCAAATTAACCAACAAGGGAAATCACAGTCCCTACTATGACATCCAACACAATATTCCGATAAGGAATTCCAACGACAACGATGGGCCTACCTGGCCAAAATGAAAATACAACAACACCCACGAGCATCTGCTCGGGTAATACATAATGACAATGACTGACAAATTGGAGAACACTCCAACTGACTGACCAACATGAACAACTCAGACTAGTATCGCTCGAATGCCTCGTCGCCATCGTCATGCCCCTGTGTCTCAACTCTCTCCTCGCAAGCACCTAAAACATGAAAACATGTTCCGCCCCCATGGGGTCAGTCATCCAGATAATGAACATCAAATACATGTATAACATGATATGCATCCAAAGGCAGAATGAAACGGTACAATGATAATAATAATACGAGATGCTCACAAACCAAGGTGAGAACCAAGCATTCGTGAAACACTATGCCCATGGCATACTATTAATACCTGCTCAATAGGTTAGAAAATAAATGCCCAACGACGAATCATAATTATAAAACACCACAATGACTTACGCGAACATGAACCAAACTAGAACTGAATTAGATATGAACCACAATGCCGGAAGACTCCAATGAAAATACCAAGACACCACAAAGGCCTGAAAGCCACTCAGCCGAAGCTACCAATTATCACAATCACCTGATCACCTGAAACCAAAACAGCCCGAAGCTGTATCAATGAGGGTCGAAGCCACGGCACGAAGCCGTACCACAATAAGACCATTCAATGGCCGTGACCTACTGAACTGTAGGTATTGGGAAACCAACCGTGAAAGTTCAAGCCCCAAACTTACCCATAATGAGATCGTGAACCTGACCGTGACCTACTGAGCTGTAGGTGTTGGGAAACCAACCGCGAAGGTTCAAGTCCCAAGCTTACCTATAATAAGATCACCCAGTGACCATGACCTGCTAAATTGCAAGTGCGGGGAAACCAACTGCAAAGGTTCAAGACCCAGACTTACCTATAATAAGATCATCAACATGACCGTGACCTACTGAGCTGTAGGTGTTGGGAAACCAACCGCGAAGGTTCAAGCCCCAAGCTTACCCATAATGAGCACTAGCTGAGACTAGCTTGCAAAACACAATTAATCACAAGCGGCAATGATCCAAAGATTACCGAATTCACAAGAATGATAGTATGCTGCCTTGAGTCGGCCAACACGATGACAGTAATTCACGGATGGGCACCGTCCTCGACAATACCAATTCAATACCTCGATTGCCTTAGAATGGCCAACCGATAACAATGATGTAGCGGATGATTCGACACTTCGATTGCCTTAGAATGGCCAACCGATAACAATGATACCATGAATGATTGAACACTTCGATTGCCTTAGAACGGCCAATCGATAACAATGACATGAATAATGATTGAGCACCTCGATTGCCTTAGAACGGCCAATCAATAACAATGATATAATGAATGATTGAACACTTCGATTGCCTTAGAACGGCCAATCGATAACAATGATACAATGAATGCCTTGTCACCTTTAATCGGTTACCGACGACGAAGATGAGAATGAATACGCTAATACCTTCAATCGGACAATACAACATGAATGACAGGACACCAACATTAATAACGATGATTACAACAATGTCTTAGATGGACATCAATATTAACAACAACAATCGATACATCGATACTGCGAACCGGCTATCAACAATAACATTAACAACGAGTATCCCAATGCCTTGAACCGGCCGTGAATGAAGAATAATAAACATTTGGCATAATTGCCGAAGAGTATCGTATCAAACGATCCCTTAATATCAATGAACTCATGAAGAGACTAAGTCTCGGAATGGTACAACACATTCATACACATATATGATAACATTAATCTCATTGACTAGTACAAGTATAAAACTTGCCTCAAACCAACGGAGAGAAAGTCCTTCCACGAACAACGTCCTTGAAGTGATTATCGGTCCTCGAAACAACCTTGAATAACATAATTACCAATGATTCGCTTAATATATGAATCAAGCATGATCACAACCAACTCAAAAGTCGATACAACAATACCCAAACTCATTGAAGCAAGTCAACAAACACGTTGTAGACAACCTCCAATTGTTTACAACCAATCTCAATCATATCGATACCAAACCTCCAATGAATGATTCAATCCAACAAAACATCTTATATACAATCAATATTCTCATAGGAATACACAATTCGAGATTACGACAACATCAAATCGAAACCCCCAAATTCCAAAATCAACAATTGAAATGTTCTTGAATAATCCTAATTAATTCGATGATAATCCATAATAATTCATAATCACAAGTATATCACTTCATATATCATGATTATAACATCCAAAACATCATATCCCAACTCAAAATCGAAATCCAAGATGTTGAAGAATTTACCTTTGGAGATCCAACACTTCGACCCGGTGAATTCATGTTTAAACGACTATCCAAACTTCCCAATCCAAGATGTATGCTTAGAATACTAATACGCAAGTGTTGTGATGAAGAAAATCTCTCCCAAGAACTTCTCTCTCGGAACTCAAGTGAAGGAATGATAAAATGAGCACAAAAACCCGACCAGGTACTTAAGTACCGCCGAATGTTACGGCCGTAACTCTCCAAGTCAACGGCCTTACGGCCGTGACTAGCCATATCGTACGGGCGTAACCCTATTTCGTCGAAAGTCTGCCGACAGCCATATGGCCGTAACCGCACCTGCCTTACGGGCGTAACTCGACTCATACGGCCATACTCGGCAAATTCTTACGCGCGTAGAAACTGACCGGACACACTGCTCGATCGTACGGCCGTAACCGGCCAAGCCTTACGGCCGTACCTGCATCAACTTATGGCCATATGCCGCCACCCTTACGGCCTTAAGTCATCTTCGTCCGACATGACCTGAAAACAACGAACGTATGTTACGGCCGTAATGCGAGCATGTTACGGCCGTAACTCGCTGTTGGGCGTCAACAAAACGACAACTCCATCTACTCGACACAAAACGCTGAATGATCCGATATACCATACTTGTATGAATATAATTAAATCCAATCATACGCAATAATGATACTCCCAACACAAGGCTACCAATCACGATGATGATGATGAAATATTCTCGTCTCGATCCCGAACAGTGATGAATGATGAATAACAACTGATACACGACTCCAAGATACGATGAACACGAAATGAATGAATACGAATGATGAATGATTATTACTGAGTGAAAATTTTCTGAGTGGCAATTACTGAATGATAATTAATGAGTTCACAACCGTGTATTATAGATAATGGTCCAGAGTATGTTAATAATCAGTTTCATAATTCTATAGAACTCATGGTATGTCGTTTAGATTTTCTTGTTCTCACACGTCTGCGCAAAACGGCAAAGCAGAACGCAAAATTCGAAGTATCAATTGTAACACCCCCAATCCACTCAGGGATATTACACGCCGTAGACCCTCTTCTCGAGGATCTACCAGGCTGATAACTAAAATCAAACATCTAAACATCGCCTTTAAGGCTAAAAAGACTCAGTAGACCGACTTGGTCTTTCAATAATAACATACAACTCAATTCCAAACACATACCCACGCAGGGGTCAAAATACAATAAACTCTCGTACAACGGGAAAAAGATACTGCAGCGGAAAAGAAAATACAACTAGACTAATACGACATCAACGGATCCTCGTGTGATTAGTATCGTTCATCTTTCATCATCCTTCGTGCCGACCCTGTGCTATGCTCCAAAACCTGAATGCAAAAATAGACATCCACCCCCCGAATACTCGGGGGTTAGCAAAACTCCATTGTTTTGCTAGTGCAAGTACAAGTGCAAAAATACGAGCCATACAATTCACATTCCACGAATAACAATAACCAGGAATCCTCAAAAATCCAAAGTAACGAAAAGTACTTCCCGAGGCAAGAGTTTGGGTAAAACATTTCAAAAACCGAAAGATCACAAATCAAGGGAAAACAATTTATAAAACAGTTTAAATTGCCATCGAGAGTTTTAATAGGAAACAATTTAGGATTATCAAATCCTTCTATTTCAAAAATCAACAGGGTCACAGCCCAAAGGTTTTGTTTTCGCAAATAAAACCAACCATAATACACAAGGTTAAAAACCCACGTCATGCGTCCTCGACGGACATAAAATACACACGCACCCGTGAAGTTTCACTCGTGAATCCAGGTCGAAGCCAATGGAATTCCCTCCGTGGCCCCGTCGAACCCTCCCGAGGTGAGCAAACACATTCACAAAACATACACATCAACCTGTGAAGTTTTTACTCGTGAACCCAGAGTGAAGTCATAGATTCCCCTGAGGCCCCGTCGGACCCTCCCGGAGTGAGTAAAATACATTCACTAAATATACACATCAACCTGTGAAGTTTTTACTCGTGAACCCAGAGTGAAGTCATAGATTCCCACGAGGCCCCGTCGGACCCTCCCGGAGTGAGTCAAATACATTCACCACTCGTGAATTCCGGACTCACCCATTGGAATTCCCGTCGTGGCCCCATCGAACCAACCCATGGTGAGCGAAGTAATCATGCACAAATAACATATCACATCAAGGATATCCAAACCATTCACCCAGAAGCATCAAACACTTAGCAAAACACCACGTCAAACCACAATGCACCGAAATGAAACAATATACATCCACACGCAACACCAAGTGCATCATCAACACCAAACATATCCACATAAGTCACATACTCGTTCATGAAACACACCAATCACAAAACACACGCAGTTTTGAAAGAGGGTCTTTAACAAGGCTAACCAAATCTTTTGAAAACTCCATTCAAACAAACAAACAAACACACCAAGACGATCACCAATCATCATATCCACAAAACAAGAATAGTATGGACAAGGTACTTGCCTCGAATAAGAACAACGTGGAGAATCGACCGAAGTAGGTTGGCCCGAACCGACTACGAACCCGCCGACTCCAGCGAACGCCAACTCACGTTCATAAACTACGAAGGACAATAACAACGATGAAATGAATTCCATAACACGACTCAAAGCCGTTGAATTCAAAGAACGAATGACGAAAGTTCAAGTGTTTTCCCAAAACGGCCAAGAACACGATTCGTCTCGACAAAACACGAAAACAGAATTCCAAGTCGAAATATGGATATACAAGCCATAGAATATGTTTAACAACATCATTTAACCACAATCCATCCAACAAAAACGGATGGAAAACGAGATCGAGGACAAATCCCCCAAAAAGTCGATTCGAAGGAAATCAAGAAATATACTTCGATTCGACGAAGAACAATGGATTAAATGATGTTAAACACAAGAATACTACCAAGATTAATCATACCCATCATGAATTAATCAACAACAGGAACGAATCGGACAAAAATGCAAAAACCCTCAAATTCACGAAATTAGGGTTCTAAGGAAGATTACCTTGATTCGCTGGATCAAAGGATGATAACGGATGATTTATTGATGATATGAACTCAAGAACATCATGGATTTGTTGTTAAACAACATGGCTTCGCGATCTCTAAGTCTCCAGCCGCGGAAGAGAAAGGTAGGAAATGAAAAACGAGATGAAATGTGACTGCTCTGTCACATTTATACTGGGCCGGACTAGCGCGCTGTCAGCCGAGCTAGCGTGCGCTTATCGCCTGTGCCGCGATCCAAAGGCCCACACTGCCCTACTGACTCAGCCAGGTAGCGTGCGCAGCCTTCCGGCCCTAGCGCGCGCTACCTGCCGGTCGTAGCGTGCGCAATTCCCGACAGTAGTGTGCGCTACCTGCCGAGCCTGACCGATTCCAGAACCCCTGGACTCCACTGTCCAGACCCGATAGCGTGCGTTAGGCCAGCCGATAGCGTGCGCTACACATGCCGGTTAGCGCGCGCAGCCTTCCGGCCGTAGCGTGCGCTACGCCGGTTCCTGCCGCACCCGTCCGGCCGGTGCCCGCAATCGTCCGGCCAGTCCCGCAACCGTCCGGCCAGTGCTCGAACACCAGGGCTCGACGACTCGATTTCCGTAAACGCACGGAACGAACACGATGAAAAGTTTGCGGACGACATCAACGACCCGAAATGAAAACATAATGCAATAATTAATTATACGCGACCAAGAAACGGGTCAAGACAACAATTACAGATACGGATACCCGTAACTTTGGGTAAATTACAAAATGGCCCAAAACGCCCGAAAATCACGATACGTGATCGAATAACTAAACCGAAGTTCACAACACGTCTAACAAAGTTAAACGGACTTACGGGAAACTTGAAACAGCAGTTTCGAATGATATTCGCAAGAATCGAACTCAAGTGCGGAAAAGTCGCTAAAAAGCACGGAACTCAATAAAACGACACCGAAACGAACTCGGATGTCAAAAAGTGTAGAATCAATCATTCTCAGAATGACGAAACGGTCATGAGCGAGTCGTCAAAACGGACTTCCGCCGAAAAAAAGAAATTACCGAAAATCGAAATTACGAGTATTACATTCTACCCTCCTTAAAAGAAGTTTCGTCCCGAAACTTAAAATAAGTAGGGAGAAGCAATATCCCCTGCCAGGAAAACTCGACGAGATACACAAAAACCGAAAACTCGCGCCCGACGGCGAAACGCTGCAAGAAACGCAAAGAGACATACGGCGTGAAAATACGCTCCACGGCGACTAACACAAAGCCACCAGTAGAGACATAATAAAATCAACAAGTGACAAGCGTCAACAAACAGATAGTACAATCAAGTCGATTATCCGAACAGTCACAAAACACACGTACGAAAATCAATACGATTGACCAACCCAACGGTTCATCAATCAAAACGCGAGCCAAACGCTGAACAAATACGGAATTCCACCGCCTAAGGGTTGGAAGATCGAAAACGAGACTAATTTCCCGAACTGAAGGGAATTACGAAGGAGCCTGAACGTTCACCAATCACGGAACGAGATCAATAAAAACCGAACAATCAAACGATCGAACCACAACGATCGAGACAACAAAAATCGAAGAATCATGTTCGAATCACGAAGAACAATAAAGTTCAAACAACAACTCCCAGAATGATCTGGTGAGAACAACAAGACATGCATTCCCATAAGATCCACAGGAAAGGGAATAGCGATTGAAAAGTCACAACGACAAACGAGTTATCCCGAAACAATACCACCCTCGTTCGATCAATAACAGCAAGGGATAGGGAAAGTTCAGAAAATGTCAACGAACATAAACGAGTCGACAGAGTCGAAAATACAGAAATTCAAAATCCGATCTACATCGAATAGAAGAGTTAATAGAACCAAATGATGTCACTTCCGAACAAGGTTCACAAGAATCGAACTGAACTCGAAAAAGTCACAGCGATAACTAGATCGACCCACAACAAGATCACAGCTCGTTTGGACGATGAAACCGAAATACAAAACAAGTTCAGAAAGTAACAACGAACACGAGCGAGTCGATAGAATGGAGAAAGAGAAAATACCGAGGTCAAAATAGTACGGGTATTACCTCCGACCTCGCCCACGAAATTCACAAAAACGGGAGCAAGGTGACAAGACATTAAACAAACGACACATAACAGAACCATCACCGATGCACACGGTCATACCAAACCAAGCTCTAACAGCTCGCACATGCGCGACAACGCAGAAATCACTACGAGGCGACAATATTCAATACCAACATCCCACCTCTCACAGAGGCTAACACAACAAATGTGTGGAAAACGACTCAACGCTCACACCGCCAATTCGGTCATACTCGGGAGCAAATATCAAAATGACAACGCGAACATCATATATACATACCCAGCCCTCAAACGGGATTGCATAGGTTTTAAAAACGAAAACCTCATTTTGAAAATAATTTAGAAAAACACCGGTTGATCTTGAGTATCACTTTTAAAAAAAATACAAACGTGAAACATCGTTATCGAGACTTTGAAAATCATCTTGCGTTTGAACAAAAATGAGGACACCTTTCTTTTAGTGAAAAACTTTCAAAAATATTCGACCCTCAGGTCAAAGCAAAGCATTTCCAAAATTACTGGAAAGAAAAAAAAATATATTTTGGTCCTCAAGGTAGAAGAATTTTGAAACAGATAGTTGCGCTAGTAGGCGCCTTGAAAATACAATCCATTTAAAAGTACGTCTCGAATTTTATTTTCTAAGATACTCAAGGTTTTCAAAGATAATTCAATAGGCTAGAATGCCCAAAAATTTCAGGTAATTACACGGAACATTATAGCACCGTGGGTCCCGCGCCGGAACCCACCGGGATAAAACCATTTACAAAAATGCCAAAAAGGCCGATGACGGTAATATTTCAAAAACTTACAAAAGCCATTTACAAAATACTAAATACCGTCATAAGAATTTCGCCAAAATGATCAAGGCCATAATGCCAAAAACTCGGTTAAGGTAATCGGTTTTCGAAATAAAACTCAGTCGGTAAAATACCGAAAGTCATTACAAAAGAACTCACGCAGCGGATAAAAGAAATATAGTTCAACATGCACAATCCAGCAACACTACTCCTCATATGAACGAAATATGAGAGTCAAATAACCACATATCACGAAATTAAAATCCATAAGAGGATCCCGTTACTTAACTAATAATCATAAAAATAGCTCGTGTCACACGAGGCACAACATAAAGAAGGGAGACTTACATTCACAGGTCGCACGAAGATGATGATCGCCCACGATACTAATCACGACCAACAAACTCAAACGACGCGTCGCGACACGACTCAGTCAGACAAAATCCGACGAGACAAAACTCAACAGACACCACTGACCCGACAACCTAGGTTTCCACAACTTAAGCTCCGATACCATTTATGTAACACCCCCAATCCACTCAGGGATATTACACGCCGTCGACCCTCTCCTCGAGGATCTACCAGGCTAATAACTAAAATCAAACATCTAAACATCGCCTTTAAGGCTAAAAAGACTCAGTAGACCGACTTGGTCTTTCAATAATAACATACAACTCAATTCCAAACACATACCCACGCAGGGGTCAAAATACAATAAACTCCCGTACAACGGGGAAAAGATACTGCAGCGGAAAAGAAAATACAACTCGACCAATACGACATCAACGGATCCTCGTGTGATTAGTATCGTTCATCTTTCATCATCCTTCGTTCCGACCCTGTGCTATGCTCCAAAACCTGAATGCAAAAATAGACATCCACCCCCGAATACTCGGGGGTTAGCAAAACTCCATTGTTTTGCTAGTGCAAGTACAAGTGCAAAAATACGAGCCATACAATTCACATTCCACGAATAACAATAACCAGGAATCCTCAAAAATCCAAAGTAACGAAAAGTACTTCCCGAGGCAAGAGTTTGGGTAAAACATTTCAAAAACCGAAAGATCACAAATCAAGGGAAAACAATTTATAAAACAGTTTAAATTGCCATCGAGAGTTTTAATAGGAAACAATTTAGGATTATCAAATCCTTCTATTTCAAAAATCAACAGGGTCACAGCCCAAAGGTTTTGTTTTCGCAAATAAAACCAACCATAATACACAAGGTTAAAAACCCACGTCATGCGTCCTCGACGGACATAAAATACACACGCACCCGTGAAGTTTCACTCGTGAATCCAGGTCGAAGCCAATGGAATTCCCTCCGTGGCCCCGTCGAACCCTCCCGAGGTGAGCAAACACATTCACAAAACATACACATCAACCTGTGAAGTTTTTACTCGTGAACCCAGAGTGAAGTCATAGATTCCCCCGAGGCCCCGTCGGACCCTCCCGGAGTGAGTAAAATACATTCACTAAACATACACATCAACCTGTGAAGTTTTTACTCGTGAACCCAGAGTGAAGTCATAGATTCCCCCGAGGCCCCGTCGGACCCTCCCGGAGTGAGTAAAATACATTCACCACTCGTGAATTCCGGACTCACCCATTGGAATTCCCGTCGTGGCCCCATCGAACCAACCCATGGTGAGCGAAGTAATCATGCACAAATAACATATCACATCAAGGATATCCAAACCATTCACCCAGAAGCATCAAACACTTAGCAAAACACCACGTCAAACCACAATGCACCGAAATGAAACAATATACATCCACACGCAACACCAAGTGCATCATCAACACCAAACATATCCACATGAGTCACATACTCGTTCATGAAACACACCAATCACAAAACACACGCAGTTTTGAAAGAGGGTCTTTAACAAGGCTAACCAAATCTTTTGAAAACTCCATTCAAACAAACAAACAAACACACCAAGACGATCACCAATCATCATATCCACAAAACAAGAATAGTATGGACAAGGTACTTGCCTCGAATAAGAACAACGCGGAGAATCGACCGAAGTATGTTGGCCCGAACCGACTACGAACCCGCCGACTCCAGCGAACGCCAACTCACGTTCATAAACTACGAAGGACAATAACAACGATGAAATGAATTCCATAACACGACTCAAAGCCGTTGAATTCAAAGAACGAATGACGAAATTTCAAGTGTTTTCCCAAAACGGCCAAGAACACGATTCGTCTCGACAAAACACGAAAACGGAATTCCAAGTCGAAATATGGATATACAATCCATAGAATATGCTTAACAACATCATTTAACCACAATCCATCCAATAAAAATGGATGGAAAACGAGATCGAGGACAAATCCCCTAAAAAGTCGATTCGAAGGAAATCAAGAAATATACTTCGATTCGACGAAGAACAATGGATTAAATGATGTTAAACACAAGAATACTACCAAGATTAATCATACCCATCATGAATTAATCAACAACACGGAACGAATCGTACAAAAATGCAAAAACCCTCAAATTCACGAAATTAGGGTTCTAAGGAAGATTACCTTGATTCGCTGGATCAAAGGATGATAACGGATGATTTATTGATGATATGAACTCAAGAACATCATGGATTTGTTGTTAAACAACATGGCTTCGCAATCTCTAAGTCTCCAGCCGCGGAAGAGAAAGGTAGGAAATGAAAAACGAGATGAAATGTGACTGCTCTGTCAAATTTATACTGGGCCGGACTAGCGCGCGCTAGGCTGCCGAGCTAGCGTGCGCTATCGGCCCAGGCCGTAGTCCAGTGCCCACACTGCCCTACTGACTCAGCCAGGTAGCGTGCGCAGCCTTCCAGCCCTAGCGCGCGCTACCTGCCGGTCGTAGCGTGCGCAATGCCCGACAGTAGCGTGCGCTACCTGCCGAGCCTGACCGATTCCAGAACCCCTGGACTCCACCGCTGCAACCCGATAAGCGTCGTTAGGCGGCCGATAGCGTGCGCTACACATGCCGGTTAGCGCGCGCAGCCTTCCGGCCGTAGCGTGCGCTACGCCGGTTCCTGCCGCACCCGTCCGGCCGGTGCCCGCAATCGTCCGGCCAGTCCCGCAACCGTCCGGCCAGTGCTCGAACACTAGGGCTCGACGACTCGATTTCCGTAAACGCACGGAACGAACACAACGAAAAGTTCGCGGACGACATCAACGACCCGAAATGAAAACATAATGCAATAATTAATTATACGCGACCAAGAAACGGGTCGAGACGACAATTACAGATACGGATACCCGTAACTTTGGGTAAATTACAAAATGGCCCAAAACGCCCGAAAATCACGATACGTGATCGAATAACCAAACCGAAGTTCACAACACATCTAACAAAGTTAAACGGACTTACGGGAAACTCGAAACAGCAGTTTCGAACGATATTCGCAAGAATCGAACTCAAGTGCGGAAAAGTCGCTAAAAAGCACGGAACTCAATAAAACGACAACGAAACGAACTCGGATGTCAAAAAGTGTAGAATCAATCATTCTCAGAATGACGAAACGGTCATGAGCGAGTCGTCAAAACGGACTTCCGCCGAAAAAAGAAATTACCGGAAATCGAAATTACGAGTATTACATCAATAATCTCGCTATTGCGAATCAAGCTTGAGAAAAGATAGGCTTTTGCCTTGTTCACTCAGACTTCTTTCTAAAAGATAATAGACTGGGTCTACTAAAGCACCAACTGTGCAGCTCTATTTTTCCATTGTTTCAATCTACAAAGTGTTGTTGGTTGTAGAAGGGACTTGTATTACTTACGATAATAGTTTCCAATTCTTTCAAAAACCCAACCATTTTTCCATTTCCTGAGATATAGGACTCTAGGTGCTCATTTCTAAATTTTTTCTTTGTTATTCCCATCATCCGGTAACCACATGTGGCTATCTTAACTGCGGATTCTGTAAGACCATGCTGTAAATTCTTTCCTTCGACTTTTCTTTTCTCCCCAAACTCTTCTTGCACATTCTTCCCTTCCCCCATCCTATTAGCATCATGCGCTCCGAATGACGACATATTTACTAAACATCCTTCCCATAAAATCTCTCAACTATAACTCACCCACTTCCTTCCTGTATGGTCGAACACCATCCTATAAGCATCTCCGGGTCTTCGGATGCTTGTGTTTCCCCTTTCAACCTTATACAACCATCCATAAACTCCAGTCGAGGTCCCAACCATGTGTTTTCTTGAGATATCCTTCAAATCACCGTGGATACCTATGTTATAACCTAACCACACACAAAATCCTAATACCAAGACATGTGCTTTTTGATGAAAAAATGTTCCCTTTTGCCGTCACCTCTAACCGAACACCCGAAACATATACCTTTCTTGGTGATCCCATACATTCTATTCTCTACTCCAAACTTACGCAACACCAAACACCAACTTCACTCAAACTGCCGATCCACCAGTCACACCGCCGTCACGGAAACATACTACTACACAACCTCCTTCTGCCCTCACACGAACAATGACTACACGCAGCATGCATGGTATTCGGCAACCGAAGCGGATATTAAACCTATCAACCACCATCTTCCCTTCACCGATTCCAAAAAATCCTAAAGTATCCATATCCAACCCTAACTGGAAGTAGGCCATGACTGGCGAATATGATGCTCTAATTCAGAATAAGACGTGAGAACTGGTGCCTCGTCCCCCGAATGTAAACATTATTCGTTGCATATGGATTTTCTGCCATAAAAAGAAATATGACGGTTCTTTCGAGCGTCATAAAGCTCATCTCGTTTGTGATGACAGGTCTCAGCAGATTGGAGTCGATTGTAATGAGACATTTAGTCCAGTTGTCAAGCCTGCAACCATCCGCACTGTACTCAGTCTTGCTATCTCTCAAGCAAGGTTCTAAAAAACGTTAGGCGCTGGTTGGAGTGAGTTCAAGACTCTCATGTTAGAGAGGTATTATCCGGCTCCACTTAGTGAAGCCAAATTATCAGAGGTTTTGAACCCCGAACCCATCGAGGACGAGGGTGTTATTGTCATTGCTGAGAAGTTTCAGGGACTACTTCAGTTTGCTTCGTCTGTTATACGTACTGAGGCGGATAAGATCAAATATTTTAGCAAGAGGCTAAATCCGCAGTTGAGGATGCAGTTGTTCAATCACAATTGTAATTCACTTAGTGAGTTCATCGAGAAGGCTCTTGGAGCAGAGCTTTTAATTAAGGAGCTTACTCGGAAGCACCCTTCAGCTTCTTCTGGTGGGAGGGCTGACTTGTCGGTTCATTCAGAGGGACATCGGGCTCCGACGTCCAAGAGGTCATTTTCTAGTCATCTTCATGCTGAGAAAGCATCCTCATCTCAGACGACAAGTTCGACTGTTGTTTGCTTTAACTGTGATACAATAGGATATCGCAGTACCCGGTGCACGATGCAGGCCGTTGTTTGTTTTCTGTGTGGGAGGCAGGGACACCTTCACAAATAATGCAGGATTTCTAGTGCCGGTAGATCTCAAGAGAGCTCAAGGGCCTCGAGAGATTTTGTTACTCCAACCCGTGCTTCATCCAAGGGGTCCTATCAGGCTTCGAGAGCCAGAGGTAAGGATATTCAACACTAGTTTTGAACAAGTTAATTCTTGCTCGGTAATAGGATAATCATTCATTTCATTGTCGTTCATTCATTCATATAATTCATTCATCATACATCAATCATGTTGAGACTTATAATTATCAAACTAATCATTCACTTCACGGGGAACACTGGTTCCAATCATTTCATCTGAGCTATCACTCTGTTGTTGCCCAAAATATTTATCCGAAGATTAATACTGCTGGAAGACGGACAACAAACAACAATTTGCGGGAGCACTTCCGAGAGAATATGAATAAACACAAGATTTGCCGGGTTTGTTAGGCCTGGGCTTGAATGCTCTCGCGAGATGTTATTAATACAAATATTCGTGGATACAAGTATTAATGTGAGAAATCTAAGTATAATGAGTGTAAAAAGACTCTGTTAATCCGGCTCTTGAGCGAAGCTCGGTGTTCTTCGTCCCTGCCGATCGTATGCTTGATGAGAGAGGCCGGGAGAAGTAAGTACCGAATGATAGCTGTTGCCAAGAGTTGGAGATAGCCAAGTGTTGTGAGAAATCTCGTGGGAATGCAGAGAATGCTTGTTTGTGTCGAGAATTATACTCTCCGACCGGCGATCGCCTCGGAGATCGGGCGACCTAGTCACTGCCGAGCAGCCGAGGCAGAACTGCCGACCAGCGACCAGGCGACCTAGCCTTAGCCCAGCAGACAAGACAAATCGGCCATCCGAAGGTCCCAGGACAGGTCCCAGTGCCGAGCGATCGACATCAAATTCGATCGTCTCTCGGTACTTGGCGATCGACTCCTGGCGACCGACTAGCGGACGATCATCTCTCGGCACCTGCCGACCGACCCTTGGTGACCGACCGATGCCGACCCTCAGCGATTGGCCGATGACGACCCTCAGTGACCAGCTAGAGACGATCGCATCATGCCGATAGTCATCCAGTCGGCAAAGGCCGAGCCTCAGGACTGAGCCCACGTGCAAGAGCCGAGACAAGATCCGCAATTCACGGATCGTTGATCACAGCCTGTCAGCATCCGTCCACCAGCCGACAGGCCCGCCGAAAGTTGTCAGTAAGGCCGCATGTGACAGTGAGCTGGCTGCCGGCTGTAGCTTTGGACTTTAGGCAGACTGCCAGCATCTACCTTGGACTTTAGGCCGACAGCCCGTGCGATCGCCCCATTATTATAATGGCCGGAAGGCGATCGCCCGCCTGAAGACAAGACTCGGCTGCCTCTATATATACACGGCTCCCTGCACTTGGATTCCTCTCGGATTTTGGACTCACAAACAAGCATTCTCTGCATTCCCACGAGATTTCTCACAGCACTTGGCTATCTCCAACTCTTGGCAACAGCTATCATTCGGTACTTACTTCTCCCGGCCTCTCTCATCAAGCAGACGATCGGCAGGGACGAAGAACACCGAGCTTCGCTCAAGAGCCGGATTAACAGAGTCTTTTTACACTCATTGTACTTAGATTTCTCACATTAATACTTGTATCCACGAATATTTGTATTAATAACATCTCGCGAGAGCATTCAAGTCGGGGCCTAACAAACCCGGCAAATCTAGTGTTTATTCATATTCTCTCGGAAGTGCTCCCGCAAATTGTTGTTTGTTGTCCGTCTTCCAGCAGTATTAATCTTCAGATAAATATTTTGGGCAACAACAATTGGCGCTAGAGGAAGGGGATCTAACCCTCAAATTTTTATTCCTACCATCCCGAAGAACACTCACTGTTCTCGGGGCATATACTTGAAGTGACACTCACTACGCTTCAAAGAAATCTTTCAGAAATCATGTCTTCCGCCTCCGCGTCGAAGAAAGCCGCTGGCCAGCCAGCCAGACGCCTCGTTCCATCCCAGTCCGAGCAACAGCCGATGGTGGAAGGTAGCCGCCGCGGTCAGAGACACTCGATCCCGTCCCTGGACGGCGGCCCAAGCCTCTCGCTCGATCAGCTCCGAACCAAGGAACAGATCGACGAGGTCATGGCCGTCCTACAGGAGCGACGGAGTGCTCTCGACGCGCCTCTTGCTATCACCCCCTCGGCCATCCGCCGGAAGTCCAAGCGGAAGCTCAAGGCATTACTGGCCGAGCGATCGCCAGGAGGCTCTCGTCCGCAAGAAGAGGCGCTCGCCAGCCGGGGCACCTCTGTTTTCGATCGCACGGCGGTGACCGTCTTGGCGGCGGGCGGTCGGCCCGGCCTACGAGACGACGGAGTTTGAGTCCGTCACCAGGAGCTCGGCCTACCCGACTCCCGGAAGGCGGCCAGCCTGCCCGGCTCCTCGCCAAATAGCCGAGGTCGGCAGCAGCGGAGTCCGGAGATCGGTACACGATCGCCTCGGCTCCCGCTCCCAAAGCCGATTAGCAAGCGACCGAGCCACGGCGATGGCTGCGATGCAACGTCAGCTCGACGGCATGAAGGCGCTCCTGGAATCCAGGGCAGGCGCCATGAAGACAATTGCCGAGCCAAGCGAGCCGCTCGCGATCGACATCGAGCTCGCCCCTGTGCAGCACAAGATCGCTCCTCCTCAAACACCCTTGTACGAGGGGCGATCGGACCCCCAAACACACCTGAGCAAGTTCAACATCTACATGACCGGGTGTGGGGCATCAGACGCGACCAGGTGCCGAATGTTTCCTCTGACGCTGGACGACCTCGCCCACAGGTGGTACGCCTCATTGCCGCCTCAGTCCATCGGCTCCTTTAACCAACTGGCGAACGTCTTCACAGAGTACTTCGCCGCCAAGGTCGCTCGACCAGAAGGTCCCTATCGCATGCTGCGAATCAAGCAAGGGAAAGAAGAGTCCGACTCGGACTACATCGACCGGGTAGATGTGATCATCCTCAATGGCGAGCCCGTAAGCGATGAGACCGCCCTCTACGCGGTCCTAAGAGGATTTCAGGACTTTTCGCCTATGTTCAGGCATCTCACGAAGAACCAACCTACGACCTACGCAGCCTTCTGGGCTAAAGCCGCAGATTTCCTGGCCAGGCAAAGGCTTCTTCTTAGCCTAGGAGTAGAGCGATCGGCGCCCGAGCGACGACCTGCAGTCTTCCAGCCCGATCGCTATTATCCAATAGAGCCGGAGGACTCGCTCGCCATCTACAGTCCACCATTTAACATGAGGGACTAAGGCTCGCGATCGCCTCCACCGCACATCATAAAGCCATGGTCCTGGTAGTCAATGGAACCGGGTGCTTCGGCCATGCAAGGTCCATTTCGGCCAAGATCGCCCGCCCTTCGTTTAAATATGAGGCCAGCATAGTCTGAGGGCCCTCCAAAGTTAATCAGTGGACACGATCGCGAGCCCTCAAAGGATCATCATCTAACATGGTGAACCCGGACAATGCGACACGTGCCACAACCCCCGTCTCAACGTACACCGTCGAGGGTCGCCATCTTCATGGTGGGCCGAGGTGGAAGCAGAGCTAACAAGCCGCGGGCGTGGAGTTGATTCATCCGACGCTGCCCCGCGCAAGGACTCCTCTAGACCGAGACTGCACGCCCTTCGTTTAAATACGAGGCGAGGCGCAGCCTAACAGAGGACCCTCATAATAAAGTGAGTCACGAGACACTCAATGTCTTCGCGCACCAAGACACGGTCATGGAGTCGGTCCATCGAACTCTGCGACTGTGCACGATTCCTCAAACAAGCGGAACCATCAAGTTTCCGAGGGGGATCGGCCAATGTTGTTTTTTGCAGGTACAAGACCGAAAGATAGCTAGCCAATCGACCATGATAGCCCAAGTCCGAATCCAAAGTCGGCTCAGCAAGATCGCCCGTCCTCATCTTACACGATCGCCAGCAAGAACCACCTCGCCCCATGTCCTCGACATCGGAGCAAGCTGGGGGGCAATTGTTGTGTCGAGAATTATACTCTCCGACCGGCGATCGCCTCGGAGATCGGGCGACCTAGTCACTGCCGAGCAGCCGAGGCAGAACTGCCGACCAGCGACCAGGCGACCTAGCCTTAGCCCAGCAGACAAGACAAATCGGCCATCCGAAGGTCCCAGGACAGGTCCCGGTGCCGAGCGATCGACATCAAATTCGATCGTCTCTCGGTACTTGGCGACCGACTCCTGGCGACCGACTAGCGGACGATCATCTCTCGGCACCTGCCGACCGACCCTTGGTGACCGACCGATGCCGACCCTCAGCGACTGGCCGATGACGACCCTCAGTGACCAGCTAGAAACGATCGCATCATGCCGATAGTCATCCAGTCGGCAAAGGCCGAGCCTCAGGACTGAGCCCACGTGCAAGAGCCGAGACAAGATCCGCAATTCACGGATCGTTGACCACAGCCTGTCAGCATCCGTCCACCAGCCGACAGGCCCGCCGAAAGTTGTCAGTAGGGCCGCATGTGACAGTGACTCCGGACGCATGCTGGCTCCTCATTGGACCGCCCAGCTGGCTGCCGGCTGTAGCTTTGGACTTTAGGCAGACTGCCAGCATCTACCTTGGACTTTAGGCCGACAGACCGTGCGATCGCCCCATTATTATAATGGTCGGAAGGCGATCGCCCGCCTGAAGACAAGACTCGGCTGCCTCTATATATACACGGCTCCCTGCACTTGGATTCCTCTCGGATTTTGGACTCACAAACAAGCATTCTCTGCATTCCCACGAGATTTCTCACAGCACTTGGCTATCTCCAACTCTTGGCAACAGCTATCATTCGGTATTTACTTCTCCCGGCCTCTCTCATCAAGCAGACGATCGGCAGGGACGAAGAACACCGAGCTTCGCTCAAGAGCCGGATTAACAGAGTCTTTTTACACTCATTGTACTTAGATTTCTCACATTAATACTTGTATCCACGAATATTTGTATTAATAACATCTCGCGGGAGCATTCAAGCCCGGGCCTAACAAACCCGGCAAATCTAGTGTTTATTCATATTCTCTCGGAAGTGCTCCCGCAAATTGTTGTTTGTTGTCCGTCTTCCAGCAGTATTAATCTTCGGATAAATATTTTGGGCAACAACACACTCATTGCGTTATTATTTCACCTCGTTGAGTCATTCTTGATCCTTGTTGGATTTCGATTCATTATCATTCATTGTGATCATTCCTGTTCTCGTGACCTTCCAGGATCATATTAAGCGATGAGTTCAGATTTGGGTCTTCCTTGAATCGATGAGATCGAGCGGATCGATGATCTAGAGGATATCGATGTTGGGTACATTTGAGATGTAGCCTTGCATTCCGGATTACTGTTTAACTTAATCTGCATTGTAGTATTGTGGTTGTGAACCATCTATTGTTGATTTATCTTGTAACTATGGTATATGAGAATCTTGAGATTTGGGTCATTTGTTGGGATTTCTTCCCTTTGGCGTTGTACCCAAGATTTCGTGATAATCTGAGTAATTGCTCATGTTGATTCGAGACATCAAGTCATGAGAACTTTGGCGTACGATTGATATGGTTCCGAGGACTATATGTGCGTTGTTGCTTTTCTTTTGAGGCGCGAGTCAGTGTTGTTGGAATATTTATTCCACACATTATTTAATTTGTGTTTTGATGATTAAAGTTGCTAAACAACAAAACAACATCAAGGCGAAGCAAAACGACGAAGCAGACGAAGACGCAAAAAGTTTCAATCTGGACTGCATTAGCGCACGCAAGTCATCACATGTTAGCGCACGCTAACGGGAGTTCTCTGCATATCAGCCAAGTTCGAAGTTACCTGAAGTGAGGTTAGCTGATTAGGTAGTGCACGCTACACCTTATATCTAGCGCACGCTATCGAGCCATGTTACCGTTGGGAAGATATTCAAACTCAGAATGACATATGCAGTGAAGTAAGCATAGCGCACGCTACAAAGAGGGAATAGCGCACGCTAAAGAAGTTTGAATACAAGTCAATCAATCCATTGGAGAGAATCTGAAACAAGTCAAAAGTGGAACGGTCAGTTTGACAAATCAAGCAACGGATATATTGGATTAGCGTACGCTACATTGATCTTATATTCATATACTTACATTGTTGCTGTAATATTGAGCTTATATTGTTAGTTTGAGTGTTTATACATTCAACATTATACACGAGAGGTAAAAGAAAAGATCCGATTGGATTCGGTGTTATTAGGATCAAGTATCCGGCATTGTTAGAATCGCAATCGATATCTAAGTGAGGTTTATCTAGTACCCATAGAAAGCTAGAGTGGTTGATTCCTTATCCAATAGAAAAGAAAAAACAGTTTTACTCGGACCGATAGAAGACGAGCTTGTAAACGGTAATCCCTCGACCGATAGAAGAGAGGCGTAGAGGTTTTGATCTTAATCCTAAGAAAAAGATACATCGAGAGAGGACGTAGGCTTCGTTAATAGCCGAACCTCTATAAATCCTTGTGTGATTTATTTTCCGCAATTTACTTACGCTTCCGCACAAACGGCGCAAATATCCGATTTTATACCAACAATTGGTATCAGAGAGGTACTCCAATACGCGGCTTAACATCCGAGGAGAAGATCCAAAATGGCATTTCAACTTGCTACCGTCGAAGGACTTGCTCTCAACCGACCACCATTTTTTGATGGATCAAATTTCATGACTTGGAAGAAGAAAATGTCTATTTTCATCCGAGCCTACGATATCGAATTATGGAAGGTGATATGCCTTGGTCCCAAAATTCCGACGAACTCAAACAAAACTCTCAAAACCTTTGAATAGTATGACGATGCAGATTGGAAAAACGACCATTATAATTGCAAAGCCACGCAATTATTATACTGTGCTTTAAATCTGGAAGAACACAACCGTATATCATCGTGTGATAGTGCCAAAGAAATCTGGAAAATGCTTGAGGTAACACACGAAGGTACGTCTCAAGTCAAAGAGACGAAGATAAACATGCTCCTTCACGATTATGAATTATTCCAAATGAAGGACGACGAATCCATCTCGATTATGCTCGACCGATTTTCGGTCATCACCAATGGATTAGCATGTTTCGGAAAACCACTTTCGAGTAGTGAGAAAGTAAAGAAAATTCTCTGATCACTACCTTGAGAATGGGACAGTACGGTTACGGCAATAATGGAATCAAAAGATTTAAATACTCTCGATTTTAGTGCTCTCGTTGGTTCTCTTATCAACTACGAGATTGTTCTAAAATCTCGGAATGCCAAACCAAAACCGAAGGAAAAATCGATAGCCTTCAAGGCTAAGGTGCCGAGAAAGAAAGAAGAAATTCCGGTGGACGAAAGCGACGAAGAATCGGCATATTATGCCAAGAATATTAATAAGTTCCAACACTTATTAAACCGGAGAAAGAAAGACATCCAAGCGGGCGAATCTAAGAAATTCGACAATTGCTGTCGATTATGTGGTAAACCATGCCACTTTGTGAAAAATTGCCGTGTAAAACCCAATGAGGTTTTAGTTGCAACATGGAGCGACGAAGATCCCGATGAAGATTTTCTAAATCAAAATAATCTCGCGCTCATGGCCCGGAGTTCATTCGACGATAGCGACATCAAAAGCCAAGTAAGTAATTCTTAGGATGAACTTCTTGAAGCATTCGAGTTATTACATACCGATTATCAAAATGCTTTAAAAGAAATTAAATCCCTTCAAACTAAATATAAATCTTTGGAAAATGAAAATTCCAAAATTCTAGAAAAGGGAAAATTTGTCGAGATCGATCATTCAAAATGCGTTGAAAATGAGAAGATTTTAAAGAATGATCTTGTTAAAGTTCAAACCGAGCTCAAGAATTTGACGAAGAAATTTTCTCTCGGAAACGAGAAATTTGAAAATATGCTCTCGGTTCAAAAATATACTTTAAATAAAGAGGGGTTAGGATTCAAACCACGTTTCAAAAACGAATCCGTAAATTTCAAAATACCCCGTTGTGAAAAATGTTTAAAAATCGGGCATCATATCTCAAACTGTAGAAGCCCAATACAAACGATAAAAATTAAAAAGATTTGGGTTCCTAAAGGAACAAACATTTCAAATATCGTTCACATCTCGAAACAAAAACCAACTATAAGTTGGATCCGCAAAACTTAATTTTTTTAAGGGGAGATAATATTTTCAGGGGGAGTTTTACCCATATCATGCATATTATTTATATTCGATAATTGATATTCTCTACATTATTTTACACTTTTTGATGAAGACAAAAAGGGGGAGAAGGAGATGAATTGATAAAAATGAGAAAAATCGAAGAAGTCGAAAAGAAAAAGAAATCATACAAAAAGGAGGAGATAAAACGAAGGAATTGAAAAATAAGGGAGATGTCGAAAAGAAAAGAGAATTGGAGAAACTAACGAAACGATCAAAGCCGAAAACTTTGATTCGTATATATATACATATATTTTATTTTTACAGATTTTATCCAATTCAAGAGTTGTTTTGTAATCATCAAAAGGGGGGAGATTGTTGGAATATTTATTCCACACATTATTTAATTTGTGTTTTGATGATTAAAGTTGCTAAACAACAAAACAACATCAAGGCGAAGCAAAACGACGAAGCAGACAAAGACGCAAAAAGTTGCAATCCGGACTGCATTAGTGCACGCAAGTCATTACACGTTAGCGCACGCTAACGGGAGTTCTCTGCATATCAGCCAAGTTCGAAGTTACCTGAAGTGAGGTTAGCTGATTAGGTAGCGCACGCTACACCTTATATCTAGCGCATGCTATCGAGCCATGTTACCGTTGGGAAGATATTCAAACTCAGAATGACGTAGCAGTGAAGTAAGCATAGCGCACGCTACAAAGAGGGAATAGCGCACGCTAAAGAAGTTTGAATACAAGTCATCAATCCGTTGGAGAGAATCTGAAACAAGTCAAAAGTGGAATGGTCAGTTTGATAAATCAAGCAACGGATATATTGGATTAGCGCACGCTACATTGTAATATTAACGCACGCTAAAGCAAGATGGTAACGTATGTAAGGAAGAAGTCATAACGTACGCTAAGGGAAGCAACGAAGCTACTGGACTGAAACTGGGAACAGTCTAGCACACGCTACAGGCACGCTAATGATATTAGCGCACGCTAAAGAAGGCTAGCGCACGCTAGCAAGTCAAAACAGCTAGCAACGGCTAGTTTGTGGAAAATGCCTATAAATACCATTCCTATGGTATTGTTTGATCACAACAACTCCAAGCATTCAAGACATTGATCTTATATTCATATACTTACATTGTTGTTGTAATATTGAGCTTATATTGTTAGTTTGAGTGTTTATACATTCAACATTATACACGAGAAATAAAAGAAAAGATATGATTGGATTCGGTGTTATTAGGATCAAGTATCCGGAATTGTTAGAATCCCAATCGATATCTAAGTGAGATTTATCTAGTACCCATAGAAAGCTAGAGTGGTTGATTCCTTATCCAATAGAAAAGGAAAAATGGTTTTACTCGGACCGATAGAAGACGAGCTTGTAAACGATAATCCCTCGACCGATAGAAGAGAGGCGTAGAGGTTTTGATCTTAATCCTAAGAAAAAGATACACCGAGAGAGGGCGTAGGCTTCGTTAATAGCCGAACCTCTATAAATCCTTATTTTCCGCAATTTATTTATGCTTCCGTACAAACGGCACAAATATCTAGTTTTATACCAACAAGTGCTTGCATGGGCGTCCGACGCCGATGGGGACGGGGAAGTGTACACCGATGGATTGTAGACATGTACGATGAGCGGATCCCTTGGGATGTGTACGCTGGTGTTTCGAATAATGCTGTTGGTACGACTTCCTGGCTGGCCTCCGGCAGAGTGTTTCGCATGGAGGAGTATTCCTAGAGATGTTGTTTTCAAATCGTGATGGATAGTTAGTTTATCCCGAGTTGTTTACCTTTAGTTTCGGGGACGAAACTCTTTTTAAGGGGGGAGTATGTAATACCCGATTGTGAACTCATTAATTATCATTCAGTAATTGCCACTCAGAAATTTTTCACTCAGTAATAATCATTCATCATTCGTATTCATTCATTTCGTGTTCATCGTATCTTGGAGTCATGTATCAGTTGTTATTCATCATTCATCACTGTTCGGGATCGAGACGAGAATATTTCATCATCGTCGTGATTGGTAGCCTTGTGTTGGGAGTATCATTATTGCGTATGATTGGACTTAATTATATTCATACAAGTATGGTATGTCGGATCATTCAGCGTTTTGTATCGAGTAGACGGAGTTGTCATTTTGTTGACGTCCAACAGTGAGTTACGGCCGTAACATGCTTGCATTACGGCCGTAACATATGTTCGTTGTTTTCAGGTCATGTCGGACGAAGAGGACTTAAGGCCATAAGGGTTGCGGCATACGGCCGTAAGTTGAGGCAGGAAGGGCCGTAAGGCTTGGCCGGTTACGGCCGCACGATCGAGCAGTGTGTCCGGTTAGTTTCGACGAAGGCTTCATACGCCCGTAAGAATTTGCCGAGTACGGCCGTATAAGTCGAGTTACGCCATAAGGCAGGTGCGGTTATGGCCGTATGTCTGTCGACAGACTTTCGACGAAATAGGGTTACGTCCGTACGATATGGATAGTCACTGCCGTAAGTCCGTTGACTTGGAGAGTTACGGCCTTATGTAGGCCGAGTTACGGCCGTAACATTCGGCGGTACTTAAGTACCTGGTCGGGTTTTTGTGCTTATTTTCTCATTTCTTCACTTGAGTTCCGAGAGAGAAGTTCTTGGGAGATATTTTCTTCATCACAACACTTGTGTATTAGTGTTCTAAGCATACATCTTGGATTGGGAAGTTTGGATAGTCATTTAAACACGAATTCACCGGATCGAAGTGTTGGATCTTTAAAGGTAAATTATTCAACATCTTGGATTTAGATTTTGAGTTGGGATATGATGTTTTGGATGTTATAATCATGATATATGAAGTGATATACTTGTGATTATGAATTGTTATGGATTATCATCAGATTAATTAGCATTATTCAAGAACATTTCGAATGTTTATTTTGGAATTTGGGGGTTTCGATTTGATGTTGTCGTAATCTCGAATTGTGTATTCTTATGAGAATATTGATTGTATATAAGATGTTTTGTTGGATTGAATCATTTATTGGAGGTTTGGTATCGATATGATTGAGATTGGTTGTAAACAATTGGAGGTTGTCTAGAACGTGTTTGTTGAATTGCTTCAATGAGTTTGGGTATTGTTGTATCGACTTTTGAGTTGGTTGTGATCATGCTTGATTCGTATATTAAGCGAATCGTTGGTAATTGTGCTATTCAAGGTTGTTTCGAGGACCGATAATCACTTCAAGGACGTTGTTCGTGGAAGGACTTTCTCGCCGTCGGTTTGAGGCAAGTTTTATACTTGTACTAGTCAATGAGATTAATGCTATCATATATGTGTATGAATGTGTTGTACCATTCCGAGACTTAGTCTCTTCATGAGTTCATTGATATTAAGGGATCGTTCGATACGATACTCTTCGGCAATTATGCCAAATGTTTATTATTGTTCATTCACGGCCGGTTCAAGGCATTGCGTCATTGTTAATGTTATTGTCGATAGCCGGTTCGCGGTATCGATGTATCGATTGTTGTTGTTAATATTGATGTCGATCTAAGACATTGTTGTAATCATTGTTATTAATGGTGTCTTGTCATTCATGTTGTATTGGCCGATTGAAGGTATTGGCGTATTCGTTCTCATCTTCGTCGTCGGTAACCGATTAAAGGTTCCAGGCATTCATTGTATCATTGTTATTGATTAGCCGTTCTAAGGCAATCGAAGTGTTCAATCATTCATTGTATCATTGTTATCGATTGGTCGTTCTAAGGCAATCGAGGTGCTCAATCATTCTCTGTGTCATTGTTATCGATTGGCCGCTCTAAGGCAATCGAAGTGTTCAATCATTCATGGTACCATTGTTATCGGTTGGCCATTCTAAGGCAATCGAAGTGTCGAATCATCGCTGCATCATTGTTATCGGTTGTCCATTCTAAGGCAATCGAGGTATTGAATTGGGATTGTCGAGGACGATGCCCATCCGTAAATTATTGTCGTCGTGTTGGCCGACTCAAGGCAGCATACTATCATTCTTGTGAATTCGGTAATCTTTGGATCATTGTCGCTTGTGATTAATTGTGTTTTAGAAGTTAGTCTCGGCTAGTGCTCATTATGGGTAAGCTTGGGGCTTGAACCTTCACGGTTGGTTTCCCAACACCTACAGCTCAGTAGGTCACAGTCATGTTGATCTTATTATGGGTAAGTCTGGGGCTTCAACCTTTACGGTTGGTTTCCCAGCACCTGCAATTCATCAGGTCACGGTCACTGGGTGATCTTATTATGGGTAAGCTTGGGGCTTGAACCTTCACGGTTGGTTTCCCAACACCTACAGCTCAGTAGATCACGGTCAGGTTCACGATCTCATTATGGGTAAGTTTGGGGCTTGAACTTTCACGGTTGGTTTCCCAATACCTACAGTTCAGTAGGTCATGGCCATTGGATGGTCTTATTGTGGTACGGCTTCGTTCCGTGGCTTCATCCCTCATTGGTACAACTTCGAGCTATTTTGGTTTTAGGTGATTGTGATAATTGACAGCTTCGGCTGAGTGGCTTTAAGGCATTTGTGGTGTCTTGGTATTTTCGTTGGAGCCTCCGGGCATTGTGGTTCATATCTAATTCAGTTCTAGTTTGGTTCATGTTCGCATAATTCATTATGGTGTTTTATAATTATGATTCACCATTTGGCATTTATGTTCTAACCTGTTGAGCAGGTATTAATAGTATGTCGTGGGCATAGTGTTTCACGAATGCTCGGTTCTCACCTTGGTTTGTGAGCATCTCGTATTATTATTATCATTGTACCGTTTCATTCTGCCTTTGGATGCATATCATGTTATACATGTATTTGATGTTCATTATCTGGATGACTGACCCCATGGGGGCGGAACATGTTTTCATGTTTTAGGTGCTTGCGAGGAGAGAGTTGAGACACAGGGGTATGACGATGGCGACGAGGCATTCGAGCGATACTAGTCTGAGTTGTTCATGTTGGTCAGTCAGCTGGAGTGTTCTCCAATTGTTAGTCATTGTCATTATGTATTACCCGAGCAGATGCTCGTGGGTGTTGTTGTATTTTCATTTTGGCCAGGTAGGCCCATCGTTATCGTTGGAATTCCTTATCAGGATATTATGTCGGATGTCATAGTAGGGACTGTGATTTCCCTTGTTGGTTAATTTGATGTATTTTAGTCGTGTTCGCCTGGTGGATCTCCTGGCATGGGGTCCACGGCACTGTAATAACCCAATAGGATTTGGGGGTGTTACATTATCGAACTGCAAGCATTTAATTGTGCGATTGAATTTAGTGGAAATATATGAATTGAGAGACATAAAGATCAAATATACCTGTGACTTATGTCCAATAGGAAATGTCCATAAAAACTTTGAAAAATCATCTAAGAAAAGCACATAATATCTCTGACCACAAGAGCTAGGTATATGAGAGGTCCATAATCACTATGTAAAATGTCAAAAGGTTGAATAGTAACAGTGTGTGAAGGAGTAAATGGTAATCTGACATGTTTTCCAAGCACACATGAGGAACAAATATTGTTAAGAAAAGAAGTACTATTACCAGCAATAAGTTTATTCGAGCAAAGATTACGGAGAGTAGAATTGCCCGGATGACCAAATCTATCATGCCATGTCTGGGAAGTGATGGCAGCAAAAACAGAAGGTGGTTGAGGCCGTGTTTAAGTAGTAAAGGGGTAGAGATCGCCGCTACTATTGCACCAAATTCTTGGGATCCCTGTTTTGATATCCTTCACACAAAAGTCAAATGGATCAAACTCCACAGTTACATTGTTTTCAATAGTGAAACGACGAACAGAAATAAGGTTCTTGATCAATTGAGGAGCATATAGGACATTATTCAGGTGTAAAGGAGTGAGATTATGGGGTGGTAAATCTAGAGTACCTATACCATGAACAGGAAGCGAATGACCATTTCCAACAATAATTGATTTCTGATTATCTAACAGAGAATAAGAAGTGAGAGTACCTAGTGTTCCCACCATATGCGACGTAGCTCCGGTATCCATCTACCACTGGGAATCGGGTACATTGAGAGACATGGTGTTCATGGCAGCTTCAATATTAGTAGGCATGTAGGATGTATCATTTGAAATTTCAGAATTCAGGGCATGATCGGGCGAGGGCCAAGAATGCCTTTTACATTAGGCACATGTTGCCGAGGAACTGGAGTGGTTGGATATGGACATGGCGGGACATTCCATCCAGGTGTCGGCCACCCTGTCGAATAGGACCACCATTGGGGGGCGCTGTTGCCAAGGTCGGAAGGTGTGCTGCGGAGGGAAATTATTATAAGACTGGCCCTGGAAAACACGCCCTCGTCCTCGGCCAGAATTGTTGTGACTGCGGCCACGAGAGTTGGATCCTGATTGGCCACATCCTGGTGTGCGAGAATTCCCAGAAGGTTGTAGCTGGGATTTGGGAGTTAGAGAATCAGTCGCAGGAGTGGATGCGGTAAGAGCAGTGGCCGGGTGATTGACAGCAGCTTGTTTAGCCTTACGGGTTTCTTCCAATATTAGCCGGAAGCGTGCTTCATAGAAGGATGGAAGAGGGTCGCTTTGTTGAATAAATGTAGCAACACTATCGTAACTCTCGTTAAGGCCCACAATGAGTTGCAATACAAGACGTTGATTAGATACCGGAGCGCCAACATTTGCAAGTTGGTCAGCAAGCAATTTCAATTCTTGGCAATATGCAGAAATATCGGGAAAGTTATCAAGATGTACCTGCTTAAACTGATTTTCAATGTACATGGATTTTGAGTTGTTGTTGTCTTGAAAAATATTTTGAAGACATTCCCAAGCCTGTTAGGCCGTGGATTCAAGTTGGGAAGAAGAAGGGGAAGGGGAAGGAGTTAGGATCGTAGGTAGTATGATATTATTAACAGCAAGAGCGGGATGGAAATTCTTGTTATCGGCCCTTTAAGAGTGATGAGTGGTGGTTGAGTGAGAGAAGGTGGGCGGCGGCTGTTTTGAGAGAAGATAGAGAGAGGGATGATGGGTGGCGGCTGTTTTAGGGTTGGTCTCCGAGAGCATGTAGGAATAATATTCCGTGTCTTTTTCATTCAATAAATCTTATATATATACATGTACAAGTTTCATCATAAGGGAGGATTTAGAATTGTCTACAACAGGATGTCTTTGGAGATTCTCTATCAGCTTCAAAAGTATCAAAACTAGTACAATTTAGGTAGAGCTATCCCCACTCTCAATTTTTTTTTTTTTCACTATAGATAAAAAAATCGTGAGGCATGGTCGAACAGAACACGAAGAACCTCACTTGGATGGATGATATGAATAATAGATAGAAGAAGATTTCAATCAATCCAGTGCTGTCTTGACCACCAGACTAAAAAGTCTACCACCAAAGGTCAGATTTCAAGAAGATCAAAAAATAGAAAAACAGAACTTGCAGAAATTTTCTAATCCTTTTGTGTGGTCCCCACTACAATCAGTGCCCCCCTTTCCCCCCTCTCACCATATTAGTAATTAGTAGTAATTGTAAGCTCACGTGTAGTGGTTCAATGCACCATCATGTAAATTCCATCATTAGCCTTGCAGGGTATTGTTATAATGAGAAATCATTAGAATTTTACCTCGTGAAAAAATAAAAAAATAAAAAAAAAAAGTAGAGAGAGAAAGAACCTTCAATGGATGGGCTGCTGCTGGTCTCTAAAATTCTAGCCCAAAAGAGTCCCAATTCACATTCAACTCTTTCACATGTAGATTACACGCTTAGTTAAATGCAATCATATTTATGTACTCCCTCCCTTCAATGTTTTTAGATATCATTATAACGTAGGTTATTTTATTTTATTTTTAAAAAAGAACTATTGCATAATATATATTCCGCCGTCCAATAAATCATTTTTATATTCATTATTCTCTCTTAATTAATTTTAATTCATCATTTATTATGGATAATTTGTGTCAAAAAATTTATAGATTCCACCATGCAGTGGGAAAATGAACCATTCGTGTAGATGTGTTATTCGAATGTAGTATTTGATTATTATGTATTAAGGTTTGGGACTAAGATCATTTATTATTTACATATATCTAGGATGAGATTGGGATTTGTTTAGTATGAAAAAACAATAAGAAGAGGAGGAAGAAAATTTTTGAGTTGTATCGGATAAAAACGGGTTAATATCAATCCGTACTCGATCCATGCGGGTTTATTCTAATTTTAAAATAAGAATCTAATCCAGCACTTTATTAATCTGCATTTTCCGGCTAAGCATATAAATATAATAAAAAGTATATAACAATAAGAAATTTATTAAAAAAAAATCTGCAAATACTTTAAGAGCCCGAAAAATATTTAATCGTACAATTTATTTAAAATATCATTAAATTAATTGATTGGTAAAAGAAATAATTCTCATTAAAATAAGACTTTATATTTTGGAATTGTTTTATTATTTTAAAAGGATCCAAACTTTTAAATTTCCAGAATTAGAAGAAAAAACACCAAAATCATTGGAAAATAAATAATATATAAAATGAGAAAATTATTTAGAAAGTTTGAGATAGTTATAAAATTATTAAATGATCTAAATATTAGAAAAGTAATTAAATTTTATTTGTAATTTCAAAAGATAATTTAATTTAATTTTTATTTTTAATTATTTTTTAAAAAGGATTCAAAATTCTGAATTCCAGAAACTTAAACGATTACTTATGTCGTAAAACTAGAATTTCTTACAAACTATTTCATTTAAGAAAAAAATTATATGGCAACCCTATGAGAAATAATTCCAATAATTGTGAGAAATAAAAAATATTTAGCTTTCATAAAACTAACTTTTGTACGAAATAAAATTTCCAGTTAATTTTATGTTAGTAGTTTTTTAACATATCAAAAGGTTAAAAAAAATAATTGAAAAGGGATGGGATGGGATGGGATGGGATGGGTGGGTGAATAATGGGTGTAGTTTATAGGCAAATGCAGATTATGATGAGCACTCAATGGCAAAATATAAATGTTTGATGGCCATAGCCATCCCAAATCTTTTCATAACATTTTTACTACAAAAAGGGGGGAAAAACAACCCAAACATAATGAATCATGAATGAAACCACCCAATTTTTGGTTAAAAATGACTGCCAAAGGGTGGGGGGTGGGGGGGGGGGGTGAACAAATCAATTTAAGAGAGTTAAAAAAAAAAAAAAAGAATTTAGCAGGAGAGGTCATGATTAGTAGCCATTGCCATCATTTGGATTCTCAGAACGACTTTATAACAAAAGACGGGATCTCTTGTATCTCATAAACTTACCCAATTACTATAAACTCTTCTCTTGCAAGAGGGGGCGCGCACACACACACACTTGAGTTTTGTTGCTTAAATTTGGTTGGGCCAACCAACCAACCTCTTGACAAAGTTGAGACCACATTTTTGTGTCAGGGGAAATGTTGGAAATTGGATTGTCTGGACTGGATCTTCTATTCACAGGTTTTATTACAACTCCAATAATAATATTAATAATAATAAAAAAATGAAAAATATTAATTTAATTGTGTAGAGATTAAAAATATTAAACTTTTAAAATTTTGGTGGAACAGAGAAAGTACGACTATTAATAACAATAAAATAGAAAAAATGTTAAGAAGTATATGGGCCGGTGAGGCATAATTTATGATGGACGACCCCAATATAGTTATTTTCGAAATATATGCTTTATCGGAGTCGACTGGACTCTGCGCCGCGACACACCATCTTTGCTGCGAAGCTCCCGGACCGATGTACTCCGTGCCGCGGCACAGCCCCTCTGTGCCGCGGCCCCCTGCTAGTTTTCTACAAGTTCACCCGACCTCACTGGACGCCGGGCCGCGACCCCCTGGACTTTCGCTCGGTCATTTTTCTGAGTGTGCTGCGGCACACCTTGTCCGGGCCGTGGTACACAGGGTCAACTCAGCCCTGGGGTGTCTTTTTGGCAGTATTTTTGAAAAGTTTTCATCACTTCTTCACCCACAATCTTGTGAGCAGCAAAGAGAGAGATACAAGAGAGAAGAAAAATAAAGAGATATATTTGTTCGATTTCCTGGAGTTGTATCGATCGGATCGTCGTGATATTTTGACAAGAGTTTGGTAGCGATTGGACAAATCTTTTCACCGGAGTAGATCGAGGTTTTGAGTCTGGAAGTTCGGGTATTTTGTTAGCTTTTTGTGTAAGCTATTTACGGAGTTTTTCTTTCTCGATCTTGTTGTTGTTGTGTATTCCAAATACTTGAAGATCGTTTATTACCAAGTATTTGAAGATTATCTTTGTATACCTCTAGTTTGCACTAGGGACGAATTGTGTATTGTGAATTGGTGATAGGGGATTTAAGCAGTTTCGGTCCCGTGGTTTTTTACTCTCGTCTTGAGGGGTTTTCCACGCTAAAAACTGTGTCTCGTTGTTTATCATTTTTAATATCATTTGTATTGTTTGTCGAGTTGTATTTGATTTACTCTACTCGTCGCTAACCTCAAAGTTACAATTGAATATTGGGAAAGTTGTCAAACGAGGTTCTGTATTTTTGTTGTGACGTCTTTGGATCGTTTTTCCCAACAAAGTGGTATCGGAGCCACGGAATTTTTTTTTTCGTGGTTGTATTATCTCAATTGTAAGATGGAAGCCAATACAAGTAGAATGGTGAATTTGAATGGTTCGAACTACCATGTATGGAAGGGCAAGATGGACGACCTTCTATATGTGAAGGAGTATTATCTACCGGTCTTTAGCAAAGACAAACCGGAAGGCAAGTCCAACCCGGATTGGGCTATTTTGCATCGCCAAGTGTGTGGCTATAATCGAAAATGGGTTGATGATAATGTGTTGAATCATATTAGTGGAGAAAAGGACGCTCGAGAATTGTGGCACAAACTCGAGCAATTATATGCTCGGAAGACGAGGAATAATAAGCTAATCCTCATTAAACAAATGATGAACCTAAAATATCGAGATGGGACTTCTCTGTCGGATCATTTGAATGCATTCCAAGGCATCATTAATCAACTTGCAGGAATGGGCATTAAATTCGAAGAGGAGGTTCAAGCTTTGTGGTTGTTGGGCACATTGCCGGATACTTGGGAGATATTTCGTACGTCGTTGTCTAACTCTGCCCCTCATAGTGTCATTTCGATGGAACTTGCTAAGGGGAACACGCTGAACGAGGAGGTCCGAAGAAAGTCACAGGGATCTTCATCACAGCCGGTGTTCTTGTTACCGAAAGGCAGATGAGAGGTCAAAGCAGAGGTCCGATTAATAGAGGGCCACAAAGAAGTAATTCCAGGGGGAAGTATGTTAGTACTGAATGCTACATTGTGATAAGAAAGGGCATACGAAGAAATTTTGCCGAGAACTAAAGAAGGAAAATCGCCAAGGCGTAGAGAACACTCGAAAGAAGGAGAGCGGGAGTAATGAAAAAGCCGAAGTAAATACTACTACTGAGGAGTTCTTTGTATGTTGCGATTATGACATGGTGAACCTTGCCAGAGATGAGTCGAGCTGGGTGGTCAACAGTGGAGATACGTGTCATGTTACGTCAAGTAGGGATTTCTATTCTTCTTATACTCCGGGTGACTATGGGATAGTCAAGATGGGTAACGATGGGTTATCCAAGATTGTTGGAGTAGGAACGTGCACTTGAGGTTCGACACCGGTGTGGAACTTGTTTTACGTAATGTGAAACATGTTCCAGATATGAGCTTGAATGTGATTTCCGTTGGCTTACTCGATGATGATGGCTATTGTAGCGGTTTTGGCAAGGGATTGTGGAAACTCAGTCGAGGTTCCTCGATTGTCGGAAGATGAGAGAATACAAGGAAACTGTATGTGACACTTCCAAAGGTCACGATTAATGCCGTGAACACAGTTGACAATAATGACATGACCGAGCTATGACATAATAGGCTCGATCACATGAGGGAGAAAGGAATGGTGCTATTATCAAAGAAAGAGGTGTTATCCGGGTTCACGATGTACAACTTAAAAGGTGCTCTCACTGTCTAGCTGGGAAGCAAACAAGAGTCACTTTTAAGAGCCATACTCCTTCACGGAAGGAAATGTTCTTGATCTTATACATTCCGATGTTTGTGGTCCTGTGAAGACTAGGACGCTTGGTGGTTGCCTATACTTTGTCACATTCATCGACGATCATTCGAGGAAGGTGTGGGCATACACCTTAAAGACCAAAGATCAAGTTTTGGATGTTTTTAAATAGTTTCATGCCTCGGTGGAGAGAGAGACCGGAAAGAAGTTGAAGTGTATTCGGACGGATAATGGTGGAGAATACACTAGGCCTTTTGGTGAGTATTGCCGAGAGCAAGGGATCCGACATCAAAAGTCACCATCGAAGACTCCGCAACTAAATGGCTTGGCGGAGAGGATGAATCGGACTTTGGTTGAGAGAGCTCGATGTTTGCTCTCACATGCCGGATTACCAAAGTCATTTTGGGGAGAAGCTTTGAACACAGCGGTTCATATGATTAATTTGACGCCGTGTGTTCATTTGAACTTTGTTGTCCCGGAAAAAGTGTGGAGCGGTAAAGACATTTCATATCACCACTTATGGATTTTCGGATGTAAAGCATTTGTACACATTCCGAAAGATAGAGGTCGAAGCTTGATTCCAAGACGAAGCCATGTATCTTTATTGGCTATGGTCTTGATGAGTTCGGGTATAGATTGTATGACCCGATGACTAAGAAGCTTGTTTGTTCGAGAGATGTTGTTTTTGTTGAAGATCAAACGATGAAGGATGTTGAGAAAGGAGAGTCGGATCCATAACATGATTATGATCTTATTGATTTGGACCCCGTTATCCACAACATGTTGAGACACCTAGTGGAGATGACGTCCAAAATGATGAACAACATGATACCGGCGATGGTGATGAGTTGAGACAAGATGATACCGATGGAGTTCATCCCGAGCTACCCGTAACGAACATGCCTTCATTTGTTCCACTTAGACAGTCGACGAGGGACCGTCATCCCTCCACTCGTTATTCGGCCGATGAATGTTTTACTCGCCGACGAGGGAGAGCCCGAATATTTTGAGGAGGCTATGGAGGATGATAACAAGAAGGAGTGGATGGATGCCATGCAAGACGAGATGAGTTCGTTGCATGAGAACAATACATACGAGTTGGTGAAGTTGCCGAAAGGCAAGAGAGCTTTGAGAAATAAATGGGTGTATAAGGTGAAGTCGGAGGAGCATACTTCATTGCCCCGATACAAAGCTAGACTCGTAGTCAAGGGCTTTAGTTAAAAGAAAGGCATTGATTTTGACGAGATTTTTTCTCTAGTTGTGAAGATAGGATCGATTCGATTGGTCCTTGGTATAGCGGCTAGTCTTGACCTTGAGATTGAGCAAATGTATGTCAAGATGACATTTCTTCATGGAGATCTCGATAAAGAGATATATATATATAAAGCAACCTGAAGGGTTTCAGGTTAAGGGAAAAGAGGATTATGTTTGTAGACTCTGTAAGAGTCTATACGGTGTGAAGCAAGCACCACAACAATGGTATAAAAAGTTTGAGTCGGTTATGGGGGAGCAAGGCTACCAGAAGACGACCCTGGACCATTGCGTGTTTTTCAAGAAATTTGGAGATGATGATTTTATCATCCTATTGCTTTATGTGGATCATGTTGATCGTTGGCAAGAATGCCAAAAGGATTTCCAATTTGAAGAAAGAGTTAAATAAGTCTTTTGCCATGAAAGACTTGGGGGCCGCTAAACAGATTCTTGGTGTAAGAATCACTCGGGATAGAGCAGCCCGGAAATTACACATGTCACAAGAGCAATATATTGAGAAGGTGCTTAAACGTTTTAATATGGACAAAGCTAAGGTTGTTAGTTCGCCTCTTACTAACAATTTTAAATTGACGAGTAAGAATTGACCTACGACGAAGGAAGAGATTGAGGAAATGGATAAAGTTCCTTATACCTCTACTGTCGGGAGTTTGATGTATGCCATGGTATGTACGAGGCCCGACATTGCTCATGTCGTGGGAGTGGTGATCCGCTTTCTATCGAATCCGGGAAAGAAGCATTGGGAAGCCATAAAGTGGATATTTAGATATTTACGGGGTACTTCCAAATTGGAGATCACATTTGGAAATAGGAAAGGCGATGCTTGTTGGTTATACCGATTCGGATATGGCAGGTAACGAAGATAACCGAAAATTCACATCCGGTTATTTGATGACGTTTGCAGGGGGAGCCGTGTCATGGCAATCGAGATTGCAAAAGTGTGTTGCCTTGTTAACAACGGAGGCCGAGTATATTGCGGCGGTGGAAGCGTGTAAAGAGATCTTATGGTTGAAAATATTTTTATAAGAGCTGGGCTTCCAACAACGACGTTATGTGGTTCTTTGTGATAGTCAGAGTGTGATTCATTTGGCGAAGAATGCGACCTTTCACAAGAGAACAAAATATATCGATGTGAGATATCATTAGAAACGAGATGCATTGGAGGATGGTTGAACTTGATAAAGTTCACACCGATGATAATGGTTCCGATATGTTAACTAAGACGTTGAGTAGAGATAAGGTTAAGATATGTTGCTCGATCGCCGAGATGGCGAATTCTTCTTATATTCCAGAAAGGGGGAGATTTGTAGTAGTTATTTCTGAAATATAGACCTTCCCGGAGTGGACTGGACTCTATGCCGCGGCACACATCCCCTGTGCCGCGGCACACCATCTTTGCTGTGAAGCTCCCGGGCCACTGTACTCTGCGCCGCGGCACAGCCCCTCTGCCGCGGCCCCCTGCTAGTTTTCTACAAGTTCGCCCGACCTCACTGGACGCCGGGCCGCGGCACAAGCCCTCCGGGCCGCGACCCCCTGGGACTTTCGCTCGATTATTTTTCTGAGTGTGCTGCGGCACACCTTGCCTGGGCCGTGGCACACAGGGTCAACTCAGCCTTGGGGTGTCTTTTTCCTGCATTCTTGCTGCGTTTTCATCACTTCTTCACCCACAATCTTGAGAGCAGCAAAGAGAGAGATACAAAAGAGAAGAAAAATAGAGAGATATACTTGTTCGATTTTCTGGAGTTGTATCGATCGGATCGTCGTGATATTTTGACAAGAGCTTGGTAGCGACTGGGCAAATCTTTTCACCGGAGTAGATCGAGGTTTTGAGTCCGGAAGTTCGGGTATTTTGTTAACTTTTTGTGTAAGCTATTTATGGAGTTTTTCTTTCTCGATCTTGTTGTTGTGTGTTCTAAATACTTGAAGATCGTTTATTACCAAGTATTTGAAGATTATCGTTGTATACCTCTAGTTTGTACTTGGGACGAATTGTGTATTGTGAATTGGTGATAGTGGATTTAAGTGGCTTCGGTCCTGTGGTTTTTTACTCTCGTCTTGAGGGGTTTTCCATGCTAAAAATTGTGTCTCGTTGTTTATCATTTTTGATATCATTTGTATTGTTTGTCGAGTTGTATTTGATTTACTCTACTCGTCGGTAACTTCAAAGTGACAATTGAAGATTGGAAAAGTTGTCAAACGAGGTTCCGCATTTTCGTTGTGACGTCTTTGGATCGTTTTTCCCAACATATATATGGAGGTTGCGGGGGCAAAATCATACCTACTTAACTTTATTTGCGGGTCGGAGGATCTCCAAATCCCCCAAGACCACCCCCTCCGCCACTAATTAAGAGTTCCTCCCACTTAATGGGCTGTTGAGTCACCATAATTTAATTCCTTCACCAATCCCTGTCGGACCGAGGGGTGGGGACCCTGAGGATGAGGAATTTCGCCTTTTGCTAGAAGAGCTCAATTTAGCTGTAAAAAAAATAGGCAAGAGCGAAATAGGAGCGTGTATTTTATTAAGTTTGGCGTTGATACTGCAAAAAGAAGTTTGGGTGGTTACAAGTATCGAATTAGATAGCGTGATTCAACCAATCTAATGCTAACTAACTCCTTAATCATTCTGATTTTATTAATAAAATTGTTTGGCTGAAGTATCGACTCGATCATTCAAAAAATGATCCAACCGATAAAACATTTATTGGTTTGATTGTACCGAATTGACCCATATTTCGTTTTATTTATATTTTTGCATGATTAACAAATTATCGTAAATAATGTATTTCTTTTCTTATTATATGGGCTCTTTGGATTATAGTAGATATTTTCCCACTATTCTTTTATTTAAAGACTACGAAATCATATTATATATAAACAATTAAATTTGATTCGTCATAATTCGATTATGATCGAACTTACATACCAACTAACATCAAACATTTATAACTTAATTAAGTCGATGATCGGTCTAATTCTCGTAACCTTACTAAAATAAATAAGTGAAACCATGTAAACTTGGCCTTAAACAATTGCATCAGAGTAAAACTGTGTAAGCTTGTTAAAAAATTGAACCAATAATCGTTCAAAGTGTTCCGGGAATTATTATTCCCGTGATGTGTCTTACCTAATACTGGTTGTAGATACATAGGTGGAAGGTTCTAGATCCTTCTAGAGGTAGTAGGATCCTATTAGATGTCTTACCTTATCTAAGAATCCTATGTATGGAAGGACTCTCATTGTAATGCCTATATAAAGGCCCATCTATCATTGTTATGAATACAATTGATTGACTCTATTTACAGTCTTTTACTTTCTCCTGAAACACGTTATCAGCACGTAGTCTACCACTGAGAGCAAGAAAAATCGTCCGAAATTCAGAAAATTCCGAAAAAAAAAAAATGAGAAACGAGAATTTCCGCACGTAAATTTTCTGCACAGCGCAGTCGTACTAAAAACATATTTCTCGATTCGTTAACCGTCGGATCGATGTGAAATTTTGGCAGCATCTTCCCAACACAAATATATGTATATTCAACGTTGGAGATCGGATTCTGAGTAATATTGATTACTGAATCTGCAGCCAAACAGAAGCAGATTTTTACGAGGAAATTTGGAGATCCGACCTCATCCAATACCGAGCTGCTGCATCGCCGCGCTCGAGTCCTTTTTCGGACGAATTATCGAGCCGAGTAGCCCTATCCGGACGTTTCTCAACTCTCTATTTTCCTAATTCATGATTCATTTATCATTAACTTGTATGTTTATGAATCTAACTATGTTTATGCTTTACGTGGCATATAGGAAAATATATTGCTCATGATAATGTGCAAAATATGGAGAGAAGCCATATTTATTATCCCGTTCAAGGATCAAAGTAAATATGGAACCGAGTATCACAAAAATATGTTGCTCATATGGAGAGAAGCTCCCGTTCAAGGATCAAAGCAAATATGGAACCAAGTACCCGTAAGATTTTATTAAAGTTCCTGTTTTTCGATTCCTCTCTTTTGGGAAATTTTTTTTTGGGGAATTGGGTATTTGGGTTCTTTATCTCCCACGCTACTTTACGGTGGATGAGACTATGAGAGGTGGTATCACTCTCGTATGTCGAAGTAAACTGTGTGACTGTCCTGGGGGAGTCACGGATAATTGTTGAAAGTCGATATTTGTGGTTGTTGCATACACCACATTTTGGGTGCGATTTGACGTCGCCGTTTTGTCGATTTTAAACCAACAATTGAAAAAAAATGAACATTGTCGGTAACGGTAAAGTTATGACTTGTTCATGATTAGTCACGGAATTGTGACGTACAAATGGGACAAACATCGATTGCGACGGAAATGTCGTGGTTAAAATCGATTTGTGACGGATTTGTCACGATGAATTGAGCGACCACCACGTTGGTCTTGACCCAATCCCATACTTGGAAAACTCCATCTTTCATCCTATTAAAATAAAACATTGCATGTGGGTGTAGTCATGCACCGTCTCCTTGCAATAAGATATATGAAAGAATGTAAGAGTACTTCTCATGAATTTTAACATGTATAGCAATGGCATATTGCGGTAAATACATGAATTCGTTGGCCTCGATTATAGTTCGTATGACTATAGGTCCGAATACTTTTCCGAGTATTTGTAAAGGCATGTGCCTTATACATTTGACTATGTTTAGTCGATCTAATTGGATGGTCAAGACGAGTTGGTTATGGTATATTCTTTATGTCTCATGCTTCAAAATGCTTAATTATGATGCACCACGTTGTATCTATATAACATGGCTATTATGACGTATACTTGCAAATTGAGAATTAAAATACTTGGTTGATTTGATGCACTTTGGCGGATTTTGTCTACACTTTGATCATGACTAGGCGCATCCTCCTTGGTATTTGTTTATGCTTTGAAAGTTCAAACGGAATAAGTGGTTTTTAAACAGCCTTAGCTGTACCGACATTCCTACTTTCTCTGCAAGTCTACCAAGTTGGAGTTACCGAAAGGATGATTAGTCGAGATAAGAAATCGAATACCCTGCTGCATTTAGACGCACCTATGGCTGTTATTGCCATATTTTTGCATCAACATTTATGCCATTGGATATGGTCTCAACCTTGTTTTCTCACTAAACTTGGGAAATACTAAACAGCCAATTAAAATATGCACTGTAATCTGAGTTTAATGATTCGTGTGGTGCACAATATATGGATAGAAAGATGCGGAAGTCTAGTTTCCAGAACATCTGACCGTTCGTCCATAACCTTCCTAACAAGGGAGTTATCGCTGTTTTAGTGAACAAAGGTCAAGCTGCGTGGAATTTTATTTCCAGCGATTGTGCTAACATTTGTCCCAACCAACTTGGTTCCCATCTTAAATTTGCAAGTGGTCTTATGACACATATTTTCAACCTCTTTTTGGCCGAATTTGGTACAGATGATGTATTTTTTGGTATGCATTGTACGCTAAAATATCATCTTTCAAATGTTGAAAAACAGTTTCCTTGGGAAAGCCCAAAATACGCACTCTTATAAGAAGGTCGAGCGTACGCATGGTAGTTTTACATCATTCTTGTGTCATGATTTTGCCCCTTAGGCATATAACCTTGCCAAGGGGTATATTTACTTTCTCCTGAAACACAAAGTAATTTGTCAAGGGGTATATTTTGAAGGCTGTCTATGAGCGAAAGAGTTGAGAGTGCACTGTGCTACAAAATCTCAATTAATGGTATCTTCAAGCTAATAATACTAAAGAAGCACTATGTAAGAGGTAACTCGCGTATTTCATTGGTTTATTTTCATTTCATACACAGAAAAACAAAATTAATGAAGTGAGAAAAAAGTGAGTGATCATGTCCCACGGTGAGCGGTCACTCGTGAGGAGAACATGACATCTGAGGCATCACTCACCCGATGAGCAAGAAATTGAGTGTGCGTTTGTGCATTGTCTATGATGAACAAACCTGTTGTATGAATACGATAGAGGACTACACTTCGATTCCTAGAGCCTAATCTACTAAAACGAAGACTAAATATCCACAAACTATAAATGTATATACGTCGATTCATACACATACATATATACTTATTATTATTATTATTATTATTATTATAATGTATTTTCTACTGCAAATTCGAATTCCACAAAATATAATCAAAAGGGGGTGGGGGTGGGTGGGTGTGATGATGGGCTTCGTCGGTTTGGACCAATCCAAACCATCATTGCGAATCTGGGAACAAGGCCGAGCCCTACTTGAAAATTTACAAATTTACAATCAAGTGGAGTATTTGAAAGGGGTGCCGTCCGCGAATACCAATAATGCCCTCGATTCAATCTTCTAAATACACTAATGCCCTCACCCAGCCCATCGTTCACATTTCACATGACGCCATCCCCTCCGGAAACACACACACACACACACACATCTCTCTCTCTCTCTCTCTCTCTCTCTCATCATCATAATCATACTGAATTTTGGATTGGAAGGAGAACATTTAAAATCCTTTTGCATATGGAAAAAAACACCCCTTCCATGCTTACACATGCATGATTATTGTGGCAGAGAGAGTTGAAGTGGGGGTGGTGGCCCCCCCGGGTCGCCCCACCCCACCCCACCCCACACCATCTCTCTCCAACTTTTTTTCGCACCTATATATACTCACCTCCTGTGGCGCTCTGTCACTCACTCCTCTGCCCCCAAAAAAAAAAACAAAGAACAAAAAGAACATTCACTTGCTTCTCCTATTTTTACTGCCAATTGGGAGGAAAAAAGAAAAAAAGAAAAAAACTCTCTCCTGCTTCTTCTGAAAGGTGATCTTTTTAGAAAATATACAATGAAAGGGGCCCCCACCCCCCACCCCATCCTTTCCCCGTCTCTTTAGATATTCTTTCACCAAGGAAGTTAGGCAGAATCCATGTCAATGGCTACTGATTTTATTTTATTTTTATTATTTTAAACAATATACTTGGAAAATATTCTTTTTGTTATTGTTTCCTACCAACAAACCAAAGAATATCAACAACACTACATGCTGCACACACACACACAGACACACACTAATGGATATTTCGATATTTTTTTATCCTGTTAGTGATATTCTGCATCGTGCTCGTTTTCTCTGTTGTTTATACTCATTTTTTTTTAATCTTATTTTTATTTAAGAAAAAAAGAATATTCTTAAAGCTTGTTGCTATAATAATCTTGATTTTGAATTTTTTTTTTTGTGTGTGTGATGATTATTTCTTCCCCACAGAAATGGAAAAGCTGAACTCAAAACTATACTTGGAGAACTGCTATATCATGCAAGAGAATGAGAGGCTGAGGAAGGCGGCGGAGCTTTTGAACCAAGAGAATCAGGCCCTTCTCAACGAGCTCAAGCAGAGGCTGGCGGCCGCCGCCGCTACCGGAAATTCGATCTCTGATCTCGATACTGCCACCTCCGCCACCACCTCCAAGTCCAGCAAGAAATCCAAGAAGTGATATATATATATATATATATATATATATATATATATATATATATCGGGCAGTAGATTGGTCCTCCATATGTCATTATTTTGCTTATTAATATTAGTAATATTATTATTACTAGTTTAGTTGCTAATGTAGGATTTAGTTTTTTTTTTTTTTCCTAGTATTTTCGGTTTTTAATGGGTGTGTATCAGTGTATGGATGAAATGTTTATCAGTCTTTTTATCATTTGGGAAAAATATTATTAAAATAATTTTAATTAGAAGTGTTAATCATTATTGAGAAATGCTACACATACACACATTTATCTACACTTTTTTTACACACTAACATCTCAACCATTCATTTAGTGTGGTCCTACAATAAACGAATGGGTCCCACACTAAAAGAATGGTTGAGATGTTAGTGTGTAGAAAAGTGTGTAGAAATATGTGTATGTGTAGCACTTCTCATCATTATTATCCTTTTTGTCTCTTACACAGACTCAGTAAAATTACTGAAAATAAATAAATGACAATTGATTTAATAATTGGTAATTTAATATACTGCAGAGCTCAAACTGTCATCTGCTTTATTTTAAGGGATTAATAGTGATATTTTTTATTGATAAAAAAAAGTACTTCTGGGTGTCGCCATTTTCATCAGTAATGGGAAACTAATAATATACTCCCTTATCCAGCAATTGTAATGATGTATTATGATTATTTATATAATATTTATTTCCTAATATCGATAGACTAGTAAAACAGAATAGGTTTGGGTAGGGTTAGGAAAATACCAAAAATATCAAAATATCAAAAATATAGCAATGAAAAATACCAAAAATATCTAAATTTGTGATAAATTGGTTTTTTGGTACGGTATGATATTGTTACTTGTATTTTCGGTACGGTAACGGTATGAGTTTTTGAAATTTTCGGTATTATTGAGGTGTATCGAAAATTTTTGGTATACGGATTTTTTGCGACATATACCGAAAAATTATGGGTATATCGTAACTTTTTAGTATACCAAATTCAGTATAGTACATTGAAATTTCTTTGATATATCTTCAAATTTTCGGTATAGAAGTTTTGATATACAGAAAAATTAACGATATACCGATTTGATCTCAGTATATCGATGTTTCGGTACGATAATGGTATGTAAATATGTCATACCGAAATTTTCGATATACCACCGAAATTTTTTGTATACCGATGGTATACCAAAAATCCCGGTACGGTCGGTAACGATATGATTTTTGTCATACCGAAAATTTCGGTACAATATACGATATGGATAATAATTTTCGGTATACCTTACCGAACCACCTAAGTTTAGTTGCATGTGAAACTACCCCGAATTAATTTTTTAGAATTAAAAAATATTAAAAAATAAAAAGAACTAAAATAAGTAATATCTAAAAAATAGATCCTAGAATTATAAAAAAAAAGTAATACTAAAAACAGGGGAAAAAAAGAAAAAAAAAATAGAACTAGCCTCACAGGCAAAATAATGCTGTATCCCCCACAAATATGCCTAGTCCATATATACTCCAAAGCCCCAGACTCTACTGTTTGTATATACTCCTTTTTCCGGGCTAAAAGTTGACAAGAGTGTATATTCAGTCTATTTTAGATAACGATTGATATAAGTAATAATGATAAATTTGTGATGGATATTAAAAATTAAAAAATAGTGATGATTAGTATTTGGGGGAGATTAAAAAAGTAAGAAGCGTTTATTTAATTTGCTTGTAAAAAGTGATATTTGTAACTTACTAAAGAGAATACTTTTTAAAAAAAATGTAAACTTTTGGATGAGACGGAAAGAGCAATTAATTACTATTATATCTCAAACTATTATTCAACTTGTCTCATTTCAAGAGTCTACATTAATTGAAAAATTATTTTTACTTTTAATTATTTTAATGAAAGTACCACTCAATTTATTTTTTATTTTTTTATTAACTAATATCGTAATTTAAATAATAAAAACTTTTATTTTAAGATTTTTTATACAAATTTTAATTAAATATTAAAATTTTATTTCGGAGATAGATTCTTCAACAAAGTCACATTTTCTAAGGTATTTAAGACATAAATATACTTTATTATGCCACGTGATAAAAAATATGTCTCCTTGATCTAACTAAATTACAGTCATATTACGAATATAAATACATAAAATATACATAAATAATGCATATAACTCGCACAAACATAAATTTTATTGTTGTACGTAGTAGGTTTTTTTTTTCTTTTTTGTCTTTTAAACTCTAGTCAAGAATTAGAGCTTAAATATAATTAAGAAATCACAATTGCTATATGAATGGGGTAGTCATAATTAAACTAAGATAATGTGATCTGAAACTGTATTAATGGGATTTGAAACTGGAAATCATCGATTTATTGCATTAAAGCTTAAAGTTGGTCTCCACACTGTGCCATAATTAAATGTTGGTATTATTTCATTGAACTTATAACTATTGAAACTTGGTACACACTTTATAGGCATGTAGAGTGAAAATAGATAGCAATATACATGTGCTAAACTAAAATGGCAATAGTACTTGTCGAGCACGAATGAGATCGTCTGTTATAAAAATAAAATAGGAATTTTTCGTTCACATATTAATTATCCATATGGCCGAACGACAAACGAAACATCCATTTGAAATTGTGAATTTGAACTGTTTTTCGAAGTAAATGTGAGTGTCACATATCCCTTATACATCCAAAGTAAGATTCGCATGCGTGTTATAACAACCCTCGAACGAAAATCGCACTGGATTTCAAAATTACAACCAAAAAACTGGTTAGCAAATACGCATTGTACATGTGACATTGTGTTTCTAACATTCATGTAATTCACACCATTAAATCATCAAATCTTGAATTAAGGTTAATCATTGGTTAGGTATTAAGAACAACTTTTTAGATATTTAATTGTCTGCATTGGAACAGTACTGGAGATGTTGTCACAAGAATATCATGATGTGATATGTATATCTGGTTAAACAGCTAAGGAGGTAGTATCATGACAAATAGTATTTTTCTTATGAGGTAAGTTGTCTAACAATCTAAGGTAAGTTGTTAATTACTGGAATTATGATTGCTATAATTTTTGTTAGGTAACATATTTGAACAAATTAAATATCAATGTGTAAAAAAGAGAATGAATTTGATAAAAATATAGTTGTTTCCTTACGTTGAGCGAGGCCAACTCCGACCAACCATCCATGATCATCATTTTGGTGTTCGACCCGACATCCAAACGGGGAAATTTTAGCACTATTATTTTTCTATCCAAGTTACAACACAAAAAGTTAAAAAAGATGGAAACCCTATCCCCCTTTGGTTCCTCCGCCGCCACCCCTTTGAACCCAGATCCTGGCCGGCCGGCGACCATTCTGACGCCTAATTTCATCTTCAACGCCACCACTATGAATATCCCTGAGGTCTCGCCTAAACAACAAGGGCCTGATTCCATGTCTGGCGAGAGACACAAGAAACGACGAGCGGCAAATGAGAATACTGCTTCTCGAGAACCTTTGCTATCGGAGTCGAATCCTTCATGGGCGGATAAGGTAAACACTGAACGGACTAAGAAAGGTTTTCGTCTTGAGAATGCAGTTTCTGAGGAAATACTGAAGGTGAAACTGGAGAAATCTGGGCGGCTTTTAGTAATGCCGGAAATCTCTATCGCACCTGATTTGATGGACTTGATCAACAGCGAATGGACTAATGCTATCATTGTGAAAATTTCGGGTCGTAATTGGCCTGTGCAGATACTCAAAGGTTGTTTGGCTACCCTCTGGGGGATTAAGGGGACTTTCAAATTGATCGATGTTGGACCTAACCTCTTTATTATGCGGATTATGGACAGTATAAAAAGAGAGGAAATTCTCACGCAGGGACCTTGGAAACTTGCTGGACATTTTCTAGCAATTTGCAAGTGGTCACCGGATTTTGATCCAGTGAGTTTTAAAGTGCACACAACTATTACATGGGTACGAATTTAGAACTTACCCCCTCAATTCTATCATGAAGCGATCCTCCTCCAAATCGCTAGAGGGCTTGGAGAACCAATTAAGGCGGATGCTAATACCTTCTGCCATGAGCGTGGAAGATTTGCGAGGCTGTGCGTTCAAGTAGACCTATCAAAACCTCTGGAGAGGGGTGTGAAAATTAATGGAAGGAGGTACACGGCGGTTTATGAAAAATTTACAGTCTCTATGTTTTACATGTGGGAAAGTGGATCATGTGAGTAGTACGTGCCCTACACTTTCATCTTCTGAAACACCGATTGTGAAAAGGGTTGCTTCGTAATCTAATAAGGAGTATGCTGTTAAAGATGTGGTTGAGCAAGGGATCGGAGATAATTCTGGTATTCATGAGGACTCGTATGGCCCTTGGTTGTTGATGACGAAACAAAGGAGGAAGCCCCAGAAGCCTGTGGCAGCTTCTCCTACTGCCACGGGCAGGCCCCGCCAGGCTAATCAGGATCGTGGGGATGTTAAACAGCCAACCAAACCTAGGCGCGATCCTCTGATGTAGAAAAAGCCTCTACAGGAATCTCAGGCCTCACCTGAGAATGTTACTATGCGTCGGAATGCGATTTGTAAGGTTCCAACGGAGGTTGGAGTGTCAAACAGATTTGAGGCCCTACAAAGTTTGGATAAGGAGAATGTTCCATCCTATTCTGATGGAGGTAATATGGGTAGAACTACGGAAATGAACATTGATCGCCCAGGCCAGTCGAACTTGCGTGAATGCCTTGTTAGCATAAGAAGCTCATTGCACCCCCTTTATGAGGGAGACGAGCATCAGAGGCAGCCAACTGACACGGAACCTAATGAGGACATGCAAAAGTTTTGTATGGAGGAGGTGGGTCATGAGTAGGGGATTTTGTTTTGACGGCATGACGTGACCATGGAATCTAAGGAGTCCAATGATATTTCTGACACTTCTCTTGGATTTTGTTTATGATGAATTGCCATCTTAAAATTTTATCGTGGAATGTACATGGTGTGATGAAGGAGGGATTTAAAGTTAATTTTGACCTTCTTTGTAATTTACACAAGCCTGATATTGTGTTTTTGCATGAAACGCATGCGAGTGAGTTGCTTTCGCGAGACTGGAGGAATAAGTTGGGATTTTCTGATCAGTTTGTTTCTCCTTCAATTGGGGCCTCTGGTGGTATTTGGTGTCTGTTCAATAGCAGGTTGGTGGATATTGAACTTTTTTGCTAGGACTATCAAGCTATACATATTATGGTGAACCCTAATAGTGCGAATCCATGGGTTTTGTCTGGAGTTTATGCCAGGCCATATCCGAATGACAAGTTGGGTCTTTGGCGTAGTTTAATGGAGGTTATGCATAAGTATCAACAACCTTGGTGTGTTACAGGAGACTTCAATGAGTTATTGTCAGCGTCGGAAAGGCGAGGTGGGAGACCGCCTTCGATTAATAACTTTTTGGCGTTTCAGGGGAGGATTGACAGTTGTGATTTGTTAGATTTGGGTTTTCAGGGCACCCGATTCACTTAGTGCAACGAACGCTCGGGTCTAGCACGTATATGGGGTCGACTTGATCATACTTTGGTGAATATGGATTGGAAAATTCTGTTTCCTAATGCTATTACCATAAATTTGCCTAGAACCTTCTCGGATCATAATCCGATCTTGACCTTATGTGGGGGGAACGTGAAATGGGCACCTTGCCCGTTCCGTTTTGAGTCGGCGTGGTTATTGGATGAAGGGTGTGCCGAGGTAGTGAAGACTAATTGGGTGAAGCATGAGAATCTAGTAGAAGTCATGGCTAGTTTACCGCATTTGCTTTTGAATTGGAACACTAATCAGTTTGGTAATATTTATCGTCGTAAACGCTGGTTGTTGGGGGCGTATTAATGGGATTTAGAGAAGTCTTGAGGAACGGAGTGTGACAGATTCCCTGTTTAAACAAGAGACAAAGTTAGTGGGCATGTTGAATAATATTTTGATGCAGGAGGAGGAGCTTTGGAGACATAAATCCAGGCTTAGGTGGATGGTGGATGGAGAGAGGAATACTAGATTCTTCCACCACTCTACGATTAGCAGAAGAAGGAAAAGCATGATATGAACTCTCAAAGTGGAGAATGTGTGGTGTCAAGATGAACATATTCTCAAGGAACATGTGCGGGATTTCTATACACAAGTTTTTGGTGGTAATGGGTGTACTGGGCGGCTGATAGGAAGATCTCGGTTCCAGGTTTCTATCTCGCCAGTTGAGGCCCAGGACCTAGGTAGGGTTAGTGACCTTGAGGAGCTAAAGTCGGTCCTTTGGAGCCTTGACCCTTCTAAAGCTCCAGGTCCGGACGGATTTCAAGCTCGTTTTTACCAGCATTTTTGGGATACATCGAAGGATTTATTATTAAAATTTGTCAATGAGGCTTTAAGTTTGGGGGAGTTTGAAGATACTGTTAGTGATTCATATATTTGTTTGATTTCAAAAGTGTCTAACCCGGATGTGATCACGAAGTTCCGGCCTATTACACTTTGCAATGTGTCATACAAGATTTTAACTAAGGTGATTACTATGCGCCTTCGACAACTTATGCCTACTCTCGTTGGACCGACTCAGAGCAGCTTTATAAAGGGGAGAGGGACTCATGACAATATCAGACTTGTTCAGGAGGTGCTCCATATTCTGAGGGGTAGAAAGAATAATGCCACGGGGAGTATGATTATTAAACTTGACTTGGAGAAAGCATACGACAAACTATCATGGGACTTCATCGAGGAAACACTTGGTTTCTTTGGTTTTCCAGCTCAACTCATCACCATCATTATGTACTGCGTTCGGAGTTCTCGACCACGTATATTATGGAATGGATCCCCTATCGATCCGATCGCTCCAAAGTGTGGTTTGCGTCAGGGAGACCCTCTATCTCCTTACTTTTTTGTGCTTTGTGTGGAACGTCTGTCGTACTTGATAGATGAAGGTGTCGAAGAGGGTATATGGAATCCAGTGCAAGTTAGTCGTGGAGGTCCTGAGATATCGCACGTATTCTTTGTTGATGACTTAATTCTCATGGCCAAGGCAGATTCTAGTAATGCTCGATGTGTGAAAAGGATTCTTTCTGATTTTTGTATGGCATCGGGCCTTCTTGTGAGTGAAGTGAAAACCAAGGTTTTCTTCTCTAGCAGGCGGAATATGTCCAAGAAGCGACAGATCAGCGATTTTCTGGGCGAGTCTCTAAGCAAACCTTCCATGATATGGTTGATAGGATGAAAGCAAAATTGACGGGTTGGAAGGCGAAACTATTATCTCTGGTAGGAAGGGCCACTTTGATACAGTCAGTTACTAATGCGTTACCTGTTCACGTTATGCAGGTTCATTGGTACCGGAAGGAATTTGTGATCAAATTGACAGATTAAATAGGTCTTTCCTTTGGGCACATGATTTTGAGAAACGCAAACTCCATTTGGTTAATTGGGAGCAAGTGACTAAGAGCAAGAAGGCTGGGGGGCTCGGATTGCGGAGAACGCGGATGGCAAATATAGCCCTTTTAGCTAAGGAGGGGTGGCATCTAATCAAAGGTGGTGATAGCTTATGGATTAATATTTGCAAGGCAAGATATTTAAAGAGTCGTGAGCTTCTGGGACTTGAATTGCGAGGGGGAGAATCCAATGCTTTCAGGGGGGTGGTTCGGAGTTGTAACAAACTTGAAGATGCCTTTGGGTGGAGAGTTAGTAGAGGGGATATTGTAACACCCCCAAAACCATCCGGGATATTACAGCGCCGTGGGCCCCACGCCGGAACCCACAGGCTAAAAATTATTTTCAAAAATGCCCGAAAGGCGGATGATGGTAATATTTTCCAAATACTCACAAAAGTCATTATAAAGTATCAAATACCATCATAAAAATATTGTTAAAACGTTCAAGGCCAAAATGCCAAAACTCGGTCCAGGGAATCGGTTTTACGAAATAATCCAAGTTTACGAAGTACCCAAAAAGCCATTTTGAAATGTACACATGATTTGGTAAAAATACCGGAAAGACATTTTGAAATATACACACGCAGCGGATAAAATGCAGTTAAAAATACACAATTGCAGCAGAAATAAACAAACAGAAAAGAATACTCAATTCTACGAAAACATGCCGCAACCAGTATCACTCGGGAATCTCACCCCTTCACGACCGTTACTAGCTCGATCTCCGAGTACCTCAATGTCGATACGACGAAGCCGAATCTGCCCAGTAACGTGCAGCAGCAATAACTCACGGTCTAGAACTCTAAATCACGATCCAACTAGTCAAAATGAAGGACCATGAGTCGGCAACAAGCTGTCCAAAATTCAGTAAAATCGGACCACGTCTTGCCCTTCATCGAGCTAGTCAATCACAGCTGCTCCACCGAAAATGGAACTCCAAATACGGAAGAAAACCACGATCCACTCAAAAGAGACATCACTATATGATAAATTTCTACAATTGTATATAATTTCTTTCTTTTAACTCGACACTCCTACACTATTACAAGTCTATATGATTTTCACCCTTCTCGCCACTCTCTTTAAAGAGAATACAAGAAAGGAATTTAATTTGAATCAAATAAGACTAAATTGTATTACTTGAGTGTACTTGAAAGAAAGATAGCAAGACTCCTTATATAGAATAAAGACGGCTTTTTCCTTTCATTCTCAACTGATGTGGGACAAAAAAATACATTCTTATAGCATAATCAATGCTTCTCATCTTTATTGTCAACCGATGTGGGATAAAACACATCCTTCAAAACACAACTACTGTCCGAGGGCCATAACTCTTACAAACAAAATCTAAATATAATCTCCACCGTTCATATTATACCAAACTATTTAGTAAATAACATATCCAAAATTTAGCACAATCCAACGGTTAAATCTTCGGAAATCTACAAAATACCGAGACTTCTCAATATGAATCCGAAAACAGGAACCTCTCGTTCTTTTAATCAGTACGGTCACATGGTACATCCAAATCCAATATTCACCGTCCAAAATATAATTTACGGTGTTTAAAACTAACTGACAAAATTTCATATTAATCCGACGGTTGAATTTTTATGAATTATGTCTGTAACATTACTGCACGGGTGAATATTCGTTGACAGAACTAAATTTCTGCAAATAGTTTCTACTAATTCGACCATAACTTTTCGTTTAAACCCCGATTGGATATTCATTTGAACCGTTATAAATCTAACTTAAATCTATATAATATTGTTAATTTTCAGAATTTTTGAACATCCCAAAAGTCCATGGTGATTTTCCAAAGTCAAGCCTTGTGCACAACACTTTCCAAAAAAATATCCAATCTTATTTTCACTAATACTTTCGGTACTTTTTAGTACTTTAAACCATCCGAGAACATAATTGCATCTTCAATATATCTATAACAACTCAAGAATCCCTTACTTATTCCGGATAATTTTTCTAACCTTCGTCGAATAATTTATCGGAGAATATAACGTTGTACACCGCTGCATTCTACCAACTATTATTCGACGGGATTAGAAAATACCATCCGGCTTCTTAAATCTCATTCACATGAAATCATAAAAATAAATTCACCATATCAATATTCCAATAAAATCATCGAAGAAAATACTGCTTGAAAATTCAGGATATTACATATATGGTCTCTTTCTGGTTTCATAATTGGTTTAAGGGGTGCAAGTTGGCGAATTGGTGTACTGATATTAGGCCAGACGAACTAAGGCCCAAAGTTTCTGATTTATGGAGTGTGGAGACGGGTTGGAGACTTGATAGGCTCCGGTCTATTTTGCCACAACAAGTTCGGAATGACATTCTTCAATTTCCTATGCCGAAAGAGGTACGGTCACTCGATCGTATGATTTTTTTGGGGACGGCAGATGTGTTGTTTCCATGTGGCGCTGCTTATAGGGTTTTGGATGGGCGAGGAAATGGGAGTGGGCTGTCCTTGGCTCGGTATGACTGGATTTGGGCTATTAAGGGTCCAAGTAAGATCAGGTTTTTTGTCTGGTTGTGTGCATTGACTAAGCTTCCTACCGCCAGCCTTTTGAGATCCCGAACTATTATTTCGGATGGGGTTTGTACGAGGTGCGGAAGGAGTGAGGAAGATCTTAAACATGCTCTATTTTTCTGTGATGTGGCTCGGGAGGTCTGGGACAGTTGTGTGGTAGCGAGAGATGTGTCGGCATTTTGGCGGTGCGCTGTGGATAGTGACTTGAAAGGACTAGTTGTGAGCAAGAAATTTGGTACCAGGATTCTTACTAGTGCTCCTTGGGTTATTATTTTTCTCACTACCCTTTGGTATATCTGGAAGCGCAGAAATGAGTGGTTCTTTGAGCAACAAGATCCACCTCTTTCGGTGTATTTATTTCGTATCAAGGTTTTCGCGATGGAATGGTGTAAGGCATTCCCGACAGCAGGAGATACGCCCTCTAGCTGGTGCAATATGGCTGTTACCGGGTGGAAAAGACCGGAGATGACATGGTGTCACTATACAAAAACGGCCTATTTGTCACCTTTTTATCCGCGCTATTTGTCACCGCTAATGACCGTGACAAATATTATCACGGCTAATGACGGTGACAAATGATAAAAAGTGACAATTAAAATGTTTGCCACGGCTTTTAACCGTGACAAGTTTAAAGAAATTTTTGTCACGCCTATTAACCGTGACAATGCCGTGACAAGTTTAAAGAAATTTTTGTCACGGTTCCTTTTGTCAAAGGCATCGGTTATGCCCAGATATGAAAAATCAAAATTAAAATCTCCTCTCCCAACCTAGACCGCGACCGCTGTCTTCCTCCGCTACTCTCCTTCTCGCGACTCTCTCAAGGAAGAAAGAAGGCCCCCCATTTTTCAACCTAGACCGCGACCGCTGTCTTCAACCGTAGATGTTGTTTTGAAAGTCAGTTATTCTCTGGTTCAGCTGAGCTAGCTCCAGAGCAGGTCTCTAGAATTGTGAATTCAATTAATTTATTTTTATTTCTTTAAATTATCACGAGTTACATGTTGTAATGAGTTCCGATTTTCTCTTGTTGCGTGTATTTGTGTTCTCCTTTTTGTATAATTTTTTTCTAGTGTCCAGATTTCTTTTTCCTTTTTGTATAATTTTTTTCACTATAAATGTTTTTTTTTGAAAGAAATGAAATTTTGTTAAAACTTTTTTCACAATAATGAGTCACAAGTCGTATGTCCTGCTGGAATTTTGCCTCAGTGTTGTTATCATCATTTTGCTAAATAACCAAGTGAAAATCTTGACATTGTTATTGTTGTAGGTTGTAACAATCAGTTGCCATTATTCCGAGATCCCAATTTTGGTGGTATCCACTAATATCTAGATAATCTAACAAACATGTTTGAGCTATTGAAATTAGATCCTCATTATATTTACTAAGAAGCAAGATAACAACTAGTGTTCTTAGTATCTCTATTTCTAAACAGGAGGTACTTATCATATACGAAGAATTGATTCCTCAAAAGAAACATGGCATTGCAACTAGTGTTCTTAGTATCTCTATTTCTAACTACATTCAGGAAATATACTAGCATGTATATAGATCTTGTATGTATCTATATTTTTATGTTGTTGTTTCTCTTGCACTTTTTGTTTAATATTGATTTTCATTTTTCTATTTTTTGTGAACTTACCAATTAATTAATGTTGTGTTGTTTCGTATAGCTTAATAGAACTTGCTACTGATTTCTTGGACTAGTTGGGAACATTCTTCAAGTTTCTTGCGAGGAAACAAGGTATTTGTTTTATTTATATGGTAGTTAGATGCTCTCACAGCGGTTGGTCCGTGCATATTGTCATGTTACATAATAGTTAGATGCTCTCACTGTAACACCCCCAAGTTATTCGGGGTATATTACAGCGTCGTGAGCCCCGCCGTGGGACCCACAAGGCTAGACATACGCGGAACTATGAAACTTGACCGAGAAGGTCTACATACATTGAGATGAAGAACAATACAACGGCATTCAAAACATAACCAATGTATTCGAAGACATCACAAGCCAAATCAATACCTCGGCAAACACGGGCCGGAACATCAATGAAAAAAACGAAAACAGTGCTCGAGCATTTAATAACCATTCCAGTACAACAACACTGAATGAAAAAAACTCAAAAACATGACCGGAGGAAAGACACAGTATCACACTTGCCCATCATCTTCATGCCGACCCGATACCTGCCTATCCGCTCTCCTGGAACCTGAAATACATAAAAAGTATTTCCCCCATAAAGGGGTTAGCCGTCGAATAGCTAGTGCAAGTATATCAAGTATGAAACACAATACTCCTCGATAATAAAGTAAAGGTAACCGTCAATTCATCAATTCAAGACTAGTATTCCGGAATAACTAAATCTCATAGCATCGCATCAATGGATATATGAATACCGTGGAACCGCACCAGAGGCTACGGAACCCTTAGGGGACCTATCGGCCCGCCCCAAAGTGGTTCGTTCATATCGTCCATCATCATTGCATGTATGAATACCGTGGAACCGCACCATAGGCTATGGAACCCTTAGGGGACCCGTCGGCCCGCCCCAAAGTGGTTCGTTCATATCATGTCATCAATATATCTTACTTTTAAAGTCTAGAACGTACAATCATAAATATATACTTACCTTTGAGACATCGACAAATCGAATGGAAAAAGGTATGAGTTCGGTAGGTCCAAGAACGCGATTCCGGCACCTAAACGATTCGCAAGGAATATGATAATCAATTATCCATATTCGAATTACACGAAGAAACCCCTGAAACCCGTCTACGATTCATAAAAATATACGGATAATCAACTAGAGGTTGGAAAATCGTCCAAAACTCACAAGTCCGAAAACGGCACAATCCGAACCGTAAAATCGTAGGAAAGCATGCATACGGTATAGATACATCATAATCTCAAGGTTCTCAAACTTCAAAATGGATAAATCGGACGAATCTACGAAAAACCCCAAAATTCCCAAAAAGTAGGGTTCTAAGGATTTTTACCTTGATTCGGACGTTAGGATGAATTAGATGTTGTGAAATCCTTGTTCTCCAACTAGATATGTCGTTGTTAGAAGGAAGATCACTTCTAATCGCCCAAGATCGTCTCCCGAGCGATTCCCGTCGAAAAGGAGTGGAGAAGGTGAGAAATGACGAAAATAAAGTCAACTGCCATATATATACCTGTCCAGTCTAGCGCACGCTACGCCTCCTTCATTAGCGTGCACTAGCGAAGTCACCGAGTAGTCCAGTGGCTTCTGCCGGCTCCGTTAGCGTGCGCTACTCGTCTGTCTCTAGCGTGCGCTAGTCCAAAATGTGGCAACTAGTACAGGAGTCCAGAACTTACTGTCTCCGCCCTGCTCAAAACTTAGCGTGCGCTACCGATATGCCTTAGCGTGCGTTAAGCAATAGCTTTAGCGTGCGCTAGCCGAAGCCTAGCGTACGCTACCTGATAGTCCAGAAAACCTGGCAACCTCACTGCCTCTGCCAACCAGCCTGGTAGCGCGCGCTACGGACGGGTGTTAGCGTGCGCTACTAACCACGAATAGCGCGCGCTAACAACTCCTAGCGTGCGTTAATCCTCCAGTCCAGAGAGCAGTCTGGGTTACGGGTTCTGACCTGGCTGATCCCCTTAGCGCGCGCTACGGCTCAAAGCTAGCGTGCGCTAATCAAGCAGAATTAGCGTGCGTTAGCCTAGGCCTAACGTGCGCTATTTCTCTGGCCCAGAACACTTCCGCAAGGTTTAGAACAACATGATCAAGACCCAAACAAGATACGAAACTCAATAACAATATCAACAACATCTCCAAGCATTTACAGAGCGACAAAATAAGGAGGACGACAAAGTCAAACAGCCAATAAAAGTACGGGTATTACATTCTCCCCCTCTAAAAAGAAGTTTCGTCCCGAAACTTAAGAAATAAATAGTTCGGGGTATTCCACCCGCATCTTCTCTTCCGTCTCCCAAGTTGCCTCCTCGACTCCATGTCTCGACCATTACACTTTAACTAGTGGAATGGTCTTATGCCGAAGTTGTTTCTCGCGACGCTCGAGGATCTTCACCGGTCTCTCCGGAAAGGTAATATCCTCGGCTACGTCAATCTCACTGTAGTCGATAATGTGGCTCGGATCCGGTACGTACTTCCTCAACTGAGACACATGAAAAACACTATGGACGTGACTCAAAGCAGGAGGCAACGCCAAGCGATAAGCTAAATCTCCAACTCTGTCCAAAATCTCGAAAGGTCCGATATACCTCGGACTAAGTTTCCCCTTTTTTCCGAAGCGGAAAACTGCACGGGTCGGCGACACCTTGAGTAAGACATGATCCCCCACTTCGAACTCCAAGGGTCGACGAGTATCAGCATAAGATTTCTGACGACTCTGGGCAGCCAGCAATCGGTCCCGGATAATAGAAATCTTTTCCTTAGTCTCCATCAACATGTCCGGATCCATCCCAACTAGCTCAGAAGCCTCGTCCCAACATAATGGCGACCTACATCGCCTACCATAAAGTGCCTCGAAGGGTGCCATTTTGATCGATGCATGCCAACTATTATTGTAAGCAAACTCGATCAACGGCAAGTGAAGCTCCCAATCATTACTCCAGTCTAAGGCACAAGCCCGTAACATATCTTCCAACGTCTCAATCGTCCTCTCTGTCTGACCATCCGACTGAGCATGAAAGGAAGTGCTCAATCTCAACTCAGTACCCAAAGCCTGATGAACGGCCTGCCAAAAGTGCGATACGAAACGGCCGTCTCGATCAGAAACAATGGTCTTTGGGGCACCGTGTAACCTCACGATCTCAGCAATAAAGGTTCGAGCCAATCTATCCGGTCCCCAAGTATCCTTAATGTAATACCCGTAATTTTTGTTCCCCGGAAATTTTCTATTTTTGGCGGAAGTCTATTTTGACTACTTGCTTGGTACCGTTTCGTCATCCTGAGAATGATTAATTCTACACTTTTTGTCATCCGAGTTCGCTTTGATCGCTCGTTGAATTCCGTGTTCTTTAGCGACTTTTCCACGTATGAGTTCGACTTTGTTAAATCACCATAAATTCTTGGAAGCTCCAAAAATTCTAAATCTTTGCAATATTATAGAGCATCGAGTTAGCTTTCCAATGGTTCGAACGGTGAGTCAATCGGAGTCCGGACGAGAGAGTTATGGTCGCTTTAGCTCACCGCCGTTATTGCCGATCACGCCGGCCGAACCGGGCCGTGTCGTCCGACACGGCCCGTGCTGCATTTCGTCCGGAAATGCCGGAGTCTCGCCTCAGGACCCGACCGTGTCGCCCGACACGGCCCGTGCCGAACCCTTCCGGATAAGCCGACCGTCGCCAAAGACGCCCGACCGTGTCGCCCGCACGGCCGAGTCATGCCGAAGTCATTGCCGGACGGGTCATCGGAAGGCCCTCCGCGCCGCGACCGTGTCAAGCAAGACACGGTCGAGTCTCTGCCGCCACCAGGCGACACGACCGTGCCGACCGCACGGCCGTGTCCGGCAGATACCAACCCCTATAAAAGGCCCCCGCAGACGCTTTTCTTGCCATTTTTCACCTTCTTCTTCTCCTCTTCCGCACTGGCGTGTTCTAAGCTTGAAGCCATGTTGTTTAACAACATATCCATGGAGTCTTGGAGCTCATATCATCAATCATCCATCCTATAACATCCTTTGATCGAGCGAATCAGTCGATTTTCCAAATCTAATTTTGGGGATTTTGGGTATTTTGTTCGATTTCGTCCGTTTAATCCGATTTAACTTAGGATTGTGATGGATTGATGATTATTTAGATGTATTGTATCATTTCCTCGTTATCCCATGGTTGGATCGTATCGATTCGTTGTTTTGGTCGAGTTCTTGACCGACGCCTTGAAGGTGTCCTAGAAATGTCATAGAGGGGTTTTCGGGCGTTCTACGATTATTCTTCCACGTATGATCGATGATTTATTGAATTTATGTTGTTAGGGTCGAATTCTTGTGAAGAACTCGAGTCGAAACCCTTCCGCTCGTTGTCTTCTTCGTGGTTCAAGCTTCCTGGCCGAACCGTGTTCTTCGGATCTTCTAACGCTTTATTAAGGCAAGTATACATTTATGATTGTACGTTCTCGACTTTGAAAGTATGAAATATTGATGGTATGATTATTTCTAGCCACTCCGGACGGCCTATGGTCCTCTCGAGGGTTTCGTAGCCTCCAGTGCGATTCCATGGTTGATATGAACGAACCGCTTCTACGCATTCATATGAAATAATGTTGGCATGTAATGAACGAACCGCTTTGACGGCATTCCTACATATAACGGCGTATGATATGAACGAACCGCTTCTACGGCATTCACATACGCCTTGAGATTTTAGTTATTCCTAATACTAGTCTTAAATTGATGAATTGACGGATATTGATGAATTGACGGATTACATTTACTTTATTGTCGAGAAGTATTATGTTTCATACTGTTATACTTGCACTAGATATTCGACGGCTAACCCCTTTATGGGGGAAATACGTTTCATGTATTTCAGTTCCAGGAGAGCGGACAGACTGCACCGGTCGCATGAAGATGATGGGCAAGTGTGATACCGTGTCTTGTCTCCGGTTATCTCTTTTGGTTTCCTCCATTCGGTGTTGTTGTACTGGAATGGATTTTTAAATACTCGAGTATTGTATTTCGTTTCCTTGATGTTCCGGCTGTGTTGCCGAGGTATTGATTTGTGCGGTGATGTATATGGTTTCATTGTTTATGGTTTTGAATACCATTTGTATCGTCTTTCTTTCTATTGTATGTAGACCTTATCGGTCAAGTTTATAGTTCCGCGTATGTTTAGCCTTGTGGGTCCCACGGCGGGGCTCACGGCGCTGTAATATACCCCGAATAACTTGGGGGTGTTACGAATATGGTATCGGAGCTTAGGTTTATGGATACCTAGGCCGCCGGTCTTTTGGGTCGATTGAGTCGGCATTTGCCCACGATATCACTACTCGCCATCATCACCGTGCGACCGGTACTTGTAAGTCCTCTCACTCTTCTCGTATTTTTCTTAATCGCTTCGCTTATAGCTTGGTATTCTTGGGAATTGGTCACTTCGAGAATGTGCGATTCGGATTATACTTACGCACGTGTGTGCCCTTCGAATGTCAATGAAAGTAGGAAGAATCGTACGTGATCACGGACGTGAACCCTTCCTTGAGATTTTGTTAAATTGCTAATTGCGATATTGGTGTGTAACGGTATTATGTTGAGACTTTGTTTAGAGTCGCATGCTAGTATCACGGAGATCTTCGTCTTCGCTGCACTGTAAGTATGTTGTTCGGATTATTCAAAATTCTTGGTTATCTTGGTGATTTTGGATTTTCCGTTGAAATGTTTGTGCGAGTGATTGCAAGTTTCGAGGACGAAACTTATTTTTAAGGGGGGTAGAGTGTAATACCCCGATTTTTCGGATATATTTTTTTCGTTTATATATTAGATATCGTGGATGGTTAATTATGCTCGAGGACGTTGTGAACGTTTGAAAATGTTATTGAATTGAGTATATGTATTGATTTTGCCGTATGCTCGTATTTGGTATGTCATGACTTTGGACAGAATTGTTGAAATTGGCTAAGTATGGAATTATTACGACGTTAATAAGGTGAGATTACGACGTAAGATTGGCATGGTTACGCACGCCAAGGCTAAGGTATTACGCATTTAACGAAGGCATCTGGACGTAACCGAGTCCCGCGAGGCGTGGGATCCTGCTTCGCAACTTTCGGCGGAGGATGTTGACAGTGAGTCAACGCACGTGTTACGACGTTATACAGACGTGTTACGACGTAACACAACCATCAGATCGTAGCAAGTCAATCGTATATTACGACGTTATATGGTATGGGTTACGACGTAATGGATCGCATTAATGAGACAGTGAGATGGTTACGACGTTATGGATTTTGGATTACGCACGTTAAAGTTGTTACGCACGTTAAGAAAGGACACCTACGCACGTAATGAGAGTGCAATTTATATATCTAGTGTTGCCTTTCATTTCTCTCACGATCCTTTGAGATATTTCTCTCCAAAACTCGTCCCTCTTCACTTTTAAGAGTGTTCTAAACACTTTTAACATGATTGTGAGCTTGGAATCATGGAATTAGAGCTTGGTTATGGAACTTTTGTTGATTCTTGAAGTGATTCCTTGTGTTATCCATATTCTATGAGGTTTATGTTGAAGGAAGATAATGATATGCTTTGAATATGTTGATTATGATTATGGAATCATAGAGATCTTGATGTTCTTGAGGCCATATGATGACTATGATGATTTAATGATTCTTGGAATGGAGTTCAAATTATTCTTTCTTCGTGGTTCGTCCATGCAAGGTAATCCTCGTATCCCTTTGATAGTGGCTCATTTTTTTCTTTTTGGGCTACTACTTGGGAGGGAGTATATTGGGAATCGTGTATTTTGATGTTCGCCTTATTTCAATGAAAATGCAAAATTGATCAGACTTTTATCCGCCGCGTGAGTATTTTTGAAATGGATTTTTGTATTTTGCCAATCAAATTTTATTTTGTAAAACCGATTCCCTAAACCGAGTTTTTGGCATTTTAACCTTAATCGCTTTGACGGTATTTGGAAAATGATTTTTTTTTAGTATTTGAAAAATATTACCGTCATCGGTCTTTTTAGCATTTTTGGAATGAGGTGGAAATTGTGCTTAGCCTGGTAAATCCGTGTGGGAAGGGTTTACGGTGTGTAATATTCTGTGAGGATCCGGGGTGTTACAATTATGGTATCATGTGATAATGTTATACGAGATTTGTTGGAATTGTAATAAGAGATTTCGGATGTTGATATGATCATTGAGATCTTCTTCATATGGTGATAAGGGTTTTGTTGCGATTCTTGAGATTGTATGAATGACATGATGAAGAAAATGGTAACATGGAGATATATACCTGAGATGTTGTTCGAACGTGATTTCGGATATTTCATGTTCTTGAAGAACTCTTGAATTATACGAGGTGATGAAAATTTTTTTAGAAGTGTTGATGTTTTGAAAATGAATATGGAATATTCATATCTAGAGCTAAACTATGTGTTGGAAATAATATTCGTATAGGAATACGAATGTGATTATGAGTTTGATGATACTATTATTCATCTCTCGAATTTGGAAGCCCATACGTATGGAGCAAATATTCAAATCGAATGATCGGATTGTTTGATAACCTTTTTAATATGATTATCTATTGTTTTGAACTAGTCGGATGATTCAATTGACGACGGTTATAAGTAAATTTTAACGATGGATTTACGAGAAGGGAACCTTGTCAATTCGTATTTAAGAATTGAGTTTGGAACATTTAGACCCTTATTATTGGTCCGAATTGGTTGCCGATATGATCATCATATTTCACTCGTATTGTGGACAGGATTTGTAAGTGTCCGAGTTGGATTGTTCAGATCGTGATTAGTCGAGATATGGTAAAACGATTGAGTTCGTGGTTTGGTGGTATTGATATTGGTCGTCATCGAACCGGTTGATTATCAATCCTTCGCTTTACAATAAGGTATGATGTTTGATCGTGAATTATGACCGTTGTGTTGCGGTTAAGGTTGAAGGGTTCGCCGATTAACTTGGTCGAGACAAGTTTTATACTCGTACTAATCAATGAGACTAATGTTATCGTGTAGGCGCATTTACGATTGTGTGTATCATTTTGGGACTTGGCCTCTTTATGATTGTATTGATGTCAAGGGATTGGTTGATGTGACGCCGTTGGCAAATTATGCCAAATGTTACCGTTGTTTGTAAATGGCCGGTTCAAGGCATTACGATACTTGTTGGTAAAGTTGCTATCGATAGCGGTTCGTCATGTATCGATGTATCGATTATTATTATTCGCGATTAATGTCGCTCGAGACATCGTTGAATCTTTGTCATCGAATCGGATCTGCTGCTATGATGTTGCGTTAACCGATTGGGGACATTTGATATATCCTTTTGTCATCTCCGCTTTCGGTGGTCGGTTTAAGACACCGGACATCTATTCTATCGTATCATTGATTATCGATTGACCGCTCTAGGGTAATCGAGGTATCAATCGGGATTATTGAAGATAATTCCCATCCGTTGTCGAAGATACTCTCATCCGTCAGTATCATTGTTATCGATTGGCCATTCTACTAATCGAAGTATTGAATTGGGATTATCAATGATAATTCCCATCCGTTGAATTATTATTGTCGTGTTGACCATTCAAGGCAAGACATTATTATTCTTGTGAACTCGGTAATTTTGTGATCGTTGAGGGTTGAGGATTTTCCGAATTGTTGTGTTGTGATCGTTGTTCGTGTTAATCGGTCCTTAGGGAATTCTCGATCCCAGGATGGTTGTTTTGAATATCGTTGGTCGTGTCGATCTTTCATTATTCGTGTGTCATCGCTCACTTGGTGAGTCGTATGATCCGTATTGGATGTTTTATCCCTTGAGTTTCGTTGTCATGTTGTATCGTGGCATATCCGGAATCAATCATGTCTCGCGTGCCGATTAGTTATGTGTAAGATTTTTAGCCAGCACCCGATGGTCATGCGTGGATATTTCCGCATCGGATCGTGTACACGAGACGTAGTTCTTGAGGCTAATTAGGTACATTGTCACACGTATATTCGGATTCCGTATACGGGGTGGACATGTGCACGAACACATTTCCGGATCGGGCGTCGTGATGTCCTCTTGAGCTTTATTGATTGATCGCTCGTAGTCCATGTTGTATCGATATGTCCGACGATTTGCGATCGGGTTGTTCATACGCCGAGGTATGTCCGATACCAGTTTGCTTCTTTGAGATCTCAGACAGATGATTTACACTTTGGGCTGCTCGGCTTTCGTGCCATTGTGATGTATCGGTATTTCCGTTGGAGCCTTCTGGGCATTGTGAATTCGTATCTTTTCGGCATTGGTTTGGTTTACCTTCTGCAATGTATTGTTATGTTCTATATTGATGATTCGCCGCTTGGGCGTATGTTTCGTTCTTGTCCATCTCGTTGAGTTTTTCCCGCGAAATATTTCTTCCCCTACTGCTTTAAGTTTCGGACGAAACTTCTTTTAAGGAGGGTAGAATGTAATACCCGTAATTTTGTTCCCGGAAATTTTCTATTTTTGGCGGAAGTCTATTTTGACGACTTGCTTGGGACCGTTTCGTCATCCCGAGAATGATTAATTCTACACTTTTGTCATCCGAGTTCGCTTCGGTATCGCTCGTTGAATTCCGTGTTCTTTAGCGACTTTTCCACGTATGAGTTCGACTTTGTTAAATCATCATAAATTCTTGGAAGCTCCAAAATTCTAAATCTTTGCAATATTATAGAGCATCGAGTTAGCTTTCCAATGGTTCGAACGGTGAGTCAATCGGAGTCCGACGAGAGAGTTATGGTCGCTTTAGCTCACCCGCTCGTTATCGCCGATCATCGCCGGCCGAACCCGCCGTGTCGCCGTCCGACACGGCCCGTGCTGCACTCGCCCGGAAATGCCGGAGTCTCGCCTCAGGACCCGACTGTCGTCCCGACACGGCCCGTGCCGAACCCTTCCGGATAAGCCGACCGTCGCCCAAAGACGCCCGACCGTGTCGCCCGCACGGCCGAGTCATGCCGAAGTCGCCGCTTGACGGTCATCGCCGGAAGGCCCTCCGCGCCGCGACCGTGTTAAGCAAGACACGGCCGAGTCCTCGCCGCCACCAGGCGACACGACCGTGCCGACCGGCACGGCCGTGTCCGGCAGATACCAACCCCTATAAAAGGCCCCGCAGACGCTTTTTCTTGCCATTTTTCACCTTCTTCTTCTCCTCTTCCGCACTGGCGTGTTCTAAGCTTGAAGCCATGTTGTTTAACAACATATCCATGGAGTCTTGGAGCTCATATCATCAATCATCCATCCTATAACATCCTTTGATCGAGCGAATCGTGCCGATTTTCCGTAAATCTAATTTTGGGGATTTTGGGTATTTTGTTCGATTTCGTCCGCTTAATCCGATTTAACTTAGGATTGTGATGGATTGATGATTATTTAGATGTATTGTATCATTTCCTCGTTATCCCATGGTTGGATCGTATCGATTCGTTGTTTTGGTCGAGTTCTTGACCGACGCCTTGAAGGTGTCCTAGAAATGTCATAGAGGGGTTTTCGGGCGTTCTACGATTATTCTTCCTCGTATGATCGATGATTTATTGAATTTATGTTGTTAGGTCGAATTCTTGTGAAGAACTCGAGTCGAAACCCTTCCGCTCGTTGTCTTCTTCGTGGTTCAAGCTTCCTTGGCCGTGTTCTTCGGGATCTTCTAACGTTTATTAAGGCAAGTATACATTTATGATTGTACGTTCTCGACTTTGAAAGTATGAAATATTGATGGTATGATTATTTCTATCCACTCCGGACGGGCCTATGGTCCTCTCGAGGGTTTCGTAGCCTCCGGTGCGATTCCATGGTTGATATGAACGAACCGCTTTCTACGGCATTCATATGAAATAATGTTGGCATGTAATGAACGAACCGCTTTGACGGCATTCCTACATGTAACGGCGTATGATATGAACGAACCGCTTCTACGGCATTCACATACGCCTTGAGATTTTAGTTATTCCTAATACTAGTCTTAAATTGATGAATTGACGGATATTGATGAATCGACGATTACATTTACTTTATTGTCGAGAAGTATTATTTTTCATATTGTTATTCTTGCACTAGCTATTCGACGTCTAAACCCTTTATTGGGGAAATACGTTTCATGTATTTCAGGTTCCAGGAGAGCGGACAGACGGGTACCGGGTCGGCATGAAGATGATGGGCAAGTGTGATACTGTGTCTTGTCTCCTGTTATCTCTTTTGGTTTCCTCCATTCAGTGTTGTTGTACTGGAATGGATTTTTAAATACTCGAGTATTGTATTTCAGTTTCCTTGATGTTCCGGCCTGTGTTGCCGAGGTATTGATTTGTGCAGTGATGTATATGGTTTCATTGTTTATGGTTTCGAATACCATTTGTATCGTCTTTCTTTCTATTGTATGTAGACCTTATCGGTCAAGTTTATAGTTCCGCGTATGTTTAGCCTTGTGGGTCCCACGGCGGGGCTCACGGCGCTGTAATATACCCTGAATAACTTGGGGGTGTTACACTTAATACCCAGGAAGTGTGCAGACTTGGTCAGCCGATCGACAATTACCCAAATCATATTCATTCCGGCCCGAGTTCTCGGCATGCCAGTGATGAAATCCATCGAGATATCTTCCCACTTCCACTCGGGAATGGGAAGTGGTTTCAACAACCCCGCTGGTCGTTGATGTTCGATCTTGACTTGTTGACACGTCAAGCACCGTAGTACAAACTCCGTAACATCCTTCTTCATGTTATTCCACCAAAAATTGCGCTTCAAATCTTTGTACATCTTACTCGTCCCGGGGTGGATTGAGTAAGGCGTAGCATGAGCTTCTCGGAGAATTTTCTGCCTCAACTCTAAATCGTTCTAACACAAAGCCCGCCTCAAATCTCGTAATACTTTCCTCGTGAACGATATTGCCTGGAGCTTTTCCTTTTATTACTTCTTCCTTCGCTGAGAAATCATCGGGTCACTCCACCGCTTCCTTTGATGTCATCAACTAAGGACGAAGTAATTTCGAGAGTACACACTGTCCCTCGTACTCGTTGAAGCCAAACTTCTATCCCTTGCTCAATTAAGTCTGATGAATTTTCGTCGAGATGTAAGAACCTCGAGCATTTGAAGAGACGCCGATTTGCGGCTCAAAGCATCCGCAACGACATTGGCTTTCTGGGGTGGTAAAGAATTTCCAAATCATAATCCTTTATCAACTCTAACCAACGCCTCTGCCTCATATTCAGCTCCTTCCGATCGAAAATATATTTCGGCTCTTGTGATCGTATAAATCCGCACGGTGAACCATACAAATAATGCCGCCAAATCTTGAGTGCGAAGACAATTGCGGCCAACTCTAAATCGTGAGTAGGATAATTCATCTCATAAGGTTTTAATTGTCGAGACGCAAAGCTATCGTCTTATCATGCCGCATAAGCACACCCTGTGCCTTGACCAAGCGTCACTATAAACCGCAAAGCCCTCGCTACCATGTGGTAAAGTTAGAATCGGCGTCAAGTCAATCGTCTCTTCATTCATCGAAGCTCGTGTCTATCATCCGTCCCGTATAAACTTTTCGGCCTTACGGAGCAATTTTGTAAGCGGCCGAGCGAGTTTCGAGAACCCTCGACAAACCGGCGGTAATACCCAAAGAAGGCCCAAAAACCTACTAACCTCCTTAACATTTTTAGGCGGTGCCCAATCTAGCATCGCCTCAATCTTCTCATGGGTCTACACGAACCCCTTCGGCCGAAATCACATGGCCGAGAAACATAACTTCTTCCAACCAAAACTCACATTTCGAGAATTTTGCATAGAGGTGCTCGGTTCTCAAAATGTCTAAAACCAAACGCAAGTGTCGGGCATGTTCCTCCTTATCTCGAGAATAGATCAAGATGTCGTCAATAAAGACGACCACATACCTGTCGAGGTACTCGATGAATATTTTATTCATTAACTGCATGAAAACTCCCGGCGCATTAGTCAACCCAAAAGGCATAACCACAAATTCATAATGCCCATATCTCGTCCGAAACGCCGTCTTCGGAACGTCGGACTCCCTCACCCTGAGTTGATAATACACGGATCTTAAATCAATCTTCGAGAAAACTGAAGCCCCCTGCAATTGATCAAATAGATCGTCTATACGAGGTAAAGGATACTTATTCTTGATGGTTACTTTGTTCAGCTCACGGTAGTCAATGCACAAACGTAGTGAACCATCCTTCTTCCTCACAAAAAGAACAGGCGCGCCCCAAGGCGAAGCGCTCGGTCTGATGTACCCTTTTTCCAGAAGTTCTCCTAATTGATTCTTCAATTCTTGCATCTCGGAAGGTGCCATCCTGTAAGGTGCTTTAGAAATCGGAGCCGCATCTGGCTCTAAGTCCACGGTAAATTCTATCTCTCGATCCGCGGTAATCCCGGAGGTCATCCTAAAAACATCGGGTACTCATTAACAACCTAAGCGAAGATAAATCGACTTCGCTTTCCTTCCATTTTCAAGGCATAACACCAAAAGCCTGCAACCTTTATTCAAGAGTTTTACGGCCTTCATGGCACCGATAAGTAACTTGATCGATCGACTTACGTGCCAAAAATGAGTACTCAAATCCGTCTTTAGTCATCATGGTGATAACCTTGGTACGGTAATTCATAATCGCTTGGTGACTATCAAGTTAATCCTCGCCGAGGATCACGTCCTCGCCTTCCATATCAACTACAATCGATCCGATAACCATTCCATACCGTATATAATTACCGGAAAATCTCTAATCTCCCGATTCCCCACAATTCTATCCCGCTAGGCGCTTTCACGATAAAGGGATCGCAAGGCCATACAAGTTATATTCAAACGGCGTACACTCTAAAGAAATAAAAGAATGTGTAGCACCCGAATCAAAAAGTACACTGATCGGATGAGATGAAATATGAATGGTACTCAAGCCACCGCCGCGTCGGGTTCGCTCGCTCGACGCATCTCATATACCCGTGGTTGTACCGAACCGCGCTAGAGTTTCCTCCAAAGATTCTCGACCCCGTCCTCGGCCCCCGCCGAAATTCTCACGAGGTTGACCAAAAGATTGTCGTTGATTCATACTTTGATCAAGTGGTGTCCGCGTAAGCCCGAGTGTCCAAAGTCTTATTCGGCTCGGAACAATAAGCCGCTCTATGTCCCATCTGTCCGCACGTGTGACACTTCAATGGTGGGAAGTGGCATTCCAAATTAATGTGGCCTGAACGGCCACAATTGTAGCAAGTCACCGCACGATTTGTGGTACCCGGAGTAGGACGGTAACCCCTCTTTCCTTTATTAGAACGTGACGACTGTCCGGCAGAACGGTTAGTCATCTGTGACCTCTGAAAGTTGCCACTCTTAAAGTTAGAAAAATTTCCCGTGACTTTCTGCTTCTTCGGTTCTTCAACGGTATCATTGTCGGGGTTCAACATATCATGGACTAAAGCTCTGTCCTGATACTCTTTCAGTGTGGTACAAGCAAATCCGGCCATGTACCGCCGTAAGTCCAAATTCATCCGCATATCAAAATAGCGGATCTTATCACGCTCGTTACGCACTTGGTCCTTCACATGGATCAATTGTTGGTTGTATTCCACGATCGCCTGCGAAACGGGAATATCTTGTGGTTTAGCCTCGAAAAAGGCTCGGATTCGGCCCTCTCGCACCGGCCAAGGACAAAACTCGGCCTCCAAAAGCTCCTTAAATTCATCCCACGTGGCAATACGATCCTGTGGCTTGATGACCTTCCACCAGGTAGCAGCCTCCTTAGTGAGAAAATACTGAGCAATCGGTACTTTCCTCACTTCGGGGCAATCAACCGCCTCGAAAATCTTTTCCAACTCCGCTAGCCAATCTTCCCAGCCTAACGGATCGGTGGAACCGCCAAACTGTGGAGGGGGCATTCGGATTACATTCTGAAGCAGGGCATCCGTGTTTGGGTTCGGATTATTCAGCTGAAGAGTTTGAGCTAAAATGGTCATCTAAGTAGCCAATTGTTGAAGTGCATTCGCAACTCCAACATCCACGTTGTTCCCCTGACCGTTTGACTGGTCGTGCTGACTCTCGGTGTCAGGATGCACCGAGTTTGACAAACTGGGGTTGGTCAAACCCGCAACAGAACTGATGGAAACAGCCGCGCCACGACCCCTTCCTCGTCCACGGCCACGGCCCCTACCAGCTGACATACTGAAGAACACACAAGGTACGTAAGCACAATTCAATCGCACGTCATCAAAGTGATCGATTCTCAAGAATACCAATAAAAAGAAGCAAAACGAATAAGGAAACACCAGAAGAGTAAGAGGTCTTACAAGTACCGGTCGCACTGTGATGATGGCAAAGTAGTGATACTGTGAACAAATGACGACTCATTCGACCCAAAAGACCGACAGCCTAGGTATCCATAGACCTAAGCTCTGATACCATATTCTGTAACACCCCCAAGTTATTCGGGGTATATTACAGCGCCGTGAGCCCCGCCGTGGGACCCACAAGGCTAGACATACGCGGAACTATGAAACTTGACCGAGAAGGTCTACATACATTGAGATGAAGAACAATACAACGGCATTCAAAACATAACCAATGTATTCGAAGACATCACAACCCAAATCAATACCTCGGCAAACACGGGCCGGAACATCAATGAAAAAAACGAAAACAGTGCTCGAGCATTTAATAACCATTCCAGTACAACAACACTGAATGAAAAAAACTCAAAAACATGACCGGAGGAAAGACACAGTATCACACTTGCCCATCATCTTCATGCCGACCCGATACCTACCTATCTGCTCTCCTGGAACCTAAAATACATAAAAAGTATTTCCCCCATAAAGGGGTTAGCCGTCGAATAGCTAGTGCAAGTATATCAAGTATGAAACACAATACTCCTCGACAATAAAGTAAAGGTAACCGTTAATTCATCAATTCAAGACTAGTATTCCGGAATAACTAAATCTCATAGCATCGCATCAATGGATATATGAATACCGTGGAACCGCACCAGAGGCTACGGAACCCTTAGGAGACCTATCGGCCCGCCCCAAAGTGGTTCGTTCATATCGTCCATCATCATTGCATGTATGAATACCGTGGAACCGCACCAGAGGCTACGGAACCCTTAGGGGACCCGTCGGCCCGCCCCAAAGTGGTTCGTTCATATCATGTCATCAATATATCTTACTTTTAAAGTCGAGAACGTACAATCATAAATATATACTTGCCTTTGAGACATCGACAAATCGAATGGAAAAAGGTATGAGTTCGGTAGGTCCAAGAACGCGCTTCCGGCACCTAAACGATTCGCAAGGAATATGATAATCAATTATCCATATTCGAATTACACGAAGAAACCCCCGAAACCTGTCTACGATTCATAAAAATATACGGATAATCAACTAGAGGTTGGAAAATCGTCCAAAACTCACAAGTCCGAAAACGGCACAATCCGAACCGTAAAATCGTAGGAAAGCATGCATACGGTATAGATACATCATAATCTCAAGGTTCTCAAACTTCAAAATGGATAAATCGGACGAATCTACGAAAAACCCCAAAATTCCCAAAAAGTAGGGTTCTAAGGATTTTTACCTTGATTCGGACGTTAAGATGAATTAGATATTGTGAAATCCTTGTTCTCCAACTAGATATGTCGTTGTTAGAAGGAAGATCGCTTCTAATCGCCCAAGATCGTCTCTCCCGAGCGATTCCCGTCGAAAAGGAGTGGAGAAGGTGAGAAATGACGAAAATAAAGTCAACTGCCATATATATACCTGTCCAGTCTAGCGCACGCTACACCTCCTTCATTAGCGTGCGCTAGCGAAGTCACCGGGTAGTCCAGTGGCTTCTGCCGGCTCCGTTAGCGTGCGCTACTCGTCTGTCTCTAGCGTGCGCTAGTCCAAAATGTGGCAACTAGTACAGGAGTCCAGAACTTATTGTCTCCGCCCTGCTCAAAACTTAGCGTGCGCTACCGATATGCCTTAGCGTGCGTTAAGCAATAGCTTTAGCGTGCGCTAGCCAAAGCCTAGCGTACGCTACCTGATAGTCCAGAAAACCTGGCAACCTCACCGCTCGCTAACCACCCAAGAGCGCGCCACGGACGGGTGTTAGCGTGCGCTAGTAACCACGAATAGCGCGCTAACAACTCCTAGCGGCGTTAATCCGCCACCCGAGAGCACCGGGTTACCGGTTCCGACTGGCCGATCCTTAGCGCGCTACGGCTCAAAGCTAGCGTGCGCTAATCAAGGTAATTAGCGTGCGTTAGCCTAGGCCTAACGTGCGCTATTTCTCTGGCCCAGAACACTTCCGCAAGGTTTAGAACAACATGATCAAGACCCAAACAAGATACGAAACTCAATAACAATATCAACAACATCTCCAAGCATTTACAGAGCGACAAAATAAGGAGGACGACAAAGTCAAACAGCCAATAAAAGTACGGGTATTACACTCACGGCGGCTGGTCCGTGCATATTGGCATGTTGTATAATAGTTAGATGCTCTCACGACGGCTGGTCCGTGCATATTGGCATGCTGCATAATAGTTAGATGCTCTCACGGCGGCTGTTCCGTGCATATTGGCATGTTTCATAATAGTTAGATGCTCTCATGGCGGCTCGTCCGTGCATATTGGCATGTTGTATAATAGTTAGATGCTCTCACGGCGGCTGGTCCGTGCATATTGGCATGCTGCATAATAGTTAGATGCTCTCACGGCGGCTGGTCCGTGCATATTGACATGTTGCATAATAGTTAGATGCTCTCACGGCGGCTGGATGTCTGAATCGAATAGACTTCTCAAAAATATTTTTAATAATTAAGATTCTTACTTTTGATGGTCATCTTCTTCAAGATTATTCATGTTGACTGTTAAGTTAAAGAACATTGAGCTTTTACCTCTGAATTTTTCTTGTTTTCTTGCCCTCTTTTCTAGCATTTGATAAATATTTGCTCCCTTTCAGTACACAAAAAAATAACATAAACGTGAAAGATATAGCAGGAACTGACAGATAATTGATCTAGAACATACTTGAATTTCTGTTATAAAACCAACTTACAAAACCATCTATTTGAGCTTGGTCTTGGACCCTTGGTTTATAATGTAGCATGGCAAAGGAAAACATGTTTCCACTATTGTTTTATGCATCTTCTTGCATCAACACCATTGCTGAAGGATTTAAACTCTAATCTCCTGGACATTTGAGAATGTTACTACTGAAATTTATCTTCATCATGCAAGGTGGCTCCGGCTGATTTTGTTGAAAAAAACTTGAACTGGTGAAGTGTCTTGCTCAATTAAATCTTAAACTAGTTATATTTCAATCACTTAAGGTTGCAGTATAACTTGCTTTCCAAGGTCATAATTATTCAAGTCATTTTGGAGGAAGTTGCGAGCTAACATTGTTTCTGCAGATTGGTTGTTCGTTATTTTCTCCTCTCCTTTTAAATTGGGGGCATTTCATCAGGAAGAATGCTCCCGTTGCAACGAGGTCGATATAATGCATTGTGAATGTGTTGAGCTATCAACAATATCTAACTTTGTATTATATATTCTTTTATTAATGATTATAATTATGAGCTCTGATTGAGGTTGAAGTATTTTATCATGTTCATGCAACCCCCTTCAAGAATACTCCAACTAGTTTCAAATTAGTGTTTTACTTTTTTATGACATTGCAGATGATGGCATCGTATTCTGTTTCTGATGCAGTTGCAACTTACTACCTGTATATGACTTACGTACACCCCTTCATATTCTCCCTTGCTACTATAATTCCCATGCCACCAGATGAGGTTTTACGGAAAGGAAGTGGTACTCTCTGCGAAATGCTTCTTATGGTCCAGGTATGAATGATTGAATCCTCGTATGCCTAAGCTTTATGGTGAAAATATGACTTTTATTCTATGGTCACTTTAACATTTTTCATGTTTACTATTTTATATATTAAATTATTGCCTAATTAATCCAATTTCCAAACTGTCCTACCAAAGTAAAAGCAAATAGAGCAGAAATCAGGGGGAAACATAAGATTGTCTGGTTCAGTCTCCTGACCTCTTAAATCTTTCCTATCATCTGTACATTCATTATCTTCATTTTCACTTTTATGATATTTGCAGGCATACAAAGCCAATGTCATTTGCCCTAACAAACACCAATCTGATCCGGAGAAGTTCTACAAGAATCAACTCCTCGAAAGTGAGACTTATATTGGTGGCCATGTGGAGTGCCTAGAAAGTGGGGTTTTCAGATCTGATCACAATAGTTAGATGCTTGTTAGATGCATCAAAGAAGATTGCAACTGGAGTGATTGTTTCAACGGCAACTACGGGAACGATTGTGCATGGTCATGCATTGGTGGACTTTGAACGTAAAGTTCTAGTAATTGACGTCGTTCCAGGAGAAGAGGGACAAAATTTGTATCTACATAGTCAAGGGTGTGCCACAAATATCAAGAAAACGGAGGGTAGTTGGGTGGTATGGCCTATATGGTTGCTAAAATGATTTGAGCGTTAAGTCTTACTTTTGTTAAGTATTTTTTTATGAAATTGAACACTATGTGTATAACTTATGAATTTGAACACTTGCGTGTTATTTATGAATTTGAACAAATGATGAATTTAATTAGTACATTGTGTGATATTAAAATGATGCGGGTGTGGTGATATTAGAATTTGTGTTATTTATAGTTGATTAGTTAATAATTGTACAGGTATGAAAAAATTAAAGAAAAAATATTTAGAAAAATTATATTATTGTGGTTAAATTATGTCTGATTTATCACTGCTAAAGGAGATGACAAAATTAGAAGTCACGGAACATTTGTCACCTCCAACAGCGGTGACAAAGCTGGATATTATCATTGTTCATAGAGGTGACAATATGAGGTGACAAATAAAGATATTTATCACCTTCATAGGCAGTGAAAATTAAAAGAGTTGTTACCTCCTATGACAGTGACAAATAAAGTGACTAATGTTTTTTATGTACCCTTTTTAGGTGTAAATTTAGCGGTGACAATCGAATTTTGTCACCTCCAGTAGCGGTGACAAAGGGATTTGTCACCCCCGAAAATGTCACCTTCAATAGCAGTGACAAAAGCCACTTGTCACTGCTTTTGAAGGTGACAAATCGGCCATTTTGGTGTAGTGTGTAAATTGAATACTGATGGTAGTTACATTGTGGAGACTGGGTCAGTGTCGAGTGGCCTTGAGGGATGGTTTAGATTTGGCATGGGATAGGCGGGTGCCCAAGGTTGTTGTCGAAGTTGATTCGGAAGTAGCTCTTCACTTATTCTTGAACAAGGACACTAGTGACCACCCTCTACATAATATTTTAGAGGATTGCAGAAGGTTCAAAAGCCTGCCCTGGGAGTTCAAGATTCAGCATTCTAAGAGAGAAGGAAACTGTTGTGCATATCATTTGGCCAAACTTGGGCATCAGGTGGCTGGGTTGCAAATCTGGTTGGATCCTCCTCCTACTTTGATTCCATTACTGGAGACAGATAGGAATATTTACAAGTAAGTGTAATAGTTAGAGGTTTTATTTATTTTTTTCCCTTTCCGATGGAGCAAAAAAAAAGTTAAAAAAACAAATGCTTTTAAGAGAGAGCGAGAGAGAATTTATCTGTGCCATAATGGCATGGTGGCAGTGCCATAACTGAATAAAAATAATCAAAAATAATCAAATTACCAAATTACCTTGCTAGAAAAAAAATATGTTTGCTTCTGGAGATCTGTCGCCTGGGCCGCACAAAAAAAATGTGCGTGACCGGAGATCTGTCGGCGGCCCCGCTCATGCAAAGGCCGGCAGGCGGCCGAACCCCCCAAAAAAAGAAAAATTAGTCAACAGCTGGAGGTCTACCGGCAACTGGCGGCAGCCCGCCATTGTAGGCCTGCCGTACAAAAAACACGATTGTCGGAGGTCTGTCGAAGGAATACAATAGTCTTTTCAGTTACTTACGATGAACAAAAAACATCTACATTCTTTATATTATAGATATAGAGATAACTCGTGCGATAATAGCACGGTGGCGGTGCCATAATTAGATTAAAATTATAAAAAAATTAATGGCACCGGTGGTCCGCGGGCCTCTGGCTGGCTACCCATCGAAAAGCAACCCAACAAGCGATCGATGGCTCGATGTAGCACAGTCCGGCAACCGACCAAAATAAAAGGAATAAAAACTGATCGCCAGCTAGAGCTCCACGACCGGATACCAGCCGGAGAACAGTCCGACAGTCACCAAAAATTGACCGGTCGTCGGAGCTCCTGCATCCTGAAGTAGGCGACCCGACGGAGAACTGCCCGGTGGGCGGAAAAAATGGAAAACTGAGATGTCTCCGACACAACCGCCGAAAAATAATCTGGCGTCGTCCGAAAAAACTAAACTGATCTGCCGATGAAAGACAGTCTGGCAGTCGGCCATAAAAAAAATATTGAAGGTCGTCGGAGAACAGAAAAAAAAAATTGTTTGCTCTATTCTTGCTCGTAAGAAGACCGAGTGGAATCCTTATTTGAAGCAGCTACTCCCCAACGTATTTTTGAGATAGTTATTAAATTTAAGATATATGGGGATGGAGGGGGAAATAGTCTTTTGGGTTGCACACTAGTGACAAAATTACTATTGTTCTTTATGTTATGCTATAGATAAATTGTGACATAATGGCACGGTGGTAGCAAATAATTAGATTAAAATAATTAAATTAATAAATCATCTTTCTAGAAAAAAATACGTTGGTTCAGAGAAATCTATCGGCACCAACCGACGGGCCTGCCAATTGGAAAAAGAAAAACGAATCGGACGACCACCCGCTGGCGGCCCGCCCGAAGGCATGTCCTCCAAAACAAAAGAAAAAAGAAAGAGAAAAAAAAAGTGCTCCTATGCTTAGGGGCTCCCTGTGAAGCATGATGTCACGCACGAAAAGAGAAAAAAAAGGTCTGCCTCCAACCAAAAAGCAAGACGGCGGGCCTAGTGTTAAAGTGAAAAATAAAAGAAAACTGATCGACCGCCTAAAATTTATTGATTAATTGTAATACTATTATATGTTATATATCGATCATATTATTGATTAATTGTATTATTATATGTTATATACTAGTATTATAATACTATCACTCAAATTTAGTTGTACTATTATACAATTACTAATTATTACATATAATAATTTATTATTTATTTTAATCTCAAATATACAAAATGGGAAGGAAATGGATTGCATGATAAAATTATTCTTATTTCTTCCGGTTTCGAAAATATTAAAATGAGATGGCACACTAAACTTGTAAGGCCCTGTTCTTTTGAACTTATTTTTCGCTTTTCGATTCGATCAGTCCATCGCCTGGGCCACTTCGCCTTTAGGTCCATTCGCCTGGATTCGGATTCAGGTCCATCTGATTGGGCTTCTACTTCTTCTTATTATTATTAATCTTAATTATTATTATTATTGTTATTATTACTAATAATATTACAATTATCGTTGTTGTTGATTACTATTATTATTTATCATTATTCTTATTATTATTTACCCTTAATATATATTTCGATTCGATTCAATTCGATTCCATTCAGCATCTGGATTCGATTCGATTCGATTCTAATCTGGCCTTGGTCAGATTGATTCATTCATTCAATCAGTTAATGTAATCCAAGAAAGCGAGAACGAGATGGGATAATTCTAATTCGGATTCAGAAGGGGAATTAGGGATACGAAATTTGCATAATATATTGCACATGAACAATAAATAGGAATAAGCTCTAAATAGACTAAATTTTTACAATTCGTATTTGTCAGGTCACTCTTTAAGAAAAATAACTTCATTTAGGACTATAATTAAATTTAAAAAAATATTTGTCTCGTTACTGTTTTAGAGAATTTAGTCCTTTAAGAATTTCGCCCCCAGAAGAACGAGATCAATTGAAGTGATAAAATCAGCTTGGATCGATCTCCCAATGAAGTTAGAAGGAAACTAAAATAAATGATAATACGAAAGAAATGAATAATGTGCTAAAAAGACGAAGTCCCAATATTAATTGAGTTGAGGATTATCACTAAAGAAAAAATGATAATTAAAATGCAAAATTAACTAAAATAAGTATAGAATTATTAGTAAGGAAAAGGAGTCATAATTGACATGAGAAATTGATGAAAACAAGTAACTATTATTGATAAATACGGTTTTCACACGTTAATTGAGGTCATTTTAAGTTCATGTGCAAACTTAACATTGTGTATAAAAATTCATTATTTTACAAGATGTCGCGTGTTTAGTTCTAGTTGTGCTTGAAATAGGTAAAAAAATATCAAATGGGGTGTTCATGACGTGTCCGGAGCTCGAACAAGTTAAAAAAATGAAGGAAATGGACCCGTCCAAGCCGGATACCAGTGAACCGACCTTGTCGCAAGTCATCTACCAGCGGCATGGTTCCATGTCAAATGTCGTGAAGCCGAATATACGTCCGACCTGATCGTGTTGTAGATAGGCAACACGCGACACAATCGGGTCGCGTTTTATTTATGAATTGGAAACTTCTTTTCATGCAAGACTCCAATCCTGATTGAACCAAGACTCTTTTGCCTATAATTTGGACCCCTACTTCAAAAAATTAATGGTATTTTGTCAATGAGCAAGGATCAAACTTCAAGATCCAAGATCCGGAATAAGTTTTTTTTTTATCCAAATTTTTTCTTTTAATTTTAGTTGATGAAAATGTTATAATTTCTTATTGTAATTTTGTAGCCATGTTTCTTGGCTAAAATCTTTTAAATTGTAAGGTTTGCTAGTACTTTAATTTGTTCACGTGTTGCAATTAGTGTATTTACTATTTCTCCTTGCATGTTCTTCGATTTGTTGTTTTAATTCATATATGAATAGAAGGCCAATATTTATGCATATTTTTGTATTAATTTGAGATTCAAAAGAAGATAGTTGGTCAATTATTACTTAAATCCAAGACAGGCGGATATTAGCTTCAAAAGAGTAGAAGAGGATTGTGAGGAAGTATATCCTATGTTTTTATTGGAATTGATTTTCATTACTTATAAGATCAAGGTTGAGAATTAATCACGTTTAAATACTTCTTATATTCTTACAAGTATTGAGATTAAATACAAGTTTAAGTATATAAATGAAAGTCATGAACATTAACTCGAGAAAAACATGTCCACAATCTATCCCTCTCACATGAGTTTTTCCTACACTCTCATTATTTCTTTATTTAAAATTTATTTTATTTTTGTTTACTCTTCCTTTTTTATTTTAATTCAAACCCAATCTCAAAGTAGTTTAAGTAATGTCCAAAATATCAAGACCATAATAGTGAAAACTATCGAAACACTAATCATTGATGAATACAATCTCGGATCACCGCGATACTATAGCAGCGTTCTGCACCTGCATTAGCGGGAAATATTTAGTGAATAAATTTTTGGCGCCTTTGTCTGGGATTAATTAGTAGATGATTATTTGAAATATTGTGGTAGATGTTTAGATTTTAATTTACATTTTTTATTTTTTATTTATTTTAATTATTTTTGGGATATTCCATCCTGATTTGAATTTGGTTACCATATTCAGTGCATGAACACTCGATCGTCAAGTATCATGAGCTTGAGGATCTACGGATAAAAGCGGCTTGTAGATGGAATAACGCATCGAGAAAAATAAAATAAAAATGAGCGATACAACACGCAAGCAGATTTGGGACAACTGTTGCAACATCAACATCAACAAATTGAGATGTTGCAACACCTGGTTGAGCAACAAAAGGCTCAAGGTGAATAGAATCAAGGGTGATCAATCCGTGCGATAGTTCGTGTTGGAAATTGGTTTTAGAAAAAAATGAGTTTCAACTCAATTTAAACTAATTTAATAATGATAAAATATTTAATTATTGTGAATTAAATAATAAATTGTGAATCTACGTTTCGAGAAGATGAAATAGGATTTTATTTTTCTCAAACCCGATTTTCGATGAGTGAGAAATAAATGATTAAAGTTGGCCATTTAATTAAAAATGTGAAGAGTTAACCAGCTTGAAAACTCATCTGATATTTGGGGTTGAAAACCCATCTGATATTTGGGGATTAAAAACCCATCTGATATTTGGGGTTGAAAACCCATCTGATATTTGGGGGCTGAAAACTCATCTGATATTTGGAGTCTGAAAACCCATCTAATATTTGAGGTTGAAAACTCATCTGATATTTGAGGTTGAAAACCCATATGATATTTGGGGCTGGTAACCCATCTGATATTTGGGGGCTGAAAATCCATCTGATATTGGGGGCTGAAAACCTATCTGTTCTGATATTTGGGCTGAAACCCATCTGGTCTGATATTTGGGAGAAAACTCATCTGATCTGATATTTGGGGCTGAAAACCTCTCTGATCTGATATTTGGGGCTGAAAACTCATCTGATCTGATATTTAGGGCTGAAAACCCATCTGATCTGATATTTGGGCTGAAAACCTAACTGGTCTGATATTTGGGCTGAAACCCATCTGATCTGATATTTGGGGCTGAAAACCCATCTGATCTGATATTTGGGCTGAAAACCTATCTGATCTGATATTTGGGTGAAAACTCAGATGATATTTGGTCTCGACAGAAATGAAGTAGGTTGAAAACTTAGCTTCTGGAATATGGCTCTTCACACTCCATAATGTAACGTCCGAATTAAATGAGACTATTATGGAGGTCACTCTTGAGCTAAAGGATTAAAGAGAATTAATGACACTTTAATTTGTAGTAATTTCTCACCTGATTGAGTGGAATTAGACCCTATAAAATGGTGTCTTATGCATTTCATTTTACAACACACAACAGAACGAATACAACATACCACATATTGCAGCATATTTCTTTCTTGTTTTTCGTGCTCAGTTTCCAGCACTTAACGTTCGCCGGAGTTCTGAGTTTTGGAGGGCACCTAACTCAGAAACGTGTAGCAGTTATATCTTGGGGACATATTGCCTAAGCCGTCTGGTCTTATACGGGAGCAAAATTGTCTTACGGAAAGAGTCCTACTCACCTCTGCTAAAGTTGTAATTTTCAATTCAACTTTTAGTTTATTAAGATTGTACATATTAGATTGCCTTTCTTTGTAATTTTTATTGTAATTACATTGTTGGAAATTCACAGAACCAACAATCGTAAGACAATTTTTGTTTTTCTGTAATTTCCAATGGTAACCGATGCTGACGCTGACGCCGCTGCTGTCACTGCCAAAGCTGCTGCACCTACTATTGCAGTTCAGGTTAAGAAACCCGAGAAGTTCTCGGGTGTTGATTTTAAGAGATGTCAGCAAAAGATGTTGTTTTATCTCACTACCTTAGGGCTTGCTGTTTATCTCAAGAATGGTCCTCATGTGGTCAGTGAGACGGAAATTGATCATATGAAGCGTTTTGCTTACGATCAGTGGTGTAACGACGACTTTATGTACCGTAATACGATATTGAATGGGCTGATTGATTCTCTGTACAACGTGTACAGTCAAATCAATACATCCAAAGAGCTTTGGAATTTTTTGGAGAAAAAGTAGAAAACCGATTATGCTGGTGCCAAAAAGTTCGTGATTGGATGCTACCTGGATTTTCAGATGACATACTTCAAAACTGTTATTGAACAAGTCCAACAATTTCAATTGATTGTGCATGAAATCAATGCTGAAGGAATGATCCTTCCTGAACCGTTTGTTGTAGGAACGGTAATTGAGAAGTTGCCTCCTAGTTGGAAGGACTTCAAAAATTACCTGAAACACAAACGAAAGGAAATGAGCTTAGAGAATTTGGTTGTTCGACTCAAAATTGAGGAAGACAACCGAAAATCTGATTCTAAGTTCAAGAGAGGCCCTATGGAGGCCAAAGTAAATTTGCTTGAACATGGGTCCTCTAGCAAAAAGAGGAAACTGAACCATGTTAAGAAAAAAGCCGCTTAAGGCAAGGAAATTCACTGGAAATTGCCAAAACTGTGGTAAACCAAACCATAAGGCAAAAGACTGTCGCTTGCTAATAAGTTCAACTGGTCAGCGAAGTAAAGGCAAGCGAGTTGCCAATGTAGTTGAACATGGCGATGTTGACATGGCAGATCTGGAGCTGTCAGCTATGGTTGAGAGCTGGACGAGGAGGTCTCAGCTATGGTGATTGAAACCAATATGGTGGAGAATCACCGCGCCTGGTATGTTGTATTGGGGCTACTCGTCAGGTTTGTTCTGAAAAAGACATGTTCTCTTCCTACACTGTTACTGATGGTAGGAAATTGCATATGGCAAACTCTGCTTATTCTGTGATTGCAGGTGTGGGGAACGTGGTCTTAAAGGTTACCTATGGAAAGGAGCTTCTTTTTTAGGATGTGCTGCATGTCCCAGACGTCCGAAGAAATTTAGTTTCAAGCTCTCTACTAGTTAGTCATGGATTTACACTAGTTTTTTAGTCTGAAAAATTTATTATGAGCAAGTTTAGAATGTTCCTTGATCGAGGTTATCCTGACAGGGGATTATTCAAAATGAATGTGATGCATGTGAGCCGTGAAGGCAAGAATAAAAGCAATAATAATAATGCTCGTTCTTTTGTTTACTTGCTCGAGTATTCAGATTTATAGCATTCTAGATTGGGACATGTTGGTCTAAAATCAATTTAAAGACTAATTAATCTAGAATTGATTCCAAAAATCCATTTTTAACTTAATAAGAAATGTATGTGTTGAAGCAAAAATGGCTAAATTGTCTTTCCATTTAGTGGAAAGGAATACTACTCCTCTACAATTAATTCACACTGATGTGTGTGATTTAAAATTTGTGCAAACTAGAGGAGGTAAAAAATACTTCGTCACTTTTATAGATGATTGCACAAGATATTGCTATGTGTTTCTTTTGAGAAGCAAAGATGAAGCAATCGAGGCCTTTAAGATGTACAAAAATGAAGTTGAAAATCAACTGAATTGTAAAATAAAAGCAGTCCAAAGTGACCGAGGTGGTGAGTATGTAGCACCGTTTGAACAATTTTGTGCTGATTCGGGCGTAATTCATCAAACGAATGCTCCTTATGCTCCTCAGCCAAATGGAGTTGCTGAAAGGAAAAATCGAACCCTGAAAGAAATGATGAATGCTTTATTAATAAGTTCAGGGTTGCCATAGAACATGTGGGGGGAAGCTATTCTTACAGCTAACCACATTCTGAATAAAGTGCCACACAAAGGGAAAGATAGAACTCCGTATGAGTTATGGAAAGGGCGCAAGCCTTCTTTCAAATATCTTAAAGTGTGGTGTGTTTGTATAACACTCCAAAAGGCGACTACTACAGTGTCGTGGACCCCACACTGGGACCCACCAGGCGATATCAAAATACAGATTAAATAGGTATTACTTTGTGATACCGAACCACAATAAATAGTCATTACTCCGATTAGGAGTTTATTAATAGTATGGCCAACGGCCTTACGATACACAGATATGGAGATGGAATATACTTCAAATATCAATACAACGAGACGAAAATTTAAATAAAGTGGAAATAAAGCAACATTACACGGTTTGAACATAACCAGACACAAAAGACATGGGCCCCTGAACTAGTATCCTTCGAACCCTTCGCCGTCAGCGTGCCCTTCTCGTGCCTTGAATTTGCCTCGACCTAAAATACAACACAAGTATTTCACCCAAAACACAGGGTCAGATATACAGGATAAATGATTCTCCCGACATTATACAATTCATATATATTAGATCTCAAGGAAAACATCCCGACTATTGAACATACCCCTCGGGCGTATGAACAATCAGTCCTAAAACCGTCAAACATATCCAATTATACATGGACTATGAATGATTAAACAATATGGCTCAAGATGGACATCACAGTACGCCCGATCCGGAAATGTGTCTGTGTACATGTCCACCCCGTATACGGAATCCAGAGTATATGTGTGACAATGTACCTAATTAGCCTCACGAACTACGTCTCGTGTGCACAGTCCAATACGAAAAACATCCACATATGACCATATAAGTGCTCGGCCAAAAATCCTACACAATAACCAATCGGCACGCAGATATGATTCCAGATATGTCACGATAGAACATGACAACGAATTCAACAAATCACATATCCGATTAAGGATCAAGAAAAACTCACCGAAGTGACAACGAGATCAACGATTCAAAGTGACATACTTGGGAATGCAATCCCATGATGAAAAACAGAACAGCGTCAAGGGCAATATCAAATTATGAGTCACAAATTCATAAACATTTCATATACATGAAATGTATAAACATTATAAGAATTTAATCATCATTATAACCAAGTAAGATAACTTGCCTAAACTCCGTAGGCGAAAGACAGTCCTTTTCCAAATGATCAAACGGACGGTATCCTTGGTTAAACACTCAATCGAACAAGCAACCTTGAATGAAACGTAATACATTCAATAACGTATTCACATAATATTAATATCAATTCGTAGGAAACGACGCCCGCAACCTACCCGAATAATCCATTCCACCCTAGTGAATATCCTACTGATTAATGAAGGGTTCCAATACATTTAGTTCGTCTTCCAAAATCGGATTACTATACCAAAAATGTCCTTTAATACTCTCGTCATTTCTATGAACAAAACATCTTCAATTGACCAATAAAATCGGTTTAATCAATTTCTTATGTTCTACAACATCTACTACTATACAAGGTTAATCATAATGAATTCGATACTCAAACTATTATGACTTTATCATTCACAATCAGCATCTCCTTCTTAAAAACACTATCCATTCTAGCATGATGATCAAACATATTCTTAAGTTATCAACACAATAGATTAATAAAAAGTTATTGTTGTATATATCAATATCCTTATCATTCCTCAAAGACTTGTGAATCTGAACCATAATGATGTTAAAACTTCTAAGATTTTTGAACAGGAGAACATAATCATATCTTTAACATTGTCAAGTTCTTCCCAAGGTAATTAAATACCTAATATGGTGTTTAAACACTTTATGATATCAATTCTATTGATTAAATCTAACTATGATGAAGCTAACTGTTTATCAATATTCTACTGAGATTAATTCGTCCACCAAGATGAGCATGATAATTATAAACATGGTTACTATCACTATAACATCAAGAACACATCTATTCCAAACCCTAATTTATCATATTCATCAAGAAGTGTTAAAAAGTTTAATTATAACCATGTTTTACTTAATTAATTTAACTCTAGGTGAAGTATTCTACATTACTAACATCAACATACGAAAAATACAGAGGATAATTATATAACATACATCCATAAACGAAGAACAACCCTCAACACTACAAGAAACACACTTCAAGCTCAAGAACACCTTCTAAACTTCAAATCAATGAACTCCACTCCAAGTTACAAGGCTCAAAAGCAAGTTGGAGAAGGTTAATATCGGTCTAGGGAGGCAAGAAAGAGGATATAAGGATAGAAAATCGGGTTGGGTTGTGCAGAAATGAAAAATAGGTTGTGTCTTTAAATAGACTGTAAAGCCTTAACGTACGCTATCGAACGAATTTAGCATACGTTAACACCTATTACTTACGCTAACCAGTAGGTGTTACGTACGTAATCGACTTACAGGGGCTACTGTTTCGACTTCACAGGCCATTTACGTACGCTAAATAAAAGGTATTACGTACGCTAAATATGGTTGACTCTGACCGACACGACAGCCTAATCACCCTTCACATGCATGGCAACGGATAACAGATTCACATGCGGAAGTCAACTAATGTCTGATTCCATCTTAATGTACGCAATGGATAATGACTTACGTACATTAAGGCACAAGCTTAACGTACCTTAATCAAACTATGTAGCGTACGCTACATCACCAGAATAGGTCCAAAAATGCAACTCTCCAATTAACATTGGACCAACAAACATAAAATGAATAACAACGATAACTAACTCAATTCCGTAACATCTCGACATTATAGTCATATATTAAATGCAACATGATTCAACGATATTCAATTTATCTGAACAATACAACAGTAAGGATGAAGAATTACAGTCGGATATTACAGTTTGGCAAAGGTTGAAGTACCTAAACCAAAACAAGTAAGAATTGGTCCGAAGACAGTTGATTGCATATTCATAGGTTATGCATACAACACTAGTGCATATCGATTTCTAATTCATAAATCTGAAATTCCTGATATGCATGAAGAAACTGTCATTGAGTCAAGAAATGCCATTTTCTTTGAAAATATTTATCCTTGTAAAGGGAGGATTGTGACAAGCTCAAATAAAAGAACTCTTTAAACTGCAAGTAGTTCAAATCCTATAAATGAAGCGCCAAGACAGAGCAAGAGATCTCGAAAGGCTATGTCATTTCATCCTGACTTTGAAACTTATGCTGTTGACGATGATCCAAAGACTATATAGGAAGCTTATGCTAGTCTTGATGCTCCTTTTTGGAAGGAAGCTATTTATAGTGAAATGGATTCCATCATGCAAAATTTTACTTGGGAACTGGTTGATCTTCCGCCAGGATGTAAGCGTTTAGGATGTAAATGGATCCTAAAGTGGAAATACAAAGATGACTGGTCGATAGACATGTTTAAGGCCCGGCTTGTTGCTAAAGGGTTTAAATAGAAAGAAGGTTATGATTTCTTCGATATATATTCACCAGTAACCAGAATAACTTCCATTCGAGTGCTTATTGCTATTGCTGCATTGCACAATATCGAAATTCATCAAATGGATGTGAAAACTACATTCTTGAATGGTGAACTAGAAGAAGAAATTTATATGGAACAACCTGAAGGTTTCGTTGCGCCTGGTCAGGAAAAGAAAGTGTGTAAACTGCTAAAGTCATTATATGGACTAAAACAAGCTCCTAAACAATGGCATAAGAAGTTTGACACAACTATGTTGAAAAATAGATTCAAGATCAACGAATGTGACAAATGTGTGTATATTAAAGGCACACCGGAGTCATTTGTCATAGTTTGTCTATATGTATACGATATGTTGATCATGAGTAGTAGCAATGAAGTAATTGTGAATACAAAAAGGATGTTAAGTAGAAACTTCAACATGAAGGATTTAGGTTTAGCTGATTTAATTCTTGGAAATAAAATTATCAGAACGCCAGAAGGTATCTTCTTATCACAATCTCATTATGTTGAGAAAGTGCTCAAGAAGTTTAATGCTTTTGACAGCTCACCTGTTAAAACACTTATTGATATTAGTATTCAGTTAAGTAAGAATAGAGATGATCCAGTGACTCAAATCGAATATTCAAGAGTAATCGGAAGCCTGATGTACATTACAAATTGTACACGGCCAGACTTGGCATTTGCTGTAAACAAGTTGAGCAGGTTCACGGGTAATCCGAGTAAAGAGCACTGGAATGTACGGACTAGGGTTTTAAGATACTTAAAGTACACGCTAAGTTATGGGCTATTTTATAGTAATTATCCTGTAATTCCGGAAGGATATACTGATGCTCATTGGATTTCATACACGAAAGACTCTCAATCAACAAGTGGGTATGTATTTACTATTCGGGGTGGAGCTATATCTTGAAATCAAGCAAGCAGACTTGTATAGCCCGATCCACCATGTAATCGGAATTTATAGCTCTAGATAAAGCTGGAGAAGAAACTGAATAGCTCCGTGACTTTCTTGAGGATATTCCATGCTGGAAAAAGCATGTGCCCAGTGTTATGATCCATTGCGATAGCCAAGATGCAATTGGAAGAGCACTGAGACTTATGTATAATCGTAAGTCTCGAGACATTCGTCGGAGACATAATACCGTGCGACAATTTGTAATATCCGCATTTTTCTTCTTTTTCCGATATTCCCATTTTGGAGTATTTTTATTTTTGGTAGCTCGCTTGTAACCATGTCGACATTTTGAATCTATGTTATTCTTGGAGTTTCTCCATCTGGGATGATCTTGGTGATGTTTTGATATTATTCCGTTTTATGTCATGTATTATGACATGGACGTTCGATTCTCGTGGAACTCGTTCGCTTTCGTAATTTCTTTGGGTTCACGAGTTCGTATAGTTGAGTTGTTCGTGTTGGGAGTTTCGGTTTGTTAATCCGACGTAGTATCGCGGATTTTGAACGTTTGGGCCGTTTCGTAATTTCCCTAAGTTACGGGGTAGTTCCCATCCCTGTCTATTCCGAACCCTCGAGTAGTCGGAATCACGTTTCATTTTATATCTTTTGTCGTTGGCTTGAATCTGTCGGAAGTATATCAGTTGGTGGCAGATACATCTCATTAATTCCCGATCATTTCCTCGTCGAGAAGTGATTCAGATTTCTGCTTGCTGTCTCAGGCTATGTTACGGCCGTAAGCCGCATTGTTACGGCCGTAATGCTCGAGAGTTACGGCCGTAAGTTTCCCTTATACGGCCGTAATATGAGTTCGTTTTCTGCACTTGATTCCAGTGGGGGGGTTACGGGCGTAACACGCTAGAGTTACGGCCGTAAGTATTGTCTGGCCGTAATGGTGTCTTGATACGGCCGTAAGTAAGTGTCGTCAGTAAATTTGGCCCGATTTCATTCACGGGAGCGATTCGGCCGTAAGGCAGGAGAGTTACGGCCGTAATGTTCCTATGTTACGGCCGTATGTTATGGATGTTACGGCCGTAACACCGGCCAGTATATAAACTGGCAGCAACCGTGTTTTTTTCTCATTTCTCACCTCTCTCACTTCTCTTCGCGACGGGAACGACTTGGGGAGCTAGGTTTCGCCCGATTTTTCGCCCAAACACCATTGTAAAAGTATATTCAAGCTTCATATCATCAACCTATCACTAATCATTCGTTGTTCATCGTCAAATCAAGGTAAAATTTCCTAGAACCCTATTTTGGGAAAGATTTGGGGGTTTTCACGTTTTCGTCCAATCCGTTCCGTTTTGTTAGTTAATTCATGATGAATATGATTAATCTTGTTGGTATTCCTCGTTTCCCTACGATTCATGGTGTATTTCGTAGTATCTTTCGTTATCGAGAGGGTTTGGTTGTGGTCCGCCCTCGTTGTTGTTTTTGTACGAATATACATGAATCGTAGGCGGGTTTTCGGGTGTATTCTATTTCCGTAATCGTTTAGAAGTGGTTGTGATTGTGTTATTCGAATCATTAGGTTCATTTTCACCGATTTCCTCGCGATTGTGCTTGACTCTCCCTTTTCCGTTCGTGTCACCGTCTATTAATCGAGGCAAGTACCCTTATGAACTTACAATCTTAACGTAGTAGTATTGCATGAGAATTGTGTGTGTGTGTATGCTCACTATGGGTTAGACCCGACGGGGTCTCGGTAGGGGTCCACGGAGGGGTGGATCCGCGAGCTTGCTTTTAACCACTACGGGATAGATCCGACGGGGTCTCGGTAGGGGTCCACGGAGGGGTGGGTCCATGGTTAATTGTGGTGCATTTTACAAATGTGATTTGATATTGGCATTTCCGGAAATGAGTGCTTTGGAATTATGTTTTCTTGATTACATGAATTTACTATATGTACGAGATGTAAGTTGTTCATTTGGTTACTTGTACTAGCGTAATTGCTAACCCCTTTGGGGACCCGTTTTGGGGAAATTCGTTTTATGAATTTCAGGTCAGGTTCATCGAGACGAGCGGGCGCTGGACCAGTATGCGGATGATGGCCGTGCGTGATGATTGTGCACGAGTGGTGTCTTATTGCTTTCTATCTTTTTACCTTTTGTGGTCTTTGAACTAATAGAAGTACTCGAGTACTTAAGAACTTTTACTCGTCGAGATTGTATTGTTGATTATTATGTTTGTGTCGGATTATGGTGTTATGTTATACCGGTTGAACCGGGTGGATTATTTTGGTTGGGCGTCTTTATGACGAGGTATTTTTCTGTTGTTTCTGTGAGTCGATGAGTATGATGCTTGTTCAGCCTGGTGGGTCCCATATAGGGATTTACGGCACTGTAATATACCTCGGATATCCTGGGGGTGTTACAGAAAATGGTATCAGAGAACTAGGTTTATGGATACCTAGGCTTGTCGGTTTATTGGGTCTTATTGTGTTTTGTTTTGCACATCATCATCACGCTGCCATGATTCCGGTACTACCAGTGCCCGTAAGTTTCCCTTCCTCTATTCCTTATATCCTTGTATCGTACCTTTGATTCTCGATTCGTTATTGTTCTTTTCTTGTACTTACCGTCGTATGGCTTTTGCTACTTATTTAACTCCAGTATGGATGCTGGAAGAGGCCGTGGTCGTGGACGTGGTCGTGGACACGGCCGAGGACGTGGGGCAGCCGATGGGGCGGCCACATCACAGTCTTCGGGAGCCGGCAGTACCGGCGACCGTCACAGTCATGCTTCTTCTCAGGAGCGCGCCGACCTTGGTATTGCGGCTGTTATGCAGCAAATGGTGAACCAAATGGCGGCAATAGCTCAGGCGGTTCAGAACCCGGATCAGGCCCATGTTAATCGGGGCGGAGCGGACCGTTGGCTCCAAGATGTCATCAAGATGCATCCTCCCCAGTTTTCGGGAGCTTCAAACCCGATTGGCTGGGAAGGGTGGATCAAGGAGATATCCAAAGTGTTCACTGCTTCCAACTGTCCCAAAGACCGTAAGGTCCCTATTGCCCAGTACTTTCTCACTGGGGACGCTACGGATTGGTGGGAGGCCGTTGGGCCCAAAGACCATGTTGCTTCGTGGGCCGAGTTTCAGGAATTGATGGAGACCGAGTATTGCCCGTGGCCGGTCAGACAGGCTCGAGTACATGCTTTCTATGATGCTCAACCACGGGATATCCCTGTATCTCAGGCTATTGCCGATTTTAACAAGGAGTTAGGTTATGTGAAGACCCAAGTTGTCGAAGAGAGTGACAAAATTTTCCATTTTTCCAGACGGATGAAGTTGTCGATTCGGGACTATATGTCGGGGCTCGTCTGTACTACCTTGAAGGATTACCAGAGTAGGGCCCTTGCTTACGATATGTCTGTGACGGCGAGTGAGGCGGCTCGCGAGAGCAAGAAGCAGAAGTCTGCCGGGAATTTTTCGGGCCACAAAGGTGGAGGTCAGCAGAAATTCCAGTCTGCTAACTTTTCCGCTGGCGGTGGCCCAGCTCGATCTACTGGGTTTCCCCGCAGGGCAGCCAGTGCCCCTTCTCGAGAGGTGAAGTGTTTTAACTGTGGCCAGCCAGGCCACATCAGTCGTAATTGTCCGAGTCCTTTGCTGACGTGTAATCAGTGTGGCCAGCCAGGCCACAAGGCGGCTTTCTGTGCTGAGAGGGAGAGAATCGTTGGTGCCCGGGCTTCCATTCCAGCGCCTAGGGAACCGAGTGTGAATCAAGGATCGTTTGCTTCTCAATCTCCGCCAAGTGCTAGTCGAGGGAGAGGTCGGGGTCAGCCCGCTAAGGGGGGAGCTTCCAGTGTCGGCTCAGCCCACCCGCGTGTCTACGAGATGCGGAGAGCCGATGACCCAGCAGCTACTGTGGCGACAGGTACCGTTCACATTCTTTCTCATCCTGTCAGTGTGCTTTTCGATTCTGGTGCTACGCATTCGTTCATATCTCTAGAGTGTGTACGCCGTTTGAATCTCGACTGTTTGACGCCTTGTGAGCCCTTCATCATTAAGCTTCCTAGCGGTGATCGGATCGTTGGTGATCAGGAGGTTCGAGACTGTTCTATATTTATTTGTGAGAGGGCTTGGCCCTCTAATCTTATTGTTGTGGGTATCGAGGGTGAGGATTTGATTCTTGGGGATGATTGGCTCGAGCGGCATGGTGCGATCATGAACTACCGCACGAGAATCATCACTATGTTAGCCGAGGACGGCACCGAGCACTCTTTCGCGGGGCGAAAGAGGGGAAACCAGAAGTTCGTTATTAACGCCTTGAAGGCGATGAGACTCCTGCGAAAGGGGTGTACTGGTTATTGGTGCTACGCTTTGAAGTCGGAGAGTGGTGGAGTCGAGCTTTCGTCGATTCCAATTGTTAGTGAGTTTCCTGATGTATTTCCTGACGAGTTACCGGGATTGCCACCGGATCGTGAGGTCGAGTTTGTTATAGAGTTAGAGCCGGGCGCGGCTCCTATTTCGAAGGCGCCGTATCGCATGGCACCTTCAGAGATGTCAGAGTTGAAGAAGCAGTTGAGCGAGCTTCTTGAGTCGGGATATGTTCGACCGAGTGCCTCACCTTGGGGCGCACCGGTCCTGTTTGTGCGGAAGAAGGATGGTTCACTACGTTTGTGTATCGACTATCGCGAACTAAACAAGGTGACCATCAAGAACAAGTATCCTTTGCCGAGAATTGATGACTTGTTCGACCAGTTGCAGGGAGCTGCAGTATTCTCGAAGATTGACTTGAAATCGGGGTACTATCAGCTCCGGGTGAGGGAGTCCGATGTGCCGAAAACAGCTTTTTGGACGAGATACGGACATTATGAGTTTGTAGTTATGCCTTTCGGGTTAACTAATGTGCCGGCGGTGTTCATGCAGTTGATGAACAAGGTCTTTATCGAGTATTTGGATAAGTGTGTAGTCGTTTTCATTGACGATATTCTTATTTATTCGAGGAACGAGGAAGAGCATGCCCATCATTTGCGAGTAGTATTAGACATCTTGAGGATCGAGCAACTCTATGCGAAGTTCTCGAAATGTGAGTTCTGGCTGAAGGAAGTGATGTTTCTAGGTCACGTGATTTCAGCCGAGGGGGTTCGTGTGGATCCACAGAAGATAGAGGCAGTATTGGATTGGGCACCGCCCAAGAATGTCAAGGAGATCCGTAGTTTCTTGGGTTTGGCTGGCTACTACCGTAGGTTCGTCGAGGGTTTCTCGAAACTAGCTCGGCCACTTACACAGTTGCTCCAGAAATCCGAGAAATTCGTCTGGAATGACGAGAGACAGTCGAGTTTCGAGGAACTGAAGAAGCGTTTGACTTCAGCCCCAGTTTTGGCGTTGCCATGTGGCAACGAGGGTTTTGCTGTTTATAGTGATGCTTCGGGTCAGGGTCTTGGGTGCGTATTGATGCAGCACGGCAAAACCATTGTCTATGCGTCGAGACAGTTGAGGCCGTATGAGCTGAACTACCCTACTCATGATTTGGAGTTAGCGGCAGTCGTTTTTGCGCTCAAGATTTGGCGTCACTATCTTTTCGGATCTTCATGTCAGATTTTTACCGATCATAAAAGTCTGAAATACATATTTACCCAGCGAGAGTTGAATATGAGGCAGAGGAGGTGGTTGGAGCTGATTAAGGATTATGACCTCGAAATCCTTTATCATCCGGGCAAGGCGAACGTCGTGGCCGACGCCTTGAGTCGGAAACCGGTTGTGTTGCGAACGCTTGAGATCCTTACGTCTCAGTCTAAGCTTCGGCGGGCTTTGATCGAGTTAGATGTTGAGGTTTTGTTGCCTGGAGCTGTCGGGCAACTTTGTGCTTTAGAGATTTCGTCGTCTTTGATCGATGAAATTAAGCTGAAACAGTTAGAGGATCCGATGATTACTCAAATCCGAGAGAACGTTCTTAAAGGGAAGTCTCCTGGGTTTGTGATTCATGAGGATGGTGTTTTGAGATTTCAGAGTCGGCTTTGTGTACCGAACGACTCGGAGTTGAGGCAGAGTATTTTGCGTGAGGCCCATGCTACACCTTACTCCGTTCATCCTGGTTCGAGTAAGATGTACAAACACCAGACGAGGAATTTCTGGTGGAATAATATGAAGGAGGAGGTCGCACAGTTTGTAGCGAGATGTTTGACTTGTCAGCAGGTCAAAATCGAGCATCAGCGACCGGCCGGATTATTGCAGTCACTTCCCGTTCCGGAATGGAAATGGGAAGATATATCGATGGATTTCGTCACGAATTTGCCGAGATCGAGGTCGGGCATGAATATGGTATGGGTGATTGTTGATCGTTTGACCAAGTCGGCACATTTTCTGGGCATCAAGGACACTTGGGGCCTGGAGAAATTAGCTCGTGTGTTTATCGCGCAGATTGTGAGGCTTCACGGTACTCCGAAGTCTATCGTTTCGGATCGTGATGGCCGTTTTGTATCGCACTTTTGGCAGGCGGTGCATAAGGCGTTGGGTACTCGTTTGCGTTTGAGTACCTCTTTTCATCCCCAGTCAGATGGACAGTCGGAACGCACTATCCAGACGTTCGAGGATATGTTGCGTGCTTGTGCTCTCGATTGGAGCAGTAACTGGGAGGAGCATTTACCATTGATCGAATTCACGTACAACAATAGTTGGCACGCGTCAATTCGGATGGCACCGTATGAGGCACTTTATGGACGGCGATGTCGATCACCGATTTGTTGGAATGAGGCGTCCGATTTGATCGGGACAGAGCCAGATGTCGTTTTAGAGACGAGACGGAAGATAGAATTAATTCGGGAATGGATGTTGACTGCCCAGAGTCGACAGAAGTCATATGCCGATGTCCGTCGTCGACCTTTGGAATTCGAGGTGGGAGACCACGTTTTAATAAAGGTGTCGCCGACGAGAGGTGTTTTCCGTTTCGGGAAAAAGGGGAAGTTGAGTCCGAGATTTATCGGGCCCTTCGAGATTCTCGAGCGAGTCGGTGGGTTAGCATACCGTTTGGCGTTACCTCCGGCCTTGAGTCACGTTCATAGCGTTTTTCATGTTTCCCAACTGAGGAAATATGTTCCGGATCCTAGTCACGTCATCGATTATGGGGAGATTGATGTCGCCGAAGATATTACTTTTGAAGAACGTCCTTTGAAGATTTTGGAGCACCGCGAGAAACGACTAAGGCATAAGACCATTCCCTTGGTCAAGGTGCAGTGGGCGAGGCATGGTGTCGAGGAGGCAACTTGGGAAACCGAGGATAGCGTGCGTGCTAAGTACCCCGAGTTGTTTGTTTCTTAAGTTTCGGGACGAAACTTATTTTTAGAGGGGTAGAATGTAATATCCGCATTTTTCTTCTTTTTCCGATATTCCCGTTTTGGTGTATTTTTATTTTTGGTAGCTCGCTTGTAAACATGTCGACATTTTGAATCTATGTTATTCTTGGAGTTTCTCCATCTGGGATGATCTTGGTGATGTTTTGATATTATTCCGTTTTATGTCATGTATTATGACATGGACGTTCGATTTTCGTGGAACTCGTTCGCTTTTGTAATTTCTTTGGGTTCACGAGTTCGTATAGTTGAGTTGTTCGTGTTGTGAGTTTCGGTTTGTTAATCCGACGTCGTATCGTGGATTTTGAACGTTTGGGCCGTTTCGTAATTTCCCTAAGTTACGGGGTAGTTCCCATCCCTGTCTATTCCGAACCCTCGAGTAGTCGGAATCACGTTTCATTTTATATCTTTTGTCGTTGGCTTGAATCTGTCGGAAGTATATCAGTTGGTGGCAGATACATCTCATTACTTCCCGATCATTTCCTCGTCGAGAAATGATTCAGATTTCTGCTTGCTGTCTCAGGCTATGTTACGGCCGTAAGCCGCATTGTTACGGCCGTAATGCTCGAGAGTTACGGCCGTAAGTTTCCCTTATACGGCCGTAATATGAGTTCGTTTTCTGCACTTGATTCCAGTGGGGGGGTTACGGGCGTAACACGCTAGAGTTACGGCCGTTAGTATTGATACGGCCGTAATGGTTAGGGCTGTTATCGGACCGGTCCGGCCCGGTTTTTGACAGACCTAGAACCGGTCCGGTAAGATACCGGATAGACCCGGTCCGGACCGGTAAGAAAACCGGGTCATATTTAAGATCCGGAACCGGTCCGAAATAGGTACCGGGTAGACCCGGTCCGAATCCGAAACCCGAATCCGGAACCCGAAAACCCGAATCTAGAAATGAGAGAGTAGTGGAAGGGAGGAGGCATATTTATAGCTGATACCAAGGCTTTTAGATGGTTTATCCCACCAATGTGGGATGAAACCTTAAGCAAAATGGTGATGGAACTCAAGGTGAACCAAGGTTCAAGCCATGCTCAAGTTCAAGCCAATAAAGCTTAGACCATCGGGTTCAAGCTGGAAGACTCAAACCACAAGGAACCAAAAAAAGAACTCGTTATGAACCCAAAGCCGCAAGGCAAGGCTCAAGCCAATGGGCTTGAACCACCATTGATGGCTTAAGGTTTGATGTGTTAAAAAATGAAAGGGTGAGCACCTATTTATAGCAGTGGATGGGAGCTAGAGTTGTTGCTCCAAGCAATGTGGGATGGGAAAAAAATCCCAATTCCCTGATGGTTTTAAACAAGGGAATTATTTTGTTATTAATTATTTTGTTATTAATTATTTTGTATTAATTAGATCTATATTATATTGTATTGTTATTAATTATTTTGTATTAATTAGATCTATTATTATCAAGTTATTAATTAATTTTTTTATTACTATAATTAATAAATATAATAACAAGTTATAAAAATTTTATATACCAAAGGCCTTAGGCCTTGTTTGGTGTGTGTGTGTGTGTGTGAGTATATATATATATATATATATATATATATATATATATTACCGGGTCTTTTTCCGGTTTTCTCGGTCCGGGTCTTATCGGTTTCGGTTCAATATTTAGAACTCGAATCCGAACTCGTTAATTGTCGGGTGAGTTTCGGTCCCGGATTTTTCGGTCCGGTTCATGACCGGGTTTCGGGTTCACTCGGACCGCTAACAGCCCTAGTAATGGTGTCTTGATACGGCCGTAAGTGTCGTTCGTAAATTTGGCCCAGTTTCATTCCTGGGAACAGTTACGGCCGTAAGGCAGGAGAGTTACGGCCGTAATGTTCCTATGTTACGGCCGTATGTTATGGATGTTACGGCCGTAACACCGGCCAGTATATAAACTGGCAGCAACCGTGTTTTTTTCTCATTTCTCACCTCTCTCACTTCTCTTCGCGACGGGAACGACTTGGGAAGCTAGGTTTCGCCCGATTTTTCGCCCAAACACCATTGTAGAAGTATATTCAAGCTTCATATCATCAACCTGTCACTAATCATTCGTTGTTCATCGTCAAATCAAGGTAAAATTTCCTAGAACCCTATTTTGGGAAAGATTTGGGGGTTTTCACGTTTTCATCTGATCCGTTCCGTTTTGTTAGTTAATTCATGATGAATATGATTAATCTTGTTGGTATTCCTCGTTTCCCTACGATTCATGGTGTATTTCGTAGTATCTTTCGTTATCGAGAGGGTTTGGTTGTGGTCCGCCCTCGTTGTTGTTTTTGTACGAATATACATGAATCGTAGGCAGGTTTTCGGGTGTATTCTATTTCTGTAATCGTTTAGAAGTGGTTGTGGTTGTGTTATTCGAATCATTAGGTTCATTTCCACCGATTTCCTCGCGATTGTGCTTGACTCTCCCTTTTCCGTTCGTGTCACCGTCTATTAACGAGGCAAGTACCCTTATTGTAACACCCCCAAGTTATTCAGGGTATATTACAGCGCCGTGAGCCCCGCCGTGGGACACACAAGGCTAAACATACGCGGAACTATAAAACTTGACCGAGAAGGTCTACATATAATGGGGAGAAAGACGATACAAAGGTATCCATAGACATAACCAATGTATTCACAGACATTATATCACAAATCAATACTTCGGCAAACACAGGCCGGAACTTCAAGGAAGGAGGAAAACAATACTCGAGTATTCAATAATCAATCCAGTACAACAACACTGAATGGAAAACTCAAAACATAACTGGAAGACCAACACAGTATCACACTTGCCCACCATCTTCATGCCGACCCGGTACCTGCCTGTCCGATCTCCTGGAACCTGAAATACATGAAACGTATTTCCCCCATAAAGGGGTTAGCCGTCGAATAGCTAGTACAAGTATATCAATATGAAACACAATACTCCTCGACAATAAAGTAAATGCAATCCGTCAATTCATCAATTTAAGACTAGTATTCCGGAATAACTAAATCTCATAAGACGTATGTGAATGCCGTAGAAACGGTTCGTTCACCTCATACGCCGTTACGTATGTGAATGCCGTCAAATCTGTTCGGTGACCTCATACGCCGATACATGTAGGATTGCCGTCAAATCGGTTCGTTCATTACATGCCAATCAATATATCTTTGTATGCCGTATATACGGTTCGTTCATGTTATGCCATCTATTTTTCTTACTTTCAAAGTCGAGAACGCATAATCATAAATGTATACTTGCCTTTGAGACATCGAGAAATTGAACGGAGGAAGGGTATGAGTTCGGTAGGTCCAAGAACGCGCTTAGGCACCTAAGCGATTCGCAAGGAGTATGATAATCAATCATCCATATTCAAACTACACGAAGGAACTCCCCAAACCCGTCTACGATTCATAAAGATATACGGATAATCAACTAAAGGTTGGGAAATCGTCCTAAATCTCGCAAGTCCGAAAACGGCACAATCTAAACCATAACATCGTAGGAAAAGTATACATACGGTATAGATACATCATAATCTCAAGGTTCTCAAGCTTCAAAACGGGTAAATCGGACAAATCTACGAAAAACCCCAAAATTCCCAAAAGGTAGGGTTCTAAGGATTTTTACCTTGATTCGGACGTTAGGAGGAATTAGATGTTGAGAAATCCTTGTTCTCCAAGCAAATATATTGTTGTTAGAAGGAAGATCGCTTCCAATCGCCTAAGATCGCCTCTCGAGTGATTCCGTCGAAAAGGAGTGAAGAAGGTGAGAAATGACGAAAATAAAGTCAACTGCCATATTTATATATGTCCAGTCTAGCGCACGCTACGCCTCCTTCATTAGCGTGCGCTAGCGAAGTCACCGGATAGTCCAGGTGGCTTGCCGGTCTCGTTAGCGTGCGCTAATCATCTGTCCCTAGCGTGCGCTAGCCCAAAATATGGCATCGATCGGAGTCGAACTTACCGACTCGCCTGCTCAATACTTAACGTGCGCTCGCGATGTTAGCGTGCGTTATCTCAGTAACTTTAGCGTGCGCTAGCGAAGCCTAGTGTACGCTATCGATAGTCGAAAACACGGCAACTTCACGCCTCTGGCCGGCCCGTGGCGTGCGCTACGGACGGATGTTAGCGTGCGCTACTATACATGGATAGCGCGCGCTAACAAACTCCTAGCGTGCGCTAATCCGCCAGTCCAGAGAGCAGTCCGAGTACTGGTTCTGACCTGACTGATACTCTTAGCGCGCGCTACGGCTCAAAGCTAGCGTGCGCTAATCAAGCAGAATTAGCGTGCGTTAGCCTAGGCCTAGCGTGCGTTATATCTCCGGTCGAACATTTCCGCAAGGTCCTAAACGACATGATCAACAACCAAACGAGATACGAAACTCAATAACAAAATCGATAACATCTCCAAACCTTTACAGAGTGTCAACATAAGAGAAACGGAAAGGTCAAATAGTCAATAAAAGTTCGGGTATTACATTCTCCCCCTCTAAAAAGAAGTTTCGTCCCGAAACTTAAGAAATAAATAGTTCGGGGTATTCCACCCGCATCTTCTCTTCCGTCTCCCAAGTTGCCTCCTCGACTCCATGTCTCGACCATTGCACTTTAACCAGTGGAATGGTCTTATGCCGAAGTTGTTTCTCGCGACGCTCAAGAATCTTCACGGGTCTCTCCGGAAAGGTAATATCCTCGGCTACGTCAATCTCACTGTAGTCGATGATGTGGCTCGGATCCGATACGTACTTCCTCAATCGAGACACATGAAAAACACTATGGACGTGACTCAAAGTGGAGGCAACGCCAAGCGATAAGCTAAATCTCCAACCCCGTCGAAAATCTCAAAAGGTCCGATATACCTCGGACTAAGTTTCCCTTTTTCCCGGCGGAAAACTCCACGTGTCGGCGACACCTTGAGTAAGACATGATCCCCACTTCGAACTCCAAGGGTCGACGACAGTATCGACATAAGATTTCGACGACTCGGGCGACCAATAATCGGTCCGGATAATAGTAATCTTTTCCTTAGTCTCCATCAACATATCCGCTCCGTCCCAACTAGCTCAGAAGCCTCATCCCAACATAATGGCGACCTACATCGCCTACCATAAAGTGCCTCGAAGGGTGCCATTTGGATCGACGCATGCCAACTATTATTGTAAGCAAACTCGATCAACGGCAAGTGAAGCTCCCAATCATTACTCCAGTCTAAGGCACAAGCCCGTAACATATCTTCCAACGTTTGAATCGTCCTCTCTGTCGACCATCCGACCGAGGATGAAAAGAAGTGCTCAATCTCAACTCGGTACCCAAAGCCCGATGAACGGCTGCCAAAGTGCGATCTGAAGCGGCCGTCTCGATCGAAACAATGGTTTTGGGGGCACCGTGTAACCTCACGATCTCGGCAATAAAGGTTCGAGCGATCTATCCGGCCCCCAAGTATCCTTAATACCCAAAAAGTGTGCGAGACTTGGTCAACCGATCGACAACTACCCAAATCATATTCATTGGCCCGAGTTCTCGGCATGCGATGATGAAATCCATAGAAATGTCTTCCCACTTCCACTCGGGAATGGGAAGCGGTTTCAACAACCCCATGGGTCGTTGATGTTCGATCTTGACTTGTTGGCACGTCAAGCACCGTAGTACAAACTCCGTAACATCCTTCTTCATGTTATTCCACCAAAAATTTCGCGGATCTTTGTACATCTTACTCGTCCGGGGTGGATTGAGTAAGGCGTAGCATGCGCTTCTCGGAGAATTCTCTGTCTCAACTCTAAATCGTTCGGAACACAAAGCACATACGAAATCTCGAGAATACTATCCTCGTGTACCATAAAGCCGAGCTTTTCCTTTAATTACATCTTCCTTTAATTGAGAAATCATCGGGTCACTCCACTGCTTCCCTTTGATGTCATCAACTAGAGACGAAGTAATTTCGAGAGTACACAGTTGCCCTGCACTCGTTGAAGCCAAACTTCTATCCCTTGCTCAATTAAGTCACGAATTTTAATTGTCGAGGTGTAAGAACCTCGAGCATTTGAAGAGATGCCGATTTGCGGCTCAACGCATCCGCAACGACATTAGCTTTTCCGGGTGGTAAAGAATATCCAAATCATAATCCTTTATCAACTCTAACCAACGCCGTTGTCTCATATTCAGCTCCTTATTTGAAAATATATTTGAGACTCTTGTGATCGGTATAAATCCGCACGAGAACCATACAAATAATGTCGCCAAATCTTGAGTGCGAAGACAATTGCGGCTAATTCCAAATCGTGAGTAGGATAATTCATTTCGTAAGGCTTTAATTGTCGTGACGCAAAAGCTATTGTCTTATCATGCCGCATAAGGACACAACCTGTGCCTTGACCGAAGCGTCAGTAAACCGCAAAGCCTTCGCTACCGTGTGGTAAAGTTAGAATCGGCGCTGAAAGTCAATTGTCTCTTTAGTTCATGAAGCTCTTGTCTCTCATCCGTCCAACAAACTTTTCGGTCTTCTGGAGTAATTTCGTAAGCGGTCGAGCGAGTTTCGAGAACCCCTCGACAAACCGACGGTAATACCCAGCAAGGCCCAAAAAGCTACGAACCTCCTTAACATTTTTAGGCGGTGCCCAATCTAGCACTGCCTCGATCTTCTGCGGGTCTACACGAACCCCTTCGGCCGAAATCACATGGCCGAGAAACATAACTTCTTCCAACCAAAACTCGCATTTCGAGAATTTTGCATAGAGGTGCTCGGTTCTCAAAATGTCTAAAACCAAACGCAAGTGTCGGGCATGTTCCTCCTTATCTCGAGAATAAATTAAGATGTCGTCAATAAAGACGACTACACACCTGTCGAGGTACTCGATGAATATCTTATTCATTAACTGCATGAATACTGCCGGTGCATTAGTCAACCCGAAAGGCATAACTACAAATTCATAATGCCCATATCTCGCTCGAATCTTTGTTTCTAACGTCGACTCCCTCACCCCGAGTTGGTAATACCGGATCTTAAATCAATTTTCGAGAAAGCTGCAGCCCCTTGCAATTGATCAAATAAATCGTCTATACGTGGCAAAGGATACTTGTTCTTGATGGTTACTTTGTTCACTCACGGTAGTCAATGCACAAACGTAGTGAACCATCCTTCTTCCGCACAAAAAGAACAGCGCGCCCCAAGGCGAAGCGCTCGGTCTGATATACCCTTTTTCCAGAAGTTCTCCCAACTGATTCTTCAATTCTTGCATTTCGGAAGGTGCCATCCGGTAAGGTGCTTTAGAAATCGGAGCCGCATCTGGCTCTAAGTCCACGGTAAACTCTATTTCTCGATCTGGCGGTAATCCCGGGAGGTCATCCTAAAAACATCAGGATACTCATTAACAACCGGAATCGAAGAGAGATCGACTTCGTTTCCTTCCATTTTCAAGGCATAACACCAATAGCCCGCACAACCTTTATTCAAAAGTTTTACGGTCTTCATGGCACTGATAAGCAACTTGGATAGACCCGACTTACGTCCCAAAAATGAGTACTCGGATCCGTCTTTAGTCATCATGGTGATAACCTTGGTACGGTAGTTCATAATCGCTTGATGATTATCAAGCCAATCCTCGCCGAGGATCACCTCCTCGCCCTCTATATCAACTACAATCAAATTCGATAACCATCCCATACCGGATATACTCACCGGAAAATCTCTAATCTCCCGATTCCCCACAATCCTATCCCCGCTGGGCAGTTTCACGATAAAGGGATCGCAAGTAGTTAAACAAGTTATATTCAGACGGCGTACACATTCCAAAGATATAAAAGAATGTGTAGCACCCGTATCAAAAAGTACACGGACTGGATGAGATAGAATATGAATGGTACACAAGCCACCGCCGTCGGGTTCGTCCTCGCTCGCGCATCTCATAAACCCGTGGTTGTACCGAACCGACGCTAGAGTTCCTCCAAAGATTCTCGCCCCGCCTCGCCCCCGCCAAAATTCCCGCCGAGGTTGACCAAAAGATTGACGTTGATTAATACCTTGATCAAGAGGTGTCAGCGTAAGCCCGAGTGTCCAAAGTCCAGTTCGGCTCGGAACAATAAACCGCTCTATGCCCCATCGACCACACGTGTGACACTTCAATAATGGGAAGTAGCACTCCGAACTAAAGTGGCCTGGACGACCACAATTATAGCAAGTCACCGTGCGATTTGAGGTACACGGAGTGGAACGGTAACCCCTCTTCCCTTTATTAGAACGCGACGATCGTCCGTGAAACGTTAGTCGTCCGAGACTTCAAAGTTGCCACCTTTAGATCCGTAAAAATTTCCCGCAACTTTCTGCTTCTTCGGTTCTTCAACGGTATCGTTGTCGGGCTCAACATATCATGGGCTAAAGCTCGTCCCGATACTCTTTCGCGTGGTACAAGCAAATCCGCCATGTACCGTCGTAAGTCCAAATTCATCCGCATATCAAAATAACGGATCTTATCACGCTCGTTACGCACTTGATCCTTCACATGGATCAATTGTTGGTTGTACTCCACGATCGCTGCGAAACGGAATATCCCGTGGTTTAGCCTCGAAGAAGGCTCGATTCGGCTCTCTGCACGGCCAAGGGCAAAACTCAGCCTCCAAGAGCTCCTTAAATTCATCCCACGAGGCAATACGATCCTGTGGCTTGATGACCTTCCACCAAGTAGCGGCCTCCTTAGTGAGGAAATACTGAGCAATTGGTACTTTCCTCACCTCGGGGCAATCAACCGCCTCGAAAATCTTCTCTAATTCCGCTAGCCAGTCTTCCCAGCCTAACGGGTCTGTGGCACCGCCAAACTGTGGAGGGTGCATACGGATTACATTCTGTAGCAAGGCATCCGTGTTAGGGTTCGGGTTATTCAGCTGAACAGTTTGGGCCAAAATAGTCATCTGAGTAGCCAATTGTTGAAGTGCATTCGCCACTCCAACGTCCGCGTTGTTCCCCTGACCCTCTGATTGGTCGTGCTGACTCTCTGTGTCGGGATGCACCGAGTTCGACAGACTGGGGTTGGTCGACCCCGCAACTGAACTGATGGAAACGGCCGCGCCACGACCTCTTCCTCGTCCACGGCCACGACCACGGCCACGGCCCCTACCAGCTGACATACTGAAGAACACACAAGGTACGTAAGCATAATTCAAACACACGTCATTAAGGTGATCGATTCGCAAGAACATCCATAGATGAAGCATAATGAATAAGGAAACATCAGAAGAGTAAGAGGTCTTACAAGTACCGGTCGCACTGTGATGATGGCAAAGTAGTGATACTGCGGACAAATGACAACTCGATCGACCCAAAAGACCGACAGCCTAGGTATCCATAGACCTAAGCTCTGATACCATATTCTGTAACACCCCCAAGTTATTCAGGGTATATTACAGCGCCGTGAGCCCCGCCGTGGGACACACAAGGCTAAACATACGCGGAACTATAAAACTTGACCGAGAAGGTCTACATATAATGGGGAGAAAGACGATACAAAGGTATCCATAGACATAACCAATGTATTCACAGACATTATATCACAAATCAATACTTCGGCAAACACAGGCCGGAACTTCAAGGAAGGAGGAAAACAATACTCGAGTATTCAATAATCAATCCAGTACAACAACACTGAATGGAAAACTCAAAACATAACTGGAAGACCAACACAGTATCACACTTGCCCACCATCTTCATGCCGACCCGGTACCTGCCTGTCCGATCTCCTGGAACCTGAAATACATGAAACGTATTTCCCCCATAAAGGGGTTAGCCGTCGAATAGCTAGTACAAGTATATCAATATGAAACACAATACTCCTCGACAATAAAGTAAATGCAATCCGTCAATTCATCAATTTAAGACTAGTATTCCGGAATAACTAAATCTCATAAGACGTATGTGAATGCCGTAGAAACGGTTCGTTCACCTCATACGCCGTTACGTATGTGAATGCCGTCAAAACGGTTCGTTCACCTCATACGCCGATACATGTAGGAATGCCGTCAAAACGGTTCGTTCATTACATGCCAATCAATATATCTATGAATGCCGTAAAAACGGTTCGTTCATGATATGCCATCAATATTTCTTACTTTCAAAGTCGAGAACGTACAATCATAAATGTATACTTGCCTTTGAGACATCGAGAAATTGAACGGAGGAAGGGTATGAGTTCGGTAGGTCCAAGAACGCGCTTCCGGCACCTAAACGATTCGCAAGGAGTATGATAATCAATCATCCATATTCAAACTACACGAAGGAACTCCCCAAACCCGTCTACGATTCATAAAGATATACGGATAATCAACTAAAGGTTGGGAAATCGTCCTAAATCTCGCAAGTCCGAAAACGGCACAATCTAAACCATAACATCGTAGGAAAAGTATACATACGGTATAGATACATCATAATCTCAAGGTTCTCAAGCTTCAAAACGGGTAAATCGGACAAATCTACGAAAAACCCCAAAATTCCCAAAAGGTAGGGTTCTAAGGATTTTTACCTTGATTCGGACGTTAGGAGGAATTAGATGTTGAGAAATCCTTGTTCTCCAAGCAAATATATTGTTGTTAGAAGGAAGATCGCTAATCGCCTAAGATCGCCTCTCCCGAGTGATTCTGTCGAAAAGGAGTGAAGAAGGTGAGAAATGACGAAAATAAAGTCAATCGCCATATTTATATATGTCCAGTCTAGCGCACGCTACGCCTCCTTCATTAGCGTGCGCTAGCAAAGTCACCGGATAGTCCGGTGGCTTCGCCGGTCTCGTTAGCGTGCGCTAATCATCTGTCCCTAGCGTGCGCTAGCCCAAAATATGGCATCCAAGATCGGAGTCCGAACTTACCGACTCGCCTGCTCAATACTTAACGTGCGCTACGCCAATGTTAGCGTTATGCGTTAGCTTTAGCGTGCGCTAGCGAAGCCTAGTGTACGCTATCTCGATAGTCCGTAAAACCCGCAACTTCACCGCCTCTGGCGGCCGGCCCGGTAGCGTGCGCTACGGACGGATGTTAGCGTGCGCTACTATACATGGATAGCGCGCGCTAACAAACTCCTAGCGTGCGCTAATCCGCCACCCAGAGCACCGAGCATCGTTCGACTCGATCGACTCTTAGCGCGCGCTACGGCTCAAAGCTAGCGTGCGCTAATCAAGCAGAATTAGCGTGCGTTAGCCTAGGCCTAGCGTGCGTTATATCTCTGGTCCAGAACATTTCCGCAAGGTCCTAAACGACATGATCAACAACCAAACGAGATACGAAACTCAATAACAAAATCGATAACATCTCCAAACCTTTACAGAGTGTCAACATAAGAGAAACGGAAAGGTCAAATAGTCAATAAAAGTTCGGGTATTACACTTATGAACTTACAATCTTAACGTAGTAGTATTGCATGAGAATTGTGTGTGTGTGTGTATGCTCACTATGGGTTAGACCCGACGGGGTCTCGGTAGGGGTCCACGGAGGGGTGGATCCGCGAGCTTGATTTTAACCACTACGGGTTAGATCCGACGGGGTCTCGGTAGGGGTCCACGGAGGGGTGGGTCCATGGTTAATTGTGGTGCATTTTACAAATGTGATTTGATATTGGCATTTCCGGAAATGAGTGCTTTGGAACTATGTTTTCTTGATTACATGCATTTACTATATGTACGAGATGTAAGTTGTTCATTTGGTTACTTGTACTAGCGTAATTGCTAACCCCTTTGGGGACCCGTTTTGGGGAAATTCGTTTTATGAATTTCAGGTCAGGTTCATCGAGACGAGCGCTACTGACCAAGATATGGATGATGGCCGTGCGTGATGATTGTGCACGAGTGGTGTCTTATTGCTTTCTATCTTTTTACCTTTTGTGGTCTTTGAACTAATAGAAGTACTCGAGTACTTAAGAACTTTTACTCGTCGAGATTGTATTGTTGATTATTATGTTTGTGTCGGATTATGGTGTTATGTTATACCGGTTGAACCGGGTGGATTATTTTGGTTGGGCGTCTTTATGACGAGGTATTTTTCTGTTGTTTCTGTGAGTCGATGAGTATGATGCTTGTTCAGCCTGGTGGGTCCCATATAGGGATTTAGGGCACTGTAATATACCTCGGATATCATGGGGGTGTTACACAATTGATCAAAAATGGAGTTATATCTATTGAATATGTGAGGTCAAATGTTAATTTGGCGGATCCACTCACAAAAGGTCTAAATAAAGATCAATTTCATAAACTGCTAGAGGGAATGGGATTAAAATCCACATCTTGAAAGAACAATCATAGTGGTAACCCAACCTTGAAGACTGGAGATCCCAGAAACTTGGTTCAATAGGAAAACAAAGTTATGAAAGTTCTATTGAAAAGTGCTTATAATAAATCCATCCCTATAGAGTAGAATAAGTGAGTCATGTGATTATGGTGAGGTGAACTCTCTGGACTTTTAATGGTTCCTTGTCCTTGGAAAGGAGAAGTATTGCAGGGTACTTTATAAAAGGAGACCACCTATATAAGTGTGAGGACTGACCGCCTTGAATAAACACTTAGAAAACCAAGATGTTGTCCATGGCCAAAACGGACACAACTATGAGAACGGAATATGTTGAGACATTGTTGTGTAAGTGTCGTTGACTCGGTATACACCAAGGAGGATTAGTTCAAGGCACAGTGTCCACTAAGACGCCAGTATATCCGACGATATTTTACTAAGGAATGTTCAAAGCCACAAACTACCTTTCCCCATGCAGCAGTGTTTTACGGAAACTGGGTATGTGAGTCTGCATTCATGCATGCATTTATTTTCATTCATGTGGAGGATTGTTGGAAGTTGGTTTTAGAAAAAAAATGAGTTTAAACTCAATTTAAACTAATTTAATAATGATAAAATATTTAATTCTTGGGAATTAAATAATAAATTATGAATCTACGTTTCGAGAAGATGAACGTAGGATTTTATTTTTCTCAAAACTGATTTCCGATGAGTGAGAAATAAATGATTAAAGATGGCCATTTAATTGAAAATGTGAAGAGTCAACCAGGTTGAAAACCCATCTGATATTTGGGGATTGAAAACCATCTGATATTTGGGTTGAAAACCCATCTGATATTTAGGGGCTGAAAACCCATCTGATATTTGGGGGCTGAAAACCCATCTGATATTTGAGGTTGAAAATCCATCTGATATTTGAGGTTGAAAACCCATCTCATATTTGTGGCTGATAACCCATCTGATATTTGGGGCTGAAAACTCATCTGATATTTGGGGATGAAACCTATCTGATCTGATATTTGGGCTGAAACCCACCTGATCTGATATTTGGGAGAAAACCCATCAAATCTGATATTTGGGGTTGAAAAACCCATTTGATCTGATATTTGGGCTGAAAACCTATCTGATATGATATTTGGGCTGAAACCCATCTGATCTGATATTTGGGGCTGAAAACCCATCTGATCTGATATTTGGGCTGAAAACCTATCTGATCTGATATTTGGGTGTTGAAAACTCAAATGATATTTGGTCTCGACTGAAATGAAGCAGGTTGAAAACTTAGCTTCTGGAATATGACTCTTCATACTCCATAATATAACGTCCGAATTAAATGAGACTATTATGGAGGTAACTCTTGAGCTACAAGATTAAAGAGAATTAATGACACCTTAATTTGTCGTAACTCCCACCTGATGGAGTGGAATTGGACCCTATAAAAGGAGGTCTTATGCATTTCATTTTACAACACACAAGAGAACGAATACATCATGCCACATATTGCAGCATATTTCTTTCTTGTTTTTCGTGCCCAGTTTCCAACACTTAACGTTTGTCGGAGTTCTAAGTTTTGGAGAGCACCTAACTCAGAAACGTGTAGCAGTTGTATCTTGGGGATATATTATCTGATCCGTGTGCTCTTATACGGGGGCAAAATTATCTTACGGAAAGAGTCCTACTCGCCTCTGCTAAAATTATAATTTTCAATTCAGCTTTTAATTTATTAAGATTGTATTAGGTTGCCTTTCTTTTTAATTTTTATTGTAATTACATTGTTGGAAAGTCACAGAACCAACAGTTCAAGCAATGGCCAATAAGAATTATGAAATAGCACATGGGTCGTTCGCAGCGGCAAGCAATTTCGAGCTTAGCCCGTCTTTGATTAAAGATGGTGCAACATGAATTGTTTGGGGTCCTTTGAATGATCCCGACATCTATCTTGGCTAATTTCTAGAAATATGTAGAACCGTCAAGTTAAATGGTATGCTAGACGATGCAATCAAACTTCGTCTCCTCTTTCTCGTGAAGGGTAAGGCGAAAATTTGGCATAACTTACTTCAGAGGACAATTGACACTTGAGAGGAGATGGATAAAAAAGTTCTTACTCCAATTCTTTCCCCGAGAAAGATAATGAAACTATAGACGGAGATAATGCAGTTTAAGCAATTGGATTGTACGCCTTCCAGAGTTAATTTTAAAGTTAATTTTAACTCTTTGCTTCTTCGCCTCATCCACATTATCCTTCGAAAACTCTTCACACACAGCTTGTCGTCCTCTTCGGATACGTTTATGGAAGTACGCTATATTTGCATCACCTTCTTAGTCTTGGATTCACTTTGTTCTTTATTTTTGAGATGAATATCTATCCTTGATCCGAATATTCTCGTTGATCTGTACGTTTTGCATCAACTTATGTTATAATATAAGCAAAATCATTATTGAGCACATATATATTTTTCATAAGTTCAAACTCATAAAAAGTCCTTGAACAAATTATGAATCTGCTCGGAGCCCCCCCCCCCCCCCCACACACACGTAATTTTAAACGAAATTCATCGTATGTTCTATTGCAATTGCTCGGCACGAGCCACCTTCCGCGGTGACGCGGATCGGGTGTTTAAGCTTTATGTGCTTAAATCATGTTTAAGTAAAATGAATATATAATATTTATGTACTCAATCAAATGAATATTACGTACTCATATAATGTCAATATTATTATACTTACATACTCGATCAAATAAATATGATCATATTTATATAGTTACATGGGTATAACAATATTCATGTCTACGTGACAAGAAGTCCAATTCAACTAAAAAGCAAGTGCTCCAATAAAATGATTTTATCCTAAAATCCAATAACCATTCGTAGGGGTGTCGAGTGGTTCGGTTCTGGTTAATCGAACCACAATTTTTGATTAACCGGAATCATAAACGCCCCAAAATAGGAACCACTAATCACACCATTTTAAATTTCGGTTAACCGGAACCACACCGATTATATATGGTTCCGGTTCGGTTAACCTTAAAAATCATTTTTCTTTTCTTTTTCCAAAAAAAATGAAATAATCAATTCTAAAATGCTAAAATTAATCTTTTAAAACAAAAATAGTAGACAACAACACAATTAATCCATAAATCCAACAACTATAAGTCAAAATTAATCCATAAATCCAGCAATTTATAATGCAACACAATCACAAACGGATAATTGATGTGGGGGTAATTAATATTATTAATTCAATTGAATTTTATTTTAGGATAAAAATATATAATTATAATTTATTAATTTATCATAATTTCGATTTGTGGTTCTGTGGTTCTGGAACCATTCGGTTCCGGTTAATTACTAACCATATTTTTTTTGAAGTAGGAACCACAAACCGCACCCTAATCACAAATAGTGGTTCTCGGTTAACCAAAACCACATCGATTCGGTTCGATTCTGACAAAATCACTAACCACGAACCTTTTAGACAACCTTAATCATTCTCGCCTTATACGAATAACAAGTGCAAGAACTAGTGAACTTTGCTTCACAAGATGCATTTTCATATATGTGTGCGTGCGCGCCTAAAATATATATATTTTTTTGTATATATAAACTACCTACTTTTCCAAATAAGAGTCGTTTTAATTTTGGAAAATGCTATGATACCCACTCTATAAGTCCTTAATTTCCCCCAACATCTAATCAGATGAATTTTAATTGAACCCCTCGTGTATAAATATGAGTCCTGCGAATAAAAACACGACACGTGTCATTCGGTACATATGTTGGGACCAATTTTCGAGGTGTGTAGCACAACTCTTTAATTTTTTTCACAATATAAAGAAGAAGAAAAAGTGATTAATGTACCCCTAATAAATTTAAGGAATTTAATTCTCTTCTTTCTCTCCTCCTAATTACTTTCCATTTAAGTAAGTATACATTTTAATCAAACATGACATGTGGTGTATGGATGAAGGGTTGAATAAAAAACTCAAAAATAATTAGGTAAATGCAAAATAAAACATGTTCAGTTAAAGTAAATATTTGGAAAAACCAAAAAAAAAAAAAAAGAAGTAAATATTTGGAGAGTGAAAATTTTGTCCAAATAGGAATATATAATGAGAATAATTTTGCAAAACTTTGTAAAACGACTCATATTCCCGAGAAAAATATAAAATCTTGGACGCCTTATATTTAAGTATTTTGTCCAAAATACCTCATTTGTTTCGAAAACAATGCAACAATAAAAAAAATGTCACGCAGTTCAGCGTAACAATATCTTAAATACTACACTATATATGTCTCATTGAAAGTGTATATTTGATGTATATTAGGTAATGATTTGTGTAAGTAATTATGATAAATGTATAGCGAGAATAAAATTAGAAAGTATTGATCGTGAATGTGTGGTGAAAATAAAAAAATAAAAAATGATTGTTTTATTTAATTGTGTAAATGTAAAGCTTCTAAAGAGATAGAAAAAAAAGTATGTGTTAAGTCTTGAGCGGGATGGAGGAAGTAACATTTTATCTAACAGAAAAGAGTAAGATCAAAGTAGGACTGTGGCTTTTAACCCGAAAAATCAACCCGAAAAGTCAGGTTGGGGTCCGGTTGGACCGGGTTGGGGTTTTGTTTTTTTTCGAAAATCCCCAAAACCCGAAGAACCTGAAGAAGCCGATCTTAATAAACAAGTATGCATGTGTATTTCATATAATATGAATGTGTATTTCCTATAATATGAATGTGTATTTGAAGCATAAGAACTCAACTCGAGAACCCGAAGAACTCGATCCGAAAAATACACTTCGTGTTCTGGTTTTTCCGAGTTCTGTCGGATTCTGCAAAGAACCCGACCCCAAAAATACACTTCGAGTTCGAGTTCTGATTTTTTCCCCAAATTTCAACCCGATCCCAGCCCTAGATCAAAGGTTAATATACGACTAATGTGAAATAGTGAACTACTCCCTCTGTCCCATCCAAACGTTAACAGAGGACATATATTTGGTGTATTTTAGGTAATAATTGGTATAATGATAAATGTGCGGTGGAGATTAGAAAGTAAAAGGTATTGATCATGAATTTGTGGTGTAGATTAAAAAGTAAAAAATAATTGTTTGATTTGATTTCAAAAGTGAAATATATGATTTACTAAATGAACGACTTTTTTATAGAAATATAAATCTTTACGTGGGACGAAAGGAGTATTTCGTAATTATTATAGAACAGAGGCAGCATGATTTTTCACACTAAACCTAAAAACTAAAAAATTCAAACTAAAAGCTCTAAGTTGAATATTAAATAAAGTGATATTCTTACCTTCATATTGTAATTCTGAAAAAGTAAATTAAGATTTCAATTTTCAACTTAGGAGAGGTTGGAAATCTAATAAAGCAAAAAATAAAATAAAAGAAAAAATGGCATGTCAATGAGATTCTATGATGGTAGGATCCAATAAGAGAAAACGTCATCAAAATCTCATTAATGGCACGTACATAATAAGTCAATGTTGGGATGATTATGATTAATTAAAGTCTCAATTGATTTGATAATTTTTGGGAGCCCCCACATCTATAAATTTAGGTTCCGCCCATCGAGCATATCCATATAATGCATTTCATATTAATTCATTAATATGTAGCGTGTATGTAGGGTGCAGATACTCCATCCATGATGCATTATGTTGAGCACCCCACATACACGTCATGTGTCGATGGATTAGCAAGGGATGCACTATGTGCGGATGCTGCATGGACGGAATCGTTTGTTTATACTGAATTATATATATATATAGGGGAGCTTTATTTTCAGAACTCTCTTAAGTGCGAGAACTGCGAGAACTCCTCTAAACCAATGAGATTTTTTTAAATATTAAAAAAATATTATTAATTCAAAAGGGTATTATAGTAAAATACAAATTTTATTACGGGGGATAACCCCTACTGATGATAACCCCTACTATAATAAATTTCTTATCGATGATAACCCCTACTATATATATAACCCCTACTATATAGTAGGGGTTATGATCAGTAGGGGTTGTATGCATTGACATGATGTACATTATGTATTACTAGGAGTACAAAAGGTGGTTCTCGCAGTTCTCGCACTTAACAGGGTTCTGAAAATAAAGTTACACTATATATATAGGTATTATAGTAAAATACAAATTTTATTACGGGAGATAACCCTACTGATGATAACCCCTACTATAATAGCCCCTACTCATGATAACCCCTACTATATAGTAGGGGTTATGATCGCAGGTTGTATCGACATGATGTACATTTATGTACACTAGGAAGACAAAAGGTGGTTCTCGCACTTAACAAGTTCTCAAAATAAAGTTACAATATATATATATATTGTAACTTTATTTTCGTAACCCCGTTAATGCGAATCATGGAACCACCTTTCAGTACTCCTAGTAATACATAATGTACATCATGTCAATGCATACAACCCTACTGATCATAACCCCTACTATATAGTAGGGGTTATCATGAGTAGGGGCTATTATAGTAGGGGTTATCATCAGTAGGGTTATCTCCCGTAATAAAAATTATATTTTACTATAATACCCTTTTGAATTAATAATATTTTTTAATATTTAAAAAAAATCTCATTGGTTTAGAGGAGTTCTCGCAGTTCTCGCACTTAAGAGAGTTCTGAAAATAAAGCCCTATATATATATATATATATAGGGTTGTTCTCGGTCCGGTTCGGTCCGGCTATTGTCTTATCGGGTCTGGACCGTTATGGTATCGAGTATTATCGGTTTCTGTCCTTACCGGTTTCGGGTCCCAACTCAATACTTGTATCCGGACCGCTAATATTTCGGAGTATCGGCCCCGGGTATTTCGAGCGGCTTCTCGGGTATCTTGAATCATTAAGAGCCATAATCACCAAAACCTCATAATCGAAACAAGAATTGAGGTTTTTTTTTCAAATGTATGCTAAAGAAATTAAGAGATAAGGTCTTTTAAACTTATTTTTTCTGTATGTACTAATACCTTATACAATGTATGCTTATGAAAAATACCGGTTTTTTTACAGGTTTACCGATTTCGGTTCTTATCGGTTTTGGTTCTTATTTTGGTACCAGTATCCGGACCGCTAATATTTCGAGTGAGTATCGGTCCCGGATATTATCGGACGGTTCTCGGGCGATTCTCGAGTAATATATATATATATATATATATATATATATATATATATATATATATATAGTGTTATAGTCTACGCAAAGACTATATTAGATGCAAAGATCTTTCTGACTATTCTTGACCAATCAGAATTTAATAAATTACTTTCCATTTATTTAAATCATCCTACTTTCGAAGGGTATATATGGTATTTATATCAATAATATCCATAATAAATGAAATAACCGTATATATCATAAAAATGGTGCTAGAAACCCACTCCAAAAACCTGTAGATCTGCTTTCTAGATCTAATATTACACTTGCATTTTGTTGAGCATGTCATGTCCATGACATGGATCACGTCATTGGCCACAGGTTGACCATCAGACCCATACAACTTAGCTACTAGGATCAGAGTTCATCCTCCCCAAGATATCATTGTCTTTTTCCTTTTCTTTTTTCACCTAAATTTGGCTGAGAAATCCGATAAGCAGAAGTTGTATGGGGGCCAACCTCGGGCCCGTGCTCCCCTATTTGAGGACAAAAATATTATCCTTAAGAAAATAATAAATAAATAAAAATCAATATTTTGATAAGATTCGTTATGTTTTCAAAAAAGATTTTTTTCGATACTAGCTTAAGTTCTAAGTTTAAAAAAAAAAAGACTTTCTTTTTATACCTAGGGTGCTTTACATAACCGACTAATTCTCGGGATAATGTTCTACCCAGTATTGCTACCAATTAAATCGTGAGATGTGTATCTGACTCTCATGTTCTTAAATATACTCAACTAGCGTGCACAAGGAGTCGTCCCCCAAGTGCAATATTGCTCCACGCCGACCCTCAAATCTAATCAGAGGTCCCACCGAGATCCTGGCTCCTACGCCGCGCTGCCTCAATATTTAATTGTTCCATCAGCGTACCCTGGAGGGTTAGAACCTAACCCTTAGTCAAGGACTAAGGGATAATTGAGTCTTGAGAAATTCAATTCCAAAATATTGTCACTATGAATTGAACCTCTGACCTCCAAGTAAATTGACGGTCAGGTGGATTTATATATATATATATATTCCAAATGTAAATGTTGTGGAATACATGTCAGTATATTTTTCGTATTGGGTACTATAGTTGGGTTTTTAGCAAATTATTCATTTTGTAAATTAAAGTCATACTGTTCCTTAGGTTGTTTAAAATAGGCGGATTACTCTTCAGTGTAAATTGAATATGCATATTACCTCATTGTGTTTTAAAAAATATGTATTTTGCTCCTTCTATCGTCTTCTGCACAAGAGGGTGTTTTGCAATGTCTAGACAAAATATAGAGGGTTTATCTGTAACTTTTTAAAAACATAAGAGGGTAATGCACTTATTTAATTTACATAGTTAAAAGTAAATTATGTGTGTTAGTTGTTTAATTGAGTGGCAATTGTTATAATAAAAGCAAAAAGTAGGGATCATTGTATAGGTTATGTGAAGACAAAAATTGTCAAAATAGAAAATACAAGGCTTTAGTTGGGGCACCCAAAATGGACAATGTAAGGCTTTAGACGGAACAGAGGGAGTATGTAAAAAGTATTGTTGGGAAAAACAATAACCCTGTATCGAATCAGCCGGGATACCCGATCCCTGTATCGATTGTTATTTGTTATTGAGAAGGTTTTGACATATATGCCAAATATACAGTAAGGAAACCGTATCGAGGATTCAAGGCTTTATCCTATATCGAAAACCTGCCTCGAATCAGCATCAGTGAAGCTCGTCAGTACAGCAAGAAGACTTGTAAAAGATCAAGTATGAAAACTGTCTCGATGCCCTAAATACAGTCATCTTCCATACAGTTCACAAAAAGACAAGAAAGAACACAAGTCAAGTCCCGTTGAATAAAGAAGTATTTAAATACTCAAGGATAAAGTATTTAAATACTGTCAGTCTTCAGATCTTCAGAATCCCGCGAAATCCGGATCATGTCATTTTCCCGTTGAAGGAAATCTTATTCAAACGGACATCTCAACGGATACCTTCTTCAGAGGCTATATATATATATCCTTGAAGACATTGAAGATCAGTCACTCAACCAACTGAACGAACTCAAGTAACATAACTCACAAAGCTATCAAAGTTATCATCTGAGCAAACATATCTCCAGAGCATACTGCAAGTTAGAACAAAAGAGATATACAGTGCTCAACATCAAGAACAGCTATCATCAGCTCAAGAACGTGATATTCAACGCTGCTGTTCTTACCTGGTTACCTACCTTTTACCTCTGAGTAAAAACCGAGCTCTGTGTGAACTCAACAAGTTATTCTGACCTGTGTGGGACGAATAAGGACGAAGCTTTGGAACTGTGTGTGAAGAAGCTAGTCAAGAAGGAAGCTTTAACCAATCTGTGTGAACGGTTGAAAGCGACATTCTTTGTATCAATCTGTGTGAACGATACAAGGATAGGTTTGTTTATAATTACGTAGTTGTGTACGCAGTAATTATATAATAAACTTTTTACTCCTGTGTGGAGGACCAGTGGACGTAGAGGGGTTTACCTCGAACCACTTAAATTACTGTGTTATTTACCTTCCGCTTTTACTGTTTGAAATAACTGTGATATATTAAGTATACACCTAATACGTCGTTGCTGTATCCACGGCAACTAACTGTATCCAAGACTTCCGCTACGCACTCAGATTTAGATTCCATACAGTTTGTTGTTTAAACGATTTTCCAAACTGTATCCAGTATACTTAAGTGGCCAACAAGTGGTATCGGAGCGGTTGATTCTAAAAAGAATCAGTCGTATTTCTTTTAACCGAATCAGATTCAAATCACTTATTTTCAAAACAGTTTCTTTCATTCCTATATTATCAGTATGGATACTTCTATGATTAACAAAGTCCCTATGTTCTCTATTAACGAATTTGACGATGGAGAATTAGAATGGAAGCTCATCTTGCAAAGAATGCACGAAGAGATGATTTTTGTTATACAGATGGTCCGATCAAGATCATGAAGGTCAATCCGGCCGCAAGGATTGAGGGCCAAGCCCATGCCGAAATGCTCGAGAAAGAACGCGAGCAATGGACAACCGATGAAAGGAAGCGAGCCAATCTCGACAACGTGGCTAAGAACGCGTTATTTGTCACTCTTGACAAAGGCACATTCTCAAAGGTAAAGAGGCAAATGCAAAACAAAGAAATCAGGATAAACTCAAGTTAATTTGTGAGGGAACCGAGCTCTCGAAAAGAAAACAAGATTTCAAAACTTACTCAAGAATTTGAATCTTTTGAAATGAAACCAACTAAACACTTGAGGAACTTGACCTCAGTTCTTGGTATTGTTGGTGAACTTGAAGCGTTGGGCAAAATTTACACCCAAAAGGAGAAGAACTTAAAAATTTTCGAGATCTCTCCCGGCCCAGATGGGACATTAAGACCACGGCTATGCGTGTATCCTGTAATCTTAATGAAATATCCACTTTGATCTCTTCTCGACCTTAAAGCATTTGAGTATGACATTGTGAGAAGAGAGAAAGTCAAGAATCTCCTTCAAAAGTCACACTCGTTGTCAGATCGAACCGTCGACACAGATGCCTAGCTCGTCGGCCGGTCTTGGCCACAAGAGCGGCAAGTGACGACGACATCCTCACAAGATGAAATGGCGCTTCTAATGCATAAATTCAAAAGTTCATTAAACGATCTGGAAAGACTCCTACGAGCCCAAACTGTCAACAAGGTAAGTACCGAAACATCATCCGGTGATGCTAACTCGTGCTATAAGCTGCAGGAAACCAGGCCATTATGCAAACAAATGTCCTCATCCCAAAGTCCAAAGATTGCACGAGGCCGAGCGGCAAGAGAGAGATGAAAGAAGACGTGCTTGGAAAGACAAGCTCAAGGCCCTGATCGGAGAATCAGAAGCCTCCCCCACACCATCCAAATCAGCAGAATGTCTTCAGGTGGTCACTGAAAGTGATTCATCTGACGATGAGTTCGATGATAAAGCATACATGTGCTTTATGGCCAAAAATGTTCCAGAAGGTGAAGACAGCGACGATGAGGACATTCTAGAGGAGGATACCTGGTACTTCGATAGTGGATGCTCTCGTCACATGACTGGAGACAGGAGCAAGCTATCTGATTTTGTAGAAGGTCGCGGTCCAAAAGTTCGCTTCGGTGATAAGTCTAAAGGAAGAACAAGAGGGAAAGGAAACCTACTTGTCGGGAAATTCAAGGTCACCGATGTTGCATATGTTGAAGGCTTACAGTATAATCTACTTAGTATTAGCCAGTTCTGTGACAAACAGTTCTCGGTGAAGTTCTATATAGATCGCTGTAGAGTCAAGAACATCCAAACCAAGGAAGTTGTGCTTACAGGAAGCAGATCAGGTAATATGTACATTGCTGACTGGAAGCCTATGAGCTCCTCAATTCCATGTTTTGTTGCCAAAGGCACTGCAGATCTTAGCTGGCTATGGCACAAGAGGATGTCTCACGTCAACTTCAAGACGATCAACAAGCTTTCAAGACAGGGTATGGTTAGAGGTTTGCCAGATGTGTCATTCAAGAAGGACAGCGTCTGCGGTCCATGCCAGAAAGGCAAGCAAATCAAGTCAACCCTGAAAAGCAAATCCTACCTTTCAACCCAAAGAGTGTTGGAAATGCTACACATGGATCTCTACGGTCCTGTAGACCCAGTAAGTTTGGGAGGTAAGAAATATTGCATGGTTGTTGTTGATGATTATTCCAGGTATGCTTGGACGATCTTTCTTAGCAAGAAGAAGGAAACAACATTAAGGCTGCCCGAGCTCCTGAGAAAGTTGCAGAATGAAAAAGCATCGAGTATTGTGTGCATTCGTTCCGACAGAGGTACTGAATTTACTAACCGCTTTATAGAGCAATACTATTCGGAAAATGGCATACAGCACGAGTACTCAGCTGCCCGTACACCTCAACAAAATGGTGTTGCCGAGCGAAAGAATAGGACGTTGAAAGAAGCAACAAGGACAATGATTGCCGCAAGCAAATTGCCACAAGCTTCGGGGTGAAGCAACCAATACATGCTACACTCAAAACCGTCAGATCGTCAACAAGCACCACAACAAAACACTACGAGGTATGGAATAACAAAACTCCATTAGTTTCGTACTTTCACATTTTGGATGCGGTGTTATGTTTTGAACAATGGGAAGGACCAACTTAGAACCTTTGATGAAAAATCGGATGAAGGAATATTCGTAGGATACTCCTCCGTCAAAGCTTTAATCTTTAATAAAAGGAGGTGACGATCGAGGAATCGATTCATGTAGTGTTCGACGAACCACACCATGACCCTACAGGAGTAGATGATATCACTCGGGACATTCACCATCTATCTATCTTGGATCCACCTACACCCATAGAACTGTAGTTGATTTAGAAATCAACCCGCATTGTAAGAATCGATGTGGATGAAGCCGACGCTATTCAAGTGAAGCTGTACCCACGAAACTTTCGATACAAGACGGGATCTGAACTAGAACCCGACCGAAGATGGTTGAGAGATCACCCGCAAGAGCCGATCATTGGAAACATTAATGCCGGTGTTTCTACTCGTAGAAGAATACAGAGTACACAAGGAAATATACTTTGTGCACAAGAAGAATCTAATGTCAAGTCTCACGGTTTCTGAATGGAAATCTCAATCCGAACTTAGGAGACTCAATATGTGCACTATAGTTGTATTCTTAGCCCAGTCCGAACCTGTTTCGACCATAGCCGCTCTTAACAACTCTCATTGGATAACATCTATGGAAGAAGAGCTTAACGGTTTCGAAAGAAACAATGTATGGTATCTTGTACCCAGACCGACACACCAATCGGTTATAGGAACCAAATGGGTATTTCGAAACAAAAAGGATGGAAATGGACTTATCATTAGGAACAAATCCAGACTAGTAGCACAAGGCTATTGTCAGGAAGAAGGAATCGACTATGATGAAACCTTCGCCCCTGTAGCGAGACTAGAAGCCATTAGGATATTTTTAGCCTTTGCCGCCCATAAAAGTTTTATCGTATACCAAATGGACGTCAAGAGTGCTTTCCTGAATGGAGAGCTTACAGAAGAAGTCTATGTTGAACAACCACCAGGGTTTGCCAACACAGACGGTATCGATCTAGTTTACAGGCTAAGGAAAGCCCTGTACGGACTTAAACAAGCCCCTAGAGCACAGTACGAAACCCCGTCCCAAAGTATCTAATCAACAATGGATTTGAGAAAGGTGTCATCGACAAAACCTTGTTCAAGATACGGAAGGTGATGACCTTCTAATGGTACAAATCTATGTCGATGATATTATTTTGGTTCAACTAACCTTGCTCTATGTCGAGGTTCTCACATCTCATGCAAAGCAAATTTGAAATGAGTATAATGGGGAACTTAGTTATTTCCTAGGTTTGCAGTAAAGCAGCTTCACAGAATATTCATCAACCAGAGAAATACAACAAGGAGCTTCTCAACAAATTTGGAATGAACAATTCCAAATCCTCGCTAACTCCCCATGAGCACTTCCGCAAATTAGTGCCGATGAAGCCGAAGCCGTTTGACCAATCACTCTACAGAAGCTCATCGGTTCGCTCCGTACCTAACGGCTAGCAGCCCGATATCCAGCTTGTTGTTGGAGTGTGTGCGAGATACCAAGTTGCACCTAAGGAATCACACTTCAATACGGCTAAACGAATCTGAAATACGTTAAAGGAACAATCGATGCAGGATCGTGGTATCCTAAGGAAGGCGGATTCGATTTAGTTGATACAATGACTCGGATCTCTGAGGTCGCAAGCTAGATAGGAAGAGTACAAGCGAACTTGTCACTTTCTCGGACCTAGACTCGTATCTTGGTTCAAGAAGAAGCAATTGGCAAATTCTCTTTCCACGGCCGAATCAGTACTATGTCAGCTGGTAGTCGCCAGATGCATCCTTCGATGCAAAGAACAATCGCCGATTATGGAATCGATGCTAGAGAGACTCCAATCATGTGTGATAGCACGAGTGCAATTGCAATCACGCACAATCCTGTTTTGCACTCGCGCACTAAGCATATCAACATGAAGCATCATTTTATCAGGAATCATGTCGAGAACAAGGATGTTTGCCTGGAAAAGGTTCATACAGACATCCAGCTGGCCGACATTTTCACCAAGCCTCTCGACACAGCAAGATTCAACATGCTAAGAACAGAATTGGGGATACTACAGCCAGACTCCCTGTAAGTAAATTTACTGTTTTTTACTCAACAATTGAGGGGGAATGCTGTAAGACCCGTGAATACAGTATCCAACATTAATTATCTGTACACTCAGAAACATCAATACAGTACTGTAGCGAACGAAGGCATATGAATCCTACAGCTGATGTGTGCAATAATTAAGGGGGAATACTGTAGAACCCATGAATACAGCATTAATCCAAATATTGCTGTATGGAATTCAAAACCTATTAGTACCTTTTTAAGGGGGAACGTCAGACGACGCGGAGAACAAAGACATACTATAGGATTTCGATTCAAGATGTAATATAATATTATTTCCTTTTAAAATAATTTTTGTCCACGTGCCTGCTTTTATGTCAAACGTCATGTTCATTAGATGCCTTACACGACATCTGACAATCGAATCTCAAAAGCCGCGATGTTTTTAAATTGTTTATTATTTTTAAAACCGCCGTTTTAGGCATTTAGGGTAATCAACCTATGTCGAAGTGGGACCCATTGTATTTTAAAACCTTTTAATGGATTAGCGTACAGTTACACTAAATCCATCCCGCCGTCGATTTCAAAACCGGTTCCCATCCCTTAAAATCGACCATTCGTACTCTGCAAACCCTATTTCGCCGCCCAAGTATAAAAGGATCAGATTCGCCATTAGAGACTCTTTACGCTTCTCGCAATTACAAGAGATCTCAAGCAAACACCTACATATTTTCTCGCATAATCATCAAGAATTTCTACTGTTTTCTTCCACCTTCGCTTTAAGAAAACATCCATGGCTAGTCAATCTTCTTCCCCTGCTCAAGAAAACCTCCAACATCATTGATGGCCGGATTTTCGAAACCCGTCATCATCGAGCGTATCATCTCGAAATCAACGACACCGAACCAATGGAGTATATTATTACTCGCCTTGAGCAACAAGGTCTTTATCGCCCGGGAGCAAAACCGACAAATACGACGCCCATCTGGTTGAGGAATTCTACCTCAATGCCGCCGTTCGTTTTCTGTCACTAGCCCAGGGAGGACATGTTGCTGACATCACTGCAACAGTCCAAGGAGTGCAAATCTGCATCAATAGCGACCTACTCCAGAAAATATACAGGCTGCCCGCCGACGGCCTGACCATGGACCAGCTTGAGACATTCGGGTCTCAAGAACTGATTACCAAGTTTTATGGACTTTTTACAGGGTCCAAAGTGGTTGACATGGTGACAACCACCTGTCACAAGAAAAATTTTCTTCTTTATTTTGTTTATCTGCATGACTTCTGTTCCATAATCATTGAAAATCGAACCGGTGCGTTCGAGATGTGCACGAATCTAAGGTTTAGAATGATGGTAGCTATTTTGACCTGTGAAAAGGTCAATTGGTGCCAAATCATTTTGAAACGTCTTCAAGAAGAGGTGTGCAAGCCTGCCACCCAAAAGAAATCATTTGGTTTAATGCTAAACTACATCCTGACGAAGTGCGGAGTGATGCAATCCGCCGACGCCAAGAAAAATAGCTCACGGATATATTTAGGAGGTGTCAAGCCCACTGCTTATAACCAGAGCACCATGCATGCCAACCATCCGCGAACCAGGCACATGCCTATTTCTGACAACCCCAGAGATGTATCCGTGAAGGTCCCAGAAATGGAATCTTCTAAGAAGAAGCGCAAGCGTTCTCACAAAGAAGAAGCACTCACGGGTGAGAAGTCCAAGAAGAGACTCAGGAGGCTCTCAAAAATCAAAACCAAACACTCCGTGGATGTCTCGCCCGTGGCGCAACCCATCAAGAACCCTGTGGCCCAACCCCGTGGAAGAGGTGTCTCCTACCGCATCGACGTAGATCCCGAGCCTTTGGCGGCTACGACGGATATAGAGACATCTCGCCAACATTCAAGACGTTAGCACGTCTGGCCGCCCATTCGAGCCAAAAGCTACTTCTCCTCTACGGATTCCACACCCGCAGATCCAATTTCCTTCGGGCACCATCCTCGCAAGGAGTCCATCTTCCGTGCAGATCCCATACTGTACTGGAATCCTCAAAGCAGCGTCTGCACGTGATTCAAGTCCCTCCCCGACTCAATCATAAATCAAACACTTCTTTCGGTTCAAATTGAACAAGCGTACGAAAGATTCCTGCAATGGAAAGGCTATAGGCTAGCTCCGTACGACACACTGCATAACCGGAGCGAATGGAGCCACGAAGAGCGGTTCGTCTCAAGTAATGACTAATCAAATTGAGGCCCCGCTACGATGGGACAACGCCTCTTGCAAAGATCTCATTGAAAGCCACCGCCGCACAACCGACGCTTAAGAAAAGGAAAGAAGAAGTCAGAGGACTCTCCCATAAATCCAAAAGCTGACGACGATGCCGACTCAGACGATGACGACGATGCTCTTCAAGCAGGTCTAAGATTGAGCCGTGAAGAGGCTGAAGCCCGAGCCGCCTCTCCACCTTAAAAGACGAAGGACCTTCTAACCAAGCCAATCCACCTTCGCCACGCAATGAGAACATTCCCAACCAGAGGAATCACCCTCCGTCGAGGAAGATCAAGAAATTTTGGAACAGGCACCCGAGCACATGACCGAAGAAGCCATTCACGCCCAACAGGAGGATTCGCCTCCTCTGCATCCGCATCCGCCAAGAACCTTCGCCACAGGATGCTTCGAACCAACCGTCGCCGTACCACAAGAAGCTACTCCCGCCCCGCAACCTTGGAATCCGAGGACGGAACGAACCCGAGGATGTCCAACTTACTTCACGTCCATCCGTGAACGTAAGGAGGTTGAATCGCATCAAGACTTCGCCACCTCACTCTCCTATCTCTCGCCGCACGTAAAGAGCGCTGCGAGCTCTTGGCCTTCGATCAGATTTATCCAAGACGCAGAAACGCTTTATCTTCTCGTTGAAAAGGCACGAATCGATGCACACCTCTGCAAAGAGAAGAAATGACCACTCTTCAACACGAAGTATCTCGAGTTGTCGACGCATTCATCCTTCTCGCGAAAGTTTTCAAGCAAGCCTTGAAGATCATGGAAGATAAACAAGAGAAACTTTGAAGGAGGAAGCTTCAAAGACAAGAATTGTGAAGCCAAGACCGCTGCAATGATTGAGAACAGACTCTCAATCGCGTGCGCACAACAAAAGCATTCAAGAGATGTCGCACTCTTTCCTCCCTTGTTGAAAGAATAAACAAAGATCGAGACCAAACAGACGCCGCTCTTGAAATCCCGCAAAGTCTTGATGAAGCCAAAAAGGGGGAAGAGGCACGAGAAGTCAAGGAGAATAAGACTACAACAGAAAGGGAATTTGAGGTCGCCAGAGCAAGATCGCGCCGAATTGAACAAGCTAGCACCTCAATCCCAAAGCTTTAAAATTTCGTGCCTGCACGAGAATTCCATGACCCAAATGTCCCTTGGCAAAATCTTATCCAAAGACCTTCTAAATATGTCCCGACCAACCGCAACCCAACCGCCAAGAAGTGAAGCACTGGAGGAAGAATGAACTCGATGAGATATTTTGTCGACTCATCAGGAATCCGCCATCTTCAAAAATTATAAGACATTGGCTAAGCGAGACAAGTTTTCAAAGATGCTAGAAGAAGGTAAGCTCCTCTCCAAGTCGAGATGAAATCAAAACATAGAAGAGGAGATCGGGTCACCCATCCGTAAGATCGATACTTGCCTTTGATCGCTCATATGAAGGAAGAGCGATTTACCAGAACGAGGCAATGATTCACTTCAAAATCGGTGGCGCGGCACAGAGAATGAGCCAGAAAGAGACCTTGGAGGCACGCGGATTATAGATGAGGAGATGAAATTTATGTATATTATTTTTGTCTTTGTAATTTCTATTCAACACAAAGAAACTTTGTACTCAATCATTTTGAATATCAATAAAATAGTTTGTTTGTCTTGAAAGATTACAACTCGTAATCTACTGTGTTTATGTATGATTACTTAAAATTGTTTGATAGGAATCTCAAGTTAGATGAACTTGATTGAAAAATAAGTCAGCATTTAACTAGTCTACGAACAGTTCATAGTTTCAGTTGTAAACTTAGAATACCGTGTAAGATTGTGCCTGCGCGCCAATCATAAAGCTTAAGTTGTAATAAATCTCAAACTGTATCGAACATGCCTGCGAGCAGTTCATTATTGTAGACTAAGTCACTAAGTCAGACCTATTGACAAAAGACCAAGAAATATGCCAAAAGTCATCGAAGAAGAATGCTTCATGAAGAAGGTTTTGGCATCATCAAGAAGACTCGAAGAGTTGAAGTAAGTTAGTCTTGACAAATTGTCAAAAAGGGGGAAATTGTTGGGAAAAACAATAACCCTCAGATCGAATCGGGATACCCGATCGCTGTATAGATTGTTTTTTGTTATTGAGAAGGTTTTGACATATATGCCAAATATACAGTAAGGAAACTGTATCGAGGATTCAAGGCTTTATCCTATATCGAAAACCTGCCTCGAATCAAAGATCGGTGAATCTCACAAGACAAAGAAGAAGACTTGTAAAAGATCAAGTATGGAAACTGTCTCGATGCCCTAAATACAGTCATCTTCCATACAGTTCACAAAAAGACAAGAAAGAACACAAGTCAAGTCCCGTTGAATAAAGAAGTATTTAAATACTCAAGGATAAAGTATTTAAATACTGTCAGTCTTCAGATCTTCAGAATCCCGCGAAATCCGGATCATGTCATTTTCCCGTTGAAGGAAATCTTATTCAAACGGACATCTCAACGGATACCTTCTTCAGAGGCTATATATATATCCTTGAAGACATTGAAGATCAGTCACTCAACCAACTGAACGAACTCAAGTAACATAACTCACAAAGCTATCAAAGTTATCATCTGAGCAAACATATCTCCAGAGCATACTGCAAGTTAGAACAAAAGAGATATACAGTGCTCAACATTAAGAACAACTATCATCAGCTCAAGAACGTGATATTCAACGCTGCTGTTCTTACCTGGTTACCTACCTTTTACCTCTGAGTAAAAACCGAGCTCTGTGTGAACTCAACAAGTTATTCTGACCTGTGTGGGACGAATAAGGACGAAGCTTTGGAACTATGTGTGAAGAAGCTAGTCAAGAAGGAAGCTTTAACCAATCTGTGTGAACGGTTGAAAGCGACATTCTTTGTATCAATCTGTGTGAACGATACAAGGATAGGTTTGTTTATAATTACGTAGTTGTGTACGCAGTAATTATATAATAAACTTTTACTCTGTGTGGAGGACCGGTGGACGTAGAGGGTTTACCTCGAACCACTTAAATTACTGAGTTATTTACCTTCTGATTTTAATGTTTGAAATAACTGTGATATATTAAGTATACACCTAATACGTCGTTGCTGTATCCACGGCAACTAACTGTATCCAAGACTTCCGCTACGCACTCAGATTTAGATTCCATACAGTTTGTTGTTTAAACGATTTTCCAAACTGTATCCAGTATACTTAAGTGGCCAACAAGTATAAACAACATGATGTTATTAACATGAATCATATGTACTGGAGTAGTGAACGATACCTTCAACTCCCCTAAGGGCCAGTTTGTAATGGGGTTCGTTGGGTTTAAAATTTTGTATTCAGAATCTTGAGTCTTGAGAATGCTTGAATAGTAAGAATACTAGTTTGTTGTAGGATTGAGAATCCTTATTTTTATTATAGATGTCAGATCATATCTGGTAAATTAGATGATGTTGTATTATTATTATATATTATAGAGTAGTAGTATTTAAAGATATAATGAGGGGAGAGAGAGATAAGTAGTTGATGATGTCGTATTATTATATGATGTTTAGTTGAATTAGTTAAAGATAAAAAGAGGAGAGAGAAATAGTTGGATGATACTATATTACTATAAATGTTTAGTTATATTATTTAAACATAAATAGAAAAGATAGAAGTAGTTATGTTTTTATGGGAAGAATAGCATTGAAGACGAAGCTCCAATCTGTGTGAGAAGAAGCAAGTCGAAAGAGCTAAAACCAATATGTGTGAACGGCCAAAGTTGTGGTCCCTGTATCAATCTATGTGAACGATACAGAGACAGGTCTAGTTAAAGTCACGTAGTTGTATACACATTGATTTTAATAAACGTTTTACTCCTTTGTGGAGGACCAGTGGACGTAGATGGGCTTAGCTCGAACGACTTATATCTGTGTGTTATTTACATTCTGTCCTTACTGTTTTCATTTATAACTGTAATTTAAAGTATACATTTTAAAAACACTGTACGCATCAAGCTAACAGGAGAATACATAGTTGATGTACTTACAGTAAATCAATCTTAGTCTTCCGCTACGCATTAACTTTGAAAAACATACATCATATTAGATTCTGACTTTCTAAGTTGTTTATTGTATACTATGTAGCCAACAAGTGATATCAGAGCGATTGATTCTAAGAAGAATCAGTCGGTTTTTAACTTAATCATATCTGCAAATCACTAGCTTTTGAAAACTTTGTGTCATATCTTCATCATTTATCCTATTTCTAATATGGATACCTCCATGATAAACAAGGTTCCTACATTTTCTATTAACGAATTTGGTGACTGGAAAATTAGGATGGAAGCCCATCTTGCGGTCATGCATGAGGAGATGATCTTCGTCATCCAGGAAGGACCACTAAAGATAATGAAGGTCAATCCAGCCGCAAGGATAGAAGGACAACCCCATGCAGAAATGCTCGAGAAGGAGCGTAAATAATGGACAACGGACGATCGCAAGCGTGCGAACCTAGATAAAGTTGCAAAGAATGCATTATTTGTCACTCTCGACAAAGACACACTCTCTAAGGTAAAAAGCTGTAAGACAGCCAAGCAAATCTGGGAGAAACTCAAGCTTATTTGCGAGGGTACTGAGCTCTCAAAAGAAAACACAATTTCTAAACTTACTCAGCGATTTGAGTCTTTCGAAATGAAACCTACATAAATGCTTGAAGAGCTTGACCTCAGATTTACCAGTATTATCGGTGAACTTGAATCATTGGGTAAAGTGTATAGCCAAAAGGAGAAAATTTTGAAAATATTTAGATCACTCCCTGCCCGATGGGACATAAAAACCACAGCTATGCGTGTATCCTATAATAACTTAAATGATATTTGTACTTTTGATCTCTTTTTCTGACCTAAAGGCATTTGAGTATGATACAAACATGTGAGAGAAATCTGAAGAGTTGTCTGCCAATACTACAGCACTGGCTGCTGTATCTGACAGGAGACATAGTTCAGCACCCAACACATTCAAGTCGGACACAAGGCAGCAGACAGCGACGATGACATCCTGTCACAATATGAAATGGCCTTGCTCATGCACAAATTTAAGAAGTTCATTAAACAGTCTGGAAATACTTCACACAGGCCCAAGTCATTTAACACGGTAAGCTTTGAATCCCCTTCATCCGGTGATTCTAACCTATACTATAATTGCAGGAAGCCAGGATATTATGCAAGTGTCCTCATCCAAAAGTTCCAAAGTTGCCCGAAGTGAGCAACAGAAAAAGGATGAGAAAAGACGTGCCTGGAGAAACAAGTTTAAAGCCCTGATTGGTGAATCAGAAGCCTCGCTCGCATCAAACAATACCAAGGAGTGCCTACAGGCGATCACTAACAGTGACTCCTCCAACGATGAAATTGAGAATAAAGAATACATGTGTTTTATGGCCAAAGAAATACAGGATGATGATGACGGCAATGATGAAGTAAGCTCAAATTCAACTATTCCCATCAACACATCGCATACTTTTGAAAACATGATGAATGAATTTAAAAACATTCAAACATCCCATAATACACTCAAATGAGAAAATATACAACTCGCCATTTTAAACCTATAGCTGAAAGACGAAAATGACTTGTTTAAAAACAACTATGAAATTATGTCTTTGTATTGCGAAAACAGCAAAGTCACTTATGAAAAACTCAAGGAAAGCAATCATAAACTTGCAAAAGATAAATGAGGCAAAGTCTCATAGTGAGTGCAAGATAAATGATTATGTTTTACTCGAAGCTAAAGTGAAAACTCTCGAGAAACGAGAAGGAGAACTAGAGGCCATCCTGAAATCATTTGAAAAATCTTCTAGAAGGATGGAAGAAATTCTAAGCACTGGGCAGCATGCCCATGGTAAACGTGTCTTAGGATATGAATCATTCTCCCATAAGGGAAAACCTACTACGGTGTTCGCCAGGCGAGTGGAACCCATTCCTGAACCTGGAGAGGCCCCGAGTCCCGCAAAGGTTATAGTTGCCCCTCCTTGTACAGCAAAGGCTGCAATTCCGCCCCCAAGTTCATATCATAGACAGCGAAAACCTCACCCCCCCAGACCTGTGAGATGTAATCAACAGTATGCTCCCCGAGCATACCAACAGCGCCAGCATCCATTCAGAAAGAAGGCTGTATCTAAGTATCAGAAGCACGCAATGCAGTACTACCAACAGTACAGTGCGCCTAGATACTGGATACAGGAGCCCCGTTATCCATCCAGGAAACAGGCCACCACGTAGTACCACCAATAGCTCTGGGAATCCAACTGGAACCCTAGAAAGCTAGCTGTAAGGCCGAAGAAAATGGTTCCCCCTCCAAGACGGCAATCGTACTGGAATCAAAACCCTAGATTTTTCATGCCCAATCATCAAGGTTACAGCGACTACGTGCCTGCCCCGCGTAGATATTGCAAGACTGGACCAAAAGTAATCTACAACAAACCAGTTGCTGTCAGGCAAATTTGGATACCAAAATGCACTAACACCCATGGACCCAATAATCAAAGGGACCTAAATCTACCTAAATTCTTTGCTTACAGGATATCAAGGAAAATGACATCTGGTAATTTTGCAGCGGATGTTCTTGGCACATGACATGAGATATTAGCAAGCTGTCAGATTATGCAGAAGGTCGTGGTCCAAAGGTACGATTCAGTGACAAATCTAAAGAAAGAACAAGAGGGAAGGGAACCCTGCTTGAAGGAAAGTTTAAAGTCACTAACGTAGCCTATGTTGGCTTACAGTATAATCTACTTATTATTATCCAGTTCTGTGACAAACATTTCTCGGTCAAATTCTATATAGATCACTGTAGGAAGGACATCAAAATCAAGGAAATCGCCCTCACATGAAGCAGATCAGGTAATATGTACATTGATGACTGGAAGCCTACGAGCTCCACTATTCCATGTTTTGTTGCCAAAGGCATTGCAGATCAAAGCTGGCTATGGCATAAAAAGAATGTTGCACTTCAACTTCAAGACTATCAACAAACTCGCTAGACAGGGAATGGTTAGAGGTTTGCCCGCTGTGTCTTTTCATAAAAACAGTGTCTGTGGACCCTGTCAGAAAGGCAAACAAGTTAAGACCACCCTGAAAAGCAAGTCATACCTGTCCACACACAGGGTACTGGATTTGCTACACACGGACCTCTACGGCCCTGTACACCCTGTAAGTTTGGGAGGTAAGAAATACTGTCTTGTTATTGCTGACGATTTCTCTAGGTATGCTTGGACAATCTTTCTGAGCAAAAAGAAAGATACCATCACGAAATTGCCAAAGCACCTGAAGAAGCTATAGAATGAGAAAGGATTGAGTATCGTGTCCATTCGTTCCGACAGAGATATTGAATCACAAATTGCTTCATAGAGCAATACTGTTCGGACAATGAAATACAACACGAATACTAAGCAACCTGAACTCCTCAACAAAATGGCATTGTCGAGCGAAAGAATAGAACACTAAAAGAAACAACAAGGACCATGTATGCCGCAAGCAAATTGCCGGAGCGGTTTTGTAATATCCGCAATTTTCGATTTCCGGTAATTTCTTTTTTTTCGGCGGAAGTCTGTTTTGACGACTCGCTCATGTCCGTTTCGTCATTCTGAAAATGATTAATTCTACACTTTTTGACATCCGAGTTCGTTTCGGTATCGTTTCGTTGAGTTCTGTGCTTTTTAGCGACTTTTCCGCACTTGAGTTCGATTCTTGCGAATCTCATCCGAAACTGTTGTTTCGAGTTTCCCGCAAGTCCGTTTAACTTTGTTATACGTGTTGTGAGCTTCGGCTTGATTATTCGTTGTCGTATGGTGATTTTCGGGCAGTTGGGCCATTTTCGTAATTTCCCAAAGTTTGGGGTAATTACCTTCCGTTGTCGAATTTCGAACCTTCGGGTGGTCGGAATCGTGTGTTCTACTAGCTCTCGGATTCGTCTTTGTGAGTACTTCGTAACCGTATCTTCGGTTCGTATTCAGGCTCGGGTTTCGGTGTCGTTTTGTTGAATTCAGGATTACTAAACGACTTTTCTAAGTATGAGTTCGACTTTGTTAGATCACCATTAATTTTTGGTGACTCCAAAAATTATAAATCTTTGCAATATTATAGAACATCGAGTTAGCTTTCCAATGGTTCAAACGGTGAATCAATCGGAGTCCGGACGAGAGAGTTATGGTCGTTTTAGTGGAAGACTGTCAGCTGTCGGGCACCGTCCAGGAGCCTTTCGGCCGATAGGGTGGGCCGAAAGACTCAACTGCCGGCATTTCTGTATGGGTATCGGCCGATCATGTCCGGAAGCCTTTCGGCCGATAGGGTGGGCCGAAAGACTCTACTGCCGGCAGTCAGCCTATAAAAGGCCTGGCAGCGTTTTTCTTCAGCATTTTCTCACTTCTCTTCTTCCATTCCGCGGCTGGAGCTGGGGTAATCATGTAGAGATGTTGTTGGACAATAAATCCATGAAGTTTGGAGGTTCATATCATCAATCATCCGTCCTATAACATCCTCCAATCTACCGAATCAGGTCAGATTTCCTAGAAATCTAGTTTTGGGGAATTTGGGTATTTTTGTTGTTTTCGTCCGATTAATCCGATTTAACTTAGGATTATGATGGATTGATGATTATTTAGATGTTTTATATCTTTTACCTTGTTATCCCATGGTTGGATCGTATCGATTCGTTGTTTTGGTCGAGTTCTTGACCGACGCCTTGAAGGTGTCCTAGAAATGTCTTAGAGGGGAATTCGGGCGTTCTACGATTATTCTTCCTCGTATGGACGATGATTTATTGATTGTATGATGTTAGGGTCGTGTTTCTTGCGAATAAAACGTGTTGAACCCTTTCGCTCGCCGCCGTCTTCCGCTTCGATAGCATTGGGCGTTTCGAAGCTTTCCGGTTGAGCCGTGTTCGTCGGAATACTTGCATACCGATTTTGAGGCAAGTACCTTGCCCATACTTTTTCTTATTTTGTGGATATGATGATCGGTGATCGTATTAGGGTGTTGTTTGGTTATTTGAAATGAAGTTTCAAAGGATTTCGGTTTGGCCTCGTTAAAGGTTTTCTTTCAAAACGAGTTTGATTTGTGAACGGTGTTTTGAGAATTGATTATGATTTGGTTATTTTGAACGTTGAAGGATTTTATGATGATACTCCTATGGTTTAAGTTATGGAATCGTGTATTTCCTTATTTAATCTTGTTATCGTAATTTTGAAGAGTTTGATAATGGTGTCGAGTTAATGGCCATCTCTAGTAAGTATTCGTAATGAACTTACATTCTTAGCATATTAGTGTTGCATGAGTAACGTGTGTGTGTGTATGCTCACTACGGGTTAGATCCGACGGGGTCTCGGTAGGGGTCCACGGAGGTGTGGATCGACGAGCTTTGCTTTTAACCACTACGGGTTAGATCCGACGGGGTCTCGGTAGGGGTCCACGGAGGTGTGGATCGACGGTTAATTGTGGTGCATTTTTGCTAATGTGATTTGATATTGGCATTTAGGAAATGAGTGCTTTGAGCGGTTTTCATGATTGCATGCATTGACTAAGTGTGTAAGAGGTAAGTGTTCGTTTGGCTTACTTGGCTAGGATGGCAATCGAGTATTTTGTTGTTTGTTTTAAATCCTTTATCTGTGGATTTTGATGTTGGGATACGAACCTCCCGTCGTTCTTGTGTCTTGTGAGTTGATGAGATTTGGGGCTAAAATCCCAATGGTTTTGTAAAAGTCGCTTACTGATTTGGGGCTAAAATCCCAACGGTTGGTTAATGTCATTTTTCGTAAAGTAAACCTTTGGGGCGGTGACCCTTTGTCTTTTGGTTTTCGGAAAGTAGGATTTGATAATCCTAAATTGTTTTCTATTAAAACTCTCGATGGCATTCTAAACTGCTTTTATAAATTACTTCCATTGATTTATGATATTTCGCTTTTGAAATGTTTTCTCAAACCCTTGCCTCGGGAAGTACTTTTCGCTTCGTTTGGATCTTTGAGGATCCTCGGTTATTGTTATTCGTGGAATGTGAATTGTATGGCTCAGATTTGCACTTTGTATTTGCACTAGCAAAACAGTGGAGTTTGCTAACCCCGAGTATTCGGGGGTGGATGTCTGTTTTGCATTCGGGTTTTGGAGCATAACACGTGGTCGGCATGAAGGATGATGAAAGATGATCGATACTAATCACATGAGGAACCGTACATCGTGTGTTGGTTCGGTTGTACTTTATTTTCCATCTTTGTATTGTTCCCACAGACGGTGTAGTTGTATTTTGTCCCTGCGTGGGCATGAGTTGTATTTGAGTTGTATGTATTTGTGGAAAGACCAAATCGGTCTCTTGAGTCATTGTAGCCTCGAAGGCATTGTCGAGATGTTAAATGTCGTTACCCACTGGTAGATCCTTGAGGAAAGGTTCTACGGCGTGTAATATCCCCGAGCGGATCGGGGTGTTACATAAATGGTATCGAGCTTAGGTTGAGGGAACCTAGGTCGCCGGGTCAAGTCGTGTTGTTTGAGTCTTGTTTCGTTGGATTTTTATCCGATCGAGTCGTCGCGACGCGTCGCTTGAGTTTGTTGGTCGTGATTAGTATCGTGGGGCGATCATCATCTTCGTGCGACTGTGGAAGTAAGTCTCCCTTCTTTGTGTTGTGCCTCGTGTGACACGAGCTATTTTTATGATTATTTGTTAAGTGGTGGAATTTTATGTGAATTTTGATTTTCACGATATGTATTTAGTCAACGCCGTATTTGATTTATACGAGGAGTGTCGCTTGTGATATCTTTTTATTGTTGTTTTTGTTCGTTGTTGATGATTTTCGAATCGATTTGCACGCTTTACAAGTCTCTTGTGGAAGCTTTGTGCTTATACGCTGTCGACTTGTTCACTAGCCATGCGGAGGGTATTTTATCGGTGGTTTTGTTCAATGTGGTATTTTATCGCTTATTTTCGTTTAAAGACATGTATTGTCTTGATTTTAAACGCTTTGATGCGTGTGCTAGGAGTTGTTTTAGTGAACGTCGGTATGTGTGAGTTTTGGGCATTCTCGCCTATCGATTTTTGAAAACCTTGAGTATCTTAGAAAAATAAATTTCGAGACATACTTTTCAAATGAGTTATTTTCTTGTGGTACATCCTAGATGTCACAATATATTTCAAAATTTTTCTACCTCGAGGACCAAAATGTTTTGAGATATTTTCAACACTTTTATTTAGACCCGAGGGTCGAATATTTTGAAAGTTTTCACTAAGAGAAAGTGTCCTCATTTTTATCAAATGCGAAATGGTTCTCCAATGTCTCGATAACGATGTTTCAAGTTCGTACTTTTTGAAAGGCGATACTCAAGATCAACCGGTGTTCTTCTAAATTATTTTCAAAATGAGGTTTTCGTTTTTTTTAAAACCTATCCATTCCCGTTTGAGGGCTGGGTATGAATGTATGATGTTCGCGTTGTCATTTTGATACTTTCTCCCGAGTATGATCGAATTGGCGGTGTGAGCGTTGAGTCGCTTTCCACACATGGGTTGTGCTAGCCCCTATGAGAGGCGGGATGTTGGTGTTGAATGTTGTCGCCTCGTGGTGATTTCTGCGTTGTCGCGCATGTGCGAGCTGTTAGAGCTTGGTTTGGTATGACCGTGTGCATCGGTGATGGTTCCGTTTTGTGTCGGTTGTTTAATGTCTTGTTACCTTGCTCCCGTTTTTGTGAATTTCGTGGACGAGGTCGGTGGTAATGCCCGTACTATTTTGACTTCGGTATTTTCTCTTTCTCCAGTCTATCGATTCGCTCATGTTCGTTGGCACTTTATGAACTTGTTTTGTATTTCGGGTTCATCATTCGAATGAGCTGTGATCTTGTTTTGGGTCAATCTGGTTATCGCTGTCACTTTCCGAATTCGGTTCGATTCTTGTGAACCTTGTTCGGAAGTAACATCATCTGGTTCTATTAGTTCTTTTATTCGAAGTGGATCGGATTTGGAACTCTTATGTTTTCGACTCTGTAGACTCATTTATGTTCGTTGGCATTTCTGAGCTTGTCCTGCCCTTGTTTTTGTTTATCGAACGAGTGTGATATCATTTCGGAATAACTCGTTTGTCGTTGTGACTTTTCAATCGCTATTCCCTTTCCTATGGATCTTATGGGAATGCATGTCTTGTAGTTCTCACCAGATCATCCTGGGAGTTGTTGTTTGAACTTTATTGTTCTTTGTGATTCGAACATGATTCTTCGATCTTTGTTGTCTCGATCGTTGTGGTTTGATCGTTTGACTGTTCGGTTTATATTGACCTCGTTCCGTAATTGGCGAACATTCAGGCTCCTTCGTAATTCCCTTCAGTTCGGGAAGTTAGTTTCGTTTTCGATCTTCCAGCCCTTAGGCGGTGGGATTTCGTGTTTGTTCAACGGTTGACTCGCGTTTTGATTGATGTACCGTTGGGTTGGTCAATCATATTGATTTTCGTTCGTTGTGTTTTGTGATTGTCGGATAATCGACTTGGCTATATTATCCGTTTGATGACGTTTGTCACTTGTTGGTTTTTATTATATCCCTAACGGCGACGTTGTGTTGGTCGCCGTGGAGCGTGTTTTCACGCCGTATACTCCTTTGCGTTGTTTGTGACATTTCGCCGTTGGGCGTTAGTTACGCATTCTTGTGTATCTCGTTGAGTTTTTCCTAGCGGAACATTTCTTCTCCCTACTTGTTTTAAGTTTCGGGACGAAACTTCTTTTAAGGAGGGTAGAATGTAATATCCGCAATTTTCGATTTCCGGTAATTTCTTTTTTTTCGGCGGAAGTCTGTTTTGACGACTCGCTCATGTCCGTTTCGTCATTCTGAAAATGATTAATTCTACACTTTTTGACATCCGAGTTCGTTTCGGTATCGTTTCGTTGAGTTCTGTGCTTTTTAGCGACTTTTCCGCACTTGAGTTCGATTCTTGCGAATCTCATCCGAAACTGTTGTTTCGAGTTTCCCGCAAGTCCGTTTAACTTTGTTATACGTGTTGTGAGCTTCGGCTTGATTATTCGTTGTCGTATGGTGATTTTCGGGCAGTTGGGCCATTTTCGTAATTTCCCAAAGTTTGGGGTAATTACCTTCCGTTGTCGAATTTCGAACCTTCGGGTGGTCGGAATCGTGTGTTCTACTAGCTCTCGGATTCGTCTTTGTGAGTACTTCGTAACCGTATCTTCGGTTCGTATTCAGGCTCGGGTTTCGTGTCGCTTTTGTTGAATTCGGGATTACTAAACGACTTTTCTAAGTATGAGTTCGACTTTGTTAGATCACCATTAATTTTTGGTGACTCCAAAAATTATAAATCTTTGCAATATTATAGAACATCGAGTTAGCTTTCCAATGGTTCAAACGGTGAATCAATCGGAGTCCGGACGAGAGAGTTATGGTCGCTTTAGTGGAAGACTGTCAGCTGTCGGGCACCGTCCAGAGCCTTTCGGCCGATAGGGTGGGCCGAAAGACTCAACTGCCGGCATTTCTGTATGGGTATCGGCCGATCATGTCCGGAAGCCTTTCGGCCGATAGGGTGGGCCGAAAGACTCTACTGCCGGCAGTCAGCCTATAAAAGGCCTGGCAGCGTTTTTCTTCAGCATTTTCTCACTTCTCTTCTTCCATTCCGCGGCTGGAGCTGGGGTAATCATGTAGAGATGTTGTTGGACAATAAATCCATGAAGTTTGGAGGTTCATATCATCAATCATCCGTCCTATAACATCCTCCAATCTACCGAATCAGGTCAGATTTCCTAGAAATCTAGTTTTGGGGAATTTGGGTATTTTTGTTGTTTTCGTCCGATTAATCCGATTTAACTTAGGATTATGATGGATTGATGATTATTTAGATGTTTTATATCTTTTACCTTGTTATCCCATGGTTGGATCGTATCGATTCGTTGTTTTGGTCGAGTTCTTGACCGACGCCTTGAAGGTGTCCGTAGAAATGTCTTAGAGGGGTTTTCGGGCGTTCTACGATTATTCTTCCTCGTATGGACGATGATTTATTGATTGTATGATGTTAGGGTCGTGTTTCTTGCGAAGAAACCGTGTTGAACCCTTTCGTTCGCCGTCGTCTTCCGCTTCGATAGCATTGGGCGTTTCGAAGCTTTCCGGTTGAGCCGTGTTCGTCGGAATACTTGCATACCGATTTTGAGGCAAGTACCTTGCCCATACTTTTTCTTATTTTGTGGATATGATGATCGGTGATCGTATTAGGGTGTTGTTTGGTTATTTGAAATGAAGTTTCAAAGGATTTGATTTGGCCTCGTTAAAGGTTTTCTTTCAAAACGAGTTTGATTTGTGAACGGTGTTTTGAGAATTGATTATGATTTGGTTATTTTGAACGTTGAAGGATTTTATGATGATACTCCTATGGTTTAAGTTATGGAATCGTGTATTTCCTTATTTAATCTTGTTATCGTAATTTTGAAGAGTTTGATAATGGTGTCGAGTTAATGGCCATCTCTAGTAAGTATTCGTAATGAACTTACATTCTTAGCATATTAGTGTTGCATGAGTAACGTGTGTGTGTGTATGCTCACTACGGGTTAGATCCGACGGGTCTCGGTAGGGGTCCACTGAGGTGTGGATCGACGAGCTTTGCTTTTAACCACTACGGGTTAGATCCGACGGGTCTCGGTAGGGGTCCACGGAGGTGTGGATCGACGGTTAATTGTGGTGCATTTTTGCTAATGTGATTTGATATTGGCATTTCCTAAATGAGTGCTTTGAACGGTTTTCATGATTGCATGCATTGACTAAGTGTGTAAGAGGTAAGTGTTCGTTTGGCTTACTTGGCTAGGATGGCACCGGAGTATTTTGTTGTTTGTTTTAAATCCTTTATCTGTGGATTTTGATGTTGGGATACGAACCTCCAGGTCGTTCTTGTGTATTGTGAGTTGATGAGATTTGGGGCTAAAATCCCAATGGTTTTGTAAAAGTCGTTTTACGGATTTGGGGCTAAAATCCCAACGGTTGGTTAATGTCATTTTTCAGAAAGTAAACCTTTGGGGCGGTGACCCCTTTTGTCTTTTGGTTTTCGGAAAGTAGGATTTGATAATCCTAAATTGTTTTCTATTAAAACTCTCGATGGCATTCTAAACTGTTTTATAAATTACTTCCATTGATTTATGATATTTCGTTTTTGAAATGTTTTCTCAAACCCTTGCCTCGGGAAGTACTTTTCGTTTCGTTTGGATCTTTGAGGATCCTCGGTTATTGTTATTCGTGGAATGTGAATCAGATGGCTCGTATTTGCACTTTGTATTTGCACTAGCAAAACGGTGGAGTTTGCTAACCCCGAGTATTCGGGGTGGATGTCTGTTTTGCATTCAGGTTTTGGAGCATAACACGTGGTCGGCATGAAGGATGATGAAAGATGATCGATACTAATCACATGAGGAACCGTACATCGTGTGTTGGTTCGGTTGTACTTTATTTTCATTGCTGTATTGTTCCGTTATGCAGACGGTGTAGTTGTATTTTGTCCCTGCGTGGGCATGAGTTGTATTTGAGTTGTATGTATTTGTGGAAAGACCAAATCGGTCTCATCGAGTCATTGTAGCCTCGAAGGCATTGTCGAGATGTTAAATGTCGTTACACCTGGTAGATCCTTGAGGAAAGGTTCTACGGCGTGTAATATCCCCGAGCGGATTGGGGTGTTACATAAATGGTATCGAGCTTAGGTTGAGGGAACCTAGCCGCCGGGTCAAGTCGTGTTGTTTGAGTCTTGTTTCGTTGGATTTTTATCCGATCGAGTCGTGTCGCGACGCTGGTCGTTTGAGTTTGTTGGTCGTGATTAGTATCGTGGGCGATCATCATCTTCGTGCGACTGTGGAAGTAAGTCTCCTTCTTTGTGTTGTGCCTCGTGTGACACGAGCTATTTTTATGATTATTTGTTAAGTGGTGGAATTTTATGTGAATTTTGATTTTCACGATATGTATTTAGTCAACGCTCGTATTTGATTTATACGAGGAGTGTCGCTTGTGATATCTTTTTATTGTTGTTTTTGTTCGTTGTTGATGATTTTCGAATCGATTTGCACGCTTTACAAGTCTCTTGTGGAAGCTTTGTGCTTATACGCGTTCGACTTGTTCACTAGCCATGGAGGGTATTTTATCGGTGGTTTTGTTCAATGTGGTATTTTATCGTTTATTTTCGTTTAAAGACATGTATTGTCTTGATTTTAAACGCTTTGATGCGTGTGCTAGGAGTTGTTTTAGTGAACGTCGGTATGTGTGAGTTTTGGGCATTCGCCTATTGGATTTTGAAAACCTTGAGTATCTTAGAAAAATAAATTTCGAGACATACTTTTCAAATGAGTTATTTTCTTGTGGTACATCCTAGATGTCACAATATATTTCAAAATTTTTCTACCTCGAGGACCAAAATGTTTTGAGATATTTTCAACACTTTTATTTAGACCCGAGGGTCGAATATTTTGAAAGTTTTCACTAAGAGAAAGTGTCCTCATTTTTATCAAATGCGAAATGGTTCTCCAATGTCTCGATAACGATGTTTCAAGTTCGTACTTTTTGAAAGGCGATACTCAAGATCAACCTGTTCTTCTAAATTATTTTCAAAATGAGGTTTTCGTTTTTTTAAAACCTATCCATTCCCGTTTGAGGGCAGTTTATGAATGTATGATGGTCGCGTAGTCATTTTGATACTTTCTCCCTAGTATGATCGAATTGGCGGTGTGAGCGTTGAGTCGCTTTCCACACATGGGTTGTGCTAGCCCCTATGAGAGGCGGGATGTTGGTGTTGAATGTTGTCGCCTCGTGGTGATTTCTGCGTTGTCGCGCATGTGCGAGCTGTTAGAGCTTGGTTTGGTATGACCGTGTGCATCGGTGATGGTTCCGTTTTGTGTCGGTTGTTTAATGTCTTGTTACCTTGCTCCGCTTTTGTGAATTTCGTGACGAGGCCTGGTGGTAATGCCCGTACTATTTTGACTTCGGTATTTTCTCTTTCTCCAGTCTATCGATTCGCTCATGTTCGTTGGCACTTTATGAACTTGTTTTGTATTTCGGGTTCATCATTCGAATGAGCTGTGATCTTGTTTTGGGTCAATCTGGTTATCGCTGTCACTTTCCGAATTCGGTTCGATTCTTGTGAACCTTGTTCGGAAGTAACATCATCTGGTTCTATTAGTTCTTTTATTCGAAGTGGATCGGATTTGGAACTCTTATGTTTTCGACTCTGTAGACTCATTTATGTTCGTTGGCATTTCTGAGCTTGTCCTGCCCTTGTTTTTGTTTATCGAACGAGTGTGATATCATTTCGGAATAACTCGTTTGTCGTTGTGACTTTTCAATCGCTATTCCCTTTCCTATGGATCTTATGGGAATGCATGTCTTGTAGTTCTCACCAGATCATCCTGGGAGTTGTTGTTTGAACTTTATTGTTCTTTGTGATTCGAACATGATTCTTCGATCTTTGTTGTCTCGATCGTTGTGGTTTGATCGTCAATCGCTCGGTTTATATTGACCTCGTTCCGTAATTGGCGAACATTCAGGCTCCTTCGTAATTCCCTTCAGTTCGGGAAGTTAGTTTCGTTTTCGATCTTCCAGCCCTTAGGCGGTGGGATTTCGTGTTTGTTCAACGGTTGACTCGCGTTTTGATTGATGTACCGTTGGGTTGGTCAATCATATTGATTTTCGTTCGTTGTGTTTTGTGATTGTCGGATAATCGACTTGGCTATATTATCCGTTTGATGACGTTTGTCACTTGTTGGTTTTTATTATATCCCTAACGGCGACGTTGTGTTGGTCGCCGTGGAGCGTGTTTTCACGCCGTATACTCCTTTGCGTTGTTTGTGACATTTCGCCGTTGGGCGTTAGTTACGCATTCTTGTGTATCTCGTTGAGTTTTTCCTAGCGGAACATTTCTTCTCCCTACTTGTTTTAAGTTTCGGGACGAAACTTCTTTTAAGGAGGGTAGAATGTAATATCCGCAATTTTCGATTTCCGGTAATTTCTTTTTTTTCGGCGGAAGTCTGTTTTGACGACTCGCTCATGTCCGTTTCGTCATTCTGAAAATGATTAATTCTACACTTTTTGACATCCGAGTTCGTTTCGGTATCGTTTCGTTGAGTTCTGTGCTTTTTAGCGACTTTTCCGCACTTGAGTTCGATTCTTGCGAATCTCATCCGAAACTGTTGTTTCGAGTTTCCCGCAAGTCCGTTTAACTTTGTTATACGTGTTGTGAGCTTCGCTTGATTATTCGTCGTATGGTGATTTTCGGGCAGTTGGGCCATTTTCGTAATTTCCCAAAGTTTGGGGTAATTACCTTCCGTTGTCGAATTTCGAACCTTCGGGTGGTCGGAATCGTGTGTTCTACTAGCTCTCGGATTCGTCTTTGTGAGTACTTCGTAACCGTATCTTCGGTTCGTATTCAGGCTCGGGTTCGTGTCGCTTTTGTTGAATTCAGGATTACTAAACGACTTTTCTAAGTATGAGTTCGACTTTGTTAGATCACCATTAATTTTTGGTGACTCCAAAAATTATAAATCTTTGCAATATTATAGAACATCGAGTTAGCTTTCCAATGGTTCAAACGGTGAATCAATCGGAGTCCGGACGAGAGAGTTATGGTCGTTTTAGTGGAAGACTGTCAGCTGTCGGGCACCGTCCAGGAGCCTTTCGGCCGATAGGGTGGGCCGAAAGACTCAACTGCCGGCATTTCTGTATGGGTATCGGCCGATCATGTCCGGAAGCCTTTCGGCCGATAGGGTGGGCCGAAAGACTCTACTGCCGGCAGTCAGCCTATAAAAGGCCTGGCAGCGTTTTTCTTCAGCATTTTCTCACTTCTCTTCTTCCATTCCGCGGCTGGAGCTGGGGTAATCATGTAGAGATGTTGTTGGACAATAAATCCATGAAGTTTGGAGGTTCATATCATCAATCATCCGTCCTATAACATCCTCCAATCTACCGAATCAGGTCAGATTTCCTAGAAATCTAGTTTTGGGGAATTTGGGTATTTTTGTTGTTTTCGTCCGATTAATCCGATTTAACTTAGGATTATGATGGATTGATGATTATTTAGATGTTTTATATCTTTTACCTTGTTATCCCATGGTTGGATCGTATCGATTCGTTGTTTTGGTCGAGTTCTTGACCGACGCCTTGAAGGTGTCGGTAAAATGTCTTAGAGGGGTTTTCGGGCGTTCTACGATTATTCTTCCTCGTATGGACGATGATTTATTGATTGTATGATGTTAGGGTCGTGTTTCTTGCGAAGAAACCGTGTTGAACCCTTTCGCTCGCCGTCGTCTTAGTTTCGATAGCATTGGGCGTTTGAAGCTTTCCGCTGAGCCGTGTTCGTCGGAATACTTGCATACCGATTTTGAGGCAAGTACCTTGCCCATACTTTTTCTTATTTTGTGGATATGATGATCGGTGATCGTATTAGGGTGTTGTTTGGTTATTTGAAATGAAGTTTCAAAGGATTTGATTTGGCCTCGTTAAAGGTTTTCTTTCAAAACGAGTTTGATTTGTGAACGGTGTTTTGAGAATTGATTATGATTTGGTTATTTTGAACGTTGAAGGATTTTATGATGATACTCCTATGGTTTAAGTTATGGAATCGTGTATTTCCTTATTTAATCTTGTTATCGTAATTTTGAAGAGTTTGATAATGGTGTCGAGTTAATGGCCATCTCTAGTAAGTATTCGTAATGAACTTACATTCTTAGCATATTAGTGTTGCATGAGTAACGTGTGTGTGTGTATGCTCACTACGGGTTAGATCCGACGGGGTCTCGGTAGGGGTCCACGGAGGTGTGGATCGACGAGCTTTGCTTTTAACCACTACGGGTTAGATCCGACGGGGTCTCGGTAGGGGTCCACGGAGGTGTGGATCGACGGTTAATTGTGGTGCATTTTTGCTAATGTGATTTGATATTGGCATTTCCGGAAATGAGTGCTTTCGAACGGTTTTCATGATTGCATGCATTGACTAAGTGTGTAAGAGGTAAGTGTTCGTTTGGCTTACTTGGCTAGGATGGCCTTCGAGTATTTTGTTGTTTGTTTTAAATCCTTTATCTGTGGATTTTGATGTTGGGATACGAACCTCACAGTCGTTCTTGTGTCTTGTGAGTTGATGAGATTTGGGGCTAAAATCCCAATGGTTTTGTAAAAGTCGCTTTACTGATTTGGGGCTAAAATCCCAACGGTTGGTTAATGTCATTTTTCGTAAAGTAAACCTTTGGGGCGGTGACCCCTTTTGTCTTTGGTTTTCGGAAAGTAGGATTTGATAATCCTAAATTGTTTTCTATTAAAACTCTCGATGGCATTCTAAACTGCTTTTATAAATTACTTCCATTGATTTATGATATTTCGTTTTGAAATGTTTTCTCAAACCCTTGCCTCGGGAAGTACTTTTCGTTTCGTTTGGATCTTTGAGGATCCTCGGTTATTGTTATTCGTGGAATGTGAATTGTATGGCTCGTATTTGCACTTTGTATTTGCACTAGCAAAACAGTGGAGTTTTGCTAACCCCCGAGTATTCGGGGGGTGGATGTCTGTTTTTGCATTCAGGTTTTGGAGCATAACACAGGGTCGGCATGAAGGATGATGAAAGATGATCGATACTAATCACATGAGGAACCGTACATCGTGTGTTGGTTCAGTTGTACTTTATTTTCATTTCTTGTATTGTTCCCACAGACGGTGTAGTTGTATTTTGTCCCCTGCGTGGGCATGAGTTGTATTTGAGTTGTATGTATTTGTGGAAAGACCAAATCGGTCTACTGAGTCATTGTAGCCTCGAAGGCATTGTCGAGATGTTAAATGTCGTTACCAGCCTGGTAGATCCTTGAGGAAAGGTTCTACGGCGTGTAATATCCCTGAGCGGATTGGGGGTGTTACAGGTTTTGGGGAGAAGCAACAAATACAGCGTGCTACACACAAAATTGATGTATCATAAACAAGCATCACAACAAAACAGCATATGAGGTATGGAATACTAAAACTCCAATGGTTACATACTTTCACATTTTTGGATGCAGGTGTTATGTTCTAAACAATAGGAAAGATGAACTCAAAACCTTACGAAAAGTCGGATGAAGGTATATTCGTAGGATACTCCCCTCTCAGAAAAGCTTTTAGGATATTTAACAAGAGGAAGCTGACAATAGATGATCTGTCCATGTAGTATCCGATGAACCCCATTGTGACCCTACATGAATAGAAGGCATAACCCAGAACATTCAAACACTTTCCATTGATGATCCCCAAACTCCAATAGAACCTGTCATGGACCTAGAAATCAATCTCGCCGCTGTAAGATCAGAAGTAGTCGCAGGTGATGCTGTACAAGCTGAAGCCGAGACTCCAGCACCACAAGATACAACATGGGACGCTGAGTTAGAACCTGACAGGAGATGGCTGAGAGATCACCCCTGGAGTTTATTATAGGAGATACTGACACAGGTGTAACCACCCATAGGAGAATACATAGTACACAAGAAATTGTACTATGACAATAAGAAATAGATTCTGAAAAGTCGCAATTTCCTGCATAGAAATCTCAAGCCGAAATTAGGAGACTAGTTATATGTACTCCAGCTATATTCTTAGCTCAATCCGAACCTGTTTCAACCAATGGAGCTCTGAATTATTCACACTGGATCACTTCTATGGAAAAAATCTAAATGGTTTCGAAAGAATCAACGTATGATATCTTTTACCCAGACCAGATCATCAAGCTGTGACTGGAACTAAATGGGTATTTAGAAACAAAAAGGATGAAAATGGACTTGTTATAAGAAATAAATCCCGTCTAGTAGCTCAAGGTTACAGGCAGGAAGAAGGCATCGACCATGATGAAACTCTTGCCCCTGTATCCAGACTAGAAGCCATCAGGATATTCCTAGCATTTGCCGCCCATAAGAACTTCATAGTATATCAAATGGACGTTAAAAGTGCATTCCTGAATGGAGATCTAGCGGAAGAAGTCTATGTTGAACAGCCACCAGGGTTTGTCAATACTGACGGCGGAGACCTAGTATAGAGGCTACGGAAAGCACGACATGGACTTAAGCAAGTGCCCAGAGCTTGGTATGAAACTCAACTAATTTTTTAAAATACAAAAAGATAATATGACTATTTAATTTCGACTTATTTTATAAAATACAGGAGTTAATCCGCGGTTCCCTCTAAGGCTCTGTTCTTTTGGGCTTAATTTCAGCACTTTTCATTTGATTCGATTCAAAGAAAGTTCGATTCAAAGACTGATTCGATTCAATTCAAAGAAATTATTTTTATTGTTGATATTAATTATCAAGAATAATATATATATATATATATATAGTGGCGCGTTCTATGCAGTACCAATATTAGATGCAGTATTTTACAGTACTAATTTATGCATGAGTTTTGTACTAATTATGCATGAAATATATGCATTTCGTGCATCAAAATTTCAATGCATTAAAATATACAATATATGCATCAAAATATCGATGCATTAAAATATTAGATTATATGCATCAAATATATTGCATATTTTAATGCATTGAAATTTTGATGCACGAAATGCATATATTTCATGCATAATTAGTACAAAACTCATGCATAAATTAGTATCAGAAAGATCGCATCTAATATTGGTCGCATGTAACGCGCCCTATATATATATATATATATATATATATATATATATATATATATCAAGAATAATTGTTGTTGTATATATTGTTATAGAATATTAATATTATCAACAATACTATATACAAATTTTTATTATTAATCTCATTATTTTAATTTATCTGTAGTAGTATTATTGTTTGCATTATTTTTGGTTGTTATTGTAATCTAATAATTATTATTTAATAGTAATCTAATAATTATCGGTCGTAGTATTAATATTGATAATCGAAGCTATAACTTTTATTATTATCATTGTTGTGTGTGTGTATATATATATATATATATATTATCTAACATTACTAACAATATAATGAGAAGAGAGTCAACCATTATAAATATAAGATGTAGTATGGAATAAAATATTTATAAAAGTACATTACGAATTTTTTTAAAAATAATTATGTATTGCTACTACAATTTATTTTTCTTGCATTTTATCATTGACGCTATTAGATCCCCAAATTTGTAATGTAATACTTTGCCGCACGACGAACATGACATTCTTTCGATCTGCACCAAACATTTGAGAATCAATTGTTCCACGAACATTCCTCTCATGTTGTATAATTAGTATCCCAAGCTCGTACATTCGTATAATGTTATGAAGTGTGAAACAGGAAGTAATAACAGACATTTGGTACTTTTCGGACATTTGAGGCATACATTTAGCACATTCCATCCTTTCTTCAACCGACCTAAAGCTATTTCCAATTTCATTCTCAATGATGAATGTGAATGATTGAAACATTCTTAATACCCACAGGTGGTGCATGCTTATATTCTGGCAAGGGCATCTGACTCCTACATCGCTAATAGGAGACATATATCCAAGAGTGTTTGGATATCCCGAGTGCACCAAATAATATTGTGGGTCGTGGGCTTTTTAGCATTATTTTATCAATTATTTTTAATATTTTATTATTTTTTATGATAATTTCTATTATTAGTCATTTTAATTAAGAATTATTATTCATAATTATTATTATTTTTAAATGAAGTTAAATTAAAAAATATTATACATAATTATTATTATAATTTTTCTAAATGAATTAAATTAAAAAATATTATACATAATTATTATTATTATTTTAAATGAATTAAATTTAAAAATAATATACGTAATTGTTATTATTATTATTTTAAATGAATTAAATTTAAAATTATTATACATATAATTAATTTTTTTTGTGATACAAATAATTTCAGTTCAGTTCAACACAATTCAGTTCAGTTCAGATCGGTTCAGCCCAGTTCAGCAAATTTCAGTTCAATTCTATTCAATTTAGTTCAGTTCAGCAAATTTATCTCAAGAAACGGAGCCAAACTCTCAAAGTTTTGAATGCAGGGCTGAAAAGTCAAATAAATTAATGTAGGGCATGATGATTGGGAGAAAGAAAAAAGGAAAAAAAAAAGGCGGGGAAAATTGAAGGCAAACTACAACGAGACATTGAATGAATCTATCCACATTTAGAATTGTCAATTTTGCACAAAAATATTATAATTGGATTCTCTGATATCTGAACTTATTATTTGCAATTATTTATTTATTTATTTATTTATTATTATGTGAGAAGACATAATACTCTTTTTACATTAATTTCTTGATTGAGTGTTTCCTCGGAGGATCTTTTGGTCATCAACACGGTATCTTGGGACATCATTCCTAGAATCAAAAATCTGCTCATTCATTATTTATAAAGATTGAAGACACATCCAATTTCTGAAATTGAAGCTTAATAAGTTTTTTTTTGGTTCATTAATAAAGAATATTAAATTTTTCTGTCATTACAGGAAACAAATTTAAGGCAAAATTATATATAATAATAATAATAATAATAATCTTATTCGATATATAAATTTTTCTTTTAAATTTTAATTATATAGATATTTCCGTTAACTTTTTTTCCTCCATAATATCACTCAAGGGAAGTACCATAATTTCAGAATTGAAATCATTTTCTGAAAATGACTTTTTTTTCTTCTATTTTTATGATGACTGTGTACCTACTAAATTGATAATTGAGATGTGAATCTGAGAGTGAAATCATTTGCATTTCTAAAGCTATTTATTTAATTCTGTATCATGTATGGTCATCATATTTGTTTTTGATAATTCGAACCTGCAACTGGAAGGATATGGTACAACCGTCATTTCTTTTTGACCTTGTTTCTCTTGCAATTTCATAACATCATATTATCATAATTATTTCATTTCATTTATTTATGTATTTACTATGACCATCATAACTCAGAAGCCATCCCACAAATGAGTCAATTGAACTCGAGGATGTGCAGATTTTAGATCATGGCCATTACGACCCGTGAACACGAAAAAAAGGAAAAAAAAACAATAAGATATACATCCAACGGACTCGGGTCTATTAATATCAAAGGTCCTTCGATTCGACCCAGAGTCGGTCCGTGAAAAAAGAAACTCCGGAAAAAAAATAGCATAGCATATTGGCCATCTTCGTGTCTTTGAATATAGTGTCTCTTAGCTAGCTAGCTCCAATCACAGTATCTATGCCAACACTTGCAAGTGTCGGTTTTGCTGTTATACAAATACGGAGTCGATAATGGGAAAAGCATCCAGAAAAAACTTAGCGTCCCCAATACAAATGCAACACACACTTTCCCTGAAAACCATAAATAGACACAGGATAAGAAAACAGGCGATAATCATTGAGCGTAGAGGTAAAGCATGAGGGAAAGAATGGTAGTGGGAAACCAGCAAGCGAAATATAAATCATCACCAAAAGCCTGAAACCCTAAACGAATTACACACACACATATACACACACACACACACGCACTACAATGTCGTAGTACAAGATCAAGGGAATCAGAATACAAATAATTTCATTTTTGTATTCTTTTTCGTGGTTGTCTGATATCGTGTCGCATATCCAGAACTAATTTGGCATCCGTCTGAAAACAAAGAAATATATGCAGATAATAGAAACTCAAAATTATAGCACAAAGATTCTGTAGCTCTTTCCACGAATATAATCCGTACATTAGACTTGATCTTCTTCCTTTTCTGCATATGTGCGTGTGCGCGGGTGTTTGGTTCCTCTCCTGGAAAGGGCAATTTATATCATGGATCTGTGGTGGTTATTAGTTTTCTATTTTTCTAAGGCTCATTTTCAGTTTGTTAAGAGTTCATTTTCCATTTTTTAGGGTTTATTTTTTTAGTATTTGTTCCGGGAATTATTATTTCCGTGATGTGTCTTACATAGATGGAAGGTTCTAGATCCTTCTAGAGGTAGTAGGATCCTATTAGATGTCTTACCTTATCTAGGAATCCTATGTATGGAAGGACTCTCATTATAATGCCTATATAAAGGCCCCTCTATCAGTGTTATGAATACAATTGATTGACTCGTATTTACAGTCTTCTACTTTCTCCTGAAACACGTTATCAGCACGTAGTCCTCAAACTGAGCAAGAAATTTCTTTTTCCTCTCCCGTTTTTTTTCAAAAAATCCCGAAAAAAAAAAAATCGCGGCTGAAAGAACCTTAATCCCCGCCGCGCCGCCACCCCGACTCATAGCAGCCCTGCAAAAACCGCAACCTGCACTTGCAACAACAACCGCACCCAGATCGGATTCCTGCCGCCCCTGCTCCGGATCCAGCGTCATCTACTTCCGCCGCGCTACTAGGCCTCCGCCATCCTCGCACAGAGCAGAGCCCCCATCAATCGCCTTCCGGACGACAAAGTGAACCGATCGCCGTCATCTCCTGCGTCGCCCTCACCACCCGTCTGAGGAAAACCATTTTTCCGACGCAACCTCCGCCCGCACTAGATCACCGACCCAGGAGACCGCATACTTCCAACGGAACAACACAGACCGAATTAGCAGATTCCCCAGCCCGTCCAAACCCAACAGCCCGCTGCAAACACTAGCCCGACCCTCGACCCGTTCGATTTGCTCCACCCCCTAAGTGGATCCGAACTGCTTAGTTTACAACTCGCCCCAGAGGCAGCAATTCGGCCCGACCCGGCCGACAGATTGAACAAACTAGATTTTTTTTTTTACCCTCTCAACCATGTAGCAAGAACTACAAATTTAACCGTGAAGATCTGATTCGGAACAATATTTCTCGATGTAACTGTACGCGAAAAAAAAAACGAGAGACGAGAATTTCCAAGCGTAAATTTTCCGCACAGCGCAGTCGTACTAAAAATATATTTCTCGATTCGTTAACCGTCGGATCGGTGTGAAATTTTGACAGTAACTTCTCAACACAAATATCTGTATATTCAACGGTGGAGATCGGATTCTGTGTAATATTGATTACTGAATCTGCTGCCGAACAGAAGCAGATTTTTATAAAGAAATTTGGAAATCCGACTTCATCCAATTCCGAGTGGCTGCACCGCCGCGCTCGAGTCCTTTTTCGGCGGATTATCGAGCCTAGTAGCCCTCTCCGGGCGTTTCTTAACTCTCCATCTTTTCCTAATTAATGATTCATTTGTTCATTAATTTGTACACTTATGAATCTTACCATATTTATGTTTTACGTGAATATAGGAAAATACATTGCTCATGATGATGTGCAAAATATGGAGAAAAGCCATATTTATCCCGCTCAAGGATCAAAGTAAATATAGAACGGAGTACCCACGGAAATATGTTGCTCATATGGAGAGAATCTCCCGTTCAAGGATCAAAGAAAATATGGAACCAAGTACCCGTAAGACTTTATTAAAGTTCCCGTTTTTCAATTGCTCTCTTTTGGGAAATTTTTTTTGGGGGAATTGGGTATTTGGGTTCTTTATCTCTCACGCTACTTTGCGGTGGATGAGACTATGAGAGGTGGTATCACTCTCGTATGTCGAAGTAAACTGTGTGACTGTCCTGGGGAAGTCACGGATAATTGTTGAAAGTCGATATTTGTGGTTGTTGCATGCACCACGTTTTGTGTGCGATTTGACGTCGCCGTTTTGTCGATTTTAAACCAACAATTGAAAAAAAAAATGAACATTGTCGGTAACGATAAAGTTATGACTTGTTCATGATTAGTCACGAATTTGTGACGTACAAATGGGACAAACATCGATTGCGACGGATATGTCGTGGTTAAAATCAACTTGTGACGGATTTGTCACGATGAATTGAGCGACCACCACGTTGGTCTTGACCCAATCCCATACTTGGAAAACTCCATCTTTCATCCTATTAAAATAAAATATTGCATGTGGATGTAGTCATGCACCGTCTCCTTGCAATATAATATATGAAAGAGTGTAAGAGTAATTCTCATGAATTTCAACATGTAAAGCAATGGCATATTGCAGTAAATACATGAATTCGTTGACCTCGATTATAATTCGTATGACTATAGGTCCGAATACTTTTCCGAGTATTTGTAAAGGCATGTGCCTTATACATTTGACTATGTTTAGTCGATCTTATTGGATGATCAAGACAAGTTGGTTATGGTATATTCATTATGTCTCATGGTTCAAAATGCTTAATTATGATGCACTGCCTTGTATCTATATAACATGACTATTATGACGTATACTTGCAAATTGAGAATTAAAATTCTGGGTTGATTTGATGCACTTTGGTGGATTTTGTCTACACTTTGATCATGACTAGGCGCATCCTCCTTGGTATTTGTTTATGCTTTGAAAGTTCAAACGGAATCCGTGGTTTTTAAACGGCCTTAGCTGTACCGACATTCCTACTTTCTCTGCAAGTCTACCAAGTTGGAGTTACCGAAAGGATCATCAGTCGAGATAAGAAATCGAACACCCTGCTGCGTTTAAATGCACCTATGGCTGTCATTGCCATGTTTTTGCATCAACACTTGTGCCATTGGATATGGTCTCAACCTTGTTTTCTCACTAAACTTGGGAAATACTAAAACAGCCAATTAAAACATGCACTGTGATCTGAGTTTAATGATCCGTGTGGTGCACAACATATGGATAGAAAGATACGGAAGTTTAGTTTCCAGAACATCTGACCGTTCGTCCATAGCCTTCCTAACAAGGGAGTTATCGCTGTTTTAGTGAACAAAGGTCAAGCTGCGCGGAATTTTATTTCCAGCGATTGTGCTAACTTTTGTCCCAACCAACTTGGTTCCCATCTTAAATTTGCAAGTGGTCTTATGACACATATTTTTCAACCTCTTTTTGGCCGAATTTGCCATAGATGATGCAGTTTTTGGTATGCGTTGTACGCTAAACTATCATCTTTCAAATGTTGAAAAACAGTTTTCTTGGGGAAGCCCAAAATACGCACCCTTATAAGAAGGTCGAGCGTGTGCATGGTAGTGTTACACCATGCCTGTGTCGTAATTTTGCCCCTTAGGCATATAACCTTGCCATGTTATGCACTCAATATGATAGATTTTGATCGTATTTGGTATAAAATCTCTATGTTGTTAGAGTGTTCGCTATGCTCATATTTGTAAAATTTTGCAAGCGAAATTGAGTGCGTATTAAGCTATTTTCAAGGAACACGATATTTTTGGATTTCGGTTTATAAATCCATTGCGACTATGATGAATAGGTCATCACAATCAATAAGTGGTATAATGCTCAAGTTGTTGAATGCCGAATGGCGTTTTCTAGTCACATATGTTCTGTAACAATTGAACCATGTTATGACTCGATGATACATATGCCAAAGTGTATCACTCATAACATCTCATTGTGATTTGTGAGAAATAAAATCTTATGCATCACTTGTATTGGATATGTGAAAAGGAATAAATTCACGAGTCAATATGGTCCGGCTTGCGTCGGTTTTTGTAACCAGAAGATGTATTGGGACATTGACACATTTAGACTTAAATAGTCCGGAGTTTGAACAGTTTGATGATCCATATACCACGGTATTGTCATGGACATCATTTTCTTTGAAACTAGTTGGATCAAAGACACCAAAGTACGTTGGCGGAGTCGTGAGCAGGGCTCATGACCGATGATGATATTTATGTCATCCGCGTCTTGCTTTCATAAGCATGTGTGACGCCAAAGACCCCCCCGATGATCCTTCTTAGCCATGTTCATTGATTTAAGCCTATTCTTTGGCACGATTAGGAGATGACACCCTCCTATGCTAAAGAGAATAATGTAACGACTCACATAAGCATGGTGCTAAGTCCTCCCTTTTCACCGAGTCCTTATACATACATGATCATAAGTATTAGCCTGGGTGGCTTATGATGCTATGATGGTATTCACAAATGGTCGTACTCAAGTAATAACATTTATATGTTATGTGGTTCCTTTGACAATGACTGTTAAGTTGATGAAACCTGAGTTTATAGTTGTCCAACTTGCGGATCAGTCATTGTAAAGGTCGGTTCACGCACTTTTAGACCAAGTCTTAAAGTGAAATTTTAACGAGTACTTCCTAACATCCAAGGCTACCTTCTCACAAATTTTGGTGCCATTTGGAGACTTGGAAGGAGGTGAACCACTTAAATAAAGTTTTCACATACCACCAGCCGTCCCAACGACCAGTTCGATGTCATTTCGACCGGTTTTTGACCACAAGGTTGATGGTTTGGGAATCTTAAACACCCGTTTATACATGCTCACGAAATTTTGAGGTGTTTGGGGCTGGTGAAGGGAGTGAACTCTTCAAGAAAGCACTAGAGGTTCGATAAAACCAATGGCCTATCATCGGTTCAATCGTTTCTTCATGTTCGATCCCGATGGTGCATGGTGGCGGTTTTGTTGGATTCTCAAAGACCAGTAGCTACGGTTATGTAGCATAGGTCAACATGGCATATTCACCTATACCTATCATCATTCAAATGCTTAGTTACAAGTGTAACCATATGCATTTTGTTAACTGGATTGTGTTAACACTGAAAACCTTTATCGTCTACATGTTCATGTGCCAAAGTGCATCACCACAACGCATTATGGCGGGTTATAAATGATGAATATGACATGCGCTTTCACTCATAGTCCGCTTAAAATATACGTTGGCATCGAGATGCGAACGATCATGTTCGAGTAGAACGACTTGGAATTGTCGTAGTTTGTCCCTACTGTGTCTCACCAAGTTCCCTAAAGTGACGAGATTAAATACATGCTGCAAACATGTCTGCAAGGATTGTGTCCGGTCATGGACGTTCGTCATCTATAAATGGTGATATGGTAACACCATAGTTGTGAATAGCGAATAGCGCCAAATAGCGACAAGGTCCCCGATGGCTATAGCGCATAGCGATGCCAATAGCGAGGGCTATTTGAAAATAAAGCGCTAGAAGTATATAAATACATAATATATGACATATATTAAAAATAATTCAGACTTCATGCATAAATTGAAAAATAAAACAAATATAAGTTCAAAACACAACATAACAGTACTTCAAATACTACAAAAACAATAATATAAAAATCATTATTCATCTTCTTCATCAAGATCAAGATCATCTTCTTCATTTGGAAGTGCATAATCCTCGATATCATTCTCTTCTTCACTTTCTTCGTCAAAGTTGAATTCCTCGTCCTCTTCCTCCTCTTCATCAATAAGGGTGAGTGTAAAAGCTGCTGAAACTTTCTTTTTTCCTTTGGACTTGGATGTTGCTGCCTTAGAGCTCGTAGCATTTGAAGACTGAGATGATGTAGGGGCTGCCTTTGACACCCCTTTGGATTTTCTCAATGTATATGGAGCTTCTTGACTGCAAAGATCGGCAACAACTTGCCAAGTCAAATCTTCCCCATCATGAACCAAGTCAGACACTTCATCCTCCAACCTCCCAACCAACCATTCATTGCCATCATCTACTTCAGTCAGTATGATAGGATCAAGGGTGTCTCGCATGTCATATCTACGCCTCAAAGCTCTGTTGTACTTAATGAACACCAAGTCATTTAATCGTTTTTGTGCCAGCCTATTCCTTTTTTTGGAATGAAGCTGCAAAAGTTTAAAATTTAAATAAATTTGTCATGAATTGAGGCACGCAACGGGGCAAACTTTGTAGAAATAGAAAAAATAAACAACAAAAAATTAAAATCATTTACATGTTCAAACACACTCCAGTTGCGCTCACAACCGGAAGAGCTACAAGTGAGACTGAGTATCTTCTCGGCTAGTCTTTGCAACTTTGGTGTCGAAGATCCATACGAGTTCCACCACACAGCTAGATGAACAACATAATTATATTGTTATATTAATATATTCACATTGAATTTATCCCATAATCATATTCTAATTTTTTCAGTTTAATTTAAAGTTTAAACATAACAATTAACATTATACCTGGTGATACGACATTCCTCATTTTGACTGCGACTTCCATCCCAAAAAGCCCTTCAACTTGCTTGTATTTTGACAACTCCTTATGAATTGTAGTCTCCGTCTGAGGATCAGTAGTCAGCCTCGTAATGGTTTTGTACAACCCCGTAATAACCTCCTCATCATGTTCTATCTCAGGATTAGAATAGAAGAAATGGGGATTCAAGAAATAACCGGCTGCATGCAATTCTTGATGGAGTGGAACGCCACCTATTGTCAATAATTCCAAACACATCTTTATACCTTTCTTCATTATTATCAAATGCTTTTGCTATTTTCTCCTTAGCCCTATCCATTGCCTCGTATATATATCCCATGGCAGGCCTCTTCTCCCCATCCACCAATCGAAGCACCTCCAATAGTGGGCCACCAACTTTCATAGCATAAACAATTGAATTCCAAAATGAAGGCATCATCATGACTCTCAGTGCTTGCTTACCACCTAGTTCCTTTGCAAACTTGCTGTTACTCCAATTTTCAAGTAAACATCATTCTCAAATTTGACTTTTCTTCTGAAAGCTTCTCATAGTCAAGAAAGCGGTGGCAAACCTAGTCTTGGCAGGCCGGACGAGGTCTTTTTGGCTGTGAATTCTCTCATCATGTTCAAGAACAAAGTGCGATTGTAAATATATCCACTAACATTGATTGCCGCTCAAGTGTTCTCTTCAATCGCATTTTGAATATATCCTCGAACATCAAATCCACGCAGCAGTGCCGCACATGGGGTCCAATACAAGTGTGGATATTTCTCCATCAATTTGTTCCTGTAAGAACAAGGAGAGCATCTAGTAATTAATAAACCATTTTAATTAAAAAACATACAATATCTTTGATGAACAAGAGCAATCTAGAAATAAACATGAAAAATATTGTAAGTTAATATGTTAGATTTTCTTAGGCATAAACATTATTTGGCCTTGATCATTAACCACTTGAACAACATTATTCACTGACTTTACGAACAAACTTGTCTAGTAGTTCAAACATTTTCTCTCCCGTGTGAGTAACTAGATGCATCAACGGATTGATAAACATGCGCCCTTAGGGGTATTCACCAAGAAATTAACAAGTGACCTCCCTCTTTTGTCTCTCCACCATCGGCCATTAAAGTACAACCATTCTTCGCCATCTCCTCTTCATTTCGTTTCATAAGCATCTTTGTGTGTTTGATCTCCTCCTTGATAAAGGCTCCCTAACCTCATGGTAACTAGGTGGTTTCATCCAGGACCATATTGTCAATGCTTCAATCATTGGCTTGAAGCTATCATAATTGACCGCATTGAATGCGATTCCGGATCGTACATCCACCTCGCAAATTTTTGTCTTGCATCACCCTTAATTTTTGAACTTGATATACCCGGTGCTTTACCGCCTTGATTCTTGGCTTCTAACTTAAAGAATGCATTCAAGGGACCTAATTGCCGTGGTTTTGGGAACTTGACTTTGACGAGGCGGAAAAGCGATTGTAGTACGCTTTCCATGAGCTGAATCCCCACTTCGATCAGTATCATCTCCATTGTCATAAACATCATCAAAATGAGGAGTGGTCTCCACAAGAGTTTTTTGAGCAAACCTTTCTTCAAAGTGATCTTTCATTTCCTGCTTCACACATTCTGGAACTTTTAAACAATTCTTTACATTTTTATAACCTCCAGCAAGATGTTGTTTATGCCTTGTTTATACCACCCTTTGTAATTGATTTGCAATAGTTGCATATTATTCCATCAGTAACCTTGTTCGGATTTATCATCCTTCCATAGTTCCATCCGATATCTCTTTTCTTTTCATCTTGTGAATTTTCCATTTCTAGAAATCTGAAAATTTAATGGAAAAAAAAAAAATTCTGCCTCAGTGAAATTCTCAGTGAAATAAAAATATATGACTTCAAGTTTCAACTTTCAATCATCAAGTATCAAAGAACAGAGAGAGAGAGAGAAAGAGAGAGAAGACATACCAGAATCAGAGGAGAGGAGAGGCTGCCTCCGGCGAAGTGAGCTGAGCGCCGCCGACGTGAATAGATGCGCGCGGTGAAGCTGGTGGCGCCTTCGGTATGGAAATCAGAGGAGTGTTGAAGCTTCGGTCTCCGCGGCAGTGAAGGTGACGGGTGAAAGAATAGCAGCGGGTGAAAGAAATGTAGGGTTTGACCAAAAAAAAGTTCAAGTAATAGAAACACGTTTTCCCCAAAAACGTGTAAAAAAAAAAAAGGTCAGTACATGAAAATAGCGCCGCTATAAGGCGCTATGTCAAGTAGCGCTATCGCGCCAATAGCGAAAATAGCGGGCGCTACTGTAAAGGCCGTAGCTCATCGCGCCTAATAGCGACTGCCCGCCGCATCGCGCCGCTACTCGCTATAGCGCTCGCTACGAGCGCTATTCACAACTATGGGTAACACCACAAATTGTGGTAGATGGTGTTACTAGGCCATGGATCTCATAGAGTATTCGGATGCCACTTGGTTCGATAAATACTCTCGCTAAGAATGTATGCGAGTTTGGTACATGAAACTTGATCATATGATCGAATGAACACATCCGTCTCATGTGATTCTGGATTATAGTCATCATTGGGGGACGCCTTGATGAATGCCAATCCATAAAGAGTACTCTATGAACAAAGCCGGTACATGAGGACGTGGAATGTGAGTTTAATCCAACCATACTTCGTTGAAAATCTACAACGTTGTAGCCTTAGCCTAAAATGGAAATATATGCGACTCCAATACGAACAAAGTGATAGCCCTTTGTTGAAGTGGTGCCGACACTCCAAAGATAAGATATATCCGTATACTTTGTCAAAGCGAGTGAGAGAAGGAGTTAAACTCACCTCATGGCGCGAGGTTTCTCATGAACGCACTGGAATCGACTACGATGACACGAAACTTAGTTGTGCTATCGTAATAGATGTTATAGCATCCACTATCTTTTCAGTTAGATAGTTTCCCAAAAACTGACGTGCAGCTTGTGGTTAAATCTTATCTTAGTGATGAAAAGATCTCGTAGTGGATCAGACTCAAATCAAGTGGCTCCTGACCACGGAGCGCGTCGACAAGTGATTGTCGGGAACGCATACTAAGTATATACTTGATTTGGAAGAGATGAATTTTTTGCGTGTAAAACTAAGGGTTTATAGTGATGTACTCTCGTGAGACTAAGAGATTCCACTAAATCCAAAGTTAAGAATGAAAGGATCGTGGGGACACTTGATGATGCGTATTCATCAATCGGTTTAAGGCAATCTAAGGGATGGTTTCCCTAAGAGACGATAAAGTAATGCCTATATGATTCCCGATGATTAGTCGAAGTCATCATAAGACTTGGCTCACCTAAGTGATGATGCAGTCTTAAGAGAAAAGTATGATATTATGTACTCATGTTTGACTAATGTACTCATTCGTAATAATCCGATAAAGCCACTGTGATGATGGCCTAGAATGCGCTCACGCAATGTCTGTGATTGACAAGAAGCTTGAAGCTCGCTCTATCTCGATAAAAAGGACACTTGAAATCGATACAGAATACGCCGAGAATGTGTTGGTCTATCTCCCATATGACCTACAGGGCAGCTCACTTGCTGGAAAATGGTGAAATTGGTACCATTGGAAAGGTTTGTGTCTACTTTTCAAAGAAACCAACCATTTGATCACATCCATCATGTTGAGTGACATATGACTATTGTTTCAAAGTAGGACATGATATGTCCGGTAATTTGCTGAGTCAACTTCAATAGAGCTTTGTGATCTGCTCAGGTCGATCTAGGTTACGTACTGTATGTGAATGAAAAGCTATGGGTGTCTAGTTTTCATAAGTTCTTACAGTTTCGTTGATACCTATTGAATCGAAGAAGTTATGACTGATTTGGTGCATGGAGGTCAAGACTTTGGAAAACTTGATAAGTCTTTAACGACTCTGCACTTGGGATATGTCGCGCTCTTTTTGTCCTTAGACCAAGGTTTGTTTTTTCCCATTGGGTTTTCACTTGGTAAGGTTTTTAACGAGGCGACCTATGAGAACATCCATACAATGATGCGTTGTACTTACATTGACTTAGACCAAGAGGTATTTTTCCCACTGGGTTTTTCCTTGATATAGTTGTGAGGGCAACTTGGCATCTGACTCCTATGATTTGAGGTACTCATCAGGGGGAGTAGTTATGTATACATCAGGGGGAGTATAGATGACATGTTATGTTGGTGCGTTGCAATCTTTTCCTCATCAAGCCTTTATTTTTCCCATGGGGTTTTGTTTTGGCTTGGAATAGGTTTTTACGAAGGCAACATCTTCTGCACCATTGTTGTATTAGTGCTCGACATAGGAGGAGTGTTCCGGGAATTATTATTCCCGTGATGTGTCTTACCTAATACTGGTTGTAGATACATAGATGGAAGGTTCTAGATCCTTCTAGAGGTAGTAGGATCCTATTAGATGTCTTACCTTATCTAGGAATCCTATGTATGGAAGGACTCTCATTGTAATGCCTATATAAAGGCCCCTCTATCAGTGTTATGAATACAATTGATTGACTCGTATTTACAGTCTTCTACTTTCTCCTGAAACAGTATTATTATTTTTTGAGTTCATTTTCAAATTTTTCGATACATTTTTTAGTATTTCAATTTTTCTTGTTTTTTTAGAGTTTATTTTTTCAATATTTTAACTTTTTAGGGTTCATTTTCAATTTTTAGGGTTTATTTTTAGTATTTTCAGTTTTTAAGATTTTTTTATTTTTTTAGATTTTCAGTTTCTGGAGTTCATGTATCATCATGCACCCGGTCCACGATGTCACAATCCCTTAGAAAAGGGAGCAAGAAGGGTCCATGCCAAGAGGCCCATTACAATGGGTAGAGCCCATTTCCCTACATGTTACTTTTCATATCTTCCCAAGAGATCGTGAACAAGGTCTCTATGGGCCTGTTTACTTTTTTTCCATTAAGTTCTGAATGGATTAAGCTGTCTGAGTGAATTAATCTGTCTGATTTGGAAAAATATCTTGTTGTTTCTTTCTTTTCTGAATGAATTATCTGAATGACAGAAATGACCATTTTACTCCTCAATATGAATTAAGTCATTTTTGATCAAATGTTCTTTATTTTTTAAGTTGAATGGTATTCACTACTACAGAAAAGACATTTAACATCGCCCGTTTAAAATCGATTCTGAAAAAATCGATGTTAAAAATAAAAAAAATTATTTAACATGATTCTAATAAAAATTGATGTTAAAAAAATCTTCGATTTTCAGTTTTATTATATAATACAACATAATTAGACAATATTTTAATTTAAAAAAAATCTTCGATTTTCAGTTTTATTCTAATACCAAATTGAATATATATAATATAACTTAATATATAATATAACATAATATATATTTTAATTTATATTATAATATATATTCATAAATCATATTATAATTTTCAGTTATATTTAAATAATTAAACAATATTTTATAAATATATTAAGTTATATTTTAATATCATCATCATCAACAGCACCTTAATCCCAACTATGTTGGGATCGGTGGCATGAAGATTATAGTGTCGTTTAATTGTCTAAAATTAGTTAACACCATAACTCATGCAAATAACAAAGTGGCAAAGTTTTACGCCGGATGCCCTTCCTGTCGCAACCTTCATATGAAGGAGAAATAGAACGAAATTCCAAAACCGTCAACATCATAGGTTTTTCCATTTATATGGAAAATATCATGAGACGGCGATGAGTTTGAAATAATTGCTATTGTCATGTCACAATACGTGATTGATATTGTAAAATCAACACATACATCATGGAACATGACTCATCAAGTTATATTTTAATATATATAGTTATATTAATTTTTTATCAAAAAATAGTTTATATTTTATGACTTTTAAATATATAGTATTAATATATATTTTAAATTTATACTATATGTACTCAATTATAATTAAGATTATATGATAATTTATATTATATATACTCAATTCTTTTATTATTAGAGAGGGTAATTTTGGTATATTGGGGAAGTATTTCTGTCTTAATGATAAGGACACCTCAAAAGTTGCTTAATGAAACATTAAGTTAAAATTAAACAGCAAGATATAGCTGACCGATTAAGCTGATTAAGCATTAAGCTGATTAAGTAAAAAGTAAACAAGCCCTATGTCTTGGATGGACCCCCCCCCCCCCCGGGTTTAAATGATTTCTTACGTTGTGATAGTTTGGGAGTGGCTTGGCCACGAATTTGTATGTATTAATTAAGTACCATAGAGCTGTGCTCTACCTAGCATTCCAAAAAAAGCGAAAGTCGTAACAGAAAAGAATACATATGAAGGAAGTACTTTAAAAAAAACGTAACTGAATGAGAGGTCAATATTCACATACCAGACCTACGTGAAAATATTACAGGCAACCCCATAAAGTTGCAGAATATATGAGCAACGAGTGGAGCAGTGAGATGCCCTGCAATGAACACACGTTATGCAGCATCAACATACGCAACTAAAATCACAATTAAAAGAAGCCGAGAAAATAAAAATCCTGCATCCAAGTCGACTCTACAAGAAGCATTACCCACCGGTACGAACAAGAAGAAATGACGCATATGCCCCAAATATGACAGTGTATCCCAGCTGGAAACCTGAAGGAACAAATGAAAGATGCATGGATACATTTATAACAATAAAATCCATCTTCATGAATGAAAACTCAAACTTCAAACAGCACTATCCCCCAACTATTTGCCACATACTGACTGGAGCAGCAATGCATCACTCCATTTAACCATCTTAACAAATTTAGATGACTAGAAGCTATCAAAGGAAAGAGGAAGTCAATATACCTACAACTTGACAAGCTTTGAGCAAGCTGCATTTTTTCTGGACACACAACTCCAGCAAGTGGTTCAAATGAGCTGCAACAAAACAAAGGAAGTGTTTCTATCTGGATTAAGCTTTAAGAAAACCGAGCAATATCGGAAAAAAGACAAGCAGTGTGTAGACAACTTTTCTGTTTCTGTTGTTGTTCGGTTGATTTGGGGCATGGGTGGGCGGATGGGGGGGGGGGGGGAGGGGGTTAGGAAGAGAATTACAGTCTGAAACTCCAATAAGATAAAAGGGTACAAGTCCAAGCTTATGGGTATACCAATAGCCTCTATGATGGTAAAATAAAGATGTCGGAAATTCTACTATTTAGTTTCAGTTGCATACATTCAAACGTGAAACAACACCCCTACTTACCTAAACTGAAAAATACTGGACAAAGAAATATGAGTCTATATGTACTGAATCCTCCACACAATAGCAGGGGAATCATACAAGCTCTGAATACCAACTCCTCCGTAACTGGGGCCTGTTGAGAAAAATGAGAAAATCAAGTCATATAATGTAAAGTTTTTTACCTGGGATACAACCAGAATTGAGAAATCAGTAAAAAAACTCAAAGAATGCCTAAAACAATAGAGTTAAGAGATATATGTAGTAGGCTTCCGTTCAGTATGTTCAAGTGACAGCTAAGTTCAACACATATTAAATGAGGCATATATCTCAACTGCACATTGACATTGCTGATTTAACCTAAGAGAATAGAAAGGCTCGAGATAATCGAGAGAAACATATGAAAGTAGATATATATAACCCACGTAGGATAATGGTAGAATAGAGCAAGGTTCTAAAAAACGCTAGGCGCTAGGCGTTCGGATTGCTAACGCCTAGCGCCCAGAGGATTAATCGGGGATTAGTCGGGGATTAATCGGATTAGGCGGATTTATTTATTATTATTATAATAATTATTTTTATATATAAAAATTATATATATGTAAAGAATAAAAAACATCTAATATTTAAATATTTAAACAAACATATAATCGACCATATATTAAATTGTTAAACATTGACATAAGCATAACATAGTCCATAGTATCTCAATTCAGGAATTTATAGTACCGCTAATATAAAAAAATAAAGAAAAAATGTTTACCCGCCTAGGCGCCCGCCCAGCTGCCTAGGCGCCCGCCCAGCTGCCTGGGCGCCCGCCCAGCTGCCTGGGCGCCCGCCCAGCTTGTCATCCTAGGCGCCCGCCCAGCCGCCTAGGCGGCCGATTAATCACCCGAACGCCCAGGACAAACGCCCAGGGCATAATCGGAGCGCCCGGGGGCCGCCTAGCGCCTAGGCGGCCGCCCAGGCCAATTTTTAGAACATTGGAATAGAGAGAAGGTAAAAAAAATAATATTATCTTGAATAAGGGCAGAGAAAGTACTAACCACGACATAGTTACGCCAGGACGAGAGCGAGAAAGTTGATGAAACTACCCAATCAATGATCTTCAGGAAAATGCTCTTGATATATACCACCAACAGATTTCCACCATAGCTCACATGTTCATTCCTTGCTTCGAGCATCGACAAAAATCTCAGAGTAAAGGACCCAGTGTACGTGAAGGAAGTCAATAAAAGAGGAATGACCAAAGCTTGCCACTGTTAATACAGAAAATTGCATTCAGCAATCAGTCACTCTTTTCAATCTGCAAACCATAAAAAATATAAATAGACAATAACACGTCCAAATACATTGGCCTGTCTTAAAAGCAACTGTTGTTTTCGTATAGAGTACTCACGATGTGATCCAGTCTGATGCCATAAACACCAAGCAATATCGATGCATTCCACCGTCTTATCTAGTACAAAACAGGGAAAGAAGTAATAAGACAACATCTCAACGGAACTTTGATATCAATAGCTCTGACAAATTTATTAATAACCAAGAAGTGGGTGGGTTATAAGCTGGATTCTGACTAATCGGGACAATGAGCAGTAGTTATATTCATGCCCTATGTCAACTAAATACTACTGCTAGTGCCATAGCATTAACCAGTACTTTTAGTTGCGTTGCACAGGCACGTAGTGTTTTTGTCCAGAATTGTGTATCGTAAAATAGCGTAGCGCACAGCTAGGTAACTTGAACATGCCATTATTAGTTATAAAAATAAAAAATATCCTAATGTAAAAAAAAATAGATAAATAACTACAGTCAATAGTTACGAAACCATTTCATGGCTATTGGCTTTACCAAAAAAATGAAGAAAACTTGAATTCCTAAAATAGTACGTAGTAGCAAACTAAAATAAGTAACAATCCTAAAACACTTAAAGATGCTAATATTCAAAGTAGGCGGTCGAATCCAACTCTACGTCACTATCAAATCATCGAGAGTTTCTATGTGGGTAAAGTTTGCACTATCAAAAATTTGTGGGGCTACGCCACTACGTTTTTCGATCTCCTTGCCTCGGCCTAATATATAACCATACATAAGGGAATGCAACAACCAGATAAGTGAGGCCATTTGACAATTAAAAAGGTGACTCGCTGTGAGTTCTTATTTTCGCTGCGAGAGAAGGGGAGATGCGATTTGCTTTTCTTTTTTATTATTTAGCCGACTCCAAAGCATTTTGGGACTAAGGCTCTGATGTTGTTGGTTGTTTTATTATTTTGGCTGCTTTCATTCTGCTGTTCACCTCTTCTCTTTTTGGCTGCTTTCGTTCAATAATAGATCCGTGAGTTCTTATTTTCGCTGCGAGGGAGGAGAGGCGATTTATTTCTTTTTTTGGATGCTTCCGTTCCGCAGGTCTTTGTTTTGTCTGCTATCCTTCAATAATAGATCTGCCTGGCGTTAAAAAAATCGCTTATTTTGATAATTAGGAATTAGAAAAAAAAATACCCAAATTACCTGCACCTTATTTAATTAGCACAAATCATGTGCGCAATGGTATGCATTGCCTGCCATGTCATCAAGTGACGCATGCAAAATGAAACAAAGAGCGACTGGAACCGCGTTAGGTCGTGTTGTTAGGCATATAAGCTAGGGAACCCTAACTTAACCTAAGACCATGGTGAAAGGTTAAGGATTGACACCCACTTATATACCCTCCCACACTTTCATGTGGAACCGGTGTGAGATATCGTAACAATCCATCGCCCTTATAAACCGGACGTCGCACACTCCAGGTGGCATCCCATACCAAGGCCAGCTTCCCAGGTGGCAACCCCCTTAGGCCCATATCCGGGGTGGCAACCCCTGGGCCCACCACCGGGAAGCCCCTTTCCACAGCCATCCGAACCCGGCAGGTCGGGCCAAACTGTTAGGCATATAAGCTAGAGAGCCCTAACTTAAGAAAAAATCATGATCAAAGGTTAAGGATTGTCTTCCACTTATATACCCTTCCACACTTCCATGTGGAATCGACGTGGGATATTTTAACACGCGTTTTCAGATTCTTTTTGCACCAAAGCGCGCAAATTCGCACTATTAAAAATACTGGTACCGACTCAACAATGGATAATGGAAGTGTCACCATAACTGAAAAATTAGGATAGAATAATGACTAATAGAGATGTGTACTGGAGAAGTTTGAAAATCCCAGAACAAGCAAAAAAAGAGGAAACACAAGTATGTTGCATCAAGTGTACTACACAAAAGATAATTTCTTCAGTACCAGGATTCTTAACAGCACATATGCCAGGAATGTCTAGGATCATCTATTTTTCTTTGAAATTTTAGCTAACACATTCTACAATGTTTTTTTATATAATACAGTTATGCAGGCCAATCTTTGCAGACATATCAGGCTAAAATAGTTGTTGCTGCTTGTTACAGCATTGAAATCACTACCTAAAACGCAATCACAACTTTATTAAATCATCATTCACTTAGTTTTAGATTTTGATTGTTCAGGTCCAATTGAGCAAAACATAGATGCCTCCCCCCGCCGGCGAAAAAACATCAGAAAAGAATAACTAACTAATTAAAACAAACATGTCTCCATTCAATAAAAAACACCGATCTTGCATTCGTTTATTGGGCCACTTCTCTTACAAAGAAATATGTATCATTCAACCAATATCCTCCTTCCGAAATGGTTTTCAATGTTGATGATTTTACTCCTTATACTTCCTGAAAAGACGACGAAGTACACATTCGGAAAGAGTTCTGGGTTCAGGGATGTATGTTTTCATGATAACGCGTACACTTCTATCAAAATATTTTTGGGCGGTCATTAAAAAAAGAATCATTATATGTCACAACTCATAACCAAATTACCAATGGTGGTTCGTGGTTCCGGAATTCTGTGTTATTGTATTTGGGGAATGGGGACTACACTTCATGTACGTTCTTAAGTTATATTGAGCAAACATATATTTGGCCTCGACAAACTATATCTGAATGGTAGCAAGACAAGTCCGCGCTCCACAGGTTCGCCTCCTTTTCAAACTATCAAAGCAACTTGAATTATAGTTGCACAATTTAAAGTCATATTGGAGCTACTTTACATTAAATGACAGCATTGGAAGTGTATAGTTCACAAGCTGGCAACCGATAATATACTATATTTCAAAACTTCAGGAAGCAGTATAAGTACTTCTTCAAAAAATTACAACAGTAACTTAAACTGTCACATTTCTATGAACTTCATTTCCATAGAATCCGTTCAGTTCTACACATACAGATGAACATGGGAAAAGAAAAGCCATATCTCAGCAACTCAGCAAGCTTACAGAAACTAATTAGAGGTATTTAAAAACACCAGCTCTACTCAAAGGCACGCACCAAAAAGCAGAAATTGTAGAAGGAATATCGAAATGTGTGAAAACTCAAGGGCACGGGAAATGAACTTACGGGTAGGATGAGGAAGCAGATAACGAGGGAGACGATGGAAGATATAGCGGCGCACAGGAAGCGGCGTATCATAAAGGATTTAAAGGAATTCGGCGGGGGTAAACGAAGAATCAGCGTAGGAGAATATAAAATTGCAACATAAAACACAGCCATGGCCGTGCACGCTGCCACCGCCGAAGACTTCGTCAGACCACCGCCGTCTTCTTGCTGCTCCATCGGCGTCGGGACTACTGTAATCAATCGGTAATACTCAATTAGAGGTATATTCGTCGCTCGCCACCACTGGGTATGTGGACTTGCAGAGCATAGAGCGAATTGGTCTCAGACTCTCAGATATTGTGCTTGGCTCCTTGAACTTTTGTGTGGTATTAAGCGAGGATGATGAAGCTTTTTATTTGGATCCATTTTTACGAAAGTACACTCACAGGATCAATATAGTAAAAATGTTCGTAACATTTTTTTTTTTTGATACCGAGATTCCAAGCCTACTGTGCTAGTCTTGGGATAACGATCACTCTACTGATCGCTACCCAGGTTAAATCGCGAGATGTGTATCGGCTCTCGGAGTTAAATATCCTCAACTCTGCCATGCGAGTCGTCACAGTGATTGCTCAATGCCACTGCAAATCCGGCATGAGTTCCCGAGATCTGATGCACACAGCGCCAGCTCAATATTTAATTGTTCACCAACAGACTTTGGCTACCTCCAACTAAATTGAAGGTCAGGTGGCCAACTGCGCCAAGACAGTTGATTGTTCGTAACATTTTTTCGTAGGTTGAATAATTGTTCAATAAAAATTTTCGAACATTTCTCATTTTTCCGAAAAAAATCCATACAATAGCAAAATTATCAAAAATATGATCAAATAAAAATATTCGGAAAACAAAAATAAAAAAACATTAGAAGTTCAAAAATTTAAATGGAACATTTATCAAATGTTCGGAAAAGAATTATGAACAAATTTTCGCCCCTAATTAAGATGGGTGTACTTTCATAAAAGTGAGGTCCAAACAACCTCCTACAATATCAGTAACCGTAAAAAGCCCAATAGTTTGTAAGAAAAATACATCTAGGATCTTTCCTATATAGTCAAAATCTTTCCTATACACTCCATCTGTGATCTGTCCCTTATATGTTTATTTATCATTTTTATTTGTTCAGAAATATACATTTTTCGTTCTTAAAAAACTACCCACCACCAACCATTACATTTTAACCTCACTTTATCAAATTGTTTTCTACTCATCGACATACTTGTCTAACATTTATTGGAACTCATGTCCAAAAAATATTAGCATACTTATAAAAAAACAGAGGGAGTATCATTTTATAGCGTGTTGATCGTCAATTTTTATTATATATATTAGTGTCGTGTATCGTTCAGAATATTGTTGTAGATGCCGTAGAAAATGACGAATGATGTAATACCGAGGTAAGAGTTGGACTCTCTCTCCGTAAGACGAAATTGTCTCACACAGTACACACGGCTCAACGACAAACGTCCCCAAGATACAACGGTTTTCTATGAACTCGATATCTTGTACTTGGAATCGAATTCCGGGCGAACTACTGAATACTCGGGACTTGTAGTATGAATTCTAGGCTAGTATGAGTGTGTTAATTATCTAGATTAATTAACACGTGTCATCTATCTGACATGTCATTGCCCTGTGTCATACTAGTCACCCTCCACGTCATCCGAGCCACTATCTCAGTTGTCAAAACGAAAGGCTCCTCATAGTTCCTCGCTCCGAGGCGTTCGAGCGAAGTGCAAAATGCGCCTACGAAGCGCCCGTTGCGACAAGTGCGACGTGCACGTGCACGTGCTCGGACTCGGAAGGTGCTTTGCACCTTCCTCCTAGGATTCGAATTTTAGCCTTAGAAATTAATTAAAGCCAACTAGGGTGCACCATAATGGAGCACACTTGATTGCTCCTTTATGGTGGAAAGTCCTTTATAAATAGCTCAACTTTTCCTTGTTTTTTCAATGTGGGATGGGATTCCACACCACATTCCCAACTATTAAATGGCTTAACTTTGTGCATTAATTACTCATTCATTTCATAATGAAATTGAACAGGTAAATACACTAAATTAATTTACACAAAATGTAGATTCGAAATATACCATTTAATGTCATTAATTACCATAATTAATTATGGTATTAATTAAGCTATTTTTCCAATAATCCCTCACATGAACGATAATTAATGCAAATGCAATATGCACTAAGTCCCGACGACCTATTATTGCTTCAAGATAGGTAGTAGTTAGCCTTGAACCTTTCTTAGTGTAATGTTATCGGATTTACTCATTGCTCGGTGAACGTGATGTCTTGCACCGGTCAACTTTTATGTAAACCAAGACAACAACATATACACAATAATAGTTTCGTTCTCACGTTGTGTCCATTTTGGCCTTGGACCATTTCTTGGATTCATAAGTGTTAATAATTTTATGAAGCGGCCTTACTTCTTCACTTATGTATGTGATCTCCTATAAAGAGTATCCTGCCATACTCCACCTATAAAAGGCTATAGGAATCATTAAAAGCTTTAAAAAGCTTACCCTTTACCACAAACTGCAGGCTTGCACTTGAGCAGCTACGAGAATGGATTTTCAAGTACTTAACTTGAACTTTCACAACTTAGTTGTCTCATTGAACCAAGTTCTTGGGATCTCCAATCATCTTGGTTGAGTTACCATTATGACAATTCTCAACGTGTGGATTTCAATCCCATTCCCCTTGCTGCATTATACAATTGATCACGGTTAATACCTTTCGTAAACGGATCCTTTATATTGTCTTTTGACTTTACATAGTCAATACACATTATTCCTGTAGTGATCAATTATCTAATGGTATTGTGTCTTCGACGAATATGTCGAGACTTACCATTATATATACTGTTCTTTGCCCTCCCTATGGCTGCCATTAGGGGTGGACTCGGTTCCATTCGGTTCGGTTTTTGACCGAAACCGAGAATCGAACTAAATATTCAGTTTCGGTTTGGTTCGGTTCTTTTTGAAGTTCGGTTCGGTTAAGTTCGATTTTATAAATATTCGGTTCGGTTTCGATTTGGTTTGATATTTTTTCGGTTCTTCACAATATAAATTCAAATATTATATGCAATAGAATAAGTTATATAAAACAACAACCCAACAAGAGTTATATATATGTTCAAGATAAAAGCTAGAGTTGCATAACAATTTCCAAATATCTCAAAATATATAATAATCGTAAATCAGAGTAGCTCATTCTCTCAACCTAAATTAATTGAATCACAAATTACGTGAGCATATTATCGGTCCTCCTTAGACCCATGAGGGTCTTACAAAAGGAAAACGAATTATACTAAAATTCGAAACACACTAAAATCACAAAAATAAGGTCATTTTAGTATGTTGAAATTTGACTTTGGTCCATTTCGGTCCGGTTCGGTTCTGCCCGACCCTGAACCGAGAACCGAACCAAATTAGTTCGGTTCGGTTCTGTTTTTTTGTTTTTCGGTTCGGTCTTCTTCGATTTCGATTTTTCAGTTCTTTTTTCGGGTTTTTTCGGTTCGGTTTTTGATTTTCGGTTCGGAAATACCACCCCTAGCTGCCATGCTATCACAATGTATCATAACGGGAGGCAAAGGTTTTTCCCAATAGGGAATATCTTCTAAGAAGTTTCTTAACCATTCGGCTTCTTCGTCGGCTTTGTCTAAAGCAATAAACTCCGATTCCATTGTAGATCGGGCTATGCACGTTTGTTTAGAAGATTTCTATGATATTGATCCTCCACCAATGGTAAATACATAACCGCTTGTGGATTTAGAGTCTTTAGTATCGGATATCCAATTGGCATCACAATATCCTTCCAAAATAGCTGGATATCTCGAATAGTGTATACCATGATTGACGGTGTGTTTTAAGTATCTCAACACTCTTGTCAATGCGGTCCAATGATCCTTTCCGGGGTTACTCGTAAACCGACTCAATTTACTAATAGAATATGCTATGTCTGGCCTTGTACAATTTGCTAAGTACATTAGGCTTCTAATTATCCTAGCATATTCTGTTTGTGATATGGGTTCTCCTCGATTTTTGGCTAAGTGTAAACTTAAGTCAACAGGTGTCTTAGTCGGAGGTAGATCGCATGCCTTGAATTTCTTAAGCACGTTCTCAACATAGTCAGATTTTGATAAGACTATTCCATCGGGTGTTCTGGAGATCTTGATTCCTAGAATCACATCGGCTAATCCCATATCCTTCATGTCGAAGTTCTTCTTTAACATTTCCTTAGTGCCTATGATGATTTTATTATTGCAATCCATAATTAGCATATCATCAACGTATAGACACACAATGACAAAATTATCAGATGTACCTTTGATGTACACACATTTATCACATTCGTTGATTTTGAAACCATTTGACATCATTACTTGGTCAAATTTCTCATGCCATTGTTTGGGTGCTTGCTTAAGTCCATATAAAAACTTAACAAGTTTACAAACTTTGTTTTCTTGGCCGGGAACCACGAACCCTTCGGGTTGTTCCATATAAATTTCATCTTCTAAATCTCCATTTAGAAAGGCCGTTTTTACATCCATTTGGTATATCTCAAGATTGTATAATGCTGCTATTGCAAGTAGCGTTCTAATGGATGTAATTCGAGTAACTGGTGAGTATGTATCAAAGTAATCATACCCTTCATTTTATTTGTATCCTTTGGCTACCAAACGTGCTTTGTATTTGTCAATAGATTTATCGCCTTTGTATTTCTTCTTGAGAATCCACTTGCAACCTAAAGGTTTATTTCCCGAAGGAAGATCAACAATATGCCAACTGTGATTGTTCAAGATTGACTCGATTTCACTATTAATAGCTTCTTGCCATAGATCGGCATCGGAACCAGACAATGCTTCCTTGATTGTATTCGGTTCGTCTTCTTAAAGAGTAGACTACAAAATCCGGACCAAAGGTTTTTGCAGTTTTTATTCTTTTTCTTCGCTTTGGTTGCGGTGTTGGTCCATTACTATTTGGCGAGATTTCATCATAAGTCCTCTTTTTCGAACTTATGTCATTCTTTTCTTTCTTAGGGAATATAGTTTCAAAAAATATGGCATTTCTTGATTCTATGATCATTCCCTCATTTATATCGGGTACTTACGATTTGTATACTAAAAATCGGTACGCACTACTATTATTTGTATATCCTATGGAAATGCAATCAACCGTTTTTGGTCCAATTTTTACTTGCTTGGGTTTCGGTACTTCAACTTTTGCTAAGCACCCCTACACTTTTAAGTATTTATAAGACGGCTTCCTTCCTTTCCATAATTCATATGGAGTTTTATCTTACTTCTTTTTGGGTAATTTATTCAAAATTTTATTAGCCGAAAGAATAGCTTCTCCCCACATGTTAAGTGATAGGCCCAGGCTTATCAACATAGCATTTATCATTTCCTTCAATGTTCTGTTCTTTTGTTTTGCAACACCATTCGATTGGAGTGCATAAGGTGCAGTCGTTTGGTGAATAATGCCATTTTCACGACAATATTCTTCAAAAGGTGCAATATATTCACCACCTCGATCACTTCGAATCATTTTGATTTTGGTGTTGAGTTGATTTTTAACTTCTGTTTTGTATGTTTTGAAAGCTTCGAATGCTTCGTCTTTGCTTCTCAAAAGATACACATAACAAAATCTTGTGCAATCGTCTATAAAAGTTATAAAATAATTCTTTTCACCTCTTGTTTGCACAAGTTTTAAATCGCATAGATCGGTGTGAATCAATTCAAGAGGTTTTGTCGATCTTTCCACTGAATGAAAAGGAGATTTTGTCATTTTCACTTCAACACAGATTTCACGCCTTTTGTGTCGATCGAAAGTCATTTTTGGCAATAAATCTAAATTTACTAAACGACGTAGTATATTTAGATTTGCATGTCCTAATCTATCATGCCATAAATTAGGAGACTCAACCAAATAAACAACTTTATCGTTTATTTCAATATCACCACGTACATTGATAGCATTAAGTTTGAAAAGGTCGTTATCTATGTAGCCTTTTCTGATAAAGTGACCATTCTTGGTTATTACAACTTTATCTGCTTCAAACACTAGCCTAAATCCGGCTTTGCTCAATGCTGATCCAGACACAAGATTCTTACGGATGTCCGGAACATGTAGCACATTCTTGAGCGTCATTTTCAATCCCGACATCATCTTGAGTATAACCTCTCCAGTTCCGACAACATTTGAGGCAGCGGAGTTTTCCATGTACAACTTTCTTTCCTTGGTGACGGGCTCGTAGGAGGAGAACATGGCTTTATCGGTACAAATGTGTTTGGTAGCACTGGTGTCCACCCACCATCCGACTGGAATACCGACCATGTTGACTTCATCTACAACTGCACATATATCAACACTGTACAAATCGACGGGCACATACTTATTTTCGATAATATTTGCTTGATCTCTCTTCTTGTTGGTTTGCGGCAATTTTTCGCCATATGCCCGAATTTACCGCAGTTGTAGCATTCTCCTTTGATCTTCTTTTGATTCTTCGAGTCTTGCCTTTTCCCGTTAAATTTCCGCTTTTTGTTGTGGCTTGACTCGACGAGATTTGCTTTTGCCTCCATAGATGACTTGTCAGGGCCGGTCCTGTGCTTCGCAAGGCCCTAGGCGAAAGTAAAAAAATTGGGCCCTTAAGAAGCAAGAAATAAATAAATATAAAAACATAATAGAAAATACAATAATGATTAGTTAGAATAGAGAAAGAGTTTCATACCTTATCTAAATACAACATGTCAAGCAGTTTTAGATGCAAAAGTAATCAACTTCAACTTCGAGAAAGATATTTCAGCCGATGCAACCGTAACCGGTATGGTTAACAAGATCTTGTACGAAATATAAGTATTTAGGAAGCAATTCACCCTCTTTAAATAACCGCAGAACATCTATTGACTTTTCATTTGAAAAATACTACTGCAAGCATAACAATTAAATAAAAGTAAAGAACTAATATTTCTTTCGATATAGCGGCCAAAAATTTAAAATTAAAGCAACAATCAAATAAAGGCTAAAGCTTCTCATTTAAATAACAAAAGTCCTAGTTCAATCTCAGAATATGCTAAATGGTTACTCCAATTATGAGCTAATCACATTAGCAAATTAATTAATCAACAAAGAACAGAACAGAAGTAACAAAAATAAAGTCAATTCCTAAGAGAATAGAAGTAACAAAAATTAGACAATAAATGAGACAATCAATTCCTAACAGAACATGAGCAACAAAAATTAAAATCATTCTATGTCTATGTGAACAATAAATAAGTACAAACTCACTAGAAAATTTCCTTAAACTTATCGTCACCTCTTGAGAAAGATCTCACTTTAGAAAACTTTGTTCTGTACTCTAAGCGTTCACTTCGATTGAATTTTTGGGGCGAACGCCGAACGGCAGCAGCCCGCGGAGTCGTTTTTGTTTTTGAAAGATCTTGTGTTTTTTTTTTTACATTCTCTCTCCCATAAGATTAGCATTAATAGTTAAAAAAGAATGGGCCCCTAAAATTTCTGGGCCCTAGGCTTGGACCTCTTGGGCCTATGCTCAAGTCCGACCCTGTGACTTGTTCATCTTGACATCGGTCTTCCGATTGTCTTCTTCGATCCTCAGTCGCACAATAAGATATTCAGGCCCATTTCCTTGCACTTGTGCTTGAGGTAGTTTTTGAAATCCTTCCACATCGGGGGCAACTTCTCGATTATGGCAGCAACTTGAGACAGACTCATTCCTTCTGCCAAAATGTCGTGCAGGATCAACTGCATTTCCTGCACTTGCTTAAGAACAGTTTTGTTGTCCACCATCTTGAAGTTGAGAAAACGACCCACGATGAACTTCTTCAAACCGGCATCTTCTGTTTTATATTATGTCTCCAATGAGTCCCACAACTCTTTGGACGTTTTCATTGTGAAATAAATACTGTAAAGTGTATCATCCAACCTATTCAGAATATAGTTTCGACATAAGAAGTCGTTGTGATGCCATGCATCCAATGCCATGCGTGTTGGAGCAATTTCGGTATTATGCCGTTGTGCGGAAGCATAAATATAAAGTGCAGAAAATAAATCGACACATGGATTTATAAAGGTGCGGACAAACGTGCCTACGTCCTCTCTCGTTATCTTCTATAGGCTTAAGATATAAACCTCTGCACCTCTCTTCTATCAGTCGAGGTATTACCGTTACAAGCTCGTCTTCTATCGGTCCGAGTAAACCGTTCAATCTCTCTTCTATCGGTCGAGATATTACCGTGTATACTTGTCTTTTTGTCGGTCCAAGTTAAACCGTTTTCCTTTTCTATTGGACAAGGAATCAACCACTCTAGCTTTCTATCGATACTAGATAAACCTCACTAAGATAGCGATTGCAATTCTAACAATGTCGGATCCTTGATCCTAATAACACTGAATCCAATTGTATCTTTTCTTTGACCTCTCGTGTATGTGTTGAATGTATAAACACTCAAACTAGCAATATAAACTCAATATCACAACAACAATATAATGAATATGAATATCAAATCAATGTATTGATTGCTTGAAGTTGTTGTATGGTTTGATACCAATGATGTGGTATTTATAGCCTTCTTCATCAAACTAGCCGTTACTGCCAGTTGACTTGCTAGCGTGCGCTAGCTCTTCTTCTTAGCGTGCGCTATCGTGCATTGTTGCGTGTAGCGTACGTTATGTACTGCATGTAGTGTACGTTAACGTCTTGTAATTCCAGTCCAGTAGTTATTGTCTCTCTTTGTTAGCGTGCGTTAATCATTCCTTGTAGCGTGCGCTAACAACACATCATTGCATGCATCATATATATGTTTATACTTTTTGACTTTGCATCAGAATCTTCCCAACTGATTGATTGACTTGAATTCAAAATACTATTTAGCGTGCGCTAAATATCATCAGTAGCGTGTGTTGTTACCCAAAATATTATATGTAATGGTTTGCTGGATATGGCTTCGGGTGAGTAACAAACAAAATGCGAGAGCACGTACGAAGGAATGTAAATAACACAATATTTGCCGGGGTTGTTAGTCCCGGGCTTGAATGCTCTCGCGAGATATTATTAATACGGATGATGCTTTAGAGTACGAGTATTAATGTTAGAGTACAATTACAATGAGTGTAATGCCCCTAGTTATCTAGCTCTTGAGTGTTGTTGGCTGCCGGAAGAACCAGAGTTAAAGCTCTGTGTGTTCTTGTTACAAAGATGAAGTGTTCTCTGTATTGTTTTCTGAATGTAATCGTCGTGTCTTTTCCAATGCTGGAGGTCTCCTATTTATAGAAGTGGAGGTTGTTGGGATGTCTCTGTCCCACACGGGCGATCGCCGTTCCTGCATTAAATTAAGCGAGCGATCGTCTCAGCACATGGGACTGTTTCCTTAAAGTCCGCAGCTGCTGCTGGTAGCCAAATGCGCGAACCAATGAGGAGGCGACATGTGCCTCACGTCGCAGTCTTGGAAGGTCCCACCTAGTACCTTTCGGCGGGTCTGTCGATAGGTGAGGCTGTCCTTGTCACCGACAACCACTGATGGGCTGGAGTCAAGCCTGTTCTTGCGGCTCCTATTGCGGATCTGCACGTGGGCCTTCATCCCGAAGTTCGGTCTTCGCAAACTTTGATGGATGTTGGTTTTACACGTGGCATAGGACGGTTGTCCTCGGTCGGGTACTAGAGGCGATCACCAGGTGCCAAGAAACGATCGCCCCGGAAGTCGTCCACTAGGCACTTGACCATGACCTGGCATCTTCTGTTGGCATACCTGCCTTGGTCTGTTTGATGCTGGCTTCGGTCGCTCGGCCCTAATGCCGATCGCCTTCGAGGCGTATAAATCGCTGCACAACAATTGCCCCCCAGCTCGCTCCGATGTTGAAGACGTGGGGTGAGGTGGCTCTAATGGTGATCGCTTGCATTAGACGAGCGACTTCTCCTTTTATGAAGCATACGATCGTCTCTCGAACGGACTGATTTCGAATTTGGACGACCTCCCCAGTCGCTGAAAAGAGTGGGAAGTGGAAGCGGGCTTTGAAACATCACTGGGGCATGTGTCGCGCTCCTGTTGGGGGAGTCCGACGGTTTTGTCAGACTTGTCGTTTGGCGTGCCATCGAAACGACGCACACGCGGGTTTCGAGTGCGGCATTAAATGCAACTTATCCGACGGTTGCACTTCAGCCCTCGAGATTCTGTTTATTTGCCCAGAAGTCACCGCTCTTGCCTATAAAAGGGGGATATAATTTTTTTACGTCCCATAACTTTTTACTTTTTCCAAAAACGTCCCAAAAAAGTTAATTTATCCAATTACGTCCCAATTTTACCCTAACTTTACAATTTACGTCCCAAAGAACGCCGGCAAGCACGAAACGACGTCGTTTCGCCCCCTGTGCCGCTCACATGTTTTTTTAATTAGGAATTTCCGGTGACCTAGCCTATGTGGATTTACGTGGCACCAGTTGACCAATGAAATAATAGGAGATGGACACATCATTAATTGTAATAGATATTAAACTAAAAAAATAAAAAAAAGAAGAAAAGAAACTATTTTTCACATCCTAAAAAATGATGCCCAACATTCCCATTGGTGAAATTTAGGGGTGTTCAAAAATATCCGATATCCGATATCCGATCCGAAATATCCGAAAATCCGAAGTTCCGGATATCCGAAGTTCGGATATCCGGAACTTCGGATTCAGATATCGGATGGTAGTTTTCAGAAAAATTGGATATCCAAAATATTCGAAAAATCCTAAAAATTTTAATTTTTTATATTTTAAATAATAAAAGGTATTCGGACGAATATTTTTTTCGAATATAAAGATATCCGAATATAATTTATATTTTTTTTGGATGCGGATATCGGATATCAAAATATACTATTCGAATTTGCAGATATCCGAAATTTCGGATATCCAGTTTTGAACATCCCTAGTGAAATTAGGACGTAATTGGATAAATTAACTTTTTTGGGTCCATCTCCTATTATTGGGACCTCTAAAAAAATTATGGGATGTAAAAAAATTCTATCCCGATGTGTCCATCTCCTATTATTTCATTGGTCAACTGGTGCCACGTAAATCCACATAGGCTAGGTCACCGGAAATCTCTAATTAAAAAAACACTTTGGGACGTAAATTATAAAGTTAGCGTAAAATTGGGATGTAGTTGGATAAATTAATTTTTTTGGGACGTTTTTGGAAAAAGTAAAAAGTTATGGGATGTAAAAAATTGGGATGTAAAAAAATTCTATCCCCTATGAAAGGGGCTAGGGTTTCCGGGGTTATATTCTTACGTGTTTTCGTCTGAGAAGAAGACAGCCGAATTTCCTTGAAGCTTTATGTGACGATCGTCGTTTGACTCAGACTCTTTAGGTAAGAACAAAAGCTTTTCTCCCTCCTTTCTCTTTGAATATGTCCGGAGGAAGATCAAACGCATATGAGGCGGGTAGCACTTCCGCCGCCGCGACTTCGACTGTTCGGGATGAAGTCTCTGCGGATTTTCATGTGGAGACGGCCGTCGAGGCCATCCGCGCCGGGATTGAACCCGCGGAGGTTGAAGAACTCTTCAATGAGGCTGACGCGGCCAAGTCGGTGGAGGCGGAGCGGAAACGCTCACTGGTCGAAGAGGAGGAGGCAATAAGACTGTACTGAGAGCAAAACAGTGTATTCGGCAAAGCCTTTTTAGAATTTGCCGAGCTTAGGGAGAGATTAGCCGGCCCAAGCCCTAAGTTCGACTTTCGCGCATACTCAGTCGCCCACCCCTATGAACCCGTAAGGCGGACGTTGTTTCGGGCTGTGTGCCGCTCCCCGTGGACCCTTGGCCAGATTAAGAGTTCGGCGACCAAGAAGGATTTGACTCGTTGGAGGGCGGAGTTCCATGTCCCCTCCCACGTTTCACTGTATGTGCCTGCCGAGAATGAACGTGCCGACCAACCTCCCAAGGGTATGGTCGCCATTAACGAGTAGATCATGGGGGCCGGACTGCGGTTCCCACTGCCGTTCGCCATGTTGTATTTGTTGACCGCTTGGAATGTGGCGCCGCTCCAACTGACGCCGAACGCCTGGTTGCAGATCGTCAGCACTTTTACTCTATTTGGCGGTCACCGGCTATTCCGTCTTCCTTCTCGCTGGAGATGAACTATCTCTTTAAGGTGACGGCGCAGAAGGGTTCCGTTGGCGGCTACCACATCCAAGGTCGCTCAGGCCGGATGGTTATTGGGGTGCCGAACAAGGTCCGGGGCGACCTGACGAAGTGGTGTTGGGTCGGCGGTGCGTGGAAATCGGCCGCGAGTGACAAACCCGCCGATGAGTTGGATATCCCCACCGACTTTCAGGAGAGGAATCCGAGTAAGGGTTTTGACTCTCCCTTCGTTCGGATATATCCTGAACTGATCTAATTTGGTTTTCTTTTTGTAGGTACCCTTGTTCCGGCAGCAGGCGACCTACCATTTGATTTTTTGATCGTCTGGGAGAGAATTCATAGTCTTTCGGACAGTTATATTGACGCTCGCCGGATCAACAACGAAGTTCATTGGTTGTCCGCCCGGTTGTTTCGCTTCCCCCACCACTTAAGGATCCCAGGTACAAATATTTATGATATTCTTTTGCTTGACGATCGCCTTTGGTTTAAGAAGTTGACTAACTTAGTTGATTATCTTCTTTACAGAGATCTACTTCCCCCGCTACTCCGAGCCACCGAGAGAAGTTGCCATGTCGAACCCTGGGGTCATGAGTCATCTCCACCAAGGGAAAAAAACGAGTTGTGCCCGTGCGACGACGGTCCGTCCTATTCCGGAGGCGAGACCTCTCGTGGGGCCGGTCGTCAACGAGCCGGAACCTCGGGAGGAGGAACAGCTCCAGCTCAACTGCAAGAGGCGTAGGCCGGAGGAGCCTTCGCCCTCTGTTGCTGCCGAGGCGCCCACGGTGATGCCACCGGTCTCCGCGCCTCCACTTTCTGCAGTTCCAATGGCGGAGGGATCTACGCCCTCATCGGCCTTCCTAGAGGCCATGGCGACTGTTGATGCCTAGACCCCGTGTGGCCGGCCGTTCTTCGGCCGCCACCTAGAGAAGGTCGAAAGGTAAGCTTGGTTGCTCTGCTGAGTTATGTCACTTGTGTAGGGGACATACTAACTCTTGTTCTTGGTGTAGGGTCCGTCTCGCCGACCTGAACTGCTCGCCAATGGTGTTGGACTTCCTCGCGAGCAGATCTCCTCGCGAGCCTAGCGACGTCCCTCACTACGTCTCTTGGGCTATCGCCACCCTGCCGAAGGCTTGGACGATTGATCTGGATGCGATCGCACGCCGGCGGTCCGGAGACGCAATGCAGGCGACCCTTGCTCTGGCCCTTCACACGGCGATGATGGCCGCTCAGGCCGTGAAGTATTATGAGGGTCGGCCCTCCACCGCCCATCTCCATGCGGACCTCGAGGCTGCTCGGAATTAGAACGCCGAGTTTGCCGACAGGATTGTGGCAATGGAGAAGGAGTCCATGGAGGTGGACAAGCGGGCGAAGCAGGATCTCGACTGGGCCCGTGCGGCGACCGACCGGATGCGTGATCAAATTACGGAAGTCCTTCGGTTGCACGTGGCCTCGTAGAAGGAGGCGACTGAGCTGAAGGCGGTAGTAGACCGGTTGAATGACGAATTGGAGTCGTCAAAGGGAGAGGTGGCCGCTAAGGTTGCCGAGCTCCATGGCGCAGATCAAACAATCGCGGGGCTAAGAGAGAAGCTGAAGGCGACCGAAGCCGATCCCTTCCTCAACGTGGAGTACGTCAGCTAATTTGCCTATTACATGGCTTATGCTGACGCCATCCACGCTGCTAAGAAGGAAGGGCTCGAGGTCGGCCCTCTGATTGATAATTTCAAAGCCTACGTGCTTGAGCACCCTCTGCAGCCGGTTTTCTTTGTGTCGATTCTCGACCTTTCTGATCTCGGAATCGACCTGAGCTGGTATCCGTCGCCAGACAACCTCGTTCACCCGAACGCCGGCGAGGGGGCGTACGTCGATCCAGCGACCGGTGGCGAAGGCCAGGCGGGGGCAGCCTGAGTTTGTCCGCTCTCATTTTTGTTTTTGCTTGTAATTTTTCAGCTTTGTTGTATTTTGCCTTCAGGCGCTTGTACATGTATTTCGAATGAAATGAAACAAATATTTGCTTTTGATTTCTTGTTTATACGATCGTCTGTTTGAATCTTTTACATTCGACTTCACACAAGTGTATGAGGAGCGATCATCGTATGTACAGCTTCAAATGGACTGATATACTTAAATTCATACTGGTAAATTTCAGAACAAAACCGATCGTCATATGTGTATTTGAACAAAGCCGATCGTATGTATGGCTCCGTTCTCCTGATCGTATTCATGGCTCCGCTCTGCCCCTTGTTTTTGTTTACTTAGTGAAAGTAAGGGAACGAAAATAAATCGTTTAGTGAGCTGTCTTTAGTTTGGTTCTTGCGATCTTCACTTTTGCCGATTCCTCGAGGAAGGCCGATCGTCCCGGCCAAGAAGGACTTTGCATGGTCATAAGGTTCGATGGAACCGACCTCCACGACTATGTCTTGTGCGCGAGTGACATTCCGTCTGATGGTTAACTTCTCGCGACTCACTTAATTGTGAGGGTCCTCCGTAGGATACGTTTTGCCTCGCAATGTAGCGATGGGGCGGACGGTCTCTGCCTGGAGGAGTCCTTGCACGGGGGGCCGTCGGATTAATCGACTCCGTGACAGTGGCTTGTTAGCACTTTTCTTCCTGGGACCGACATGTTAGATGATGGACCTAAGAGGGCATACGTTGTGACGGGGGGAGGGACGCGTCGCATTGTCCAGGTCCACCATGTTAGACGATGGACTTGAGGGCGGGCGAGCGTGTCCACAGATCTGTTTTGGAGGGTCCTTCGGCTACGCCTGTCTCGTATTTAAACGAAAGGGCGGGCGATCTCTGCCCAAAGGAACCTTGCATGGACGGGCTGTCGGTTCCATCGACCTACAGAACTATGGCTGCACTTTTCTACCTCGGATCGTCATGTTAGATGATGATCCTCGACGGTATACGTTGTGCTGGGGGGGATCGCTTGCCTAGGTCCATCATGTTGGATGACGGACTCTCGGAGGGCGAGCGAGTCATCCTCTTTTTGGTTGTTTTACCGAGGCGAATCACTTAGATAGGATCAGAAAATCTCATTAAGCTTTTTGTACATTGAATAAATGAATACAAGGTGTTTTTATTGATAGTATTTCTTCAAATGAATGGCATTCCAGGGATATTGGTCCGGAGTGCCGTCTCGTGTTGGATCTCATAGGCTCCTTTGGTCAGCCTTGGATATCCTGTACGGGCCCTCCCAATTCGGTCCAAATACTCCCGTGTGGGTCTGGATCTTTTTGAGGACTAGGTCGCCCACTTGGAATCGCCTTTCCTTGACCTTCGAATTGAAGAATTTTTCGGATTTCCTTTTGTGGATCGTATTCTTCATTTCCGAGGTCAGTCGTCGTTCCTCGGGCATATCCAAGTCGATCCGCCGAGCTACATCGTTATCCATCGTCATCCGTTGTTCAGTTCGATGGCTGAGGATGGCGATCTCTGATGGGATCACTGCTTCTGTTCCGAAGGTGAGGGCGAATGGAGTTTCGCCTGTTGAATTTCGGGTCGTCGTTCGGTAGGACCACAAAACATTCGGGAGCTCGCTCGCCCATCGTCCTTGCTTAGATTCCAGTCTTGCTTTGATCGTGTGCTTGAGAATCTTGTTTACAGCCTCTACCTGCCCATTTGTTTGGGGGTGGTAAGGGGCCGAGAACAGCTTTTTAATTCCCCATTTTTCGCAGAATTGCATAACTTCCAAACCGTCGAAATGCTTTCTGTTGTCGGAGATAATAGCCTGAGGTAGACCGAATCGACAGATGATGTTCTTCCAAATGAACTTGATCACTTGTTCTTGGCCGATCTTGTTGAGTGGTTCGGCCTCTGCCCATTTCGTGAAATAATCGACCCCCACGATGGCGAATTTACATCCCCCTGGTGCCGTCGGCAAAGGACCAATGAGGTCTATGCCCCATTGAGCGAACGGCCATGGACTGTACATAGAGGTGAGCTGCTCGGGGGAGAGCTTGATGTTCAGGCCCATTATTTGACACCTGTGATAAGATCGGGCGTAGGCGATCGCGTCCTTTTGCAGGGTAGGCCAAAAAAAGCGTTGCCTGGTCGTCTTGTGGATGAGAGCTTGCCCTTCAGCGTGATTTCCACAGATCCCGTCATGGATTTCGGCTAAAACAAGTCAGCCTTCCTCCGGCGTAATGCATTTGAGGAGAGGAAGGCTGAAAGCTCGCTTGTAAAGCCGGTCATCCAATAGGGTGTATCTGGTTGCTCGGAGCTGAAGCTGGCGAGCCTTGATCCGATCTGTGGGGACCGTTCCGTCCTTCAAGTACTCAACGAACGGAGTCATTCAGTTCTCTTTGGCGATGGCAACTGTGGCGACCAGGCTTTTGCCGATCTTGCCGACTTAGTGATTTGGATGTTAGAGAAGTCTGCCGCCCCATCTGATGATGCGAGTTTGGATAGGGCATCGGCCTGGGAGTTGTGCTCTCTCGAGACTTGTTCGATCAGAACTTATTCAAACTTTGCGCACATTTCGGCGACCAATTCCTAATATTTGATCATCTGTTCGCCGCGTGCCTCGTATACCCCCTTGACTTGGTTCACGACCAAGAGGGATTCCATGAAGATGTGAAGGCCACGAATGTCCATGGCGAGTGCTAGATCGAGCCTGCCTACCAAGGCTTCGTACTCGGCTTCATTATTGGTCGCTCGGAACTCGAAACGCACAACATTTGTAAAACTCTGGCCATCGGGGCTGATGAGGACATTCCCTGCCCCTGCTCGCGAGCTGGTCGCCGAGCCATCTACGTACAGTTTCCAGGTGGTACGGTCGACCTGGGTCGGACTAGGCGGAAACGTTAATTCCACCACGAAATCCGCCATAGCTTGGCCTTTGATCGCCGTGCGAGGAGCATACGTGACACCGTATTGGGCGATCTCCAGTGACCACTTGAGGAGTGTCCCGTTGGTGTCTGGCCAGTGCAGAAGTTGCCTTAGAGGGAGGGTCGTCAGAACCTCCACTTGGTGTTCGAAGAAATAGGCTCTCAGCTTGCGAACACTCATGACTAGTGCGTAGGCGAGCTTCTCCAGAGGCACGTAACGCATTTATACGTCATGAAGTGCTTGACTGACGAAGTAGATCGGCAAGTGGGCTTGCCCCTCTGCTCGCACTAATACGGCGCTCAGTGCGACTTCCGAGGCTGCCAGGTAAAGGAATAGCTTTTCGCCGGGGATCGATTTTACCAAAATTTAGGGATTAGACAGATACTCCTTGATTTTGGTGAACGCCATTTGACTCTCCTTCGTCCACACGAATTTCTTATTCTTTATGGTGGCAAAGAATGGCTTGCTTTTGTCTCCGAGCCGAGAAATGAAACGGTTAAGGGCTGCTAGACACCCCGTGAGGCATTGCACCTGCTTGACATTCCGTGGCTCCTACATGTCTAGGATTGCCTTGATCTTGGTGAGGTTCGCTTCGATCTCCCTTTGGCTAACGATGTGCCCCAGTAACTTTCCGGAGCTTACCCCGAAGTTGTATTTCTTGGGGTTCAGTTTCATGTTGAACCTCTCGAGGATGGCGAACGTCTCGGCAAGGTCTTTGAGGTGATCTTCCTTTTTGAGGCTCTTGACCACGATGTCATCAATGTAAACCTCCATGGTCTTGCCGATCTGATCGGCGAACATCCCGTTGACTAGTCGTTGGTAGGTCGCCCCCGCATTTTTCAGACCGGACGGCATTCAGACCCAAAAGTACACGTCTTTTTCTATGTGGAACGACGTGTGTTTCACGTCTTTTTCCGCTATTGGGATCTGATGGTACCCGGCGAAGACGTCCATAAACGACATCATTTCGCATCCAGCCGTGCTATCGACCAAGTGGTCAATATGAGGCATTGGAAAGTGATCTTTCGGACACGCCGCGTTAAAGTCGGTGAAATCGATGCATAACCTCCAGGAGTTGCTCGCCTTTTTGACGAGCACCGCGTTGGCTACCCACTATGGCTCGTCGGTGGCTACTCCGACCAGTTTGTTGTCGAGCAGATTTTTGACTTCTGCATCGAGCGCAGCATATTTCTCTGGACCGAATTTCCTATGTTTCTGGTGAACAGGCTTCCTCGCTGGGTCGATCTTTAGATAATGGCAAGCATGTTCAGGACTGACGCCAACCATATCTTGATGCGACCAGACAAACACTCCGATGTTCTTCCGTAGTAAACTGATCAGATCGTCTTTTAACTCACTCCGATGTTCTTCCGTAGTAAATCAGATCGTCTTTTAACTCAGGACCGACGCTTGAGCCGATCTGCACTTCCTGCTCTGGGCGAGCCGGATCGATTGTTATACTTTCCAACTCTTCGATAGGGATGGTCGCTTCTCGTTTGGAACGATCACCGGACTCGATCCTTGGATCAACATCGAGGCTTGGCTCGAAGCCGATCCTCGGTTCGATGTCGTCCGACAATTGATGTGAGATGCCGTCCTCTGAGTCAGACTGGTATGAGGTGCTTGGCTCGTCGATCTCCATCGGTTGATTGTCGATCGTCTCAATGTTACAAACAGTACAAGAAACGTTTAAAGGAAAAGTTACGACACAGAAGTAATTCAAACATTTCTTTGCCATTAACTGGTCTCCTTTTACAATACCGACTGTCCCATCGGTAGTGGGGAACTTGATACAGTAAAAGAAAGAAGAGGCGACCGCCTCAAAGGTTTCTAGAAAGGGGCGACCTAGGAACCCATTATAGATGTTGGGCCTGTCTATGATTACAAAATTGAGGTTCCTAGTGATCTTAACCTTGGGGTCGTAACAGCAGACTAGCTCGACGGAGAGCTTGATCCTTCCATAGGCTTTGACCATGTTGTCGCCGAACCCTTGAAGCACGGTCTCGAATGGCTTGATGAACTTGGTCAGGTTGCCGAGCTGGTCCAGAGCAGATTTGAATATGATGTTGCAAAATCTCCCATTGTCAACTAGCACGCGGTCGACCATTTTTCCAAGGATACATGCAGAGATCACCAATACATCCTCTTTGGGGCACTGCACTCCCTCCCTATCCTTGTTGGAGAAGGTGATGAGCGCATCTCGAGAGATGGTTGGCTCTGGGGGCACCACGACATGGACTCCGGCGAACGCCATCAGCTCGGCCTTCCGATTTCTATTTGATATGGTGGAAATCGGGGAAAGACCTCCGAGGTTTCCACCTCCAGACTGAAGTATATTGATCCGGCCGTCGGGGTTAATCGGCGGGATCGACTCGTCTGAGTACTCTAGCTCGTTTTGATCGATCCTGGCAAATGGATTGGGAGGTTGACGGTCGTCGTTCTATCGACGATCGCGTCCCCCGGTCCTTTCTGCCCGGGGCTCTGGCTTGGTCACTAAATAGTCCAGCTTGCCTTCCTCGAACAATCTCCAGAGTTGTCTGAGGAGGTCGCGGCATTGGCTGGTGTTGTGGCCGGGACTTTTGTGGTAGGCACAAAATTTATTGTGGTCCAGATGACTGTTGTCCCTCATCGGCTTCAGCTTGCTAAGCCATTCGCGCCCCTTGATGGCATTAAAGATATGGGCCGGAGATAGATTGAGGTTGCGGAGGAGGTGAACTTCCACATCCTCGAAGGCCTTGAACTCACCGGGCGGCTTGGCGACCGCCTTTCTGGGCTTGGTGATCGCCTTCTTCGGGACGGGAGATAGCGCCTTCCCTTCTCCGGTGGCCCCCTCGCCTAGGCGAAGGGTGAGCATCCTCTGCCTGGACAGAAAGTCGGCGGCCTTGACGCGGAAGATCGCGTACGTCGGGGGGATGTCCTTCGTGAGGTGCCTGAACATGGGTGAATGGCCATGGAACCCCCCCAGGACCGAGTAGAGGGCGAGCTCGTCGCTAATGGGCTCACCGGTGAGGACTATCTTATCCACCCGGTCGATGTAATCTTCATCGGGCTCGTCTTTCCCCTGTCTGATCTTCATCATGCGGTGAGGACCTTTTCGCCGAGCGACCTTGGCGGTGAAATATGACGTGAAGTCGTTCGCCAGCTTCTCAAAACAGCTGACTGAGCGCGGTGGCAATGAGATGTACCACCTATGGGCAAGATCGCCTAATGTTAATGGGAACATTCGGCACTTCGTCGCATCCGATGCCCCGCATCCGGTCATGTAGATCCGGAACTTGCTTAAGTGAGTCTCCGGGTCCGATCTCCCCTCATACAAAGGTGTTTGAGGAGGAGCGATCTTCGGTTGCATGGGGGCAAGCTCGATCTGGACCGCGAGCGGCTCACTTGGTCCGGCGATCGATCTCTTGGCACCTGCCCCAGTTTTTATGAGCGCCTTCATTTCGTCGAGCTGGCGCTGAATTGCGGCCATCGCCATAGCCTAGCTGCTCGCGGTCTGGCTCTAGGAGCGGGAGCCGAGGCGATCAAGTACCGATCTCCTGGCTCCGTAGTAAGTGACGAGGTCTTTGCCGTCGAGCTCAATTCTTTAGCGAGTGGGAGCCAGATGTCCGACCTGTCTTCTGGGAGTTGGGTACGCCGAACTCCTGGTGACGGATTCGGACTCCGACGTCTCACGGCTGGGGCCAGAATGCCCAGGTCGCCATGAGGGATCACTCCCTAGGCGGCTGAAGATGGAATCGTCCCGCCTTGCGAGCGCCTTTTCCTGCGGCTCGGGGCTTTCTAACGATTTCTCGACATATAACCCCTTGAGCTTTCGCTTGCCCGCACGACAGATGGCTGATGGAGTAATAGTGGGTATGTCGCATGCTCTCCGTCGCTCCCTTAGGATGGCCATGTTGGAACAATATTTTTTAGATCGTTTTGATGATGTATTATTAAAACCAAAATTTACTTAAAACATACTTTCTCTTCAGTTAACGTACGTAACACATATCACATTAACGCACGTAAAATTTAACAGATAACGTACGTAACACATCTTTTCTAACGTACGTAACATTCACTATTTTCGTTAGCTTTTCTGTACAGGTAACGTACGTAACCGGGAGCATATAACGTACGTAAGGCTTGAATTATTCTGACCGTTGGAAAAGCCACTAGCCGTTGCAACAAGTCGTCTCAATCAACGGATCTTTGACCAGGATATTACGTACGTAATCCGAAGGATCGTAACGTACGTAACGCATTTCATCAGAGTTCACTGGACAGTTTCGGCACTTTCATTACGGCCGTTATTCAGCTCATATAACGTACGTAACGTATGTAACGTACGTAAGAAGCATCATATAACGTACGTAACTCGTTTCTTGTTCCAACGGGAAATTGAGCTCAAGAAGGCTATAAATAGCCACCTTCATGGAGATTGAACACACAAGAATTCGAGCCTACTAGCATATTCAAGCAATATCAAGCAAACATTACGAGAGATATTCTTATTCTAGATTGTGATACGAGAAGATTTGTTCTATAATTTCCAATCTTCATTCTTGTATCTTAGAGCGATATATCGTGAAAGCCGAGTTTCTACTCGCACTTATTTTGTGTATTGGTTATCTTGTACCTAGAAAAACAAGAGTGTTTTTGTGAGGTTGTTCTTGAGCCCGGAAATCAAGAAGTTGTAAGAAGTTGGCACTAAACTAGAAAGTGCAAATTCCAAGTTCTAAGAAAAGTCCTAGTCGATAAAACTAGGTAGGGGACGTAGGCTTCGTTAATAGCCGAACCTCTCGAACAATTCCTTGTGTTCTTTCTTATCTGCACTTTTATTCTCCACTATTTTTGCTTCCGCACGAAAAAGAGTACAATACTCTAAACCGCACTATTCAACCCTCCCTTCTAGTGGCGGTATCAATCTAACAGGCCATGGCCTCCTCGATCTTTTCTGCGGTTTGGAATTGATCGAGTGAAAGGCTGGGGCCGTCTCTTGGGGGCAGGAGTGAGTCTAGCGTCGCCGTGGTTGCCTTCCGCCGTAGGTTGGGACTCGGTCTGGGCCGGAATAAGGCGTCCGACGGACCGTAGGGTTGCTCTCTTCTAGATGGTGGCAGACATCATTATCTTGAAGGTTTTTTCTTTGAAGAACAGTGAGTGTTTCTTCAAGTATGTGTTCCGGAGAACAGTGAGTGTTCTTCGAAATGGTCGGAGAGGAAATAAAGGTACCCCTTCCTCTAACGCCAATTGTTGTTACCCAAAATATTATATGTAATGGTTTGCTGGATATGGCTTCGGGTGAGTAACAAACAAAATACGAGAGCACGTACGAAGGAATGTAAATAACACAAGATTTGCTGGGGTTGTTAGTCCCGGGCTTGAATGCTCTCTCGAGATATTATTAATATGGATGCTTCTTTAGAGTACGAGTATTAATGTCAGAGTACAATTACAATGAGTGTAATGCCCCTAGTTATCTAGCTCTTGAGTGCTGTTGGTTGCCGGAAGAACCAGAGTTAAAGCTCTGTGAGTTCTTGTTACAAAGATGAAGTGTTCTCTATATTGTTTTCTGAATGTAATCGTCGTGTCTTTTCCAATGTTGGAGGTCTCCTATTTATAGAAGAGGATGTCATTGGGATGTCTCTGTCCCACACGGGCGATCGCCATTCCTGCATTAAATTAAGCAGGCGATCGTACCAGCACGTGGGACTGTTTGCTGGCATCCAAATGCGCGAACCAATGAGGAGGCGACATGTGCCTCACGTCGCAGTCTTGGGAGGTCCCACCTAGGACCTTTCAGTAGGTTTGTCGATAGGTGAGACTGTCCATGTCACCGACAACCGCTGATGGGCTGGAGTCAAGCCTGTTCTTACGGAACGATCGCCCCGGAAGTCATTTGCTAGGCACTTGACCATGATCTGGAATCTTCTGTTGGAATACCTGCCTTGGTCTGTTTGATGCTGGCTTGGATCGCTCGGCCCTCATGCCGATCGCCTTCGAGGCGTATAAATCGCCGCACAACAGCATGCGCTATGTTATACATCATTCTGTGTTTGAATGTCTTCACAACGGTAAAATAGCCTCGATAGCGTGCGTTAGTAATCATGAGTAGCGTGTGCTATCTTTATCAGATGACTTCACTTCAGGTAACTTCAAACTTGTCTGTTTTGCAGCCGGGACCCGTTAGCGTGCGCTAACTTGTATGTCTAGCGTGCGCTAGCTTTGTATTTTATCCAGCTTTTTGCGTCTTCGTCTGCTTCGTTGATTTGCTTCGCCTCTTTGTTATTTTGCTTTGTTTAGCAACTTAATCATCAAAACTCTATTTAATCATCGTCATGTCGGTATCGAGTCAAGTTATTACTTGCACGGTTTGTAATATTTAATGAATGGTTTCAGTTTCATTCGTTTATAATTCGTATAGCAATGATTATAATTATGAACACTGAAGATTTGGGATTGTACATTGTTTTAGGTTTTTGGGAATTTAAATTATAATGTATATGATTTACTTTTGTTATTGGTATACTTGGGTATCGAGGATACATTGTGATAAAGACATGAATTATCTACAGTCCGTGACATTTTGGACCGTCGAATATTGAGGATAATGGTTGGTGATGGTTTAGACATCGAGATTGCTCTCGAAGGACTCGGGGCAAGTACTCTAATCATTTTTGTCATTTTGTGTCGATCATGTTGTGATACATTCGTGTATTATTGTTTTCATGCATTTGTGTATTGTTGTTAACATGCATTTGTACGTTGTTGTCATATGTCCACCATGCATTGGTCCGACGGGATCATCATGGGATATTTATAGTTGTGTGCGATGGATCGTTGGACATGTATTTCCACCATGCATTGGCCCGACAAGATCACCATGGGATATCTATGTTGTGTGTATTGGATCGTTGGATTGCCATGTGTTGTTGTTGTGCATATGTATATTATTGGTTATCCACTCCGTGTTGATCTAGTAAGATCATCTTGGGATCTGTGTGCTGTGTGCGCTGGATCATCGGATTTCCATTGAATATATATTGTTGTTATTGTTGTGAGCATATTGACGTTGTCATGTGAGTATGTATTTGTAGGTCTTGTATTAGGACCATGTCCGTATGTTGTATTGATCTGATCTTGGATTGGACTGACGTGATTCAACGTGGCATTGCGTATCCTGAGGTATGACCTGTATTTCCTTTTTGCGGTATTTGTCTTTGATGGACAATCGATTTTCGTGTTGATATTTGATAGTGATATCCATTGGATTGAATTGGTCAGAGTTGGTATAGTTCGTATCAACGAGTGGTGATGTTTTGAGAACCTTGAGTATTGCTTAAGGTACAGTACATATGTTTGGGTATGAGTTCATTGTGTTGTTGAGGATGTGAGATGTGTATTTTGGTAAGGATTACTTTCGTAAGGATTATCACGAGTTGGTAAAGTTACGGTGGTAAGATTACATTGGTAGTATTCTTACTTAGTGTTTTTCATTGGTATGTAATTATTGACGCGATGTGATTATTGTCATTGTTGGATATTATGGCTGACCCCGTCGTGGGCTTTCTTTTTAGGTTCTTGGGGTATCAAGCTTGTAGCGTTCATGAAGAGATGAGCTCCTGGAGGATACTGGCTAGGGCATGTGTTTGTGAATCGAGTATTTTGATTATATGTTGTATTCCGCTGCTAGAGTATTTTTAATTGTTTGCCCTTTCTGCTGCGTGAGTATTCTTAAATGCCCTTTTGGTTTTTGGCAACTTGAGTTACTTTGGAAATGGTTTTCTAAACTATTTTGTCGGTGTGTGTAAGCGATAGCTTAACGTATGTTTTGTAAACTGCAGAGTTTTGGCATTTCAGGTCTTGTAGATTCAAATGAGATTTTACGACGGTTTCGATAAACGGATTTTATAAAGACTTCAGATGTTTTTAAAATATAGTACCGTCGATAGCCTCTTGGGCATTTGTAAATGTTTATGAAAATTTCTCTTAGACTTGTGGGTTCTATAATATTCCTGGATGGCTCTGGGGGTGTTACATGCTACAAGTGTGGTCTGAAAGGACATTTTAAAGCGGACTGCCCTGCTCTTAAGAAAGGTATGTCTCGCGCACTAGTAGTCGAAACATGTTTGGCAGCTTGTTCTTCCACTTCGTGGATAGTTGATTCAGGCTCCACTTATCATGTTTGCTTTGACTTGCATGGTTTTAAGGTAACCAAGCAGCTTAGTGCGGGCGAGATTACCATCAACTGGGGCGATTATTCCAGGCTTATGGTTGTTGCATTGGGAGTCGTGCAGTTGAAAATTAATGATAAATTATTAGTCCTCAATAATGTATTATTACTACCGAATTTTAGAATGAATTTAATTTTGGTTTCTAAATTAAAATGCGATGGTTATTCAGTTTCTTTTGATGATGATGCCATTATTAGGAAAAGGAACGGTGAATATATTTGCATAGGTATTTTTAATGATGGACTATATGTCATTAATACTGCACAAACTCCTATGCATAAATCACTTAACTCTTTGTTTAAACCTAAAAAGAGAAAAGAACCTTCAAGCATAAACCAAACATATATGTGGCATTTACGGTTAGGGCATGTAAACCTTGGGAGGATTCAAAGATTGGTAGATGATGGCCCATTGGATGATCTCTAAGTTGAGTCATTTCTAATTTGTGAATCCTGTCTGGAAGGTAAGATGACCAAAAGGGTTTTTAAAACCAAGGGAAACCGCGCTCAGAATGTGTTAGAATTGGTTCATATGGATGTATGTGGTCTAATGAATATCCAGGCTAGGGGTGGTTTCGAGTACTTCGTCACATTTATAGATGATTATTTGAGATATGGAGACATATATTTGATACGACGTAAGTCTGAAGTCTTTGACAAGTTCATAGACTTCAAGACTGAAACGGAGAAGCGTCATGGGAAGAGTATCAAGTCACTATGATCTGATCGTGGTGGCGAATACCTTAGTGGAGAGTTTTTGGATTTCTTGGCGAATGAGGGGATTTCGTCCCAGCTCACCACGCCAGGAACTCCACAGCAAAATGGTGTGGCTGAAAGAAGGAATATGACTCTTTTAGAAATGGTTAGGTCAATGATGAGTTATTCAGATTTACCTATTTCGTTTTGGGGATACGCCTTAGAAACAGCGGCGTACATTCTAAACCTGGTGCCTTCGAAATCAGTTCCAAAAACACCCACAAAACTGTGGAGTGGGCGTAAGCCCAGTCTAGGACATGTTCGGATTTGGGGTACTCCAGCACATGTGCTGAATAAGGAAGCTGACAAGTTGGCATCTCGTACAGAAGTGCGAGTGTTTGTAGGATATCCTAAGGGAACGAAGGGTGGCTTGTTCTATAGTCCCCAGGATCAGAAGGTCATTGTTAGCACCAATGCCCGATTCCTGGAAGAGGATTATATGATTAGTCACAAGCCTATGAGCGAGATAATTCTGGAAGAGCTGAGGGGCGAGACTCCATCTATACCAATCGTACAAGCGCCAACTAACAATGCACCACGTATCGATTCTGAGACTTTTACACCAACTCAGGATTTGCCTCGTCGTAGTGGTAGGGTTGTTCGTCAGCCGAAATGATTCATAGGCATGGGAAAGTCTTCGGACTCAATCCCAGGCGAAGATGAATCAGATTCCTGGACCTACAAGGAGGCAATCCAAGATAAATATGTTGACTCCTGGCAGGTGGCAATGGCATCAGAAATGGGATCTATGGATTCCAATCAAGTGTGGGAGCTAGTAGAGCTACCTGATGGTATACAAGCCATTGGAAGTAAATGGGTCTACAAGCGAAAGAAAGGAGGTGACGGGAAGGTTGAAACCTTCAAAGCAAGGCTTGTTGCAAAAGTTTACACTCAGAAAGAGGGCATCGATTATGATGAAACCTTTTCGCCGGTAGCCATGCTTAAGTCAATCCGGATTGTTTTAGCTATAGCTGTGCATTTGTATCTAGAGATTTGGCAAATGGATATCAAGACTACATTCTTGAATGGGAGTCTAGACAAGTAAATCTATTTGCGCCAACCAGAGGGATTCATTGCTGAAGGAGAAGAGTACTTGGTGTGCAAGCATAAGAGATCCATTTATGGACTTAAGCAAGTATCTAGATCTTGGAACACTCATTTTGACGAAGTTGTCCAGTCATATGGATTCATCTAATGTCTGAGTGAGAGTTGTGTGTATAAGAAATGCGATGGAAACATGTTGGTGTTTCTTATACTGTATGTAGACGATATCCTTCTGATTGGAAACAACATGAAGGAATTGTCGGACGTACGGGTATGGCTATCTGAGCAGTTCGATATGAAGGATCTGGGAGAAGCAGGACACATCCTTGGAATCAGGATCTTTCGTGATCGGAAGAGAAGGATGTTGTGCTGATCCCAGGCATCCTATATCGATACAGTGCTAAAGCGGTTTAGCATGGAGAACTCCAAGAAAGGTTTTATACCTTACACACATGGAATTCAACTATCTAAGGATATATGTCCCAATACACAAAAGGAGATAGATGACATGAAGATGGTTCCTTATGCATCTGCTATGGGAAGTCTCATGTATGTTATGTTTTGCACTAGACTAGATATCTATCATGCCGTAGGCATGGCTGATAGATATCAGTCAAACCCAAGACCAGGATACTAGATTGCTGTCAAGAACATACTCAAGTACCTGAGAAGGACTAGGGAGTACATGCCTTTATATCAGTCATACGACCTGTATCCAGTGGGTTACACTGACTCAGATTTTTCATCGGACAAAGAAAAGTCCAAGTCTACTTCGGGTTATGTGTTTAGCCTGTGAGGTGGAGCCATTAGTTGGAGGAGTGTGAAGCATAAATACATCTCTGACTATACCATGGAAGCCGAGTACGTGGCAGCCTCTGAGCCAGCCAAGGAGGCGATGTGGCTCAAGTACTTCCTGCAGGACTTAGATGTGATTCCCGATTTGCCAAAGGGTATTACACTTTATTGTGATAATACTGGTGCAGTCGCAAATTCGAGGGAACCACGAGCCCACATGGCAAGTAAACATATCAAACGCAAGTACCACATCATACGACACTTTGTAAAGGAAGAAGACGTAGTTGTATCCAGGGTTGCATCGGAAGATAATATTGTTGATCCTTTCACGAAAGGCCTACCCTCAAAAGTTTTTGAAAGGCATGTGGAAGGAATGGGATTACGGTGTATGGCAACATTGCTTTGAGTATAAGTGGTAGAAATGAGAGACTATGTAATAGAGTAGTATACTTAAAAGCATGCTTTGAGTATAAGTGGGAGATTGTTAGGATTGTATACTGCAAATCATACTTTATGCTTGTATTACCTAATTTCCCGGTAACTACCTATGAGAATATTAATTACATTTAATCACATGTTTTGCATATTTATTCACGTTATGGTTATGCAAATGAAATGTATAATTATTTTATATTGTAGATAATGTGGTGTGTTGGTGTCACACGAAAGATCACATTATCGGTACTTTATAAAATAGTATAATAGTTCACAACCTATATAATTATTAGACAAATTATATAAAAGGTTGTAGTGTATGCTTGTGATTAGTTGGTCTTGACTATTAGCATACATTAGCGAATTTGCATACGTTGAACTGGATCGAGGTGAGATAGTGTCTTCTGTACTGACTGTAAAAAGAGCATAAATCTCGGATAATTATTATTTCTTAATTCTAAGTATATAATATTTAATTGTGTATTTATAATACTTATTGCTTTGATTTACCATGGTGAGAGTCAAAATTATCGACTCAATAAGCCTCGTATCTTGGGCAATAATATTATTTATATGACAGTTATTATTATTACTAGAAATCGTGTCCCGACTCGTGCGGGTTGATGATGTCTCCTTGAGGAGCTCGATAATGATTATTATATAAACCTTGCAGGTGGATTTAATTCTGATATAATTATAAGATTTGAGTAGTACTACTCTTGGATAAGATATAAATTAATTAAAGTTGTCAGTAGCTTATAATTAATTAATGGACATTCGATATCTTAAACATGGGAAATAATATATTTAATAAGGAGCCTAATTTCGTAATTTGGGATTTTGGTAGGAAGTGCAATATCAACCTTTTAGTTGACTAAGTTGATATTAATAGATTCATTATATTAGGAAGAGTCATAATAAGGTAAGATGAATTTATTGGGAGTCCTTCCATAATCCTCCTTAAGATCCCTAGTAGTAATCCAAGAGGCTATAAATAGGACATTAAGGGGGTTGGCCGATTTAGTACTCTCTTGTAAGGTTGTGAGATCAAATTTTTCCTCTTGTGTTTAATTGTAGATCTAGACTTGTGTCTTTGATTTTACAATTTAGATAACACAATTAATTTGCTAAGAGTGTTCATAAAATACTAGAAAGCAAAGAAAAATTGAGTGACCACATACAAGAGGAATTTCGGCCGATCCATATTGTGTCCAAGCAAAGATCCGGTAGCTCGTTGCCCACACAACGTCCTGGTTAAGGAGGATCATACTCTAGAAGTTCTAAAGGTAGAAATACAAGGTGATCAAGACGAAGGCAACCAATTCGCTTCAAAGGTAATATCCTATGATCTTTTAGATCTAGATTAGGATATTTATATAACCGACATATTTAATTATTAAATAATAAATAATATTTAAATTGCTTATTAGTCTTAGTAATTAATTAATTAGCATGCCTAAATAGATCTTATGCTCGTCGATACGTAAAACGCGATTATCAACTTTCCCAAACTTCGCTTCCGCTGCGTTTTACTTTCCAACACATACAACTTTCTTTCTTGCTTGAGAACTATTCTCAAGCTCTGGATCCAATCCAGATAGTTGCTGCCGTTTTCCTTGAGCTTGTATTTTTAATGAAAATAGTCTTATCTTTTTAATGAAAATAGTCTTGTCTTTTTAAGGACGGATCGCAGTGAGATGGTGGATGTGTTGTTTGCTGCCATTCTGTTATCTACAAAATTCATATGCAAAGTATTTAGTCACATTTTATTTCTCGAAATATATTCCCATTAAAATAAAATACCCTCAATTTTACAACATTTGTAATTTTAGTGGACTAAGGCCCCATTTTGCACAATTCTTAACTCAGCTTTGGCATGACGCCTAGAATTGAGTTACTTTAGGTGGATAACTCTTTATCGATTATATCATATGTAACTCTTAGATTATACTTATGAGTTTTGGCATATTGCCCAAGCATGTTATAATCTCATCTTATGCCTTAAAGTTCAAAACTCTTTTGAATTCTTAGTTCATTAAAGCACATAGGTATCACCATTACCCATCCTACCTTACTAAGATAATCCGAGCACCCAGTTTTGGCATGACCTGCTCAAGATGATCGAAATCTTGATAGGTATTTTAATTGAACGGCATTAAAAAAATTTTAACGAGGGGTTTTATCCTATGTACCATGTCTATGTTGGCTAACATACATCTAAACATACATCGCATCACATACATGCATAAATTTAAACATACATAGCATCACATGACATAATAAACATAGGACCGTGTATAGCATGACCATTATCCTAACGTGATTTTCATGAGCCAACATGAAAATCACAAAGGTCAATCTAAAGGGTATAATTGGTCTGCATTGATCTTCCAACTCCTAGGAACGTCATACGCGATCAATTGGCCCCCCAAGTCCGTCCTTCGTCTCCTTCTTGGTTTCATTACATTAATGTAAAATACTACACTAGTAAAATTAATTACTAGAGGGCAAACGACACGCAGGCCGTAAATTATAATAATAAATTAAAAGACGACTCGCAGGCCGTAAAAATAAATTATAATTAAACAACAGGCATGTCGTAAAACCAACCCAAAATTAAATTAAAACGTCCAATCACATTGGTCAATTTATGGTCATGCCACACACCAAACATATACTAAAATTAATCATCACATAATTAATTTAACATACCATTAAAATTAATTATCACATAATTAATTAAACAGAATATGAATCTGCCTGACAGTCAGGTATAATATTAATATCCATTTAAAATTCAACAATCTCAAACACTATCCCAGATGGTCGAGCCCTGTACAGCCGCACGCGGCCGCGCGGGTTTGAATCTCGCCGGCCGCAAGATATGCATTTTTGAGACATTTATTTCGATTTTATGAAACATGAATTAAATAAAATGTCAGTGAATAAAGCTCACAAGAGGTGTGCCATCCGACATGGTCGGGACGCGGCCTCAGGTGTGAATCGACGCGGGATCGAATTCCTTCAGGCGCGAAACATCATTTTGCTATTTTACCACGATCATGGTCTGGTCCAACCGGGCGGTCCCGAATCTGCCGAACCGACCTATTTATTTGTCTTTGTTCAGCGATTTTAGGCAACGATTTATGCAGCTTGATCCGAGAAAATTGATTTTGAACGATCCTATTCAATCAAAGTAAATAAAAAATATTTATAAAATCTCTATTTTATAAATATGATCAAGAACATGATTTTTTTATATATTCAAAGCATATAAAACATGTTCTACATAAATAATTAAATCACTGCAAGTTGGCTCCGATACCACTCTTGGGTTTTACGTGTATCAAATACAATAAAATATGAGCAAAACGCAGCAGAATAAATTAACGAAAAACCCAAATGAGGGTCTTCATGCAATAATTTAATTGATTTATAAAGAGTTCGTCGAATTACCTTAATGAAGACCAAATCTGAACCCGGACCAGAAGGTGATTAAATCCTCTTCCTCTTTCGATGATCCACACACGAACAACTGGTACAAGCCGGATCGCTAGATCCTTACGAATAATGTTGATAAACAGTACAACAGATAATTCCTTGCTAGAAAGATTTATACTGTTGATCAAAATCAACTAAAGGAAGAAGACGGAGATGGCCGAAACGGACTTCCCAGACTGAAAACAGTTCGGCCGAACAGTGGGTGGGGGGGATTTTTGGTCTTACATAATTAGGGTTGTATAATTTTTTTCTTATGACAATTCCTTGTCCAAGACCCTTTATTTATACTAAGTAAACCTCGAGTCAAACTCTAGTATTCGCTTAGTTGCCCCTCAACTTATTAAATAATACAATTCATATGATATCTATACTACTTATTATTTAATCCTCTAACAAATATAATATCTAATATCATATTTATCTTTCCCAGTTGATATAATTAAATAATATAGTATATAATATCATATATTATATATTACTCATTATTTATTTTCCTTAATAAATATAATATCCAAAAGAATATCTATTAATTATTCTTGCTTGTCTTTAGTTGTCATATGTGTGACCCAGAAGGCTTATATTATATCTGCAATTATTTAATACCTTATTAAATAATAAATCATAAGCGGTCTCTAGCAAGATATTATGACTACCCAAATAATATAAGTTTATAGTCCATTAAATAATTTAACGTGTCAAATCCCTTTATCGCGCCCTATCATAATTGAACTAAGTCATGAAAATTGTCATACTTATTATGTTCAAATGCTTTCTCGATATTAAGTAGACTGATCAAATCAAATCACTCTTCATTTGAGCATGGTCATGCATTTCCTTCAGCCCTACTTATCGAGGGACCCAACATCTCTCTCACTAAAGAGAGGGACAAATCCCTATCTTGATTATTCATTGCCCTCTACATAACTCCCACTAATCCTGATTGCTAACCTTTATGATCACCATGTTTCAGATAACGTTGGATTACGTCAAGGCATGACAATTATCATGTTGGACTCTGTGATAATCTCAGGTTCAATGATTTATTAACATACTGTTATATTGAGATTCACTTATGACATTTCCATGCAGTGATCTCAATGCGGGTCTATCCAGTATTGGTTCTCCAACCAATATCCATAAGTTTGATCCGTACCATATGCATAATTATTCGATGATTATTAATCAAACTTATACTAGTATATTGTTTCAGGAGGTTTACTTCAACTGTTAGAAATTCCAGAATGGAAATGGGAGCATATCACAATGGATTTCGTGGTTGGTCTGCCACGAACAGTGAGGAAGAACGATGCTATCCGGGTGATAGTAGATCGCTTGACGAAGTCATCTCACTTTCTACCTGTGAGGATGACTTATAGTATGGAACAATATGCACGGATTTATATTCGGGAGATTTTGAGGCTACATGGTGTTCCAGTGTCGATCGTATCGGATAGAGATCCGCGATTTACGTCGAAATTTTGGAAGAGTCTTCAGAGTGCTTTGGGCACTAAGTTGAATTTCAGTACTGCATATCACCCGCAAACCGATGGTCAATATGAGCGGACTATCAAGACACTTGAAGATTTGTTGAGGGCGTGTGTTCTTGATACTGGTGAGAATTGGGAGAATATTTTGCCGTTAGTGGAGTTTGCTTATAACAATAGTTACCAAGCAACTATACAAATGGCCCCGTATGAGGCTCTTTACGGAAGAAAATGTCGATCACCTCTTTATTGGAGTGAGGTTGGAGAAGGAAAGATTTTGGGTCCAGAATTGATCGAGCAGACTGTAGAGAAGTTAGCCGAGATCAGAAGGTAATTAAGACCGCCAGGATCGCGTAAGTCTTATGCTGATAAACGAAGGAAAGATATCCAATTTGAGATTGGAGAGAAGGTGTTCCTGAAAGTAGCGCCGATGAAAGGAGTAATACAATTCGGTAAAAAGGGAAAGCTACAGCCTCGTTATATCGGACCTTTTGAGATTTTGGGTCGTGTTGGTGATCTTGCTTATAGTTTGGCATTGCCGATGGAATTATCAGGAGTGCACAATGTCTTTCACGTCTCCATGCTGAGAAAATACGTACATGATCCTGGTCATGTATGCAATTTCAAAGAGTTGTATGTAGCCAAGAATCTGACTTATGAGGAGGTACCTATAACTATTTTGGAGCGTAAGGTACACCAGTTACGAAATAAAGAGGTTAAATTGGTGAAAGTTCAATGGAGTCGTCATGGACCAAATGAGACAACTTGGGAACGTGAAGAAGAGATCCGCTCTAAGTATCCAACATTCATTTTTCAAGGTACGTAACATAATTTTCGAGGACGAAAATTTGTTAAAGGGGGGTAGGTTGTAATGCCCCGATTTCGCATATACATTTATTGTGAATTATAGAAAACATGTTCAATTTTATTAATGCCCGAATAATTTATCATTTAATTCATTTCATTCTCATGATCATGCAAATTCATTTGTCATTATAATTCATGTCCAGACATGTGATTCATGTCGTATCATTTCTCGTTTTATTTCATCGTGTTTCATGTCGTCATTTCTAGGCCCGAGTCAAATTTTAAGCAATATTAATCGTTACACATAAGATTTCACAACTCTATTTTTTTATTAATTTTAATACATACATTTTGGGCCAGCCAACCATTATAAGGCCCAAATCAACTAATAATAATAATTATAATCCAAATCCTACAATTAATTGCCAAGCCCAATCAAAATTAATAACCCCCAGCCCATTTAGAAATATTCCACACGATCAGTAAGGTGGAAACTCCACTTTCTCACGATGGAGGTTGGCAAGAGTGGAATTGAGGGGGAGGAACTTCAGGGGAAGTTATTCATTATGGGGACGGTTACAATCCTTTCAGTATAAAAATATCTGCAAAAAGGAATACACGATATACACTAGAAATCTCCTATAGACCAGAAAATCTTACACACCAAAAAAATCTCATTTCGTCAAAATTCATCTCGAAATTTCGTAGCAAATTTTAACACCACGGAGCACGGCCAACAGGTAATCTTTCCTCTTTGTTCAATTCTCTAATACGCAACAACACGGATAAAACTTTCACCGGCCTCAGCTACCTTCAACACACACACACACCAGTGGATTTCAGAACTGAAATCCATTTCCAAATAAATTCAATTTCAGAAAAACAAACCATTTCTAAGAAAATGGAATCAAATAGGGAAGGAAATTCACCTGAGAATTTTTCCGACCCTGACCAAACCTGGCCTGTCGCCACCGCCCACTTGCCCTCTTCCAAATTGCGCCGCCGCGTCACAGCTTCCCAGTGACCGTGGCCAGTTCTTCAGTTCACATCCCGTCACCACCATCAGACCCTCGTTCAGTGAGTCGTTGGGCCGGTCGGAGGCCATGGCTCCTTTTCTGTCACCAAGCCTAGTCTGAGGCTCTTGTTGGGAGTCGAACGAGACCTTGCACCGCCGAACCATATCATACCCTTCATTTTTTGAGTTTACAGGGTGTGTTTCTTCTCCTTCAATACGTGAGTGCGTGTGTGTGCTTCATTTTTTTCGGCCGATTATGTACAGTAGAGAGAGAGGGTGTCGGCCGAGAGAGGAGAAGTAACGATGAGAGTCGCCGACTTGTGTCTTAGGGTTTTTATACCCGAGGTGTTTAGGGTAATTCGTAGTTAGCCCCCATAGTTCCAGACCTTCTAGAAGTGACCTCAGTTCTTTTTCCAGCCTTTTAATTTCAGTCCACTCAGTCTCCCATTCCCTACAATTAAACCCCCAAGTTTTAGAATACTCAATCTAGCCCCAGTCTGATTTATAATTATTTCTAGTCAGCCCCAACCAGATTTATAATTTCCTCAATTCCAGCCCTCAGATAGTTAATTCTTACGAATTAACCCCAATCAGCTCTTCAATTTATTCAATTTCATTCCTCAAATATTTAATTCCTTCAATTTTACTTCAATAAGCTTTTCAATAATTAAAATTCAGCCTTATTTATCCGAGCCATTAAATACGTAGATTTCTCTAATAATATTGATATTCAATTTAAATTATGTCTTGTAGATTAATTCCAATTATAGTATTATATCAATAATAAACTATCATTATTTGTAGATAATAACAAGAACTTACGGGTCTAAAATTGTCGAGTCAAGCATTTCATCACATTCAAGTTCAGAACTGCAATTTTATCTAGATGTGGGGATTTATTACGCTTTTGTTTATTTTAATTGCTTTATATATTGTCTCGTATGTGCACGTGAAATCAGTCAGAAGCACTTAAATGTGCAATCAGTCAGAAGCACTTAAATGTGCAACCAGTCAGAAGCACTTAAATGTGCAATCAGTCAGAAGCACTTAAATGTGCAAATCAGTCAGAAGCACTTAATTGTGCATAAAGCCTTCGGGCTAGCCGACGGGCTTCAGAATTTATCAGTCATGTTGTTTATACTTGCTAATATATTTAGTAATTAACGTAGACATATTGCGTACTCTCCACACTGAGCGAGTTGGAAGCTCACCCCACTATTTAACCCCTTTCAGGTTGAGGAGCTCGATGTGGCATGCGATTGAGAGTGGGATGATCAAGTCCATGATTAGATGTTTATTTATTTAATGCTATTTCTCTCAAAATATGTTTATGAACAAGTCTTCAATTTGTTTTATTTTTACGTCAAGGTATGTTTTGTTTTAACAACGACTCGAGAAGATTACTTGAAATTATTAAGTTTGTCTTTTGAGATGTATTTCCGCTGCAGTATTTTTTTATTTATTCTTCTTAAAATTTGAAGAATCATATTTAGAAAAGTGGTCGCTACACATACCTTGTGAGCCACTTCGCATTAATATGTTCATCGTTTCCTCCTTGTCGTTGCATAATACACACTTCAAGTTGGATTGTGAGTGAGAATATTTCTCCTTTGTAAATTCTTTTTTGTTGGAAACCGTTCCCAAAGAACTCTCCATAAGTGAGCTATTGTATTTAATGGAGTAAATTTATTCTATATAATCTTGAAGCTTCTCTATTTTTCCGCATCTACGAGGTTAATTCCGTGCAAATCAGCAAGCTTGATGTATACATCTCTCGTACTATAGCTTTCACTTATGGATCCCGTCCATCTCCAGTTTTCTTCTACCCCTTCTTTTAATATTGACTTGTTCACTAAAGAGGCAAGTGCATTAAAAGACTCCATTTCCTGATCAAAAAGACCCCTCCTCCATCTCCATTCCATCTCTAATGACCCTCTACCCTATCCCCTGTCTCTCCCACTCTCCCCATTAATCCGTACGAAGTTGGACAAGCCTAGGGAACTTGTCCTTCAATAGATCTCCACACACCCACATGTCCTTCCAAAACAGCACATCTCTCCCGTGTAACACCCCCAAGATATTCAGGGTATATTACAGCACCGTGGACCCCTATGTGGGATCCACCAAGCTAAAATAATAAGTATCGCTCGTCTAACCATATCGGTTAGCGAGAAAAATGCATCACCAAGACGAATATTAAGTAAAACACTCGGTACTGCAATATCCGTGTATTTTATGTGTGTTATTTTAAATGTATCTTGTTGTAATGTGGTTACTTGGAGACGAGTGTATTGAAAATTGGTAATTGTCGAGTTTTGTGATTATCGGAATGTGTTCGTTCTGGTCGGACTATCGAATTGGTGACATGAGGGCTACGGCCGTAGGAATGCCGAGTTACGGACGTAAGAGGGTGTTACGGCCGTAAGGGATTGCTGGTTATGGTTGTAAAGCATGGCTGGTTACGGCCGCAATGCAACCGCACATTTTGGGCAGTAGCCCGGCAGGACTCGTTACGGTCGTAAGGGGAATGCTGGTTACGATCGTAAGGTGATGGCCGAGTACGGCCGTAAGGTGATGAGCATTACGGCCGTAAGCCTGATCGAGTTGCGGCCGTGGTGCGCCTGGCATTTTGGGCGGTAGCTCGATAGGACCCATTACGGCCGTAAGGCCCTGCCGGTTATGGCCGTAACGCGTTCGGCTATATAAGGCCGAGTGACGGGTCTTAACACCATTCTTTCCCTTTTTCTTCCTCCATCGCGATTCTTCGGTAGAAATTGAGAACTTTGATCAGGAGCATCATTGTGCATCATTTTGGGAAGTTTGATTCGTGTCTAACATCATCCTCCACTCGAGTTCCGTCCGGATCAAGGTAAAATTCGTTCGAATCCTAGTTATTCATATTTTGGGGCTTTTGTTAAGATCTTCAATCCTAATCCATTTTAGCTCTAATTTGTGCTAGATTATGATGTTGTAATCATAATCCTTCGTTTTTCCCTGAAGTTCATGGATTAAATTCCAAGTTTTCTTCCGTAGTTTGAATTCGAACCATGTTGTCTTCATAGTATTCGATTAAATGTCCCTAAGTGTAAAACTTAGGTTGAATCCTTCCGTTTTCATGGTTTGGTATTTGATTCGGTATTTTGTTGTACTAGGATCGAATTGTTGAAGGAGTTCGGACCGTACGTCTTTCCGTTCGTTATTCTTGTGTCGTTTCCAATCGAGGCAAGTACTTTGGTTATGTTTAATGTACTTCATGTGAATATGTGAAAAACGTGAGTTTTGTGAAAAGTGGTCATTTCAGAAAATATGATCTGTGCCATGTGTGTAATAAAGTGATGATTTCTGAAAGTGCGACTTGTGATCGTGTGCCAAGTAAAACCAGTGAGGGTCCCCTGGGTTCCGTAGACCGAGGCTTCTGCGGTTCACTTGGCAGGGTTGTACAATCAGAGAGGGCCTGACGAGGACTCTCTGGGGAGTGGTATGTATCTCACGTGAGGTACAATGCCAGTATGGCCCTCGTTGTTATTTTGCGATGATGATTGTGGTATGGTATTCCGTAATATCTGTGATGGCACTGTGATTTTTTGTGGTTTATTCACTTGTTGTACATATTCTTGAATCATTGTACTTGCACCGGCTTCTTGCTGACCCCTTCAGGAGTGAATATACTTGTTGTGTATTCAGGTACAGGTCCAGTGGGCGAGCCAGCATGGAGCGGCCACGAGCTTGGTGGGCAACATTGATATCATATGTTATGTTGAGTCTGTGGACGTCTTGTCGTGGTCAGTGTGGTATTTTGGTTTTTTACTCGCGTGGGTACTGTCGTGTGACGTATATCGTGTCGTTGTTGATTGATAATGATATTGTTGTATCAGCTGTGAGCTGTTGTATCAGTTGTGATCCTACGGGACGATGTGTTTGGTTTTGTAACGTACGTCGTGTTTGAAATTGGTTTGTTTTTAAGAAAGTGAATGTTGTGGTTTGTTAATTTTTAATGAGTTCTATGTTGGTCTAAGCCTGGTAGGTTCTCCAAAAATGATCTACGACACTGTAATATCTCCGTAAATTATGGGGTGTTACAGGTACAACTGGTTAACCAAACATCACCGAAATTTCAAATGACATTTAGTATATAAATCATTTTCCAAATCAAATCGCCTAAGTACTCGCGAGTACGGTCTATCAGTTTAAAGATTTGAAACAAACATTTACAATGGACAACTGAAATAAAAGGATTGAATTGCACATGTCAACAACCCTGGCTAGCATCCTTGTACTACTCCAGTGCCCGCTCGACCGGCTGAACGCAACCTGAAATTCAGAACACGAAATTCCCCAAAAATGGGTCCCAAAGGGGTTAGCAATTACGTTAGTACAAGTAATCAAGGCAAAACCAATCGCTTACACATTTCATAGTACATGCATCAAATCGTTCAAAATCAAAACAAGACGTGTCTTTTTCCAGAAATCAGACAGTCAATAATCACAGTTCAAACTTGCCTAGGACCAGGGCTAAACCAGTGGTCCCATCCGAGGCCTCTATGGACCCTCCTAGACTGGTCATAGTTAAAAATTATAATCACGCACATGCATCGCCTAGGACCGGGGATAAACCACTGGTCCCATCTGAGGCCTCTATGGACCCTCATGGACTGGCTAGCAAACAAGCTCGTGAATCAGGAGCGAAATCACAGATTCCTCCGAGGCCCCGTCCGACCCTCCCGGAGTGAGCAAAGCACACACATATACATTACCATTTCATGTTAAGGATAAGGGTTTCACAAGAATACTTGCCTTGAGAATATTGACGACTAAACGACTGGGAAAATCAACTACGCTTGATAGGAACCGACGACCACGAGCCTAACGATCTATACGAGTATGAAAATGGAATATACCCAAAAACCCACCTACGATTCATGTAAATTCGTACAAAAACAACAACGAGGGTGGGTCGCGGCCGAACCTTCCCGATTTCACAAATACCACGAAATTTACCATGAATTCGTTGGGAAAACATGAATACCACTAGGATTAATCACATACATCATGGATTAATCAACAATACGGAACGAATCGGACATTAAATTGAAAATACCCAAATTTTCCAAAAATAGGGTTCTAAGAGTTTACCTCGGACCGGAGACGAAGAAAAAGTGTTGGTGTTGTTAATATACACCAAGAACTCAAGAAAGATGATAGCTAGATGATTGCCAGTCGAAATCGCCCAAAATCACCTACGAATCGCCCAAAACGCGGAGGAGGAGAAGAAGGAAGTAAAATGGACGAAACAGGGCCCCGATAAAATACGTAAGCCTTTGACAACTAACGTACGTTAGCCTCTTAACGTACGTAAGCCTTCCAAGCTTACGTACGTAATAGATTGGCACAACAATCAACCATACGCAGACTATTATGTACGTTATGATAAGAGCCATTACATACGTAATACTCCAGAAGCCTTAATGTAGGTAATGCTTTTCACATAGCGTGCGTAAGGTACCTCTGTACCAAACGGGCAGTCTGACGAGTAAGGGTGTGACGAAAACACGAGACGATCAAAACACGAAAAAAAAGCATGCTTACGAAGAGTTTGAGAGGACGAACTTAAACGGTAAAAGAAACATGTTCTCGACTACCCGAAGGTTCGAAAAACAATGACAAGCATAATTATCCCATAACTTTGGGAAATTATAAAACGACCCAAAACATACAAAATACATGTTAAATGATCGAAACACCAAACAAAACCTCACGACATCTATAATGTCATAAGACGGATTTACGACAACCCCAAAATGGCAGTTCCGAACAGCGATTACGAGAATCGATCAACATAGCGACGGAAAGACAATAAATGCATAATTGAGTAAAATAAGTCCGAAACAAGCTAATGTGGCAAAAAGTCCAGTATTAAATATCCTCGAAATATCAATACGGTTACAAGCGAGTCACTAAAAATGAAAAATACACCAAAATGAAAAATACCGAAAAAAGGAAAAATGTGGATATTACATTCCCCCCCTCTAAAAACAAATTTCGTCCCGAAACTTAAGAAACAAACAACTCGGGGTACCTAGCACGCATGTTATCCTCGGTTTTCAAAGTTGCCTACTCGACACCATGTCTCGACCACTGCACTTTGACCAAATGAATGGTCTTATGCCTCAACCGCTTCTCACGGTGCTCCAAGAACTTCAAGGGACGCTCCTCGAAGGTAATATCCTCAGCGATATTGATCTCACCATAGTCGATGACATGACTATTTTAGGGCTTTTGTTAAGATCTTCAATTCCAATATGTTTTAGCTCTGATTTGTGCTATATTATGATGTTGTAATCATAATCCTTCGTTTTTCCCTGAAGTTCATGGATTAAATTCCAAGTTTTCTTTCGTAGTTTGAATTCGAACCATTTTGTCTTCGTAATGTTCGATTAAATGTCCCTAAGGGTAAAACTTAGGGTGAATCCTTCTATTTTCATGGTGTGGTATTTGATTAGGTATTTTGTTGTACTAGGATCGAATTGTTGAAGGAGTTCGGACCGTACGTCTTTCCGTTTGTTATTATTGTGTCGTTTCCAATCGAGACAAGTACTTTGGTTGTGTTTAATGTACTTTGTGTGAATATGTGAAAAACGTGAATTTTGTGAAAAATGGTAATTTCAGAAAATGTGATTTGTGCCATGTGTGAAATAAAGTGATGATTTCTGAAAGTGCGACTTGTGATCGTGTTCCAAGTAAAACCAGTGAGAGTCTCCTGGGTTCCGTAGACCGAGGCTTCTGCGGTTCACTTGGTAGGATTGTACAACAAGAGAGGGCCTGATGAGGACTCTCTGGGGAGTGGTACGTATCTCGCGTGAGGTATAATTCCAGTATAACCCCCATTGTTGATGATGATTGTGGTATGGTATTCCGGAATATCTGTGATGGTACTGTGATTTTTTGTGGTTTATTCACTTGTTGTACATATTCTTGAATCATTGTACTTGCACCGACTTCTTGCTGACCCCTTCGGGGGTAGATATACTTATTGTGTATTCAGGTACATGTCCAGTAGGTGACCCAGCATGGATCGAACACGAGCTTGGTGGGCAGCATTGATATCATGTGTTATGTTGAGTCTGGACGTCTTGTCGTGGTCAGTGTGGTATTTCTATTTTGTACTCGCACGAGTGCTGTCATGTGATGTATATCGTGTCGTTGTTGATTGGTAATGATGTTGTTGTATCAGCTGTGAGCTGTTGTATCAGTTGTGATCCTACGGGATGATGTGTTGTTTGGTTTTGTAATGTACGTCGTCTTTGAAGTTGGTTTGTTTTTAAGAAAGTGAATGTTGTGGTTTGTTAATTTTTAATGAGTTCTATGTTGGTCTAAGCCAAAAAGGATCTACGGCGCTGTAATATCTCCGTAAATCATGGGGGTGCTATGGAATATGGTATCAGAGCTTAGGTTTATTGATACCTAGACTGTCGGTGTTTTTAGGTCTGTTAAAGTGAGTCGGTCGTTGTCTACGATATCATTGGCGTGCTACCACCCCGTGTTGCCTGTGCTGGAAGCCTCTTCGGATGTTGGTTGTTTCTTTCCCTCGTGAGTAATTATCTTTGTCAATGTGTAATCTATTGTTGTAATCATTTCCTTGCTGAACCATTTCTTATCCCTCAGTATGCCGAGAGGTAGAGCTGTCCGTCAATACGACTGAGGCCGTGGTAGAGAAGCTATATCTGAATCCGAGATGTCTATTTTAGATTCGGCATCTCATTTTGTGGCTAGATCAGATCCGATTCCTTCAGGAGGTGCAGGTGGGAGTGCATAGGCCGAAGTGCATAACGTTCTTCAACAAGTTGTGACGCAAGTGCACCAATTAGCTCAAGTGGTGCAGAACATTAACACTGGCAGGAGTGTTGAGTATCGATGGCTTCAAGAAGTTACAAAGATGAATCCTCCTAGATTCAATGGTTCCGGTGATGCGAACAACTGGGATCATTAGTTAGTTGAGCTGGAGAATATCTTTGGCGGTATTAGCTGCCCTGAAGCCAAGAGAGTTCTAATTGCTCAATATCTGACGGTTGATGATGCTTCGAACCGGTGGCGAGCTGTTAAGCCCAGGGACCGTGATGTCACTTGGGAGGAATTTAAAGAACTAATGGAGGCACAATATTGTCCAGCGCCTGTACGACTAGTCAGAGTCAGTGAGTTCTTTAGAGCTCAACCCGAAGATGTTCCTATCACTGAGACAATCAAGACATACAACAAGCAGTTAGTGTATGTCCAAGATCGGGTCAGGGATGAAGTAGATAAGATACTTCATTTTGATGCTAGGATGAAACCTGAGGTCCGAAAGTATATGGCGGGTCTGGGGTGTACTACTTTGAGAGAATACCAAGATAGAGCGCTCGCTTATGAGATGGTGACAGTTCCAGTTCCGATGGTTTCGAGCTCGAAGAAACCGAAATTTTCTGGTAGTTTCCGATGCAGCGGATCACGTCGGCCTCAATTTTTTGTGCAATCTTCCGTTGGTTCCCCTCAACTTAGTGGGGGAGCGCCAAGAGTTTGTTTTAATTGTGGAAATCCGGGGCATGTCAGTTCTCGTTGTTTATTTCGCCCCGTCGATTGTTTTAAGTGTGGGAAATAGGGACATAGCGCGTCATATTGTGAGACAACGGGTAGAGTTTTCACCAAACCGTCTCCTACTCCGACAGGCACAGTTACGGGTCAGCCAACTTCTAATGTTGGACGCGGCAGCAGCATAGGCAAAACCGGGTACAAGGATACTCCTAGTACTGGATCAACTCCACCTCGATTGTACGAAATGAGACGGACTGATGATGTAGGGTCTGAAACTACGTCGGGTATTGTTTAGATTTGTATGCACCTGGTAGATGTATTGTTTGATTCTGGAGCTACTTATTCCTTTATATCATTGTCTTGTGTGAGTCGTGTGGGTCTTGATGGTTTCTCTGCATGTGAACCTTTTATTGTTGGACTGCCGAGTGGGGAAAGGATATTTGGGGATTGAGAGATTGTCAATTGTCCTGTAACCATCGGCGGTAGAGATTGGTCATCCGATTTGATTGTGATTGACATGAAAGGAGAAGACTTGATCCTCGATGACGATTAGTTAGATCATCATGGAGCGATAGTATATTATCGTCAGAAAGTAATTTTGATAATTGTGCCGGATGGTACCGAACACGTTTTTGAAGGGCAGAAACCTAGTACTTCTGGGAAGATTATCCGAGCCATGAAGGCGATGAAGTTGTTGAATCAAGGCTATACCGGTTATTGAAGGCAGAAACTGGTGGAGTTCAGTTATCTTCTATTCAAGTGGTGAATTAATATTTGGACGTATTTCCAGACGATTTGCCCGAATTGCCGCCGCACCGTGAAGTGGAGTCTACTATCGAACTAGAGCCTAGTGCGGCACCAGTATCTAAGGCACCGTACCGAATGGCCCTATAGGATATGTAAGAGTTGGAAAAGCAACTGCGCGAATTATTAGATAAAGGTTACATTCGACCAAGTGCTTTTCCCTGGGAAGCATCGATGTTATTCGTTTGGAAGAAAGATGGATCTTTACGATTATGTATTGATTATCGTGAGTTGAATAAAATCACTATCAAGAACAAGTATCCGTTGCCAAGAATTGATGACCTATTTGATCAATTGCAAGGAGCTACGGTTTTCTCAAAGATTGACTTGAGATCGGGATATTATCAATTGCAAATTTGGGATTCGGATATTTCGAAAATGGCATTTCGGACAAGATACGGGCATTAGGAATTCATAGTTATGCCTTTTGGTTTGATGAATGATCCGGTGGCATTTATGCAACTTATGAACAAAACATTTATCGAATATCTCGATAAATTTGTGGTGGTGTTTATTGATGACATCTTAATCTATTCTAAGAGCGAATCGGACCATGCCGGACACTTGAGAATTGTGTTGAGTATTTTGAGGGCTGATAAGATTTATGCCAAATTTTCTAAATGTGAGTTCTGGCTGAAAGAAGTTGATTTTCTTGGACATATTGTATCGGCCGAAGGTATTCGGGTAGACCCTCAAAAGGTTGAAGTGATTTTTGCTTGGGAACCCCCGCGGAATGTCAAGGAAGTTCGTAGTTTTCTGGGATTAGCTGGTTATTACTGTCGTTTGTCCAGGGTTTTTCCAAAATTACTCGACTCTTCACTCAGATATTACAGAAAACTCAGAAGTTTGGGTGGAGTGACGAGTGTCAGAAGAGTTTTGATGAGTTGAAGAAGCGGTTGACTACGTCACCAGTTTTAGCCTTACCGCAGGGGACAGAGGGATTTGTTATTTATAGTGATGCTTCTAAACAAGGGTTTGATGTGTATTGATGCAAAATGACAGGGTAATTGCACATGCGTCTCGTCAGTTGAAACCATATGAGATGAATTATCCTACCCATGATCTTGAATTAGCCGCTGTGGTGTTTGCATTGAAGATTTGGAGGCACTATTTATATGGTTCTTCCTGTCAAGTGTATACGGATCATAGGAGTTTGAAATATATTTTTACTCAAAAAGAGCTTAATATGCGCCAGCGGCGATGGTTGGAATTGATTAAAGATTATGATCTTGACATTCTTTACCATCCAGGTAGAGCGTATGTCGTTGCCGATGCTTTGAGCCGCAAGTCAATCGTTTTGAAGAGATTGGAATTACTTACCATTCAACCGAATCTCAGGCGAGAGTTATTTGATTTTAAGATTGAAATTTGGCCTCAAGTAACTCAAGAACAATTACGTTTCCTTTAGGTCACATCCTCCGTGATTAAGGACATTAAGTCAAAACAATTAGATGATCCTTTGTTTGTACAGCTTCAAGAAGATGTTGTTAAAGGAAAGGTACATGGATTCATGATATACGAAGATGGTGTTCTTCGATTTCAAGGCAGGATTTGTGTACTGCAACACCCCCGATGTATTCAGGGATATTACAGCGTCGTAAATCCTTTACATAAGAATTTACAAGGCTGAAGGAAAGAAAATACAATAACATATATCAACATATAAAAGTAACTAAATTAATAATACAACAGTTCTGGGTCAATACCGAGAATACAGTATCCGAAAGAGGAATATTTATACATCACCGAAATCAATTATCACAATGACAACGTACTCGAGTACTTAATAAAAAAATAACACAAACAACAGACAATTAAACACGGCCGGAACATCACTCTACACCCTCGTCGTCATGCAGCTCCAGTGGTTGTTTCCCTGCTCTCCTAGATCCTGAACATAAACAAATGTTCACCCCCGACTAGTACAAGTACGATAATCATACAACAATGATTTAATCTACAATAATCATAACAAGTTTCTCCAACGAGAAATAACAACACATATCACATCATAACAGTCCAAAACATACTCATGGTATTCCAACGATCCAGCGCACACAGCTATAGATTCCCATGATGATCCCGTCAGACCAAAGCATGGTGGAACTACCTGTCCAACGATCCAGTGCACATAGCTATAGATTTCCCATGATGATTCTCGTCGAATCAACGCATGGTGGATAATTAATCACAACACATGTGCACAGTACAATCATAACATAACCGACATAATACGAACAATTCTAATTAAAGTACTTGCCTCGATTTGATGACAAGAATAAAACTCCCACAAATATCGAAACACTCGAAGGTCTCCCCCTTCGATCAATCATGTTGCTAATATCGAACCTTCAAAACAGAAATAATATAGAATTCATCTCATGTCGAACGAACATCTAACTATCTAAATTACGGTCATGAAAATGTAATCTGCCTGACCTGCTTAACGTACGTTACGTACCATCGGTAGCGTACGTTAAGCTTACTCGTTAGCGTACGTAAGCTACAAAGTCTAGCATACGCTAACCATGTGTCGACAGTTCCTCTTCTGATCAGTCGACTTGACTTGACTGATGATATAATGTACGTTACGTACCAAACGTAGCGTACGTTAACTAAGCCCGACAACGTACGTTAATTATAAAGTTTAGCGTACGCTAAGCATGCATGGCAGTTTCTCACTAGGTAGACGACCGATCCAACAGTGATGAAGCTTACGAAATCCTCAGTGATTAACGTACGTTATCTCCTTACATATCATGTTCATATGATTATGAATAATCTTACGGATTCAAAACATCTTTGAATTCAAGGAAATGAATATCATCACAACACTTATATTCAATCTCGATTATCATTCTCATGTGAAGTTCGGTGATCTCAGGTTGATGCCCTAGATTCCATTATCATCATTACCTTCAGACTTCATTACAAAGATGAACTAACATATCCAACTTATACGAAAGGATACAACCTTCGATGATTCTTTCTTAAGTTCGCTAAACAAAAGTGATATCAACTCCAAGTCTATGATTCAATATGGCAATATTATTCAATGTGGATAATCAATCTCAGAACATTACTTTCCTCATTTGACGTAATAGGATTCCAGCTATGATGCTTTCAACGACAATATCTTAAGCATAAACATTCCAAACTCCAAGCATGATGATTGTTTGAATAATTCATCCGTGGAAATTAATATCTTGATAGCATGACCATTATATCCTTAATAACACGAATCCAAGATTGGAGATAATATAACATACCTTAAGATGAAGAAACACCGAGACAATAGTTAGAATCCAACTCCGGTTTCTTGTGTGACAATCCAAAAATGATTCTCCACTTCAATGAGTAATCTCCAATCTTCAATGATCAAGAAAAGATGTTCTAAAGGTGTTTAAGGGGGGTTGGTATATCTCTGGGCACGAAGTATGCCGAAGGATAGGTGAAATGAGGAGCTGAAATGAAATGGTGTGATGTCTTATTTATAATTTTCTATCTTTAACGTACATTAGCCTCCATTCATAACGTACGTTAGCCTCTTAGCGTACGCTACACAGCATAATTAGCGTACGCTATCATCCTGATAGTTAACTGTCCCGATTCTGACCTTGATTACGTACATTACACCATCAAGTTACGTATGTAGGTAACACACATTAGCGTACGCTAGACACAATCCTTAGCGTACGTTAACAATCGTTGACTTCAAAAGTGTCCAGGTTCATCCGCGGGAATCTTATCCGGACGCACGTCCGGCTGGCGCACGTGATAGCCGCCCAGCTCAATTATTGGTTGGTTAACGCACGCTACGCTACATTCGTAGCGTACGCTAACTCCGACAGACAGCGTACGTTAAGCTTCCAGGTTAACGTACATTATCACGTATTTTGCATGGGAAATTTATATTTTGCCATACTCATGTACAAGGATACAAATATAAGAAATATCATACTTCAATTATCGATATCACATTCCCGAATAATACAAAGTTCAAATACAGATGAAATACTCAATAATAAATCCGGATATTACATACTCTCCTACTAAAAAGGAGTTTCGTCCCGAAACTCAAGACGAAAATAACTCTAGATATCTAGACCTCATGCTATCTTCCATTTCCCAAGTGGCTTCTTCCACTCCGTGGCATGACCACTGAACCTTGACCAAAACGATTGGTTTGTTCCTCAACTGCTTAACTCGACTCTCGAGTATCCTGATCGTTCTCTTCAAACGTGCCATCCTGAGCGACTTCGATCTCGCCAAAATCAATGACATGACTAGGATCTGGTATATATCTCCGTAACTGGGATACGTGGAACACGTTATGAACATGGATCAATGACGGCGGTAATGCCAACCTGTATGCTAACTCTCCAACTCTCTCAAGAATCTCGAACGGTCCGATATATCTCGGACTCAATTTCCCCTTTCTTCCGAAATGAAAGATTCCTCGAGTAGGAGAAACCTTTAAAAGTACGTGATCTCCAGTACTGAACTCCAATGGGTGACGGCGTACGTATGCGTAAGATTTCTATCGACTCTGGGCGGTCAATAGCCTTTCACGAATCAGGGCTATCTTCTCGCGTGTCTGCACGATCAATTCCAGTTCCATCCCGATCAAGTCTGATGAATCGTCCCAGCATAGGGGTGATCTGCATCTCCTCCCGTATAATGCCTCAAACGGTGCCATCTTAATGGAAGCATGTCAACTATTGTTGTAGGTGAATTCAATCAACGGCAGATGAACTTCCCAATCAGCTGACTAATCTGAGGCACAAGCCCTTAGCATGTCTTCCACCATTTGAATAGTCCTCTCGGATTGTCTATCTGTCTGCGGGTGATAAGCTGTGCTGAAGTTCAATTCGGTTCCCAAGTCCTTATGAACTGCTTTCCAAAAATGACACAAAACGTCCGTCTCGGCTAGAAATAATGGTCTTCGGCGTACCATGCAATTGGACTATCTCGGAAATAAATACTCGTGCCAACTTCTCGGGTCCCCACATGTCCTTAATGCCTAGAAAATGAGCCGATTTGGTTAGATGATCAACTATCACCCAAATCATGTTCATTTCTGTCTTGGTTCTTGGCATATTAGTGATAAAGTCCATCGATATGTCCTCCCACTTCCATTCAGGAATCGGGAGCGGCTTCAGCATTCTGGTAGGTCGTTGATGCTCGATTTTGACCTACTGACAAGTCAAACACTTCCAGACATAATCCGCTACATCTTTTTTCATGTTGCCCCACCAGAAGTTCTGCTTCAGGTCCTTATACATCTTGCTGGTGAACGGGTGGACAGAATAGGGCATGCTGTGAGCTTTCTTCAAAATTGTCTACTTCAGAACATCGATATCGGGAACGCAAAGTCGGCTCTGGAATCTCAATACTCCATCATCATGAATTACAAATCCTGGGGCCTTTCCCTTGATCACTTCATCACGTAACCGAATCATCAGAGGATCATCTACTTGCTTAGATTTGATTTCTTCGGTTAACGATGAAGTTATTTCCATCACACTCGGTTGTCCTTGGACTCTTTGCAACCATACTTCAATTCCTTATCGAATCATCTCTCGTTAAATACTGAGCTGGGAGGTCAGAGTCTCCAGCATCTGAATAGAAACAGGCTTGCGGCTAAGTGCATCGGCCACTACATTTACTTTGCCTGGATGATAAAGAATCTCCAAGTCATAGTCCTTAATCAGTTCTAGCCATCTCCTTTGCCGCATGTTCAATTATTTCTGACTGAAGATGTATTTAAGACTCTTGTGATCCGTAAAGAATGACAGTGAGTCCCGTACAGGTAATGTCTCCAGATTTTCAAAGCAAAAACTACTGCTTCCAGCTCCAAATCATGCGTTGGGTAATTCATTTCATAGGGTTTCAGCTGTCGTGACGCATAGGCGATCACCTTCTCATTCTGCATCAATACACATCCGAGTCCTTGGTTCAAAGCATCACTGTAAACTATGAATCCTCCAGTTCCCTATGGAAGTGCTAAAATTGGTGCCGTCGTCAATCTCTTCTTCAATTCATCAAAGATCTTCTGGCACATCTCATTCCACTCAAACTTTTGAGTTTTCTGCAGTAGTCGAGTAAGTGGGCGGGTAATTTTGGAAAACCCTTAATCCAGCAAGTCCTAAGAAACTCCGGACTTCTTTCACGTTCTTAGGAGGCTTCCAATCCATAACTGCTTCAATTTTATGGGGATCTACTCGGACTCCTTCAGCTGATACCACATGGCCGAGGAACATTACTTCCTTTAGCCAGAATTCACACTTAGAAAGCTTAGCATACAAATGCTCGTTTCTCAGAAGGTCTAGAACAAGTCGTAAATGCTGCGCATGCTCTTCTGGGCTCTTAGAATACACCAGAATGTCATCAATGAACACAACCACAAACTTGTCCAAATACTCTAGAACACTCGGTTCATCAATTACATGAATACAGCAGGTGCGTTAGTGAGACCAAATGCCATCACTACAAACTCGTAGTGTCCGTCGCGAGTTCTGAATGCTGACTTCGGAACATCAGATTCCTTAATCCTCAGCTGATGATATCCTGATCTCATATCGATCTTAGAAAACATTGTTGCTCCCTATAGATGGTCAAATAAATCATCAATACGTGGCAACGGATACTTGTTCTTAATCGTCATCTTGTTCAGTTCTGGATAGTCAATACACAATCGAAGAGATCCATCCTTCTTCTGGACAAAAAGAACTGGTGCACCCCAGGGTGAAACGCTTGGCTGGATATAGCCTTTGTCCAGTAGCTCTTCCAGTTGCTTCTTCAATTCGTGCATCTCAGTAAGTGCCATACGATACGGCGCCTTAGAAATTGGTGTAGCTCCTGGTTCCAGCTCGATGGTGAATTCCACATCCCGTCGTGGAGGTAGTCCAGGAAATTCGTCAGGAAATACATCCGGAAATTCGTTCACAACAGGAATGGATGAGAGTTCCACTTTTCCGTCTTCTTTCTTCATTACGTAGCACCAGTATCCGGTACAGCCCTGTTTCAACAATTTGACAGCTTTCATTGCCTTGATCATCTTTCCTGAGCTTCCTAGTTTCCATCCTTCAAACAGTATTTCGGAACCATCGTCAACTATCAGCGAGATATTCCTCTTTCAGTAGTTTGCAATAGCTCCATATCAATTAAGCTAATCATCTCCGAGTATCAGGTCGTCTCCTTGCATTTCTATCACAATCAGATTTGAGAGCCACTCTCTGCCTCCAAATGATACAGGGAAATCGCTAGTTTCTAAGTTTCCAACAATCCTCTCTCCACTCGGTAAACCCACAACATAAGGCTCACAATTATGAAAACCAAAAATATTCAAACAATTTACACAAGACAAAGATATAAAAGAATGCGTAGCTCCTGTATCGAATAAAACGCTAACTGGCTGGGAAAGGATCTGAACAGTACCTGATGCGACAGCAGCATCCTGATCGTATGTTCTCCTCATCTCGTACAGACATGGGGGAGCGGATCCGACACTTGAGGCTCCTTTGCGGTCGAATTGTCCTCTGCCTCGACCTCGACCGAAATTTTGGGGCAGCTGTACACTCTGCTGCGTCTGCTGATTACTTGCTTCCCTCTGAGCAGGCTGTGATGTACGGGTTCCATTAAACTTTGTGGCATCCTTGCAAAACGTCGCACGGTGCCCTTCCTGTCCGCAATCAAAATATGTAACTGGAGTACGGAAACAATCACGCCAAAGGTGGCCTGGGCGACCATGTTAGGCGTATTTTTATGCGTTTACTTATCATTATTTTATATCCATTCTAGGTCTAAATCTGCATAAATGAGCTTTTGATGCACTATCTTTATATGTTTTGAAGGAAATTGGAGTCCGGAAGCCTAAACGACGAAAAAATGGGCGAAAACGACAAATTCTGGTCAGGGGCCGCGGCACACACGCGGACAGCATGAGGTGGTACACAATGTACCGGGGGCCGCGGCACACACTTACTGAGCCGCGGCCCATGAAGAAAATGCCGCCCAGGCATAACGCGCTGAAGGTTAGGGGCCGCGGCACACACTTACTGAGCCGTGGCCCACGGGGCGGTAATGATGATCCATCCCTCGTTTTTAGACTGTTCTAAAGACCGTTTTCGACCTAATTCCCGGACGCGTTTTGGAGACTAATGGTGGTTATAAATAGGGATTAAAAGGTCTGAAGAGAGATCATCAATCATCGAAGAAAAGAGGAGAAAACACCAAGGAGCAGAGAGCGGAAGCTAGAGAACGGAGGAATCCAAGTTCTTCGGCTGCATTTGATTTCTATTATGCTTTCTTCAATTCTTTGTGTATTATTATTTTCTAGCATGTCGGGCTAGAACCCTATTCTAGGATTTTGACGAAACTGAGGTTTTGACGAAACTGAGGTTTTGACGAAACTGAGGTTTTGACGAAACTGAGGTTTTGACGAAACTGAGGTTTTGACGAATTAACTTTTGATTTTGCATTATTAAAATATATTTTCCTTTCTTATTGAGTTTTCCCAATTGTTTTAATTACTATCAATTATGTGGCCTATGATTGATTTGTTTTGATTACGCAACTCGAATCGGGAGAGGAGAGTTGGTAGGAAGAATTGATGAGAACCGTTTTATCTTATGAGATAGGAATATACTCATAGGAATTACGTGGCCTATCTGAAGATTTCGCACTTTTTGCCTATTGACGAATTAATTCACCTACGGATAGATTATTTTATTCGCCTTAGAAAATTCTATTGACCTCGAGAGAGGCAGTAGAGTATTTTAGCAATCTTCGCCTTCAATAAATTGGGAAATCATTTAATTCATATAAATCAAGAGTAATTCGAATAAACCGAGGTGGATTCACAATCCTAGATTAATCCCCTATTTGATCTTCTTTCTTCGAACAATCTATTTTACTATTTATTCTTTTATTAATTTTCTTTAATTATTACTTGCATCTCCAATTTCGATAGTTCAAATAAAATTAGAATACGCATAAATCGGTAATTGGTAAGTCAGTCCTCGAGGGAACGATATCTCACTTATCACTTTATTACTTGCTTACGACAACGTGCACTTGCGTTCACCAAATTTCGCAACAAGTTTTTGGCGCCATTGCCAGGGACTGATTATTTTACTAATATCGATTTCAGTATTTCTAGTCTTAATTTGAATATTATTTTATTTTTGTAATTTTTTTATTTGTTTTCCTTTCAGGAATTTCTGGTTAGTGCATGAGAAAATTCGGTAACGAAGGCCTATTACCTTTGGATACTGAACTCGAGCGCACTCTTCGGAAAAACAAGAAGGAAAAGCGTGAGCTACCGACAAAAGACACCATGGCCGATAACACAGAAAATCACGGAGGAGACAATCTTATGCAGCAAGCTCAACCGGCATTGGCACTCCGTGATTATGTAATGCCTTAAATCAATGCAAACTTTTCGGGGATTCAGCGTCCAACCATCCAAGCGAACAACTTCGAGATTAATCCGGCTATTATTCAGATGGTGCAAGCCAGCCAATTTTGTGGACTGGCGAACGATGACCCCAACGCACACATCGCTTCATTTCTCGAGATATGTGACACCTCAAGAATAACGGTGTTACCGATGATGCTATTCGTCTGCGGCTTTTCCCTTTCTCTCTAAGGGAGAAAGCCAAATTTTGGTTAAATTCATTACCGCCGGGCTCTATCACGACTTGGGCGGAATTAGCACAAGCCTTTCTGGCTAAGTTCTTTCCACCTTCGAAGACAGCGAGACTAAGGAACGAGATAACTACTTTCGGGTAATTTTATATGGAGTCGCTTCATGAAGCTTGGGAGCGATACAATGATTTGCTAAAGAGATGCCCACACCATGGTCTACTGGATTGGTTGCAAATTCAGACATTCTATAACGGATTGAGTGCTTCTACACGCACTCTTGTTGATGCAGCCGCTGGAGGTGCTCTAATGGGCAAAACGATGGCCGAAGCCCACTCTTTATTGGAAGCTATGGCTGCAAATGCTTATCAGTGGCCTTTCGAACGAGTAAACCCAAAGCGAGTTATGGGAGTTTCCGACAATGATCCAATATCTACGCTATCGGCCCAAGTTGCCGCCTTGACTCAGCAACTTCAAGCTTTTTCACATGCTCCTTCTACCGTTACTACAGAATCATGTAATTGGTGTAATGGGTCTCATCCTAGCGCAGAGTGCCAAGTTGGAAATCCTTTCGAGCAACATCCGATGGAACAAGCTCAGTTTGTGGTGAACGGGAATCGACAAAATAATCCGTATTCCAACACATACAATCCGGGGTGGAGAAATCACCCTAACTTTTCGTGGAAAAACGGACAAAACTTAAACCAACCTCAGTTTGCTCAACACCACAACAACCCCCTCTCGCTCCAAAGATCTCTCTAGAGGACGCAATGGCGAAATTAGCAGCAAATACGAGTCAGTTCATGACCCATACGGAAGCAACCTTGCAAAACTATTCCGCTTCTATTCGCAACTTGGAAGTCCAATTGGGTCAAATAGCAAATGTGTTAACAGCCCGCCCTGAGGGTACCTTGCCAAGTACAACTGAGACGAACCCCAGAGAGAGTATTAATGCCATTGGTTTGAGAAGCAGGAAGGAAGTGTGTGAGCAGCCCAGGCAGAACAAAAAGAGAGGTGATGATGAGGAGAAGAAAAATTCGGCGACCGAGGAATCACAAGTTTCTAAGAGCTCAAAACTGTTTCCAGATAATCCGACAGCCTATGTGCCTCCCGTCCCATTTCCACAGTGTTTGCAAAAGCAAAAATTGGACAAACAATTCTCCAAGTTTCTTGACGTCTTCAAGAAACTATATATCAACATTCCATTTGCCGACGCCTTAGAACAAATGCCTAGATATGTGAAGTTTATGAAGGAAATCTTATCTAACAAAAGGAAGCTCGAGGAATATGAAACGGTGCCACTGACTGATGAGTGCAGCACAATCTTGCAGAGAAAGCTCCTGCCTAAATTGAAGGACCCAGGAAGCTTCACTATACCGTGCACTATTGGGAACTTGTCTTTTGATAAATCATTATGTGATCTCAGCGCTAGCGTTAATCTCATGCCTCTTTCTATTTTCAAGAAGCTAGGAATTGAGGAAGCGAAACCTACTACGGTCTCTTTACAACTAGCCGATAGATCCATCAAGTACCCGAGAGGGGTAATAGAAGATGTCTTGGTCAAGGTCGATAAATTCATTTTCCCTGCTGATTTCATTATGCTTGATATGGAAGAAGACTATGAGATTCTGATTATTTTCGGTAGATCGTTCTTAGCCACAGGAAGGACACTTATTGATGTTCAGGAGGGTGAATTAATACTTCGGGTTGAAGATGAGCAAGTCACATTCAAGGTGTTTCGATCTCTCCCGTGTCCAAGCAAGGACCAGAAGTGTTCACAAAATGATATCTTTAAGACAGACACACACCGGGAGAGTTGTCGGTCGAAGTGTTCAGAATCTGTTTCAGCTGCTCCGATGTCTAAGAAAAATGAAGAACGAATCATGTAATTTAAGCACTTGAATATGTTGTCTTCAACATCCGTTCATCCACCATCGAAAAATTCTCATGCTGTCATAAGTTCGCCCGTGGAATTTAAAACTAAGCCGGAAGTCAAACGAGTGCCAAGTCAGTTGAAAAATGGTTGTTTTGGGAGGCTACTATTCTTAAAGCCGTTTCGCAAAGAACGTTGGATTTCCAAACCAAAAGTCGAACGGTTGAAAACTAATGGTCAAAAACTTAAATTACGTAATAACGATTCGATGGACTGTGCGGAGTCCAAATGGTCTTTGCGGAATGCAAACTGATTTTCAAAAGTCTGGCTGAAGACCATAAACTTAGCGCTTCTCGGGAGGTAACCCGAGTATTAGTTGTAGATTTTTATTTTTCAGTGTTTTCATGCATTTTAGAATCTTTATTTTTCGTCATTTTTGCTTTGATATGCTTATCCCTCACGTCCTTGGTGTTTTCCTTTGAAAATTCTGTGCAGGAATATCCCGAGGGGAGAATTTAACCCTGAGCCACGGCACAAGGATAGTGAGCCGTGGCACACACAAGTTGACACAAAAAGGCTAACCGTACTGTACTCCGTGCCGTGGCACGGACCAAATGAGCCGCGGCACACTTACACTACGAGCCGCGACACCCATATGTTGAGCCGCGGCACACGGCAACATTACAAAAAGGCCTAGGCAGGCTGTACTCTGGGCCGCGGCTCACTTAAGCTGTGCCGCGGCCCCTGTTGCGAAGTTGGAACGCCCAGGCCTCCTTCATATACTCGATCGGACGACACCAGGTAAGTTTCCTTCCCTTCCTTCGCGCAGCACTCGGACGACCTCTATTCACTTTTTCTTCTTCTCGCCTTTTTCCATACAAAGCAAGGTAACTCTCATTCTTAATCTTAATTGCTACATGGTTTGAAAAGTGAGGTGTTGTTCTTCATTCAATGTTGAATATGTTGCTAGTTTTTTTTCAAAGTTCTATCAAAATTGAGTTGGAATATGGTGTTTATTGATTGATTGTGATGGTATTTGTTGATTATGTATGAATTGTTGATGTTATTTGTCGTTTTGTTATGACTATCGATTGATGTTGTTATTTTTGAGATTGGATTTAGCCATTATAATTCTTGTTCTTTATTTAAACCCATACATGTTAGGAGTTTGATAAAATGCGTCAATGAAAATTTTTGAGCCAAACGCTTTCAATTTATATGCAACGAATTCGATTATCGGATTACATTGTACCCCAACCCTTGCATCATGTTTAAACTTGAAAGCTCAGCCTTAATTTCCTCTTACGATGGTGTAAGCTCATTCGATTCTATATTCACGTTCCGCGTATCTTAAGTCTAGAGTGGTGTAGTTTTCCTTAAAGGTTGTGTAATTTCCGGTGTTTATTTTTTTCAGGAACCTCGCCATGGCTAGAAAGAGGAAGATTAGTACGAGGGCTAGGACACAATCATCCCCCACAAGAGGGGATACATCACGAAGCCAAGCCGATTTAGAATCTCACCAATTCTCCGATCCGGAAATTCACAGAATATTCAACGAAAAAATCCGGCCTAGACCAATAATCCCAGAGCGGGGATTCACTCCCGCCCCCCAGGACGGTGAGCTTTTGATTATGATCGAAGAGATGGGATGGGCTTGTTTCACTGCGCCACCCGAGCCGGCTGTGATCTCTATCGTCCAGGAGTTTTACGCCAGTGCTCTATTGCGACATATTCGGGCAGGGCAGATGATGGGGCAATTAGATACTCGGACTCAGGTCATCGTCCGAGGCCATACTGTGGATTTTTCGGTGGCCGCAATTCGGAGACTATACGAGCTGCCAGTGGTGGATGAGACGGCGTATACGCGGATTATGAGTATCCTCACGAGGGAGGCTCTGCTTGAGGCACTCACACAGCCCGGTTCCGTCTCGGAGACGCGCGCCCCGGGTTCTTCAACCTTCTATTTTAAGAGTTGGCGCCTCAGTCGGCTCGGGCGAGCCTGGTTATACTTCCTCTGCGCACGAGTCGATCCTACCTCGCAGATCCGCTCGGTCTTACTCTCTCATGCCCGACTACTATATGCTATCACTACCGGGCTCAGATTCGATGTGGCCCCTCATCTGGTCCGATCTATTCTTCAGTGCATTCAAAGAGGGGCCAAGACGGGGCTGAAGCACCCCTCTCTCATTTGCGCTCTATGGCGCCGGTCGGGCATGACTTGGTCGGATGATGAGCCGACGGTAGCACCCCAGGGTCCGATAGATCATCACATTATTTCTCATTTTGACTAGTGGGGTGGAGCGCCGGAACATGCTCGGGGATGAGGTTTCCTTATTGACGAGCCACATGAGCAGTCCCCCGAGCCTCTTCTTCTGATGCATGAGCATGCAGAGTCCAGCCCGCCGCCCGAGAGAGAGCACCTTCAGGCGATGTTCGACAGCCTGAGAGAGGATATGCGTAGATATAGAGAGGAGATGCTGAGAGGTAGAGAGAGTCATCTAGCTGCCCTGAGAGAGGAGATGCAGACAGAGAGAGAGAGCCTCCTCGCAGTAGTCCGGGAGGAGATGAGAGAGCAGGCCCGCCGGGCCAATCGACGGGAGGAGAGGCGCTTGGCGGCGAGGGATGCTTACCATCAGGACTACCTTGCTATGTGGATGAGCCATATAGTGCACCCGGACGGGCCCTTCATCCCACCAGTTAGGCCATCTACACCAACCTTCTCGCCGGACGAGGCCGGCACCAGTTCCTGAGCTGACATTAGGGGAGTACTTGACCTTTTCTCTTATTACATATTATTATCTATGTCCATTAAGGTCAATGTACGTCCTAAGTTTGGGGGGGTTACTTTCAGTTGCTTTTTACTTACCCGTTGACATTTTTCGTTATTATTTGCATTCGTGGATTTTACGTGCTTCATTGTGTAAAACTGATGATATGATACTGAATTATTTTTGAAGAAACGGTTGAGTTTTGGTCGAGTTTGCAGTAAGTGATATCTGTTTCCTCTTAGTATTCATTTAGGTATGATATTTTTCGTCATTGTAGAAATTTTAGCGTATAAGAAAGGAGACATACGTGTTTTCAAATCGCCGTCTATACATTTGGTTACACTTTTCGCGTAGCTAGTCGTCTAGTAACATGAGTCTTGTTGGCACTTAAAATTGAGTTTAGAGTCGGACAGTTTTTCCCAAAAAGTCGAGAAATTATACATGCCCTATGATGGGAAGCCTAGTAACCGTGGGTATTCACGTGACCCGTTGTTTACTCTCGTGTAAAACAGTAACCTTGAATCGGATGTGCGGGAATAGCTATTCGAGTTTTTTCTCCGCTGTAGAGGGAAACTTAATAACTAGAAGCATCCATGTGCCCCATGAGTGTCTTTTACGTCAAACGGTTCCCCAATACATGAGAATAGAAATCCACCCTAGGATTATCTCGATGAAACATCCCGAGAGCCGAAACCTAGTGGTTAACTCGAATCATTTTATTGATCATATATAAGGGAAAGCTGTCCGAGGATTATTTTTTGACGATGAAACTCTTGAATTTTTTTGTCACTAGACTGTGGGACTGGGCGAGTCAGGTTTTTTATTCTAACCCTTCATATTGGCGGTCGGATAAATTCACGCTTGTTAATCTTTGAGCTTGATTTTCTTCATAAGCGATTGATTGGCACTAAAAATGGTTACTTTGTGGAAACAGTGTCCGTGATGTGACTCACTAATACGATACTCGTATTATTCTTTGAGATTTTCAGGGTAGTATTGATTAAGTTGAGAACTATAGATTTGCACGATCATTCACGATACTTCTTATTTGAAATTGATTTTTGCTTGAGGACAAGCAAAGGCTTAAGTTTGGGGGTATTTGTTAGGCGTATTTTTATGCGCTTATTTATCATTATTTTATATCCATTCTAGGTCTAAATCTGCATAAATGAGCTTTTGATGCACTATCTTTATATGTTTTGAAGGAAATTGGAGTCCGGAAGCCTAAACGATGAAAAAACGGGCGAAAACGACAAATTCTGGTCAGGGGCCGCGGCACAATGAAGCTGAGCCGTGGCACACACGCGGACAACATGAGGCGGTACACACTGTACCGGGGGCCGCGGCACATACTTACTGAGCCGCGTCCCATGAAGAAAATGCCGCCCAGGCATAACGTGCTGAAGGTTAGGGTCCGCGGCAGACACTTACTGAGCCGCGGCCCACGGGGCGGTAATGATGATCCATCCCTCGTTTTTGGACTGTTCTGAAGCCCGTTTTCGACCTAATTCCCGGACGCGTTTTGGAGACTAATGGTGGTTATAAATAGTGATTAAAAGGTCTGAAGAGAGATCATAAATCATCGAAGAAAAGAGGAGAAAACACCAAGGAGCAGGGAGCGGAAGCTAGAGAACGGAGGAATCCAAGTTCTTCGGCTGCGTTTGATTTCTATTATGCTTTCGTCAATTCTTTGTGTATTCTTAGTTTCTAGCATGTCGGGATAGAACCCTATTCTAGGATTTTGATAAAACCGAGGTTTTGACGAATTAACTTTTGATTTTGCATTATTACAATATATTTCCCTTTCTTATTGAGTTTTCCCAATTGTTTTAATTACTGTCAATTATGTGGCCTATGATTGATTTGTTTTGATTACGCAACTCGAATTGGGAGAGGAGAGTTGGTAGGAAAAATTGATGAGAACCGTTTTATCTTGTGAGATAGGAATATACTCATAGGAATTACGTGGCCTTCCTGAAGATTTCGTGCTTTTTGCCTATTATCGAATTAATTCACCTAGGAATAGAGTGTGTTATTCGCCTTAGAAAATTTTATTGACCTCGGGAGAGGCGGTAGAGTATTTTAGCAACCTTCGCCTTCAATAAATTGAGAAATCATTAAATTCATATAATCAAGAGTAATTCGGATAAACCGAGGTGGATTCACAATCCTAGATTAATTCCCTATTTGATCTTTTTCCTTTGAACAATCAATTTTACTATTTGTTCTTTTATTAATTTTCTTTAATTATTGTTTGCACCTCCAATTTCGATAGTTCAAATAAAATTAGAATACGAATAAATCGGTAATTAGTGAGTCAGTCCTCGAGGGAACGATACTTTCTTACCACTTTATTACTTGCTTACGACAACGTGCACTTGCGTTCACCAAATTTCATAACAGACCACAGTTAAAGCACTTCCTAGATGTATCCATCGTGGCTGATACTGCTCCAAAGTTCTTTCCGCTCTTGGATGGGTGCGGAGGTTTCTTGAAAGAATGAAAAGATGATTGGGCCTTGCGGGGCCCACCACTCTTGTGCTCCGTGAAACTACCGGAGACTTTCTGCTTTTTGGATTCTGTATGCTAATGCTTTATCCTGGTATTGACGAAGAGTGGTACATTCAAAACCGGACATGTACCTCTGAATTTCTGGTTTCATCCTCATATCAAAATGGATCATCATTTCCGCATCTGTTCTGACCAGGTGTCGAACAAACGCCATCTGCTGATTAAACATTTTAATTGACTGGGATACTGGCTCGTCTGACGGCTGTGCGGAGAAAAATTCCCGAACTTTGGCTTCCCTCACAGGACGAGGGCAGTACTGAGCTTCCATCATCAATTTAAATTCTGTACAGTCAGCATCATGATCTACAGGCCGGATGGCTTCCCATCACTCGGACGCTTCCCCTATCAGAAAGTACTGAGCAATAGAGGCTCTCCAGTCATCAGGGCAATTAATTCCGGAAAAAATTTTCTCTAGTTCTTTTAACCAATGATCCTACGTGGGTGTCTCAGAAAAGCCGTCGAATTCGGGTGGTTGCATCTTCGCCACCTCTTGCAGCCATCGGTCATCTCGATTTCCCATGTGGGGGATACCTTGTTGTCGATCTCCCTGTTGTAATCCTACTGCCACCTGCATTTGGTCCACGACCTGGGAAAACTGAGTCACCTGGTTCACCACGTGACGAAGGATTTCGGGCACAGCAGGTTTCGGTTCATTATTAATAGATCTTTGCGGCTCGCCTGAGCTGTGGCTGGCCTGATTATAGGGCGAAGCTTCTCTTTCTGCATTCCTTCATCCGCATCCGCGATAGCGGCCACGTCCACCTCCACCTCTCAACATACTGTAAGCATAAATACTCAATATACAGGAAACAATATCGTTCAAATGTTCAAGTATAAAGAGGTACAACAGGTAAAGGACGAGATAGAGTTTAGGAACTTACAACCACCGTTCGCACGAAGACGTAGGCAGTACAGTGATGTTATTCACGGTCGGTTACCTCAAAAGACATATATGACCCCTACTTTAACCCAATGGCCAAGATATCCATAATCTTAGCTCTGATACCATATTCTGTAACATCCCCGATGTATTCAGGGATATTACAGCGCCGTAAATCCTTTACATAAGAATTTACAAGGCTGAAGGAAAGAAAATACAATAACAGATATCAACATATAAAAGTAACTGAATTAATAATACAACAATTCTGGGTCAATACCGAGAATACAGTATCCGAAAGGGAATATTAATACATCACCGAAATCAATTATCACAATGACAATGTACTCGAGTATGTAATAAAAAAATAACACAAACAATAGACAATTAAACACAGACGGAACATCACTCTGCACACTCGTTGTCATGCAGCTCCAGTTGTTGTTTCCCTGCTCTCCTAGATCCTGAACATAAACAAATGTTCACCTCCGAAGGGTTTAGCACAATGATGCTAGTACAAGTACGATAATCATACAACAATGATTTAATCCACAATAATCATAACAAGTTTCTCCAACGAGAAATAACAACACATATCACATCATAACAGTCCAAAACATACTCATGGTATTCCAACGATCCAGCGCACATAGCTATAGATTCCCATGATGATCTCGTCGGACCAAAGCATGGTGGAACTACCTGTCCAACGATCCAGCGCACACAGCTATAGATTTCCCATGATGAATCCCGTCGGATCAACGCATGGTGGACAATTAATCAGAACACATGTGCACAGTACAATCATAACATAACCGACATAATACGAACAATTCTAATTAAAGTATTTGCCTCGATTTGATGACAAGAATAAAACTCCCACAAATATCGAAATGCTCGAAGGTCGCCCCCTTCGATCAATCACGTTGCTAAGCTCGAACCTTAACAACAAAAATAACATAGAACTCATCTCATGTCGAACGAACATCTAACAATCCAAATTACGGTCGAAAGTTCATGAAAACGTAATCTGCCTGACCTGCTTAACATAAGTTACGTACCCTCGGTGGCATACGTTAAGCTTACTCGTTAGCGTATGTAAACTACAAAGTCTAGCGTACGCTAACCATGTGTCGACAGTTCCTCTTCTGATCAGTCGACTTGACTTGACTGATGATATAATGTATGTTACGTACCAAACGTAGCGTACGTTAACTAAGCCCGACAACGTACGTTAACTATAAAGTTTAGCGTACGCTAAACATGCATGGCAGTTTCTCACTGGGCATACGACCGATCCAACAGTGATGAAGCATACGAAATCCTCAGCGATTAACGTACATTATCTCCATACATATCATGTTCATATGATTATGAATAATCTTACGGATTCAAAACATCTTTAAATTCAAGGAAATGAATATCATCACAACACTTATATTCAATCTCGATTATCATTCTCATGTGAAGTTCGGTGATCTCAGGTTGATGCCCTAGATTCCATTATCATCATTACCTCCAGACTTCATTACAAAGATGAACTAACATATCCAACTTATAAGAAAGGATACAACCTTCGATGATTCTTTCTTAAGTCCTCTAAACAAAATTGATATCAACTCCAAGTCTATGATTCAATATGGCAATATTATTCAACGTGGATAATCAATCTCAGAACATTACTTTCCTCATTTGACGTAACAGGATTCCAACTATGATGCTTTCAACGACGATATCTTAAGCATAAACATTCCAACCTCTAAACATGATGATTGTTTGAATAATTCATCCGTGGAAATTAATATCTTGATAGCATGATCATTATATCCTTAATAACATGAATCCAAGATTGGAGATAATATAACATACCTTAAGATGAAGAAACACCGAGACAATAGGTAGAATCCAACTCCGGTTGCTTGTGTGACAATCCAAAAATGATTCTCCATTTCAATGAGTAATCTCCAATCTTCAATGATCAAGAAAAGATGTTCTAAAGTTGTTTAAGGGGGGCTGGGATATCTCTGGGCACGAAGTATGCCGAAGGATAGGTGAAATGACGAGCTGAAATGAAATGGTGTGATGTCTTATTTATAATTTTCTGTCTTTAACGTACGTTAGCATCCATGCATAACGTACGTTAGCCTCTCAGCGTACGCTACACAGCCTAATTTAGCGTACGCTATCGTCCTGATAGTTAACTGTCCCGATTCTTACCTTGATTACGTACGTTACACCATCAAGTTACGTACGTAGGTAACACACATTAGCGTACGCTAGACACAATCCTTAGCATACGTTAACAATCGTTGACTTCAAAAGTGTCCAGGTTCATCCGCGGGAATCTTATCCGGACCCACGTCCGGCTGGCGCATGTGACAGCCGCCCAGCTCAATTATTAGCTGGTTAACGCATGATACGCTACATTCGTATCGTACACTAACTCCGACAGATAGCATACATTAAGCTTCCATGTTAACGTACGTTATCACGTATTTTGCATGGGAAATTTACATTTTGCCATACTCATGTACAAGGATACAAATACAAGAAATATCATACTTCAATTATCGATATCACATTCCCGAATAATACAGAGTTCAAATATAGATGAAATACTCAATAATAAATCCGGATATTACATGTATCGAATCAGGATGATCTTAAGCAAGTGATTTTGAATGAAGCACATTCTACTCCGTACTCTATTCATCCAGGCACGAGTAAAATATATAAATATTTGAAAAAGAATTTTTGGTAGCCGGACATGAGGAAAGATATAACGGAGTTAGTGTCGAGATGTTTAACTTGTCAATAATCTGTCGGGAAGTTGCAACCGTTACCAATTCCGGAATGGAAGTGGGAAGATATCGCGATGGATTTTATTGTGGGAATGCCAAAGACGCGAACTGGGATGAATATGATTTGGTTAATTGTTGATGATTAACAAATTAGTACATTTTCTGGGCATTAGAGATACTTGGGGACCAGAGAGATTGGCTCAATTTTTCATTGCAGAAATTGTGAGATTACATGGTACCCCAAAGAGTATTGTTTCGGATCGCGTTGGTCAATTTGTCTCGCATTTCTGGCAATCGGTACATAGAGCACTTGGTACTGAATTGAATTTTAGTACCGCGTATCATCCATAGACGGATGTACAATCGGAAAGAACTATCTAGACTGTGGAAGACAGGTTGAGAGCTTGTGCGTTAGATTGGAAAGATGATTGGGAGATTCATTTACCATTAATTGAGTTCTCGTATAATAACAGTTGGCACAATTCAATTGGTATGGATCCATTTGAAGCACTATATGGAAGATGGTGTATATCGCCACTTTATTGGGATGAGCCGTATGAGTTACTTGGAGTAGAACCAGATTTATTAATTCAAACGAGTGAGAAGGTTTCTGTTACTCAACAAAGGTTATTGACCGCCCAGAGTCGACAAAAGTCATATGCCGATGTTCGACGTCGACCAATAGAATTTCAGGCCGGAGATCATGTGTTGTTGAAGGTATCGCCGACTCGTGGAGCCCTTCGGTTTGGTAAGAAATGGAAGCTTAATCCTTGTTATATTGGTCCTTTCGAGATCCTGGACAAAGTAGGCAATGTGGCTTATCGACTAGCATTACCTCCGATGCTTAGTCATGTTCACAACGTGTTTCATGTTTCACAACTGCGTAAGTATGTTCCTGATCCCAGCCATGTTATTGATTATCAAGATATTGAAGTTAATGATGATGTTACATATGAAGAGCAACTGGTAGCCATATTGGAGCGACAAGTGAAACAATTGCGATGGAAAGCGATTCCGTTAGTAAAGGTCTAATGGTCTAAACATGGAATTGAGTAAGCCATGTGGGAAACTGAAGAGAGCATGCATGCCCGATACCCTGAACTTTTCGAATCTTAAGTTTCGGGATGAAACTTCTTTTTAGGGATTAAGGGTGTAATATCCGTGTATTTTATGTGTGTTATTTTGGATGTATCTTGTTGTAATGTGATTACTTGGAGACGAGTGTATTGATGATTGATATTGGAATGTTCATGGTTGGTAATTGTCAAGTTTTGTGATTATCGGAATGTGTTCGTTCTGGTCGGACTGTCGAATTGGTGACATGAGGGCTACGGACGTAGGAATGCTGAGTTACGGCTGTAAGAGGGTGCTACGGCCATAAGGGATTACTGATTACAGTCGTAAAGCATGGCTGGTTACGGCCGCAACGCAACCGCACATTTTGGGCAGTAGCCCAGCAGGACTCGTTACGGCCGTAAGGGGGATGCTGGTTACGGCCGTAAGGTGATGAGTATTACGGCCGTAATGCCTGACCGAGTTGCGGTCGTGATGCGCCCTGGCATTTTGGGCAGTAGCTCGATAGGACCCGTTACGGCCGTAAGGCCCTGCCGGTTATGGACGTAACGCGCTCGGCTATTTAAGTCCGAGTGACGGGTCTTAACACCATTCTTTCCCTTTTTCTTCCTCCTTCACGATTCTTTGGTAGAAATTGAGAACTTTGATCAAGAGCATCATTGTGCATCATTTTGGGAAGTTTGATTCGTGTCTAACATCATCCTCCACTCGAGTTCCGCCCGGATCAAGGTAAAATTCGTTCGAATCCTAGTTCGTCATATTTTGGGGCTTTTGTTAAGATCTTCAATCCTAATCTGTTTTAGCTCTGATTTGTGCTAGATTATGATGTTGTAATCATAATCCTTCGTTTTTCCCTGAAGTTCATGGATTAAATTCCAAATTTTCTTCCATAGTTTGAATTCGAACCATGTTGTATTCGTAATGTTCTATTAAATGTCCCTAAGGGTAAACTTAGGGTGAATCCTTCCATTTTCATGGTGTGGTATTTGATTCGGTATTTTGTTATACTAGGATCGAATTGTTGAAGGAGTTCGGACAATACGTCTTTCCGTTCATTATTCTTGTGTTGTTTCCAATCGAGACAAGTACTTTGGTTGTGTTTAATGTACTTTGTGTGAATATGTGAAAAACGTGATTTTTGTGAAAAGTGGTAATTTCAGAAAATGTGATTTGTACCATGTGTGAAATAAAGTGATGATTTCTGAAAGTGCGACTTGTGGTCATGTGCCAAGTAAAACCAGTGAGGGTCCCCTGGGTTCCGTAGACCGAGGCTTCTGCGGTTCACTTGGCAGGGTTGTACAATCAGAGAGGGCCTGACGAGGACTCTCTGGGGAGTGGTATGTATCTCTCATGAGGGACAATGCCAGTCTAGCCCCCGTTGTTATTTTGCGATGATGATTGTTGTATGGTATTCCGGAATATCTGTGATGGCACTGTGATTTTTTGTGGTTTATTCACTTGTTGTACATATTCTTGAATCATTGTACTTGCACCGGCTTCTTGCTGACCCCTTCGGGGGTGGATATACTTGTTGTGTATTCAGGTACAGGTCCAGTGGGCAAGCCAGCATGGAGCGGACACGAGCTTGGTGGGCAGCATTTATATCATGTGTTATGTTGAGTTTTTTGATGTCTTGTCGTGGTCAGTGTGGTATTTTGGTTTTGTACTCGCGCGGGTACTGTCATGTGACATATATCGTATTGTTGTTGATTGTTAATGATGTTGTTGTATCAGTTGTGAGTTGTTGTATCAGTTGTGATCCTACGGGACGATGTGTTGTTTGGTTTTGTAATGTACGTCGTGTTTGAAGTTGGTTTGTTTTTAAGAAAGTGAATGTTGTGGTTTGTTATTTTTAATGAGTTCTATGTTGGTCTAAGCCTGGTAGGTTCTCTAAAAAGGATATTAGATGCTGTAATATCTCCGTAAATCATGGGGTGTTACAGTTACAACCGGTAAACCAGACATCACCGAAATTTCAAATGACATTTAGTATACAAACCATTTTCCAAATCAAATCGCTTAAGTACTCGCGAGTACGGTCTATCAGTTCACAAATTTGAAACAAGCATTTAAAATGGACAACTGAAATAAAAGGATTGAATTGCACATGTCAACAACCCTGTCCACCATCCTTGTACTACTCCAGTGCCCGCTCGACCGGCTGAACGCAACCTGAAATTCATAACACGAATTTCCCCAAAAATGGGTCCCCAAAGGGTTAGCAATTACGCTAGTACAAGTAATCAAGGCAAACCAATCGCTTACACATCTCATAGTACATGCATCAAATCGTTCAAAATCAAAACAAGACGTGTCTTTTTTCGGAAAACAAACAGTCAATAATCACAGTTCAAACTTGCCCAGGACCGGGGCTAAACCACTGGTCCCATCCGAGGCCTCTATGGACCCTCACGGACTAGTCATAGTTAAAAATCAAAATCACGCACATGCACCGTATAGGACCGGGGCTAAACCACTGGTCCCATCCGAGGCATCTATGGACCCTCCCGGACTGGCTAGCCAACAAGCTCGTGAATCAGGAGCAAAATCACAGATTCCTCCGAGGCCCCGTCGGACGCTCCCGGAGTGACCAAAGCACATACATATACATTACCATTTCATGTTAAGCATAAGGGTTTCACAAGAATACGTGCCTTGGGAATATTGACGACGAAACGAACGGGAAAATCAACTACGCTTGCTAGGAACTGACGACCACGAGCCTGACGATTCAAAGAATACAATCACAACCAATTCTATACAAGTACGAAAACGGAATACACCCGAAAATCCACCTATAATTCATGTAAATTCGTGCAAAAACAACAACAATGGCGGGTCGCGGCCGAACCCTCCCGATTTCACAAATAGCACGAAATTTACCATGAACTCGTAGGGAAAACATGAATAACACTAGGACTAATCACGTACATCGTGGATTAATCAACAATACGGAACGAATCGGACATTAAATCGAAGACCCTCAAATTTCCCAAAAATAGAGTTCTAAGAGTTTACCTCGGATCGGGGACGAAGAACAAGTGTTGGTGTTGTTAATATACACCAAGAACTCAAGAAAGATGATAGCTAGATGATTGCCTAGTCGAAATCGCCCAAAATCACCTTCGAATCACCCAAAACGCCGAGGAGGAGAAGAAGGAAGTAAAATGGACGAAACGGGTCAACTCCTGGGTATTTAAACCAAGGCCCCGATAACGTACGTAAGCCATTGACAACTAACGTACGTTAGCCTCTTAACGTATGTAAGCCTTCCAAGCTTACGTACGTAATAGATTGACACAACAATCTGCCCAACCATACGTAGACTATTACGTACGTTATGATAAGAGCAATTACGTACGTAATATTCCAGAAGCCTTAATGTACGTAATGTTCTTCACATAGCGTATGTAAGGTACCTCAGTACCAAACGGGCAGTCTGACGAGTAAGGGTGTGACGAAAACACGAGACGATCAAAACACGAAAAAAAAGCACGCTTACGAAGAGTTTGAGACGACGAACTTAAACGTTAAAAGAAAACATGTTCCCGACTACCCGAAGGTTTGAAAAACAACGACAAGCATAATTACCCCATAACTTTGGGAAATTATAAAACGGCCCAAAATAACCGAAATACACGATACATGATCAAAACACCAAGCAAAACCTCACGACATCCATACGAATTTACGGAAACCCCAAAACGGCGGTTCCGAACAACGATTATGAGAATCAGACCAAATAGCGACAGAAAAGACAATAAACGCATAATTGAGTAAAACAAGTCCGAAACAAGCTCAGATGGCAAAAAGTCCCGTATTAAATATCCTCGAAATATCAATACGATTACAAACGAGTCACTAAAAATGAAAAATACACCAAAATGAAAAATACCGGAAAAAAGAAAAAACGCGGATATTACATCCCGTCCCCCAAGACTCTCTTTAAGCTTCCTTTGAACCAACTCACATGATCTCCCAAAGATATACTCACCACATCCTTCCATCATCCCGATCAAAGCTCCCTACCTCTTCCAGAATTTTGACACCACTCCCCAACCCTTAACCTCCCATACCTAGATTCTACATCCATTTCCCCATAAGAGCCTTAATGAGTATCCCAAAGTCCCTGACCCCCAATACCCCATGATATTTCGAGTTACATATAGTTTTCCAATCAACTCAAGCAACTTTTTTTATCACTCCCCCCCCCCCCCCCCCCCCCAAAAGAAAATTATGGTGTATTGAGACCGCATTCAGTATGACTCTTCCGCCTATCGAGATGTTGTTGTCTTCCCATTTCTTAACGCGGTTTTTGATTTATTGAAGAAGGTGTAACACCCCAAAAGGCGGCTATTACAGTGCCGTGGACCCCACACTGGGACCCACCAGGCGATATCCAAAACAGATTAAATAAATATTATATGTGATACCGAACCACAATGAATAGTCATTACTCCGATTAGGAGTTTATCAAAAATATGGCCAACGGCCTTATAATACACAGGATCCGAAAAACAAGTATAAACCATATGGAGATGGAAAATTCTTCAAATATCAATACAGCGAGATAGTAATTTGAATGAAGCAGAAAATAAAATGACATAACACGGTTTAACATAACCGGACAACAAATGATGTGGGGCCCCCGAACTAGTATCCTTCGAACCCTTCGCCGTCAGCATGCTCTTCCCGTGCCTTGCCTTTGCCTCGACCTAAAATACAATACAAGTATTTCGCCCATAACACAGGGTCAGATATACATGATAATCAATTCTTCCGACATTATACAATTCACATATATAGATCTCAAGAAAATCATTCCGACTATTAATCATACCCCTCAAGCGTATGAAACAATCAGTCACAAACCATCGAACACATCCAATCATACATGGACTATGAACGATTAACAATATAGCTCAAGATGGATATCACAGTACGCCCGATCCGGAAATGTGTTCATGTACATGTCCACCCCGTATACGGAATCCAGAATATACGTGTGACAATGTACCTAATTAGCCTCACGAACTACGTCTCGTGTGCACAGTCCAATACGGAAACATCCACGTATGACTATACAAGTGCCCGGCTAAAAATCCTACACAATATCCAATCGGCACGCAGATATGATTCCGGAAATGTCACGATGCAACATGACAACAAAGTTCAATGAAATACATACCCGATTAAGGATCAAGAAAACTCACCGAAGTGAAAATAAAGACCAACGAGATCAACGATTCAAAGTGACGTGTTTGGGAATGCAACACCCATGATGAAACGGAACAACATCAAGGACAATGTCAAATCACGACAAGCATTTCATAAACATTTCATACACATGAAATATATAACCATCACAAGAATCTAATCATCATTATAACCAAGCAAGATAACTTGCCTCAATACGGAGATGAGATTAGTCCTCTTCTTGTCGGAACGAACGAACGGTCCTCGACTAATATTGTTTACTCGAACAATCAACCTTAAACGAAATACATTTTACTCAATAACATATTCGTATAATTATCAATATAGGATTAATAAGACGTCATCCTACAATCCTTTAGAACAGTTTGCTATCTCCACTTATCGAAGCCTTATGTCAGGAGTTCTTTTAACATCATTACAACCATAAAAATCGGTTTACAATACTTACCGAATGTTCGCATGGTTCATCATAAACAAGAGTTCTATCAAGGGTACGTTGAATAACCAATTATGATGTTAAGATCATCTTATGATGATTAAACTTTCCAAAACATTAAAACGTTGAAAGGTAAAATCTGCACATTTATGATCATTCTCCTCTCATCTAAATTGAATATTAAGCTTACAACAAGTTTATTAGTTCTGAGATTACACCATATCCATGAGAGTTATCAAAATCTTTGTTTACAAGGCTGGAAGATTCATTAATCAGCATGATGAATTCACCATCTATCTAGTATGATGATCAAAACAAACTAAGTTCTCAACACATTAGATTGATGAAAAGTTGTTGTGTTGGTCTCACAATTATCCTTAACCATTCAAAATCTTGCTGAGCTAAACATAAGGAGACTATGATTCTTAAGAAATCTGAGTAAGAAGACATCCTTCTACTACTAACATGGCCAAGTTCTTCCCAAGGTAAGTGAAAACTTAAAATGGTGTTTAATCACTTTATGATAACAACTCTATTAGTTAAATCCAAATATGGTGAAGTTAACTGATTCAAAGGTATTTTACTGAGCTAAATTCGTCCAACAAGATGAGCATGATAGTCACAACGTGGTTAGAATGACTATATCATCAAGAACACATCCATCTCAAACCCTTATTTATCATATTCATCAAAAGTGTTAAAAAGGTTGGATTAAAACTATGTTTTACTTGATTAATCTACTCTAGGTGAAGTATAATTCGTTATTAACATCAATATATGAAAATAATGCAGAGAGGAAGGTACACCTACCTCCAGAAATGAAGAACAACTTCAATGCTATGAGAAAATATACTCCAAGCTCAAGAACACCTCCTAATCTCCAAGGAAATGAGCTCCACTACAAGATTTAAGGCTTAGAAGCAAGTTGGGGGAGGTTGATATCGGTTTGGGAGTGCAGAGGGACGATATATGGAGAGAGAATCGGTTTGGAGTTGTGAAAAAATGAAAAACAGGCTGGTCCTATAAATAGACTGTACATACTTAGCGCACGCTATCGGGACAGTTTAGCGTACGCTAATACACTTACATACGCTAACCGGTCGATATACGTACGTAAGCGGCTTACAGTGGCTACTGTCTTGAATTCGCAGTTCGTTAGCGCACGCTAATGAAAAATGGGTTACGCACGCTAATAAAAGTTGACTCTGGCCGACATGACAGCTCAGACCTTACTCACATGCATGCCAACGGCTAAGGAGTTCACGTGCTGAAGTCAACTGATGCCAGATTCCCTCTTAGCGTACGCAACAGAGGAAACATTACGCACGCTAAGACACAGGATTAGCGTACGTTAATCGTACTATGTAGCGTACGCTACATCAACAGAAAAATTCGAAAATGCAACTCTCTAATTAACATCGAATCATCACATATGAAATGAAATAACAACGATATGAAATTCAAATATATAATACCTCAACATAATACTAAATGCAACGATTCATGATAATCAGATTATCCGAATAATACAATGACAGGTAAAAATGAAAAGTTACAGTCGGATATTACATAAGGTTTCTCCATTCGACCTTTCTATGATGGTTGGCGCCCACCTTGATCCAAGATACGAGAAAGGCAGCGTCCCCACACCGCAACCTAATATATGTCACTTACGATATTTACCCCAAAGAGAGAGTATTTATTAAAGGAAGGTGTTAGAATTCGTTGTCTTTGTGGAGTGTACCCCATAGCCTAATATCTCCGCCATCTCCCACCGCCCATTATTATTATTATTGTTATTATTATTGTCATTGTGGTTGTGTGTTAGAATTATTATACATATTATTGTTGTTTAATTGTAGTTCAGTTCAGTAACTTCACTTCAGTTCAATTAATTTAGTTTAATTCGGCAAAATTTAATTCAGTTTGTTAACTTCAATTCAGTCGAGTCCCTAAACTTTTAGCCCGGAAGACCAGAATCTCTCCCATGTAAGAGATGATAAGTAAAACTCTTCCAAAAAATACAAATTGATATATTATCTATATTTGAAAGTATTATTTTGATACAAATGTACTCCCTTTGTCCCCCTAAAGTTTGATAGATCTTGTGATTTTCTTATTTATTTATAAATGGTTGTATGTTATACATAAGTAATTTGTGTAAGTAGCAATGGTGAAGTTGCGATGGAGATTAAAAAATAAAAGATATTAATGATAAGTATGATGGATATTAAGTGGTGTAATTGTTATTATTTGATGTGAATGTACATGGATTATAAACGTAAAATTTTAAATTAAAGAGAAAAAATAAATACAAAACTTTGAACAAGACTGAAGAAATCCATTGTCACCATGAAACGTTCGTGCAACAATTTTTTTACACTTCCTGCAAGATCTCCTTGTTATTTTGTAAATCTTCCTCGCCACTAACCAAATTTCTTTTTATCCTCAATTTCATACCATGGTCACTAGTTTCAGTTACATATGTGGTTATTAACTATAACATCTCTTAATACCATCCCATCTTAGTTAAGATTGTACAAACCTCCTCTAGAAAGTGATATTATTTGCTAAAAGATTTAAAATAACAGTATTTAGATGCAAATGTCAATACAAGTTTGTACTAAAACTTAATTTTGAATATTTATATACAAAATTCGACATATAATATAAATTTAAAATACACATGCACTCTGTCCCACTTAAATTTGTAATTTGATGTTTTCCTTTTTTTTTTATGACGGAGGAACCCGCAACCGCTACTCTTCAAGTGCGCACTGGATAAACCCTCGGACTGGACGTAATAGCCTGCAAATTACGCCAACCAGGTAAACCACACTAGGCAAGCCCTGTGAGACAGGCGCAACCAAGAAAGTGTTGGTAGGACGAATCCAACTCGTGACCTTTCAGTCTCGCGCTCACCTACTCCACCAACTTGGCTACCCTTGCGGGTAAAATATGTTGGGTAAATTTTTTTAAGTGACTGATTCCACCGCACTGCGACCCCATACCTGAACTCGAAGCCATTCGAACAACTCGAGCGAGCTCAGTGCTCGCGAATAATTATATATTTTAAAATTATTTAAATAATGGCCCTACGGGTTAATACCGCTTGGCCCTGCGCGTATGGAGAATTTTTTGGAGAAATTCAGTACAACTATTTGTTGGTAAGAGGACTCAAATACGAAACATCAGCCAACAATGTCTGAGTCCTTTACCACTGAGGCAAAGGCTCTGGACTATAAGTTGATGTTTTCAAAGAAATAATTGATGGTTATAGACCGATAAGTTGTATTGAGTGTATGGTAGATATCAAAAGATAAACAATATTGATGGTAAGTGTGGTGAGGATCAAATGATATGATTGTAATTGTAAATATTTGAAATGAATGTATGGATTTATAAAAAATGTAAAAACAGTAAAGGAAGTAAAAAATGTATAAAAATTTGAATAGAACGAAAGAATACCATGTCTATTTTTTAGGGTTAATATCTACGAATTGTTGGAATTATTTTTTAAAAGTAGAAATAGCTTATTTTGCCCTTTGGCATTTAGTAATATTCTTTTCTGCCCCAAGTTTAGTAACAACTCTTTTGATACCCAAATTGTCGAAATTGACCTTTACTCGAATAAAATTCGAGTCATATATTATAATTTCGAGTAATATAATTTCGAGTCAACTTCAAAAAAACAATATCGAGTCCAATTCGTGTCACTCGAATACAATTCGGGACATGTAAATAAAAAAAAAGTCTCCCGAATTCATTCGGGAGATTTAAAAAAAAAATCGGGTTACACGAGTCCAATTCGTGTCACCCGAATACAATTCGGGACATGTAAATAAAAAAAAGTCTCCCGAATTCATTCGGGAGATGTAAAAAAAAAAAAAAATCGGGTTACACGAGTCCAATTCGTGTCACCCGAATACAATTCGTGTCACACGAATTTTTATATACATCTCCCGAATGGATTCGGAGAACTTTTTTTACATCTCCCGAATTCGCTCGAGATCCTCTTTTTTGTTTTTTATACATCTCCGTGGGAGACCTTTTTCTGCTTTTTTGTTATATCTCCCGAATTCATTCGGGTTTCACCTTTTTAATCCACATTCGGGTTACACGAATTTATTACTCGAATATTCGGGTTATACGAAAAAAAAAATCGGGTTACACGAATATTCGAGTTTCACGAATTTATTACTCGAAAAACTCGAGTTGACCTTTAAAACAATACTCGATAGGCTTCTTCTTCACGAATCTGAAACACAAAACTCGAACCGGCTTCTTCATCTCCTTCCTCACGAATCTGAATCCCAACGAGTTTCACGAAACAAAGACTTCCTTCTTCACGAATCGAGTTTCACGAATCGAGTTTCACGAAAATAATACTCGAACGGGCTTCTTCTTCACGAATCCGAATCGAGTTTCACGAAAACATTCTTCCCAGTCGTCTTCTTTCTTCCTTCTTCACGAGTTTCACGAATCTGTGGAATTCGAGTTTCACAAATCTTAGTTTCAAGAATCCGAATTATTTCCTCATCCTCGATGGCGAATTCGACTTCCCCGAATAGCGCCGCTGACGGAAATGCCGATTCCGCTGCCGCTGCCGCTGCCGTCGCCGCCGCTGCCGCTTCCGCCGCCGCTGCCACCGAAAACCAGGTAAGATTTTATTTTTGTGTCACTCGAGTATGCTCGTTGCTCGATTTTGGTTTACACATTTTATATTTGATTTACACGATTTGCATTCGAATTATAAGATTTGCATTCGATTTACACGATGAAAAAATAAATTAAAATAGAGAAATTTGAATTTGGGAATTAAGTGGCGCCGGTCAACCCCAAATACTTATCGTGTGTTGATATCGTAACTATTGTTTATGTATGAATCGATATCGATTGAATTGATGTCGTGTTGAATTGATTATTTATGTAACCTTGGTAATTCGTATTCGAGTTTCAATTCGAATTTGCTAATGTTATAAATATGGATATCTTTTCGAATTTAGTTAGTTTGTTTCGTTTAGTTAGTTTATTTCGTTTAGTTAGTTTAGTTCGTTTTTTTTTATTTGTCTTACTCGAATATAGTTTATAAGTTACTCAAATTGGACTAATGGCCTTCCACAATTAGAACGATGCAAATTTATTTATTATTATTCGAATTGACATAAAACTACTAGAATTAGGATGACTCGGATTGTATTAGAATGTCTCGAATTGCATTAGATGATTGAAATTGAATTAGGATGTCTCAAGTTGAATTAGAATAACTCGATGGAAATAAATCGAATAAATCCCACTGTTACTCGAATTATCCACTTACTTTTTCCCGATTACATATTACTTCAATACACCTGCATGAAGCTAAAATTAAGATAAATTTGAATCGGCAGGTTGTTTGGAAGAGGCCGAATATGCGAGGTTCGAAATACTCCATAAATGGGTATGTTAGGTTAGGGATTGTTAAGACGATTGTTGCTGAGCTGCAGAGTGTAGGTGATGACACTATTAGGGAGTTTAGAGAGTCGTGTCTTGGACACTTTGTCCGGGAGGAGTGGGGGGGGGGTTTGTATCTAATGCCGCATTGCATGCCTTGGTCTCGAACGAGGTAATTAGACCGGATGCACAGGCCGATGAGTTTTGGTTTAGGCTCGGTCATCGATTTATTCGATTTTCAAGATATGAGTATGCGTTAGTCACCGGCTTGCGATTCGGAGACTCCGACTTTGATGTACACGGGGACGATGTTCCACCGGAGGGGAGCGTGTACGATCGGTATCCGTTGCTCAGTGGTGGGGGGCAGATGTTAGACCGTATTCGTGATCGATTTGTCTTTGGATATTTTAGAGAGCATCCGGTGATGCGCCGAAGGTCGCTAAGGTGTTGTGTGTCCGCTATTTGATATTCGGTGTGGATGGTGGCAAGCGTATTGGCCGGTGGTTGTGGACATTGGTTGAGGACCAGACTCGGTGGGAGAGCTTTCCATGGGGCTTATATTCATATCAGATTTTGGTTACGTATTTGAGCGATGTTCCCACTGAGGTCCCCGCTGGTCTGGATCCGAGTTACCATTTTTATGGTAACATATACGCTATTATGGTACGTCCTCGCATTCATTAACTTAATTATATACTCAAACTCAGAATAAATATTGTTATTGTTTCTTATGTTGGGATTCAATTATTGTTTTCAGATATGGGCTTGCGAGGCTATACCTTCGTTAGGCTCTAAATGTGGGACCATGCTCGGAGCTTCTTTCATCCAGCGACCTCGTTGTACACGCTGGAAGTTGAAGAAGCTGGGTCATGTTGATTTTACCACATTCTTCGATGATGAGGTAATCAATTATAGGTTTTCAATACGTAAAAAACTTTTGTAGATATTTAAGGTAATAATTACTGAAAATGAATCATTGAATTGTATTTAGATTGATTGTTTTGAGGTGTTATCTCCGACACCTGAGGAGGAGCAGAGCCGTATATGCGATCCATTAGTGATCTTGCCGTGGCGGGTGCAGTATACGCACAGGATGGCCCTATGCAAGAAGGGTGTGTGGAAGGGGAAGGGGAAGGGGAAGGGGAAGGGGAAGGGGAGGGCTCGTGATGGTGATGCTTCTGTCGGTGATCTAGCCGGAGAGCATATTGTCCGGCAGCGGACATCTGGTCCGGTTATTTCTGACCCTATATATCTTACTCATGGACGTGAGTCATCAGCAGAGCCTCGTGAGCCTGTGCATACTGATTTGCCGCCCCATAGTTCTCCGATACGGGTTCCGCACTGATCGCATCTTCTTGGCACGGGGTACTCGTGAGACTGCGCCGACGATTTTGATACTCTTTTCACCCATATCCGTGCATAAATGGAGTCATCGGTCGAGCAGATGCGTCGATATGTTGATGACGCAGAGGCAAGTTATGTCGATATATAGATGAGGTAGTGGGCCAGTCTTCTACTCTTTATACGACGGCAAGGGACTTTTGAGGTAAAAATGATCTTATGCGCGATTTTCCTTCTCATGCCTCGATTCCGACAGAGCCTCGATTTGACGGAGCGCCTATTCCCCCCGAGCAGACTGAGAGAGTCCCCGACGCTGGCGGATCATCGTTGCCGACAGAGACTCGTGTGGATGGAGTGTCGTCTCCCGCCGAGCAGATCGTGGTGTCCCTAGCCCCGGCGGAGCATCGGTCCCGGTAGAGCGCACTGCGAGTCTCGATCATCATGCTGATGGAGCCTCGGTCCCGGTAGAGCGCCCGTGAGTCTCGATCATCATGCCGATGGAGCCTCGGTCCCGGTAGAGCGCACTGCGAGTCTCGATCATCATGCCGATGGAGCCTCGGTCCGATAGTTACCCCGGTTCTTCCCGCCGAGACGTTGATGACACCACGAGAGATTGCCCTAGGTCTCGACCATCCTCTTCCACCGCAGATCCGAGCCTTATCCCGCTTGAGTACTCTCTTATTTCTATTCGAGCAGATGCGAGTGATGTGCCTAGACTGCAAGATAGGTCATACAGACCGCATTCCCCTTCTCGACCACCGTAGTTCGGAAGAGGAAGGACTTGGATGAGGACGCGTATAATGTGGTTGGACAAATGGGCGAGAGGTGAGTTAAATTGTAAATTCAATATTATTTACTAAAATTGTCCGTACTTAAACAAAAAGTAAATTGTAGTGTCAATGTTGGTGCTGCATTTGGAGCTAGTGCCTCCTGGTTTATGATGCTACAGGACGGATCCAGATTGATAGATGCGTATAAGTCTTTCAATTTATATGTAGGTAATCTCTTATTGAAACGTGTAGTTATTGAAAATGTTTAAATTATTCTTAATTTAAATGATATCCAGCATCTGGATGCATATATGGGGATCCTATAGTTTGATCCCGGATTTGTTGGCGTGCGATGGCTCGATGATTGGGCCGCTTATAGGGTTTTGGTTCATACGAGCTTCTTGGTAATGAAAAAATATTAATAAATTTATTCCAAATTAATTGAGTGCTTCGTTACTGACAAAATTATTTTATATTAGTCCACGTGTATCAATGTATGGAATAACTCCAATAGGAGAGGAGGTTCATTGAGTATTGACGATGATGATCTCGATTTCTTGATCAGCCACGTTCACGGTCTGAGACCATTTTGGGGCGATCATCGCCCATGGTGGGAGTTACGCGAGGTGATAATTTATTGTATATTTTGTTATTTATTTGTATTAGTTATTCGTGTGATATTGTGCTGACAATGTACTTTTTGAACAATCCATATGTTGACCATCTGGAATACGTCTCCGGAGTCCTCGAGCGGACATTGGGTTGTTCTCCGCATTATACTCGAGGAGGGTATCATCATCATGCACGATTCTCTGGCGCAGGAACACGATGCATATTGGAAGTTGAGATCGCGGCAGTCATCGGGTATATGTCGCTTAATTCCTACCATTCTACAAATGCCTCGGATTTTACGAGCGCCGCCCTGATATCACCCCGGTGACTTCGTTTCGAGCTGCTACAGCGAGGAAGGATTTATGCTATGCTCAGGATGACTCGACCTCTTGTGGTGCGTATTCTATACGGACTATAGAGTCTCTCGTTCAGCAGTCTTTCTCTCATGGAAAGACCGAGGCGGATATTTATGCATTTAGAGGACCTATGGCCCGATCTATATGGAGGTTTAGCGATGATATAGATACTGTAGTGTGTGATCCCACTAGTTTATTTATATGGTGGGATGATAGAGATTAGTGATAGTATTAGCGATGATGTAAATACTGATTTCGTTTTTATAATGATTATTGTGTATCAATTTTAACTTAATCAATTTGAAATTAAACTTAATCGGTTCAAATAAAACGTAATTGATTCAATTTTAACTTAATCAATTTGAAATTCGAACTTAGTCGATTGAAATTGAACATAATCTGTTCAAATTGAACCTAACCGATTTGAAATTGAACCTAACTAATTTGAAATTAAACTTAATCAATTTGAAATTAAACTTAATCAATTTGAAATTAAACTTAATCGGTTCAAATAAAACGTAATTGATTCAATTTTAATTTAATCAATTTGAAATTTGAACTTAGTCGATTGAAATTGAACATAATCTGTTCAAATTGAACCTAACCGATTTGAAATTGAACCTAACCAATTTGAAATTAAACTTAATCAATTTGAAATTAAACTTAATCAATTTGAAATTAAACTTAATCGGTTCAAATAAAACGTAATTGATTCAATTTTAACTTAATCAATTTAAAATTTGAACTTAGTTGATTCAAATAAAACGTAATTTGATTCAAATAAATGTAACTAATTTTACATTGGGGGCTCATTTAGGTCGAAACGATGCTTAGTTGGACATTTTGGAGCAGTGTGGTCAACATTATGACATATACTACACTTTTTTTTTTGCACGTCCCTTTTAGACGGAGTTGGTTCCATTGTGAAATCCTCAAATAGTTGGGGAATAAGCTGCAGGCAAGTCTTTCTATTGTGCCCGTGCCTCCGCATCTAAGGCATGTTTGAATTTTACGGGTATGAGTCGAGGACTCAATCACGATGTGTGTCTCCTTTCTTTTGGTCGCCCGCCCGCCTCGGATTATGCGGTGGTTCACAAACTTTTACCTTGATGTTAGCAGGAATGAACCAATCACTGGGTGAGGTAATCTGGAATCACGCTGCATCCCCACATTTGGCGAAGCGTGGACACTTTATAGTAATCATGTATATACAGTTTGGTCGTGATTTAGGTACCTTATAGCCGCAGTGGCATGATTGCACGAGATCATATCATCTCGGAACATCATACAACTGCATTTTTGCACTCTCAAGTCCACAACATAATTTTTCCTGTTAGAGGTCACCTTGAACACCCCATCACTAAGAAATTGAACGTTCATGTTCGATCCAGCTCCGACCGCCTTCATCAATATCTCGTATGCATGATACGTTAAAGGTCCAGGACACTCATTTGCATTTTTATGTCGATCAGATATCCATTCTTCTACCACGGTTCGACATACCTCGAGAAGTGCGGAAACAGGCAGCCTTCTAGCCCATAGAAGACGGTTGTTCATGCTTTCAACGGCATTTGAATTCATAACCTCGAATCGCCGGACTGGGCACTTCACACGAGCCCATTTATTTTCACCGACAGTTTCTTAGTAGGTAGCTGCAGCTGGACATGCTATTTATAAACTTTCCATATGCCCATTATAGTCCTCAATACGATAGCTGTAAGCTGCCGCATTGAAAATTGCAACCACATGTTGACCATACTTAACCAAATGCTTCTGAACGTGGTAACAACATAACCCGTGATGCGCAAGTGGGAATACCTCTCTAATAGCATTTGCTATGGATTTGTGCCCGTCTGAAACAATCAAGAGGTCCCTTGGACAACCAAAGGCCTCTTTCAATTTGTACATGAAATACTTCCACGACTCATCGCATTCGACGTCGCCAACTCCAAAAGCAAGTGGAAATATCTGATTGTTACCATCTTTTGTATGACAACAAATAATACTCCTAGATACTTACCCAGAAGGTGTGTCCCATCAACAACAATAATTGGTCTAGCATAACGAAATCCAGATACCGAAGCCCCCAAAGCATAAAACATGTATTTAAATTTTCCAGTATTTGCATCAACCACATAATCAGTTATGGTACCTGGATTCGTCACCTCCAACATATGCAAGTACGATGGGATCATTCTGAAAGAATCTTGATGGTCTCCATATATCACCGAGATAACATGGTTGCGAATACTCAATGCCAAGCCATAACGGACTGTCAAACAATAGTCATTCTTAAGTTGAGCCTGCACTAGCTTCGGAGTCATAATCTGTCCTTCCACTAATAGTTTGTCGGACATGTATTCACCGAGCATCTTAGAAGGCAACTGCTTAAGTGCCTTGCGATTTGGGTCAAAATGACACGTATGCTCGTTCAGTAAGTGCATTCTCCAAAATCCACCCCTCCCGGAGGCGCTCAACAAAAAATTACAGATTTTATCTGTACAAACGGCAGAATAGCGCTGCTTATCAGATTTTAGAATACGATAGTCAGACTTCCTTTCCAAATGATATCACCCAACAGCGTTTTTCAACCTATCTTTGGAGAGAAATACAGACCCTCTTTGTAAAGATAGTATATTTGCAGGATGAAATTTCTCGTCCATATCATCATCAACTTCAGAAGGAGACACATATGGAGGTCTACCTGGAATTTTCCACCCAGGACCAGGGGGAGGAGCTGGAGCACCTTCTTCATCTACTAATTGATCTAAATCAAAGCGCCTCCATTACAGTTGCAGTTGCTCCGCTTCTTTTACCAATCTTTTGTTGAACATGCCCCTTTTCTCACAATATTTGCAAAATTTTTCAAACCAATGTTTTTGAACCTCGACATCTTCGAGATCGATATCATCGATATTTATGTCGTTATTATCATCATCACTACCATCATCAGCACTACCACCACCACAATTACCACCAACATCACATACATTATTTGAAGGACCGCAACCATCAAATTCCTGAGGAATTTGCATGCTTGAACCCCAATCAGTCAAATAATCCATACGATTAGAATTGTACGATCTAAAAGAGGATCCGTAAGTCAAATTGTGGACCAAATGAGGGAGCTTTTGGAGGAATGCTAGTTGCATTCTCAAGGCTAACAAAAATCACAAGCTCAACATTAGATTGGAACAAGTAATTTATATCAGAATCATTCTTTATCTTCATCTTTCTTCTTTTTTTCCCATCAAAATCAATTGAAAATAGAACATAAACATGTTTTGTTCTATCAGCTTCAACAATAGAGTGGACATTATCTACTAATGTTGCATAGTTCACACCAACGCAGGAGCAATATTTGTTCTTCTCCACCATGATAGTCCAAATCTTGCCATTTGCCATTAAAGCGAATGATAACTTTTTTCCAAAAACTCATCTCACAAATAATATAAAAATTTAGGTTATTAACTAAAAATTTACACAATTAAATAGTATTTGAATATTTTTGATATTTCAAGTATAAACATTATTGGAAATTGAGCGATAAATATACCTTTTATTTTTTGCAATGAAATAATCCTTCTTCTTCGATGTGAGAGAGCTCGAGATAATTAATCGGGGAAAAAGGAAAAAATTATCGGTGAGATAATATCGGAAAAGAAAGGTGGAAATATTCTTGAGAAATAGTTCAATTCAATGGATGTTGTGGCGTCTTTGAGCATGGTATTTTATAAGTCAAAATTTTATGATAGTTTGGTCACACGAATTGGGTCACACGAATTCGTGTTGAGTAATCCGAACCCCGAGCTCCCTCATGCGATTCGGTCAATGATGTATTTCGTGACCGAATAATTACACGATTTTTTCGTGTGACCAAATTTTATGAAATTTTCGGGTCACTCGAATTCGGGACATGTAAATAAAAAAAAAGTCTCCCGAATTCATTCGGGAGATGTAAAAAAAAAAAAAATCGGGTTACACGAGTTGGACTCGTATCACCCGAATACAATTCGTGTCACACGAATTTTTTTTATACATCTCCCGAATGAATTCGGGAAAAATTTTTTTTTTTTTTTTTACATCTCCCGAATTCATTCGGGAGATCCTCTTTTTTTTTTGTTTTTTTATACATCTCCCGTTCGGGAGACCTTTTTCTGTTTTTTTTTTTTTTTTTTATATCTCCCGAATTCATTCGGGAGACCCTATTTTTTTTTTTTTTTTTTAAATTTTTGCACATCTCCCGAATTCATTCGGGAGACCCTCTTTTTTTTTTAAAAATTTTTTTATACATCTCCCGAATGTATTCGGGAGACCTCTTTTTTTTTTTTTTTAAAAATTTTTATACATCTCCCGAATGTATTCGGGAGATGTTTAAAAAAAAAATCGTGTGACACGAATTGTATTCGGGTGACACGAATTGGACTCGTGTAAACCGATTTTTTTATATCTCCCGAATTCATTCGGGAGACCCTTTTTTTTTTTTTTTTTAAATTTTTGTACATCTCCGAATTCATTCGGGAGACCTCTTTTTTTTTTTTTTAAATTTTTATACATCTCCGAATGTATTCGAGACTCTTTTTTTTCTAAATTTTTATACATCTCCCGAATGTATTCGGGAGATGTTTAAAAAAATTCGTGGTGACGAATTGTATTCGGGTGACACGAATTGGACTCGTGTAACCCGATTTTTTTATTTTACATCTCCCGAATGAATTCGGGAGACTTTTTTTTATTTATATGTCCCGTGTATTCGGGTGACACTTAATGGACTCGTAACCCAAAATTTCTGACCAGAACCCATATTTTCAACCTTCATCGATATTGTTTTTTTTAAATTGACTCGAAATTATGTTACTCGAAATTACAATATATGACTCGAATTTTATTCGAGTAAATGTCAATTTCGATAATTTGGGTATCAAAAGAGTTGTTACTAAACTTGGGACAAAAAAAGAATATTGCTATATACAAAAGGGCAAAACAAGTTTTCTCCCTTTTTAAAAATTCAGTACTTTTCTTTAAGAGTTCAAAGTAACTCATAAAATAATACAAAATTTATTTAAACTTCAGAAAAATAAATTAATAAGAAAATATATAATTATGAAACAAGTGGGTTTTTCTAATTCAGATTTTTATTCGATTTCTGCCCAACCAGAGCCAATCCACGCAAATTCACCATGATTAACTAAACTACCGGAAAGCTGACCTAATCTCAAGAAATGGAAATAAGCCATAAAGTGAGATAATAAGTTACAGATACAGATACAGATAATAGGGTTCTCCTGATTTCTTCAAGTATAATATATATATATATATATATATATATATATATATATATATATATATATATATATACACATTGCAGGGATGACCCAGTCGCCGTGTCTGGTGGGTGGGTAGCTAGCGCCTTCTGGCGGCGGTTTCACGCTGAGCATTGAAGAAGACGGCAGCGACGGGGAGGCCCAGGTCATTGTCGGCGGCGAAACGGCGGGTGTTAAAATGGTCTCTGTAGGTAGGGAGGCTCTTTACTACTGTTTGCCTGCCTCTGTTTGAACAGGACGAACACAAACCTATGTATCCCTATATTAGGTTTAGGTGTCTCGTAGCTTACCAGCTCTTTTCCTGTTGTGCCCAGAGCAGAGCAGAACCCAAAAAAAAAAAAAAGAAGAAGAAGAAGAAAAAAGGTTCACCACCCAGGCGATGTGTTTTAGACTTTTTTGTTGTGTGTGTGTGTGAAATTTCCAAAAATGAGTGTGTTGTACGTTGGGAATGGTGTTCTTACCAAATGAGGCATCTGTTGTGCCTGGAATGTCTGTCACCAACCTGTAAGGTAAGGTAAAATTAAATAGCACGATTTTTTCCCATACCTTTTTACAGTAGTAATTTTTTTTTTTTTTTTGGTGTGTGAGAGAATAATTTACACTATAACTTGTATCCCGCACCCCAAGATAGAACTGTTAAAAAATATTCTATATTCGATATTCGATCCGAAAATCGGAAAATCCGAACTTTGGATATTGGAATTTTTGGATATCCGAAAATTGGAATATCCAAAATTCGGATATCCACTTTTTCGGATTCAGATATCGGATATGTTTTTTTAAAATTTTCGGATATTCGGATATCCGAAATCTCTGAAAAATATATTATCATATTTTTCTATATTTCAAATAATTTGAAGGTATACAATTGTTTGACAACTAATATGAATATATTTACTCTATTGGTTTGAATTGGTATTGTGGTATTATTTATTTAAGATAACTTGTTGATTGAGTTTATAGTTAATTGGTTGTACAAAATTAAGCAGTAAAAAAATATATTTCGGATATTCGGATACAGATATCGGATATCAAAATTTACTATCCAAATTTTTGGATATAAGAAATTTTGAATATCCGAATTTCTGGATATCCAATTCTGAACACCCCTACCTCAAGAGCACCTAACAGTGTATTTACCTTACTACCATACATATATATATAGTGTAACTTTATTTTCAGAACCCTGTTAAGTGCGAGAACTACGAGAATCATCTTTTGTACTCCTAATAATACATAATGTACATCATGTCAATGCATACAACTTCTACTGATCATAACCCCTACTATATAGTAGGGGTTATATATATAGTAGAGGTTATCATCAGTAGGGGCTATTATAGTAGGGGTTATCATCAGTATGGGTTATCTCCCGTAATAAAAATTGTATTTTACTATAATACCCTTTTGATTTGATAATATTTTTTAATATTTAAAAAAATCTCATTGGTTTAGAGGAGTTCTCGCGGTTCTCGCACTTAAGAGAGTTCTGAAAATAAAGCTTCTCATATATATATATATATATCCCGAAAACTCCATTAGGGTTGAGCTTCTTGATGTAAAAGAAGATCAAATTGTTTTTTTATATTATTTTTATATAATTATAGTGGAGTGGCGGATGGAGAATCATAATTTAAATAAATTGAAAGATATAGAATTTTCAAACTACATATTAACACACTTTTAAAGGTGCCAGTGATACTATTTGGCCTCCAATACTCAGTGGTGTTTGTTTGTTAATGTTCGCAAAAACATTCCCTCAAATCAAGTTGATTTGAAACACGATCTTGTTATGAGGTCCATTTACATAATTTCTTTTACCAAAGTTTGAGATGTAAATATTAAAGTTGTTTATTAGACATATAACTCATCTTTTATAAGAGTGTTAAAAATGAATTTGAATCTTGAATATTACCCTTAAACTCGCCCTACCAAGATGTATTCTTACCACCATTTTAGAGATACACTAGGGGAACAGCGACGTGCTGTGCACGTCGTACATTTTCATTTTGTGTTTATCTGCATGGTTAGTGATGTAAGGAAATGGCCAAAAATAAAGAACTAACAAAAAAACTAAAAGTAAATAACAAAGTGAGAAACTAAAGTGATATTGAACAGATAAAAATCAAACTACAGCGATATATCAAAAATGACACTTTCAAAATAACCCACAAAATATCCGAAGAAATACCTAGTAATAGGATTAGTTCAATGATCTCTAACATGTCAAGTAACAAGACCGAAATAAAATACATGAACTATACATTAAAAATACGTCACCTAAATTAAATGTTAAACAGACAAAGCACCATTACTCCAACAGGCAGACAAATCTATTGCAAAACATCAAAAACTAAGAAAAACATATTTATATATTTGAAGGTTTTAAAATATTTTTGATCCAAACTGAACAGATAACATAGAGCCATTTTATTCAGATTCCTCACAGTAACTGACCAAAAGGACATCAAAACAACTCTAACTAAACAAAACGAAACAAGAAAACCCACAAACATCAGAAGAAACATCTAGCAATAGAATTAAATCATTGATCTGTAATATCTTAAGTAAACTATACACTGAAAACCTATCAAACCAAAAGATGATTCGTAGAAAGTTCAATATTACTAACGAATAAATAGCAAATTGAAGAGTCGGAATACCCGGCTAGGGTGAAGAAAATTTCACAACATCAACAACCAGCATATTAGGCTGCAAGAAATAGAGAAGTTAGTAAAGCATTTAGTGCATGGCATCCTTATTTTGCAGTGTTTAGAGTAAATACGTGCAAAATGAGAACTATTTGTCTTTATAAAATCAAAATTGAATACTCTCAAAACTGCATAACTCTCGAGTGAATCAACATGAAATCAAGAAAACTGGGCACAAGAAAATGAGCAAGCACACAAATTCAGATTTACCCAAAAAGCAAGCAAATTATAGGTGTGTGTAGTAATTATTTACCATCACAATAACATGATAAGTGGAACAAGCGACCCTTCACATGCTCCTGCAATAAAATCACAACCTTTAGCTAGTTCGATAAACCAAACTACTCATGAAATTGCCAAGACTAACAAAAATGAGGACATCTACTGAATCGAGATTTAAATAATTGTTATTATATCAAATTTAGCCATTAAATAGTTCTACAACAGACATATCCTAATTAATATACCTACCATAGCATCTGTTGTTAGAAGCTTTTTTACTTCAGTCAGCTTCTTCTTAGTAAGATCAGAATGGATCACGCGTTTGCCTGTGACAACAGGCAGTATGTCTGTTAATGGCAATGACAGAATAATCTACACTCAGTCGAGAACAAAATACTTAGTCGGGGGGTGACAAATATTTACCGAGTCTGCGATTGCTGCCAGCCTCAACAAAGCCATCTTGTGTCATTTTGTCGATAAGCTTACGAATTGTAGTCTGGCTGACTTCACCTTCGAGTTTATTCTGAAGTTTTGGCACCATTATGTAGTCCAGTGGAAGAGTATGATATAAAGCCCGAGACCAAGAGCCAAAGTTGGTAATTGTAGCAAATAATTACTATAAACTTGTCCGTTCTAACTTGTAAGGTAATAAATACAAAGTAACTTCAAGTAGAAATGAGGTGCATTATTTCATGTAAAGAAGACTAAATGTAAGCAACGATACATGAGCCAAGACTCTAGATAATAGCACAACTAAGTGAAACCCATGCACGAAAACCATGGTTGAAATAAGATAAAAGGTCAAAAGAAGATAACCTTCATGTACATGTGATGGACACTCATATTTCAGGCTTTCCATTATGTGCCGCCATTTGTCCATCGACCTCTTCTTTCACAAAGATCAAACTCGTAGTCGAATTTCTAATATTCGGATGCGATTCATTATGGAGAAAACATGAATCAGCAAAAGTATTTTCAGTCAGAAACATAGGGAAGGGAAATGGAGAAAGAAGGAACCTTTTTCTTGTTCATGACATAACTCTCTCCATCACCTTTTGATAAAAAACTTTCCTTCACGAGCTTGTCCATAATTTCTGGGGATGTAGAAAGAAAAAATAGCATGAATAAACAAGCAAAAGTTATAGAATCATGATGACCTTGTTTCTATTAGAAGGCAGAAGAATCCTTCGGATGTACCTTCAATCAAAACCTGCACAAATTGGATTGTATCGATCATCTAAAGCAAAAATCTGGAAAACTTGGATGTGCTATGTTCTTTCTTTCTCAAGAACATAACTAAATCAGGTAAAGAATCCTCACCACTGAGATGTCAGGGAAATTTGAGAGGACATCAGTGACCTCAACTGTGTCGAGGTGGTAAGAGCCGATCCAATCCTTTACTCGTTCCAACTGTTGTTCATCTTCTGCTGGATCCTGGGTATCATCTGCATTGATAGAGAGAGAGAGAGAGAGAGAGAGAGAGAGAGAGTGGAACCTGTTCTAAATCTTTCTTCTATTACCTTTTTTTTTCCCTTTTTTTTGGGGAGGACTGGCCTTTTGGTGGGGAATGATGAGAAGAGAAAATACGCATTCAAAGTGACACTAATTCCACGTCGAATCAGCATATTTGATAACACGCGAGCAAGGCAACTGTGGCGACCATCATACTCCACGAACAAAGACTAAACCAAGCAGCATATCTGAGATCAACATGATATATCTACAACAATCAGAAATCACTGCTATTTATCTTCCATAAGCATTAACAAAGTTAACAGTAAATTCAAAAATAACTTTTGTGGCTCACCGTCTGGAAGTAGATTGGCATCCATGAAAGTATAGCAAAAAATCCCTACACGAAAGAAAAGAATATAATAAAACCTCATGCAGGATAATCTTTGATTGAGCCAAAAACAGTTATATTATGCATCAACACTCATGTTAAAAGCATGTCAGAAGAATCCAACAATGCCTTCAAATCTGAGGTTCATGATGAATGCATTTAGGGGGTGTTTACTTTGAGTGATAGGATGGATAGATAAAAATAATCTAACCTAGGATTGATTATGGACTGAATAATTTCGAACTTGTTTGATCACCTTATCTTTCAAATACTCAATCCTATGTTTTATTAATCTATCATATCACTCAAAGTAAACGTCCCCTTAGGGGATTCAAGTTATAGATATGACTGCAGGAAAAAGATAGCCGCAAACGTGGAAGAAGTTCTAGAGGAAGAATACATTACCCAGCTATGCATAGCATTTGCAACAACCAGCGACCAAGTGGGTCGCCTAGAGAGAAAACGGCCAAAAGGAAGAACGCCTTTTCTTTTTTCAGGTCGGCTTTTTGATAGTGGGAGTACTGATGACCTGCTCTGTATGTATCTTGGTTTAAACTTAGATATTCGAGGACTTCGATAGAGATAATTGTTATAGAAGGGAAAAAAAAGAACTAAACTTTTCATTTTCAGAAAGTTGCTTCTAAGCAAATTATATCAAATGAGATAATATCCGACGACAATCTCAAAACATAATGAACATTATTTTGACCATCCTCATAAATTATACAGAAACACCAAAATAAAATAAAATGAACAAAAATATAAACCCCCTAAACCTAATTTTTATTATAAAGGATCTGAAGCAGAGACCTGTTGAGGCGCATTCTCTCCACTGCACAGAACGGCAGCATTCAGAACCACATCAACCAGAAAACAGAACGCCAACGTTGTTCTCGATACATCATCCATTTTCTTTGTTAGCCTGGACCACAAAAATGAGGCCTGCGCACCACAGGACAGAGGACCTCTCGAACAAACAACATTCGTTTGTTGACTCTCAGTTGAACACACCAGGATAATAAATCGCAAACTTACCACCATCATTGGTATTTGTGCCATCTCTTTCAACCTTTTCTTCCCTTTCGGAACTATAGGCCTGAGAATGAGGTTATTTGATCAGATCGAACAGAGCTTCGGCAACCTCAATCTCAATATCATCTTGAGTCGTTAAAGATGGATTCTATTTCGATGCATAGATTTTTGTGGTTCCAGAGGTTCCTGCCTAAAATCAGAACCCTTCCCATCTAAAAGTGAATGATATTCAACCCCTTTCACTTCAGAGTAACTTTCTATACTACAGGCTGGCTCTTCAGACATAACTTTGCAGACGTTCTCGCGCAAGTTATCAGGTTCTAGACTGCGCATGTCTACCCGCTCTACACATGTATCATTTTCAGGCATCCTTTGGCTATCTACAGGTAGATCTACAACCTCAGATACCCCGCTGGTTTTTGGAGTAAAGAAGGCATATAATTTTAGCCGGTTATTATTTTTAGTTGCTAGTTGATCAAGCTGAAAAGGAATCCCTGCCATAACAAAAGGATCAAATTAATCATGTAAATGTTTACAGTGGAAATTATTTGATCTACGAAAGGAGAATCAGTGGTGTGTCATCTCATCAACACAAACGAGCTACAAAGACAACCCTTCAAAAAAACACTTACAACTAAGAAGTTTACTGGCAGCAACAGAATCCAGTACCCACGTGGGTTTAACTACTGGAAGCCCACAGCTGAACGCCCTATATCAACGACAAAACAAAACCACCCCAAAAAAAGGTAAGACAGAGAAGCACCAATACATCGAACTCATAAGCAAATTTCTTCAACAAATGTAGAAATGAACCGCAAATTCCTGATTTTACTGTTGGGCAAATTACTGCGTATGATATGACTGACACGTTTTCTTAAGAAGTAATTTTCAAATTTGCCACCATACCTCCACATGTATCCTCGAAGCTCCTGCAAAACGATCATTTCAACATTTCTTGAATGCACCATCTCGTAGAAACTCAACTACGATTTTCCTAACAGTGTCGTACAGATGAAAAAAATGAACAAAGCAGTATAACAAGTTGTTTCAGGTAACCACACATTATTTGCATGCCATAAATATAAGAAGGACTTATCGTAAATTAAGTTGGAAAGTCAGCATATTTGAAGCGATAACAGAAGACCTTAAAGAACTGGACCTGACAGAACCGTATATACATCAACGAAAATCAAAACCGCGCCGAATATAGATTTTCCAGGAGTGGACGCACGGTGAGAAGAGCCTGAAGCAGCAGCATCGAACTGTTCATGAAGTTTCTGATTCTTCAAGGCCATGTAACTGAACCAAACACGAATAAACATCAAAAAAGAGAAGCACGAATTTGTTCTATATGTTATCAACAAACCACCACATGGAATAGAAACACGATTGGAGGGAGCCACTAAAACTTCCATACAATCATATCTGCATACATTAAAAATAAAACGTTTACATTTCAAAATAATAACTCTGAAACGATTGATCACACTCAATACATCCTCAATTACAAGAAATCAATTATGAAGGACTGACTAAGAAATCTCTCCCTGATAGTCTCACCACCCACAACATGCATATATAAAGAAGCATAATGCTAAATCAAGGACAATATATTAAGTATTCAAAGAATTAAATTAATCTACATATCAACATAATGCTATTGGGTGTTTCAGAAAAAAAGAAACAATATACATATGCAAGAGGGGAAAACATGTCAGAGTCAGTACAAGGAGAATTGTGGAAAGCATGGCGAGACGAAGCGCCCCAAGCCATGCCCAGGGTCTTCTGAGCCGTGTTCTTCTTCTTATTATTCGAGCTCTTACCATCACCGCTGTTAATACCGGAAGAAGATGAGCCAGGGGATATCGACTTCAAACTCCTTTACGATTTCGAACCCAAGTTTAGGCTCATCTCGGATCCCCATAAATGATAACTGAGAATTGAGGCGATAATCAGTCAAATTTGAAGGAGTATACTATTAAGAATTTCGCAGACGTGTGAAAAGAGAAATGGTGGAGAGAAATTGTGGCGGAAAATTGAACGATAAAATACCTGAGCGAGCTCATCGGGTACGGCGTACGGATATATGGGAGACGGCATCTACGACGACGCAAGGAGGGGAGGAGGAAGACTCTGACCTCTAAAAATACCGCATCCGAGAAATCCCTTGCCGACACACGCAAATAGAGTCATCGACCTCGCACAATTTGTGCATCTGCGCTGTATATGAGTTTTCCTTGCCACCTCGCTAATCTGAAAGGATGAAGCATGCATCTCGGTGGAAGAAGTGAGCCGATAAACGAGAGAGGTGGAGGGGGTGAACGGTCGAGGGAGAAGTCGCACAGAGTAAATAAGAAAGAAAATGAAAGCGGCCTCGAAATGAAGAGAGAAGCGAAGGAAAAAGACGAGAGAAACACGTTTTCCTTCAACTGACCCTTCACACTTTTAGAGTAGTAGGATACACGAAAGTTTATATTATGGATCCGAGTACATCCATTCCTTATATATTGATCGTATACATATCCATACTGTATTATAAACTCGAGTCTATAATATTACGACTCTATGTACACCGATGTGTACTCAATTTTACCATGGTAAAAAAGATTTTTTTTGTTTTTTAATGAATAACTAGATTGGGACCAATGCGATGGGCCAGTTTTCATATCATGCGCTATTCTTTACTATTAAAGTCTAAAGGTCCTTTTATTTTTTTATCTTTAATAACCTTATTAAAATATGTAAATTGCATTTAGTTATTTATGTACAAATTAATTTATTTTATGATATTGCAATTCTAGAAGGGCTTCTTATTATTTATTTAATTTATAAACAAATTAGGTTTATTTCTTGAATCTTGCAAATGCACCTTAATCTTATTAAATATTTTTAAAAGACAAATTAGGTATACTACGAATTAAGCTATTAAATAAACTACTAAACACATTTAAACAAATATACTCTTGATATTCCATTAAGTAATTTAAAATACACACACTATTAAATATTTAGTGACAATTGATACTTGAAAATCCAACCTGTCGTAATTTTATTAATATGTAAATTTTTCCACCTACATGTAAACAAGTTTTTGCTGCTATTTTCAACGGTTAATTTTGACCAAATATGTATTTTCGATTTATACCAATGAAGATGTTCCCTGAGATATGGATCACTTGGGCCTGGGACATCTGGGTCAGCAATAACCTGCAATTATATTATAATAATAATAAATACAAATATAATTTCTTAATAAATATTTTATCAGAAATAATAATAAAATACATAAATCAACCATAAATTAATTAAGATTGAAAGGAATACTTAATACTATAAGGGCTTGTTTGGTATGTGATTAAGCTGTATAATATATCTAATACACCTTTATATCTTGTTTGTTATAAAGTATAGGGTTCTTGATCAAATTCGGGCCCGTATAAATAACACTGATTTTTGGTATTACGTATCTCACCTAAGAGGCGGTATTAGGTGATATTAAACAATACTGCAACTAATAAATTAAATAAACTACCATGATATCTATATTTTGCAGAGAATTTAATACATCGTACCAAATATGATATTAATTTCTTATATAATATAAGAAATCTCAGTCAATCTTATCAAGATTTATCACATACAACTTAGCAAACGAGCCCTGATATTATACGTACCAATGTATAGAAAGTCCTGAAGTCACTTCCTTGAATCTCAACCCTTGGCTTCTTAGCAACAGCAGAAGGAAAAAATTCATGCCCATTAAAGACCTGTTTGCTATTATTACCATAAGTGACAAACGTTTGTGTACTTGGACTAAAAGCGTCCAAAACATCCCCAATCACTCTCCCAACCATAAGGGGGTCAGATGATATTCTTGCCATTTTAGAGAGAGAGAGAGAGAGAGAGAGAGAGAGAGGGAATCAAGGAGAAGAGGGCCACATATATAGCATATTCTTGGTACGTAGTAAGCTGTGATAATGGAGCTGAAGATAAACTTAGAGAGCGGAAAACGTACAGAAATGGGGACATGAAGGGAACACCAAAGCAACTGACCCCTACCACGGTCCTCGGCTCTTTTCGTGTAGTAACTTTTTTCTCCCTTGTTTTGTCTTTATAGTTTTTTTTTTTTTTTTTGACACGGAGGTTCAAAGCTTACGGTTGATTAATTCTTGGATAACAATACTACCCTACAGAACTGCTACCAATTAAATCGCCAGATGTGTATTCGGCTCTCAGGTTCTTAAATATTCTCAACTTCAGCGCACAAGGAGTCATCCCCAAGCTGGGCCCCCCAAATCCAACCGTAGGATTCCACACTGCCGCTTGAAGCCATCAATATTTAATTGTTCCATCAGTGTACCCCGGAGGACTATGACTTCTTATTTAATCATAGACTAATTAGTTATAAACCTTTGAAAATTTTTGTCCTCAGCAGGACTCAAACCCGGATCTCCCACTTGAAGTAGAAGCGCGTGAGGAGTGAACCAAGGTCACTTATTTTGGTTTTGTAGTTTTATATCTCTAGATTAGGCTTTTTAATTCATTTTCCTCTAGTAGAAAGAGAATAAAGCACATGAACCCATATAATATGAGAGCACGTCATTACAAACCATGTAAATATTTTTTGGTAAATAGTTTCTTTTATTTAACCAAATTGAACAATACATAATACAAACTACAAAACTCAACACCTCCCTAAACAATCATGACTTCAAATATTGCAAAATATTAGTATGCTTCGCGCCGGTCATGGCAATTTGAAGTTGGCATTGCCTCACCACTTGATACACATTGCATGAGGTGTGCTGAACCCTCGCATTTTCCTTTCATTCCAGATATTGTATACCAAAACTGACACCACAAGCCTATAAAGTAACGGTTTCCTTGTTTTAGATCGGCATTGGGTGATCATGAAACACGACTCTGCTGCCCACTTCTTATTCTGCTCATGAACTCCACACCATCTTGCAATTTTCCTCCACACTTGTGCTGAGAAAGAGCACTCAAAAAACAAATTGATGAGAATCAGGATATATCAGCCCAAAAGGCCACCAAGCCCAGAATCTTATATGTATATTCTAGAAGGCCCAGAGGGGCAAAAGAGGAAAGTGGCTAGAACTTGATTGGCAAAAGAGGAAAGTGGCTAGAAGTTGGTTGGAGGAAAGAGAATGAATAAAAGGGAGGAGAGATCTACGTAAAAGGGAGGAAAGTGGCTAGAAGTTGGTTGGAGGAAAGAGAATAATAAAAGGGAGGAGAGATCTACGTAAAAGGCATATTAGTTGGTATTCTATAATTTTGGCTCATTGAGGTTGTGCATGAGAGAGGGAAGTTTCCCTGGTGTCATTGTATTTCACTTTTCATCAGTTAATAAAATCATTATCCACTTTCTTCTTCCATTATCCCTGTTACAGTATATAGTTCTATTTTACAAATTGCACAATTTGATCTACACCGGTTCCATCATTGGTCCGACCTGCCGCGACCTGCCGCGACCTGCCAAGAGATGACCACTACACGTTTCACCGGCCAACGATTAGATGAGCACGATGAACAGCTTACTCAGATTCAAGCAGATATCGGCGCAATCAAAACGAAAATCGGCGCACTGTCGGCGGCGATGCCCAAGGAACAAGCAGAATCACTGGAATTTCGCAATCTATTAATGGCATGGATGAAAAAGCAAGAGAAACAACCAAACAGCGATGGCTCTGCAAGTTCTGGTTCGGGTATCTTCGTACCTCCGACGACCTCTGTTCCACCGATCGGTGGTGAATCGGTGCTACCGTCGTCGCGAAGCTTCCCCTGGGCTGCCAAAAAGGTGAAGTTACAAGAATTCCATGGATTCGATCCTCAAGGATGGATCCAGAAGGCCGATTTGTATTTTGACATTAATGGCGTCGCTCCAGATCTACGAATGCGTCTCGCTCAACTAAGGATGACCGGTGTGGCTCAACATTGGTTTACAATGGTGAAACAAGTCCATGAGGACATTTCGTGGGAACACTTTCAAGAAGAATTACTTCAATGATTCAGCGGACTTGAAATACAGAATCTGTATGAGCAATTGGCGACTCTCAAACAAACCGATTCGATCTACGAGTATATTGATGACTTTGAGTATTTGCTGTCTCTCGTTCCGAAATTACCAGAAACTCAGGCGGTGGGATATTTCATCGCTGGATTACGAGATGATGTCAAAAAATGGGTGCGTCTCCACCGTCCGGACTCACGTTTAGATGCGATGTATTTGGTTAAGGATGTGGAAGCGATGTTACGCCCTTCGACGGTAAACGTTTCCAATTCCCGTTTGCGTTACCATTCGGGTTATGGGTCGGGTACCCTGGGTATTCCAGATCCGCGATTTAATTCCCAGCGGGTGGACCCTAAGAGGGTATATGGGTCTAATTCAAGTGTTAAGTTGGTCAATTCCCACACCGACTTCCCTCGTTCATTTCATTCCCTACGAACCCGAGGGGGTGCATCAACCGATCCGCCGCCAACCTCGGTACTGCGAGATCGAGGTGTCCGTTCTCTCACACGGTCGGAATGGGAAGAACGCCGAAAAAAGGGACTATGCTTCAGATGTGGGCAATAATTCGGGCCGGCTCACAAATGTCCAGAGGGCAAACTACGGATCCTACTGCTGGGCGACGATGAGTTGGAAACAGAAGAGGGCATTCAATACGGGTTGGAACAGGTAGAACCGTCGTTTACCACGGAAGATGATTCGATTCTAACGGGATTTTGCTCGGCTTTAGAATATGATGGGGCTCATACAGAGATTTCGTCGGGTGGGAAGATGCTGAAATTTGAAGGAGCCATGGGAGATATTCCCATCGTAATTCTGGTTGATAGCGGGGCTACCCATAATTTTGTCTCCAAGCAATTGATTCTTTCCCTGGGAGTTCCTTTTGTCGAATTCTCTGGCATCAACATCAAATTGAGGGATGGCCATACCGTGTTTCTTACTCAACAGTGCATTGGTTTAAAAATTGACATAGGGGAGTGTGAATTCATTATCGATGCGTTGGTTTTTGATTCGGGTCACTTAGATCTGGTTTTGGGCATGGCTTGGTTGAAAACATTGGGTGAAGTTACGCACAATTGGGAAAAATCATGGATGCGGTTCGACTATCGGGGCCAATCAGTTCAACTGCAAGGATTGGGAGCTTCTTCGCAATATTTGGCCTCTCTACAAAGATGGCTTCTGATGGAAGATACAATGGTGAAGGTCACTAGTTCAGTACATCTACTGATGGCGGAAGCAGATATGAGTTTGTCACTTACTCAACAAGAAGAATTGCAGATACTCTTGGATCAATTTTCTGAAATATTCAAAGCACCCAATGGTCTACCTCCTCCCCGGGTACATGACCATAATATTATTTTACGCGACCCTCACGGCCCAATTTGTGTTAGACCATATCGGTATCCACATGTCCAGAAAACGGAAATAGAGAGGCAAGTCTAGGAATTATTGTCCCTGGGAATGATTTACCCCAGTAAAAGTGCGTACTCCAGCCCTGTAATCTTGGTACGTAAGAAGGATAATTCATGGCGGATGTGTGTTGACTACAGAGCTTTAAACAAAGCCACAATTCCGGATAAGTTTCCTATACCTATGGTGGAAGAACTCATTGATGAGTTACACGGTGCTCGTTTTTTCTCTAAACTCGATTTAAGGTCGGGTTATAACCAAATTCGGATGCAACATAAAAGTATTGAAAGGACAGCTTTCAGAACTCACGATGGTCATTTTGAGTATGTGGTCATGCCCTTCGGCCTCACCAATGCTCCGTCTACCTTTCAAGCTGTAATGAATGACATCTTTCGACCGTTCTTGATAAAAATGGTGGTAGTTTTTTTTGATGACATTTTGATTTATAGCCCAGATTGGAAGAAGCATATGGAAGACTTGGAAATCGTATTGCGAGTTCTACTCGACAACCAGTTTGTTGTTAACCAACAGAAGTGTTCTTTTGGCCAAAATTCTGTGGAGTATTTAGGGCACATTATCAATGGAGATGGGGTTGCTATGGACCCTACAGAGATAGAGGCTGTCCTAAATAGGCCGGTTCCGAGACAAATCAAAGGCCTTCGGGGTTTCTTGGGACTTACGGAATACTACCGGAAATTCATAAGGCATTATGGTAGTATTGCCAAACCGCTCATGGACTTGACTAAGAAGGACGCTTTCGGGTGGTCTTCGGAGGCCCAACAAGCTTTTGAGCAATTAAAGGAAGCAATGGTGACTGCTCCTGTACTCGCACTTCCCGACTTCACTCTTCCATTCATCATGGAGTGTGACACTTCCGGAAGGGGAATTAGAGCGGTGTTAATGCAAGGCTTACACCCAATTGCGTATTACAGTAAAGCCTTGAGTGACAGAAATCTGGCGAAATCTACTTACGAGCGAGAGATTATGGCTTTGGTCCTCTCCGTACAACATTGGCGATCTTACCTTCTTGGGACTCAATTTATCGTCTACACAGACTAAAAAAGTCTGAAGTTCTTACTTCAACAACGTATCACAACACCTGATCAACAAAATTAGGTCGCAAAATTATTGGGATATAATTTCGACATCTGTTACAAGCCGGGACGGAAAAATAGGGCAGCAGATGCGCTGTCCAGAAGGGCTGAGGATGGGAGTTTATTGACGGGAGTGTCGAGCCCTTTGTGGTTGCAAGGCGCACAATTAATCGAACAAACAAAAAACAATGTTGAAATTACCAAAATAATCCGTGAATGTGAAGCGGGTGACAATAAACACGCAGGGTATACGGTAAAACAGGGTATGTTATATTATAAAGATCGTTTTGTGATTTCGCGAAACTCCAAATTTATTCCTGAATTGCTGAAGGAATTTCACCAATCCGCCTCCGGGGGACATTCGGGGTATTATAGGACTTATAGACGATTGGCAGTCAACCTTTATTGGATGGGCATGATGGAAAGAGTCAAAAAATACGTGCGTGAATGTGACGTTTGTCAGAGATGTAAGGCGATTCTGCTGTTCCAGGAGGTCTTTTACAACCTCTAAACATTCCCAATGCCGTGTGGGAACATGTGTCTATGGATTTTATTTTGGGTCTACCAAAATCAAAAGGGTTTGATGCTATCTTAGTGGTGATTGATGATTATCCAAGTACGGCCATTTCATTTTATTAAGACACCCTTATACGGCGAGGTCAGTGGCGGAAACATTCGTGAAGGAGGTGACTCGACACCATGGGATACCTAAGTCCATAGTAAGTGATCGTGACCCCTTATTCTTAAGTCGTTTTTGGCAAGAAATTTTCCGATCTCGAGGAACGGAGGCGCACATGAGCTCCGCGTACCACCGGAATCGGATGGCCGACAGAGGTGATAAACGGATGTTTAAAGACCTATTTGAGATGTTTCGCAATAGACCCGGCCTCGTTTGTGGTCCACTTGAATACCGTGGGCGAGTTTTGGTATAACTCCACCTTCCACGGCTCCACGGGAAAAACACCTTTTGAGATTGTGTATGGTCGCACACCACCTTACGTGGTTCAATTTGTGCCAGGAAGTCAAGGTGGAGCGATTGCGGCAGATTTAATTGATAGAGATGAAGCCTTACGACAACTCAAAACGCAGCTACTAAGGGCTCAAGCCATAATGAAATCGCAAGGTGATAGGAAGCAGCGAGATGTGAATTTGAAGTAGGAGAATGTGTGTATGTAAAGCTCAAACCATACGGACAAATGTCGGTCACCACTCGAATTTATCAAAAACTATCTGCTCGTTTTTGGCCCTTTTAAAATTTTGGAGCAGGTGGGACTGTGGCCTATAAAGCTGGATCTTCCGCCTACTTCAAAAATTCACAGTGTTTCATGTTTCATTATTGAAGAAGGCGGTTCAGTCACAAGTGGAGCAGGGATTACCTCCCGAACTAGAAATCACTGCACAAGATATTTGCATTCCAATGGCTATATTGGATACTAGAACACTCAAACAGCAGCATAAAGAAGTGGAACATTGGTTGGTACAGTGGAAAGATGGATCGAGAGAGGAAGCAACTTGGGAAGATGTGGAGACAATCAAGAACCAGTTTCCTAATGCAAGTCTTGAGGACAAGACTCTTTTGGAAGGGGGGAGTAATGATGAGAATCAGGATATATCAGCCCAAAAGGTCACCAAGCCCAGAATCTTATATGTATATTCTAGAAGGCCCAGAGGGGCAAAAGAGGAAAATGGCTAGAAGTTGGTAGGCAAAAGAGGAAAGTGGCTAGAAGTTGGTTGGAGGAAAGAGAATGAATAAAAGGGAGGAGAGATCTACGTAAAAGGGAGGAAAGTGGCTAGAAGTTGGTTGGAGGAAAGAGAATAATTTTGGCTCATTGAGGTTGTGCATGAGAGAGGGAAGTTTCCCTGGTGTCATTGTATTTCACTTTTCATCAGTTAATAAAATCATTATCCACTTTCTTCTTCCATTATCCCTGTTACAGTATATAGTTCTATTTTACAAATTGCACAATTTGATCTACACCGGTTCCATCACAAATGATCGAGACTCTCATCCTCCTTGCACAGAATACATTATTGCTCATATGGAATCTTCATCTTTAACAGTCGATTACAAGTGGCCATACGCCCCAATGTAGCTAGCCATGTAATGAATATGGTTTTCGGAGTAGCAACATTTTTGCAAAGCATTTTGTGCCAACGCACTTTCACTATTGTACCCCTCATCAGCAAATAAAGTTGTTTAATGGAGAAGACAAAATAGTTCTACTAGGGACTCAAGTTTGGCATTTCTATCACTTAAGGGATTAAACTTTAAAGGGTTTCAAAGTAGGGACTCAAGTTTATTTCGTTATACACGTTAGGGACTCCGTTATTTTAATCCATTAAGTTTTAAGGGATTGCTGACATGGCCGTTAAGTGCCACGTGTCAGCATTTTATTGGTCGGTAATAATAAAATAAAAAAAAATTCTAAATTTTTGTAATAATAATAAAATAAAAATAAAAATATAAAAGTCTAAAAAATATAAAAGATAAAAAAATCTGGATTTGTTTTTTAAAAAAATGGAACTTTATTTTGTTTTTAAAAAAAAATCTGGGATATTAGTATTTAAAATCGGATATTTTTATTTAAAGTTTGAAAATAAAAAATAAAAAATTAAAAAAAATGGATCTAATTTATAAACTTTTTTAAAAAAAAAATGGGATATTATTTTACATAAATAAACAAAAAACTAGATCTAATTTTTCTAATATTAATATTTTACAAAAAAATCTAAATTATAAATTAAATATTAATTATATATCAGATCCAAATATTTTAATTTTTAATTTTTATTTTTGAACTTTAAATAAAAACATCCGATTTTTAATATTAATATTCTAGTTTTTAAGAAAAAAATAAAGTTTCAATTTTTTAAAAAAGTTCCAGATTTTTTTACCTTTTTTTAGACTGTTGTATTTTTTATTATTATTTTATTATTAATACGAAAATCTAAAATTTTTTTATTATTTTATTATTATTACCGACCAATAAAATGCTGACACGTGGCACTTAACGACCATGTCAGCAATCCGTTAAAATTTAACGGATTAAAAATAACGAAGTCCTAACATGTATAACGGAATAAATTTGAGTTCCTATTTTGATATACTTTAAAATTTAGTTTCTTAAATGATAAAAATGTCAAACTTAAATCCTACTAGAGCTATTTGGCCAATGGAGAACGAAAAAATGTGTAAGCGGATTCACTCCATCAACATGAGCAGTATACTTCACAGCTCCCAATATCTTTTTTCCCATCCTAACCTCCAAAATCCCCACCCCCAGCTCCAAGTAACCTACAAACAAGATCTTCATGAAGCTTGACAAAGAGAAAAACTAAAAGGAGAAATTCGTCGTATTGAGTTCGTTTCCATGTTGTTTGTGGCTGTTTTATTAGAATTTAACAAATAGTGAATTTGTTTACTCATTAATCACGTAACACATTTAACAATGATATGGGTAATATTACGCTTTTTTAAAGTTTCTCCAAATATGTAGAAAAATCCTAATTGACGAACCTAATTTTAAAATCCTTATTTCTTTAAATTACAATTTTAATTCGATTTCATTTCATTTTCGAAACCAAACCAAATCAAACATACTCAGTATATCCCGCTCAGAACAGGTTTGAGAAGGGTAAGATGTACACACACCATGCCCCTATTTATTACGGTAAGGAGGCTATTTCCGTGGAGACCCCCAGCTTAGTGCACAACAAAATATTGAGTGATATCTATATTTCTATTAAAAGATAGTCGCGGACACGTGGCATTCTCATATTATTTGTCCTTTTTTTGAAGTTATTCCATCATATACATTTATCTACCAATCAAAAACTTTCTCTTTCTTTATTATTTTTATTTTTAGCTTATAAATTTAAACGATTATAACTTTTTCATATCAATTATATTTTCGATAATTAATATAGTATAAAATTACTCATTACATTATGATCTTTAATTAAAGATCCATATAGTGTGTATATATATATATATAATAATTTAAATATAAGATATATTTTATAAGGTTGATTGTGATTAGATAATAAAAATATTTTTACATAAAATGTGAAAACATTGAAGAAATTATATTTTTAATTTACTTCCACAGTCGTATAATTTAATAATTATTAAGTTTCACTTTTTTGTTTGATGAAACATACACTAGTAGAATAAACATCAAAGACTTCGGTACGTCTCACTTCGGTAATGTATATTAGCAAAGTAAAAACAAACAACTGTTCCGGGAATTATTATTCCCGTGATGTGTCTTACCTAATACTGGTTGTAGATACAGAGATGGAAGGTTCTAAATCCTTCTAGAGGTAGTAGGATCCTATTAGATGCCTTACCTTATCTAGGAATCCTATGTATGGAAGGACTCTCATTGTAATGCCTATATAAAGGCCCCTCTATCAGTGTTATGAAGACAATTGATTGACTCTATTTACAGTCTTTTTACTTTCTCCTGAAACACGTTATCAGCACGTAATCTACCACTGAGACCGAGAAAAATCGTCCAAAAATTAGAAAATCCCGAAAAAAAAATCGGATTTTCCTGCAAACCCTAAATCCCGATCGCCGCCGCCGGAGCCAGAAAACCAACTGCGGACCACCGCCAACCCGATCTTGCCTGCATCACCTTGCCGTCGGCACCCGATCCCACTGTTCGGATCCCCTCCGTCGCCTGCACCTGATCCCGCTGCCCGGCCTCTTGCTACTTGCAACCCGATCCCGGTGCGCGGACCTTCATCTCCCGCGACCAGATCCAGCCCCGATCGCCCTAAATTCCAACCGCGATCCGCCGTGCACAGCAGTCCAATGCAAATCTACACCGGTCGTCTTCCCCAGATCCTGGCCAGATTATCTTCCTAGGTCCGATCAGACCAAATCCAGAGCCTCGGCCCACTCGCCCGGCCCCGTGTTTGCTTTGCCCGATTGTACGACCGATTCTTGCCGCCGGAGGCAACAGAAGAGCAGCCCGGATGCTCAAAGAATTGTCTGATTCACCGCCCTACAAATGTCCTTCATCAGACGAGTCGGACCGACCTGCAGACGACAACCCAACTGCAGCCGAGTCAGACTCGGAGTCAGACAACACACCGATTGTTGTCCGGTTCAAAAGAAGGGGATCAGCCCCTGGTGAGCCATCATTCATACACTCCTCACCGGAACCCTCTCCCAAGAAGCCCAGGCGACTGCAGTTCAGTCAGGAGGAGCATCCAGAACATTATACCAGTCCTGCAGCCAGGTCGCCTACCCACCTGGAAGACCAGCCTGCTCCGGGCAACCTGGAAACTCAGATCGTCCCTGTCCTCACTCCAGCATTCATTACAGAAGAGGAAGAAACAGGTTTAATTATCTCAATCCCTGAAGTAAACTACACCTTTAACCTGCTGGACAACAATCTTTTCAACCTGTCCATAGAGCAATTACAGTTAGTTAAACCACAAGCTCTAAAACACTCTTTTGTTAATATTTTTGAAGAGTGGAATTTTTTTAAATCACTGTCATTTGCTAAACTTCAAACCTATATTGAAACCAGTGGTTGGAAATATCCCCAAGCCACAGAGGATGTACTGATACACTTTTGCAAAGTATCAGACACAGTTTTGATCCTCCAGGAGAATTGGTTCATGTCAAATTTCAAAACCAACATGGACCAATTCATCCTTTCTATAATGTACAGTATTTTTGATGGATCTTTTGGTAAAGAAGATGAGGAGGAAGAAGTAAAAGAAATAAGGATTGAAGAAGTGAATGGAGAAGAAGAAGAGGAGGTCATTGTTATAGATGACAAAGAAGAGGAGCAGGAAGAAAGAAAAGGAGGAGAAAATATTTTAGTTGAAAATCAAACAGAAGAAGCTGAAAAAATAGAGGAATTAGTAGATGAAGGAGAAGAAGAAGGGGAAGAGGTAGATCAGGAGGAGGATGAAGGAAAGGAGGATGATGAGAATGATGGAAAAGATGATGAGAATGATGGAGAAGATAAAAAAGATGAGAAAAATGATGATGATGATGATGATGATGATGATAAGGATGAAGGAGGAGAACAAGTGGCTGAAAAAGAAAAAGAGAATATTGATGAAGAAGAAAAGGAGGAAGAACAAGAGAAGGAATTAGAAAAGGAAGAAGAGGAGAAAGAAAAGGATCCGGAGAAAGAGCCAGAATTAGAGGCTGCAGACAAGGCTGCGGCGCCTGCCCGGTATACCAGCCTGGACGCAGAGTTGGCTGAGGATTCCAGATCAGGGACACCTGAAAAGACCCCATCTGGAGTACCAGCTGCAGATAGGAGCCTGCAGTCTAGTGGATCATTCGCAGAAGGCTCAGGCGAGCACTCTCCACCATCGCAGATCTCACCTGCGATGACCGAGCTAATAAGGCAAATAGTGAAGGATACTATTAGAGAGTTGCTTGCATCTCAGGTCACCCCTGATCTCCAATCCATCAATGCCAAGATTGATACTTTGCTGCAGCGGGAAGTCCCTCAACCTCCTCCCCCTACAAACAACATAATGCCATTTGGCATGTCTGACTGGATGCACAGAATGGAGCAGCAGCTGACCACGTTAGTTGATGCTGGCAAAAAGGGGGAAGATAGGATACAGGGGGAAGGCAGCATTCAAGGAGAAATGAGGGAGGAGCTTAGAACTAAGAAGAGGCAGGATGTCCAGTTGATCACTACTGGGACATCCTCAGCTAAAAGGAAGGGAGAAGCAGAACCAGAAGAACAGGCTGATAAAAAGATGAGGACAAGAGGAGGATTCGAGCCTACTCTAGAGTGGGAAGGCAAGGATTTGTGGTACGTTGAAGAATTTGTACCTTACGAAGCTCTACCCATGTGGGGATCTGCAAAGAAAAAAATCATCAGAGACTACTACATCTGGGAAATACTCCAGGATGATAATCTCTCCCCACAGCAGATCTTCATCAACTTCATGGAAGAAGCTCACCCACAACTCTGGACTATTCTTGTAAAACATGCTGAGGCACGAAATGCATATCCCATGATCCCTCTGTTCAGTGCCAAAGAACCTCCCACCTTGGTGAAAGGAAATGCTTTAGATGAACTTGCACTCCAAAGAAAAATCAAGAAGTTGTGTGTTGAGAATAAGTTCTCATCACAAGAAGAGCAAGATTTTGCAGCTCTTGTCGTACGGAGGAAGTATGGTCTTGCCCCTGTCAAGATAAGACCAATTGGAGCTAAACCTTTCAGGCCTGCCAAGCAGCCTATCCGAAGAGGCAGAGGCAGAGGCAGATGACTTTCATTTATTTTATACTTGTAAAATTTTCTTGTAAATTTAAGATATGTATTTGTAATCAATTCAGAAAATTTTATAACAGTCTTTTGAATGACAATTTTCAGTTGTCTCAAAAATTAGACTGATTTTAGTTTGTGTCTTGCTCTCAAGTGCAGACTTGTTTATTTGAATATTTCCTTAAAGTTTTGCCATCATCAAAATAGGGGGAATTTGTTAGGAATACTTGTTAGATTTTGATGATGTCATTAATATAAATTCAAATGTTTATTACTTGGCAAAAATGTAAGGAAGAACCAAATGAGTATCTTCCATAGGCCAAATTCTGTTAAGTGTAAAACTTGGCAAAATGTAAAGAAGAACCAAATGAGTATCTTCTATAGGCCAAAATAAGTTAGGCTAAAAAAAATCGGCTAAGTACAAAAGAACAGCTAAGTTCATCAGAGAGGTACAGTCGAGTCATATCAGAGAAGATCTAGTCAACAAAAATTATCAGAGATGTTTGACCAGACTGCAGTCAAGTAACCTCAGACAAGTCATCTGATCAGGCGAGTCCCAAACAGTGAACATCATAGAGGTCCAGACTGCAGAGAAGTTAACTTCACATCAGCCTACTCGAGATCAGCCAAGTACTCCAAGTCCACGTCAGCATGCGTTGAAAAGTCAAGTATTACGGAAAGTCACATGCAACGTGAAGAGACAAATTGGAGAGATTCCCGCAAAGGATATGAATTAAATAATTCATCCAGGCCTACCTTGAAGAATTTAAACGTATTATATTCAAAAGATTCGGCGCCTCACATGCAAAGTCTTCACAATGGTCGAAAGATGGATTAAATTATGGGAATCCAGCCTTGCAACGTTCAGAAAGAAAACAATGAAGTCTACCTCTCCAACGGACGGATTTGTTGAAATGATTTGCAACGGCTATGAAGAAAAAGCTCAGAGATCGTGACCTATATATATCCGAAGATTTGAAGCTGAGCAACACACAACAATTACAAACGGTGCGAACATACTTTCAAGCAATCAAAGCATTCAAGCAATCTAAAAGCGAAATATAGCATCGTGAAAAGAGCGGTTCTCAAAAGTTCATACTTGAAGAAGCTCTTAGTTGGAGAAGACAAAAACTCGTGTCTTAAATCCTGAATTCGGGGTACTTCACTGGTTGAAGTTCGAGACTGTAAAGGCATCCAAGGATCGAGGATCAAGAGGTGCAAGGCAGTCAAGTGTGTTACAACGGCATGGATTTCCACTAGTTGGAAGCTGTTGTAGTTTGGTTGAATCACTGTAATATTTATCACTGGTTGAAAATTATAGTGAATTCATCTCCAACTGGTTTGGAGAAAAGTGGATTAGTAGAGGATTACCCCACCTCTGAGACCATTATAATTGCCTGCGTATTTTACTGTTTTATAGCATCATACTTTAACTGCTGCATTCATTATTAACTGTTTCATTAGTTGTTTTGTATTCGTCATCAGCTGACTTCCGCACGTATTAAGAACAAACGACTCCAAGTCATTTGTTTATCTATCAGCTGAAGAAACTTACTCTTTGAGAAAAAGAGTTTAAGAGTTTCAATAAGTCTATTCACCCCCCCTCTAGACTTATTCCTGGATGACTTGTGACATACATAAAGCCTATTCTCTGGCACGATTAGGAGATGAACCCCTCCTATGCTAAAGAGAATAATGTAGCGACTCGCATAAGCATGGTGCTTAGTCCTCTCTTTTCACCGAGTCCTAGCATGATCATAAGTATTAGCCTGGGTGGATTATGATGCTATGATGGTGTTCACAAATGGTCATACTCAAGTAATAACATTTATATGTTATGTTGTTTCTTTAACAATGATTGATAAGTTGATGAAACCTGAGTTATGGTTGTCCAACTTGCGGACCAGTCATTGTAAAGGTCGGTCCACCCACTTTTAGACCAAGTCTTAAAGTGAAATTTTAACGAGTACTTCCTAACATCCAAGGCTACCTTCTCACAAATTTTGGTGCCATTTGGAGACTTGGAAGGAGGTGAACCACTAAATGAAGTTTTCACATACCACCAACCGTCCTAACGACTAGTTCGATGACATTTCGATCGGTTTTTGACCACAAGGTTGATGGTTTTGGAATCCTAAACACCCGTTTATACATGCTCATGAAATTTTGAGGTGTTTGGGGCTGGTGAATGGAGTAAACTCTTCAAGAAAGCACTAGAGGTTCAATAAAACCAACGGCCTATCATCGATTCAATCGTTTCTTCATCTTCGATCCCGGTGGTGCATGGTGGCGGTTTTGTTGGATTCTCAAGACCAGTAGCTACGGTTATGTAGCATCGGTCAACATGTCATATTCACCTATACTTATCATCATTAAAATGCTTAGTTACGAGTGTAACAGTATGCATTTTGTTAGCTGGATTGCGTTAACAATGAAAAACCTTTATCGTCCACATGTTCATGTGCCAAAGTGCGTCACCACAACGCATTATGACGGGTTATAAATGATGAATATGACATGCACTTTCACTCATAGTCCGCTTAAAATATACCTTGGCAGACGATCTCGTAAGTCACTTTGATGAGCCAGTCTTTCCATCGTTAGGGGGAGATGCGAATGATCATGTTCGAGTAGAACGACTTGGAATTGTCGTAGTTTGTCCCTATTGTGCCTCACCAAGTTCCCTGAAGTGACGAGATTAAATACATGCTGCAAACATATCTGCAAGGATTATGTCCGGTCATGGACGTTCATCACCTATAAATGGTGATATGGTAACACCACAAATTGTGGTAGATGGTGTTAGTAGGCCGTGGATCTCATAGAGTATTGGGATGCCACTTGGTTCGATAAATACTCTCGCTAAGAATGTATGCGAGATTGGTACATGAAACTTGATCATATGATCAAATGAACTCATCCGCCTCATGTGGTTCTGGATTATAGTCATCATTGGGGGACGCCTCAATGAATGCCAATCCATAAAGAGTACTCTATGAATAAAGCCGGTTCATGAGCACGTAGAATGTGAGTCTAATCTAACCATACTTCGTTGAAAATCTACAACGTTGTAGCCTTGGCCTAAAATGGAAACATATGCGATTTCAGTATAAACAAAGTGATAGCCCTTTGTTGAAGTGGTACCAACATTCCAAAGATAAGATCTATCCGTATACTTTGTTAAAGCGAGTGAGAGAAGGAGTTAAACTCACCTCATGGCGCGAGGTTTCTCATGAACGCACTGGAATCGACTACAATGACACGAAACTTAGTTGTGCTATCGTTAGACCTGGCAAACGGGCGGGCCCGGCCCAAACGGGCCAGGCATAAAACGGGCGGGCTTTTTTTGGGCCGGGCCAAAAAGGGCCGTTTTTTACTGGGCCAAAATTATTAGGCCCGTGGCCTCCAAGGCGGCTCGCCCGGCCCGCGGGCCTCGACTTTTTTTTTTTTTTTTTTTGAAATATTAATTCTGAAATAAATATACAAATATTTTTCGATCCTTAATTATTATATTATTCACTATACTATCACAATCAGATAAATAAATATACAATTATTTTTATTTGATAATTACATTATTTACTACACTACCATAATCAAAAGACAAATATACAAATATTTTTATTTGATCATCATATCATTTATCACTACTAATTTCTTATAAAATCATAAAATAATATTATTATTGATATGAGATACTACAAAGTAATCACAAAGTCCCAAAAGAAATAAAATTACATCAATAATTAACATATAGATGTATTATAATCTAACAAACAAGGAAAAAAATTAAATATTATAATTACACATAACATAAATAAAAATAAAAAAAAAAAACTCGGCCGTGTGGGCCGCCCGCGGGCCGGGCCTCTACGGGCGGGCCAAATCTGGGCCGGGCCAAAAAAGGCCCGGTTTTTTTTGGGCTAATAATATGCAGCCCAATACCTAGAGATGTTAAACGGGCTAGCCCTAGCGGTTCCGGGCTAGCCCTAGCGGGCTTCGGGCTAAACGGTCCGGGCTAAAAAAGCCCGAATTTAAACGGGCTAGGAAATATTGGCCCTAACCCTAACCCTAACGGGTTTCGGGCTAAACGGGCTAAACGGGCTAAATATTTAAAAAAATTATTTTTTATTTTTTTATAAGTAAAAAAAAATAACAATATTTTTTATATATATAGTAACAACTATACTATAATAAATATAACAAAAAATACACTTTTATATATATATATATACACACTATATTAACAAATACAGTAATAATATATATTATATATAATATTAATATATATTATATATATATATACACACTATATTAACAAATACAGTAATAATATATATTATATATATATATATATCTAAGCTGCTAGCCACGGGCTCCGGGCTAGCCCTAGCAGCCGGGCTAAACGGTCCGGGCCAAAAAAGCCCGGATTTAAACGGGCTAGGAAATATCGGCCCTAACCCAGTTTTTTGGCGGGTTAAACGGGCCAGCCCTACGGGCCCGAGCCCGTTTAACATCTCTACAAATACCCGCCCAAAAACGGGCTGGCTGGCCCGGCCCGCGGGCCTGGGCCTATTTTGCCGGGTCTAGCTATCGTAATGGATGTTATATCATCCACTATCTTTTCAGTTATATAGTTTACCAAAAACTGACGTGCAGCTTGTGGTTAAATCTTATCTTAGTGGGGAACTAAGTTAAGTGATAAAAAGGATCTCGTGGTGGATTAGACTCAAATCAAGTGGCTCCTGACCACGGAGCGCGTCGACAAGTGATTTTCGGGAACGCATACTAAGTATATACTTGATTTGGAAGAGATATGAAGCTTTTGCGTGTAAAACTAAGGGTTTATAGTGATGTACTCTTGTGAGACTAAGAGATTCCGCTAAATCCAAAGTTAAGAATGAAAGGATCTTGGGGATACTTGATGATGCGTATTCATCAATCGGTTTAAAGCAATCTATGGGACGGTTTCCCTAAGAGACGATAAAGTAATGCCTATATGATTCCCAATGACTAGTCGAAGTCATCATAAGACTTGACTCACTTAAGTGATGATGCAGTCTTAAGAGAAAAGTACGGTATTATGTACTCATGTTTGACTCGATGTACTCATTCGTAATAATCCGGTAAAGCCACTGTGATGATGGCCTAGGATGCGCTCACGCAATGTCTGTGATTGACAAGAAGCTTGAAGCTCGCTCTATCTCAATAAAAGGACACTTGAAAACTGATACCCGAATCTGCCCAGAATGTGTTGGTCTATCTCCCATATGACCTACAGGGTAGCTCACTTGCTGGAAAATGGTGAAATTGGTACCATTGGAAAGGTTTGTGTCTACTTTCCAAGGAAACCATCCATTTGATCACATCCATCATGTTGAGTGACATATGACTATTGTTGCAAAGTAGGACATGATATGTCCGGTAATTTGCTGAGTCAACTTCGATAGAGATTTGTGATCTGCTCAGGTCGATCTAGGTTACGTACTGTATGTGAATGAAAAGCTATGGGTGTCTAGTTTTCATAAGTTCTTACAGTTTCGTTGATGCCTATTGAATCAAAGAAGTTATGACTGATTTAGTGCATGGAGGTCAAGACTTTATAAAACTCGATAAGTCTTTAGCGACTCTGCACTTTGGATGTGTCGTGCTCTTTTTGTCCTTAGACCAATGTTTGTTTTTTCCCATTGGGTTTTCACTTGGTAAGGTTTTTAACGAGGCGGCCTATGAGAACATCCATACAATGATGCGTTGTACTTCTGTACAACTTAGACCAAGAGGTATTTTTCACACTGGGTTTTTCCTTGGTATAGTTGTGAGGTCAACTTGGCATCTGACTCCTATGATTTGAGGTACTCATCAGGGGGAGTCATTGTGTATACATCAGGGGGAGTATACATGACATGTTATGTTGGTGCGTTGTAATATTTTCCTCATCAAGCCTTTATTTTCCCATGGTGTTTTGTTTTGGCTTGGAATAGGTCTTTACGAAGGCAACATCTTCTGCACCATTGTTGTATTAGTGCTCGACACAGGGGGAGTGTTCAGGGAATTATTATTCCCGTGATGTGTCTTACCTAATACTGGTTGTAGATACATAGATGGAAGGTTCTAGATCCTTCTAGAGGTAGTAGGACCCTATTAGATGTCTTACCTTATCTAGGAATCCTATGTATGGAAGGACTCTCATTGTAATGCCTATATAAAGGCCCCTCTATCAGTGTTATGAAGACAATTGATTGACTCTATTTACAGTCTTTTTACTTTCTCCTGAAACAACAACAACTTCGCTTTTCAATTTATTGAAGTAAAAAACTCACATAGACTTCAGTAAATGGTACCAAACAAAAAAGCAGGAGCTAGTTAGAAATTTTAAGTTACAAAGGCTTCGCTAATTTGATAATTACTAAAGTAAAAAGTGTGAAATTTTATTTTTTACCAAAAAAATTTACAATAGCGAAGTGTATGTCTTGAGACCGAGAATTAATATTTCGAGGTTCAATTTTTTTCATTTGGGCTCCAATAAAACACTTAGCAAATCAACGGGTTTGGATGAGAAGTGTATAATTTATGTGTTAGTTTTAAGAAGTCGCATTATACCACGTGCACAATCAACGGGTTTCTGGTGAATTTTTACAGTAGTGGATATGTTAATTTAAATAGGTGAAACAAGAAAGAGTTAAATTACAAGGTCAATGACTGTTTGTATCGTTTTCTCAATAATACTTTCTCCGTCCCGTAATATTAATCATGTTTTAAAATTACACAAATATTAAGAAAATTTAATGATAATTAGTTAATTTCATATTTGATCTTATTAATTATATTAATTTAATAAATCATTTATATTAATTAATGTGTTTGTATATATTGAAGTTGTAGAGCCCATAATAAATTAAGGATATTCTTGGAATTTTTTTTAATAAATTTGGATGAAAAATAAAAAATGACATGTATTTTACAAACTAGTATTAAGGTACGAAGTGAGTAATTTGTAGATGTCTTCCAAAAGAAATCAAGGTTATGCAATTTATAAGCAGTTTCTAAAACATAATCTTCACTTAAATGTATAGCCCCGTCCTAAAAAATATAGTTTGCGATCTTCATGAGTCCAGTGTCAGAATCCTCCACTGATGGAAACGGCCTGTCGTTCAATGTTAAACGGACTAAACCCCTAAATCCGACAACACATACACATACAGAATCAAAATATAAAACCTTTTCGTCATTGCCAACCTCGCTCCTATACCGCCGCACTTTCAATGGACCCGCACTCCTCCAACCCCAACGGTGCGTTAAGTACCACGCGATTCTCCAATCTCAACCCTCCGCTCTCCGAGCCGGTGCTCGAAGCCCTCACCCAAGGCGGCTTCGAGTTCTGCACTCCAGTTCAGGCAGCCACTATCCTGTTGCTATGCAGTTTCAAGGACGTCGCCGTTGACGCCTCCACCAGCTCGGGAAAAACCCTTGCCTTCGTGCTCCCAGTGGTCGAGATTCTCCGCCGAGCTTCCACCAATCCCAAACCCAACAAGGTAATTATCAAGAGCTTCAATCTTTATTAGTCATGATCGAGAAATTGGGGTTTATTCAATTTAGAGAAATAGGTAATCTTCGAGCATTGATCTCTAGGTTTTTTAGCTGCACAGCAAAATTTGGTTTTATTTAATTAACAGAATTAGTTAATTTTCAGAGCTTTGAGTTTTTTTAGCTAATAAGAGAGATTCAGGTTTATTTAATTTACAGAATTTGATGTGTATATTTTTAGCTACTCAGGGAATTTGGGATTTGTATAGTTTACAGAAGCTTTGATCTTTGTGTTTGTTAGCTGCAGAGAGATGATGGGTTTTATTCAGTTTGAAGAGTTACAAATGTTTCAGTCCAAGATCGACACCATCTACCAGTCAAAGACTGAAAAGGTATAAATAAGAAAAAAAAACTACTGTTGACTATGCTTCTCTTCTAGATTTTACGAATCTCCGTTTTCATCTTACACCCCTCTTAGCTAAATCTACTTCAATTTGATGAAATTATTATACGGAAATACGGCAATAGCTGTAGGATGGGTACGAGTTTCTTGAAACTCGGAGGAGTCTGCATTTCGAGTTATTGCCTAATATCATGCTGCGAGATTTAAATAACACTGAATGTTTTGAGGTTCCGTCCTTTACCCCGGAGATTGTACTGTTTGTTTTAAAAATGCTTTGGGTGGTCGATTTCTCACAAGAATTAGGGCGTAGCGCCCTCCCCCCACCCCCTCCTTTCTCTCTGGGGATTGTTTTTGGGTTGGGGAACGGGGGTATATTCCATTAGATACAATTAGGCTAAGATCTGTCTCAGGAGAACTGAATTGAGCAAAAGCATGTTTATGTTCGCCACAAGGTTGCATATTGAATTTGTTAAAGAGGTTTAGATCACCACTTCTCAACTTGAGTATTATTTCATAACTTAATTTGCTTCATTTTTTGCACCTCAATTAGTGGCTCTTGTCGTTCTCGGTCATCTTTTAAAGTAATTTTGCATTATCAATTTTCTTGTCTTACCATCCATAACAAAATTGTAACTGAATATCTTGTAGGGGATAAGAAAAATCTGTTTCGAGCTTTTGGATCTGAAAGATGCCGTGGAGAATTTGTGCAGCAATACACACACAAAGTATTTGGCTTTCTTGAGGTAATCAAAGACTTGTAGTAACAAAATGAAGTTAGATTTGTTGTTCTTGGTTTATCTGCAGTTGCATGCATATAAATTTCTTATAAACTTGTAAGAACAAAATAAATTCGAGTCATATTAAAGGAAACTTAAGATCTTTGTTCTGTGACTACAAGACAATATTAGATGTGAGCTTCTTTCTCTATGACCCCTCAAGTCTGCATCAAATTAGCTGAATTGTAAATATGATCTTTATTTCCTGACGACAAGATATATTAAATTTCAAGTGTGTGATGTTGGTTGGTGGGCGGCAAGTGAAAGCTGACGTGAAGCAAATAGAGATGGAAGGAGGCAATGTGTTGATTGGCACCGTGGGTAGGATATATGACATAATGGAGCGCATGGAGAATCTGGACTTCCGAGATTTTGAGGTATGCATTTTCGGAGCTTGGCACTGTGTTTAGTGGTATTGGATTGATAGGATGATGGAATCGGCTTATGTTGTATGAATTTTCATGCAGATTCTGATTTTAGATGAGGCTGAGCTACGAGAGGCACTTCTACTTTAACCTTCCAGAGGTTCAGAAGGCTCTACATGCAAATCGAACCAATCAGCCGTACAACTGGTCCATGTGCAGTAGGTAAGTTTATCAAATACCTTAATTTGTATCAAGTGGCATTAGTTTCTTAAATCATTCTCCATATATGCATGGTTCTATTATAAATGAAGGGATAATAATTGTTGGTGAAGTGATTTTGTTGTGAAAATGTTGACTATTACGTCTAGGGAAGTACAAGTGCAGCAGGAAATTTGTTTGGAAGGTGTCTTTCTTGACCGTCTCCCAACATGAATTATGTTTATATTTTTGTTGTCGAGAAGATTGTGCAGGAAAAACACATCATTGCTCGCTTGAGTAGAAGTTATTTTTGACTGTTTGATAATATTGTAGTATGTGTGTGTTACGACACGTTATGCTAATATGTTTTAGTTGGTAATATAATTTTGGCTTGCAAAATCTTGTAATTTCTTTATTGGGGAAGAAGATTTATTAAACCAGCAACAAAGTGATTATGTGGATTTGTTTACTTCACGTGCCGATGTTGAAGATTTGAAGAAGAAAGTTGATAAGTATGATCGTCTGATGAAAAGCAATGATGTGCTGAAGAGAGACTTGGTCGTTTCGAAGTATATGATCTTTTTTAATCCTTTTTGTCCTATTTGTGGTGTTCATGATGAAATAGATAGAATTTTATTACACATTCTTTGTCTTTATTATGATATGTATCTGGTTTTGAATTGGTTGGAACGCATGCTATTTTTTTAGATGGGATGATATGAAATTGTCGGTTCTTGTATTATTGAGTTCTTGTGGTTGATGGTTAGTTATAGGTGAATGTAGATTTTGGCAATGAATTTTAAATTGAAATGTGAAATATTAATATATATTACTGCAGAAAATACTAATATATATTATACAATAACTGAAGTAAAAAGTCCTTTTTACTACGCCAATTATAAAATAACCAAAGTTAGAGGCATTCTTTTACTTCACTTACCCCCGTATTTGGATCATAATTAAAAAAAATCGAGATAGACTTCGGTTATTAGGATATTAGACTTCGCATAAAAAGCGAAGTGTAAAGTATACCTTTTACTACACGAACATAGACTTCGATAATTATAACGTTTTTACTTCAGATATTATCCGAAGTCTTTGACGTTTATTCTTATAGTAATAGTATAATGATTACATTAACGCGAAATCATATAAAAATTTACATAGTGTTATATTTTATAATGAATGTTGATAACAATAATAATAGAATAAGTTAATTCATTTTTTACATAATTAGATTTAAGACTCATATTGTCCTACATAAAATAAGAAATTATGATATTTACATAGATAAAATATATCAAATGATAATATGTGTGTATTGACATATGAATATTATAATTATTTTATAAAAACTCTGAAATTTAATAACATATTATTAATATAATTAAATATTTAGTATTTTATGTCGTGCATCGCACTGGAGAACATCTAGTATACAAAGGAAAGCAAATGATTCAAAAAAGCTCAATATCATACCTGAGCCCATGACTTATCCACATGGGACTTACCTAATGAACTCCACTCTAACATAAGGGGGTTGACTCCGCGCATAGCTCTCTGTCAAATTCAGTTTACCTCAATTAATCGAACCCTAATTTCTTTAAATCGCAAACTTTAAATGAATGGATATTTTATTATTAGTGTTTCTATTTACGTACTATTTGTTAGCTTTAACGTAATTTTTATTACATATTTCATTTCACAAGAATAATTGTTCAAAACTTTGCATCATAATCTATTATTGCTCGGCACTTATTTTTAATGTTTGTCCGGTTCACCAATAGTTTTGGGTTTCTCGATCTGCCTCTAATATGGTGAAGACATAAACCATAATCTCCTTCTTTCACATCTATTTCTTCTTCAAGCCCCCCACCACATACTCCTCTTAGAGCATCTCCAAGGACAATCCTTAGTGATTACCTAAAATATAGGGTGTCAAAAAGTTGTTTTACTTCAATGGTGTTACCTATATCGTTACCTATAATTTTAAAAACCAATATTTAATCAATGTTTTAGGTAATATAGGGAAGAGATAGTGTTGGAGTAGATATATGTTATATTATAAGAAAACAATGATGAGGTGGTATTATAGGGGTTTGATTTTCTCTCCCCTAAGTATAGGGTTGAGTTTTCTCTCCCCAAAAAATTAAAAGGGATGAGGAGGATGGTTGGAACATAACATTTCTGTCTCAACTCCTAAATTTTATCCACCTAGATCAAATATAGGTAAAGAGAGTGTGCATTGGAGTTGCTCTTAATCGCTCCCCCTCCACCATGACTAACAATGACCTCCTACCAAATCCATCTACCAATCGGCGCTTTTAGTGATCTATATACGAAATCTCAACCCTGTACTAGATCTTGAGGGTTAACAACGGGATTATCCCATGTATTTTATAAAATGTGCTATTTACGCTCTCATGTAAATTAAATATGCCGATTTTGCCCTTATATTTTTAAAAATGGGCCAATTACCCCATTTATGAATCAAATAGGCACATCGCCCTTTTTTATTCTCAAAAAGTTGCATATTTTAATTCCATATATTTTTATATGGGCGTTGCAAATCACCCTCTTGTGCTGTTGTGCACAATATGATATAGGGAGCATGATGCATCTTTTTGAAAATATAGGGAGATATATGTCTATTTAATCTATAGATGGGGTAAATCCGCCTATTTTTTAAAGTACACGGGGTAATTAGGGGTGGAATACCGTACCGTACCGATTTATTTTACTCATACCGTATACCGTACCGAAACTTTCGTTATATAAATTTGCATATCGGTACCGTACCCAACCGTTCGGCATACCGAGACTCGGTATACCGAGATATCGGTATGAATCATAGCACATACCAATGCCGTACCGTTTTCGGTATAATACACGGTAATTCGGTATACCGTATACCGAAATTACTGTCATACCGTTCAGCACCGAATCCACATATAAGGAGCATAAACATTAATATTAAACATACAACAATAAGAAGGCATTCATTGAGCACGGAACCATGATACAGACCTGCTTCCCCTTCTTAACAACCACATAAGGGTCACTGCTTGTGTCATCAAAAAAAGAGAGAAAAAACACACACTTAAAAACAGTTCAGGACAAGTTCTCAGCAAACCCAACAAGTTCTCACCTGCTTCCTCTGATGACTTTAATCCTCAGCAAACCCAACAAGTTCTCCATACCAAATCAAAAAAAAAAAAAATAGTTTAGGACATTTAAAAACAATTCAAGACACAACAAACATTACAAACAATTCATGTCCTGACAATAGTACGACATACCAAGCTTTTAAAAAAATATGACAATCCAGCTAATCCGCGTCCAAAATCAACAATAACATTTATTTTGAAATAAATATCTGGAAAGGCGGAGTCGGTGGAGAGCCAGTCGGATTTGGAAAGGTGGAGCCGGAGAGGAGGCGACAGATCTGAAATTATCGGAGAGGAGAGGAGAAGTCGAGTCACTTGGCTATCAAAACATTTCAGGGAATGAAACGCCTCGATTTTTCGGAGAGGAGCAGCTCTCGGGTTTTTTAAATGAAATGGGAGAACTGAGAAGGTTGCCGCTGGAGATTAGAGAGTCAGAGGATGGCCGACGCCGATGTCTTGTGTGGAAGTCAGGAATGTGAAAATGAATGAAACCCTAAAGGCGTGTTTAGTTGATGGAAAACAACACTGTTTTCCACAAAAAATTTCTAAGAATACACGGAATTCAGAAAATATGTTTATTGGGCTGATATTTCCAAGAAAAGGTCTGGAAAATAGAATATCCGATTTTTCAGAAAATCATCAAAAATTGAAAAACTATTTTGGATAGTTTTCTAGTTTTCCTTTATAAACAAGGGTGGGTTTTTCAATTTGGAAAAATAGAATACCCGGTTTCCAGAAAATCACCAAATCATAACTAAACATATTTTCCCAATTTTCATGTTTTTCCAATGAGTGGAAGATTTGGAGAACTTCTTGAAAACCAAAAAAGAAAAATTGGAAAAAAAATTCTCCAACTAAACGGGCCCTAAAGGCCTCCGATTCTTATTTCCTATATTGAATCATAAAATATAAAAAAAAAAAAATCTGGGTCATACGGTATTTCGGTATATACCGAAATACCGACTTTTTAAAAAATATCATACTGATACCGAACCGAATACACACGGTATTATACCGTACCGTATCGAAAATACGGTATTTTCGGTACGGTAACAACGGTATTTCGGTATTTCATTTTTTTTCCACCCCTAGGGGTAATCAGTCCATTTAATTTACATATGAGGATAAATGAGAATGTAAAACATATTTTATACTTGTAATACCTTATATTTCTATGATTATCTATGAGAATGATAAATTTATTGTTGTCATATATTTTTTATATTAATTCACAATTATGTTTATGAGTATTGTCTATTTATTTTAAATCGTATATAATATGGTGTGTTTATGTCACATAGAAGATCACATTGTAGATATCTTATAAATATATGAATAGTTCACAACCTATATAATATTAGACAATTATGTGAAAGGTTATAGTGTATGCTTGAGATTGGTTGATCTTGACTATTCGTATGCATTAATGTACTTTGTATACGTTGAACTGGATCAAAATGAGATAGTTTCTTCCCTTACTGACTAAACGGGAAATAGGATCTTAGATAATTATTAATTCTTAATTCTAATATATACTATTTAATTATATCTGTATATATATTTATATGATTTATCATGTGTAATTGATTGACTCAATATACTCTATATTTCGAACAATCTTATTATCAATATGATAATTAATATTATAGCTAAAAATCATGTCCCAGGTTGTTGATGTCCTGTTGATGAGATCGAAATGACTATTATATTAAACCTCGCGGATGGATTAATTTTTAATATAATAATTAGGTCAGAATGATACTACTCTTCTATAAGAAATTAATGTCAGTAACTTAAATTAATTAATAGATATGTGATATATCACGAGACATACTTAATTTAAAAAGGAGTCTGATTTTGTAAATTGAGATTTGAGAAGGAACTATAATATTAATTATTTAATGGACTGAATTAATAAATAAACTCATATATATATATATATATATATATATATATATATATATATTAAGAAATATTTAATATGGTTGAGATCTATTAAGAGTTCTTGGCCTAATCCTCATTAAAACCTCTATAGTAGCCAATATGCCTATACGTACTGCAAGAGGGTCGATCAATTTACTTACTTCAATTAGCACACTGATTTTAATTTTTTTGTATTGTGTTAAATTATGGATCTTGACATGTGTCTTTGCTTCTATAATTTGGAGCACACATTATTTTCTCAAGTACCAAAAATATTCAAAATAAAAGAAACAATAGAGAGGAACTTTATGAGTAATCGACCAATCCAAACCGATAGTATATAAAGGAGATATGAGATTGTTGCCCATACTACATCTGGATCAAAATAGGTAATATTCTAGAAGATCTTGAGTTAGAGATCAAGGACCAACCACTACGCTTCAAGTATAAGTATTATATGATCTCATTAGACACTAGACTAGAATATTATATATTACCAATATGTACTAGTAAAAACTAGATTGTTTAAATTAGTTATTAACATAGGTAATTAATAATTAACAAGTCTAAATAGATTCGATTTTTGGCTATGGCCAATTTTTATAAATGTCCAAATCTCGCTTCTGTTGTATTTTATCTCCAATAATTAATACTGGAGCCAGCTTTTAGGCTTTTATTAATTTAATTATTTTTTATAATTAATTGCTAGCAATTTAAAAAATTCATATAATTATTGGAGTTTTTGTTGTAGAATTGTCTTACAAGAAAATATGATCAAATTATCATAGTCATATGAATGATTTTATTTGTATTTATGGTTGTTTGTGATTTGGCCCAGTTTGAGGTATGTATTTGTTTTTTTGTGAGAAAATTCACGAATAGACTAGATTTTTATCTCCACGTGTAATTTTTATTTGTAAGCTCAATATATTTTATTTTATAAAAAAGTCAAATCAAGTTGGAGAAGATAAAGCACGGCAAAAATTTCCAGAGAAAATCAGGATTGTCAAACACGACCAGTTGTGGCAACACTGCCGAGCAGCACCCGACTGACTGTCGATAGTGCTACTGCCTAAGTCTAATACTTCGCATTTTTCTATTTGTAGTAATTTTTATTTTTGATGTTTTTTTTTTTTGATGACTCACTTGTAATCATTTCGACATTTTGAAACTATTTTGCTCGACACTTTTTGCCATCCAAATGAGTTTCCAGGCTGTTTTATTTAAAACCATTTATCATGGCAACTTTTTTTGTGTTTAGGTTCGATTCTTGTAAATATTGTTCGAAATTGTTGTTTCATCGTTTGTACAAGTTCATTTAACATATTTAAACATATTATGAGCTCGGGTATGGTTGTTCGATCTCGAAGCGTGGTTTCAGACGTTTGAACGATTTTATAATTTTCTAACATTTCGGGTATTTGATTTCATAATCATTTTCCTGTACCTTCAGGTGTTCGGATCGTGTGTTTATTTAGCGCTTAAGTTCGTCATTGAGAACTCTTTGTAAGCTCTATGTCATTCTTCGTATTTTTTTCGAATTTGAGGTGGTGCATGGGCCTTTTAAACTATTAAAGAGACTTGCTGTCAACAGCAGGGTTACGGCCGTAAGCCCCTACCTGTTACGATCATAAATCCATTAACTGTACGGCCGTTGATCCAGTATATTACGGCAGTAATGCCAGCCTTATTACGGCCATGAGTCCACTTGGTACAATCCTAATCTGGGGCACTTAGAAATCGAGTAGTCCAGTGACCTTCTTACGACTGTAATCTAATGATTAAGGTCACAATGACCACTAAATCAAACCAAACCAAACATACCCAGTATATCCCGCTCAGATCAGGGTCTGGGGAGAGTAAGATGTACGCAGACCATGCCCCTACTTTTTACGGTAGGGAGGCTGTTTCAGTGAAGACACACAGCTTAGTGCACATCAAAATATTGAGTGATAAATACAAAGAAGCATATGATGTGAAAAAACTCAAAACCATACCTGAGCCCATGGTTTAATTCACATGAGACTTACCTAAGAGGACTTTGGCAAATGCACTCTCGATGAACGCTGCTCTAACAGAAGGGAGGTTGACTCTGCGCGTAGCTCCTTGTCAAAACTGTAATACCCGTTATTTTTATCCCCGGAAATTTTCTATTTTTGGCGGAAGTCTATTTTGACGACTTGCTTGGGACCGTTTCGTCATCCTGAGAATGATTAATTCTACACTTTTTGTCATCCGAGTTCGTTTCGGTATCGTTCTGTTGAATTCCGTGTCCTTAATCGACTTTTTCACGTGGGAGTTCGACTTTGTTAGATCACCATTAATTTTTGGTAACTCCAAAAATTCTGAATCTTTGCAATATTATAGAGCATCGAGTTATCTTTCCAATGGTTCAAACGGTGAGTCAATCGGAGTCCGGACGAGAGAGTTATGGTCGTTTTAACTCACCCGCTCGTTATTGGCCGATCACTGCCGGCCGAACTCGGCCGTGTCGTCCGACACGGCCCGTGCCGTACTCGTCCGGAAATGCCGGAGTTTCGCCGACCAGACTCGGCCGTGTCGTCCGACACGGCCTGCGGCTGCATTTCTTCCGGATAAACTCGAACGATCGCTGACACGCCCGACCGTGTCCCAGACACGGCCGAGTCATGCCTGGGCCGCCGGGCGGGTCGCTGTCGGAAGGCCCTCGGCGCCGCGACCGTGTCAAGCAGGACACGGCCGAGTCCTCGCCGCCAATGCGGTAACACGACCGTGCCGACCGCACGGCCGTGTCCGGCAGCAGCCAACCCCTATAAAAGGCCCTGCAGACGTTTTTCTTGCCATTTTTCACCTTCTTCTTCTCCTCTTCCGTAGCTGGGCGTGTTCTAAGCTTGAAGCCATGTTGTTTAGCAACATATCCATGGAGTTCCTTGGGTTATATCATCAATCATTCGTCCGATAACAACCTTTTCTCGAGCGAATCGTCCGATTTTCTAGAAATCTAATTTTGGGGATTTTGGGTATTTTGTTCGATTTCGTCCGTTTAATCCGATTTAACTTAGGATTGTGAAGGATTGATGATTATTTAGATGTATTGTATCATTTCCCTTGTTATCCCATGGTTGGATCGTATCGATTCGTTGTTTTGGTCGAGTTCTTGATCGACGCCTTGAAGGTGTCGGTAAATGTCATAGAGGGGTTTTCGGGCGTTCTACGATTATTCTTCCTCGTATGATCGATGATTTATTGAATTTATGTTGTTAGGGTCGAATTCTTGTGAAGAACTCGAGTTGAAACCCTTCCGCTCGTTGTCTTCCTCGTGGTTCAAACTTCCGGTCGAACCGTGTTCTTCTAATCTTGAACGCGTTTATTAAGGCAAGTATACATTTATGATTGTACGTTCTCGACTTTGAAAGTATGAAATATTGATGATATGATTATTTCTAGCCACTCGGACGGGCCTATGGTCCTCTCGAGGGTTTCGTAGCCTCAGTGCGATTCCATGGTTGATATGAACGAACCGTTTCTACGGCATTCATATGAAATAATGTTGGCATGCTTATTTATATCCACTCCGGGACGGACCGACGGGTCCTCTGAGGGTTTCGTAGCCTCTGGTGCGATTCCATGGATAATATGAATTAACCACTCCGGGACGGACCGACGGGTCCTCTGAGGGTTCCGTAGCCTCTGGTGCGGTTCCACGGTATTCATATATGTATTGATGAGATGCTATGAGATTTAGTTATTCCGGAATACTAGTCTTAAATTGATGAATTGATGGAAATTGATGAATTGACGGAAATTGATGAATTGACGGAAATTGATGAATTGACGGAAATTGATGAATTGACGGATATTGATGAATTGACGGATTACATTTACTTTATTGTCGAGAAGTATTATGTTTCATATTGTTATACTTGCACTAGCTATTCGATGGCTAACCCCTTTATGGGGGAAATACGTTTCATGTATTTCAGGTTCCAGGAGAGCGGACAGACGGAGTGCACGGGTCGGCATGAAGATGATGGGCAAGTGTGATACCGTGTCTTGTCTCGGTTATCTCTTTTGGTTTCCTCCATTCGGTTGTTGTCTTGGAATGGATTTTTAAATACTCGAGTATTGTATTTCGATTTCTTGATGTTCCTACTGTGTTGCCGAGGTATTGATTTGTGCGGATGTATATGGTTTCATTGTTTATGGTTTGAATACCATTTGTATCGTCTTTCTTTCTATTGTATGTAGACCTTATCGGTCAAGTTTATAGTTCCGCGTATGTTTAGCCTTGTGGGTCCCACGGCGGGCTCACTGTAATATACCCCGAATAACTTGGGGGTGTTACGAATATGGTATCGAGCTTAGGTTTATGGATACCTAGGTCAGCCGGTCTTTTGGGTCGATTGAGTCGGCATTTGCCCACAGTATCACTACTCTGCCATCATCACAGTGCGACCGGTACTTGTAAGTCCTCTCACTCTTCTTGTATTTTTCTTAATCGTTTCGTTTATAGCTTGGTATTTTTGGGAATTGGTCACTTCGGGAATGTGCGATTTGGATTATACTTACGCACGTATGTGCCTTTCCGAATGTTGGCTGAAAGTAGGAAGAATCGTGGCCGTGGTCACGGACGTGAACTCTTCCTTGAGATTTTGTTAAATTGCTAATTGCGATATTGGTGTGTAACGGTATTATGTTGAGACTTTGTTTAGGAGTCGCATGCTAGTATCATGGGAGATCTTCGACTTCCCTGACCTGTAAGTATGTTGTTCGGATTATTCGATAATTCTGGGTTATCTTGGTGATTTTGGATTTTCCGTTGAAATGTTTGTGCGAGTGATTGCAAGTTTCGAGGACGAAACTTATTTTTAAGGGGGTAGAGTGTAATACCCCGATTTTTCGGATATTTTTTTCGTTTATATATTGGATATCGTGGATGGTTAATTATGCTCGAGGACGTTGTGAACGTTGAAAATGTTATTGAATTGAGTATATGTATTGATTTTGCCGTATGCTCGTATTTGGTATGTCATGACTTCGGACAGGAATTGTTGAAATTGGCTAAGTATGGAATTATTACGTACGTTAATGAGGTGAGAATACGACGTAAGATTGGCATGGTTACGCACGTCAAGGCTAAGGTATTACGACGTAACGGAAGGCATCGTAACCGAGTCATGTGAGGCGTGGGGACCTGTTTCGCAACTTTCGGCGGAGAATGTTGACAGTGAGTCAACGACGTGTTACGACGTTATACGTAACGTGTTACGCACGTAACACAACCATTATCTTGTAGCAAGTCAACCGGTATATTACGACGTTATATGGTATGGGTTACGTACGTAATAGATCGCACGAATGAGACAGTGAGATGGTTACGACGTTATGGATTTTGGATTACGACGTTAAAGTTGTTACGTACGTTAAGAAAGGACACCTACGTACGTAATGAGAGTGCAATTTATAGATTGAAGTGTTGCCTTTCATTTCTCTCACGATCCTTTGAGATATTTCTCTCCAAAACTCGTCCCTCTTCACTTTTAAGAGTGTTCTAAACACTTTTAACATGATTGTGAGCTTGGAATCATGGAATTAGAGCTTGGTTATGGAACTATTGTTGATTCTTGAAGTGATTTCTTGTGTTATCCATATTCTATGAGGTTTATGCCGAAGGAAGATAATGATATGCTTTGAATATGTTGATTATGATTATGGAATCATAGAGATCTTGATGTTCTTGAGGCCATATGATGACTATGATGATTTAATGATTCTTGGAATGGAGTTCAATTATTCTTTCTTCGTGGTTCGTCCATGCAAAGTAATCCTCATATCCCTTTTGATAGTGGCTTATTTTTTTTTTTTTTTTGGATTACTACTTGGGAGGGAGTATGTTGGGAATCGTGTATTTTGATGTTCGTCTTATTTCAATGAAAATGCATAAATTGGATTGTACTTTTATCCGCTGCGTGAGTATTTTTGAAATGGATTTTGGTATTTTGCCAACTAAAATTTTATTTTGTAAAACCGATTCCCTAAACTGAGTTTTGGCATTTTAACCTTGATCGTTTGACGGTATTTGGAAAATAATTTTTTTAGTATTTGAAAAATATTACCGTCATCGGTCTTTTTAGCATTTTTGGAACGACGTGGAAATTGTGCTTAGCACAGTAAATCCTTGTGAGAAGGGTTTACGGCGTGTAATATTCCTGGAGGATGCGGGGTGTTACAATTATGGTATCATGTGATAATGTTATACGAGATTTATTGGAATTGTAATAAGAGATTTCGGATGTTGATATGATCATTGAGATCTTCTTCATATGGTGATAAGGGTTTTGTTGCGATTCTTGAGATTGTATGAATGACATGATGAAGAAAATGGTAACATGGAGATATATACCTCGGAGATGTTGTTACGAACGTGATTTCGGATATTTCATGTTCTTGAAGAACTCTTGAATTATACGAGGTGATGAAATTTTTTTTTGAAGTGTTGATGTTTTGAAAATGAATATGGAATATTCATATCTAGAGCTAAACTATGTGTTGGAAATAATGTTCGTATAGGAATACGAATGTGATTATGAGTTTGATGAGACTATTATTCATCTCGAATTTGGAAGCCCATACGTAGGAGCAAATATTCAAATCGAATGATTGGATTGTTTGATAACCTTTTTAATATGATTATCTATTATTTTGAACCAGTCGGATGATTCGAATTGATGACGGTTATAAGTAAATTTTAACGATGGATTTACGAGAAGGGAACCTTGTAAATTCGTATTTAAGAATTGAGTTTGGCACATTTAGACCCTTATTATTGGTCCGAATTGGTTGCTGATATGATCATCATTTTTCACTCGTATTGTGGACAGGATTTGTAAGTGTCGAGTTGGATTGTTCGATGTGATTAGTCGAGATATGGTAAAACGATTGAGTTCGTGGTTTGGTGGTATTGATATTGGTCGTCATCGAACCGGTTGATTATCAATCCTTCATTTTACAATAAGGTATGATATTTGATCGTGAATTATGACTGTTGTGTTGCGGTTAAGGTTGAAGGGTTCGTAGATTAACTTGGTCGAGACTGAGGGAATTCGTAAGACGAAATCAACTGAATTGGTAATGATTTGTATTGATATCGAGACAAGTTTTATACTCGTACTAATCAATGAGACTAATGTTATCGTGTAGGCGTACGATTGTGTGTATCATTTTGGGGCTTGGCCTCTTTATGATTGTATTGATGTCAGGGGATTGGTTGACACGACGCCCGTCGGCAAATTATGCCAAATGTTACTATTGTTTGTAAAAGGCCGGTTCGAGGCATTGCGATACTTGTTGGTTAAGTCGCTGTCGATTGCCGGTTCGCGGTATCGACATATCGATTGTGATTGTGATGGATGTTCCATTGAGATATTGTGGTAATCGTCGTCATTGACATCGGTGTTTTTCTATTAATATTATATTAACCAATGAGAGACGTTTGATATATCCTTTTATCATCTCCGTTTCGGTGGTCGGTTTAAGACACCGGACATCTATTCTATCGTATCATTGATTATCGATTGACCGCTTCTAAGGTAATCGAGGTATTGAATTGGGATTATCGAAGATAATTCCCATCCATTATCAAAGATAATTTCCGTCCGTTGTATAATTGTTATCGATTGGCCATCCTACGGTAATCGAAGTATTGAATTGGGATTATCAACGATAGTTCCCATCCGTTAAATTATTATTGTCGTGTTGACCGATTCAAGGCAGCACACTATTTTCTTGTGAACTCGGTAATTTTGTGATCTTTGAAGGTTGAGGATTTTCCAGAACTGTTGTGTTGTGATCGTTGCTCGTGATAATCGGTCCTTAGGGAAATTCTGATCCCAGGATGGTTGTTTTGAATATCGTTGGTCGTGTCGATCTTTCATTATTCGTGTGTCATCGTTCACTTGGTGAGTCGTATGATCCGTATTGGATGTTTTATCCCTTGAGTTTCGTTGTCATGTTGTATCGTGGCATATCTGGAATCATGTCTGCGTGCCGATTGGTTATGTGTAAGATTTTTAGCCAGGCACCCGTTGGTCATGCGTGGATATTTCCGCATTGGACCGTGCACACGAGACGTAGTTCTTGAGGCTAATTAGGTACATTGTCACACGTATATTCTGGATTCCGTATACGGGGTGGACATGTGCACGGACACATTTCCGGATCGGGCGTACTGTGATATCCCTCTTGAGCTTTATTGATTGATCGTTCGTAGTCCATGTTGTATTGGATATGTCCGACGATTTGCGACTGGTTGTTCATACGCCGAGGGGTATGTCCGACAGTCAGGTTTGCTCCTTTGAGATCTGTATTGTGATGATTTACAGCTTTGGGCTGTTCGGCTTTCAGGCCATTGTGATATATCGGTATTTCCGTTGGAGCCTTCGGGCATTGTGAATTCGTATCTTTTTCGGCATTGGTTTGGTTTGCCTTCGGGTAATGTATTGTGGTGTTCTATATTGATGATTCGCCGTTTGGGCGTAAGTTTCGGTTCTTGTGCATCTCGTTGAGTTTTACCTGGCGAAATAATTTCTTCTCCCTACCTGTTTTAAGTTTCGGGACGAAACTTCTTTTAAGGAGGGTAGAATGTAATACCCGTTATTTTTATCCCCGGAAATTTTCTATTTTTGGCGGAAGTCTATTTTGACGACTTGCTTGGGACCGTTTCGTCATCCTGAGAATGATTAATTCTACACTTTTGTCATCCGAGTTCGTTTCGGTATCGTTCTGTTGAATTCCGTGTCCTTAATCGACTTTTTCACGTGGGAGTTCGACTTTGTTAGATCACCATTAATTTTTGGTAACTCCAAAAATTCTGAATCTTTGCAATATTATAGAGCATCGAGTTAGCTTTCCAATGGTTCAAACGGTGAGTCAATCGGAGTCCGGACGAGAGAGTTATGGTCGCTTTTAACTCACCCGCTCGTTATTGGCGATCATGCCGGCCGAACTCGGCCGTGTCGTCCGACACGGCCCGTGCATTTCGTCCGAAATGCCGGAGTTTCGCCGACCAGACTCGGCCGTGTCGTCCGACACGGCCCGTGCTGCATTACTCTTCCGGATAAACTCGAACGATCGCTGACACGCCCGACCGTGTCCCGTGACACGGCCGAGTCATGCCTGGGCCGCCGTCGGTCGGAAGGCCCTCGGCGCCGCGACCGTGTCCGGGCAGGACACGGCCGAGTCCTGTCGCCAATCAGGTAACACGACCGTGCCGACCGGCACGGCCGTGTCCGGCAGATCAACCCCTATAAAAGGCCCCGCAGACGTTTTTCTTGCCATTTTCACCTTCTTCTTCTCCTCTTCCGTAGCCGGGCGTGTTCTAAGCTTGAAGCCATGTTGTTTAGCAACATATCCATGTAGTTCATTTGTTTATATCATCAATCATTAGTCCGATAACATCCTTTGATAGAGCGAATCAGTTAATATTTTCTAGAAATCTAATTTTGGTGATTTTGGTTATTTTGATCGATTTCGTCCGTATAATACTATTTAACTTAGGATTGTGAAGGATTGATGATTATTTAGATGTATTGTATCATTTCCTTGTTATCCCATGGTTGGATCGTATCGATTCGTTGTTTTGGTCGAGTTCTTGATCGACGCCTTGAAGGTGTCCAGAAATGTCATAGGGGTTTTCGGGCGTTCTACGATTATTCTTCCTCGTATGATCGATGATTTATTGAATTTATGTTGTTAGGGTCGAATTCTTGTGAAGAACTCGAGTTGAAACCCTTCCGTTCGTTGTCTTCCTCGTGGTTCAAACTTCCCGGTCGAACCGTGTTCTTCGGGATCTTCGGTAACGTTTATTAAGGCAAGTATACATTTATGATTGTACGTTCTCGACTTTGAAAGTATGAAATATTGATGATATGATTATTTCTAGCCACTCGGACGGGCCTATGGTCCTACGAGGGTTTCGTAGCCTGCAGTGCGATTCCATGGTTGATATGAACGAACCGCTTTCTACGACATTCATATGAAATAATGTTGGCATGCTTATTTATATCCACTGGACGGACCGACGGTCCTCCGAGGGTTTCGTAGCCTGCAGTGCGATTCCATGCATAATATCAATTAACCACTCCGGAACGGACCGACGGGTCCTCTGCGGGATCCGAAGCCTCTGCAGCGGTTCCACGGTATTCATATAAGTATTCCTGAGATGCGATGAGATATAGTAATTCCTAATACTAGTCTTAAATTGATGAATTGACGGAAATTGATGAATTGACTAAATTGATGAATTGACGGAAATTGATGAATTGACGGATATTGATGAATCGATTTGGATTACATTTACTTTATTGTCGAGAAGTATTATGTTTCATATTGTTATACTTGCACTAGCTATTCGATGGCTAACCCCTTTATGGGGAAATACGTTTCATGTATTTCAGGTTCCAGGAGAGCGTGAGACGGTACAGGTCGGCATGAAGATGATGGGCAAGTGTGATACTGTGTCTTGTCTCCGGTTATCTCTTTTGGTTTCCTCCATTCAGTGTTGTTGTCTTGGAATGGATTTTTAAATACTCGAGTATTGTATTTCGCTTTCTTGATGTTCCTACTGTGTTGCCGAGGTATTGATTTGTGCAGTGATGTATATGGTTTCATTGTTTATGGTTTCGAATACCATTTGTATCGTCTTTCTTTCTATTGTATGTAGACCTTATCGGTCAAGTTTATAGTTCCGCGTATGTTTAGCCTTGTGGGTCCCACGGCGGGGCTCACGGCGCTGTAATATACCCTGAATAACTTGGGGGTGTTACAAAAACTACACCACACACAAAAGGCAATAGGATAAAATATACAATAAAAGTAAAAAATACAATGCTATAGGTCAAAGCTAACCGAGACAACCCAACCCTGAGGCTGTCAACTACAGCACCGCTCCCTACAAAAGAATCCACAACTCTGATCTGGTGCCTCCAAGCACACCTATCGACAATCATGGTCTCGGAAAGGTTTAAGGTCTTCAAATCTAATCTCAGCTGCTCCTCCCACGTCCTCCTCGGTCTGCCTCTCCTCCTCTCCCCGATAATCAATAAACTCTCGACCCTCCTCACCGGAGCAGATGCCTGCATCATGCGGATGTCGCAATGACCACTTATTGTGGCTATTATGTCTATGATAAGGCCATAACACATACCAGTATAAGAAGTTGGTAGCGGCCGAAAAACTTCATTTCTCGCTTTTTCTTCTCCTCTTCCGCATCAGGGGGATTTCTTGAAAAGGGTTTCGATGGGGTTTCATTCCAACATCAATTGAGAGATGAATTGGAGCACCATAACATCAAATCATCCATTTTTCATCTTCAAATCAAGGTAAATTTGTCAAAATTCTAGTTGTGGAGATTTGAAAATGTTTGGGTAGTTTCTTTCTCTAATTTCGATCGAATCGTGTTATGTGGCGGAATTATGATTTTATAATTGTAGTAGATTATATTCCCGGTGACCTTGTGGTTTGATTGGTGGTATTCATTGATTAGTGAGTCGAAAGAACTCATGCTCTCCTAATGTCCGATTAAATATCTAAGTGGTTGTTGGGGTTGGGGGTTGGGTATTCTTATTGTTTTTTGTTGTATGATTGTTGCTTGAGCATTGGTATACTCATAGAGTTGAATTCCTTGTGAAGGACTTGAGCCACCTTTATGTTCATTATATTCTTCTGTGTTATAGAAGCAAAATAAGTACTTGATTATATGTAATGTGTTTCTTTAATATATAAATATTGAATCGTGCATATGAGTGAGAAAGATTATATTGTTCACTCAAGAATGTCCGACGGGGCGTATGGAGGCATATGGAGATTTATACCTTGAGGGGCGAACATGAACATGAGATTATCCACATAGGAACATTCGACAGCGGTATTCCTTAATGTTTTTCCTAGTATGATTGTTGATTGAGCATTTATATGATCATAGAGTTGAATTCCTTGTGAAAGACTTGAGCCAAAATCCTTTATGTTCGTCATTTTCTTCGTGTTCTAGAAGCAAGATAAGTAATTAATTATATGTAATGTGTTTCTTGAATTTATAAATATTGGATAGTGCATATGAGTGGAAAGATTGTATTGCTCACCCAGTAATGTCCGACGGGGCGTACATGGATCGTACCTTGAGAGCCGAATCATGGACGTGAGATTATCCACATAACACCCGATAGAGCGTATAAGGTTTCTTACATTGAGGGGAAGAACAAGGGTAACGATTGAGTGTTGTGGAGTTATTTTTAGATTGATGAAACCCACGAGTATTGTGATGAATGTGAATGATATTCCGGAATATTAAATCATTTTTTTGAAATGATTTTGATAATGGATTAACATATTTCATATGATTACGTGTTTGTACTAGTTATTCTAGCACTACCCCTTAAATGGGAGAATACATTTCAGGTGATTTTCAATTTAAGGAGTCGGTATGGGGTACGCATGGAATGGACAGACATCAACAATGTTAGGCGGTCAAACAATTGATCATATGTTATAATCGGTCTTGTGTTGGATTTGAAACTCAGTTGTCCCAAGTCCATTTAAATTACTATGAAGTCCCAATTCAATAATGTTGAATTGCTTTGAATAATTATTAGCACTTGTGTGCTTTAGAATGTTTAGGCCAAGACCACAGTCCAATTAATTATTTTATTATTTTTTATACTATGTTGGATAGTTGTGTATGTATATTACCAGTTTGGTAGAGCTTGTGGTGTTCTACAGCGTGTAATATCCCTATTAAAGTTGAAGTGTTGCACCAGGACCGCGGGTCAATCTTGGTTTTGGCCTAGTTATGGTTCGATCGAGTCATTCGGTATATGGTCCCATATGTTTTCTCGCTGTTTGTTACGTCGGCTGGTGAGCTAAGATTTAAATTTGGAATTTTCTTACATATTTAATCTTGCGTGGAAGGAAAATTATAGATTTGGAAATCCAAATTTCGATCGGGAAGAAGGTGACAAGATGCTTTCATCCAATGTGAGATATCGAATCGAAGACTTTGACCTTTAATAACTTTTTAGGTTAATGACAATTTATACCCCAAACTATGTGGGTTTTCCCATTTTACTATACCTAGACTATTTTTTATCAAATAGCAACTTATACTCCACAATTTATCATTTTGTAATGTCCTAAGAAGAATTCCTATGAGAAAACAAAAATATTTAAGAATCATTCTTTAGAAAATCCAAAAAATATTTTTAGATTCTAAAATTCTTTCAAAATATCATAAAATTAACTACAAATGTTGAAACAAAAAAGTTTTTTGCACAAGTATTGGAATTATTTTGGTAAAGTTTTTATATAATTATTTAAGTTTTTTTAAAAAATTTACAATATTTTATAAAAATCTAAGTATTGGAATTATTCTCGTAAGTTTTCATATAATTATTTAAGCTTTCTAAAAAGTTATATAAGATTATATAAAAATCTTAAAATTATTGTAAAATCTCATTTAAAATATGTGAAAGTATATATGAATGTATGAAGCATTTTTTAAGAAATAAGTTTTCTTAAAAGAGTTTTAACTAATTTATAAAAAATATAAATTTATTTACGATTCAGAAATAATTTTTTAAGAAAAATGAATTTTATTAAATAAATAGATTTTCTTAAATTTAGAAAATTAAACTTTTGATATCCTTTTGTGATTTTTAAAAAATTTGAAGAACGATTAAAATTATCATTTTTACATAGAACTTTCAGTCACTTTTCTGATATTGTAAATGTCATTTTAGAATTTAAAAATAATTTCAAATTTTAAATAGTTTTTGTTTTTAAATATAATATATTTTTATTTTCTCGTCAGAATTCTTCATTTGAGTTTGCAAATTGTATAAATTTGTGAACTATAGATTGCTATTTGACAAAAAAATAGTTTATGTATAAAATGAAAAAAACCCACCTCAATCAAAGTGCAAATTTATATTAATCCTAACTTTTACATATTTTCACGATAAATATAAAGGTTTTATCATGAATTCGTGTTAAAATATTTTTGTACAATATAATTAAAATTGTCTAAAGAAAATAAAAAATACTTATATCGAAAAGAATATATGTCCACTCCCAATTTCCACTTCCATTCTCCAATCCGCACTCTGAGAAAAATTCGATTTTGGTCCTTTATAGATGCATGTGTTCGATTTTGGTCCTTTATTGATGTTCTGTCCGATTTTGGTCCTTTATAGATGTATGTGTCCGATTTTGGTCCTTTAAGTTATAATATTGTCCGATTTTGGTCATGCGATGGAAGAGGGTCGGCTGGAAAAAGGCATGTGAACTACACTCTCCGGTTGAGGACCAAAATCGGACAATATTATAACTTAAATGACCAAAATCAAACAATTGTATACTTAGAAGACTAAAATCGGACAAGCATACTTAAATTGGATGTTCCTTTTTCTTATCTGCATTATGGGCTCTGTTTTTTTTTTTTATGATAAAGTTGAATTCTTGGTCTCAATTGGGGTTGATTATATGAATGGGAAAGAGAAAATAACTAGGCTTGGGAATTTTCGATTCCAGGAGAAAATACGTAAACCGAACCGAACCGCATAGTTTTTTCGTGGTTCGGTTTTGCCAGTTTTTTTATCCGAACCGACTCGGAACCGAACCGCATAGGAATCGAACCGAACCGGAACCGATTTTGTATGGTTCGAACGGAATATATTATATTATATTTTATTTTATTAAAATTATATTATATTAAACATAGTTTTTTCACGGTTTTTTCGAAACCGAACCGCATAGTTTTATTAATTAAATAGTTTTTTCGGAACCGAACCGCATAGTTTTTATTAATTAAACCGGAATCGAACCGCATAGTTTTTTCGCGGTTCGTATATTGAATAATATATTCTTATTAAACATAATTATTATAATATAATATAATATAATATAGTTTTAATAAAATAAAATATAATATAATATATTCCGTCCGAACCATACAAAACTGCTCGATTCGGTTCGGTTCCTATGCGGTTCGGTTCGAGTCGGTTCGATAAAATCGCAAAACCGAACCACGAAAAACTATGCGGTTCGGTTCCGATTTCTGTATTTTTCTCCTGAATCGAAAAGTCCTGTGCCTAGTTATTTTCTCTTCCCATTCATATAATCAACCCCAATTGAGACTACGAATTCAACTTTATCATAAAAAAGAACCCATAATGCAAATAAGAAAAAGGAACATCCAATTTAAGTATCTTGTCCGATTTTAGTCCTCAAGTATACAATTGTTTGATTTTGGTCATTTAAGTTATAATATTATCCGATTTTGGTCCTCAACCGGAGAGTGTAGTTCACATGTATTTTTCCAGCCGACCCTCTTCCATCGCAGGACCAAAATCGGACAATATTATAACTTAAAGGACCAAAATCGGACACATGCATCTATAAAGGACCAAAATCGGACAGAACATCAATAAATGACCAAAATCGAACACATGCATCTATAAAGGACCAAAATTGGATTTTTCTCTCCGCACTGGAATCCGTTTCTGGAATGGCGGCCGGAACAACCCGGAAAGTATCCGCAGCCTCAGCAAGGGCCCACACCCGTAGATCCAAGCCAAAGACTTCTTCGAAATTTTCAGGTGCGCCCGCCGTCGCATTTCTAATTTTTCTGTGTCACCTTATAAAACTCAGATTTGGTTCGCTGGTCTGGTCGATGGCAGTGAAATCTGTGAAATCCGGTTTTTGAGTGTTAAACGAGTCAGATTTCGAGCTTCAGTGGTAATGTTTTATTACATATTCAATAAAACAAAGTTTTTTCTGAAAAAAAAAAAAAAAAATCTTATTAAGAAATATTATTGAAAGTGTAGAAACAATGGTTTTAATTATTATTTATAAATAGATCAAAGAAACTGTAGAATAAATCAATTAGTCTCTTTTAGTTTTAAATCTTGTTTAATTAATATATACTAACAAAATAAATGAAAAATTATATATACTAAATTATATAATTATTGATTTTATAAATTTTTAAAGATATATTTCAAAATATATAAGAAATTAAATTTAATAATAATATACTAATCCGTAGATCTTTGTACAAATAGAATTTAAAAAAAAAATGATCGTTTTAAGTGAATTTTAAGTGATTTTTTAATTTTTTTTTTAAATTTATCTACTTTTAAAATTAACTATATATTTTTGAAAGTTTTGGATTTGCTTTTGTATTTTAAACTATATCCAAATAATTTATGTAATTTTTTTCAAATGTAAAGATTAAATTATCTCTTTTTTGGCCATATAAGAGAAACCGTTAAATAATTAATGGTTTGGATCATTTTGGCAAAAAAATGACCAAAAAAGAACGTGGAACTAAAATTTTATCAAATACAGTTTAACACAATCAGATATGAATTGAGGTTTTTTCTAATACGAGTTTCCGAAATTACTAAAAGTGTCCAACTATTTATGTATTCTCTTGAGTGTAAAATGTGCCAACTTTAATACTTCTATATATTAAGTTAAATATTTGAAAAATAATATCATATAAAAATAATATAAAATTTCAACTGAACCAAATGTCACTTAGGTTTTCTGTAATACAAGTTTCACAAATTACTAAAAATACTCTAATTATTTTTCTCTTCTTTTGAATGTAAAATTTCTTGAATTTACTACTCTTATTTATGAAGTTCAATGCCTCAAAAGTACCCTATAACTTTTTTCGGCTCATCTTATATTACAAACAAAATTGGGCATTTTTTTTAGTTTTAAAAAATGGGGATAATTTTAATTAGGCTATGATGTGGATGTAGTTTTCTTAGTTAACCCCGCGATTAGTATATTTACAATAAGTCATACAAGTAATTCACTTCATACTGTTTTTTTTTTTTGTTTTTTGGCAAATTGAGAAGTACTTAATTTTAAGTTATAAGTCATAATCTCCTTACTTTGTAATTCCAAAATCTATTTTAAAATGAATATACATATAGTTTCACTTCAACCAAATGCCGCCGAGATTTTTTATAATACAAGTTTCAGAAATTAATAAAAGTACTTTAACTCTTTTTCTATTTTTTAATGTACAATGGGTAGACTTTAATACTCTTAAATATGAAGCTAAATATTTGAAAAAATATCATATAAGCATAAATATGCCGTTTCACTTCAATTAAATCAATTGAGTTTTTTATTTTGTAATCTTTTAAAATTTTAAGGTTGTTTTTAATTAGCACAAAAATTCTGATGCATATTTTTTAACTTATCCAAGCTATTCTTATATTATATTCAATTTTTTTTAAATTTCTTGGTAATTTTAAGGCTAGGACTTGGATGTAGTTTTCTAAATTAACAGGTATATTTATAATAGGTCATACAAGTAATTAAATTATATATACTGCTACTCTATTTTTTATTGCAATTTGAGAAGTGCTTAATTTTAAGCTATAAGTCAAAATCTCTTATCTATTTCCAAAAGTTTTTTAAATTTTAAATATTACTAAAATTACCCTTGCCATAATTATATAGTATAATTCTATATATGAAGTTGTACTAAAAGACAATGCATATATCGGTTATTCAAGTATAAACTCTTCTTTATTTGGGCATCATTGCAAACTTATAAGACTGACCAAGAATATGAGATTAATCGTTGGACAAACAATGTCATCTCATCATCTACAAGAAATTAAGGACTTCTCTGAATGAGTCCTCAAAATTGTAAATGGTGAGCTGGGTGAAGAAGTCGATAGAGAAACCTTGATTGATATTCTTGATATTTACTAATTCGGAATGCCGAAAATCATATTACAGCCATTGTTGAAAGCACTATCATTCACTTATAAGTAATTTCCATAAAGTAATTTTTTGAAGAAAGAGCAATCCTGTCGCCAACAGACGACGTTGTGGAGATAGTAAACGATTGCGTGATGTTTATAATTTCAAAAGACAAGCGGATATATCTCAGTTATGATAGTATATGCAAAATTTCTGCCCTCTAAAAGTCAAAATCAAGTATATCCAATAAGTTTTTTTGAATAGCATCAAGTATTCCAAAATCCCATATCACATCTTGAAATCGTAAGTTAGACTTTCAATTATGTTAATTAAAGATATGGATCAATTATCAGAATTATGCAATGTCACAGTATTAATAATTATCCAAATTCGTAACCATATTATTGGACAAAAAAATTCGGGAAATAATTTTGAGAGTAAAGTATTTATTCAGTTGATATTAAGCCCCTTAGATATCAGATTACCATTTAAATTTCAAATACGTCAGTTCCCACTTATTATGAGCTTTGCCATGACTATATTTAAGAGTCGAGGTCAAACGCTTTCTCATGTTGGTATGTATCTTCCAAGACCCGTATTCGGTCGTGGTTAGCTTTATGTAGCCATATCAAGAGTGAAGATCAGGAAAGACAAGAAATCTTTTCTTGCGATGAAAATAGTGTAATCATAAACAGAACAAATAGTGCAGTTTAAAGAAGTATTATGAAATTATAATGAACGATTTACATATTATATATATTTTTTTTGTGTTCCCGTGTAATTACACGGGTATTATACTAGTCGTATAAATTTGTGAACTATAGATTGCTATTTGACAAAAAAATAGTTTATGTATAAAATGAAAATAAAGGTTTAATCCTAACTCAAACATATTTTCACGATAAATATAAAGGTTTTATCATGAATTCAGTGTTAAAATATTTTTGTACAATATAATGAAAATTGTCTAAAGAAAATAAAAAATATATCGAAAAGAATATAGGTCCACTCCCATTCCACTTCCATTCTCCAATCCGCACTCTCCACCACATTATTGATTAGTGACTGACCCATTTGCATTCAGATCTTTCAGCTCCTTCAACATAAACACGCAGCTAAACCCGCTCACTCTGTGTGTTTCTAGTTTAAACCTTCGGGCTTGAGAATTCTGTTCAGTGGAGGAATCCGTTTCTGGAATGGCGGCCGGAACAACCCGGAAAGTATCCGCAGCCTCAGCAAGGTCCCACACCCGTAGATCCAAGCCAAAGACTTCTTCGAAATTTTCAGGTGCGCCCGCCGTCGCATTTCTAATTTTGCTCTGTCACCTTATAAAACTCAGATTTGGTTCGCTGGTCTGGTCGATGGCAGTGAAATCTGTGAAATCCGGTTTTTGAGTGTTAAACGAGTCCGATTTCGAGCTTCAGTGGTAATGTTTATGTTTCAGGGATATTGAGTAAAATACTGTTGGTTGGATTCGTGGGGTTTTTAGCTTGGGCTTATCAGGCAACAAGGCCTCCGCCTCCAAAGACTTGTGGGTCGACAGATGGGCCTCCGGTTACAGCATCTAGAGTACAACTCAAGGATAGGAGATACTTAGCTTACAAAGAATATGGTGTTCCGAAGGATATTGCAAAGCACAAAATAGTGTGTGTCCATGGTTTCGGTACGTGCAGGCATGATGTTTCTGCACTAACTGCCAACCTCTCCCCGGTAATGGTGATTCCCTTATATTGTTTAGGGAGTGCCTGCAAATGCTTCAAAAAAGTGTTTCTCAGATTTTTGGCTTAAAGAAAGAGAGTACATTTTACTGTTTTCAATTGGTAACTTCTTCTTCTAATCTAATTCCACATAATTTAATCAAAATCTAAAAGCAGAGGTAGAGGTATTGTAGATTCGTGACTTCTACACACAAATGAAACAGTTTTGTAACTTATTCACCAAAATCTCTCTTATAACTTATTTAAATTTTAACTTCCATTTTCAAACACTACTGATTTATAGTTCTCGATTACTTTTCTCTTCTGCTATTTTCTTGCAAACTCTCACTAATGGCGTTCTATAGATTGACATTTTATGTAATATAACGCCCTATGGAGTGACTTCTTTCTTCATTTTTCAAACTCATTTTCAGGATATAATTGAAAGTAAAGCAATCTACATCGTTTCATTTGACAGACCTGGTTATGGAGAGAGTGATCCTCACCCTACTCGAACGGTTAAGAGCTTTGCTCTTGATATCGAGGAGCTTGCTGATCAGTTGGGATTAGGATCCAAATTTTATGTTGTTGGGTTTTCTATGGGCGGACAACTTGTTTGGAGCTGCCTCAAATATATTCCTCACAGGTTTGTTACATTTGTATCACTTGAGATTGATGAATACGGGTGGTTGTCAGCCTTAAAAAAAGTATCTTTTTTATTTCCAACAGGGGAAAAAGAAATCTAAACAACCGGAACTTTGGCCGTTTTTACACTTTGCAGCCTAAACTATCTTTTGTTATAACTGACAACCTGAACTATGCAAGTTTTACACCTAGTGACCTCCGACCATACGAAGTTGGGATATTCTAGGAATATTCACTCAAGTCAACCGGAATATTGCAAAAATGTTTCTAGAATATTTCCAAACCGGCTGGTTGAAGGTTGTAATATGTAAAACTAGCAGATTTTTTTAGGTTGTTAGTTGTCAAAATGAATACTTTAGTTTGCAAATTGTAAGAAAGGCCAAGGTTCAGGTTGCAAAAAAATATTTTACCCCTTGAAATACCTAATTCTGCTTCTTGTTATGCATGATTTAAATATAATCATGTTCTTTAAAGCTTTAAGCGCGACTTGAATACAGTTTCATTTTGAAAATTTTCTTTTCCCTAGTAAGAACTGAAAGAACAATGATGGTTCTGAAGTGTAATTGGATATAGGACGACGACGTAATGATTAAACTGATGTTATATAAAATTTTTTAGAATAATGAATGTAAATGATTGGTAGTTAAGTATGTGTGAGTAGGTGAATAGAATAACTTGTGGGGATTTGTGTGGTGATGATAATGGGATTGAAGAAAGAAAAAGTGAGAATTAGTGAATAGTTTATTTTTAGGTACTTTTTATATGCAATCAACAAATTGGGATCGAAAATTTCCTCCGATGGAACGAAAATGGAAAATTCTCATATCCAAATTGCGGCCTTAGATTTCTGATTTTACTCCTGATTTGAGTTTTTCACTTTAATCACCAAACACTCGCTTTTGACTTATTCCACTTTTAACTTCTATTTGCATGCATTGTCATTTACTTCCCGTTTCTGCTTCACTAAATCACTTTTGCAAACATGTTATGGATCGGGTCTACCACAGGTGGGGGAAGGCGAAGGCGGGCGCGGGCTGAGGAGCCGCGGGCCGAAGTTCCGCGGTCGTTATTATTATTAGTGTTATGAATTAAGAGTCTTTTTATTTAATTAGGAGTCTTATTATGATGGACCCCTGCGTGGGTATAAATAAGTTAAGTAGGTCTTTTATTTGGGTTATCAAAAAACCTAGTAAGATTATCGGCATGTAGTGCTTGGACAGGAGAGTCTCCTGAGTACATCTCAATATTCCTATCAATTAATCTCTCATTTCCTCTTTATCAATTTGGTGCGGTGAGCGTGGCATCTGTTCATGCCCAATACACGATCAACTACACGAATGGATTTGGAATATCGTTTGGTGGCAATGGAGAAGAGGACAGAACAACTGGAGGCGAAAGTGGGAATTCTATCGGCCAAGATGGATAACATCGCGACCATCCTGGCCGAGGCGGCGCGTAGCGAAGGGGCCGAGAGCGGCGGAGGTCGTGACGAGTTAATGATAATAGCGGTGGTTCACGGTCGCTACTCATAAACCCTTAACGTATAGCGGCCAATAGCGATAGGTGGCCGCTCCGCGTCGCTAACCGCTATAGCGGCCATAGTGTGAAATGTGGGTCTCGGTCACTCACGATTGTCCTTGGAATGCCCCAATGTTTTACCACATGTTTTAAGAACAACTTGGCCGTCTCCAGAGCCGTTACGTCTGTCGGTGCTGGAATAAAGGTTGCGTATTTTGAGAACCTGTCCACCACAACTATGATTGACCCGTACCCCTCCGATTTAGGTAAAAGCCGTAATAAAGTCCATTGAAACACTTTCAAAAGGATGTTCCGGTATGGGTAAGGGTTGAAGTAGTCCACCAGGTGGTTGTTGCTCCACCTTGTCTTGTTGGCAAATAAGACATGTTCGGACGTATGCCTCGACGTCCTCACGCATCCTGGGCCAAAAATAAGAATTGTCAATTAAAGTCATTGTACGGTGCATACCTGGGTGTCCAGCCCATAGTGAATCGTGGCATTCCTTCATGATGTCCCTCCGTAAGTTTCCCCATTTGGGCACGTACAAACGGTTGCCTTTGGTAAAGAGTAGCTCGTCTCGTTCCCAGAACCGTCTTGTCTTGCCGCTCCTGGCAAGTTCCATGATGTTTCCTACGAAAGGGTCCTGCCTCAGTCCCTCGCGTATGCGGTCCTTGATGCTTCCCTCGGCTTTGGTCAAGGCTGCAAGCTCGGCCTTCCGGCTTAATGCATCGGCTACTCGGTTAAGCACTCCTGGCTTATACTCCAGGCCATAGTCGAACTCGGCTAGGAATTCCTCCCATCTTGCTTGCTTTGGCGTGAGCTTCTTTTGAGTTTGAAAATAACTTGTGGCTACGTTGTCTGTTCGTACCACAAACTTGCTCCCAAGTAAATAATGCCTCCAGGCCCTGAGACAATGTACCACGGCAGTCATCTCCTTTTCGTGTACTGAGTACCGTCTCTCGGTGTCATTCAATTTTCTGCTCTCGTAGGCAACTGGATGTCCTAGCTGCATCAATACTCCACCGATGGCATAATCTGATGCATCGGTTTGAACCTCGTATGCCTTGGCGTGATCTGGCAAGGCAAGAACTGGTTGCTCCGTCACTTTGCCTTTGAGTCGCTCAAAGGCTTCTTGGCATTTATCCGTCCATTCCCATTTGCGGTCCTTCTTCAATAGGTCCGTTAGTGGTGCTGCTATCCGGGAGTATCCCTCGATGAACTTCCAGTAGTAGTTCACGAGTCCCAGAAATGATCGGAGTTGGGTTACGCTGGTCGGCGGTTCCCAATCTCGAACGGCTTTCACTTTGGCCTCGTCCATCATTATGCGGCCATCCTTGATACGATGCCCCAGAAAAGTCACTTCCTGTTGGGCGAATGTGTACTTCTCCAACTTTGCATAGAGTTCATTGTCCCGTAGTACCTGGAATACCTGTCGCAGATGTTCTACATGCTCCTCCATCGATGATAAGTAAACGACTATATCGTCCAAATAAACGACAACAAACTTGTCTATGTATGGTTGAAATACCTTGTTCATCAATGTACAAAAGGTCGCTGGGGCGTTTGTAAGCCCGAACGGCATCACCAGAAAATCAAACAATCCATACCTGGTTGCCATGGCGGTCTTGGGTTCGTCTCCTTCGGCTATCCGGACCTGCCAATATCCGGATCTTAGATCGATCTTTGAAAAGTATTTGGCATCTCCCAGTTGGTCAAACAATTCTCCAATGAGTGGAATGGGATACTTGTTGCGAACCGTCAGCTTGTTGAGTGCCCTATAGTCCACGCACATACGTAAGGATCCATCATGCTTCTTCTGGAATAGAACGGGGGATCCAAAAGGAGATTTGGATGGTTGGATCATCTTGGAATCCAACAACTCTTTTAATTGCTTCTGCAACTCCTTCAGTTCCGGTGGTGACATCCTATAGGGTGTCCTTGAAGGTGGATTCGCATCGGAAATCAGTTCGATTTTGTGGTCCACATCCCGTCTGGGCGGCAACTTCTTAGGTAGTTCCGCGGGCATCACGTCCTGGAACTCCTCCAAAACGGCTTGAACTTCCTTTGGTACATTTTCCACTTCAGTGTCGTTTCCATCATCAGGAACGTAAAATGCAGCGAAGGTCTCTTCCTGCTTCCGAAGTCCTCGACTAAGTTGTATGGCTGAGAGGGTGCTTGTCCCCTTTGCTTCTCTCTTGGCCGGAATGGCTTGTGTCCTGTCAGAGTCCAAAATGACTAAGGAATCTGAAAATGGAAGAATGCAAGCCCGTACCTAATCGAACCATTGTAACCCAAGAACCAAATCATAGTCATCGATGGTCACTACGGTGAAGGTGATCATTCCCTGCCAATCACCTATCGTTGCTTTCACTCCTCGTGCTTCGCCGGTCATCGGTTTAGCATGGGTGTTTACTGACTTGATCGATCCATTTGTTGGAGTGACGGTAAGTCGTAATGCTTTGGCTACGCCGTCCCGCATGAAGTTGTGCGTAGCTCCTGTATCCACTAAGGCTTTGATGTGTGCCTCCGATCAAGGCATCCACGAACATAGACCCTTTCATGGGTCCCTTCGCCGGCTCCACGACTGCTTTGACCGCGTTGAGCAGACTCAATGAGCCCATGTGTGCACCATCTGCAACCTCGGTCTCCGTGGTCTCTTGAATGGCTGCGACCTTCTTTCTACGAAATGGGCAATCGTACTTCATGTGAGAGGTACTATGACAAATGTGACAACCTCTCGGCTTATCGGTCCACTGGTTGCTTGCCCGAGTATTTGTTTGGCCTGAATCTCGATGGGCGGTCTCCCCCACCTCTGCCTTTGTCCGTGCGGAAAGTCCTTGGCTTATCGCTGGTTTTTAATTCCCTTAAGCCCTCGACCACAGCAATGGCAGTCGCCACGTCCTGGACATTGCGCCTTTCCAACTCTTGCCTCGCAAAAGGCTTGAGTCCGTCCATAAATGCAAACAGCTTGTCGGTCGCCGTCAAGCTTGGTATCTCCAGCACAATTTCTTGGAACTCATTGACATAGTCTTTGATAGTGCGAGTGTGGCTAAGTCTCTTCAGCCTCCCCCGAGCTTCGAACTCCACATTCTCGGGATAGAATTGCTTCTTCAATTCAGTCTTGAAGTCTTCCCAGGAAGCCATTCTGCACGCACCGCTCTCAATGTCAGCCTGTTTGATCCGCCACCATAGTACGGCTGTGTGGGCGCCGTCCGCAACTTGGTGTCATCATCTCGAATGTTCGATGCACCAAAGTACTGTTCTAGGTTCCATAAGAAATTGTCAATCTCCTTGGCGTTTCTCGATCCGTTGAACTTCCCAGGCCTTGGGATATCAATTTGTGCGGGTGTCGCACCCACATGTCCTTCTCCATTGGCAATCGCCCTCTTCACTGTTGCCATTTCCGTCTTGAGAACCTCCATGCTTTCTTGCATGGCCAAGATCATGACCCGAAAATCGGCCAACTCTTGCTTCATGTCCCCATCGCAAGCATTAATAGTAGAGAGTACCTGGTTATGCAGCTCTTTACCAGCATCTTCTGAGTCATCCACCCTCTTCGCAACCTCATCATAGACCTCCTCCAGTCGAGTCACTCGGCTGTCCATGGCAGCAATCCGGTCGACAGGCTTGTCTCTGCCCTTCTTGGTCTTCTCGGCCTGAGTGTTGGGTTTGGTAACGTCGGATGATTGTGCCATCTTCCTCCTTGCACGATCAGCTAGCAATCTTCGAAAATCCGCCTTGGTTGTCTCAACCTTGGCTCCGATACCAACTGTCACGGGGTTATACTTGCGCCTCGCTAAGTTACCTTGCCGTGCGGCACTATCTTAGATTGTCACAAGTCTAAGTAGTAAGCCTTTCAACAACTAAGATTGCTAGGAGAATGCTTGGGGAAAGTTTTGCTTGTATTACTGTAGCAAATCAGATTTCTCAAGATGTCTTACAAATGAGCCCCAAGCGGGGTATTTATACTAAACCTCCAAGCCTACAAATTACCAATCACACTACTATTCCAAGTATTTACAAGAATGCCATCATCTAGATTATTCTATACAATTCTAGGTAATTCTTAGAAGACTCCTTGGAGTCCCCAGGACTCTCTGGAACGCCCGGCCCGACCCGAAGTGTCCTGGACCGGCCCGGCCAAGGCCCGATTAGGCCCGTAGCAATCCGACTCGATTTCTGAGCTTCTGGAATCCTCTTTGACCTTCTGGAACTGATTGGTCTCCATCTTGAAGCTTCTAAGGTCTTCTTTCGGAAGAGTGTACTCTTCGACTTTTTAGTGTCTACTGCACTCACAAGGCTTTTTCCGTCTAAGCCTATTATAGGGAGGGTAGTCCTCTGTGAGCTTGACACGGTCCCTGCATGCGCGCGGCCCTGCTGCCCGTCCGTCCGCACGGCTTCGGCCGGATGCTGCGAGTTGCGTGATGCCTTAAGGTGGGGCGTGACATTATGCTAAGCTAGCAGCTAAGTTCTATGGGCCATTTGAAGTGATTGGCCGCGTGGGCGGAGGAATTATTGGCTAGGAATGAAGTATTGCGACGCTTGTGAGCCCATCTCGGGAAAGCCCAGCAACATATGCTAAGGCCTCAAATGCTCGTAGGCGCGGCCTACCGGTTGCGCCTACCTCCACAGTCCCGCCTCCATCCGGTGTTCCACGTTTCGCCGTTGAAGGCCACATTGGGAAATCTTGCGGTGCAGTCAGAACTGCCTGTTTCCTTTGATAATTGACGAACCAGCGTGGATATTAAAGGAGCGCAAGGTATGGCAGGGGGTAACCGAGTACACCAATTGGTGGTGCAGTGGCGCGATAAGGGGATGGATGAAGCTACATGAATGGATGAACCGAAATGGTGGCACAATTCCCTGAATTTCGCCTTGAGGACAAGGCTGTTTGGAAGGAGAATGGAGTTGTTATGGATCGGGTCGGGTGGGTGGGTGGGTGGGGTGGGGTGGGGGTTGAGGAGCCGTGGGCCGAAGTGCCGTGGTCGGTATTATTATTACTAATTAAGAGTCTTTTTATTTAATTAGGAGACTTATTATGATGGAGCCCTGCGTGGGTATAAATAAATTGAGTAGGTCTTTTATTTGGGTTTTCTGATTATCGGCACGTAGTCCTTGGGCAGGAGAGTCTCCTGAGTGTATCTCATTATTCCAATCAATTAATCTTTCAATTCCTCTTTACTCTATCAAAACACTTCCTACATTTTGTGTCCTTTAATAACTAAAAAATATTTTGACTTCCAATATTTCTGTAGAGCAACTGTTCCTTCACTTTTTTTCCTTCTCTTTAAAATTTCAACTTTCATCCATCCAAAAGTAACATTCACTATAATGATCAAAACAGATTGGCAGGAGCAGCTATGGTAGCACCAGTGGTTAATTATTGGTGGACTGCGTTTCCTTCAAACTTGTCCCGACCAGCTTACGGTCTGCAGCCAAAACAAGACCAATGGGCTCTCCGTGTTGCTCACTATGTGCCGTGGCTTACCTACTGGTGGAACACCCAAAAAATGTTCCCTGCATCAAGTGTCATCACTCATAACCCCACAATTTTTTCCAATCAGGACAAAGAACTGTTGCCGAGGATATCTTCTATAAGAAAACAATATCAGGTAATAGCTTTTTACATTTTTTTTTGTTGTTGTTTTACTTCGAGTGCTAGTTATCCGAAAAAATGACGAATGGAATCGTACGTTACCATCCAAATAAAAACATTGATTACTTGAAACAGTAGCTGATTATAATTTCTCTTACTAGGAATAGAAGTATCTCCATATGTTCCATAATAGTCGTCGTCTACATTATTTTTTGAGTTTATTATTATTATTATTACTTGATCGATACTGAGTGTGCTTCCATTAGATTCTTGAAGAGTCGATTATGTTTCACTTGGTTGGGCCGTACTATGGTAAAAAGTAGGTGAATGTTTGTAGAATCTGATATATATATATGAATCTGCAGATTTTATGTTATTTTCTATTACTATGTTAACATCTCACTTTTCATTTTTTTACTTTTCCCACATTACCTTACCAGGCGGTGCCAACGCAACAGGGCGAGTTTGAGTCCCTTCACCGTGATATGATGATCGGATTCGGGACATGGGAGTTTGATCCTATGGATCTGGAAAATCCGTTTCCAGAAGGCAAAGGATCGGTACACTTGTGGCAGGGAGATGATGATCTTCTTGTCCCTGTGACCTTGCAGCGTTACATTGCCGACCGGCTACCCTGGATTCGCTATCACGAGTTATCAGGTGCTGGTCATATGCTTCTATTTGCCGACGGAAAAGCAGATTCAGTCATACAAGCACTTATAGCTTGAAAGAAAAGGGGACTTATGTAGGTTTCTTGTACCAGGTTTTTATGTATCAGAGTAATAGAAACAATTTCTTTAAGCATTTCCATTGCTTGAAATAATTTGTAGGTAATTATGACTGTCGTGTAATAAATAATTGTCTCGATCTATGTAGTAACTAGTAAGCCACTAGTGTGCGTTTATGTTGCATCTACTATCTAGGCACACAAAAACATGGCCCGAGGACATGTTGGGCTGGGCCAGCCTTGTACAGGTCCGAGATGGATTGTGCGCACCTTAGCCCTGTTCAAGTGGCCAGAAGCCCGATGTGATTTAGGTATGAAATTGAGGGCCAGGACGCATCGGCTTCACGGAGATGATGGCACAATTGAATTGGATTATTGCAGGACGGTTCATTAAGAGTACTTTGAATTTCATTTTAATCGAGGTAATTGTTTTCTTTTATCAACTTCACTTTGATCTAGGATCCAATTTCAAATTAATTACACGTTACAATAATTTATATTAGATTTTTAGGAACATAGATTAGAAATTTTATAAAAATTATATTGATGATTTTAAGAAACTAAAAACTACTTTTGAATCTGAATTGATATATTTTGAAAACCAAATTCAGTCAATATTTGAGATAGACACAATTAATATTTAAAGAAACATAAAACTTTAATATAAAATAATGACAGTATGTAACTATAAAATAATGATAAAATAAATCTTACATATGCTAAATTAGCCATTAAAAATAAATAACTACAAATAAGAAGTAAATACAAATAAATTAAATACAAATAAATTCTAAATGGAAAATCTAGTCAATATTTTGAATAGAGTAGTGTCATTTAACTTGAAAGTATTTAGATCAACATGGTATATTAGGAACGTAAAATCAGCAAATCAACAGATTTACTTTAAATTTTTTCATTAAATTACACAAAATTCCCTTTTTGTCGATACCGAGCTGGATTGTAGAATTATTGTTTTGAATAAACACAATGTTTAAAAAATATAGAAATAAAATATAATACAGTAAAAAAGCTCCGCAATTATAAGTTAAGTTCTAGAAAAAATCATAAAATCTTAAAAACTAGCCATAAAACATAAAAGACATAAAAATAGGAAATAAATAGATAAATCATAAAAGGAAAACATAAACCCTTAAAAAAAGACAAAATATTAATTAGTAGAAAAAACAAGACGCAGGAATAAAGAAAACAACCCATAAAATAAAAATAAATCTGGAAAAGATATAAACCCTAAATTTCGAACATTATTTATTTGCTCTCATAAGTTTTAATTATTATTTTACCAAACTCTAGAAAATACCTATTCAATAATCAAAAAATATGAATTTAGAAGAAGTGTTTTATTACACGAGTTAGACATAATGAGTTAGGATTTCAGATATTTTCAAGCATTTGAGGTATATCTAACTTATATGTCACATGATCTAACCTATATGTCAAGAACCATATCAACCACAATTGAAAGTGTGACTAAACTAAAATTTCACTAATAATGTCTTGACTAAAATAAAATTTCACCGGAACTGCATGTACCAAATTGAAATTTTGGATTTTGCATAATTGAAAATGACTCCTGACCCATAATTGAAATGTGTTGAAAATGACCTCAGATATCGAATTGAAATGACTCCTCAGATATCGACTCACCCATAATTTTCTACAATTGAATTATCGGACTAGCTCGACTCAATCACTTATCTAGTATCTTGAAAGCTTAACTCGAGTTGATCTTTTGTTAGCCCAAGAAACATAATGATTTATTAAAAAAATTCAAGGCTTGAACATGAAAAGTAAAAGAATGAAAAGATTTATGTGAAGTGTTGATCCTAGAAATTCGGAATCTGCCTAACACTCGACCCAGAGCCTTTTTGAGGACGTACGTGAATGAAATTTGTGTTTTTAGTAAAATTTGCAGGGATATTTACATGTTTGTACATATGTTGACGAGGTGCAAGTATTATGCGAAGTGTTGATCCTGGAAATTCGGAATGTGCCTAACACTCGACCCAGAGCCTTTTCGAGCACGTACGAGAAATGAAATTGTGTTTTTAGGAAAATGGTAGGATATTTTACATGTTTGTAAACCGAGTTACAAAATACGGTCTTGAAATGTGTTGACGGGGTGCAAGTATTGAAATGTGTTGACGTGGTGCAAAGACCATACGCACAACTCATGATTTACGCTTAATTTAGTACTTATGAGCAAGTCTGGTACCATTAGCGTTGATTTGACTATTCTTATTTATGCATTCTGTTGACGGAGGTCCAAAGATCATGCCCATAACTAATGATTCTATGCCGATTCTAGTCTCAGGATCTTTTGCGCTCCCCAAAACTCGAACCTCGTACCTCTAACTTTAGAAATAAGGTCATGGCAAGTCTGACTCCATCAATGCTCATGAGCAAGATTCCCTCTTAGCTTTAGCAGCATTGGTGCTTTGTTCCATCACAATGTCAAACTTCATGGAGACATTGTGAAGCGGGGTCATAGGTGCCCCAAATGTGGGAACTACTTATTGGACAACGGAAAACTTAAAAATGCATCATTCTGTTGTCCATACTTTCAAAACCACTTAGGGGGTGTTTGGTTCATAAGATTAGACTAAAATTATCTCACTATATGTCGTTTGGTACGACGGATTCAATCCGGAATTGAATCTCACCCTATTGCCACGTAGGATTTGTCTTAGCTAATCTCACTTTTTAAGTCTTGGCCATCCCTATGCGATACAAATAATCATGGGCAATTGAATCATGGGCTACTATTCATCTATTTAGGATTGTATCTAATGGTGCAAACCAAACAGGGCCTTAGCAGTTTGTGATAGTTTTGTTGTTCGCCCAAAGGAGGAGAAGGAGGCTGCTCGAAGGAAGGGTGATGATGATGCTTTTAGGAAGGCTGCGGAGACTGATCGAAAGGAGTCTGAGACCGATGCTTCTAGGAAGTTCAATGATGATTATCATGATTTTATGAGTGAGTACATCAAGTCATTGGATTCGGCTGATGAACAGTACAATGAGGTGGTTGTTGAAATTCAAGCATTTGACCAAAAGAACCAAGCATATCTATGAGAGCTAATAAGAAACTAAATATTTGTAGAAGCCAACAATAGAAATACATAATTAGAATGCACAAGCTAGTTCGTGTGATAAGTCCGAAATGTGCAAGAGACGAAAACCATAAGGCCATTGAACGACATAAACCGAATTGACTACATGGATCTAAGGAGCCCGGGCATAAGCCCAGTAGGGCCCACCAAATCAAGACCCTACAAACTCCCCAACTCGGCATAAGGGAATGACATCCAGACCGACCTGAAGGTAAGGTGTCCTAATCCAGCTTGCCTTAGCTCATATTCGAGCCAAGACTTGTTATCAGGCGACCATCTCATCACACCCACTTGGTGTGAGTGACACAGCAGGCCGAGATCCCTCAATCTCTACCCCTCGTCAGCAGATGAAGGTCCTATCCTTCAAGCACACGGAATCTGATGAAATCTAAGATAGAGAGAAATAAAGATATCATTACTTGACAAGGACTCTTTTCCACAAGGAAACTACGTACACAATCCTTATCAGGATTCTACTTTCCATATATATATATATATATATATATATATATATAGTGACGCGTTCTATGCAGTACCAATATTAGATGCAGTACTTTACAGTACTAATTTATGCATGAGTTTTGTACTAATTATGCATGAAATATATGCATTTCGTGCATCAAAATTTCAATGCATTACTTTACAGTACTAATTTATGCATGAGTTTTGTACTAATTATGCATGAAATATATGCATTTCGTGCATCAAAATTTCAATGCATTAAAATACGCAATATATGCATCAAAATATCGATGCATTAAAATATTAGATTATATGCATCAATTTTTTGTGAGAATTAATGTATTGAAATTTTGATGCACGAAATGCATATATTTCATGCATAATTAGTACAAAACTCATGCATAAATTAGTACTGTAAAGTACTGCATCTAATATTGGTACTGCATAGAACGCGCCCCTATATATATATATATATATATATATATATATATATATAAAGTCCAATATCAACACGGACTCAGTGACTTTCTCCGCAAGTTAGGGTTGCAATATTCATGCTTATAAATAGGTGTCCTCCACCTACACTGGTATATCGAGAATTCTTGACTCTCAATACAGTCGATTTACTTCTACCACATATTCAGTATACTTACCCTCACGCCGGAGGGCCTTCGCCGGTGAAGCCCCGGCTCAGTTCACGTGTTTTCTTGTGTGTAGGTCCGATTAGGAAGTTCACTCGCCAGAATTATCCGAACCTCTTGGATAAGGACTGATCTGGTACGTTTTTGGCAGCATCAGTTTGGTTCCGTTGCCGGGAAATTCGAAGAACTTCTTTCGGGCAACCACACATCATGGCTGAGATCCCCCGAGGCGGTCAAGAGAACAGTATTACCGCAGGCGACCAGCACCCGCTTCCACAGACAAATCAACCGGACGCGACTTTCCCCCTCACCTCGAGTTCGTACGCCACTAAGACAACTTTAACAGAAACCAAGGTGGTCCAACTATTGGATCTAGAGAATCTGAACCTGGATGGAGAGGGCAAAGAAAGGGTCCAAAAAATCATCATTGAAACCTTGGAGTTCAGGGATGGGTCAGAACTGGAACACGTCGATCGGCTGGAAGAGTTCGTCATTAACTCGGACTATCCAGAACAGAAGGTCAAGATAGGAGGACAGCTCCTTCCCGGAGAAAATAAAGAAATAATTACCCTTCTTAGGAACAACCTGGACGTATTCGCGTGGAAAGTAGAAGATATGATCGGGGTGAAAGATGACGTAGCCCTGCATAAACTGGAAGTTGATAAGTTCTTCAAACCTGTCAAACAAACAAGAAGATTCTTTGCCAAAGACAAATAGAAGGCGATCCAGGAAGAAATTGAGAAATTACTCAAAGCAGGCATCATAAGAGAGGCAACTTACCCGGCCTGGTTGGCCAATGTAGTGATGGTAAAAAAGCATAATGGTAAGTGGAGAATGTGTGTTGACTTCACGAACCTCAACAAGGCCTGCCCAAAGGATAGTTATCCCCTCCCAAGGATTGATAAGTTGGTGGACTCTTTTGCGGGGCATCAGACACTTAGCTTTCTTGACGCTTACTTTGGCTACCATCAAGTCCGAATGGCTGAAGAAGACGTTGAGAAGACGGCCTTCCAAGCTGTTGGTGGAATTTACTGTTATGTGATGATGCCGTTCGGGCTCAAGAATGCGGGAGCGACCTACCAAAGGATGGGCAATACGGTTTTCAAATCACAGATTGGGAGAAACATGAAGGCCTACATCGACGACATGGTTGTAAAAACTAGGAGAGGAAGCCACACCACTGACTTGGGAGGGACCATTGGTAACATGAAAGCAAACGCCATGAAGCTTAACCACAGCAAATGCGTATTCGGGGCCACAACAGGCAAGTTCCTAGGTTACATGGTTTCTCAAAGGGGCATTGAGGCCAACCTAGAGAAGATCAAGGCATTGATAGACATGCGAGAGCCAACCTGCATCAAAGAAGTCCAAAGGCTTAACGGAAGAGTGGCAGCATTGAAAGGTTCGTGGCCAAAGCCGCGGAGAAATCACTCCCATTTTCTAAGGTCTTAAAAGGAACGAAATATTTCGAATGGACACCCGAGTGCTCGGCCTCGTTTCGAGAGTTGAAGAAATATTTGGGTTCACCACCTCTTCTCAACAGCCCCGTCGTGGGAGAAACGCTTTTCGTGTTCTTGGCGGCAACAGACCATGTCGTCGCTGCAGTTCTAGTCCATGACGATAGAGGCGCTCAGAAGCAAGTCTACTATGTGAGCAAGGCATTATTAGAAGTTGAATCGAGATACTTCAATGCCGAGAAGATAGCATACGCCTTGGTTATTGCTGCGAGAAAGCTTAGGGCCTACTTCTCAGCTCACCCCATCACGGTTTACACAGATGCTCCCCTAAGAAAAATATTGCACAAAATGGACAGCTCAGGCCGACTTCTCAACTGGTCTATTGAGCTGACCGAGTTTGACATTACCTATAGGCCGAGGAAGACTTTACTTTCACAACCCCTGGTTGATTTCCTAGTTGAAACCTCTTTTGCGAGTGAACACGTGCCCGCTGTTCGGAAAAGAAAGGCCCTCATGGATACTGAACTCTTCTCCGACCTACCAAGAGAGTGCTGGATTTTGTACGCGGATGGGTCTGCTACAAAAGGAAGAGGTGGGGCAGGAGTTGTCCTGGTCAGTCCTAGGAGTAAACACGTAACTCGAGACTTTGTGCGATTCAAGTTCCCATCTTCAAACAACCAGGCCGAGCATGAGGCCCTTATCCTTGGGATTGAAAAGGCTAAGTTCCTTGTAGCAACGAAGCTGGCTGCTTATAGTGATTCAAAGCTGGTTGTGAAGCAGGTCCAAGGAGAGTTCAACACTGAAAACCACATGATGACCAAGTACAAGGACCTCGTCTTTGACATAATCAAGGACTTGGAGTCCTGTGAGATAAGGCTAATAGGTCGAGATCACAACAAGGAGGCCGATATGCTTTCCAAAATGGCTACAACTGAGAACGTTGATCCATTGGTCATTTACGCCGACCAGCCAGCGTTTGAAAGGATAAAGATCTTGGCCATAGACCACAAAGATAGAAGCTGGATAGACGACTACAAGGACTACCTTAGAGATTGAAAGCTACCCGAAGACGAATTGGCAGCCAAAATGATTAAAAAGAAAATCGTGCGGTTCATCGTGTGGAACGGAGTGCTTTACAGAAGATCTTTCACCAAGCCTCTACTTAGGTGTGTTCCTCCAAAGTATGCGGAGAACCTGCTTGCCGAGGTCCATAATGGAGTCTTTGGAGGACACCCGAGGGCCAGGACTTTAGCTGATAAGGTCATAACCCTTGGATATTATTGGCCTAACTTGAGGGAAGATGCCCAGACCTACGTGAAAGATAAATGTCAAAGGTACTCTGACCTACCTAAGGTCCCGACTGTTGAGCAAAGCCTCATCATACCAACTTGGACCTTTGATATGTGGGGAGTCGACATTATCGGACCTTTCCCCTTAGCCAAGGGAAGCAATAAATATGTCATCGTAGCCGTAGATTACTTCACCAAGTGGGTCGAAGCTAAAGCCTTGGCAAAAATCACGAAGGAGAACGCCATCAATTTCATACACGGTTACATCTGGTGTCGGTTCGGTGTCCCTAACACAATTGTAACGGATAATGGACTTCAATTCTTGGATGCCTTCACCGAAGAGCTTAACAGATTGGGGGTTCAGCACAAGAAATCCCCAGTTAGTCATCCTCAGCAGCCAACAAACTGATCTTGACAGCCCTCACAAAAAATCTGGAAGGAAACGAAGGGAAGTGGCGGACGACCTCCCCCTTGCCCTATGGGCAATTCGTACAACCACTCGGGGGCCGATCGGGGAAACACCTTTTGCCTTGACGTACGGTTCAGAATCCTTGGCCCCAGCAGAGATGTTACTCCCGACCTGTAGGGTAACCAACTATGACAAAACGGTCAATGAATATCACAGACTTCTGGATTTGGACTTGCTTGATGAGAAAAGATTAGTTGCACAACTAAGGATGATTAACTACAAACAAAGGACCAAGGCCTATCACGACAAAAAGGTTAAGAAAAGGGTGTTCGAAATAGGTGATTGGGTACTGAGAAAAATTGAGTCTACCCACCGAAAGGCTCAACAAAACAAGCTCTCTCCAAATTGGGAAGGCCCTTACATTGTAACCGACGCTATCCGGGAGGGGACCTACATGCTCAAAACACCAGGGGGAAAAAAGCTGAAACACCCATGGCACTCAGAGCACTTAAGAAAGTATTACCAATAGAAGAAGTTAAGACGAACTATCCGTTCACACCACCCATGTAATGGCCTTTTATCTATCAAAATCCGTTCTCATCATTCTGTCAAGTACTGAACTTATACATGCTTAGACATTACATAACAATGTCTGAACATATAAACAAGTCTGGAGCACTAACGCCTAACTTAAATATTTAAAGCAAGGTAACTCTTGTAAATTCAGATCAAAGCCTCGTCCCTATACAGGCTAAAGCATACATAACATGCTTGGTCACAAACACGCCGAGTTAAGATTAAGACATCTAACTCGGACAATCAGAGCCTAGTTACAAAAAACTAGTCTGCTCAAATCTAAAGACGAGTACATGACACTCAAACACGCGGAGTTAAGATTAAGACATCTAACTCGGGCAATCAGAGCCTAGTTACAAACAACTAGTCTGCTCAAATCTAGAGACGAGTACGTGACACTCAAACGCGCCGAGTCAAGATTAAGACATCAAACTCGGACACTCAAAGCCTAGTTACAAACTAGTCTGCTCAAACCTAAAAATGAGTACACAACACTCGGCATGCCGAGTTAAGATTAAGACATCTAACTCGAGCAAATTGAATCCAGTTCTAAACAATCAGATCAAAGTCGACGAAGGATACGCCGATCACACTTAGCTCGTACTGGCTAAAGTGGTCATAAATAAACTAAGGTATACATCTCGGCCTTATCCCGAGGGGTCTCCTTTGACATTTTTAGGAGGGCCGACCTCAACTACTCAGCCTAACGATAGACAAATTCTTGGTTAAGTATGAGCATATCGTGATACGAGATAGAAAACTTGAGCATAAATCGCATATCAAGAATACAGAAAGAAACATGGTGAAAACACCCAAATCGGGTCAAGAAGAATATAGGAAAAGCATGAAGACCCCGATAAAACAAACTGAGCTCAGACATTATAAACATTCAAACGAGAGTACATCATCCTAGCCGAATCGGCTTACAAACCGTCCCAAAATAGAAATTGAACTATCGTACTCAGGCGCCATCCTCTTCCTCGGCCTGTGCTATCAAGTCATCAAAATTGTTCTCTTGAGGAGTCGGAGGATCCCATACCGGCTTCCCTTCTTGAGAATCCCTAGCCCTTATGTTCTTAAGAGCATTCTCAGAGTACGGGATCATATGATGAGCTGCCCTGGCTTCGGCACTGTAAGGATCCTGGACGAAGAGTCGGGCGAGCTTCTCCAAAAGCACCTCAACTTCAGGGTCAATGTAAAGGAGCCGAGATAAATTGGACCAGGCATCACTGTAGACCGAGCCCGCCTCATCAGCCAAGTCGTCCCGATATTGTTTACTCTTTCGGTATCGCTCGACGGCGGCCTCCTCTTTGCCAGGCAAGCTCTCCTATAGGAAGGCCAGCCTCTCATCCGCGGCATTCTTCTCCAACACCAAGAGCTCGACCCTGTTCCTCTGTGCCTCGGCCTCAGCCTCGGCAATCTCCCGAGCGGACTCGGATTGTAGCAAAGCCTCTTGTAATTTCTCCAAGTCAGCCAGTGCCGACTTCTTAACAATCTCGGCTTGCTCCACCTTCAGCACGGCCTCCTGCACCAAAGCGTCGTGAGAAGCCTTTTCCTTCTCAAGGACTTCAACCTTCTCAGCAAGCTTTACGGAAGATTCCTGGGCCGACTTAGTCGTTGCCTCATTCTTGTGCGCCAAGTCCACGACTTGCTTGAACACGGCATACTCATGCTGGGCTATGGAGGCGATCTACAAAGAGGAAACAAACTCATCTCAAACAGATTGCAGAAAGGAAATTTAGATGAAAGACCGAGACGGGATAACAGTACCTCACTAAGAATCAAGCCTTTCCTGTTGAAAAGCTGGAGCGAGCTCGGCTTTTCGGCAACAAGTTGCTCAATATAAGACTTGTTCATAGTGCGCTTAATTACCAGTCCCCCAAGCTTCAGGGCGGCCCCGGATCGAACAGTCGAATCAAACCCAGACATAACGGGCGCAGCAACAAAAGAGTCGACCAAATTATTAATCTCGACGTCAGAAAGAGCGAAAGCCGAGGAGGAACCAGGAGGCGAGGGAATGGCTCTCTTCTGAGAAGGCTCTTCTCTAGCTCGGCCTCCATCACTTGGCCATTTCTGTCTCGGACGACTCTCTGCCTCAGAGTCCGGCCCACGATCTCGGTCTGGCCCTTGAGAGTGTCCCTGGTCTTGACTCCGAGCACGAATCCTTATGGGGCTAACTCCCTCGGTGGGCGCCCTCTCAACTTCCGCTTCGGGTTCGGACGGAGCTCCAGCTTGGATAAGAGGCGGCTCCTTGGGGAGCGACTGTAACACCCCCAGAGCCATCCAGGAATATTACAGCGCCGTGGTCCCCGAGATGGAACCCACAAGGCTAAAAGAAATTTTCGCAAACATTTACAAACGCCCAAGAGGCTAACGACGATATTATCTATTTAAAATATTCGAAGACTTAATAAAATCCGTTTATCAAACCGTCGTAAAATCTCATTTGAAAGCACAAGGCCCGAAATGCCAAAGCTCAACATTTTAAAAACATACGTTAAGCTATCACTTATATGTACCGACAGAATAGATTTAGAGAACGATTGCCAAAGTAACCTAAGTTACCAGATACCAAAAGACCATTTAAAAATACGCACGCAGCGGATAAAGACAAACAATTAAAATACTCTAGCAGCGGAATATAACACTGATCAGATACTCAATACACAAATACATGCCCTAGCCAGTATCCTCCGGGAAGCTCATCTCTTCACGACCGCTACAAGCTTGATAATCCAAGAACCTAAAAAGAAAGCCCACGACGGGGTCATCCATAATATCCAACAATGATAGCCATCACATCACGTCAATAATTACATACTAATGAGATACTAAGTAAGAATACTACCAATGTAATCTTACCGCCATAACTTTACGAAAGTCCACGATTCATATCCTTAACAACACATCAAGATAAAATCGAAATATCTGTACGGTATCTCAACAATACCCAAGGTTCTCAAAACATTATCATAACTCGCGATACGGAAATTATACCAACTATGGCCAATTCAATCCATCGGATAACGTCGACAATTCCAATACGATAATCGATTGTCCATCAAAGACAAGTACCAAGGAAAAACGGAACATACCTCAAGATACGAAATACCATGACAATCACGTCAGTCTAATCCGAGATCAGGTCCACACAACATATGGACATGGTCCTAACACAAGACCTATAAATGCATACTCATATGACAACGTCAACATGATCACAACAATAACGACAATGTATACTTATGGCAAACCCATAATATACATATGCACAACAACAATACATGGCAATCCGATGATCCAGCGTTCACTGCCTAGATTCCCCGATGATCCCGTCAGACCAGCCCGAGGTGGAAAACCCGTCCGATGATCCAGCGCACGCTAGCATAGATCCCCCAATGATCCCGTCGGACCAACACGAGGTGGACATATGACAACAATGCACAACTGCACAAAACAACAGTACACAATACACGACAACAACAATGCACAAATGCATGACAACAACGATACACGAATGTATCACGACATGATCGACACAAATGATAAAAATGATTAGAGTACTTGCCCCGAGTCCTTCGAGAGCGATCTCAATGTCTAAACCATCACGAACCATTATCCTCAATACTCTACGGTCCAAAGTATCACGGATTGCAGATAATTCATATCTTCGTCTTTATCACAATATATCTTCGATATACAAGTATACCAATAACAAAAGTAAATCATATACATTATGATTTAGATTCCCAAAACTCGAATACGATTTATAATCCCAAATCTCCTGTGATTACGATTATAAACATTGCTATAGGAATTATAAACGAATGAAATGAAAACCATTCATTAAATATCATAAACTGAGCAAGTAATAACTTACCTCGATACCGATACAACGACGAGGAAGCTGTTACCAAATCCATTGCCGTCATCTACAAGTTTCTCGGTCCCGACCAAAACAATTCACGAACATCCTCGAACTCGACCGCAACACACGGTTATAATCACCGATCAATATTCTCCACCTATTACAGTAATTCGATAAACAACAAGTTCGATAACAATCAACAATCGATAAAACCAATTCACAAACCCAACGGCTCAACAATATCTCGGTTAACCACAAGTCTGATCAAACCAACTTAAACGATCACGAATTCATAACCGAAACAGAATATACTACCCTGCCTGTTGACTTAGCGCACTTAACCACTTAACGTAGCGTGTGCTAAGTCGCCCCCATTAGCGTGTATTAGCCATTAACACTAGCGTGCGCTAATGACATGCAGTTGCATGCATTTCAGATACCGATCAACATATTGCGATTATCAAGAACACTAAGTGATTCTAAACCATGTTCATAGCTATCAAAACAATGAAATCTGATATCCTTTAACATGTAGGTAATCATCCAACTCTTAATCCAATTCATATATTCACATATCATCTTCTTCCTCAAATATCAGCATCATGAACACCAAGAATCCTAACAAAACTTCCCTAACCTCACATTACAGAGATTAATCATCAGCAATGATATCAACATCCGCAAAGGAGAATTAACCAACTTATCTCAAGAAAACGAACTACACAATTCAAATCACACGAATCATATTAATATCATCATACTCCGGTAATCCGTCTCATAATCATGCTTATCAACTTGTTTATATGATAATCATTAACTCAAGAACATCAATCTTCAATCTAAAACGAAATCCAAAGGTGAAGAACTATTACCTTGTATAGACGAACCATGAAGGAGAACAATCAACTTCATTCCAAGAATCATCAATAACTTCAAGAACAAGACTTTAATCCATGTTCCTCAGCTTAATCTTGTTAAAGATCATCATCTCTCAGTGTTTGGAACCTCAAACTTCTCTCTAAAAACTCTCTCTCTCAAACTATAGGAGGGAATGACCGAATGAACATAATTCACATCTGCAATCATATATATATTGACTGTCATTGGCGTGCGCTACTTTTTCCTTAGTAGCGTGCGCTATCGCAGTCCAGAGGCTACTGCCTTGCTTCGCACATCAGCTTACGTACATAATGCCCATGCAATAACGTACGTAAAGTACACTGTCTAGTGCACGCAATTTCTTGGACCTTAGCATGCGCTAATCGTAGTTGACTTGCTACAGTCAGTACCTACCCCCGTGTCCTCACATGCCAAAAGCACTGACGAGGATAAGATTCATTTTTGTCCGATCTGCAGTTAGCGTGCGTTAGTCCTTCAGTTTTAGCGTGGGTTAGTACTACATTATAACATCCGTTGACTCGTCGGCACATGCGCCGAAAGTGGCCGGGTCCACACGTAGATTCCCTCTGAGCTGTTCTGCACTAGCGTACGCTAACCTATGCCTGTAGCGTGTGCTAAACCCGCACGATAGCTTGCGCTACTCATGTATATTAGCGTGCGCTAATAAGGCTGTACTTAGCCATTTTCAGCTACTCTTTGTCCAACGTCTCGACATGCAGAATACGAACATACGGCATACTGAATACATATACATCTTCCAACAATATTCTCGTACGATAAGCCCGACACGCAATGTTTTCAAATACAACTGTCAACCAAGTGCGGTAATAATACCAATACAGATGTCTTAGTTCTTCATATTATTTTATCCATACTATACAGATTCCACGTTGTACAATATAATTAGGATAAAATAATATTAAACAATAGTAGTGGAAATTCCGGATATTACATACTACACTGACACGTCTTTTGTGTAACTATCGCAAGTGCACGATATCGTATCAAGTAGTAAGTGGACTTTTGAGTCCGGTTTATCGATCCCACGAGGAAGTTAGGTTATATATTGAATTATACACTATTTGTCTATTTGTTATAGAGATTAAGATGAGTGAAACACACAATTTAAGAGTTTGGTTTGACAATTGCAAAGAAAATGCAATAATAGTTCTAAAATTAAAGGAAATGAAAGATTGCACTAATAATAAATTAATAAAAGGTAAAATGGAATAGTTGGGATTACAAACTTAGTTCATTATTAGTTATAGAAGATGTGTAGGGAATCATAAGATGTATTTACTTATTATGTTGTGTAGATTCGAGTTTCCTTAAAAAGACGGTTCCTCTTTCGAATGTCAAAATGCTCCTTATATATTGAATCAATCCACTATATTTCTATGTTGATTGGCTTCAATACATAGCAATAGGTTTTATGAAAATAACTCAAAGAATCATCTAAGGTCTAGAGGTATATTTCTATCCCCTAGAACAACTTAGAGTGAAGTTCATTTGATCTAATCAAACATATTTTCTTTCGAAACATATGAAGACCATAAATATCATCATTTATTGGCCAAATAAATAAAGATTGGTAAAATAATGAAAATCACACACAATAATAAGTAATCCATAATAGATCTTTATACAAACTTAAATAACATGACAAACCTTGTTTATAATCCCAACTAAGGATAACTTAGCCCATGAAGGGTTTATTCAACATATTACAAGCTTGAGTGGTCATTAATAGTTGAAAAAGGGAAAGAATTGATCCTAACTCCCTTTGTAGATAAAGGAGAAAGAAGCAATAAACTCCCTCAACAACATAAGCTAACCACATACACTCTGAAGAACACAAGTGTGTTCTTCACACAAAGAAAAAGTATTACAAAATGAGAAAATAATAAGATGAATGATGATGAATGATGGATCTAAGGGGTCTATTTATACACCTAAAGTCATTTAATAGCTCCAAAACTCCAGCAGTATTACATTAGATCGGATCAAAGCCAGCCACCCCCTCAATAATAGACTAAAAGTATAAAAGATTAAAAATGATCAAAAATCTGTCAAGAGTTACGGCCGTAACTTTGAGGAGTTACGGCCGTAACTATGAGGATTTACGGCCGTAACATTGAGGAGTTACGGTCGTAACATGGCTACGGCTTTTGCACATTAGTTACTGTGTGAGTTACGCCCGTAACTTTATGATGTTACGCCCGTATGGAGTTTCAGACTTCATTTTCAGCCCCGAATTTCTTAGACTTTGCGTTTTCGCCCCAAATCTTCTTCGGATGATAACTTTTGATATATAACTCTGATTTTGAATCCGGAAAGATTGTCGAACTCGTCTCGTAAAGCCCTACAACATGAATACATAAAAATTCAATAAAGAGAATATTTTATAAACATGTTATTTCTTGAGTAAATCAGTCATTCAATCCGATTAAGACTAAATTTACATCTTCATCCTATAAAAATAAAATTATTAAAAACTAATTAATTCAAAGCAAAAATGAGTAGACTAGCTCATAATTATGGGTGAAATATATCAATACTAATCACGGATAAGTGTATAAAACTGACACTTATCACACCCCCAAACTTGAATTCTTGCTAGTCCCGAGCAAGACTCTTTATTATTCACGCTCAAAATAAAAATAAAAAATAAGACACAAAATAAGAAAAATAATACCACACAAATTAAGAAAAATAATTATATATATAAAGAGAAAAATAGATCAAAATGCCATTAATACACAATAACCAGCTTGATACAGTAGATAGAAATGAATCAAGTTTCAAAATAAATCTACTAATGATTTTGAAGTTAAAACACGGTTTTATTTTTGTAATTCCAAAATGCAAGGTTTCCCCCCAAAATGTTGATTATTCCTTTCCCACTCATGACACACACGACTCCCTTTAATGGTTGTTGTCGATCACTCGTTTATTTTTCGAGTTAATATGAAAAAGAATTTCATCAGCGTCATCAAATATTGTGATTGTTCACGAAATTGAGTGTATTGAAATTCAGCCACCAATTAATTCAAATCTGCTCATAATCTACATCCCTTTTAGTGATAGCTTTCGCACCGTTATTTGCTAACGTGTAGCACTTTTCACCAACACATTATCCATTTTTTTTAGGTGATAGCTTTCACACCGTTATTTGCTAACGTGTAGCTCTTTTCACCAACACATTTTCCATCTTTTTTTTAGGTGATAGCTTGCACACCGTTATTTTCTAACGTGTAGCTCTTTTCACCAGCACATTGTCCATGTTTTTTTAGGTGATAGCTTTCACACTTATTTGCTAACGTGTAGCTCTTTTCACCAATGACTCCTTTTTTTTTAGGGAATAGAATTTTTGCAGAAAAATTGTTTATTAGTTAAGCATGAAAAATCAAAAACTCCACAAATTAAGTAAATTTCAGTTCTATTTTATCAACTGACTGATTCTTCTTTTCTCAAGGTAACGAATGACTCGATTTTAAATGATAATTACAAGGCTTGGGAAGAGAGATTAAGGCTAAAAAATTTTGGAATATACAAATTTTTTTACCGGTTAAAACGATTTTAGAAACTTGTATATAGCTAACTTATTGGTGTTATGGACAGATCTAGAAATCTCACAAATCAAAATAAACAAAATAAATATATATAAATATACACTAAAAAAATCAAAGCCAAACAAAAATAATCAAAACACACCACAATAATCAAAGCTCAACACACCAAAATAATCAAAACACATCACCCCCAAACTTGAAAAAGAAACTGTCCTCAGTTTAAAAAAAATAAAAAAATAAAATAAAAAGCAAGGGAACAGAATACTCCCTGTTATGAAAGTTGATGCTTGAGCTAACGCCTTTTTGGATCTGCAAGAGAAAAAATATACGAGGCAAACAACAAAAGAAAATAAAATATACCCGGAAGTATAACACAATTTTTAAGATGCGCTTCAGGAAAGTCCGAAGAGTCGCCTTACGCTGCCATCAATGCTTTTATTAAAAACAAATAATAAAAATTACAGCAATAAAAATAACAATACATAAATCGCGAATAGATGCGCGTCAAGAGTTCAAAAAGAAACTCCTTAAGCTGCCATCATTTAGCACGATTTTTACACACGATAGAAAGTAAAAATAACAATAGGTCCGATATGGGTTATCAAAGGGAGAGGAATGAATCCACTTTTCGTTTTGTCACGGTAAAATCTTCCATCCAGACAATATTAGCTACAGCTGGATCTGGTTCAGGAACAAATTCAATGAGTTTTTTGATTAGTTCTTCTGGTGTTGTAGCAATGACTATGATTCGTTTAGCACGCTCGGAAATAAAACCTTTTTCGGCTGAGTAGTCGATGAAAGATAGTAAACCATCAAAGAAGCCATTGACATTAAGCAGACGTATTGGTTTTTTATGAACATTAAGCTGGACTCTGGTAACCACATGAAAAAGTTCCTCAAGAGTGCCAAAACCACCAGGAAGGGTGATAAAGGCGTCAGAATTATTCATCATGTGAGTTATGCGATTTTGCATATTTACAGCTCTAAACTCATCTCCAATAGTTGCCCCGGTGATTTTACTTTCAGCCAGAGGTTTTGGAATTGTTCTCAACACTTTTACTCCTTCCATATAGGCAGAAGCAGCAGCGCGTCCCATTAATCCTAGGCTTCCTCCTCCGTAAACTACATGAATGCATTTTTTTCCTAAGGTACGACCCAAGTTGTGGGCTGCTTCAGTGTTGTTGCCCAAAATATTATCCGGATATGATATTGCTGGAATGGTCGAGCAACAAACAAATGCGAGAGCACTTCCGTGGGAAAGTGAATAACAAAAGATTTGCCGGGTTTGTTAGGCCCGGGCTTGAATGCTCTCGCGAGATATTATTAATACGAATACGTTGGGGTACAAATATTAATGTAAGAATGCAATTACAATGGGTGTAAAAGATCCTAGTTATCTAGCTCTTGAGTGCTTGCCGGAAGAACTAGAGTTGCTCTGAGTTCTTGCTCTCGTTTCTGCCGACCGTCTTAGGATTAAGAGGTTTCGAGAGTGAGAGATAGAAAGACCTCCGAAGTGTATAGCGTTGCCAAGAGTGAAAAAGCAGAGAGCCAGAGAGAAGCCTGGCAGGGAAGCAGCCCTTTTAGAGAAAAACCGAGCGGTTTCCAAGTGCAGAAAGCCTTCTCTTTATAGGAGGAGCTGGGATGCCTTTGTACTGATGGGCGATCGCCTTTCCTGTATTATAATAAGGGGGCGATCGTCTGTAGCACATGGGTTGGTTGCCTTAAAGTCCGCGGCTGCTGCTGGCAGCCAGCTGTGCGAGCCAATGAGAGGACATCACGCGTCTCCTGTCGCTGTCTCGGGAGGTCCCACTTTGCACCTTTCGGCGGGTCTGTCGGTTGGTGAAAGCTGATGACAGGCTGGGGTCAAAGGGCTGGCGCCTTTTCCGGATCTACACATGGGTCTCTATCCCGAGATTCGGTCTTCTCTGGCTTGACGGATGCTGGCATGAGGCGGTCGTCATCGGTCGGTCACCAGAGTTGATCGCCAGGTGCCAAGAGACGATCGCCTGGATGTCGATCGCTCGGCACTTGGACTCGATCTGGGATCTCCGTTCTGTAGGTGTGCCGAGGTTCTTCTGACTCTGGCTCGGTCGCCCAGTCTCTGTGCCGATCGCCTGTTGAGATGTATAAATCTCGACACAACAATTTACCCCCAGCTTGCTCCGATGCCGAAGGCATTGGGTGAGGTGGTTCCACTGGCGATCGTTTTAATGATGACGGGCGATCCGATCGTTTGGCGTGCTATCTTCGGTCTTGTACTTGCGATATTTAATTTTGCAGATCCCTCGTGGAAAGCTGATTGTTTCAACTTAGAGGAACCGTGTACAGTCGCGGAGTTCGATGGACCAACCTCCATGACCGTGTCTTGTGCGCGAGCGACATTCCAAATGTAGGTCTGTCTCGTGACTCATTTTATTGTGAGGGTCCTCCGTTAGGCTGCGCCCGCCTCGTATCTAAACGAAGGGCGTGCGGTCTTGGTCTGGAGGAGTCCTTGCACGGGGCGTCATCGGATTAATCGACTACACGTCCGCGGCTTGTTAGCACTTTTCTACCTCGGATCGTTAGATGGCAATCCTCGACGGTATACGTTGTGACGGGGGTAGGGACGCGTCGCATTGTCCGGGTCCACCAAATTAGATGATGAACCTTTGAGGGCGGGCGAGCGTGTCCACGGATTTATTTGGAGGGTCCTTCAGCTACGCCCGCCTCGTATTTAAAGGAAGGGGGAGCGATCGCAGCCCAAAAGAACCTTGCATGGCCGAAGCTGTCGGTTCCATCGACCTCCAGGACCATGGATGCACTCTTCTACCTCGGATCGTCATGCTAGATGTCGATCCTCGACGGTATACGTTGTGCTGAGGGAGGCGATCTCGTGCCTAGGTCCATCATGTTAGATGATGAACTTTAGAGGGCGAGCGAGTCCTCCAGTTTTTTGGAGATGTTGCTTGATTCTGGCGATCGGGTTGGAAGACTGATGATCGTCGTTCTGACGCCGATCGCGACACTTATAGGTGAAAAAGTAACCTCCGCCTGGTCAAAAAGTCTGCGGCCCTGGCGCGAAAGATTGCGTAGGTCGGGGGGATGTCCTTCGTAAGGTGCCTGAACATGGGCGAAAGACCGTTGAATCCCCCTAGGACCGACTAGAGGGCGATCTCGTCGCTTACGGGCTCGCCATTGAGGATTATCTCATCCAACCGGTCGATGTAGTCTTCGTCGGACTCGTCTTCCCCCTGCCTGATTTTCATCATGCGGTGGGGACCTTCTGGTCGAGTGACCTTGGCGGCGAAGTACGATGTGAAGTCGTTCGCCAGTTGTTCGAAGGAACTGATGGATCGCGGTGGCAATGAGACGTACCACCTATGGGCCAGGTCGCCCAGTGTCAGCGGGAACATTCGGCACCTGGTCGCGTCTGATGCCCCACACTCGGTCATGTAGATCCGGAACTTGCTTAGGTGAGTCTCGAGGTCCGACCTCCACTCGTACAAGGGTGTTTGAGGAAGAGTGATCCTTGGTTGCACGGGGGCGAGCTCGATGTGGACCGCGAGTGGCTCTCTCGGTCCGATGATCTTTCTACTGGCTCTTGCCCCAGTTTCTAGGAGCGCCTTCATGTTATCGAGCTGGCGTTGCATTGCGGCCATCGCCGTAGCTTGGTCGCTCATGGTTTGGCTCTCGGAGTGGGAGCCGAGGCGATCGTGTACCGATCTCCTGGCTCCGCGGTAGGCGATGAGATCGTCGCCGCCGATCTTGGTTCTTCTGCGAGGGGGAGCCAAGTGGCCGACCTGCCTTTCGGGAGTTGGGTATGCCGAACTCCTGGTGACGGATTCGGGCTCCGTCGTATCATGGCTGGGGCCAGAATGCCCCGGTTGCCGTGACGGGTCGCTTCCTAGGCAGCTGAAAACAGAACCGTCCTGCCTCGCGAGCGCTTCTGCTCACGAATCGGGTCTTTCTGACGATCGCTCGCCCAGTAACCCCTTGAACTTCCGTTTGCCCACGCGGCGGATGGCCGAGGGAGTTATAGCGGGCGTCGCGCATGGTCTCCGTCGCTTCTTTAGGATGGCCATAGCCTCCTCGATCTGTTCCGCGGTTTGGAACTGGTCGAGCGAAAGGCTGGGGCCGCCCCTCAGGTGCGGGATCGAGAGTCTCGCGTCGCCGCGGCTACCCTGTGCCGTCGGCTGGGGCTCGGATCGAGCCGGGATATGATGTCCGGAGGCTCGGAGAGTGGCTCTCTTCGATGTGGTGGCAGTCGTCATGATTATGTAGGCTTTTCTTTGAAGAACAGTGAGTGTTTCTTCAAGTATATGCTCCGGAGAACAGTGAGTGTTCTTCAGAACGATCGGAATAAAAAATGAAGGTAGATCCCCTTCCTCTAGCGCCAATTATTGTTGCCCGAAATATTATCCGGAGATGATATTGCTGGAATGGTCGAGCAACAAACAAATGCGAGAGCACTTCCGTGGGAAAGTGAATAACACAAGATTTGCCGGGTTTGTTAGGCCCGGGCTTTAATGCTCTCGCGAGATATTATTAATACGAATACGTTGGGGTACAAATATTAATGTAAGAATGCAATTACAATGAGTGTAAAAGATCCTAGTTATCTAGCTCTTGAGTGCTTGTGGGAAGAACAAGAGTTGCTCTGAGTTCTTGCTCTCGTTTATGCCGACCATCTTAGGGTTAAGAGGTTTCGAGAGTGAGAGATAGAAAGATCTCCGAAGTGTATAGCGTTGCCAAGAGTGAAAAAGCAGAGAGCCAGAGAGCAGCCTGGCAGGGAAGCATCCCTTTTTGAGAAAAGCCGAGCGGTTTCAAAGTGCAGAAAGCTTTCTCTTTATAGGAGGAGCTGGGATGCCTTTGTACTGATGGGCGATCGCCTTTCCTGTATTATAATAAGGGGGCGATCGTCTGTAGCACATGGGTTGGTTGCCTTAAAGTCCGCGGCTGCTGCTGGCAGCCAGCTGTGCGAGCCAATGAGAGGACATCACGCGTCTCCTGTCGCTGTCTCGGGAGGTCCCACTTTGCACCTTTCGGGTAGTGCATCGGTTGGTGGTGAAAGCCGATGGTGACAGTCAAAGGGCCGGCGCCTTTTCCGGATCTGCACATGGATCTCTATCCCGAGATTCGGTCTTCTCTGGCTTGACGGATGCTGGCATGAGGCGGTCGTCCTCGGTCGGTCACCAGAGTCGATCGCCAGGTGCCAAGAGACGATCGCCTGGATGTTGATCGCTCGGCACTTGGACTCGATCTGGGATCTCCGTTCTGTAGGTGTGCCGAGGTTCTTCTGACTCTGGCTCGGTCGCCCAGTCTCTGTGCCGATCGCTTGTTGAGATGTATAAATCTCGACACAACATTCAGTAAAGCATGCCTCTGTTCCATAACTAGCTCCACAAAAAAATGCAGACTGCGTTAAATCTTTTTGTGGAAGATGATGATTCAATTTTTGAAATGAAACTTATTTGAGAGAAAAAGAGAAAAGTACAAGTTTGAGGGATGAATAAAAGAAACAAGCACAATGTTTATTTATAGAAGAAAAATAAGGTAAAAATATTTAACAAATATGTGAGTACGTTAATTGCGCTTCAACTACTCAATAGAATAATGAATGCATTTATTGCGTAACACTTTCTTTTATTCAGAAAATCTCACCATACGACAAAAATAAAAGATACTCACGTGTATGTACAGTAGTTGTGATTGTGGCTCACATTTTCCTCTGATTTTACGTTCAGAAACGGCTTAAACGCCTTCTATGAGTCGGGGAGAAGCTTCCCATCCAATTTTCTTACAAATTGGCAAACAAGGTCTTTTAACGTCAGATTCCCAAGACGTTCATATTCCCAAAATCGCAAAAAGTGCAGAAAATTGCGTTTTATGCACAAACAGGGGTTGGATCGCGATCCGGGCATTTGGGATCGCGATATGGGTGTTCAGCGGAAGAAGCTTCCTCGCGGTCTGAATTCTGGATCGCGATCCGGGCGCGGTCTGAACTTGGATCGCGATCCTGGCGCGGTCCGGACTGTGAGGTTGTGGTCTAGAAGTCATATCTCCCTCAATACACCTCGGAATTTAGCGTATAATATGCCGTTGCGAAGCTGGTTTCACGAGGAATCTATACATATATAGAACACATCCTAATCCGAAGTAATGAATCTGTAAATTAGAAAATACGGCCGACATTGCTTCAATCTTCATCGTTTATGCTCCGTTCTTGCTCTTGATCGTCATAAACTCCAATATTGGCCATAGAAGTGCATATTTCACCACAATCTTCATCCGTCTACCTACGAAATAAAAACACAACATACCGCGCGTAAAAAGAGCAAAAATACTTAAAAACAAACGAAAGCACGACTCGATAGAACAGAATGAGACGATCAAAAATTGACTCATCATTAGTGCTTAAACTCGTGTTTTGATTGTTGTATTACTCGTCTTGTTCGACCGTAGTAATTTGTGTTCATCGAGTATTACTTGTTGTCGCGTCCGCCTCCTTGTTTTAATGTGTGCTCGTGGTGTGGTATGTTATATTTCGTAATTTGCTCGTTATTGTTTTGAATCATAGCCAGTGCATTAGTGTGACCGAGACATTGTCAAACGTCTAATTGGACTGTCGGAATGGTGGAGTTTCGACCGCAAGGCCTGACCGAGTTATGGCCATAAGGCATGGTCGGTTACAGCCGTAAGGCGTGGTCGGTTACGGCCCCAATGCATGGCATGGTACAGCCGTAATGCATTGACGGTTACGGCCGTGAGGAGTCCGCACGCTTTGGGCAGTAGCCCGAGGGGGCTTGGTTACGGCTGTAAGGAGATGCCGGTTACGGCCGTAATGCGCTCGGCTACTTAAGGGCTGGGCGATGGGTTTCATTGCCATTTTTCCTTTTTCTCCTTCTTCTTCCACGATTTTCGGCTGGGACTCAAGGGTGGTAATCGGAGGTATCGTCGTGCATCATTTTGGGAAGCTCGATTCGTATCTATCATCATCTTCCACTTCATTCGTCTGGATCGAAGGTAATTTCTTGAAATCTCCTAGGGTCGACTCTCGGGATTTCCTTCTTGATTTCGTTGTTCGTCCAATTTTGATGAATCCGTTGATGTTGTTAAGTATTATTGGTCGTGTTCTACAGATTGTATATCCGTATCTCGAATTTGTTTGAGCCAATCATGATTTTTGTGTTCTAAGGGAGCCTTGAGCATTTAATGTCCGATTAAATTACTCAACGGGTTTTTCTTTGATTTTTGGACGTGTTTCGCGTTGTCTCCGGTCGTTATACTCGTCGTAATCATGTTTTCGTTGTTTTCGCCGGAGGATTATAGGTGTTCGAGGTTTCCCGGTTGAGCCGTGTTCGTCGGAGCGTTCAGTATCGATTATTCGAGGCAAGTACCTTGTTCATACATTTCTTGTTTTGTGGATATGATGATCGGTGATCGTCTAAGTGTGTTTGGTTGGTTGGTTGAAATGAACTTTCAAAAGATTCGGTTTAGCCTCGTTAAAGGCTCTCTTTCAAAACGCGTGTATTTTGTGAATGGTGTGTTTTGTGAATGATTAAGTGAATCCTATGGATATACTTGGTGTTGATGTTGCAAGTTGATAGTATATATATATATACATATATATATATATGTATATATATATATATACACATATATTATCTCATTTCGGTGCGTTGTAATTTGCCACTTGGGTCGTGCTAAGTGTTTGTTGCCTTTGTGTGGATTATTGTGATATCCTTGGTGTACTGTGTTATGTGTGTGAATGTGTGGACATGGGCTAGGTCTATGGTGACACATGGCTTGTGATCATGTGATGAGGATGCAACAAGTGATTGATCCAACCGTGAGAGCCTAAGAAAACTACGGTGACACATGGATTGTGATCATGTGGTCGGGATGCAACAAGTGATTGATCTAACCGTGAGCACCTAAGAAAACCTACGGTGATACATGGCTTCTGATCATGTGGTCAGGATGCAATAAGTGATTGATCCAACTGTGAGATGACGTGGCATGTGATCACGGTGGTATGGATATGATTTTGGATGTGTTTTGCCAGGCCGAGTACCTTGGACGTGTTACCAAGATTTCGTATCTTGTGTGGTTATATTTTGTTGGATTTATGTCCGTCGAGGACACGTGGCGTGGGCTATGAACCCTGTGAATTGTTGTTGGTTTTTAATTGAGAAAGCAAATTTTTGGGCTGTGACCCCTGTTGGTTTTTGGAAAGAGTATGATTCGATAATCCTAGGCGGTTTCTGTTAAAAACTCCCGAGGACATTTTGAAACATTTTATAAATTGTTCTCTTAATTTGTGATCTATCGAATTTGGAAAGTTTTGCTCAAACTCTTTACCTCAGGAGGTATTTTTCGTTATGTTTGAATCTTTGAGGATTCCTGATTATTATTTTTGGAATATGATTTGTATGACTCGTATTTGCACTTTGTACTTGCAATAGCAAAATAATAGAATTTTGCTAACCCGAGAAATTGGGGGTGGATGTCTCTATTGCATTCAGGTACGTGCAAGGTCTTGGGGAGCATAACACAGGGTTGGCACGAAGGATGATGAACGATGATCGATACTAATCACATGAGGACCCGTACGATGTTGTATTGATTTAGTTGTAGTTATTTCCGCTGTAGTATTTTCCTCGTTGTACGAGAGCGTGTTGTATTTTGACCTCGACGTAGGTATGTATTGAGATTGAGTTGTATGTATTAATTGAAAGACCTAATCGGTCTACTGGGTCGTCATTTAGCCTTGAAGGCGATATTTTGATAGTTGATTTTAGTTACCAGCTTGGTAGATCCTTGAGGAAAGGGTTTACGGCGTGTAATATTTCTGAGTGGATTGGGAGTGTTACACCACCAAACCTCTTTTCGAGCAGTCTCCTCGACTTTTCTAGAAGCATCAACCTCATGAGCATCCTTTCGAGCAGCCTCCTCTTTTTGGCAAACAACAAAATCAATTATATATTGTTGCGTGGTTTTAGCAAAAGAGACAACACTGATGCATTTTGAAGTTGTCTGTTGTTTTAAAATGTTTCAAACCCTACGAACTAAAAGATATGCATAGAAATTATCACTAAAGTTTGGGAGTCCAAGGAGCTTTAGATCAAACCAAGCTAAGACATTGATTTTAGGGATGGGATCCCCTGCAGTGCACAACACCATGCTGTGCACTGCTGTGCATTGGATGAGACACGTACACACACACACACACCCGTGCGGGTGTGTGTGATCTGATGGCTGGCAATGCACAGCCCTCTGCAGCCACTGCAGAGGATCCCACCTCTTGATTTTATGTTCGAATTTGTTTAAACTTTTTTGTTTGTTGTTCAGTTAATTTTTTATAATAATTCAGTATACTAAATGACATATTCGTGTTATGAATAAAATGTGAAATGCTCATGTGAAATGAAGAAAGCCTTCATCTAAATGTGAAAAATGAGAAATTATCAAGTCTTCATTTTTTAGCTACATTCATAGCCATATATTGATGACTTTGAAGGTTGACAATTTTGTCATTTCATACCCCAAAGTTTACTATAAATAGATGTATTTTGGGAGATGGAATACACACCAATTCTAAGCATTCTTGAGCTATAGAATTCTCCCTCATTTTCTCTCCTCTTTTAATATAGAAAACCCTTGGTAGTTTTTGCTACAAAGTTTAAGGGTTATAATCATTGTAAATATCCTCCAAATATATTGGTGAAGTTTCGGATCCCTCCGACCATGGACGTAGATTATTTGATCAAACCACGTAAATTCTTGTGTGATTTATTTATTCTTATTTTCATAACACGATATCAGCACGAGTTATTGCTCGAAAAAAAGGTTAGTATTATTCGAGTTTGAATTTATTTATACTAACTCGTTTTCCTTGTAGAGAAAATAGCCGGAATTGAAAACAAAAAATTCCAGATCCCCGATGTCACTGGAAATAACTATCTATCATGGTGCCTTGATGTTAAATTGCACCTCCAAGATATGGGACTGTCTACTACCTTGGAATCTGTGGAACTTGCTAATGCCGATATTAAAAATGAGGCAAATGCAATGATATTCATGCGCCATCATTTATCCGAGAATCTGAAGAATGAATATATACAAATTGAAAGGCCTTCTGAGCTCTGGAAGAAGCTCAAAGACAGATTTGATCACACCAGAACTGTAATATTGCCACAGGCTCAATATGAATGGCAACTACTAAGATTGCAAGATTTTAAATCTGTTGCTGATTATAATTCAGCCTTATTCAAAATTGAGTCTCGACTGGCCTTGTGCGGTACACAGCTATCTGAGACTGATAAGCTGGAAAAAACATTCACCACGATGCATTCCTCAAATATGGTGCTTCAACAACAATACAGGCAACGACAATTTCAAACATATTCTGAGCTAATTTCAGCTCTTCTCACGGCTGAGAAGACAAATGAGTTATTATTAAAAAATCATGAACTACGACCCTCTGGGTCCCGTGTCGAACCTGAAGCACATACCAGCTCTGGTAGAGCTGCCGGCCGGTTCAAGAGCCGTGAAAATAAACCCGGGCGTGGAACCCGAAAAAGTGGTGGACGTGGTGGCTACCGTCAAAATAATTACAGAAATGACCGCGGCGGACGTAACTATAATCATCGTGATAATTATCATTATTCCCATCAAAATAAATATTCTGACAGACCAAGGCAGTCAATTCATGGGCATCGTGATAAGGGAAAAATGTCTATGGAAAATTCTGGTGATGATCCATGTCGTAGATGTGGTATAACTGGACATTGGGCTAAATATTGTCGTACTTCCCAACACCGTGTGGATTCATATCAGGCATCAATAAAAAATAAAGGCAAAGATGCCCAGGCTCATACCACCGAAACATTCGAGACATCCAAAGCTATTGAGGCCAACACATCTGGGAACATATTTGATGAAAATCCTGACCAGGACTGGAAATCACTTGAGCTAGCATAATTCCTTGAAGATCCTGGTTCAATGGGACATGACGATGAATGGCTGAAATAAAATATTTATGCAATTATATGTCGTATATTTACTTTCTGGCTTGTAATATCCCAGTTGTTTTTGTGTGTATTTCTTTATGTATAATATAAACATCAATAAAATCATCTATGTTTTTATATTAAAATTCTCTCACTTCCAACGGCTATAAACGGCTAGTAATAGTGATTTTTGATTCTATAAATATGCACACATTTTATTCAACAACTCACTCATATCCTCTACCCTCTTATAGAAATTCTTAAGCATCTTCATCCGACTTTCTTCGAAAATGATTAACGGATCTCTCGTCTTTATTTTCACAATGATCAGCATGATCATAATACTGATGTTTAGCAAAGACTTCCCTCCGGAATTATTCTGGATTGGTGTTTCATTTATCATTTATATTGTTGGCCTTGTATCGGCACTAATGATACATACAAGAATGTATTATTGAAAAAAAAATATGTATGTTTACATTTCCATTATCAATAAAAAAATAATTCATGTCTTAAATATTTATCATATGATGATTTGATTGAACAGGAATACAAATGGACAGTATCGAACAGATACACAATTGTCTTGTTGATAGTGCAACAACGCACTCAATATTTACAAATAAAGCATATTTCTCGAGCATGAAATTATGCAAGACACACGTTACAACTATATCTGGTCCCGTAGAGATTATTGATGGCTCCGGGAATGCAACTGTGATGTTACCTAATGGAACAATTTTACACATTGAAAATGCGTTATTATCTGGTAGATCAAAACGAAATCTACTGAGTTTTAAGGATGTACGCCCAAATGGCTATCACTTGGAAACAGTGATTGAGAATAATAAAGAATTCTATGTATCACATCCTATAAAATGGAAACTCGACTTATCCACGAGAAAATTGAAGCAACAACTTCTGGACTGTATTGTGTCCCTATTCGAGCTTTTGAAACTTACGCTACCATGGCTTGGAAGCTGGTGAATCCTGATATATTTGGGTTATGGCATGATCGCCTTGGGCACCCAGGAACTTCTATGTTACGTAGGATTATTGAAAATACTCATGGACATCCATTAAAGGGCACAAAAATGCTAATGTCCAAAGATTATTTCTGTGAATCATGCTCACGTGGAAAACTTATTACTAAACCTTCTATGGAAAAAGTTGGTTATGAATCACCATCATTTTTACAACGCATTCATGGTGATATTTGTGGACCAATACATCCAGCAAATGGACTATTCCGATATTTTATGGTCTTAATAGATGCATCATCCAGATGGTCCCACATATGTTTATTATCTACCAGAAATGTTGCTTTTGCACGACTCTTGTCCCAAATTATTAAACTTCGAGCATATTTTCCTGAATATCCTATAAAAATATAAGAATGGATAATGCCGGAGAATTCACATCAAGGACTTTTGATGATTATTGTGAAGCACTGTGAATTAATGTTGAGCACCCAGTGGCACATGTCCACACTCAATGGATTGGCGGAATCCATGATTAAACGAGTCCAAATCATTGCTCGTACATTATTAATGAGATCAAAGCTCACTAGTGCAGTGTGGGGTCATGCAGTATTACATGCATCAACACTCATCAGATTACGCCCCAGTGCTTATCATATGCACTCCCCAATGCAATTAACTCTAGGCTTTGAGCCGAATATTTTGCACTTACGCACATTCGGATGTGTTGTTCATGTGCCAATTCCACCTCCTCAAATGACAAAAATGGGTCCTCAACGCCGGCTTGGCATATACGTTGGATTTGATTCCCCGTCAATAATTCGGTATTTAGAACCAACAACGGGTGATTTATTTACAGCTCGATTTGCCGATTGTCATTTTGATGAGATGGTGTTTCCATCAATTGGCAGGGATAAGACTGTTCTTAACAAAGATGAACAAAAACCAGTTGAGGATATCTCCTGGAATGTACAAAGCTTATCCCACCTAGATCCACGTACTACAGAATGTGAAAATGAGGTGAAGAGAATCATCCATTTACAAAATATTGCTAATAGACTTCATGACGCATTTAACGATGCAAGTAAAGTGACAAAGTCTTATATTCCAGCTGCGAATGCTCCAGATAGGATCGTTGTTCCTCATCAAAATACGAAATGGATGATGATGCCCCACGACAAAAGCGTGGTAGACCTGTTGGTTCGAAAGACACTATTCCTCGAAAAAGAAAGGGGAGAAGTAATGGGATCACAATGTTGACTCAAAATGTATTTTGATGATTATTATATTCAAAACATTTAATTGAATCAATCTCGGCTCGATAATATTTTGAAGAAGCAAAATATAGCTAACGCACGCTACGTATCATATCGTAGCGCACGCTATCGAGACACTCATATACAGACCAGTCAAGTCAGCTGCAGCCTACTCAAGTCGCCTGTTCGATAGCGCACGCAAGCTATTCAATGATAGCGCACGCTAATAACCTACAGTTAGCGCACGCTATACAACAAATATAACGCACGCTATCGCAAGTCTGCAGAGGTCAGTGAAGTCTGGAAGGAAATCAGAAATTGGACGTTGCGCATGCTATACATATCATATTACGTACGCTACAGCATGGACATAGCGCACGTTACATATCATCTCTAGCGCACGCTACCAATATTATGGTTAGTAGTCCAAGAGCTCTTTGGACTCATTTAAATCAAGGCTTTTACGTCGCTACACAAGGTAACGACGTTAATGAAATAACTCAAGAGCGCACGCTAAAGGAAAAGTATTAGCGCACGCTAAATGGAATCTGACTTACCGTTTGAATTTCAACCGTTGGAAGCAAGAGTCACGCATCCGGAAAATCTGGAAAAATTGGATTTAATTAATGCTAGCGCACGCTATGCATACTTGCTAGCGCACGCTAATCATAAATTTAGCCGTTGGAAAAAGAGTCGTTGGAGAGAAAATCGGATATTGTCAAAGTCAAGATCGAAGACTAGTTGACCAAGACGTTAGCGCACGCTACCATGTCATTACTAGCGCACGCTAGTCATAATATTTTACCGTTACAACAATCTGTGTGACTGTTCAGAGATTTCAAGTCAAAATTCGTTAGCGCACGCTACAAGGCACTATTAGCGCACGCTAACAGCATGTTTTTCAGAATTTGAAGGCTGTCTCACACCTATAAATACCCGAAGGACTTGGGTATCAAACACACAACTTCAAGCATTCAAGCATACAAGCATACAAGCAATCAAAGCATTCTTGAGCTCAGATTTATATATTTTACTGCACTACAAGTTGTGAGAAAAGAAAGATACAAGAGCGATTTTAATTGTAATATCCATTATTCTTTGTATTCTTTCATTTGGTTGTAAGTGTTGCATCACTTACACTTGAGCGAAAAAGAAACGAATCAAGAGTCACTAATCCGGTGTTATTAGGATCTTTGATCCGGCATTGTTAGGATTATACTCCCATATTCGTATAGTTAGGATTATCTAGTTCCTATAGAACACTAGATAAACAATCATCTATATTGAGGGAAAGGTTGAGCTTGGACCGATAGAAGACAAGCGGATTATGTGATTTGCAAACTCGGACCGATAGAAGACGAGTTAAGGTTGTGGTTTTTCTTAAGCCAATAGAAAAAGAAAGTCGGAGAGAGGACGTAGGCAAGTTGCCGAACCTCTATAAATTCTTGAGTCTTTAAATTCCGCACTATTTTCTTTTTATTTGCAAGAAATTTCGGTATTCCGCATCACCACTATTCAACCCCTCTTCTAGTGGTGAATTTATCTCTTCAGTTGGTATCGGAGCGGGTCTCTTTTTAAAGGTTTAACCACCTAAGAGAAAAAGATCCGCAAATGGCATTTCTTGGCCAAATTGAAGGAAATGCTCTCAACCGTCCTCCCTTCTTCGACGGTTCCAATTTCATGACGTGGAAAAAGAAGATGGCGATCTTCGTTCAAGCCTACGATATTGAAATCTGGAAAGTTATTGCTCTCGGTCCTAAACTTGCTAAGAAAGAAGATGGATCGTTGAAAAAGATCGAAGAATTCAACGATGAGGATTGGAGAAACACGCATGTCAACTCCCGAGCTACTCAGCTCCTCTATTGCGCTCTCAATCCCAAAGAACTTAATAGGATATCGTCCTATGAAAGTGCAAAAGAAATTTGGGAAATTCTCGAAGTCACTCACGAGGGAACCACCCAAGTCAAGGAGACCAAAATAAATATGTTACTCCATGACTACGAATTATTTTCCATGAAAGACGAGGAAACGATCACAAATATGTTGGATCGATTTTCGGCTATAACAAACGGTCTTGCATCTTTCGGAAAGCCTATATCGAGCAGCGACAAAGCTAAGAAAATTATTCGATAGTTGCCACTAGAATGGGATGCCAAGGTCAACGCGATAATGTAATCAAAGTATCTCAACAAGCTCGAATTTAGTGCCCTCATCGGGTCACTCATCAACTATGAGATCGTTCTCAAGTCTAGAGGCACAAAACCAAAGCCTCGGGAAAGAGTAGTCGCATTCAATGTTGATAGCGACGTTGAGGAAGATGTTGCCGAAGATGAAGACGACGAGGAACTCGCTCTTTATGCCAAAAACTTTAGAAGGTACAAAAACATAATTCAAAAGAGGCGAAGCTTTCTTGGTCGGGATGGCAAACCGGAGCAAAAGAAGAGTGGCTACACTCCTATCAAGAAGTTCGACAATAATTGTCGGAAATGTTGTCAAGCCGGTCATTATGCCAAAGAATGCCGAGGATCCTCTTCAAAACCGCAAATGGAAAGATTCAAAAAGAAGGAGGTTCTAATCGCTTCTTGGAGTGATGACGAGGAGGAGATCGAAAGATCTCTAGACGCAAATCTTGCATTCATGGCCCTCGACTCCGAAAGCAATATCGAGGTAAGCTCTAAACTCAATGATGACGAATATGACTCTTTTGATTTTTGTGATTCACAAGAAGTTCATCAAGATGATGAGTTGTTGAGTGCGTTTGAATCGTTAAATACGGAGTATGACGAGATGGTCAAGTTAAATATATCTTTAAAGAGAAAAATAAAATCTCTAGAACTCGAAAACTCCTCGCTTCAAAACAAGGGCAAAACTATTGAGACCGACCATACTTCATGTCTTGAAAAAGAAAATGTTTTGAAAATTGAGTTAACAAAAACTCAAAAGGAGCTAAAATATATTTTGAACAAATTTACTCTCGGAAACGAGAAATTCGAAAGGCTCCTATCTATTCAAAAATTGCCCTTGCTCAAACACGGTCTTGGTTTCGACCCTTTTAAACGGGAACAATCCCTTATCAACCTTGACAAAATAAAGAAAACCGAAACCGAGAACTCAAAAGATCCGCTCAAACGAGTTCACAATGTTAATATTCATTCAAAGTTAAGAACTATCAAAGTTAAGCAAATATGGGTTCCGAAAGGGACGATTGTTCGAATGCTATAAGCATAGTTAACTTTGAGGACCTAAACCGGCTTGGGTACCAAACAACCGAGAAATTCTACTTTTGTAGGTACCAAAGACCAAGGAAAAACAAGTGGTACATTGATAGCGGATGCTCAAGGCACATGTGCGGCTCCGAGGACTTATTTGAAGACCTCGAATATCAAGATCAAGGACATGTGACCTTTGGAGACAATCAAAAGGGAAAAATCAAAGGAATCGCAAAGTCGGTAAGGAACCTTCTCCTTCTATCAACAAAGTACTATTTGTTGAAGGTTTGCATCATAATCTCCTTAGCGTTTCGCAACTTTGTGATGAAGGTTTTAAAATTCTATTTGAGCAAACGCATTGCACGGCATTTAGAAATAATAAAATTGCATTCATTGGTTTGAGATGTGGAAACATCTATATTGTCGATCTTAATGATAAGAGTTCTTTCAATGAAAAATGCCTTATTACCTTGGATGACAATGCATATTTATGGCATCGTAAATTGGGGCATACTTCTCTACCTATTATTTCTATTTTATCTAGACACGACCTTGTTCGTGGATTGCCCAAACTCAAATTCGATAGAAAACATTTGTGTGAATCATGCATTAAAGGGAAACATACTCGAGAATCGTTTAAACCAAAATTCGAGGTCTCCACTAGTCGAGTTCTTGAACTCGTGCATATGGATTTGATTGGACCATCTAGACATGTTAGTTTAAATGGTAAACTTTATACTTTGGTTATTGTTGATGATTTCTCTCGATTTACTTGGGTTAGATTTTTAGCTCATAAAGATGATGCATTTTCCGAGTTTTCTAAATGGTGTCGTTTGGTATCAAATGAGAAAAACCTCTCCATAATCTCTATTCGCACCGACCACGGAGGTGAATTTGATTGCACCCCGTTTGAACTTTTATGTGATAAATACGGTATTAATCACAATTTTTCGGCTCCTAGAACGCCTCAACAAAATGGAGTTGTTGAAAGGAAAAACCGATCTTTGGAAGAAATGTCGAGGACAATGCTAAATGAATACTCTCTTCCACGATATTTTTGGGCCGAAGCAATTTTTACGGCATGTTATGTGATTAACCGAGTTCACATTCGTAGAACTCATCTTAAAACTCCGTATGAATTATGGAAGGGCAAATAGCCCAATATTGCTTACTTTCATCCTTTTGGTTGCAATGTATTTATTTTGAACAATGGCAAGGATAACTTGGGCAAGTTTGATGCCAAATCCGACTCCGGAATTTTTCTTGGCTATTGTACTAATAGCAAAGCATATCGTGTGTATAATATTAGAACGAATAAAGTTGAAGAATCCATACATGTTAAATTCAATGATATGATCTCACCCCCGAGAAAGGTAGAATATTTTGATGATGCAAGTATCTTTCCGGATCCCTCTCCCGAAGTGAAGAAAATTTCGGAAATCGAAACGAACACAATCGTTGATTTACCGAAAGATTGGAGGCACATCAAAGACCATCCGAAGGATCTCGTGATCGGAAACATTGAAGACGGTGTTCAAACCCGAAGGAGGACCACCGAATTTATGGCTCATTGTGCTTTTGTATCCGAAATAGTTCCCAAAAATATATCCGAAGCTCTCGATGATGAAAGTTGGGTGATGGCAATGCAAGAGGAGCTTGTGCAATTCAAGCACAATAATGTATGGAATTTAGTTCCCGCGCCTAAAGATAAAACAATTATCGGAACTAAATGGGTGCATAAAATCAAGAGTGACGAAGACGGCTATCCTATTCGAAATAAATCTCGTTTGGTCGCCCAAGGATATAATCAAGAAGAAGGTCTTGATTTCGAAGAAATTTTTGCTCCCGTGGCTCGACTCGAAGCCATTCGATTGCTTTGTGCATTTGCCGCCCATAAGAAGATTAAACTATTTCAAATGGATGTCAAAAGTGCATTCTTGAATGGTTTCATTCAAGAAGAAGTCTACGTCAAGCAACCTCCCGGTTTTGAAGACCATCATTTTCCGGATCATGTCTACAAGCTCAACAAGGCAGTTTACGGGTTGAAGCAAGCACCCCGAGCATGGTATGATCGTTTAAGTCAATTTTTAATAGCTAATGACTATAAAAGAGGCAAAGTCGATAATACCTTGTTTGTTAAAATACTAAATGATGATATACTTGTTTGCCAAATTTACGTTGATGACATTGTTTTTGGAGCTACTAATGAATCCTTGTGCAAAGATTTTTCTAATCTTATGAAAGGAGAATTCGAAATGAGTATGATGGGAGAATTAACGTTCTTCCTCGGGCTTCAAATCAAACAATGCGAAGATGGAATTTTTATTCATCAAACGAAGTACTCAAACGATCTTCTCAAGAAATTCAATATGGAAAATAGCAAGGTGATATCTACACCAATGTCGTCATCATTAAAGCTTGAGAAAGATGAAAATGGCAAATCCGTAGATCAAAAATTATATCGAGGTATGATCGGATCTTTGCTATATTTGACTGCATCTATGCCAGATATAATATTTGCTACGTGTCTATGTGCTCGATTCCAAGCTAATCCCAAGGAATCACATTTAATTGCTTGTAAACGCATTTTTCGCTATTTGAAAGGAACTATTGGACTAGGTCTATGGTATCCTTCTTGCTTGGACTTTAATTTAATTGCCTATAGTGACGCCGATTTCGGTGGATGCAAAATTGACAAAAAGAGTACTAGTGGTACATGTCATTTTGTTGGATCTTGTTTAATATCTTGGGGAAGTAAAAAGCAAACCAGCGTAGCATTATCTACAGCTGAGGCCGAATATGTCGCTGCAGGGAGCGCCTGTGCTCAAGTGCTATGGATTAAAAATCAACTACGCGACTACGGCATTCATTTTGAAAATACCCCTATCTTATGTGATAACACTAGTGCTATTAATTTGAGCAAAAATCCTGCTTTTGCACAAATAACCAAGCATATAGATATTAGACATCATTTTTACGTGATCATGTTCAAAAGAAAGACATCTGTTTAATTTTTGTCGGGACGAAGGATCAACTTGCGACATCTTTACAAAACCTCTTCCCGAAGAATCTTTTAATTCCATTCGTTTACAACTTGGCATGGGACATGTAGACAACTTTTGAAATAAGCTTACTACTCAAAACATCAAAATCCTTGATTCAGATCACTCGCTAGCGCGCTAGCTTCATATTCATAACGCGCTAAAATCGCATTCGATAACGACGCTAAACTCTACCTTCTAGCGTACGCTAATTAAAGTTTTTCGAATTCCACCGAGTACCGGTAAGTCTCTTTTTTCAGCCTAACGTACGCTAACCTTCTAAAACCTAGCGTACGCTAATTTAAACTTCGCTGACTATATATATGCCGTACAACCCTAAAACACAACACACTCTCTAACGCACGCAATCGACTTCCCTCTTGCAAAAACCCTAGCCGCAAATCGATCCCTCCAACTTCAATCCCTTCTCCGATCATGTCGAACAAGAATCGCACTGCCATGGGAAAGCAATATAACAACCTTAAACGACCTCTCAATGCCCAATTTGATGCGGATCGGTTCATCTCCGCCACTGCCTCGAGAGTGTTCTTTGACATACTCCCTCAAGAACACATCACCGATTGCTACTTCTTCAATCTCTTAAGTCTCGAACGGGTAAACGTTAATATCTCCAATTTCTTCTCCTCACTCGGTATTTCTCGTTTTGTCGAGTGCAAAAATCCTATCTTCCCTGAACTCGTCCGAGTGTTTTATGCTAATCTTCATGTGGCCGAAAATGAAGGGTGTTCAGCCCTTGTGTTAGGAAGTCTTGTCGGAGGTACTCGGGTTAAAGTCTCTTCCGACGTTTTGTATCAAATTTTTGGTTTACCCAGGGATGGTTTTATTTGCACTGGAAAATCCCTGGCCGATGATAATGAAATTGGTGAAATTGATGTGAAAGAGTTTCTGAGCTCGAAGGCCGTTATCGACATAACGGACGATTTTTTTGAAAACAACGACTTTGGAATCAATATTCGCCTGCTTTTTGTAGCCCTCACGAAATGCCTTATGCCAAAGGTTAATTCGCAGCACAAGCTAGTGGGCGTGGACAAGCAAGTGGTGTACCGCGTTCTCAACGACGATAAAGTAAATTTCTCCGACATCATCATCAGTTGGATGAAGGTGAAGGGAGATTTGTTTCGGTCGAAAAACTACGCCACTCGTTCTCGCAAGGCTGGGATGCCTTATGGCTCAATCCTGTCGGCCATTTTTAGTTTTCATCAAGTCGACTTGTCGAAGGACAAGGCAGTCCCCGTCTCCCTCGGACATGAGATCTCGGACGCTTCACTCAAAGCTATGCACTACGTCCGGACGATCAACAGAGGCTGGATTCTCTTTCCGTACCTACGCGATGATGACCAAGTAGAGAAAGGGTCACGGATACCCACTGCAGAAGAAAAGATCACTCGTCGGGGACCTCACACCCTTCGAGAAATGCAGACTGGGGAATTCGTAAGGAAACCTACATCGAAAGGAAAACGCCCGATGAGAAATGTGGTGACGGAGGAAGAGGAGAGTGATCTCTGTGCTCGGATGCGGGGCATCGAGACTTCACACGCTGAGATACGAGAGGATTTTCGGGCTCTGCGTTCGGAAGTCCGGGAAGTGCGTTCAGAAGTCCGGGAAGTTCGTGGGCTGTTATCCGAGTTCATTCGCTTCACACACCCCTCGTTCCCTTTCCCTTCGTCCTCCTCCGATCCTTAGATTTGATGATCTTTGATGTTTGATGTAGAAACTTGTTGTTCGAATAATCTATATGTCGTTTGTCATGAAAACTCGTTGTATTTCCTGCATTTTATCTTAATGAAATTCGCATTTCTTAATTTGGCATTTGTTTACAAGTATTGTTACTGTTGTTTACTATTGATTGCACCTTGAATAATGGCAAATTTCGTTAATATTTAATAACGCAACAATTCAGGGGGAGTTCCTTTTTGTTTATGTCAAAAAGGGGGAGAATACTCCAAAAACGAAAATCTACTAATATATCGAACAAGTTTATCTTGATTCGAATCATTTCAAAATGTTTTTGCAGGTACTAATTAAATGTTTTGACATCATCAAAAAGGGGGAGATTGTTGACTCAAAATGTATTTTGATGATTATTATATTCAAAACATTTAATTGAATCAATCTCGGCTCGATAATATTTTGAAGAAGCAAAATATAGCTAACGCACGCTACGTATCATATCGTAGCGCACGCTATCGAGACACTCATATACAGACCAGTCAAGTCAGCTGCAGCCTACTCAAGTCGCCTGTTCGATAGCGCACGCAAGCTATTCAATGATAGCGCACGCTAATAACCTACAGTTAGCGCACGCTATACAACAAATATAACGCACGCTATCGCAAGTCTCCAGAGGTCAGTGAAGTCTGGAAGGAAATCAGAAACTGGACGTTGCGCACGCTATACATATCATATTACGTACGCTACAGCATGGACATAGCGCACGTTACATATCATCTCTAGCGCACGCTACCAATATTATGGTTAGTAGTCCAGTAGCTACTGGACTCATTTAAATCAAGGCTTTACGTACGCTACACAAGGTAACGACGTTAATGAAATAACTCAAGAGCGCACGCTAAAGGAAAAGTATTAGCGCACGCTAAATGGAATCTGCGACTACCGTTTGAATTTCAACCGTTGGAAGCAAGAGTCAATGCAGATCCGGAAAATCTGGAAAAATTGGATTTAATTAATGCTAGCGCACGCTATGCATACTTGCTAGCGCACGCTAATCATAAATTTAGCCGTTGGAAAAAGAGTCGTTGGAGAGAAAATCGGATATTGTCAAAGTCAAGATCGAAGACTAGTTGACCAAGACGTTAGCGCACGCTACCATGTCATTACTAGCGCACGCTAGTCATAATATTTTACCGTTACAACACCGTGTGACCGTTCGGAGATTTCAAGTCAAAATTCGTTAGCGCACGCTACAAGGCACTATTAGCGCACGCTAACAGCATGTTTTTCAGAATTTGAAGGCTGTCTCACACCTATAAATACCCGAAGGACTTGGGTATCAAACACACAACTTCAAGCATTCAAGCATACAAGCATACAAGCAATCAAAGCATTCTTGAGCTCAGATTTATATATTTTACTGCACTACAAGTTGTGAGAAAAGAAAGATACAAGAGCGATTTCAATTGTAATATCCATTATTCTTTGTATTCTTTCATTTGGTTGTAAGTGTTGCATCACTTACACTTGAGCGAAAAAGAAACGAATCAAGAGTCACTAATCCGGTGTTATTAGGATCTTTGATCCGGCATTGTTAGGATTATACTCCCATATTCGTATAGTTAGGATTATCTAGTTCCTATAGAATACTAGATAAACAATCATCTATATTGAGGGAAAGGTTGAGCTTGGACCGATAGAAGACAAGCGGATTGTAACGGTTGCAAACTCGGACCGATAGAAGACGAGTTAAGGTTGTGGTTTTTCTTAAGCCAATAGAAAAAGAAGTCGGAGAGAGGATGTAGGCAAGTTGCCGAACCTCTATAAATTCTTGAGTCTTTAAATTCCGCACTATTTTCTTTTTATTTGCAAGAAATTTCGGTATTCCGCATCACCACTATTCAACCCCCCTTCTAGTGGTGAATTTATCTCTTCACACAAACCAAGATCATCCTAGTGAGCATGCTGCAGATGAATCTGTAGAGCATAATACTGTAAATAATGAAGGGATCATGGTTTCTGAAAACACCGAGAATGCCATAAATCATTACAATGAGATATGGGATCGGAAAAACATGATAATCGATAATTTATTTGCTTTCTCGGTTGCACAAGAAATTATGAACGATGATTACGATAATGAACCACATTCAATAATTGAATGCCGTAAAAGGTCGGATTGGCCTAAATGGGAGGAAGCAATAGAGTCTGAATTAGCTTTCCTAGAAAAACGGATGGTATTTGGGCAAATTACTCGAACACCGAATAATATAAAACCAATTGGTTACAAATGAGTGTTTGTTCGAAAAAGAAATGAAAAAAATGAGATTGCGAGATATAAATCCCGACTCGTAGCCCAAGGATTCTCCCAACGGCCTGGGATTGACTATGACGAAACATATTCACCAGTGATGGATATAATCACTTTCCGTTTTCTTATTAGTATGGCTGTCCATGAGTGTTTGGACATGCGACTAATGGATGTAGTCACGTCATATCTATATGGTTCATTAGATTCTGATATCTATATGAAAATTCCTGATGGATATAAAATGCCAAAATCTGCTACTCCTCGTGAGCTATACTCGATCAAACTACAGAAATCACTGTATGGATTAAAGCAATCCGGCCGCATATGGTATCATAGATTGAATGAATACCTTTCTAAGGAAGGTTATAAAAATGATCTTAAATGCCCATGTGTTTTTATTAAAAGATCCAATACTGGATTTGCTATAATTGCAGTCTATGTGGATGACATGAATTTAATCGGAACTCCTAAAGAGTTATCCGATGCTGCTGAATATCTGAAGAAAGAATTTGAGGTTAAAGACCTTGGAATAACAAAACTCTGTCTTGGCCTTGAGCTCGAGCATAAAGATAATGGAATACTTGTCCACCAATATGCTTATACCAAGAGATTGCTCAAACGATTTAATATGGACAAGGCTCATCCTCTGAGTACTCCTATGGTCGTACGGAATTTAGATCCTAAGAAAGATCCTTTCCGACCTAAGGAACGAAATGAGGAAATTTTGGGTCCTGAAGTGCCTTATCTCAATGCTATTGGAGCACTGATGTATTTAGCACAATGCACCAGACCCGATATTTCTTTTGCAGTAAATTTACTTGCAGGATACAGTTCTGAACCAACTCGAAGACATTGGAATGGTATCAAACACATTTTTCGTTATCAGTGGTACCATTGACCTGGGTTTATCCTATTCAAATGAGGCTACTAACTCTGGATTAGTCGGTTATGCTGATGCGGGATACAAATCCGATCCACATAAGGCTCGATCACAGACCGGTTATTTATTCTGCTATAATGGTACGGCTATATCATGGAGATCGACCAAACAAACATTAGTAGCTACATCTTCCAATCATTCTGAGATAATTGCTCTCTATGAAGCTGGTAGAGAAAGTGTTTGGCTAAGATCAGTTATAGCTCATATACTAAATGAATGTCGATTGAAGCTTGTGACAGACACTCCCACAATCATTTATGAAGACAATGCAGCATGCATAGCACAAGTCAAGGATGAATATATAAAAGGTGATCGGACCAAGCATATTTCACCGAAATTTTTCTACACACATGAACTACAGAAGAACGGAGAAATAAATGTTCAACAAATTCGCTCCTGTCATATCTCGCTGATTTATTTACAAAATCATTGCCGACATCTACATTCGAGAAGATGGTATACGGTATAGGCATGAGAAGAGCTAATTTTAACCAAGATTGATAAATCAGTTTGACGGCATATATTTCAGGGGGAGCAAATCAATATGTGCGCTGTACTCTTTTTCCCTTATGACTGATTTTTATCCCATTGGGTTTTTCCAGCTTAAGGTTTTTAACGAGGCAGCTTATGCACAAGGATTGGATCTAAGTTGTGTATTCTATTGAAATGAGCATTCCAAGGGGGAGTGTTATGAATAAAATGTGAAATGCTCATGTGAAAGGAAGAAAGCCTTCATCTAAATGTGAAAATGAGAAATTATCAAGTCTTCATTTTTTAGCTACATTCATAGCCATATATTGATGACTTTGAAGGTTGACAATTTTGTCATTTCATACCCCAAAGTTTACTATAAATAGATGTGTTTTGGGAGATGGAATACACACCAATTCTAAGCATTCTTGAGCTATAGAATTCTCCCTCATTTTCTCTCCTCTTTTAATATAGAAAACCCTTGGTAGTTTTTGCTACAAAGTTTAAGGGTTATAATCATTGTAAATATCCTCCAAATATATTAGTGAAGTTTCGGATCCCTCCGACCGTGGACGTAGATCATTTGATCGAACCACATAAATTCTTGTGTGGTTTATTTATTCTTGTTTTCATAACAATTCGTAGATTTTATAATTTTTAATATGTTAATTTGTTATTTTATTTGTCAATCTTATCAAAATATTTATTTATTCTTTAAATATTTTTAAAATATCTTGAAATACTTATTTATAATTTTAGAATTTCTCAAATCAACACACACAGAAATATATATATATATATATATATATATATATATATATATAAAAGTGTGTGTGTGTGTGAGTGTGTGAGATGTGGGATGTGGTAAACGTAGATATTATTTTATACAATTATAAAAAAAAAATTACATATAAAAGTCAATGTAATAACTATAATGATCATTCAAAGAAACGGATTTTTTTAGATTTATTAATAAATTATAGTAAGTCAGTTGTATGTATATATATATATATATATATATATATATATATATATATATATATATATATATATATAGGGGTGGGTTATGGTGAGAAACACCCTTAGTGTAGGAATATAGGAAAAGATACGTCCGTCTAGCACATCTTTCATATGTGTGTAGTACAATCAAAATTATTATGCTGCACAGATTTTAAATACATGTGAGTTTAGCACATATTTCATTATTTCGTAGCACAGATTTTAAATAGATTAAGTCTAACACATCTTCCATCGCATCGTAGCACAAACAGCACAAACATGTAGCACAACCTCACTTAATTTACATATTTCAGTTCGCGTAGCACACACAGCACAAACACGTAGCACAATTGGGTATAAATCTCAATCATTGGTGTAACTCAATCGAAGGCCCAAATTCATTTCCATTTCCTAGGAAATTTACCTTTCCTACCTGAAACAATTCCTATATATATATGGATTGGTTCAAGTAGGAAAGGTGAATTTCGTAGGAAATGGGAATGACTTTGGACTTTGATTGAGTTAGATCAATGGTTGAGATTTATACTTAGTTGTGCGAACTGAAATATGTAAATTAAGGTTGTGCTATGTGTAACACCCCCAATCCTCTCGGGAATATTACAACGCCGCAGACCCTCTGAGTGAGAATCTACCAGGCTAGATACCAAAACAAGACATCACAACAAATTGCCAACATGGCTAAATACGAATCAGTAGACCAATTTGGCCTTTCATCAATAACATACAACTAAAACTTCATATAAAATCTATATCCCGACTCTTACTCATACAAGGATCAAAATACAATGACACTCCATACGACGGGAAAACACTACAGCGGAAAAGAATAATACAATTCGACCAACAAATCCCACTACTGGCCCTCACGTGATTAGTATCATTTGCCTTCCATCATCCTTCGTACCGATCCCGTGTCATGCTCCTCAAGAACCTGCACGTACCTGAATGCAATAAAGACATCCACCCCCCGATCACTCGGGGGTTAGCAAAATTCCACTATTTTGCTAGTGCAAGTATAAAGTGCAACTACGAGCCATACATAACATATTACAAGAGTATAATAATCTGGACTAAACAATGGTAAATAACTGAGAGTTACATATAATCGATGGTGAATAAATGTAATCGTACAATTCAAGATCATTATTCCGGAGATAAATAAATCTCATTACATCTCATTCAATTTCATGCGTGATTAACCAAAATATTCGTGGAACCGCTCCAAAGGCAACGGAACCCTCTGAGGACTCGTCAGTCCGTCCCAGAGTGAATATATATATAAATATATAATCACAAATCAAAATATTCGTGGAACCGCACCAAAGGCAACAGACCCTATGAGGACTCGTCAGTCCGTCCCAGAGTGAATATATATAATCAATCGAATTCAAGACTAGTATTCCGGAATAACTAAGTCTCTTTGTACGTCACATTTCCTTTATATGCGTGATTAACCATGGAACCGCACCAGAGGCAACGGAACCCTCTGAGACCCCGTCGGACCCTCCCAGAGTGGTTAACCCAAAATATATTCGTGGAACCGCACCAAAGGCAACGGAACCCTCTGAGGCCCCGTCGGACCCTCCCAGAGTGAATATATATGGATATGATCACAACCACGAGGAGATATAATCCCCAACAATACCGAAAAGTACCACCTCCTCACAAGGGAGTCAACAAGCAATACAACACACCATATGCGTGTAATACCCGAGAATTTTGTTCCGGATTCATTAAGTTTTTGGGATTTTATCGGATTGTTATTGCCCCCATCGTTGGAATTTTGTGCCATGTTTGGGTGTGCCTTGTGGGACATGTGTTTGGAGGCGTTTCGGATCACTATGTGAGTTTTTGGGTTTTTGTGGTGTAGCGCACGCTACTGCGTGGTGTTTAGCGCACGCTACCGGATGAGTAGCGCACGCTAACTGGCAGTCCAGAGGCAGTCCAGGAGCTACTGGACTGGGACTGGGGCTTCGTTAGCGCACGCTAAGGATGATAGCTAGCGCACGCTATCGACTGCATAGCGCACGCTATTTCTTCTTTCTAGCGCACGCTACCCGGCAGGTGCAGTTCTGTCCAGGGGCCACTGGACTGGTTTCGTGACCCGTTAGCGCGTGCTACGCTCATGGGTCTAGCGCACGCTAACAGTATTATTCGATAAATTCTGGGCGTTGACCTCGTTAGCGCGCGCTAATGCTGTCTGGTTAGCGCACGCTAATGACTGTCCAGTATAAATACTGGACAGCTGGCTTCACTTCGTCATTTCTCACTTTTCTTCATCCCTTCCGACGGGAGAGAGCTCCAGAGGCGATTTTGAGCGACCTTCTTCCTCAAGCTTCAACTCGGAGTGGATTTGTAGGTGTTTAACAACATCTAATCATCTACTTTGCTCAAATCAAGGTAATCTCTTCTTAGAACCCTAGTTTCTTGAATTTGGGGTTTTTCCTTGGATTTGTGATTCTTACCCGATCTCATCCGATCGGTTGTGTATTCTTGTTTGTCTTGACCGTAATCTTCAGTTTTTGTTAACCGTTCATCGATTTTTATCGCCTGGATCAATGATTCTTGATTTATTTGAGAACACTTAGATCCTTGTTGTTTTTAGGATCGTTTCGGATTTCGATTAATGTTATTGATTCGTGGTGATGTTATTTTCGTAGTATTCGCGGGATTGCCGAATCCTTGGTCGTTTTTGGAAGCTCGAGAACTATCCGGCCGTGTCCGTTCGTCGTTTCATTGCTCGTGGTATCGAGGCAAGTATCTTGCCCATACGTTTCATGTTTCGTAGGCATAATTGTTGATAAATGATTTTATACGAAATCTAAATGTTTAATGAACGTTAAAAAGGATCGGTATGTTCTCGATAAATATTGTCTTTCAACGATAATTCGTATACTTCGTGAATGGATGTGTTCTCAGATTATGTGTGTTAGTTTCGTATGTTGAAAGATGTTGTGATCACATTTAGTGAATGTATTAAACTGTAATCACTTACCGAGGGTTACGTGTTGTTATGTGTGCTTGTTCGGCGAATACGTGACGGGTGATATTGGTTGTTACTCCTTTGGAAGGAGGTTGTGATGCTTAATGTTGTTTGGCTTGATAAGTGATTGTTGTTGTGTGCTTGTTGTATGTGATGTGCCTCCGGGTAGGATTGTTGAATCTCCGAGATCCATACTTGCTAGTATGGGTCGGGCGTGACCGTAGGGCTATCCACCGGGTATGTCTTGCGGGGACTCCGAGGTTCGTGGCTTGTTAGCCCGATGCCGGGATAACTGATGGGGTTATCATCGCGTATGTCTTGCGGGGACTCCGAGGTTCGTAGCTTGTTAGTGCGATGCCGGGATAACTTATGGTTGTGGTTTGGTTATGTACGTATCTGTGCTTGTAGTCACGTGACTGCTGTTACGGTGACATGCGATTTGATATAGTTTCCATGTGGGTTATTCACTCGGGTTTGTTCTACGGGAGCATATGAGGTCTGTGGCTTGCTAGCACGGGACGCGAATAATCTATGGAAACAGATTGTTATAGTATGAGCGGGTCGTGGACCCCGTGTGTTGTTATCGTAATTTTGTTTTGGGAAAATAACTTTCGGGATCTGTCTCTAAATGTTTTCGAAAGGCCTGAGAATTCTTAAATCCCATATTCTTCAAAACTCCCGAGATAGTAAAATGTTTTTACAAGATGTATATCGGGTTTACCCGTATCTTTGGATTAACCGTTTTGATCAGTGATTTACCTCGGGAAGTATGTTTATGATTTCTTAGTCCTTGGAGTATGATATGTATGGCTTGTGCTTCTGTTTTATACTTGCACTAGCAAAATAGTAGAGTTTTGTTAACCCCCGAGTATTCGGGGGGTGGATGTCTGTATTGCGTCCAGGTACTTGCAGGTTGCTGGGGAGCGAATCACAGGTTCGATACGAAGGATGATGGAAGACGAGGATACTAATCACATGAAGACCAATTGCAGAGTATTCATTAGAGTCTTGTTGGTTAACCCCCGATGGTTTGTTCTCCCGTTTTATGGAAGTGTTATTGTATCCTAGCCCCTGCGTGGGTATGTGTTCTGGGTAAGAATCGTGTATGTAATGATGTGTGTGTTGAGATAAAGACCAAATCGGTCTAATGGTCCTTTACGTAGCCATGTCGGCATGTGAAGTGATGCATTGTATTATATTTAGCCTGGTAGATCCTCGCGGAGAGGGTCTGCGGCGCTGTAATATTCCCGAGTGGTTTGGGGGTGTTACAATGCGCACTCATCAAACGAATACACATTCGAGCATACAACCCTTAACAAGGGAGAAGGGCTTTTATAATCACATAGCACGAAGGCAATATATTCCAATACGCTACCACAATACACATACCCGTAGAACTCATCTATTTGCAAAGCACTCGGGCGTTTTGAAAGAAAGCCGTTAATGGGATTGTATCAATCCTCTTGAAAGTTCATTATGAGTACTCCAAGTAAACACACATAGTCGATTATCAATTATTACATCTACAAAACATGAAATGTATGGGCAAGATACTTGCCTCGAAATTGGCACGCAAATACTCCGACGAACACGGCTCGGTCTAAGTGCCTTGGAACCTACAACTTCCTTAAGAACAACGAAAACACGATCACAACGAGGAGCAAGACTAATAGAAACGGAAATCAAATCAAACTATCGAAGGAAAACTCATTCGAATATTTAATCGAACATTAAATGTTCACTACACCTCAAGAACACAAAAGTCATCAATCGGGTTGAATGAAACGAAGATATGGATATACAATCCATAGAACATGTTTAATAACAACATCTAGCATCAATCGATTCATCTAAACCGGATTGGATTCGGAATCAAGAACAAAACTCCCAAAAGGTCAACACTGGGGAAATCAAGAAAAATACCTCAATCCGGCGAAGAACAATGGATTAAATAATATTAAACACACATAAATCTATCCCAAGATGAATCTTGGTGATGAAGATTGCCCAAAATCGCTCCAAGAATCGCCCCACGGAGAGAAAGAAGAAAGGAGGGAAATAATGAAATCCTCTCCAAATCCCGTTGATAAAAGGACAATCTGACTTGTGTGCCGCGGCGCAGACTGAGCGTGCCACGGCCCACGGCTAAAATTCACGGTCAGGCCTCCAGGCTGTGCCGCGGCGCGAACTGAGCGTGCCACGGCCCGCGGTACAGCCGCGTCCAGCTCGAAGCTTGAAAGGGCTGTGCCTAGGCACAGAACTTGTGTGCCAAGGCGCACACTGTTTGTGCCTAAAAGTGCCAAAAAATCACGATACGTGATCGAATAACCAAACCGAAGTTCACAATACGTCTAACAACGTTAAACGGACTTACGGGAAACACGAAAAAACAGTTTCGAATGAGATTCGCAGGGATCGAACTCACGTGCGGAAAAGCCGCTAAGAAATACGGAACTCATCAAAAAGACACCGAAACAAACTTGGATGACAAAAAGTGCAGAATTAATCATTCCCAGAATGACGATACGGTCACAAGAGAGTCACTAAGATGGACTTCCGCCAAAAAATAAAATTACCAAAAATCGAAATTGCGGATATTACACTACGTGTTTGTGCTGTTTGTGCTACGATGCGATGGAAGATGTGCTAGACTTAACCTATTTAAAATCTGTACTAGGAAATAATAAAATATGTGCTAAACTCACATATTTAAATTATGTGCAGCATATTAATTCTGATTGTGCGACACACATATGAAAGATGTGCTAGATGGACCTATCTTTTCCTATATTCCCACACTAACGGGTTTCTCACCATAACCCCCCCCCCACACACACACACACACACATATATATATAAGTTTTGTACTTATATATATATATATATATATGTGTGTGTGTGTGTGTGTGTGTGTGAAAGTCTGGGGTTCCATCTCAAAACCAATTGACAATGAGAGGAGTAGCCCAGGATCTCTATATATTGATTGCAAGGCTTGTATTTTCCCAATGTGAGATTAATGCTTCAACATGCCCCACATGCGTAGCCGGAGTCGAGGCTTACAGCGTGGATTTTTAATTCGGGTGGCACGGAGCTAGAACACCATTGGCTGTTGGGCTCGCACGTGTAGAGAGCCTGCTCCGATACCATGTTAAAGTTTGGAGTTCCATCTCAAAACCAATTGGCTATGAGAGGAGTAGTCCAGGATCATTATATATCAAGTACAAAACTTATAATTACCCGATGTGAGATAATGCTTCAACACGCCCCCTCACGTGTAGCCGGAATCAAGGGGTTCGATCCCCCGCATCTCCACAAATGTTGTATATTGCCTCAAATGAGCTTTAATGTGCTGGGCCAACTTGACATTCTTTGGAGATCAGTCCTACCTTATCAAACAAAACCCTAGCCTCCTCCCCCGTGTGAAGCAATCTCTCTCTATCTCGCCCGTTTTATTCTCTGCAAGTCGATATCCTCTCCTCTTTTCTCTCAACCGATCGGTAACCTTCATTCCGATCTTTACTCGATGAAGTTTCGGTTCTGCCCTATATATATATATATATACCATCCTTATTTATAGTAAATGAAAGGGGAGAAAAACGAGAGAGAGCAGATCTGATTTGAGCTTCTTCGTGATATTGAGTGCTAAGGTTTGGCTTTGCTGAGGCTGTTCTTGCTCGTTCTTTGTTGGCTTTATGCGAACAGATTCACGGCTGTTATAGCTTGGTGCTACCGGATCCCAGGCAGCCGTGATTGAGCTATCGGATCGAGGTAGCCGGAGTCGAGATCATAGGGCCGTTGGTTTGCGGGTTCTTTGTGGTTCTCGGTGTTCCATACGAGGGTTCGATTTTGAGGGGACTGAGCCGCCTCACATTTCAGCCTTATACTGTATTTCAGATCTTAGTGATCTGCCTGGTTTGGTTATTTTAATCATAGTCTATATTTCAGATTCTGTTTATTTTTGTTTTGTTGTGTTTCTTTGCTGCGTGTTTCTTCCTTCTTTGAGTGACAGATTTCTGTTGCGGGTTGAATCTGACGGAGAAGGCTGCTGCTTATAAATAAAATTAATCTGGGTGATTAATCCATTTACTTGTTAATTAGTTAGTTCATTATACTAGTTGTAATTTGTTTGCAAGTTTAGTGATTAGTTCTGGCTTCCACTGTCACTTGTAATCCGAACGGACACCCAACAGTGGTATCGGAGCGTTGTTAGGGTCTCTCCGGACCGCTCGGTGTTACGAAACCCTGCTGGGGGTTTCGCTCTGGTATTTTGGCTAAACTTCACTCTTTTACTGCTTTAGTGGATACCGTTGGCTGCGATCGGTTATTGTGCCTTTATAATCAATGTGATTAATCTGGGGACATGCTTTATTTCTCCGTATCTGAATTTATTCTGATTTTTTATGTGTATTTTCTGCACTTGGTTTATACCATTTAGGAGTTCTATTGCTGTTTATGGGTGGATGTTGTACGATTCAACTTCTCGTGTTCAAACCCTCCGGCTTGGACCGCCTAGCGTCCTTGGATCTTGTAGGGGCTTGAAGTTATAATCTATTGACTCGGTTGTGTTAATTTAACTCTTTTTCTACTTTGTGTGAATTGGATATATCTGAGTGTAGTGCGCTTATTATTGTTGTGCCTTTTACTGTTTTTGGTTAAACTGTTGTGTTTTCAAAAATGGGCACGTCTTCTACATTTTACTTGGCCCCGTTTAATGAAAAATCGGATTTTCAAATTTGGCAGCAAAAAATGAAATGTATTTTAATTCAGCAAAAAGTTTTTAAAGCCGTTGATCAAACTTTTGCCGCTAATACTTCGGCCGACAAAAAGGCTGAATTGGATGAGTTTGCTTATTCGTCTATTATCTTGAACTTGTCTGAATCTGTGATGAGAAAAGTTGGTAAACAAAATTGGAAGAATTATATGTTGAAACATCTTTGCCGAATAAGCTGTTTTTGCTTGAAAAATTCTTCTGTTTTAAACTTGATTTGAATAAAAGTCTTGATGAAAACCTTGATGTGTTTACCAAGTTAGTTCAAGATATTAAAAATTCGGGTGATAAACATATTGATGATTACTCTGCTATTGTCCTTTTGAATGCTATTCCTGAGTCTTATGGTGATGTTAAATCTGCTATTAATTATGGTAGAGATAACATATCTTTAGATATTGTTGTGTCTGGTCTAAAGAGTAAGGAATTAGATTTAAAAACCAATGTGAGTAATAATTTGAATTTCGAATCAGTTTCGATGGTTAGGAATGAACATTGCTTTGACGGTTTCACTAAGAAGGATGGTCAAAATTCTAATTTTCGACAGAACTTGCGGAATTGTTATAGTTGTGGTAAAAAGGGTCATATTGCTAGGAATTGTCCTAATAAGAACAAAAAGGGTAAAAATCAACCTGATGATAAGGCTAACCTGGTTGCGTCAGCTATCAATCTTAGTGATATATATTAGTTGATTCTTGTGGTTTTCAGTCCTTAATGGGATGTGGAGTGTCTTGTTAGGGTTGTATACTGCAAAGTATACTTTATGCTTGTATTACCTTATTTTCCTGTAACTACCTATGATAATATTAATTACATTTAATCACATATTTTGCATATTTATTTACGTTATAGTTATGCAAATGAAATGTCTAATTATTTTATATTGTAGATAATGTGGTGTGTTGGTGTCACACGGAAGATCACATTATCGGTGCCTTATAAAATAATATAATAGTTCACAACTTATATAATTATTAGACAAATTATATAAAAGGTTGTAGTGTATGCTTGAGATTAGTTGGTCTTGACTATTAGCATACATTAGCGTATTTGCATACGTTGAACTGGATCGAGGTGAGATATTGTATTTTGTACTGACTGTAAGAAGAACGTAAATCTCGGATAATTATTATTTCTTAATTCTTAGTATATAATATTTAATTGTGTATTTATAATACTTATTGCTTTGATTTACCATGGGTGAGAGTCCAAATGATCGACTCAATAAGCCTCATATCTTGGGCAATAATATTATTTATACGACAGTTATTATTATTACTAGAAATCGTGTCCCGACTCGTGCGGGTTGATGATGTCCCCTTGAGGAGCTCGATAATGATTATTATACTAAACCCTGCAGGTGGATTTAATTCCGATATAATAATAAGGTTCAAGTGGTACTACTCTTGGATAAGATATTAATTAATTAAAGTTGTCAGTAGCTTATAATTAATTAATGGACATTCGATATCTTAAACACGGGAAATAATATATTTAATAAGAAGCCCAATTTCTAAATTTGGGATTTTGGTAGGAAGTGCAATATCAACCTTTTAGTGGACTAAGTTGATATTAATAGATTCATTATATTAGGAAGAGTCCTAATAAGGTAAGATGAATTTATTGGCAGTCCTTCCATAATCCTCCTTAAGATCCCTAGTAGTAGTTCAAGAGCCTATATATAGGACTTATGGGGGGATGCCGATTTTTACAAGTCTAGGTGAGATTGTGAGATCAAAATTTTCCTCTTGTGTTTAATTGTAGATCTAGACTTATGTCTTTGATTCTACAATTTAGATAACACATTAATTTGCTAAGAGTGTTCATAAAATACTAGGAAGCAAAGAAAAATTGTGTGACCACATACAAGAGAATTTCGGCCGATTCCATTAGTGTCCAAGCAAGATCCGGTAGCTCGTTGCCCACACAACGTCCGGGTTAAAGCGGATCATACTCTAGAAGGTCTAAAGGTAGAAATACAAGGTGATCAAGACGAAATCAACCAATATTCGCTTCAAAGGTAATATCCTATGATCTTTTAGATCTAGATTAGGATATTTTAATAACCAACATATTTATTTAATAAATAATATTTAAATTGCGTATTAGTCTTAGTAATTAATTAATTAGCATGCCTAAATAGATCTTATGCTCGTGGATGCATAAAACGCGATTATCAACTTTTCCCAACTTCGCTTCCGCTGCGTTTTTTACTTCCAACATGTCTTTGTGACATGTGTATTTTTTTTGTCTATGTGACTTATATGAATTACTCGTGGTTCTAATCCTTTGTGGATGTAGGTAGTACTAATCTGTGTGATTATTTTTCCTTGAACTTTGTGTTCTTTGACTTTTTTTGTGCTGGCTGCAGTGTTGTGGTTCGGTCAACCAACCTTTTGTGTTTTGCAGCTTTCATGTGTTGGTGGTTTTTTGTAAACTTCCGCTCTTTTCAGGTGGAGCAACATGCTTAGTGCGTTGCGTTTGAGGTGGAGTGGTGTCCCCTCAAATCTATGTGTTGCTTATATTGTATATTTCCCTTAATGCGTTTGTGCTTTTGGAAATATTTTGGTATTTGTGTGTTTTGTGCAATTTTAGCTTTCTTTGTGTGTTTTGCCAAAATATTAATTCTGTGCTAACTGTGTGTTTGAGTACGGACCCCTCACATAATATTGAAAATGGACCCGAGAATTCACTTTGGACCAAGGTGGAGATGTTGTATATTGGCCCAAAGGAGCCCAGCCCTACCTTATAAAACAAAACCCTAGCCTCCCCCTGTGTGAATAGGGATGTCAATGGGTAGGGTAGGGTACGGGTATGCCTTCCCCATACCCTACCCTCATATAAAATGTCTTACCCATACCTACCCTATTACCCTATTTTTTATAGCGGGTAGGGTACGGGTATTACCCTGCGGGTAAACTGGTACCCGCCGGTAAAGCGGGTTACCCGTTTATATTCACTTAATTATTTCACAACAAAAAAAGCTCCAAAAAATACAAAAAAATATAATAAATGAGTCAATATATATTAAAATTTGATATAATTTAACTCAAATTTATTAATGTATCACGTATAAATTATAACTAATAAAAATTAAAATTAAAACGGTCAATATATTCTTTATTATATATATATAATGTTTAGGGTAAGCGGGTAGGGTAATCGGGTAAAACATAAATCCCATACCCTACCCTTACCCTAACGAAAAATAACGGGTACGGGCAGTACCCTACCCTTTACCCGAACCTGCGGGTACTACCCGCCCCTATAACCCGTTTACCCGCGGGTAATTTTACCCTGCGGGTAAAATTGACAACCCTATGTGTGAAGCAGTCTCTCTCTATCTCGCCCGTTTTCTTCTCTGCAAGTCGATATCCTCTCCTCTTTTCTCTCAACCGATCGGTAACCTTAGTTCCGATCTTTACTCGATGAAGTTTCGGTTCTGCACTATATATATACCATACTTATTTAGAGTGAAGTTAAGGGGAGAAAAACGAGAGAGAGAGAGAGAGCAGATCTGATTTGAGCTTCTTTGAGATATTGAGTGCTAGGGTTTGGGCTTTGCTGAGGCTGTACTTGCTCGTTCTTTGTTGGCTTTGTGCGAACGGATTCACGGCTGTTATAGCTTGGTGCTACCGGATCCCAAGCAGTCGTGATTGAGCTGCCGGATCGAGGCAATCGGAGTCGAGATCATAGGGCCGTTGGTTTGCGGGTCCTTTGTGGTTCTCGGTGTTCCATACGAGGGTTCGGTTTTGAGAGGACTGAGCCGCCTCACATTTCAGCCTTATGCTGTATTTCAGATCTTAGTGATCTGCCTGGTTTGGTTATTTTGAATCAGTCTATATTTCAAATTCTGTTTATTTTTGTTTTGTTGTGTTTCTTTGCTGCGTGTTTCTTCCTTCTTTGAGTGACAGATTTCTGCTGCGGGTTAAATCTGAGGGAGAAGGCTGCTGTTTATAAATTAAATTAATCTGGGTGATTAATCCATTTAGTTGTTAATTAGTTAGTTCATTATATTAATTGTAATTTGTTTGCAAGTTTAGTGATTAGTTCTGACTTCCGCTGTGATTTGTAATCCGGACGGACACCCAACAATATAAAACTATTATCGCATTGGAATTGCTAAACCCAAAGCGAACTCAACTTACTTAGCTCTCGATTTGATTCGTTTATTTTGGTTTCGAGATTCTTTCGCTTAGATTTATTATGGTTCTGAATATATCCAGTTCGATAGCCCTCTATTAATCTACCATTATTTTACCAAACACTATTATAATAATGTAGTAGTGTTTTGAGAGTTGGCTCAAAATACTAAAAGAACTACTCCACCAGCCGAGTTCGCCACAACACTCGCGCAATCCACCGTTAATTCACCAAACACTACTACCTCTATTTAGTACTACCTCCGTCCTTATTTAGTTGTCCTGTTTTGATTTTCAATGATCAAATTGACCAACTTTTGACCAAAGATTATTAACAATTCTTTTATTATTTTTAGAAAGTAAAAATTGCATTTTAAAATAGATTATATGTACTTTACAATGATATAATTATTTTTTAATTATCAATTATATAAAATTCGTAAATTTCAATCAAATTTTAATCAATTTGACCGGTCAAAAGTCAAACTGGACAACTAAAAAGGGAGTAGTGTTTTGAGAAAGGATCACTCCAAAAGCTGCTGACGAAAACACCCTTTCAAACATATTTTCCTTTTCAAAAATGAAAATTCAGCAATTTCACCAAATTCCTTCCTTTTTCCTTTTTTTTTCCATATAAAAATATAATTTTCATTAGAAACAACCGAAAACTTCGCACAAAAATATGCTTTCAACAAAATAATTATAATTTTGTATCGTCATATTAATCGCATATGCTACCAAATTTATGTGGCATTTAAATAATATTTCTTCCTATTCCCAAATTATAGATTGTTTACTGATCAAATAGTGCAGTTAATATTTCGTTTTTCTTATAATACCTTTAGTTAATTTGTTCAGTAATGGCCTTGATATAATAAAGAATGGTACTCCCTCCATTGCTAAATTTGTATTTATTTTAATTTTTATTGATCAAAATTTATAAATTTTAATCATAAATTACAATCAAATATATACAGAAATTATGTTATGTAAGTACTTGATTTGTTTTAGTATTATTTTTTACCTATTACTACCTCCGTTCTCTTATTCTCTTATAACTGCAACATCTGGACTTTTACGTTTGCCAATACACAACTTTGATTTTTAATATCTTTAATTCTTTACTTTTAAAAATTATAAAAAGTTGATATTTTAAAAGTATATTTCGAGATGAATCTAACAAGATCCCACATGACTATATTTTTTCATATGTTTAAATCAAAATAGATGGCCAAAAGAGAGTATGTGAACAGTGTAATAGTCAACACGTTGCAATAATAAAAAAATGGAGGAAGTATATATTTTTATTTATATATAATTAAATTATTAATGATTATAGATATCTCTATTTGAAGAGATCTTTTAACATTCAATTATATACTCTCTTTGTTCCATATATATAGGCCACGTTTGATTTTTTCGGTCAATCATCTCCAATTTTGAATTAATCTTAAACCTCAAATGTAAAATGTTGCACTGAATTATATAATGAAAGTTTAGGTACTAAAATTTCATTATATAATTTAATTAAAAAATTTACATTTACAGTTTAAGATTAATTTTTAATCAAAATCGGAGACGGTTGATCAAAAAAATTGGCCTATATATATATAGAGGACGGATGGAGTATATTTTTAATGGAGGGACATATTATTTTTTAGTCGAACAAGTCTATCATTTTGGAAAAGAAACGAGTTTAAAATTTTTACTCGTGCGGGAATTATTCTGACATAAAAAAAAAAAAAAAAAAAAGAAAAAAAAAAAAAAGAGGGAACTTCTCACCCAAACCAGTCCAGCCCGACGCGGCCCGGTCAAATCCCGCACGTGCGTTCATAACTGAGGGGAAGACACGTTTAAATCTTGATTACTGCTCCAAGAACTAGGCATGCAACACTTGTCCGGGACGTGTCCAATACCCATGCAGAAAAGATAAGTACAGAAAAAAAAAAGCTATTCTTTCTCTCTCTCTGCTCAGTATGGGCCGCAATCGAGTTTTTGGGCCGTCCCAACTATATACACGTCCTATGGGCCCGCCGCATCCTTCACTACCCTTTCCAACAACAACCTCGTCTTTGCAAGAAAATCAAGTTAATTAACCACCCTGGACAAGCTGCTGTTTGAAACTTGGACTAGAGACAACTCTCCTCTCTCTCTCTCTCTCTCTCTCTGGATATAGATACACACATGTATGTATTCTCTCTCTCTGTATATGCATTTAGCTGAAAGGTTTGTAGAATTGGATAATGGCAGCTTTTTTTTTTTTTTTTTAACTTTGCTTTAAAGGATTTTAATTACTTGTTCCATTTTATTTAAGTAAAAGGTTAGTCTTCTAATCCAAGTATAGTAAGTTCATCATGATTTTTGTTTATATTTATTTGTTTATATTTACTGATGGAATTTACTCATCTTGAGCTGTTTTTTTTTTTTTACTGTGATTATAGTATTTTAGGTTATTGATATTATGATTAATTCTGTCAGTTCTGCTTTTATTTTATTTTGATTTTTTTGTTTATTTTTATTTTCCATGTAATTTTTTGACTTATAATTAAGCTGTGATTGCAAACCGGTTATTCCATCCAAGAACATCTGATGTTCAGGTTTCGAAAAATTGAAGAATTATTACAACTAAATAGTGAAATTTACCAAGTGTCAAAAGACTTGTGTTCTAAATTGTCTTTATTCCTAATTATTAGGATACACGAGCGATTAACATATATTTGCATATTAAAAGAAACTATTAATTGTGATGAAATTATTTTATCATGAAAAAAGTAATTTTTATTTTATTGGCAAAATAGTGGGACTCAAATTTATCCCGTTATACACGTTAGGGACTCCATTATTTTTAATCCGTTAAAAGCTGACATGGCCGTTAAGTGTCACGTGTCAGCAATTTATTGGTTGTTAATAATAATAAGATAATAATAAAAAATTTTGTAATAATAATAAAATAACAATAAAAATATAGAAGTCTAAAAAAATATATAAAATAAAAAAATCTGGATTTGTTTTTAAAAAAATTGGAACTTTATTTTTTTAAAAAATCTGGAATATTAGTATTTAAAATCGGATGTTTTTATTTAATGTTTGAAATAAAAAATTAAAAAATTTGGATTTAATTTATAAACTTTTTTTTTAAAAAACATTGGGATATTATTTTTCATAAATAAACAAAAAACTGGATCTAAATTTCATAATATTAATAAATAAATATTTTTTTACAAAAAAATCTAAAAAACTAAAAAAACAAATTAAATATTTAAAAAAAATAAAGTTTCAATTTTTTAAAAAAGTTCCAGATTTTCTATCTTTTTTTTAGACTTGTATATTTTTTATTATTATTTTATTATTAATACAAAAATCTGGAAAATTTTAATTATTATTTTATTATTATTACCGACCAGTAAAATGCTTACACATGGCACTTAACGATCATGTCAGCAATCCGTTAACGGGTTAAAAATAACGGAGTCCCTAACGTGTATAATGGAATAAACTTGAGTCCTTACTTTGATACATTTTAAAGTTTAGTCCCTTAAGTGATAAAAAGTCCAAATTTGAGTCTCAAGTAGAGCTATTTTGCCTATTTCATGTAACCTAATGACACTAAATAATAGTGGGTTTCTATCTGTATAATGTATACCCAATTGCAGGTGCCAATAGTGTGTCCTTAACCATATCAACGTATTAATAGTCTTCTACCTTTCGATATCGATTTCCAAAATATTTTCATCACCATGGATTCCGAAAATATGAACCAAGGAGAGGTCAGCTCTCGGATGCAATCAAGCCAGCACAAAAACAGAACCTTAATCCAATCGCTCGGCAGACAATCATCGATATACTCCCTCACCCTCGACGAGTTCCAAAACACGCTCTCCGAGAGCGGCAAGAATTTCGGGTCGATGAACATGGACGAATTCCTCAACAGCATATGGACCGCCGAGGAAAACCAAAACCAAGCCCAAGCCCAAGGTCATACTAATAGTTCCCCTCAAACCGGCAACGCCACCTACGCAGCCCAAATTCCCCAACCAACGGACAATGCAATCGTATCATCCATGCAGCCTAGCAGCCTGCCAAGACAAGGCTCTATAACCGTACCCGAGCCGTTGTGTAGAAAGACGGTGGAAGAAGTATGGTCCGAAATTCACAAAATCCGGCAGCATAATAACGACGACAACACGATCCATGACAATCCTAACCGGACCCAAAGACAAGTTACACTTGGAGAGATGACATTGGAGGACTTCTTGGTTCGAGCCGGGATTGTACGAGCGCATAATTTCGCGTCGGTACCACCACCGTATAACAACATGCAGCACAACAACATCAGTCTTCCTAGTGTGGGGCCTGCTAATTATATCGCCAGACCAATAATGGCCGTGGGCGGCAACGTAGCGAATAATTATCAGACAGGCGGGGTGTACCCGCACCAGCCGTTAGGAGTCGGTTATGGGGCTACGGTGGGGAGTGGGAGTGGAGGGTTTGGGCAAGTGCAGGGTATGGGAATAGGGTCGCCACCGAGCCCGGTGTCATCGGGCGGGCCGTGTGGGAATCAGATGGACGGCGGGATTGGATATGAGTTGAGCGGGACGGGAGGAGGGCGAAGGAGGAATGTTGAGGGTCCGGTGGAGAAGGTGGTGGAGAGGCGGCAACGGAGGATGATTAAGAATAGGGAGTCGGCCGCACGATCTAGGGCGAGGAAGCAGGTATTTTGTTTGTTAGCTTCAGCTTCCGCTTCCGCTTATGCTTCTGATAATTAAGAACTTTTTCGACTTATTCAGCTTTTTTTTCTCCCTACCTTTCTGGCAGGCTTATACAGTTGAGCTTGAAGCAGAATTGAATCAGTTGAAGGAAGAGAATGCGCGACTAAAACAAGCTATGGTAAAGATATTTCCGCATTCCGCAATTTTTATTCATTAAATGTCGCTGAGCTTTTCCTTAAACTAGCAATGTTAATGATCGAGGTTGTTGCTTATGTCGACTGTTAACAGGACGAGTATGGAAGGAAAAGGAGGCAGCAGGTACTTCATTTTGTTCTGAATTTAGGTCTCCATTTTGTGTCCTTAATTAAACTAGTGCTTTGTCAGTCTTATATCAAACTCAAAACACTACTATGTTGCAGCACGAGGAAGCGAGAGCCGAAGCACAGATCCAATCCAAGGCTCAGAAAGTGAACGAGAAATTACGAGTCATGAGGAGGAGTTCGAGTTGTCACTACTGAGCTTCGGTTTATGTACTTCAATGAATCAAAGAGTTTGTTCCTTTAAATTGATAGTAAGTTATATAGGCATATAATGTTAGGCGTTGGAGCTATACTTCTCTAGTTGGAATACTACTGCTTTCTTTCTTTCTTTTTTAATGGGAAGAACACTCCGAGAATTAAGTTTGTCGGAATCGATGTAGCAAAATCAAGACCTGGCGATTCTGAGTTTTCATGAGTGGTATGTTTTTTAGTCCGCTTGATCTTTGGTCATTACACTGTACGAAGAATCTTTCGTTCTTTTGGGCTATTTTATATTGTTGAATCGACGATTGCATCTTTACTTTCAACTATTCTTGGTGCGCCCTACATTTTTAGGTTTCGAGAATGTGTTTGTTGATCGTTTATGTTTCTCGGATTTCAGGAACTCAAATCCATAGGCGGATCCAGCACCAAATTTCTACTGGTGCACCCGACGAACACGACGGGTACAATATATATAAGGTGCGACTTGTGCCCATATAGGATCTTCATTTTTTAGAGCCTATAAATATTTTTTTTCTTATAAATATAATATAAAAAATATCAAATTAAAATTTTGTATTATGATTGGATCGGAAAATGTATTTAAATATTATATTTATTAATAGATTCAAGTTTGAATCCCGTAAAGTTCTATTTAATACAAATATTAATAAATTTAAAAAGGTTATCTAATTTGATAAGAATTATTTAATTCAGTAGTGAACTTTATGTTTCATCCTTGTTTATGATTTTTTTTTTGTCAGTTTTTGTTTGTGATTGTTATATGCTCTTATATTTATAATTTATGCTTTATTTATTTATGTATTTAGTAATAAGATTTTGATAAGTACATCAAATTTTATTCAAATATTTTTTTATAGGGACACATCTTAGATTTCACACACATCCTTGAGTAACTCAGGACTGACATTGCCAAATAATTAAAAAAGAAAGCACTGACAATAATAGAATATAATATAAATATTATATATAATTTGATAAAAGAAATAGTAGAAATAATTTAACTCTTAAATAAAAATGACGGGATAGATAAAAAAATACAGAAATGATAGACACTCACGTACATAACTATTTACACCTATACACAATTGCTAAAAGTGGGAATTAAGTGGATATTCATATGGGTAGAACGGTTTTTTTTTTTTACAAAATTTGGGTGGTGCACGTGCACCACCAGGCCATCAATAGGTCCGCCCCTGCTCAGTAGTCGGGGATTTCCGAGAGACTCAGAGAGATTATTTTGGGATTCTAGGAATTATGGTAGCAATTTAAAATTTTTCCTCGTATTTTAAATCAAATGAGTTAAAATGGCTAAAAAAATACTTCTTTCCTAAAATGGCAAGTAAACATGGGGTACTTACGTAATTAACAGAATTCAGGCAGCAAATGATGATATGTGTTGGACAACTGTTCAAATTGCCGTAAGTAAAGTGTATGACAAGGATTAAAAAGTACGGGCTAATTCTTACTCAAATCAGAAAAATCAACATCGATTTTTGGGTTGATTCGGATGGATTGTACAATTTGATTCAGGCGGATTATACGATTTAAAGAAATTAGTGATCCGACTGTGTTTAAATTAAAAGAGTGACAAAATAAATATCTTTGGATGATGTGTTTGATAATTAATTTAACAATTTAAATTTTTTGAAAGTTTAGGAGTATTTTTTAAATTTTCTAAAAGGAGAGTAAAGTTGTCTTCCAATATGCTACGATTAAAGATTTTTGTTATTAATTATATTATAGGGTAGTGATAATTCGTACTTGATGTCATGATTTTATTAAAATAATTAAAATATTATATTATCTTGCTAAAAGAATATTTTGATCTTTGAAAATGACTCTGCTTGCAGCCCACGGCCGTCCAAAGAAAAAAATAGCCCTCACTAGAGGTTGCATCGACCGGCAGACGGTCCGTCAGGGGTGTGCAAAAAAATCGATTAAACCGAAAAACCGCACCGCACCGTAAAAACCGTACCGAAAAAACTGATAAACCGCTTAAACAAATATATATGGTTTTTATTTTTTATAAAATCGAAACTTCGGTAACGGTACGGTATTTGACTTAAATACCGAAAAAAAATCGTACCGTATCGTTAATTATCTTAAATATTTTTATGATAGTATATCATATATATATAATAGTTACATACTCACATGAATATAAAAAAATAACAAATTTATTGAAGTTCAAGACACTTGTTTGTCTTTTTTTTTTTTATCCTCCAAAATAGTTGGATGAAAACTTGAACATTAAATTAGTTATTATCTTAAAATTAGTGTGATTTTTTTGATTTAGCTATTAATTTAGATCAGCTATTTATGGTACCTTGTTGAATTAATTTATTTGAGTATTTTTGTCTTATTAATGCTATCAAGTATCAAGTAGAAAAAACAAAAAAATACCATACCGATGTAAACCAAACCGAAATACCGAACTACCAAACCGAAAAAAATCGTATGTTGATGGTATTAAATCATAATAAATCGAATATATTTGGTACGGTATCGATTTTATCCTAAAATCATACCATACCGTACCATGCACACCCCTACGTCAGAGAGCGAAGTGATAAGCTAAACACCCAGAAAAAGAAAAAGCTACCACTTAATATTAATTTTATATTGGTGCTTTCACATATACACAAGTACCTCATTTAACAATTTCAGTGAGAGCAAATACCTCATTTAACAATCTCAAAATCATTGTGCATACTTAAAAATAAGTCTTAAGACCTTTTTTTTGTTAGAACAGCAATATTAATGCTGAATTTTAATATTAAAACTACTGTTTAATACTTGGTTAATAGAGAAAAATATATTAAGCTTGCAACAATGTGATTATTAATATTAGATATATTTTATTAATTTATTTTTAAGTACTTATTGTAGATTTTACTATATTAGTATATTTAATGAAATTTAGACTAAACCCTAATATTAAATAAACTTTATTAATTTATTCTTACGTTCTTATTGTAGATTATACAATATTTGTATATTTAAGGAAACTTAGACTAAATTTTAAACCATAAATCCTTAAACACACCCTAAAATATAAATCCTAAATGCTAAACCCTAAACCTAAAAATATTTATTTTATCACCTATTAATAAGATTGATATAATTAAATATAGTACTATTAGCACATTGTGTAATATGTACTTCCTTTGTCCACCAATTAAAGCCCTACTTTGACATTTTTCGATCATATTTTAAAATTTTTGATCGTAAATTACGACTTATATATCAATAATATTCACGTAAGTTATATCTTGAAAATATACATTAAGACAAATGTATCAAGTACTTATATGACTATAATTATTCTGTATATTGGTTACGGTCAAAGTTTTAAAATTTGACTGAAAAATGTCAAAGTAGGCTTTAATTGGTAGACGGAGGGAGTAATTTTTTTAAATATTAATTAATTAATATTATCAATTAAAAATATTTATTTTTATTAAGACTTAAGATTACATTTTCTGCCTTCAGATAATTTTTCATAATTATTTAAACACAGATTTAAAAACAAAATTATTACTAAAATTAGTAATATCACAATATATTCCTATTATATATTAAATACCAAGTAATCAACGGAAAGAAGAAAAAGGAAAGCAAAAGGAAAAAGAAAAATAGAACCAAAATCACTGACGCTTTGCTGGTTTTGTGGATCAACCAGAAAAAAACAGCATTCAAAATCCTCAATCGACTGATCAGAAACCCTGGCGGAACAGTAACATGAGTATAGTTACAAAAACAAGTAAGCCCTTGTGGTTTATTTCTTGTTCACCAAGTTATAGTCGATGTTGTAAAAGACATGTTTATGATGGGGAGTTGAATTTGATTAATAAAATTAAGGGTTTTTTCCTATTATCTCGTGTTTTCCGGTATTCATCTTGAATCAAGGGATCGATCACATGTTCTTTTGTATTCGTCCCGATATTCTCGGAATCAACGGAAGTACAGTATTACCTTTACGATCTCCCTGCATCTACTTATCTTCCGTGTCCCTTAACAAAATGCAACAGAGATAAAAATTATGACGATAGACAGTAAACAATCACAACTGGAAAACATAACCTGAAAGTTGTCCAGGAAGAATAGAAAAAGCCCACAACTGCTCTATGGAAAAATAATCCGCGACCTGACGGAATAAAGAATCTCCATTCTCCAAAGAGGATCAATTTCTACTTTGTAGCCTATATCCAATTGCAAGCTCTAGGTGCAGCACAATTCTATTCATATACAAATTGAACTTCCACACGCAGATACTTCCTCATGAGCCTGACAACAGACGAGGTAAAGTTAGCCAGAATGTTGCATTCTTCTTGGGTTTTGGTCTCCGAGACAACCCCATGAATGACCAACTTCTTCAACTTAGGGCACCTTTCCAAGAGTCCTGAGACCCAGGTCGAGAACAGGTCAGTGATCAAAGTCCACCCAAGTTCCAAGACAATCACATTATCCAAAACAAACGAACCTTGCAACCCATACTCGAGTGCTGCTTCTCTTAAATCATAACTCAGTGACAGATGGCTCAATAAAGGAAAGCACGATGATATTGTCTCGATATCAATAAATTCATCCTCATCGTCAAACACAACACCCCACAGCCTAAGCTTTCTCAATTTCGGCGATCGTGAAATCATATGATGAAACTTCGCCCACGTGATAGTGAAATTACTCACGTCGACAATCTCCAGATTTTCAGAACTCTCGCCGATATCGAGATGGATGACACTGACATCATCAATTTTTAGGTATCTTAACATTCCCTTACCGACAAACTCAAAGACATCGAGTGTACAGTCTTTCAAGTGCAATTTCTCTAGGCTATCGGCCTCCAGCGTAAACTTATCCAAACTGAGTGCTTCGACGTAAATAGCCTTTAGTGAGGAACTACACAAATCCATCACTGCCTGTTGGTCCGACATGATAATACCTACACTGAATAGGTTCAAGAATTCGATTTTCGGACAGGCAGTCAGCAGAAGACTTAAATCCAAAGCCGATATACTGATGTAACTCAGAGAAAGAGATCCCAAACAGGGAAATTTCTGGTAACAAGGCTCGACTCCCGTGATCGTATTATGAGACAGAGCCAACACTTCAAGCTTCTGCCGACCACACTTATCAAGTATGTTGATACTAGGTTTTGTCCTAACATTATAATGCAGCTGGCGCAAGGTTTCTCTAGTGTACATGAGCCAAGCAATAACAGGGGCAGCAGAGAATTCATCTACATCATCCATGATTATGGAAAGGCATTGAAGTCCTCTGGTTTGGAATATCGTCTGAGTGATAATTATTTCCAGTCTACTAGTCGGAAATTCATGATACGAAGTCCAGTCGTTGGAATTAAATGTGAGTGTGTGGAGATGATTCCTCCAAGCCTCTTGCCATTTCCGGCAAGTTGTGGATGCAATTACAACATCACGGGCCGCGCCAAGCAGTGACAGGATGTTCCCGACTACCTCAACCGGAAGAAACTCCATCTCTAATTAAACAAACAACTGTAAGAGAAAAGGACCACAAAATTGTGCTGCGATCCACCGAATTAATCAAATCACGGAACTTTTTATCAAGTCGGCAAAGACAAATCCAATCCAAAATGAACTCAAGAAAGAATCAAATAATCCGTTCACCTGCAAAACGTTCAGTATTATTTAGGCGTCTTCCATCTCTTGAATACGTATGGATACGCATAAATGTTCGCTAGCTTACCCAAATTTGCCCAAATCTACACTAAAATCATGTTTTCAGAAAAATGTATATGAATCATATCGTAATCCATAAAACAGTAACGGAAAACCTGAGACTATATAAAAGAATTTAAAACGCAATTCGTACCTGAAGAATCCGGCACTAGAGAAATCAGGGAAAGAAAATAGAGATTAGTAAAACGAGACAATCGATCGAATCAATTGAAACATGCGTACAAAGGTATATCTATAATTAGATGCAGAAAGATGGATCTCGGTGAGAAATAATGAGGAAGAAGACGATCGAAAGGCTGGAATCTGATTCGCTGAAAGGCTGGAATCTGATTCGCTGAAAGGCTATACATACACACAGTGACGGTGTACAGTGACAGTGTTCAACCACGAAAATTAGGTTTCTCTTCATGATGCCAATCATAAGGCACCTTTCATTTATGAGCTATGGTACATCATGATCATGGGTTAAAAAGGGTAAAATGCATCCAACAATTTTGTGGTTGCGAAAGTAAATACACTGTGTGTGCCTTATTCTACAGGCTATTGGCTTCTCCCAATTAGTATAGGGCTAGGCCTGTTAGAATGTTTCAGAATATGTAATTTCCCTCTATTTAAAGGGACCATATTAATGAGAACATAGATCTTCTTCTGCCCTAATCCTTGTCTTGTGTGCTTTCACTACAACACGTTATCAGCACGTAGTCTAATACTGAGAGCAAGAAAAAAAATCGTCAGAAATTCAAAAAAAAAAAAATCTGAAAACCCTAGCCGCCTTCTTCCGCCTTCAGCGGATCCGTCCAGCTAGGGGTGAGCAAAATCGAACCGGGAAACCGAGAAACCGGAAAAAACCGACGAAACCGAAACCGAAACCAAATCAAAACCATCGGTTTGGGTTTAGAATTTTTAAAAACCGAAAACTCGGTTTCGGTTTATACACTAGAAACCGAACCATTAAAACCGAACCGAACCGATATCATTTAATATATATATATATATATATTTCGTAAATTTTATATGTTTATATGCATTATGAAGAATAGACAAAACAGTATCCTGATCTGGTGGTTAGGATGTTGGTAGTTCGCGCATTGGTCCCGGGTTCGATTCCTATCCAATGCACATTTTAAGTTTTTTTTGCTTGTTAAATCCAAAAATCGGGTTGGTTGGGTTTAAACCCGAAACCGACCCGTAAAAACCGAAAAACCGAGAAACCGAACCCATTGGGTTGGTTTCGGTTTCGGTTTGATTTTTTGAAAACCGAAGCTTGTCGGTTTGGGTTCGGTTTTAGCCTAAAACCGAACCAAACCGACCCATGCTCACCCCTACGTCCAGCACAGAACCAAGACCAGATCGGAGAAGCCTGGTCGTTTTTCCCCCGCGCAGAACCCTAATCGCCCTGCTCCGACGCGACTCCCCCTGGCTCCTGCTCGTTGCCTGTCGTTTTCCCCGACGTTCCCCGTCGTTTTTTCCCCCGCGCGAAGACCAGATCGGACGCGACGCGACCAACCCTCACCGATCGACCTGCCTCCTGCTCCGACGTTCCCATCTAGACCTGCGCAACTCGTATTTCCAGTCCAGTTTTGGTACCAGCTGCAGATCTGATCCAGGTGAAGTGCGACCCATTTTTCAGTCCAATCGCTGACCCGCTTGGAGTTCGCCCGGTTGATCACAGCTTCACCAAAATCAGATTTCTTTTCCCAAACGCCAAGTAGGTGCACAAATTCAAACCCTACGATCTGCAAAGTGCGCCACTTTACATGCTCTAATTAGTTTAATTATGCATATTATGATTTATAATGAGAAGAGACGACGCTCTTGGCTCCCAAGAAACGAGTTGACTCCTAATGTGAGATTGCTGGCATTGGTATACGAACTGCCATGCAAGAAAATATTTCACAACCAGTTAGAAGAGATATTGAGATTCCGACGAATAGGAGACTCACTATATAAAGGAAGACGATCATGACATGACCCCCAATGTCACTTTCACATTTACCGATGGCAGTATCACATCATACGTGCCAAAGTCATTAAACGCCCCCCTCTATGACTAATTTTATCGGTACACGTTATAATATTTTTCAATAATGGTCTGATGTATTTTGGTTTCGAGCAAGATATTATTGTTGCTTACGAATACAAGTGGTTGGCTTTATTCAAAGTACCAAATATTGTTCCTACGCTTATGGTTCAGAGTTTTTATTACTCGTGTTCTCATTTGACAAATGAATCGAGGAACACTCGAGTGATAGGCTGATGGTAGTAGCCTATAACGTATCAGTGACTAGGATGATTGGATCATCCCACTTCATCCAATGACGCGGCACCCCCGGTTCTTGGTGCCTAACGGCCTGATTTCTGATCCCGACACTCTATATGCATTGAGAGTGACTAACTCGAACCTTACAAAGTTTCAAGGATATACGTATCAACGACTTTCATGTTGAAACTCATTGTGAGAATGGAATAGAGTATCTCTATACCATCTCTAATAAATGCGGCCGAAAGCGCATCTTAGAGAAACTTACGAGTCAATCTAGTGGACTGTACGTCACTACAATTAGGGTTGTTGAATACTATGCGATTACCGATAACGAACTTTGGGACGCTGACTTGTACAGGCTTTAGCATGACTGATTGGGGCATCCAGGTCATGACATGATGATCTGCACGGACATCTTTCGCGTGCAAAGTAGAAGTGGGCAGTGAACCCACATAACGAACTTTGTTGGTGTTCCTCAAGCTTGTCATCCAAAGCATCGGAGACATCCACCCGTTCTACACGTTTGACCCTGTCGAATGCACATCATCTCTTCTGCAAAGCCTGCGCTTTAGCCAAAATAGAAGCGAGACCGTCCTACGCTAAAGATGTGAAAATTTCATTCTTACATATGATTCAAATAGATATTTGTGGACCGATTCAACTAGAGTGTGGACCATTTAGATGTTTTATAGTTCTGGTTGACGTTTCGACATGCTGGTCACATGTCGCCCCCTTTTCCACTATAAATGCTGCTTTTGCAAAGCTTCTAGCACGGATTATCTGTCTAAGGGCTCACCACCCTGACCACCATGTTTGGTCCATAATACTTTATAATGCTAGAGAGTTCACATCTAAAGTACTTGATGAATACTACATGTCGATCGGGAGCGACGAAAAGCATCACATGCCCCACGAGCATACGCAAAATGGTCTCGTGAAGGCAACCATCGAACGAATCAGATGGTAGCACGGGCATTTATGCACACCAATTTGCCTACTTCTGTCTGGGGTTATGTAGTCTTGCATGCAACTTTACTTATTCGCTCATTTTAGACCCTCTGCTAACCAAACGATTTATGCATACCAGTTGGTAACTGGATAAGCCCTGATTTTTACATTTTGGACTCAGACGAGCTTGAGTGCCAATTACGCATATTTGGTTATGTAGTAGTGTGCCTTCTGCACTCCCACGGTGCATGGGTCTTGAAATACGATTAAGTAGTTACATTGGATATGAATCCCCAATGGTTATCCGCTATTTAGAACCTTCGACAGGTGATCTCTTTACCGCTCGATGGCGGATTGTCACTTCGATGAGACAACCTTCCCGTCGTTAGGGGGAGGAGAGAAGACGAACTTTCTCAGGGAACGATAGGAATTGTCCTGGTGTATCCCTACTTTGTCCCATATTGATCCTCGTATTTCGCTATGTGATAGTGAAAATTCTCGATCTTCGAAACGTAGTAGATGTAACACCCCCAAGACGTTCAGGGCATATTACAGCGCCGTGGACCCCACACTGTGGAATCCACCAGGCTAACGTACCAAACACGACATTCGACAACGACAAACCATCATAAATAAAACGACAAGCTAAATAAAAGACTAAAACCGACAAATAAAATCCTGACATCAAATCCATTTTCCCAAAACGAGAACACAACATTAACAAATTCAAACCAGAAGTACTCGAGTACTTAAACTAATTTTATAATACATAAATCCCAAAATCAGACATCAATAATAATTGACAGACAGAACACCAATCACCAACTTCTGGACAGTATCATGCTCGCCCATCCTCCTCATACGGCTCTAGTGCTCGCTTGTCCCCACGATCGATACCTGAAATACAAAAAGTATTTCCCCCATTTAAGAAGTTAGCGACAACTGCTAGTGCAAGTACAATCCATTTGAACTACATTCTAATCAGATGAATATATGCGCCAAAAATCATTTTAGAAAACATTTTATATTCCGGAATATTTACGAATGCACAAGCACAAAACACATTTTCTCCAATCAAAACAATTCAAAGTTAACCTTGGTACGTGACTCACGGACACCGTACCCCGCAGAGCCCCGTCAGACATCCCTGGGTGGTTAACCACAGTTCGTGATACGCACACACACGGCAATACGTATCCCTAGAGGCCCCGTCGGACCGTCCCTAGGTGAACATACACATATTCTCCCACGACAACCACATATAGCCATAATTCAAATACTAGAACATGTAAACAAATGTAAAGTACTTGCCTTTGAGACATTCTTGAAAAATCGGAAGTGAAAATGACTACGGATGATCCGAATGGGAAACGACGGTTCCTAAACGAAGAATTAGCATAACTCAGTCCCAACGGACATCAATAATCGAAAGGAATACTCCCAAAACCCCGATTACAAATCACGACAATAGACGTTCAATCGATACGGGCGAGGGTTTACACAAAATCTCCCCGTATTGATAATTTGCAGATTAAAATCAAGGAAATTGGATTTAGAATCACCCAATAATCACAATCGGTAAAGAATATCGTAACATAGTTGAACAATTCGGCACTAAGCCCTAGAATCCCGAAAATCCCCCAAATTCGTCAAAGTTAGGGTTCCTGAGGAAATACCTTGGATTCGACTGATGGAAGATGTGAATGTTGTAGATTAATCTCCCTTGGTACACAATAATCAATCTCTAAAGGAAGTCCACGGATTGCACTGGACAAATCGCTCCAAAGGCACTCAAGAACACTCACGTCGCGAAAAGGGGCGAAGAAGGATGAAAAGAAACTGACTGGGGTTAAGTCAGGTTTAAAAACGCTGACAGTGCGTTACGTACGTTAACATAAGCTGTTAACGTACGTTATGATGGTTACGTACGTAACCCAATGCTGGTTAACGTACGTAACCAAATGTCTGTACTGAATTGTGAAGGGTCATAACGTACGTTATGGATCATGCATAACGTACGTTATGCACGTAACAGACCCCAGTTCTGAACACCAATTCTGCACAGTCGATTCGACGACGAATTACAACACGAGGATAGAATCAAAAGTGTAAATACGAGGTATTCATAACAACGAAGCTGAGTGCTCGAAAGTAAATGCACTTCCAACTACCGAGGAATCCAAAATACGACAAGGAGATGAATTTCCCTAAATTCATAGGAAATTACGAAAATGACCCAAGCGTCCGAAAATCACGATACGATCTCGGATTTGCAAACCGAAAGTCTCCACACGACCAACTCAATCATACGAACTTGTACAAACCATGAAACCACGAAAATGAACGAGTTTTACGAGAATCGAACGTTCATACGGCAAAACATGTCATAAAATGAAATTACGTGAAAACATCACCAAAACTCGTCCGAATGGAAAAACTCCAAGAATAAAGTAGATTCAAAATGTCGAAACAGTTACAAGCAAGTCGATAAAAATACACATACACCAAAAATGGAAACTGCTAAAAACGGAAAATTACGGATATTACATTCTCCCCCTCTAAAATAAAGTTTCGTCCCGAAATTTAAGAAACAAAAAGCTCGGGGTGTCTCGAACGCATATCTTCCTCTAACTCCCAAGTCACTTCTTCTACTCCGTGTCTCGACCATTGCACCTTAACCAAAGGAATGGTTTTGTGCCTCAACTGTGTGTCTCGACGCTCTAAAATCTTAACGGGCCTCTCCTCAAACGTAACATCCTTCTCGATCTCCACGTCTCCAAAATCAATAATGTGGGACGGGTCCGGAACATACTTCCTCAGCTGGGAGACGTGAAATACGCTATGAACATGACTCAACGACGGAGGCAAAGCTAAACGGTATGCCAACTCACCGACTCTCTCCAATATCTCGAAGGGCCCAATATACCTCGGACTGAGCTTCCTCTTTTTCCCAAAACGGGAAACTCCCTTCGTCGGGGATACTCTCAACAGAACATGATCTCCCACCTCGAACTCCAGAGGTCTACGCCTAACATCCGCATAAGACTTTTGTCGACTCTGAGCAGCCAACATCCTCTTTCTAATCAATTCAACTTTCTCCCTCGTCTCCAACACAAGGTCCGGTTCGATGCCAACCAAATCGGACGGCTCATCCCAGCATATCGGCGATCGGCAACGTCGTCCATAAAGTGCCTCATATGGTGCCATCTTAATCGATGCGTGCCAGCCATTATTATAAGTAAACTCAATCAAGGCCAGATGTTCCTCCCAGTCACTACTCCAGTCTAATGCACACGCGCGCAACAAATCCTCGAACGTCTGAATGGTACGTTCGGACTGCCCATCGGTCTGGGGATGGAACGAAGTGCTCAAACGTAACTGTGTCCCCAATGCCTTATGTACCGCCTGCCAAAAATGCGATACAAATCGGCCATCTCTGCTGAAATAATGGTCCTCAGTGTACCATGAAATCTCACTATCTGCGCGATAAAAATACGAGCCAACTTTTCTGGACCCCAAGTATCCTTGATGCCCAGAAAATGCGCCGACTTAGTCAGTCGGTCTACAATCACCCACACCATATTCATACCTGTCTTCGTCCTCGGCAAACCCGTGACAAAATCCATAGAGATATCCTCCCACTTCCACTCTGGAACGGGAAGTGGTTTCAACAACCCGGCTGGTCGCTGATGCTCAATCTTGACTTGCTGACAAGTCAAACACTTAGCCACAAACTGAACTACCTCCTTCTTCATGTCGTTCCACCAGAAATTCTTCCTCAGATCTTTATACATTTTACTCGAGCCCGGATGGACTGAGTAAGGTGACGCATGAGCCTCTCGCATAATGCTCTGTCTCAATTCCGAGTCGTTCGGAACACACAACCGACCTCGGAATCTCAACACACCGTCCTCATGAATAACGAATCCCGGGGCCCCTTCCCTACACTCTCTCGAAGTTGAATAAACATAGGGTCCTCTAACTGTCCCGACTTAATGTCCTCGACCAGAGATGAAGAAATCTCAAGAGTACACAACTGCCCGGAACTCTCTGGCAGTACAATCTCTAGGGCTGTTAGTGGTCCGAGTGAACCCGAAATCCGGTCATGAACTGGACCGAAATACCCGGGACCGAAACTCACCCGAAAACTAACGAGTTCGGATTCGAGTTCTAAACATTGAACCGAAACCGATAAGACCCAAACCGATAAAACCGAAAAGAAACCCGGTAATAAATTAAAAAAAAATTTATATGTATTTTATAATTTATATTTTATACATATATTATTAATACGTTTTGCGTGTTTTAAACACAAATAGCATGCTAGTCAAGTAGTTAAGACGCTATACCTTTGAACAAAATGTCTGGAGTTCGAATCATGTAACCCCCATTTATGTGATTTATTTTGCTTCTCTTCCTTCATTTTCCTAGTAAAGATCCATCCCACATAGGGCTGTTAGCGGTCCGAGTGAACCCGAAACCCGGTCATGAACCGGACCGAAATACCCGGGACCGAAACTCACCCGGAAACTAACGAGTTCGGATTCGAGTTCTAAAAATTGAACCGGAACCGTTATCGGTCCGGACCGGATCTACCCGGTAACCTATCGGACCGGATCCGAATCTGGAGAAAACCGGTCCGAACCGGTCCGATAACAGCTCTAACAATCTAAATGCTCAACCTCATAAACTCTCGCTGAAGTCCCGACTGGGCCGTGAGTAACTCAAGCGCCCGAAGCGATACCGATTTCCGGCTCAAGGCATCTGCTACCACATTAGCCTTGCCCGGATGATAAAGGATCTCGAGATCGTAATCCTTAATCAATTCCAACCACCTCATCTGCCTCATATTAAGCTCCTTCTGGGTGAAAATGTACTTTAGGCTCTTGTGATCGGTGAAAATCTGACACGACGAGCCATACAAGTAATGACGCCAAATCTTCAACGCAAAAACAACTGCGGCCAACTCAAGATCGTGCGTAAGGTAATTCAATTCATACGGTTTCAACTGACGGGAAGCATATGCAATCGTCCTCCCGTGCTGCATAAGTACACATCCGAGCCCTTGGCCCGAAGCATCACCGTAAACTGAGAAACCATCATTACCACTCGGTAAAGCCAAAACGGGAGCGGTCGTCAACCACTTCTTCAACTCCTCAAAACTATTCTGCCTCTCATCGGTCCACACAAACTTCTCTGACTTCTGTAACAACTGAGTCAGCGGCCGAGCGAGCTTAGAGAACCCCTCGACGAATCTGCGGTAATACCCGGCTAATCCCAGAAAACTGCGGACCTCTTTCACGTTCTTGGGCGGCGCCCAATCCAACACTGCCTCTACCTTATGTGGGTCCACACGAACACCCTCGGCCGAGATCACATGACCGAGAAACATAACCTCTCGTAACCAAAACTCACACTTTGAGAACTTCGCAAAAAGATGATGAGTTCTCAAAATGTCTAACACAATATGCAAATGACGGGCATGCTCCTCCTCGCTCCTCGAGTAAATCAGAATATCGTCGATAAAGACGACTACACATTTATCGAGGTACTCGATAAAGACTTTGTTCATAAGCTGCATGAACACGGCTGGGGCGTTGGTTAGCCCAAAAGGCATAACCACAAACTCGTAGTGACCGTATCTCGTCCGAAAGGCCGTCTTCGGAATGTCGGTATCCTTCACTCGGAGCTGATAATACCCCGATCTCAAATCAATCTTCGAAAATACATTTGCCCCTTGGAACTGATCAAACAAATCATCAATCCTCAGGAGCGGATACTTGTTTTTGATGGTCACTTTGTTCAACTCTCGGTAGTCGATACACAAACGAAGTGACCCATCCTTCTTCTTCACAAACAGGACCGGTGCGCCCCAAGGTGAAGCGCTTGGTCGAATATATCCCATGTCTAGCAACTCTCCCAACTGTTTCATCAGCTCAAGCATCTCGGCAGGCGCCATACGGTATGGCGTCTTAGAAATCGGGCCTGCCCCCGGCTCTAAATCGACGGTAAACTCAACTTCTCGGTCCGGCGGCAAACCCGGCAACTCGTCTGGAAAGACATCAGGATACTCACACACTACCGGGATAGACGAGAGCTTGACTCTCCCTTCTTCCGATCTCAAAGCGTAACACCAATAGCCCGTGCAACCTCCCCGAAGAAGCCTCACCGCCCTCAAGGCGCTGATCAAGAGTCTCTGGCTACTCCGCTTACGTCCCACAAAGGAATGCTCGGTACCGTCAGAAGCTAACATCGAAACGGTTCTCGTTCTATAATTCATGATCGCCCCATGACGGTCCAGTCAATCCTCACCCAAAATCAAATCCTCATCCCTAATATCTACCGCAATCAGATTAGAAGGCCAATCCCTCCCCGCGATACTCACAGAAAAATCTCTAATCTCACGATCCCCCACGATGCTATCCCCACTAGGAAGTTTAACAACAAAAGGCTCACAGGCAACTAGGCAATCAACATGCAGACGACGCACACAATCCATAGATATAAAAGAATGCGTAGCACCAGAATCGAACAATACGGAAACAGGATGATCAAGGACATGGACGGTACCTGTAGCCACCGTCGCATCTGGGTCTCCTGCTCGTCTCATCTCATAAACCCGGGGCGGAACAGACCCCGCACTAGAAGCTCCCCCTCTAGAAGGCTGTCCACGACCTCGACCTCTACCAAAACTCTGCTGCGGCTGAGGAACTGTCGGTGCCTGATTAACACTCGGCTCTCCCGCACTGGGCCGTGATCTCCGAGTAATCGGAGCTCGAGCCGCCTGCATGAACTTAGCACGATGACCCATCCGACCACAAGCAAGACACTGAATCGGAGGTCTATCACACTCACTCATCATGTGGCCCGGACGACTACAGTTGAAGCACGTAGGATCACGAACGGAACCAGTAGGAGCAGACCTAGATCCGTTTCCTCGCCCAACTGACGGCGACTGACTCCCGAAGACTCGCGAACCAGACTGAGCCTTCGAATACCCTCCAGACTTGCCTCCCGAAAATTGGCCGTGATCTTACGCTTCTTTCCTTGAGTGCCGTCTGTCGCAGAAAATGACATCTCATAAGCCATCGTTTTATTCTGATATTCTTTCAAAGTCGTGCACCCCAGTCCAGACATGTAGTGGCGCATCCTCGGTTTCATCCGCATATCAAAGTGGCGGATCTTATCAAGCTCATCTCGGACTTGGTTTCTCACGTAATGCAGCTGTTGATTGTAGTCTTTGATAGCTTGAGATATAGGAACATCTTGGGGCTTAGCCTCAAAGAAGGCTCGGATCCTCCCCTCTTTCACTGGCCATGGACAGAACTCATCTTCCATCAAATCCCGAAACTCTGCCCACGTGGATGCCCGGTCACGCGGTTTCACCGCTTGCCACCACGTTGCTGCCTCCTTGGCGAGGAAGTACTGAGCAATGGGTACTTTCCTCTCCTCGGAACAATTAGCAGCCTCAAACACTTTCTCCATCTCGAACAGCCAATTCTCCCAACCAGAAGGGTCGGAAGCACCATCAAACTGCGAAGGACGCATACGAATCACGTCCTGGAGTAGCTTATCATTGCCGGACCCAGTAGGCGGAACCGGGTTGGCATTAGCATGGCCGACCAGAACGGCCTGAGTCAGTAGCGTCATCTGATTCGCTACTTGCTGCAAAATGTTGGCCACTCCAACATTCTCATGTGCATTACGGAGCTAGCAGTGGTCCCGTGACCTCCGGAACTAGGGGGAACACTGTTCGACAAGGATGGCATCGCCGAATCAGTTCCCGAGTGATCGGACATGGCCGCCCCACCGGCTGCGCCACGTCCCCTACCGCGTCCGCGACCGCGTCCGCGTCCTCTACCAGCAGGAATTCTGAAGAAGCAACGGGTAAGTACAATTCAAACGCAAAACGCAACAAGATACTAAGACAGGAATAGAATCGAACAACGAAATGAATCAAGTTAGGAAAAACTTACGAGCACCGGCGTACTGAGATGATGGCATAGCAGTGATACTGTCCCAAAAACGACACTTAACTAGACCCAAATGACCGACAGCCTATGTATCCATAAACCTAAGCTCTGATACCATATTCTGTAACACCCCCAAGACGTTCGGGGCATATTACATCGCCGTGGACCCCACACTGTGGAATCCACCAGGCTAATGTACCAAACACGACATTCGACAACGACAAACCATCATAAATAAAACGACAAGCTAAATAAAAGACTAAAACCGACAAATAAAATCCTGACATCAAATCCATTTTCCCAAAACGAGAACACAACATTAACAAATTCAAACCAGAAGTACTCGAGTACTTAAACCAATTTTATAATACATAAATCCCAAAATCAGACATCAATAATAATTGACAGACAGAACACCAATCACCAACTTCTGGACAGTATCATGCTCGCCCATCCTCCTCATACGGCTCTAGTGCTCGCTTGTCCCCACGATCGATACCTGAAATACAAAAAGTATTTCCCCCATTTAAGGGGTTAGCGACAACTGCTAGTGCAAGTACAATCCATTTGAACTACATTCTAATCAGATGAATTTATGCGCCAAAAATCATTTTAGAAAACATTTTATATTCCGGAATATTTACGAATGCACAAGCACAAAACACATTTTCTCCAATCAAAACAATTCAAAGTTAACCTTGGTACGTGACTCACGGCCACCGTACCCCGCAGAGCCCCGTCGGACATCCCTGGGTGGTTAACCACAGTTCGTGATACGCACACACACGGCAATACGTATCCCTAGAGGCCCCGTCGGACCGTCCCTAGGTGAACATACACATATTCTCCCACGACAACCACATATAGCCATAATTCAAATACTAGAACATGTAAACAAATGTAAAGTACTTGCCTTTGAGACATTCTTGAAGAATCGGAAGTGAAAATGACTACGGATGATCCGAATGGGAAACGACGGTTCCTAAACGAAGAATTAGCATAACTCAGTCCCAACGGACATCAATAATCGAAAGGAATACACCCAAAACCCCGATTACAAATCACGACAATAGATGTTTAATCGATACGGGCGAGGGTTTACGCAAAATCTCCCCGTATTGATAATTTGCAGATTAAAATCAAGGAAATTAGATTTAGAATCACCCAATAATCACAATCGGTAAAGAATATCGTAACATAGTTGAACAATTCGGCACTAAGCCCTAGAATCCCGAAAATCCCCCAAATTCGTCAAAGTTAGGGTTCCTGGGGAAATACCTTGGATTCGACTGATGGAAGATGTGAATGTTGTAGATTAATCTCCCTTGGTACACAATAATCAATCTCTAAAGGAAGTCCACGGATTGCTCTGGACAAATCGTTCCAAAGGCACTCAAGAACACTCACGTCGCGAAAAGGGGCGAAGAAGGATGAAAAGAAACTGACTGGGGTTAAGTCAGGTTTAAAAACGCTGACAGTGCGTTACGTACGTTAACATAAGTCATTGCGTAACGCACGTTATGATGGTTACGTCGTAACCCAATCGCCGTTAACGTCGTAACCAAATGTCATCTTGAATTGTGAAGGGTCATAACGTACGTTATGGATCATGCATAACGTACGTTATGCACGTAACAGACCCCAGTTCTGAACACCAATTCTGCACAGTCGATTCGACGACGAACTACAACACGAGGATAGAATCAAAAGTGTAAATACGAGGTATTCATAACAACGAAGCTGAGTGCTCGAAAGTAAATGCACTTCCAACTACTGAGGAATTCAAAATACGACAAGGAGATGAATTTCCCTAAATTCATAGGAAATTACGAAAATGACCCAAGCGTCCGAAAATCACGATACGACGTCGGATTTGCAAACCGAAAGTCTCCACACGACCAACTCAATCATACGAACTTGTACAAACCATGAAACCACAAAAATGAACGAGTTTTACGAGAATCGAACGTTCATACGGCAAAACATGTCATAAAATGAAATTACGTGAAAACATCACCAAAACTCGTCCGAATGGAAAAACTCCAAGAATAAAGTAGATTCAAAATGTCGAAACGGTTACAAGCGAGTCGATAAAATACACATACACCAAAAATGGAAACTGCTAAAAACGGAAAATTACGGATATTACAGTAGATTCGATGCCTGGTGCGTTTACTGGTATCGTGAAAGTGACGAGATCATATATACCAACTGCAGCCTGTAAGGTTGAAAGTCCTCGGTAAGGGGGGCAACACCGACGAATCGAGTGCTGCCATCGCACATGGTGGATGTGTGATTTAGGCCATAGCTCCCTAAAGGAAGAGGTGGAAGCTACATGGTTCGACTTAACACTCACCTAAGGAGGAGGTAGAGTATGGCACAAACTTATATATTAGTCATCAATGAACTCGTTTCATGAGATCATACTTGATTTTACTATGTCCATGAGTCATGACGAGGGGGACGCCGCGAAGATTGATATGATTCAGAAAATCAAGAAATCTCGATGAATCACGAGAGTGTGGACTGATCATCCACCCACTTTGATGATCTATCGTTGCTCAAAACATAGAGAAAGACGATGTCGAACCTCGCTCTGTTGTATGATATCAACATTGAGTTAATTGGGCTTAAAGGATAAAGCATTCTACGCAGAACTAGATTCTTTGACAAAGAGACAGGTAATTGGTAGGTAGTGCTAACCTCACCAAGTGTACATCCCGTAGGACATAAAATAAATCTTTGTCAGTAAGCATAATGATAAGAATTAAGTCATGAAGTACAAGACTAGAAAGTTCTCATAAATGTCGTGGAATTGACTGAGGAGACGTACTCTCCCCTAAGCTACTTCATTAGCTTAGTAATTTTCGAAGGACTGGAAATGCAACTTATAAATGTGGTTAGTGATATCTTTATGGGGATCTTAATATATATATATATATATATATATATATATGTGTGTGAAAGTGCTCGATGGCATTTCACTACCCATGTCAAATAACTCTAGACCACGGAGTACGTTTGCAGTACGGTTGAAACGCTAATTTACGGATTAAAACAATCCGGGCGGATGTGGTATACCCCCCTATGTGACTACTTGATTGGAAGGGGATATAAGAACGACGAACTGTGTCCCTGCGTGTTTATTAAGAAAACAAGTTCTGGATTAGGGATTGTAGATGTATATGTCGACGATATGAACATAATCGGTACTCTTGACGAATTAAGAGAAATCGCAGCTATCTAAAATCCGAATTTGAGATGAATGATCTGGGTAGGCTCGGTCTTATCTAGGCATGGAGCTAGAACATCGAGCTAGTGGAATCCTCATCCACCCGTCTGCCTATGTCTAAAAGAAAATCAGGCGTTTCAACATGGACAAGGCAAATACGGTTAGCACTCCCATGATCGGTCGTATTTTGGACTTGAAGAAAGATCCATTTAGTCCGAGTGTAATACCCATATTTTTCGCTTTCGTTTTATTCGACTCTATCGACTCGTTTGCGTTCGTCCAAGTGTGTTCTTCACACAAAAAAAAAATATTACAAAAAGTGGAAAAATATAAGATGAATGATGAATGATGATGGATCTAAGGGGTCTATTTATACACCTAAAGTCATCTAATAGCTCCAAAACTCCAGTATTAGTACATTAGATCGGATCAATGCCAGCCATCCCCTCAATAATACACCAAAAGTATAAAAAATTAAACAAATGATCACAATCTGTCAAGAGTTACGGCCGTAACTAGGATGGCTTACGGCCGTAACATTCAGTAGTTACGGCCGTAACATGGCTTAGTGAATTTGCTTTTGTGAGTTACGCCCGTATGGAGTTTCAGACTTCATTTTCAGCCCAGAATTTCTTAGACTTTGCGTTTTTGCCCCAAATCTTCTTCGGATGATAACTTTTGATATATAACTCTGATTTTGAATCCGGAAAGACTGCCGAACTCGTCTCGGAAAGCCCTACAACATGAATACATAAAAATTCAACAAAGAGAATATTTTATAAACATGTTATTTCTTGATCGTAAATCAGTAATTCAATCCGATTAAGACTAGATTTACATCTTCATTCGATAAAAATAAAATTATTAAAAACTAATTAATTAAAAGAAAAAACGAGTAGACTAGCTCAATTATGGGGAAAATTTATCGATACAAACCATGGATAAGTGTATAAAACTGACACTTATCAGGGTAGAATGTAATACCGGCAGTATCGATTTTCTGTAATTTTCTTTTTGGGTGGAAGTCCGTTTTAACGGCTCGCTTGTGATCGTTCCGTCATTCTGAGAATGATTAATTCTGTACTTTTCGACATCCGAGTTCGTTTCGGTGTCGCTTTGCTGAGTTCCGTGCTTTTTGGGCGACTTTTACGCATTTGAGTTTGATTCTTACGAATCTCGTTTAAAACTGTCGTTTCGTGTTTCCCGTAAGTCCATTTAGCCTTATTAGACGTGTTGTGAACTTTAGGTTGGTTATTCGATCATGTATCGTGATTTTCGGACACTTGGGTCATTTTTGTAATTTCCTATAAGTTAGGGAATTTCATCTCCGTTGTCGTATTTCGGATTCCCGGGTAGTCGGAATTTTATTTTCTTGTAACGCTTAGATTCGTCATCGAATATACTTCGTAACCATATTTTTGGTTCGATAGCAGGTTCGGGTTTCGGAGTCGTAAATCAGCGATTCGGACAAAGAGGCCTGCATCGTCTAAGTATGGTGTTACGGCCGTAACACCCCATCAGTTACGGCCGTAATATGGCCATTGTTACGGTCGTAATGAATCACTTGTTACGGCCGTAAAAGCCCGCTGTTTTAAGAACAGCGGGCAGAGGTCAGAAACCTCATTTCACATCTCTTCTTTCGTTTTCTCCATCGGGCGACATCAGAGGGCGATTTCTACCACCTCGGATCCATGTGTTCTTCGTTTTCCATCACAGTGGTGTTGTGGGAACATATCATCATCAACATAATCACCTTCCTCCGTCCGAATCAAGGTATAATCCTCAAAACCCTATTTCGGGAAAATTTAGGAGTTTGTCTTGATTTCGTGATTTGAATCCGAGATTGTTGATTTCGTCATTGGTATCTAGTCTTATTGATTATAATCCATGGTTTGAATTCCGTTTTTCATGAATTGTCGAGTCGATTCGTGTTCTTGGCTGTTTATGGGGAAACCCTTGAACTTTCGTCGTTTGATCCTTTAATTCAGCGACTTTGGGTCGTGCTTTGGAATTTATTTTCATTGTTGCTATTGTCATTCGTAGTTTATCGTCACGGGTGGTCGCTCGGCGGAGTCGGCGGGTTCGTGGACGGTTCGGGTCTCCTCACTTCGGTCGATTCTCCGCGCTTGTAATTATCCGAGGCAAGTATCTTGCCCATGCATTTCGTGTTTCGTAGACGTGATAATTAGTAATTGATTATATGTGGAATTTTAATGTTTTAATGAACTTTCAAAAAGGATCGATATATTTTTGATAAAGGTTTTCCTTCGAAGATAACTCGTAGGCTTTGTGAATAAATGTGTTTTCTGATTATGTGTATCAGTGTTGTGTGATGGAAGATATTGAACATATTTTAGTGAATTTAGTAGACCGTAATTATTTGTCGAGGACTGTGTATTGAGATGTGTAATTGTACGGTGAATATGTAACGTTGTGTTATATTAGTCGTTACTCATTCGTAAGGAGGTTGGGACACTTGGCGTTGTTTGGCATTGGTATTTGCTTGTTGTTGTGTGACATTAATTGTGAGTATATGTCGGTTAAAGTGGCCATTCTAGCGAAGTACCTAGCATTTGTATGCATATTCTAGTATTCGAATTATGGCTTCCCGTGACGTTGTGGATGATATGTGTATGTTCACCTAGGGACGGTCTGACGGGGCCTCTAGGTATACGTATTGCCGTGTGTGTGCGTATCGTGAACTAGGGTTAACCACCCAGGGATGTCTGACGGGGCTCTGCGGGGTACGGTAGTCGTGAGTCTCGTACCAAGGTTAACTTTGAAATGTTTTGTTGGAGAACTGTGATTTTTGGCGCATATTTCGTCTGATTAGAATGGCAGTCCAAATGGTATCGTACTTGGCTGGAATGGCACCAGTAAATGTGTTGTGTGTGATTTGTCCCTTGACTGTGATAATTTGGTAAGGGTACGTGAGTCCTGTGGTTGCTCTATGTATTGTAGCTTTGTGGTGTGTTGAGTTCGACCGTATGGTCCAGTTGCAAAGTTGTGCTCTCTGTTGTCGTTCTGTGAGACTGTTGTCATGGTAATGTTTGACACGGTGTAGTTTATGTCGGGTTATTCTTGTGAGTATGTGATGTGAATAAGTTGATTCACGGACCCCCGTGCTTGTGGTTGGAATGTTATGATTGGGTCGTGGACCCCGTATTTTGTTATCGGAATCGTATTTTGAAATAAGTGATTTTTGGGCTGTGTCCCTAAGTGTTTCGAAAGGCTTGAAAGTTCTTAAACCCCAAATGCTTTCAAAACTCCCGAGATCGTAAAATGTTTTGTAAGAGGTAAAATGGTTTTATTCCTATCTTTCATAATTCAAACTGTTTTGATCAAGTGAATTATCTCGGGAAGTATATTCACGATTTCTATGTTCTTGGAGTATGATATATATGGCTTGCCTTTGTATTTGTACTTGCACTAGCAAAATAGTGGAGTTTTGCTAACCCCCGAGTATTCGGGGGGTGGATGTCTGTATTGCGTCCAGGTATTTGCAGGTTGCTGGGGAGCAATTCACAGGATCGTTATGAAGGATGATGGAAGACGACGATACTAATCACATGAAGACCGGTGTTGAGTATTTTGGCGATGTCTTGTTGTTTTGTCCTTCCGTTGTGTCTATTATTCCCGTTTTACGGGAATGTTGATTTATGTTAGCCCCTGCGTGGGTATGAGTTGCGAGAAAGAGTAATGTGTGGTTGATGTGTATGTTGTGGTAAAAGACCAAATCGGTCTAATGGTTCGTTATTTAGCCATGTCGGCATGTATTGTGTTGTTGTGTTTTCTGTATTTAGCCTGGTAGATCCTCACGGAGAGGGTCTGCGGCGCTGTAATATTCCCGAACGGTTTGGGGGTGTTACAGAAGGAATGTGACGAAGAGCTTTTTGGAGACGAAATTCCCTATCTAAAGTGCAATAGGTGCATTATTGTACTTGGCCCAGTATACTCGACCCGATATAGCCTTCTCAGTGAACTTGTTGGCTAAATATAATTCTGTGCCCATGCAACGTCATTGGAATGATATCAAGAACATCTTTTGATACCTCAAAGGAACCATTGACTCGGGATTTTTCTTTCCCTATCAGGTTAACGAAACTGCCCATGAATGTACAATCACTAAAGTAAGTGTGAATGCCAATGAAACTACCCCGACGAATGTGTTTGTAGGTTTTGCTGATGCTGGGTATCTTTCAGACCCACATAAAGGTCGATCCCAAACTGGTTATGCATTCACCGTTGGGGACACCGCTATATTTGGAGATCAACTAAGCAAACCCTTGTTGCTACCTCCTCGAATCACGCTGAGATTATCGCTCTACATGAGGCGGTACGTGAGTGTATATGTTGAGAACCACCGTTATACATATTCGAGGTAACAATGGACTAAGTAATGTCAGTGATGCGCCCACATACATTTACGAAGACAATGCCGTTTGCATCGAACAAATGAAGCTTGGGTATATCAAGGGGGATAATACGAATCATATCTTTCCAAAGTTTTTCTGCAATCAGCAACAACGGGCCCTCCTCAACATCCAAGTTAAGCAAGTGAAGTCTGAGGAGAACGTGGCTGATTTATTCACTAAATCATTGCCCAAGGCCGTATTTGAAAAACATGTGAGAAACATCGAAATGCGTAGGATTTCCGAACTCCCAAGATCGAAGTAAGGATCTGATGGGAGGGTGAGGTATAACGAATTTTACCCACCAATGTTGTACTCTTTTCTTTGACCAACGTTTATTTTGTCCCAATGGATTTTGTTACTTGGCAAAATTTTTAGCGAAGCAACGACACATACATTGTTTTTCAGATTCATTGATTGACGAACTAATCAGGGGGAGATGTAAACTTGAGGGGGAGTCTTACATCCATGTCGCAAGTTACACTCTTTTCCTTAACCAAGGATTCTTTTTTCCCACTGGGTTTTTATCACTTGGAAAGGTTTTTAACGAGGTAACTAGACGTTTAGCTCACTAATCGACGAACTGATCACATTTTTGAGCACACATTGATCGACGAAATGATTAATAGAGGTTTTGGCTTAACGAAATTAGCATAACATATATGTCTGGATGTTGTACTCTTTTTCCTACGATCAAGGCATTTTTCCCATGTGGTTTTTGCTTGACGAGGTTTTAACGAGGCAACTTGACATGCGCTGGAGACTCGGCACAAGGGGGAGTGTTAAAGTAAATACACAGTGTGTGCCTTAGTCTACAGGCTATTGGGCTTCTCCCAACTAGTATAGGGCTAGGCCTGTTAGAATGTTCCAGAATATGTAATTTCTCCCTATTTAAAGGGACCATATTAATGAGAATATAGATCTTCTTCTGCCCTAATCCTTGTCCTGTGTACTTTCACCAGTGGTTACATAAAACCCTTCATTAATATAAATTAGAACTGTGAATCAATTTGTGCAAGTCTACCTAGATTGATTTTAAAATTATATTTTTATAAATTTTGATCATAAATTACAATCAATTCATAAAAAATTATAAATATTTATTAAATTTGCTTATATTTTTAATATATTAATTTATTTGTAATTTTTATTCATATATTAAAATTATTCATATATTAACATTATTATTGATTAAAGGTAAGCTATGCATATTTTTGGTCTTAATTATATTCTTATTAGGATTTTCTTAATATCTTTTTTCTTGTATCTTTCATGCAGTTTTGTGTTTTTTGTAAAAAAAATCCAATCTTTGTTTAAATTGATATATAACTGTGTTGTCTTTATCAAAAATTTCCTTTTATTATTTATCTATATCACTGTCACAAATAAGTAAAGGCTGTCGTGCGTTATACGGACTGTAATTCAAGTTAAAAAAAAATATTTTAATTTGAGTGTCTTTAAAAGATTAAGCGAATAAGAAAGGATTAGAGTGATCAATAATTTATGAAATAAAAAAATATACACGTACAATTATATTACAAACTATAAAAGACTTGACATCGTGTGGACATATTACTCTCCATACCGTATATCAAGATTTTGAGTCCGTTATGAATAACTCCCTGTCAGAGCAAAGTAAAGCTGGCCATGACAGAAAATAAATTTTTTAAGAAATAGTCCTACTTGTGAGAGAGACTGATCTTGACTCTCATTTATCATCATTGCAAACAACACAATCTTGTAAATTTGAAAGGCAATCTCAGATCAGAAGAACTAGGTGACATTGAGGAAATTAGGGCTTTGTGCCCCCACATTACTTCCGGTGAAAATCTTTACTTCAGTTATGTGAGTTCTAAACCTGGTCACGATCATTCTTCTTCCAATGCATAGCCTTATTTTGACATTTTTTCATATAAATAACATACAACCCCGTAATTTTAATTAGTATACAAATTTGATTTTATCAAGAATAAATTATTTATATCCGATCAATCGTAACATCTATTTATGTTGTGGGTATTTATAATAATAGTTGTACCTAATAATTAAAATTTTAATCGTAATTTAATAATATTCTAATCTATTTAGATTATCTAACTCAATAATTTTATTTTGGAACAGCAAAAACTTATATAGAAAAACTAGCAAGAAGCTAGAAAAATGTTACTCCCTCCGTCCACAATCAATGTTCTTTTTTTGCCATTTTGGTATGTCCACAAAAAATGTTCCCTTTCTATTTTTAAACACTACCCCACAGTACAATTTACTAAAATATTCTTATAATTTTTATATATTCACATTTTTACCAGGCTGACCTACATATTAACATTAAATTACTTTTAATGTGGGACCCAAACTCCACTCACATCACATTCACCTAACATTTCTTAAAATCCGAACCCAAAAAGTTGGGAACATAGATTGTGGACGGAGGGAGTACATATTACAAGCAGCGGCAGGGTTTTGTAACCAAACCCCCATAACATCTTACAATTCTTTCGCCGATTACAAAGCCAAAAAAAGGATCTAGAGACTATGTCATCGAAAATATTGGACTTCCTAGGCTTCACCGAATCAAAAATAAAGGAATTGCGGAAATTCCACAAAACCCAAAACGCCGTATAAATAACCGCATCAAAGCATTTACGTTGCAGAACAGAAAGCTTAGAATGATCAGCCCAATAATTATATTAATGGAATTGTAGGCAAATGAAGATAGATAATAAGGAATTGTTTTTTTTAACCTGCTTTGTTTCTTGGAATGTGTAAAATTATTTAACTTTACGGACCTAAAATATAAAGTATAATAAATTAATAATAGTAAGAAACTAATTGTCCGATTAAACTTAATAATTTAACCAAATAAATACAAATCGAATTGAAAAATTGGGTGATGGCTCAATTTTAGAGATATGATGAGATCGTTGATTTATTTCTAAGTTGTAATTATCTCAAAATTGTTGTATTTATCATTATCTTAATTGGCAATTGCAATTTAATAATATTATACTTTAATCATATTTAATTCCGTTGAAAACTATGTACATATTGACTGATTTCTTTGTATTGTTAAATATGATAATCTTCTGAAATGAAGAATAATTCTTTAATTTTGTTGTTGATTTATTCAAATATTTCAGTTTTTTTTATTACTTTTTTTTTTTTATTTTAGATGACATTTTGGTGGGAGAAATGAGGGATGAGCTTTAATATATATTTAGATTATTACAAGTAAATTTTGAAAAATAATATAAATAAATTTTCTAAAATAATTTTATAATATTTTATTACAATTTATGTATCTAGTATCTGTATTTAATTTAGTTTATTATAATTAATGTGACATCATAAAAAACTATTCATAATTATTTTAGAATATAAAATAAAAAGTGTTCAATTGCATGGTTCTAAAAAACGCTAGGCGCTAGGCGTTCGGTATTAAATTTGAAATACTGATATAGATATTAATGAGTCCATATTATCCATAATATCTCAATTTAGGAATTTGTAGTACTATTAGAACAAAATAAAAAAACAAAAAAGTATAACCGCCTAAGCATCCGCCTAGTCGCCCACGTAGCTAGGAAATTTGAAACGTTGATATAGGTATAAAGTAATCCAAAGTATCTTAGATTGCCTTCATAGGTTCCCATGACAGGCAATGACCGATTCATTACCCAAACGCTAGTACAAGCTGGCCTGCGCCATAATCGGCAGAGACAGCCTTCAGGATTAATCGGAGGATTAATCGACCTAGGCGGGGATTTTTAGAACACTGTTCAATTGTTATAAATAATAATTACAGACAAATCCTGAAAAGTACAAATATTAAAAAAATATTACTACACTGAAAATAAAAATAAGTTGGCAAACAATAAATAAATAGGGAAATCTTCACATAAATTTATAACCTAAAAATCAGTTCTAGATTACAAATAGGTGTGGTAGACTACAAATAAATTTTAAATATAGCAAAAATTATTCTGAAAACTAAATATATTTTGAAAAATATAAAGTAATAACGAAAATTAAGATAATTCAATAAGACAAGTGAATTAATTATAAATACATTTAAATAGTAGAAAAATCTTAAAGTTACAAAACAAATCTGAAAATTATTTTGAAAAAATACAAACTAATTGTGGAAATTATGCAATTGCATTAAAACTTTCTAATATTTTTATTGAATTATTAAATTAAATATTTCCTTATAATTTTAGAACTTTATATAATTTTCATATTTATTTATAATTTTCAAGATTTTCTAGTAATTTTAAGAATTTATTTTTTACTTCTAAATTCATTAGTTCCATTCATTTTATTTGAAATTATAGTAATCCTCATAAATTTCGGTCAAGTTATTCACAATTTTTGTAGTTTCTTTAATTGTTTAGATTAATTGTCAACATTAACCTAGTAAATTATTTCGCAAATTTATTTATTATTAAAAAATTCATTTATTCTACATAGAAACTCAATAAGCTCGGCTCTTGATTCGGTTTGATAAGAAACAAGCTCGAATTAGACCAAAAAATATTGTTCGATAAGATTATCTAGTTAGGCTCGATTCAATTAGAAGAAATTCGCAAGTCTACTCAATTCAACTTTTAAGCTGTAAAATACTCAAGTTGCTCAACAAAATCTCGATTTCAAACTTAACAAGCTGGACTCAAACTGTAGATAGTAACCAACCGTGAAACCCTGTCCAGCGAATTTCACGGGACGACTCGCAGGTTTCGTATCGGGCCTCTTTCAGCTCTACGCAAGTTGAATGTTAGATCAAACTCCAACGCTATATAATATATATCAAATATAACACTCATTTTAAATAGCTAATTACCAGTAAAGATCCAAAACAAATAGGACATTTTACGTATTCAAACAAGGTGAGTAATTAATATTGTTGGTGACCGATCCAATGCAAGCGAACTTAAATTCCACGTCATCAAATACGTGGATGAATCCGAAGACAACACGACAGGGATAATTGCCAAACCGGAGATCTGGTCTGCCTAGCTTCCAAGTCCAATTCCTCAGGTCAACCAACGATTTAAATCGTTGAAAGCAGCCATATGGTTCCAGCTAACTCAATTAGATGATAAAAAAACGATTCCATACATACATGATATAATAGAGTAGGTCTCTCATCACATAGTCTCACTGTGGTACCGGTCCGTGAGACCATAGTTGTTAAAGGCACACCTCAAGCGCAAGGCACGCAGATAGGAAGGCAGGTCGCCTTTTAAGCCCAAATATGTCGGTGCGCCTTCTCGCTGCGCTTGACTGTACTATGACTTCTCTGTCGTATCTCAAATCCACTCCCGTGTCCGTGCTTCCCTAGCTCTACACCCTATGCATTTTTTCATCGATTTTTAACTGTAACCAGGGAGGGAATTTATGCTGCTACAGTCTTCTTTAGCTTATGCTCTATATAGAAATACAGTCGGCAACTAGAGTTTACCATGACCCCGTAAAATATTCATCATCATGCAATATTGAATATAAACTGTCATCTCAGTGAAATACATATTTACATGTTTTATTAGATTTATAATTTTTAAATTTAAAATTTCATAAATATCTTAATCCTATCTCCAGATTGTTTGCAGACATCCACAATGACGATAACAACTTCGATTCCCTTTCCATAAAACTTATTTCCCCACTCCAGCTTGAGATGAGATCCAAGACCCTCAATTCAAGAGTGAGATGAAACCCTTGCTTGTAAAAAAACAACAACAACATTACCCCGATGCCTCAACGGCTACCGCAAAAAGCGGGGTAAGGGGGGATCAAATGTATGCATCCTTACCCCTGTCTTAATACAGAGACGCTGTTTCCGGATGATCCAAAATGAAAATTGCAACGAGAATTGGATGTAATGACTAGTAGTTCATGAGAAAAAGAAGTGCAGCCAGTTTAGTGAGTCATTTTGTTTATTCCATTATAATCCAGACCCAAAGATTAAGGAGTCTTTGGCTCCATTGGAAACAATGGAAATTGCTTGTAAAAGAACAATTAAAATTAAATGATCCATAGATTTTCGTGGAGCTGACATCATGAAAATGAAATTGATGTCAGCATTATTGGAATATAAGACTCAATTATATAACTACATACTTCTCATTCAATCACAAAAGATTTCTCACTAGCTCAATAGATATTTATAATAACTACTATAATTTCAACCATAATTACTTTCCAGAAAAAGAATTACAATTTCATCTATAGGTTGTAATATTACATGAAATTTATGACATCCCACCTACAGACTATATTGCGCCAAAAGCATGCCAAAAAGTACAAAAAGAGAGCAGCTGACTCAAAAAAGTGCCAAAAAGTGAAAAACAGAGACCCTCAAATGAACACAAGGCAGACTCCTCAATTGTATTTTCTCATAAATTTATCACTCTCCGGAAGGCCATATCGCTTCGACAATCAGAGAGTCCCCGATCGGACAAGGTAAGTAATGAATCCTATTTCTCTTTCGGAATTTCTGGACTTTAAGGCTGAGATCAGCAAATTTGGGGTTCAAATTTTGTTTCCTAATTAAATTTTGTTTCCAAATTTTATGTCACATGTTCCAAGATAAATCCAGATCAACCTGGATTGCTGTAAAGTCTATCATTCGATAAGATCAAAAACAAAATTATAATCTCTGCAAAATGATCCCTGACAAAAAAGATATGAAGAGAGGGAAACGTAAGCTGAAGAATTAATTTGTCTGAAGAACAGATAAACAGGTGATAAATCTTCCTCATCACAGACTACTCAAACACCAATGGTCATTAAGCATTCTTGGGAAAAGTATTTCTATTAGGCAGAGTATAATACATATGCAATATACAATTCAACTAGAGCCGCGACATAGTGGGATAACTTAAATTACACAAGCACTGAACCATGAGAACTGTAAAAGGTATGTCTCAATCAGCAACTGGGTTTCTGTTTTCTAAGATCCAAGCAGAGGTTACCAAAATGAAGGAATATAAGGTGGGGGTGCAACTGATGCTACGGCATAGGCGACTTTAATTTTGTCGGAATATTGGGAAGGTGTATAAGAAAAGGTGTTAGTAGGTGGGCTACTGTTACACGTGTAGGCTAATACACAACCCACTGATCCGAACATATTTTAGAACGGTATATAACTGTCTCCTTCAAATAAATGCTCTCTCTCTCTCTCTCCCTCTCTCTCTCTCTCATGTGGATGTTATAATCATGTAATGATTTTGCAAGATGTAGCAATGAGGTAATATGGTAATGATTGAGCCTAAGTTTCGGTAAACTTACTCGGTTAAATTTTTTGGTGCAATTTGTTGCACATATGAAGAACTTCCCCACCAAATTTTATCAAAATATTCCATCAGAACATAGTTGTGAATAGCGAATAGCGCCAAATAGCGACAAGGTCCCCGATGGCTATAGCGCATAGCGATGCCAATAGCGAGGGCTATTTATTTTAACTTAGTAAATCTGAACTTTGCTGTAAAGAAATGTCTAACAAACAAAAACGTGTTATGAAAAAGTAAAAACAGAAACGTTGCGCGAAAAAAAAAAAAGAACGCAAATAAAACTCTGGGCAGCAATTAAAACAAATAGCGCCGCTATTAGGCGCTATGGAAAGTAGCGCTATAGCGCATAAAGCGCTGATAGCGGGCGCTATCCGAAAGGCTATAGCAGGAGGCGGCGCTACGCGTCGCTAAGCGCTATAGCGCTCGCTATAGCCGCTATTCACAACTATGCATCAGAAAGCATGTCAAATAGTGTGATATGTATATAAGGTCCTTAAGCTAAGGTCCTTACTTTGAAATTTTCGACGGGGCTATTCTGATGGAATTTTTATATTAGATTTGGTGGGAAGTTCTTCATTATGTGAAGAATATCTACAGAATATTTCATCAAAAGATTCAATCAGGAAGTAAAACGTGTGCCAAATTTGTGTCAAAAATGCGTATCGCATGAACCATCCCAATATCAAAAAGTTAAGATTTCTGGATATAAAGAGTTCCTTATATACGCATCACAAATTATAGCTCTTGAAGCAGCACGAGAACGAATTTTTACTTTGGCATCAATCTGTCTAAGGAAAAACTTTAACATCTAGCTTCTAGACTGAAGTAGAATGTACATGTACGTACGTACTATACGTAATGTCATGTAATACCATCAAACATCGAACTCTTGTTCTTATGATATCTAATTATCTTACAAATTAAAGATGGCCAACATACCACCAGCATACAGAGGACAAGGTGAGTTCTATTTCCTGAAAATGATCGCAGAGGAGCTTGAAAAGGGAGGATATACGCCGGGTTCAACTTTCAAACGAGAAAGTCAGTTGTATGTGTTCAGGAAGTTTCGCATAGCATTTGGTCCAATTTATTCAAATCGCTTTCTTAAGATGAAAATCAAGTACCTTAAGAAAAAACACAAAGATTTCTCAGAACTGCTGAGCCAAGAAGGAATATACTGGAACAAGGAGGACAATGTTGTTTACGGCAATGAGGAACTGTTGAGTAAAAAATACAAGGTAAGGCCATTTGTTTCTATAATTTATCATTTCCCACTTCTTTCCCTTTCAGTCTAAAGGAAAACGGACTACAGATTTTATGAGCATAAGAATCTGCACCTCATTAACCCGATTAACACTGTTCTTTGTTCCAGTGCCATTACAGGGATGGTGTTTATCATGGAGAACAATATTACGACCTCATGCGCCAGATTTTTGAGAGTGGAGTTAAGTTTGAGTAAAGCAAACCAGATATCCACAATGTAAAAATCTTGGCCTTATTAAATAGCATCGCCGTTTCGAGTAATTTTCATGTTCTGTTGAATTCTCTTATAGTAAACACAATTACACAAACATCATCTGCCTAAAAACCGTATGAACTATTCACCCCATGCGTAGCGGTCTATATGCGCTATGTATTCGATTTTTCCAACTACTATTACTGGGATTAGCAAACTACAATCCAAAAGCCGGAATCTATGGTTCACATGATTTCTATTAGTAAGAGAAAAATCAATAATCACAATAAAATCCCATCTCTATTTCTACATATTCCAATTGAATACTTGGAAAATAATAGATAGCTGAATTTGCAAGGGTTTCCATCCAAACAATAAATACCCGGGACCACAAACAGAGAAAAAGATGAGCTATAAATCACGGTAAATTAAGTTCGAACCACGATCAGAAATCAATTGCAGAATCTTACCAATTCCGGCAGGAAAACCGATTGCTGGAGGATCAACAAAACGAACAGTCGAGGTGATGCGGTGTGGCGGTATGGTTTTATCGGAAAAAGACATCCGAGTTAGTTTCATCTGATGTCCACCATATTTTGGTGCTGACTTGCTGCTGGGAGAAGCACATTGACATTTGCCCTACATGGCAAATTATTAGAGTTAATTATATTTTTGGTCCTTATAATTTATCGGGTATTTTATTTTCAGTCTAATTTTTTAAAAAGTTTCGGGTTTAGTCTAAAAATAAAACACTCATTTCAGTTTCAGTCCATTTTGGTGTTGACTGTTAGTTTGACCGGTTAAACAACATAAAATGACTAAAATACCCTTATTTCATTATTTCTTTTTTCTATTATTATTTTAAAGTTAAGTATTTTTTATTTAAAAATCAGAAATAAAAAATTAAAAAACTCTAGATCTTATTTTAAATTGTATTAATAAAAAAATAAAAGCTAGAATATTATTTTTCATAAAATAAATAAAAATTTGAATTATTTCGTTTTATTTATTAAAAAAAATTGCTAGTAATTTTTTTTAATTTTCATAAAAAATATTGTTTTATTTTTTAAAAAACTCTAAAAATCTAAAAAAACAAATTAAAGATTGATTACTTGAATTCAACTTCACCGGAGAAGATAACCGATCAGATTTTTTATTTTTTATGGAAAACAATATTTCAATTTTTATTTTTTTTTGAATTCTAAATATAAACTCGATTTTTTTTAAATTAATATTTCAGAATTTAAAAAAAATACATGAAGTTCTGATTTTTTCTAATTTTCCAGATTTTTAAACAAAATAATGAAGTTCTGATTTTTTTTCTTAAATTTTCCAGATTTTGTAAAAAATCTGGAAAATTAAAAAAAATCAGAATTTCGGGTATTTTTTTAAATTATGGAATATAACTAATATTAAAAAATCGAAATTTTTTATTTAAAAATCGGAAACAAAAGATTTATAAACTCTGGATATTATTTATAAATTGTTTTAATAAAAATAAAAACTAGAATATTATTTTCCATAAAATAAATAATATTGACGGCGAAACGAATCGAAAATAGAAATAACGTGGTGTTTCTTATGAAGTAAAGAATTTGTTAAAATATAAATAATTTGAATATAAAGATGAATAATATTGAAACGAGAAATTTATTTTGAGAATCAAGAAAAAAATGAAATTTTTCACTTAAGTTGTAAAAAGGAAATACTATTCGTGTAGGTATATTTGTTCCTCAATTAAAAAAAACTTCCAAAATAAATGATCTCTTAAAAAGAAGAAGAAACTGGGTTACTGGAGGCTCAGATCTATTGCAACAATGAGGCAGAAGAGAAAGCAACTCCGCCATGATCGCCGAATCACCAGTTGCATTGCATAATATAATAAAGCATAATCGTAATACTTGGCATTTTTTTTTAATGACAGTTCTGTATGTTTACAATATTTCTACGTGGAAAAATATTAAGCAAAAACGTGATGTGGACCGGGAGTAGGCGGAATCAACGACATTACTTAATTTGGACTAAAAATTATTTAAGGGGCGATTTGACAAATGACGATAAATAGAGGGGCTAAATTCGCAATTTGACAAATGACAATAATAGAAAGCTAAAATGTGTTTTTTTTTTTAAAAAGTCAAAATTAACGACGATTTGGACGAAAAATCACTATGGAGGCCGATTTGATAAACTGCAGATAAATAAGTAGACTAAATTCATGTATTTTTTAGTACACGGTACAATTTGATAACTTGTCATAATAGAAAATTAAAGTAATGATTTTTCCCTCTCAATATAATTAAATTATAATGAAAAATCGTCCACAACAATTTGGATACAATTTCTTGATTATTGTTGACATAATATTTCAGTACAATTAAATTAATTATATTATACCTGCAGTGTTTTTTTTTTTTTTTTCCTGCAGTGTTACCCAAGCACATTAGATACAATAATAATTTTGATAATATTTATTTAAATGACAGTATATAATAAAGAATAATAAACTATATATATATATATAATATATATATATATAGGAAATAGATTATATGAAAACTAATAACCTCGTGAAATCTAGAAACTTGTGTAGGCCATTGATATTAGTGATCTAACGACTGTAGATGAGTAGAATTATATGCATTTATATATATTTTTTATTACATTATTTGTTGCATATACTAGCGACCTGCTTAATGCAACAAATAATAATAAATATGCAATGAAATTACTTAATAATGCAATTAATTTCTAAATTTCACCATTAAGGGTTTGCACTATAATTAGAGATGTTAAACTGATTCCAGCTAGCCTAGCGGCTTTAGCAATTTAAACGATCCGGGCTAAAAAAGCCCGGATTTAAACGAGCTAGGAAATATTGGCCCTAACCCTAACCCTAACGGATTTCGGGCTAAACGGGCTAAATATTTAAAAAATCTATTTTTTATTTTTTTATAAGTTAAAAAAAAATAATAACAATATATTTTATATATATAGTAACAACTATACTATAATAAATATAACAAAAAATACACTTTTATGTATATATATATACACACATATACACTATATTAACAAATACAGTAATAATATATATTATATATAATATTAATATATATTATATATATAATATTAACATAGTGTATATATATAATATTAATATAGTGTGTATATATATATATATATATCGAAGCTGGCCAATAATGGGCCTGCTTAAGCAGTCCCAAAAATGGGATTAACGCAGGGTAGGAAATATCGGCCAACCTTTAGGTTTTGGCGGGTTAAGCCACTGCTCTGGCGCCGTTTAAGATCTCTATCTATAATCGATCCTATATATATATATATATATATATATATATATATATATATATCACAACAGTTAAAAGCTTAAAGAATGACATGCCATTTTCGTGTTCGGGGAACCCTATACAGTGCCGTCTTCTTCCAACTGATACCATTTTCCATTGCTTGAGAACAGCTTCTCGAAATTTAAAACCCTGGAGAATTTTTGTTCTCTTTGATATAGAAATACTAATTGATGTTCAACGCAGCATCAGGCCGAAAGCCCATCTCTGTAGTTTGCATCTCCAACCAGAAAACGACAGCACAGCACCATCCTACTCTCCACGCTCTTCCACCAGTAAACCGGTGGAAGAATAGCGGGAAAGAAAGTATCAGCTCCACATAACTTTGACCTAATCAGTAATCAGCGCATTGTGGACGGTTGCATGCGTTCAGGTTAACAACCACCACTCTAGCTTGAGTATCATAATTTTGATTTGAGACTCTAAAGTTCCTGTTAGAGTCGGTTCCAGCAGTTGTTTATCTGAGTTGATATGCTGTTCTATTATTTATTTATTTATTTATTCATTCATTTGAATATTTAAAATGTAATCCTTTTTTTTTTTCCTATTCTGGTATGCATTTGATTTGCTGATTTCTGTATTTGCAGGTGGTAGCTTAATTTGGGATATAGTTGTTAGGGTTTCTGTGAATTGGTGGGTCTGTTTGTATAGAATTTGATTTTTCTAAGGTGATGGCGACTTGCACATCCCCTTATTTCACGCCTCCGCATGCTCGTAAGCTACTCGGGGTATTGACTGTTTCTGAAGCCAGATTTTTACCCTTTAAATTGGTTGAAGTAAGAAATGAATTTTCAAAAGTCAGTAAAAAATGTGTTTTAATTACCAACCAATTCGAATGTTCAGCAACCTCGCGCAGTGTTGATCAGTATCAAAGTAAGGACTCATTTCTGAATCTACACCCGGAGGTATCATTGCTCAGAGGCGAGATGAGTTCCGCATTATCCAGCCCTAGACATGATAGTTCAACTGTGAATATAACTGAAAGATCGAGAGTTTCATCAAGTTTGGACAGTAACAATGATGCCAATATTAAGGTCATTGGTGTTGGAGGTGGCGGCTCAAATGCAGTTAATCGTATGATAGAAAGTGCGACGAAGGGGGTTGAGTTCTGGATTGTTAACACTGATATCCAGGCCATGAAGATGTCACCTGCTTTTCCTGATCACCGTTTACAGATTGGTCAAGAGTTGACCAGAGGACTTGGCGCTGGTGGGAACCCATAGATCGGAATGAATGCTGCTAAAGAAAGCAAGGAGTTTATTGAGGATGCGGTTTATGGAGCAGACATGGTCTTTGTGACTGTAAGTATAGTTCTAGGATGGCCAAGTAACTTTTCAAGGACGAAAAGTGATTTCTCTTTTCATTTGTTGTCTTCAATTGTTTCTACTTAGGAAAACGACTATATATATTTCCCACTTTTCGTAGGAACGAAGAAGCTCCCTTCATGGTTAATAGTAACTAATTCTAATTGTTTGCTGCCAATGCAAATATAATGTCACCAAAATATTTCTAAACATGTAAAAACAATGCGCACAAAGTCCATTAGATTACTCAATCTTGTTATGTTCTAAATCCGATTGAGATAAGTGTTGATTTTTTGTTCCTAATTGATCATCATCATCATCATCATCATCATCAACAACAACAACTGTACCATCATTATTATCATCAACTGTACCTTAATCTCATCTATGTTGGGGTCGGTGGCATGAAAATTATAGTCTCAGTTAATGGTCAAAATTAGTTAACCGTATAAATTCACGCCAAACGCCATCGGCTATGCACTTCGTGTCGCAACCTTCATACGACGTAGAAATGAGATGAAAATTCGAAAACCGTTATTAATATAGGTTTTGCCTGTTGCAATGAAAAGCGGCATTGGATTGAGATAATTGTTGTAGTCATGTCCCATTACATGATTGATATTGTAAAATCAACATGTACATCATAGGACATTTTGTTGCTATATCATTCGTACTTTGTTTTGATCAATTAGAAAATGGAATATCAATTCTAGAAAGACCCGTAATTTATATATAGCACTTTCTATTTTCTAAAAGTCGTAAACTTTTTAGCATAATCGTTTTTCTAGAGCTTTTAGTTTTGTTTGTTTGAAACTTGGTTTCAGGTACATCTCGTACATAGTGAGTGGCATGAGGGCTATGATATTAAAACGTTTAAAAATAAGCAATCATTTTGACTGGGTTTATGTCAATTGAGATTGGAGAGCCTGAAAGAAATAGAGATTTCCAAGTTTATGCTAGGAAGAAATTTCAACCTGTGCGCTTATAGAATAATCCTTCTGCTTATTTACTTATCCTGTAAAAATGTACAGGCTGGAATGGGTGGTGGAACAGGCACTGGTGGGGCCCCTGTAATTGCTGGAGTTGCAAAATCTATGGGTATTCTGACTGTTGGTATAGTTACCACTCCTTTTTCTTTTGAGGGACGTAGGAGAGCTGTTCAAGCCCAAGAAGGAATTGCCGCTCTAAGAGAAAATGTCGACACTCTAATTGTCATCCCAAATGATAAATTACTCGCTGCCGTATCCGCATCTACGCCAGTTACCGAAGCATTTAATCTCGCTGATGATATTCTTCGGCAAGGAGTCCGTGGTATCTCTGATTTAATCATGGTATTTAATTGCATCCCGAACAAAGTTGACTTTGTATGTGAGATCATTTTATGAACCCGGAATGACGTTATGATTTGATAGGCATGGTTATGATTCAGCAAAGACTTGGGATACATGCATACACAGTGACTTTTTATTTATGTGTGATAATGCAAATAAGTTTCAGACATGCTAGTTTTAGAATTTCGTTCTTTAGTATTATATACGAAAATCATGTATTTACATTATTTGCAGATCCCTGGGCTAGTTAATGTAGATTTTGCTGATGTGCGAGCTATTATGGCTAATGCAGGTTCTTCATTAATGGGTATTGGAACAGCTACAGGTATTGAAGAAGCCATTTATTTTCCATGTTAAGACTTGCTAGTTTATGTAGTAGTTTTGCTTTTTGGATGAACTTGAAATCCTATATTTTTCATTTGGTATTTGAAATGAAACGTGCGAGTCATTATTGTTTTAGACTCGATATTTGTCTTTTTAGTTTCTCCTTTTGTCTAGTATATTGGCGCACATCCAAAATGATGAAATATAGCCAATGCTATAGATGGAGGAATTAATATAATGTCTGGAGGAACGAGACTAAACAAATTTTATACTGAGGTACGTGCACACGAGTGTCACTAGAGATGCGCCTTTGACTTGCTGTTGTATAGTTAAAAATAAATTAAATTGATCAGGAAAGAATAATGGGGGCTACTTAGATAAAAAGAGAACGGTGATTAAGTGCCTTATGGTCTTAAGTTTCTGCCAATAAGACTCCCATTTTCCACATCTATTGGCTAATGGCGTAACTTACAGATTAAAGGGGAAATTTTACCGAACATCAGTTAGGCCTGCACTTTTATATAACACTGAATGTTGGGCTGTAAAGCATAGTCAATGTGCATAAGATGAATGTGGCGGAAATGCGTATGCGATGGATGTGTGGCCATACGAGAAAAGATCGACTTAGAAATGATGTGGTTAGTAAAAAAGTACTAGTGGCCCCTATAGAGGATAAGCTGTTGGAGAATCGGTTAAGATGGTTCGGGCATATGAGACGGAGGCCGATTGATGCACCGGTGCGGAGGCTTGAAGAATGGGGAGCGCATAGGCCGGTGAGGGGTAGAGGAAGACCTAAACAGACATGGATAAGAGTGATTGAGAATGATATGAGGTTTTTTGGGATTGGAGAAGTTATGGCGTTGGATAGGACGATGTGGAGGGAGAGAATTCGGGTGGTTGATTATATTTGAGGATTTTTTTTCCTGCATAATGATTATTACTAGTTTTTATTTACTTTTTATTATTTATTTATTTAGTTATTTTTGCTTAATTATTATTACTATTTTTTATTTACTTTTATTTATTTATTTTTGCATAATTATTATTACTTTTTTTAAATACTTTTTATTACGTACTAAACTTTTCACCTTTCACTTTGCCTTTTCATATGACTGTTCTATTGGAGACGACTTGACGTTTTCAGAGATTGATTCATATTAGCCGACCCTAAAGTATTTTGGGACTAAGGCTCTGATGTTGTTGTTGATGATGTTGTTGTTGTTGTTGTATTTGTTGGAGCAAGATTGGTTGGAATCGCCGTTTGGAGATAGAATTGTAAAATTCTTTCGCGTTGCGGAAGCGATTTAAATAATGATGCGGAAATTAAATAACACAAGGATTTATAGAGGTTCGGCCAAACGTGCCTACGTCCTCTCTCGGTATCTTTTTCTATAGGCTAAAGATAAACCTCCCACACCTCTCTTCTATCGGTCGAGGGATAACCGTTACAAGCTCGTCTTCTATCGGTCCGAGTAAACTGTTCTAACACTTGTCTTTATGTCGGTCCAAGTTAAACTGTTTTCCTTTTCTGTTGGACAAGAAATCAACCACTCTAGCTTTCTACGAGTACTAGATAAACCTCACGTAGATATCAATGGCGATTCTAACAATGCCGGATCCTTGATCCTAATAACACCGAATCCAATCGTATCATTTCTTTTACCTCTCGTGTATGTGTTGAATGTATAAACACTCAAACTATCAATATAAGCTCAATATCACAACAACAATAGAATGAATATAAATATCACATCAGTGTCTCGATTACTTGAAGTTGTTGTATCTTCAATTCCATAGGAAGTGGTATTTATAGGCTCCAAAGCCTCAACTAGTCGTTAGCTCCTGCTGCCTCACTACGTACGTTAAATACACTCCTTTACGTACGCTATGCATGTTGCGTACGTTAACTCATCCTTGTTACGTACGTTAATCTCTTCCCAGAACAGTCCAGTAGCCTTCGTTTTATGTGTTACGTACGTTAGCAAATTACCCATTACGTACGTTAACATTTGTCAACATAGCCGTTGCTTGCTGACCTATGCCATGACGTCATCTCCAACGTTCTTCTTGTTTGAATTCTGAAACACTTCGTTACGTATGTTATCATCATGTTGTTATGTACGTTAAGCTCACCATATTACGTATGTTATGCTATCAATATAGCGTACGTTATCTTCCTTCTGTCCAGCTTTTTGCGTCTTCGACTTCTTCGTTGTTTTGCTTTGTTTAGCAACTTTAATCATCAAAACTCTATTAATGAATGTATGGAATAAAATATTACAACAGTATTGGCTAATGAACGAGGAAAAAAGAGCTTCTTATGCATTTCCTGTATGATCTCTATCTATATTTACGATTTCTAGGAAATCATTTGACTTCTAGAAGGATCACCTTGTTGAAAACGATCTTGAGACTTTTGACGGTGGCAACTATGGGTAAGTCATGTATCCAATATGAAGGCTACTGTGGTGGGATTTTACAGAAGTCTTTGATATAAATATCTTAATTTCTGTGCCATTTTCATATGATTGCATTTATCATTTATACCCATTTAAAGTAAAATGTCCTCGAAATATTAAGGCGGTTACTTTTCTTTTGTTCCTATGAGAAAAATGTTACTTTTTTTTTTTTTTTTTTTTTTTTTTTTTTTTTTTTAACTTATGTTCAAAGCTCTAACTCAATGATTGTCACAGTGAAGCTGATTGCATTAACAAAGAACTATCATTTACCGCCTGTGCTTCTGAGTTATAGCCCAATATTGTCATCCTGCTTTTATGCATGCAGGAACGAGTAGGGCTAGGGATGCTGCATTGAATGCCATTCAGTCTCCTTTGCTTGATATCGGTATAGAGAGAGCTACTGGAATCGTGTGGAATATAACTGGTGGCAGTGATCTAACATTGTTTGAGGTAGTTGGGCTGCCTTTCGCGACCAACACCCATGGTCCAATCCCAACCCCCCCTCTCTCTCTCTCTCTCACACACACACAAAAAATGGTAGAAAACTTTCCAAAATTAGCCACCTCTCTTTTTTGTTAGTGTGATTGATGTGTGTTTTCGAGTGTGATGGCCAGGTAAATGCTGCAGCAGAGGTCATATATGATCTTGTTGATCCAAGTGCCAACTTAATATTTGGTGCTGTGGTAGATCCGGCACTAAGCGGTCAAGTAAGTTTTATCTATTAAAACCACATTTTTTCAGACGTCCCAATTGAGCTGCCTCGACCATCTACCATTTTAGTTGAAAAAAATAATAACTAACTTGAGTTTTTGCCTTTTCTTGAATACCAAACTGTTGAGACTGGTTCTTTGCTTCTTTAACAACACAGGTTAGCATAACATTGATCGCCACTGGTTTTAAACGGCAAGAAGAAAGTGAAGGTCGGCCCCTCCAGGTATCTTTTCAGTAACATATATAAGCAAACGTATTGAAGCGTTTCTAAGAGTAGCAGCATCTCAATAAGCTAGCCAACAACTAGCATATAAGCTAGCTTATAAGCAAACGTATTGAAGCGCTACTAAGAGTAGCCGCATCTCAATAAGCTAGCCAACAACTAGCTGATATTGCCAAATACACCCTTGCCCATTCACTCAACATTTTTTTTTTTTTTTATTTTTTTTTTTTTTTTTTTTTTTAAATTGGTCATCTCATAAAAACAAAACAGGCAAATCAGCAGGGAGATCTAAATCTTGGTCTCAATCGAAGACAGGCATCTTTTCTCGAAGGTGGTACTGTAGAGATCCCGGAATTCTTGAAGAAGAAAGGACGATCTCGTTTTCCTAGAGCCTAATTTGCTTTCAGATATTCCTTTGCGTTAATAAAAATAAAATTTAGAAATTTGGTCCCTCTTCTTCCGTAATATGATGTCTTGTGTCATGTACAGGATTATGGCTTGTTCATCCTTGTGAATCACAAGTCTTATGTGTTTGATAAATGATAACATGACACTAGATCTACCAGTTGATGGGGTGTGTGGTTGTTTGCGATCACAAGCAGTAACATGAAATGGAGCCCCTGTAGGCTGTAGAACGAGGATTCTGATAATCTAAAAAAAAAAAAAAATGGGAACCCATAAAAAGGGAAAACAAAAATATATAGACAAAACTCGACCAATGAAAGGTGGTAAGAATTTTTATTTTGGTTTTCTTTTTTAGTTCTTTTTTGGGGTTAGTTACTTGGTTTATTTAGTCTTTTTTTTTGGTCTTTTTTAATTTTGAAATATAGATTTATGAGATCCATCTTTTTTTCCCATTTTTTTTTAATTTGACTTAATACAAGGAAAATAAGGTGTGGGGGTGAACCCTGGTGTAATCTCTAGTGTAATCCCTAGTAAGATAATTATAAGTCTCACATAATGCTATCTCACACGCACATATATATATATATATAGGTTTGAGTTATTCTAAAAATGGTCTTATAATAAAAAGTGTAGGAAGGATTGTGGGAGTGACATGTGTCATCCTCATTCCACATCATATGACATGTGTCATCCCCATTCCACATCATATGACATCTGTCACCCCACCCCCCCCCCGAATTTTTTTTTTCCTGCCAAATTTTTTTTTTGGGGCAAAATTTTTTTTTCCCCGCCAAAATTTATAAGTGCATCACATTTATAAAGTTACTGCATCATAGTTATAAAGTTACTGCATCACAATTATAATTTTAGTGCATTAAGGTTATAAGTTACTGCATCATAGTTGATGCACTTAACTATAAACTATGATGCAGTAACTTATAATAAAGACGCACCAAAACTTATTACTGTGATGCACTAATGATATAAAAAAAGTGTAGTACTTGTATAAAAAAGAATCATATTTAATTTTGAAGCAATTACATACATATATGATGCAGAGAAACTTAGGATGATGCAGTTTCCTATAACTATAATGCAGTTAGATATATGATTCACTTACTTATAACTATAATGCAGTTGCATATATATATGATGTAGAGAAACTTAGGATGATCCAGTTTCTTATAACTATAATGCAGTTACATACATGATGCAGTTACTTATAACTTATAACTATAATGCAGTTACATACATATATGATGCAGAAAACTTAGGATGATGCAGTTTCTTATAACTATAATGCAGTTACATACATGATGCAGTTACTTATAACTTATAACTATAATGCAGTTACATACATATATGATGCAGAAAACTTAGGATGATGCAGTTTCTTATAACTATAATGCAGTAAACTTTTAACTATGATGCATTAAAACCCAGGTGCATCACCGTTATAAAATTTGGTGCATCATAATTATAACTAATTTTTATAATTGTGATGCACCAAAATAAAATGGTGCATCATAGTTATAAAATTTTGGCGGGAAAAAAAAAATTGGCCCAAAAAAGAAAATTTTTGGCGGGATTTTTTTTTTTTTCGGGGTGGGGGTGGGGGTGGGAGGGTGACACATGTCATATGTGGAATGGGAATGACACATGTCACTCACACAATCCTTCCTACACTTTTTATTATAAGATCATTTTTAGAATAACCCCACCATATATATATATATATATATATGGTTAGGATATGGTGAAAACTATTTATAAGGTGAAATCTAGAAACTAATACACACCCTAGATAAAGAAGCAATCAATGGCTTAGATTAAACAAATTAATAATAAGCATAATAGTCAATAAATAGCAAATAAAACTACTATACTCACGTCCGCGATTTATAAGGAATACAGAATCTTTTCAAAAAGACTTTCATAACCCCCATAATTAATATAACATAATTAAAACATAATAAAAAATAGTATGAAATTATATAATCCTACTCATCTACAGCCGTTAGATCACTACTATCAATGGCCTACAAAAGTTTCTAGATTTCACAAAGTAATTAGTTTTCATATGATCTCTTTCCTATATATATATATATATATATATATATATATTGTATAGGAATTGGTTTAAATGAGAATCAATACTGAAACGTGAATCCATGCATATTTATTATGGAGTCACCGTGCGTGTTATATTTATTTTCCTCTCATTGCAAAATGAATTTGTACTAAATGCATACAATGACTTTGAAAAATGAATATGCATTACAATTTATTATTACGTGTGTGATTTGTATTCTAGTGTGAGGAACTATTGTAATTCATTAGATTAAGGGATGCGGACAATCTAGATAAATGATAGATTATTACTGCATTTGATGCAGAAAGGATGTCTTGGTCATTCAAATAAATTATTTTCATTTAAACTGTATATACATAGTCGTTTGTTTTTCATTTTGATAAAAAAAATTAACAACAAATTAGTTGTCTTTTCATGATCTATAGAATGTACTCCCTCCGTCCCACCCATCTTGAGCATTTGCTTTTCGGCACGGGATTTAAGAAAAGCTGAAAAGTAGTGTATAAAGTAATGGTATGAATATATATTATTTAAAGTTGTGAGAGATAAATGTGTCTTAAAAAGAAAATGACCAAGTATCTTGGGACGGCCCAAAAAGAAATATGAACCAAGATCGGTGGGACGGAGGGAGTATGTTGTATATCTAAAAAACGCAAAAACAAAACTATTACAATCGTATAAGTAGTGGAACGAGACAATAGTACTATTTACTATAATTTAAATTTTTCAGAATGTTTAAAACAAAAACAGTGTATAATAATAATAAGAAAAGTAGTGTTACCTACGAGATAATAGCAGCGAATTAGCGAGTTAGTATCAACAGACTTTTTAATAGAATGTTTAAAATACAAATGCAATACAACAAGATTAGTGTATGACAATAATAAAAAACGTGAAGAAGACAGTAGAACACCATTTATTTATCAACCTGATTTTTCCATAATATTTAAAACGGACATAAAAAAGTGTACAATATTCATAAAACCAATGTAATAATACCAGCATTATTTTATAATCATCTTGCTTTTTGAGAATAATGATAATGCAAATATATGGTGAGTATACTGTCTAAATAGATAGATTACATTTCTCCTACTCTATAATTGTATTGCTTTCAACATAACATCCCACAGATATTCGAGACATGTTACAACACCATAAACCATTTCGGAAGAATTTACCAAGCTTATTACAATACAACCGTTAGACTGGCAACGTCAATAAAAAAACAAGCGACCAACAAAGTCAGCTGAATGCAGAATATATTTACTCGATGACTTTATTCATTACAAACTCGATGACATTAACATGACCCATATTCGGGCTCAACATACACATACAGAGACAATACTCCTCTGCAACTAGATACGAACTCCCCGACTCTCGAATGATTAGTATCACTGCGACTCTTCGTCTCGACGCCAATCATGTGTTTGCTCCTTGATCTCAATGTACCTGAACACCTGAATGCATCCACCCCAAAAGGGGTCAACTGGAATGCCGAGTAATACGAATATACAGGATATACTTTACACCATCATAATCAATGAGGCAAACATCACAATAAAGTTCATCACATAATCCACGGCTAAAATATCATTGATAAGTCAACATTTAATATAAGGTTTTATTGTTTTTAAAATAAATTAGAGTCAGCTTTGAAAATAACTCGAAACCTCTAACATTTCGTACATCAAAACTTTCCAGATTTCCATTTAAGGTTCTTCAGAAGGACAATTTTGAAACCACTTAGGGTCTAGGACACTATGAATCACTGTTTAATCATTTTCATGTCATTAAGGGCTTTAGAACTCAAAAACTCATATTCTCACATCAAAGTCGTTCCATGGGTTCGTGGCCTAAATCATACATCACAAATAAAGCCTTTGGCTTTCATATCACATTACTTCATCGGGCTTCAACCCCCATTCATAATTACTATTTAAATCCATCACATAACGTTTTTCTGTATCCCGCAGTCTACGGAACTTCAGAGATCCCACAAGATCTGCATAGAGAGAGATCCCATCATACATCATGTCACTAACATCCATGATTCTCGTGTCTCCATATCTCACCACCTGTAGGACATTATCAGCCCGCAAGGCCCGCCCAATTGGAAACCATCATACCCGATTATATACGTAATAAACGGATCGCATAAGTACCTCAAGACCTGCTCGAATTCACACTTCTTGTTCATAGTACACACATATATCATCATGTCAACAATCTTAACACAAGTCATGGTCACGTACAAATCATAAATACACAAGGTACCTGATCAGAGTGCATATAACATCGATAATAATATCATAAAATACACACCTTGACACACAGGCATGAGGATACTTACCAGAATTATACGATCAACCCATACCACAACCTACCGTAGGTAAAACCTAATGGGTGTATACAACTATAATCATACAATGACATCACTATACATGTTAGTGGAAATGATATATGATACCATTGTCGAAATCAGTAGCACACCCTACCTGCTTGACACTACATGCCGCACATATACACAACACACACATACATATACATATATAATATTCAACAATCCGGAGACATCAATGCTAGGGCCTAGTGCCCGCATACATACAACCATCTCATCATATATGATGTACCATTATACACAACACACAAATGCCTTTCACTTCCTGATTATATGATATTCACATAGAGCATACAGTTTGTATGAAGTAAAATATTAGGTGTATTATAGTAAACTTGTCTTATTTGGCGGTATCACGAAGATGGTTAACGAGTACGACCCTCCTACTTGATCAACGAAGACCTTGATCATTGACCACATAACAAAAATCACTAATGTAGGAGATTATCGACAAGGGGGTGATCTAATCGGCAATTCACGATACACTACACCATATATGGGTTTCAGCAACACCTGAAAAACTGTGTTCAAAAGTCCATAAAGTGTTGCTGAAGGCAAAAAAACAGGCTACGGCTACACTTTGACCAAATTTGAAGGTGTTACAAAAACGGCCGCAACCATAGGGGTCTAAGGTAACACTTTTCTTTTTTTTGGCAACATGTGAAAAAAGTGTAACAATAGACCCCTATGCCAACACTTTTCTTGTCTGTGCCTACACTAGATTTTGTGTTGTTGTAGACTTAAAGCCACACTTTTATATATTTAGTGACACAAATGTTTGTGTGGCTGTAGACCTATGCTAACACTCATGAGGTCTAGTGTAACATTAAATTTTGAAACACTTTGACATCTTTACCAACAATAACACTGTGGCTACACTTATATATATATATGAAAAGTTCTAACTTTTGGCAACACTTTTAATCTTTGCCAACACAATTTTTATATTTTGCCAACAGGAAGAATTATAAATTAGAGTCTATGGCTGCATATTTACATGTTTTTACCAATATTTTTTCATGGTAAAAAGCAACATGTTATATTGGGAAATAGATATTACCATAAAACATTCAATACCATTAAAACACTGTCAACCATCAAACATCCAAAATACATGACTGCCAAATATTCAATCCATAATCAAACAGCCAAATACACTTACATAACCCAACATCCAAAATCTAACTTAAAATGCCATTTAACAATTTGCTTAAGTACTATTTAATAGCTAAGAACAAGTTTCCATCGCAATCGATAAATATAACAAAACTACTTGAGTCACTTGGCAAAATTTCATCATCTCAGTCCCCCAAAACGACAGCTCTAGTTGTCTCATCGTCTACGTCGAGCAGAACGTTTTGCGTCTCCGACTTCTTTCCTTGCACTCTCAGTTGTAGAGTATGTTGTTGTATTTGAGAAGAGCCCGCATTATCTCGAAGTTCCCAGCCTCCTTTGCTATCTTTGGCCAGTTGTGGCCCATTATTACCAATCACCAAACGAATCAATAGTTAACTACAACGTACAATAATTAGAAAAAAACTACAGAGCACATCAGTTAAATTCTGATACAAAACACACGAAATACCATGATCATGATAAACTAGAACTAAAGCGTGAAAAACTATCATTATAAGCAATCAAGATTTGAATGCAAAAACACAACACTGATTTTTAAACAAAAAACAATAAAAGTAGTAAAACATTCTTTTCAAGACAGAAAAATACCATGCATACATTTATGTCGAAACAAACTAGTTGAGCACACAAACTCAGACAGTTTTGCCATCATGGCTGCATCTGTTCAGGTGTATAGATGTATTGACCTTTAAGAAGGGAAAATGCAGCATCTACCAAGCACAAACCTTCATATGTTAATGCAAGTGACACAAGTCTGAGGGAGTTGATTCCATTTTTCACTGCTGAAGAAACTTGTTTCACATACTCTGCTCCTGCTTGTAAATAGATGGCACTTCGTTGTGAATATGTACTCTTGAGTTTTCGCCTTGGTATTATTCTTATCTTTTCTTGCCAAAATCAAGTGCATAATATTATCTCGATTGCATACACAGCTTAACTATGTTGACCAGTTCTACTACATCCACCCCATTAAAATAAATTAAAAGAAAACAAAAAACGACATCAGAAATAATATAACATCATACCTCCAACCAGAATCGTACCCACATCTTTCTGTACTTTCAATGACCCTGCTTGCTCTGTATCCTTTTTCCAACTTAGCATTGGTTTCACACCCCGAGGTTGTAACAAGAACGTTTGCAGTCTGAAAGAACAAGGATGTAGTTTTCTCCATTAGATGTGAAATAATTTAACCTTATATTATTGAAAATAGCATAACCCATCACTTTCTATTAGATCGGGATATATTTAAGCTTATAAATAGTCCTAGAAATAACATGTGAATTCTACAACAATCATAGAACATTTTTCAGATTAGGAATAACTATTGAGGTGAATAGTTTGATGAATTTACTTGCCAATAAAGCACATGAGCTCGTGATCCTCGACAACCACATCATTTTCCCTGCACAAGAATTGTAATCAATATATTATGCAAATTTCATGGACGCATGGGAAGATAAAAGAACAAATAAAAATCACTAATCAAAGTTCCCAAACACGCCGGGCAATTTAGTAGTTGGGGATTGGGCTTTCCAATCATGAACTAGTTCCTTCGGTGTAGAAATCATGAGCCGCCATCTCCTAATCAAAGAAATGATATATTTCTAATGAGAACATAATAATTAGCTATATGTACATATAGACAGGTTGAATGACAATTTAATTACTCACTTGGAGCTAGTAGCTAGGAGATAGATGTATAAACGGTGATAAGTAAACTCATTCAAATGTCGAATATCTATGTATAAACGGTGAAAAATTACCGACATTTTGTTATAGAAACCTATATATCGATTAGAAATGAGAGAAAGAAAGTGGTTGCAATCTAAGAGTACTTTGCACTACTGATTATACACTTCACTATTTACAAAAATGTTTTAGTGAGTCCATAATTTATGTACGGAATCTTTTTGTTTACATTCATCCTCTATATTCTCATTTTTTTAATGCTACAGCCCTAATCATCGCAGAAGCCAAGCGGAGAAGTGGAAAGTAGCAATATTCTACCAATAACTCCACATCATTACCAAATCGGTTTGGGGCCTTCCTTAAGGAGGCGGGGATCATTCAAAACATCATGACTACTCTTTATTCTAGTCTTGGCAGTGCAATTTCTTTCTCCTCTTCTTGACTTCTTCTCCAAATGACAGAAGTTCAACTTTCTATGCCAAAAATCAAAAGATATCACTAGTCTTAGACTCTTACTATAAGAAAACAAAAAGTAATGGTCGAGGGCATTACTTGTCACCACAACCTACTTGGTAACCTTCGCTTTGTTTCTTGCTTTACGGAAGATGGTAAGGACTTTGCAGGATAACCACAGGGACAATGTCATCAAGCGGATTCCACAACACCTAAAATAGCAGGTTTAAGAGTAAGTAGCTTTTATAATATGGTTGGGCGCATGAATAAAGCCAATAAAAGTCGAAGGCTCCATAAAAACAAGCGGGATCAAACAATCGTAAAATTACACAAATACAACTCTTGAGCAATAAAAAGCGAGACACAATCGAGAGCATTTTAGGAAGCGGCTCCACTCCAAGCAAGATCTTTACGTGAATCTGCGGGCAAAATATCTCGGCGAATTCAAGATCCGGCTCGAGCACGAGTTCCAAGCTTCACAAAAATCCACCATCTATAAAACCATATTCGAAACTTGTCAAGATTTTTCGAGAACACCGCTCAACAAGATCGATTCCGCAAAAAATCGGCAGGAAACATTTCGACCATTGCACCTGAAATGCCATAACAAAGCATCATCGGGATCAACTCGTATGGCGTTCAGTGTGCTCGAGGATACAAGGGGAGGGGACCTTCATTACCGTAAGTGGTAAATGGAAGATATTTCCTTGACTTTTCGATTCCGTCCACCTCAAACTCACAACGAGAAAGCACTGACGGAGCTCGATGGTGGCTCTCGTGCGGTGGTGGCGCCACCTCCGACAAGATAGGGTAGTTCGCGAATCATTATTTAGGCCGATGTCATCGGAGATCCGAGCGGCGCTTGGGAAAGGGGATTCCACGGAGAGAGAGTCACGGCGACTTCGAGAGAGTTGAGATGCGGAACCGACTTCTCATCGGGATAGGGATTTTATCCCATTATTTTACCTAAATTTTAATTTTAGTCCCTAAGTTTCTAATTCCTTGAGTTTCACCCTAGTCAAATTTCCCCTTTTTTGATTTGATCCCTTAAGTTTAGCCTTTAAACTAAATCAAGTAAATCGTCATTTTTACTTTCACTAAAATTATATTCTCCAATCAAATTAAATATTTACGCACATATTTATATTCCGATTGTAGAATACGAGAATCAAGATCACGATTAAGACGATTCATAAAATACCTTAGAAAAATCGGGTCGTTATAGTTGAAAATAATTTATTTAGATCGCCTAAAATATTTTAGCAAGCCCGTCTATTTTTTTTAGTATTCAGTTACACTTTTTTTAAATATCAATGGCTACACCAAATTTTGTGTTAGCGTAGATATTCAATTTGGTCTATGGTAACACTAATTTATATCAATAATAACGTTAGAAAATTGTGTAGCCTTAAATCAAATTTGACCAATTTTAAGGCATCTAAGGCTACACTTTTGCTTGTAACATCAAAAAAAATGTTGTTAAAAGCCAAATATGGTGTAGTGATACTACCAATCTAAATGCACTACAACACATAACCACTACAAGAATAAATGATTCGAATCGATGAAACTCCAAAACCCTAAATTAAAACTCACTAGGAACTTTTATCGAACACCTATTGAGCGATGATTATTTTTAAAGATTCGAACGATTAATCAAATTTTCGACTGACTAGAATCGATAAGCACAACGCAAAATTACCTACGGTCAAAATCTATCAAATAAGCAAAATTGAAATTAATCTTCAAAAATCAGCCATGTGAGGTTAGGGCCTCTTACCTGAATCGGAAGGAAAACAATCAAATTGATCTAGGGATGGCAAGGGGGCGGGGCGGGTTGCCTACCCAGATCCGGACCCACTAGTACAAAAATTACCTACGGTCACACTTTTTCCAAAACAGTCCAGACACACTTTTGATTAAAAGTGTAGTTAAAGGTCATTGATAAAATGCTGACATTGTTTTAGCTACATTTTAATATATTTGTGTGACCACTGCATCGAAAATAAAAACCTTCAGTCACGCTTAATCATAACAAATGTGGCAAATATTAGCCACAATCGAACAGTGTGGCCAAATGTCACATCTGCCACGAGTTTTGTTTGATATATTGGAAAATGTTGTGATGGTTTTTATAAGAGACGATAAATAAATATATGGTCACATGAAGTAATTGTTTATGTGTTTAAATCACAGAGTCGAAATAGACACATGAAATCTAATGTAGCTAAAAACTAATACATATATGGTGACATGAATTGTTTGTGTGTCCATATGGTAGCGTTTCTTAGGCACTTAAACTAAAAGTAAGAAAACAAGTTACCGTAAGTATTTTATGGTCATGTTTCATTTCTTTATGTGTGTATAAAAATGAGTACTTGTCATGATGAAATAATAAAAGTTGTGAGTAAGTATTTATGGTCACACTTTTGCCAAAACAGCCCAGCCACACTTTTGATTAAAACTGTGGCTAAAGGTTATTGATAAAATTCTGTCATTGTTTTAGCCATATTTTAAGTTGTATTTTATGACCATTGGAAAGCTAATCCAGAACTTTAGCCACGCTAAAGATAACAAATGTGACAATTACGAACCACAGTCGAACACTGTGGCCAAATGTCACCATTTGGCCATGGGTTTTGTTTGGTATATGAAAACGTTTTGTGATGGTTTTTATATGAGACAATAGATAAATATATGGCCACATGAAGCAATGTGTGTCCAAATCATAGAGTGGAATTAGACACATGAATCTAATGTAGCTAAAAGCTAATGTATATGGCGACATGAATTATTTGTGTGTCCATAGGGTAGCGTTTATTAGTCACTTCGTAAAAGTAACAAAACAAGACACTGTAAGTACTTTATAGTCATGTTTTATTTTATATGTCTAAAAATGAGTACATGTCATGATAATAAAAAAAAAAACTTATGAATGTAAATATTTTATGATCATGTTTAATTTTTTATGTGTGTCTAAAGGTATATCAAGTTCATGATTAAAGGAAAAGCATGTGACTATAAATATTTTATTGTTACTTTTTACGTTATGGTGTATGTCTAAGAGAAATGATAGGACACAGCATAACCACACATCTGGCCGTCTTTATGGGGTTATGCTATATCTTTACGGATAAAATTTATTATAATATTATTATGAGTATTTTATACAGAAAGATCTGTCTACATCTGTGCATAAAGTGCGTGAAGTGTCCCTATCATTCCTCGTATGTCTAAAAGTAAAATTTAGTCATAACAAATGAAAAAAAATATGACAGTATGTAACGGTCACTGATTAATTTATTATGTGTTTAAGGAAAAAAATTCATGATTAAATAAAAAACATGTGACTATAAGTCTTTTATTGCCACTTTCGAGAACACAACCTGTAAGTGTTTTATGATCACTATGCAATTTTTTATGTGTGTATAATAGTAAACAATAGTAATGATAAAAGAAAAAAGATATGACTGTTATGTTTGTTGGACATGTATCAATTTCAAATATGTGTGTAAAAGAAAAAAATATTAATTATAAAAGAAGAAAACACGTGACTTTTAGTATTCTATGGTCATGGTTTAGGAAAAAGAAAAATAATGACTATAAGTACTCTATGGTTACGGTTTAATGATAAAAACTTTGGACTACAAGTCCTGTATAGTTACGGTTTGAATATTTATGTGTGTCTAAAAGTACAAAATCTTCATGATAATAATATATAATGATCACAGTTTATTTCTTACGTATGTCAATTATAAAAACATACAAAGAAAACCTGGGGCTGAATTGAATGTCTAGAAAAACTTCGGTTATATTAAAACCCACTACCTGTACCTTCGGCCGACATACCACTTCTCCCCCATTTCTTACCCGTGAACTCTCTCTTCTAACCTATTCTCTCTTTGAAACTCGTTGCTGCCATCTCCAGTTTCTCCCCCTCCCAATACTCGATCTAAGGCGCACAGCGCACATATACAATACCCATTATAATCAATTCTGAAACAAGGCACATCTCACAGTCGCATAATATGGCCAACGTGAGAAGATGAGCGGTGGCCGGCGGCAAGGAAGGAGAAGACATTGAAGGCGAATTTGGTTTCCGGTAAAGCTCGTACGCACTCTTCACTGAGAACTCACTTTTGCATCAAATTGCCATATTAATCTGTCTGATTTGTGAAGATTCAAAGGCATTTTAATAATCTCCTGTGCATCCACTGAGTAGAATAAGCTATGAACAAGAGCCTCATTCCATTTACCAATTGTAGAATGAATGAAGAAGGGGAACAACCCATCGGTTTTCTTGGATGTTTCAATAAATGGGAATACTGCTGATAGAATTGTGATTGAGGTTGTTATCTTGTCCAATACCTTCAAATGGTTCGAACACAGAGACTGATTTTAGAGCATATGTCTTTTCGCAGTTCTAATTGAATTTTTCCCTGATGCAGTTGTTTGCAGATGCTGTCCCTAAGTTGTTTGCACATTGACTAATCCATTTTTTAGTAGATTCAAAAGATTATTGATGATCAGCAGACGAAGTTGCGGAAAATGGAACGAGCTCTTTAAATTGCTGAGGTATGTTGTCAGTAGTTTTGCCACCCTTCACATGCTTTTTTATGTCATCTGGTATAGTTAATTATGAAATCCTTTACAGAAAGAAATGATGAAGGCAAAGTATGAGGTAACATCCACAACCAAAGAGTTAATGGAGGTAAAATTCCAATACTTTATCCTCTACATGGACAGTGCTTAATGTGAACGTTTCTGTACCATTTAAGTTCAAATCTAACCTGACTTTGTTGTTTGCACATATATAGATTATTATTTTTTGGTTTTGTTTGCACATATGTGGATGAGATGCAACTTTTATTGCATTTTTGTTTCATTTGCCACCATATCTTTATGTTCTACCAATCAGAACATAAAAAGAATATTAACTTTTTACTGATCACCATAGATTCCTTATCCAGATTCATACATGCCAATATTATTTGTTAAGAAGGTCTATATTTTCATATAAACTGTTCATTTTTCGTAAATTTAGCTGATTAAGATTGTATGTATTGTGATATATTTAGGTTCATGGTGCTTGGTTTCCTCCCTGGTTTGCAGCCCACTTAATTCATTATCAGGTATTTACTTGTGTGTTTTTTTCCTTTTCTTTTGGAGCAAAGCTTATTGATGCCTTTATATTTCCAGTCACTTTTAAAGACCAATTGGAACATGCATGGGAAACGTGCTTTGGACCTGTTGATGCAGAAGGTTGGTGGTTTAGCTTTCCATGTTGATCCAATATAGGCCCTATCAGCATTATCCATTCATATATTTGAAATTAGCTTCCACCTTTCTCCTTGTTTTAGGCTAATGAGAAGAAGGCCCGAGCTGAAGAATGGGCTGCACCACATGTTGAAACCATGAGACTTGTAAGTCAGCTTTTCATAAGATAGCTGGATACTTATAAAATTATTTTAATGTTTCGAGTACTGCTTATTGTTTCATGTAATGTGGTACTCTTTTCATATGTTATGTGGTATTTTATCTTTGTTTGCAATACTTTAACTTCACGCATATGTACATAAGGGTATTCCGGAAAACCTAATCTGCTTTTTGGTATTTCTTTCTTCTTCTGAAGGGCGGCGACTTCTCAAAGGGAAATTGTATGCTTTTCGTCTTCTGTATCTTGTACTCTGAAGCAATGCAGATTTTTGATATCATATAACTCCCATCTTCACTTGTAAGACGCGTAAAACACGACCTTGTAATGGTTTTCATGCACTGGTGGAGAAAGTATTTATGGAGGGAAATTTCCTGGTATGTTTTTCAACTTTATCTGTGTTTTTTGACCCCCCCTCCCCTTTTCAAAAAACAAATAAAAACTGAATGTTGATTTATCAACAAAACGCAAATTGAGTATTTTTATTACAGATGAGAATTTCAAGTTGGAGCACAACTGAGAAGATGCTTACACCCATTGAAGTACTACTGCATATTGTCGAACCCTTGTGTAAAAATACTATATACGACATACATTTATCTTGTTAGTGGACTAATTATTTATGCGATTTCATTGGAGTGACTAGTGGAGACAAATTTGTAAAATTAAAATACGACTTTTTACTTGAGAACATCAATTCCTGCTCTGCTTAATAGACTCGAACCCTACTCCCAAAAGTATCTCTTCTTCTTTACTTCATTGGAGGTACGATTAGAATGGTCCAGGTGGAAGATCATGTTTGAGGTCAGACCAAAAAGTAGCCCCAGTCCCGCCCCAAACCCACCAAATTTTTTCGGGTCTGCCCCAGACCCGCCCCACTCGGTTCTGGGTACCCAGTGGGTACCCGCGGATTTACAACTTTTAAGTTTTTTTTTTTATTTTTAAATTATTGAAAAACAATCAAAATAACAACCTATTAAAAATGAGTTACAAAACATTTACAAAGATAAACATAAAACATGATATTACATAAACAAACTTGTCCCACCATCAATCAGTCTCCATTACACGAAAACAAACATATATTTTACTAAAAACAAACTTGTCCTAATAAATTCAAAGTATAAATCCAAGCTTAAAATATCACAAAAACAAACTTGTCCAAATGCAAAATGTAAAATTTTAAAACATTCTTCCATCTCATGATCAATTAGCCCCATTACACAATTTTCATCCTATAAAAAAAGATATATTAATCAAGTTAGAGTAGCAATACAAATCAATATTTGCATCAAAAAATATAATTCAAAAACAAGCATTTATAAATTAAAAGTTTGGTAACACCTCTTCAATATCATTATCATCACTCATTGAACCTCTTTCAAATGGAGCCGATGAAGTAGATTCACCTATACATAATCAAGAACCAAAAATAATCTATAATTAGTATTGTCAAATTAATCAAACAATTGAATATCTATTACCTTGAATTTCGATCCACAATCAATCTTGAGTACACATTAAAGCTTTCAAAGTTTTTTGATGGAGTCTACTACGATGTGGACTAAGAAATCTACCACTAGTAGAGAAAGCGGACTCCAAAGCAACCGTAGACACGTGAATGGCTAGTATATCTCTTGCCATCGCAAATAAAGTGGGATACTTGGGGCCATTTGATTTCCACCATGCCAATATATCAAAATTCTCAACTCTAGGTAAAATGGGCTCCTCTAAATAATAATTTAATTCAGATTTCACAAGATCATTAGATGATGTACTTGAAATAAACAAATCATACTCATCCAAATCATCCTTTCCAAGACCTTTTTGTGAGCGAGAAGTTGAAGCATTGTGAAACTCATTTCTAAAATGAGCTTACAAATGTTTTCACTCGCTTGGTATGATTTCAACATATCAAAAGCAAAGTTACGAACCTTTCTATATCTACCACCGCCCCATCATCAAAAAGTTTAGAGAAAAAAAATCAATCCCTCTCATTTTAAACCTTGGATCTAAAACTGTTTCTAGAGCCATAACACCTTGAACCAAACTCCAATATTTTTCAAACTTAGTGGTCATATTAATTGCCATCATTCTAACCTCAATACTACTTGACGAAGTCCACTCTTTCATTGATATTTTTATCTTACAAATTTTGGGGAAAAAAAGGTTGACCGTAGGATATTTAGTTCTAAAAAATAACTCCGTTACTTCATAGAATAACTCTAGCCTTTTACAAATCTCTATAGTCAACAACCAATCCCCTTCTAGAGGCTAACACTTGTATTGAGAGTCTCGTTGTTTCAATCTACCAAAAATCTCTCTATAAGGCAACACACTTTGAAGCATTAAGTAAGTCGAGTTCCACATAGTCTTACAATCAAGTGATGGCTTTTTAGTACATGAGATATGCAATTGATTCGCTACTTTTTCAAATATTTCACATCTTTTCGGTGTCTCCGTCCAATACATAACACTATTCCGTACTTTTTCAAGAGCCTCACTAATTACTCCCAAACCTTCCCTCACAATTAAATTTAATATGTGTGCCGAACAGCGCATATGAAATACTTGTCCACCCAACAACAATGTATTAAACAGAATCTTATTCTCTAATAAAATATTAATCATCACATCATTCGTGGTACAATTGTCTAGAGTTAACGTAGACAACTTACGATCTAAGTTCCAATCTAACAAGCAATCCATCAAAGCATCCGCAAAAACCTCAGATGTGTGAGGGCAAGGCATGTATATGAACCTATTACAAATAAAATAACATTACATCAATTAGCATATTTTGAAAAACTAAAAATCGTATTAAAAACATTATATACTATATAATTTACCTCACAATTCGACTTTGTAAAGTCCAAGAGTCATCTATTGTAACACCCCGAGATATTCGGAATAATTACAGCACCGTAAACCCTTTATATACAAATTTACAAGGTTAAATTAAAAGAAAAACTGAACAGCACAAAAGTACCCCAAAAGTTGAGTAATTTAATTACCAGTTTAATCATCCATACAACCCAAAATAGTCCATTATTACAAACTTTCAAACATCAAAAGAACACGCGTACGAGTACTAAATACCAAATCAGGATACCAAAACAATACAACGAATAACATCACTGAGCCCCTTCATCATCATGTCGGTACTGTGGTTGCTTCCCCGCTCCTCGACTACCTGAACATCAAAACAAATGTCCACCCCACAGGGGTTAGTAAAACGATGCTAGTACAAGTATCATAATATACAAGAACAGATATGCAACAACGATGCATAACAAAATACAGAACACGGACTTCCGCTACCGGAATCTAACGATGCGAATCCACATGATTCCATCAACACAACATGGGAGAATCTAATGATCCAGCGCCCTCAGTATAGATCCCAAGATGATCCCGTCGGACCAACACGAGGTGGAACCCGTCCAATGATCCAGTGTCCTCAGCATAGATCCCAAGATGATCCCGTCGGACCAACACGAGGTGGACAACTGATCTGCGCCCTCAGCATAGATCACACGATCCCTTTCGGATCAATACAACACACACAATACAAACATGCATACATATGCAAAACAATATGTTCATCAATATGAACATACACGTGGATCAAAAACATGAATGAGATTATAACAATTCATCTAGGGTAATCTCATATTCATCAATATGAATAGTAATATGCATGATCAAAATCATCAACGTTAAACCAAAAGTCAAGTTACGATACTTGCCTCAAAAATGGCGACAAGGATAGATACTACGAATAACCTTCAACCCGGTCGAAGAACTCTCACTTGATCAATTCACCAAAAATCCGAACCTTCATTGAACAATAGCACCAATATAACTAACGGTTTCGTATAATCGTTCTAAACATCATATGAGCATCAAGAGGCGTAATCTACCCGTCAATAAAAACGTATGAAATTGCCCCAACCCATACCAGTTGAATCATCACTACGCACTAATTCGAACAACAATCCCATAATCTTCCAAGCAAGATTAAACACATCATTCGGTCGGATTCTTCAACTATATCACATGATAGTTCGTCTAACATGGATCCTAACCATAATTTTCATTATTCCAACACTGCAAGATTTTAGAAAATCTCTTGAAGAACACCATAAAAACTCATTTATTAAGTTCAACATGATTAACATCTTATTCTTCAAGGAATAACTCTAAGTTCAAATCTATTAAGTTCCCCTATACGCGTTATTCGTTCAAGTTGTATGTAAGAACTCAATAACCTCAGTAATAAACTGAACAATATCCGTAGCATGATCATATTTGACAACAAGAACACATAATCCAGATCGGTGAATCGCCACATACCTTACACGGAAGGAAAAGATGAAATCACTTGATGAACTCCACATCAAACGCTAGAACGCCAATCCTCAAAGCTCGTTGCCTTCAATGATTATGTTTAGAGGGTGATATGAAGGTTTAATTAGGGGTGAGCTCGGTTCGGTTTGGTACGGTTTCTAGCTAAAACCGATACCGAACCACATCTTATCGGCATCTAGCATTTGAGTACCGAAATGATTCGGTTTTAAATCGGTTTGGTGTGATCGGTTTCGGTGTCGGTTCGGTAGCGGTTCGGTGTCAATGGGCTGATTAAATGGGCCACTTAAGTTGGGCTTGCGCCAGACCCAAATTGAACTACTTGGGCTAAATCAGACAATTGTAAGTTCAAATAGAAGGATTTAGACATAATTAATCCCCTTCAAAGCTTGAATAAAAATAAAATCTACTTCAATAACATGATAATAACTAAGGATTCAAAAAGTCCAATATCAGATTAAACAAAAGTCTTGAATTTCCTCCTCAACACAAGCCCATCAATTCATAACAACCTGCACAAAGAAAAAACAAAGTCTGCAGAATAGTCATCTGTTTTATCGGTTCGGTTTTTAAAGTCGGGATCCATATCTGAAGCCGAAACCGAGCCGCATAATTCGGTTTTCAAAATTTTAAGAACCGTACCATACCAATATCTTATTGGTTCGGTTTTTCGATTTCGGTTTTTTCGGTATTTTCGGTATTATCGGTTTTTGTCGGTTTTTCTGCTCACCCCTAGGTTTAATATAGGGAGGATAACTCTCTAAGTCTCGGAAATTAAGTGCGGGGCGACGTGGAGACTGAAAAATGAAATGAGGTGCTGTCCTCTTTATAGAAAATGATTACTAGCGCGCGCTACTGCTCCTTTTTAGCGTACGCTAACGGGCTCCCAGCCCACTGTATCTAACTGTCCTCGGTCTCACGTATGCTAAATAGCCTTTATATATGCTAAAAGCAACAGTTAGCGTGCGCTAACACCCATCGTAGCGTGCGCTATCGGCTTTACGAAAGCTCACTGACCTCACTATACCAGACTTAGCGTGCGCTAGCATCTCACTCGTAGCGTGCGCTAAGCACCGTTGACTCAACTTTCCCAAAAGCCGTCCAGGTTCATCCCGACAAAACATTATCCAAGATCTGCAATCCGATCTCACCTACCGCCTGTCTCAATCATGCTGATCACGTATAGCGTGCGCTAAGACTCATATGCAGCGTGCGTTAGCTTACATATTTAGCGCGCGCTACACTTAAACGTTAGCGTGCGCTAAATGTACAGAAGTACATGCATAAAACAACAACTTACGAAATCACACTCATCGATACAGAATCATGAAATACGGAACTGATCAAAATACAACATATGCAATATCACAAGGTTCAAATACAGATAAAATACACATCAGATATTCGGGTATTACATCTATATAGTGTGCAGTGACTACCATAAATCCCCTCTTCTTATTAGAAGAAGTCCTCATATCGGTTGTGATTGCAAATCGACTCGAATTTTGGTCAAGCAACTGCATTGTCTTACTCTTCTCAGGTTCATAAATTTTCAAAATGTCCGCTTTAACTGTATTTCGACAAACCTTCTTAAACAATGGTTGAATAGTATTAAAAAATTCTTCAAAATCATGATGTTCTACGATAGAAAGCGGATATTCATGTGATATTATCATCTTTCCAAGAGAAATTCTTGCCGCTTCTTGGTCAAAAGTGTAAGTGCTAGTAACCGTCTTACCATCGCCCCCTCAAATAGGATTTAAGATTGCTTGCTTTATATCTCGTGATTTCCTTAAAGGACATATATAAAATGTTTAAGTAGATGCGATGTCCCATTTTTAGTTTCGCCCCCAAGTTTCCTATGACAAAACAATGACATTATGCTTTCCATGACCCATTAACTTTTAGCCTTTTGAAATGAGTCCAAGCAACTGATTTAAAATGAGACTTTTCCTCACAATTTGAATCCTCTACACCATATCCATGTGATTGTACCTCAACATTATCACTATCATTTACACTAATTGAAGGAGTTTGATTTGATGCTACCTCAATTGGAGCACAATTACCACCGAGTTGAGATTCCGTACCAAGAGACGGACCAGCTGGTGCTCGATCACTTTCACCATCATTTGGAGTCGACATATTTTACCTACAGAATCAGTTTATAAAAAGAAAAAAATTAATGTCATAGCCTATATATACATAATAAAAATATAAAAATCAGTGTCATGGGATGAGGATAGGATCTCAATTCACAACGTCAAAGTTGTTCTACAGTAATCTTTTGGTTTCTTGTGTATGTTGCTTATTATCTTTGTTTTTTTATTACGAAAAAAATCATTTGCACAGTATTCTCATTGTTTTGTGGCTGCTCTTATGCAGACTCAAATAGATTTTGATGACCGAAGTAGCTGGGAGTATCTCTTAAAGGATTATTATATAGAATTAAAAGCCAAGCATTCACTTTCCTCAGTTGAAATTGCAGAGGCTAAAAGAAGAAAGATAAGGAAAAAATCGAAGCCCCTTTCCGGGGAAGAGGGGGACAAAGCTATTTCAGTATCTGACAACTATGAGTGGGCATCAAAGAAGCTACTTGAATTTGTTTCATACATGAAAGATGGCGACACATAATATATTAGTTTTTTCTTTGCTGGGCTTGGACGTCATCTGTAATAATAATTTCTGAGATTTTCTTTGTGGAGATATGAAATTTTAGTTTGTGCAGATTTGATATATCTCCAGTAATCAAGATTTCTCAATTCCTTCCTCAACAATTTCATCTCAAAATATACCTCAAAATAAGCTAGAAAGCGATTAGCTATGTAAATTACCTCAAAATTGTTCCGACCGAAGACAAAACGAAGAGAAAATCGGAGAACCGCTGCAGCTACTATTGATTGGATCGGAGACGGAGAGTCGGAGTGTCCAACCGCTGTTGGGTGTTGATCGGAGACGGAGAGGAGATAGTGAGAAAGGGAGAGAACGTGAGGTGAGAGAGAGAGACATGGAGGGTGGGGTGAGAGAGGCAGAGATGAGAAGTGAAAACGGCGTGCGGTGTGCGGATTCTGTCTGCGGAAGGAAACCTAATACTAATAAGAAGGTAAAACCTAATTTATTAAATATTAAATATTAATATTATATATACGGGGCGGGTTCGGGGTGGGTATCCTATTTCCCGAAACCGATCGGGCCCGATTTTATTTTTCTCTACCCACCCCAGACCGGACCCGGACCCGAATTTGTTACCCGAATTGGACCCATTCGAGTAAAACCCGCGGGAACCCGGACCCGTGGTTTTTTTTGCCATCCCTAATAATTGATCGAGATAAAGAGCTGGGGATGGTGCTAAGGAGCTACAATCTTTTTATGGAACTCCATTATATATGTGACACCAACTATGCTATTAATTGTGTCATACGTATAATAGAGCTCTATAAGCACAATTTGAGCTCCTTAGAAATTCTCAATATCGACAAGGTTTAGGTCGCCAAAAAATACTGTTATTTTACGGCCACCATAATAAGTACAGTAGTATTCATATAGCATCTAGATACTTCAGTATTCTTTGACGAAGCATATGAACATATGAATATATATTTAAATATGACTTGTATGCAATCCCCCAAATCCATTCCAAGTATTCCTTTCTTTCTTTCGAGTTTGTAAGTCAAACTCCATACAAATACACAGTATGTATGTACGTATACGTACCAGAAAGGGGGTGTAGAGAAAGACACCATACAGTACTTACAATCTGGCAAGTCAGGACACGTAAACTTGTCGCATACCATACAAAAGCCAAAACACTTTCTGTTGACGTGTAGAGCAACCCTTCCATTCATTCCCTTCTTCCTTGGTTCACACACAATATAACACAGAGAAGCTCTTTCTCTTCTTTCTTTTCTGTCCATGTAATGTTATGATATTCTTGCTAATTACCACACACACACACACACACACACACAACACACAGTCAAGTAAATCAACAAAAAAATCTGAATCTTTTAACTCATGCAGACCACCTCCATGTCGCTCCAGAAAGAAATCGAATCGGATCAGAAAACGCGTGCACCGGAATCGGAGAATCAGTTCTCATCGGAGCTAAACAGTTCGTTTGAATCCGAAAAGAAACGCAGCCCCGAGGAATTAACTGATCAGGAATCCCATGAAACACCAGTTGAGCTTCCTCTACTGCCGAAAAGGTCATTAATATGGGAGGAGAAAGCAGCAAGGGCGGAGGAGGACGGCAGCAGCGGGCGGGAGAGGCTGAAGAGACAACGTGTCGAGATGGCGGGTCGAGTCTGGATACCGGATATGTGGGGCCAGGAGGATTTTCTGAAAGATTGGATCGATTGCTCGGCGTTTGATGCGTCTCTGATTAACAGCAGTATAATGTCGGCGAGGGATTCTTTGGTGGAGGAAGGCAGGAGGGCTAATGCTACCAGATTGAGACTACAGAATGGTTGTTAACCAACCCAATTCCCTTTTTTTTTTTTTTTTTTTTTTTAAGGGATAAAAAGAAAATGGAAAGCTAGTAATTTGTATATTTCCTCTTGAAAAATAAGACTTCGCCCTTTCTCTAAGTACAACATTTTGACTTTCACGGTTATTAATGTAAAACTTTGACGATTAATGTATTTAATTATTAATAATTGGTAATAATAAAATTATGTTCTAAATGTATATGTAAAGACTAATCTAACAAGATCTCGTATCTGTGATATGTATCTCTTACGTAATGATAGTATATGTCAATGTGCTTGCTTTGACCATGGAACACTTGATTCTTTGCTAATGAATGAGTCACTTGTTTTCCATGCAAATTCTAGTTGGCTGCAATATATCTAAGCTCTTTCAGTAAATTCTTCAGCCAAAAACAACATGACAAATACAAGAGTGACTCTTTGTTTGTTTGTTTTTTTGCCATCCAGGTGAATGCAGCTTCACATATGAAGAAAATAAATTCAGAAGTGCTCTTTCGTTATCAACATCTCCAACTCAATCACTATCGCTATAATCATTGAGCTTGTAATCATTTGTTGTCGAGTAAGGCAAAACTCGTAGCTACTTGTGCCTATGAGATAATGAAGAATCCTTTTTATAGTCTTCAAATAAGTACGGGTGGTTGGATTCTCCTTATAACCACTTACAAGTCTACTGGCATAGAACATATCGGCTTCCAACCAAGATTTTGAATAATGTTAGATTCACCTTCTCCGATACATAAACAACGAATGGTCTGATCGACTGTGAGAGAAGCCAATTATCATCATCAACAGCACCTTAATCCCAACTATGTTGGGGTCGGTGGCATGAAGATTATAGTGTCGTTTAATTGTCGAAAATTAGTTAACACCATAACTCATGCAAATAACAAAGTGGCAAAGTTTTACGCCGGATGCCCTTCCTGTCGCAACCTTCATATGAAGGAGAAATAGAACGAAATTCCAAAACCGTCAACATCATAGGTTTTTCCATTTATATGGAAAATATCATGAGACGGCGATGAGTTTGAGATAATTGCTATTGTCATGTCACAATACGTGATTGATATTGTAAAATCAACACATAAATCATGGAACATTTTTGCTATTGTGAGAGAAGCCAATAGTAAAAATAAATATGTGGAATGTTGATACCTGCCACGAGGGGGCTATTCTTAACCGTATAAGGATTTCTTAGCCAAGCACACATAATCTGGATATATTGTGTTCCGAGAATCTAAAAGGTTGATGCATATAGACTATTTCGTGAAGTTCTGACCATGTAAGAAGGTGTTCTTGACATCTAGTTGATGAATAGACCAGGATTTTGGCAAAACAATGCACAAGATTGTCTGAATAGCTTCACGATCGGGCTAATGGTTGCATCATAATTCACTACAACCTGTTGAGACCGGCGCAAAATATTTGTAACTCTTAGTAATAGTCTATATCTTAATCTCCGAAACTCTTAATTTGATGAAACAATACAAAGTGAGATGTGGTATTTCTACTATTATTGAGTTAACACAAACCACACAAATTATACACCTATTACAAGCATTATAATGCTTCTTCACCTATTATGTACTACGATTCTAAGATATAATTTATGTACAGTTTTATAATATGTCACACTGATTGTATAGAGATTGCATAGGTTGCTATACTTGTAAAATTACTTGCGACTGATCAATAGGATTCAATCCTCCATAAAACTCTTACTACCCCTATTTTATATTAATTTGATTTTTTTTTTTTTCAGGTTGAAACCTTAAACTATTGATAAGTGTTTGACAATCGTAGTTTATAACGTTTTTCAGTAGATTATAGCATTTTTTTAAAACGCTACTTAAAATAGCATTTGAGCTTATATCTTATAGCGTTCATTTTTTCTCTCAATTTTATCCTCATTACTTTAATTAAATTCTTCTTTTATCCTCCATTAAATGAATTTCTCTCTTATTTTTAAGCATTCATTACAAATGTCTATATACATGACTTTATTTTATAAGCTACTTCAACAGCTAGCTTTACCAAACACTTTAAATTTAATCAGCTAACTTATCCACTATCCACTACCTCATCCGCTATAAGTTGGCTTATCCGATATCCGCTATTTTCTGTCAAACAGGCCATACTATTCTCCAACCCAATATAGTAAGAAATAATTATGCCACCTAAAATTGTGCAAGGAATAGGTTTTTGAATAGGTTTTTGAATAGGTTTTACTCTCTCCTTCCTAATTTAAGTCGGATGTTTCTGTTTTTTTTTTTTTTTTCAATTGTTAAGGATTATCAATTTAGAACTTGATTTTCTAATACTAACCTTGACACAATATTACTCACTTATACCCAATTAAAATGAGAAGTTTCACTTTTTTCTAATTCCCAAATATATTTATCATTTAAATATTATTCATCTCTATACCAAAATATACATATTTGAATAAATTAGTGTACTTCAAAAAAATACCAAATTACGGCTATTTTGGACCATTATATCCGGGACAATATTTTCGACCAGTTTTCTCATGAAACGATATTTTCGACCTGTTTCGCATATGATGTTATTTTCGATCAGTTTCGCATCGGGATGTCATTTCCGACTCGTTTCGTACATGGATGATATTTTTGACCCGTTTCAACCCAAGATGTCATTTTCGACCCATTTCACACTGGAATGTTATTTTCAATCCATTTTGTCCCGAGGCGACACTTTCGACTGTTTCGCCTCAGGATGATATTTCGTTCAGTTTCAACACATGACGTTATTTTTGACCATTTTCGCCCCGAGACCACATTTTCAACCCGTTTCGTCCGGAACAGTATTTTTGAACCATTTCGTCATTGGACCTTATTTCGACATATTTTGCCATGAGATGTTATTTCCATTCCGGAGATGTCATTTTCGACCTGGAACAACATTCTTGACCAGTTTTGTCACATGACATTATTTTCAACTTGTTTCGCCCTAGGATATTATTTTTGACCCGTTACACCCTGAAATGATATTTTCGGCATATTTCTCCCTTGGACGATATTCTCGATATGATTCCCCCTCGGACGTCATTTTCAACGTTTTTCGTCCCGAAATATTATTTCTGACCAAATTTTCCACGTGACGTTATTTTCGCCCCGTTTCGTCCACGGACGTCATTTTCGACCTGTTTCGCCTCAGAACGATATTTTTGACCAGTTTCGTCACGGGGGGCATTATTTTCGACTCCTTTCGTCCCAGGACATTATTTTCTATCTGTTTCGCTCTGAGACAATATTTTTGTAATACTCGAGATTCTCGTTTCCGGTTATTTTGAAATTTTTTTGTCGGTTGTGCCGGTTATTTTGTTCTGTTGGTGATTACTTGAGTTTTCCCCTATGTTGGGTACGGCATGATGTACCGTATTATGAGACTTCATCGGGTGCGACTTATCATTGCGTAAGTCGAGCTAATCATATGTCGTATTTCATTATTGTTCGTCTCCTTCCGGATCGTTGTTGTGGTTCTATAGAAATTTTCGGATTGTGTCAGAATCATTTTGCAACCGGATATTTTCTGGCCGAACCTGTACAACACGGCGGTGAAAACGGCTGAGACTTCCGCCGTGTCCTGCGCCGTTTGCCGAACGGCGCTGCCGAGCGCCGGGTCCTGCACCGAGTGTTCGTGCATTTTGGCCACGCTAGTCCTCTGCCGAGACACGGCCGAGACACCCGCGCAAGTGTTTGCGCCGGGTGATGCGCCGTGTCGTACACGGCCGAGACACACGCGCAAGTGTCTTGCGCCCGGAAAGTTTTTACAGGAGTAATGGTTTTGGTGTGGTTATGCAAGGAAAGTTTATCAATGTGATATTTAAAAGCTTCAAATGTTTTGGGAAGTCGTGTAAATTTTATTTTAAAACATCCTTCAAGAGAGGAAAAAGTTGGATTTTCGTATGATGACCTCGAGGCCGAAAATTTTGAGAATTCAAACTACTTATATTTTATTTTCATCTTGTATTGCAAGTTTTCAAAAATTTGATTTTAAAAAAACTCAAATGCGATGTACAAAAAAAAAAAAATTACTTGAGACGTGACCTTCGCTTTTAACTTTCCGGTTTCATGAATTTCGGTTAAAAGGTATGTGGTAATGATGTTATTATTATTTCGACTATAATGCTCAGAGTTGTAACTAAAATGGTGGTGTGAACGCTGAGTCGTTCGGTATGTACTAGTTGAGATAGTCCTCTTGACTGAGAGGGGGGAAATTCGGTTTGAATATTAATTAACTTCTGATGGCTACTTGTGTGATGTTATAATTAGGCGAACCGTTGGCGTTTAGTTTTGCACGCTGTTGTTTATTTGTAACCTCCGGTTTAGTAATGTAGGTGATTATGTTTTTTGTTGCGTTAGGTTGTTGCTTGTTAGTATGCCGAGGGGCAGAGGTTGTGGTCATAACCGCGGTACTGATGGCCACAGGGAGCAGACGCGGGATCGAGAGAATAGTGCTGGGAATGATATTGGTATTGGTGTTGCTACAATATTGCAACAAGTAGCAGCACAGATGACTGAGTTGACCCAGGCGGTTCAACGCAACACTGACGCGACTCAGGACGTCGGTGTAAATCAATGGCTTCGAGAGTTGAGCTGCAGATGCGTTAGGCTGGGATGGTTGGCTTCTTCAGTTGAGTAAGATATTCGAGGCAGTTGATTGCCCCGAAGAGCGGAAGGTGCCTATCGCTCAGTACCTTCTTGATAAAAATGCCGCTAATCGGTGGGAAGCTGTTAAACCTCGTGATCGTGATGTCACGTGGGTGGAGTTCCAGGAATTTATGGAAGCTGAGTTTTGCCCGAAACTGATTAGAGATCATAATATTCATGATTTTTATTTGGCAGAACCGCAGGACGTATCGTTGTCGCAAGCTATCATCGACTATAGCAAACAACTCAGTTATGTGCGAGATCAGGTGAGAACTGAAGAAGAAAGATCCGTCATTTTGACATACGGATGAAGTCGGAGATTCGCAAGTATATGGTGGGACTAACTTGCACTTCGTTGAGGGATTATCAGAATTGAGCCTTAGCCTACGGACTAGCTTTGTTATCGTCGGAACGTGTGTCCGAGTCGAAGAAACAGAGGAGGTCCGATGACCTTATGGGCAGTATAGGAGTTGGTGTTTCTAGATTGCAACGCCGTAGTCTTTCTGCTGTGAAGCTCCATCGCTCGATGAGTGGGACTAAGAGTTCTAAGTCGACAGCTTTGACTCCTGGTAAAGCCATGAGGTGTTTTAACTGCAATGTGTCGGGGCATGTTCGTGCACATTGCCCTTCTCCGCCAGTAACGTGTTACAAGTGTGGACTCAAGGGACACTAGATTCAGTTTTGCGAGTTGGTCACCGAGCCTTCCGAGGCACGGACTTGAGCACTGATATCAGGATCGACTCTGAGAAGTCCCTGAGAAGTGTAGTCTACCAGTTGTATGTTATGTTATTTCCTTGCTTTGTTGTTTCGAATTTCGGGGATAAGCTTCTATTATTAGAAGTGAATCGGATTTTTGAACTTCTATATTTTAAACTCTATCGACTCGTTTGTGTTCGTTGATATTTTCTTCTACTCTTCACTTTTTGTTGTTCGAACGAGTTGTGGTATTGTTTCGGATTAATCCGCTTGTCGTTTCCGAATTCAGTTCCATTCCCGTGAATCTTATGCAAATGAATATCTTGTAGTTTTTACCATATCATCTATTGTCTTGAGTCGAGGTGTGAACTTTGGAATTGCTATTCGATTTTTTTGTTGTTCGTTGTGCTTCGAATTTGGTTGTTCGACCGTTGTTGTTTCAATTGTTTGTTATCCGGTTTTTGTTGATCTTGTTTCGTGAATTTTGAGCGTTCGGATCACTTCGTAATTTACTTAAGTTCGGGAAATTAGCTTCGTATTCGATCTTCCAAACCTTGGGTTGTTGGAATTTCGTACTTGTTCAGCGATTAACTCGTGTTTTGACTGCTGTGCTGTTCGGGTTGTTCAACCATATTGATTTTTGTTCATTACGTAGCGATATGGACGGTAGCAGCTAGGTACTGCATGTGATTCGTTGCAGATCGTTGGCAGCAGATAACGTGTGTTTTCTGAGATTGTCTTGCATTGATTGTTTCATGTTTTAAGTTTCGGGGACGAAACTTCTTTTAAGAGGGGTAGAATATAATACCCGAGATTCTCGTTTCCGGTTATTTTTGATTTTTTTTGTCGGTTGTGCCGATTATTTTGTTCTCTTGGTGATTACTTGAGTTTTCCCCTATGTTGGGTACGACATGATATACCGTGTTGTGAGACTTTCGTCGGGTGCGACTTATCGTTGCGTAAGTCGAGCTAATCATATGTCGTATTTCATTATTGTTCGTCTCCTTCCGGATCGTTGCTGTGGTTCTATAGAAATTTTCGGATTGTGTCAGAATCATTTTGCAACCGGATATTTTCTGGCCGAACCTGTACAACACGGCGGTGAAAACGGCTGAGACTTCCGCCGTGTCCTGCACCGTTTGCCGAATGGTGCTGCCGAGCGCTGGGTCCTGCGCCGGGTGTCCGTGCATTTTGGCCACGTTAGCCTTCTACCGAGACACGGCCGAGACACCCGCGCCAGTGTTTGCGCCGGGTGATGCGCCGTGTCAGACACGGCCGAGACACACACACAAGTGTCTTGCGCCGGGTGTTGCGCCGTGTCGGTCAGGTCGCGCACTGACCCACAACACGGCGGTAAACACGGCGCTCGTTGGGCCGTTTGTTGCGCCGTTTTCCTCATGAGCATATATATGACCGAGCAGTCGGGTTTCACTCATTTTTTCCACTTTCACCTTTGTTCCTTCCGCAGCCAAGTCTTGAAGAACTCGAAGACATGTTGTTAAACTATCAATCCAAGAAGTTCCTGAGTCCATATCATCCATTAATCATTCTGTAACCTCCTCCGATCAATCAAATCAGGGTAAGTTTTCCTAAAATCCTAGTTTCGGGAAAATTAGGGATTTTGCTTGATTTCGTCCGTTTAATCCGAATTAACCTAGATTAGCGATGGATTATTGATTATTAAGTTGTATTCTACCAATTTTCTCGTTGTTCCATGGTTTTATTCGTCGTTTTGATGAGTTCTTAATCGACGCCTTGAAGGTGTCCGGTAGAATGTCATAGAGGGGATTCGAGCGTTCTATGATTATCCTTCCTCGCACGATCGTTGATTTATTGATGATATGATGTTAGGGTTGGATTCCTTGCGAAGAACTCGAGTCGGAACTCTTCCGTTCGTTGTCTTGTTTGAGGTTTCGAAGCTTCCCGATCGATCGTGTTTTCATTGTTTTTACCCAGAGGATTGTAGGTGTATTCGTCGGAGTGTCCGGTATCGATTATTGAGGCAAGTATCTTGTCCATACATTTCATGTTTTGTAGACGTAATAGTTTGTAATTGATTATATGTGCAATCCGAATGCTTTAATGAACTTTCAAAAGGATCGGTATATTCTCGATTAATGTTGTCTTTCAAAAGATAACTCGTACGCTTTGGGAGTAATTGTGCTTTCCTGTATATGTGTATTAGTGTTGCGTGGTTGTGATTATATTATGTGATTATAGTAGACCTTTTCCACTGGTTGAAGATTGTGTATTGATGCATGTACTGGTTTGGTGAATATGTGGCGTCGTGTGATATTAGTTGTTACTCCTTGTAAGGATGTTGTGATGCTTAGTGTTGTTTGGTAATGGTATTTGCCTCTTGATGTGTAATTGTTGTAAGTGATGTTGCCACCGGGTAAGATTTGTTGAATCTCCGGGGTCCGTCCTTGCTAGTACGGATCGGGCGTGACCGTAGGGTTATCCAATCGGGTATGTCTTGTGAGGACTCTGAGATTCGTGGCTTGATAGCCCGATGCCGGGATAACTTGTGGGGTTATCCAACTTGGGTATGTCTTGCGGGGAGTCCCAGGTTCGTAGCTTGTTGGCGCGATGCCGGGATAACTTATGGTTGTGGTTTGGTTGTGTGACGTACGTGTCATGGGTTGTCCGATCGGGTATGTCTCATGGAGACTCCGAGGTTCGTGGCTTGCTAGCCCGATGCCGGGATAACTATGAATATGTTGTGGTTGTGGTTATGTGACTGTTGTCACGGTGATATGTGATATTGTGGGGTTTCCCATGGGTTATTCACTCGGGTATGTTGTGGGAGCATCTGAGGTTCATGGCTTGCTAACACAGAACGCGAATAATGCTTGGGAATATGTTGATATGTATGATTGGGTCATGGACCCCGTGTTTTGTGATTGGAATGGTATGATTAGGTCGTGGACCCCATATTTTGTTATCGGTATTGTATTTTGTAAAAATGATCTTTGGGCTGTGTCCCCCGGTGGTTTCGATAAGTGAGGATTCTCAAATGTTTTCAAAAATCCCGAGATCTTAAAATGTTTTCTCAAAATGTATATCGAGCTACATTCCCAACTTTCGTGTTTCGAACTGTTTTATTCAAGCAAATTATCTCGGGAAGTCTGTTGTTATTTATGTCTGGTTGACTATTCTCGATCATTATGTTCCTGGAGTAGGATGTATATAGCTTGTATTTGTATTTTATACTTGCACTAGCAAAACAGTGGAGTTTTGCTAACCCCTGAGTAATCGGGGGTGGATGTCTTTATTGCGTCTAGGTACTTGCAGGTTATTGGAAGCAAGTCACAGGATCGGTATGAGGGATGATGGAATGATGACGATACTAATCACATGAAGACCAGTGTTGAATATTTTGGGAACGTCTTGTTGTTTTGTCTTTCCGTTGTGGTATTTTCCCGTCTTATGGGAGTGTTGATGTATTCTGACCCCTGCGTGGTTATGAGTTGCGAGAAAGAGTTATGTATAAGTGATGTGTATGTTGTGGTAAAAGACCAAATCGGTCTAACGGTTCGTTATTTAGCCATGTCGGCATGTATTGTGTTGTGATTTTTGTATTTAGCCTGGTAGATCCTCACGAAGAGGGTCTGCGGCGCTATAACATTCCCGAGTGGCTTGGGGGTGTTACAATTTTTGATCCATTTCACCCAGGGATGACACTGTCGACTTATTTCACATCGAGACGATATTTTTCGACCAGTTTCGTCACAGACCATTCTTTTTGACCCGTTTTGACATTTATATAATGACGTCCCAGAGAAATGACATTCTGGAGCGAAATTGATCGAAAATAATATTTGTGACAAAATGGGACGGAAAAAGTATTATATAAAATCATTTGTGCGATGAAAATGGGCCGAATTTTGGAATGATTGGATTTCCTTATCGATTTCGGGGTATTTTACCATGTGAACCATCTCTACTCGCACAATATGGCTTTCATTTTTTTCTTTCTTTCTTCATTTTCCCCGAGAAAATCTTTATTTTCTTTATAGTTTTTAAATAAAATCAAATACTCTCTTGAGTCCTTATTATTCCCTCCGTCCCAGCTAACATGAGCATTTTGATTTTATATGGTCAATAATTTCTAAGTTTGACTAAGAATTAATCTCAAAATATAATGATAAAATATTTAACAAAGTTATATTATGAAATTTCACCATCTAAAGTTTCATAATATAATTTTGTTAAATATTTTATCATTATAGTTTGAGATTAATTCTTAGTCAAACTTGAAAATTATTGACCATATAAAGTCAAAATGCTCATGTTAGCTGGGACGGAGGGAGTATAAGTTATTTTTTAAAGGTTGCACGTGTTCAAAATATAAGTCTCTTGTCTGTTTTTCTACAATTATTCAAGAGTATTTACAAAATACATTTTCTTTTAGTTCCAAAAATAAAAAAAATAATACGATGGGTCAAATTTCAATATATATATATATATATATATATATGGACGACATTAACCGAATTGAATATATGGATCTAAGGAGCTTGGGCATAAGCCCAGTAGGGCCCATAAACTAGGGTCCTACAAAGCCCAGGAATAAACTTATTGGCTCGGCATAGAGCATGACATCTAGACAGACCTGAAAGCCAGGTCTATACTCGGTTTGCCTTAGCCCAGATTCAAGTCAAGACTTGGTTATCAGGCAACCAACTTATCGGGCCGACTCAGCTCAGTGACAGAATAAGCCGATATCCTTAAACCTCCATTCCTTGTCAGTAGATGGAGGTCCTATCCTTCTAGCATGACACGAAATCTGGTGAAATCCAAGATAGAGACAAATAAAGATATCCTTACTTAACAAGGACTCTTTTCCACAAGGAAACTACATACACAATCCTTATCAGGATGCTACTTCCCATATATATGAAGTTCAATACCAACACGAAATCGATGACTTTCTCTGCAAATTAGGGTTACAACATTCATGTTTATATAAATAGGTGTCCTTACACCTACACTGGTACACAGAATTCTTGACTCTCAACATAGTCAATTAATCTTATTTCTACCATATATTCACCATACTTACTCTCACACCGGAGGGCCTTCGCCGGTGAAGCCACGGTTCAGTTCACGTGTTTTCTCGTGTGTAGGTCCGATCAGAAAGTTCACTCGCCGAAATTATCCGAACCGTTTGGATAAGGGATGATCCAATACGTTTTAGGCAGCATCAGTTTGTTTCGTTGCCGGGAAACGTCGAAGAACTTCTTTCGGATAACCACGCATCATGACTGAAGCTCCCCGAGATGGGCAAGAGACCAGCATTACCCCAGAGGACTAGAACCCGCCTCCACAGACGAATCGGCAAGGCATGGCTGCCGCTGCGCAAAACGTGGTCGATATTGCCAATAACTCTAGGGAATTTCCTCCGCCAACTCATCCCAGTGCAGGCATGACTTTGCGCAATCGGGGACTCCCTCCCCCAGCAACCACAAATATTCATGGCCGCCAAAGATGAACGGAAATCTCAACAACTCAACCCCAGAATAACGATGATGACACCCCTTGATTACCTCCCATAGACAGAAGGACTCTGCTTCATCAGAATGTAATAATGCTCCAACAACTAGCTGAAGCTCAGAGGGCCCTTCTGGAATATGACACAGATCTATCCATGGCACATCTCCTTAAACACTCCAAGACTAGGACGACGAGAGGAAACCATAAGGAGAACAATAAGTTTCCACCAGGGAGTAATCGACATGACCGAACCCCACCGGCGAACCCAACTGGAAATCATCCCAGCCAGTTTAAAGGACGGTGGGACAAAAGAGACCGACAAGGAGAAGATCTGAGGGATCAATTAAGCCGGCGAAGAGAGCAAGAGACCGAGTCTGCCGAAGTCAGAATAGTGGGAGAGAGGCGGCCTAAAGTTATCTCCTTATAATGGAAGACTAGAGGGATTCACAAATCATAAAGCAGAGGCGAAGGGGACTGCGGACCTAGTACTTGAAGTCGGAGATTATCCCTTCCAAACCTCAGCAACTATAACGTTTATTGTGATGGACTTAGCATCAGATTACCACGCCATTCTGGGTTCCCCGAGCCGAGGCAAACTCGACATGGTCGCCTCCCTACCCCCACCAAAGGGCGAAATTTTCCACACCCACGGGAATGGGATGTGTTCTAGGGACTCCCAAAAACTTCTTGGAGCATGCCATGAGATATAGAAAAACGAAGCATAAGATGGAGATCGACACCCCAGAAAAGAACATCACCATCACTAAGTCCACCAAGGTAACAGGCCCGAGCCCCTAAAGAGAAGTCCCGGCAATTATCAAGACACCCTAGGACTTGCAGTACTTTACAAGACACCGAGAAAGTATTGCCAATAGAAGAATTTAAGTCGGGGTATCTGTTTACACCTTTGATGTAATTAGGGATGTCAATGGGTCGGGTAGGGTACGGGTATGCCTCATCCATACCGTACCCTATTTGATTCGGATCGGGTTCGGGTATTGCCCATCGGGTAATCGGGTACCCAATGGGTATTCGGGTACCCGTATACCCTATATTTAAGAATATAAATATTTTTAATATATATATCATATATACATATAATGTAATTAATAAATTAAATTTAGTATAATAAATATTTAAAATATAATATTTTATATAATAATATATATAATTTATAATACAATATTATATTTATGTATAATATATAATAATAATATATTTTTCCATTGTTTCAATGGAGCCAAAGACTTCTTATTCTTTGGTTCTGGATTATAATGGAATAAAACAAAATGACTCACTAAACTGGCTGCACTTTTTTTTCTCATGAAGTACTAGTCATTCCATGCAATTCTCGATGCACTTTTCATTTTGGATCATCCGGAAACAGTCTCTCTGTGTTAAGACAGGGGTAAGGCTGCGTACATCCGATCCCCCCTTACCCCGCGTTTTGCGGGAGCCGTTGAGGCATTGGGGTAATGTTGTTGTTGTTGTTGTTGTTGTATATAATAATAATATATATATAATTCAAATGGGTACGCGTGTCGGATAATCGGGTCGGGTATTCGGGTAATATATTATACCCATACCCGACCATAAAATTTCGGGTTTGGCCGAAACCCGACCCAATTTCGGGTTTATCCGACGGGTAGGATCGGGTACGAATAAAGTTGACATCCCTAGATGTAATGGCTTTTTATATATCAAAATCCGTTTCATCATTCTGTCAAGTACTTAATTCGTATGTGCTTATACATTACATAACAATGTCTGAACATTAAAACAAGTCTGGAGCACTAACGCCTGACTTAAACATTTAAGCAAGGCAACACTTGCAAATTCAGATGAAAGCCTAGTTCCTATAAAGACTAAAGCATACATAACATGCTTGGTCACCAACATGCCGAGTTAAGATTAAGAGATCTAACTCAGACAATCTGAGCCTAGTTCTGACAACTAGTTTGCTCAAATTTAAAAACGAGTACAAGACACTCAACATGCAAGTTAAGATTAAGACATCTAAGGCCCTGTTCTTTTGGACTTATTTTTGATTTTTCGATTCGATTCGATTCGAGTCCATTCGATTCGATTCGATTCGATTCGATTCGATTCGAGTTCATTCGATTGATTCGATTCGGCTCAGTTCTTCTTCTTCTTATTATTATTATTGTTATTATTACTAATAATGTTACTTTTATCGTTGTTGTTGTTAATTACTATTATTATTATTATTTACCATTATTATTATTATTATTATTATTATTTACCTTTAATATATTTGATTCGATTCGATTCGATTCGATTCGAGTCCATTCGATTGGGCCGATTCGATCCATTCGATTCGATTCGATTCGATTCGATTGATTCGATTCATTCAGTCCAAAAGAACAGAGCCTAACTTAGACAATCTGAGCCTAGTTCTGACAACTAGTCTGCTCAAATTTAAAAACGAGTACAAGACACTCAACATGCGAGTTAAGATTAAGACATCTAACTCAGACAATCTGAGCCTAATTCTGACAACTAGTCTGCTCAAATTAAAAAACGAGTACAAGACACTCAACATGCGAGTTAAGATTAAGACATCTAACTCAGCCAATCTGAGCCTAGTTATGACAACTAGTTAGCTCAAATTTAAAAACGAGTACAAGACACTCAGCATGCCGAGTTGAGATTAAGACATCTAATAACTCAGACAATTTTAATCCAGTTCTAAACAACTAGTTCATCAAGTTTGACAAACGAACGCGCCGACCACAGACAAACAATCTCTGGCTCGTCTGCACTTGGCTCGTACTGGCTAAAGTTAACATAAATAAACCAAGATATACATCTCGGCCTTACCCCGATGTAAATGGCGCGGTTTCCCAGGGAAGAACGTCCCTTCATTTCGCCACTTGTGCGCCGTCCAACTTTATGACAGAATATGAAACGATTGGTGTTACCCGACCCTTGAAATTCGTGAGGCCGACATAACACTAAGGAAAGCCGATTCCATGGAAGCAAACAAAACCCTGAAGGGTGAATGGACTTGAGTTCCTACTTGGCATGCCGAGATAGAAAGTCGGGGGCTACTGAATGACATGAACCGAATTAACTACATGGATCTAAGGATCCTTGTAATACCCAGTTGTAACTCAGTAATTATCACTCAGTAATTATCACTCAGTAATTTCATTCATCATTGATCATTTGTCACTCATATTCAGTCATGGTATTCATCATTCAGAGTAATTGTATCGTGTATCAATCGTCATTCATCACTAATCTGATTGGAGTTTCGTGCCGTGTTTATCATCATTGTCATTTTCGTTATGGTATGCGTGAGGAGTAGCGCACGCTACATACTCCATTTAGCGTACGCTAATTGGGTATAGGTAGCGCACGCTACCACTCAGCTTTAGGGCACGCTAAGGTTACCTTGGCTGCAGTCCCGAAGGTACTGGACTGCAGGTGAGTTATAAGTAGCGCACGCTACGATTGGTAAGTAGCGCGCGCTAGCGGGTTGAAGTAGCGCACGCTAATATGAGGTGTAACGCGCGCTAAGGACGGATCAGGTTGAGTCCGGGCTACCGGATCGCATCGGATTATTTCTTAGCGCACGCTATGTGTTGTTGTTAGCGTACGCAACCGATATATTAGCGCACGCTAAACAATGGTTGTAGCGCACGCTATCGAGGTCGATCGAGGGCGACAGCTTTTACGACTCAAGATCGGGCATCAATATTTCGTTAGCGCACGCTAATAATGGATCTTAGCGCACGCTAGTTAAATGGCCGTAGCGCACGCTACAAGAAGGTACGTAGCGCGCGCTACCGTGTTCGGACAGTGGGTACTGGACTGCCCAAATTACTCGTTAGCGCACGCTACGCACGAGGGCTAGCGCACGCTAACCTGGACTGACTATAAAATTGGACAGTTAGTCAGACTTCGTCATTTATTCATCTCATTTCACTCCTTCGGTATTTTTGGGCGATTTCGAGCGTTTCGGAGAGGATTCTTCGAGGTGTAATCATCAATCATCATCTTCAAGCTCATCTTCCGGATTGATCATCATTTCATCATCTTCATCACATCGAATCAAAGGTATTAATCTCTTGGATCTAGAATTTCGGATTTTTGGGTTTTCCTTCCGATTTCTTCGTGTAAGCTTGGATTATCATTGGAATATGTTAGATATGGATTATCTACCTTGGATAAGTATATTCTTACGGATTTAATGGTTATTTCGGAATTATTTCAAGAACCCTTGGGGTTGACTTGATTAATTGGGGATTTTCCGATTGATGTTGTTGTAATCATGAATAATGGATTCCTAATGGATTATTGATATCATTGAAGCGTTATGTTAGTTCGAAATACTCATTTTAGTGTTGGTTTCGACATATTCGGGATTGGATATTTTCGTAGTCGTGTGGTTGGTTACGTATTCGTTAGAATGCCCCAATGAGTTTGATTATCGTTGTTTCGACCGTTGGGTTAGTCGTGTTTTGTTGTTTGATGCGTGTATTGAACGGTTGTTGGTAATTATTGTTATTCAAGGTTGTTCGAGCGGCCGTATTTCACTTAGGACGTTGTTCGTGGACGGACATTCTTCATCGGTATTGAGTAAGTTGATTCTTACTCAGTTAAAAGGATATTCATTCCTTTTGTTGTTGATCATTCATAATCATAACTCATTCATCATTGTATTAATCATTTTGAGACTTGTAATTGTCGGATAATCATTTCATTAGCGAGGAACGGCGGTTCCAATCATTTCACTGAAAACTATCAATCACTTCATTATCACTTTCGTATCGGTGAGTCCTTCTTGACTTTGTCGGATTAGTATTATTCATTGATATTCATTATGGTCATTCTTGTTCATATGACCTTCTGGGTTCATATTGCGTGGCCGGGTGCGGATGTGTGGAATTTTTAGTCGGGCACGTGATGGCCATGTATTGGGAGTGATACATTGGACTGTGCACACGGTAACGATTACCTCCGTGAGACTAATTAGGTACAAGGACGGGTGTGTCCGGTCATCCGTCTTGTACACTTGCACAGAACACTATGGGCGTACTATGATGCTCCTCTTCAGCGTAATTCATAACTAAGGATATTTCATAACTTCAGTTAAATCATGTTTGTGTATTTTCAACCCTTGAGGATTGTTGTTCTCAGAATCGATTCGTTGGGGATTTTGTTTTCAGTCACGGCAAGGCAAAGGCACGGAAGAGCATGTTGACGGCGACGAGTCCCAGCGATACTAGTAGGGGCCCTACCATTTCGTTTGTTCACCATTTTGATTATTTGATTATTTCGTCATTTGTATTTTCCATTGCAAATTGTTTTGTAATGTTTATTTATTCGGGTGGTGTATTTTATCTTCATATAAAATACACTAGTATTGAGTATTGTCTGGTGTGTTGTACTTAAACTCCTCATCGGAGTGTTTGGTAATATAATGTGGTTCGGTACTACAATTATATTATTTAATTCATCATTTTCATTTGCACGGTGGGTCCCGGTGGGGATTCACGGACCGTAATATCCGCCTAGTTTGGGGTGTTACAGAGTTGGTATCGAGCGTGGTTTTGAATACTACCCTCCAAGTCATGTCTCATTTGAAATCATCGTCATCGGACTAGTATCATTGGACTTTCGCGTCACGTGTGACTGTGCAAATGCCGAGCCAATCGGACCAAGAATCGTAAGATTTCTAATGCCATGGTATAATTTCGCATTAATCATTCATTCATAATTCATCGATTAACAATCCTCAATCATCATTGTCATTTTGATCGACGGTCGTTAACTCAAGAATCACCAATTCATTTCATTGTTGATTGTTGATCAGGAAGATCGAATCATTAATCTTGTTAACTCATTCAAGATAATCATTTCAGTAACTTCATCGGATAATCATGTCACGTCAATTAATCATTCATGTAATCGCTGTATTTGAGCGCGTATGCTCATTTTCGTCATTTCATAATATAATCATAATGTGATACTCATGCGAGATATATAATCATCATATGACTTTCCACTTCAGTATGGAAGGGGCTGGCAGAGGACGTGGAGGACGAGGCCGTGGAGCGGGCCGAATCCCGAGAACTCGGGCGAATACACGTGCAAATGCCAGGAATAACGCTAACTCATCGAGCAGCGACGCTGCCACTCATTCACCTGGACGCGATCATTCACTATCGGGGAGTCGTACCCGGGACACGGCTCAGTCAGAGGGTGTCCGGGTTGACCCACTCGCTTTTATGCAGGGCATGATGGCCCAAATGACCCAGATGGCTCAGTTGATGGAGATGATGCATAACTCCGTCAATCGGGACCGCAGGGCTCCTCCGCCGCCACCTCGGAGGCAAGAGAGGAATGTGAGTAATATCATCGGCGATATCTCTCGCGGAGGCCACCTACTTTTGAGGGCTCAATGCCGAGTGAGATATCATTCATTGGCTCGAGCATTTCGAGAAATTTTTTGCTATGGTAGAGTGTCCCGAAGGACACAAAGTTTCTGTTGCGGCTTACTACCTAGGTAAGAGCGCACATTCTTGGTGGTTATCGTTGAAGCCCACCGAAGGATCTTGTACTTGGGATCAGTTCAAGACTCTCATGATGGAGAGGTATTATCCGGCCCCACTCAGAGAGGCCAAGCTGTCGGAATTGCTCACCCCCGACCCCTCAACAGACGAGGATGTTCTCGCCATTTCCGAGAAATTTCAGGAACTTCTTCCTTTCGCCTCATCCATCATTCATTCAGAGGCGGATAAGATAAAATATTTCAGCAAGAGGCTGAAACCCCGTATGAGACTTCAGTTACTTAATCATAATTGCACCACGTTGGCTGAATTCATTGAGAAAGCTCTCACTTATGAGCTTACTGCTAAGGAAATTGCTAAGCGGAACCTTCGTCTCGCTAGCAAGAAATCGAAGAATCGTAATCTCAAGGCGGTCGACAACCTTCAAGAAACCCCGTGCGGGCTCTGCTTTTACGAGCGACCTCCGGTGTCTTCTAAACCGGCGGAATCTCGCCACGAGCGCCGTTCGCCATCACTGTTATAACCGTGGGGATCTTGGTCATGTCGGCACCAAGTGTCCGAGACGATCACGTGTCATAACGTGGAATTGTGGGACATAAGGCCCGTTTTGCCGTAGGGACTCCAAACCTACTCGACGTCATCTCGGGCACCTAAGCCACTGCCGTTGATTCGAGCCACTCAATCGGCGTCGTTTAAAACGACGGGAGCAACTAAAGGTGGAGCTTTTAGCCATCGACGGAGCGTCGGTCTGGGACTAGCAAGCCCGGATTTATGAGATGAAGAAGACCGATGATCCAGAGGCCCGAATGATCTCGGGTACACTCGATATTCTATCTCAACTCGTGTGTACCCTTTTTGATACCGGTGCATCGCATTCATTCATTTCCGAGTCATGTTTGAGTAGACTACGCCCGGGTAGTGCTACTAGTTGTGAGCCTTATGTCATTGGACTACCCGATGGTAGACGAATTATCGGTAATCGTGAGATTCGTAATTGTCCGATCTGGCCATGGTCGTGTATGGCCAGCGGACCTAATCGTGGTAGATTTGCCGAGAGACGACGTCTCTTGGGCATTGATTGGATGGATCGTCATGATGCCATCATTAGTGTCCGTAAGCGTATGGTCACTATCATTTCAGACGATGGGGTGGAATGTGTGTTTCAGGGAGGTAATCCCGGCTGTTCTGGTAAGGTCATTAATTTGATGAAAGCAGTAAGATTACTCAATCAGGGATGTGTCGGTTATTGGTGCTATATGGCCAAAACCGAGAAGTCATCAGTAATGTTGACGGATATTCCGGTGGTGAGGGAATATGCCGATGTTTTTCCAGACGAGTTACCTGGTTTGCCTCCACAGAGGGATGTGGAATTCACGATTGAGTTGGAGCACAGTACGTCCCCGATATCGAAGACACCGTCCGGATGGCCCCGACCGAAATGCAGGAGTTAAAGAACCAACTTGAAGAGTTATTCGAGAAAGGTTATATCCGACCGAGTGCGTCCCCGTGGGGAGCACCAGTGTTGTTTGTCAGGAAGAAGGATGGTTCATTTCGCTTATGTATTGATTATCGGGAGTTGAACAGGGTGACAATCAAGAATAAGTATCCCTTACCCCGTATTGATGATATCTTAGATCAACTTCAGGGAGCTTCAGTATTTTCCAAGATCGACTTAAGATCTGGATATCATCAGTTGCGGATTCGAGAGTCGGATATCGCGAGGACGGCATTTCGAACACGCTATGGTCATTATGAGTTTGTGGTTATGCCGTTCGGATTGACTAATGCACCTGCGGTATTCATGGAGTTAATGAATCGGGTCTTCATCGACTTTTTGGATCGGTTTGTTGTTGTCTTCATCGATGACATTTTGATTTATTCTCGCGACCGGGAGGAACACGAGTTTCACCTTCATCAAGTGCTCGACGTGTTGAGACGAGAACAACTTTTTGGGAAGTTTTCCAAATGTGAGTTCTGGATGTCCGAAGTGACTTTTCTCGGACATGTAATTTCATCAGACGGAGTTCGTGTCGATCCTCAGAAGACGGAGGCTATTCGGGATTGGCTACCTCCGAAGAACGTTAAGGAAATCCGAAGTTTTCTCGGATTAGCGGGTTATTATCGGCGGTTTGTGGAAGGATTTTCTAGAATCGCTCAACCCTTAACGAACCTTCTGCGGAAGGATAAGAAATATACGTGGTCCGACGCGTGTCAACGGAGTTTTGAGGAACTCAAGAGCCGGTTAATGTCAGCACCTGTACTTTCCTTGCCGCAGGGGACGGAAGGATTTGTGGTTTATAGTGATGCATCCGGACAGGGTCTCGGATGTGTACTCATGCAGAACGGGAAGGTTATTGCCTATGCTTCACGGCAATTGAGACCTTACGAGGTTAATTATCCGACCCACGACCTGGAGCTAGCAGCCGTGGTGTTCGCTTTGAAAATTTGGCGTCATTATCTTTATGGCGTTACCTGTCTGATATTCACCGATCATAAGAGCTTAAAGTATATATATTTACTCAGAAGGAGTTAAATATGCGTCAGAGATGGTGGTTGGAATTAATCAAGGATTATGATATTGAGATCCTCTACCACCCGGGCAAGGCGAACGTTGTCGCCGACGCCTTGAGTCGTAAGTCGACCAGAGCAGATGCTTGCCCGTTTAATGATTCGAAGGAGCTTCAGGAATTCCTTAGATCCGAGATCGAGGTCAGCTTCGAGTTCGGGCGCTTTGTATGTTAGAGATTTCATCGTCACTCGAGGAGGAAATCCGAGAGAATCAGTGGTTCGGACCCATCATTGTTGCGCATCCGAGAGGATGTGGCTGGGAAAGCCCTGGATTTGTGGTCCACGAGGATGGACTTTTGAGGTTTAAGAATCGGTTGTGCGTGCGCGAATGACGAGTTGAAAAACTCGATTTTGAAAGAAGCTCATGCTACCCCTTATTCCGTCCATCCGGGGTCTAGCAAGATGTACAAGGACTTGAAACAAAATTACTGGTGGAGTAATATGAAGCGAGAAGTCGCAGAATTTGTTTCGAGATGCTTAACCTGCCAACAAGTTAAGATTGAACATCAGCGACCGGCGGTATGTCAAAACCTCTTCCTATTCCCGAATGGAAGTGGGAAGACATTTCTATGGATTTCATCACGAGTTTGCCGACGAGTCGTCGTGGCATGAATACGATCTGGGTGATCGTGGACCGCTTAACTAAATCAGCTCATTTTCTTGAGATCAAGGATACATGGGGTCCCGAGAGACTTGCCCAGCTTTTCATCAAAGAGATAGTGAGACTTCACGGTACTCCTAAAAGTATCGTTTCCGATCGTGACGGACGGTTTGTGTCTCATTTTTGGAAATCAGTTCATCGTGCTATGGGAACCCAGCTTAATCTCAGTACCGCTTTTCATCCTCAGTCCGACGGACAATCAGAGAGGACCATTCAGACATTAGAGGACATGTTGAGGGCATGCGTCCTCGATTGGAAAGACGATTGGGAAGCCCAGCTACCATTGATCGAGTTCACGTATAATAATAGTTGGCATGCTTCGATTAAGATGGCACCTTATGAGGCCTTGTACGGTCGTCGTTGTCGATCTCCGTTGTGTTGGGACGACCTATCAGAATCATTGGGCACCGAGCCCGATATGCTTATAGCCGCCCGTGAGAAGGTAGCTTTGATCGAGTCGTTTGTTGACATTTCAGTCGGCAAATCATATGCGATAACCGTCGACCATTAGAGTTCGAGGCTGGCGACCATGTGTTGGTCAAGGTATCCCCGAGTCGTGGTATTTTCCGTTTTGGTAAGAGGGGGAAGTTGAGTCCGAGATTCATTGGACCGTTCGAGATTTTGGATCGAGTGGGCGAGTTAGCTTATCGATTGGCTTTACCTCCGGCGTTGAGCCGAATTCATAATGTGTTTCATGTCTCTCAGTTGCGGAAGTATGTTGCCGACCCGAGTCACATAATTCAGTTCGATGAAATCGAGATCGCCGACGATCATTCATATGAGGAGTGTCCTATACGAGTTTTAGAGCGGCGAATCAAACAGTTGATAAATAAGACGATTCCTTTGGTTAAAATTCAGTGGTCTAGACACGGAGTCGAAGAGGCTACTTGGGAAACCGAGGATAGTATACGGGAGAGTTATCCCGAGTTATTTTGACCCTTAGTTTCGGGGACGAAACTCTTTTAAGGGGGGGTGTATGTAATACCCAGTTGTAACTCAGTAATTATCACTCAGTAATTATCACTCAGTAATTTCATTCATCATTGATCATTTGTCACTCATATTCAGTCATGGTATTCATCATTCAGAGTAATTGTATCGTGTATCAATCGTCATTCATCACTAATCTGATTGGAGTTTCGTGCCGTGTTTATCATCATTGTCATTTTCGTTGCGAGCTGTGCGTGAGGAGTAGCGCACGCTACATATTCCATTTAGCGTACGCTAATTGGGTATAGGTAGCGCACGCTACCACTCAGCTTTAGCGCACGCTAAGGTTACCTTGGCTGCAGTCCAGAAGGTACTGGACTGCAGGTGAGTTATAAGTAGCGCACGCTACGATTGGTAAGTAGCGCGCGCTAGCGGGTTGAAGTAGCGCACGCTAATATGAGGTGTAACGCGCGCTAAGGACGGATCAGGTTGAGTCCAGTGGCTACTGGACTGCACTGGATTATTTCTTAGCGCACGCTATGTGTTGTTGTTAGCGTACGCAACCGATATATTAGCGCACGCTAAACAATGGTTGTAGCGCACGCTATCGAGGTCAGATCAGAGGGCAGACAGTTTTCTGGACTCCAGTACTGGGCATCAATATTTCGTTAGCGCACGCTAATAATGGATCTTAGCGCACGCTAGTTAAATGGCCGTAGCGCACGCTACAAGAAGGTACGTAGCGCGCGCTACCGTGTTCGGACAGTGGGTACTGGACTGCCCAAATTACTCGTTAGCGCACGCTACGCACGAGGGCTAGCGCACGCTAACCTGGACTGACTATAAAATTGGACAGTTAGTCAGACTTCGTCATTTATTCATCTCATTTCACTCCTTCGGTATTTTTGGGCGATTTCGAGCGTTTCGGAGAGGATTCTTCGAGGTGTAATCATCAATCATCATCTTCAAGCTCATCTTCCGGATTGATCATCATTTCATCATCTTCATCACATCGAATCAAAGGTATTAATCTCTTGGATCTAGAATTTCGGATTTTTGGGTTTTCCTTCCGATTTCTTCGTGTAAGCTTGGATTATCATTGAAATATGTTAGATATGGATTATCTACCTTGGATAAGTATATTCTTACGGATTTAATGGTTATTTTCGGAATTATTTCAAGAACCCTTGGGGTTGACTTCGGTTAATTGGGGATTTTCCGATTGATGTTGTTGTAATCATGAATAATGGATTCCTAATGGATTATTGATATCATTGAAGCGTTATGTTAGTTCGAAATACTCATTTTAGTGTTGGTTTCGACATATTCGGGATTGGATATTTTCGAAGTCGTGTGGTTGGTTACGTATTCGTTAGAATGCCCCAATGAGTTTGATTATCGTTGTTTCGACCTTTGGGTTAGTCGTGTTTTGTTGTTTGATGCGTGTATTGAACGGTTGTTGGTAATTATTGTTATTCAAGGTTGTTCGAGCGACCGGTATTTCACTTAGGACGTTGTTCGTGGACGGACATTCTTCATCGGTATTGAGTAAGTTGATTCTTACTCGGTTAAAAGGATATTCATTCCTTTTGTTGTTGATCATTCATAATCATAACTCATTCATCATTGTATTAATCATTTTGAGACTTGTAATTGTCGGATAATCATTTCATTAGCGAGGAACGGTTCCAATCATTTCATTGAAAACTATCAATCACTTCATTATCACTTTCGTATCGGTGAGTCCTTCTTGACTTTGTCGGATTAGTATTATTCATTGATATTCATTATGGTCATTCTTGTTCATATGACCTTCAGGGTTCATATTGCGTGGCCGGGTGCGGATGTGTGGAATTTTTAGTCGGGCACGTGATGGCCATGTATTGGGAGTGATACATTGATCGTGCACACGGTAACGATTACCTCCGTGAGACTAATTAGGTACAAGGACGGGTGTGTCCGGTCATCCGTCTTGTACACTTGCACGTAACACTACGGGCGTACTATGATGCTCCTCTTCGGCGTAATTCATAACTAAGGATATTTCATAACTTGGTTAAATCATGTTTGTGTATTTTCAACCCTTGAGGATTGTTGTTACGTATCGACCCCGTTGGGGGATTTTGTTTTCGTGTCACGGTAAGGCAAAGGCACGGGAAGAGCATGTTGACGGCGACGAGTCCCATCGATACTAGTAGGGGGCCCCGGTCATTCCGTTTGTTGATCATTTTGATCATTTCGATTATTTCGTCATTTGTATTTTCCACGCAAATTCATTTGTAATGTTTATTTATTCAGGGTGGTGTATTTTATCTTCATATAAAATACACTAGTATTCGGTATTGTCCTGGTGTGTTGTACTTAAACTCCTCATCGGAGTGTTTGGTAATATAATGTGGTTCGGTACTACAATTATATTATTTAATTCATCATTTTCATTTGCCTGGTGGGTCCCAGTCGGGGATTCACGGCACTGTAATATCCGCCTAGTTTGGGGTGTTACAATCCTGGGCATAAGCCCAGTAGGGCCCACAAACTAGGGTCCTACAAAGCCCAGGAATAAACTTATTGGCTCGGCATAGAGCATGACATCTAGGCCGACCTCAAAGCCAGGTCCATACTCGATTTGCCTTAGCTCAGATTCAAGTCAAGACTTGGTTATCAAGCAACCAACTTATCGCGCCGACTCGGCTCAGTGACAGAACAAGCCGAGATCCTTAAACCTCCATTCCTTGTCAGTAGATGTGTAACACCCCCAAATCCTATTGGGTTATTACAGTGCCGTGGACCCCACGCCAGGAGATCCACCAGGCGAACATGACTGAAAATACATTAAATTAAACAACAAGGGAAAACCATAGTCCCTACTATGATATCCGACACAATATTCCGATAAGGAATTTCAACAACAACGATGGGCCTACATGGCCAAGAGTAAAAATACAACATCCACGAGCGTCTGCTCGGGTAATACAAAATGACAATGACTGACAAACTGGAGAACACTCCAACCGACTGACCAACATGAACAACTCGGACTAGTATCGCTCGAATGCCTCGTCGCCATCGTCATGCCCCTGTGTCCCAACTCTGTCCTCGCAAGCACCTAAAACATGAAAACATGTTCTGCCCCCACGGGGTCAGTAGATAATGAACATCAAGTACATGTATAACATGATATGCATCCAAAGGCAGAATGAAACGTTACAATGATGATAATAATACGAGATGCTCACAAGCCAAGGTAAGAACCGAGCATTCGTGAAATACTATGCCCACGACATACTATTAATACCTGTTCGACAGGTTAGAACATAAGTGCCCAACGGCGAATCATAATCACAGAATACCACAATGAATTACACGACATGAACCAAACCAGAACTGGGTTAAGTATGAAACATAATGCCCGAAGGCTCCAATGAAATTAACAAGGCAATCACAAGGCCTAAAAAGAAAACACTCAGCCGAAGCTGTCAAATATCACAATCACGTGAAGCCGAAACAGCCCGAAGCTGTTATTGATTAGGGCCGAAGCCACGGTACGAAGCCGTATAACCATTAGGGCCGAAGCCACGACATGAAATCCGTATCACAATTAGGGCCGAAGCCACGGCATGAAAGCCGTATCACAATTAGGGCCGAAGCCATGGCATGAAAGCCGTATCACAATTAGGACCGAAGCCACGGCATGAAGCCGTATCACAATGAATGATAGTGTGCTACCTTGAGTCGGCCAACACGATAAGAATGATGCAGCGGATGATTCCATGAATGATTAAGCACTTCGATTGGCTTAGAATGGCCAATCGTTACGAATGATACGATGAATGATTAAAATACCTCGATTGCCTTAGAACGGTCAATCGATAACAATGAGATGGTGAATAATTGAACATTTCGATTTGCCTGAGAACGGCCAATCGATGACACGATACGAAGGATGCCTCGGCACCTTTAATCGGTTACCGATGGCGAAGGTGAGAAATGAATAAGCCAATGCCTTTAATCGGCCTGTACAGTTTTAATGACAATCCAAACAGAAATAACAATGATCTCAACGATGTCTTAAATTGACATCTATATTAACAACAATCGATACATCGATACCGCGAACCGGCTATCGACAATAACATTAATAATGAGTATTACAATGCCTTGAATCGGCCGTTAACGAACAACTATAAACACTTGGCAAAATTGCCGGAAGGTATCGTATCGAACGATCTCTTGATATCAATGAATTCATGAAGAGACTAAGTCTCGGAATGATACAACACATCCATACACATACATGATGACATTAGCTCATTGACTAGTACAAGTATAAAACTTGCCTCAAACCGAAGGCGAGAAGGTACTTCCACGATCAACGTCCTTAATGAAATTACCGGCCACTCGAACAACCTTAAACAACACAAAAACCAACAATTCTCTTAATACACGAATCAAGCATGATCACAACCAACTCAAAAGTCGATACAACAATACCCGAAACTCATTGGGGCATTTAAACAAACGCGTCGTAAACATTCTCCAATCGTTTACAACCCAAAACTCAATTATATCCGAAACCAACTTCCAATGAATGATTCGAACCCACAAAACCTCATGAATACTATCAATAATCCAATAGGAATACTTAGAACGATATTTCAACAACATTTGGTCGAAACCCCCCAAAATTTCCAAAGTCAACCCGTAAGGGTTCTTGAACAATTCCTCAATTATTCACAAATTCCGAAAATTACACCAATGAATCCGTAGAAATACATGTATCCAAGATAGATAATCCATATCTAACATTTTCCAACATAATATCGATTTACACGAAGAGATCGAAAGCAAAACACCCAAGATCCGAAATTCTAGATCCAAGAATCATTACCTTGATTTGGAGTGATGAAACTGATTTAGATGATGATTAATCCAACTTAGGAGCTTGAAGATGATGCTAGATGATTGCAGCTCGAAAAGACCTTTCCGAATCGCCCGAGCTCGTCCGAAATGGTTGAGAAATGAAGAAATGACGAAGGTTGGACCGAACTGTCCTATTTATACTGTCCCAGCTTAGCGCACGCTATGACTTGATATTTAGCGTGCGCTAGCGGTTTACTGGGCTGTCCAGTGAGGTCTGAAATGCCTCGTTAGCGTGCGCTACGACTTGGTAGCGTGCGCTAACACCTTACCGATAGCGTGCGTTATCCCATATTGTTAGCGTGCGCTACTGATGTCTGATACTCAAAGACTGAAATCCAGAACCTACTGTCCTCTGACTTGCACGCGTTAGCGTGCGCTACTAATGTGACTTAGCGTGCGTTACCAGCCAGTTAGCGTACGCTACTTACCACTCGTAGCGTGCGCTACGAATTTTCCAAATCAGCCCAGTACCTTCTGGACTGTCTGCCTCACTTGCGCTAGCGTGCGCTAATAATGAATCATAGCGTGCGTTACCTGCACCCCATTAGCGCGCGCTAACCAGAATGTGTAGCGTGCGCTACCTCTCAAACTGAAAATCAAAACATGATGATGATGATGACAATAATCTCGGCTCGATCTCAAACAGTGATGATTCCAAAATACGCCGAATGGTGAACAAAGTTGACTGAATATGAATGATGAATGATTATTACTGAGTGAAAAAAAATTCTGAGTGACAGTTACTGAATGATAATAAAAGAATTCACAACCGGGTATTACATACTCCCCCCCTTAAAAAGAGTTTCGTCCTCGAAACTGAGGGTAAACAACTCGGGATATGAACTATCCATCACGATCTGAAAACAATAACGCCCAAATAGTCCTCGGGAACAAATCAATCGCACGCCCAAGTCCTCAAGACTTGACGTCTCGAATCACAATGAACGATTTCCAAATTATCACGAAATCTTGAGTACAAATTATCACTTCCAAATATGAACGATTTCCAAAGGGACGAATTCTCAACATATGACCCAAATCTCAAGATTCTCGAATATGATCATAATAAAAATAGATCAACAATAAATGATCCCCAGTCACGATACATTATTACGGGTAGATTTACACAGTCATCCAAAAACAAGGTTACATCTCAAATGTACCCAACATCGATATCCTTCCATATCATCGATCTCCTCTATCTCGACGATTTAAGGTATATCCGATGATGAACTCGCCGCTAACTATGATCTCAGAAGGTCACGAGAATGAAAGTGACAAAAATGAATGATGAATGATAAATGACTACAAATCCGACAAGGATTTAGAATGACTCACCAAGGTGAATTAATAACGTCATGAGTGATAGTTCCCTGAAGTGATTGGAACCGCCGTTCCTCGTGAATTGAATGATTAATCGATAATTATGAGTCCCAACATGATTGATATATATATGATGAATGAATTATATGAATGAATGAACGACAATGAAATGAATGATTATCCTCCTACCGAGCAAGAATTAACTTGCTCAAAACTGGTGATGAATGTCCTTACCTCGGGCTCTCGAAGCCTGATAGGGCCCCTTGAATGAAGTACGGGCTGGAGTAACAAAATCCCTCGAGGCTTGTGAACCCTTTCGAGATCTACCGGCACCAGAACTCCTGCAGTATTTCTGAAGGTGTCCATGTCTCCCACACAGGAAGCAAATAACGGCCTGCATCGAGCACCGGGTACTGCGATGTCCTATTACATCACAGTTAAAGCAAACAACGGTCGAACTCGTGGCCTTGGAAGAGGACGCTCCCTCCGCACGAAGACGACTAGCAAATGACCCCTTGGATGTCGGGGTCCGATGTCCCTCTGAACGAGCCGGCATTCTAGTCCTCTCACCCGAAGAAACCGAAGGATGCTTCTGAGTAAGCTCCTTTATCAAAAGCTCTGCTCCAAGAGCCTTCCCGATGAACTCACTAAGTGAATTACAATTGTGATTGAACAGTTGCATCCTCAACTGCGGATTTAGCCTCTCGCTAAAATATTTGATCTTATCCACCTCAGTACGGATAATTGACGAAGCGAACTGAAGTAGTCCCTGAAACTTCTCAGCAATGACAATAACACCCTCGTCCTCGACGAATTAGGGGTTCAAAACTTCTGACAACTTGGCTTCACGAAGTGGAGCCGGGTAATACCTCTCTAACATGAGAGTCTTGAACTCGCTCCAAATACACTCACGATCGATGGGTTTCACAGAAAGCCACCACGAATAAGCGCCCTTACTCAAATAATAAGCCGCTACTGCCACTTTACTCTCTTCCGGGCACTGAACCATGTCGAAGAGTTTATCAAAATGCTCAAGCCAATGAACAATATCAGCTGGTTCCGACGAACCCTCAAAAGTAGGCGGCATCTGGCGAGAGATATCGCCAACAATCTGGTTCACTCCTCCAGTCTGTCCATGAAATGGCACCTGGCATCCCTGTTGCGGTGGACCACGAACCATCGAGGTCTGCATGGTCTCCACTATCCGCGTCATCTGAGTCATCTGGGCCATCATGCCCTGCATAAATATGAATGGGTCAACCCGAACACTTTCCGAGTGAGCTGCTTCTCGGGTACGACTCCCTGACGGTGAATGGTTATCTGACAGTGAATGAGTAGCCTCGCTATTTGATGAATTAATGATATCTCTCGCATTCGCACGGGCATGCACACGAGATCCCGGGTTTCGGCCCGCACCGCGGCCTCCTCCCCTGCGTCCTCTGACAGCTCTATCCATACTGAAGCAGGAAAGCTACATGATGATTACAGATCTCGCATGAAGATCGCATTATGATTATATTACTGAATGATAATGATGAGCATACACGCTCTCACACAATGAATGCATTAATGATTTAATGAAATGATCGTCGACATTACGTCGGAGTATGATAAGATCGTATGAAACATCAAATGAGGTAACATGATTACTTGATGAAATTCCTGAAATGATTACCTTGAACAAGTTAACAAGGTTGAAAATTCGATCCTCAAGATCAACAACTGAACCGTGAGATGGGCTGAATGATTAATGAATTAACTGAACAATGAGATCGACTGAGTGATGAATGAATTACTGAGTGATGAACGAATTATCTGAGTAATGATATTGACTGAGTGATGATGAATTAACTGAGTGATGAACGAATTATCTGAGTAATGATATTGACTGAGTGATGATGAATTAACTGAGTGATGAACGAATTATCTGAGTAATGATATTGACTGAGTGATGATGAATTAACTGAGTGATGAACGAATTATCTGAGTAATGATATTGACTGAGTGATGATGAATTAACTTAGTGATGAATGAATTATCTGAGTGATGATATTGACTGAGTGATGATGAATTAACTGAGCGGTGAGATCGAAATGATGATTGAGGATTATTAACTGATGAATGAGTTGATCCTTAATGCTTACACAAGTCACACGTGCTCCAAAACAATTAGTCATGAATCAATCATGACACTAATATCACATATAGGTTTCAGCAAAGCATGAACAATTAATGACATGATGAATGTATGAACACAAAGAAAATCGAGTCCTTACACAGGACATACGAAGCTTTGAGGTCTCGCGATACTAGTCTTCACTGACGACGACTCGATGAATGAATGACTCGTGCAGTCGCACTAATATTACGACTCACAAAACCTGACTGACTAGATTGTCATAACCTGACAATCCCACTACTACCGCGTCGGTAGGACCACATAACTCACATCTCAGGGTATTTCACAACCCAAGTCTCTGATACCATTTCTGTAACACCCCCAAATTCTATTGGGTTATTACAGTGCCGTGGACCCCACGCCAGGAGATCCACCAGGCGAACATGACTGAAAATACATTAAATTAAACAACAAGGGAAAACCATAGTCCCTACTATGATATCCGACACAATATTCCGATAAGGAATTTCAACAACAACGATGGGCCTACATGGCCAAGAGTAAAAATACAACATCCACGAGCGTCTGCTCGGGTAATACAAAATGACAATGACTGACAAACTGGAGAACACTCCAACCGACTGACCAACATGAACAACTCGGACTAGTATCGCTCGAATGCCTCGTCGCCATCGTCATGCCCCTGTGTCCCAACTCTGTCCTCGAAAGCACCTAAAACATGAAAACATGTTCCGCCCCCACGGGGTCAGTCATCCAGATAATGAACATCAAGTACATGTATAACATGATATGCATCCAAAGGCAGAATGAAACGGTACAATGATGATAATAATACGAGATGCTCACAAGCCAAGGTAAGAACCGAGCATTCGTGAAATACTATGCCCACGGCATACTATTAATACCTGTTCGACAGGTTAGAACATAAGTGCCCAACGACGAATCATAATCACAGAATACCACAATGAATTACACGACATGAACCAAACCAGAACTGGGTTAAGTATGAAACATAATGCCCGAAGGCTCCAATGAAATTAACAAGGCAATCACAAGGCCTAAAAAGAAAACACTCAAATTAAGTCGCCAAATATCACAATCACGTGAAGCCAAACAGCCAAGTCATTGATTAAGGCCGAAGCCACGGTACGAAGCCGTATCACCATTAGGGCCGAAGCCACGGCATGAAAGCCGTATCACAATTAGGGCCGAAGCCACGGCATGAAAGCCGTATCACAATTAGGGCCGGGCCACGCATGAAAGCCGTATCACAATTAGGGCCGGGTTACCGCATGAAGCCGTATCACAATGAATGATAGTGTCTTGCCTTGAGTCGGCCAACACGATAAGAATGATGCAATGATGATTCCATGAATGATTACACTTCGATTGGCTTAGAATGGCCAATCGTTACGAATGATACGATGAATGATTAAAATACCTCGATTGCCTTAGAACGGTCAATCGATAACAATGAGATGGTGAATAATTGAACATTTCGATTTGCACGAGAACGCCAATCGATGACACGACATTTAAGGATGCCTCGGCACCTTTAATCGATTACTGACGGCGAAGGTGAGAAATGAATAAGCCAATGCCTTTAATCGGCACATGCTTTAATGACAATCCAAACAGGAATAACAATGATCTCAACGATGTCTTAAATTGACATCTATATTAACAACAATCGATACATCGATACCGCGAACCGGCTATCGACAATAACATTAATAATGAGTATTACAATGCCTTGAATCGGCCGTTAACGAACAACTATAAACACTTGGCAAAATTGCCGGAAGGTATCGTATCGAACGATCTCTTGATATCAATGAATTCATGAAGAGACTAAGTCTCGGAATGATACAACACATCCATACACATACATGATGACATTAGCTCATTGACTAGTACAAGTATAAAACTTGCCTCAAACCGAAGGCGAGAAGGTACTTCCACGATCAACGTCCTTAATGAAATTACCGGCCACTCGAACAACCTTAAACAACACAAAAACCAACAATTCTCTTAATACACGAATCAAGCATGATCACAACCAACTCAAAAGTCGATACAACAATACCCGAAACTCATTGGGGCATTTAAACAAACGCGTCGTAAACATTCTCCAATCGTTTACAACCCAAAACTCAATTATATCCGAAACCAACTTCCAATGAATGATTCGAACCCACAAAACCTCATGAATACTATCAATAATCCAATAGGAATACGTAGAACGATATTTCAACAACATTTGGTCGAAACCCCCCAAAATTTCCAAAGTCAACCCGTAAGGGTTCTTGAACAATTCCTCAATTATTCACAAATTCCGAAAATTACACCAATGAATCCGTAGAAATATATGTATCCAAGATAGATAATCCATATCTAACATTTTCCAACATAATATCGATTTACACGAAGAGATCGAAAGCAAAACACCCAAGATCCGAAATTCTAGATCCAAGAATCATTACCTTGATTTGGAGTGATGAAACTGATTTAGATGATGATTAATCCAACTTAGGAGCTTGAAGATGATGCTAGATGATTGCAGCTCGAAAAGACCTTTCCGAATCGCCCGAGCTCGTCCGAAATGGTTGAGAAATGAAGAAATGACGAAGGTTGGACCGAACTGTCCTATTTATACTGTCCCAGCTTAGCGCACGCTATGACTTGATATTTAGCGTGCGCTAGCGGTTTACTGAGCTGTCCAGTGAGGTCTGAAATGCCTCGTTAGCGTGCGCTACGACTTGGTAGCGTGCGCTAGCACCTTACCGATAGCGTGCGTTATCCCATATTGTTAGCGTGCGCTACTGATGTCTGATACTCAAAGACTGAAATCCAGAACCTACTGTCCTCTGACTTGCACGCGTTAGCGTGCGCTACTAATGTGACTTAGCGTGCGTTACCAGCCAGTTAGCGTACGCTACTTACCACTCGTAGCGTGCGCTACGAATTTTCCAAATCAGCCCAGTACCTTCTGGACTGTCTGCCTCACTTGCGCTAGCGTGCGCTAATAATGAATCATAGCGTGCGTTACCTGCACCCCATTAGCGCGCGCTAACCAGAATGTGTAGCGTGCGCTACCTCTCAAACTGAAAATCAAAACATGATGATGATGATGACAATAATCTCGGCTCGATCTCAAACAGTGATGATTCCAAAATACGCCGAATGGTGAACAAAGTTGACTGAATATGAATGATGAATGATTATTACTGAGTGAAAAAAAATTCTGAGTGACAGTTACTGAATGATAATAAAAGAATTCACAACCGGGTATTACAAGATGGAGGTCCTATCCTTCTAGCACGACACGGAATCTGGTGAAATCCAAGATAGAGACAAATAAAAGTATCCTTACTTAACAATGACTCTTTTCCACAAGGAAACTACATATACAATTCTTATCAGGATTCTACTTCTCATATATATGAAGTCCAATACCAACACGGACTCGATGAATTTATCTGCAAGTTAGGGTTGCAACATTCATGTTTATATAAATAAGTGTCCTTACACCTATACTTGGTACACAGAATTCTTGACTCTCAACATAGTCAATTAATCTTATTCCTACCATATATTCACCTTACTTACTCTCACGCTGGAGGGCCTTCGCCGGTGAAGCCCCGGCTCAGTTCATGTGTTTTCTTGTGTATAGGTCCAATCAGAAAGTTCACTCGCCGGAATTATCCGAACCGTTTGGATAAGAGTTTGATCCGATACGTTTTTGGCAGCATCAATATATTTAGTGGAGTATATTGTATTTGACTTTTCCTTATGTTTTAAGAATTTATGTACAGTTTATAAATTAGAAGATATTCTATTTGGATTCTTATAAACATATTTCAAATTCACCATAATCTACGTATTCAAAAAGTTCATGAGTTGTATAAGATTCATAAAATGATGGATTTATATGGATTGCAAATCATTTGGAAATAAAATATGTTTGAACAATCTAACATTCGAACTTAAGATTTATGTGGATTTATAACTTTTATTTATTTTTATTATTATATTTTATCCCCCCCTCTCGTCTGTTTCTTACTATTCACCACCAAATCTCTCGGATGTCGCTGTCAAACTTCACCATTATTTATCGAACCTCATCACTCATTATCATCACCACCTCTTTCTTTTCCTCTTTAATTTTATGATATTTGATTTACCTAACTGAATGTGAATCAATATAGCCTCGTTTTTCACATTAGTTTGTCGAAAATATTTATTTATAATATTTTTCATATTAATAAATTTTTATTATTTGGTCCATATATTTCATTTGTCGAGTCATTTTGTGAGTTGAGTTAATTGTCTTGTAATAATAATTGTTGATTGAGTTGTAAATATTATCATTTGAGTTGTAATTTATCTTTTTATTTTAGAGTTGTATAATTGGACCAGTATTTTTAGTTTTGAGTTGTAATTCTAATTTGAAATAAATTCGAGTCAATACGAGAACAAAACAAGCGGGCCAAAATGCAATTTCTGCGAATACGCAATAATTTCGTATTTTAGTCATAACTCTCTCATCAATGTTTGATTGAGGTCATTCAAGTGGCTACGAAAATCTAAGAGAGAAAGATACGATTATACAGAGGTTTCGAAAATAAATTACGAGGGATCCCAAATGTGACCGGACAGAGAAGCAGCAAATTGATCTTTTTATTTTCTTTTTTTCACACCTTTAATATTAGTTATTATTTTATTTTGGTCTTTGATTTCTAGAAATATCGAACGGTCTTAGATCAAATTTTAGACTATTGAAATATGTATTTCGTTATTTTGTATTTTTTATAATTTTCTAATTCATACTAGGGAAGATTGGGAATTGTGGTTATAAATAACCATCAACTTCATTTGTAAATATTAACCTTGAAACTGAAGAAAATTGGGGTCGTTTGTGATAACAAACTTCATTTTTGTTTTGTTGAGTGGGTCCAGAGAATCTTCTCTTGTTGAGTGTCTCCAAAACACATTTGTGATTTCAATTCACTTGTCAAGGTTAAAACCCTTTGTGGCGTGTTTGAACTTCACCCATTTCAGATTGCTACGGCATGTCTCGTTAGAGGTTCGGAAGTAAAGTCTCTCTTGCTTATTTTGAAATCATGTGACCTAAAACTAAATTGTGGTGTCGGTTATCACAGCGCGTTGTATGGGGATCACATCCTTAATTTTACATTATGTTTTCGTATGATCTATAACCATGCATTTTTTTTTATTTGCTATATTTCCATCAACTATATACACAATCAATTTTTTTTAAAAAAAAGTGAATTACTTTTTGTTTGTTTAGTTAAACTGATTTTTATTACTATTATTATTAATATTCATTTATTATTAGTATTATTATTAATATTATTATTATTATTATTAATCAAATTTATATGAAAAGTTTGTCAAGATCTAGGAGTACAAATGAAGAAAAGCTTATAAGAACTCATCAATCAAAATTCTGATAGATTTTGAAAATTGTACAAACCTATTAAAAAGTGATTTAAAATACATAAACTCATAAACTCTTCTAAAATATATCGCTTATATATAAAAAAAAAAAGTTAAAGTCAAAATACAATACACCTCTTGCTCTTTCCCACTGTATATTTATCAAGGGCAGAAACAGAAAATTACTTCTCAAAACATATTATTATACCTCTAACTAATTTATCTTATTAATTAGAAAAACTTAGGGGCTGTTTGTTTGGCTCTTAATGGTTACATTAAGAACCTACATCTGAATCATTAGAGGTCGGAATTTGTTTGTGAAAAAAATATGGCCTCTTAATGGTTCTGATAGCATAATAACCTCTTAACCATTAAGCATCCATACCCTCTCTCAACCATTAAGAGGCAAACAATTTCCAGATTTACCCCTTCTCTTAAATTAAGAATTATTATTCATAATTATTATTATTTTTTTAAAATAAATTTAAATAAAAAAATATTAGACATAATTATTATTATTATTTTAAATGAATTAAATTAAAAAATATTATGCATAATTATTATTATTATTTCAAATGAATTAAATTTAAAAATATTATACATAATAATAATAATAATTATTATTATTATTTTAAATGAATTAAATTTAAAAATATTATACATAATAATAATAATTATTATTATTATTTTAAATGAATTAAATTTAAAAATATTATACACAATTATTTATAAAAATTAGGGTTTTTATTTATAAAAAGGAGAGGTTTTGGTACGCAAGGGGAGGAAAAATGGGATTTTTAATCGCTATTTTTATATAGAAGGGTAAAATGATAATTTGTTACCATTCAGAGTTACCATTCAGAACAGTTACCAAACAACCAAATTTCATTCTGCACTCAACCATACAGAGCCTCTCAACCATTCTGGCCTCTCAACCATTCTGCACTAAATCATTCAGCAACTGCCAAACAGCCCCTTACATAACAATCAGGGAGGAGAGTGAACAACAAAGAGACCTCAGGATACACATGCCTCGCGACTCGCCGCGCTCGCACAACAGCGAACATACGGACACCTCTCGCGCCGCTGCACAGCCGCAACTCGCACGCAAAAAATAGTTTTCGACTTCTCTCTCTGCCTCAGGTAAAAAAGGTTTTTTAATTTAATTTTCGTTGTGTCGATTTAGAGTTGGTTGTGTATTTGATTGCTATTTTGTTCCAGAATTTTATTGCAATATTTTTTTTTTAATTTTATTTAGTTCTATATCCTTGGGATTGGTTTTTGGTTATTTTAGTTGGGATTTATTGCAGAAGAGATCTTGGATTGATTCTCCACCTTGAGCCCTTAATTCATCCACACCAGGAATTGTTATAATCGGAGCTGTTATACTCAAAAATTGCAATTTACAGGCCAATTTTTTATTACATTATAGTTCAGAAATAATATGGTTCAGTTAAGATCTTTGATTATATCCACTATTTTTTTTTTCTCTTTGATCTGTAAGAGTACTAATTGCTACACCTTGATTTTATAATACACTCTACGATCTTCAAAAATATTATTTACCGTTGGGTTTGATGTAGTGCCACAACCTAAGATGTGGACCACAACATGTAATCCTTATCAAAATTCATGAGAACCCGTTACGACCCGGTTGGGTGTATTAGAGTTCGAACGCCGACTCCTTCCTTTGTTCAGACTTCTCTTCATCGATGATCCAGAAAGTTTCTTCTCCCAGACATCTATGTCAGACGATTCCTCCAGCGAAGCATCGGTGGCAAAATCCCCACCCATAGACTTTAATCCTCGTTTTTTTTTTTCTTTTTTCAGATGGGTTTACTAACTTCATAAAATATGGGAAAATTGGAATATGCAGTTGAAGATAAAAAGTATTTGTAGGCCTTAGATTTTGGTTAAATTTGGATATTTGAGTTTAGAGCAGTTTGATAGTTGTCTCACAATTTTTGCAGTTAAATTGGATATTTGGTGATTTTTTGAATAACAGTTCGCAAATTCGAGAAATTATTTTAAATTTTTGGAATCAGAACTGAGTGAACTCAACCGGACTATATCGGCAGCGGAGGTTATTACATAAATTAGATGAATTATTTGGAGGTCTTTAGTGTGATGGGGAACAGGGAGCCAAATGACGAAATTAGTGCATATATATAGGTGTATATTTAGCAAGTATATAGTTTATAGAGCATATATACCTACATGAGCATGTTGAATGATTCAAGATATATGCATGATCGAATATGCATGATACATTAAACAAAGCAAACCATACTTGAGGAGGACTGAAGCGAGCTACCATCAAGGAGCAAAAGCTATCTCTGTCTGGGTTCGTTATGTTTTGAGCAACGATGTTTGTTGACGATGAGACCCTTAGAAAATAAATATCATTCGTTACACAATTTTACCTGTAAAAGATTTGGTGGCATAACTAATTTTACTATGCTATTTTGAGTTGAAGATTAGTAAATAAAGGTTTCCGTGGAAAACCTCATCTAAAATCACAGCTCTGTAGTTTTTGTGATATGTTTCTTCGTCATTTAATATTTTTGAAGGTTTTGAGAATTTGGTATTGCTTGTGAGCATGGTGGGATAAATGTATTTATTATGAACAGAAACTTGTGAAAACTAATCTGGGCATTTATGCCTTCCTCGGTGTAAGTTTTTACATCTGAAAAGTAGAAAACTAGTCTGTACACTTTCCAATTATGAATCCAGGAAAAGATGCAAACAACAAGCTCTTGTATAGAAGAAGAAAAAGATATCTTCCAAGTTAGGAAACTAGAGATCTCGGACAAACAAAAAGGGTTCATCGAGCTACTGCAACAACTGACTGTATGTGGTTCCATATCCGAAAAGGCATTTGAAGAACGATTTCAAGAGATTGCTGAGTGCGGCGATGACGACCTTGTATGCGTGATTGAGGACAACAATTCAGGTAAGATTGTGGGTACTGGGAGTGTGTTTATAGAGAAGAAATTTACAAGGAATTGTGGGAAAGTTGGTCATATTGAAGATGTGGTGGTAGATTCAAGTGTTCGCGGCAAACAATTAGGGAAGAAAATTATTGGCTTCTTGTCGGATCATGCTCGGGGAATGGGTTGTTACAAGGTGATTCTTGATTCCAGTGTTGAGAACAGATCATTTTACGAGCGATGTGGTTTCAAGCAAAAGGAAGTTCAGATGGTGAAGTTTTTCGTTTGATGAATGCCCTGTTCGTTGATCATGTCAGCAACGGTATAACCACATTTTAGTCCTATGATTAATATTGCTCCACCTTACATGACACAAACAATTCTTGTATTCTGGTGCTCCGATTGTGAAAAAAGAATCCATAATACTCCCTCCGTCCACAATTTATGTTCCCCAACTTTTTGGGTTCGAGTTTTAAGAAATGTTAGGTGAATGTGATGTGAGTGGAGTTTGGGTCTTACATTAAAAGTAATTTAATGTTAATATGTGGGTCAGCCTGGTAAAATGTGTGAATATATAAAAATTATAAGAATATTTTAGTAAATTTTATTGTGTGGTAGTGTTTAAAAATAGAAATGGAATATTTTTTGTGGACATACAAAAATGGCAAAAAGGGAACATTGATTGTGGACGGAGGGAGTAGTACATAAAAACAGCAAAACTTACTGTTTTTTCGGATTTTGGTGCTCCGGTTGTTATTAATTTCAAGAAAATACACACACAACAGAACCATGTGAAGATAGAAACCTATGAAGAACCGACACGAGTACTTGTACGAGTGTAGGTATGACAGAAGGTATTTCAAAAAATATGCGACATTGGTACGATTCGTACACGCCAAATTTATATTTAATTATATACATATTACATTTATGAAAATACACACACAACAGAACCATGTGAAGATAGAAAACTAGGAAGAATCGACATGGGTACTTGTACGAGCGTAGGTCTGATAAAAAGGTACTTCCAAAAATATGCGACATTAATTATTGATGAGGTCATGCCAAATTTATGTTTAATTATATACATATTACATTTATAATTATATATAAACTAATAATATTAATTATTGATGGAGAACGCAAGTGAAGATAATAATACATTTGTAATTAATTACTCCCTCTGTCTACCAAAAATTTGCTCCAGTTGAGATGGCACGGATTTTAAGAAAAACTGGTATAAATTGATTTTATTGAAGTAAGGGTCCAATTTTTGAGAAGAAAAAAGAGAAAAACTCTCATTTTATAATTAAGGCAAGTTTTTTGCGGACATCCCAATAAGAAAATTGGAGCAAGTTTTTGACGGACGGAGGGAGTATTAAATAGTTTTAATAGATACGTATTTGTTTATATTTTATATGTGGGGCTAGATATTTAGTAGATGTTTATTTAAGTTATTTATAGTAAGTCCGTTTTTTTTTTGTTAATGGGTAGTCCATGTTCCGGGATATTCTTCCCTTATTGGTGTCTTACCTAATATTGGTTGTAGGGGGATACAAAGAAGGAAGGTTCTAGACCCTTCCAGAGGTAGTAGGATCCTATTAGATGTCTTACCTTAACTAGGAATCCTATGTATGGAAGGACTCTCATTGTAATGCCTATATAAAGGGCCCTCTATTCAGTGTTATCAATACAATTGATTTGCTGTCTTTCACTTTCTCCTTAAACACGTTATCAGCATGTAACTCGAAGAAAAAAAAAATGGCCGCCGCTGCCGCCTCAAGACCACCGGCCGCCATGCCAAGACTGCCGCCCAAGCTCACCGCCGCCAAACCACCGCCGGACCATCGCGCGATCCAAGATAGCCACCACCGCGGACCGCCGTCGCCGTCCGATCGGCCCGGCAAGACTGACGGACCGCCGCCGCCGACCAACACAGGCCGATCTAGTCCAGCCCTGACCGCCGCTGACCACCGCCACCGCCGACCGCCGCTGACCACCGCCGCCGGCCAGCTCCATCCCAGTCAAGTTCGACCCGATTCAAAATCTCGGACCAAAAACCCGAACATCGACTTAATTTATTTTCGGAAATCGCCAAAATTGCGCTCTCGGTTTCACGTCGCCGCATCGAGTACCAACCGGTAGATCGAAGCACACCACAAGTTCATCCATATCACGTGCCTAATTTTATAATCGAGGTAATTATCTGAACTTGTCCCTATTCAATTCTCTCTTTTTGGGAATTTTTTCTTTTGGGCACATGGGTTATTGAGTTCTTTATCTTCCACGCTACTTTGCGGTGGATGAGACCGCGAGAGAAGTCGGTATCTTTGCGTGTCGAAGAAAACTGTGTGACGATCCTGGGGGAGTCACGGAATTGTTGAAAGTCGATACTTGTGGTTGTTGCATACACCACATATCTAGGTGCGATTTGATATCGCCGTTTTTGTCGACTTTACTAAACAACAATTAAGGGAAGTACATCGAGTAACAGTTATGTTACATGCTTTTAAAAGCATCGATTGTGACCGTTTACATTGTCACTGAAAATCCAACAAGACTAACTTCCTCTTGTTTATAACTTGTAGATGACACAAAGCTCCAATGTTCATCCGGAGTTCGACATCCTTGACCATGCTGGTAAGGAGTACCATAGGTGGGTCTCAGACGTTTGCTTGGCGTTCATCGATAAGAGATTTACCACCACCATCTTTCCCTCTAACGAGCCTACCGCTCAAGAACCGAGCGAGGAAACCAAGGCTAATGCACTGATGTACTTGCGTAAACATATACATCCGTTGTTGAAAAAGTGTTACATGAATTTGCAAACCCCCAAAGAACTATGGGATACACTCGAACAACGATTCAATAATGTGCATGATCATCGCTTCCCCGAATTGCAACTTCAGTGGGAGCAAATTCGGTTTTTGGATTATGCGAATGTGGAGGCTTATAACCAAGCCATCCTCGATCTTCGCGCTGATCTTGGTTTTTGTGGTGTCAAGAAGTTTGATCAAGACTTGATCGAGAAAACTCTTAACACGTTTCCCGTGGGAGTAAGTGTGATTGCTCATCAGCTGCGCGTTGCCTATGAGGAAGGGAGAATTAAAAATTTTAGTGACATTATCTCCCACCTCGCAAAAAAAAGAAAGGCACCATGAGATTATTCTCAACAGTAATGCACGCCCAGCTGGTACGAAGCCGATTCCGGAAGTGAATCAGGCTACTCACAGGAAGACACCACGACAAAATAGAAAAGGCAACGCTACTCAGTTTCTACAAGCGCCACGGGTACATGACTCGAGCAAGCAAGGGAAAAGACGAGGTCGTCATTCCAATGTGTGGAAGAGGCAAGGTGGCTCGGCCACGGTCCTAGTGGAGCCCAACCACGTGGACCGCCTCCTGCCGCCGGGATTGGAACCACTCCAAAAGAAGGCCGGACACTACTACAAACAGACCCATCCTTGACGCGCATTTGGCGTCAAGAAGAGGTCGGATGACGCGCAAATGCCCGTCAAGGATGGACCAGTCATAAAGCTTCATGACTCGCATATGTGCGTCATCCCTCTATGACGCGCACTTATGACCCACATTTTATGACGCTCCTTTTTGACCTTCGTAGTAGCGCGTCATAACTTTTATGACCCACTTTTCTGACATATGTTTTTGCGTGACATTACCTTAAAATCATTTTTTTTATTTGTTCTGTTTTTTAAAACCTGATTATATACATAATTACTGACAATAAACCTGACAATAAACCTGATAATTGTACAAAATTAACGCATTTCATATATATCAAAACCATGCGTTACCAATTCATTACATAACAATTCATGTCAAAATATATACCGATAATTAGTTAAATGCAGTTACTACAATGTACGATTTCTACCTAAAAATGAAATTCGACACATAAATTGCCCATTCTTCTCGAATATCGTCGAAATCCGCAGTCGTGTACTCATTGCTATCACCACCAATCTAGTCAAATAAAACAATATTTTAGAAACAGTTAATTACTACTTAAACTACTTAAAACAGTTAACTACTTACATTGTCATTTTCGAGAACCCGAACTCCATGTTTAACTACTTCCTTCATAAACTTCAATGTGAAGTACCCACATTCGGTGCATCCGGGCTGACGTGGACACTACACAAGAAACACAAATTGTATATGATATGCAACTACAGTTGATTAACAAGAATGATCACAAATTGTAATATAAAACATGCAATATAAATTCATCAGCAACAAAAAAAATCAGCAGCATAAATTCAGCAACATACAACAACATACAACTAGTTGGATCTCAGTTTCAGGTGTACTAACTGAAAGTTAACAAAACTAACCAACTAAGTAACTAACTAACTAACTTAACATACAACTAACTACATACTTAACAAACAGCAGCAGCACAAGATAATATTCAACAAATAACTAATTAACCCAGTTAAGTTTAGTCCTCTTATTGGTTCCAGCTTCTACATCATACAATGCAATTGCCCTACAAAGAATTAACCCAGTTAAGCATTACATCATACATCATAAAGATTCTATAATTTGTATTACTTACGCATCCATTATTTGCTTGAACTGATGATTGACGTCGCTAATCGATAGGGAATCAAGATAATAGCAGGTACTTGTCTTCATGTTAAGCACGCCTAACACCCAATGTCTTCTACAAAAAACAAAAATCAAATTCTATTAATTACTGTTAATTTTTATTAATTAATTTAAATGTTGTCGAAAATCTAACTCGGGATTGTATGGCAATAAGACGAGGTCATTTTGCTTCTTTGTAGATAACCTTTTTGTAATAACTCGACTTGCATCCTCGATATTCTTGGCCCTCGCTTTACGTTCATGATGCATGATCGCAGTCGGGGTCATGAAACAAACTCCATGATCTCTTTGTGACCCATTCTTGATTTGCTCATACAGGTACATGTTAACAATTAACATACAAAGTTTACATTCAATTAGTCCTGTTAACATACAAGTACCAATTTTTTATAAACTATATTTATCACTTACATGATATAAGAAGCAACGACAGCCCCGCTTAACTCATCCATTGCAAATAGACTGTCAAAATCATTCCAATTTAAGTACGTGTAACTGTGGTGCCCAAACAAATCATCCTCGCATTACACTTTTATGCAATCGACCTTTGCAACTTGTCCATCAGCCATCATTGCAGTCATTTTCAATCCCATCCTTTCTTCAATTCTTTTCCTTCCTCTCTTCTGACCTCTCGTCATCATTTTTTTCAACGGATTTCCTTTCTTAGTCACTTTTGCAATGGAGGCGAGAGTTTTTGGGCTTTTTCCTTCTTCAACTGCAACTGTAAACATAACAGTTTCTGGTCACTAAAAATAACTATAAACATAACTGTAAAAATATGATGTTTTTGGCATCGTACCTGTTTTGGCATCGTCGCTTCTTCTTCGTTTTCGGGTTCTCTTTGTCGCTTCTTCTTTTCTTTTTTCTTGTGGGTCCCACTGCCCAACTCTCTTTTTTCTTCTTCTTTTCTTTCTTCTTCTTTTCTTTTTCCTTCTTCTTTTTCTTTTCTTTGTTCTTCTTTTCTTTGTTCTTTTTCTTCTTTTCTTCTTTTCTCCTTGTCTTGATCAGCAGCCTTTTTCTCCTTCTTTTTGGCCACTATCTTGTTCTGCAAAAATATAAAAAAGTCTTACCAAACCATTTTGTTCTAATGATTAAACTGTTTTATAAAAAAGTCTTACCAAACCAGAGCATGGAATGACTAGGTGACTCGGCCAGCTTAGTATGTACCCAATGGCGTCTTTAACAGTCTTAACGAACTCCTCGGGAATTGGATTCGGTATCAAAGCTTCTGCTTGAACAGATGTGTCCACCGTAACTTCAATGTTCACATCTAATATATGAACAAATAAATATTAAATAAGTAAGAATATATATAAATATTAAATAAGTAATTTAACGTTAAATACCCGAGACAGTATGATTCACTATGGTTCCTTTGGCGACTATATTTGAAGGATCGTCGACCGCAAGATAGCATGATTTATCCTACAAATGTACACAATATTATTAAAACAGACAAGAATTGCAATGAATTTATGACAAATGAAGACTTACATTTGGTTCACTTGGTACATTTGGTTCTTCGTCTTCATCGCTCCACATTTGACAATTACTTGCACCCTCCGAAGCATTGGTACTTGCACATCTTCTTATTTCTAACTCATCTTCAACAGCTTTTTGCCGTTTATTCATCATCTTATCATGTTGTTTCAGGTACTGCTTGACATTCCTGGGTATTAAAAAATACTGGTGCGGTGTTATATATCGACCCATCCCACGTACACGCCCACGTTGTTCTTCAATACCCAGGCCCTCTGTAAGCAAATCTAATGATCCCATTGGATCCTCTGAATAATCCTTGTCCTTCTTTAGCATCTCCTGAGTAAACAAACATATAACTTAACATCTGTTGACTTATGGTGAAAAGTCAAACTTTAACTAACTGAACATCAAATAACTTAACATCAAAAGTCAAACTTTAACTAACACTAACTAAGCAGCTAACTGAGGAAACTAACAAACTTCTGTTGACTAACGAGACTAAGCAGCTAACTGAGAAATCTAACTGAAAGTTAACAAAACTAACTAAAACATACCAAAATAAAACTGTTAAATATGAATACTTACAATTTTATCGACAACTTTTTGGACAGTTGGGTCGAAACCTCCTTCTTTCTTTTCTCTTGCTTTTTTCCAATATTCTACCCTATCAATCTCCTCTTCCTCTTTGCCGGTTTATTCCATCTAAAAAAGTTAAAAGCAAAAGTTAAAAAGCATCAATATAAGCAATAAAAAAGTTAACATAAGCAATAAATTCCATACTATCTCAGAAATGAGTCCGGCATATCCCTTTCGGCTCAAACGATGGTTGCACTTATTACGTGAACGGATAGCTGAAGCCTTCTGACTTATTTCCTGCATAAGTATATATATAATTAACATGTTAGTAACTGTTTTTGTGATAAATAACTGTTTTTGGAAACTTAAACAAATACCTCAAATGAAGTCTTAGTTCTTTGTGATACGAAAAGTTTCCAGTCTTTTTTTTCACGGACAGATACTTTTCAGGAGGAGTATATAATTGCTTCTTGGCCTCCTTAGACTTATCATCTTTTAGTGGCTTAATGAACTTCTTATAAAGATAATGTTTGAAGTTTTTCCACTTTATCCCGATTGATTGGAGAACTTGCTTCCGACTCTTTGGGTGAAGTGAAAAATGTGTCTGAAACGCAAAAAATGAATCAAAACATAGTTAGAATAAAATACTAAAACGAAAACATAGTTAGAATAAAATAATAAAATACTTACCTTAACATATTGCCAACAAGCTTCCTTTGTTTCATTATCTACGTTCAACCAAGAATCATAGGTTATGAGAACCATAGATCTTGCCACCAATCCCTCAAAAGTAGACAGTTTTCTTGCTCTCGGTCCAGTTGGCACACCTCTTTTATTATAAGTAATAACTGTTTTTTTATTCGCCTTCGCTTTTATTGTCGGGCCTCTATGCGATTTGGAATCTAATTCGGCATCCAAATTCGAACCGGGAACCGCATCTTCTTCGCGGTCCGAATCAGAACTCGAGGCCATCTTTTATTACCAAAAAGCAACCTGTTTAAAATAAACAAAATAAGCAGTTATTTTCATACCAAAAACTTTAAATAATAAATAATGCTTGACAGACTTTAACAAATAAACAGATACTAAAATAAACAGTTATTTCATACCAAAAACTAATGATCTAAAACGAATATGCCCTCGTCATCCGAGCGCGTACACTTAAAATCATCGTCTAGGTCTACTAAAGACAGGTTCATATCTTGTGTAACATTAAATTCAAACACATCATCAGTTTCACCATTATTATCTCCATACTTATGCATCCTATGTGGTGTGAAGCCAACAACAGACAGGTTCCTATCTTGTTGGTCCTGAACATAAAAAACTTGTCTTGCTTGACTAGGTAATATGAAGGGTTCAAACCGTTGACCAAGCCTATCAAAGTTAACCACCGTGAATCTTAAATCATCTTTTTTTACTCCACGACTATCTACCCACTCACACATGAAAACAGGAACCGTAAATGTACGATAATCAAGATCCCATATTTCCAATATACGACCGAAGTAGGTAACAGCGCCGTACACCGGATTGGAGTCTTTTGCACTAGCAATCTGCATAGTATTTGCAACTATAGATACTCCACTACCTTGAGTGGTTTTAGATTCATCACGCTCTTTTGTATGGAATTGATACTCATTTACGGCAAACTCGATATATTTACTAACAGCAAAATCAGGGCCTTTTGCCAACCAACGAACACTACCACCGGTATTTTCCCCGTTAGCCAAACGCTTTTCAACCTCGTTCTTAAACCAGTCAATAAACGTCCGACTATGTTGGCTCTGCAACCATGTATTATTTCGACGCGGGTTAAGATCCTTCAGTTCTAACATATGCTGCTTTATGTATGGTTCAACGTCGGCAGTGTTTCCTAATACATAAAGATGAGCTTGATCAAGTAACTTAGAATCCACAACACAGATGGTAGCATGCGATAAAGGTTTACCAGTGCGGTTTCTTTCATCAGCACGATCATGAGGATTTCCAATTGATTTCATGTTTTCCAAGTAATCGGAACAGAATTCTAATGCTTTCTCTGCCACATAACATTCTGCCATGCATCCCTCGGGTCGATAATGATTTCTTACATAACCTTTTAGTGTTTTCATGTACCTCTCAAACGGATACATCCACCTAAAGTGGACTGGGCCACATAACCTCACCTCTCTGACTAAATACACCATCAAGTGAATCATGACATCGAAAAATGAAGGCGGAAAATACTTCTCTAGTAAACACAAAGTTACTACGATGTCACTTTGCATCTTGCCTAGCTTACTAACATCAACTACTTTACTACACAGCTCGTTGAAGAAGTGACACAAGCTTATAATAGTCTTCCTAACTTTCACGTCTAACACCCCCTTTATTGCAAAAGGAAGAATCTGTTGCATTAGTACGTGACAGTCGTTGGACTTCAATCCATTCATCTTCGAATTATCATCGGACACGAGATTCTTGAAATTGGAGGAATACCCATCAGGCACTTTTATGTTAGACAGCGTGTCATAAAACATGCGTTTCTCCGCGCTATTTAATGTGTATATGGCAGGCGGCAGACAATGACCCTTCCCTTTTGGTTGACTTATTAACTCAGGCTTAATCCCTAACTCCTCGAGATCTTGTCGTGCCTTTAAACCGTCCTTCGTCTTGCCTTGCAAATTCAGTAACGTCCCATAAACACTCTCACATACATTTTTTTCTATATGCATAACATCTAACTGACGACGAACAAGCAAATGCTTCCAGTACTCTAGTTAAAAAAAGATTGATTTTTTACGCCAAACTTTCGATCTCGCATCGATAGTTTCTTTTTTCTTTTTTGGCCTTCTCTGCTGACGTGGCATTTTCTTCTTTGATTTTTTCTTCTTCAACGCCCTCCAGATAACTTCCTTCTTTGCCTTTTTCTTCTTCCCCCATTTAGTCGTAAACCCTTCCAGATAGTCGTAAACTTCTTCACCCGATCTCGGTTTTTTCATCACACCGCTCTCTTGTTCATTATTGAAATCTTTTTTTCTTTTGCGAAAAGGATGTGTATGTGGGATGAATCTTCTATGCCCGAGGAAGCATACTTTTTTGGATTTTGGCAACCACTGTGAGTAGGTATCCTCTGAGCATACTGGACACGCGTTATAACCTTTGGTAACACACCCCAATAGGTCACCATACGCGGGAAAGTCATTTATAGTCCAAAGTAAGTCTGCTTTTAGATTGATGAACTGTTTCTTATAAGCATCATACGTCTTAACGCCAGGTTCCCACAACTGTTTCAGATCTGCTATTAGTGGTGCCAAGTAGACATCAATACTGTTACCAGGTTGCCTTGGACCTGATATCAGTAGAGTCAACATCATGAACTTTCTTGACATACACAAATAAGAAGGCAGATTGTATGTTGCTAGGGTAACCGGCCAACAACTATACTTTGCACTTAATGACTTAGAGGGTTTATACCATCCGCGGACAAGGTTAATCTCAGATTCCTATCTTCCTTTCCAAATTCTTTCCACTTGTCGTCAACAAGCTTCCAAGATGGGGAATCACAAGATGTCTTAGCTTGCCATCACTGACCCGACCTTGCGCGTGCCAAGTTAGGTCATGTGCGGTTTCTGGTGACGAGAACATTCTTCTAAATCTAGGAATGGGCGGGAAATACCAAACAACTTTTCTCGGCACCGTCTTGCTATTCTCCTTCCACCGAGAAGTGCCACAAGTTGGACATTGAGAAGCATCCTTGTGCTCATCCCAGAACAAGACACAATCATTCTCACAAGCATGATACTTAATGTATTCTATGCTTATTCCTTTTAGCAACTTCTTGGCCTCGTATATCGACTTAGGGATTGTATTATTTGAAGGCAAAACATCATTTAGCTCGCCCAATAAAGCATCAAAGCTTGTATCAGACCAGCCAAATTGACCCTTCAAATGTTAGAATTTCAGCAATCCATTTAGTGCATTATACTTAGACCCTTCATACAGTGGCTTGTCGCATTCTTCGAGAAGTGGCTTCAATAAACTAGGTTCATTCTCTGCATATGTGAAGGCCTCATGTAGCATCTCCTTTGTGTAATTGAACTCGGGAGGTCTAGACTCATTAGGGCATTGAGCTTCATCCTTAGATGAATTTTCTCCGTGGAAGGACCAAACACTATAATTCTCATCGAAACCGTGTTTAAACAGGTGATAACGCACGTTGGAGATGGAAGTGTGACACAAATTGATACTATTTACACAAGGACACGGATGGCGTCGGAATTTGGGTTATTGCATTGTGCAAACTCTAAAAAGGCATTCACACCTTCCTCGTATGCGATTGATAATCTATCGGACAAAATCCAAGATTTATCCATTACCAAAATCCTGGTGTGCTACATTAAAAATCAATAAATTGATTTTATAACCTAAATAAAACTCTACAACTACATTAAAACAGAAAACATAAAACTCTCAAACAAACAAATTAGGGCATACCTTTCAAAAATTAGGGCAAATTAGTGCAAATTAGGGCGTGAGTGTTTTGAGAGTTTTGAGAGGTTTTGATGTCGAGCGAAGGTTCTGAGATGGGAAATTAGGACGGGAGTGTTTTGAGAGTTTTGAGGGGGGTTTGATGTCGAGTGAAGGTTTGGAGAGTTTGAGAGCGGGAAAGTGTTTTGGCAAAAAAAAATGATAGATTTTGATTAAGCAGATTGTCAAAAAAAAAACATATGTTATGACGAAATGCCTAGGGAATCGTGCCAAAAAAACATAGATGACCCCTATTTAGGACGAAGCAAAACGAGCGTCATCTAGCAGGCTAAATTTTAACTTATTATGACCCATATGTTATGACGCTTCTGAAAATGAGTCATCCCCAATAGAAAATTTACTCGAAATGACTCTTATTTTGTGACTTTGCTCTTTGCGCGTCATCTTGTAGCGTGGGTCATAAAAAGCGGGTCAAGGATAGCCCTTTTTCTAGTAGTGGGAATTGCTATACTTGCGGCTCAAAGAAGCATACTTACCGCAATTGCAGGACGCCAAAGAACATCCAAGCTTACTACAAGCACTATAAACAGTACTTGACTCAAGATTCAAATTACATGGAGGAAGATAATGAGAATACGGAGGTGAACCATATTGAGATCCCTCCTCTCCCCATTGCGGACAAAGACCAACATTTGGATGTTACTGACTTTGACTAGATCATTGTAGTTTGACTATTTTTTACGCTTTGGTTATGTTCTATCTTGTTTGTAGTTTTCTTTCGAGAACTACTTTGGGATTTTCTATGAATGTAATAAAGTTGGCCATGATGAATAAAATTCTTTTAATTGCTGTGATTGTGCAAAAATGAATTTTATTTTTCCCTTCAAAAGCATGTTTGGTTTATCACAAAAAAATTGCTCAGTAAAGAATTGCTTGGTTAATTTGATACATTGGTGAATTTCATCAAAACTTTTGATCAAGACTAGGCGCATCTTCCTTGGTATTTGTTTATCCTTTGAAAGTTCAAATGGAATCAATGGTTTTTAAACAGCCTTAGCTGTACTGACATTCCTACTTTCTCTGCAAGTCTACCAAGTTGGAGTTACCAAAAGGATCATAGTCGAGATATAAATCGAACACCCCGATGCGTTTTGAAGTGTTTAAATGCTCCTATGGCCATATTGCCATAGTATTGTATCAACAATAATGCCTTTGAAAAAGGCTTCAACATTACTCTATCACTCAACAATAGGGAAATACCAAAATAGCAACTTGAAACGAGCACTGAGATCTGAGTTTAATGATCCAGAAAGTGTATGACTTATGTACAGAAAGATACGGAAGTCTAGTTTCCAGAACAACTGACCGTTCGTCCATAGCCTTCTTAACCAAGAAGTTATTGCTGTTTTAGTGAACAAAGGTCAAGCTACGCGGAAATTATTTCCAGCGATTGTGCTAACTTTGATCCTAACCAACTTGGTCGAATTTCCCCAAACTCGAAGTTAATGAGTTTTCGTTATGTCTTCCATCACAAGATTAATCGAGTTTCATATCTTATTGTAGATGTCTCGTGGCGAAATTGAGTGCCTTGCTGATAGTGGAACAACCCACACTATTCTTCGGAATAGGCAATTATTTAAGGATATTGTGCCATATATATCTTGAGTGACAACAATGATTGGTTCCTCCCAAGTAATTCAAGGGAGGGGACCTGCTCATTTCTTGCTACATAATGGTACGCATATTAATGTCACAAATGCTCTCTATGCCCTAAGAGCAAACCGAACCTTGCTAAGTTTTAGGGACATCCGTGCCAACGGTTATCACCTTGATACACACTGTGAGAATGGGATAGAATTTTTGTGTGTTACTCTAGCAGAATGTGGAAGACGCCGCGTTTTCGAGAAACTTATGGGTCTAAGTAGTGGTTTATACCAGACTATAATAAGGGTTATTGAATCCTACGCTGTGAGTCACGAACTTTATGATTCCGAAGCATAGCAACTATGGCATGACCGACTCGGTCACCCTGGACGGGACATGATGATTCGCATTTTGAAAAACTCACACGGTCATCCGTCTTTTAAGTCCAGAAAACGATTGGAAGCACCACTTGATATCGGCATTAATGTGAGTGAGTCTGATACCGTATCACCGGGATTAAAGATCGCACGCCCTGATAAGGTTGACAGTGCATCTCTCGTAAATCCCGAAGCTTCCGTGGCAATTTCCAATGCCCATAAATCATTTTGTAAAGCCTGTTCACTAGCAAAATTGATACCTTCTCCGTCCTTTGCTAAAGACTCAACACAAAACATTTGCTTCTTACAAAGAATTCAAGGGGACATTTGTGGACCTATTCAACCAGAGTGCGGACCATTCAGATACTTTATGGTTCTGGTTGATGCATCGACGCGATGGTCACACGTCGCTCTGCTATCCACAAGAAATGCTGCATTTGCTAAACTCATAGCACAAATCATCAAGTTACGAGCTAACCATCCCGACTTTCCAATCTCGTCATTAAGATTGGACAACGCTGGTGAGTTTACGTCAAAGTCCTTTGACGACTATTGCATGTCGATTGGGATTGAAGTTGAACATCCCGTCCCCCATATTCATTCGCAGAATGGCCTTGCTGAGGCTATGATTAAGCGGTTACAGCTTATCGCCCGAGCATTGGTATTACGCACCAACTTGCCGATTTCTGCCTGGGGTTATGCAATTTTGCATGCGGCTATACTTATTCGCTTTCGACCCACTGCCAATCAACTGTTTAGTGCGTACCAGTTGGTAACTGGATATGAGCCTGATATTTCACACTTACGCATTTTTGGTTGTGCAGTCTATGTACCAATTACGCCTCCACAGCATACTAAAATGGGTCCGCAAAGACGATTAGGTATATACGTTGGCTATGAATCGACTAAAATTATCCGCTATTTGGAACCTTTGACAGGAGATCTATTTACTGCAAGATTTGCAGACTGTCACTTTGATGAGACAAACTTCCCCTCGTTAGGGGGAGAGAGGAATCTAATGATTCCAGTTGAACGCTAGGCTCAATCCAAGCTAGAAGTGCAACATATTCTCAGTCTTCAGAAAGTTGCGGATTCGATGCCCGACAGCTTTACTGATACTGCGAAAGTGACAAGATCTACCATTCACGCTGCGAATGTTCCTGCAAGGTTAGAAGTTCCAGTTATAGGGCAAGGTTCAGCCGACCAAAGGAATGATGCCCCCGGTATCGACCTTAGTGGTGGGATGGCTGCTTCAACTGCTCTTATCCCTGCTCGGAAGAGGGGGAGGCCAGTGGGTAGAAAGGATACCGAACCTCGAAAGAGAAGAGGAACAGAGGCACAAAATCCTCTCATTATTGACACAGTGACTTCGTCACACGATATTATCTCTGACTACGGATATGTCCTCGAATCAACAATGGAACAATCGACGGACGCGTCGGAAACTTTGTTGATGTCAGAGAATAAAGAAATCTCGAGAGCGGGATGAATCTTCTTATTTATGATGCAATGTACGAGTGAATACGTACTATTGGATAGGTCGTCAACGCTAGTCGATGATGCTTTTGTCTACTCCATCGCTCAAGAAATTATTGAAGACGACAATGCTGAGCCGCGCTCGATTGCTGAATGTCAACGACGAGCCGATTGACCGAAATGGAAAGATGCAATGCAAGCTGAACTAGACTCAATGGCTAAAAGTGAGGTATTTGGCCGTTGTAACACCCCAAACTAGGCGGATATTACAGTGCCGTGGACCCCCGACTGGGACCCACCAGGCGAATGAAAATGAATGAATTACACAGGTAAATGTAGTACCGAACCACATTACAACACCAATTACTCCGATGAGGAGTTTTATACAACACACCCAGGATGATACTGAATACAAGTATATTTTATATGGAGATAAAATATACAACAATGAGTGAAATGAATATTCAAACGGAATGTCTGCAGCGGAATAAATAAAAGAAACATAATGACTGAAAAGACTGGGGCCCCCTACTAGTATCACTGGGACTCCTCGCCGTCACCGTGCTCTCCCCGTGCCTTAGCCTTGCCATGACATGAAAAACAGTATCCCCCAACGGGCCGGGCCATACGTAACAACAATCCTCAAGGGTTGAAAATACACAATCATGATATATCCGAAATTATGAATTATCTGCCGAAACATACGCAATCAAACATGCTATATGAATCGACTATCAGTACGGCTCAAAGGAATGGCGCCACACTACGTCCGGGATGGAAATGTGTCCGTGCACAAGCCACCAACGAGTATCGATCGAATACACGTGTGGTCTTGTACCTAATCAGTCTCACGAAGCCATCAACTCGTGTGCACATTCCAATGTGAGGCCACCAACCAACACACGACTATAATGTGCCCGACATGAAAATCCTACACATACCAACCACGCCAAGATATGACCCTAATGCCACAATATGACAAAAGTGACAACGAAAATGAATAATGACTCACCAAGATTAATGATGGTGAAATGAATGATAGCTCAATGAAATGATCGGAACCGTCGTTCCTTATGACTGAGGTGATTAATTGACAATGACAAGTTTTGATACGGTTAATACAATGATGAATGAGTTGCGATTATGAATGAACAACAACAAAAGGAATGAATATCCTTTTAACCGAGTAAGAATTAACTTACTCAATACCGATGACAATGTCCTTCCACGAACAACGTCCTAAATGAAAAGTCGGTCGCTCGAACAACCTTGAACAACAACAATTACCAACAACCGATCAATACACGAATCAAATACGATCATAACCGACCCAAACGTCGATACAACAATATCCGAACTCGTAGATGTACTCTAACGAAAACGTTGAGATACCCGTTGGTTAAAACCAAACCCAAATTATCGAACCAACTCCAAAATGATTGATTCAAACCAAAGACAACATTATCAATGACATCAATAATCTCATGGAAATCCACAATTCAAGTTTATAATAACGACAATCGGAAATCCCCAAAATAATCAAGTCAACCCCAAGGGTTCTTGAAATAATTCGAAAATAACCATTAAATCCGTAAGAATATACTTATCCAAGGTAGATAATCCATATCTAACATATTCCAATGATAATCCAAGCTTACGAAGAAATCGGAAGGAAAAACCCAAAAATCCAAATTCTAGATCCAAGAGATTAATACCTTTGATTCGATGTGATGAAGATGATGAAATGATGATTAACCCGAAAGATGAGCTTGAAGATGATGATTGATGAATACACCTCGAAGAATCCTCTCCGAATCGCTCGAAATCGCCCAAAATTACCGAAGGAATGAAATGAGATGAATAAATGACGAACTCTGACTAAACTGTCCAATTTATAGTCGGTCCTGTGTTAGCGTGCGCTAGCCCTTGTGCGTAGCGTGCGCTAACGAGTAATTTGGGTAGTCCAGTACCCAATGTCCGAACACGGTAGCGCGCGCTACGTACCTTCTTGTAGCGTGCGCTACGGCCATATTACTAGCGTGCGCTAAGACCCAATATTAGCGTGCGCTAACGAAATATTGATGCCCAAAGATCGAGTCCGTAAAACCGTCGACCTCGATTCGACCCGATAGCGTGCGCTACAACCATTGTTTAGCGTGCGCTAATATATCGGTTGCGTACGCTAACAACAATACATAGCGTGCGCTATGAATTAATCCAGTGCAGTCCAGTAGCCACTGGACTCAACCCGATCCGTCCTTAGCGCGCGCTACACCTCATATTAGCGTGCGCTACTTCAACCCACTAGCGCGCGCTACTTACCATTCGTAGCGTGCGCTACTTATAACTCACCTGCAGTCCAGTACCTTACGGATCGGCGAATTGGTAACCTTAGCGTGCGCTAAAGCTGAGTGGTAGCGTGCGCTACCTATACCCAATTAGCGTACGCTAAAAGGAGTATGTAGCGTGCGCTACTCCTCACACACAGCTCGCAATGAAAATGACAATGATGATAAACACGGCACGAAACTCCAATCAGATTAGTGATGAATGACGATTGATACACGATACAATTACTCTGAATGATGAATACCATGACTGAATATGAGTGACAAATGATCAATAATGAATGAAATTACTGAGTATCAATTACTGAATGATAATTACTGAGTGATAATTACTGAATTACAACCGGGTATTACATACACCCCCCCTTAAAAGACTTTCGTCCCCGAAACTAAGGGTCAAACAATTCGGGATAACTCTCCCGCATACTATCCTCGGTTTCCCAAGTAGCCTCTTCGACTCCGTGTCTAGACCACTGAATTTTAACCAAAGGAATCGTCTTATTCCTCAACTGTTTGATTCGCCGCTCTAAAACTCGTATAGGACGTTCCTCATATGAATGATCATCGGCAATCTCGATTTCATCGAACTGAAGTATGTGACTCGGGTCGGCAACATACTTCCGCAACTGAGAGACATGAAACACATTATGAATTCGGCTCAACGCCGGAGGTAAAGCCAATCGATAAGCTAACTCGCATACTCGATCCAAAATCTCGAACGGTCCAATGAATCTCGGACTCAACTTTCCCCTCTTCCCAAAACGGAAGATACCACGACTCGGGGATACCTTGACCAACACATGGTCGCCAGCCTCGAACTCTAGAGGTCGACGACGGTTATCCGCATACGATTTCTGTCGACTCTGAGATGTCAACAAACGACTCCTGATCAAAGCTACCTTCTCACGGGCGGCTATAAGCATATCGGGCTCGGTGCCCAATGATTCTGATAGGTCGTCCCAACACAACGGAGATCGACATCGACGACCATACAAGGCCTCGTAAGGTGCCATCTTGATCGAAGCATGCCAACTGTTATTATACGTGAACTCGATTAATGGCAGTTGGGCTTCCCAATCGTCTTTCCAATCGAGGACACATGCCCTCAACATGTCCTCTAAGGTCTGAATAGTCCTCTCCGATTGTCCGTCGGACTGAGGATGAAAAGCGGTACTGAGATTAAGCTGAGTTCCCATAGCACTATGAACTGATTTCCAAAAATGCGACACAAACCGTCCGTCACGATCGGAAACGATACTTTTAGGAGTACCGTGCAGTCTGACTATCTCTTTGATGAACAGTTGAGCAAGTCTCTCGGGACCCCACGTTTCCTTGATCTCAAGGAAATGAGCTGATTTAGTTAAGCGGTCCACGATCACCCAGATCGTATTCATGCCACGACGACTCGTCGGCAAACTCGTGATGAAATCCATAGAAATGTCTTCCCACTTCCACTCGGGAATAGGAAGGGGTTTCAGCATACCCGCCGGCGATGTTCAATCTTAACTTGTTGACAGGTTAAGCATCTCGAAACAAATTCTGCGACTTCTCGCTTCATATTACTCCACCAGTAATTTTGTTTCAAGTCCTTGTACATCTTACTAGACCCCGGATGAACAGAATAAGGGGTAGCATGAGCTTCTGTCAAAATCGAGTTTTTCAACTCGTCATCCGCCGGTACGCACAACCGATTCTTAAACCTCAAAAGTCCATCCTCGTGGACCACAAATCCAGGGCTTTCCTCGAGCCACATCCTCTCGGATGCGCAACAATGATGGGTCCGAACCCGATTCTCTCGGATTTCCTCCTCGAGTGACGATGAAATCTCTAACATACAAAGCCGCCCGAACTCGCGAAGCTGGACCTCGATCTCGGGTCTAAGGAATTCCCGAAGCTCCTTCGAATCGTTAAACGGCAAGCATCGCTCCCGAACGGACTTACGACTCAAGGCGTCGGCGACAACGTTCGCCTTGCCCGGGTGGTAGAGGATCTCGATATCATAATCTTTGATTAATTCCAACCACTGTCTCGACGCATATTTAACTCCTTCGAGTAAATATATACTTTAAACTCTTATGATCGGTGAATATTCGATGTAACGCCATAAAGATAATGACGCCAAATTTTCAAAGCGAACACCACTACCGCTAGCTCCGGTCGTGGGTCGGATAATTAACCTCGTAAGGTCTCAATTGCCGTGAAGCATAGGCACAACCTTCCTGTTCGCATGAGTACACATCCGAGACCCCGTCCGACGCATCACTATAGACCACAAATCCTTCCGTCCCTCGCGGCAAGGAAAGTACAGTGCCGACATTAACCGGCTCTTGAGTTCCTCAAAACTCCGTTGACACGCGTCGGACCACGTGTATTTCTTATCCTTCCGCAAAAGGTTCGTTAAGGGTTGAGCGATTCTAGAAAATCCTTCCACAAACCGCCGATAATAACCCGCTAATCCGAGAAAACTTCGGATTTCCTTAACGTTCTTCGGAGGTAGCCAATCCCGAATAGCCTCCGTCTTCTGAGGATCGACACGAACTCCGTCTGATGAAATTACATGTCCGAGAAAAGTCACTTCGGACATCCAGAACTCACATTTGGAAAACTTCCCAAAAAGTTGTTCTCGTCTCAACACGTCGAGCACTTGATGAAGGTGAAACTCGTGTTCCTCCCGGTCACGAGAATAAATCAAATGTCATCGATGAAGACAACAACAAACCGATCTAAAAAGTCGATGAAGACCCGATTCATTAACTCCATGAATACCGCAGGTGCATTAGTCAATCCGAACGGCATAACCACAAACTCATAATGACCATAGCGTGTTCGAAACGCCGTCCTCGCGATATCCGACTCTCGAATCCGCAACTGATGATATCCAGATCTTAAGTCGATCTTGGAAAATCGAAGCTCCACGAAGTTGATCTAAGAGATCATCAATACGGGGTAAGTGATACTTATTCTTGATCGTCACCTGCTCAACTCCCGATAATCAATACATAAGCGGAATGAACCATCCTTCTTCTTGACAAACAACACCGGTGCTCCCCACGGGACGCACTTCGGTCGGATATAACCTTTCTCGAACAACTCCTCAAGTTGGTTCTTTAATTCTGCATTTCGGTCGGGGCCATCCGCACGGTGCCTTCGATATCGGGACGTACTGTGCTCCAACTCAATCGTGAATTCCACATCCCTCTGTGGAGGCAAACCAGTAACTCGCCCGGAAAAACATCGGCATATTCCTCACCACCGGAATATCCATCAATATTATCGATGATTTCTGGTTTGGCCATATAGCACCAATAACCGACACATCCCGATTGAGTAACCTTCGCTTTCATCAAATTAATGACTTTACTGCAGTAGGGATTACCTCCCTGAAACACACATTCGACTCCATCGTCTGAAATGATAGTGACCAAACGCTTTCGGACACTAATGATGGCATCATGACGATCCATCCAATCAATACACAAGATGACGTCGTCCCTCGGCAAATCTACTACGATTAGGTCCGCTGGCCATACACGACCATGAAGCTGAATCGGACAATTCTGAATCTCACGAATTCCGACAATTCGTCTACCATCAGGTAGGCGAATGACATAAGGCTCACAACTAGTAGCACTACCCAGACATAGTCTACTCAAACATGACTCGAAAATGAATGAATGCGATGCACCAGTATCAAAAAGGGTACACACAGGTTGAGATAGAATATCGAGTGTACCTGAGATCATCCGGGCCTCTGGATCGTCGGTCTTCTTCATCTCATAAATTCGGGGCTTGCCGGCCCCCGAACCGGACGCTCCGTCGATAGCTCTGCTCGCCTTTAGCTCTGTCGTCTTGAGCACGCCGACCGAGTGGCTTCGATTACGCACCGAATGACTGGGAGCTTGAGATGACGCCGGAGTGGGTTTAGAGTCCCTACGGCAAAACGGGCCCTATGCCCAGCAATCCTGATTGTGGCACGTGATGCATCGCCGGACATTTGGTCCGAAATGACCTGTTCCTCACGGTTAAACAGTGATGGCGAATCGCCGCTCGCGGCGAGATTCCGCGGGTTTAGACGCCGTGGGAGGTCGCTCGAGAAAAAGTAGAGCCCGCACGTGGTTTCTTGAAAGTGGCACGACTCGTCAGTGATTACGGTTCTTGGACTTCTTGCTAGCAGACGAAAGTTGCCGCTTAGCAATTTCCTTAGCCGTAAGCTCGTAAGTAAGAGCTTTCTCAATGAACTCGGCGAGTGGTACAGTTATGATTAAGTAATCAAGTCTCATACGGGGTTTCACCTCTTGCCGAAATACTTGATCTTGTCCGCTTCGAGTGAATGATAGATGAGGCGAACGGAAGAAGTTCTCGAAATTTTTCGGCGATGGCGAGAACATCATCATCCGCCGAAAGGTCGGGAGTGAGTAATTCCGACAACTTGGCCTCCCTGAGTGGGGCCGGATAGTAACTCTCCATCATGAGAGAATAGAAATGATCACAAGTACATGTTCCGTCTGTGGGCTTCAACGATAACCACCATGAATGAGCGCTCTTACCGAGATAGTAAGCCGCAACTGAAACTTTATGCCCTACAGGGCAATCTACCATAGCAAATAACTTCTCAAAATGCTCAAGCCAATGAACAATATCCGCCGGCTCAGATGAGCCCTCAAAAGTAGGTGGTCGCTGGCGAGAGATATCGCTAATGATATTGCTTACACCCCTCTCTTGCCTCTGAGGTGGCGGCGGAGGAGCCTGCTGATTTTGATTGACGGAGTTATGCATCGTCTCCATCAACTGAGCCATCTGGGTCATTTGGGCCATCATGCCCTGCATAAATGCGAGTGGGTCAACCCGGACACCCTCTGACTGAGCCGTGTCCCGGGTACGACTCCCCGACAGTGAATGATCGCGTCCAGGTGAATGAGTGGCAGCGTCGCTGCTAGATGAATTAGCATTATTCCTGGCATTTGCACGTGTATTCGCACGAGTTCTCGGGATTCGGCCCGCTCCACGGCCTCGTCCTCCACGTCCTCTGCCAGCCCTTTCCATACTGAAGTGGAAAGTCATATGATGATTATATATCTCGCATGAGTATCACATTATGATTATATTATGAAATGATGAAAATGAGCATACGCGCTCAAATACAGCGATTACATGAATGATTAATTGACGTGACATGATTATCTGATGGAATCATTGAAATGATTATCTTAAATGAGTTAACAAGATTAATGATTCGATCTTCCTGATCAACAACTGAATAATGAAATGAATTGACTGATTAATGAGTTAACCTGACCGTCCCGGTCAAAATGACAATGATGATTGAGGATCGTTAACTGATGAATTATGAATGAATGATTAATGCCAGAATTTATACCATGGCATTAGAAATCTTACAGTTCTTGGTCTGATTGGCTCGGCATTTGCACAGGTCACACGTGACGCGAAAGTCCAATGATACTAGTCCGATGACGATGATTTCAAATGAGACATGACTTGGAGGGTAGTATTCAAAACCACGCTCCGATACCAACTCTGTAACACCCCAAACTAGGCGGATATTACAGTGCCGTGGACCCCCGACTGGGACCCACCAGGCGAATGAAAATGAATGAATTACACAGGTAAATGTAGTACCGAACCACATTACAACACCAATTACTCCGATGAGGAGTTTTATACAACACACATAGGATGATACTGAATACAAGTATATTTTATATGGAGATAAAATATACAACAATGAGTGAAATGAATATTCAAACGGAATGTCTGCAGCGGAATAAATAAAAGAAACATAATGACTGAAAAGACTGGGGCCCCCTACTAGTATCACTGGGACTCCTCGCCGTCACCGTGCTCTCCCCGTGCCTTAGCCTTGCCATGACATGAAAAACAGTATCCCCAACGGGCCGCCATACGTAACAACAATCCTCAAGGGTTGAAAATACACAATCATGATATATCCGAAATTATGAATTATCCTGCCGAAACATACGCAATCAAACATGCTATATGAATCGACTATCGAGACGGCTCAAAGGAATGGCGCCACACTACGTCCTGGATGGAAATGTGTCCGTGCACAAGCCACCAACGAGTATCGATCGAATACACGTGTGGTCTTGTACCTAATCGATCTCACGGCCATCAACTCGTGTGCACACCCAATGTGAGGCCACCAACCAACACACGACTATAATGTGCCCGACATGAAAATCCTACACATACCAACCGGCACGCCAGTATGACCCGGAATGCCACAATATGACAAAAGTGACAACGAAAATGAATAATGACTCACCAAGATTAATGATGGTGAAATGAATGATAGCTCAATGAAATGATCTAACCGCTGCTCCTTATGACTGAGGTGATTAATTGACAATGACAAGTTTTGATACGGTTAATACAATGATGAATGAGTTGCGATTATGAATGAACAACAACAAAAGGAATGAATATCCTTTTAACCGAGTAAGAATTAACTTACTCAATACCGATGACAATGTCCTTCCACGAACAACGTCCTAAATGAAAAGTCGGTCGCTCGAACAACCTTGAACAACAACAATTACCAACAACCGATCAATACACGAATCAAATACGATCATAACCGACCCAAACGTCGATACAACAATATCCGAACTCGTAGATGTACTCTAACGAAAACGTTGAGATACCCGTTGGTTAAAACCAAACCCAAATTATCGAACCAACTCCAAAATGATTGATTCAAACTTGCACAACATTATCAATGACATCAATAATCTCATGGAAATCCACAATTCAAGTTTATAATAACGACAATCGGAAATCCCCAAAATAACCGAAGTCAACCCCAAGGGTTCTTGAAATAATTCCGAAAATAACCATTAAATCCGTAAGAATATACTTATCCAAGGTAGATAATCCATATCTAACATATTCCAATGATAATCCAAGCTTACACGAAGAAATCGGAAGGAAAAACCCAAAAATCCGAAATTCTAGATCCAAGAGATTAATACCTTTGATTCGATGTGATGAAGATGATGAAATGATGATTAACCCGAAAGATGAGCTTGAAGATGATGATTGATGAATACACCTCGAAGAATCCTCTCCGAATCGCTCGAAATCGCCCAAAATTACCGAAGGAATGAAATGAGATGAATAAATGACGAACTCTGACTAAACTGTCCAATTTATAGTCAGTCCAGGTTAGCGTGCGCTAGCCCTTGTGCGTAGCGTGCGCTAACGAGTAATTTGGGTAGTCTAGTACCCACTGTCCGAACACGGTAGCGCGCGCTACGTACCTTCTTGTAGCGTGCGCTACGACCATATTACTAGCGTGCGCTAAGACCCAATATTAGCGTGCGCTAACGAAATATTGATGCCCAGCACTGGAGTCCAGAAAACTGTCTGACCTCTGATCTGACCCCGACAGCGTGCGCTACAACCATTGTTTAGCGTGCGCTAATATATCGGTTGCGTACGCTAACAACAATACATAGCGTGCGCTATGAATTAATCCAGTGCAGTCCAGTAGCCACTGGACTCAACCCGATCCGTCCTTAGCGCGCGCTACACCTCATATTAGCGTGCGCTACTTCAACCCACTAGCGCGCGCTACTTACCATTCGTAGCGTGCGCTACTTATAACTCACCTGCAGTCCAGTACCTTCTGGACTGCAGCCAGGGTAACCTTAGCGTGCGCTAAAGCTGAGTGGTAGCGTGCGCTACCTATACCCAATTAGCATACGCTAAAAGGAGTATGTAGCGTGCGCTACTCCTCACGCACAGCTCGCAACGAAAATGACAATGATGATAAACACGGCACGAAACTCCAATCAGATTAGTGATGAATGACGATTGATACACGATACAATTACTCTGAATGATGAATACCATGACTGAATATGAGTGACAAATGATCAATAATGAATGAAATTACTGAGTATCAATTACTGAATGATAATTACTGAGTGATAATTACTGAATTACAACCGGGTATTACAGCCGTATCGAGCCAGTACCCGTGGGCGTTAAACCAGTTGGACATAAGTGGGTCTTTGTTCGTAAACGCAATGATAAGAATGAGGTCATGCGTTACAGAGCGAGACTAGTTGCCAAGGCTTCTCGCAGCGCCCTGGCATTGATTACGAGGAGACATATTCTCCCGTTATGGACATCATCACTTTCCGCTACTTAGTCAGTTTGGTAGTGTCCGAAAAACTGAATATTCAGCTTATGGATGTGGTTACAGCGTATCTTTATGGGGATCTAGATACGGATATTTATATGAAAGTCCCTGAACGGATTTCGTTGCCTAAATCAAGTAGCTCTAAACCACGGAGCGCTTGTGCTGTGAAAATGCGTCGTTCAATGTATGGGTTGAAACAATCCGGAAGGATGTGGTACAACCGCCTACGTGAATACAGTAAAACCTCTATAGAGTAATATCTTTGGGACCGGGAAAAAATATTACTATTGGGAGGTTATTTCTTAATAGAGGTTTACATATAAAATTTTTTAAAAATAATTTAAATAGATATATAAATATACATATTATATTTTTAATACATAAATTAGATATAACAAGAAGGTGATTATGTTGATGAGTTACTATGGACACGCAAATTAAAGGAAGTAGTGTCAATCTAAATAATCAAATCTTTGTCACAAACAACATTGGACAAATATTTTAAGACATCTTGAATTTTACATATGTAATATGATTATATATTGTTGGATATATATATATATATATATATGTGTGTGTGTGTGTGTGTGTTAAGCAAAGTTATTCTTATCGAGGGGATTTTATAAAGGATGGACTTAAAAACAGTATAGAATATTATAATGTAGAGGTTATTCTTAATTATACCTGGTCCCGATTGGGACCGCAATTTTTTGTTCCTATATTGAGTATTACTATATAGAGGTTTTACTGTACTTGGTTGGGAAGGGATACGAGAAGAGTGATATCTGCCCATGCATTTTTGTGAAAAGAACAGATACATGATTCGTGATTGTAGCCGTCTATGTAGATGACATGAATGTTATCGGTACCATAGATGAGGTCAATGAGACGGACCGCTACCTTAAATCCGAATTCGAGATGAAAGACCTGGGGAGGACTCGATTTTGCTTGGGTTTAGAGCTAGAACATCGAGATGATGGTATACTCATGCATCAATCTGCCTATGTCCAGAAAATGCTCAGGCGATTTAGCATGGACAAGGCACATCCTCTTGCTAGCCCCATAGTTGGTCGAAGTCTGGAAATGAACAAGGATCTATTTCGTCCTAAAGAGGAGGATGAAGAGGTCCTTGGAGCAGAAACACCGTACCTTAGCGCAATCGGTGCGTTGTTGTATCTGGATCTCTGACCCGCATAAAGGACGTTCCCAAACTGGTTATGTGTTCACCATTGGGAATACGGCGATATCTTGGCGATCTACCAAGTAGACCCTGGTTGCTACTTCCTCGAACCATGCAGAGATAATTGCATTGCACGAATCCGTAAGGGAGTGTATTTGGCTTCGGTCAGTCATAGACCATATACGAGGAACTTGTGGATTAGATCCCACTACAGCAACCCCTACTTGCATCTTTGAGGACAATGCGGCATGCATTGAGCATATGAAGTTAGGTTTCATTAAGGGTGACAATACCAAGCATATCGCGCTGAAGTTCTTTTATAATCAGCAACAGCAGAAATTGCTGAATATTGAAGTGAAACAAGTGAGTTCCAATGAGAATATCGCAGACTTGTTCACTAAGTCTCTGCCAAAATCTACATTTGAGAAACATGTGAGAAGCATCGGCATGTGTCGATTATCCGAACTCAACTAATGATAGCTCGTCGGGATGAGCTGTTATGTATACCTCAGGGGGAGTATACTTCACATGATTCTGACATTTGTAGTTGGTGCGTTGTGCTCCTTTTCCTCACCAAGTCTTTGTTTTTTCCCACGGGATTTTATTTGACTTGAAAAGGTTTTTTACCAAGGCAACATCTTATGCACCATGATAGTATTAGTGCTCGACACAGGGGGAGTGTTTCGGGACATCCTTCCCTTATTGGTGTCTTACCTAATACTGGTTGTAGGGGGATACAAAGAAGGAAGGTTCTAGACCCTTCCAGAGGTAGTATGATCCTATTAGATGTCTTACCTTAACTAGGAATCCTATGTATGGAAGGACTCTCGTTGTAATGCCTATATAAAGGCCCCTCTATTCAGTGTTATCAATACAATTGATTTGCTGTCTTTTACTTTCTCCTGAAACAGTCCATTATTAGTGATGCATTCCCCACATATTAGGATATACTTGATTACTAAATTATTGATTTGGGTCTCTCTTGATGGGTTTCGATCCATCATTTTTTCTCTCTTATGCGGTTGTAAAATCTTAGGGGTAGTAGTCCTTCTGTGGTTGAATCACCTTAATTCTATCTTTATTTATTAAAGGGCAATTTTATTTGATTCCCTAATAAATTTCTTAAATAAAATTGGGTCCTAAATTTTCCACAATAACATAATGGTTCAAACAGTGCAAAGACATGCTCAAATCAATTACGAAATGAGTCAAGAAATGGTCAAATCATAACAGAATAATCCCAAAAATAGGCCAATCTGTTATTGTTAAAACTTAGGGACGGAATAAGTAAATAGTGTTTATTAGGAAACCAAGTGTAATTTTTCCTTAATAAATATTTTATTTCAATTCTTATCGTGCATCAATTGATATCGGAGCTTAGATTTCTCCATCCTAAACTAAACAATTACAACCACACACAATTTTTATTCCTTCTCCTAAATAAGAGTGCAGATCACAACTATAGTGATCTTATTGTTAATTTTATTCCTTTTTCTCCTAAATAAAGCGTGCATATCACAAATGTAGTGATCTTATTGGGAGGATGGGAGCAGAGATGTTAATTTTATAAAGGTAATATATGTAGGCACTGCCGAAATCGGGGTCGTCGGCTAAACTCCCCAGTCGTCGGCTAAAAAAACGTCGGCCGATATTCGTCGGCTAAGGTTTAGCCGACAACTTTATAAATGTCTTCGGCTAAAGTTTTTTCAAAAAAAAAATAATATACTTTAGCCGACGACTTTGTTAAATGTCGTCGGCTAAAACATTTTTTTAAAAAAAAAAGTAATATACTTTAGCCAACGACATTTAACAAAGTCGTCGGCTAAAACATTTTTTTTTAAAAAAAAAGCTCAGATTTTGGGAACAATTTATAGTCAACACAATACACCAATTAATAAATTAGCAAAAAAATACATAACAATTCAACACAAATACATAACACATATACAATACACCAATTCAACAGCAACAAAAATACGACAATTCAACAGAATACACCAATTAATATCACAACATACCAACAATACATCCAATTCAACACAATACACCAATTAATAACACAATACACCAACAATACATCAAACAAATACAATAAATTCATCAAACAAATGAAAACTAAATAAAACACAAAAATCTAAAAACTAAATAAAACCTAACCTAATAAATTAAAAAAATAATAAAAACTACATGAAAGACAACCTAATTACAGATAAAATTAATATACTAAAAATGCACAAAAAAAACGGGTTGCCTGTGCGGAGGTCGGGCGACGGGCGGACGGTCGAGCGGTGGGCGGGCGGTCGAGCGGCGGTGTTCCGGCGGATGGGCGGTCGGGCGGTCTGGTGTCGTCGGGCGGCTGACGGGTGGGTGGGGGAAGAAAAAAAGAAGAAAAGGAAGAAGAAAGAAGAGAAGAGGGTATATGTATATTTAGAGGTTTAACCGACGATTAGATCTAAGTCGGCGGCTAAACCACAATTTTTTTTTTCGGATGCCGATGAGAACTGAGGACGATATATAATTTTAAATTTGAGGTTTAGCCGACGACTTGATCTAGGTCGTCGACTAAAGTATTTTAAAAAAAAATAATATACTTTAGCCGACGACTTGATCTAGGTCGTCGGCTAAAGTATTTAAAAAAAATCATTATACTTTAGCCGACAACTTGATCTAGGTCGTCGGCTAAAGTATAATTTTTTTTTTTGAAAAAGTATTTAGCCGATGACCTAGATCAAGTCGTCGGCTAAAGTATATTATTTTTTTTCGAAAGGGGTTTAGCCGACTACCTAGATCAAGTCGTCGGCTAAAGTATATTATTATTATTATTATTATTTTTTTTTTTTTGAAAAAATATTTAGCCGACGACTTGATCTAGGTCGTCGGCTAAACCGTTGCAAAAGTCGTCGGCTAAAGTTTAACACTTTAGCCGACGACTATGTTACATTTTAGCCGACGACCCAGAACAATTCGTCGGCTAAAACTGTTTAGCCGACGGCAGTACGGGTCGTCCGCTAAAGTTCAAAGTTTAACCGACGACACTTTAAAGTCGTCACTTTAAAGTTCAAAGTTTAGCCGATCGGCCGTTTTTTTATTGGTCGTCGGCTAAAGTTTGAATTTTGGTAGTGAGGGGTATTAAAAAATATTCGATATCTGATATCCAAAAATTCGGATATTCGAAATTCGGATATCCGGAACTTCGGATTCGGATATCGAATAGTACTTTTCAGAAAAATCGGATATTCAGATATCCGAAATATCCGAAAAAATCTAAATTTTTTATTTTTTTATATTTTAAATAATATAAGGTATTCGGATATTCGATATCCGATATCCATATCCGAAGTTTTTTTCGGATATTCGGATATCTGGTATCCAAATCTGAATATTTTTTTCGAATATAAGGATATCCGAATATAATTCTTATTTTTTTCCGGATATCGAATATCAAAATCTACTATCCAAGATTTCACTACTAAAAAAGGGTTGCTTTAGCTTCACCACATTAGCTTCACCCGAAAAAGTGAAGCTAAAGAAACAAAAGCGATAAAAAAAATAAACAAAAGCGTCACATATCTCACGCCTTAAAATTAGGTTAAAAAAGTCAGCTGCTTTTAAACAAAGGCGTCACATATGTGACGCCTTTATATAAATTTTTTTTTTTTATTTTACACATTAGCGTCACATATGTGACGCTAATGCTTAATTCTTTAGCGTCACACATGTGACACCAATATGTGAAGATTATTTTTTTTTATAAAAATATTTTTTAAACGGTGTCACATATGTGACGCCAAAGAATAACGTTTTAGCGTCACATATCTGACGCCAATTTGTGATAGTCGATTTTTTTTTAAAAAATATTTTTCCATTGTACAAATTTATATCAGTTTAAATATTAAATACTATAAATAATAAATTTTAAATTATATTTAATAATTATAGTGTAAGAAATTTCTTAACATTAAGAACTTAAATTACATTATATTTATTTATGCTTACATATTTTGGAGATTGATTAAATATAAGTATGAAATATAGTACAAGGATAAATAACATTCATTATTAATCTACGGAAATATAATAAATAATACTGTTAAATTTATATTTAATAATATAGTATAATTAATTAAATGAAATATATTGGATAAATTAATGGCAAACTTTTTCTTATTTAAGATTTTTAATTAATTCAAATAATAAATAAAGGAAAATATTTTACTTAGTCAGTACATATTATATTTATGTTCTTTCTACAATGAATGAAAACATAGCTCAGTGGCAACATGCCACACCATGAATCACATTGGCGCGGGTTCGAATCCCGCGCAAGCCACTGAGCTATGTTTTTCGGCTCCCTTTTCTTTTAATATTCATTGGCGTCACATATGTGACGCCTTTAAGGCTTTTTTTTTTTTAAATTTATTAACAATGGCGTCACATATGTGACGCCTTAACAGTACATCAGCGTCACATATGTGACGCTAATACCCTGCGCCCTTTTTTTTTTGACAGCAACAGCAACCAAGACAGTAAACAAAACACCAAGACAGGAAAACAAAACACCAAGACAGGAACCAAAGACAGTAAAGAAAAAGCAAAATAATTGTAATGTTTCAATACACCATCATAAACAACATTGTAATATACAATAAACAACATTGTAACTAAATTATCATAAATAATACACCATCAATACAACAACAAACAACATTGTAACCATCAATACACCATCATAATCAATACATCACAAAAAAAACATATGAATAATAAACACAACATACCATCAACCGAACCAAACCAACACAACAACAAACAACATTGTAACCAAACCAACAAAGCAATATATTAACACCATGCAACAATAACATTTTATACATATCGAAATCAAAATATACGCAAAATATAACAAATATGATCATCAAGACATAAACCTAACATGCTACTCGCCGATAATGATCGCATCAACTCATCCTCATCAAAGTCGTCGAGTCATCATCCTCAACGTTCGCTTGAGATGATGAGGAATCGCCTTCTTCTTTCCTTTGAGTAATCTCAACATGAGTTTACTCATCTTTGAAAATTTCGACTCCATCTTCTCTCTCGACTTCTTCATCTCCTCTCTCCTTCTTCATCTCCTCGTTATCTTTTTAGCGCCTCGATGGTAGCCTCCAAAGACCGATCGACCTCGGCAGTCGTAATGATGCTCGTGAATCAACAAGACGACTTGTGGGTTGGTCGATGACTTCATTTATGATGATTCCCTTTGAAATTCCCCTCACCCTTCCACTCTGTCTAACTCCGCCACCCGCCTGAGCCCACAAGTTCGGGTAAAATTCATCTTCCGGAGGGGGGTTTGGGAAATGCAATGCCTCAACGAGCTTATAGTATCGGTCCTGTTCCAAGTAATATTTACAAAAAAAAGTGAACAAGATACACAGTTTACAAACTAGGGACGTAATCGAAATATAAGTGAACAAATATAAAGCTAAACTTACGTATTGTTCTGCACTCCGGGCATCTATCCATTTGGGAGTAAAGACTCCCGACTCAACTTCTCCCGACTCCGCTTCTCCCTCCTCCGGTTGAGCCTCGCTGCTGCCCTCACCAATTTTCTTTACTTTCTTTTGATGTTTTTCCATTTCTTTCACATTGGTGATGTGAGTCTTCATGAAGGCCAAAGGATTAAACACTGGGTCCTCTACCGGTCTCTCCCTCTCACATGCCGGTCTTTGGTACATCTCTGTGACGCAAAGATCACTCGCCTATGCGTTAACATAAAATATTAATAATATTTACGATGACACATAATTGAAAACAACATATATTATATAATAAAATGTTGACAAATTTATAAGTACCATGGAATGAGCATGATCGTACATGCTCATACGCCTCGATATATGTACCGGTGCCTTTTGCGTAATCACACCGGTACTCTCATAAATATGATGCCCCTATTTTTAGATTTTTAAAACGCCTCATTCTTCTTCTCTTCGGTCTCCCAACGCTTCCACAAGATCCTAAACTCTTTTTCCTTCAACCACTTCTCCATTGACCGATTGGTTTTGATATGCTTTATTTTTAGCGTGCGTAAGCATATCAATAAACCGTCCGTGGCTATATCGTCCCAATACCACCCAATTCTCTCCTCATCCGATTTCTCCCATCTATAACGCATCTGGACAAATATAATAACAATTGTCGAAAATCGAAAAACAATCAAATATTTTTGGCCCATTGTAATAATAGTTTGAGTAAAATGAATGCAAGTAATAATATACCCCAAATTCCCGCCACAACTCGTCCCTCGTCCGTCGAGAGACTGGACCCAATGCTCTTCACCGAGTAGTACCTCTTAAGTAAGCCGACTATATCGGTCTCGGCCTTCTTTGAACTAAAGCCAACTATTTTTGGCAAAGGACAGATTAATTTTCTAACTTAATACTTCTCTTTGGCCTTAGAGATCTCAAATGGACCTCTACCTGGTGGCTGTGCTAAAACCTCCTGATCCTCGTCGTACTCAAACTCCATCGGCTCCTCTGGAATAGAAATGTGATGTACCAATGGACCACCTGATGGGGGATCAGTAGTAGGTGGCTGCAATGGTGGCTGATCGTGTGACATACCTCGAGAACCCCGCATATGGTCCATGGGGATCGGTGTGTCTTCGTGACGTCTCTGGAGTGTCAATATGTACATCGAAGTATTGGCGCCACCAATAAATGGAATATGCTGGCTCCCATGAGATAACAACGAGCCATAACTCATGTACCGTGTAAATTCGGCATCACTAAACGGACGCCAATGCTGGAGTCCCGAGTCGGTACGCAAATGTTGTTGTTGTAGCTGCTGCCCGAAGGGTATGTGTCGGGTCAGATCTTCTATCTCTGGTCGTATGACAGGCCCACTCCTATGTGAGGACTCTGACTCGGGTATACTACGAGAAGATGAGGGGCTCGAACTAATACTCATCCGGCGAGGTGCCCTGGTATGAGAAGGAACATCAGCACGCTGGTCGGTACTGCGTCTCGACATCTGAAATACAAAGTACAATAAAATTGAACACAAAAATCAGTCCATGAACACCAACTTTTGATTAAACACATATACCGCAAAACCAACTTTATTTATAGTACATAATCCATACATACTTCAAACATACTGCATAAATACTTTAAACATACGGTGTACTGTAATACAAAGAAAACATTTGAATGCTGTGTACTGTAATACAAAGAAAACATTTGAATGCATACTTCAAACACACAAAATTCAAACATACTTCAATACATACATCATAAGATAAATAGCTTTTGAAGCGATTCAATACATACATCATTCTAAAAATTTCACGAAACAAATTCGAAACACTTTCAAAAATCGAATCAAACAATTCAATTGATAAATTTTGAAACCAGTAAACAATTATTCAAACACTTTCAATAAGATAAATACCTTTTGAAGCGATTCAATATGTCCTTGATATGGTGGAGAACAAATCTTTAATTAATAATTTGGAAAATACCGTGGAAATTGGGGAGTGATTTTGAAATTGGGAATTAGGTTTCAAGGGGAGAAGGAGAAGCGGGTTTCAAGAACAAAAGGGAGAAGAGAAAGAGTCGGTCTTGTTAATTAAAACTAATACATTAGCGTCACATACGTGACGCCATAATTAAAAAAATCTAATTCCTAAAGGCGTCACACATGTGACGCCATTCTTAATTTAAAAAAAAACATGGAGAAGTACGACACGGCCGTGTCATGGGACACGGCCGAGTCTCAAGACAGTTACCTTTTCGTTATTCAGCGTAGTGCGACACGGCCGTGTCCCAGGACACGGGCCGTGCCACATTAGCGTCACATATGTGACGCCATAATTAAAAAAAAAATCTAATTCGTAAAGGCGTCACACATGTGACGCCATTCTTAATTTAAAAAAAAAAACTATTTCCTAAAGGCGTCACACATGTGACGCCAATACAATTAAAAAGGAAATGAAAAAAAAAACATAGCTCAGTGGCCGGCGCGGGATTCGAACCCGCGCCTATGTGATGCATGGTGTGGCATGTTGCCACTGAGCTATGTTTTCATTCGTTAATTGTACAACAAAAATATAATATGTACTTACTAAGTAAAATATTTTCCTTTATTTGTTATTTAAACTAATTAAATATCCTAAATAAGATAAATTTGCATTAAATTATAAGATATTTTATTTAATTATTTAATATATTACAAGAGATTAATCTCGAATATATATTATTAAATATATATTTAAGAGTATTATTATTTTTTATAATTTTAAAAGTATTACTTATTTTATTGCAATTGGTTAATAATGATTTTTCTAAATAAAAAATTTTATTAGTTTGTTATTTAAATATATTATGTACTTACTAAGTAAAATATTTTCCTTTATTTTATTTAATTATTTAATATATTACAGTAGATTAATAGAATATTATTAAATATAAATTTATGATAATATTTAAAATATTATTTATTACATTAGCGTCACATATGTGACGCCATAATTAAAAAAATCTAATTCAGAAAGGCGTCACACATGTGACGCCATTCTTAATTTAATAAAAAAACTATTTCTAAAGGCGTCACACATGTGACGCCAATACAATTAAAAAGGAAATGAAAAAAACATAGCTCGGTGGCCGGCGTGATTCGAACCCGCGCCTATGTGATGCATGGTGTGGCATGTTGCCACCGAGCTATGTTTTCATTCGTTAATTGTACAACAAAAATATAATATGTACTTACTAAGTAAAATATTTTCCTTTATTTGTTATTTAAACTAATTAAATATTCTAAATAAGATAAATTTGCATTAAATTATGCAAGATATTTTATTTAATTATTTAATATATTACATAGATTAATGTCGAATATATATTATTAAATATAAATTTAATAAGATTATTATTAAATATAAATTTAACGGTATTATTTATTATATTGCAATAGGTTAATAATGATGTTACTAAATAAAAATTTATATTAGTTTGTTATTTAAATATAATATGTACTTACTAAGTAAAATATTTTCCTTTATTTGTTATTTGAACTAATTAAATATCCTAAGTAGGATAAAGTTTGCCATTAAATTATGCAAAGAAGTAAAATTACACATCGTTAACGTGTGACAAGTTATAGTAAAGGAAACATATCATTCTACATCATCTTCTTCGCTTGAAGCTTCATATTCTTCTTCATTATCATCAAGTATTTCAATTGGATTGGCATCTCTATCAACAAGTTCAATTTGCATGTCGTATCCGCTCAAGTCAACTACGAGATTAAGTATTGGAGCTTCGCCTCTTGGTAGTACTCGGGTTGAGGAATGGGCTCCTGCAATATTTTCGATGATCTGGCGATACATCAACAACATGTCCGGCTCTTATCGGACAAACCACCCACGCATCTGTTGAATTACATAATCCATTAAATAAATAAGTGTATGTATAATAAATAGATGCGGGTATAATATTATTATCATATTGTACCTCTTCTATGACGACCAAGTCTTCTAGATGGGTACCGAGCATAATACACTTGACTCGCTTGACTCGGGAAGATGAATGACTCGGCACGCTTGTCTTGCTAGAGGATCGAGTTCAACTAACCCGTGTAGACATTTCACTTTGCGGTTGTCGAACCGGTCACATTTAAATAGATGAATAACTTGTTCAGAAATCCAGGATTGTAGAACGTGAACTCCGGTACCTCTAGTAGCATCCCGTAGTACTTAGACAAATCTCCTAAATGTTTGCACTTGTAATACACAATCCACTATTCATAGTCTTTTTATTTTGTCCGTGAAATTCCGTATGAAATTTTAATCCATTCACCACATAACCTTTGTACATCTTCACTAATCGATTACATCTAAACAATGCAGCAAGTTGAGAGTCCTTTAATTCCGTGGTCGCAACCAATCTTTCAAACCATGGAACTAAGTGATTAACTCGTGCGAACTCCAAATCTCTAGTGGAGATATTACTCTGTAGTTGATTCTCAAATGCACTGAAATACATAATGTGTAAATACATGGTTACCTGTAAAAATATGGAATATCAAAATAGTAATCGTACCATAGATATGGTTCGGCTTCTTCACAGTTTGTAAGAATATATAGGATTGCCATATTCCACTCAACTTCAGCCATGCGTCGCCCCTTACTTTTCCCCATTACTCGACCTTTTGGTGTAAAGATCGACAGTTGTCCTTCAAATTGAGGGGCAAATAGAACCTCGTTCCTTTTTAGTCGTGTCGTCGTTGTGTCGATTTCTTTGTCGAAGTAGAAGGAACAAAAATTTGTGATCTCGCAAGGTAAATAGGCCTCACATATGGATCCCTCAACCTTCGCTTTATTGCTCACCATGCCTTTTAGAATAAACATCATCCTGTATCGTACGAAATACTTAATTTATAAATACATACACAACATAATGCATATATTAACAGAAAGATAAGAAGAGTACCTCTCGAATGGGTACATCCATCGATAGAAGACCGGTCCCCCGACAAGGGCCTCGTATGGCAGATGAACGAGCATATGTTCCATTGAGTCAAAGAATGCCGGAGGGAATATCTGTTCCAACTTGCACATAGTTACTATGACAGTCTTGGCTAATTTTCTCATATCGGGCGCTTTAATCTCACTCGTGCACAATGCTCTGAAACAGTTGCTCACCTCCGTTAATGCTTCCCAAATCGGCTCCGGTAAAAAATCCTTCAAGGCAATAGGTAGCAATCGTTGCATAAAAACATGGCGATCATGGCTCTTCATACCATTTATTCTATTAGTATCGAGATTGACACAGTTTGATATATTCGAAACATGCCCGTCTGGAAATTTTAGCTCTTTAAGCCACTCGCATATTGCATTTTTCTGTTCTGTGGTGAGCGTATATGTTGCTTTCGGCTTTCTATTTGTTCCCTCGGGTACAAACAACCCATCTCTTGTTGTGTACAATGGCAAGTCGCGTCTCGCCTTTAGGTTGTCCTTAGTTTTTTGAGGAATGTCCATGACTGTGTTAAGTATATTATCAAAGAAATTCTTCTCACAGTGCATGACATCTAAATTATGACGAATCAGTAAGGTAGACCAATAAGGGAGCTCCCAAAATATGCTTCTTTTTGTCCAATTATGCTTTTCTCCAAACCCTTCAATACCTTCATAATTCACACCAAAGGTTACATCAGGAATGCGATCAGCAATAATTTTCATTTCTGCTGGCCCTCGACGTTCCGGAAAAAATGAGCTTTCTTCATGACCTTTATAAAAATCACGTTTGTTTTTTCTGTAAGGATGCCGCAGTGGGAGAAAACATCTATGACAGTCGAACCATGATGGTTTTCCTCCGTTCTTTAAACGAAAAGCAGAAGTACTTTCCATGCAATAAGGGCATGCTAACTTTCCATGTGTGCTCCATCCCGACAACATACCATAGGCTGGAAAGTCATTAATCGTCCACATCAGAGCCGCACGCATCGAGAAATTTTCCTGCCTTACACGGTCCCATGTTGTAGCACCATCTGTCCACAAACTTTTAGCTCATCGATCAAGGGTCGGAGCATCACATCTATGTTCATCCTCGGTCCTTTAGGGCCGGATATAATAAGACTTAGGAAAATAAACTCTGACGCATGCATAAAGTTGGTGGTAAATTATACGGAGTTACGAAGACCGCCAACAAGAGTCTTGGGCACTGTTCTCGAAATGGATTAAAACCATCAAGACAAAGACCGAGCGACATTTCGAGGATCTACGAATGAAGGATGCGTACGATTAAAGTGTCGCCAAGCTTCAGCGCCGGCAGGATGAATTACTCTTTCGGACTCATCATGGCACTTTGTGTGCCATGTCATGTGTTCAGCAGTTTTGCGCGACATAAACAGCCGCTTCAACCTATCAGTGATTGGAAAATACCACAATTTCTTTTGTGCACTCGATTTCCCTTCCTCGTACCGTGGCGCTGCACAACTAGGACAGGATTTCAAACTCTCACCTTCCCCATAGTACAGAAAACAATTGTTGCTGCAAACATCATACTTGATCACTCGGAGACCAAGTTTCGACATGATATTTTTTACTTCGGCATAATTATCGGGAATTTGGCTTTGATATTGCATGCCTTTGTTGCTTTTGATGAAATAATCCATTGCTTTTTGTGAGGCATTATACGTCGTCTTGAAATTCATTACCTCCGTAACCCACTGTAACAACGACTTATTATGCAACTCATACAAAGGCCGATCAGCATACTCTAACAGATCATAAAATGATTTTGCTTCACGATTTGGCTCTGCCGGCTCATTATCAATGTAATTGCGAAATTGAGGAAAACTATCCATGACCATATCTCTTTGTGATGTAAAGTAATTTTCCGTAGGTGTAGAAGATGATCCTCCTATATTGTAATCATTGATCCCGCAATTTTGATAATCTTCACCATGGCATACCCAAACACGATAATCCGGTGCAAATCCACACTGATATAAATGTTGCATGACTGTATTGCGATCACGTTCACGCCAATTCTTACACTTTTTGCACGGACATAATATCTTACTACCAACTACTACACGAGCGAATCCAAATTCCAGAAACATATTAACACCATCAATAAATTCTCTAGTAATCATACCGTCGGGACCACGACGTTTTTCGTACATCCATTCTCTAAAAGTTGACATTTTTTCACTGCATAAAAAATAAATAACTACAAAATATAAAAATATTTTTATTGCATTCCAAATAATCTATTATCAACTAAAACATACAATTAGTATTTTAGTAAAAGACGCTTAGAAGGGAAATACAAGTGACTTTTATTGAAAAGAACATATATTTATTTAGTAAAATTATTTACAGATACTTATTTTTACTGAATATTATTTTCTCAATAATTCTATGTGGCTCGATTCTATCTGGTTTGGTATCGCTAACAACAAACTTGTATAATTTAATGAAAGGGCTTAAGATATACTATCAACTAAATTTTCAACTAAATTATCAACTAAATTTTCATTTAATATAAAACTAAAACTAGATCAGTACAATTAATTAGCAAATATATGTATTGGTAAGAATATTAATGAATCAGAAATATTTTATAAAGTCGCTACTTTATTGAACAGAGCTGGTTTTTATTGAAAAGAACATATATTTATTTAGTAAAATTAATTAAAGATACGTATTTTTACTGAATATTCTTTTCTCAATAATTCTATGTGCCTCGATTCTATCGGTTCGGTATCGATAACAAAAAACTTGTATAATTTAATGAAAGGGCTTAAGATAAATTATATCAACTAATTTTACAACTAAATTATCAAATAAATTTTCAACTAAATTATCAACTAAATTTTCATTTAATATAAAACTACAACTAAATTATATTTCGTATTAACAACAAGAAAAATAAGTATAATTAAATTTCAAGCTTTCTACATACCTTATAATATCGACGGAGATTGCTTGAAAATGCTCAATATATCCTTGAATATATATTCCGAAAAAAATCGAGAAAAAAACATGTATATTTGTATTGCAATAGTTGGTTTTACAAAAAAAGATGTATATATCTCGTTCATCCGCCGAATCGAGTTATATAATATACTCAATCAGATATTGGCTTCACATATGTGAAGCTAAAGAATAATATCGAATAATTTTGGTAGCGGTAGGTGGCGCACGTGGAAATGATGGTTGACACATTTTAGCTTCACATATGTGAAGCTAATGTGTTATCTTACTTAAAGGCGTCACATATGTGACGCTAATATGAATATTTTAAAAAATTGGCGGAGGTTTGAAATTTTTGGCCGCGTAATTCAAATTAGTGAAATACTTTAGCTTCACATATGTGAAGCTATTGTATTTCAAAATATACTATAAATACACCATCACTCCAAACCTTCTCTCATTCAATTCTAATCCACCTTTCATCTCATTTCTTCAACTTCCATCTCTCAATCTTCAAGGTAATTTCTAAATTATTTTCAATTTTATTAATAATTTTACTTATATAATTTTTTGTTTCTACTAACTTATTAATATTTTTGTTTTTTTCTTTCTTTTGCAGGATTTTTATTTATTTAAAACTAAGTGAATTACAATATTAATATTATTGAAACATAACAAAAATAATTATATTTATTTTCTAATTAAATAATTATTTTTTTAGTATAATATAATTATTTTCTAATAATAATTAGAAGTGTAGCTTTTGGCATATTTTCTAATTACAACAAAAAATAATTTAAAAAATATTTATGATTATATATATATATATATATATATATATATATATATATATATATTCATACACACACACATGAAATTAGCCAGAAATTCATTCGGGCTAATTTCATTTTTTTTTATTTTAAACGACTTTCTTTAGCGTCACACATGTGACACTAAAGATATAATAATTAAAACTACTGGATTTTCTTTAGCGTCACACATGTGATACTAAAGACATAATAATTAAAATTAGTGGACTTTGTTTAGCGTCACAAATGTGACACTAAAGATATAATAATTAAAATTACTTAGAGTTTCTTTAGTATCACACATGCGACACTAAAGATATAATATTTAAAATTACAAGGACTTTCTTTAGCGTCACACATGTGACACTAAAGATATAATATTTAAAATTTTAGACTTTCTTTGGCGTCACACATGTGACACTAAAGATTAAAAATAATATTCACTACTGTGTCTTTAGCTTCACCCATGTGACGCTAATGTAGACAAGTCAATTGTTTTATTTTATCTTTACTTCACCTACGCGACGCTAAAGTTCAATTCTTTAGCTTCACAGTCAAACCTTGACGCTAAATATTCTTTAGCGTCAGCTTCTTTAGCTTCACATATTAGCGTCACATATGTGAAGCTAAAGCACAAAAGCTTCACAGTCAACTTCTTTAGCTTCACATTTTTGTGAAGCTAAAGAAGACATTATTTAGTAGTGTTTCGGATATCCGAAATTTCGTATATCCGGTTTTGAACACCGCTAAATATATGAGCATAGTATATTACTCAATTTCCCTGTTCGAATTCTTATGAATTATATAAATATATTATTATTTATATTATACATAAATATTATAATACTAAATTTAATTTAATAATTGCATTGTAGGTAGACATAACAACATATCTCTATAATCTAACAAATATGAAAGTCTTAATATTCGAATGCTCATAGAGTACCCAATTATACGGTGGACAACCTCAGATTTGAATAAAAAGGGACAAAAAATAAGTTACGAAGGTAATGAATTTCAACACGAGGTATAAGGCATGATAAAAAAACAGTGGATTATTTCATCAAAACATCAAAAGTTTGACAGCGGAAGAATGTCATAGCCAAATACCCGAACCATTGACATTGAGGGTAAACAAGAAAAAAAAAACCCGGCAGTATTTATTAGGCGAAAATACACACAACACCATGTGTACATCGATACTTACTCACATATATAAAAAAAAAAACATAAATCACACACACACACACACACTTATTCATGCGACCGGTTTTTCTTCCACATCAAAACCACTTCGGATTCAAAAGTAGATCTACTACACAAATACAACCTTAATCTGGCAATGCTGAGGCCTCATGTTGCACTTGCGCGGGAGATCCATAGCCTTCTGATAAACCTGCTGCGATTCCCCTATCTTCTGCCCCTCCTTCTGCTGCATCTGCCTCACGGTGCACCTGATGGCCTCACACCGGCATTGCTCGTCGACATTCTTAAGCTGCTGGCAGCATTCTTGTAGAGACTGCTGTCTCTGACCTGGATTTCCAGTGCTCATCATCTCAAGAACATCTTCATCTTCTTCGGTGTAGGACCCGCTTTTCTGGGAGGAGAGGTACCTCTGGCAGGAGCGGAACTGACGGCCCTGGAGCTGACGCTGGCACTGCTGTTGCTGACCTGGATTACCCTCGTCTTCAAAAGTGGTGGTGCTGACGGTGGTGGTGTAGGTGGTTGCGGTGGCCATGGCTACAAGAGCCACCAGGAGAGCTGCTGCCAGCGTTATCTTTTTCGTCGCCATGTACGTATATGGATTTTTAGAGCGACTGTGGCTGTGATAGAGAGAGAGAGAGAGATTTAGATGAGTGCTGAAGTGGCTGTGGTGTGAGATTAGAGTTGGAGGTGGAGAGGGTATTTATTGTGGGTTTATGGGTTTTGCATGGCTTTACGTGTTGGTTTTGGGGGAATATAGCTGTATAGTTGGTGGATGGATTCTTTTTTTTTTTTTTTGAAAAAATGCTTTCATTAAAACAACGCCAAAACGGCCCTCAAAACGGGGACCGAAGGCTCAAACCACTATAAACATATGCAAAGGAAAACGATACCAATCCTTCCAAACAATCGTATAACATTTATATCTACTTTTAACCCAAAGGTACGTAAGGGACTTAACTCTTGCCACGATCTTCTCTACATTAGGACGCGTGCCATTGAAAACCATGTCGTTTCTAGCGTTCCACAACGACCATATAGTAAACATTATAATCCCGTGCACTATGTTCTTCTTTTTCTTGCAGCCCTGCACTGATTTGTAGACTTGGAAAACCATGTGGTGGATGGATTCTTGGCGTGGGGTTTAGTCAGATTCATTTTTTAGATGAAAAAGACCACCTTTTGTATATAATTTATGAAATTAAAAAGGTAGAAAACTGATAAAATCTATTTGCATATTTAGAACATATTTTCCTAGTTTTCAACAGTTTTCTTAAAAATTGAAAACTCAGAAAATTTTAGAAAATTTTGGAGAAAAAAAGTGGAAAATTTTTCCACAAGTAAACAACCCTTTAAGGTTCCGTCCATGGAGAAGCCTCTTGTAGTACATCCCCATTTCAATGAGGGACACATGGTTGTCCATTTATTTATCTTTTAATTTAATTTCTTCAATTTTAAAAGGAATCTCTTTTTAGTACCAAATCATAAAAGTAATAAGTTATATATCCTCATTCATAAAACTATAAGTTTTTTTATACCAAAATGTGTTAAAAGACTTTATTACCCTTAAAGTCTACCACCAAAAGATAAAAAATATAAAAAAATAGAAAATTATTAATAGCAAATAACAATAATCTAAACGGTCCCACAACTCAATATTTCTCTCTGTAAAAAAACTCTCCGCTGTATCTCTCTGCAAAAAAATTCTCCCGTCATGAAACCCTTTCGCCAGCCAGAAAATGTCGAACTCCGACTACCACAGAGAATCTGAAGACGCCAGAAGTTCCTCACACACTAGTGACACTCCATATGAAGAGGAATTCGTCAATGAGCCACCGACTAGTGTATTTTCATTCACACATGATCGTGCCACGACGGTTGTTCATCGTCTCACAATGGTACTGAAGAATATGACACCATCGTGTGCACGACGGTCTTTTGTGGGCACGACGGTTTACACACGACGGTCGTCGATCGTGTGTGCCGTCATGGGCAATAAGATCAAAGGCTTCTGCCTTGCACATGATGGCATGCACACGAACGATGCCCGTCGTGTGTATCGATCGTGTGTAATGCAAAAAAATTTTTCGTTCTCTTAAGCATTCTATCATATTCTTATGATTTGTATGTCTATATTGCAGACTGGTTGCGTATGAAAGAGACCTACATTGCGCTTTGTTACACGTCAAGTGAATCTTTACATACGGGAGGCGGCACTTAAAGAGATTATTGAGACACTAAGAAGTATGGGCCGCAATTCCGCAGTTGGTGATCGAGCTATCGAGAGCTTGACCGAGGGGGTCCTGGGGCGTTTGATTAAAGTTAGGAGAAATGGGAGTTCAAATACTGCCCTACATCACTTGATTGCCCGTCAATTGGAGGGTGATCAAATCCCCCCGGATGAGTCGTGGTCCCAAGTTTATGGGAGGACCATTCGTTTTACGGCCCGTGATTTTGCCATGATCACTGGACTGCATTTTAGAAACTCTACCTTCCATCCACCAGACGACCATCTCCTTCGGTCTAACGGTATTTTCCACAGAATACTCCATGACAAAAATATTAAGGTTAGTTTTCTGCGGAAGAGGTACAATGCTCGAGATATTGGTAGAGACATAAGAGATTATGTGAAGGTTGCCAATTTGCTTATATACACTACTACTTTAAAAACGAAAACCTCATTTTGAAAATAATTTAGAAGAACACCGGTTGATCTTGAGTATCATCTCTCAAAAAAGTACAAACGTGAAACATCGTCATCGAGACTTTGGAGAACCATTTCACATTAGATAAAAATGAGGACACTTTCTCTTAGTAAAAACTTTCAGAATATTCGACCCTCGGGTCTAAATAAAAGTGTTTCTAAAACATTTAAAATATCTCAAAATATTTTGGTCCTCGAGGTAGAAGAATTTGGAAACATATTGTGGCACCTTGGATGTACCACGAGAAAATAATTCATTTTAAAAGTACGTCCCGAAATTTAATTTCTAAGATACTCAAGGTTTTCAAAGATAATTCAATGGGCTAGAATGCCCAAAAATTTCAGGTAATTACACAAAACTTTATAGCTCCGTGGGTCCCGCGCCGGAACTCACCAGGCTAAAAACCATTTACAACGTCAAAAAGGCCGATGACGGTAATATTTCAAAAACTCACAAAAGCCATTTACAAAATACTAAATACCGTCATAAGAATTTCGCCAAAGCGATCAAGGCATAATGCCAAAACTCGGTTAAAGGAATTGATTTTCGAAATAAAACTCAGTCGGTAAAATACCGAAAGCCATTACAAAAGAACCCACGCAGCGGATAAAAGAAATAAAGTCAAACATGCACAATCCAGCAACGCTACTCCTCATATGAACGAAATATGAGGGTCAAATAACCACATATCAAGAAATCAAAATCCATAAAAGGATTCTGTCACTGAACAAATAATCATAAAAATAGCTCGTGCCACACGAGGCACAACACGAAGAAGGGAGACTTACAGCCACAGGTCGCACGAAGATGATGATCGCCCCACGATACTAATCACGACCAACAAACTCAGACGACGCACGCGGCACGACTCAGTCAGATAAAATCCGACGAAACAAGACTCAAACAACACGACTTGACCCGACAGCCTAGGTTTCCACAACCTAAGCTCTGATACCATTTATGTAACACCCCCAATCCGCTCAGGGATATTACACGCCGTAGAACCTTTCCTCAAGGATCTACCAGGCTAGTAACAACATGAAACATCTCGACAATGCCTTTAAGGCTAAAATGACTCAGTAGACCGATTTGGCCTTTCAATAAAAACATACAACTCGATTACAACTCATGCCCACGCAGGGGTCAAAACACAACCACACCCGTACAACGGGAAAAATATAGCAGCGGAAAATAAAGTACAACTGAACCAATACACGATGTACGGTTCCTCATGTGATTAGTATCGATCATCTTTCCTCATCATTCGTGCCGATCCTATGTTATGCTCCAAAATCTGAATGCAAAAACAGACATCCACCCCCCGAATACTCGGGGGTTAGCAAAACTCCACTGTTTTGCTAGTGCAAGAACAAAGTGCAAAATACGAGTCATACAATTCACATTCCACGAACGATAATAACCAGAAATCCTCAAAGATCCAAACGAAACGAAAAGTACTTCCCGAGGCAGGAATTTGAGAAAATGTTCCAAAACCGAAAGATCACAAATCAATGGAAATAATTTATAAAACAGTTTAGAACGCCATCGAGAGTTTTAATAGAAAACAATTTAGGATTATCAAATCCTACTTTTCAAAATCCAAAAGACAAAAGGGGTCATCGCCCCAAAGGTTTACTTTCCGTAAAATGACATTTACCAAACCGTTGGGATTTTAGCCCCAAATCCGTAAAATGACTTTTACAAAACCATTTGGATTTTAGCCCCAAATCTCATCAACTCACAATACATGAGAACGACAACAAGGTTCGTCTTCCAACATCAAAATCCACAATTAAATGATTTGACACAAACCACAAAATACTCTAGTACCATCCTAGCCAAGTAAGCCAAACGAACACTTACCTCTTACACACTTAGTCTATGCATGCAATCATGAAAACCATTCGAAAGCACTCATTTCCGGAAATGCCAATAATCCAAATCACATTGCAAAATACACCACAATTAACCGCGGACCCACAGCTTCGTGGACCCCTGCCGAGACCCCGTCGGATCTAACCCACAGTGGTTAAAAGCAAGCTCACGGTTCCACAGCTTCGTGGAGCCCTACCGAGACCCCATCGGATCTAACCCGTAGTGCATACACACACACACACGTTACTCATGCAATACTAATATGCTAAGAATGTAAGTTCATCAAGAATACTTACCAGAGATGGCCACTTACTCGACGCCGTTATCAAACTCTTCAAAACACAGTGACAAGATTAAACACGGAATACACAATTCCATAACTTTAAACAACAGGGATATCATCAAAGCCTTCACGTTCAAAATGACCAAATCTTAAACAATTCCCAAAACACACCGTTCACAAAACACACGCGTTTTGAAAGAGAGCCTTTAACGAGGCCAAACCGAAATCTTTTGAAACTTCATTTCAAACAACCAAACAAACACACCAAGACGATCACCGATCATCATATCCACAAAATAAGAAATGTATGAGCAAGGTACTTGCCTCGAATAATCACAACGCGGAGAATCAACCGAAGTAGGTTGGCACGAACCGACTACGAACTCGCCGACTCCACCAAACGACAACCCGTGATAATAAACTACGAACGAAAACAATAACAACGAAAATGAATTCCAAAGTACGACCCAAAGTCACTGAATTCAAGTAATAAATGACGAAGGTTCAAGGGTTTCCCCCAAAACGGTCAAGAACACGATTCGTCCCGTCAAAACACGAAAATAGAATTCCAAACCGAAATATGGATATACAATCCATAGGATATGTTTAACAACATCATTTGACAACAATTGGTTTGTCAAAAATGGATAGAAAACGAAATCAAGGACAAAACTCCCAAAAAGTCAATTTTAGGGATTCAAGAAAAATACCTTCATTCGGTGAAGAACAATGGATTAGACGATGTTATAATCACCTAGGATACTCCAAAACACCTTGGATGGAGTAGAAATCGGCCAGGAGCCCAAGCCCTAGTCGCCCTCGTCTCAACCCGCGGAGGAAGAAGAATAAATGAAGAAAAATGAAGAGTAATGACTGATGTCCAGTTTATATACTGGACAGCTTAGCGTGCTCTAATCCTACCTGATTAACGTGCGCTATCGAAGCATCAGAACAAAACGTTCTGCCAAAATGTACAGTTAGCGCGCGCTAGCTACAAATGTTAGCGTGCACTAACGAGACCCCAGACCCAGTCCAGTAGCTCCTGGACTGCCCTGAACTACCGGGTAGCGCGCGCCATCCTCCCCCCCAGCGTGCGCTACCAATGCACCCTAGCGCGCGCTATGTTATCAAATAGCGTGCGCTAACCAACATTCTAACCAAGTCCAGTAGCCTCTGGACTGTTTCTGCACCACCCGTTAGCGCGCGCTGATGGCAACACTTAGCGTGCGCTAACTTCGGCAACTTAGCGCGCGCTAGCCACAAAGCGTAGCGTGCGCTAACGACTCAGAGAGACAGCAACAGAACAATCTCAAAAATGGGTATGACGACATACCCACAACTTTGGGAAATTACAAAACGGCCCCAAAAGTCCGAAAAATCACGATACGACAATGAATAATCAAACCGAAGCTCACAACACGTATAACAACGTTAAATGAACTTACGAGAAACCCGAAACGATAGTTTCAAACGAGATTTGCAAGAATCGAACTCAAGCGCAGGAAAGTCGCTTAAGAATACGGAACTCAACAAAACAACACCGAAACGAACTCGGATGACAAAATATGCAGAACTAAATACTCTCATAATGATGAAACGGTCACGAGCGAGTCGTCAAAATGGACTCCGGCAAAAAAAAAGAAATTTACCGAAAATGTAAAATCGCGGATATTACAAACGATACCCCACACATACTTAGACAAGCACATTTAACAACGAAATCATACGAGTCATCTTTTAAGGAAGTATTGAAAAGCATATCGATTCCTTTGAAAGTTAATTATAGACATTCATAAATCACGTATCGTAAATTACCAACTAATATATCCACAAAACACGTAATGTATGGGCAAGATACTTGCCTCGACAATTGATATCGGACACTCCGAAGAACACGGCCTAACCGGAAACTTCAAACACCTACAATTCTCTGGCGAAGACAATGAATACACCCACGATCGGAAAGCTTGAAGAAGACGACGAACGGAAGGGTTCCGACTCGAGTTCTATGCGATAAATCTGACCCTAACATCATACAATCAATAAATTAACGAATGAATGAGGAAGAATAATCGTACACCTTCAAGGCGTCGATAAGATACTCAATAAAACGATGAATCCTCGGCGATTTAACCGTGGAACAGCAAGGAATTCGACATAATATTGTTTAACAATCATAAATCCATCACTATTCAGAGTTAAAACGGATTAAAAGGACAAATCGAACAAAATCCCCAAAACTAGATTTTAAGAAAACTTGCCTTGATTCGCTGGATTGAAGGATGTTATGTGATGATCAATCGATGATATGGACTCCAAAACTTCGTGGATTCATAGTATAACAACATGTCTTCGACTTTCCAAAGACTCCAGCCGCGGACAGGAAGGATTGGAAATGAAACGAGTGAAAAAAACGATCGCTTTCGCCATATTTATACGCTCACGGACACGGCGCAAAGAATCGCCCAGACTGGCCGTGTGTCTCGGCCGTGTCTCGGCAGGCTGCCAGTCCTGGCCGACCCGGCGTAGGACACGGCGCTCGGCAGCGCCGTTTTCAGGGCCGTTTCGCCCAGGTCCGGCCAGCCACCTCTAGACACAAACCGAAAATTGCGCCAGAACCACAAAGACGATCCGAACGACCCCGAAACCCGAACCTGAATACGAATCGAAGATACGGTTACGAAGTATTCACAAAGACGAATCTAAGAGCTAAGAGAACACACGATTCCAACCACCCGAAGGCTCGAAATTCGACAACGGAAGGTAATTACCCCAAACTTTGGGAAATTACGAAAATGGCCCAAAACGTCCGAAAATCACGATACGTGATCGAATAACTAAACCGAAGTTCACAACACGTCTAAAAAAGTTAATCGGACTTACGGGAGAATCGAAACAGTAATTTCGAACGAGATTCACAAGATGCTCCATATACAACTGAGAAGCCCAAGTGTACTAAATGTGGGAAAAATCACTTTGGAGAATGTTTTGTTGGGTCTAATAATTGTTTCAAATGCAAGAAGCCCGGACATATGGCGAGAGATTGCCCAAACACAGAGAATAAAGTTCAGGGAAGGGTCTTTACAATGACTCGAGAAGAAGCTGATGCAGATGCTTCCGTAGTCTCAGGTACCATTCTGATCGCAGGAATTCCTGCACTTACATTGATAGACCCAGGATCTACACATTCATTTGCATCATATGCATTTATGAGAAAATCGGACATTAAACCAGAACTCTTGAAAGTTGGTTATAATGTGGCTGCTCCGTTTGGAAAAAATATGGATTCTGACCAAATGTTGAGGGCCTGTACAGTTCGAATTGGCGGGAGGATACTCTACGCCGACCTTGTTGTCCTACCAATATCTAACTTTGATGTTATCCTTGGTATGGACTGGCTAGCTAAATATTGTGCAAATGTGGATTGTAGTGAGAAGATTGTGGCCTTTCAACCAGTAAATGGAGGAGGGTTTATTTTTAAAGGTAATTCATATTCGTGCTCTTTGCCAGTTATAACTGCACTGAAAGCTAGGAAGATGTTAAATAAGGGGTGTACTGGCTATTTGGCTAATGTTTTGGACACCTCCCTTGAAATGAAATTGAAGCCTGAAGATGCAGACGTGGTTAGAGAATTTCCTGAGGTTTTCCCAGATGATCTACCAGGGTTGCCCCCAGATCGGGAAATTGAGTTTGCAATCGATGTAATGCCAAGAACTACCCCTATTTCTAAAACCCCATACAGAATGGCACCAGCAGAACTGAAAGAATTAAAAACTCAGCTACAAGAATTACTTGATAAGGGATTCATTCGTCCTAGTTGTTCACCTTGGGGAGCGCCTGTCTTATTTGTGAAAAAAAAAGATGGCTCATTGCGATTATGCATTGACTATAGGGAACTGAATAAGGTGACCATCAAGAACAAATATCCTCTTCCAAGGATAGATGATTTATTTGATCAGTTGCAAGGAGCATCAGTATTCTCAAAGATTGATTTGCGTTCCGGATATCATCAACTAAAGGTCAAAGAAGAAGATATCCAAAAGACATCATTTAGAACGCGATATGGTCACTATGAATTTTTAGTGATGCCTTTTAGTTTGACAAATGCTCCAGCAGCATTTATGGATCTGATGAATTGGGTATTCAAAGAGTTTCTTGTTAAATTTGTGGTGGTGTTTATTGATGACATCCTTATCTATTCACATGATACAGATGAGCATAAAGGACACCTCAGAATTGTGCTTCAAATTCTCAAAGAAAAATGGTTGTATGCTAAATTCAAGAAATGTGAATTCTGGATAGAACAAGTGGTATTTTTAGGGCATGTGGTATCCAAGGATGGCATTTCAGTTGATCCAAACAAGATAGAGGCGGTGAGTAATTGGCCAACACCAACCAATGTATCAGAGGTTCGAAGTTTCTTAGGACTAGCTGGCTACTACCGACGATTTGTACAAGGATTCTCAAAGATTGCAACCCCATTAACATTTTTAACAAGGAAGAATACAAAGTTTCTTTGGACCGATGCTTGCGAGGGGAGTTTCCAGGAATTGAAGTGTAGATTAACTACGGCTCCTGTCCTTGTCACTCCTATAGGAACAAGTGGCTTTGTAGTTTACACTGATGCTTCTAAAAATGGTTTGGGTGCTGTATTAATGCAACATGGGAAGGTAATAGCCTATGCCTCCAGGCAGTTAAAAGAGTATGAAAAGAATTATCCAACACATGATCTAGAATTGGCTGCTGTTGTCTTTGCACTAAAAATTTGGAGGCATTACCTATATGGTGAAAAGTGCGAAATCTATACAGACCACAAAAGTTTGAAGTACTTTTTCACACAAAAGGAGCTGAATATGCGACAGCGGAGATGGTTAGAATTGGTGAAAGACTATGATTGTGAGATCAACTATCATCCTGGTAAGGCAAATGTGGTTGCAGATGCACTAAGTAGAAAGTCCATGTTTTCCTTTCTAGTCACCCAGAAGCCACTATTATTGGACTTGCAAAAATTACAACTAGAAATTGTGCCCAAAAGGAAGATTTGTTCATTATCAGCACTCATATTAAAACCTGCACTTCAAGATATAATCAAAGAAACCCAGAAGGCGGATCAGTACATTGGCAAATCGAGGGAAAAAGTTGATGAAGGCAAATTACCAAACTTCTCAGTCTCTAGTGATAAAATATTACGATATAAGGGGAGACTGTATGTGCCAGCTGACGCAACCATCATAGGGAACATTCTAAAGGAGGCTCATTCCAGTCCTTATTCAATACATCCAGGTAGCACAAAAATGTATATAGACCTGGAACAACATTATTGGTGGCCTAACATGAAGAATGATATTGCAAAGTTCGTGGCAGAGTGTCTAACTTGTCAGCAGATCAAATCTGAACATCAGAGACCAGCAGGATTATTGAAGCCTTTACTAATTTCGGAATGGAAATGGGAACACATTACAATGGATTTTGTACTTGGGCTACCAAAGACTCAAAGTGAGTATAATTCGATATGGGTGATTGTTGATAGATTGACCAAATCTGCTCATTTCCTTCCAGTAAAATCCACATATAATATGGATCGATATGCTCAGGAATATATTAAAGAGATAGTCCGACTACATGGGGTGCCAATATCTATAGTATCTGATAGGGATCCTAAATTCACATCTGCATTTTGGAAAAGTTTACATAATGTAATGGATACGAAGCTTGCTTTCAGCACCGCATTTCATCCACAAAGTGATGGGCAGTTAGAAAGAGTTATTCAAATACTCGAAGATATGTTGAGAGCATGCATACTAGATTTCAAGGGCAATTGGGATACAAAGCTTCCATTAGTAGAGTTCACCTACAACAACAGTTACCAATCTATAATTGGGATGGCACTTTATGAAGCACTGTATGGGAGAAAATGTAGATCTCCCGTACACTGGGATGAGGTTGGAGAAAGAAGCCTACTGGGCCCAGAATGATACAACAGACTGCTATGGTGGTAGAAAAGATAAGAGAACGAATGAAAATTGCACAGAGTAGACAGAAGAGTTATGCAGATAATCGCAGAAGAGATTTGGAATTTGTAGTTGGAGACCATGTCTTCTTGAAAGTATCCCCAATGAAAAGCATAATGAGATTTGGGAAGAAAGGAAAACTTAGCCCGAGATATGTTGGCCCATTTGAAATCCTTGAGAGAGTTGGTGATAGTGCTTATAGAGTAGCCTTACCTCCTTCGATATCTGGTGTACACAACGTCTTCCATGTGTCCATGTTAAAGAAGTACATTTCCAACCCCTCACATGTGTTAAATTATGAGCCGTTGGAATTATCCCCAGATTTGTCCTATGAAGAGAAGCCGATACAGGTACTTGATAAGAAAATAAAAAAACTAAGGAACAAGGAAATTCATTTGGTAAAGATTTTGTGGAGGAATCATGCTGTTGAAGAGGCGACATGGGAAAGAGAGGAGGAAATGCAAAGCAAATATCCAGAACTGTTCGGTATGTCAATTTCGAGGACGAAATTTTATAAGGAGGGGAGGACTGTAATGCCCGGTTATCCCCTAAGCCAATAACCATTTAATACCTAAATGCATTTACATAATATGCATTATGGAATCATGGCATACAAGTATACATTTCATGAGCATGAATAACTGCTATGTCCATTCGCATTACATTTTATATGACATGTTAATTATCTCCTCTAACATGATAAAAGTCATTGTGAAATGTTTTGTTGAAGTGAGGAGCTCAGTTTCTCGAGATCGATGTGCCAAACATTTATAAAATAATAATTGTAATACTCTAGAAAATTCAAAGACTTATTTAAATGCTATTTATTTTGCTAATGATCATGGATTTCGATATTTACAAGTTGTTCAATACTTGGACTGATATGTTCCTAACATAAAATGAAGGATTTAAAAAGAAAAGATTTCAAAATAAATTATAAGGATTATTTTAGAATTTATGAAAGTAATTTCAAAAAAATTTCGATGATTTGATACGATAAAATTTTCATTACAAAACACTTATACTGCAAAAATAATATTAAATTATTATTTTATTATTATCGAAAATCCGTTCCGAGAATATTGAAGATTTGACACAGACGAGTCTGGAACAGGTCAGAAAATCGGGAAGGGGTCGAACCGACTGAGCCAAGTTGACGGACATTTGCCGGTCACCGCCGGACACACCGACTGACAACTGCCGGTCACGACCGATAGAAGCTTCGAGGCCACTATCCGGATAAGGCTGTCCAGCAGTCCGGATAAGGTCGGTCACGACCGACAGAAGCTTCTCGGCCACTATCTGGATAAGGATGTCCAGCTGTCCGGATAAGGTCGGTCACGACCCACAAAAGCTTCTCGGCCAGCTGTCCGGATAAGGTCGGTCACGACCGACAGAAGCTTCTCGGCCAGATGTCCGGATAAGGCTTCCAGCTGTCCGGGTAAGGTTAATTTTCAACCGACTTTGAGCCCTTATTTATACATGTTCCCGGACGTGTTTTTGTACATATCATATATCATTTTGAAGCTGTGGACCTCTAATTTAAAACGCTCATAACATATTTCCCTTCCAAAAATTATAAAAGCCAGAAAAAGCCCGATCAAACAGGAAGCTCAAATCTGACAGTTTTTCCAAGATGTTTGATAAAAGTCCCCAAAGAGATTTCAAATTTTTCTTCAAGGATTTTAGAACATCCATCTATAGAAACTGATCTGTTCACATCAACAGGCGCAGGACTTGAGGTAAGATGATACTTTTCCTTGCTGTATCATAAGGATCATATATTGATTGATATTTGCATATGTGACTGTTATTGAACGATCATGCATAACATGTGTATGTGAAAGAATGATTAAGAACAGGAAGTATGGTACTTGATTGATAGTGGGTAGGCACGGGACGCGGGGGACCGGCGGACCCAACACATGGTGGCAAATACTTGCGGCTGAAAGTCGGTCAAGGAAACCCACACTGAATGAAAAAAGTTGAATACGGCTAATACCATTGGTTGAAAAACCAGTATGGGAACCCATGTATACATCTTTTATTGGCCAATTATATGAACAGGTTCCGAAAACCATGGCCTATCACTATCAGTCGAGTATCACACTTCAAGGGTACCCGAAGAAGGATTTTACAAGAACATGACTATATATATATAGTAGTTAGTTGTTGATAAATGTGATACATGATACTTTGCTATTACAGAAGTCTCATCTTACTGAGCCATTAGCTCATTAGATTCTTATGATACAGGTGATGATGCTCATGTTTAGGAGTTGACTATCTTCTTCAGTATTGACAGCCGGAGACTTGTCCATATGCCATTCTCCAGCTATTTCGCCCCTATGCTGGAAGACTATGTTTTGTTTTGAATAAGATCACTCTATTATGGTTTTGTTATGTATTAAACTTAAGGTTGTGTAATGTTTTGAATAAATAATATCGGTTTGCGTTATTTCCATGAGTACTCGCACTACCAAAGCTACTTTTTATTGGTTTCAAAGTTTAGAAGTGTGATACTCATCAACTTAGTAGCACGGACCCCTTTGCGGTTCAGCTGCTAGGTTAGGAGGTGTTACATATCTAGAAGGATGTTTTGTAATTCTAAAATTGCTTGTTCAAATATTAATTACTATATAACTTCTTAAACAAACTCGTATTTGTCATTTCGTGTAATTCATTAGTATATGAGATATTTCATACAGATGATGAACTTATCTGTACGAACTAATACATTGAGAACATATGTACTACACATGATATGCAATATATTATGTTAATTCAAGGGTATTACTAAATACCGCCCTAAATTACTAGTCACCGCCCTTAAAAATTACATTTTTGCCCTTCATTACTATTGAACCTCTCTCTCTTCTCTATCACTACTTTTCTCTCTCACTACTATCTCTCACTTCTTTCTACCCGCCATCGCCGCACCGCCACTGTCGTGTCGCCGCACCACCGCCACTGTCGTGTCGCCGCACCACCGCCGCCGTGCTGTAGCACCGCCACACTAATCTCACTTCGGTGAAATTGACAGAGGCGTCTGGAATTTCCGCCTGTGCCATGGTGCAGGCGTCTGGAATTTCCGCTTATACCATGGTACAGGCATCTATTTTAGACGCCTGCACCATGGTGTAGGCATCTATTCCAGACGCCTACGCCATGGTGGAGGCGGAAACTCCAGAAGCCTGCACCATGGTGCAGGCGTCTACAATAGACGTCTATACCATGGTGTAGGCGTCTGGAATTTCCGCCTGTACCATGGTGCAGGCATTTATTGTAGACACCTGCACCATGGTACAGGCGTCTATCCCAGACGCCTGGACCATAGTATAGGCATCTATCCCAGACGCCTGCACCATGGTGCAGGCGGAAACTTTAGACGCCTCCACCATGGTGCAGGCGTCTAGAATAGACGTCTACACTGTGGTGCATGCGGAAATTCTAGACGCCTGCGTTAATTTCACCGAAGTGAGAGTAGTGTGGCGATGCGACGGCACGACGGTGGTGGTGCGACTGCACGGCGGCGGTGTGGCGGTGATAATGGCAGGTAGTGAAAAGTGAGATACAATAGTGAGAGAGAAAAATAGTGAGAGAGAAGAGAGAGAGAGGTTCAATAGTAATGAAGGGCAAAAAAGTAATTTTTAAGGGCGGTGACTAGTAATTTAGGGCGGTGTTTAGTAATCCAGTAATTCAATCAATAACTTTTTAAATAAGTGTATCGTTAACAAATACTTGTTAATATATAAGTAACAACACCTAAATTGACAAGTAATTTGAGAAATTGGGGAAAATTGTTGATGTTCTTGTGCACACGACCGTGTGCACTATCGGGTGCACATGAGCTTTTGGTATTTTTGCCAATTTGATTTATTGTGTTATCTAGAAGGATGTCTTGTGATTCTAAAATTCCTTGTTCAAACATTAATTACTATATAACTTCTTATACAAACTTGTATTTGTCATTTTATGTAATTCACTAGTATACGAGATATTTCATACATATGATGAACTTATCCGTATGAACTAATACATTGAGAACATATATATACTACACATGATGATGCAATATATTATGTTAATTCAATCAATAACTTTTTAAATAAGTGTATCGTTAACAAATAGTTGTTAATATATAAGTAACAACACCTAAATTGACGAGTAATTTGAGAAATTGGTGAAAATTGTTGATGTTCTTGTGCACACGACCATGTGTCCCATCGTGGGCACGACCGTGTGCACCATCGTGTGCACATGAACTTTTGGTATTTTTTTTCTAATTTGATTTATTGTGTTATCTAGAAGTATGTTTTGTGATTCTAAAATTGCTTGTTCAAATATTAATTACTATATAACTTCTTACAAAAACTCATATTTGTTCTTTCGTGTAATTCACTAGTATATGAGATATTTCATACATATGATGAACTTATCCGTACGAACTAATACATTGAGAACATATATACTACACATGATATGCAATATATTATGTTAATTCAATCAATAACTTTTTAAATAAGTGTATCATTAATAAATACTTGTTAATATATAAGTAACAACACCTAAATTGATGAGTAATTTGATAAATTGGTGAAAATTGTTGATGTTCTTGTGCACACGACCGTGTGTCCCATTGTGGGCACGGCCGTGTGCACCATAGTGTGCACACGTGGATACAGTGCTAATTTGACATTGTAGACACCGTGACACCTGGTTGCCAACGTGGCACACGATCGGAGCACACGATCGTGCCCATCGTGTGTACCACAAAGGGAAGCATCAAATTATTTTATTATAAAATCCCATCGTGGGTCCCCCCATTTTTCAATATAAGCCCATCTTCCTGGACCGAGAGTGAAATACCTGAACCGTAGTCCCCCCTTTTCACAATAAACCCTAATCAATTACAATCAGTTAAAATCCATTAAAATCAAATACGTGAAATGAGCGGCCGATTACGAGAAAGCGATTTAGGAGGAATCAAAAGACCTCCACCAAAAAGAAGAAGGAGGATACCTCCTCCCAACCCACCATACAGAACTAGGCCGAGAGGAAGATACTCAATGCCCAGAGTAAGTTTTTTTATTTTGTTGTATGTGTAGTGTGTACTGCGAATTAATGTGTTTCATGAAACAGGGCCTATTTAAAAACACTGCGAGCACTCCAGTCATACTAGATGGTGATGATGATGATGATTTAGAGATTTCTGAGAAGACAAGTAAAGAAGTTATTTTAGAAGAAGAAGAAGTTCATGGAGATGATGATACAAGACTAAAGAAACATCAGCGGATGGGGGAGAAGGGATCCGAGTGATTGTGGTTTTTAAGTTATTATTAGATTTGGTGTGATGGTGATGAACTTTTGTTTTGTAAAGTTATATGCTTTTGGTGTAAATTATTACTCTTTAAAGTGAGCTACTTTGTTATGGTTAATGTTTGCCTCCATAATCACCCTTATTTGCTTTACATCACTGATGTTTGACTTAAATTTCAATTCAAAGATAAAGAAAATAGACACAAAATTATGCATTTCAACTAATAATCAGAATACTGAATCAATACATGGTCCATCGAGGATCAAAATATCAGCACATGATTGTTGCTAATAAGTCACAAAATATAAAAATACATAAGCAATTTACGTTTCATGGTATGGACATCCCCTTATGTCATGGTCATCATTACGACAAATGTTACACCTCTTCTTCTGTCGGCGCCTTTGCCTCGTTTGTTCATCCATTCCTTGAGTTTCTTCAGGGATATTCAAATCCACACCATCAACTATAATCACTGGTCGAAGGCACGTATCAAATGCCCTAATACCCTGTCCAAGTGCAACGAACATGTGGCAAAACACTCCCTCACGAGTCGTCTGCAAATCATAAATTGTCCCTGAATTACGCTGTTTTAACAAATACAGATAAGAGAGCCTCTGATACGACTCATCAAAGCCGCCATATGTATTCTCTATCGCTATATTCCTCGTCCGGAGAGCAAAACTGTATAGCATGTCAATACCGTACTCCCTATATATCTCTGCAATCATCTCTTTTGGCCTCAAAGTGACCCCCTCACCGGTCAATCTTTTAGCAAAATAATGGGCGACAACCTCAGAAGTGACCGATCATGCAGCAGCACAGTTCAAATCCGTGTGACAGCTGTGCTCCAAGGTCAACTTAGTAATTCTCCAAATAGTTGCACCCTCAATAGCACACAACCTAAACTAACAATTTTTTTGCCCACTCTTACAGACAAACACTATACGTTTATCGGCGGAACGATCAGTGATACACTGTAGCATATTTTCCAAATGATACATTCCTACAGTTATCCTCGACTCTGTCTTGGAACAAAAGGTGGACCCCACCTCTAGTTGATCGGTAACCGGTGGAGGCTGCTCGACCCAACCCAAAGTCTCGGCACTACCGGGGTCCGGAAATGGAATGATCCAGTTACGCATTGATTGTAGATGCTCATGCTCGCTCGCAGATTGATGGTCAGATGAGAAGTTCCGATGACTCATAATCCAATCCATTTGGGCCGGTTGGCGAACCCAAGCAAAATATTCCGCAGATAGTGACTCAAGCAAGTATTTACAACAATATTCATCTTCGGATGTATTCACCTCCTCATCTTCCTCGTCTTCCTCATCTTCCTCGTATTGATAATCTTCGGAAGGCATGTCATAATTTATGTTGCTGGGATCTACTCTCGAGCTGCTACATCCCATATTAATCTCGGGAGTGGAGGAGTTGTCATTCTCAACATAGACCTCAGGATCCTCCTTGTATTCTACTAGTAATTGAAGTATCTCGGTATCGCCCCGTAATAGGACTTTTACTTTGTTTCCCTTGGCCATGTGTGTCAAGTACCATAATTTGTAATCGGACTCATTTAGACGACCCAAACCCTCTCTGATATCCCCCACGAGGTTTGTACGACTAACTTTGCTCGTGTCGATGTAGACAAAAAAGGAGTCCCCGTCTACATATGTCGATCGCTCCTAATGACCACTGTGATGTATCAAAATATGCTGCCATGACATCTGATTACAAAAAGATGAATAACTATTCAGAAAACTGAGCGAACAATATTATAAAATGGTCTGCCTTGGACACGACCGATGCACACGGTCGTATGATACCGTGTGTAAGTCTCTGGCCATGAACACGATCGCTGCACACGATTGTAGACGATCGTGTTAAACAACCGTGAACACTTTACTTGTGCGCACGATGTCAAGGTCGTTGGACACTACCGTTGCACACAATCGTTGCACACGGTGGCTTCCCATCGTGTGCAGCGATCGTGTCCGTAAGAACTGGTGGGGAAATTTTTTTTCCAGCGGTCAAATACTGATGCATACCATCTTTATGAACCCAGAAGCATGACAAATGAAGTCTTATTTGAACATCAACTTTTCTTTTCGAATAATCTTGTGGTTTTTATAAGATTTTTGAGAGACCCTTTGTCAAATATGGTTGTGTTGTTTTGATGTATATATTGTAGTTAAATTTTGGTTATTGAACATTAAATCGATCGGAGCAGATGATGAAAGTAAAAAAGAAAAAAGAGAAGAAAAGTAGCTTAAATTAAATAAAATAAAAAAGGGAAAAGTCAACATTACAACAAAAGAGAGGACATTTTAGTCTTTTTAATCAAAATGGTACTAAAAACTTATAGTTTTATGAATGGGGATATAAAACTTATCAATTTTATAATTTGGTATTAAAAAATTAATTCCCACATTTTAAAATCCAACCAAGATTACTTTTGATAGGACCCACCAATAGCATTTTCACTCCCAATTTCAAATGGCCGGTTCTCACACGATTGGGAGTCAAAATTGAAGTTTAATAAATTCAAAAAAAATCTTTTATTCTGAAATTAAAATTTTATTAATTAAATTTTACTTTTAATCTGGATGGAGCCCACCATGAAATATTCAAAACACAATTGAAAAGGTTTTCACTTTCATTCCAACTGCCCAGAAAATGCCCACAGCTGTTTATTAAAATGTCTGAACGAATTCTGAACTTGAAGTTGTACCAGAACAACACCCCATCTGTTTGTTAGAAGGCCTGAGTGACTACGAACTCTGCTAAACAAAAGAGGATGTGAAAAGGTAATGAAAGAAAAGCGAGAAATAAAAGTAGCAAACAGTCTGCTACTTTTTCATTCCCAACAAACCATGAGTTAGGATAAATACTAGAGAAATTAATAACAGTAGCTAAATTGTGTTAGCCTGTTACATCATGATTTTTTCACGATACTTGCGTTCAAATTTACAAAACATCCTTGCCCCACCTAAAATATTGCAAAAGTGGACTAGATAAAATGGGGTGGCAATTGGATTTCGATTCTTTTCTTAAAATCAAATACTAGAGGCCTTCAGAGCTCATTGTCGTCTGGTGAATGGAAGAGAACTTTCAAAAACTCGTAATTAAGCTCCCCTTCGGGCCAGTAACACAAAAGAGATGGCTTCACCTACAATAACAAAAAGGCATGATTATGTAATACAAATTATTAAAATAGGATCCAAGAGTATGGTGAAAGATCGAGTAATACTACAATTTATAGATAGGTCAAGTATAATAAGACAGAGCCAACCAAATAAAGGAATAATTGAACAATTATGTGCTAAATACTAACCTTGCATACGAATGTGACGTGGATCATGCTCATACTGAGTAGCAAAACCATCCATCGTCTCTCGAGGGGAGTCAAAACCCTATCACACAGAAGTGCAAATATCGTGATGTACACTTTTCATCTATATGAATATAAATAAGTCCCAAAAAATTTCCACTAACAAGAGGTGAGTAAGACATGATATCATGCCCCCTTGGCATATCAATGTTTGAAGTTGAAGGAGTGCTTGCACGACTTGCATGGTCGAATCGTGGAGTTGACGTTCTTTGCATCCTCGGGAGTCGTACATTAATATGCGAACATTCTACTAAATAAGATGTATAAGAACATCAATCGAAGCATGCTCTTAAAACAAACAAAAAAAATATTTAACATTTTTTTTGTTAGAAAACCATACAGTAGTAAGCATGACATTACCTTTTTCTGGAGGTCCCCTCTTCTTGCCTTTGCGTTTTGGCTTTTACCAGTGCGGCTTAGCTGTGTATTTGTGTGCCGCCGTTTCGGTGGTATAACAGGGTCACGACAAGCGGGTTCCTGTGCCGTGTCTCTCAAATTCCCAGCCGCTTTTCGTCTTGGTGGCCTAATCTCATCTCCCGCCATGCTCATTAGATCATCTCGTAATGTATCCATATCATTAAGCAGATGTTCTTTCATCTTATGGTACGTGTTTCGCATGACAAGGCTATTAGAAGCCCAATCTTCTGTAATATCCGCAATTTTCGATTTTCGGTAAATTTCTTTTTTCGGCCGAAGTCCGTTTTGACGACTCGCTCATGACCGTTTCGTCATTCTGAGAATGATTAATTCTACACTTTTTGACATCCAAGTTCGTTTCGGTGTTGTTTTGTTGAGTTCCGTGCTTTTTAGCGACTTTTCCGCACTTGAGTTCGATTCTTGCGAATCTCGTTCGAAACTGCTGTTTCGAGTTTCCCATAAGTCCATTTAACTTTGTTAGACGTGTTGTGAACTTCGGTTTCGTTATTCGATCATGTATCGTGATTTCCGGGCGTTTTGGGCCATTTTGTAATTTCTTGAAAGTTACGGGTATCTGTATCTGTAATTGTTGTCTCGGCCCGTTTCTTGGTCGCGTATGATTAATTACGGTATTATGTTTTCATTTCGGGTCGTTGATGTTGTCCGCGAACTTTTCGTCGAGTTCGTTCCGTGCGTTTTCGGAAATCGGGTCGTCGAGCCCTGGCGGTTGCGGGACTGGCCGGACGGTTGCGGGACTGGCCGGACGGTTGCGGGCACCGGCCGGACAGGTGCGGCGAGAGCCGCGTAAGCGCCTTCTGGCCGGAAGAGGCTGCGCTAACCGGCAGTGTAACGACGCCCTTCTGCCGGCCTAACGCGCTAGCGGGCTGGACAGTGGAGTCACAGGGTTGCAGAATCGGTCGAGGCTCGGCAGTAGCGCACGCTCTTGTCGGGCCAGCTGCGTCTGCTATGGCCGGCGAGTAGCGCACGCTTCTGGCCGGAAGGCTGCGACGCTACTGCCGAAAGCGATCTAGTCGAGAAGGCTTGGATCGCGGCACAGGCGATAGCGCACGCTAGCTCGGCGACTAGCGCGCTAGTCCGGCCCGATATAAATGTGGTGGCGATCACATTTCACTTCGTTTTCACTTCCTTCCTTCTCCGTTCAATTTGGCGATTCATGGGCGGCGAATCCATGTTGTTTAACAACAAATCCATGAAGTTCTTGAGTTCATAACATCAATCAATCATCCGTTATCATCCTTTGATCCAATGAATCAAGGTAATCTTCCTTAAAACCTAATTTCGTGAATTTGGGGGTTTTTGCATTTTCGATTCATTATTCCGTGTTGTTGATTAATTCATGATGGGTATGATTAATCTTGGTAGTATTCTTGTGTTTAACATCATTTAATCCATTGTTCTTCGTCGAATCGAAGTATATTTCTTGTTTTCCTTCGAATTGACTTTTTGGGGGATTTGCCCTCGATCTCGTTTTTCATCCGTTTTCGATGGATCGATTATGGTTAAATGATGTTGTTAAACATATTCTATGGATTGTATATCCATATTTCAACTTGGAATTTCGTTTTCGTGATTTGACGGAACGAATCGTGTTCTTGGCCGTTTTGGGGGAAATCCTTGAACCTTCGTCATTTGTTCTTTGAATTCGGCGGCTTTGGGTCATACTTTGGAATTCATTTTCATTGTTATTGTTTTCGTTCGTAGTTCATTGTTGTGGATTGTCGTTTGGTGGAGTCGGCGAGTTCGTAGTCGGTTCGTGCCAACCTCCTTCGGCCGATTTTCCGCGTTGTGGTTATTCGAGGCAAGTACCTTGTCCATACTATTCTTGTTTTGTGGATATAATAATTAGTGATCATCTTGGTGTGTCTGTTTATTTGTTTGAAATGAGTTTTCAAAAGATTCGGCTAGCCTCGTTAAAGGCTCACTTTCAAAACGCGTGTGTTTTGTAAATTTCGTAGGTTGTAAGTGACTTCGTGAATCCTCTAGATATATTTTGTGTTGATGTTGCGCTTGATAATGCGTGTGTACGTATATTGCTTCTTTCCGTTGCGTTATGGTTGACGTGTGTGTTGTTATTTATTCGTGTGGTCGTGGACTGACGGATGAATATTGTGAATTGGTGTATTGATTTGATAATTGTTATGACAATGACTGTGTACTTGATGTTTGTGACAATGTGGATACTTGTTGTGAGAGACGTCATATCCGGAGCCTCGAGGGCGGGCGTGTACTCGGCCCGGTGTACGCCTGCAATGTGCGGCTCTATATGGGTGGTGAACGCGGTGTTACATAATGCGTGTGTCAAGGGCGGCTCTTGCGGGAGTGATCGCGGCGCGATAACATGTTCAAGGAGCGGCCGACATAGTGGAGTGAACGCCGGTGCACAGTGCAGTGATGGAGCGCTGGCAGCTTATTGGTTACGGATATTTGAGTGATAGCTAAGACCGATTCTGAATGATTATCGTATTTCCAAATTCTTTCAACTCTTTTCAAATGCTGGTCTCGATATAGACCGTGAGTTATGTTTTCTGAAAGTGTGTTTCAACTTATTTAAAAATGTTGGTATCAGGGTTAATTAACCAAGGACATTTGACGAGATCTCCGAGGGTTAATTAATCAGGGGTCTTGAGCAGTTTTTGGGCGAAAGTAAGGCTGTGTCCTTGATTATACTGTGTTGACATTTTGTGTTTTGGGTCGAGGACCCCGTGTGATGTTGAGATGTTTGATCTCGTGTTGATAGTATTTGGATTGGGTCGAGAACCCCGTGGGAAATATTTGTGAAGACTCGCTTGTATTTATTGAATGGTTTTCTTACAAATTGTTTTCCGCCTATTGGTCGAGGACCCTGTTGATTTTGGAATGAGTAAGATTTGATAATTCTAAATTGTTTTCTATTAAAACTCTCGATGGCATCTTTAAAACTGTTTTATAAATGGTTTCCCTTTTAATTGTGATCTTTCGGTTTTGAGAAATGTTTACCAAACTCATGCCTCGGGAAGTACTATTCGTTACGTTGGGTTTTTGAGGATTCCTGGTTATTGTTAATCGTGAAATGTGAATTGTATGGCTCGTATTTTTTTTACACTTGTACTTGCACTAGCAAAACAATGGAGTTTCGCTAACCCCCGAGTATTCGGGGGGTGGATGTCTATTTTTGCATTCAGGTTTTGGAGCATAGCACAGGGTCGGCACGAAGGTTGATGAAAGATGAACGATACTAATCACACGAGGATCCGTTGATGTCGTATTGGTCTAGTTGTATTTTCTTTTCCGCTGCAGTATCTTTTCCCCGTTGTATGGGAGTTCATTGTACTTTGACCCCTGCGTGGGCATGTAATGTTGTTTGAGTTGTATGTATTATTGAAAGACCAAATCGGTCTACTGAGTCATTTTAGCCTTAAAGGCGACATTTAGATGTTTGATTCTAGTTATCAGCCTGGTAGATCCTCGAGGAGAGGGTCTACGACGTGTAATATCCCTGAGCGGATTGGGGATGTTACATTTATGGTATCAGAGCTTAGGTTGAGGAAACCTAGGCTGTCGGGTCAAGTCGTGTTGTTTGAGTCTTGTTTCGTCGGATTTTATTTGACTGAGTCGTGTCGCGACGCGTCGTTTGAGTTTGTTGGTCGTGATTAGTATCGTGGGGCGATCATCACCTTCGTGCGACCTGTGGAAGTAAGTCTCACTTCTTTGTGTTGTGCCTCGTGTGACACGAGCTATTTTTATGATTATTTGTTAAGTGGTGGAATCCTTATGTGGATTTTGATTTCACGATATGTATTTAGTCGACTCTCGTATTTGATTTATACGAGGAGTGTCTTCGCTTGTGACGTCTTTTTATTGTTGTTTTTGTCCGTGGCTGATGATTTTCGAATCGATTTGCACGTTCTACAAGTTCTCTTGTGGAAGCTTTGTGCTTATACACGTACGACTTATTCACTAGTCGGTACGGGAGGGTCCTTAGAGACTTCGAATGGGGTCAGTGGTTTTGTTCTGAATCCTAGGCGGTCTTCGACTCCGGTATTTTATCGTTTATTTCCGTTTAAAGACATGTATTGTCTTTATTTTAAATATTTTGATGCGTGTACTAGGAGTTGTTTTAGTGAATGTCGATACGTGTGAGTTTTGGGCGTTCTGGCCTATTGGATTTTTGAAAACCTTGAGTATCTTGGAAAAATAAATTTCGAGACATACTTTTCAAATGAGTTATTTTCTTGTGGTACATCCTAGGTGCCACAATATATTTCAAAAAAATTCTACTTCGAGGACCAAAATGCTTTGAGATATTTTCAATGTTTTAGAAACACTTTTATTTAGACCCGAGGGGCGAGTATTCTGAAAGTTTTCACTAAGAGGAAGTGTCCTCATTTTTATCAAATGCGAAATGGTCCTCCAAAGTCTCGACAACGATGTTTCACGTTTGTACTTTTGGAAAGTGATACTCAAGATCAACCGGTGTTCTTCTAAATTATTTTTAAAATGAGGTTTTCGTTTTTAAAACCTATCCATTCCCGTTTGAGGACTGGGTATGTATGTATGATGTTCGCGTTGTCATTTTGATGTTTGCTCCCGAGTATGATTGAATGGGCGGTGTGAGCGTTGAGTCGTTTTCCACACGTTTGTTGTGTTGGCCCCCTGTGAGAGGTGGGATGTTGGTATTGAATATTGTCGCCTCGTGGTAATTTCTGCGTTGTCGCGCATGTGCGAGCTGTTAGAGCTTGGGTTGGTATGGCCGTGTGCATCGGTCATCATTCCGTTATGTGTCAGTTGTTTAATGTCTTGTTACCTTGCCCCTGTTTTTGTGAATTTCGTGGACGAGGTCGGAGGTAATACCCGTAATATTTTGACTTCTGTATTTTCTCTTTATCCAGTCCATCGATTCGCTCATGTTCGTTGGTACTCTATGAACTTGTTCTGTATTTCGGTTTCATCGTCCGAACGAGCTGTGATCTTGTTGTGGGTCGATCTGGTTATCGATGTGACTTTTTCGGGTTCAGTTCGATTCTTGTGAACCTTGTTCGGGAGTGACATCATTTGGTTCTACTAGTTCTTTTATTCGAAGTGGATCAGATTTTGAACTTCTGTATATTCTACTTTGTCGACTCATTTATGTTCGTTGACATCTCTGAGCTTGTCCTGCCCCTTGTTTTTGCTTATCGAACGAGTGTGGTATCGTTTCGGAATAACTCGTTTGTCGTTGTGACTTTTCAATCGCTATTCCCTTTCCTGTGGATCTTATGGGAATGCATGTCTTGTAGTTCTCACCAGATCATCCTGGGAGTTGTTGTTTGAATTTTATTATCCTTCGTGTTTCGGACATGATTGTTCGATTTTTGTTGTCTCGATCGTTTGTTTGTTCGGTTTTTGTTCTCGTTTCGTGATTGTTGAGCGTTCAGGCTCCTTCGTAATTCCCTTAAGTTCGGGAAATTAGTCTCGTTTTCGATCTTCCAACCCTTGGGCGGTGGAATTCCGTATTTGTTCAGCGATTGGCTCGCGTTTTGATCAGTGTACCGTTAGGTTGGTCGATCGTATTGATTTTCGTTCGTTGTGTTTTGCGATTGTTCGGATAATTGACTTGATTGTATTATCCATTTGATGACGCTTGTCATTTGTTGGTTTTATTATATCCCTAACGGCGACGTTGTGTTGGTCGCCGTGGAGCGTGTTTTCACGCCGTATATTCCTTTGCGTTGTTTGTAACATTTCGCCGTTGGGCGTTAGTTACGCATTTCTTGCGTATCTCGTTGAGTTTTTCTGGCAGGATATTGCTTCTCCCTACTTGTTTTAAGTTTCGGGACGAAACTTCTTTTAAGGAGGGTAGAATGTAATATCCGCAATTTTCGATTTTCGGTAAATTTCTTTTTTCGGCCGAAGTCTGTTTTGACAACTCGCTCATGACCGTTTCATCATTTTGAGAATGATTAATTCTACACTTTTTGACATCCGAGTTCGTTTCGGTGTTGTTTTGTTGAGTTCCGTGCTTTTTAGCGACTTTTCCGCACTTGAGTTCGATTCTTGCGAATCTCGTTCGAAACTATTTTTTCGAGTTTCCCGTAAGTCCGTTTAACTTTGTTAGACGTGTTGTGAACTTCGGTTTCGTTATTCGATCACGTATCGTGATTTCCGGGCGTTTTGGGCCATTTTGTAATTTCTTGAAAGTTACGGGTATCCGTATCTGTAATTGTTGTCTCGGCCCGTTTCTTGGTCGCGTATGATTAATTACGGTATTATGTTTTCATTTTGGGTCGTTGATGTTGTCCGCGAACTTTTCGTCGAGTTCGTTCCGTGCGTTTTCGGAAATCGGGTCGTCGAGCCACAGCGGTTCGGGGTGGCCGGACGGCTATGCACCGAGCCGGACAGTGCGGCGAGAGCCGCGTAGCGCACGCCTTCTGGCCGGAAGGCTGCGCGCTAACCGGAAGGTGTAACGCACGCTTCTGGCTGCCTAACGACGCTAGCACAGGCAGTGGAGTCCTGGGGGTTCTGGAATCGGTCAGGCTCGGCAGGTAGCGCACGCTACTGTCGGACGCTGCGTACGCTACGGCCGGCAGGTAGCGCACGCTACGGCCGGAAGGCTGCGCACGCTACTTGGCCGAGCAGTCTAGTCCAGAAGGCTACTGGATCGCGGCCTTGTCCGATAGCGCACGCTAGCTCGGCAGCCTAGCGCGTGCTAGTCCGGCCCAGTATAAATGTGGCTGAGCAGTCACATTTCACTTCGTTTTTCACTTCCTTCCTTCTCCGTTCGCGGCTGGCGATTCATGGGCGACGAAGCCATGTTGTTTAACAACAAATCCATGAAGTTCTTGAGTTCATAACATCAATCAATCATCCGTTATCATCCTTTGATCCAGCGAATCAAGGTAATCTTCCTTAGAACCCTAATTTCGTGAATTTGGGGGTTTTTGCATTTTCGTCCGATTCGTTCCGTGTTGTTGATTAATTCATGATGGGTATGATTAATCTTGGTAGTATTCTTGTGTTTAACATCATTTAATCCATTGTTCTTCGTCAAATCGAAGTATATTTCTTGTTTTCCTTTGAATTGACTTTTTGGGGGATTTGCCCTCGATCTCGTTTTTCATCCGTTTTCGATGGATCGATTATGGTTAAATGATGTTGTTAAACATATTCTATGGATTGTATATCCATATTTCAACTTGGAATTTCGTTTTTGTGATTTGACGGAACGAATCGTGTTCTTGGCCGTTTTGGGGGAAATCCTTGAACCTTCGTCATTTGTTCTTTGAATTCAGCGGCTTTGGGTCATACTTTGGAATTCATTTTCGTTGTTATTGTTTTCGTTCGTAGTTTATTGTTGTGGATTGTCGTTCGGTGGAGTCGGCGAGTTCGTAGTCGGTTCATGCCAACCTCCTTCGGCCGATTCTCCGCGTTGTGGTTATTCGAGGCAAGTACCTTGTCCATACTATTCTTGTTTTGTGGATATAATAATTAGTGATCATCTTGGTGTGTCTGTTTATTTGTTTGAAATGAGTTTTCAAAAGATTCGGCTAGCCTCGTTAAAGGCTCACTTTCAAAACGCGTGTGTTTTGTAAATTTAAATAGGTTGTAAGTGACTACGTGAATCCTCTAGATATATTTTGTGTTGATGTTGCGCTTGATAATGCGTGTGTACGTATATTGCTTCTTTAGTTGCATTATGGTTGACGTGTGTGTTGTTATTTATTCGTGTGGTCGTGGGTGACGGATGAATATTGTGAATTGGTGTATTGATTTGATAATTGTTATGACAATGACTGTGTACTTGATGTTTGTGACAATGTGGATACTTGTTGTGAGAGACGTCATATCAAGGAGCCTCGAGGCGGGCGTGTACTCCGGCACGGTGTACGGCTGCAATGTGGGGCTCCATATAGGTGGTGAACGCCGAGTGTTACATAATGCGTGTGTCAAGGCGGCTCTTGCGGGAGTGATTGCCGCGCAGTAACATGTTCAAGGAGCGGCGGCATAGTGGAGTGAACGCCGGTGCACAGTGCGATGGAGCGCTGGCAGGCTTATTGGTTACGGATATTTGAGTGATAGCTAAGACCCAATTCTAGAATGATTATCGTATTTCCAAATTCTTTCAACTCTTTTCAAATCTTTGGTCTCGATATAGACCGTGAGTTATGTTTTCTGAAAGTGTGTTTCAACTTATTTAAAAATGTTGGTATCAGGGTTAATTAACCAAGGACATTTGACGAGATCTCCGAGGGTTAATTAATCAGGGGTCTTGAGCAGTTTTTGGGCGAAAGTAAGGTTGTGTCCTTGATTATACTGTGTTGACATTTTGTGTTTTGGGTCGAGGACCCCGTGTGATGTTGAGATGTTTGATCTCGTGTTGATAGTATTTGGATTGGGTCGAGAACCCCGTGGGAAATATTTATGAAGACTCGCTTGTGTTGATTGAATGGTTTTCTTGCAAATTGTTTTCCGCCTATTGGTCGAGGACCCTGTTGATTTTGGAATGAGTAAGATTTGATAATCCTAAATTGTTTTCTATTAAAACTCTCGATGACATCTTTAAAACTGTTTTATAAATGGTTTCCCTTTTAATTGTGATCTTTCGGTTTTGAGAAATGTTTACCAAACTCATGCCTCGGGAAGTACTATTCGTTACATTGGGTTTTTGAGGATTCCTGATTATTGTTATTCGTGAAATGTGAATTGTATGGCTCGTATTTTTTTTGCACTTGTACTTGCACTAGCAAAACAGTGGAGTTTTGCTAACCCCCGAGTATTCGGGGGGAGGATGTCTATTTTTGCATTCAGGTTTTGGAGCATAGCACAGGGTCGGCACGAAGGTTGATGAAAGATGAACGATACTAATTACACGAGGATCCGTTGATGTCGTATTGGTCTAGTTGTATTTTCTTTTCCACTACAGTATCTTTTCCCCGTTGTATGGGAGTTCATTGTATTTTGACCCCTGCGTGGGCATGTAATGTTGTTTGAGTTGTATGTATTATTGAAAGACCAAATCGGTCTACTGAGTCATTTTAGCCTTAAAGGCGACGTTTAGATGTTTGATTCTAGTTATCAGCCTGGTAGATCCTCGAGGAGAGGGTCTACGGCGTGTAATATCCCTGAGCGGATTGGGGATGTTACATCTTCCCCCGCATTCTGTTCTCTGGAATCAGTAACGCCTCCTGTAAGAACACATGTAGTGCGACGCTTCTTTGCTTCTCTCGACATCCGCCGCATAAGGTATTTATCAGGGATAATCTTCAAACTATGATGATAAAATATCCGGAAGATATGTCGACAAAGTACCCCACAATTCTGCCACAAGCAATAGCTACAGGATGCCTAAGGGTGATCGGGTTGTACGTGACACGCCTAGGCTATCTAGGGTCTTCTGCATATGTAACAACATACTCAATCTCTGATTCACATTGCTGCCCGTTTGTGCTTTGCAAAATTTCAACATTTAGATAGTGAGTCCCCTCATACTCATATGAGAGGAAAACTTTCCGCGTGTAGAACTTGGCAGCATGCTTCAATAAAGGGTTTTTCTCAACCAAGAATCCAGGGGTACCAAGACAGGAGGTGTCGTCTTCACCCTCGGTTTGACGCCACTCTGACTGAATTTCTTCATACTGCATAACAAAATTGTATAGACTCCCGGACCTTTATGTTGCATCCTTTAGAACCTTGTTCGTAACCTCGCTTCAAGAGGTCGCGTGAAGACTGGCACAGAATTTCTCCTTCGTGAAAACATTAGCCCATCGACTCTGAAGCTTATACATGCTTCTAAACCAAGAGTGTTTGCCCAGGTCGTAATCATGAATCATTCGACTCCATGTATTCTTGAACTCTACCTCGTTTGCACACCCCTTCATGCAATAAAACCATATGTTCTTGAAATCCTGATTATCGTTCAAGCTGCCGAAGTGCGAAGGTGCATTCTGATTGATATGTCATTGGCACAAACGATGGCCCGAGGACGTTAACTTTTTATCAAGGGCATTCATCATCTCTTTGGACTGATCTGAGTACACAACTTCAGGCTCCTTGCCATTCATTGAATCGAGGAAAGTGTCAAACAACCACTCAAATATATCGGTAGTCTCATCGGATATAAATGCCAAGCCAAACAAGCAATTCTTTAGGTGATGATTCACGCCGACAAAAGGTGCACACATCAGTTCGTATTTGTTGGTCTTGTATGTGGTATCCACCGAGAGAACGTCTCCAAAAAGTTCATAGTCAACATAGCAACGAGCATCCCTAAAGAAAATGTTCATGAGATGACCCTCATCGTCTGTCTGTATATTCCAATAGATTAAGAGTTCTTTGTTGGACTTCTCAATAAAGTGTTGGACAATTGACTTCGAATCTGAAGCAAGTAACTTTAATTTTTTCTTCAATTTCTCCATATGATGACATGCGTCCTTCCTAATAAACCCCGTGTTCCCATGACCTACAGCTTCCTTCTCCATAAATCGATAGGCATCTTTAATCCGAATCCCAGCCGCATGTAAAGCCTCGAGGAGCGACTTCTGTGCGTGAGACATATTTCGAGAGGAACGGGGCAGATAACTGTGGTCTTTATCGGCCAACTCGTGATTGTGATCCGTGTTGAAAATGGTCACGATCCATTTTCCTTCGCAGTACACATGCACCGGTAGTCCTGCTTCCTGTATTCATGCAATTGATCCTTCGTTTGCTTTGAGTTGCTCTTACCTTCACAAGAGGATTGATATTCTTTCACGCCAACCTTACCACTTTTGCTTGAATACTTTTGGCTTGCTTTCTTCACACTAAATCATGTTTGTCTTGCGTATTCACAATACAACAAGTATGTCATATCCAAACTATCAAGTTCAGAACCTACAGACAATCTCTTCTCAATTCGATGTCCTAGACTACCAAGAACATCACCATCTTCATCTTCCATATCTTCTTCGCCCTGGTCGCTCTCTAATATCTCAACATGTGATGGAGAGTTTTGTTCATTGACAGTAGAAGTTCCATCGATATTAGCCCCCGGGTTTGGTAAATTCGTATGATGACTTGGTGATCCTCTATCGTCTTTTTCATTATATGGCGGCTCGTTATCCATATTCCATCGAAAAATTTCATCTTCAAATGTGGAGTCAAATACATATGAAAATTGTTGATGAAAACTCTCATTCAAATCAATATCCATGACACCTGGTTTCAAAGTTGTAATAATAAAACTCGAAAAAATTAATAGGTGACATAATCATATAAGTAAAACTAAAAAAATGATATATAAATTTAGTTGTGCAATTGAACTTCTATTGCTCAGAGATTTTTAAATGGAGGTGCAAAGACATTTCTACGACTCGGCACCCACCCCACCCCACCCTAGGTTCAATATGTTGAAGCCCAATATGAATGATGGGCTCTCCACTGGAAAATGATATATAAACTGAAAAAAACAATAAAAATTACATAATCATATTAGTGAAATTTATAAATTGGTTTGCATTACCCTAAATCCCCCCACCCATTTGAGGTTATTTCCGCTTGCTTTGAAAAAGAAGAAACAAATATTTAGTTACAATAAATGCAATAAATGAGGAGGGAACATATAAACCATCAATAAATTCCCAATTTAATCAAAAACCCTATATCCTCAGCCATGAAAATTTAATTTTCTTAATATTACCACTGTAAACAAAAGTTCCTACCTTCTTTTAATTTTAGTGCAACCGAGACGAATTGATTTGAACTGAAAACAATTGGGAAAAAATGAAGCACTCCTTTGTCCTGCTAGTTGACGAAGCACAACCTCACGTATCTCCCTTCTCCTTCTGGGTTTGCCTCCCGAGTCCTTCACTTTCTTCAAGCTTGACGTCGACGACCAATGGCCGGAAAAAATTGCAAATCTCCAGAAAATTTTGAAATCTCCAGAGGCGCTCTAAATCGCAAATGTCTTCTCCGACACGCTTGGCGCGGGAATGAAAGTGAAAACCTTTTCATTTGTGTTTTGAATATTTCATGGTGGGCCCATACAAATTAAACATAAAATTTAATGAATGAAATTTTAATTTCAGAATAAAAGAATTTTTTTTGAATTTATTAAACTTCAATTTTAACTCTCAAGCGTGTGAAGACCGGCCATTTCAAATTAGGAGTGAAAATGCTATCGTGGGTTCCATCAAAAGTAACCTTAGTTGGTACAAGGAGTTTCACCATGGACGGAACCATTATGGAAGAACATTTTGAATTTGTCGTATTGTTGGTGATCAATCTCATTTGGAAAATCTAATTGTCACATCATCTCAAAGTCGATATGTGGAATTTTCAAGGATTAATATTTCTTTTGTTTTATTAATTTTTATTTTATTTGTTGTTCTCTCTCCTCTTTGTGTGGGTAATAAAGCATACAAAGAACATGTGACTGTAATGGAGAAGTATATAAAGAGGATAATGATATAAGATATGGCGAGAGGGTGTAATATATTTTGCTTGAGAACTGAAAATAGTAGAAAGAACTTTGTGTGGCTTCCGAGTGTCCAACTCACTCCAAGAATTACACTAAGAAATACTTTTCTGGATGCCTCATAGCTCCCATCCTCCCTCTATTTATACTAACAAGGAAAGCCCCGGGCCGCCGCGTTGCGGCGGGGCTAAAATTAGTTTCACGTCTTACATGTGAATTGAAGGTGAAACCCTTGTATGTTACTCATCTTGTGCATATCAATCCATCTTGTGTGCATAGCAACCCAGTTGCGCTAAGAATTGGTAAAGAACAATGTTTGGTGATAAATAAATACTCGTAGTTAAAATACTATTGGATTCTTTTAGCAGGTAAAGTAGAACGTGTAAAAAGTAAAAGGCTAAAATCTATTTTATTTATGTTGTTGTGTAGCATAAAAGGGTAAATGAGAGTACACGTGCAGGTTGACCAAATATTTTTATGGAGCGTGCAGTTGAATGTTGCCACGTTAATCTTTCTTAAATATAAACGAACTACACATTGATCATAATTATAATGGGCCAGCATTTGGACTCCCTGGAGATGGGCCAATGAGGAACCAATCACATGGGTGGAAATCAAAACAACATATAGGTGCGTTGTTTCATGACGCCCTATTATATATATAGTAATGAATTTTTTCTCAGCTCCAGCTCTAGCTCCTTTATTGTTACTTAGGGTTTTCAATTTTTCCCTTTTTTTTAAATTTCTTCAGTTTTTTAGGATTCACTTTTTCTTGGTATATTAGTTAATTTAATTTTTTCAGATTTTTCTATCTTTTAGTTTTTTTTTAATAATTTAGTTTTAGGACACCGGTCTCATGGTCAGACCGTCTCACGAGAGACCTACTCATTTTTAATCTCAACACAAAATAACCATAAATGTTCAGAAAAAAAAAAAAGAAAAAAAGAACAAAAGAATAAACTGAGAACTCACTCTGTAGCTTCTTGTCCATGTATCTGCCATTAATTACAGGAAAAGAAAAAAAAACAGAGTTAAGTACGAAACAGTATGTATTCTACACAGCAAGTGAAAGCGTATAAAAAATTATTTAGGATGCTTACTTCTTGAGATCTGGAAGCTGCCCTGATCTGCTCATGGTGTAAAACTGGGTTTATCGCTCTTCGAAACCCTATAAAACTGATCGAGGACGAAAGGGGTGGGAGACGATGATGATGTGAATCTGAGTTTTATATTTCAGCTATGTCGTAGATGGGCTGGACCGAGTAACTTTAAAAGAAATTATAAGGAAATTATTTGGGCTTTTTGTGCACCGGGCCAAGTACTTTTATAAATGGGCCAAGATGCTGGCGTTTTCTCGTGCTATAGATGCGCAAATTAAAATACGACAATGCAGCGTCATTAACGACATATAGGTGCGTCGTTTCATGACGTCCTATTATATATATAGTAATTATTTTCAAGATTATCTCCCTAATATGATTGTGATAATGATCTTCTATTCGTACTCTAGAACTTTTGAGTATTTCGACATCCAATGTCCCGAGCCACATTTTGAGTCTAAAAGTCGGTGCCCCTATAATGTTAATGCGCAATATAGCCCCTCATTTGGATTTTATAATGATACTCATCTTTATGTTACTCAACTTGGCGAGCACATCATAGAGGCAAGAGTGTTGAATGAAATTAACTCAAGAAATGGTACTACAAAAAAATAGCCACATTGGCTTCACAAAAAAGTGAAGCCAATGAAGTTGACTCTGAAGCATTTGCACATATGTGAAGCCAATATGTGAAGCTAAAGAAACTTTAGCTTCAAGGCTTGACCACGTTAAGCTAAAGAAAGTAATATTACCGTCAATTATGTGAAGCTAAAGAAAGCACTGAATAAATGAAATAATTACTTTAACTTCGCATGGGTAAAGCTAAAAGACTATGAATAGAATACTATTTTTTAAGCTTTGGCGTCACATATGTGTCACCAATGAAAGGCCAGCAATTTTAAATTGTTTATCTTTGGCGTCACATGTAATACCCGGTTGTAATTTAGTCATTATCATTCAGTAATTTCATTAAGTAATTGTCACTATGTAATTTTTCACTTGTTAATAATCATTCATCATCCACATTCATTCATCCGTGTTCACCGTTCGGAATAACTTCGAGTCGTGTATCGATATTGTTCATTGTTTCAACCTTGCTTGGGAATCGAGACAAGAGTATTATCTTGATTGTTGTAATTGATTCATTAGTCGATGTTGACATTGGAGTTCATGTCATTTCAAATCTCCTCATTGTTGAAATTGTATTTTTGTTGGGCGAACCCTTGCAATCATTGCTTGGAACCACCGTTTTGGGGTTTCCACACTTCCATTTCGTGTTATTGTTTCCCAAATATTGATTCCTATTGCTTTTATTCTCCTCCCGGGTCATTTTTCATCATTTTAGGATCCAAGGGGTGTGGGCCGCGGCACAAGGGAGTGTGCGCCGCGGCACACACATGTTTGCAGTTTTGGCCGACCAGCCTGTACCGGGGGCCGCGGCTCCTGCCGGCAGGGCCTCGGCACGCTGCCGAGTCACTGCCATGGCACACTCGGCCGGGCCGCGGCACACAGTGCAGGCTGCACTATAATTTCGTTTTTTGAGAAGAAAAACTCATTTCTTCATCCTACTTCCGAGACAGAGGGTTTGTGGGAGAAATTTTCATCATCAATCACTTGAATATTCGATTTTTCATCATTTTTATTCGGTTGTGAAGCTCGGATAGTCGATCTAACGCGTGTTCATCGAATCAAAGTGTTTGGATATTCAAAGGTAATATTATCAAACCTCTTGGATTTCGATTTGTGTTGAGATATGATGTTTTGGACATTATAATCATGTTGTATGAAGAGATATACATATGATTATGAGTATGTATGAATATTCATCGGATTATTGAAAGGTTATTCAAGAACAATTTGAATATTAGGTTGGATTTGGGGGTCTTCGATTAATTGTTGTTGAAATCACGATTCTGGATATTTGTATTGGATTATTGATCGTATTGAAGATGTTTTGTTGGTTTGAAACACTTCTTGGGGATTTGATATTGGTGTTATTGAGGTTTGGTTGTAAACAATCGAAGATTGGCCACAACGTGTTCGATATAATGCCCCAATGAACTTGGTTTTGTCGTATCAACGTTTTGAGTTAGTTATACTCGTGTTTGATTCGTGTGTTGAACCGGATTATTGGTAATTGTGTTATTCAAGGTTGTTCGAGCGATCGACATCTCATTTAGGACGTTGTTTGTGGAAAGACATTCTTCATCGGCGTTGTGTAAGTTAATTCTTACTCGGTTAAAAGGATATTCATTCCTTTCGTTGTTGTTCATTCATAATTATAGTTCATTCATAATGTATTAACCGTATTGAGACTTGTAATTGTCAATTAATCACTTGATACAAGGAAGCAGCGGTTCCAATCATTTCATTGAGCTATCATTCATTTCACTGCCATTTCATCTCGGTGAGTCATTATTGATTTCGATATCACTTTTGTTATCTCGTGGCATTCCGGATCATACTGGTGTGCCGATTGGTATGTGTAGGATTTTCATGTCGGGCACATATTAAGTCGTGTGTTGGTTGTTGGCCTCACATTGGACTGTGCACACGAGAAGATCACTTCGTGAGACTGATTAGGTACAAGACCATACGTGTATTCGATCGATACTCGATGGTGGCTTGTGCACGGACATATTTCCATCCCGGGCGTAGTGTGGCGCCACCCTTTGAGCCGTACCGTTAGTTGATTCATACAACATGTTTGATTGCGTATTTTTTCAACAGGATTGGGTTATAATATAACCGATTCACTTTTGATCGCATGTGTTTGACGGTTTGAGATTTTTGATCGAACTTGTGGTTTATACAGCATATATGATTATGTTTATTCAACTCTTGAGGATTGTTGTTCTGTGTAACTGACCCCGTTGGGGGATCTTGTTTTTCAGGTCATGGCAAGGCTAAGGCACGGGAAGAGAACGTTGACGGCGAGGAGTCCCAGTGATACTAGTAGGGGGCCCCAGTCCTTTTCATTCACTCGTGTTTTCTTTATTTTATTTCCGCTGCAGACTTCCATTTGAATACTTATTTTATTCAGTGTCGTATGTTTTATCTCCATATAAAATATACATGTATTCTGTATTCTCTTGGGTGTGTTGTATGAAACTCCTCATCGGAGTAATTAATGATGTAATGTGGTTCGGTACTACATTTACCCTGTGTATTTCATTCATTTTCACTCGCCTGGTGGGTTCCAGTCGGGGGTCCACCGCACTGTAATATCCGCCTAGTTTGGGGTATTACAGAGTTGGTATCGGAGCGTGGTTTTCAATACTACCTTCCGAGTCATGTCTCATTTGAAATCATCGTTCATCAGACTAGTATCAATGGACTTTCGTGTCACGTGTGACCCGTGCAAGAGCCGAGCCCTTCAGACCAAAGAACAATAAGATTTCCTCAATTATCATTTTCATTTGTAATCAAGTCGATCATGTTAATTCATTAATCACTCAATTCATTTCATTGTTCAGTTGTTGATCTTGAGGATCATATCATTGATCTTGTTAACTTGTTCAAGATAATCATTTCAAGAATTTCATTGGATAATCACGTCACTTCAGTTGATCATTCATGTAATCATTGTGTTTGAGCGCGTATGCTCATTTCCATCATTTCATAACGTAATCATAATGTGATATTCATGCGAGATATATAATCATTTCGTGACTTTCCCACTTCAGTATGGAAAGAGCTGGCAGAGGACTCGGGGGAAGAGGCCGCGGTGCGGGCCGAAACTCGAGAGCTCGTGTGAATACACGTGCGAATGCTAGGAATAATGCTAATTCATCGAGCAGTGATGCTGCCACTCATTCACCTCAGCGTAATCATTCACTATCAGGGAGTCGTACCCGGGACAAAGCTCAGTCAGAAGGTGTTCGGGTTGATCCACTCGCTTTTATGCAGGGCATGATGGCCCAAATGACTCAGATGACACAACTGATGGAAACGATGCATAACTCAGCTACTCAGAATCAACAGACTCCTCCGCCGCCACCTCAGAGGCAAGAGAGGGGTGTGAGTAGTATCATTGGAGACATCTCTCGCCAAAGACTACCTATTTTTGAGGGTTTGTCTGAACCGGCGGATATCATCCACTGGCTTGAACATTTCGAGAAACTGTTTGCTATGGTGGACTGTCCTGAGGGACACAAAGTTTCAGTCGCGGCTTACTATCTGGGTAAGAGCGCTCATTCATGGTGGTTATTGTTGAAGCCCACCGATGGATTTTGTACTTGGGAATAATTCAAGACTCTCATGATGGAGAGGTATTATCCGGCCCCACTCAGAGAGGCCAAGTTATCAGAATTACTCACTCCCGACCCATCAGCGGACGACGATGTTCTCACCATCGCCGAGAAATTTCAGGAGCTACTTCCTTTCACCTCGTCCATTATTCATTCTGAGGCGGACAAGATCAAATATTTCAGCAAGAGGTTGAAACCTCATATGCGACTACAGTTGCTTAATCATCATTGCACCACCCTGGCCGAATTCATCGAGAAAGATCTTACTTATGAGCTTACTGCTAAGGAGATTGCGAAACAGCAACCTTCATCTGCTGGCAATAAGTCAAAGAATCGTAATCAGTCTGACGGCAGTCAGGCCACTTTCAAGAAACCTCGTGCGGGCTCTACTTTTTCTGAACGACCTCCTATGGTGCCTAAACCCGCGGAATCTCAGTCCCGAGCTGCCAGTTCGGCCATCACCTGTTTCAACTGTGAAGAATAGGGTCATTTCAATACCAAGTGTTCGAGGCAGACTGTCACATGCCATAACTGTGGAATTGCATGGCATAGGGCCCATTTTTGCCGAAGGGACTCCAAACCCACTCCGGCGACATCTCAGGACCCAAACCAGTCAGCAGTTCCGAATCAGGCCACTCAGTCCGCGTCGTTTAAGACGACAGGAGCTAACAAAGGCGGAGCTAAGAGCTATCAGATGGGAGCATCTAGTTCGGGGGCCGGCAAGCCCTGAATTTACGAGATGAAGAAGACCGACGATCCAGAGGCCTGGATGATCTCAGGTACACTCGATATTCTATCTCAACCTGTGTGTACCCTTTTTGATACTGCTGCATCGCATTTTTTTATTTCCAAATCATGTTTGAGTAGACTACGTCTGGGTAGTGCTACTAGTTGTGAGCCTTATATCATCGGTCTACCTGATGGTAGAAGAATTATCGGGAATCGTGAGATTAAGGATTGTCCGATTCAGCTTCATAGCCGTGATTGGTTAGCAGACCTAATCGTGGTAGATTTGCCGAGAGACGACGTCATTCTGGGTATTGATTGGATGGATCGTCACGATGCCGTCATTAGCATCTGTAAGTGTTTGGTCACTATCATTTCAGACGATGGGGTCGAATGTGTTTTTCAGGGAGGTAATCCCAACTGTTCCGGGGGAGTCATCAACTTGTTGAAAGCAGTGAAATTACTCAATCAGGGGTGTGTCGGTTATTAGTGCTATATGACTAAGACCGAGAAATCATCAATAATATTGGCGGATATTCCAGTAGTGAGAGAATATGCTGACGTATTTCCAGACGAGTTACCTGGTTTGCCTCCACAGAGAGATGTGGAATTCACGATTGAGTTGGAGCTTGGTACATCTCCAATATCGAAGGCACCGTATCGGATGGCCCCGACCGAAATACTGGAACTAAAGAATCAATTGGAGGATTTCACCGAGAAGCGGACAAGTGCGTCTCTGTGGGGAGCACCGATATTATTTGTCAAGAAGAAGGACAGTTCTTTCCGTTTGTGTATTGATTACCGAGAGCTGAACAGGGTGACGATGAAGAATAAATATCCCCCACCCCGTATTGATGATCTTTTGGATCAACTTGAGGGAGCTTCAGTATTTTCCAAGATCGATTTAAGATCTGGGTATCATCAGTTGCGAATCCGAGAGTCAGATATTGCTAGGACGACGTTCTGAACACGCTATGGTCATTATGAGTTATGGTAATGCCGTTTGGGTTAACTAATACACTTGCGGTATTCATGGAGTTAATGAATCAGGTTTTCATCGACTATTTAGATCGGTTCGTGGTTGTCTTCATTGATGACATTTTAATTTATTCTCGTAACCGGGAGGAGCATGAGTTTCACCTGTAACACCCCCAAATCCTATTGGGTTATTACAGTGCCGTGGACCCCACGCCAGGAGATCCACCAGGCGAACATGACTAAAAATACATTAATTAACACAACAAGGGAAAATCATAGTCCCTACCATGATATCCGACACAATATTCCGATAAGGAATTTTAACGACAAAAGTAGCCTACATGGCCAAAAATGAAATACAACAACATCCACGAACATCTCTGGTGTAATACAACACGACAACAACTGACAAGACTGGAGTACACTCCAACCGACTGACCGACAATGAACAACTCGTACTAGTATCGCTTGAATGCCTCGTCGCCATCATCATGCCCCTGTGTCTCAACTCTCTCCTCGCAAGCACCTAAAACATGAAAAACATGTTCCGCCCCCACGGGGTCACTCATCCAGATAATGAACATCAAAAACATCTATAACAAGATATGCATCCAAGCGAGAATGAAATGGTACAATGATGATAATAATACGAAATGCTCACAAACCAAGGTAAGAACCGAGCATTCGTGAAATACTATGCCCACGGCATACTATTAATACATTCGACGAGGTTAGAACATAAGTGCCCGACGGCGAATCAAAATCACGAGAATACCACAATGAATGACAAGACATGAACCAAACCAGATGAATTAATTATGAATCACAATGCCCGAAGGCTCCAATGAAATTACCAGGACAATAATAAAGGCACGAAAGTCATTCAAATGAAATTAACAAATATCACAAACACTAAGTCAAAAGCGACCAGAAGTCAGTAATAATGAGGGCGAAGCCACGCGAAGCCGTATCACAATGAGGGCGAAGCCACGGCATCGGTAGTATCACAATTAGGGCGAAGCCACGGCATCGGCCGTATCACAATTAGGGCGAAGCCACGGCATCCACCGTATCACAATTAGGGCGAAGCCACGGCATCCACCGTATCACAATTAGGGCGAAGCCACGACATCCACCGTATCACAATTAATGATAGTGTGCCGCCTTGAGTCGGCCAACACGATGATAGTAACACACGGATAGACACCGTCCTTGACAGTCCCAAATTAACACCTCGATTGCCTTAGAACGGCCCGACAACAATGATGCATAAATGATTGAACACTTGATTTGCGAGAACGGCAATCGATAACAATGATACGATGAATGAGTGAATACCTCGATTGCCTTAGAAAGGTCAATCGATAACAATGATTTAATGAATGATTGAACATTTCGATTTACGAGAACGGCAATTCGATAACAATGATATGAAGGATGCCTCGGCACCTTTAATCGATTCTGAAGCGGACGAAGATGAGAAATGAATAAGCCAATGTCTTAAATCGGCACATGCTTTAATGACAATCCGAACAGAATAACAATGATCTCAACGATATCTAAAATTGACATCTATATTAACAACAATCGATACATCGATACCGCGAACCGGCTATCGACAATGACATTAATAATGAGTATCACAATGCCTTGAATCGGCCGTTAACGAACAACAATAACATTTGGCAAAATTGCGAAAGGTATCGTATCGAACGATCTCTTGATATCAATGAATTCATGAAGAGACTAAGTCTCGGAATGATACAACACATTCATACACATACATGATGACATTAGCTCATTGACGATAAGTATAAAACTTGCCTCAAACCGAAGGCGAGAAGGTACTTCCACGATCAACGTCCTTAATGAAATTACCGGCCGCTTGAACAACCTTGAACAACATAAATACCAACAATTCTCTTAATACACGAATCAAGCATGATCACAGCTAACTCAAAAGTCGATACAACAATACCCGAAACTCATTGGGGCATTAAAACAAACGCGTTGTAAACAATCTCCAATTGTTTACAACCAAAACTCAATTACATCCGAAACCAACTTCCAATGAATGATTCAAACCCACAAAACCCCATGAATACTATCAATAATCCAAAATGAATATCCAAAAACGTGATTATAACGACAATTAATCGAAAACCCCCAATTTCAACTCGATATTCAAAGTGTTCTTGAATAATCCCTCAATAATCCAATGAATCCTTATATAAACTCATAATCATATACATGTCCCTTCATATAACATGATTATAACGTCCAAAACATCATATCTCAACATAGAATCGACATCCAAGGTGTTGAAGAATATTACCTTTGAAGATTTAAGTACTTTAATCCGAAGAACACGCGTTAAATTGATTATCCGGGCTTCACGATCGAAAGGAGATGAAGAAAATCAAACACCCAAATGATTTGTGAAGGAAAAACCTTCCCTCAAGCTTACTCTCTCGGTTGAAGGTGAAGAAAAGGGGAAAAAATGGTGAAATCTTGAAAAAACGAATTTAAGGGAGTTACGCTGCCGGACACGGCCGTGCCCGATCGGCACGCGGCCGTGTCGCATACCGGCCGATAGTTGGCCGAGGGGACTCGACCGTGTCTGCATGACACGGTCGCGCGCGCGCGAGGGCCTCCCGGCTGACCCGTCCGACGGCGACTTCGGCAAGACTCGGCCGTGCAGGCGACACGGTCGGGCGTGTCAGCGATCGCTCCAGCTTATCCGGAAGGGTTCGACTCGGCCGTGCCCAGGACACGGTCGGGTCTGAGGCGAACACTTTGGCACTTTCCGGACGAGTACGGCACGGCGTGTCGGACGACACGGCCGAGTTCGTTCGGCGTGATCGCCAAAATCGAAAAATAAGCGGTTGAGCTAAAGCGACCATAACTCTCTCGTCCAGGACTCGATTGACTCACCGTTCGAACCATTGGAAAGCTAACTCGATGCTCTATAATATTGCAAAGATTTAGAATTTTTGGAGTTACCAAAAATTAATGGTGATCTAACAAAGTCGAACTCATATGAGGAAAGTTGAAACAATGAACAAATAACGATACACAACTCGAAGTTTTTCCGAACGGTGAACACGGTGAATGAATATGATTGATGAATGATTGTAAATGAGTGAAAATCCACTGAGTGACAATCACCGAATGAAATTACTGAATGATAATGACTGAATTACAACCGGGTATTACAAACACCCCCCCTTAAAAGAGTTTCGTCCCCGAAACTAAGGGTCAAACAACTCGGGATAATTCTCCCGCATACTATCCTCGGTTTCCCAAGTAGCCTCTTCGACTCCGTGTCTAGACCACTGAATCTTGACCAAAGGAATCGACTTATTCCTCAACTGTTTGATTCGCCGCTCCAACACTCGTACAGGACGCTCCTCGTACGAATGATCATCCGCGATCTCGATTTCGTCGAACTGAAGTATGTGACTCGGGTCGGCAACATACTTCCGCAACTGAGAGACGTGAAAAACATTATGAATTCGGCTCAATGCTGGAGGCAAAGCCAATCGATAAGCTAACTCGCCTACTCGATCCAAAATTTCAAACGGTCCAATGAATCTCGGACTCAACTTCCCCCGTCTTCCGAAACGGAAAATACCTCGACTTGGTACCTCAACGATTAGAGGTATATCCGACGATGAACTCACCGCTAACTATGATCTCAGAAGGTCACGAGAATGAAAGTGACTAAAATGAATGATGAATGATAATTGACTATAAATCCGACCAGGATTAAGAATGGCTCACCAAGGTGAATTAATAACGTCATGAGTGATAGTTCAAGTGAAATTATTGGAACCGTTGTTCCTCGTGAATTAAATGATTAATTTCATGATGACAAGTCTCAACATGATTGATATATGATGAATGACTTAAGTGAATGAATGAACGACAATGAAATGAATGATTATACTATTAACACACAAGAATTAACTTGTTCAAACCGGTGATGAATGTCCTTACCTCTGGCCCTCGAGGCCTGATAGGGTCCCTTGGATGATGCACGGGCTGGAGTAACGAAGTCTCTCGAGGCCCTCGAGCTCTCTTGAGATTTACTGGCGCTAGAACCCTGCGGTATTTACGCCGGTGTCCGTGCCTCCCACCTGAGAAAACAAACAATAGCCGGCACCGTGCACCGGTACTAACGTGACTCTTGAATCACAATTAAAGCAAACAACGGTCGAACTCGTTGCACGAGAGGAAGATCTGTCCCGGCCACGAAGACGACTAGAAAACGACCCCTTGGACGACGGGCCCGATGTCCCTCCGAACGAGCCGGCATTCTAGTCCTCTCACTGAAGAAGCGAAGGATGCTTCGAGTAAGCTCCTTGATCAAAAGCTCTGCTCCAAGAGCCTTCCGATGAACTCACTAAGTGAATTACAATTGTGGTTGAACAACCGCATCCTCAAGCTGATTTAGCCTCTTGCGAAAATACTTAATTTTATCCGCCTCGGTACGGATAATTGTGAAGCAAATAGGCGATCCACGAAACTTCTCGGCGATGACAATAACACCCTCGTCCCCATCGGGTTCGGGGTTCAAAACCTCGACAACTTAGCTTCACGAAGTGGGCCGGATAATACCTCTCTAACATGAGAGTCTTGAACTCGCTCCAAATACAATCACGATCGATGGGTTTCACAGAAAGCCACCACGAATAAGCGCCCTTACTCAAGTAATAAGCCGCTACTGCCACTTTACTCTCCTCCGGACACTGAACCATGTCGAAGAGTTTATCAAAATTCTCGAGCCAATGAACAATATCAGCTGGTTCTGACGAACCCTCAAAAGTAGGCGGCATCTGACGAGAGATATCGCCAACAATCTGATTCACTCCTCCAGTCTGTCCATGAAATGGCACCTGGTATCCCTGTTGCGGTGGACCACAACCCATTGAGGTCTGCATGGTCTCCACTATCCGCGTCATCTGAGTCATCTGGGCCATCATGCCCTACATAAATATGAATGGATCAACCCGAACACCTTCCGAGTGAGATGCCTCTCGGGTACGACTCCTTGACAGTAAATGATTATCTGCTGATGAATGAGTAGCCTCGCTATTTGATGAATTAATGATATCCCTCGCGTTCGTGTGGGCATGCACACGAGATCCCGGGTTCCGGCCCGCACCGCGGCCTCTTCCCCTGCGTCCTCTGACAGCTCTATCCATACTGAAGTAGGAAAGTCACATGATGATTATAGATTCCGCATGAATATCGCATTATGATTACGTTACAGAGTGACAGTAATGAGCATACACGCCCTCGCACAATGAATGCATTAATGATTTAATGAAATGATCGTCGACATTACGTCAGAGTATGATAAGACCGTATGAAACATTAAATGAGGTAACATGATTGCCTGATGAAATTCCTGAAATGATTACCTTGAACAAGTTAACAAGGTTGAAAATTCGATCCTCAAGATCAACAATCGAACCGTGAGATGGGAATTTGAATGATTAATGAATTAATGAACAATGAGATCGATCAATGAGGAATGAATTAACCGAGCAATGAGATTGGTGAGTGACGAGTGAATTAGCTAAACGATGAGATTAATTGAGTGATGAATGAATTAGCTGAACGATGAGGTTAATTGAGTGATGAACGAAGCAACCGAGTAATTGATATTGATGAATGATGAATGAATTATCCGAGTGATGAATCGAGTGAGTAATGATATTGGTGAGTGATGAATGAATTATCCGAGTGATGAATTAACCGAGTAATGACATTGGTGAGTGATGAATGAATTATCGAGTGATGAATTAACCGAGTAATGACATTGGTCGAGTGATGAATGAATTAACATGATCGACAAGATCGGCATGACGATTGAGGATTATTAACCGATGAAAGAGTTGATCCATAATGCTTACACAAGACAAACTTGTCCCAAAATAAATAGACATGAATCAAGCAAAACACTAATATCACATATAGTTTTCAAGAAAGCATGAACAATTAATGACATGATGAATGTATGAACATAAAGAGAATCGAGTCCTTACGGGTCATACGAAGCTTCGAGGTCTCGCGATACTAGTCTTCACCGGACGACTCGATGAATGAATGACTCGAGCAGTCGCTCTAATGTTACGTCTCTCAAATCCTGAGTGACTCGATTGTCATAAACTGAGACTTCCACAACTACCGCGTCGGTAGGAACAGATAACTCTCATCTCTGGGTATTTCACAACCCAAAGCTCGATACCATTTCGTAACACCCCAAATCCTATCAGGTTATTACGGTGCCGTGGACCCCACGCGGAGATCCACTGTGCGAACATGACTAAAAATACATTAATTAACACAACAAGGGAAAATCATAGTCCCTACCATGATATCCGACACAATATTCCGATAAGGAATTTTAACGACAAAAGTAGCCTACATGGCCAAAAATGAAATACAACAACATCCACGAACATCTGTCTGTAATACAACACGACAACAATCGACAAGATCGGAGTACACTCCAACCGATCGACCGACAATGAACAACTCGTACTAGTATCGCTTGAATGCCTCGTCGCCATCATCATGCCCCGTGTCTCAACTCTCTCCTCGCAAGCACCTAAAACAAGAAAAACATGTTCCGCCCCACGGTCGATCATCCAGATAATGAACATCAAATACATGTATAACATGATATGCATCCAAAGCGTAATGAAATGGTACAATGATGATAATAATACGAAATGCTCACAAACCAAGGTAAGAACCGAGCATTCGTGAAATACTATGCCCACGGCATACTATTAATACCTGTTCGACAGGTTAGAACATAAGTGCCCGACGGCGAATCAAAATCACAGAATACCACAATGAATGACAAGACATGAACCAAACCAGATGAATTAATTATGAATCACAATGCCCGAAGGCTCCAATGAAATTACCAGGACAATAATAAAGGCACGAAAGTCATTCAATGGAAATTAACAAATATCACAAACACTGAAGTCAAAACAAATTAAGTCAGAATAATGAGGGCCACGGCACGAAGCCGTATCACAATGAGGGCCGAAGCCACGGCATCCAGCCGTATCACAATTAGGGCCGAAGCCACGGCATCCAGCCGTATCACAATTAAGGCCGAAGCCACGGCATCCAACCGTATCACAATTAGGGCCGAAGCCACGGCATCCAGCCGTATCACAATTAGGGCCGAAGCCACGGCATCCAGCCGTATCACAATTAATGATAGTGTGCTGCCTTGAGTCGGCCAACACGATGATAGTAACACACGGATAGACACCGTCCTTGACAGTCCCAAATTAACACCTCGATTGCCTTAGAACGGCCAACCGACAACAATGATGCATAAATGATTGAACACTTCGATTTGCCTGAGAACGGCCAATCGATAACAATGATACGATGAATGAGTGAATACCTCGATTGCCTTAGAAAGGTCAATCGATAACAATGATTTAATGAATGATTGAACATTTCGATTTACCTGAGAACGGCAATTCGATAACAATGATATGAAGGATGCCTCGGCACCTTTAATCGGTTACTGATTTACGAAGATGAGAAATGAATAAGCCAATGTCTTAAATCGGCTGCATGCTTTTAATGACAATCCGAACAGAATAACAATGATCTCAACGATATCTTAAATTGACATCTATATTAACAACAATCGATACATCGATACCGCGAACCGGCTATCGACAATGACATTAATAATGAGTATCACAATGCCTTGAATCGGCCGTTAACGAACAACAATAACATTTGGCAAAATTGCCGAAAGGTATCGTATCGAACGATCTCTTGATATCAATGAATTCATGAAGAGACTAAGTCTCGGAATGATACAACACATTCATACACATACATGATGACATTAGCTCATTGACCAAGACAAGTATAAAACTTGCCTCAAACCGAAGGCGAGAAGGTACTTCCACGATCAACGTCCTTAATGAAATTACCGGCCGCTTGAACAACCTTGAACAACATAAATACCAACAATTCTCTTAATACACGAATCAAGCATGATCACAACTAACTCAAAAGTCGATACAACAATACCCGAAACTCATTGGGGCATTAAAACAAACGCGTTGTAAACAATCTCCAATTGTTTACAACCAAAACTCAATTACATCCGAAACCAACTTCCAATGAATGATTCAAACCCACAAAATCCCATGAATACTATCAATAATCCAAAATGAATATCCGAAAACGTGATTATAACGACAATTAATCGAAAACCCCCAATTTCAACTCGATATTCAAAGTGTTCTTGAATAATCCCTCAATAATCCAATGAATCCTTATATAAACTCATAATCATATACATGTCCCTTCATATAACATGATTATAACGTCCAAAACATCATATCTCAACATAGAATCGACATCCAAGGTGTTGAAGAATATTACCTTTGAAGATCCAAGTACTTTAATCAGAAGAACACGCGTTAAATTGATTATCAAGGGCTTCACGATCGAAAGGAGATGAAGAAAATCAAACACCCAAATGATTTGTGAAGGAAAAACCTTCCCTCAAGCTTACTCTCGGTTGAAGGTGAAGAAAAGGGGAAAAAATGGTGAAATCTCAAAAAAATGAATTTAAGGAGTTGATCGCTGTAGGACACGGCGTGCCCGATCGGCACGGTCGTGTCGCATGGTGGCCGAGTTGGCCGACAGGACTCGGCCGTGTCCCGCATGACACGGTCGCGCGCGAGGGCCTCCCGACGATGACCCGTCCGACAATGACTTCGGCAAGACTCGGCCGTGCGCTGACGACACGGTCGGGCGTGTCAGCGATCGCTCGGCTTATCCGGAAGGGTTCGACTCGGCCGTGCTGCACGACACGGTCGGGTCTGAGGCGTACACTTCCGGCACTTTCCGGACGAGTACGGCACGGGCCGTGTCGGACGACACGGCCGAGTTCGTTCAGCGTGATCGCCAAAATCGAAAAATGAGCAGTTGAGCTAAAACGACCATAACTCTCTCGTCCGGACTCCGATTGACTCACCGTTGAACCATTGGAAAGCTAACTCGATGCTCTATAATATTGCAAAGATTTAGAATTTTTGGAGTTACCAAAAATTAATGGTGATCTAACAAAGTCGAACTCATATGAGGAAAGTTGAAACAATGAACAATAACGATACACAACTCGAAGTTTTTCCGAACGGTGAACACGGTGAATGAATATGATTGATGAATGATTGTAAATGAGTGAAAATCCACTGAGTGACAATCACCGAATGAAATTACTGAATGATAATGACTGAATTACAACCGGGTATTACATCACCTTCATCAGGTGCTCGACGTGTTGAGACGAGAGCAACTTTTTGGGAAGTTTTCCAAAATTCTGGATGTCCGAAGTGACGTTTCTCGGACATGTAATTTCATCAAACGGAGTTCGTGTTGATCCTCAGAATACGGAGGCTATCCGAGATTGGTAACCTCCGAAGAATGTTAAGGAAATCCGAAGTTTCCTCAGATTAGCTGGTTATTATCGGCGATTTGTGGAAGGATTTTCTAAAATCGCTCAACCCATGACGAACCTTTTAAGGAAAGATAAGCAATACATGTGGTCCGACGCGTGTCAACAGAGTTTTGAGGAACTCAAGAGCCGGTTAATTTCAGCACCTGTCCTTTCTTTACTGCAAGGAACGGAAGAATTTGTGGTCTATAGTGATGCGTCCGGACAGGGTCTCGGATGTGTACTAATGCAGAACGAGAAAGTTATTGCTTATGCTTCACGGCAATTGAGACCTTACGAGGTAAATTATCCGACCCACGACCTGGAGCTAGCAGCTGTGGTTTTCGCATTGAAGATTTGGCGCCATTATCTTTATGGCGTTACCTGTCAGATATTCACCGATCATAAGAGTTTAAAATATATATTTACTCAGAAGGAGTTAAATATGTGACAGAGACGGTGGTTAGAACTAATCAAAGATTATGATATTGAGATACTTTACCACCCGGGCAAGGCGAACGTTGTCGCCGACGCCTTGAGTCGTAAGTCCGTTCAGGAGAAGATGCTTGCTCGATTAACAGTTCAGAAGGAACTTCAGCAAGAATTACTTAAGCATAAGATCGAGGTTTGGTTACAGCGTGTTCAGGGACAGCTTTGTATGCTGGAGATTTCATCGCCACTTGAAGAGGCGATCAGAGTGAATCAGGGTTCGGACCCATTTTTGTTGCGTATCTGTGAGGATGTGGCTCAGGGGAAAGCCCCTGGCTTTGTGGTCCACAAGGATGGACTCTTGAGATTTAAGAATCAGTTATTTGTACCGGCGAATGACGAGTTGAAAAACTTGATTTTGAGAGAAGCCCATGCTACCCCTTATTCTATTCATCCGGGGTCCAACAAGATGTACAAAGACTTGAAACAAAATTACTGGTGGAGTAATATGAAGCGTGAAGTCGCCGAGTTTGTTTCGAGACATCTCACCTATTAACAAGTCAAGATAAAACATCAGCGATCGGCGGGTATGATGAAACCGCTCCCTATTCCGGAGTGGAAGTGGAAGGATATTTCAATGGACTTCATCACGAGTTTGCCGATGAGTCGTCGCGGCATGAATACAATATGGGTAATTGTGGATCGTCTAACTAAGTCAGCTCATTTTCTCGAGATTAAGGATAGTTGGGGTCCCGAGAGACTTGCCCAGTTGTTCATCAAAGAAATAGTAAGATTGCACGGTACTCCTAAGAGTATTGTTTCTGATCATGACGGGCGATTCGTGTCTCATTTTTGGAAATCAGTTCATCGTGCCATGGGAACTCAGCTTAATTTCAGCACAGCTTTTCATCCTCAGTCCGACGGACAATCAGAGAGGACTATTCAGACATTGGAGGACATGTTGAGAGCATGCGTCCTCGATTGGAAAGATGATTGGGAAGCCCAACTACCATTGATCGAGTTCACGTATAATAATAGTTGGCATACTTCGATTAAGATGGCACCTTACGAGTCCTTGTATGGTCGTCGTTGTCGATCTTCTTTATGTTGGGATGACTTATCAGAATCAATCGGCACCGAGCCCGATATGTTTATAGCCGCCCGTGAGAAGGTATCTTTGATCAAGAGTCGTTTGTCGACCGCTCAGAGTCGACAGGAATCTTATGCAGACAATCGTCGCCGACCATTATAGTTCGAGACAGGTGACCATGTGTTGGTCAAGGTATCTCTGAGTCGAGGTATTTTCTATTTCGGGAAGCGGGGAAAGTTGAGTCCGAGATTCATTGGACCGTTTAAGATTTTGGATCGAGTAGGCGAGCTAGCTTATCGATTGGCCTTACCTCCGGCATTGAGCCGATTTCATAATGTATTTTACGTCTCTCAGCTATGGAAGTATGTTGCCGACCCGAGTCACATACTTCAGTTTGACGAAATTGAGATCACAGATGATCATTCGTATGAGGAGCGTCCCATACGGGTCTTAGTGCGGCGAATCAAACAGTTGAAGAATAAGGCGATTCTTTTGGTTAAAATCCAATGGTCTAGACACGGAGTCGAATAGGCTACTTGGGAAACCGAGGATAGTATGCGGGAGAGTTATCCCGAGTTGTTTGACCCTTAGTTTCCAGGACGAAACTCTTTTTAAGGGGGGGGTATGTAATACCCTGTTGTAATTCAGTCATTATCATTCAGTAATTTCATTCAGTAATTGTCACTATGTAATTTTTCACTTGTTAATAATCATTCATCATCGACATTCATTCATCCGTGTTCACCGTTCGGAATAACTTCGAGTCGTGTATCGATATTGTTCATTGTTTCAACCTTGCTTGGGAAACGAGACAAGAGTATTATCTTGATTGTTGTAATTGATTCATTAGTCGACGTTGACGTTGGAGTTCATGTCATTTCAAATCTCCTCATTGTTCAAATTGTGTTTTTATTGGGCGAACCCTTGTAATCATTGCTTGGAACCACCGTTTTGGGGTTTCCGCACTTCCATTTTGTGTTATTGTTTTCCAAATATTGATTCCTATTGCTTTTATTCTTTTCCCGGGTCATTTTTCATCATTTTAAGATCCAAGGGGTGTGGGTCGCGGCACAAGGGAGTGTGCGCCGCGGCACACACATGTTTGCAGTTTTGGTCGACCATCCTGTACCGGGGGCCGCGGCTCCTGCCGGCAGGGCCGCGGCATGCTGCCGAGTCACTGCCACGGCACACTCGGACGGGCCGCGGCACACTGTCGAGCACTGGGGGCAGATTTTGTCCCTGTGCCACGGCACACTCGGCCGGGCCGTGGCACACAGTGCATGCTGCACTATAATTTCATTTTTTGAGAAGAAAAACTCATTTCTTCATCCTACTTCCGAGAGAGAGGGTTTGTGGGAGAAATTTTCATCATCAATCACTTGAATATTCGATTTTTGATCATTTTTATTCGGTTGTGAAGCTCGGATAGTCGATCTAACGCGTGTTCATCGAATCAAAGTGTTCGGATATTCAAAGGTAATATTATCAAACCTCTTGGATTTCGATTTGTGTTGAGATATGATGTTTTGGACATTATAATCATGTTGTATGAAGAGATATACATATGATTATGAGTATGTATGAATATTCATCGGATTATTGAAAGGTTATTCAAGAACAATTTGAATATTAGGTTGGATTTGGGGGTCTTCGATTAATTGTTGTTGAAATCATGATTTTGGATATTCGTATTGGATTATTGATCGTATTGAAGATGTTTTGTTGGTTTGAAACACTTCTTGGGGATTTGATATTGGTGTTATTGAGGTTTGGTTGTAAACAATCGAAGATTGGACACAACGTGTTCGATATAATGCCCCAATGAACTTGGTTTAGTCGTATCGACGTTTTGAGTTAGTTATACTCGTGTTTGATTCGTGTGTTGAACTGGATTATTGGTAATTGTGTTATTCAAGGTTGTTCGAGCGATCAACATCTCATTTAGGACGTTGTTTGTGGAAGGACATTCTTCATCGGCGTTGTGTAAGTTAATTCTTACTCGGTTAAAAGGATATTCATTCCTTTCGTTGTTGTTCATTCATAATTATAGTTCATTCATAATGTATTAACCGTATTGAGACTTGTAATTGTCAATTAATCACTTCAGTCACAAGGAACGACGATTCCAATCATTTCATTGAGCTATCATTCATTTCACTGTCATTTCATCTCGGTGAGTCATTATTGATTTCGATGTCACTTTTGTTATCTCGTGGCATTCCGGGTCATACTGGCGTGCCGGTTGGTATGTGTAGGATTTTCATATCGGGCACATATTAACTCATGTGTTGGTTGTTGGCCTCACATTGGACTGTGCACACGAGAAGATCACTTCGTGAGACTGATTAGGTACAAGACCACACGTGTATTCGATTGATACTCGATGGTGGCTTGTGCACGGATATATTTCTATCCCGGGCGTAGTTTGGCGCCACCCTTTGAGCCGTACCGTTAGTTGATTCATACAACATGTTTGATTGCGTATGTTTTCAACAGGATTGGGTTATAATCTAACCGATTCACTTTTGATCGCATGTGTTCGACGGTTTGAGATTTTTGATCGAACTTGTGGTTTATACAGCATATATGATTGTGTTTATTCAACTATTGAGGATTGTTGTTACGTATCGATTTCGTTGGGGATTTTGTTTTTCAGGTCATGGCAAGGCTAAGGCACGGGAAGAAAACGTTGACGGCGAGGAGTCCCAGTGATACTAGTAGGAGGCCCCAGTCCTTTTCATTCACCCGTGTTTTCTTTATTTTATTTCCGCTGCAGACTTCCGTTTGAATACTCATTTTATTCAGTGTCGTATATTTTATCTCCATATAAAATATACATGTATTCTGTATTATCTTGGGTGTGTTGTATGAAACTCTTCATCGGAGTAATTAATGATGTAATGTGGTTCGGTACTACATTTATCCTGTGTATTTCATTCATTTTCACTCGCCTGGTGGGTCCCAGTCGGGGTCCACGGCACTGTAATATCCGCCTAGTTTGGGGTATTACATCACATATGTGTCAATAAAAAAATAATAAACTGTTATATATTTCTGGCGTCAGTTTTGCGAGACTAAAATTTTAACATATAATAACAAGATCCGATTATTTTACTCTTATTTTTCAGCCATATTAGCGTCACATATGTGACGTTAAAGTACTTCCGTTTTGAAAAAAAAAAAAAAATTAGCCAGAAAGAATTTTTGGCTAATTTCAGGTATATATATATACACATTAATTAGAAATATATTTTAAATATAATTTTGTTGATGTAATTAAAATATAAATGTCAAAACTACACTTTTAATTGTTATTAAAAATAAATTTTATTATACTAAAAAGACATTTATTTTAATTAAAAAATAAATATCATAATTTTTGTAAAAAGGAGATAAATCACATTCTCTTATGTTCAAACAATATTAATATTGAAAAAATATCATTCACTTATATTTAAATAAATAAAAATCCTACAAAACAAAGAAAATAACAAAAAAATATTAATAAGTTAGTATAAACGAGAAAAATATAAGCAAAATTATTAACAAAATTAAAAATAATTTAGAAGTTACCTTGAAGATTGAGAGACGAAAGTTGAAGAGCATGAGATGAAATGAGGATCGAAATGAATGAAAGTTTGTAGTGATGTTGTATTTATAATATATGGAACAATATCTTCACATGTGAAGCCAAAGTTTTTGAGTAAATTCAAAATTTCCACTCATTCACGCTAAAAATTTCAAACGTCCGCCAAAATTTTTAAAAATTTTCGTATTGACGTCACATATGTACCGACTTTAGGCATTGGCTTTTGCTCTTGGCTTTGGCTTCACATATGTGAAGCTAAAATTTATCAACGGCTATATTCGCGTGCGACATGTGTAATCATCCTGATCCTCTTCTTTGTGTGAAGCCAATATTTGAGTAAATATTTTATAGGCTAAATAGCTATTTTGGTCCTTTATCTTTGGCCAAAGTTTTATTTTCGTCCTTTATCTTTCAATTGTTTTGTTTTGCCCCCCTCGCGTTTCAGATATATTTCATTACGTCCATGCTGTTAGTTTTTTGACAGACACCACGCTGGCAGTTAATTACTGATGTGGCGTCTTACACGTCACTGTTGGCGTGTCAGTTTTTAATGACGTGGCATGCCACGTCAGCATTTATTTAATTGAAACTTTAAAAAAATAATCTTATGAATTATATAAATATATTATTATTTATATTATACATAAATATTATAATACTAAATTAAATTTAATAATTGCATTGTAGGTAGACATAACAACATATCTCTATAATCTTACAAATATGAAAGTCTTAATATTCGAATGCTCATTGAGTACCCGTAGACAACCTCAAATTTGAATAAAAAGGGACAAAAAATGGGTTACGGAGGTCATAAATTTCAAGACGACGTATAACGCATCATAAAAATCAATGGATTATTTCATCAAAACATCAAAGGTAATATCATAGCCAAATACCGGAACCATTGACATTGAGGGTAAACAAGAAAAACCCCGTCAGTATTTATTAGGCGAAAATACACACAACGCCATGTGTACATCGATACTTACTCGCATTAAAAAAAAAAAAACATAAATCACACACACACACACACACTTATTCACGCGACCGGTTTTTCTTCCACATCAAAACCACTTCGGATTCAAAAGTAGATCTACTACACAAATACAACCTTAATCTGGCAATGCTGAGGCCTCATGTTGCACTTGCGCGGGAGATCCATAGCCTTCTGATAAACCTGCTGCGATTCCCCTATCTTCTGCCCCTCCTTCTGCTGCATCTGCCTCACGGTGCACCTGATGGCCTCACACCGGCATTGCTCGTCGACATTCTTAAGCTGCTGGCAGCATTCTTGTAGAGACTGCTGTCTCTGACCTGGATTTCCAGTGCTCATCATCTCAAGAACATCTTCATCTTCTTCGGTGTAGGACCCGCTTTTCTGGGAGGAGAGGTACCTCTGGCAGGAGCGGAACTGACGGCCCTGGAGCTGACGCTGGCACTGCTGTTGCTGACCTGGATTACCCTCGTCCTCAAAAGTGGTGGTGCTGACGGTGGTGGTGTAGGTGGTTGCGGTGGCCATGGCTACAAGAGCCACCAGGAGAGCTGCTGCCAGCGTTATCTTTTTCGTCGCCATGTACGTATATGGATTTTTAGAGCGACTGTGGCTGTGATAGAGAGAGAGAGAGAGAGATTTAGATGAGTGCTGAAGTGGTTGTGGTGTGAGATTAGAGTAGGAGGTGGAGAGGGTATTTATTGTGGGTTTGCGGGTTTTGCATGGCTTTTACGTGTTGGTTTTGGGGGAATATAGCCGTATAGGTGGTGGACGGATTCTTGGCGTGGGGTTTTGAGGCTTTGCACTTTCGAGCTTCCACATCGGCCTTATACATGCAAATGTTGCCAAAATTTAGAGTAATATAACTATGTATGTTCATTATTTTAGTTGTAGGTTTATTCTTTCACGGGTTATTTAGGCCGTGTTTACTTCAGCAGTTTTTTAGAATTTTTTTTAAGAAAACAAAAAAAATAAAAATACATTTAAATTAAATATTTTTTAAAATGAAAATTAAAAAATTGAAAAATACGGTTTTCCAAATTATAATTGGACGTTAGAAAATTATAGAAAATAGTCCTCACTTGTTTTCTAGATTTAGAAAATTAGAAAACACGCTAGAGTTGTGCTACAAACAAGCTAGACACTCTGTGAATAATAGAACCTCAACAAATACATATATTTTAACATTTTTGTATATCTATGAGCCATACTTGTAGTTATGAATACGTTACATAATTAGTATTTTTAAATGATAAAAAAATCTAACAAACAAAATGAAACATGTGTATAATTTTTTGAGAAGATACTACAGAACTATTTTTTGAGAATCAAGAACAACAAAGAGAAAATGTTAATCAGTGGCGAACAACTATATCTACTGAACTGTGGAGAGATATATGAATATATTGATTAGCCAGATTCATTTTTCAGATGAAAAGGACCATCTTTTGAGAATATATATATATATATATACACATAGTATTGAGTAGATTTATAGAGGTATATTAAAATGTAATGTATAATAATTAGTTATATGTTAATGTAAAAAGTATGTATATAATTTATGAAATTAAAAAGGTAGAAAACTGATAAATTCTATTTGCATATTTGGAACATATTTTCCTAGTTTTCAACATTTTTCTTAGAAATTGAAAACTCAGAAAATTTTAGAAAATTTTGGAGAAGAAAAGTGAAAAAGTTTTCCACAAGTAAACAACCCTTTAAGGTTCCGTCCATGTAGAAGCCTCTTGTAGTACATCCCTATTTCAATGAGGGACACGTGGTTGTCCATTTGTTTATCCTTTAATTTAATTGCTTCAATTTTAAAAGGGATCTCTTTTTTAGTACCAAATCATAAAACTAATAAGTTATATATCCTCATTCATAAAACTATAAGTTTTTTATACCAAAATGTGTTAAAAGACTTTATTACCCTTAAAGTCTACCACCAAAAGATAAAAACATAAAAAAATAGAAAATTAATAATAGCAAAGAACAATAATCTAAACGGTCCCACAACTCAATATTTCTCTCTGCAAAAAAACTCTCCGCTGTATCTCTCTGCAAAAAAATTCTTCCGTCGTGAAACCCTTTCGCCGGCCAGAAAATATCGAACTCCGACTACCACAGAGAATCTGAAGACGCCAGGAGTTCCTCACACGCTAGTGACACTCCATCTGAAGAGGAATTCGTCAATGAACCGCCAGTTGGTGTATTTCCATTCACACACGATCGTGCCACGACGGTTGTTCATCGTCTCACGATGGTGCTGAAGAAGATGACACCATCATGTGCACGATGGTCTTTCGTGGGCACGATGGTTTACACACGACGGTCGTCAATCGTGTGTGCCGTCGTGGGCAATAAGATCAAAGTCTTCTGCCTTGCACACGATGGCATGCAAACGATCGATGCTCGTCGTGTGATCCGTCGTGTTGCACAAGATGGTCTTCACACGACGGGTATCGATGGTGTGCAATGCAGAATTTTTTTTCGTTCTCTTAAGCATTCTATCATATTCTTATGATTTGTATATCTATATTGCAGACTGGTTGCGTATGGAAGAGACCTACATTGCGCTTTATTACACGCCAAGTGAGTCTTTACATACGGGAGGCGGTACTTAAAGATATCATTGAGACACTAAGAAGTATGGGCCGCAATTCTGCAGTTGGTGATCGAGCTATCGAGAGCTTGACCGAGGGGGTCCTGGGGAGTTTGATTAAAGTTAGGAGAAATGGGAGTTCAAATACTGCCCTACATCATTTGATTGCCCGTCAATTGGAGGGTGATCAAATTTCCCCGGATGAGTCGTGGTTCCAGGTTTCTGGGAGGACCATTCGTTTTACAGCCCGTGATTTTGCCATGATCACTGGACTGCATTTTAGAAACTCTACCTTCCATCCACAGGATGACCATCTCCTTCGGTCTGACGGTATTTTCTACAGAATACTCCATGACAAAAATATTAAGGTTAATTTTCTGCGGAACAGGTACAATGCTCGAGATATTGGTAGAGACATAAGAGATTATGTGAAGGTTGCCAATTTGCTTATATACACTACTACTTTATCCTATGCCGTGACGACATGATGATCGAGACATGGGCATGGGCATTAGTTGAGGATTTCTAGCAGTGGGATATGTTTCCTTGGGGTTCTTATGCCTTTGGGGTTTTATCTTACTACATAGGCAACGTTGCCATGAAGGAGGGACAAGAGCATAAGGACTATCACTTCTATGGTCCTATTTGGGCTTTACAGATATGGTCGTATTAGATGATTCCTTCATTGGGAGCATTGTGTGGTATTCGAGATAAATCTGTCCAAGTCCCCTGGTGTTTGATGTGGACTACGAGGAACATATTCTGTGATCTCACTCATTTCTTCGATGATAAGGTACATAAATTTGTAAATGTATTTTCTCCTGACTTCACTCATCTCTTCAACGTTATGTGATTGCCCATCTAATGGTATGATTTAATGACTACTTTTGCAGCACAAAGTACTTCCCTCTTTACCGCATCTGGAGGAGGATGAGGCTGAGTACTACTACCTGAGTTTTGAGAAAGGCTCGCCATATGACGTTATGCTCATTAAGCCTATAAGAATAGCTGTGAAGATTAAGGAGGATGAGCCTGCGCCGATCCCGAGAAAGAAAGTTATGGATAGGTTGAAGAAGGCTGCCGGGAAATTGATTACATATGAGTCGGCACATAAAGTGTCGAAGCGACGCCGGCAGAGCACCCCACCAGTATATGGTACAGAGACATCGGACCGGGAGAGGCAGCCAGAGAGGGTGTGTTGTGTCCACGGACTTCCTTGTCCGGACCACACCCAGGACGCGAGCAGGGATGAGTACTTCGATCGCCGTATGAAGGTGATCTTGTACGACGACTCTGAGACAGGATTTATTGCTCGAGTTTCTCAAAAGGTGCTTTTTGGGATCGTAGATTTCTTCGGACCTATGCATAGATGTTCTAGGAGCCCGTCGCACTACTCAACTGGGAGCCATGATAGGTTTCCCGATAGGACTTGTCATTCTGCATCTGTTAGCAGCGCCCAGCGGAGGATTCCTGACCCTCCACGTCACTCAGTCTCTGGTGCAGCCCACAATCACCATTCTCAGCGTCAGCCTAGTCATCATTCTCAGCGTCAGCCTACTCACCATTCTCAGCGTCAGCCTACTCACCATTCTGAGGTCCAGCACAGTCTCCATTCTGAGATCCAGCACAGTCATCATTCTCAGATTCAACATTCTTTTGAGCGGACTGAGCAAACCCTTGATTATGAGTAGGGCTGAGAATCGGGACATCCCGAGGTCCCGGTCCCGAGTCCCGAATGTCCCGGTCCCGAAAATCACCAATTTAGTGGTCCCGGTCCCGGTCCCGATCGGGACTTCGGGAGTCTCGATTCCCGAAATATGATAAATTTAAGTCCCGGTCTCGATCCCGAGGATAATTTTTCGAAATGTCCCAAATGTCCCGAAATGTCCCGAAATCAGAAAAGGAAAAAAAATTGATTGAAATTAGAAATTTCAATCGGGACTTCGGATAGTCCCGATCGGGATTTCGGGACTCCCGAGTCCCGAAATTACCAAAATTTAAGGTCCCGGTCCCGATTCCGGTCCCGTAAAATTCAGTACTCGGGGTCCCGTTTCCCGTCGGGACTCGGGACGGGACCGGGACTCGGGATTTCCCGATCTTAAATTCTCACCCCTAATTATGAGCATCAGTATCAGCCATTTGACGCAGTATGGGACGATGTTCGACTGGTTTCAGGATGAGCATCATTATAGTGCGATGTTTCAATGTGAAGGTGGTGGTCCTCAGCTGACCTCCATTTGGTCGAGCGGCCGATTTTGAGATCGAGCAGTCGGTTGTACAGCTCTCTGATCTTTATAGTTGTGAGAGGGATGCTGAGGGTGATGAAGATGGTGAGAATGCCGGGACGCAGCAGTTAGGTGAGCGTAGTCTTCCACCACGAGTGAGTCGACCATCTGTTGCTCTTCGGGAGCCTTTTGTGGTGGTGCCTCTAAGAGATAGCGAGGCTCTGAAGAAGTTGTACCTACACTTTAGGAGGGAGCAGCCACGTGATGCTATTGTCCGGTGTTTGGAGACTGGGCATGCTCTCACCCAGGCGTTATTTGACCATATAGAGTCTATCCGTGAAGACTTTGATGCCGAGGTGATAGATTGTTATGTGCTTGCAACTCAAGTGAGGCTTCGGAGGGGAGTCCATAGCGTTGGTGTCGGTAGAGTTGGCACTGTACTTACCGGCTCCCAATTTTACGTAAGTTCTATAACTTACTCGCTTGTATATCATTGATGTGATGTTGATTTTTTTTATTTTGTGGTTTGACTTTTTGTAGTTAGTTATGACCAACGAGTTTGCAAGACTCCATCCGGATGATCCACTTGGTATCAAGGTGACAGAGAAGCCGGTTTATAGGGATTAGAAAATTCCTAAATGCATCAAGGACTACATGACAGGTCTTGATACCCCACATGCGGTTCCATGGTCAAATTGCAGCGAGGTTAGTTTGAAATTTATATTTATAAATGATTCGCTATGTTTGATGTGATGATCTTATATGATTACATATTTTGTTTCAACAGATCATTGCCATTTGTTGCCTCGACCAGAGCCATTGGGTGACTATCAAGATTGACATCATAACATGGACCGTGGAGTTGTACGATTCCTTGTCACACCAACACCAAGATGGTCGATACCAATTCAACCAACTGCGACCTATTACTCGTCTGATGCCTCGTGTGCTAGCTCAATCCGGGTACTGACTGAACAACCAATCGAAGAAGTATGACACAGATATGAGTTTCAAAATTATGCCACGAGAGCTAAAGTTCATACAAAACGACAATCACAGTTGTGGCCCCTTCGCGTGCATGTACTTGGATCGACTCGTCTCTGCAAACCCAGCAACAAGGCACCAAATCAAGGAACTTAATGAGAAATATATTAAGAAATATCGATATGGTTTAGCTGCTAAAATCTTTATGTTGTCGTTAGATATGTAAAATAGTTTATGGTGTGTTGTGTTGTGGCAAGATTAATGTGTCATGCTGTTAAATATTTATGTTGTTGTTAGATAGTTTTGGCAAGATTAATGTGTTGTGTTGCTAAATCTTTATGTTGTCGTTGGACATTTTTGGCTCTGTGTTGCACACGATGGCTACACATGATCGTGGCCATCGTGGCTTACGATCGTGTGCAACCTGCCCATGGTCATGGGTTGCTGTTGTCGTGTGCTTACGATGGCTGCCATGACCATGTGCACACGACCGTATGTCCCATCGTGGGCACGGCCGTGTGCACCATCGTGGGCACGACCGTGTGCACCATCGTGTTCACCTGACTGTGTGTCCCATTGTGGGCACGGCCGTGTGCACCATCGTGTGCACATGAATATTTGGTATTTTTGCCAATTTGATTTGTGTTATTTAGAAGGATGTTTTGTGATTCTAAAATTGCTTGTTCAAACATTAATTACTATATAACTTCTTATACAAACTCGTATTTGTCATTTCGTGTAATTCACTAGTATATGAGATATTTCATACATATGATGAACTTATCCGTACGGACTAATACATTGAGAACATATATATACTACACATGATGATGCAATATATTATGTTAATTCAATCAATAACTTTTTAAATAAGTGTATCGTTAACAAATAGTTGTTAATATATAAGTAACAATACCTAAATTAACGAGTAATTTGAGAAATTGGTGAAAATTATTGATCTTCTTGTGCACACGACCGTGTGTCCCATCGTGGGCAACGCCGTGTGCACCATCGTGTGCACATGAACTTTTGGCATTTTTTTTCAATTTGATTTATTGTGTTATCTAGAAGGATATTTTGTGATTCTAAAATTGCTTGTTCAAACATTAATTACTATATAACTTCTTATACAAACTCGTATTTGTCATTTCGTGTAATTCACTAGTATATGAGATATTTCATACAGATAATGAACTTATCCATACGAACTAATACATTGAGAACATATATACTACACATGATATGCAATATATTATGTTAATTCAATAAATAACTTTTTAAATAAGTATATCGTTAATAAATACTTGTTAATATATAAGTAACAACACCTAAATTGACGAGTAATTTGAGAAATTGGTGAAAATTGTTGATGTTCTTGTGCACACGATCGTGTGTCCCATCGTGGGCACGTCCGTGTGCACCATAGTGTGCACACGTGGATACAGTGCCAATTTGACAATGTAGACACCGTGACACCTGGTTGCCAACATGGCACACGATCAGAGCACACGATCGTGCCCATCGTGTGTACGACAAAGGGCGGCATCAAATTATTTTATTATAAAATCCCATCGTGGGTCCCCCCATTTTCAATATAAGCCCATCTTCTTGGACCGAGAGTGAAATACCTGAACCGTAGTCCCCCCTTTTCACTATAAAACCTAATAAATTACAATCAGTTAAAATCCATTAAAATCAAATACGCAAAATGAGCGGCCGATTACGAGAAAGCGATTTAGAAGGAATCGAAGCACCTCCACCAAAAAGAAGAAGGAGGATACCACCTCCCAACCCACCATACAGAACTAGGCCGAGAGGAAGATACTCAATGCTCAAAGTAAGTTTTTTTTATTTTGTTGTATGTGTAGTGTGTACTGCGAATTAATGTGTTTCATGAAACAGGGCCTATTTAAAAATACTGCGAGCACTCCAGTCATACTAGATGGTGATGATGATGATGATGATGATTTAGAGATTTCTGAGAAGACAAGTAAAGAAGTTATTTTAGAAGAAGAAGAAGTTCATGGAGATGATGATACAAGACTAAAGAAACAGTAACAGATGGGGGAGAAGGGATCCAAGTGATTGTGGTTTTTAAGTTATTATTAGATTTGGTGTGATAGTGATGAACTTTTGTTTTGTAAAATTATATGCTTTTGGTGTAAACTATTGCTCTTTAAAGTGAGCTACTTTGTTATGTTTAATGTTTGCCTCCATAATCACCTTTATTTGCTTTACATCACTGATGTTTGACTTAGATTTCAATTCAAAGATAAAGAAAATAGACACAAAATTATGCATTTCAACTAATAATCAGAATACTGAATCAATACATGGTCCCTCGAGGATCAAAATATCAGCACATGATTGTTGCTAGTAAGTAACAAAATATAAAAATACATAAGCAATTTAAGTTTCATGGTATGGACATCCCCTTATGTCATGGTCATCATTACGACAAATGCTTCACCTCTTCTTCTGTCGGCGCCTTTGCCTTGTTTGTTCATCCATTCCTTGAGTTTCTTCAGGGATATTCAAATCTACACCATCAACTATAATCACCGGTCGAAGGCACGTATCAAATTCCCTAATACTCTGTCCGAGTGCAACGAACATGTGGCAAAACACTCCCTCACGAGTCATATGCAAATCATAAATTGTCCCTGGATTACGCTGTTTTAACAAATACAGATAAGATGGGAGCCTCTAATATGACTCATCAAAGCCGCCATATGTATTCTCTATCGCTATATTCCTCGTCTGGAGAGCAAAATTGTATAGTATGTCAATGCCGTACTCCATACACATCTATGCAATCATGTCTTTTGGCCTCAAAGTGACCCCCTCACCGGTCAATCTTTTAGCAAAATAATGGGCGGCAACCTCAGAAGTGACCGATCGTGCGACAGCACGGTTCAAATCAGGGTGACAGCTGTGCTCCAAGGTCAACTTAGTAATTCTCCAAATAGTTGCACCCTCAATAGCACACAACCTAAACTGATAATTTTTTCGCCCACTCTTACAAACAAACACTATACGTTTATCGCGGAACGACCAGTGATACACTGTAGCATATTTTCCAAATGATACATTCCTACAGTTATCCTCGACTCTGTCTTAGAACGAAAGGTGGACCCCACCTCTAGCTGATCGGTAACCGGTGGAGGCTGCTCGACCCAACCCAAAGTCCCGGCACTACGGGGTCCGGAAATGGAATGATCCAGTTACACATTGATTGTAGATGCTCATGCTCGCTCGCAGATTGATGGTCAGATGAGAAGTTCCGACGACTCATAATCCTATCCATTTAGGCCGGTTGGCGAACCCAAGCAAAAAATTCCGCAGATAGTGACTCAAGCAAGTCTTTACAACAATTTTCATCTTCAGATGTATGCACCTCCTCATCTTCCTCGTCTTCCTCATCTTCCTCGTATTGATAATCTTCGGAAGGCATGTCATAATTTATGTTGCCGGGATCTACTCTCGAGCTGCTACATCCCATATTAATCTCGGGAGTGGAGGAGTTGTCGTTCTCAACATAGACCTCAGGATCCTCCTTGTATTCTACTAGTAATTGAAGTATCTCGGTATCGCCCCGTAATAGGACTTTTAGTTTGTTTCCCTTGGCCATGTGTGTCAAGTACCATAATTTGTAATCGGACTCATTTAGACCACCCAAACCCTCTCTGATATCCCCCACGAGGTTTGTACGACTAACTTTGCTCGTGTCGATGTAGAAAAAAAGGAGTCCCCGTCTACATATGTCGATCGCTCCCAATGACCACCATGATGTATCAAAATACACTGCCACGACATCTGATTACAAAAAGATGAATAACTATTCAGAAAACTGAGCGAACAATATTATAAAATGGTCTACCTTGGACACAACCGATGCACACGGTCCTATGATACCGTGTGTAAGTTTCTGGCCATGAACACGATCGCTGCACACGATTGTAGACGTTCGTGTTAAACAATCGTGAACACATTAGTTGTGCGCACGATGTCAAGGTCGTTGGACACGACCATTGCACACGATCGTTGTACACGGTGGCTTCCCATCTTGTGCAGCGATCGTGTCCGTAAGAACTGGTGGGGAATTTTTTTTCCAGCGGTCAAATACTGATGCATACCATCTTTATGAACCCAGAAGCACGACAAATGAAGTCTTATTTGAACGTCAACTTTTCTTTTCGAATAATCTTGTGGTTTTTATAAGATTTTTGAGAGACCCTTTCTCAAATATGGTTGTGTTGTTTTGATGTATATGTTGTAGTTAAATTTTGGTTGTTGGACATTAAATCGATCGGAGCAGATGATGAAAGTAAAAAAGAAAAAAGAGAAGAAAAGTAGCTTAAAGTAAATAAAATAAAAAAAAGGGAAAAGTCAACATTACAATAAAAGAGAGGACATTTTAGTCTTTTTAATCAAAATGGTACTAAAAACTTATGGTTTTATGAATGAGGATATAAAATTTATCAATTTTATGATTTGGTATTAAAAAATTGATTCCCACATTTTAAAATCCAACCAAGATTACTTTTGATAGGACCCACAAATAGCATTTTCACTCCCAATTTCAAATGGTCGGTCTTCACACGCTTGAGAGTCAAAATTGAAGTTTAATAAATTCAAAAAAAATTCTTTTATTCTGAAATTAAAATTTTATTAATTAAATTTTACTTTAATTTAGATGGAGCCCACCATGAAATATTCAAAACACAATTGAAAAGGTTTTCAGTTTCATTCCAGTTGCCCAGGAAATGCCCACAGTTGTTTATTAAAATGTCTGAACGAATTCTAAACTTGAAGTTGTACCAGAACAGCACCCCAACTGTTTGTTAGAAGGCCCGAGTGAATACGAAATCTGCTAAACAAAAGAGGATGCGAAAAGGTAATGAAAGAAAAGCAAGAAATAAAAGTAGCAAACAGTCTGCTACTTTTTCATTCCCAACAAACCATGAGTTAAGATAAATACTAGAGAAATTAATAACAGTAGCTAAATTATGTTAGCCTGTTACATCATGATTTTTTCGCGATACTTGCATTCAAATTTATAAAACATCCTTGACCCACCTAAAATATTGCAAAAGTGGACTAGATAAAATGGGGGTGGCAATTGGATTTCGATTCTTTTCTTAAAATCAAATACTAGAGGCCTTCAGAGCTCATTGTCGTCTGGTGAATGGAAGAGAACTTTCAAAAACTTGTATTTAATCTCTCCCTCGGGCCAGTAACACAAAAGAGATGGCTTCACCTACAATAACAAAAAGGCATGATTATGTAATACAAATTAATAAAATAGGATCCAAGAGTATGGTGAAAGATCGAGTAATACAACAATTTATAGATAGGTCAAGTATAATAAGACGGAGCCAACCAAATAAAGGAATAATTGAACAATTATGTGCTAAATACTAACCTTGCATACGAATGTGACGTGGATCATGCTCCTACCGAGTAGCAAAAACATCCATCGTCTCTCGAGGGGAGTCAAAACCCTGTCACACAGAAGTGTAAATATCGTAATGTACACTTTTCATCTATATGAATATAAATAAGTCCCAAAAAATCTCCACTAACCCGAGGTGAGTAAGACATGACATCATGCCCCCTCGGCATATCAATGTTTGAAGTTGAAGGAGTGCTTTCACGACATTTAACGTACTAAGGTCCCAACTACGAGGTTCCAACGACAATATCATAAGCATAAACATTCCAATCTTCTAAACATGATGTTTGTTGAATAATTCACCAAAGGAACTCAATATCTTGCTATCATGATCATCTTATTCTTTAGAACCCGAATCTAAGGCTGGAGATAGAATTAACATACCTTAATATGATGAAATCACTGAACCCCAAAGGTAGAATCTGACTCCGGTTGGTTATATGCCACTCCAAGGTGCTACTTCTCTTCAATGCTCAATAACAAGAAATAACCAATGTCCAATGATCAAGTGGATATGTTATAAGTGTGTCTAATGAAGATGGTATGCTCTCTGGTCTCTCAAGAACGAAGGATTCCCGAAAGAAATGAGAAGAAAATGGAGTGCTGGCCCATCTATACACTTTCTGTACACTAGCAGATTAGCGCACGCTATCATACATCCTTAGCGCGCGCTAATAAAAGTTGACTCCAAAACTGTCCAGGTTCATCCGCGGGAATCTTATCCGGTCCTACGTCCGGCTGGCGCATGTTTTAGCCGCCCAACTCATTAATTGATGGCCTAGCGCATGTAATTCTTCATTTGTAGCGTGCGCTAGTAGTAGCCGATAGCGCGCGTTAAGTTACATGCTTAGCGTGCGCTATCACGAGTTTGCATGAGAAATTTTGCATGATGATATACTTATGTACAAAGATACCAATGCGAGAAATATCATACTCCAATTATCGATATCACAAATCCGAATAATACGGGGTTCGAATACAGATGAAATACACAAAAATAAATCTGGATATTACATACTCTCCTACTAAAAAGGAGTTTCGTCCCGAAACTAAAGACGAAAATAACTCTGGATATCTGGACTTCATGCTATCTTCCTTTTCCCAAGTGGCTTCTTCCACTCCGTGGCGTGACCACTGAACTTTGACCAAAGGGATAGGTTTGTTTCTCAACTGCTTAACTCGACTCTCGAGTATCCTGACCGGTCTTTCTTCAAATGTCCCATCCTGAGTGACTTCGATATCCCTGAAATCAATAACATGACTATGATCCGGTATATATCTCCATAACTGGGATACGTAGAACACGTTATGAACATGGCTCAATGACGGTGGCAATGCCAATCTGTATGCCAACTCTCTCAAGGATTTCGAATGGTCCGATATATCTCGGACTCAGCTTTTCTTTCCTTCCAAAACAAAAGATTCCTCGAGTAGGAGAAACCTTTAAAAGTACGTGGTCTCCAGTACTGAACTCTAAAGGGCAACGGCGTACGTCTGCATAAGATTTCTGTCTACTCTGGGCGGTCAACAGCCTTTCACAAATCAAGGCTATCTTCTCTCGAGTCTGTACGATCAACTCTGGTTCTGTCCCGATCAAGTTTGATGAATTATCCCAACATAGGGGCAATCTGCATCTCCTCCCGTATAATGCCTCAAACGGTGCCATCTTAATGGAAGCATGCCAACTATTGTTGTAGGTAAATTCAATCAACGGTAGATGAAATTCCCAATCAGTTGACCAATCTAAGGCACAAGCCCTCAGCATATCTTCCACTGTTTGAATAGTCCTCTCGGATTGTCCATCAGTCTGCGGGTGATAAGCTGTGCTGAAGTTCAATTCGATCCCCAAGGCCTTATGAACTGCTTTCCAAAAGTGAGACACAAAACGGCCATCTCGATCAGAAACAATGGTCTTCGGCATACCATGCAATCGAACTATCTCCGAAATAAATACTCGTGCCAACCTCTCTGGTCCCCACGTGTCTTTAATGCCTAGGAAATGAGCTGATTTGGTTAAATGATCAACTACCACCCAAATCATGTTCATTCCTGTCTTGGTTCTCGGCATACTAGTAATAAAGTCCATCGATATGTCCTCCCACTTCCATTCAGGAATTGGGAGTGGCTTCAACATCCCGGCAGGTCATTGATGCTCGATCTTAACCTGTGACAAGTCAAACATTTCAAAACATAGTCCGCTACATCTTTCTTCATGTTACCCCACCATAAATTCTGCTTCAAGTCCTTATACATCTTACTGGTGCCCGGGTGGATAGAATAGAGCGAAATGTGAGCTTCCTTCATAATTGTCTGTTTCAGAACATCGACATTGGGAACACAGAGTCGGTTCTGAAATCTCAAACTCCATCATCATGAATTACGAATCCGGGGGCCTTTCCCTTGATCACTTCATCACGTAACCGAATCATCAGAGGATCATCTGTCTGCATAGATTTGATTTCTTCGGTTAATGATGAAGTTATTTCCATCACGCACAGTTGTCCTTGGACTATTTGTAACCATACTTCAATTCCTTCTCGAATCATCTCTCGTTGAAGGCTAAGTTGGGAGGTCAGAGTCTCCAGCATCTGAATAGAAATAGGCTTGCGGCTAAGTGCATCTGCCACTACATTCGCTTTGCCTGGATGATACAAAATTTCCAAGTCGTAGTCCTTAATAAGCTCCAACCATCTCCTCTGTCGCATGTTCAACTCTTTCTAATTGAAGATGTATTTGAGACTCTTGTGATCCGTAAAGATCTGACAGTGAGTCCCGTACAGATAATGTCTCCAGATCTTCAAAGCAAAAACTACTGCTGCTAGTTCGAAATCATGTGTTGGGTAATTCACTTCATAAGGTTTCAACTGTCGTGACGCATAAGCGATCACCTTATCATTCTGCATCAATACGCATCCGAGTCCTTGGTTCGAAGCATCACTGTAAACTATAAATCCTTCAGTTCCATGTGGGAGTGATAAAATCGGTGCCATCGTCAATCTCTTCTTCAATTCATCAAAGCTAATCTGACACAACTCGTTCCACTCAAACTTTTGTGTTTTCTGCAGTAGTCGAGTAAGTGGGCGGGAAATTTTAGAAAACCCTTCCACGAACTGACGATAATACCCAACAAGTCCTAAGAAACTTCGGACTTCTTTCACGTTCTGTGGAGGCTTCCAATCCATAACCGCTTCAATCTTCTGAGGATCTACTCGGACTCCTTCAGCTTATACCACATGACCGAGGAATGTTACTTCCTTTAGCCAGAATTCACACTTAGAGAGTTTGGCGTATAGTTGCTCGCTTCTCAAAAGTTCTAATACAATCTGCAAATGCTGTGCATGCTCTTCTGGGCTCTTAGAATACACCAGAATGTGATCAATAAACACGACCACAAATTTATCCAAATATTCGATGAACACTCGGTTCATCAATTACATGAATACAGCAGGTGTATTAGTGAGACCAAACGGCATCACTACAAACTCATAGTGTCCGTAACGAGTTCTTAACGCTGATTTCGTAACATTAGATTCCTTAATCCTCAGCTGATGATATCCTGATCTCAGATCGATTTTAGAAAATACTGTTGCTCCTTGCAACTGGTCAAACAAATCATCAATCCATGGCAATGGATACTTGTTCTTAATCGTCATCTTGTTCAGCTCTCGATAGTCAATACACAGTCGAAGCGATCCATCCTTCTTTCGGACAAAGAGAACTGGCGCTCCCCAGGGCGAAACGCTTGGCTGAATATAGCCTTTGTCCAGTAATTCCTCCAGTTGCTTCTTCAGTTCATACATCTCAGTAGGTGCCATACGATACGTCACCTTAGAAATTGGTGTAGCTCCGGGTTCCAGCTCAATAGTAAATTCTACATCCCGTCGTGGAGGTAGTCCAGGTAACTCGTCAGGAAATACATCTGGAAATTCATTCACAACAGGAATGGATGAAAGTTCCACAATTTCGTCTTCCCTCTTCATTGCATAGCACCAGTATCCGGTACAATCCTGTTTCAATAATTTGATAGCTTTCATCGCCTTGATCAACTTTCCTGAGCTTCCTGGTTTCCATCCTTCAAACAATATTTCGGAACCATCATCAGCGATCAGCGAGATATTCCTCCTTCGGTAGTTTACAATAGCTTCATATCGATTAATCCAACCGTCTCCGAGTATCAGGTCGTCTCCTTGCATTTCTATTACAATCAGATTTAAGAGCCACTCTCTGCCTCCAAATGATACAGGGAAATCTCTAGTTTCTAAATTCCTGACAATCCTCTCTCCACTCGGTAAACCAACAACATAAGGTTCACAAGTATGAAAACCAGAATTATTCAAACGATTTACACAAGATAAGGATATAAATGAATGCGTAGCTCCTATATCGAATAAAATGTTAACTGGCTGGGAAAGGATCTGAACGGTACCTGACGCGACAGCAGCATCCTGATCGTCTGTTCTCCTCATCTAGTACAGACGTAAGGGAACAGACCCGGCACTCGATGTGACCTTTCAGTCCCACTGTCCTCTGCCTCGCCCGCGGCTAAAATTCTGAGGCATCTGAACACTTTGCTGTGTCTGTTGGATACTGGATTTCTTCTGGACTGGCTGTGGTGTACGGGCTCTAAAAGACTTTGCAGCCTCTTCACATAACACCGCACGATGTCCCTCTCGACCACAATCAAAACAAGTCACGGCAGGTATGGGGCAATTCCGTCGATAGTGCCCCGTCTGGGCGCAGTTAGAGCATTTTCTGGTGACATCAGTCATGGTTGATGTTGCTCCGAAGTTCTTTCTGCTCCTAACTGGGTGCGGAGGTTTCTTGAAAGAATGAAAGGATGAATGGGCCTTGCGGGGCCTGCTGCTCTTGTGCTCTGTAAAAGTCCGAGAGACTTTCTGCTTCTTGGATTCCGTAAATTTCTCCATTGCTGCTTCCTTGATTTCGTACGCCAATGCTTTATCCTAGTATTGGCGAAGAGTGGTACATTCAAAACCAACATGTACCTCTGGATTTCTGGTTTTATTCTCATGTCAAAATGGATCATCATTTGAGCATCTGTTCTAACGAGATGTCGAACAAATGCCAGATGTTGGTTAAACATTTTAATTACCTGAGATACTGGCACCTCTGAAGGCTGAGCGGAGAAAAACTCCCGAACCTTGGCTTCCCTCACAGGACGAGGGTAGTACTGAGCTTCCATCATTAATTTAAACTCTGTCCAATCAGCATCATGGTCTACAGGCCGGATGGCTTCCCACCATTCAGACGCTTCCCCTATCAGAAAGTATTGAGCGATAGAGGCTCTCCGGTCGTCTGTGCAGTTAATTTCGGCAAAGATTTTCTCCAGTTCTTTCAACCAATGGTCCTAGGTGGGAGTCTCAGAAATACCTTCGAATTTGGGTGGTTGCATCTTCGCCACCTCTTGCAGCAATCGGTCACCTTGATTTCCCATATCTGGGATCCCTTGCTGCCTATCTCCCTGCTGTAATCCCACCGCCACCTGCATTCGGTCCACGACCTGAGCGAACTGAGTCATCTGGTTCACCACCTGACGAAGGATCTCTAGTACAGCAGGTTCCGATTCGTTATTGATAGATCTCTGTGGCTCGCCTGAACTGTGGCTGGCCTGATTAGAAGGTGACGCTTCCCTTTCAGCATTACTTCGTCCGCGTCCGCGACCGCGACCACGTCCGCCTCTCAACATACTGTAAGCATAAATACTCAATATACAGGAAACAATATCTTTCAAATGCTCAAGTACAAGGAAATATAACATGTAAAGGACGAGATAGAGTTTAGGAACTTACAACCACCGCCCGCACGAAGACGTAGGCAGTACAGTGATGTTATTCGCGGCCGGTTACCTCAAAAGACATATATGACCCCTATTTTAACCCAATGGCCAAGATATCCATAATCTTAGCTCCGATACCATATTCTGTAACACCCCCGATATATTCAGGAATATTACAGCGCCGTAAATCCTTTACATAAGAATTTACAAGGCTGAATAAATGAAACGACAATAATAAATACCAACTAGTGAAATCACTTGAAATAAAATACGACAGTTCTGGTTCAATACCGAAAGTACAAGTGTTCAAATGGAGAATATTAATACATCACTGAAATCCAAAACATCACAAATTACGACGCACTCGAGTACTTATTAAATAACCAACAACAGATAATAAACCCGACTGGAACATCACTCTGCACCCTCGTCGTCATGCAGCTCCAGTGGTTGTTTCCCTACTCTCCTGGTTCCTGAACATAAACAAAATGTTCACCCCCGAAGGGGTTAGCACAACGATGCTAGTACAAGTACCACAACATATTATTTTACTTCTCACGAAGAATAAAAATAACGTAAATGACAAAATACCAACGAGTCTTATCCTGCGAGAAACTCGAAAATAACATACACAACTGATAATCACAACATGACATCATAACATACACATGGTAATTCCGACGATCTAGCGTCCACTGCCTAGAACCCACGATGATCCCGTCAGACCAACCCGTGGTGGAAAAACCCATCCGATGATCCAGCGCACGCTAGCATAGATCCCCCGATGATCCCGTCGGACCAACATGAGGTGGACATACAACAACGACATATATGCACGACAATATGTATAATATCAATATGTAAAACAAATAAGGTACTTGCCTCGATTCGAAGACAAGAACAATACTTCCACGAAAACGAAACATTCGAAGGTCGCCCCTTCAATCAATCACGTAACAAGCTCAAACCTTAAAAAAGAAATAACATAGAATTTATTTCACGTCGCACGAGTGTCTACCAATTCAATTTACGGCCGAAAGTTCATAAAACGCAATCTGCCTGATCTTCTTAGCGTACGCTAAGTATTATATGTAGTGTGCGTTAAGTTTGTTTGTTAGTGCACGCTAACAACGAAGCCTAGCGTACGCTAAATACGCACGATCAGTACTTCACTGATCAGCCGACTGACTCGCCTGATGGCCTAACGCACGTTATGTACCAAACGTAGCGTACGTTAACTCATGATCGATAGCGCACGTTAATCTTCATAGCTTAGCGTGTGCTAACTGTGCATGGCAGTTCACTACTGGGCAGCAGACTAGTTCTAACGGTGATGAAACTCATGAAATCTTCAGTGATAATACATGTCATCTCCATGCATATCATGCTCATACGGTTTATGAATGAACTTTCGGATAACCACAACTTCGAATTCAAGAATACGTATTATCATCACAACACCACAATCCATCTTGGTTACAATTCTCATGCGAAGTTTGGTGTTCTTAAGGTCGACGCACTAGATTTCAATATCATCATTACATCCCGATTTAACCATGGAGATAAACTAACAATTCCAGTTTATAAGAAAGGATGCAATCTAAGATGATTCTTTCGTAAGTCCTTATAACCAAAAGTGATATCATCTCCAAGTTTTATGATCAATAAAACAACATAATTCATATGGATAATCATCTTCAGAATGTTCTTCTCAACATTTGACGTACTAAGGTTCCAATTACGAGGTTCCAACGACAATATCATAAGCATAAACATTCCAATCTTCTAAACATGATGTTTGTTGAATAATTCACCAAAGGAACTCAATATCTTGCTATCATGATCATCTTATTCTTTAGAACCCGAATCTAAGGCTGGAGATAGAATTAACATACCTTAATATGACGAAATCACTGAACCCCAAAGGTAGAATCTGACTCCGGTTGGTTATATGCCACTCCAAGGTGCTACTTCTCTTCAATGCTCAATCACAAGAAATAACCAATGTCCAATGATCAAGTGGATGTTTTATAAGTGTGTCTAAGGAAGATGATATGCTCTTTGGTCTCTCAAGAACGAAGGATGCCCGAAAGAAATGATAAGAAAATGGAGTGCTGGCCCATATATAAACTTTATGTACACTAGCAGATTAGCGCACGCTATCATACATCCTTAGCGCGCGCTAATAAGAGTTGACTCCAAAACTGTCCAGGTTCATCCGCGGGAATCTTATCCGGTCCTACGTCCGGCTGGCACATGTGTTAGCCGCCTAGCTCAATAATTAATGGCCTAGCGCATGCAATTCTTCATTTGTTGCGTGCGCTAGTAGTAGTCGATAGCGCGCGTTAAGTTACATGCTTAGCGTGCGCTATCACGAGTTTGCATGAGAAATTTTACATGATGATATACTTATGTACAAAGATACCAATGCGAGAAATATCATACTCCAATTATCAATATCACAAATCCTAATAAGACGGGGTTCGAATACAGATAAAATACACAAAAATAAATCCGGATATTCCAGGAGGATATATTGAGATCCCGTGCTTTAGACTGGAAGGACGATTGGGAGTCACACTTGCCATTGATCGAGTTCACGTACAACAATAGTTGGCACACCTCGATCAAAATGGCACCATTTGAGGCATTGTATAAGAGGAGGTGCAGATCACCTTTGTGTTGGGATGATGCATCCGAGTTGGTTGGTACCGAACCAGATATGGTAGTTAAGACGAGAGAGAAGATTGCTTTGATTCGTGATAGGTTGTTAACGGCCCAGAGTCGACAGAAGTCGTATGCCGACACGCATCGCCGATCGTTGGAGTTTGAGGTGGGAGACCATGTTTTACTTAAGGTGTCGCCGACACGGAGAGTTTACCGCTTCGACCGGAAGGGTAAACTTAGTCCGAGATATATTGGACCGTTCGAGATTTTAGAGAGAGTTGGAGAGATTGCATATCGGTTAGGCTTGCCGCCGTCCTTGAGTTAGTGCATAACATGTATCATGTTTCCCATCTTAGGAGGTATGTACCGGACCCTAGCCATATTATTGATTTTGGAGAGATTGAGTTGGGGGCCAACATTACCATCGAAGAGAGGCCGATTCAGATTTTAAAGCATCGGGTGAAGCAACTTAGGCACAAAACCATTCCTTTGGTTAAAGTGCAATGGTCGAGACATGGATCCGAGGAAGCCACGTGGGAGACTGAAGAGAATATGAAGTCAAGATATCCTGAGTTATTCGCGTTGTATGTTTCGGGACGAAACTTATTTTTAGGGGGAGGGAATGTAATATCCATACTTTATATTTTTGGTGTATGTTCATTTCGGATAACTCGCTTGTTACTGTTTTGGAATTCTGAATCTATTTTGTTCTTGGAGTTTCTCCATTTGGACGAGTTTCGGAGATGTTTTTACGCATTTTCGTTTTGAGTTATGTTTTGTCGCATTTACGTTTGGTTCTCGTAAAACTCGTTCGATTTTGCCATTTCTTTATTTCTATGAGTTCCTATGGTTGAGTTGTTCATGTTGTGAGTTTCGGATTGTTAATCTGACATCGTATCGTGATTTTTCGAATCTTGGGCTGTTTTGTAATTTCCTATAAATTTAGGGAATTTTATCTCCTTTGTCGTATTTCAAACCTCCCAGTAGTGAGAATCGTACTTTATTTCAGCACTTAGTTTTGTCATCACGTGTACCTCGTAATTCTGCCTTCGGATCCCATCTTGTGTTGCGTTTCGATTTTTATACCTCCTTGAACCTTGGACTGCACTCAGGTACTGGACTGCTGCATGCATAACGTACGTTATGCATGCTATGTTACGTACGCTACGTTAGTACTAGTAACGTACGTTAACCTTTAGATATAGCGTATGTTATCGGCTTCAGCGATTTGGCAGATTCTTCTGCCGAGCCCTTACGTACACTAACACCTGAGCGTTACGTACGTAAGAGGCATAACGTACGTTAACCTCAGTATGTTAACATACGTAACGAGATATCAGGTTTTAAAAACCTGAACAGACCTTAATCGCGTCATTTCCTCCTTTCTCCTCCCTTGTGTGCGACGTGAGTTCTTCTGAGCGATTTCGAACGATTCTCGAGAGCAATCCGTGGAGTTCCTTGAGAGGCCGATTATTGTGTTCCAAGTGAGGTTTATCATCATCGTAATCATCTTCCTCCGTCCGAATCGAGGTATTTATTTAGAAACTTAGTTTTTGGGGATTTCGGGATTTTGACATGATTTTACCCTTTGAACCTGATTTAGCTTCGATAAGTTGTTAGATTACAATTGTGTAGTCGTAATCCCTTATTTTCAATATAGTTTAACGGATTAAACTTCTAGGTTTTCACCGTTAATAGATTAGAATCTATTATGACTTCGTACTGACCGACAAAGTTTCCCAACGGATAGAATTAGGATGAATTCCTACGTTTATGCAATATTGAGATTGTTTGTATATCGTTATTGTGATAGGAGCCGATTTGTGAAGATTGTTCGGACTGAAACCTTTTCTTTCGCCATTTTCTTCGCATCATTTTATTCAAGGCAAGTACATATAGGGGTGAAAACGGATCGGATACGGGCGGATAGTGCTCTTCCCGTATCCTAACCCATATTTTTCTCTCGGATTCGGAGTCGGATACGGGAAGGCCGGATACGGATACGAATTCGGATTATTCGGGATACGGACACGGGACGGATACAGGACGGATTCGGGCCGGATTCGAATAAATATAATCGGATAATACGTGTCATACAAAAATCGTTTGGAAGTGATTGCAGCATATAAAAAAACTACCTACACAATATTTCATAAAAGTTCTAATGCAAACTATAGTAATTTTTTTAAAAATCGTTTCATAACAGGGTTCCCTCATTTTTACTTATTCAGTCTCTCCCATAAAAAACATAAGCTCCATACTTAGCAAAGACTAAAAAGTGGTAATTTAATTGTTTTTAACAATTATTATAATATATATAATTGCCCCTCTATTTACTTGAATAGAACATTTCTTTTAAAAATGCATTTCATATGAAACAAATAGCTTATAAGTTAGTATTAAAGTGTTTGGCTAATACATTTCTTTTAAAAAATATTTTTTTTCAGAAAATAATTTTTTTTCGAAATATAGTTTTTTTTATTTTTCGCAAAAAGTATTTTTTATTTTTTCAAAAAATATAAAAATCCAGAAACTAATTTTATTTTTTCCAGAAAATAATTTTTTTCGAAAAAATATTTTTTTGCCAAAAAATAATTTTTCTCCAGAAAATATTTGTTTAATTTTTTTTGAAGAAATAAAAAATTTCCATAAATAATGTTTTTTTCGAAAAGATAATTTTTTTCCTAGAAAATATTTTTTTTCGAAAAATAATATATTTTTCCAAAAAATACTTTTTTTTGAAAAAATATTTTTTTTCTTGAAAGCTTGAAAATTCATTACACTGAAGTCCAAAAGTGTTATATATATATATATATATATAAAATAAAGTATATTTAAAATTTAAAAATATGGATATCCAGATTTATTATCCAGATTGGTATCCGGATTTATTATCCGGATTGGTATCCGGATAATATCCGATAAAATATGGGAAAACTCGGATACGGGCGGATATTGCATTATCCGAATTCTAACCCGTATCCGAATTCAACTATCCGGATCCGTATCCGAATCCGACCGGATACCTATTTTTCATCCTGAATTCGATCCCGATCGGATACGGCTCCGGATCGGGCGGGAAATATCCGCCCAGTTTTCACCCCTAAGTACATATATTACATTTCGTTATGTGTATTACAGTTGTGATACGAATGATGAATTATGATATTGTGTGTGTGAGTTGTTGCTCTTCCACCCGGAGCGTTCGACGGGCCGTCTGGGGGCCGATACTAAGGGGTACGGTTGCGGAAGTGGTTTCCCACCCGGAGCGTTCGACGGGGCGTCTGGGGGTCGATACGAAGGGGTACGGTCACGGGTTACAAAGTGTGGATAGTTATGATATTGATATGAGATGATTTACTGTTTGATGTTAATAGAATATTCCGGAATATGGTTTTCAATTATTTTCTAAATGAGATGACTCTGTTGAATCGTATCTGTATATAATGTAGTGTAATTGTGTACTTGCACTAGCTATTCGAATGCTAACCCCTTAAATGGGGGAAATGCGTCTTATGCATTTCAGGTAATGGTCGAGCCGAGGAGCTGGCAAATGATATGCATGCAAAGGATGGCCCAGCATGATGATGAGGCTCGAGTCGTTGTTAAATGTTTGTATTTACTTGGATGTTGGAGTTAGACTGGTTGCTTTACAATTTGGTTAAAGTCCCATGTGTGGGCAATGAACTCGTGTTGACCTATACTTTATGATGTCTAACTGAAATATTTTGGCCGAGGCCACGGCCCTATCTTATTATTATTATTATTATTATTATTATTATTATTATTATTATTATTATTATTATTATTGTGCCCTATGGGTTTTCATTTGTGGATTATGTGTCATGTAATAGCCTGGTAGACCTTTTGAAGGTTCTACGGCGTGTAATGTCCCTTACGAGATTTGGGGTGTTACAAAAGATAAATAATTTAAAATTGCTGGCCTTTCTTTGGTGACACATATGTGACGCTAAAGTTTAAAAAATAGTATTCTATTCATAGGCTTTTAGCTTTACCCATGTGAAATTAAAGTAATTATTTCATTTGTTCAGTGCTTTCTTTAGCTTCACATAATTGGCGGTAATATTACTTTCTTTATCTTAACGTGGTCAAACCTTGAAGCTAAAGTTTCTTTATATTCACATATTGGCTTCACATATGTGATGCTAAAGTGCAAAGGCTTCAGAGTCAACTTCATTGGCTTCACATTTTTGTGAAGCCAATGTGACTATTTTTTAGTAGTGCCATTTCTTGCATTAATTTCATTCAACACTCTCGCCTCTATGATGCCAAGTTGAGTAACATAAAGATGAGTATCATTATAAAATCCAAATGAGGGGCTATGTTGCGCATTAACATTATGAGGACACCGACTTTTAGACTCAAAATGTGGCTCGGGACACTGGATGTCGAAATACTCAAAAGTTCTGGAGTACGAAGAGAAGAGCACTATCACAATCATATTAGGGAGATAATCTTGAAAAGAATTAGTATAAATAGAGGGAGGATGGGAGCTATGAGGCATCCAGAAAAGTATTTCTTATTGTAATTCTTGGAGTGAGTTGGCCACTCGGAAGCCACACAAAGTTGTTTCTACTATTTTGAGTTCTCAAGCAAAATATATTACGCCCTCTCAACATATCTTATATCACTATCTTCTCTATATACTTCTCTATTACAATCACATGTTCTTTGTAAGCTTTATTACCCACAAAGAGGAGAGAGAACAACAAACAAAATAAAAATTAATAAAACAAAAGAAATAGTAATCCTTGAAAATTTAGGACTAATAATATCCATATCATATTCTTATGTATTCGTCCACATATCGACTTGGAGATGATAGGACAATTAGATTTCCCAAATGAGATTGATCACCAACAATACGACAAATTCAAAATGTTCTTCCATAATGGTTCCGTCCATGGTGAAGCCCCTTGTAGTGCATTCCCATTTCAATGAGCGATATGTGGCTGTCCATTTGTTTATCCTTTAATTTAATTGCTTTAATTTTGAGACCCAATCAAGGTTACTTTTGATGGGACCCACCATAGCATTTTCACTCACAATTTGAATGGCCGGTCTTCACACGCTTGAGAGTCAAAATTGAAGTTTAATAAATTTAAAAAAAATTCTTTTATTCTGAAATTAAAATTTCATTAATTAAATGTTATTTTTAATTTGTATGGGGGCACCATGAAATATTCAAACACAATTGAAAAGGTTTTCACTTTCATTCTCGCGCCAAGCGTGTCGGAGAAGACGATTTGCGATTTTGAGCGCCTCTGGAGATTTCAAAAATTTCCGGCGATTTGCGAATTTTCCGGCCATTTGTTGTCGACGTCAAGCTTGAAGAAAGTGAAGGACTCAGGAGGCAAACCCAGAAGGAGAAGGGAGAAACGTGAGGTTGTGCTTCGTCAACTAGCAGGACAAAGGAGTGCTTCAATTTTTCCCAATTGTTTTCAGTTCAAATCAATTCGTCTCTGTTGCACTAAAATTAAAAGAAGGTAGGAACTTTTTGTTACAGTAGTAATATTAAAAAAAATTAAATTTCAATGGCTGAGGATATAGGGTTTTTGATTAAATTGGGAATTTATTGATGTTTTATATGTTCCCTCATTTATTGCATTTATTGTAGCTAAATATTTGTTTCTTCTTTTTCAAAGCAAGCGAAAAAACCTCAAATGGGTGTGGAGGATTTAGGGTAATGCAAACCAATTTATAAATTTCACTTATATGATTATGTCATTTTTATCGTTTTTTCCAGTTTATATATCATTTTCCAGCGGATAGCCCATCATTCATATTAGGCTTCAACATATTGAACCGAGGGTGGGGTGTGGTGGAAGCCGAGGTCGTAGAAATGTTTTTGCACCTCCATTTAAGAATCTCTGAACAATAGAAGTACAATTGCACAACTAAATTTATATATCATTTTTTTCAGTTTTACTTATATGATTATGTCAGTTATTAATTTTTTCCAGTTTTATTATTACATCTTTGAAACCAAGTGTCATGGATATTGATTTGAATGAGAGTTTTCATCAACAATTTCCATATGTAATTTGAAGATGAAATTTTTCGATGGAATATGGATAACGAGCCGCCATATAATGAAAAAGAGGATAGAGGATCACCAAGTCATCATACAAATTTACCAAACCCGGGGGCTAATATCGATGGAACTTCTACTGTCAATGAACAAAACTCTCCATTACATGTTGAGATATTAGAGAGCGACCAGGGCGAAGAAGATATGGAAGATGAAGATGGTGATGTTCTTGGCAGTCTAGGACATCGAATTGAGAAGAGATTGTCTGTAGGTTCTAAACTTGATAGTTTAGATATGACATACTTGTTGTATTGTGAATACGCAAGACAAACATGATTTAGTGTGAAGAAAGCAAACCAGAAGTATTCAAGCAAAAGTGGTAAGGTTGGCGTGAAAGAATATCAATGCTCTTGTGAAGGTAAGAGCAACTCAAAGCAAACGAAGGATCAATTGCATGAATACAGGAAGCATGACTACCGGTGCATGTGTACTGCGAAGGAAAATGGATCGTGACCATTTTCAACAAGGATCACAATCAGGAGTTGGCCGATAAAGACCACAATTATCTGCCCCGTTCCTCTCGAAATATATCTCATGCACAGAAGTCGCTCCTCGAGGCTTTACATTTGGCTGGGATTCGGATTAAAGATGCCTATCGATTTATGGAGAAGGAAGCTGAAGGTCATGGGAACACGGGGTTTATTAGGAAGGACGCATGTCAGCATATGGAGTTCGAAGGCTAAAGTACAATGAGAGCTACAAAAATTACAAGCGAAAAACAGAAAGGACGTAAAACCTCAGGCCGCTGGATCGGCCAGAGCTCCCCCGCCGGCTTCCAGAACTGCCTCCCCGTCCTCCGGGGCATCTGGATGAACGATATTTCTGGGATTCGGGTACCAGCTCAGGTCTACGCCGATATTCGAGAGGTCCAGGATCGGCACGGAGAAGGCGGGATGCAGAGGATGCTCCAACGCGTAAGCTTTGAAGTTTTCAGCCAGAGGGCCGACCTCCAGCCCTCCCTTCTTAGCGGCGCAAATTGAGTCAGCGAACGCCATGTAGTAGGCAAACTCGCTGACGAACTCCACGCTGAGAAAAGGGTCGGCCTCGGTCGCCTCCAGCCTTCCCTTCAGCTCCGCAACCACCTGATGCGCACCCTGGAGCTCGGATGCCTTGGCTGCCGTTTCTTCCCTCGACGATGCCAACTCGCTAGTCAGCTAGGCGACAGTCACCTTCAACTGATCGGCTTCCTTCTGAGCAGCCGCATACGACCGAAGGGCCTCTGTCATCTGATCCTGAATCCGATCGACCGTCGCCCGGGCCCGCTCAGAATCCTGTCTCGCCAGCTCAAGATCTTGACTTGCCCGTTTAGCCGCTTCCAAGGAATCCTTATCCATAGCTACGATCATGTAGGCAAACTCGGAGTTCTTTTTCCGAGCAACCTCGAGGTTCGAATGGAGACGGGCAGTAGAGGGCCGCCCCTCATAATCCTTTACAGCTTGAGCGGCCATCGTCGCCGCTTGGAGGGTCAGGGCAAGAGTCGCCTGCATTGCGTCTCCGAACCGCCGGCGCGCGATCGCATCTAGGTCGGTCGTCCAAGCCTTCGGTAGGGCAGAGATAGCGCAAGAGACGTAGTGAGGGACGTCGCTAGGCTCGCGGAGAGATTTGCTCGCGAGAAAGTCCAACACCATCGGCGAGCAGTTCGGGTCGGCAAGACGGACCCTGCACCAGGAACAAAGGGGTCAGTATGTCCCCTACACAAGTGACAAAACTTGGCAAAACAACCGAAGCTTACCTCTCGACCTTCTCGGGGTCGCGGCCGAAGAACGGCTTCCCGCATGAAGTCTCGTCCTCGGCAATCGCCATGGCCTGTAGGAAAGCCGACGAAGGCGTAGGCTCCTCCACCTTGGAGACCGCGGTAAGCGGAGGCGCGGCGATCGGCGGATCACCAGCATGGGCAAAGACTGGGGGTTCCCCCGACCTCTGCCGCTTGAGGTTCAGCCGGAGTCCCTCCTCCCGAATCTCCACCTCCACAACGATTGGCTCCACACGAGGCCTCGCCTCCAGGATAAGAGGTAGCGCCACCGGGGGAACTCGACTCGACTTCTTCTGGCGCAGGCGACTCAAGACTCCAGGGTTCGACATGGCGATCTCTGGCGGAGGCTCCAGGAAGCGAGGGAAACGGACCTCTGCAAAAGAAAACGATCAAACAATGGTTAGACACCTTCCTCAAACAGGACGATCGCCAAACAAAAGGAGATCGTGGAAATTCGTGCTTGGGACCAAAAGGTGGCACGGAAAACGAAATAGCCGAGCGGCCAACCAACAGCTCTCTTTGTTAATCTGGCGAGCGTCTATATCGTCATCTGGAAGACTGCGTATCCGCTCCCAAACGATCAAAAAGTCTCGTCAGACGCCAGAATGTGGAAGCCTGCAAAAGAAGACCAAATTAGATCAGTTTAGAATGTATCCAAACAAAGGGAGAGTCAGAACCCTTACTCGGATTTCTCTCCTGAAAGCCTGTGGGATTGTCAAGCTTGCCAGTGGGATTGTTGCTCGCGGATGCTTTCCATGCTCCACCGACCCAGAACCATTTCGCCGGATCGCCCCGCACCTTGTTCGGGACCCCAAGAATCACCCGACCAGAGCGGCCGATGTGGTAGCCACCGATGGACCCCTTCTGAACCGCAGCCCGGCTTCCATTATCGCCTCATTCACGGCGACCATGTGTAACACCCCAAACTAGGCGGATATTACAGTGCCGTGGACCCCCGACTGGGACCCACCAGGCGAATGAAAAAGGATGAATTACACAGGGTAAATGTAGTACCGAACCACATTACAACATCAATTACTCCGATTAGGAGTTTCATACAACATACCCAGGATAAAATAGAATACATGTGTATCTTATGTGACGATAAAATACACAACACTGAATGAAACGAGTATTCAGACGGAATGTCTGCAGCGGAATAAATAAAGGAAACATAAATGACTGAATAAGTGACTGAACAGACTGGGGCCCCCTTCTAGTATCATTAGGACTCCTCGCCGTCAACGTGCTCTCCCTGTGCCTTTGCCTTTCCATGACCTGAGAAACAAATATCCCCAAACGGGGTCAGTTATACAGAACAACAATCCTTCAGAGTTGAATAAACACAATCATATAATTATGTAGTATAAACCACAAGTTCGATTAAAACGAAGCGGTTAGATTATAACCCAATCTTGTTGAAAACATACGCAATCAAACATGCTGTATGAGTCAACTAACAGTACGGCTCAAAGGGTGGCGCCACACTACGCCCGGGATGGAAATGTGTCCGTGCACAAGCCACCAACGAGTATCGATCGAATACCCGCGTGGTCTTGTACCTAATCAGTCTCACGAAGCAATCGACTCGTGTGCACCGTCCAATGTGAGGCCAACAACCAACACACGACATAAATGTGCCTGACATGAAAATCCTACACATACCAACCGGCACGCCAGTATGACCCGGAATGCCACGATATAACAAAAGTGACATCGGAAACGAATAATGACTCACCGAGATAAAATGATAGTGAAATGAATGATAGCTCAACAAAATGATTGGAACCGTCGTTCCTTGTGACTGAAGTGATTAATTGACAATGACACGTTTTAATACGGTTAACACAATGATGAATGAGTTACGATTATGAATGAACAACAACAAAAGAAAATGAATATCCTTATAACCGAGTAAGAATTAACTTACACAATACCGGTGACAATTATCCTTCCACGAACAACGTCCTAATTGAGATATCGGTCGCTCGAACAACCTTGAATTATACAATATCCAACAACTCGTTCAATATACGAATCAAACATGAATATAACGAACTCAAAACGTCGATACGATTAAACTAAGTTCATTGGGGCATTATATCGAATACATTGTGGCCAAATTCCGATTGTTTACAATCAAATCTCAATGAACCACTATCAAATCCCCCAAGAGGTGATTCAAACCAATAAACACCTTCCAAATGATCAATAATCCGAAATGAATATCCGAAAACGTGATTATAACGACAATTAATCGAAAACCCCCAATTTCAACTCGATAATCAAAGTGTTCTTGAATAATCATTCGATAATCCAATGAATCCTTATACAACTCATAATCATATACATATCCCTTCATATAACATGATTATAATGTCCAAAACATCATATCTCAACATAGAATCGAAATCCAAGGTGTCGAAGAAATTACCTCTTGAATATCCAATCACTTCGTTCCGAAGAACACGAGTTTAATCGAGTATCCAAGCTTCCCAAATGATTGAAGGTGATGAAAAATACACACTCAAATGATAATTGATGAAGAAAACTCTTCCTCAAGCTTCTCTCTCTCGTAAAAGGTGGAAAAAAACTGGAAGGAATGAGCTGAAATGCTCAAAAAATGAATTTATAGGGGTTGACTACCCTGCCGGACACGGCCCGTGCCGATCGGCACGCGTGTCGCGCGATTGGCCGACAGAGGACTCGGCCGTGTCTGCCCGACACGGTCGCGGCGCGGAGGGCCTTCCGACAGTGACCCGTCCGACGGCTTCGGCATGACTCGGCCGTGCAGGCGGCACGGTCGGGCGTCTGGCGATCGGTTACGCTTATCCGGAAGGGTTCGACTCGGCCGTGCCAAGCGACACGGTCGAGTCACGTGGGCAGATACCCGGCATTTCCCGGACGAGTGCGGCACGGGCCGTGTCGGACGACACCGAGTCCGGTCGCGTGATCGCCAAAAGTGAAAAATGGGCGGGTGAGCTAAAACGACCATAACTCTCTCGTCAGGACTCCGATTGACTCACCGTTTGAACCATTGGAAAGCTAACTCGATGCTCTATAATATTGCAACGATTTAGAATTTTTGGAGTTACCAAAAATTAATGGTGATCTAACAAAGTCGAACTCATATGAGGAAAGTTGAAACAATGAACAATAACGATACACAACTCGAAGTTTTTCCGAACGGTGAACACGGTGAAAGAACGTGATTGATGAATGATTATAATTGAGTGAAAATACACTGAGTGACAATTACGGTGATAATTCTTGAATGAAAATGAATGAATTACAACCGGTATTACATACACCCCCCCTTAAAAGAGTTTCGTCCCCGAAACTAAGGGTCAAACAACTCGGGATAACTCTCCCGCATATTCTTCTCGGTTTCCCAAGTGGCCTCTTCGACTCCGTGTCTAGACCACTGAATCTTGACCAAAGGGATCGTCTTATTTCTCAACTGTTTGATTCGCCGCTCTAAGACTCGTATAGGATGCTCCTCATTTGAATGGTCGTCGGCGATTTCGATTTCGAGCTGCAAGATGTGACTCGGTCGGCATCATACTTTCGCAACTGAGAGACATGAAACACATTATGAATTCGGCTCAAAGCCGGAGGTAAAGCCAATCGATAAGCTAACTCGCCTACTCGATCCAAAATTTCAAACGGTCCAATGAATCTCGAACTCAACTTCCCCCGTTTTCCGAAACGGAAAATACCTCGACTCGGGGATACCTTGACCAAAACATGGTCACCCGTCTCGAACTCTAGTGGTCGATTTACGATTATTCGCATACGATTTCTCACAACTCGAGTCACAACATACGACTCTTGATCAAAGCTACCTTCTCCGGGCGGCTATAAGCATATCGGGCTCGGTGCCGATTGATTCGACAAGTCATCCCAACACAAAGAAGATCGACAACGACGACCGCATACAAGGCCTCGTAAGGTGCCATCTTAATGGAAGCATGCAAACTATTATTATACTTGAACTCGATCATCGGTTGTTGGTCTTCCCAAACGTCCTTCCTATCGAGGACGCAAGCTCTCAACATGTCCTCTAATGTCCGAATAGTCCTCTCGATTGTCCGTCTGACCGAGGATGAAAGCGATCGAGATTAAGCTGAGTTCCCATAGCACGATGAACTGATTTCCAAAAATGAGACACAAATCGACCGTCACGATCGGAAACGATACTCTTAGGAGTATCGTGCAGTCTCACTATCTCCTTGATGAATAACTGGGCCAGTCTCTCGGGACCCCACGTATCCTTGATCTCAAGGAAATGAGCTCATTTAGTTAAGCGGTCCACAATCACCCAGATCGTATTCATGCCACGACGACTCGTCGGCAAACTCGTGATGAAATCCATAGAAATGTCTTCCCACTTCCACTCTGGAATAGGGAGATGTTTCAGCATACCCGCCGGTCGCTGATGTTCAATCTTGACTTGTTGGCAAGTTAAGCATCTCGAAACAAATTCCGCGACTTCTCGCTTCATATTACTCCACCAGTAATTTTGTTTCAAGTCTTTATACATCTTGCTAGACCCCGGGTGAACAGAATAAGGGGTAGCATGATCTTCTCTCAAAATAGAGTTTTTCAACTCGTCATTCGCCAGTACGCACAACCGGTTCTTAAACCTCAAAAGTCCATCCTCATGGACCACGAATCCAGGGGCTTTCCCCTGAGCCACATCCTCACGGATGCGCAACAATGAAGGGTCTGAACTCTGATTCTCTCTGATTACTTCCTCAAGTGACGATGAAATCTCTAACATACAAAGTTGTCCCTGAATTCGCTGAAGCCAGACCTCGATCTCGGGTCTAAGGAATTCCTGCTGAAGCTCCTTCTGAACTGTTAAACGAGCAAGCATCTGCTCCTGAACGGACTTACGACTCAAGGCGTCGGCGACAACGTTCGCCTTGCCCGGGTGGTAAAGGATCTCAATATCATAATCCTTGATTAGTTCTAACCACCGCCTCTGTCGCATATTTAACTCCTTCTGAGTAAATATATACTTTAAACTTTTATGATCGGTGAAAATCTGACAGGTGACGCCATATAGGTAATGACGCCAGATTTTCAAAGCGAACACCACGGCTGCTAGCTCCAGATCGTGAGTCGGATAATTAATCTCGTAAGGTCTCAATTGCCGTGAAGCATAAGCAATAACCTTCCCATTCTGCATGAGTACACATCCGAGACCCTGTCTGGACGCATCACTATAAACCACAAATCCCTCCGTCCCCTGTGGCAAGGAAAGTACAGGTGCTGACATTAATCGGCTCTTGAGTTCCTCAAAACTCCGTTGACACGCGTCGGACCACGTGTATTTCTTATCCTTCCGCAAAAGGTTCGTCAAGGGTTGAGCGATTTTAGAAAATCCCTCCACAAATCGCCGATAATAGCCCGCTAATCCGAGAAAACTTCGGATCTCCTTAACATTCTTCGGAGGTAACCAGTCTCGGATAGCCTCCGTCTTCTGAGGGTCGACACGAACTCCGTCCGATGAAATTACATGTCCGAGAAAAGTCACTTCGGGCATCCAGAACTCACATTTGGAAAACTTTCCATAGAGTTGCTCTCGTCTCAACACGTCGAGAACCTGATGAAGATGAATCTCGTGTTCCTTTCGGTTACGAGAATAAATCAAAATGTCATCGATGAAGACAACAACAAACCGATCCAAAAAGTCGATGAAGACGCGATTCATTAGCTCCATGAATACCGCAGGTGCATTAGTTAGCCCGAACGGCCTAACTACGAACTCATAATGACCATAGCGTGTTCGAAACGCCGTCCTCGTGATATCCGACTCTCGAATCCGCAGATGATGATATCCAGATCTTAAGTCGATCTTGGAAAATACTGAAGCTCCCTGAAGTTGATCCAAAAGGTCATCGATACGGGGTAAAGGATACTTATTCTTGATTGTCACCCTATTCAACTCCCGATAATCGATACACAAGCAAAAAGAACCATCCTTCTTTTTGACAAACAGCACTGGTGCTCCCCATGGGGACGCACTCGGTCGGATATAACCTTTCTCGAACAATTCCTCAAGTTGATTCTTCAACTCCTGCATTTCGGTCGGGGCCATCCGGTATGGTGCCTTCGATATCGGAGACGTACCAGGCTCCAACTCAATCGCGAATTCCACATCTCTCTGTGGAGGCAAACCAGGTAACTCGTCTTGAAAAACATCGGTATATTCCCTTACTACCGGAATATCCGACAACATTACTGATGATTCCTCGGTTTTGGTCATATAGCACCAATAACCGACACATCCTTGACTGAGTAATCGCACTGCTTTCATCAAATTAATGACTTTACCAGAACAGCCGGGATTACCTCCCTGAAAAACACATTCAACCCCAAATGCGAAATGATAGTGACCATACGCTTACGGACACTAATGATGGCATCATGGCGATCCATCCGGTCAATACCCAAGATGGCGTCGTCCCTCGGCAAATCTACTACGATTAGGTCCGGCCATACGACCATGGCCGAATCGGACAATTACGAATCTCACGATTACCGATAATTCGTCACCGTCAGGTAGGCCAATGACATAAGGCTCACAACTAGTAGCACTACCCAGACGTAGTCTACGCAAACATGACTCGGAAATGAATGAATGCGATGCACCAGTGTCAAAAAGGGTACACACAGGTTGAGATAGAATATCGAGTGTACTTGAGATCATCCGGCCTCTGGATCGTCGGTCTTCTTCATCTCATAAATTCGGGGCTTTAGGCCCAGAGCCGACGCTCCGTCGATAGCTCTTGGCTCCGCCTTTAGCTCTGTCGTCTTGAGCAGCCGACCGAGTGGCCCGATTCTGCACCTTGAATGACTGGGCCTGAGATGACGCCGAGTAGGTTTAGAGTCCCTTTGACAAAACGGGCCCTATGCCCGCAATCCTGATTGTGGCACGTAATGCATCATTTCGGACATTTAGTGCTGAAATGACCTGTTCCTCACGGTTAAACAGTGATGGCCGAACCGCCGCTCGTGGATCGAGATTCCGCGGGTTTAGACGCCGTGGGAGGTCGCTCGAGAAAAAGTAGAGCCATACGTGGTTTCTTGAAAGTGGCTGACTCCGTCGACCGATTACGGTTCTTAGATTTCTTGCCGCAGATGAAGGTTGTTGTTTAGCAATCTCTTTGGCGGTGAGCTCGTAAGTAAGAGCTTTCTCAATGAATTCACCAACGTGGTACAATTATGATTAAGCTTGTAATCTCATACGGGATTTGACCTCTTTAAATACTTAATCTTATCCGCCTCGGAATGGATGATAGATGAGGCGAACGGAAGAAGTTCTGAAATTTCGGCAATGGCGAGAAGATCCTCGTCTGTTGAGGGGTCGGGGTGAGTAATTCGATGACTTGGCCTCTCCGAGTGGGGCCGGATAATATCTCTCCATCATGAGAGTCTTGAATCGCTCCCAAGTACATGATCCTTCGGTGGGCTTCAACGACAACCACCAAGAATGGGCGCTCTTACCCGGATAGTAGGCAATCGAAACTTTGTGTCCTTCGGGACACTCTACCATCGTGAATAGCTTCTCGAAGTGTTCGAGCCAATGAACAATATCCGCCGGCTCGAGATGAGCCTTCAAAAGTAGGTGGCCTTTGGCGAGAGATGTCGCCGATGATCTGCTCACATTCCTCTCTTGCCTCGAGGTGGCGGCGGAGGAGCCTGTTGATTTTGAGTAGTGGAGTTATGCATCGTCTGCATCATTTGTGTCATCCGGGTCATTTGGGCCATCATGCCTGCATAAAAGCGAGTGGGTCAACCCAACACCTTCGACCGAGCGGTGTCCAGTACGACTCACGATAGAGAATGATCACGTCGAGGTGAATGAGTAGCAGCGTCATTGCTAGATGAATTAGCATTATTCCTCGCATTCGCACGTGTATACACACGAGCACTCGGGATACGGCCCGCACCACCGCCTCGTCCTCCACGTCCTCTGCCAGCTCTTTCCATACTGAAGTGGAAAGTTACATGATGATTAAATCTCCCACATGAATATCACGTTATGATTACGTCATTAAATGATGAAAATGAGCATACACGTTCTAACACAGTGATTATATGAATGATTAACTGAGGTGACATGATTATCTGATGAAACTATTGAAATGATTATCTTGAACAAGTTAACAAGATTAATCATATGATCATCCAGATCAACAATCGAGTAATGAAATGAACTGAGTGATTAATGAGTTAAAATGACCGTCCTGGTCAAAATGAAAATGATGTTTGAGGATTGTTAACTGATGAATTATGAATGAATGATAATTGCCAGAAATTATACCATGGCGTTAGAATTCTTACAGTTCTTTCGGTCTGATTGGCTCGGCATCTGCACAGGTCACACGTGACGCGAAAGTCCAATGATACTAGTCTGATGATGATGATTTCAAATGAGACATGACTAGGAAGGTAGTGTTCAAAACCACGCTCTGATACCAACTCTGTAACACCCCAAACTAGGCGGATATTACAGTGCCGTGGACCCCCGACTGGGACCCACCAGGCGAATGAAAAAGGATGAATTACACAGGGTAAATGTAGTACCGAACCACATTACAACATCAATTACTCCGATTAGGAGTTTCATACAACATACCCAGGATAAAATAGAATACATGTGTATCTTATGTGACGATAAAATACACAACACTGAATGAAACGAGTATTCAGACGGAATGTCTGCAGCGGAATAAATAAAGGAAACATAAATGACTGAATAAGTGATGAATGCATCGGGGCCCCCTTCTAGTATCATTAGGACTCCTCGCCGTCAACGTGCTCTCCCTGTGCCTTTGCCTTGCCATGACCTCAGAAACAAATATCCCCAAACGGGGTCAGTTATACAGAACAACAATCCTTCAGAGTTGAATAAACACAATCATATAATTATGTAGTATAAACCACAAGTTCGATTAAAACGAAGCGGTTAGATTATAACCCAATCTTGTTGAAAACATACGCAATCAAACATGCTGTATGAGTCAACTAACAGTACGGCTCAAAGGGTGGCGCCACACTACGCCCGGGATGGAAATGTGTCCGTGCACAAGCCACCAACGAGTATCGATCGAATACCCGCGTGGTCTTGTACCTAATCAGTCTCACGAAGCAATCGACTCGTGTGCACCGTCCAATGTGAGGCCAAAAACCAACACACGACATAAATGTGCCCGACATGAAAATCCTACACATACCAACCGGCACGCTAGTATGACCCGGAATGCCACGATATAACAAAAGTGACATCGGAAACGAATAATGACTCACCGAGATAAAATGATAGTGAAATGAATGATAGCTCAACAAAATGATTGGAACCGTCGTTCCTTGTGACTGAAGTGATTAATTGACAATGACACGTTTTAATACGGTTAACACAATGATGAATGAGTTACGATTATGAATGAACAACAACAAAAGAAAATGAATATCCTTATAACCGAGTAAGAATTAACTTACACAATACCGGTGACAATTATCCTTCCACGAACGTCCTAATTGAGATATCGGTCGCTCGAACAACCTTGAATTATACAATATCCAACAACTCGTTCAATATACGAATCAAACATGAATATAACGAACTCAAAACGTCGATACGATTAAACTAAGTTCATTGGGGCATTATATCGAATACGTTGTGGCCAAATTCCGATTGTTTACAATCAAATCTCAATGAACCACTATCAAATCCCCCAAGAGGTGTTTCAAACCAATAAACACCTTCCAAATGATCAATAATCCGAAATGAATATCCGAAAACGTGATTATAACGACAATTAATCGAAAACCCCCAATTTCAACTCGATAATCAAAGTGTTCTTGAATAATCATTCGATAATCCAATGAATCCTTATACAACTCATAATCATATACATATCCCTTCATATAACATGATTATAATGTCCAAAACATCATATCTCAACATAGAATCGAAATCCAAGGTGTCGAAGAAATTACCTCTTGAATATCCAATCACTTCGATCCGAAGAACACGAGTTTAATCGAGTATCCAAGCTTCCCAAATGATTGAAGGTGATGAAAAATACACACTCAAATGATAATTGATGAAGAAAACTCTTCCTCAAGCTTCTCTCTCTCGTAAAAGGTGGAGAAAACTGGAAGGAATGAGCTGAAATGCTCAAAAAATGAATTTATAGGGGTTGACTACCCTGCCGGACACGGCCCGTGCCGATCGGCACGGTCGTGTCGCATACCGCCGACAGGACTCGACCGTGTCTCGCTTGACACGGTCGCGGCGCGAGGGCCTTCCGACGATGACCCGTCCGGCTGACTCGGCATGACTCGGCCGTTCTGCATTTACACGGTCGGGCGTCGGGCGATCGGTTCTCGCTTATCCGGAAGGGTTCGACTCGGCCGTGCCAAACGACACGGTCGAGTCACGGGCGAATACTTTGGCATTTCGACGAGTACGGCACGGGCCGTGTCGACGACACGACCGAGTCCGTCCGCATGATCGGCCAAAAGCTGAAAAATGGGCGGGTGAGCTAAAACGACCATAACTCTCTCGTCCGGACTCCGATTGACTCACCGTTTGAACCATTGGAAAGCTAACTCGATGCTCTATAATATTGCAACGATTTAGAATTTTTGGAGTTACCAAAAATTAATGGTGATCTAACAAAGTCGAACTCATATGAGGAAAGTTGAAACAATGAACAATAACGATACACAACTCGAAGTTTTTCCGAACGGTGAACACGGTGAAAGAACATGATTGATGAATGATTATAATTGAGTGAAAATACACTGAGTGACAATTACAGACTGATAATTACTGAATGAAAATGAATGAATTACAACCGGGTATTACACCATGCCCTTCGGAGCTTGGTCGGCTCGCTCGTTCTCGGCAGGCGCGAAAAGGTCCATATCAGAAGGGACATGGTACCTCGCCCTCCAGATAGCCAAGTCTCTCCTAGTCGTCGAGATCCTGATCTGGCCAAGGGACCACGGGGACCGCTGTGCGGCCTGGAACAGCGACCGCTTCGCGGATTGATAGGGATGGGCGATCGAGTACTCCCGATAGTCGAACTTAGGATGCGGGCCGGCCAGTCTCTCCATAATTTCTGCGAAGGCTGAATAGGCTTGGCCGAAGGCGCTATGTTACTCCCAGTACGCCCTCACTGCCATCTCTTTCTCGACCAGCAAGCGTTTTTGCTCAACCGCCGCCTTCCTGGCAGCATCGGCCTCGTTGAGTAGTTCCTCGACTTCTGCGGGATTAATACCGATGCGGATAGCCTCGGCAGCTGTCTCCATGTGGAATTCCACGGAGGATCCTTCCCGGGCAGTCGAAGTCCCGGCGGCGGAGGTGGTGCCCGTTTCAGACATTGTAGGTACTCCAGACATTCTCAAAAAGAAAAGGAAAAAGAGGATTGTTTCTTACCGAAGGATTAAGTCGATCGACGATCGGCAGACAAAGCTTCAAAAAATATTTCGGCTATCTTCCTCTCCGATGAAATCGCGTAAGGGGGATTACGTTATAACCCTGGCCTTTTTTATAGGAGAAGGCGGGGGGCTTCCATGCAAATAAGGAGAATCTCGAGGGCTGAAGTGCAACCGTCGGATAAAGTCGCAGTCAATGCCTCCCTTGAAACCCGCGTATGCGTCGTTTCAAGGACACGCCAGACGAGGAGTATTAACTAACCGTCGGACTCCCCCAATCGCATCGCGACATGTACCCCCGTGGAGTTTCGAGCCCGCTATTATTTCCCACTCTTTTCAGCGACCGAGTGGATCGTGCAAATTCAAAACCAGCCCGCTCGAAAAACGATCGTCTAAACTCATAAAAAGTCGTTCGTCTAAATCCATGCAATCGCCAGTGGAGCCACCTCACCTCACGTTTTCGACATGAGATCAAGCTGGGGGGCAATTGTTGTGCGGCGATTAATACGCCTGGACGGCGATCGGCATAAGGTCGAGCGACCGAGTTCACGATCAAACAATCTAAGGGAGGCTTGCCAAAGCGAAGAGTCCAGACCGAAATCAGGTACCGAGCGATCGACGTCCGGGGCGATCGCGTTTTGACACCTAGCGATCGACTCTGTGCCCGACCAAGGACGACCGTCCTGTGCCACGTATAAGGCCATCATCCATCAAGTCTACGAAGACTGGATCACGGAGCAAGGACCCATGTGCAGATCCGCGAATGGCGCCATAGAATACGGATCGTTGACTCCAGCCCATCAACAACTGTTAATGACAAGGACGGCCTCACCTACCGACAGACCCGCCGAAAGGTCCTAGGTGGGTCCTCCCAAGACAGCGACATAGACGCGTGTTGGCTTCTCATTGGTTCACACATCCGGCTGCCAGCAGCTGCTGCAGACTTTAAGAAGACCAACCCATGTGCTAAAGACGATCGCCCGCTTATTATAATACAGCAGAGGCGATTGCCCAGCGACCCCCAGTTCTATAAATAGAAAGCCTCCAGCAACTGGAGAAAGGTTCAGAAGTTCAGATTTTCACAAGTTCAGAATCTCAGACACTCAAAACCTCTCTCTCACTCTCGACTGAAAGACGAACGGCCGAATCGAGCATCATATCTCACTTGTTACAAGAACTCACAGAGCATCAACTCTGGTTCTTCCGGCAATCTTCAGCACTCAAGAGCTAGATAACTAGGTCTTTACACTCATTGTAATTCTACTCTAAAATTAATATTTGTACTCTCAAGTATTCGTATTAATAATATCTCGCGAGAGAATTCAAGCCCGGGTCTAACAACCCCGGCAAATCTTGTGTTATTTACTTCCCCACGGACGTGTTCTCTCATTTTGTTTGTTACTTGTCCATTCTAGCATATCATCTCCGGATAATATTTTGGGTAACAATATGGTGAAAACCTGGAAGTTTAATCCGTTAAACTATATTGAAAGCAAGGGATTACGGCTACACAATCGTAATCTAACAACTTATCGAAGCTAAATCGGGTTCAAAGGGTAAAATCATGTCAAAATCCCGAAATTCCCGAAAACTAAGGTTCTAAAGATATATACCTCGATTCGGACAGATGAAGATGATTACAATGATGGTAAACCTCACTCGGAACACAATAATCGGCCTCTCAAGGAACTCCACGGATTGCTCTGGGAGAATCGTTCGAAATCGCTCAGAAGAACTCACGTCGCGCACAAGGGAGGAGAAAGAAGGAAATGACGCGATTAAGGTCTATTCAGGTTTTTAAAACCTGATGGCTCGTTACGTACGTTAACATACTGAGGTTAACGTAAATTATGCCTCTTACGTGCGTAACGCTCAGGTGTTAGCGTACGTAAGGGCTCGGCAGAACAATCTGCCCAAATCTCTGAAGCCGATAACATACGTTATATCTAAAGGTTAACATACGTTACCAGTACTAATGTAGCATACGTAACAAAGCATGCATGACGTACGTTATGCATGCAGCAGTCCAGTACCTGAGTGCAGTCCAAGGTTCAAGGAGGTATAAAAATCGAAACGCAACATAAGATGGGATCCGAAGATAGAATTACGAGGTACACGCGACGATGAAACTAAGTGCTGAAAAAAAGTACGATTCCGACTACTGGGAGGTTTGAAATACGAAAAAGGAGATAAAATTCCCTAAACTTATAGGAAATTACAAAACGGCCTAACGTCCGAAAATCACGATACGATGTCGGATTAACAATCCGAAACTCACAACATGAACAACTCAACCATATGAACTCATGGAAACAAAGAAACAGCAAAATCGAACGAGTTTTATGAGACCGAACGTACATGCGACAAAACATAACTCAAAACGAAAATACGTAAAAACATCTCCAAAACTCGTCCAAATGGAGAAACTCCAAGAACAAAATAGATTCAGAATTCCAAAACAGTAACAAGCGAGTCATCCGAAATGAACATACATCAAAAATAGAAATTACCAAAAATAGAAAGCACGTATATTAAATCTTTGGCGTCACATGTGTCAATAAAGAAAATAATAAACTGTTATATATTTCTAGTGTCAGTTTTGCGAGGCTAAAGTTTTAACATATAATAACAAGATCCAATTATTTTACTCTTATTTTTCAGCCATATTAGCATCACATATGTGATGCTAAAGTACATCTGTTTTGGAAAAAAACTGAAATTAGCCAGAAAGAATCTACTTTGGTGTATGTCCGTACCATTTCATTTTTAGCAGTTTCTATTTTTAGCAGTTTCTATATATATATATATATATATATTGTAATATCCGTACCTTTTCATTTTTAGTAGTTTCTATTTTTGGTGTATGTCTATTTTTATCGACTCGCTTGTAACCGTTTCGACGTTTTGAATCTACTTTGTTCTTGGAGTTTTTCTATTTGGACGAGTTTCAGAGATGTTTTCACGTAATTCCATTTTATGTAATGTTTTGCCGTGTGTACGTTCGATTCTCGTAAAACTCGTTTGTTTTCGTTGTTTCTTTGTTTACATGAGTTTGTACGGTTGAGTTGTTCGTGTTGTGAGTTTCGGTTTGTTAATCCGACATCGTATCATTATTTTTGGACGTTTGGGCCGTTTTGTAATTTCCTATATGTTTAGGGAATTCCACCTTCTTTGTCGTATTTCGAATATTTGGCTAGTCGGAATGGTGTTTCCTTTTAGCGCTTGAACTCATCGTCATGAATACTTCGTTTATGTGCTTTTGAAATCCCATCTTTCGTAGCGTTTCATTTTTGTACCTTCTAGAACAGCAGGCTGCATTATGCAGTACTGAACTGTTCTGTGAGTAACATACGTTATGCATGTCCTGTTAAGTACGCTACGCACATTGTTAACGTACGTAATTTGCCGGTCATTACGTACGTAATCGACTTTCAGATTTTTGGCAGATTGTTCTGCCAAACCCTTATGTACGCTAACGCCTGAGTGTTACGTACGTAAGGGGGCATAACGTACGTTAACCTCAGTATGTTAACGTACGCAACGAGCAATCTGGTTTTAAAAACCTGAACAGACCCTTCATCGCGTCATTCTTTCTTTTCCTTCCTTTCGTCCGCGGTGAGAGTTCCCCAAGCGATTTCAAGAAGCTTTCGATATTTTGTTCGTAGAATACCTTGAGAGATCGATTATTGTGCTTCAAGTGAAGTTTATCTTCAACGTAATCATCTTCCTCCGTCTGAATTCAAGGTATTTTCGTCTAGAACCCTAACTTTGCCAATTTTTTTTTGGGGGGGGGGGTTTCGGGTTTTGCTTGTTTAAACTCGAATTGTTCGGTTATGTTGTATTATTCCTTATTGATTATTTTTATTAGGTGATTCCCAATCCGTTTCCATCGTGTTTAATCCGTGAGTTGTCGATTCGGGGAATTTTTGTGAAAACCCTCGCCCGTATCGATCATATGTATGTTGTTATAGTTCGTAATCGGGGTTGTGGGTGTATTCTATTCATTTATTTTTATCGTATAGGACTGAGTTGAGTTAATCCTTCGTGTAGGATTGGTCGTGTTCCCTCTGGGTCAATCGTAGTTGTTGTTCGTTCTCGTTTCGTCGAAGATGTCTCAAAGGCAAGTACTTTACATTTGTTTGCATATTCTAGTATTTGGATTATAGCTTTTCGTGTATGTTGTGGATGTATATGTGTATGTTCACCCAGGGATGGTCTGACGGGGCCTCTGGGGATACGTTTTGCCGTGTGTGTGCGTATCACGAACTAGGGTTAACCACCCAGGGATGGTCCGACGGGGCCTCTGCGGGGTATGGTGGCCGTGAGTCTCGTACCAACGGTTAACTTTGAAATGTTTTGTTGGAGAAATGTGTTTTTTGCTTGTGCACTGTAATATTCCGGAATATAAATATTTTCTAAAATGATTTTGGCGCATATTTCATCTGATTATAATGGTAGTTCAAATGGATTGTACTTGCACTAGCAGTTGTCGCTAACCCCTTAAATGGGGGAAATACTTTTATATTTCAGGTACAGGTCATGGAGGCAAACGAGCATGTGGTCCGTACGAGGATGGTGGACAAGAGTGATTCTGTTCAGTGGTTGTCCGTTTGGTGTCTTGTCTTATAAATTTATTTATTATGTCATTTGCTTAAGTACTCGAGTACTTCCTTCTTCGGATTTAATTATTGTCATGTACCCGTTTTGGGGTAGATTTGATATTGAATGGTATTGTTGAGTTCAGTCTTTTATTTTGAATGTCTTGAATTATGGAATCGTGTGTATGTTGATAATGTTTGTCTTTTGTTGAACTTCGGTTTGGTACGTTAGCCTGGTGGATTCCAAAGTGTGGGGTCTACGGCGCTATAATATACCCTGAACGTCTTGGGGATGTTACAAAATATAGTATCGGAGCTTAGGTTTATGGATACCTAGGTTGTCGGTTACTTTGGTCTAGTTGAGTTTTGAACAGTATCACTACTACGCCATCATCTCAGTATGCCGGTGCTCGTAAGTTTTTTCTAACTCGACCCGTTACGTTATCATATTCTGATCCTTTCTTAGTGTTATATTGTGTTTTACATTTGAATTGTACTTACCCGTTACTTCTTCAGAATGCCTGCTGGTAGAGGACGCGGAGGCGGTCGCGGATGCGGTAGGGGACGTGGCGCAAGCGGTGGGGCGGCCATGTCTTAAAGCTCAGGGGCCGGTTTGGAAACACCTTCTTTGTCGAACAGTGTCCCGCTTAACGCCGAGGGCCAGCAGGATCAGTCTGCTAGTTTCGGCAATACTCATGAGAATATCGGAGTAGCGAATATTTTAGAACAAGTAGCCAACCAGATGACGCTACTGACTCAGGCAGTCTTGGTCGGCCCAGCTAATGCTAACCCTGTTCCGCCTACTGATTCCGGCACCGATAAGCTACTTCAGGACGTGATCCGTATGCGTCCACCGTAGTTCGATGGTACTTCCGACCCGTCTGGTTGGGAGAGTTGGTTATTCGAGATGGAGAAGGTATTCGAGGTGGCTAACTGCTCCGAGGAGAGGAAGGTACCATCACTCAGTACTTCCTCGCCAAGGAGGCGGCAACGTGTGTTGGAGCAATATTGATCGATATCGCCGTTTGGAGATGGAGTTGTGAAACTCTTTCGCATTGCGGAAGCGATTTAAATAAAGTGCAGAAAATAAATCGACACAAGGATTTATAGAGGTTCGGCCAAACGTGCCTACGTCCTCTCTCGGTATCTTTTTCTATAGGCTTAAGATAAACATCTGCACCTTTCTTCTATCGATCGAGAGATAACCATTACAAGCTCGTCTTCTGTCAGTCCGAGTAAACCGTTCAATCTCTCTTCTATCAGTCGAGATATTACCTTTTCAAACTTGTCTTTATGTCGGTCCAGTTAAACCGTTTTTCTTTTCTATTTGACAAGGAATCAACCACTCTAGCTTTCTATCGGTACTAGATAAACCTCACTTAGATATCGATTGCGATTCTAACAATGCCGGATCCTTGATCAAAATAACACCGAATCCAATCATATCTTTTCTTTTACCTCTCGTGTATGTGTTTAATGTATAAACACTCAAACTATCAATATAAGCACAATATCAAACAACAATAATGTGTATAACAATGTATGATAACTGAATCGTTTGCTTTTCGTTGTTGTAGGATGAATACCATTTGAAGTGGTATTTATAGCCATTTCTCTTCTAACTAGCTGTTAGCCTTCTGTCACTCTGTGCCTTCTTTACGTATGTTATCACCCTTTCATTACGTACGTTAACATCAATATGTTACGTACGTTATACTTCATGCAAATTAGTCCAGTAGCCTTCGTTTTATGTGTTACGTACGTTAGCAAATTACTCATTACGTACGTTAACATTTGTCAAAATATCCATTGCTTGCTGATATAAGCCATGACGTCATCTCCAATGTTCTTCTTGTTTGAATACTGAACCACTTCGTTACGTACGTTATCATCATGTTGTTACGTACGTTAAGCTCAGCATATTACGTACGTTATGCTCTAAATATAGCGCACGTTATCTTCCTTCTGACCAGCATTTTGCGACTTCGATTTCTTCGTTGCTTTGCTTTGCTTATTTTTTGTTTTGCTTTGTTTAGAAACTTAATCATCAAAACTCTATAAATAAATGTATGGAATAAAATATTCCAATAATCTCCCCTTTTTTGATGATTATAAAACAACACCCTTTGAATGGATAAACCTGCAAAAATAAAATATATGTATACTTCTACGAATCAAAGCTTTTGGCTTTGATCATTTCGTTAATTCTCCCAACGTTTCTTTTTCTGTCATTTTCGACTTTTCCTCTTCATATTTTCAACTACTTCGTTTCTCCCCCCTTTTGTCTATTTTTTGACGTCTTCTTCTTTCATAATTTTTCGACTTCTTCGTCTTTTCTTTTCTCCTCCTTTTTGAATTTTATTTTTCTCGTCATTCTTCCATGATGCTTTTTATCAATACGACTCCTTTCTCCCCCTTTTTGTATTCAGTAAAAAGTGTAATAAAAACGAGTAATAGATACCAATTGATGTATATAAAAAATATGCATAAAAAAGGTATAACTCCCCCTGGCAAAAATATCCGTTTAAAAATATACTCCCCCTGAGTAAAATACAATTTGCTAAAAATTAATTTTTGGGGATCCAACCTATAGTTGGTTTTTCTTCAGAGACATAGACGATTTCGGAATAAAACTTCCTTTGGAATCCAAATTTTCTTAGTTTTTATCGTCCGTCGTGGGCTTTTGCAATTTGAAATATGGTACCCAATTTTCAAACATTTTTTACATCGGGGTATTTTGAAATTTACGGATTCATTTTTAGAAAGTTGTTTGAATCCCAACCCCTGTTTATTCAAAGAGTATTTTTGAACACAAAGCATTTGTTCAAATTTATCATTTCCGCATGAAATTTTTTTCGTCAAAGTTTTAAGTTCATCTTGAACTTTTAAAAGATCATTCTTTAAAATATTTTCATTCTTAATGCATTTTGAATTATCGGTCTCGACAATTTTTCCCTTTTCAAGAATTTTGGAATTTTCAATTTCCAATGATTTATTTTTAGATTTAAGGAATTTAATTTCGGATAAAGCATTTTGGTAGTCCGTATGTGGTAATTCAAATGCTTCAAATAATTCATCGTGAGACGATGTACTAACCTGGCTTTCGACGTCACTATCGTCGAATGAACTTCGTGCCATGAGAGCGAGATTATTTTGATTATTAAAATCATCATCTTCGTCTTCATCGCTCCATGTTGCAATTAGAACCTCCTTCTTGGGTTTCATTCGGCATTTTTTCGCAAAGTGGCCTGGTTTACCATATAATCGACAAGAAATGTCGAATTTCTTAGATTCGCCCACTTGGATGTCCTTCTTTCTCCGGTTTAATAAGTGTTAGAACTTATTAATATTTTTGGCATAATATGCCGATTCTTCGTCGCTATCATCCATCAGAATTTCTTCTCTCTTTGACATCTTAGCCTTCATGGCTATAGATCTTTCCTTCGGCTTCGGTTTGGCATTCCGAGATTTTAGGACAATCTCGTAGTTTATAAGTGAACCAACGAGAGCACTAAAATCAAGATTGTTTAAATCTTTAGATTCTATTATAGCCATCACCGTACCGTCCCATTCGCGAGGTAGTGATCGGAGAATCTTCTTTACTTTCTCACTACTCGAAAGTGGTTTTCCAAAACACGCCAATTCATTTGTGATGACCGAGAATCGGTCGAGCATGATCGTGATGGATTCATCGTCCTTCATTTGAAATAACTCGTACTCGTGAAGGAGCATGTTTATTTTCATCTCCTTGACTCGAGACGTTCCCTCATGTGTGACTTCAAGCATTTTTCATATTTCTTTAGCACTATCACACGAAGATATCCGGTTGTGCTCTTTCGGACTTAATGCATAATATAATAATTGCGTGGCTTTGCAATTATAATGATCATTTTTCCTATCCGCATCGTCATATTCTTTGAAAGATTTAAGCGTACCGTCGGACTTGATTGGAATTTTCAGACCAAGGCATATCACTTCCCAAAGCTCGATGTCATATGCTCGGATGAATATTGACATTTTTTTCTTCCACGTCATAAATTTCGAGCCATCAAAAAATGGTGGTCGGTTTAGAGCAAGGCCTTCGACTGGAGCAATTTGAAATGTCATTGGATCGACTCCTCGGATGTTAAGCCGCTTATTGGAGGTACCGCTCCGATACCAATTGTTGGAGCAATATTGGTCGGTATCGCCGTTTGGAGATAGAGTTGTGAAACTCTTTCGCGTTGCGAAAGCGATTTAAATAAAGTGCATAAAATAAATCGACACAAGGATTTATAGAGGTTCGGCCAAACGTGCCTACGTCCTCTCTCGGTATTTTTTTCTATAGGCTTAAGATAAACCTCTGCACCTCTCTTCTATCGGTCAAGGGATAACCATTACAAGCTTATCTTCTATCAGCCCGAGTAAACTGTTCAATCTCTCTTCTATCGGTCGAGATATTACCATTACAAACTTGTCTTTATGTCGGTCCAAGTTAAACTGTTTTCCTTTTCTATTGGACAAGGAATCAACCACTCTAGCTTTCTATCGGTACTAGATAAACCTCACTTAGAAATCGATTGCGATTCTAACAATGCCGGATCCTTGATCCTAATAACATCGAATCCAATCGTATCTTTTCTTTTACCTCTCGTGTATATATTTAATGTATAAACACTCAAACTATCAATATAAGCACAATATCACAACAACAATAATGTGTATAACAATGTATGATAACTGAATCGTTTTCTTTTCGTTGTTGTAGGATGAATACCATTTGAAGTGGTATTTATAGCCATTTCTCTTCCAACTAGCCGTTAGCCTTTTGTGCCTTCTTTACGTATGTTATCACCTCTTCATTACGTACGTTAGCTTCATTACGTACGTTAACATCAATATGTTACGTACGTTATACTTGATGCAAATCAGTCCAATAACCTTCATTTTATGTGTTACGTACGTTAGCAAATTACTCATTATGTATGTTAACATTTGTCAACCTATCCGTTGCTTGTTGATGTAAGCTATGACGTCATATCCAACGTTCTTCTTATTTGAATACTGAAACACTTCGTTACGTACGCTATCATCATGTTGTTACGTACGTTAAGCTCAGCATATTACATACGTTATGCTCTAAATATACCGCATGTTATCTTCCTTCTGACCAACATTTTGCGACTTCGATTTCTTCGTTGCTTTGCTTCGCTTCTTTGTTGTTTTTCTTTGTTTAGCAAATCAAAACTCTATAAATGAATGTATGGAATAAAATATTCCAAAAACGTGGTGGCAAACAGTGAAACCACGTGACCGGACAGCTACGTGAGAAGAGTTCTGAGAGTTGATGGAGGGCGAATATTGTCTGTGGCCGGTAAAAGAGGGGAGGATTTGAGCCTTCTTTGAGGCAAAACCCCAGGATGTTCCTATTTCACAGGCGATCAATGACTACAATCAGCAGCTTCATTATATGAGAAATCAGGTCCGAGATGAGCTATATACGATCCATCACTTTGACATGTGGATGAAGCCGATGGTTCGTCACTACATGTCTGGTCTCGGGTGCACAACTTTGAAGGATTATCAGAACAAAGCGATGGCTTATGAGATGTGGTTTTCTGCGATAGAGACGGCAACCGAGGGTAAGAAACAGAAGACCTCCGGTCAGTTTTTGGAAGGTAAGTCTGGCGGGTATCAGAAGGCTCAGTCTGGTTCGCGAGTCTTCGGGAATCAGTCCCCATCATTTAGGCGAGGAAATGGTTCTAAGTCTGCCCCGACTATTTCCGTTCGTGGTCCTACCTGCTTTAATTGTTGTCGTCCCGGACATATGATGAGCAAGTGTGACAGGCCTCCGATTCAGTGTCTTACTTGCGGTCAGATGGGGCATCGTGCTAAGTTTTGTGGAGATGCAAGTCGGGCGCCAGTTACTCAGGTGTCAGCCCCGGTTACGAGAGAAACGAGTGTGAATCAGACGCCGACAGTTAATCAACCTAAGCAGAGTTTTGGCAGAGGTCGAGGTCGTGGGCAGCCTCCTAGAGGGGGAGCTTCTAGTGCGGGGTCTGTTCTGCCCCATGTATATGAGATGAGACGAGCAGGAGATCCTGACGCGATGGTGGCTAGGGGTGGCATTTCGGAACCGAAAATCGAAAACCAAACCGAAAAAACCCGAAAAAAGAACCGAAAAACCGAAACCGAAGACGACCGAATCGAAAAACAAAAATAACAGAACCGAACTGAACTAATTTGGTTCGGTTCTCGGTTTGGGGTCGGGCGGAACCGAACCGGACCGAAATGGACCGAAGTCAAATTTCAACATACTAAAATGACCTTGTTTTTGTGATTTTGGTGTGTTTCGAATCTTAGTATAATTTGTATTCTTTTTGTAAGACCCTCATGGGTCCAAGAAGGACCGATAATATGCTCATGAATTTTTTATTCAATTAATTTAGGTTGAGAGAATGAGCTACTGTGATTTACGATTATTATATATTTTGAGATATTTGGAAATTGCTATGCAACTCTAGCTTTTATCTTGAACATATATATAACTCTTGCTAGCTTGTTGTTATATTCTATTGCATATAATATTTGAATTTATATTGTGAAGAACCGAAAAAACATCAAACCAAATCGAAACCGAACCGAATATTTATAAAACCAAACTTAACCGAGCCGAACTTCAAAAAGAACCGAACAAATCGAAACCGAATATTTTGTTCGATTCTCTGTTTCGGTCAAAAACTGATCCGAATGGAACCGAGTCCACCCCTAACGGTGGCTACAGGTACCGTTCACATCCTTGACCATCCTCTTTCCGTGTTATTCAATTCTGGTGCTATGCATTCCTTCATATCTCTGGATTGTGTGCATCGTCTGCATGTTGATTGTCTAGTAGCATGTGAACCGTTTGTTGTTAAACTTCCTAGTGGAGATAGTATCATGGGAGATCGTGAGATTAGAGATTTTCCGGTGAGTATCGCAGGGAGGGATTGGTCTTTTAATTTGATTGTGTTAGACATTAGGGATGAGGACTTGATTCTTGGTGAGGATTGGCTACACCGACATGGGGCGAACATGAATTATATAGCGAGAACCATTTCTATGTTAGCCTATGACGGTACCGAGCATTCTTTTGTGTGATGCAAGCGGACTAGTCAGAGATTCCTGATCAGCGCCATGAAAGCAGTGAAACTCCTTCGAGGGGGTTGCACTGTTTACTGGTGTTATGCTTTGAGATCGTAAGAAGGGGGAGTCGAGCTCTCGTCTATTCCGGTAGTGAGTGAGTATCCTAATGTATTTCCAGATGAGTTACCGGGTTTGCCACCAGACCGTGAGTTGAGTTCACGGTTGATTTAGAGCCGGGTGCGGCACCGATTTCTAAGACGCCATACCGCATGGCACCTGCCGAGATGCTTGAGTTGAAGAAACAGTTAGGAGAGTTGCTAGACATGGGTTATATTCGACCAAGCGCTTCGCCTTGGGACGCACCGATCTTGTTTGTAAAGAAAAATGATGGGTCACTTCGTCTATGTATCGACTATCGAGAGTTGAACAAAGTGACTATAAAAAACAAGTATCCGCTCCCGAGTATTGATGACTTGTTTGACCAATTACAAGGGGCAACCGTGTTTTCGAAGATTGATTTGAGATCGGGGTATTACCAGCTCCGAGTGAAGGACTTCGATATTCCAAAGACGGCCTTCCGGACGAGATACAGACACTACGAGTTGGTGGTTATGCCTTTTGGGCTAACCAGCGCCCCAGTCGTATCATGCAATTAATGAACAAGGTCTTTATCGAATATCTCGATAAATGTGTAGTCGTCTTTATCGATGATGTCATGATTTACTCGAGGAGAGAGGAAGAGCGTGCACGTCATTTGCATATCGTGTTGGGAATCTTGAGAACTCAGCGCCTTTATGCGAAGTTCTCAAAGTGTGAGTTTTGGTTGCGGGAGGTTATGTTTCTCGGCCAAGTGATCTTGGCCGAGGGTGTTCGTGTGGACCCACAAAAGATAGAGGCATTGTTGGATTGGGCGCCGCCCAAGAACATGAAGGAGGTTCGTAGTTTTCTGGGTTTGGCCGGGTATTATCGTAGGTTTGTCGAGGGGTTCTCTAACTCGCTCGACCGCTTACCCAGTTGTTGCTGAAGTCAGAGAAGTTTGTGTGGACCGAGGAGAGGCAGAAGAGTTTCGAGGAGTTGAAGAAGCGGTTGACGACCGCTCTCGTCTTGGCTTTACCGAGTGGTAATGAGGGTTTCTCAGTTTTTAGCGATGCTTCAGGCCAAGGGCTTGGATGTGTACTCATGCAGCACGGGAAGACAATTGCCTATGCTTCCCGTCAGTTGAAACTATACGAGTTGAATTACCCTACTCACGATCTTGAGTTGGCCGCAGTTGTATTTGCATTAAAGATTTGGCGTCAGTACTTGTATGGATCGTCGTGTCAGATTTTCACCGATCACACGAGCGTGAAGTATATTTTTACGCAGAAAGAACTAAATATGAGACAGATTAGGTGGTTAGAGTTGATTAAGGATTACGATCTCGAGATCCTTTATCATCTGGGCAAGGCAAATGTGGTGGCAGATGCCTTGAGTCGGAAATCGGTATTACTTCAGGCACATGAGTTACTCACGGCCCAGTCAGGGCTCCAGCGAGAGTTGATAGGGTTGGGTGTGGAGGTTGTGCTAGCAGGGAGTGCCGAAGAGTTGCGCACTCATCAGATCCCTTCATCTCTAGTCGACGACATTAAATCGAGACAGTTGGAAGATCCGATGTTTATTCAGCTCCGCGAGAATGTGGTGAAAGGGAACGCCCTGGGATTCGTGGTTCATGAGGATGGTGTGTTGAGATTCCAAGGTCTGAGACAGGGTATTTTGCGAGAGGCTCATGCGTCACCTTACTCAGTCCATCCGAGCTCGAGTAAAATGTATAAGGATTTGAGGAAGAATTTCTGGTGGAATGACATGAAGAATGAGGTAGTTCAGTTCATGGCTAAGTGTTTGACTTGTCAGCAAGTAAAAATCGAGCATCAGTGGCCATCCGAGTTGTTGAAACCACTTCCCGTCCCGGAATGGAAGTGGGAGGATATCTCGATGGATTTTGTCATGAATTTGCCGAGGACGAAGATCAGAATGAATATAGTGTGGGTGATCGTGGACCGACTGGCTAAGTGGGCACATTTTCTGGGCATCAAGGACACTTGGGGTCCAGAAAATTGGCTCGTATTTTTATCGCACAGATCGTGAGACTTCATGGTACGCCGAAGACTATTATTTCGGACAGAGATGGCCGGTTTGTATCGCATTTTTGGCAGGCGGTACATAAGGCATTGGGGACACATTTGCGTTTGAGTACATATTTCCATCCTTAGACCAACAGGCAGTCCGAGCGTACCATTCAGACATTCGAGGATATGTTATGCGCGTGTGCATTAGATTGGAGTAGTGACTGGGAGGAGCATCTGGCCCTGATAGAGTTTACTTATAATAATAGCTGGCACGCGTCGATTAAGATGACACCATACGAGGCGCTTTATGGCCGACGATGTCGATCACCGATATATTGGGATGAGACGTCCGATTTAGTTGGCACTGGGCCGGATCTTGTGTTAGAGACGAGGAAGAAAGTCAAGTTGATTAGAGAGAGGATGTTGGTGGCTCAGCGTCAACAAAAGTCTTATGCGGATGTGAGGCGTCGACCCTTGGAGTTTGAGGTAGGGGATCATGTATTTTTTAGAGTGTCTCCGTCGAAGGCAGTTTTCTGTTTTGGGAAAATGGGGAAGCTCAGTCCAAGGTATATTGGACCTTTCGAGATATTAGAGAGAGTTGGCGAGTTAGCGTACCATTTGGCATTGCCTCCGTCGTTGAGTCATGTGCATAGTGTATTTCACGTCTCTCAGTTGAGTAAGTATATTCCGGACCCGACTCATGTTATTGACTTCGGGGACGTAAAGACCGAGAAGAACGTTACGTTTGAGGAGAGGCCGGTGAAGATTTTGGGATGTCGGGACAAACAGTTAAGACACAAAACCATTCCCCTGATTAAAGTGCAATGGTCGATACACGGAGTGGAAGAAGCAACGTGGGAATTGGAGGAGGATCATGCGATACACACCGAGCTTTTTGATTCTTAAGCTTCGGAACGAAACTTCTTTTTACAGGGGGAGAATGTAATATCCGTACCTTTCCATTTTTAGCAGTTTCCATTTTTGGTGTATGTCTATTTTTATTGATTCTCTTGTAACTGTTTCGACGTTTCGAATCTACTTTGTTCTTGGAGTTTTTCCATTTGGACGAGTTTCAGAGATGTTTTTACGTAATTCCATTTTATATAATGTTTTGCCGTGTGTACTTTCGCTTCTCGTAAAATTCGTTCGTTTTTGTTGTTTCTTTGTTTACGTGAGTTCGTACGGTTGAGTTGTTCGTGTTGTGAGTTTCGGTTTGTTAATCCGACGTCGTATCGTGATTTTCTGACGTTTGGGCCGTTTTGTAATTTCCTATAAGTTTAGGGAATTCCACCATCTTTGTCGTATTTCGAATCTTTGGCTAGTCGGAATGTTGTTTCCTTTTAGCGCTTGAACTCGTCGTCGCGAATACTTCATTGATGTGCTTTTGAAATCCCATCTTTCGTAGCATTTCGTTTTTGTACCTTCTAGAACAGCAGGCTGCATTATGCAGTACTGAACTGTTCTGTGAGTAACGTACGTTATGCATGTCATGTTATGTACGCTACTCACATTGTTAACTTACGTAATCCGCCGGTCATAACGTACGTAATCGACTTCAGATTTTTTGGCAGATTTTCCTGCCAAACCCTAACGCCTGAGTGTTACGTACGTAAGGGGGCATAACGTACGTTAACCTCAGTATGTTAACGTACGCAACGAGCAATCAGGTTTTAAAAACCTGAACAGACCCTTCATCGCGTCATTCTTTCTTTTCCTTCCTTTCGTCCGCGGTGAGAGTTCCCAAGGCAATTTCAAGCGGCTTTCGAGATCTTGTCCGTAGATTTTCTTGAGAGATCGATTATTGTGCTTCAAGTGAAGTTTATCTTCAACGTAATCATCTTCCTCCGTCCGAATTAAAGGAATTTTCGTCTTGAACCCTAACTTTGCCAATTTTGGGGGGTTTTCGGGATTTTGCTTGTTTAAACTCGAATTGTTCGGTTATGTTGTATTATTCCTTATCGATTATTGTTATTGGGTGATTCCCAATCCGTTTCCATCGTGTTTAATCCGTGAGTTGTCGATTCGGGGACGTTTTGTGAAAACTCTCACCCGTATCGATCGTACATATGTTGTTATAGTTCGTAAGCAGGGTTGTGGGTGTATTCCATTCATTTATTGTTATCGTATAGGACTGAGTTGAGTTAATCCTTCGTTTAGGAATGGTCGTGTTCTCTCCGGGTCAATCGTAGTCGTTCGTTCCCATTTCGTCGAAGGTGTCTCAAAGGCAACTACTTTACATTTGTTTGCATATTCTAGTATTTAGATTATGGCTTTCCGTGTATGTTGTGGGTGTATATGTGTATGTTCACCCAGGGATGGTCTGATGGGGCCTCTGGGAATTCGTATTGCCATGTGTGTACTGTTGTGCAGCGATTAAAATGCCTTGACGGCAATCGGCATAAGGGCCGAGCGACCAAAGCCAGCATCAGATAAACCAAGGCAGACTTGCCACATGAAGATTACAGATCGAGATCAAGGACCGAGCGATCGTCATTCAGCGTGATCGTCTCTTGGCACCTAGCGATCGACCCTAGTGCCCGACCAAGGAAGACCGCCTTATGCCACGTATAAAGCCAAACATCCGTCAAAGTCTACGAAGACCGAATCTTGGTATGAAGGCCCACGTGCAGACCCACAAAAGGTGCCACAGGAAAAGGCTTTTTGACTCCATACCAACTGTAGGTGACAAGGACAACCTCTCACCTACCGACAGACCCGCCGAAAGGTCTTAGGTGGGACCTCCCAAGATTGCGACGTGAGTCACGTGTCGTCTTCTCATTGGTTTGCACATCTGGATGCCATCCATAGCTGCGGACTTTAAGGAAACCATCCCATGTGCTGAGACGATAGCCCGTTTAATTTAATACAGGGACGGCGATCGCCCGTCTGGGATCAAGACATCCCAAACTACCTCCTCTTCTATAAATAGGAGGCCTCCAATAGACAGAAATGGACACACAGTAAAATCGGAAAATCTACGCAGTTGAATCCTACACAGAATTCCACACAGCAATTCATCTTTGTTTCAAGAACTCACAGAGCATTAACTCTGGTTCTTCCGGCAATCACCAACACTCAAGAGCTAGATCACTAGGATCATTACACTCATTGTAATTGTACTTTAACATTAATATTGGTACTCCAAAGCACTATTCGTATTAATAATATCTCGCGAGAGCATTCAAGTCCGGGACTAACAACCACGGCAAATCTTGTGTTATTTACATTCCTCCGTACGTGCTCTCGCATTTTGTTTGTTACTCACCCGTAGCCATATCCAGCAAACCATTACGTATAATATTTTGGGTAACAACAATTGGCGCTAGAAGGAGGGCTTTGAACCTTTATTTCTCTCCGACCATTTCGAAGAACACTCACTGTTCTCCAGAGCATATACTTGAAGAAACACTCACTGTTCTTCAAAGAAAAACCCTCAAAATAATGGCGTCTGCTACCACCTCGAAGAGGGCTACTTTACGATCTGCCGGACGTCTTATTCCGGCCCAAACCGAGTCTAAACCTACGACGGAAGGCAGCCGCGGCGACGCTAGACTCTCACTCCCGCCCCCGAGGGACGGCCCCAGCCTCTCACTCGATCAATTCCAAACTGCGGAACAGATCGAGGAGGCCATGGCCATCCTAAGGGAGCGACGGAGAGCATGCGACATGCCCATTATTATTCCATCAGCCATCCGTCGTGCGGGCAAATGAAAACTCAAGGAGTTATATGTCGAGAAATCATCAGAAAGCCCCGAGTCGCAAGAAAAGGCGCTCGCAAGGCGGAACAGTTTCGTCTTCAGTCGCCTAGGAAGTGATCCTTCATGGAGACCTGGCATTCTGGCCCCAGCCATGAGACGTCGAAGTCCTAATCCATCACTAGGAGTTCGGCATACCTGACTCCCAGAAAATAGGCCAGCCATCTGGCTCCCACTCGCCAAAGAATTGAGCTCGGCGGCAGAGACCTCGTCGCCTACAATGGAGCTAGGAGATCGGTACATGATCGCCTCGGCTCCCGCTCCGAGAGCCAGACCGCGAGCAGCCAGGCTACGGCGATGGCCGCAATGCAGCGCCAGCACGATGATATGAAAGCACTCCTAGAAACTGGGGCAGGCGCCAAGAGAAAGGTCGCCGGGCCAAGTGAGCCGCTCGCGGTCCAGATAGAGCTTGCCCCCGTGCAACCAAATATCGCTCCTCCTCAAACACCTCTGTATGAGGGGAGATCAGACCCCGAGACTCACTTGAGCATGTTCTGGATATACATGACCAGATGCGGGGCGTCGGACGCGACGAAATGCCGAATGTTCCCATTAACATTGGGCAATCTCTCCCATAGGTGGTACATCTTATTGCCACCGCGCTCAATCAACTATTTTGAGAATCTGGCGAACAACTTCACGTCGTACTTCGCCGCCAAGGTTGCTCGGCTAGAAGGTCCCCACCGCATGATGACGATCAGGCAGGGGAAAGACGAGTCTGATGAAGATTACATCGACCGGGTGGATGAGCAAAATAAGATTGTAAATATCTGTACTTGGGACCCTTAAGTGGCGGGGAAAGCGAAACAACCAAGCGGCCAACCAATGAGCTTCGTTGTTGATCCGGCGAGTGTCGATATGACTGTCTAGAAGACTATATATTCGCTCCCAGACGATCGCAAAATCAAAAGGTAGATCGCCTGCTGCCGGAACAAGGGAACCTGCAAAAAGAAAGCCAAATTAGATTAGTTCAGGATATATCCGAACGAAGGGAGAGTCAAAACCCTTACTCGGATTCCTCTCTGGAAGCCGGTGGGGATATCCAACTCATCGGTGGGATTGGTACTCGCGGTCGATTTCCACGCACCACCTACCCAAAACTACTTCGTCATGTCGCCTCGGACCTTGTTCAGCACCCCAAGAATCACCTGGCCCGAGCGACCTTGGATGTGGTAGCCGCCGACATAACCCTTCTGAGCCGTCAACTTAAAGAGAGAGTTCATCTCCAGCGCAGAAGGAAGACGGAACAGCTCGTGACCGCCAAATAGAGTAAAAGTGTAGACGATCTGCAACCAGGCGTTCGGCGTCAGTTGGAGCGGTACCACGTTCCAAGCAGTCATCAGGTAGGACACGACGAACGGCAATGGGAACCACAGTCCGGCCCCCATGATCGACTCATTAACGGCGACCATACCCTCAGGAAGTTGGTTGGCAAGTTCATTCTCGGCGGGCACAAAAAGGGAAACGTCAGAGGGGACATGGAACTCCGCCCTCCTACGAGCCAAATCCTTCCTGGTCGTCGAGCTTTTAATCTGGCCAAGGGTCCACGGGGAGCGGCACGCACAGGGATCGACTTTCAGGTTCATGAGGATGGGCGATCGAGTATGCACGAAAGTCGAACTTAGGGGGTGGGCCAGCCAATATCTCCATAAGCTCGGCAAAATCTGAAAAGGCTTTGCTGAATGCACTGTTTTGCTCCCAGTACGCTTTTATTTCCATCTCCTCTTCGACCAACAAGCGCTTCTGCTCCGCCTCCACCGATCTGGCCGCGTCAGCTTCGTTGAAAAGTTCTTCAACCTCCGCGGGTTTAATCCCGGCGCGGATAGCCTCGACGGCTGTCTCCTCGTGGAACTCCATGGAGGTTTCATCCCGAGCAGTCAAACTCCCGACGGTGGAGGTGCTACCCGTCTCAAATATCATTGATACTCCTCCGGACATCTTCAGAAAAAAGAAAGGGAAAAGGAAAGAAGTCTTTTGTTCTTACCTAAAAAGTCTACTCGAACGGCGCTGGGCAACTCAAATCTTCTGAGAAACTGGGCACTACTTTCTTCTCAGGTGAAATGCATAAGGTTGTAACCCTGAAACCCTAGTCCCTTTTATAGGCGAGATCGGGGGGCTTCTCGGAAAATAAACAGATTCTCGAGGGCCGAAGCGCAAGGGTCGGATAAATCCGCATTTAGTGCCACCCTCGAAACCCGCGTGCGCGTCGTTTCGAGGGCACGCCAAAGGACAGAGTCTGACAAACCGTCGGACTCCCCCAATAGAAACGCAACACGTGCCCCAATGACGTTTCAATACCGCTGTCACTACCCGCTCTTTTCAGTGACCTAGTAGGTCGTCCAAATTCAAAATCAGGATCGATAGACGATCGTCTGTTCCATAGAGTGATGAGTCGGTCGTCTAATTCAAGCGATCGCCAGTAGAACCACCTCACCCCATGTCTCTTGATAAGTGTCAGTTTTATACATTTATCCATGGTTTGTATCGATATATTTCACCTATAATTGAGCTAGTCTACTCGTTTTTGCTTTTAATTAATTAGTTTTTAATAATTTTATTTTTATCGGATGAAGATGTAAATCTAGTCTTAATCGGATTGAATTACTGATTTACTCAAGAAATAACATGTTTATAAAATATTCTCTTTATTGAATTTTTATGTATTCATGTTGTAGGGCTTTCCGAGACGAGTTCGGCAGTCTTTCTGGATTCAAAATCAGAGTTATATATCAAAAGGTATCATCCGAAGAAGATTTGGGGCAAAATCGCAAAGTCTAAGAAATTCTGGGCTGAAAATGAAGTCTGAAACTCCATACGGGCGTGTACGAGCGTAACTCACAAAATGCAAATTTACGAAGACATGTTACGGCCGTAACTCCTCAATGTTACGACTGTAAGTCATCATAGTTACGGCCGTAACTCCTCAATGTTACGGTCGTAACTCTTGGCAGATTATTGATCATTGCTTATTTTTTATACTTTTGGTCTATTATTGAGGGGATGGCTGGCATTGGTCCGATCTAATATAATAATCCTGGAGTTTTGGAGCTATTAGATAGCTTTAGGTGTATAAATAGACCCCTTAGATCCGTCATTATTAATGATTCATCTTATATTTTCCACTTTTTGTAATATTTTCTTTTTGTATGAAGAACACACTCGTGTTCTTGAGTGACTTGTGTAATAGTGGTATAGCATATGTTGTTAATGGAGTTTATTGCTTCGTTCTCCTTTATCTACTAAGGGAATTAGGATCAGTTCTTTCTCTTTTTCAACTAATAATGACCACTCAAGCTTGTATTATGTTTATTAAACCCTTCATGAGCTAAGTTACTTAAGTTGGGATTATAAATAAGGTTAGTCATGTTATTTAAGTTTGTATAAAGATCTATTATGAATTACTTATTATTGTGTGTGATTTTCATTATTTTACCAATCTTTATTTATTTGGCCAATAAATGACGATATTTATGGTCTTTCATATGTTTTGAAAGAAAATATGTTTGATTAGATCAAATGATCTTCACTCTAAGTTGTTCTAGGGGATAGAAATATACCTCTAGACCTTAGATGATTCTTTGAGTTATTTTCATAAAACCTAATGCTATGTATTGAAGCCAATCAACATAGAAATATAGTGGATTGATTCAATATATAAGGGCGTTTATAGTTCGAAGAGAAACCGTCTTTTTAAGGAAAATAGAATCTACACAACATAATAAGTAAATTCATCTTATGATCTCCTATACATCTTCTATAACTAATGATGAACTAAGTTTGTAATCCCAACTATTTGATTATATCTTTTATTAATCTATTATTAGTGTAATATTTCATTTCCTAAATATTAGAACTATTATTGCATTTTCTTTGCAATTGTCAAACCAAACTCCTAAATTGTGTGTTTCAATCTTATAAATCTATATAACAAATAGTTAAATAGTGTATAATTCAATATATAACCTAAACTTGCTCGTGGGATTGATAAACCGGACTAAAAAAGTCCACTTACTACTTAATACGATATCGTGCACTTGCGATAGTTACACTAAAGACCGTGTCATCTCTAAACATCGGAGCGAGCTGGGGGCAATTGTTGTGCGGCGATTAAAATTCCTCGACGGCGAACGGCATAAGGGCCGAGCGACCAAAGCCAGCATCAGATAAACCAAGGCAGACTTGCCAGACGAAGATTACAGATCGAGATCAAGTACCGAGCAATCGGCATTCAGCGCGATCGTCTCTTGGAACCTAGCGATCGACCCTAGTGCCCGACCAAGGACGACCGCTTTATGCCACATGTAAAGCCACACATTCGTCAAAGTATATGAAGATCGAATCTCGGGATGAAGGCCCACGTGCAGACCCGCAAAAGGCGCCGCAGGAAAAGGCTTTTTGACTCCCTACCAGCTGTAGGTGACATGGACACCCTCTCACCTACCGACAGACCCGCCGAAAGATCTTAGGTCGGACCTCCCAAGAACTGCGACGTGAGGCACGTGTCGTCTTCTCATTGGTTCGCATATCTGGCTGCCAGCCGCAGGTGCGGACTTTAAGGAAACCATCCCATGTGCTGAGATGATCGCCGATTTAATTTAATGCTGTGACGGCGATCGCCCGTCTGGGATCAAGACATCCCAAACCACCTCCTCTTCTATAAATAGGAGGCCTCCAACAGACAGAAATGGACACATAGTAAAATCGAAAAATCTACACAGTTGTCTACACAGTTGAATCCTACATAGAATTCCACACATCAATTCATCTTTGTTTCAAGAACTCATAGAGCATTAACTCTGGTTCTTCCGGCAATCACCAACACTTAAGAGCTAGATCACTAGGGTCATTACACTCATTGCAATTGTACTTTAACATTAATATTGGTACTCCAAAGCAGTATTTGTATTAATAATATCTCACGAGAGCATTCAAGCCCGGTACTAACAACCCCGACAAATTTTGTGTTATTTACATTCCTTCGTACGTCCTCTCGCATTTTGTTTGTTACTCACCCGTAGCCATATCCAGCAAACCATTACGTATAATATTTTGGGTACAACATGTGCGTATCACGAACTAGGGTTAACCACCCAGGAATGGTCTGACGGGGCCTCTGCGGGGTACGGTGGCCGTGAGTCTCGTACCAACGGTTAACTTTGAAATGTTTTGTTGGAGAAATGTGTTTTGTGCTTGTGCACCGTAATATTCCAGAATATAAATGTTTTTTAAAATGATTTTGGCGCATATTTCATCTGATTAGAATGGTAGTTCAAATGGATTGTACTTGCACTAGCAGTTATCGCTAACCCCTTAAATGGGATAAATACTTTTGTATTTCAGGTACAGGTCATGGAGGCGAATGAGCATGTGGGTCGTACGAGGATGGTGGGCAAGAGTGATTCTGTTCATTAGTTGTCCATTTGGTGTCTTGTCTTTTAAATTTATTTATTATGTCATTTGTTTAAGTACTCGAGTACTTTCTTCTTCGGATTTATTATTGTCATGTACCCATTTTGGGGTAGATTTGATATTGAATGGTATTGTTGAGTTTAGTTTTTGTTTTGAATGTCTTGAATTATGGAATCGTGTGTATGTTGATGATGTTTGTCTTTTGTTGAACGTCGGTTTAGTACGTTAGCCTGGTGGATTCCAAAGTGTGGGGTCTACGGCGCTGTAATATGACCTGAACGTCTTGGGTGTAATATCCGGAATTTCTATTACTATTGTTTAATGTTATCCGAGTTATGTTGTACAGCGTGGAATCTGTACAGTATGGGTAAACTAATTGAAGGACCGAGACATCTGTATTTGTATAATTGTCGTACTTGGTCGACAATTGGATGTAAGAAGTATATGTATTCAGTATGCCGTATGTTCGTATTCTGTATGTTGAGACGTTGGACAAGAATAGCTGAAAATGGCTAAGTGTAATATTATTAGCGCACGCTAATAATCATGAGTAGTGCACGCTATCGTGCAGGTTTAGCGCACGCTACGGATATAAGATAACGCACGCTAATGCAGTCAGATCGGAAGGAATCTGCGTGTGGACCAGGCCACTTTCGACGCGTTACGATAAGTCAACGGATGTTGTAATGTAGTGATAGCGCACGCTAATGCATGTTGATTAGCGCACGCTAGCGTATATCGGACAAAAAGGAATCTTATCCTCGTCAGCACTTTCGGCGTGTGGACCTGTCTTCGGGAGCATACAGACAAACGAGTCAATTGTGAGTAGCGCACGCTAAGGTAGGACACTTGCGTACGCTAAATAGAGGCATTTACGTACGCTATTGCATGGGCATTGCGTACGTAAATCACATCATGCGATAAGGCGATTTGCCTGCGGACTTCGATAGCGCACGCTGACAAAGACAGTTAGCGCACGCTAAGTGTGTAACGTACGTTAACTGAAGATGTTAGCGTACGTTAGTAATGTACAATATATATATAAGTGCAGTTGGCCATTATTCGTCATTTCCGTCCATTTCTTCATGTGAACCGATAGAGAGAGGTCTTAAAGAGAAGTTGAGGTTCCAAACACTTGAGTTGATCATTCCTAACAACATTTGAAGCTTGGAAGTGATTGAAAACGGATTCAACCTTGGGATTCAATCCATTCCTTCAAAGAGGTAATTACTCTCCACTTTGGGATTTCATTTTGGATTGTATATGATGTTCTTGAGTTGATGATCGTCATGTTTATGAGTTGATGAGTATGGTTATGAGATGGATTACCGGAGTATGATGATATTAATATGATTCTTGTGATTTGGATTGTGTCGTTTGTTTTCTTGAGATAAGTGGACTAATCCTTCTCCTCAGTTTCGGATGTTGATGTTATTGTAGATGATTACTCTTTGTAATGGAAGATTAAGGAAGTGTGGTTACGTTCTTGACGTTTCGTGTATTAATATTAAGGAAGATGATATATGGATATAGAACTTGGATTATAAGTTGGATGATTGTTTATATGTTAAAGGATATCGGATTTCGTTGTTTTGATAGCTTTGAACATGATTCAAAATCACTTAGTGTTCTTGAAATCGAAATAAGTTGATCGGTATCTGAAAAAGATGCATCTGTACAGCATTAGCGCACGCTATGTTTACTGCCTAGCGCGCGCTAACGGGAGCAACTTAGCGCACGCTACGTTAGGTGATTAATGTGCGTTAAGAAGGCAGAAAGTGCAGTATTTTCGTGTTGTGGTTGTAAATTCATGCTGGTTTGAGTAGGATTGATCCGACTAGTGTTTAATCGAGATATTGTCGAACCGTTGGGTTTGTGAATTGGTTTTATCGATTGTTAATTGTTGTCGAACTTGTTGTCTATCGATTACTGTAATAGGTTGAGAATATTGATCAGTGATTACAACCGTGTGTTGCGGTCGAGCTCGAGAATGTTCGTTGATTGCTTTGGTCGGGACCGAGGAACTTGTAGATGACGGCAATGGATTTGGTAACAGCTTCCTCGTCATTGTACCGGTATCGAAGTAAGTTATTACTTGCTCAGTTTATAATATTTAATGAATGGTTTCCGTTTCATTCGTGTATAATTCGTATAGCAATGTTTATAATCGTAATCACAGGAGATTTGAGATTATAAATCGTATTCGAGTTTTGGGAATCTAAATCATAATGTATATGATTTACTTTTGTTATTGGTATACTTGTATATCGAGGATATATTGTGATAAAGACGAAGATATGAATTATCTGCAATCCGTGATACTTTGGACCGTCGAGTATTGAGGATAATGGTTCGTGATGGTTTAGACATTGAGATCGTTCTCGAAGGACTCGGGGCAAGTACTCTAATCATTTTTATTATTTGTGTCGATCATGTCGTGATACATTCGTGTATCGTTGTTGTCATGCATTTGTGCATTGTTGTTGTCGTGTATTGTGTACTGTTGTTTTGTGCAGTTGTGCATTGTTGTCATATGTCCACCTCGGGTTGGTCCGACGGGATCATTGGGGGATCTATGCTAGCGTGCGCTGGATCATCGGACGGGTTTTCCACCTCGGGTTGGTCTGACGGGATCATCGGGGGATCTAGGCAGTGAACGCTGGATCATCGGATTGCCATGTATTGTTGTTCTGCATATGTATATTATGGGTTTGCCATAAGTATACATTGTCGTTATTGTTGTGATCATATTGACGTTGTCATATGAGTATGCATTTGTAGGTCTTGTGTTAGGACCATGTCCGTATGTTGTGTTGATGTGATCTCGGATTAGACTGACGTGATGGTAATGGTATTTCGTATCTTGAGGTATGTTCCGTATTTCCTTGGTACTTGTTTTTGATGGACAATCAATTATCGTATTGGAATTGTCGATGTTATCTGATGGATTGAATTGGCCAGAGTTGGTATAATTTCCGTATCGCGAGTTATGATAATGTTTTGAGAACCTTCAGTATTGTTGAGATACCGTACAGATATTTCGGTATTATTTTAATGTGTTGTTAAGAATACGTATCATGTATTCTCGTAAAGTTACGACGGTAAGATTACATTAGTCGTATTCTTACTTAGTATTTCCATTGATATGTAATTATTGACGAGATGTGATGATTATCATTGTTGGATATTATCGCTGACCCCGTCGTGGGCTTTCTTTTTAGGTTCTTGGATTATCAAGCTTGTAGCGGTCGTGGAGAGATGAACTTCCCGGAGGATACTGGCAAGGGCATGTATTTGTGTTTTGAGTTTCTGATCAATTGTTGTATTCCGCTGCTAGAGTATTTTAATTATTTGTCTTTATCCGCCGCGCGAGTATCTTTAAATGGCCTTTTCGGTATCCGGTAACTTAAGTTACCTTGGCAACCATTTTCTAAATCTATTAGCCGATGCGTGTAAGCAATAGCTTAACGTATGTTTTTAAACTGTTGAGTTTTGGCATTTTGGGCCTTGTGGTTTCAAATGAGTTTTTACGACGGTTTGATAAACGAGCTCTATAAATCTTCGAATGTTTTTAATAGATAATACCGTCGTTAGCCTCTTGGGCGTTTGTAAATGTTTACGAAAATTTCCTTCAGCCTTGTGGGTTCCATCTCGGGGCCCACGGCGCTGTAATATTCCCGGTCGAATCTGGGGGTGTTACAGAATATGGTATCGGAGCTTAGGTTGAGAAAACCTAGGCAGTTGGGTCGAGTTGGGTCGTGTTTTTGTCGTGTCATTCGAGTTGTCGGTTGATAAGTGTTTGAGCTCTGAGTTTTGTTGTTCACTCGGGCTTGTGTGTTATGTGATTTACCAGTGTGGTACTGGGATTGTTGTAACTTTTCCAAATGATGTCAACGTGTTTCTTCGGATAGAGCCGTGTTGTATTCTCGAGTTGAACTGAGTTTGCAAAATGTGTGTTTTGAAAATATCTGTGTCGAGTATTTTCTTGAGTCGAGACATGTGCCAGTATCACGGGAACCGTCGGCTTCACGATCTGTAAGTATTGGATTTTTGAATTGCATTGAGATTTATTGTCGTTCTAAGTTGATATGTTCTGAGGTTCAGAAAGATATTATGTGTTACAGTATAAGATGACAGAGTTGGGATAGGATTGATGATCTTGAGAAGTTATGATTTTGGAAATCAATATGTCGATTAAGTTTTGGAACGGAGCTGTGCATTTGGGAGAAATATTGTGGATTGTTCAGGAGAACATGTAGTCATGTTAGTTCATTTTGAGATATATGAAGCTGTTTTGAGCATTTGAATCGATACTTTTCAAAATGAATATTTTACGGATGTTTTACCGTAAATGATTTTGGTGAGACCCAATAGATTTTTGAAATTGTTTTATAACTCGGGACTTGGGGTCCAAAAAGAGTTTCCTACTTTTTAAGCTTCTTGTAATGCGGAGCGAGATACGCACTGAGACCCTAATATTTCAAAAGACTTTTGTTTTCTTAAAAACTCCGAGACTTGTAAAACACTTTATCAATCGTTTATCTATGTCGTTCCTGCCTTTCGGGGTTCTGGATTACTTGTTCAAAAGAAACTTCTCGGGAAGTCTTTCGCTATGTTGATTTGTTTCAATGCATTGTCATAGCATAATTGAGGTGATCCAGGATGGAAAATGATTGACGTTGCGAGTCATATGTGGAAAAGGAGTTTTTGTCGGAGTTTATACATTGAGATTTTGGATTCTGTCGTGTAGTTTTCTGATGGAATATCAGTGGGATTTGTGACGAGCCGGATTGGTATATAGGAGTACGGATGTGGTCAATCATTTGCATAGTTTTCATTTTAAAACTTCGAAATCGTGTGGATTCGAAGGAAACTGTTATCAAATACTTGGCACCAGCGAGCTAGTTTATTTTGCGAGAATTGATTTGGTGGTCTTACCAAAATTTATGTTTTGAGTTTTGAAATTTTTAAAAGAACTTTCGAAAATTTGTCTCCTTGACAAGATTATATGATTTCAAACTGGTTTTAAAAATGTGATTGATGTACATACGCATTTAATGCATAATGCATATCGTGGTGAAGTTCTGAATGAGATTCACGAACTGGATAAGACATCAGTATGGTACGAGGAAAAGAGATTCGAACTTTAGTATGGCAGTTTGATTATCCGGTGATGATCGGTTGAGTTATCGGATAAGAGAAATATCTTGCGTGTTGTAGATTCATGCACATAATATTATTTTGGAAACTTGGGATATTGTGAAACCGGAACATATGTGCTATGTGATTCCATTGGTGCGGTAGTAGCGCAATTTTAACATAGTGATTTTTGAATGATTTCTTTGTAAGTGTAAATTTGGGGATGGTGACCCCATGCTGGTTGTTTTGGATATTGAGTGGTCGTTCCCACTCCTTGTATGAATTGGTATGTTCGTCGATTTGCGATTCGTTGTTCGTATGCCGAGGGGAATGTTCACCAATCGGTTGTGTTTCGTTGAGATCCACTGTATGTGATTGGTGTGTCGTTTTGAGAACTCTATATCGGTTTCTGTGGTTCTGCGTTGATCGTGTTGGAGCTTACCGTGTGAAGGTATTCTCGATTACCGTTAATCGTTCGTTGGTAATAATAGGAGTTTATCATGTTGATGATATTCTCGACTGCGTTTTGACCTTTAGATTGGTCGTATCGAAGGATATCGTGTCGATGATACTCTCGGTTAATTTATTGGTTGATCATTGTTAATGATCATATGAGCGTTCAGATTTTGTGTCGATACTTCGGGGTCTGTTGTCATTGTTTTGGACAGTTGTTTTACAGTTGTATCGTGTATTATTGAATTGTATCCGGATTGGGATTTGATTGTGCGATCAGGCAAACAAGATCTGACACGGATAGATTATTTCATCTGACGATAATATATCTGGTTGGGACTTATGGAATTGTTATTGTAAGCGTGTTGAGGCTTTTCAGTGAAGTCACTTGCTAGTATCTCAGGAGATCGTCGACTTGGCGCATATGTAAGTATGCTATTTTGGTTATTCGGTAATAATGATGATTAATCGTTGTCGTGATTATTTCGGGATATTTTGGTTGAACGGTTTATTTGTTTTTATGACGGATTGCAAGTTTCGAGGACGAAACTTATTTTAAGTGGTGTAGTATGTAATATCCGGAATTTCTATTACTATTGTTTAATGTTATCCGAGTTATGTTGTACAGCATGGAATCTGTACAGTATGGGTAAACTAATTGAAGGACCGAGACATCTGTATTTGTATAATTGTCGTACTTGGTCGACAATTGGATGTAAGAAGTATATGTATTCAGTATGCCGTATGTTCGTATTCTGTATGTTGAGACGTTGGACAAGAATAGCTGAAAATAGCTAAGTGTAATATTATTAGCGCACGCTAATAATCATGAGTAGTGCACGCTATCGTGCAGGTTTAGCGCACGCTACGGATATAAGATAACGCACGCTAATGCAGTCAGATCGGAAGGAATCTGCGTGTGGACCAGGCCACTTTCGACGCACGTTCTGATAAGTCAACGGATGTTGTAATGTAGTGATAGCGCACGCTAATGCATGTTGATTAGCGCACGCTAACTGTATATCGGACAAAAAGGAATCTTATCCTCGTCAGCACTTTCGGCGTGTGGACCTGTCTTCGGGAGCATACAGACAAACGAGTCAATTGTGAGTAGCGCACGCTAAGGTAGGACACTTGCGTACGCTAAATAGAGGCATTTACGTACGCTATTGCATGGGCATTGCGTACGTAAATCACTTCATGCAGTAAGATAGTTGCCTCTGGACTTCGATAGCGCACGCTAACAAAGACAGTTAGCGCACGCTAAGTGTGTAACGTACGTTAACTGAAGATGTTAGCGTACGTTAGTAATGTACAATATATATATAAGTGCAGTTGGCCATTATTCGTCATTTCCGTCCATTTCTTCATGTGAACCGATAGAGAGAGGTCTTAGAGAGAAGTTGAGGTTCCAAACACTTGAGTTGATCATTCCTAACAACATTTGAAGCTTGGAAGTGATTGAAAACGGATTCAACCTTCACTCCATTCCTTCAAAGAGGTAATTACTCTCCACTTTGGGATTTCATTTTGAATTGTATATGATGTTCTTGAGTTGATGATCATCATGTTTATGAGTTGATGAGTATGGTTATGAGATGGATTACCGGAGTATGATGATATTAATATGATTCTTGTGATATGGATTGTGTCGTTCGTTTTCTTGAGATAAGTGGACTAATCCTTCTCTTCAGTTTCGGATGTTGATGTTATTGTAGATGATTACTCTTTGTAATGGAAGATTAAGGAAGTGTGGTTACGTTCTTGACGTTTCGTGTATTAATATTAAAGAAGATGATATATGGATATAGAACTTGGATTATAAATTGGATGATTGTTTATATGTTAAAGGATATCGGATTTCGTTGTTTTGATAGCTTTGAACATGATTCAGAATCACTTAGTGTTCTTGAAATCGCCATAAGTTGATCGGTATCTGAAAATCATGCATCTGTACAGCATTAGCGCACGCTACATTTACTGCCTAGCGCGCGCTAACGGGAGCAACTTAGCGCACGCTACGTTAGGTGATTAACGTGCGTTAAGAAGGCAGAAAGTGCAGTATTTTCGTGTTGTGGTTGTAAATTCATGCTGGTTTGAGTAGGATTGATCCGACTAGTGTTTAATCGAGATATTGTCGAACCGTTGGGTTTGTGAATTGGTTTTATCGATTGTTAATTGTTGTCGAACTTGTTGTCTATCGATTACTGTAATAGGTTGAGAATATTGATCAGTGATTACAACTTTGTGTTGCGGTCGAGCTCGAGAATATTCGTTGATTGCTTTGGTCGGGACCGAGGAACTTGTAGATGACGGCAATGGATTTGGTAACAGCTTCCTCGTCATTGTACCGGTATCGAAGTAAGTTATTACTTGCTCAGTTTATAATATTTAATGAATGGTTTCCGTTTCATTCGTGTATAATTCGTATAGCAATGTTTATAATCGTAATCACAGGAGATTTGAGATTATAAATCGTATTCGAGTTTTGGGAATCTAAATCATAATGTATATGATTTACTTTTGTTATTGGTATACTTGTATATCGAGGATATATTGTGATAAAGACGAAGATATGAATTATCTGCAATCCGTGATACTTTGGACCGTCGAGTATTGAGGATAATGGTTCGTGATGGTTTAGACATTGAGATCATTCTCGAAGGACTCGGGGCAAGTACTCTAATCATTTTTATTATTTGTGTCGATCATGTCGTGATACATTCGTGTATCGTTGTTGTCATGCATTTGTGCATTGTTGTTGTCGTGTATTGTGTCGTTGTTTTGTGCGGTTGTGCATTGTTGTCTTATGTCCACCTCGGGTTGGTACGATGGGATCATCGGGGTTTCTATGCTAGAGTGCGATGGCTCTTCGGACGGGTTTTACACCTCGGGTTGGTCTTACGGGATCATCGGGGGATCTAGGCAGTGAACGCTGGATCATCGGATTGCCATGTATTGTTGTTGTGCATATGTATATTATGGGTTTGCCATAAGTATACATTGTCGTTATTGTTGTGATCATATTGACGTTGTCATATAAGTATGCATTTGTAGGTCTTGTGTTAGGACCATGTTCGTATGTTGTGTTGATCTGATCTCGGATTAGGTAGCGTGATGGTAATGGTATTTCGTATCTTGAGGTATGTTCCGTATTTCCTTGGTACTTGTTTTTGATGGACAATCGATTATCGTATTGGAATTGTCGATGTTATCCGATGGATTGAATTGGCCAGAGTTGGTATAATTTCCGTATCGCGAGTTATGATAATGTTTTGAGAACCTTCAGTATTGTTGAGATACCGTACAAATATTTCGGTATTATTTTAATGTGTTGTTAAGAATACGTATCATGTATTCTCGTAAAGTTACGACGGTAAGATTACATTGGTCGTATTTTTACTTAGTATTTCCATTGACATGTAATTATTGACGAGATGTGATGATTATCATTGTTGGATATTATGGCTGACCCCGTCGTGGGCTTTCTTTTTAGGTTCTTGGATTATCAAGCTTGTAGCGGTCGTGGAGAGATGAACTTCCCGGAGGATACTGGCAAGGGCATGTATTTGTGTTTTGAGTTTCTGATCAATTGTTGTATTCCGCTGCTAGAGTATTTTAATTGTTTGTCTTTATCCGCTGCGCGAGTATCTTTAAATGGCCTTTTCGGTATCCGGTAACTTAAGTTACCTTGGCAACCATTTTCTAAATCTATTCTGTCGGTACGTGTAAGCAATAGCTTAACGTATGTTTTTAAACTGTTGAGTTTTGGCATTTTGGGCCTTGTGGTTTCAAATGAGTTTTTACGACGGTTTGATAAACGAGCTTTATAAATCTTCGAATGTTTTTAATAGATAATACCGTCGTTAGCCTCTTGGGCGTTTGTAAATGTTTATGAAAATTTCCTTCAGCCTTGTGGGTTCCATCTCGGGGCCCACAGCGCTGTAATATTCCCGGTCGGATCTGGGGGTGTTATATATATATATATATATTAATTAGAAATATATTCTAAATATAATTTTGTTGTTGTAATTCTAAAAATAAATGTCAAAATAATTGTTATTAAAAACAAACTATATTATACTAAAAAGATATTTATTTTAATTAGGAAATAAATATCATAATTTTTGTAAAATTGATTTTAAAAAGAGATAAACCACATTCTCTTATGTTCAAACAATATTAATATTGAAAAAATACCATTCACGTATATTTAAATAAATAAAAATCCAGCAAAACAAAGAAAATAACAAAAAAATATTAATAAGTTAGTATAAATAAGAAAAAAATTACAAGTAAAATTATTAACAAAATTAAAAATAATTTAGAAGTTACCTTGAAGATTGAGAGATGAAAGTTGAAGAGCACGAGATGAAATGAGGATTGAAATGAATGAAGATTTATAGTGATGTTGTATTTATAATATATTATGGAACCAATATCTTCACATATGTGAAGCCAAAGTTTTTGAGTAAATTCAAAATTTCCACTCATTCACGCTAAAAATTTCAAACTTCCACGAAAATTTTTAATAAATTTCGTATTAGCGTCACATATGTGACGCCTTTAGGTATTGACTTTTGTTCTTCGCTTTGGCTTCACATATGTGAAGCTAAAACTTATCAACTACCATATTTGCGTGCGCCACCTACCGCATGTGTAATCATTCTGAATCTCTTCTTTGTGTGAAGTCAATATTTGAGTAAATATTTTATAGGCTAAATAGCTATTTTGGTCCTTTATCTTTGGCCAAAGCTTTATTTTCGTCCTTTATCTTTCAATTATTTTATTTTGGTCCCCTCGCGTTTCAGATATGTTTCAGTTACGTCCCTGCCGTTAGTTTTTTTTTACAGACACCACGCTGGCAGTTAACTGCTGACGTGGTGTCTTACACGTCACTGTTGGCGTGTCAGTTTTTAATGATGTGGCATGCCACGTCAGCATTTATTTAATTGAAACTTTAAAAAACAATAAATTTTTATTTTTAATCTTAATTTACTTTTTGTGTTGGGAAATGATTTGGTTTAGCATTTCAGTTTTTTTAAATTTGATTTATGTAATTTACTTTTAATTTTAAATCAATTCCAGTTTCTGATATTTATAAAATATATTTTAATTATTTTTAAAAGTTTCAATTAAATAAATACTGACGTGGCATGCCATGTCATTAAAAACTGACACACCAACAATGACATGTCAGACGCCACGTCAGCAGTTAACTGCCAGCGTGCCTCTGTCAAAAAAAATAACGACAGGGACATAAATGAAATCCATCTGAAACATGAGGGATCAGAACAAAATAATTGAAAGATAAAGGACGAAAATAAAATGTTGGCCAAAGATAAAGGACCAAAATGACTATTTAGTCTATTTTATAAAACTCAAACATTGTTTGACACAGAGTTATCACGAAACACTCATTTTTTCGGAGCATCATATTTTTTTTCTCAAGATTTTTTTTCGAAATATATATTCAATGATATGTTAATCATTTTGAAGCAATATTTGTCGATATTATAAGGTATGTAGAAATAATTGAATTTTAATTTGCACTTGAATATATTAATTTTGTATGCAAAATTGGTTATACTTATTTTCTAGTTGTTAGTAAGAAATAGAATTATCTTTCAGTTGATTTGTATTATTATATTAATTTAAAATATAATTTGATGAAAGTTAGTTAATTTTCTATTTATAGTTCAAAATAAATTAATATATTTTTATAAGATACGGATATGAATTTTCTATTCAATATGAAATTAGTTGATTATAAATGTTATGCTAAATCTAAAAATATTATTTATGTTTTAGTTGATAACATATTATTTTGGAATGCAATGAATATATTTTTTATATTTTATAATCATTTATTTTGTATGCAGTGATGGAAAATGTCAACTTTTAAAGATTGGATGTACGGAACATATCGTGGTCACAATAGTATGATCAATAGAGAATTTATTGATGGTGTTAATATATTTTTAGATTTTGGATTCGCTCGTATAGTAATTGGCAGTAAGATATTATGTTCGTGCAAAAAGTGCAAGAGTTGGCATGAACATGATCGCAATACAATCATGCAACATTTATATCAGTGTGGATTTATACTGGATTATCGTGTTTGGGTATGCCATGGTGAAGATTATCAAATTTACGGAATCAATGATTACAATATAGGAGGATCATCTTCTATATCTGTAGAAAATTATTTCACATCACAAACAGACGTGGTCATTTTCCTCAATTAGACATGGTCATTTTCCTCAATTAGACATGGTCATTTTCCTCAATTTCGCAATTACACTGATACCGGCAGCGCCAAATTGTGAAGCAAAATTATTTTATGACTAGTAGAGTATGCTGATCGATCTTTATATGAGTTGCATAATAAGTCGTTGCAGTGGATTACAGAGGTAATGAATTTCAAGACGACGTATAATGCATCACAAAAAACAATGAATTATTTAATCAAAAGCAACAAAGGCATGACATCGGAGAAATTCAGAGCCAAATACCGGACCCATTGACATTGAGGGTAAACAAAGAGAATACAATTACGAGAACAAGAAAAACCCCGTCAGTTTTTATTAGGCGAAAATACACACAACACCATGTGTACACAAATAAATCACACACACATTTATTCATGAGACCGGTTTTTCTTCCACATCAAAACCACTTCGGATTCAAAAGTAGATCTACTACACAAATACAACCTTAATCTGGCAATGCTGAGGCCTCATGTTGCACTTGCGCGGAAGATCCATAGCCTTCTGATAAACCTGCTGCGATTCCCCTATCTGCTGCCCCTCCTTCTGCTGCATCTGCCTCACGGTGCACCTGATGGCCTCACACCGGCATTGCTCGTCGACATTCTTAAGCTGCTGGCAGCATTCTTGTAGAGACTGCTGTCTCTGACCAGGATTTCCAGTGCTCATCATCTCAAGAACATCTTCATCTTCTTCGGTGTAGGACCCGCTCTTCTGGGAGGAGAGGTACCTCTGGCAGGAGCGGAACTGACGGCCCTGGAGCTGACGCTGGCACTGCTGTTGCTGACCTGGATTACCCTCGTCTTCAAAAGTGGTGGTGCTGACGGTGGTGGTGTAGGTGGTTGCGGTGGCCATGGCTACAAGAGCCACCAGGAGAGCTGCTGCCACGTTATCTTTTTCGTCGCCATGTACGTATATGGATTTTTAGAGCGACTGTGGCTGTGATAGAGAGAGAGAGATTTAGATGAGTGATGAAGTGGCTGTGGTGCGAGATTAGAGTAGGAGGTGGAGAGGGTATTTATTGTGGGTTGTGTGTTTTGCATGGCTTTTACGTGTTGGTTTTGGGGGAGTACAGCCGTATAGGTGGTGGATGGATTCTTGGCGTGGGGTTTTGAGGCTTTGCATTTTCGAGCTTCCACAAGGGCTTTATACATGCAAATGCAAATGTTGCCAAAATTTAGAGTAATATAACTAATTAACACATCATCTTGCACATGGACAAGTACTTGAGAGATTGACCCGAATACTATTCAACATCAATATCGAAAAACTGCATTAGACAACGAGTGTTGCGCGTTGTGTAATTTCCTCTTTTCCCGTCGTCTATTGAGACGCCGTCTCTTACGTGGCTCAGACAACGGTACAGAATCCGTTGTGTGATTTGCCTTTCGACTACAAACACTACTTAAAAAAATGTTGTCTCATATCTAATAACAATAACAGTCCTTATAGAAAGTGCAGAATATCAATACCTACAACGAGCATTTTCATTTAATTTTGGTTATTGTTAGCTAAAGAAGACAACGGTTTGTTCAGTACAAACTCTAATTCCTTCATACCTTATACAAGAGTTTCATTTACCAATACATTTGTGATATGTCTTTCACAATACACTTTTAAATTGCAAAATCCCTTGTTTTAATTATCTTTGTACAATGATTTCTTCTGCAAAGATAGTTGTTTTTATTTTAGACAATGGTTTGTTTAATGGAGAACGGTTGGGTTTAACTCATCTAGACAACGGTATAGTATTTAAAACGTGTTGTCTCAGTATGTGTAATATCCGCAATTTCGAATTTCGGTAATTTCCTTTTTTCGGAGGAAGTTCGTTTTGACAACTCTATCATGACCGTTTCGTCATTCCGAGAATGATTAATTCTGCACTTTTTGTCATCCGAGTTTGTTTCGGTGTCGTTTTGTTGAGTTCTGTGTCCTTAATCGACTTTTTCACGTGGGAGTTTGACTTTGTAAAGTCACCATTAATTCTTGGAAACTCCAAAAATTCTGAATCTTTGCAACATTATATAGCATCAAGTTAGCTTTCCAATGGTTCAAACGGTGAGTCAATCGTAGTCCAGACGAAGGAGTTATGGTCGAAATAGCTAAGACTACACGATGTGCCTTTTTCGTGTTGGAGTGGACTGTACCGTATGCCGCGGCACTAAGCTGATTCTTGGGCGTTTTTCTTGGCCCTGGGCCGCGGCACACTTGTCCTGTGCCGCGGCACACGGGCTTTTTCTGCGTTTTTTAGCAGATTTTCGAGGAGAAACATTCATTTTCTCCTCTCTTCTTCCTCCTACCATTCTAGGCGATTCTAAGGGCGATTTTGGGCGATTTGAGTGCTCCCAAACTTGTAGAGATCATCCACCTCAAGTCTTGTTGTAGATTTTCGACCTATACTTGATTCCTTCATCCAAATCAAGGTATTTTGGCTTGAACCCTTGTTTTTGTAGATTTGGGGATTTTCCTTTTTGATTTCGATTCCAATCCGTTTTTGATCAATTAATTGTTGTATAAACGTTGTTTTGAACTTTTTCTATGGATTGGATACTCGTATATTTGGTTCGTTCGACCCGAGGGGTTATTTCTTCGTTCTTGAAGGGTCTTGAACATTTAATGTTCGATTAAATGTTCGAATGAGTTCCCTTTGATAGTTTGTTGGGATTTCCGTTGTTTTCGGCCTTGATTCTCGTCGTAATCATGTTTTATTATTCCTTACGTAGGATTATAGGTGCTCGATGATTCTGATGTTGAATTCCGTTGGTGATTGATGATTCATGTGGTGTTTTCCCGTAGTAATTTCGGTGTTATCGCGTTCTAGATAGTGTTCGGGAAATTGAGGGCTACCCAGCCGTATCCGTTCATTTTTCCATTGCTCGTGATATCGAGGCAAGTACCTTGTCCATACTATTCTTGTTTTGTGAATATGATAATTGGTGATCGTCTTTATGTGGTTGTTTGATTGTTTGAAATGAGTTTTCAAAAGATTCGGTTTAGCCTTGTTAAAGGCTTGCTTTCAAAACGCGTGTGTTTTGTGAATGGTGTGGTTTGAGAATGACTATGTGAACTCTATGGATATATTTGGTGTTGATGTTGCACTTGGTATTTGCGTGTGGACGTATATTGTTTCATTTCGGTGCATTGTGGTTTGACGTGGTGTTTTGCTAAGTGTTTGATGCTCTGGGTGAATTGTTTGAATATCCTTGATGTGATATGTTATTTGTGTGAATGTGTGGATACGGTTGAAGGTCTACGGTGACACATGGCACGTGATCATGTGGTCAGGATGCAACAAGTGATTGATCCAACCGTGAGAGCCTGAGATAATCTACGGTGGCACATGGCATGCGATCATGTGGCCAGGATGCAACAAGCGATTGATTCAACCGTGAGATGTGTGTGATTTGTTTCGCTAGCCAGCTCGGGAGGGTCCTTCGAGGCCTCGAGTGGAATTTGTGGCTTCGTCCCGGTCCTAGGCGATGCGCGTGTGCGATTATGTTTTGTTGATTTTATGTCCGTCGAGGACACGTGATGTTGGGCTCTAGCCCTGTGAATTATTGTCGGTTTTCTATTTGTGAAAACAAAACCTTCGGGCTGTGACCCTGTTGATTTTTGGAAAGATAAGGATTTGAAAATCCTAAGTTGTTTTCTATCAAAACTCTCGATGGCATTTAAACGGTTTTATAAATTGTTTTTCCCTTGATTTGTGACCTTTCGGTTTTTGAATATTTTACCAAACTCTTGCCTCGGGAAGTGCTTTTCGTTACGTTTGGATTTTTTTTGAGGATTCCTGGTTATTGTTATTCGTGGAATGTGAATTGTATGGCTCGTATTTGCACTTGTACTTGCACTAGCAAAACAGTGGAGTTTTGCTAACCCTCGAGTATTCGGGGGGTGGATGTCTATTTTGCATTCGGGTTTTGGAGCATAGCACGGGGTCGGCGCGAAGGATGATGAAAGATGAACGATACTAATCACACGAGGTTCCGTTGATGTCGTATTGGTCCATTGTATTTTCTTTTCATGCGGTATCTTTTCCCCGTTGTGCGGGAGTTTATTGTATTTTGATCCTGCGTGGGTATGTGTTTGGAATTGACTTGTATCTTATTAATGAAATACCAAGTCGGTCTACTGAGTCATTTTAGCATTAAAGGCGATGTTTAGATGTTTGATTTTAGTTATCAGCCTGGTAGATCATCTATGAGAGGGTCTACGGAGTGTAATATACCTGAGTGGATTGGGGGTGTTACATAAATGGTATCAGAGCTTAGGTTGAGGAAACCTAGGCTGTCGGGTCAAGTCGTGTTGTTTGAGTCTTGTTTCGTTGGATTTTATCTGACTGAGTCGTGTCGCGACGCGTCGTCTGAGTTTGTTGGTCGTGATTAGTATCGTGGGCGATCATCATCTTCGTGCGACCTGTGAATGTAAGTCTCCCTTCTTTGTGTTGTGCCTCGTGTGACACGAGCTATTTTTATGATTATTTGTTAAGTGACGGAATTCTCTTATGGATTTTGATTTCGTGATATGTGGTTATTTGACTATCATATTTCGTTCATATGAGGAGTAGTGTTGCTGGATTGTGCATGTTGAACTGTATTTCTTTTATCCGCTGCGTGAGTTCTTTTGTAATGACTTTCGATATTTTACCGACCGAGTTTTATTTCGAAAACCGATTCCCTTAACCGAGTTTTTGGCATTATGGCCTTGATCGCTTTGGCGAAATTCTTATGACGGTATTTAGTATTTTGTAAATGGCTTTCGTGAGTTTTTGAAATATTACCGTCATTGGCGTTTTTGTAAATGGTTTTTAGCCTGGTGAGTTCCGGCGCGGGACCCACGGCGCTATAATATTTTGTATAATTACCTAAAATTTTTGGGCATTCTAGCCCATTGAATTATCTTTGAAAAAACTTGAGTATCTTAGAAAATAAATTTCGAGACGTACTTTCAAAATGAATTATTTTCTCGTGGTACATCCAAGATGCCACAATATGTTTCAAAATTTTTCTACCGCGAGGACCCAAAATGTTTTGAGATATTTTCAATGTTTTATAAACACTTTTACTTAGACCCGATGGTCGAATATTTCCGAAAGTTTTTCACGAAAAGAAAGTGTCCTCATTTTTATCAAATGCGAGATGGTTCTCCAAAGTCTCGATAACGATGTTTCACGTTTGTACTTTTTCTTGAAAGGTGATACTCAAGATCAACCGGCATTTTTCTAAATTATTTTCAAAAGGATGTTTTCATTTTAAAAACCTATCCATTCCGTTTGAGGTTTGGATATGTATGTATGATGTTTGCTTTGTCGTTATGATGTTACTCCGAGTATGATCGAATTGGTGGCATGAATGTCGAGGCGTTGCCACGCATTTGTTGTACTAGCCCTCCGTGAGAGGTGTGGTGGTGTTTCTTGTTTATCACCACGTGGTGATTTGCGTGTTGTCGCACGAGTGTGGGTTGTTAAAGCTTGGATTTTTGTGCGTTTATGCACATGTGTGATTGTTTCATGATGTTTGTAATTATGTCTGGTTATCGTTCGGGCCGTTGAGGTCGCGAACGATACCGTCGTTGTTGTAGTGTTTGTGTGTGTATTACTTTACGATGGTAATCGTTATATATGATATGTGTTATGATTCCTTGTTGTCTTTGAGTTGGCATCTCCGGTATGTTGTTTTGCGGTGTTATGTTCCATTGTATCTAGCATTTGTATTTTCGGTATGCCGAGCCGAGGCATTTCAACCGTGATGTCTTGGGGAATATACGTGCAATTTGTCCTTCTCGTCAAGAACACATTTCGAGTGTGGACTCGAGGACACCGAATTGATTTGCGGGTGGCTACGAGACTTTCGGAGTTCGCGCTCAAAGACAGATATCGAATCGGCTTTGAGAGGCCTTTGAAGGATGTTTCGTCGATTGCTGTTGTGTCGTCTCCTTGATTTCGTTATTGTGAGTAGCGGGGACGACCTTCTTTTATAAGAGGTCGAATGTAATACCCGTATTGTTTTTGGACTTCTTCATTTCCTCTTTCTCAAGTCTATCGATTCGCTCGTGTTCGTTGATCTTATGCAACTTGTTACGTATTTCGGTGTCATCGTTCGAGCAGTGTGATCTTGTTTTGGGTCGCTCTGGTTATCGCTGTGACTTTTCCGAGTTCGGTTCGATTCTTGTGAACCTTGTTCGGAAGTAACATCTTTTGGTTCTACTAGTTCTTTTAATCGAAGTGGATCGGATTTGGAACTTCTGTATTTTCGACTCTGTCGACTCGTTTATGTTCGTTGACATTTTCTGAGCTTGTCCTGCCCCTTGCTTTTGTTGATCGAACGAGCGTGGTATTGTTTCGGAATAACTCGTTTGTCATTGTGACTTTTCAATTTCTATTCCCTCTCATGTGGATCTTATGTGAATGCATATATTGTTGTTTTCACCGGATCATATATTGTCTCGAGTCGAGATGTGAACCTTGGAGTTGTTGTTTGAATTTTTATTGTTCTTCGTGATTCGAACATGATCGTTCGATTTTTGTTGTCTCGATCTTTGTGGTTCGATCGTTTGATTGTTCGGTTTTTGTTGATCTCGTTTCGTGATTGTTGAGCGTTCAGACTCCTTCCTAATTCCCTTAAGTTCGGGAAATTAGTCTCGTTTCGATCTTCCAACCCTTGGGCGGTGGAATTCCGTATTAGTTCAGCGATTGGCTCGCGTTTCGATTGATGTACTGTTGGGTTGGTCAATCATACTGACTTTTGTTCGTTGTGTTTTGTGATTGTCGGATAATTGACTTGGTTATATTATCCGTTTGATGACGTTTGTCATTTGTTGGTTTTATTGTATCCCTAACGGCGACGTTGTGTTGGTCGTCGTGGAGCGTGTTTTCACGCCGTATGTCTCTTTGCGTTTCTTGCAGCGTTTCGCCGTTGGGCGCGAGTTTTCTATTTTTGTGTATCTCGTCGAGTTTTACTGGCGGGTATATTGCTCCCCCATACTTGTTTTAAGTTTCCGGACGAAACTTCTTTTAAGGAGGGTAGAATGTAATATCCGCAATTTCGAATTTCGGTAATTTTCTTTTTTCGGAGGAAGTTCGTTTTGACAACTCTATCAGGACCGTTTCGTCATTCCGAGAATGATTAATTCTGCACTTTTTGTCATCCGAGTTCGTTTCGGTGTCGTTTTGTTGAGTTCTGTGTCCTTAATCGACTTTTTCACGTGTGAGTTTGACTTTGTAAAGTCACCATTAATTCTTGGAAACTCCAAAAATTCTGAATCTTTGCAACATTATAGAGCATCAAGTTATCTTTCCAATGGTTCAAACGGTGAGTCAATCGGAGTCCAGACGAAGGAGTTATGGTCGAAATAGCTAAGACTATACGATGTGCCTTTTTCGTGTTGGAGTGGACTGTACCGTATGCCGCGGCACTAAGCTGATTCCTGGGCGTTTTTCTTGGCCCTGGGCCGCGGCACACTTATCCTGTGCCGCGGCACACGGGCTTTTTCTGCGTTTTTTAGCAGATTTTCGAGGAGAAACATTCATTTTCTCCTCTCTTCTTCCTCCTACCATTCTAGGCGATTCTAAGAGCGATTTTGGGCGATTTGAGTGCTCCCAAACTTGTAGAGATCATCCACCTCAAGTCTTGTTGTAGATTTTCGACCTCTACTTGAATCCTTCATCCAAATCAAGGTATTTTGGCTTGTACCCTTGTTTTTGTAGATCTGGGGATTTTTCTTTTTGATTTCGATTCCAATCCGTTTTTGATCAATTAATTGTTGTATAAACGTTGTTTTGAACTTGTTCTATGGATTGGATACTCGTATCTTTGGTTCGTTCGACCCGAGGGGTGATTTCTTCGTTCTTGAAGGGTCTTGAACATTTAATGTTCGATTAAATGTTCGAATGAGTTCCCTTTGATAGTTTGTTGGGATTTCCGTTGTTTTCGGCCTTGATTCTCGTCGTAATCATGTTTTATTATTCCTTACGGAGGATTATAGGTGCTCGATGATTCCGATGTTGAATTCCGTTGGTGATTGATGATTCATGTGGTGTTTTCCGTAGTAATTTGGTCTTTATCGCGTTACAGATAGTGTTCGGAAATTGAGGGCTACCCGCCGTATCCGTTCATTTTTCCATTGCTCGTGATATCGAGGCAAGTACCTTGTCCATACTATTCTTGTTTTGTGAATATGATAATTGGTGATCGTCTTTATGTGGTTGTTTGATTGTTTGAAATGAGTTTTCAAAAGATTCGGTTTAGCCTTGTTAAAGGCTTGCTTTCAAAACGCGTGTGTTTTGTGAATGGTGTGGTTTGAGAATGACTATGTGAACTCTATGGATATGTTTGGTGTTGATGTTGCACTTGGTATTGGCGTGTGGACGTATATTGTTTCATTTCGGTGCATTGTGGTTTGACGTGGTGTTTTGCTAAGTGTTTGATGCTCTCGGTGAATTGTTTGAATATCCTTGATGTGATATGTTATTTGTGTGAATGTGTGGATACGGTTGAAGGTCTACGGTGACACATGGCACGTAATCATGTGGTCAGGATGCAACAAGTGATTGATCCAACCGTGAGAGCCTGAGATAATCTACGGTGGCACATGGCATGCGATCATGTGGCCAGGATGCAACAAGCGATTGATCCAACCGTGAGATGTGTGTGATTTGTTTCGCTAGCCAGCTCGGGAGGATCCAACCTGTGAATTATTGTCGGTTTTCTATTTGTGAAAACAAAACCTTCGGGCTGTGACCTTGTTGATTTTTGGAAAGATAAGGATTTGAAAATCCTAAGTTGTTTTCTATCAAAACTCTCGATGGCATTTAAACGGTTTTATAAATTGTTTTTCCCTTGATTTGTGACCTTTCGGTTTTAGAATATTTTACCAAACTCTTGCCTCGGGAAGTGCTTTTCGTTACGTTTGGATTTTTTTTGAGGATTCCTGGTTATTGTTATTCGTGGAATGTGAATTGTATGGCTCGTATTTGCACTTGTACTTGCACTAGCAAAACAGTGGAGTTTTGCTAACCCTCGAGTATTCGAGGGGTGGATGTCTATTTTTGCATTCAGGTTTTGGAGCATAGCACAGGGTCGGCGCGAAGGATTATGAAAGATGAACGATACTAATCACACGAGGTTCCGTTGATGTCGTATTGGTCCAGTTGTATTTTCTTTTCCGCTGCTTTATCTTTTCCCCGTTGTACGGGAGTTTATTGTATTTTGACCCCTGCGTGGGTATGTGTTTGTAATTGAGTTGTATGCTATTATTGAAAGACCAAGTCGGTCTACTGAGTCATTTTAGCCTTAAAGGCGATGTTTAGATGTTTGATTTTAGTTATCAGCCTGGTAGATCCTCGAGGAGAGGGTCTACGGCGTGTAATATCCCTGAGTGGATTGGGGGTATTACAGTATGTTGCATTCAATCCTACAAATTTTGTCATAATGTTGTTTAATAGTGGTCTTCAGATTTTCAAAAATGTTGTCTGAATATCTACATACAACATTTTTGCAATGTTTTTTTTTTCATTCTCTGGAACTGGACAATGGTTTTTTTTGCCTGCGGTTGTATGAGCCTTATTTTTGTTGGGATTTGGTGATTAAAATCGAATTACGCAGCGAAAAATAAACCGGTCCAACCGGATAAAACTAAACCCCAAAAACGGACCGATCAAGCATCATATAAACGAATATAAATAACGAGAAAGAGAATCAAAGAATACTTACCCTCGTAGTCCTTTGATAATATAATCTTCGAAAAAAAACCGAGCAAGCCTTTTCCCGATTATCAACACGAACACGAATCTAATTCGTTGTAGTTTGTTGAATAATCCAACACCAAAAATACCGAATGTCTCTACGTTATCACGCGTCGGATATTGATCGAAAAAATAAAATATCAATTCGTTCTCAAAGAACACGGCTAGGAATTGATACGGTATTTTTCTTCTCTTCTCTTCTTCCTTTTCTTTCTCTCAAAGATGAAAAAGAAAAAGAAAATAAATTTTTCTCCTCCTCCTCTCTTCTCTCACGGCTGATCTCTATGATTTGTGTGTATGTTTTCCTTAAGTCTTTTTAAAAGAAAGACTACACCATTTTATATAGTAAAAGAGATCAAAATAATGAGATATGGAATCTCATCCATTTTGTCCTCATCTTTATATAAAACAAACACACCACACATGGAAAAAGGAGCAACATGGAAGGTGAGGAGCAATCATGGGATGGCCCACTTGAATTTGGTGAGAAAACGAGCCGAGCCACTCGGTTCGTGCACTGGACGTTCACGTGTCTAGTCCGCTAAATACACTTCGTTTGATCCCAAATGTATTTATACTTAATTAATTAATCCAATTAATTAATTTTATCAAATACAAAATTATAATAATATATTTCCAAAAAATAATTATTTATGAATTAAATTAATTACCCGGTAATTAATTTCAATTCACTAGACTGCATGATTTATCAAATAAATAAAATTAGATATCTAATATCCAATATTAATGAAGAGATAATAAATACATATTTATCCATCAAATATCCTTGTGCGCGACTCCGTAGGTCCGTCTTAGTCGATAATGGAAAGAACCAAGAAGTACGGGTAACACTTTGCCAGTCTAGTGCTTCGTACCGTAACCCAACTAAGAACGAATGATAGGATCATTCCAAAACCATTATGTCGTGAATACCGTATACATATAAACTCTTCAATCATATGTCCCGGTCAAGTATTAGGGTCACGGTAAAGTCAAACCCTACTATAACTTGACTCTATGCTTTCTGTTAATGCAAGCTGAGATCATCGAGCTCTCGTGTATCAAATACAACTAGCTCTAAATGCTTTGGCCAAAGACTTATAATCTCATTTGCCATTAACCCCATAGGACATTTACCTGCTCACTTACAGGAGGTTGACCCCACCCACCGGCGATTGGATCGAACTACTCTAATGACTAACTTAATGTCACAAGCACATCTCCTACTGAAACCTCAAGTCAAAGGTCCATGTATACCTATCACAACCTTTTGATCCAGTCATTGACAAACCTTGAGTGATATCCATGTGACCGAATCGAGGTGAGTCGTGTTCGAGTATACTAATCCCATTAGCATACCTATAACGTGTGCTCCCACTAACCCTTAGTGAAGACCGGCACTCTACATGTCAAAGTACACGTTATACAAGTCTTGTCTAAACTTATTGCCCAGTTAAGTTTTATCTACTTGCGAACGATTTAAACATTCGAGCTCTAAACACTTCCAGTGCCTATCTCCTTATCTCCATAAGGAGTAGAATGTTTGCTCTCAAATACAAGGACTATTATTCTATATACCAAATCACAGTGCCAGTGATATACAATAATATAGAAATAATTATTGCCTTATTAAAAATTCATAATTACAATACAAATGCTCTCACTCTCTCATCCTCTGAGTGACATTCGAGGATATATCCCTAACAATCTCCCACTTGCACTCAATGCCACAAACTATGGTATCTAATACCCATACTCTCCAGATGTCTCTCTAAGACCTTCTGAGATAGTGGCTTGGTAAGCGGATCAGCAACGTTATTTGTTGTGTCTACTCTCTGAAGTATAACATTTGTAACACCCACAAATCCCATTGGGTTATTACAGTGCCGTGGACCCCACACCAGGAGATCCACCAGGCGAACATGACTAAAATACAACAAACCGGCCGAAAGGGGAATCACAATCCCTACACTGACACCCAACACAATATTCCGATATGGAATTTCAATGACAACAGTGGGCCTACATGGCCAAAATAAAATACAACAACATCCACGAGCCTTGCTCGGATAATACATAATGACAAAGACTGAACAAAACTGGAGTACTCCAACTGCCTGACTGACATGAACACCAAAACATCTCGGACTAGTATCGCTTGAATGCCTCGTCGCCACCATCATGCCCCTGTGTCTCAACTCTCTCCTCGCAAACACCTAAAACATGAAAACATGTTCCGCCCCCACGGGGTCAGTCATCCAGATAATGATTATCAAATACATGTACAACATGATATGCATCCAAAGGGCAGAATGAAATAGTATAGTAATGGTAATACGAGATGCTCACAAACCAAAGTAAGAATCGAGCATTCGTGGAATACTATGCCCACGGCATACAAGCAATACCTCCTCAACAGGTTAGAACACAAGTGCCCAACGGCGAATCATCAATACAGAACACAACAATACATCACCCGAAGGTAACCCAAGCCAAACACTGAAATAGATACGAATCACAATGCCCGAAGGCTCCACCAGGAATACCGATACATCACAATGGCCTAACAGCCGAACAGCCCGAAGCTGTTTATCATCATAATACCCTGAATGTCACTCAACCGGCCGCTAATCACCACAATGGCCCGAAGCCAAAAGCGGCCCAAGTCAGTATCAATGAGGGCCGAAGCCACGGCATGAATCCGTATCACAATGAGGGCCGAAGCCACGGCACGAAGCCGTATCACAATGAGGGCCGAAGCCACGGCACGAAGCCGTATCACAATGAGGGCCGAAGCCACGGCACGAAGCCGTATCACAATGAGGGCCGAATCCACGGCACGAAGCCGTATCACAATGAGGGCCGAAGCCACGGCACGAAGCCGTATCACAATGAGGTCATCCAATGACCGTGACCTGCTGAATTGCAGGTGCTGGGAAACCAACCGCGAAGGTTCAAGCCCCAGACTTACCCATAATGAGATCACCCAGTGACCGTGACCTACTGAACTGTAGGTGTTGGGAAACCAACCGCGAAGGTTCAAGCCCCAAGCTTACCCATCGAGCACTAGCCGAGACTAGTCTCCAAAACATAATTAATCACAACAGTAACAATCCCAAGATTACCAAACTCACAAGAATAATAGCATGCTGTCTTGAGTCGGCTAACACGACGACAATAACTCATGGATGGGCACCGTCCACGGCGGTCCCAATTCAATACGTCGATTACCTTAGAACGGTTAATCGATAACGATGACACAACGGATGGGAATTAGCTTCGATAATCCCAATTAAATACATCGATTACCTTAGAACGGTCAATCGATACACAATGATACATCGGATGAGAATTATCTTCGATAATCCCAATTAAATACCTCGATTACCTTAGAACGGTCAATCGATAACCAACGATACAACAGATGGGAGTTATCTTTGATAATCCCAATTCAATACATCGATTACCTTAGAACGGTCAATCGATAACCAACGATACGGTAGAATAGATGTCCCGGCGTCTTAAACCGACCACCGAAACTGTAACACCCCCAAATCCTATTGGGTTATTACAGTGCCGTGGACCCCACGCCAGGAGATCCACCAGGCGAAAATGAATAAAATACATTAAATTAAACAACAAGGGAAAATCATAGTCCCTACCATGATATCCGACATAATATTCCGATAAGGAATTTCAACGACAAAAGTGGCCTACATGGCCAAAATGAAATACAGCAGCATCCACGAACATCTGTTCGGGTAATACAACACGACAACAACTGACAAGACTGGAGTACACTCCAACTGACTGACCAACAATGAACAACTCGGACTAGTATCGCTCGTATGCCTCGTCGCCATCGTCATGCCCCTGTGCCTCAACTCTCTCCTCGCAAGCACCTAAAACATGAAAACATGTTCCGCCCCCACGGGGTCAGTCATCCAGATAATGAACACCAAATACATGTATAACATGATATGCATCCAAAGGCAGAATGAAACGGTACAATGATAATAATAATACGAGATGCTCACAAATCAAGGTAAGAACCGAGCATTCGTGAAATACTATGCCCACGGCATACTATTAATACCTGTTCGACAGGTTAGAACATAAGTGCCCGACGGCGAATCAAAATCACAGAATACCACAATGAATTATAAGACATGAACCAAACCAGGACTGAATTAATTATGAATCACAATGCCCGAAGGCTCCAATGAAATTACCAGGACAATAATAAAGGCCTGAAAGTCATTCAGCGGGAATTTACAAATATCACAAACACCTGAAGTCAAAACAGCCATTAAGTCAGAATAATGAGGGCCGAAGCCACGGCACGAAGCCGTATCACAATGAGGGCCGAAGCCACGGCATCCAGCCGTATCACAATTAGGGCCGAAGCCACGGCATCCAGCCGTATCACAATTAGGGCCGAAGCCACGGCATCCAGCCGTATCACAATTAGGGTCGAAGCCACGGCATCCAGCCGTATCACAATTAGGGCCGAAGCCACGGCATCCAGCCGTATCACAATGAATGATAGTGTGCTGCCTTGAGTCGGCCAACACGATGATAGTAACACACGGATAGACACCGTCCTTGACAGTCCCAAATTAACACCTCGATTGCCTTAGAATGGCCAACCGACAACAATGATGCAGCGGATGATTGAACACTTCGATTTGCCTGAGAACGGCCAATCGATAACAATGACACGATGAATGAGTGAATACCTCGATTGCCTTAGAAAGGTCAATCGATAACAATGACACGATGAATGAGTGAATACCTCGATTGCCTTAGAAAGGTCAATCGATAACAATGATGCAGTGAAGGATTGAACATTTAGATTTGCCTGAGAACGGCCAATCGATGACAATGATACGAATGATGCCTCGGCACCTTTAATCGGTTACCGACGACGAAGGTGAGAAATGAATAAGCCAATACCTTTAATCGGCTGCATGCTTTTAATGACGATCCAAACAGGAATAACAATGATCTCAACGATGTCTTAAATTGACATCTATATTAACAACAATCGATACATCGATACCGCGAACCGGCTATCGACAATGACATTAATAATGAGTACTACAATGCCTTGAATCGGCCGTTAACGAACAACAATAAACATTTGGCAAAATTGTCGGAAGGTATCGTATCGAACGATCTCTTGATATCAATGAATTCATGAAGAGACTAAGTCTCGGAATGATACAACACATTCATACACATACATGATGACATTAGCTCATTGACCAGTACAAGTATAAAACTTGCCTCAAACCGAAGGCGAGAAGGTACTTCCACGATCAACGTCCTTAATGAAATTACCGGCCGCTTGAACAACCTTAAACAACACAAAAACCAACAATTCTCTTAATACACGAATCAAGCATGATCACAACCAACTCAAAAGTCGATACAACAATACTCGAAACTCATTGGGGCATTAAAACAAACGCGTTGTAAACAATCTCCAATTGTTTACAACCAAAACTCAATTACATCCGAAACCAACTTCCAATGAATGATTCAAACCCACACCCCATGAATACTATCAATAATCCAAAATGAATATCCGAAAACGTGATTATAACGACAATTAATCGAAAACCCCCAATTTCAACTCGATATTCAAAGTGTTCTTGAATAATCCCTCAATAATCCAATGAATCCTTATATAAACTCATAATCATATACATGTCCCTTCATATAACATGATTATAATGTCCAAAACATCATATCTCAACATAGAATCGACATCCAAGGTGTTGAAGAATATTACCTTTGAAGATCCAAGTACTTTAATCCGAAGAACACGCGTTAAATTGATTATCCGGGCTTCACGATCGAAAGGAAACACCCAAATGATTTGTGAAGGAAAAACCTTTCCTCAAGCTTACTCTCTCGGTTGAAGGTGAAGAAAAGGGGAAAAATGGCTGAAATGCTGAAAAAAAACGAATTTAAGGGAGTTGACTGCCTGCCGGACACGGCCCGCCCGATCGGCACGGTCGTGTCGCTGCAGTGGCCGACGATTGGCCGACAGGACTCGGCCGTGTCTCGCATGACACGGTCGCGGCGCGAGGGCCTCCCGGCGATGACCCGTCAAGCGGCAATGACTTCGGCATGACTCGGCCGTGCGGGCGGCACGGTCGGGCGTGTCAGCGATCGCTCGGCTTATCCGGAAGGGTTCGACTCGGCCGTGCTGCACGACGGTCGGGTCTGAGGCGAACACTTCGGCACTTTCCGGACGAGTACGGCACGGGCCGTGTCGGACGACACGGCCGAGTTCGTTCGGCGATGATAAAGCCCGAAAAATGAGCGGTTGAGCTAAAACGACCATAACTCTCTCGTCCGGACTCCGATTGACTCACCGTTCGAACCATTGGAAAGCTAACTCGATGCTCTATAATATTGCAAAGATTTAGAATTTTTGGAGTTACCAAAAATTAATGGTGATCTAACAAAGTCGAACTCATATGAGGAAAGTTGAAACAATGAACAATAACGATACACAACTCGAAGTTTTTCCGAACGGTGAACACGGTGAATGAATATGATTGATGAATGATTATAAATGAGTGAAAATCCACTGAGTGACAATCACCGAATGAAATTACTGAATGATAATGACTGAATTACAACCGGGTATTACATACACCCCCCCTTAAAAGAGTTTCGTCCCCGAAACTAAGGGTCAAACAACTCGGGATAATTCTCCCGCATACTATCCTCGGTTTCCCAAGTAGCCTCTTCGACTCCGTGTCTAGACCACTGAATCTTGACCAAAGGAATCGACTTATTCCTCAACTGTTTGATTCGCCGCTCCAACACTCGTACAGGACGCTCCTCGTACGAATGATCATCCGTGATCTCGATTTCGTCGAACTGAAGTATGTGACTCGGGTCGGCAACATACTTCCGCAACTGAGAGACGTGAAACACATTATGAATTCGGCTCAATGCCGGAGGCAAAGCCAATCGATAAGCTAACTCGCCTACTCGATCCAAAATTTCAAACGGTCGATGAATCTCGGACTCAACTTCCCCGTCTTAGAAGCGGAAAATACCTCGACTTGGTACCTCAACGATTAGAGGTATATCCGACGATGAACTCGCCGCTAACTATGATCTCAGAAGGTCACGAGAATGAAAGTGACTAAAATGAATGATGAATGATAATTGACTATAAATCCGACCAGGATTAAGAATGGCTCACCAAGGTGAATTAATAACGTCATGAGTGATAGTTCAAGTGAAATTATTGGAACCGTTGTTCCTCGTGAATTAAATGATTAATTTCATGATGACAAGTCTCAACATGATTGATATATGATGAATGACTTAAGTGAATGAATGAACGACAATGAAATGAATGATTATCCTATTACCGAACAAGAATTAACTTGCTCAAAACCGGTGATGGATGTCATATTGTATCACAGTTAAAGTAAACAACAGTCACACTCGTCGTCTGAGATGAAGATGCTCTTCCAACACGAAGACGACTAGAAAACGATCCCTTGGACGTCGGAGTCCGATGTTCCTCTGACAGCTCTTTTCATACCGAGGCAGGAAAGTCACGTGATAATTACAGATCTCGTATGAAGATCGCATTATGATTATGAGACGGAATGATAACAATGAGCATACACGCTCTAACACAATGAATGTATTAAAAATGCGTAAAATGATCGTCCACATGACACCGGAATATGATGAGATCGCATGAAAGATCAAATGAGGTAACATGATTACCTGATGAAATTCCTGAAATGATTACCTTGAACAAGTTAACAAGGTTGAAAATTCAATCCACAAGATCAACAACTGAACAATGAGATGGACTGGATGATTAATGAATTGGTGAGCAATGAGTGAGTGATGAATGAACTAACTAAGCAATGTGATTGAATATGTGATTAATGATTAATCGAGTAATGAGATAGACGAGTGAAGAATGAATTAATTGAGTAATGAGATTGGTGAGTGATGAATGAATTAATTGAGCAATGAGATCGATCGGGTGATGAATGAATTAATCTGAATAATGAGATTGAGTGAGTCTTGAATGAATTACTTGAGTAATGAGATTGGAGTGGTGAATGAATTAATCGAGCGATGAGATTAATCGAGTGATTAATGAATTAAGCGAACAATGAGATTAATCGAGTGATGAATGAATTGGTGAACAATGAGATTGGTCGAGTGATTAATGAATTAATCGAACAATGAGATTAATCGAGTGATGAATGAATTGGTGAACAATGAGATCGATCGAGTGATTAATGAATTAATCTGAACAATGAGATTAACTGAGTGATGAATGAATTGACTGAACAATGAGATTGACTGAGTGATTAATGAATTAATCTGAACAATGAGATTGACTAAGTGATGAAGGAATTAACTGAGTGATGAATGAATTAATTGAGTGATGAATGAATTAACTGAGTGATGAATGATATTGACTGAGTGATGAATGAATTAACCGAGTGATGAATGAATTATCTGAGTAATGATATTGACTGAGTGATGAACGAATTAACTGAGTGATGAATGATATTGACTGAGTGATGAATGAATTAATTGAACGATGAGATTAACAGAGTGATGAATGAATTAACATGATCGACAAGATCAAAATGGTGATTGAGGATTATTAACTGGTGAATGAGTTGATCCTTAGCACTTACACAGGTCACACGTGCTCCAAAACAATTAGTCATGAATCAATCGTAACACTAATATCACATATATGTTTCAACAAACATGAAAAATTAATAACATGATGAATATATGAACACAAAGAGAATCGAGTCCTTACACAGGTCATACGAAGCTTCGAGGTCTCGCGATACTAGTCTTCTCTGAAGTCAACTCGATGAATGAATGACTCGTGCAGTCGCACTAATATTACGACTCACAAAACCTGACTGACTAGATTGTCATAACCTGACAATCCCACTACTACCACGACGGTAGGACCACATAACTCACATCTCAGGGTATTACACAACCCAAATCTCTGATACCATTTCTGTAACACCCCCAAATCCTATTGGGTTATTACAGTGCCGTGGACCCCACGCCAGGAGATCCACCAGGCGAAAATGACTAAAATACATTAAATTAAACAACAAGGGAAAATCATAGTCCCTACCATGATATCCGACATAATATTCCGATAAGGAATTTCAACGACAAAAGTGGCCTACATGGCCAAAATGAAATACAACAAAGATCCACGAACATCCTGTCGGGTAATACAACACGACAACAATCGACAAGACCGGAGTACACTCCAAGATCGACCAACAATGAACAACTCGGACTAGTATCGCTCGTATGCCTCGTCGCCATCGTCATGCCCTGTGCCTCAACTCTCTCCTCGCAAGCACCTAAAACATGAAAACATGTTCCGCCCCACGGGGTCGATCATCCAGATAATGAACACCAAATACATGTATAACATGATATGCATCCAAAGGCAGAATGAAACGGTACAATGATAATAATAATACGAGATGCTCACAAATCAAGGTAAGAACCGAGCATTCGTGAAATACTATGCCCACGGCATACTATTAATAATTGTTCGACGGGTTAGAACATAAGTGCCCGACGGCGAATCAAAATCACAGAATACCACAATGAATTATAAGACATGAACCAAACCAGGATGAATTAATTATGAATCACAATGCCCGAAGGCTCCAATGAAATTACCAGGACAATAATAAAGGCACGAAAGTCATTCAAATGGGAATTTACAAATATCACAAACACTGAAGTCAAAACACCCAAGTCAGTAACAATGAGGGCGAAGCCACGACGAAGCCGTATCACAATGAGGGCGAAGCCACGGCATCCACCGTATCACAATTAAGGCGAAGCCACGGCATCCGGCCGTATCACAATTAGGGCGAAGCCACGGCATCGGTAGTATCACAATTAGGGTCGAAGCCACGGCATCCAGCCGTATCACAATTAGGGCCGAAGCCACGGCATCCAGCCGTATCATAATGAATGATAGTGTGCTGCCTTGAGTCGGCCAACACGATGATAGTAACACACGGATAGACACCGTCCTTGACAGTCCCAAATTAACACCTCGATTGCCTTAGAATGGCCAACCGACAACAATGATGCAGCGGATGATTGAACACTTCGATTTGCCTGAGAACGGCCAATCGATAACAATGACACGATGAATGAGTGAATACCTCGATTGCCTTAAAAAGGTCAATCGATAACAATGACACGATGAATGAGTGAATACCTCGATTGCCTTAGAAAGGTCAATCGATAACAATGATGCAGAGAAGGATTGAACATTTAGATTTGCCTGAGAATGGCCAATCGATGACAATGATACGAATGATGCCTCGGCACCTTTAATCGGTTACCGACGACGAAGGTGAGAAATGAATAAGCCAATACCTTTAATCGGCTGCATGGTTTTAATGACGATCCAAACAGGAATAAAAATGATCTCAACGATGTCTTAAATTGACATCTATATTAACAACAATCGATACATCGATACCGCGAACCGGCTATCGACAATGACATTAATAATGAGTACTACAATGCCTTGAATCGGCCGTTAACGAACAACAATAAACATTTGGCAAAATTGCCGGAAGGTATCGTATCGAACGATCTCTTGATATCAATGAATTCATGAAGAGACTAAGTCTCGGAATGATACAACACATTCATACACATACATGATGACATTAGCTCATTGACCAGTACAAGTATAAAACTTGCCTCAAACCGAAGGCGAGAAGGTACTTCCACGATCAACGTCCTTAATGAAATTACCGGCCGCTTGAACAACCTTAAACAACACAAAAACCAACAATTCTCTTAATACACGAATCAAGAATGATCACAACCAACTCAAAAGTCGATACAACAATACCCGAAACTCATTGGGGCATTAAAACAAACGCGTTGTAAACAATCTCCAATTGTTTACAACCAAAACTCAATTACATCCGAAACCAACTTCCAATGAATGATTCAAACCCACACCCCATGAATACTATCAATAATCCAAAATGAATATCCGAAAACGTGATTATAACGACAATTAATCGAAAACCCCCAATTTCAACTCGATATTCAAAGTGTTCTTGAATAATCCCTCAATAATCCAATGAATCCTTATATAAACTCATAATCATATACATGTCCCTTCATATAACATGATTATAACGTCCAAAACATCATATCTCAACATAGAATCGACATCCAAGGTGTTGAAGAATATTACCTTTGAAGATCCAAGTACTTTAATCCGAAGAACACGCGTTAAATTGATTATCCGGGCTTCACGATCGAAAGGAGATGAAGAAAATCAAACACCCAAATGATTTGTGAAGGAAAAACCTTTCCTCAAGCTTACTCTCTCGGTTGAAGGTGAAGAAAAGGGGAAAATGGTGAAATCTCGAAAAAACGAATTTAAGGGAGTTGGCTGCCAGGACACGGCCGTGCCGATCGGCACGGTCGTGTCGCATAACCCGGCCGATTGGCGGCGAGGACTCGGCCGTGTCTGCATGACAGTCGCGGCGCGGAGCCTCCCGTGATGACCGTCCGACGGCGACTCGGCATGACTCGGCCGTGCGAGGCGACACGGCCGGGCGTGTCAGCGATCGCTCGGCTTATCCGGAAGGGTTCGACTCGGCCGTGCACGACACGGTCGGGTCCCGAGCGGTGCCGGCACTTTCCGGACGAGTACGGCACGGGCGTGTCGGACGACACGGCCGAGTTCGTTCGGCGTTGATCGCCAAAGCGAAAAATGAGCGGTTGAGCTAAAACGACCATAACTCTCTCGTCCGGACTCCGATTGACTCACCGTTCGAACCATTGGAAAGCTAACTCGATTCTCTATAATATTGCAAAGATTTAGAATTTTTGGAGTTACCAAAAATTAATGGTGATCTAACAAAGTCGAACTCATATGAGGAAAGTTGAAACAATGAACAATAACGATACACAACTCGAAGTTTTTCCGAACGGTGAACACGGTGAATGAATATGATTGATGAATGATTATAAATGATTGAAAATCCACTGAGTGACAATCACCGAATGAAATTACTGAATGATAATGACTGAATTACAACCGGGTATTACAGAAACAGATATGATAAACGAATATATCAAATGCTTTCAATCGGCCAATGCAATATCATAGCAACAGTTCCAATTCGATAATAACGATTCAACGATGCCTCAGAACGTCATTAACGTCAACAATAATAATCGATACATCGATGCCGCGAACCGGCTATCGACAACAAGAATCTCAATGCCTTAATCCGGCCGTTAACGAATAACAATCACGTCTGGCATAATCACCGAAGGGTATTGCATCAAACAATTCCCGAATATCAACAAATCACGAAGAGACTAAGTCTCGAAATGATACAATACATTCATACACATATATGATAACATTAATCTCATTGACCAGTACAAGTATAAAACTTGCCTCAAACCGAAGGCGAGAAAGTCCTTCCACGATCAACGTCCTGGCACGAAACGACGAACGGCGCCTCCCGACGAACACAAACACTCGAACAACCTTGAATGAAAACGATTCATTCAAAAACACAAAATCAATAGAAAATAACGACAAGGACAAAGTCCGATTCAAACACGAATCGATCACACCGCACGAACGAGTATCATAATTCTCAACTATGAATTCTAACGTCCTCCAACACCTCGATGATCAATTAACATGATCATTACGTTCCTAACACTTGTGAAATCCATTCAACAAGATTCACTTAAGAACAATCATCAAGACAATCATCTCAAGATGATAATATCACCAATATCATCAAATTGATCCTCCTACAATGATAATATTATCAATATTATCATTATCACCCCAAGAACATCATCCACTCAATAATCATGATGTCTGAAACAAAAATCCTTCATCAATGCATCATGAATTCGGATTAAACAACAAGATTCACTCAACCATTTTCAAATTATGATAATCACCTCCTCGATCATCATAAATCCTTACTAAAATGGTTAAAATCTTACAAGAACACCACCAACAATAATAATCATCTCAAGACTATGTTAATCATATAACAATCTTAACATAATCTTTCCTAGACATGATTAAAACCTCCAAACAATCTAAAACATCAAGAACATAATCATCCTCAAGCTATAACAACATGTTCTTCATCAAAAGTTCATCCAAACTATGAAGAATCATGATATACTCCATTAATAAAACAATACCCAAAGAAAACAACAACAAAAACATGAAAATCACTTGAAGAACAAGAGATTGAGGGGACTTACCAAAGAAGAACAAGAAGAAGCCTCGAAACACCAAAGGAGCATCAACAAGATTCCAACTTCAAGCTTCAATCCAAGCTAGGATGATCAAGATCGAGTTGGAAGAGGCTAAACATCAATAACAAGTCCAAACGGACGATTCTAGGGAGAGAAAATGTGTTTTGGTTCGTGAGGAAATGAAAGACGAAACCAAGTTAAATAGACTGACCAATTCATTACGTACGTTATACACTAAGGTTAATGTACGTAAGAGGCATTACGTACGCTATGCTAAGACATTAACGTACGTAATGAAAAATCCAGAACTGACTGGACTAAAATACGAAGGCCTTAACGTACGTAAACAAGAACTTATTACATACGTTAACAAGACCTACATTACGTACGTAGAGCTCGCCTCTTAACGTACGTAAGGGTCCGTTGACTGCAATAGTGAGATCCGATCGGAAGATGCTCGGGACCCACCGGCCGAAAGCGACTACGAGGAAGGTTCCTGCCACCTACCAAGCATTACGTACGTAACCTTACAGGCATAACGTACGTAATACTCAACCCGTAACGTACGTAAGTCTACCCATGTAGCGTACGTTAAGGCTAGTGTACTTAGCCAAAAATCCAAATTCTCCAACCAACATGCAAACGACGAAACTAACCCGATGACAAGTATAATATTTCGATCCCGAAATATTCCAATACAATATACATTGTATCAGTCCAAAACAACAACACTTTGTACAATTCCAAATGAATATGTACAACTCAACAGTAACACGAAAGGAAAAAAAATTATCCCCGGATATTACAACATTTCCTTCCTGAACCATTTCTCTTACAAAATGATATTTTCTCGCAATATGTTTGGTATTGTGGTGAGCCCTAGGCTCCTTAGCCTGTGCAACAGCTCCGTCATTGTCATAAAACAGCATCAGGGGCTTCTTCTCATTAGGAACCACTTGAAGTTCGTCAGTGAACTTCTTAATCCAAAAAGCTTCTTTAGCAGCCTTCGTGGCTGCCTGATATTCGGCTTGACATGTAGAGATAGCAGTCGAACTTTGCTTGGCACTTCTCCAAGAAACTGCCCCACCATTCAGAGTGAAGATATACCCTGATGTGGACATCTGAGCATCCATGTCCCCTGAAAAATCTGAGTCTGTATAGCCCATCACTCTAATTTCTCCACCGCCGTATGTAAGAACCAAGTCTTTAGTCCTCCTTAGGTACTTAAGAATGTTCTTTACAGCAGTCCAATGTTCCTGTCCTGGATTTGACTGAAACCGACTTACTACGCTCACAGCATAGGCAATGTCCGGTCTAGTGCAAATTATAGCATACATGAGGCTACCTACTGCCGAAGCATAGGGCACCTTCCTCATTTCCTTTCTGTCTTCCTCACTTTGAGGACACATCTCTAAGGAAAGTATTGCACCATATTGCATAGGAAAGAACCCTCTTTTAGAATCTTCCATCCTAAATGGCTTCATGATCTTTTCTATATAGAGGGCTTGGGAAAGACCTAACATTTTTTTTGCTCTATCCCGGTAGAGACGAATACCCAGAATATAGGTAGCTTCTCCCAAGTCTTTCATTGAAAACTCTTTAGAAAGCCAAGCTTTCACAGAACTGAGCATTCCTACGTCGTTTCCTATAAGTAGAATGTCATCTACATATAGTATTAGGAATGCAATTTTGCTCCCACTAACCTTCTTGTAAATACAGGGTTCTTCTTCATTTTGGACAAACTCAAACTCTTTGACTGTCTCATTAAAACGAAGATTCCAACTTGACGAAGCTTGCTTCAGTCCATAAATGGCACGCTGAAGTTTGCATACTTTATGAATATTAGTTTGAGATATGAATCCCTTAGGCTGTTCCATGTAAATCTCCTCCTTGAGGAATCCATTTAGGAATGCCGTTTTCACATCCATTTGCCATATTTCATAATTTAAGTGGGCTGCAATAGCAAGCATCATGCGAATAGACTTAATCATAGCTACAGGTGAGAAGGTATCGAAGTAATCGATTCCTTCTCTTTGGGAATAACCCTTTGCGACAACCCTGGCCTTATAGGTATCAACCTTGCCGTCTCCGTCAGTCTTTCTTTTATAGATCCATTTATTTCCAATAGGCACTATACCTTTAGGACGATCTACCAAAGTCCAGGCCTGATTAGCATGCATTGAGTCTATCTCAGCTTCCATAGCTTCTTGCCACTTGGCAGAGTCAACATCTACCATCAGTTGGTCGTATGTACAAGGATCATTCTCTTGACTACTTTCTGTCATCTCATGGACACCCGGTTCTTCTTGATGCAGGTAGCCATACCTCTCAGCTAATTGAGAAATTATACTAGACTTGCGAAGTTGTGTTTGTATTTCAGAAGGTTCGGTTCTAATATCTTGCATAGGTATCTCATTTGGTGTTTCTTTTATTTCTTCCAAAGAAATATTTCTACCTGCCCCTCATTCCTGAATAAACTGATCTTTCAGGAAGTGTGCTTGTATAGCAACGATGATCCTATGATCTTCGTGCATGTAGAATAGATATCCCATGGAATCCTCTGGATATCCTATGAAACGACCTTTCACAGACATAGCCTCCAATTTCTCTACTTTAGTCTTCTTGACATAAGCAGGGCATCCCCAAATCCTAATGTGATTAAGACTTGGTTTCCTACCTCTCCACATCTCATGTGGAGTCTTAGGAACGGATTTAGAAGGACATCTGTTCAAGATATGCATAGCAGTAAGGAGTGCGTAACCCCACAGATAAATCGGTAGATCAGTATAGTTAAGCATGAAGCGAACCATGTCCAACAATGTTCAGTTCCTTCTTTCTGATAAACTATTTAATTGTGGAGTAGCTGGAGGAGTGAATTGTGACATTATTCCTAGTTCTTTTAAGAACTCTTCAAATTCGGTACTCATGTACTCACCACCTCGGTCTGACCGAAGAGTTTTAACATGGTTACCTATTTGATTTTCAACTAGGGCTTTAAATTCCTTGAATTTATCAAAAGCTTCAGACTTATGTTTCATTAAGTACACGAATCCATACCTAGTATGGTCATCAGTGAATGTAATGAAATACTGAAAGCCATCTCGTGCCACTTCAAAAGGGCCACAGACGTCGGTATGGATCAATCCAAGTTTCTCAGCAGCTCTTTCAAAAGTCCCTGTGAAGGGTAACTTAGTCATTTTACCTTGAAGGCAAGATTCATAAGTTGGATAGGGATCTGATCCCAATGGACCTATAAGGCCATCTTTCTCCATCTTATGAACCGTGGTCTGACCAATATGACCAAGTTGAAGATGCCACTTAAATGCTTGGTTTGTTTCATCCCTACCACGCTTCCTAGTTATAATGTTCATGGTTGTTTTATTCTTTAGATTCAATTGGTATAAACCATTTAATAATCTAGCAGTACCAACCAATTTATTTCTGAAATAAATACGACAGGATCCATCTCCTATAAAGAAGTGAAATCCCTTTCGGTCCATGACCAGAATTGATACAATATTCTTATGCCCCTTGGGCAAAACAAGTACATCATCTAAAGTAAGAATAAAACCAGATTCTAAATCTAACATAAGGGATCCGATATCAAAAGCCTCGACACTATACCCACTTCCGACGGTGATCATCACCTCCCCTGAATACGACTTCCTACTTCGTCCCAGATCCTGATTCATTGTACAAATGTGAGAACTCGCACCGGAATCAAGTATCCAAGAAGTAGAATATACAGTTACAGAACAATTCATTTCTAAAACCAGTAGTTCCGTACCTGAAGGCGCATTACGGTCAAGCTTTGGACAGTACCTCTTCCAGTGGCCTAGCTCACTGCAGTTGAGGCATACATCCATTTTCTTGGCCTCCTTGCTCTTTTGAACCATTGGGGCCTTGCCCTTTCCCTTGTCGATCTTGGCAATTGGACCTAACTGCTTCTTGTTCTTTTTCTTCTTATTCTTGGACTTCCAAGTCCCAAAAGAAATCACAAGTGCAGCTTCATTTCTCTTTGTCTTCATCTGAGACTGGGCAGTCGTCAGTTTGTTCATTAGCCCAGCTAAGTTACATGCAATCTCATTGCAGTTGAAGTTCATGACAAATTGTGAAAAGGAGTTAGGAAGTGACTGCAGGATAAAGTCTGTTTTGGAGAGATGCATGCATATGAAAATCAAGAGCTTCCAATCTCTCAATCATCGAGATCATCTTGAGGACATGGTCCCCAACCCTCTCTCTTTCCTTCATCCTGGTGCCGAATAATTGCTTTGATAGCTCATATCTAGCAGTTCGGCTATGCTCTCCATAGAGCTTAGCCAGGTGCGCTAAGATGGCTCTCGAAGACGTCATATTTTCATGGGCACGTTGAAGCTCATTGGTCATTGAGCCTAACATGTACCCTCGCACTCTTATGTCACCTTTTACCCATTTCTCATGGGCATCGGCATCTTCCTGATTAGCTCGGGTTCTTGCAGGAGCCGCTGGGATGTCCGCCTCCAAGACGTATCCCAGCATTTTCATAGTTAGGACAATCCTCAAGTTCCGAAGCCAGTCCACATAGTTCGGACCAGTCAGGACGTTCTTTTCAACTAGTATAGCGAGTGGGTTCATTGTCATATTGAGAGTTTTGTCAACTACAGAGAATAATTTAAGATTCGTTAGTGATTGTTTAATTATGATCCGAGTAAAGAATTTAAGGACTTTCTTTATTCATAACTCGGCTCCCACTATTTTATCGGCATTTACACACTCCCATGTGAAATTCGGAAGTCTTGGGTGACTTCATAGTGGTGATCGATTTCTTTACAAAGTTTAATAGAGGGCAACCCATACGGTTTCTATTCTATTATTCTTTATAAAGTGGTGTATAACATCAACCCATCTAATGGATGATTCGATCTTCTTTTACCCCTAGTTCACTTGTCCTCAACCCATTCGGTTTCTATAGCTCGTTGAACTATCTAAGTTTAAACCGTCAACTCCTATTAGTCTGACAATTGAATCTTACCCGGCAACCCATACGGTTTATAAGGGTTTGATTTGTCACAACCAAATGCATCTAATACACTCTAGGAATTTATCAACTTTCCCCAAAAATATTACCCCGACATACTCGGAAGAATAATATTCCGGTTTAGATTTCAATTTTCCATGAGTTTGACGGAGGGTAGGAAACCTCGTAACCTTTATAACTTAGTGTTTGTAAGTGGGAGTATTAACGCGATTATATGTTACACTTTGCACATTAATCCGTTTATAAGCACGGTTTGTCAGTTTGTTTGTTTGTCATACAATATGAAAACATACACAACCTAAAACTAACAACATGCAGTTCATGGACCGTTCCTAGAACAAAAACATCGTAATCTAATTACATGTCTTCAGTCTTGAATCTTCGTCTTCTCGAGCGGATCTTCCTCCGGTTTAAACATTTAACATTTGAAAAATTGCATCTTATACAAATTTTCTAGTAAAATAAATAGGCTCAAAACGGCCTTTACAACCCAATCGAACAAACGATTCAAAACTAGGTCCATGAACTACATCCCCATTCAAAATTAATGCAACAATTACATTAAAATAAATGACAATAATGATTAATCTAAAACTCATCTAATCAACAAAGATTAATCCAACAATTAGAATTAATCCAATTAATCCACTTAACCGTTAATTTTAATTTGCTCCGGACAAAATAAATATTTCATTAAATTAATTCCCTTAAAATAAAATTACCATAATTAAATTTTAGTCAAATTAAATCTAATTTAATTTGCGGGAAATTAATTTACCGAACGAAATATAAAACAGAGTCGGAAAACACAAGGCCCGGGCCAAGCCCGCGGCCATAGGCCACCACCAAAGAATTTCGGCCAAATTACAAATAAACCCAAGAAATTCTTGAGTCACGGTCCTGGCCAATTTTCCGGCTCGTTTTTCGTCCCGAATCCAAAAATAATATTTTTCTAATTTTTTATATTACACAATTAAATCAGTTTTTCAAAAGAAAAATAGATTTATATTGTAAAATAAAATCATAAAAAATAATTTTTAGATAAACAATTAAACATCAACAATTAAAACAATTATGATTCTAAATCATAAAAAAAATCAAGCATTCCAAATGCAAATATCGAATATACGATCGCATAGACCTGGCTCCGATACCACTATTGGGATTCGGCGATAAAAATCGAATTACGCAGCGAAAAATAAACCGGACCAACCGGATAAAACCAAACCCCAAAAACGGACAGATCAAGCATCATATAAACGAATATAAATAACGAGGAAAAGAATCAAAGAATACTTACCCTCGTAGTCCTTTGATAATATAATCTTCGAAAAAAAAACTGAGCAAGCCTTTTCCCGATTACCGACACGAACACGAATCAAATTCGTTGTAGCTTGTTGAATGATCCAACACCGGAAATGCAGAATGTCTCTACGTTATCACGCGTCAGATATTGATCGGAAAAATAAAATATCAATTCGTTCTCAAAGAACACGGCTAGGAATTGATACAATATTTTTCTTCTCTTCTCTTCTTCCTTTTCTTTCTCTCAAAGATGAACAAGAAAAAGAAAATAAATTTTTCTCCTCCTCTCTTCTCTCACGGCTGATCTCTATGATTTGTGTGTATGTTTTTCTTAAGTCTTTTTAAAAGAAAGATTACACCATTTTATGTAGTAAAAGAGATCAAAATGATGAGATATGGAATCTCATCCATTTTGTCCTCATCTTTATATAAAACTAAACACACCACACATGGAAAAAGAAGCAACATGGAAGGTGAGGAGCAATCATGGGGCGGCCCACTTGAATTTGGTGAGAAAACGAGCCGAGCCACTCGGTTCGTGTACCGGACGTTCGCGTGTCTAGTCCGTTAAATACACTTCGTTTGATCCCAAATGTATTTATACTTAATTAATTAATCCAATTAATTAATTTTATCAAATACAAAATTATAATAATATATTTCCAAGAAATAATTATTTATGAATTAAATTAATTACCCGGTAATTAATTTCAATTCACTAGACCGCATGATTTATCAAATAAATAAAATTAGATATCTAATATCCAATATTAATGAAGAGATAATAAATACATATTTATCCATCAAATATCCTTGTGCGCGACTCCGTAGGTACGTCTTAGTCGGCAATGGGAGGAACCAAGTGTAACACCCCCAAGACGATCAGGGCATATTACAGCATCGTGGACCCCACGCTGTGGAATCCACCAGGATAAAGTACCAACACGACATTGGACAGCGACATACAATCATCAACAAAATGACAATTCGATAAAACACTACAATCCGACAAATAAAATCTGACATCGAATCTATTTCCTAGAATGGGAACACAACATTAATAAATTCAAAAAGGAAGTACTCGAGTACTTAAACCATTTTCATAATACAGAAATCCCAAACAAGACATCAATAATAAACGACAGAACCGAACATCAACAAATGACTACTGAACAGTATCATGCTTGGCCATCATTCTCGGCTCGTGTACTCGCTTGTCTCCAAGACCTGTACCTGAAATACAAAAAGTATTTCCCCCATTTAAGGGGTTAGCGACAACTGCTAGTGCAAGTACAATCCATTTGAACTACCATTCTAATCAGATGAAAATATGTGCCAAAATCATTTTAGAAATCATTTATATTCTGGAATATTATACGGTGCACAAGCACAAAACACATTTTCTCCAACAAAACAATTCAAAATTAACCTTGGTACGAGACTCACGGCCACCGTACCCCACAGAGCCCCATCGAACATCCCTGGGTGGTTAACCATAGTTCGCGATATGAAACTCACGGTAATGTATCCCGAGAGGCCCCGTAGGACCATCCGTAGGTGAACATACACATATACATCCACACAACCACGATTAGCCATAATTCAAATACTAGAACGCGTAAACAAATGTAAAGTACTTGCCTTTGAGACATCTTTAGAGAATCGGAAATGAAATACGACTACGAATGGTCCGGATGGAAAACGACAGTTCCTAAACGAAGGATCAACATAACTCAGTCCCAACGGACAGCAATAATCGAATGGAATACACCCATAACCCCGATTACAAACCACGACAATGAACGATCAATCGATACGGGCGAGGGTTTACGCAAAATCTCCCAGAATCGATAATTCACGAATTTAACTAGGTGAAATGGATTGGGATTCATCCGATAACAATAATCGATGAGGAAATATACAACATATATGGACAATTCGGAATTAATCAAGAAAAACCCGAAAAACCCCCAAATTGGACAAGTTAGGATTCCTGAAGAAATACCTCGGATTCAGACAATGAAGGATGATTACGCTGATGATGATATGTTAGCTCGACTCTACAGTGGTAGAATACAAATAATTTTCGGATAGAAGTTGAAGGGAATCGCCATCTGCGTCGCCCGAAGAAGAAAATGAGAGAAAGAATGAAAAAGTGTGCTGTTCTGACCTGTCGCTGTTCTATTTAAAATGCATAGTTAACGCACGCTAACTATCAAAAGGTAGCGCGCCCTAACGGGGATTGCAAACAGTCCAGAAGCTGCTGCCCGGCATCGCTAGCGTGCGCTAGACATGCTTAGCGCGCGCTAAATACTACTCGACAGCGCACGCTAATAAAAATGAGTTAGCGTACGCTAACTGCACACCGATAACGCACGCAAGGAGATAAGGAATAGTGTGCGCTACTCACGCAACAGTTCAGTACTGCTCAAATCAGTACGCTGCTGCCGAAGGTACGAAACTCGAAACGCACGACAAGGCTAGAATCCAGAAACATAAACACGAAATATACAAGACAACAGAACTAAGCGCTGAAAGAAAATATAATTTCGACTACCGGGGAATCCGAAATACGACAAAGAAGATGAAATTCCCTAAACTTATAGGAAATTACAAAAATGGCCCAAGTGCCCGAAAATCACGATACGACGTCGGATTTACAAACTGAAAGTCTCAACACGACAAACTCAACCATACGAACTTGCACCAACCAAGAAACAATGAAAAAGAACGAGTTTTACGAGAATCGAACGTTCATACGGCAAAACAAGTCATAAAATGAATTTACGTGAAAACATCACCAAAATTCGTCTAAATGAAAAAACTCCAAGAATAAAGTAGATTCAAAATGTTGAAATGGTTACAAGCGAGTCGATAAAAATAGACATACACCAAAAATGGAAACTGCTAAAAATGAAAAGGTACGGATATTACACCAAGGAGTACGAGTAACACTTAGCCAGTCTAGTGCTTCGTACCATAACCCAACTAAGAACGAATGATCGGATCATTCCAAAACCATTATGTCGTGAATACCAAATACGTATAAACTCTTCAATCATATGTCCCGGTCAAGTATTAGGGTCACGGTAAAGTCAAACCCTACTGTAACTTGACTCTATGCTTTCTGTTAATGAAAACTGAGATCATCGAGCTCTCGTGTATCTAATACAACCAGCTCTAAATGCTTTGGCCAAAGACTTATAATCTCATTTGCCATTAACTGCATAGGACATTTACCTGCTCACTTACCGGAGAAACAATTCTATCTTGGTATTCAGTAGAGACTGCTACTTGCCCACTAAGTTGCATTTCGAGGTTGACCCCACCCACCGGCGATTGGATCGAACTACTCTAATGACTAACTTAATGTCACAAATATATCTCCTACTGAAACCTCAAGTCAAAGGTCCACGTATACCTATCACAACCTTTCGATCCAGTCATTGACAAACCCTGAGTGATATCCATGTGATCGAATCGAGGTGAGTCATGTTCGAGTATACTAATCTCATTAGCATACCTATAACGTGTGCTCCTACTAACCCTTACTGAAGACCGGCACTCTACATGTCAAAGTACATTTTATACAAGTCTTGCCTAAACTTATTGCCCAGTTAAGTTTTATGGACTTGCGAACGATTTAAGCATTCGAGCTCTAAACACTTCCAGTGCCTATCTCCTTATCTCCATAAGGAGTAGAATGTTTGCTCTCAAATACAAGGACTATTATTCTATATACAAAATCACAATGCCAGTGATATACAATAATATAGAAATAATTATTGCCTTATTAAAAATTCATAATTACAATACAAATGCTCTCACTCTCTCATCATCTGAGTGGCATTCGAGGGCATATTCCTAATAATTTTCACAATGGTTTGGTTTTTAAGCACATGATACTTTTGTGAAGCTTGGGTATTGTCCAAAAGCAGAATACACAATGGTTTTATATATACAAACAAAACTAGGCTATACTATGCCATCAACAACCATTACAAGAATACACAAAACAATCCAAACCAATTCATCGTTTCATTACCAACTAATATCAACCAATTCACCATAACATTACCAACAACTATCCAACCAAACTAATATTCAGTAAATTCCAACAACCAAAAATACCCATTTATATGACAAAGTTTAATGAGCACGATTCTTCATGAAGTGCTTCGCCCAGTCAATCCTTATCTCATTGAGGTCATCGATGCCATATGCTATGTTGATCCTCCTTAGCCACTGAAAAATGGAACAAAAATAGTGCAAGTACATATCTTCATCACAGAACACAAGGACATATATGCAAGGCTTAACAAAATTCAATTTTTACCTTCACATGAAATTTAAGTTTCTTATCCAGGCATATATCTTCCATATAGTGCATCACAAATAAACCACAGTCGTGGTTCCCAGTTTGAAGAGGAACACTCTGAAGAACATAAATTTTTTTATATATATCTACACTACTCTTGTGGAGATCAGAGAAACCGATGAATATACGAAAACTATATCACCGCAAGATTCTCCCACACTATTTTCTTCTTTAGCATCTTCTTAGCACTGTCCTTTTAAAGTGAGATGGCACTGCCACAATATAATATAAATCAACGGCTAGATATTTTCCTTAATTGTTAAAGCAATTTAAAATTAAATAAATTTCTGATGAGGTACTCACTATCAATCACTTCAATCCATTCTTCACTTGCAATTCGGCGCTTCAACGGGTCCATGTGGTAAACTATTTGTGAATCTGAATTGACAGAAGTTAGCGCCCAACGGTTCCTAGTAAATCGTAAACAAAATATAGATGAATATTAATAATAAGAGCACAAGTCAAAAAATATATATCTTTTTTTACTAATAATATAGATGGCAAAAAATGTAAAAACAAGTACTCACACACTGTTATAAGGCAGCAGAAAAAATTGGCCTGGCTTAGCATTCTTGAATCTGAAAGATAGCGCACGCGACCTCTCTCCAGCATTACCACAACCGAGGGCACCTATCTTGGCAGGATCAACGAACGCTACCATTTCAGACATCTTGTTCTTTTTCAAAAATTGCTCCAATAAACTATATAAAAAGTAAACAATCATTAACACGATTCTAAACTAAATTAAAAAAATATTGACAAAGTCAATGAATAAATTTTGAACTTATTGGTTGATCCAAAAGCTTCTTCACATAGCTCAAAAGTGGTTGTTCGGCCGTCCTTCAAGACATCTTTTGCCCAAAGCCACAAACGCTTCAAACTAGGGGATAATTAGGACCCATGTCCAACACATACGCTGGTACCTTGACACTGTTAGAAATATGCCCTCGAATGCCACTCAGAGGATGATAGAGTGAGAGCATTTGTATTATAATTATGAATATTTAATAAGACAATTATTATTTCCATATTATTGTATATCACTGGCATTGTGATTTGTAAATAGAATAAATAAGTCCTTACATTTGAGAGCAAATATTCCACTCCTTATGGAGATAGGGAGAAAGGCACTAGAAGTGTTTAGGGCTCAAATGCTTAACTGGATCGTAAGTCGATAAAACTTAACTGCACAACAAGTTTAGACAAGACTTGTATAACATGTACTTTGACATGTAAAGTGCCAGTCTTCACTAATGGTTAGTGGGAGCGCACGTTATAGGTATGCTAATGGAATTAGTATACTCGAACACGACTCACCTCGAGTCTGTTACATGGATATCACACAGAGATTGTCAATGACTGAATCGAAAGATAGTGATAGGTATACGTGGACCTTTGACTTGAGGTTTCAGTAGGAGATGTTCTTGTGACATTAAGTTAGTCATTAGAATAGTTCGATCCAATCGCCGGTTGGTGGGTCAACCTCGAAATGCAACTTAGTGGGCAAGTAGCAATCTTTACTGAATACCAAGATAGGATTCTTTCTCCTGTTAGTGAGCAGGTAAATATCCTATGCGGTTAATGGCAAATGAGATCATAAGTCTTTGGGCAAAGCATTTAGAGCTAGTAGTATTTGATACACGATCGCTCGGTGATCTCAGTTTGCATTAATAGATGCATAGTGTCAAGTTATAATAGGGTTCGACTTTACCGTGACCCTAGTACTTGACCGGGATATATGATTGAAGGGTTTATATGTATACTGTATTCATGACATAATGATTTTGGAATGATGCGATCATTCGATCTTAGTCGGGTTGCGGTACAGAGCACTAGACTGGATAAGTGTTACCCGTACTCTTTTGTTCCTCCCATTGCCGACTAAGACGGACCTATGGAGTCGCGCACAAGAATATTTGATGGATATATATGTATTTATTGTCTCTTCATTAATATTAGATATTAGATATCTAATATGATTTATTTGATCAATCAAGCGGGCTAGTGAATAGAAATTAATTACCGGGTGGTTAATTTAATTCATAAATAAATTATTTCTTAGAGAAATATATTTATTATTTTGTATTTGATAAAATTAATTGATTGGATTAATTAATTAAGTATAAATACATTTGAGATAAAACGAAGTGTACATAACGGACTAGACACGCTAATGTCCGGTACACGAATTGAGTGGCTTGGCTCGTTTTTTCTCACCTACACTTGTGGGCCGCCCCCCACCACCTTCCTCTTGATTTTCATGTTACAACATGGTGTATGAGATGTCTTGGTTTTATTTTAATGATTTGAGGAGAAAATAATATGATATGATAATATCATTATTTGATCTCATTTCATTATATATATTCACCAAGTCATTCATACCATGTGTGGGAAGACTTGTGAAAACAAACCAACACACTCAAGTGTGTGTAATAGCCGTGAGTTGTGTGAGAGGAAGAAAAATTTTCTTCAAGTTTTTTCTTGATCAATTTTGTGAGAAAGAAAAAGAAGAATAGAAGAGAAGAAAAATACAGTATTAATCCCTAGCCGTGTTCTTAGAGAACGGATTGATATTTTATTTTTTCCAATCAATATTCGATGCGTGATAATGTAGAGACACTCGGCTTAATTTCGGTGTTTCGATCATTCATCAAGCGAGAACGAATCGGATTCGTGTTCGTGTTGGTGACCAAGGAAACGATCAAAGCTTTGCTCGAGAAAATTCCTACGTGAAGATATTTTCAAAGGTCATCAAGGGTATGATCTTTTTACTTTTATCTTCGTCTATTTATTATATTCGATTATATGATGCTTGATCGTTCTGTTTTTGGGGTTCGCTTTTTATCCGGTTGGACCGGTATCTTTTCCGCTGCTTTCTCGTTTTTATTCACCGAATCCCAACAGTGGTATCTGAGCAAGGTTTATGCGATCGTTTATTCGATATTTGCATTTGGAATGCTTGGTTAATTTTTTATGATTTAGAATCATAATTGTTTTAATTGTTGATGTTTAATTGTTCATCTAAAAATTATTTTTCATGATTTTATGTTACAATATAAATCTATTTTTCTTTTGAAAAACTGATTTAATTACGTAATATAAAAATTAGAAAAATATTATTTTTGGATTTGGGACGAAAAACGAGCCGGAAAAATGGCCGGATCCGGCAAATTTGGCCGGGGTGCCGGATCACTGGCAAAGAAATCGGGCCGGCTGGTCAATGGCAACTGCGGCCGCGGGCTTGGCACGGGCCTTGTGTGATCCGACTCCATTTTTATATTTCGTTCAGTAAATTAATTTCCCGCAAATTAAATTGGATTTAATTTGACTAAAATATAATTATGGTAATTTTATTTTAAGGGAATTAATGTAATGAAATATTTATTTTGTCCGGAACAAATTAAAATTAACGGTTAAGTAAATTAATTGGATTAATTCTAATTGTTAGATTAATTTTTGTTGATTAGATAAATATTTAGATTAATCATTTTTTCCATTTATTTAATGTAATTGTTGCATTAATTTTGAATGGGGATGTAGTTCATGGACCTAGTTTGAATCGGTTGTTTTGTTCGATTGGGTTATAAATGCCGTTTTGATCCTATTTATTTTACTAGAAAATTTGTATAGGGTGCAATTTTTCAAATGTAAAATTTATATGTAATGACGAAGACCGGAGGAAGATCCGTTGGAGAAGACGAAGATTCAAGACCGAAGACATGTAATTAGATTACGATGTTTTTGTTCTAGGAACGGTCCATGAAGTGCATGTTGTTAGTTTTAGGTTGTGTATGTTTTCATAGTGTATGACAAAAACAAACCGATAAACCGCGCTTATAAACGGATTAATATGCAAAGTGTCACATATAATCGGGTTAATACTCCCACTTATAAACACTAAGTTATAAAGGTTACGAGGTTTCCTACCCCCCGTCAAACTCATTGAAAATTGAAATCTAAACTGAAATATTATTCTTCCGAGTATGTCGGGATAATATTCTTGGGGAATGTTGATAAATTCGTAGAGTGCATTAGATTCCTTTGGTTGTGACAAATCAAACCCTAGAAACCGTATGGGTTGCCGGGTAAGATTCTATTGTCAGACTAATAGGAGTTGATGGTTTAAACTTAGATAGTTCAGCGAGCCATATAAACTGAATGGGTTGAAGGCAAGTGAACTAGGGGTAAAAGAAGATCGAATCATCCATTAGATGTGTTGGCGTTAGACACCACTTTATAAAGAATGATAGAATAAAACCGTATGGGTTGCCCTCTATTAAACTTTGTAAAGAACTCGATCACCACTATGAAGTCAACCGTGACTTCCGGATTTCACATGGGAGTGTGAAAATTCCGATAAAATAGTGGGAGTCGAGTTATGAATAAAGAAAGTCCTTAAATTCTTTACTCGGATCATAATTAAAATGAATCTTAAATTATTCTCTGCAGTTAACAATATCTCTCAAAATGACAATGAACCCACTCGCAATTTTACTTGAAAAGAACACTCTAACTGGACCCAACTTTGTGGACTGGCTCCGAAATCTGAGGATAGTCCTCAGTATGGAAACGTTGGGATACGTCTTGGAGGCGGACATCCCATCGGCTCCTTCAAGGACCAGGGCTAATCAGGAAGAAGTTGATACCCATGAGAAATGGGTTAATGATGATGTCAGGGTTCGTGCTTTCATGATAGCCTCTATGAACAATGAGCTTCAGAGGGCCCATGAAAACATGCCCTCCTCAAGAGCGATTCTGGCACATCTTACTGAACTATGTGGGGAGCACAGTCGAACTGCTCGGTATGAGATATCGAAGCAGATGTTTGGTGATCGAATAAAGGAGGGTGAGAAAGTTGGGGATCATGTCCTCAAAATGATATCCATGATTGAGAGGCTCTTGATTTCAGGATGAATGCTTCTCTCCAGACCGACCTCATCCTACAGTCTCTTCCTGACTCCTTCTCTCAGTTTATGATGAACTTCAACTGCAATGAAATTGCTTGCAACTTAGCTGGGTTAATGAATAAATTGAGTACAACACAGTCTCAGATGAAGACTAGGCCGAACGAGGCTACACTTGTCATTTCTTCTGGGCCTCGGAGGTCAAATAACAATAAGAAAAGGGTCAAGAAGCAATTCAAGCCCAAAAGAGGGGTTCAAAAGAGTAAGGGGGCCAAGAAAACAGACAAATGCCTCAACTGCGGTGAGCTAGGCCACTGGAGAAGGTACTGTCCAAAACTTGACCGAAATGCGCCATCAGGTACGGAACTAATGGTTTTGGAAACAAATTGTTCTGTAACTGTATATTCTACTTCTTGGATACTTGATTCTGGTGCGAGTTCTCACATATGTACAATAAATCATGATCTGGAATGAAGTAGAAAGCTTGGAGCTGGAGAAGTGATGGTGACAGTTAGCAGCGGGCATAGTGTCGAGGCTACTGACATCGGATCACTACTATTGGATTTAGAATCCGGTTTTATTCTTACATTGGAATATGTACTTGTATTGCACAAGGGGCATAAAAATATTGCATCGATTTCGGTCATGGATCGAAAGGGATTTCACTTCTTTATTGGAGATGGGTCCTATCGTATTTATTTCAGAAATAAAGTGGTTGGTACTACTACATTATTAAATGGTTTGTACCATTTAAATATAAAGAATAAAACAAATGTGAACACTATAACTAGGAAGCATGGTAGGGATGAAATAAACCAAGCACTTAAGTGGCATCTTAGACTTCGTCATATTGGTCAGACCACGGTTTATAAATGGGAGAAAGATGGGCTTACGGGTCCATTGGGATCAGATCCCTATCCAACTTGTGAATCTTGCCTTCAAGGCAAAATGACTAAGTTACCCTTCGCAGGGACTTTTAAAAGAGCTGCTGAAAAACTTGGATTGATCCATACCGACGTCTGTGGCCCTTTTGAAGTGGCACGAGATGGCTTTCAGTATTTCATTACATTCATTGATGGCCGTACTAGGTATAGGTTCGTGTACTTAATGAAATATAAGTCTGAAGCTTTTGATAAATTCAAGGAATTTAAAGCCCTAGTTGATAATCAAATAGGTAACCGTGTTAAGACTCTTCGGTCAGACCGAGGTGGTGAGTACATGAGTACCGAGTTTGATCAGTTCTTAAAAGAACTAGGAATAGTGTCAGAATTCACTCCTCCAGCTACTCCATAATTAAATGGTCTATCAGAAAGAAGGAACCTAACCTTGTTGGACATAGTTCGCTCCATGCTTAATTATACTGATCCACCAATTTATCTGTGGGGTTACGTGCTCCTTACCGCTGCGCATATCTTAAATAGATGTCCTTCCAAATCCGTTCCTAAGACTCCACATGAGATGTGGAGAGGTAGGAAACCAAGTCTTAATCACATTAGGATTTGGGGATGCCCTGCTTATGTCAAGAAGACTAAAGTAGAGAAATTGGAAGCTAGGTCTATAAAAGGTCGTTTCATAGGATATCCAGGGGATTCCATGGGATATCTATTCTACATGCATGAAGATCATAGAATCATCGTTGATATATAAGCACACTTCCTGGAAGATCAGTTTATTCAGGGAGGAGGCGCTGGTAGAGATATTTCTTTGGAAGAAATAAAAGAAACACCAAATGAGACACCTGTGCAAGATATTAGAACCAAACCTTCTGAAATACAAACACAACCTCGCAAGTCTAATAGAATTTCTCAATTACCTGAGAGGTATGGCTATCTGCATCAAGAGGAACTGGGTGTCCATGATATGACAGAAAGTAGTCAAGAGAATGATCCTTCTACATACGACCAAGCGATGGTACATGTTGACTCCGCCAAATGGCAAGAAGCTATGGAAGCTGAGATAGACTCAATGCATGCTACTCAGGCCTGGACTTTAGTAGATCATCCTAAAGGCATAGTGCCTATTGGAAACAAATAGATCTATAAAAGAAAGTCTGATGGAGATGGCAAGGTTGATACCTATAAGGCCAGGCTTGTGACAAAGGGTTATTCCCAAAGAGAAGGAATCGATTACTTCGAGACCTTCTCACCTGTAGCTATGATTAAGTCTATTCGCATGATGCTTGCTATAGCAGCCCACTTAGATTATGAAATATGGCAAATGGATGTGAAAACGACATTCCTAAATGGATTCCTCGAGGAGGAGATTTACATGGAATAGCCTAAGGGATTCATATCTCAAACCAATATTCATAAAGTATGCAAACTTCAGCGTGCCATTTATGGACTGAAGCGAGCTTCGTAAAGTTGGAATCTTCGTTTTAATGAGACAGTCAAAGAGTTTGATTTTGTCCAAAACGAAGAAGAACCCTGTATTTACAAGAAGGTTAATGGGAGTAAAATTGCGTTCCTAATACTATATTTAGATGACATTCTACTTATAGGAAACGACGTAGCAATGCTCAGTTCTGTGAAAGCTAGGCTTTCTAAAGAGTTCTCAATGAAAGACTTCGGAGAAGCTATCTATATTCTGGGTATTCGTCTCTACCGGGATAGAGCGAAAGGAATGTTAGGTCTTTCCCAAGCCCTCTATATAGAAAAGATCCTAAGCGATTTAGGATGGAAGATTCTAAAAGAGATGTGTCCTCAAAGTGAGGAAGACAGAAAAGAAATGAGCAAGGTACCGTATGCTTCGGCAGGAGGTAGCCTCATGTACGCTATGATTTGCACTAGACCGAACATTGCCTATGCTGTGAGCGTAGTAAGTCGGTTTCAGTCAAATCCAGGTCAGGAACAATGGACTGCTGTGAAGAACATTCTTAAGTACCTAAGGAGGACTAAAGACTTGTTTCTTACATACGGCGGTGGAGAACTTAGAGTGATGGGTTATACAGACTTAGATTTTTCGGCGGACATGGATGCTCAGATGTCTACATCAGGGTATATATTTACTCTGAATGGTGGGGCAGTTTCTTGGAGAAGTTCCAAGCAAAGTTCGACTGCATCTCTACATGTCAAGCCGAATATCAGGCAGCCACGGAGGCTGCTAAAGAAGCTTTTTGGATTAAGAACTTCACTGAGGAACTTCACTTGGTTCCTAAAACAGAGAAGCCCGTAACGTTGTTTTGCGACAACGACGGAGCTGTTGCACAGTCTAAGGAGCCTAGTGCTCACCACAACACCAAACATATTGCGAGAAAATATCATTTTGTTAGAGAAATGGTTCAAGAATGGAATGTTATACTGCAGAGAGTAGACACAGCAAATAACGTTGCTGATCCGCTTACCAAGCCACTATCTCAGAAGGTCCTAGAGAGACATCTAGAGAGTATGGATATTAGATACCATAGTGTGTGGCATTGAGTGCTAGTGGGAGATTGTTAGGAATATACCCTCGAATGCCACTCAGAGGATGATAGAGTGAGAGCATTTGTATTGTAATTATGAATATTTAATAAGGCAATTATTATTTACATATTATTGTATATCACTGGCATTGTGATTTGGTATATAGAATAAATAAGTCCTTGCATTTGAGAGCAAACTTTCCACTCCTTATGGAGATAGGGAGAAAGGCACTAGAAGTGTTTAGGGCTCAAATGCGTAACTGGTTCGTAAGTCGATAAAACTTAACTGGACAATAAGTTTGACCAAGACTTGTATAACGTCTACTCTGACACGTAGAGTGCCAGTCTTCACTAAGGGTTAGTGGGAGCGCATGTTATAGGTATGCTAATGGGATTAGTATACTCGAACACGACTCACCTCGATTCGGTTACATGGATACCACTCAGGAATTGTCAATGACTGAATCGAAAGGTTGTGATAGGTATATGTGGACCTTTGACTTGAGGTTTCAGTAGGATATGTGCTTGTGACATTAAGTTAGTCATTATAGTAGTTCGATCCAATCGCCGGTTGGTAGGGTCAACCTCGAAATGCAACTTAGTAGGCAAATTGCAGTCTTTACTGAATACCAAGATAGAATTCTTTCTCCTGTTAGTGAGCAGGTAAATATCCTATGTGGGTAATGGCAAATGAGATCATAAGTCTTTGGCCAAAGAATTTAGAGCTAGTAGTATTTGATACACTATAGCTCGGTGATCTCGGTTTGCATTAACAGATGCATAGTGTCAAGTTATAATAGGGTTTGACTTTACCGTGACCCGAATACTTGACCGGGGTGTATGATTGAAGGGTTTATACGTATACGGTATTCATGAAATAATGGTTTTGGAATGATGCAATCATTCGATCTTAGTCGAGTTACGGTACGGAGCACTAGACTGGCTAAGTGTTACCCGTACTCTTTGGTTCCTCCCATTGCCGACTAAGACGGACCTATGGAGTCGCGCACAAGAATATTTGATGGATGTATATGTATTTATTGTCTCTTCATTAATATTAGATATTAGATATCTAATATGATTTATTTGATAAATCAAGCGGGCTAGTGAATAGAAATTAATTACCGGTACACAAACCGAGTGGCTTGGCTCGTTTTTTCTCACCTGCACTTGTGGGCCCCTCCACCACCTTCCTCTTGATTTCCATGTTACAACATGGTGTATGAAATGTCTTGGTTTTATTTTAATGATTTGAGGACAAAATGATATGATATGATAATATCATTATTTGATCTCATTTCATTATATATATTCACCAAGTCATTCATACCATGTGTGGGAAGACTTGTGAAAACAAACCAACACACTCAAGTGTGTGTAATAGCCGTGAGTTGTGTGAGAGGAAGAAAAATTTTCTTCAAGTTTTTCTTGATCAATTTTGTGAGAAAGAAAAAGAAGAATAGAAGAGAAGAAAAATACAGTATTAATCCCTAGCCGTGTTCTTAGAGAACGAATTAATATTTTATTTTTCCAATCAATATTCGACGCGTGATAACGTATAGATACTTGACTTAATTTCGGTGTTTAGATCATTCATCAAGATAGAACGAATCGGATTCATGTTCGTGTTGGTGACCAAGGAAACGATCAAAGCTTTGCTCAGGAAAATTCCTACGTGAAGATATTTTCAAAGGTCATCAAGGGTATGATCTTTTTACTTTTATCTTCGTCTATTTATTATATTCGATTATACAATGCTTGATCGTTCCGTTTTTGGGATTTGGTTTTTATCCGGTTAGACCGATATCTTTTCCGCTGCTTTCTCGTTTTTATTCACTGAATCCCAACAGACACAATCTGCCACCTTCTTATACTTCTTTGCTAAAATTTTCTTTCCTCCCTTAAAAGGAATATGTAAAAAGATAATTCAAAACACAAAGTGAACCAGTAAGAAAAGTTGTTCCGTTAAGTAAACGAAAATAGAAATTAACCTTCTGATTTCCTTTCACTGCAACAATGCTTGTCTTCACTTCTTGAATGAGGTGTCTTGGCCACGCAATAAACATTCCCACAGCCTGTTCCATAGTCGTGATCTCATCTTCAATGGGGAAAGGAATCTTACCAGATCCTTGGAATACACGAGTAATAGATACTCGTGCATTCTCTACTGATAGTCGTTTCTCATGAAGAACTTTACACGTTTATCAATATTTGCATAAGCAACAACATTGGTGGGGGAGCCGATAGCTAATTCCCACTCTACACACTTAACTGTTAATGGATCTTACTTACAACCGTTACCATCAACCAAATTATCCTACACTATTAAAACATTCGCAGCCTTCACATTCTTCTCCTCAACCTCAACCTTCTCTGCAACTTCATTCTTCTTCTCACCACATTTTTCCTTAACTTCATTAATAACAAGATCCAGTTTTTTCTTAACACCTTCCAACTCCAGCTCCTTCATAATGTCATGTGCACCTTTGGAATAGCTTCCTTGATGTGATCCAACATTCGGACTCTGGTCAGACTCAATATTCTTTCCACAAAGAACCACTTTCAGCTTTGCCATCTCTGTAGCCCAAAATTCATCGCGCTCTCGAACAATCCTTTCGGTTTCTTCTTTCATAAACTTCTGAATACCATCTTGGATCCTCTCATAAATTGACCTTTTCTTCCTTTGCTTCGGAAGATTAAAGCACACAGACTGCTTTACATGAGTCCCTTAGCCACGGACTCGTCCTCGATGCTCAGGTTTAGCGAGCACCTTTGTCAAGACATCGTCAGTGCCTTCCTCCGTGAAAAAATATTTCGAGACCCTGAGATGGTCTCCAATATTTCGGGACCATCAAAATCGTCCCCAGTGAGAAATATATATTGCCTTTTATTCTACAACCCAAATTATTTTCCCCAATCTTCCGTCGGGCTCGCTTCTCTCTAGCTCGAGCTCTCCCAATTCCAGCAATCCGCCGGTAAGTTTCCCAAATTATAGCCTAATTTCTTCTTCTTTTTTTCATCTTTTCTTCTCTGTTTTGTTTTTTAGTTTTTATGAATGTATGCTCGATGCTGGGATGTAGTTCCTGTTTATTTGCTGAGAAAATGCTGATTATGGAGTATGTATTTATTGTCTATGGATTTTGATTGATCTTTCTGTTGCTACCTTTTGTGGCTTCGGAGTGGATTCTTTTTGTTGGTCAATTCGTGATTTTTAGAAATTAATGTGATTTGCTGCCCAACCTAGAAATGGTATCAGGTTGCTATTTTAAATGTTGAAAAGTATTTTGTGAATTTTGTGTGTATATGTATGTTTTGTCAAAAACTCACATGAGTGTACTCCATGAGACTTAGCCAAAAGATTTGTTGCTTTCTTGTTCAGTTTTTAGTTTTTTTGTTCAGTTTTTTAGTTTATTTAATTTTTTTGTGTTTTTTAGGCTTTTTTCTGGATTTCTTTTTTTTTTTTCAGTTTTTAGGATTCATATTTGTAGTATTTTAGTTATTTTAGTTTTTTCCAAAGCTTTCTATTTTTTGCTATTTTTTATAATTTTTGTTTTAAGGGACTTGTGAGTGTAACACCCCAATTCACAAATGGGACATTACACGCCGCAGAACCCTCGTGAGGTCTACCAGGCTAACTCATGAAACATAACCACACAATGATATCCCAAAAGATGCACTCAAAAAGTAGATAAGGCCATGGCCTCGGCCAAAACATTTTAACGGAGTACATGGAACATAAATTAAATACCAATTCATTGCCCACGCAGGGGACTTAAACCAAGTTTAAAAGTAATCCGTCTAACTCCAGTACTCAACAAATGCAATGACAAAACATAAAAATACAGACTCGAGCCACATCATCATGACAGCCCATCCTTTGCGTGTGCATCCCGTGCCAGCTCCTCAGCTCGACCAGTACCTGAAATGCATAAGACGCATTTCCCCCATTTAAGGGGTTAGCATTCAAATAGCTAGTGCAAGTACACGATTACACAACATTATATACATACGAGATTCAACGCAAACAAACCATTAGGAAAAACATTTGAAATCAATATTCCGGAATATCACATTTACGTTTAAAAACAGTATATCCTCAAGTTTCCGCACCAAAACCGTACACGCTTGGTAACTCGCGACCGTACCCATTAGTATCGGTCCCTAGAGGTCCCATCGAACCGTCCCCAGGTGAGAAACCACTTCCGCGGCCGTACCCATTAGTCTCGGCCCCCAGAGGTCCCGTCGAACCGTCCACAAGTGGAAGAACATCAACACACGCACCCCCCCAGAGGCCACATGCCATCCCCAGGTGGAAGAGCAACAATAACATTTGTTCAATAATACCATTTACATCATTCGCATCAAAATCATACACACATAACGGAATGTAATACATGTACTTGCCTTGAATAAGACGAAACGAAGGAAACGACGAAGGGATAGGTTTCGGTCCGAACAATCCTCCCAAATCCGTTCCTTACACAATAACGGTATGCAACAAGTCTCAATAATGCGGAAAGGTAAGAATTAATCCTAATTCTACCTATTGGAACAATTTGTCGGTCAATACAAAGTCCAAGACGGTTATAATCTAACAATGGAGAAACTACGAGGTTAAATTCGTTAAACTATAATGGAAATAAGGGATTTATGACTACACAATCGTAATCTAACAATTTGTCGAGGCTAAATCGGATTAAAGGAAGAATTATGCCGAAAATCCCGAAATCCCCAAAAACTAGGGTTCAACGAAGTATACCTCGATTCGGACGGAGAATGATGATGATTAACCTTCCTTAGAACGCAATAATCAACCTTCAGAGGGTTTCTACGGATTGCACTGGACGAATCGCTCCAAAACGCTCAAAGGAAACTCACGTCGCGAGAAGGAAAGAAAAGGAATGAAATGAAGCGACTGAGGATAAGTCAGGAATTAAAAGGCCTGACAGCGCGATACGTATGTTAACACAAGCTGTTAACGTACGTTATGATGGTTACGTACGTAACCCAACACTGGTTAACGTACGTAACAAACAGCCTGCACGAAAATGCGAAGGCCATAACGTACGTTATGGATCATGCATAACGTACGTTATGCATTGCAGCAGTTCCCAGTTCTGAACACTACATTCTGCACAGTCGATATAACGACGAAACGCAACGCAAGGTTAGAACCAAAAGTGTAAATACAAGGTGTTCATAACAACAAAGCTGAGTGTTGAAAGAGAATGCACTTCCAACTACCGAGGAATCCAACATACGACAAGGAGGGTAAAGGCACCCTAAACTCTTAAGAAATTACAAAATGGCCCAAACATCCGAAAATTCAAGACACGACATCGGATTAACAATCCAAAACTCACAACATGAGCAACTCATCCAAACGAACTCATAGAAACAGAGAAATAATGAAATCAAATGAGTTTTACGAGAGTCGAATATACATGCGATACAACATAGTTCAAGACGAAAATACGCAAAAACATCACCGAAACTCGCCCAAATGGAAAAACTCAAAGAACAATATAGATTCAGAATCCCAAAATAGTGACAAGCGAGTCGTCCGAAACGAACATACACCAAAAGTAGAAATTATCAAAAATAAAAAGTACGGATATTACACTCTCCCCCTAAAAATAAGTTTCATCCCGAAACTTATAATGCAAATAACTCGGGGTATCTCGACCTCATACTCTCTTCCGTCTCCCATGTGGCTTCCTCGGATCCATGCCTCGACCATTGCACTTTAACCAAATGAATGGTTTTGTGCCTGAGTTGCTTCACCCGATGCTCTAAGATCTGAATCGGCCTCTCCTCGAAGGTAATGTCGGGCCCCAACTCGATCTCTCCAAAATCAATAATATGGCTAGGGTCCGGTATGTACTTCCTAAGCTGGGAAACATGAAATACGTTATGCACGTGGCTCAGGGACGGCGGCAAGCCTAACCGATATGTAAGCTCTCCAACTCTCTCTAGAACCTAGAACGGTCCAATAAATCTCGGACTAAGTTTACCCTTCTGATCGAAGCGTTAAACTCCCCATGTCGGCGACACCTTAAAAAACACATGGTCTCCCACCTCAAACTCCAACGGCCGGCGACGTGTATCGGCATAAGACTTCTGTCGACTCTGAGCCGTCAATATCCTATCGCGAATCAGAGCAATCTTCTCTCTCGCCTCAACTACCATATCGGGCTCGGTGCCAATTAGCTCAGATGTATCATCCCAACACAACGACGATCTGCACTCCCTACCATACAGTGCCTCAAATGGTGCCATTTTGATCGAGGCATGTCAACTATTGTTGTACGTGAATCCGATCAATGGTAAGTGCGACTCCCAATCATCCTTCCAATCTAAAGCTCAGGCTCGCAACATATCCTCCAGTGTCTGTATCGTCTGCTCAGACTGTCCGTCTGTCTGAGGGTGGTAGGATGTACTGAGTCTCAACTCGGTCCCCAAAGCTCTATGAACGTCCTGCCAAAAATGTGATATAAACCGACCATCACGATCCGAAACAATACTCTTAGGGGTCCCATGTAACCTCACGATCTCCGCAATAAACACTCGCGCTAGTCTCTCTGGCCCCCAAGTGTCCTTAATACCCAGAAAATGAGCTGATTTGGTTAGTCGATCGACAACGACCCAAATTATGTTCATTCCAGTCCGAGTCTTAGGCATACTGGTAATGAAATCCATAGAAATATCCTCCCATTTCCACTCCGGGATAGGAAGTGGTCGCAAAAGCTCCACGGGTCGCTGATGCTCGATCTTAACCTGCTGACAGGTCAAACACCTCGACACAAACTCGCTAACGTCTGTCTTCAAATTACTCCACCAGTAGTTACTCCTCACATCCTTGTACATTTTGCTCGTACCAGGATGTATAGAGTAAGGTGTGGTATGAGTTTCACTCAAGATCTTCTGTCTCAGCTCAATAACACTCGGTACACATAGTCTGCCGCAAAATCTCAAAACTCCATCATCCTGAACCACAAATCCAAGGGCTTTCCCCTTCCTCACATCCTCCCTCAACTGGACCAAAAATGGATAATCATACTACTTCGCCTTGATATCACCAGTCAAGGACAAAGTGTTCTCCAACGCACATAACTGACCCTGAACTCTCTGAACCCAAACCTCGATATTCTGACAAATAAAATCTCCCTGGATCCTACTCTGTGGTGTAAATACCTCTAACATCTGTAACGCCATCGGCTTTCGGCTCAACGCATCAGCCATTACGCTAGCCTTACCCGGATGATAAAGTATCTCGAGGTCGTAATCTTTAATTAGCTCCAACCACCTACGCTATCTCATATTCAACTCTTTTTGACTGAAGATATACTTCAAACTATTGTGATCCGTAAATATCTTACACGACGACCCATAGAGATAATACCTCCAGATCTTTAAGGCAAAAACGACCACAGCTAACTCCAAATCGTGCGTGGGGTAATTCACCTCATAGGGTTTCAACTGGCGGGATGCATAAGAAATAACCCTATCTCTCTGCATCAAAACACAACCGAGCCCGAGGCCTGAAGCATCACTATATACCGCGAAATATTCGTTCCCCTGAGGCTACGCTAACACGGGTGCGGTAGTTAGTCGTCTCTTCAACTCATCAAAACTACCTTGTCTGTCTGCGGTCCACTCGAATTTCTGAGTCTTCTGGAGCAACTGAGTGAGCGGTCTAGCAATCTTAGAAAATCCCTCAACAAATCTACGGTAATAGCCGGCAAGACCCAGAAAACTCCTTACCTCCTTCACATTCTTAGGCGGCTCCCAAGCCATCACTCCCTCTATCTTCTGTGGGTCTACCCGAACTCCCTCTGCTAAAATTACATGCCCGAGGAACATCACTTCCTCGAGCCAAAACTCACACTTAGAGAACTTCGCATACAACTGCTCAACTCTCAAAATGTCTAATACAGTCCGGAGATGTAAGGCGTGCTCCTCCCGACTCCGTGAATAGATAAGAATATCATCGATAAAGATGACTACGAATTTGTCCAGATACTTAGTAAAAACTTTGTTCATCAACTGCATAAACACTGTTGGGGCATTGGTTAGCCCGAAAGGCATAACCACAAACTCGTAATGGCCATATCTCATCCGAAAGGCAGCTTTCGGTATATCGCTGTCCCGAATCCTCAACTGGTAGTAGCCCGATCGCAAATCAATCTTCGAAAAGACTGTCGCCCCCTGAAGCTGATCACAAGTTGTCAATCCGAGGCAAAGGGTATTTATTTTTGATGGTTAACTTGTTTAATTCTCGATAGTCGATGAATAAACGAAGCGATCCATCCTTCTTCTTAACAAAAAGTACAGGCGCACCCCAAGGCGATGCGCTCGGTCGAATATACCCTTTATCTAACAACTCTCCCAACTGATTCTTCAACTCTAACATCTCCGACGATGCCATACGGTATGGTGCTCGAGAAATAGGGTCCGTATTCGGCTCTAGATCAATAGGAAACTCCACCTCTCGCTGTGGTGGTAATCCCGGCAAGTCATCCAGAAATACGTCGGGATAATCACTAACAACTGGAATTAACGACAAATCAACTCCACCATCTTCCGCCCTCAGAGCATAACACCAGTAGCCGACACAACCCTGGTTCAGAAGTTTCATCGCCTTCAAGGCGCTAATCACACTCCCCGATCTACCCGCCTTACAACCGACGAGAGTATGCTCGGTGCCGTCCTCGGCCACTATCGAGATGGTACGAGTCTGATAGTTCATGATAGCACCGTGACAATCCAACCAATCATCCACGAGGATCAAATCCTCACCCTTAAGGTCTATAAAAATGAGATTCGAGGGCCAATCCCGTCTCCCGATCCTCACTGGGCAATCCCTAACTTCCCGGTCCCCAACCATACGATCCCCGCTAGGCGTACTCACTACAAACGGTTCACACTCAAACAAGCAGTCAAAGCCAATACGACTCACACAATCCGAAGCAATAAAGGAATGGGTAGCGCCCGAATCAAAAAGCACTGAAACTGGATGAGTAAGGATCTGAGTGGTACCTGACACCACCGGAACATCTTCCTCCTCTGTGCGCCTCATCTGATACAATTTGGGGTGAACTGAACCCGAACTCGATACTGTATGGCGATTCGGCTGACCCCGACCCCTACCACGGCCCGAACTCTGCGCAACATGAGTATCTGGGGTGCTGTGTTCCCTCTGATCGGCGGTGGTAGTCGGAACTCTAGCGGCCCTGGTAGCCCTCTCACAATGAGCTGGCCGATCCCCGGTCAGTCCGCAAGTAAAGCAAGTAACTAACAGAAATGGGCAATCCTTCATCACGTGCTCGGGCTGACTGCAATTAAAACAAACTCTCCCGCCAGGTGCAACTGACTGGACCGAACGGTTACCCTGAGATCCACCGGCCTGATGAAACGGACTCTTCCCAGATGTAGGAGCAGAATGAGACCTCAGAAACTGACCACCCTTACCGGCCGACAATCTGCCAGTAGTCTTCTACTTCTTAGCTTTCGAAATCGACTCTAATTCCGGGACGGCCATCTCGATCGCTAGAGCGCAATCCTGGTATTCCTTCAAAGTGGCACACATGAGCGGTGCCATACTCTGCCTGATATGCGGCTTCATGCGCATATTGAAGTAATAGATTTTGTCAGCCTCAATCCTCACCTGATCTTTCACGAAACCCAACTGCTGATTGTAAGAGATAATGGCCTGAGAAATCGGCGCATCCTGGGGTGTGGCAGTGAAGAATTCTACAATCCTACGTTCTTTGACTGGCGGGGGACAATATTCTGCTTCCATAGCAGCCTTAAATTCCTCCCAAGTGGCTCGGCGCTCTCTGGGCGCCACAGCCTCCCACCATTCCGCAGCTTCTTTATCCAGAAGGTACTGGGCAATATGTATCCACCTGTCTTCGGGACAAGCTACGGCATCAAAGGTCCTGGACAACTGAAAGAGCCAATTCTCCCAACTGAGGGAGTCAGAAGATCCGTAGAAACGAGGAGGGTGCATCTTAGTCACCGTATGAAGCCACTTACTAGCTTCTTCTTCAGGTGTCGGGGGCGGATTCTGGCGTCCACCCTGAGCTATCTGAGCAAGCTGGGCTACTAACTGCTGAAGTACGACAGTAGCCCCAGCATCGGCATTATTACCCGACGGCACTGAGTGAGAGGCTGAGTCTACAGAGGACTGAGAAAGTGAGCCCTCTTCATTATTATCACCCCGACCACGGCCTCGACCGCGTCCCCTAGCTGGTCTACCACGACCTCTCAACATACTGAAGAAAATATGAAAAGAACAAGTTTAGAAAGATTCACAATCTACAAGGTTGGTATCACAATTCTCAATTCCGAACAATGCAAGAAAATGAATTATAGAAGTGTAAGAGTTCAAGGAGACTTACAGTCACGGGTCGCACGAAAAGACGGTAGCATGATGATATTAGGCTCAACAACTGACTCTGACGCAACTGACAGACCCAATATTAACCGACAGCCTAGGCATTCAAAACCTAAGGCTCCGATACCATAAATGTAACACCCCAATTCACAAATGGGACATTACAGGCCATAGAACCCTCGTGAGGTCTACCAGGCTAACTCATGACACATAAACCACAGAATGATATCCCAAAAGATGCACTCAAAAAGTATATAAGGCCTTGGCCTCGGCCAAAATATTTTAACGGAGTACATAAAACATAAATTAAATACCAATTCATTGCCCACGCAGGGGACTTAAACCAAGTTTAAAAGTAATCAGTCTAACTCCAATACTCAACAAATGCAATGACAAAACATAAAAATACAGACTCGAGCCACATCATCATGCCAGCCCATCCTTTGCGCGCGCATCCTGTGCCAGCTCCTCAGCTCGACCAGTACCTGAAATGCATAAGACGCATTCCCCCATTTAAGGGATTAGCATTCGAATAGCTAGTGCAAGTACACGATTAAACAACATTATATACATACGAGATTCAACGCAAACAAACCATTAGGAAAAACATTTGAAATCAATATTCTGGAATATCACATTTACATTTAAAAACAGTATATCCTCAATTTTCCGCACCAAAACCATAAACGCTTGGTAACTCGCGACCGTACCCATTAGTATCGGTCCCCAGAGGTCCCGCCGAACCGTCCCCAGGTGAGAAACCACTTCCACGGCCGTACCTATTAGTATCGGGCCCCAGAGGTCCCGTCGAACCGTCCCCAGGTGGAAGAACATCAACACACGCACCCATGTCCACTTCTGTGGCCGCACCCATTAGTATTGGCCCCCAGAGGCCACATGCCATCCCCAGGTGGAAGAGCAACAATCACATTCATTCAATAATACCATTTACATCATTCGCATCAAAATCATACACACATAACGGAATGTAATACATGTACTTGCCTTGAATAAGACGAAACGAAGGAAACGACGAAGGGATAGGTTTCGGTCCAAACAATCCCCCCAAATCCATTCCTAACATAATAACGGTATACAACAAGTCTCAATAATGCGGAAAGGTAAGAATTAATCCTAATTCTACCGGTTGGAACAATTTGTCGGTCAATACGAAGTCCAAGACGGTTATAATCTAAAAATGGAGAAGCCACGAGGTTAAATTCTTTAAACTATAATGAAAACAAGGGATTTACAACTACAAAATCGTAATCTAACAATTCGTCGAGGCTAAATCGGATTAAAGGAAGAATTATGCCGAAAATCCCAAAATCCCCAAAAACTAGGGTTCAACGAAGTATACCTCAATTCGGACGGAGAATGATGATGATTAACCTTCCTTGGAACGCAATAATCAACCTTAAGAGGTTTTCTATGGATTGCACTGGACGAATCGCTCCAAAATGCTCAAAGGAAATTCATGTCGCGAGAAGGAAAGAAAAGGAATGAAATGAAGCGACTGAGGATAAGTCAGGAATTAAAAGGCCTGACAGCGCGATACGTATGTTAACACAAGTTGTTAACGTACGTTATGATGGTTACGTACGTAACCCAACACTGGTTAACGTACGTAACAAATAGCCTGCACTAAAATGCGAAGGCCATAACGTACGTTATGGATCATGCATAATGTACGTTATGCATTGCAGCAGTTCCCACTTCTGAACACTACATTCTGCACAGTCGATACAATGACGAAGCGCAACGCTAGGTTAGAACCAAAAGTGTAAATACGAGGTGTTCATGACAACAAAGCTGAGTGTTGAAAGAGAATGCACTTCCAACTACCGAGAAATCCAACATACGACAAGGAGGGTAAAGGCACCCTAAATTCTTAAGAAATTACAAAATGGCCCAAACATCCGAAAATTCAAGACACGACGTCGGATTAACAATCCGAAACTCACAACATGAGCAACTCATCCAAACGAACTCATAAAAACAAGAAATAACAAAATCGAACGAGTTTTACGAGAGTCGAACATACATGCGATAAAACATAGTTCAAGACGAAAATACGCAAAAACATCACCGAAACTCGCCCAAATGGAAAAACTCAAAGAACAATATAGATTCAGAATCCCAAAACAGTGACAAGTGAGTCTTCCGAAACGAACATACACCAAAAACAGAAATTACCAAAAATAAAAAGTACGGATATTACAGTGACACCGTCACAAGATACGTACTCTATATCGTTTATGCTAATTTAACTGAAAATTAGGAGCATTCTGCGCCTGCAGCAAAGATTATGCTTTATATTGTTCCAACTTTTTTTCAAATCTAATGTTATTTTCCCGTTAGTCATAACCTAACAAGTTAGGGTTCTAAATTTGTTGTGCTTCTAATTTTGAGTTTGTAACAGGAACCCATTGGAACGAAACCAGTTACAACGGATCCGGAGTATTGTCCTACCAGCAGGTTAGAGTTTATAAGTTTATATATTTCTTTTATCTTTGGAGATATTGCTCTATTTTATTGGATTTTGATTTGCCCTATTTTTCCTTTAAAAGCTCGTTTTGTTTGTTCAAAATAAAATAGTATATGCTTGATTTATATTAGTGCGCTAATATAATTACTGCTAGTTTTTTTTGGAATAGTAGATATTTTTGTCTTTACATGGCTCTTTGCAAAGTAGTTTGAGCTTAAAGAATGTCTTTTTTGTGGATTGACTGTTGAGTTTAAAGTTGAGGGATGGTAGTTGCACACTGAGCTTAAAGAATGATATTGAACTTTAGTTAAGATGGTTAATTTTATTGAAATTGTTATAAGGAACTGATAGGTTGTTGTTTATAATGCTAGTCTTCCATAATTATTAATATCTTCGATACTTATTGTTCTCCCGCTATTTACCAGACATGAATTATTAAGTACTATCGACGTAAATGATGTTATTGGTGAATTTAGGTGTTAACAATGGCCAGAGATGATCGTAGTTGGATAGATAACCGAAAGGTCGTTGGAATGAGGGGATGTACAGAAGAATTTACAAGAGTTGTGAAGTATTTTGTAGAATTTGCTAGATTACATCCTGAATGTATACATGATGGAATGCTTCGATGTCCATGTTATAGATGTCGCAATCTCAAAGTCGAATCAGATGGTGTTATTAAGTTGCACCTTATGAAGTTCGGGTTTGTTGATAATTATAAGAGGTGGATATTGCACGGTGAGCCAAGAACTGCTTTTAGAGATGTGCAAAGGCGTCTATCTATAGCTACAAATTCCATAAATGAATCAGAGGCAGAGGCAGTTACTGTAGAGGAAGAACAGACTATGGGCATGAATGATATGGTTAGAGATGTGGCTGGTCCATCATTTGATTGGACACCGAATTCTGAAGAGGAACCAAATCACAATGCTAAGTCATTTTTGAGAATGATGGATTCAGCAAATGAGAAAGTTTATACAGGTGCAAAGTCTACTGTGTTGGATTCCGTAGCTGAGCTTCTTAATATCAAGGCTAATTCAAACATGAGCCAACATACTTATAACCGAATCACGGCTTGGGCTCAACGGACGTTGCTGCCTGAAGAGAATAATATGGTAGCAAATTTTTATGACACAAAGAAGTTGGTGGGACATATCGGTCTTGGTTATGAGAAAATTGATTGTTGTAGAAATCAATGCATGCTTTTCTATAAAGAAGATAATGGGTTGCAGTCATGTTCAGAATGTGGACTTAGTAGGTATAAGTCCCCAAGGCGTGGTAGTGCGAAACATAAGAAAAATGTGCCTCATAAGCAATTACGCTATATGCTGCTGATTCCTAGGTTGCAACGCCTTTATGCTTCAAAAGATAGTTCTGAAGCTATGCGTTGGCACAAAGAGAGTCCACGTGAAGAGGGTGTTATGACTTATCCATCAGATAGGGAAGCTTGGAATAATGCCACATATACTGAATTTGCAGTGGATGCTAGAAATATAAGATTGGGGATATGCTCGGATGGTTTTACTCCTTTTGGGCCAGCTGAAAAGTCACATTCGTGTTGGCTAGCTATTGTGACCGTTTACAATCTTCCCCCTTGGTTGTGTATGACTGATCCTTACATGTTTTTGAGTTTATTCATTCCTGGACCATTTAGCCCAGAAAAAAATATTGATGTGTATCTCCGTCCGTTGATTCATGAGCTAAAGTTGCTATGGAATGTTGGTGTTGAGACGTGGGATGCGAATAAGTCACAAAACTTTAATATGAGGGCTGCAGTTATGTGGACAATTAATGACTTTCCAGCATATGGTATGATGTCTGGTTGGAGTACTCATGGGAGATTGGCTTGTCCATATTGTATGGAGGATACAAATTCCTTCACACTTGAGCATTTTAAGAAGCAAAGTTGGTTTGATTGCCATAGACGCTTTCTTTCTGCTGAGCACCCATTTCGAAAACAGAAGAATACCTTTAGAAAAAATAAGGTTGAATATGGGCAGCCCCCCCCCCATCTGGATGGTGAAGAAGTTTTACAACGGGTTTCGAACTTGCCTGATATTAAGTGGGGTAGAAATTTACGAAAGAAAGAATAGAAGGTTTTGGTGACACCTACAATTGGACAAAAAAGAGTATATTTTGGGAGTTGCCTTATTGGAAGAAAAACTTGCTACGGTATAACCTTGATGTCATGCACATATAGAAGAACATGTTTGAGAATATATTTAACACAATTATGGATTTCAAGACAACAAAAGACACTCCCAGTGGTCGTTTAGACCTTGAGGTGATATGCAAGCGTGAGAATCTCAATTTGAAATATGTTAATGAAAAACCTCGGAAGCCTGCTGCACCATTTGTGCTTTCAAAATATAATAAAGTTCGTGTCCTTCAGTGATTGAAAGATTTAAATCTTCCTGATAGTTATGCTTCAAATATTGGAAATTGTGTGAATGTAGAAGAAGGCACAATGTTTGGGTTGAAAAGTCATGATTGTCACGTGTTGCTGGATAGGCTACTTCCAATTGCCTTAAGAGACTTGTTGCCTAATGATATATGGGTTGCTTTGACTGAGTTGAGTGAATTCTTTATATCATTGACCTCAAGCACATTACGAGTTGAAGATATGAAAAATCTTGAAAATAGCATTGTTGTGACATTATGTAAGCTCGAAAAAATATTTCCGCCGTCTCTTTTTGATTCAATGGAACATTTACCAATACATTTAGCATATGAAGCCAGAGTTGGTGGTCCTGTTCAATATAGATGGATGTATCCGTTTGAAAGGTTTTTGGGTAGACTAAAGAAGAAGATGAGCAATAGAGCAAGGGTTGAGGCTTCTATATCTGAAGCTGTTATTATTGATGAAATAGTGTCATTTGTCTCAGTGTATTGTCATCCAGATATATAAACAAGGTTACGAGAGTTGGTCGTAACAACGATGGTGGATGCACTAATTCAGACGGGAAAATATCTGTGTTTTCTCCACCGGGTTGATTTCTTGGGAACTCTGTACGCAAGCGCACTCTTACTAGAGAAGAGTGGGATGCAGCCAAGCTCTCTAAGTGCTCCTTAACTACCTTGAGGTTGAGGAATATTTGGAGTAAGTTATTCTCATGTCATCTATAGTTCAAATATCTCTCTATCGGTATTCATAATTTTAATATAATTATGTATCACAATACAGCATGTTTGAAGGACAAGCTGGAGATATGTCGCCTGGAATGATGGCAACTAGAACAGATAATGAATTTCCATCATGGCTTAACAAATACATAAATATCATTATTTCTAAATTTGTTTCACTTATATTGATATATAATCTAGTTTTTCAATAACTTCACCGTATTTTTTATATAGATTTTAAATCACCCTAAAGATACAAAATCCACTCAATTAAAGTTTCTAGCTATGGATCCTAGTTTTTCGGTTAATGTATACAAGGGTTATTTTGTGAATGGTTATGTGTTTCACAGTGAAGAGTATGGCCAAACCAAATCAACTTGGAACAGTGGCATCAATTTGAAAGTGAAAATGGAGTATTATGGAATTTTAAAGGAGGTTTTAGAGTTGTCATTTCCATGGGGAAATTCTGTTCTATTTAATTGTGAGTGGCGTGATTTTCGGCGAGGCATAAACAAGCATGATACTTTTGACCTTGTCGATGTTAAGCACTCTTCAAGGCATGATGGAGATGATGTTTTCATTCTAGCGTCACAAGCTCAACAAGTGTATATGACATCATACCCTCATCGACGAAGGGAGTTTAACGGATGGTGGTCTGTTTGGAAAACTAAGGCGAGAAGCACATTCAATATACCATGTGCAGTAACAACTGATTCATCCTTAGATGATTGTTATCAAGAGGAAGAAATGCCTATGCCTCCTAATGTATTATTAGATGAAATTACGCATGATGAATCATTTTGGCTTGAAAATCCTCCTCGAGAATCAGAGGTGTTGTGCGGCGATTAATACGCCTGGACAGCGATCGGCATAAGGCCGAACGACCGAGTTCACGATCAAATGAGCCACGGCAAACTTGCCAATCGAAGGTAACAGTTCATCTTCGAGTATCTAGCGATCGACCTTCCCCAACGATCGTCTCTTGGTACCTATCGACCGATTCTAGTGCCCAACTAAGGGCGACCGTCCTATGCCACGTATAAGTCCATCATCCGTCATATCTACGAGGACTGGATCTCGGAGCGAGGACCCACGTGCAAGATCCGCGAATGGCGCCATAGAATAAGGACCGTTGACTCCAGCCCATCAGCAGCTGTCAGTGACAAGGACGGCCTCACCTACCGACAAACCCACTGAAAGGTCCTAGGTGGGGCCTCCCAGGACAGCGACATAGACGCATGTTGTCTTCTCATTAGTTCACACATCTGGCTGCCAACAACTGCTGCGGACTTTAAGGAGACCAACCCATGTGCTAAAGACAATCGCCCGCTTATTATAATACAGCAGAGGTAATCGCTCAGCGAATCCTAGTCCTATAAATAGAGAGCCTCCAGCACTTGGAAAGCTCTCGGCTTTTCTCTTGACTCTATCTAGGATTTCTCTCTCAAAACCTCTTAACCAAAAGACGGTCGGCAGAAACGAGAACTCTCTACGGTTCAGATTTTCACAAGTTCAAAAACTACTTCCATACGAGAGTTCAAATAATCCACACAGTGAGAGACCGTCGATTTCTCACAGTCAGCACAGCACTCCATCGTTGTTACAAGAACTCACAGAGCGTCAACTCTGGTTCTTCCGGCAATCTTCAGCACTCAAGAGCTAAGATAACTAGGGTCTTTACACTCATTGTAATTGTACTCTAACATTAATATTTGTACTCCCAGGTATTCGTATTAATAATACCTCGCGAGAGCATTCAAGCCCGAGACTAACAACCCCATAAAATCTTGTATTATTTACTTCCCCATGGACGTGCTCTCGCATTTTGTTTGTTACTCGTCCATACAGCATATCATCTCCGGATAATATTTTGGGTAACAACAATTGGCGCTAGAGGAGGGGCTTGAACCTTCGTTTTCATTCCGACCCTCTCGAAGAACACTCACTGTTCTCCGGGGCATATACTTGAAGAAACACTCACTGTTCTTCAAAGAAAAACCTTCAGATTCATGACGTCTGTCACCACATCGAAGAGAGCCACTCTCCGATCCGCTGGACGCCTTGTTCCAGCTCAATCCGAGACCCAGCCTATGACAGAGGGTAGCTGCGGCGACACGAGACTCTCGATCCCGCCCCGGAGGGATGGCCCCAGCCTCTCGCTCGACCAGTTCCGAACCGCGGAACAGATCGAGGAGGCTATGGCCATCCTAAGGGAGCGACGGAGAGCATGCGCAGCGCCCGCTATAACCCCCTCGGACATCCGCGCGCGGGCAAGCGGAAGCTCAGGGGTTACTAGTCGAGCGATCGTTAGAAAGCCCCGATTCATGACAAAAGGCTCTCGCGAGGCGGTTCCATCTTCACCCGCCTAGGAAGCGATCCGTCGTGGCGACCGGGGCATTCTGTCCCCAACTACGAGACGACGGAATTTGAGTCCGTCACCAGGAGTTTGGCATACCCAACTCCGAACCAAATACAGGTCAGCCGTCTGGACCCTATCCGCCGAAGAGTCGAGCCACGCGGCAAGGACATCATCGACAGCAGAGCCAGGGGATTAGTACTTGATCGCCTCGGCTCCCTCTCCGAGCGCCTAGCCGCGAGCAGTCAGGCCGCGGCGATGGCCGCTATGCAGCGCCAGCTCGACGAGATGAAAGCGCTCATGGAAACTGGGGCAAACGCCAATAGAAAGATCATCGGACCGACTGAGCCACTCGCGGTCCACATCGAGCTTGCCCCCGTGCAACCAAGGATCTCTCCTCCCCAAACACCTTTATATGAAGGGATATCGGACCCCGAGATCTACTTGAGCAAGTTCCGGATCTACATGACTGGGTGTGGGGCATCAGATGCAACCAGGTGCCGAATATTCCCGTTGACATTAGGCGATCTTGCCCATAGGTGGTACATCTCACTGCCACCATGATCGGTCAATTCCTTTGAGAAACTGGCGAGCGACTTCAAATCATTCTTCGCTGCCAAGGTCGCCAGACCAGAAGGCCCCCACCGCATGATGAAAATCAGGCAGGGGGAAGACGAGACCGACGCAGATTACATCGACCGGGTGGATGAAATAGTCCTCACCGGCGAGCCCATAAGCGACGAGCTCGCTCTCTACTCGGTCCTAAGGGGATTCTATGGTCATTCACCCATGTTTAGGCACCTCACAAAGGACATCCCCCCGACCTACATGATCTTCCGCGCTAAGATTGTCGATTTTCAGGCCAGGCAGAGGCTGCTCACCCTCCGCCTAGGCGAAGGGACACCACCTCCCATCCGAAAGACGGCGATCGTCAAAACCAACAAAGCGGTCGCCAAGCCACCCGGTTATTTCAATGCCTTCGAGAATGTGGAATCCCATCTCCTCCACAAGTTCAACCGAACTCCGTCCCACATTTTTACGCCATCAAGGGGCGCGAACCGCTAAGCAAGCCAAAGGCGATAAGGGACAACAGTCATCTGGAACACAATAAATATTGTGCTTACCACAAGAGTCCCGGTCACAGCACCAACCAATGCCGCGACCTCCTCAGACTGTAGATTATTCGAGGAGGGCAAGCTGGACAGCTTATTGGCTTAGCCGGAACCCCATCAACCTCCCGATACGGTCACCAGAGTTGAACGCGACAGGCCGGAAAGCTCATACGAGTCAACCCCTCGATCAACCTCGGCGGCCGGATCTATATGCTACAATCAAGAGATGGGAACTTCGGAAGTCTTTCCCCGATTCCAACCACGTCATACCAAAGGCTACTGCCTGAGCAACGCTTCGAAAAAAAGGATGACTCGCTCACCCTCTAAAGTTCATCATTTAACTTGATGGACCTAAGCAGCGATCGCCTCCCCTAGCACAACGTATACCGTCGAGGATCGCCAAATAATATCACGGTCCGAGGTAGAAAAGTGCCGCCATGGTCGCGAAGGTCGATGAAACCGACGATCCGTCCATGCAAGGTTCCTTTGGGCAGCGATCGCTCGCCCTTCGTTTAAATACGAGGCGGGCGTAGCCGAAGGACCCTCCAAAAAAAATCATAGGATGACTCGCTCGCCCTCTAAAGTTCGTCATCAACATGACGAACCTAGGCAAGCGATCGCCTCCCCTTACACAATGTATACCGTCGAGGATCGCCACCTAACGTGACGGTCCGAGGTAGAAGAGTGTCGACATGGATGTGAGGACGATGGAACCGTTCTCTGTGCCCGTGCAAGGTCCTTTTGGGCAGCGATCGCTCGCTCTTCGTTTAAATACGAAGCGGGCGTAGCCAAAGGGCCCTCCAAAACAGATCTGTGGACACGTACGCCCACCCTCAAAGGTCCATCACCTAAAATGGTGGATCCGGACAATGCGACGCGTCCCTCCCCCCGTCACAACGTATACCGTCGAGGATACCCATCTAACATGACGGTCCGAGGTAGAAAAGTGCTAACAATCCGTGGTCGTGGAGTCGATTAACCCGACAACGCCCCGTGCAAGGACTCCTCCAAACCAAGACCGCACTCCCTTCGTTTAAATACGAGGCGGGAGCAGCCTACGGAGGACCCTCACAATTAAGTGAGTCGCGAGAAATTGGCCATCATACGTAATGTCGCTCGCGCACAAGACATGGTCGTGGAGGTCGGTTCCATCGAACTCTGCGATCGTGCATGGTTCCTCTAGACCGGGATGGTCGGCCTTCCACGAGGAATCTGCAAAATTGAAGACCGCTCACTCAACGATTTATTTTCGTCCCCTTACTTTCACTAAGTAAACAAAAACAAGGGGGAAGGGCGGAGCTATGTATACCACGATCGTCTCTACTCAATTACATGTACGGCAATTGGCATTGTTCAGATGTATGTGCAGCGACCGACTTCGTTGTAAAAGTTATCAATATGAGTTTATCAATTCACTTGGAGCTGTACACACAACGATCATTCCTCACACACTTGTATAAAGTCATGCAAAGACTCAGAAAGACAATCATACAAGCAAGAAATCAGAAAAGCGAACATTTATATCATCACTTGAAACAAAAATACAAACACGGTCGCCCGAAGGCTAAAGTACAACGAAAGCTACAAAAATTACAAGCGAAAAACAGAAAGGACGTAAAACCTCAAGCCGCCCCTGCCTGGCCTTCACCTTCGGCCGCTGGATCAGCCCGCGCTCCCCCGCCGGCTTTCGGAACTGCCTCCCCGTCCTCCAGGGCATCTGAATGAACGAGATTTCCGAGAATCGGGTACCAGCTCAGGTCTACGCCGAGATCCGAGAGGTCCAGGATCAGCACGGAGAAGGCGGGATGCAGAGGATGCTCCAACGCGTAAGCTTTGAAGTTTTCAGCCAGAGGGCCGACCTCCAGCCCTCCCTTCTTAGCGGCGCGAATTGAGTCAGCGAACGCCATGTAGTAGGCAAACTCGCTGACGAACTCCACACTGAGAAAAGGGTCGGCCTTGGTCGCCTCCAGCCTTCCCTTCAGCTCCGCAACCGCCTGATGCGCACCCTGGAGCTCGGATGCCTTGGCAGCCATTTCTTCCCTCGACGACGCCAACTCGCTAGTCAGCCGGGCGACGGTCACCTTCAACTGATCGGCTTCCTTCTGAGCAATTGTGTACGACCGGCGGGCCTCTGTCATCTGATCTCGAATCCGGTCGACCGTCGCCCGATCCCGCTCAGAATCCTGTATCGCCAGCTCAAGATCTTGACTTGCCTGTTTAGCCGCTTCCAAGGAATCCTTCTCCATAGCTACGATCCTGTCAGCAAACTCGGAGTTCTTTTTCCAACAAGCCTCGAGGTCCGAATGGAGACGGGCAGTAGAGGGCCGCCCCTCATAATCCTTTACAGCTTGAGCGGACATCGTTGCCGCTTGGAGGGTCAGGGCAAGAGTCGCCTGCATTGCGTCTCCAGACCACCAGCGCGCGATCGCATCCAGTTCGGTCGTCCAAGCCTTCGGTAGGGCGGAGATAGCCCGAGAGAGGTAGTGAGGGACGTCGCTAGGCTCGCGGGGAGACCTGCTCACGAGGAAGTCCAACACCATCGGCGAGCAATTCGGGTCGGCAAGACGGACCCTGTACCAGGAACAAAGGGGTCAGTATGTCCCCTACACAAGTGACAAAACTCGGCAAAACAACCGAAGCTTACCTCTCGACCTTCTCAGGGTCGCGGCTGAAGAACGGATTCCCGCGTGGGGTCTCGGCCTCGGCAATCGCCATGGCCTGTAGGAAAGCCGACGAAGGCGTAGGCTCCTCCACCAGGGGGACCGCGGTAAGAGGAGGCGCGGCGATCGGCGGATCACCAACAGGGGCAGAGACTGGGGGTTCCCCCGACCTCTTCCGCTTGCGGTTCAGCCAGAGTCCCTCCTCCAGAACCTCCTCCGCAGCGATCGGATCCACACGAGGCCTCGCCTCCGGGATTAGAGGTAGCGCCACTGGGGGAACTCGACTCGACTTCTTCTGACGCAGGCGACTCAAGACTCCAGGGTTCGACATGGCGATCTCTAGCGGAGGCTCTAGGAAGCGAGGGAAATGGACCTCTGCAAAAGGAAACGATCAAACAATGATTAATCACCTTCCTCAAACAGGACGATCGCCAAGCAAAAGGAGATCGTGGAAATTCATGCCTGGGACCAAAAGGTGGCGCGGAAAACGAAATAACCGAGCAGCCAACCAATAGCTCTCTTTGTTAATCTGGCGAGCGTCTATATCGTCGTCCGGAAGACTGCGTATCCGCTCCCAAACAGTCAAAAAGTCAAAAGGTAGCTCGTCAGCCGCTGGAATATGGAAGCCTGCAAAAGGAAGACCAAATTAGATCAGTTCAGAATGTATCCAAACACAAAGGGAGAGTCATAACCCTTACTCGGATTCCTCTCCCAAAAGCCGGTGGGAATGTCCAGCTCGCCAGTGGGATTGTTGCTCGCGAATGCTTTCCATGCACCGCCGACCCAGAACTATTTCGCCGGATCGCCCCGCACCTTGTTCGGGATCCCAAGAATCACCCGACCAGAGCGGCCTTGGATGTGGTAGCCACCGACAGACCCCTTCTGAACCGTCAATTTGAATAGGTGGTTCATCTCCAACAATGAGGGAAGGCGGTACAGTCGATGACGGCCGAACAAAGTAAGGGCGCAGACAATCTGGAGCCAGACGTTCTGCGTTAGCTGAAGCGGCGCCACATTCTAGGCAACCAGCAAATTGGAGATGGAAAACGACACTGGGAACCGCAGCCCGGCCTCCATTATCGCCTCATTCACGGCGACCATGCCCTCCGGAGGTTGGTCGGCTCGCTCGTTCTCGGCAGGTGCAAAAAGATCCACATCAGAAGGGACATGGTACCTCGCCCTCTAGATGGCCAAGTCTTTCGTGGTCGTCGAGCTCTTGATCTGGCTAAGGGACCAAGGGGAGCGCTGTGCGGCCCGGAACAGCGACCGCTTCGCGGATTGATAGGGATGGGCGATCGAGTACTCCCGATAGTCGAACTTGGGATGCGGACCATCCAGTCTCTCCATATTTTCTGCGAAGGCTAAATAGGCTTGGCTGAAGGCGCTATGTTGCTCCCAGTACGCCCTCACCGCCATCTCCTTTTCGACCAGCAAGCATTTTTGCTCAGCGGCCGCCTCCCTGGCAGCATCGGCCTCGTTGAGTAGTTCCTCGACTTCCGCGGGATTAATACCGGTGCGGATAGCCTCGGCAGCTGTCTCTATGTGGAATTCCGCGGAGGATCCTTCCCGGGCAGTCGAAATCCCGGCGGTGGAGGTGGGCTCGTTTCAGACATTGTAGGTACTCCAGACATTCTCATAAAGAAAAAGGAAAAAGAGAATTTTTTCTTACCGAAGGATTGAGTCGATCGACGATCGGCAGACAAAGATTCAAAAAATATTTTGGCTATCTTCCTCTCCGATGAAATCGCGTAAGGGGGATTACGCTGTAACCCTGGCCCTTTTTATAGGAGAAGGCGGGGGGCTTCCGTGCAAATAAGGAGAATCTCGAGGGCTGAAGTGCAACCGTAGGATAAAGTCGCAGTCAATGCCTCCCTTGAAACCCGCGTACGCGTCGTTTCAAGGACACGCCAGACGAGGAGTCTTAACTAACCGTCGGACTCCCCCAATCGCATCGCGACACGTACCCCCGTGGAGTTTCGAGCCCGCTATTATTTCCCGCTCTTTTCAGCGATCGAGTGGATCGTGCAAATTCAAAACCAGTATGCTCGAAAAACAATCGTCTAAACTCATAAAAAGTCGTTCGTCTAAATCCAAGCAATCGCCAGTGGAGCAACCTCACCCCACGTCTTCGAAATGAGAGCAAGCTGGGGGGGGGGGCAATTGTTGTGCGGCGATTAATATGCCTGGATGGCGATCGGCATAAGGTCGACCGACCGAGTTCATGATCAAATGAGCCACGGCAAACTTGCCAATCAAAAGTAACAGTCCATCTTCGAGTATCTGGCGATCTACCTTCCCCAGCGATCGTCTCTTGGTACCTAGCGACCGACTCTGGTGCCCGACCAAGGGCGACCGTCCTATTCCACGTATAAGTCCATCATCCGTGATATCTACGAGGATTGGATCTCGGAGCGAGGACCCACGTGCAAGATCCGCGAATGGCGCCATAGAATAAGGACCGTTGACTCCAGCCTATCAGCAGCTGTCAGTAACAAGGACGGCCTCACCTACCGACAGACCCGTCGAAAGGTCTTAGGTGGGGCCTCCCGGGACAGCGACATAGATGCGTGTTGTCTTCTCATTGGTTCGCACATCCGGCTGCCAGCAACTGGTGTGGACTTTAAGGAGACCAACCCATGTGCTAAAGACGATCGCCCGCTTATTATAATACAGCAGAGGCGATCGCTCAGCGACTCCCAGTCCTATAAATAGAGATCCTCCAGCACTTGGAAAGCTCTCGGCTTTTCTCTTGACTCTATCTAGGATTTCTCTCTTAGAACCTCTTAACCAAAAGACGGTCGGCAGAAACGAGAACTCCCTACGGTTCAGATTTTCAAAAGTTCAGAAACTACTTCCATACGAGAGTTCAGCTAATCCACACAGTGAGAGACCGTCGATTTCTCACAGTCAGCACAACACTCCATCGTTACAAGAACTAAGATAACTAGGGTCTTTACACTTATTGTAATTGTACTCTAACATTAATATTTGTACTCCCAAGTATTCGTATTAATAATATCTCGCGAGAGCATTCAAGCCCAGGACTAACAACTCCAGCAAATCTTGTGTTATTTACTTCCCCACGGACGTGCTCTCGCATTTTGTTTGTTACTCGTCCATTCCAGCATATCATCTCCGGATAATATTTTGGGTAACAACAAGAGGAAGTATTGTAATTTGATGAACAAAACGAGGAGCAAGAAAATGATGAAGATGACAGGGAAGTGGGGTCTGATGATGAAGAAGAATATGATAATGAGCTTGAGTTTTGCATGGAAGACGAATTTGGCAGTGAAATGGATGTAAATGCATCCATCTATGACAACATAACATAATCTTTATCTTTTCTATTGTAATAGGAAAGAGAACATCTGTACTGTATTTTGTCATTTTATTAGTATTCATTTTTGTACTCGACTTAATATTACTTATTTCATATTGTAATATATACTCGCATCTATGTTATTTATATATGTCTAGTAGCTCTGAAGTTAGTGGTGCAGATTCAGACCAGAGTGCAAGTGGAGGTGATGGCACAAGTGCAGGTTCAAACTATAGTGCTAGTAGAGATGTTGGGACTGGAGGAGTAGATTCAGGTTATAGGGGTGGTAGAGGGGCTGGTAGAGGAGGTGCTGGTAGAGGTACAGGCAGACAACGTAATGGGAAAAATTGGAGAGTGATAGGTGTTCCCACCGCTCTAACATGTACATTACCACAAATCCCTGAGGAGGATGTTAATGGGGGTTCCATTCAGGGAGAGGATAACTCTATTCCTCTGGTGCCACCCACGGCCTCTGAAAATGAATTGGTATACCTGAAACCTGAGTTTCATTTAGATGTGAGGTATCTTCTTAAAATGCGTAATAACTATGGGTAAGTCTATTAATTTTGTTGCATTCATTTTATGAGAGTTATTAATATATGTTTATGTATTTATATATATATATATATATATTGACTACACTCATCTTATTGATAGATTTATATATGGTGGTGCTCCTGATCCCGCTCGGTAGCTTCGCACAAAATTTTATGATACTAATTTCAAAGAAATCTATAGGTCGTGGTCAGAGTTGCCTGTGGGAGTGATCTAGGAATAGTTTAATGAGTTTGAGGTAATTATTTGTAATTATTCATTTTACCTCCTTCCTATTATCAGTCATAAAATTAGATTAGAAAATCATAAGCATCTACTGTTCCTGATTCTCCATTCCTCTAATCTAACCATTGTTGATTGAAAGTATGTCTGCAAAATGAATGTGAGTTTTTTAGTAATTTGTAACTTTTGCCAAAATGTGTTGGCAAAAAGAAAAGATCCATTTACCTATCTTCAGAAACCTGAAAACCTCTAAACAATAAAAAAAAACTGGAACAAATAGAATTTGGATTACGTCAGACCGAATGTATTATGACGGCCTGACACGAATTTTCGGCCTTTAACAAATATGCCCTTTTGAGTTTTGAGGTTGTAATTTGTACTTTGTAGGGTATAAATAAGGGTGAACCACCAATATACCCACTTTCTATTTATAATAAAGCTTTCTACCCAATTGCCACTAAAAAAAAAAATGTACCCATTTAACAATAAAAAGACATTTATAACCTTATGGAATAAAAGATATATACCTACTTTTCACTCCCCCGCCTTTCACCCCAGCGTCCACTTTCCATACTTATTAAAGATATATTTGTTTTTGACAATTATTAAATACATTTACTGTTAATACTACTAATACTTTAATATCTTTATCCAAACTTAATATTCTTTACACAAAATCTGCAAAGTTACTGATATAAGTCACAGTTATGCACTTCTCCCCTAAAAAATTTAATTCACTCTCACCCACCAAAACGCTGAGAACAATAACGTACGTTAACACTAAGGTTTAACGTATGTTATACATGCATCGATAGTGCACGCAAGAAAGCATGAATAACGTATGTTATTCATGCAGCATTTCAACACTGGTGAATGTAGTTCGCTGCTCAGGAAAGTACGAAGTCGAAATGCAAAACAATGACAGAACCCAAAAATATAAATACGAAGTATTCGCGACGACGAATCTAAGCGTTAAAAGGAAATACCATTCCGACTAGGCAAAGATCCGGAATTCGACGACGGAAGTAAATTTCCTCAAACTCTTAGGAAATTACAAAATCATGAAATGCTAAATGTTGCTATTATTGCAATAAACTTTGAACTAGGTACCTTTATTCCTACCCAAATTAGCGTGAGTATTTTTAATTTTAAGAAATGTCGAACTATTGTGTTGTAAGGTTAAAAATAACTCCAACAATCGTCTTACGTGAGTGTGGCTCTTCGTACTCTTTTTAATTCAGTATGTTATGTTATGTTTAATTTGTTGATCTTTTATATACTTGTGTTTTGTATTAGTAAAATCTAGTTATTATTTATTTATAACTTAAACTCTAGTATTCAATATCTAATTAGTATCAATCGGAAATACACATAACGCACTCATATCAATCGGAAATATACACAAATTAATTAAGTTATTTTTTTAAGAAATATTTTCTAATACTCATTCATTAGAATATAAGATTTTTTTTCCTTAGAAAAGGAATTTATATACAACTGATTATGCAGTTCTTGAACAACCCAAATGCTATGGGACCCAATAATTCTTTGCTACGGTTTGTGGTAATTAATTTAACAAAAGGTTTAAATGGGGGAAGAGTTTAATTTTGTCAAGTGGAAGTAAATTTTGCAATAAAAGGGTAAGGGGTCACGGTTCAAGGTAGGGGGAAGTAGTGATGGGACCCAATTAAAATTTGAGGGTATATTTGGATAAAACTTTTATAGTGGGTATATTGCTTTTTTCATAATTGAAATAGGTACTTATCTTTTTTTATTTATCAATGCGGGTATATTTCCCCTTATTCACTAAAAATAAATGTCAAAAGGGTATATGTAGAATATTGAAAATGTGGCCCATATGTCTTTTTTGTAATTTTTCTGTAGTCCATGGTATTTTTCGCAATTAACCCTAAAGATGAACCATAGGCCAGGTAAACAGGGTGTTAATGTATGCTCCCTAACTTACAAACGTTAATGCGGACAGATTTACATAATGCAAATAGGGCAACAGTTCACATAGCGGAATGAGCTTCTCAAAAGTAAATTCATTCTATATACAAATACCCTGAATGGTTTAATCAAGAAACCAGGGATTCAAAGCTTCAATCAGCTATCAGTATACCAGTAACAAGTTCAGCATCACTTTCAACACAAATAGATAATGACGATCACAGAAACTACTCCCTCCGTCTCCATCACATTCCACTTGAAGAGCATACTGTCAAGGCATGATTTTGTCACAAAAAAAGAGTCTACTTTGAAAATAAATACTCGTATAGAGGTTCATAGCTAAATAAATCACAATATTAGTTGATTAAAAAAATTAACGAGAATAGATGTTCAACAGAATTGTACCTTTAAAATAATGAACTGCACAAGTTCATTTTGAACTAAATCTTGAAAAATTAAAAATACCTAGAAACTGAAATTAAAAAAAAAAACTTAAAAACTAAACCAACACAACATTAAACAATATCCTGATAACTTATGATCTTGATGAGAACTTGTAAACAAATTAGATCCATACAACCAAACACAACCTGAAGATAAAAACAAAATCAAGCATATATGTTAACAGTATCCATTCTCATATCCCATTAACAAAACCGATAGAACATAATTTAAGAGTTGATTTGGATATGGTGTTAATGGATGGTGCTTTAGTTTCTTTATTATCTACAGTATGCTTACTTTTTGTAAGTAAAATTATAATTGTTTGATTCCATAGCATTAACGGGAAGTTGAAGGCCTGCAATTTATGTAATATATGCTTTTCTTTCTATTGTTTCAGATGGTGTATTTTTGTCCTGCCCAATCTGATGGTGTTTTCTTCGAAGCATTCAAGGTCATGATATCTTTGCATTATAAAGATATCATAAATAAGATGAAGAAGAAATGGACTAAGAAAAAGATACGCCCTGTTTGTATGATTGGTAAAGTTTGGACCGATTGGCTTGCATGGTGGGATAGTCCAGAGTTTAAGAAATTATCAAAAAAGAATAAGAGGAACAGAGAGAGTGAAAATGGGGAGGCTTGTGTGCATACCGGTAGATCTCTTAGCCTCATTAATTTATTAGATCGCATGGTTAGTATTTCATCACTATTACTTCAGCTTTTAAATTAATTTTCTATATTGTTTATCTTATTTTAAGGTTGTAATCTGCTATTAATTTGTTTGTAGAAAAAAATCCATGGAGAACATGTTGATGAAATGGATGCGTTAATTGCTATGCATACACGCAAGGGGCCAGGTGGACAGTTTGGGCAAGTAAAAACATGAAAAAGTATTTGTAAGTACAAAAAAGTCATTTGATACCTTAAATTTAGCTGCAATAGGGCAATGTACTGCTACATTCTATTTTTCTAGACATATTTGGGATTGAGGAGAAATCAGTTATTACATCACTTTACTAAAAAAAGGCATAAGAGGGGGGGGGGGTTAATTGGTAGGGGTGGTATACCGTACCGTACCGATTTTTTTACTCATACCGTATACTGTACCAAAACTTTCGTTATATAAAATTACATACTGATACCGTACCGAACCGTTTGGCATACCGAGACTCGGTATACCGAGATATCGGTATGAAACATTGCACATACCGTTGTCGTACCGTTTTTCGGTATAACACACGGTAATTCGGCATACCATATAATCAAGGTATACCGAAATTACCGTCATACCGTCCGAATCGACATATTGATATACTCAAAAGTCAAAACAAAACATACATCCACGGTTTGAATAAGGCACCACGAAACATAAAAAAAATAAATCTTACACAGAAACATAAAACAAACGCATTACAATAAAAAATTACAACACCAGTCTCTCTCACTGTACTGCTTGTAAGTTGTAAACAAAAAGATAATTTCAGCTTTCAACTAAAGCTTGTAAGCCCCAACTAAGGCTCTGGAACAAATAACAATCACTGGCAGGCAGTATTGTTGATTATTTTAACACACAGCACACAACACAATAGGTCTGAAACTCAATGATTCACTGCACTGCTCTGCTTGATATATCATATTATTCATATACTCACTGCTTGTTTCAGTTTTAGAACCCCTGAAATAATCAACTAACGCTTGTGCAAATCTACGAACGATCTTGAACAGCATTTGCAGCTGTAAAAATAAATAAAATTATTAGTACGCATCAAATTACATTATACTTAAAGAAATATAATTTATATTTACACGTAACTAAATAAAGAAATTCTTACTCTTTTCAATTTCTTCAATTTCCTTATATAAAATAAGGTCATCTTCGGTTGGATCCTTACGAAAGTCGAACTCCACTATTAACTAATCATTAGTACACAACAAAGCTTCTACCATTTTAGGACTCAAACTACTCCTTAACGGATCCACAACTCTTTTTCCCAAACTAAAAGTGGACTCACTAGCAACGGTTGAACTTGGAATTGCAAAAATATCCTTCGCAATCATTGAAAGGACGGGGTACCTAACTTCACTTTCTCTCCACCACTCCAACAAATTGAAAGATTGATTAGACCGTTTTTCAATCTCATCGTCTAGGTACTTGTCCACTTCATTGGATATCTCTTGAAGTTGTTCCTCTTCATTTTGTGCTTGAACATCATTAAAAAATTCATCCCAAAGACCGCCACCCGTACTAGTACTACCATCTCCATTATTACACCCTATTTAGACACACCTCCTCTCAATATCTAAGGTATCATTTATTCCCTTGTACTCCGCCCACAAAGTTACAAAGTCTTTTTTAACCTTATCAATGAACTCTTGAAATTTCGTTGAATTAGCCCCCAATTATTTGATGCTAACTTTGATCATTTGAAGCTTGTTTCTCGGGTCCAAAATATTGGCAATAAAGATCAAAGGGTTCATATTATCCCAATCCCCCCAATACTTATCGAATTTCAATTTCATCGCACTTGCAACCTTTTTAAGAATTGGATCCGAATTGTCATTGCTCTTTTTATCGATTTCAATTTGCAACGCAATCATTGATTGGTATATCAATTGGGAGGTAGGAATTTTTGATGCACTTAACTCTAAAGTGACATCACAGAAATTTTTTAGAAAGTATACAAAAGCATTTGCATTTTCCCAATTCTCTACAACCGGCGGCCCTACCCTTTTTTACCATTTTCATCCCTTTCACGAAAATAATTCATAAAAGGCAACCACTCCTCGGACATCCTTTCAAACACTCGTCTATACTTCAGTGCAACATCAAGCATTTTATAAGTTGCATTCCACCTAGTTTTGACATCCATAGGTACAGTTGACGTACTACCAAACTTGGCTAGTATGGCAAATTCCCTAAATTTATTCACCCTACATGGGGAAGAATGAATAAAAATGACTACATTCCTTATAGATTTAATTGAAGCATTAAGCTCCTTCAAGCCGTCCTTAACAATTAAGTTAAGTATATGGCAAGCACACCTCACATGCAAGTATTTCCCTTCAAATAATAACGTACTTTCACTTTTCATTCTTTTTTTCAAGTAATCAATTGCAGTATCATTAGAAGAAGCATTGTCGAGTACTATAGAAAATAATTTGTCAATTCCCCAATCTCTCAGACAGACCTCAACCATCTTACCAATTTCTTCCCCAATATGACTAGTGATTTTTGTGAAGATAATTATTCTTTTATGCAACTTCCAATCACTTTCTAAAAAATGAGCTGTGATGACCATGTAATTGATATTTTGGATGGATGTCCAAGTATCAGTCGTGATACTTACTTTATGGCCACTAATCACACTTTGTAACTTCGCTTTCTCAAGCAAAAAAAGTTCAAAAACCATACATGCAACTTTCTTTCGGTTAGGGATGACGAATTTCAATTGCAATTCATGCAGAAGGTTTACAAACCCTTTGCCTTCGGCAGCCCGAAAGGAAACTTCATCGATAATTATATATTCTACTAACCTCATTTCTACTAACCAAAGCGCTTCCTTGCCCCATTGTCTCATTCGTCAACACAAATTGACCTTTCTAGCTTTCATTTGCTTCATATATTGGACTCAACTTGCACCTCTTCATTAAGTGGTTTATCAACCCACTTGTATTTCCGTAGTTCACAGAGATCTCCATTTTACAATATGTGCATATCCCTATATTCTGCACGCCTCCATTATCTAACTTCCTTGACCCTTTATCACAATGCTCCCAATATTTACTCCTTTGTTGTGGGTTTACAGGAGGTTTTGATGTCGAGTTTTTTCTTCCTCGTTTTCGACTTATACACTCATTACGTGTTTCAGATTCAGTAGTATTTGGTGTTTCGGATGGACTTTCTAGAGAATGAGAAGATTCAGATTCTATTTTTATGATCCAATGCAAAAGAAAAAAAAAGAGCAGCAAGTCAGATTTAAACCCCTTCACATCAATATTGTTGATTTTCAAAGCTGCACTTAGTTCCAGACCTATTTCAATTTCTACAAGTTTATCGGCATTATCAATTTCTCTCAAATAAAAGATGTAAATATCAAAAACAACTTCCATATATAGTATACTCTATTTCAAGAAAATGATCAACGGCTTCCATAAAATAAAATCTTAAGAAAGATTTCAGTTTGCATAAAAAGATTATTTTTGTACCACTGTTAATCTCTACAATAATAATAAAAAAAAGATTAGCCTGCCTGTTTTTTGTGAGAAATGGCAAATGGGTACGCAGAAAGAAAGTGTGCAAATAATAATTCTGAAAATCTTATTATTACCATTTGATTATGGAAATATATAATTTTTAAATAAAGATAAAAAAATTCGATAAAACAAGTCTGTAAAGATAAAAAAAAAATCGACTGCTCTGGGATTTTTGAGTTTCGCTTTCCTGGTTTGAAAAAACTCATCCATAGACTCGAATTCTAATTATTCCATTTTGAGAAATAAGAATCACCACAAATTTAAGAGACACTAGAACAGTAGAACTCGAACTCACCACGAAAATACGGACTGACTGCCCATCGTGAAAGAGCTCCGCCGTGAACGAGCTCCGGCAGTGAAAGAGCACCGCCGCACTGAAAGAACCGTGAAAGAGCACCGCCGTGAAAGAGCACCGCCCACAATGAAGGGGCTACCGAGCTCCGCCGTGAAAGAGAACTGCCGCACAACCCACACCGTTGTGTTGAAAGTGAAGGCTGTGTGTGTGTGGCATGAGGTGTGAGACAGTAAGAGTCGTGATTCTTGTGAAGAAGTGAAGGAGGCTGGCGGTGTGTTAGTGTGTGTGAGTTTGACTCTGAATTAGGTTTAGTGTGTGCACTGTGAATTAAGTTTATAGCCGCCAGGCCCATGATTAGGTTATCTTAATATAATTTATATATATTATTTATTACGGTATGACATGTAGTAATACACTGTATTTATGGTATATGTTGTACCGCGGTATATACCGGTATGTAACGGTATACCGTAATTTCAGTACGTTACGGTATACCACCGGTATGCTAATATTTAAACTGTTTCCGTACCGAAAATGACCGGTACAGTAATATACCATACCGTATCCTACGGTATACCAAAAATTTCGGTATTTTTTTGGTATTTGTCGGTATGGTAACTGCGGTATTTCGGTATTATTTCCCACCCCTAGTAATTGGTGATATATTTTGATTGTGTTTTATTATTGAGAGCGTCAGTATAAAGATATTGTCCGAGAGAGAGAGAGAGAGAGCAATTACAGAGGGTCTCATTTATCCAAATGATGCCTCCAACACTCGTGTGTCATTTGAGGGCAAAGATTGGGACGCTGCTATAGTCGCTGACTCTCAAGGAAAGAGAATTGGAAGGGAATAAATTATTTGGGTTTGGGAATGATGGAAGACCCCTGCTTAATTTACCAACCAGTCGCACACATGCATCCTCAATTTGTCAAGCGACTGCGCAAGATAGTTCCAAATCCATAAGGGAACTAAAACTAGAGTCAGAGATAGATGATTTAAAGGAAATGGTAAAACAATTGAAGGAGCAACAAGAGAAGGAGCGACAAGATCGGGAGCTGGAACGGCAGGAGCGTGAGCAACAAAATCAATGGCTCATGCAACTATTTATGAACCCGCAGTAGCAAAGGGTCCCTTGGAACTCCCAACAGCAACAACAAAACCAATGGACTCCTGGTATGTCAGTAATTTCTATTTTATTCCCATACCATATTCTATTTGAGTAACTTTTGTTAATCTCATGCCAATTAATGAGATTAAAGAAAGTTTATGCCTTTTTTATGTACTTTATATGTTCTTGTGATGATTCTTCTATGCCTTAAAATCTAGAAAAAATGTGTTTATTGTAGTATATTATATTTATACACTTATTATTCCGTCTTAAAATGGATGCCCAAAAAATAATTACTTTGTGCACTCTTGTGATGCTTCTTTTAAGCAGTATGAATTGTGTCTCTTTATGCTTTAGTTGATGGGTATAGATCAAATTAGCTCTACTGAACCTAGGGGTGATTTTCTTGAAACCTTCATTTCTACTTAGAAGATGGAGGACTTGTTTTTATTGTATCAAGGTATTCAGGATTTGGGATGTGAAGTATAATTATACGGTGAAGTGGTTTAGTCTAAAATACTCCTTATAGGAAAAGAATAAGTCAAACTAAGTGTCCTTTCTTTTCCTCTTTTTAAGTTTTTTTTTTTTCAATCACAAAACTCAATTGTCCTGCAACGTTGAATATTCTGATTTAAACCAGCAGCATAATAATAATAAAATTGTCGCAATTTCTGAAAATTACATTCCTCAAATGGTACAGAATGTCGACTCTGCAACGTTTAGCAATAAATTGCTATGAAGTTCAGAATTAAAACTTAATGATGCAAAGGGGAAAGCAATAAACTCAGCTCAGTAATGCCATCTCAATGGCCATGCTTAATAAAAGAACCCAAGTACTTTCGTGTGTAGGATTTCACTAATTCCTATACTAGTTGTACTATTGTAGTCATAAATGCAAATAGCAAGAACGAAAATATTTTACATTCAAGTCTTTTTTCGATGTGGCGATCTTACTGTAACTATCATGATCTTTTTGTGCTTCTTTGAAGGCTTTATTAATGTCACTAAATTTTAATCTTGGCTTTTGAAATGACAAATAGTTGGTATGAAAATAAATTGGCTGTTTGCAGATGCAGGCAGGTTTGATGATGGGTGCTAGTGGCATCTTTCAGCAACAGCCGCAGCAGCAAAACCAATGGCCTTTAGCTATATTTTCGCCCCAACAATTATTGCAACTACAACAACAACCACTACAACAACCACCACAACAACCTCATAGTGGTCATAGTTCAGCCTCGCCAAATAGATATGGAAGAGGTCCTTGTGGAAATGAAGGTGGTGGGGGAAGTGGAGGTGACAATGGTTGTGTTAGTGGTATCTTTGCTGCCGGTGTCGGAAATACTTCTATTCTTGAAATGCTTACAGATCCAAACTATGGAAGAGGTGGCAATGGCAGTCAAGCAGTTTAGAAACAAACTTTATTCTATTATGATTATGACTATTATGTGTTTTTGATGGTGTCATGTTTTTAACCCTTAACATTATGGTCGAATCACATAAACAAACAAGTTGTTTGGGTTTATGTTTTGTTTGAACAATTAAATGTTACTTTTATCAATTTTAGTATAATGTTAGCTTAAATTTATAATGATTTGTTTGATTTAATATTATTTTTGTAAAAATAAATTCAATCTGAAAATATTTTTAAAAAATATATTTCAGTTTAATTGAAAAAAAAAACAAAAAAAAAAAACAGAAGTTTGGAGACTACTATGTGGTTGCTAACTTTCATACTTGGCGACCATGTCCTTGGTCTCCATTAAAAGTTGAGACTACGTCAGCGTTGGTCTCCATTCAAACTCGGTCTCCATTCAAACTCGAGACCACGTTTTGTGCGTGGAGACCACAGATTTTGGAGACCTACATCTTTTTTGGAGACAATTGAATGGTAGCTGTAATACCCTCGCCTTTAATATTGTATTTTCTGATTTAAACTAAGTATTTTCGCACCATATCTGTGTTGTTGTAGCAAGTATATCGACGAATTATGTTAAGTTGGAATCATGGTCATTCATACTATATTAATTGTTGGGTGATATTGGGAGAATTCCATTTATGCTTGTTATAGCACTTAACGTACGTTAACCTATCTTCTTAATGTACGCTATGTATGTCGCCTTACGTACGTAACATCCATATGTTAACGTACGTAATGCGGGAGATCCACCAGTAGTCCGCCTTTCGGCGGGTGGGGCCGAGCGGGGTTAGGTGGTCGGGAGTCGATCGTGACAGCCAATTCAACGGCTATTACGTACGTAATAGCTATAACGAATGGCGTGTTTTGAGGCAGAAAGATCTGATGAAATTGGTTACGTACGTAATGATAATGAGATTACGTACATAAGGACTATAACGTACGTTAACCACTTTCGTTAACGTACGTAATGCCGAGTTCAGATTATAAATGTATGACTTTCCATTCATTTCCTACTCGACCCTTTCAACCTCCCAACTTAGAAAAACGATTCCTTTCCCTTCTAACTCCGTTTCTAAGCCCTTCTAACTTGTGTTGGAGCTTCAACACTTGATTGGTGACTTGGAGAGTTAGAGATTGAAGTGTATCCCTTGAAGTGTTGGTGTTGTTCTTCATTTTGAGGTTGGTCTTCCTTTAACTCATATCAATTCCATGCTTATGATGATGTTAGTAGATAAATACTTCACATAATGTTAGTTTAAGCTAGTGTACACATGATAAGTTAATTGAATCATGCTCAAACTAAGTGAAGATTAACATTGAGGGTATTAGTGTTACTTCTTGATGTAAATAACTTCATAATGTGATGGTGTTGATAATGATATACATAAAACCTGATGTATAACATGATAATCGGAAGTTGATTATAGTCTCAACACTAGGAACATGTTAGGGATGATATCCTTAATGATTAAAGGTGAGAAATGTTAAATTTGTCTTGAACATTCAATTGATTCTTGAAGGTAATATGGAACCATGATTTTTGGCCTCTAAAACCTTTGTAATAAAATTGTTGGAAAGATTATGTTAACCCTTTGAAGATGATCTTCGCAAGATGGGATGAAGTTACTTTTAAAATTTCAAGTATCCAATGATATAACTAGGCTTTTAATAAATTCTTCAAAGTAAAACAATGGATGTTGATAGAAGGAAGTTGTAATCTTCATATGTTCAAATTAATCGATTTCGTTAATGGGTGTTAATCACTACATTAATAGGTTGATAATGTTCTTAAGAGTATTGTGTTGAATATGATGATACAAATGCGGTAGAGGAGTAGCCGAATTCCATTTCATTAATCCGTGCGTAAATTAAGATGATGTTCTTAGTTCACTAAAAACTTAAACTTATGCTTCATATAGTAATCAGTTTTGAATGTAATCGTTGGTAAAATAATGAAGAACGTAATTAAACACAAACTTATATCGTAATTGGAAGTGTCAATGATTTGAAAAGATATTTTCACGATATTATATTGATAATAAACTAGACCTCAAGTATTTGACATTAATGTTAGAATATATAATGAACATGATAAACATATGATGATTTATAATTGGACCATTAAAGTGATCAATAGGATAGTTGATTTATTCAAGTAAATTTACAAATATTGTTCATGTAATAATACCGTTATCATCCGAATGTGTTGTTGAATGAATTACATTTCATTCAAGGCTGCTTGTTCACGTGAGTATTGTTAGACGAGGATACCGTTCGTTTGATCATTCACAGAAGGATTATTCATCTACGGAATTGAGGCAAGTTATCTTGCTTGGTTATAATGATGGTTGCATTCTTGTGATTATTGTGCGTTTCGTGTGTATGAAATATTCTGATAATCTATGATTCGTGATGTCCTTGATCGTATTATAATGGTGTTGGGGTGATATACCCGAAATTACCGTTCTTGTTACCGTTGGTCCTTTTGAGTTTTGTTGACACTTCGGTGAGTTGTTCGGTTTCCTTGATAAAGGTATAATTCGTTGATTTTCGTTGTCATGTTGCCTCGTGACATCTCTGGAGTCATATCTGTGTGCCGATTGGTTATGTGTAGGATTTTTAGCCGGGCACTTGATGATCATGCGTGGATGTTTTTCCGCATTTAGATCGTGCACACGAGACGTAGTTCGTGAGGCTAATTAGGTACATCGTCCCACGTATATTCTGGATTCCGTATACGGGGTGGACATGTGCACGGACACATTTCCGGATCGGGCGTACTGTGACGTCCGTCTTGAGCCATATTGTGTGGTCATTCATATATTTGGTTATGTTCGACAGTTGGGACTGATTGTTTATACGCCTTCGGGGTATATTCAGTAGTCGATGGTTTTCTTTGAGATCAGTATATATATATATATATATATATATATGAATTGTATAATGTCATGAGAATTATTATCATGTATAGCTGACCCTGTGGTTTGGGGCGAAATACTTGTATTTCAGGGCGAGGAAAGGGCAAGGCACAGGAGGAGCACAATGGCGACGGAGGGTTTTGAAGTATGCTATTTCGGGGGCCCCGAGTCTTTTGATATTCGGTTATGTATTTTTTGTGATTTTTATTTTATTTTTGTGTCGGATGAATGTACTATAACCTGTTAGGTATTGCCCATCGTCATATGGTCTGTACCGAATTTGGATCCTATGTACGCTTGCTCGTATTAAAGACATGTATAACTTATACTCCACATCGGGGGTTTTATTGTGGTACGGTGCCACGTTGTCAGGTTGTAAATCTATATCTTGATATCGCCTGGTGGGTCCCGGTAGGGGGTTCACGGCACTGTAATAGCCACTGTTTTTGGGCTGTTACAGAAGATGGTATCAGAGACTGTGTTTTTATTTTGAGTCATTGTAGAATCGAAATAGCATCAAGAAACCTTCGTGCCACGTGTAACCTGTGCAAGCGCCTGACCCGTCAAATACGGTATGTTCTCATGAACCATAATTTTATTACTAGCATGATATTGACGATGTATTGGTCTCCTTAGTTATCTTGGCATCTTACTAACATGAGGTAAAATTCATCTGTTTGAGGTGAACCTAAATTAATTATGTGATTGGAATTGTTTCGACTTGATGTTGATATGATATTGAGTGTGTAACACCTGTAGTGCCAGTGATTCTTTACGAACTGCTTTGTTGGATAGGAAATTCCCTGTTGCTATTAACTTAGCATGAATTATGATTGATAAATCGAACTGTACTTGTGACTTGATTCTTTCAGTATGGAAAGGAATCCGAGAGGCCGTGGCAGAGGGGGACAGGCCGCGGAAGAGGCCGAATTCCGATACCACGAGCCAACAGACGCGCGAATGTGGAACAGAGTTCCGCAGGCAGTGATTCGCCTTCTAGGGACCAATCACACCACACCGGAGAGAATGCACATGTCGATCCTTACACCGTGATGTAGGGCATGATGGCCCAGATGACCCAAATGGGTTAGCTGATGGAAGTTATGCAGAGAAATACTACTGGTCAACAGCAGGGACAACAGCCTCCGCCTCTGGTGCCTGGCGGGATCGTGAGCCGGATTATTAGCGACATATCACGACAGCGACCTCCGACTTTTGAAGGCTCATCTGAGCCTGCTGACATTGTACACTGGATAGAGCATTTCGAAAAACTGTTCGAGATGGTGGAGTGCCCAGAGGAAAATCGAGTTGCCGTGGCAGCCTACTACCTTAGTAAGAGTGCCCATACTTGGTGGCTTTCTGTGAGGCCTGCCGATGGTGCGAGTACTTGGGAGGAATTCAAGAATCTTATGCTAGATCGTTACTATCCTGGACCCCTCCGTGAAGCCAAACTGTCCGAATTACTAAACCCCGACCCATCGGAAGACGAGGATGTGTTAGCGATTGCTGAAAAATTCCAAGCACTTCTCCCTTTTGCTACGTCAGTTGTCCGTTCGGAAGCTGATAAGATCAAATATTTCCTCAAGAGGCTTAAACCCCGAATGAGGATGCAATTACTCAATCACCACCGCATTTACCTTACGAGTTTATTGAGAAGGCTTTGGAGTATGAACTTACTGCGAAGGAGATTTCTAAGAAACAAGATCGCTTTCCAACAAGAGATCCAGAACTGCACCCAAGGAGACAGAATCGGGGTATTCAAGAAACCCCACTGTACTAAATCCTTCGAACGGCCACCTATGGCACCGAAACCGACAGAATGCACTCTCGGGCAATCGGCTCACTGCCGTGGTGTGTTATAACTGTGGGGACCAGGGGCATATCAGCTCCAAGTGTCCGAAGCCGGCCGTTGCCTGTCACACTTGCGGAAAGAACGGTCATCGTGCTCGCTATTGCCGGGGTGGACTCGGACGTGCTCCAGTAGCATCTCTTGCTCCAGTACAATCTTCTATTCAGGAACGTGCTCCTCCGTACGCTTCTTACCAGACTACCGGGGCGAACAAAGGGATGGGCCGTGGAAATCAAGCTGGTACACCTGCTTCCGGGGTTGCAAAACCCAGAGTCTACGAGATGAAGAAAGCCGATGATCCCGAAGCCAGCATGATTGCAAGTACTCTCGAGATCCACTCTCAGCCCGTTTGTGTTCTTTTTGATACTGGTGCTTCACACTCCTTTTTGTCTAGTTCTTGTTTGAGTCGTTTGCATTTGAATCATGTTACCAATTGTGAACCTTATGTAATTGGTCTACCCGATGGTAGAAGAATTATTGGGAGTCGTGAAGTACAGAACTGTCCGATTAGCATGAACAACCGTGAGTGGTTGTCCGACTTGATTGTGGTTGATTTACCTAAAGATGATGTAATCTTGGGTATCAACTGGATGGATCGTCACGATGCCGTGCTTAGCGTCCATAAGCGATTGGTGACCGTCACATCGGATGATGGTGTCGAGTGTATTTTTCGGGGTGATAATCCCAATCATTCTGGGAGAGTCATCAGCGCTATGAAGGCTGTGAGATTACTGAACCAGGGATGCATTGGTTATTGGTGTTACATGACCAAGAAAACAGACCGGCTAGTTGAATTGATTGATATTCCAGTAGTTCGAGATTATCCAGATGTATTTCCAGAAGAGCTTCCAGGAATACCCCCACAGCGAGAGGTAGAATTCACCATTGAGTTGGAGCCAGGGACGTCCCCGCTTTCGAAAGCACCATATCGTATGGCCCCGACTGAGATGCAGGAGTTGAGAAGACAACTTGAAGAATTAACTGAGAAAGGATATGTTCGACCCAGTGCATCCCCTTGGGGAGCGCCTGTGTTATTCGTACGGAAGAAAGACGGATCGCTGCGTTTGTGTATTGATTACCGGGAGCTGAACAAAGTAACAATTAAGAACAAATATCCTTTACCTCGCATCGATGATCTATTGGATCAGCTCCAGGGAGCCGCTGTATTTTCTAAGATCGACTTGAGATCCGGGTACCACCAATTGCGGATTCGAGAGTCTGACGTCCCGAAGACAGCTTTTCGCACTCTCTATGGGCATTATGAGTTCGTTGTCATGCCATTCGGACTGACTAATGCACCTGCAGTATTCATGGAATTGATGAATCGGATTTTTATTAATTATCTGGATCGTTTTGTAGTCGTTTTTATTGATGACATCCTGGTCTACTCTCGTGATCATGAGGAGCATGAGTGTCACCTCCGCCAGGTTCTCGATGCATTAAGGCGAGAACAACTCTATGGAAAATTTTCTAAGTGTGAATTCTGGATGTCTGAAGTTATTTTTCTGAGACATGTAATATCAGCAGATGGAGTAAGAGTAGACCCACAGAAGACAGAAGCTATCCGAGACTGGCTACCTCCGAAGAACGTGAAGGAAGTTCGTAGTTTTCTGGGTCTAGCAGGCTATTACAGACGATTCGTGGAAGGATTTTCCAAAATTGCTCAACCGATGACTAATCTGTTGAGAACAGATAAGAAGTACTTGTGGTCAGAAGCATGTCAGCAAAGTTTTGAGGAACTCAAAAGTCGATTAATTTCAGCACCTGTTTTGGTACTACCTAGAGGAACGGAAGGATTCGTGGTATATAGCGATGCATCGAGACAGGGCCTTGGGCTGCATTAATGCGGGACGGGAAAGTGATCGCCTATGCGTCCGCATACCAAGGCGTCTTACGAGGTCAACTACCCGATGACTTGGAGTTAGCAGCCGTAGTGTTTGCTTTAAAAATTTGGCGCCACAATCTGTATGGAGTTACCTGCCGGATTTTTACGGACCACAAGAGCCTAAAGTATATTTTTACCCAGAAGGAGTTGAATATGAGACAAAGGAGGTGGTTAGAGCTAATCAAAGACTATGATATCGAGATCCTTTATCATCCAGGCAAGGCAAATGTGGTTGCCGATGCCTTGAGCCGCAAGACGGTGCAGGAGCAGATACTGGCTCGTTTGACCGGCCAGGAGGAATTGCAATTAGAGTTCATGAGACCAGAGATTGGGGTCTGGTTACAACACATTCAGGGACAACTGTGCACGCTTGAGATTTCATCATCCCTTGATGAGACGATCAGGACGAAACAGATGACGGACCCATTCTTATCCAGAATTCGAGGAGAAATCGATCAGGGGAAGGCCCCTGGATTCATGGTTCACGAGGATGGACTGATACGCTTTAAAAAACCGAGTATGTGTACCAGCAGACGAAGAGTTGAGGAATACTATTCTGAAGGAGGCTCATGCTACCCCGTATTCCATACACCCGGGATCGAACAAAATGTATAAGGATTTGAAGTCGTATTATTGGTGGGGTAACATGAAACGGGAGGTTGCCGAATTCGTTTCGAAATGTTTGACCTGTCAGCAGGTCAAGATTGAGCATCAACGACCAGCTGGCATGATGAAACCGCTTCCGATTCCCGAGTGGAAGTGGGAAGACATATCGATGGATTTTATTACTAGCTTGCTGACGAGCCGTCGAGGCATGAATACGATTTGGGTGATTGTGGATCGATTGACTAAATCAGCCCATTTGTTGGAGATCAAGGATACTTGGGGCCCTGAGAGATTGGCCCAATTATTCATCAAAGAGATTGTGAGACTGCATGGCACCCCTAAGAGTATTGTATCAGATCGGGACGGATGGTTCGTGTCGCACTTCTGGAAGGCGGTTCATTGTGCTATGGGTACACAGTTGAACTTCAGTACGGCTTTTCATCCTCAGACCGACGGTCAGTCTGAGAGGACAATTCAAACTCTAGAGGATATGTTGAGGGCATGTGCTCTCGATTGGAAGCCTGACTGGGAAGCCCAACTGCCGTTGGTAGAATTCACATATAATAACAGCTGGCACGCCTCGATTATGATGGCACCTTATGAGGCATTATATGGTCGTCGTTGTAGGTCCCCTTTGTGCTGGGACGATTTGTCTGAATCTATTGGTACGGAACCTGATATGTTATTGGCAGCCCGCGAGAGTCGTCTATTAACAGCCCAAAGCCGCCAGAAATCATATGCAGATAATCATCGACGACCACTCGAGTTTGAGGTTGGTGACCATGTACTAGTCAAAGTATCTCCTACTAGAGGTGTTTTCTGATTCGGGAAGAGAGGCAAGTTGAGCCCAAGGTATATTGGTCCGTTTGAGACCCTGGAACGAGTAGGCGACCTAGCCTATCGTTTAGCATTACCACCAGCTTTGAGCCGGATTCATAACGTATTCCATGTATCTCAGTTAAGGAAGTATGTTGCTGATCCAAGCCACGTTATTCACTTCGACGAGGTCGAAATAGCCGATGACCATTCGTATGAAGAACGGCATGTGCAGATACTTGAGAGAAGAATTAAACAGCTGAGGACCAAGGCAATTCCCTTATTAAAAATTTAGTGGTCGAGACATGGAGTCGAGGAAGCTACGTGGGAGACTGAAGATAGCATGCGAGAGAAATACCCTGAACTGTTTACCCCTTAGTTTCGGGGACGAAACTCCTTTTAAGGGGGGGAGTATGTAATACCCACGCCTTTAATATTGTATTTTCTGATTTAAGCTAAGTATTTTCGCACCATATCTGTGTTGTTGTAGCAAGTATATCGACGAATTATGTTAAGTTGGAATCATGGTCATTCATACTATATTAATTGTTGGGTGATATTGGGAGAATTCCATTTATGCTTGTTATAGCACTTAACGTACGTTAACCTATCTTCTTAACGTACGTTATGTATAGCCTTCACGTACGTAACATCCATATGTTAACGCGTAATGCGGAGATCCACGGTGATCGCCTTTCGGCGGGTGGGGCCGAGCGGGGTTAGGTGGTCGGGAGTCGATCGTGACAGCCAAGTCAACGGCTATTACGTACGTAATAGCTATATAGTTACGTACGTAACGAATGGCGTGTTTTGAGGCAGAAAGATCTGATGAAATTGGTTACGTACGTAATGATCATGAGATTACGTACGTAAGGACTATAACGTACGTTAACCACTTTCGTTAACGTACGTAATGCCGAGTTCAGATTATAAATGTATGACTTGCCATTCATTTCCTACTCGACCCTTTCAACCTCCCAACTGAGAAAAACGATTCCTTTCCCTTCCAACTCCGTTTCTAAGCCCTTCTAACTTGTGTTGGAGCTTCAACACTTGATTGGTGACTTGGAGAGTTAGAGATTGAAGTGTATCCCTTGAAGTGTTGGTGTTGTTCTTCATTTTGAGGTTGGTCTTTCTTTAACTCATATCAATTCCATGCTTATGATGATGTTAGTAGATAAATACTTCACATAATGTTAGTTTAAGCTAGTGTACACATGATAAGTTAATTGAATCATGCTCAAACTAAGTGAAGATTAACATTGAGGGTATTAGTGTTACTTCTTGATGTAAATAACTTCATAATGTGATGGTGTTGATAATGATATACATAAAACCTGATGTATAACATGATAATTGGAAGTTGATTATAGTCTCAACACTAGGAACATGTTAGGGATGATATCCTTAATGATTAAAGGTGAGAAATGTTAAATTTGTCTTGAACATTCAATTGATTCTTGAAGGTAATAAGGGACCATGATTTTTGGCCTCTAAAACCTTTGTAATAAAATTGTTGGAAAGATTATGTTAACCCTTTGAAGATGATCTTCGCAAGATGGGATGAAGTTACTTTTAAAATTTCAAGTATCCAATGATATAATTAGGCTTTTAATAAATTCTTCAAAGTAAAACAATGGATGTTGATAGAAGGAAGTTGTAATCTTCATATGTTCAAATTAATCGATTTCGTTACAGGGTGTTAATCACTACATTAATAGGTTGATAATGTTCTTAAGAGGATTGTGTTGAATATGATGATACAAATGCGGTAGAGGAGTAGCCGAATTCCATTTCATTAATTCGTGCGTAAATTAAGATGATGTTCTTAGTTCACTAAAAACTTAAACTTATGCTTCATATAGTAATCAGCTTTAAATGTAATCGTTGGTAAAATAATGAAGAACGTAATTAAACACAAACTTATATCGTAATTGGAAGTGTCAATGATTTGAAAAGATATTTTCACGATATTACATTGATAATAAACTAGACCTCAAGTATTTGACATTAATGTTAGAATATATAATGAACATGATAAACATATGATGATTTACAATTGGACCATTAAAGTAATCAATAGGATAGTTGATTTATTCAAGTAAATTTACAAATATTGTTCATGTAATAATACCGTTATCATCCGAATGTGTTGTTGAATGAATTACATTTCATTCAAGGCTGCTTGTTCAAGTGAGTATTGTTAGACGAGGATACCGTTCGTTTGATCATTCACAGAAGGATTATTCATCTACGGAATTGAGGCAAGTTATCTTGCTTGGTTATAATGATGGTTGAATTCTTGTGATTATTGTGCGTTTCGTGTGTATGAAATATTCTGATAATCTATGATTCGTGATGTCCTTGATCGTATTATAATGGTGTTGGGGTGATATACCCGAAATTACCGTTCTTGTTACCGTTGGTCCTTTTGAGTTTTGTTGACACTTCGGTGAGTTGTTCGGTTTCCTTGATAAAGGTATAATTCGTTGATTTTCGTTGTCATGTTGCCTCGTGACATCTCTGGAGTCATATCTGCGTGCCGATTGGTTATGTGTAGGATTTTTAGCCGTGCACTTGATGATCATGCGTGGATGTTTTCCGCATTTAGATCGTGCACACGAGACGTAGTTCGTGAGGCTAATTAGGTACATCGTCCCACGTATATTCTGGATTTCGTATACGGGGTGGACATGTGCACGGACACATTTCCGGATCGGGCGTACTGTGACGTCCGTCTTGAGCCATATTGTGTGGTCATTCGTATATTTGGTTATGTTCGGATTGGGATCGATTGTTTATACGCCTTCGGGGTATATTCAGTAGTCGATGGTTTTCTTTGAGATCAGTATATATATGAATTGTATAATGTCATGAGAATTATTATCATGTATAGCTGACCCTGTGGTTTGGGGCGAAATACTTGTATTTCAGGGCGAGGAAAGGGCAAGGCATAGAAGGAGCACAATGGCGACGGAGGGTTTTGAAGTATGCTATTTCGGGGGGCCCGAGTCTTTTGATATTCGGTTATGAATTTTTTGTGATTTTTATTTTATTTTTGTGTCGGATGAATGTACTATAACCTGTTAGGTATTGCCCATCGTCATATGGTCTGTACCGAATTTGGATCCTGTGCACGCTTGCTCGTATTAAAGACATGTATAACTTATACTCCACATCGGGGTTTTTATTATGGTACGGTGCCACGTTGTCAGGTTGTAAATCTATATCGTGATATCTCCTGGTGGGTCCCGGTAGGGGGTCCACGGCACTGTAATAGCCACTGTTTTCGGGCTGTTACAGTAGCAAATTGGAGACCACTAACGTTGGTCTCCTTTAGCGACCTTATATTGGAGACCACGAAATTCTGTCTCCACTTTTATAATTTGAAACCATTTAACATTTTGGAGACTATTGTAACACCCCCAATCCACTCAGGGATATTACACGCCGTAGACCCTCTCCTCGAGGATCTACCAGGCTGATAACTAAAATCAAATATCTAAACATCGCCTTTAAGGCTAAAATGGCTCAGTAGACCGACTTGGTCTTTCAATAATAACATACAACTCAATTCCAAACACATAAACCCACGCAGGGGTCAAAATACAATAAACTCCCGTACAACGGGGAAAAGATCTTGCAATGAAAAAAATACAACTAGACCAATACGACATCAACGGATCCTCGTGTGATTAGTATCGTTCATCTTTCATCATCCTTCGTGCCGACCCTGTGCTATGCTCCAAAACGTGAATGTAAAAATAGACATCCACCCCCCGAATACTCGGGGGTTAGCAAAACTCCACTGTTTTGCTAGTGCAAGAACAAAGTGCAAATACGAACCATACAATTCACATTCCACGAATAACAATAACCAGGAATCCTCAAAAATCCAAACGTAACGAAAAGCACTTCCCGAGGCAAGAGTTTGGTAAAATATTCTAAAACCGAAAGGTCACAAATCAAGGGAAAGCAATTTATAAAACCGTTTAAATGCCATCGAGAGTTTTGATAGAAAACAACTTAGGATTATCAAATCCTTATCTTTCTAAAAATCAACAGGGTCACAGCCCAAAGGTTTTGTTTTCACAAATAGAAAACCGACAATAATTCACAGGGCCAGAGCCCAACATCACGTGTCCTCGACGGACATAAAAATCAACAAAACATAATCGCGCACGCGCATCGCCTTGGGAATAGGGTAATATCATTGATCCCGCCCGAGGCCTCGAAGGACCCTCCCGAGATGGATAGCGAAACAAATCACACACATCTCACGGTTGGATCAATCGCTTGTTGCATCCTGGCCACATGATCGCATGCCATGTACCACCGTAGATTATCTCAGGCTCTCACGGTTGGATCAATCACTTGTTGCATCCTGACCACATGATCACGTGCCATGTGTCACCGTAGACCTTTAACCATATCCACACATTCACACAAATAACACAATGCAACAAAGATATCCAAACAATTCACTCAGAGGCATCAAACACTTAGCAAAACACCACGTCAAACCACAACGCACTGAAATGAAATAATATACGTCCACACGCAAATACCAAGTGCATCATCAACACCAAATATATCCATAGGATTCACATAGTCATTTACAAGACACACCATTCACAAAATACACGCGTTTTGAAAGCAAGCCTTTAACAAGGCTAAACCGAATCTTTTGAAAGTTCAATTCAAACGACCAAACAACCACATTTAGACGATCACTAATTATCATATCCATAAAACAAGAATAGTATGGTCAAGGTACTTGCCTCGATATCACGAGCAATGGAAAAATGAACGGATACGGCCGGGTAGCCCTCAAATTCCCGAACACTATCTAGAACGCGATAGCACCGAAATTACGACGGAATAACACCACACGAATCATCAAACACCAACGAGATTCAACTCGGAAATCCTCGAGCACCTATAATCCTCCGGAAGGAACAATAAAACATGATTACAACAAGAATCGAGGCCAAAAACAACGGAAATCCCAACAACTATCGAAGGGAAACTCATTGGGACATTTAATCAAACACTCAATGTTTGATAACTCCCAAGAACACTCGAATCACTAATCGAGTTGAACAAACTCGAAATATGGATATACAAACCATAGAACACGATTAATAACATCATACTACACCAACCAATGTATCAAAATCGGCCTAGAATCGAAATCAAGAACAATTTCTCCGAAAAGTCAACTTGAAGGAAAATCAAGAAATATACCTTGATTCGACGAAACACACGGATTAGATGTTGATATAATCAACAAGGATCTTACAAAATGCCTTGGAAATGATTAGAATCGTCCAAGAACTCGATTTCCCGAGCCTCCCGTCGCCAGCCGCTGAAAAAGGAAGAAAAACGAGTAAAAAGTGAGAAAAAACGAAGTCTGGCCGAGCCCAGGCTATATATAGCCGGCAGGGTTACGGCCGTAACCGGCAGTGCCTTACGGCCGTAACTCAGCCCTTATGGCCGTACTCGGCAGGCCTTACGGCCGTAACCAGCATTCGTCAAAAATCGATCCGGCAAGAATCGCCGGGCACTTACGTAATCGGCACACATTACGGCCGTAATCGGCCTTCGTCGGAAGATGCCCAGCGCCGTCTGGCCGTACCGATCACACTTACGGCCGTCGGTACACATTACGGCCGTAATGCACCTACGCCGTAACTCGCTCGCCCTGCTCGGCGTGACTCTGGCTGGCCGACGGCCCGGACGACCCCGAAACCCGAACTTGAGTAAAAATCGGAGATACGGTTACGAAGTACTCGCAAAGACGAATCCAAGCGCTAAGAGAACACATGATTCCGACCACCCGAAGTGTCGGAATTCGACAACGGAAGTAATTACCCCAAACTTTGGGAAATTACAAAAATGGCCCAAAACGTCCGAAATACACGACACATGATCGAAACACCGAACCAAAGCTCGCAACATGAATAATAACGTTAAATGAACTTACGAGAAACTCAAAACAACATTTTCGGACGAGATTCGCAAGAATCGAGCTCAAGTGCGGAAAAGTCGCCAAAAGACACGGAACTCAACAAAACAACACCGAAACGAACTCGGATAACAAAAAGTGCAGAATTAATCATTCTCGAAATGACGAAACGGTCATGAGAGAGTCGTCAAAACGGACTTCCGCCGAAAAAAAAGAAAATTACCGAAATTCAAAATTGCGGATATTACATTCTACCCTCCTTAAAAGAAGTTTCGTCCCGAAACTTAAAACAAGTAGGGGGAAACAATATACCCGCCAGGAAAACTCGACGAGATACACAAAACCCGAAAACTCACGCCCAACGGCGAAACGCTGCAAGAAACGCAAAGAGACATCCGGCGTGAAAACACGCTCCACAACGACCAACACAACGCCACCGGTAGAGACATAATAAAACCAACAAGTAACAAGCGTCATCAAACAGGTAATACAATCAAGTAAATTATCCAAACAATCACAAAACACAAAGTACTTGTTACAAGAAAACACGCACAGTCGAGAAAACAGAGAATAAGCACAAAACGATCCACAAGGGCAATCATAAATAATTCGGACTACGCCGAAATCCTCAAAACCACACTAGGAATATCCGTGTCCCTTTGGAGCAGAGACGCAACCTCGATCCCCAAACCTCTCATCTACCGTCTCGCAATGCACGGCTCGGTGACCCACCTAGCCACGCTCGAAACAGCTGACTAACGGTGAACGATAATTCTTCGCAGTACGAGACCAGACCACAACAATCGGACAACCACGATTGGACACCAACGACCGAACAATAATGATCGAACAATAACGATCGAACAACAACAATCGAGCAACAATGATCGAACAGCAATGATCAAACAATAACGATCGAACAATAATGATCTAAAAACAACGATCGACAACAATGATCGAAAGACAATGGTCGAACGACGACTCCAGAGTTCACACTTCAACTCGAGACATTAAAAGAACTTGTAGATCTGAAAGACGTTAAATTCAAACAAGGTTCACACGAGTCGAATCGAACTCGGAAAAGTCACAGCGATAACCAGATCGATCCAAAACAAGATCACGGCTCGTTCGAATGATAAAAACCAAAATACAGAACAAGTTCAGAAAGTATCAACGAACACGAGCGATGTGATAGAATTGAGAAAGAGAAAATGCATAAGTCAAAAATAATGCGGGTATTACATTCGACCTCTTCTAAAAGAAGTGTCGTCCCCGAAACTCACAACAACGAAATCAAGGTGACAACACAACAAGCAACCGACAAAACATCCTTCAAAGGCCTCTCAAAGCCGACCCTGATAACTGTGCTGAAATTTCGTACCCCGGAAGACTTGGTAACCAACTCGCAAAACTAGATTATGTGCCCCTCGAGTCCGCACTTGTAATCTGCTACTGGCGGAGAAAGACAATTTGCACGAACATGCCCCGGCACATTACAGATGGAACACCTCGGCATACCGGAAATACAACTGCTAGGTACAGTAGAATATAACATCGCAAAACAACATACCAGAGATGCCAATTCCACACAACATATCAACGTAAGGTAGCCCACATACACAGAATCATAGCAACGACGACATACATTTGGCGATTTCAACGGCCTGAACGATAACCAGCACACAATCGCAAAACATCATGAAACAATCGCAGATGTACACAATCATACAAACTCAAGTTCTAATAGCTCTCACAGGTGTGATCGCATGCAAATCACCACAAAACGACAACATTAACGATCAACATCACACCTCTTACGGAGGGATAACACAACAATTGCGTGGCAAACGACTCAACGCTCACACCACCAATTCAATCACAACTCGTAGGTTAACACCCTAACGAAAGTACTGTCATCATACACACCTTCTCTGACCATAAGTAGGAAGTGATATGTTTTAAAAAAAACGAGAACCACCTTTTGAGAAAAAAAATTTGGAAACACCATTTGATCTTGAGTATCACCTTTCAAAAAGTAGTGCAAATATTGTTATCGAGACTTTGAAAACCATCTTGCGTTTGATAAAAAAAATGCGGACACTTTTCTTAATGAAAAATTTTCAGAAATATTAGACCCTCGGGTCTAAGCAAAGCATTTCTAAATAATTGAAAATGTCTCAAAATATTTTGGTCCTCGACTGGAATAATTTTGAATCGTACTGTGGCACCTTGAAAGTACCACGAGAAAATAATCTATTTGAAAGGTACGTCTCGAAATTTGTTTTCTAAGATACTCAAGTTTTTCAGAAATTCAATAGGCCAGAATGCCCAAAACTCACACAATCATTTATCAAACCTTCATAAAACATTCAAGGCTAAAATGCCAAAACTCGATTTAGGGAGTCGGTTTTATGAAGTAAAACTCAGTTTGCAAAATACTGACAGTCATTTTGAAAGAACTCACGCAGCGGATAAAATACAGTCCGAAAATACATTAGCAGCGACACCGCTCCTTATATAGACGAAATATGAGAGTCACATAAACGCAATCATGAGACTAAAAATCTGCATAAAGATTTCGTCACTTAAAACATAATCATACCAGTAACTCGCATCAGACGAGGCACAAACACAAAGAAGGGAGACTTACATCCACAGGTCGCACGAAGATGATGATCGCCCCACGATACTAATCACGACAAACCAACTCAGACGACGTGTCGCCACACGACTCAGTCAGATAAAATCCGACGAGACAAAAACTCAACAGACACCACTAAACCCGACAGCCTAGATTTCCACAACCTAAGCTCCGATACCATTTATGTAACACCCCCAATCCACTCAGGGATATTACACGCCGTAGACCCTCTCCTCGAGGATCTACCAGGCTGATAACTAAAATCAAACATCTAAACATCGCCTTTAAGGCTAAAATGGCTCAGTAGACCGACTTGCTCTTTCAATAATAACATACAACTCAATTCCAAACACATACCCACGCAGGGGTCAAAATACAATAAACTCCCGTACAATGGGGAAAAGATACTGCAGCGGAAAAGAAAATACAACTAGACCAATACGACATCAACGGATCCTCGTGTGATTAGTATCGTTCATCTTTCATCATCCTTCGTGCCGACCCTTTGCTATGCTCCAAAACCTGAATGCAAAAATAGACATCCACCCCCCGAATACTCGGGGGTTAGCAAAACTCCACTGTTTTGCTAGTGCAAGAACAAAGTGCAAATACGAGCCATACAATTCACATTCCACGAATAACAATAACCAGGAATCCTCAAAAATCCAAATGTAACGAAAAGCACTTCCCGAGGCAAGAGTTTGGTAAAATATTCTAAAACCGAAAGGTCACAAATCAAGGGAAAGCAATTTATAAAACCGTCTAAATGCCATCGAGAGTTTTGATAGAAAACAACTTAGGATTATCAAATCCTTATCTTTCCAAAAATCAACAGGGTCACAGCCCAAAGGTTTTGTTTTTACAAATAGAAAACCGACAATAATTCACAGGGCCAGAGCCCAACATCACGTGTCCTCGACGGACATAAAAATCAACAAAACATAATCGTGCACGCGCATCGCCTTGGGAACAGGGTAATACCATTGATCCTGCCCGAGGCCTCGAAGGACCCTCCCGAGCTGGCTAGCGAAACAAATCACACACATCTCACGGTTGGATCAATCGCTTGTTGCATCCTGGCCACATGATCGCATGCCATGTGCCACCATAGATTATCTCAGGCTCTCACGGTTGGATCAATCACTTGTTGCATCCTGACCACATGATCACGTGCCTTGTGTCACCGTAGACCTTTAACCATATCCACACATTCACACAAATAACACAATGCAACAAAGATATCCAAACAATTCACTCAGAGGCATCAAACACTTAGCAAAACACCACGTCAAACCACAACGCACCGAAATGAAATAATATACGTCCACACGCAAATACCAAGTGCATCATCAACACCAAATATATCCATAGGATTCACATAGTCATTTACAAGACACGCCATTCACAAAACACACGCGTTTTGAAAGCAAGCCTTTAACAAGGCTAAACCGAATCTTTTGAAAGTTCAATTCAAACGACCAAACAAACACATTTAGACGATCACTAATTATCATATCCATAAAACAAGAATAGTATGGGCAAGGTACTTGCCTCGATATCACGAGCAATAGAAAAATGAACGGATACGGCCGGGTAGCCCTCAAATTTCCGAACACTATCTAGAACGCGATAGCACCGAAATTACGACGGAATAACACCACACGAATCATCAAACACCAACGAGATTCAACTCGGAAATCCTCGAGCACCTATAATCCTCCAGAAGGAACAATAAAACATGATTACAACGAGAATCGAGGCCAAAAACAACAGAAATCCCAACAACTATCGAAGGGAAACTCATTGGGACATTTAATCAAACACTCAATGTTCGATAACTCCCAAGAACACTCGAATCACTAATCGAGTTGAACAAACTCGAAATATGGATATACAACCCATAGAACACGATTAATAACATCATACTACACCAACCGATGTATCAAAATCGGCCTAGAATCGAAATCAAGAACAATTTCTCCGAAAAGTCAACTTGAAGGAAAATCAAGAAATATACCTTGATTCGACGAAACACACTGATTAGATGTTGATATAATCAACAAGGATCTTCCAAAATGCCTTGGAAATGATTAGAATCGGACAAGAACTCAATTTCCCGAGCCTCCCGTCGCCAGCCGCCGAAAAAGGAAGAAAAACGAGTAAAAAGTGAGAAAAAACGAAGTCTGGCCGAGCCCAGGCTATATATAGCCGGCAGGGTTACGGCCGTAACCGGCAGTGCCTTACGGCCGTAACTCGGCCCTTATGGCCGTACTCGGCAGGCCTTACGGCCGTAACCAGCATTCGTCAAAAAATCACCAAAGAATCGTCGGGCACTTACGGCCGTAATCGCACACATTACGGCCAGAATCGCCTTCGTCAGAAGATGCCCAGCGCCCGTACGGCCGTACCCGATCACACTTACGGCCGTAACTGGCACACATTACGGCCGTAACCGGCACCTTACGACCGTAACTCGGCCAGGCCAGGCCCTGCTCCGGCCGTGACTCGGCCGTGGCCGCTCCGATGGCCCGGACGACCCCGAAACCCGAAGCTGAGTAAAAATCGGAGATACGGTTACGAAGTACTCGCAAAGACGAATCCAAGTGCTAAGAGAACACACGATTCCGACCACCCGAAGTATCGGAATTCGACAACAGAAGTAATTACCCCAAACTTTGGGAAATTACAAAAATGGCCCAAAACGTCCGAAATACACGATACATGATCGAAACACCGAACCAAAGCTCGCAACATGAATAATAACATTAAATGAACTTACGAGAAACTCGAAACAACAGTTTTGGACGAGATTCGCAAGAATCAAGCTCAAGTACGGCAAAGTCGCCAAAAGACACGGAACTCAACAAAACAACACCGAAACGAACTCGGATGACAAAAAGTGCAGAATTAATCATTCTCGAAATGACGAAACGGTCATGAGCGAGTCGTCAAAACGGACTTCCGCCAAAAAAAGAAAATTACCGAAATTCGAAATTGCGGATATTACAACTATTTTTATCGTCTCCAAATATATTTTTTCTAGGAGTGCTTCTGCTGCATATGCCTCACGGTGCACCTGATGGCCTCACACCGGCATTGCTCGTCGACATTCTTAAGCTGCTGGCAGCATTCTTGTAGAGACTGTTGTCTCTGACCTGGATTTCCAGTGCTCATCATCTCAAGAACTTCTTCTTCGATGTAGGACCAGCTCTTCTTCGGGGTTTTGAGGCTTTACATTTTCGAGCTTCCACATCGGCCTTATACATGCAAATGTTGCCAAAATTTAGAGTAATATAACTAATCAACACATCATCTTGCACATGGACAAATACTTGAGAGATTGACCCGAATACTATTCAACCTCAACATCGAGTCTTCACACCTCAAAAAATTGTGTATCTCTCAACAATTTGGCGACTACAAACCAATAAATCTGCACTCGAATGATGTATATTCAAAGCATATCCTTTCTCTGAGTATGTACTATATACCAAGTCATATTTGGACGTAGGCGTTGCAGCGTAAATTTATCTCTCTATCATCACCAATGAAATTGAGGTTCAAATAAAGTTATGTGGCGACCATTTACATCCCTACAAACTAGGAACACATTGGTCAAGTAACCCATAAGGTCACTGTTAGAAAATTCTTCAAAACTAAAGACGTCGAGGCTTGAATCACGCATGGAAACGCTTTTCTTATAGTATTTCTTGCACCCCGAAATGTGTAACACCCCCAATCCGCTCAGAGATATTACACGCCGTAGAACCTTTCCTCAGGGTTCTACCAGGCTGGTAACCAAAATCGAACAACACAACAATGCCTTTAAGGCTAAAAATGACTCAGTAAACCGATTTGGTCTTTCAATAAATACATACACTCAATCACAATACATGCCCACGCAGGGGTCGAATACAACAAACTCCCGTACAACGGGGAAACAATACTGCAGCGAAGATAAAATACAACTAAACCAATGACATCAACGGGTCCTCGTGTGATTAGTATCGTTCATCTTTCATCATCCTTCGTGTCGACCCTGCGTTATGCTCCCAAACCTGAATGCAAAAACAGACATCCACCCCCCGAATACTCGGGGGTTAGCAAAATTCCACTGTTTTGCTAGTGCAAGAACAAAGTGCAAATACGAGCCATACAATTCACATTCCACGAATAACAATAACCAGGAATCCTCAAAGATCCAAACGAAACGAAATCTACTTCCCGAGGCAAGAGTTTGAGAAAACATGCCAAAACCGAAAGATCACAGATCAATGGAAATGATTTATAAAACAGTTTAAAATGCCATCGAGAGTTTTAATAGAAAACAACTTAGGATTATCAAATCCTCCCCTTTCTAAAAATCAACAGGGTCACAGCCCAAAGATTTTGTTTTCGCAAATAGAAAACCGACAACAATTCACAGGGCCAAAACCCAAGTCACGTGTCCTCGACGGACATAAAAATCAATACCAACTCGTGAAATTTTACTCGTGAATCCAGGGCGCAACCCATTGGAGTCCCGTCGTGGCCCCATCGAACCAACCCACGGTGAGTAAAATACATTCACTAAATATACACCAACCTGTGAAGTTTTTTACTCGTGAATCCAGGGCGCAACCCATTGGACTCCCGTCGTGGCCCCGTCGAACCAACCCACGGTGACTAAAATACATTCACCACTCGTGAATCCAGGGCGCAACCTAGAGATGTTAAACGGGCTAGTCCTAGCGGTTTCGGGCTAAACGGTCTGGGCCAAAAAAGACCGAATTTAAACGGGCTAGGAAATATCGACCCTAACCCTAACGCGCTTCGGGCTAAAGGGGCTAAATATTTAAAAAATCTAATTTTTATTTTTTATAAGTCATAAACCAAAAAAAAAAGTAACAATATATTTTATATATAGTAACAAATATACTATAATAAATATATCAAAAAATACACTTTTATGTGTGTGTGTGTATATATATATATATATACATATATATATATATATATATACACACACTATCTTAACAAATACAGTAATAATATATATTATATATAATATTAATATATATTACATATATAATATTAATATATATTATATATAGTATTAATATATGTTATATAAATATAGTATTACTGTAAGTTGAAATTAACAATATATATATATATATCGGGCTTCGGGCTAGCCCTAGCGGGCTTCGGGCTAGCCCTAATAGACTTCGGGCTAAACGGTCCGGGCCAAAAAGCCTGGATTTAAACGGGCTAGGAAATATCGGCCCTAACCCGGTTTTTTGGCGGGTTAAACGGGCCAGCCCGTCGGGCCCGAGCCCGTTTAACATCTCTAGCGCAACCCATTGGATTCCCATCGTGGCCCCGTCGAACCAACCCACGGTGAGCGAAGTAATCATGCACAAATAACATATCACACCAAGGATATCCAAAACATTCACCCAGAGGCATCAAACAATTAGCAAAACACCACGTCAACCATAACGCGGCGGAAAGAAGCAATATACGTCCATACGCAAATACCAAGTGCATCATCAACACCAAACATATCCATAGGATTCACATAGTCATTCACAAACCACCCCATTCACAAAACACACGCGTTTTGAAAACAAGCCTTTAACAAGGCTAAACCGAATCTTTTGAAAGTTCAATTCAAACGAACAAACAACCACATTTCGACGATCACTAATTATCGTATCCATAAAACAAGAATTATATGGACAAGGTACTTGCCTCGAATAAGAACAACGTGGAGAATCCACCGAAGTAGGTTGGCACGAACCGACTACGAACCCGCCGAATCCACCAAATGCCAACTCGCGATAATAAACTACGAAGTACAATAACAACAATGAAAATGAATTCCATAGGACAACTCAAAGCCGTTGAATTCAAAGAACGAATGACGAAAGTTCAAGTGTTTCTCCCAAAACAGCCAAGAACACGATTCATCCCGTCAAAACATGAAAACGGAATTCCAAGTTGAAATATGGATATACAATCCATAGAATATATTTAACAACATCATTTAACCACAATCGATCCATCAAAAATGGATGGAAAACGAGATCGAGAACAAATCCCCCAAAAAGTCGATTCGAAGGAAATCAAGAAGTATACTTCGATTCGACGAAGAACAATGGATTAAATGATGTTAAACTCAAGAATACTACCAAGATTAATCATACCCATCATGAATTAATCAATAATACGGAATGAATCGGACAAAAACGCAAAAACCCCAAAATTCAACAAACTAGGGTTTGAAGAAGAGATTACCTTGATTCGCTGGATCAAAGGATGATATAGGATGATCAATCAATAATATGAACTCAAGAACTTCGTGTATTTGTTGTTCAACAACATGGCTCCATGATAACCACACCCCCAGCCGCGTAAGAGAAGGAGAAGAATGAAAAAAATGGTGAAAAACCCAACTGTAGGGCCTTAAATAGGCTGCTTGCCGGCAGGGTTACGTACGTAACCGGCCAAGGGCTTACGTACGTAACCGGCCATGGCCGAGTCACTGCCCCAAATCTGCCGGCCCATTGCGTACGTTACCTGCCAGGGCCTTACGTATGTAACCGGGCTTACGTACGTAACTGCCGAGAACTAACGGCCGTAACTCGACCAGTGCCGGCCCGGGGCCATGACTCGGTCGGGGCCAACTCCGACGGCCCGAACGACCCCGAAACCCGAACCTGAATACGAATTGAAGATACGGTTACGAAGTACTCGCAAAGACGAACTCGAGCACTAAGAGAACACACGATTCCGACCACCCGAAGGCTAGAAATTCGGCAACGGAAAGTAATTACCCTAAACTTTGGGAAATTACGAATGGCCCAAAACGTCCGAAAATCACGATACGTGATCGAATAACCAGACCGAAGTTCACAACACGTCTAAGAAAGTTAAACGAACTTACGGGAAACTCGAAACAGCAGTTCCGAATGAGATTCGCAAGAATCGAACTCAAGTGCAGAAAAACCGCTTAAGAACACGAAACTCAACAAAACGATACCAAAACGAACTCGGATGAGAAAAAGTGCAGAATTAATCATTCTAGAAATGACGAAACGGTCATGAGCGAGTCGTCAAAACGGACTTTCGCTGAAAAAAAAAAGAAATTACCGGAAATCAAAATTATGGGTATTACATTCTACCCTCCTTAAAAGAAGTTTCGTCCCGAAACTTAAAACAAGTAGGGAGAAGCAATATCTCGCCAGGAAAACTCAACGAGATACACAAGAAACGCGTAACTTACACCCATTGGCGAAACGTTACAAGCAACGCAAAACAATATACGGCGTGAAAACACGCTCCACGACGACCAACACAACGTCGCCGTTAGGGATATAATAAAACCAACAAGTGACAGGTGTCATCAAACGGATAATACAATCAAGTCAATTATCCGAACAATCACAAAACACAACGAATGAAAATCAATACGATTGACCAACCCAACGGTACATCAATCAAAACGCGAGCCAATCGCTAAACAAATACGGAATTCCACCGCCCAAGGGTTGGAAGATCGAAAACGAGACTAATTTTCCGAACTTAAGGGAATTAGGAAGGAGTCTGAACGCTCAATAATCATGAAACGGGGTCAACAAAAACCGAACAATCAAACGATCGAACCACAACGATCGAGACAACAAGAATCGAACAATCATGTTCGAATCACGAAGAACAATAAAATTCAAACAACAACTCCAAGGTTCACATCTCGACTTGAGACAATATATGATCCGGGGAAAACAACAGGACGTGCATTCACATAAGATCCACAGGAAAGGGAATAGCAATTGAAAAGTCACAACGAAAAACGAGTTATTCCGAAACAATACCACACTCGTTCGATCAACAAAAACAAGGGGCAGGAGAAGCTTAGAAAATGTTAACGAATATAAACGAGTCGACAGAGTCGAAAATATAGAAGTTTAAAATCCAATCCATTTCGAATAAAAGAACTAGTAGAACCAAAAGATGTTACTTCCGAACAAGGTTCACAAGAATCGAACCGAACTCGGAAAAGTCACAGTGATAACCAGATCGACCCAAAACAAGATCACAGCTTGTTCGAACGATGAAACCGAAATACAGAACAAGTTCAGAAAGTATCAACGAACACGAGCGAGCCGATAGAATTGAGAAAGAGAAAATGCAGAAGTCCAAAAACAATACGGGTATTACATTCGACCTCTTATAAAAGAAGGTCGTCCCCGCAACTCACAATAATGGAAACAAGGCAACAACACAATTGCAGCTGACGGAAACATTCTTCAAAGGCCTCTCAAAGCCGATTCTGATAACTGTGCTGAAGCGCGAACTCCGAAAGTCTAGGTAGCCAATTCGCAAAACTAAATTATGTGTCCCTCTATCCCACACTTGAAACGTGTTACTGACGAGAAGGACAATTGATACGTGCATGCCCACGGCACACCACGGTTGAAACACCTCGGCTCGGCATACCGAATATACAAATGCTCGATACAATGGGGCATAACGTCGCAAAACAACATAGCGGAGATGCCAACTCAGAACAACAAAGAATCATAACACATATCATATACAATGATTTCCATAGTAAAGTAATACACACACAAACACTACAGCAACGACGGTATCGTTCGGCGACTTCAACGTCCCGAACAATAACTAGCACATAATTACAAACATCATGAAACAATCACACATGTACACAAACGTACAAACACAAGCTTTAACAGCTCACACAGGTGCGATAACACGCAAGCCACCAAGAAATGACAACATTAAAGATCAACATCACACCTCTCACAGAGGGCTAACGTAACAAATGCGTGGCAACGACTCAACGCTCACGCCACCAATTCAATCACAAATCAGGGTTAACACCGTAACGAAAGTTCGAAAACCATACACACCTTCTCCGACCACAAGCAGGAAATGATGGGTTTTAAAAACGAAAACCACCTTTTGAAAATAGTTCGGAAACACCAGTTGATCTTGAGTATCACTTTACAAAAAGTAGTGCAAACATCATTTTCGAGACTTTGAAAATCATCTCGCATTTGTTAAAAATGAGGACACTTTCTTTTCATGAAAAACTTTCAGAAATATTCGACCCTCGGGTCTAAGTAAAAGTGTTTATAAAACATTGAAAATATCTCAAAATATTTTGGGTCCTCGAGGTAAAAAAAAATTGAAACATATTGTGGCACCTTGGATGTACCACGAGAAAATAATTCATTTTAAAAATACGTCTCGAAATTTATTTTCTAAGATACTCAAGGTTTTCAACGATAATTCAATGGGCTAGAATGCCCAGAAATTTCAGGTAATTACACGGAATATTATAGCGCCGTGGGTTCCGCGCCGGAACCCACCAGGCTAAAAACTATTTACAAAAACACCGAAAAGGCCGATGACGGTAATATTTCAAAAACTCACAAAAGCCATTTACAAAATACTAAATACCGTCATAAGAATTTCGCCAAAATGATCAAGGCCATAATTCCAATAACTCGGTTAAGGAAATCGGTTTTCGAAATAAAACTCAGTCGGTAAAATACCGAAAGCCATTACAAAAGAACTCACGCAGCGGATAAAAGAAATAAAGTCAAACATGCACAATCCAGCAATATTACTCCTCATATGAACGAAATATAAGGGTCAAATAACCACATATCAAGAAATCAAAATCCATAAGAGGATTCCGTCAATTAACTCATGGTCATACCTGTAACTCGCATCAGACGAGGCACAAACACAAAGAAGGGAGACTTACATCCACAGGTCGCACGAAGATGATGATCGCCCACGATACTAATCATGACCAACAAACTCAGACGACGCATCACGACACGACTCAGTCAGATAAAATCCGACGAAACAAGACTCAAACAAGACGACTTGACCCGACAGCCTAGGTTTCCACAACCTAAAGCTCTGATACCATTTATGTAACACCCCCAATCCGCTCAGGGATATTACACGCCGTAGAACCTTTCCTCAAGGTTCTACCAGGCTGGTAACCAAAATCGAACAACACAACAATGCCTTTAAGGCTAAAAATGACTCATTAGACCGATTTGGTCTTTCAATAAATACATACACTCAATCACAATACATGCCCACGCAGGGGTCGAATACAACAAACTCCCATATAACGGGGAAAGAATACTGCAACGAAGATAAAATAGAACTAAACCAATGACATCAGCGGGTCCTCGTGTGATTAGTATCGTTCATCTTTAATCATCCTTCGTGCCGACCCTGCGTTATGCTCCCAAACCTGAATGCAAAAACAGACATCCACCCCCCGAATACTCGGGGGTTAGCAAAACTTCGCTGTTTTGCTAGTGCAAGAACAAAGTGCAAATACGAGCCATACAATTCACATTCCACGAATAACAATAACCAGGAATCCTCAAAGATCCAAACAAAACGAAATCTACTTCCCAAGGCAAGAGTTTGAGAAAACATGCCAAAACCGAAAGATCACAGATCAATGGAAATGATTTATAAAACAGTTTAAAATGCCATCGAGAGTTTTAATAGAAAACAACTTAGGATTATCAAATCCTCCCCTTTCTAAAAATCAACAGGGTCACAGCCCAAAGATTTTGTTTTCTCAAATAGAAAACCGACAACAATTCAGAGGGCCAAAACCCAAGTCACGTGTCCTCGACTGACATAAAAATCAATACCAACTCGTGAAGTTTTACTCGTGAATCCAGGGCGCAACCCATTGGACTCCCGTCGTCGCCCCGTCGAACCAACCCACGGTGAGTAAAATACATTCACTAAATATACACCAACCTGTTAAGTTTTTTACTCGTGAATCCACGGCGCAACCCATTGGACTCCCGTCATGGCCCCGTCGAACCAAACCACAGTGAGTAAAATACATTCACCACTCGTGAATCCAGGGCGCAACCCATTGGACTCCCGTCGTGGCCCCGTCGAACCAACCCACGGTGAGTGAAGTAATCATGCACAAATAACATATCACACCAAGGATATCCAAAACATTCACCCAGACGCATCAAACACTTAACAAAACACCACGTCAACCATAACGCGACGGAAAGAAGCAATATACGTCCATACGCAAATACCAAGTGCATCATCAACACCAAACATATCCATAGGATTCACATAGTCATTCACAAACCACCCCATTCACAAAACACACGCGTTTTGAAAACAAGCCTTTAACAAGGCTAAACCGAATCTTTTGAAAGTTCAATTCAAACGACCAAACAACCACATTTAGACGATCACTAATTATCGTATCCATAAAACAAGAATTATATGGACAAGGTACTTGCCTCGAATAAGAACAACGCGGAGAATCGACCGAAGTAGATTGGCACGAACCGACTACGAACCCCCCGACTCCACCGAACGCCAACTCGCGATAATAAACTACAAAGGACAATAACAACAATGAAAGTGAATTCCATAGCATGACTCAAAGCCGTTGAATTCAAAGAACGAATGACGAAAGTTCAAGTGTTTCCCCCAAAACGGCCAAGAACACGATTCGTCCCGTCAAAACACGAAAACGGAATTCCAAGTCGAAATATGGATATATAATCCATATAATGTGTTTAACAACATCATTTAACCACAATCGATCCATCAAAAACGGATGTAAAACGAGATCGAGAACAAATTCCCCAAAAAGTCGATTCGAAGGAAATAAAGAAGTATACTTCGATTCGACGAAGAACAATGGATTAAATGATGTTAAACACATACTACCAAGATTAATCATACCCATCATGAATTAATCAATAATACGGAACGAATCGGACAAAAACGCAAAAACCCCAAAATTCAACAAACTAGGGTTCGAAGAATAGATTACCTTGATTCGCTGGATCAAAGGATGATATAGGATGATCAATCAATGATATAAACTCAATAACTTCGTGTATTTGTTGTTCAACAACATGGCTCCATGATAACCACACCCCCAGCTGCGGCAGAGAAGGAGAAGAATGAGAAAAATGGTGAAAAACCCGACTGCAGGGCCTTAAATAGGCTGCCTGCCGGCAGGGTTACGTACGTAACCGGCCAAGAGCTTACGTACGTAACCGGCCATGGACAAGAGCTTATGAAGTACTCGCAAAGACGAACTCGAGCACTAAGAGAACACACGATTCCGACCACCCGAAGGCTCGAAATTCGGCAATGGAAAGTAATTACCCCAAACTTTGGGAAATTACGAAAATAGCCCAAAACGTCCGAAAATCACGATACATGATCGAATAACCAGAAAGTTCACAACACATCTAACAAAGTTAAACAGACTTACGGAAAACTCGAAATAGCAGTTTCGAACGAGATTCGCAAGAATCGAACTCAAGTGCGGAAAAACCGCTTAAGAACACGAAACTCAATAAAAAGATACCCAAACGAACTCGGATGTGAAAAAGTGCAGAATTAATCATTCTCGAAATGACGAAACGGTCATGAGCGAGTCGTCAAAACGGACTTTCGCCTAAAAAAAAGAAATTACCGGAAATCGAAATTACGGGTATTACAAAATGTGTCTTAAGGTTACAAACAAGAATACCGCAGGATACGACAAGCCTAAAGACGGAGTGAAATCCGAAAAGTAGACAAGAATAATTTTTTGGATACAGAGTTTAAGGAAATGAGAATAGTTGATTCGAAAATCTGTATTGATTTCTGAAACGAAACTCATTTTTATAAAGAAATCATATATATTTGCAAAAAGGAGCACCATTTTGTTCAAACGACACGACCGTTGGCCAAACAACCATTCGTTTCGAAACGACACGACTTTCCATTCAAACAGCAAAAATAACCACCAATTGAAGAAGCGCAACTGTTGGCGAGAATCGCCGCGAGAAGCCCGCGGACCGCGCCGTTTCGCCGGAGTCGCCACGAGCCCACGTGACCAGTGTGCCGAAGTGCACCTACGAAGCGCCACCGTGCCCGAGCCCGAGCCTGAGCCGGAGCCGGACACCGGTGTCGCCGGTGGCGACACCGGCGAGCGGCGATGTGAGAGTGAAAAATGACATAGATTTGCCACCTCACATCCACATGGCATATTCCCTCCACTACCACATGTTTATTAATGGTTATTAAATACTACACTTATAAGGTGCTCAATTCCTTTGTGTTAGTTCCATGTGGGACTCTTTTCCATTCACAAAACACACTATTTTATCTTTTAATGAACAATCAAATAAAAGCTTTAAAAAATTAAATCCCTTATTTATTTTTTTAGCTTTTCCAATAATCCCTCACTTGTTCAGAAAAGACAAAATAAAATTCAGAAGAAAAACAAAGAGCGTTAGTACAGATAAGTATCTTTCGATTTGAACTAATCCTTAGTATAAGGAACACAAGACTTTATTGAAAATAAGGTAGCTAGGCTTTGAACCTATTTTCCTTGTGATAAAGTCGGTATTACTCAACACACACTCTTTAGTGTTCTTTGCCTACATCTCACGCTTAGCACCATTAATGGCCATGTGCTCATCCTGTCTCGTGAATTTTTCATGAGAGAAACTCCAACTCTCACTTTGGGACGGCACCATCCTTAAATTCACATAGGTGAAGTTCTTACAGCATCTCTGTTACTTACAGATGCTTCTCCTCATGACTGAACTTCATTAAGAGTTAAGAAAACTCAACCTCTAATAATAACAGCCGACATTACTGTATAATGTTGTGAACATCCAAATCAATGACTTGTTCTTATTCATTGAACCTAATGTTAGTCAATTCCTAACGTTAGGTTGGGTTTCCATCATAGTCGGATCACTACTCAAGGAGTTTAAGACCTATCCCTCTCGAGGTCGATTTCACCAAATCTCTTGCAAGAGGTTTAGTGAACGGATCAGTGTTAAAGCGTGATCTCATATACATGAATGAAATGATTCCATCTTAGATCAATTTCCTCACATAATTATGTCTAAGACTAATATGTCTAGACTTTCCATTATACACTTCACTGTATGCTTTTGCTAAGGTTGATTGACTATCACAATGTATCGACACTGATATATTGTCTTTAGCTAATGGAACTTCTAAAAGAAGATCCCTTAACCATTCAGCCTCTTGACCTGCTGAAGCCAGAGCCACGAACTCTGATTCCATGGTCGAATAAGTAATACATGTTTGTTTCTTTGATTTCCAAGAAACTGCTCCTCCAGCAACTGTAAACACCCATCCTGTCGTAGATTTGTTATCTCCAACACTCGATATCCAACTTGCGTCAGTATATCCTTCTAGTACGGCAGGAAACTGACCGTATTGAAATCCAAGATTCTTGGTTTTTAAAAGAAATCCAAAAATTCTTTCAATAGCCTTCCAATGCTCGGTACTTGGATTGCTAATAAATCTGCTCATTTTACTAACGGCGAATGCTATGTCTGGTCGAGTACATTGCATCACGTACATAAGACAACCAATAGCACTAGCATATTCCAATTGAGCCACAACTCTTCCATCATTCTTTTCAAGTTTTACACTTGGATCAAAATGGGTGTTCACCTCCTTGAATTTTAAATGTTTGAACTTGTCAAGCACTTTTTCAACATAGTGTGATTGACTAAGTTCATAAACCCTACTGGTTCTACGAACCTTGATACCTAAAATAGTATCAACATATCATCAACATAGAGACATAGGAAGATCACAAGGTTACCATGCACTTTTGTGTACAAACACTTGTCACAAACGTTAGGAATAAATCCATTCAAAAGTATGACCGAGTATAACTTTTGATGCCATTGTTTGGGTGCTTGTTTTAATCCATATAAGGATTTGACATGCTTGCAATGTTCATTACCCGGAAGCACATAGCCTTCTGGCTGCTCCGTGTAAATATCCTTATCGAGACCTCCATTTAGAAATGCCGTCTTGACATCCATTTGATGAACATTCAGGTTATACAAAGAAGCCAAGGCAAACAACACTCTAATTGTTGTTGTTCTTGCTACCGGTGCATATGTGTCAAAATAATCGATTCCTTCCCGTTGTTGAAATCCTTTGGCTACCAATCTAGCCTTGTAAGTGTTAAGAGTACCATCTCTGTAATATTTCTTTCGAAACACCCACTTACATCCAATGGGTCTCGACCATTTGGGTAGATCGACAATCTCCCAAGTGTGGTTTACCATAATAGAATCCATTTCATCTTGGATAGCATCCTTCCAAAAAAACGGAGTCCCGAGAAGCCACTGCTTCATTATAAGTCTTAGGACCATCTTCAACAAGAAGAATAATTGGAATCTTTCGGGCAAAATTCTCTCTATTTCCTTCTACTAGGTAGAAGGAAATAAGTTGAGAATCTATCTCATCTGGTCCCAAATCCTTAGTCTTACGGACTCTCTTGCTAATCCTAGGTTCTCGTTGTTCTACAACAACCCTAGAAGAACTCTCCTCTTGAGGTTCTTCATTTGTGGAATTTTGAGATTCCATTTCCTTAGAATTAGAGTTCTCAAAGAATTCCACGTCTCGGGATTCTACTATGACATTAGATTCTAAATTTAGAAGTCTATATGTGTTGCTATTCGTAGCATAGCCAATAAAAGCACTTCATATCCCTCGAGGACCCAACTTGGTCCTTTTAGGATCCATGTTTTTGTAGTAGCCTAGGCACGCCCACACTTTGAAATACCCAATTTTTGGCTTTCGCCCTGTCCATACCTCGTACGGAGAAATTTAGATTTTCTTTAAAGGTATACAGTTTAATTATGACATGCAGAAAGTAAAGCTTGACCCCACAAACTAAAAAGTAATTCAGAATGTATTAACATGGCATTTATCATCTCTTGAAGTGTTCTATTTTTACGTTCAGCTAAACCGTTTTGTTGTGGTGTACGTGGTGCGGAACATTCATGAACAATACCATTTTCTTCACAAAAGGCATTAAAATCACTAGAAAAATATTCACCACCTCTATCACTTCTAAGAACTTTAATTTTAGTTCCTAATTGATTTTCAACTTCAGCCTTATACATCTTAAAAGCATTAAAAGCATTATCTTTATGTTTTAATAAATACACATATGTAAATCTAGAGCAATTATCAATCAAGGTAATAAAATAATTATTTCCCCCACGGGTTAACATCCCATTAAATTCACATAAATCAGAATGTATAAGATTTAACAATTTAGAATTTATCTCTACACTATAAAAGGGTTTCTTTATCATTATAACTTTCACACATATTTTACATTTATCTAATTTATCAAATTTGCACGAAATTAAACCACATTTAATTAATCTTTTCATAGTGCTAAATCTTATATGTGCTAATCTACTATCCCAGAAAGAAACGGAATCAATCATATAGGCAGAAGGAGAAATTTCATTAATAACATTGTCAATAATACATAATTTGACAATTCCTTCACTAGAGTAGCCCTTTCCAAAAAATACACCATTACGGGTCAAGATAAGTTTGCCCGACTCATACAGAGATTTGATCCCCGATTTGCCTAGGAGATCACCACTAACAAGGTTCCTACTCATTTCCGGAACATGGAGAACATTGGTCAAAGTGACTTCTTCCCGGATGTGAAGTTGAGTTCCACATTTCCGATGCCGACGACCTTTGACGCTGTTCGTTTCCCATTTGAACTTCTTGTCCTCCGTCGACTTCAGAATAGGTGTTGAAAGCATCCCTATCGTAGGATACGTGGACGGTAGCACAAGTGTCGTACCACCACCCTTGAACCTTGCCCTTTACCGCCATAATTTCGCTCACCATAGCGATTATGTTCCCATTGGTCAAAGTGGCATCGACTTCTTTTTCCGTTGTCTTACGGTGTCGACAATCTCGTGCATAGTGACCGGGTTTGCCACACACATAGCAGCCTTCGTTGAACCCCTTGGACACGGACTTGTTGCCGGACTTGACTTTGTTGTAATGCTTGAATTTCTTTGAATCCTTTTTGGGACCCGAAGAACTTCCTTTTTCATTCTACTTTCTCTTGCTTTTCGCGTTCACCGCGTTGGCCTTGAAAGTACCGGCATCCGTCGTCTTCTCTCTCCTCCTCGATTCCTCCTCGATTCGAAGATGTTTCTAGATTTGCTCCAAAGAGAAGTCCTCAGTATTGTGAAGAAGTTTCTTCTGATAGCTTTTCCAGGAATTGGGCAACTTCGCAATAATTGCACCAACTTGGAAAGTCTCCGGAATATCAATCTTCACGGCCCTCAATTTGTTGACAATAACTTGCAATTCATGTACTTGAGCAAGTATGGGCTTATCGCCAAACATCTTAAAATCAAAATAACTAGAGACAAGGAACTTTTTGGTACCTTCTTCTTCGGCCTTGAATTTGTACTCGAGTGCCTTCCAAATCTCCATTGTCGATGGATTGTCGGTGTAGAGATCATAGAGACGGTCGGAGAGAGTGTTTAAAATATGGCCACGGCACAGCAACTCATCCTCTTGACGCTTCTTCCGTTCTGCCTTCAGTTCTTCAGAATCCTTCTCCGTTAGCTCCGGGATAGGCTCCAACGTCGGGTCCAGCATGTAGAAGACCTTCATGGCAGTGAGGAAGAAATGCATCTTGTCCTGCCAGCGAGTGTAGTTGGTTCCATCGAAGCGGTCCAACTTGACGAAGTCTTGGTTCATCACCTTCAAACTTGAAACAGTAGCGTCGGTCGCCATTACAACAGATACTATAAGATTGTTAGAAAATTTTTCAAAATTAAAGACGTCGAGGCTTGAATCACACATGGAAACGCTTTCCTTATAGTATTTCTTGCACCCCGAAATGTGTCTTAAGATTACAAACAAGAATACAGCAGGATACGATAAGCCTAAATTTCGGACTGCACTAAGAGAGAGTGAAATCCGAAAAGTAGACAAGAATAATTTTCTGGATATAGAGTTTAAGGAAATGAGAATAGTTGATTCGAAAATTTGTATTGATTTCTGAAATCGAAGTCAGTTTTATAAAGAAATCATACCTATTCGCGAAGAGAAACACCATTTCGTTCAAACAACACGACCGTTGGCCAAACAACCGTTGGTTTCGGACATGACTTTCTATTCAAACAGCAAAAAGGTGCAACCGTTGGCGAGAATCGCCGCGAGAAGCTCGTGGACCGCGCCGTTTCGCCGGACTCGCCACGAGCCCACGTGACCGGCGTGCTGAAGTGCGCCTACGAAGCGCCACTAAAGCCTCTAAGCCCGTGCCCGAGCCGGAGCCGGACGCCGCTGTCGCTGGTGGCGACACCGGCGAGCGGCGATGTGAGAGTGAAAAAGGCATAGATTTGCCACCTCACCTCCACCTCACATCCACATGGCATATTCCCTCCATTACCACAGGTTTATTAATGATTATTAAATGCTACACTTATAGGGTGCTCAATTCCTTTGTGTTGGTTCCATGTGGGACTCTTTCCATTCACAACACACACTATTTTGTCTTTTCATGAACAATCAAATAAAAGTTTTAAAAAATTAAATCCCTTATTTAATTGTTTAGCTTTTCCAGTTGTCACCTGATGTGGTCAGGTGAGTTTGTGTTTCTTTTGATGAAGTCGGTCATGTCCAGAGTTTATTCAATTTCCAGGGTAAATGATGTAATATTTTTCTATCTCAAAAGAGATTGAAGAACAAAATATTCAAAATTCTGGTATGATTGTAGCTTTTGATATTACGTTTTGCTTCTTGCAATGAATGGTAAAACTAATTTATGGAAAAGGTTTGACCGTATACTGTTCAAGTATAGATGGTCAATATCAGTCCTGGAATCGAGTGAGAGGATGATTATATACTCTTATTCATTAATACCTCTACAAATTGGTAAGAAGGTGATCCATTATTTTAAGCCGACAAACGTACTATCGTCGCCGTCGGTTTAAACAGACAATAGGACAGTTGTCGGCTAAAATCAAGAGTATAGCCGACAAGGGTTCGTAAATATCGTTGGCTAGAACTTGACCGACGGACATCGGCCTACATGACTTTGGCCAACACCATTAACTTTAGCCGACGACTTTGTTATTAGTCGACCATTTATAGTCTTCGACTAAAATATCGATATTGGTAGTGACTCTCAAAAAGATTAAAATAATATAGAAAAACGAAAAAAATAAAAAAAAATATAAAAAGAAACTAAAACATTGGAAAGAACCTAAACGACTAGAAGCTCCAATTTGAGCCTCGTTGCATAAATCATAATACAGTCACGGTCTCATATGAATGGATTTTTCATTTTTGCCATGTGGTTGTTATTTTGGTAAATTGGACATTCCAACCTCTATTTTCTTTGAAACAGCAAGATTTTATTCAATAGAACATAAGAAATGTCCGAAATTAGATATAGTACTCCCTCCGTCTGGGAATCAAATATCCATTTGAGCTCTGGCACGCAGAACAGTAAAAGTGATAAAGTTAATTTGAGTAGGATAAAAGTTAGAGGGTAGAGGTATTATTAATTAAAGGATTACTTTTACTAATCTTTTATCCCTTTTTACGGTTTTTTAAGAACCTTAGAGCAACCTCAATCCACACTTTCCTTACTTATATTTGTCCTAGATTTACATATTTTAGGGGTTTAGCTTTAAAAATGATACTCCAATGAGACTCTCTACTCCCTATAATTTTTAAGGGAAAAATCAAACCCCTTATTTATGAGAGAGAAAATCAAACCCCTATAATGCCATCTCACAATTGATTCATTATAATATAATATATATATTTATCACATCACTCTCACTCATTCTCTATATTGACTAAAATATTGATTGAATATTAATTTTTAAATTATAGTTAACGGATATAAGTAACATTATTGGAGTAAAACAACTTTTTTATTCCCTATATTTTAGGTAACCATTATTTAATCATATTTTAGAGAAGCAAAATAAGGGTTATCGTTGGAGATGCTCAGGTTTTTTCGATTTCGGTCGGGTAAAGATCTGGGTTCCCCAAACCCTCCCCAAATTTAATAGTTCGGTTTCGGTTTGGTTCGGTTCGGTTTTTACAACTATGGAACCCAAACCCACCCAAATTATTCGGTTTTGGTCCAATTCGGTCTAATTCAGTTTTTTATATTATCAAAATTTTGGTCATAATTTGTACTAATTGTGTATACCGTCTAAAAACCTGCATTATAAATAAAAAAAGTTGTTACCTAAAATAGTCCAAAATAAATAACTATCACAAAAGTAAAACTGTTACCCTAAAATAGTCCAAAATAAATAACTATCACAAAGTGATCCAAAATAGTCCAGCTGCAAAACAGTTTCTAACTTACACAGAAACTATTACAAAAAGATCCAAAACATTCCAATTACATCCAAAATAATAACCATCACAAAGTCCATAAAACAGTCTAATTAACAATTTATAAAACAGTCAATAAAACATCTCATAATTAAAATCAATAACGTTAACGGTGTTCTTTATAATTTATCTTCTTGCTTCCACCCTCCGCATCTATTTTATCTTCTACTTTTTGCCGGTAACATGATATTCTTGGACATTTCTGCATTCAAAAATATATACAATAATTGATGGGTTAAAAATATAAACAATCTGTAGTCAAGTATAGTAAATCAGAAACACTATAGAATACAGGGAAGAAACATTATAGAATACAGGGTAGAAACATTATAGAGATTACCTTTTTCAATTCTCTCACACAACTCTACTTCCTCCGTTGTTGGTTCATGATTTAAAGCAACGTGACTTCTCCGTAGCCAATTTTGAGTACAAATTAAAGCTTCCACCATCTTGGGACTCAAAGAAGAATGGACGGAATCAATGATACGTCCATTAGTACTAAAGCATGACTCGAAAGCGATTGTTGAAACCAGAATGGCTAAAATATCACGTGCAATAAGTGTCAATATAGAGTACTTAGATGCTACATTAACTCTCCACCAATTTAGAATATTGAAGTTTTCATCCTCATCCCCTTCAATAGCATCCAATAAATATCTATCGACGTCGTTTTGAATGATACCACTTTTTCTCGCTTTCCTCATTAAACTTTTTTCTTGCAACTTCTTTTCCACTTGAGAACTCAAACTTAACGTCTCATTATCACTTGAAATGCATGAACTATTACCCCTGACACTACTAGTTTCACTATGAGGTGGTTGAACTACATCGCCCCCATAAATATTATAAAGCTTTTTCAAAAAATCCTTCACTCCATTTATGTGACCTTCAACAATCTTTTCACTAGATTTATCATCTCCACATATAACCTCAAAGAAATCAACCACCTTGTCTAATTTATGATGCGGATCAAGCACGATGGCTAAGAAAAAATATTTATTCACTTTATCGAAATGCCCCCAATACTTTAAAGCAGACTGCAACATCAAATATGTGGAATTCCATCGAGTTACAACATCCATAATCACAAGCCCTTTGGAATCTATTCTCACTTTCTCTACACAACTTTTGAAAGAATCTAGCCTTTGAGGGGACGATCTCACATATCTAATGACACTACGAATGCTTTCGATGCATGAATTCAACTTATTTAATCCTTCTTTTACAATCAAGTTTAAAATATGAGCTACACACCTAACATGCAAGTTCTCACCCCCGAGTAAAAGTGCATTAGGCATTGTCCAACGATTCATTCTTTTAATCAAATCATTCAAACCGGCATCATTGGATGAAGCATTATCAACTGTGGTAGTGAGAAGTTTTTCTATTCCCCAATCCAACAAACACTCCTCCAAAAGCTTAGCAATTGATTCCCCTTTATGATTTGGAATTACACAAAAGCTAATAATTTTCTCATGCAACATCCAATCCCTATCAATAAAATATGCGGTGACAACCATATAATTAATGGTTTGACAAAATGTCCACGTATCGGTGGTAATGCAAACCCTATATGCACTTAACATATCTAGTAGTTCTTTTTTTCGGCATAGTACATGTTAAGGACATCTCTAGCAATTGTTTGACAACATGGAACTATCCAAAGAGGACATGCTTTCTCACAGAAATGTTGGAACCCATCCCCCCCGACAAAAGTGAAAGGCAACCCATCCATAATAATCATCTCGACACATACTTTAGTAATCTCTTTTTGGTCAAACCCAATAGCAACTTGCGTAGGATTTTTAAAAGACAACACATTTTGGTTTACATCTACTTTCTTCTTATTAGGGGGTATTCCCTATATTTCTCTATATGAGTGTTCAACCCTTTAGTTCCATTAGCACTTGTATCACAAGGATAATCAGCTTTTACACAATATATACACTTAGCTCTGATTGAGTAAGTAGAATCAGAAAAGTGTATATACCTCTCATAATGAGCCCAGACTGCAGATCTGCTCCTCTTTGTTAATGTTTCGAGTAACTTCTTTGCATCTTATTCGGTTAAACAATAACGATGCATTGACGGAGATTCACCAACAGAATCCACCTAAAACAATCATAACATCATTTTATAATTTCAGTAACAATTCTAATAATTAACCACCATAACACAACTTTCTATTGTTACTACAAAATATAATGTATTCAGCATAACACAACTTTATGTTCTAATTTCAGTAACAATTCTAATAATTAACCAGCATAATACATTTTATAATTATTTCAGTTCTACAAATCAGCCACTGAAATTACTTTCTGTAATTACTACAAAATAAAATGCAAATTAAAACAGTCAAATTTACCTGATAAGGCACATCAGTCTTAGATTGAGCGGATGAATTCATATCTAGAGCCTTGGAAATTTGAGAGTGAGAGACAAAGCCCTTAAGCCTTTTAGGTGAGAGACCTTCGTTGGCATGAGGCACCATAGTTCTCTTACCACTTGCCATCTGAATGTGAGCTTCTTCGTGGGAGACTGAGAAAGGAGGAGGAACGGCGCAATCTGAACCTAGATTCTTCGTGGGAGACTGAGAAAAGAGGAGGAAAGGAATGAGGAACGGACGCGACCCAAATCGCCAAGGGTCGCGACCCAAATCGTCTACGGCGACGAATCGCCGAAATCAGGCTGGGTTTTTTGCTCTATCCACTCGCGCTGTTCCATCTACCACAAGGAAGGCGCTGATTTTAGTGCTCTTACCCATTGTCAGATCCACCGAAATGACATCCTCGTCAGTAAGATTTGTTGTGTTGCCTCCTTTGGTCTTTCAGAGCCTTCTTTCGCTCTCTCTGGAAGAAGAAATAATAAGAAGAAGAGTTGGATTGGGGAAATTAGGATTTTGCTTCCTTCAGCAACTATAGTCTATACTCGTGCAAAGTGAAAAACGAGAGAGACAGTATTGTGTTGAAAAAGAAAATGATAATATTTTGTATTGAAATGTATCTGGACGGTTTTACATTCAATCAATTAGTTTGTGGCGGCTGGATGCCACCACCCCCACAAAATATATATATATATATATATATAATGTATAATTATATAGTTAGTATAGTAGTACATTATTACTGCTTCTTCATCTCTATTTTTTTAAATGCAGTACATACAAAAATAATTCATTTTGTTGATATTTATACATAAAAATATATTTATTTATTTTTTTAAAAATTTGGTCTCATTCGGTATATTTCGGGTTTCCCGAACCCAAACCCGAACTGATCCGAATTATTCAGTCTTAGTTTCGGTTTTTGATTTCGATTTCGGTTTATTTTCGGTCCGAAAAAATTCGGTTCACATCAGATCGGTTTGGTTTGTTCGGTCGGTTTCGGAATTTCTAAAACACCCCTAGATGCTCTTATCTTTCTTCCCGTAACTCCTCCTCCTTTTTACCTTCTTCTTTTTTTTTCTTTTTTTTTTGGCAGGTACGTCGTCTCCATCCCTGTGCTTCTCCCCTTTCTATTTTTTTTCTTTTTTTTTCGTGTTTTCCTCACGGTCGATAGACTCCACCTCTCCGTCTCAGACCATCCATGACCTCCAAACCGTATAGACGAAACTTCTCAATTTTCAGTGTATTGAATGAGTTTTGCCGTCATCTTCGGCAGACGGAGGTTGTCGGCAACCTGGATCTTGATGTGATTTAAGGAGAACCCATCAAATTCTTTTCCTGAACCGTCGGCGGTCGCCTGACCTCGCCGCCACCGAGCGACTGAGGAATTATTAAATTAGGGTTTCGATTTGAGCGAAGAACCGAGAGGAGTTGGTGGCTTAGGGAAGAGGTGTGTGCGTCGGAGATGAAAAGAGATGACAGAGAGAGAGGGAAGAGCGAGTGAGGGAGATAGATTAGGGTTCAGCGGTGTTCAGCGGAAATGAGGGAAGAGAGAGAGAGAGAGAGATGGGGGGAATTTGGGCTGGGTAAGTAATGGGTTAATTAGGATGGTAATGGTTTGGGTTATTTAGATGGGTGGGTCTACTAACGGCATTTGATGGTAAATTTATGTAAAAAGAGAGCGTATGGTGGTACAAAAAGATAAACAGACATTGATTCACGGACAAAAAAAGGGGACAAATGGGCATTTGATTCACGGGCGGAGGGAGTATATTTTTACGACTGTATTTCCACGTCTATCATCCCATGTGCATTACGGCATGATTGATACGCAGAGGCGGAGGGAGGGGTTGGCGGGTAGGGGCTGTGGCTCCCTCTCCCAAAAAAGAATTTTCTATTAGAAGTCATGTTTGCTTTGTAAACGAATTTATTTTTGTGAGTTCTATTAGTATGATTTTACGTATTAATATGGTTCGTTTATTTAATTTAATTTTTGTTGTTAATAATGCATCTACAAAAATTTAATATCCTTGTGTCGAAAAAATTTTAACGTCGCCACCCGTACCAAGAAATCCTGGCTCCGCCATTGTTGACACGATTGAATGAAATTGGGACGGAACCAAATGAATTCAAGAATGGAATACGTGTAGGAAAGGGATATACGAATAATATCTGGATTACTAAACACCGCCCTAAATTACTAGACACCGCCCTATAATATTACCTTTTTGCCCTTAATTCATATTAAGCAGATTTGTAATTCTAATTTCTTAATACTTTTCTCTCTCGACCTATTATAAAGACCCCACCATCCGCAGCCGCACCTCCACCACACCACCGCCGCACAGCCGCCGTCCGCCGCCGCACTGCCACTGTCCGTCGTCATGACCGGAAAAGGAAAAGCTCCGATAACTAGTTTTTTTCGTTTTACTAGTACTTTGGCCACGACCGCCGTGTCGGAGTGCACGACAGAGGCCGCGGCCGTTATTTTGTCACAGGCGTCCGACGATGACGCCTGGCCATGGCACAGGTGTCCGCCGATTCCGCCTGTCCATGGCGCAGGCGTCCAGGGCGGACGCGCAGCCAGTGGTGCAGACGTTTATATCGGACGTCCAAACCGTACACAGGCGTCCAAATCGGACGCCTAGCCGCTGGAATAGGCGTCTGGGATGGACGCTTAAACCATGGTCGTGGCGTCCAGACCAGACGCCCCTGCCTTGGTTCAGGCGTCCTGGCCGAACGCTCCAGTCATTTTTTCGGGAAAAAATAAAATTTTTAATTAATAATTAATAATGTGTATTGTTTGTATGATTATTACTTATTAGTTTGGTCGGGTCACTGCTGGGTTTAGCCGACGACCGTCTTATATGTCGTCGGCTAAAGTATAATTTTTTTTTTAAAAAAACTTTAGCCGACGACGTAGATCTTGTCGTCGGCTAAACCCCCACCTTTTATACGTTTCTCGTACCTCCATTTTGTTATTTTCTTCTTCTGGTTTACTCGTCGCCCGTCGCCCGTCGCCCGCCGATCGTCACCCAGCCACAACCGCCCGTCACCTAGCCGCCCGTCACCTAGCCCCCGGCCCGCCGATCGTCCCGTCGCCCCGTCTTCTGGTTTAGCCGATCGTTCGCCCATGACTTGACCCGCCTCGCCCCGCCAGGCCTTGACCGGTCCCATCGCCCGCCCGCTTGCCGCTTCGCCGCTTGGCCGCTTGTCCCCTTTTTTTTTATTTTGTTTGTTGAATTTATTGTATTTGTTTGATGAATTTGTTTAGATTATGTGATGAATTAGATAAAATGTTTAATGAGTTGTGATGCAATATTTGATGAATTTAGTATTTTCAATATTTTGTGTTTAATGAGTTGTGAATTTGATGAATTTGTTTGAGGAGGAAGGGATTGTTTAGCCGGCGTTAATCGAAAGATTAACGTGGTATGGCATTGATAATTACTGTTGTGTTGAATTGTTTAGTTGATGAATTTGTTTAGATTATTTGATGAATTTGTTTAGAAATATTTAATGAATTTGTTTGAGGAGGAAGGAATTTTATAGCCGGCGTTAATCGAAAGATTAACGTGGTATGGCATTGATAATTACTGTTGTGTTGAGTTGTGAATTTGATTTATTTGTTTAGATTATGGATAGAATAAAGAAAGCGTTGGGGAAGAAGTCGACAAAGTCGACCACTCCCGATTCGGGAGTTCGCGACCTCTAGTAAGGCGGATCCCGTACACTATACATATCTCGGAGCGGCGTTCGTTCCCGCCGATACTAGAAGTTACCGGCATGAGCAGCGATTTTTATAGGGCGACAGATGAGCCCGCTGCACTAGCGCGGCGTTTATCCTTTCAGACACCACGGCCGACCCCCTCGCAGTCGGAGACTCGTATGCCTCCCATCCACCGACCCACGTCTAGCCCTCACACATCAGGAGATGTACGGAGTTCCTCGTCCGCGGTGCCCCACGGTCCGCCGCCGACTCTATTCATGCCTCCGATGGTTCCGACTATTCCAGAGGTCGATGAGTCGGGAGCCCGAGTTCCCGTTCGATTGATTAGCCCTGATGAGGCGTAGGTCTACGAGTCTTGGCCAGACAATATGTTTTGGCGGAGTTGTCGAGTTTCGAAGACGAAATTGTACGAGGAGATAGAGAGGGAGAAGGAGAAGGGGAAAAATGTAGTCGAGGAGGAGAAGAAAAAAAAGAAGACTCGTGGCCCAGCAAAGGGTCTGGCGCTCGACTCGTACGTAAGTAAGCATGGCCGTTATGAGATTCCTCTGCAGACACGGCCGGTGATGTCTTCTCTGCGGCGTCATATAGCCGTAATGTTGGCTTTGTCATTCGGGAGAGTCCCGTTTGTGGCCCGATTGGGGGGACGTGCCGCAGTGCGTGAAGGATGCTTTGAATAATGCTATGTCGGTAAGTTAATAAATATTTACTAAGTGTTTTTCAATCAACACGTAGTTCTTGAAAATGCAATATGTGATGTTTTTAAATTATTGCGTATTTATGCTGTTCATAGGTGTGGTTTGTCATTCCCGACTCTCTACTACGTACTTGGTGTGACGAGGTGCAGTCTACCAAGTAAGTCATTTTAATTTATTTTGTATCTACATTGTTTGCGTAATTTTTTTTCTTACGAATGATATATGTTGTGCGACGTGTGTTGTAGGTACAAATCTTGGAAAAATGAGATGCACATGTTCTGGACAGCCTGGGGTTTACCCGAGAGGCTACCCCGAAGAATTCAAGTTCCGGGAGTACGAGTGGAAGTGGCTACGCGCCCATTTTCGCGACCCAGAGTTCATGGTATGACTAAAATACCCTCATTTCATTCTTCCTCTTTCATATTTTATTTTTTTGAATTCTAAATATAAACTCCATTTTTTTAAATTAATGTTTCAGAATATAAAAAATACTTGAAGTTCCGGTTTTTTTAAATTAGAAAAAATCGGAACTTCATGTATTTTTTTAAAATTTTGGAATATTATTAATATTAAAAAATCGGAATTTTTTTATTCAAAAGTGGAAATAAATTATTTTAATAAAAATAAAAACTAGAATATTATTTTCCATAAAAAAATAAAAATCTGAATATTGTATTTTATTTATTAAAAAAATGCTAGTATTTAATAAAAAAATAATAATATTTTAGTTTTTATTTTTATGAATTCTAAATATAAACTCGATTCTAAATAATATTTTTTTGAAGGCGACTAGCTTGACCAACACGACCAATCGTGTTGGTCTGACTGACCATCACAGTCTGGGTTCCCGGTCGTTAGCCAGAGTTGCGCACGAGGCCATTTTTTCCGATTCGTTGGACGTATTTGCCTACGTGACTCGGAAAGTATTTCCGAACCGTCCCGAGGAGCATGTAAGTCTTTTTTTATTTTATTTTAGTAATAAAATAAATGCCTTTGTATCATACTTTTATTGATATTCAAATATTTATTTTCATATTAACTTAGGAGCGTGTGCGGGAGGAGTCTCAGAGGATGCTTGCCGAGATTGCTCGGGAGCAGATCCGGACTTAGCGGAGACCGACCTCAATCGCCATCGGACGGATCGATCAGGCCGATCCTTATGTTCGCGCTAGGGTGTGGGTACCGTCTACCCTCCTAGAGGTAGTCTGCACCGCACTAAGATGATGGGAGCCGAGGGTCACCATGTATTGAAAGATACCCCGGCTTCCAGGCGCCCTCGCGGACGGGATGCACTGATCGCCTATCTCGAGGAGCGATTGAGGCGGAGAGGAGCTCCGAGCGAGAATGAAAGGAGGACTCGACAGTTACATGAGAGCGAGCAGAGGAGTCGCGGTTAGAGAGTTTCCAGAGACAAGCAGCAGGCCATGATGGACTATATGATGACGCTAACTCGACCATTACTCAGGTGGATCGCAGCACTGCTCCACCGCCTTCTCTCTTGGACAGACCCCATCTTCACGGCCTCGTGACGAGGATCTAGGGGATGGTGGTAATCCTTCTACTACTACATTTCGACATTTAGATGATTTTGGCGGTGGATTCTAGTTGTGTTGTTGTAGTACTCTTGTATATTTATATTTGTGTTACAATTGTGTAAGTGATTTTATTGACGCTACTAGTATGTTGATGAAATTAATGTTCTTGAATATGTTGTGCGTTGATTGTTGTTGATAATGAGAGTGGTGTATAAAAATTGCAGTGCAAAAAATACAGGTTTTGGGATCCCAAAATCAATTAAATTTTTTTTAAAAAAGGGTTTTAGCCGACATATAAGACGGTCGTCGGCTAAAGTAATTTATTTATTTTTTATAAAAAAGGGTTTTAGCCGCCGACATATAAAACGGGCGTCGGCAAAAGAAAGGTATTTTTTTTTAAAACAAGGGTTATAGCCGACGACCTATAAGACGGTCGGCGGCTAAAATAATTTTTTTTTAAAAGCGGTTTTAGCCGACATATAAGACGGTCGTCGGCTAAACTATATTTTTTTTTTAAAAAAACGGTTTTAGCCGACCGTCTCGTTAAGGTCGTCGGCTAATTTTTTTTTTCCAACAGGTTTAGCCGACGACCGTGTAGTAGTGGTCGGCTAATGGTTGAACTTTAGCCGACGACTGCACAAAGGTCGTCGGCTATACCTTGGCCGACGAATAACGGCCGACGGTTTTTTAGCCGACGGCTGGCATGATTAGCCGACGACTTTGGGGTTTAGCCGACCACTTTAAGTCGTCGGCTAAAGTCTGATTTTTGGTAGTGTAATATGGTATCAGAGCATGCTCTTTATAATTGCGAGTCCAACGACCATGATGTTTGAGCTCCGTGCCGCCTCGAGTTAAAGAGTCTACACTCTAAGTCTTGAGCCCGATTACACGTGGATGCGTGTTGAATCATCAATTCCATATCGAGAAATGGGCTTGTTTAATCTTTAATCCCCTATCAGAAAATATAAGTCTGGCCTTCAATCTAAAAAATTTTGGGTTAGTCCAAGCTATAAACCTTGAGTCTGCATGGCGAGCATGTTGAAAATCGTGAAAAAGGCATAAATGATCCTAAAGTTTGGGAGATTTGGCGCACACAGTGCAACGTTTAACTTTAGTCCTAAAGTTCCAAAAAAATGGCGTGCAAATAACTTTTTGCCCAAAATTGACCTTGAGTGCTGATGTGGTATTGAAGTCAACGAGTTAAGGTCATTGTTGACTGCCATCTCATTAAATTTTATAAATAAGATTTTTTAATTTTTAATTTCCATTTTCTTTTTGTCTCTGGAATTTTAATTTTAATTTTTAATTTTTATTTTTAAAAATTCAAATTTAAATTAAAAAAAAAGCATAAATTGCAATTTTCATAACTTTTATTTGACTTTTTAGTTTATTTTTTATTTTCTGTTTAGTATCTGGAACTATAATTTTTTCTTTTTTGTTTATAAAATTTAATAAGATGATCGTTGAGTTAACCATATAAAGTCAGCAACATAAGTTCCAAGGCCCAAAAAACGAGCAAAATATCAAACACAAAACGTTATTTTTATTTGGGAAAATAATGTTTTTCATCCATGTGATTTGCGCGATTTTTACTTTTAGTTCTTTCGAAAATTAAAATATTATTTTGATCCTTGTAATTTCTAAAACCTTCTTTTTTAATCCCTGTCGTTAACCTCTGTTTATTTTTAATGACGTGGCAAACACAAAAGCCAAAAACAATGCTTTTCGTCCCTGTAATTTGCGCGATTTTTGCTTTTAGTCCCTACGAAAATTGAAATGTTACTTTGATCCCTGTGATTTCTAAAACGTTCTTTTTTAATTCCTGCCATTAATTGTATATGTCCAAATAGCATAATAGTGCAGTAACAAATTCATGAGTGCAATAACCCAAAAATTCATCTTTTGACAAATAGTATACGTGACGGGGTTATCAAACGGATAATACGGAGCCGGATGGCCATATCCGTATCCAGATCCGGCATTTAGTAAAGGTATCCGAATCCGGATACGGATTCGGAAATATTCGGACGAATCGGATACGGATAATATCCGGTGGATTATCCGTATCCGCCACTTTTTTTTAATCTTCAAAAATTTAAATGCAGGAGGAGGGATTTGAACCTTGGTGGAGCTCCTTCTCCTTGCCAGCCAATACAACTTGGGCTAGCTGACCTGATTGTTGTGTTAGAAAGGGAAATAACTAATAAGTAAATATAACTTATACTGCATGCTTATATTTTAATATTGAAAAATAAAGAATGAAGACATGTGACAAAGTATTATTGAGAGTAGCATGCTTATATTTTATAATTATATATATATATATTATATAATTAATTTCGGATACGGATATTTTTGGATATGGATGCGCCTATATCCATATTCGTATCCGGAATCTTCGGATACGGATAATATCCATATCCGCTATTTTTCGGATACAGATAATATCTGTTTTTTTTGGATACGAATACATATATTTCGGACGGATATCGGATTTTTTGGATTTTTTTGATAGCCCTATATACGTCCATATAGCATAACAGTGCAGTAACCAAATATTGCCATTTAACCAGAATTTTGTGATCTTGTAGTATAACTAAAAAGGCAAACCACCACCATCACAAGAGTACTAAAATCAGCCCAAAAAATGCCAAACAGCCTAATATAATGGCAACTACAAAACATCCAAAACAATCCAAGTATTACTATTTGTCAAAAGATGAATTTTTGGGTTACTTGCACTCAAGAATTTGTTACTGCACTATTTGCACTCAAGTCATTAAAAATAAACAGAGGTTAATGGCAGGGACTAAAAAAGAACGTTTTAGAAATTACAGGGATCAAAATAACATTTCAATTTTCGTAGGGACTAAAACAAAAATCGCGCAAATTACAGGGACGAAAAGCATTGTTTTTCCCATTAAAAATAGGGAAAACAATGCTTTTCGTCCTATATTGCACGATTTTGCTTTTAGTCTACGAAAAATTAAAATGTTATTTTGATCCTCGTAATTTCTAAAACGTTCTTTAGTCCTGCTAACCTCCGTTTATTTTTAAAGGAAAACAATGCTTTTCGTCCTGTAATTTGCGTGATTTTTTCTTTTAGTCCTTACGAAAATTGAAATGTTATTTTGATACACGTAATTTCTAAAACGTTCTTTTTAGTCCTGTCATTAATTGTATATGTCCAATAGCATAATAGTGCGATAACAAATTCATGAGTCAAGAACTCAAAAATTCAACTTTTGACAAATAGAATATGTCCATATAGCATAACGGCAAAGAACTATGGGTGAAATCAGGCGGATATTTCCCGCCCTATCCGGAGCCGTATCCGATCGGAATGAACAATAGGTATCCGGTCGGATCCGGATAGTTGAATCCGGATACGGGTTAGAATTCAGATAATGCAATATCCGCCCGTATCCGAGTTTTCCCATATTTTATCGGATATTATCCGGGTATCCATATTTTTAAATTTTAAATATACTTTATCATATATATATATATATATATATATAACACTTTCATTCCGACCGGATTCAAACTTTCTAGAAAAAATATTTTTTCCAAAAAAAAAGTACTTTCTGGACAAATATATTATTTTTCGAATAAATAAAAAAAATTATTTTGTAGGAAAAAAATTCTCTTTTCGAAAAAAGCATTATTTATGGAATTTTTTTATTTCTTCGAAAAAAAGTAAAAAAATATTTTCTGGATGAAAAATTATTTTTTGGCAAAAAAATATTTTTTCAAAAAAAAAATTATTTTCTAAAAAAAAAATATATTATTTTTTCGAAAAAATAAAATTATTTTCTGGATTTTTATATTTTTTGAAAAAAATAAAAAAATTACTTTTTTGCGAAAAATAAAAATATTTATTTTCTGGAAAAAAATTATATTTCAAAAAATAATAATATTTTCTGGAAAAAAATTATATTTCAAAAAAAATTATTTTCTGAAAAAAAATATTTTTTAAAAGAAATGTATTAGCACATTTTGAAAAATGAGGTTTTTTTGAAAAATTAACACATTCAATTGACACATGTATTACCGGTAGTAAGCAATAAGCTTACTAATTACGTGGTTTTTAGTTTCCAACGGGGTTTTTACAATTGATTACGTTGTTATAGTAATTGGTGACCTGATGGCCTTTGTGTTTGCTAAGTCATTAAAAATAAACGGAGGTTAATAACAGGGACTAAAAAGGAACCTTTTAGAAATTACAGGGATCAAAACAACATTTCAATTTTCGTAGGGACTAAAAGCAAAAATCACGTAAATTACAGGGACGAAAAACATTGTTTTTCCTTTAAAAATAAACGGAGGTTAACGGCAGGGACTAAAAAAGAACGTTTTAGAAATTACAGGGATCAAAATAACATTTTAATTTTCGTAGGGACTAAAAGCAAAAATCGTGCAAATTACAGGGACGAAAAGCATTGTTTTCCCTTAAAAATAAATGGAGGTTAATAGCTGGGACTAAAAAAGAATATTTTATAAATTATAGGGATCAAAATAATATTTCAATTTTTGTAGGGACTAAAAGCACAAATTTCAATTTTCCCTTTTTATTTGGAAAGGTATATACACCCAAAACGATGTATACATGTACCAATACTTATTACCAAAAAAAAAAAAAGGGGCCACGTCACTTATCAACCCTTGATCTTTTATTTCTTCCTCAAACCACTGTCACCAACATGGTGTGTGTTGATCTCATCTCACTAGATATTTACACAAAGACAACCCTAATCTGGCATTGTTGTGGCCTCATGTTGCACATGTGGGGAAGCTCCATAGCCTTTTGATAAACCTGCGATTGCCCGGTCGACGGCTGACCCTCCTTCTGCTGTGTCTGCTGCACGGCCCGCTTGATGGCTTCACAGCGGCATTGCTCGTTCACGTTCTTAAGCTGCTGGCAGCATTCTTCTAGAGACTGCTGTTTCTGACCTGGATTTCCAGTGCTCATCATCTCAAGAACATCTTCATCTTCTTCGGTGTGGGACCCGCTCCTCTGCATCAGGTACCTCTGGCAGGAGCGGAACTGACGGCCCTGGAGCTGACGCTGGCACTGCTGTTGCTGACCTGGATTGCCCCCGTCTTCGAAAGTTGTTGTGGTGACGGTGGTGGTGTAGGTGGTGGCGGTGGCTAGGCATACCAGCAGCGGCGGAAGCAGAGCATTTACTCGGGAGGGTCCGGAGCTATAAAAATTACGGAGATCGGACAACTATATATATAGCTTCCCCTATTTTATAAAGAAACTTCCATCCGCCGGGGGGTCCGTGGACCCCCTTGGATGAGAACTGCTGTTAGGGATACCTGTCTCGTCGACGCCATTTGAAATGATTTCTAGAGAGAGAGAGAGTGTGTGGACTGAGAGGAGACTAGAGATAATTAGATGAGTGTTAGTGGCTGTGGTGTGAGAGTGGAGGAGGGGTTGAAGGGGGTATTTATGGTGGCTTTGTGGGGTGCATGGCCTCTACTCTACGTGTTGGTTTTGGTGGGGGTGGGGGGGGGGGGGGTAATAACTGGATGCTCTTTGTGGGGGTGTTGGGAGAGGTCTTGCATTTTCCAGCTTCCGCATCATTTACGCATGCAGATGTTGCCAGAATTGTTAGTGGAGTAAAATCATCAATAAATGAATATGATCGAGATTGGAAAAAAATATTTATTTAGTGAAATTATTTATTTATTGAAATAAAATTTGAACATGTTATAAAGAGTTGGGATCAAAAAATATTATTCATTTGACGAGATTATTCGTTTATCGAATATTCATTTATCGAGGTTTAACTGTAGTTTGTTAATGCTATGTATTAAAAAAATGTTTTATGATATATTTATTATTATTTTAATAAACTGGTTAATAACAATAAAATTTAAATGATTATTTAAAATACTAATTAATGTGTACATCTACCGGCTCTCATTTTTATGTGGTATTTTTCTAGTTCTTTTCTATTTATAGTAATTTTTGTCCCTTTTTTTATTTTATGTGTGATATTTTATGTCTAAGGACTTTCGGCTAATATTTTTTTTTTTTTTTTGACCAGTAAAGAGCAAATTATATAAAACAACCAAGCAAGGTAAAAGCGGTACCCATAAAAGAATATAAAATGAACAACGAAACTATCAACATCCTAGCACCATTCTAGGCAGTCTAATATTATTTTAATTTTCATCCCTTTATTATTTTCCTAATTATATATATAAATGTAAAATGTTATAAAATGAATAAAAGATAAATATAAATCATTATTAAGTTAGAAGATAGTGAGGAACATATATCAAAACCATAAAAAATAGGCTTCTAAAGTTTATAGAAACTGAGAGTTTGTACTTGGGGTTAAATTTATGTTTTGTGATGTAGGGCAATGTGAATTGAAAAAACAGATATATGATGTCATAAAGATGCTAAAGTACTCTATCAAAAATGATTGTAGGTGCTTTCAGCAAGTATATTTAAATTTGCCTCTTGCTTTTGGGGGGGGAAATTTACAAAATAAATAATATTTAAAATAAACATTAAAACAAATCCAACCTTATTTTACATGCCATAATTTATTATTATATTAGAACAAAGTATAATCAAAGATTAGACTAAACAGTGCAAAAAAGTGATGTTGCAAAGGAGAGGGATGAGAAATTGAAAGACTTGAATCTTCAGCATTACTCGAAGATCACACTATCATGTGGTAACTGAACCTCCTGTTTTGTGTTTGGTTAATTTCTCTCGTACTTCCATTTCTTGATAATATGTTAGTTCTTGGCTGGTTCTAATAAAGTACTTGTTTGGTGTTTTGGTATTTCCTTATGATTGTATCTAAGGTTTGTCTATGTGCCAGACTTCTGAGCGTCACCTTTGTGTATTTGGTTTTGTTCAAACTTCTGATTTTGGACATACTTTATTTCAGGTGGCCTTTATAAGGATGGTGATGTTCTTCTAGAGAAAGCAAAGGATGCTTGCCGGTTGAAGAATTTCACAGAGGCGTTGTTGTATGCTAATCAAGCCAAAGAAAATGGAAATTATATGGCAAAATTTCTGCAGAAGGCTCTACAAATATGGTTGCTACCGAAAGTGCCTAATCTCCAAGAACGAGATTACTACCAGGTTCTAGGCATCCCAAGAACAGCATCAGCAGACGTGATTGAAAGGGCTTACAAAGCTACCAGAGCACTGGTTCATCCTGACAAATGTTCAAACCTTAGTGTAGCTGAAGATGTTTTTAAGATGCTGGATGATGCTCGGAACACGTTAATACATACAAGGGCTGCCTATGATGTCCGGTTGAGTGCATCTGAACAAGCAGCTGGGAGTCGTGTTGAATCATCATATTCATCTCTCAGGTCCTTCTTTTATGGAACTTCGGATAACTCAGCACCAATTTTTGCTCACAATACACCTCCTACCTCCCCTGAGAAAGAGCACAGTGATCCAATAGACATCAAACTGTCCAAAACCACAAAATCTCAGAACAGTTTGTCTGAACACCATACTCGTCATCACAACCATAAACCCGCCAAAACCAGTCACACTCAACCAGTCATCATTGGCACTCTCCCTACAACAAAACATCCAAATCCCAAACCCCTCTGTCTCCCAGTTATACACCAAAACGCCTTACCCATCATCAACCCTCAAAAACACCACAAACCACAACCCATCATTCAACCAAATCCCACTCTGTCTCCCATCATTATCGTCACTCCCCCTACAATAAAACATCCAAATCCCAAACCCCTTTGTCTCCCAATTATACACCAAAACGCCCTACCCATCATCACCCCCCCAAAACACCACAAACCACAACCCCATATTCACCCAAACCCCACCCTCCAAAGGGGGCCTCTTCTGCCCCTACTGCGTGTGGAAGGCGTGAAGCGTTGTCAGCTTCAGAAGGGAAGACAGAGGGGTTTGGGATTTGGATGTTTTGTTGTAGGGAGAGTGCCAATGATGACTACCAGAAGCTTTGAATAAAGCTGTTTGAGTGTGACTGGTTTTGGCGGGTTTATGGTTGTGATGACGAGTATGGTGTTCAGACAAACTGTTCTGAGATTTTGTGGTTTTGGACAGTTTGATGTCTATTGGATCACTGTGCTCTTTCTCAGGGGAGGTAGGAGGTGTATTGTGAGCAAAAATTGGTGCTGAGTTATCCGAAGTTCCATAAAAGAAGGACCTGAGAGATGAATATGATGATTCAACATGACTCCCAGCTGCTTGTTCAGATGCACTCAACCGGACATCATAGGCAGCCCTTGTATGTATTAACGTGTTCCGAGCATCATCCAGCATCTTAAAAACATCTTCAGCTACACTAAGGTTTGAACATTTGTCAGGATGAACCAGTGCTCTGGTAGCTTTGTAAGCCCTTTCAATCACGTCTGCTGATGCTGTTCTTGGGATGCCTAGAACCTGGTAGTAATCTCGTTCTTGGAGATTAGGCACTTTCAGTAGCAACCATATTTGTAGAGCCTTCTGCAGAAATTTTGCCATATAATTTCCATTTTCTTTGGCTTGATTAGCATACAACGCCTCTGTGAAATTCTTCAACCGGCAAGCATCCTTTGCTTTCTCTAGAAGAACATCACCATCCTTATAAAGGCCACCTGAAATAAAGTATGTCCAAAATCAGAAGTTTGAACAAAACCAAATACACAAAGGTGACGCTCAGAAGTCTGGCACATAGACAAACCTTAGATACAATCATAAGGAAATACCAAAACACCAAACAAGTACTTTATTAGAACCAGCCAAGAACTAACATATTATCAAGAAATGGAAGTACGAGAGAAATTAACCAAACACAAAACAGGAGGTTCAGTTACCACAAAGAAGACGAAGAACAAGGTGGAGAGTGGATAATAATCATCGAAGCCACACTCGGAGTTCAAAGATCACACTATCATGTGTATAATAATCATCGAAGCCACACCCGTATGGAGGATTTTGACCCGTCGGACAATCCTCTTAAACCAAATTTTAAAATAAAAACAGAACTCTAAAACAACTAAATTAACTAAACTAACAAAAATTCCTTAAAAAAAAACTGAAGAAGAAAAAGAAAGACAAAATCCTAAACAATTCTAAGAAAAACTAAAAAAAAAATAGAAATGGTTTTAAAAAAAAAACTAAAATTCAGACCCCAGCTGATGAAATGTATCCACTATTCCGTCGTTGCGACAAAAGTTTTCGCCTAAACATTGGTATAAGAGGCTAACAGAAGCACAGCGCTGAGTCTATCCTGTTCAGTTCATTGCCTTTGCGTCATCTAAATAATGCTCATTTACAAAATGTAACAAGGAAGCAGAGACAAATCCCACCGTGCCTGCATGTAACAAAATATTATGTGCACCTCTATGTGAAACCCAATTTACAGAAATATCATTCAGTCAGGACTTTTCTATCTCATTGAATCTTAAATCCCATTCTTGTGCCTCGTAATCCTGCTCGTACAAATCCCTCTCTGTACTATAAATTATTCTATCCTTGCCGATGAATGTCCTCTGCGCCATGTCCCGAGCACTTAAAAGCTGAGACAGTGTTAGATATAAAGAGGTTATTATATTCGAGCTAGATCGTCAAATAAAACATGTAAAGTACGCAGCCACATGGCATGTGACAAAAAAAAAAAACATTAGATTTCAAGTGTGATCAACTACTATATCTTCATATAAACCCGATGTCCGACTGTAAATAACAAAGATAGAACACTTGGAGTGGAAAATAAAATACGAGAAACGGGAAAAGGAACAAAGTATAGAATTGATAATCCTTGAAACCAATAACACTCAAGAACTGAATTATCATTCAGGAATTAGGACCAAACTACAGAAACTAAGGGTACAGCCGCATAGATATTAGATATGGATGGTAATGCAAATAGTAAAGTTTATTTACGGTCCTAAGGATAATGCAGAGTATGAATACAGCGACTATTAAATTAGAATGTTAAATAACCACTTCGATTAGTTGGAAACAGATGTAAAAGAAAATTTTTGAGTGATCACAGCACCAAATCATAATAATATGCTTACCTTCTGCCTCAAAGAAGGATCGGGTGATTCTAGTGCCCTGGCCCGCTGTTCCCTGGCTCGATTCCTTTTAAGAATTTTAGCATTTTTGTTTTGAATGAAAAACCATCGAATCAATGGAATTGCAAAGAAAGACCCAGCATAGATCTGCAAGGTTAATGTAGAACTTTTAGAAAAATAGTGGAAAACTTATAATGACGGACGGTTTTGGAATTTCATCTCATTTCTCTTTCGTATGATTTATGAAGGCTGCAACAGAAGTGCGCAAATGAAAATCAAAAATATTACAATATCATTTTCATATATGCGGATCTTGTTTCAGTATATGTAATTAAAATAGAGAGATGAAACTCGGAACAACTTCATCATTACTACTCGGGAAGTTTGCAACATGCTGAAAAGGTAGGAACACTTGAAGTTCATTTTTACCAAAACAGAGTGGATTGAAAAATTTCACACATGAGACCCAAGCTTGTTTTAGTTTCAGTTTATACTTTAGCAATTCAACCATGCAAGTCAACAGTATCGTACCTGAAATAAGGGAAATAAGTCGGACACAAATGATATCAACCCACTCCGGCTAACCGTCATAGCCCTTTCAAGTTATAATTCAAACAAGACGTCAGAGAAATGTTATAAAAAGCTAAAAAATATCCTAACAAAGAGCAAGGCAAGCAATATTGTACTTCAGCATGGAACCGAGAATCAGAACCCCAAATAGATTAAGGCCACCCAGACCAATCACCAATGCCCTCTCTGAAGCACTAGTTTTACTGCAGAAAGAAAATGCCCCATGTTGATATCCGACGATGCATGATATTGCCAAAAATATTATTTTAAAATAAAATAAGTACCTAAGTTTCCATTTCTTTTCCTTAAAAAACTTTTCAACTCCTCCAGACCAATCAGACCAGTTCCTTCCGACATATTCCTTCCGCCCACTCCTCTGTGGAGCAGCAGTGCGTTGCAATGACGGAAAATGGTATAAAATGTTCCCCTGCAGGTGCATATGATCAAAGAGAGAGAGGGATTTGATATGATTTGATTTGAGTAATTGTGTATAACATATAAAAATATTCCACATATAACACCTGCTTAAAAAATAAAAAATGAACTTTGAATTGCCACCTCTTAATTACATCACAAATAAGTTATAGAAAAAAAAAGAGAAAAATACAAGGAGAAAAATAGGGAGGTTGTTTAACATATGAGATAGTACTAATTTTCTTGAATTTTCATAAGAAAACAATAACTGAACCTCAATTGGTATTTAACATGTGCATGAGTATACCAACACCATCTTCTATGAATAAGAAACCCATAAAACTTTCATGAATATAGATCATAGAAACAGTCTGATGATATTAGCCAAGTCGATGCATCATCAGAGAAAAAGGACATTATACATCTCCTTTTTATATATTACAAAATTCTATTGGCAACCTTAGACGAAATATTACATGACCACCCCATGAAGCAATAAAAACCGGAAAGTGGCTTCACACCAATAGTATTGATTGGATATAAGTTGTACGGAGAGAGCTGATACTTTATTTATAACAAATATATCAAATCTTCTACAACTATATTCAGCAAAGCATACTTATGTTGAAAACCAACTTCCATCTGACCTTTTCATCTACTTCTGGCTGACCATCAAAGAGTAGTAGAACCGGTAATATGTATGAGTCATCATCCTGGAGCAATTGAAAATAAAATAATATTAGCAAATAATAGGTTAAAAGATAGTTGCTAGTGCCTACATGCAAAAAACAAAAGCAAAACCTAAATTTTAGAAACAAACACAGAAGACATGCATGTGGACAGTAGACTTGCCGAATCAGTTAAACACAAGTTAGAAATATTAGGAGAGAACTAGTTCTTTTAGTAACTAAACTTAGAACCATTCACATACTTAATTTAATGGCACTGACCAACTCTGAAGCATGTCCTCAATCCAGGCAACTAAAAACTAGAAAGCTAGAAAGTCTGGATGTTTCTGAGATGAAGAGCCAAATAAAAAAATCTAACTTTGTATCTCAATGTATAGTACCGTTTCTTTAGCAGAGTCCAGATCAAGATATGGAGCAAGTTCTTCAGCTGCGACAATACCACCATTTGATGTAATGTATTGTCCAACCTGTAAACATGTTTCGGGAGAAGACAATCATCAGAAAGAAATAGTCGTTAACATGTAAATACATGGTAGCCAATCAAGCCAGCTTCACATATATTATTAACGAGGATTAATCCAAAGAAAACGTTAAAGTTTATTACACCTACACAAAGAAGGCAAAAAGGTTCACTATTACTCCCTCCGTCTCAGAAAACCATTCACATGCAGTCTCCGAGCATGCAACTTTGACCATTAATATCTTTAGTTACATATAACTAAAATTTATGAAAAGTTAATATTTTGAAAATATAAGTTACGATGAAGAAAGCTGATAATATTTTTACCTATATCTCAATAAAATTGAACGGTCAAATTAGTTAGTTATGACCAACTGTGAATGGTGTTGTGGGATGGAAGTAGAGGTATTTAGTACACGAACAATCAGATTTCACAAAATAAAGCCAAAAGTTTTTGGCGGTAGACCACCAGGAACAATATCTAACAAGGTCAGGTGCTTCAGCAACAGTTAGCTGCTCTCTAATAGATCTCTCTTTGCAAGATTTTGAACTTTGTAGTCCACGTAGTTCATGCAATTAAATTCCACCCTTATTATCGGTTCATGGCCGTACGTTTATGCCATCAATGGACACTTTACATAAACAATTTGACAGATTCACCATGCAATTAAAACCGTCTTTTTCTACTGTGACTATTTTTACAGATCTCTCTCATTTTAAGTAAATATGCACTTTGGTCATCAAAAGTTACTCTTCCCTTCCTCTATTTATCAAGCTGCTTTCACCAGAAAAAACAAAGAAGAAAACATACTGAAGTTTATTCATCACTTGGGATGTCTGTCCGGGATATTTTCTTGTTCAAAGGGATCTAGAAATCATGTCAGGTAAATAGAAAAATATGCGGCCACGAAATTTAAAGATGAAGAACAACTACATAATCAACATAATACATAAATAAATACATTAAAGTAACGGACCACTGAAATCAGTGCTCAATTATTACCAACTTCCATCTCTCTTCTGCAATCCCTTGATTGGGATCACCATCCCCGAATACAAAGGAGAAAACCTGAAAAGTAGGAAATAACAATAATTTACCTTTAAAGTGCAGGAAAGAATCATAGCTATACAATCTACAGCTAGAAATTTTCTCACAGATTCAATAAAGTTCATCCGACCATCATCTTTTCTTACACTGCGCCTCCTGTAATAATATGGATCACAATACCTGGATAAAGGAATTAGAAAGGTGACTTGCACAGTCCCTTCAAATTTCTCTACATCAGAAAATAAGTCACACTATGCAGGCATTTGTTTCTATAGTCAAATCAGATAAGTTATACTAGATGAATCTGCCAACTTAAGAGAATCATGCAGCTGCTCACTGTCTTGCTCATGTGTAGGCTTACTGTTGCTTCCATTGGCATTATATACTTTCCACTCTCCTGGTCTGTCTACTTTTATGAAGGAGAAAGTTCTAATTATCTGAGGACATAGTCAACCATCCGTCATATTTTTTCACAGTTAACACGAAAGATTACCTATCTATTCCAAAATCAGTGAGGCTTCCAGGACCTTTGAATTTGATTTATCTTTGGGGCTTAAAGTTGTGTTAGATGTGGCCTTTACACCATCACTGTTTCTCATCACCACCCCTTTCCCATCTACCAAACGTAAGGGTGAAGGGAATTATGCCTCGCCAGCCCTTGCCCCTTCTCCTCTCCAATTTCACTTCATTCTTGCTACTAAATGCAACTTTACGTGAAATATGGCAGATGAAATTTCATTTTCAAAATGGTAAAGTTGGGAGGACATAAAATAAAGTATACTATAGTTGTTAAAGGCGAAAGGTGAAGCACGCGACTGAAATAAGTTAGAAATAAGCTTCTTCGAATTCACTTGAATACTAACACTTGGACCATCTTTATATTCTATCTAATAAATCATGAGTAGAGGTCTACCAAAATAAGTCAGTTGGACTGATATAAGAAGAGAAACCACTGACAAGTCTGTCATGAGATTTCCCTCGCCTGTCACGATCATCAGAGTCCCTGCACAAAACCATGAATAGCAAAATTATTAACTATGAAAAGCCACGTACAACAAACAGTCGTGATATATACCAAACTTAGTTATGTATGTGCCAAGAAAGGCTAAGACTTATACCGACTACTTGAAGCTATGGCAATAATCGTGGTATAAACAAGAACAATGGATGCAATCAGTGCCGTCCCAAATGAAACCCTCACCAAATACTCAGCTGCTGTCTGTCACACAAAATTCCACCCAAATTAAAATCTAACCATCATAAACCAGCATCAGTCAACCAACAAAAAGCCTCCGGTCAATACCTTCCCCTTTTCCAACATAGGTTCAATCTTCATCCTAAACGACTTAGCAGCGAGCTTTAATCTATAATCCTCCGGGAAAACATATAATACATCACCTTCGTCCGACACCTATTACAGTAAAAGCATCACAGGCATAACCAATCAACAGCATTTTCCGACATAATTAAAAATATCCCGTCGACAAAGTACAAACTATTCATAAAGCACGGAAAACGACCTCTAACAAGCCATTGGTGTCGGCAGCGAGAGCTTGAAGAGCTTTTTGAGCTTCATTCAGCTTGAGTCCCGCTTTGCTCGCCACGTCGCCGACGGTGACTCGCCTCCCGCTGGAATCAACGGCGTCCATTGCTCGCTTCCGCACGTCGGAGGACAATTTATCGCTCTCGACACTCCCCCAGGGCCTGATTCCCGACGTAATGACATCAACGCAACTGCCGTTGCTACTGCTAGCCCTAATTACGGCGAAGGGGGGTTTCCCGAACGTTGTAGATTTGGGAAGAATCAGGGATGGCAGAGGTGCAAAATAGTTGAACTGGGAGGTTTTAAGAGATTTATGAGAGAGGGTCAGAAAGTGGGACTTTGTATTAAGGACGAAGTAAGCAGACATGGTTGCCATTTAAAGCCTACTATGCAGATTTTTCCGACTCTGTTATTTTTCTTTGATGGTGAAGACGAGACGAGACGCGACGCGACGCAGCTTTTCAAAGTCGAAGACTAGTTGATGGGAGTGCGTGATGCGTTAGGAATGGATGATGGTCGCTATTGACATTTATACCCCGAAAAATGATAAACATAACTACAAAAAAGACATGCAAAACAACCTACACAAAAAAAAACAAAGCAAACATACTCAGTATATCCTGTTCAGAGCAGTGTTTGGAGAGAGTAAGATGTACGCAGATCATGTCTCTACTTTTACGGTAGGGAAGCTGTTTCCGTGAAAACTCCCAGCTTAGTGTGTTGTTACCCAAAATATTATTCGGAAGGGTTTGCTGGAATGGATGAGTAACAAACAAAATGCAAGAGCACGTCCGAGGGAATGTAAATAACATAAGATTTGTCGGGGTTGTTAGTCCCGGGCTTGAATGCTCTCACGAGATATTATTAATACGAATACTTGGGAGTACAAATATTAATGTTAGAGTACAATTACAATGAGTGTAAAGACTCCAGTTATCTAGCTCTTGAGTGCTGATGATTGCCGGAAGAACCAGAGTTGATGCTCTGTGAGTTCTTGTAACAACGATGGAGTGCTGTGTTTTTAACTGTAGGATTCAACAGTTTCTGAACCTTCGTCTGGAAACTACAGTTTGTGAACCTTTTTCCAGTTGCTGGAGGTTTCCTATTTATAGGAGTCACAATAGCTGGGCGATCGCCTTCACTGTATTATAATAAGCGGGCGATCGTCTTTAGCACATGGGTTGGTCTCCTTAAAGTCCGCAGCAGCTGCTGGCAACCGGATGTGCGAACTAATGAGAAGACAACACGCGTCCTATGTCGCTGTATCGGGAGGTCCCACCTAGGACCTTTCGACGGGTCTGTCGGTAGGTGAGGCGGTCCTTGTCGTTGACAGCTGTTGATGGGCTGGAGTCAAAGATCCTTATTCTGCGGCGCCATTCGTGGATCTACACGTGGGTCTTCGCTCCGAGATCCGGTCTTCGTAGATATGACGGATGATGGCCTTACACGTGGCATAGGACGGTCGTCCTTGGTCGGGCACCAGAGTCGATCGCTAGGTGCCAAGAGGCGATTGCCCTGGACGTCGATTGCTCGGTACCTGATCTCGGTCTGGACTCTTCGTTTGGAAAGTATGCCTTGGATTATCTGATGCTGGCTTTGGTCGCTCGGCCCTTATGCCGATCGCCGTCGAGGCGTATAAATCGCCGCACAACAATTGCCCCCCAGCTCGCTCCGATGTTGAAGACGTGGGGTGAGGTGGTTCTACTAGCGATTGCTTGACTTAGACGAGCGACTCAGCATTTTACGGAACAGACGATCGTCTCTCGAACGGACTGATTTTGAATTTTGGACGACCTATTCGATCGCTGAAATGAGCGGGGAATGACAGCGGTCTTGAAACGTCCTGGGGCACGTGTCGCGTTTCTATTGGGGGAGTCCGACGGTTTGTCAGACTCTGTCCTTTGGCGTGCCCTCGAAACGACGCGCACGCGGGATTCGAGGGCGGCATTAAATACTGACTTTCCCGACCTTTGCGCTTCGGCCCCCGAGATTCGGTTTATTTGCCCACAAGCCCCGCCCTTGCCTATAAAAGGGGCTAGAATTACAAAGTAAAAACCTTATGCATTTTTGTCCGAGAAGAAGACATAGCCGAATTCCCTTGAAGCTTCTTGTGACGATCGTCGTTCGACTCAGATTATTTAGTTAAGAACAAAAACTTCTTCTCTCTTCCTTTTCCTTGAATATGTCCGGAGGAAGACCAAATGTGTATGAGGCGGGTAGTACTTCCACCGCTGGGGTTTCGACCGCCCGGGATGAACTTTCTGTGGAATTTCATGTGGACACCTCCGTCGAGGCCATACGCGCCGGGATTGAGCCCGCTGAGGTCGAAGAACTTTTTAATGAGGCTGACGCGGCCAAGGTCCGAGCGGATTCGTTCATTGAAACAGGAGGAGATGGATGCGACGGCGCACTGGGAGCGGAACAGTGCGTTCGGCAAAAGCCTTCACAGATTTTGCCGATCTCATTGAGAGATTGGCCGGCCCACTCCCCAAATTTAACTTCACTGAATACTCGATCGCCCATCCTTATCAACCCATAAGGGGAGCGTTGTTCCGGGCTGCTCGCCGCTCTCCGTGGACCCTTGGCCAGATCGGGAGCTCGGCGACCAGGAAGGATCTAGACCATTGGAGGGCGAGGTTCCATGTTCCTTCTGATGTTTGCCTCCACGTGCCCGCCGAGAACGAGCGAGCCGATCAACCTCTCGAGGGCATGGTCGCCGTTAACTAGGCGATAATGGAGGCTGGACAGCGATTCCCGTTGCCGTTTGCTGTCTCCTACCTGCTGACCGCCTGGAACGTGGTGCCGCTTCATTTGACGCCGAACGCCTGGCTGCAGATCGTCAGCATCCTTACTTTGTTTGGCGGCCATCGGCTGTATCGTCTTCCCTCGCCGTTGGAGATGAACCATCTATTCAAATTGACGGTTCAAAAAGGATCTGTCGGCGGCTACCACATCCAAGGTCGCTCAGGCCGGGTGATTCCTGGGGTCCCGAACAAAGTAAGGGGCGATCCGTCGAAGTGGTTCTGGGTCGGCGGCGCGTGAAAGTCGGCAGCGAGCGACAACCCGACCGACGAGTTGGATATTCCCACCGGATTTCGGGAGAGGAGTCCGAGTAAGGATTTAGACTCTCCTTTTGTTCGGATACATTCTGAACTGATCTGATTTTGGCCTTCTTTTTGCAGGTGTCATTGTTCCGGCGGCAAGCGACCTCGCTTTTGATTTCGCGATCGTCTGGGAGAAGATACGGAGTCTTCCTGACGACCGTATAGACGCACGCCGAATCAACAACGAAGCCTGTTGGTTGGTTGCTCGGCTATTTCGCTACCCTCGCCATCTAAAGGTTCCAGGTACGAACTTTCACGATCTACTTTGACATGTCGATCGTCTTGACTGAGGAAGATTACTAACTTTGTCGATTGCTTTCTTTCGCAGAAATTTGCTTCCCTTGCTTCCCAGAGCCCCTGCTGCGATTGCCATGTCTAATCCGGGGGTCATGAACCGCCTTTGTCAAGGGAAAAAAGTGAGCCGAGCTCCTGCTGCTCCTCCCCGACCAATCCCGGAGGCAAGACCTCTCAAGGAGCCGGTCGTCGAAGAACAGGAGCCTCGGGAGGAGGAGCAACTTCGGCTCATCCGCAAGAAATGGAGGACTGTGGAGCCCTCGGCCCCTGCCACTGCTGACGAGCCGCTGATCTCCGTGCCCCGCTTTCCGCGATTCCTCTGGTGGAGGGGTCCACGCCATCTTCGGCTTTCTTCAGTCCATAGCGACCGCTGAGGCCAAGACTTCGCGTGGCAGGCCGTTCTTCGCCCGTGACCCAGATAAGGTCGAAAGGTAAGCCTGGTCGTTTTGCCGAGTTATGAAACTTGTGTAGGAAACACACTAACTCTTTTGCCATTTTTGCAGGATCCGTCACTCCGACCCGAACTACTCGCCGATGGTGTTGGACTTCCTGACGAGCAAAGCTCCTCGCGAGGTCAGCGATATCCCTTCTTACGTTGCTCGGGCTCATCTCCTGTAGACACAGCAAGCGGGCGGAGCTCGGCCCAAGCGGGCCGGGCAAAAGCAGGCGAGCTTTTTGGGTGGTGGGCAAAAGGCCCGTTTTTTTCTAGGCCTAAAATATTAGGCCCGTGGCTCGCCCAGGGCGGGCCTGGCCCGGCCCACGAGCCTTATGTTTTTTTTCTAAAAAATTAAGAAATATAATATTCTGAATAAATGTACGAAAAAAATTAGATCATTAATCATTATATTATTAACTACACTATCATAATAAAAAAAATGAATATACAACTATTTGTATTTTATAATTACATTATTTACTACACTACCACAATCTAAAAATAAATATACAAATATTTTTATTTGATCATTATATCATTTATTATTACTAATATTTTAAAAAAAATCATAAAATAATATATTGATGTGATATACTACAATGTAATCACAAAGTCACATAAAAAATAAAATTACATCAATAATTAACATATAGATGTAATATAATCTAATAAAATACATAAGGAAAAAAGTTTAAACATTATAATTACTCATAACTAAAAAAAAAAATGGGCCGGGAGGGCAAAAATTGGGCCGGACCAAAAAGGCCCGTTTTTTTTGGGCCACAAATGTGAAGCCCAATGCCCGCCCAAAAACGGGCGGGCTGGCCCGGCCCACGAGCCTGGGCCTATTTTGCTGGATCTACCTCCCTGCCGAAGGCCTGGACGACCGATCTGGATGCGATCTCGCGCCGGCGACCTGCTGACGCGATGCAGGCTATTTTCGCGCTGGCCCTTCAGACGGCGACGATGGCCGTCCAGGCCGTGCGGGACTATGAGGGGCGGCCGTCCACCGCTCGTCTCCATACGGACCTCGAAGCCGCACGGAAACAAAACATTGAGTTTGCCGACAGGATCGCGGCCATGGAGAAGAGCTCCGTGGAGGCGGCTAAGCAGGCGAGGCAGGATCTTGACCAGGCGCGGGCGGCAACTGACCGGATGCGGGACCAGATGACGGAAGCCCACATGTCGCACGCGGTCGCGTAGAAGGAGGCCGACCAGCTGAAGGTGACCGTCGCCCGACTGACCAGCGAGCTGGCGTCCTCGAAGGAAGAGGTGGCCGCCAAAACTACCGAGCTCGAGGGTGTGAGTCAAACGGTTGCGGAGCTGAAGGGAAAGCTGAATGCGACTGAGGCCGATCCCTTCCTTAGCGTGGAGTACGTCAGCAAATTCGCCTAATATATGGCTTATACTGACGCGATCCGTGCCGCTAAGAAGGGAGGGCTCGAGGTCGGCCCTTTGGCTGAAAATTTCCAAGCCTATGCGCTTGAGCACCCTCTGTAGCCAGACTTCACCGTGCCGATCCTCGACCTTTCCGCGGATCATGGGATTGATTTGAGCTGGTACCCGTTGCCGGATAACCTTGTTCATCCGGGTGCTCCGGAGGATGGGGGTGCAGAGCCTGCTGGTGGCGATGGAACGGGCGCCGATCTTTGAGCTTTTCTGCTTTTTGACTTGTAATTTTTTGTAGCTTTCGTTGTATTTTTGCCTTCGGGCGATCGTGTTTGTATTTGTATTCCAAGTGATGAAATAAATATTTGCTTCTCTGATTTCTTGCTTCTATGATCGTCTTTCTGAGTCTTTTGCATTTGACTTTATACAAAAGTGTTGAGGAGCGATCGTTGTGCGTACAGCTCCAAGTGAATTGATAAACTCATACTGGTAACTTTTAGAACAAAGTCGATCGCTGCACATACATCTGAACAATGCCGATCGTCGTCCGTGTATTTGAGTAAAGACAATCGTGGTATATATAGCTACGCTCTTCACCCTTGTTTCTGTTTACTTGGTAAAAGTAAGGGAACGAAAATAAATCGTTTAGCGAGAAGTCTTCAATTTTGCAGATTCCTCGAGGAAGGCCGACCATCCCGGCCTAGAGGAACTGTGCACAATTGTGGAGTTCGATGGAACCGACCTCCGCGACCATGTCTTGTGCGCGAGCGACATTCCGTATGATGGCCAACTTCTCGCGACTCACTTAATTGTGAGGGTCCTCCGTAGGCTACACCCGACTCGTATTTAAACGAAGGGCGAGCGATCTCGGCCTGGAGGAGTCCTTGCACGGGGCGTCGTCGGATTAATCGACTCCACGACCGCAGTTTGCTAGCACTTTTCTACCTCGGATCGTCATGTTAGATGGCGATCCTCGACGGTATACGTTGTGACGGGGGAGGGACGCGTCGCATTGTCCGGATCCACCATGTTAGATGATGGACCTTTGAGGGCGGGCGAGCGTGTCCACATATCTGTTTTGGAGGGTCATTTGGCTATGCCCACCTCGTATTTAAACGAAGGGCGAGCGATCGCTGCCCAAAGGAACCTTGCATGGTCACAGAGAACGGTTCCATCGTCCTCCACAACCATGTCGGCACTTTTCTACCTCGGACCGTCATGTTAGATGGCAATCCTCGACGGTATACGTTGTGCAAGGGGAGGCGATCGCTTGCCTAGGTCCTTCATGTTGATGATGAACTTTAGAGGGCGAGCGAGTCATCCTCTGATTTGTTTTGGAGGGTCCTTCGGCTATGCCCGTCTCGTATTTAAATGAAGGGCGAGCGATCTCTACCCAAGGGAACCTTGCATGGACGGGTCGTCGGTTTCATCGACCTCCGTGACCATGGTGGCACTCTTCTACCTCGGACCGTCATGTTAGTTGGCGATCCTCGACGGTATACGTTGTGCTGTGGGAGGCGATCGCTTGCCTAGATCCATCATGTTAGATGACGAACTTTATAGGGCGAGCGAGTCATCCTCTTTATCGAGGCGTTGCTCAGGCAGTAGCCTTTCGTTCGACATGGTGGGAATTGGGGAAAGACCTCCGAGGTTCCAACCTTTGGATTGAAACATATAGATCCGGCCGCCGAGGTTGATCGGGGGGTCGACTCGTATGATCCTTCTGGCCTGTCGCGTTCGACTCTGGCGACCGGTTTGGGAGATTGAGAGGGCTCCAGCTAAGCCAATAAACTGTCCATCTTGCCCTCTTCGAACAATCTCTAGAGTTGTCTGAGGAGGTCGCGGCATTGGTTGGTGCTGTGACCGGGACTCTTGTGGTAAGCACAAAATTTATTATGGTCCAGATGACCGTTGTCCCTTATCGCCTTTGGCATGCTTAGAGGTTCGCGGCCCTTGATGGCGTAAAAAATATGGGCCGGAGTTCGGTTGAAGCTGTGGAGGAGATGGGCTTCCACATCCTCGAAGGCCTTGAAATCACTGGGTGGATTGGCGACCGTCTTATTGGACTTGGCGATCGACGTCTTTTGGACGGGAGGCGGCGTCCCCTCTCCTAGGCGAAGGGTGAGCAGCTTCTGACTGGCCAGAAAATCGGCAGCCTTGGCACGGAAGGTCGCATAGGTTGGGGGGATGTCCTTCGTGAGGTGCCTGAACATGGGTGAATGATCATAGAATCCCCCCAGGATCGAGTAGAGGGCGAGCTCGTCGCTAATGGGCTCGCCGGTGAGGACTATTTCATCCACCTGGTCGAGGTAATCTGCATCGGACTCGTCTTCCCCCTGCCTGATTTTCATCATGCGGTGGGGACCTTCTGGTCTAGTGACCTTGGCGGCGAAGTATGACGTGAAGTCGCTCACCAGTTTATCAAAGGAATTGATTGATCGCGGTGGCAGTGAGATTTACCACCTATGGGCCAGATCGCCCAATGTTAACGGGAATATTCGGCACCTGGTCACATCTAACGCCCCACATCCGGTCATGTAGATCCGGAACTTACTCAAGTGAGTCTCGGGGTCCGATCTCCCCTCATACAAAGGCATTTGAGGGGGAGCGATCTTTGGTTGCACGGGGGCAAGCTCGATCTGGACCGCGAGTGGCTCACTCGGTCCGGTGACCTTTCTCCAGGCGCCTGCCCCGATTTCTAGGAGCACTTTCATCTCGTCAAGATGGCATTGCATAGCGGCCATCGTCGTGGCCTGGCTGCTCGCGGCTAGGCGCTCAGAGCGGGAGCCGAGGCGATCAAGTACTGATCCCCTGGCTCCGCTGTAGATGATGTCTTTGCCGCGGGGCTCGATTCTTCGGCGGATGGGAGCCAAACGGATGACCTGTTTTTGATCGGGAGTTGGGTATGCCGAACTCCTGGTGACGGATTCGGACTCTATCGTCTTGTGGTTGGGGCCAGAATGCCCCGGTTGCCACGATGGATCGCTTCCTAGGCGGCTGAAGATGGAACCGTCCCGCCTTGTGAGAGCCTTTTCTCGTGAATCGGGGCTTTCTGACGATCGCTCGATAAGTAACCCCTTGAGCTTCCGCTTGCCCGCGCGGCGGATGGCAGAGGGGATTATAGTGGGCGCTTCGCATGCTCTCTGTCGCTCCCTTAGGATGGCCATGGCCTCCTCGATCTGTTCAGCAGTTTGGAACTGGTCGAGTGAGAGGCTGGGGCCGTCCCTCGGGGGCGGGATTGAGAGTATCACGTCGCCGCGGCTACCCTCTGCCGTGGGTTGGGGCTCAGATTGAGCTGAAATAAGACGTCCGGCTGATCGGAGAGTGGCTCTCTTCGAAGTGGTGGCAGACGTCATTATTCTGAAGGTTTTTCTTTGAAGAACAGTGAGTGTTTCTTCAAGTATATGCTCGGGAGAACAATGAGTGTTATTCGAAACGGTCAGAATGAAAATGAGGGTAAATGCCCACTTCCGCGGCCGTAACCATTAGTATCGGCCCCCAGAGGTCCCGTTGAACCATTCCCGGGTGGAAGAACAACAACACACGCACCCAAGTCCACTCCCATGGCCGTACCCATTAGTATCGGCCCCGAGAGGCTACACATGCCATCCCCGGGTGGAAGAACGACTACATAACCATGTAATAACACAATTTACATCATTCACATCAAAACCGGACACACATAACGAAATGTAATACATGTACTTGCCTTGGATAACGCGATGTGAAGAAAACGGTGAAAGGAAAGGTTTCGGTCCGAATAATCTTCACAAATCCGTTCCTAACACAAGAACGATATACAACCAATCTCAATATTGTGAATACGTAGGAATTCTTCCTAGTTCTATCCGATGGGACAATTCGCCGAACACCATGAAGGCATAAGGGTTATACTTGATTAACGAAGGGGAAGAACTCAGAATTAATCCACAAAACTTCTAGGAAAAACTATAATCATGATCACATAACTATAATCCACCATCAATCGAAGCAAAAATGAAAGTAAAAATGAATTATAGTCAAGAACCCTAACATTAGGTAAAATGCCAAAATACCTCAATTCAACGATGAAATGGTGGAAGAAAGATGGTTGATTCGTGTTAGAATATCCAATTCCGAGTTACAAGATGATAGAATGTAATATCTGAGTGAGATCGCTCGAAATCGCCAAGGAGGAGTGAAAAATCGAGAGGAAAAGGAGGAAATGGGGTTAAAACACCCGTCTGTCCTATATATACTGGACAGAACACGGTGCAACAAACGGCATAACTAGCATCGTGTTCATCGCTGTGTTGCAAGTCAGCGAGCGACCCTATGCGACAGGCGCACAGACATGGCGCAGAATGCCACGGGTCTTGCGCCGTTTCGCGAGACAGCGAGCGACCCTTGTGCGACATGGCACACAGACACGACGCAGAATGCCGTGGGTCTTGCGCCGTTTCGCGAGACAGCGAGCGACCCCTGTGCGACACGGCGCACAGACACGGCGCAGAATGCCGCGGTTCTTGCGCCGTTTTGCATAGGTCATGCCAGACAGCCTCTTGTCACAGGACGACGCTACCAAAACAAAAAAAAGACGATAAAACCACAACACGACATGCCGACCCAACGGTGCGAGAAGATTACAAGTAACGAAAAATAATTTCCAATAAACCGGAATGGTCCGAGGTACACAACCAAAATCGAACAAGGGGGGCAAATTCCCCAAACTTATAAGAAATTACAAAACGGCCCAAACGTCCGAAAATCACGATACAATGTCGGATTAACAATCCGAAACTCACAACATGAGCAACTCAACCATACGAACTTATGGGAATAGAGAAATAGTGAAATCGAACGAGTTTTACGAGAATCGAACGTACACGCGATAAAACATAGTTCAAGACGAAAATACGTAAAAACATCACCGAAACTCGTCCAAATGGAAAAACTCAAAGAACAAACTAGATTCAGAATCCCAAAACAGTGACAAGCGAGTCATCCGAAATGAACATACACCAAAAATAGAAATGACCAAAAATAGGAAGTACGGATATTACAGTACATGTCTTGGATCGCCCTAACGTACGGCGACGACACCGTCCTCTCTTCTATTTAAATTTTAATTTTTGTTTTTTACTTTTTACTTTTTCTTTTTATTATTTTTGCCCATCCCTCTCCAATCTTACGTATAATAGAGAAAGAAAACGCTGCGCCATTTAAACTTCCGTAAAGAAACAAAACGCTGCCACCCTCTTGCAAGCTTCGACCGCAACCCGCAACAAGCCATGTGACCCAACGCCCGACCCACCATCGTTCTCCGCCCAACCAGACGCCGAACCCACTTCAAGCAGTGACGACGACAGCGAGTTTGACCAGAGTTAGTCCAAAATATCTGTATATTATTGTAGATTGGGGCAACAAATTTGTATACTGCGGATAGGGCTGTTACTGGGCCGGATAAATCCGAGACCCACCCGATAACCGAACCAAAAAGTTCAAAACCGGGACTCACCCAGAAGTTAACGGGATGGATACGGAAAATGAAATTGAAATCGAAACCGATAAGAAACTGGACCGCTATCCCGAAAAAATACCCGGCAAATTTTCTTTTTAATTATACATACCACCAAACAGCTCCTTAGGCTCATGGTATATATATAAAAGAAGAGATAGGTTTGGAAACCCTAATCTCTTCATTTACTCCCACCGCCTCCTTCCTGTTTTTTTTTTTTGCTCTCACTCTCGTCTCTCACCTGAAAAAAACTCCGTGCCTCTCATTCTCATCTCACCGAAAAAAAATAACTCCCTGCCTCTCATTATCATCTACCTCTCGTCCGAAGTCTTGCTCTTAGATCTTTATTTTGATCGAACGAAGAGGGCGCTGGAAGCCTGGAAGTGTGCTGGCTCTGGAATCATTCTCCAGTTCGGAATCCTTGGCAGCCTTCAGAATCTTTGGCAGCCTACAGTTCGAAATCCAGTTCGGCTCCCTTGTATGGTCTTCAATCTTCATCTTATATCATAATCAATACATAATACTTGCTTGAATGTCATTTATTTTTTATATATTCATCTGATTCTGAAACATGATAAAACCTGTTTTGTTCGATTTGTTGAATTTTATTCGATTAATTTTCAGTCAGTTATTTAAAAAGTCTCGATTAATTTTCAGACTGTTATATTAATTTTCAGACTGTTATTCGATTTTAAAGTTTATGGTTCTCATTGGGTTAAATGTTTTGGGGGAGTTTAGGGTTTGAACTTTTGGGGGGATTTAATTTTTGGGGTTATGCAGTTAACAATTTTTAGGGTTTGGGGCTGGGTTCATGATTATAAGTTAATGAAGTTATAATGAGTTAGTTTTTTCAGTTCTTGAATGATAATAAATTATAAATTATGTATAAATAATCAGATTAAACTGTCAGGATATATAAAACATGTTGTAAATTTGTTTAATAAATCTTGAACTTACTGAGTTATGTCATTTGAAGATTCTTCAGTATCTCCTAGACACAATTCATATGCTGAAATGGATAATTATGATGATGATGATGGTGATGAGACCGTACGGGTAATTGAGATTGGAGAACATCTTGATAGCCAAACTGATGGGTCAATCGCTGCCGAGCTATCAACCGGAGCTCAGGATGACCCGTCAAAGAGTGCATATAGGAAGCGTGAGCGTCCGAAAAAATCAATTGTCCACAAAGATATGAGTGTTATCACTATCCCAAATAGCACAAAAATGTGGAAGTGCAATTGGTGTCCGGCCAAATTTAAGGTTGATATAAAATATGGCAGCACCTCAAATGGTTATAGACATTTGAAAACAAAATGTATTCAAAGAAAATTGCACTTTCAAGATATGCAGACAAATGAAAAAGACCCCATACAATCAAAACTAAGTGGCCATATGTTAGGTGTTGGTGATGATAGTGGTCCAAGTCTTGCTACTTGGAAATATAATCATGCCAAGGTTAGAAAGCTAGCTGCACATATGGTTTTAGGGCATAAATTTCCATTTCTGATAATGAAAGGTGTTATTTTCAATGAGTTTTTGAGAGCGGTATATCCATGGTATAAAAGAATAACAAGACATACTGTAAAGGGAGATTGTGAGTTTTTTTATAAAGCTGAGAGAATTAAGATGAGAACAGCAATGTCTAAAGTCAATAGGATCAGTTTGACTACTGGTTTGTGGTGGTCAAGTGAACAGAAAATAGGTTACATGACTGTAACATGTCATTTTGTTGACTCAAAATGGAAACTTCATAAGAGAGTCTTGGCTTTCACTAATGTACCTCCCCCTCATTCTGGGAAGGTAATTGCTAGGGAATTGATTAGAGTTATGGATGATTGGCGCATAAAGGACAAAGTTGTTTCGATTAGTGTTGATAATGCATTTGCCAATGATAATTGCATTGCAAGATTGAAGGCAGATTTTACTAATAAGAAAAACCTTGTGTTAGGTGGCCAGTTATTCCATGTGCGATGTTGTGCACATATCTTGAACTTGCTTGTTCAAGATGGTCTTGATGTGATCAAAACTGTGGTAGAAAAAATTAGAGGAGGTGTGAAATATTTGTTGAACTCTAAGGCTAGATGCAAACAGTTTGCAAAAATACTAAAACACGGTGGAATTCAACATGGAAAATGTTGTCCACTGCCAGTCTCTATAAAACCGTTTGGCCAAGGTATGCGGAAGATAATGTATCATTTCTCCACTATTTGCCGAATGATAGTGACTGGGAGATGGTTGACGATATTTGTAAATTTTTAGAAGTGTTTGCGGATGTTACGGAGATTATAAGCGGCACTTCTTATCCAACTGCGAATTTATTTTGGCCGAACTTTGGAGGGTCAAGGTATTGTTGGATGAGAATATTGAATTGACCTCCAAGCCTCACTTGCAAATGATGGCAACCGAAATGAAATTGAAATACGACAAGTATTGGTCGCAAAGCAACATGTTGATATCAATTGGAGCTTTTCTTGATCCAAGGTAAATATTTTGTGGGCTTTTTTATGAAATATTTAATTGTGAACTTTCATATATAGTGGGCTGTTTATATTATGATCTTTTTGGTGCGTTTTGTGGGTTATTTATATGCCTATGATGTAAATATTTCTGAGGCGTTTTGTGGGCTTTTTTTGGACTGTTTATATTGTGAACTTTCATACATTGTGGGCTATTTTGTGGACTGTTATATTGTGAATTTTCTAGTGTATTTATATTGTATTGTGAACAAGTGCACTTTGAGGGGTTTTTACATGCCTATGATGTAGTATTTCTAAGGCATTTTGTGGGCTGTTTTATGGACTGTTATTATTGTGAACTTTCATACATTTGTTTGTTTTGTGGGCTGCTTATATTGTGAATAAGTGCGTTTTGAGGGATGTTCATATATTGTTTACATGCCCTTAATTGAGGGCTGCTTTGTGGGATGTTTCATTATGCTTCAATTTGTTTATAACCATTATACTGTTTCATTATTTTTAGGTATAAAATGGTTTTTATCACATGAGCTTATATGTCCATGTATCCTCATGGTGATGATGCTAAAGAAAATAAAGAGTTGGTGTCAAAGAACATATACTCTTTGTTTGATGAGTACGAAAAAACATACAAGAAAGATGATGAAATGCAAAGTTATAGTAAACAAGTTGGGGCTAGTTCAACTTCTGGGTGGGGAAAAAGGAGTTTTGAGATGTACTTAGATAGTGTCGAGGTAGTTGATAAGGCGAAGTTTGATCTTGACTATTATCTTGAAGAGAAACCCCTTAAATTTCAAGTTGGTGTGAATAAGTTTGATGTCTTACAATGGTGGATGGATAATGAACCATAATATCCAATTCTTAGTAAGATGGCGAAGGACATTCTCTCCATTCTCATCACAAGTGTTGCTTCAGAAGTGACGTTTAGTGCTGGTAAAAGAATTATTGATCCAAAAAGATCTTCTATGAAAGTTGACACGGTTGAGATGCTTCTTTGTGGAGGTGATTGGGTGAAAGAGCTGTGTGGAATCAAGAAAGGACACGAGCGAAGTATTGTATGTATTTCTTCATTTCTTTTTCCTTTAGTGTTGCAAATATTTTCTTCCGTCTAATGTTTTAACATTTGGAATGTAGCTTCAACAAGAAGAAGATGTGCATTTAGAATACGACTTCACCAATGTAAGTCTTATTGTTTTTATTTATATGTTTTTTTTAATTTGAATTGTGAATGTGTCATACTAATTTTTTTCATATGTTATTGTTGATTCATTGTAGGACTGTCTGGGAGCAACTACTTCAACCACTTGAGGCAAGATATGTTGTTGACTTGGAGTATTAATTTAGGTCTTGTTTTATAAAATATGGCAGAAGGCACAACAAAGTGCAACGACATTCTATTGGCCGTTCTTCTGCCAGTGGTTGAATTTTTTTCCAGTGGTTGTATTTTTTATTGTGTAGTCTATTGTGTAGTCTTTTCCAGTCATTCTATTGTGTAGTCTTTTCCAGTGGTTGATTTTTTTTTTGGTCAGTTCCAGTGGTTGAATTTGGTGTTGATTTGCTAGTTTTTTCGATCTTTTGCGAATTTATTACGTCATATGTCTTTTCCAGTAATTGAATTTTGTGTTGATTTCTTACGTTTGTTTCTCACCTAATTATTAGCAGTTCCGAGTGTAACACCCCCAATCCGCTCAGGGATATTACACGCCTAGAACCTTTCCTCAAGGATCTACCAGGCTGGTAACGACATATAACAACTCAACTATGCCTTTAAGGCTAAAATGACTCAGTAGACCGATTTGGTCTTTCAACAAATACATACAACTCAAATACAACTCATGCCCACGCAGGGGTCAAAATACAACCACACCCGTACAACGGGAAAATATAGCAGCGGAAAAATAGAGTACAACTGAACCAATAAACAAAGTACGGTTCCCCACGTGATTAGTATCGATCATCTTTCATCATCCTTCGTGCCGACCCTGTGTTATGCTCCAAAACTTGAATGCAAAAACAGACATCCACCCCCCGAATACTCGGGGGTTAGCAAAACTCCACTGTTTTGCTAGTGCAAGAACAAAGTGCAAATACGAGCCATACCATTCACATTCCACGAATAACAATAACCAAGGATCCTCAAAGATCCAAACGAAACGAAAAGTACTTCCCGAGGCAAGAGTTTGAGAAAACATTTCAAAATCGAAATATCATAAATCAATGGAAGTAATTTATAAAACGGTTTAGAATGCCATCGAGAGTTTTAATAGAAAACAATTTAGGATTATCAAATCCTACTTTTCAAAATCCAAAAGACAAAAGAGGTCACCACCCCAAAAATTTACTTTTCGTAAAATAACCTTTACCAAACCGTTGGGATTTTAGCCCCAAATCCGTCAAATGACCTTTACAAAAACGTTGGGATTTTAGCCCCAATCTCATCAACTCACAGTAACACAAGAACGACCACAAGGTTCGTCTCCCAACATCAAAATCCACAAATAAAGGATTTAACAAAAACAACAAAATACTGTAGTGCCATCCTAGCCAAGTAAGCCAAACGAGCACTTACCTCTTACACACTTAGTCGATGCATGCAATCATGAAAACCATTCAAAAGCACTCATTTCCGGAAATGCCATAATCAAGTCACATTTATAAAAATGCACCACAATTAACCGCGGACCCACAGCTTCGTGGACCCCTGTCGAGACCCCGTCGGATCTAACCCACAGTGGTTAAAAGCAAGCTCGCGGTTCCACAGCTTCGTGGAACCCTACCGAGACCCCGTCGGATCTAACCCATAGTGAGCATACACACACACGTTACTCATGCAATACTAATATGCTAAGAATGTAAGTTCATCAAGAATACTTACTAGAGATGGCCATTTATCCGACAACATTATCAAATTCTTCAAAACACAATAACAAGATTAAACACGGAATACACGATTCCATAACTTTAAACAATAGGAATATCATCAAAGTCTTCAACGTTCAAAATAATCAATTCCCAAAACACAACGTTCACAAAACACACACGCGTTTTTGAAAGAGAGCCTTTAACGAGGCCAAACCGAAATCTTTTGAAAATTCATTTTAAAATAACCAAACAAACACACCAAGACGACCACCGATCATCATATCCATAAAACGAGAAAAGTATGGGCAAGGTACTTGCCTCGAATAAGAACAACACGAAGAATCGACCGAAGTAGGTTGACACGAACCGACTACGAACCCGCCGACTCCACCGATCTCCAACTCGCGTTCATAAACTACGAAGGACAATAACAACAATGAAATGAATTCCCTAACAAGACTTAAAACCGTTGAATTCAAAGAACGAAAGACGAAAGTTCAAGGATTTCCCCCAAAACGGCCAAGAACACGATTCGTCCCGTCAAATCACGGAAACAGAATTCCAAATTGAAATATGGATATACAATCCATAGAATATGTTTAACAACATCATTTAACCATAATCGATCCATCGAAAACGGATGAAAAACGAGATCGAGGACAAATCCCCCAAAAAGTCAATTCGAAGGAAATCAAGAAATATACTTCGATTCGACGAAGAACAATGGATTAAATGATGTTAAACACAAGAATACTACCAAGATTAATCATACCCATCATGAATTAATCAACAACACGGAACGAATCGGACAAAAATGCAAAAACCCCCAAATTCACGAAATTAGGGTTTTAAGGTAAGATTACCTTGATTCGCTGGATCAAAGGATGATAACGGATGATTGGTTGATGTTATGAACTCAAGAACTTCGTGGATTTTTTGTTAAACAACATGGCTTCGTCACCTATGAATCGCCAGTCGCGGACGGAGAAGGAAGGAAGTGAAAAATGAATGAAAACGCGACTGCTCGGTCACATTTATACTGGGCCGGAACTAGCGTGCGCTAGCCTTCCCGGACTAGCGTGCGCTTCTCGGCAGTATCGGCCGAGTACCCTCGGCAGAGCACGACCGGCACCACCGACCAAACCTGCGACCAAACACCGGCCGGACTCCGCTAGCGTGCGCTACGGCGGAAGCTTCTTGGCATGGCACATCCGGTAGCCTCTGGACTAAGCGGCTCGCCACAGTAACGTCGCTAGTCGGCCACGGCGTGCGCTACCCTGCCGGTTAGCGTGCGCTACGGCCAAACGATGGCGTGCGCTACTGCCGATCTGGCGAGTCGAGCCTCGTAACCCCACCGCTGGGCAGATGGCGTCGTTAGGCGGCCTGATAGCGTCGCTACACTGCCGGTTAGCGCGCGACCGGCCGTGGCGTGCGCTACGCCGATTCTGCCGCACTGTCCGGCGGTGCCCAATCGTCCGGCGATCCATAGCCGTCCGCGATGCAGCCATCGAGGCTCGGCGACCGATTTCGAAAGCGTCACGGAACGAACACGACGAAAAGTTCGCGGACGACATCAACGACCCGAAATGAAAACATAATGCAATAATTAATCATACGCGGCCAAGAAACGGGTCGAGACAACAATTACAGATACGGATACCCGTAACTTTTAAGAAATTACAAAATGGCCCAAAACACCCGAAAATCACGATACGTGATCGAATAACCAAACCGAAGTTCACAACACGTCTAACAAAGTTAAACAGACTTACGGAAAACTCGAAACAGCAGTTTCGAGCGAGATTCGCAAGTATCGAACTCAAGCGCGGAAAAGTCGCTAAAAAGCACGGAACTCAACAAAACGACACCGAAACGAACTCGGATGTCAAAAAGTGCAGAATTAATCATTCTCAGAATGACGAAATGGTCATGAGCGAGTCGTCAAAACGGACTCCGGCCGAAAAAAGAAATTTACCGAAAATCAAAAATTGCGGATATTACATTCTACCCTCCTTAAAAGAAGTTTCGTCCCGAAACTTAAAACAAGTAGGGATAAGAAATATTCTGCCAGGAAAAACTCAACGAGATACACAAGAATGCATAACTAATGCCCAACGGAGAAATGTTACAAACAACGCAAAGGAATATACGGCGTGAAAAGACGCTCCACGGCGACCAACACAACGTCGCCGTTAGGGATATAATAAAACCAACAAATGACAAGCGTCATCAAATGGATAATACAATCAAGTCAATTATCCGAACAATCGCAAAACACAACGAACGAAAATCAATAAGATTGACCGACCCAACGGTACATCAATCAAAACGCGAGCCAATCGCTGAACAAAATACGGAATTCCACCGCCCTTGAAGATCGAAAACGAGACTAATTTCCCGAACTTAAGGGAATTACGAAGGAGCCTGAACGCTCAACAATCACGAAACGAGAACAAAAACCGAACAAACAAACGATCAAGACAACAAAAATCGAACAATCATGTCCGAAACACGAAGGATAATAAAGTTCAAACAACAATTCCCAGGATGATCTGGTGAGAACAACAAGACATGCATTCCCATAAGATCCACAGGAAAGGGAGTAGCGATTGAAAAGTCACAACGACAAACGAGTTATTCCGAAACAATACCACACTCGTTCGATCAACAAAAGCAAGGGGCAGGACAAGCTCAGAAAATGTCAACGAACATAAACGAGTCGACAGAGTCGAAAATACAGGAGTTCCAAATCCGATCCACTTCGAATAAAAGAACTAATAGAACCAAATGATGTCACTTCCGAACAAGGTTCACAAGAATCAAACCAAACTCGAAAAAGTCACAGCGATAACCAGATTGACCCACAACAAGATCACAGTTCGTTCAGACGATGAAATCGAAATACAGAACAAGTTCAGAAAGTATCAACGAACATGAGCGAATCGATAGACTGGAGAAAGAGAAAATACCGAAGTCAAAATAGTACGGGCATTACCTCCGACCTCGTCCACGGAATTCACAAAAACAGGAGCAAAGTAACAAGACATTAAACAACCGACACATAACAGAGCGATCACCGATGCACACGGTCATACCAAACCAAGCTCTAACAGCTCGCACATGCGCGATAACGCAGAAATCACCACGAGATGGCAACATTCAACACCAACATTCCACCTCTCACAGAGGGCTAACACAACAAATGTGTGGAAAACAACTCAACGCTCACGCCGCCAACTCGATCATACTCGGGAGCAAACATCAAAATGAAAATGTGAACATCATACATACATACCCAGCCCTCAAACGGGAATGGATAGGTTTTAAAAACGAAAACCTCATTTTGAAAATAATTTAGAAGAACACCGGTTGATCTTGAGTATCACCTTTCAAAAAGTACAAACGTGAAACATCGTTATCGAGACATTGGAGAACCATTTCGCATTTAATAAAAATAAGGACACTTTCTCTTAGTGAAAACTTTCAGAATATTCGACCCTCGGGTCTAAATAAAAGTGTTTCTAAAACATTGAAAATATCTCAAAGCATTTTGGTCCTCGAAGTAGAAAATTTTTAAAATATATTGTGGCACCTAGGATGTACCACAAGAAAATAAATCATTTGAAAAGTATGTCTCAAAATTTATTTTTCTAAGATACTCAAGGTTTTCAAAAATCCAATAGGCCAGAATGCCCAAAACTCGCACATATCGACGTTCACTAAAAAAACTCCTAGTACACGCATCAAAACATTCAAAATCAAGACAATACATGTCTTTAAACGGAAATAAACGATAAAATACCACATTGAACAAAACCATCGACCCCATTCGAGGCCTCTAAAGACCCTCCCATGGCTAGTGAACAAGTCGAACGTGTATAAGCACAAAGCTTCCACAAGAGAACTTGTAAAACGTGCAAATCGATTCGAAAATCATCAGCAACGGACAAAAACAACAATAAAAAGACATCACAAGCGACGACACTCCTCGTATAAATCAAATACGAGAGTCGATTAAATACATATCGTGAAATCAAAATCCACATAAGGATTCCATCACTTAACAAATAATCATAAAAATAGCTCGTGTCACACGAGGAACAACACAAAGAAGGGAGACTTACTTCCACAGGTCGCACGAAGATGATGATCGCCCCACGATACTAATCAAGACCAACAAACTCAAACGACGCGTCGCGACACGACTCAGTCAGATAAAATCCGACGAAACAAAACTCGACAGACACCACTGACCCGACAGCCTAGGTTTCCACAACCTAAGCTCCGATACCATTTATGTAACACCCCCAATCCGCTCAGGGATATTACACGCCGTAGAACCTTTCCTCAAGGATCTACCAGGCTGGTAACGACATATAACAACTCAACCATGCCTTTAAGGCTAAAATAACTCAGTAGACCGATTTGGTCTTTCAACAAATACATATAACTCAAATACAACTCATGCCCACGCAGGGGTCAAAATACAACCACACCCGTACAACGGGAAAATATAGCAGCGGAAAAATAGAGTACAACTGAACCAATAAACAAAGTACGGTTCCCCATGTGATTAGTATCGATCATCTTTCATCATCCTTCGTGCCGACCCTGTGTTATGCTCCAAAACCTGAATGCAAAAACAGACATCCACCCCCCGAATACTCTGGGTTTAGCAAAACTCCACTGTTTTGCTAGTGCAAGAACAAACTGCAAATACGAGCCATACCATTCACATTCCACGAATAACAATAACCAAGGATCCTCAAAGATCCAAACGAAACGAAAAGTACTTCCCGAGGCAAGAGTTTGAGAAAACATTTCAAAATCGAAATATCATAAATCAATGGAAGTAATTTATAAAACGGTTTAGAATGCCATCGAGAGTTTTAATAGAAAACAATTTAGGATTATCAAATCCTACTTTTCAAAATCCAAAAGACAAAAGGGGTCACCGCCCCAAAAGTTTACTTTCCGTAAAATAACCTTTACCAAACCGTTGGGATTTTAGCCCCAAATCCGTCAAATGACCTTTACAAAAATGTTGGGATTTTAGCCCCAATCTCATCAACTCACAGTACACAAGAACGACCACAAGGTTCGTCTCCCAACATCAAAATCCACAAATAAAGGATTTAATACAAACAACAAAATACTCTAGTGCCATCCTAGCCAAGTAAGCCAAACGAACACTTACCTCTTACACACTTAGTCGATGCATGCAATCATGAAAACCGTTCAAAAGCACTCATTTCCGGAAATGCCATAAGCAAGTCACATTTGTAAAAATGCACCACAATTAACTGCGGACCCACAGCTTCGTGGACCCCTGCCGAGACCCCGTCGGATCTAACCCACAGTGGTTAAAAGCAAGCTCGCGGTTCTACAGCTTCGTGGAACCCTACCGAGACCCCATCGGATCTAACCCATAGTGAGCATACACACACACACGTTACTCATGCAATACTAATATGCTAAGAATGTAAGTTCATCAAGAATACTTACTAGAGATGGCCATTTATCCGACAACATTATCAAATTCTTCAAAACACAATAACAAGATTAAACACGGAATACACGATTCCATAACTTTAAACAATTGGAATATCATCAAAGCCTTCAACGTTCAAAATAATCAATTCCCAAAACACAACGTTCACAAAACACACACGCGTTTTTGAAAGAGAGCCTTTAACGAGGCCAAACCGAAATCTTTTGGAAATTCATTTTAAAATAACCAAACAAACACACCAAGACGACCACCGATCATCATATCCATAAAACGAGAAAAGTATGGGCAAGGTACTTGCCTCGAATAAGAACAACGTGAAGAATCGACCGAAGTAGGTTGACACGAACCGACTACGAACCCGCCGACTCCACCGATCGCCAACTCACGTTCATAAACTACGAAGGATAATAACAACAATGAAATGAATTCTCTAACACGAATTAAAGCCGTTGAATTCAAAGAACGAAAGACGAAAGTTCAAGGATTTCCCCCAAAACGGCTAAGAACACGATTCGTCCCGTCAAATCACGGAAACGGAATTCCAAGTTGAAATATGGATATACAATCCATAGAATATGTTTAACAACATCATTTAACCATAATCGATCCATCGAAAACGGATGAAAAACGAGATCGAGGACAAATCCCCCAAAAAGTCAATTTGAAGGAAATCAAGAAATATACTTCGATTTGACGAAGAACAATGGATTAAATGATGTTAAACACAAGAATACTACCAAGATTAATCATACCCATCATGAATTAATCAACAACACGGAACGAATCGGACAAAAATGCAAAAACCCCCAAATTCACGAAATTAGGGTTCTAAGGTAAGATTACCTTGATTCGCTGGATCAAAGGATGATAACAGATGATTGGTTGATGTTATGAACTCAAGAATTTCGTGGATTTGTTGTTAAACAACATGGCTTCACACTATGAATCGCTTGATCGCGGACGGAGAAGGAAGGAAGTGACAAATGAATGAAAAGCATTGCTCGGTCACATTTATCTGCAGTGGAACTAGCGTCGCTAGCCTTCCGGACTAAGCGTGCGCTATCGGCCGTATCGGCCAGTACCTCGATCGGGGCCCGCACGACGCGGCACCACAGGCCAAACCTGCCGTCCCGACTCCTGGTAGCGTGCGCTACTGCCGGAAGCTGCGCGCGCTAGCCGGCTGTCGATAGCCTCTGGACTAAGCGGCTCGCCACAGTAGCGTCGCTAGTCGGCCGACGGCGTCGCTACCCTGGCTGGTTAGCGTGCGCTATGGCCGGCGATGGCGTGCGCTACTGCCCGATCTGGCGAGTCGAGCCTCGGAACCCCCTTTGCCCGGACCGATAAGCGTCGTTAGGCGGCCGATAAGCGTCGCTACACTGCCGATTAGCGCGTGCCGGCCGTGGCGTGCGCTACGCCGGTTCTGCCGCTTTGTCCGGCCGGTGCCTGTCGTCCGGCCGGTGCCATAATCGTCCGGCGATCCATAGCCGTCCGGCGATGCGACCACGAGGGCTCGGCGACCGATTTAAAGCGTCACAGGCGAACACGACGAAAAGTTCGCGGACGACATCAACGACCCGAAATGAAAACATAATGCAATAATTAATCATACGCGGCCAAGAAACGGGTCGAGACAACAATTACAGATACGGATACCCATAACTTTTAAGAAATTACAAAATGGCCCAAAACGTCCGAAAATCACGATACGTGATCGAATAACCAAACCGAAGTTCACAACACGTCTAACAAAGTTAAACGGACTTACGGGAAACTTCGAAGCGTGATTTGAACGAGATTCGCAAGAATCGAACTCAAGCGCGGAAAAGTCGCTAAAAAGCACGGAACTCAACAAAACGACATCGAAACGAACTCGGATGTCAAAAAGTGCAGAATTAATCATTCTCAGAATGACGAAACGGTCATGAGCGAGTCGTCAAAACGGACTCCGGCCGAAAAAAGAAATTTACCGAAAATCAAAAATTGCGGATATTACACCGAGTTCTTGCTTAAATTTCTAGAGTTTACTTGTAGGTGAGAAATCATTTGAGTTTTTTAATAAATTTAAAGAATGAATGGGAAAAAAATTAGGTCTTGTTTTATTTTTATTGCAAATTGCAGAATTTTCAAGTTTCATTCTGTCCAGATTTTGGGTTTCGGGTTCGGGTATCCGGTCCGGTTTGAAACTTATTTTTCTTATCGGACTGGACCGGATACCCGCCCAATAACTACTGGTTCGGTCTCGGGATTGAAATTTGGACCGATAGACTTATCGGTTCGGTTTGGGTTTATCCGATAAGCTTATCGGGTCGGGATCGGGTAAGTCAAAATCCGGACCGGACCGACCCGATAACAGCCCTAACTGCGGACAGTAATCTGAGGACTGTGATTGTATCATATGAGTATGTTTGAATAACCACTTAATCTAGATTATAATCTTAATCTAGATTAAAGTTGGTCAAATAATCTAATTTGACCTTCAAAATCTTGTTTGGATGGTGCTGATTTAATCTAGATTATAATCTTAATCTAGATTAAATTCAAATGCTTTCGAATATAGCTTTCAACCCAAATATACCAGATTTTGTTTTTTCATTCCGATTTTACCCTTAATGTATATTATATATATATATATATATATATATAATATACAAATTTTATTTTTTCATTCCGATTTTACCCTTAATAAATATTTGTATAAAATTTGTATAATAATATAAGTGATAACATAAAAAACCCTAAAAAAGAAGTTGAAAATAAAATAAATAATAATAATATTGCATAATGTCAAAGAATAATAAGCAGCATAAGAGTTAATATATAAATATTAAGGTTGTTTTTAATATTATAATATAACAATAAATATAAAAGATGTACCTTTATGTCATTTTATAAATTTCAGCTAGTATGATAGCAAGTTTTGCCAAACACTTTTAAATACAATAATCTAAATTATCATACTACAGCTAGATTATCAATTTTCAGCTAGATTATCTAATATAATCAAGATTATTGGTTTTTAGCTAGATTATCAACAATCAGCTAGATTATCAGTTAATGCATCCAAATATACCCATATCATATTACTAAAAAATTTCAGCATGAACAAGATTCGGAATATTGGTATAGAGAAAATATACCTGTTCGGAATTTAAATATTTCCTCCGTTCTCTTATTACTACAACATGTTGACTTCTACACTGTTCACACTCTCTCTATTTTGACCGTCGTTTGTGATTTATATGTATGGAAAAAATTAGTCATATAAGATCTTGTTAGATTCGTCTCGGAATATACTACTCCCTAAATATCAAACATTTATAATTTTTATAAGTAAATAATTAAATATAGTACTATTCAAAGTTGTGCGTTGGCAAGCGTGAAAGTTCAAATGTTGCAATTATAAGAGAACAGAGGTAGTATTACTTAGAGCCTGTTCTCTTCGAAAAAATTCAACTGAACTGAACTGAACCAAACTAAACTGAATTGAACTGAAAAGAATTAAACTGAACTGAAAAAAATGAACTGAACTGAACTGAAAGTAACTAATAATTTAAAAATGAGTAATAATAATAATAATATAAATTATATTATTATTAATAGAAATAATAAAACCAAACCAAACCAAACATACCCAGTATATCCCGCTCAGGAAGCGAGTGCAGGGAGGAGTAAGATGTCTGTGACTATGCCCCTACGTATTACGGTAGGGAGGCTGTTTCCGTGAAGACCCCCAGCTTAGTGCACAACAGAATCTTGTGTGATAAATACAAAGGAAAACATATGATTCGAAAAAGCTCGAGACCATACCTGAGCCCATGGATTAATCCACATGGGACTTCCCTAAGCGGAATTTGGCTACTTCACTCCCGATGAACGCTGCTCTAACAAAAGAGAGGTTGACTCTGCGCACAGCTCCCTGTCAAAAATACACCACACGCAAAGACAATAGGGTAAAATATACAATAAAAGTAAAAAAAAATACAATACTCTAGGTCAAAGCTAACCGAGACAACCCAATCCCGAGGCTCTCAACTACAGCACCGCTCCCTACAGAAGAATCCACAACTCTGATCTGGCGCCTCCAAGCGCACCTATCAACTGTCATGGTCTCGGAAAGGTTTAAGGCCTTCGAATCTAATCTCAGCTGCTCCTCCCACGTCCTCCTCGGTCTGCCTCTCCTCCTCTCCCCGACAACCAATAAACTCTCGACCTTCCTCACCGGAGCAGACGCCTGCCTCCTGCGGACGTGGCCAAACCATCTCAATCTCCCTTCCCTAACTTTCGCTGAAATGGGCGCCACTTCCAGCGCGTTCCTGAAAACTCCGTTCGCGATTCTATCTAACATTGTGCGACCACACGACCAACGCAACATTCTCATTTCAGCCACTTCCAACTTGCTCTCAAGCGACTTCTTCATCGCCCAACATTCGGAGCCATACAACATTGCAGGTCGGATTGCCGCTCTATAGAATTTACCCTTCAACTTTAGAGGGACTTTCTTGTCGCACAGGACCCCTGTCGCTGCTCACCACCTTAGCCACCCCGCCTTGATGCGACGCGTGATATCATCTTCACACTCACCTTCCTTCTGAATGATCGAACCCAAATACTTGAACTTTTCCGTACGGGGTACGATCTGATCCGCAATCCTTACCTCTACATCTTCCTCGTTGGTCTCACCACTAAAGTTACACCATAGATACTCGATCTTAGACCGGCTCACACGCAAGCCCTGTGATTCTAACTTAGCCCTCCAAAGCTCCAACTTCGAGTTCACCTCCCTCCTTGACTCCGCCACTAACACAATGTCGTCAGCAAAAAGCATGCACCACGGGATGCCATCTTGAATCCCTCGCGAAATGACGTCAAGGATTAGAGCGAAGAGAAGAGGGCTTAGCGCCGACCCCTGGTGTAGCCATATCTCAACCGGAAAATACTGAGTGTCACCAACTGGGGTCCTAACGCACGTCCTAGTTAGGGAGTACATGTCTTGGATCGCCCTAACGAACGGCAACGATACCCTCCTCTCTACTAGGCTCCTCCAAATAACATCGTGCGAATGCTATCATAAGCCTTCTCTAGATCTATGAACACCATATGGAGTTCCTTACGCCGCTCTCTAAACTTCTCCATAAGGCGTCTGACGAGATGAATGGCCTCAGTCGTGGACCTCCCCGGCATGAAGCCAAATTGGTTCTCTCAGATCTCAACTTCTCTTCTAACCCTGCATTCCACCACTCTTTCCCAAAGTTTCATAGTACGACTGAGGAGTTTCATAGAAATAATAAATAATTATAAATAATAAGCTAGTATAATAATACTTATTAACAATAGAAATATTTTAAAAAATATATTATTAAGTTTGATAAATAATACGAGGAGATGAATACTTGTTGATAAATATGTTATTAATTTTCTTTCACTTTCTAGTTTACATCTTCTTCTTTATTAATTATTTTTCCACTTCTGTATTTATGTAGCTAGGGGTGGACATTCGAGTCGGGTAGTTTGGGTACCCAATCGGATACCTGAAAAAGTTTGGGTACGGAATCGGATATCCCAAAAAGTTTGGGTACGCATCACAATTTTATTCGTTTACATGATCTAGAGATTGCTTTCACATATCAAGTTGAAGTAGTGGAATCAAGAGCTAATCATAACATGTACGATGATGCGAGAAAAAAGTCATGGATAGTGTACGACTTACAATAACCGATGAAATATGGAAGTCAGTCAAGGATAATGTAGAGTTGATAGAGCAAATTTATGAAGAAGAAGAGGAACAACAATTAAGCGATTATGAAGATGATGATAATAGTTAATGTTCAATAGTATTATTATTTTGCTCGATACTTCAATCATTAAAATGTTCTTGTCCAATACTTCAATTATTTAAATGTTTGATTTATAGTGGTTATTGTTCTTGTTCTTGTTGTTTTTTTTAATTACTAACTTTTTCAATATAATAATAATAATTAGCAATAAAAGGAATAATAACAATAATAATAATAATTAGGGGTGGGCATTCGGGTTGGGTAGTTTGGGTACCCTATTGGAAAAAATTCGGGTACGGGATCATGTAAAAAAATCAGGACGGGTACCCGTATCCGATTAAAGCTTCGGGTTTGGAATTCGGGTATTCCAATTTGAATTTCGGGTACTCGATCAGGTACGCGAATATTTTTATGCGAAGTTCTAATAATTATTAGGGCATTAAATTCTTTAAATTTCAAAAAAAAAATTCGGTACGGGTTCAGGTAGTTTAAAATGTCACCCGATCCCGAACATCCCGAAACACCCGATCCTGACCCGAACGCCCACCCCTATAATATCAACGAAGATAATAATAATAATAATAATAATAATAATAATAATAATAATAATAATAAGTTTTTGTATTCAGAAAGGAGTGGGAGCACAACTTGTGTCTAGACTCCCATCCAACGTTATGTAAGCTTAATTATTATAATAATAATAATAATAATAATAATAATAATAATAAAATAATAATAATAATAATAATATCAACTAAAATGATTAAATAATAATTAATAATAATCCTAAAACAAAACAAAATTGAATTGAACTGAAAAAACTGAACTGAACTGAAAAAATTGAACTGAATTGAAATGAAAATAAGCCCGAGAAAACATGCCCTTAGACCCAAAATATTTAATGTTTCAGGATTTTTTTTCTCATATACTCGAAAATCCACATATTATACGGATCCTTCTTTTCACATACTTTGGGAACCCACATCCTATTTTAATGTTTCACGGTTGTAAATGTTAATTAGGGGCTGTTTACTTTTTTATATTAATATCTGAATGAATTAAACTGTCTTGGTGGATTAATCTGTCTGATTTGAAAAAATATCCTGTTGTTTCTTTCTTTTCTGAATGAACTATCTGAATGACAGAAATGACCATTTTACCCCTCAATATGAATTAAGTCCTTTTTGATAAAGGACGGATTGAGCATTTTAGTTTATATAATCAATTTAAATTACATGACATAATATATATTTTAATTTATATTAAAATATATATTCATAAATCATATTATAATTTTCAGGTATATTTAAATAATCAGACAATATTTTTATAAATATATTAAGTTATATTTTATTATATATAGTTATATTAATTTTTTTAATAGTCAATATAAAAAAAATCAATTTATATAATATAAACTAATATATATTTTAATTTATATTATAATATATATATATATATATATTCATAAATCATATTATATTTTCAGGTATATTTAAATAATCAGACAATATTTTTATAAAGATATTAAGTTATATTTTAATATATGTATAGTTATATTAATTTTTTTATCAATAAATAGCTTATATTTATGAATTTTAAATGTATAATATTAATATATATTTTAAATTTATACTATATATACTCAATTATAATTAAGATTATATGATAATTTATACTATATATACTCAATTCTTTTATTATTAAAGAGGGTAATTTTGGTATATTGGGGAAGTATTTATGTCTTAATGGTAAGGACACCCCAAAAGTTGCTTAATGAAAAAGACATTATTAAGATCATTAAGTAGAAAGTAAACAGCAAAATATAGCTGATCGGTTAAGCTGATTAAGTAAAAAGTAAACAAGGCCTTAGACCCAGTTTTTTTTTTTTTTTTTTTTTTTTTTACAAATGTTTCAGGATTGTAAAAATATCATACCCGTGCGCAATGATCTCGTCGAGCATGTTTGAAGTCGTTTGGGAAAATATTGATAACTGCATCATACAGGGGTGTCTAAAAGATTCCCGGTTCTCGGTTAGAACCGGAACCGAACCGGTTCCGATTAACCGAAACCGATTTTTCGGTTAACGATTCGGTTCTCGATCATTAGTTTTCTAAAATTTCGGTTTTCGATTAGAACCGGAACCGAACGATTTTAGAACCGCAAATCGATTTAATTATAATATATATTATTAAATATTATTTTTTATTATAATTATATATATATATATATATATTGTAAACCCTAACCTACGCACAGTCACAGCGCCTCACACTGCCACACACACAAGTCACCACAACAAGTTAGCAACAGCCAACAACGGCCAATCAGTCTCCTCTTCACTCGCTCCTGCCGCCGCGCCGAGCACCCTCTACCTCCGAAAAGCGTGCACCCATCCGTCGCGGCGTCGCCTGCCTTCCCCAGCGGAGCGGCAGTAGTGGCGCACTGCCGCTGCCTGTCACAGACAAGGGCACTGACCCGCACGCAGGCAGGCGCAGCCTCCTGCCCAGCCATCCGCCCACCGATCCTCCCGTTTCTTAAAACAGTTCTTAATGGTTAACCGAACCGAAACCGAAAATAATCGGTCCGGTTCTGGTTAATCGAAATTTAATACAGTCCGATTCTCGGTTCTTGTTCTGGAGCATTTTTGGTTCCGGTTAACCGAAAATTTCGGTCCGATTAACCGGAACCGAACTGTTCGACAACCCTAATCACACCTCGTGTGTTTAATTTCATATGTTATATATCAAATTAAATTGTTTCATTTTTATTCTTACGTTGTAGTCTTATATGTGTTTATTGTTGTATTTTATATTAAATTATTGGATAATTCGTGTCATAATAGCACTACAATGATGTCATAATTTTGAATTAAAGTATTAAATCATTTTGTTATATATATATATATATATATATTGACCACCAGAGACATAAAAAAATTGTTGGTCGGCTGAAGATCCGCCGATAGTTGTGGAAAAAAACTATCATTCGTCGGGGGTTCACCGACAGCCGGCAGGTTGACCACCAAATAATAGGTCGGCAGGAGGCCGAAAAAAAAGATATATTGTTGGAGGTACGTCGACGGCCGACATATAGCCCGCCGGAAAACCTGCCTGCAAGCGGTCGCAAAATAATATTGTTTGGTGGTTTGACGGGCGATCGCCCGAGGTCTACTGGCAGCCTACAGGAGAACAGGAAGGCAGACGACCACCCAAAAAAAAAACTGCCTGTCGTCGGAGGTCCATTCGGAAAAAAGATCGAGAAAAAAATCTGACCCGGTCGTCGGAGGTCTGTCGGCAATCTTCTGCAACAAAAAGGAAAATTTCAGTAATCATTAGAGGTCTGTCAGCGGATGCCAGAGGTTGAGGCGGAGAATAGATCAATAGGCAGTCGGAAAAAAAAAAACAAGAGAAAAAAACCTATTGGCGTTGGAGAAAGGACAACAGGCGGTCGCAAACAAAATAAATAAAGAAAATTGCCCGACCTTTGGAGGCCAGCCGGGAAACAGGCCGACAGGCGGCTGCATAAAAATTATTAAAAAAACTACACGCAGTCGGAGGTCTGCTGGCATGTACAGTGATCGTGGACACGTTAGATGTAGTGGAGAGTTAGGGTGTTTTTGTCTTTGTAACCAAAATAGTATCAATAACTTCTACTCTTCTAAATAATGAATGGTATATAATTTTTTAATTTTAAGGTTTGGTAAATTAATTATCATTTGAATCATTCTTTAACTCAAATTTTAAATCATTCTTTAACTCAAATTTTATTCTATTTATTCTAAAAAATTCCGACCCACACTATTCTATCCAGAAGCGAAACAAGTACTCCAAGTGCATTCACTTTTTAAAATGTCGCGGGTTTTAAAAAATTGGTGAGTGTACTGAGGGGATTGTGGTGATAAAGTGATTATCGTTGTGGTGTATACTTATTAAAAAAAATATTGAAATGCACTTTAAGAACAGAGGGAGAACTTGAGATCATCGTCCTCTCATGACATTTTCTATGCAAGTGGCGAAACTTATTATAATGACAATTTTATAATTTCATTTCATTTCTCCTTTATAAACAGGAAGAATATTCGGTGTAAAATTTTACTATTTTATTTTTTACATGATCATATAACATTAATTATTTCCGAATAGTAATAGTTATAGGATCATTGTCCTCAACCGAACATAACTGGAATTAAACTGTAGTTGATCATGATGACGACGTTTTTGCTTGCTGCCAAAGAACATAAGTACAACAACAACAACAACATCTAAGCTTTAGTCCCAAAATGATTTGGGGTCAGCTAACATGAACCAAACTTTGAAACCGTCAATAATCGTTACATAAATAACATAAAAGGAAAAAAGAGGGAAAAAGTAGAGAAAAAAGCAAATAAAAAAAGAGAATAAATGTAAAAAAAAAAGAAAAAAAAAATCCCGAAAAATAAATTAAAAGATAACATGAAATAAAAGAAAATAGGAATTAAAAAAAAAAAAAGAATCAGACTTCATCCACCATCCGTATTCTTTCCCGCCACATTTGCCTCTCCATCGCCATACTTTCTCCAATTCCAAGAAACCGCATATCATTTTCAATAAATATAAACAGTTTAATAAAGTGTTGACAGCTACTTCGGTAGGTAATCTTCAACAACTACTATTAGTTGACAGCTACCCGTTCAGCACAGCAACTACCAGCTACTCAAAATTAATTACTAGCTACCTGTCACGATCCGGAATGTCGTGAACGTATTGACCAACGGAATAAACGTACCTTCTGGTTAGCTTGCCACAAGAGAGGCAAAAGAGGCAAAGAAGACGATATTAGCATTAAGGCGTTGTCTGTCATGATATTCCGATCTGGCAGAATTAGGCATGCCGACCGATTAAGTCTGAGGAGCTTGTTGTCGCTGATCGAGGGCTTGACTACGAAGGAGATCATTGCGGGTAGGGCACAGTTGGTTGGGAGTTATTGTTGTCTCCCTAATGAGGCCATGACATGACGAAATCAATTGGCACGCATATATGCATGTGGAATAGCCTGATCTTGAGGTGTCAGCAGGCTTGAGAAATCTCATCCCGTGACATACTCTGCAATGTCAAATGTACAAGAATCATTAATTAGGGGGTTTGTGAATAAAATATCAAGCGTATATTGAAAATGGTAAGGAACTATGTTTGTGGGATGGGAGCGCGCGCGCACTCAAAAAAAAAAGGAAAAAAAGGTGGCCATCTTTTTGGGACGGAAGAGTATACCTGATTGTTCTTCTTTATTTACTTGTCAATCAACCACGAGTCCACGACAACCCTTGGACTTAGCAAGGCCATCCATCAACATATTGTAGGTCGCAATATCAGGTAATAACCCTCTATCCAACATCTCATTCACCAAAACTTCACCCTCCTTTCTCCTCCCTTCTTCCGAATAACCCGAAACCAAAATCCTGTACATCATACCATCTGCATCCAAACCCTTTTTCGAAGCCAACAGCCGCAACTTATTTGCTTCCACTACTCTTCCCACACCACACATATCGCGAAGCAGACAACTAAACGTCACGGTATCTGGTATAATGTCCTCGTTAAGCATTCTTCTCACCAAATCCACCGAACTATCAATCCTTCCGAACCCGCGTAACCCTTCAACCAAAGTCGTACAAGCAATCAAGCTCGGCGTATAGCCTTTGCCCCACAACTCATCCACCAATTCAAACGCCCTATCCACCTTCCTTTCGTGACATAGCATTTCAATCAGCACAAAGTAATCGAAATCCCTAGGCAAAACACCTTTCCTCGAAAACTCAATCATCAAATCAGCTGCCTCCATTACCTTACCCTTTCTTTCAAGCCCATCAACCAATATCTCACATGTTACATACGAGAAATCGCACCCCAACTCGATCATCTCACGCGCCATTCCAACCGCCTGCTCCGCCTTCCCGTCCCGAAAGAATCCCTTGATCAGTGTATTGAAACTAACCACATTTGGGACACACCCATTTTCTTTCATCTCTCTAAACACATCAAGCGCCAAACCAAACTTATTGTTCCTACAATATCCGCTGATCAAAATATTAAATGTGACCACATCTGGTTTCACCCTGTCCCTGATCATCCTTCCATAAAACTCGACCCCCTTATCTAATTTTCCGAGCTTAACAAAACTGTGGATCACAATATTGTACAGTGCGACATTGGGTTTGCCATCGATTAATTTTTTCATTTTACCAAACACATTGAGTGCATCATCAAATCTGCCAGATCTACAAAACGAGCTTATCGAAACACGGAACATTGGTTCAATTTTAGGGCAAGAGAAGATACCGTCCGAGCAGGGGCAAGGATTGGAGGATATGAACTCCAGAAGCGAGCGGAGAGAATCTAAACGGTCGGTGGAGACGAGAGAGCGCACCATGTACTCGAATGTGGAGTGATCGTGGCGGAATGAGTCGAGTGTCGCGGCGTAACGGAAGAGATGGTAGTCGAGGTGGCTGAGCGTGGGATCGTGGCGGAGGCGGGATTTGAAGAAGTGGAGGAGGTCCTTTGGTGTGACGGCGATGGGGCTCTTCTTGAGGTATGATTCGAAAGCTGTGCTGAGGTGAGCTAATTGCGCTTGGGCGGTGGTTGCGGTGGTGGAGGGAGTTACAGCAGAAAGAGATGATGATGTGTCCGGGAGCCGGAGGGTGGGCGTCGGTGTGGGGTGGTGGTTCCGGGATTTTATGAGTTTCTTTAGGGCTGAGCTTCTAGACATGCCGCCGTGTGTTACTGGTCCGCCAACGTATTTCCGGTAATTTTATCCAAATTTAATGTCTGGTAAAATTGTTATATGTAGAGCGGCCATCCGACCTGCAATGTTGTATGGCTCTGAATGTTGGGCGATGAAGAAGTCGCTTGAGAGCAAGTTGGAAGTGGCTGAAATGAGAATGTTACGTTGGTCGTGTGGTCGCACAATGTTAGATAGAATTGCGAACGGGGTTTTCGTGAACGCTACTGGAAGTGGCGCCATTTCGTGAAAGTTAAGGAAGGGAGATTGAGATGGTTTGGCTGGCCACGTCCGCAGGAGGCAGATCTGCTCGGTGAGGAGGGTCGAGAGTTTAATGGTTGTCGGGAGAGGAGGAGAGGCAAGAGGAGGACGTGGGAGGAAAGAATCGAGATTAGATTTGGGCGCCTTAAACCTTTCCGGCACTACGATGCTGATAGGTGCGCTTGGAGGCGCAGATCAGTTGTGAATTCTTTTGTAGGGAGCTGCGGTAGTTGAGAGCCTCGGTTGGGTTGTCTTGCTAGCTTTGACCTGCAGATTGCATTTTTACTTTTATTGTATATTTTATCATATTGTCTTTGCGTGTGGTGTATTTTTGACGAGGAATGCGCAGCCCAACCTCTCTTTGTTAGAGCGGCGTTCATCGGGAGTGAAGTAGCCAAAATCCGCTTAAGTAAGTCCCATGTGGATCAGCCATGGCTCGGTATGGTCTCGAGCCTTTTCGAATCATATGTTTTCCTTTGTATTTATCACAAGATTCTCACGCGCACTAAGTAAAGTCTTCACTTAAATGACCTCCATACCGTAATAAGTAGGGCATGGTCTCACAGACATCTTACTCCTCCCTGCACTCTCGGCCCGGGATATACTAGGTATGTTTGGTTTGGTTTGATTTGGTTTTAAAATTGTTATCTGTTTTTCAGTTTTTCTACCAAGTCCCCTTAATTTAATTAGCAACTCCTCCATAATTAATACATGTACCCACATGGCACTTGCTAAGGGCTTGTTTATTTTTTACTTAATCAGCTTAATGTTTAATTAGCTTAATCAATCAGCTATATTTTGCTGTTTACTTTCAATTTAATGATCTTAATAATGTCTTTTTCATTAAGCAACTTTTGGGGTGTCCTTACTATTAAGCCAGAAATACTTCCCCAATATACCAAAATTACCCTCTCTAATAATAAAAGAATTGAGTATATATAGTATAAATTATCATATAATCTTAATTATAATTGAGTATATATAGTATAAATTTAAAATATATATTAATATTATATATTTAAAATTCATAAAATATAAGCTATTTATTGATAAAAAAATTAATATATATATATATATTAAAGTATAACTTAATATATTTATAAAAATATTGTCTAATTATTTAAATATACCTGAAAATTATAATATGATTTATGAATATATATTATAATATAAATAAAAAATATATTATGTTATATTATATAAATTGATTATTTATATTGACTATTAAAAAAATTAATATAACTATATATATATATATATATTAAAATATAACTTAATATATTTATAAAAATATTGTCTAATTATTTACATATACCTAAAAATTATAATATGATTTATGAATATATATTATAATATAAATTAAAATATATATTATGTTATATTATATAAATTGATTTTTTTATATTGACTATTAAAAATTTAATATAATCGTATATTAAAATATAACTTAATATATTTATAAGACTATTGTCTAATTATTTAAATATATCTGAAAATTATAATATAATTTACGAATATATATTATAATATAAATTAAAATATATATTATGTTATATTATTTAAATTGATTTTTTATATTGACTATTAAAAAAATTAAAATAACTATATATATTAAAATATAACTTAATGTATTTATAAAAGTATTGTCTGATTATTTAAATATACCTGAAAATTATAATATAATTTATGAATATATATTATAATATAAATTAAAATATATATTATGTTATATTATTTAAATTAATTTTTTTATATTGACTATTAAAAAATTAATATAACTATATATTAAAATATAACTTAATATATTTATAAAATATTGTCTGATTATTTAAATATATCTGAAAATTATAATATGATTTATGAATATATATTATAATATAAATTAAAATAAATATTATGTAATATACTTTAAATTGATTATATAAACTAAAATGCTCAATCCGTCCTTTACCAAAAAGGACTTAATTCATATTGAGGGGTAAAATGGTCATTTCTGTTATTCAGATAGTTCATTCAGAAAAGAAAGAAACAACAAGATATTTTTTCAAATCAGACAGATTAATCCATTCAGACAGCTTAATCTATTCAGGTATTAATGGAAAAAAAGTAAACAACCCCTAAGACGCTCCCCTTATTATATACATGTATACTTATTATATTTATATTATATTTATCATACTTATATTACATTCAAAATTATATATGTTGGATATATATATATATATCTAAATATAAAGAGAGTAATATCTTGTTAGGTGTTCTTGGGGTGCGGAATAATATTTGCCCCTCGATCGGGTTGGAAAGGACCAAACAAATTGAAATATCGACCTATCGTAATAAAAGATACCAAAAATATAAGATCTCGGTAACATTATTTTCTATATTATGATCAGAAGTCATGTAGAACGGATCCATCTTGGAAGGTGGATTTAACCGTAAACATACATCATTTGTACATACTATGTGCATCACTTTAACAGTAAATATACACTACTGATCTGTATTATGTACATCAACATTATTATAAATACACATCACCTACACACATTATGCACATCACCGTAGCTCTAATTTATAAATCATTGTCACTTTAAATATTCATCACCTACTAGAGGTGCCCACAATTTGGCAGTTTGGAACAGTGGTGGACGGTTTCGGAAACGATTGGCCAGGGGGTATGAACCAGAACCATTAGTGGATTCCTCAAGGTCCAATTACGTTGCGTGATTTTCCCAAACCGTAAAGTGGCGGTTCGAATCGCATTTTTTATATTAAAATGTGTATTATTATAATATTAAGACATATTTGAAAATTGAAATTTGGAGGGGTACTGTCGGTTTCCGGTTCGAATCGACTAACCATTCGAAGCGGCAGTTCGAATGATATCCCCCCATTTTTCAAAATGGATAGTCCACACCATATGATCGCTGGGTTCAATTTCACGTATAGTTTGATTACTGAATACTGCATTTGAATATCAGTTATTCTTGATCATTTATTTTTGGTATATTTAATGAGTATGGAGGTACGAAACTGTGGATTGTATAACGTATACTTTAGTTTTCCTAACAATTGTATTGGGTACCAGTTATTTGCTCATTAATCTTCTGTAGGTAATAATAGAAAGAGTACAAAATCGTGTGTCATATCATTACCTAAATATGCACATTAAGATATTGTATTTTTTTTTTTTTAAATTTACAATATCAAGTATAAGCATGTGACTGTTTGCAAGAAGTATAGTTTAGTTATTCATAATCATTCATTCATTTATGTTTAACTACAAAAACTGGAATAAAATACACTCGAATACTTCCATGTATTTACTTTTGGTTACTTAAAACTACAATAGTATCCACTATTTTTAGTTGAATGACCAAAATTCTATTCATGTGTGGTGTTGAGAAAAAACTATCCTAAGTGTTCACCCTACAGCCTGAACCACAGCGCCACTTCCTACAGCGCCCCAAAGAAGTCAAATACTACAATTAAACTCCAGTGTACAGCATGAAGAAACGTTGGCTATAACAAAGATGTTGTAGGTGTTTTACTAAGTAAAACACAAATCCAATAGGGTATATACTGAATTTTTAAACCGTTGTGACATAACCAATTCTTTATTTACAAAGTATTCACGGTTTTAAAGTAGTATTTAATGCTGACGGGACAGTATTTAATGCGGCCGAAAATATTGCAGACAAGAGCATTTAATGCAATCAAAGAACAATGTCTAAAGCAAATGGACACCAAATTTTCGAGCGGACAACGACAAGGTAGAGATGGCCATTACTTGGGTACGCGAACTAAATTTGCCAATCGAGCTTTTTCGTGAATGTATTATCCCGACCTTAGCAATGTGCATGGGGGATCCAATTAATATTGATGGCAACACCTATAATGCAACTAGAGGTAAATTTGCTCGATTTTTTGTTGAGATCAAACTTATGTGCCTCTTAAGCTTGGAATTTGTGTGAGTGGTGTCTTTTATCAAGTTGTATAAAAAAAACCTACCATCAGTTTTCTATAAGTGTGGTAAAGCAGGTCATCAAATGGACCTATGCGCGGGGAAGGAGCCAAAGAAAGCTACTGCTCCACAAGTGCAGCCGGAAAAAACTAGTGACGTAGTGGATAGAAAACCCGAATGCTTCTGTTGAATGGCTAATTGATAAAGCAAAGAATAATGAGTTTGGTGAATGAATGACAGGTCAAGCGTAAGAAAAAACCGCTACCGGAATGGGCTAAAACGCTGGCTAAAGGTTCATATAATGGACCAGAAAATCAACGCATAAAGTCAGAAAATCGGAACAGGAATGACATGTTAAGGTTGTATACAGCAAATCATACTTTATGCTTGTATTACCTTATTTCCATGTAACTACCTATGAGAATATTAATTACATTTAATCACATATTTTGCATATTTATTCACGTTATGGTTATGCAAATGTATTGTCTATTTGTTTTATATTATCGGTGCCTTATAAAATAATATAGTAGTTCACAACATATATAATTACTAGACAAATTATATGAAATATTGTAATGTATGCTTGAAATTAGTTGTCATACGTTGAACTGGATCGCAGTGAGATAATGTCTTGTGCACTGACTGTAAGAGGAATGTAAATCTCGGATAATTATTATTTCTTAGTTCTAAGTATATAATATTTAATACTGTATTTATAATATTTATTACTTTGATACCATGGGTGAAAGTCACAGTGATTGACTCAATATGCTTCGTATCTTGGGCAATAATATTATTTATATGACAACTAATATTATAACTAGAAATCATGTCCCGACTCGTGCGGGTTGATGATGTCCCCTTGAGGAGCTCGATAATGATTATTATATGAAATCCTGCAGGTGGATTTAATTTCGATATAATAATAAAGTTCGAGTGGTACTATTCTTGGATAAGAAATTAATTAATTAAAGCTGTTAGTAGCTTAAATTAAGTAATGGACATTCGATATCTTAATACGGGAATATATTTAAATAAAGAGCCCAATTTCGTAAATTGGGATTTAGGTTGGAAGTGCAATATTAATTCTTTAGTGGATTGAATTGATATTAGTGAACTCAACCATATTAGGAAGGGCTTAATATGGAAAGTTGGGTTGCACTATGAGTCCTAACCTAATCCTCCTTAAGATCCCTAGAGTAGTCCGAAAGCCTATAAATAGGACATGAGGGAGGGTTTGGCCGCGGCATCATCTTCATAACACAAGATTTTCGATTTTTTCTTCTAAGTGTTTAATTGTGGATCTTGACTTGTGTCTTTGATTCCACAATTGAGATAACACTTTAATTCTTGCCATAAATTGAAATTACTTGAAGAAAAAGAAAAATCGAGAGTTGTGAGAAGTAAAAATTTCGGCCGGTCCACTTCAAAGTCCAAGCAAGATTCGGTAGCTCGTTGGCCACACAACATCCGGACTAAGGCGGGATCATATTCTAGAAGATTTTGAGGAAGAGGTCAAAAGTAGCAACCACTTTGTTTCAAAAGGTAAATATCCTGTGATCTTCGATCTAGATTAGGATATTAAATTTACCAAGAAGATTCTTTAGTAAATAATAAATAATATTTAAATTGCTTATTAATCTTAGTAGCTAATTAATTAGCATACACAAATAGGTTTTGTGCTCGTGAATGCGTAAAACGCTTTATTCGAAATTTCTCCAACTTTCCTTCCGCTGCGTTTTATTTCAAACAATTGGTATCACAGTCAGATTTTTAGGCTTATGCTATTTTAATTAATTTTGGTGATTAATTGATAGCAGTTTAAATATTCATGTAATTTTGCGTTGGAATATTCTGCTAGATGTTCTTGGAGGGAATATGATCCAATTATTATGGTTATATGAATGGTTATTTATTATCATTTATGCAACTATTGGTTTGTCCCGATTTTGAGGCATGTAATGATTTTTCCCATGAGAAAATCCACGGGTAGATCTAGAATCTTAATTTTCGTGTAATTTTGCTGGTATTCAATGTATTTTATTTTTTATGAAATTATAATCGAATTGGGAGAAGAAAAAATCACAAAGAAGAAAAGCGAGTAACAAGACGCTGGCGGCCGCTAAGGTGGCCGCCGCTGTGGGGCCAGCGGCACTGTCCCGGGCCGGTTCGGCTCGGGTCGTCCAGTTTTTAGTCTGGTCCGTTTCACCGCCATTCGTTGTGTCCGCCGGAGAGTTTGGATAAATTATTTTTTTATGTAATTAATTTTGCATAAAAGTAAAAATTTTAAATTTGAAAATCCACGGCCCGATCAGGGAGGAGTGACGAGATGCTTGATTTAGTGGGAGATATCGAGTCGAAGATTTTCTCGGATTGAATTCGGGGACGAAGACCATGATAATAGGATTATTTTATTATCCTTGCATTTATTTTGGTTTTTACTGTTTTGGATGTATGGTACGTGGGATGGGAGAGGTTGGCAACCGGGAATTGGGAGGTTTATGAAGATCTGACTTATGAATTTTTTAGTTCAATTTGGGTCGGGATTTTGAAAAAAGAGGAATTTTTATTTTCGTTTAAATGAAAGAGGTTATAACTGGGGGGTCGAGCAGTTCAGTCGAGCACTTGGGTTGACTGCCGACCCCGAGGATGAAGATGACATGCCACCCAAAAATGCAATTTGGCAAATGATTACAAATGATGACGGCCCATTTGTCGCGGGAAAAACTAAGGCAACCGCCATTCGTAATCTGGTGATCCGTTACGTCCAACGCCTAATGGCATATACGGTCACCGGGAGATATTCAAATCGGAACGTGGTGCAGACTTTTGAGTTGCAGATGTTATATGCTATGATTTCAAGAAAAAGAGTGAAGTGTGTTAAAGATTTGCTAATGATGTTCATCGGGGAAGATGTCACGAAGAATCCAATCGTAATGGGAGGTTCACGCCGTGGTTGACTTTAGCAGTCGGTTTCCGATTGGGGCAGTGGAAAAATTGGACAAAACGCTCCTTACGAAAATGGGCGTCTTGGAAAAAAGTGGAAGAATTTTTAAATGGCGAATTTCAGCAGACAAGACGATAGCTCTGCCTAACACCGATTATACTTCGCCCTGGGAGGAGAAAAATTTAAAGATGTTGCATGAGAGCTTCCCGACCACCCCTTCGGACAGCTCGGGGGCAAGTGCGCCGACGGATGGTGCAAACACGATCCGGGCAAGGGACTCGGCTACGGAGGCCGAGCTAAGGCGTCGGATCGAGCAACTTGAGGAGGGACATCGCGCACTTCAAGCCAAGGTGGATCGTATGACCGAGCAGCTGGAATCCCTTCTCCCTCATTAGCCCAGTGATTCCTACTCTGGAACTTTTTACTATCTTTTATTCCTTTTGTTTCTCTTTTTCTTTGGAGTGGTGTACTTAATTTTAAGTTTGGGGAGGTTGGATTTGGAATGATTAGTTGAATTTGGAAATTGTGATGTAATATATTTAAAAGTTATCCTTAGCTAAAATTGTGTAGTTGAATCAAGTTCGTGTATTGGGAATTTAAGTATGGCCTGACATAGGAAATGAGTGTGATTGACTAGTTTGATTTTAATTAGGGTAGTTCACTAGTCTTGATTTTGGATTTGGATAAAAGTGTGAGGGTTTCATGGTACAAGCCCATTTTATTCGTGAGTTTTGAGCCGTAGAGCAAATTATATATATACACATATATAAATAATTATGCATATACATGCTCACTATTTCTTCTTGTGGGTCGAACGTGTTGTGTTCATGCTAGAACTTAATCAATTATACATGTCAAAACTATGTTAGTGTTCTTATGCATTAAAGTGATAAAGGCAATTAGGAATAACCCGCTTGGCTTATATTTTCCCACCTAGACATAATCACCATTAGAAGCCCATTTGGACCTAAGCCTTATTCTTTGACTCGGCACATTTTATTAGCCATTATCTAATTTTTGGTGAAAATTCATCCGTTTGAACCCTTGGTCAAGATTTGGTTGTGAATTAGGTGTATAAGAAGTCGAGGGAAGGACGAGAAAATTATCAAAAAATGGGTGGTGACGTAAAAAGAAAAAGGGTGCTGAAATTAAGATAAAATAATGAAGGCCAAAAAAATTAGGGGGGCGGCCGTAAAAATACCCCCCTCGAATGTTGTTAAAGCCACTGACCTCAACTGATCTTTCGTGGCTATGCGATAAAAGGGTGCGAAAGGAAGGGGTGATGATATGGAGTGTTGATCCAAGAAGGAGTGTGATTCATTATTTGTAGGATTTGTTATGCACTTAGTTTCATGATTAGTCTTGGCTAAAGAATCCTTCATTTATCCTACCCATACCTAAAGCCCTGTTACAACCATAAAATCCCTTTTGATTATATGCATGAGTTCATCTAAGTAGTGGAGATTTGATTTTTGAGCGAGTATATGGTAATGACACACCATGTTTTGATGTGAGTGATTGCTTAATAATCCCTGTATCACTTGAGCGAGAGTGACCCCTTGTGAGACCATTGAATCTTCTCTCACTTGATGCCAATGAATATGTTGAGATTGGATGAGGTACTTCAATTTTATTCATACTTGTTCATGATTATTTGTTCTGCCTTGAATATGGATATCATCTTTGATTTTTCAATACATGTTTCTTGAATTTCGTTTACTCGAATTATGCTTGAGGACAAGCATTGGTTTAAGTTTGGGGAAATTTGATAGGACAAAAATAGTGTGCTAAAATTATTGTTAATTATAAGGTTTTAATGAATTTTATGTTGGCACACTTGATTATTTTCTACCTATTTATATTTTGGATGCAATTTACTTCACTTGTCAATGTGTTGTTAAATGTAGGTGTTTGGTGAGTTTTTAAGCTTAAGGAATATTTTGGGCCATCAAACGGATCACGCCAAGCTGAATTGGACTTCAATAAAGAGACTGTTGCGCAACACTGGGTAACCCAGTGTCAGTTCGGTGACCCAGTGTCGGTCCTAACCCGAAAATCCTCTTACTTGGGGCCCAAGAAACGACTCAAATCCATCCCAATTAGTTCCATAAGGTGAAAATCGGTCCCCTAGGCTGGAGAAAGGAATTCTAATTGACTTGGAAGGAAAGACTCCAAAAGAGTAAAAATTCAAGAAGGATAAGAAGGAAGGAGATCTAATTAAAGAAGGAAACTAAGAGATAAGGGAGTATTATAAAAGAAGGGGCTGAGATTATTATTGATCATCATCTTTACGCTGGGAGGAGAGAAAAAAGAAGGGAGAACCGAGCCCAAGCAACTGACGCGCGAGGAAGAAAATTTCACCATTTGATCTTTTTCTTATGTCTACTATTAATTTGATATTTTCTAAAGCCAATATGTCCGATTAATTTTCCTTTCTAGTTCTTAGGGAAGTTTGAAATCGTATTTGAATTATTCATGTTTTAATCCAGTAGCATATTCTTAACTCGAAGTCTCTTGAATTACTTTTGTGTTATTGAATTCATTATTATGCCATATAATTTCTTGATTTGGTTTGGCCAACTAGATTAGGGGTTTTATGTCTCATGCTAGAAATTGAGTTGTAATCCGTAGTTGTTGCAATTTTAATTTCACAAGTAGCAACAATTGAATTTTCTCAATTGAGTAACACAAAATCGAGATCCCTTAAGTCGAGCTTATGAACTTAATATCTTGCCTATTTCATTGTTTTGGTTTTTAATGCATCTAGCGAGCGAGATTTGAAGAGCTTGTTTTGAATCCATCGCCTAGATAGGTTTAATTAAAGCGCTTATTTTAATTAAATAAACTTAAGAAATAATTGGGATCAACAGAGCTTGTTGTTGGCTTCAGAATAGGAATTCATGAGATTAGAGAAGAGATAAGCATTGCATTAAAGCTTGAATTAATTTGGAACGGTGGATAACAGAACTAAGAACTAGATTATTTCTTAATTGATATTTTCGATTTTTTATTTCCTTTGTTTATTTTGATTTAATTTATTTTACGCAAGTTATTTGTTAGTGAAAATTAGTAAACTAAAATCCTACCCTCGTTTTTGTTTTATATTAATTTCTAAAAGTATTTAACCCTTAAAAAGTATAATTGATTCACCGTTCTCCGTGGGATCGACCCCTTACTTGACGATACTACTAGTAGAAGTAAGCTGAGGAAAAATAAAAATAACTAATTTTGTCGCATCACGACAGCGCCGTCATAGTTCATTAAAACACATAGGTATCACTATTACCCATCCTACCTTACTAAGATAATCCGAGCACCCAGCTTTGGCATGACCTGCTCAAGATGATCGAAGTCTTGATAGGTGTTTTAATTGAACGATATTAAAAAATTTTAACGAGGGGTTTTATCCTATGTAGCATGTCTATGTTGGCTAACATACATTAAAACATACATCACATCACATACATGCATAAATCTTTTCATGCATAGCATCACATGACATAATAAAATAGGACCGTGTATAGCAAGACCATGATCCTAACGTCATTTTCATGAGCCAACATAAAAATCACAAAGGTCAGTCTAAAGGGTATAATTGGTCTTCATTGATCTTCCAACTCCTTGGAACGTCATTCGCGATCAATTGGCTCCTCGAGTCCGTTCCTCGTCTCCTTCTTATCTTCATTACATTAATGAAAAAGATACTACACTAGTAAATTAAATTACAAGAGGGCAAACGACACGCAAGCCGTAAATTATAAATTAAAAGACGACTCGCAGGCCGTAAAAACCATTTATAATTAAACGACACGAAAGCCGTAAAAAAACCCAAAATTAAATTGAAACATCCAATCACATTGGTCAATTTATGGTCATGCCATACACAAAACATATACTAAAAATTAATCATCACATAATTAATTAAACACAATATAAATCTGCCTGACCGTCAGGTATAAGATTAATATCCGATCAAAAATCAAAATCTGAAACACTAGCCCAGATGGTCGAGCCTTCTACAGTCGCACATGGCCGCGTGGGTTCGATTCCCGCCGGCCACAAGAAATGCATTTTTGAGACATTTATTTTGATTTTACAAAACAAGAGTTAAATAAAGTATCAGTGAATAAAGTTCACAGGAGGTGTATCAGCCGAGATGGTGGGGATGCGGCTACGTGTGTGAATCGGCGTGGGATCGAATCCCTTCAGGTGCGGTATATTATTTTGCTATTTTACGGCAGCCCACGGGTCCTGGTCTGACCCAAATCTGATCCGAATCTGCCCTAACCTGACCCTTTTCGTTGTGCTGTTCAAGAACAGTTCTGGATAGCAGTTTATGCAATAAACAATCCAGAAAATTGATTTTGAACGATCCGATTAAATCAAATTGAATCAGAAAAATATTTATAAAATCTTCTCCCACTGTGTGATTGCATCAACTTTCTGCGGATCTACTTGGACTCATTCTGCTGATATGACATGACCAATGAACATTACATCTTTTAGTTAGAATTTACATTTAGAAAGTTTGGCATACAAATGTTTGCTCCTCAAAAGGTTCAAAATGTTCCGTAAGTGGTCTGCATGCTCATATAGATTTCTATAGTAAACCAAAATATCGTCGATGAATACAAAAATGAACTTATCCAAGTACTCTATGAATACTCGGTTCATCAACTTCATAAACACTACAGGCGCATTGGCGAGACCAAATAGCATTACCATAAATTCATAATGTCCATAGCGATTTCTAGACGCTGACTTTGGAACATCGGATTCTTTAATCCTCAATTGACGGTATTCGGATCTAAAATCAATCTTCAAGAACACTGTCGCCCCTTGAAATTGGTCGAAAAAATCATCAATCCGAGGCAACAAATACTTATTTTTGATCGTCATTTTATTTAGCTCTCGATAGTCAATGCACAACCGAAGTGATCTATCTTTCTTTTGAAAGAATAAGACTGGTGCACCCCAGGGGGAAACACTTGGTTGGATATAACGTTTGTCCATCAGCCCTTCAAGTTGCTTCTTCAACTCATACATCTCAATGGGTGCCATCCGATACGGCACCTTAGAAGGTGTGGCTCCCGGCTTTAGCTCGATGGTAAACTCTATGTCTCGTTGTGGAGATAATCCAGGTAATTCATCAGGGAATACGTCTGGAAATTAGTTTACAACAGGAGTAGATGAAAGTTCTATTATTCCTTCTTCTTTCTTCATTGCATAATACCAGTATCCAGTACAACCATGTTTCAGCAGTTTGGTAGCCTTCATTTCTTTAATCACTTTCCCTGAACTCCCTAGTCTCCATCCTTAAAATTAATATTCAGAGACGTCCTCAGCTATCATCAAGATTTTTATCTTTTGGTAGTTCATAATATCTCTATAACAGTTAAGCCAATCGTCTCCGAGAATCAGATCATCTTCTTGAATTTCCATCACGATCAGATTTGAAAGCTAATCTTTGTCTCCAATTGATACAAAAAATATTCTAGCTTCTAAGTTCCCCACAATTCTTTCCCCACTCGGTAAACCCACAACATAAGGCTCACATTCATGAAAACAAGAAATTTTCAAACGATTTACACAAGATAGTCATATAAACGAATGTGTAGCTTCGGTATCAAACAAAACACTAATTGGTTACGAAATGATCTGAATCATACCTGATGCAACCGCTGTATTCTGATCATCTGTTCTCCTCATTTCATAAAGGATCAGAGGAACTGACCCAGCAGTCGATGCTTCCTTTCGGTCATAGTGTCCTCTGCCTTTTCAATGGCTAAAATTCTGATGTGGTTGAACACTCTGTTGAGTTTGATTGACACTCTATTCTTTCTGGACCGGTTGTGAAGTATGAGCTCCAAACATGGTGTCCTTCCTGTCCACATTCATAACACGTCATGAAAGGAACAGTCACACCGATAATGTCCTAATCGATCACAGTTGAAGCATTTCCTCGCTGCATCAGTAAAAGTGGGTGCTGATCCGGAACTCTTTACACTTCTAGATGGATGTGGGGGCCTCCTGAATGAGTGAAAAGATGAGTGGTCTTTACGTGGCCCACTATTCTTGTGCTCTTCAAAACCACCAGAGAGTTTCTGCTTCTTGGACCTAGAAAACTTATCCACGGCTACTTCCTTCATCTCATAGGCCAGGGCTTTATCTTGATACTGACAAAGGGTGGTGCATTCAAACCCCAACATGTATCACTGTATCCCCGGTTTCATCCTCATATGTTGTTACCCAAAATATTATCCGGAGATGATATGCTGGAATGGACGAGTAATAAACAAAATGCGAGAGCACGTCCGTGGGGAAGTAAATAACACAAGATTTGCTGGGGTTGTTAGTCCCGGGCTTGACTGCTCGCAAGATATTATTAATATGAATACTTGTGAGTACAAATATTAATGTTAGAGTACAATTACAATGAGTGTAAAGACCCTAGTTATCTAGCTCTTGAGTACTGTTGTTTGCCGGAAGAACCAGAGTTAAAGCTCTGTGAGTTCTTGTTACAAAGATGAGGTGTTCTCTGTATTGTTTGCTGTGTGTAATCATGTTTACGTTGTAACCTCCCTTTTTGCCAATGCTGGAGGCCTCCTATTTATAGGAGAAGAGGTTGCTGGGATGTCCCTGTCCCACATGGGCGATCGCCGTTCCTGCATTAAATAAGGCGGGCGATCGTCCCAACACATGGGACTATTTCCCTAAAGTCCGCAGCTACAGCTGGCAGCCGGATGCGCGAACTAATGAGGATGCGACATGTGCCTCACGTTGCTGTATTGGGAGGTCCCACCTAGGACCTTTCGGCGGGTTTGTCGGTAGGTGAGGCCGTCCTTATCACTGACAGCTGCTGAAGGGTTGGAGTACAGCCTGTTCTTGCGGCGCCAGGAGGTCCCACCTAGGACCTTTCGGCGGGTTTGTCGGTAGGTGAGGCCGTCCTTGTCACTGACAGCTGCTGATGGGCTGGAGTAAAGCCTTTTCTTGCGGCGCCTTTTGCGGATCTGCACGTGGGCCTTCACCCCGAGTTTCGATCTTCGCAGACTTTGATGGATGTTGGACTTACACGTGGGATGGGACGGTCATCCCCGGTCGGATACTAGAGGCGATCGCCAGGTGCCAATAGACGATCGCCTTGGACGTCGACCGCTAGGCACTTGACCAGCATCTGTCTTCTTCGGTTGGCATCCGACCATTATGCCGATCGCCTTCGAGGCGTATAAATCGCCGCACAACAATTGCCCCCCAGCTCGCTCCGATGTTGAAGACGTGGGGTGAGGTGGCTTTGCTGGCGATCGCTTGTTTTAGACGAGCGACTCATCTACTTATGAAGCAGACGATCATCTACCGAACGAACTGATTTCGAATTTGGACGACCTCCTCGGATGCTGAAAAGAGCGGGAAGTGGAAACGGGCTTTGAAATGTCAATGGGGCACGTGTCGCGCTCCCATTGGGCGAGTCCGACGGTTTTGTCAGACTTGTCGTTTGGTGTGCCCTCGAAACGACGCACATGCGTATTTCTAGGGCGACATTAAATGCGACTTTATCCGACGGTTGCACTTCAGCCCTCGAGATTCCGCTTATTTGCCCAGAAGTCCCTGCTCCCGCCTATAAAAGGGGCTAGGGCTTCTGGGGTTATATCTTTATGCGTTTTTGCCTGAGAAGAAGACATAGCTGAATTTTCTTGAAGCTTTGTGTGTCGATCGACGTTCGACTCAGTCTCTAGGTAAGAACAAAAACTTTTCTCCCCCCTTTCTCTTTGAATATGTCTAGAGGAGGATCCACCGTGTATGAGGCGGGTAGCACTTCCGGCGGCACGACTTTGACTGCCCAGGATGAAACCTCTGCGGATTTTCACGTGGAGACGGCCGTCGAGGCCATTCACGCTGGGATCGAACCCCCGGAGGTTGAAGAACTCTTCAACGAGGCTGACGAGGCGAAGTCGTCGTCGGCGGAGCAGAAGTGCTCGCTGGACGACGAGGAGGAGGCAATAAGACTGTACTGGGAGCAGAACAGTGTGTTCGGCCAAGCCTTTCTGGAATTTGCCGAGCTTATGGAGAGACTTGCCGAACCATGCCCTAAGTTCGATTTTCGCGCATATTCGGTTGCCCACCCCCATAAACCCGTAAAACGGACGTCGTTTCGGGCCGCGGACCGCTTCCCGTGGACCCTTGGCCAGATTAAGAGTTCGGAGACTAAGAAGGATTTGAGTCGTTGGAGGGCGGAGTTCCATGTCCCCTCCGATGTTTCACTGTATGTGCCTGCCGAGAATGAGTGCGCCGACCAACCTTCCGAGGGTATGGTCGCCATTAACGAGTTGATCATGGGGGCCGGATTGCGGTTCCCATTGCCGTTCGCCATGTCGTATCTGTTGACCGCTTGGAATGTGGCGCCGCTCCAACTGACGCCGAACGCCTGGTTGCAGATCATCAGCACTTTGACTCTATTTGGCGGTCACCGGTTGTTCCGTCTTCCTTCTGCGCTGTAGATGAACTATCTCTTTAAGCTGACGGCGCAGAAGGGTTCTGTTGGTGGCTACCACATCCAGGGTCGCTTGGGCCGGGTGGTCCTTGGGGTGCCGAACAAGGTCCGGGGCGACCTGACAAAGTGGTGTTGGGTTGGCGGAGCATGGATGTAACACCCCCAAATTCCATTGGGTTATTACAGTGCCGTGGACCCCACACCCGGAGATCCACCAGGCGAAACATGATTAAATTACATTAAATTAATCAACAAGGGAGATCATAGTCCCTACCATGATATCCGACACAATATTCCGATAAGGAATTTCAACGAAAACGATGGGCCTACATGGCCAAAATAAAAATACAACAACATCCACGAGCATCTGCTCGGGTAATACATAATGACAAAGACTGACAACCTGGAGGACACTCCAACTGACTGACCAACATGAACAACTCGGACTAGTATCGCTCAAATGCCTCGTCGCCATCATCATGCCCCTGTGTCTCAACTCTCTCCTCGCAAGCACCTAAAACATGAAAACATGTTCCTTTCATGACGTGTTATGCATATCATGTCATACATCTAATGTTGAACACTCTGTTGAGTTTGATTGACACTCTCTTCTTTCTGGATCGGTTGTGAAGTATGAGCTCCAAACATGGTGCCCTTCCTGTCCACATTCATAACACGTCATGAAAGGAACAGTCATACCGATAATGTCCTGATCGACCACAGTTGAAGCATTTCCTCGCTGTATCAGTAAAAGTGGGTGCTGATCCGGAACTCTTTACACTTCTAGATGGATGTGGGGGCCTCCTGAATGAGTGAAAAGATGACTGGTCTTTACGTGGCCCACTATTCTTGTGCTCTTCAAAACCACCAGAGACTTTCTGCTTCTTGGACCTAGAAAACTTCTCCACGGCTACTTCCTTCATCTCATAGGCCAGGGCTTTATCTTGATACTGACAAAGGGTGGTGCATTCAAACCCCAACATGTATCACTGTATCCCCAGTTTCATCCTTATGTGTTGTTACCCAAAATATTATCCGGAGATGATATGCTGGAATGGACGAGTAACAAACAAAATGCGAGAGCACGTCCGTGGGGAAGTAAATAATATAAGATTTGCCGGGGTTGTTAGTCCCGGGCTTGAATGCTCTCGCGAGATATTATTAATATGAATACTTGTGAGTACAAATATTAATGTTAGAGTACAATTCCAATGAGTGTAAAGACCCTAGTTATCTAGCTCTTGAGTTCTGTTGTTTGCCGGAAGAACCAGAGTTAAAGCTCTGTGAGTTCTTATTACAAAGATGAGGTGTTCTCTATATTGTTTGCTGTGTGTAATCGTGTTTACGTTGTAACCTCCCTTTTTGCCAATGCTGGAGGCCTCCTATTTATAGGAGAAGAGGTTGCTGGGATGTCCCTGTCCCACACGAGCGATCGCCGTTCCTGCATTAAATAAGGTGGGTGATCGTCCCAGCACGTGGGACTGTTTCCCTAAAGTCCACAGCTGCAGCTGGCAGCCGGATGCGCGAACTAATGAGGAGGCGACATGTGCCTCACGTTGCTGTCTTGGGAGGTCCCACCTAGGACCTTTCGGCGGGTCTATCGGTAGGTGAGGCCGTCCTTGTCACTGACAGCTGCTGAAGGGCTGGAGTACAGCCTGTTCTTGCGGCGCCAGGAGGTCCCACCTAGGACCTTTCGGCGGGTCTGTCGGTAGGTGAGGCCGTCCTTGTCACTGACAGCTGCTGATGGGCTGGAGTAAAGCCTGTTCTTGCGGCGCCTTTTGCGGATCTGCACGTGGGCCTTCACCCCGAGTTTCGGTCTTCACACACTTTGACGGATGTTGGACTTACACATGGCATGGGACGGTCGTCCCCGGTCGGATACTAGAGGCGATCGCCAGTGCCAATAGACGATCGCCTTGGACGTCGAATGCTAGGCACTTGACCAGCATCTGTCTTCTTCGGTTGGCATCCGACCATTATGCCGATCGCCTTCGAGACGTATAAATCGCCGCACAACAATTGCCCCCCAGCTCGCTCCGATGTTGAATACGTGGGGTGAGGTGGCTTTGCTGACGATCGCTTGTTTTAGACAAGCGACTCATCTACTTATGAAGGAGACGATCGTCTCCCGAACGAACAGATTTCGAATTTGGACGACCTCCTCGGACTCTGAAAAGAGCGAGAAGTGGAAGCGGGCTTTGAACGTCACTGGGGCACGTTTCGCGCTCCCGTTGGGGGAGTACGACAGTTTTGTCAGACTTGTCATTTGGCGTGCCCTCGAAACGACGCACACGCGGATTTCTAGGGCGGCATTAAATGCAACTTTATCCGACGGTTGCACTTCAGCCCTCGAGATTCCGCTTATTTGCCCAGAAGTCCCTGCTCTCGCCTATAAAAGGGGCTAGGGCTTCTGGGGTTATATCTTTATGCGTTTTTGCCTGAGAAGAAGACATAGCTGAATTTTCTTGAAGTTTTGTGTGCCGATCGACGTTCGACTCAGTCTCTAGGTAAGAACAAAAAATTTTCTCCCCCTTTCTCTTTGAATATGTCTGGAGGAGGATCCACCGTGTATGAGGCGGGTAGCACTTCCGCCGCTGCGACTTTGACTGCCCGGGATGAAACCACTGCGTATTTTCATGTGAAGACGGCCGTCGAGGCCATTCGCGTTGGTATCGAACCCCCGGAGGTTGAAGAACTCTTCAACGAGGCTGACGCGGCGAAGTCGTCGTCGGCGGAGCAGAAGCGCTCGCTGGCCGACGAGGAGGAGGCAATAAGACTGTACTGGGAGCAGAACAGTGTGTTCGGCCAAGCCTTTCTGGAATTTGCCGAGCTTATAGAGAGACTTGCCGGACCACGCCCTAAGTTCGATTTTCGCGCATATTCGGTCGCCCACCCCCATAAACCCATAAAGCAGATGTCGTTTCGGTCCGCGGACCGCTCCCCGTGGACCCTTGGCCAGATTAAGAGTTCGGCGACTAAGAAGGATTTGAGTCGTTGGAGGGCGGAGTTCCATGTCCCCTCCGACGTTTCACTGTATGTGCCTGCCGAGAATGAGCGCGCCGACCAACCTCCCGAGGATATGGTCGCCGTTAACGAGTTGATCATGGGGGCCGGATTGCGGTTCCCATTGCCGTTCGCCGTGTCGTATATGTTGACCGCTTGGAATGTGGCGCCGCTCCAACTGACGCCGAACGCCTGGTTGCAGTCATCAGCACTTTGACTCTATTTGGTAGTCACCGGCTGTTCCGTCTTCCTTATGCGCTGGAGATGAACTATCTCTTTAAGCTGACGGCGCAGAAGGGTTCTGTTGGCGGCTACCACATCAAGGGTCGCTTGGGTCGGGTGGTCCTTGGGGTGCCGAACAAGGTCTGGGGCGACCTGACAAAGTGGTGTTGGGTCGGCGGAGCATGGATGTAACACCCCCAAATCCCATTGGGTTATTACAGTGCCGTGGACCCCACACCCGGAGATCCACCGGGCGAAACATGACTAAATTACATTAAATTAACCAACAAGGGAGATCACAGTCCCTACCATGATATCCGACACAATATTCCGATAAGGAATTTCAACGACAACGATGGGCCTACATGGCCAAAATAAAAATACAACAACATCCACGAGCATCTGCTCGGGTAATACATAATGACAAAGACTGACAACCTGGAGGACACTCCAACTGACTGACCAACATGAACAACTCGGACTAGTATCGCTCAAATGCCTCGTCGCCATCATCATGCCCCTGTGTCTCAACTCTCTCCTCGCAAGCACCTAAAACATGAAAACATGTTCCGCCTCACGGGGTCAGTCATCCAGATAATGAACATCAAATACATGTATAACATGATATGCATCCAAAGGCAGAATGAAACGGTACAATGATAATAATAATACGAGATGCTCACAAACCAAGGTAAGAACCGAGCATTCGTGAAACACTATGACCACGGCATACTATTAATATCTGTTCAACAGTTTAGAACATAAGTGCCCAACGGCGAATCATAATCATAGAGTACCATAATGAATCACATGACATGAACCAAACCAGAACTGAATTAATTATGAATCACAATACACGAAGGCTCCAATGAAATTATCGAGACATCACAAAGGCTTGAAAGCCACTCAGCCGAAGCTGTCAAATATCACAATCACATGAAGCCAAAACAGCCCAAAGCTGTATCGATTAGGGCCGAAGCCACGGCACGAAGCCGTATCACAATTAGGGCCGAAGCCACGACACGAAGCCGTATCACAATTAGGGCCGAAGCCACGGCACGAAGCCGTATCACAATTAGGGTTGAAGCCACGGCACGAAGCCGTATCACAATGAGACCATCCAATGGCCGTGACCTACTGAATTGTAGGTGTTGGGAAACCAACCGCGAAGGTTCAAGCCTCAAACTTACCCATAATGAGATCATAAGCATGACCATGACCTACTGAGTTGTAGGTGTTGGGAAACCAACCGCGAAGGTTCAAGCCCCAAGCTTACCCATAATGAGATCATAAGCATGACTGTGACCTACTGAGTTGTAGGTGTTGGGAAACCAACCACGAAGGTTCAAGCCCCAAGCTTACCCATAATGAGATCATAAACATGACCGTGACCTACTGAGTTGTAGGTGTTGGGAAACCAACCGCGAAGGTTCAAGCCCCAAACTTACCCATAATGAGCACTAGCCGAGACTAGCCTCCAAAACATAATTAATCACAAACGGCAATGATCCGAAGATTACCGATTTCACAAGAAAGATAGTGTGTTGCCTTGAGTCGGCCAACACGACGATAGTAACTCACGGATGGGCACTGTCCTCGGCGGTCCCAATTCAATACCTCGATTACCTTAGAATGGTCAATCGATAACAACGACACAACGGATGGGAACTATCCTCGACAGCCCTAATTCAATACCTCGATTGCCTTAGAATGGCCAACCGATAACAATGATGCATCAGATGATTCAATACCTCGATTGCCTTAAAACGGCCAATCCATAACAATGATACAACGAATGATTGAGCACCTCGATTGCCTTAGAACGGCCAGTCGATAACAATGATACAATGAGTAATTGAGCACCTCGATTGCCTTAGAACGGCTAATCGATGACAATGATACAATGAATGATTGAACTCCCCGATTGCCTTAGAACGGCTAATCGATGACAATGATACAATGAATGATTGAACTCCTCGATTGCCTTAGAACGGCCAATCGATAACAATGATACAATGAATGATTGAACTCCCCGATTGCCTTAGAACGGCCAATCGATAACAATGATACAATGAATGCCTCGGCACCTTTAATCGGCTACCTACGACGAAGAAGAGAACGAATACGACAATGCTTTCAATCGGCCAATACAACATGAATGACAAGACGCCAGCATTAATAATAATGATTACAACAACGTCTTAGATCGACATCAATATTAACAACAACAACCGATACATCGATACCGCGAACCGGTGATCGATAATAACATTAACAACGAATATCTCAATGCCTTACCGGCCATTAATGAATGATAATAAACATTTGGAAGAGTATCGTATCGAACGATCCCCTAATATCAATGAACTTATGAAGAGACTAAGTCTCATAATTATACAACACATTCATACACATATATGATAACATTAATCTCATTGACTAGTACAAGTAAAACTTGCCTCAACCGAAGGCGATGAATTCCTTCCACGAACAACGAACGGCGTCCTCTGATAAACACAAGTACTCGAACAACCTTGAATGAAATACAATTCATTCAATAACACAATATCAATCGAAATCAACACAACGACCGAAAGAAACTCTTTGAGACATTTAATCGAACACTAAATGTTCAAAGTTCCTCAAGAACCTAAGAATCATCAATCGGGTTGAACGAATCGAAGATATGGATATACAATCCATATAACACGATTAATCATATTTACTAACTGTTGTGTCGAGAATTATACACCTCAACAGGTGATCGGCGCAGACGACAGGCGACTGAGCCAGGGTCAAATAGCCAAGGCAGACTTGCCCATCGGAGATCCCAGATCAAGCCCAAGTGCCGAGCGATCGACATCTAAGGCGATCATCTCTTGGCACCTAGCGATCGACTCTGGTGACCGGCCATGACGACCGCCTCATGCCACGCGAGTCCAGCATCTGTCCAGTCGGCGAAGGCCGAAGCTCAGGATAGAGACCCACGTGTAGATCCGGAAAAGGCGCCGCAGAACATGGATCATTGACCATAGCCTGTCAGCATCTACTCACCTACCGACAGACCCGCCGAAAGGCGCAAAGTGGGATCGCCCGGGACAGCGACTCAGGACGCGTGCGGACTTCTCATTGGACCGCACAGCTGGCAGCCATCCCATGTCGTGGACTTTAAGGCAACCAACCCACGTGCTGCAAGACGATCGCCCCCTTATTATAATACAGGGAAGGCGATCGCCCAACCAAGGCCAGTCCTATAAATAGGAAGCCTCCAGCAGTGGAAAAAAGGTTGGTCACACAGTACAGAAGCTCGCTCACAAACTTGGCTTTCTCTCTTGGCAACGCTAAACACTTCGGACATCTGTTCATCTCTCACTCTCGGAACCTCTTAATCCTAAGACGGTCGGCAGAAACGAGAACAAGAACACACAGAGCTTCGCTCACAAGCTAGACAACTGAGATCTTTTACACTCATTGTAATCGCATTCTTACATTGATATTTGTACTCAAACGTATTCTTATTAATAACATCTCGCAAGAGCATTCAAGCCCGGGCCTAACAAACCCGGAAAACCTTGTGTTATTCACACCCCCACGGACGTGCTCTCGCAATTTGCTGTTGCTCGACCATTCCAGCAATATTCATCTTCGGATAATATTTTGGACAACAACAATTGGCGCTAGAAGAAGGGCAATCTAAACCTTCATTTTTCATTCCTACCGTCTCGAAGAACACTCACTGTTCTCCGGGGCATATACTTGAAGAAACACTCACTGTTCTTCAAAAGAAAAGCTTTCAGAATCATGACTTCTGCCTCCACATTGAAGAGAATCACTGGACGACCCGCCGAATGCCTTATTCCGGCTCAATCCGAGCCCCAGCCGACGGCAGAGGGTAGCCGCGGCGACCCGAGACTCTCGATCCCGCCCCGAGGGACGGCCCTAGCCTCTCGCTCGACCAGTTCCAAACAGCGGAACAGATCGAGGAAGCCCTGGACATCCTACGGGAGCGACGGAAAGCACTCGACGCGCCCGCAATTACCCCCTCGGCCATCCGCCGCGTGAGCAAACGGAAGTTCAAGGGGCTACTAGGCGAGCGATCGCCCGAAAACCCCGATTCGGAGAAGAAGGCGCTCGCAAGGCGGGACAACTCCATTTTCAGTCGCCTAGGAAGCGACCCATCATGGCGACCGGGGCATTCTGGTCCCAGCCACGAGACGATGGAGCCCGAATCCGTCACTAGGAGTTCAGCGTACCCAACTCCCAGGAGACAGGCCAACCATCTGGCTCCTCCTCGCCAAAGAACCCAGATCGGCAGCGGCGACCTCATCACCTCCCGCGGAGCCAGAAGATCGGTTCACGATCGCCTCGGCGCCCGCTCCAAAAGTCGAACCACGAGCGACCAAGCTACAGCGATGGCCGCGATGCAACGCCAGCTCGACGACATGAAGGCGCTCCTAGAAACTGGGGCAGGCGCCAATAGCAAGATCGCCGGGCCGAGCGAGCCACTCGCGGTCCACATCGAGCTCGCCCCCATGCAGTGTAAGATCGCTCTTCCGAAAACACCTTTGTACAAGGGGAGGTCGGATCCCGAGACGCACCTGAGCAAGTTCCGGATCTACATGACCGGGTGCGGGGCATCAGACGCGACCAGGTGCCGAATGTTCCCGCTAACACTGGGCGACCTAACCCATAGGTGGTACATCACATTGCCGCCACAGTTCATCAGCTCCTTTGAACAACTGGCGAACGACTTCACGTCGTACTTCGCCGCCAAGGTCGCTCGACCAGAAGGACCCCACTGCATGATGAAAATCAGGCAGGGGGAAGACGAGTCCGATGCAGACTACATCAATCGGGTGGATGAGATAATCTTCAACGGCGAGCTCGTAAGCGACGAGATCGCCCTCTACTCGGTCTTAGGGGGATTCGACGATCTTTCGCCTATGTTCAGGCACCTAATGAAGGACATCCCCCCGACCTACGCGATCTTCCGCGCCAAAGCCGCAGACTTTCTGGCCAGGCAAAGGTTACTTTTCCACCTATGAATAGCGCGATCGGCAACCGAACGACGATCATCAGTCTTCCAACCCGATCGCCAGAATCAAGCAATATCTCCTAAACGGAGGACTCGCTCGCCATCCACAGTTCATCATCTAACATGATGGGCTAAGGCACGAGATCGCCTCCCCCGCACAACATACACCGTCAAGGGTCGACATCTAACATGACGATCCGAGGTAGAAGAGTGCAGCCATGGTCCTAGTGGTCGATGGAACTGACTGCTTCGGCCATGCAAGGTTCCTTTGGGCTGCGATCGCTCGCCCTTCGTTTAAATACGAGGCGGGCGTAGCCGAAGGACTCTCCAAACAAATCAGTGGACATGATCGCCCGTCCTCAAAGGTTCATCATCTAACTTGGTGGACCCGGACAATGCGACGCGTCCCTACCCCCGTCTCAATGTATACCGTCGAGGATCGGCATCTAACATGACGATCCGAGGTAGAAAAGAGCTAACAAGCCGCGGACGTGGAGTCGATTAATCCGACGACGCCCCGTGCAAGGACTCCTCCAGACCGAGACCGCACGCCCTTCGTTTAAATACGAGGCGAGGCGCAGCCTAGCGGAGGACCCTCACAATAAAATGAGTCACGAGACAAACCTACAATTGGAATGTCGTTCGCGCACAAGACTACGGTCATGGAGGTCGGTCCATCGAACTCCGCGACTGTGCACGGTTCCTCAACGACGAAACAATCAGCTTTCTACGAGGGATCGGCCAAATTTCAAAATTGCAGGTACAAGACCGAAGATAGCTCGCCAATCGAACAGATCGCCCAAGTCCGAAACCAAAGTCCGCACAACGGGTCGCCCGTCTTTTTCCTCAACGATCGCCAATAAGAATCACCTCACCCCATGTCTTCAACATCGGAGCAAGCTGGGGGGCAATTGTTGTGTTGAGAATTATACACCTCAACAGGCGATCGGCGCAGACGACAGGCGACCGAGCCAGGGTCAAATAGCCAAGGCAGACTTGCCAATCAGAGATCCCAGATCAAGCCCAAGTGCCGAGCGATCGACATCTAAGGCGATCGTCTCTTGGCACCTGGCGATCGACTCTGGTGACCGGCCATGACGACCGCCTCATGCCACGCGAGTCCAGCATCTGTCTAGTCGGCGAAGGCCGAAGCTTAGGATAGAGACCCACGTGCAGATCCGGAAAAGGCGCCGCAGAACATGGATCATTGACCACAGCCTGTCAGCATCTACTCACCTACCGACAGACCCGCCGAAAGGCGCAAAGTGGGACCGCCCGGGACAGCGACTCAGGACGTGTGCGGACTTCTCATTAGACCGCACAGCTGGCAGCCAGCCCATGTTGCGGACTTTAAGGCAACCAACCCACATGCTGCAAGACGATCGCCCCCTTATTATAATACAGGGAAGGCGATCGCCCAACCAAGGCCAATCCTACAAATAGGAAGCCTCCAGCAGCGGAAAAAAGGTTGGTCACACAGTACAAAAGCTCGGCTCACAAACTTGGCTTTCTCTCTTGGCAACGCTATACACTTCGGACATCTGTTCATCTCTCACTCTCGGAACCTCTTAATCCTAAGACGGTCGGCAGAAATGAGAACAAGAACACACAGAGCTTCGTTCACAAGCTAGACAACTAGGATCTTTTACACTCATTGTAATTGCATTCTTACATTGATATTTGTACTCAAACGTATTCTTATTAATAACATCTCGCGAGAGCATTCAAGCCCGAGCCTAACAAACCCGGCAAATCTTGTGTTATTCACACCCCCACGGACGTGCTCTCGCAATTTGCTGTTGCTCGACCATTCCAACAATATTCATCTTCGGATAATATTTTGGTCAACAACACTAACATCAACCGATTCATGAAATTCGGATGAACAATGAAAATCAAGAAGAAATCCCGAAAATCAAATTCTAGGAAATTTCAAGAAATTACCTCGATCCGACGAAGAACAATGATTTGATGTTGATATAATCGACAAGAATCCTCAAAAACGCTTAGAAATCGAGTGGAATCAACCAAAAACTCCACTTCCAGATTTTTCCCATCGCCAGCCGCACCCGGGTGAAGAAATGATGAAAAAAATGAGGTCTGGCCGGTCACTGCCTATATATGGCCGACAGGGTTACGGCCATAACCGGCAGGCCTTACGGCCGTAACCGGCATTCGTCAAAATCCGCCCAGCGCCTGCCGATCGCTTACGGCCGTAACCGACAGGGCCTTACGGCCGTAACTCGGCACTTATGGCCGAATCGCATTCGTCCAACACCGCCCGCACTCCGTCCGGTCAGAATCGACCACTTACGGCCATAACGGCATTCGCCCAGCCATGTCCGCTGAGCACGACGGCCAGAATCGCACCTTACGGCCAGAATTCGCCGTGCCAGCCCTGCTCCAAGAAGTGCGGCCGTGACTCGGCCGTGGCCACTCCGACGGCCCAGACGACCCCGAAACCCGAACCTGAATATGAATCGAAGATATGGTTACGAAGTAATCACAAAGACAAATCCAAGCGCTAAGAGAACACATGATTCCGACCACCTGAAGGCTCGAAATTCGACAACGAAAGTAATTACCCCAAACTTTGGGAAATTACGAAAACGGCCCAAAACGTCCGAAATACACGATACATGATCGAAATACCAAGCCAAAGCTCACAACATGAATAATAACATTAAATGAACTTATGAGAAACTCGAAACAACAGTTTCGGACGAGATTCGCAAGAATCGAACTCAAGTGCGGAAAAGCCGCTTAAGAACACGGAACTCAACAAAACGATACCGAAACGAACTCGGATGACAAAAAGTGCAAAATTAATCATTCTCAGAATGACGATACGGTCAAGAGCGAGTCGTCAAAACGGACTTCCGTAAAAAAAAAGAAAATTACCGGAATCCGAAATTGCGGATATTACATACTACCCCCCTTAAAAGAAGTTTCGTCCCGAAACTTAAAACAAGTAGGGAGAAGCAATATCCCGCAGGAAAAATCAATGAGATACACAAAAACAAGAATGATCACAATGAATGATAATGAATCGAAATCCAACAAGGATCAAGAATGACTCACCGGGGTGAAATGATAACGTAATGAGTGATAGCTCAAATGAAATGATTGGAATCATTGTTCCCCGTGAAGTGAATGATTAGTTTTATAATTATAAGTCTCAACGTGATTGATATATGATGAATGACTTATGTGAATGAATGAACGACAAATGAAATGAATGATTATCATATTACCGAGCAAGAATTAACTAGTTCAAAACCGGTGATGAATGTCCTATTGTATCACAGTTAAAGCAAACAACAGTCGAACTCGTCGTCTGAGATGAAGATGCTCTCCCAGCACGAAGACGACTAGAAAACGATCTCTTGGACGTCGGAGTCCGATGTCCCTCTGACAGCTCTTTCCATACCGAGGCAGGAAAGTCACGTGATAATTACAGATCTCGTATGAAGATCGCATTATGATTACGAGATGGAATGATAACAACGAGCATACACGCTCTAACACAATGAATGCATTAATAATGCAATAAAATGATCGTCGACATGACGCCGGAATATGATAAGATCGCATGAAAGATCAAGTGAGGTGACATGATTATTTGATGAAATTCTTGAAATGATTATCTTGAACAAGTTAAGAGGATTGAAAATTCGATCCACAAGATCAACAATTTAACCGCGAGATGGACTGGATGATTAATGAATTAACTGAGCAATGAGATTGACTGAGTGATGAATGAATTAACTGAACAATGAGATTGACTGAGTGATGAATGAATTAACTGAACAATGAGATTGACTGAGTGATGAATGAATTAACTGAACAATGAGATTGACTGAGTGATGAATGAATTAACTGAACAATGAGATTAACTGAGTGATGAATGAATTAACTGAACAATGAGATTGACTGAGTGATGAATGAATTAATTGAGCAATGAGACTGATTGAGTGATGAATGAACTAATATGATCGACAAGATAAAATGATGATTGAGGATTGTTGACTGATGAATGAGTTGATCCTTATCACTTGCATGGTCAAACGTGCTCCAACACAATTAGTCATGAATCAATCATAACAATAATATCACATATAGGTTTCAACAAAGCATGTATAATTAATGACATAATGAATGTATGAACATAAAGAGAATCGAGTCCTTACACAGGTCATATGAAGCTTCGAGGTCTCGCGATACTAGTCTTCACTGACGACGACTCGATGAATGAATGACTCGTGCAATCGTACTAATATTATGACTCACAAAACCTGACTGACTAGATTGTCATAACCTGACAGTCCCACTACTACCGCGTCGGTAGAGCCACATAACTCACATATCAGGGTATCTCATAACCCAACTCTCTGATACCATCTTCTGTAACACCCCCAAATCCCATTGGGTTATTACAGTGCCGTGGACCCACACCCGGAGATCCACCAGGCGAAACATAACTAAATTAATTAAATTAACCAACAAGGGAGATCACAGTCCATACCATGATATCCGACAAAATATTTAGATAAGGAATTTCAACGACAACGATGGGCCTACATGGCCAAAATAAAAATACAACAACATCCACGAGCATCTGCTCGGGTAATACATAATGACAAAGACTAACAACCTGGAGGACACTCCAACTGACTGACCAACATGAACAACTCGGACGAGTATCGCTCGAATGCCTCGCCTCCATCATCATGCCCCTATGTCTCAACTCTCTCCTTGCAAGCACCTAAAACATGAAAACATGTTCCGCCTCACGGGGTCAATAATCCAGATAATGAACATCAAATACATGTATAACATGATATGCATCCAAAGGCAGAATGAAACGGTATAATGATAATAATAATACGAGATGCTCACAAACCAACATAAGAACCGAGCATTCGTGAAACACTATGCCCACGGCATACTATTAATACCTGTTCAACAGGTTAGAACATAAGTGCCCAACGGCGAATCATAATCATAGAGTACCATAATTAATTACACGACATAAACTAAACCAGAACTGAATTAATTATGAATCACAATGCCTGAAGGCTCCAATGAAATTATCAAGACATCACAAAGGCCTCAAAGCCACTCAGTCGAAGCTGTCAAATATCACAATCACATGAAGCCAAAATAGCCGAAGTCAGACGGACAGATCGAAGCCACGGCACGAAGCCGTATCACAATTAGGGCCGAAGCCACGGCACGAAGCCGTATCACAATTAGGGCCGAAGCCACGGCACGAAGCCGTATCACAATTAGGGCCGAAGCCACGGCACGAAGCCGTATCACAATGAGACCATCCAATCGCCGTGACCTACTGAATTGTAGGTGTGAGGAAACCAACCACGAAGGTTCAAGCCCAAACTTACCCATAATGAGATCATAAGCATGACTATGACCTACTGAGTTGTAGGTGTTGGGAAACCAACCGCGAAGGCTCAAGCCCCAAGCTTACCCATAATGAGATCATAAGCATGACCGTGACCTACTGAGTTATAGGTGTTGGGAAACCAACCGCGAAGGTTGAAGCCCCAAGCTTACCCATAATGAGATCATAAACATGACCATAACCTACTGAGTTGTAGGTGTTGGGAAACCAACCGCGAATATTCAAGCCCCAAACTTACCCATAATGAGCACTAGTCGAGACTAGCCTCCAAAACATAACGATAACGATCCGAAGATTACCGAATTCACAAGAAAGATAGTGTGTTGCCTTGAGTCGGCCAACACGACGATAGTAACTCACGGATGGGCACCGTCCTCGGCGGTCCCAATTCAATACCTCGATTACCTTAGAATGGTCAATCGATAACAACAACACAACAGATGGGAACTATCCTCGACAGCCCCAATTCAATACCTCGATTTCCTTAGAATGGCCAACCGATAACAATGATGCAGCGGATGATTCAATACCTCGATTGCCTTAAAACGGCCAATCGATAACAATGATACCACGAATGATTGAGCACCTCGATTGCCTTAGAACGACCAGTCGATAACAATGATACAATGAGTAATTGAGCACCTCGATTGCCTTATATCGATGACAATGATACAATGAATGATTGAACTCCTCGATTGCCTTAGAACGGCCAATCAATAACAATGATACAATGAATAATTGAACTCCTCGATTGCCTTAGAACGACCAATCGATAACAATGATACAATGAATGCATCGGCACCTTTAATCAACTATCGACGACGAAGATGAGAACGAATACGACAATGCCTTCAATCGGCCAATACAACATGAATGACAGGACGCCAGCATTAATAATAATGATTACAACAACGTCTTAGATCGACATCAATATTAACAACAACAACTGATACATCGATACCGCGAACCGGTGATCGATAATAACATTAACAATGAATATCTCAATGCCTTACCAGCCATTAATGAATGATAATAAACATTTGGCATAATTGCCGAAGAGTATGGTATCGAACGATCCCCTAATATCAATGAACTTATGAAGAGACTAAGTCTCGGAATGATACAACACATTCATACACATATATGATAACATTAATCTCATTGACTAGTACAAGTATAAAACTTGCCTCAACCGAAGGCGATGAATTCCTTCCACGAACAACGAACGGAGTCCTCCGATAAACACAATTACTCGAACAACCTTGAATGAAATACAATTCATTCAATAACACAATATTAATCGAAATCAACACAACGACCGAAAGAAACTCTTTGAGACATTTAATCGAACACTAAATGTTCAAAGTTCCTCAAGAACCTAAGAATCATCAATCGGGTTGAACGAATCGAAGATATGGATATACAATCCATAGAACACGATTAATATTGTTTACTAACATCAACTGATTCATCAAATTCGGATGAACAATGAAAATCAAGAAGAAATCCCGAAAATCAAATTCGAGGAGATTTCAAGAAATTACCTAGATCCGACGAAGAACAATGATTTGATGTTGATATAATCGACAAGAATTCTCAAAAATGCTTAGAAATCGAGTGGAATCGACCAAAACTCCACTTCCCGATTTTTCCCGTTGCCAGCCGCACCCGGGTGAAGAAATAATGAAAAAAAAGAGGTCTGGCCGGTCACTGCCTATATATGGCCAGTGGCGGATCCAGGATTACATGATCAAGGGGGCAGGATAAAAAAAATCAAAAAAAATCCAACAAAAGAGATAATACTCAAAAGATAAACATTATCATTTTTATGAAAAGCTGATGCAAATTACTTCAAAATTGCACAAAATTGATTTAGAACCTGACGGTCCTGACCTTGAAAATTTAATAAATCTGAACATGATATCCCTTAGTCCTTAGACAATTCATCAAATCACAAAACAAACACAAGATAAACAAAATAACTAAATCCCAGTCCTAATCAGAGCAGTCCCATGTTTTTTTCTTCCACAATTAATTATGTTTGGGACATTTGGGCTTAATGGGTTATTGGTTGGGCTTGGGGTTGGGCTTTTAGTTTTTTATATACGAGGCATTATCCAACCCGTGCGATGCACGGTCTTTGGTTAAATATCTACGTATTTTGTACGTAATGTTGGGGCAGACGGTTGAATGAGCAGATGGCAGAATTTAAATGCATTTTAGAGAAGTTTATATGTTTTTTTTATAGTTATTGTCATTTTATTTTAGTCTATGTAATTAGTTATATGAAATGAGGCTTTACTAACCCGTATGTTGCTCCGGGGTTTTTTTGGTTTATTCAACCCGTGCGATGCACCGATTGTATCTAAGATTTCATAGCTAAAATTTAACCATCTTGTAATTTATACTATCATTTAAAAGTTCATTTTAATCACCTTGTGTATTAGAAGGTGCACGTGTTTTGTACGTAATGTTGGGGCAGATGGTTGAATGAGCAGATGGCAGAATTTAAATGCCTTTTAGAGAAGTTTATATGTTTTCTTATTGTTATTGTCCTTTTATTTTAGTCTATGTAATTAGTTATATGAAATGAGGCTTTACTAACCCGTATGTTGCTCCGGGGTTGTTTTTGGTTTATTCAACCCGTGCAATGCACCGATTGTATCTAAGATTTCATAGCTAAAATTTAACCATCTTGTAATTTATACTATCATTTAAAAGTTTATTTTAATCACCTTGTATATTAGAAGGTGCATTTGCATTGTGATGTTTATCATAACTTTTGTATTTAAATTAGTTTATTTACATTAAAATTTACAATTAAAATAGTCTCTTCATATATTTACAATTAAAAGTTATAATTAAATTCCCCTTCCACATTAAATTAAGGGGAATAAGTATTATATAGTATAGATATTATAATATAATATGTAAAAAAAATATTTTTTTTCAAGGGGTCAGATGACCCCTCTTGCCATGCAGTGGATCCGCCACTGTATATGGCCGACAGGATTACGGCCGTAACCGGAATTGAACTTCCACATCCTCGAAGGCCTTGCGGAGGAGGTGAACTTCCACATCCTCGAAGGCCTTGAACTCACCAGGCGGTTTTCCGACCGCCTTTCTGGGCTTGGCGACCGCGTTCTTCGGAACGGGAGATGGTGCCTTCCCTTCCCCGATGGATCCCTCGCCTAAGCGAAGGGTGAGCATCCTCTGCCTGGCCATAAAGTCGGTGGCCTTGACGCGGAAGATCACGTAGGTCGGGGGGCTGTCCTTCGTGAGGTACCTGAACATGGGTGAATGGCCATAGAATCCCCCCAGGACCGAGTAGAGGGCGAGCTCATCGCTAATGGGCTCGCCGGTGAGGACTATTTCATCCACCCGGTCGATGTAATCTTCGTCGGGCTTGTCCTTCCCCTGCCTGATCTTCATCATGCAGTGGGGACCTTCTGGCCGAGCGACCTTGGCGGCGAAATACGATGTGAAGTCGTTCGCCAACTTCTCAAAACAGCTGATTAAGCGCGGTGGCAATGAGATGTACCACCTATGGGCAAGATCGCCCAATGTTAATGGGAACATTCGGCACTTCATCGCGTCCGATGCCCCACATCCGGTCATGTAGATCCGGAACTTGCTCAAGTGGGTCTCAGGATCCGATCTCCCCTCATATAGAGGTGTTTGAGGAGGAGCGATCTTCGGTTGCACGGGGGCAAGCTCGATCTGGACCGCGAGCGGATCACTTGGTCTGGTCTCTTGGCGCCAGCCCCAGTTTCAATGAGCGCCTTCATTTCGTCGAGCTGGCGCTGCATTGCGGCCATCGTCGTAGCCTGACTGCTCGCGGTCTGGCTCTCGGAGCGGGAGCCTAGGCGATCATGTACCGATCTCCTGGCCCCGTGGTAGGCGACGAGGTCTCTGCCGCCGAGCTCAATTCTTGGGTGAGTGGGATCCAGATGGCCGTCCTGTCTTCTGGGAGTTGGGTACGCCGAACTCTTGGTGACGGATTCAGACTTCGACGTATCACGGCTGGGGATTGAATGCCCGGGTCTCCATGAGGGATCACTCCCTAGGCGAATGAAGACGGAATCGTCCCGTCTTACGAGCGCCTTTTCCTGCGGCTCGGGGCTTTCTAACGATTTCTCGACATATAGCCCCTTGAGCTTTCGCTTGCCCGCGCGGCGGATGGATGATGGAGTAATGGTGGGCATGTCGCATGCTCTTCGTCGCTCCTTTAGGATGGACATGGCCTCCTCGATCTGTTCCGCGGTTTGGAATTGATCGAGTGAGAGGCTGGGGCCGTCCCTCGGGGGCGGGAGTGAGAGTCTAGCGTCGCCGCGGTCGCCTTCTGCCGTAGGTTGGGACTCGGTCTGGGCCGGAATAAGGTGTCCGGCGGATCGTAGGGTGGCTCTTTTCGAGGTCGTGGCAGACGTCATTATTCTGAAGGTTTTTCTTTGAAGAACAGTGAGTGTTTCTTCAAGTATATGCCCCGGAGAACAGTGAGTGTTCTTCGAAACGGTCGGAATGAAAACGAAGGTTCGACCCCTCCTTCTAGCGCCAATTGTTGTTACCCAAAATATTATCCGGATATGATATGCTGGAATGGACGAGTAACAAACAAAATGCGAGAGCACATCCGTGGTGAAGTAAATAACACAAGATTTGCCGGGGTTGTTAGTTCCGGGCTTGAATGCTCTCGCGAGATATTATTAATATGAATACTTGTGAGTATAAATATTAATGTTAGAGTACAATTACAATGAGTGTAAAGACCCTAGTTATCTAGCTCTTGAGTGCTGTTGTTTACCGGAAGAACCAGAGTTAAAGCTCTGTGAGTTCTTGTTACAAAGATGAGGTGTTCTCTGTATTGTTTGTTGTGTGTAATCGTGTTTACGTTGTAACCTCCCTTTTTGTCAATGCTGGAGGCCTCCTATTTATAGGAGAAGAGGTTGCTGGGATGTCCCTGTACCACACGGGCGATCGCCGTTCCTGCATTAAATAAGACGGGCGATTGTCCCAGCACGTGGGACTGTTTCCCTAAAGTCCGCAGCTACAGCTGGCAGCCGGATGCGCGAACAAATGAGGAGGCAACATGTGCCTCACGTCTCTGTCTTGGGAGGTCCTACCTAGGACCTTTCGGCGGGTCTGTCGGTAGGTGAGGCCGTCCTGGTCACTGACAGCTGCTGATGGGCTGGAGTATAGCCTGTTTTTGCGGCGCCAGGAGGTCCCACCTAGGACCTTTCGGCGGTTCTGTCGGTAGGTGAGACCGTCCTTGTCAGTGACAGCTGCTGATGGGCTGGAGTAAAGCCTGTTCTTGCGGCGCCTTTTGTGAATCTGCACGTGGGCCTTCATTCCGAGATTCGGTCTTTGCAGACTTTGACGGATGTTGGACTTACATGTGGCATGGGACGGTCTTCCCCGGTCGGATACTAGAGGCGATCGCCAGGTGCCAATAGACGATCGCCTTGGACGTCGACCACTAGGCACTTGACCAGCATCTGTCTTCTTCGGTTGGCATCCGACCATTATGCCGATCGCCTTCGAGGCGTATAAATCGCCGCACAACATCATGTCAAAATAAAACATCATTTCTGCATAGGTCCTGACAAGGTGTCGAACAAATGCCAATTGTGGATTAAAATTCTTAATCACTTGAGCCACTGGTAAGTCCAAAGGTTGCGCTAGAGAATAATTCTCGAACTTTAGCTTTCTTGATCTGACGAGGGCAATATTGAGCTTCCATCATTAGCTTAAATTCTCCCCAATCGGCGTCGTGGTCAATAGGTCAGATGGCCTCCCACCACTCGGATGCTTCTCCAGTCAGAAAATATTGGGCAATGGGTTTTGGTCATCCGGGCACTTGATTCCTGCAAACACTTTCTCTAATTCCCTTAGCCAGTGATCCCACATCGTCACTTCAGAAAAACCATCAAACTTTGGTGGATGCATCTTAGCCACTTCATGAAGCGATTTGTCTCCTCGATACCCCAGGTTTTGAACACCTTGATGTCCTTCCCCTGGTTGTAGACATATCGCTAGTTGCATTTTGTACACCACTTGAGTGAATTAGGTTATATGGTTGACCACTTGACAAAGCACGTCGAGAATAGCAGTATTATCATTTGCCTCCACAGTTCGCTCTTGATTATTGTTGATAGATTCCTGTTGCTCGCCAGAACTGAGATCAGTCGGGTTCGACAGAGAATTAGGGATAGAAGGTGAAGCTTCTCTCTCGGCATTTCCACATTCGCATCCACGACCGCGACCATGTCCACGACCTCTTCTCAACATATTGTAAGCATACATACTCAATATTAGGGATGGTATACCGATTTATTTTACTCATATAGTATACCGTACCGAAAGTTTTGTTATATAAATTTGCATACCGACACCGTACCGAACTGTTCCATACCGGGACTCGGTATACCAAGATATCGGTATGAAGCATAGAACATATCGATGTCGTACCGTTTTTCGGTATAACACACGTTAATTCGGTATACCGTATATTCAAGATATACCAAAATTACTGTCATACCGTTCAGTACCGAATCCACATATACCCAAAACAAAGAAACAGAAACAGAAACATTAAATTTAAACATACAACAATAAGAAGGCATTCATTGAGCACAGAACCATGATACAGACCTGCTTCCCCATCTTAACAACCACATAAGGCTCGCTGCTTGTGGCATCTCTCCTATCAAGATTTATCCCAACAAGTTCTCCATACCAAATCAAAAAAAATAGTTCACGACATTTAAAACAATTCAAGACACAACACACATTACAAACAATTCATGTACTGGAAATAGTACGACATAATAAGCTTTTAAAAAAACACTACAATCCAGCGAATCCACGTCCAAAATTAACAATAACATTTATTTTGAAACTAAAGCTCGATCTCGAATGTTCAGGACTCCAACATATCAAGAAACCTGTAGAAAAAGTTAAAAGTTCAACTAGGTTAAATATGAATTTTGGAGTTGAATTAAATAAACATATACATAATCTTACTTTTGGAGTTACGTAACAAAAAAAGTAGACGAAAAGAAAGTCTAAGAACGATCTTGAATGGCATTTGCAGCTATAAAAATAAAATTATTAATACGCATCAAATTACATTATACATAAGCAAATATAATGGTATGCCCATAAAGCTTCATTTACTCTTTTGTGCCAATCTCGTTTTGATTTTTTGATACAACTTTTTTCAACAGATTACATAGAATTTTGTTGAAAAAGCCTCCACTAGTCCATATGCGGCCGCATTATACATTGAAGATTTTCTTTCCTAAAATCGAATTTCTCGCAAAGCTTGTCAATATGGCTACTGGTGAATGGCTTCCCATTATCAGTAATGATGTAGTGGAGAACCCCATACCTGTAGATGATATTTATGCGGATGAAGTAAGCAACATTTTTTTTCACTTCTTTCAAAGGCACAACTTCAGCCCATTTAGAGAAGTAATCTGTAGCAGCCAAAATGTAGAGATGCCCACCAAATGACTTCGTCAATGGATCTACAACATCTAATCCTCATGCATCGAATGGCCATGAGGCAATAGTTGGGTGTAACGACTCAGGAGGTTGATGGATTAGGTTTGCGTGAAACTGGCATGCCTGACATTTTTGCGCATAATCCATGCAATCTATCACCATTGTCGGCCAGTAGTAACCCATTCTCTTTATTCTGAAATGTAGTTTGGGTCCCGACTGATGAGCTCCACAGATTCCGGAATGAGCTTTCTCCATGAATAGCTTCTTCGTCACTTAGACATCTCAAGAATATAGCATCAAATGACCTTCAATAAAGTGTGCTTTTATAATAAATAAATCGAGGTGCGCGACGTCAGATGTCGGCTCTTTGGTGTGGATCATTGAGTAGTTTCTCATTTTTCAGATAATCCACTAACGGTTGACGCCAATCCTCCTTCTCAATTTCGAAGACTTTCACGACACGACTTTCAACTTCTATATCGACCAGATCGTCGAAGATTGGTGGTGTGACCCAACTGCTACATACTGGGATTCGGATCTGCGCTCTAGGCATCGCTATAGTTGAGGCCAACTTTGCTAGAGCGTCAGCTTGCTTGTTTTCACTTCTCGACACATGTTCGATTTCCACATCTCCAAGCCAACTCATAGGCCTCCGGGCATAATCTTGATAAGGGAGCAATTTAGGTTTCTTGACTTCATATAACCCACTCATAACTGGTTTACTACGAGTAATGAATCTCCGTACACTCTAAGGTGCAGTTGCTTTATATATACTGCTATTTCCAGTCCGAGTATAAGCGCTTGATATTCGGCTACATTGTTAGAGCAATTTTCAGTTAAAGAAAATGAATATGGCAAAACTTCGCCATTGGCTATCACAAATACCACTCCGGCACCGGATCCTTCTCTGTGAGAAGCTCCATTAAAATACATCTTCCAAGGAGGAGTGATCTCAATAGCCAAGGCATCCTCATCGGGAAGGTCATCAGATAACTCCCACTCAGCGGGAATCGGATGGTCGGCTAAGAAATCTGTCAATATTTGTTTTTTCACGACTTTATGAGGAATATACATATTCTCAAATTGTTGCAGCTGAAGGTGCCATATTGCAAGTCGGTCAAAAAGAACTGGCTTTGACATGACAAATTTCAATGGATTTGCTTTTGAAATAAGACGGACCGTATGAGCCTGAAGGTAGTGTTTTAATTTTTGAATCACGAAGATGAGAGCTAAACATATCTTCTCGATTGGGGAGTACTTCAGCTCGTTTGGAACCATCATCCTACTCAAGTAGTAGAGAGCACATTCTTTCCCGTCACTATTTTCCTGCGCTAGTAAGGCTCCAACTGAACGTTCTTGGGCAGCTATGTAGAGGGTCAATGGTCGCCCAGGTACTGGAGTGACTAACACATGTGGCCTCATCAAATAATGTTTAATACTCTCTAAAGCCTTTTTGCAAGTTTCATCCCATTTAAACGACTTTTCTTTCTTCATAGGATGGCTGAATGGTTGACATCGACCGGCCAGGTTTGAAATGAACCTCCTTAAATAAGCCAACTTTCCTTGTAAACTTTTGAGCTCATGGATGTTGCGGGGTTCTGGCATTTTCAGGATTGCGTCGATTTTTGCTTTTTCAATCTCAATGCCTCGATGACGGATGATGAATCCGAGGAATTTTTCAGACGTAACCCCAAAAGCGCACTTCAATGGGTTCATCTTGAGTTGGTAACGTCTTAGACGTTCAAAGACTTGTCTCAGATATTTCAGATGATCTTTTCTCTTTCTCGACTTCACCACTAGGTCATCGACATAACACTCAGTGTTCTTGTGTAGCATGTCATCAAAAATCTTTTGCATTGCTCTCTGGTAAGTCGCACCAGCATTCTTTAAACCAAAGGGCATTACATTATAACAATATATCCCTTTGGGAGTACGAAATGTTGTGAGCTTTTCATCGCTTGGCGACTTGCGAATTTGATTGTAACCTGATGATCCATATATGAAAGATAGAGCTTCATGGCCTGTAGTATCATCAATCATGAGTTCAGCAGTTGGCAGTGGAAAATCATCCTTGGGGCATGCGAGGTTAAGGTCACGAAAGTCGACACAAACTCGAATTTGACCATTATTCTTTCTTACTGGAACGATGCTGGAAATCCATGTCGGATACTTCACTTCAAGAATGAACCCAACTTCAATAAGTTTGTTCACTTCATTTCAATTAATGGAACTAACTCAAGACGGAATCGACGTTGGCCCTGCTTGACTGGTCGAGTCCCTTTCTTTATTGACAAGTGATGCACTGCAACTTTTGGGTCTAAACCTTGTATGACCATGCAAACACATCCCTAAACTCCTGTAAGAGTTTGGTGTATGCTTCTTCTTCCTCAACTGTTAGCAAAGCACTTATGTAGATTGATCGCGGGTCATCATCATCCCCCCAGATTGATTTTTTTAGCTCGTCAACAGTGGATTTAACACCTTCTTCAAGTTCTGGAGGAGCATCCTCTGCATCTTCTTCTATTATAGGTATTTGTTCACATACGGTGATGTGATTTACCATGACCACATGTTTGTGGGATTCCCCTCGACTTTTAACACCTGGTCTTATTCAGCCATCATTAGCTCTGACTAGAATTGCTTTCACGGTACTGTCATCAGTGATATACCCCATTCTAATCATCCCATTGATCTTTCTTTGAAGGGCCTCGTCCATCTCCTGAGGAACGGGCTATCGAGTACTTTGAGTATCGATGAAGTTTGACGAAGCCACACTTTCACTATCATCATATTTCTCATCCCGAATGTAGATAATTGTTTGTATCTTATCCCTTGACACTCTTTTATGTGGGTTAATCAAGGTAGCTTTCCGCTTCATACAAGATGGGATCAAGCTTCAAAGTTTAGGGAGGTTTGGAAGCTTGGTAACTCCTAGTTTTTTATGGTTATTTCTTTTATTTGGCCCCAATCTTTGAAAGATTGAAATTCGTCTCATTTTCCTACCATTCACATCAAATACAACTTCAGTTGTTGAAGATTCATCTTCAGTAATATAATTTGTATTTGCTCTTCTAATTGCGATGCGAATCGGACTCTGGGGGGCATATCGTAGGCCATTCTTTGTGCCCTTGATGGCACAAATGCTTTCCTTAATATTTTCTGAGTAATATTAGGTCTGAGTTCCTTAATAAGTTCCTGGGATGTATCTTTTGACGTTGAGCTTCCCCATGGATCGTACCCAGCCTTAACTAATAGGTTGAAAGCGTGAGGACTATATGACTTCATAATCACAGCTTCTGGTATCTCTTCATATTCTGTGCTACCTTTTTGAGTAGGATGAGTGAATCCTTTGAGCGGTTGCAAAGAAGGTCTAGATGCATAAATCTTGGTCAGAGGCAGTGTCAGTTCTTCCAACACTTCAGTATTTTGTAGAGGTTGTTTGCATTTATCAACTAGAGATGCGAGATCGTTTCTTTTATCCCCTTCGACTAGTCCGTCCTTTGTTATTTCTTGTGACAAGCCCTCTTCAATCTCTCTAGTTTTTCTGTTCTTGGAAAAGTACTTAGCATCAGCAAAGTATGATTCAGCATTGGTGAAAGGCTTATCGTCACCAAACACTCTTTTTACATTGCCGTCTTCACAAAACTTGAAGCATTGGTGCAATGTTGAAGGTATTACGGCATTCTCGTGTAACCACGGACGTCCCAGGAGCATATTGTATGATGTCCCTGCATCTATGACATGGAAGAGTACGATTGAGGCCATCTCATCGATCAAATAAATCAATGATAATTGTTCCAAGAGCTCTTTGTCCTTCTTGATTAAACCCTTTGATCATTAAGCGGCTGCTTGTGAGTTCATCTGCTGGTATGCCCAAATTTTTCATCGTTCTCAGAGGCAAGATGTTCACTCCTGAACCTCCATCTATTAACATTCGATTAATCTTTTGTTCCTTGGCATATCCAATTACGAACAATGGTCGGTTGTGGGGTTGTGAACCAAGTAGCAACTCTTCTTCCATAATTACTACTTCCAAGATGCATTCTTTGCTTTCGCTAGAAGGTTTATCTTGAGATTAGCAGTCTTTATTTTCTATCCACTCGTCATATGGCATGAAAGGCTATTGTATACATCCTTGACAGTAGGAGTGTATTCCGAACCGAACGAACCGAAAAGTGACTTCAACGAACGTTCGTTCGTTAAGGATTCAGTTCGTTCGATTCGTGTTCGTGTTCGATAAAATTGCAAACCACTTGTTCGTGTTCGGTTCGTTAAAATTTCACATATTTCGTGTTCGTTCTTTAGCGTTCGATTGTTCGGTTCGTTTTGATCGTTCGTTTGTTCGTTTGTATTCTAAAATATAAAAAAATACTAAAGTACAAGCAATAATAATTAAAAAAAGATATATTTAGAAATTAAGGGTTTTGGAATGGTAAGTTTTATTTTTTATATATATTTATTAATAAATATATAAAAAACCATTTGTTCACGAACTGTTCGCGAACTAACGAATATATATTATTTTGTTCATGTTCGTTCATGTATGTAACGAACATGTTCGCGAACTATTCGAATTTGGCCGAACCGAACATGAGCTGAACGTTGACCGAATATTTTCGCAAAATTTTCACGAACGTTCGGTTCGAAATACACCCCTACTTGACAGTGACAAGATTCACAGATGTTTCGTCCTCTAAGATGATTTTGGCTTGTTCGACCAGCTACATGATTTTATCTTTGAAGATAAAGAAATCTTGAATTGGGTGTCTGTGGTACCTACAATATTTTGGGTCATTGGTACGTCCAGCTTCCTCTGGTCGCTTTATTTCTGGTAACTCGATAAGATTATCTTTTAACAAATCATCAAAAATTCCTGGGACATCCGAGTCTAGGAATGGATATTGCCTCTGTTGCATTTCTCTTAAAGTCATTTTTCTTTGCCCCCATTCTCGGACGACACATTTCCCCTTGTCATTTCTATCTTCCTTGTTTCTTTGGTACTTGACAGTTCCTGCATTTATTTGAATGGATTCCTTATTCGGGGTTTTAACAAAGGTTCTGCCCCCTTTATTGACTTGGTGCATGTCTATGAACTTTCGAGGTTCCTGGATTGGTGGTCCATCAGCTCCAGTTGTGGCCATGCTTAGATCCATATCATCAACTCTTGTTGCTAACTCTTCAAAGATCTTTGGCTGGATTCCTTGAAGAATGTAACGAAGACCCCAATGCATACCTTGGATACATATTTCGATTGCAGAAGCTTCGGATAGTCGATCTTTGTAATTCAGGCTCAAATTGCTCCATCGATTAATATAATCGATCACGAGTTCGTCTTTCGACTAACGAGTGTTGGTTAGCTCGATCATGCTAACTGTTCTCCTTGTCTTGTAGAATCGGTTAAGAAATTCTTGCTCCATTTAACTCCAGGTGTCAATGGAGTTGGTTTCTAAATCAATATACCAGTCAAAAGCATTTCCTTTCAAGGATCGAACAAATTGCTTTTCCAAATGATCTCCATAAGTCCCAGCATCATTACATGTTTCAACAAAATAAGCCACGTGCTGTTTTGGGTTCCTCTTGCCATCGAATTGTTGGAACCTTGGAGGCTGATAGCCTGTCGGCATTCTCAATCTATCAACTCTCTTGGTGTATGGCTTGGTAATGATTTAGAGCCTTCTTGTTCTTCAAAGTTATCCTTTATTATTCCAAATATGAGCTCCTTGAGTTTACCGATATTAATCCCTCCGTCTGAAGAAATTTGGAAATCTTTCTCAGTGAATTCAGTTTCTGCAGCTTGATGTTGAGCTTTCAACATAATTTGGCTCCTCAACATGTTTCCCATTTGTACGGCTTGTATCATCATGGTCTGCTTTATTCATCAAGTGAGAAATTCGAGTTTCTTGATCTTGAACATGCTTGGAGAGTCATTCAATAGCTTTCATGATGCTAGCAAGTTTCTCATCGACTGTTGAAGCATTTGTCATCATGACTGGGGCTATACTCGAGGTCGACGAAGAATCTGACAAGCAGCAAGGTGTGGAACAAGTAGAGTCATCTTATTCACCTTCAATGACGTAGTATGGCTTGTTCGTTGTAGTTCCTGTTGATAGGTTTGCTCCTGATGAGGTTTGCGACTGTGATCTTTTCGTCATACTCCTTGTAATGGCATTAACAGTTGAAGTTTTTGAAGGATCGGTCCTTTTCACAAAAACCTTGCTCGGAACCATCTTGAAATTTGATTTGGGAAGAAAAGAGATGAGAGGTAGAGTATGTCCCATTGGGCGTGCCAAATTTATAACGACAAATTTCGTGTCTTTAATATAAAAACGCAAAAATAAATTACAACTTAAATTTCTTTGATATAAAATGTAGAATATAATGGATTACAATCTCTAGTTTAATTCATCTGATTCTTCTCTTCATGGTTGACTTTTTCTTGAACGAATTTTGAGGCGTAGTCTTCGATCTGATTCCGTACGATGTTGAATTTGGGATTTTTAACGCGAATCCAAGGACTTATGTTTTATTTTAGATTGAACGTTGTTTTGCATGAGTTTTTATGCGAAGAACGTATTGAAGCTCCTTTGAATCTTAGAGAATGCCTTCGTGTGAAATGCTTGATCGGAGGGGGTTTTCACCTTGATCTCTGATTGAACGTAGTTTTTGTGTGAAGAACGTGTTGAAGCTCTTTTGAATCTTCAAGAACACCTTCGTGAGAAACGCTTGATCGAAGGGGTTTTGCACTTTGATCTCTGATTGAATGTAGTTTCTGGATAATTTGTGTGAAGAACGTGTTGAAGCTCCTTTGAATCTTCAAGAACACCTTCGTGAGAAACGTTTGATTGGAGGGGTTTTGCACCTTGATCTCTGATTGACATCCGCTTTCAGAAAATTTGCGCGAAGAACGCCTTTAAGTTGTGAAGATTGTCTTGAGATTCCCGTAGAGAATTCTGAATCCTTCTTGAATACTCTAAGCTTGTTGCCGTTGTTCATTGCTCGTCGTCGTCTTGTCGTTGTCGTTGTGCCTTCTTTGAGTGAAGGGAGGCCTCCTTTTATAGGTGTGGAGAGAAGGCTTTTACATCTTGATTTGTCATTTTTGCCACATGGCACAATTTGATTAGTCAATATCAATTGGATTGGTCATCATTGCCACATGGCGTGGTTTGGTTGGCCAATATCAATTTGATTGATCATCTTTGCCACATAGCGTGATTTGGTTGGCCAATCACCAATTTGATCGTTTTATCTCTATTTCCTTTCGTTTTGACGAGATATTGATTTATTTTCTCTGTGCGTGGTAAGTCAAGCATCATGCTTACCAACTACGAGTATCCGTACACCCGTGTGATTTGGTCAGATCATACCGTGTATATTAAATATTGATAATTTAACTATTTAATTTGAGAATTAAATTAACTAAATTCCAAAAATATAAATAACAAATTAATTTAATATGTACTTGTACATGTGTTGTCATTTGATTGGGTGCAAATTTAAATTGCTTACAAAGTCGTCTTTAACAATTAAGTTAAGTATATGACAAGCACACCTCAGATGCAAGTATTTCCCTTCAAACAATAATGTATTTTCACTTTTCATTCTTTTTTCAAGTAATAAATTGCAGTATAATTAGAAGAAGCGTTGTCGGCTACTATTGAAAATAAGTTGTCAATCCGCCAATCTCTCAGACAGATCTCAACCATCTTACCAATTTCTTCCCCAATATAACTAGTGATTTTTGTGAAGTTAATTATTCTTTTATGCAACTTTGAATCACTATCTAAAAAGTGAGATGTGATGACCATGTAATTAATATTTTGAATGGATGTCCAAGTATCAGTCGTGATACTTACTCTATGGCCACTAATTACACTTTGTATCTTCGCTTTCTCAAGCAAAAATAGTTCAAAAATCATACCTGCAACTTTCTTTCGGTTATGGATGACGGATCTCGGATTTAATTCTTGCAGAAGGTTTACAAACCCTTTCCCTTCGACAGCCCGAAAGGAAACTTCATCGATAATTACATATTTTACTAACCTCATTTCACACCTTTTTGGATTATATGGATGATGAACCAAAGCGCTTCCATGCCCCATTGTCTCATTCATCAACACAGATTGACCTTTATCGCTTGCATTTGCTTCATATATTGGACTTAACTTACACCTCTACACTAAGTGGTTTATCAACCCACTTGTACTTCCGTAGTTTACAGGAATCTCAGTTTTATAATATTTGCATATCCCTAAGTTTTGCACGCCCCCATTATTTGACTTCCTTGACCCTTTGTCACAATGCTCCCAATATTTACTCCTTTGTTGTGTATTTACAGGAGGTTTTGACGTTGGATTTTTTCTTCCTCGTTTCCGGCTTATACACTCATTACGTGTTTGAGATTCTGTAGTGTTTGGTGTTTCAAATGGACTTGGTAGAGAATGAGAAGATTCAAATTTCATTATTATGATCCACTGCAAAAAAAAATAGTCGACGGAACAAATCAGACATTTAGATATGATATGATGTTACTTCAGCTCCAACTATAAATTCCTTACAACCTCACGGCTACCGGGAAACAAACAAACACACACACACGCAAAGCAAACATCATGCACATTTCTACCTAGATTCTCTGTATTACTTCTATAACACACACACACACACACACACAATTGGGGTGAACCTGACAGAAAAAAAAACAGCAAATAAAAACTTGATGCATCAATTAATGAGTGTAAGACAGAGGCGGTATAAAAACTTGCTGCAGCAAATAAACACCTCAGCCAATCTTCTTCCTTGCCAATAATCGTCTTCCTCAGCGATCATCATTCTTCTTATTTTCCAAAAAGACCGAAAATGTTTATTCTCAATAGTTCAACCAGAGAAGCAATAACTTTTAACTTCACATCTTATATCTATAAAGATTGAGTCCAATCATTAATTATGAAGTTTTAATGACTTAAGATAAATAAAATTATAAAATAGATTGAGACTATATCTATAAAGATTGAGTCCAATCATTAATTGTGGAGTATTAATGACTTAAGATAAATAAAATTATAAATAGATTGAGACTAAATGCAATAATATAAAATTATAAAATTAATTATGTGCAATTGAGTCTTATTCAACGGTTTACCACTCAATTCATTTGATGTTAAATTGACAAAGTACGTTATTGACAATTAAAAACAAAAGGATGCATTTAATTTAAATAAGGTGAAAATACACAAAGCTGGTTATGGATGGATAATTGAAAAGACGTTAAGTTCAGTAATCTCTTTAAATGAGGATTAAATTATAGAGTAAAACATGTATGCATGGTTTATTAATTGTATTGTTTCTTTGAAGGATAGGACACCATTATATATACAACTAGGAATGGTGCTTCACTTGTAATTGTATTTGTAACAATGTATGTTAATGTCATTTAGCTTTTCTTTCATATCTGATTGAAAAAATTATTTGCAGTAACTCCATTTACATTAGCTTAATTATTCTTTTTCTTTTTTGAGGATGAAGACTGAAATTCTTTTTTTTCAGGGATGAAGATTTTGGAAGCAAGTGATAATTTTTCAAGTAATAGTGTCGATCGACCTTCTATCGTGACTCTCAGTTGCATCTTACAAGTTAAATCATTTGTCTTTGAATAGCGTGCGTGAATTTTTTTTACTACCAAAATGTTAAGAGTTAGTAATGTTATAATGAATTAGAATCTTTATTTCGTCTTTTGATTTTAGTGTAACCCAATTTCCACCAAGTGTCGAAAGATAGTAACATGTGAAAATTCTACTACTTGAAATCAACATTCTTTCGTATTTATAAACTCAACAATGATGCATGAACTTATTACAAGGTAAGTTATGGTTGTTTGATGCTACAAATAGCTACTTTGTAGCAATTTGTATATCTGCAATGTTTTGCTTTCATGCGATATCATCCGAGTTATGTCTTTGATATCATCCTATTATAAGAAACTAAGTTAAGCATGCATATAAAGAATAAAATCACTTGACTACATAAAAGACCTATACTACCAAATGCCAAGTCTTAAATCTGTTAATTTTTTGTTGTCTAACTTTTTAGCAACAAAAATAAAGCCTAAACTACAATATTAATATATGCTTTTACAAGAAAATATTGATTATTTAAAAAATTTGAGTTTTAGCATAAGCAAAAATTTAACTTTTATCGAAAAATGAGACCGGTGCATTGCACGGGTCCGAATGCCTCGTTCAATAAATAATTCAGCCCAGTAAACTAGTACTATTATTAATACTCCATAATTTATATTTATGAAACTTCAGTCACATTTCCGGAACTCCATTGTTGTATTTATGAGTTGTCAAATAAACACACGCATACACTTGCAAACATGTAAATAAGAATCTAGGCATACACACTATAAATTGTTGGAAGAGATGAATTGCATTTACATACCTGAAGTGAAATAAATATCTGCAAAGGCGGAGTCGGTGTAGAGCCAGTCGGATTTGGAAAGGTGAAGCCGGAGAGGAGGCGAGAGATCTGGATTATCGGAGAGGAGAGGATAAGTCGAGTCACCTGGCTATCAAAACATTTCAGGGAATGAAACGCCTCGATTTTTCGGAGAGGAGCTCTCGATTTTTTTAAATGAAATGGGAGAACTGAGAAGGTTGCCGCTGGAGATTAGAGAGTCAGAGGATGGCCGACGCCGATGTCTTGTGTGGAATTTAGGAATGTGAAAATGAATTTAGGCCTCTATTTCTTATTTCCTTTGAATCGTAAAATATAAAAAAATATGGGTAATACGGTATTTCGGGATATACCAAAATACCGACTTTTAAAAAACGTCATACTGAACTGAATTTACACGGTATTATATTGTACCGTACCGAAAGTTACGGTATACCGAAAATTGCGGTATTTTCGTTACATTTTTGGCACTGTAACGACGGTATTTGGTATCCCGTTTTTTTCACTCCCTACTCAATATACAAGAAACAATATCGTTCTAAATTTTAATTATATTAAAAGGCATAACACTAAAGGAAAATAATAGAGTTTTATTTAACTTCCAACCACAGCTCGCATGAAGACGTAGACGGTACAGTGATGTTATTCGCGGCCGGTTAACCAAAAGGCACATCTGAACCCTAAATTAACCTGACGGCCAAGATATCCATAAATCTTAGCTCTGATATCATATTCTATACCACCCCGATATATTCAGGATTATTACATCGCCGTAAATTCTTTATATAAGGATTTACTAGGCAAGAATTTAAAACAACACTTGTAAAATACTGAGAGTGGAGTTATTATTACAAATCGAGTTTTTTGACAGTAAAAGATAATGCCGAAAGGAAAACATTAATACATGACCAAATAAAACAGTACAAGTAAGCAATGTACTCGAGTACTTATTCAAACATGACACAACTGAAAGGACTCTCTGAACCGTCAACATCACTATGCACCCCCGTCATCATGCTGCTATTGTGGTTGTTTTTCAGCCCTCCTAGATCCTGAACATAAAACACATGTCCACCCCCAAAGGGGTTAGCACAACGATACTAGTACAAGTACGATAATTTATACAAGAATAGATTACTCAACATCTCATGAAGAATAACAACAATAACAACAACAACTAGCCTCTCCTATGAGAAGACTAACAATGCATTACACAACATGACAATCACAACATACACATGGTAATCCGATGATCCAACGTTCACTGCATAGACCCCAAGATGATCCCGTCGGACCATCACGAGGTGGAAAACCAGTCCAATGATCCAGCGCGCGCTAGCATATATCCCAAGATGATCCCATCGGACCAACACGAGGTAGACAAACGACAACGAAACATATGTACGACAATATGAATAACATTAATACGAAAAACATAATTAAAGTACTTACCTTAGAGTACGACAAGGATTAAATACTTCGACGAACGTCAATACACTCGAAGGTCGTCCTTCGTCTAACCACTTGTATGATTCGAACCTTAAACAAAAGGAAATAACAATGAGTTCAACTTGCATATACTTAACTAACACACGAGCATCTAATTGTAATATCCACATTTTTTTCTATTTTTAGTAATTTAGATTTTGGTATATTTTCTATTTTCAGCGACTCGTTTGTAACCATCTCGACATTTTGAAAATGTTTAATTCTGCATGTTTTGTCATACAAGCCTATTTCGAAGTTGTTTTACTCAATTTCGTGTTTATTAGCAATTTTTCCGCTTTTTGGTTCGTTTGGCATAGTCATTGTTCGGAAGTGCTGTTTTATGTTTCCCATAAGTTTGTTTAACATTGGGAGTCATGTTGTGAGCTTCGGTTTGGTTGTTCGAGATCGTGTTTTTTGATCGCTTTGGACCGTTTTGTAGTTTTCTAAAAATTTAGGGTAATTACTTTCGTTGTCGTATGCCGAACCTTCGGGTAGTCGGAATCATATTTTCTTATAGCGCTTAAGTTCGTCGTCTCGAACTCTTCGTAAGCGTGTCTTCATCTTTCGTCAATCATCACGTTTTTGATTCCGTGATATTCTTTCCCAGTGTAATCGGCTCTCAGCAGTTCTGAACTGTATGAGGCTTGCGTACGTTATCAGTAAGGAATAATGTACATTAGGTTACCTTGCTTACGTACGTCAGATTGCAGTAGCGTATGTTATAGTCTTCAGAGAATCGGGCAGAGACTTCTGCCAGTCGCCAGGCCATTACATACGTAACAAAAAGGGTGTTACATATGCTAAGTGTATAACGTATGTTAAGTTCTCCTAGCTTATGTACATTATAGAAAGACAATTTATATACATCTGCGGGTTTCATCCATTTCTTTTATCTTCCACGACCGGGCGATCATTAGGCGATTTTTGGGGCGATTTTGGTTCTTCAATCTTCCAGCTATCTTCTTCTTTGAGTTTTTGGTGTAGATTAAGAACATCAAATCGTGTTCTTCGCCGTCGATCTGAGGTATAATTACTAGAATCCTAATTTTTGGGAATTGGGGGTTTTTGTGATTTTGTTCAATTAGCTCCGAATTATTCTTCGATTCTCATTGTATATGATTAACCTTCACCATATTCATGTTTTTCCTATGAAATCATGGTAGATTTTAGTACGTTTGTGAAATCAAGAGGGTTTGGTTGTGATCCACCCTCATAGTGAGTTTGTATGAGTTTTCATAATTCACAGGCGGGGTTTCGGGCGTATTTCAGTTCACATTCTAGTTGTATGGTTGTTGATAACTGTTTTACGGATTGTTTAGGTTCGGAATAGTCAAGTTCCTTCTATCGTGGTCGTTTACCGTCTCGGAGCATTTCATCGTGTCTCAAAGGCAAGTAATTCTTATGAAGCTTATATTCTTAAATGTGAAAAGGTACTATATATGAGTGTGAGAGTTGTACGTTCATTCCGGGAGTGTCCTACGGGGCCTCAGAGGGATCCACGTTTGGTTGGGTTCACGAACATTGGGTTTAACCACTTTGGGAGGGTCCGACGAGACCTCACAGGGATCCACGCAAGGTTGGGTCCATGGTTAATCATGATGATTTTTACCACTGTGTCAGATTTTAGATTTCTCATTTCCGAAAATCATTATCTCGTCTTTTGAAACTATTGATGCATGTACTTTGAAATTGTAAGATTTAAGAATTCATTTATATTACTTGCACTAGCTATTCCACAGCCAACCCCATTCGGTAGAAATACGTTTCATGTATTTCAGGTACGAAGAATGCGAATGGACGAGTACCAGGGCAGTACGATGATGACGGTCAGGCATGATACTCTGATGAATTACATCGTTTTCTTCGAGCACTGTCTTTTTAGTTTATTTTTGTCATGAACTATTAGTTGGTACTCGAGTACTATATGATCTGTTTTCTTCTTATTGTTTTGTTGGACATAGTGGTATGTTATGGATTTGAATTTTATTGTTGGAGTTTCATCGGTCAATCCGATTGATTGATTGTGATTTGATATTATTATAAAATTATTGAAGTTTTGAATTGGGTTGTGTATGAATCTAGCCTTGTGGGTCCCAAGCAGGGATCCACGGTGCTGTGACATATCCTGAATATCTCGGGGGTGTTACACTAACGTTTCTAAACTATGATCAAGCTAATCATCCTACGTACGGCCGGTTCACGGTTCAACTACCCTACGAACACTTAGTCGGACTATTAACATACCTCATGCGAATCAAATAATCATAATGGGGATAAATTGCCGACGTATACGAATTCAATGATATTCATATCATCACAATTACATACTCTAATATTGATTAACAATATATGGTTCGGCTATTCTATGATTCATATCAAGATGAACGAATTCTAAAATATCCTTTCAAAGGAAAACGTATTCGACCGCGTTCTATATTTAATTCACCACTAAGAATCCCGTTCTCCCGCGAAGTAGATCTTCCTACCAAATTTCTACATTCGATACGTTTGTCACCAACGTAATCACTTCATTCTAACCCTTAATATGAAAAAGGTTATCCAAAATCAACCCTTACAAGACATGAACCTATTCTTGATGAAAACCCTCAATATTCATCCTCTTGAATTCCTATATCATAATTGATAAAATAAGTCATTGGATATAAGAAAAATTTGAAATCATCATCCAATATATGTTACAATCTCAGAAAACTTCATCTTAATGTTCAACATAATAAGGCTCAACTTGAAATCTTCTCAATAATGGAAAAGCTTAGGTATAATCATCCCAATCTTCCTAAAACATGGTGTTCGGTTTATTAAGTCATCAATGGAATCTAATAATCTCAGTAGCATGCTCATAACATTCCTAAGAACATGAATTCAAGGTTGGAATAGCATCAACATACCTTATACGACTAAACAATCGATAGAACTCAACACCAGAAGCTTGAACACTAAACCAAGATGCCTTACAACCAAGTAGAGAGGCTAATATAAGGAGTTATGTCGCTGGAGTGGCTCTCAAAGTTTTCAGAAGTCGGACAAGAGAGTGGAGAAAATGTAAGAAATGAAAAAAGGGTGTTGTCCTATTTATAGGAATTAGCATTTAGTGTACGCTAATTCTTCTCCCTAGCGTACGCTAACGGTCTTCGTAGCTCACTGACTCGTTCTGTCCTCAGTCCTGCATACGCTACCTAGGAATTTACGTACGCTACATGCTGTCTTAACATGCGTTAACACACAAAATTGCGTACGCTAATGGTTTCACGTAGCTTACGGCATCATTCTGACCTCCGTTTTAGTGTATGTTACCTTCATCACTTAGCGTACGCTAAATATCGTTGACTTAACTTTTCCAAAAGTTGTCTAGGTTCATGCAAGGGGATCCGACATCTTCATCCAGCTCCACACGTTGTCCGCACTTTATCTAATTTTGACTTCCTGTTGCGTATGATAAGTATCCAACTTAACGTACGCTAGCTCTAGTTATTAGCGTATGCTAGATACAACAGTTAGCGCATCTAATATCATGTAGTCACATGCATGAATTAACAAACTCTACACAATACGATCATGAATACCGAATTACGGATAAGAAAAATCATATTATATGACATATTCAAACATCACATGATTCAAATACAGATAAAAATACACAATAAGTATTCGGGTATTACAATTAGAACCGGGCGGCTAGGCAAAATGCTTTGAGGGTATTGATGACGACCCAAATGCCTGAAGGAACCCCGATAAGGGATCGCATTCTAAAGATGATTTCTCATCTGAATGGACTTGATATCTTTGGGGCTACTATCGATGCGGAAATGCAGGTCGATATAATCTTAGGCAGCTTACCTAGAAGTTGTGAGCAGTTACGCCTAAACTACAACATGAATCACAGGGAATGTACTTTGGCAGAATTGATGACAGAATTTCAAGCTGCAGAAGGTCTCTTTAGATAAGGGTATCAAGTTCTTGCGGCAACTCGTGTTACAACTTCTATACCCAAATGGGGAAAGAAAAAGAAACAAGTGGGCCAGAAGCAAGTGGCAACTCTCAAGGTAAAGAGCAAGGCTCCTCATCCTGAGGCGAATAAAAAGCCAAAGGGTTACAAGTGAGGTCAGAAATGACATTTTAAAGCAGACTGTCCTGCTCTTAAGAAAGGTATGTCTCGTGCAAGACATGTTTGGCAGCTTGTTCTACCACTTCATGGATAGTAAATTCAGACTCCACTGATCATGTTTGCTTTGACTCGCATGGTTTTCAGGTAACAAAGAAACTTAATGTGGGCGATATCACCATAAACTGGGGTGATTTTTCCAGGTTTATGGGTGTAGCAGTGGGAGTCGCGCAGTTGAAGATTAGTGATGAAATATTAATCCTTAATAATGTATTATTGGTACCTGATTTTAGAATGAACTTAATTTCAGTTTCTAAATTGAGTTGTGATGGTTATTCAGTTTCTTTTTATGGTGATGCTATTATTAGAAAAACGGTGAATATGTTTGTAAAGGTATCCATACTAATGGACTATATGTTATTAATACTGCACAAACTCCCATGTATAAACGTAAATCGCTTAATTCTTTATCTACACCTAAAAAGAGAAAAGAACCTTCAAGCATAAACCAAACATATCTGTGGCATCTACAGTTAGGTCATGTAAACCTTAGAAGAATTCAAAGATTGGTAGATGATGGCTCATTGAATGACCTCCAAGTTGAGTCATTTTCAATTTGTGAATCCTATCTGGAAGGTAAAAAACCGTGCTCAGAACGTGTTAGAATTGGTTCATACGGATGTATGTGGTCCAATGAACATCCAGGATAGGGGTGGTTTCAAATACTTCATCACGTTCATAGATGATTATTCAAGATATGGATATATTTATTTGATGTGACATAAGTCTGAAGCCTTTGACAAGTTCAAAGATTTCAAGGCTGAAATAGAGAAGCATCATGGGAAGAGTATCAAGTCACTACAATTTGACTGTGGTGGCAAATACCTTAGTGGCGAGTTTTGGATTTATTGGCAAATGAGGGGATTACGTCCCAGCTTACTACGTCGGGAACTCCACAACAAAATGGTGTTGCTGAGAGAAGGAACAAAACTCTTTTAGAAATGGTTAGGTCAATGATGAGTTACTCAAATTTACCTATTTTGTTCTGGGGGTACGTCTTGGAAACAGCGGCGTACAATCTAAACCTGGTGCCTTCGAAATCAGTTCTAAAAACACCCACAAAATTTTGGAGTGGGCGAAAGCGCAGTCTAGAACATGTTCGAATTTGGGGTACTCCAGCACATGTGCTGAACAAGGATGCTGATAAGTTGGCATCTCGTACAGAGGTATGAGTATTTGTAGGATACCCTAAGGGAATGAAGGGTGGCTCGTTCTATAGTCCCCAGGATCATAAGGTCATTGTTAGCACCAATGCCAGATTCTTGGAAGAGGATTATGTGATTAGTCACAAGTCCATGAGCGAAATAATTATGCAAGAGTTGAGGGGCGAAACTCCATCTATACCAATCGTACAAGCACCAACTAACACTGCACCATATATCGATTTTGAAACTTTTACACCAACTCAGAATTTACCTCGTCGTAGTAGGAGGGTTGTCCGTCAACCGGACGATTCATAGGCATGGGATAGTCTTCGGACTCAATTCCAGGTGAAGATGAATCAGATCCTTAGACTTACGAGGAGGTAATTCAAGATAAAGATGATGACTCCTGAAAAGTAGCAACGAAATCAGAAATGGGATCTATGGATTTCAATCAAGTGTGGGAGCTAGTAGAACTACCTGATGTGGTACAAGTTATTGGGAGTAAATGGGTCTGCAAGCGAAAGAAAGAAGGTGCCGGTAAGGTTTAGACCTTCATAGTGTGGCTTATAGTGAAAGGTTACACTCATAAGGAGGGCATCGATTATGATGAAACCTTTTCGCTGCTAGCCATGCTTAAGTCAATCCGGATTCTTTTAGCTATAGTTGCACATTTGGATCTCGAGATTTGGAAAATGGATGTCAAGACTGCATTCTTGAATGGAAGTCTAGACAAGGATATCTACGTGCGCCAACCAGAGGGATCATTGCTGAAGGAGAAGAGCACTTATGTGCAAGCTTAAGAGATCCATTGGACTTAAGCAAGCATATAGATCTTGGAACAGTCGATTTGACGAGGTTGTCCAGTCATATAGATTCGTCCAATGTCCGAGTGAGAGTTATGTGTATTTTAAATTGTATGTAGATGATAACCTTCTTAGGGCGTCTGCTTGTGGCCAAATTTTCAATAGCAGATCATGCACGACTCATTCTTGGTCGGCCGGATTTTCGTACCTTCTATGAAGGTAAGCAAATGATGGATGAGATCTCCGGTGGGACATTCCACTCATCAGGATGTGGGATAGGATTAATATGCTCCTTATAAGTCTCTATAAGGTGTTGTTGATTGAAATAACGACTAAAAAAATCATACACAGACAAACCATTACCAGCGTGTCTGTTACAATAAGCAATTATATCACACACATAGACAAAAACATTAAATGATGTGCACATTAGAGCAAAATAATTACCTTATAGCGGCAACATCATGACGCCATGGTATTTGATCCAAATTAAACTCCCAACAATAACATGTCCAGGTTTGAAGGAGACCTCATAAGAAACTTTGTTTTCTTCGACTTTATAAACATGTGGGGTGGTAGCTCGAACATTAAGAATCTGACTGGCTTGCACAGAGTTAGAAAGCTTTTCGAAAGTGCGCACTGTCAACTCACTTGATGCAGCTTATCTCCGCTTCTCATTGAACCAATTCTCTAAAATTAGGCAAAATATCTCAAGTAATGAGCAAACAGGTAAACACCTTGCCCACAACATACGATTATTAAAGCATTCAACAACATTGGATGTCAAGAAGTTGTAGCATCGTACCGGACACTTTGACCTAGCCCACCCCTTTGGCCAATTTCAGAAAGGCGCATGTGAGCCTCATTAAGGCTTTCAATATGTAGTTTCGAAAAGTAGTTTTCAAAAAAACATCATCACGATGCATATAGGCTGCAGTTCTAAAGGGTTCTATAGCATGAGCACCATAGGAGGTCAGATTTTTTGAAGGATGGTGATAGCACAACCCGTGGAATGCATTCGGATAGATGGCTTGAACAACATTTTGAATGCTCTTATGTGGGTCACTCACAATCAGTATATCTTTCATAGGATTGTAGCATCTACGCAAGTTATATAGAAAATAAGTCAACAGCTCGTCGTTCTCTTTCGAACCGAGACTAACTGCAAGAGGAAATACTTGCTCGTTGCCATCAAATGTGACAGCCGCAAATAAAGTTCCTTTATTCCTTCTCTTTAGGTCGGTCCGACTCATCAAAGCCACCGTATGTATGCTCTATTGCTATATTACTCATTCAGAGAGCAAAACTGTATAGCACGTCGATGTTGTACTCCCTACGCATCTATGCAATCATGACCTTTACCCTCGAAGTGACCCCCTCGTCGGTTAATCTTTTAGAAAAATAATGGGCAGCAACCTCAGAAGTGACCGACCGCGCGGAAGCACGGTTCATGTTAGGGTGACAGCTGTGATCCAAGGTCAACTTAGTAATTCTCCAAATGGTCGCACCCTCAATAGCACAAAATCTAAACTAACAATTGTTTCTCCCACTTTTACAGAGAAATACTATACATTTATTGGTGGAATGATTGGTGATACACTGTAACATATTTTCCAAATGATACATTTCTACAGTTATCCTCAACTCTGTCTTAGAACCAAAGATGGACCCCACCTCTAGCTGACCGGTGACAGTCTAATACCCCGATTTTTCGGATATATTTTTTTCGTTTATATGTTGGATATCGTTGATGGATATTTGTGCTTGGGAACGTGGTGAACGTTTGATAATGTTATTGAATGCGTATATGTATTCATTGTGCCATATGTTTGATTGGTATGTCGAGACATTGGTTGAGGATAGTTGAATATGGCTAGGCACAGCAACGATAGCGCACGCTATAAGTGTTTCATTAGCGCACGCTACTGGGTACAGGTAGCGCACGCTACGAAGTATTGATAGCGTACGCTAAGAGGTTCGGTTACGTACGCTAAGGAGGACCCCTGACGTACGTAACGACTTGCTGGGTTAGTTTCGGAAGGTGGCCGACAGGTAGGCCCATGTTGATTTTTATATTCAGTTAGCACACGCTAACGCATGTTGGTTAGCGCACGCTAACACCAGATCGCCAATAATGGAATCTTAGCTTTCGGCGGGTGGACCCGGCCATGTTCGACGCGTGTCCAGATAAGGTCAACGAGTGTTTGTCGTGTAGAGCTAGCGCACGCTAAAACCGTATGATTAGCGCACGCTAATTCCAAATCGGGCAGAGGGAATCTTGTCCTTGTCAGATGCTGTCGGCATGTGGGGGCACGAGTGGTAGGTGAACACTGTAGCAAGTCAACTTCGGGTAGCGCACGCTAAGAGCAAGGACTTGCGTACGCTAGGCAGGATGTTTTACGTACGTTAATGCATGGGCATTACGTACGTAAGCTAGTTTACGAAGCAAGGCAGTAGCCTCTGGACTGCGATAGCGCACGCTAACAAAGTCAGTTAGCGCACGCTAAGGCTGTAGCGCACGATAAACATGAGATGTTAGCGCACGCTAATAATGTTTATTATAAAAGGAGGACAGACGGGTATTGTGAGGCATTTCGTCCATTCTTCTTCCTTTAGTCGGGAGAGAGAGAGTTGAGAGTTATTTGGGATTCCCAAACCAGTATAATGATAATCTTTAACAACATTAGATTGAGAGCTTGGATTCAAGCCTTGTTCTTCAAGTTGTTCATGATTCTTTGGATGGAGTTCTAGTGTTCTTCTTTTTGGTTCATCTAAACCGGGTAATCTTCATACTCCTTTGTTAATGGTTCGTTTTTCTTGGATGATTACATGTGAGGAACATATTGGATAATCATATAACGATGTTATATGGGATTTTATGGATTTTGATAAGAACTTGAATGTTTCTTCATATTATTAAAGATGATGATTCGTTTAAATCGCTTTTGAGATGGATTGGATCATAATACGAGGTTGAATTCAGTTGTGCATGTTATGATCCTTGTTACCGAGTTGGTCCGATTATTGACATGATTATTGTTCTAGGGTGATTAATCAATAGGTATAAGCTGTTGCTTCGTTGGAAGACCGTAGATTCGTTCGATGGGTGAAGAGCTCGTAGATGAGGACGATGAGTTCGGTGTTGGTTTTATCATGTTGGTATCCAAAAGTGTTTACTTGTTCGGTTGTAATGTTTTGATGAGTAATTCCATTTACATTTCATAAGTATTTTATGTTGTATTGCATATTGACGAATGTTCGTGATGTTCTAAAAGGATTAGAATGCACGATTGATGATTGTTGAGATACTTAGACAATCTTGGGAAGATTGTAGTATTCGGATATTGTTGATGTCATTTTGGATATTCTTGGTACATGTATGCATTAGGAAGGATGTCAGGATAGAGGTATGTTTTAAGGTAATCGTGCATAGAGGATTATGTACGAGAAAGTATTCGGTATTGAGGTATTATACGGTATTGTCGTGATACTGGGATTTTAATGGTATTATCGTGATTTTGGGTTTTTGACGAGAATCGTTGGATTACCGGAAGTGGTAAGGTCATCGTTGAGGTTATTATTCTCATGATGCTTGGCATGTGAATATTTATGTTTATGTACTTGCGGTTATTTGTCGGGCATTATTGCCGACCGTTGTGGGACTTGTTTTTGGTATTGAGGACTTTGATGGTAGCGGTCGTGAGGCGAGGATTCCGGACGATACTGGCTATGGCATATTGTTGGGGAATCGTGTATTTTGTTTGTGTATATCATTATTGATGTATATGTATCTTGGACTGTATTTTTATCCGCTGTGTGAGTTCTTTCAAATGGTTTTCGGTTTTATGCCAACTGAGTTTGATTTCGAAAACCGATTCCCTTAACCGAGTTTTTGGCCTTGATTATCTTGACGGTAGTTGGTGTTTTCAAATGATTTTGTGAGTTTTGGAAAATACTACCGTCATCGGCCTTTTTGGGCGTTTTTGTAATAGGTTTTTAGCCTGGTGGGTTCCGGCGCGGGGCCCACGGCGTGTAATACTCCCGTAAGGTTTTGGGAGTGTTACAAATATGGTATCGGAGCCCAAGGTTTTGTGATAACCGGGCATGTGTGTTATGTGGCTCTACCAGTGTGGTAGTTGCGTGATTTTTGTGTAGCTGGATTTTGGCTATTTTGGATTGTGTTGTTTTGGTACTGTGTGATTTTTGAGTACTGTCGTGGTGATGTGTGGGTTTGGGGATTGTTGGTGTTCCCGAGACCGACGAGGCAGGGAGTGAACGCCGGTGCCGTGGTCATGTGCAATGTGCGGCTCCAATCAGGAAGTGAACGCCGGTGCGAGGCACGCGCAATGTGCGGCTTTTGATGTGGAGTGGAACGCCGGTGATATGTGCATGTGACAAGGAGCGGCTCATGCGCTTTAGGTGAGGAGACACAGCGTCACAGATCCCACAAAACTAGACAGTGCTCTAAACTTGTTGTGGTCTTGGCGGAGACCAATCGTTTTCAAATTGTGATTATTCCTGTTTTGTCATTCTTGTTGTGTCGAGATTTTTGAAATGGTGCCATATGCTAGTATCACGGGAGATCTTCGACTTCACAGACCTGTAAGTATGTTGTTCGAATTATTCGATAATTCTTGGTTATCTTGGTGATTTTGGATTTTCTGTTGAATTGTTGTTTGTGCGAGTGACTGCAAGTTTCGAGGACGAAACTTATTTTTAAGGGGGGGTAGAGTGTAATACCCCGATTTTTCGGATATATTTTTTTCGTTTATATGTTGGATATCGTTGATGGATATTTGTGCTTGGGAACGTGGTGAACGTTTGATAATGTTATTGAATGCGTATATGTATTCATTGTGCCATATGTTTGATTGGTATGTCGAGACATTGGTTGAGGATAGTTGAATATGGCTAGGCACAGCAACGATAGCGCACGCTATAAGTGTTTCATTAGCGCACGCTACTGGGTACAGGTAGCGCACGCTACGAAGTATTGATAGCGTACGCTAAGAGGTTCGGTTACGTACGCTAAGGAGGACCCCTAACGTACGTAACGACTTGCTGGGTTAGTTTCGGAAGGTGGCCGACAGGTAGGCCCATGTTGATTTTTATATTCAGTTAGCACACGCTAACGCATGTTGGTTAGCGCACGCTAACACCAGATCGCCAATAATGGAATCTTAGCTTTCGGCGGGTGGACCCGGCCATGTTCGACGCGTGTCCAGATAAGGTCAACGAGTGTTTGTCGTGTAGAGCTAGCGCACGCTAAAACCGTATGATTAGCGCACGCTAATTCCAAATCGGGCAGAGGGAATCTTGTCCTTGTCAGATGCTGTCGGCATGTGGGGGCACGAGTGGTAGGTGAACACTGTAGCAAGTCAACTTCGGGTAGCGCACGCTAAGAGCAAGGACTTGCGTACGCTAGGCAGGATGTTTTACGTACGTTAATGCATGGGCATTACGTACGTAAGCTAGTTTACGAAGCAAGGCAGTAGCCTCTGGACTGCGATAGCGCACGCTAACAAAGTCAGTTAGCGCACGCTAAGGCTGTAGCGCACGCTAAACATGAGATGTTAGCGCACGCTAATAATGTTTATTATAAAAGGAGGACAGACGGGTATTGTGAGGCATTTCGTCCATTCTTCTTCCTTTAGTCGGGAGAGAGAGAGTTGAGAGTTATTTGGGATTCCCAAACACTGTATAATGATAATCTTTAACAACATTAGATTGAGAGCTTGGATTCAAGCCTTGTTCTTCAAGTTGTTCATGATTCTTTGGATGGAGTTCTAGTGTTCTTCTTTTTGGTTCGTCTAAACCAGGTAATCTTCATACTCCTTTGTTAATGGTTCGTTTTTCTTGGATGATTACATGTGAGGAACATATTGGATAATCATATAACGATGTTATATGGGATTTTATGGATTTTGATAAGAACTTCGAATGTTTCTTCATATTATTAAAGATGATGATTCGTTTAAATCGTTTTGAGATGGATTTCTGGATCATAATACGAGGTTGAATTCCAGATTGTGCATGTTATGATCCTTGTTACCGAGTTGGTCCGATTATTGACATGATTATTGTTCTAGGGTGATTAATCAATAGGTATAATCGTTGTGCTTGGAAGACCGTAGATTCGCTCCAAAGTGAAGAGCTCGTAGACGAGGACGATGAGTTCGGTGTTGGTTTTATCATGTTGGTATCCAGGCAAGTGTTTACTTGTTCGGTTGTAATGTTTTGATGAGTAATTCCATTTACATTTCATAAGTATTTTATGTTGTATTGCATATTGACGAATGTTCAGTGATGTTCTAAAAGGATTAGAATGCACAGTTGATGATTGTTGCGATACTTAGACAATCTTGGGAAGATTGTAGTATTCGGATATTGTTGATGTCATTTTGGATATTCTTGGTCTGTGTATGCATTCCGGAAGGATGTCCGGATAGAGGTATGTTTTAAGGTAATCGTACATAGAGGATTATGTACGAGAAAGTATTCGGTATTGAGGTATTATACGGCATTGTCGTGATACTGGGATTTTTATGGTATTATCGTGATTTTGGGTTTTTGACGAGAATCGTTGGATTACCGGAAGTGGTAAGGTCATCGTTGAGGTTATTATTCTCATGATGCATGGCATGTGAATATTTATGTTTATGTACTTGCGGTTATTTGTCGGGCATTATTGCTGACCCCGTTATGGGACTTGTTTTTCAGGTATTGAGGACTTTGATGGTAGCGGTCGTGAGGCGAGGATTCCGGACGATACTGGCTATGGCATATTGTTGGGGAATCGTGTATTTTGTTTGTGTATATCATTATTGATGTATATGTATCTTGGACTGTATTTTTATCCACTGTGTGAGTTCTTTCAAATGGTTTTCGGTTTTATGCCAACTGAGTTTGATTTCGAAAACCGATTCCCTTAACCGAGTTTTTGGCCTTGATTATCTTGACGGTAGTTGGTGTTTTCAAATGATTTTGTGAGTTTTGGAAAATACTACCGTCATCGGCCTTTTTGGGCGTTTTTGTAATTGGTTTTTAGCCTGGTGGGTTCCGGCGCGGGGCCCACGGCGTGTAATACTCCCGTAAGGTTTTGGGGGTGTTACAGACAGATGGAGGCTGCTCGACCTAACCCAAAGTCCCAGTACTATCGGGGTCGGGAAATGAAATGATCCAATTAAGTATTGAACGTTGATGCTCATGCTCGCTCGCAGGCTAATGATCGGATGAGAAGTTCCGACGACTCATAATCATATCTATTTGGGCAGGTTGGCGAACCCAAGAAAGAAACTCTACAGGTAGAGACTCAAGCAAGTCTTTACAACAATCTTCATCTTCGGACGTATGCACCTTCACCTTCCTCATCTTCCTCGTCCTCCTCATCTTCCTCGTATTGATAATCTTTGGAAGGCATGTCATAATATATGTTGTCGGGATCTACTCTCGAGCTGCTACATCCCACATTAACCTCGGGGGAGAGGAGCTGTCGTTCTCAACATACACACCAGGATCCTCTTTGTATTCTACTAGCAATCAAAGTATCTCGGTATCACCCCGTAATAGGACTTTTACTTTGTTGCCCTTGACCATGTGTGTCAAGTACCATAATTTTTAATCGGACGCATTTGGACCACGCAAACTCTCTCTGATAACCCCTACGAGGTTTGCACGACTAACTTTGCTCACGTCGATGTAGACAAAAAAGGAGTCTCGGTCTACATATGTCGATCGCTCCCAATAACCATCGTGATATATCAAAATACACTGCCATGACATCTGATTACAAAAAGATGAATAACTTATCAGAAAACTGATCGAACAATATTCTAGCACGATCTATGCCTTGGACACGACCAATGCACGCGGTCGGATGCTACCTGTGCAGCAATTGTGTGCAAGTTTTCTCGCCATGAAATGACATTAAACACGATCGCTGCACACGATTGTAGACGATCGTGTGTAACGATCGTGGACACGTTAGTTGTAGACACGATGTCAAGGTCGTTGGACATGACCATTGCACACGGTGGCTTGCCATCGTGTCCGGAAGAACTTGTCGAAAATTTTTTTGGCGATAAACTATTGATGCATACCTTCTTTATGAACCCAGAAGCACGAGAAATCAAGTCCTATTTAAACGTCAACTTTTCTTTTTCGAATAATCATGTTATTTTTTTAAGGATTTTGAGAGACCCATTATCAAAAATGATTTTTTTTTTGATGTATAGGTTGCTTGTTGGATATTAATATCGGTAGAAATGGAGGAGATGAGGAAAATAAAAAAGAAAAACAAAAGAAAAATAGTTTAAAATAAATAAAATGCAAAAAGGAAAAAACCAACATTGACAACTTTAGGAAGTACATTTTAGTCTTTTTAAGCAAAATGATATCAATAAACGAGGGGTGTATTCAATTAGGATTTTAAAGATTTTTTTTGGATTCTCACAATCAGCCTGTATTCAATTGGGATTTTAAACAATCTTTTGAAATCAGGCGGTATTCAATTGAGATTTTAAACAATTTTTTAAAATATACACGCATTCAATTGAGATTTTGAACAATCTTTTAAAATCTGAGGGTATTCAATTCAGATTTTAAACTATCATTCAAAATTTCAGGTATTCAAACAGATTTTTAAGAATCATGGATTTTGGAGTATTTGTGGGAAATTTTACATGTATAAACTCCTCGAAATCTCTACCTAGCACGTAAGATTTTGATGGATTGATAAATTATAATATATCTTCAATAAAAAAATTAAAAATCAAAATTATAAAATCTTCTCATTATATATACTTTATCTCGAACTTATTATAACTCTACTTAATCTAAAAAATAACCAAAGAGGCCCTAAACAAAAAAACTAATCTCTCTCAAGCAGTTTTTCTAGCAAGACGAAAAGAAATCCATCGGAAACGCACCACATTTTCCCTCTCTACTCAAACCCTTTTTCTCTTCTTTATTTTCACTTCTCTCTCTCTCTCTCTCTCGACCCTTCAAAAATTGAAAAGAGATTTTAATGCAAAACACAATGGCTTGAAAAGGGTTTAAAGGTTTTGTGTCTGCGCCACCATTTCTAAGATACACTGCAATTGTCACACATTCTCCCTTAGGTTTTGGCTTCTGGGTTGTCAATTCTTTCTCTTATATTACTCTGCCAGTGTCATGTTGTCTCTTTGATCAAGAGTTTAACCATTCAATATTTATAAACATATTGATCATCTCTTTCACTCGCTTTTTTACTTGCTGCTCTCGGCTTCTCTCGCAAAGGTGCATAAACATTATTAGCTTTTGTCATCTCTAATTCACTTTTTTATGCTTTTGTCACGTATACACATGTCAATATTTGTATGCTTTTGTTAGATATTTGTTAATAATGAATCATTATGTGATATATATGTTTTATATGTTTATACGATAATGTTATTATGGCTGATTCAAAAAGTGCTAATTAGAAGAGAGTTGATTATGATCGATGGACAAAAGAAGAGAGTGATGCATTATTAGAACTTATGGTTGATGCTGTGAATCGGGAATAGCGTGATAATAGTGGCGTCCTTACTAAACGAATAGTAATCGACCGAATTCTTCCCCCTCTTAATTCAAAACCTGGGTGTACGAAGACTTACAACAATTATACAAGTCGGCTAAAATGGTTTAGAAATCGATGACTCTCTTATTCAAATCTCTCTAAGTTTAATTCTGGTTTGTGGTATGACTCTATTTCAAAGAGGTTTACTGCTCCAAACGAAGTATGGGATGAGTACTTAAAGGTAAAACCAAGTCCTTATGTAATTTTATATAAACACTTGAACTTTTTTTAGAAATCATTAAACTAACAAATTTGCATAACAATATTTTTCTGTCAGGCTCATCCAAAAGATAGCAACTTGGATTATGACATATTTGATGATTACGAGGACTTAGCAATTGCTAAAATGGTGTTGCTGTTGGGAAAAACTCGATTGGATTGGATAGTGTTACTGCTGCAAGAACATTAGAAGCTGGTGAAGTGAGAGACTTGCGAATTGACGACTTGAATTTTGATGTTGATAGCGAGGGGTTTATCCTTGAACAAAATGACTCATCGTCAGTGGGTTCTCCTGATGTTTTTGAGGTGCTCAAGAAAAAACTTCCAACCAAAAGAGCTAGAACTGAGTACGAGGGAAGTTCTAACTCAAGCGGAAACTCGCCTAAAAGTGATATTTCAGTTCAACTTGCTAAACTTCCGACAACTTTTGAAGGAGTTTATGGATTGTTGGAAAAAATAGAGCAAGAAAGAACATATACCGCATGGGATGCTATTAAGGAGGTTCCAAATTTAGATGAAGATATCCGTTTAGAGGCGTTTAGCTTGCTCGACACCAAAGCAAAAAAAGATGGTTTCTTGAAAATGACTCCCGAAGAACGAGCTAAATGGATACTCAACGTGATGAGCAAAAAATAATAATATCAAATTTTCTTTGTTACAAGTATCGAATAAATTATAGTAATCTGTGTGACATTTATTTTGTATTTTTTTTAATTTGTATCCTGTTTTTTGTTTTTGATTATATTATTTTAGTTACTTACATATTTTTTTGAGAAATTATTGTAATATATATATATATATATTATATTGTCAATAATTAATAGATGGATATTATGAAATAGAAAAATATTGAGCAATCAATCCAATAAAATCTAACGATTTTATTTAATCCACCAAATCCTTAAGAATCAATCCTTTGAAATCCAACTGAATCTCTATAGAATTAAAAAAATATATAGAGTCGAGTAGGGATGTATTCAATTAGGATTTTGATTTTTTGGTTTTTTATTGAAGATATATTATAATTCATCAATCCATCAAAATCTTACGTGCTAGGTAGAGATTCCGAGGGGTTGAATATACATGTAAAATTTCCCACAAATACTCCAAAATCCTTGATTCTTAAAAATCTGTTAATATTTGAATACCCTAAGATTTTGAATGATTGTTTAAAATCCGAATTGAATACCCTCAAATTTTAAAAGATTGTTTAAAATCTCAACTGAATACATGCATATTTTAAAAGATTGTTTAGAATCTCAATGGAATACCGCCTGATTTTAAAAGATTGTTTAAAATGCCAATTGAATATAGGATGATTTCGAGAATTCAAAAAAAATCCTTCAAAATCCTAATTGAATACACCCCTCTAGGTAGAATTTAAAAAATCCATGGATTTTTATAAATCCAATAAAATTCATGGATTATTATCAATTCATTAAAATTCTAATTGAATACACCCCTTTTATACTCTTATAAAATCCTCCATATATATTAATGCAGAATATGCTGAGTCTATATGGCAGCTTCCCATGCTTCGGCTGCCACATATCATCTTCTGATGCTTCGGTTGCTCATGTGTCATATTCTCATGCTTTGGTTAACACATCATCATTTCCTAACCTATTTATTAATTACCTAAATTAATTACCTCAATTAATAAGTAGTAAATATTGTTACCTAAATTATTGGCCGCCGCTTAAAAAAAAAATCTGCACAAGAAGCAAGCATATCCTTTCCTGTCGCATAAAAAATAGGTCTGCAGAGGAAAGCTAGAAATTATGAAATTATGAAAATTGAAAAGATAGAAAAACACAATAAAAGTGATATTCAATTAGTTTTACATATGTAAAATAAAAGCAAGAAAAACAGAGGAAAAAACACTCACATAATTTAATTTCTTATATATTTGAAATATCTCTTTGAAAATTCATAAAACCAGTGATTATATTATTTCGTAAATATAAGTTTTTCATTTATTTTGTTATTTTATATTAATTAAATAAGATTAAAACTAAAATAGACTAATTGTTTATTTCATAAGTTTTTTGATTTATTGATAAATAATGATTAAAACCATCGTTTCTACACTTTCAATAATATTTTAATAAGAATATTTTGATTTATTTAATTGATTAGGACTTCAAGTACCTTCTTAGTTATATATGTTCAATACTTCTTTCGCAAAACTCCCAAGCATCTTTCATTTCAGTTGATATTTATTTTATTGATATATTTGATTATAGTGGCTGACTAATATAAACTAACTAATTAGTGGAATATATAATATTTCCGCGAGATTTTAGATTTAAGTTTTTAATATATAGTGCAAACTGATATATTAAATTTGTCTTTGCTTGGGATTTATGTTGTTAATTAATGAAAATATAAAATATTTCTATAAATATAATCAATTCCTCCGATAAAATAAAAACAAGAAAAACAGAGAAAAAAATACTCGGACAAATTTTGTTCTTTGTTAAGTCTTTTCCTTTGAAAACTCATAATCGATTTTGTCTTTTTCCCTTCAGATTTCTTAATATTTAATTTTTAGATAATTCTTAATATTTTTTTTGTTAATTTCACTTAATCCCTTCAAGTTAATTTCATTTTCAAGTAAGCTCAAATAACAGTATGTTACAAAATTTACATATTTCTTGAGATTCTCAACATGTATAGTTTATAAATCTCCCCTATATACTAATGCAGAATACGTTGAGCCTAAATGACAGCTTCTCATGCTTCGGCTGCCACATGTCTTCTGCTGGTGCTTCGTGTGCTTATGTGTCACCCTTTCATGCTTCAGCTGACACATAATCAATTACTCGCCTAATCATCATTGCATTAATTACATTATAATTATACCTCAAATAACTCCTACCTACCTTATTAATTTCTACGAATTAAGGAATATGAATTATGAATAAACAGAAATTGATTATATTACGGAAATATTTTACGTTTTCATTAATTAAAAAATATAAATTCCAAACAAAAAGAATTTAATATATATTTCCATTAATTAATTAGTTTGTACTAGTTAATCACTATAATTATGTATATCAATAAAAGAAATATCAACTGAAAGAAGTGTTGAATATATATGTACTCGAAGTGGTTTTTTAAATAATTTTAAGTGATTTTTTATTTTTTAAGTTTTAAAAAATTTGTTAATTTATCTACTTTTGAAATCAACTATATAATTTTGAAAGTTTTGAATTTTCTTTTGTATTTTAAATTATACCAAACAATTTATGTATTTTTTTTCAAATATAAGGATTGAGAAGTGCTTTATTTTAAGTTATAAGTCAAGATCTATTATGTATTTCCAAAAGTTTTTTAAATTCCAAAAACATTACTAAAACTAGCCACAATTATTTAGTATAATTCTACATATGGAGCTGTATTAAAGGACAATACATATATCGTTTATTCAAGTATAAGTTCTTCACTTTGGCATCATTGCAAACTCATAAGACTGACCAAGAATATGAGATTAATTATTGGACAGACATTGTCATCTCACCAACTATAAGAAATTAAGGACTTCTCCGAATGAATTCTCAAAATTGTAGATGGTGAGCTGGGTGAAGAAGTCGATAGAGAAATCTTGATTGATATTCTTGATATTTACTAATCTGGAATGCCGAAGATCATATTGCAGCCATTGCTGAAAGCACTATCATTTACTTATAAGTAACTTTCCATAAAGTAATTTTCTGAAGAAAGAGCAACCGTGACGCCAACAAACGACATTGTGGAGAGAGTAATCGATTACGTGATGTCTATAATTTCAAAAGACAAACGGATATGTCTCAGTTTTGATAGTATATGCAAAATCTCTACGACCTCTAAAGTCAAAATCAAGTATATTCAATGGATTTTTTTGAATAGCATCAACTGTTCTAGAATTCCAAATCACATCTTGAAATCGTAAGTTAGAGTCTCAATTATGCTAATTCAAAATATGGATCAATCATCAGGATTATGAAATATCACATCATTAATAATTATCCAAATCCGTAACCATATTATTGAACAAAAAATCCGGGCAACAATTTTGAGAGTAAAGTACTTATTACACAATTGATATTAAGCCCGTTAGATAGCAGATTACCATTTAAATTTCAAATACGCCAGTTCCCACTTATTATGAGCTTTACCATGACTATATTTAAGAGTCAAGGCCACACGCTCCCTCATGTCGGTATGTATCTTCCAAGACCCGTATTCGGTCATGGTTAGCTTTACGTAGCCCTATCAAGAGTGAAGATCAGGAAAGACTAGAAATCTTTTGTTGCAATGAGAATGGTGTAATCATAAACAGACAAATAATGTAGTTTATAAAGAAGTATTATGAAATTTATAATGAACGATTTACATATTATATATTTATATAAGAGTTCTTTTTTGTGTTCCCGTATAATTACACGGGTGTTATACTAGTAAAGATATAAAACTTGTCAATTTCACGATTTGATATTAAAAAATTGATCCTCACATATTATTAAGTAGTTTAACTGATACAAGTAAAAAATATAAATACATATCTAAAAATGATTCCTGGCGGAAAAACAAAATGTTTAGTATTTTATGAATTAATTCTCTTTTTATATATATATATATATATATATATATATATATATATATATGTATGTATATATATATACGAGGCCTTACGAACCCGTGCGATGCACCGGCTTTGCTTTTGATTGAATATCTACGTGTTTTGTACGTAATGTTTGTGGAGATGTTTATATACTTTTTATCAAGGTTGCGTCAATATTTGTAATATAAGTTTTATATAATCAGTTATATGTAATGTATTAGGTTGTTTATTTTTTTTTTTTGTTCAATAAGTCTGTGATTTGTGTTTGTTATCACGGGATGAGGCTTTAAGAACCCGTGCGATGCACCGGCTGTGTTTTGGTTTAATATCTACGTGTTTTTATGTAATGTTGGTGCTAGGGCTGGGGGCGGGGCGGTTTGGGGCGGGGCGAGAGTGTAACCGCACCCGCCCCGTATTTTTTGTGCGGTGCGGTTTTATGCGGGGCGGGGCATTTTTACAACTTAAAACCGCACCGCGCCACACTTTTCGCGGGGCAAGAAGGGAGCGGGGCGGGGCGGGGCGGAGTGAAATAGGATTTTGACTATTTTTTTTGTTTTTTATCTTGTTATATGCGGGGCGGGGCGGGACGAAGCGGGGCGGGGCGGGACGGATGAAATAATAATAAAACCGCACTCGTTTTATATTTTTTTTTGGCGGTGCGGGTTTGATGCGGGGCGGGAAATTTTGATATATCAAACCGCACTCCCTCGCCATTTTTGCGGTGCGGGGCGGGACGGGACGTGCGAGGCGGTTTTTTTGCCCAGCCCTAGTTGGTGCAGACTCTTGGCCTTCATAATTACTGTCGTAATCATCTTTCATCACCTAACAATCTGCATCATTGTTAGAAGACGATGATGGCAAATATGTAGCAACATTTGGAAAATCGATAAGACATATAACAATAGAACTTAACTTTATCCCCCACAATTTTTTTTTTTAAGAAAACGAAATGAATGAATTTGAGTTGGCCACCCCCTCCTCATACATGAGGGGTTAAATAAAATCAAATACATTTTACGTGTGTATGTGTTTGCTTATATAAATATATTTTGTAAAAGGGAATGAAAGAAGACATACGGTTGTTGGCGAAGATATCATCTCCTACACCATCTTCTTGCCCAAACCTATCATGCAATAACAACAGCACATATAAGATTACTAATAATCAATCATTAACAATACAATCACAAACAAATATGTTTGCCAATGACGTTAATCATTTTGGAGCTGCTCATTACACACGACAACAATCAAAACTAAACTTAGTACCATATCACATTACCAAAAGAAACAATTCAAACAAATAAAATATACATCACAACAATTTTTCAATAACCTTCTTCATCAACGACTCATGCATGCCATGATGACTAAAATGAGATGTGTTGAACTATACTATTTATACTTTGTAATATGTAACTATTCGGGATACAAAGAGATTGTAACTCATGAAATTGGTTACAACATTTAAGCGTGATCAATATTCATAAATTGATTTCATAAAGGACTTCAATTCGAATTCCCAATATTTATTTGCGGAACAATTCGCATTCCCAATCCCAACATTTATTTGCTTACAACTCTCTGTACGAAAATGGACACTGTTGATTTTCTAAGCCATTGTACAATGTTGTTAAGCTTAGATGCCAATTCCCGATTGTGTTTCTTCAAGACTCTCACGATCGTCCCCGATGGGCGTCGGGAAACTCAACAATACCTCCGCAAAATCGCTGTTGGCTTCTGCATATAGTTACTTCGTTTTTTGTTTATTAGTGACGACTTTCAAGTTGAACTTGACATAATTATTAGACATCTTGTATGTATAATATATATATATATATATATATATATATGAATGTTGAAAAACAACACAACTGATGATATCTGAATCTGGCCTCGGTATTTATAGATAATAGACACAGCAATAAACCAAGGGTCGGTCTCTCCAAATCACAGTAGACCCTTCATCTTCCCAAGAGATGACTTCAAACTTCTTCATGCGTGTCTATTAAACTGACTTGAGAAATGTACTGAAAGTGACATATGTTACCCTTCATCTTCCTCTCATTAAGGTATTGCCCTTTGGCATGGAATTTTTATCATAATAATTGGTGTCATTACCCCTCATCAATGAATTTTTTGGGTGAATCTTTCAATATATATGATATATATAGATTATATATGTAATATTTAATTAAATTGTATTATGAAATGTAATATACCGATTAACCTAAAACCTCGAGATCATGTCTAACTCAATTAGCAAGCCCAAAACCTAAACCTAAAGTTTGGGTTTTTATTTATGCTCAATCACCTGATCCCCGATCCGACGAACATCCTCCTCCTCCTCCACCAGTTGGTCGTGGATTTCTGCCTACCTGCCGGGTGACACTTAAAAATGATGGGAAACAACAGGTGATAGAAGAATTGCGAGAATTTCTACTTTGGGCGGGCCCTAGTATAGATCCGCCCTTGATACTCCCAATCCATTTGTATTATGAGCATTCAGAACTTTAAAGCAAGTTCAATCTGGAAGGGCCTTACTGATCCTTCCACAGTTTATGCTCCTCGAAAGGCAGAATTGGTGCATTCTGCTCATAGACTGGTTCCAAGTATGCTTTTGTTTTCGTTCATTATCATTCTCACTGTAGGTTAATAGTGATGCTTGGACATCAGACGACGTTTAAAGTAATCAGGAAGTCTTAACTTGTTTTCAGGAAATCGAAGGCTGTCGATACAATGTGGGGTTCATTTTCGCCCTTGCATTGACATACACAAGGTTTGGTTCAATATCTATTTTTTTTTCTTCGTTTACTATCAAGCACAATCCAAATACGTAGGAAAAGGATGGTAATCGTGACATTCTCTGCTGTAAGTTGAGGTAATTGCTATAGACATCCGGTTAGAGGGTTGATATTGAAAACTCAGCATGAAAATGGTGGAACATGACGTTTAAGGGGGGTTTGTAGGTCTAGCATTCACCTGATATGTTGCACGACTTGATTTACTGACTAATACCTTATCGTTCAACAATGAACAACTAATACCAGGATCATATATATAAATTTTCAGGGAAAAGTGAAACAGATTGTTGGATCGACTCTTACAGATTCTAAAGAGGAGGATTCGAGTCTTATCACTAATTATGAATCTGATAAATCCGCTGCAGAATATGCTCAACTATATAAGGACGACGGGCTCAGTGGTGGCCATGTAATCATGCTTGGAGCTGATTCATTGAGTAAATCAGCAGCAATGGAAGCGTTACATGCTTATCCGGGTACAGTCATTTACTCTCTTTTGAAACATTGATATAATCTTTCAGGTGTATTTTTTGTGTGTATTGTTGTTAATATTATAGTCCCCCTTTTGAGACCTTAACAACCATATCATAAGCTTTCATGCTAGAGAAACTATTTTGATTTTTTTTTTAGAACTGCCGTTCAAAATATGAAATTGTACTCAAATACGTGGATTGTTGCCTATATTGTGTGATCTTCTTGGTTAATCATATATTGAACTATACTTACTGCAACAATGGGATTATCTAGGTGGTTTGCAAGTTGGAGGTGGTATCAATTCAAGTAATGCCTTGAGTTACATAGATGAAGGAGCTAGTCATGTTATTGTGACCTCTGTACGTACTGCTTTTGTTTGTTCCTCAAGTATTTTTTTTTCTTTTAGCATGCATTTCCCTACGCCTGTTAACAGTAACTCCTCTTCTGAGTTTCATTATACATAAACCTTATGTCTATGTGAGGCACTCACGAAATCATTGTTTTTCCATGAATTGTACCTGTGCATGTTAGATAGGAATGAACTTTTACTGATGAACGAGTGCATAAGGACTGATGCTTCCTTGTTGACCCAATATGAAAGGCCAATATGCACACATTCTGTATCAGTAACCTAACCTCTTTGTTCGTTGATTTGAGGCTTTTTAGTATGTGTATGAACTGCAATCCTGCCTTTTTTTTGGGTGGTTTGATGATATTCTACATTAATCTACATGAAGCCAGTTTCCACAATTGATAGACAGTTATGCTTATTGTCGTCAGGCAAACAGTGTCAAAGCATAATATAGGAAATAGGACTGCGATATTTGTGAAAATATAACATTGCAAACAATATGTCGAATAATTTTTTGATGTAAAGCATGCTGGCATAAATTTTTGTCTTTGGAAGCTTGTTTACTCGGTACTTCTTTACAATGGCAGTACGTATTCAATGACGGACAAGTAAACTTCGAAAGGCTAAAGGAACTTTTTAGTGCTGTGGGAAAAAAGAGACTCGTGTTGGATCTTAGTTGCAGAAAGAAGGTATATTCTCTTCAGAAGGACTAAACTTGTGTGACTTGAGAAAAAGCCTGTAGAACTTGTCGTCTCTTTTGGTCTTTTGTTTTGAGGCTGGGTCTACTTGACTTGACAACCCGTAATGCAAATAGCTGATTTTGGGTTGGCAATTTTTCTTCGCTCGGGATTCAAGTTACCTGAACAAGCTGAATTTTTCTTTCTTTATGACATTATCAAGCCCCCGAAATGAACCTACTTGCAAGAATTTTTGTAGTAATTGATATTTCTATTTAATATAAAAGATTTATTTCGTTGAGCAGAACCAAATTTGTATTTTATAATTGATATTTCCTCAGCAAAATATATGACACATAAGATGTTTTTTGCTTCTCCGATTGCCACTAAAGTTCCTAATAAACACCTCTAGCTGCAGTCCTTTTTTTCCGTCTTATTTATTTTTCTGTTTTCTTGTCTTTTTTCATTCACAATGGAATTGCAGATAATATAAATATTAAAGACAATATTGTAGCTGGATCAAGTGGCACTGTTTCCTTATTGCTCTGATACGTTGTTTTACTTTTCGTGTTGGTGTGGTGTTGGTAATTTTTAATTTGTGCAGAAATTTGGTTAAATTCACGGTCGAAAAGATAATATCAGCATCCATATCAACTCGATCCAGATTCTAAGTCCACACAAATTCCACCTAATTGCCCAAATAACTTTACGTACCTGATTCTAAATTAGTAAAGTACTAGCATGTGGCGGTGGCAATACTATATAGTCGTGAGTTTGTGAAATTTATTTTAATAAAAATGACTTGTGGATCTGACGTAGCCATTATGGTTACGTCCTGTTTGATGAAAAAACTGGAAAACAAATTATCTGCTGCATAGAAATGTTTGCAGCTAGATACTCTGTCGAGACAAGACACTGTATCTTGGTCAATGTGTTGGCTTTACTGACTTGAAAAGGTTTTATACAGGGCGATAGATATGCAGTCGTCACAGATAGATGGCAGAAGTTTACTGATGTGTATCTTGATCGACAAGTGTTGGATTTTCTTGCCAGTTATGCTGATGAGTTTCTAGTCCATGGAGTTGATGTTGAAGGCAAAAAGTACGTCTTATAGCTATATATGATCCCTAGCGTTCCTAATGTTTGCTCTAAGTACCAATTCGTTGCATCTGTATATTATCTGCCTATTTTTTTTTTGAAAATTGCAGGCTGGGAATTGATGAAGAGCTTGTTGCTTTGCTTGGCGCCTACTCACCGGTTTGTTTCATTAGTCTTGAATAGTAGTTTTCCATTGCCATGTTATCTTTTTTCCCCTCATTCGGACATTTCATTCAGCTGCTTCTTCAGTTCTAATGATTGCACTGGTTGTTCAGATACCAGTGACATATGCTGGTGGAGTGACCATCATGGCTGATTTAGAGAGGATAAAAGTAGCAGGAGCAGGACGAGTGGATGTCACCGTGGGCAGCGCTTTGGATATTTTCGGAGGTAATTTGCCTTACAAGGACGTCGTCTTGTGGCATTCCCAGCAAGTGGCTTTGGCAGTTTGACAAATTTACTCGGTCATTTTCTAAATGACGATGGGTTAGACATCATCGGCAGAATTTTCCGAAATTGTTTGTATCCAAATAATCGGATGAATTGATGTTAACAATCAATGAAAGATTTAGACTCGATCAACACAAATCCATTTTGAGAGGGATATATTCATATTTACGTTGAAGTTCTTTAAAAAAAAAAATACTTTACCATTTTACCTCTTTCCGGCCATCGCCTCTCAGGCCACCGCTGCCTCTGGCCACCGCCCTCTCCGGCCCATCTCCGGTCACCGCCGCCTCTCCGACCGCCGCCTCTCCGGCCCATCTGCGGTCACCGCCGCCTATCCGACCACCGTCTCTCCGATCCCGCCACCTCTGCCTCTCCAGCCATCGCCTACCGCCGTCGCCACCCGTCAAGAAGGGCAGTTATGTCATTTTGCATTTCTGAAATCAAATTCATCTGAAATGTCTGCGAACCAAACAGACTATGGAATTGAATTCCAATTCCATTTCCTGCCAACCAAACAGATTATGGAATTGAATTCCAATTCCTGACAGATTCTAATTCCAATTCCAATTCTAATTCCAATTCTATCAGAAATATTCCAGCGAACCAAACGGGCCCTTAGTGTGTTTGGTAAATACTTGATAAAAGCCAGTTTTTAAGTGGAAATTAAAATCTTAGTAAACTAGCTTTTCGCATTGATTTTTATCTTTTTAATATATTGAGTAACCAAACTGCTACTATCAAGTATCTAAATGCAATATATTTCAATGGAGGTTGAGACGTTAGATATCGAATAACTTGTATCCAAATATTATAATCAAAGGATTAGTTACAAATATCCAAGCCTATTCCTTTCACACATTTCTCTATCTATATACGTCATTTTTGTAATTATATTCTTTGGGTTAGATTTGTGTAATTAGTTTACGAATGTTGTATATATATAAAGAATGTAACAGGATTCTTTAGGTATCTATGAATGTAACAAGGTTTCAGTGTCTGGTTGTTAGTTTATTTTGATTTTGGTTTACCAATTCCTAAATGATGTAACATGAAAATGTTTTTTTTTTTATTTGCATTACCATTTTTGTAACATATTTCAAATAGTGTATCTCCCATCCTAAGCAAATGGAAAAAAAAAATATTAACATCAGTCTCAAACTTTTGAATAATATGTGTTGCAAATAATTCCATGTCAGAATGATAAAAAAAAGAACTCAAATTTCTTTACATTGTTTCGGGATATCCTTCCCTTATTGGTGTCTTACCTAATACTGGTTGTAGGGGATAGAAATTTGAAAGTTTTTTTTTTTTTTGCCACACACGCACACGAGGGGGATTGTCCCCTGTCCTGAGTACCCCCCAAAGAGGCTCGAGCTCACCCCCGATCTAGAGGTAAGTTTGCCAGCATGACCTGATCGCCTCATTGTCCCCCACTTGGGTTACAGGCTCGCGCTTACTGGGCCCGGGCAGGGTTAATGGTTTCATCGAGAAATTTGGAAGGTTCTAGACCATTCCAGAGGTAGTAGGATCCTGTTAGATGTCTTACCTTAACTAGGAATCCTATGTATGGAAGGACTCTCATTGTAATGCATATATAAAGGCTCCTCTATTCATTGTTATCAATACAATTGATTTGCTGTCTTTTACTTTCTCCTGAAACACATTATCAGCACGTAGCTCGAACAAAAAAAAAAAGACAAAAATTGGCTGCCTTGCCGCCATGGTTCCACGGCCGCCGCCGTCGCCATGCCGCCGCCGGTGCGACCATCATTGCCGTCGGCCAAGCACCGCCGTTACCCAGCCACCGCCGCCGGACCACCACCACCACCGGACCACCACCGCCGCTGAACGCCTCTGCCAACCCAGTACAGCCGGAACGCCACCGCCGATCCAGCCCAATCGGAACGCCGCCGCCGATCCAGCCCAGTCGGAACGTCGCCGCCGATCCAGTCCAGCCACCGCCACCGCCGCCGACCACCGCCCGCGGCGGATCGATCCGGCCAAGTCAGGCCGGTTGAACCTCGGACAAAACCCGAACATCAACTTATTTTGAGCGCCAAAATTGCGCCCCCGGTTTCACGTCGTCGCATCGAGTACCAACTGGTAGATCGAAGCACACCACAAATTCATCCATATCACGTGCCTAATTTTATAATCGAGGTAATTATCTGACTTGTCCCTATTCAATTCTCTCCTTTTTGGGAATTTTTCTTTTGGGGACATGGGTTATTGGGTTCTTTATCTCTCACGCTACTTTGCGGTGGATGAGACTGTTGGGATTCCGAAAATAAAACGAAATACGCAGCGTAAAAAATACGAATCCCAAACAGGATCGATCAAGTAACGTATATACGAAAAATAAATACGAAGATAAAGATCATACCCTTGAAGCCTTTGAAATAATTCTTCGTAAAATTGGATGATGATCACGAACCTCGTCCCGAACACGAAATCCCTTTGTTCCAAGCACCGAAAGTTCGAAGCCTCTACTTCACACGCGTCGGAAGTTGCCCGGAAAAATTTCAACGAGACTCCGTTCTCCAAGAACACGGCTAGGGAACTCGTAGGAATTTTTTCTCTCAATTTTTTTCTTAACTTTTATAACACCTCTAAGATGAAAATTATAGAAAAGAAAAAAAATTTTCTCCTCCCTCACTCAAAGCTCACGGCGAGCAGCTCCAATGAATGAGTATGTGTATGTGTGTGTTTTTTTTTTTTTAAAACTAATCATACACCATATGAGTTGGTTTTTATAAAGATATAAAACAACTCATTTATGTAATTATAAATTGAGAAAGAATCTCAACTTAACAATTATTCATGACAAGACAACACAAAACACATGCATGGTGATCATGCCATGTGAGAGGAGTGGGTGGCCACAAGGAAGTTTCCTAGAAAACGAGCCGAGCCACTCGGCTCGTGTACCGGATGTTCGTCAAACGACTCTGTTAAATACACTCCTTTTAATCATCAATGTATTTATATTAATTAATTAATCTAATTAATTAATTATATCAAATACAAATATATATTTCTCTAAGAAATATAATTTATGAATTAAATTAATTGCCCGGTAACTTAATTTAAATTCATAAGACCGATATTTGATTTATCCAATAAATCATAATTAAATATCCAATATCTAATATTAATAGAGAGATAATAAATTCACATTTATCCGTCAACGCTCCTGATGCGCGACTCCGTAGGTCCGTCTCGGTAGGCATTGGGAGGAACCAATGAGTGCGGGCAGCACTTAGCCAGCCTAGCGGGCCGCACTGTAAACCCCGACTGAGAACGAATGAAGGGATCATTCCAGAACCATTATGTCGTGAATATTATATACGTATAGACCCTTCATCAGATGTCCCGGTAAAGTCTTCGGGTCACGGTAAAGTCAAACCCTACTGTTGACTAAACTCTATACATGTGTTAATGCAAATCAAGACCGATTGATTAATAGTGTATCTAATACGACTATATCAGAATGCTTTGGCCAAAGACTTATGATCTTATTTGCCATTAAGTATAGGACATTCGCCGCTCACTAACAGGAGATAGAATCCTTTCTTGGCGTACGATAAAGATCGCTACTGCCCGTATAGTCCGCACTTCGAGGTCGACTCGGCAATTAAGCAAATGAGTCTAACTACTCTAATGACAAACTAAACGTCACAGGCACATCTTCTCTTGAACCCTCAAGTCAAAGGTCCACGTATACTATCACAACCTTTCGATTCGTCATCGACTCTCCGAGAGTGAATACCGTGTGGTGAATCGAGTATGAGTCGTGTTCGAGTATCTTGGCCCCACCAATATACTTATAACTATGCTATCAAGACGTGCACACGTCCTAGCATCGATTATACAAGTCATATTAAAACTTAATGCCCATTTTAAGTTTATTGACTTGCGAACAATTTACGTAAATAAACTTTAAACACTTCCAAGACATTTTCTCTTATCCCATAACGAGAATGGAATGTTCGATTTATTTACATGGACTTCACTTCAATGTTTACCAAGTCAAGAATGCAATTGAAATACAATAAACAGTGAATGAATCGTATTGCCTTTTATTAATTATTCCATAATTACAAGTATAATGCCCTTACTCTCATCCCGAGTGGCATTCGAGGGCATATTCCTAACAATATCCCACTTGCACTCAATGCCACACATCATGGTATCCAATACCCATGTTCTTGAGATGTCTTTCTAAGACGGCTGAGATAATGGCTTAGTCGGTAGTCGAGAGACATTGTCTTGAGTCTACTCTTTCCAATGAAACATATACATTTTCCACCATCACTCCAACGAGGTGTTACATTCACACTATATGCTAGGTGTTGTGGTGAGCCATCTGCTCCTTGGCTTGGCGACGACTCCATCATTATCACGAGAATAGTGATATAGGCAACTCCGCGTTAGGCACCACTTGAAGTTCTTGTATAAACACGCATCCAAAATGCTTCTTTGCTAGCCTCGAGGCGGCTTGATACTCGCTTGGCGGTGGAATCTGCGGATGGCGGTTTGCTTGGAGCTTCTCAGATCTTGCTCCTCCATTGAGAGTAAATAAATACCCAGATGTCGATTTAGAGTCGTCATTGTCTCCTTGAAAATAAGAATCGGTGAATCCAATCACCTTCAGTTCTCCACCACCATAAGTAAGAACTAAATCTCTAGTTCTTCTTAAGTACTTAAGAATGTTCTTTACGGCGGTCAATGTTCCCTTCCGGGTTTGCTTGAAATCGACTTACCATACTCACGGCGTAGGCTAAGTCCGGTCTCGTACACAACATAGCGTACATGAGGCTACCCATCGCCGAGGCATAGGGTACCTTACTCATCTCTCTCTTGTCTTCCTCACTTTGAGGACACATTTTCGTGGTGAGATGAATTCCATGTCGCATGGGAAGGAACCCTCTTTTAGATTCATCCATCTTGAATCTTCTCGGGATTTTATCGATATAAAGGGCTTGGGAAAGTCCTATCATTCTTCGCGGTCTATCTCTGTAAAGACGGATCCCTAGAATATAGGAAGCTTCTCCCAAGTCTTTCATGGAGAACGTTTTAGAAAGCCAAGCTTTCACGGTCTTGAAGCATTGCTATGTTATTTCCTATAAGTAGAATATCATCTACATATAGTACTAAGAACACAATGTTGCTCCCATGACCTTTTTGTAAACACACGGTTCCTCCTCATTTCGTGCGAAGTCAAAGTCCTTGATCGCCGTCACAAATCGAAGGTTCCAACTTGAGAAGCTTGCTTCGGACCATAAATGGCTCGTTGCGGCTTACACACTTTATGAATATTATCTTTGGACACAAAACCCTTAGTCATTCCATATAGATTTCCTCCTCGAGGTATCCATTTAGAAAAGCCGTTTTGACGTCCATTTGCCATATTTCATAATCATAATAGGAAGCAATGGCAAGCATCATGCGAATCGACTTTATCATAGCTACGGGCGAGAAGGTATCATGATAATCGATTCCTTCCCTTTGGGTATAACCCTTTGCCACAAGCCTGGCCTTATAGGCATCAACCTTGCCATCCCCATCAGTCTTTTTCTTATAGATCCATTTATTTCCAATAGTCCTCATGCCAGTTGGAAGATCTACTAGAGTCCAGACCTGATTGGTATGCATCGAGTCTATCTCAGCTTCCATTGCTTCTTGCCATTTATCAGAGTCTACATCCACTATCGCTTGGTCATAGGTGACAGGGTCGTTTTCACTGCTATCAGGTGTGTCGTGGAGACCCACTTCCTCGACATGTGTATAGCCATACCTCTCAGGTAAGTGAGATACCCTATCAGACCTTCGAAGTGGAGATTGTGTTACAATAGGTTCGGTTCTTGATCCCTGATAAGATGTATCCTTAGGAGTTTCATTATGCTCTTCCAAAGAGATATTTCTCCCCGAGCCACCTTCCTGAATGAATTCATCCTCAAGGAAGTGCGCTTGTAATGCCACAACGACCCTATGGTCTTCTGGCATGTAGAATAGATAACCCATCGAGTCCTCTGGGTATCCTATGAAACGTCCTTTTATGGACCTTGCTTCCAGTTTGTCCACCTTAGCCTTTTTGACATAGGCTGGACATCCCCAAATCCTTATGTGATTAAGGCTTGGTTTCTTACCCTTCCACATCTCATGCGGAGTGATAGGAACAGATTTGGAAGGACATCTATTTAGGATATAGGCAGCGGTTAGTAAGGCATACCCCACGGGTAAATAGGTAAATCGGTGTAATTTAACATGGAGCGAACCATGTCCAACAAAGTCCGATTTCTCCTTTACGAAACACCATTTAACCGTGGGGTTCGGAGGCGTGAATTGTGAAACTATTCCATGTTCCTTAAGGAACTCATCAAACTCGGCTCATATATTCGCCACCTCGGTCCGACGAAGTGCTTTGATATGACATCCAGTTTGTTTTTCAACTAGGGCCTTAAATTCTTTGAATTTAGCAAAGGCTTGATTTATGTTTCATTAAGTACACAATCCCATACCTAGTATGATCATCTGTGAACATTATGAAATATTGATATCCATCTCGGGCTACTTCTAAAGCACCACAAACATCGGTATGCACCAATCCAAGTTTATCGGCACCCTTTCAAAAGTCCTGTGAAGGGAACTTAGTCATTTTGCCTCTAAGGCAAGATTCACAAGTTGGATAGGGTTCTACACCCAATGGACTTAAAAGTCCATCTTTCTCCATTTTCGAACCTTGGTCGACCAACATGACCAAGTCTAAGGTGCCATTTAAGAGCTTGATTAGTATCTTGCCTACCACGTTTCCTAGTTATAGTGTTCCTTTCTTTGTTTTATTTTGCATGTTCGGATGATATAAACCATTCAACAATGTACATTCCAACCAATTTATTTGAAAATAAATTTTACAATCGCCATTGCCAATGAAGAAACAAAATCCTTTCCGGTCCAAGACTGGAATGGATACAATGTTTTTATGCCCCTTGGGCAAAACAAGTACTTCATCTAATGTCAAAATAAAACCAGATTCTAAACCCGAAGGATTGATCGATATCGGTTGCCTCGACACTTTGTCCGCTTCCAACAGTGATCATTATTTCCCGACTTCAAGTTTTCTACTTCGTTCCAGATCCCGATTCATAGTACAAATGTGAGAAGTGGCACTGAATCCGAGAATCCATGAAGCGAGAATATACGATGGCGGAACAATTAGTTTCAAAAACAAAAAGTTCAAGACTGATGCGCCATTAATCTTGGGACAAGTCCTTCGCCATGTGACTCACCACCGCATTCAAGGCATTTGTCCGTAGGTTTTGGACCGCCTACCTTTTGAACCTTTCGGGCCTTGCCCTTTCCTTTGCACCCCTTTCTTGGGTTTGTCCGCTCGTAGGTCTTTTTCTTCTTGTTCTTGGACCTCTTAGGCCCAAAGAAATCACAAGAGACCTCTCTCGATTTAATCTTCATGTTAGGCTGCCGTCACGGTTTATTCATTAGCCCGGCTAATGTGCATGTAATTTCATTACGGTTGAAATTCATTACAAGCTGCGTGAAAGAGTCAGTAGAGATTGAAGGATGAGATCAATTTGAAGGGATAAATCCATATTAAAGTTGAGCACCTCGAGCCTCTCAATCATAGAGATCATCTTGAGGACGTGGTCTCCCACTTTCTCCCCTTCTTTCATCCTAGCCTTTGAACAAGCGCTTTGATATCTCATATCTAGCGATCCTACGTGTTCTCCATAAAGTTCGGTCAAGTGTGCGAGAATCGCCTAGCGAAGTCATTTTCTCGTGCGCTCTCTGCACTCATTAGTCATTGAGCCCATCATAAAACCACGGACTAGCACATCATCCTTGACCCATTTTTCATGGACGTCAATGTCTTCTGATTACCCCTAGTCGGATTGGAGTCGGTGGAATGTCCGCCTCAAGACGTATCCCGAGACTCCATCCGAGTACAATCATCGATTCCGCAACTTGATCAACAAAGTTAGGGCCGATTAGGAGATTCTTTTCAAGTAGTATTGCAAGTGGGTTTTTTAGCCATTTTAGAGAGATTCAATTTCGTTTTATGCAAAGATTTAGACAAGATTAAATTAGTGACTTGTTTAATTATGACCGAGTATAGAACTTAAGGGCTTTGTATAATTCTTGTCTCGGCTCCCACTAATTTTATCGGAATTATACACTCCCATGTTATAATCCGGAAATCATGGTTAGATCGACTTCTTAGTGGTGATCAAGTTCTTTACAAATTTTAACAGACGCAACCTATCAGGTTTCTTGCCAATTAATTTCTGTAAAGTGGTGTCTAACACCAACCCGTCTAACGAATGATTTGATCTTCTTTTACCCCTAGTCTTCATGCCCTCAACCTATCAAGTTTCTTGGCAATCCAGACTATCTAAGTTGTTGACCATCAACGTCTATCAGTTTGACTATTGAATCTAACCCGGCAACCTATCAGGTTTCTAGGGGCGAAATTTATCACCAACCGAAGGCATCTAATGCACTCAAGAATTTTTCAACCTCTACCAAATGTACTACCCCGATAACTCGGAAGCATAGTACACCAGCTCGGGTATCAATTTTCTACGAGTTTGATGGAGGGTAGGAAACCTCGTAACCTTTTTCAACCTTAGTCTGTTTGTAGTCGGGAGAATTTCGCGATTAATGTTACACTTTGCACATTAATTCAATTATACGCGCGTTTGTTGGTTTGTCAATCATTCAAAATGAAAAACAGAAAACAGTAACCTAGTTACTACCAACATATAGCTCATGGACCTAATTCCTAAGTACTGGGCCAAGCGAATGACCCAATAAAAAAAAACAGTCTTCGATTCTTCGTCTTCTCGGTCGGTTGTCTTCGGTCTTCTTCATACCCAAAATAATAATTACATCATTGAAAGATTGCATCCTATACAAGTTTTTCTAGTAAATATAAATAGGCTCAAAACGGCCTTTACAACCCAATCGAATCGAACAAATCAAAAAACTAAGTCCACGAGCTATATCACCATCACATAAGGATTCCATACAACATGTAATGGCAACGAAATTAAACAATTAATTTTCATATAAATTAATCTAATTAATCTATTCAATTTCTACTATATTAATCCAATTAATATAATGTGGCATTAAAATTAAATAATCAATTATTATATTAATCCAATCAATATAAAATTAATCTATTCAATTTTAATGGTATTAATCAAATTAATACTAATAATCATCATTTTAATTCGTTCGAAGTAATCCGGCCAAAAATAATATTCTCGTTTAATTTATTTCCCTTAACTCAAAAATATTCCAAATATTAATTTAGTCAAATTAAAATCCAATTTAAATTTTGGGAAATAATTAAAACGAAATATAAACTTAAAAGCAGTCCGGACAATCCGATTTTAGGCTGACCATGCGGCCGATTCAAAATCGGGTCAAAATCAGTGCTGGCGAACCGCTTTGCTCGGCGGTGGCGATCATTCTCGGCCGTGGCGAGACATGGCGATCATGGCCGATCATGCTCGGCGATGCAGGCGGGCGGCCAGGCGATCTTGCCGACACCACTGTAAACGACCGTTTCTTCGTTTTTCGGCCCGTTTCAAAAAACGTGATGCTACAACGAACAATTTAAAATCTAAAATTATTCCAAACATGATTCTAAATCATAATCATCATCCAATAACATTCAAAACGCACAAATAATCGTATATACGATATCATTGACCTCGCTCCGATACCACTGTTGGGATTCCGAAAATAAAACGAAATACGCAGCGGAAAAAATACGAATCCCAAACAGGATCGATCAAGTAACGTATATACGAAAAATAAATACGAAGATAAAGATCATACCCTTGAAGCCTTTGAAATAATTCTTCGTAAAATTGGATGATGATCACGAACCTCGTCCCGAACACGAAATCCCTTTGTTCCAAGCACCGAAAGTTCGAAGCCTCTACTTCACACGCGTCGGAAGTTGCCCGGAAAAATTTCAACGAGACTCCGTTCTCCAAGAACACGGCTAGGGAACTCGTAGGAATTTTTTCTCTCAATTTTTTTCTTAACTTTTATAACACCTCTAAGATGAAAATTATAGAAAAGAAAAAAATTTTTCTCCTCCCTCAGTCAAAGCTCACGGCCAGCAGCTCCAATGAATGAGTATGTGTATGTGTGTTTTTTTTTTTTTTAAAACTAATCATACACCATATGAGTTGGTTTTTATAAAGATATAAAACAACTCATTTATGTAATTATAAATTGAGAAAGAATCACAACTTAACAATTATTCATGACAAGACAACACAAAACACATGCATGGTGATCATGCCATGTGAGAGGAGTGGGTGGCCACAAGGAAGTTTCCTAGAAGACAAGCCGAGCCACTCGGCTCGTGTACCGGACGTTCGTCAAACGACTCTGTTAAATACACTCCTTTTAATCATCAATGTATTTATATTAATTAATTAATCTAATTAATTAATTATATCAAATACAAATATATATTTCTCTAAGAAATATAATTTATGAATTAAATTAATTACCCGGTAACTTAATTTAAATTCATAAGACCGATATTTGATTTATCCAATAAATCATAATTAAATATCCAATATCTAATATTAATAGAGAGATAATAAATTCACATTTATCCGTCAACGCTCACGATGCGCGACTCGTAGGTCCGTCTCGTAGGCATTGGGAGGAACCAATGAGTGCGGGCGGCACTTAGCCCGGCTAGCGGGCCGCGCCTTTGTAAACCCCGAGAGAACGAATGAAGGGATCATTCCGAACCATTATGTCGTGAATACTATATACGTATAGACCCTTCATCGGATGTCCGTAAAGTCTTGGTCACGGTAAAGTCAAACCCTACTGTTGACTAAACTCTATACATGTGTTAATGCAAATCAAGACCGACTAATTAATAGTGTATCTAATACGACTATATCGTAATGCTTTGGCCAAAGACTTATGATCTTATTTGCCATTAACCGTATAGGACATTCGCTGCTCACTAACAGAGATAGAATCCTTTCTTGGCGTACGATAAGATCGCTACTGCCCGTATAGTCCGCACTTCGAGGTCGACTCGGCAATTAAGCAAATGAGTCTAACTACTCTAATGACAAACTAAACGTCACAGCACATCTTCTCTTTGAACCCTCAAGTCAAAGGTCCACGTATACTATCACAACCTTTCGATTCGTCATCGACTCTCCGAGAGTGAATACCGTGTGACTGAATCGAGTATGAGTCGTGTTCGAGTATACTGGCCCCACCAATATACTTATAACTATGCTATCAAGACGTGCACACGTCCTAGCATCAGTTATACAAGTCATATTAAAACTTAATGCCCATTTTAAGTTTATTGACTTGCGAACAATTTACGTAAATAAACTTTAAACACTTCCAGTACATTTTCTCTTATCCCATAACGAGAATGGAATGTTCGATTTATTTACATGGACTTCACTTCAATGTTTACCAAGTCAAGAATGCAATTGAAATACAATAAACAGTGAATGAATCGTATTGCCTTTTTATTAATTATTCCATAATTACAAGTATAATGCCCTTACTCTCTCATCCCCTGAGTGGCATTCGAGGGCATATTCCTAACAGAGACCGCGAGAGAAGTTGGTATCTCTGCGTGTCGAAGAAAACTGTGTGACGGTCCTGGGGGAGTCACGAAATTGTTGAAAGTCGATACTTGTGGTTGTTGCATACACCACGTATCTGGGTGCGATCTGATATCGCCGTTTTTTTGTCGACTTTACTAAACAATAATTAAGAGAAGTACATCGAGTAACGGTTATGTTACACGCTTTTAAAAGCATCGATTGTGACCGTTTACATTGTCACTGAAAATCCAACAAGACTAACTTCCTCTTGTTTATATCTTGTATATGGCACAAAGCTCCAATGTTCATCCGGAGTTCGACATCCAATGTTCATCTCAGACGTTCGTTTGGCGTTCGTCGGTAAGAGATTTACCACCACCATCTTTCCCTCTAACGAGCCTACCGCTCAAGAACCGAGCGAGAAAACCAAGGCTAATGTACTGATGTACTTGCGTAGACATATACATCCGTTGTTGAAAAAGTGTTACATGAATTTGCAAACCCCCAAAGAACTATGGGATACACTCGAACAACGATTTAATAATGTGCATGATCAGCGCTTCCCCGAATCGCAACTTCAGTGGGAGCAAATCCGATTTTTGGATTATGCGAATTTGGAGGCCTATAACCAAGCCATCCTCGATCTTCGCGCTGATCTTGGTTTTTGTGGTGTCAAGAAGTCTGATCAAGATTTGATCGAGAAGACTCTTAACACGTTTCCCGGTGGAGCAAGTGTGATTGCTCATCATCTGCGCGTTGCCTATGAGGAAGGGAGAATTAAAAATTTTAGTGACCTTATCTCCCACCTCCCAAAAAAAGAAAGGCACCATGAGATTATTCTCAATAGCAATGCGCGCCCAGCTGGTACGAAGCCGATTCTGGAAGTGAATCAGACTACCCACAGGAAGGCACCACGACAAAATAGAAAAGACAATGCTACTCACTTTTTGCAAGCACCACGGGTGCATGACTCGAGCAAGCGAGGGAAAAGACGAGGTCGTCGTTCCAATGTGTGGAAGAGGCAAGGTGGCTCGGCCACGGGATCTAGTGGAACCCAACCACGTGGACCGTCTCCTGCCGCCGGGATTGGAACCACTCCAAAGGAAGGCCGGAATTGCTATACTTGCGGATCAAAGAAGCATACTTACTGCAATTGCAAGGCGCCAAAGAACATCCAAGCTTACTACAAGCACTATAAACAGTACTTGACTCAAAAGTCAAATTACATGGAGGAAGATAATGAGAATACGGAGGTGAACCATACTGAGATCCCTCCTCTCACCATTGTGGACAAAGACCAACATATGGATGTTGCCGACTTTGACTAGATCATTGTAGTTTGACTAGTTTTACGCTTTGGTTATGTTTAGTTTTCGAGAACTACTTTGGATGTTCTATGAATGTAATAAAGTTGGCCATGATGAATAAAATTCTTTTAATTGCTGTGATTGTGCAAAAACGAATTTTATTTGTCCCTTCGAAAGCATGTTTAGTTTATCACAAAACAATTGCTCAGTAATGAATTGCTTGGTTAATTTGATACATTGGTGGATTTCATCAAAACTTTTGATCAAGACTAGGCGTATCCTCCTTGGTATTTGTTTATGCTTTGAAAGTTCAAACGGAATCAGTGGTTTTTAAACAGCCTTAGCTGTACCGACATTCCTACTTTCTCTGCAAGTCTACCAAGTTGGAGTTACCGAAAGAATCATTAGTCGAGATATAAATCGAACACCCCAATGCGTTTTGAAGTGTTTAAACGCTCCTATGACCATATTGCCATAGTATTGTATCGACAATAATGCCTTTGAAAAAGGCTTCAACCTTGCTCTATCACTCAACAATAGGGAAATACCAAAATAGCAATTTGAAACGAGCACTGAGATCTGAGTGTAATGATCCAGAAAGTGCATGACCTATGGACAGAAAGATACGGAAGTCTAGTTTCCAGAATAACTGACCGTTCGTCCATAGCCTTCTTAGCAAAGAAGTTATTGCTGTTTTAGTGAACAAAGGTCAAGCTATGCGGAAATTATTTCCAGCGATTGTGCTAACTTTGATCCTAACCAACTTGGTCGAATTTTCCCAAACTCGAAGTTGATGAGTTTTCGCTATGTATTTCATCACAAGACTAATCGAGTTTCATGTCTTATTGTAGATGTATCGTGGCGAAATTGAGTGCCTTGCTGATAGTGGAACAACCCACACTATTCTTCGGAATAGGCAATTATTTAAGGATATTGTGCCATATATATCCTCAGTGACAACAATGATTGGTTCCTCCCAAGTAATTCAAGGGAGGGGACCTGCTCATTTCTTGCTACCTAATGGTATGCATATTAATGTCACAAATGCTCTCTATGGCCCAAGAGCAAACTGAACTTTGCTAAGTTTTAGGGACATCCGTACCAACGGTTATCACCTTGATACACATTGTGAGAATGGGACAGAATTTTTGTGTGTTACTATGTCAGAATGTGGAAGACGCCGTGTTCTCGAGAAACTTATGAGTTTAAGTAGTGGTTTATACCAGACTATAATAAGAGTTATTGAATCCTACGCTGTGAGTCACGAACTTTGTGATTCCGAAGCATACCAACTATGGCATGACCGACTCGGTCACCCTGGACGCGACATGATGATTCGCATTTTGAAAAACTCACATGGTCATCCGTTTTTCAAGTCCAGAAAACGATTGGAAGCACCACTCGATATCGGCATTGATGTGAGTGAGCTTGATACCGTATCACCGGGATTAAAGATCGCACGCCCTGATAAGGTTGACGGTGCATCTTTCGTAAATCCCGAGGCTTCCGTGGCAATTTCCAATGCCCATAAATCGTTTTGCAAAGCCTGTTCACTAGCAAATTTGATACCCTCTCCGTCCTTTGCTAAAGACTCAACACAAAGCATTCACTTCATACAAATAATTCAAGGGGACATTTGTGGACCTATTCAACCAGAGTGCGGACCATTCAGATACTTTATTGTTCTGGTTGATGCATCGACGCGATGGTTACACGTCGCTCTGCTATCCACAAGAAATGCTGCATTTGCTAAACTCCTAGCACAAATCATCAAGTTATGGGCTAACCAACCCGACTTTCCAATCTCGTCATTAAGATTGGACAATGCTGGTGAGTTTACGTCAAAGTCTTTTGACGACTATTGCATGTCGGTTGGGATTGAAGTTGAACATCCCGTCCCCCATATTCATTCGCAGAATGGCCTTGCTAAGGCTATGATTAAGCGGTTACAGCTTATCGCCCGAGCATTGGTATTGCGCACCAACTTGCCGATTTCTGCCTGGGGTTATGAATTTTGCATGCGGCTATACTTATTCGCTTTCGACCCACTGACAATCAACCGTTTAGTGCGTACCAGTTGGTAACTGGATATGAGCCTGATATTTCACACTTACGCATTTTTGGTTGTGCAGTCTATGTGCCAATTACGCCTCCACAGCGTACTAAAATGGGTCCGCAAAGACGACTAGGTATATACGTTGGCTATGAATCGCCTAAAATTATCCGCTATTTGGAACCTTTGAGATGAGATCTATTTAATGCAAGATTTGCAGACTGTCACTTTGATGAGACAAACTTCCCGTCGTTAGGGGGAGAGAGGAATCAAACGATTCCAATTGAACGCCAGGAAATTGTCTGGTGTGCTCCCTCATTGCCTCATCAAGATCCCCGCACGGCTCAATCCGAGCTAGAAGTGCAATGTATTCTCAGTCTTCATAAAGTTGCAGATTCGATGCCCGACAACTTTACTGATACTGCGAAAGTGACAAGATCTACCATTCCCACTGCGAATGTTCCTGCAAGGTTAGAAGTCCCAGTTATAGGGCAAGGTTCAGCCGCCCAAAGGAATGATGCCCCCGGCATCAACCTTAGTGGTGGGGCCAGGCGCTTGGTTTGCTCTAATCCCTGCTCGAAAGAGGGGGAGGCCAGTGGGTAGAAAGGATACCGAACCTCGAAAGAGAAGAGGAACGGAGGCACAAAATCCTCTCATCATCGACACAGTGACTCCGTCACACAAGATTATATCTGACTACGGATATGTCCTCGAATCAACAATGGAATAATCGACGGACGCGTCGGAAACTTTGTTGATGTCAGAGAATAAAGAAATCTCGATGCAATGTACGAGTGAATACGTACTATTGGACAGGTCGTCCATGCTAGTCGATGAAGATTTTGCCTACTCTGTCACTCAAGAAATTATTGAAGACGACGATGCTGAGCCGCGCTCGGTTGCTGAATGTCAACGACGAGCCGATTGGCCGAAATGGAAAGATGCAATGCAGGCTGAACTAGACTAAATGGCTAACGTGAGGTATTTGGCAGTATCGAGCCAGTACCCGTGGGCGTTAAACCAGTTGGACATAAGTGGGTCTTCGTTCGTAAACGCAATGATAAGGATGAGGTCATGTGTTACAAATCGAGACTAGTTGCCTAAGGCTTCTCGCAGCGCCCTGGCATTGACTACGAGGAGACGTATTCTCCCGTTATGGACATCATCACTTTCCGCTACTTAGTCAGTTTGGTAGTGGCCGAAAAACTGAATATGTAGCTTATGGATGTGGTTACAGCGTATCTTTATGGGAATCTAGATACGGATACCGAAGGGATTTCGTTGCCCAAATCAAGTAGCTCTAAACCACGGAGCGCTTACGCTGTGAAATTGCGTCGTTCATTGTATGGTTGAAACAATCCGGAAGGATGTGGTACAACCGCCTACGTGAATACTTGGTTGGGGAGGGATACGAGAACAGTGATATCTGTCCATGTATTTTCGTGAAAAGAACAGATACAGGATTCGTGATTGTAGCCGTCTATGTAGATGACATGAATGTTATCGGTACCATATATGAGGTCAATGAAACGGCCCGCTACCTTAAATCCGAATTCGAGATGAAAGACCTGGGGAGGACTCGATTTTGCTTGGGCTTAGAGGTAGAACATCGAGATGATGGTATACTCATTCATCAGTCTGCCTATGTCCACAAAATGCTCAGGCGATTTAGTATGGACAAGGCACATCCTCTTGCTACCCCCATCGTTGGTCGAAGTCTGGAAATGAACAAGGATCCGTTTCGTCCCAAAGAGGAGGATGAAGAGGTCCTTGGAGCAGAAACACCGTACCTTAGCGCAATCGGTGCATTGTTGTATCTGACTCAATTTACTCATCCAGACATCGCATTCTCTGTGAATCTGTTAGCGAGAATTAGCTCCGTTCCCACGATAAGGCATTGGAATGGAGTAAAACACATCTTTCGATACTTGAAAGGCTCCAGTGATCTTGGATTGTTCTTTCCCTACGCAAGAGAGAGCGATATTCCGAGAGGAACTGTTGAGGTTAAGACGATGCATACCGACCGTCGATCTTCCTCTGATATTGCATCTAAGCATGGTAGCTCGACTATTAGAAGTGCTAATGCGAGCAAGCTTACCCCCTATGCAGAGAATCCTAACAACACGTTAGTTGGATTTGCTGATGCCAGTTATCTCTCTGACCTGCAAAAAGGACGTTCCCAAACTGGTTATGTGTTCACCATTGGGAATACGGCGATATCTTGGCGATCTACCAAGCAGACACTGGTTGCAACTTCCTCGAACCATGCAGAGATAATTGCATTGCACGAATCCGTAAGGGAGTGCATTTGGCTTCGGTCAGTCATAGACCATATACGAGGAACTTATGGATTAGATCCCACTACAGCAACCCCTACTTGCATCTTTGAGGACAATGCGGCATGCATTGAACAGATGAAGTTAAGTTTCATTAAGGGTGACAATACCAAGCATATCACGCCGAAGTTCTTTTATAATCAGCAGCAGCAGCAGAAATTGCTGAATATCGAAGTGAAACAAGTGAGTTCCGATGAGAATATCGCAGACTTGTTCACTAAGTCTCTACCGAAATCTATATTTGAGAAACATGTGAGAAGCATCGGCATGTGTCGATTATCCGAGCTCAACTAATGATAGCTCGACGGAATGAGCTGTCATGTATACCTCAGGGGGAGTATACTTCACATGATTCTGACATGTAGTTGGTGCGTTGTATTCTTTTTCCTCACCAAGTCTTTGTTTTTTCCCACGGGGTTTTATTTGACTTGGAAATATTTTTTACCGAGGCAACACCTTATGCACCATGTTAGTATTAGTGCTCGACAGGGGGAGTGTTCCGGGATATCCTTCCCTTATTGGTGTCTTACCTAATACTGGTTGTAGGCGGATAGAGATATGGAAGGTTCTAGACCCTTCCAGAGGTAGTAGGGTCCTGTTAGATGTCTTACCTTAACTAGGAATCCTATGTATGGAAGGACTCTTATTGTAATGCCTATATAAAGGCCCCTCTATTCATTGTTATCAATACAATTGATTTGCTGTCTTTTACTTTCTCCTGAAACATACACATTTAGTTTTCGAACAATAATTTTTAATCGTGAGATCAACATTGAATATGTGCATTGTCTATCATACTTTCTGTGTTCTTGATGAATAATATTTTATTTCCGAAGAGGCTAATACTATCTATTTGAATTATATTAAAAAATTGTTCATGAGTTAGTATATATTTTGAGCGTCGTGAAAAATGAAAAATATTTCTTTTTACAATATATGTATGTGTATTATCTTCTGAAAGTCATATCACAATCCTCAATAATATAGAAATTAAAATAAATAAGTTGTACTATACTATTTTTGCATAATGAAATAAGTTGTACTACAATTTTTGCCTCAACACATTTTAATGTACGTTTATGACATTTACATACACATTTACGTATTCAAACACATACATGTGTACATATATATATATATATATATACACATACCTATATTCACTTTGATACTTTGTGCATAGACTTCTCACAAATAGAAACACTTAAGCTATAAACATAAGTATTAAATCTAGCTTCGTGATAGTTACATTGAGCCGATTCATTCATGAGCACATCTGTATGTAATGGATCGCGCGAAAATAGCTCAAAATGGCCTTATATACTCCTAAGAGTAGCTCAAGATTGGAAGACACTGGAGCATTCCGGACGAACCAAGAAGACTCGAGGGATCTCTATATATCATGTAGAATTGTACTTCCTACACACAAGAGCTTCTAGAATATTCTATATAAATGCTAGAACATCTAGTATCCCAAGTCTAGAGAATTCTATCTACAGAGTTCCATCCTAGAACTCTCTTAGGCAAAGTATAAAAGGAGATGAAGCCTCATTTGGCCAAACTATCCAAAATCACTAAAGCACTCCAAAAAAAGTATTATAAAGCTCTCTTGTATAAGCATTTCTTCCTCTCTTGTAAAATCCTATTTGTGCTCATTGGACCATTTCTCGTATTCTCAAAATTATTTAGCTACTCGACACAACTTAGTTGTTTAAGTATCGCACGAGTTTGCTGCCCAGACCTCCCCTCCCGTGACAAGTAGCTTGTCCAACTCCACTTAAACTCTTCCATGAAAGCTTGTCATCTTATTCCTCCAAACAAACCCACCTTATCCAAACAAATAGATATAAACAAAAGGGTATGTGACAACCGTCTTTGACAATGCTATATATACAACCTCGGCTCCATGTTTTTCTGCATCAAAATAAAAAATAAAAAACAACGATCCACTTATCACCATAGCGAAAACAATTCCACTCATCCATACTTTCTTTATCTTGCCGAAACATTGGGAAAGTTAACATACTGATAATGACAACGCCACTAAGGAATTCAATTATTCGTTTGTCGGTGGAAAATAAGAGGACTGGTTTCGCTGGGGATTTCAACCCCACCCAGGCTATCAACTCCACATGTGGCCTTTCGTGGACCCCCAGACCCTGACGATGGCTTCACGTGATCGCTGAATAGGCTGTGGCCAATGTTTTAAAAAACGTTCGAGGCGTGCGCCTCGAGGCTAGTGTAATATCCGCAATTTTTTTTCACGGTATTTTCATTTTTCGGTGTATTTCTCGTTTTTAGCGACCCTCGTGTATTTTTCAGTGTATTTATTCCGTCATCTATTGATCTGATTCTCGTAATTGTTGTTCGGAACCGCCGTTTCGGGGTTGCCGTGGATCCATTCTATGTTATTACGCGTTTTTAGATGTTCCGTTTGATGTTTCGTTCATGTTTCGGTGTTTTGGGCCGTTCATATTCCGTGCCTAGCGCGCGCTAATCTTTCTGCATAGCGCACGCTAGGGATCCCTTAGTAGCGCACGCGCTACGCCGTCAGAGCGTGCTAGCGAGCCGAGCCACAGGAGTGGCGGTGAACTTACTTCGATTCCGATCCTGCGGACTAGTGGATTAGCGTACGCTCGTTGTCTAGCGCACGCGTTAATGTCGGGGACTAGCGCACGCTAGGTTTCGATAGCGTGCGCTAAGCGTGGTATCGATCTTTGGGCAGTTTGTTCTGGACTCGTTCAGGTGCCCAGGTAGCGCACGATATAGCTCGATAGCGCGCGCTACCGAGTCGTTGTTAGCGCACACTAGATAGTAGTAGCGCACGCTAACGGTCCAGGACAGTGAGTTCTGGATTGTAATATAACTGGGTAGCGCACGCTAACACTTAGCCGTTAGTGCGCGCTAAGCCGTGTGGCTATATATACCCAGGAGTTGACCTTGGACGGATCTAATTCTCATTTCACCTCCTTCCTCCGCGGCTTTGGCGATTTTGGGCGATTTCTTGGTGATTTCTTCCTCTAATCATCTCAACCATCATCTTCCTTGAGTTCTTGGTGTATAATAACAACATCAACACGAATCTTTCATCCTAATCCAAGGTAAATCTTCTAAGAACCCTACTTTTGAGTAAATTGGGGGTTTTCGGGTTTTTCTTCGATTCGTTCCATACGGTTGATTAATTCATGTTGAATATGATTAATCTTGCTAGTATTCTTGTTTTCCCTACGGATTCATGGTATATTTCGTGGTTGTTGCGTATTCGAGAGGGTTTGGTTGTGGTCCGCCCTCGTTGTTATTTTTATACGAATATACATGAATCGTAGGCGGGTTTTCGGGTGTATTCCATTTCCGTATTCGTTTAGAGTTGGTTGTGATTATGTTCTTCGAATCGTTAGGTTTGGTTCCGTTGGTTCCTAGCATTCGTCGGTGATTTTCCATTCCATTCGTTGCGTCGTCAATTATCCAAGGCAAGTATTTTTGGAAACCTTTATGCTTAACGTGAAATGGTAATGTATATTGTGTGTGATTGCTCACCTCGGGAGGGTCCGACGGGGCCACGGAGGGAGTCCAATGGTTTGAGCCCTGGATTCATGAGTTTGTTTAGCTAGTCAGCTCGGGAGGGTCCTTAGAGGCCTCGAGTGGGATTTGTGGCTTCGTCCCGGTCCTAGGCGATGCACGTGCATGATTTGTTTTATGATATGGCCAGCTCGAGAGGGTCCTTAGAGGCCTCGAGTGGGATTCGTGGCTTCGTCCCGGTCCTAGACAAATGTGATTGACTGTTTGTTTCCGGAAAAGACATGTCTGGTTTTGGTTTTGATGTGATTTAGTGCATTGTACTATGAAACGTGTAAGCGAATGGTTTGCCTTGATTACTTGTACTAGCGTAATTGCTAACCCCTTTGGGACCCGTTTTGGGGAAGTTCTTGTTATGAATTTCAGGTTATGTTCTGCCGGACGAGCGGGCACTGGGACAGTACGAGGTTGTTGGCCAGGGTCGTTGACATGCGCATTCGAGTCTTCTTATTTCTCTTGTCTTTTTCGATATGGTTGTTTCCCACATTTATAAACTTATAGATTGTACTCGCGAGTACCTAGGCTTTTCACTCCGAACTTCGTTTTGTATTAACTCAAATTGCTATATTGTCGGTTGATGTTTATTACGCCGGTTGCTCCGGGCATATCTTTATATGTTGTATTATTTAAATGTGTGTCCTCGCTAACTGAAATGGTTAGTCGAGTGGTGTTTTTCATGTTTTAGCCTGGTGGGTCCCATGTAGGGGTCCACGACGCTGTAATTGTAACACCCCCAAGTTATTCAGGGAATATTACAGCGCCGTAAGCCCCGCCGTGGGACTCACAAGGCTAAACATACGCGGAACTCTAAATTTTGACCGAGAAGGTTTACACACAATGAAATGAAAAACAATACAAAGGGTATTCAAAACATAACCAATGTATTCAAAGACGTCACAACACAAATCAATACCTCGGCAAACACAGGCCGGAACATCAAGGAAAATAGAAAACAATACTCGAGTATTCGATAACCAATCCAGTACAACGACACTGAATGGAAAACTCAAAACATAACTGGAAGAAAGACACAGTATCACACTTGCCCACCATCTTCATGCCGACCCGATACCTGCCTGTCCGCTCTCCTGGAACCTGAAATACATAAAACGTATTTCCCCCATAAAGGGGTTAGCCGTCGAATAGCTAGTGCAAGTATATCAAGTATGAAACACAATACTCCTCGACAATAAAGTAAAAGTAACCGACAATTTATTAATTCAAGATTAGTATTCCGGAATAACTAAATCTCATAGCGTCACATCGAGACGTATATGAATGCCGTAGAAACGGTTCGTTCATATCATCCGTCAATACATGTATGAATGCCGTAGAAACGGTTCGTTCATATCATGCCATCAATTCATATATGAATGCCGTAGAAACGGTTCGTTCATATCATGCCATCAATATATCTATGAATGCCGTAGAAACGGTTCGTTCATATCATACCATCAATATTTCTTACTTTCAAAGTCGAGAACGTACAATCATAAATATATACTTGCCTTTGAGAGATCGAGAAATCGAACGGAGGAAGGGTATGAGTTCGGTAGGTCCAAGAACGCGCTTCCGGCACCTAAATGATTCGCAAGGGATATGATAGTCAAATATCCATACTCAAATTACACGAAGAAATCCCCGAAACCCGTCTACGATTCACGAAAAAATACACGGGTAAACAATAAGAGGTTGGAAAATCGCTCAAACTCCCAAAAGTCCGAAAAATCATAGGAAAAGCATGTATACGGTATAGATACATCATAATCTCAAGGTTCTCAAGCTTCAAATCGGATAAATTGGACGAATCTACGAAAACCCCCAAAATCCAACACAATATTCAAAGTGTTCTTGAATAATCTTTCAATAATCCGATGAATAATCGAATATGCCCATAATCATGTGTATATCACTTCATACACCATGATTTTAACAACCAAAACATCATTACTCAATACAAAATCGAAAACCAAGATGTTGAAGAAATTACCTCTTGAATATCCAAGCTCTATGATCCGAAGAATATGTGATAGATCGATGATCCGGGCTTCCCACCCGAATGAAATTGATAAAAATTCAATACTCAAGAGGTAGATGCTGCCAAGTTCTCTCCTCAAGCTCTCTCTCTCTCGCGTGGGTTGAAGAAAATGGAGGAAATGAGCTGCATCTCGCTCAAAAGCATAAATTATGCAGTTGACCGCATTGTGTGCCGCGGCTCAGCCGAGGTGTGCCGCGGCACAGGCCCAAAAACTGCTCCCAGGGCTCGGCAGTGTGCCGCGGCCCGGCTGGCGTGCGCCGCGGCACCGGGTACAGTCGGTTTTTGGCCGCAGATGCAACACAAGTGTGCCGCGGCCCGGACAGGTGTGCCGCGGCAGTGACTCGGCAGTGTGCCGCGGCCCTGCCGGCATGTGCCGCGGCACCGGGTACAGTCTGCTCGGCCAGGTCTAGAAAATGTGTGTGCCGCGGCGCACACTCCTTGTGCCGCGGCCCACACCCCCCTCGGGTCCTAAAATGATGAAAAACGACCCGGAAAGAGAATAAAAGCAATAGGACTCAATATCTGGGAAACAATAACACGAAATAGAAGTACGGAAATCCCAAAACGGTGATTCCAAGCAATAATTACAAGGGTTCGCCCAACAAAACACAATTCGCACAATGAAGAGGTTTGAAATGACATGAATTTCAACCGGGTATTACAGTAATATACTCCGAATATCCCGGGGGTGTTACAGCGAGGCGGGCCATAAACGCCTCAGGGCATTATAAATCCACTCCAATCTGAGGCGAACGCTCGGTCGATCGAGGCGCAGAAGAAACACATGCTTCGAAGCGTTACGTTTGAGGCGCAAGAAGCGCTCGAGATGAAAACTACGTTGTACCTTTTCTTCTTAAAATAAAAGAACATACCTGATTAGAAAGAGCGGTGGGTTGAGAAGTGAGAGAGCGGTGGTTTGTAACACCCCCAAAACCATCCGGGGAAATTATAGTATCGTGGGCCCCGCGCCGGAACCCACCAGGCTAAAACTCATTTGCGCAAACATTTCAAACGCCAACGGGCGAAAGACGGTAATGTTTTTAAATAATCGAATACTTTCTAAAAAACATTTTTCAAATACCATCATAAAATCTGATTTTAAAGTTCAAGGCCATAACGCCAAAACTCAACAGTTTCAAAATATACGTTAATCCACCGCTTATACGTACCGATAAAATAACCCAAATTTACGAAATACCCAAAAAGGCCATTTAAAGTTATACACGATTTGGTAAAATACCGGAAAGTCATTTTGAAATACACACGCAGCAGGTAAAAACATAGTTCAAAATATACATTTGTAGCGGAAAATAAAACAACCAGAAAAAAACACTCGATTCTCCAAATACATGCCACAACCAGTATCACCTGAGAATCTCATCCCTTCACGACCGCTATTAGTTCGATCTCCGAGTACCTAAAAATAAAGCCCATGACGGGGTCAGCCACAATACTCAACAATGATATCGATCACATCATCATAAATAATTATATACCAATATAATAACAAAGTAAGAATACTAACAATGTAATCTTTACCGTCATAACCTTACCACCCCATATACAATCCATACCAAATCAACCCTTACCATAATCCACATTTCGCATTCTCAAATGACGAAATGAACTCAACTACAACCATCTGTACTGTATTCAAAATAATACCAAGAATCATCAAAATATCATCATAACTCATAAGTGTGGAATGAACCATCTGTGCCAAATCCTGTCCATCGGATTGCACCGTCAAATATCAATCTGGATAAAAACCAAACACACAATATATCTGTAGAACAACTACCACAAAACAATAATAACAAGTCCCGAAACATCGACGTACAGTCTGTATGCTCATACGATCAATAACAATGATCAACCAATACATCAACCGAGAATATCATTGACATGATAAAGTCCAACAAAGGATCAACGATAACCGAGAATACCATCAACATGATAAAGTCTAACACGATCAACAAAGGATCAACAATGATCGAGAGTACCATCAACATGATAAACTCAAACACGATCAACAAAGGATCAATAATAACTGAGAATACCCTCAACATGGTAAACTCCCAACACGATCAACAAAGGATCAACAACGACCAAGAATACTATAAACATGGTAAACTCCAACAAGATCAACTATAATGGATCTCACAGAAATAACCCCGACTATCGAACATACACCTCGGGCGTATGAACAACCAGTCGCAAACCGTCGAACATACCCAACCATAAATGGAGGATGAACGACCAATCAATATGGCTCAAACATGGACGTCACAGTACGCCTGATCCGGAAATGTGTCCGTGCACAAGCCACCCCAGGTATCGATCAAATACATGTGTGGTCTTGTACCTAATCAGTCTCACGAAGTACGTCTCGTGTGCACAGCTCAATGTGAGGACATGAACCCATCACATGACTATACATGCCCGCCCTGAAAATCCTACACATAACCAATCGGCACGCAGATATGACTCCAGATATGTCACGATGCAACATGACAACAAAACTCAAGGAATCACATATCTAATAAGGGTCAAAAGACTCACTGAAGTGAACAATGACACACGGATAATGACAAATCGACACGACCGACAATATCCAAAACAACCATCCTGGGATCACAATACCCAAAGAATGATCAACACGATCAACAATCTCAACACAATAGTCCTCGAATCTCTGTTCTAAAAATCGGCTGGCGGCGCCAGCGGCCCCGGCGCCTGATTACGGCCCGGGCGTTTGTCCCGGGCGTTTGATTAATCGGCCGCCTAGGCGGCCGGGCGGCCGCTAGAAAGGCAAGTCAAGGGAATCTAGGCGGGCGGGGCGCCTAGTGTAAGCATTTTTTTTTATTTTATTTTTTAGCAGTACTATAAATTCTTAAATTTAGACAGTATGGACTACTTTAGATATATATACATATTTGAAAATTTAATATATGATCAGATATATATTTTTTAAATATTTAATATTATAGACTTTTAATTTTTTTTTCATACATATAATTTTTTATATATAAAAATAATTAAAATAATAATAAAAAATTAAATCCGCCTAGTCCGATTAATCCCCGATTAATCCCGAGTAATCATCTGGGCGCTAGGCGTTAGCAATCCGAACGCCTAGCGCCTAGCGTTTTTTAGAACCATGCCTGGAATCAACATCCCTCAACGAAACAATCAACACAATCATCCATACCAAACAATGGTCCTCGGATCTACATCCCTCAATTAACAGCCAATACGAATCTTATTATACGAAACCTCAACATACAACATATACAACAATTCAACAGAAATAATTATCCTCATAACTGAACCACACTTAACTTACCTCAAAGCCGAAGATAAATCCTTTCCACGAACAAACATCCCTGAATGAATACACAGTTATACGAATAATCTCGAATGAGTCACAATCCATTAATATCAACAAACTGCCATCCCAACATCAATGTCGATACGATAAAGTATCCTCAATATCCGACATTCCATACTACAGACCAAAGATAATTCACATCTCCGTCTTCACAAAATACATCTAAGTCATATAAATTATGATTTAATCCAAATCGAGGCACAATCCACAAACTATTATCTCAACAATGCATACTTATAATATCATTGCTATATGAATTATAAATGAAATGAAAATGAAACCATTCATTAACATTATGAACTGAGCAAGTATAAACTTGCCTCGATACCGATATGACAAAGCCATTACAATCCCTTCGCCTACGTCCATGAGCTCCTCAGCCCCGATCGAAATGATCCACAAATTCTCCAATCTTCATTACGGCACAACGGTTATAATCAACGCTCAATTATCGCAACCTAATGCAATAATCAAATGACAAAACATCCGATAATAATCAACAACCGATATAACCAACCAATCAAACTCAATGTTTCAATGATACCTCGATCATATACACAAAACTAAATAATCCAACTCAATAAATACGAACTCATATCCACAATACAAGCCCCAACTCGATAATCATAATCAACAATCAATATAACCGATCAATAAACCCAACAGTTCCACAATATCTCAATTAAACATAAATCCATACAACCTAAATCAATCAATCACGAATCCATAACATAATACATTTCCATATACCGGTAATCATATCAATTATCAATTCATCTCAATATTAAGGATTTCATAACATACTCGATTCCAACTTCAATTTTAAACACGAATCAACAAGATTCCTTCTTGTTCATACTTGTAAATTTCATAGTAAAGCAATATTGTCGGCATAATAGACAATCCAAGCTATCCAAATAGTTCAATACCATTGATAATCTTGTTCTAAGATTAACCATAATCTTTCCGGATTCAGCTTGTTATCATGATTCATATTTCGTCAAGAACATACGAATTCTACCACTACAAGCAACATAGCATTCGTTTCAATCATAAAATCCATGATTATACTTAAAAACCAGGGCCGTCCATGGGCCTGTGCAAGCTGTGCTACTGCAGAGGGCCCATGCCCAATGTTAGTTTTTTTAGGGCCTCAAATAATAAAGAAACCCTTATATATAGATATTTGTAATTATATTTTATATTTTCGGCATGGCACAGTGGTAGCTAGAAACGCAGTAGAGTGCACTGAAACCTGGTTCGATCCCCACATGCCACATTTAATTGTTTTCCTTTTTTTGGTTTGTTCATGTAATTTCTTTTCTATTGACTTATTTTTTTGTTTTGTTTAGGACAAGTGTTTTTTATAACATTACGAAAAACTGATTAAATTAAATATATTATATTATATTAGTTTTGAAATGTATTTAACTAAAAAATATATTATTTTTAGCAAAAATAATTGAAAAAATATTTGAAAATTTCCAAAAAAATAAGTCTAGCATTTTAAACCAAAATTAATTAAATTTACCTTTATTTTTTAAGAATATTGTGATTTTGAGTTCTTAACCGAATTTCTATTGATGAATTAAAATAGTTTTTTAGAAATTTAGTTTTGTTTGTAGTTATAGCATTTTTAATTAATATTTACTTCTTTTTATCTTTAATTATTGTGAATATTTGTTGATGATTTTGGTCCCCCGAATTTTTTTTGTAAAACTCCGTCACTGAGGTGCCCAATTTGATAAAAGTAGGGGGATATTTTTAAGATTTGAACAGGGCCTCTCAATTGTTTGAGACGGCCCTGTTAAAAACCATTATGTATCCTATCACATATTCCTCTTTGATGTGATATATATACCAAGAATACCAAGAACACCAATACCATGATTCCATAATCATGATTATAACAAATAACATAATTGAAGACATATATCATCGTATTCTTCAATATACAATTCACATAACCTCAAAAATCACAACAACAACACCATAATCATCTTCATACGAATTATTCCTCAACAACAACATCAAAAATCCGAATTCAAGGTGTAGAGTTGGTCAACATACCTCAAGAACATGAATAACACAATCAAATCTTCAAGAATCATCAAATCTTCATATCCAAGCCTCAAATCCATGTTTCCAAGCTCATAACCAAGTTAGAAGAGGCTTATTCTCACTTTACATATGCAGAGGGGCGAAGTTGGGAGGAAAACATCGGTTTCTTCTCGTGAAGAAATGAAAGAACAATCTTTATTTTATAATCTGCACAGCCCGTTACGTACGTTATAAACCATCATTAACGTACGTAATGCTCCCTAGCGTGCGCTACATGTCCAACGTAGCGTACGTAACAGTCATCCAGAGCTCACTGTCTCAGTTCGTATCTTACATAACGTACGTAACACTTGTTCCATAACATACGTAATGCGTACGTTGACTTGCTACAGTATATGCTCATATTACGTACGTAACAAGCTCTGCATAGCGTACGTAATACATAGTTGACTTATCTTTTGGCACGCCAACCGATACCTGGGCTCCACATGGCATGTATTGATTCCTCTGTCCGATTCCTCTCGTTACGTACGTAATGCATTATACATAACGTACGTAACACGTAGCATCTTAGCGTACGTTATCTCTCAAACTTAACGTAGGTTAAGGGCTCTTTACTTAGCCATTTACAACTGTTCCTGCCTGTCGACTCGACATACTGGATACGCATACACACATACTGAATACATATACTCGTTCCAATAACATTCTCAGACGATACCCCTGACATCCAAATCAGAACACCCTGATACACTATATCTTCAAATATAATTGTCAATCAGTCACATCCATAAATACAGTTGTCCCCATTCTTAGTTTATTTCATCCATACTGTATAGACACCAAGCTATACAATTTATCTCAGATAAAATAATGCAAAAAATTTATACTAAAAATCCGGGTATTACATACTACTCCCCTTAAAATAAGTTTTGTCCTTGAAACTTGCAATCCTATCACAAATAATAACTCAACCAGAATTTCCCAACTCTTCACGAAAGCAATCAAACATCGCCACAAGGGAATAACCAATCAATATACGTACAGGTATGTGAAGCCGATGATCTCCCGTGATACTAGCATACGACTCCCAGATGAAGTCTCAACACAGACCAACAAATGCCAATATCGCAATTATAGAAATTTGAAAATATCTCAAAAATTTTGAAACCTCCAAAATCGATTTTACTCAAAAGTCACAAAAAAGAATTTTCAAAAGTCACGCTACTACCGTACAGGTAGAGCCACATAACACATCTGCCCGGGTTTCACAAAACTCAAGCTCCGATACCATCTTCTGTAACACCCCTAAAACCATCCGGGGATATTACAGTGTCGTGTGTGTTAGGAGTAGGGTGTCGAACAGTTCGGTTTCAGTTAACAGGAACCACAAATGCCCAAAAATGAGAACCGAGAACCGGACCATATAAAATTTCGGTTAACCGGAACCGAACCGGTTATTTTCGGTCGATTCGCTAAACCGACGTAACTGCTTTTTTTTTTGACGGTTAAATTATACATTATAAATTATAAAATTAATATTTAATACACATATAATATATTATTATAAATTTTAACAAAATATAAAATATTTATTTAACAATATTATGGTTTTAAATTTTTAATTTACAAAAATTAAAATAATAAAATATATAAGTATAAATATAAAAATAATATTTAATAAATATATTATAAAATCAGTTTTCGGTTCGGAACCGTTCATTTCCGGTTCCGAACCGAAAATCGAAAAATTATGTAATAAGGAACCGAAAACCGAACCTTTAACCGATTATACGGTTCCGGTTAACCGGAACCGGCTCGGTTCCGGTTCGGTTCCGGTTCTAACCGAGAATCGGGAACTATTTAGACACCCCTAGTTAGGAGTATGCCCTCGAATGCCACTCAGAGGATGTTGAGTGAGGGCATTGTACTTGTTATTATGTAAATCATTTTCAGAAGGCAATTTTATGTTTCTTTATTTACAGGTAGTCACTCGCATTCCTGACTCGTAAATATACATATAGAGACTAGTCCTTGTATTTGAGAGCAAAATATTCCACCCCTTATTGGATAAGGGGATTGGCACTGGAAAGGTTTGTGGCTCAAATACTTAATCGTTCGCAAGTCGATGAAACTTGACTAGGCGTTAAGTTTATGTGAAGACTTGTATGACGTGTTTTTTGACTTGGAGAGTGCCTGTCGAACACTAATGGTTAGTGGGAGCACACGTTGTAGGTATGCTAATGAGATTAGTATACTCGAACCGACTCACCCTCGATTCATCACACGGATTTCACTCCGGGACAGTCAATGATGGAATCGAAAGGTTGTGATAGGTATTCGTGAACCTTCGACTTGAGGATTTAGTAGGAATGTGCTTGTGGCGTTAAGATTTTTATTAGAGTAGTTCGACCCAAAAAACCGGAAGGTGGGGGTCAACCTCGACATGCATCTTGACGGGCAAGTAGCAGGTTCTACTGAATATCAAGATAGGATTCTTTCTCCTGTTAGTGAACGGTTTATATGTCCTATACGGTTATTGGCAGATGAGATCATAAGTCTTTGGCCAAAGCATTGGAGCTAGTTGTATTAGATACACGAGAGCTCAATGATCTCGATTTGCATTAACTCATGCATAGTGTCAAGTACAGATAGGATTTGACTGACCGTGACCCTATAACTCGATTGGGACATTTGAAAGAGGGTTTATACGTATACTGGTATTCACGACAGAAAGGTTTTGGAATGATCCCCATCATTCCTTCTCAGTTAGGGTACGGTGTAGGCCGCCAGGCTGGCTAGGTGGTGCTACTACTCTTTGGTTCCTCCCATTGCTAACTGAAACGGACCTACCGAGTCGCGCAATAGGATTGACGACGGAATGAATTTAGCTTATTCTCTCTTAATGAATATTAAATATTGGATATCTAATTTATTGGACATTAGATGTCTAATTAATTTCGGGATATTGGATGTCTAAATTAATTTATTAGATAAATTAATTTACGGCCAAATGAATTAAATAAATTACTAGGTGATTAATTTGATTCACATATATAATTATTTCTTAGAGAAATGAACTATATATTATATTTGATATAATTGATTAATTGGATTAATTGATTGATATAAATACATCGAGACGGAATGGAGTTTATCGGATTGGACTCGAGGGAGTCTGAAACGGACCGAACTACCTAATCCTTGATCATGCCCCCCATTATTCATACATGAAAAGTCTTGTCTTCCACCTAATGGGTGTAACACCCCCAGAGCCATCCAGGAATATTACAGCGCCGTGGGCCCCGAGATGGAACCCACAAGGCTGAAGGAATTTTTCACAAATATTTACAAACTCCCAAGAGGCTAACGACGGTATTATTTATTTTAAACACTCGAAGACTTTATAAAACTCGTTTATCAAAACCGTCGTAAAATCTCATTTGAAACCACAAGGCCCGAAATGTCAAAACTCAACAGTTTAAAAACATACGTTAAGCTATCGCTTACACGTACCGACAGAATAGATTAGAAAATGATTGCCAAAGTAACCCAAGTTATCAGATACCAAAAGAACATTTAAAAATACTCACGCAGCGGAAAAAGACAAACAATAAAAATACACTAGCAGCGGAATACAAGAATTGATCAGGAAACTCAATATATAAATACATGTCCTAGCCAGTATCCTCCGGGAAGCTCATCTCTCCAGGACCGCTACAAGCTTGATAATCCAAGAACCTAAGAATAAAGCCCACGACGGGGTCAGCCATAATATCCAACAATGATAACCATCACATCACGTCAATAATTACATACCAATGAAAATACTAAGTAAGAATACGACCAATGTAATCTTACTGCCGTAACTTTACTTACTCGAATAATCCTCATCAAAATAACCATTATCATAATGTACATCTCGTAATCTCGATTAACCAATAAACTCAAACATAGCATCTGTATTGTTCCTTAAACAATACTCAAGATTATCAGAATATCATCACTAACTCATGATACGGAAAAATACCAGCTCTGACCAATTCGATCCATCGGATAACATCATCAAATCCCAACACGATAATCGATTGTCCATCAAAAGACAAATATCAAAAGAAATACGGAACAAACCTCAGGATATGCAATGCCACGACGAATCACGTCGATCTAATCCGAGATCAGATCAATACAACATATGGACATGGTCCTAACATAAGACCTACAAATGCATACTCATATGACAACGTCAATATGCTCACATCAATAACGACATTGTATACTTATGGCAACCCATAATATACATATGCACAATAACAACACATATGGTAATTCGATGATCCAGCGTTCACTGCCTAGAAACCACGATGATCCCGTCAGACCAACCGTGGTGGAAAAACCTGTCCGATGATCCAGCGCACGCTAGCATAGATCCCCCGATGATCTCGTCGGACCAACACGAGGTGGACATATGACAACAATGCACAAATGCATATAACAGTGATACACAATGCATGATAACAAAGATACACGAATGTATCACAACATGATCGACACGAAATGACAAAAATGATTAGAGTACTTGCCCCGAGTCCTTCGAGAGCAATCTCGATGTCCAAACCATCACGAACCATTATCCTCAATACTCGATGGTCCAAAATATCACGGACGGTAGATAATTCACGTCTTCGTCTATACCACAACGTATCTTCAATACCAAGTATACCAACAATAAATGTAAATCATATACATTATGATTTAATTCCCAAAACTCGAATACAACTTATAATCCCAAATCTCTTGTGATTACGATTATAAACATTGCTATACGAATTATAAACGAATGAAACAGAAACCATTCATTAAATATTATAAACTGAGCAAGTAATAACTTGCCTCGATACCTATGAAGCTATTACCAATTCCTTGCCGTCGTCTATAAGTCCCTCGGCCCCGATCAATGCAATCCACAAGCATTCTTGAACACGACCGCAAAGCATGGTTCTAATCACCGATCAATAATCTCAACCTATGGAAGTAATCAATTAACATATATCCGATAACAATCGACAATCGACACGACCAACCAATCAACTCAACGGTTCAACTATATCTCGATCAAACACAAAACTGAATAATCCAACTTTAACAAATACGAACTCATATCTACAATACAATCCACAATTCGATGATCATAATCAACAATCAATACAACCGATCAATAAACCCAACGGTTCCACAATTATCCCGATTAAACATAAATCCGAACAACCCGAACCAATCAATTACGAATTCACAACCACAAATACGATTACGGATACGAATGTAAAGGAAATCATATTCGATGATCAATCACAATCTTTTCGGATTCTAAATTGTTTATCATGATTCGTATTTCACCAAGAACAACGAATTCTACCACTAAAATCAACATAACCTAACGAATACTCGATATTCATATCTAAAAATATCGATAATGTAACACCCCAAACTAGGCGGATATTACAGTGCCGTGGACCCCCGACTGGGACCCACCAGGCGAATGAAAATGAATGAATTACACAGGTAAATGTAGTACCGAACCACATTACAACATCAATTACTCCGACGAGGAGTTTTATACAACACACCCAGGATAGAATAGAATACATGTGTATTTCATATGACGATAAAATACACAACACTGAATGAAATGAACACTCAAACGGAATGTCTGCAGCGGAATAAATAAAGGAAACACAAATGACTGAATAAATGATCGACAGCATCGGGCCCCCTCCTAGTATCACTGGGACTCTCGCCGTCACCGTGCTCTCCCGTGCCTTAGCCTTGCCATGACAAAACAAAGATCCCAACGGGCCGGCCATACGTAACAACAATCCTCAAGGGTTGAAAATACACAATCATGATATATCCGAAATTATGAATTATTCTCACAAACATACGCAATCAAACATGCTATATGAATCGACTAATCAAGACGGCTCAAAGGAATGGCGCCACACTACGCCCGGGATGGAAATGTGTCCGTGCACAAGCCACCAACGATCAAACACGCGTGGTCTTGTACCTAATCGCCTCACGAGCAATCGACTCGTGTGCACACTCCAATGTGAGGCCACCAACCAACACACGACTATAATGTGCCCGACATGAAAATCCTACACATACCAACCGACACGCCAAGATGACCCTAATGCCACAATATGACAAAAGTGACAATGAAAATGAATAATGACTCACCAAGATTGAATGATGGTGAAATGAATGATAGCTCAATGAAATGATCGGAACCGCTGCTCCTTATGACCGAGGTGATTAATTGACAATGACGAGTTTTGATACGATTAATACAATGATGAATGAGTTATGATTATGAATGAACAACGACAAAAGGAATGAATATCCTTTTAACCGAGTAAGAATTAACTTACACAATACCGATGATGAATGTCCGTCCACGAACAACGTCCTAAATGAAATATCGGTCGCTCGAACAACCTTGAATAACACAATTACCAATAATCCGATCATTACGCAAATCAAAAACGATCATAATCGACTCAAACATCGACACAACGATATCCGAGCTCGAATAAATCGAAACCAACTCCAAGATGAGTAATTCAAACCATCAAAACACTTTCAAGGATATCAATAATCCACTAGGAATCCATAACTCATGATTACAACAACATCAATCGGAAATTCCCCAATTAATCAAGTCAACCCCAAGGGTTCTTGGAATAATTCAAAATAACCGTTTAAATGTAGGAATATATTTATCCAAGTTAGATAATCCATAACTAAAATATTCCAATGATAATCCAAGCTTACACGAAGAAATCGGAAGGAAAACCCAAAAATCCGAAATTCTAGATCCAAGAGTTTAATACCTTTGATTCGATGTGATGAAGATGATGAAATGATGATCAATCCGAAAGATGAGCTTGAAGATGATGATTGATGATTACACCTCGAAGAATCCTCTCCGAATCGCTCGAAATCGCCCAAAACTACCGAAGGAATGAAATGAGATGGAAAAAGACGAACTCTGACTAAACTGTCCAATTTATACTCAGTCCAGGTTAGCGTGCGCTAGCCCTTGTGCATAGCGTGCGCTAACGAGTAATTTGGGTAGTCCAGTACCCACTGTCCGAACACGGTAGCGCGCGCTACGTACCTATTTGTAGCGTGCGCTACGGCCATACTACTAGCGTGCGCTAATATCCATTGTTAGCGTGCGCTAGCGAAATATTCGACGCCCGATCGGAGTCCGTAAAACCGTCGCCCTCGATCTAACCTCGATAGCGTGCGCTACAACAACCGATTAACGTGCGCTATAATATTGATTGCGTACGCTAAAATATAACTCATAGCGTGCGCTATGAATTAATCCGTGCGCCCAAAGAGCCACCGGACTCAACTCCGATCCGCCCTAGCGCGCTACTCCACATATAGCGTGCGCTACTACAATCCGTTAGCGCCGCTACTCACCACTCGTAGCGTGCGCTACAATTATTCTCACCGCACCAGCACCTTCGGATCGCAGCCAAGGTAGCCTTAGCGTGCGCTAAAGGCGAGCGGTAGCGTGCGCTACCTATACCCAATTAGCGTACGCTAAAAGGAGTATGTAGCGTGCGCTACTCCGCAAGCACAAATTTGCAACGAAAATGACAATGATGATAAACACGGCACGAAACTCCAATCGATTAGTGATGAATGACGATTGATACACGATACAATTACTCAATGATGAATACCATGATCGAATCGAGTGATAAATGATCAATAATGAAATTAATGAGTACCACCATCGAATGATAATTCGAGTGATAATTATCGAATGATAATTACCGGGTATTACATACACCCCCTTAAAAGAGTTTCGTCCCCGAAACTAAGGGTCAAACAACTCGGGATAATTCTCCCGCATACTATCCTCGGTTTCCCAAGTAGCCTCTTCGACTCCGTGTCTAGACCACTGAATTTTAACCAAAGGAATCGTCTTATTCCTCAACTGTTTGATTCGCCGCTCTAAAACTCGTATAGGACGTTCCTCCTATGAATGATCGTCGGCGATCTCGATTTCGAATCAAGTATGTGACTCGGGTCGGCAACATACTTCCGCAACTGGGAGACATGAAACACATTATGAATTCGGCTCAACGCCGGAGGTAAAGCCAATCTATAAGCTAACTCGCCTACTCGATCCAAAATCTCAAACGGTCCAATGAATCTCGGGCTCAACTTCCCTCTCTTCCCAAAACGGAAGATACCACGACTCGGGGATACCTTGACCAACACGTGGTCACCAGCCTCGAACTCTAATGGTCGACGACGGTTATCTGCATATGATTTCTTTCGACTCTGAGCTGTCAACAAACGACTCCTGATCAAAGCTACCTTCTCACGGGCGGCTATAAGCATATCGGGCTCGGTGCCCAATGATTCTGGTAAGTCGTCCCAACACAACGGAGATCGACAACGATGACCATATAAGGCCTCGTAAGGTGCCATCTTGATCGAAGCATGCCAACTGTTATTATACGTGAACTCGATCAATGGTAGTTGGGCTTCCCAATCGTCTTTCCAATCGAGGACGCATGCCCTCAACATGTCCTCTAATGTCTGAATAGTCCTCTCTGATTGCCCGTCAGACTGAGGATGAAAAGCGGTACTGAGATTAAGCTGAGTTCCCATAGCGCGATGAACTGATTTCCAAAAGTGCGACACAAACCGTCCGTCACGATCGGAAATGATACTTTTAGGAGTACCGTGCAGTCTGACTATCTCTTTGATGATCAGTTGAGCAAGTCTCTCGGGACCCCACGTTTCCTTGATCTCAAGGAAATGAGCTGATTTGGTTAAGCGGTCCACGATCACCCAGATCGTGTTCATGCCACGACGACTCGTCGGCAAACTCGTGATGAAATCCATAGAAATGTCTTCCCACTTCCACTCGGGAATAGGAAGAGGTTTCAGCATACCCACGGCCGATGTTCAATCTTAACTTGTTGACAGGTTAAGCATCTCGAAACAAATTCTGCGACTTCTCGCTTCATATTACTCCACCAGTAATTTTGTTTCAAGTCCTTGTACATCTTACTAGACCCCGGATGCACAGAATAAGGGGTAGCATGAGCTTCTTTCAAAATCGAGTTTTTCAACTCGTCATTCGAGATACGCACAACCGATTCTTAAACCTCAAAAGTCCATCCTCGTGGACCACAAATCCAGGGGCTTTCCCGAGCCACATCTTCTCGGATGCGCAACAATGATGGGTCCGAACTCGATTCTCTCGGATTTCCTCCTCGAGTGACGATGAAATCTCTAACATACAAAGTCGCCCTTGAACTCTGAAGCCGGACCTCGATCTCGGTCTAAGGAATTCCCGCCAAGCTCCTTCTGAATTGTTAAACGGGCAAGCATCTGCTCCTGAACGGACTTACGACTCAAGGCGTCGGCGACAACATTCGCCTTGCCCGGGTGGTAAAGGATCTCGATATCATAATCTTTGATTAATTCCAACCACCGTCTCTGGCGCATATTTAACTCCTTCTGAGTAAATATATACTTTAAGCTCTTATGATCGGTGAATATCTGACAGGTGACGCCATAAAGGTAATGACGCCAAATCTTCAAAGCGAACACCACTACCGCTAGCTCCGTGTCGTGGGTCGGATAATTAACCTCGTAAGGCCTCAATTGCCGTGAAGCATAGGCAATAACTTTCCCGTTCTGCATGAGCACACATCCGAGACCCTGTCCGGACGCATCACTATAGACCACAAATCCTTCCGTCCCCTGCGGCAAGGAAAGTACAGGTGCTGACATTAACCGACTCTTGAGTTCCTCAAAACTCCGCTGACACGCGTCGGACCACGTGTATTTCTTATCCTTCCGCAATAAGTTCGTCAAGGGTTGAGCGATTTTAGAAAATCCTTCCACAAATCGCCGATAATAACCCGCTAATCCGAGGAAACTTCGGATTTCCTTAACGTTCTTCGGAGGTAGCCAATCACGAATAGCCTCCGTCTTCTGAGGATCGACACGAACTCCGTCTGATGAAATAACGATTCCGAGAAACGTCACTCGGACATCCGTAACTCACATTTGGAAAACTTCCCATAAAGTTGTTCTCGTCTCAACACGTCGAGCACTTGATGAAGGTGAAACTCGTGTTCCTCCCGGCCACGAGAATAAATCAAAATGTCATCGATGAAGACAACAACAAACCGATCCAAAAAGTCGATGAAGACCCGATTCATTAACTCCATGAATACCGCAGGTGCATTAGTCAATCCAAACGGCATAACCACAAACTCATAGTGACCATAGCGTGTTCGAAACGCTGTCCTCGCGATATCCGACTCTCGAATCAAGAATCGATGATATCCAGATCTTAAGTCGATCTTGGAAAATACCGAAGCTCCCCAAGTTGATCTAAGTGATCGTCAATTCGGGGTAAGGGATACTTATTCTTGATCGTCACACTGTTCAACTCCCGTTAATCATTTCATAAGCGGAATGATCCATCCTTCTTCTTGACAAACATCACTGGTGATCACCACGGGGTCGCACTCGGTCGGATATATCCTTTCTCGAACAACTCCTCACTTTGGTTCTTTTATTCCTGTATTTCGTTCGGGGCCATCCAGACGGTGCCTTCGATATCGGGACGTACTGTGCTCCAACTCAATCGTGAATTCCACATCCCTCTCGTGGAGGCAAACCGTAACTCGTCTGGAAAAACATCGGCATATTCCCTCACCACCGGAATATCCGTTAACATTACTGATGATTTCTCGGTTTTGGCCATATAGCACCAATAACCGACACATCCCTGATTGAGTAATCTTACTGCTTTCATCAAATTAATGACTTTGCGTAGCACCGGGATTACCTCCTGAAACACATATTCAACTCCATCGTCTCAAATGATAGTGACCAAACGCTTTCGGACACTAATGATGGCATCATGACGATCCATCCAATCAATACCCAAGATGATGTCATCCCCGGTAAATCTACTACGATTAGGTCCACGGCCATACACGACCATGAAACGAATCGACAATTCTCAATCTCACGGTTACCGATAATGCGTCTACCATCGTAGGCCAATGACATATGGCTCACAACTAGTAGCACTACCCGCACGTAGTCTACTCAAACATGACTTAAAATGAATGAATGAGATGCACCAAGATCAAAAAGGGTACACACAGTTGAGATAGAATATCGAGTGTACCCGAGATCATCCGGCCTCGGATCATCGGTCTTCTTCATCTCATAAATTCGGGCTTGCTGCCCCCGAACCGGATGCTCCTGCCTCGATAGCTCTGCTCCGCCTTTAGCTCCCGCTGCCTTGAACGACGCCGAGTGAGTGGCTCGATTCTCGCACCCGAATGACACGGGGCTTGAGATGACGCCGGAGTGGGTTTAGAGTCCCTACGGCAAAAACGGGCCCTATGCCCAGCAATCCCACGATTGTGGCACGTGATGCATCGCCGGACACTTGGTGCTGAAATGACCTGTTCTCACGCTGAAACAGTGATGGCCGAATCGCCGCTCGCGACCGAGATTCCGCGGGTTTAGACGCCAGGGAGGTCGTTCGTAAAAAGTAGAGCCCGCCCGCGGTTTCTTGAAAGTGGCACGACTCCGCCGACCGATTACGGTTCTTGGACTTCTTGCTAGCGACGAAGGTTGCCGCTAGCAATTTCCTTAGCCGTAAGCTCGTAAGTAAGAGCCTTCTCAATGAACTCGCCGCAGTGGCACAGCTTATGATTAAGTAATCAAGTCTCATACGGGGTTTCACCTCTTGTCAAAATACTTGATCTTGTCCGCTTCCGAGTGAATGATAGATGAGGCGAACGGAAGAAGTTCCTGAAATTTTTCGGCGATGGCGAGAACGTCATCATCCGCCGAAAGGTCGGGAGTGAGTAATTCCGACAACTTAGCCTCCCTGAGTGGGGCCGGATAGTACCTCTCCATCATGAGAGTCTTGAACTGATCCCAAGTACATGTTCCGTCTGTGGGCCTCAACGATAACCACCATGAATGAGAGCTCTTACCGAGATAGTAAGCCGCAACTGAAACTTTATGCCCTTCGGGGCAATCCACCATAGCAAATAACTTCTCAAAATGCTCAAGCCAATGAACAATATCCGCCGGCTCAGACGAGCCCTCAAAAGTAGGTGGCCTCTGGCGAGAGATATCGCCGATGATGTTACTCACATTCCTCTCTTGCCTCTGAGGTGGTGGCGGAGGAGCCTGCTGATTCTGATTGACGGAGTTATGCATCGTCTCCATCAACTGAGCCATCTGGGTCATTTGGGCCATCATGCCCTGCATAAATGCGAGTGGGTCAACCCGGACACCCTCTGACTGAGCCGTGTCCTGCACGACTCCCGATAGTGAATGATCGCGTCTGTGTGAGTGAGTGGCAGATCACCGCTCGATGAATTAGCATTATTCCCGACATTTGCACGTGTATTCGCACGAGTTCTCGTGATTCGCCCGCTCCACGACCTCGTCCTCCACGCCCTCTGCACCCCTTCCATATCAAGTGGAAAGTCATATGATGATTATATATCTCGCATGAGTATCACATTATGATTATATTATGAAATGATGAAAATGAGCATACGCGCTCAAATACAACGATTACATGAATGATTAGTTGACGTGACATGATTTCGATGAAATTATCAAATGATTATCTTGAACAATTTAACAAGATCGATGATATGATCTTCAAGATCAACAACCGAGTAATGAAATGAATTGAGTGATTAATGAGTTAACATTATCGACTTGATCACAATTGAAATTGATGAATGAGGATTGTTAATCGATGAATTATGAATGAATGATTAATGCCGTAAATTATACCATGGCATTAGAAATCTTACAGCTTCTTGGTCCGATTGGCTCGGCATCTCGCACAGTCACACGTGACGCGAAAGTCCAATGATACTAGTCCGATGACGATGATTTCAAATGAGACATGACTTGGAGGGTAGTATTCAAAACCACGCTCCGATACCAACTCGTAACACCCCAAACTAGGCGGATATTACGTTGCCGTGGACCCCGATCGGGACCCACCAAGCGAATGAAAATGAATGAATTACACAGTAAATGTAGTACCGAACCACATTACAACATCAATTACTCCGACGAGGAGTTTTATACAACACACCTGTGATAGAATAGAATACATGTGTATTTCATATGACGATAAAATACACAACACCGAATGAAATGAACACTCAAACGGAATGTCTCAGCGGAATAAATAAAGGAAACACAAATGATCGAATAAATGATCGAATGCATCGGGGCCCCTACTAGTATCACTGACTCTCGCCGTCACCGTGCTCTCCCGTGCCTTAGCCTTGCCATGACTGAAACAAGATCCCCAACGGCCGCCATACGTAACAACAATCCTCAAGGGTTGAAAATACACAATCATGATATATCCGAAATTATGAATTATTCTCACAAACATACGCAATCAAACATGCTATATGAATCGACTAATCAAGACGGCTCAAAGGAATGGCGCCACACTACGCCCGGGATGGAAATGTGTCCGTGCACAAGCCACCAACGATCAAACACGCGTGGTCTTGTACCTAATCGCCTCACGAGCAATCGACTCGTGCACACTCCAATGTGAGGCCACCAACCAACACACGACTATAATGTGCCCGACATGAAAATCCTACACATACCAACCGACGCCAAGATGACCCTAATGCCACAATATGACAAAAGTGACAATGAAAATGAATAATGACTCACCAAGATTGAATGATGGTGAAATGAATGATAGCTCAATGAAATGATCGGAACCGCTGCTCCTTATGATCGAGGTGATTAATTGACAATGACGAGTTTTGATACGATTAATACAATGATGAATGAGTTATGATTATGAATGAACAACGACAAAAGGAATGAATATCCTTTTAACCGAGTAAGAATTAACTTACACAATACCGATGATGAATGTCCGTCCACGAACAACGTCCTAAATGAAATATCGGTCGCTCGAACAACCTTGAATAACACAATTACCAATAATCCGATCATTACGCAAATCAAAAACGATCATAATCGACTCAAACATCGACACAACGATATCCGAGCTCGAATAAATCGAAACCAACTCCAAGATGAGTAATTCAAACCATCAAAACACTTTCAAGGATATCAATAATCCACTAGGAATCCATAACTCATGATTACAACAACATCAATCGGAAAATCCCCAATTAACCGAAGTCAACCCCAAGGGTTCTTGGAATAATTCCGAAAATAACCGTTTAAATCCGTAGGAATATATTTATCCAAGTTAGATAATCCATAACTAACATATTCCAATGATAATCCAAGCTTACACGAAGAAATCGGAAGGAAAACCCAAAAATCCGAAATTCTAGATCCAAGAGTTTAATACCTTTGATTCGATGTGATGAAGATGATGAAATGATGATCAATCCGAAAGATGAGCTTGAAGATGATGATTGATGATTACACCTCGAAGAATCCTCTCCGAATCGCTCGAAATCGCCCAAAACTACCGAAGGAATGAAATGAGATGGAAAAAGACGAACTCTGACTAAACCGTCCCAATTTATACTCGGTCCTGTGTTAGCGTGCGCTAGCTCCTTGTGCATAGCGTGCGCTAACGAGTAATTTGGGTAGTCCAAGATCCACCGTCCGAACACGGTAGCGCGCGCTACGTACCTATTTGTAGCGTGCGCTACGGCCATACTACTAGCGTGCGCTAATATCCATTGTTAGCGTGCGCTAGCGAAATATTCGACGCCCGAGATCGGAGTCCAGAAAACCGTCGCCCTCCGATCTAACCTCGATAGCGTGCGCTACAACAACCGATTAGCGTGCGATATAATAATGATAGCTTACTCTAAAATATAAATCATATCGAGCGCAATGAATTAATCCGGTGCCCAAAGAGCCACCGGACTCAACCTCGATCCGCCCTAGCGCGCTACTCCACACATATAGCGTGCGCTACTACAACCCGTTAGCGCGCGCTACTCACCACTCGTAGCGTGCGCTACAATTATTCTCACCTGCAGTCCAGTACCTTCTGGACTGCAGCCAAGGTAGCCTTAGCGTGCGCTAAAGCTGAGCGGTAGCGTGCGCTACCTATACCCAATTAGCGTACGCTAAAAGGAGTATGTAGCGTGCGCTACTCCTCAAGCACAGCTTGCAACGAAAATGACAATGATGATAAACACGGCACGAAACTCCAATCAGATTAGTGATGAATGACGATTGATACACGATACAATTACTCTGAATGATGAATACCATGACTGAATCTGAGTGATAAATGATCAATAATGAAATTACTGAGTACCAATTACTGAATGATAATTACTGAGTGATAATTACTGAATGATAATTACTGAATGATAATTACTGGGTATTACAGATAATTCAACATATGATCGTCTTTCTAAGTTAAATTCATCAAGGAGTTCCTCAAGAACACTAAATGATTCGAAACCTTGTTCATAGCCATCAAACAACATAATTCGATATCCTTTAACATGTAGATAATCATTCAAATTCGAAATCCAAGTCATTTATCATTATATCCTTCAATATACATTTCACATAACCTCAAGAATCATAACAACACCACCATAATCATCATTATACGAAGCAAAGATGGATAACAATACCAATAATCCGAAATCAAGGTGTAGAGTTTAACAACATACCTCAAGAACATGAACAACACCATCAAACACCAAAATGATCAACGATATCTCCATATTCAAGCCTCAAATCCATGTTTCCAAGCTTGTAATCAAGATAGAAGAGGTTAAATTTCACTAACATGCTCAGAGGGATGAAGGTTGGAGGAGGAAAGGTTTTTCTCTCGTGAAGAAATGAGAAGCCGATCTTCATTTTATAAACTGCATTGTTCATTACGTACGTTATCACTCAACATTAACGTACGTAATGCTCTCTAGCGTACGCTACACATCCAACATAGCGTACGTAACATCATTCCAGAACTCACTGACCTATTTTGTTCACTTGCTTACATACGTAATATTTCCTTCATAGCGTACGTAATACGTACATTGACTTGCTACAGTAAATCTTCACTTAACGTACGTAATGCACTACCCGTAGCGTATGTTAACCAAGAGTTGACTCGCCCATGCACGTTCTACGCCGAAAGCTTCCAACCACGGGTCCCACCTGTCGGCCATAGCCTGAGCTGTCTGATTCCTCTCGTTACGTCTGTAATGCCTTATACATAGCGTACGTAACACTTAGCATCTTAACGTACGTTAACTGTACTCATTAACGTACATAATCCTTGTACCTTAGCGTACGCTAAGTATACATCGTAGCGTGCGCTAATGTGGCTGTACTTAGCCATTTTCAGATTATTCTTATCCAACGTCTCAACATACTAGATACGTATACACGACACACTATATCCTCAAATACAATTGTCGACTAAATACGACAATTATACCAATACTGACATCTCAATCCTTAATTTATTTTATCCATACTGTACAGATTCCACGCTGTACAATATAACTCGGATAAAATAATATTAAACAATAGTATTAGAAATTCCAGATATTACATACTACACCACTTAAAATAAGTTTCGTCCTCGAAACTTGTAATCTGTCATAGATAAACGAACAAACTGTTCAACCAAAATATTCCAAAACCATCACAACAACGATCAATCATCATCATCCACGAATAACCAAAATAGCATACTTACAAATGCGCCAAGTCGACGATCTCCTGAGATACTAGCAAGTGACTTCACTGTAAAGCCTCAACGCGCTTACAATCACAATTCCATGAGTCTCAATAAAAATATATTATCTTCGGATGAAATAATCTATCCGTTTCAAATCCTGTATGTGTTGCTTGATTCGGTGAACGCAAGTGCACGTTATTGTAGACAAGTAATAAAATGATGAGTAAGATATCGTTCCCACGAGGACTGACTTACAAACTACCGATTTATGCGTATTCTAATTTTATTTGAACTATCGAAATTTGGGATGTAAGTAATAATTAAAGAAAACCAATAAAAGAATAAACAGTAAAAACGATCGCTTGAAGAAAGAAAATTAAATAAGGAATAAATCTAGGATTGTGAATCCACCTCGGTTTATCCGAATTTACTCTCGATTATCTGAAATTAATGATTTCCCAATTTATTGAAGGTGAAGGTTGCTAAAGTACTCTACCGCCTCTCCCGAGGTCAGTAGATTTTTCTAAGGCGAATAATACACTCTATTCCTAGGTGAATCAATTCGACAATAGGCAAAAAGCACGGAATCTTCAGAAAGGCCACGTAGTTCCTATGAGTATATTCCTATCTCACAAGATAAAACAGTTCTCACCAATATTTCCTCACCAACTCTCCTCTCCCGATTCGAGTTGCGTAATTAAAACAATTCAATTATAGGCCACACAATTGAAAGCATTAGAAACAATTGGGAAAACTCAACAGAAAAGGGAATTATATAGATAATCAAAAGTAAACTCGTCAAAACCTCGGTTTCAACAAAATCCTAGAACATGGTTTTAGCCTGACATGCTAACGAATAAAAATACATAAATAATTAAAGAAAGCATCGATATCAAACGCAGATGGAGAACTTGGATTCCTCGTTCTTCTGGCTTCCGCTCTCTGCTCCTTGGTGTCTTCTGCTTCTTCTCTAAATTCCTCTGTTCCTCTTCAATCCATTCCTCCTCAATTTTGACCTTTAATGCTTATTTATAACTATCCTTAGCCTCCAAAACGCGTCCGGGAATTAGGTTGGGCAACAGGCTCCAAAAACGGCCCAAAACCGCGGCCAATTCTATCAAAACCGCCCCGTGGGCCGCAACTCACTTAATCTGTGCTGCGGCCCCTGACCTTCAGCGCATACCTGGGCGCGCAATTTTCCTTCCTGGGCCGTGGCTCAGCATCCTTGTGCCGCGGCTCACAGTACAGCGTGCTCGGCGCTTGCTGGTTGCCTTCGTGTGCCGCGGCTCACTTGGTTCGTGCCGCGGCCCCAGGCCAAAAATTGCTATTTTCGCCCGTTTTCATCGTTCGAGCTTCCGGACTCCAATTTCCTGCAAAACATAAAAGAATAGTGCATTAAAGGCTCATTTATGCAGGTTTAGACACAAAAAATGGATAAAGAATAATGATAAATAAGCGTATAAAAATACGCCTAACAAATACCCCCAAACTTGAGCCTTTGCTTGTCCTCAAGCAAAAATCTATTTCAAACAAAATGTGTCGTGAATAATCGTGCAAGTCCATAGTGCTCAACTTAATCAATACTACCCTAAAAATCTCAAAGAATAATACGAGTATCGTAATAGTGAGTCACATCAAGCACACTGATTCCACAAAGTAACCATTTTTGGTGCAAATCACTCGTTTATCAAGAAAATCAAGCTCAAAGATTAACAAGCGTGAATTTAACCGACCGCCAATACGAAGGGTTAGAAAAAACAAGCTAAGTCGCCTAGTCCCACAGTCTAGTGGCAAAATTCAAGAGTTTCATCATCAAAATTACTCCTCGGACAGTATTCCCTTATATATGATCAATAAAATGATTCGAGTTAACCACTAGGTTCGGATCTCGGGATGTTTCATCGGGATAATCCTAGGGTGGAATTCCATTCTCATGTGTTGGGGAACCGTTTGACGTAAAAGACACTCATGGGGCACATGGATGCTTCTAGTTACTAAGTTCCCCTCCACAGTGGAGAAACAAATCGAATAGCTATTCCCGCATGTCCGATTTAAGGTCGCTGTTTTACGTGAGAGTAAACAACGGGTCACGCGAATACCCCCGGTTACTAGGCTCCCCATCATCGGCACATGCGAAATCTCTAAACCACTAGTCTAATCAGGGTTGTCGTTTTACGCGAGAGTAAACAACGGGTCACGTGAATACTCCCGGTTACTAGACTTCCCATCATAGAACAAATAATATCTCGACTTTTTGGGAAAAAACTGTCCGACTCTAAACTCAAATTAAGTGCCAACACGACTCATGTTACTGGACAACTAGCTACGCGAAAAGTGTAACCAAACGTATAGACGGCGATTTTAAAACACGTATGTCTCCTTTCTTATCTGCTAAGATTTCTACAAAAACGAAAAAATTTCGGACCTAAATGAATACTCAACAGAAACAGATATCACTGACTACAACTCGACTAAAACTCAACCGTTTCTTCAGAGAGAAATCAGTATCGTAACATCAGTTTTACACAAAAAAAAGCACGAAAAATTCACGAATGCAAATAAAAACACGACAAGCAAGACTAGCGTCAAATCATAATGAAAAAAATAACAACGAATGTCAATGAATAAGTAAAAAGCAATATGAAAGTAAACCCCCCCAAACTTAGGACGTACATTGACCTCAATGGACAAAAATAATAGTATGCAATAAGAGACAAGGTCAAGTACTCCCCTAATGTCCGCTCATGGACTGGTGCCGGCCTCATCCGGCGAGCCTGCACACTCATCGACTACACCATGCGGAATGTGAATGAATGAGCTTGCATCATCAAAGAGGAAATTAAGGATGAGCTCTCAAGTTTAAACATGATGTAAGGGTTGGGAGACAATGTAATCCGATAAAATAATTCGTTGCATATAGTTTGAAAATGCTTGGCTTAACAAAGAAAAATTTTCATTTATGCATTTCATCAAACACTTGGTATGCATAAGTTTAAATGAAGAACAAGAATTTTAATGGCTAAATCCAAATCCCCAAAAATAACAACATATATATATATATATAGCCATGACAACCGACAAATAACATCACCAATTCGTTCATAATCAACAATTTCCATCGATAACTGATTAAAAATTTCATATCCCAACTCAACCTTGATAAAAATTTAAAACACTAACTACATATTCGTCAAATGAATAATAATACTTCACTTTTCAAGTTATGTAGCAATTAGGATGAAGAGATTGAGAACTACCTTGCTTTGATTGAAGGAATGCACGAAGAAGAAAAATTGAATTGAATCGTCTGAGTGCCGCGCGCAGATGGGGAAGAAAGCTTACCTGGGGTCGGCCGATCAAGTATATGAAAGAATGTTGGGCGTTCCCATTTGCGACGGGGGCCGCGGCACAGCTTAAGTGAGCCGCGGCCCATAGTACAGTCTGCCTGGGACTTTTTGTAATGTCGCCGAGTGCCGCAGCTCAATCTACGCGTGTCGCGGCTCATCGTGTTAGTGTGCCGCGGCTCATTTGGTCCGTGCCGCGGCACAGAGTACAGGTTCCTGGGCATATCTGGTGTATTTGGTGTGCCACGGCTCGCTGCATATGTGCCGCGGCTCAGGGACCGGGTGTGCCGCAGCTCAGTAATGTTGTGCCGTGGCACAGAGTACAGTTCGTTTGGCCTTGTCGTGTTAACTAATGTGTGCCGCGGCTCACTCTCCTTGTGCTGCGGCTCAGGGCTGAATTTTTCCCTGGGGGTTTTTCTGCACAGAATTTTCAAAGGAACACATCAAGAGCGTGAGAGATAAGCATATCCACGCAAAAATGATGAAAAACATATACTCTAAAAATGAAAGAAAACACTGAAAAATGAAAATCTACTACTAATACTCGGGTTGCCTTCCGAGAAGTGCTAAGTTTATAGTCTTCAGCCGGACTTTTCTAGCATTCATCCGGCGGTGGATAAGACGACGCTCGTCTTCTGCGCGTCTATTGGATTTCCCAAGTAGGCCTTTAACCGCTGTCCATTAACTTTGAATTTGCGGTCATCTTTCTGTACTTCCACTGCACCGTGTGGGAACACTTGAATTACGGTGAACGGTCCCGACCATCGTGAACGCAATTTCCCGGGGAATAACCTTAAGCGAGAATTAAACAACAACACCTCTTGACCCGGGACAAACTCTCGCTGTGTGATGTGCTTATCATGCCAAATCTTTGTCCGCTCCTTATAAATCTTCGCATTTTCGTACGCATCGTGGCGAATTTCCTCCAACTCGTTCAGCTGCAAACAACGCTTTTCACTAGCAGATTTCAGATCAAAATTTAATTTCTTTATCGCCCAGTAAGCACTATGTTCCATCTCTACGGGCAAATGGCAACTTTTCCCATAAACCAATCTGTAGGGCGACATCCCGATAGGTGTTTTATATGCAGTATGATACGCACAAAGTGTTAGGAGTATGCCCTCGAATGCCACTCAGAGGATGTTGAGTGAGGGCATTGTACTTGTTATTATGTAAATCATCAATATAAGGCAATGAATGTTTCTTTATTTACTGGTAGTTACTGGCATTCCTAACTCGTAAATATACATGTAGAAACTAGTCCGTGTATTTGAGAGCAAAACGTTCCACTCCTTATTGGATAAGGGGGTCGGCACTGGAAAGGTTTATAGCTCAAATACTTAATCGTTCGCAAGTCGATGAAACTTGACTGGGCGTTAAGTTTATGTGAAGACTTTTATGACGTGTTTTTTGACAAGGAGAGTGCATGTCGAACACTAATGGTTAGTGGGAGCACACATTATAGGTATGCTAATTAGATTAGTATACTCGAACCGACTCACCCTCGATTCGTCACACGGATTTCACTCAGGGACCGTCAATGATGGAATCGAAAGGTTGTGATAGGTATTCGTGAACCTTTGACTTGAGGATTTAGTAGGGATGTGCTTGTGACGTCAAGATTTTCATTAGAGTAGTTCGACCCTATAAACCGGAAGGCGGGGGTCAACCTCGACGTGCATCTTGTTGGGCAAGTAGCAGGTCCTACTGAATACCAAGATAGAATTCTTTCTCCTGTTAGTGAACGGGTTATATGCCCTATGCGGTTATTGGCAGATGAGATCATAAGTCTTTGGCCAAAGCATTGGAGCTGGCTGTATTAGATAGACGAGAGCTCGATGATCTCAATTTGCATTAACGCATGCATAGCGTCAAGTTCAGATGGGGTTTGACTGACCGTGACCCTATAACTTGATCGGTACATTTGAAAGAAGGGTTTATACGCCATCGGTATTCACGATGTAATGGTTCTTAAATGATCCCAATCATTCGTTCTCGCCGGGTGCAGTGTAGGCCACCAGATCGGCTAGGTGGTGCTACTACTCTTGGTTCCTCCCATTGCCGATCGAGACGGACCTACCAAGTCGCGCATTAGGATTGATTGACGACGTAATGAATCGAGCTTAATCTCTCATTATGAATATTAGATATTGGATATCTAATTTGGGACATCGATGTCTAAATTGATTTATTGGATAAATTAATTTACGGCCTAATGAATTAAATATATTACTGGGTGATTAATTTAATTCATGAATATAATTATTTCTTGGAGAAATTAATTATGTTATAATGTATTTGATATGATTAATTAATTGGATTAATTAATTGATATAAATACATCGGAACGGGATCGGAGTTTATCTGTTTAGACTCACGGGAGTCTGAAATGGACCGAACTCATCCCGGTTCTTCTAGATGGCTGTCTCATCTCACCAACCTCATCATTGGTCTTTATCTCCAATTTTATAATTGAAAGACAAAAGACTTTGGAGGGTACACATATCTCATGTGATCTTAAAGGTGTTGATTTTGTCTTGTGGAAGATAAATAAAAGGAGTAGAAAATCTCAACTCTATGACACTTACTTGCACCAACCGTGAGTATTGATTGAGAGTGAGAAGGAAAATTAGTTTTTCCAAGTGTTTACTTCTTCTTCATTTATCTTGAATTCTCTTGGAGAAATATCAAGACATTAATTGAGAGATATATATTATACACTTAGAGTGTAATAATAAAAAGCTTCATCAGTTGATTCTAGCCGTAACCTTTGAGGTTAATCGAGTGTTGTTGTTCCGATTGTTTTTCCGGCGCGTGGCAAGTAGAGACGCGGTGCTTTCGGCGTTGGATCGTTCAAGAGCTTGGAGCGGATTGGATTCGTAGAGATCAATCAAATCTTGGGGAATAGCTCAAGAGAAGGTTATCCATCTAATCAACGGACTACAAGGGTGAGTTTCTATATCTCTTGTGAATTCGTTTTTGATATTTGTATATACGTAGCTCGATCGATCCTCGTAGGGATTCGGATCAAATTAATTTTCATTTTACCGCTTCTGCTGGGCCTTCGTTTGAGGCACTGAATCCCAACAGTGGTATCAGAGTGTAGGTCTTGCGATCGTATATACGATATTAGCATTTGGAATGCTTGATTAGATGGTGAATGATTTGGAATCATTTTAGTCATAATCGTGGTATATGTTTTTACGTTCGTTGTAGTTATATTTTTCGTAAGTTTATGTCTAAATATAAATCTTTATTTCTTGGAAATATGATTTATATTGAAGATATGAATGTTGGAGAATATAGATATTGGATATCCGGTCAAAAAACTAGCCCCGAAATGCCGTTGGACGGTCCGGGAGGGGTCCGGGAGCAGGGGGCCGCGGCCCAGGGCTGTTGCAGCCGGCCTGGGCAGGCACTGTACTGGGGGCCGCAGCCCAGGCCCAGGGGGCCGCGGCCCAGGGCCGCTGGGCAGCCCTCCATGCTACCTGGTGGCGTTTTCGGGCGCGGTTCGGCCCATTTCGGACCCGTTTCGGGCTTGTTTGCTTCGTGTATTCCTAAAAATGATTTCCCTCATTTTAAATTGGATTTAATATGATTAAAATGATTTATGGTATTTCATTTTATAAGGGAAAATTGATTTATTGGAATACTTGTGATCGACCGAATTATTTTGAACGTTTTCATATTACCGATTGTGTGAATCGATTTGATCGGTTCGTATTGTTGATTGGATCAATATATCTCTACGCTTTCCATTTATTTAGTATTTATTGGATGAATGCTTTTGAATGGGGATGTGGTTCATGGACTTAGTTTTTGAATCGTTCGTTTTATTCGATTGGGTTGTAAAGGCCGTTTTGAGCCTATTTATTTTACTAGAAAAAATTTGTATCTAGGATGCAATTTTCAATGTAAAATTTATATGTAATGACGAAGACCGGAGGAAGATCCATTTCGAGAAGACGAAGATTCAAGACGAAGACTTGTAATTAGATTACGGAGTTTTTGTTTTCTAGGAACGGTCCATGAACCACATGTTGGTAGCAATTAGGTTGTGAATGGTTGTTTCATATTGAATGAATGCCACAAACGCGCTTAAACGATTAATGTGCAAAGTGTAACGTTAATCGCGAAAATTCTCCCACGATAAATTATTAAGTTTATAAGGTATCAAGGTTTTCCTTCCCTCCATCGAGTTTTCGGGAAATTGAAATCCAAACCGGATGTGCTATGCTTCCGAGTTATCGGGGTAGTCGTTCGGGGAGGACGGATAAATTACCGGGAGCGCATTGGATGCCTTCGGTTGGAGCAAATTTTATCCCTAGAAACCTGATAGGTTGCCGGATAAGATTCAATTGTGAAACTAATTTGCGTCGATGGTATAAACTTAACTTGTTCACGAACCATAGAAACCGTATAGGTTGAGGGGAGTGAACAAGGGGAAAAAGAAGATCGAATCATCTATTAGATGGGTTGGTGTTGGACACCACTTTATGAAAATTAATAGACTAGAAACCTGTTCGGTTGCCCTCTATTAAGATTTATAAAGAACTCGATCACCACTATGAAGTAGAGCGACGATACTTCCGGATTTCACATGGGAGTGTGTTATTCCGATAAAAATAGTGGGAGCTGGGTAACAAGAATAGAAAAGACCTTAATTCTATACTCAGAACATAATTGAATGAGTCATTAATTAATCTACCGTACTTAATGCAGACTCAAATCTCAATATGACAATGAATCCACTCGCAATTATGCTCGAAAAGAACACCTTAATGGGACCTAACTTTGTGGATTGGCTCCGCAATCTGATGATTGTCCTCAGTATAGAGGCATTGGGATACGTCTTGGAGACGGACATTTCGGCGCCCCCTGTGCGGACCCGAGCAAATCAGGAAGAGATTGAAAACCACGAAAAGTGGGTTAAGTATGACGTGAAAGTCCGTGCTTATATGATGGCTTCCATGTCTAATGAGCTTCAGAGAGCTCATGAGAAAATGACTTCTGCTAGGCAGATTCTATCTCACTTAACCGAGCTTTATGGTGAGCATAGCAGAACTGCTAGATATGAGATATCCAAGCAACTGTTCGGTGCAAGGATGAAGGAAGGTGAGAAGGTTGGGGAACACGTCCTCAAAATGATATCCATGATCGAGAGATTGGAGGCTCTTGATTTTAAAATGGATACTTCTCTCCAAACTGACCTTATCCTACAGTCTCTCCCTGATTCCTTCTCACAGTTTGTTATGAACTTCAACTGCAATGAGATTGCATGTAATTTAGCTGGGCTAATGAACAAACTTGTGACTGCTCAGTCTCAGATGAAGACTCCGCGGATGAAGGAGTCTGCTCTTGTGATTTCTTCTGGACCTAGGAGGTCTAAAAACACGAAGAAAAAGACCAAGAAGCAAACTGGACCACAAGTTAAGGACCTTAAGGGTAAGGGCAAGGCCCCGATGGTTCCGAAGAACAAGAAGAAGAAGGATGCTTGTCTCAAGTGTGGTGAGCTGGGCCACTGGGCTAGAGACTGTCCGATTCTTCATGGCACTTCAGGTACAGAACTTTTAGTTTTGGAAACAAATTGTTCTGCTACTGTATTTTCTATTTCCTGGATACTGGATTCTGGTGCTAGTTCTCATATTTGTACCGTGAATCAGGATCTGGAACAAAGTAGGAAGCTTGGAGCTGGAGAAGTTTTGATGACAGTCGGAAGCAGGCATAGTGTCGAGGCGACCGACATAGGATCACTTTTTTTGGGTTTAGAATCCGGCTTTGTTTTGACTTTAGAAGATGTACTTGTTTTGCCCAAGGGGCACAAAAACATTGTATCCATTCCGGTCATGGACCGAAAAGGCTTTTCATTTTTCATTGGTGATGGTTCCTGCAAAATTTATTTTAGAAATAAACTAATGGGTACTGCTACATTGTTGAATGGATTGTATCATCTAAATCTCAACAACAAAGTAGTTGTGAATACTATGACTAGAAAACGTGGTAGGGATGAAACCAATCAAGTTTTGAAATGGCATCTTGGACTTGGTCATGTTGGTCAGACCAAGGTTTACAAGATGGAAAAATATGGACTTATGGGTCCATTGGGATCAGATCCCTTTCCTACTTGTGAATCTTGCCTTAAAGGCAAAATGACTAAGTCCCCCTTCACAGGGACATTTGAAAGAGCCGCTGATAAACTGGGATTAATCCATACCGACGTATGTGGTGCTTTGGAAGAAGCACGTGACGGATATCAATATTTCATTACGTTTACAGATGATCATACTAGGTATGGTTATGTGTAGTTAATGAAACATAAATCTGAGGCCTTTGAGAAATTCCAGGAATTCAAGGCCCTAGTCGAGAAACAAACTGGTAATCATACCAAAGCACTTCGGTCGGACCGAGGTGGCGAGTATATGAGTACGGAGTTTGACGAGTTCCTTAAGGAACATGGAATAGTTTCACAACTAACACCTCCAGGTACTCCTCAGTTAAATGGTGTGTCAGAAAGAAGGAATCGGACCTTGTTAAACATGGTCCGTTCCATGCTGGGCTATACTGACTTACCAATTTGCCTGTGGGGGTATGCACTCCTGACTCCTGCTTATATCTTAAACAGATGTCCTTCCAAATCCGTTCCTAAAACTCCACATGAGATGTGGGAGGGAAGGAAACCAAGTCTTAATCATATTAGGATTTGGGGATGTCCCGCCTATGTCAAGAAGACTAAGATGGAAAAGTTGGAAGCTAGGTCTGCAAAGGGGCGTTTCATTGGATTCCCATCTGGGATGATGGGATATCTATTCTACATGCCCGAAGATCGAAAGATCGTTGTTGCTTTACAAGCACACTTCCTGGAAGATGAGTTCATTCAGGAAGGCGGAGCAGGTAGAAGTATTTCTTTAAAAGAATACAATGAAACTCCTCGGGAGACACCTGTGCAAGAAACTGGAACCGAACTTTCTGAAACACAAGTACAACCACCTCGTAGGTCTAGTAGGGTGTCTCATTTACCTGAGAGGTATGGGCTTGTGCACTTGGAGGAGCTGGGTCTCCATGAGGTTCCAAGTGATAGCCAAGAGATCGACCCGACGACCTATGACCAAGCGATGGTGGATGTAGACTCCACGAAATGGCGTGAAGCTATGGAAGCTGAGATAGACTCGATGCATGTCAATCAGGTCTGGACTCTAGTAGACCGCCCCAAGGGCATAGTGCCTATTGGGAACAAGTGGATCTACAAGAGAAAGACTGATGGTGATGGCAAGGTTGACGCCTATAAGGCCAGGCTTGTGGCAAAGGGTTATACCCAGAAGGAAGGGATCGATTACCATGATACCTTCTCGCTCATATCCATGATCAAGTCTATTCGCATGATGCTTGCTATAGCTGCCTACCAAGATTATGAGATATGGCAAATGGACGTAAAGACGACTTTCCTTAATGGATTCCTCGAGGAGGAAATCTATATGGAGCAGCCTAAAGGCTTTGTGTCCGAAGTCGATATTCAGAAAGTGTGCAAGCTTCAGCGTTCCATTTATGGACTGAAGCAAGCGTCGCGTAGTTGGAACCTTCGTTTTGAAGAGGCGGTCAAAGAGTTTGACTTTGTGCAAAATGAAGAGGAACCTTGTGTATACAAGAGGGTTAGTGAGAGCAAGATCGCATTCTTAGTACTATATGTGGATGATATTCTACTAATAGGAAATGATGTGGGAATGCTCAGTTCTGTAAAAGCTTAGCTTTCGAGTAATTTCTCCATGAAAGACTTGGGAGAAGCAACCTATATTCTTGGAATTCGACTCTACCGGGATAGAGCGAAGAGAACAATAGGCCTTTCCCAATCCCTCTATATAGATAAGATCTTAAAGCGATTTAAGATGGATGATTCTAAAAGAGGGTTCCTACCGATGCAACATGGAATAAAACTCTCCTTGAAGATGTGTCCTCAAAGTGAGGAACAACGAAAGGAAATGAGTAATATACCATATGCTTCGGCCGTGGGTAGCCTTATGTATGCTATGTTGTGTACAAGACTTGATATCGCGCATGCTGTAAGCGTGGTGAGTAGGTTTCAGGCAAACCCAGGTAGGGAACATTGGACTGCCGTAAAGAACGTTCTCAAGTACTTGAGAAGGACTAGAGATATCGTTCTGATGTATGGCGGTGGAGAATTGGATGTGGTGGGATTCACTGATTCGGACTTCCAAGGACTGAAGGACGACTCGATGTCTACTTCTGGCTACATATTTACTCTTAATGGAGGAGCAGTATCTTGGCGTAGCGCCAAGCAAAGCGCGGCCGATTCCACTGTCAGCCGAGTATCAAGCGGCCTCGGAGGCTTCCAAGGAAGGGTTACGGATTAAGAAGTTTCGGGAGAACTTCAAGTGATACCATGTGCCTTGTTTACTGTTCATTGTCTTTGCGACAACGACGGAGCTGTAGCGCAGGCCAAGGAGCCGAGGTTTCACAACAGCACCAAACATATTGAGAGGAAGTATCATCTCGTAAGAGAATTTGTTCGCAAGGGATACATCGTGCTGCACAGAGTAGACTCGGCCGACAACATCGTCGATCCACTGACCAAGCCACTTTCTCAGACTAGCTTGGAGCGTCATCTAGAGAACATGGGTATTAGATACCATAGTGTGTGACATTGAGTGCAAGTGGGAGATTGTTAGGAGTATGCCCTAGAATGCCACTCAGAGGATGTTTAGTGAGGGCATTGTACTTGTTATTATGTAAATCATCAATATAAGGCAATGAATGTTTCTTTATTTACTGGTAGTTACTGGCATTCCTAACTCGTAAATATACATGTAGAAACTAGTTCGTGTATTTGAGAGCAAAACGTTCCACTCCTTATTGGATAAGGGGGTCGGCACTGGAAAGGTTTATAGCTCAAATACTTAATCATTCGCAAGTCGATGAAACTTGACTGGGCGTTAAGTTTATGTGAAGACTTGTATGATGTGTTCTTTGACAAGGAGAGTGCCTGTCGAACACTAATGGTTAGTGGGAGCACACGTTATAATTAGATTAGTATACTCGAACCGACTCACCCTCGATTCGTCATATGGATTTCACTCCGGGACAGTCAATGATGGAATCGAAAGGTTGTGATAGGTATTCGTGAACCTTCGACTTGAGGATTTTGTAGGGATGTGTTTGTGACGTCAAGATTTTTATTAGAGTAGTTCGACCCTATAAACCGGAAGGCGGGGGTCAACCTCGACGTGCATCTTGATGGGCAAGTAGCAGGTCCTACTGAATACCAAGATAGAATTCTTTCTCCTGTTAGTGAACGGGTTATATGTCCTATGCGGTTATTGGCGGATGAGATCATAAGTCTTTGGCCAAAGCATTGGAGCTGGCTGTATTAGATACACGAGAGCTCGATGATCTCAATTTGCATTAACGCATGCATAACGTCAAGTTCAGATAGGGTTTGACTGACCGTGACCCTATAACTTGATCGGGACATTTGAAAGAAGGGTTTATACATTTACTGGTATTCACACAGAATGGTTCTTGAATGATCCCAATCATTCGTTCTCAGTCGGGGTACAGTGTAGGCCACGAGGCTGGCTAGGTGGTGCTACTACTCTTTAGTTCCTCCCATTGCTGACTGAGACGGACCTACCGAGTCGTGCATTAGGATTGACGACGGAATGAATCGAGCTTAATCTCTCATTATGAATATTAGATATTGGATATCTAATTTGGGACATTGGATGTCTAAATTGATTTATTGGATAAATTAATTTACGGCCTAATGAATTAAATATATTACTGGGTGATTAATTTAATTCATGAATATAATTATTTCTTGGAGAAATTAATTATGTTATAATGTATTTGATATGATTAATTAATTGGATTAATTAATTGATATAAATACATCGGAACGGGATCGGAGTTTATCTGTTTAGACTCACGGGAGTCTGAAATGGACCGAACTCATCCCGGTTCTTCTAGATGGCTGTCTCATCTCACCAACCTCATCATTGGTCTTTATCTCAAATTTTATAATTGAAAGACAAAAGACTTTGGAGGGTACACATATCTCATGTGATCTTAAAGGTGTTGATTTTATCTTGTGGAAGATAAATAAAAGGAGTAGAAAATCTCAACTCTATGACACTTACTTGCACCAACCGTGAGTATTGATTGAGAGTGAGAAGGAAAATTAGTTTTTCCAAGTGTTTACTTCTTCTTCATTTATCTTGAATTCTCTTGGAGAAATATCAAGACATTAATTGAGAGATATATATTATACACTTAGAGTGTAATAATAAAAAGCTTCATCAGTTGATTCTAGCCGTAACCTTTGAGGTTAATCGAGTGTTGTTGTTCCGATTGTTTTTCCGGCGCGTGGCAAGTAGAGACGCGGTGCTTTCGGCGTTGGATCGTTCAAGAGCTTGGAGCGGATTGGATTCGTAGAGATCAATCAAAGCTTGGGGAATAGCTCAAGAGAAGGTTATCCATCTAATCAATGGACTACAAGGGTGAGTTTCTATATCTCTTGTGAATTCGTTTTTGATATTCGTATATACGTAGCTCGATCGATCCTCGTAGGGATTCAGATCGAATTAATTTTTGTTTTACCGCTTCCGCTGGGCCTTCGTTTTAGGCACCGAATCCCAACACAAAGTGCATCATCGAGTATAAAAGACCAATCTTTTCGAGACGAGCTGGCTGTTTTTTCTAGGATCCACTTCAGCTCTCGATTTGATATCTCAACTTGACCGCTCGTCTGAGGATGGTAGGCTGTAGCAACACGATGAGTGACTCCGTATTTTCTCAAGACCGCATCAAGGAATTTGTTGTCGAAGTGTGAACCACCATCACTGATAATAGCACGTGGAGTCCCAAAACGCGTGAAAATATATTTTTTTATAAATTTGATTACGACATTGGACCCATTCGTTGGTAGTGCCACCGCTTCGACCCACTTTGAGACATAGTCCACTGCTACCAAAATATAGAGATTATTATTTGAAGGAGGGAATGGACCCATGAAGTCGATCCCCCATACGTCGAACAATTCAACCTCCAGTATGGTGTTTAACGGCATTTCATGTCGTTTTGAGATGTTTCCCGTCCGTTGACACCGATCGCATGTGGACACAAAGGAGTGAGCATCTTTGAATAATGACGGCCAATAGAACCCCGATTGTAAGACCTTTGTCGCTGTTCTATTTCCACTAAAATGTCCACCGTAGGGTGATGCATGACAATGGTTCAGCATACTGTGGATTTCCTCATCCGGAACACATCTGCGAATGATTTGATCAGGGCATCTTTTGAACAGAAAAGGATCGTCCCATAAATAGTACTTAGCGTCTGAAATTAGCTTCTTCTTTTGATGGCGTGAGAGGTCATTTGGAATTGTTTTGCTCGCCAAATAGTTCACTATATCAGCATACCAAGGCGCGTGTTGCGAACCCAACTTGTAGAGCTGCTCGTCGGGAAAGGTTTCCATGATTTGCGGATGACTTTCTCCTTGCTCAAGGGGACTCTCTAACCGTGAAAGGTGATCGGCTATAACATTCTCAGTCCCCTTTTTGTCCCGAATTTCCAAGTTGAATTCTTGAAGGAGAAGCACCCACCTAATCAACCTTGGTTTAGCATCCTTCTTCTCCAAAAGGTATTTTATTGCTGAATGGTCGGTCCACACTACCACTTTCGTCCCCAATAAATACGCCCGGAATTTATCAAATGCAAAGATCACCGCCAACAATTCTTTTTCCATTGTGGCATAATTTCTTTGGGTGTCGTCAAGTGTTCGGATCGCATAATACACGACGTAGAACACTTTCCCTCGTCTCTGTCCCAAAACAGCCTCAATGGCAAAATCACTAGCATCACACATTAACTCGAACGGAAGGTCCCAGTCTGGAGCGACTATTACTGGTGCAGTGCTTAGAGCTTTCTTCAATAAATCGAAACTTTCTTTACACGACTCTTCAAAATCAAACGGAACATCCTTCATGAGCAGATTGCACAACGGCTTCGTGATCTTCGAAAAATCCTTAATAAACCGGTGGTAAAAACCGGCGTGTCCCAAAAAACTTCTTATGCCTTTTACCGAGGTAGGCGGAGGCATCTTCTCGATTGTTTCAATTTTGGCCCGGTCGACTTCAATTCCATGAGAGGATATTCGGTGGCCAAGTACAATGCCCTCCTGAACCATAAAATGGCACTTCTCCCAATTCAAGACCAAATTTGTTTCTTCGCATCTTTTTAGGACTTTCTGCAAATTTTGCAAACAAATATCAAACGAATCACCGAAAATAGAAAAATCATCCATAAAAATCTCAATGTAATGCTCTACCATGTCAGAAAAAATAGCCATCATACATCGTGGAAAAGTAGCCGGCGCATTACATAATCCAAAAGGCATGCGTCTATAAGCGAAAATGCCGTAAGGACATGTAAACGTTGTTTTCTCTTGGTCTTCTGGGGCTATATAAATCTGATTATACCCAGAATAACCATCAAGAAAGCAATAGAAATCGTGTCCGGCTAATCTATCTAACATTTGATCAATAAAAGGCAAGGGGAAATGGTCTTTTCAAGTGGCTTTATTTAATTTCCTATAATCTATGCACATACGCCACCCCGTGACAATCCTAGTGGAAATTAATTCATTATTATCATTTCGAATAACCATTATCCCACCCTTCTTTGACACAAATTGGACCGGACTTACCCACTTGATGTAATATCCGGTATTTTTCTTTCCCTTGTATTTTCATTTTTGGTATATTTCTCGGTCATAGTGACCCTCGTGTACCTTTCAGTGTGTCCTTCCTGTCAACTGTTGAACTGTATTCTCGTATTGTGGTGCGGAACCGCCGTTTCGGGGTTGCCGTGGATCCATTTCGTGTTATTGGTTCCCAAATATTAATTCCTATCGTTTTATTCTCTTTTCGGAGCATTTTTATCATTTTGGGACCCAAAAGGGGGTGTGGGCCGCGGAACAAGATGTGTGTGCCGCGGCACACAAATTTCTTCAGTTGTTGGCCAAACGAACTGTACTGTGTGCCGCGGCACACCCATCCGGTGCCGCGGCAAAATGCCAAGCCAGTGCCGCGGCACACCTATCCGGTGCCGCGGCACACTCGTGTGTCATCTGCGACCAAAACCCGCTGTCTGGTGCCGCGGCACACGCAGCCGTGGCCGCGCACACCGCCGAACTCCCGGGAGTAAATTTTTGCTCAGGCCGCGGCACACAATGCGGTCAACCCCCTATAATTGTGTCGTTTTGAGCGTCAGCTGCTCATTCTTTTCTTCTTCTTCCTGCGACGCGAGAGAGAGTGAGAGAGAGGGGGAGAGTTCTTCATCATAATCAATTGGGGGGTTGATTTTCATCATTTTTCTTCGGTAGTGAAGCCCAGACGATTAATCCAACGCATGTTCTACGGATCTTAGTACTTGAATCTCCAAAGGTAATATTTCTTGAAACCCTCCCTTTTGGATAATTGGGGATTTTGGGGTTTTTGTCCGACTCTTTCCGTTTTGTTGATGGATTCTTGATGAATATGATTAATCTTGTTGATATCATTAATTTCCTACGGATTCATGGTATATTTTCATAGTTTTGCGGAATCGAGAGGGTTTGGTTGTGGTCCGCCCTCGTTGTTATTTTGTGCGAATATACATGAATCGTAGGCGAGTTTTCGGGTGTATTCCATTTCTGTATTCGGATAGAGTTGGTTGTAATTATGTTCTTCGAATCGTTAGGTTCGGTTCCGTTGATTCCTAGTGTTCGTCGGTGATTATCCTTTCCGTTCGTTGCGTCATCAAAATATTCAAGGCAAGTAATTCTTGGAAACCTTTATGCTTAACGTGAAATGGTAATGTATATTGTGTGTGCTTTACTCACCTCGGGAGGGTCCGACGGGGCCTCGAGGGAATCTATGGCTTCGTCCTGGATTCATGAGTTTGATTCGCTAGCCAGCTCGGGAGGGTCCTTAGAGGCCTCGAGTGGGATTCGTGGCTTCGTCCCGGTCCTAGGTGACGTGTGGTGCTTGGTTTGTTTTATGAATGTGGCCAGCTCGGGAGGGTCCTTAGAGGCCTCGAGTGGGATTCGTGGCTTCGTCCCGGTCCTAGGCAAATTAATTGTGACTGTTTGTTTCCGGAAAAGACATGTCTGGTTTTGGTTTTTGAAATGATATTGGTGCATGTACTATGAAATGTGTAAGCGATTGGTTTGCCTTGATTACTTGTACTAGCGTAATTGCTAACCCCTTTGGGGACCCGTTTTGGGGAAATTCTTGTTATGGATTTCAGGTTATGATTATCCGGACAAGCGGGCACCTGGACAGTACGAGGACGTTGGTCAGGGTCGTTGACATGTGCATTTGGGTCCTTCTATTTCCTTCGTCCATTTTGAATTGGTTGTTCTAATAATTATAAACTTATAGAGCGTACTCGCGAGTACTTAGGTTTGTCATTTCAAACTCCGTATTGTACTACTTTTAAATTGTTACATTGTTGGTTGATGATCATTTCGCCGGTTGCTCCGGGCGTAACTTTTTATGTCTTATAATTAAATGTGTGTCCTCGCTAACCGGGATGGTTAGTCGAGTGGAGTTTTCTTGTTTGTAGCCTGTTGGGTCCCATGTGGGGGTCCACGGCGCTGTAATATACTCTGAATATCTCGGGGTGTTACAGAAAATGGTATCGGAGCCCTAGGTTTATGGATACCTAGGCTTGTTGGTTATTTGGGTCTAGTCGTGTTTTGTCTTGCACATTGTCACACCGCTGCAAAGATCCCAAGATTTCCAAGGCTCGTAAGTTTTCTTATTCGGCTCTTTTGTTTCTTGCATTGTATTTCCACTTTTGAATCGTAGTTGCTTTTCCTCCCTTACTCATCATCGATATACTTCTGTTATCTCTCAACATCAGTATGGATGCCGGAGGAAACCGTGGTCGTGGTTGTGGTCGTGGTCGTGGTCGTGGACGCGGCCGAGGACGTGGGGCAGCCGGTGGGGCGGCCACGTCGCATTCTTCGGGAGCCGGCAGTACCGGTGACCGTCACAGTCATGCTTCTTCTCAGGAGCGCGCCGATCTTGGTATTGCGGCTGTTATGCAGCAAATGGTTAACCAGATGGCGGCTATAGCCCAGGTGGTCCAGAACCCCGATCAGGCCCATGCTAATCGAGGCGGAACGGATCGTTGGCTTCAGGATGTCATCAAGATGCATCCTCCCCAGTTTTCGGGAGCTTCGGACCCGATCGGCTGGGAAGGGTGGATCAAGGAGATATCCAAAGTATTCACTGCTACCAACTGCCCCGAGGACCGTAAGGTCCCTATTGCTCAATATTTTCTCACGGGAGATGCTACAGATTGGTGGGAGGCCGTTGGTCCCAAAGATCATGTTGCTTCATGGGCCGAATTTCAAGAATTGATGGAGACCGAATATTGTCCGTGGACGGTCAGACAGGCTCGAGTGCATGCTTTCTGTGATGCTCAACCACGGGATATCCCCGTATCTCAGGCCATTGCCGAATTTAACAAGGAGTTGGGTTATGTGAAGACCCAAGTTGTCGAAGAGAGCGACAAGATTTTCCATTTTTCCACGAGGATGAAACTGTCCATTCGGGACTATATGTCTGGGCTCGTTTGTACTACCTTGAAGGATTATCAGAGTCAAGCTCTTGCTTATGATATGTCGGTGACCGCTAGCGATTTGGCTCGTGAGAGCAAGAAGCAGAAGTCGGTCGGAAATTTTTCTGGTCCCAATAGTGGAGGCCAGCAGAAATCTCAGGCTGCAAATATTTCTACGGGCGGTTCGGCTCATTTCTCAGGGAGCTTTCGGAGTGCCGCCGGAACCATCGTCCGGGACCCCAGATGCTTTAACTGTGGCAAGCCAGGCCACGTGAACCGGGATTGTCTTCGTCCACCTTTGACTTGTCATACTTGTGGTCAGTCGGGCCACAAGGCTTCTTTTTGCGAGAAACTCAGACAGTTTCGGCGCCTGCTTCTTCTCATCCAAAGACCTATGGAGCCGAGTGTGAATCGTGGCTCATTTGCTCCGCCGCCTCCACCGAGTGTCGGCCGAGGTAGGGGTCGGGGTCAACCCGCTAGAGGAGGAGCTTCGGTGTCGGCTCCGCCAGCGTATATACGAGATGAGGAGGGCCGATGACCCAAAGAACTCCGTGTGGCGACAGGTACCGTTTGTATCCATTCTCATCCTGTCGGTGTACTTTTTGATTCGGGTGCTACGCATTCATTCATTTCTCTAGAGTGTGTACGCCGTTTGAGTCTCGACTGCTTGTCACCTTGCGAGCCTTTCATCGTTAAACTTCCTAGCGGTGATAGAATTGTCGGTGATCGAGAAGTCCGGGACTGTTCTGTGATTATTTGTGAGAGAGCTTGGCCCTCTAATCTTATTGTTGTGAGTATCGAGGGCGAGGATTTAATTCTCGGGAATGATTGGGTCCAGCGGCATGGTGCAATCATGAACTACCGCACGAGGATCATTACCATGTTAGCCGAGGACGGCACTGAACACTCTTTCGCGGGGCGAAAGAGAAACCAGAAGTTTGTTATTAACGCCTTGAAGACGGTGAGACTCCTGCGAAAGGGGTGTACTGGTTATTGGTGCTACGCCTTGAAGGCGGAGAATGGTGGAGTCGAGTTTTCGTCGATTCCAGTCGTTAGTGAGTTTCCTGATGTATTTCCTGACGAGTTGCCGGGATTGCCACCGGATCGTGAGGTTGAGTTTGTTATAGAATTAGAGCCGGGCGCGTCTCCGATTTCGAAGGCGCCGTATCGCATGGCACCTTCAGAGATGGCCGAGTTGAAGAAACAGTTGAGTGAACTTCTGGAGTCGGGGTATGTTCGACCGAGCGCCTCGCCTTGGGGCGCACCGGTCTTGTTTGTACGTAAGAAGGATGGTTCACTACGTTTGTGTATCGACTATCGCGAACTAAACAAAGTGACCATCAAGAACAAGTATCCTTTGCCAAGGATTGACGACTTGTTCGATCAGTTGCAGGGAGCTGCGGTGTTCTCGAAGATTGATTTAAAATCGGGGTACTATCAGCTCCGGGTGAGGGAGTCCGACGTGCCGAAGACAGCTTTTCGGACGAGATACGGACATTATGAGTTTGTAGTTATGCCTTTCGGGTTAACTAATGCTCCGGCGGTGTTCATGCAGTTGATGAACAAAGTCTTTATCGAGTATTTGGATAAGTGTGTCGTCGTCTTCATTGACGATATTCTTATTTATTCGAGGAATGAGGAAGAGCATGCCCATCATTTGCGGATAGTGTTAGACATTTTGAGGGCCGAGCAACTCTATGCGAAGTTCTCGAAATGTGAGTTCTGGCTGAAGGAAGTGATGTTTCTGGGTCACGTGATTTCAGCCGAGGGAGTTCGAGTGGATCCGCAGAAGATTGAGGCAGTGTTGGATTGGGCACCGCCCACAAGTGTGAAGGAGGTCCGTAGTTTCTTGGGTTTGGCTGGCTACTACCGTAGGTTCGTCGAGAGTTTCTCAAAACTAGCTCGGCCACTTACACAGTTGCTCCATAAATCCGAGAAGTTCGTCTGGACCGATGAGAGGCAGTCGAGTTTCGAGGAGCTGAAGAAGCGTTTGACTTCAGCCCCGGTTTTGGCGTTGCCGTGTGGCAACGAGGGATTCGCCGTTTATAGCGATGCTTCGGGCCAGGGTCTTGGGTGCGTATTGATGCAGCACGGCAAGACCATTGCCTATGCGTCGAGACAGTTGAGACCGTATGAGCTTAACTACCCTACTCATGATTTGGAGTTAGCGACAGTCGTTTTTGCGCTCAATATTTGGCGTCACTATCTTTTCGGCTCTGCATGTCAGATTTTTACCGATAATAAAAGTCTGAAATATATATTTACTCAGCGGGAGTTGAATATGAGGCAGAGGAGGTGGTTAGAGCTGATTAAGGATTATGACCTCGAAATCCTTTATCATCCGGGCAAGGCGAACGTCATAGCCGACGCCTTGAGTCGGAAACCGATTGCGTTGCGAACGCTTGAGGTCCTCACGTCTCAGTCTGAGCTTCGGCGGGCTTTGATTGAGTTTGGTGTTGAGGTTTTGTTGCCTGGAGCTGCCGGGCAACTCTGTGCTTTAGAGATTTCGTCGTCTTTGATCGATGAAATTAAGCTGAAACAATTAGAGGATCCGATGATTACTCAAATCCGAGAGAACGTTCTTAAGGGAAAGTCTCCTGGGTTTGTGATTCACGAGGATGGTGTTTTGAGATTCCAGAGTCGGCTTTGTGTGCCGAACGATCCAGAGTTACGACAGAGTATTTTGCGTGAGGCCCATTCCACACCCTATTCCGTTCATCCTGGTTCGAGTAAGATGTACAAGGACCTGAGGAGGAACTTCTGGTGGAATGATATGAAAGAGGAGGTCGCACAGTTTGTGGCGAGATGTTTGACTTGCCAGCAGGTCAAAATCGAGCATCAGCGACCGGTCAAGTTATTGCGATCACTTCGCTCCGGAATGGAAATGGGAAGATATATCGATGGATTTCATTACGAGTTTGCCGAGATCGAGATCGGGCATGAATATGGTTTGGGTGATTGTTGATCGTCTGACCAAGTCGGCACATTTTATGGGCATCAAGGACACTTGGGGCCCGGAGAAATTGGCTCGTGTGTTTATCGAGCAGTTTTTGAGACTTCACGGTTCTCCGAAGTCTATTGTTTCTGATCGTGATGGCCTTTTCGTATCGCACTTTTGGCTGGCGGTTCATAAGGCGTTGGGTTCGCGTTTGCTTTTGAGTACGTCTTTTCATCCCGGCCGATGGATACCAACGCACTATCCAGACATTCGAGGACATGTTGCGTGCTTGTGCCCTCGATTGGAGTAGCGACTGGGAAGAGCATTTGCCATTGATCGAATTCACGTACAACAATAGTTGGCACGCGTCGATTCGGATGGCACCGTATGAGGCACTTTATGGGCGACGATGTCGATCGCCGATTTGTTGGAATGAGGCGTCCGATTTGGTCGGGACCGAGCCGGATGTCGTTTTAGAGACGAGGCGGAAGATAGAATTAATTCGGGAACGGATGTTGACGGCCCAGAGTCGGCGAAGTCATATGCCGATGTCCGTCATCGACCTTTAGAATTCGAGGTGGGAGACCACGTTTTCTTGAAGGTGTCGCCGACGAGAGGGGTTTTCCGTTTCGGGAAGAAGGGGAAGTTGAGTCCGAGATTTATTGGACCCTTCGAGATTCTCGAGCGGGTCGGTGGGTTAGCATACCGTTTGGCGTTACCCCCGGCCTTGAGTCACATTCATAGCGTTGTTCATGTTTCCTGTGAGGAAATATGTTCCGGATCCTAGTCACGTCATCGATTATGGCGAGATTGATATTGCTGAAGATATTACTTTTGAGGAGCGTCCTTTGAAGATTTAGGAGCATCGTGAGAAACGACTGAGGCATAAGACCATCCCTTTGGTCAAAGTGCAGTGGTCGAGACACGGTGTCGAGGAAGCAACTTGGGAAACCGAGGATAGCATGCGTGCTAGGTACCCTGAGTTGTTTGTTTCTTAAGTTTCGGGACGAAACTTATTTTTAGAGGGGTAGAATGTAATATCCGGTATTTTTCTTTCCCTTGTATTTTCATTTTTGGTATATTTCTCGGTCATAGTGACCCTCGTGTACCTTTCAGTGTGTCCTTCCTGTCAACTGTTGAACTGTATTCTCGTTATTGTGGTGCGGAATCGCCGTTTCGGGGTTGCCGTGGATCCATTTCGTGTTATTGGTTCCCAAATATTGATTCCTATCGTTTTATTCTCTTTCCGGAGCATTTTTATCATTTTGGGACCCAAAAGGGGGTGTGGGCCGCGGCACACAAATTTCTTCAGTTGTTGGCCAAACGAACTGTACTGTGTGCCGCGGCACACCCATCCGGTGCCGCGGCACAATGCCAAGCCAGTGCCGAGGCACACTCGTGTGTCATCTGCGACCAAAACCCGCTGTGCCGCAAAGACACGCAGCCGTGCCGCAAAGACACGCAGCCGTGCCGCGCACACCGCCGAACCACAGGAGTAAATTTTTGGCTGTCGGCCGCGCACACCTCGGTATGTCGCGGCACACAATGCGTTCAACCCCCTATAATTGTGTCGTTTTGAGCGTCAGCTGCTCATTCTTTTCTTCTTCTTCCTGCGACGCGAGAGAGAGTGAGAGAGAGGGGGAGAGTTCTTCATCATAATCAATTGGGGGGTTGATTTTCATCATTTTTCTTCGGTAGTGAAGCCCGGACGATTAATCCAACGCGTGTTCTACGGATCTTAGTACTTGAATCTCCAAAGGTAATATTTCTTGAAACCCTCCCTTTTGGATAATTGGGGATTTTGGGGTTTTTGTCCGACTCTTTCCGTTTTGTTGATGGATTCTTGATGAATATGATTAATCTTGTTGATATCATTAATTTTCCTACGGATTCATGGTATATTTTCATAGTTTTGCGGAATCGAGAGGGTTTGGTTGTGGTCCGCCCTCGTTGTTATTTTGTGCGAATATACATGAATCGTAGGCGGGTTTTCGGGTGTATTCCATTTCCGTATTCGGCTAGAGTTGGTTGTAATTATGTTCTTCGAATCGTTAGGTTCGGTTCCGTTGATTCCTAGTGTTCGTCGGTGATTATCCTTTCCGTTCGTTGCGTCATCAAAATATTCAAGGCAAGTAATTCTTGGAAACCTTTATGCTTAACGTGAAATGGTAATGTATATTGTGTGTGCTTTACTCACCTCGGGAGGGTCCGACGGGGCCTCGAGGTAATCTATGGCTTCGTCTCCGGATTCATGAGTTTGAGTAGCTTGCGTGCTCGGGAGGGTCCTTAGAGGCCTCGAGTGGGTTTCGTGGCTTCGTCCCGGTCATTGGTGACGTGTGGTGCTTGGTTTGTTTTATGAATGTTGCCAGCTCGGGTGGGTCCTTAGAGGCCTCGAGTGGGATTCGTGGCTTCGTCCCGGTCTAGGCAAATTAATTGTGACTTGTTTGTTTAGGAAAAGACATGTCTGGTTTTGGTTTTTGAAATGATATTGGTGCATGTACTATGAAATGTGTAAGCGATTGGTTTGCCTTGATTACTTGTACTAGCGTAATTGCTAACCCCTTTGGGGACCCGTTTTGAGGAAATTCTTGTTATGGATTTCAGGTTATGATTATCCGGACGAGCGGGCACCTGGACAGTACGAGGACGTTGGTCAGGGTCGTTGACATGTGCATTTGGGTCCTTCTATTTCCTTCGTCCATTTTGAATTGGTTGTTCTAATAATTATAAACTTATAGAGCGTACTCGCGAGTACTTAGGTTTGTCATTTCAAACTCCGTATTGTACTACTTTTAAATTGTTACATTGTTGGTTGATGATCATTTCGCCGGTTGCTCCGGGCGTAACTTTTTATGTCTTATAATTAAATGTGTGTCCTCGCTAACCGGGATGGTTAGTCGAGTGGAGTTTTCTTGTTTGTAGCCTGGTGGGTCCCATGTGGGGGTCCACGGCGCTGTAATATACTCTGAATATCTCGGGGTGTTACACTTGCTATCAGAAATAGGAAAGATCATACCTGCGTCGAGGAGTTTTAAAACCTCGACTTTTACCACCTCTTTCATATTTGGATTTAAACGGCATTGATGCTCCACGGATGGTTTGTAGTCTTCCTCCATCAAAATCTTGTGCATGCAAATGGACGGGCTGATTCCCTTAATATCTGCAATAGACCATCCAAGAGCAGATTTGTATTCCCTCAAAACTCTCAATAATTTCTCAAAACTCGAATACAACTTATAATCCCAAATCTCCTGTGATAACGATTATAAACATTGCTATACGAATTATAAACGAATGAAACGGAAAACATTCATTAAATATTATAAACTGAGCAAGTAATAACTTGCCTCGATACCGATGAAGCCATTACCAATTCCTTGCCGTCGACTATAAGTCCCTCGGCCCCGATCAATGCAATCCACAAGCATTCTCGAACACGACCGCAAAGCATGGTTCTAATCACCGATCAATAATCTCAACCTATGGAAGTAATCAATTAACATATATCCGATAACAATCGACAACCAACACGACCAACCAATCAACTCAACGGTTCAACTATATCTCGATCAAACACAAAACCGAATAATCCAACTTCAACAAATACGAACTCATATCTACAATACAATCCACAATTCGATGATCATAATCAACAATCAATACAACCGATCAATAAACCCAACGGTTCCACAATTATCCCGATTAAACATAAATCCGAACAACCTGAACCAATCAATTACGAACAAATACGATTACGGATACGAATGTAAAGGAAATCATATTCGATGATCAATCACAATCTTTTCGGATTCTAAATTGTTTATCATGATTCGTATTTCACCAAGAACAACGAATTCTACCACTAAAATCAACATGACCTAACGAATATTCGATCTTCATATCTAAAAATACCGATAATTCAACATATGATCATCTTGCTAAGTTAAATTCATCAAGGAGTTCCTCAAGAATACTAAATGATTCGAAACCTTGTTCATAGCCATCAAACAACATAATTCGATATCCTTTAACATGTAGATAATCATTCAAATTCGAAATCCAAGTCATGCATCATTATATCCTTCAATATACAGTTCGCATAACCTCAAGAAGCATAACAACAACACCCTAATCATCATTATACGAAGCAAATACAGATAACAATACCAATAATCTGAAATCAAGGTGTAGAGTTTAACAACATACCTCAAGAACATGAACAACACCATCAAACACCTCAAGGATCAACCATATCTCCATATTCAAGCCTTCAATCCATGTTTCTAAGCTTATAATCAAGATAGAAGAGGTTAAATCTCACTAACATGCTCAGAGGGACGAAGGTTGAAGGAGGAAAGGTTTTTCTCTCGTGAAGAAATGAGAAGCCGATCTTCATTTTATAAACTGCATTGTTCATTACATACGTTATCACTCAACATTAACGTACGTAATGCTCTCTAGCGTACGCTACACATCCAACATAGCGTATGTAACATCATTCCATAACTCACTGACCTGTTTCGTTCCCTTACTTACGTACGTAATATTTCCTTCATAGCGTACGTAATACATACGTTGACTTGCTACAGTAAATCTTCACTTAACGTACGTAATGCACTACCATAGCGTACGTTAACCAAGACTTGACTCGCCCATGCACGTTCTGCGCAGCCTGAGCTGTCTGATTCTTCTCGTTACGTATGTAATTCCTTATACATAGCGTACGTAACACTTAGCATCTCGACATACGTTAACTGTACTCATTAACGTGCGTAATCCTTGTACCTTAGCGTACGCTAAGTATACATCGTAGCGTGCGCTAATGTGGCTGTACTTAGACATTTTCAGCTTATTCTTGTCCAACGTCTCAACATACTCGAAACGTATACACGACGCACTATATCCTCAAATACAATTATCGACTAAATACGACAATTATACCGATACTGACATCTCAATCCTTAATTTATTTTATCCATACTTTACAGATTCCACACTATACAATATAACTCAGATAAAATAATATTAAACAATAGTAGTAGAAATTCCGGATATTACAATGGGTGGAAGACTTATGATTTTATATCATAAAGACAAGACTTGTGATGAATATTAAATGTTGTGATGTTTTAATCATGGGGGACATTGTTTTGTGATGAATGATTGTGAAGACATAATAAATGTCTTAATTCTCTCTTCTTTGTGGGATGCATCATACGGTTTCTACACCAAGAGAGAGAGAGAGAGAGAGAGAGAGAGAGGGAGAGAGAGAGAGAGAGAGAGAGAGACTTTTCATCTTGTCTTCTTGATCTACATGTTCTTCATTCATCTTCATTTTCTTGGAGAAAAATTAAGAGAGAAGAAAAATTTCCCAAACACTTAGAGTGCTTAGGAAAATCAAGAGAGAAAATAAATTAGTATACTTGAAGTGTATCAATTTATTTCTACAAGCTACATCCACCTTATTCTAGCCGTGTTCTTAGAGGACAACGAGGTGAAGTCGTTCCGGTCGTCTTTCCGGCGCGTGGCAAGTAGAGACGCGGTGTTTTCGGTGTTGGATCATCCAAGAGCTTGTTGCGGATTGGATTCGCAAGGGACATCATCTTCTCACCATTTAATCAACAGACTACGAGGGTATGATTTTGAATCTTACTTTGTTTCGTTTTATATCCATATATACATAGCTTGATCGATCCTCTTAAGGGATTCGGATCGAATTAGATTCGTATATTGCTTCTGATACGCCTTCGTTTTAGGCACCAAATCCCAACAGTGGTATCGGAGAGAGGTCTTGCGATCGTATATACGATATTTAGCATTTGGAATGCTTGATTGGATGTTCTTATGATTTAGAACCATAATCGTATTAGTCGTTGATTTTCAATTGTTCATCTAAAAATTAATTTTTCATGATTTTATGTTACAATATAAATCTATTTTTCTTTTGAAAAACTGATTTAATATGTAATATAAAGCTTAGAAAAATATTATTTTTGGAATCGGGGCAAAAAACGAACCGAAAATGTAAACGGACCTCGCAGCTTGGAGCTGGACGGGCGCTGCCTTGTGGTCCCAGGCAGCGGATCGCGATCCGGCCCTGCGGTCCGGCCCTGCTCGGCAGCCTTCCGGCCGATGCCGCAAGAGATCGCGATCCAGTGCCACCGCCGGCAGGTCTTTGGCGATGCCGAGCTTGGCCCGACCGTGTTTTTCAACTCCATTTTTTATATTTCGTTCGATAATTAATTTCCCACAAATTAAATTGGATTTAATTTGGTTAAGATATAATTATGGTAATTTTATTCTTAGGAGAATTAATTTAATGAAATATTTTCTCATCCGGAACAAGTTAAAATTAACGGATGTTTGAATTAATTGGATTAATTCATTTGGATGGATTAATTTATATTGATTGGATCAATATTTAGATTAATTATGAATGCCATTTATTTTAAAGTGTTTGATGTATTATTTTTGAATGGTGGTGTGGTTCATGGACCTAGTTTTGTATCGTTCGGTTTTATTCAATTGGGTTTTGAGCTATTTATTTTACTAGAAATATTTGTATCTAGGATGCAATTTTTCAAATGTAGAATTTATATGTAATGACGAAGACTGGAGGGAGATCCGTTCGAGAAGACGAAGATTCAAGATCGAAGACTTGTATTGTTTTTGTTCTAGGAACGGTCCATGAACTACATGTTGGTAGCAACTAGGTTGTGAATGTTTATTCATATGGAATGAATGCTACAAACGCGCTTCAATGAATTAATGTGCAAAGTGCAACATTAATCGCGAAAATTCTTCCACGATAAATCATTTAGTTTAAAAGGTTTCAAGGTTTTCCTTCCCTCCATCGAGCTTTCGGAAAATTGAAATCCAAACCGGATGTGCTATGCTTCTGAGTTATCGGGGTAGTCGTTTGGGGAGGATCGATAAATTACCGAGAGCGCATTGGATGCCTTCGGTTGAAGCAAATTTTATCCCTAGAAACATGTTCGTTTCCGGATAAGATTCAATGTGAAACTGATTTGCGTCGATGGTATAAACTTAACTTGTTCACGAACCATTGAAACCGTATAGATTGAGGGGAGTGAACAAGGGGAAAATAAACCATTAGATGGGTTGATGTTGGACACCACTTTATGAAGATTAATAGACCAGAAACCTGTTCGGTTGCCCTCTATTAAAATTTATAAAGAACTCGATCACCATTATGAAGTAATGCGAACAATACTTCCGGATTTCATATGGGAGTGTGTTATAAAATAGTGGGAGCTGGGTAAAAGAATATAAAAGACCTTAATTCTATACTCAGATTATAATTGAACGAGTCACTAATAAATTTGTCGTACTTAATGCAGACAAGCATAACTCTCAATATGACAATGAACCCACTCGCTATACTACTCGAAAAGAACACCTTAATTGGCCCTAACTTTGTGGACTGGCTCCGCAACCTGATGATAGTCCTCAGTTAAGAGGCACTGGTATACGTCTTGGAGGCGGACATTCCGGCACCTCCGGTGCGGACTAGAGCCAATTAGGAAGAAATTGAAAACCAAGAAAAGTGGGTTAAGGAAGACATAAAAGCCCGTGCTTATATGATGGCTTCTATGTCCAATGAGTTTCGGAGAGCTCATTAGAAAATGACTTCTGCTAGGCAGATTTTATCTCACTTAACCGAGCTTTATGGTGAGCACAGTCGAACTGCTAGAGATGAGATATCTAAAGAGCTTTTCGGTGCTAGGATGAAGGAAGGTGAGAAGGTTGGGGACCACGTCCTCAAAATTATCTCTATGATCGAGAGATTGGAGGCTCTTGATTTTAAGATGGATAGTTCTCTTCAGATCGACCTTATCCTACAGTCTCTTCCTAATTCCTTCTCACAGTTTGTTATGAATTTCAACTGCAATGAGATTTCTTGCAATTTAGTAGAATTGATGAACAAACTGGTAACCGCTCAGTCTCAGATGAAGACTCCGCGGGTGAAGGAGTCTGCCCTTGTGATTTCTTCTGGACCTCGGAGATTCAAGAACAAGAAGAAAAAGACCAAGAAGCAGACGGGACACAAATCAAGGATCTTAAAGGTAACGGCAAGGCCCCAATGGTTCCAAAGAGCAAGAAGAAGAAGGACGTGTTGGAAAGTAAAACGCAGTGGAAGCGAAGTTTGGGAAAGATGATAATTGCGTTTTACGCATCTACGAGCATAAGATCTATTTAGGCATGCTAATTAATTAATTACTAAGACTAATAAGCAATTTAAATATTATTTATTATTTATTAATTAAATATGTTGATTATTAAAATATCCTAATATAGATCCAAGATCATAGGATATTACCTTTTGAAGAGTATTGGTTACTTCCGTCTTGATCGCATTGTATTTCTACCTTTAGATCTTCTAGAGTATGATCCGCCTTGAACCGGACGTTGTGTGGGCAACGAACTGCCGGATCTTGTTTGGACTTCTATGGGGAATCGGCCGAAACTCCTTCACTTGGGATCACTCGATTTATTTTTCTTTGCTTTTTAGTATTTTATGAACACTCTTAGCAAATTGATGTGTTATCTAAATTGTAGAATCAAAGACACAAGTCTAGATCTACAATTAAACACAAGAAGAAGAAAATCGATCTCTCAAGCTTGGGACAATGAATAATTTCGGCCACACCTCCCCATAAGTCCTATTTATAGGCTCTTGGACTACTACTAGGGATCTTAAGGAGGATTATGGAAGGACTCCCTAATAAATTCATCTTACCTTATTAGGACTCTTCCTAATATAATGAATCTATTAATATCAACTTAGTACACTAAAAAGTTGATATTGCACTTCCTACCAAAATCTCAAATTACGAAATTGGGCTCCTCATTAAATATATTAGTTCTCGTGTTTAAGATATCGAATGTCCATTAATTAATTATAAGCTACTGACAGCTTTAATTAATTAATATCTTATCCAAGAGTAGTACCACTCGAACCTTATTATTATATCGGAATTAAATCCACCTGCAGGGTTTAATATAATAATCATTATCGATCTCCTCAAGAAGACATCATCAACCCACACGAGTCGGGACACGATTTCTAGTAATAATAATAATTGTCGTATAAACAATATTATTGCCCAAGATACGAGGCTTATTGAGTCGATCATTTTGACTCTCACCTATGGTAAATCAAAGCAATAATTATTATAAATACACAATTAAATATTATATACTTAGAATTAAGAAATAATAATTATCCGAGATTTACGTTCTTCTTACAGTCAGTACAGAAGACACTATCTCACCTCGATCCAGTTCAACGTATGCAAATATGCTAATGTATGCTAATAGTCAAGACCAACTATTCTCAAACATACACTACAACCTTTTATATAATTTGTCTAATAATTATATAGGTTGTGAACTATTATATTATTTTATAAGGCACCGATAATGTGATCTTCCGTGTGACACCAACACACCACATTATCTACAATATAAAATAATTAGACATTTCATTTGCATAACCATAACGTGAATAAATATGCAAAACATGTGATTAAATGTAATTAATATCCTCATAGGTAGTAACAGGGAAATTAGGTAATACAAGCATAAAGTATGCTTTGCAGTATACAATCCTAACAGGACGAATGTCTCAAATGCGGTGAGCTAGGCCACTGGGCTAGAGACTGTCCAATTCTTCATGGCACTTCAGGTACAGTACTTTTAGTTTTGGAAACAAATTGTTCTGGTACTGTATTTTCGACTTCTTGGATACTGGATTTAGGTGCTAGCTCTCACATTTGTCCCGTGAATCAGGATTAATGGATAAATCTTCCTCCACATATATGTTCAGTTTTTAAACCAATACAAAACTTTATCTTTCCCAAATCTTTCATCTCAAATTATTTCTTCAAATATTCAGCAGTTTTATTGAGCTCTTCAGGAGTCCCAATTAAATTTAAATCATCAACATAAACGGCTATGATTGCAAATCCGCTTTTGGTTTTCTTAATGAAAACACAAGGGCATATATATTTATTCTTGTATCCTTCTTTCAAAAGATACTCGCTCAGTCTATTGTACCACATACGACCGGACTGTTTCAACCCATACAACGATTTTTGCAGTTTAATTGAATACATGGTTTTGGGTTTTGACGGCAATCCTTCAGGCATTTTAAATCCTTCAGGGATTTTCATATATATGTCATTATCTAATGATCCATATAGATAAGCAGTTACTACATCCATGAGGCGCATATCAAGCCTTTGTGACACAGCCAGACTAATCAAGAATCTGAAAGTATTCGCATCCATTACGGGAGAGTATATTTCCTCATAATCAATTCCTGGTCTTTGAGAGAAACCTTGAGCTACGAGTCTTGATCTATATCTCGTAACTTCATTTTTATCGTTTCTCTTTCTAACAGAGATCCATCTGTATCCCACAGGGATTTCAGATTCCGGAGTTAGGAAGCTTGGATTAGGGGAAGTGATGATTAATGTCGGAAGCGGGCATAGTGTCGAAGCAACTGACATGGGATCATTTCTTTTGGATTGGAATACGACTTTGTTTTAACATTAGATGATGTATTTGTTTTGCCCATGGGGCATTAAAACACTGTATCCATTCCGGTCATGGATCGGAAGGCTTTTCATTTTTCATTGGTGATGATGCCTCCAAAATTTATTTTAGAAATAAACTAGTAGGCACTGTTACATTATTAAATGGATTGTATCATCTAAACCTTAGTTACAAAGTTGTTGTGAATACTATGACTATGAAGCGTGGTAGGGATGAAACTAATCAAATTTTGAAATGGCATCTTATACTTGGTCATGTTGGTCAGATCAAGGTTTACAAAATGGAAAAGGATGGACTTATGGGTCCATTGGGATCGGATCCCTTTCCAACTTGTGAATCTTGCCTTAAAGGCAAAATGACTAAGTCCCCCTTCACAGGGACTTTTGAAAGAGCCGCTGATAAACTTGGATTAGTCATATCGATGTATGTGGTGCTTTGGAAGCAGCACGTGACGGATATCAGTATTTCATTACATTTACGGATGATCATACTAGGTATGGTTATGTATACTTAATGAAACATAAATCTGAGGCCTTTTAGAAATTCCAGGAATTTAAGGCCCTAGTCGAAAAACAAACTAGTAATCATATCAAAGCACTTCGGTCGGACCGAGGTGGCGAGTATATGAGTACAGAGTTTGATGATTTCCTTAAGGATCATGGAATAGTATCACAACTAACACCTACAGGAACTCCTCAGTTAAATGGTGTGTCGAAAAAAAGGAACCGAACCTTGTTGGACATGGTTCGTTCCATGCTTAGTTACATTGACTTACCGATTTACCTATGGGGTTATGCACTCTTGACTGCTGCTTATGTCTTGAATAGATGTCCTTCCAAGTCCGTTCCTAAAACTCCACATGAAATGTGGGAGTGCAGGAAACCAAGTCTTAATCACATTGGAATTTGGGGATGTCCTGCCTATGTCAAGAAGACTAAGGTGGAGAAATTGGAAGCAAGGTCCGTGAAGGGACATTTCATTGGGTTCCCATTTGGGATGATGGGTTATCTATTCTACATGCCCGAAGATCGAAATATCATTGTTGCTTTGCAAGCACACTTCCTGGAAGATGAGTTCATTCAGGAATGCAGAGCAGGTAGAAGTATTTCTTTGGAAGAATACAATGAAACTCCTCAGGAGACACATGTACAAGAAGTTGGAACCAAAACTTCTGAAAAACAAGTACAACCACTTCGTAGGTCTAGTAGGGTGTTTAAATTACCTGAGAGGTATGGCCTTGTGCACCTTGAGGAACTAGGTCTCCATGAGGTTCCAGGTGATAGCCAAGAGACTGACCCCGCGACCTATGACCAAGCGATAGTGGATGTAGACTCCATGATATGGACTGTAGCAATCTTCACGTAGTTGGGACCTTCGTTTTGACGAGGCAATTAAAGAGTTTAACTTCGTGCAAAATGAAGAGGAACCTTGTGTATACAAGAGGGTTAGTAGGAGCAAGATCGCATTCTTAGTACTATATGTAGATAACATTCTACTAATAGGAAAACAATGTGGGAATGCTCAGTTCTGTAAAAGCTTGGCTTTCGAGTAGGTTCTCCATGAAAGACTTGGAAGAAGAAACCTATATTCTTGGGATTCGACTCTACTGGGATAGAGCGAAGAAAATGGTAGGTCTTTCCCAAGCCCTCTATATAGATAAGATCTTAAAGTGATTTAAGATAGATTATTCTACAAGAGGGTTCCTACCGATGCGACATGGAATAAAACTCACATTGAAGATGCGTCCTCATAATGAGGAACATCAACAGGAAATGAGTAATATACCATATGCTTCGGCCGTGGGTAGCCTTATGTATGCACTGTTGTGTACGAGACCTGACATTGCGCACGTTGTGAGCATGGTAAGAGAAGGACTAGAGATCTGGTTCTTATGTATGGCGAATGTGATGGGCTTCACTGATTCAGACTTCCAAGGACAGAAAGACGACTCTATGTCTACTTCTGGCTACATTTTACTCTTAATGGAGGAGTAGTATCTTGGCATAGTGCCAAGCATAGCGCGATTGCTGATTCCATCTGTTAGGCTGAGTATAAAGCGGCCTCGGAGGCCTCCAAAGGAAGGGTTAAGAAGTTACTGGGTAAACTTCACGTGACACCATGTGTTGCACTGCCTGTTTTCATTTTTATACGATAACAATAGAGTGGTAGCACAGGCCTAGAAGCCGGGATTTCATAATGGTACAAAACATATTGAGAGAGAGTATCATCTCGTGAGAGAATTTGTTTGCAAAGGGATACATTGTGCTGCATATAGTAGACTCAGCCGACAACGTCGCTGATCCACTGATCAAGCCACTTTCTCAGATTAGCTTAGAGCGTCATCTGGAGAACATGGGTATTAGATACTATAGTGTGTGGCATTGAGTGCAAGTGGGAGATTGTTAGGAGTATGCCCTCGAATGCCACTCAGAGGATGTTGAGTGAGGGCATTGTACTTGTTATTATGTAAATCATTATCAGAAGGCAATGGTATGTTACTTTATTTACTGGTAGTCACTAGCATTCCTGACTCGTAAATATATATAGAAACTAGTCCTTGTATTTGAGAGCAAAACATTCCACCCCTTATTGGATAACGGGATTGGCACTGGAAAGGTTTATGGCTCAAATACTTAATCGTTCGCAAGTCGATGAAACTTGACTAGGCGTTAAGTTTATGTGAAGACTTGTATGACGTTTTCTTTGACTTGGAGAGTGCCTGTCGAACACTAATGGTTAGTGGGAGCACACGTTGTAGGTATGCTAATGAGATTAGTATACTCGAACCGACTCACCCTCGATTCGTCACACGGATTTCACTTCGGGACAGTCAATGACGGAACCGAAAGATTGTGATAGGTATTTGTGAACCTTCGACTTGAGGATTTAGTAGGGATGTGCTTGTGACGTTAAGATTTTCATTAGAGTAGTTCGACCCATAAAATCGGAAGGTGGGGGTCAACCTCGACGTGCATCTTGACGGGCAAGTAGCAGGTTCTACTGAATACCAAGATAGGATTCTTTCTCCTGTTAGTGAATGGGTTATATGTCCTATGCGGTTATTGGCAGATGAGATCATAAGTCTTTGGCCAAAGCATTGGAGCTAGTTGTATTGGATACACGAGAGCTCGATGATCTCGATTTGCATTAACTCATGCATAGTGTCAAGTACAGATAGGGTTTTACTAACCGTGACCCTATAACTTGATCGGGACATTTAAAAGAGGGTTTATACGTATAGTGGTATTCACGACAGAAAGGCTTTAGAATGATCCCCATCATTCGTTCTCAGTTAGGGTACGGTGTAGGCCGCCAAGCTGGCTATGTGGTGCTACTACTCTTTGGTTTCTCCCATTGCTAACTGAGACGGACCTACCGAGTTGCGCAATAGGATTGACGACGGAATGAATTGAGCTTATTCTCTCTTAATGAATATTAGATATTGAATATCTAATTTATTGGACATTAGATGTCTAATTAATTTTGGGATGTCTAAATTAATTTATTAGATAAATTAGTTTATGGCCAAATGAATTAAATAAATTACTAGGTGATTAATTTGATTCACATATATAATTATTTCTTAGAAAAATGAATTATATATTATATTTGATATAATTGATTAATTGGATTAATTGATTGATATAAATACATCGAGACGAAATGAAGTTTATCGGATTGGACTCGAGGGAATCCGAAACGGACCGAACTACCTAATCCTTGATCATCCCCCCCCCCCCCCCTTATTCGTACATGAAAAGTCTTGTCTTCCACCTAATGAGGTGGAAGACTTATGATTTTATATCATAAAGACAAGACTTGTGATGAATATTAAACGTTGTGATGTTTTAATCATAGGGGACATTGTCTTGTGATGAATGATTGTGAAGACATAGTAAAAGTCTTAATTCTCTCTTCTTTGTGGGACGCATCATACGGTTTCTACACCAAGAGTAAGAGAGAGAGAGAGAGAGAGAGAGAGAGAGAGAGAGAGAGAGAGAGAGAGAGAGAGAGAGAGAGAGACTTTTAATCTTGTCTTCTTGATCTACATGTTCTTCATTCATCTTCATTTTCTTGGAGAAAAATTAAGAGAGAAGAAAAATTTCCCTAACATTTAGAGTGCTTAGGAAAATCAAGAGAGAAAATAAATTAGTATACTTGGAGTGTATCAATTTATTTCTACAAGCTCCATCCACCTTGTTCTAGCCGTGTTCCTAGAGGACAACGAGGTGAAGTCGTTCCGGTCGTCTTTCCGGCGCGTGGCAAGTAGAGACGCGGTGTTTTCGGCATTGAATCATCCAAGAGCTTGTTGCGGAATGGATTCGCAAGGGACATCATCTTCTCACCATTTAATCAACGGACTACGAGGGTATGATTTCAAATCTTACTTTATTTCGTTTTATATTCGTATATACGTAGCTTGATCGATCCTCTTAAGGGATTCGGATCCAATTAGATTCGTATATTGCTTCCGCTGCGCCTTCGTTTTAGGCACTGAATCCCAACAGTGGGCCCCGCGCCGGAACCCACCAGGCTAAAACTCATTTGCGCAAACATTTCAAATACGCCAACAGGCAAAAGACGGTAATGTATTTAAATAATCGAATACTTTCTAAAAAATATTTTTAAAATACCATCATAAAATCTCATTTAAAAGTTCAAGGCCAAAACGCCAAAACTCAACAAAATGTACGTTAAGCCACCACTTATACGTACCGATAAAATAGTTTAGGGAAAAAGGGTTTATCAAAATAACCCAAATTTACGAAATACCCAAAAAGGCCATTTAAAGTTATACACGATTTGGTAAAATACCGTAAAGTCATTTTGAAATACACACGCAGTGGGTAAAAACACAGTTCAAGATATATATTTGCAGCGGAAAATAAAACAACCAGAAAAGAACACTCGATTCTCCAATTACATGCCACAGCCAGTATCACCCGGGAAGTTCATCCCTTCACAACCGCTATTAGTTCGATCTCCGAGTACTGAAAAATAAAGCCCACGACGGGGTCAGCCACAATACTCAACAATGATGTCGATCACATCATCATAAATAATTACATACCAATGTAATAACAAAGTAAGAATACTAACAATGTAATCTTTACCGTCATAACCTTACCACCCCATATACAATCCATACCAAATCAATCATTACCATAATCTACATTTCGCATTCGCAAATGACGAAATAAACTCAACTACAACCATCTGTACTGTATTCAAAACAATACCAAGAATCATCAAAACATCATCATAACTCATAAGTGTGGAATGAACCATCTGTGCCAAATCATGTCCATCGGATTGCACCGTCAAATCTCAATCTGGATAAAAGCCAAACACACAATATATCTGTAGATCAACTACCACAAAACAATAATAACAAGTCCCGAAACATTGACGTATAGTCCGTATGCTCATATGATCATTACAATGATCAACCAATACATCAACCGAGAATATCATTGACATAATAAACTCCAACAAAGGATCAACGATAACCGAGAATACCATCAACATGATAAACTCCAACACGATCAACAAAGGATCAACAACGATCGAGAGTACCATCAACATGATAAACTCCAATACGATCAACAAAGGATCAACAATAACCGAGAATACCCTCAACATGGTAAACTCCAAACACGATCAACAAAGGATCAACAACGACCGAGAATACCATCAACATGGTAAACTCCAACAAGATCAACTATAATGGATCTCAAAGAAATAACCCCGACTGTCGAACATACCCCTCGGGTGTATGAACAACCAGTCGCAAACCGTCGAACATACCCAACTATAAATGGAGGATGAACTACCAATCAATATGGCTCAAAGATGGACGTCATAGTACGCCCGATTCGGAAATGTGTCCGTGCACAAGCCACCCCGGGTATCGATAAAATACATGTGTGGTCTTGTACCTAATCAGTCTCACGAAGTACGTCTCGTGTGCACAGCTCAATGTGAGGACATGAACCCATCACATGACTACGTGCCCGCCCTGAAAATCCTACACATAACTAACCGGCACGCAGATATGACTCTAGATATGTCACGATGCAACATGACAACAAAACTCAAGGAATCACATATCCGATAAGGGTCAAAAGACTCACTGAAGTGAACAATGACACACGGATAATGATAGATCGACACGACCGACAATATCCAAAACAACCATCCTGGGGTCACAATCCCCAAAGAATGATCAACACGATCAACAATCTCAACACAATAGTCCTGGAATCAACATCCCTCAACGAAACAATCAACACAACCATAAATACCAAACAATGGTCCTGGGATCAACATCCCTCAACGAACAGCCAATACGAATCTTATTATACGAAATCTCAATATACAACATATACAACAATTCAACAGAAATAATTATCCTCATAACTGAACCACACTTAACTTACCTCAAAGCCGAAGATAAATCCTTTCCACGAACAAACGTCCCTGAATGAATACACAGTTATACGAATAATCTCAAATGAGTTACAATCCATTAATATCAATAAACCGCCATCCCGACATCAATGTCGATACGATAAACTATCCTCAATATCCGACATTCCATACTACAGACCAAAGATAATTTACATCTCCGTCTTCACCAAATACATTTAAATCATATACATTATGATTTAATCCAAATCAAGGCACAATCCACAAACTATTATCTCAACAATGCATACTTATAATATCATTTCTATATGAATTATAAATGAAATAAAAACGAAACCATTCATTAACATTATGAACTGATCAAGTATAAACTTGCCTCGATACCGATATGCCAAAGCCATTACAATCCCTTCGCCTACGTCCATGATCTCCTCAGTCCCGACTGAAACGATCCACAAATTCTCCAATCTTCGTCACGGCACAACGGTTATAATCAACGCTCAATTATAGCAATGCAAAAATCAAATGACAACACATCCGATAATAATCAACAACCGATATAACCAACCAATCAAACTTAATGGTTCAACGATACCTCGATCATATACACAAAACCAAATAATCCAACTCAACAACAAACTCATATCCATAATACAAGCCGCAACTCGATAATCATAATCAACAATCAATATAACTGATCAATAAACCCAATGGTTCCACAATATCTCGATTAAACACAAATCCAAACAATCTAAATCAATCAATCAATCACGAATCCATAACCACAATACGTTTCCATATACCGATAATCATATCAATGATCAATTCATCTCGATATTAAGGATTTCATAACATACTCGATTCCAACTTCAACTTTAAACACGAATCAACAAGATCCATTCTTGTTCATACTTGTAAATTTCATAGTAAAACAATATTATCGGCATAATAGACAATCCGAACTATCCAAATAGTTCAATACCATTGATAATCTTGTTCTAAGATTAACCATAATCTTTTCGGATTCAACTTGTTATCATGATTCATATTTCGTCAAGAACATACGAATTCTACCACTACAATCAACATAGCATTTGTTTCAATCATCAAATCCATGATTATACTTGAAAACCATTATGTATCCTATCACATATTCCTCTTTGATGTGATATATATACCAAGAAACTAAGAACACCAAGAATACCATGATTCCATAATCATGATTATAACAAATAACATAATTGAAGACATATATCATCGTATTCTTCAACATACAATTCACATAACCTCAAGAATTACAACAACAAAACCATAATTATCTTCATACGAATTATTCCTCAACAACAGCATCAAAAATCCGAATTCAAGGTGTAGAGTTGGTCAACATACCTCAAGAACATGAATAACACAATCAAACTCTTCAAGAATCATCAATATCTTCATATCCAGGCCTCAAATCCATGTTTTCAAGCTCATAACCAAGTTAGAAGAGGCTTATTCTCACTTTACATATGCATAAGGACGAAGTTGGGAGGAAAACGTCGGTTTCTTCTCGTGAAGAAATGAAAGAACAATCCTTATTTTATAATCTGCACAGCCCGTTACGTACGTTATAAACCATCATTAACGTACATAATGCTCCCTAGCGTATGCTACATGTCCAACATAGCGTAACAGTCATCCAGAGCTCACTGCCTCAGTTCGTATCTTGCATAACGTACGTAACACTTGTTCCATAGCGTACATAATACGTACGTTGACTTGCTACAATATATGCTCATATTACGTACGTAATAAGCTCTGCATAGCATACGTAATAAATAGTTGACTTATCTTTTGGCACGCCAGCCGATACCTGGGCTCCACATGGCAGGTATTGATTCCTCTGTCCGATTCCTCTCGTTATGTACGTTATCTCATAAACTTAACATACGTTAAGGGCTTTGTACTTAGCCATTTACAATTGTTCCTGCCTGTCGTCTCGACATACTGGATACGCATACACACATACTGAATACATATACTCGTTCCAATAACATTCCCATACGATACACCTGGCATCCAAATCAGAACATCCTGATACACTATATCCTCAAATATAATTATCAATCAGTCACATCCGTAAATACAGTTGTCTCCATTCTCAATTTATTTTATCCATAATGTATAGACACCAAGCTATACAATTTATCTCAAATAAAATAATGCGAAAAAAAATATACTGAAAATCCGGGTATTACACGGTTGACAGTAGGGGTATTCAGTTTCTGATATTGAATATTGGTATCTGAATCCCTATCCGAAATTTCGGATACGGATTCGGAATTAATTCAGATATCCGAAATATTATTATTTCAAAAAATTTCTTCAAAAATATCAAGTTGTTAATAAATTAAAAAAATATTATTAAAGATTAGAAAACAACATTATAAAAAATATTAAGATTTTTTATGGAACTAAACTTAAACTTATGGAGCTAATTGATTTTTTATATTTTAAATAATAATACAAAAATAAACTTCGGGTATCACTATCCAAAATATCCAAAAATTTTAAAATCACTATCCGAATTCGAATCCAAAAAATCGGATATCCGAATTTCAGGTATCCGAAAATTCAGATATCCAAAAATTCGGATATTTTCATAACGGATTTTCGGATATTGGATATTTTTTAATACCCCTAGTTGACAGGCAGCATCGATGTATGGTGAGAAAGACATAAAAAAAAGAAATATAATTTTATTTAAATGTTAATGACCTAACTACCTTTAATTACATTTAAATTCTTAATTGTATTGAATATTTATGGAGTTATCATTGGGAGTTGAGATTTGGACTAGTTGACTTTTTTTCAAAAAAAAAAATTAAAGCAATAAAATGTGGTTATTGATTACATGGTATTTAATAATTAAAAAATTATCAAAAAGTAATTGCATATCAGATATTAGTCAAAATTTGTGTAGGTAATGCAATTCATTTTATTAAACAAATAACCTATATTTTATGATTTTCATTAGAGAAGATCAAATAAAATTAAGGTTTACAAATGAATATTATGATAGGTTAGTAATCTCCGTAAATATTACCATATTTTTGTGCGATTTCAAGGATTTTTTGTTTTAATTGAGGTTTACGCTTCAATACGTCTCGTCTCGTCCGGCCAAAACGCCTCAAACTCGCCTCGTGCTTTTTAAAACATTGGTTGTGGCCTCACTCAGAATTCGTTCTGCCTCCGATAGCCGCCCAATGGCCACCTAAGGACTGCCCTCACTGGCACTTTGTTTTAGAGGTGGCCATCTGAAGGGCCGGATCGGGCCTCGGGTCGAGCCTGAATGGACCGGGCTGACACATTGTGGCCCAGGACTGGCCCATGTATGGGGTGGGTTGGGCCGGTTTGGACCTGGGCCAAAAGGCCGAAGCCCACCGCCCACCTGCCTCGGATTGTTTGTGGGCCGGACTGGGCCATGCTGGGCCGGCCTATATTAAAAAAAACTTCATTGAATTTTAAAAAAAAAACTGTTTTGATTAAATTAAAAATTAATTTGAAAAATCAGTTTTGAACTTTTAAAATGATCTGTTAACATTAGTTAAAAATTCTATTTAGAAAAATATGTTCTAAATTTTTTTGTAAAAAATCTGTCAACATTAAATTAAAATTTTAATTTAAAAAAATCATTTTGAATTTTAAAAATATGTTAACATTAAATTAAATTGGGAGAAAATGAGAAAAAAATTAGACTTGGACTTAATTTGTAAAAATTAGATTATTTAATGGGATGATAATACCATTCAACTTTTGAAATTTGTATGGTGGGCTTGGTGGGTAAGCCGGGCGGTCTGGACGGGTGGGTTGGACTAGCGGGCTGATCGGTCTGCGTGTGGGCTAGGGGCCGGGCCGATCTGGGCTGAGGGATGGGTCAGGCCGGGCTTGGGTTGGGCTGGGGGGAGAGTCACAGAACCGCCCACAGCCGCGATGGGCTGGGCCACAGCGTGGGCCGGGCTAACGCACCGGGCCCGTGGACCTAAAAAATCTGGACTAAGCCGGGCTGGGCTAGGCCGGGCCGACCTGACTCACTGGCCAGCTCTACTTTGTTTATCCACATTTGCTCATCGAAGATTCCAAGGTTCCAACGGAGAATGGCGATAAGGAAACTTATGTTTAGGGGTGTGCATAGTACTGTATGGTATGGTTTTAGGGTAAAACCGATACCATAGCAAATATTTTCGATTTATTATGATTTAATACCATAAACATACGATTTTGTTCGATTTGGTAGTTCGGTATTTCGGTCTGGTTTACATCGGTACGGTATTTTTCGGTTTTTCTACTTGATACTTGATAGCATTAATAAGACAAAAATACTCGAATAAATTAATTCAACAAGGTACCATAAATAGATGATCCAAATTAGTAGCTAATACAAAAAAATAACACTAATCTTAAGACAGTAACTAATTTAATGTTCAAGTTCTCATCGAACTATTTCGGAGGATAAAAAGAAAAAAAAGAAGAAAAAAAGACAAACAAGTGTCTTGAACTTCAATAAATTTACTTTTTGGAAAAATGCAATACTAACAACTATATCCATGTGAGTTTGTAACTACAATATATATGATATATTATCATAAAAATATTTAATATAAATAACGGACGGTACGGTTTTTTTTCGGTAAATTTAAGTCAAATACCGTACCGTTACCTAAGTTTCGGTTTTATAAAATATAAAAATCATATATGTCGGTTTAAGCGGTTTATCGGTTTTTTCGGTACGATTTTTACCGTGCGGTGCGATTTTTCGGTTTAATCGGTTTTTTTGCACACCCCTACTTATGTGGCACTAGGGGTGTGCAAAAAAACCGATTAAACCGAAAACCGCACCGCACCGTAAAAACCATACCGAAAAAATCGATAAACCGCTTAAACCGACATATATGGTTTTTATATTTTATAAAACCGAAACTTAGGTAACGATACGGTATTTGACTTAAATTTACCGAAAAAAAAACGTACCGTCCGTTATTTATATTAAATATTTTTATGATAATATATCATATATATATATATAGTAGTTAGAGGCTCACATGAATATAGAAGTATAACAAATTTATTGAAATTCAAAACACTTGTTTGTCTTTTTTTTTTATTTTTTTTATTTTTATCCTCCAAAATAGTTGGATAAAAACTTGAACATTAAATTAGTTACTGTCTTAAAGTTAGTGTGATTTTTTTGGTTTAGCTATTAATTTGGATTAGCTATTTATGTTACCTTGTTGAATTTAATTTATTTGAGTGTTTTTGCCTTATTAATGCTATCAAGTATCAAGTAGAAAAACCGAAAAAATACCGCACCGATGTAAACCAAACCAAAATACCAAACTACCAAACCGAAAAAAAAACTTATGTTTATGGTATTAAATTATAATAAACCGAATATATTTGGTATGGTATCAATTTTATCCTAAAACCGTAGCATATCGTACCATGCACACCCCTATGTGGCACCGGCCGCATGAGGCCGTTTAGAGTACTTTAAATAGTGTGAATTATATAACCAGGGATTTAATATGAATAAGTTTTCTATTTTACAAGGTTGCAGCACTTTGAATTTGATGTTTTAATTTTGATTTATTGTTCAGGGATCCTGTTGGTTTTGCAAGAATAATATTTGTTTTTTTGTTTAAATTTAAATTTTACATTATTTCTCTTTGATTTTTCTTTCATCTTTCCTAATTCTGCAATGTTTAATACAAACAATTTTTTACGAACTTTTGTGAATCGAGTCGAACCGTTTGACTAAACGTTTTAAATTTTTTATGAGTGACTGAATTAAATGGATGAGAGTTGCTGAGAAATGAAAAAAATGAGATAAATGGCGATTTATCAGATTTTTAATATAGGTTTACATCATATCTAAGGAATAATTGATCAAACGGGCTTCTAAGCCCTTTGACGTTCGGACCGAACTATTTCGCACCGTTTGTTCCGGTCCGTCGAACTATCAATTTTAACATTTGCGTATATATTTGCATGTGCAAACCGAGATGCATGCCAAATTTTTTCGAGTCGAATAATACGAGTCGAATCGAACTTTTTACGTTCACTTACGGTCTTGAGGACTGGTGTCCATGGTTTTTGTGAACTTTGATTCGTGTGTGAGATTTTTTACTTTTAAAGTTATAACTTCCATCGGTTTACAAGTTAGGCACTACTGCTTAAGACGAAATTAGCTCAAATCACGTGTAATACTAGCTATTAAATTAACTTAATAAAAAGTTAAGTTGTAAAAAAAGTATCAAGTACACTAACTAGTGTACCACCCCTGGAATACATGGGAACATAAGAAACAATTCATATAAAAAAACACAATACCTAAATTATTCATCATAAATTTCGTAGCACTTTTTTTATAAATTACATTAATTGTTTTATTTATGATCACAGTGGCGGAAGCAGAGCATTTACCCAGGAGGGTTCGGAGTTATAAAAATTACGGAGGTCGGACAACTATATAAATAGCTTCCCCTATTTTATAAGGGAATTTTCATCCGCCGGGGGGTCCGTGGACCCCCTTGGACCCCCCCTCCCTCCGCCCCTGTATGATCACATCATTCTTGTCGCAATAAAAAGATTCAAGTCGTTCGTGATTTCACTTTGATATGGCTACATAAAGCTGACAATGATTGAATATAGTTCTTGGCAGATACATATCGACGTGAGAGAGTGCATAGCCATGAGGAAACATAATTAGTGAAAATTATCGCATTTGAAATTTAAATGCCGATCTACTATCTGATGGGTTTAATACCATTCATGGAGTAAAGACTCATTACCTAACATATTAAAATATTACGGAAGCCATTGTACCAAAATAGTACAAAAGTGCATCATCGAAAGTATATTAGAAAATAAAATAAACAAAGCTAAATTCTCTCACTTAATCAGTTGTTGTTGCAATATCACAATCAAATAATTTTCTTCTTTTATTACACGAATTTTCTATTTTTTGAGTGATTGTAAACTAAAAATAAATAAAATATTTATCCAGACATATTTTTGAAAAGATTACAATTAATTTTTATTCTCTAGAACCTTCCTTATATAGAGATGTACTTTCTATTGATTAATATATTATTATTAAAAATAATTGTTTACATAATATAGGAGGAAAAATTACAACTTTGGTCATAAGAATTTTTTATAAATAGATTTGGTTTCACATTCTTGGTCTTTTTCTTTTGCAAAAAATGATTCAAATCATTAAGTATTTATCGATTTTGATTAAATGACCAAAAAAGAGGTAATTCAATCCTTATTTGAAATTAAAAAAATTACATAAATAATTTAAATATGGATTAAAAATCAAAATCAAATCCGAAATTTACAAAAATATATAGTTGATTTGAAAAGAGAATAAATTAACAAAATCATCTAAAACTAAAAATAAAATAAAAATCACTTTAAGATAAAATAAAAATTGAAAAAATATTTAAAAACTAAATAGATCTTGAAAATAATTAAATTAAAAAAGTCTGGACAACTAAATAAAATCTATTTGATAGTTTTTTCTTAGAAAAATCTAAAAAAAAGTCAATCAAATATTTTCAATAATGTTAATAATTTTTTAGTTTTATTAACTCAATATATGGTCGACTTTTAATATTTCTTTTTTTAAGCATTAACTGATTTTTGACGTTTTTAGTTGATTTTGGTAATTGGAATTTTATAAGACAGCTGCATTTTAATAGCCTTTTAAATTTTACTACTTTTGAAGGTTTAGTTTATTTTCTTTAAACATTTAGATTGTTTTATTTTTTATTTTATATATTATAATTAAATTATTAAAATATTTATAATCGCTTGAGCTGAAGTTGTTCTAGATATTGCGAATTTGCATCATCCAAAATAATCAAAAATAAAATCAATAGAATTAAACTCTCTCATAAAATTAGTTATATCTTCAATAATCCAAGCATTTAATTTTTGTTTCCTTGTACGAACTTTTCATTTCGATAGATTAAAATTTTAAAATAATTAAAATAATTATCCAGTCATATTTTCGAAAGATTTATAATTAATTTGTATTCTTTAAAAAAATCTCTTCAGTGAAGATGCCTCTCTTGATTAATATGATATTATCAAAAATTAAATGATTATAAGCGAAGGTTTCGCCCTAATTAGTGTGGGCGATTTTCACGCACTCAAGGTGAACGTCGGACATGACTAAAAAGAAGCAAAAACAACAAGGAAACGGCAGGCCAATAAACCCGGCGACTACTTCCTCGTCGGGAGTAGCTAGGGCGATACTAACCAAACAGAATCCAGCAAGTGAGAATCGAGCTGGGGAGACAAAAGGAAACAATGAACAAGGTAACCATATTACGCCGGTAAATACTCCACAACAAAAACCAGAACCAGCTGCTCCGGTGAAGACTGAGCAACAGCTGAAAGGGAAATCTGAGCAGCCATGGGTGGATGTCATCAGAGGGAATAGATTACTTGAGAAAGGGGTTGAGGTACCATTTCTACCGCCTACTGTGATAGATGGAGAAGCAGAGGCCATTATTGATGAAGAAGATGTACTATCAGAGGTAAATTTCCGGGCCAATACTTTGATAATGTACAACTGGGGTGAAGACTTGTCAATGAATGCTGTTAAACAGTTCATTAATAAAGTCTGGAGTTATGTGAGCATGCCCAAAATATATTATAACGATGATGGTTATTTTCTGCTCAAGTTTGAATCTGAAAAGGATATGAATGTTGTGTATATGAATGGACCATATACTGTGTTTAACATGCCTGTCATTTTGAAGAAATGGTATGTGGACTTTGTATTTGAGAAAGACAGTTTCAGATTAGCTCCTATATGGGTTCAGTTTCCACAGTTACCTTTGAGTTTGTGGGGTGTGAAAAGTATAGGAAAGATTGCAAGCATCCTTGGAAAGCCTATGTTCATGGATGAATGCACATCTAAAAAACCGAGGGTGTCTTTTGCTAGAGTTTTGATTGAAATTGATATCACAAGGCCTTTGAAGAAGGTAGTGACTATCAGAAATAGCAAAGGACTATCATATGAACAAGAAGTAATCTATGAATGGATTCCTCCTGCTGATGTTGGTAAGAAGAATACTGCATATGGAAAAGTGAAAACTCAGCCTCAATGGAGACCTAAAAAGCAGCAGAAGAAACCAACCATCAATAATCAGAGCCTGCAGATAAACAAAGTTGATGAGAATAAGCTTCAGGAGAAGCGTAAAATAGATGAAGCTAATACTAGCACAGCTGAAACAGAAGTATGGACTGAAGTTAAAAGAAAGAAAGCTGACAAAGGAAAATAAGTTCAGACTACAAATGCTGAGAATAAGGTGGAAATAAGGTTTGGAGACCATGAATATAAGAGTTCAAATGGATTCAATCTTATGAGGGTTGGTAACTGCCTTGCAGAAGAAAAAGATCCTAGCCCATGATGCTCTCTAGGAACATAAGGGGCATGAATAAAGCTTCAAAACACAATGAGGCTTGCTCCTTCCTCAATAAGATGAAAGTGTATATTGCAGCCATACTTGAAACAAGAATTAAAAAAGGAAGTGCAGAGAAGATAAGAAAAAGGTTTGGAAATAAATGGTTGTTTTTGGACAACTATGATCAACATTATAATGGCAGGATTTGGTTGATGTGGGATAGAACTCAAGTATAGGTTAATCTTATGCAAGCTTCTGAATAGAGTTTGCATTGTCAAGTAGAGAGTCTGAATAAGTAATTTGAGTTTCAATTAACTGTAGTGTATGTGTTGGAAAAACAAGAACCCTGTATCGAAACAGCCGGGATATTCAATCCCTGTATCGAACGGTATTTGATAAAGAGGTTTTGACATATATGCCAATCCGCATACAGTAAAGGAAACTATATCGAAGCATTGAGGCATTATCCTGTATCGAAGACCTGCCTCGAATCAGCATATTGTGAAGCCCTTCAGTACAGCAAGAAGTCTTATAAAAGACCAAGTATGGAAACTGTCTCGAAACTCAAATCTTCCATACAGCTCATAACAGGACAAAGAAGGAATCTCCAGAAGTCAAGTCCCGTTGAATAAAGAAGTATTTAAATACTCAAGGATAAAGTATTTAAATACTGTCAGTCAACAGATCTTCAAATCCCGCTCAATCTGGATCGTGCTATAATCCCGTTGGAACGAAATCTCACTCAAACGGATACATCTCAACGGATATATATTTCTAAGACTATATATATCTTATGAAGGCATTGAAGATCAGGGACCAAAAACCCAAGCTATCGAAATTATTATCAGAGCAAAACATATCTCCTAAGCTTACTGCAACTCAGATCAAAAGAGATATACAGTGCTCACTATTCTGAACAACACTTCATCAGCTGAAAGCTCTTAAAGTAAAAGTTGTTGTTCACCATCTATTCTATACTTTGAACAAACAGCCCTGTGTGGACTGAACAATCTGTGCTTCTCCGGAACTGTGTGTGAAGGATTTGTATTGAAGAAGATGAAGCTTCAGAACTGTGTGTGAAGAAGCAAGTCGAAGCATTAGCTCAAAACCAATCTGTGTGAACGGTTGAAGCTAAGATCTCTATATCAATCTGTGTGAACGATATATTGATTGTGTGTTGTTATAATTACGTAGTTGTGTACGTAGTAATTATAATAAACTATTTTCTCCTGTGTGGAGGACCAGTGGACGTAGAGGGGTTTACCTCGAACCACTTTAATTACTGTGTTATTTACATTCAGCTTTTACTGTTTTAATTACTGTTATTAATTAAGTATACTCTATACATTTAGTTGCTGTATCCACAGCAACCTACTATATCCAAGACTTCCGCTACGCACTCAGATTTAAAATCCATACAGTTTGTTGTTTAAATTATTTCCCAAACTATATCCAGTATACTTAGTGGCCAACAAGTGGTATCGGAGCGGTTGATTCTAAAAAGAATCAGTCGTATTTTTAACCGAATCAGATCCAAATCACTTATTTTCAAAACAGTCTCTTTCATTCCTGTATTATCACATGGATACTTCTATGATTAACAAAGTTCCTATGTTCTCTATTAACGAATTTGACGACTGGAGAATTAGAATGGAGGCTCATCTTGCAGCAATGCACGAAGAGATGATTTTTGTTATATAGGATGGTCCTATCAAGATCATGAAGGTGAACATGGCCGCAAGGATTGAAGGCCAAGCCCATGCTGAGATGCTCGAGAAGGATCGCGAGCAATGGACCACAGATGAAAGAAAGCGAGCAAACCTTGACAACGTAGCAAAGAACGCGTTATTTGTCACTCTTGACAAAGGCACGTTCTCGAAGGTAAAGAGCTGCAAAACACCCAAAGAAATGCAGGATAAACTCAAGTTGATTTGTAAGGGAACCGAGCTCTCAAAAGAAAACAAGATTTCAAAGCCCGACTCAAGAATTTGAATCTTTTGAAATGAAACCAACCGAGACACTTGAGGAACTTGACCTCGATTCACCGGTATTGTTGGTGAACTTGAAGCGTTAGGCAAAATTTATACCCAAAAGGAGAAGAACTTAAAAATTTTCAGATCTCTCCCAGCCCGATGGGACATTAAGACCACAGCTATGCATGTATCTTGTAATCTTAATGAAATATCTACTTTTGATCTCTTCTCTGACCTCAAAGCTTTTGAGTATGATATTGTGAAGAGAGAAAGTCAAGAATCTCCTTCAAAGGTCACGGCTCTAGCCCCTGTATCGAACCGTCGACACGGATGCCCGGCTAAATCGAAGCCTAGTCACAAGAATCTTGTGAGTGGCGACGACATCCTGTCTCAAGATGAAATGGCGCTTCTCATGCATAAATTGAAAGTTCATCAAACGATGGAAAGACTCCTACAGGACCAAACACATCCACAAGGTAAGTCCGAAGCATCATCAGTGATGCTAACCTGTGCTATAATTGCAGGAAACCAGGGCATTATGCAAATAAATGTCCTCATCCCAAAGTCCAAAGATTGCCGGAGGCCGAGCAACAAGAGAGAGATGAAAGAAGACGTGCTTGGAAAAACAAGCTCAAGGCACTGATTGGAGAATCAGAAGCCTCCCCCACACCATCCAAATCAGCAGAATGTCTTCGGTGGTCCGAAAGTGATTCATCTGACGATGAGTTCGATGATAAAGCATATATGTGCTTTATGGCCAAAGACATTCCAGAAGGAGAAGACAGCGACGATGAGGTAAGTTCAACCTCAGCTATTCCGTCAAATGCATCTCATACTTTTGAAAACATGATGAATGAATTTAAAAACATTCAAAAGGCCCATGAGACACTGAAAACTGAGAATATACAACTTCAATTAACTAATTTAGAGCTGAAAGATGAAAATGACTTGCTGAAAATAAATTATGAAAATATGTCTCTTGATTGTGAAACCAGCAAGGTCGATTTTGAAAAACACATGGAGAGCAATCATCAACTTGCTCATGAACTAAGTGAGGCTAAAACTCACAACGAGAGCAAGACAAATGATTTGGCTCTACTACAAGCCAAAATCACAACTCTCGCGGCCCGAACTTGAGACCACTCTGAAATCATTCGAGAAATCGTCCAAAAGAATGGAAGAAATTCTGAGCACTGGGCAAAATGCTCATGATAAAAGTGGCTTAGGATACAGCTCATGTTCAAACAAAGAGAAAACTAGTAAAGTGTTCGTCAAGAGTGTGGAACGCATTCCAGAATCGGAAGAAATCCCTAGTCCCGTGAAGGAACCGGATGTACCGAGAAAACCGAAGGCTGCTATTCCGCCCCCGCAATCCTATTCCAGACAGCGGAATCATAAGCCGTTCCAACCTGTGAGGCGCACTCAACAGCATGATCCCAGAGCATATCAACAGCGCCAACAGCCGTTCAGAAGGAAGGCTGTATCCAACCACCAAAGGCCCGCACGGCAAGATTATCGATCTGACGCCGAGGTATTGGATATAGGAGCCCCGTTATCCCTCGAGACAGCAGATGCCGGTTCAATATCAACAACAGCATTGGGAATCCAACTGGAGACCCAGAAGGCAAGCTGTTAGGCCTAAGAAAATGGCTCCACCTCCAAGACGGCACTCGTACTGGATTAATAATAATAACCCTGAATTTTTCATGCATAATAATTATCATGGTTATAACAACTACGGATATGCCCCCCGTAGATATCACAACATTGCACGAGTATGTCCTACAAGAAACCAATCGCCAGGAAAACTTGGGTACCAAGAGGAACTAACAATCATGGACCCAAAAATCAAAGGGGACCTAAATCTACTTAATCTTTTTGTTACAGGATATTCTAGAGGAGGATACCTGGTACTTTGATAGTGGATGCTGTCGACACATGACCAGAGATAGGAGCAAGCTATCAGATTTTGTAGAAGGTCGCGGTCCAAAAGTTCGTTTCGGTGATAAATCTAAAGGAAGAACAAGAGGGAAAGGAAACCTACTTGTCGGGAAATTTAAAGTCACCGATGTTGCATATGTTGAAGGCTTACAGTATAATCTACTTAGTATTAGCCAGTTCTATGATAAACAGTTCTCGGTGAAGTTCTATATAGATCGTTGTAGAGTCAAGAATATCCAATCCAAGGAAGTTGTGCTTACAGGAAGCAGATCAGGTAATATGTATATTGCTGACTGGAAGCCTATGAGCTCCTCAATTCCATGCTTTGTTGCCAAAGGCACTGCATATCTTAGCTGGTTATGGCACAAGAGGATGTCTCACGTCAACTTCAAGACAATCAACAAGCTCTCAAGACAGGGAATGGTTAGAGGTTTGCCAAATGTGTCATTCAAGAAGGACAGCATCTGCGGACCATGTCAGAAAGGCAAGCAAATCAAGTCAACCCTGAAGAGCAAATCCTACCTTTCAACCCAAAGAGTGTTGGAAATGCTACACATGGATCTCTACGGTCCTGTAGACCCAGTAAGTTTGGGAGGTAAGAAATACTGCATGGTTGTTGTTGATGATTATTCCAGGTATGCTTGGACGATCTTTCTTAGCAAGAAGAAGGAAACAACATCAAAGTGCCCGAGCTCTGAGAAAGTTGCAAAATGAAAAGGCATCGAGTATCTTGTGCATTCGTTCCGGCGAGTACTGAATTTACTAACCGCTTTATAGAGCAATACTGTTCGGAGAATGGAATACAACGAATACTCATTGCCGTACACCTCAACAAAATTGTGTTGCCGGGCGAAAGAATAGTACGTATAAAGAAGAAACAAGGACAATTATTGACGCAAGCAAATTGCCACAGCGTTTACGGGTGAAGCAACCAATACTGAGATGCTACACTCAAAACCGCTGTATCGTCAACAAGCACCACAACAAAACAGCATATGAGGTATGGAACAACAAAACTCCGTTAGTTTCGTATTTCCACATTTTTGGATGCAGGTGTTATGTATTGAATAATGGGAAAGACCAACTTAGAACCTTTGATGAGAAATCAGATGAAGGAATATTCGTAGGATACTCCTCCGTCAGCAAAGCTTTCAGAATCTTTAATAAAATGAAGATGACGATCGAGGAATCAGTTCATGTAGTGTTTGACGAACCACACCATGACTCTACAGGAGTAGATGATATCACTCAGAACATTCACCATCTATCTATCTTGGATCCTCCAACTCCCATAGAACCTGTAGTTGATTTAGAAATCAACCCCGCAGCTGTAAGAATCGATGTGGATGAAGCCGACGCTGTACAAGCGGAGGCTGTATCCATAGAATCTTTCGATACAGTACGGGATCTTGAATTAGAACCCGACCGAAGATGGTTGAGAGATCACCCGCAAGAGCTGATCATTGGAAACATAAATGCTGGTGTTTCTACTCGTAGGAGAATACATAGTACACAAGGAAATGTACTTTGTGCACAAGAAGAATCTGATGCTGAGATATCACAGTTTCCTGAATGGAAATCTCAATCCGAGCTTAGAAGACTCAATATGTGCACTATTGCTGTATTCTTAGCCCAGTCCGAACCTGTTTCGACCATAGACACTCTTAATAATTCTCATTAGATAACATCTATGGAAGAAGAGCTTAACGGTTTCGAAAGAAACAATGTATGGTATCTTGTACCCAAACCAACACATCAATCGGTTATAGGAACCAAATGGGTATTTCGAAACAAAAAGGATCGAAATGGACTTATCATAAGAAACAAATCCAGACTAGTCGCACAAGGCTATAGTCAGGAAGAAGGCATAGACTATGATGAAACCTTCGCCCCTGTAGCGAGACTAGAAGCCATCAGGATATTTCTTGCCTTTGCCGCCCATAAGAGTTTTATTGTCTACCAAATGGACGTCAAAAGTGCTTTCCTGAATGGAGACCTTGCGGAAGAAGTTTATGTTGAACAACCACCAGGGTTTGCCAACACAGACGGTATCGATCTAGTTTACAGGCTAAGGAAAGCGCTGTATGGACTTAAACAAGCCCCTAGAGCCTGGTACGAAACCCTGTCCCAGTATCTAACCAACAACGGATTTGAGAAAGGTGCTGTGGACAAGACCTTGTTCAAGATACAGGAAGGTGATGACCTTCTTATGGTACAAATCTATGTGGATGATATTATTTTTGGTTCAACTAACTGACACGCTTTTAGTGTAACTATCGCAAGTGCACGATATCGTATCAAGTAGTAAAGTGAACTTTTTGAGTCCGGTTTATCGATCCCACAAGGAAGTTTTGTTATAATTTGATTTATACACTATTAGTCTATTTTTATAGATACTAAGATGAGTGAAACACACAATTTAAAGAGTTTGGTTTAATTGTTGCAAAGTAAATGCAATAATAGTTCTAATATTTTAAAGAAATAAAAATATTGTAATAATAATAGATTGATTAAATGATAAAATGAAATAGTTGGGATTACAAACTTAGTTCGTCATTAGTTATAAAAGATGTATTGGAGATCATAAGATGAATTTACTTATTATGTTGTGTAGATTCGATTTTCCTTAAAAAGACGGTTTCTCTTTCGAACTATAAAACGTCCCTTACATATTGAATCAATCCACTATATTTCTATGTTGATTGTGTAGGTCACAAGTCGTCCAGGTACAAGTCTAGAGGGGGGGGGGGGTGAATAGACTTGTAGAAACTCTTGAACTCTTTTTTCGAAGAGTGAGTTTCTTCAGCTGATAGTCAAACAAATGACTTGGAGTCGTTTGTTCTTGGATGAGTGCGGAAGTCAGCTGATGACGAATATAAATTAATCTAATGAAACACTTTAACAATGTATGCAGCAGTTAGAGTATGATGCAGTAAATAGTAAATAACACAGGCGGTTATAGTGGTCTCAGAGGTGGGGTAATCCTCTACTAATCCACTTTTCTCCAAACCAGTTGGAGATGAATTCACTATAATTCTCAACCAGTGATAAATATTACAGTGATTCACTACACACTACAACAGCTTCCAACCAGTGGAATTCCGTGCCGTTGTACACAAACTTGACTCCCTTGCACCTCTTGATCCGCGATCCTCGGATGCCTTTACAGTCTGCTACTTCAACCAGTGAAGTACCCCGTACTCAAGATTTAAAGACAAGAGTGTTTGTCTTCTCCAACTAAAGAGCTTCCTTGAATATGAACTTTTGGATCTGCTCTTTTTCTCGATGCTATTTGATTGCTTAGGATTGCTTTGTTTGCTTTGATCGCTTAGAGTATATGTTCGCACCGGTAGTTGCTCAGTTTCAAATCTCTGGATATATATAGATCACGATCTCTGAGCTTCTTCCTTGTAGCCGTTGCAAATCTTTGAGCAAATCCGTCCGTTGGAGAGAGACTTCATTGTTTAATCTTTTCTGAACGTTGCAAGTTGCCGATTCCCATTATTTAATTTTATCTTCCGACCGTTGTGATGACTTCTGCATGTGAGCGCCGAATCTTTTGAATATAAAAGGATTAAAGTCTTCACGGTGGGTCAGGATGATTTAAATAAATCATATCTCTTGCGGGAATCACTCCAATTTGTCTCTTCACGTTGCATGTGAGCTTTCCGTAATATTTGACTTTTCAAAGCATGCTGACGTGGACTTGGAGTACTAGACTGTAGTTGAGTAGACTGAAGTGCAGCTTACTTCTCTGCAGGTAGGTTCACTTGGCTGTATACTGTTTGAGACTTGTCTGGTCAGGTGACTTCCCTGAGGTTCCTCGGCTGCAGTCTGGTCAAACTTCTCTGATAAATTTTAGTTGACCAGGGCTACTCTGATTGGAGTCGGCTGTACTTCTCTGATAGACTAGACTGTACTTTAGTACTTAGCCGATTTTTAGCCTAACTAACTTTGGCCTATAGAAGACACTCATTTGGTTCTTCTTTACATATTGCCAATTTTATACTTAACACATTTTGGCCTATGGAAGATACTCATTTGGTTCTTCCTTACATTTTGCCACTTAATGAACATTTGATTTTAAATTAATGACATCATCAAAATCTAACAAGTATTCCTAACAAATTCCCCCTATTTTGATGATGGAAAAACTAAGTAAGAAATCATATGGCCAAGTCTGCACTTAAGTGCAAGACAAAACTGAAATCAGTCTAATATTGAGACAACTGGAAAATTGTCATTCAACAGACTGTTCATAAAATTTTCTGACTTTATCATAGAATTTATACAAGAATGTTTAAGTACAGAAAATAAATTACAAGTAAGAAAATAGTTAAAATCATCTGCCTCTTCCTCTGCCTCTTGAATAGCCGCTTGGCAGGTCCGAATGGTTTGGCTCCAATGGGTCTTACCTTGACCGGAGCAAGGCCATACTTCCTTTTCACCACTAGAGCTGCGAAATCCTGCTCCCGCCGCGATCTGAATTTGTTTTCAAGGCAGACTCGCTTGATTTCCTCCTGTAGTTGTAGTTCATCAAGTTCACCATCCATGCGGACTGGTGCTTCTTCAGCTCTGAATTTAGGGATCATGGGAAAAGCTTTTTGCTCTTTTGCGTACTTCTTTAGAATAGCCCAAAGCTTAGGATGAACCTCTTCCATCCAGTTTATGAAAATCTCCTGTGGGGAGAGTTTATCATCTTGAAGTAGTTCCCAGACATAAAAGTCTCTGATGAACTTCTTCCTAGCAGCTCCCCACATTTCAAGAGCTTCAAGTGGGCAGAAATCTTCAACATACCATAGCTCCAGACCTTCCCATTCAAGAGTAGGTTCAAAGCTGCCTCTGGTCCTTCTGCGCTTCCCTTCAGGCTGGTCAGCCTTGTCTTCTGAATCTACAGGTTCCTTCCTCTTCAGGCTAGAGGGTCCTTCAATCTGGGGGACATCCTGCTTTTTCTTACTTCTGATTTCTCTTCCTTCCCCCTGAATCCTCTCTTCCCCCTTTTTGCCAGCATCAATGAGGGTTGTCAATTGTTGCTCCATGCGGCTCATCCAATCAGACATGCCAAAAGGCATTCTGTTGTTTGTAGGAGGAGGGGGCTGAGGGATCTGTCTCTGCAGTAAGGTGTCAATCTTGGCATTAATGGTCTGAAGGTCAGGAGTGACCTGTGTTGATAGCAGCTCCCCAATGGTGTCTCTGACAATTTGCTTGATCAGCTCAGTCATGGTGGGTGATAACTGAGCTGATGGGGAGTGTTCTCCTGATCCTTCAGCAATGGAGCCACTAGACTGCAGGCTCCTGGCTGCAGCCGGTAGGTCAGATTGAGTCTTCTCCGGGGTCCCTGACCTGGAGTCCTCTGCCAGCTCTGCATGGTGTACCGGGGAGGCACAACAATCCTATCTGCAGCTTCGTTGGTAGGCTCTGGCTCCTGGTCTGGCTCCTTTTCTCTTTCTTCTTCTTTCCCTTCTTTTTCTTCAGATTTCTCTTTTTCTTTCTCCTCATCTTCTTCTTTTTCTTCTCCAGCCGCCACACCAGCTCCTCCTTCACCTCCATCATCATGATCATCATCATCATCATCCTTAGCATCATCTTTTTCCTTCTCTCCTTCATCATCATCATCCTCCTTACTTTCTTCTTCTTTTTCTTGCTCCACTTCTTCTCATTCTTCTTCATCTTCTTCATCTTCCACTTCTTCTGTTTTTTCAATTTCCTCTGTCTCCTTTTCAACTGGTATGTTTTCTTCTTGTTCTTCTTTTGCTTCTTCATCCTCCTCAACCAAATTGATAATTTCATTCTCTTCATCAACTTCTTCTATCCTAATCTCCTTTTCTACTTTCTCTTCCTCCTCTTCTCCAAAAGTACCATCAAAAATACTTAGCATTATAGAGTGGATAAAATGGTCCATGTTTGTCTCAAAATGTGACATGAACCAGTTATCCTGGAGGAGTAAAGCCAAATCTGACTCTTTGCAAAAATCAGTCAGAACATCCTCCGTGGCTTGGGGGTATTCCCAACCACTAGTTTCAACAAAAATTTGAAAATTTGTAAAGGACATGGTTTTAAGAGTTTTCCACTCCTTAAAAATATTGACAAAGGAATGTTTTTCTGCTTGTGGCTTAACAAGCTGAAGTTGTTCTATGGAAAGATTAAAAGTGTTATTTTCCAAAAGATTGAATGTATAAGCTGCTTCAGGGATAGATATAACAAGACCTGCTTCCTCTTCTTCGGTCATGTACACTGTAGGAGTAATGACAGGTACAATTCTTGTTTCGGTGTCTGGTGCAGGCAAGTCTGGGTGAACTGGTGACTGGGCTGATGGGCTTGCATGATGCTCAGGCTGCTCTCCTTCGCTGAACTGCAGCTTCCTTGGCCTCTTTGGAGAGGGTTCAGGAGATGACTGCAGGTTGGAAGGTCCTTCTGGGGCTGGTCCCCTTCTCTTGAAACGGATGGCGATTGGAGTATCATCAGACTCATTCTCGGACTCTACTGCAGTTCCGATCTCAGCTGCAGGTTGGTCCGAGTCTGATAGATCGTACCTTGGGCAATAGCTTGAGTCTGGTAAATCCTTCAATATCTGGGCTGCCCTCCCAGTGACTCCAACCTTCTTCTTATCATGGTCCATGTGACCAAGCCTCTTGTTTGGGTGGAAAGGGTCAATGTTTCCCTTGGCCACTCCGGTCTGTTCCAAGAACCAACTAAGATGCGTTCCGAACGCCAACTTAGTCTTGAACTTCTTCTCTCCCTCGAGCCATTCGACCTTGTTCACCTCGCGAACAAGTTGCCTAAAAATATAATCGGCCCAATCAACTTCCTCTCGTTGAATTAACGCACCCAACACCATGAATTTTGAGGATGATAGTTGGTCATAGCTTCCTGCCATTCCCATGACTATCTTGTTTGTGATGTCCAAAGCAACTCGATAGACCCTTTTCAACTCATTTCTCTTATTGTGAACTTCAATTTCTCGGGGACATTTTCGAGCTTAATCGTCTTCCACGTTTGGCGGGTGATTGTTTGAGCGCTTGACCGCCAAACCGCGATGTTTCATCCCGAATCTGAGCGAATCTTACGTGTATCTATGGTGACTGGTACTCCACCGCGTGCTCAATCCGTCTTTGAATCAGGTAAGCGTTGCGATAAAATTCAACCACATCTTCTTTGAACAAGTGTTGAGGGTTGATGTCAAGAAACGGGTAGATTCCGTTCAGCTTCATCGCCCGGATTAAGTCGAGCATATCAAAGTCCTCTAGGTTTGCTTCCAGTAATCCTTCGAAATCAACGACCATGGAGAAGATAACTTGGTCCTTCATCGCCTTCAAGTTTGCTCCGTCAAAAGATGCCATTTCTGCAAAAAGATTTTAGGATTTAGTGTGTATTTTGTTCTGTAAATTTTAGGGTTTCTGAAAGCGTAAAGAGGAAAGTGAAAGGGTTTCTTCCTTATAAAGAAGATGAAAAGACGTTTGGATTAGTTTATTATAAATTCAAACGGTGGTACGCCTTTTCATATTCTTTTGAATTTCAAATTTGAATCGGTGGCCCCATTTAAAAATTGACGGTTGATTCTGATTGGCCACCGTAGAGGTTAATTAAATAGGCGTGTGACGCGTGTATTTAAAATTGCCACTTGGCTCATAAAATGTATTTTTAAATGCTATTTCTTAAGCCAAAATAATATTATAAATATGGCAGATAAAAATTAAAATTAGAGATCAGTTTAGAGAACTTAGCTGGTCTGATTCGTTGACTGTTGACCGCTCTGCTACAGGTGAGTTTGACCTCTCGCACTTTGGTGTTACGTCTGACTAAGTTGCTTCGGTGGCCTTCGTCTTCTACTTTGCATCGGCTTAGGCTAATGCAGGGGTTCGTCCTTCCTTCAACTTGCTTCAGAACTAGATTCCCAATCTAGTAATCCAAGGTCTCTGCTCGGCTCTAGGAATCTTTCTTGGCGGGGTTTGGTGAAGATGTCGGCTATTTGGTAGTGTCTTTGACTCTTTCAACTCTAACCCTTTTGTTAAGCACATGGTCTCGAATGAAATGGTGCTTAACGTCACTGTGCTTTGTCCTTGAGTGCAAAACCGGATTGTTGGTTATTGCAATAGCACTATTGTTGTCACACCATATAGGAACTTCGTTGGCAATAATATTGTAGTCCCTTAAGCGTTGTCTAATCCATAGAATGCATGCTGTGACTACTGCGGACTAGGTATTCGACTCTGTAGTGGAGATAGAGTTAGAAACACCTTCTTGCTAAACCAGGATATCAGTCTGGTTCCTAGGAATTGACACGTTCCACTAGTGCTTTTCCTGTTGATTTTGCATCCGGCGAAATCCGCATCTGAGTATCCTGATAGCTCGAAGTTGTCATCTTTGGGATACCACAGTCCAACATTAATGGTAGACTTTAGGTACTTAATTATTCTCTTAGCTGCATCTAGGTGTGATTGCTTCGGCTTGGACTGGAATCTTGCACACACTCCAACTGCATATGATATGTCTGGCACCTTGCGATTAGGTACAGAAGAGATCCGATGAGTCCTCTGTAGTGGGTTGAGTCCACTGATATTCCTGCCTCGTCTGCATCCAGGTGAGTACTTGTGCTCATTGGAATTCTTGCGGGTTTGGCTGATTCCATTCCATATCTCTTGATAAGATCTCGGGTATACTTTGCCTGGTTGATGAAAATTCCTTTTTCCATCTGCTTAACTTGTAATCCGAGAAAGAAATTAAGCTTTCCCATCATACTCATCTCGAATTCTCCTTGCATGAGGTTGGAGAATTTCTCACATAGTTCTGGATTGGTTGACCCGAATATGATGTCATCCACATAAATCTGAACTATTAGTATGTGGCCTTCGTGCTCCACTCTAAATAGGGTCTTGTCCACTTTTCCTTTGCAAAATCCATTTTTCTCAAGAAACACAGACAGTGTTTCATACCATGCTCTCGGTGCTTGCTTGAGTCCATCTGAGCCTTCAATGACTTATAGACTTTGTCTCCTTTGACAAAACACAGGGGTTGCTCTACATAGACTTCTTCTTCTAGGACTCCATTCGAAACGCACTTTTTACATCCATTTGGTAGACTTCAAAATCCTTGAATGCGGCATATGCGAGGAATAGTCGATGGCTTCTAATCTTGCAACAGTGCATAAGTTTCATCAAAATCTATTCCCTCACCTTTGTGCATAACCTTTTGCTACGAGTGGCTTTATTCCTAACAACACTCCGTCTTCATCACTTTTGTTTTTATACACCCATTTGGTGCCAATAACTTTCTTGTGATTGGGTGCATGCATTAGTTCCCAAACTTTGTTTCTCTCCATTTGCTCCAATTCCTCTTGCATGGCATTAATCCATGAATAATCTTCCAAGGCTTGTTACGCCGTCTTTGGTTCAATTTGTGACATGAAACATGAGAACATCGCCATTCTGCTTTGGTAGAGTTATGTCTTGTCTTGACTCCATCGATCAACTTTCCGATAATTTGCTGAATTGGATGATCCTTGAGCCATTTGGGGATCTCGTCCTCTTAAGGTTTGTTCCCCTGTTGGATTGCTCTGGTGGTTGTCTGCATCTGTGGATTAAGTGTGCATCTGGATCGGCTACCGCGTTGTCATCTGCGGCTTGGTTACGAGCTGAGATGAGTCTTTATCGACTCATTGGGTCTTCTTCGGACAAGCTGGATCGGATAGGTTTGGTGATCTGTCGATCTGCGATTGGGTCTTTATCATTGCGGTTGGGTCATCAGTGATCTGCAGTGAGTCCACCATTCCAGTGTCATGTACAATGACTTCTTCAAGGGTTCTTGATTTGAGCTTGTTCTCAATTTGCTCAAGTTGTTTCTGTACTCAACGGTAGATTCATCAAAAACAACATGGGGTGTTTCCTCCACAACTAAGGTTCTTTTGTTGAAAACTCTATATGCCTTGCTTCTTTGGGAATATCCCATAAATAGACCATCATCGTTTTAGCATCAAAGGCATTTAGTGTGTTTTACCGTTGTTGTGGATGAAACACTTACAACCAAAAACATGAAAGTAAGCAACGGTAGGAGTTCTATTATTCCAAACCTCATAGGGAGTTTTGCCATGTCTCCCTACTATCATACTCTGTTCGGGTGTGGCGGTGTGTTGTGACTTCAGCCGGAACCTTTTGGGTAGGTGCCTTACGCAATCATGGACCTTCTTTGCTTCCTTGAGGTTCTGTTCCTTCTTTCGGCAACACCATTCTGTGGGCGTCTGGCTGCGCAGAGCTCATCTTGGATCCCATTCGATCGGCTGAAATCGATTATCGCCTTGTTGAGAAACTCTCCTCCTCGTCTGATCAGATCTTGATTATGGAGAGGGATTTCTCATTCTGGATCCTTCTCGGCAGCTCGGGTAACTTGGTCAAGGTTTCACTTTTCTTGAATAGAAAAATGATCCATGTGTACCTTGAATAATCATCTACAATCACAAGAGCATGCTTTACGCCGCTCAAAGTCCTTGGCTTGATAGGACCAAATAGATCCATGTGGAGTAGATCTAAGATCCTTGTTGTGAGCGTTGTGGGTGCACTTGGCTTGAGCAGCCTTGGTGCGCTTTCCCTTCGACATGCATCACGAGTGCTTCCTTCTTGAATGCTTCATTTGGAAGTCCTCGACCGGCTTACGAGCTAATCTTGTTGATGGCTTTGAAGTTCGGGTGACATAGTCTTTTGTGCCACGACCATCCATTCTCGGCTGAGTCTTGGATAGAAAAGGAGTTAGGTGTTCTGTGTTCCAATCAATTATGTATACATCTCTTCTTGAAACCTTGTAGCTTTATCTCTCCGGATAAGATGTCTATCACCATACACTTCAAGATGGTGAAGACTACTAGATTCTTCTCGTCGCGAGCGGCTTATGCTCAGGAGGTTGTATTTGAGACCTTTGACATAATGAACTTTGGATATTACAATGTTTCCTCGGTGCAGCTCTCCAAAGCCTTTTGTCTGTCCTCTAGAGCTATCTCCAAAGGTTACATCGGGACCTCTTTCTTTGATATATTTGGTCAGCATCTTCTTGTTCCCGGTCATGTGCCTTGAGCATCCAGAGTCTACAAACCACTCTTCACCTCCAAAATTTGAGCTTGAGGAGATGTGGTTGTAGTCCTTCCACCTTTTCTGCAATTAAACAAGCAGAGATTTAGGTACCCAAATTTGTGTGGGTCCTTTGGGGTTAGTGGGTTTCCTGGAGAATTGATCTCTCCTTGGATTATAGGAATGATTATTATAACCCTTAAAAGGTGCCTGTGGTCGAGGTCTAAATCTCCTGGTTGGATTGTATACCGGATATTCCTCAAAATAGTGTGGGCCATTTCTAAATCTAGGCTGAGACCATTTGTTAAACCTTTGTGGTCTCCACACTTGTTCATTTTGGTAATTTGGATAACCTTGAGGTTTCCATCTGCCCCTCCCATTATGAAATCTATTTTTAGGGAGTTGTTGGTAATAGTGGGCATGTTATGCAATTTCTTGCTTTTGCACAGGCCTTTGCCTAGTCGCTGTCTAGGTGGTATGCAGTGTAACCGATTGCGGCCTAGACGTTTGACTTTTGTTGCTGTTTTTGAAAATCGGTTTATACACAGGCTCGTGATCGAGACTATTGTTTCTCCCTTGATGAAAGTGGTTTTAGAACTAGAGGGAGTGTGGGGATCATATCCAAGGCACGATCGGAATATAGTGGCCTCTTGTTAGTACACAATTCGTCCCGAGTTAACGACGCTTTCGGGGAGGTTATTTCTGCGCTGAGTTTTATTTATACGTGCCGGCTTAGTAAACTCGGCTTTGGCATGAGCAAGTGCGGTGACTTTTCTTTAAGTAAAATATTTAGCGGTCTATCTCAATTTGTATTGGCACTTGCACAGTTTTAAAATCATTTGTATTTGTCTCGGTCTTATTTAAATCTAAGTGAGTTTTCAAAATCATTTTTCATTTGCCTATTCTCATCTTGCGGCTTAGTCTTCTCTCGTCTGACTTGGTGTGCGATTTAAGTGTTTCAAAATCTTTGAACAAGCTGATTTACCGATTCATGTAAATCCATATCTTGCGACATGGTGAGCTATTATTAGAACCGGTAGGTTTAGAGGTTACCTCTTCATCGGCCAAGTTTGCCATCGTGCAATCATATTCCTCGTCGTCATCGGAAAAGAAACCGCCGCTTGATTCGACATGCTCTGGTCTTCTCCGATGAGAGCTTTTCTTCTGTCTTCCTTTACGGCCACCTCCTTCTTGGTTTCATCCTTCTTGAGCTCGGGACAATCCATTTGGATGTGTCTATCTTGTGTGATTGTAACATTCAACTTTCCGCTTCCCTTACGGTTTCTTCCGGGATTCTCCTTGTAGTTTTCTTATACTTGGAGTAGTTCTTCTGAGATTCTTGAATCTTTGCATAATGAAAGCCATTTCCTCCTCAAAGTCTAGCGGATTTGGAGGTTTCACATCGAGACGAGGCTCTTAGCGGGGACTCATTGCAAATGCGATTCCCTTCTCTGCAGGCTCGGTCGAGGATGAACTCGGAAGTTCGAACTCGTAAGCCTTGAATCAGAGAACGACTCTGAATTTTTATCTTATTCAGGTCTTTGGACTCTCTCATAGCTACTGACCTTCATGCTCCATTCGGGATTGAGCGATCGAGGACCTTGAGTGCCATTTCCTGTTGCCATATGTTTTGCCCGGGGAGTTGATCTCGTTGATAATTTCGGTGAACCTTGTGTCCACTTGGTCTATAGATTCTCCATTCTTCATTTTAAAGTTGTCAAACTTTTGGATGGCTATTGACAACTTGTTCTCCTTGATCAGCTCCGTTCCTTCGCACATTAGAGCTAATGTGTCCCAAATCTCTTTGGCATTCTTGCAATTTTTAATCTTGACCATTGTGGATTTGTCAAGAGTTTGGTAAAGCACATCTCTGGCCCTGTTGTCAAGATTGGCCACTTTCTCTCTTCGGGGGTCAGCTCCGTTCTCTTCTTAGGAATCTTTTCGGGCCTCCCAGCTGCGATTTCCTCGGGCGTGTTGTCCTTCTCGAAAATGAATGGACCGTCTTCAATGATGCACCACATGTCGTCATGGATTGAAGATAAATGTGCCTGCATTCTTATCTTCCAGAGATCATACTCGTCAACCGAAAAGACAGGTAGTCTAGAGTGCATGTGTTCCATTATAACGTGAGAGATAAGATATATATCTTAATATGGATCTGGTTCGTGAAAAAAATGAACCAACCTCTCCGATACCACTTGTAGGTCACAAGTCGTCCAGGTACAAGTCTAGAGGGGGGGGGGGGGGAATAGACTTGTAGAAACACTTGAACTCTTTTTCGAAGAGTGAGTTTCTTGGTGATAGTCAAACAAATGACTTGGAGTCGTTTGTTCTTGGATGAGTCGGAAGTCGGTGATGACGAATATAAATTAATCTAATGAAACACTTTAACAATGTATGCACGGTTAGAGTATGATGCGATGTGATAAATAACACGGGCGGTTATAGTGGTCTCGGAGGTGGGGTAATCCTCTACTAATCCACTTTTCTCCAAACCTTGGAGATGAATTCACTATAATTCTCAACCAGTGATAAATATTACAGTGATTCACTACACACTACAACGACTTCCAACGGTGGAATTCCGTGCCGTTGTACACAAACTTGATCGCCTTGCACCTCTTGATCCGCGATCCTCGGATGCCTTCTGATCTGCTACTTCAACCGGTGAAGTACCCCGTACTCAAGATTTAAAGACAAGAGTGTTTGTCTTCTCCAACTAAAGAGCTTCCTTGAATATGAACTTTTGGATCTGCTCTTTTTCTCGATGCTATTTGATTGCTTAGGATTGCTTTGTTTGCTTTGATCGCTTAGAGTATATGTTCGCACCGGTAGTTGCTCAGTTTCAAATCTCTGGATATATATAGATCACGATCTCTGAGCTTCTTCCTTGTAGCCGTTGCAAATCTTTGAGCAAATCCGTCCGTTGGAGAGAGACTTCATTGTTTAATCTTTTCTGAACGTTGCAAGGCTGGATTCCCATTATTTAATTTTATCTTCCGACCGTTGTGATGACTTCTGCATGTGAGCGCCGAATCTTTTGAATATAAAAGGATTAAAGTCTTCACGGTGGGTCAGGATGATTTAAATAAATCATATCTCTTGCGGGAATCACTCCAATTTGTCTCTTCACGTTGCATGTGAGCTTTCCGTAATATTTGACTTTTCAAAGCATGCTGACGTGGACTTGGAGTACTAGACTGTAGTTGAGTAGACTGAAGTGCAGCTTACTTCTCTGCAGGTAGGTTCACTTGGCTGTATACTGTTTGAGACTTGTGCAGTCGGTGACTTCCCGAGGTTCCTCAGTGATCTGGTCAAACTTCTCTGATAAATTTTAGTTGACCAGGGCTACTCTGATTGGAGTCGGCTGTACTTCTCTGATAGACTAGACTGTACTTTAGTACTTAGCCGATTTTTAGCCTAACTAACTTTGGCCTATAGAAGACACACATTTGGTTCTTCTTTACATATTGCCAATTTTATACTTAACACATTTTGGCCTATGGAAGATACTCATTTGGTTCTTCCTTACATTTTGCCACTTAATGAACATTTGATTTTAAATTAATGACATCATCAAAATCTAACAAGTATTCCTAACAAATTCCCCCTATTTTGATGATGGCAAAACTAAGTAAGAAATCATATGGCCAAGTCTGCACTTAAGTGCAAGACAAAACTGAAATCAGTCTAATATTGAGACAACTGGAAAATTGTCATTCAACAGACTGTTCATAAAATTTTCTGACTTTATCATAGAATTTATACAAGAATGTTTAAGTACAGAAAATAAATTACAAGTAAGAAAATAGTTAAAATCATCTGCCTCTTCCTCTGCCTCTTCGAATAGGCTGCTTGGCAGGTCTGAATGGTTTGGCTCCAATGGGTCTTACCTTGACTGGAGCAAGGCCATACTTCCTTTTCACCACTAGAGCTGCGAAATCCTGCTCCTGCTGCGATCTGAATTTGTTTTCAAGGCAGACTCGCTTGATTTCCTCCTGTAGTTGTAGTTCATCAAGTTCACCATCCATGCGGACTGGTGCTTCTTCAGCTCTGAATTTAGGGATCATGGGAAAAGCTTTTTGCTCTTTTGCGTACTTCTTTAGAACAGCCCAAAGCTTAGGATGAACCTCTTCCATCCAGTTTATGAAAATCTCCTGTGGGGAGAGTTTATCATCTTGAAGTAGTTCCCAGACATAAAAGTCTCTGATGAACTTCTTCCTAGCAGCTCCCCACATTTCAAGAGCTTCAAGTGGGCAGAAATCTTCAACATACCATAGCTCCAGACCTTCCCATTCAAGAGTAGGTTCAAAGCTGCCTCTGGTCCTTCTGCGCTTCCCTTCAGGCTGGTCAGCCTTGTCTTCTGAATCTACAGGTTCCTTCCTCTTCAGGCTAGAGGGTCCTTCAATCTGGGGGACATCCTGCTTTTTCTTACTTCTGATTTCTCTTCCTTCCCCCTGAATCCTCTCTTCCCCCTTTTTGCCAGCATCAATGAGGGTTGTCAATTGTTGCTCCATGCGGCTCATCGATCGGACATGCCAAAAGGCATTACATTGTTTGTAGGAGGAGGGGTGAGGATCTGTCTGCAGTAAGGTGTCAATCTTGGCATTAATGGTGCGAAGGTCGAGTGACTGTGTTGATAGCTGACTCCCCAATGGTGTCTCGACAATTTGCTTGATCGGCTCGGTCATGGTGGGTGATAAGCGAGCGATGGGGAGTGTTCTCCCGATCCTTGACAATGGAGCCACTAGGCTGCAGGCTCCCGGCTGCGGCCGTAGGTCGATTGAGTCTTCTCGGGGTCCACGACACGGAGTCCTCTGCCCGACTACGCATCTAGGGTGTGTGCGGGAGGCACAACAATCCTATCTGCAGCTTCGTTGGTAGGCTCGGCTCTGTCCGGCTCCTTTTCTCTTTCTTCTTCTTTCCCTTCTTTTTCTTCAGATTTCTCTTTTTCTTTCTCCTCATCTTCTTCTTTTTCTTCTCCAGCCGCCACACCAGCTCCTCCTTCACCTCCATCATCATGATCATCATCATCATCATCCTTAGCATCATCTTTTTCCTTCTCTCCTTCATCATCATCATCCTCCTTACTTTCTTCTTCTTTTTCTTGCTCCACTTCTTCTCCTTCTTCTTCATCTTCTTCATCTTCCACTTCTTCTGTTTTTTCAATTTCCTCTGTCTCCTTTTCAACTGGTATGTTTTCTTCTTGTTCTTCTTTTGCTTCTTCATCCTCCTCAACCAAATTGATAATTTCATTCTCTTCATCAACTTCTTCTATCCTAATCTCCTTTTCTACTTTCTCTTCCTCCTCTTCTCCAAAAGTACCATCAAAAATACTTAGCATTATAGAGTGGATAAAATGGTCCATGTTTGTCTCAAAATGTGACATGAACCAGTTATCCTGGAGGAGTAAAGCCAAATCTGACTCTTTGCAAAAATCAGTCAGAACATCCTCCGTGGCTTGGGGGTATTCCCAACCACTAGTTTCAACAAAAATTTGAAAATTTGTAAAGGACATGGTTTTAAGAGTTTTCCACTCCTTAAAAATATTGACAAAGGAATGTTTTTCTGCTTGTGGCTTAACAAGCTGAAGTTGTTCTATGGAAAGATTAAAAGTGTTATTTTCCAAAAGATTGAATGTATAAGCTGCTTCAGGAATAGATATAACAAGACCTGCTTCCTCTTCTTCGGTCATGTACATTGGAGGAGTAATGACAGGTACAATTCTTGTTTCGGTGTCTGGTGCAGGCAAGTCTGGGTGAACTGGTGACTGGGCTGATGGGCTTGCATGATGCTCAGGCTGCTCTCCTTCGCTGAACTGCAGCTTCCTTGGCCTCTTTGGAGAGGGTTCAGGAGATGACTGCAGGTTGGAAGGTCCTTCTGGGGCTGGTCCCCTTCTCTTGAAACGGATGGCGATTGGAGTATCATCAGACTCATTCTCGGACTCATTGCGGTTCGATCTCGTGCGAGTTGGTCCGAGTCTGATAGATCGTACCTTGGGCAATAGCTTGAGTCTGGTAAATCCTTCAATATCTGGGCTGCCCTCCCAGTGACTCCAACCTTCTTCTTATCATGGTCCATGTGACCAAGCCTCTTGTTTGGGTGGAAAGGGTCAATGTTTCCCTTAGCCACTCCGGTCTGTTCCAAGAACCAACTAAGATGCGTTCCGAACGCCAACTTAGTCTTGAACTTCTTCTCTCCCTCGAGCCATTCGACCTTGTTCACCTCGCGAACAAGTTGCCTAAAAATATAATCGGCCCAATCAACTTCCTCTCGTTGAATTAACGCACCCAACACCATGAATTTTGAGGATGATAGTTGGTCATAGCTTCCTGCCATTCCCATGACTATCTTGTTTGTGATGTCCAAAGCAACTCGATAGACCCTTTTCAACTCATTTCTCTTCGCTGTGAACTTCAATTTCTCAGGGACATTTTCGAGCTTAATCGTCTTCCACGTTTGGCGGGTGATTGTTTGAGCGCTTGACCGCCAAACCGCGATGTTTCATCCCGAATACAGAGCGAATCTTACGTGTATCTATGGTGATGGTACTCCACCGTTGTGCTCAATCCCGTCTGAATCGGGTAAGCGTTGCGATAAAATTCAACCACATCTTCTTTGAACAAGTGTTGAGGGTTGATGTCAAGAAACGGGTAGATTCCGTTCACTTCATCGCCGGATTAAGTCGAGCATATCAAAGTCCTCTAGGTTTGCTTCCAGTAATCCTTCGAAATCAACGACCATGGAGAAGATAACTTGGTCCTTCATCGCCTTCAAGTTTGCTCCGTCAAAAGATGCCATTTCTGCAAAAAGATTTTAGGATTTAGTGTGTATTTTGTTCTGTAAATTTTAGGGTTTCTGAAAGCGTAAAGAGGAAAGTGAAAGGGTTTCTTCCTTATAAAGAAGATGAAAAGACGTTTGGATTAGTTTATTATAAATTCAAACGGTGGTACGCCTTTTCATATTCTTTTGAATTTCAAATTTGAATCGGTGGCCCCATTTAAAAATTGACGGTTGATTCTGATTGGCCACCGTAGAGGTTAATTAAATAGGCGTGTGACGCGTGTATTTAAAATTGCCACTTGGCTCATAAAATGTATTTTTAAATGCTATTTCTTAAGCCAAAATAATATTATAAATATGGCAGATAAAAATTAAAATTAGAGATCGGTTTAGAGAACTTAGTAGTCCGATTCGTTGATTGTTGACCGCTCTGCTACAGGTGAGTTTGACCTCTACTTTGGTGTTACATCTGACTAAGTTGCTTCGGCGGCCTTCGTCTTCTACTTTGCATCGGCTTAGGTGATTAAGGGGGTTCGTCCTTCCTTCAACTTGCTTCAGAACTAGATTCCCAATCTAGTAATCCAAGGTCTCTGCTCAGCTCTAGGAATCTTTCTTCTGGCAGGGGTTTGGTGAAGATGTCAGCTATTTGGTAGTCTGTCGACTCTTTCAACTCTAACCCTTTTGTTAAGCACATGGTCTCGAATGAAATGGTGCTTAACGTCAATGTGCTTTGTCCTTGAGTGCAAAACCGGATTGTTGGTTATTGCAATAGCACTATTGTTGTCACACCATATAGGAACTTCGTTGGCAATAATATTGTAGTCCCTTAACTGTTGTCTAATCCATAGAATCAGGCACTGCTTGACTACTGCGACTAGGTATTCTGACTCTGTAGTGGAGATAGAGTTAGAAACCTGCTTCTTGCTAAACCAGGATATCAGTCTGGTTCCTAGGAATTGACACGTTCCACTAGTGCTTTTCCTGTTGATTTTGCATCCGGCGAAATCCGCATCTGAGTATCCTGATAGCTCGAAGTTGTCATCTTTGGGATACCACAGTCCAACATTAATGGTAGACTTTAGGTACTTAATTATTCTCTTAGCTGCATCTAGGTGTGATTGCTTCGGCTTGGACTGGAATCTTGCACACACTCCAACTGCATATGATATGTCGGCACCTTGCAGTTAGGTACAGAAGAGATCCGATGAGTCCTCTGTAGTGGGTTGAGTCCACTGATATTCCTGCCTCGTCTGCATCCAGGTGAGTACTTGTGCTCATTGGAATTCTTGCGGGTTTGGCTGATTCCATTCCATATCTCTTGATAAGATCTCGGGTATACTTTGCCTGGTTGATGAAAATTCCTTTTTCCATCTGCTTAACTTGTAATCCGAGAAAGAAGTTAAGCTTTCCCATCATACTCATCTCGAATTCTCCTTGCATGAGGTTGGAGAATTTCTCACATAGTTCTGGATTGGTTGACCCGAATATGATGTCATCCACATAAATCTGAACTATTAGTATGTGGCCTTCGTGCTCCACTCTAAATAGGGTCTTGTCCACTTTTCCTTTGCAAAATCCATTTTCTCAAGAAACACAGACAGGTGTTTCATACCATGCTCTCGGTGCTTGCTTGAGTCCATACAGAGCCTTCAATGACTTATAGACTTTGTCTCCTTTGACAAAACACAGGGTTGCTCTACATAGACTTCTTCTTCTAGGACTCCATTCAGAAACGCACTTTTTACATCCATTTGGTAGACTTCAAAATCCTTGAATGCAGCATATGCGAGGAATAGTCTGATGGCTTCTAATCTTGCAACAGGTGCATAAGTTTCATCAAAATCTATTCCCTCACACTGTGCATAACCTTTTGCTACGAGTCTGGCTTTATTCCTAACAACAGCTCCGTCTTCATCACTTTTGTTTTTATACACCCATTTGGTGCCAATAACTTTCTTGTGATTGGGTCTGTCTGTTAGTTCCCAAACTTTGTTTCTCTCCATTTGCTCCAATTCCTCTTGCATGGCATTAATCCATGAATAATCTTCCAAGGCTTGTTCTGTCGTCTTTGGTTCAATTTGTGACATGAAACATGAGAACATCGCCATTCCTGCTGGTAGAGTTGACTGTCTTGTCTTGACTCCATCAGTCAACTTTCCGATAATTTGCTGAATTGGATGATCCTTGAGCCATTTGGGGATCTCGTCCTCTTCTGGGTTTGTTCCCCCTGTTGGATTGCTCGGTGGTTGTGCATCTGCTGGATTAAGTGCATCTGGATCGGCTACCGCGTTGTCATCTGCGGCTTGGTTACAGGCTGAGATGAGTCTTTATCGACTCATTGGTCTTCTTCAAGACAAGAATGGATCGGATAGGTTTGGTGATCTGTCGATCTGCGATTGGGTCTTTATCATTGCGGTTGGGTCATCGAGCTGATCTGCAGTGAGTCCACCATTCCGGTGTCATGTCTGATGACTTCTTCAAGGGTTCTTGATTTGAGCTTGTTCTCAATTTGCTCAAGTTGTTTCTGTACTCAACGGTAGATTCATCAAAAACAACATGGGGTGTTTCCTCCACAACTAAGGTTCTTTTGTTGAAAACTCTATATGCCTTGCTTCTTTGGGAATATCCCATAAATAGACCATCATCAGTTTTAGCATCAAAGGCATTTAGCTGTGTTTTACCGTTGTTGTGGATGAAACACTTACAACCAAAAACATGAAAGTAAGCAACGGTAGGAGTTCTATTATTCCAAACCTCATAGGGAGTTTTGCCATGTCTCCCTACTATCATACTCTGATGCAGGTGTGGCGGTGTGTTGTGACTTGACCCAGAACCTTTTAGGTAGGTGCCTTACGCAATCATGGACCTTCTTTGCTTCCTTGAGTTACATTCCTTCTTTCGGCAACACCATTCTCTGGGCGTCCTGCCGCAGAGCTCATCTTTGGATCCCATTCGATCGCCGAAATCAGTTATCGCCTTGTTGAGAAACTCTCCTCCTCTGTCTGATCTGATCTTGATTATGGAGAGGGATTTCTCATTCTGGATCCTTCTCAGCAGCTCAGGTAACTTGGTCAAGGTTTCACTTTTCTTGAATAGAAAAATGATCCATGTGTACCTTGAATAATCATCTACAATCACAAGAGCATGCTTTCTGCCGCTCAAAGTCCTTGGCTTGATAGGACCAAATAGATCCATGTGGAGTAGATCTAAGATCCTTGTTGTGAGCGTTGTGGGTGCCTTTGGCTTGAACGACGCCTTGGTGCGCTTTCCCTTCGACATGCATCACGAGTGCTTCCTTCTTGAATGCTTCATTTGGAAGTCCTCGACCCGACTTCCGAGCTAATCTTGTTGATGGCTTTGAAGTTCAGGTGACATAGTCTTTTGTGCCACACCATCCATTCTCGGCTACAGTCTTGGATAGAAAACAGGAGTTAGGTGTTCTGTGTTCCAATCAATTATGTATACATCTCTTCTTGGAAACCTTGTAGCTTTATCTCTCCGGATAAGATGTCTATCACCATACACTTCAAGATGGTGAAGACTACTAGATTCTTCTCGTCGTGAGCGGCTTATGCTCAGGAGGTTGTATTTGAGACCTTTGACATAATGAACTTTGGATATTACAATGTTTCCTCGGTGCAGCTCTCCAAAGCCTTTTGTCTGTCCTCTAGAGCTATCTCCAAAGGTTACATCGGGACCTCTTTCTTTGATATATTTGGTCAGCATCTTCTTGTTCCCGGTCATGTGCCTTGAGCATCCAGAGTCTACAAACCACTCTTCACCTCCAAAATTTGAGCTTGAGGAGATGTGGTTGTAGTCCTTCCACCTTTTACGCAATTAAACAAGCAGAGATTTAGGTACCCAAATTTGTGTGGGTCCTTTGGGGTTAGTGGGTTTCTGGAGAATTGATCTCTCCTTGGATTATAGGAATGATTATTATAACCCTTAAAAGGTGCACGTGGTCGAGGTCTAAATCTCTGGTTGGATTGTATACGGATATTCCTCAAAATAGTGTGGGCCATTTCTAAATCTAGGCTGAGACCATTTGTTAAACCTTTGTGGTCTCCACACTTGTTCATTTTGGTAATTTGGATAACCTTGAGGTTTCCATCTGCCCCTCCCATTATGAAATCTATTTTTAGGGAGTTGTTGGTAATAGTGGGCATGTTATGCTTTCTTTGCTTTTGCACAGGCCTGCCTAGTCGCTGTCTAGGTGGTATGCAGTGTAACATTTGCGGCTATACGTTTGACTTGTTACTGTTTTTGAAAATCGGTTTATACGTGCTCGTGATCGAGACTATTGTTTCTCCCTTGATGAAAGTGGTTTTAGAACTAGAGGGAGTGTGGGGATCATATCCAAGGCACGATCGGAATATAGTGGCCTCTTGTTAGTACACAATCGTCCCGAGTTAACGACGCTTTCGGGGAGGTTATTTCCTGCGCTGAGTTTTATTTATACGTGCCGACTTAGTAAACTCGGCTTTGGCATGAGCAAGTGCGGTGACTTTTCTTTAAGTAAAATATTTAGCCGGTCTATCTCATTTGTATTGGCACTTGCACGGTTTTAAAATCATTTGTATTTGTCTCGGTCTTATTTAAATCTAGTTTGAGTTTTCAAAATCATTTTTCAATTGCCTATTCTCATCTTGCGACTTAGTCTTCTCTCTTGTCTGACTTGGTGTGCGATTTAAGTGTTTCAAAATCTTTGAACAACTGATTTACCGATTCATGTAAATCCATATCTTGCGACATGGTGAGCTATTATTAGAACCGGTAGGTTTAGAGGTTACCTCTTCATCAGCCAAGTTTGCCATCGTGCAATCATATTCCTCGTCGTCATCGTAAAAGAAACCGCCGCTTGATTCGACATGCTCCTGGTCTTCTCCGATGAGAGCTTTTCTTCTGTCTTCCTTTACGGCCACCTCCTTCTTGGTTTCATCCTTCTTGAGCTCGGGACAATCCATTTGGATGTGTCTATCTTATGTGATTGTAACATTCAACTTTCCGACTTCGGCCTTACGGTTTCTTAAGGATTCTCCTTGTAGTTTTTCTTATACTTGGAGTAGTTCTTCCTGAAGTTCTTGAATCTTTGCATAATGAAAGCCATTTCCTCCTCAAAGTCTAGCGGATTTGGAGGTTTCACATCGACGAGGCTCTTAGCGAGGACTCATTGCAAATGCGATTCCCTTCTCTGCAGGCTCGATCGAGGATGAACTCGGAAGTTCGAACTCGTAAGCCTTCGAATCAGGAGAACTCTGAATTTTTATCTTATTCAGGTCTTTGGACTCTCTCATAGCTACAGCCTTCATGCTCCATTCGGGATTGAGCGATCTGAGGACCTTGAGTGCCATTTCCCTGTTGCCATATGTTTTGCCCAGGGAGTTGATCTCGTTGATAATTTCGGTGAACCTTGTGTCCACTTGGTCTATAGATTCTCCATTCTTCATTTTAAAGTTGTCAAACTTTTGGATGGCTATTGACAACTTGTTCTCCTTGATCAGCTCCGTTCCTTCGCACATTAGAGCTAATGTGTCCCAAATCTCTTTGGCATTCTTGCAATTTTTAATCTTGACCATTGTGGATTTGTCAAGAGTTTGGTAAAGCACATCTCTGGCCCTGTTGTCAAGATTGGCCAGCTTTCTCTCTTCGGGGGTCAGCTCCGTTCTCTTCTTAGGAATCTTTTCGGGCCTCCCAGCTGCGATTTCCTCGGGCGTGTTGTCCTTCTCGAAAATGAATGGACCGTCTTCAATGATGCACCACATGTCGTCATGGATTGAAGATAAATGTGCCTGCATTCTTATCTTCCAGAGATCATACTCGTCAACTGAAAAGACAGGTAGTCTAGAGTGCATGTGTTCCATTATAACGTGAGAGATAAGATATATATCTTAATATGGATCTGGTTCGTGAAAAAAATGAACCAACCTCTCTGATACCACTTGTAGGTCACAAGTCGTCCAGGTACAAGTCTAGAGGGGGGGTGAATAGACTTGTAGAAACTCTTGAACTCTTTTTTCGAAGAGTGAGTTTCTTCAGCTGATAGTCAAACAAATGACTTGGAGTCGTTTGTTCTTGGATGAGTGCGGAAGTCAGCTGATGACGAATATAAATTAATCTAATGAAACACTTTAACAATGTATGCAGCAGTTAGAGTATGATGCGATGTGATAAATAACACAGGCGGTTATAGTGGTCTCGAGAGGTGGGGTAATCCTCTACTAATCCACTTTTCTCCAAACGATTGGAGATGAATTCACTATAATTCTCAACCGGTGATAAATATTACGGTGATTCACTACACACTACAACGACTTCCAACCGGTGGAATTCCGTGCCGTTGTACACAAACTTGTTGCCTTGCACCTCTTGATCCGCGATCCTCGGATGCCTTCTGATCTGCTACTTCAACCGGTGAAGTACCCCGTACTCAAGATTTAAAGACAAGAGTGTTTGTCTTCTCCAACTAAAGAGCTTCCTTGAATATGAACTTTTGGATCTGCTCTTTTCTCGATGCTATTTGATTGCTTAGGATTGCTTTGTTTGCTTTGATCGCTTAGAGTATATGTTCGCACCGGTAGTTGCTCAGTTTCAAATCTCTGGATATATATAGATCACGATCTCTGAGCTTCTTCCTTGTAGCCGTTGCAAATCTTTGAGCAAATCCGTCCGTTGGAGAGAGACTTCATTGTTTAATCTTTTACGAGCGTTGCAAGTTTGGATTCCCATTATTTAATTTTATCTTCCGACCGTTGTGATGACTTCTGCATGTGAGCGCCGAATCTTTTGAATATAAAAGGATTAAAGTCTTCACGGTGGGTCAGGATGATTTAAATAAATCATATCTCTTGCGGGAATCACTCCAATTTGTCTCTTCACGTTTCATGTGAGCTTTCCGTAATATTTGACTTTTCAAAGCATGCTGACGTGGACTTGGAGTACTAGGCTGTAGTTGAGTAGATCAAGTGCGGCTTACTTCTCTGCAGGTAGGTTCACTTGGCCGTATCTTGTTTGAGACTTGTGCAGTCGGGTGACTTCCACGAGGTTCCTCATTGATCTGGTCAAACTTCTCTGATAAATTTTAGTTGACCAGGGCTACTCTGATTGGAGTCGGCTGTACTTCTCTGATAGACTAGACTGTACTTTAGTACTTAGCCGATTTTTAGCCTAACTAACTTTGGCCTATAGAAGACACTCATTTGGTTCTTCTTTACATATTGCCAATTTTATACTTAACACATTTTGGCCTATGGAAGATACTCATTTGGTTCTTCCTTACATTTTGCCACTTAATGAACATTTGATTTTAAATTAATGACATCATCAAAATCTAACAAGTATTCCTAACAGATTGGCTTCAATACATAGCATTAGGATTTATGAAAATAACTCAAAGAATCATCTAAGGACTAGGGGTATATTTCTATCCCCTAGAACAACTTAGAGTGAAGATCATAAGGACTAGGGTTATATTTCTATCCCCTAGAACAACTTAGATCAAACATATTTTCTTTCGAAACATATGAAGACCATAAATATCGTCATTTATTGGCCAAATAAATAAAGATTGTTAAAACAATGAAAATCACACACAATAATAAGTAATTCACAATAGATCTTTATACAAATATAAATAACATGACTGCCCTTGTTTATAATCCCAACTAAAGATTACTTAGCCCATGAAGGGTTTATTACACATATTACAAGCTTTGGTGGTCATTTTTAGTTGAATCAAGAGAAAGAATTGATCCTAACTCCCTTAGTAGATAAAGGAGATAGAAGCAATAAACTCTCTGAACAACATATACTATACCACACTTACAAAGATCACTCAAGAACACAAGTGTGTTCTTCACACAAAAAGAAAAGTTTACAAAAAATGGAAAATTATAAGATGAATGATGAATGATGAAGGATCTAAGGGGTCTATTTATACACCTAAAGTCATCTAATAGCTCCAAAACTCCAGCATTATTACATTAGATCGGATCAATGCCATCCATCCCCTCAATAATACATAAAAGTATAAAAATTAGACAAATCATAGCAATGTCAAGAGTTACGGCCGTAACATTCGGGAGTTACGGCCGTAACAAGGGTGACTTCTGTTGTATCTCACGAATGTTACGGCCGTAACGTGGCTTCATAAATTTGCTCATTTGAAGCTTGGATAGTTACGTTTCGGCCCAATTTCTCGGACTTTGCGTTTTGCCCCGGATCTTCTTCGGATGATAACTTTTGATATATAACTCTAATTTTGAATCGGAAGAAATGCCGAATTAAATATCGGAAAGCCCTACAACATGAATATATCAAAATTCAATAAAGAGAATATTTATTAAACATGTTGTTTCTTGAGTAATTCAGTTATTTAATCCGATCATCATCCGATAAAAATAAAATTATTAAAACTAATAAATTAAAAGCAAAAAACGAGTAGACTAGCTCAATTATGGGTGAATTTTATCGATACAAACCATGGATAAGTGTACAAAACTGACACTTATCACTAACTTTGCTCTATGTCAAAGGTTCTCTCATCTCATGCAAAGTAAATTTGAAATGAGTATGATGGGGGAACTTAGTTATTTTCTAGGTTTGCAGGTAAAGCAGATGCCTACAGGTATTTTCATCAACCAAGAAAAATACAGCAAGGAGCTTCTCAACAAATTTGGAATGAACACTTCCAAATCCTCGCCAACCCCCATGAGCACTTCCGTGCAAATTAGTGCTGATGAAGCCGGAAAGCCGTTTGACCAATCACTCTACAGGAAGCTCATTGGTTCGCTCCTGTACCTAACGGCTAGCAGGCCCGATATCCAGTTTGCTGTTGGAGTGTGTGCAAGATATCAAGTTGCACCTAAGGAATCACACTTCAATACAGCTAAACGAGTCCTGAAGTACATTAAAGGAATAGTCGATGCAGGACTTTGGTATCCTAAGGAAGTCGGATTCGATTTAGTTGGATACAGCGACTCGGATCTCGGAGGCTGCAAGCTAGATAGGAAGAGTACAAGTGGAACTTGTCACTTTCTTGGACCTAGACTCGTTTCTTGGTTCAGTAAGAAGCAATTGGCTAATTCTCTTTCCACGGCTGAATCAGAATACTATGCTGCTGGTAGTTGCTGTATGCAGATCCTTTGGATGCAGCAACAGTTGTCAGACTATGGAATCGATGCCAGAGAGACTCCAATCATGTGTGATAGCACGAGTGCAATTGCAATCATGCACAATCCTGTCCTGCACTCGCGCACTAAGCATATCAACATGAAGCATCACTTCATAAGGAATCACGTCGAGAACAAGGATGTTCGCCTCGAAAAGGTTCATACAGACGTTCAGCTGGCCGACATCTTCACCAAGACACTCGACACAGCAAGATTCAACATGCTCAGACAAGAATTGGGAATGCTACAGCCAGACTCCCTGTAAGTAAATTACTATTTTTACTCAACAAATTGAGGGGGAACGCTGTAAGACCCAAGAATACAGTATCCAACGTTAATTATTTGTACACTCAGAATCGTCAATACAGTACTGTAGCGAGCGAGGACATATGAATCCTACAGCTGACGTGTGAAATAATTAAGGGTGAATACTGTAGGACCCATGAATACAGCATTAATCTTTAAGTTGCTGTATGGAATTTGAAACCTATATGTACCTTTTTAAGGGGGAACGCTGTATCGACGCGGAAACAGCATATACTATAGGATTTCGATTCAGTATATATATATATATATAATATCATATTATTTCTTTTTAAAATGATTTTTGTCCACGTGCCCTGTTTTTATGTCAAACGTCATGTACATTAAATGCCTTACACGACATCTGGACAACTGAATCTCAAAAGCCGCGATGTTTTAAATTGTTTATTGTTTTAAAACCGCCGTTTTAGGCATTTAGGGTGACACAAATGTCAGAAATGGGACCCGCTCATTCTTTAAACATTTTAATGGATTAGCGTACCAGTTACACTCAGTCCACCTTAACCGTTGATTTCAAAAACCGGTTCCCATCCCTTAAAATCTGACCATTCGTACTCTGCAAAACCCTATTTCGCGCCCAACTATAAAAGGTGAATACGCCGCCATTAGAGACTCTTTACGCTTTACGCAAAATCAAGAGTTCTCAAGCAAAAGCGACTACATACTTTTACGCATTTTGCATATTTCGATTATTTTCTTGCACTTTTTCTTAAGTAATCATCAAATGGTGGACAAACCTCTTCTCTGCTCTGAAGAAGGCTGCTAACATCATTGATGGCGGATCTTTTCAAGATCTGTTATCATTGAGCGCATTCTGCGAAACCAACGACTTGAGAACCCATGGAGTACATCATAACTCGACTTCGTCAACAAGGCCTTTATCGCTTTGGAAGTCGATCTTTGATAAGTACGATGCACATCCGGTTGAGGAGTTTTACCTCAACGCCGCCGCGCTTTACATCATTGGCCCAAGGAGGTCATGTAGCCGACATCACCGCTACAATCCAGGAGTTGAGATCTCAGACATTAACGATCTGCTCCAGAACATCTACAGGCTACCCGCTGATGGCCTGACTATGGAACAACTTGAGACATTCGGGTCTCAAGAGCTGATCACTAAATTTTATGGACTACTTGTCACAAGAAAAATTTTTGTCTCTCATATGTATATCTTCATGATTTTTGCTGCAGGATAATTGAGAATCAAACCGGTGCGTTCGAAATGTATACCAACCTGAGGTTCAGGATGATGGTGGCTATTCTGACCTGTGAAAAGGTCAATTGGTGCCAAATAATCCTGAAACGCCTGCAAGAGGAGGTGTGCAAACCGGCCACCCAGAAGAGATCTTTTGGTTTGATGTTAAACCATATCCTAACAAAATGCGGACTGTCGCAATCCGCCGATGCTAAGAAAAATAACCCCAGGATATACCTAGGAGGCGTCAAGCCTACTGCGTATAATCAAACCACGATGGTCTGCAACCATCCAAAAACTGGAAGTATGCCAGTTTCCGCCAATCCACGAGATGAATCCTTGAAGTTCCAGGAAGTGGAATCTTCAAAGAAAAGAAAGAGATCTCACAGCAAGAAACCCACTGCTGGTGAGAAGCCCAAGAAGAGACTTAGGAGGCTTTCGAAAGTCAAAACTGCCAAGCCCTACGAAGAAGTCTCCCCCGTGGCTCAACCCACTGACGAAGAACCCCAGGGCCCAACCCCTGTGGAAGAGGTGTCTCCTACTGTATCGACAGTAGATCCTGAGCCTTTGGCGGCTAGGACGGATAATGAGACATCTGCCAACGAACAAGACTTTAGCAAGTCGGCTGCCCATTTGGAGCCAACAGCTACTTCTCCTCTACGGGATCCCACACCCGTACAGGATCCATCTTCCTTCAGGGCACCATCCCCTGTAAGGAGTCCCACTTCCATACAGTATCCCATACCTGTACAGAATCCTCGCGACAGCGTCTCCAGACGTTGTACGTAGTCCCTCCCCCGACTCCATCATTCATAAGACCCTTCTTTCTGTTCAAATTGAACAGGATTACGAAAGATTTCTCACATGGAAAGGCTACAGGCTAGCTCCGTACGAAACATTGTACAACTGGAGCGATTGGAGTCAAGAAGAAAGATTTGTCTCAGAAGTGACGGACTCAATGGAGATTGAAGCCCTGATCCGATGGGAAAATGCCTTCTGCAAGGAGCTGATTGAAAGCCATCTGTTGCAGAAATCTGACGCTAGAAGGAAAGGAAAGGACAATTCAGAGGACTCTCCCGCAAATCCAAAAGACGATGACCATGACTCAGACGACGACGACGATGCTTTTCAAGTTGGTCTGAGGATGAGTCGTGAAGAGGCTGAAGCTAGAGACGCCTCTCCACCCAAAGGCGACGAAGGGCCACCAACCCAGAACAATCCCCCTTCGCCACAGCATGAGAACATTCCCGACGAAGAGGAATCAGTCCCTACAGTCGAGGAAGTTGAAGAAATTTTGGAACAGGCACCTGAGCCTGCTGCCACCGAAGAAGCTGTACCTGAAAGACAACAGGAGGATTCAGTCCCTCCTATATCCATGTCTACTGAAGAAAATTCGCAACAGAAAGCCACTCAACCCCCTGTCGCCGAACCGGAACCAGCTGCTCCCGCCCCTTCAACCGTGGAATCCGAGGATGGTATCGAACCTGAGGATGTCCAACTTACTTCACGCCCAACCGTGAACGTAAGGAGGTTGAACAGCTCTGAAGACTTTGCTCAACCAAATTCTCCTATTTCTGCCGCTAGGAAAGAGCGCCTGCGCGCACTTGGTCTTCAAACTGTATTCATCCAGGATGCAGTGAATGCTCTGTCTTCCGTTGAGAAAGCATTAAATTGGATGCATACTTCTGTTGTAGAGGAGATGACCACTCTCCAACATGAAGTCTCGTGTTGTCGAGGCATCCATTCTTCTGCCAGAAGTTTTCAAACAAGCTTTGAAAATCATGGAAGACAAGCAGGAGCAACTCCTGAAGGAAGAAGCAACAAAAACACGAATAGCTGAAGCCAAGACCGCATGTGCCATGATTGAAAACAGCTCTCAACTGCGCGCCCACGACAAATGCATTAAGGATATGTCGCAAACGCTTTCCTCCCTTGTGGAAAGAATGACTAACATCGAGACAAAACAGGATGCTGCACTAGAAATCCTAAAAAGTCTTGATGAAGCCAAAAAGGGGGAAGAGGCAAGAGAAGCTGCTAGGAGAATCAGGCTACAGCAAGAAAGGGAATTCGAGTCCGCTCAAGACAGCATCACTGCTGAGTTAAACAAGCTAGCCCCTCCCTCCCAAAGTTTTAGGATCTCAGGCTCCCGACCTGAATTTCATGATCCAAATGTCCCATGGCAAACTCTTATCCAGAGACCTTCTGAAATTCGTCTGCCGACCAACCGCAACCCTACTGCCGATGAAGTGAAGCAATGGAGGAAAAACGAACTGATGAGATACTTCGCAAAACTCGTCAGGGAATCCGCCATCTTCAAGAGCTATAAAACTTTAGCGGAGGCCGCAGAGAAATTCACGAAGATGCTAGAAGATGGAAAACTCCCTCTCCAGCTTGATATGAAGACCAAACACAAAAGAGGAGATCGGATCACCCATCCAGAAGACTGGATTCTTGCCTTTGATCGATCCTATGAAGGAAGAGCTGTATACCAGGATCGAGGCAACGATTCCCTACAGAACTGGTGGCGTGGTATCGAGAATGATCCAGGGAGAAAGCCGTGGAGACATGCAGATCACTATAGGAGCTGAAATCCTTGTATACTATTTTTGTCTTTGTAATTTTTCCTTCGAAACAGCAAACCATGTACTCAATTTATTTTGAATATCAATAAAAGTGTTTGTTTGTCTTGAAAGATTACAACTCGTAATCTACTGTGTTGATGTATGATTACTTAAATTGTTTGATAAACAAACTCAAGTTAGGTAACTTGATTGAAAATAAAGCTGTACGAACTAGTCTACGAACAGTTCATGATTTCAGTTGTAAACTTAGAGTACATTGTAAGATTATGCCTGCGCGCCAATCATAATCTTAAATTGTAAAAATCCTTAACTGTATCGAACTCGCCTGCGAGCAGTTCATCATTTAGACTAAGACAGACCTTTTGACGAAAGACCAAGAAATCTGCCAGAAGACATCAAAAGAAGATCACCTCATGAAGAAGGTTTTGGCATCATCAAGAAGACTTGAAAAGTTAAGAAGTAAGCCTTGGCAAATTGTCAAAAAGGGGGAAATTGTTGGGAAAACAAGAACCCTGTATCGAAACAGCCGGGATATTCAATCCCTGTATCGAACGGTATTTGATAAAGAGGTTTTGACATATATGCCAATCCGCATACAGTAAAGGAAACTGTATCGAAGCATTGAGGCATTATCCTGTATCGAAGACCTGCCTCGAATCAGCATATTGTGAAGCCCTTCAGTACAACAAGAAGTCTTATAAAAGACTAAGTATGGAAACTGTCTCGAAACTCAAATCTTCCATACAGATCATAACAGGACAAAGAAGGAATCTCCAGAAGTCAAGTCCCGTTGAATAAAGAAGTATTTAAATACTCAAGGATAAAGTATTTAAATACTGTCAGTCAACAGATCTTCAAATCCCGCTAAATCCGGATCGTGCTATAATCCCGTTGGAACGAAATCTCACTCAAACGGATACATCTCAACGGATATATATTTCTAAGACTATATATATCTTATGAAGGCATTGAAGATCAAGGACCAAAAACCCAAGCTATCGAAATTATTATCAGAGCAAAACATATCTCCTAAGCTTACTGCAACTCAGATCAAAAGAGATATACAGTGCTCACTATTCTGAACAACACTTCATCAGCTGAAAGCTCTTAAAGTAAAAGTTGTTGTTCACCATCTATTCTATACTTTGAACAAACAGCCCTGTGTGGACTGAACAATCTGTGCTTCTCCGGAACTGTGTGTGAAGGATTTGCATTGAAGAAGATGAAGCTTCAGAACTGTGTGTGAAGAAGCAAGTCGAAGCATTAGCTCAAAACCAATCTGTGTGAACGGTTGAAGCTAAGATCTCTATATCAATCTGTGTGAACGATATATTGATTGTGTGTTGTTATAATTACGTAGTTGTGTACGTAGTAATTATAATAAACTTTTTTCTCCTGTGTGGAGGACCAGTGGACGTAGAGGGGTTTACCTCGAACCACTTTAATTACTGTGTTATTTACATTCAGCTTTTACTGTTTTAATTACTGTGATTAATTAAGTATACTCTATACATTTAGTTGCTGTATCCACAGCAACCTACTGTATCCAAGACTTCCGCTACGCACTCAGATTTAAAATCCATACAGTTTGTTGTTTAAATTATTTCCCAAACTGTATCCAGTATACTTAGTGGCCAACAGTATGCTCATCATCACCAGCTCTGTGAGAGGAAAAAAACTATGGGATGATATAGAGCAGATTGCTACTTCTGTACAAGGAGCTTGGATTGTGATTGGGGACTTTAACAATGTCTTGGGGGTACAGGATAGGATTAGTGGCAATCCTGTACAGAGGCATGAATATGTTGAAATAGAAGAGATGATAATGAGAACTGGGATCAGTGAGATTGAGATGGAAGGATATGAGTATACCTGGTCAAATAGACATTCCCAAGGCACTATCTACTCAAAAATTGATAGAGCCTTTGGAAATGTAAATTGGTTTCAGAAGTATCATAACTGGCAGTTGGAGGCCCTTGAACCTGGTATCTCAGACCATACCCCCTGATAATCAAGAAAAGGAGCCAAGTATTCAGTCAAAAAGCAGGTAAGTTCAGATTCCTCAATATAGTTGTGGAGAACGAATCTTTCCAGCATATTGTGCAAAGACAGTGGAGCATTCAGATACAAGAAAATCCAATGTATGTGCTTTGGACAAAACTAAAACTACTCCAACCTAGCTTTAAGTTGTTATGTAAAGAAGACAGGCAACTGGGAAGAAGAATTGATGAAGCAAGACTGAAGATAGAACATGTACAGGAAATGCTCAAGAATGATAGATTGAATGAAGAGCTAATAATTGAAGATAAGAAGTGTGCAACAGAATTATTGCAACTTAGAACTCTGGAGGAAAGAATTTTGCAACAGAGATCTAAGGTAAATTGGCTCAAGCTTGGAGACTGTAATAGTGCCTATTTTCATGCCACAGTTAGACAGAAGCAAACTAATTGTGGTATCTATAGGCTTATGAAGGAGGATGGAACTATGGTAATTGCTGTGAATGAAATACAAGATGAAATTCTTCAGTTCTATAAAAAGCTTGTGGGAACTGCAGCACAGGTGAGAAAAGGGATTGATATTGAAGTTTTGAAGAAAAAAAAAAGCAACTGAATCAAGAGATGAGAAATATGTTAGTTGCTGATGTGAATGAGACTGAAATTGTTGAAGCTCTCAAACACATTGGGGATATGAAAGCTCCAGGAGTTGATGGATACAACTCTAAGTTTTTTAAGGCAACATGGGAAACAGTTAAACATGAGGTGCTGGCTGCAGTCTTAGAGTCCTTTACAAAGAAAAAACTGTATAAGGCTTTGAACTGCACACTAGTTACACTCATTCCCAAAACAAAAGATGCAAGAGAAGTGAAGAACATGAGACCGATTTCCTGCTGTACTACTGTGTAAATAATATCCAAAATCCTCACCACCAAGCTAAGCAAAGTGATCAACTTTGTGGTCAGTGATAGTCAGTCAGCCTTCTTGCCAGGTAAAGTGATCCATGACAATATTCTTCTGGATCATGAGATGGTGAAGGGGTACAATAGAAAGGGGGTATCACCTAGATGCATGATCCAAATGGATTTGCATAAGGCGTATGACACTGTTGAATGGGATGCACTTGAAGAAATCATGTTGAAAATGAATTTCCCATCTTTGTTTGTGTAGTGGGTAATGTTGGGAGTCAGGACTGTCTCATATAGATATGATATTAATGGCTCTCCTAGTGAAATTCTGCAAGCGAAGAGAGGATTACGACAAGGAGATCCAATATCACATCTGTTGTTTGTGTTGGTAATGGAATATCTTTAGAGGAAGCTACAAAGTTTGTAGAATGAACCTGACTTTAATTTCCACCCATGCTGTGAAAGAGTGAATTTAATAAGTATCTATTTTGCAGATGATTTACTGTTATTTAGTCGTGGTGATGTGGAATCTGTGAAGTTGATGGTGATGAAGTTTACAGAATTTTCAGAAGCAACATGTCTTAAAGCCAATCCAAGCAAGTGCAGAATATATTTTGGGGGTGTAAAACTATAGGAGCAGGAACTAATTCTGGAGGGAACTGGTTTTTTGAAAGGTGAGCTTCCTTTTAAATACTTGGGTGTCCCCTTAGCAACAAGAAAGCTTTATGTACATCACTGCAAGACACTAATTGACAGGATCATAGCAAGAGTGAAGCATTGGTCATCCAAATTACTTAGTTATACAGGGCGTGTGCAACTGATTCAAAGCGTCTTGTTCTCTATAACTAATTACTGGCTACATGTTTTCCCATTACCAAAGAAGGTTCTTAAATAGATTAAGACGCTTTGCAGAAGTTATCTTTGGAGTGGAAAAGAAGAAGTTACGAAGAAGGCACCTGTGTCGTGGGATAAGATTTGTGATACTAAAGATGAGGGTGGACTGAACATTACGTCGATTGTGGAATGGAACCGCTCTACAATGACAAAATTATTATGGGATCTCAGTGATAAAGCTGACAAATTGTGGGTGCGATGGATACACGCGTACTACATCAAGAATTCAAATGTGCAGAATTTCATTCCTAAGAGTAATGTGTCCTGGATTTTAAGAGCTATATTAAAACAAAGGGAAGGGACAGGGCTGAGCATGGTATGGAATGGACTCTGCAGTGGGGATAAATTCCCCACAAGAAAGTTTTACCAAGAGTGCAGAGGTGAAAAACAAAAAAGTGGAATGGAGAGTGATATTATATAACAATAAAGCAAGGCCTAGAGCTATCTTCATCTTATGGCTCTGCTTGCAGGGGAGGCTGTTGTTGCCCGAAATATTATCCGAAGATAGATATTGCTGGAATGGTCGAGCAACAGCAAATTGCGAGAGCACGTCCGAGGGAATGGAAAAATACAAGATTTGCCGGGTTTGTTAGGCCCGGGCTTGAATGCTCTCGCGAGATGTTATTAATACAAATATTCGCGGATACAAGTACTAATGTAAGAATCTAGTTACAAAGAGTATAAAAGATCCTATTTATCTAACTCTTGAGCGAAGCTTTTGGTGTTCTTGCTCTCTGCCGATCGTCTTCCGTGTAAGAGATGCTGAGAGAGAAGAAAGAACCGAAAGATAGCTGTTGCCAAGAGTGAGAAAGCCAAGTTGTGAGTTGAACTTGTTCAGAAGCTGAGAATCTGAGTTCAGAGAGGAAAAAATCAGATAGTTGGAGAGTTTTCCAAGTGCAGGCAGTCTTCTATTTATAGGAGCTGGGATGCCTTGTTTCCTGGCGGGCGATCGCCTTTTATGCAATATAATAAGGGGCAATCGTCTTTATGTCACATGGGTTGTCTGCCTAAAGTCCAAAGTTGTTGCCGGTAGCCAGCTGTGCGGTCCAATGAGGAGCCAACACGCGTCCGGAGTTGCTGTCACGGGCGGTCCCACTAACACCTTTCGGCGGGCTTGTCGGTTGGTGGAAAGATGCTGACAGGCTGTGGTCAACTATCCATGTGCAGCAGCGCATTTTCCGGATCTGCATGTGGGTCTTGTCCCGAGCTTCGGCCTTTGCCGACTGGACGATCGATGGCTTCGCTCATTGGCCCTTGCCGACTGGACGATCGATGGCTTCGCGCTTCGGCCCTTGCCGACTGGACTATCGATGGCTTTGCATGGCATGAGGAGGTCGCCACTTGGTCGGTCGCCAGTAGTCGATCGCCAAGTACCGAGAGACGATCGTCTTAGATGTTGATCGCTCGGCACCAGGACTTGTCCTGGGACCTTCGGTCGGCAGTTCTGCCTTGGCTGCTCGGCAATGGCTAGGTCGCCCGGTCTCTGAGGCGATCGCTGGTCGAGGCGTATAATTCTAGACACAACAATTGCCCCCCAGCTTGCTCCCATGTTGAAGACATGGGGCGAGGTGGTTCTTGTTGGCGATCATGTAGGATGAAGACGGGCGACCCGTTGAGCGGACTTTGATTTTGGACTTGGGCGATCTGGTCGATTGGCTAGCTATCTTCGGTCTTGTACCTGCAAAAAACAATGTTGGCCGATCCCTCGTAGAAAGCTGATTGTTTCGTCACTGAGGAATCGTGCATAGTCGCGGAGTTCGATGGACCGACTCCATGACCATGTCTTGTGCGCGAACGACATTGTCTGTCTCGTGACTCATTTTATTGTGAGGGTCCTCTGTTGGGCTGCGCCTCGCCTCGTATTTAAACGAAGGGCGTACGGTCTTAGTCTAGAGGAGTCCTTGCGCGGGGCGTCGTCGGATTTAATCAACTCCACTTCTGCGGCTTGTTAGCTCTGCTTCCACCTCGGCCCGCCATGAAGATGGCGAACCTCGACGGTGTACGTTGAGACGGGGGTAGTGACGCGTCGCATTGTCCGGGTTCACCATGTTAGATGATGAACCTTTGAGGGCAGGTGATCGTGTCCACTGATTAGTTTTGGAGGGCCCTCAGACTACGCCGGCCTCGTATTTAAATGAAGGGCGGGCGATCTTAGCCGAAAGGGACCTTGCATGGCCGAAGCAACCGGTTCCATTGACTACCAGGACCATGGTTGCACTCCTCTACCTCGGATCGTCATGTAGATGCCGACCTTCGTCGGTGTACGTTGTGTGGTGGAGGCGATCTCGTACCGTAGTCCACCATGATAGATGATGAACTGTAGGTGGCGAACGAGTCCTCCGGTTGGGTGATGTTGCTTGATATCGGCAATCGGGCTGGGAGACTGGTGATCGTCATTCGGTTGCCGATCGCGTTATTCATAGGTCGATATCGGCGATCGGGCTGGAGATCGTCATTCGAACGCCGATCGCGCTGCTCATAGGCTAAGAAGAAACCTTTGCCTGGCCAGAAAGTCTACGGCTTTAGCGCGGAAGATCGCGTAGGTCCAGGGCTGGTCCTTCGTAAGATGCCTGAACATAGGCGAAAGACCATGGAATCCTCCTAGGACCGAGTATAGGGCGATCTCATCGCTTATGGGCTCGCCGTTGGGGATAATCTCGTCTACTCAGTCGATGTAGTCCGAGTCGGACTCTTCTTCCCCTTGCCTGATCTGCATCATGCGATGGGGACTTTCTGGTCGAGCAACCCTGGTGGCGAAGTACGTTGTGAAGTCGTTCGCCAGTTGATTAAAGGAACCGATGGATCGAGGCGGCAATGAGGTGTACCACCTGTGGGCCAGGTCGTCCAGCGTCAAAGGGAACACTCGGAACCTGGTCGTGTCTGATGCCCCACACCCGGTCATGTAGATGTTGAACTTGCTCAGGTGAGTTTCGAGGTCTGATCTCCCCTCATACAAAGGTGTTTGCGGAGGAGCGATCTTATGCTGCACGGGGGCGAGCTCGGTGTGGACCGCGAGCGGCTCGCTCGGCCCAGCGATCTTGCTCTTGGCGTCTGCCCTAAATTCTAGGAGCACCTTCATGTCGTCGAGCTGGCGTTGCATCGCGGCCATCGCTGTAGCTTGGTCGCTCGTGGATCGGCTTTTGGAGCGGGAGCCGAGGCGATCGTGTACCGATCTCCTGACTCCGTTGCTGCCGACCTCGGCTCTTTGGCGAGGGGGAGACAGATGGCTGGCCTGCCTTCTGGGAGTTGGATACGCCGAACTCCTGGTGACGGACTCGAGCTCCGTCGTCTCGTGGCTGGGGTCGGACTGCCCCGGTCGCCAAGACGGGTCGCTGCCTAGGCGATCGAAAACAGAGGTGCCCCGGCTGGCGAGTGCCTCTTCTTGCGAATGGGAGCCCTCTGGCGGTCGCTCGGTCAGTAACGCCTTGTACTTCCGTTTGGTCATCCGTAGGATGGCCGAGGGGGTGATAGCGGGAGGCGCGTCGAGAGCACTCCGTCGCTCCTGTAGGATGGCCATGGCCTCCTCGATCTGTTCCGCGGTTTGGAACTGATCGAGCGGGAGACTTGGGCCTATAACACCCCGAGATATTCGGAATAATTACAGCGCCGTAAACCCTTTAAGTAAGGATTTACAAGGCTAATTAAAAGAAATATGAATATAATCCAACAGTACCACATAAATTCAAATTACAAAACCGGTTCTAACTGATCCAACGAGTTAATTAATACAACCATATCAAAATGATATTAATAAGACACACGTACTCGAGTACTGAAAGTGAATCAAGAAGACAAATCACAAAACAACAAACATCACTGAACCCCTTCGTCGTCACATCGGTACTGTGGTTGTTTCCCCGCTCCTCGGCTACCTGAACATCAAAACAAATGTCCACCCCCGAAGGGATTAGCAAAATGATGCTAGTACAAGTATCATTTAAACAAATCGAATATGCATCAACAATACATAACAAGATACACCACACGGACTTCCGCTACCAGAATCCGACAATGCGAATCCACAAGATTCCATTAACACAGCATGGGTATTCCAATGATCCAGCGCCCTCAGCATAGATCCCAAGATGATCCCGTCGGACCAACACGAGGTGGAAAAACCCGTCCAATGATCCAGCGCCCTCAGCCTAGATCCCAAGATGATCCCGTCGGACCAACACGAGGTGGACATTCGATCCAGCGCCCTCAGCATAGATCGTACAACATACACAAACACAACTCATGCATACATATATGCAAAATCGCTATGTCCATCAACATGAACATACAAACACTGAATAACGAATATCATGACAATTTAACGAAATAAATCCCATGAATAAACCACATGTATACTCAAAATATGAACATTAACAAATTACGATACTTGCCTCGAAGATGGCAAGAACGAAACACTCCAATGATCTCAACACACTCGAAGGCCGCCTCCTTCGATCAACGTAGCAAGCTCGAACCTTAACAAAAGAAATGGTATAGAATTCATCTCAAGTCGTACACTGCCTATCAATCCGGTCAACGGCCAAAAGCTCTAAATATGTAATCTGCCTGAACTACTTAGCGTGCGCTACGTACTCTACGTAACGTGCGCTAAGTCTGCCTGTTAACGTACGCAAATGACCAAGTCTAGCGTACGCTAGCCATGTACTGACAGTTCTCTCTGATCAGCCGACTGAGTCGACTGATAACATAACGTACGTTACGTACCAAACGTAGCGTACGTTAACTCATTCCCGATAGCGCACGTTAATATACATATGTTAGCGTGCGCTAACCGTGCATGGCAGATTACTACTGGCAGAAAACTTGATCTAATGGTGATGAAACTCATGAATTCTATGGTGATAATACATGTCGTCCCCGTGCATATCATGCTCATATGGTTTAGTGAAAGATCTATACGGATTAAATGACTATGAGATACAAGGTTGCGCATAACCATCACAACACCATAATTCATCTTGATTTTCAAGGAATATCCTAAGTTCAATCCATTACATGTCCCAAAACGTATGATTCCTTTATGTAAAGACATAAGAACTTGATAATCTCCAAATACTGGTCACAAACGGTTTTGAAGCTTCATGAATATGCTAGGAGTTCAAACACTAATAGGTTCAATGGATTATACGATGAATAAGTACCGAAACATCGAAACTATCCTTCTAACACATGAGGTTCGACTACTTGCGAATTTAACTGACTAGATAATCCCAAACCATGATCAAAATGTCCTTCAGAATACTACTAATATTGGTGAAGAATCACCTACCTCAAAGTAGCAAAGAACACGAAGGAACTTGAGGAAATCCAACACCGAGGGCTTGAACACCAATCTCCAAAGATCTACAATCTTCAAACTCGTGCTAGGAGGATGATATGAGAGGTTGAGGAGGGAGGAAGTAACTCTCTAAGCTCAAAAATTTGGATTAGGGAAGTGAAAATATCTGAATAATGAAAAAGTAAGCTGTCCTATATATAGGAAATGGTTATTAGCGCGCGCTAGTCCCTATCCATAGCGTGCGCTAACGGCCATACGAAACTTACTGACTTCACTGTACTCAGCGTTTAGCGTGCGCTATCCTCATATCATTAGCGTGCGCTACCGCGTTGACTTGGCTTTTCCCGAAAGCCGTCCAGGTTCATCCCGACATGATCCGACCGAAATCCTCAGCCGATCTCACCTACCACCCTGTCTTAATCATGCTGACTACGTATAGCGTGGGCTAAGGTTCATGCACAGCGTGCGCTACGGATCCAAATTAGCGTACGCTACACTTAGTCGATAGCGTGCGCTACATGCGCAGAATCACAATTTAAATCACATTCATGAAATCATGCGCTCAACAACACCGGATTATGAAATACAGAGAATAATACTCAGATCAAAATGCAACAATTACAATATCTCAAGTTCCAAATACATATCAGAAATCTCGGGTATTACATCCTTCCTCCCTAAAAAGAAGTTTCGTCCCGAAACTTAAGATGAAAACAACTCTCGATATTTAGTCTTCATACTGTCCTCCGTTTCCCAAGTGGCCTCTTCAACTCCGTGCCGTGGTCATTGTACTTTAACCAAGGGTATTGGTTTATTCCTCAATTGTTTGATCCGACTCTCAAGTATCTTGATTGGTCTCTCCTCGAAGGTGCCATCATTAGCTATCTCGATCTTATCGAACTCAATGATATGACTGGGATCCGGTACATACTTCCGCAATTGGGATACGTGAAACACATTGTGAACGTGACTCAGCGATGGTGGTAAGGCCAACCTGTATGCTAAATCCCCAACTCTCTCGAGGATCTCAAATGGTCCGATATATCTCGGACTTAGCTTACCTTTCCTCCCAAAACGGAAAATTCCTCGTGTAGGAGACACCTTCAGTAGTACGTGGTCCCCACTGTCGAACTCTAGAGGGCGACGACGCACATCTACATAAGACTTCTGTCGACTCTGGGCAGTCAACAGTCTTTCCCGAATCAAAGCTATCTTCTCTTGAGTTTGAACTATCGATTCCGGTTCCGTTCCGATCAAGTCCGAAGAATCATCCCAGCACAAGAGTGATCGGCATCTTCTCCCGTACAAAGCTTCAAATGGTTCCATCTTAATAGAAGCATGCCAATTATTGTTATAGGTGAATTCAATCAATGGCAAGTGAACTTCCCAATCAGTTGACCAATCCAAAGCACAAGCTCTAAGCATGTCTTCTACTGTTTGAATAGTCCTTTCGGACTGACCATCCGTTTGGGGATGATAAGTCGTGCTAAAGTTTAGCTCGGTCCCCAAATCCCTGTGAACTGCCTTCCAGAAGTGCGACACGAAGCGACCATCTCGATCTGAAATAATGGTCTTCGGCGTCCCGTGCAATGTGAGTATCTCTGCAACAAATACTCGTGCCAATTTCTTGGGTCCCCACGTGTCTTTAATTCCTAGGAAATGAGCCGACTTGGTTAGTCGATCAACTATAACCCAAATCATGTTCATTCCCGTCTTGGTCCTTGGCATATTGGTGATGAAATCCATCGAGATATCCTCCCACTTCCACTCAGGGATCGGAAGCGGCTTTAACATTCCGGCAGGTCGCTGATGTTCAATCTTAACCTGCTGACAAGTCAAACACTTCGAAACATACTCTGCTACGTCCTTCTTCATATTTCCCCACCAGAAGTTTTGTTTAAGATCCTTATACATCTTACTGCTGCCCGGGTGAATAGAATAGGGCGCGTTGTGAGCTTCCTTCAGAATTGTTCGTCTCAATTCATCATCATCGGGAACGCAAAGTCGACTCTGAAATCTCAGAACTCCATCATCTTGTATCACGAATCCTGGGGCCTTTCCTTTCTTTACTTCGTCACATAACCGAAGGATCAGAGAATCGTTCAAATGCTTAGATTTGATTTCCTCGACTAGTGACGAAGTCAGTTCTATCACGTATAGTTGCCCTTGGATTCCTGGTGACCACACTTCAATCCCTTCGCGGATCAGTTCTCGTTGAATGATGGTTTGGGATGTAAGTGCTTCCAACACTCGAAGGGAAACAGGTTTACGGCTCAATGCATCGGCTACTACGTTTGCTTTACCCGGATGATAGAGAACTTCCAAGTCGTAATCCTTGATCAATTATAGCCACCTTCTTTGCCTCATGTTTAATTCTTTCTGACTGAAAATGTACTTGAGGCTTTTATGATCTGTAAAGATCTGACAATGAGTACCGTATAAATAATGTCGCCAAATTTTCAAGGCAAAGACCACAGCTGCTAACTCCAGATAATGAGTCGGGTAATTTACTTCGTACGGTTTCAACTGCCGAGAGGCATAGGCAATCACCTTATCCTTTTGCATCAACACACATCCTGCACTCGATTTGAAGCGTCATTGTATACCATGAATCCATCGGCCCATCCGTAATGCTAATATAGGTGCTGTCGTCAGTCTCTTCTTAAGTTAATCAAAACCAGCCTGGCATTTCTCATCCCACGTGAACTTTTGAGTTTTCTGTAACAGCTGAGTGAGTGGACGAGCCATTTTGGAAAATCCCTCTACAAAACGGCGATAATATCCAGCAAGTCCTAAAAAGCTTCGGACTTCTTTCACGTTTTTAGGAGCTTCCCATTCCAAGATTGCTTCGACTTTCTTCGGGTCCACCTGAACTCCGTCAGCTGATATCACATGCCCAAGGAAAGTTACTTCCCTAAGCCAGAACTCACATTTAGAAAGCTTCGCATAGAGCTGTTCCTTCCTCAAGGTGCTCAAAACCACACGCAAATGCTCGGCATGCTCCTCTGTGTCTTTCGAATAGATCAAGATGTCATCAATGAAGATGACCACAAACTTATCTAGGTATTCTAAGAATACCCAATTCATCAGTTGCATAAATACCGCAGGAACATTGGTAAGTCCGAATGGCATCACCACGAATTCATAGTGCCCGTACCGGGATCTGAAAGCAGATTTCGGTATATCCAATTCCTTAATTCTCAACTGATGATATCCTGATCGCAAGTCAATATTCGAGAATACCCTTGCTCCTTGCAGTTGATCAAACAAGTCATCGATCCGAGGTAAAGGATACTTGTTCTTGATTGTCACCTTATTAAGCTCCATATAATCAATACATAACCGGAGGGATCCATCTTTCTTCCGGACAAAGAGAACGGGCGCTCCCCAAGGAGAAACGCTAGGTTGAATATAACCCTTCTGTAATAATTCCTCCAGTTGCTTCTTTAGTTCATACATCTCGGTTGGCACCATGCGGTATGGTGCTCTGGAAATAGGAGCGGCTCCAGGCTCTAATTCGATAGTGAACTCCACTTCTCTCTGCGGAGGTAACCCAGGTAGTTCGTCAGGGAATACATCTGAAAATTCATTCACAACTGGAATAGATGAGAGTTCTACTCCTTCTTCTTTCTTCATGGCATAGTACCAAAGTCCATGACATCCTTGCTTCAGTAATTTCACAGCTTTCATCGCTTTGATCAATTTTCCCGAGCTTCCCGGTCTCCATTCTCTGAATAAGTGTTCAGATCCGTCATCAGCAATGATAGAAATGACTCTCTTTCGGTAATTCAGAATAGCTCCATAACGGTTGAGCCAATCGTCTCCGAGAATTAAATCGTCGCCATGAATGTCAACTACAGTAAGATTCGATGGCCAATCTCTCCCTCCTATAGACACTGGAAAATCTCTAGTTTCTAGGTTTCCCACAATTCTCTCTCCGCTCGGCAAACCCACAATATATGGTTCACAATCAAATAAACACGAGATTTTCAAGCGATTAACACAGTTCAATGATATGAAAGAATGTGTAGCTCCGGAATTGAATAAGACACTAACTGGTTGCAAAATGATCTGAATCGTACCTGATGCAACAGTAGTGTTCTGATCGTCATATTTCCTCATCTCGTACAGGCGCGAAGGAACGGACCCAGCACTGGATGTCTCTCTCTTCCCAACATTCTGCTGCTGAAATCCACTCTGCTGCATCTGGTTCACACTTATCTCCTTCGGAACTGGCGCTGGAGTGCGAGTACCAAAAGATCTAGTAGCAACTCCACAGAAAGCCGCACGGTGCCCTTCTTGCCCACAATCGAAACAAGTCACAGAAGATGCGGGGCAATCACGTCGAATATGCCCTGCTCGACCACAATTGTAGCATTTCTTTGATGCGTCCGAAACTGCTGACGTTGTCCGGAACTTCTTTCCACCTCTAGAAGGATGTGGAGGTTTCCTAGCTGAATAAAAGGAAGACTGGCCCTTGCGGGGCCCACCACTCTTGTTTTCCGAGAAGTTGCCGGTCACTTTCTGCTTCTTTGCCTCCACCGATTTCTCCACCGCCGCCTCTTTCATGTCGTAGGCCAGCGCTTTGTCTTGATACTGTCGCGATGTAGTACACTCGAATCCGGACATGTATTGCTGAATCTCTGGCTTCATTCGCATATCGAAATGAAAAATCTTTTCTGCCTCCGTTCTGACCAAGTGTCGCACACAAGTCAGCTGATGGTTAAAAGTTTTGATTATGTCTGTCACAGATGCTTTCGAACTCTGTGGTGAGAAAAACTCTCGGATTTTTGCCTCCCTAACTGGACGAGTACAATATTGTGCTTCCATCATTAGTTTGAATTCCGTCCAATCCGCATTATGATTCTCGGGTCGAATAACTTCCCACCAGTCAAAGGCCTCCCCAATCAGAAAATACTGGGCAATGGGAACCTTCCGGTCCTCGGGACAGTTCATACCCGCGAATATCTTCTCTAACTCCTTTAGCCAATGATCCCAAGTAAGTGCCTCAGCAGATCCATCAAATTTTGGAGGGTGCAATTTGACCACCTCAGCAAGCCATCTGTCTCCCCGGTTATCCTCGTGGTGCTGCTGTTCCATCGCCGTCTGCATGCGGTCAACTACCTGAGCGAACTGGTTTATATGAGCCACCACCTGTTGAAGCACTCCCGGCATGTTAGGATTCGCATCGTCATTCGCTGATCCCTGCTGCCCTCCAGAATGGGAATCGGTTCGACTAGATGATAATTCTGGGGTAGTTGCGGAATCCTCCTGTCTCGCGTTACCACGTCCGCGTCCACGACCGCGTCCGCGTCCACGTCCTCCTCTCAACATACTGTAAACACAATTTCTCAATATCCAGGACGAAATTTTCAAAATAAAGCTCGTCAATACTCACAAAACAGAAATTAAGTAAAACGGTAGTACAAGAGATTAGGAGACTTACAACCACGGTCCACATGACGACTTTGGCTGAACAGTGATGTTACGAACGACCCGGAAATCAATAACGTAAACATACCCAACTTAAAACCTGACTGCCAAGATATCCATGAATCTTAGCTCTGATACCATATTCTGTAACACCCCGAGATATTTGGAATAATTACAGCGCCGTAAACCCTTTAAGTAAGGATTTACAAGGCTAATTAAAAGAAATGTGAATATAATACAACAGTACCACAGAAATTCAAATTACAAACCGGTTCCAACTGATCCAACGAGTTAATTAATACAACCATATCGAAATGATATTAATAAGACACGCGTACTCGAGTACTGAAAGTGAATCAAGAAGACAAATCACAAAACAACAAACATCACTGAACCCCTTCGTCGTCACATCGGTACTGTGGTTGTTTCCCCGCTGGGATGCCTTGTTTCCTGGCGGGTGGGATCGAGCGTCTCGGACCGCGGCGGCTACCCTCCGCTATTGGCTGTGCCTCGGACTGCGACGGAACGAGGCGTCTGGCGGATCGGCCAGCGGCTTTCTTCGACGAGGAGGCAGAAGTCATGATTCTGAAAGCTTTCTCTGAAGAACAGTGAGTGTTTCTTCAGGTATATGCCCCGGAGAACAGTGAGTGTTTTTCGAGACGGTAGGAATAAAAATGAGGGTTAGATCCCCTCCTTCTAGCACCAATTGTTGTTGCCCGAAATATTATCCGAAGATAGATATTGCTGGAATGGTCGAGCAACAGCAAATTGCGAGAGCACGTCCGAGGGAATGGAAAAATACAAGATTTGCCGGGTTTGTTAGCCCCGGGCTTGAATGCTCTCGCGAGATGTTATTAATATAAATATTCGTGGATACAAGTACTAATGTAAGAATCTAGTTACAATGAGTGTAAAAGATCCTATTTATCTAACTCTTAAGCGAAGCTTTTGGTGTTCTTGCTCTCTGCCGATCGTCTTCCGTGTAGGAGATGCTGAGAGAGAAGAAAGAACCGAAAGATAGTTGTTGCCAAGAGTGAGAAAGCCAAGTTATGAGTTGAACTTGTTCAGAAGCTGAGAATCTGAGTTCAGAGAGGAAAAAATCAGATAGTTGGAGAGTTTTCCAAGTGCAAGCAGCCTTCTATTTATAGGAGCTGGGATGCCTTGTTTCCTGGCGGGCGATCGCCTTTTATGCAATATAATAAGGGGCGATCGTCTTTATGTCACATGGGTTGTCTGCCTAAAGTCCAAAGTTGCTGCCGGCCGCCAGCTGTGCGGTCCAATGAGGAGCCAGCACGCATCCGGAGTTGCTGTCACGGGCGGTCCCACTGACACCTTTCGGCGGGCTTGTCGGTTGGTGGAAAGATGTCGACAGGCTGTGGTCAACTATCCATGTGCAGCAGCGCATTTTCCGGATCTGCATGTGGGTCTTGTCCCGAGCTTCGGCCTTTGCCGACTGGACGATCGATGTCTTCGCGCATCGGCCCTTGCCGACTGGACGATCGATGGCTTCGCGCATCGGCCCTTGCCGACTGGACTATCGATGGCTTCGCGTGGCATGAGGAGGTCGCCACTTGGTCGGTCGCCAGGAGTCGATCGCCAAGTACCGAGAGACGATCGTCTTAGATGTTGATCGCTCGGCACCAGGACTTGTCCTGGGACCTTCGGTCGGCAGTTCTGCCTTGGCTGCTCGGCACTGGCTAGGTCGCCCGGTCTCTGAGGCGATCGTCGGTCGAGGCGTATAATTCTCGACACAACAGAGGCTAATGACTAAAGACAGACTACTGAAATATGGAATTGATGTTGATCCAAAATGATGTTTCTGTGATGAAGCTGAATCAACACGGCATCTATTTTTTGAATGTAATCTGTCTAAGCAGATATGGAGTACAGTACTGCAGAGTTTCAAATGTGTCAGAGATCCATAAGGCTGAGAGCTGGAAAGAAGTTGGTTATGTACTTCTACCAAGAGCAAAAGTGGAAGAGCCCAGATACTTAAAATAGCAGCTGCTGAAACCATTTATGCTGTTTTGGTGTTGAGGAATGAAAAGATTTTCCAAGATAGACAAGGAGAGACTTATGTGGTGAAAAATATTGTGCAAAATATTGTTAAGATGTATGGTGTACAAGAAATTAGTTAAGCCTTGTTAAATTTTGATGTTAGGGATGAGTAAATGAATGTATAGGATGATGAGATGTGCCTGGACTCTTGAAGTCGGCTTGCACTGTTTTGTTTTTGGTAATAAAGAAGTGCTCTTAGTTCCAAAAAAAATTAAATATTTATATATATTAAGAAGATATCTTTGGAAATTAGTCAAATCAGTAATTACATCTTCTAAACATTAAAATTGTTGAATTATATACAAATGCTAGGATATAATTTGTACCAAAATAGCGTAAATGCGCATTATTCAAAATATATTAGAAAATAAAATAAATGAATCTAAATTTTTTGAGAATTAGTTATTATTGTGGTAGCACAATCAAACTGTTTATATATTTTCATATATAAATATCTAAATTTTCTGAATGAATAAAATTTTAAGATGATTAAAATAATTATCAATTCACAATAATTATCTAAATCAAATTCTATAAAGTAGTTCTTATTAATTAAGATATTTATTAAATTAATTGATTATTATATGATAATAAAAATAATATATAATAATTATAAAATTTGATTGGATAAATAAAAGATGACTTGAAGATGAATATATTAAATTTCTTAACATGTATTAAATTGATTACAAAATGATATATATTACTTGAATCCTAGGGTAAACACTGTAGCTGTTAGAAATACTGCACGCCTAAATCCAAACCTTTTTTTCCATGACAATATAATTTCTCAAAAGGAAAATCTCCCTCAGCCCCAGCTAAAACCATTTAAATCCAACTGCTTGCAATTCAAATCAGCATCATTATCGTCGTCTGTGTTAAGATCCAATCTCGTCGGAAAAGGGGGCATTTTCATCTCCGGTGAAGTCTTCTTCTTCTTCTGCTCCATCTTCATCAAATCATTGGTTTCGTCTGAATAATTTCCGATTCTATTAAATTTTTCACCACCGTGAAATCCGATGCTCATTGATAAATTACTGGAATTAGGTTCCGAGAGAAAGGCATTATTCCCAAAAATTTCATTTCCTGTGTTTTTACACCTAAGTTCACTTTTCTGTAACCTGGTATCACTGTCAATGTTAATATTTCTCGTCTCTATATTTGTTCCGAAATTGACGGGTTTTAAGCCCATTGGATAATTGTAAAATTCTCCGTCCCTGATAAGATTTTCACACGACGAGGTTAAGCAGCTGTCGATCGAACAATCTGTTGGCTGATTTGTTGTTTTTTTACGCTGCAGGTACAAATCTGAAAGGTCTTTCATTCCTGAAAACGTGGAACTCAGACATTGGGTGGAGACTTTGGATACTAAGTCAGATATTTGAACCTTGGCGCCCTCAAGACCAACTGTTCCCAAGTTTTGTCCTCCAATGGTTTCTTGTGCTTTCTCTAGTACTGATTGTAGGTATTTACCTTGAGCCTCTATTCGGATCTGCAAATGTCGTTGTACCTGTGCAAAAAGTGATTTGTCAGCTTTCAACTTTAAAAAAAAAAGCTCAAGTGCCAGCTTCTGATTTTGTGAATTATGGGAGGAGTGATTCATATTTATCATTCTACTTTTTGTATTGACTTTTACACATATAACAGCTAGCACTCTTTTTAGGGTTGTTTGTGATAGGGTTCGATGAGATTTAGAATTCTAGTATTCAAAATCTTGCCTAAATGTTTGTAGTAGTATTGAGAGTTCTTACTTTAGGTGCCTAATCATGTGTACAAAAGTTGGTGATGTTCTATTATTAGATAGTATAAATTTGAATTAGTTAAATATAAAAAGAGGAGAAAGATGATGTGGCATAAAGTAGATATAGGATGAGTAAGAAATTGTTGGTTGAGTATTTGTAATTTGAAAATTCAAAATCCAGTATTTTAATTTGAACCCCTTGTAATCATTTTTTAGCTTCTATGTGCAAATATTACTAACTTTTGATACTCTGTTGCTTATGATGCAATTAGGACATGTAATATATTAGCAGCATGAAAAGTATTGTAGTCTTGTTTACCTCAAGCTGTTCGTGTAGCCTTTGTTGCACTTCCATCTGCATTTGTATAGCTTCTCCTAAATGCATGTTTCTGATGCAATAAGGCGTATAGTAAGAATACAAAGGGAACATATTAACTGACATCATAACATGCGCTATTCCTTTCTATTTCGTACTTAGATGTTAGGTTGGCCGTGTCCTGAATGCTAATTTGGGTTCCATTTGCTCCTGGCATTCTTTCTCCAGTGGCTGCAACCGTTTTTCAGCCCAGTTAGCAACATATATTACAAATATAATCTATAATAGTTTCATCTCTTTGTAACGGATATATATATATATATATATTAGACAAGGAATAATTACATATTCCACCCGGGCTAAATGGCTCCAAAATCAGAATAGTATCCACAGTTTGAACAATTACAAATTCGTCCAAAAGTCAAAGTGTCTAATGCCAGAGGTGATATTGGGTGTGGATGCAATTGTTCGAACAAGCATCCACGTTAGCGAGCAGTTTGAACAATTACAAGTTCGTCCAAAAGTCAACGCCGGGGGCGAGATTTGGGTGTGGATGCAATTCTTCATAATGTGGGTACTAATGTAATTGAACCAAACAATAAGGGTACTTTATGTAATTCGCCGACAAGGCAGTGTTGCTAGAATTTTTCAGGATTTCTCACCAGGTTTGTTGCTTCCACTATTAGCTGATTGTCCATGCATGTTCTTGCTGAGCCTGTATTTCTGCAAAGCAGAAAATGAGAAAATTTGCTACATATACACAAAGCAATTTTCATTATTAATCAAAATTATAGTGTGACTTTTGGCTGTTATGAATTTACCTGAAGGTGACTCTTTAAGTGGTACAAAGTTAGTCCTTGAATTCCCATAAGTTTCAGTACTGATTTTGGAGTAGCTTCTGCAATAAAAAAAAAAAGAATAGTAAGAATTAGCTGAATTTCAGTATCACATTATCTGTTCCTTTTTAACTCTGTAACATTCACATTAACTTACTCTCAGCTCCACCTAATTGATTCACAGCTTCTATAAACCGTTCGTGAAGGTCTGGGGTCCACTTCAATCTCGGCTTAGCATCAGTTGATAGTACAAGTCCCGAGTCTCCGTCGCCGTTCACACCTTGTAAGAACATGTGCCTCTGATCCGGCTGATGATTAATAGACATTCTAGTCGAAGATTGAATGTTCTTTCCTTGCTGCTGCTGATGATGATACATCTTGCTGTCGTAAATTCCAACTAGAAAGAAAATTGACTAAAAAAAATTCCGATTTATGTGTCTATGTGCTGATTTTTCACCTTGAATGAATAATTATGATTCTTGCTATATTGTGCATGGCCTAAGTATCTACACTCCCTTTTTTCTCTTGACCGATTTTCACGTATGGAAGTTGGTGTTAAATGGGGTGTACTTATAAGCATATGGGAAGGGAGAAAAAAACTGAGGCATGGAATCTTGAACAGGGGCAGGACATCAGATCCAACCCCATTTCCCTAGCAATTGAAAAAAAAAACCCCAGAGATATCTACTTCTATTTTTCGAGCATCGATGGGGGGTCCTCTCCATTTCCATTCTCAGCCAGCTGCATAAGATTCCTTTGTGGAATAAATTTAACACCTTACATAAGGTACAAGAATAGATCCATACTCAGGAGTTTCTTTATAGTGCACTCACTCATACTTGACATCTGCAATTAAAGTTACAGGAACCTTATTCCTGGAATTAATAATGGTAGACTTTTTTTTTCCCCCTCAGATGTTGATTGGAGAATCCACTATATTATTAAACCCGAGTTCATGATACAATATGGACCCGAAGCAATAAACAAGATATGGATGGACGGATCGGGGTATTTATGTCATTACTTATCGTTTTTATATTTATCACGAGTTCATGATGCATCATATACCCATGTCCATTGATACAATTTGTTTCTATGATGTTCTGAAACAAGTCATTTTTATTATATATTATTAATATTTAAATTCAAACCAGAAGATTCTTTTGACTAAAGCATCTGCTTAAACATTGGATACGTAATTGGGAAAAAAGTGAAGGACTAAATGAAAATATTTCTTGCATGAGTTTGTATGAAGTTCAGGTAACAAAAAATGTATCCTATTTTCTTTTTATCCTAAAACTGAATAGTTCCAAATAGTGCTGCTTTTACTACATAAGTTTGCCGCAAAACATCTTGATCAGATGTTATCTAGAATTTGGCTCCACCGCACAGTTGACTTATATTCTCTGACAGGAATCTAGTACTTATACCTGTTGTATGATTTGTTTTAAATGAAAAATCCAACCCCGTGATTGTTGGTGCTCGAACCGACGGGCGGTCGCTTTGAGTGACCAGTCATTCAGAATAGTCAACTCAATTTTTTGCCTTTCACAATAGTCGGTCGGTCTAAACACAATTATGTCATTCACAACATTGTTTCGTGCTAAACAATATTAGGGCGAACTCTCTCTTTATCTGGCTTTTGCATCGTTCAAACTCTCACAGTCGCAAATAAGAATCAGAGTAGTACTGACACACGCATACTCCAGATAATATCACAAATAATAATCAATGACTTCTATGGTCCCAACCAAGTGTCACGGTAGTAATGCTATGTGCATACTCCGGACAATATCAAAAATCATAATCAATAATTCCCAATGTCTCAACCAAAGGCCACATAGTACCAACATGCACGTACTCGAGATAATATCACAAATCCTAATCAATAACTCCCATTTTCTCAACCAAGGATCACAATAGTGCCGACACATCCATACTCCAGACGATATCACAAATACACAATAACAACATCACATAATATAAATTACTATTTACGAGTAAGCTACAACTTGCCTCAATTATGAAAAATGCCATACCCGCTAGCACAGTAGCCATGATCACAAATATTCCATGATCAATATTATGAAAGCTAATGCAATTGCATCACAACCATCAATATTATAACCGCACATCTCATTACGTACCTAACTCTTTCCATTAATGTACGCAACAACTCATAACGTACGCTATAGCCTATACACTCTCAATAGCGTGCAATTGTCCAAAAGAACAAAATGAAGCTACTGTCTTATCCACAACATGCGCAATACACACCTTGCGCACCTAAGTCACCGGCCATAACATACGTTAAAGCCATGTTGCATACGCAAGCCCCATTGACTTGCTTTAAGCATGCGAGCTGTCCCCCCACGCTTCATTGGTCTTGTCCTGATTCTTTTTGTCTCTACTTAAGCTACGTAATACATGAGGCATAACGTACTCTAATCTCCAGAGGTAGCGTACTCTACAACTGCATAGTTACGGCCGTTGATTTCAACTGTTTAATACTCGAAAGTAACCGTTTATACTTAGTAGGAATCAGAACATACGAAAAAATATGATCGTACAAGTACAATACATAATAAATAATTATAAAATATAGGTCAAAATACACTGTGAATATCATTAATATTACATTAATTTTGATTTTATTTGCTAAAAGTATAACCTATATCAGCTCGAAAGAGATAAAAATTAGAATCTATGGTCAACTATGTTGCAAGAGAGGCTAAATATATTGTGCTCAACTATATTGCAAGACGGGCTAAATGAGGTGGCTTTAATTGCAACTAAGGATAGAAATCTTGGAAATAGTTTGTTGGGTTTATTTGGCCCAAATGATTAATATTAATGAGGGCCCAAATATTAAATCTCCTGCAGCCCACCTCAAAACGGACCCGGCCCGGTACCTTTGGAAGCAGCCCATTATGACCGGATTAATCCTGGCCATTTATTTGGCTCCCTTTAATCCTGGCCATCGGTTTTATATCTTACCCTAATATAAAACCCCAGACCCCAGCTAACCCTACCCCTTATTTCTCCTTTTCTGCCGTCAGTCTCCACCCTCCCTTATCTCTCCCGATTTTCTTTCCTCTTCTCCTCGGTTGACCCTGTTCTTCGAGATGGAAACTAAATCTTTTCCGATTTCCTCTCTTCGTTTGTTGTTCCGATTCTCCTATAAATTTCGATTTCGGGTGAGATGAAAGCACAACAAAACGAAGAGAGAGCAAGTGATATTTTCTGATTACCTCGATTTTTCTCTGTGAAATAATTGAGTGTTTTGTGGGTGAGGCTTGTGAGAATTCGAGATCTGAGTTTTCTGGGGTTCGTTTCGGTTGAATCTTGCTGAGTGCTTCGATTCCTCCGGTGGTTGCTTCCGGTCCGGTGGTGGGTTTCGTTTTCTGGTGTTGGCCGCGGGTCATCTGAGTCCTGGACGTGGCTACGGAAACGGAGGACTGAGCCGGGCTGTTTTCCGACAGTGACATCACTTTCCGATTGGCTACGGCCTTTTGGTTTGCATTTTTCTTCACCCTCTGTTCTTAAATTTTTCAGTATTTTGTTTGATTCATTTAAATAGAAGTTGTGTAATCCCTAATCCCTATCCCGAGTAATTTTGTGTAATAGTTATATTTGTTATAATTATTGTAATAATTTTGCCACCCGATTCGGACCAATACTCAACATTGGTACCGGAACTTTGGTTCGGATCTGTCTGTATCGGGTCAACCCGGATCGCTCAGGTATATCGGCTTAACCCTCTCCTTATTTTCTGTTTTTCCCTTGCTCGTTGTTCTTTGTGATATTATTTCCGGTCGTTGTTCTTGGTGATATTTTTCCTTTGTGATATTTGTTCGGGTCTTGCTGCCATTCGTGTTGCTCTCGGCCCACTGTTCTTCGTGATAATATTTTGGGTTGACTGTCTCGGCCCTGTTGTTATTGCTTCTGCTGCGTATGTTAGTTGACGCATTGTTGGTAATATTTTGTGTGTTTATTACTGCGATATTACTTCGTGTTTATTTTGAATCTGGAATTTTTCATAATCGGGCATTTAAACCCTCCTGCCTGGACCGCTTAAGTGTCCTCGGATCTTGTGGGGGCCTGGTATTGAATTTTTCAGATTCGTTTAATTTTATTTATCTGTGTGATTTTATTGACTACTTTGTGTTTCTGAGTTTTGATAAAATTAACCGCTTCCTCCTTGTTTGTGTTTTTCACAAATTTTCAAAAACTTTGTTCATTTTGAAAATTAAAATGGGAACGATCTCTGCCTTCTCTGTGGCCCCATTTGATGGAAAAGGTGATTTTGCCATTTTAGCGTGAGAAAATGAAAAGCATACCCATTCAACAAAAATATTTCAAAGCTATTGATAATTCTTTCGCTTCTAATGTGACGGCGGATAAAAAGGCTGAACTTGATGAGTTTGCTTATTCTGCAATTATCTTGAACCTTTCTGACTCTGTGATAAGAAAATTAGGTAAACATGGTTCGGCTAAAGAATTATGGGAAAAATTAGAAGAACTGTATACTGAAACTTCGCTGCCCAATAAACTGTTTCTTCTTGAAAATTTTTTCCGCTACAAGCTTGATCTAAATAAAGACATTGGTGCTAATTTAGACGTGTTTACAAAACTGGTTCAAGATATAAAGTTAATGGGAGATAAAAACATCGATGATTACACTCCGATTGTTCTTTTGAATGCTATTCCTGATTCTTATAGTGATGTGAAATCTGCCATTAAATATGGTAGAGATCAAGTGACCTTGGATATTGTTGTAAACGGCTTGAAAAGCAAAGAGTTAGATTTGAAAAACAATAAAGGTGCCGCCCTTAGAAATCTTGGCGAGGTTAATTTTGTAAAAGGAAGACCACAAAAACGTTTTCAAAATAAAAAGTCTTCCAATAGTCAAAATAACCAAGCCAACAAGAAAAAGGGCAATGAAAATTTGGTTTAAACCTAGACCTACTAATCGTAAATGTTACAATTGTGGTGAATATGGTCACTACATTCAAGACCGCACTAAACCTAAGAAAAACCAAATCAACAAAGGCTAACTTAGCTGTCGGTGAAAATCTAGGTGATGTGTTTATGATTTCTGATGCTATGCATGCTTCTGTGAATTCTGTGTTAGCTGACCTTGGTGAAAATGATTGGCTGGTTGATTCTGGATGCACATTTCACATGACTCCACACAAACAACTTTTTTCTAGCTATCGTGATTTGAAAAATCGATATGTGTCTATGCCTGATCATGTAAAACGAGATGTTCTTGAATAGAACTGTGTGCCTTAAATTAACTGAAATTCGATAACTTTGGAAAATGTTAGGCATGTTCCTCACTTAGCTCATAATTTAATGTCGTGTGCATGTCTTGAAGATGATGGTTTTGAAGGTACATGGGGTAAGGGTGCAATGAAAGTTACGAGAGGTCCCAAAACTTTTTTTGTCGCCATTCGTAAACTGAACTTATATATTTGTTCCACTGTAAGTAACTTTTCCGTTAATGCAGTCCATGGAGATAAAACTGAAATCTGGCATAAACGGTTGGGTCACATTAGTGGTAAAGGTCTTGAAATACTGCACAAAAATGGTTGTTTTGGGAATGATAAAATATCTGACTTGCCATTTTGTGATAATTGTGTGTATGGTAAGTAACATCGTGCAAACTTTCCTCATTCACCTTCCCAAACCCCTAAGAGTTCAAATGTGTTTGAGTGTCTACATGCCGATGTGTGGGGGCTGCGTTGTTCCGGACACATGACGGAAACCGATATTTTCATGTCCGTGATTGATGATTATTCCAGAAAGTCTTTGTGTTTCTCCTTAAGAACAAATCGATGTGTTTGACACGCTCAAAACGTGGAAAATTTTAATTGAAAATCGACCTAAGAAAATTAAAATTTTGAGAACTTACAACGGCTGGAATTTTGCAATAATTTGTTTGATACTTTGTGTGCGGAAAGTGGTATTCAAAGGCATAGACAAGACACCTACACCCCCAACAAACGGAATCGCCGAGCGCATGAACCGAACCCTCCTTGATAGGGTAAGGTCTATGCTCGTCAGCTCCGGATTGTCAAAACGTTTTTGGGGTGAGGCTTTATCTACAGTTGCCTATTTTATAAACAGATCTCCATCTGTCCCTTTGAATGGAAACTATCCAGAATCTGTGTGGACTGGTAGTAATATTGATTTCTCAAATCTTCGTGTATTTGGGTGTGCTGCATATGTTCATCATAAACATGATAAACTAGAACCTAGATCGATAAGATGTGTGTTCTTAGGCTACCCGGAGGGAGTTAAAGGATTTAGGTTATGGCTTAAGGGCAAACCAGGGTTTAAGGTGCTAATTAGTAGGGATGTTATATTTAATGAAGATGAATTTCCTTGTCTTGAACATCCTGCACCCGCACCCGTGCACATGCCTGATCCAGAATTTGTTTCTAACTACCCTACTCTGAGTGAGGTGGAGCCTGAAAATGATGAAACTTTGCATGCTGAAAATGAAAATCATTCCGAAAATTCTAGTGATGAAATAATTGAGAATGTTGATGAAAGTGCTGATCTGACCAACTATCAATTAACTAGAGATAGGCCTAGAAGGGAGAATGTTAGGAGGCCTCATCACTTTGATGATTTTCATATGATGTCTCATGCTTGCAATGTGTTTGAATCTTTAGATAATAACGAACCTAAAAGCTACAAAGATGCTTTAAAATCTGAAAATGCTTCTGATTGGTTAAGTGCTATGAATGATGAAATGAATTCCCTGCATGTTAACCAAACCTGGAATCTTGTTCCAAAACCTGATCGTTGTTCTCTTGTGGACTGTAAGTGGTTATTTAAGGTTAAGAATGAAGTAGAAAATATCAGATTTAAAGCTAGGTTGATTGCTAAAGGTTTCACTCAAAAGGAAGGAATTGATTATACTGAGATATTTGCTCCTGTTGTGAAATTCACCACCGTGCGTATCATGCTTGCTTTAGTTGCTCACTTTAATTGGGAATTAAAACAAATGGATGTTAAAACAGCCTTTCTTCATGGTGAATTAAATGAGAAAATTTATATGAGGCAGCCAGAAGGTTTTGTCGACTCTAAGAAACCTGATCATGTTTGCCTTCTTAAAAAGGCTCTTTATGGCTTAAAACAGTCTCCAAGGCAATGGAACAAGAAATTTGACTCTTACATGCTTTCTTTAAAATTCAAACGTAGTTCGTATGACCCTTGCCTCTATTTTAAAGAAAACTCCACTGTTTCTATCTTCTTGCTTATCTATGTGGATGACATGTTACTTGTGAGTCCGTGCATGAAATTGATTGATCAGGTTAGATCGTGTCTTAGTGAGCAATTTGACATGAAATACCTTGGAGATGCCCAGAAAATTTTAGGCATGAACATTGTTAGAGATAGGAAAAACTGTTCTTTTTTTCTAAATCAGTCTTCCTACATTGAGAAAATACTTGAAAAATTTTCTATGATCACGCAAAACCTTCTTCGTGCCTCTGTTGCTCATTTTCTATTATGCAAAGATCAATCTCCGAAAACTAGTGAAGAAGAAAAATCAATGGAAAAATTCCCTACGCTAATGCTATAGGATCAGTCATGTGTCTCATGGTTAGTACTGACTGATATAGCCTATTCGTTAGTTGCTTGAGTAGATACATGTCTAATCCTGGTATACCACATTGGGAAGCCTTGAAGTGGCTTCTCCGTTATCTGAAATCCTCTGTGGATGTTGGTATTAAGTTTTCTAAATCTGGTGATGGTGTTAAACTTGTTGGATATGTAGATTCTAACTTTGCTAATGATCGTGACAATCGAAAATCCACGACCTCTTATGTGTTTACCCTTTGTGGCTCTTGCATTAGTTGAAAATCTCAGTTACAGAATGTTGTTGCTTTATCTACAACTGAATCTGAATATGTTGCTACAACTGAGGCATTTAAAGAAGCCATATGGCTAAAGGGTCTTTTATCCGAAATCGGTTTTCTGAAAGAAAAAGTCGTGGTATTTTCGGATAGTCAATCTGGAATTCAGCTACGCAAAAATCCTGTCTTTCATGACCGCACTAAACATATTGATGTTAAATTTCATTTTATTCGTGACATTGTTGAAAAAGGTGAACTTGAGCTTGGAAAAATTCCTTCAAAATTCAATCCTGCAGATATGGGCACCAAATGCTTGCCTTTGGAGAAGTTCGTGTCCTGCACCGACATGCTGAACTTGGTAACTCAAGACTAACTCTTAGTCTTTGCCTTCTTTGTGATGGCTTTGCATTCTTAGTGAATTATTATGCTATCTTTGTGATAGCCCTGCTGTCTTAGTGATTGCTACCTTTCTTTGTGATTACCTGTACTTACTTTGTGTTTTGTGTGCAGGTGATGTCCTACGGCAATGATGACCTCCGTCTCCCTTATGTACCCCGATGACTCATTTGGCCCAGGTGGAGAATTGTTGGGTTTATTTGGCCCAAATGATTAATATTAATGAGGGCCTAAATATTAAATCTCCTGCAGCCCACCTCAAAACGGACCCGGCCCGGTACCTTTGGAAGCAGCCCATTATGACCGGATTAATCCTGGCCATTTATTTGGCTCCCTTTAATCCTGGCCATCGGTTTTATATCTTACCCTAATATAAAACCCTGCACCAGCCTAACCCTACCCCTTATTTCTCCTTTTTCGCCGCGTCTCCACCCTCCCTTATCTCTCCCGATTTTCTTTCCTCTTCTCCTCGGTTGACCCTGTTCTTCGAGATGGAAACTAAATCTTTTCCGATTTCCTCTCTTCGTTTGTTGTTCCGATTCTCCTATAAATTTCGATTTCGGGTGAGATGAAAGCACAACAAAACGAAGAGAGAGCAAGTGATATTTTCTGATTACCTCGATTTTTCTCTGTGAAATAATTGAGTGTTTTGTGGGTGAGGCTTGTGAGAATTCGGGATCTGAGTTTTCTGGGGTTCGTTTCGGTTGAATCTTGCTGAGTGCTTCGATTCCTCCGGTGGTTGCTTCCGGTCCGGTGGTGGGTTTCGTTTTCTGGTGTTGGTCGCGGGTCATCTGAGTCCTGGACGTGGCTACGGAAACGGAGGACTGAGCCGGGCTGTTTTCCGACAGTGACATCACTTTCCGATCGGCTACGGCCGTTTGGTTTGCATTTTTCTTCACCCTCTGTTCTTAAATTTTTCAGTATTTTGTTTGATTCATTTAAATAGAAGTTGTGTAATCCCTAATCCCTATCCCGAGTAGATTTGTGTAATAGTTATATTTGTTATAATTATTGTAATAATTTTGCCACCCGATTCGGACCAATACTCAACATAGTTGATATCAACAACTTGGTGAGTTATTTTACCTTTAGATATGCAAATCGAATGTGATGTTAAATTGACTGTAACCTAAAATTTAATTTGTGGATATTTTTTGCCCAAATATGTAAGGCGAGTGTCACTTTAACTTTAAATTTCATTATTTATTATTTTGTTATTAAGTTGATTATTTTTGTATTTTTATAAATATTTTACTATATGTTTTATTTATTTTTGCTATGTTAGACAGTGGGCACAATTTTATAGTATAGTACGGAGCATATAATTCTACAGAAACGGCTTTGCCCGATCCCTACACTCTTACAAGTCTTCGAATAGATTTGATTGATGCAATAAGATGAAAGACTCTTGCATGGGCTCTTATATAGCCTAGGAAGTCCTCCACTTTCTTACAAAACCAATCTCTCACAAAAAACCTACAAAAATAGGAGAGTCCTAACAAAAAATTCATTAACCTCGGATATAGTAGCATGATGTGCTGTGTATCTCTCATGGTAAATTTATTCTGAGCATCAGTTCAAGTCTAGCTCTACAGGAAACTAAGATCACCAATGTGATATATTCTGATATCTAGGATAGTTTATGCAGTTTGGAGGAATATATCGAACGCCTTTACTTTATAAAGTTATAAAGCAAATAAAATTCCTCGATAGTTTACTGGCATGTGGATGGGAATGAAACCAGAAATGGAGACCGATGTGTCGATTTTCAGGCTATGCTAATTTTGTGAAACACATACTTTGAACCATGTTAATTTTGAGATCCTCTCACCAGTGTTTATCTAGTTCCTTTTTTTTTTTTGTCATTGTTGGGGAACGTTGAATAGCTTATGTTTTGAAGGGTTGATAAACATGTTTTTTACATGTTACTTGAGGTCATTGTAGTTCAAATTTTATTGTGAATCATGTTTAAACTTGACAATTTATGTTTTGTCTTATTATTTTATGAGAAATATCACGTATTTTGGTTGAGTTGTGCAAAAAATAAATAAAACGAGTTGAAAATAGAGTTTGAACGCACCCGTAACTCAAGCAGGCAAAGATTGCACAGAAGATATCAAGAAGTGTGTGCAGCACAAGAGGTAACAAAATCTTCTAGACAAACTTATGGGGTTCAAAACCGGATATCTGGAATTTCGGATATCCGAAAATTCGGATAGTAGATTTTGATATCCGATATCCGTATCCGAAATTTCGGATATCTCATTTTCGGATATCTGAAATTTCGGATACGGATATCGGATATCCGAATATCCGAAAAAAATGAATTATATTCGGATATCCTTATATTCGAAAAATATATTTGGATTCGGATATCAGATATACGAATATCCGAAAAAAAATTCGGATATGGATATCGGATATCCGAATACCTTCTATTATTTAAAATATAAAAATAAAATTTTTAGGATTTTTTGGATATTTCGGATATCCGAATATCCAATTTTTCTGAAAAGTACTATCCGATATCCGAATCCGAAGTTCCGGATATCCGAACTTCGGATATCCGAATTTTCGAATATCCGAAACTTCGAATTTTTGGATATTTTGGATCAACGTACACTGCCCATCGGCAGCCGGGCAGTGCAATGTTTTGCACGTCCTATTTATCTTTTTTTGTTCCGTCCAAAATATGACACCCGAAGGGCAATGTTGTGTTATTTTTCGACCCAATTTACTACTCCATCCAATATATTCAACCCTAGGGTTCCAAAAGAAACTTATAATATCATAATTCATCTTAGGAATAAGCGAAACACACAAGAGCGGTGAAGACAAGGATCAACGCGTGAAAATTGAAGATATCAAAGACACATAAATTTTAGGGCTGGGACTTTTGGAATTGGGAACCGCAGAACCAATCCGAACTGCATCGGAATCGACGGTTCGGTTCGGTTCCTAGCAACAAATTTTTTTTTCCGTTCGGTTCGTACTGTTAGTATTCGGTTCGATTCGGTTCGCGGTTCCTGTCTGTTTTAAAGAGGAACCGATCTGAACCGCAAGGAACCGTCCGAACCGGGAAATCGACCCTCTGAATATAATATAATATAATATATTCTTATTAAACATAAGTAATATAATATAAAATAATATAATATATTCTTAATAAAATAAAATATAATATAATATATTTCGTCCAAACCATACATAATCGGTTTCGGTTCGATTCGGTTCCTGTGCGGTTCGGACAAAAAAAACTGGAAAAATCGAACCGCGAAAAAACTATGCGGTTCGATTCCGATTCCTGTATTTTTCTCACAGGAACCGAAAAGTCTCAGACCTAATAAATTTATCTTCCCAATTTCCCTCCTTTCTTTCACAAATTTTGAACTCATATTTTTATATTATTTTAAGAGATTGAAGCTTTGATTTTTGACCAATTTGCTCATGATTCTAAGGTTATTGTTGGTACTTCAAATTATTCATGATTTTCTATTGATCTAATTATTATTTTTGATATAGTATAATAAAGTATAATGGGATATGTAATATTTCTATAAAAATATTTTTTTTTTAAATATAATTTTGAAAATATTAAAAATATTAAATATAATGATCAGTTTAGCTCTACTCAGCCCGACCTAGAACAGGCCCAGTCCAATATACTAGTGGACCCCTTCGAATTCAATATTTTTCAGCCTGGTCCGGGTTCAATCCGATTCGACCCGGCCCAATCCGATTCGACCCGGCGCAGTCTAGCCACTGGTTAGGTCTAATTACATTGAAGATATTAAGGTTGTGTTTAGCACTAGCTAATCAACTAGCTTATAACCTAATTTATAAGCTTCATGAGCTTACCATTGACTGAAAATAAGTTCATGAACGCCAAGCTTCTCAAATCAGCTAATTTATCAGGTAGCTTATAAGCGAGCTGATTGATATGACCAAGTTAGCTTATTAAAAAAAATCTTCTACTTATCTTTTTTATTCCACAAATATCCCTGATCTAAATTAAAAAGAAAAAAATTGTTACTATTCCTCTTTGCCTCTGCCATTATAGTTCGCCTCATTGCTAAATACACCCATATATTATTCACCGGAAATTTATACAATTATTAATGATTTTTTTATCTTATCAAATTAAAATACTCACCAATAGTTTTTTCAACTTTTGACGATTTTTAATGACTTTTTTAAAATTACAGTGAATAGTACATATATGTAATTCAGAGTTAAGAAAATTAGACCATAAAATATCATGTATTTTTATTTAAAGAAAAATAGTGTAATAATATAATGAGAGTTAAGAAAATAAAAAAAATTAAAAAGTAATGTCTTTTTGTCATTTTACAAAACACCGACTAGCTGTTAATATGCTAAACACCTGTATTAAAATCAGTATCAACTACCTAATGGAGAAAAAATCAATTTTGGTCCTCTAATGTTACCCCAAATCAAAATTGGTCCTGTAATTATACTTCAATCGGTTTTGGTCCTGTAATTTCACTTTGTCTCCACTTTTGGTCCTGTCGTCGGATGGTAATACACACGTGCCTAACTCCGTCGCCAGAAATTTTTCCGGTCACTCACACGTTTTCATTTTTAGTCCTGTAATGTAGCTTGCAATCAATTTTGGTCCTGTAATTGAGCTCTCAATCGATTTTGGTCCTGTAATTTAACTCTCGGTCGATTTTGGTCATGTAATTTAACTTTCAATCGATTTTGGTCCTATAATTGAGCTCTAAATCGATTTTGTCATATAATTTAACTTTCAATCTATTTTTGTCATAGAGAAAATTATCAAATTGGTCCCGTATGTGGGACCAATTGGCCAAAAAATTCCATCTGTTTCCGACGGACCAAAAAACCCAACATCTCTCCCCTGATTTCGCCAATTTAGTCCTCGTCGCCGGCCGGAGTATTTTTCGGCCATCGGAGCTGACGTGGCTGACACGTGGCAAAAATAGCGGGTCCATGTCAGGCCATGTGGCTGACACGTGGCAAAAAATTAAAAAAAAAATTGTTTTGATAATTAAAAAATTAAAAAATAAATAAATAAAAAATTCTAATATTTTTATATTAATATTCCAGAATTAAAATTAATTATCTAAAGTATTAATATAAAAATATTAGAATATTTTATTTAAAAATTCAAAGATAAAAAAATTAAAGCATTTGGAATGTATTTATAATCAGTTTTTTATGTAAAGAAAACTAGAATTTTTTTTTATAAAATAAATAATAAATCTGAATTAACAATTTGATAATCTTTTCAAAATAATTTTTTTATTTATTTTATAGAAAATGATAATAATATTTTTCTCGATTTGATAATATTTTATTAAAAAAATTGGAACTTTAAATAATTAATTTTAATTCTGGAATATTAATAAATTTTTTTATTTAAAAATTCAAAAATAAAAAAATTAAAAGCATTTGGAATGTATTTATAAGCAGTTTTTATGTAAAGAAAATTAGAATTTTTTCCTATAAAATAAATAATAAATCTGAATTAACAATTTGATAATCTTTTCAAATTAAATTTTTTATTTATTTTATAGAAAATGATAATATATTTTTCTCAATTTGATAATAATTTATTAAAAAAATTGGAACTTTAGATAATTAATTTTACTTCTGGAATATTAATATAAAAATATTAGAATTTTTTTATTTATTTATTTTTTAATTTTTTAATTATCAAAATAATTTTTTTTAATTTTTTGCCACGTGTCAGCCACATGGCCTGACATGGACCCGTTATTTTTGCCACATGTCAGTCATGTCAGCTCCGATGGCCGAAAAATACTCGGGCCGGCGACGAGGACTAAATTGGCGAAATCAGGGGAGAGATGTTGGGTTTTTTGGTCTGCCGGAAATAGATGGGGTTTTTTGGCCAATTGGTCCCACATACGGGACCAATTTGATAATTTTTTCTATGACAAAAATAGATTTTGAAAGTTAAATTATATGACAAAATCGATTTAGAACTCAATTATAGGACCAAAATCGATTGAAAGTTAAATTACAGGACCAAAATCGACCGAGAGTTAAATTACAGGACCAAAATCGATTGAGAGCTCAATTACAGGACCAAAATTGATTGCAAGCTACATTACAGGACTAAAAATGAAAACGTGAGTGACCTAAAATTTGGCGACGTTAAAGGCTGCAGTATCACCATCCGGCGACAGGACCAAAAGTGGTGACAAAGTGAAATTACATGACCAAAACTGATTGAAGTATAATTACAGGACCAATTTTGATTTGAGGTAACATTAGAGGATCAAAATTGATTTTTTTCTCCTACCTAATGAGTTAACAACTAGTTTATTAACTAATTTTGCTAAATGTACCCTAAAATGATTGAAGTTCTTGCGAACCCTCCTTAAATAGAATGGCCAGCTGTTTAATCTTTAAACAAGGGGGATATATGAACAAACGAAATTCTCCCCAAGCATGTATTTAATATATTAAAATTTTACATTATTCAAGATTATCACGAAATCTCAAATTTCATCCAAACCCCAAATCATATTGATTTATATTCCTTCCGTCTCCCTCAAACCTCATATGGTATATATTTGATGTATTACAAATAATAAGTGGTACAAGTAATGTTGATAAATGTGTGGTACAGATTAAAAAATATTGATAGTTAGTCTGAATGATTGGTCGGTCCTGAAGTTCCGGATGCCCATGGCGAAAGGCTAGAAAAATGGCTCTTTATTACGTAAATAAATTTTTTGAAAGGGGTTTGGAATCCAGTCAAGCTAGACGGCTCATCCCCACGCCGGATCTTTATTAAAGAAAATAAAAACATTACGACGGGGTGACATCGAGAAGAGGCCCAAAAGAAAACTATTTTTTCTGCTAAAAATGAGCCTATCGGACCTAAGAAATCACCAACTGGTGATGCCCTTCGAATTTTGCTGCCCATGGCTGTCGCCATTACAACCATGGGCTAGGGCCGACCCTGTCTGTATGGTATGATTAAAAAGTATTGGTGTATTATTTTATTTGATCGTATAAAGATGATAAATATAAAATTTAAAAAAAAAACAAAAAATAATTAAATATAAAACTTTAAGCGAAACGAAAGAAGTGATTTATTAAATTGCAATCCACTTATTTTATTGGAATTTTACATTCTAGTGCCTAAACTTTGGTTTATATGACTTGGTCTTTTACCATTGCCTAACGATGTTCTCTGTATATGCATCATGTGGGATCGTCCACAATCCATATCTCACTCCAAGTCCCAATGTCAAAATGATTGTAAATAGAAAATAATTGTAATGCAATAGACCCTAATCAACATTTATGAACAAAGAACTCGAATTTAAAAATTATATAAATCTTGATATTGAATGATCAATTTACTAAAAATTGAAAATAAAATATTAAGATTTATTAAAATCCTAATTAGTTATAATCAACCATAGTTATAATTGTGTTCTAGCACTCTGGTACTAAATTATGGTGACAAAAGCTTATATCGCCCCTACAAGCCAGCCACTAATAGTATATATTATATATGTAGCGTAGGTTGACTTGAGAGAAAAATAAAATGAAGTGATTAAATTATAAATTAATATTATAACCTACAGTTAATGATTATAATGATTTTTTATTTTTTTAGTTTCTGCATTTTTTTGAATTTTTTTCAGTTTTTTTTGTATCAATTATTTGCAAATTACATAATCTATAGTGAACGGATATTATAATTCGTTTATTTTTTATTTTTGTTGCACTTTCGGGGTTTTTTCAACTTCTCTATTTCAAATATTTGCAAATTACAAATGAACAATTATAACATATAGTGAACGATTGTTACAATCTTTTATTTTTTTTTGCATTTGTAGATTTTCTTTCAGATTTTTTATTTCAATTATTTTGTTAACTATTGCATTTTTCAATGGTTTCAGTTATGTTTTGTTAGTTATTTTGCTCAATTACTTTAATACATTTTTGGGATTTTCAATTATTTTTGGACTTTTCTCCCAGATTTCTTTTTTCTTTTTATTTTTGTAATAACTGTATTTTTTATTTATTTCAATTATATTTTATTAATTATTTTCTTCAATTACTTTTTTGTATTTTGGGACTTTTAATTATTTTCAGATTTTTAATATTTTATTACAATTCATATGATGTTGGCATGACGGATATATGGCTGCCACATAGGTGCCACATAAATATTTGGTATTATAAGTTGGTACCATAATTACGCTGGTGGTAGAAGCCATAGGGGTGTTCAAAAATATCCGATATCCGATATTCGATCCGAAATATTCGAAAATATGAAGTTCCGAATATCCGAAATTTTGAATACCTGAAAATTCGGATATCAGATAGTACTTTTCAGAAAAATCGGATATTCGGATATCCGAAATATCTGAAAAATCTTAAAATTTTTATTTTTTTATATTTTAAATAATATAAGGTATTCGGATATTCAGATATCCGATATCCATATCCGAAGTTTTTTTCGGATATTTGGATATCTGATATCCATATCCGAATATTTTTTTTCGAATATATGGATATCCGAACATAATTCATATTTTTTCTGGATACGGATATCGGATATCAAAATCTACTATCCGAATTTTCGGATATCCAGTTTTGAACACCCTTAGTAGAAGGGCGATTAGGATAATTGTAAAATTAGATTAAAGTATAAAAAAATGAAATTGAAAAAGAAAAAGGAAGAAAAATGAATAGTAAATTAAATACTACCTCCGTTCTTTTATAACTGCAACATCTGAATTTTCACGCTTGTCAATGCACAACTTTGATTATTAATATATTAAACTTTTTATTTTTAAAAATTATAAGACGTTGATATTTTGAAAGTATATTTCGACATGAATCTAACAAGATCTCACATGACTATATTTTTTTATATGTATAAATTATAAAAGATGGTCAAGAGAGAGTATGTGAACAGTGTAATAGTCAACATGTTGTAATAATAAAGTAACGGAGAAAGCATTAAGTATCTGAATATTGGCGGTTATTCTTTTTTAGTTAATTAGTAGTAAATTGACATCCACTTTAGAAGATAAAAAGAATATTGGCGGTTATTCCTTTTTTTCTTGTACTTAAACTTGCCTTTTTTCTCTTGGACCCTTCCCCTTTGCATATTTAGTTTTACCAAGCAATAAAGAATCAATCTATGGGCCTTCCTATCACAAGACAGGATTTCATGTAGATTGCTGATTGGTTGTGGCTAGCCTGACAGGACCCAAAAAAAAAAGACCGGTCGCCGGAACTCCACCGGCAGCCCCACTGATAAGCATGCCAGAATGCTTGCCGTTTTTTAAAAAAAAAAAAAATGGCCAGCCACTAGAGGTTGGCCTAAAAAGAATAAAAGTTGGCGGCCATCGGAAGTCTAACGACGTTGGCCCCAAGGCATGCCGGTGGATCTGGCGTAAGTGGTCGGCAGTCGACCTGTGGGAGGTCAGTTGGATAACCACATTAGGAAACAAAAACAGTTTTTAAGATTCGTTGTCTATTTAATTCAATATTCTAAGAGTTTTTTTTTGAAGTTTATTGTTGTTGAACATTGGATATTATATATACACTAGAGATACAAAGTTTGAAAGAGTACCCTTCAAATATTGAACTAATCTTCCAAAAGAACGACCTTGTCGGGATTCTGCAACGGGTCGCCGGCAGCCGGCCGGGCAGTTTTTATGTGGTAACATATTCTTTCTAACAAGGTGATCTGATAATTTGATTATTTAAATCTAATTATGGTACCGCCACCGTGTCGTTATGGGATGAGTTATCTCGAGTCTATAATATAAATGACAACGACGTTTTTCTTATCGTCGTAAACTTGTGCATCTGAAAAGACCGCCTTACCCCTTCCTTCTCTTATGTGGTAAATTTGAAAATATCAAATGTTCAACAATAATAAAATTTCAAAATTACTGTTAGAATATTGAGCTAATCTTAAAATAGAAAAATATTTCGGGCGGGGTTCTCCAATAGTCCTGTGGGGTTCCTTTGGTCGGTCATTTATTTTATTTGGCTTCCGGCCTGTCGGCCTCTTTTTCGACGAGCCTGTCATCGGCCGTCGGCAAAACTCTAGTTGCCGGCAACTTTTTTTTTTTTTGCAGCGGTCAATCAGTTTATTTTTCGTTGGCCGACCTGTTTTCAAATGCGTTTTCCGGCAGTCGGTCAACACTTTTATAATCTTGCAATTTGATTATTTTACTCTAATTACGACATGAATTATCTCTAATATATTAAATAAATTATAACAATATTTTTTTATCGTCGTAGTTTGCACCTGAAAAGATCAATACACCCCTCCTCTCTCATATGTGTTGAATTTAATACTATCAAATGTTCAATATAATAAAGAGAAATGCTAAATGGACACACTATGTCCAGCCACACACTATGTTAAAATTGAAAATTATGTTATAAAAAGGGCAATAGTTCATAAAATTGAATTCTTATTGTAGACAAAATTTTTAATATGTTTTCTAATTAATTAACGAAATTGCAACACTTAATTCCACTAGTTCTCTTTCTTCTTCACTTTGAAATAGTTTCATTCACAAATTGCGATACTTAATTAATTCATCTACCTATTTTTCTATAATAAATTTCCAAAAGTCCCTTGGAATATTGAATTATTCTTCAAAAAAAATCATTACCGACGGGTTATCTGATGGACCTCCAATGGATGGTCGACTGCCGGCCAGTCATTTTTTTTATATATTTTATTTTTTTAGGCCGGCTTGTTCACGTGTTTCTCAGTCGTCCAACTTGAAAGATTACTTTATCTAGGGGTGTTAAAAAATATTCGATATCCGATCCGAAATATCGGATATCCGAATTTTCGGATATCCGGAACTTCGGATTCGGATAGTACTTTTCAGAAAAATCGGATATTCGGATATCCGAAATATCCGAAAAATCCTAAAAAAATTATTTTTTTATATTTTAAATAATATAATGTATTCGGATATTCGGATATCCGGTATCCATATCCGAAGTTTTTTTCGGATATCCGATATCCAAATCCGAATATTTTTTCGAATATAAGGATATCCGGATATAATTTATATATTTTTTCGGATATCGGATATCAAAATCTACTATCCGAATTTTTGGATATCCGAAACTCCGGATATCCGGTTTTGAACACCCCTAACTTTATCCCTGGCCTTGGTGTTACATTTGATGATAAATTCAATAGCAATAAAATTTCAAAGATACACTTATAATATTAAATTAAATGGACAATTAATTTTCTAAGATTTTTTATTCGTAACGGAATTCTCCGGTGGTTGGTCATTTTTCGGCAATCTGCCAACTTGCGCGCCGACAGAGCCGTCGATGGCAGACCTACTACGACAGGCCAATTTCTTTTTCTTTTCATATTTTTTTTTGGTGGACGCCTGCCGGCCTTCAGCGGATCTACGATGACAGTGTAGCTTTCTATTTTATGAAAGTCTGCGGGTCTCCAACGACCGACATTTTTTTGTCTCCTAGGGCCAACATGTTATTTTTCTAGCAAGATGATACGGTAATTTTATTATTTTAATCCGATTATGGCATCATCTCTGATATATAATATAAAGAACATCGGTGTTTTTTGGTCCTCGTAGTCCGTATCGAAAAAGACTATTGTACCCTCCCCCTTGTTTCCTTCCTTTTTTGTTGAATATTAATAATAATATTATCAAATGTTCAACAATAACGAATTTTAAAATATGCCCTTAGAATATTAAATTAGATTAAAGGTATGATTAATTTTCCAAGAAAGAAAATTACGATGATCTCCGACGGTCCTCCGACCGACCAGTTTTTCCGGCAAGACCGTCGCCGGTCGCCGGCAGACCTCTAGCGGCCGGCCATTTTTTTTCGCCATTTCAACGGCCAGCCATCTTTTTTTTTACGTCAGGCCGTCGACCTGCGTTCCGATGATCGGTCGATTTTTCTTTTCTATTAGGCCGTCCATGTGCTTTCTGGCGGCCACTGCCGATGGCCTGCGGACCTTCGGCAACCGGCTATTTTTTTTCTTTTAAACGGAGTCCGTAGGCTGCTTTCCCACGGGCCATCGCCGACGGTCAGTAGCTCGCCAGCCTGCTATCCGGCAGGCCACCGCCGACGGCCGATCAATTTTTTTTTTAAATGTCAGGCTCGCCGGCCTACTCTCTGTGGTCCTCAATTTTTTTTCTTTTACGACAGACCCGTTTGCCGCCGATAAAAATTTGGGAACCAAAATATTTTTTTCTCTAGCAAGTAATCTGATAATTTAATTATTCTAGTTCAATAATATCACCGCCATCGTGCCATTATGGCACGAGTTATCTCCAGTCTATCAAATAAAGGATAACTATATTTTGTGATCGTCGTAGTATGCACCTGAAAAGACCAATACACCCCTTCTCGGTCATATGTGTTGAATTTAATAACACATAATGTTCAAAAATAATATATTTTTAAAGTATCTTTAGAATATTAAACTAAATGAACAATTGATATTCGAAAAGAATATTCGTTCCTAACGGAGTTCTACGACGGACATTCAGCGATCATCGGATGCACTAGACAAGTTTTTTTTTGCAGCCTGCCTGCCGGCCTGTTTTCAGTAGGGCCTCCATCAGCAGACCTCTGGTGGTGGATCATTTTTTTTGGGCTAGCCTGACAGCATAGTTTTTGGTAGGGCCGTCGGCGGCGGACCTTCGGCAGTTGGTTGCGGTTAGTCCGTTTTTTTTTTTCTTTTTTTTTTGTGGCCCACCAGTTTCCCGACAAGGCGACCGCCGACATTTCTCTGACGACCGACCATTTTTTTTTCTGTGTGTGGTTGTCGGTATACCTCCAGCGGCCTATAAATTTTTTATTTTTATTTTATTATTTTGTGACCGAGCTGTTTTTCATCGGGCGCAGACCTTCGTTGTCCAGTTAAATCGGCGGGCAGGCTTTGGCAGACCTCTTCTATTTTTTTCCTGTTGGCCTGCTTTCTGGTGCTGCCGCACCGATAGCCGACCAATATATTTTTAGCAAGATAATTGTTTATTTGAATTTAATTATGGCACCACTATTCTGCCGTTATGGCACGAATTATCCACTGGTATGTAAATAATACCTTTCATGCATTCTAGGCATCACTTTTGACTCTCTATCTTAAATGGTATTTTCAAATTTATGGATCCTTAATTATCTAAATTCTTCTACCACACATCGGTTTTGAATGAGAGTCCACGTATTCGATAACTACATAAATACTTAGAACCAATATGTATTTTACCACCACATAAATTTTTTCCACCACAGTAATTAGTTAGCCAAATAAATAATTTTGAGAAAATCCACTCCTTTAGCCACTTTGCCATTGTCAATAACAATGTTTGTCATGAGACTTAATTTATACAAATTCTAGCAAAAAACGACAATTTCGGACCAATATACCCTTACTTTTCAATAAATCCAAACATCATTTCCTTTTCTATTTCCTCATATTTTTCTTTTCATATCCATTTTCTCTCTCCAATTCCCCTTTTCTCTTCCCGATATCTCATTCCCCTTCTCTCTTTCCATTTTCACATCCTTTTTTCCTTCCATCTCCGAGCTCATCAGCGCTTCCATCTCTTCAATCTCCCAGTTTTTAGTTTATCGGGGTGGCCGACGACACACATCCAGCGGCGACGACATGGACATACGAGTTTGATTTTTAGTGGTTCTCAATAGAGGTATCACCATGGTTTTTTACTTTATTCCAGTTGTATATTTTCTTTTATTTTTTCGTGGAAGGGAGGATTGGTTGTTGCTTGCCCACTGTTAGTAAATTTAGTTTAGTTTATCTCTCACTTGTATATGGTTACGAATTTACAGTCGTTACGACTTATGTATTTCGTACCGTCACCATGTGTTGTTTACCTTTTGTGTTACTGTGTCGTAACTACGTTACCATGTGTTATTTTACCTCAGCACGACACTGTTTGTCATATGGTAATGCAATAAGAGATCACAGTTTCGTATCTTATTTACCGTGTTGGTATATTGTACATGAGATAGCACTAAGTGGATACGAATTTAGTTTAGTTTATCTCTCACTTGTACATGGTTACGAATTTACAGTCGTTACGACTTATGTATTTCGTACCGTCTCGTTACCATGTGTTGTTTACCTTTTATGTTACTGTGTCGTAACTGCATTACCATGTGTTATTTTACCTCAGCACGACACTGTTTGTCATGTGGTAACGCAGTAAGAGATCACAATTTCGTATCTTATTTACCGTGTTGGAATATTGTACACGATGTAGCAGTAAGCAGATACGATATTTGTTTTTTCATTACGTTCATTACTATTACATACAGAGCTGATCATTCATTACTTATTTCATGCAGATGAGCTCATCTTGTTTAATTGTTGCGCATGGAGGAGAATGGAACAAAAATATATATGAGGGAGGCAAAAAAGAGTACATTCCTATTCCGCATATGCGTATAACATTTGACCAGTTTTTGAGTAAGCTTGAGGTGCGACTGAAGAAAGATAAAAGCATGTACGTATTTGATGTAGATGCTTTAGTTATGTCGCCTGCAGGTGAGACTATGAGAATGAAGATTACAGGTGAGTTTGAGTGGTCTAGTATGATGGATTTATTAGAAGTACTTACTGTATATGTGACAATTTGTCGTAGAATCAATGAATGTTCACGTAGTAGGAGTAATCGAGTCGCTCCTCGAAAGAATCAGATTTTGAATCCTCAAAACAATAAACAGATGGTTGTTGATGATGATGATCTAGAATTATCAAATGATTGTGATGACATGTATGATAGTAATGATGATGAAGCAGTGGACATAAATGATCACAATGTTGGTGGTTGTAGTAGAGATCTTCATACTGTGCCCTCATTAGATTTACTTAATGAATCTAATGAAGTAAACAATGAGGAAAATCACAAAGATGGCCTTCATTGGATGATTCTTGGTGGTGCACATCAAGCTCCTCTTTCATGCGAAGATGTAGTTATCTCGTATGAGCTTGTTACAAATGAACTTGTTATGGGCGGCATATTTCGTGACAAGTTGACCATGACTACAACTGTTGGGTTTTACCTTATGAAAAATCATGTGGAGACAATTACTGTGCGATCAAGTACCACTAGATATCATTTGGTATGCAAATTTGGTGAAAGATGCGAGTTCGTCATGCGAGCATCATCAATGGGTAAAGCATGGAAAATCAATCAGTGGAGAGATCACACTTGTGAGATGGATTTGAGATATCATCCTCGTTCGAAGATTTCTTCTAAAGTGCAAGCTGCTGAATTTCTTGACAATTTGACAGAGGATGGTTATGTTCTTAGGCCTTGTGATATGCAGGCAAAGTTATTAAGGGATCATGGCGTTAATGTGAAATACCGTACTACTTTGGCCGGAAGCACCGTGCACTAAATCAGTCTTACGGTGATGCGGACAAATCTTTTCAGGTATTTTCCCCCTCCTATTTGATATACATTAGATGCTTGTACGTTGGGACGCATAGTACGAATTGATGTAGTTCTTACTGGTACGCAGTACGAACATACGTAATTCGTACTGACATACTAGTACGAATTTATTATATCGTACATTGAGTCCCTAGCGTGCCCGTTTTAATGAACTTATATTATTTTCAGTTGTTGCCCAAATACTTGTACATGCTACAGAATTTAAATCCCGGATCGATTGTGGATTTACAGACATGCGATGATGGTTCTTTTCAATTCGTTTACTTTGCTCTTCATGCATGTGTAAGAACATTTTGTGCATGTCGGCCAGTGATTGTGATTGATGGCACCCATTTGAGAGGAAAGTACAAGGGCATTATGTTTATTGCAGCAACAAAGGATGGTAATGAGCAGATAGTCCCTTTACCTTTTGGGATTGGGGACAAAGAGAACGATTTATCATGGACTTGGTTTCTCCAACAAGTTCGAAGGACATTTGGATGTCCAGATAACTTGTTGATTGTGTCTGATCAGAATTTGAGTATAAAGAATGCAGTGGATTTGGTATATCCGGGGGTTCATCACGGGTTGTGTTCATTTCATATTCAACGCAATTTGAGGAAGTGGGGTTTTGGTGCATTCGTGATTGACATTTTCAAGGCTGCTGCAACTGCTTACAAGAGTCAGGACTTTGAGGAGCACATGCAAAATTTGGAACAAACCGCTCCTCGGGCATACGAAAGGCTTATGAAAATTGGCCCTATTAAATGGGCAATTTGTAAATGCCCTGTGCGGCGATATGGTATGGGAACCTCCAACGCTGTTGAAAATTTGAATGCTCGGATAAATTGGGCTAGAACATTGCCGGTATGTGCTTTGCTAGAGTATTGTCGTAACATCTGTCACGATTGGTTTTATAAGCGTCATACCATAGCTGATTCTAGAGCTCAGGAGTTATCAGATTATGCAACCCAAAGACTAGAGATTGCTATAGACGTTGGTCGATACATGACGGTTGATCCCATAACTGATACAAAATTTAAGGTCATTTATGGAACCAAGACTCATATTGTTGATATTGCTTCCCGGGAGTGCTCGTGTCACGTGTTTGATCTTGATCTTATACCATGTTCTCATGCCACAACAGCACTAAGGTGAATTCCATTTGTTGCACTCATGTGGTAAGAAGTTACGGTATTCGTACGTTGCGTATTGTTGAAATGGCACGTGGTAAAGAATATATGTTTTTCGTTCCTATATTAACATTGAAGTTGGCACACACGTTACGAATACCCTTTTTGCATACCTGTCTTAACATTGAAGTTGCCACTCACGTTACGAATATATTGTATGGCGTACGTGACTTAACGTTGAAGTTGGCACCCACGTCACAAATATAATGTGTGCGTACCCATCTTACTTATTATACGACTCTTCATGCTCAGTTTTGTGTGCCTGTTTACAGTTATGCGAGACAATCCCCATCGACATTTGTGCATGCTTATTACACTGCTCAGACGTGGCGTCAATTTTTTGCGGCCGAGGTGATTCGAATCCCGGATCTAGATGAATGGTTTGTCCCTTCCGACATTGCCTTAAGGGTTGTTGGAACACCCACTAATCCTAAACAAGCTAGCCGACCATGTTCAAAGAGGATTCCGTCTGGATATCATAAAATACACGGGCGCATGTGTTCTCGATGTCATCAACAAGGGAATTACCATAACACATGCACAACATTTTTACAGACTACTCCCCTTGAAGAAGTGAGTAGCAATCAACCAAGTGGTAGTAGACCTCGCAAACCGAAGAAATGCGGCATTTGTGGGGCATACTAGATTAACCTGTCAAGACCCCCCATAGGTTTTAATATTTTATTGAGTACTTGTACGGGTATGAGATTAGAACTTTGTTACAGTTTTCACTTATAAAATGCAGTCATCTGCATGAAATGCAGTATTTTCGTATCGCGGTACTACTTTAAATAATACATAAACTACTTTGAATAATACGTAACTAGGTACGACATACCACTACGATATACAAAAATATTATGGTCATCCGGATACGATTTTGTCATTTCGTATATGCATATTAATATATAGATTGGATACGTTGGGTACGATTTATTATTTTCATGACGACGTATTTGTTTCAAGTGTTACTACTGGTACGATGCATAACAGTTACGATGGCACGGATTCTAAATATCGAACCATGCATACTAGGTACGATGGTACGAATTATAAATATCGTACAATTCTTACAAAGATTTGTAACGAAACAACAACACATCACACCTGTAACGAAATGCAGTATTTTCGTACCGGGGTACTACTTCAAATAATACATAACTAGGTACGACATACCCCTACGATATACAAAAATATTATGGTCAACCGGATATGATTTTGTCATTTCGTATCTGTATATCAATATATAGATTCATTTTCGTACCAGGGTATTACTTTGAATAATACGTAATTAGGTACGACATACCCCTACGATATACAAAAATATTATGGTCAACCGGATACGATTTTGTCATTTCGTATCTGCATATCAATGTACAGATTCATTTCCATCGTAGTAATTGCATTGGGATAGGGATGGGGGGTTCCACCGTGCTGTGAGCATATATTGTTCGGGCAATGTGGTCGCGGTACAGAATAAGCTCGCGTTCTGTCTACAAACTCTTGGGCATTGATGTCTTCGATATAAGTTGCTCTACGTATTTCAATGCGTAGAGACCACACTTTGCATTGTCCATTTGCTTGAATGCATTTTCCCCCTTAATTGGTGGGAAACACAACTCCTACTGTGCAAATTGTGGATTTTAACCCGATGCCGCTCGAAGTACCCTATTCGCTTTAAGATTTTGGGGACTATCCTCGTCATGGACAAGAATACATCCTTTCTATTGTTTTTGTGAGGGTATTTGAATTTCCATGCCATGGAGTCGTAAAGCCAACTTTTTTACCTTTTCAGATCCAGTAGGACTGTGCCCCAATGATCATTGTAGTTGCAGACACCGACTACCTAGGAAAACAACATTAACCAGATTATGGTTACCCGCGTACGATATTAATATTTTCATACTGACAGCGTAACACATTATGCAATTGTTATTTCGTATCAAGTTACCACATCATAACTTAGATACGAAATACCTCTTTCGTAGCGGTTTACCATATTCTAACTCAACAGGGTGAGAAATACTTTTAGTGTTACCTTATCGCATTGGATCCATTGCTTCATGTTATCACCCCAATTTGGCTGGACTGCTTCGGCAAACAGGCATAGCCATTCCATCTCCTCTAATGGAATAACTTCTTCAATTGTAGGGTCGAATAAATTATGGTCATACCGCTGGAATTCTTCTCTCGTACCCCTATGCATTGCATCAAACACCTCCTCAACTGTTTCCTATAAAATCAGAAATCCATTTTATGTTTTCACGACACAACAGGGTACACTGGATACGTTTTTTTACTTTTCGTATCTTGGTAACAACAACAAAACAGGAGGGTAACCCAGGTGATAGAATAAGTTGTTTCGTAACTGTGTTACCAAAGAATAAAAGGCATTTTTATGTATAGAAGCTTACCATAAAGTAAGACGACGTCAATGCAATATTTGAGTGGACTTCTTTCAAACCTGCCAAATCTGGCCTCGATGACAATATAGCCATGTGGGATTTGATGTGTTCTATGTGCAGATGTTTATCTGGAAGCATAATTTCTTCAAAAAATGTTTTGTCCACACCACATGGCTGCCCAACGTTCCTCTTGTTGTTTTTGGTATATTAACTATTTCATAATATATTAAAGAAACTATAGTTAGGGCGGATAACTTACATTCTTCCATCTCCCAAGCTCAAGTAATGATCGAATGTATCTCCTCCCCGTATGTCATCATGAAGGAAGGGAGACCTAACAGCTTCCGCAAGAAATTTTCTTCTTAGCGGCCTCACATTCAAGATCACTTTTGGAATTGATAGAGCGGTCATTGTTCTTAGAGGTGCGGCCATTGTTACTTCATCATACATTGCATTCAACTGTGTGTCATACGGGTCATGCATTTCTTGCCCAGTGGCCTACAACATTGGAACGATGGGTAAGATTTATTATTTTTGTGACGACGTATTTGTTTCAAGTGCTACTACTGGTAAGATGCAGACCAGGTAAGATGGTACGAATTTTAAATATCGTACCATACATACTAGGTACGATGGTACGAATTATAAACATCGTACTATTCATACGAATAAGTTGTAACGGAACATCATCACATCACACCTCATTTATAAAATTTGGATGGCTAAATTTCATCCAAAAACATACATAATTGTTTCAAATTTTATCCCAAACATATATAATTGTTCAAAGTGTTTCATTTCCAAACATACACAAATGTTTGATCGAAGTTCATGCCTTGTTTTATACCTTTTCGATGGTGGGTATGGTAATACCATCTGATGTTGCTGCTTTTGCCTCGCTCGCTGTGTCCTCTGCCACGCTCGCCGTGGGCTGCTCCACTGCTTCCCTCGCCCCTCCTGCACCTAGTAAGATACCTTGTGCAGGTGGCATTACTTCGCCTAAACACACCAATTCATCATACATTGCATTCAACTGTGTGTCAGACGGGTCATGCAATTCTTGCCCAGTGGCCTGCAACATTGGAACGATGGGTACGATTTATTATTTTCGTGACGGCGTATTTATTTCAAGTGCTACTACTGGTACAATGCATAACAGTTACGATGGTACGAATCTAAATATCGTACCATGCAGACTAGGTACAATGGTAACGAATTATAAATATCGTACAATTCGTAACGAAACAACATCACATCACACCTGATTTATAAAATTTGGATGGCTAAATTTCATCCAAAAACATACATAATTGTTTCAAAGTGTTTCATTTCCAAACATACACAAATGTTTCATCGAAGTTCATGCCTTGTTTTATACCTTCTCGATGGTGGGAATTGTAATACCATCTGCTGCTGCTGCTTTTGCCTTGCTCGTCGTGTCCTCTGCCACGCTCACCGTGGGCTGCTCCATTACTTCCCTCGCCGGGGCCTAGGGCACAGCGTCCGGAGTACGCTCCATCGCTACTAGCCTCCCAACAACGTACTCCCCTACTGCTGCGATCATCTTCTCTTGGTGAATTCGTAGAAGGGCCTCCACTTCTATTCTTGCTCTTTTGCCGCTATCTCGCCGGCATAATCCCCGATTTCTTTGATCATTGCCTCCCTATCTGGACCAACCAGTATGTTGGGAGGGAGCAACTGAGCATTGGCGGTTGAAGTAGAGGCACCCACAACAGGGGCAACTTCTTCTTCATCCCCGTCTTCGTTTCACTTTCTCCTTTTTTTGCTGTGATTTGCGTCAAATTTGAAGGCAAAGGGTTGTGTTTGTGGATCTTCTTCAAGAGACTTCCAGTAATCTGTGTTCAACTCTCTCTCATATGGATCAAGCATGCTGATCAACTCCTACAAACAACATAGCAACATAGTAAGTTTAAATGGTACACTTGGGAAGAAGTTACAATTTCTTAGAAATATACTAGAACCCCATTAAGACAGACACTAATTCATAGCTGGAAACAGTTACGGTTATGCCAATACGAAGTCATTAATTCGTAACTTCGTACTAGTTTACCGTATAAGAATTATAGAATTCGTATGGTGGTACTAGTTACTAAATCATATTTTTACCTTTGAGTGTGCATGCATAGCAACATGGTAAGTTATAATGGTACACTTGGGAAGAAGTTACGATTTCTTACAAATATACTAGAACCCCATTAAGACAGACACTAATTCATAGCTGGAAACAGTTACAGTTGCGCCAATACGAAGTCATTAATTCGTAACTTCGTACTAGTTTACCGTATAAGAATTATAGAATTCGTAATGGTGGTACTAGTTACTAAATCATATTTTACCTTTGAGTGTGCATGCATAGCAACATGGTAAGTTATAATGGTACACTTGGGAAGAAGTTATAATTTCTTACAAATATACGAACCCCATTAAGACGGACACTAATTCGCAGTTGGAAACAGTTACAGTTACGCCAATACGAAGTCATTAATTCGTAACTTCGTACTAGTTTACCGTATAAGAATTATAGAATTCGTAGTGGTGGTACTAGTTACTAAATTATATTTTTACCTTTGAGTGATATTCTGGAAAGTTGTTGTGCGTGCTATACCTATACCTCAGCATACGAGGCCTCTTTTCTTGCTCCATGCGGCCGCCAATTTTCAGCCCAATAGATGGTATTACTTCATAAATCCAAGCCTACATAAGATATAACAAGAGTATCAAACACATAAAATGGTGATCCAGACAAGAACTTATTATTTAGTATTCAGTTACCCATATCAAATGGTAACCCATTTAGGATATGGTAGTTGCGTTACTAATAATAAATGGTTACCCAAAAAATGGTAACAAAGTTAAGATTAATAAATACTTTACCCATATAGAATGGTAGCCCATATAAAAGGGTAACCCAGTTATGATATACCAAGAGTTACAAATCATAAAAATGGTAAACCATATAAGCATTTAGTATATCTTAATTGGGTTACCATTTTATATGGTAACTCAGTTAAGATATAATAATTGCGTTATAGAGTTATGGTAGTAGTAACTTACCAAGAATGCAATTGTATTCCCTTTTAGATGGTAGGATCCTGGAATGTATTTTTTGACGGCGTTAATTTGACCATTCAGCAGCTGGTATGACATACTTCCCCATGGGAACTGCTCCCACGACTCATTATCCTCCACTAGTATCCACATCCAGTTTGGAATCTTTGTCTTGTTCGGGTCAAGCCCAACTACATACATAGATGCCATCAAGACCTTAGCCAGCTTCAGATAATCGGCTTCACTGCCCTTCACCTCAACTTTGTTCACTTTAAATTTCTTGTCGATGAACTTAGTATGGAAATCTACAGGGAGTATGGGTTTTCTCTCGAGGAGCCGTGCGTACACAGAATCAACCGGGATCTGATGCATCATATATGGATTGATCTTGGCTGGCCCAAATTTGAGGCCGCTTGCTGTTTTGTCTAGCTCAGGCTTTGGGTTGACCTGACGAGATATCATGTAGTGCAGGGCTTTGCCGGACCGTGTGACAGTGTCCGGGAGCTTCATGTAGTACCGAAAAACAGATTTATTCATCTCTCTTATAGATTTCCTTCCAAATGATTCGAGGCAACATCGGATATCACCAACCGTAGACTCGTACCCAGTTACCATCACTTTGTGGTGTTCTACTGCTAAATTCTTCCTTTTGAATGTCCAAGTGATCCAGCATAAAACATTAACATTAAATGCTCAATTAAATATATCAATACACAATAATAAAGTAACCCAATAAATGTAATGCTTGGATAATTATTGTGTATCTGTCTTGTATTCTAACTTGTAACATTCGACTTCGTGGCGTTATTAATTGAAGATTGGTTTCCCGTATTCGTATCCCTACGTTTTTGTATTTCCAACATTCTTGCATGCATGGTTCTGCACGTCGTAATGTACGCTAGATGTTGATCTTAACGTACGCTACGATGGTAATATAACGTACGTTATAGATTCAGCCTAACGTACGTAATCTTCAGTCAACTCAAGATCAGACAAGGGTCGGCGTGTGGGGACCGGGAGAAGATTCGTTGAAATTGCCCCGCGTGAACCTGGACGGCTTTCCAGCTAAGCAAGTCAACTGGGCTTAGCGTACGTAACAGTGGATTGTTAACGCATGCTAAGTGCATATTGTTACGTCCGTAACACCACGGTAACGTATGTAAGAGAATGCCAGAATCAAGTCAGTGGGTTTTAGCCAGGCATTAACGTACGCTAAGGACTGAGTATAGCGTACGCTAAGGGCATTACATACGTAATGAAGATTAGGTAACGTACGTAATGGTTAGAAATCTATTTATAGACCTCAACCCCCATTTCATTTCTTCTCACTCCTTGGCCGATTTTCGTAATCTGAAGACTCCCCAGCACCATATATCTCTCATATCATCATCTTAGCCCGATTTTTTAGAATCATAGACCTTGTGGATTGGCATTCAAGCTTCCGGTGAAGAGTTTCTTCAAGTCTTTCATTGTCTTTCTCTTCATTGAGGTATGTTAACTCTATACCAAGCTGGAATTGATGTTCTTAGTTATATTAGGAGCTTGCTACGGAGATTATTGAACTCGTTATATTGTAGTGAATCTAGCACCATGTTTGGGAGGATTATATTGGGTGAATTAAGGTTTCCGTTGTTATTAGTTGATCCATGATCTTTACCAATCATAAGAATGGAGTTTTCTGAGATGAACACGCCTTGATGATGCTTTCAAAACACTCTTTTGATGAAACTTGTTAAGACTTACCCCCATTTGAAAGATAAATTCTAGAAGGTGATTGTGGAGGGTGTTCAATTATAAATCTTGCATTGAAAAGAATTCTTTGTTAATCTACATATGGATGATTAGAACTAGGTAAGGATATTGAGGACAATCATTTTGAATGTAGAACTTGATAAGAAGAACTATTCGCGGAAGAACAAGAATCGTAGGGTGAATTAATCTAGAACTAGGTTGAACGTGATGTATCGTTGAGACAACCGAACGGAGCATTTGAGTTGATAATCGGAATTAAAGTATAGAATTTAATGGCATGATGAATATCCTTGGAATTGTAGACAACGGCATTGTGCCCCATTATGATCTCTTGAATTTGCATGCCATTATCCAAACCTAGTGTTCGTCGGGAAGTAGAACTGAGGACCAGCCATTCATTAATGATAACTCGATTTTAACTTAGGGCGTTCGGTGCTCGTATGTTAGTTTCAAGAGGTTTGTTGAATTCTTTGTTATTCCCTTGTACAAGGTGATCGATCGAGGGGCGGCGACCTTTAGACGTGTTGACATTCGTTGGAGTATTTAATTCTTGCCATCTTTGAGGCAAGTATCGTATTTTGAAATTGTTAATATTGATGATATTTTATCATGCATACCGTTTATTCACGTTGTTGAGCATGAGATTATTTCCGTTGAATTGTCATGATATTCGTTATCGATAGCTTGTATGTCCATGTTGATGAACATATCAATTTTTGCATATAGTTGTGTTTGTGTATGTTGTGTTGATCCGAAGGGATCGAGCGATCTATGCTGACGGCGCTGGAACGGATCTCCACTTCGTATTAGTCCGACGAGATCATCTTGGGATCTATGCTGAGGGCGTTGGATCATTGGACTGGTTTCTCCACCTCGTGTTGGTCCGACGGGATCATCTTGGGATCTATGCTGAGGGCGCTGGATCATTGGAATACCCATGTTGTGTTGATGGAATCATGTGGATTCACATCGTTGGATTCCGGTAGCGGAAGTCCGTATTGTGTATTTTGTTATGCATCGTTGTTGCATACCCGATTTTGTGTATTATGATACTTGTACTAGCATCATTTTGCTAACCCCTTCGGGTGGACATTTGTTTTGATGTTCAGGTAGCCGAGGAGCAGGGAAGCAACCACAGTACCGACATGATGCGAAGGGGCTCAGTGATGTTATTTATGTTGCTTTGTTTTTCTGGTTTGATTTTCAGTAATCGAGTGTGCGTGTCCTGTTGATGTTTTAAGACGCTTGTAATAATGAATTCATTTGAACTTGTTATTGAATTCTAAATTTTAATGGTACTTTTGTATTATTTCCGCATTTCTTAAATTAGCCTTGTAAATTATTATATAATGGATTTACGGTGCTGTAATTATTCCGAATATCTTGGGGTGTTACAGAATATGGTATCGGAGCTAAGATTCATGGATATCTTGGCAGTCGGGTTTTCGTTGGGTCTGGTTACGTCATTTAATTTATGGGTCATTGTAACATCACTGCATAGCCAGCGTCGTTATGTGGACCGTGGTTGTAAGTTTCCTAATCTCATATACTACCATTTTGATTATTTTGAGTTTTGTGGATATTGACGGATTTCCTTTAGAAGATTTTGCCCTGGATATTGAGTATTTGTGTTTACAGTAGGTTGAGAGGAGGTCGTGGATGCGGATGTGGTAATGCGAGACAGGAAGATTCATCTTCTACCCCGAATTTATCGACCAATCGAACTGATTCCCATTCTGGAGGACAACAGGAGTCGGTAAATGATGACCGAACGCGAACTATAGAGGAGTATGCAAATCCTAACATGCCGGGAGTGCTTCAACAGGTGGTCGTTCAGATGACCCAGTTTGCTCAGGTGGTTGACCGCATGCAGACGACGATGGGCCAACAGTGTAACGAGGACAACCAGGTAGACAAGTGGCTTACGTAAGTGGTCAAGTTACACCCACCAAAATTCGACGGTTCTGCAGAGATGCCTACTTGGGATCACTGGCTGAAGGAATTAGAGAAGATATTTGTGGGAATTAACTGTCCCGATGACCGCACGGTTCCGATCGCTCAGTATTTTCTGACTGGGGAGGCTTTCGACTGGTGGGAGGCCATTCGACCCGAGGATCATCATGCTGTATGGACAGAATTCAAGTTAATGATGGAAGCACAATACTGTCCTCGTCCAGTTAGAGAGGCTATAATCCGAGAGTTTTTCTCACCGCAAAATTTGGAGGCATCTGTGACTGACATGATTAAGACTTTTAATCACCAGCTGACCTGTGTGCGACATTTGGTCAGGACCGAGGCGGAAAAGATTTTCCATTTCGACATGCGGATGAAGCCGGAGATTCAGCAGTATATGTACGGATTTGAATGTACTACTCTACGGCAGTATCAAGACAAAGCACTGGCCTACGAGATGATGGAGGCAGCGGTGGAGAAATTTGCAGAAGCAAAGAAGCAGAAAGTGTCTGGCAACTTCACTGAGAACATTAGTAGTGGGCCCCGCAAGGGCCAGTCTTCATTTCATTCATCCAGGAAACCTCCGTACCCTTCCCGAGGCGGAAATAAGTTCCGGACAGCATCAACGGTTTCAGACGCATCGAAGAAGTGTTATAATTGTGGTCGAGCAGGGCATGTTCGGCGTGATTGCTCCGCTCCTTCTGTGACCTGTTTTGAATGTGGGCAAGAAGGGCACCGTATGAATTTTTGCGGAAATGTGGCTAGATCATTTGGGGTTCGCACTCCAGCCCAAGTTCCGAAAGAGGCAAGTATGAACCTGACACAGCAGAGTGGTTTTCAGCAGTAGAATGTCGGGAAAAGAGAGGCATCCAGTACTGGGTCCGTTCCTCCGCGCCTTTACGGGATGAGGAGGTCAGAGGATCAAAACACTGCTGTTGCATCAGGTACAATTCAGATTCTTTTGCAACCACTTAGTGTTTTATTTGATTCGGGAGCTACGCATTCTTTCATATCTTTGAACTGTGTTAATCGTTTGAAAATATCGTGTTTACATAATTGTGAGCCTTATGTTGTGGGCTTGCCGAGTGGAGATAGGATTTTGGGAACTCTAGAAGGTATGGATTTTCTTGTGTCTATAGGAGGGAGAAATTGGCCGTCAAATCTTATTGTGGTCGACATCCATGGTGATGATTTAATTCTTGGAGACGATTCGCTCAACCGCTATGGGGCTATTTTGAATTATCGGATGAGAGTTATTTCAATTATTGCTGATGATGGGTCTGAACACTTATCGAAGGATGGAGATCAGGAAGCTCAGGGAAAATGATCAAAGCCATGAAAGCGGATAAATTGCTAAAACGGGGTTGTGACGGATTTTGGTGTTATGCCATGAATGTAATATCCGCATTTTTCTTTTCCTTGTATTTTTATTTTTGATGTATTTCTCGGTCGTAGTGACCCTCGTGTATCTTACAGTGTATCTTTTCCGCCATCTATTGATCTGATTCTCGTTATTGTTATACGGAACCGCTGTTTCGGGGTTGCCGTGTATCCACTCTATGTTTCGATGCGTCTTGAGATGTTCCGTTTAACGTCTCGTTCACATTCCGGTGTTTTGGACCGTTCATACTTCGTACCTAGCGCACGCTATTTTTTCTACATAGCGCACGCTAGGGGTCCCTTAGTAGCGCACGCTACGTTTGTTTCGTAGCGCGCGCTAGCGAGTTAGCCCTGGGAGTAGCAGTGCTATTTTTCCAGCCTTCTGGACTGGCGTATTAGCGTACGCTACGTAGACTAGCGCACGCTAATGTCGGGAGGCTAGCACACGCTGATGATACCCGGTAGCGTGCGCTAGCGTGAGTTTCGATCTTGGGCCAGGTTTACTACTGAACTCGGTCAGGTGCCAGTTAGCGCACGCTACTCTTGTTTGGTAGTGCACGCTAACGGGTCAGGTGAGTTTTGGGCAGTTAGCTTCTGGACTCGGCTGATGTCCAGGTAGCGCACGCTATTGATCGATAGCGCGCGCTACCGAGTGGATTTTAGCGCACGCTACGTCTCGAGTAGCGCACGCTAACGGATAGAAGTCTGGCTACTGGACTGGACGCTAACTGTTTTGGCCTGTAATTTTATCCCGTTAGCGCACGCTAACCTTGAGGATTAGCGCGCGCTAACACTCCCTGGCTATATAAACCAGGGAGTTGACCCAGATGAGCAGATTATTTTCATTTATTCTCCTCTCCGCGACGCAGAGCTCCTCCGGGCGATTTTCGAGCGATTCTTCCCTTCGATTATTTCAGGCATCCTCTACCTTGAGTTTTTGAAGTAGATTAACAACACCTACTTGTGTTCTTCATCATCAATCCAAGGTAAATCTCTTAGAACCCTACTTTTCGATAAATTGGGGTTTTGGGATTTTCTTCCGATCCGTTCCGTTTTGTTGATGGATTCATGATGAATATGATTAATCTTGTTGGTATTCTTAGTTTCCCTACGGATTCATGGTATATTTTCATAGTTTTGCGAAATCGAGAGGGTTTAGTTGTGGTCCGCCCTCGTTGTTATTTTTGTGCGAATATACATGAATCGTAGGTGGGTTTTCGGGTGTATTCCATTTCCGTATTCGTCTAGAGTTGGTTGTAATTATGTTCTTCGAATCGTTAGGTTCGGTTCCGTTGATTCCTAGTGTTCGTCGGTGATTATCCTTTCCGTTCGTTGCGTCGTCAATTATTCAAGGCAAGTATTTTTGGAAACCTTTATGCTTAACGTGAAATGGTAATGTATATTGTGTGTGATTGCTCACCTCGGGAGGGTCCGGGATCACGGAGTGAATCGATGGTATAGCCCTGGATTCACGAGTTTGTTTCGCTAGCCAGCTCGGGAGGGTCCTTAGGGATCACGGAGCGGGATCAATGGTATAGCCCTGTTCCCAAGGTGATGCGTGTGCGTGATTTGTTTTATAATATGGCCAGCTCGGGAGGGTCCTTAGGGATCACGGAGCGGGATCAATGGTATAGCCCTGTTCCCACGGCAAATTGTTTGACTGTTTATTTCCGGAAAAGACATGTCTGGTTTTGGTTTATGAAATGATATTGGTGCATGTACTATGAAACGTGTAAGCGATTGGTTTGCCTTGATTACTTGTACTAGCGTAATTGCTAACCTCTTTGGGGACCCGTTTTGGGGAAATTCTTGTTATGGATTTCAGGTTATGATTATCCGGACAAGCGAGCACCGGGACAGTACGAGGATGTGGGCCAGGGTCGTTGACATGTGCATTTGGGTCTTCTTATTTCTTTTGTTCATTTCGATTTGGTTGTTTCCACAGTTATAAACTTATTGATTGTACTCGCGAGTACTTAGGCTTTTCATTTCAAACTCCGTATTGTATTACTTTAAAATTGCTACATTGTCGATTGTTGCTCATTTCGTCGGTTTCTTCGGGTGTATTTTCATAAGATGTATTATTTGATTGTGTATCCTCTCTAACCGAGATGGTTAGTCGAGGGGTACCCGCTTGTTGTAGCCTGGTGGGTCCCATGTAGGGGTCCACGGTGCTGTAACATACTCCGAATATCTTGGGGTGTTACAGAAAATGGTATCGGAGCTCTAGGTTTATGGATACCTAGGCTTGTCAGTTATTTGGGTCTAGTCGTGTTTTGTTTCGCACATCGTCAAACCGCTGCCGGCATCTCAGTACTTCCAGTGTTCGTAAGTTTCCTTGCTCGATTCTTTACTTTCTCGTACTGTATTCCGTTTCTTGGACTGTGATTATTCTCCCTCTTTTACTTATCATCGAGTTGCTTTTGCCACCTCTTATCACCAGCATGGATGCTGGAAGGGGACGTGGTCGTGGTCGTGGCCGTGGACGCGGTCGAGGACGTGGGGAAGCCGGTGGGGCAGCCACGTCGCACTCTTCAGCAGCCGGCAATACCGGCGACCGTCACAATCATGCTTCCTCTCAGGAGCGCGCCAATCTTGGTATTGCGGCTGTTATGCAGCAAATGGTTAACCAAATGGCGGCTATAGCTCAGGTGGTCCAGAACCCCGATCGGGCCCATGCTAATCGGGGCGGAGCAGATCGCTGGCTTCAGGATGTCATCAAGATGCATCCTCCTCAGTTTTCGGGAGCTTCGGACCCGATCGGCTGGGAAGGGTGGATCAAGGAGATATCCAAAGTCTTCACTGCTACCAACTGCCCCGAGGACCGTAAGGTCCCTATTGCTCAATACTTTCTCACGGGAGATGCTACAGATTGGTGGGAGGCCGTTGGTCCCAAAGATCATGTTGCTTCGTGGGCCGAATTCCAAGAATTTATGGAGACCGAATATTTTCCGTGGCCGGTCAGACAGGCTCGAGTGCATGCTTTCTATGATGCTCAACCACGGGATATTCCCGTATCCCAAGCTATTGCCGATTTTAACAAGGAGTTGGGTTATGTGAAAACCCAAGTTGTCGCTGAGAGCGACAAAATTTTCCATTTTTCCAGGGGGATGAAGCTGCCCATTCGGGACTATATGTCTGGACTCGTCTGCACTACCTTGAAGGATTATCAGAGTAGGGCCCTCGCTTATGATATGTCAGTGACGGCTAGTGATTTGGCTCGTGAGAGCAAGAAGCAGAAGTCGGTCGGAAACTTTTCTGGTCCCAAGAGTGGAGGCCATCAGAAATCTCGAGCTGCGAATATTTCTACGGGCGGTTCGGATTGTTTCTCTGGGAGCTTTCGGGGTGCCGCCAGAACCCCCGCTCGTGAGCCCACATGCTTTAACTGCGGCTTTTCGCGTCATAAGAACCGGGACTGTCCTCGTCCGCCTTTAACTTGTCATACTTGTGGTCAGTCGGGCCACAAGGCTTCTTTGTGATCGGCTCGACGGCCGCGGTGCCGTTCTTCTCACCCGGCACCTATGGAGCCGAGTGTGAACCAGGGCTCATTTGCTCGCCGCCTCCACCGAGTGCCGGCCGAGGTAGGGGTCGGGGTCAGCCCGCTAGGTGGAGCTTCCAGTGTCGGCTCACGCCCGCGCGTATCTATGAGATGAGGAGGGCCGATGATCCGGCTCTTTGTGGCGACAGGTACCGTTCATATCCATTCCCATCCTGTCAGTGTGCTTTTCGATTCGGGTGCTACGCATTCATTCATTTCTCTAGAGTGTGTATGCCGTTTGAGTCTCGACTGTTTGTCACCTTGCGAGCCTTTCATCGTTAAACTTCCTAGCGGTGATAGAATTGTCGGTGATCGAGAGGTCCGAGACTGCTCTGTGTTTATTTGTGAGAGAGCTTGGCTCTCTAATCTTATTGTCGTTAATGTCGAGGGTGAGGATTTGATTCTCGGGGATGATTGGCTCGAGCGTCATGGCGCAATCACGAACTACCGCACGAGGATCATCACCATGTTAGCGGAGGATGGCACCGAGCACTCTTTCGCGGGGCGAAGGAGGGGAAATCAAAAGTTTGTTATTAACGCCTTGAAGGCAATGAGACTCCTACGAAAGGGGTGTACTGGTTATTGGTGCTATGCCTTGAAGGCGGAGAATGGTGGAGTCGAGCTTTCATCGATTCCAGTCATTAGTGAGTTTCCTGATGTTTTTCCTGACGAGTTACCGGGATTGCCACCGGATCGTGAGGTTGAGTTTGCTATAGAGTTAGAGCCGGGTGCGGCTCCGATTTCGAAGGCGCCGTATCGCATGGCACCTTCAGAGATGTCAGAGTTGAAGAAGCAGTTGAGTGAGCTTCTTGAGACGGGGTATGTTCGACCGAGCGCCTCGCCTTGGGGCGCACCGGTCCTGTTTGTGCGGAAGAAGGATGGTTCACTACGTTTGTGTATCGACTATCGCGAACTAAACAAGGTGACCATCAAGAACAAGTATCCTTTTCCGAGAATTGATGACTTGTTCGATCAGTTGCAGGGAGATGCGTATTCTCGAAGATTGATTTGAAATCGGGGTACTATCAGCTTCGGGTGAGGGAGTCCGATGTGCCGAAAATAGCTTTTCGGACGAGATATGGACATTATGAGTTTGTAGTTATGCCTTTCGGGTTAACTAATGCGCCGGCGGTGTTCATGCAGTTGATGAACAAAGTCTTTATCGAGTATTTGGATAAGTGTGTCGTCGTCTTCATTGACGATATTCTTATCTATTCGAGGAACGAGGAAGAGCATGCCCATCATTTGCGGGTAATGTTAGACATTTTGAGGACCGAGCAACTCTATGCAAAGTTCTCGAAATGTGAGTTCTGGCTGAAAGAAGTGATGTTTTTAGGTCACGTGATTTCAGCCGAGGGGGTTCGTGTGGATCTGCAGAAAATTGAGGCAGTGTTGGATTGGGCATCGCCCACAAATGTGAAGGAGGTCCGTAGTTTCTTGGGTTTGGCTGGCTACTACCGTAGGTTCGTCGAGGGTTTCTCAAAGCTAGCTCGGCCACTTACACAGTTGCTCCAGAAATCCGAGAAGTTCGTCTGGACCGATGAGAGGCAATCGAGTTTTGAGGAGCTGAAGAAGCGTTTGACTTCAGCTCCGGTTTTGGCGTTGCCATGTGGCAACGAGGGATTCGCCGTTTATAGCGATGCTTCGGGTCAGAGTCTTGGGTTCGTATTGATGCAGCACGGCAAGACCATTGCCTTTGCGTCGAGACAGTTGAGGCCGTATGAGCTGAACTACCCTACTCACGATTTGGAGTTAGCGGCAGTTGTTTTTGCGCTCAAGATTTGGCGTCACTACCTTTTCGGCTCTACATGTCAGATTTTTACCAATCATAAAAGTCTGAAATACATATTTACTCAGCGGGAGTTGAATATGAGGCAGAGGAGATGGCTAGAACTGATTAAGGATTATGACCTCGAAATCCTTTATCATCCGGGCAAGGCGAACGTCGTGGCCGACGCCTTGAGTCGGAAACCGATTGCGTTGCGAACGCTTGAGGTCCTTACGCCTCAGTCTGAGCTTCAGCGGGCTTTGATCGAGTTAGATGTTGAAGTTTTGTTGCCTGGAGCTGTCGGGCAACTTTGTGCTTTAGAGATTTCGTCGTCTTTGATCGATGAAATTAAGCTGAAGCAATTAGAGGATCCGATGATTACTCAAATCCGAGAGAACGTTCTTAAGGGAAAGTCTCCTGGGTTTGTGATTCACGAGGATGGTGTTTTGAGATTCCAGAGTCAGCTTTGTGTGCCGAACGATCCAGAGTTGCGACAGAGTATTTTGCGTGAGGCCCATGCTACACCTTATTCCGTTCATCCTGGTTCGAGTAAGATGTACAAGGACCTTAGGAGGAATTTATGGTGGAATGATATGAAGGAGGAGGTCGCACAGTTTGTAGCGAGATGTTTGACTTGCCAGCAGGTCAAAATCGAGCATCAGCGACCGGCTGGGTTATTGCAGTCACTTCCCGTTCCGGAATGGAAATGGGAAGATATATCGATGAATTTCGTTACGAGTTTGCCGAGATCGAGGTCGGGCATGAATATGGTATGGGTGGTTGTTGATCGTCTGACCAAGTCGGCACATTTTCTGGGCATCAAGTACACTTGGGGCCCGGAGAAGTTGGCTCGTGTGTTTATCGCGCAGATTGTGAGACTTCACGGTACTCCGAAGTCTATTGTTTCGGATCGTGATGGCCGTTTTGTATCGCACTTTTGGCAGGCGGTGCATAAGGCGTTAGGTACCCGTTTGCATTTGAGTACCTCTTTTCATCCCCAGTCAGATGGACAGTCGGAAAGCACTATCCAGACATTCGAGGACATGTTGCGTGCTTGTGCCCTCGATTGGTGTAGCGACTGGGAGGAGCATTTGCCATTGATCGAATTCACGTACAACAATAGTTGGCACGCGTCGATTCGGATGGCACCGTATGAGGCACTTTATGGGCGGCGATGTCGATCGCCGATTTATTGGAATGAGGCGTCTGATTTGGTCCGGACCGAACCGGATGTCGTTTTAGAGACGAGGCGGAAGATAGAATTAATTCGAGAACGGGTGTTGACTGCCCAGAGTCGACAGAAGTCATATGCCGATGTCCGTCGTCGACCTTTAGAATTTGAGGTGGGAGACCACGTTTTGCTGAAGGTGTCGCCGACGAGAGGAGTTTTCCGTTTCGGGAAGAAGGGGAAGTTGAGTCCGAGATTTATTGGAGCCTTCGAGATTCTAGAGCGAGTCGGTGGGTTAGCATACCGTTTGGCGTTACCCCCGGCCTTGAGTCATGTTCATAGCATTTTTCATGTTTCCCAGCTGAGGAAATATGTCCCAGATCCTAGTCACGTCATCGATTATGGGGAGATCGATGTCGCCGAGGATATTACTTTTGAGGAACGTCCTTTGAAGATTTTAGAGCATCGGGAGAAACGACTGAGGCATAAGACCATCCCTTTGGTCAAGGTGCAGTGGTCGAAGCACGGTGTCGAGGAGGCAACTTGGGAAACCGAGGATAGCATGCGTGCTAGGTACCCTGAGTTGTTTGTTTCTTAAGTTTCGGGACGAAACTTGTTTTTAGAGGGGTAGAATGTAATATCCGCATTTTTCTTTTCCTTGTATTTTTATTTTTGATGTATTTCTCGGTCGTAGTGACCCTCGTGTATCTTACAGTGTATCTTTTCCGTCATCTATTGATCTGATTCTCGTTATTGTTATACGGAACCGCTGTTTCGGGGTTGCCGTGTATCCACTCTATGTTTCGATGCATCTTGAGATGTTCCGTTTAACGTCTCGTTCACATTCCGGTGTTTTGGACCGTTCATACTTCGTACCTAGCGCACGCTATTTTTTCTACATAGCGCACGCTAGGGGTCCCTTAGTAGCGCACGCTACGTTTGTTTCAAATAGGCGCTAGCGAGTTAGCCACAGGAGTAGCGGTGCTATTTTTCCGGTATACGGGTGGCGTATTAGCGTACGCTACGTAGACTAGCGCACGCTAATGTCGGGAGGCTAGCACACGCTGATGATACCCGGTAGCGTGCGCTAGCGTGAGTTTCCAGTACTGGACAGTTTACTACTGAACTCGGTCAGGTGCCAGTTAGCGCACGCTACTCTTGTTTGGTAGCGCACGCTAACGGGTCAGGTGAGTTTTGGGCAGTTAGCTTCTGGACTCGGCTGATGTCCAGGTAGCGCACGCTATTAATCGATAGCGCGCGCTACCGAGTGGATTTTAGCGCACGCTACGTCTCGAGTAGCGCACGCTAACGGCGTAAGTCGCTCCGGGTGGACACTAATTTTGCTTTGTAATTTTATCCCGTTAGCGCACGCTAACCTTGAGGATTAGCGCGCGCTAACACTCCCTGGCTATATAAACCAGGGAGTTGACCCAGATGAGCAGATTATTTTCATTTCTTCTCCTCTCCGCGACGTTGTGCTCCTCTGGGCGATTTCCGAGCGATTCTTCCCTTCGATTATGTCAGGCATCCTCTACCTTGAGTTTTTGAAGTAGATTAACAACACCTACTTGTGTTCTTCATCATCAATCCAAGGTAAATCTCTTAGAATCCTACTTTTCGATAAATTGGGGTTTTGGGATTTTCTTCCGATCCATTCCGTTTTGTTGATGGATTCATGATGAATATGATTAATCTTGTTGGTATTCTTAGTTTCCCTACGGATTCATGGTATATTTTCATAGTTTTGCGAAATCGAGAGGGTTTAGTTGTGGTCCGCCCTCGTTGTTATTTTTGTGCGAATATACATGAATCGTAGGTGGGTTTTCGGGTGTATTCCATTTCCGTATTCGTCTAGAGTTGGTTGTAATTATGTTCTTCGAATCGTTAGGTTCGGTTCCGTTGATTCCTAGTGTTCGTCGGTGATTATCCTTTCCGTTCGTTGCGTCGTCAATTATTCAAGGCAAGTATTTTTGGAAACCTTTATGCTTAACGTGAAATGGTAATGTATATTGTGTGTGATTGCTCACCTCGGGAGGGTCCGACGGGATCACGGAGGGAATCCAATGGTATAGCCCTGGATTCACGAGTTTGTTTCGCTAGCCAGCTCGGGAGGGTCCTTAGGGATCACGGAGCGGGATCAATGGTATAGCCCTGTTCCAGCGGCAAATTATTTGACTGTTTTTTTTCGGGAAAGACATGTCTGGTTTTGGTTTATGAAATGATATTGGTGCATGTACTATGAAACGTGTAAGCGATTGGTTTGCCTTGATTACTTGTACTAGCGTAATTGCTAACCCCTTTGGGGACCCGTTTTGGGGAAATTCTTGTTATGGATTTCAGGTTATGATTATCCGGACGAGCGAGCACCGGGACAGTACGAGGATGTTGGCCAGGGTCGTTGACATGTGCATTTGGGTCTTCTTATTTCTTTTGTTCATTTCGATTTGGTTGTTTCCACAGTTATAAACTTATAGATTGTACTCGCGAGTACTTAGGCTTTTCATTTCAAACTCCGTATTGTATTACTTTAAAATTGCTACATTGTCGATTGTTGCTCATTTCGTCGGTTGTTTCGGGTGTATTTTCATAAGATGTATTATTTGATTGTGTATCCTCGCTAACCAAGATGGTTAGTCGAGGGGTACCCGCTTGTTGTAGCCTGGTGGGTCCCATGTAGGGGTCCACGGCGTTGTAACATACTCCGAATATCTTGGGGTGTTACAATGAAGAATGAAGAAGGAGTAGAGCTCTCATCTATTCCAATGGTGAACGAATTCTCTGACGTATTCCTTGACGAACTACCCGGATTACCCCCACGAAGAGCTGTAGAGTTTAATATTGAATTGGAACCAGGAGCCGCATCTATTTCTAGAGCACCATACCGTATGGCGCCAACCGAGATGTATGAGTTAAAGAAATAGCTTGAGGAGTTGTTACAGAAGGGTTACATCCAACCTAGCGTTTCTCCTTGGGGATCACCCGTTCTTTTTGTCGGGAAGAAAGACGGATCCCTCCGATTGTGTATTGATTATAGGGAGCTAAACAAGGTGACGATCAAGAATAAATACCCTTCACCTCGGATCGACGATTTATTTGATCAACTGCAGGGGGCGGCGGTATTCTCAAAGATCGACTTGAGATCAGGGTACCATCAGTTGAGGATTAAGGAATCAGATATACCAAAATCTGCTTTCAGATCCCGGTATGGGCACTACGAGTTCGTGGTGATGCCATTTAGACTTACTAATGCTCCTGCGGTGTTTATGCAATTGATGAATTAGGTATTCTTAGAATACTTCGATAAATTTGTGGTCGTTTTCATCAATGACATCTTGATTTATTCGAAGGATCCAGAAGGGCATGCAGAGCATTTGCGTATCATTTTGAATACTTTGAGGAATGAACAACTTTATGCGAAACTTTCTAAATGCGAGTTCTGGCTTAAGGAAGTAACGTTCCTTGGGCACGTGATATCGTCCGATGGAGTTCAGGTGGACCCGAAGAAAGTTGAGGCAATCTTGGAGTGGGAATCTCCTAAGAACGTGAAGGAAGTCCGAAGTTTCTTAGGACTTGCTGGATATTATCGCCGTTTTGTAGAAGAATTTTCCAAAATTGCTCGTCCACTTACTCAGTTGTTGCAGAAGACTCAGAAATTCGTGTGGGATAAGAAGTGTCAGACTAGCTTTGATGAACTTAAGAGAAGACTGACAACGGCGCCAGTACTAGCACTACCAGATGGGACCGATAGATTCATAGTATACAGCGATGCTTCAAATCAGGGTCTGGCTTGCGTGTTGATGCAGAAGGATAGAGTGATTGCCTATGCCTCTCGACAGTTGAAACCGTACGAGGTTAACTTCCCGACTCATGATTTAGAGTTAGCAGCTGTCGTCTTTGCCCTGAAGATTTGGCGACATTATTTGTACGGCACTCATTTTCAGATCTTCACAGATCATAAGAGTCTCAAGTATATTTTCAGTCAGAAGAATTAAACATGAGGCAGAGGAGATGGCTGGAATTGATCAAAGATTATGACTTGGAAATTCTTTATCATCCAGGCAAGGCGAACGTGGTAGCTGATGCACTGAGCCGCAAACCTGTTTCTCTTCGAGAGTTGGAAGCGCTTACGTCCCAACCCAGCCTTCAACGAGAACTGATTCGCGAAGGAATTGAAGTATCATCGCAAAGAGTCCAAGGGCAGCTATGTATGATGGAATTAACTTCGTCACTAATCGAAGAAATCAAAACTAAACAGTTGGATGATTCTCTGATTTTTCGGTTATGTGATGAAATGAACAAAGGAAAGGCCCCCGAATTCGTGATACAGGATGATGGAGTTCTAAGATTCCAAAGTCGACTTTGCGTCCCCAATGACGATGTGTTGGAGCAGACCATCATGAAGGAAGCCCACAGCGCGCCCTATTCTATTCATCCGGGCACCAGTAAAATGTATAAGGATTTAAAGCAGAATTTCTGGTGGGGAAATATGAAGAAGGACGTATCGGAATATGTCTTAAAGTGTTTAACTTGTCAACAGGTTAAGATTGAACATCAACGACCAGCAGGAATGTTGAAACCATTTCCGATCCCTGAATGGAAGTGGGAGGATATATCGATGGACTTTGTCACTAATATGCCAAGGACCAGAACAGGGATGAATATGATTTGGGTGATAGTAGTTCGTCTAACCAAGTCGGCTTATTTTCTGGGTATTAAAGATACTTGGGGGCCGGATAAGTTAGCATGAGTGTTTATTGCGGAGATAGTCCGATTGCATAGTACGCCGAAGACCATTATTTCGGATCGAGATGTTCGCTCTGTGTCGCACTTTTGAAAGGCCGTTCATAAAGCCTTGGGAATCGAGCTGAAATTTAGCACAATTTATCATCCTCAGACGAACAGACAGTCCGAAAGGAGTATACAGACAGTAGAAGATATGCTAAGAGCTTGTGCCTTGGATTGGTCAACCGATTGGGAGATTCATTTGTCGTTGATCGAATTTACCTACAATAATAGTTGGTATGCTTCCATTAAGATGGCACCGTTTGAAGCGTTGTACGGGAGAAGATGCAGATCGCCCCTGTGCTGGGATAATTCTTCTGACTTGATCGGGACTGAACCAGAGTTGATAGTTCAGACTCAAGAGAAGGTAGCGCTAATTCGTGAAAGGTTGTTAACTGCCCAGAGTCGACAGAAGTCTTACGCAGACGTGCGCCGTCGCCCATTGGAGTTCGAGATTGGGGACCACGTGCTATTGAAGGTTTCTCCTACTCGAGGAATTTTCTATTTTGGGAAGAAAGGGAAGTTGAGTCCGAGATATATCGGACTATTCGAAATCCTTGAAAGAGTTGGGGAGTTGGCGTACAGGTTGGCCTTTCCGCCATCGCTGAGTCACGTTCACAATGTATTCCACGTATCCCAATTACGGAAATATGTACCGGATCCCAGTCATATTATTGATTTCGGCGAGATTGAAGTGGCTGATGATGGTACGTTCGATGAAAGGCCAATCAAGATACTCGAGAGTCGAGTCAAACAATTGAGGAATAAACCGGTCTCTTTGGTTAAAGTTCAGTGGTCCCGACATGGAGTCGAGGAAGCAACTTAGGAGACTGAAGATAGTATGAAGTCGAGTTACCCGAAATTGTTTTTGTTTTAAGTTTCGGGCCAAAACTTCTTTTTAGAGGGGTAGTATATAATGCCCGGATAATTATTGTGTATCTGTCTTGTATTCGAACTTGTAACATTCAACTTCGTGGCGTTATTAATTGAAGATTGGTTTCCCATATTCGTATCCCTATGTTTTTGTATTTCCAATATTCTTGCATGCATGGTTCTGCACGTCGTAACGTACGCTAGATGTTGATCTTAACGTACGCTACGATGGTAATATAACGTACGTTAAAGCTTCATCCTAACGTACGTAATCTTCAGCCAACTCAAGATCAGACAAAGGTCGGCGTGTGGGGACCGGGAGAAGATTCGTTGAAATTGCCCCGCGTGAACCTGGATGGCTTTCCAGCTAAGTAAGTCAACCGGGCTTAGCATACGTAACAGTGGATTGTTAACACACGCTAAGTGCATAGTGTTACGTACGTAACACCATGGTAACGTACGTAAGAGAATGCCAGAATCAAGTCAGTGGGTTTTGGCCAGGCGTTAACGTACGGTAAGGACTGAGTATAGTGTATGTTAAGGCCATTACATACGTAATGGAGATTAGGTAACGTACGTAATGGTTAGAAATCTATTTATAGACCTCAACCCCCATTTCATTTCTTCCTCACTCCTTGGCCGATTTTCGTAATCTGAAGACTCCCCAGCACCATATATCTCTCATATCATCATCATAGCCCAATTTTTGAGAATCATACACCTTGTGGATTGGCGTTCAAGCTTCCGGTGAAGAGTTTCTTCAAGTATTTCATGTTTTTCTCTTCATTGAGGTATGTTAACTCTATACCAAGCTGGAATTGATGTTCTTAGTTATATTAGGAGCTTGCTACGGAGATTATTGAACTCGTTATATCGTAGTGAATCTAGCACCATGTTTGGGAGGATTATATTGGGTGAATTAAGGTTTCCGTTGTTATTAGTTGAGCCATGATCTTTACCAATTATAAGAATGGAGTTTTCTGAGATGAACACGCCTTGATGATGCTTTCAAAACACTCTTTTGATGAACAACTTGTTAAGACTTACCCCCTTGTTAAAGATAATTTCTAGAAGGTGATTGTGGAGGGTGTTCAATTATAAATCTTGCCTTGAAAAGAATTATTTGTTAATTTACATATGGATGGTTAGAACTAGGTAAGGATATTTGGGACAATCATTTTGAATGTAGAACTTGATAAGAAGAACTACTCGCGGAAGAACAATGGGGTGAATTAACCTAGAACTAGGTTGAACGTGATGTATCGTTGAGACAACCAAACCGAGCATTTTAGTTGATAATCGAAATTAAAGTATGGAATTTAATGGTATGATGAATATCCTTGGAATTGTAGACAACGACATTGTGCCCCATTATGATCTCTTGAATTTGCATGCCATTATCCAAACCTAGTGTTCGTCGGGAAGTAGAACCGAGGACCAGCCATTCATTAATGATAACTCGATTTTAACTTAGGGCGTTCGGTGCTCGTATGTTAGTTTCAAGAGGTTTGTTGAATTCTTTGTTATTCCCTTGTACAAGGTGATCGATCGAGGGGCGGCGACCTTCAGACGTGTTGACATTCGTTGGAGTATTTAATTCTTCCCATCTTTGAGGCAAATATCGTATTTTAAAATTGTTAATATTGATGATATATTATCATGCATACCGTTTATTCACGTTGTTGAGCATGAGATTATTTCCGTTGAATTGTCATGATATTCATTATCGATAGCTTGTATGTTCATGTTGATGAACATATCAATTTTTGCATATAGTTGTGTTTGTGTATGTTGTGTTGATCCGAAGGGATCGAGCGATCTATGCTGACGGCGCTGGATCGGATCTCCACTTCGTGTTGGTCCGACGGGATCATCTTGGGATCTATGCTGAGGGCGCTGGATCATTGGCCGAGTTTCTCCACCTCGTGTTGGTCCGACGGGATCATCTTGGGATCTATGCTAAGGGCGCTGGATCATTGGAATACCCATGTTGTGTTGATGGAATCATGTGGATTCACATCATTGGATTCCGGTAGGGGAAGTCCGTATTGTGTATTTTGTTATGCATCGTTGTTGCATATCCGATTTTGTGTATTATGATACTTGTACTAGCATCGTTTTGCTAACTCCTTCGGGTGGACATTTATTTTGATGTTCAGGTAGCCGAGGAGCGGGGAAGCAACCACAGTACCGACATGATGAAGAAGGGGCTCAGTGATGTTATTTATGTTGCTTTGTTTTTCTGGTTTGATTTTCAGTAATCGAGTGCGCGTGTCCTGTTGATGTTTTAAGACGCTTGTAATAATGAATTCATTTGAACTGGTTATTGAATTCTAAATTTTAATGGTACTTTTGTATTATTTCCGCATTTCTTAAATTAGCCTTGTAAATTCTTATATAAAGAATTTACGGCGCTTTAATTATTCCAACATCTCGGGGTGTTACAATAAAAAAATGATCATTTCTTAACGCGCTACCAGCACACAATAAAGTAACACAATAAAGAAATGATCATTTCGTAATGAGTTACTAGCATGTAGGACAATAACCCAGTTAATAAGTCATAATTTCGTACCGAGTAGGACTGTATCCCAGCTAAGAATTGATCGTATATAATTCCTAAAGAAATGATCAATTCGTAATACAGTAAAGAAATGATCATTTCGTAACGAGTTACCAGCACACAATAGAGTAACCCATACAATTATAATGTGTGGAAATGAAGTGGAACATTGAGGATTGCCATACACATACATAGTAACCCATACAATAAAAACGAATTATGAAGTGAAAATCTGCAACTTCTTTTTTAATTATTAAAAAACAATATACCTGCAAGGAAGTCTAAAACAATATATCTGCAAGGCATACATTAGAACTGGAACATAAAGGATATATCTGCAAGAAATCTGCAACTTATTTTTTAATTATTAGAAAACAATATATCTGCAATCTGTAACACATACAGAAAAACGTTCATATATGCAACTTCTTTTTTATCTTTTTCAGAAATGAAGTAGAACATTGAGGATTACCAGCATCTCTTCGTACGTAATCCATCGAGGATGTTCGGCGCCGTTAGTTCTGGCCGGAATCTGTGCTTCGTCGTCTGAATCCTTTTCTGAATCGTAGTAGTAATATTCTTCGGCGGGGTTTCCGGACTCCGGTATGGGTTCTCGATGTTCTTCGTCGGCCATTACCACTTCTGGACGCAGCGCTTGGGTGAGTCGGCTAGGGTTTCAGTGGAGGTGATAGAAGAGAGAAAATAAGAATAACGAGGATAGCGGAGTAGGGCAGAGAGAAGTAGTCAAAATTCAGAAAATAAAAAATTTACTCTTCCCTTTAGTAAGGGTAAATTGGTTCAAATGTGTCTTATTTGGCTATAATTTGTATAAACTATGTTCAATGACAAATATTAGAAACTACTAAGCTATTTGGCCAAATTATGGCTTCTCTCAATAATTTTTGTATTGTAAAATATAATTTATCATATTATTAAAATGACCAAATAAGTATTTGTATTTTTATTAAAAATTTAAATTTTGCTGCCAAGTATTAAATTTTTCCAAACAAATAGTTTTATTACCTTGGAAAACACACACATGCATATATATATATATATATATATATATATATATATATATACTAGTTTTGGGCCCCGTGCGATGCACGGGGTTGTCCATGGGTGTTGTTTGCTGTTTGTTATTTCCAATATTGTTTTATATTGTTTAAAAAAAATATTTTTAAAAAGTATGCTTTTCTTATATGCTATTTTTTTTAGTAATGAACTCAATATTTGAGAAAAAAGAAGTAAGGTTCCCTGTGCGAATTTACCAAGGAAAGGGAAAAATTAGAACGGTTTCTATAAGAATTATTTTATAAATTCTGGAAGATACATTGAAATGCAAAAATACTGATTAAGTGAAAAATACTGTGCGACGTACACATACTGTTGAGAATATAATTCAGAGAATGAGATTTAAATCAAATGCAAATAATAGTGGAATATGCCTGGTAATTTTGAGGGGGTCAATGAGGTTTCTTGGGCGTAAATTATAAATTCAAATGGGCTGTGTTGTGGATTGATTTGGACCCTCTTGATGAAAGCAGTAATTCAAAGCAAATCTACTGCCGAAGAAAGACGAGCCTCCCAAGCCATCATGCTTACAAGGAAGCGAAAATAGTTGGCATATCTCATTTCAATTCCATCTCATAAAACAAAACCAAACACACATTACACTTTCCAAATGCAGTTTTCCACTAATATACACATTTTCTAATACATCCAATTAAAACTGTCACGCGATTAACTTCTCCACTTACTCCTTGAATTCAACATCACAAGGATACATATATGAGATGTAAGAATATAGAAGGAAACAAAACGTAGGGTGGATATAAACTCAGGAATTGTAAAGGCAACTCCAAACCTGTTTTGTGGGATTATTTTCTGGAACTAAAGAAAATTAAGTACCATGTACCATTAATAAGGCTTTGGCTTTCTTCCAGGCTTTGATATGCGCTTAGACAGTAGTTTTACGATTTTCATTTCCCTGCAATATATTAAACCAGAGTGATGTGAGCACAAATCTGTAGAACAGAATAATAAAAGCTGAATGCAACATCTTAGCAAATAAATTCTCAAAAATAATATAAGAAAATAAACAAAATCAATTTAGGCCAAAAACGAACAACGAACTCAATCAGAAGAAATCAACATAAACTATATAATTTTTCCTTTCATTACCCGGCACAGTTCAGAATACAATCAAGTGAAGTGGCGAAAAGAAACCTAACACAACATCAAGATAAAGTATATACGAAGAAAATAGACAAAAAAATAGGACCTCTGGTTCCCCAAAACCAAAACAAGAGGGAAAAAAGAGGTACATCTAGTCACTTTGCCCTCGTCCCTTTTTTTTTTCCTACAACGCTTCATATTCCTGCCTTTTTACTCAAAATCTCTTGTGCTCAACTATACGGTACGGGGAATTCACCAGCGGCGTGAAGAACGCAAAAAAAAATTACCCGCGGGGGAAGGTTTGTTTGTGGCTATAACTTTTCGGTACTTGGGTTTTACCTTATTCATTTTCTACAGTTTTACAAAGTTTCAATGCTGCACGTGTTGAAAGAGATGCAACAACCAAAGCGAGACGATAGGTATACATACAAAGCGAAAGTCCAAACCTAAAAAAACTGTTCGGATGAAGAAAAAAAATTAAACAAACCTGGTTCCTATTCGGCTGATGAATGAGGAAACAGAAAAAAATGAAGGAAAAAAAGAAAGTGATGATAAATTTGTTTTAGAATTGAACTTTAGTAGTAAACCCCACTTCTAGGAGGGAAACGCCTTGGTTCTTATTATGTTTTCCAAAACCATGACATAGACCTTGTGTTATGTATCACAACTCTCAAATTCAAGGACCGAATAACTAAACAAAGTTACCAAAGATGACATGAACTGGCCTTTCTGAACATGAGACCAATTCCGGGGCGAGTAGCAGTTACAAAACGCTCGCTGAAGCCCTGGACACAAACACCATATGAAAATAATTATAATATGCATACAAGCAAGCTAAACACAATATATGTTTTCTGGCAGTACAAAGTAACGGTTTCCAGAAAGAAACATTCCTCTGCTATTTTTTCATACCATAGACCATATGTTTTCTGGCGGTACAAAGTATCGGTTTCTAGAAAGAAAACATTCCTTAGCTATTTTTTTCATACCGTAGACCAAATTAAGTGCATGGATGAAAATAGAGGCACCAGAAAAATCAAATATCATGAAAGAAACAGGAAACTAAGACCACCTGAAGCACAAAAATAAGCAGAAGAAAATTAAAATGTGAAATATATACCCTGCCGAGAGCATTGATGGCCATAATAATTTGCTGGATATATTCAATTTGCGCAAGAGACCTTTCAGAATTACGAGATTTGGCATTTAAGAGGGCTACCTCAACCTGCACAAGCATATAAATTGTCAATTCACTTTATCTACCCCAAAACAGAAACAACAAAGTCATTTCGGCAGAGCCCGCAAGGATATCCTACGGTAATTCGAAACAAGTAAGTAGTGTTCTAAGCAACGATGCCTGACCTGATGACATAGTGGAGTGAGCAGAGCAGAAAGATAATCAGACTGTTTCTGAAGAGGTACATCTTCCATCCCAATTAGCAAACCAATTGCCTGTAAGACCATATGCACAGCCTCAGATTGAAAGAGTTGAGGATATACTGTTTAATTGAATCAAACACTTCTATACATGAAACAAAAGCTGAAATGTGAGTTCCCTCTTCATATCCATAAAGTTCCTTCAAGGCACTGCCCATTCGTGTACTGTAAACATTATTTTTTGATCTTTGCTCCAACATAGGGAAAAATTGTTGCCCATATTACAAGCACAATACACACATCCTTCTAACTTTTACACAACCAAAGATATACTAAGGGACCTTCAAATGAGAGCAGCTGTTTCTCAAGCATGAGGGCTCTAGTCTATTGGAATGAACGAAGAGTCAAAGAATATCCGACACCAAAAACAACCTGAGGCAAAATTACAGATATAAACCGAAAACATGAAATACCACATAAAACAAAGCGAAAAAAAATAACAGGAGGTAAATTCCAGAGGCGCGAAGATATCGCATCACAAATACTCACAAACAATACAAAACCCAAAAATGAGGCAAAAATATTTGCCTATATAACAGAGAAATAAAACTCTAAGACATACCAATCCTAATATGTGAGAAATCACTGATAATTATCAACAACTCGCACAACCAACCCTGAAAAAAGAACAAAAACAGAGGCAAAACTATATAAAATGGAAATAAAAGAAGTACCATCTAAATAAAAGGGAATATCTAACTAGCTACAAATAACAACCCCTAATAAATCCAATGACCGTGAAAGAGAACTCAACAGATTTTAATAGACTGACAAAAAAAGGATACACGAACACACACATCTACGCAAATATTTAGAGATATGTGGCGTTGTTAAACCTATCAGACCAGTCCACCTACGGAGTCGTAATCGTCCTCCGAAGAGGTCTTTCGGTCGCAAGCTTTCCAGCCTATATACCTCTAAACATACAAACCACTACATTTTCAATTCCTAATAAAATACCTCAACTCGTTGCAAAAGCAGATGATAATATAGATATACCAGACGCGAAAGCATGTAAAACACCAAACTTTTAAAATACCAAAAGAAATCACAGTATATTTAAACATATGGAACCTTGCATGTTCAATTCCAAATAAAAGACTGCAAATCTTTAGAAAGAGGATAAAAAAAAATTATTGAACAACACTGAAAATAACTTTACACAAAATTCCAAATGTAAACCCAAAACATGATTCACCAACACAAAACAAAGCGAAACAAATAACAGGAGATAAATGTGAGAGAGGAAAAGACTGCAGCTATTCACAGAAGAGAAAAAAAAACAGATAATAATATAGATAAACCAAAACAAAAAACATACAATACATAAGACTTCCAAATGCTGACCCGCCGATCCAAAGGACCTGGACAGAACAACATATAAACAACAAATATTTAATCACAAGCAAAAAAATACAATGACAAAAGAACCCCAAATACCAATACCTCGACACAAACAGAAATGTGATAACAGATCCTCAAATAAGAGAATCACCTTCTCAACCAAAAGGGTTATCCTCAACTGAAAGAAGCAGCCTCTCAACCGAAAAGGCTATAGCAATCCTCAAATGAGAAAAGCACCCTGTCAACCGAAAGGACTGTCCTCGAATGAAAGAAGCTGCCTCTAAACAGAAAAGTCTATAACTTATTGCAATAAGTGAAAAGTCGCAGAACAGACGACACCAAAATCAGTCTAAGAGAAATTTACAAATGTAAACCAAAGGCACGAATCAGCAACAGAAAACAAAGCGAAACAAATAACAGGAAATAAATTTCAGAGAGGTATTTAACCAAATGCAAAAAAGCAGAACCCCAAAAGAACCTCAAATACCAGTACCTCCACACAGCCAGAAATGTGATAATCTAGCCTCAAATTAAAGCAGCAGTTTCTCAAGCGACAAGGCTGTGGCCTATTGCAACGAACGAAGAGTCAAAGATTATACAACAAACAAAAAAACCTAAGACAAATTTACACAAAACAAAGCACAACAAATAACAGGAGATAAATTTCAAAGAGGAAAAAATATCGGATTACAAATACTCAAAAACAATACAAAACAAAGAACGAGGAAAAAATAAATACCTATATAACAAGGAAACAAAACGCTAACACACAACAATCCCATTATATGAGAACTCAATGAGAAAAACCAACAACCCGCGGCACTAAACCTGAAAAGAAAGCAAAAACAGAGAAGTAATTATAAGAGCCTACCTAAAAAAAAGATTTGGATCTAAATCTGAACATTTGTATGACACCAAGCACCTCTAATTCAATCGAGTAAGTGACTGAGAACTCCACAAGCAAATAGGTGTAAAGATAGAAGGAATATTTACTCGACTGAAGCTGGAAATAGAAGAACATACACACGCGAAAAAGCTAGGGCAACCCGCAGAAAGAACAGTTGGATAAGCGAACAAGAAATTCATAAGCAAATAGATGTAAATATAGGGAGAAAGCGCCTCACGTAGAATTTGGCTGATGAGAGAAAAACCAAAGGGACGACACGTATACGAAGCAGGTGAAGGAAGAAGCTGAAGGGAAGAGGTGAAGCAAGGTGGAAAAGCAGGACAAAGTTACCAAAGATGACATGAACTTACCTTTTTGAACATGAGACCAATTCCGGGGCGACTAGCAGTTACAAGACGCTCGCTGGAGCCCTGGACACGAAAACCATATGAAAATAATTATAATATGCATACAACCAAGCTAAACACAACATATTTTTTCTGGCGGTACAAAGTAATGGTTTCCAGAAAGAAAACATCCCTTTGCTATTTTTTCATATCGTAGACCATATGTTTTCTGGCGGTACAAAGTATCGGTTTCTAGAAAGAAAACATTCCTTTGCTATTTTTTTCATACCGTAGACCAAATAAAGTGCATGGATGAAAATAGAGGCACCAGAAAAATCAAATATCATGAAAGAAACAGGAAACTAAGACCACCTGAAGCACAAAAATAAGCAGAAGAAAATTAAAATGTGAAATATATACCCTGCCGAGAGCATTGATGGCCATAATAATTTGCTGGATATTTTCAATTTGCGCAAGAGACCTTTCAGAATTACGATTTTGGCATTTAAGAGGGCTACCTCAACCTGCACAAGCATATAAATTGTCAATTCACTTTATCTACCCCAAAACAGAAACAACAAAGTCATTTCGGCAGAGCCCGCAAGGATATCCTACGGTAATTCGAAACGAGTAATTAGTGTTCTAAGCAACGATGCCTGACCTGATGACATAGTGGAGTGAGCAGATCAGAAAGATAATCAGATTGTTTCTGAATAGGTACATCTTCCATCCCAATTAACATACCAATTGCCTGTAAGACCATATGCACAACTTCAGATGGAAAGAGTTAAGGATATACTGTTTAATTGAATCAAAAACTTCTATACATGAAACAAAAGCTCAAAAATGTGAGTTCCCTCTTCAGATCTAGAAAGTTCCTTCGAGGCAGCCCATTCGTGTACTGTAAACATTGTTTTTTGATCTTTGCACCAACATAGGGCAAAATTATTACCCATCTTACAAACACAATATGCACATCCTTCTAACTTTTACACAACCAAAGATGTACTAAGGGACCTTCAAATGAGAGCAACTATTTCTCAAACATGAGGGCTCTAGTCTATTGGAATGAACGAAGAGTCAAAGAATATCCGACACCAAAAACAACCTGAGGCAAAATTACATATATAAACCCAAAACATGAAATACCAACGTAAAACAAATCGAAAAATATAATAGGAGATAAATTCCAGAGGCTCGAAGACATCGCATCACAAATACTCACAAACAATACAAAACCAAAAAACGAGGCAAAAATGTTTGCCTATATAATAGAGAAATAAAACTTTAAGACATACCAATCCTAATATGTGAGAAATCACTGATAATTATCAACAGCTCGCACAACCAACCTTGAAAAGAGAACAAAAACAGAGGCAAAACTATACAAAAAGGAAATAAAAGAAGTACCATCTAAATAAAAGGGAATATCTAACCAGCTACAAATAACAACCCCTAATAAATCCAATGACCGTGAAAGAGAACTCAACAAATTTTAACAGACTGACAAAAAAAAGATACATGAACACACACATCTATGCAAACATTTAGAGATATGTGGCGTTGTTATACTAATCAGACCAGTCCACATACGGAGCCGTAATCGTCCTCCGAAGAGGTCTTTCGTTTGCAAGGTTTCCAGCCTATATACCTCTAAACATACAGACCACTACATTTTCAATTCCAAATAAAATACCTCAACTCGTCGCAAAAGTAGATGATAATATAGATATACCAGACGCGAAAGCATGCAAAACATCTACACAAACATTTAGAGATACGTGGCGTTGTTATACCTATCAGACCAGTCCACCTACAGAGTCGTAATCGTCCTTCAAAAAGGCTTTTCGGTCGCAAGGTTGCCAGCCTATATACCTCTAAACATACAGACCCCTACATTTTCAATTCCGAATAAAATACCTCAACTCGTCGCAAAAGAAGATGGTAATATTGATATACCAGACGCGAAAGCATGCAAAACACCAAACTTTTAAAATACCAAAATAAATCAGAATATATTTAAACATATGGAACCTTGCATGTTCAATTCCAAATAAAAGTATGCAAATCTTCATAAAGAGGATAAAAAAAATTTATTAAACAACACTGAAAATAACTTTACAAAATCCCAAACACAAACCCAAAACATGATTCACCAACACAAAACAAAGCGAAACAAATAACAGGAGATAAATGTCGAGAGGAAAAGACTGCAGCTGTTCACAGAATAGGAAAAAAAAAGATAATAATATAGATAAACCAAACCAAAAAACATACAACACATAAGACTTCCAAATGCTGACCCGCCGATCCAAAGGACCTGTACAGGGCAACACAAACAACAAATATTTAATCACAAGCAAAAAAATACAATGACAAAAGAACCCCAAATACCAATACCTCGACACAAATAGAAATGTGAGAACAGATCCTCAAATAAGAGAATCACTTTCTCAACCAAAATGGCTATCCTCAACTGAAAGAAGCAACCTCTCAACTGAAAAGGCTATAGCAATCCTCAAATGAGAAAAGCACCCTGTCAACCGAAAGGACTGTCCTCGAATGAAAGAATCTGCCTCTTAACAGAAAATGATATAGCCTATTGCAATAAGCGAAAAGTCATAGAACATACGACACCAAAAACAGTCTAAGAGAAATTTACAAATGTAAACCAAAGGCACGAATCAGCAACACAAAACAAACCAAAACAAATAACAGGAAAAAAATTTCAGAGAGGTATTTAACCAAATGCAAAAAAGCAGAACCCCAAAAGAACCTCAAATACTAGTACCTCCACACGGCCAGAAATGTGATAATCTAGACTCAAATAAAAGCAGCAGCTTCTCAAGCGACAAGGCTGTAGCCTATTGCAAATGAACGAAGAGTCAAAGATTATACAACAAACAAAAAAACTTAAGACAAATTTACACAAAACAAAGCGCAACAAATAAGAGGAGATTGTAACACCCCCAAGTTATTCAGGGTATATTACAGCGCCGTGAGCCCCGCCGTGGGACCCACAAGGCTAAACATACGCGGAACTATAAACTTGACTGATAAGGTCTACATACAATAGAAAGAAAGACGATACAAATGGTATTCGAAACCATAAACAATGAAACCATATACATCACTGCACAAATAAATACCTCGGCAACACAGGCCGGAACATCAAGGAAACTGAAATACAATACTCTAGTATTTAAAAATCCATTCCAGTACAACAACACTGAATGGATGAAACCAAAAGAGATAACCGGAGACAAGACACAGTATCACACTTGCCCATCATCTTCATGCCGACCGGTACTACTTTGTCCGCTCTTACGGAACTGAAATACATGAAACGTATTTCCCCCCATAAAGGGGTTAGCCGTCGAATAGCTAGTGCAAGTATAACAATATGAAACATAATACTTCTCGACAATAAAGTAAATGTAATCCGTCAATTCATCAATTCAAGACTAGTATTCCGGAATGACTAAAATCTCAAGACGTATGTGAATGCCGTAGAAACGGTTCGTTCATATCATACGCCGTTACATGTAGGAATGCCGTCAAAACGGTTTGTTCATTACATGCCAATATTATTTCATATGAATGCCGTAGAAACGGTTCGTTCATATCAACCATGGAATCGCACCAGAGGCTATGAAACCCTCAGAGGACCATAAGAGGACCATAGGCCCGTCCCGGAGTGGCTAGAAATAATCATACCATCAATATTTCATACTTTCAAAGTCGAGAACGTACAATCATAAATGTATACTTGCCTTTGAGACATCGAGAAATTGAACGGAGGAAAGGTATGAGTTTGGTAGGTCCGAGAACGCGCTTCCGGCACCTAAACGATTCGCAAGGAATATGAAAATTAATTATCCATACTCAAATTACACGAAGAGACTCCCGAAACTCGCCTACGATTCATGTATATTCGTATATAAACAACAACAAGGGCGGACCACAACCAAACCCTCTCGATTCCGTAAAAATCACGAAATATACCATGAGTCCGTAGGGAAACTGAGAATACCAACAAGATTAATCATATTCATCATGAATTAATCGACAAAAGCGAAACGAATCGGACAAAACGTGAAAACCCCCAATTTTACCAAAAGTAGGGTTCTAAAGATCTAACCTTGATTCGCTGGATCAAGGGATGATATCGGACGAACGATTGATGATATAACCCAAAGAACTCCATGGATATGTTCTTAAACAACATGGCTTCAAGCTTAGAACACGCCCAGCTGCGGAAGAGGAGAAGAAGAAGGTGAAAAATGGCGATAAAAGCGTCTGCGGGGGCCTTTTATAGGGGTTGGCGCCTGCCGGACACGGCCGTGCCCGATCGGCACGGTCATGTCGCTGGTGGCGGCGGGGACTCGACCGTGTCTGCCCGACACGGTCGCGGCGCGGGAGCCTTCCGATAGTGACCCGTCCGGCGACTTCGGCATGACTCGGCCGTATCCGGAACACGGTCGGGCGTGTCGGCGATCGGTTCGCTTATCCGGAAGAGTACGACACGGGCCGTGTCGGACGACACGGCCGAAGGTCGGCAGAAACTTCGGCATTTCGGGACGAAATGACGGGCCGTGTCGGACGACACGACCGAGTCCGGGCGGTGATCGGCAAAGGCGAAAAATGAGCGGTGAGCTAAAACGACCATAACTCTCTCGAGGACTCGATTGACTCACCGTTTGAACCATTGGAAAGCTAACTCGATGCTCTATAATATTGCAAAGATTTAGAATTTTTGGAGTTACCAAAAATTAATGGTGATCTAACAAAGTCGAACTCATACGTGGAAAAGTCGCTAAAGAACACGGAATTCAACGAGCGATACGAAGCGAACTCGGATGACAAAAGTGTAGAATTAATCATTCTCGGGATGACGAAGCGGTCCCAAGAAAGTCGTCAAAATAGACTTCCGCCAAAAATAGAAAATTTAGGGGATCAAAATTACGGGTATTACATTCTACCCTCCTTAAAAGAAGTTTCGTCCGAAACTTAAAGCAGTAGGAGAAGAAATATTTCGCGGGAAAAACTCAACGAGATGCACAAGAATGAAACTTACGCCCAACGGCGAATCATCAATATAGAACACCACAATACATTACAGAAGGTAAACCAAACCAATGTCGAAAAGATACGATTTCACAATTCCAGAAGGCTCCAACGGAAATACCGATACATCACAATGGCACGAAAGCGAACAGCCCAAAGCTATAAATCATCACAATCTGAGATCTCAAAGGAGCAAACCCGTGTCGGACATACCCCTCGGCGTATGAACAACGATCGCAAATCGTCGGACATATCCATACAACATGGACTACGAGCGATCAATCAATAAAGCTCAAGAGGACATCACGACGCCCGATCCGGAAATGTGTCCGTGCACATGTCCACCCATTATACGGAATCCAGAATATACGTGTGACAATGTACCTAATTAGCCTCAAGAACTACGTCTCGTGTGCACGGTCCAATGCGGAAATATCCACGCATGACCATCGAGTGCCTGGCTAAAAATCCTACACATAACCAATCGGCACGCAGACATGATTCCGGATATGCCACGATACAACATGACAACGAAACTCAAGGGATAAAACATCCGATATGGATCATACGACTCACCAAGTGAACGATGACACACGAATAATGAAAGATCGACACGACCAACGATATTCAAAACAACCATCCTGGGATCAGAATTTCCCTAAGGACCGATTAACACGAGCAACGATCACAACACAACAGTTCGGGAAATCCTCAACTCTCAACGATCACAAAATTACCGAGTTCACAAGAATAATAGTGTGCTGCCTTGAATCGGTCAACACGACAATAATAATTCAACGGATGGGAATTATCGTTGATAATCCCAATTCAATACTTCGATTACCGTAGAATGGACAATCGATAACAATTATACAACGGATGTCTCGGCACCTTTAATCGGTTACCGATAACGAAGATGATAATCGAATACGTCAATGCCTTCAATCGGCCAAAACGACATCAATAGAAAAACACTGATATCAATAACGACGATTCACAAAAAATATCTTGATGGGACATCAATAAATAACAACAATCGATACGTCGATGCCGCGAACCGGCTATCAACAACAATATCTCAAAGGAACATCAATCAACAATAACAATCGATATGTCGATACCGCGAACCGGCTATCGACAACAATATTACCAACAAGTACCGCAATACAACAGTCATAATTCACGATCAAACATCATACCTTATTGTAAAACGAAGGATTGATAATCAACCGGTTCGATGACGACCAATATCAATACCACCAAACCACGAACTCAATCGTTTTACCATATCTCGACTAATCACAGTCTAAACAATCCAACTCAGACACTTACAAATCCTGTCCACAATACGAGTCGAAATATGATGATCATATCAGCAACCAATTCGGACCAATAATAAGGGTCTAAATGTTCCAAACTCAATTCTTAAATACGAATTGACAAGGTCCCCTTCTCGTAAATCCATCGTTAAAATTTACTTATGACCGTCATCAATTCGAATCATCCGACTGGTTCAAAACAATAGATAATCATATTAAAAAGGTTATCAAACAATCCAATCATTCGATTTGAATACTTGCTCCATACGTACGGGCTTCCAAATTCATAGATGAATAATAGTCTCATCAAACTCGTAATCACATTCGTATTCCTATACGAATATTATTTCCAACACATAGTTTAGCTCTAGATATGAATATTCTATATTCATTTTCAAAACATCAACACTTCTAAAAAATTTTTTTTTATCACCTCGTATAATTCAAGAGTTCTTCAAGAACATGAAATATCCGAAATCACGTTCAGAACAACATATCCGAGGTATATATCTCCATGTTACCATTTTCTTCATCATGTCATTCATACAATCTCAAGAATCGCAACAAAACCCTTATCACCATATGAAGAAGATCTCAATGATCATATCAACATCCGAAATCTCTTATTACAATTCCAATAAATCTCGTATAACATTATCACATGATACCATAATTGTAACACCCCAGATCCTCCTGGGAATATTACACGCCGTAAACCCTTCTCACAAGGATTTACCAGGCTAAGCACAATTTTCCACGTTATTTCAAAAATGCCAAAAGATCGATGACGGTAATATTTTTCAAATACTAAAAAAATCATTTTCCAAATACCGTCAAAACGATCAAGGTTAAAATGCCAAAAAAAACTCAGTTTAGGGAATCGGTTTTACAAAATAAAATTTCAGTTGGCAAAATACCAAAATCCATTTCAAAAATACTCACGCAGCGGATAAAAGTACAGTCCAATTTATGCATTTTCATTGAAATAAGACGAACATCAAAATACACGATTCCCAACATACTCCCTCCCAAGTAGTAATCCAAAAGAAAAAAATGAGCCACTATCAAAGGGATATGAGGATTACCTTGTATGGACGAACCACGAAGAAAGAATAATTGAACTCCATTCCAAGAATCATTAAATCATCATAGTCATCATATGGCCTCAAGAACATCAAGATCTCTATGATTCCATAATCATAATCAACATATTCAAAGCATATCATTATCTTCCTTCAACATAAACCTCATAGAATATGGATAACACAAGGAATCACTTCAAGAATCAACAATAGTTCCATAACCAAGCTCTAATTCCATGATTCCAAGCTCACAATCATGTTAAAAGTGCTTAGAACACTCTTAAAAGTGAAGAGGGACGAGTTTTGGAGAGAAATATCTCAAAGGATCGTGAGAGAAATGAAAGGCAACACTTGATATATAAATTGCACTCTCATTACGTGCGTAGGTGTCCTTTCTTAACGTGCGTAACAACTTTAACGTCGTAATCCAAAATCCATAACGTCGTAACCAACTCCTTTGTCTCATTCTGCGAGTCCATTACGTCGTAACCCATACCATACAACGTCGTAATATACCGATTAACTTGCTCTGATCTGATGGTTGTGTCACGTACGTAACACGTCTTGTATAACGTACGTAACACGTACGTTGACTCACCTGTCAACATCCTCCGCCGAAAGTTAAGGTTCCATTAATAGCGATCTGGTGTTAGCGTGCGCTAACCAACATGCGTTAGCGTGCGCTAACTGAATATAAAAATCAACCTGGGCCTACCTATCGGTCGCCTTCCGAACTAACCCAGCAAGTCGTTACGTACGTTAGGGGTCCTCCTTAGCATACGTAACCGAACCTCTTAGCGTGCGCTAAGTATGCACCGTAGCGTATGCTAAGTATATATCTTAGCGCGCGCTAGGCATACCTTGTAGCGTGCGCTAACGTAGCTGTACTTAGCCATTTTTCGCTATTCTCGACCAACATCTCGACATACCAAATGATCATACGGCACAATGAATACATAAACACATTCAATAACATTGTCATACGTTCACATCATCCTCAAGAACAATTATCCATCAACGACATCCAACATATAAACGAAAAAAAATATATCCGAAAAATCGGGGTATTACACTCTACCCCCCTTAAAAACAAGTTTCGTCCTCGAAACTCGTAATCACTCGCACAAACAACATTTCAACGGGAATTCAAATTCACCAAGAATTATCGAATAATCCGAACAACATACTTACAAGTCCGTGAAGTCGAAAATCTCCCGTGATACTAGCATGCGACTCCTAAACAAAGTCTCAACATAATACCGATACACACCAATATCGCAATTAGCAATTTAACAAAATCTCAAGGAAGAGTTCACGTCCGTGACCACGGTCACGATTCTTCCTACTTTCAGCCAACATTCTGAAAGGCACACACGTGCGTAAGTATAATCCGAATCGCACATTCTCGAAGTGACCAATTCCCAAGAATACCAAGCTATAAACGAAACGATTAAGAAAAATAATAGAAGAGTGATAGGACTTACAAGAACCGGTCGCCTTTGTGATGATGGCGAGTAGTGATCTGTGGGCAAATGCCGACTCAATCGACTCCAAAAGACCGGCGGCCTAGGTATCCATAAACCTAAGCTCCGATACCATATTCGTAACACCCCAAGTTATTCGGGGTATATTACAGTAGCGCCGTGAGCCCCGGTGGGACCCACAAGGCTAAACATACGCGGAACTATAAACTTGACCGATAAGGTCTACATGATAGAAAGAAAGACGATACAAATGGTATTGAAACCATAAACAATGAAACCATATACATCACTGCACAAATCAATACCTCGGCAACACAGGCCGGAACATCAAGGAAACTGAAATACAATACTCGAGTATTTAAAAATCCATTCCAGTACAACAACACTGAATGGAGGAAACCAAAAGAGATAACCGGAGACAAGACACAGTATCACACTTGCCCATCATCTTCATGCCGACCCGGTACCCGCCTGTCTGCTCTTCTGGAACCTGAAATACATGAAACGTATTTCCCCCATAAAGGGGTTAGCCGTCGAATAGCTAGTGCAAGTATAACAATATGAAACATAATACTTCTCGACAATAAAGTAAATGTAATCCGTCAATTCATCAATTCAAGACTAGTATTCCGGAATGACTAAAATCTCAAGACGTATGTGAATGCCGTAGAAACGGTTCGTTCATATCATACGCCGTTACATGTAGGAATGCCGTCAAAACGGTTCGTTCATTACATGCCAACATTATTTCATATGAATGCCGTAGAAACGGTTCGTTCATATCAACCATGGAATCGCACCAGAGGCTACGAAACCCTCAGAGGACCATAAGAGGACCATAGGCCCGTCCCGGAGTGGCTAGAAATAATCATACCATCAATATTTCATACTTTCAAAGTCGAGAACGTACAATCATAAATGTATACTTGCCTTTGAGACATCGAGAAATTGAACGGAGGAAAGGTATGAGTTTGGTAGGTCCGAGAACGCGCTTCCGGCACCTAAACGATTCGCAAGGAATATGACAATTAATTATCCATACTCAAATTACACGAAGAGACTCCCGAAACTCGCCTACGATTCATGTATATTCGTATATAAACAACAACAAGGGCGGACCACAACCAAACCCTCTCGATTCCGTAAAAATCACGAAATATACCATGAGTCCGTAGGGAAACTGAGAATACCAACATGATTAATCATATTCATCATGAATTAATCGACAAAACAGAATGAATCGGACAAAAACGTGAAAACCCCCAATTTTACCAAAAGTAGGGTTCTAAAGATCTAACCTTGATTCGCTGGATCAAGGGATGATATCGGACGAACGATTGATGATATAACCCAAAGAACTCCATGGATATGTTCTTAAACAACATGGCTTCAAGCTTAGAACACGCCCAGCTGCGGAAGAGGAGAAGAAGAAGGTGAAAAATGGCGATAAAAACGTCTGCAGGGCCTTTTATAGGGGTTGAGCGCCTGCCAGGACACGGCCGTGCCGATCGGCACGGTCGTGTCGCATACCGGCGATAGGGACTCGGCCGTGTCTGCCCGACACGGTCGCGGCGGAGGGCCTTCCGATAGTGACCGTCCGACGGCGACTTCGGCATGACTTCGGCCGTGTCGAACACGGTCGGGCGTGTCAGCGATCGGTTACAGCTTATCCGGAAGAAATGCAGCCGCAGGCCGTGTCGGACGGCACGGCCGAGTTCGGTCGGCAGAAACCCGGCATTTCGGACGAGTGCAGCACGGGCCGTGTCGGACGACACGACCGAGTCCGGTCGGCGGTGATCGGCCAAAAGCTGAAAAATGAGCGGGTGAGCTAAAACGACCATAACTCTCTCGTCCGGACTCCGATTGACTCACCGTTTGAACCATTGGAAAGCTAACTCGATGCTCTATAATATTTCAAAGATTTAGAATTTTTGGAGTTACCAAAAATTAATGGTGATCTAACAAAGTCGAACTCATACGTGGAAAAGTCGCTAAAGAACATGGAATTCAACAGAACGATACCGAAACGAACTCGGATGACAAAAAGTGTAGAATTAATCATTCTCAGGATGACGAAACGGTCCTAAGCAAGTCGTCAAAATAGACTTCCGCCAAAAATAGAAAATTTCTAGGGATCAAAATTACGGGTATTACAGAGATAAATATCACAAAGGAAAAACTATCGCATTACAAATACTCCGAAACAATACAAAGCAAAGAACGAAGAAAAAATAAATGCCTATATAACAAGGAAACAAAATGCTAACACACAGCAATCCCATTATATGAAAAATCAATGAGAAAAACCAACAACCCGCGGCATTAAACCTGATAAGAAAGCAAAAACAGAGAAATAATTATAAGAGCCTACCTAAAAAAAAGATTGGGATCTAAATCTGAACATTTGTATGACACCAAGCACCTCTAATTCAACCGAGTAAGTGACCGAGAACTCCAGAAGCAAATAGATGTAAAGATAGAAGGAAGATTTACTCGACCGAAGCTGGACCTAGAAGAACATACACACGCGAAAAATCTAGGGCAACCTGATGAAAGAACAGCTGAATAAGCGAACAAGAAATTCAGAAGCAAATAGATGTAATGATTGTAGGTCACAAGTCACCAGGAATAAGTCTAGAGGGGGGTGAATAGACTTATTGAAACTCTTTTTCCACGAAAGGAGTTTCTCAGCTGTGATAAGTACAGATGACTTGAAGTCGTCTGTAGACAGGATATGCGGAAGACACAGCTGATGACAAAAGCAAATAACTAAACAATGGAACAGTAAATATGTATGCAGCAGGTAAGTATGATGATTAAATAGTAAAACACGCAGGCAGTTATAGTGGTTTCAGGGGTGTGGTAATCCTCTACTAATCCACTTTTCTCTAAACCAGTTGGAGATGAATTCACTTTAATTATCAACCAGTGATAAATATTACAGTGATTCTTCCTAGCTACAACAACTTCCAACCAGTGGAAATCTTGTCGTTGCAACTCCTTAACTGCCTAGCACCTCTTGATTTCAAATCCTCGGATGCCTATCAGTCACGCACACTTCAACCAGTGAAGTACCTCGAACTCAGGTATTAAGACACGAGTGGGTTGTCTTCTCCAACAAAGAGCTTCTTCAAATAAGAACTTTTGACTCTTGCTCTTCACGATGCTATAGTTCGCTTTGTTTGCTTTGATTTCTTTGATCGCTTGTAAGTGTTGTTCGCATCGTACTTTGCTTAATTCAAATCTTTAGGTATTTATAGATGTCGATCCTTTGAGCTTTCTTCGTAGCCATTGCAATTCCTGTAACAAATCCGTTCGTTGGAGAAAGAAACTACTTTGTTTTTCCTTTCCGAACGTTGCAAGGCTGGATTCCCTTATTTTAATCCATTTCCGACCGTTGTGAATATTTTCACGTTGTAGCGCCGAATCTTTTGATTATAATATGCTTAAAGTCTTCAGAGGTGGGTCTCGATGAACTATTTAATTCATTGCTTTCCGGGTATCTCTCCAATCTGTCTCTTATCGACTGCGTGTGACTTTCCATGATTATTGACTTTTCAACGCATGCTGACATAGACTGGATTACTTGGATGATTACTTTGACAGAACTTATCTGATCTCTTTTTGGTCAATCTTTATGACGTGCAGTCAACCTTCTCTGATGACTTCTATGATGTCCCGACGAATCTTCTCTGATCTGACGACCTGTATGAAGTCTTCTGACCTGATGAACTTATTTGATCTGATGGTCAAACTTCAGATGACTTGGACTCCTTCTGATCACTGGACTATAGTCTGGTCAAACTTCTCTAATCAATGAGTTGACCAGGACTTCTCTGATAAATCGCTTCTGCAGAATGTTGTCTGACGATAAGCCGTCTGTGGTCAACCTTCTCTGAACAGTTGAGTTGACCAAGACTTCTCTGATTTACTCTTGTCTGCAACTCGGCTTTCTGCAGTGTTTGGTCAAACCTCTCTGATGTATCTGTTTGACCAAAACTTCTCTGATATGAACATGTCTGTGATTTATACTTAGCCGATTTTAGGCTAACTAACATGGCTTATAGAAGACACTCATTTGGTTCTTCTTTACAATTTGCCAAGTATTACAAATATACATTTGAATAAACAAATACAGGGATGACATCATAAAAATCTATTAAGTATTCCTAACAAATTCCCCCTATTTTGATGATGGCAAAATTTAATCAAAATATTCAAATGTAGAACAGTTCTGCACATGATTAAGTGCAAGACACAAAAAAAAAATCAGTCTTGTTTTGAGAAAACTGGTGTTTGTCATTCAAATGACCGTTATAAAATTTTTCAGAGATGTTTTACAAGTACAGTGCTTTTGAATACAGGAAATTTTACAAGTAAATTCCAAAAACAAAAATTTACAAATATAAAAAGTACAAGTAAATTACAAACTCCTATCTGCCTCTACCTCTGCCTCTTCGGACAGGCTGCTTAGGAGTCCTGAAAATCTTTGCGCCAATGGGTCTCTGATTGACAGGAGCTAGTCCATACTTCCTCTTGATTACGAGAGATGCAAACTCTTGTTCCTATGTAGATGAGAAGTTGTTTTTCACACAGAATTCCATGATCTCACTCTGCAGAGCCAGCTCATCCAGCTCATTGTCCATCCGAGTAGGAGGTTCTTCAGGTCTGAACGGGGGAATCATGGGGTAGGCATCCCATTTCTTGGCATACTTTCTTTGGATGGCCCAGTGATTTGGCCATGTTGAGTTCATGTAGTTGATATGTCTGCTGTGGGGAGCAGTCTTTATCCTGGAGTAACTCCCAGAGATAATACTTCTCTATGAACTGCTTCTTTACCTCTCCCCAAAGAGTCATATACTCAACAGGAAGGAACTCCTCAACATACCATAACTCCTTGCCTTCCCATTCATATCTCTGTTCATTTCCTACTCTGGTTCTCTTCCTCTTATCTGCAGGTTGGACTTCAGCTAGAGCAGGAGAAACCAACTCTTTCCTCTTCAGGCTAGACGTCCCAACTTCAATCAGAGGGAGGTCATTTCTCTGTTTGGTCCTTAGATCCTTTCTCACTCCTTCAGCTGATTGTTGGATTTGAGCTTGCAACTTATCTTTCCCCTGGCCTGTTGCTTCCCCCTTTCCTCTATCTTCCCCATTTTTGCCAGCATCAACCAATATGGTTAACTGCAGTTCAACTCGGAACATCCAATCAGACATGCCAAGTGGCATTCTGAAATTTGTAGTAGTAGGAGGAGGAACACATTTCTGTAGCAATGTGTCCAGTTTTGCATTGAGGGATTGGAGGTCAGGTTTGACTGTCTCTTCAATAAGGCATCTGATCGGGTCAGCCATGTCAAGTGAGATAGGTGTTGCCTGGGGGGAGTGCTCTCTAGAGCCTTCAACGCCTGCAGGTCGGTTGGCCGTCGACCTGCTTGACTGCAGACTCCTGTCTGCAGGAGGCTGATCGGATGGGGTTTTATCAGGTGTCCTCAATCTGTCATCCACTTCTTCAGACTGATCTGAGCTGGGGGCTTGATCAGGTGCCCCGGGATCATTTGCGTCTCCTGCATCATCTTCATCTCCGGCATCCTCCTTCTTCTCTTCCTCTTTTCCTTCATCATCATCATCATCTTCTTCTTTCTTTTCTTCTTCTTTCTCATCTTTTTTTTCTTCCTCCTCTTCTTTTTCTTTTTCTTTTTCTTCCTCTTCAACCTCTTCTCCTTCTTCATCTTCTTCCAACTCTTCTGTCTTTTCGATTTCAACTTCCTCAGATTGTTTTTCAGCTGTTATTTTTTCTTCTGTTGCTTTTTCTACTCTTTCTTCCTCCACAACTTCTTCTATTCTTATTCCTTTAACTTTTTCAACTCCTTCATCCTCATCTACATTCCCTGCCGCTACACCCTCCATTACAAAAAGGATGAACTAGTCCATATTGGTTTTGAAATTAGATATGAACCAGTTCTCCTGGAGCACTAAAATCACATCTGTCTCATGGAAAAAACACATGAGCACTTGCTTCGTAGCCTGGGGGTAATCCCAACTACTCTTATCAATAGATTATTCTAATTGATTAAATGAAAGAGACTTTAGGTTCTTTCATTCTTCAAAAACAGTGACAAATGAAACTTTAAGCGAGTGGTGTTTTACCATATGTAGCTGTTCTACAGATAGCTCCAAGGGGTTGTTCTCCAGCAGATTGAAGATGTAACCTGCTTCCGGAATGTTGATGGTCAGGTCTGCCTCTTCCTCTTCTGTCATGCTTGGAAGAGTTAGCAGAGGGATGATATCAGCCATCAGGTTAGAGTGATCAGGCTGATCTTCTTCATCAGGGATAGGAGCAGGTACAGGTGAGTAAGGTGTCTGCTTTGCATCTTCAAAGTCAAGACATCTAGGCCTATTTGGAGAAGGCTCAGGTGATGATGTGACATGCACTACCTCCTCTGCAGTTGCTTTCCTTTTGAATCTCAGAGCTAGAGGAGTGTTGTCTGAGTCTGGGTCTGACTGGTATGCAGGTGACTCCCTATCTGCAGATGGCTTGGAGACTGCAGGTGACTTCTGTCCTGCAGGTTGGCCGACGGCATCAGATTCATCTGAATCTGAGGGTTCACTGTAGGGAGGAGGTCCACTTGACATATCCTTTAACAATTGGGCAGCCTTCCTCTCGACTCCCAGCCTCTTCAAAGTTTCTTTGGTCCAGATGACCAAGTCTCTTGTTGACGTGAAAGGGGTCTGCAGTCCCTTTCGCCTTCCCAAGGAATTCCAAGATCCAGCTGATTTGCATTCCAAAAGCCAGCTTGGTCTTGAATTTCTTCTCACCTTCTATCCACTGAACTTTATTGACTTCACGAACCAACTGTCTGTATATGTAGTCAGCCCAGTCAATCCTCTCAGACTGGATAAGGGCTCCCAGCACTACGAATTTGGCAGATGACAGCTGGTCATAGCTGCCTGCCATCCCCATCACAATTTTATTTGTGATGTCCAACACATATCGATACTCTTTCTTCAAGTCGCCTCTTTTTTCCGTCAGTTTCAGCTTGGACGACTGTTCCGATAATCTGATTGCATACCAGGTCTCTGTGGCGCTTTGCTTGAGGGATTCAACACTATGCCCCTTGATTTCATCCCGAACGCCTCCGCGACAGTCTTGGGAGAAATCGTCACCTCCTCTCCAAAAATCGAGCTCTTGATTTCCGATTCCGTGACTTCTGCTTCCTTGAAAAAATAAATGACAGCTTCCTTGTATAGAACCTTGGGGTTAATATCCAAGAATGGGTAGATCTCATTTTTCTTCATCGCCCGAATGATACAATGCATATCTGTCTGTAGATTCGCCTCGAGCAACACTTCAAAATCAACTACCAGACTGAATATGATCTGGTCCTTGACAAGCTTTAGATTGACGCCTTCGAAGTATTAGGTAGCCTTCATTTCTGCAAAAGATTGAGCTTTTCGGTGAGTGTATTGAAGATTCAAAGGAATTTATGCTTTTGAAAAACTAGGGTTTTGAAAGCTTGAAGACGGTAAAGTTGTGAAATGATTTCCGCCTCCTTAAATAAAGAAATGAAAGATGTTTTGAATTTAATATTAATTTAAATTAGTGTCGGTCCAATTTTAAAAAATATGACGGTTGAGATTTTTTAATTGGACATTGTGGAGGTCGTGTGAACGTGTAGTTGCCCCGTGTAAATAGATAATAATATTATATTTAGTAGTCGGTCAGGGATATGAAGACTTAGCTGGTTGACCATTTGACTTTTTGACTGCTCTGCATCAGGTAGCTTGAGTCGCCTGAGATCAGCTACACTTCTTCGTCTCTCCTTCGTCTTCTCGTCTGGTCTGATTAGGTGGGGTGATTGCCTGCTCTGATCAGGTAGATTCTTCGTGGCTGCATCAGGTAACTCTTCATCGTCTGATCTGATCATCAGGTAGCTTTCTCGTCTGTACTAGATTCCCAATCTAGTAGGCCAAGTTCCCTGCTCAGCTCCAAAAACCTTTCTTCTGCCAAAGGTTTAGTGAATATGTCAGCAATTTGGTATTCAGTGCTGACTTTTTCCACTCTAACTCTTTTATTTAGCACATGATCTCTGATGAAATGATGTTTAACATCAATGTGCTTTGTCCTGGAGTGCAATACTGGATTGTTTGTTATTGCAATTGCATTATTGTTGTCACACCATATGGGAACTTCGTTTGCGATGATGTTGTAGTCCCTTAGCTGTTGTCTGATCCAGAGAATCTATGCGCAACAACTACCTGCAGCTAGGTATTCTGACTCTGTTGTTGATATTGAGTTAGATACATGCTTTTTGCTAAACCAGGATATCAATCTGGTTCCTAGGAATTGGCACGTTCCACTAATGCTTTTCCTATTAATCTTGTATCCTGCAAAATCTGCATCTGAGTATCCTGATAGCTCGAAGTTGTCATCTCTAGGATACCATAGTCCAACATTGACTGTTGACTTAAGGTATTTGATAATCCTTTGACAAATATAGAGCTTTTAAGAGCTTGTAGACTTTGTCTCCTTTGACAAATCCAGGGGTTGCTCCACATAGACTTCTTCTTCTAGAATTCCATTGAAAAAGGCACTTTTCACGTCCATTTGGTAGACTTCAAAATCCTTGAATGTTGCATATGCAAGGAATAGTCTGATGGCTTTCAATCTTGCAACAGGTGCATAAGTTTCATCAAAATCTATCCCTTCACATTGTGCATAGCCTTTAGCAACAAGTCTGGATTTATTCCTAACAACGGCTCCATCTTCATCACACTTATTTTTGTACACCCATTTGGTACCAATAACTTTCTTGTGATATGGTCTGTCTGTTAGTTCCCATACATTTTTTCTTTCCATCTAATTGAGTTCTTATTGCATTGCATTTATCCATGAGTAATCCTCCAGTGCTTGCTCTGTTGTCTTGGGTTCCATATGAGACATGAAGCATGAGAACATTGTCATTCCTGCTGGTACTGTGGACTGCCTGGTTCTGACTCCATCAGTTAGGTTTCCAATGATTTGTTGAATGGGATGATCTCTAAGCCATTTGGGGATTTCTTCTTTAGGGTTTGTTCCCCCTGTTGAGTTGCTTTGGTGGACTTATTCTCTCTCTGCATCAGCTTGGTTCTGACCTCCTTGATCTGCAACTGGATCAGCTACGGTCTTGTCATCTGCAGGTGTGGATCTTGTCTGTTCTGCAGATGGGTCTTCATCAGCTACAAGTGGGTATTCATTAGCTGCATCTGGATCAGGTAGGTTTTGGGGTCCTATCTGATCTGCAGTTGGGTCTTCAGGCTGATCTGCAGGTGAGTCCATCATTCCTATATCATGAATTATGACTTCTTCCAGGTTGGCGGTTTTGAGCTTATTCTCAATTAATTCCACTTGTTTCCTGTACTCAACATTAGACTCATCAAATACAACATGGGGTGTTTCTTCCACAACTAAGGTTCGTTTATTAAATACTCTATATGCCTTGCTTCTTTGAGAGTATCCCATAAAGAGACCATCATCAATTTTAGCATCAAAGGCATTTAGTTGGGTTTTAGCATTGTTGTGGATGAAACACTTACAACCAAAAATAGGAAAATATGCAGCAGTTGGTGTTCTGCCATTCCAAACCTCCTAGGGAGTTTTGACATGTCTCCCTACTATCATACTCCTGTCCTGAGTGTGGCATGTTGTGTTGACAGCTTCAGCCCATAACCTCTTTGGAAGGTCAGCTTCTGCAATCATGGACCTGGCAGCTTCCTTTAGGATTTTGTTCCTTCTTTCAGCAATACCATTCTGCTGTGGAGTCTTGGCTGCAGAGAGCTCGTGCTGGATCCCATTCTAATAACTGTATTCAGTGATTGCCTTGTTGAGAAATTCTCCTCCTCTATCTGATATGATCTTGATGATTGAGAGTGATTTCTCATTCTGGATCTTCCTTAGCATCTCAGGTAGCTTTGTCGAAGTTTCACTCTTTTTATATATAAAAACAATCCATGTATATCTTGAGTAGTCATCTACTACTACTACTAGAGCATTCTTCCTTTCACTCAATGTCCTTGGCTTGATAGGGCCAAAGAGATCCATATGAAGTAGATCTAGAATTCTTGTGGTGAGAGTGGTAGGTTGAACTGGCTTGAATGATGCTCTGGTTTGCTTCCCTTTCTGACATGCATCACAAAGAGCTTCCTCTGAATACTTCTTCTGGAAGTCCTCTGACTAGTTTGTGAGAACTAATCTTGTTGATGGCTTTGAAGTTCAGATGACATAGTCTTTGTGCCATAGCCATCCATTTTCACCTATTGTCTTGGATATAAAACAAGTGTTGGGAGTTCATGTGTTCCAATATATCATGTAGACATATCTTCTTCTGGATCCTTGTAGCTTCACTTCTCTAGATAAGATATCTATCACCATGCATTTCCAAATGGTGAAGACTACTAGATTCTTCTCATCACAAAACTCACTTATGCTCAAAAGGTTGTATTTGAGCCCTTTGACATAATAGACTTTGGATATTGTTATGTTTCCTATGTGCAGCTCTCCAAAACCTTTTGTGTGACCTCTAGAGATATCTCCAAAGGTTACATATGGGCCTCTTTCTTTGGTATAATTTGATAGCACCTTCTTGTTCCCGGTCATGTGCCTTGAGCATCCAGAATCTACAAACCATTCTTCACATCCTATATTTGAATTTGTGGAGATGTGGTAGTAGTCCTTCCACCTTTTCTGCAATCAAACAAGCAGAGATTTAGGTACCCAAATCTGTGTGGGTCCTCGGGGGTTTGTGTGTGTGTGTGTTGTCTGGGCCTATATCCTCGGTTAGGATTGTGTACTGGATATGCCTCATAAAATTGGTGGTGTGGGCCATTTCTAAATCTTGGCTGAGACCATTTATAAAATCTTTGGGATCTCCACACCTATTCATTTTGAAATCTTCGATAACCTTGAGGTTTCCATTTGCCCCTCCCATTAAATCTATTTTTGGGGAGTCTTTGATAATAGTGGGCATGTTGTCTAGGCTGCTACTTTTGCCTTAGCCATTGCCTAGTCTCTTGTCTAGGTGGCTGCCTTGTGAACCTTGGCTGCTGCCTAAACTTGTGACTTGGCTGCTGCCTATTTTGAAATATAGGTTTGTAAATTGGCTCAGCAGATGGGACAAATGTTTCTCCCTTGATGAAAGTAGTTTTAGAACGAGAGGGAGTGTTGGGGTCATATTCAAGGCCTGATCTGGACTATAGTGGCCTTTTATTCATACACAACTCATCCAAGGTTATAGATGCCTTGAGGGAAGTTGTTTCCTTAGCTTGTCTATTACTTAGCTGTGTCAGTTTAGCAAACTCGGATTTAACATGAGCAAGTGCAGCTGATTTCTCGCTGTTTAAAACAATTAATCTTTTGATCTCAGCTATGGTGTTATCTGCCTGGTTTTTCAAATTGTCTACAGTCTGGTTTTCAAATTCAGATTTGATTTTATTTAACTCAAGGCTGAGTTTTTCAAAGTCATTTTTCAGCTGCCTATTCTCAGCTTGTAGCTAGGTCTTCTCGGCTGATACAGATAAGTGTGCAGATTTTAATTTCTCAAAATCCTTGAGAAGCTGATTGACAGACTCATGTAAGTCCATATCCTAAGACATGTCTAAGCTATTTTTATTTGAAACTGAGGGTTTAGATGTTACCTCTTCATCAGCTAAGTTGGCCATCAGACAATTGTATTCCTCATCATCATTAGAGAAGAATCCGCTGCAAGATTCTACTCTCTCTTGGTCTTCTCTAATGCATGCTTTTCTCTTGTCTTCTTTTTTGCCCACTTTTTTCTTGCCTTCATACTTCTTAAGATCAGGACAGTCGATTTGTATATGTCCTGTCTTATGACAATTGTAGCATTCAACTTTCCAGCTTCCAGCCTTTTGATTCCTCCTTGGATTTTCTTTATAATTCTTCTTATACTTTTGAGTAATTTTTCCTGAAGTTTCTGAATCTTTGCATTATGAATGCCATTTCTTCCTCAAAATCTAGGGGATTTAGAGGCTTGACTTCAGATATGCTCTTGGCAGGGGACTCAACTACAAATGTTATTCCCTTCTATGCAGGCTCGGTTGATGATGAACATGGAAGCTCAAACTCTCTCATGGCCACCGCCTTCATACTCTATTCTGGGTTGAGAGATCTTAGAACTTTCAGGGCCATCTCCCTGTTGCCATATGTTTTTCCCAGAGAATTGAATTCATTTATTATCTCTATGAATCTTGTGTCCACTTGATCAATGGATTCGCCATTCTTCATTTTGAAGTTGTCAAACTTCTGAGTAGAAATTGACAACTTATTCTCTTTTATCAGCTCAGTTCCCTCACACATTACAGCTAATGTGTCCCAAATCTCTTTGGCATTCTTGCAATTCTTTATCTTGACCATGGTTGATTTGTCAAGAGTCTGGTACAGCACATCTCTGGCCCGGTTGTCAAGGTTGGCCAGCTTCCTTTCTTCAGGGGTCAGTTCCGTACTCTTCTTGGGGATCTTCTCTGGATTCCCGTCTGCTATTTCTTCAGGAGAATTGTCCTTCTCAAAGATGAAAGGACCGTCTTCATGTAATATCCGCAATTTTCGATTTTCAGTAAATTTCTTTTTTCGGCGGAAGTCTGTTTTGACGACTCGCTCATGACCGTTTCGTCATTTTGAGAATGATTAATTCTACACTTTTTGTCATCCGAGTTCGTTTCGGTGTCGTTCTGTTGAATTCCGTGTTCTTTAGCGACTTTTCCACGTATGGGTTCGACTTTGTTAGATCGCCATTAATTTTTTGAAACTCACAAAATTCTTAATCTTTGCAATATTATAAATCATCGAGTTATCTTTCCAATGGTTCAAACGGTGAGTCAATCGGAGTCCGGATGAGGGAGTTATGGTCGAAATAGCAAAGTCACTCTCATTCCCAGTTTTTGGCCGAGCACACTGTACCTTGTGCCGCGGCACATGCCGGCAGGGCTGCGGCACACTGCCGAGTCACTGCCGGCAGATTTGGCCCTGTGCCGCGGCACACTCCCGCTGGGCCGCCATGCACACCGTGGCACTTTATTTAAGGTCCTGCAGACGGGTTTTTGGCCATTTTTCTCCTTCTTCTCCTTCTCTTCCGCGGCTGAGGGTGTGCTTACCATGGAGCCATGTTGTTGAACAACAAATCCACGAAGTTCTTGAGTTCATAACATCAATCAATCATCCTATATCGTCATTTGATCCAGCGAATCAAGGTAATCTTTCTTAGAACCCTAGTTTCTTGAATTTTGGGGTTTTTGCGTTTTTATCTGATTCGTTCCGTATTATTGATTAATTCATGATGGGTATGATTAATCTTGGTAGTATTCTTTTGTTTAACATCATTTAATCCATTGTTCTTCGTCGAATCGAAGTATATTTCTTGATTTTCTTCGAATCGACTTTTTGGGGGATTTGTTCTCGATCTCGTTTTTCATCCGTTTTTGATGGATCGATTGTGGTTAAATGATGTTGTTAAACATATTCAATGGATTGTATATCCATATATCGAGTTTGTTTAACTCGATTGGCGATTCGAGTGTTCTTGGGGATTATTGAACATTTAGTGTTCGATTAAATGCCCCAATGAGTTCCTTTCGATAGTTTGTTGGGATTTCCGTCGTTTTTACCTTGATTCCCGTCGTAATCATCTTTTATTGTTCCTTCCGGAGGATTTTAGATGCTTGAGGATTTCCGATGTTGAAATCCCGTTTGGTGATTGATGATTCATGTGGTGTTATTCTCGTAGTACTTGGGGTGCTACTGCGTTCTTGATATTGTTCGGGGGTTCGGTGCTATTCGACCGTATTTCATCCGTCATCTTGTTGCGATCGTGGCTTCGAGGCAAGTACCTTGCCCATACTTTTCTTATTTTGTGGATATGATGATCGGTGATCGTCTTGGTGTATTTGTTGGTTGTTTGAAATGAAGTTTCAAAAGATTTCGGTTTGGCCTCGTTAAAGGCTCTTTTTCAAAACGCGTGTGTGTTTTTTGAACGGTGTGTTTTGGGAATTGATTATGATTTGGTCATTTTTGAACGTTGAAGGCTTTGATGATATTCCTATTGTTTAAAGTTATGGAATCGCGTATTCCGTGTTTAATCTTGTTATTGTGTTTTGAAGAGTTTGATAACGGCGTCGAGTAAGTGGCCATCTCTAGTAAGTATTCTTGATGAACTTACATTCTTAGCATATTAGTATTGCATGAGTAACGTGTGTGTGTATGCTCACTATGGGTTAGATCCGACGGGGTCTCGGTAGGGGTCCACAGAGACGTGGATCCGCGAGCTTGCTTTTAACCACTATGGGTTAGATCCGATGGGGTCTCGGTAGGGGTCCACGGAGGGGTGGATCCACGGTTAATTGTGGTGCATTTTACAAATGTGATTTGATTATGGCATTTCCGAAAATGAGCGCTTTTGAACGGTTTTGATGTTGGAAGACGAACCTTGTTGTCGTTCTCGTGTACTGTGAGTTGATGATATTTGGGGCTAAAATTCCAATGGTTTTGTAAAAGTCATTTTACGGATTTGGGGCTAAAATCCCAACGGTTTGGTAAATGTCATTTTTACAGAAAGTAAACCTTTGGGGCGGTGACCCCTTTTGTCTTTTGGATTTTGAAAAGTAGGATTTGATAATCCTAAATTATTTTCTATTAAAAACTCCCGATGGCATTCTAAACTGTTTTTTTTTTAAATTTTTCCATTGATTTGTGATCTTCCGATTTTGGAACGTTTTCTCAAATTCTTGCCTCGGGAAGTGCTTTTCGTTTCGTTTGGATCTTTGAAGATCCTTGGTTATTGTTATTCGTGGAATGTGAATTGTATGGCTCGTATTTGCACTTTGTTCTTGCACTAGCAAAACAGTGGAGTTTTGCTAACCCCCGAGTATTCGGGGGGTGGATGTCTGTTTTTGCATTCAGGTTTTGGAGCATAACACAGGGTCGGCACGAAGGATGATGAAATATGATCGATACTAATCACATGAGGAACTGTATATTGTTTATTGGTTCAGTTGTACTTTATTTTCCGCTGCTATATTTTTCCCGTTGTACGGGTGTGGTTGTGTTTTGACCCTTGCGTGGGCATGAGTTGTATTTGAGTTGTATGTATTTATTGAAAGACCAAATCGGTCTACCGAGTCATTTTAGCCTTAAGGGCATGGTTGAGTTGTTATATGTCGTTACCAGCCTGGTAGATCCTTGAGGAAAGATTCTACGGCGTGTAATATCCCTGAGCGGATTGGGGGTGTTACATAAATGGTATCAGAGATTAGGTTGAGAAAAACCTAGGCTGTCGGGTCAAGTCGTGTTGTTTGAGTCTTGTTTCGTTGGATTTTATCTGACTGAGTCGTGTCGCGACGCGTCGTCTGAGTTTGTTGGTCGTGATTAGTATCGTGGGGCGATCATCATCTTCGTGCGACCTGTGGAAGTAAGTCTCCCTTCTTTGTGTTGTGCCTCGTGTGACACGAGCTATTTTTATGATTATTTGTTAAGTGGTGGAATCCTTATGTGGATTTTGATTTCACGATATGTATTTAGTCGACTCTCGTATTTGATTTATACGAGGAGTGTCGTCGCTTGTGATGTATTTTTATTGTTGTTTTTGTTCGTTGCTGATGATTTTCGAATCGATTTGCACATTTTACAAGTTCTCTTGTGGAAGATTTGTGCTTATACGCGTTCGACTTGTTCACTAGCCAGTGCGGGAGGGTCCTTAGAGGCCTCGAATGGGGTCAGTGGTTTTGTTCTGAATGTGGTATTTTATCGTTTATTTCCGTTTAAAGACATGTATTGTCTTGATTTTAAACGTTTTGATGCGTGTACTAGGAGTTGTTTTAGTGAACGTCGATATGTGTGAGTTTTGGGCATTCTGGCCTATTGGATTTTTGAAAACCTTGAGTATCTTAGAAAAATAAATTTCGAGACATACGTTTCAAATGTGTTATTTTCTTGTGGTACATCCAAGCTGCCACAATATATTTCAAAAAAAAATTCTAATTCGAGGACCAAAATGCTTTGAGATATTTTCAATGTTTTAGAAACACTTTTATTTAAACCCGAGGGTCGAATATTTCTGAAAGTTTTCACTAAGAGAAAGTGTCCACATTTTTATCAAATGCGAAATGGTTCTCCAAAGTCTCGATAACGATGTTTCACATTTGTACTTTTTGAAAGGTGATACTCAAGATCAACCGGTGTTCTTCTAAACTATTTTCAAAATGAGGCTTTCATTTTTAAAACCTATCCATTCCCGTTTAAGGGCTGGGTATGTATGTATGATGTTCGCGTTCTCATTATGATGTTTGCTCCCGAGTATGATCGAATTGGCGGTGTGAGCGTTGAGTCGTTTTCCACACATTTGTTGTCTTAGCCCTCTGTGAGAGGTGGGATGTTGGTATTGAATATTGTCGCCTCGTAGTGATTTCTGCGTTGTCGCGCATGTGCGAGCTATTAGAACTTGGTTTGGTATGACCGTGTGCATCGGTGATGGTTCCGTTATGTGTCAGTTGTTTAATGACATGTTACCTTGCTCCCGTTTTTGTGAATTTCGTGGACGAGGTCGAAGGTAATACCCGTACTATTTTGACTTCGGTATTTTCTGTTTCTCCAGTCTATCGATTCGCTCATGTTCGTTGATACTTTATGAACTTGTTCTGTATTTCGGTTTCATCGTCCGAACGAACTGTGATCTTGTTGTGGGTTGATCTGGTTATCGCTGTGACTTTTCCGAGTTCGGTTCGATTCTTGTGAACCTTGTTCGGAAGTAACATCTTTTGGTTCTACTAACTCTTTTATTCGAAGTGGATCGGATTTTGAACTTCTGTATTTTCGACTCTGTCGGCTCGTTTATGTTCGGTAACATTTTCTGAGCTTGCCGTATCCCTTGCTTTTATTGATCGAACGAGTGTGGTGTTTCGAAATTACTCGTTTGTCGTTGTGACTTTTCAATTGCTATTCCATTTCCTATGGATCTTATGTGAATCACATCTTGTTGTTTTCACCGGATCAAATATTGGCTCGAACCGAGACGTGAACCTGGGAGTTGTTGTTTGAATTTTATTGTTCTTCGTGATTCGAACATGATTGTTCGATTTTTGTTGTCTCGACCGTTGTGGTTCGATCGTTTGATTGTTTGGTTTTTGTTGATCTCGTTTCGTGATTGTTGAGCGTTCAGGCTCCTTCCTAATTCCCTTAAGTTCGGGAAATTAGTCTCGTTTTCGATCTTCCAACCCTTGGGCAATGGAATTCCGTATTTGTTCAGCGTTTGGCTCGCGTTTTGATTGATGTACCGTTGGGTCGGTCAATCATATTGATTTTCGTTCGTTGTGTTTTGTGATTGTTTGGATAATTGACTTGACTATATTATCCATTTGATGACGCTTGTCATTTGTTGGTTTTATTATATTCCTAACGGCGACGTTGTGTTGGTCGTCGTGGAGCGTGTTTTCACGCCGTATGTCTCTTTGCGTTCCTTGCAGCGCTTCACCGTCGGGCGCGAGTTTTCGGTTTTTGCGTATCTCGTCGAGTTTTCCTGGCGGGATATTGCTTCTCCCTACTTGTTTTAAGTTTCGGGACGAAACTTCTTTTAAGGAGGGTAGAATGTAATATCCGCAATTTTCGATTTGCGGTAAATTTCTTTTTTCGGCGGAAGTCTGTTTTGACGACTCGCTCATGACCGTTTCGTCATTATGATAATGATTAATTCTACACTTTTTGTCATCCGAGTTCATTTAGGTGTCGTTCTGTTGAATTCCGTATTCTTTAGCGACTTTTCCACGTATGGGTTCGACTTTGTTAGATCGCCATTAATTTTTGGAAACTCCAAAAATTCTGAATCTTTGCAATATTATAAATCATCGAGTTAGCTTTCCAATGGTTCAAACGGTGAGTCAATCGGAGTCCGTACGAGGGAGTTATGGTCGAAATAGCAAAGTCACTCTCATTCCCAGTTTTTGGCCGAGCACACTGTACCTTGTGCCGCGGCACATGCACATGCCGGGCAGCTGCACACCGCCGAGTCACCGCTGCAGATTTGGCCTGTGCGCGGCACACTCCTGGCCGCGCAGACACCGTGCGGCTATTTAAGGTCCGGCAGACGGGTTTTTGGCCATTTTTCTCCTTCTTCTCCTTCTCTTCCGCGGCTGAGGGTGTGGTTACCATGGAGCCATGTTGTTGAACAACAAATCCACGAAGTTCTTGAGTTCATAACATCAATCAATCATCCTATATCGTCCTTTGATCCAGCGAATCAAGGTAATCTTTCTTAGAACCCTAGTTTCTTGAATTTTGGGGTTTTTGTGTTTTTGTCCGATTCGTTCTGTATTATTGATTAATTCATGATGGGTATGATTAATCTTGGTAGTATTCTTGTGTTTGACATCATTTAATCCATTGTTCTTCGTCGAATCGAAGTATATTTCTTGATTTCCTTCGAATCGACTTTTTGGGGGATTTGTTCTCGATCTCGTTTTTCATCCGTTTTTGATGGATCGATTGTGGTTAAATGATGTTGTTAAACATATTCTACGGATTGTATATCCATATATCGAGTTTGTTTAACTCGATTGGCGATTCGAGTGTTCTTGGGGATTATTGAACATTTAGTGTTCGATTAAATGCCCCAATGAGTTCCTTTCGATAGTTTGTTGGGATTTCCGTCGTTTTTACCTTGATTCCCGTAGTAATCATCTTTTATTGTTCCTTCCTGAGGATTTTAGGTGCTCGAGGATTTCCGATGTTGAAATCCCGTTTGGTGTTTGATGATTCGTGTGGTGTTATTCTCGTAGTACTCGGGGTGCTACTGCGTTCTTGATATTGTTCGGGGGTTCGGTGCTATTCGACCGTATTTCATCCGTCATCTTGTTGCGATCGTGGCTTCGAGGCAAGTACCTTGCCCATACTTTTCTTATTTTGTGGATATGATGATCGGTGATCGTCTTGGTGTATTTGTTGGTTGTTTGAAATGAAGTTTCAAAAGATTTCGGTTTGGCCTCGTTAAAGGCTCTTTTTCAAAATGCGTGTGTGTTTTGTGAACGGTGTATTTTGGGAATTTATTATGATTTGGTCATTTTTGAACGTTGAAGGCTTTGATGATATCCCTATTGTTTAAAGTTATGGAATCGCGTATTCCGTGTTTAATCTTGTTATTGTGTTTTGAAGAGTTTGATAACGGCGTCGAGTAAGTGGCCATCTCTAGTAAGTATTCTTGATGAACTTACATTCTTAGCATATTAGTATTGCATGAGTAACGTGTGTGTGTGTGTATGCTCACTATGGGTTAGATCCGACGGGGTCTCGGTAGGGGTCCACAGAGACGTGGATCCGCGAGCTTGCTTTTAACCACTATGGGTTAGATCCGATGGGGTCTCGGTAGGGGTCCACGGAGGGGTGGATCCACGGTTAATTGTGGTGCATTTTACAAATGTGATTTGATTATGGCATTTCCGGAAATGAGCGCTTTTGAACGGTTTTCATGATTGCATGCATCGACTAAGTGTGTAAGATGTAAGTTGTTCGTTTGGCTTACTTGGCTAGGATGGCACTGGAGTATTTTGTTGTTGTGTTAAATCCTTTAATTGTGGATTTTGATGTTGGAAGACGAACCTTGTTGTCGTTCTCGTGTACTGTGAGTTGATGATATTTGGGGCTAAAATTCTAATGGTTTTGTAAAAGTCATTTTACGGATTTGGGGCTAAAATCCCAACGGTTTGGTAAATGTCATTTTTACGGAAAGTAAACCTTTGGGGTGGTGACACCTTTTGTCTTTTGGATTTTGAAAAGTAGGATTTGATAATCCTAAATTATTTTCTATTAAAAACTCCCGATGGCATTCTAAACTGTTTTTTTTTTTTATATAAATTTTTCCATTGATTTGTGATCTTTCGATTTTGGAACATTTTCTCAAATTCTTGCCTCGGGAAGTGCTTTTCGTTTCGTTTGGATCTTTGAGGATCCTTGGTTATTGTTATTCGTGGAATGTGAATTGTATGGCTCGTATTTGCACTTTGTTCTTGCATTAGCAAAACAGTGGAGTTTTGCTAACCCCCGAGTATTCGGGGGGTGGATGTCTGTTTTTGCATTCAGGTTTTGGAGCATAACACAGGGTCGGCACGAAGGATGATGAAAGATGATAGATACTAATCACATGAGGAACCGTATATTGTTTATTGGTTCAGTTGTACTTTATTTTCCGCTGCTATATTTTTCCCGTTGTACGGGTGTGGTTGTGTTTTGACCCCTGCGTGGGCATGAGTTGTATTTGAGTTGTATGTATTTATTGAAAGACCAAATCGGTCTACCGAGTCATTTTAGCCTTAAGGGCATGGTTGAGTTGTTATATGTCGTTACCAGCCTGGTAGATCCTTGAGGAAAGGTTCTATGGCGTGTAATATCCCTGAGCGGATTGGGGGTGTTACACTTCAATTATGCACCACATGTCGTCGTGTATGGATGATAAATGTGCCTGCATTCTTATCTTCCAAAGATCATACTCGTCATCTGGAAAATAGGTAACCTAGAGTGCATGTGTTGCATGTGTTCCATTCTAAATGAGAGATTAAAATATATATATCATTGATATGTGGATCTGGTTCTGAAAAATTGAACAAACCGCTCTGATACCACTTGTAGGTCACAAGTCGTCAGGAATAAGTCTAGAGGGGGTGAATAGACTTATTGAAACTCTTCTTCCACGAAAGGAGTTTCTCAGCTGTGATAAGTACAGATGACTTGAAGTCGTCTGTAGACAGGATATGTGGAAGACACAGCTGATGACGAAAGCAAATAACTAAACAATGGAACAGTAAATATGTATGCAGGAGGTAAGTATGATGATTAAACAGTAAAACACGCAGGCAGTTATAGTGGTTTCAGAGGTGGGGTAATCCTCTACTAATCCACTTTTCTCCAAACCAGTTGGAGATGAATTATAATTCTCAACCAGTGATAAATATTACAGTGATTCTTCCTAGCTGCAACAACTTCCAACTAGTGGAAATCTTGTCGTTGCAACTCCTTAACTGCCTAGCACCTCTTGATTTCAAATCCTCGGATGCCTATCAGTCATGCACACTTCAACCAGTGAAGTACCCCGAACTCAGGTTTTAAGACACGAGTGGGTTGTCTTCTCCAACTAAGAGCTTATTCAAATAAGAACTTTTGACTCTTGCTCTTCACGATGCTATAGTTCGCTTTGATTGCTTTGATCGCTTGTAAGTGTTGTTCGCATCGTACTTTGCTTAATTCAAATCTTCAGGTATTTATAGATGTCGATCCTTTGAGCTTTCTTCATAGCCGTTACAATTCCTGTAACAAATCCGTCCGTTGGAGAAATAGACTTCTTTGTTTTTCTTTTCCGAACGTTGCAAGGCTGGATTCCCTTATTTTAATCCATTTCCGACCGTTGTGAAGACTTCCACGTTGTAGCGCCGAATGTTTTGATTATAATATGCTTAAAGTCTTCAGAGGTGGGTCTCGATGAATTATTTAATTCATTGCTTTCCGGGAATCTCTCCAGTCTGTCTCTTATCGCCCGCATGTGACTTTCCGTGGTTATTGACTTTTCAACGCATGATGACGTGGACTGGATTACTTGGCTGATTACTTTGACATAACTTATCTGATCTCTTTTTGGTCAATCTGTCTGACGTGTAGTCAACCTTCTCTGATGTCGGACTTCTCTGATGACTTCTCTGATGTCCCGACGAATCTTCTCTGATCTGACGACCTGTCTGAAGTCTTCTGACCTGATGAACTTATCTGATCTGATGATCAAACTTCAGATCACTTGGACTCCGTCTGATCACTTGACTGCAGTCTGGTCAAACTTCTCCGATAAATGAGTTGACCAGGACTTCTCTGATAAATCGCTTCTGCAGAATGTTGTCTGACGATAAGCCGTCTGTGGTCAACCTTCTCTGAACAGTTGAGTTGACCAAGACTTCTCTGATTTACTCTTGTCTGCAACTCGGCTTTCTGCAGTGTTTGGTCAAACTTCTCTAATGTATCTGTTTGACCAAAACTTCTCTGATATGAACTTGTCTGCGATTTATACTTAGCTGATTTTAGTCTAACTAATATGGCCTATAGAAGACACTCATTTGGTTCTTCTTTACAATTTGACAAGTATTAAAAACATACACTTGAATAAACAAATACAGGGATGACATCATCAAAATCTAATAAGTATTCCTAACAAAGATAGGGAGAAAGCGCCGCACGTAGAAGCTAGCTGATGAGAGAAAAACCGAAGGGACGACACGTATGCGAAGAAGGTGAAGGAAGAAGCTGAAGGGAAGGGGTGAAGCAAGGTGGAAAAGCAGGAGACGGGCGACCAAAACATCGATGCTTCTATTATACGGCTACAATATATATATATATATATATATATGTATATATATATATATATATATATGGGCGCGTTCTATGCAGTACCAATATTAGATGCAGTACTTTACAGTACTAATTTATGCATGAGTTTTGTACTAATTATGCATGAAATATATGCATTTCGTGCATCAAAATTTCAATACATTAAAATATGCAATATATTTGATGTATATAATCTAATATTTTAATGCATCCCTATATTGTGGCGCGTTCTATGCAGTACCAATATTAGATGCAGTACTTTACAATACTAATTTATGCATGAGTTTTGTACTAATTATATGCATCAAATATATTGCATATTTTAATGCATTGAAATTTTGATGCACGAAATGCATATATTTCATGCATAATTAATACAAAACTCATGCATAAATTAAGATCAGAAAGATCGCATCTAATATTGGTACATCATAGAGCGCGCCACTATATATATATATATATATATATATATATATATATATATATTTATAAATATATATGTGTGTTTGTGTTATTCTAAAAAGGGTCTTATAATAAAAAGTGTAGGAAGGATTGTGGGAGTGACATGTGTCATCCCCCATTCCACATCATATGACATGTGTCACCCCCACCCCCACCCACCCCACCCACCCACACACCCCCACCCACCCACCCACCCACCCCCACCCACCCCCACCCCACCCCACCCCCCGCGACATATTTTTTTTTCCTGCCAAAATTTTTTTGGGACAAAAAAATTTTTTTCCCTCCAAAATTTATAAGTGCATCACAGTTATAAAGCTACTGCATCACAATTATGATTTAGTGCATTAAGGTTATAAGTTACTGCATCATAGTTGATGCACTTAACTGTTAACTATAATGCAAGACTTATAATCGCGATGCAAGAAACTTATTATTACCGTATCACGCTTATAAAGTTAATGCATCACAATTATGATTTAGTGCATTAAGGTTATAAGTTACCGCATCATAGTTGATGCACTTAACTGTTAACTATGATGCAAGAACTTATAACTGTGATGCAGTAAAACTTATTAGTGTGATGCACCAACACTTATAATCATGAGGCCCCCAAAAAATGGTGCATCACACTTATAATTTTTTGGCGGAAAAAAAAATTTTGAGCCCCCAAATTTTTTTTTTTGGCGGGAAATTTTTTTTTTGTGGGGGGTGGGGGTGGGGGTGGGTGGGTGGGTGGGGGGTGGGGGTGCCATATGTCATATGATGTGGCATGATGATGTGGCAAGGTGACACATGTCACTCCCACAATCCTTCCTACACTTTTTATTATAAGACCCTTTTTAGAATAACCCCACCATATATATATATATATAGATAGATATTTGAGTTATTCTAAAAAGGGTCTTATAATAAAAGTGTAGGAAGGATTGTGGAAGTGACATGTGTCATTCCCATTCCACATCATATGACATGTGTCAACCCCCACCCCCCACCCCCACCCCCGGAAAAAAAAAATTTCCTGCCAAAATTTTTTTTTTGGGTAAAATTTTTTTTTTCCCGCCAAAATTTATAAGTGCATCACATTTATAAAGTTACTGCAACATAGTTATAAAGTTACTGCATCACAATTATGATTTTAGTGCATTAAGGTTATAAGTTACTGCATCATAGTTGAATCACTTAATTATAAACTATGATGCAGTAACTTATAATAAAGATGCACCAAAACTTATTAGTGTGATGCACTAATAATATAAAAAAAGTGTAGTACTTGTATAAAAAAGAATCATATTTAATTTTGAAGTAATTACATACATATATGATGCAGAGAAACTTAGGATGATGCAGTTTCCTATAACTATAATGCAGTTACATACATGATTCACTTACTTATAACTATAATGCAGTTACATACATATATGATGCAGAGAAACTTAGGATGATGCAGTTTCTTATAACTATAATGCAGTTACATACATGATGCAATTACTTATAACTTATAACTATAATGCAGTTACATACATATATGATGCAGAAAACTTAGGATAATGCAGTTTCTTATAACTATAATGCAGTTACATACATGATGCAGTTACTTATAACTTATAACTATACTGCAGTTACATATATATGATGCAGAAAACTTAGGATGATGCAGTTTCTTATAACTATAATGCAGTTACATACATGATGCAGTTACTTATAACTTATAACTATAATGCAGTTACATACATATATGATGCAGAAAACTTAGGATGATGCAGTTTCTTATAACTATAATGCAGTTACATACATGATGCAGTTACTTATAACTTATAACTATACTGCAGTTACATATATATGATGCAGAAAACTTAGGATGATGCAGTTTCTTATAACTATAATGCAGTAAACTTATAACTATGATGCATTAAAACCCAGGTGCATCACCGTTATGAAATTTGGTGCATCATAGTTATAACTAATTTTTATAACTGTGATGCACCAAAATAAAATGGTGCATCATAGTTATAAAATTTTGGCGGAAAAAAAAAAATTTGTCCCTAAAAAAGAAAATTTTTGGCGGGAAAAAAAAAAATTCGGGGTGGGGGGTGGGGTGGGGTGGGGGTGGGGGTGGGGTGGGGGTGGGGGTGGGGGGTGACACATGTCATATGATGTGTCATATGATGTGGAATGGGGATGACACATGTCACTCACACAATCCTTCCTACACTTTTTATTATAAGATCCTTTTTAGAATAACCCCACCCTATATATATAAAAGATTAATACAAGTGGTAAATTCAACTAACATTAGATCTATAAAATAAAATAACTAGTAATAGACAATTAACGAAAAATAGTCGAGACGAGCGAACTCTTTCTTTAAGATTCTTATTTCCTGGTAAAGCAGCTCAGGATCTATGAAAATAAGCATCCCAAGGTACAGTGGCTCAGTAAGGGATTGGAGCGTCGGAATTAACCATCACGGCAAATGCGTCATGCTCGGAAAATTGAGCAACATACCATAAAATTCTAATATGAAGATGATGAATTTAGAGGGGGCAGGGGGGGCATGATGCATGAAAATCTTTAGTACTATGATGTGCGGTTTTTCTTTATGTACGAATTTTGTTTGTAAGTGGAGGCGAATTCTTATTATGTGTAAGTGGAGGCGAATTCTTATTAAATCAGGTTTCATGACTTGTTTTTGTTTACCACTTAGTCTTGAAGGATGTAGAATATGATGAGTCGCAAGACTAATTAAATATAATGCATATAAGTTTAAGATTGGTTTAGATATATATTGAAGAACTTTTTATATTTTAATTAACTAAATTGTGATCAATCTCAATTTAAATTTAATTACTCATTTAAACTAAATTATTAATCATATTTTTAGCAAAAAACAACATTTATTTAGCCATCAAATAACAAAACACGCATTCTTGAACAATTTACTTATTTTGGATGGTTCATTCTGGATTATAATTTTTTTAAAATAATATAATTAGATATAGCTATTACAGATTCAGACCACTATGTTAATTGATACATTTATGTGAAACTTTTATCCATTTTGTGTTCTTATTTTTTGTAAAATTTTAACAAATGGATTATCACGTTGATTTTTTTATGAGAATTCACCTGTTGGAAAGAACCACGATTTTATTTTTTCATATGAATCAGTCTGTCGCACACCACATTAATCAGCATGCATATGTGGAAAATTCTCCATTTTATAACCTTTTGTATTTACTTTATTAATGTCCGACTTTTCCTATAATTTGGCCAAAAAAATAATTTTAGTCGAATAAATAGTTTTCCTAGGAGTTTTCTTCAATTTAATTTGGCTAAAGTAAGATCTTTTTTCCACAATTATATAATCTATAGTTTCCTAATATTATACTGTTTTAAAAAAGTAATAAAATAATTATGAAGAAAATATTTTAATAGAAACGGAAGGAAAATTCTAATGATTAATTTAAAAGTAAACATCACATTGACCGACATGCCAGATAGAAGTTTATTCGGTTTTGGGACGGATATGGACATATAAATTATAAACGAATTTTTGTATATTGTATAGATTCAAAATTTATACTTGAAACTTAATTCTCAGTATTTTGTAATTTATATTATTGATTAATAATTTTTAATTTTGTAATGTTCGATTTTTATTGAGATAAATGATAACCAATTATTCGAACGAATTTGATTATTTTGATATTTTATAAACTGAAATGAGTTTCAGTAATTAACGGGTATTACTATATGATTCTGGGATAAAAATAGGTAGTAAAATTACTTTTTAATCGTGTTTGGAAGGATACAACATACAAGTACGTTAATTTTAAATGAATTTTATAAATTGTATGAATTTCAAATTAACTATCAGAATTAAAGGGTATCACTATACGCGTTTGTGACGAGAACGAGTAGTACCACTTTTTACTCGGAATTTGAATCGCAAAAATTCCAAATTTGTAACTGGAATTTAATTTTTAATCTTTTGACACTTATACTATTTGATCATGATGTTTATTTTGTAATGTTCGATGGTTGTTGAGACGAATAATCAATTATAATTACAATTCATATCTAGTTATTTATATTTTATAATTCTAAATGTGTTTGATTAGAGGTATAATAATATAGGCTTGTGTTGGGAACGAGTAGTAAAAAAATAAGATGTTTTTTATAACCATATATATGTATATAAAAGTGAGATTATGAAGAATAATAGAACTTGAGAATCTCAACTCAAACTAACTAAAGGTATTGCACGGGCCATATACTCAAAGTCAAGAATTTTTTGTTATTCTTTTCTACTCAAGTCCACAAAAAATGGGTTCTCATCTTTCCCCTTAATCCCATTGCTTTATCCTCTTGTCTAAACATAGTTCCAGATATATACAACTTTTTTAATCAATGATTTGTCTGTCTTTTTTTTTTTTTTATGACCTGTTGAATCCTGCCAGAGGTCCGATCCTCATTCCTATCCCTAAGTAAATCGCGGGTTATGCCAAAGAACCCGATTTTGAGGATGCTTCAATCGAATAAACACATGCGTTTAAATCGCGAAAAGATGGATGCTCCCACGAGGATTCGAACCCACGCTGCGTGCCACCAGAGCGAAAGATATCCCCCTTCTTTGCCACTGAGCTATGCCCTGGGAGATATCAATGATTTGTCATTGATTGCAGCAACCATGGTGAGAATTTAGGCAGTAAATAGCCATAGGAGAAAAAACTTGCATCGCTTTATGGTATTATTTTTTTTTGCCTCAAATTTAACACCAACTCTTTTAATATCAAAATTGTCGGAATTGACCTTTGCTCGAATGCATTCGTGCCATATATTCTACTTTCGAATAACAAAATTTCGAGTCAACTTAAAAAAATATACTTCCTCCGTCCCACCGATCTTGGTTCATATTCCTTTTTGGGTCGTCCCAAGATACTTGGTCATTTCTTTTTTAAGACACCTTTATCTCTCACAACTTTAAATAATATATATTCATACCATCACTTTATACACTATTTTTCAGCTTTTCTTAAATCTCGTGCCGAAAAGCAAATGCTCAAGATGGGTGGAACGGAGGGAGTAGAATATTGAGGAAGGTTATCATCCGGGTAATGCGAATGCCCCGATCGAGTAACACGATTGCCCCGTCGAGTAACACGATCGCCGCATTCGAGTAACTCGTTTTTATTCGAGTAACCCATATGACTTCTTTGGGTAACTTGAATTCGTATCCGAGTTATACCTTTCGAGTAACTCGGTCCTTCGAGTAACCCGTAATCGTAATTCGGGTAACTCGAATGCTCGAGTTATGCTAATCAAGTAACTCGTTTACGATCGAGTAACCCGTAATTCTTACTCGATTGTGTAATTTGTGTAACTCGAAAACTGATATCGTATATTTTTACAAGTTGATTCGAAATTTTGTTACTCGAAAATACAATATATGACACGAATGCATTCGAATAAAAATCAATTCCGATAATTTAAATATCAAAATAATTGTTGTTAAACTTGGAATAAAAAAAATAATATTATATATAAAGAGTTCCCACCTGGTTCTGGACCTAATTATAATTATGTTTGGTTGATCTCTTTCTCTCTCTAGATCGCTTGATAATGCCAATTGGCATATTAAGACAAAGAGCATCAAATTCTGAAAGAAAATAAATATTTGAGAATGAAGGAAAAAACAAAAAAAAGTCTAAGTTATATGCTTTGGTGTATCCATAAAAGTGAATCGTGTATATATATATAGATATATATATATATATATATATATACACACGGATTCTCTTAATATAATTTTTGAGTAGGTCTACTTTAAGACTAAATGGAATAGTCACCGTGACACCTTCTTCTAAAATTAAATTTACATTGATTACAAAAATAAAATCAAAAGAACTTAAATAATATAAAAAGAACTTAATTAGTAAGACGAGACCGCATGGCCGATGCGACGCTTGCTCACCATGTTAATTATCGATTTCAGGCTGCTTATACGTATTTAGTTATTATATGTTTAGTTTTGGTCGGGGTACTCGACTAAATAAACAACGTTTGTTTAAGTAAGTTTTTGTAAATAGGATTGTTTCACGAAAAAGGTATCAAACACACGATTGATTTTCATCATCGTAACGCAAAACATGTTATTTCAAACATATAGTTTATACTACACACAACTCAGGTATTTTCATTTCGTCGGCGAATTTGTAGCCCCTACACATATATCAAGGAAATAAGAGTCTCCACAATGTTTCTCATTAATACATAAACATTTTTCAACAAAATGCTGCAAAAGATAATTCGTAAAAAAATCCTTCCTTATAATTCAAATGATAAACATATAAAACAACCAAATATCAAAGTTCAAGACCTAATGTGTGTTTTACTATTCATGTGCCATATTGATATGAACCATCACTCCCCTAACTCCGTAAATTTTACTTTGAATATTTTGCTTAATTTCATCAATTGTCGATCATAAAGAGGTATAACCTATAAACCTATGTTACTTCCCACCACATATGTATTTCACATTCATATCATGTATCAACAACGTTACATCCACAAAACCAAATCCAAAACCAAATAATCAAATCGAGCAACACTTTTATTTACATAAACAAAATCACTCACCATCAATTCAAATGATTATCATGAACCAATATCCAATATCTAAAACGCCAAAAACCGAACTTTTAAAAACACTTTAAACCTCACCACCATCACCAGAAGTCGTAGAAGAAGCAGACGCCACCGTTCCATTCCCATTCCACTCCCTCTCTTCTTCCTCTCCTCTTCATACTCAGCATCATCCATCTCCAACTCAAACCTACAAACCGAACACGTATTCCTTGAACCTAACCATGGCAGTATGGCACAATACACTCTTCATGATACATATGTCCGCAACTCCTTCAAAACCTCCTCTTCATTATTAAACACCTTATCCTTACATATTGCACACGCTTCACTCAATTCACTCACTCAACTCTTCTCAACTGTTTTTAACGCCTCAATAGCGTCTTTCGAAGCCAGTGGAGCGTCTTTTTTACTACCAGTCTCAACTAATGTTTACTGCATTGTTGTATGTGTTCCATCTACATCCTCATCATTCTTCGCAATCCCAGTTCTTTCGCCTCGAATTTCATCCTCCAAACAACCCTTTCAAGTCATTTTTACTTCTGCACAAATAATTCAATACCCGAACAACACTTTAAGGTCACTTTGCTAGACAAAAATTTAGCAGTCACGCCCCCTTGTAAAGTCGATTTTTTTGCCCAAAATTCAAGCAAACAAATAGCCACCGAAGTTTATACAAAATTGCATAAGAATTCTGCAAAGGTACTAATCTGTTTAAACAAACATAAACGCACCTATGACAGCAATATGATTTAGGATGTTAAATAGTTGATAACTATTTTGATAATGTTTCATTTAGAGAAATGTCCTTGTATATTAATATTATGTGTTATTCAAACTCCAATGTCATTAATACTATGTTGTAGTTGATAACTATGGCCTATAATTGTTCATCTTTTTATTACGTGGTGAAGATAATAGTTTCAAACCTGCTCATCGTTATATTATACTCAAATCCATATGTTTTTCTATAGTACCTTAATAGAAGTCATAGGTGTATATGAACTACTCCATTCCATTGATCATTAAAATTCTACTAATGATCTAAGTCAAAACAATACAATTTGGAAAATATTGGGCTGCAAGAAAATGGCAAACCTTGAACAACGACAAAGTAATCGCGATTCAGCAGAAACAAAATGAATTAGAAGAAGATCACGTGAACGCAATAGGACTATGATGCCTCTTTCTCAATCTTTCACAACTGAGCATGTCCGTATTTCTCTACGTGCCTCATCTTCTCATGTTCAACTGTAGCCCTGAAGAAGTAAAATTGATTTTATTGCAATAGCAAGTGTTAGGATAACTTGCATTAGCAGGTATTGCAAATGGGTCAACCCATCAGTAACTACGGATTAAATAAACATACTCAAATTTTATTATTTGAAAAAAAAATTCGGATTTGGATATCGGATATCCGAATATCCGAAAAAAACTTCGGATATGGATATCGGATATCCGAATACCTTATATTATTTAAAATATAAAAAAATAAAAATTTTAATATTTTTCGGATATTTCGGATATCCGAATATCCGATTTTTCTGAAAAGTACTATCCGATATCTGAATCCGAAGTTCCGGATATCCGAACTTCGGATTTTTGGATATTTCAGATCGGATATCGGATATCGGATATTTTGAACACCCCTAATCACAGGAGGCTGTTTAAAGTAAAGAATGATATCAAAGGGCTAAATTTATAACTATCGAATCACGAATTGTAAACCTAAGATAGTTGACGATTTACATACTTTGGGAGTAACTGTTAGGATGCTTTGCACCATTGAACTCAACCTTTATCCCAGCATACTTCGAATATACAAACGGTGTACCAGTCTTCTACAATAAAAAAATGGTAGCTTTTAAGCAACGGTGATCAAACCAATCTAATATATCAACAACATTATGCTTCTAAAGTTTTGACTTACCTTCATATCCACTTCCACCCATTTCAGACCAACTGGCCTACCTTCTCAAACAGCAACAACCTCGCCTCGCTGAGGTTTTGATTATGATGTTGGCAGCAATATACCACATGTAGCCAACAATAAAATAAGCAGTTTTAGCCAAAGAGGTCAAAGATACAAACTTTATTGCAAGAAACCCCAAGTAATTAATTATGAGGAATGAAAAACAAATTTGAAAAAGTATAGAACATGACAAACCTGGTTACGTCGATATACTTCTTATTTTGCATCCGGGACTCTACACCCACATCACAAAATCATATGAATCTTATAAAAATCGAATCTTTTTTAACGGGATCAGAATTGTTGTTTCTATTCAACTTAACACAAATTCAACTACACTCACAGGAAATCTTTACATAAAAGCTCAAAATTAAACCTCTTTTTCCAATCGGTTATGTATTGCTAGAAAGAAATCAAAGCCCAAAATCATTAAAAGCAATAAGAAAAATCAACATTGAAACCATTTATGAAACATAAAACCAATATTTTTAGGGATTAGAATTAGGTCTTACCAGTTATTTCAATTTTATGTTTTAGCTTCATGCAATTGCAATTACACATCGGCCTAAAATTTTGACACATGATTTGGATCTTATTTAGGATTTTCGATTTTGTTTAGCATTTTACTCGATGTGTGTATAACTTGTAGAAGGCTGTAGGAGATTTTCCAGGATTTTTATGAAGGTTTTGTGGTGGGTATGATGAGTCTTGTGATAATAATGTGTTTTATGAAGAAGGCATTGTAATATCTGGGGATAATTTTTTTTTTCGTGTTACTGTTGAGTTGTACATATTCATTTGGAATTGTACAAGTGTTGTTGTTTTGGACTGATACAATGTATATTGTATTGGAATATTTCGGGATCGAAATATTATACTTGTCGTCGGGTTAGTTTCGTCGTTTGAATGATGGTTGGAGAGTTTGGATTTTTGGCTAAGTATACTAGCCTTAACGTACGCTACATGGGTAGACTTACGTACGTTATGGGCTGAGTATTACGTACGTTATGCCTGTAAGGTTACGTACGTAATGCTTGGTAGGTGACAGGAACCTTCCTCGTAGTCACTTTCGGCCGGTGGGTCCCGAGCATCTTCCGATCGGATCTCACTATTGCAGTCAACGGACCCTTACGTACGTTAAGAGGTGAGCTCTACGTACGTAATGTAGGTCTTGTTAACGTACGTAATAAGTTCTTGTTTACGTACGTTAAGGCCTTCGTATTTTAGTCCGATTAGTTCGGATTTTCATTACGTACGTTAATGTCTTAGTATAGCGTCGTAATGCCTCTTACGACGTTAACCATAGTGTATAACGACGTAATGAATTGGTCGATCTATTTATCTTGGTTTCGTCTTTCATTTCCTCACGAACCAAAACACTTTTTCTCTCCCTAGAACCGTCCGTTTGGACTTGTTATTGATGTTTAGCCTCTTCCAACTCGATCTTGATCATCCTAGCTTGGATTGAAGCTTGAAGTTGGAAGCTTGTTGTTGCCCCTTTGGTGTTTGGAGGCTTCTTCTTGTTCTTCTTTGGTAAGTTCCCTCAATCTCTTGTTCTTCAAGTGATTTTCGAGTTGTTGTTGTTGTTTTCCTCGGGTATTGTTTGATTCATGGAGTATATCATGATTCTTCATGGTTTTGATAAACTTTTGATGAAGAACATGTTGGTATAGCTTGAGTATGATTATGTTCTTGATGTTTTAGATTGTTGGGAGGTTTTTAATCATGTCTAGGAAGGATTATGTTAAGATTGTTATATGATTAACATAAGTCTTGAGATGATTATTGTTGTTGGTGGTGTTCTTGAAAGATTTTAACCATTTTAGTAAGGATTTATGATGATTTAGGAGATGATTATTATAATTTGGAAATGGTTGAGTGAATCTTGTGGTTTAATCCGAATTTATGAGGTTATGATGAAGGATTTTTATTTCAAACATCATGGTTATTGAGTTGATGATGTTCTTGGGGGTGATAATGATAATATTGATAATATTATCATTGTAGGAGGATCAATTTGATGATATTGGTGATATTATCACTTTGAGATGTTTGTTTTGATGATTGTTCTTAAATGAATCTTGTTGAATGGATTTCACAAGTGTTAAGAACGTAATGATCATGTTAATTGATCATCGAGGTGTTGGAGAATGTTAGAATTCATAGTTGAGGACTATGATATTCGTTCGTGCGGTGTGATCGATTCGTGTTGAATCGGGCTTTGTCCTTGTCGTTGTTTTCTATTGATTTTGTGTTTTTGAATTAATCGTTTTCATTCAAGGTTGTTCGAGTGTTTGTGATCGTCGGGAGGCGCCGTTCGTCATTTCGTGCCAGGACGTTGATCGTGGAAGGACTTTCTCGCCTTCGGTTTGAGGCAAGTTTTATACTTGTACTGGTCAATGAGATTAATGTTATCATATATGTGTATGAATGTGTTGTATCATTTCGAGACATAGTCTCTTCGTGATTTATTGATATTTGGGGATTGTTTGATACAATACCCTTCGGTGATTTTACCAGTTGTGATTGTTATTCGTTAACGGCCGGTTTAAGGCATTGATATTCTTGTTGTCGATAGCCGGTTCGTGGTATCGATGTATCGATTATTATTGTTGACGCTAATGTCGTTCTAAGGCATCGTTGAATCGTTATTATCGAATTGGAACTATTACTATGATGTTGCATTGGCCGATTGAAGGCGTTTGATATAGTCGTTATCATATCTGTCTCGGTGGTCGGTTTAAAACGCCGGGATATCTATTCTACCGTATCATTGGTTATCGATTCACCGTTCTAAGGTAATCGATGTATTTAATTGGTATTATCGAAGATAATTCCCATCCGTTGTATCATTGGTTATCGATTAACCGTTCTAAGTTAATCGATGTATTTAATTGGGATTGTCGAAGATAATTCTTATCCGTTGTATCATTGGTTATCGGTTGACCGTTCTAAGGCAATCGATGTATTTAATTGGGATTATCGAAGATAATTCCCATCCGTTGTATCATTGGTTATCGATTCACCGTTCTAAGGTAATCGATGTATTTAATTGGGATTATCGAAGATAATTCCCATCCGTTGTATCATTGGTTATCGATTAACCGTTCTAAGTTAATCGATGTATTTAATTGGGATTATCGAAGATAATTCCCATCCGTTGTATCATTGGTTATCGGTTGACCGTTCTAAGGCAATCGATGTATTTAATTGGGATTATCGAAGATAATTCCCATCCGTTGTATCATTGGTTATCGGTTGACCGTTTTAAGGCAATCGATGTATTTATTTGGGATTATCGAAGATAATTCCCATCCGTTGTATCATCGTTATCGATTGACCGTTCTAAAGGTAATCGATGTATTGAATTGGGACTGTCAAGGATAGTTTCCATCCGTTGAGTTGTTGTGATCGATTGGCCATTCCAAGGCAGTCGAGGTATTTGAATTGGGACCGCCGTGGACGGAGCCCATCCGTGAATTATTGTTGTCGTGTTGGCCGACTCAAGGCAGCATGCTGTTATTCTTGTGAGTTTGGTAATCTTGGGATTGTTACTGTTGTGATTAATTATGTTTGGAGACTAGTCTCGGCTAGTGCTCGATGGGTAAGCTTGGGGCTTGAACCTTCGCGGTTGGTTTCCCAACACCTACAGTTCAGTAGGTCGCGGTCACTGGGTGATCTCATTATGGGTAAGTCTGGGGCTTGAACCCTCGCGGTTGGTTTCCCAAAGACTGCAATTCAAGAGTCACGGTCATTGGATGATCTCATTGTGATACGGCCAGACCGTGGCTTCCGGCCCTCATTAGTACAAATGGGTCGCTTTGGCTTCGGGCCATTGTGGTGATTGACGGCTTGGTGAGTGACATTCAGGGTATTATGATGATAAACGGCTTCGGGTTGTTCGGCCGTTAAGGCCATTGTGATGTATCGGTATTCCTGTCGGAGCCTTCGGGCATTGTGATTCGTATCTATTTCAGTGTTTGGCTTGGGTTACCTTCGGGTGATGTATTGTTGTGTTCTGTATTGATGATTCGCCATTGGGCACTTGTGTTCTAACCTGTTGAGCAGGTATTGATCGGATGCCATGGGCATAGTATTCCACGAATGCTCGATTCTTACTTTGGTTTGTGAGCATCTCGTATTACCATTACTATACTATTCATTCTGCCCTTTGGATGCATATCATGTTGTACATGTATTTGATAATCATTATCTGGATGACTGACCCCGTGGGGGCGGAACATGTTTTCATGTTTTAGGTGTTTGCGAGGAGAGAGTTGAGACACAGGGGCCTGACGGTGGCGACGAGGCATTCAAGCGATACTAGTCCGAGATGTTTTGGTGTTCATGTCAGCAGACAGTTGGAGTACTCCAGTTTTGTCAGTTATTGTCATTTTGTATTATCCGAGCAAGGCTCGTGGATGTCGTTGTATTGTATTTGGGCCATGTAGGCCCACTGTTGTCATTGAAATTCCATATCGGAATATTATGTTGGATGTCAGTGTAGGGATTGTGATTCCCCTTTTGGTCAGTTACTTGTATTTTTGGCCGTGTTAGCCTGGTGGATCTCCTGGTGTGGGGTCCACGGCACTGTAATAACCCAATAGGATTTGGGGGTGTTACAGAAGATGGTATCAGAGAATTGGGTTGTGATATACCCTGATATGTGAGTTATGTGGTTCTACCGACGCGGTAGTAGTGGACTGTCAGGTTATGACAACTGACAACAGTCAGGCATTGTGAGTCGTGGTAGTTGAACGACTGTATGAGTCATTCTTTCATCAAGTCGTCGTCGATGAAGACTAGTATCGCAAGACCTCGAAGCTTCGTATGACCTATGTAAGGACTCGATTCTCTTGTATGTTCATACATTCAATATGCCATTGATTATGCATGTTTTGTTGAAATCTGTATGTAACATTGTGTTACGACCCATTCATGATTAATTGCTTTGGAGCGTGTCGGCCCAGTATTGGCTATAATTAGCATATATGAAGTGATTGTTTATTTGTTGAGTATGTATATTCATGTTTGGCTAATGACTTAGCATTGTGGATTGGCCGTTGAGGCATATTTGAGCTTTGTTCATGATCGAACGTTATTCTTTCAGTATGGAAAGAGGAATCCGAGGACGTAGCAGAGGGGGTAAAGGCTGCAGAGCAGGCCGAAACCCAAAACCTCTTGTTTATACGCGTACGGGTGCCGATATGGATCAGAATTCAGTTGGAGATGTGACTTATGCGACCGGTTCCCCTTCGGAACGTCATACTCGCGGAGTCGATCAGACTGACATCGACCCTTTCTTTCTTATGAAGGGCATGATGACCCAGATGACTCAGATGACGCAGATAATGGAAACCATGCAGACCTCGATGGTTTGTGGTACACAATGCGTGGACCTGTGTGCCGTTCTATGGACAGGCCAGGAGAGTGAGTCAAATTATCGGCGACATCTCTCGTCAGAGGCCACCTATTTTTGAGGGTTCGTCGGAACCAGCTGATATTGTTCATTGAACATTTTGATAAACTCTTCGACATGGTTCAGTGTCCGGAAGAGAGTAAGGTGGCAGTAGCGGCTTATTATTTGAGTAAAGGCGCTTATTCTTGGTGGCTTTCTGTAAAACCCACCGATCGTGATTGTGCTTGGAGTGAGTTTAAGACTCTCATGTTAGAGAGGTATTATCCGGCTCCACTCCGTGAAGCCAAGTTGTCAGAGGTTTTGAACCCCGAATTCGTCGAGGACGAGGGTGTTATTGTTATTGCGAAGAAGTTTCAGGGACTCCTTCAGTTTGCTTCATCTGTTATCCGTACTGAGGCGGATAAGATCAAGTATTTTAGCAAGAGGCTGAACCCGCAGTTGAGGATGCAGTTGTTCAACCATAATTGCAATTCACTTGGTGAATTCATCGAGAAGGCTCTTGGAGCAGAGCTTTTGATCAAGGAGCTTGCTCGGAAGAACCCTTCAGTTTCTTCCGGAGAGAGGACTAGGATGCCGGTTCATTCAGAGGGACATCGGGCTCCGACGTCTAGGAGGTCGTTTTCTAGTCGTCCTCGTGCTGGGAAAGCATCTTCTTCTCAGGCGACGGGTTCGACCATTGTTTTCTTTAACTGTGATACAATAGGACATCGCAGTACTCGGTGCTCGATGCGGTCTATTGCTTGTTTTATGTGTGGGAGGCAGGGACACCTTCAGAAATACTGCAGGGGTTCTAATGCCAGTAGATCTCAAGGAAGCTCACGGGCCTTGAGAGATTTTGTTGCTTCAGTCCGTACTCCATCCAAGGGGTCGTATCGGGCTTCGGGAGTCAGAAGTATGGACACTCGAGGAGGAGCGGCGAGCTCAGATTTGGATCTTCCTCGAGTCGATCAGATCGAGGAGTTCGATGACCTGGAGGATGTTGATTTTGGATACATTTGAGATGTAGCCTTAATTTCTTTCTTTATTTTTCGGATTGATGTTTGACTCAGTCTGTACTTTAATCTTGTGGTTGCGAACCATTTATGGTTGATCTATCTTGTAATGATTGTATTCGAGAATCTTTAGATTTGAGGTCGTGTGATGTGTTTTTCCTTCCTTTTTGGTGTTATACCCGAGATTTTGTAATAATCTGGGTAATTGTTCATTTCAATCCGAGACGCCGAGTCGTGAGGACTTGGGTGTGCAGTTGATATGGTCCCGAGGACCACATATGCGTTGTTATTTTCCTTTTGTGGCATGAGTCAGTGTTTGCTTGAGCGTTTAATGCCGATGAGAACTGGGGAGTGTACACCGATGATTGTAGACATGTATAATCGGCGGCACCCGCGGGGTATGTACGCCGGTGTTACGAGTCTTGCGGGTGGTGCGACTTCCTAGCTGGTCTCTGACGGAGGAGTTATGATTCGATTGATCTCGCACTTGATTGAGTATTTTATCCCTTGTTTTTCGACGTGTTCAGGCAGAGGAGACGCGGGAACCCGTGGGGTTGGACCGATTATTCAGGCGAAGTGGTTCGCAGTGAGGAGTATTCCTGGAGATGTTGTTTTCTTATCCTGATGGATAGTTCGTACCCCGTGTTTTTGCACCCTGAGTTTCGGGGACGAAACTCTTTTTAAGGGGGGGAGTATGTAATATCCGGGGATAATTTTTTTTTTTCGTGTTACTGTTGAGTTGTACATATTCATTTGGAATTGTACAAGTGTTGTTGTTTTGGACTGATACAATGTATATTGTATTGGAATATTTCGGGATCGAAATATTATACTTGTCGTCGGGTTAGTTTCGCTGCTTGAATGATGGTTGGAGAGTTTGGATTTTTGGCTAAGTATACTAGCCTTAACGTACGCTACATGGGTAGACTTACGTACGTTATGGGCTGAGTATTACGTACGTTATGCTTGTAAGGTTACGTACGTAATGCTTGGTAGGTGACAGGAACCTTCCTCATAGTCACTTTCGGCCGGTGGGTCCCGAGCATCTTCCGATCGGATCTCACTATTGCAGTCAGCGGACCCTTACGTACGTTAAGAGGTGAGCTCTACGTACGTAATGTAGGTCTTGTTAACGTACGTAATAAGTTCTTGTTTACGTACGTTAAGGCCTTCGTATTTTAGTCGATTAGTTACGGATTTTCATTACGTACGTTAATGTCTTAGTATAGCGTACGTAATGCCTCTTACGTACGTTAACCATAGTGTATAACGTACGTAATGAATTGGTCAGTCTATTTATCTTGGTTTCGTCTTTCATTTCCTCACGAACCAAAACACTTTTTCTCTCCCTAGAACCGTCCGTTTGGACTTGTTATTGATGTTTAGCCTCTTCCAACTCGATCTTGATCATCCTAGCTTAGATTGAAGCTTGAAGTTGGAAGCTTGTTGTTGCCCCTTTGGTGTTTGGAGGCTTCTTCTTGTTCTTCTTTGGTAAGTTCCCTCAATCTCTTGTTCTTCAAGTGATTTTCGAGTTGTTGTTGTTGTTTTCTTCGGGTATTGTTTGATTCATGGAGTATATCATGATTCTTCATGGTTTTGATAAACTTTTGATGAAGAACATGTTGGTATAGCTTGAGTATGATTATGTTCTTGATGTTTTAGATTGTTGGGAGGTTTTTACTCATGTCTAGGAAGGATTATGTTAAGATTGTTATATGATTAACATAAGTCTTGAGATGATTATTGTTGTTGGTGGTGTTCTTGAAAGATTTTAACCATTTTAGTAAGGATTTATGACGATTTAGGATATGATTATCATAATTTGGAAATGGTTGAGTGAATCTTGTGGTTTAATCCGAATTCATGAGGTTATGATGAAGGATTTTTATTTCAAACATCATGGTTATTGAGTTGATGATGTTCTTGGGGTGATAATGATAATATTGATAATATTATCATTGTAGGAGGATCAATTTGATGATATTGGTGATATTATCACTTTGAGATGTTTGTTTTGATGATTGTTCTTAAATGAATCTTGTTGAATTCACAAGTGTTAAGAACGTAATGATCATGTTAACTGATCATCGAGGTGTTGGAGAATGTTAGAATTCATAGTTGAGGACTATGATATTCGTTCGTGCGGTGTGATCGATTCGTGTTGAATCGGGCCTATTCCTTGTCGTTGTTTTCTATTGATTTTGTGTTTTTGAATGAATCGTTTTCATTCAAGGTTGTTCGAGTGTTTGTGATCGTCGGGAGGCGCCGTTCATCGTTTCGTGCCAGGACGTTGATCGTGGAAGGACTTTCTCGCCTTCGGTTTGAGGCAAGTTTTATACTTGTACTGGTCAATGAGATTAATGTTATCATATATGTGTATGAATGTGTTGTATCATTTCGAGACATAGTCTCTTCGTGATTTATTGATATTTGGGGATTGTTTGATACAATACCCTTCGGTGATTTTACCAGTTGTGATTGTTATTCGTTAACGGCCGGTTTAAGGCATTGAGATTCTTGTTGTCGATAGCCGGTTCGCGGTATCGATGTATCGATTATTATTGTTGACGCTAATGTCGTTCTGAGGCATCGTTGAATCGTTATTATCGAATTGGAACTATTACTATGATGTTGCATTGGCCGATTGAAGGCGTTTGATATATTCGTTATCATATCTGTCTCGGTGGTCGGTTTAAAACGCCGGGATATCTATTCTACTGTATCATTGGTTATCGATTCACTGTTCTAAGGTAATCGATGTATTTAATTGGGATTATCGAAGATAATTCCCATCCATTGTATCATTAGTTATCGATTAACCGTTCTAAGTTAATCGATGTATTTAATTGGGATTATCGAAGATAATTCCCATCCGTTGTATCATTGGTTATCGGTTGACCGTTCTAAGGCAATCGATGTATTTAATTGGGATTATCGAAGATAATTCCCATCCGTTGTCTCATTTGTTATCGATTCACCGTTCTAAGGTAATCGATGTATTTAATTGGGATTATCGAAGATAATTCCCATCCGTTGTATCATTGGTTATCGATTAACCGTTCTAAGTTAATCGATGTATTTAATTGGGATTATCGAAGATAATTCCCATCCGTTGTATCATTGGTTATCGGTTGACCGTTCTAAGGCAATCGATGTATTTAATTGGGATTATCGAAGATAATTCCCATCCGTTGTATCATTGGTTATCGGTTGACCGTTCTAAGGAAATCGATGTATTTATTTGGGATTATCGAAGATAATTCCCATCCGTTGTATCATCGTTATCGATTGACCGTTCTAAAGGTAATCGATGTATTGAATTGGGACTGTCAAGGATAGTTTCCATCCGTTGAGTTGTTGTGATCGATTGGCCATTCCAAGGCAGTCGATGTATTTGAATTGGGACCGCCGTGGACGGAGCCCATCCGTGAATTATTGTTGTCGTGTTGGCCGACTCAAGGCAGCATGCTGTTATTCTTGTGAGTTTGGTAATCTTGGGATTGTTACTGTTGTGATTAATTATGTTTGGAGACTAGTCTCGGCTAGTGCTCGATGGGTAAGCTTGGGGGTTGAACCTTCGCGGTTGGTTTCCCAACACCTACAGTTCAGTAGGTCACGGTCACTGGGTGATCTCATTATGGGTAAGTCTGGGGCTTGAACCCTCGCGGTTGGTTTCCCAAAGACTGCAATTCGCAGTCACGGCCATTGGATGATCTCATTGTGATACGGCCGCGTGCGTGGCTTCGCCCTCATTAGTACATGGCCGGGCTGTTTTGGCTTGGGCCATTGTGGTGATTGACATCTTGGTGAGTGACATTCTGGGTATTATGATGATAAACACTTCGGGCTGTTCGGTGTTAAGGCCATTGTGATGTATCGGTATTCTGTTTGAGCCTTCGGGCATTGTGATTCGTATCTATTTCGGTGTTTGGCTTGGGTTACCTTATGGTGATGTATTGTTGTGTTCAGTATTGATGATTCGCCGTTGGGCACTTGTGTTCTAACCTGTTGAGCAGGTATTGATCGGATGCCGTGGGCATAGTATTCCACGAATGCTCGATTCTTACTTTGGTTTGTGAGCATCTCGTATTACCATTACTATACTATTCATTCTGCCCTTTGGATGCATATCATGTTGTACATGTATTTGATAATCATTATCTGGATGACTGACCCCGTGGGGGCGGAACATGTTTTCATGTTTTAGGTGTTTGCGAGGAGAGAGTTGAGACACAGGGGCATGACGGTGGCGACGAGGCATTCAAGCGATACTAGTCCGAGATGTTTTGGTGTTCATGTCAGTCAGACAGTTGGAGTACTCCAGTTTTGTCAGTTATTGTCATTTTGTATTATCCGAGCAAGGCTCGTGGATGTCGTTGTATTGTATTTGGGTCATGTAGGCCCACTGTTGTCATTGAAATTCCATATCGGAATATTATGTTGGATGTCAGTGTAGGGATTGTGATTCCCCTTTTGGTCAGTTACTTGTATTTTTGGTCGTGTTAGCCTGGTGGATCTCCTGGTGTGGGGTCCACGGCACTGTAATAACCCAATAGGATTTGGGGGTGTTACAGGCATGTGGATGGACAAAAAGATAAACCTGATTTAATAATGAAGGGATTCAAAACGTTTCACGTCCACACATTTAACCATGGAACTCAAACTTGAGTTTGAGTACGAAACTCATTTTTGCATAATAGAGTTTATGGACTTAAAGCCATTAATGTTCACATTCAATAAGGGGGAACTCATTCTTTATATATACGAGGCATCATGGCCCGTGCGATGCACGGGCTTTGTTCACTATGATTAAATCATACTTGTATTTCGGGTAAAAAGTATTTGGGTTATGTTGACACGTTGATTTCTTTTGTATACAACATTTAAATGCATCAGTTTACTCATTACAGTCCGTTATCTTCTGATAGACAATACATCTCAACAAAGTTATAACTCACAACTTTGAAACGACAGTTTATTCCCTGAGCTCTTAGTTTAAGCAAGATTTTGTCCAATACCTCAAACATTAATTTTCATGCAACAGTCTTGGGTAATACTAATAGCGATATAACTCTTCATTTAGAAAAAGTATATATATAGTATCGCTCGAGTATGAGTTATATATCCTTTTTTGTAATAATCATACCTAATTCTTCAAGCTCTTGTTCTTGTATACTCTTTTAGTCATCAACTATTATGTGACTTCGGCTTACTTATTCAATAAGTTCTAAAATAGTATAGCTAACATGATATTATATCTCGAGATATATGGTTATCCCGTAGTATTTAAATATGAGTTATCCTTGTTTTGCAATATCGTACCTAAATCTTAACCTCTTGTGTACTCTTTTGGTCCTCAGTTATTATGTGACTTCGACTTACCTGATTCAATTAATATCTAAAAGATGTATCTAACGCGCCATTCTATCCCGAGATTTGTGGTTCTCTAGAGTATTTAAATATGAGTTATCCTTATTTTGTAATAATCATAACTAAATATGAGTTACAATAAAAAGTTATCTAACACGACATTTTATCTCGAGATTTGTATACAAATTTTTACCCACTTTTGGATAAAATTTATTTATATACTCCCTCCTTATATTATTTGTTCAAAACATTACAAATTAGTAAAAAGTTACTTGTATAAAAAATATAATCATAAATCTTAACCTCTTGTGTACTCTTTTAGTCCTCAGTTATTATGTGACTTCGACTTACCTGATTCAATTAATATCTAAAAGATGTATCTAACGCGCCATTTTATCCCGAGATTTGTGGTTCTCTAGAGTATTTAAACATGAGTTATCCTTATTTTGTAATAATCATAACTAAATATGAGTTACAATAAAAAGTTATCTAACACGACATTTTATCTCGAGATTTGTATACAAATTTTTACCCACTTTTGGATAAAATCTATTTATATACTCCCTCCTTATATTATTTGTTCAAAACATTACAAATTAGTAAAAAGTTACTTGTATAAAAATATAATCATATTTACATATTGTTACAAAATATATAAAGTATCATCTTGCTTAAAAAAACATCATTTAGAAGTTCCAAGTATATATTGATATAAGTATAATTTTTTTTTATGGGCATACAACAAATCATATTTTGTGTAGTACCAATTTTTCTTAAGACAAAAAGATAAGATTTTCTATATACAAAATTTCTAAAAATTTTTTACATATAACTTTATATACAACTGTTTACAGGTATATATTGATATAACCTCATCATTTTATGATTTTGTATATATAAATAAAAAGTGTACATTTTAATAAGAATATATGTTTATATACACCCACACAAATTCGTATCATATTTAGAAAAATAGAGAAAATCCATAAGTTCTAAAACTTTTTACAAAATTATACACACAAATTTAAATTGTTTAAAAAATTAAGAAGAAAAAAGGTTAGATTTTCTCAAATATACTAAAGCAATCCTGTTTTTACATAAAAATAATAATAATAATAATAAAAATAAATAAATAAATAAATAAATAATTAGAGAAAAAACTATATTAGAAAAGATATAAGGAACATGGATAGCAAAAGAAACTATTACCTCAACGATTTATCCACTGAACCTAAAAGAAAGAATTAAGAAAATTGATAAAGATCATGGATATGGATATCAAGAACAAATTTGTTAAATAAAATCAGGTCACGAAATTATGAACAAATATGAAGTAAATGTTACCAAAAAAATCATCCATCTTCCTATTGGTATCCACCATAGCACCACCACTTCTTCCATGAAGATACCTAGAACAATAAACCTCAAATCGTAAATAAAAAACATGCATAAAAATCAATATATGAAATCATATGAAAATTCACTGATATATAGTTTGGATGTTAGCACCAAAATTCCCTCACGGATTAAAGCAGTTCTAAGCAATAAATAATTTAGATCACCAATGATTTTGAGAAAGAGAAGAGGAAGATGTTAGGTTGGTCTGTGTAAAAAGGAGATGTTGGGTTTTATAAAAGCAAAGGGAGGAAATAATTGGTGGTTGTCATTGTGTTGAAGCACTATTTCACCACTGTTATTGCTAGGATTCAATGAACATGAATAATAAATTGATACATTTAATGGTGAAAGTGAAAGCGGTGCAGCTTGAAAGGTTTGGTGATCGTAGTTTCATTCCTAGCATTTAAAGGTGATTAATATGACGTTTTTTAGACAAATGGAAAGTCATATGACCCATAAAGACTTAAAAGAGACTTGATGAATCTGTATATTTAACTATCATAAGATAGATTAATGCCTTTATATACAATTGAGTTGATTTATTTGTATAGAAACATTAATACTCTCATTTATGCATTAATGCTCTCAGTTATGCCATGAAACTCATTTTTTATATATATATAGATATAGATGAAAGGGAACTCAGGCAGAAGAACCAAAATAAAATAGAAGTCATATAGCACTTGAGTACCATTACTAACAATTAAATACTAAATATAATGAAAACGACACAAGATCACTCTTGCTCATCGTTTTCACATTGACCCGGTATTTGCTCACACAGTATCTCAATACTTAAAATATATAAAATGTATTTTTAGGAATGAGATTAGCCTTTGAATAACGTGTGGAAGTATGTTACATATGAATAAGTATCTATTGAACAAAATATTTCGTGAGAACTACATCTCATATGATATCATAGTTTAAAAATATATGCGTGATTAATTGTGGTTCGCACAAAAGGCCACGAACCTTCAGAGATCCAGTCAGATCGTCTCAGAATGGTTAATCTAAAAATATTGATAAATTCTCGCCAAAGGCGATGGGTTCCTTAAAGGTACCGTCAGACCATCCATCGGTGAATATATATTCACTCTAAAATTATACTTAATGTTTAATTTTTATGTTAAATTGTGCAACATATACGTTAATTGTTAATAATAATAATATATTATTCGTAATTTATTATATAAATACACAAACTAATTTGGTCATATCTATATAACCGTTAAAACACTTTGTGCAATATTTTTCTAAAATCCCAAACATCGACTTACTAATCAATTAAGTTTATTTAGCTAATAATGACATATATATATATATATATTGATTATCGTGAAAACACAAGTAAACGAATATAAAATCAAAAAATCTCTGTTCATTTGATCCGCGCCAAAAGTCATGGATCCCTTAGACCAAACCGTCAATTGGTGAATATATATTCTTTTTAAAATTATATTTAATGTTTAATTTCTACATGTTAAATTGTCGAACCTAGACGATAATTGTTAATAATAATATATTAATTGTAATTTATTATATAAATACACAAATTAATTTGGTCATATCTATATAACCGTAAAAACTCTTTGTGCATTATTTTCTAAAATCTCACCACATTCACTTACTAATCAATTAAGTTTATTTAGTTAATAATAATATATTAAACATATAATATTGGTTTGTTTGTATCTATAAGATCGTGAGAACATAACTAAACGAATATAAAACCAAAAAATCTCTATTTTCTATTTTTATTTTTCTAAAACTTGGAATTCCACATCAACTTTACAAGTGACCTCACAAATTTTAAATTTTAAATAAAAGAATCAGTACGGGTTTATAAATATAACCTAGTTTTGTCATTTATTATACGAGCAATTCAGACCCCGTGCTACGCACAAACTTGCTCTTTAAATGTTTTCGCGTAAATTTATTTATGTATTCGTAAATATGACAATTTTGATGAGTTTAGAGTTTATTAGTTATTATAGTTGTTTTTTCTTTTCAAAATTTGTTTTAGTTATACATTATTTAAAAATGGGTGTACAAGTTTAAATTATGTGTTTTTATTATTTTCATTTGATATTGGGCATTAAATTGGAATGGGCTTTTAATATATTTTTCTAGATTATATATTCTTAGCATAACATGGAAACTCGCATTATCAACAAAATAATACACATATGCCTTCTCCTCTTGTTTCTCCTTTTGTTTTGTTAGGACGGTTAGCAGTTGAAGCTAAGTCGAGCTATGTTAAAGTATATAAGTTGATATGCAACTCATATCATATTAATATTGAGAAACCCAAATGATATTGTTATACAAATTAGAAATTATAAAACCACTTACATTTCAAGGGTTATTGTTCAAGCTAACAACATGTACACATTTGTTGTCCAATTTGAGTGATAAAATGTGTTATATTATGCAAACAAAAAGATCAATAACGTATCACTCATTAACGCATATCATCACATACTTATAAGCATCATTTCCTTCCCTCAAATGCTCAAATAAAAACAATAAATTCTTAGTTTTAATTGTAGTATTTAAAACTAATAATCTCAATCCCAAGTAACCAAAGTAATTCTTGTGACACGTTTTTGGTATGATAAGTGTTGATGTATATAATGAAATGCAAAGATAAACCTGAAAAGAAAAAACAAAATGGTTAATTTTATTTAACTTTTAAGTGAGAAAATTTTAATTTTTAAAGGATAAAAAAGACGTAACTCCCCTTAAGCAAGTAAATGGCAATATTGACAGGAGTATAGAAAAATTGCCGCTAGATCAGCGCTTGAAAACACGTAATATTGTAATTGTGATTTGCGGTGCATTTTGTATAAGTAGAACCTGTTCAGGATGCAAAGAGCAGTTAAAAGGTGTAAAAATACTGTAAAAGCAACCATATATTTGCTGTCCAAAAATTCATATTTCTGTACCAATTAACGTTGTAGAAAAGCATCTAAATGCTGTAAAAAACATCACACAAAAGCTGTAAAAAAACATCAGACAAAAGCTCCATATTTCTGCTGTCCAAACGGTCCGAATCCTGCTGTAAAAACAGCAGCTAAAAGGTAAAAAAAAAACAATATTCAAAAGCTGTTAAAAACCTACAAATAATTGTTGTTAAAAGAGTAGATAAAACTGAAAAAAACACATGTATCCAAACCGCTTATCAATGCTCCTAAACCCCTTAAAAACATTCTGCTAATTATTGCAAAACTTATAAGCATGCGATATCAAGTGGCTGCTCGTTCCAAGGCTTTCTGAGATGTTCTAAGACTGTTAGAGGTCGTCATGTTGGGGTGTGTGTGTATTTTGGTGTATCTGTATGATTTACCCAAAAATGAATAACAGGGGCTTATTTATAGAAGTCTTTTTGTCTTGTAACTGTTTGGAGGATGATTTGTATTCTTTTTTGTTGTAAATGCAGAGGATGATTTTGTGTTGTAAATGCTTGATCAAAATTGTTTGTATTCTTTCGTTGAAACTGTTGCAACACTTCCCATTCCCACCTTCATTTACACAGGCTCTAATACTACTCGACATTAAATCATGATTACTACACACTTATTCTAAGGACTGAATCTTATAGTATAATAGATAGATGTTGAATTAATTTTTCCTTTTTATTATTTATATTATTTATTATTTTATGATTTTTATAATATTCTTTTAGGTTAGAAATATTGTAAAAATTACATAACTGTCCCCCAAGATAAAAAAGGCAAAATTACTTGAAACTCCCTAAAACTATTAATTGCCTCCGAGTGTAATTGTGCGAACTACTCCTAGAGTATATTTTAATGTGTGCGATCCCTCTGGAGCAAACTTCCATCCAAATTAATCAGATCAAAAGTAGAAAAAAGATAAAAAAAAAACTAAAAATAAATATATCAAAAAGCAATTAAATACTATTAAAGATTAAAAAAACAGAACACATCTAAAATTATAGCACAATAGAAGTATCTAATTAAAATCAATAAATAACCAAAAAATTAAAAAAGAATGATAACCAAAATAGAAAAACAAAAAATAAAGATAAATATATCAAAAAACAACTAAATACAATTAAAAATTAAAAAAATAGAACACAGCTAAAAAAGTGATAAAAAATATGAGAAAACAATCAAACATCACCCAGAAAATAAAATAAAAAAAGTACCGGAAAAATTCCAATTTTAATTGTTTTCTGATATCTTTTTTTTTTTTTTTTTTTATTCGATCTTCTGAATTTCTTTTTGTTAATTTGAATGGAAGTTTGCTCTTGGGGTTTCCACATTATAATATATTGGGGGTAGTTCGGAAGAATTAGGTTGAGGGTTCAAAGTGATTTTGCCTTTTCCTAATCTCTGGAGGCAGTTTTGTAAATTTTTACAACATTGACATGACGTGGACTGAGAAGTGGATGCTGATGAACATCAGTTCAGTATGGGTTTTTACATGTTGTATGACCTTTTTATCAAAGCCTACTAGGCTAATACAAATACAAGACTTCAAAACAAAATTCTAACATCATATATCATAATGTAAAATAGTGAGGTCGTGGCCTCGGCCAAAACGGTTAAGCAATAGAAACCAGAATTAAATGAAATATCACAGTTTGCCTACGCAGGTGTTCCACAACTATACGTCATACATTATTCTTTCCACAATGAACTGACAAAACCCAGAAGACTGACAAACAAAGACTAGGCTCGAGCTTTTAACACCACTGTTGTCCATCATTCCCATAAGCGCCCTGTGCCGGCTCCTCCACACGAATATCACTTGAAATGCACATGTTGACGTCTGATTTGGTCAACGTCACGTGTGCTGATCTGGACGAATGGATCGAAGCCACGTAGAAAATAATAAATAAGATGGAAGATATTTGATCACTAAATTTTATTAATGACTTTTTTATAGCATAGAGCCGAAGCGAGAATAATGTGTCTTGGTCTATCCAATTTCTTGTTAATTACAAGTCTTACTTTCTTTTCTCTCTTCTCTCGTTTTATCTCTTTCTCTCTCTATATCTCACTTTTTCTCTCCTTCTCCAAAAGTCCCTTTATCACATTCTCTTGGCATATATATAAGCGATATCGGTACCATTCGTGAGATGACGGGGAAGATTGAGGTGGACATGCTGATGACATTTGTCACAATGAAGGTGACTTCTTCGACATGTGTCACCTTCTTAAGTGTGCCTTGGGAAGGGACATGACAGCTCTCTTTCACTGTCCTGTCTGCCTGTTTTTCGGGATTTTGGTGATACTTATCTGTTACGACCGACAATGGGGTCGGCCCTCGAGCTTCCCGCTATTCTGACCGGCCTTATTTATGATTATGGTTCGGAGCGTATTCCTATATGGTCAGCTCGGTCCTCCTGGTCCGGATTCCGGGTCGGCTCTAATGTCTCTGCCCGGTCCGGTTTTGTTGTGAGTCCGAGAGACGATCGGGCCTATGACCGGTTCGGCTCCAGGATCTGCTCGGCCGTTCGGCTGTCTGGAGCGCTTAGGTGGATGCCAAGGTGGATCGACTACCAACAAGGGCCCCCGAGTCCAGGGTCGTGCCGGGTTGGCCGGTGCTGGAATCGTTTCAGATTGAGGTCGATCCGACTTGGGGGTGGATAAGATCTCTTGAAGGGACATATCTTTGAGAGTCGCGTCGATTTGACTTCGGGATTTCCAAGAGTCATAGTGAGGGGGACGCGTGGCGGGACGTAATTCGTCGTGGTGTCTCACGCGTCTTTGATCTTCGTGATGATTATGAATCGCCGCTTCGTATTTAATGCCCCTGTTTCATCTTATAAATATAGAGAGTCTTCTTCCCCATTGCTTCATTCGCCATTTTCAAGTGTTGTTGCAGAGAAAGATCTTTTCCGGCAATTTTTCTTCTTCTCCGATTTCACAGACTTTCCCGGTAAGCTTGCTTTTCCTCTTCTTTTTTCTTATTTCATGATGTCGGAGCGGAGGGATACGGTGGAGGAGTTGGTTGTGTCTCCGGACCGCACGGAAGTGGCGGATCTGTCGATAGGTGATGCTCCCGTTGACTGGAGCGATGAGGATGGAGGCGAGGTCGCAAGATCGCCGGATTCTGGAGATGTAGATTCTGGAGACGTGGAGGTGGCGAAGCCGTTGACGGCGGTTGGCGAGACTAGGGCCTGGGTTCGGCCTCGGCCGTCTCCTTTTGTTGAGGCGGAATGGGATTCGGCCTCGATACGCAGCACGGTCACGGATGGGCAGTTGGAGGCTTGGCGGGGGCGATTTAAGATACCCGCGGTGGTGCGGATGTTTGTTCCGGACTCAGAGGAGAGACCCCACACCCCTCCTGTCGGCTGCACGGCGGTGTATTACCGCTCCCTGTTGTCCGGGCTGAGGTTTCCCCTTCCGTTGGTACTCTCCTGGTGGTTGAGGCAGTGGGGCCTTTGTATTGCCCAAATTCATCCGAATTCTTGGGCTCGGATGGTGGGTCTTTTGATTCTTTTTAGTCAGCATGGATGGACCGAGCCCAGTTTTGAAGAGATTAACAGTCTCTTCCTATGGAGGTCGGTCGGCCGATCTGGTTTTGGCTGGTTTTACTTGACAGCCCGGCACGCGATGTATAAAAAATTGGTGGATGTGTCGGAGACCATACATAGTTGGAAAGAACAGTGGTTCTATGTAGGGGGCCGTGGATGAGCCCGGTTGATGAGTGGGAACCTGGCGTAATAGACGCCGAGCTTCGGGTCCCCGAACACTTCATTGCTAAAATGAGTAAGTGTCGTGTTCTTTACTGCTATTCCTTTTTTGTCTAACGCTCATAATTTATTGTTCGTGCAGAACGTATCCCGGCTTCAGAGACCTCCTCTTTGTTTGACGACCGGGTTGAACAGCTCTTGGATCTTCCTGTTGATCGGAGGAAGTCATACCTTTTGGTTACCGAGGATAATCTTTGGGTTGCGGGACTTCGATCAACTAACCCGAGCAGAATGTCTTCGTCAGGTAGCTCCTTTTTTTTTTAACACATCTTCCTCATCCAGTCCCTAGGGGTAGGAGTTCGTCGGGACGGAAAGAGATGCCTGCACAGCGGGTGGCGAGGCTGGCTGCGGAGGCCGCCGAGCGTAGGGAGCGTGCGGGCAAGCGGAAGAGAGTAGAGGCCGGGCCTGAGGATAACGTGACCAGGGCCGAGGGTTTCCCCATTCCTGAGATTGTTGTGCCCGCCCTGAGCCCTGTACGGACGGGCCGGGCGAAGGGTAAGGAGCCCGTGATTGATTTGGAGGGCCACTATCTCCCGGTGAATAAGGATCGGGAAGAACCTTGTGCCCAGATGAAAGGGCGGCGACCGCGCTGGTTCCTCGACTACGTCCGGGCAGCCACCCCAACCGCCGAGATGCTCGACCGGGTCCCCCCATCGGTGGTTGAGTCCAGCTATGTCCCCATTTTGGGTTGGACGCCGAAAATGGAGATGGTGACCAACGACATGGATCCGGATGAGCAGATCCATTTTGGAAATGCTATTTTGGGCCGGGCGTTGTGCACCTATGTGAAGGCCGCTGGGGAGCTGACCGCCTCGGCTGGGAAAACACAAAAAGGCAGAGGCCGATCTCAAGGCCTTACAGGAGGAGCACCATCTCTGCCCTTCGCTTATCAAGTCTTTGGAGGAGGAGATGGCTTCTCTGAAGGGTGAGATGGAGCTTCTGGAGAGCCGGGCCTTTGAGGCCAATATGTGGAAAGGGAAGGTCGACGAGATGGCCACGACGGTGAGAAGGCGCAAAACGGTGCACGGATATCGGGGCCGAGTACGAGGCCCATTTGCAAAGTGCTAAGGCCCGGCTTGAGCAATTGGCCGAGGCGGGTCAGTTGTGAATCTGCGGGTTATGCAGGGCCTTGCCGGCCAGGCGAGTGCTTTTCAGAAGACACCCGAGTACGAGGAATTGATCAACCTTAACTATGTCTCCACTTGTTATGAGATATTGGATCTCATGAAGGAAGGGAAGACCGTTGAGGAGGTCCAGGCCTACGTAAAGTCTCAGGCGGCCGACCTGAAGGTTGAAACTCTCGGAGATGATGAGCCGAAGGCCGCCGAAGTTGTCGAAGATCCAGTGGTGATCCCGTCTGGCGAAGGTGAAAGACAGTCTTCTCAGGCGACCAATCAGGAGGACAAGGCCGAGTAAATTTTTTGTTTTATTCCATGTATGGCATGCGTGCCGTTTTTCCTTGATTTCTTTTGTATTCTGACATGGAGCGGCTTATTTTGAATAAATAAAATCTTTTTATGGTCTTTGTTGCTTTTTTGTGTTTGGGCCCGGTTGGTCTGACCGTCGTCTTTTCTGTTCACCCTTTGTTGATCGTGCCGGACGGGCTGATCTATCAAGGTGCCGAGGCGAACTCGGACTTTCAGTGCCGGGTGGACCAGTCTTTTGAGGTGCCGAGGCGAGCTCGGACTTTCAGTGCCGGGTGGACCGGTCTTTTGAGGTGCCGAGGCGAGCTCGGACTTTCAGTGCCGGGTGGACCGGTCTTTTGAGATGCCGAGGCGAACTCGGACTTTCAGTGCCGGGTGGACCGGTCTTTTGAGATGCCGAGGCGAGCTCGGACTTTCAGTGCCGGGTGGACCGGTCTTTTGAGGTGCCGAGGCGAGCTCGGACTTTCAGTGCCGGGTGGACCGGTCTTTTGAGATGCCGAGGCGAACTCGGACTTTGATCTGGAGTGGGCCGGTCTTTTGAGATGCGGCGAGCTCGGACTTTGATCTTTGGGTGGGCCGGTCTTTTGAGATGCGGGCGAGCTCGGACTTTGATCAAGGTGGACCGGTCTTTTGAGGTGCCGAGGCGAGCTCGGACTTTGATGCGGATGGACCGGTCTTTTGAGGTGCCGAGGCGAGCTCGGACTTTCGGTCGGAGTGGACCGGTCTTTTGGGGTGCCGAGGCGAGCTCGGACTTTCGGTGCACAGTGGACCGGTCTTTTGAGATGTCGAGGCGAGCTCGGACTTTGATCTGCAGGTGGACCGGTCTTTTGAGATGCGGCGAGCTCGGACTTTCATGCCGGGTGGACCGGTCTTTTGAGATGCCGAGGCGAGCTCGGACTTCGATCTGGGTGGGCCAGGTCTTTTGAGGTGCCGAGGCGAGCTCGGACTTTGATCAGGTGGACCGATCTTTTGAGGTGCCGAGGCGAGCTCGGACTTTCAGTGCCGGGTGGACCGGTCTTTTGAGATGCCGAGGCGAACTCGAACTTTCAGTGCCGGGTGGACCGGTCTTTTGAGATGCCGAGGCGAGCTTGGACTTTCAGTGCCGGGTGGACCGGTCTTTTGAGGTGCCGAGGCGATCTCGGACTTTCAGTGCCGGGTGGACCGGTCTTTTGAGATGCCGAGGCGAACTCGGACTTTCAGTGCCGGGTGGACCGGTCTTTTGAGGTGCCGAGGCGAGCTCGGACTTTCGATCAGGTGTGGACCGGTCTTTTGAGATGCCGAGGCGAACTCGGACTTTCGGTGGCAGGTGGACCGGTCTTTTGAGATGCGGCGAGCTCGGACTTTGATGCAGGTGGACCGGTCTTTTGAGGTGCGGCGAACTCGGACTTTGATGCGGGTGGACCGGTCTTTTGAGATGCCGAGGCGAGCTCGGACTTTCAGTGCCGGATGGACCGGTCTTTTGAGGTGCCGAGGCGAGCTTGGACTTTCAGTGCCGGGTGGACCGGTCTTTTGAGGTGCCGAGGCGAGCTCGGACTTTCAGTGCCGGGTGGACCGATCTTTTGAGATGCCGAGGCGAGCTCGGACTTTATAGTGCCGGGGGAGCCGGTCATTCGAGGTGCCGAGACGAACTCGATCTTATAGTGCCGGGGGAGCCGGTCATTCGAGGTGCCGAGACGAACTCGGTCTTATAGTGCCGGAAGAGCCGGTCATTCGAGGTGCCGAGACGAACTCGGTCTTATAGTGCCGGGGGAGCCGGTCATTCGAGGTGCCGAGACGAACTCGGTCTTATAGTGCCGGAGGAGCCGGTCATTCGAGGTGCCGAGACGAACTCGGTCTTTATAGTGCCGGGGGAGCCGGTCATTCGAGGTGCCGAGACGAACTCGGTCTTATAGTGCCGGGGGAGCCGGTCATTCGAGGTGCGGAGACGAACTCGGTCTTATAGTGCCGGAGGAGCCGGTCATTCGAGGTGCCGAGACGAACTCGGTCTTATAGTGCATTTGATTCAGAGATGAAATAGAGTCGAATTTTATTGATTATACCTTCATGGCACTCAACGAATGAATTAATCCTTGGTCATTTATATATTCTAGCTAGCAACCTCCGTTCTAACGGGCTTTGTTACTTCCGTACGGCCCTTGTTACTTGGATTCAGGAGGTCCCGGGTCGGGCCCCAACGCTCGTTTAATAATGAGGTCATCGACCTGGAAGCTCTGATGATGATCCTCAGATGTTTTGTAGAAGACGTTCCGCCTTTTTGCTTGGTTTTGTTTTTTGGGCGACGAGGTCCAGGTTCTTAGGGTCACATTGACCTTGTTTTTTGAAACGAATTCTCCGGTAGGCGTGTTCCAATCTCGACCGGGGTCATCGCCTCAGTGCCGGAGGCTACGAAGATATTTCTCAAGTGGCGGGCCGATGCATTGCCAAGTCTTCAGAGAGTTCTTCAGGCCGTGACCCTTTGCGCTTTTCGAGGCGGGCCTTGAGGTACTGTTTCATAATTGCATTAACCGCCTCGACTTGTCCGTTGGATTGTGAATCGTGCGACATGGATAAAGCGCGCCGTATATGGAGGTCGTCGCGAACGCCCGAGATTCTTCTTGGGTCGGCCGTTGCGGGATTGTTGGTGACTCGGTCGTAGGGCCCCTCTTTTCTTATAGAGATTATTCCTTTGCTCATTTTAGTTTTACTAATATTTTCCACTTTCTGACTTTTTCATCACTTTGAGTTTTGAGTTTCGTCGTTGGCATCCTAACGGCCATTGCTCGGGTGATTATGCGGAAAACTCCTTAGATTACTTTTACTTGACTTCCAATTCACTTGTAAGTGCCGCCGCGCTTCTCTAACACATGGCTCAAGACTTGGAGATGTTTTGATGGCGGTCCAGTGCCGTCCGGATTACCAGGACCTTCGCGGGTGTGGATGGGAATTCCGAAGGAGTTTTCAGATGTTGCAGTGTATGTTGACTGCAACTTTAATTTGAAGGATACGAGGACTCTTCGAGACCTTTTCTAGAATTTCGAGCTACGCTCGATATCCTTCGAGTTATGACCTTTAAAAGGTCAGCCGAGTCGAGCAGGAACCCGTGGTCACAATGGCTCCTCTGCTTTCAACTTCAAATTACGATGATTCCTATGCTTTCGACTCGTAGTTACGATGATTCCTATGCTTTCATCTCACCATCCCTTGGTGGGGGTGGTTATTCCCGGATGAACGCAAGGTGTGTCAAAGTGCCCCGCCAACTGGAACGGATTTCCCTTCTTTGTGGCGGACTGATTATAATTGGAATTGGTCATAACTTGAGCAACTCGCTCAAGCTCCCGGAGGTTCCCCTCCTTCTAGCGCCAATCTGTTGACGTCTGATTTGGTCAACGTCACGTGTGCTGATCTGGACGAATGGATCGAAGCCACGTAGAAAATAATAAATAAGATGGAAGATATTTAATCACTAAATTTTATTAATGACCTTTTTATAGCATAGAGCCGAGCAGAATAATGTGTGCCGGTCTATCCAATTTGCTTGTTAATTACAAGTCTTACTTTCTTTTCTCTCTTCTCTCGTTTTATCTCTCTTTCTCTCTCTATATCTCACTTTTTTCTCTCCTTCTCCAAAAGTCCCTTTATTGTACATTTTCTTGGCATATATATAGGCAATGTCAGCCATTCGTGAGATGACAGCAGGAAGATTGAGGTGGACATGCTGATGACATTTGTCACAATGAAGGTGACTTCTTCGACATGTGTCACCTTCTTAAGTGTGCCTTGGGAAGGGACATGGCGGCTCTCTTTCACCGTCTGTCACTTTTGTTTTCGGGCTTTTGGTGATACTTATCTGTTACGACCGACAATGGGGTCGGCCCTCGAGCTTCCCGCTATTCTGGCCGGCCTTATTTATGATTATGGTTCGGAGCGTATTCCTATATGGTCAGCTCGGTCCTCCTGGTCCGGATTCCGGGTCGGCTCTAATGTCTCTGCCCGGTCCGGTTTTGTTGTGAGTCCGAGAGACGATCGGGCCTATGACCGGTTCGGCTCCAGGATCTGCTCGGCCGTTCGGCTGTCTGGAGCGCTTAGGTGGATGCCAAGGTGGATCGACTACCAACAGCACAAACGATATTTTCCCGCGTGGAGGTTAGCATTTGAATAGCTAGTGCAAGTACAAAATTACATAACATTATATACCAGTATTTCAAATAAAACATTTCTCGCTTTTCTGAATAATAACTTTCAATATTCCGAAATATTCATCATTTGTCAAAACAGATTTTCATCACACATCACTTGAAGATAATTTCACTGAGGAGGCCCCTTAGCACAGATCCACCGAGATCCCGTCGAACCGTCCCGGAATGGGAAAACCACGTTCACGATCAGGCCCCTTAGCACAGGTCCCCCGAGGTTCCGTCGAACCATCCCTGGGTGGACATCTCACAACACAACACACATTCCACATTATCACAAAAGAAATAGCAAGTGTTATAATCAAATGTAATATAAGTATTTGCCTTGATAAATTGGACATGAGGAAAATGACTACAACACCTAAATTGGGAAGGTTCGGCCCTATTTCTTCATAAAACCCTTGACCTTAATACATAACAACTTAAAAATCAACACACACGGTTGAAATTAATCGATAACACCCCCCAAAAAATCCACTAAGACAGTTATTCGAACACCTTGTGGGTATGATTCAAACTCATTTGTACAAACTCAAGAACAAACGGTGTAGTATTCAATATGGTCATAGACCCAATTATTTCCACTCTTAGCTTATTTCTTGATTCTTCCTCTTTACAGCAACCACTGCGAGAATTTAGCTAGTAAATAGCCATAGATCCAATTATTGTTGATCTCTTTCTCTCTCTAGATTGCTTGACAATGCCAATTGGCATATTAAAACAAAGAGCATCAAATTCTAAAAGAAATTAAATAATTGAGAATGAAGAAAAAAATTCTAAGTTATATCATCTTTGCTGTATCCATAAAAGTGAGTCATATATATATATATACGAGTCATTCAAACCCGGGCGATGTCCCGGGCTGTATATGATGGTATTATATATTTAAATTGTTATTGTTCAGCACAAATTTTCGTTATTTTGATCATGGATCCGTCATTTATTTTTGTCATTTTATATTCGGGACATATTTTTGTCATTGTATATATAAATTGTCATGGTAGCATACATTTTGTAGCATGATATGCATTTAAAATAGTTTATTGACATGTAATCTTTTAAGATGTAGTTTTTACGTAATATTTTTTGTCTATTTATTTTGGTATTGACTCTATCATTTTTAATTGGAACTAACTAATATTAATACATTGGGCTAAGTTATAACTATTTCTCATGATAGTCAACGATGCTCGTGCGATGCACATGTGCTGTATAGAAGTTTTCATAGATTTAAAATACGTGCGATGCACATGGGCTATATAGAAGTTTTCATAGCGTAATATTCGGCATTTATTTTCGTCATTTTATATTTAAGTTTTCATGGTGTCACACATTTGCTAAGCTTTATACGTACTTAGAATACTTTATTGAGTTGCACATGGGCTGTATATAAGTTTTTATATCGTAATCTTCAGAACTTATTTTCGTCATTATATATCTAAGCTGTGATGGTATCACATTTCTAAGCATGACACACATTTAAAATAGTTTATTGACATTAAAAGAGTATATGTGAAGAGATTTTTTCAAGACGTTACTTTGAAAAGAGTCTATTCACATGTAATTTTTTAATATGTATAAGTTACATAAATTATTTTAAATATGAAGCGATGACATTAATGTTGGAGACCTTTTATATTCATCCACGTGCAATGCACACAGGTTTGGACTGCCTCAGGACCCATGCGATACACTCAGGTTGGATCTAATTGTTTTTTTCGTAATGTTCGGGACTAATTTTCGGTTCATGTTTGAAACTCTCATTTTTTTGTGAAAGACGGACTTCGTTGTTCAAATAAATTACATTATTAAAAGCAATCTATAAAACAAATTTCCTTTTTAACAAAACTATAAAAACATAAAACATTAAAGTGATTAGTATATTCAAGAGTATAAATTATAATTCGTATAATAAATTATAATTCGTATAGTAAAATATTGCATGTTTAATTTGTAACGTACTATTAATATGAATGCCAGGTATTCATCTATATTGACACTGGTGGCCGTGGCGTTGTTCTTGTTGTTGTTGTTCTTCTTGTTGTCTTTGTCGTTGTTCATTGGCATTTTGCATGTTTTGTTCTTGATACAATTTTCGTGACTTGTCAATCTCTTTCTTTAATGTGAAGAGGTTTTTCGCAAAATGTTATATTTAAATGAGGCTTTTCATATGTAATCTTTTAATGTGAGTAACTTACATAAATTATTTTTTAATTAATGCATTATTACAACATTTTTCCATAAACTATAATATCGAATAAGGAGCATTAATAAGTAAATCATTCTAAGTATTTACTGATGACGACATGAATCACATGATCTCAAACTCAAATGAATAATGCTTACCTCGTGATATGTGGATAACATTTGAAATACGATTTTCTTCTCCTTTATATACTTCTTCGATTTAGAAGATTCTCATTGTTATGATGATAGTGTGAAGATATTTTTATTATATTTTTATTATATACTACCATTTGCAATATGTAACATCGACATAATTTACACAGTCATATCAAATATCAAAGTCACACAATATTTCAAGACGTTTAATTAAAAAAGTGACATTAACACAACGCAAGACAAAAAACTACATTAAGAGCAAAAATATTAAAATGCACCAACAAAGTGTAGTAATAATTATTGACTAAAAATTGAATGCTCGTCACATTATTTTCAATAAACTTACTTGCTAACGAATCAATAGTATTAGCCCGTTTATCGGTATTACATGAAGTAAAATATTGCATGTTTAATTTGTAACGTACTATTAATATGAATGCTAAGTATTCATCCCACCGGTGGCCGCGGCGTTGATCTTATTGTTGTTGTTGTTTTTGTTGTTTTTGTCTTTGTCGTTGTTGTTCATTGGCCTTTTGCATGTTTTGTTCTTGACATAATTTTTGTGACTTCTCGATCTCTTTCTTTAATGCTTCTTGATGCGCAAAAAAATAGATATAGTTGATCGTTAGTAACTTAAATACAGTTAATCAATATATTGCATTTTCGATCAAAGTAAAAATGTTCGTGCATGTTCCACTTAATTGATAAGACAACGATGTGTAGGATCTCTTAAACCATTAGAAAAGATGATGTTACTACCAAATCTCCTAAGCTACCATCTTTATGTCCTACATTGTTACACACAAAAAAATACACGTGAAATTTACATAAAATAATATAAATCAATATGCTAAATAAGTAAGACGATATGATGCTTACTTTACCACCATAATAAGTTGTAGCCCATTGTGCACGCGGTGTGGAGGAAGTTGTGGTTTGTTGTGTGTGATTTTTGACATATTATATAGTTGATAAAATATTTGTAACTCATGGACGGGAAGGTAAAAAGACTAACCACTAATTGGTGTGTTTAATTTATGCATTCATGGATTTTTGGTTTGTATTCTTTGAGACTTTTGTGCACGATTCCTATGTACTTACTCTTATGCATGACTATTAAATCAATGTACTAACACATAAACCTTTCACATTTCACTTTCAATTTATGAAATATTTATTGTGAGCACTTTGCATTTATAAGACAACTTAAGCTTTTAGTATATAAGATACGGATTCTCTTAATATAATTTGTGAGTAGGTCTACCTTAAGACTTAATGGAGAATAGTCACCGTGACACCCTTCTTCTAACATTAAATTTACATTGATTACAAAAATAAAACTAAAAGAATTAAAATAATATAAAATGAATATTAATTAGTAAGATGAAAGGGAACTTAGGCAGAAGAACCAAAATAAAATAGGGGCAGGATCCTCTACAGTGCACAGCATGGTGCTGTGCACTGTAGGCCGTTAGATTACACACACCCGCACGGGTGTGTGTGTGTATGTGTCCGATCTAACGGCCGGCAGTGCACATCACCATGTTGTGCACTGCAGAGGATCCTACCCCAATAAAATAGGAGCAATATAGTACTGGAGTACCAGTACTGACAAACTACGACGTCACGAGAAGAAAGACAAATAATAAAAATGGATACGACACAATTTTACTCTTGTTCATCGTCTTCACATTAACCCGGTACTTGCACTCGGTACTAAAAATAAATAAAATGTATTTTTTGGAATGAAATTAGCCTTGAATAGCTAGTGAAAGTATGTTACATATGAATAAGTATCTTTTGAATAATCAATATTTCGCGATAATTATATCTCATATCATATCACAGTTCAAAAATATATGCATGGTTAATCGTGGTTCGTATAAAAGACCATGAACTATTAGAGGCCCGGTCGAACCATCCCAGAATCATTAACCCAAAAATATTCTTTGTTCTGCACCAAAGGCAATCGACCCGTCCCTCCAGACAGTCCCTTGATGAATATATACTTACTTTAAATTTATATTTAATGTTTAGTTCGTATATGTTAAATTGTAGTACAATCCATATTTGTTGGAATTTGGTTTTAGAAAAAAGAGTTCTGACTCAATTTAAACCAATTTAATGATGATAAAATATTTAATTTTTGGGAATTAAATATTAAATTGTGAACCTACGTTTCGAGAAGATAAACGTAGGATTTTAATTTTCTCAAAATTGATTTCCGGTGAGTGCGATTAAAGTTGGCCATTTAATTGAAACAGTGAAAAGTTAAAGTGAGTATGAAAAGTTATCCCACATTGAAAAATTAAAGCTTTCTTGACTAGTTTATTAGTAAGAAAGTGCATGAGTAGTTCAACAAGTTAGTAGTATACACTAGTGGGCCAACGATACATAGATCACATGCGCGCCGCCACCGCCCGCGGTCGGCTCGACTCGGCTCGGGCTGGGTTCTTGGTTCTTGGCAATTGGACTTGGGCGACTTGGGTCTTGGGAGCTTGGGCTGTAACTATATTAATTTTTTCAGCCAAGTCCAATGTCATGAGCCAGGTTTAAAACCCAACTGATTTTTTGGAGGTTGAAAATATAATATCCGCGATTTCTATTCGCGGTAAATTACTTTTTTGGCAGGAGTCCGTTTTAACGGCTCGCTTGTGACCGTTTCGTCATTCTTAGAATGATTAATTCTGTATTTTTTGTCATCCGAGTTCGCTTTGGTGTCGTTTTGTTGAGTTCCGTGTTCTTAAGCGACTTTTCCGTGCTTGAGTTTGATTCTTGCGAATCTTGTTCGAAAATGCTGTTTCGTGTTCCTTCAAAGTCCGTTTAACTTTGTTAGACGTGTTGTGAACTTTTGTTTAGTTATTCGATCACGTATCGTGATTTTTGGGCGTTTTGGGCCATTTTGTGATTTCCCAAAGTTATGGGTATCCGCCTTCGTATATGTTGTTTCGACTCTTTTCATGGTCGCGCGTGAGTTGGTTTGGAGCTCAAGCTGTGTGATCATATTCTGTAGCTTTCCGTGCGTATCTGAACTTGTTATATCGATCGGAGAAGTCCGTCGTTGTAACCTGTTTTAAGAACTCTACTGCTGTAGTTTCCTGGTGCATTAGCGCACGCTAATGGATTCCTTAGCGCACGTTATCGGGCAGAAAATTCAGGAGTCAGCACCTGGAATTAGGTCCCGTTAGCGCACGCTAAGCATGTCATTAACCCATGCTAACGAAGATCAGATTCAGAAACTAGTAGGCACTGGAGTACCCCGTTAGCGCCCGCTAACCATAGTACTAGCACACGTTAGTAATGTTTATATATATATATATATATATATATATATATATATATACACACACACACACACGGACAACAGCTTTTAGAAGTCAATTTACATTTCTTCACTCGCCATTTGGTGGTCCCCTTCTTCAAGCCTCATCTTGGGGTGAATTTGTGCAAGTCTAACATCATCGAATCATCTTTTTTGTTCGGATCTAAGGTATTTTTCACTCAAACCTAATTTCGTTGAATTTGGGGGGTTTTCCCTTGATTTCGTGATTCCTGTCCGAATTCATCCAATCGATTCGTGTTATTGGATGTTGTTGATCATGTTATATGGAGTGTAATTCCATGTTTCGGTTCTCTTTGATTTCAATCATGATTTCGCTATTGTGGAACCAAATCCTTGGATCCATGTTGTTCTTAATTCCTAGTTGATTTCCGTTTTGTGTTGATAATTCGTGTGGTGTTATTCTCGTAGTGTTCGCGGTGCTATTGTGTTCTTGATTGTGTTTGGGAATTCGGGGCTGCTCGACTGCATCCCATCCATCGTCTCGTTTCGATCGTGGTTTCGAGACAAGTACATTGTTCATACATTTCTTGTTTTGTGGATATGGTGATCGGTGATCGTCTAAGTGTGTTTGTTTCGTTGTATGAAGGAACTTTCAAAGGATTCGGTTTAGCCTCGTTAAAGGCTCTCTTTCAAAACGTGTGTGTATTTTGTGAATGTTGTGTTTTGTGAATGATTAAGTGAATCCTATGGATATGTTTGATGTTGGTGTTGTGTTGGTAATATATATATATATATATTATCTCATTTCGGTGCGTTGTGATTCGACAATTGTGTCGTGCTATGTGTTTGTTGCCTTTGGGTGGATTATTGTGATATCATTGGTGTATTGTGTTGTGTGATTTGTGAATGTGTGGTCATAGTCCAACCGTGATGTTCGGACGAGGTCTACGGTGACACATGGCATGTGATCATGGTGGTCAGGACACGACGAGTGATCGGTCCAACCGTGAGAGCCTAAGAAGACTTACGGTGATACATGGAAAACGATCACGGTATCATGGATACGATTGTGGATGTGTGTTGCCAGGGTCGAGTACCTTGGATGTGTTACCAAGATTTCGTATCTTGGGTGGTTATGTTTTGTTGATTTTATGTCCGTCGAGGGCACGTGGTGTGGGTTGTGGACCCCGTAAATTATTGTTGGTTTTTATTTGAGAAAACAAATCTTTGGGACGTGACCCCTTTTGGTTTTTGAAAAGAGAAGGATTCGATAAATCTTAAATGGTTTTTCGCTAAAACTCCCGAGGGTATTTTAAAAATATTTTATAAATTATTCTTTTGATTTGTGATCTTTCGAATTTGGAAAGTTTTACTCAAACACTCTGCCTAAAGAAGTATTTCCTTTCGTTATGTTTAAATCTTTGAGGATTCCTCATTATTATTATTCTTGGAATATGATTTGTATGACTCGTATTTGTACTTTGTACTTGCACTAGCAAAATAGCGGAATTTTGCTAACCCCCGAGAAATCGGGGAGTGGATTCTGTTTTGTGTCCAAGTTCATTCAGATTTTGGGGAGCATAACACAGGGTTGGCACGAAGGATTATGAATGATGATCGATATTAATCACATGAGGACCCGTACGATGTTATATTGGTTTAGTTGTAGTTATTTCCACTGTAGTATTTTCTCCGTTGTACGGGAGCGTGTTGTATTTTGACCCATGCGTGGGTATGTATTGAGATTGCGTTATATTTATTAATTGAAAGACCAAATCGGTCTACTGAGTCATTTTAGCCTAGGCGATGTTGAGATGTTTGATTTTTGTTACTAGCCTGGTAGATCCTTGAGAAAAGGGTCTACGGCGTATAATATCCCTGAGTGGATTGGGGGTGTTACAGAAAACCCAACTGATTTTTTGAGGTTGGAATCCCATCTGATTTTTTCAGGATGAAAACTCAGCTGACTTTTGGTGGTTGAAAACCCAACTGAATTTTAAAGGCTGAAAACTCAGCTGATTTTTTTTTTAGGTTGGAAACCAGCTGATTTTTTCAGGATGAAAACTCAGCTGACTTTTGGTGGTTGAAAACCCAGCTGAATTTTGAAGGCTGAAAACCCAGCTGATATTTGGTCCCGGCTGAAATGAGCTAGCTGAGAATTCAACTTCTGGAATATGACACTTCACACTCCATAATGTAACGTCCGAATTAAATGAGACTATTTATGAAGGTAACTCTGAAGGATTAAAGAGAGTTAATGGCACTTTAATCTGCAATTATCCCCACCTGGTGGAGTGGTTTTAGGACCTTATAAAAGGGGGTCTTAGAGCAGTCCAGCAGAATTCTCAAAATTCTGCTCCTAAATTTACCTCTAAAGCTCCCCTATACTATTTAGTGTATCCTATTTTATGTAATATCCGTACTTTCTATTTTTGGTGTATGTTCATTTCGGACGACTCGCTTGTTACTATTTTGGAATTCTGAATCTATTTTGTTCTTGGAATTTTTCCATTTGGACGAGTTTCGGAGATGTTTCTACGTATTTTTTATCTTGAGCTATGTTTTATCGCGTGTACGTTCGATTCTCGTAAAACTCGTTTGATTTTGTTATTTTCCTTTTTCCATAAGTTCGTATGGTTGAATTACTCATGTTGTGAGTTTAGGATTGTTAATCCGACGTCGTATCGTGATTTTTCGAACGTTTGGGCCATTTTATAATTTCCTAGAAGTTTAGGGAATTTTATCTTCCTTGTTGTATTTTGGATTCCCCGATAGCCGGAAGTGTATTTTCTTTCAGCACTTAGCTTCGTCATTATGGATACCTCGTGCTTACACTTCTGGTTCTGTCCTTGTGTTGCATTCCGTCTTTGTATTGTTTTGTGCAGGAAACGGTGTTCAGCAGTGTGGAACTGCTGCATGCATAACGCACGTTATGCATGCTTCTTAGCGTGCGCTATCGATACCTGTATAACGTACGTTATGCATTACATGTAACGTACGTTATGGCCTTCATTAGATAGTACATAATGTTCTGCCGGGCTCTTACGTACGCTAACTTGTAGGAGGTTACGTACGTAAACCTCTTAACGTACGTTAACAATATGTGTTAACGTACGTAACGCACTGTCAGGTGTTAAATCCTGAGTTGACCTCAGACGCGTCATTTCCCTTCTTTTTATTTCCTTTGCTCGCGACGAGAGTTCTTCGAGCGATTTGGGCGATTCGTGTAGAGCAGTCCGTAGAGTTCCTCCGTAGATCAGTTATTGTGTTCCAAGTGAGATTAATCATCATCATAATCATCCTTCTCCGTCCGAATCGAGGTATATTTCTTTAGAACCCTAGCTTTTGGGGATTTCGGGATTTTGATATGATTTTACTCTTTGAAACCGATTTAGCTTCGATGAGTTGTTAGATTTCGATTACGTAGTCGTAATTCCTTGCTACCTATATAGTTTAACGGATTAAACTTCAAGGTTTTCACCGTTACTAGATTAGGATCGTTTATGACTTCGTAGTGACCGACGAATTGTCCCAACGGGTAGAATTAGGATGAATTCTTACGTTTCCGCAATATTGAGATTGTTTGTCTACCGTTATTGTGTTAGGAATGGATTTGTGAAGATTGTTCGGACCGAAACCTTTTCTTTCGCCGTTCCATTTGCTTCATTTTATTCAAGGCAAGTACATGTATTACATTCTGTTATGTGTGTTACGGTTTCGATATGAATGATGAATCTTGATCTTTTGGGTGTGTGAGTTACTTGTTCCTTCCACCCGGAGCGTTCGACGAGACGTCTGGGGGTCGATACTAAGGGGTACGGCCGAGGAAGTGGACTTGGGTGCGTGTGTGGTTGAACTTCCACCCGGAGCGTTCGACGGGGCGTCTAGAGGCCGATACTAAGGGGTACGGCCGCGGAAGTGGTTTCCCACTCGGAGCGTTCGACGGGGCCTCTGGGGGTCGATACTAAGGGGTACGGCCACAGATTACCAGTTGTGAATGTTTGTGATATTGCGATGATTTTAAACTGTTTTGAATACCAATGTGATATTCCGGAATATGGCTTTTCAAATGTTTTCTGAATGAGATGACTGTGTAAATCGTATCTGTATATAATGTAGCGTAATTGTGTACTTGCACTAGCTATTCGAATGATAACCCCTTAAATGGGGGAAATGCGTCTTATGCATTTCAGGTATTGGTCGAGCCGAGGAGCTGGCACGGGATACGCATGCAAAGGATGGACCGGCATGATAATGAGGCTCGAGTTTGTAGATGTTTGGTTGTTATGTCTACTTGAGTGTTGGATATTATTTGGTTTCTTTAATCTTGGTTAAAGTCCCATGCCGGGGCAATGAACTCTATTAACTCGTACTTCTTGATGTCCGAATAAATTGTTTTGGCCGAGGCCACGGCCCCACTTTACTATGTGTAATACCCGAGATCTTTATTCCGGATTCGTTGGGTTTTCTGGGTTTTATCGGATTGTCATGGTCCTCATCGTAGGAATTTCGTGCCATGTTTGGTTGCGACTTGTTGGGACATGTTTTTGGAGGCATTTCGGATCACTTTGTGAGTTTTTGAGATTTTGTGGTGTAGCGCACGCTAATGCTTGAAGCATAGCGCACGCTACTGCATGGTGTTTAGCGCACGCTACTGAATGTGTAGCGCACGCTAAACTGGCGATTCGAAAGCGATCCGGTAGCTCGGTGGGTGAAACTTTGTTAGCGCACGCTAAGGCCGATAGCTAGCGCCGCGTTATCGACCGCTTAGCGCACGCTCCCTCTTCTTTCTAGCGCACGCTACTCGGTAGAGGTGCGATTACGTCCGAGGCTACTTTGGTTTTTGTGACCCGTTAGCGCGCGCTACGGCTGTTGGCTAGTGCACGCTAAGTGTGTTACGCGGTTTCTCTGGAGCGTTGACCGTTAGCGCACGCTAATGAAGGGTGATTAGCGCACGCTAATAATCGCCAAATATAAATACTGGACAGCAGCATTTAGTCGTCATTTCCCACTTTTCTTCATTCCTTCCGACGGGAGTGAGATCCAGAGGCGAGTAGGACCGATCTTTTTCTTCTAGCTTCATCTTTGAGCGGATTTGTAGATGTTTAACAACATCTAATCGTCTTCTTGGTCCAAATCAAGGTAATCTCTTGTTAGAACCCTATTTTCTTAAATTTGGGGTTTTTGTTTGGATTTGTGATTCTTGACCGATCTCATCCGATCGGTTATTTGTTCTTGTTTGTCTTGACCGTAATCTTCAGATTTTGTTAACCGTTCATCGATTTTTATCGCCCGGATCAACGATTCTTGATTTCTTTGAGAATACTTAGATCTTTGTCGTTTTTAGGATCGTTTCGGATTTCGATTAGTGTTATTGATTTGTGGTGATGCTATTTTCATAGTATTCGTGGGCTGTCGAAGTCTTGATCGTTTTTGGAGGTTCGAAGGTTTCCCGATCGTGCTCGTTCGTCGTTTCGTCGCTCGTGATATCGAGGCAAGTATCTTGTCCATACGTTTCATGTTTCGTAGGCGTAATTAATGGTAAAGGAATTCATGCGAAACCCAATGTTTAATGAACGTAAAAAGGGATCGGTATATTCTCGATAAATGTTGTCTTTCAACGATAATTTATGTACTTCGTGAATATATGTGTTCTCGGAATATGAGTGTTTGATTTGTATGTTGAAAAGATGATATGACCACTTTGAATGAGTTTATTAGACCGTAATCCTTTGCCGGGGATTACGTAACGTTATGTGTACTTGTTCGTTAAGAATGTATTACGTGGGATATTAGTTGTTACTCCTTTGAAAGGAGGTTGTGATGTTTAAGTGTTGCTTGGCTTGATGTTCTGCTCATTGTGATGTGATTCCGAAAGTGATGTGCCTCCGGGTAGGATTGTTGAATCTCAGGAATCCATACTTGCTAGTATGGGTCGGGCGTGACCGTAGGGTTATCCAATCCGGGTATGTCTTGCGGGGACTCAGGGTTCGGGGCTTGCTAGCCCGATCCGAGATAACTTGTGGGGTTATCATCGGGTATGTCTTGCGGGGACTCAGGAGTTCGTGGCTTGTTAGCCGATCTGGGATAACTTGTGGATGTGGTATGGAATGGTTCCGTGATTGTTGTCACGAGGACATGTGATTTGGTATGGTTTCCTATTGGGTTATTCACTCGGGTATGTTCTACGGGAGCATCGAGGTTCGTGGCTTGTTAGCACGGGACGCGAATAATCCTTAGGAACATGTGTTATGTGATTCGGGTCGTGGACCACCGTGGCTTATGATTTGGGTCTTGGACCCCGTGTGTTGTGAATTGGGTTGTGAAACCGCGTTTTATTATTGGAATCGTATTTTGGAAAGATGATTTTGGGCCGTGTCCCCAAGTGTTTTCGAAAGACTTGAGAATTCCTTATTTCCAAATGTTTTCAAACCCCGAGACCGTAAAATATTTTGTATGAGACACATGGTTCTTTTCCTACCTTTTTAAATCAAACTGTTTTGATTAAGTGATTTATCTCGGGAAATATATTCAAGATTTTATATTCTTGAAGCACGTTGTGTATGGCTTGTACTTTTGGTTTTATACTTGCACTAGCAAAACGGTGGAGTTTTGCTAACCCCGAGTATTCGGGGTGGATGTCTGTGTGCGTCAGTGTACTTGCGGGTAGGCGGGGCGAATCACAGGATCGATACGAAGGATGATGGGAAACGAAGATACTAATCACGTGAAGACCAATTATAGAGTATTTGGTAGAGCCGTGTCGATTTTCCTCCGATGTGTTATTTTATCGAGTTATGGAAGTGATATTGTATTCTAGCCCCTGCGTGGGTATGTGTTCTGGGCAAGGATTTTGTATGTATTGTTCTGTGTGTTGTGATATAAGACCATATCGGTCTAATGGTCCTTTATGTAGCCATGTCGGCGATGTGAAGTGATGCATTGTTTTGTATTTAGCCTGGTAGATCCTCGCGGAGAGGAGTGCGCTGTAATATTCCCGAGTGGTTTGGGGGTGTTACAGAATATGGTATCAGAGCTTAGGTTGATGAAACCTAGGCTGTCGGGTTGAGTTGTGTGTTGTCGGATCTTGTCTTGTCAGATTTGGTCTGACTGAATGGTGTCGCGACGCGTCGTCTGAGTTGTCGGTCGTGATTAGTATCGAGGTGCAACCATCATCTTCGTGCGATCTGTGGATGTAAGTCTCCCTACTTTGTTGTGTCTCGTGCTATACGACTTTATGTAATTCGGTGTTATTTTGTGGAGTTTAATTGTGCCTCGTGAATATTTATTCCATACTTGTTTGATTCTCGTATTGTGTTGGAATAAAGAGTAGTACCGGTATGCATGTATATATGTATACATCCTTGTGTGAAATCGTTTTTACAGGAGTGATGTTTTGGATTGGTTACTGAATAAAAGTTTATCAATGTGATATTTCAATTTCAAATGTTTTGGGGAAGTCACGTAAATTCTATTTAAAAATATCCTTCGAGAAGGAAAAATAATTTGATTTTCGTATGATGACCTCGAGACCAAAGATTTTGAGAATTCAAACTACACATATTATATTTTCATCTTGCATTGAAAATTTTCAAAATTTGATTTTAAATGCTTAAACGAGGTCTACCAATAGTTTACTTGAGACGTGACTTTCGCCTTCAACTTTTCGATTAAACGATATGTAGTGAGAATGTAAATTGTTGGCGTTTGGATTCGTATGTTGTTGTTTATATGTAACCTTTGGCGTTTGGCATTATTTGATATATGCTCATGAATGTGTTCTTGAATTAGTATAACTAGCGCGCACTAACGTGGCATGGCTAGCGCATGCTAAGTCTCTGTTGAATCATACCCTAACCGGTCCGAGCGAAGCTCGGAAACTACATTCGGCCGTAAGTCTAACTTTTGCGATTGTTAGGTGACCGTTTGAGACGGTACTCCATGTGTGTTGTTCATGAATAACAAGCTGTTGGGTGTGGTTATGTGTAATTTGAACTGTGTTCTTGTCATTGCGTGTGTAAAGTTCAAAGTGACTTTTTGGGTACTTTTACCAAATAGTGTGTGTTTCAAAATGACCTTTCGTATTTGTAAATTTGAATTATTTCGTTGACCCTTTTTCCCAACTCTTTTGTCGGGCGATTTAACATATATTTTGAAACTATTGAGTTTTCGCGTCTACGCCTTGTAATTTCAAACGGTATTTGGTGACGGTATTTGGTATTTGGAAAATGACTTTTGGGGAGTATTTGGAAAGTATTACCGTCATCGGCCTTTCCGCATTTTGGAACGTTTTGAAAATGGTTTTCAACTTGGTGAGTTAGTGCGGAAACCGTCTGAGAAAGTGATTTTGATATAATGGATGATTTCAATTTCATTGCATTTATAAATCGCATAACAACGGTATTATAAATGAAGATTGTTGGTATAATAGTTTGTATATTGTGTTCTAGCTGGAATTAAATGGTAATGTGTATATGATTTAATGATGTTGGATTAAAGACAGAGACTTGAATATCTTGCTATGTGTTATGATCTTTCTTTACCTTAGGTTGTTGTTTGTTAGTATGCCGAGGGGCAGAGGTCGTGGTCGTAATCGTGGCGCTGATGGCCACGGGGATCAGATGCGGAATCGAGAGAATGCCGCTGGGAATGATTTTGGTTTGGGTGTTGCTACTATATTGCAACAAGTAGCGACTCAGATGACTCAGTTGACCCAGGTGGTTCAACGTAGCATTGACGCGAGTCAAAACGTTGGTGTAAATCAATGGCTTCGCGAGGTAGTTCGTATGAATCCCCCTCGATTCGTCGGTGCTGCGGATGCGTTGGGCTGGGATGGTTGGATTTTCCAGTTGGGAAAGATTTTCGAGGCTGTCGGATGTCCTGAAGAGCGGAAGGTACCTATCGCTCAGTACCTTCTCGACAAGGATGCTGCTAATTGGTGGGAAGCTGTTAAACCTCGTGATCGTGATGTCACGTGGGCGGAGTTCCAAGCATTTATGGAAGCTGAGTTCTGTCCGAAACCGATTAGAGAGCAGAGGATTCGCGAATTCTACTTGGCAGAACCGCAAGATATATCGGTGTCGCAAGCTATCATTGATTATAGCAAACAACTCAGTTATGTGCGAGACCGGGTGAGAACCGAGGAAGAGAGAATCCTCCACTTTGACAGACGGATGAAGCCGGATATTCGCGTGTATATGTCGGGATTCAATTGCACCTCGTTGAGGGACTATCAAGATTGAGCATTAGCGTGAACTAGCTTCGTTATCGTCGGAGCGTGTGCCGAGTCGAAGAAGCGAGAGGAAGTCCGGCGACCGTGTGGACGGTGCAGGAGTTGGTATTTCTAGTTTTCAATGTCGTAGCCTTTCATTTGTGAAGCTCCATCGCTCGATGCGTGGACCCGAGAGTTCCAAGTCTTACATTCGACTCTGGTAAAGCCGGGAGATGTTTTAATTGTAATGTGGCGGGACATGTTCGTGCACATTGTCCTTCTCCGCGATAACGTGTTACAGTGCGGACTCGAGGACAAGGTTCGATTTTGCGAGATGGTTACCGAGCATTCCGAGGCGAGGACTTGAACTTTGATATCGGGATCGGCTCGGCGATCCGGAGGCGTGGTCTGTCGATTGCATGTTGAATTATTTCCCTTGCTTTGTTGTTTGAAATTCAGAGATTGACTTCTTCTATTTGAAGTGGATCGGATTTTGAACTCTGTACTCGACTCTGTCGAATCGCTTATATTCGTTGATATTTTCGATCTTGTCTGTCTCCCGTGCTTTTATTGATCGAACGAGTTGTGGTATTGTTTCAGAATGACCCGTTTGTCGTTATGACTCTCCAAATTGCTATTCCCTTTCCTGTGGATCTTATGTGAATGCACATCTTGTTGCCTTCACCGGATCGTATATTATCTCTAGTCGAGATGTGAACTTTGGGGTTGTTGTTTGAGTATTATTGTTCGTCGTGATTCGAACATGATTGATCGACTGTTGTTGTCTCGATCGTTGTAACTCAATCGTTTGATGGTTCAGTTTTTGTTGATCTCGTTTCGTAATTGTTGAAGGTTAGGACTCCTTCGTAATTTCCTTAAATTCAGGAAATTAGTTTTGTGTTCGATCTCTCAACCCTTGGGCTGTGGAATTTCGTATTGGTTCAGCGAATAGCTCGTGTTTTGACTGTTGTACTGTTGAATTGTTCAACCGTATTGATTTTCGTTCGTCGTGTTTTGTTATTTCGGCAACGGATATCGTGTGTTATCTGAGTTTGTTTTGCGTCGTTCGTTCCATGTTTCAAGTTTCGAGGACGAAACTTCTTTTAAGAGGGGTAGAATGTAATACCCGAGATCTTTATTCCGGATTCGTTGGGTTTTCTGGGTTTTATCGGATTGTCATGGTCCTCATCGTAGGAATTTCGTGCCATGTTTGGTTGCGACTTGTTGGGACATGTTTTTGGAGGCATTTCGGATCACTTTGTGAGTTTTGAGATTTTGTGGTGTAGCGCACGCTAATGCTTGAAGCATAGCGCACGCTATCGCATGGTGTTTAGCGCACGCTCCGAATGTGTAGCGCACGCTAAACCGGCAGCGATTGAGGCGATCCGGTAGCTACCGGATCGATCGAGCTTTGTTAGCGCACGCTAAGGCCGATAGCTAGCGCACGCTATCGGCCTTAGCGCACGCTCCCTCTTCTTTCTAGCGCACGCTACTCGGTAGGTGCGGTTACGTCGAGGCTACCGGATGGTTTTTGTGACCGTTAGCGCGCGCTACATTGGCTAGCGCACGCTAAGCGTGTTATACGCGGTTTCTGGAGCGTTGACCGTTAGCGCACGCTAATGAAGGGTGATTAGCGCACGCTAATAAGCATCGATATAAATCTTGGGCCGGACAGATTTAATCGTCATTTCCCACTTTTCTTCATCCCTTCCGACGGAGTGAGATCCAGGCGAGTAGGACCGATCTTTTCTTCTAGCTTCATCTTTGAGCGGATTTGTAGATGTTTAACAACATCTAATCGTCTTCTTGGTCCAAATCAAGGTAATCTCTTGTTAGAACCCTATTTTCTTAAATTTGGGGTTTTTGTTTGGATTTGTGATTCTTGACCGATCTCATCCGATCGGTTATTTGTTCTTGTTTGTCTTGACCGTAATCTTGATTTTGTTAACCGTTCATCGATTTTTATCGCCGGATCAACGATTCTTGATTTCTTTGAGAATACTTAGATCCTTGTCGTTTTAGGATCGTTTGGATTTCGATTAGTGTTATTGATTTGTGGTGATGCTATTTTCGTAGTATTCGTGAAATGTCGAAGTCTTGATCGTTTTGGAGGTTCGAAGGTTTCCGATCGTGCCCGTTAAATCGTTTCGTCGCTCGTGATATCGAGGCAAGTATCTTGTCCATATGTTTCATGTTTCGTAGGCGTAATTAATGGTAAAGGAATTCGTGCGAAACCCAATGTTTAATGAACGTAAAAAGGGATCGGTATATTCTCGATAAATGTTGTCTTTCAACGATAATTTATGTACTTCGTGAATATATGTGTTCTCGGAATATGAGTGTTTGATTTGTATGTTGAAAAGATGATATGACCACTTTGAATGAGTTTATTAGACCGTAATCCTTTGCCGGGGATTACGTAACGTTATGTGTACTTGTTCGTTAAGAATGTATTACGTGGGATATTAGTTGTTACTCCTTTGAAAGGAGGTTGTGATGTTTAAGTGTTGCTTGGCTTGATGTTCTGCTCATTGTGATGTGATTGCTGAAAGTGATGTGCCTCCGGGTAGGATTGTTGAATCTCCGGAATCCATACTTGCTAGTATGGGTCGGGCGTGACCGTAGGGTTATCCAATCCGGGTATGTCTTGCGGGGACTCCGAGGTTCGGGGCTTGCTAGCCCGATGCCGAGATAACTTGTGGGGTTATCATCGGGTATGTCTTGCGGGGACTCCGAGGTTCGTGGCTTGTTAGCCGTCTGGGATAACTTGTGGATGTGGTATGGAATGGTTCCGTGACTGTTGTCACGAGGACATGTGATTTGGTATGGTTTCCTATTGGGTTATTCACTCGGGTATGTTCTACGGGAGCATCTGAGGTTCGTGGCTTGTTAGCACGGGACGCGAATAATCCTTAGGAACATGTGTTATGTGATTCGGGTCGTGGACCTGTGGCTTATGATTTGGGTCTTGGACCCCGTGTGTTGTGAATTGGGTTGTGAAACCGCGTTTTATTATTGGAATCGTATTTTGGAAAGATGATTTTGGGCCGTGTCCCCAAGTGTTTTCGAAAGACTTGAGAATTCCTTATTTCCAAATGTTTTCAAACCCCCGAGACCGTAAAATATTTTGTATGAGACACATGGTTCTTTTCCTACCTTTTTAAATCAAACTGTTTTGATTAAGTGATTTATCTCGGGAAATATATTCAAGATTTTATATTCTTGAAGCACGTTGTGTATGGCTTGTACTTTTGGTTTTATACTTGCACTAGCAAAACAGTGGAGTTTTGCTAACCCCCGAGTATTCGGGGGGTGGATGTCTGTATTGCGTCCAGGTACTTGCAGGTAGCTGGGGAGCGAATCACAGGATCGATACGAAGGATGATGGGAAACGAAGATACTAATCCCGTGAAGACCAATTATAGAGTATTTGGTAGAGCCGTGTCGATTTTCCTCCGATGTGTTATTTTATCGAGTTATGGAAGTGATATTGTATTCTAGCCCCTGCGTGGGTATGTGTTCTGGGCAAGGATTTTGTATGTATTGTTCTGTGTGTTGTGATATAAGACCATATCGGTCTAATGGTCCTTTATGTAGCCATGTCGGCGATGTGAAGTGATGCATTGTTTTGTATTTAGCCTGGTAGATCCTCGCGGAGAGGGTCTGCGGCGCTGTAATATTCCCGAGTGGTTTGGGGGTGTTACACTATGATTATTATGTCCTATGAGTATCGTCTGTGAATTTTGAGTCATGTGTTAGCCTGGTAGACCTTGCGAAGGTTTTACGGCGTGTAACATCCCTTAAGTGAATTTGGGGTGTTATATTTTACAAAATGCATACACGAGATCTCCTATTTTGTACATAAAAGTAATAATTCTTCGTGGGCCCTACTCAATTATAGGCTTAAAATAAATTTAGGGTGGGTGCAGCATATTTCCTTCTTGCTTTTCGTGCCCAGTTTCCAGCACTTGAACGTTCACCGGAGTTCTGAGTTTTGGAGAGCACCTAACTCAGAAACGTAGCCATTATATCTTGGGGACATATTGCCTGAGCCGTCTGCTCTTATACGGGGGCAAAATTGTCTTACAGAAAGAGTTCTACTCGCCTATGCTAAATTGTAATATTTGTCCAGTTTTTAATTTACTAGAATTGTAATAGTTGCCTTTCTTTGTAATTTTTATTGTAATTATATTGTTCGAAATTCACAGATCCAACAATCATAAGACAATTTCTGTTTTTGTGTTTTCTGTAATTTCCAATGGCGATCGATGCTGATGTTGCCGCCGCTGCTACTGTCGCTGCCACACATACTATTGCAGTACAGGCTGAGAAACCCAAGAAGTTTTCGGGTATTGACTTTAAGAAATGGCAGCAAAAGATGATGTTTTATCTCACTATCTTGGGAATTGTTATTTATGTCCATGATGATCCTCCAGTTGTCAGTGAGGCGGAAACTGATCGTACGAAGCATTTTGCTTATGATCAGTGGTGTAACAACGACTTTATGTGCCGTAATACGATATTGAATGGGCTGATTGATTCTCTGTATAACGTGTACAGTCAAATCAAGACCTCCAAAGAGTTCTGGAATTCTTTGGAGAAAAATTACAAAATCGATGATGCTGGAACCAAAAAGTTTGTGATCGGACGCTACCTGGACTTTTAGATGACGAACTTCAAAACCATTATCGAACAAGTCCAACAATTTTAATTGATTGTGTACGGAATCAATGCCGAAGGAATGATTATTCCTAAACCGTTTGTTGTGGGAACGGTAATTGAGAAGTTGCCTCCTAGTTGGAAGGACTTCAAAAATTAGTTGAAGCACAAACGAAAGGAAATGAGGTTAGAGGACTTGGTTGTTCGACTCAAAATTGAGGAAGACAATCGAAAGTCTGATTCTAAGTTCAAGAGAGGCCATATGGAGGCCAAAGTAAATTTGCTTGAACATGCGTCCTCTAGCAAAAAGAGGAAACTAAACCATGTTCAAGACAAAGTGAAAAAGCTGTTTAAGGCAAAGAAGTTCACTGGAAATTGCCACAACTGTGGTAAGCCAAACCATAAGGTAGAGGACTGTCGCTTGTCACTAAGTTCAACTGGTCAGCGAAACAAAGGCAAGCGAGTTGCCAATATGTTTGAACATGGCGATGTTGATATCGCAGATCTGGAGTTGTCAGCTATGGTTGAGGAGCTGGACGAGGAGGTCTCAGCTATGGCGATTGAAACTGATATGGTGGAGAATCACCATGTCTGGTACGTTGATACTGGGGCCACTCATCATGTTTATTCTGAAAAGGACATGTTCTCTTTCTACAATGTTGGTAGGAAACTGCATATGGCAAACTATGCTTCTTCTGTGATTGTAGGTGTAGGGAACGTGGTCTTAAAGCTGACCTCTGGAAAGGAGCTATGCTTAAGGATGTACCGCATGTCCCAGACGTCCAAAGGAATTTAGTTTCAGGCACTCTACTAGTTATTCATGGGTTTAGACTACTTTTTGAGTCTGAAAAATTTATTATGAGCAAGTTCGGAATGTTCCTTGGTCGAGGTTGACAGTGGATTATTCAAAATGAATGTGATGCCTGTAAGCCGTGAAGACAAGAATAAAAGTAATAATAATAATAATGCTCCTTTTTCTGTTTACTTGTTCGAGTGTTCAGGTTTATGGCATTCTAGATTGGGACATGTTGGTCTAAAATCGATTAAAAGACTAATTAATCTAGAATTGATTTCTAGAACCCATGTTGAACTTAATAAGAAATGTGAAGTATGTGTTGAAGCAAAAATGGCCAAATTGCCTTTTCATTCACTGGAATATAATACTACTCCTCTAGATTTAATTCATACTAATGTGTGTGACTTAAAATTTGTGCAAACTAGAGGAGATAAAAAATACTTCGTCACTTTTATAGATGATTGCACAAGATATTGCTATGTGTTTCTTTTGAGAAGCAAATATGAAGCAATATGGACCTTTAAAATGTATAAAAATGAAGTTGAAAATCAACTGAATTGTAAAATAAAAGCAGTTTGTAGTGACCGAGGCAGTGAGTATGTAGCACCGTTTGAACCGTTATGTGCTGATTCGAGCATAATTCACCAAACGATTGCTCCTTATGCTCCTCAGTCAAATGGAGTTGCTGAACGGAAAAATCGAACCCTGAAATAAATGATGAATGCTTTATTAATAAGTTCAGGGTTGCCGTAGAACATGTGGGGGGGAAGCTATTCTTATAGCTAACCATATTCAGAATAAAGTGCCGCACAAAGGAAAAGATAAAACTCCGTATGAGTTATGGAAAGGGCGCAAGTCTTCTTTCAAATATCTTAAAGTGTGGGGGTGTTTGGAAAAGGTTGAAATACCTGAACCAAAACAAGTAAGAATTGGTTCAAATACAGTTTATTTCATATTCATAGGTTATGCATACAATAGTAATGCATATCGATATCTAATTCATAAATCTGAAATTCCTGATATGCATGAAGGAACTGTCATTGAATCTAGAAATGTTATTTTCTTTGAAAATATTTATTCTTGTAAAGAAAGGATTGTGACAAACTCAAACAAAAAAACTCTTGAAACTACAAGTAGTTCAAATCCTATAAATGAAGAGCCAAGACAGAGTAAGAGAGATCGAAAGGCTAAGTCATTTGGTCCTGACTTTGAGACTTATGCTATTGACGATGATCCAAAGACGATACAGGAAGCTTATGCTAGCCTGATGTTCCTTTTTGGAAAGAAGCTATTTATAGTGAAATAGATTCCATAATGCAAAATTATACGTGGGAACTATTTGATCTTTTACCATGATGTAAGCCTTTAGGATATAAAAGGATCCTAAAGAGGAAATATAAAGATGACTGGTCAATAGACAAGTTTAAGGCCCGACTTGTTGCCAAAGGGTTTAAACAGAAATAAGGTTATGATTTCTTCGAAACATATTCACCAGTAACCAGAATAACTTCCATTCGAGTGCTTATTGTTATTGCTGCATTGCACAATCTCTAGATTCATCAAATGGATGTGAAAACTGCGTTCTTGAATGGTGAGTTAGAAGAAGAAAATTATATGGAACAACCTGGAGGTTTCATTGCGCCTGGTCAGGAAAAGAAAGTGTGTAAACTTTTAAAGTCATTGTATGGGCAAAAGCAATCTCCTAAACAATGCCATATAATGTTTGACACGACTATGTTGGAAAATGGATTCCAGATCAACGAATGTGACAAATGTATGTATATTAAAGGCACACTTGAGTTATTTTTCATAGTCTGTCTATATATAGACGATATGTTGATCATGGGTAGCAGCAATGAAGTAATTGTGAATACAAAAAAGATGTTAAGTCAAAACTTGGACATGAAGGATTTGGGTTTAGCTGATTTAATTCTTGGAATTAAAATTAGCAGAACGTCAGAAGATATCTTCTTATCACAACTGTAAAAACACATGTAGATACTAGTGTTCACTTAAGTAAGAATAGAGGTGATCCAGTGGCTCAAGTCGAATATTCAAGAGTAATCGAAAGCCTGTTGTACTTTACGAATTGTACACGGCTAGACTTAGCATTTGCTGTAAACAAGTTGAGCAGGTTCACGAGTAATCAGAGTAAAGAGCATTGGAATGCACAAATTAGGGTTTTAAGATACTTAAAGTACACCATATGTTATGGGCTATTTTATAGTAATTATCCTGCAGTATTGGAAGGATATACTGATGCTAATTGAATTTCAGACACGAAAGACTCTTACTCTACATGTGGGTATGTATTTACTATTGGGGGTTGAGCTATATCTTGGAGATCAAGCAAGCAAACTTGTATAGCCCGATCCACTATGGAATCGTAATTTATAGCTCTAGATAAAGTTGGCTAAGAAGATGAATGGCTTTGTAACTTTCTTGAGGATATTCCATGCTGGAAGAAGCCTTTGCCCAGAGTTATGATCCATTGTGACAGCCAAGCTGTAATTGGAAGAGCACAGAGCCTTTTGTATAATGGTAAATCTCGACACATTCGCCGGAAACTATGTGAGGCCAAATGTTAATTTGGCGGATCCACTCATAAAAGGTCTGAATAGAGATCAATTTCATAAACTGCTAGAGGGAATGGGATTAAAATCCACATCTTGAAAGAACAATTATAGTGATAACCCAACCTTGAAGAATGGAGATCCCAAAACTTGGTTCAATGGGAAAACAAAGTTATTAAAGTTCTATTGAATAGCGCTTGTAATAAATCTAACCCTATAGAGCAGTAGAGTCATGTGATTGTGCTGAGGTTAAGTCTCTAGACTTTTAATGGTTCATTGTCCTTGAAAAGGAGAAGTATTGCAGGATACTTTATAAAAGGAGACCACCTATCTAGAGGTGGGCAAAAATCAAACCAAATCAGAATCGAAAAAAAAGCTGAAAGTCAAACCGGTTTTGACCAAAACCGGTTCGGGTTGGCTCAAAACCGGCGGTTTCTACCCGGTTTTCCATTTTCCCATTAGAAACCGACCCGAACCGGTTTTTAGGGGAACCGGTTTTGGAAACCGGGTTGAAAAAACCGGTTTGAAACCGGTTTTTCTTGTGACCGTTATATGTCCGTTGCTTTCAAAAATCTGACCGTTTTTTGCCCTTTTTTTTACCATTTTGCCATCTCTAATCAACTATAAATAGCCTATTTGAGTTTTGGTTTAGTCACAATACTCAAACACTCTTCAAGTACTAAAAAAATTACAAAATTCTCGTTTCTCTCAATTCAAATGGCAACTCAATCTTCTTCCGCTTCCACGAATGCACCCGAGATTGTTGAAGTTATAGAAACAACCCGAAACCCAAAAATTTGGTGTAATTTCAACCTCGTGAAATTGTCAGATGGGCAACTTAAGGCTCATTGTAAACATTGCGGTAAGTTTTTGAAACATGAATCCAACACGACGTTGAAGATGCATACCGACAAGTATTGCGAAGGACTCAAATCCATTCCGGAAGCCGGTCAAGCATCTATGTCACGAGAGGGGGGTCTTTTTGCATACGAGGCGGAGCGGTGCCGACAACAATTTGCAAGCTACGTGATTCAAGAAGGTTTGCCGTTCAACCACTTCGATAACCCTCGATTGACTAAGGTGATTCAAAATACTCTTCAACCGCGATATAAACAAGTAAGTCGTGCTACTCTTAGACGTGATTGTATTAAATTATGGAAAAAGGCTAAAATAGAACTAGTAAACGGTTTTGCAAACTTAAATACAAATGTAAACTTAACAACCTATGTTTGATCGGCACCTCATGGTTTGCCCGGTTCATACCTTTGTGTTACCGCACATTGGATTGATCCCGATACATGGCTAATGATGAAGCGTACGATTGCTTTTGAAAATTTTGAGTACCCTCACACGGGTCAGAATTTATTTCATATGTTACAAAATGTAATAAAAAACTTTAACTTACAAGAAAAAGTTTTTTCGATCTCATTTGATAACGCGTCTAATAATACAAACGCGGTAAAAAAATTAATATTAATATATAAACTGCCTTCGAAGGGTATTTTTATCATAGTCGATGTGTTGCACACATTATAAACTTGGTTGTGCAAGACGGATTAGCGGTACCCGATATATTTTGTTCAAGTAAAGCTAGATATAAACAAGATATGAAATTATGTAAGGACACGAATTCTATTTTTTTAACCCCTAATTGGGACGTTCCTACAAGATGGAATTCGACTTATAAAATGTTTTGTTATGGTTTACGCCAACGTGATACTTTACAACTTTTTCATGATGAACTTGCGAATAGGACGAGTAGGGTTACACCATTTACGTCAGAACAATGGGATATTGTTAGAAAAATAAGCGAATTGCTCAAAGTTTTTAAAAACGCAACAACTTTATTATCGGGTGTTTATTATCCCACCATTCATTTGGTACTTAATCAAATTTATTTAATGTGTTCAAAATTAACCGACTATGAATTAAGTGGTGATTTATATGAAAAAATGGTTTCGCCCATGAAAGAAAAACTAAGAAAATATTTCAAAGAAATGCCACCGGTAATTACTTGTTCCGCCGCCTTGAACCCATGTATGAATATTAGCGGGGTGGAAATACTTATCGACAAAATCTCTATTGATTTAGAGTTGCATAACGAAAACGTTTTCTATTCAAGAGATGCAAAAGCCATTTTTAACAAAAATTTCAAAGATTTATTCGGGGTTTATTTAAAAAAGTATGGTTCAAAAAATGATTCTTCAAGTTCGTTTTCATCATCATTTTCTACTTCTACTAGTGCGGATCCCATGATTAACTTATATAATAGTTTAAGAGAAGAAAACACTAAATCAGTTCCAATATATCTCCCATATTCGCTAGTCGATGATTGGTCACCCTCACCCCTAGTCCGTTTAGTGTTTTCTTCTCTTAAACTATTATATAAGTTAAGCATGGGATCCGTGCTAGTAGAAGTAGAAAATGATGATGAAAACGAACTTGAAGAATCATTTTTTGAACCATACTTTTTAAAATAAACCCCGAATAAATCTTTGAAATTTTTGTTAAAAATGGCTTTTGCATCTCTTGAATAGAAAATGTTTTCGTTATGCAACTCTAAATCAATAGAGATTTTGTCGATAAGTAGTTCCACCCCGCTAATATTCATACATGGGTTCAAGGCGGCGGAACAAGTAATTACCGGTGGCATTTCTTTGAAATATTTTCTTAGTTTTTCTTTCATGGGCGAAACCATTTTTTCATATAAATCACCACTTAATTCATAGTCGGTTAATTTTGAACACATTAAATAAATTTGATTAAGTACCAAATGAATGGTGGGATAATAAATACCCGATAATAAAGTTGTTGCATTTTTAAAAACTTTGAGCAATTCGCTTATTTTTCTAACAATATCCCATTATTCCGACGTAAATGGTGTAACCCTACTCGTCCTATTCGCAAGTTCATCATGAAAAAGTTGTAAAGTATCACGTTGGCGTAAACCATAACAAAATATTTTATAAGTCGAATTTCATCTTGTAGGAACGTCCCAATTAGGGGTTAAAAAAATAGAATTCGTGTCCTTACACAATTTAATATATTATTTATATCTAACTTTACTTGAACAAAATATATCGGGTACCGCTAATCCGTCTTGCACAACCAAGTTTATAATGTGTGCAACACATCGACTATGATAAAAATACCCTTCGAAGGCGGTTTATATGTTAATATTAATTTTTTTACCGCGTTTGTATTATTAGACGCGTTATCAAATGAGATCGAAAAAACTTTTTCTTGTAAGTTAAAGTTATTTATTACATTTTGTAACGTATGAAATAAATTTTGACCAGTGTGAGGGTACTCAAAATTTTCAAAAGCAATCGTACGCTTCATCATTAGCCATGTATCGGGATCAATCCAATGTGCGGTAACACAAAGGTATGAACCGGGCAAACCATGAGGTGCCGACCAAACATCGGTTGTTAAGTTTACATTTGTATTTAAGTTTGCAAAACCGTTTACTAGTTCTATTTTAGCCTTTTTCCATAATTTAATACAATCACGTCTAAGAGTAGCACGACTTACTTGTTTATATCGCGGTTGAAGAGTATTTTGAATCACCTTAGTCAATCGAGGGTTATCGAAGTGGTTGAACGGCAAACCTTCTTGAATCATGTAGCTTGCAAATTGTTGTCGGCACCGCTCCGCCTCGTATGCAAAAAGACCCCCCTCTCGTGACATAGATGCTTGACCGGCTTCCGGAATGGATTTGAGTCCTTCGCAATACTTGTCGGTATGCATCTTCAACCTCGTGTTGGATTCATGTTTCAAAAACTTACCGCAATATTTACAATGAGCCTTAAGTTGCCCATCCGACAATTTCACGAGATTGAAATTACACCAAATTTTTGGGTTTCGGGTTGTTTCTATAACTTCAACAATATCGGGTGCATTCGTGGAAGCGGAAGAAGATTGAGTTGCCATTTAAATTGAGAGAAACGAGAATTTTGTAATTTTTTTAGTACTTGAAGAGTGTTTGAGTATTGTGACTAAATCAAAACTCAAATAGGCTATTTATAGTTGATTAGGGATGACAAAATGGTAAAAAAAAAGGGCAAAAAACGATCAGATTTTTCAAAGCAACGGACATATAACGGTCACAAGAAAAAACGGTTTCAAACCGGTTTTTTCAACCCAGTTTCCGAAACCGGTTCCCCTAAAAACCGGTTCGGGTCGGTTTCTAACGGGAAAATGGAAAACCGGGTAGAAACCGCCGGTTTTGAGCCAACCCGAACCGGTTTTGACCGGTTTCGGTTTCAGTTTTTTTTTTTTCGGTTTCAGTTTCGGTTTCGGTTTTTTTGCCCACCTCTACTTGGGAGCTTGGGTTGTAACTATATTAATTTTTTCAGCCAAGTCCAATGTCATGAGACAGGTTTAAAACCCAGCTGCAATCAGCCAAGGTTGAAAAAACCAGCTGATATTTGATGGTTGAAAACCCAACTGATTTTTTGGAGATTTAAAACCCAACTGATTTTTTTTAGGTTGGAAACCCAGCTGATTTTTTCAGGATGGAAACTCAGCTGATTTTTGGTGGTTGCAAACCCAGCTGAATTTTGAAGGCTGAAAACCCAGCTGATTTTTTTGAGGTTGGAAACCCAACTGATTTTTTCAGGATGAAAACTCAGCTGACTTTTGGTGGTTGAAAACCCAGCTGAATTTTAGAGGCTGAAAACTCAGCTTCTGGAATATGACTCTTCAAACTCCATAATATAACGTCCGAATTAAATGAGATTATTTATGGAGGTAACTATTCAGCTGAAGGATTAAATAGAATTAATACCACTTTAATATGCAATTACTCTCCACCTGATGGAGTGGTTTTAAGACCCTATAAAAGGGGGTCTTATGCATTTCATTTCAACATGGAACGAAATATAAGCATACCACATATTGCAGCATATTTCCTTCTTGCTTTTCGTGCCCAGTTCCCAGCACTTGAACGTTCGCCGGAGTTCTGTTTTGGAGAGCATCTAACTCCGAAACGTAGTAGTTGTCTCTTGGGGATATATTGCCTGAGCCGTCTGCTCTTATACGGGGCAAAATTATCTTGCAAAAAGAGTTCTAGTCGCCGCTGCTAAATTGTAATTTTTATTCAGTTTTTAATTTACTAGAATTGTAATAGGTGCATTTCTTTGTAATTTTTAATTATAATTACATTGTTGGAAATTCACAGATCCAACAATATCATAACTGTTAATAATAATATATCAATAGTAATTTATTATATAAATGCATTTTGGCCATATCAATAAAACCACCGTACAAACTTTTGTGCAATATTTTTCTAAAATCTCACAATATTGTCTTACTAATCAATTAAGTTTATTTAGTTAATAATTTAATAAGTTATATAAGTATACATATTGATTTGTCTATATCTATAAGATTGTTATGATATAACTAAACGAATATAAAATCAAAAACTCTCTATCTCCTATTTTTGTTTTTTCTGAAAATTGGAATTCCACATTAAATTTACAGGTGACTTCGCCAATTATAAAACTTAAATAAGAGATCATTATGAGTATATAAATACAGACGAGTTATGTTGATAACTATACTTTGAATTTTAACTTTTATCTTTTATTTTTTATATTATTTATTATTTTTATGAATTTTACAGTATTTTTTCACGTTAGAAATATTGTAAAAATTATATAGCTGTCCCAAAGATAAAAGGCAAAATTAATTAATTAAACTCCACAAACTGCTATTTGCCTCCCAATGTATTGAATTGTGCGTACTACTCCTAAGTATATATCAAGGACGAGGCATTATTCAACCCGTGTGATGCACGGTCTTTGATTGAATATCTACATATTTTATACGTAATGTTGGGGCAAACGGTTGAATGAGCAGATGGCAGAATTTAAATGACTTTTAGAGAAGTTTATATGTTTTTTTATTGTTATTGTCCTTTTATTTTAGTCTATGTAATTAGTTATATGAAATGAGGCTTTACTAACCCGTATGTTGCTTCGGGGTTGTTTTTGGTTTATTCAACTCGTGCGATGCACCGATTGTATCTAAGATTTCATAGCTAAAATTTAACCATCTTGTAATTTATACTATCATTTAAAAGTTCATTTTAATCACCTTGTGTATTAGAATGTGCATTTGCATTGTGATGTTTATCATAACTTTTGTATCTAAATTAGTTAACTTTTGTATTTAAATTAGTTTATTTACATTAAAAATTACAATTAAAATAGTCTCTTCATATATTTACAATTAAAAGTTACAATTAAATCCCTTTTCCATATTAAATTAAGGGGGATAAATATTATATAGTATAGATTGGGACCCCACTGGAGCATACTTTCATCCAAATTAACCAAAATAGAAAAACAAAAAATAAAGATAAATATATCAAAAAACAACTAAATACAATTAAAAATTAAAAAAATAGAACACAGCTAAAAAAGTGATAAAAAGTATGAGAAAACAATCAAACAATACTCAGAAAATAAAATAAAAAAGTACCATAAAATATTCTAATTATTTTTAACTATTTTCTTATATCTTTAATTTTTTATTTTTTATTTTATTTTATGTGTTTCTTTTTGTTAATTTGGATGGAATTTTGCTTGAGGGAGAGTTCGCACACATTATAATCTAATGGGGGTAGTTCGGAAGGGGACAATTAGCATATTTGTAATAGATTGAGGGTTTAAAGTGATTTTGATTTGTCTAATCTTCGATGGCATTTTTGTAAATTTTTATAACATTGACATGATGTGGACGAAAAGGTGGATGCAGATGTAACACCCCGGTTCATTACGGGTTTCGCTGTATGACCTTTTTATCAAAGCCTACCAGGCTAATAAAAATACACGACTTCAAAACAAAACTCTAACATCATATATCATAATGTAAAATAGTGAGGTCGTGGCCTCGACCAAGGCAGTTAAGTAGTAGAAACCAGAATTAAATGAAATACCACAGTTTGCCCACGCAGAGAACTTCCACAACTATACGTCAAACATTATTCTTTCCACAATGAACTGACAAAACCCAGAAGACAGACAAACAAAGACTAGGCTCGAGCTTTTAACATCACTGTTGTCCATCATTCTAATAAGCGCCATCTGCTGGCTCCTCGACGAGAATATTACTTGAAATGCACAAAAGATATTTTCCCACGTGAGGGTTAGCATTTGAATGGCTAGTTTTGTTGGTTTGGCACCGCCACTAGAAGGGGGAATTTAGATAGTGCAGTTAAAAATGTAGAATTCTTTTGCGATTGCGGAAGCGATTACGTACGAAATGTAAATAACACAGCGATATATATAGGTTCGACAATGTGCCTACGTCCTCTCTCCGTATCTTTTTCTATAGGCTTAAAATAAACCTTTCTGTCTTGTCTTCTATCGGTCCGAGGTAAACCGTTACAATCTTGTCTTCTATCGGTCCAAAATAAACCGTTACAATCTTGTCTTTATGTCGGTCCAAGATAAACCGTTTTCCTTTTCTAACGGATTAGGAATCAACCTTTCTAGCTTTCTATCGGTACTAGAAAAACCTCACTTGGATTTAGATTATGATTCTAACAATTCCACGATCCTAATAACACCGAATCAAATCTACAATCCTTTCTTTTCTCTCGTATTTGGTTGAGTGAATTAAACTTCCGAACTCTTATAAATTAAGCTCGATTACAACAACAGTAATGAATATAACAATATATGATGTATATATACTTTGCTTGAAGTTGTTATTTGGTGAATACCATATGAGGTGGTATTTATAGGCTTAAGGCCTAAACTAACCGTTGGTTCTGCATCTTTTATTACGTACATTATTCATCATCTGTAGCGTACGTTAGGCTCTGTAGCGTATGTTAACCTCTCCGGTTGCGTACGTTATGTGATGTTCAAATCAGTCCAGTAGCTTCTGTCTCTTCCGCATCGTATGTTAACTTTCTTCGTAGCGTACGTTATATTCTCCTTGTAGCTACGTTAATATCTTTGCCTAGCGTACATTATCTTCACATATCAAAATACAAAAATATATACAGATCAAAATGTTTGGCTTTGTCCATTTCGTTAGTTTTCTTCTCCCATCATTCTTCTCCCCCTTTTGTCATTAGCAAAAAGTGCATGAAAATCATAAAATCAATGAAAAATTAAATATGAAAAGAAATGGGTAAAACTCCACCTAAAAATTTTCTCCCTTTAAAAAATAACTTCCCCCGAGTTAAATACCAATTATTTTGAAATAATTAATATTGAATTTTGGGGATCCAACCGAATCTCGGTCGTTTTTCATTTCGTAAATAGACGATGTTTGGTATTATGGTTTCTTTTGGAATCCATATTTTCTTTATTTTGATTATTTGTCTTGGGCTTTTACAGTTTGAAATGTGATGTCCGATTTTTAAACATTTACCATATTGGGGTATTTTGAAATTTAAGAATTTATTTTTATCATTATGTTTGAATCCTAACCCTTGTTTATTTAACGAAAATTTTTGAACACTAAATAATTTTTTAAATTTTCTCATTTTCGAGAGAAAATTTGGTCGTTAAATTTTTGAGTTCATTTTTAATAAATCATTCTTTAATTTGGAGAGACGAGGTACTTATCTGGCTTTCGTCGTCAATGTCGTCAAACGAGCTCCTTGCCATGAATGCGAGATTATTTTGAATATTATCTTATTCTCCATCCTCGTCACTCCATATGGCTACCAAGACTTCTTCTTGGAGGTCGAGCTATAACAGTTCTTCGCAAAGTGGCCGGGTTTTCCACAATTTCGATTATCGAACTTATTTGACTCGTTCCAGACTTGCGAGTTGAAGTCTCTTCTTATCCGGTTTAATAAGTTTTGATACTTATTGATGTTTTTGGTATAAAATGTCGATTCTTCATCATCGTTATCAACCAGGATAGTTTCTTCATTTCTTGACATCTTTTTAGCTTTTAAAGCTATAGATTTTTCCTTCGATTTCGGCTTCGTGTTCCATGATTTAAGGACAATCTCGTAATTTATTAGCGAACCAACAAAGGCGCTAAAATCAAGAGTATTGAGATCTTTAGATTCCATAATTGCCCTAACTGTCCTGTCCCATTCGCGAGGCAGTGATCGTAATATTTTCTGGATTTTTTCACTAATTGATAAGGGTTTTCCGAAGCATGCTAGTCCATTGTAACGACCGAAAATCGGTCTAGCATATTTGTGATGGACTCTTCGTCTTTTATCATGAAAAGATCATAGTTGTGGAGAAGCATATTTATCTTCGTCGCCTTGACTTGATTCGTCCCTTTGTGAGTTACTTCTAATATTTTCCAAATTTCTTTGGCACTATCACACGAGGAAATACGTTTGTGTTCTTTCGGATTTAATGCACAATAAAGCAATTGAGTTGCTTTGGAATTATAATGATCGTTTTTCAATCCATATCATCGTACTCTTCAAAGCTTTTGAGAGAGCCATCTGATTTTGTAGGAATCTTTGGACCAAGGCAAATAACCTTCCAAAGCTCGATATTATAATCTCGGATGAATATTTATATCTTCTTCTTCCATGTCATAAAATTTGAACCATACAAAATGGAGGTCGGTTTAAGGCAAGGTCTTCGACCAGTGCAAAATGGAGCACCATTGGATCTTTTTTCTCCATGGATGTAAAACCGACTATAGGAGATACCCATTCCGATACCAATTGTTGGTTTGGTACTGCCACTAGAAGGGGGTTTTAGATAGTGCGGTTAAGAATATAGAACTATTTTGCGATCGCGGAAGCGATTAAGTGCGGAATGTATATGACACAGCGATATATAGAGGTTCGGCAATATGCCTACGTCCTCTCTCCATATCTTTTTCTATAGGCTTAAGATAAACCTTTCCGCCTTGTCTTCTATCGGTCCGAGGTAAACCGTTACAATCTTGTCTTCTATCAGTCCAAGATAAACCGTTACAATCTTGTCTTTATGTCGGTCCAAGATAAACCGTTTTCCTTTTCTAACAGATAAGGAATCAACCTTTATAGCTTTCTATCGGTACTAGAAAAACCTCGCTTGAATTTAGATTATGATTCTGACAATGTTGTTTCCCTATTACGTATGTTAATCTCGTGTTCATAGCGTGCATTATCGTTAGCACATAGCATGCGTTAAGCATGTCTTTCTCAGCTGAGTTCAGCTGGGTCTTCGTTGCGTATGATAGCCTTGTTGCATACCGTACGTTATATGTGATTTGCTTCATTTCATTATTTTTCTGTCCAGCTCTCGTTTCTTTAACTTCTTCTTGATTCATTGTTGTTTTCTTTGTTTATCAACTTATCATCAAAACCTCAATTTGAATATGTGGAATATAATGTTCCAACAAGTTCAAGTGCAAAATTACATAACAGTATATACCGGCATTTCAAATCAAACATTTCTCACTTTTTTAATAATATTTTTCAATATTCCTGAATATTCATCATTTGTAAAAATACATTTTCATCACACGTCACTTGAAGGTAATTCCCGTGACCAGGACCCTTAGCGCAGATCCTCTGAGGTCCCCTCGAACCGTCCCGATGTAGGAGAACCACGTCTGCGGCCAGGCCCCTTAACACAGGTCCTCCGAGGTTCCGTCGAACCATCCTCAGGTGGACATCTCACTGTTAGGGTTGTATACTGCAAATCATATTTTATGCTTGTATACCTAATTTCCCTGTAACTACCTATGAGAATATTAATTACATTTAATCACATATTTTGCATATTTATTCACGTTATGGTTATGCAAATGAAATGTCTAAATATTTTATATTGTAGATAATGTGGTGTGTTGGTGTCACACGGAAGATCATATTATCGGTGCCTTATAAAATAATATAATAGTTCACAACCTATATAATTATTAGATAAATTATATGAAAGGTTGTAGTGTATGCTTGAGATTAGTTGGTCTTGACTATTAGCATACATTAGCGTATTTGCATACGTTGAACTGGATCGAGGTGAGATAATGTCTTCTGTACTGACTATAAGAAGAGCGTAAATCTCGGATAATTATTATTTCTTAATTCTAAGTATATAATATTTAATTGTGTATTTATAATACTTATTGCTTTGATTTACCATGGGTGAGAGTCACACTGATCGACTCAATAAGCTTCGTATCTTGGGCAATAATGTTATTTATATGATAGTTATTATTATTGCTAGAAATCGTGTCCCAACTCATGCGGGTTGATGATGTCCCATTGAGGAACTCGATAATGATTATTATATTAAACCCTGTAGGTGGATTTAATTCCGATATAATAATAAGGTTCGAGTGGTACTACTCTTGGATAAGATATTAATTAATTAAAGCTGTCAGTAGCTTATAATTAATTAATAGACATTCGATATCTTAAACACAAAAAATAATATATTTAAATAAGGAGCCCGATTTCGTAAATTGGGATTTGGGTTGGAAGTGCAATATTAATTCTTTAGTGGATTGAATTGATATTAATAGACTCAATATATTAGGAAATGTCCTAATAAGGAAATTTGAGGTCTATTAGTCCTCCTTAAGATCCCTCGTAGTAGTCCAAAAGCATATATATAGGATTATGGGAGGGCCGATTTTTGTACTCTTTTGCAAAGTTGTGAGATCAATTTTTTCTTCTTGTGTTTAATTGTAGATCTAGACTTGTGTCTTTGATTCTACAATTTAGATAACTCATCAAATTTTCTAAGAGTGTTCATGCAATATTACAAAATAAAAAAAAATCGAGTGACCACGTACAAAAGGGATTGGCCAGTATAGAGAAAACGCTACGTTAGTGTGACTGTTAACGTGCGCACCGATATACGGCATGGGCAAGCGAGGCCGGCCGAGGAAGAATCCACTCCAATATGGGAAGCTTATCACCTCCTCTATTGAGATCTCGGCGCAAACTGGAGGTGAAGGCACGGGAACGGTGGAAGTTTTGGAAGCCTCAAGAAAAGGAAAGGAAAAGATGTATGAAACAACATCTCAATCATCGACGGATCCGGTAGTTGGTGAAATTGAGGGGATGGGGCTTACGTCACAAAGATCTGGAAAGCAACCGGTTCATAGAAAACTGGAGATGGAATCCAAGGTTAGTGGAGAACAGAACAAGCCACCTAAGGCAGGTATGAAGTTATCTTTTGTTCCTCCTATGTTGAAAAAAGGTGTTCCAACAGCTTGTCTTGAAAAGTCAGATATTGAAAAGGAAACTGAGAAATGAGAATGCTGTTATTATGTATGTTATTGGGGAATCGCTATCTATTTCATACTTGAACACCTTTTTGATGAAACAATGCAATATTGAGAATAAACCTGAGATTTTCTTTCACCTTGATGGATATTTTGTGGTTCGATTCTCAAGTTTGGATGAGAGAAATAGAGTACTATATACAGGTCTACATACTATTGCATCCAAACCTATTATTAGGAAAGCATGGGATTCTGATTTCTGTTTTGTTGAGAAGGAGGTCTTGAAGGTAATACCATTGTGGATCTAGCTGCCTAACCTCCCGCTCAACTGTTGGGGAGCTAATTCATTGAGTCGGATTGGTAGTGCTCTAGGAAAGCCTCTTTTTGCTGATGAATGTACCACATCACAGAGCAGGATTTCTTTTGCTAGGCTTCTTGTTGAAATTGATGTGACACAGCCTATTCAATACAAGGTTCTGATTGAAGGAACAGATGGGGTGCAGTTTGAGCAGAAAGTGGTCTATGATTGGATACCTCCTTACTGTGGAAAGTGTAAAATGGCTGGACATGACTGCAACAAAGTGAAACCTAAAAGCTATGCGGTGGCACTTCAGAGAAACAATGGATTCCTAAAGCTCCAGCTAAAGAAGATAATAAGAATCATAAAGAGACACATGCAGCTGGGATGACTGATGTTGGTGGCTCAAGTGATTCTGTGCCCACGGTGGAGAATGGTAATGTGAGTACCCCTGATTATAAAGACGATAGAGAGACACAAATAACTAATCAAGAAACTGAGATTTGGTCCATCCCTAAGAAAACAGCCTCTAAACCAAGTGGGAAGGAACCAACCAGGGACATTGTTACTTGTAACTCTTATCAAGCAATCATGGAGATTGAAGAGGAGGAATTACTGACAAAGGGCGGGGACCTTATCCCCTTTAGTTATACGTGAAGATCATTTTGTGGAATGTGAGAGGTTGCAACAAACCCTTCAAGCAAAAATAGATCAAAATCTTTTTGCGAAAAAACCATATAGATATTGCAGCTATTTTGGAAACAAGAGTGAAGCAGGCCAAATTTAAGAAGATTTCTGAGAAATTGAATAGGAACTGGATGTTTTTTAATAACTATTCTCATGCTTCTAATGGGAGAATATGGTTAGGATGGAATCCAAATAAAGTTGATGTTTCATTGATTGAAAACCATGCACAGGGGATGTATTCTTCTGTTAAAGAGTTGAAAATAGGAAATGAGTGGAGAGGCTGCTGGGTTTATGCTTTCAATTATGGAACAGAGAAGACAATTGTGGGAGTTTATTTCTAAGATAAGCCAATTGAGTCATGACACTCATTATTGGAGGAGATTTCAACAATGTTTTGAGAGTTGAGGATAGACTCCAAAGTAATCCCATCGCTGAAGCTGATTACAAGGTATTTGCAGACTGTTTGAACATGAATGATCTTACACCTATCCGCATGACTCGAAATGATTTCTTTTGGTGCAACAATCAGGATGATAGAGATAGGATATATTCCCTTATTGATAGGTGTGTAGCTAACTCTGCCTGGTTTTTCAAATTTGGGACAGTGGTGGTTGAACTTATGGAGAGAGGGATTTCAGACCACTGCCCTCAATTTTTGAATCTGATCCAAGTGAATTGAGGAAAGCTAGTCCTTTTAGATTTATCAATGCACTGACAGAGCATAAGGATTTATCTAAAATCATGGATGAGCACTGGAGAGGGCAATGACATCAGAACAAATTATTGAATATCTGGCATAAGTTGAGGAAACTGAAACTTCCTTTGAAACAACTAAACACTGCCCATTTTATTAAAATCACTGAGAAGTTGGATGCACTGAGATCATCTCTGCAAGAAACTTAACATAAATTAGCTCAAGATAAATTGAACCCTGAATTGGTTACATCTGAGAAAACTTTACTGGCTGACATTGAGTAATGGAGTGGTATAGAGGAGAAGATTTGGCAGCAGAAATCAAGAGTTGATTGGATCAAACTAGGTGATTCCAATACCAAATTTTTCCACTCTTATGCTAAAGCAAGACAAAGTGGCAAAGCAATAAAACTTCTAATTCAGGAAGATGGCTCAAGATGTACTACTCAGCAGGAAATTATGGATGAGGTTAGGAGTTTTTACCTAAATCTGATGGGAAATGCAGCTGATTCTATACCTAGAGTTGACAAGAATATTGTGGAAAGAGGCCCTATCCTGAATGGAGCTCACCAACTTAGACTCTGTGAACCTTTTCTCCCCAAGAAATTAAGGAAGCTCTTTTTAGTATGGATTCATCAAAAGCTCCTGGAATTGATGGCTTTAATATTTATTTTTACAAGCATAATTGGAGCAGGATTGGTAATGAAGTCATTGCTGCAGCCAAAGAATTCTTTCAAACTGGATTCCTTCCCTCGGCTGTTAATATCACTCTTGTTACTCTCATCCCTAAAACAGTGAGTGCTAATAAAGTAAGAGATTTTAGACCTACTGCCTGCTGCAATATCCTTTATAAGATTATTTCTAAAGCAATGTCCAATGGACTTCAAGAAATCCTGGGAGAGCTGGTTAGTTAGAGCCAGTCTGCATTTGTCAAAGGGAGACTGATATTTGACAATATTTTGATGAGCCATGAATTGATTAAGGGATATACAAGAAAGGGGATATCACATAGATGCATGATTAAAATAGATATTCATAAAGCATATGACTCTGTGGAATGGACATTTCTGAAATATCTGATGCTAGATTTTGGTATTCCTAGCCAGTTTGTTGAGTGGATTATGACTTGCTTGCCCACAATGTATTTTTCTTTCACAGTTAATGGAGAGGTGACAGAGCCATTTCAAGCAAGGAGAGGGCTGAGACAAGGTGATCCTATTTCACCTTATCTCTTTGTCTTGTGTATGGAGTATCTTCAGAGATGCTTGCTGGATTTGAAAGGGATAGAGAGTTTAAATATCATCCTAGATGTAAGAGATTTGACTTAATCCATATGTGTTTTGCTGATGACCTGCTGTTGTTTTCAAGAGGAGATCTCGTCTATGAAGCGACTTATGAAGGCATTTGACCAATTCTCCGAAGCATCTGGCCTTAAAGCAAACCAACTGAAAAGCTGCATCTACTTTTGAGGAGTGAGCAATTTGAACCAAGACTCTATTCTCAGAGAGTTTGGTATGACCAAAGGAGAGCTCCCTTTTAAATATCTGGGAGTTCCCCTCTCTGCAAAAAAACTATCAATAGCTCAATGCCAACCCCTTATCAAGAAGATTCTGGATAGAATTCATTGTTGGTCTTCAAAAATGTTGTCTTATGGTGGGAGAGTTCAATTGATCAAATCTGTTCTGTCCAGCATATAGATCTTTTAGAGCCAGGTCTTCATCCTCCCTCATAAAATTTTGAAAGCTATACAGACAGCCTGCAGGATAGTTCTATGGACTGGAAAGTCAGAGGCATCAGAAGGGCTTTAGTCTCATGGGAGCAGTTGTGACTCCCTAAAACGACTGGGGGGTGGAACTTCATTAACACTAAGGAATGGAATAAAGCTGCAGTTTGCAAACTACTGTGGTGCCTTGATCATAAGAAGGACACACTATGGGTGAGACGGATCCATAGTTATTATATAAAGAATCAGTCATTGCTAACTATGGAAATCCCTTCTCAAGCTGCGTGGGTTATTAAGAAGATTTTTGGAGCTAAGGAATATATGGCTAATATCCCTAATGGTCTCAATATGCTGCATGCACAGAATTACTCTATCAAGAAGGTGTCGGGATTTGGTGCCTAAATCGAAGGCCCAGCGAAAGCGGTAAAACCAAAATTAATTCGATCTGAATCCCTACGATGATCGATCGAGCTATGTATATACGAATATATAAACGAAATCACAAGAGATATAAGAACTCACCCTTGTAGTCCGTTGATTAAATGGATTCCTTCTCTTGAGCTATTCCCCAAGCTTTAGTTGAATTCCCTGCGATCCAATATACTCCAAGTTCTTGGATGATCCAACGCCGAAAGGACCGCGTCTCTACTTGCCACGCGCCGGAGAAACGACCGGAACGACTAAATCTCGTTGTCCTCCAAGGATACGGCTAGAACAAGGTTATAGAAGCTATGCAACTCAAGATTACAACACTCTAAGTGTTTAATCCAAAATCTCTCTATCTCACAAATATTTTCTCCAAGAAAAGACTTATGAATGAAGATGAATATTATAAAGCCTTAGAAAAAACTTCTCTCTCCTTTCACTAACCAAAATAGTGAGATGAAGTTCATGGCCAATGAGATATGGTCTTCACACATATATTCTCATCATATCATATCAAATCACCTCCCATTTGACAAAATAACCAAAGTGATATACCCCTTGAATTATCACAAAGCTAGTACCCCACCAAGTGAAGACCAAGAAAATGGAGGGAGTAGGTCACTTGGGGCGGCCATCTAGAAGGAGCCGGACAAGTTCGGTTCGTTTCGGACTCCCCAGAGTCCAAACGGATAAACTCTGATTCCGTTTCGATATATTTATATCGATTAATTAATCTAATTAATTAATCATATCAAATAATAATAATATAATTAATTTCTCCAACAAATAATTATATTCATGAATTAAATTAATGACCTAGTGATATATTTAATTCATTAGGCCGTAAATCAATTTATTCAAGAAATCGATTTAGACATCCAATGTCCCAATTTAGATATCCAATATCTAATATTCATAATGAGATGATAAGCTTGATTCATTCCGTCGTCAATCCTATTGCGCGACTCGGTAGGTCCGTCTCAGTCAGCAATGGGAGAAACTAAAGAGTAGTAGCACCACTTAGCCAGTCTGGCGGCCTACACTGTACCCCAACTGAGAACGAATGATGGGATCATTCAAGAACCATTCTATCGTGAATATCAGTATACGTATAAACCCTTCTTTCAAATGTCCCGATCGAGTTATAGGGTCACGGTCAGTCAAACCCTATCTGTACTTGACGCTATGCATGCGTTAATGCAAATCGAGATCATCGAGCTATCGTGTATCCAATACAACTAGCTCCAATGCTTTGGCCAAAGACTTATGATCTCATCTGCAAATAACCGCATAGGACATATAACCCGCTCACTAACGGGAGAAAGAATTCTATCTTGGTATTCAGTAGGACCTGCTACTTACCCATCAAGATGCACATCGAGGTTGACCCCTGCCTTCCGGTTTACAGGGTCGAACTACTGTAATGAAAATCTTGATGTCACAAGCATACCCCTACTAAATCCTCATGTCGAAGGTTCACGAATACCTATCACAACCTTTCAATTCCGTCATTGACTGTCCCAGAGTGAAATCCGTGTGACGAATCGAGGGTGAGTCAGTTCGAGTATACTAATCCAATTAGCATACCTATAACGTGTGCTCCCGCTAACCATTAGTGTTCGACAAGCACTCTCCATGTCAAAGAACACGTCATACAAGTCTTCACATAAAATCAACGCCCAATCAAGTTTCATCGACTTGCAAACGATTAAGTATTTGAGCTATAAACCTTTTCAGTGCCTACCCCCTTATCCAATAAGGAGTGGAACGTTTTGTTCTCAAATAGACGGACTAGTTTCTATATGTATATTTACGAGTTAGGAATGCCAGTAACCAGTGTTCTAAAAATCGGCCTGGGCGGCCGCCTAGGCGGCGCCTAGGCGCTAGGCGGCCCCCGGGCGCTCCGATTATGCCCTGGGCGTTTGTCCTGGGCGGTCGGGTGATTAATCGGCCGCCTAGGCGGCCGGGCAAGGCGCCAGGCTGGCAGCCAGGCGCGCCAGATGGCAGTCGTGGCGGGCGCCTAGGCAGTGGCGGGCGCCTAGGCGGATAATTTTTTTTTTTTTTTTTTTTTTATATTAGTGGTACTATAAATTCTGAATTGAGATACTATGGACTATGTTACGCTTATGTCAATGTTTAACAATTTAATATATGATCCATTATATGTTTGTTTAAATATTTAAATATTAGATGTTTTTTATTCTTTACATATATATAATTATTTATATATAAAAATAATTATAATAATAATAAATAAATCCGCCTAATCCGATTAATCCCCGACTAATCCCCGATTAATCCTCTGGGCGCTAGGCGTTAGCAATCCGAACGCCTAGCGCCTAGCGTTTTTTAGAACCTTGCCAGTAACTACCAGTAAATGAAGAAACATTCATTTGCCTTATGATAATTATTTACATAATTACAAGTACAATGCCATCACTCAACATCCTCTGAGTGGCATTCGAGGGCATACTCCTAACAATCTCCCACTTGCACTCAATGCCACATATTATGGTATCTAATACACATGTTCTCCAGATGACGCTCTAAGCTAATCTGAGAAAGTGGCTTGGTCAGTGGATCAGCGACGTAGTCGGCTGACTCTACTCTATGCAGCACAATGTATCTCTTTACGAACAGATTCTCTTACGAGATGATACTCTCTCTCAATATGTTTTGTATTATTATGAAACCTCGGCTCCCAGGCCTATGCTACTGCTCTATTGTTTTCGTATAATAACGAGAACATGTGGCGTAGCACATGGTGTCACGTGAAGTTTACCCAGTAACATCTAAATCCAAAAACCCTTACTTAGAAGCCTCCGAGGTTGCTTGATACTCAGCCTGACTGGTGGAATCAGCAGTCGCGCTATGCTTGGCACTATGCCAAGTTACTGCTCCTCCATTAAGAGTAAAATTTAGCCAGAAATAGACATTGAGTCGTCTTTCTGTCCTTGGAAGTATAAATCAACGAAGCACATCACATTCAGTTCTCCATCTCTATATTAAAGAACCAGATCTCTAGTCCTTCCCAAGTACTTGAGAACATTCTTTACTGCGGTCCAATGTTCCCCACTTGGGTTTGGCTGAAACCTACTTACCACGCTTCCAACATACGTAATGTCAGGTCTTGTACACAACAAAGCATATATAAGGTTACCCACGACCGAAGCATATGGTATATTACTCATTTCCTTTCGTTGTTCCTCACCCAGAGGACACATCTTCGAGGAGAGTTTTATTCCATGTCGCAACGGTAGGAACCCTTTTTTAGAGTAATCAATCTTAAATCGCTTTAAGATTTTATCTATATAGAAGGCTTGGGAAAAAACTCATCATTATCTTCGATCTATCCCAATAGAGTCGAATCCCAAGAATATAGGTTTCTTCTACCAAGTCTTTCATGGAGAAATTACTCGAAAGCCAAGCTTTCACAGAACTGAGCATTCCCACATCATTTCCTATTAGTAGAATATCATCTACATATAGTACTAAGAATGCGATCTTGCTCCCACTAACCCTCTTTTATACACAAGGTTCCTCTTCATTTTGCACGAAGTCAAACTCTTTGACTGTCTCGTCAAAACAAAAAGTCCCAACTACATGAAGACCGCTACAGTCTATTTCATGGAGTCTACATCCACCATTGCTAGGTCATTGATCGCTGGTCGGTCTCTTGTTTATCACCTGGAACCTCGTGGAAACCTAGTTCCTCCAAGTGCATAAAACTATACCTCTCATGTAATTGAGACACCCTACTAGACCTACGAGGTGGTTGTACTTGTGTTTCAGAAGGTTCGGTTCCAATTTCTTGCACAGGTGTCTCCTGGGGAGTTTCATTGTATTCTTCCAAAGAAATATTTCTACCTGCTCCGCCTTCCTGAATGAACTCTTCTTCCAAGAAGTGTGCATGCAAAGCAACAACGATCTTTCGATCTTTGGGCATGTAGAATAGATAACCCATCTTCTTAGATGGGAATCCAATGAAATGTCTCCTCACGGACCTCGCTTCCATTTTGTCCACCTTAGTCTTCTTGAACATCCCCAAATCCTAATGTGATTAAGACTTGGTTTCCCTCCCACATCTCATGTGGAGTTTTAGAAACGGATTTGGAAGGACATCTGTTCAAGATATATGCAGCAGTCAGAAGTGTATACCCCTACAGGTAAATCGGTAAGTCAGTATAGCCTATCATGGAACGGACCATGTCCAATAAGGTATGGTTCCTTCTTTTTGACACACCATTTAAGTGAGGAGTGTCTGAAGGTGTTAGCTGTGATACTATTCCATGTTCCTTCAGGAACTTGTTAAACTCCATACTCATATCCTTGCCACCTCGGTCCGACCGAAGTGCTTTGATATGATTTTCAGTTTGTTTCTCGACTAGGGCCTTAAATTCCTGGAATTTCTCAAAGGCCTCAGATTTATGTTTCATTAAGTATACATAACCATACCTAGTATGATCATCTGTAAACTTAATGAAGTACTGATATCCATCACGTGCTGCTTCCAAAGCACCACATACATCGGTATGGATTAATGCCAGTTTATCAGCGGCTCTTTCAAAAAATCCCTGTGAAGGGAGACTTGGTCATTTTGCCTTTAAGGCAAGATTTACAAGTAGGAAAGGGATCCGATCCCAATGGACCCATAAGTCCATCTTTTTCCATTTTGTAAACCTTGGTATGGCCAACATGACCAAGTCTAAGATGCCATTTCAAAACTTGATTGGTTTCATCCCTACCACGCTTTCTAGTAATAGTATTCACAACGACTTTGTTACTAAGGTTTAAATGATACAGTCCATTTAACAATGTAGCAGTGCCCACGAGTTTATTTCTAAAATAAATTTTGCAGGAACCATCTCCAATGAAAAATGAAAAGCCTTTCGGTCCATGACCGGAATGAATACAATGTTTTTATGCCCCTTGGGCAAAACAAGTACATCTTCTAAAGTCAAAACAAAGCCGGATTCTAAACCCAAAAGAAGTGATCCTATGTCGGTTGCCTCGACACTATGCTCGCTTCCGCCAGTGATCATTACTTCTCCAGTTCCAAGCTTCCTACTTTGTTCCAGATCCTGATTCACGGTACAAATATGAGAACTAGCACCAGAATCCAGTATCCTAGAAGTAGATAATACAGTAGCAGAACAATTTGTTTCCAAAACTAAAAGTTCTGTACCTGAAGTGCCATGAAGAATCAGACACTCTCTAGCCCACTGGCCCAGCTCACCGCACTTGAGACAAGCGTCTTTCTTCTTGCTCTTTGGAACCATTGGGACCTTGCCCTTACCCTTAAGGTCCTCGACTTGTGGTCTGTCCGCTTCTTGGTTTTTTTCTTTTTGTTCTTGGACCTCCGAGATCCAGAAGAAATCATAAGGGCAGACTCCTTCATCCGCGTAGTCTTCATCTGAGACTGAGCGGTCACAAGTTTGTTCATTAGCCCAGCTAAATTACATGCAATCTCATTTCAGTTGAAGTTCATAACAAACTGTGAGAAGGAATCAGGGAGAGACTGTAGGATAAGGTCGGTTTGGAGAGAAGTATCCATTTTAAAATCAGGAGCCTCCAATCTCTCGATCATGAATATCATTTTGAGGACGTGTTCCCCAACCTTCTCACCTTCCTTCATCCTTGCACCGAATAGTTGCTTGGATATCTCATATCTAGCAGTTCTGCTGTGCTCACCATAGAGTTCGGTTAAGTGAGATAGAATTTTTCTAGCAGAAGTTATTTTCTCATGAGCTCTCTGAAGCTCATTTGACATAGAAGCCATCATGTAAGCACGGACTTTTACGTCATCCTTAACCCACTTTTCGTGGTTTTCGATCTCTTCCTGATTGGCTCTGGTCCGCACAAGAGGTGCCGGAATGTCCATCTCCAAGACGTATCCCAGTGCCTCTATACTGAGGACAATTATCAGATTGCGGAGTCAGTCCACAAAGTTAGGTCCAATCAGGGTGTTCTTTTCGAGTAGAATTGCGAGTGGGTTCATTGTCATATTGAGAGTTTAGTCTGCATTAAGTACGACAGATTAATTAGTGACTTATTATATTATGATCTGAGTATAGAATTAAGGTCTTTTCTATTCTTGTTACCCAGCTCCCACTATTTTTATCGGAATAACACACTCCCATGTAAAATCTGGAAGTATCGTCGCTCTACTTCATAGTGGTGATCGAGTTCTTTATAAATCTTAATAGAGGGCAACCGAACATGTTTCTAGTCTATTAATTTTCATAAAGTGGTATCCAATACCAACCCATCTAATTGATGATTCAATCTTTTTTTTCCCCTTGTTCACTCCCCTCAATCTATACGATTTCTATGGTTCGTGGACAAGTTAAGTTTATACCATCGACGCAAATCAGTTTCACAATTGAATCTTATCTGGCAACCTATCAGGTTTCTAGGGATAAAATTTGCTCCAACCGAAGGCATCCAATGCGCTCCCGGTAATTTATCCTTCCTCCCCAAACCACTACCCCGATAACTCGGAAGCATAGCACATCCGGTTTGGATTTCAATTTCCCGAAAGCTCGATGGAGGAAAGGAAAACCTTGAAACATTATAAACTTAATAATTTGTCGTGGGAGAATTTTCGCGATTAATGTTACACTTTGCACATTAATTCATTTAAGCGCGTTTGTGGCATTCATACAATATGAAACAACCATTTACAACCTAGTTGCTACCAACACGTGGTTCATGGACCGTTCCTAGAAAACAAAAACCCCGTAATCTAATTACAAGTCTTTGTATTGAATCTTTGTCTTTTCGAAACGAATCTTGCTCTGATCTTCGTCATTACATATAAATTTTACATTGAAAATTGCATCATAGGTACAAATATTTCTGGTAAAAATAAATAAGCTCAAAACGGCCTTTACAACCTAATCGAATAAAACGAACAATTCAAAAACTAAGTTCACGAACCACATCCCCATTCAAAAGCATTCATCCAATAAATACTATATAAATGGAAAGTGTAGAGATAAATTGATCCAATCAACAATACGAACCGATCCAATCGATTCATTCCATACGAATTAATCCAATTAATTCAAATAACCATCAATTTTAACTTGTTCCAGACGATAAAATATCTCATTAAATTAATTCCCTTAAGATTAAAATTATCATAATTAAATCTTAATCAAATTAAATCCAATTTAATTTGTGGGAAATTAATTATCGAACGAAATATAAAAAACGGAGTCGAAAAACACGGCCGGAGCACTGCCTAGCAGGGTCGGCAGTGACTGGCAGGGACCGAGACCATTGCTAGGCAGCGGCCGACACAGACTGCCAGGGCCGATCACGGGTCCAGATCGCGATCATCGCCTGATCAAGGAGGGCGCCGGCCACCCAGTCACGGTCCGATTATGTTTTCCGCTCGTTTTTTGCCCCGATTACAAAAATAACATTTTTCTAATCTTTATATTACACTTTAAATCAGTTTTTCAAAAGAAAAATAGATTTACATTGTAACATAAAATCATGAAAAAATAATTTTTGGATGAACAATAGAAAATCAACGATTAATACGATTATGATTCCAAATCATATACCATCTAATCAAGCATTCCAAATGTCAATATTGTATATACGATCGCAAGACCTACGTTCCGATATCACTGTTGGGATTCGGTGCCTAAATCGAAGGCCCAGCGGAAGCGGTAAAACCAAAATTAATTCGATCTGAATCCCTACGAGGATTGATCGAGCTACGTATATACGAATATATAAAAGAAATAACAAGAGATATAAGAACTCACACTTGTAGTCCGTTGATTAAATGGATTTCTTCTCTTAAGCTATTCCCCAAGCTTTAGTTGAATTCCCTACGATCCAATATACTCCAAGTTCTTGGATGATCCAACGCCAAAAGGACCGCGTCTCTACTTGCCACGCGCCGGAGAAACGACCGGAACGACTAAACCTCGTTATCCTCCAAGGATACGACTAGAACAAGGTTATAGAAGCTATGCAACTCAAGATTACAACACTCTAAGTGTTTAATCCAAAATCTCTATCTCACAAATATTTTCTCCAAGAAAAAACTTATGAATGAAGATGAATATGATGAAGAATGTTATAAAGCCTTAGAAAAAACTTTTCTCTCTCCTTTCACTAACCAAAATCGTGAGATGAAGTCCATGGCCAAGGAGATATGGTCTTCACACATATATTCTCATCATATCATACCAAATCACCTCCCATTTGACAAAATCACCAAAGTGATATATTGTCCCCTTGAATTGTCATAAAGCTAGTACCCCACCAAGTGAAGACCAAGAAAATGGAGGGAGTAGGTGACTTGGGGCAGCCATCTAGAAGGAGCCGGACAAGTTCGATCCGTTTCAGACTCCCGAGAGTCCAAACAGATAAACTCCGATTCCGTTCCGATATATTTATATCGATTAATTAATCTAATTAATTAATCATATCAAATAAATAATAATATAATTAATTTCTCCAAGAAATAATTATATTCATGAATTAAATTAATGACCTAGTGATATATTTAATTCATTAGGCCGTAAATCAATTTATCCAAGAAATCGATTTAGACATTCAATGTCCCAATTTAGATATACCATTATCTAATATTCATAATGAGATGATAATCTTGATTCATTCCGTCGTCAATCCTATTGCGCGACTCGGTAGGTCCGTCTCAGTCAGCAATGGGAGGAACCAAAGAGTAGTAGCACCACTTAGCCAGCCTGGCGGCCTACACTGTACCCCAACTGAGAACGAATGATGGGATCATTCAAGAACCATTCTATCGTGAATATCAGTATACGTATAAACCCTTCTTTCAAATGTCCCGATCAAGTTATAGGGTCACGGTTAGCCAAACCCTATCTGTACTTGACACTATGCATGCGTTAATGCAAATCGAGATCATCGAGCTATCGTGTATCCAATACAACTAGCTCCAATGCTTTGGTCAAAGACTTATGATCTCATCTGCCAATAACCGCATAGGACATATAACCCGCTCACTAACGGGAGAAAGAATTCTATCTTGGTATTCAGTAGGACCTGCTACTTGCCCATCAAGATGCACGTCGAGGTTGACCCTCGCCTTCCGATTTACAGGGTCGAACTACTCTAATTAAAATCTTGATGTCACAAGCATATCCCTACTAAATCCTCAAGTCGAAGGTTCACGAATACCTATCACAACCTTTCGATTCCGTCATTGACTGTCCCGGAGTGAAATTCGTGTGACGAATCGAGGGTGAGTCAGTTCGAGTATACTAATCTAATTAGCATACCTATAACGTGTGCTCCCGCTAACCATTAGTGTTCGACATGCACTCTCCATGTCAAAGAACACGTCATACAAGTCTTCACATAAAATTAACGCCCAGTCAAGTTTCATCGACTTGTGAATGATTAAGTATTTGGGCTATAAACCTTTCCAGTGCCTACCCCCTTATCCAATAAGGAGTGAAACGTTTTGTTCTCAAATACACGGACTGCTTTCTATATGTATATTTACGAGTTAGGAATACCAGTAACTACCAGTAAATGAAGAAACATTCATTTGCCTTATGATAATGATTTACATAATTACAAGTACAATGCCCTCACTCAACATCCTTTGAGTGGCATTCGAGGGCATACTCCTAACAGAAAGTGTATCATGCAATGAGAGGGGAATTTCAGAAGGTGAATTGGCACAAAATGCTTAGTCAGAATGTGGCTCCACCAAAATGCATCTTCATCACTTGGTTAGCTATCTTAAATAGACTCTCTACTTGTGATAAATTAGCTAGATTTGGTATCCAGTGTGATCAACAATGTGTTCTGTGTGAGAAGGATCAAGAGACTCATCATCATCTTTTCTTCAAATGTGATTGGTCTGCTCATCTGTGGAAGGAACTAATTGCTTGGAGTGGGCTTCAAAGGGGTAACAAAGGTTGGGAGCAGGAAAAGGAACACATGATTTCTCAATGCCACTCTAAAACAGGCAAACAAATGATGTATAGAGTGGTGCTTGCTGTGGCTTTATACCATGTGTGGAAAGAGAGGAATTCAAGAAGATTCCAATCAAGGGTGAATGGAGTTGATTATGTGGTTCAGCAATGCAAGACTATCATCTCTTTTCGATGCAGTAATGTAGCAAAACTTGTTAGATTACTTGATCATTAGTTTCTTGTAATTGCTGATAGTTTGTTTGCTTTGTATGACTTCTGTTTTGAGTTGCCAATTGGTCAATAAAATTCTTTATTTACCAAAAAAAAGGGTTCGGCCGATCCATAGAAGTCCAAGCAAGGTCCGGTAGTTCGTTGCCCACATAACGTCTGGGTTAAGGCGGATCATACTTTAGAAGGTCTAAAGGTAGAAATACAAGGTGATCAAGACGAAAGCAACCACTTCGCTTCAAAGGTAATATCCTATGATCTTTTAGATCTAGATCAGGATATCTCAACTCCAACATATTTATTTAATAAATTTAAATAATATTTAAATTGCTTATTAATCTTAGTAATTAATTAATTAGCATGCCTAAATAGATCTTATGCTCGTGGATGCGTAAAATGCGTTTATCAACATTTCTCAAATTTCGCTTCCGCTGCATTTTATTTCCAACACTCACAACACAACACAGATCTCACATTATCACAAAAGAAATAGCAAGTGTTATAATCAAATGAAATATATGTACTTGCCTTGATAACTTGCACACGGCAAAAATGATTACAACATCTAGATGGGAAGGTTCAATCCTTTTTGACAAAGCCCTTGACCTTAATCTATTACAATGCTAAAGTCAAAACACAGTTGAAACTAATCGACAACACCCCCAAAAAAACCCGCGAAGACAATTATTCAGACACCTTTTGGGTATGGTTCAAACCCATTTATATGAACTCAAAAACAAACGGTGTAAAGTCCTCAATAAAGTGAAATACACTAATAATCATAAATATGCTATCATCACCACATATCCACAATCATAAATTCGGATTTAATAAGAGCAATCTATAAAACCCCCAAAAATACCCAACTAGAGATGTAGAGATAGATTTCCTCAAATAGATGATGAACGAAGGAAGATAGATTGTAGTATCATGATATAGTCTCTAATTCCAAGCATCTAGGATGAAAATTTGAAGCACTCGGGTAGAATCACCCAAAATTGCTAAAAAAATGAGCAAAAATCGAGAGAGAGGAAAAATGAGGCTGAAAACGCGAAACATCCTATTTATATTGGTTGAAGTATGGTGCAGAATGCGGTGCATCCGGATCCATGTTGACCGTCGTGTTGACCATGTCGGGCAGGTGCGTGGATACATGTGCAACACGGTTGTTGGGAATAATAATGTTGTTTTGATAATTGCCAAACAAAGCTTGATACAGCAAGCCCTGTATCGAAAGCCGGTTGAAGCTGCAATCCTGTATCGAAGACCTTATCACAGCGCCAGCATACAGCAAAGCTCTCGCGCTACCTAGATACAGCAACAAAGTCTAAGTAAACGCCAAGTATGGAAGCTGTCTCGAAACCTCAATACAGCGCCCTTCCATACAGCGCCTGACTATTCCATTATGCCTACAGCACCAGTGGATACAGCATTCTCATCGGATCAGGACTGAAGACCGTTTGGAAAGGAATCTTTGGAATTCACTAAAGTCAAGCCCTGTTCGATAAAGAAGTATTTAAATACTGAAAGGATAAAGTATTTAAATACTGAAGCTGTCAGAGATCTTCAAATCCCTTAATATCCGGATCCTTGTCTATTCAAGTCAACTATCGAATCTCGCCCAACGAATCTATCTCAACGGATATATCCATGAAAACTATATATATCCCCAGAGTTTGTGAAGATCAAGTAGACGCAATCAAGATACGGAAATCAGTCACCAAGTGAAGAAGCTATCATTACATACATCAGAGCAAAACATATCTCCAGAAGCTTTCTGCAAATCAGATCAAAAGAGATATACAGTGCTCAACATCAAGAACAGTTATCATCAGCTCAAGAACTTGATATTCAAAGCTGCTGTTCTTACCTGGTTACCTACCTTTACCTTGTGTAAAAACTGAGCTCTGTGTGAACTCAACAAGTTATTCTGACCTGTGTGGGACGAATAAGAGGACGAAGCTTTGGAACTGTGTGTGAAGAAGCTAGTCAAGAAGGAAGCTTCAACCAATCTGTGTGAACGGTTGAAAGTGATATTCTTTGTGTCAATCTGTGTGAACGATACAAGGATAGGTTTGTTTATAATTACGTAGTTGTGTACGCAGTAATTATATAATAAACATTTTACTCCTGTGTGGAGGACCAGTGGACGTAGAGGGGTTTACCTCGAACCACTTAACTACTGTGTTATTTACCTTTCGCCGTTACTGTTTTCATAATTGTAATTTATACAAGTATACACTGCAAAACCCTGTACGCACCAAGCTAACAGGAGATTAGACCGAGTTGCTGTATCGACGGCAACTTACTATATTTAAGACTTCCGCTACGCACTCAGATTCGAAAAACCATACAGCCTGTTACTTAAACATTTCCCAAGCTGTATCGAGTATACTTACTTCAGAAAAGGGACCAACAACGGTGCAATGACACGATGCAACAAGTCATGTGTCCAGCGTCGTGTCTCAACATGATGCACCACCTGTGGCATCCCTCGCACTTGTGTCTCGACCATATCGTGACTTGGAAGGTAGTGAGCTCCCGAGCAACCGCCGCGAGCACCAGGCGCTCAGCAGCACCCTGTAACACACATTGCACAACATAGCGCAAACACGGTCGTGTTTATCGTTGTGTTGTTCAGGTTGGTGCAGAAAAACTCCAGATCCAGTACGACACTTCCAAAATCCGAAGAATCCAACAGAACATTATCATACCATGCTCGTCGAGAATCCCAAGTGTTATCACTCCACACAATAACGACACCGTCAACAATAAAAAAGGTTCCGGAATTTTACATTACACGAAGGGCATGAAAATACTAATTATCGGATGCTCGATACTCTTACCAAAATGAACAAAAATGAACCAACCATTCTAATTACTATGATGAAATCAAGAGACCGAACACAAGTGATTCTAGAAAAAACAAAATGGACAAAAGTACACAATAAACCGGAAAACAAAAAGTGCGATTATTATAGTTGAGTCAATAGCTGTTGACGAAATTTGGACGAAAAATCACTTTTAGGGTTTATCTGATAAACAATGACAAGTAAAGAGATTAAATTCGTCTAGTTTTAGTAGCGGGGACAATTTGATTATTATAGTAGGAGAATTAAAAGTATTATTTTCCCTGAATTTCTAAAAATGATTGTAGTCAAAGATTATTTAGACAATTTAGCATTGTGGAGGCTCACCGACACAATTCTATGGATGGCAACGAGGCGGGACGGGGCAAGACAACCATTACCCATCTCTAGAACCATGGACCAATACCCGACCCAAAATCACCCCAGAACCATAAAAATCGGTTTGGATAATGCCCAAAATCGTTGGTTGCGGGTCCAGTTTATCCACAGATACCCATGTTGTTTTCTAATCTATTTTATTAACATAAAACTTCAATAAAGATAATATTTAAAGTAACATATTTATATTTTGCCATGTGTATCTAATTTAGTTAAATAAATAAATTTTTAATCCTCATAATACTAGCATTAAGCAAATAAAATAAGCGGCATCAGAAACATAATTTAAATTTGAAATGATAGATAAAATAATTTATTTGGTTTATGTACTTATATATATATATTATATTTATTTATTTATTTATTTATTTCAGAGTAGGTCTTACATTGCTGGATATATGTGTACCTAGATCCACCGAGCAATGAATTTTTCCCATACTCCAGACCTGCACCTGAGACCTGAGGCTATGTTTATCAGCAACCAGATCAACCACTCAACCATCCAACTATTTTGATATTTAATTAGTTTCTCTGTTTTTCACATCATCAATATTCATCACAATCCAACCACCTCATTTTTTAATAGTTTATCAATGACCACTCCAACCACAATATTATATATAATTTTTTTTTATTTTTAATAATAATAATTTTAGTAATATTAAATTTAAATTAAATAATTAAAAAATTTATAAATACTCAAAAAAGTAACAAACTAATAAAAATTCAAAATACGACAAACTAAGAACATAAATTACAACAATGAAAAAGTAGAATTGAAAATAAACAATCAATACTAAGCACTCAGTTGCGTTCACTAAATTTTTGCCATTTATGCTCTATCGAGATTAGTCTTAGGAAATATAGCAAGATAGTCCCTATTAATAGAGAATGAAAAAATATAAATTTTGATATACTTTTTCATTTTTAATAATATATTATATAAAAGATATTATAATTTTTATCATTTATTTAATCGAATTTAAGCAGCTAATAGAAAGGGGAAAGTGTCTCAAATCTATTGGCTGCATTGACCACCTCGTCTCCCCTCATTTCCAATTTTTTTTAGTTATCTGCTGATATGGCTGTTCGACCATGTCCTCCAAAATTGCACCGATAAAGATAATCTGAGAGTTGCTGTATTCGAACCTGAGTGTAAAAACCCGAAATAAATCCATTCGGGTAAATACCCACAAAATTCCGGCTGTTAATTTTGTCATCCGTGCACAGTTCCCTGCCTCTCTCCATTTGAACCAAAGAGACTCTACCTCGCCGGAATTTCATTGACCGACAAAACAACCACCAACACTTCACACTTCCGCTCAATCCTCGCCGGAAAACCATGTCTGGGACGTTGAATTTCACTCCAACTCCAATTATCCGGCCAGTTTCAACCCACAGAACATCACTAAACAACAGATTGTTTTTCGTGAAGGCATCAGCAAATGCTTCAGAAATCCCCAATTTAACTTCGATATCGGCGCCGGCCAACTTTAAGGCCCCAAAGCCCAAGCCATTTTCTGTCCGCCCGGACAAGATTTTCGACATCTTGGGGGCTTCCCTCGCCTTGATTTTTCCCCTTTCAACCAGTGTCTTTGTGTCAGGGTATATAATTCGCCTCTTTTTCTTTTTTCTTTTCTGTGTGTGTGTGTGTGTTTGGTGAAAATGATAGCGATGAATTGTTCACTATTCTTATTGTTTGTTTGCGTCGTTTCTTCCGCAGACATGTAATCTGTCCTTTTCGGGTAGTGGTTCAAATGAGAATTGTTTGCTGCGAGAAATATTACACTGCAATATCATCTGCTATTCTATATTACACAGACGCCTTTTCTTAATGTCACTCTTCCTCTTACCAGCAGTGTGCATGATGGATAATAGCACCATAACGTATTATAGCAGTGTGCTTAGTTCTCACACCGTCTCACCAGCTTTTAAGTCAGGAAATGCGCTTAATGATGGATAATGCACTAGGGAGAGAGTTTATCTGGTGTAGTTTTAGGTCTTAGCAGAACAGAAGACATTATGATTAAAAGGGACATTGTTCATTATTATGGACAAAGTACAACCGCGAAAGGCAGGGCTTTTATTAGCCATTAGGGGATGTTGGGTAGGACTTGAAGAGCTATATTTAGAAGCGTGAAAATAAAATCTGCTGTATACGGTCTGCTCTGGTTGATTATTAGCAGTATGTGGTATGTGTTTGAGTATAACATGGATGGTCTATGGAGGCATGTCTCAGGTGTTATGTGTTGTTTGTGCTTTTGTGGGAAGGGACGAGTACATAAACATTATATAAAATTTCCGAGAAACCAAATCTACAGTAGAAAGTAGGGTGTTAGAAGAAAATAAACGTGATTGCATGGTCCAACTTTGTGAATGCGATAAAATACTCATGAGAGAGAGAGAGAGAGAGAGAGAGAGAGAGTTCCGATAACTCTACATCGTAAGCATCTTCATTCATATTTATCTTTGTAAAGTATCTCATTACAAGTTTCATTTCGATGACAGCTACTCCGTGAGTGCTGTCCCTGTAAATGAGTTTCCGTCTGACCTGTATGCTCTAGGATTTGCAGGTAATTGCCAGATTCTCTTGTGTTCTGAACAAATATCTCTGAGTTGTGCTATTCAAGAATTAATGATATCTCACACCAAATAAAAAGCTATCAGCCTATCTTTCCACACTGTGAATCAATTTGAATATAGAGATGTATAGCTCACTAAGGAATTGTGATTGATAGTGTAGATAGTCTCTCATGTCAACATATGAAGAATATTTTTTATCCTACTTGAAGGTCCAGGAGATAATGTGTGTGTACGTCCTCCCTGTTCCTTTTGATTGGCTGAGTTACTAACTGATCATGGTTACCCAATTCAGGTTACAAATTGAAAGAGACTTCAAAAATAGGCCCTCGCCCTGAGAAGCCGATTGAGATATACGAGTTTGAAAGGTACTTGAAATTTTAGTTTCTTAATCTTGGAATTTTTTAATGGAGAGTAGAACATAGAATCATTATCGCTATTATAATTTTCTTTCTACTTCCCCAAAGCTTTTTTTTTTTTTTTTTTTTTTTTTCTGCTTCACCCTCTAACTTTTTTTTTATCCCTCCAACTGAATATAAAAAGTGAGTTGAAGTGTAAAAATTTCAGTAGTTTAGATAATGTTATTTTATAAATATTACACTGTTTGGGTTCTCCTTCATATTCATGAATAATTGCTTGAATGAAGACTAATGTTGGTTTCCCTTTTATGTGGATTATGATTGGACACATGGAATTTTCTTCAGCTGCCCGTTCTGTCGCAAGGTATCCTCAGAAGAACATATCATTAATTGCACCATCTCGTATATCCTTTCTTACAGCAACTGACATTGCCAGTCACTACAGGTTCGGGAAATTGTTTCAGTTCTGGATCTTGATGTCTTGTATTATCCATGTCCGAGAAATGGCCCAAATTTTCGTCCCAAAGTTTCTCAAATGGGTGTACTGAAATGAAGCTTGCCTTAACTAAGACTCTGTTCTTTTGAATCGAATCGAGGCCAACGGATCGGATCTGAATCGAATCGAACTGAGACGGATTCGATCTGAATCGAATCAATCGAATCGAAATATATATTAAAGGTAAATAATAATAATAATGGTAAATAATAATAATAATAATAATAATAGTAATTAACAACAACAACATAATAGTAATATTATTAGTAATAATAACAATAATAATAATTAAGATTAATAATAATAATAATAATAAGAAGAATCGAAATGAATCGAATCGAATCAATTGAATCGAATCAATCGAATTGACCAATCAATCAAAATCAAAATAAGTCCAAAAGAACAGGGCCTAACTTGCATATCATTTTTGTCGCAATAGTTTTATCTTGTGTTCATGGGTCTGAAACTTGAAGATGATTGACTATCGTGTGACACAAACAAAGTAAATAATTAAAAATCAAGGATGCAATATAGTATTCGAATTTGTGTATGAGATGAATTTCTTCTGATACTTTGGCAGTAGTTAATGCTTGCTTCCTATCTTCTTAGGTGGATCCAAATACAGGAGTTTCTACGTACGAATCAGATGACATAATTAAGTACTTGGTTGGGAAGTATGGTATGTTATTCATTCTTAGAGCCGCTATCCCACACTTACAATTAAATAAAAAAAAGTGTGGTATGTATATTATTCAATTTGGTTTTTTATATTCTATCACGTTTCTACTAAAACGTATAGCCATACTGTTGTTGCCCAAAATATTATCCGAAGAATATTGCTGGAATGGTCGAGCAACAGCAAATTGCGAGAGCACGTCCGTGGGGAGGTGAATAACACAAGATTTGCCGGGTTTGTTAGGCCCGGGCTTGAATGCTCTCGCGAGATATTAATAAGAATACGTTTGGAGTACAAATATTAATGTAAGAATGTAATTACAATTAGTGTAAAAGATCCTATTTATCTAGCTCTTGAGCGAAGCTCTGCGTGTTTCGTCTCTGTCGACCGTCTTTCGTGTAAGAGGAGCTGAGACAGAAGAAAGGCCGAGAGATAGCTGTAGCCAAGAGTAAGAACTGAGTTTCTGAACTGGACGTGAACTGAGAATCCGAGAGAGAGACAGAGCGTTTTCCAAGTGTAGGCAGCCTTCTATTTATAGGAGCTGAGATGCTCTGTTTACTGACGGGCGATCGCCTTTTATGTAATATAATAAGGGGCGATCGTCTTTATGTCACATGGTCTGTCTGCCTTAAAGTCCGCGGCTGCTGCTGGCAGCCAGCTGTGTGGTCCAATGAGGAGCCGGCACGCGTCCTGAGTGCTGTCACGGGCGGTCCCACTGCACAACTTTCGGCGGGTCTGTCGGTTGGTGGAAAGATGCTGACAGGTTGTGGTCAACGATCCATGTTCTGCGGTGCCTTTTCCGGATCTGCACATGGGTCTCTGTCATGAACTTCGGCCTTTGCCGACTAGACGATCGTTGGCTTTGCGTAGCTCGAGGCGGTCGTCATCGGCCAGGCACCAGAGTCGATCGCCAGGTGCCAAGAGACGGTCGTCTTAGATGTCGATCGCTCGGCACTGGGACTCGACCTGGGACCTCTGATCGGCAAGTCTGCCTTGGACTGTTCGGCTATGGCTAGGTCGCCTGCTCTCTGAGGCGATCGCCTGTTGAGACGTATAATTCTCGACACAACAATTGCCCCCCAGCTTGCTCCGATGTTGAAGACATGGGGTGAGCTGGTTCCTACTGGCGATCGTTGAGGACAAGGACGGGCGATCCTTTGTGCGGACTTTGGTTTCGGACTTGGGCGATCTGTTTGATTGGCGAGCTATCTTCGGTCTTGTACCTGCAATAAACAATTTTGGCCGATCCCTCGTAGAAAGCTGATTGCTTCGTCGCTGAGGAACCGTGCACAATCGCGGAGTTCGATGGACCGACTCCATGATCGTGTCTTATGCGCGAGCGACATTGTCTGTCTCGTGACTCATTTTATTGTGAGGGTCCTCTGTTAGGCTGCGCCTTGCCTCGTATTTAAACGAAGGGCGTGCGGTATTGGTCTAGAGGAGTTCTTGCGCGGGGTGTCGTCGGATTAATCAACTCCACTTCCGCGGCTTGTTAGCTCTGCTTCCACCTCGGCCCGCCATGAAGATGGCGACCCTCGACGGTGTACGTTGAGACGGGGGTAGGGACGCGTCGCATTGTCCGGGCTCACCAAGTTAGATGATGAACCTTTGAGGGCGGGCGAGCGTGTCCACTGATTAGTTTTGGAGGGCCCTCAGACTACGCCGGCCTTGTATTTAAACGAAGGGCGGGCGATCGTGGCCCAAAGGGACCTTGCATGACCGAAGCAGTCGGTTCCATCGACTACCAGGGCCATGGCTGCACTCTTCTACCTCGGATCGTTATGTAGATGCCGACCTTCGACGGTGTACGTTGTGCGGTGGAGGCGATCTCGTGCCGTAGTCCACCATGTTAGATGATGAACTGTGGATGGCAAACGAGTCCTCCGGTTTTGATGATGATGCTTGATAATGGTGATCGGGATGGAAGACTGGTGATCGTCATTCGGCTGCCGATCGTGTTACTCATAGGTTGAAAAGTAACATTTGCCTGGCCAGAAAGTCTGCGGCCTTAGCGCGGAAGATCGCGTAGGTCGGGGGGAGGTCCTTCGTAAGATGCCTGAACATAGGCGAAAGACCATGGAATCCCCCTAGGACCGAGTAGAGGGCGATCTCATCGCTTACGGGCTCGCCGTTGAGGATGATCTTGTCTACCCGGTCGATGTAGTCTGCGTCGGACTCTTCTTCCTCTTGCCTGATCTGCATCATGCGATGGGGACCTTCCGGCCGAACGACCTTGGTGGCGAAGTACGCTATGAAGTCGTTCGCCAGTTGGTCAAAGGAAATGACGGATCGCGGTGGTAACGAGATATACCACCTGTGGGCCAGGTCGCCCAACGTTAGCGGGAACATTCGGCACTTGGTCGCGTCTGATGCCCCGCACCCGGTCATGTAGATCCGGAATTTGCTCAAGTGAGTTTCGGGATCCGACCTCCCCTCGTACAAAGGTGTTTTCAGAGGAGCGATCCTACGCTGCACGGGGGCGAGCTCGATGTGGACCGCGAGTGGCTCGCTCGGCCCGCGATCTTGCTATTGGCGCCTACCCCAGTTTCTATGAGCGCTTTCATGTCGTCGAGCTGGCGTTGCATCGCGGCCATCGCTGTAGCATGGTCGCTCGTGGTTCGGCTTTCGGACCGGGAGCCGAGGCGATCGTGTACCGATCTCCTGACTCCGCGGTCACCGATCTCGGTTCTTCGGCGAGGAGGAGTCAGATGGTTGGCCTGCCTTCTGGAGTTGGGTACGCCGAACTCCTGGTGACGGACTCGGGCTCCGTCGTCTCGTGGCTGGGGCCAGACTGCCCCGATCGCCAAGATGGATCGCTGCCTTGGCGGCTGAAAACGGAGGTGTCCGTCCTTGCGGACGCCTTTTCTTGTGAATCGGGGCCTCCGGGCGATCGCTCGGCCAGTAGCCCCTTGAACTTCCGTTTGCTCACGCGGCGGATGGCCGAGGGGGTTATAGCGGGCGGCGCGTCGAAAGCTCTCCGTCGCTCCTGTAGGATGGCCATGGCCTCTTCGATCTGTTCCGCGGTTTGGAACTGATCGAGCGAGATGCTTGGGCCGTCCCTTGGGGGCGGGATCGAGAGTCTCGTACCGCGGCGGCTACCCTCCGCCATCGGCTGTGGCTCGGATTGAGACGGAATGAGGCGTCTGGTGGATCGACCAGCGGCTTTCTTCGATGCAGAGACAGAAGTCATGATTCTGAAAGCTTTCCAAGTGTAAGCAGCCTTCTATTTATAGGAGCTGAGATGCTCTGTTTACTGACGGGCGATCGCATTTTATGTAATATAATAAGGGGCGATCGTCTTTATGTCACATGGGTCATCGCCTTAAAGTCCATGGGCTCTTTGGCATCCGGTGTGGTCGATGAGGAGCCACGCGTCCCGAGATTCTTGTCACGGGCGGTCCCACTGCACAACTTTCGGCGGGTCTGTCGGTTGGTGGAAAGATGCTGACAGGTTGTGGTCAACGATCCATGTTCTGCGGCGCCTTTTCCGGCTCTGCACGTGGGTCTCTGTCATGAACTTCGGCCTTTACCGACTAGACGATCGTTGGCTTTGCGTAGCTCGAGGCGGTCGTCATCGGCCAGGTGCCAAGAGACGGTCGCCTTAGATGTCGATCGCTCGGTACTGGGACTCGACCTGGGACCTCTGATCGGCAAGTCTGCCTTGGACTGTTCGGCTATGGCTAGGTCGCCTGGTCTCTGAGGCGATCGCCTGTTGAGACGTATAATTCTCGACACAACACATACACGACTCACTTCGATTGAAAAGGTATATATGAAGGATGTCATGTAAGGAATTTATAATTTCTATGACACAACAATATGCCAAGAAAAGCATGGAAATTCTCATCATGGGAATTTCATTTATTTTTTCATCTTCATCTTATTTAATTTAATTTCACTCTAAAATTTGTCAATTTAACTATTTTAATTTAGACTCTGTTCTTTTGGACTCAATGAACTGAATTGAACTGAATGGATCTAAATTAAACTGAACTGAACGGACCTGAACTGAACTGAAATATATATTAAGGGTAAATAATAATAATGGTAAATTGTTATAATATAACACGAAAGTGACGTTTCAATTACCCCTTTATTTTTATATAGTGTGAATGACTATTATGCCCCTGATGTAATTATGTAATTACGATTGTGCCATCTGAAGTTTTCCTATAAATAGGGCTTCAGTTATTAATGAAAAATATACTTGAGAATCATTCTCTATTTTCTCTCTAAATTCTCTCTCTATAATATTCCGATTTCACAACACGTTATCAGCACGACTCTAACCAAATGAGTAATATGACGAGAGTATGCTCTATAGTTGCATCTTATAGATGATCATCTGTATCAGAAATCCAATTATTACAAAATCACAGATCTCTCTCTACTCTGTATAATTTTCTTTTTCTGGAGAAAGAAACACACACACGGAAGAAAGATATCAGAAACCCAGGAACACCGAGGAACAACGGCAGCACAAAACAAATACGACCAACAACCACGACCAGATGCAGAGCGCTGAACAACGTGCCCAACTCCGCCCTTGTTCAGTACTACACACAAAGAGCCACGAATGGCGGATTCCTCATCACTGAGGGCACCATGATATCTCCAACTGCGGCAGGGTTTCCACACGTGCCAGGCATATTCAGCATGGAGCAAGTTGAGGCGTGGACGAAGCTGGTGGATGCTGTTCATGCTAAAGGTGGTGTTATATTCTGTCAGTTGTGGCATGTTGGTCGGGCTTCTCATCAAGCGTTGCTGGTCTCTCCTCTCTTGGACATCATTTTTCGGCGGCGGGCTCTCCTCTTTCCGGTTCGGCGTCTATGTTTTCCATCGTGAAGGAGGCGGTCGAAGCTTCATCTAATCCAGGAGCAGGTGTCGTTTCTTCTCCGTCGGTGGTCGTGGTTGGTGTCCCTTCCGTCTCGTCTGTTGCCGTCGATGGCTCCGCCGCATAGGAGCCGCTCAGGTTCGGTCCCGATTTCTCCCTCCTGGTGATTCCTGGTGCTGTTTTCCCTGATCCGGCGATCTCCATCTCCTCCTCGGCCGCAGCTCCTGTTCTCGCTGGTGGCCCGGTCGTTGGTGCAGTCGGAGGTCCTCCATCGACGGTTTTTCCTGGTTCCGAGGTGTTAGGAGGTGCAGCCGCGGTGCTCTCTCCGCCGGCTCGTGTGCCGGTTCTTCCTTCTGATTGTCCCTACCCAAATATTGTGGCGGCAGTCGCCGGAGTTCCTTCGATCAACGGTGCACTTGACGGTAATCTTAACAGTGGATGGTGGCAGATCTACTTGCATCCACCCATGAGGTAATCTTTGTGTGTACAGACATAAAAAAAAGGGGAAAGAACAGATCAAATAAATAAAAAATAAATGAGGAATCATAACTCACATGTTCAAACAAACAAGGAGAAAAGGGAAGAAGAGCAGAATAAAATTATATGAAAGGTTGTAGTGTATGCTTGAGATTAGTTGATCTTGACTATTAGCATGCATTAGAGAATTTGCATATGTTGAACTGGATCGAAGTGAGATAGTGTCTTCTGTACTAACTGTAAGAAGAACGCAAATCTCTGATAATATTTATTTCTTAATTCTATGTATATAATATTTAATTGTGTATTTATAATATTTATTGCTTTGATTTACCATGGGTGAGAGTTAAAATGACTGACTCAATAAGCTTCGTATGTTGGACAATAATAATATTTATATGATAATTATTATTATTACTAGAAATCGTGTCCCAACTCGTGCGGGTTGATGATGTCCCCTTGAGGAGCTCGATAATGATTACTATATTAAACCCTGCATGTGGATTTAATTATGATATAATAATAAGGTTCGAATGGTACTACTCTTGGATAGGATATTAATTAATTAAAGCTGTCAGTAGCTATGGACATTCGATATCTTAAATACGAGAAGTAATATATTTAAATAAGGAGTCTGATTTTATAAATTGGGATTTGGGAGAAGTACAATATTAACTCGCTAGTGGACTGAGTTGATAGTAATAGACTCAATATATTAGGAAAGTCCTAATATGGAAATTTGAGGTCTATTAGGAATCCTTCCCTAATCCTCCTTAAGATCCCTATAGTAGTCCATAACACCTATAAATAAGACATAAGGGAAAAAAAGAGAGAGAGAGAGTCACGAGTTGATATTAAAAAGGAAGACTAAAAAAAAGGGAGAGTGGACGAGAAAAAATCAAAATTGGTCCTGTAATGTTACCTCAAATCAAAATTGGTCCTGTAATTATACTTCAATTGATTTTGGTCCTGTAATTTCACTTTGTCTCCACTTTTGGTCCTGTCGCCGGAAGGTGATACACACGCTCCTAACTCCGTCGCCAGAAAATTTTCCGGTCACTCACACGTTTTCATTTTTAGTCCTGTAATGTAGCTTGCAATCAATTTTGGTCCTGTAATTGAGCTCTCAATCGATTTTGGTCCTGTAATTTAACTCTCGATCGATTTTGGTCCTGTAATTTAACTTTCAATCGATTTTGGTCCTATAATTGAGTTCTAAATCGATGGTTGTTATTTAATCCATAGGTATTTCAACTTTTGGAGGGTCCAAATGCGATTTCCTCTCAGTCATAGTAAAGGACATATGAATCTGCCATTCCTATGTTGTGAAAAATATATATCACATTTATAAGATTAAAATCATTTACATTCTTTATTGCAAGACGAAAATTTTGAAGACTATATTACATGACTAAAATTGATTGCAAGCTACATTTAAGCGCGTGGATATCACCATCCGGTGACAGGACCAAAAATAGAGACAGTGAAATTACAGGACCAAAACCGAGAGAAGTATAATTACAAAATATTAAAAAAAATTGATATTTGCATGAGTTATGGTGTTAACTAATTTTAGACAATTAGACGACACTATAATCTTCATGCCACCGACCCCAACATAGTTGGGATTAAGGTGCTGTTGATGATGACCATCATGATCCATTTTACGAGAGCTTCACTTTGACACTAATATTGATATGGGTAGTAACTCCTTTCATATATATCGTTATTAAATTTATTAAAACGTGCGAATTAATATCCAACTCCGGAAATCGCAAAGAGTTATACATACAATTACACTTGCTATTAACGACAGTCGATATTTCGACCTATACCTTGATGATGACTATTTTGAGGAATTGATTGGATGATCCTGCTCTGGTAGAAGCAGTTAATTATTTTGCAGTTTAAATTATGTCTCTTACTTATATCAAAGTGGTGGTTTAAAACCACATATTTATTGTGTTTATTTTATATAATTATAATACCTCCCATGTGATGAGTTCAATTATCACAAGACGGATGGTTTTACATGTACGCAATTTATATATTATATATCACCATCGTGGTTGGTTATATCACAAAGAATGGTTCATAAATCCTGCTCTCGAAGAAGCAGTTGATAAATCCTACTCTGGAGAAGTAGTTGATCAATTAATTAAATCCTGCTCTCGAAGAAGCAGTTGATAAAAATAAATCCTACTTTGGAGAAGTAGTTGATCGATTATCAAATCCTGCTCTCGAATAAGCAGTTGATAAAATAAATCCTACTCTAGAGAAGTAGTTGATCGATTATCTAAATCCTGCTCTGAAGAAGCAGTTGAAAGAAATAAATCCTACTCTGAAGAAGTAGTTTTTCGGAATTTTGGACGAATTTTTCTTGCTCAGTTGAGATACTACGTGCTGATAACGTGTTTCAGGAGAAAGTAAAAAGACTGTAAATAGAGTCAATCAATTGTATTCATAACACTGATAGAGGCGCCTTTATATAGGCATTACAATGAGAGTCCTTCCATACATAGGATTCCTAGATAAGGTAAGACATCTAATAGGATCCTACTACCTCTAGAAGGATCTAGAACCTTCCATCTATGTATCTACAACCAGTATTAGGTAAGACACATCACGGGAATAATAATTCCCGGAACAGAATTGTCAAATTTTTGCATTGGGAACCCTTTTTTACTTTTTAATTTTCTACACTATTATCAATAGTTTTTATTTTTTAATCTTCATTATATATTAACCATCATTATTTATACTAATTATTATTTAAAATACAAAATATATACACACTCTATCAATCTTGAATAAAAAGAGTATTAATTAGTGAAGATTCAAACATTACCATTTGACAAGACTTCTGCGTAAGAAACTTGGCAGCCGTCGGGGTCCCAACCTTTTGATGATGAATATGTTTTTGTCCTAATATATTCACTAATTTAATGAAAAATTGTGTAATTGACAAAACGGGTGAGCTCTATGTATTTTAAAGAATAGATCGGTTCACTATAATTTGAATACGGTTATACTAATGTAATAAGTCAAATGAGTACTACTTGAAATTCTTACAGTAAAATCTCTTTAAAGTCATATTTTTTGCAATATAAAAAAATATTTCTAAATAGAGGTTATTCCTAAATAGAGTTTTAAGAAGATTTTTTTTAAATCTTAAAGTGCATGTATAATATATAAATATTATAATTAATAGATACATGTATGTAATATGTTGTAAACTTAGGAATTAGGCAAGAAAATTGTTTATGCTTTAACCGATAAAGAAATCATTGAAGGAATTAGGCAAGAAAATGAGGAGGATAATAGCATAGAAGTATAAAAAATTTCATGTGAAGAAGCTTTAAGCTTACTCGATAAGTTGGAAATATTTTGGGTTCAACAAGAAGGTGGTCATTTGGACGAGCTAATGGGCACACGCAAGTTGAAGGATATGGTTACAACACAAAAGATTAAATTTTTGTCACAATCAACCTTGAACAAGTATTTTAGATCAACTTATATATATATATATAAATGTATTTTATTATTATTTATTCCTAAATGGAGGTGTATTTCCTTATGTTGGGATTTGAAAATATATGAATTATGACAATGTGGAATTTATTCCAAATTATAACTAGTCCCAAGTTGGGACCATCAATTTTTATTTATAAATAGAGTTTTTTACTTAATAGAGTATTTTTTTTTGTGAGGTTTTACTGTATACTGTATAATACAGCACATTTAGTCATAGTTTAAATATAGAACGACTTAAACATGAGATTAGAATCCGTCATAATAATTACTATCTCCGTTCTTTTATAACTGTAACATCTGGACTTTCACGCTTGCCAATGCACAATTTTGATTATTAATATCTTCAATTTTTTTTTAAAGTATATTTCGAGATGAATCTAATAAGATCTCACATGACTATATTATTTCATATGTATATATCATAAAAGATGGTCAAAAAAAAGTATATGAACAGTGTAATAATCAACCCCTTGCAATAATAAAGTACAGAGAAAGTATATAATTATTTATACAATTTAAACTGTCTTGGATGAAATGAAATGAGCAAGTGTCGGTCCATACAATGGAGAAAAACAAACAAATAGGTTAACATAATTGAGGGTTGAGTGGTGACACAGGCGGAGCGAGCGGTGTCGAAGTGGGTCCATGGATTCTTCTGATCGATGAAAATTCTCTATGAAATAGAGAAAAATATATATATATATAGTTGTTCTATCTTCGTAAATTTTCATAGATCCTGACCCTCTCGAATAAATGTTTAGCTTCTGACACTGTATGGTAATGCATATACTCTCTCCGTTTCTTAATACTAGTCATGTTTCAAAGTTACACAAATATTAGGAAAACTTAATGATAATTAGTTAATTTCATATTTGTCCTTATTAATTGCACTAGTTTAATAAACCAGTTATATTAATGAATGTGTTGTATATGTTGAAGTTGAATAGATCATAATAAATTAAAAGTATTTTTGGAATTTTTTTATAAATTTGTATGAAAAATAGAAGATAATATATATTATAGAATAAATTTTATTTTCAAATAGGACCAGTATTAATGGACATTGTAATAATTTAATAAGACACTGAAAAAGTTGTCCAAATGTTCCAACGTAGTAGTGGATGGTCGGGTTAGCAGTGAGCCCCATCTACATACTGGAAGCCATCCACTTGTTTGTTTAAGTGTATGATTGTAATAAGGGGTCTACTAACTTGATTGTGAAACCAAAAAAAATCAACTTTTCATTAAAATATGACAGTCGCGTGCATAATTTTTACCGGACTAAATTGATTTGATTGATTAAATTAAATATTTTACGGAATAAAATTGATTTTTACTGACTAAATTGCATTTTACAGTTACCAATATTTTTTATCATATGAAGGTATTGGATTTTACTGACTGAAAATAAATTTTACTGATTAAAATAAAACTTATTTGACTGAATATTATTTTTTTTAAGTGAAAGGAAGAAGAGTAGAATCAAATTAAACATTAGTAAGAATAAATATCCCATTACAAGACTATATATATATAGGGGTGGGTTCAGGTGAGAATACAGTTTAAGTTAAGAAATAAGAATGAATTTCATCCATAGATCTTGATAAATGGATGGCTTAGATTTATTCTCACAAAAATTTGATACATATAATGCATATTTGAATGCATCACAATTTTGATGCACGAAATGCATATATTTCATGCATAATTAATACAAAACTCATGCATATTCGCAATTCGCAGGATAAGAACCATTCTCATTTTATCCCCCCTCTCTCTCTCTCTCTATATATATATAATACATAAATGCATATAATCCTACTCATCTACCCGCTAGATCACTAATATCAATGACATACAAAAGTTTCTAGATTTCACAAACTAATTAGTTTTCATATGATATATTTCATATATATATATATATATATATTCACTTCATTATTCGCGTTGAGGAGGAAAATTAATTAAATTAAGCGCTCCACCATGGCTGCTCCTCGTCTGGCGTTGTTCTTCGTTGTTACAACTACTCTGCTGATCGTTGGTTCATACGCTTCTACAAGTACGGTCATATGTTTTCTCACTTCTTACACAGTTCATACCGTTTTCAAATTACTTTGCTGATAAGTCGTGTTTCAAATACTACGTAAAAATCATATATATATTTAACTGTTTCGTTTTTTTTTTTTTTTTTATCATGAGTTTACATATGTTTTTATTGTTTCCTTTTTTTTTTTTCCTCAGAGGATGAGAAACCTCTTGAGTTCACATACTCTGGAGCACGAGGCCCGGACCGGTGGGCGAGCCTGGATCCGACCTTCCGGCTTTGTGAAAGTGGGAAGTCTCAATCGCCAATCGACATTACTACGGACCGAGCTGTACCGAATAACAAGTTGAAGCCACTCATCAGAGAATACAATTCTGTAAATGTTACTTTGGTCAACAATAAGTTCACTGTTGCGGTAATATCATATATTGTATCCTTATGAACCCTTTTTGAAGTTCTAGTCTTTTAGTGTTCTCGTGTGTGTCCCTTCTGGTAAACTGTAATCACTTCTGCTACTGCATCCTCTCTGTTATTCTGTCATTTTTCATGGGTAAAATGCAAATATCCAATGTGTTTAGTTAAAAGTGCACAAAATCTCCTTACGTTGTTAAATTTCAATAAAAAATGGTAACGGTGTTAATTTTCTCGTTAGAAATATCAAAAATATTTAAAAATCACAAATTATATAATTTATTTTAAATTCTAGAATTTTATTTAAAATATCAGAAAACTAACTGACAATTCTTATTTTCTACTATAAAGTTAATTTCATAAAAAATTTAAATTTTTTATTTGCTCAAATTATTTCTTTAAAGGAATTCAAAATTTTAAATTTTCTGTCTGAAAAATCTACATGTTTCGTAAAATTAGTTTAAATAATTAATTTGTTATAAAGTAAACATTTTGCGTCAATTTTCTGATATTTTAAGTAAAATTTAGAATTTTAAAATATTTTCAGAATTTTTCTTATTTTTATATATTTTTCTATTATTGTTTAATTTTTTAATGGAAAAATTCATACCGTCGACATCTTTTGAAAGAAATACAACTGTAGGATTTGTGCAAGACTTTTCAAGCAATTTATAAAATATAGAGGAATTTGGTGCGATATTAACTGAACACATGGAATCCTTAGCTATTTTTAGACCTGGCAATTCGTTCGTGTACTTTCGTATTTCGTATATTAAAAGTCCAAATCCATACACAACACGAAATGAATTTGTGTTATGTCGTGTCGTGTACCACGCAAATTTGTTTTGTGTCGTGTTTTCGTGTCAGACACCTAATAAAAAGTAAATATTAAAATATTATACAAATAATAATTTTAATATTTTAATATTATTTTTATAGGTCTTAGTTGACGAAATGAAAAGAATGGCAACGAAAACACCAATGTTTACACGAAATTTATGAAAGTTCATATTATATTTTCAAATTTTAAAGTTTAGTACAAACAGAATTTATAAACTGTATATTTTTATAAAATTAAATATGAAATATTGTATATATTTATTTATTTCGTGCACCCCGTGTCGTGTCGTGTACCCAAAGGGTAAACACAAAACCGACGCTAAATCTCGGTTTTGTACTTTCGTGTTCGTGTATTTTCGTGTCGTGTACTCAAAATTCAAACCCAAACACTAAGGCTGCGTTCTGTTTGTATTTTATTTTGTATTTTCATTTTGAAAAATGTTTTGTATTTTTCTGTTTTTATTTTTGTTTTCAAAATTGCTGAAAACGCGTTCAGTTAAATTTCTATTGCAAAATATTTTTTTTTTGTAATATTAATATTAAATTTATAAATCTTTATTTTAGACTTAGTTTCAAATTAGGATAATCCAAACAAAAAAAACTCAAAATGCATTTTGAGCATATTGAAGATTTTTTGTTGAAATACACACAAAACGCTCAAAATGAGGTTTTGGCCATTTTGAGTTTTGTGTACAAATATTTTTTTCATTTTCCAAAATGCATTTTCGAAAATGATAAAAAAAACACGTTTTTAGTGTTTTTGAAAATAAAAACAGAAAATGACCTCAAAACAGCAAAGAGAACACACCCTAAATTTTCGTGTCGTTTTCGTGTCGTGTGGTAAATTGCCGGGTCCAAGTATTTTACCGGATTTTTCACCAAAGTTAGTACATGTAAATTGATTAATTGATCTGTATTATGCTTGTTTCATCCTGTCTCCCATGAGTCTAGTTCATGGGAGAGTTGTCTGCATGTCAGTAAATTAATTAGAGAAAACTTCACGTACATGCAGTTTGGGCCTTCCTGCACTTGCAATAATCTAGTTCAAAATCCTCCACTGGCTATACTGCAGTTTCCAACTTTGTGTGGTTTGTGTATCTCCGCCTATTTTTCTAACGGTGTGACTTGTAATATATGTTAATTGCCCCTCAACTTTTGTAATGTACACTCACGCTGTTTGAAAAAATAGATGGAAATACACAACCACACAAAGTTGGAAACTGAAGTATTGCAAGTGCAGAAAGGCCAAACTAAGTACACAAACTGAAGTGCACAAGCTGCAGTTTTCTCAATTAATTATCATAAAACTCAGATTTTTTTTTTTTGCGGGTATTGGCGCAGATAGAGTACCCGGATCATACGGGACATATAATTGTAGATGACAAACACTATTCCTTGAGACAAATGCACTGGCATTCACCTTCTGAGCACAGAATTAACGGAAAGCGGTACTCTCTCTCTCTCTTTCTCTCTCTCTCTCTCTCTCTCTCAAACACACAATCAAACAGGACACATTCTTGAAGAGTGATTTACTCTAAATCTGAAACTACAGATTTGCCGCCGAGCTTCACATGGTGCATGTTTCTGATGACGGCAATGTCTCGGTGGTGGCGACCCTTTTCAAATACGGAAAACCCGACCCACTTCTTGGAAAGGTGGATTTCAAAATATAAGTAGGATCAGAAAAAACAAGTATAAAAAGAAGAAAAACGGTTTAAAAAGAACGACAGTTTTGAGAACAATGCATGATGGTTTTCTACAGATACACAACAGAATGAATGAACTGGCGTACGCGGTTAATAATGAGGAGGCGGTTAGTCCGATCCGGATCCTGGATTTTCACCCGGAGGAATTAAGGAAAACTTCAAGAAAGTATTACAGATATATAGGCTCTTCTAGTATTCCTCCTTGCTCCGAGAATCTTATGTATCTCGTACTTGCAAAGGTAAGAGATGCCTTCAAACTTATACCTTCTATCTAAACTAACTCCCCCTTTTCTGGTAAAAAAATGTACATTAATTCTTAATGGGAATGTTTATATTTGGCTAGATCAGTTGATTGTTATTCGTCGGAAAATGTATTGTTTGTGTGTGTAGGCCAGATCAATATCTAGAGAACAAGTAGAGGCGCTTAAGTCTCCTCTCGACATAAGCTGCAAGTACAATGTCAGGCCTTGCCAACCAATCAATGGAAGAGACGTGCAGGTATACGAGGATTCCATTGTCCACCGTCGAAGGGATTAGTGTGAGTGTGTGCGCGCGCGCGTGTGCGCGCAATGTCAGAAACAATCGTTTGTTTTTAGCAATTTGATGTATCAAACGGAATATCAAACTCATTCTTGATGTGGATGACAGAACCCGTGCATTTGGCGCGAAACAATATTGTTTTGCTATGATGATAATCAAGAAATGGTTGCTGTACGTGAATAATTAATCAGAAAAATTACGTCGCTTTGTGCAAATGTAGCATTCGACATGGCGAATGCATAAGATCGAGCACCATGTCCTGCCTACTATTGGACGAGAAAAAGACACCAATGGTCCTAAAGTTTAGGCAACGTTTGTCTTTTAGTCCTAAAATTCCAAAAAAATGACTTGCAAAGAACTTTTGGACCAAAATTGATCTTGACTACTGACGTGACATTGAAGTCAAGACCATTGTTCACTGCCATCTCATTAAATTTTTTAAACAAAAAGGAAAACTAAAATTATAATTCCAGAAACTAAAAGAAAATCAAAAATAAAATAAAAAGGTCAAATAAGAAAAAAAACATAAATCCATAAATGGGCAAGTGGCACCTCCAAAAAAACCACATGCACATAACCACCTCTCATTCCCGTTTTCCCCAATTTCCCTGACGAACCCTAAATCCGAATCTATCAAGTTCACATCAATTAAGTCATGTCCAATTCCTCATCCAGCTCATTTATGGATTTATGTTTTTTTAATATTTATTTGATTTTTTTAATTTATTTTCCATTTTCTTTTTGATTTCTGAAATTATAATTTTATTTTTTCTTTCTGTTTATAGAATTTAATGAGATGACAGTCAATAATGACTAGAGGTGCCCAAAAAGACCCAACCCGGGGGGTCGGCCCGTCGACCCGGACCCGGCTGACCCGTGCAGGACCCGGAACCGGCCAACCCGTCGGTCCCGTTGACCCGGACCCATGGTATACACGGGTGGGGTCCGGGTCTTACATTTCCCAACCCGGCAACCCAGCGGAATTGAAAAAAAAAATTAAAATTTTGAAATTATGGCCGTTGGACCCGGCGACCCGGACTCGGCGGGTCGGACCCGTGACCCGGCGGGTCTAACGGCTAGAATTCAGTTGTTTTTTTTTTTAAAAAATCATATCTATAAATACTTCCCAACCCAACACATTTTTTTCACACCTTCATTATAATCTATCTCTCAAACTCTCATTGTTAATTACTATACCAGTTAATCTCTCTCTTTTTTCGCATTTAATCATTATGTCGAGTTCTGACAAGAGAAAGAGTATTGCTACGTCTCCCAAAAAATCCAAAATGTCCAAGTTCGAGCGAATGGGTCTTTGGGGCAAATCGAAGAAACCATCTGGGATAATTATTCGGGAGCGCCAAAACCAAACTCCACCCAGTTTTAAGTGAAAACTTAAAATTAAATACAAACTCATTTTTCAACTCTTCTCAAGTAAAAGAACTACGTGGAGCTTTGATTCCTCACGAGGATACGTAGGCAATTTAATTTGAAGTAAAAGCTTAAAATTAAATACAAGCTCATTTTTCAAATGATTTCCTTGTTCACTTATAATTATTTTTTGTGTATAAAATGATCATAAATAAAATATTTTTTATACTTCTAAAAAAAAAAAGACGGGTCGGACCCGAACCCGGACTCGTGGCCGACCCCGCCGATCCGTATATTTTATATGTACGGGTGGGGTCCGGGTCCTGGCCGGCCGACCAGGCGACCCGGCAGGTCCGACACGGACCCGAGCACCTCTAATTATGGCCTCGACTTGTTGACCTCAATGCCACTTCAGCAGTCAAGGTCAATTTGGGGCTAAAAGTCCTTTGTACGCTATTTTTTGGAATTTTATGATTAAAGTTGCTGGATGGAATAAATGTTGCACCGCGTGTGCCAAACCCCACACTACCATTGAATGATTGATGCCTAAAGACGAGTTTGGAAATATAAACTCATTCACCTAAAATAAAAAAAAAAAAAAAAAAAGAAAAAAAAATTCACGAGCGATGAGCTGGACACGCCCCTCAAGAGCCAACACTCGGGCGAGTGCGTCACACTCTCCCCGCATCGCGTGAGGCAGCTGGCGCGGGCCAGCTGCCAGCTTTTTTTTTTTTTTTGCTTTTATTTGTTACTCTTTTTGTAGTTTCTTTAATATAATCATTTGTATTGTATATTTTACTGTTATTTTTTATTGTGTTTTAATTTTACTGATTTTTAATATTTTACTGTTTTCAATTTCTGTTTTATTTATTTAATAGTCATGGAGTTTACTAGAAATTAAAAAATATTACATAAAAATATAAATTAAAATTTTATTAAATGTATATTGTTTAAATTACTTTTTAATTTCAGTAAGTAAAATTATTGTTATCAAAATTTGGCATTGTTATAATGCCCTAAATAAGTTATTAATTCACACAAATTATATTATGCTTGTAGCTTTTGGTTTGTTTTTTTTTTTTTTAAATTCTTTTGCTGTTTTTATTTTTGGTTTTAATTAAAAAATATTTGTATAAATTAAAAGTTTATTAAATAGATATTGTTTAAATTATTTGTTTATTTAATTTCTTTATTATTTATGTAAATAAAGTATTATTTAAATATATTACAAAATATATAAATATAATATATATATATATATATGTAAATAAATATTTGTTAAAATATAAAGTAAAAAAATTGAAGTTTCAATGGGAAACATGTGAAATCCAAAAAAATAGTTTTGAGAAGTTTATTGTCAAATGGAATTTGCTTGTATTTTGGTGATATGTCACATTTAGAATTACAATGGGAGGTTTGTGGAGTGAGGTGATTAGAGATGCTCTTAGCATTACACATATCCACTCGTACGATACTCAAGTACAATACATAAAGTCTCACAATCCCGATTTCCCTGTGAAAAACGAGGAATAGTGAAACATGACGAATGAACATCATCTTAAATTCAATTGCAAACAACGTCAATCGTATCAGTATCGAATTTATAAATGCCGATAATAGGTTAACAAAGTACGCGTATGGCAAACATCGGCTATTTATGATGGAGTTTGTAAAAATGGGCTTTGGACAATTATTTTTACATTGAAAATTTATTACTCATTTGGCCAAATTTAGTTAATTGTGATTATTAAATCTCATTGATGTATATGTAAGAATATTATGATATATGGTCGTTAGATTCAGCTGGACATACATTTTCAAAATATTTACTTCTCATATTTTTTAGTTATATATAATTAAATATATTAATAGTCCAATATGTTTCTTGAAAAAATGCAGAATCCAGATGGATAAATTATCTTGAGGAGGAGGAGCATAATAACAAAAGACTCTTTAAATGTTAAAATTATTACTCCCTCTCTCCGGGTCAAAAGTTGAAAGAATGTGTATTTTTGGTGTATTTTAAGTAATGATTGATATAAATAATGATAATAAATGCGTGGTGGAAATTAAAAAAATACGAAATATTAATGATAAAAATGTGGTGAATATTAAAATATAAAAGATAATTGCTTAATTTAATTGTAAAATATAGTATATGTAAATTTATTAAAAAAAATTAATTTCTAATAAAAATGTAAACTCCGACGAAAACGAGGGATCGTGTGTAGACCCGGTAATTTACCACACGACACGAAAACAACACTAAATTTTAGTGTTTTTGTTTGTATTTTGAGTACACGACCCGAAAATACACGAACACAAAAGTACACGATCGAGATTTAGTGTCGATTTTGTGTTTACCCTTTGGGTACACGAACGACATGAGGTACACGAAATAAATATATATATAATATTTTATAACATAATTTAATTAATTTTATAAAAACATCGTACTAAACTTTAAAATTCAAAAATATAATGTGAATTTTCATAAATTTTTTTGTAAACATTCGCGTTTTCGTTGCCATTCATTTCGTTTCGTCTACTAAAATCTATATAAATAATATTAAAATATAAAAATTGTTATTTTTTATAATATTTTAATATTTATTTTATATTATGTGCGTTACACGAAAATACGACACGAAACGACACGTATTTGTGCGGTACACGACACGAATTCATTTCGTTTCGTGTATGAGTTTGGACTTTTGGTACACCTACTGTTCCCGCCGTTCCGTTGAAGTGCAGTAGTTCATTAAAAATATATTTTTTTTCGTATGAATGATATTCCCTGTATATTTGGTGTATTTTATATTATGATTGGAATAAATAATGATGGTAAATAATCATTCTGGTCTATAATAGTGTGCTCATTTTGTATGGGCACAGTTTTAATAAAAATTATGTAGTTGTGAATTTAAGCAGAGAAATGGTTCCATTTTTGTTGTAGGTATATGTTAGTTATTGTTGTTGATTAATGAAAGGATAAATATGTGGGTCATCTTTGCTATTGTTGTAAATAAGTTCAAAATAGTGAGTAAAAGTATAAGGGCTATTTTCTAAAAATGGGGTGGACACACTATTGCGGGACAGATAAAAATAACAAATTGAGCACATTCTTATGAGACGGAGGAAGTATGTGGTACAGGTTAAAAAGTAAAACGTATTAATGACGAATATGTGACGGAGACTAAAGAACAAAAAGTAATCATTTGATTTATTTATGAAAAGTGATATATGTAAACTTATTAACTCGACAAATTTTGATAGAAATGTAAACCCAAATGAAGGGAGTATATTTTATTAAATATCTTCAATTATATTCATCACAATTTCTCTTCAAAGTTTTGTCACACTCACTGTTAATACATCTTATCTTTTAGTAAAAATTCACCATAAATACTTATAAATACACAGCTATCATATCCAAATATTCTCTTAAAACACATTGATTTTACTCCAGATATTACAAATGAACCGAGACAAACAAAGTATAATTTCAGCGGCCCAATCTTATATATATAAAGCTTAAGAAGCCTTATAAATGTAAGTGGTCATGATTAATGCTTGATGAATTGATTGTATCATATTTGTTATTCCACATTGATTTCCAGGCATGTCAAGCAACTTTCGTTAAGTGTACAATGAATATTCACATAAAGTGAAATGTGGAGATGAAGTGTTTGGTGCCATGAATGCATAAATTAAACACACCTATTAGTGTTAGTTTTTTTACCTTCCCGCCCATGAGTTACAAATATTTTATCAACTATATAATGTGTCAAAAATCACACAACAAAACACAACTTCCTCCACACCGCGTGCACATTGGGCTACAACTTATTATGGTGGTAAAGTAAGCATCATATCGTCTAGCTTATTTAGCATATTGATTTATATTGTTTTATGTAAATTTCACGTGTGTTTTGTGTGTGTAACAATGTAGGACATAAAGATGGTGCTTAGGAGGTTTGGTAGTAACATCATCTTCTCTAATGGTTTAAGAGATCCTACACATCGTTGTCTTATCAATTATGTGGTACATGCACGAACATTTTTATTTTGTTCGAAAATGCAATATATTGATTAACTGTATTTAAGTTACTAACGATCAACTATATCTAATTGTTTTTTGTAGTGCGTCAAGAAGCATTAAAGAAAGATATCGAGAAGTCACAAAAATTGTATCAAGAACAAAACATGAAAAAGGCCAATGAACAACAACGACAAAGACAACAACAACAAGAACAACAACAAAAACAATAACGACGCCATGGCCATCGGTGGGATGAATACTTAGCATTCATATTAATATATGTTACAAATTAAACATGCAATATTTTGCTTCATGTAATACCGATAAATGGGCTAATACTATTGATTCGTTAGCAAGTAAGTTTATTGAAAATAATGTGACGAGTTCAATTTTTAGTCAATAATTATTACTATACTTTGTTGGGGCATTTTCATTATGTAGTTTTTTTGTCTTGCGGTGTGTTAATGTCACTTTCTTAATTAAACGTCTTGAAATATTGCGTGACTTTGATACTTGATATGATTGTGTAAGTTATGTCGATGTTACATATTGAAAATGGTAGTATATAATAAAAATATCTTCTCACTATCATCTTTATCCGTAAATGGTGCAAAGCAATAGACTATAGATAAAACAACTACGTATTAATGATTCGGGTAATCATATCCACAATTAGTATCGGCAATTAAGCGACTATGTTATTTTGAGAATTTATCATTTATATAATTTTACTGTAGTTTAAATCTTACATAATAAATAATATCATTTTGACGATTTATGTAGTTTAAACAATATAGATATACCATTTATATAATCTATTATAAATTAAATTTAAATCTTACTCAATAAGTAATATCACTATGGAGATTAATTGATTATCTTAATATAATTTTAGTTTCTTTTGTAGAATGACAAACAAATTAGGCAAAATGAAATTGTTATATTAGTTATTAAGAGTAGAAAAATTATATGTTGAGATTGATGTCTTCAAATATATTTATATATGCAACGTGGTACAAATTAAATATACTAACAATATTGGACCGATTTTCACAACAATAAAAAATATTGAAACTTAAATGGTTTTTGTGCATAAAATAAAGTTCGATTAATTAAGCGTAGTAATGTGGAACTACCGTATTTGATATGATAAACCAAAAGGATAATTAATTGTCACAAGTTAGATCTCAAAATATAGCGAATATCCACTTTGTTACGATTTTATATAAGGGTTACATTTATTTTGAAGAACCGTATGCGTTTAACCTCCCTTTGACATTTAGTATGTAACTTATACATATTAAAAAGTTACATGTGAAGAGATTCTTTTAAATGTAGCATCTTAAATGTGTGTCATGCTTAGAAAAGGTGTGATACCATCACAACTTAGATATATAATGACGAAAATAAGTGCCAAAGATTACGCTATGAACACTTATATACAGCCCATGTAATGACGGAAATTAGTGTTGAACAATACACTATGAACATTTAAATTAAGCCCGTGTGCATCGCACGGGTCTGAATGACTCGGTCTAAATATAAAAGTCATCAAACAACTAATTAAACTCATTCATCTTAAACTCATGCGATGCTTACAAAAGTTGTGATACCATCACAACTTACAAACCTAATGACGAAAATAAATACCACACATTACACTATGACCAATTAGATAGAGCACGTGTGCAACGCACGGGTATGAATGACTAGTAAAATAAAATAAATACCACTCCATCCCCTAAAGTTATAATTAATTTGACTTTCACATAGTTTTAAAACTTTTAACTAATGTACTTGAAAACGTATAATTTTGTTGTATTTTCTAAAAAATATACGGGTACATTAAATGATATCAATTCATAATAATTTATAATAAATAAAATACGATAAAAAAAATAAAAAACATTAAATATTAACGAGATATCAGATATAAAATATTTTGGGATAGACTAAAATGGAAAACAACTCTACTTTTGGGTCAAGAAATCCTTCTAAGTTATTTGGCCGTGAAATTAATTAGTATCATTAAATATTTCTTTAAGGACACTAACACAGTGTCTTTATCCACGGTTCAAGAGTCAAGACATTATTACAAAACTACCCTTTAACAGCGTCCTTTTAACTAGGGGTGTTCAAAATCTACTATCCGGACTTTCGGATATCCGAAATTTCGGATATCCGAAAGTTCGGATAGTAGATTTTGATATCCGATATCCGTATCCGAAATTTCGGATACGGATATCGGATATCCGAATATCCGGAAAATATATGAATTTTATTCGGATATCCTTATATTCGAAAAAAATATTCGGATTTGGATATCGGATATCCGAATATCCGAAAAAAACTTCGAATATGGATATCGGATATCCGAATATCCGAATACCTTATATTATTTAAAATATAAAAAAATAAAAAATTTAGGATTTTTCGGATATTTCGGATATCCGAATATCCGATTTTTCTGAAAAGTACTATCCGAGTTTTCGGATATCCGGAACTTCGGATTTTCGGATATTTCGGATCGGATATCGGATATTTTGAACACCCCTACTTTTAACAGCGGTTGTTCGAAAACCGCTGTTAAAATGACGCAGTGGCATACTTGTAAATAGTGTGCAATATATTAACAGCGGTTATTTAAATAACCGATGTTAAAATAGCAACTTAACAACGGTTTTATAATAACCGATGTTAAATTTATCCCGAAAAATTAAAAAAAAATGAACTTGCAATTTAACATCGGTTGTTAAGGAAAACCGATGTTAAAAAAGTGACAATTAACAGCGGTTTAAACCATAACCGCTGTTAATTTTTTTCTAAAAAAATATATATATATTTAACAGCGGTTTTAGGTAATAACCGCTGTTAAATTAACACTTTTAACAGCGGTTTTTGTGAAAAAACCGCTGTTGTTTGCACATACATTTAACAGCGGTTGTTGCTTAACAACCGCTGTTGTTTGATCCTTAAAAACGAATCACGGTTTTATTTTTCTTCCTCCGCCTCTCTCTACCCTGAATACACTCCCATATTTTTCCATCGCCTTCCCGTCGCCGTTCGCCCTTCCCGTCGCCGTTGTCCGCCCTTCCCGTCGCCGTTGTCCGCCCTTCCCGTCGTTATAATCAAAACATAATTCAAGTAAGTATTACATTAATCACCCTTTTTTGATCCTTAATTTACATAATTAGGGTTTGTGAATCTTGATTCTTGATCTTATTAAATTTAATTGCTTTTTTATATATGATAATTGTTGGTCCCAAGAATGATGAAGATTGTCCTCACTGTACCAACACGAGTCTTTTTTAGTGCACTTTGTCCTCACTCACGCGCACCTGAGAAACTTCCCAGGCGGTCACCCATCCCATAACTACTCCAGGCCAAGCACGCTTAACTTTGGAGTTTCTATGAAATGGCTGCCAGAAAAGAAGATGCATCTTGTTTTTATGAGTAGTCCAAATCAATTCATTTAACCACTTTCTAGTGCAGATCTCACAGGTCGAATTGCAAGCCGCGCCTCGCGCATTTTTAAGCCCATGCAGGCAGGATGCTGGACTGAATCCCAACAATCCCCCTCCCAGTACCTGCCAGCATCTCAGCCCCATAGTCTGGAAACCTCCGCGAACTAGATTTGATCACACAGCCCTCTAGCGGTTGGATTCATTCACACAGTCCTCCAACACTTGACATCAGCATCTGTTTCAGCTCCGTTTACTTCCACTGCGCCAGTATCTCAGTTCCAGCATACTAGATTTGATCACATAGCCCTCCAGCACCTGACAACCTCCACCGCGCCAACATCTTAGTTCCGGCCAACTGGAAACATTTGCTGCATGCCCGCCTCTCAGTTCCAACACTTTGGCAGCCTCCACTGTAGGATACTTCGAGGGAATCCATACCCGTGACCCGCTCCGATACCAATTGTTGGTCCCAAGAATGATGAAGACTGTCCTCACTGTACCAACACGAGTCTTTTCTAGCGCGCTTTGTCCTCACTCACGCGCACCTGAGAAACTTCCCAGGAGGTCACCCATCCCATAACTACTCCAGACCAAGCACGCTTAACTTTGGAATTTCTATGAGATGGCTACCAGAAAAGAAGATGCATCTTGTTTTTATGAGTAGTCCAAATCAATTCATTTAACCACTTTCTAGTGCAGATCTCACAGGTCGAATTGTAAGCCGCGCCTCGCGCATTTTTAAGCCCATGCAGGTAGGATGCTGGACTGAATCCCAACAATAATTGAACTGGGTTTTTGTAAAAGCTTGCATTTTCTTTATTTTGGTGTGTTAAAGTGTTCAAATTTATTGATATTAAGGTTTATATGTATATAATCTAACTGGTTTTGTGAAAATTTTATTCGTATTAAAATTTATCGACTTTATGCTTGATATGAACTGGGTTTTGTAAAAATGTTAGGTTTTGTGAATTTTACTTGATCTTGGTATGTTAAAGTAAACTCGTAAACGAACGAGGTTTTCCCTGTTCAGGTTATCGGGTGGGCGAGTCTGTGACTCTGAAGTATTGCTTAATTTATTTTGGGATCACCTGAAGTACTAAATTAGCCGTTTTCTGCATAATGTAGTTATTGGTTTTCAAAAAAGTTGGCATGTTTAGTCCATTTGTATACTGCATATGGGTTGATTTGGACCCTGTTCGATGTCTAAGCTAAAAGATATAACAGGAAATTAGTTGAGCATGTCAAACAAGTTGGAATTCTTCCAAATGTATATATTGAAAAGATGTTTAGCCAATAACCAATTGCATCTATATTTTTTTTTAATCATCATGGTTAACACATTAATGGTTATAAACTTACAAAAAGAAGAAAAAAAGTATTTATCATAATGGATCCAAACTATCCGTTTAATGTACTAAGTTCAAACTAGAGGTTAATAAAAGGCATGTGAGGTTATGAATGACCATGGTTCTTAATTTGGAATCAGAACCTGTATATAATAATGTTTATTTTATAGCAGTCTTGTGCTTAAATTGCTTTATTGCTTTCTTTTTTGTATGAATGAATGACTACATACTGCAACTCAAACACATGTGGCATATGCAATCTGGAAAATGGTTTTCTTTATTTAAAGTTTACTAGCGAGTCTTGATTCTCTTTTAAGACACTTTTACACTATTAAGTATATGTAATAGGTTTAGGTTTTAATTACCAGTTTATAGAAAAATAAGAGTGTTTTCTCTTGAAGTCTCAGTTGGTCAAAATTCCTTTATTCTTTGTTATTTGTGTGATTTCTTTCATTCACAACTTTGAAATGGTATATCTCCTTGTGGAAATTTCCAATAGCAAACCCAAACGGAATTTTGATTCAAAAGCAACACCTGCAATTGTTTTTGTACCATAGCGCTTTCTAAATTTTTCCTATTTTTTCCTATTTTTTCGTTTCTAAGTTCTCCTTGTCCGCCCTTCCCTTCGCTTATCATATATAAACAAGCAATTGACGCTGTTTTGATTAGAAAATTATAATTTATACAAATAGTACATTATTACTTCAGATGATTTCCATGATTTGTAGTCTGAAGACTCAATGATATTACATATCCTATAAATAGTATGGACTAAGTCTTAGTTGTCGTACATGTTTTTGGTAGAAGATTAAAATAACACTAAATGTGGCTGATTCTAACTAAAGGAATTGCAAATTGAATTTCACTATGTGTACAACAGAAAAGAAGAAAAATGGATCGAAGTTGGATGAATGCAAGTCGTAACAGTGATGAGTATGATAATGGAATCGAACAATTTCTTGAGTTCGCCCGACAAAATCGCCCGGAACCCGATGAAAGATATTTTTGCCCTTGTGTCAAGTGTATGAACGGGAGACGACATGAAGCTGACATAATTCGTGAACATCTTATTTGTGAGGGAATAAATACGAACTATACGATTTGGATATGGCATGGCGAACTAGTAGACATTCCAACTGAAGACACACACGTAGATATAGATGGTGATCAATGTGAAGACATGATTCGTGATGTTGGAGAAGAATCATTCCGACGAGCGCATGTTTATGATGCATTGAAAAGTGATTCAGAGACTCCTTTATATCCGGGTTGTAAAAATTTTACACGCTTGTCTGCCGTGTTGAAGTTGGTTAATGTGAAAGCAAAAAATGGGTGGAGTGATAAAAGTTTCACCGAATTACTCGAGTTGATATAGGAGATACTTCCAGAAGGTAATAAATTGCCTAACCGTACTTATGAGGCGAAGAAAGTTTTGCGTCCGATGGGTTTAGCGTATAAGAAAATACACGCCTGCTCTAATGATTGCATATTGTACCGAAAAGAGTTTGAATTATTACATAAGTGTCCTAGGTGCGGGGATTCACGCTACAAAGTGAAGCATGATGATTCTAGTGATGGAGATAGCACACAACGAGGGCCCCCAGCGAAGGTGTTGTGGTATCTTCCAATTATTCCAAGGTTCAAGCGACTGTTTGCTAATAAGGATGACGCAAAGAATCTCATATGGCACGCAAAAGGGAGAAAATGCGACGGACTAATTCGTCATCCTGCTGATTCTGTACAGTGGAAGAAAATAGATCATTTATTTCTGGATTTTGGGGGTGAGGCAAGAAACCTTAGGCTTGGACTTACCACAGATGGGATGAATCCGTTTGGTAATTTAAGCACTAAGCATAGCTCATGGCCCGTCCTACTTGTGATCTATAATTTACCTCATTGGTTATGTATGAAGCGGAGATATGTTATGTTGTCAATGATGATTTCAGGCCCAAAGCGGCAGAAATGACATAGATGTTTATCTAAGTCCGTTGATTGATGATTTGAAAATGATGTGGGATGAAGGGGTTGACGTGTTTGATGGGTACCACCAACAAAGTTTCAAGCTACGTGCAATGTTATTTTGTACCATTAATGACTTTCCGGCATATGGAAACTTGAGCGGGTATAGTGTGAATGGGCATCATGCATGTCCTATATGTGAAGAAAACACAAGTTACGTTCAGTTGAAACACGAAAAAAAAACAGTTTACACTCAACATCGGAGGTTTCTCAAGCGCCATCACCCATATCGTAGATTGAGAAAAGCTTTTAATGGATACCAGGAAGAGGGATTTGCACCGATACCATTAATAGGTGAGCAAGTTTACGATCGCGTTAAGAATATCAATACTGTGTTTGGGAAAGCTACAAAAAAGTCCGTTGCGACAAATATATGGAAGAAGAGGTCCATATTCTTTAATCTTCCATACTGGAGCAAACTAGATGTTAGATATTACATAGATGTTATGCATGTCGAAAAAAATGTGTGCGATAGTGTGATCGGCACACTTCTCAATATTAAAGACAAAACAAAAGATGGTGTCCAGGCTCGTCTAGACCTAGAGGATATGGGTATTCGTCCTCAGTTGCATCCGCAATCAGTGCGTAGACCTTTGACATTTAATTTTGTAAGAATACCATTGTTGTACTTGAAGATTCAGTTTCTTTTCTGGTTCATGGTTGTAGGGATATCCTTTTTATGATTTATGTTTTGTTCATGGTTGCAGTGTATTCGTTGTTGTGTTCTTCTTCTTCGTTTTCTCCTTTTACTTGTGCTTGATTTTGCTTGTTGTTGTTTGTTGCCGCTGTACTTGAATTGTGTTGTATTTTTTTTGTATTGGATAGAATGTTATTGTATTTGAAGGTTGGATAAAAGTTGTTTAGTTGTATTGGTGAATGGATGAAATAAAGTTGTGTTGTTGAGGTTTTATTTGATTTTTTTGGTTGGATGCTGTTTTTGGTGTTTAGGATGCTGTTTTATGTGTATGTGTAGCAGGTTGGAAATAAAAAACAAACAAACCTCGTGTTTAAAAAAATAATAATAATAACAGCGGTTCTAAGGAGAAACCGCTGTTAATTTCTGATGTAAAACATTTGTTAAATCGACATTCATTAACGGCGGTTTTTAAAGGAACATTTAAAGCTGGACATTTAACAATGGTTCGATTAAAAACCATTGTTAATTTAACGGTTTTTAACTAGAACATTGTTAAATGTCGATTTAACGGTTCCTTAAAAACTCATTAAATTTACATCAGTAAAATTAACAGCGGTTTACGCGACATTGTTAAATTAACGACACCACCTTTAACAATGGTTCGGAACATTGTTAAAGGCCCAATTTTGTAGTAGTGACACAACCCAAGATACCAATATTTTTTTTTTTAAATTTCTTCAATGACATTGTTGGCCACTAAGTATACTGGATACAGTTTGGGAAGTAGTTTAAACAACAAACTGTACTGATTTTAAATCTGAGTGTGTAGCGGAAGTCTTAGATGCAGTAAGTTGCTGTGGATACAACAACTAAATGTGCAGTGTATACTTAATTAATCATAATAGTTAAAACAGTAAAACCTGAAGATAAATAACACAGTAATTAAAGTGCTTCGAGGTAAACCCCTCTACATCCACTGGTCTTCCACACAGGAGTAAAAAGTTTATTATAATTACTACGTACACAACTACGTAATTATAACAACACACAATCAATATATCGTTCACACAGATTGATATAAAGATCTTAGCTAAAACCGTTCACACAGATTGGTTTTGAGCTAATGCTTTGACTTGCTTCTTCACACACAGTTCTGAAGCTTCGTCTTCTTCAATGCAAATCCTTCACACACAATTCCGGAGAAGCACAGATTACTCAGTCCACACAGGGCTGATCTGGGTTTGTTCAAAGTATAGAACAGAGGGTGAACAACAACTTTGACTTTAAGAGCTTTCAGCTGATGAAGTGTTGTTCAAGATGATGAGCACTGTATATCTCTTTAGATCTGAGTTGCAGTAAGCTTTGGAGATATGTTTTGCTCTGATGATAACTTTGATAGCTTGATAATTTCGTAGCTTTTGTTTGTAACTGATCTTCAGCATCTTGATGTGATATATATAGTCTCTGAAATATATATCTGTTGAGATGTATCCGTTTGAGTGAGATTCCGTTCCAACGGGATGAAAAACACGATCCGGATTTAGCGGGATTTGAAGATCTGTTGACTGACAGTATTTAAATACTTTATCCTTGAGTATTTAAATACTTCTTTATTCAATGGGACTTGACTTCTGAAGATTCCTTCTTTGTCCTGTTGTGAGCTGTATGGAAGATAACTGTATTGGTGATTCGAGACAGTTTCCATACTTGGTCTTTATAAGACATCTTTGCTGTACTGAAGGGTTTCACTATTTGCTGGATTCGAGACAGTTCATCGATACAAGTTGACACTTCAACTCTTCGATACAGTTTCCTTTACTGTATTGAGGATTGGCATATATGTCAAAACCTCTTATCAATATAATTCGATACAGGGATTGAGTATCCCGGCTGTTTCGATACAAGGTTCTTGTTTTCCCAACAATTTCCCCCTTTTTGACAATTTGCCAAGACTTTAACTTTCTAACTTTCAAGTCTTCTTGATGCCAAAACCTTCTTCATGAAATAATCTTCCTTGATGGCTTCTGGCAGATTTCTTGGTCTTCTGTCAAATGGTCTGTCTTTCAGCAACTTAGTCTATTTAATGAATTGCTCGCAGGCGAATTCGATACAGCTAAGAGTTTTTACAACTTAAGCTTATGATTGGCGCGCAGGCACAATCTTACAATGTATTCTAAGCATACAACTGAAATTATGAACTGTTCGTAGACAAGTTCGTACAGCTTAATTTTCAACAAGTTTCTATACTTGTGATAGTTATCAAACAATTTAAGTAATCATACATCAACACAGTAGATTACGAGTTGTAATCTTTCAAGACAAACAAACACTTTTATTGCTATTCAAAGCAAATTGAGTACAAGGTTTGCTGTTTCGAAGGAAAAATTACAAAAAGAATAATATACAAGGATTTCAGCTCCTATCTATAGTCCGCATGTCTCCATGGCTTTCTTCCTGGATCATTATCGGTTCCACGCCACCAGTTCTGTAGGGAATTATTGCCTCGATCCTGGTATATTGCTCTTCCTTCATAGGATCTGTCAAAGGCAAGAATCCAGTCTTCTGGATGGGTGATCCGATCTCCTCTTCTGTGTTTGGATTTCATCTCGATTTGGAGAGGGAGTTTTCCATCTTCTAGCATCTTCATGAATTTGTCTGCGGCCTCTGCTAAAGTCTTATAGCTCTTGAAGATGGCGGATTCCCTGATGAGTTTAACAAAGTATCTCATCAGTTCGTTCTTCCTCCATTGCTTCACTTCATCGGAAGTTGGATGGCGGTTGGTCGGCAGACGAATCTCAGAAGATCTTTGAACTATGTTTTGCCACGGGACATTTGGATCATGAAATTCAGGTCGGGATCCTGAAATCTTAAAACTCTGGGAGGGAGGGGCTAGCTTGTTTAATTCAGCAGAAATGCTGTCTTGAGCAGCCTCCAATTCCCTTTCTTGCTGTAACCTGATTCTCCTAGCAGCTTCTCTTGCCTCTTCCCCCTTTTTGGCTTCATCAAGACATTCGAGGATCTCCAATGCAGCATCCTGTTTTGTCTCGATGTTAGTCATTCTTTCTACAAGAGAGGAAAGTGCCTGCGACATGTCCTTGATACATTTGTCGTGGGCGCGCAATTGAAAACTGTTTTCAATCATAGCACATGCGGTCTTGGCTTCAGCAATGCGCGTTTTGGTTGCCTCTTCCTTCAGAAGTTGCTCTTGTTTGTCTTCCATGATTTTCAGTGCTTGTTTGAACACTTCTGGCAAAATAACGAATGCCTCGACAACACGAGATACTTTATGCTGTAGAGTGGTCATCTCTTCCACGGCAAAAGTATGCATCCAGTTTAAGGCTTTTTCAACTGAAGACAGGGCATTGACTGCATCCTGTATGAAGACGGTTTGAAGACCAAGAGCATGCAGGCGCTCTTTCCTAGCGGCAGAAATCGGAGAATCTGGTTGAGCAAAGTCTTCAGAGCAGTTCAACCTCCTTAGGTTCACGGTTGGGCGTGAACTAAGTTGGACATCCTCAGGTACGATACCATCCTCGGATTCCACGGTTGAAGGGGCGGGATCAGCATGTTCTGGTTCGGAGGCAGGGGGTGTTGTGTCCTCCTGTTGCGAAGGTTCGTCGGTAGACATGGATATAGGAGGGATTGATTCCTCCTGTTGTCTCTCAGTGACAACTTCTTCTTCTTGAGCGGAGGCATGCTCGGGTGCCTGTTCCAAAAATATTTCAACTTCCTCGACTTGAGGGACTGATTCCTCCTCGTCGGGAATGATCTCTTGCTGTGGCGAAGGGGGCTTATTATGGGTTGATGGCCCTTCGTCGTCTTTTGGTGGAGAGGCGTCTCTGTCTTGAGCCTCTTCACGACTCATCCTCAGACCAGCTTGTAAGGCTTCGTCGTCGTCGTCTGAGTCATTATCATCGTCGTCTTTTGGATTTGAGGGAGAGTCCTCTGACTTGTCTTTACCTTTCCTTCTTGCGTCAGATTTCTGCAAAAGATGGCTTTCAATCCGTTCTTTGCAGAAGGGATTGTCCCATCGGATCAGGGCCTCAATTTTCGTTGAGTCCGTCACTTCTGATACAAATCTTTCTTCTTGGCTCCATTCGCTCCAGTTGTACAATGTGTCATATGGAGCTAGCCTATAGCCTTTCCATGCAAGAAATCTTTCGTAAGCATGTTCGAGCTAAACAGAGAGAAGGGTCTTATTAATAATAGAGTCAGGGGAGGGACTGCGTACAACGTTTGGATACGCTGTAGCGAAGGATTCCTCTACAGGTATGGGATCCTGTATGGAAGTGGGATTCCTTACAGGGGATGGTGCCCCGAAGGAAGATTGATCCTGTACGGGTGTGGGATCCCGCAGAGGAGAAGTAGATTTTGGCTCCAAATGGGCAGCCGACTCGCTAAAGTCTTTTTCGTTGGCAGATGACTCATCATCCGTCCTAGCCGCCAAAGGCTCAGGATCTACTGTCGATACAGTAGTGGACACCTCTTTCACAGGGGTTGGGCCCTGGGGTTGTTCTTCAGTGGGTTGAGCCACGGTGGAAATTTCTTCGGAGGGCTTGGTAGATTTAGCTTTAGAAAGCCTCCTAAGTTTCTTCTTCGGCTTCTCACCAGCAATGGGTTTCTTGCTGTGAGTATATCCTGGAGCTATTCTTCTTAGCATCAGCGGATTGCGACAGTCCGCATTTCGTCAAGATATGGTTTAAAATTAAACCAAATGACTTCTTCTGGGTGGCAGGCTTGCATACTTCTTCTTGCAAGCGCTTCAGGATTATCTAGCACCAGTTGACCTTTTCACAGGTCAGAATTGCCACCATCATCCTGAACCTCAGATTAGTACACATTTCGAATGCACCAGTTCGATTCTCAATGATCCTGCAGCAAAAATCATGTAAATACACATAAAGGAGACAAAAATTCTTCTCGTGACATGTGGTTTGAACCATGTCAACAACTTTTGAGCCTGTGAACAGTCCCATAAAATTTAGTTAACAGCGCTTGAGACCCAAACGTCTCAAGTTGATCCATTGTCAGGCCATCAGCAGGTAGCTTATAGATATTCTGGAGAAGATCGCTATCAACACAGATCTCAACTCCTTGAATAGTAGCAGTGATGTCAGCAACGTGACCTCCTTGGGCCAGCAACAAAAAGTGTACGGCGACGTTGAGGTAAAATTCCTCAACCAGATGAGCATCGTACTTCTCAGCAGTTTGACTTCCAAGGCGATAGAGGCCTTGTTGACGAAGACGAGTGATGATGTACTTCATGGGTTCGACATCATTGGTTTCAGCGAGAATGTATTCAATGACAACAGATCTTGAAAAGATCCGTCCATCGATGATGTTAGCGGTTTTCTTCAGTACGGGCGAAGATGTTTGTCCAGCCATTTGATGATTTTTCAGGAAAAAGTGAAAGAGAATAACCGAAATTTGCAGTAAAATGCAGAAAAGTATGTAGGCTGTATTTGCTTGAGAACTCTTGAATTTGAAGAAAGCGTAAAGAGTCTCTAATGGCAGTATCAGTCCTTTTATATTGGGCGGCGAAGTAGGGTTTTGCAGAGTACGAATGGTCAGATTTTAAGGGATGAGAGCCGGTTTTTGAAATCTACGATCAAGATGGACTGAGTGTAACTGGTACACTTATCCATTAAAATGTTTAAAATATTAACGGGTCCCACTTCTAATATTTTTTGATACCCTAAATGCCTAATACGGCGGTTTAAAAACAATAAACAATTTAAAACATCGCGGATTTGAGATTTAGTTGTCCAGATGTCGTGTAAGGCATTTAATGTAAATGACGTTTAATATAAAAACAGGGCACGTGGACAAAAATCATTTTGAAAAGAAATAATATAATATAATATTATATATATATACTGAATCGAAATCCTATAATATATACTGAATCGAAATATATAATCCTATATTTCTTCAGTAAGGTAAATATAGGTTTTAGATTCCATACAGCAATTTTTGGATTAATGCTGTATTCATGGGTCATACTGTATTCCCCCTTAATTATTGCATACGTCAGCTATAGGATAAATCATGTCTTTGTTCACTACAGTGCTGTATTGACGGTTCTGAGTGTACAAATAATTAACGTTGGATACTGTATTCTTGGGTCTTACAGCATTCCCCCTCAATTGTTGAGTAAAAACAGTAAATTACTTACAGGGAGTCGGGCTATAGCATTCCCAATTCTTGTCTAAGCATGTTGAATCTGGCTGTGTCGAGAGGTTGGTGAAGATGTCGGCCAACTGAATGTCTGTAGGAACTTTTTCAAGGCGAACATCTTTGTTCTCGACATGATTCCTTATAAAATGATGCTTCATGTTGATATGCTTAGTGCGCGTGTGCAGGACAGGATTGTGCGTGATTGCAATTGCACTCGTGCTATCACACATGATTGGAGTCTCTCTGGCATGAATTCCATAATCTGACAATTGTTGCTGCATCCAAAGGATCTACATACAGCAGCTACCAGCAGCATAGTATTCTGATTCAGCCGTGGAAAGAGAGTTACCCAATTGCTTCTTACTGAACCAAGAAACAAGTCTAGGTCCGAGAAAGTGACAAGTTCCACTTGTACTCTTCCTATCTAGCTTGCAGCCTCCGAGATCCGAGTCGCTATATCCAACTAAATCGAATCCGCCTTCTTTAGGATACCATAGTCCTACATCGACTGTTCCTTTAATGTACTTCAGGATTCGTTTAGCTGTATTGAAGTGTGATTCTTTAGGTGCTACTTGATATCTCGCACACACTCCAACAACAAAGTGGATATCGGGCCTGCTAGCCGTTAGATATAGGAGCGAACCAATGAGCTTCCTGTAGAGTGATTGGTCAAATGGCTTTCCGGCTTCATCAGCACTAATTTGCACGGAAGTGCTCATGGGGGTTGGCGAAGATTTGGAAGTATTCATTCCAAATTTGTTGAGAAGCTCCTTGCTATATTTTTCCTGGTTGATGAAGATACCTGTAGGCAACTGCTTTACCTGCAAACCTAGGAAATAACTATGTTCTCCCATCATACTCATTTCAAATTTACTTTGCATGAGATGAGAGAACCTTTGATATAAAGCAAGGTTAGTTGAACCAAAAATTATGTCATCTACATAAATTTGTACCATAAGAAGGTCATCACCTTCCTATATTTTGAATAAGGTCTTGTCCACAGCACCTTTCTCAAATCCATTGTCGGTTAGATACTGGGACAGGGTCTCATACCAGGCTCTAGGGGCTTGTTTAAGTCCATACAGTGCTTTCCTTAGCCTGTAAACTAGATCGATACCGTGTGTGTTGGCAAACCCTGATGGTTGTTCAACATAAACTTCTTCTGCAAGGTCTCCATTCAGGAATGCACTCTTGACGTCCATTTGGTATACAATAAAGCTCTTATGGGCGGCAAAGGCTAAAAATATCCTAATGACTTCTAGTCTGGCTACAGGGGCGAAGGTTTCATCATAGTCTATGCCTTCTTCCTGACTATAGCCTTCTGCGACTAGTCTGGACTTGTTCCTTATAATAAGTCCATTTCGATCCTTTTTGTTTCGAAATACCCATTTGGTTCCTATGACCGATTGATGTGTAGGTCTGGGTACAAGATACCATACATTTTTTCTTTCGAAACCGTTAAGCTCTTCTTCCATAGATGTTATCCAATGAGAATTATTAAGAGCGTCTATGGTCGAAACAGGTTCGGACTGGGCTAAGAATACAGCGATAGTGCACATATTGAGTCTTCTAAGCTCGGATTGAGATTTCCATTCAGGAAACTGTGATATCTCAGTATCAAGTTCTTCTTGTACAAAAAGTACATTTCCTTGTGTACTCTGTATTCTCCTACGAGTAGAAACACCAGCATTTATGATTCCAATGATCAGCTCTTGCGGGTGATCTCTCAACCATCTTCGGTCGGGTTCTAATTCAGGGTCCCGTACTGTATCGAGAGTTTCTGTAGATACAGCTTCAGCTTGTACAACGTCGGCTTCATCCACGTCGATTCTTACAGCTGCGGGATTGATTTCTAAATCAACGACAAGTTCTATGGGAATTGGAGGATCCAAGATAGAGAGTTGTTGGATGTTTCGGGTAACATCTTCTACTCATGTAGGGTCATGGTGAGATTCGTCGAACACTACATGAACTGATTCCTCGATCGTCAGCTTCCTTTATTAAAGATTCTGATAGATTTGCTGACGGAGGAGTATCCTACAAATATTCCTTCATCTGATTTCTCATCAAAGGTTCTAAGTTGGCCCTTCTCATTATTTAACACATAACACCTGCATCCAAAAATGTGAAAATATGAAACTAACGGAGTTTTGTTGTTCCATACCTCATATGCTGTTTTGTTGTGGTGTTTGTTGACGATACATCGATTTTGAGTGTAGCATGCTGTATTGGTTGCTTCACCCCAGAAACGCTGTGGCAACTTGCTTGCGGCAATCATTGTCCTTGTTGCTTCTTTCAACATCCTATTCTTTCGCTCGGCAACACCATTTTGTTGAGGTGTACGGGCAGCTGAGTATTCGTGCTGTATTCCATTCTCCGAATAGTATTGCTCTATAAATCGGTTAGTAAATTCTGTACCTTTATCGGAACGAATGCACACGATACTCAATGCCTTTTCATTTTGCAACTTTCTCAGGAGCTCGGGCAGCTTTGATGTTGTTTCCTTCTTCTTGCTAAGGAAAATCGTCCAAGCATACCTGGAATAATCATCAACAACAACCATGCAGTATTTCTTACCTCCCAAACTTACCGGGTCTACAGGACCGTAGAGATCCATGTGTAGCATCTCCAACACTCTTTGGGTTGAAAGGTAGGATTTGCTCTTCAGGGTTGACTTGATTTGCTTGCCTTTCTGACATGGTCATGAGCCTGTCTTTCTTGAATGACACATTTGGCAAACCTCTAACCATTCCCTGTCCTGAGAGCTTGTTGATCATCTTGAAGTTGACGTGAGACATCCTCTTGTGCCATAACCAGCTAAGATATGCAGTGCCTTTGGCAACAAAGCATGGAATTGAGGAGCTCATAGGCTTCCAGTCAGCAATATACATGTTACCTGATCTGCTTCCTGTAAGCACAACTTCCTTGGTCAGGATGTTCTTGACTCTACAGCGATCTATATAAAACTTTACCGAGAACTGTTTATCACAGAACTGGCTAATACTAAGTAGATTATACTGTAAGCCTTCAACATATGCAACATCAGTGACTTTGAATTTTCCTACAAGAAGGGTTCCTTTCCCTCTTGTTCTTCCTTTTGATTTATCACCGAAGTGAACTTTTAGACCGCAACCTTCTACAAAATCTGATAGCTTGCTTCTGTCTCCGGTCATGTGCCGAGAGCATCCACTATCAAAGTACCAGGTATCCTCCTCTAGAATGTCCTGTATCAAAGAAATTAAGTAGATTTATGTCCCCTTTGATTTTTGGGTCCATGTGTGTTAGTGCCTTTAGGTACCCAAATTTTCCTGACAGCAATTGGTTTACTGTAGGTCACATTCGGTACAGTGTTGCGGTATCTACGTGGGGCATACACGTAGTCGCTATAATCATAATAATTATTATGCATGAAAAATTCAGGGTTATTATTATTAATCCAGTATGAGTGCCGTCTTGGAGGTGGAGCCATTTTCTTTGGCCTAACAGCTTGTCTTCTGGGTTTCCAGTTGGATTCCCAATGTTGTTTTTGATACTATGCGGGCATCTACTGTCTTGAGGAATAACGGGGCTCCTGTATCCAGTACCTAGGCGTGCTGTACTGATAGTACTGCCGTGCGGGCCTTTGGTAGTTGAATACAACCTTCCTTCTGAACGACTGTTGGCGCTGTTGATATGCTCGGGGAGCATGCTGTTGAGTGCGCCTCACATGTTGGAATGGCTTATGATTCCGCTATCTGGAATAGGATTGTGGGGGCGGAATAGCAGCCTTCGGTTTTCTCGGTGCAGAGGGTTCCTTCTCAGGACTTGAAGTTTCATTCGACACAGGAATGTGTTCCACACTCTTGACAAACACTGTACTAGTTTTCCCTTTGTTTGAACATGAGCTATATCCTAAGCCACTTTTATCATGAGCATATTGCCTAGTGCTCAGAATTTCTTCCACTCTTTTGGAAGATTTCTCGAACGATTTCAGAATGGTCTCAAGTTCATCTTCTCATATTTCGAGAGTTTTGACTTTGTCTTGAAGTAGAACCAAATCATTTGTCTTGCTCTCATTGTGAGTTTTAACCTCACTTAGTTCATGAGTGTTGTGGGAAAATCCCTCACAATATGCCGCAAGTGCACGGTGTCAACAAGTAATAAAGTGATAAGTAAGATATCGTTCCCTCGAGGACTGATTTCACTAAGTATCAAAATATAGTCGACTCGTAATTTTATTTGAAGAACAATTATTTGGAATTTATATCTAAACTAATTACAGAAAAATAAATAGAAGATAATAAAAATAATAACTAATAATAAGGGTGTAGGATTATGATTTTCACCTCAAACAATCAAGAGTGATTTTTATTCAATTCAATTCACCTTTATTCAATTGATTGTAAGCCAGAAATTCCTAAATTATTCTAAAGCCTTTCCCAAGGTCGATAGAAAATACTACAAATTATTAACTCGATATATCCCTATTCGAATTAGATAATTAATAGCTAAAACAGTTCAAGAATTCCCACAATAAATAGGCTTCACAATTCCCATGAGTATATTCCTATCTCACGAAAATTATGATTCGTCTCACAAGAACTATGCCTAAATTTCATCTCCTGAATCCATAAAGACATTCAAAATAATTCAACTATTGGCCAGACAATTAAAAAGCATTAAGAACAGTAAGAAGAATCCAATTTAATAGAATAACAAATGAATTGAAATAATAATAAATAAATCAAACCGTCATGTAATCGTCTACAATCAAAATCCTACTCAAACAGATCTAGGAACTAAGATGCGGAAAAACTAAGAAAAACCGTAGGGATCCGTGGTCTTGTCGTCGCCCACAAATCTCCTCCTGGTGTTCTTCACCCTAGCTATCGATCCCCCTAGATGATTCCCCCTTTTCTTCAGCCCTTCAATGCTTATTTATAGTCGTCATCAGCCTCCAAAACGCGTCCGTGTGATTAGGTCGAGAACAGGCTCCAAAACGGCCCAAAACCGCGCAGAACACACCAAAACCGCCCCGTGGGCCGCGGCTCACTTAATCTGTGTTGCGGCTCACGGTGCTCAGCGCCTATGCCTGGGCGCGACATTTTCCTTACGGGCGCATGACTCACTTAGGTTGTGCCGGCTCAGTCTGATTTGCTCAGGACTTTCAGGCCATCTTCGTGTGCCGCGGCTCACTTGGTTTGTGCCGCGGTTCATGACCAAAAACTGCTGTTTTCGCCCGTTTTTTATCGTTTCGGTTTCCGGACTCTGATTTCCTGCAAAACATATAAGAATAGTGCATTAAAAGCTCATTTATGCTAATTTAGGCTCAAGATGGATATAAAATAATGATAAATAAGCGCATAAAAATATGCCTAACAAATACCCCCAAACTTGAGCCTTTGCCTGTCCTCAAGCAAAAATCAATTTTACACAAAATGTATCGTGAATAATCATGCAAGTCCATAGTGCTCAACTTAATCAATACTACCCTGAAAATCTCAAAGAATAGTACAAATATTGTAATAGTGAGTCACATCCAGGACACTGATTCCACTAAGTAACCAATTTCAGTCCTAATCAATCGTTCATGAAGAAAATCAAGCTCAAAGATTAACAAGCGTGAATTTAACCGACCGTCAATATGAAGGGTTAGATTAAACAAGCCAATTCGCCCAGTCACACAGTCTAGTGGCAAAATTTAAGAGTTTCATTATCAAAATTACTCCTAAGACAGCATTCCCTTATGTATGATCAAAAATATGATTCGAGTTAACCTCTAGGTTTCGGCTCTCGGGATATTTCATCGGGATGATCCTAGGGTGGATTTCCATTCTCATGTATTTGGGGAACCTTTTGACGTAAAAGACACTCATGGGGCACATGGATGCTTCTAGTTACTAAGTCCCCCTCTACAGCGGAGAAAAAACTCGAATAGCAATTCCCGCATGTCAAGGTTGCCGTTTTACGCGAGAGTAAACAACGGGTCACGTGAATACCCCCGGTTACTAGGCTTCCCATCATCGGTAATGCGATATTTCTAAGTTATTAGTTTATTCAGGGTTGTCGTTTTACGCGAGAGTAAACAACGGGTCATGTGAATACCCCCGGTTACTAGACTTCCCATCATAGAACATGAATAATATCTCGACTTTTTGGGAAAAAACTGTCCGACTCTAAACTCAATCCAAGTGCCAACAAGACTCATATTACTGGACGACTAGCTACGCGAAAAGTTTAACCAAATGTATAAATGGTGATTTGAAAACACGTATGCCTCCTTTCTTATCTGCTAAAATTTCTACAAAAACGATAAAATTTCGGACCTAATTGAATACTCAACAGAAGCAGATATCGCTGACTGCAACTCGACCAAAAGTCAACCATTTCTTCCAAGAGAAATCAGTATCGTAACATCAGTTTTACACATGGAAGCACGAAAAATTCACGAAAAAAAAAATTCACGTTTTTAACCATCGACAGCACGCAAGAAAAATAAAGCAATGATGAAATCGCAATTTATAACCAAGAAAAATTAAGAAATTAACGCGTGCTTCAATCTATTCCGCTACACATAAATTCATCAACAATAAAACTCATGTGAAAATAAAAGAGATAAGGAAAAGTGAAACTTATTCCAATTGTCTTCTTGAAAGCCAGCACATGTCTGAGTGGAATCGACTGTCAATCCATACTCCAAATAATGCTCAACATCACGAGGGACCCCCAAACTTAGTCTCTAGTCATGAAATAACAATAGACATTAAATCAAGAAAGACTAGAATATGAAGAATAATAACTCACTGGGGTAAAACAAAATATTAGAGAAATCAGGGCCAACAAAAATACACGAATCCAAACGAAATAACAAAACAAAGGAAAAAATTAATAACGAAAAACCGAATAAAAACAACTAACTAGAAAACAAGTAAAAATGATGGGTTGCCTCCCATCAAGCGCTCTATTTTACGTCTTTAGCACGACGTGGCAAATAAAAAAATTCAACGTGGCTTCTTTCTAGGGAGATTGCCAAATGCCCCCTTCTTGCAATCTATAAGCCTCTTATTCCATAAGGGAGGCTTTGGTTCATGTCCGGTTGTCAAAAATAATGAGTAGGAAGAATTATGCGGACAACCAAAAAATAATGGAAGAATATAATAATGATAAGGCATGAAAAAATAAGCAGAGTTCGAATGAGTAAATAAGAAAGACTTATCATGCACAACCTCATTAGAACTCGAAGAATCAGCCTCAACAAAATCACGAGTAATGGGGTCAATTTCTCCCATTATGGATTTAGGAGAAATTATGTGTGGCACCGTTAATAAAATTTTAGGCACATAAGTGTTCACCTTATTAGTCGAAGTTTGATGACAATTTAATGGAATTTCTTTGGAAACATCATCAATGGTAACTTCTTCTACAGGCTCATCACACTTTATGTAATTATCAGGTGCTAGGGGATCGACCCTAAAACTCAACATGTCGTTCTTCTCAACCTCCCTCTCAACTTCACTACTAAATATATGAGCTGGAAAATAACCATAGTGAATCTCAAGACCACGACTTGCACATTCTAGCTCAAAAAGGGTACTATCAGGATTTTTAAGAGCGTCTACACATTGTTCAAGCATGGTCTTTTGTTTTGGGGGAGGGGGCTCACTGACCCTATTAGGCAAATTATTAAGAACATTGGGATTTATGAAATGCCAAGGGTCACGATAATCAAAGGAAAACATAATAAAAGAATAATAAAGAAAAAATAGAAACTAAAAAAAACTTCAAATTAAAATTAGAGTCGCTTGGTATTGATATTAGCGAAAAAATCAATCCCCGGCAACGGCGCCAAAAACTTGTTGTGGGAAAATCCCTCACAATATGCCGCAAGTGCACGGTGTCAACAAGTAATAAAGTGATAAGTAAGATATCGTTCCCTCGAGTACTGATTTCACTAAGTACCAAAATATAGTCGACTCGTAATTTTATTTGAAGAACAATTATTTGGAATTTATATCTAAACTAATTACAGAAAAATAAATAGAAGATAATAAAAATAATAACTAATAATAAGGGTGTAGGATTATGATTTTCACCTCAAACAATCAGGAGTGATTTTTATTCAATTCAATTCACCTTTATTCAATTGATTGTAAGCCAGGAATTCCTAAATTATTCTAAAGCCTTTCCCAAGTTCGATAGAAAATACTACGAATTATTAACTCGATATATCCCTATTCGAATTAGATAATTAATAGCTAAAACAGTTCAATAATTCCCACAATAAATAGGCTTCACAATTCCCATGAGTATATTCCTATCTCACGAAAATTATGATTCGTCTCACAAGAACTATGCCTAAATTTCATCTCCTGAATCCATAAAGACATTCAAAACAATTCAACTGTTGGCCAGACAATTAAAAAGCATTAAGAACAGTAAGAAGAATCCAATTAAATAGAATAATAAATGAATTGAAATAATAATAAATAAATCAAACCATCATGTAATCGGCTACAATCAAAATCCTACTCAAACAGATCTAGGAACTAAGATGCGGAAAAACTAAGAAAAACCGTAGGGATCCGTGGTCTTGTCGTCGCCCACAAATCTCCTCCTGGTGTTCTTCACCCTAGCTATCGATCCCCCTAGATGATTCCCCCTTTTCTTCAGCCCTTCAATGCTTATTTATAGTCGTCATCAGCCTCCAAAACGCGTCCGTGTGATTAGGTCGAGAACAGGCTCCAAAACGGCCCAAAACCGCGCAGAACACACCCAAACCGCCCCGTGGGCCGCGGCTCACTTAATTTGTGTTGCGGCTCACGGTGCTCAGCGCCTATGCCTGGGCGCGACATTTTCCTTCTGGGCCGCGGCTCACTTAGGCTGTGCCGCGGCTCAGAGTACAGTTTGCTCGGGACTTTCAGGCCATATTCGTGTGCCGCGGCTCACTTGGTTTGTGCCGCGGCTCATGACCAAAAACTGCTGTTTTCGCCCATTTTTCATCGTTTCGGCTTCCGGACTCTGATTTCCTGCAAAATATATAAGAATAGTGCATTAAAAGCTCATTTATGCTGATTTAAGCTCAAGATGGATATAAAATAATGATAAATAAGCGCATAAAAATATGCCTAAAAATGAGCAAGTTGATGATTGCTCTCCATGAGTTTTTCAGAATCGACTTTGCTGGTTTCACACTCAAGAGACATATTTTCATAATTTATCTTCAGCAAGTCATTTTCATCTTTCATCTCTAAATTAGATAATTGAAGCTGGATGTTCTCAGTTTTCAATGTTTCATGGGCCTTTTGAATGTTTTTGAACTCATTCATCATGTTTTCAAAGGTATGAGATGCATTCAATAGAATAGCTGAAGTTGAACTTACCTCATCATCGCTATCTTCATCTTCCGGAATGTCCTTGGCCATGAAGCACATATATGCTTTATCATCGAACTCATCGTTAGATGAATCACTTTCAGTGACCACCTGAAGACATTCTTCTGATTTGGATGGTGTGGGGGAGGCTTCTGATTCTCCAATCAGGGTCTTGAGCTTGTTTTTCCAAGCACGTCTTCTTTCATCTCTCTCTCTTGTTGCTCGGCCTCCGGCAACCTTTGGACTTTGGGATGAGGATATTTATTTGCATAATGCCCTGGTTTCCTGTAAATATGATAAAAAAGTTATTAAGTGCATTGTAATGTGTAATGTGAATGGAGAAAGATTCTCAAGTTAGTATAATGCCCTCCGGCAACCTTTGGACTTTGGGATGAGGACATTTATTTGCATACTTCGCCGTGGTGGCGAAGTATGCTGTGAAGTCGGTCGACATACTCGGAAGAATAATATTCCGGTTTAGATTTCAATTTTCCATGAGTTTGACGGAGGGTAGGAAACCTCATAACCTTTATAACTTAGTGTTTGTAAGTGGGAGTATTAACGCGATTATATGTTACACTTTGCACATTAATCCGTTTATAAGCGTGGTTTGTGGTTTGTCAATCATTCAAAATGAAAAACAATAAATAGCAACCTAGTTACTACCAACATATAGCTCATGGACTTTTTTCCTAAGTATTGGGCCAAGCCAAATAAAGAAAGGAAAAATACAGTATTGATTCTTCGTCTTCTAGTCGGTCGTCTTCGGTCTTCGTCATAGCCATATTAATAATTACATCATTGAACAATACGTCCTATTATACATATTTTCTAGTAAAAATAAATAGCCTCAAAACGGCCTTTACAACCATATCGAATCGAACAAATCAACAACTAAGTCCACGAGCTATATCACCATCACATAAGGCATTCCATACAACATGTAACGGTAAATGAAATTAAATAATCAATTAATATATTAATCCAATTAATATAAAAATTAATCTATTTAATTTCTACAATATTAATCAAATTAATATTTATAATCGTCATTTTAATCCGTTCAAAGTAATCCAGCCAAATCAATATTCTCGTCTAATAATTTCCCTTAATAAAAAATATTCCAAATATTTTATTAAATCCAATTTAAATTTCGGAAATTATTACAACGAAATATAAACACAAAAATGGAGTCCCGGAAAAATCCGGTATCAGGCCCAACCCACGGCCCGATTCAAAATCGAGCCAAAAACCCAAGAATCGCCCGGACCGAGTCACTCTAGGCCACTGCCCGGCAGGCTGGCCAAGCTTACTAGTCTGTTATAGTAGCCTACCGAGTCACTCTCGGCCGGCCAGGCAGCAGTCCAGTAAGCTGCTGCCGGCAGCTGCGTCTTCGTGCGGTATTCGTGTTTAACCCCCATTTTTCTCATTTTTTCGACTCGCTTCCAAAACGAAAAAGTTTCTTAACTTCATGAAGAACTTATAAATCAACAAAAATCAAATTTTTCAGATTTATAGTTCACATAAAATAGTCTAAACTTGACTTACTACGAATGATTAAATTTCTTCGATTATATCTATTATGATTCTAAATCATAAACATCATCAAATAACATTCCAAATGCAAAGATGATCGTATATACGATATATTTGACATCGCTCCGATACCACTGTTGGGATTCCTCAGAAAATAAATGCAGCGGAAGAATAAACGGAATCCCTAAGAGGATCGATCAAGTAACGTATATACGAAAAGAAAAATACGAAGATCAAGGAATCAAAGTCCCATACCTATGATGTCTCTGAAAAACCTTCGTATGATGATGATGATGATGATGAAGTGCCCTTCGTTCCAAGCACCTAAAGCAAGGTGCCTCTACTTCACACGCCGGAACTTGATGGAAAAATCGACAAGCTTCCTTTCTTCAAGAATGCGGCTAGGGAAGCTTGTAGGAATTTTCTCTCTCAATGTATTCTTCTTATATCTTGTCTCTAAGATCAAGATGAAGTTATCAACCTTATTCTCTCTCTATAATTCGTGATTTTGAGTTCAAGGAAGAAGAAGAAGTTCTCTCTCTTTTCTAAAGACTTTTATTTATAAAAAAATGAAAGTCACCCTTTAACACATGATTGAGGGTATCAAATACACCTCACATATGTCACCTAGTGACATAAAATAAGTATAAAAGAGACAAGAGAGGGACGGGGCGGCCCTAAGGGAAATTTCCAAGAAGACGGGTCGAATTTACTCGACTCGTGTATTGGATGTTCGTCAAAACGAATCCCTCGTGTATCGGATGTTCGTCAAACGAATCCGTTTTATTTCTAATGTGTTTGGACTAATTAATTAATCCAATTAATTAATTATATCAAACACAAATATATTTCTCTAAGAAATATAATTTATGAATTAAAGTAATCACCCAGTAACCTACTTACAATTCATAAGACCGCTATTTGATTTATCCGATAAATCAAAATTAGATATATAATATCTAATATTATAAGAGAGATTATTAATTCACATTTATCCATCAATGATCCTATTGCGCGACTCCGTAGGTTCGTCTCAGCCAGCATTGGGAGGAACCAATGAGTGTGGGCAGCACTTAGCCAGCCTAGCGAGCCGCACTGTAAACCCCGAATGAGAACGAATGAACGAATCATTCCAGAACCATTATGTCGTGAATACTATATACGTATAGACCCTTCATCAGATGTCCCGGTCAAGTCTTCGGGTCACGGTAAAGTCAAACCCTACTGTTGACTAAACTCTATACATGTGTTAATGCAAATCAAGACCGACTGATTAATAGTGTATCTAATACGACTATATCAGAATGCTTTGGCCAAAGACTTATGATCTTATTTGTCATTAAGCGTATAGGACATTCGCCTGCTCACTAACAGGAGATATAATCCTTTCTTGGCATACAGTAAAGACTGCTACCTGCCCGTATAGTCCGCACTTCGAGGTCGACTCAGCAATTAAGCAAATGAGTCTAACTACTCTAATGACAAACTAAACGTCACATGCACATCTTCTACTGAACCCTCAAGTCAAAGGTCCACATATACTATCACAACCTTTTGATTCGTCATCGACTCTCCGAGAGTGAATACCGTGTGAATGAATCGAGTATGAGTCGTGTTCGAGTATACTGGCCCCACCAATATACTTATAACTATGCTATCAAGACGTGCACACGTCCTAACATCAGTTATACAAGTCTTATTAAAACTTAATGTCCTGTTAAGTTTTATCGACTTGCGAACTAGTTAAGCATTCGAGCTCTAAACACTTCTAGTGCCTATCTCCTTATCTCCATAAGGAGTAGAATGTTCACTCTCAAATGCAAGGACTATTATTCTATATACCAAATCACAATGCCAGTGATATACAATAATATAGAAATGATAATTGCCTTATTAAATAGAATATTCATAATTCCAATACAATTGATCTCACTCTCTCATCCTCTGAGTGGCATTCAAGGGCATATTCCTAACAGTATTGTTGTTGTGCATATATATATATTATGGGTTTGCCATAAGTATACATTGTCGTTATTATAGTGATCATATTGACGTTGTCATATGAGTATGCATTTGTAGGTCTTGTGTTAGGACCATGTCCGTATGTTGTGTTCATATGATCTCGGATTAGACTGACGTGATGGTAATGGTATTTCGTATCTTGAGGTATGTTCCGTATTTCCTTGGTACTTGTCTTTGATGGACAATCGATTATCGTTTTGTAATTGTCGACGTTATCCGATGGATTGAATTGGCCAGAGTTGGTATAATTTCCGTATCGCGAGATATGATAATGTTTTGAAAACCTTGGGTATTGTTGAGATACCGTACAAATATTTCGGTATTATCTTATTGTGTTGTTAAGGATATGAATCATGGATTTTCGTAAAGTTATGACGGTAAGATTACATTGGTCGTATTCTTACTTAGTATTTCCATTAATATGTAATTATTGACGTGATGTGATGGTTATCATTGTTGGATATTATGGCTGACCCCGTCGTTGGCTTTCTTTTTATGTTCTTGGATTATCAAGCTTGTAGCGGTCGTGGAGAGATGATCTTCCCGGAGGATATTGGCTAGGACATGTATTTGTGTTTTGAGTTTCCTGATCAGTTCTTGTATTCTGCTGCTAGAGTATTTTAATTGTTTCTCTTTTCCGCTGCGTGAGTATTTTTTTTTAAATGGCCTTTTGGTATCAGGTAACTTAGGTTACTTTGGCTATCGTTTTCTAAACTATTTTGTCGATACGTGTAAGCGATAGCTTAACGTATGTTTTTAAACTGTTGAGTCTTGGCATTTCGGGCCTTGTGGTTTCAAATGAGATTTTACGACGGTTTTGATAAATGGATTTTATATAGTCTGTGGATATTTTTAAAAGATAGTACCGTCGTTGGCCTCTTGGGTATTTGTAAATGCTTGCGAAAATTTCCTTCAGCCTTGTGGGTTCCATCTCGGGGCCCACAGCGCTGTAATATTACCGGATGGCTCTGGGGGTGTTACAGAATATAGTATCGGAGCTTAGGTTGAGAAAACCTAGGTAGTCGGGTCGAGTTGGGTCGTACTTTTGTCGTGTCGTTCGAGTTGTCAGTTGGCAAGTGTTTGAGCTCTGGTTTTTGTTGTTCACTCGGGCTTATGCATTATGTTGATTTACTAGTGTGGTACTGGGGTTGTTGTAAACTTTTCCAAATTGTGTCAACGTGTTTCTTCAGATAGAGCTATGTTGTGTCCTCGAGTTGAACTGAGTTTGCAAAATGTGTGTTTTGTGAATATCTGTGTCGAGTATTTTCTTGAGTCGAGACGTGTGCCAGTATCACGGGGAATCGTCGGCTTCACAATCTATAAGTATTTGGATTCTTGAATTGTATTCAGATTTATTGCCATTCTAAGTTGACATGCTTTGAGATTCAGCATAATATTAATGTGACATAGTTGGGACAGGATTGATGATCTTGAAAAGTTATGGTTTTGCAAATCAATATGTCGGTTAAATTTTGGAAATGGAGTTGTGTACTCGGGAGAAGGACTGTAGATTGTTGAGAAGAACATGTAGTGATGTTAGTACATTTTGAGATATATGAATTGTTTTTGAGCATTTGAAAATGATACTTTTCAAAATGAATGTTTTACGGATGTTTTTACGGAAAATGATTTTAGGCCGAGACGCAATTGATTTTGAAATAGTTTTATAACTCAGGGCTTGAGGTCCGAAAAAGGGTTTTTTTTTCTAATTTTTAAACTTCTAGTAATGCGGAACGAGATACGGGCTGAGACCCTAATGTTTCAAAAGGCTTTTCTGTTTTCTTAAAACTCCTGAGATTTGTAAAACACTTTATCAATCGTTTATCTATTTCGTTTCTGCCTTGTTGCTACCCAAAATATTATCCGGAGATAGATATTGCTGGAATGGATGGATAGCAATCAAAGTGCGAGAACACTTCCGTGAGAAAGGATGAATAACACAAGACTTGCCGGAGTTGTTAGTCCCGGGCTTGAATGCTCTCGCGAGATGTTATTAATACCAATATTCGTGGATACAAGTATTAATGTAAGAATTCTATTACAGTGAGTGTAACGATTCTAGTTATCTAAGCTTGTGAGCGTGTAGATTTCCGGAAGAACCAGATGTGATGCTCTGTAAGTTCTTGTAACAACATTGATGGGCTGTGACAGCGGTGAGAGGTCGATCGCCTCGCACGGCGTGTATAAGCTGTCGGTTTGAGCTCTGGGGCTTGTGAATCTGACCTGTGGAGACTTCTTGCCTCTGCCGACCGTCTTCTGGTTGAGAGGTACTGAGAGAGAAATCCTAAGATAGATTCCGGCGAGGAAGCCGGGAGCCTGAGATTATATATGTTTGTATATATTTTCTCTAAACTACTTATAATGAATTGCCAACCTCTTTCCAGTAGACGGAGGTCCTCTATATATAGTATTTTCATATGCTGGGCGATCGCCTTTGCTGTATTATAATAAGCGGGCGATCGTCTTTTAGCACATGGGCTTGTCCCTCCAAAGTCTGCAGGAGTTCTTTGGCGATCAGCCGTGCGGTCGATGAGAAGCTCGCACGCGTCCGAAGTCATTTGTCACGGGCGGCCCCACCTTGTACCTTTCGGCGGGCTTATCGGTAGGTGATGAGGTGGTGCCAGGCTGTGGTCAACGATCCGGGAATCGCGTTGGCTCTCGGGGATCCACACATGGGAGCTGTTTTAAGACCCAGTCTTCGTAGACTTGTGTAATATCCGCAAATTTCGATTTTCGGTAAATTTCTTTTTCGGCCGGAGTCCATTTTGACGACTCGATCATGACCGTTTCGTCATTTCGAGAATGATTAATTCTGCACTTTTTGTCATCCGAGTTCGTTTCGGTATCGTTTTGTTGAGTTCCGAGCTTTTTAGCGACTTTTCCGCACTTGAGTTCGATTCTTGCGAATCTCGTCCGAAACTGTTGTTTCGAGTTTCTCGTAATTTCATTTAATGTTATTATTCTTGTTGCGAGCTTTGGTTTGGTGTTTCGATCGCGTATCGTGATTTTCGGACGTTTTGGGCCATTTTCGTAATTTCCCAAAGTTTTGGGTAATTACTTCCGTTGTCGAATTCCGAGCCTTCGGGTGGTCAGAATCATGTGTTCTCTTAGTGCTCGGATTCGTCTTTGCGAGTACTTCGTAACCGTATCTTCGATTCGTACTCAGGTTCGGGTTTCGGGGTCGTTCGGGCCGTCGGAGTTGGTCCCGGCCGAGTCATGGCCGGGCATGCTCGAGCCAGGCCGGCCACGGCGAGTAACGTGCGGTAGTGCTCGGCCGTTCTGAGCGTAAGGCGATTCGTCACGTAAGGCCACGGCGATGCGTGCGTAACGTTTCGGCATTTCGGTCGGTGTGTTCGGCCATGGCGATTCGTCGTAAGCCATGGCCGATTACGTCACGTAACGGGAGTCGGCCTATTTAAGGCTGCGGACGTTTTTCACCCATTCTCTCACTCTTTTTCTTCTCTTCCGCGGATGGGCGTGGGAATCTTGGAGCAATGTTGTTATACAATTAATCCATGAAGTTTTGAGGCTCATATCATCAATCATCCCTCCTATAACATCCTCCGATCTACCGAATCAGCGATTTCCTAGAAATCTAGGTTTGGGGACTTTGGGGATTTTGGGTGTTTTCGTCCGATTAATCCGATTTACCTTAGGGTTATGATGGATTGATGATTATGTAGATATATTATATCAGTTCCGTTATTATTCCATGGTTGGATCGTATCGATTCGTCGATTTGGTCGAGTTCTTGATCGACGCCTTGAAGGTGTCCGGTAGAATGTCGTAGAGGGGTTTTCGGGCGTTCCACGATTATTCTTCTTCGTATGATCGATGATTTGTTGATTATATGTTGTTAGGGTTGAATTCTTGTGAAGAACTCGAGTCGGAACCCTTCCGTTCGTCGTTTTCTTCAAGCTTCTCGATCGTGGGTGTATTCTTTTCCTTCGCCGGGGAATCGTAGGCGTTCGAGGTGTCCCGACTGAGCCGTGATTGTAGGAGTATCCGGTATCAATTATCGAGGCAAGTATCTTGCCCATACATTACGTGTTTTGTGGATATAATGGTTGCTAAATGTCGATATGTGCCAAATAAATATTTATAATCATTTTTCAAAAGAATCGGTATATTTACCATCATGGTTTTCGTAAAGGTGACCCGTGTGGGTCGGGAATTAATATGTTTAGTTGATTATGTGTGCTAGTTTCGAGTATAGGATCACCTTACTTTCGTGTGATGTCATTATGTATGATTATGGCGTCGGTAAATGTAAAGTGTAATTCTCTTGTCAAATTATGTGCTTGGAGTCCCGTGGTTATGGATGAATATATTGAGTTTTTGTGATATTGGTTGTGTCGTTCGGTGCTGTTGAGATCTTGTGCTCCCTTGTGAATTGATATAGTTCTGGGTCGTGAGTACGTGTTGGATAATTTGGCCATTCTAGCAAGGTACCTCGACTATATATATTTTGTGTGTTTGACCTTTGAGAGTCGTCGTTTTGTAATCTGAGTTGTTTCTCTTCCACCTGGGGATGGCATGTGGCCTCTGGGGGCCGATACTAATGGGTACGGCCACGGAAGCGGACTTGGGTGCGTGTGTTGTTGTTCTTCCACCTGGGGATGGCATGTGGCCTCTGGGGGCCAATACTAATGGGTACGGCCACGGAAGTGAACTTGGGTGCGTGTGTTGATGTTCTTCCACCTGGGGACGGTTCGATGGGACCTCTGGGGGCCGATACTAATGGGTACGGCCGCGGAAGTGGTTTCCCACCTGGGGACGGTCCGACGGGGCCTCTGGGGGCCGATACTAATGGGTACGGCCACGGGTTACCAAGTGTGGTTGCTGTGATATTGATGTTGATGTTTTGTTGATTAATTGTGATATGTCCGGAGTATCACAATGCTTTGCGCTCGGGGTCGAGATACATTATATATCGGGTCTTGGTGCTTGGCTAGAATGGCATAGGAATAATGTGTTATGTGTAATGTGTCCTTGTAAGTGAGTTGAAGTGGATGATCGGGTCGTGGACCCTGTGTTTTGTGACCGTAATGGTTGGGTCGTGGACCCCGCATTTTGTTAACGGATTTGCATTTTGGAAAAAGAACTTTGGGGATGTGACCCTAAATGACTTTCGAGGAATTAAGAACTTTTCAATTTCAAATGTTTTCAAAACTCCCGAGATTTGGAAGTGTTTTCAAAGTGCTTACTTACATCTTTTCTACTTTCAAGACTTGAACTATTTTTAACTAAATATACCTTGGGAAGTCTTTCGTTGTATTCTCGGAATGTGTTGTGTATGGCTCGTATTTGCACGTTATACTTGCACTAGCGAAACAGTGGAGTTTTGCTAACCCCCGAGTAATCGGGGGTGGATATCTGTATTATGTCCAGGTACATGCATGTTTTCGGGAGCAAGACACAGGATCGGCACGAGGGATGATGAAAGACGAATGATACTAATCACACGAAGGCCAGTTTTGGGTTCAGTTAGTCGGAGTCCATTGTATTGTCTTTTCCGCTGTCTTATTGATCGTTGTTGCAAGTATTTTACCCTTGCGTGGGTATGAGTCTGGATGAGTTTATGTATTTTTGTTTGTAAGTCAGTGTCGAAAGACCAAATCGGTGTATTGGTTCGTTATTTTGATTCGTCGGTGTGTAATGTAATGTGTTGTTTAGATGTCTAGCCTGGTGGATCCTCGCGGAGAGGGTCTGCGGCGTGTAATATTCCCGGTTCGATCTGGGGATGTTACATTTATGGTATCAGAGCTTAGGTTGAGGAAACCTAGGCTGTCGGGTCGAGTTATGTGTTGTGGAGTCTTGTATTGTCAGATTTTGTCTGACTGAGTCGTGTCGCGACGCGTCGTCTGGGAAGTCGGCCGTGATTAGTATCAGGGTGCAGCCATCATCTTCGTGCGATCTGTGGATGTAAGTCTCCCTACTACATGTTGTACCACGAGCTATTCGAGCCTCTGTGATTCTGTGTTGTGTAGTAGTATTTGAAGGTGCATCGTGAGTAAGTGACATATATTTGTTGATTCCCGTTTTGTGCTAGAATGAAGAATGACCTTGCTAAATATATCCTTGTATGAACTGTTTCTCTTGCAAGAGTAACAACCTCGGAATTTTTAGTTTCGAAGGCTTCCAGGGAGCCACGTAAATTTTTAAAATGTTCTCCAAGGGAGGAAAATTTTCGATTTTTGTATGTTGACCTCAAGGTCAAAATTTTTAGACTTCAAACTACCGATATTTCATTCTCATCTCATACTATAAGTTTTCAAAACTCGAGTTTTTAACTCAAATGAGGTCTTCAAAATATACTCAAGACGTGACTCTCGTTTGTAACTTTTCGGTTTCATGAATGTTGGTCAGAAGATGCGTATTGATGATGCTCTCGTTATTGAGCAGTGGCGCCAGTTTTATGATTAAAATAATAACGTGAATGTTGAGTCCATCGGTATGTCTGTGTTGAGATAATCCTCTTTATTGAGAAGTAAAATTTTTTGTTTTTGTAGGATGATTTTCTTTTGATGGTTGCTTGTGAGATGTTATAATTATGTGAATCGATGACATTTAGACTCGTATGTTGTTGCTTATTTGTAACTTTCGAGTCTAGTATTATCTCATATATGTTTGCAATCGTGTTGGTGATTAGAGCAGTTAGCACAGGCTTAATACGAGCCTAACGCGCGCTAACGTGGCGTGTTTAGCGCACGTTAATCTTTGTTGTAACGCGCGCTAATCAACCTGGGCAGAGACTATGGAACCGCATTATAGCCGTTAGGTCTAACTTTTACGGCCAATCACCTGTAGTTGTATTCTCTACGTGGTGTCTAGTGATAACAGATCACAGCGTGAATGTGTGTTAAGACTTTTCGTATTGCTAGGTGATATTTGATTGTGTTTGATGAATTGATAAATTATGTCTTGTGTGTGTTCAAAAACACTTTCTGGAAACTTCACAAAGTTTTGACGGTTCGAGTAATCGGCGGCTCCGTGTATACTTTGAAAATTATTTGGAATTGGCAAGCCGGCCTTGGATTCTCAAATAAAACCTCGATGGTATTTGAAAGAGTTGTTTTAAAGTACATGTAGACATTTTGTAAAATATTACCGTCGTTGATGTTTGTGAAGTGTTGGGAGAATTTTCGAAAATGATTTTTAACGTATTGTTGTATTTTCAAATAATTCGAGTGAATGATTTTCAAAAATCTTTCACACCATAAAAATATTTTATTTCAAAAACCAATGCGATTTTTATTTTAAAAAACATATAGTGAAAGATGAAAAATCTCACTCGATGTAAAGTTCAAACTCGGATTTGGAAATGTTAGAGTATGTAAGAATGATTTGATGATCTTGCATGGTTAACTTGTTAGTTGTTAACGGTGATGATGATACGTAGGGGCATGATGACTTCAAATGATTTCAAATGAGACGGTTAAAGTATGTTGTTTACAAGTTTTGATGAAACAACCCGAGGTACCAAAAGTACTTTTAAAGTTTATTTTAAATACCATACAAATCCAAGGATTTTCAAAAGATTTCCTTTAAAAGGATACCTCGTGGATTTTCTTTTCGAGTTGTTATTGGTTACCTTATGTGATATGTCGTGCTGAGTTGGTACTTTAGTATAAGATTTTGCGAAATCGTGCAAACGTATTGAGTGGGAATCCGCTTAGTATGCCGATGGGCAGAGGATACAGTCGTGACCACGATACTAATGGCCATGAAGATCGGATGTGGACCAAGAGGATATGGTCGGGAAGGTTGCTATTCCAGCACTTCGTTCTCGTTGTTTAGGTTTCGGGACGAAACCTCTTTTAAAGGTGATATGATGTAATACCCACATTTTTCTTTCTTTCTCTTCTGTTTCGTCCAACCGTAACGACTCGACTGTGTTCGTTGATGCTTCTGACCTGGTGTTGTTTCTCACCTTTGTCATTCGAACGAGTTCTAATATTGTCCCAAGTTGATCTATATATCGTTGTGACCTTTCCAAGTTCGGAAAATTAGTCTCGTCTTCGATCTTCCAACCCTTGGGCGGTGGAATTCCGTATTTGTTCAGCGATTGGCTCGCGTTTTGATTGACGTACTGTTAGGATGGTCAATCGTATTGATTTTCGTCCGTTGTGTTTTGTGATTGTTCGGATAATTGACTTGATTGTATTATCCATTTGATGACGCTTGTTACTTGTTGGTTTTGTTATATCCCTAACGGCGACGTCGTGTTGGTCGTCGTGGAGCGTGTTTTCACGCCGTATATTCCTTTGCGTTGCTTGTAACGTTTCGGCGATGGGCGTAAGTTACGCGTTTCCTTACGTATCTCGTTGCGTTTTCCTGGCGGGATATTGCTTCTCCCTACTTGTTTTAAGTTTCGGGACGAAACTTCTTTTAAGGAGGGTAGAATGTAATATCCGCAAATTTTGATTTTCGGTAAATTTCTTTTTCGGCCGGAGTCCGTTTTGACGACTCACTCATGACCGTTTCGTCATTTCGAGAATGATTAATTCTGCACTTTTTGTCATCCGAGTTCGTTTCGGTATCGTTTTGTTGAGTTCCGAGCTTTTTAGCGACTTTTCCGCACTTGAGTTCGATTCTTGCGAATCTCGTCCGAAACTGTTGTTTCGAGTTTCTCGTAATTTTATTTAATGTTATTATTCTTGTTGCGAGCTTTGGTTTGGTGTTTCGATCGCGTATCGTGATTTTCGGACGTTTTGGGCCATTTTCGTAATTTCCCAAAGTTTTGGGTAATTACTTCCGTTGTCGAATTCCGAGCCTTCAGGTGGTCGGAATCGTGTGTTCCCTTAGTGCTCGGATTCGTCTTTGCGAGTACTTCGTAACCGTATCTTCGATTCGTACTCAGGTTCGGGTTTCGGGGTCGTTCGGGCCGTCGGAGTTGGTCCCGGCCGAGTCATGGCCGGGCATGCTCGAGCGCCGGCCCGGCCGAGTAACGCACGGGTAGTGCTCGGCCGTTACGAGCGTAAGGCGATTACGCACGTAAGGCCCCGGGCCGTAACGCACGTAACGCTTTGGCATTTCAGCGATGTGTTCGCCATGGCGATTACGCACGTAAGCCATGGCGATTCGTCACGTAACGGCCGTGATCAATGGCTATTTAAGGCCTGCGGACGTTTTTTTCACCCATTCTCTCACTCTTTTTCTTCTCTTCCGCGGATGGAGGCGTGGGAATCTTGGAGCAATGCTGTTATACAATAAATCCATGAAGTTTTGAGGCTCATATCATCAATCATCCCTCCTATAACATCCCCCGATCTACCGAATCAGGTCATATTTCCTAGAAATCTAGTTTTGGGGAATTTGGGTATTTTGGTTGTTTTCGTCCGATTAATCCGATTTAACTTAGGGTTATGATGGATTGATGATTATTTAGATATATTATATCATTTCCTTTATTAGTCCATGGTTGGATCGTATCGATTCGTCGATTTGGTCGAGTTCTTGATCGACGCCTTGAAGGTGTCCGGTAGAATGTCGTAGAGGGGTTTTCGGGCGTTCCACGATTATTCTTCTTCGTATGATCGATGATTTGTTGATTATATGTTGTTAGGGTCGAATTCTTGTGAAGAACTCGAGTCGAAACCCTTCCGTTCGTCGATTTCTTCAAGCTTCTCGATCGTGGGTGTATTCTTTTCCTTCGCCGGGGAATCGTAGGCGTTCGAGGTGTCCCGACTGAGCCATGATTGTAGGAGTGTCCGGTATCGATTATCGAGGCAAGTATCTTGCCCATACATTACGTGTTTTGTGGATATAATGGTTGCTAAATGTCGATATGTGCCAAATAAATATTTATAATCATTTTTCAAAAGAATCGGTATATTTACCATCATGGTTTTCGTAAAGGTGACCCGTGTGGGTCGGGAATTAATATGTTTAGTTGATTATGTGTGCTAGTTTCGAGTATAGGATCACCTTACTTTCGTGTGATGTCATTATGTATGATTATGGCGTCGGTAAATGTAAAGTGTAATTCTCTTGTCAAATTATGTGCTTGGAGTCCCGTGGTTATGGATGAATATATTGAGTTTTTGTGATATTGGTTGTGTCGTTCGGTCTTTGTTGAGATCTTGTGCTCCCTTGTGAATTGATATAGTTAAGGTCGTGAGTACGTGTTGGATAATTTCGCCATTCAAGCAAGGTACCTCCACTATATATATTATGTGTGTTTGACCTTTGAGAGTCGTGGTATTGAAATCCGAGTTGTTTCTCTTCCACAGGGATGGCATGTGGCCTCAGCAGGCCGATACTAATGGCTACGGACACGAAGCGGACTTGGGTGCGTGTGTTGTTGTTCTTCCACAGGGATGGCATGTGGCCTGCGGGGCGATACTAATGGGTACGGCCACGGAAGTGAAATTGGGTGCGTGTGTTGATGTTCTTCCACCTGGGGACGGTTCGACGGGACCTCTGGGGGCCGATACTAATGGGTACGGCCGCGGAAGTGGTTTCCCACCTGGGGACGGTCCGACGGGGCCTCTGGGGGCCGATACTAATGGGTACGGCCACGGTTTACCAAGTGTGGTTGCTGTGATATTGATGTTGATGTTTTGTTGATTAATTGTGATATGTCTGGAGTATCACAATGCTTTGCGCTCGGGGTCGAGATACATTATATATCGGGTCTTGGTGCTTGGCTAGAATGGCATAGGAATAATGTGTTATGTGTAATGTGTCCTTGTAAGTGAGTTGAAGTGGATGATCGGGTCGTGGACCCTGTGTTTTGTGACCGTAATGGTTGGGTCGTGGACCCCGCATTTTGTTAACGGATTTGCATTTTGGAAAAAGAACTTTGGGGATGTGACCCTAAATGACTTTCGAGGAATTAAGAAATTTTCAATTTCAAATGTTTTCAAAACTCCCGAGATTTGGAAGTGTTTTCAAAGTGCTTACTTACATCGTTTCTACTTTCAAGACTTGAACTATTTTTAACTAAATATACCTTGGGAAGTCTTTCGTTGTATTCTCGGAATGTGTTGTGTATGGCTCGTATTTGCACTTTATACTTGCACTAGCGAAACAGTGGAGTTTTGCTAACCCCCGAGTAATCGGGGGTGGATATCTGTATTGTGTCCAGGTACATGCAGGTTTTCGGGAGCAAGACACAGGATCGGCACGAGGGATGATGAAAGACGAATGATACTAATCACACGAAGGCCAGTTTTGGGTTCAGTTAGTCGGAGTCCATTGTATTGTCTTTTCCGCTGTCTTATTGATCGTTGTTGCAAGTATTTTACCCTTGCGTGGGTATGAGTCTGGATGAGTTTATGTATTTTTGTTTGTAAGTCAGTGTCGAAAGACCAAATCAGTGTATTGGTTCGTTATTTTGATTCGTCGGTGTGTAATGTAATGTGTTGTTTAGATGTCTAGCCTGGTGGATCCTCGCGGAGAGGGTCTGCGGCGTGTAATATTCCCGGTTCGATCTGGGGATGTTACAACTTGGACGGATGATGGTTTTAGTAGGTGGCGCAGGACGATCGTCTTAGGTCGGGTATCAGAGACGATCGCTGAACGCCAAAGGACGATCGCCTTGGGAGTCGATCGCTAGATGTCTGAAGGCGGTCTGGTATCTTCGCTTTTGGTGAGTCCGCCGTAGCTTAACTAGTTGTGTACTCGGTCGCTCGGCCCTATAGTCGATCGCCTGTCTAGATGAATAAATCTTGACACAACAATTGCCCCTCAGCTCACTCCTATGTTGGAAACGTGGGGTGAGGTGGTTCTGCTGGCGATCGCTGAATTATGGCGAGTGTCTTTGCATTTAACTGAATTGGCGATCGTCATTGAGCTGATCGGAACTGAATTTGGACGACCTTGTTGGCCGCTAAACTGCGCGGGAAATGGCAATGGGCATGGAAAAGTCTCCGCGCACGTGTCGGGCTTCTGTTGGAGGATATCAATGGTCATTAATGACTCCTCGTCTGACGCGTCCTTGAAAAGACGCGTACGCGGGTCTCGAGGGAGTCAAAAAATGCGACGGCTGCACTTCCGACCCCTGAGATTCTCCTTATTTGCAAACGAGTCCCTGCCATCTCCTATAAAAGGGCGTAGTGTTGCAGTGTTCATTCTTACGCGCATTTACTGGAGAAAGAAGGACTTGCTGAAGATTTTTATGAAAATATTATTGCCGATCGTCGATCAATCTCATGTTTGGGTAAGAAAAATCCTTTTCTTCTTTCTTTCCTTGAGAATGGCTGGAACATCATCATCACATGGAATGGGCACCAGTTGCGCCGCCGGGACGTCGACTGTCCGGGGAGGACCTTCTTCCGACTTCCATCTGGAGACGGCCGCTGAGGCCATTCGGGCCGCAATTGATCCTGCTGAAGTCGAGGCTTTATTTAATGAGGCTGACGTCGCTAAAGAGGTGGACGCTGAAGACAGACGATCGCAGATGGAGAGAGATCTGGCGATTAGGGCCCACTGGGAGCAGCATAGTGCTTTCGGCTGTGCCTATCTGGCTTTTGCTAGGATTATGGAGAAGTTGGCTGGTCCGACTCCCAGATTCGATTTCTGGGATTACTCGATCGCCTACCCTTATCGGCTTGCCAAACGATCGCAGTACCGGGCTGCGCAGCGATCTTTGTGGTCGCTTGGCCAAATCCGGAGTTCGGCGACCAGGAAAGATCTGGCCGTCTGGAGGACGAGGTTCCACGTTCCTTCAGATGTGGAAATATTTGCGCCGGCGGAGAATGAGCGTGCCGATCAACCCCCGATGGGTATGGTCGCCGTGAATGAGGCGATTATGGAGGTCGGGCTACGCTTCCCTCTATCTTTTGCTGTCTCCCACTTGCTGGCCGCTTGGAACGTGGCGCTACTACAGCTGACGCCGAACGCTTGGCTCCAAATAATCTGCACTCTCACTCTATTCGGCGGTCACCGCTTGTACCGCCTTCCTTCGCCGTCAGAGATGAATCACTTGTTCAAGCTGACGGCTCAGAAAGGGTCGGTCGGAGGTCACCATATCCAGGTCCGATCTGGTCGGGTAATCCTCGGAGTCCCGAATAAGGCGCGGGGCGACCCGACGAAGTGGTTCTGGGTCGCCGACGCGTGGAGGGCTTCGGCGAGCGACAATCCTTCGGGCGAGCTGGAGATCCCCACTGAGTTTCGGGAGAGGAATCCCGGTAAGGGTTTAGACTCTCCCTTCGTTCGGATGTGTTCTGAACTGATCTAATTTTATTTCGGTTTTGCAGGTTTTCATATCCCGACGATCGAGGAGCTGCCCTTTGACTTCCTAGTTGTCTGGGAGCGGATACGGAGCTTGTCGGACGACGACCTTGATGCTAGCCGGATCAATAAGGAGAGTCGTTGGTTGTCGGCTCGGATATTCCGCTTCCCGAGACATCTCTCGGTGCCAGGTATGAGTTTCTGCGACCTTCACTTTCTTGGCGATCGTCTTATTTGAGGAAAATAGCTAACTGTTGATCGATCGACTTAACTGCAGAAGTTCACTTTCCTCGCTTTTTGGAGCCCCCGCCGGAGATCGCCATGTCGAATCCTGGAGTTCTGGGCCGTCTCCGCCACAAGAAGTCGTCTCGGGCTCCACCTGTTGCACTGCCAATTATTCCGGAGGCGGAGCCTCGCGTGGAGCCGATCGTGGCTGAGGAGAGAGCTCCAGAGGAGGGGCTTCGAATGAATCGCAAAAGGCCGAGGCCGGAAGAGGCTTCGGTTTCTGCTCCTGCCAACGAGGTGCCGATCGCCGCTCCTCCGATCACCGTTCTTTCTCCGGAGAGCGAGCCGCCCTCTGTGGCTTTTTTGCGAGAGATGGCGATCGCTGAGGACGAGTCTCCTCGTGGGAAGCCATATTTTGGCCGCGATCCTGAAAGAGCCGAGAGGTAAGCTTAGCTTGCTGAATTGACACTGGATATTCGCATAGGAGATGTGTTAACTTTTTGTGGTTCTGATGCTGGATCCGTAGAGCTGATCCAACTTGTCCGCCGATGGTGGTAGATTTCTTGGCGAGCCGATATCCTCGCGAACCCTGCGACATCCCGCAGTACGTCAGCCGGGCCGTTTCTGCTCTACCGAAGGCGTGGACGACCGACCTAGATGCGATCGCTCGTCAGCGATATGGGAGTACAATGCAGGCTGTCCTCGCCCTCTCTCTTCAGACGGCAACGATGGCTGTTCAAGCTGCGCAGGAGTTCGAAGGGCGACCTTCTACTATTCGTCTGCAGGCGGATCTCAAGACGGATCGGAAAGAGAATGCCGAGTTCGCCGAAAAGATCGCGGCGATGGAGAAGGACTCTTTGGAGGCTGCTAAGCGGACGAGCCAAGAGCTTGAGCTGGCGAGGAAGGATGTCGAGATGTCTCGGGTGACGGTCGATCGCTTTCGGGACCGGATGACCGATGCCGTGCGGGCGCAGAAGGCCGCTGAGATGGAGGCCGATCGTCAGAAAGTTACCATTACACGGCTGACTAGTGAGTTGGCGGAGTCGAAGGGGGAGACGACTGCAAGGGAGACCGAGCTCCATGGCGTGCAAAAGGCGCTGGCTGAGCTGAAGGGAAAGCAAGAGGCGACCGAGGCCAATCCCTTTCGTAACGTGGAGTTTGTTAGTGAGTTCGCCTATTATTTGGCGTTCGCTGACTCACTCCGAGCTTCTAAGAAAGGAGGATTGGAGGTCGGCCCTTTAGCTGACAATTTCAAGGCGTACGCACTGGATCACCCTCTTCACCCTGACTTCTCCGCGCCGATCTTGGATCTCGCGGACATTGGTGTGGATCTAAGCTGGTATCCGATCCCGGCGAACCTCGTTCATCCTGATGCCCCGGAGGATGGGGAGGCTGCTCCACAGGCCGGTGAAGGGTCGCGATCGAGTCCGGGGGCCGAAGGCGAAGGCCAGGCAGGGGCCTGAGGCACTTTTCTTTTAATTGCTTTCAATTTGCTTGTACTTTGTAGCTTTCCTTTTGTATTTAAGCCTTCGGGAGACCTTGTACGTACTTCTGAGATAATGAGCAATGAAACGAATATTTGATCTTCGATTTTTCATTTGAATGATTGCTACTTTGAGTCTTTTGCTTGACTTTTATACAAATGTGTGAGGAGAGGTTGCTATAAGCGTAAGTCTACGTGGATTGATAAACTCGTATAGATAACTTGTACAACAAATTCGATCGCTGCACAAACATTTGATTAATGACGATCGCCGTATGTAATGGAATAGGGCGATCGCCGATTATATATCTCCGCTCTCTTTTCCCCCTTGTTTTTGTTCACTTAGTGAAAGGGGACGAAAACAAATCGTCGAGTGAGCGGTCTTCAAGTTTGTCGAATCCTCGAAAGGAGACGTCCATCTCGGTCTTGAGGAGCCGTGCACGATCGCGGAGTTCGATGGACCGACCTCCATGATCGTGTCTTATGAACGAGTGACATTCCGTCTGATGTCTTAGTTCTCGTGACTCACTTAATTGGTAGGGTCTTCCGAAGGCTGCGCCTCGCCTCGTATTTAAACGAAGGGCGTGCGGTCTCGGTCTGGAATATTCCTTGCGCGGGGCGTCGTCGGATTATTCAACTCCACTTCCTCGGCTTTTTAGCTCTGCTTCCACCTCGGGCCGCCACGAGGATGGCGACCCTCGACGTTCTACGTTGAGACGGGGGTAGGGACGCGTCCCATTGTCCGGGCCCACCACGTTAGGTGATGAACCTTTGAGGGCACGCGAGTATGTCCACTGGTTAGTTTTGGAGGGCTCTCAGACTACACCGGCCTCGTATTTAAACGAAGGGCGGGCGATCTTGGCCCAAAGGGACCTTGCATGACCGAAACAGTCGGTTCCATCGACTACCAGGACCATGGCTGCACTCTTCCACCTCGGATCGTCATGTTAGATGCCGACCTTCGACGGTGTAAGTTGTGCGGTGGAGGCGATCTCGTGCCGTAGTCCACCATGTTAGATGATGAACTGTAGATGGCGAACGAGTCCTCTGGTTTCGAAATGTTCGTTCATGCAGTAGCCTTTGATTTGATGAGGTGGGAAATCGGGGAGAGACGTCCGAGGTTCCCTTCTCTTGACTGAAAAATACGATCGCCAAGGTTGATCGAGGGGTCGGCTCATATGAGCTTTCCAGCCTGTTCGCGTTCGACTCGGGCGATCGTGTTTGGGAGTTGGGAGGGGCTCCGGCTAAGCCAATAAGCTGTCCAAATTGCCTTCCTAGAACAATTTCCAGAGTTGTTTTAGGAGAACGCGGCAGTGGTTGGTGGTGTGGCCGGGACTCTTATGGTAGGCACAATATTGACTGTGGTCCAGATGACCGTGGTCCCTTATCGCCTTTGGCTTGTTCAGCGGTTCGCGCCATTTGACGGCGTAGTAAATGTGGGCCGGAGTTCGGTTGAATGTGTGGAGGAGATGGGCTTCCATGTCCTCGAAGGTCTTGCGATCTCCGGGTGGCTTGGCGACCGCCTTCTTGGTCTGGCGATCGCCGTCTTTCGAACAGAAGATGGCGTTTCCTCGCCTAGGCGGAGGGTGAGCAGCTTCCGCCTGGCCAGAAAGTCGGCAGCCTTGGCGCGGAAGATCGCGTAAGTTGGGGGGATATCTTTCGTCAGATGTCTGAACATGGGGGAGTGACCGTAGAACCCTCCCAAGACTGAATAGAGGGCGAGCTCGTCGCTGATGGGCTCGCCGGTGAGGACGATCTCGTCCACTCGGTCGAAGTAAGCGGCATCGGATTCGTCTTCCCCCTGCCTGATTTTCATCATGCGATGGGGGCCTTCTGGTCTGGCAACCTTGGCGGCGAAGTACGACGTGAAGTCGGTCGCCAGTTTCTCAAAGGAGATGATCGATCGTGGTGGCAGCGAGACGTACCACCTGTGGGCCAGATCGCCTAATGTTAACGGGAAGATTCGGCACTTGGTCGCATCTGAGGCCCCACATCCGGTCATGTAGATCCGAAATTTACTTAGATGGGTTTCGGGGTCCGACCTCCCTTCGTATAGAGGCATTTTGGGAGGAGCGATTCTTGGTTGAACGGGGGCGAGCTCGATGTAGGCTTCGAGTGGCTCGGTTGGCCCGGCGATCTTTCTGCTGGTGCTTGCCCCAGTGTCCAAGAGTGCTCTCATCTCGTCGAGCTGGTGTTGGATAGCGGCCATCGCCGTGGCCTGGCTGCTCGCAGCTAGGCGATCAGAGCGGGAGCCGAGGCGGTCTAATACTGATCCCCTGGCGTTCGGAATGGGAGCCAAGAGGCTGATCTTCCTTCGGCTGGAAGTTGGGTAGGCCGAACTCCTGGTGACGGACTCGGAATCCGTCGTCTCGTGGTTGGGGCCGGACCGCCCCGGTCGCCGTGATGGATTGCTCACCAGGCGACTGAACACGGAATCGTCCGATTTAGCGAGAGCCTTTTCTCGCAACTTGGGGCTTTTTGATGATCGCTCGCCCAGTAGCCCCTTGAATTTCCATTTGCCCACGCGATGGATGGCCGAGGGAGTAACAATGGGTGTTGCGCATACTCTCCGTCGCTCCTTTAGGATGGCCATAGCCTCCTCGATCTGTTCCGCAGTTTGGATCTGATCGAGTGAGAGGCTGGGACCAACCCTCAGATGCGGGATCGAGAGCCTCGCATTACTGTGACTTCCCTCCGCCATAGGCTGGGGCTCGGATTGAGCCGGGACTCGGTGTCCGGCAGTTAGGAGAGTGGCTCTCTTCGGTGCAGAAGTGGATGCCATGATTCTGAAGGCTTTCTTTGAAGCGCAGTGAGTGTCACTTCAAGTATATGCCCCGAGAACAGTGAGTGTTCTTCGGGACGGTAGGAATAAAAATGAAGGTTTAGATGCCCTTCCTCTAGCGCCAATTGTTGCTACCCAAAATATTATCCGGAGATAGATATTGCTGGAATGGATGGATAGCAAACAAAGTGCGAGAACACTTCCGTGAGAAAGGATGAATAACACAAGACTTTCCGGGGTTGTTAGTCCCGGGCTTGAATGCTCTCGCGAGATGTTATTAATACCAATATTCGTGGATACAAGTATTAATGTTAGAATTCTATTACAGTGAGTGTAACGATTCTAGTTATCTAAGCTTGTGAGCGTGTAGATTGCCGGAAGAACCAGATGTGATGCTCTGTGAGTTCTTGTAACAACGTTGATGGGCTGTGACAGCGGTGAGAGGTCGATCGCCTCTCACGGCGTGTATAAGCTGTCGGTTTGAGCTCTGGGGCTTGTGAATCTGACCTGTGGAGACTTCTTGCCTCTGCCGACCGTCTTCTGGTTGAGAGGTACTGAGAGAGAAATCCTAAGGTAGATTCCGGTGAGGAAGCCGGGAGCCTGAGATTGTATATGTTTGTATTAATTTTCTCTGAACTGCTTGTAATGAATTGCCAACCTCTTTCCAGTAGACGGAGGTCCTCTATATATAGTATTTTCATATGCTGGGCGATCGCCTTTGCTGTATTATAATAAGCGGGCGATCGTCTTTTAGCACATGGGCTTGTCCCTCCAAAGTCTGCAGGAGTTGCTGGCAGTCAACCGTGCGGTCCAATGAGAAGCCTGCACGCGTCCGAGTCGCTGTCACGGGCGGCCCCACCTTGTACCTTTCGGCGGGCTTGTCGGTAGGTGATGAGGTGGTGCCAGGCTGTGGTCAACGATCCGGGAATCACGGCGGCTGTCGGGGATCCGCACATGGGAGCTTCTTTAAAACCCAGTCTTCGTGGACTTGGACGGACGATGATTTCAGTAGGTGGCGCAGGACGATCGTCTTAGGTCGGGTATCAGAGACGATCGCTGAACGCCAAAGGGCGATCGCCTTGGGAGTCGATCGCTAGATGTCTGAAGGCGGTCTGGTATCTTCGCTTTAGGCGAGTCCGCCGTAGCTTAACTGGTTGTGTACTCGGTCGCTCGGCCCTATAGTCGATCGCCTGTCTAGATGAATAAATCTTGACACAACAAATCTTGACACAACATGCCTTTCGCGGTTTTGATTTACTTGTTCAAATGAAACTTCTCGGGAAGTCTTTCGCTGTGTTGATTTGTTTCAATGTTTTGTCAGAGCATAGTTGAAGTGATCCAGAATGGGATGATGGTCGATGTTGCAAGCCATATGAGGAAAAAGGAGTTTTTAACGGAATTTATATATTGAGATTTTGGAACTCTATCGTGTGGTTTTTCCGATGGAATATCAGTGGATATTGGTGACGAGCCGAATTGGTATACAGGAGTATGGATGTGGTCAATTATTTTCATAGTTTTCATTTTAAACTTTGAAATCGTGTGGATTCGAAGGAAACCGTTACCGAATACTTGGCACCAACGAGCTAATTTAATTTTTCGAAAATTGATTTTGTTGTCTTACCAAAATTTGGGTTTTGAGCTTTGAAATTTTTGAAAGAACTTTCGAAAATTTGTCTTCTTGACAAGATTATATGATTTCGAACTGGTTTTGAAAATGTGATTGATATACATACGCATTTAGTGCATAGTGCATATCATGGTGAAGTTATGAGTGTGACTCACGAACTGGATAAGACATCAGTATGGAACTATGAATAGAGATTCGAACTTCAGTATGGTAGTTTGTTATCCAGGGATGATCGGTTTATTGATCAGATAAGAGAAATATACTGCGTGTTGTAGATTCATGCGCATGATGTAATTTTGGAACTTTGGACTTTGTGAAACTGGGACATATGTACTATGTGATTCTATTGGTATGGTAGTAGCGCGATTTTACCATAGTGATTTTTGAATGATTTCTTTGTAAGTGTAGGTTTGGGGATGGTGACCCCATGCTGGTTGTTTTGGATATTGAGTGGTCGTTCCCACTCCAGGTATGATTTGGTATGTTTGCCGATTTGCGATTGGTTGTTCGTATGTCGAGGGGTATGTTCACCAGTCAGTTGTGTTTCGTTGAGATCCACTGTATGTGATTGGTGTGCCGTTTTGAGAACTTTATTCGTTCGTATATCGATTTTTGTGGTTCTGTGTTGATCGTGTTGGAGTTTACTGTGTGAAGGTATTCTCGATTATCGTTGATCGTTCGTTGGTTATATTAGAGTTTATCACATTGATGATATTCTCGATTGTGTTTTGACCTTTGGTTGGTCATATTGGAGTTTATCATGATGATGATATTCTCGGTTAATTTATTGGTTGATCATTGCCGGTGATCATCTGAGCATTTAGATTTTGTGTCAATGTTTCGGGATTCGTTGCCATTGTGTTGAGCAGTTGTTTCACATAATTGATTGTATCAGAATTGGGACTTGATTGTGCGATCAGGCAGACAGGATTTGACACGGATAGATTATTTCATCCAGAGATCGCAGACAGGATTTGACACGGATAGATTATTTCATCCAGAGATGATATATTCTGTTGGGACTCATGGAATTGTGATTGTAAGCGTATTGAGGCTTTACAGTAAAGTCACTTGCTAGTATCTCAGGAGATCGTCGACTTGGCGCATATGTAAGTGTACTGTTTGGTTATTCGTTAATGATGATGATTAATCGTTGTTGTGATGGTTTCGGAATATTTTGGTTGAATGGTTTGTTGGTTTTTCTATGATGGATTACAAGTTTCGAGGACGAAACTTATTTTAAGTGGTGTAGTATGTAATATCCGGAATTTCTATTACCATTATTTAATGTTATTTTATCCGAGTTATGTTGTACAGCGTGGAATCTGTACAGTATGGATAAAATAATTGTAGAACTGAGACATTTGTATTGGTATAATTGTCGTACTTGGTCGACAAAGGATATAGTGCGTCATGTATACGTATCTAGTATGTTGAGATGACGAGCATGATCAGTGTAAATGGATAAGTATAGCCTTATTAGCGCATGCTAATAGTTAAGCTTAGCACACGCTACCATGCAGGGTTAGCGCACGCTAAAGGTAAAATCATAGCGAACGCTAATGCAGTCAGATCGGAAGGAATCTGCGTGTGGACCAGGCCACTTTCGGCGCACGTTCTGATAAGTCAACGGATGTTTGTAATGTAGTACTAGCGCACGCTAAACCCTAAAGGTTAGCGCATGCTAATGGTATATTGGACAAAAAGGAATCTTATCCTCATCAGCACTTTCGGCATGTGGACCAGTCTTCGGAGCATACAGACAAACGAGTCAACTGATATTAGCGCACGCTAAACGCAAGGACTTGCGTACGCTACAGAGTGTAAGTTACGTACGCTAATGCATGGCGTTACGTACGTAAGCACATGTACGAAGCCAGACTGTAGCCTCTGGACTGCGATAGCGCACGCTAACAAAGTCAGTTAGCGCACGCGAGGGCAATAACGCACGCTATTTTATGAGAGTAGCGCGCGCTAGTAATGTTTATTATATGAGGGGACAAACGGGTTTTGAGATGCATTTAGTCCATTCTTTCTCCTTCAGTCGATAGAGAGAGCTTTGGGAGGTTCTTGAGGTTCCCAAACACGGTGAGGTGGTGATTTTTAACAAGATTGATAGAGAGCATGGATTCAAGCCTTGTTCTTCAAGTTACTCATGATTCTTGGAATGGAGTTCAAGTGTTCTTCTTCTTTGTTCATCTAATCCAGGTAATATTCGTATCCCTTGTTAGTTGTTCGTTTTTAAGATGATTACATGTGAGGAACATGTTGGATAATCATGTGAAGATATTATATGAGATTTTATGGGATTATGATAAGAGTTTTCGGATGTTATTTAAGATTCTTCATGTTAATGGTGATTCGTTTAACTTGATGAAGTTGAATCATGGATTTCTGAATCATAATAATTTCAGTGGTCGATTTAGATGAGTTAAATCATGATATGAGGTTGTATTCCAGATTATGTATGAGATGATCCTTGTTATCGGGTTGGTTTGATTATGTGATTTGCATGATGAATAAAATGATAAACATTATGATATATACCTCGGATTATGTTGTTTTGAACGTGATGTCGGATATTTCATGTTCTTGAAGAGCTCTGAAATTATAGGATATGATGATTATGTATAGAAGGTATTGGTGTTTTGGATATGAATATGGGATATTCGTATCTAGAGCCAAGTTATGTGTTTTGATATAATATTTGTATAAGAATACGAATATGATTCGAGTATGATGATGAGTTTGGATATGGAAAGTTATTGTTAATCTTGGAGTATGATTTCCTTTTCATTCGGATTCGTAGCCGCAAGGTGTTAGTCGATGATTGGAACGCATGCCACTGTACAATATTAGCGCACGCTAAGCTTACTGGCTAGCGGACGCTAACGGGAGCAACTTAGCGCACGCTACGTTAAGTGATCAACGTGCGCTAAGAAGGCAGAAAGTGCAGTATTTTCGTGTTGTGGTTCTGAATTCGTGCTGGTTTGAGTTGGATTGATCAGCCTAGTGGTTAATCGAGATATTGTTAAGCCGTTGGGTTTGTGAATTGTTTTTATCGATTATTGATTGTTGTCGAACTTGTTGTTTATCGATTATTTTAACAGGTTGAGATTATTGATCGGTGATTAGAACTATGCGTTGCGATCATGTTCCAGAATGTTCGTGAATTGCATTGATTGGGGCCGAGGGACTTGACGGCGATGGATTTGGTAACGGCTTCATCAGTATCGAGGCAAGTTATTACTTGCTTAGTTTATAATATTTAATGAATGACTTCCGTTTCATTCGTTTATAAGTCGTATAGAAATAATTATAATCGTAATCACAGGAGACTTGGGATTATAAGTTGTATTCGAGTTTTGGGAATTAAATCATAATGTATATGATTTACATTTGTTGTTGGTATACTTGGTGTCGAGGATACGTTGTGGTATAGACGAAGACGTGAATTATCTACCGTCCGTGATGTTTTGGATCGGTGAATATTCAGAATAATGGTTGGTGATGGTTTAGATATTGAGATTGCTCTCGAAGGACTCGGAGCAAGTATTTTAATCATTTCTGTCATTTGTGTCGATCATGTTGTGATACATTTGTGTATCATTGTTGTCATGCATTTGTGTATTGTTGTTGTCGTGTATTGTGTATTGTTGTCTTGTGCAGTTGTGTATTGTTGTTATATGTCCACCATGCGTTGGTCCGACGGGATCATTATGGGAATCTATAGCTGTGTGCGCTGGATCGCTGGATAGGTAATGCCACCATGCGTTGGTCCGACAGGATCATCATGGGAATCTATGCTGTGTGCGTTGGATCGTTGGATTACCATGTATTGTTGTTGTGCATATGTATATTATGGGTTTGCCATAAGTATACATTGTCGTTATTGTTGTGATCATATTGACGTTGTCATATGAGTATGCATTTGTAGGTCTTGTGTTAGGACCACGTCCGTATGTTGTGTTGATCTGATCTCGGATTAGACTGACGTGATGGTAATGGTATTTCGTATCTTGAGGTATGTTCCGTATTTCCTTGGTACTTGTCTTTGATGGACAATCGATTATGGTTTTGGAATTATTGACGTTATCCGATGGATTGAATTGGCCAGAGTTGGTATAATTTCTGTATCGCGAGATATGATAATGTTTCGAGAACCTTGGGTATTGTTGAGATACCGTACAGATATTTCGGTATTATCTTATTGTGTTGTTAAGGATATGAATCGTGGATTTTCGTGAAGTTATGATGGTAAGATTACATTGGTCGTATTCTTACTTAGTATTTCCATTGATATGTAATTATTGACGTGACATGATGGTTATTATTGTTGGATATTATGGCTGACCCCGTCGTGGGCTTTCTTTTTAGGTTCTTGGATTATCAAGCTTGTAGCGGTCGTGGAGAGATGAGCTTCCCGGAGGATACTGGATAGGACATGTATTTGTGTTTTGAGTTTCCTGATCAGTTCTTGTATTCCTCTACTAGAGTATTTTAATTGTTTGTCTTTTTCCGCTGCGTGAGTATTTTTTTAAATGGCCTTTTGGTATCTGGTAACTTAGGTTACTTTGGCTATCGTTTTCTAAACTATTTTGTCGGTATGTGTAAAGGATAGCTTAACGTATGTTTTTAAACTGTTGAGTCTTGGCATTTCGGGCCTTGTGGTTTCAAATGAGATTTTACGACGGTTTTGATAAATGGATTTTATATAATCTCTGGATATTTTTGAAAGATAGTACCGTCGTTGGCCTCTTGGGCATTTGTAAATGTTTGCGAAAATTTCCTTCAGCCTTGTGGGCTCCATCTCGGGGCCCACGACGCTGTAATATTTCCGGATGGCTCTGGGGGTGTTACAGCTGTGTCGTGGCCATATTTTGAACACTCTCTCCTACCGTCTCTACGATCTCTACACCGACAATCTATCGGCGATGGAGATTTGGAAGGCACTCGAGTACAAATTCAAGGCCGAAGAAGAAGGTACCAAAAAGTTCCTTGTCTCTAGTTATTTTAATTTTAAAATATTTGACGATAAGCCCATACTTGCTCAACTATGTGAATTGCAAGTTACTGTCAACAAATTGAGGGCCGTGAAGATTGATATTCCGGAGACTTTCCAAGTTGGTGTAATTATTGCGAAGTTGTACAATTCCTGGAAAAGCTATTGGAAGAAACTTCTTCACAATACCGAGGACTTCTCTTTGGAGCAAATCCATAAACATATTCGAATCGAGGAGGAATCGAGGATGAGAGAGAAGACGATGGATGCCGGTACTTTCAAGGCCAACGCGGTGAGCGCGAAAGGCAAGAGGAAGTGGAATGAAAAAGGAAGTTCTTCGGGTCCCAAAAAGGATTCAAAGAAATTCAAGCATTCCAGTAAAGTCAAGTCCGGCAACAAGTCCGTGTCCAAGGGGTCCAACAAGGGCTGCTATGTGTGTGGCAAACCCGGTCACTATGCTCGAGATTGTCGGCACCGTAAGACATCGGAAAAAGAAGTCGACGCCACTATGACCGATGGGAACATAATCGCTACGGTGAGCGAAATTAAGGCGGTAAAGGGCAAGGTTCAAGGGTGGTGGTACGACACTTGTTCTACCGTCCACGTATCCTACGATAGGGCTGCTTTCAACACCTATTCTGAAGTCGACGGAGGATAAGAGGTTCAGATGGGAAACGAGCAAGGCTCAAAGGTCGTTGGCATCGAAAACGTGGAACTCAACTTCACATCCGGGAAGAAGTTCACTTTGACCAATGTTCTCCATGTTCCGGAAATTAGTAGGAACCTTGTTAGTGGTGATCTCCTAGGCAAACCGGGGATCAAATATGTGTATGAGTCGGGCAAGCTTATCTTGACCCGTAATGGTGTATTTTTTGGAAAGGGCTACTCTAGTGAAGGGATGGTCAAATTATGTATTACTGATAATGTTATTAATAAAATTTCTCCTTCTGCTTATATGATTGATTCCGATTCTTTATGGCATAGTAGATTAGCACATATAGGATTTAGCACTATGAAAAGATTAATTAAATGTGGTTTAATTTCGTGTAAATCTGATAAATTAGATAAATGTGAAATATGTGTGAAATCTAAAATGATAAAGAAACCCTTTTATAGTGTAGAGAGAAATTCTAAATTTTTAGATCTTATACATTCTGATTTATGTGAATTTAATATGATATTAACCCATGGGGGAATAAGTATTTTATTATCTTTATTGATGATTGCTCTAGATTTACATATGTGTATTTATTAAAACATAAAGAAGATGCTTTTAATGCTTTTAAGATGTATAAGGCTAAAGTTGAAAATCAATTAGGAACTAAAATAAAGTTCTTAGAAGTGGCGAATATTTTTCTAGTGATTTTAATGCCTTTTGTGAAAAAATGGCTTTTGTGAAGAAAATTGTATTGTTCATGAATGTTCCGCACCACGTACACCACAGCAAAACGGTTTAGCCGAATGTAAAAATAGAATACTTCAATAGATGATAAATGCCATGTTAATGTATTCTGAATTACCTTTTAGTTTGTAGGGGTGAAGCTTTACTTTCTGCATGTCATATTTTAAATTGTATACCTTTAAAGAAAACCCAAATTTCTCCGTATGAGGTATGGAAAGAGCGAAAGCCGAATATTGGGTATTTCACATTGTGGGGGTGCCTAGCATACTACAAAAATATGGATTTTAAAAGGACCAAGTTGGGTCCTCGAGGGATACAAAGTGCTTTTATTGGCTATGCTACGACTAGCAAGGCATATAGACTTCTAAATTTAGAATCTAATGTCATAGTAGAATCCCGAGACTTGGAATTATTTGAGAACTCTAATTCTAAGGAAAAGGAATCTCAAAATTCTATAAATGAAGAACCTCAAGAGGAGAGTTCTTCTAGGGTTGTTGTAGAACAACCAGAACCTCGGATTAGCAAGAGAGTCCGTAAGACTAAGGATTTGGGACCTGATGAAATAGATCCTCAACTTATTTCCTTCTACTTAGTAGAAGGAAATAGAGAGAATTTTGCCCTAAAGATACCGATTATTCTTCTTGTTGAAGATAATCCTAAGACTTATAATGAAGCAGTGGCTTCTCGGGACTCCGGTTTTTGGAAGGATGCTATCCAAGATGAAATGGATTCTATTATGGTAAACCACACTTGGGAGGTTGTCGATCTACCCAAATGGTTGAGACCCATTGGATGTAAGTGGGTGTTTCGAAAGAAATATCACAAAGATGGTACTCTTAACACTTACAAGGCTATATTGGTAGCCAAATGATTTCGACAACGGAAGGAATCGATTATTTTGACACATATACACCGGTAGCAAGAACAACAACAATTAGAGTGTTGTTTGCCTTGGCTTCTTTGTATAACCTGAATGTTCATCAAATGGATGTCAAGACGGCATTTCTAAATGGAGATCTCGATGAGGAGATTTACATGGAGCAGCCGAAAAGCTATGTGCTTCCGGGTAATGAACAAAAGGTTTTCAAGGTTGTCAAATCCTTATATGGATTAAAACAAGCACCCAAACAATGGCATTAAAAGTTTGACTCGGTCATACTTTCGAATGGATTTATTCCTAACATTTGTGACAAGTGTTTGTACACAAAGGTGCATGGTAACCTTGTGATCTTCTTATGTCTCTATGTTGATGATATGTTGATCATTAGCAACGAGATGAAAGGAATATTAGAAACGAAGAGGTTTCTATCTTGCACTCTCAAAATGAAAGATCTTGGACAAGTTGATACTATTTTAGGTATCAAGGTTCGTAGAACCAGTGGGGGTTATGAACTTAGTCAATCACACTATGTTGAAAAAGTGCTTGACAAGTTCAAACATTTAAAGTTCAAGGAGGTGAACACCCCTTTTGATCCAAGTGTAAAACTTGAAAGGAATGATGGAAGAGCTGTGGCTCAATTGGAATATGCTAGTGCTATTGGTTGTATTATGTACTTGATGCAATGTACTCGACCAGACATAGCATTCGTCGTTAGTAAAATGAGCAGATTTACTAACAATCCAAGTGCCGAGCATTGGAAGGCCATTGGAAGAATTTTTGGATTTCTTTTAAAAACCAAGAATCTTGGACTTCAATACGGTCAGTTTCCTGTCGTACTAGAAGGATATACTAATGAAAGTTGTATATCGAGTGTCGGAGATAACAAATCTGCGATAGGATGTGTGTTTACACTTGTCGGAGGAGCAGTTTCTTGGAAATCAAAGAAACAAACGTGTATTACTCATTCGACCATGGAATCAGAGTTCGTGGCTATGGCTTCCGCAGGTCAAGAGGCTGAATGGTCAAGGGATCTTCTTTTATAAGTTCCATTAGCTAAAGACAATATATCAACCATGTCGATACATTGTGTTAGTCAATCAACCTTAGCAAAAGCATACAGTGAAGTGTATAATGGAAAGTCTAGACATATTAGTCTTAGACATAATTATGTGAGGAAATTGATCAAAGATGGAATTATTTCACTCACGTGTGTGAGATCAATCTTTAACATTGCTGATCAGTTCACTAAACCTCTTGCAAGAGATTTGGTGAAATCGACCTTGAGAGGGATGGGTCTTAAACTCCTTGAGTAGTGATCCGACTATGATGGCAACCCGACCTAACATTAGGAATTGACTAGCATTAGGTTCAATGGGTAAGAACAAGTCATTGATTTGGATGTTCACAACATTATACGATAATATTGGCTGTTACTATTGGAGGTTGAGTTTTTCTTAACTCTTAATGAAGTTCAGTCATGAGGACAAGTATCTGTGAGTAACAGAGATGCTGTAAGAATTTCACCTATGTGAATTTAAGGATGGTGTTGTCCCAAATTAAGAGTTGGAGTTTCTCTCATGAAAAATTCACGAGACATGATGAGCACATGGCCATTAACGGTGCTAAGCGTGAGATGTAGGCAAAGAACACTAAAGAGCGTGTGTTGAGTAACACCGACTTTATCACAAGGAAAATAGGTTCAATCCTAGCTACCTAATTTTCGATAAAGTCTTGTGTTGCTTGTACTAAGGGTTAGTTCAAATCGAAAGATACTTATCTATACTAATACTTTTTGTTTTTCTTCTGGATTCTATTTTGTCTTTTTTGAACAAGTGGGGGATTGTTGGAAAAGCTAAAAAATTAAATAAGGGGTTTAATTATTTAAACTTTTTATTTAATTGTTCATTAAAAGACAAAATAGTATGTTGTTGTTGAGAGAGTGTGTTTTGTGAGTGGAAAAGAATCCCACATGGAACAAACACAAAGGAATTGAGCACCTTATAAGTGTAAGTATTTAATAACCATTAATAAACATGTGGTAGTGGAGGGAATATGCCATGTGGATGTGAGGTGGCAAATCTATGCCATTTTTAACTCGCACATCGCCGCTCGCCGGTGTCGCCACCGGCGACAGCGGCGTCCGGCGTTGGGCTCGGGCTCGGGATCGGGCACGGGCTCGTGCTTAGAGGCTTTAGTGGCGCTTCGTAGGTGCACTTTGGCACTTCGGCATGCTGGTCACGTGGGCTCGCGGCGAGTCCGGCGAAATGGCGCGGTCCACAGGCTTCTCGTGGCGATTCTCGCCAACAGTCGTACCTCCTCAATTAGTGGTTATTTTTTGTTGCTGTTTTGAATGAACAGTCATATCGTTTAAAAAAAGGTTTGTTTGGCCAACAGTCGTGTCTTTTTGAACGAAGTGGTGCTCCTCTTCATCGAAGTTTTTCACGAATAGGTACGATTCCTATATAAACTGAGTTCGGGATCAGACATAAACATTGGTTTTCAAACCTAATGTTCCTATTCTCTCTAATACATATTATCCAGAAAATTGTTCTTGTCTACTTTTCGGATTTCACTCTGTCTTAGTGCAGTCCGAAATTTAGGCTTGTCGTATCCTGCGGTATTCTTGTTTATAACCTTAAAAAAACATTTTGGGGTGCAAGAAATACTATAAAGAAAGCGTTTCGTGCGTGATTTAAGCCTCGACGTCTTTAATTTTGAAGAATTTTCTAACAATCTTATAGTATCTATTGCAATGGCGACCGAGGCTACTGTTTCGAGTTTGAAGGTGATGAATCAAGACTTCGTCAAGTTGGACCGCTTTGATGGAACAAACTACACTCCCTGGCAGGACAAGATGCATTTTTTCCTTACTGCCATGAAGGTCTTCTACGTATTGGACCCGACATTAGAGCCTATCCCGGAGCCATCGGAGAAAGATTTGGAAGAACTCAAGGCAGAACGGAAGAAGCATCAAGAGGACGAGTTGCTGTTCCGTGGACATATTTTGAACTCTCTCTCCGACCGTCTCTACGATCTATACACCGACAATCCATCGGCGATGGAGATTTGGAAGGCACTCGAGTACAAATTCAAGGCCAGAGAAGAACGTACCAAAAAGTTCCTTGTCTTTAGTTATTTTGATTTTAAGATGTTTGACGATAAGCCCATGCTTGCTCAAGTACATGAATTGCAAGTTATTGTCAACAAATTGAGGGCCGTGAAGATTGATATTCCGGAGACTTTCCAAGTTGGTACAATTATTGCGAAGTTGCCCAATTCCTGGAAAACCTATCGGAAGAAACTTCTTCACAATACCGAGGACTTCTCTTTGGAGCAAATCCAGAATTATATTCGAATCGAGGAGGAAACGAGGATGAGAGAGAAGATGACGGATGCCGGTACTTTCAAGTCCAATGCAGTGAGCGCGAAAGGCAAGAGGAAGTGGAATGAAAAAGGAAGTTATTCGGGTCCCAAAAAGGATTCAAAGAAATTCAAGCATTCCAGCAAAGTTAAGTCCGGCAACAAGTCCGTGTCCAAGGGGTCCAACGGGGGCTGCTATGTGTGTGGCAAACCCGGTCACTATGCTCGAGATTGTCGACACCATAGACGGCGGAAAAAAAATTCGACGCCACTATGACCGATGGGAACATAATCGCTACGGTGAGCGAAATTATGGCGGTAAAGGGCAAGGTTCAAGGGTGGTGGTACGACGCTTGTGCTACCGTCCACGTATCCTACGATAGGGCTGCTTTCAACAACTATTCTGAAGTCGACAGAGGACAAGAAGTTCAGATGGGAAATGAGCAAGGCTCAAAGGTCATTGGCATCGAAAACGTGGAACTCAACTTCACATCCGGGAAGAAGGTCACTATGACCAATGTTCTCCATGTTTCGGAAATGAGTAGGAACCTTGTTAGTGGTGATCTCCTAGGCAAACCAGGGATCAAATTTGTGTATGAGTCGGGCAATCTTATCTTGATCCGTAATGGTGTATTTGTTGAAAAGGGCTACTCCAGTGAAGGGATGGTCAAATTATGTATTATTGACAATGTTATTAATAAAATTTTTCCTTCTGCTTATATGATTGATTCCGTTTCTTTATGGCATAGTAGATTAGCAGATATAGGATTTAGCACTATGAAAAGATTAATTAAATGTGGTTTAATTTCGTGCAAATATGATAAATTAGATAAATGTGAAATATGTATGAAATCTAAAATGATAAAGAAACCCTTTTATAGTGTAGAGAGAAATTCTAAATGATTAGATCTTATACATTCTGATTTATATGAATTTAATGGAATTTTAACCCGTGGGGGAATAAGAATTTTATTTGATTATTGATGATTGCTCTAGATTTATATATGTGTATTTATTAAAACATAAAGATGATGCTTTTAATGCTTTTAAGATGTATAAGGCTGAATTTTAAAATCAATTAGGAACTAAAATTAAACTTCTTAGAAGTGATAGAGGTGGTGAATATTTTTCTAGTGATTTTAATGCCTTTTGTGAAGAAAATGGCTTTTGTGAAGAAAATGGTATTATTCATGAATGTTCCGCATCACGTACACCACAACAAAATGGTTTAGCCGAACATAAAAATAGAACACTTCAAGAGATGATAAATGCCATGTTAATGCATTCTGAATTACCTTTTGTAATATCCGGATTTATTATTGTGTATTTCATCTGTATTTGAACCCTGTATTATTCGTAATTGTGATCTCGATAATTGGAGTATGATATTTCTCACATTTGTATCTTCGTACATAAGTATATCAACATGCAAAATTTCTCATGCAAACTCGTGATAGCGCACGATAAGAATGTAGCTTAACGTGCGTTATCGGCTACAACTAGCGCACGCTACGAATGAAGAATTGTGTGCGCTAGGCAGTCAATTATTGAGCTAGATGGCTAGCACATGCGCCAGCCGGACATGGGTCCGGATAAGATTCCCGCGGGTGGAACTGGACAGTTTTGGAGTCAACGCTTATTAGGTACGCTAAGAATAGTATCATAGCATGCGCTAATCAGCTATTGTGCAGAAACTTTATTTAAGGGACAACACTCCATTTCTTCTTGTTTGCTTCAATCGTCCTCATTTCTTGATAGTCCAGAGAGCCTATTATCCTCCTTAAACACACTTAGACCACCTCTACTTGATCATTGAAGATTGAATGTCACTTGTGATTGATCGTTGAAGTGGAGAAACACCTTGGATTGGCATCCAAACAACCGGAGCTAGATTCTACCTTTTTGACTCGGTGTTCTCTTCATCTTAAGGTATGTTAATTCTTTCTCCAGCCTTAGATTCGTGTTCGGAAGAATTAGATGAATCGCGCTATCAAGATATTGAGTTCCATTAGTGAATTATTCGAACAAACATCATGTTTAGAAGTGGGAATGATTATGGTTATAATATCGTCGTTGAAACATCGTAGTTGGAATTGTTAGTTCACCTTTAAGATGAAGTCTGAATGTGTAAATGACAATGGAATCTAGTGCATCAACCTGAGATCACGAACTTCACATGAGAATGATAATCGAGTTGGATATAAGAGTTGTGATGATATTCATTTCCTTGAATTCAAAGATGTTTGAATCCGTAAGATCATTCATAAGTTTATGAACATGAAATGTAGACGGATAACGTACGTTAATCACTGAGGAGTTCGTAAATTTCATCACCCAGTAGTGAAACTGCCATGCACGCTTAGCGTACGCTAAGCTATGCAGATTAACGTACGCTATCGGGCATGTTTAGCGTATGCTACGTTTGGTACGTAACGTACGTTAGGTCATCAGGCGAGTCAGTCGGCTGACCAGAGAGGACTGTCGATACATAGTTAGCGTACGCTAGGCTTCGTTGTTTACGTGCGCTAACGAGTAGGCTTAACACACGCTACGTAGAACATGTAGCGTACGCTAAGCAGTTCAGGCAGATTACATTTTATGAGCTTTCGGCCTTAAATTGGATTGTTAGACATTCGTACGACGTGAGATAAATTCTATATTATTTCTTTTGTTAAGGTTCAAGGTTGCTACGTGATTGATCGAAGGGGCGACCTTTGAGTATTTCGTTTTTCGTGGAAGTAGTATTCTTGTCTTCGAATCGAGGCAAGTACCTTATTTGTTTTATATATTGATGTTCTACATATTGTCGTGCATATATGTCGTTGTTGTATGTCCACCTCGTGTTGGTCCGACGGGATCATCGGGGGATCTATGCTAGCATGCGGTGGATCATCGAACGAGTTTTTCCACCTCGGGTTGGTTTGACGGAATCATCGGGGGGTCTAGGCAGTGAATGCTGGATCATTGGAATTACCATGTGTATGTTGTGATAGCATGTTGTGATTATCATGTGTGTATGTTATTATTGAGTTTCTCGCAGGAGAAGACTCGTTAGTTCTTTTGCCATTTATGTTATTATTATTCTTCGTGAGTTGTTGAATAATATGTTGTGATACTTGTACTAGCAATCGTTGTGCTAACCCCTTCGGGGGTGAACATTTGTTTATGTTCAGGATCCAGGAGAGTAGGGAAACAACCACTGGAGTTGCATGACGATGAGGGTGCAGAGTGATGTTCCGACCGGGTTTATTTGTCTGTTGTTTGTATCGTTTTAATAAGTACTCGAGTACGTAGTCGTTTATGATGATTTGGATTTGGTGATGTATAAATACTTTTCCGTTGAACATTCGTATTTTCAGTATTGGTCAGAACTGTTGTATCTTATTTCCGTTATTTTCATACGTTGGTATATGTTAATGTCTTTTCAGTTCTTCAGTGTTGTAAATCCTTATGTAAAGGATTTACGGCGCTGTAATATTCCTGAATATATCGGGGGTGTTACAGAATATGGTATCGGAGCTAAGATTATGGATATCTTGGCCATTGGGTTAAAATAGGGGTCATATACGTCTTTTGAGGTAACCGACCGCGAATAACATCACTGTACTATCTACGTCTTCGTGCGAACGGTGGTTGTAAGTTCCTAAACTCTATCTCATCCTTTACATGTTGTATATCTTTATACTTGAACATTTGAACGATATTGTTTCCTGTATATTGAGTATTTATGCTTACAGTATGTTGAGAGGTGGACGTGGACGTGGTCGCGGTCGCGGACGCGGACGAAGGAATGCAGAAAGAGAAGGTTCGCCTTCTAATCAGGCCAGCCACAGCTCAGGCGAGCCACAAAGATCTATTAATAATGAATCGGAACCTGCTGTGCCTGAAATCCTTCGACAGGTGGTGAACCAAATGACTCAGTTCGCTCAGGTCGTGGACCGAATGCAGGTGGCGGTGGGATTACAGCAGGGAGATAGACACCAAGGGATCCCAGACATGGGAAATCGAGGTGACCGGTGGCTGCAAGAGGTGGCGAAGATGCAACCACCCAAATTTGATGGATTTTCTGAGACTCCCACATGGGACCATTGGCTGAAGGAATTGGAGAAAATTTTTGCCGGAATTAATTGCCCAGACGACCGGAGAGCCTCTATTGCTCAGTACTTTCTGATAGAGGAAGCATCCGAGTGGTGGGAAGCCATCCGGCCTGCAGATCATGATGCTGACTGGACAGAATTTAAATTGATGATGGAAGCTCAGTACTGCCCTCGTCCTGTGAGGGAAGCTAAAGTTCGAGAGTTTTTCTCCGCTCAGCCATCAGACGAACCTGTATCCCTGACAATTAAGACGTTTAACCAGCAGCTAGCATTTGTTCGACATCTGGTCAGAACAGATGCAGAAATGATGATCCATTTTGATATGAGAATGAAACTAGAAATCCACAGGTACATGTCCGGTTTTGAATGTATCACTCTCCGTCAATACCAGGATAAAGCATTGGCGTGCGAAATCAAGGAAGCAGCAATGGAGAAGTTTATGGAATCCAAGAAGCAGAAAGTCTCTGGTACTTTTACAGAGCACAAGAGCAGCGGGCCCCTCAAGGCCCAGTCATCTTTTCATTCTTTCAAGAAACCTCCGCACCCAGCTAGGAGCGGAAAAAACTTCGGAGCAGCATCAACCATGACAGATGTCACCAGGAAATGCTTTAACTGTGCCCAGACAGGGCACTATCGACGGAATTGCCCCCTACCTGTCGTGACTTGTTTTGATTGTGGACGGGAGGGACATCGTGCGGTGTTCTGTGAAGAGGCTGCAAAGTCTTTTAGAGCTCGTACACCGCAGCCAGTTCATAAGGAAGCTAGTATCCAACAGACGCAGCAAAGTGTTCAGATGCCTCAGAATTTTGGCCGCGGACGAGGCAGAGAACAGTAGGACCGAAAGGGTACATCGAGTGTCGGATCTGTTCCCCCACATCTGTACGAGATGCGGAGAACAGACGATCAGGATGCTGCTGTCGCATCAGGTACTGTTCAGATCCTTTCCCAGCCAGTTAGCATTTTATTCGATACAGGATCTACGCATTCATTTATATCCTTGTCTTGTGTAAATCGTTTGAATATTTCTGGTTTTCATAATTGTGAACCTTATGTTGTTGGTTTACCGAGTGGAGAGAGAATTGTTGGAAACTTAGAAACTAGAGATTTCCCTGTATCGTTTCGAGGCAGAGAGTGGCTCTCAAATCTGATTGTGATAGAAATGCAAGGAGATGACCTGATACTCGGAGACGATTGGCTTAATCGATATGGAGCTATTGTAAACTACTGAAGGAGGAATATCTCGCTGATCGCTGATGATGGTTCCGAAATACTATTTGAAGGATGGAAACCAGGAAGCTCAGGAAAGTTGATCAAGGCGATGAAAGTTGTCAATTTGTTGAAACAGGGCTGTACTGGATACTGGTGCTATGCAATGAAGAAAGAAGATGAAATTGTGGAACTTTCATCCATTCATGTTGTAAACGAATTTCCGGATGTATTTCCTGACGAGTTACCTGGACTACCTCCACGACGGGATGCAGAATTCACCATCGAGCTGGAACCCGGAGCTACACCAATTTCTAAGGCGTCGTATCGTATAGAACCTACTGAGATGTACGAACTGAAAAATCAACTAGAGGAATTACTGGACAAAGGCTATATCCAGCCAAGCGTTTCGCCCTGGGAGCACCAGTTCTTTTTGTCTGGAAGAAAGATGGATCGCTTCGACTGTGTATTGACTATCGAGAACTGAATAAGATGACGATTAAAAACAATTATCTGTTGCCACGGATTTATGATTTGTTTGACCAGTTACAAGGAGCAACAGTATTTTCTAAAATCGATCTGAGATCAGGATATCATCAGCTGAGGATTAAGGAATCTGATGTTCCAAAATTAGCGTTCAGAACTCGCTATGGACACTATGAGTTTGTAGTGATGCCGTTTGGTCTCACTAATGCACCTGCAGTGTTTATGCAATTGATGAATCATGTGTTCATAGAGTATTTGGACAAGTTTGTGGTTGTGTTCATTGATGACATTCTAGTTTATTCCAAGAGTCCGGAAGAACATGCGCAACATTTGCGAATTGTTTTGGAACTTTTGAGAAGCGAGCAATTGTATGCAAAACTTTCTAAGTGTGAATTCTAGTTAAAGGAAGTAATGTTCCTCGACCATGTGGTATCAGCTGAAGGAGTCCGAGTAGATCCTCAGAAGATCGAAGCAGTTATGGATTGGAAACCTCCAGAGAACGTGAAAGAAGTCCGAAGTTTCTTAGGACTTGCTGGATATTATCGTCGATTCGTGGAAGGGTTTTCCAAAATTTCCCGCCCACTTACTCGACTCCTGCAGAAAACTCAAAAGTTTGAATGGAATGAATTATGTCAGAAAAGCTTTGATGAATTGAAGAGGAGATTGACGACAGCACCGATTTTAACACTTCCACAAGGAACTGGAGGATTTATAGTTTACAGTGATGCTTCGAACCAAGGACTCGGGTGCGTATTGATGCAGAATGATAAGGTGATCGCTTATGCGTCACGACAGCTAAAACCTTATGAAGTGAATTACCCAACGCATGATTTGGAGTTAGCAGCAGTAGTTTTTGCTTTGAAAATCTGGAGGCATTACCTGTTCGGGACTCACTGTCAGATCTTTACGGATCACAAGAGTATCAAATACATCTTCAATCAGAAGGATTTGAACATGCGGCAAAGAAGATGGTTAGAGATGATTAAGGACTACCACTTGGAGATTCTGTACCATCCAAGCAAAGCGAATGTAGTGGCCGATGCACTCAGTCGCAAGCCTGTTTCTATCCAGATGCTGGAGACTCTGATCTCCCAGCTCAGCATTCAACGAGAGATGAATCGAGAAGGAATTGAAGTATGGTTACAAAGAGTCCAAGGACAACTGTGCGTGATGGAAATAACTTCATCGTTAACCGAGGAAATCATATCTAAGCAGGCAGATGATCATCTGATGATTCGGTTACGTGAAGAAGTGATCAAGGGGAAGGCCCCCGGATTCGTAACTCATGATGATGGAGTTTTGATATTTCAGAACCGACTCTGTGTTCCCGATGTCGATGTTCTGAAACATACGATTATGAAGAAAGCTCACAGGTCGCCCTATTCTATCCACCCGGGCACCAGTAAGATGTACAAGGACTTGAAGCAGAATTTCTGGTGGGGCAACATGAAAAAAGATATAGCGGACTATGTTTTGAAATGCTTGACTTGTCAGCAGGTTAAGATCGAGCATCAACGACCTGCCGGGATGTTGAAGCCGCTCCTGATCCCTGAATGGAAGTGGGAGGACATATCGATGGACTTTATCACTAGTATGCCGAGAACCAAGACAGGAATGAACATGATTTGGGTGATAGTTGATCGTTTAACCAAATCAGCTCATTTTCTAGGCATTAAGCACACGTGGGGACCAGAGAGGTTGGCACGAGTATTTATTTCAGAGATAGTCCGATTGCATGGTACGCCGAAGACCATTATTTCTGACCGATACGGTCGCTTTGTATCGCATTTTTGGAAAGCAGTTCATAAGGCCTTGGGGACCAAATTGAACTTCAGTACAGATTATCACCCGCAGACTGACGGACAATCCGAGAGGACTATTCAAACGGTGGAAGATATGCTAAGGGCTTGTGCCTTAGATTGGTCAACCGACTGGGAAATTCATCTACCGTTGATTGAATTTACCTACAACAATAGTTGGCATGCTTCCATTAAGATGGCACCGTTTGAGGCCTTGTACGGGAGAAGATGCAGATCGCCCCTATGTTGGGACGATTCATCAGACTTGATCGGGACAGAACCAGAGTTGATCGTGCAGACACGAGAGAAGATAGCCTTGATTCGTGAAAGGTTGTTGACTGCCCAGAGTCGACAGAAATCTTATGCAGACGTACGTCGTCGCCCATTGGAGTTCAGTAATGCAGACCACGTACTTTTAAAGGTTTCTCCTACTCGGGGAATCTTTCTTTTTTGGAGAAAAGGTAAGCTGAGTCCAAGATATATCGGACCATTCGAGATCCTCGAGAGAGTTGGAGAGTTGGCATACAGATTGGCATTACCGCCGTCATTGAGCCATGTTCATAACGTGGAACACGTATCCCAGTTACGGAGATATATACTGGATCCTAGTCATGTCATTGATTTCGGAGAGATCGAAGTCACTCAGGATGGAACGTTTGAAGAAAGACCAGTCAAGATACTCGAGAGTCGAGTTAAGCAGTTGAGGAACAAACCAATCATTTTGGTCAAAGTTCAGTGGTCACGCCACGGAGTGGAAGAAGCCACTTGGGAAACGGAAGATAGCATGAAGTCCAGATTGTTGTTACCCAAAATATTATCCGGAGGTAATATTGCTGGAATGGTCGAGTAACAAACAAATGCGAGAACACTTCCGTGGGAAACTAAATAACACAAGATTTGCCGGGGTTGTTAATCCCGGGCTTGAATGCTCTCGCGAGATATTATTAATAAATATACTGTCGAGTACAAATATTAATGTTAGAAACTAATACAAGGAGTGTAAAGATTTCTAGTTATCTAGGCTTTAGAGCGCGTAGATTGCCGGAAGAACCAGATAGATAGATCTGTGAGTTCTTGCTTAGGAGATAAGATGGATATGTATGAATATCACTATGAATCTGTAAGCGGTTACTGAGAGAGACTTTGATTTTCTCTTTTGTGTGTATTTTGCACTGAATCTCAAGTCAAAACTGTCTCTTTGCTGCTGCGGTGAGTTCCCTATTTATAGGGGACAAGGTGGTTGGGATCCCTGAGGCGATCACCGGCGACCGCCGTTTTTTATATTATAATAAGGTGGCCGATCGTTCCGTCACGTGGGGCTGTTCCCTTAAAGTCAGGGGCTGCTGCTGGAGTCAACTGTGTGAGCCAGTGAGAGGCCAACACGCGTCCTGGGCAGCATGTGAGGGGAGGACCCACTTTGTACCTTTCGGCGGCTTTGTCGGTAGGTGAGGTAGGTGACAGGATGAGGACAAAGGTCTTTATCTGCCGGTATCTCTGAAGATCCGCATGTGGGCCACCGTTCAAGATTCGGTCTTTGATGACTTTGACGGATGTCGGACCCATACGTGGTCATGAGGTGATCGTCTCTGGTCCGCTCATTATAGACGATCGTCAGATATCAAAAGACGATCGCTAGGTGCCAAAAGACGATCGCCGTATTGCGCCGAACTCTAGGAGTTCGTCCAGAGTATGCCTTCCACGATTGGCTTCTCTGGTCGTGATGCCGATCGCCTCTCGAGGCGTATGAATCGCCGCACAACAATTGCCCTCACTCGCCTTGATGTTGAAAACACGGGGTGAGGTGGCACCGTAGCCGATCGTCAATGTTTAAACGATCACCCGATCCGAATTCAAATATGGATGATCCTCTTTACGCTGGGAGCGTGGAAAATAAGGCGGGTTTTAGAGTGGCAAAGACACGCGTCGCGCCGCATGGTTGGGAAGTCTCGACGGTTTGTCGACTTGTCACCGGGCGTGCCCTCGAAAAAGCGCGTACGCGGGATCCGAGGACATTTTTTAATGCGTCCCCACGTGACGGTTGCGATCCAGCCCTTGGGGTTTCTCCTATTTGCATATAGGCCCTCGTCTCCGTCTATAAAAAGGGCAGGGCTTCTTTTCTTTCATTTTTTACGCGTCCTTGGTATTCACAGCCGAAATTCCGAAATTTCGAGCTTTTGTGCCGATCTCCTACTTTTTCTCGGTAAGAACAAATTAACCTTCTCCTCTTTTACTTTCTAATATGTCGGGAGGATCAAAAGCATTCGAGACCGAAGCTCTTCCGCCGCCGCCGTGTCGCCCGAACGGAGGATGTTCCGTCGGAGTGGATATGGAGACGGCCGCCGAAGCTATTCGAGCGGGATTGCACTGCGAACTTGAAGAGCTTTTCAACGGCCGAAGTGGCGAGGACGGGCGTGACGGCGAGCAGGGGGCTCGCCGGAGGAGGATGATTTGGTGAGGGAGGCCTCGGGAACGAGAGAGTAGATTCGGCCCCGCCTACATGGCTTTCGCCGATGATGGAAGCGATTGCCGACCCGTCCGAATTCGATTTCAAAGCCTACACCGCCGCTCACCCTTACGAACATGTGAATCGGACGGTCTTTCGGCCGCCGTCCCGTCTCCGTGGACTCTCGGACAGATCCGAGTACGGCGACCACGAAAGACCCGAGCCGTTGAGGGCCAAATATCACATTCCTTCCGACGCCTCCCTTCACGTGCCCTCGAGAACGAACGTGCCGACCAACCGCCCGAGCACATGGTTGCCGTCAACGAGATGATTATGGAGGCGGGTCTGCGATTCCCATTGCCATTCGCCGTCTCCTACTTGCCGATCGCTGGAATTTGGCGCCTCTTCAATCGACGCCAAATGCTTGGTTGCATCATCATCGCACGTTGACCTGCTCGCGGTCATCGCTATTCCGCCTCCTTTCGCGTTGGAGATGAATTATTTGTTTAAGTTGGCCGTGCGTAAGGGGTCAATCGGCGGTCATCATATTCAAGGCCGACTCGGGAGAGTGGTCCTTGGTGTGCCGAGTAAGACCAGGGCGACTGGCTAAATGGTTTTGGGTCGGCGGGGCATGGCGATCGGCATCGAGCGACAGCCGAATGAGGAGTTGGAAATCCCCACCACTTTCCGGGAGAGGAATCCGAGTAAGGATTTTAACTCTCCCTCGCTTGAGCTTGTCTTGACTGATCTAATTTCGCTTTCTTTTGCAGACCTCTTGTTCCAGCCGATCGTCGACCTTCCATTCGATTTCTTGATCGCTTGGGAGCGAATCCGAGCTTTGCACGATTCTTTTATCGACGTTCGTTCTCTTGGTACCGAAGCTCATCGGTTGGGAGCTCGATTGTTTTGCTACCCCGTCACTTGAAAGTTCCGTATGAGCTTAAGTGGTGCTTCCTTTCTTGACGATCGCTTTCCATGTGGTCGTTTTGCTTTGTCTAACTTGTTTATGTTTCTCTTTGTCGAGGTTTATTTTCCCCGCATTTCCGAACCGACCGCAGAGATCGCCATGTCGAACCCGGACTCATCGGCCGCCTTCACTTGGGCAAGCGGATCGCGCCTCGCGACAACGCCTCGCCCGCCCGTGACGAGGCTCGCCGAGGTGCCGATCGCTGAACCTAAGTCCACGATGAGGAACAGCCCAACGCCGCAAGAGGCGAGGGCGGAGGAGTCCCTGCCGACCCAGAGGCGGATGTATCAATTCTAGAGCCTCCGGTCGCCGCGGCTCCTATCTCTGCCATCCCGATGACGGAGCGACCGTGCTTCAAACCACGGTCTCCGCCCGGCCATCCGTAGCTCGGCGAAGAAAGTGGCGACCGCCGATGTGGAAACCTCCTGGGCAAGCCTTATTTCGGGCGCGATCCCGAATCAATAGGTAAGAAAAGATCAAACTTTTCCGAGCTAGGCATTTTGAGCATGGTATGGGCTAACTCCTTGATTTCCTTGGTTTGCGCCGCAGGTTCGCCTCGCCGACCCGGATGTCGCCCCATGGTGCCGACTTCTGTCGAGCAAAGCTCCGCAAACTTCTCTCGAAGTCCCGCTTATGTTCGCCAAAGCTATCACTTCTCGCCAAGGCTTGGACGACCGACCTTGATGCGGTCGCCGTCGGGCGGTCTGAGACGCCATGCGGCGACTGCCGCCCGGCTCTTCGGACGGCGACGATGGCCGCCTGTGCCGCCGGGATTTTGAGGGGCGACCTCCACCGCTCATCTCCATCGCGAACTTGAGACCGCCTAATGTAAATATTGAGGATGCCAACCGGATCCGGTCTATGGAGAAAGAGTATGAGGAGACGGTCAAACGGGCTAAGCTGGACGTGGATCGATTGAAGCAGGAGCTGAGCCGCTCCAAGGAGGATTCCGATCGATCCTGTGCTAAGGAGAAAGAAACTCGCCAGAAGCTTGAGGCTTCACAGGAGGAGGCGACCGGGTTGAAGGCTGCGATGGATCGGCTCAGCAGTGAGCTGGAGGCGGCGAAGAGAGAGTTGGAGCAGGCCAGGGGCGAGAATGTTGCCAAGGCGGCCCAACTGGCGGAGGTCGAGAAGACGGCCGTGGATTTGAAGGGGCAGCTGAAGGCGATCCAGGCCGATCCCTACCTCAACGTTGCGCTCGTCGGCGAATTCGCTTATCAGTTGGCCTTTGCTGATGCTGTTCGAGCCGCTAAGAAGGCAGGGATCGAGATAGGTCCCCTGATGGAGAACTTCAAATCCTATGTCCTTGAACATCCTCTCGCATCCAATTCTCCTTGCCGATCCTTGACTTCGCGACTTTGGGATCGACTTGAGTTGGTATACCGGCAAACTCATTCATCCCGAGGCCGATGGGGTGCCCAAGCCGATCCGCAACCCGAGGGCGAAGACCAAGAAAGGGCCTTGAGAGGCATTTTTGTTTTTCCTCCGTAACTTGTACTTTTGTTGTAAGGCCTTCGGGCTTCAAATGTATGAAGCTTGTGTTTATGAATAAAATACTCCTTTTCTCATTCTCGCGTAATGCATTATATGCGATCGCTTTGACTGCTTATGCAATTTTACGAGTACGTGTATATTTGCTTTCGGCCGATTGTCTGAGTGTTGAAAGCATTGATGTGTTTTGAATTTGGATTCTTACTTGTAATTTTCGTCGTACGACCTCGATCGCCCTGCATGTTTTTGAGCGAAGCCGATCGGATGTGGTTTCTCTTTGTTCGATCGTATTTGAGAGTAGCTCGACCTACCCCTGCCCCCTTGTTTTTGTTCACTTGTTGTAAGTAAGGAAACAAAGACTAGTCTGTCTGGCGAGCTATCTTCATTTCGCCGATTCTGAAGAGTCATGTGTGGTTGGGGTGTTCGATGGACCGATCTCCCCAATCGTGTCTTCGTGTGCGAGGGATATTGTGTATCCTGCGACTCACTTTTTGTGAGGGTCCTCCGTTAGGCTATGCCTGCCTTGTGTTAAAACGAAAGGCGGGCGATCTCGGTCTGGAGGAGTCCTTGCGCGGAGTGTTGTCGGCTTATTTGACTCCACGTCCGCGGCTTGTCAGCTCTGCTTCCACCTCGGCCCGCCATGAAGATGGCGATCCTAGACGGTGTACGTTGAGACGGGGGTAATGGAACGTTGCATTGTTCGGGTTCACCATGTTAGATGATGTACCTTGAGAACGTGCGATCGTGTCCACTGATTATTTTGAGGGTCCTTCGGCTACGCCGGCCTCGTATTTAAACGAAGGGCGGGCGATCTCGATCCAAAGGAACCTTGCATGGGCGAAGCCGCTGCCCATCGACCTCCGTGACCATGGTGCGTTAATTTTACCTAAGATCGCCGTGATCGCGATCGTCGGTGATGTGCGATGCCCGGTGGGGCGATCGCCATAATAGATGGGATAACAAAAATCTCATTATATTCCTTGTACATCATTGAAATCGAATACAAATTTATCACCGATAGTATTTTTTCAGATGCACGCTGCCCAGTGGGTACTGTCCGAGTACCGTCAGATGTTCCATTCGTAGGCTCCTTTAGTTAGCCATCTGGATACTCAAAGGTCCTTCCCGCCTGACCAAAGACGCCCGTATGGGCTCGATCTTCTTGAGGACGAGATCGCCCACTTGAAATCTTCTTTCTCGACCTTTGAATTGAAGAACTTCTCGGCTCTCCTTTTGTGGATTGTGTTCTTCATTTCGAGGTCACCCGCCTTTCTTCAAGCATGTCTAGGCCGATTCGCCGGCTACATCGTTGTCGGTCGTCATCTCCTGTTCGGTTCGATGGCGAGGACGGCGATCTCCGAAGGAATCACCGCCTGCCTGAAGGTAAGGGCGAAAGGGGTTTCACGGTTGAATTGCGGGTCGCCGTCGGTAGGACCATAAAACGCCCTGGGAGCTCGCCGCCCATCTTCCTTGCCTCGGATTCGAGTCGTGCTTTGATCGTGTGTTTGAGGATCTTATTCACCGCCTCTACCTCGCCCGTTCGTCCGAGGGTGATAGGCGCCGAGAATAACCTTTGACTCCCCACTTTTCACGTAATTGCATGACTTCTAAGCCGCCGAACTGCTTCCCGTTGTCGGAGATGATGGCCTGGGCAAACCGACCGGCATATTATGTTTTTCCATATAAACTTGATCACCGCTCTTGGCCGATCTTGTTGAGCGGTTCGGCCTCACCATTTGGTGAAATAGTCGACCCTAACGATGGCGAACTTACACCCGGGAGCCGTCGGCAAGGGACCTATAAGGTCGATGCCCCATTGCGCAAATGGCCAAGGGCTATACATGGAGGTGAGCTGCTCGGGTGATAGCTTAATGTTGGGGCCCATTATCTCGACATCTATGACAAGATCCGGCATAAGCGATCGCATCTTTCCGAAGTGATGGCCGAAAAACCCTTGTCCGGGTTGTTTTATGGATGAGGGCTCGCCCGCCGCGTGGTTTCCGCAAACCCCGTCATGAATCTCACCAAAACTACCGACCTTCCTCCTGTAATACACTTGAGGAGGGAAGGTCAAGGCTCGCTTGTAAAGCCGATCGTCCAATAGGTATACCCGGTCGCACGGTCGAGTTGGCGAGCTTTAACACGGCCGCCGTGACCGTTCCGCCCTTTAAGTATTTGATGAATGGAGTCATCCAATTCTCTTGGCGATGGCGACCGTGGTAACCAAATTCCTATCGATCGCGGCCTTGCTGATTTTGTGATTTGATATCGAGAAGTCACCGCCCTATCTGATGATGCTAGTTTGGAAAGAGCATCGGCCTGGGAGTTATGCTCTCTGGGGACTTGTTCGATTAGTACTTCTTCAAATTTTGTGCACATTTCGGCGACCAGCTCTTGGTATTTGACCATTTGTTCCCCGCGTGCCTCATATTCTCCCTTGACTTGGTTTACGACCAGAAGGGAGTCCATGAAGATATGGAGGCGACGAACATCTAGGGCGAGGGCTAGATCAAGCCCGCCTACCAGAGCTTCGTATTCGGCTTCATTGTTGGTCGCACGAAAGCCGAAACGCACAGCATTTGTGAAACTCTGACCGTCGGGGCTGATGAGGACAATCCCTGCCCCTGCTCTCGCATTGGTCGCTGAGCCATCCACGTATAATTTCCAGTCATGTCTGCCGACCTGAGTCGGACTGTTCGGGAACGTTAATTCCACCACGAAGTCCGCCGAGCTTGGCCTTTGATCGCCGTGCGAGGAGCGTAAGTGATACCGTATTGGGCGATCTCCGGCGACCACTTGAGGAGTCGCCCGTTGGTGTCCGGTCGGTGCAGGACTTGTCTTAGAGGTAGAGTTGTTAGGACTTCCACTTGGTGATCGAAGAAATAAGCCCTCAGCTTACGTACACTCATGACAAGGGCATAGGCGATCTTCTCCAATGGTGTATAGCGTGTCTCAGCGTCGTGGAGCGCCTGGCTAACATAGTAGATTGGCAAGTGGACCTGCCCCTCTGCTCGCACTGTAACGGCACTCGGCGCGACCTCCGAGGCCGCCAAGTAAAGGAATAATCTTTCACCGGGATCGGCTTTGCCAGGATCTGGGGGTTAGATAGATATTCCTTTATTTTGGCGAATGCTAACTGGCTTTCTTTCGTCCATGCGAACTTATTGTTCTTGATGGTTGCGAAGAAAGGCTTGCTTTTATCGCCGAGCCGTGAAATGAAACGGTTGAGGGCGGCCGGACAACCCGTGAGGCGTTGCACACCTTGATGTTTCGTGGTTCCCGCATGTCAAGGATCGCCCGTATCTTGGTAGGGTTCGCCTCGATCCCCTTTGGCTCACTATGTGCCCCAGAACTTCCCGGAGCCCACCCCGAAGTTGCATTTCTTGGGGTTCAGCTTCATGTTAAACTTCTCAAGGATGGCGAACGTCTCGGCGAGATCGCTGAGGTGATCTTCCTTCTTGAGGCTTTTGACTACGATATCGTCGATGTAGACCTCCATGGTCTTGCCGATCTGATCGGCGAACATCCTGTTGACTAATCGCTGGTAGGTTGCCCCTGCGTTTTTCAAGCCGAACGGCATTCTGACCCAAAAGTATATGTCTTTTTCTGTGTGGAAGGATGTGTGTTTTATGTCTTCCTCTGCCATTGGGATTTGATGATATCCGGCGAAGGCATCCATAAACGACATCATTTCGCAACCTGCCGTGATGTCGACCAGGTGATCGATATGAGGCATTGGGAAGTGATCTTTTGGACACGCCGAGTTGAGGTCAGTGAAGTCTATGCATAATCTCCAGGAGCCAGTTGGCTTTTTGACGAGAACCGCGTTGGCGACCCACTGTGGTTCGTCTGTTGCTACTCCGATCAATTTGTTGTTGAGTAACTTCTGGACTTCTATGTCGAGCGCCGCGTATTTCTCGGGACCGAACTTCCTACGTTTCTGGTGAACAGGCTTCATCGCCCGGTCGATCTTCAGATAGTGGCAGGCGTGTTCGGGACTTATGCCAACCATATCTTGATGCGACCAGGCAAAGACACCGATGTTCTTACGTAGCAAGTTGATCAGATCTCCCTTTAATTCGCGGTCGATGCTTGCGCCGATCTGTACTTCCCGTTCTGGATGATCTGGATCCATCGTAATGTTTTCCAACTCTTCGACAGGAACTGTCGCCTCTCGTTTGGTACGATCTCCGGACTCGGTCCTTGGATCGATGTCGAGACTTGGCTCGAAACCGATCCTTGGCTCGATGTCGTCCGTCGATCGATGAGAGATGGCGTCCTCTGAGTCCGGTTGGTATGAAGTGTTAGGCCCGTCGATCTCCATGGGTTGATCGTTGGTCGCTTCAATGTTACATATAGCATGGGAAATAGCGAAATAAGTAGCGACACAGGAGTAACTCAAACATCTCTTTGCCATTAGTTGATCTCCCTTTACAAGACCGTCCCATCGGCGGTGGGAATTTGATACAGTAAAAGAAAGATGAGGCGACCGCCTCAAAGGTTTCCAGAAAGGGGCGGCCTAGGAACCCATTATAGATGCTGGGCCTATCTATGATTACAAAGCTTAGGTTCCTAGTAATCCTAACCTTGGGATCATAAAAGCATACTAGCTCAACAGAGAGCTTGATCCTCCCATAGGCTTGGACGGTGTTGTCGCCGAACCCTTGAAGCACGGTGTCGAAAGGCTTGATGAATTTGATTAGGTTGCCGAGTTGGTCTAGGGCGGTTTTGAATATGATGTTGCAAAAACTCCCATTGTCGACCAACACGCGATCGACCGTCTTCCCAAGGATGCATGCGGAGATCACTAGTGCATCCTCTTTGGGACATTGCACTCCTTCCCTGTCCTTGTTGGAAAAGGTGATGAGCGCGTCTCTTGAGATGGTCGGCTCCGGAGGAACTACAACATGGACTCCGGCGAATGCCCTCAACTCGGCCTTTCGCTTCCTGTTCGACATGGTGGAAACCGGGGAAAGACCTCCGAGGTTTCCACCCCCGGCTTGAAGCATGTTTATCCGACCGCCAGGGTTGATCGGAGGGACCGATTCATCCGAGTATTCCGGCTCATGCTCGATCCTGGCGACCGGATTGGGAGGAGTTCTCTCGCGTTGTCGGCGTTCGAGCCCTCCGGCCCTTTCCGTCCTTGGCTCCGGCTTGGTGATCAGATTGTCCAGCTTGCCTTCTTCAAACAGTCGCCATAGCTGTCTGAGGAGGTCGCGGCATTGGCTAGTGTTGTGGTCGGGACTCTTATGATAGGCACAGAATTTGCTACGGTCTAGGTGACCGTGGTCTCTTATTGATTTTGGCTTGGAAAGCCACTCGCGACCCTTGATCGCGTTGAAGATGTGTGCCGGAGATAAGTTGAGGTTGTGAAGAAGGTGGACCTCCACGTCCTCGAAGGCTTTGAACTCGCCGGGCGGCTTGGCGACCGCCTTTCTAGGCTTGGCGACCGCCTTCTTCTGGACATGGGAAGGTGCTTTTCCTTCTTCGGGCTGTCCCTCGTCCAAACGGAGTGAGAGCATCTTCTGCCTGGCCAGAAAATCGGCGGCTCTGACGCGGAACGCTGTATAGGTCGGTGGGAAATCCTTTGTGAGGTGCCTGAACATGGGCGAGCGTCCGTGGAATCCGTTCAGGACTGCGTGGTGAGCGATCTCGTCGCTGACGGGCTCACCGGTGAGGACTATCTCGTCCACCCGGTCGATATAATCCTCATCCGATTCGTCCTTCCCCTGCCTGATTTTCATCATGCGGTGGGGGCCTTCCGGGCGAGCGACTTTGGCGGCGAAGTACGACGTGAAGTCGTTCGCCAGCTTCTCAAAGCAATTGATTGAGCGAGATGGTAGCGAGATGTACCACCTGTGGGCGAGATCGTCCAGAGTTAACGGGAACATACGACATTTCGTCGCGTCTGAAGCTCCGCATCCAGTCATGTAGATTCGGAACCTACTTAAGTGGGTTCCCGGATCCGTTCTCCCCTCATATAGAGGTGTTTGTGGGGGATTAATCGTTGGTTGGACTGGGGCGAGCTCGATCTGAGTCGCGAGTGGCTCGCTTGACCCAACGATTGGTCTCTGGCGCCGCCCCATTTTCCAGAGCGCCTTCATTTCGCCGAGCTGGCGTTGCATGGCAGCCATCGCCGTCGCCGATTGCTCGCCGAATGGCTCTCAGAGCGTGCACCGAGGCGATCGTGTACGATCCCCGGCCCCGGGGTGAATGACGAGCTCCCGCCGGTGGGTTCCTTCCTTGGGCGAGCAGGGGTCGCCGACCGACTGTCTCTTGGGGGTCGGATATGCCGAACTCCCGGTAAAGGATTCAGATACCGATGTCTCACTGGGGCCTGAGTGCCCAGGTTGCCATGAGGGATCGCTTCCTAGGCGGCTGAAGACGGAATCGTCCCGCCTCACGAGAGCCTTCCCCTGCGGCTCGGGACTTTCTGTTGATTTCTCAACATAGATCCCCTTGAGCTTCCTTTTGCTTGCCCGGCGGTTGGCCGACGGGGTGATGGTAGGCGTATCGCGGGCCCTCTGCCGTTCCTCGAGGATGGCTATAGCCTCCTCAATCTGTTCCGATGTCTGGAACTGATCGAGTGAGAGGCTAGAACCGTCCCTCGGGGGCGGGAGTGAGAGCCTAGCGTCGCCACGCTCGCCCTCCGCCGTGGGCTGGGATTCGGTCCTCGCCGGAATAAGATTTCCGGCAGATCTCAGGGTGGCCCTCTTGGAGGTTGTTGCTGATGTCATTTTCTGAAGGTTTTTCTATTGAAGAACAGTGAGTGTTTCTTCAAGTATATGTCCGGAGAACAGTGAGTGTTCTTCGAGACGGTAGGAATAAAAATGAAGGTTTAGATGGGCCCTTCTTCTAGCGCCAATTGTTGTTACCCAAAATATTATCCGGAGGTAATATTGCTGGAATGGTCGAGTAACAAACAAATGCGAGAACACTTCCGTGGGAAACTAAATAACACAAGATTTGCCGGGGTTGTTAATCCCGGGCTTGAATGCTCTCGCGAGATATTATTAATAAATATACTGTCGAGTACAAATATTAATGTTAGAAACTAATACAAGGAGTGTAAAGATTTCTAGTTATCTAGGCTTTAGAGCGCGTAGATTGCCGGAAGAACCAGATAGATAGATCTGTGAGTTCTTGATTAGGAGATAAGATGGATATGTATGAATATCACTATGAATCTGTAAGCGGTTACTGAGAGAGACTTTGATTTTCTCTTTTGTGTGTATTTTGCACTGAATCTCAAGTCAAAACTGTCTCTTTGCTGCTGCGGTGAGTTCCCTATTTATAGGGGACAAGGTGGTTGGGATCCCGAGGCGATCACCGGCGACCGCCGTTTTATATTATAATAAGGTGGCCGATCGTTCCGTCACGTGGGCCGTTCCCTTAAAGTCGGGTCCTGCTGGAGTCAACCGTGTGAGCTGGTGAGAGGCCAACACGCGTCTGGCGGCATGTGAGGGGAGGACCCACTTTGTACCTTTCGGCGGCTTTGTCGGTAGGTGAGGTAGGTGACAGGATGAGGACAAAGGTCTTTATCTGCCGGTATCTCTGAAGATCCGCATGTGGGCCACCGTTCAAGATTCGGTCTTTGATGACTTTGACGGATGTCGGACCCATACGTGGTCATGAGGTGATCGTCTCTGGTCCGCTCATTATAGACGATCGTCAGATATCAAAAGACGATCGCTAGGTGCCAAAAGACGATCGCCGTATTGCGCCGAACTCTAGGAGTTCGTCCAGAGTATGCCTTCCACGATTGGCTTCTCTGGTCGTGATGCCGATCGCCTCTCGAGGCGTATGAATCGCCGCACAACACAGATATCCAGAGTTATTTTTGTCTTGAGTTTAGGGACGAAACTCCTTTTTAATAGGAGAGTATGTAATATCCAGATTTATTATTGTGTATTTCATCTGTATTTGAACCCTGTATTATTCGGAATTGTGATCTCGATAATTGGAGTATGATATTTCTCACATTTGTATCTTCGTACATAAGTATATCAACATGCAAAATTTCTCATGCAAACTCGTGATAGCGCACGCTAAGAATGTAGCTTAACGTGTGTTATCGGCTACAACTAGCGCACGCTACGAATGAAGAATTGCATGCGCTAGGCAGTCAATTATTGAGATAGATGGCTAGCACATGCGCCAGCCGGACATGGGTCCGGATAAGATTCCCGCGGGCGGAACTGGATAGTTTTGGAGTCAACGCTTATTAGCGTACGCAAAGGATAGTAGCATAGCGTGCGCTAATCAGCTATTGTGCAAAAACTTTATTTAAGGGACAACACTCCATTTCTTCTTGTTTGCTTCACTCGTCCTCATTTCTTGATAGTCCAGAGAGCCTATTATCCTCCTTAAACACACTTAGACCACCTCTACTTGATCATTGGATATTGAATGTCACTTGTGATTGATCGTTGAAGTGGAGAAACACCTTGGATTGGCATACAAACAACCGGAGATGGATTATACCTTTTTAACTCGGTGTTTTCTTCATCTTATGGTATGTTAATTCTTTCTCCAGCCTTAGATTTGTGTTCTGAAGAATTAGATGAATCATGCTATCAAGATATTGAGTTCCATTGGTGAATTATTCGAACAAACATTATATTTAGAAGTGGGAATGATTATGGTTATAATATCGTCGTTGAAACATCGTAGTTGGAATTGTTAGTTCACCTTTAAGATGAAGTCTGAATGTGTAAATGACAATGGAATCTAGTGCATCAACCTGAGATCACGAACTTCACATGAGAATGATAATAGAGTAGGATATAAGAGTTGTGATGATATTTATTTCCTTGAATTCAAAGATGTTTGAATCCGTAAGATCATTCATAAGTTTATGAACATGACATGTAGATGGATAATGTACGTTAATCACTGAGGAGTTCATAAATTTCATCACCGTTAGAACGGTCTGCTGCCCAGTAGTGAAACTGCCGTGCACGCTTAGCGTACGCTAAGCTATGCAGATTAACGTACGCTATCGGGCATGTTTAGCGTACGCTACGTTTGGTACGTAACGTACGTTAGGTCATCAGGCGAGTCAGTCGGCTGAACAGAGAGGACTGTCGATACATAGTTAGCGTATGCTAGGCTTCGTTGTTTACGTGCGCTAACGAGCAGGCTTAATGCATGCTACGTAGAACATGTAGCGTACGCTAAGCAGTTCAGGCAGATTACATTTTATGAGCTTTCGGGCGTAAATTGGATTGTTAGACATTCGTACGACGTGAGATAAATTCTATATTATTTCTTTTGTTAAGGTTCGAGCTTGCTACGTGATTGATCGAAGGGGCGACCTTCGAGTGTTTCGTTTTTCGTGGAAGTAGTATTCTTGTCTTCGAATCGAGGCAAGTACCTTATTTGTTTTATATATTGACGTTCTACATATTGTCGTGCATATATGTCGTTGTTGTATGTCTACCTCGTGTTGGTCCGGCGGGATCATCGGGGGATCTATGCTAGCATGTGCTGGATCATCGGACGGGTTTTTCCACCTCGGGTTGGTTTGACGGAATCATCGGGGGGTCTAGGCAGTGAACGCTGGATCATTGGAATTACCATGTGTATGTTGTGATAGCATGTTGTGATTATCATGTGTGTATGTTATTATTTAGTTTCTCGCAGGAGAAGACTCGTTAGTTCTTTTGCCATTTATGTTATTATTATTCTTCGTGAGTTGTTGAATAATATGTTGTGGTACTTGTACTAGCAATCGTTGTACTAACCCCTTCGGGGGTGAACATTTGTTTATGTTCAGGATCCAGGAGAGCAGGGAAACAACCACTGGAGTTGCATGACGACGAGGGTGCAGAGTGATGTTCCGGCCGGGTTTATTTGTCTGTTGTTTGTATCGTTTTAATAAGTACTCGAGTACGTAGTCGTTTATGATGATTTGGATTTGGTGATGTATTAATACTTTTCCGTTGAACATTCGTATTTTCAGTATTGGTCAGAACTGTTCTATCTTATTTCCATTATTTTCATACGTTGGTATCTGTTAATGTCTTTTCAGTTCTTCAGCCTTGTAAATCCTTATGTAAAGGATTTACGGCGCTGTAATATTCCTGAATATATCGGGGGTGTTACAGCTTTTCGTTTGTGGGGTGAAGCTTTACTTTCTGCATGTTATATTTTACACTGTATACCTTTAAAGAAAACCCAAATTTCTCCGTACAAGGTATGGAAAGGGCGAAAGCCGAATATTGGGTATTTCAAAGTGTGGGGTGCCTAGCATACTACAAAAACATGGATCTTAAAAGGACCAAGTTAGGTCCTCGAGGGATACGAAGTGATTTTATTGGCTATGCTACGAATAGCAAGGCATAGACTCCTAAATTTAGAGTCTACTGTCATAGTAGAATCCCAAAACGTGGAATTGTTTGAGAACTCTAATTCTAAGGAAAAGGAATCTCAAAATTCCACAAATGAAGAACCTCAAGAGGAGAGTTCTTCTAGGGTTGTTGTAGAACAACCAGAACCTCGGATTAGCAAGAGAGTCCGTAAGACTAAGGATTTGGGACCTGATGAAATAGATCCTCAACTTATTTCCTTCTACTTAGTAGAAGGAAATAGAAAGAATTTTGCCCGAAAGATACCGATTATTCTTCTTGTTGAAGATAATCCTAAGAATTATAATGAAGCAGTGGCTTCTCGTGACTCCGGTTTTTGAAAGGATGCTATCCAAGATGAAATGGATTCTATTATGGCCAACCACACTTGGTGATTGTCGATCTACCCAAAGGGTCGAGACCCATTGGATGTAAGTGGGTGTTTCGAAAGAAATATCACAAAGATGGTACTCTTAACACTTACAAGGCTAGATTGGTAGCCAAAGGATTTCGACAACGGGAAGGAATCGATTATTTTGACACATATACACCGGTATCAAGAACAATAATAATTAGAGTGTTGTTTGCCTTGGCTTCTTTGTAAACCTGAATGTTCATCAAATGAATGTCAAGACGGCATTTCTAAATGGAGATATCGATGAGGAGATTTACATGGAGCAGCCGGAAGGCTATGTGCATCCGGGTAATAAACAAAAGGTTTGCAAGCTTGTCAAATCCTTATATGGATTAAAACAAGCACCCAAACAATAGCATTAAAAGTTTGACTCGGTCATACTTTCGAATGGATTTATTCCTAAAGTTTGTGACAAGTGTTTGTACACAAAGGTGCGTGGTAACCTTGTGATCTTCCTATGTCTCTATGTTGATGATATGTTGATCATTAGCAACGACATGAAAGGAATATTAGAAACAAAGAGGTTTCTATCTTCCACTTTCAAAATGAAAGATCTTGGACAAGTTGATACTATTTTAGGTATCATGGTTCGTAGAACCAGTGTGTAGTATCCGGAATTTCTACTACTGTTATTTAATATTATTTATCCGATTTATGTTGTATATCCAGGAATCTGTACAGTATGGATAAAATAAATGAAGGACTGAGAGATCTGTATTGGTATAATTGTCGTACTTAGTCTACAATTGCATTTGAGGATATAGTGCGTCGTGTATATGTACCTCGTATATTAAGATGTTGGACAAGAATAGCTGAAAATGGCTAAGTATAGCCACGATAGCACACGCTACGATGTATACTTAGCGTACGCTAAGGCACAAGGATTACGTATGTTAGTGAGTACAGTTAACGTACGTTAAGATGTTAAGTGTTACGTACGCTATGTATAAGGCATTATGTATGTAACGAGAGGAATCGGACAGCTCAGGCTATGGCCGACAGGTGGGACTCGTGGTCGGCAGCTTTCGACAAAGAACGTGCTTGGTCGAGTCAACTCTTGGTTAACGTACGCTATGGGTAATGTATAACGTACGTTAAATGGAGTTTCACTGTAGTAAGTCAACGTACATATTACGTACGCTATAAAGGATATGTTACGTACGTAATGGATTTAACAAAACAGGTCAGTGAGTTTTGGAATGATGTTACGTACGCTATGAGAGACATGTAGCGTACGTAAGGTGCATTACGTACGTTAATATGGATTGATAACGTACGTGATGAGCGATGCAGTTTATAAAATAAGATTCATTCTTTCATTTCTTCATGAGAGGAAATCGATATCCTTCCTCCAACTTCATCCCTCTGCACATGAAAGTGAGAATCAACCCCTTCTATCTTGGTTATGTGCTTGGAAGCATGGATTAGAAGTTTGGATATGAAGATATCAATGGTTCTTGAAGGGTTGATTATGTTCTTCATGTTCTTGAGGTATGTTAATGAACTCTACACCTTGAATTCGGATTTTGATGATATTTTTGGTGAATAATTCGTATGAAGATGATTACGGTGTTGTTGTTATGATTCTTGCGGTCATGTGAATTGTATATTGGAAGATACAATGATATATATATCTTCAATTAGGTTATTTGTTATAATCATGATTATGGAATCATGATGTTCACAATGTTCTTGATGCTCTTGTTATATATATATCACATCAAAGAGGGAAATTTGATAAGATATATGATGGTTTTTAAGTATAATCATGGAATTGATGATTTAGACCAATGCTATGTTGATTGTAGTGGTAGAATTCGTATGTTCTTGACGAAATACGAATCATGATAACAATTTTGAATCCGGAAATTTTATAGTTAATCTTATAACAAGATTATCAATGGTATTGAACTATTTGGATAGTTCGGATTTCCGATTATGCCGATAGCATTGTTCCACTATGTAATTTACAATTATAAAAAAGGAGGAATCGTGTTAATTCGTATGAATTCGGAATAGAGTGTGTTATGTAATCCTTGTTATCGAGATGAGTTGATCGTTGATACGATTACCGGATTATGGAAACATATCGTGGTAATGAGTTCATGATTGATTGATTCGGGTTGTTCGGATTTATGTTTAATTGTGATAATTGTGGAATCATTAGGTTTATTGATCGGTTGTATTAATTGTTAAGTATGATCGTCGAGTTGTGGTTTGTATTGTAGATATGAGTTCGTATTTGTTGAGTTGGATTATTTGGTTTTGTGTATGACCGAGATATCGCTAAACCGTGAGATTGATTGATCGGTGGTGTTGGTTGTTGATTGTTATCGGATTGTTGTTAATCTATTATTGCAATAGGTTGCGATAATTGACCATTGATAAGAATCGTTCCTTACGGTCAAGTTCGAGGATGCTCGTGGATTACATTGATCGGGGCCGAGGAACTTACAGACGACGGCAAGGGATTGGTGACGGCTTCATCGGTATCGAGGCATGTTATTACTTGCTTAGTTATAATGTTTAATGAATGGTTTCAGTTTCATTTCATTTATAATCCATATAGCAATGATTATTGATACAAATTCTGGAGATTTGTATTATATGTTGTCTTTCCGATTCTGGGAGTTAAATCATAATGTATATGCTTTATCTCAGTTATTGGCATATTCGGGTATCAAGGTTACGTTGCTATAAAGATGAGGATATGAGTATCTATAGTCCATGGTACATTTGGATCGTCAAGCCAGTGATGATTTGACATCGAGATTTCTCCTGAAGGACTGGGGACAAGTATCTTAGTTTGATTCGGTTTAGTGTTGATGATGTTGATCATGCAGGTTGTCATTCATGTTGCTGAACATGAAGTCGTCCTAGTTGTTTCATCATAGTGTCGTTCATGTTTTTGATTCATATGTTGTTCATGTTGATGAACATATTGAGTTGCATATGTGTATGTATAATTGTAATGTGTATGTTGTGATTGATATGATGGGATCGTGTGATCTATGCTGAGGGCACTGGATTGGATGTCCACTATGCGTTGGTCCGACGGGATCATCATGGGCATCTATATTGAGGGCGCTGGATCGTTGGACAGGTTTTCCACCATGCCTTGGTCCGACGGGATCATCATGGGGATCTATGCTGAGGGCACTGGATCATTGGATTACCCAGTGTTGTGTTGATGGAATCATCTGGATTCGCATCATTGATTTTATCATGTGTTGTTGTGCATATGTATATTGTTGGTTATCCATTTTGTGTTGATCTAGTAGGATCATCTTTGGATCTATGCTGAGGGCGCTGGATCATGGGATTTCCATTGAGTATACACTTTTGTTATTATTTTGAGTATATTGACGTTGTCATATGAGTATGCATTTGTAGGTCTTGTGTTAGGACCATGCCCGTATGTTGCATTGATATGATCTTGGATTAGACTGACATGATTGTCGTGGTATTGTGCATCTCGAGGTATGTTTTGTATTTCCCTTAGTATTTGTCTTTGATGGACAATTGATTTTCGTGTCGAGATGTGATGATGTTACCTGGTGGATTTGGGTTGGACAGAGTTAGTAGATTTCATAACAGTGAGTTATGATAATGTTTTGAGAACCCAGGGTATTGTGCGAGATGTGAATTTTGATAAAGTTATGACGATAAGATTACATTGGTCGTATTCTTATTTTGTATTCTCATTGGTATGTAATTATTAATGTGATGTGATGGTTCTCATTGTTGGATATTATGACTGACCCCATCGTGAGCTTTCTTTTTAGGTTCTTGAGACATCGAGCTTGTAGCGATCGTGGAGAGATGATCTTCCCGGAGGATACTGGCTAGGGCATGTAATTGTGTATTGAGTTTCTTGATCAGTTGTTGTATTCCGCTGCTAGAGTATTTTTAATTGTTTGTCTTTTCCACTGCGTGAGTATTTTTAAATGGTCCTTTGGTATCCGGTAACTTAGGTTACTTTGGCAATCGTTTTCTAAATTATTTTGTCGGTACGTGTAAGTGATATCTTAACGTATGTTTTTAAATTGTTGAGTTTTGGCATTTCGGACCTTGTGGTTTCAAATGAAATTTTACGACGGTTTTGATAAACGAGTTTTATAAAGTCTTCGAATGTTTTAAATAGATAATTCCGTCGTTAGCCTCTTGGGCGTTTGTAAATATTTGCGAAAATTTCCTTCAGCCTTGTGGGTTCCACCTCGGGGCCCACGACGCTGTAATATTCCTGAATGGCTCTCGGGGTGCTACAGAATATGGTATCAGAGCTTAGGTTGAGAAAACCTAGTCAGTCGGGTCGAGTTGGGTCGTGTTTTGTCGCGTCATTTGAGTTGTCGATTGACAAATATTAGAGCCGTGAGTTTTTGTTGTTCACTCGGGCTTGTGCGTTAGGTGATTTACCAGTGTAGTACTGGGGTTGTTGTAAACTTTTCCAAACGGTGTTAACGTGTTTCTTTGGATAGAGTTGTGTTGTGCCCTCGAGTTGAACTGATTTTGCAAAACGTGTGTTTTGAAAATGTCTATTTCGAGTATTTTCTAGAGTCGAGACATGTGCTAGTATCACGGGGAATCGTCGGCTTCACGATCTGTAAGTATTTAGATTTTTTAATTGCATTGAGATTTATTGCCGTTCTAAGTTGCTATGCTTTGAGATTCAGAAGATATTATGTGTTACAGTATAAGGTGACAGAGTTGGGACAGGATTGATGATCATGAGAAACTATGATTTTGGAAATCAGTATGTTGGGTAGATTTTGGAATGGAATTGTGCATTTGGGAGAATGTTGTGGATGGTTGAGAAGAACATGTAGTCATGTTAGTACATTTTGAGATATATGAACTGCTTTTGAGCATTTGAAAATGGTACTTTTCAAAATGAATATTTCACGAATGTTTTACGGAAAATGATTTTTGGGTCGAGACCCAATCGATTTTGAAATAGATTTATAACTCAGGACTTGAGGTCCAAAAGGGTTTTCTACTTTTTAAACTTCTTGTAATGTGGAACGGGATTTAGGCTGAGACCTAATGTTTCAAAAAAAAGGCTTTTTCATGTTTTCTAAAACTCCCGAGATTTGTAAAACGTTTCACCAATCATTTATCTATTTTCCTACTACCTATCGCGGTTTTGGGTTACTTGTTCAAATGAAAGTTCTCGGGAAGTGTTTCGCTGTGTTGATTTGTTTCAATGTTTTGTCATAGCATATTTGAGATGATCCAGGATGGGTTAATGATTGACGTTGCGAGTCATATGTGGAAAAGGAGTTTTTGGTCGGAGTTTATATATTGAGATTTTGGAACTCTATCGTGTGGTTTTCCGATGGAATATCAGTGGATATTGGTGACAAACCGAATTGGCATACAGGAGTACGGATGTGGTCAATCATTTGTATAGTTTTCATTTTAAAACTATGAAATCGTGTGGATTCAAAGGAAACTATTATCGAATACTTGGCACCAGCGAGCCAATTTAATTTTCGAAAATTTATTTTGGGGTCTTACCATAATTTTTGTTTGAGTTTTTGAAATTTTTGAAAGAACTTTCGAAAATTTGTCTTCTTACGAGACTATATGATTTCAAACTAGTTTTAAAAATATGATTGATATACATACGCATTTAGTGTATAGTGCATATCACAGTGAAGTTATGAGTGTGACTCACGAACTGGATGAGACATCAGTATGGTACGATGAAAAGAGATCCGAACTTTAGTATGGTAGTTTGGTTATCCAAGGGTGATCAGTTGATTGATTGGATAAGAGAAATATGCTGCGTGTTGTAGATCTATGCACAGGATGTAATTTTGGAACTTTAGATTTCGTGAAATCGGGACATATGTGTTATGTGATTCCATTGGTATGGTAGTAGTGTGATTTTTACCATAGTGATTTTTGAAGGATTTCTTTGTAAGTGTAGATTTGGGGATGGTGACCCCATGCTGGTTGATCTGAATATTGAGTGGTCATTCTCGCTCCATGTATAATTAGATATGTTCGTCGGTTTGTGATTGGTTGCTCGTATGCCGAGGAGTATGTTCACCAGTCGGTTGTGTTTCGTTGAGATCCACTGTATATGATTTGTTTAATGTTTTGAGAACTTTGTTCGTTCATATATGGGTTTCTGTGGTTATGTGTTGATCGTGTTGGAGTTTACCGTGTGAAGGTATTCTCGATTATCATTGATCGTTCGTTGGTAATATTGGAGTTTATCATGTTGATGATATTCTCGATTGTGTTTTGACCTCTGGTTGGTCATATAGGAGTTTATCATGTTGATGATATTCTCAGCTGCGTGTTGACCTTTGGATTGCTCCTATTAGAGTTTATCATGTTGATGATATTCTCGGTTAATTTATTGATCGATCATTGATGGTGATCATCTGAGCATTCGGATTTTGTGTCGATGTTTCGAGACTTGTTGCCATTTTTTTGGGCAGTTGTTTCATAGATGTATCGTACACTGTTGGTTTTTCAGCAGATTGGGACTTGATTGTTTAATCAGGCAGATGAGATTTAGCACGGATAGATTATTTCATCCGAAGACGATATATTTTTGAGACTCATGAAATTGTGATTGTAAGCGTATTGAGGCTTTAAAGTGAAGTCACTTTCTAGTATCTCAGGAGATCGTCGGCTTTGCGCATTTGTAAGTGTACTGTTTTGGTTATGCGTTAATGATGATGATTGATCGTTGTTGTGATGGTTTCGGAATATTTTAGTTGAACGGTTTGTTTGTTTTTCTATGACGGATTGCAAGTTTCGAGGACGAAACTTATTTTAAGTGGTGTAGTATGTAATATCCGGAATTTCTACTACTGTTATTTAATGTTATTTTATCCGATTTATGTTGTACATCCTGGAATCTGTACATTATGGATAAAATAAATGAAGGACTGAGAGATCTGTATTGATATAATTGTCGTACTTAGTCTACAATTGCATTTGAGGATATAGTGCGCCGTGTATATGTATCTCGTATGTTAAGATGTTGGACAAGAATAGCTGAAAATGGCTAAGTATAGCCACGATAGCACACGCTACAATGTATACTTAGCGTACGCTAAGGCATAAGGATAACGTACGTTAGTGAGTACATTTAACGTACGTTAAGATGTTAAGTGTTACGTACGCTATGTATAAGGCATTACCTATGTAACGAGAGGAATCGGACAGCTCAGGCTATGGCCGACAGGTGGGACCCGTGGTCGGCAGCTTTCGGCGAAGAACGTGCTTGGTCGAGTCAACTCTTGGTTAACGTACGCTATGGGTAATGTATAACGTACGTTAAATGGAGTTTCACTGTAGCAAGTCAACGTACATATTACGTACGCTATAAAGGATATGTTACGTACGTAATCGATTTAACGAAACAGGTCAGTGAGTTTTGGAATGATGTTACGTACGCTATGAGAGACATGTAGCGTACGTAAGGTGCATTACGTACGTTAATATGGATTGATAACGTACGTGATGAGCGATGCGGTTTATAAAATAAGATTCGTTCTTTCATTTCTTCATGAGAGAAAATCGATATCCTTCCTCCAACTTCATCCCTCTGCACATGAAAGTGAGAATAAACCTCTTCTATCTTGGTTATGAGCTTGGAAGCATGGATTAGAAGTTTGGATATGAAGATATCAATGGTTCTTGAAGGGTTGATTGTGTTATTCATGTTCTTGAGGTATGTTAATGAACTCTACACCTTGAATTCGGATTTTGATGATATTGTTGGTGAATAATTTGTATGAATATGATTACGATGTTGTTGTTATGATTCTTGAGGTCATGTGAATTGTATATTGGAAGATACAATGATATATATCTGCAATTAGGTTATTTGTTATAATCATGATTATGGAATCATGATGTTCACAATGTTCTTGATGCTCTTGTTATATATATATCACATCAAAGAGGGAAATTTGATAAGATATATGACGGTTTTTAAGTATAATCATGGAATTGATGATTTAGACCAGTGCTATGTTGATTGTAGTGGTAGAATTCGTATGTTCTTGACGAAATACGAATCATGATAACAATTTTGAATCCGGAAATATTATAGTTAATCTTATAACAAGATTATCAATGGTATTGAACTATTTAGATAGTTCGGATTGCCGATTATGCCGATAGTATTGTTCCACTGTGAAATTTGCAATTATAAACAAGGAGGAATCGTGTTAATTCGTATGAATTCGAAATAGAGTGTGTTATGTAATCCTTTTTATCAAGATGAGTTGATCTTTGATACGATTACCGGATTATGGAAACATATCGTGGTAATGAGTTCATGATTGATTGATTCGGCTGGTTCGGATTTATGTTTAATTGTGATAATTGTGGAATCGTTGGGTTTATTGATCGGTTGTATTAATTGTTAAGTATGATCGTCGAGTTGTGGTTTGTATTGTAGATATGAGTTCGTATTTGTTGAGTTGGATTATATGGTTTTGTGTATGACCGAGATATCGCTAAACCGTGAGATTGATTGGTCGGTGGTGTTAGTTGTTGATTGTTATCGGATTGTTGTTAATCTATTATTGCAATAGGTTGCGATAATTGACCATTGATAAGAATCGTGCCTTACGGTCAAGTTAGAGGATGCTCGTGGATTGCATTGATCGGGGCCGAGGAACTTACAGACGACGGCAAGGGATTGGTGACGGCTTCATCGGTATCGAGGCATGTTATTACTTGCTTAGTTATAATATTTAATGAATGCTTTCAGTTTCATTTCGTTTATAATGCATATAGCAATGATTATTACTACAAATTCTGGAGATTTGTATTATATGTTGTCTTTCCGATTCTGGGAGTTAAATCATAATGTATATGCTTTATCTCAATTATTGGCATATTCGGGTATCAAGGTTACGTTGCTATAAAGATGAGGATATGAGTATCTATAGTCCATTGTACGTTTGGATCGCCGATCATTGAGGATAATCGTCGGTGATGATTTGAAATCGAGATCTCTCCTGAAGGACTCGGGACAAGTATCTTAGTTTGATTCGGTTTAGTGTTGATGATGTTGATCATGCAGGTTGTCTTTCATGTTGCTGAACATGAAGTCGTCCTAGTTGTTTCATCATAGTGTCGTTCATGTTTTTGATTCATATGTTGTTCATGTTTATGAGCATATTGAGTTGCATATGTGTATGCATAATTGTAATGTTTATGTTGTGATTGATCCGATGGGACCGTGTGATCTATTCTGATGGCGCTGGATCGGATGTCCACTATGCGTTTGTCTGACGGGATCATCATAGGGATCTATGCTGAGGGCGCTAGATCGTTGGACAGGTTTTCCACCATGCGTTGGTCCGACGGGATCATTATGTGGATCTATGCTGAGGGCGCTGGATCATTGGATTACCCAGTGTTGTGTTGATGGAATCATGTGGATTCGCATCATTGATTTTATCATGTGTTGTTGTGCATATGTATATTGTTGGTTATCCATTTCATGTTGATCTAGTAGGATCATCTTGGGATCTATGCTGAGGGCGCTGGATCATGGGATCTCCATAGAGTATACACTGTTGTTATTGTTTTGAGCATATTGACGTTGTCATATGAGTATGTATTTGTAGGTCTTGTGTTAGGACCGTGCCCGTATGTTGCATTGATATGATCTTGGATTAGACTGACATGATTGTCGTGGTATTGTGCATCTCGAGGTATGTTCCGTATTTCCCTTGGTATTTGTCTTTGATGGACAATTGGTTTTCATGTCGAGATGTGATGATGTTACCCGACAGATTTGGGTTGGACAGAGTTAGTAGATTTCGTAACAGTGAGTTATGATAATGTTTTGAGAACCCAGGGTACTGTGCGAGATGTGAATTTTGGTAAAGTTATGACGATAAGATTACATTGGTCGTATTCTTATTTTGTATTCTCATTAGTATGTAATTATTAATATGATGTGACGGTTATCATTGTTGGATATTATGGCTGACCCCATCGTGGGCTTTCTTTTTAGGTTCTTTAGACATCGAGCTTGTAGCGGTCGTGGAGACTGGCTAGGGCATGTAATTGTATATTGAGTTTCCTGATCAGTTGTTGTATTCCGCTGCTAGAGTATTTTTAATTGTTGTCTTTTCCGCTGCGTGAGTATTTTTAAATGGTCCTTTGGTATCCGGTAACTTAAGTTACTTTGGCAATCGTTTTCTAAATTATTTTGTCGGTACGTGTAAGTGATACCTTAACGTATGTTTTTAAATTGTTGAGTTTTGGCATTTCGGACCTTATGGTTTCAAATGAAATTTTATGACGGTTTTGATAAACGGGTTTTATAAAGTCTTCGAATGTTTTTAATAGATAATACCGTCGTTAGCCTCTTGGGCATTTGTAAATATTTGCAAAAATTTCCTTCAGCCTTGTGGGTTCCACCTCGGGGCCCACGGCGCTGTAATATTCCTGAATGGCTCTGGGGTGTTACAGAATATGGTATCAGAGCTTAGGTTGAGAAAACCTAGTCAATCGGGTCAAGTTGGGTTGTGTTTTGTCGCGTCATTTGAGTTGTCGATTGACAAATATTAGAGCCGTGAGTTTTTGTTGTTCACTCGGGCTTGTGCGTTAGGTGATTTACCAGTGTAGTACTGGGGTTGTTGTAAAATTTTCCAAACGGTGTTAACATGTTTCTTTGGATAGAGTTGTGTTGTGCCCTCGAGTTGAAATGATTTTGCAAAACGTGTGTTTTGAAAATGTCTATTTCGAGTATTTTCTAGAGTCGAGACATGTGCTAGTATCACGGGGAATCGTCGGCTTCACGATCTGTAAGTATTTGGATTTTTGAATTGCATTGAGATTTATTGCCGTTCTAAGTTGATATGCTTTGAGATTCAGAAGATATTATGTGTTACAGTATAAGGTGACAGAGTTGGGACAGGATTGATGATCTTGAGAAACTATGATTTTGGAAATCAGTATGTTGGGTAGATTTTGGAATAGAATTGTGCATTTGGGAGAATGTTGTGGATGGTTGAGAAGAAAATATAGTCATGTTAGTACATTTTGAGATATATAAACTGCTTTTGAGCATTTGAAAATGGTACTTCTCAAAATGAATATTTCACGAATGTTTTACGGAAAATAATTTTTGGGTCGAGACCCAATCGATTTTGAAATACATTTATAACTCAAAACTTGAGGTCCAAAAGGGTTTTCTACTTTTTAAACTTCTTGTAATGTGGAACGGAATTTAGGCTGAGACCTAATGTTTCAAAAAAAAGGCTTTTTCATGTTTTCTAAAACTCCCGAGATTTGTAAAACGTTTCACCAATCATTTATCTATTTTCCTACTGCCTTTCGCGGTTTTGGGTTACTTGTTCAAATGAAACTTGTCGGGAAGTCTTTCGCTTTGTTTATTTGTTTCAATGTTTTGTCATAGCATATTTGAGGTGATCCAGGATGGGTTAATGATTGACGTTGCGAGTCATATGTGGAAAAGGAGTTTTTGGTTGGAGTTTATATATTGAGATTTTGGAACTCTATCGTGTGGTTTTTCGATGGAATATCAGTGGATATTGGTGACAAACCGAATTGGCATACAGGAGTACGGATGTGGTCAATCATTTGCATAGTTTTCATTTTAAAACTTCGAAATCGTGTGGATTCGAAGGAAACTATTATCGAATACTTGGCACCAGCGAGCCAATTTAATTTTCGAAAATTTATTTTGTGGTCTTACCATAATTTTTGTTTTGAGTTTTTGAAATTTTTGAAAGAACTTTCGAAAATTTGTCTTCTTGACGAGACTATATGATTTCAAACTGGTTTTAGAAATATGATTGATATACATACGCATTTAGTGTATAGTGCATATCACAGTGAAGTTATGAGTGTGACTCACGAACTAGATGAGACATCAGTATGGTACGATGAAAAGAGATCTGAACTTTAGTATGGTAGTTTGGTTATCCAAGGGTGATCAGTTGATTGATTGGATAAGAGAAATATGCTGCGTGTTGTAGATCTATGCACAGGATGTAATTTTGGAACTTTAGATTTCGTGAAATCGGGACATATGTGCTATGTGATTCCATTGGTATGGTAGTAGTGTGATTTTTACCATAGTGATTTTTGAAGGATTTCTTTGTAAGTGTAGATTTGGGGATGGTGACCCCATGCTGGTTGATCTGGATATTGAGTAGTCATTCCCACTCCATGTATAATTGGATATGTTCGTCGGTTTGTGATTGGTTGCTCGTATGCCGAGGAGTATGTTCACCAGTCGGTTGTGTTTCATTGAGATCCATTGTATATGATTTGTTTAATGTTTTGAGAACTTTGTTCGTTCGTATATCGGTTTCTGTGGTTATGTGTTGATCGTGTTGGAGTTTACCATGTGAAGGTATTCTCGATTATCATTGATAGTTCGTTGGTAATATTGGAGTTTATCATGTTGATGATATTCTCGATTGTGTTTTGACCTCTGGTTGATCATATAGGAGTTTATCATGTTGATGATATTCTCAGCTGCGTGTTGACCTTTGGATTGCTCCTATTAGAGTTTATCATGTTGATGATATTCTCGGTTAATTTATTGATCGATCATTGATGGTGATCATCTGAGCATTCGGATTTTGTGTCGATGTTTCGGGACTTGTTGCCATTTTTTTGGGCAGTTGTTTCATAGATGTATCGTACACTGTTGGTTTTTCAGCAGATTGGGACTTGATTGTATAATCAGGCAGATGAGATTTAGCACGGATAGATTATTTCATCCGAAGACGATATATTTTTGAGACTCATGAAATTGTGATTGTAAGCGTATTGAGGCTTTAAATTGAAGTCACTTTCTAGTATCTCAGGAGATCATCGGCTTTGCGCATTTGTAAGTGTACTGTTTTGGTTATTCGTTAATGATGATGATTGATCGTTGTTGTGATGGTTTCGGAATATTTTGGTTGAACAGTTTGTTTGTTTTTCTATGATGGATTGAAAGTTTCGAGGACGAAACTTATTTTAAGTGGTGTAGTATGTAATATCCGGAATTTCTACTACTGTTATTTAATGTTATTTTATCCGATTTATGTTGCACATCCTGGAATCTGTACAGTATGGATAAAATAAATAAAGGACTGAGAGATCTGTATTGGTATAATTGTCGTACTTAGTCTACAATTGCATTTGAGGATATAGTGCGTCGTGTATATGTATCTCGTATGTTAAGATGTTGGACAAGAATAGCTGAAAATGGCTAAGTATAGCCACGATAGCACACGCTACGATATATACCTAGCGTACGCTAAGGCACAAGGATTACGTACGTTAGTGAGTACAGTTAACGTACGTTAAGATGTTAAGTGTTACGTACGCTATGTATAAGGCATTACGTATGTAACGAGAGGAATCGGACAGCTCAGGCTATGGCCGACAGGTGGGACCCGTGGTCGGCAGCTTTCGGCGAAGAACGTGCTTGGTCGAGTCAACTCTTGGTTAACGTACGTTATGGGTAATGTATAACGTACGTTAAATGGAGTTTCACTATAGCAAGTCAACGTACATATTACGTACGCTATAAAGGATATATTACGTACGTAATCGATTTAACGAAACAGGTCAGTGAGTTTTGGAATGTTGTTACGTATGCTATGAGAGACATGTAGCGTACGTAAGGTGCATTACGTACGTTAATATGGATTGATAACGTACGTGATGAGCGATGCAGTTTATAAAATAAGATTCGTTCTTTCATTTCTTCACGAGAGAAAATCGATATCCTTCCTCCAACTTCATCCCTCTGCACATGAAAGTGAGAATAAACCTCTTCTATCTTGGTTATGAGCTTGGAAGCATGGATTAGAAGTTTGGATATGAAGATATCAATGGTTCTTGAAGGGTTGATTGTGTTATTCATGTTCTTGAGGTATGTTAATGAACTCTACACCTTGAATTCGGATTTTGATGATATTGTTGGTGAATAATTCGTATGAAGATGATTACGATGTTGTTGTTATGATTCTTGAGGTCATGTGAATTGTATATTGGAAGATACAATGATATATATCTTCAATTAGGTTATTTGTTATAATCATGATTATGGAATCATGATGTTCACAATGTTCTTGATGCTCTTGTTATATATATATATATATATATATATCACATCAAATAGGGAAATTTGATAAGATATATGATGGTTTTTAAGTATAATCATGGAATTGATGATTTAGACTAGTGCTATGTTGATTGTAGTGGTAGAATTCGTATGTTCTTGACGAAATACGAATCATGATAACAATTTTGAATTCGGAAATATTATAGTTAATTTTATAACAAGATTATCAATGGTATTGAACTATTTGGATAGTTCGGATTGTCGATTATGCCGATAGTATTGTTCCACTATAAAATTTACAATTATAAACAAGGAGGAATCGTGTTAATTCGTATGAATTCGGAATAGAGTGTATTATGTAATCCTTGTTATCGAGATGAGTTGATCGTTGATACGATTACCAGATTATGGAAACGTATCGTGGTAATTAGTTCATGATTGATTGATTCGGGTTGTTCGGATTTATGTTTAATTGGGATAATTGTGGAACCGTTGGGTTTATTGATCGGTTGTATTAATTGTTAAGTATGATCATCGAGTTGCGGTTTGTATTGTAGATATGAGTTCGTATTTGTTGAGTTGGATTATTTGGTTTTGGGTATCAAGATTACATTGCGATAAATATGAGGATATGAGTATCTATAGTCCATGGTACGTTTGGATCGCCGAGCATTGAGGATAATCGCCGGTGATGATTTGAGATCGAGATCTCTCCTCAAGGACTCAGGACAAGTATCTTAGTTTGATTCGGTTTAGTGTTGATGATGTTGATCATGCAGGTTGTCATTCATGTTGCTGAACATGAAGTCGTCCTAGTTGTTTCATCATAGTGTCGTTCATGTTTTGATTCATATGTTGTTCATGTTGATGAACATATTGAGTTGCATATGTGTATGAATAATTGTAATGTTTATGTTGTGATTGATCCGATGGGATCGTGTGATCTAAGCTGATGGCGCTGGATCGGATGTCCACTATGCGTTGGTCTGATGGGATCATCATGGGGATCTATGCTGAGGGCGCTAGATCGTTGGACAGGTTTTCCCCCATGCGTTGGTCCGACGGGATCATTATGTGGATCTATGCTGAGGGCGCTGGATCGTTGGATTACCCAGTGTTATGTTGATGGAATCATGTGGATTCGCATCATTGATTTTATCATGTGTTGTTGTGCATATGTATATTGTTAGTTATCCATTTCGTGTTGATCTAGTAGGATCATCTTTGGATCTATGCTGAGGGCGCTGGATCATGGGATTTCCATAGAGTATACACTGTTGTTATTGTTTTGAGCATATTGACGTTGTCATATGAGTATGTATTTGTAGGTCTTGTGTTAAGACCGTGCCCATATGTTGCATTGATATGATCTTAGATTAGACTGACATGATTGTCGTGGTATTGTGCATCTCGAGGTATGTTCCGTATTTCCCTTGGTATTTGTCTTTGATGGACAATTGGTTTTCATGTCGAGATGTGATGATGTTACCCGACAGATTTATATTGGACAGAGTTAGTAGATTTCGTAACAGTGAGTTATGATAATGTTTTGAGAACCCAAGGTACTGTGCGAGATGTGAATTTTGGTAAAGTTATGACGATAAGATTACATTGGTCGTATTCTTATTTTGTATTCTCATTGGTATGTAATTATTAATATGATGTGATGGTTATCATTGTTGGATATTATGGCTGACCCCATCGTGGGCTTTCTTTTTAGGTTCTTTAGACATCGAGCTTGTAGCGGTCGTGGACAGATGAACTTCCCGGAGGATACTGGCTAGGGCATGTAATTGTGTATTGAGTTTCCTGATCAGTTGTTGTATTCCTCTAATAGAGTATTTTTAATTGTTGTCTTTTCCGCTGCGTGAGTATTTTTAAATGGTCCTTTGGTATCCGGTAACTTAAGTTACTTTGGCAATCGTTTTCTAAATTATTTTTTCGGTACGTGTAAGTGATAGCTTAACGTATGTTTTTAAATTGTTGAGTTTTGGCATTTCGGACCTTGTGGTTTCAAATAAAATTTTACGACTGTTTTGATAAACGAGTTTTATAAAGTCTTCGAATGTTTTAAATAGATAATACCATCGTTAGCCTCTTTGCCGTTTGTAAATATTTGCGAAAATTTCCTTCAGCCTTGTGGGTTCCACCTCGGGGCCCACGGCGCTGTAATATTCCTGGATGGCTCTGGGGGTGTTACACAGTGGGGGTTATGAACTTAGTCAATCACACTACGTTGAAAAATTGCTTGACAAGTTCAAACATTTAAAGTTCAAGGAGGTGAACACCCCTTTTGATCCAAGTGTAAAACTTGAAAGGAATGATGGAAGAGCTGTGGCTCAATTGAAATATGCTAGTGTTATTGGTTGTCTTATGTACTTGATGCAATGTACTCGACCAGACATAACATTCGTCGTTAGTAAAATGAGCAGATTTACTAGCAATCCAAGTGTCGAGCATTGGAAGGCCATTGGAAGAATTTTTGGATTTCTTTTAAAAACCAAGAATCTTGGACTTCAATACAGTCAGTTTCCTGTCGTACTAAAAGGATATACTGATGCAAGTTGTATAATGAGTGTCGGAGATAACAAATCTACGACAGGATGGGTGTTTACACTTGCCGGAGGAGCAGTTTCTTGGAAATCAAAGAAACAAACGTGTATTACTCATTCGACCATGGAATCAGAGTTCGTGGCTCTGGCTTCCGCAGGTCAAGAGGATGAATGGTTAAAGGATCTTCTTTTAGAAGTTCCATTAGCTAAAGACAATATATCAACCGTGTCGATACATTGTGATAGTCAATCAACCTTAGCAAGATCATACAGTGAAGTGTATAATGGAAAGTCTAGACATATTAGTCTTAAACATAATTATGTGAGGAAATTGATCAAATATGGAATCATTTCACTCACGTATGTGAGATCAAGCTTTAACATTGCTGATCCGTTCACTAAACCTATTGCAAGAGATTTGGTGAAATCGACCTTGAGAGGAATGGGTCTTAAACTCCTTTAGTAGTGTTACGTTACACTATCCGATGCTTATGAAATTAAACTACTCGGTGTGGGCTATAAAAATGCGAGTGAATTTGCAAGCACAAGGAGTCTGGGATGCAGTTCAAAATGCAGAAGTGGAAGAACGGAAAGATCGGATGGCTCTTGTGGCTATCTACCAAGCGATTCCAGAGGATGTGCTACTTATGTTGCCCGAGAAGGACACGGCAAAAGAAGCATGGGAAATGCTCAAGACGATGCACATGGGCGCCGATCGGGTTAAGGAGGCTAAACTACAAACCTTGAGAAGTGACTTCGAGGTTATCCGAATAAAAGATGGTGAATCGGCTGATTTTTTCGTAAGATTAAATACCATTGTGACCGGTATTCGATCTTTGAGTGAAGAAATTGAGGAGGTTACAATGGTGAATAAGTTCCTTCGAGCCGTTCCGATACGATTTATGCAAATCGTAACATTTATCGAACAATTTGGAGATTTAAAAAATATGACTGTGGAAGAGGTTGTGGGTCATCTAAAAATCATGAAGAGAGACTTCGGGGTTATGGTGAGCAAGAGATTTGGTGAAATCGACCTTGAGAAGAATGGGTCTTAAACTCCTTGAGTAGTGATCCGACTATGATGGCAACCTAACCTAACGCTAGGAATTGACTAACATTAGGTTCAATGGGTAAGAACAAGTCATTGATTTGGATGTTCACAATATTATACGGTAATGTTGGCTGTTACTATTGGAGGTTGAGTTTTTCTTAACTCTTAATGAAGTTCAGTCATGAGGACAAGTATTTGTAAGTAATAGAGATACTGTAAGAATTTCACCTATGTGAATTTAAGGATGGTGCCGTCCCAAATTGAGAGTTGGAGTTTCTCTTATGAAAAATTCACGAGACAGGATGAGCACATGGCCATTAACGGGGCTAAGCGTTTGATGTAGGCAAAGAACACTAAAGAGTGTGTGTTGAGTAACACCTACTTTATCACAAGGAAAATAGGTTCAAATCCTAGCTACCTAATTTGGATAAAGTCTTGTGTTGCTTGTACTAAGGATTAGTCAAATTGAAAGATACTTATCTGTACTAACACTTTTTATTTTTCTTCTGAATTCTATTTTGTCTTTTCTGAAAAAGTGTGGGATTGCTGGAAAAGCTAAAAAAATAAATAAGGGATTTAATTATTTAAAACTTTTATTTAATTGTTCATTAAAAGACAAAATAGTATGTTGTTTTTGAGAGAGTGTTTTGTTAGTAGAAAAGAATCCCACATGGAACAAACACAAAGGAATTGAGCACCTTATAAGTGTAAACATTTAATAACCATTAATAAACATGTGGTAGTAGAGGAGGGACTATGCCATGTCGATGTGAGGGGGATGTCAGGTGGCAAATCTATGACATTTTTCACTCTCACATCGCCATTTTCCGGTGTCGCCACCGGCGTCGGGCTCGGACTCGGGCTTAGAGGCTTTAGTGGCGTTTCGTATGCACACTTTGGCACTTTGGCACACCGGTCACGTGGGCTCGTGGGCTCGGGGCGAGTCCGGCGAAATGACGCGGTTCGCGGCGATTCTCACCAACAGCCGCACCTCCTCAATTAGTGGTTATTTTTTGCTGCTGTTTTGAATGAACAGTCGTGTCGTTTCAAAAAAAAAACAATCATTTGGCCAACAATCGTGTCGTTTTGAATGAAGTGGTGCTCCTGTTCGTCGAAGTTTTTCACGAATAGGTACGATTCCTATGTAAACTGAGTTCGGGATCAGAAATAAACACTGGTTTTCAAACCTACTGTTCCTATTCCCTCTAATACATATTATCCAGAAAATCGTTCTTGTCTACTTTTCGGATTTCACTCTGTCTTAGTGCAGTCCGAAATTTAGGCTTGTCGTATCATGCGGTATTCTTGTTTATAACCTTAAGACACATTTTGGGGTGCAAGAAATACTATAAAGAAAGTGTTTCCATGCGTGATTCAAGCCTCGACGTCTTCAACTTTGAAGAATTTTCTAACATCACACCCCGCAAAACGGCAGTACAATGCGCTTTTCAATTATGATGATGATCTATCTTGCGTTCAAACTCTTTAATAGGTTTCATCATTGAAAGATTTCATACCAAGCATGGTACTCGGTCTTTTTGAAAATATTTTGTCCTTTAAATTTCAAAGAAGTTAGTTTTTTCCTGATGGTTTGTTTCGAAATGACGAAAGTCATATATTCCAAAACTAATATCCAGTAGCGGTCAAATTTATATAGTGATATCAAGAGTAAGAAATAAAAAAGTACTGGAGATTCGTTCATGGATAAAGAGAGAGAAATATGTAATAAAATCGTAACGAACGTGAAGTGCTTGAATAAACGCACTCATTATTCTTAAGCACAATGTAAATGCGGAGTGCCTAAACACCAGATCAGCACCCACTCCGAACCTAAGCTGATGATTTAAGTCGCATGGTGACTTTCGTAAGGGTATATGCTTACGTTAAAGGTTCCGAATATTGAATTTGAATTTTGAATCTCTAACACTCGTTTATGCTAAGATTCAAATTCCACGGACCCAACGTACACATCTTATACTCTATATCACATTATATATATATCTCCTATTTCCATCTTTCGACAATACAACTAACTTATATATAATAATACTATATCATATTCCTCTCCTAATTTTTTAAATAATACAACTAAATACTATATAAATAATACAATCGTCTTTCTTGTATTTTTTTATCTTTAAGTAGTACAAATAAAAATAGTAAAACAGTACACCATCATCTTTCTCTTCTCTTTTTAACTTTAGATCATATGACTACATGCTATATAAGGTCATCTATTTTTCCTGACATGATATGATTGTTCTGGGAATTATTATTCCCGTGATGTGTCTTACCTAATACCGGTTGTAGATACATAGATGGAAGTTTCTAGATCCTTCTAGAGGTAGTAGGATCCTATTAGATATCTTACCTTATCTAGGAATCCTATGTTTGAAAGGACTCTCATTGTAATGCCTATATAAAGGCCCCTCTATCAGTGTTATGAATACAATTGATTGACTCGTATTTACAGTCTTTTACTTTCTCCTGAAACACGTTATCAACATCCCCAACTAGACCTGGCAAACGGGCGGGCCCGGCCCAAACGGGCCGGGCATAAAACGGCGGCCTTTTTGGTCAGCCAAAAAGGCCCGGTTTTCCTGGCCAAAATTATTAGGCCGGGTCGCCCGCCTGTTCGACTTTTTTTTTTTTTTGAAATATTAATTCGAAATAAATATACAAATATTTTTCGATCCTTAATTATTATATTATTCACTATACTATCACAATCAGATAAATAAATATACAATTATTTTTATTTGATAATTACATTATTTACTACACTACCATAATCAAAAGACAAATATACAAATATTTTTATTTGATCATCATATCATTTATCACTACTAATTTCTTATAAAATCATAAAATAATATTATTATTGATGAGATACTACAAATAATCACAAAGTCCCAAAAAAATAAAATTACATCAATAATTAACATATTGATGTATTATAATCTAACAATCAAGGAAAAAAAATTAAATATTATAATTACACATAACATAAATTAAAAAAAAAAAAATTTGCGCCCAAGGCATGGCCTCTATGGTGGGCGAATCTGCCGCCAAAGGCCAGGTTTTGGCTAATAATATGCAGCCCAATGCCCGCCTAAAAACGGACGGGCTGGCCCGGCCCGCGGGCCTGGGTCTATTTTACCGGGTCTATCCCCAAGTGAGCAAGAAACTTTTTCTTCTCCCGTTTTTTTTAAAATCCCGAAAAAAAAAACAAAAAATCTGGAAAAAAAATCTGACCCAAACCCTAGCCTAGACCCGCCTCTGCCGCCGCAGCCGTCCATCCCTCACGCAGAACCACGCTGCACCAGCGACCAGGTTTCCAACCACCGAAACCCACCACGCTACACAGCGACCAGGTCTCCTGCCTCACCGCGCATCGACAACCCCAGATCGAAACTCCGCGTACCCCTCCGGTCGTCTTCCCCAAATCACCAAACTGATCCGCCTGACCTTATACTATTCGGGTTCAGTCGTCACCATACGCCGCTCACAACCCTAAATCAGAACTTATGTGAAAAAATAGTTTCTCAAATCAACCGTGTCCTTTAATTTTTCGTCAAATAATCTGAATCTCCTAAAATATTCAGAGTCAGATTCCCCTTCTCCTTCGATTTTTCCTTCTAATAATCCAAACCTACTGAAGGATTGAAAGTTGATTTCTCCTAGCCATGGATTTCTCCTTCAAAGACTCCGATCCCACTGCTGTCAAATGCAATTGCCGGTCGATCTTCAAGGATTGATACTTGATCTTCATCAAAGTCTTCAATCGCAATCTATATTCGTTGGACAGTTGCAGTAATTTTATGTTAATTTCTCTAGATGGGTTTCTGAAAGGGACCATGAAGTGGAAGTAAAGTAGGAAACTAGAGATGGAAATCCTCTTCGTATTAAGTTTGGAAACATGACAGAAGGAAAGTGAGGAAAAAGCTGTTGATACTGGACAAGTTGAAAACGACCGATATTTTCATTTAAAAAAAAGGCCAATATGACCTTCCTGAGTTTCATGATGGGTGTGTATGATGTACTGATGCTTTGGTTCTTCAGTTCAGATGTAAAAGCATTCCACACCACTGGTCCAGCACCAGTTCTGACATGATGAAAATCGAAAAAAGAAAAAAAAAAGAGAAAATTTCCGCGCGTAAATTTTCTGCACAGTGCAGTCGTACCAAAATTATGTTTCTCGATTCGTTAACCGTCGGATCGATATGAAATTTTGACAGCAACTCTCCAACACAAATATCTATATATTCAACGGTGGAGATCAGATTTTGAGTAATATTGCTTACTGGATATGTCTCCGAATAGAAGCAGTTTTTTACAAGAAAATTTGGAGATCCGACCTCATCCAATACCGAGCTGCTGCACCGCCGCGCCCGAGTCCTTTTTTGGCTAATTATCGATCCCAGTAGCCCTTTTCGGGCATTTCTCAACTCTCTATTTTCCTAATTAATTATTCATTTATCATTAACTTATATAATTATGAATCTAATTATATGTTGCTCATGATGAGGTGCACGCTATGGAAAGAAGCCAAATTTATTTTCCCGTTGAAGGATAAAAGCAAATATAGAATTGAGTACCCACGTAAGATTTTATTAAAGTTCACGTTTTTCAATTCATTTCTTTTGAGAATTTTTTGGGGAATTGGATATTTGGGTTCTTTATCTCCCACGCTACTTTGCGGTGGATGAGACTATGGGAGGTGGTATCACTCTCATATGTCGATGTAAACTGTGTAACGGTCCTGGGAGAATCACAGATAATTGTTGAAAGTCGATATTTGTGGTCGTTGCATACATCATGGTTTTGGGAGCGATTTGACGTCGCCGTTTTGTCGATTTTAAACCAACAGTTGGAAAAAATGAACATTGTTGGTAACGGTAAAGTTATGACTTGTTCATGATTAGTCATGAATTTGTGACATACAAATGGGACAAACATCGATTGCGACGGATATGTCGTGGTTAAAATCGATTTATGACGGATTTGTCACGTTGAATTGAGCGACCACCACGTTGGTCTTGAACCAATCCCATACTTGGAAAACTCCATCTTTCATCCTATTAAAATAAAATATTGCATGTGGGTGTAGTCATGCACCGTCTCCTTGCAATATAATATATGAAAGAGTGTAAGAGTAATTCTCATGAATTTTAACATGTAAAGCAATGACATATTGCGGTAAATACATGAATTCGTTGACCTTGATTATAGTTCGTGTGACTATAGGTCCGAATACTTTTCCGAGTATTTGTAAAGGCATGCCTTATACATTTGACTATGTTTAGTCGATCTTATTGGATGGGCAAGACGAGTTGGTTATGGTATATTCATTATGTCTCATGGTTCAAAATGCTTAATTATGATGCACCGCGTTGCATCCACATAACATGGCTATTATGACGTATACATGCAAATTGAGAATTAAAATTCTTGGTTGATTTGATGCACCTTGGTGGATTTTGTCTACACTTTTGATCATGACTAGGCGCATCCTCCTTGGTATTTGTTTATGCTTTGAAAGTTCAAACGGAATCAGTGGTTTTTAAACAGCCTCAGCTGTACCGACATTCCTACTTTCTCTGCAAGTCTACCAAGTTGGAGTTACCAAAAGGATCATTAGTCGAGATAAGAAATCGAACACTCTGCTGTGTTTAAACGCACCTATGGCTGTCATTGCCATGTTTCTGCATCAACACTTATGCCATTGGATATGGTCTCAACCTTATTTTCTCACTAAACTTGGGAAATACTAAAGTATCTAATTAAAAACATGCACTGTGATCTTTGTTTAATGATCCGTATGGTGCAAAATCTATGGATAGAAAGATACGGAAGCTAGTTTCCATAATATCTGACCGTACATCCATAGCCTTCCTAACGAAGGAGTTATCGTTGTTTTAGTAAACAAAGGTCAAGCTGCGCAGAATTTTATTTCCAGCGATTGTGCTAAATTTTATCCCAACCAACTTGGTTCCCATCTTGAATTTGCAAGTGGTCTTATGACACATTTTTTTCAAGCTCTTTTTGGCCGAATTTGACATAGATGATGCAATTTTTGGTATGCATTGTACACTAAAATATCATCTTTCAAATGTTGAAAAACAGTTTCCTTGGGGAAGCCCAAAATACGCACCCTTATAAGAAGGTTGAGTGTATGCAATGGTAGTCTTACACCATGCTTGTGTCCTAATTTTGCCCTGTAGGCATATAATCTTGCCATGTTATGCACTTAATATGATAGATCATTTTGATCGTATCAGGTATAAAATCTCTATGTTGTTAGAGTGTTCGCTATGTTCATGTTGGTAAAATTTTGCAAGCGAAATTGAGTACATATTAAGCTATTTCCAAGGAACACAATATTTTTGTATTTCGTGTTATAAATCCATTGTGACTATGATGACTAGGTCATCACAATCAATGAGTAGTACAATGCTCAAGTTGTTGAATGCCGAGTGGCATTTTCTAGTCACATATGTTCCGTAACAGTTGAACCATGTTATGAATCGATGACATATATGTCAAAGTGTATCATTCATAGCATTTCATTATGATTTGTGAGAAATAAAATCTTATGCATCATTTGTGTTGGATATGTGAAAAGGAAAAATATTCATGAGTCAATATGGTTCGGCTTGCATCGATTTTTGTAAACCAGAAAATGTATTGGGACATTGACACATTTAGGCTTTAATAGTCCGGAGTTTGGACAATTTGATGATCCATATACCACGGTATTGTCATGAACATCATTTTATTTGAACAAAGAAACTAGTTGGATCAAAGACATCAAAGTATGTTGGTGGAGTCATGAGTAGGGCTCATGACCGATGATGATGTTTATGTCATTCGCGTCTGGTTTTCATAAACATGTGTGATGCTAGAGAACCCCCCCCCCAATGATCCTTCTTAGCCATGTTCATTGATTTAAGCCTATTTTTTGGCACGATTAGGAGATGACACCCTCCTATTCTAAAGAGAATAATGTAGCGACTCGTATAAGCATGGTGCTGAGTCCTCCCTTTTCACCGAGCCCTTATACATACATGATTATAAGTATTAGCCTGGGTAGCTTATGATGCTATGATGGTGTTCACAAATGGTCGTACTCAAGTAATAACATTATATGTTATGTGGTTCCTTTGACAATGATTGATAAGTTGATGAAACCTGAGTTTATGGTTGTCCAACTTGTGGACCAGTCATTGTAAAGGTTAGTTCACCCACTTTTAGACCAAGTCTTAAATTGAAATTTTAACAAATACTTCATAATATCCAAGGCTACCTTCTCACAAATTTTGGTTCCATTTGGAGACTTGGAAGGAGGTGAACCACTTAAATGAAGTTTTCACATACCATCAGTCGTCCTATCAACCAGTTCGATGTCATTTCGACCGGTTTCTGACCACAAGGTTGATGGTTTTGGAATCCGAACACCCGTTTATATATTCTCAAGAAATTTTGAGGTGTTTGAGGCTGGTAAAGGGAGTGAACTCTTCAAGAAAGCACTAGAGGTTCGATAAAACCAACAGCCTATCATCGATTCAATCGTTTCTTTATGTTCGATCCCGGTGGTGCATGGTGGCGGTTTTGTCGGATTCTCAAGACCAGTAGCTACGGTTATGTAGCATCGGTCAACATGTCATATTCACCTATACCTATCATCATTCAAATGCTTAGTTACAAGTGTAACCGTATGCATTTTGTTAACTGGATTGTGTTAACACTGAAAACCTTTATCGTCCATATGTTCATGTGCCAAAGTGCGTCACCACAACGCATTATGACGGGTTATAAATTATGAATATGACATGCGCTTTCACTCATAGTCCGCTTAAAATATACCTTGGCAGACGATCTCGTAAGTCACTTTGATGAGCCAGTCTTCCCGTCGTTAAGGGGAGATGTGAACGATCATGTTCGAGTAGAACGACTTGGAATTGTCGTAGTTTGTCCCTACTGTGCCTCACCAAGTTCCCTAGAGTGACGATATTAAATACATGCTGCAAACATGTCTGCAAGGATTGTGTCCGGTCATGAACGTTCGTCACCTATGAATGGTGATATGGTAACACCACAAATTGTGGTAGATGGTGTTACTAGGCCGTGGATCTCATAGAGTATTGGGATGCCACTTGGTTCGATAAATACTCTCGCTAAGAATGTATGTGAGTTTGGTACATGAAACTTGATCATTTGATCAAATGAACTCATGTGTCTCATGTGATTCTGGATTACAGTCATCATTGGGGGATGCCTCAATGAATGCCAATCCATAAAGAGTACTCTATGAATAAAGCCGGTACATGAGGACGTGAAATGTGAGTTTAATCGAACCATACTTCGTTGAAAATATACAACGTTGTAGCCTTGGCCTAAAATGGAAACATATGCGACTCCAGTATAAACAAAGTGATAGCCCTTTGTTGAAGTGGTGCCGACACTCCAAAGATAAGATCTTTTCATATACTTTGTTAAAGCGAGTGAGAAAAAGAGTTAAACTCACCTCATGGCCCGAGGTTTCTCATGAACGCACTGGAACCGACTACGATGACACGAAATGTAGTTGTGCTATCGTAATGGATGTTATAGCATCCACTATCTTTTCAGTTAGATAGTTTCCCAAAAACTGACGTGCAGCTTGTGGTTAAATATTATCTTAGTGGGGAACTAAGTTAAGTGATGAAAGGATCTCGTGGTGGATCAGACTCAAATCAAGTGGCTCCCGACCACGGAGCGAGTTGACCAGTGATTGTCAGGAACGCATACTAAGTATATACTTGATTTGGAAGAGATATGAAGCTTTTGCGTGTAAAACTAAGGATTTATAGTGATGTACTCTTGTGAGACTAAGAGATTCTGCTAAATCCAAAGTTAAGAATGAAAGGATCTTGGGGACACTTGATGATGCGTATTCATCAATCAGTTTAAGGTAATCTAAGAGACGGTTTCCCTAAGAGACGATAAAGTAATGCCTATATGATTCCCAATGATTAGTCGAAGTCATAATAAGACTTGGCTCACTTAAGTGATGATGCACTCTTAAGATAAAAGTATGTATCATGTACTCATGTTTGACTCGATGTACTCATTCGTAATAATCCGGTAAAGCCACTGCGATGATGGTCTAGAATGCGCTCACGCAATGTCTGTGATTGACAAGAAGCTTGAAGCTCGTTCTATCTCGATAAAAGGACACTGGAATATCGATACCCGAATTTTCCCTGAATGTATTGGTCTATTTCCCATATGACCTACAGGGTAGCTCACTTGCTGGAAAATGGTGAAATTGGTACCATTGGAAAGGTTTGTGTCTACTTTCCAAGGAAACCAACCATTTGATCACATTCATCATGTTGAGTGACATATGACTATTGTTGCAAAGTAGGACAGGATATGTCCGGTAATTTGCTGAGTCAATTTCGATAGAGCTTTCTGATATGCTCAGGTCGATCTTGGTTACGTATTGTATGTGAATGAAAAGCTATGGGGGTCTAGTTTTCATAAGTTCTTACAGTTTTGTTGATACATATTGAATCGAAGAAGTTATGACTGATTTAGTGCATGGAGGTCAAGACTTTAGAAAACTTGATAAGTCTTTAGCAACTCTGCACTTTGGACGTGTCGTGCTCTTTTTGTCCTTAGACCAAGGTTTATTTTTTCCAATTGGGTTTTCACTTGGTAAGGTTTTTAACGAGGTGACCTATGAGAACATCCATACAATGATACGTTGTACTTCTGTTCAACTTAGACCAAGAGGTATTTTTTCCACTGGGTTTTTCCTTGGTATAGTTGTGAGGGCAACTTGGCATCTGACTCCTTTGATTTGAGGTACTCATCAAGGGGAGTCATTATGTATACTTCAGGGGGAGTATACATGACATGTTATGTTGGTGCGTTGCAATCTTTTCCTCATCAAGCCTTTATTTTTCCCATGGGGTTTTGTTTTGGCTTGGAATAGGTTTTTACAAAGGCAACATCTTCTGCACCATTGTTGTATTAGTGCTCGACACAGGGAGAGTATTCCGGGAATTAGTAATGTGTCTTACATAATACTGGTTGTAGATACATAGATGGAAGGTTCTAGATCCTTCTAGAGGTAGTAGGATCCTATTAGATGTCTTACCTTATCTAGGAATCCTATGTATGGAAGGACTCTCATTGTAATGCCTATATAAAGGCCCCTCTATCAGTATTATGAATACAATTGATTGACTCGTATTTACAGTCTTTTACTTTCTCCTGAAACAATGACATCTTTATTAAAAAGTAAGGATTTTCAATCTTACAGCAAATAATTTCCCCTATATTTATGAGGTTTAATTTAATACATATCAATTAATTATACTATTAATAATTTATTATTCAACTAAAGTTATTTTCTGCTAAAATTTATATCCTATATGTCTTTTTTTCATGCATACTATTTGTTGATGTTTAACACATGTTAATCATTAAGTTATCAATATTTTATTAATAAAATTAATATATCCTTGTGTCTATTAAATTCTATTACATATATCTATATATGCATCTAAATTTTTAGAACTTATCCCTACAACTTCATGTTTTTTAAGTTAAATTATTCATCCCAAATAAATATTTTTCAAATATCATTTTTTATGAATTTGTAATGCATTTAAAATCATTCCATACTCTAGTTATTACCATACATGGTTTTCTTTTCTTTGTATTAAATTATTTCTTCCAAATAAATATTTGTTCATATTAATTTGTATAAATTGAAATTAAATATATGAGGCATCTAAACTATTAAAACTTACTCTCGAAAGCTTTCATGTGTTCTTTCAACTAAATCACCCTTTGCAAAAATTATTTTTCCATATCAATTTTTATGAATTAAAATTAAATTTTATCGGGGGGTGTAAATTATTAACACTTTACCTCAAAAGCTTTCATATTAATTTTAAATTAAATTATTTATTCTAAATAAATAATTCTATATTAATTTTATAACTTCTTATCGAATGAACACAATTCCCGGCACCATAAACTAGCAGAATGAGATGGTTTAAAATATCAAATTTATCTCGCCCTACAAAAAATTTGCAGGGAGAGTGCATTTTTCTTTTCCACCCGCCCTGCTGTTGACTAGGCCTGGGACTTTTCGGTTCCAGAGATAAAAATACAGGAACCAGAACCGAACCACATAGTTTTTTCGGTTTGGTTTTGCTAGGTTTTTTTGTCTGAACCGACTCGGAACCGAACCGCGTAGGAACCGAACCGCGTAGGAACCGAATCAAACCGAAACCGATTTCGTGTGGTTCGGACGGAATATATTAAATTATTTTTATTTTATTAAGAATATATTGTATTATATTATAATAATTATATTTAATAAGAATATATTATATTATATTTTATTCAGTCGGGTCGATTTTCCGGCTCGGTGCGGTCCGGACGGTTCCTTGCGGTTTAGACGGTTCCTCTTTAAAATGGACGGGAACCGCGAACCGAACCAATTACTAACCGAACCGACAAAAAGAAAAAAATTGTTGCTAAGAACCAAACTGAACCGTCGGTTCCGATGCGGTTCAGATCGATTCCGCAGTTCTCGGTTTCAAAAGTCCTAGTCCTACTGTTGACACGCCTCACAAGCTAGCAAAAAAGAATCCAAAAAAATATTTCAACATTATAATTGTCCTTTCCGCCATATCATACCCCACAAAACGGCAGTGCAATGCGTTTTGCAGTTATGATAATGATCTACCCCGCGCTCGAACTCGTTAATAGTTTTCATCATTGAAGTGTTTCATACCGAGAATGATACTCGCTCCTTTTGAGAACATATTGTTCTTTAAGTTTTGAAGAAATTTTTCCGGATGGTCTGTTTCGAAATGAAGAGCATACTGTCATGCCTGTTGATGTATCAGGAAACGATAGTGAACGCCGCTCTCAAAGTCGGGCCCCCGGAGGAAGGAGATGGCAAAGCGAAAGTCATATATTCCAAAACTAATATCCAGTAGCGATCAAATTTATGTACTGATACCAAGAGTAAGAAGTAAGAAAGTATTGGATATTTTTTCATGGACAAAGAGAGAGAAATCTGTAATAAAATCGTAAAGAACGTGTATACAGAAGTATTTTCAAATATATTGCCGATATAGCATAAACCTTTTATAAGAATAATTTGTTCTTTTACTACAAAATATCGTTTTAAAGTAGTTACATATAATATTTAAAATAATTTTATTATTAAAATTATTTAAAATATTTAAAATATTTTGGTAAAAAAGAAATACGTTCATCCATTCATGGATGAGTTAATAGGTTTTGCACTAATATTCTTTTAATATCCAAATCTGAATATCATATTTTAAATCACAGCGAATCTTTTCTAAAAGATTTATTTTTATCATCTAAAGATGATCATCACATAAAGATCACCGATAAAGATAGTCTTAGGGTGCATTTGAGTCCGTTTTGGACTGAATATATAAGTCTGGTTGTGACAATTATCGCCTAGTTAAAATAGGAAATGCATACTAAACTTCAATATACAATTCTTCGCAGGGTGACTTTGATACCAAACTGTCATATAATGTGAGTGCGCCGATAAGAGCGTCGAGCCCCTTAGGGGGTGGATTATCATCTCTATCTAGCAAGAGACCTGTGATTGGTGTTGGCGTCATCTCAGAATGTTTGACCTCTTGAAAAATTGCTTGTATGCTCCCAGAAATAAAATTTTGAAGACTACATAGGAGAGTGCTCAAATGGACAATATTATGCTACGACAGTGCGATTTTAGAATGCGATAGTTTGATTTTCCTATCTAGAATTATAACCTTTTGATAGACATAAACATTCAAAAAAATCCACTTATATTTTTAACCACTTTCTAGAATAATAATAGCGTAAATAATGAATACCAACATTTTTTTTACTCTATACCCGCACTCAGGACCGGCCCTGAGGATAGGCCATGAGTGCGCCGGCCCAGGCCCCAACCCAAAGAGGGGCCAAAAAAATTATTTTTACCACCAACTCAATAATGGCCCAACATTGAACAAAAAATATCTACCCATTTAAGATTAGCATGTCTGCGTACGAAAAACAATATTGAAATTGGGCAATATTGTTTCTACTTTTCAATTTTGTAATTTAAATATTAAAGTTGGACAAGATTGTTTTCACTTTCCAATTTGGCAGCAACTTCAAATTAACATCGTTACTCTCTTCTCTTTCCAGCAATTCCATTTAATTAGTTATATAATATGCAAGTTTAGTAGTTTACATAACCTTAAATTATATCTTTGGTTGTGTTTATTCCTGTAATGCCTTTATTTTGAAAGAAAGGGAACAATGGATTAAAAATGAGAAATTAGGAATTATGGACGTTTTAATGCTACGAAATTAGGAATTAGGTGGTTTTGTTTCTAATTCTAATAGTACGAAAAATTATTTATTTGTTGGTTGTTGACTTCCCTTGTTCTCATGGTGGGAATATGTTATTTTGTTTCTATGATTTCACTTCGATTTGGTTTTATCATCCAAGTGTTTGTACTCTTCATTATTTCTTGCAATGAATTAGAATGAAGTACTATTTCCTTGATTATGTTTCCCTTTAGGAGGATTTTTACACAAAAAATATTAATGAAACTCATTAAACATTACTCAATTTTACTTTAAAAAATAATTTGAACGTATATTAAATTAAATAAAATGATCAATCTATCAAACTTCGCTTAGAGCCAACGAAACTCAGGACTGATCCTGCCCGCAATCTCTAGATTTACTCAATATTTTGCACTATATATGTAGAGAGAAGATTAAGCCGAAAAAGTTACAATCGCACTCCAAAAAGAAGAATATTTTACAATATGATCATTACTTATGAAATGCAAACATGTAGCCACAAAAAAAAAAAGTAAATAAAATTTAAAGAAAAATAAAAATTCCCCGTCAAATCTGCCGTGCTTGAGAACTGTTATTCAACGCGCGCACGCTACCCGACGTTAACTGAACTTGATTTCACCTACCAACGTACGACTTTTCACCATCTATCACCCTATTTTCCGATTTCTATCCACGCGCCGGTCTAACTCACCGGAGACCGCCTGATTAAAATCCTCGGAGGTCCACGACCCAGACCGCCGTCCCGACGCAAACCGCGTCATCCCTCCTAAACCTGGTGGCTCAGCCACCGGCTCATCAGTGAATGGGAATTCTCGCACTTTCAAACTCACGCTCTTGCTCTGCCGCAGCGGTTCAGCAACCCCCGGCTCCACTACCGGGACCTCCACCACTTTCCTACTTCCCGACCGGGACGGTTTCCTGTGACTCTTTCTTCCCCGGAACATGCCCAATACCCTGGAATAAAACCCGATTTTTTGCTTCGCAACACCGGTTCTCGATATCTCCGCCGGTTTTTCGCTCCTCCTACGCGAGTTTGACCTCCGGCGGCTTCTTTTGGATCTGACTCTACCCATGCAGGAGACATTCGGGGAACCCGGTTCAACAGGAGTCGTGGACTTCCCGACGGACTCGCAACGTTTCGGAAACAGCCTCATGTTGGCCGGTTTACACATCCTCGGTTTAGCATCCGCGAAAGTGGTTTTCTGGGTCTTGGGCAATCCGATTATAGAAGCTTTAGATTTCAGGTTAACGGAAAATCGCTGGGAATTGGAGTTATTAGAACTGGGGTTTATCTGCGAGTTCAAGTTCGTGGAATTTGAGATGCCTCTGGTGGAGTCCTCTCGCTCGTAAAACGCGTTGCTGATGAACCAATCGTGTTCTTCATCCTTGGATAGCCAGAACGATTCCGGTGGGAAATCCGACTGTACCTCCGCGGCGACGTCTCCATCGGGGATGGCGTCATTTTCCGGTGGATAGTTGTAGGCCAGTGTCCCGCAGGCTATTTTCCCGCCGCTGACTCCGGCTTCTCGCGGTGTAACTAGCGCTTCAAGGTCGACTTGAGGCATTACAGGAACAGGAGATATAAAAAGATGAGAGATGATTTACTTTTAGAGAGAAGAATGAGATCTTTTTTTTTAGAGAGAGAGAGAGAGAGATGGGGGACAGAACTAAGGTGGGAAAAGAAGGATTTTTATAAGAGAGATACAATGCGCAGTAAAACAAGAGAAGATGGAGTTGTTCCTAGAGTGGGAAACAGTAAAAGATACAGAAATACTGGTATATCTTACTAGTTCAATTTTAATGTTCCAAACATGTGTTCTAAACTTTATTCAATACATAGTCGTCACGTGTACATAGTCGTCACGTGTACATGTATACTTTTAGGTTTTAAAATTTTTATCTCTAATTTATAATCCCCTGTACACGTGTATGTATTGAGTGGAATAGAGTTTGTAACACATGTTTGAAACAGTAAAGTTGAACCCATATCCTACTTATCATCACCGGAAAGATTATCGGAAAAAAACGAACATCTCGTTATCTCAAAATTTTTGGTACAATATGATACGTTTTTTTTGGTATAGTAACGATATGAAAATTTTGAGAATACAGAATTTCGGTATAAGTCGAAAATACCGATTATTATATATAAACAATAAACTGTTTCAGGAGAAAGTAAAAGACTGCAAATACGAGTCAATCAATTGTATTCATAACACTGATAGAGGGGCCTTTATATATGCATTACAATGAGAGTCCTTCCATATATAGGATTCCTAGATAAGGTAAGACATCTAATAGGATCCTACCACCTCTATAAGGATCTAGAACCTTCCATCTATGTATCTACAATCAGTATTAGGTAAAACACATCACGGGAATAATAATTCCCGGAACAATTCCCCTGTGTCGAGCACTAATACAACAATGGTGCAGAAGATGTTGCCTTCGTAAAAACATATTCCAAGCCAAAACAAAACCCCATGGGAAAAATAAAGGCTTGATTAGGAAAAGATTGCAACGCACCAACATAACATGTCATGTATACTCCCCCTAATGTATACATAATGACTCCCCCTGATGAGTACCTCAAATCATAGGAGTCAGATGCCAAGTTGCCCTCACAACTATACCAAGGAAAAACCCAGTGGGAAAAATACCTCTTGGTCTAAGTTGAACAGAAGTACAATGCATCATTGTATGGATGTTCTCATAGGTCGTCTCGTTAAAAACCTTACCAAGTGAAAACCCAATTGGAAAAAACAAACCTTGGTCTAAGGACATAAAGAGCGCGACGCATCCAAAGTGCAGAGTCGCTAAAGACTTATCCGAAAATCAAGTTTTCTAAAGTCTTGACCTCCATGCACTAAATCAGTCATAACTTCTTCGATTCAATAGGTATCAACGAAACTGTAAGAACTTATGAAAACTAGACACCCATAGCTTTTCATTCACATACAGTACGTAACCTGATCGACCTGAGCAGATCACAAAGCTCTATCGAAGTTGACTCAGCAAATTACCGAACATATCTTGTCCTACTTTGCAACAATAGTCATATGTCGCTCAACATGATGGATGTGATCAAATGGTTGGTTTCCTTGGAAAGTAGACACAAACCTTTCCAATGGTACCAATTTCACCATTTTCCAGCAAGTGAGCTACCCTGTAGGTCATACGGGAGATAGACCAATACATTCAGGGTAAATTCGGGTATCGATATTCAAGTGTCCTTTTATCGAGATAGAGCGAGCTTTAAACTTCTTGTCAATCACGCTCCGTGGTCAGGAGCCATTTGATTTGAGTCTGATCCACCACGAGATCCTTTTATCACTTAACTTAATTCCCCACTAAAGACCACAAGCTGCACGTCATTTTTTGGGAAGCTATCTAACTTACAAGATAATGGATACTATAACATCCATTACGATAGCACAACTAAGTTTTGTGTCATCGTAGTCGATTCCAGTGAGTTCAAGAGAAACCTAGCTCCATGAGGTGAGTTTAACTCCTTCTCTCACTCGCCTTAACAAAGTATACAGATAGATTGGAGTGTCGGCACCACTTCAACAAAGGGCTATCACTTTGTTCATACTTGAGTCGCATATATTTCCATTTTAGGCCAAGGCTACAATGTTGTATATTTTCAACGAAGTATGGTTCGATTAAACTCACATTCCACGTCCTCATGAACCGGCTTTATTCATAGAGTACTCTTTATGGATTGGCATTCATTGAGGCGTCCCCCAATGATGACTATAATCCAGAATCACATGAGAGGTATGAGTTCTTGATCAGATGATCAAATTTCATGTACCAAATTCGCATACATTCTTAGCGAGAGTATTTATTGAACCAAGTGGCTTCTAAATACTCTATGAGATACACGGCCTAGTAACACCGTCTGCCACAATTTGTGGTGTTACCATATCACCATTTATAGGTGACGAACATCCATGACCGGACACAATCCTTGCAGACATGTTTGCAGCATGTATTTAATCTCGTCACTTTAGGAAACTTGGTGAGGCACAGTATGGACAAAATACGAAAATTCTAAGTTGTTCTACTCGAACATGATCGTTCGCATCTCCCCCTAACGACGGGAAGATTGGCTCATCAAAGTGACTTACGAGATCGTCTGCCAAGGTATATTTTAAACAGACTATGAGTGAGAGCGCATGTGATATTCATCATTTATAACCCGTCATAATGCTTGTGGTGACGCACTTTGGCACATGAACATGTGAACGATAAAGGTTTTTCATTGTTAACACAATCTAGTTAACAAAATGCATATTGTTACACTCGTAACTAAGCATTTGAATGATGATAGGTATAGGTGAATATGACATGTTGACCTATGCTACATAATCGTAGCTACTGGTCTTGAGAATCCAACAAAACCGCCACTATGCACCACCAGGATCGAACATAAAGAAACGATTGAACCGGTGATAGGCTGTTGGTTTTATCGAACCTCTAGTGCTTTCTTGAAGAGTTCACTCCCTTCACCAGCCCCCAACACCTCAAAATCTCGTGAGCATGTATAAACGGGTATTTATGATTCCAAAACCATTAACCTTGTGGTCAAAAACCGGTCGAAATGATGACATCGAACTAGTCGTTGGGACGGCTGGTGGTATGAGAAAACTTTATTTAAGTGGTTCACCTCCTTCCAAGTCTCCAAATGGCACCGAAATTTGTGAGAAGGTAGCCTTGGATGTTATGAAGTACTCGTTAAAATTTCACTTTAAGACTTGGTCTATAAGTGGGTGAACCGACCTTTACAATGACTGGTCCGCAAGTTAGACAACCATAAACTCATGTTTCATCAACTTATCAATCATTATCAAAGGAACCACATAATATATAAATGTTATCACTTGAGTACGACCATTTGTGAACACCATCATAGCATCATAAGACACCCAAGCTAATACTTATGATCATGTATGTATAAGGACTCGGTGAAAAGGGAGGACTCAGCACCATGCTTATGCGAGTCGCTACATTATTCTCTTTAGCATATGAGGGTGTCATCTCCTAATCGTGCCAAAGAATAGGCTTTAATCAATGAACATGGCTAAGAAGGATCATCAGGGGGGGTCTTTGGCGTCACACATGCTTATGAAAACAAGACGTGGATGACGTAAATATCATCATCGGTCCTGAGCCCTGCTCATAACTCCACCAACGTACTTTGGTGTCTTTGATCCAGCTAGTTTCCTTGTTCAACGAAAAATGATGTCCATGGCAATACTGTGGTATATGGATCATCAAACTGTCCAAACTCTGGACTATTAAAGCCTAAATATGTCAATGTCCCGGTACATCTTCTGGTTACAAAAACCGATGCAAGCCGGACCATATTGACTCATGAATATTTTTCCTTTTTCATATCCAATACAAGTGATGCATAAGATTTTGTTTCTCACAAATTACAATGAGATGCTATGAGTGATACACTTTGGCATATATATCATCGAGTCATAACATAGTTCAATTGTTACGGAACATATGTGACTAGAAAACACCATTCGGCATTCAACAACTTGAGCATTATACCACTAATTGATTGTGATGACTTACTCATCATAGTCACAATGAATTTATAAACCGAAATCCAAAAATATTGTGTTCCTTGGAAATAGCTTAATACACACTCAATTTTGCTTGCAAAATTTTACAAACATGAGCACAGCGAATATTCTAACAACATAGAGATTTTATACCAGATACGATCAAAGTGATCTATCATATTGAGTGCATAACATGGCAAGATTATATGCCTAAGGTGCAAAATTATGACACAAGCATGGTGTAAAACTACCATGCACACGCTCGACCTTCTTATAAGGGTGCGCATTTTGGGCTTCCCCAAGGAAAGTGTTTTTCAACATTTGGAAGATGATATTTTAGCGTAAAATGCATATTAAAAATTGTATCATCTATGGCAAATTTGGCCAAAAATAGGTTGAAAAATATGTGTCATAAGACCACTTGAAAATTCAAGATGAGAACCAAGTTGGTTGGGATAAAAGTTAGCACAATCGCTGGAAATAAAATTTCGCGCAGCTTGACCTTTGTTCACTAAAACAGTGGTAACTCCCTTGTTAGGAAGGCTATGGATGAACAGTCAGATGTTTTGGAAACTAGACTTCCGTTTCTTTCTATCCATAGGTTGTGCACTACACGAATCATTAAAATCAGATCACAGTGCATGTTCTAATTGGCTGCTTTAGTATTTCCTAAGTTTAGTGAGAAAACAAGGTTGAGACCATTTCCAGTGGCATAAGTGTTGATGGAAAAATATGGCAATGACAGCCATAGGTGCGTTTAAACAGGGTGTTCGATTTCTTATCTTGACTAATGATCCTTTCGGTAACTCCAACTAGGTAGACTTGTAGAGAAAGTAGGAATGTCGGTACAGCTTAGGCTGTTTAAAAACCACTGATTCCGTTTGAACTTTCAAAGCATAAACAAATACCAAGGAGGATGCGCCTAGTCATGATCAAAGTGTAGACAAAATCCACAAAAATGCATCAAATCAACCAAGAATTTTGATTCTCAATTTACAAGTATACGTCATAATAGCCATGTTATGTGGATGCAACGGGATGCATCATAATTAAGCATTTTGAACCATGAGACATAATGAATATACCATAATCAACCCGTCTTGACCATCCAATAAGATCGACTAAACATAGTCAAATGTATAAGACACATGCCTTTACAAATACTCGAAAAAGTATTCGGACCTATAGTCACACGAACTATAATTGAGGTCAACGATTTCATTTATTTAACGCAATATGTCATTGCTTTACATGTTGAAATTCATGAGAATTATTCGTACATTCTTTCATATATCATATTGCAAGGAGACGGTGCATGACTACACCCACATGCAATATTTTATTTTAATAAGATGAACGATGGGGTTTTCCAAATATGGGATTGGGTCAAGACCAATGTGGTGGTCCCTCAATTCAACGTGACAAAATTCATCACAAATCGATTTTAACCACGACATATCCGTCGCAATCGATGTTTGTCCCATTTGCACATCCTAAATTCGTGACTAATCATGAACAAGCCATAACTTTACTGTTACCGACAATGTTTATTTTATTCAATTGTTGGTTTAAAATAAACAAAACGGCGACGTCAAATCGCACCCAAAACGTGGTGTATGCAACAACCACAAATATCAACTTTCAACAATTATCCGTGACTCCTCCAGGACCGTCACACAGTTTACTTCGACATATGAGAGTCATACCACCTCTCATAGTCTCATCCACCGCAAAGTAGCGTGGGAGATAAATAACTCAAATACCCAATTCCCCAAAAAAATTTCCCCAAAGAGAGGAATTGAAAAACGGGAACTTTAATAAAATCTTACGGGTACTTGGTTCCATATTTGCTTTGATCCTTGAACGGGATAATAAATTTTGCTTCTCTCCATATGAGCAACATATTTCCGTGGGTACTCCATTCTATATTTACTTTGATCCTTGAACGGGATAACAAATATGGCTTTTCTCCATAGCGTGCACATCATCATGAGCAACATATTTTTCTATATGCACGTAAAACATAAACATGGTAAGATTCATAAGTGTACAAATCAATGAATAAATGAATCATTAATTAGGAAAATATGGAGAGTTGAAAAACGACTGGAAAGGGCTACTGGGCTCGATAATCGGCCGAAAAAGGACTCAAGCACGGCGGTGCAGCAGCTCGTTATTGGATGAGGTCGGATCTCCAAATTTCCTCGTAAAAATCTACTTCTGTTCGGAGACAGATCTAGTGATCAATAATAATCAGAATTCGATCTCAACCGTTGAATATACATATATTTGTGTTAGAAAGTTTCTGTCAAAATTTCACATCGATCCGACGGTTAACGAATCAGGAAACATGATTTTGGTACGATTGCATTGTGCAGAAAATTTACGCGCGGAAATTCTCGTCTCTCGTTTTTTTTTTTCCGGAATTTTCAGAAGAAAGAACGGGAGAGGAAAAATTTCTTGCTCAGTTGGGGACTACGTGCTGATAACGTATTTCAGGAGAAAGTAAAAGACTGTAAATACGAGTCAATCAATTGTATTCATAACATTGATTGAGGGGCCTTTATATAGGCATTACAATGAGAGTCCTTCCATACATAGAATTCCTATATAAGGTAAGACATCTAATAGGATCCCACTACCTCTAGAAGGATCTAAAACCTTCCATCTATGTATCTACAATCAGTATTAGGTAAGATACATCATGGGAATAATAATTCCCGAAACATAAACATATATCTAAAAATTTAGGTTAGAATTTTATAATATGAGTTTAGACTTCATGAAAATGTTTACAAATCTCAATATTTACGTATAGTCCAACAAATATAGGTTAGCATTTGAAACATGAGTTAGACTTTTCAAAAATTTTAACAAATCAAAATTTTTATTTCTCACCATATGAGATAAATTAGACTTTTAGATTATGAGTTACACTTTTGTGAAAGTTTTTAAAAATTTAAATTTTTATCTCCTGCCTAACCGATGTAAATTAGACTTCTGGCGATACGGGAACAAATAACGTAGAAGACAAACGCTCTTCGTACGGAAAAGAAAGATAATCCATTATCAAAGAAAATATCAAAAGTCCCCCTCTCAATACACGAGACAACGTATTTATAGCCTAAAACAAATCCTAGTTCGGAAAGAAAATTCTAAAAGGAAATAAAAATAAAACAAATCCTACTTTGACATCCAGATACTAAAAAAAATAATGTTAAATTAACTAAACTCTTTGTATTTCTAATCAAGCACCAATATGCTCTACATCAGTCTCCCCCACATTAAAAGTGCGTGAAATACCCATCGATTCTGGCAAGTCCACCACATAAGCATTATCATTGATCTTATGTACAATCTTATAAGGACCATACTTCTTTGGCTGCAACTTGTGGTACTGCTGAACTGGAAAACACTCGCGTCGCAGAAAAATCATTACGTCATCCCTGTAATATCCACAATTTTCGATTTTCGGTATTTTTTTTGGCGGGAGTCCACCTTAGCTGTTCGCTTGTGATCGTTTCGTTATTCTGAGAATGATTAGTTCTATACTTTTTGACATCCGAGTTCGTTTCGGTGTCGTCTTGTCGAGTTCCGTGCTTCTTAGCGACTTTTCCGCACTTGAGTTTGATTCTTGCGAATCTCATCCGAAAGTGTTGTTTCGAGTTTACCGTAAGTCCGTTTAACTTTGTTAGACGTGTTGTGAACTTTTATTGATGTTTCAATCGAGTATCATGTTGGGTCGTTCCGTAATATTCTAAAGTTTTGGGTTCTATTACGTTATTCTCTTTCCGGGTCATTTGATGTTACCGACGCGTTAGGACCGACTGTTTTGATGTGAAGTCACTAAATGAGGATTCGTGGTTGTTCATTCAGGCCTTTAAATGGTCAGCGATTTATCAGCAGGTCCTTTTATCAGCGGGATTTGGAGAGGATTTCATTTGTCCTCTCCTTCTTCCTTCTCTCCATGGGCGATTTTTGGGCGATTTTTTGGGCGATCTTCATCATCAAGCGTCATCTTGGGATGGATTTATATGTGTTAACATCATTTAATCCATTTTACTTCGCCGGATCGAGGTATTTTTCTTGATTCCCTAGAGTTAACTTTTTGAGAGTTTTGTTCTTGATTCTGAATCCAATCCAGTTTAGATGAATCGATTGGTGTTTGATGTTTTTATTAAACATGTTTTATGGATTATATATCCATATATTCGGTTCGTTTCAACCCGAGGGGTGATTTTGGTGTTCTTGAGGTGTAGTGAACATTTAATGTTCGATTAAATGTTTGAATGAGTTTTCCTTCGATAGTTTGTTGTGATATCTGTTGTTTTTGGTCTTGATCCTCGTCGTAACCATGTTTTTGTTGTTTCTTCCAGAGGATTATAGGTTCTCGAGGATTCCGAGTTGATCTCCGTTTTGTGTTGGCAATTCGCGTGGTGTTATTTTCGTAGTATTTGTGGAGTTGTCGAGTTCTTGGTCATTCTTTGAAGTTTGAGGGCTACCCGACCGTGTCCGTTCGTGGTTCCGTGCTCGTGGTTTCGAGGCAAGTATCTTGCCCATATATTTTGTGTTTCGAAGACGTGATAGTTGGCAATTGATTATATGTGGAATTTTAATGTTTTAATGAACTTTCAAAAAGGATCGGTATATTCTCGATAAAGGTTTTCCTTTGAAGATAACTAGTATGCTTTGTGAATAAGTGTGTTTTCTGAATATGTGTTGATGTAACCGAGCTGATCGGTCACCAAGAACCGGGTTAATCTTAGAAGTTTAGCTAAGAAAACCCAAAATATATGAAGTACTCTCTTTTCTTTCTCTCTTTAAAATATGCTGTATTCTCAGAGTGTGTTGTCTTTTGAGAAACCCCCTCTCTCCCTTTTATAGGAGGAGGGTGCCTTGTTATCTAAGATTTTCCCTGATTTCCAGAGAAAATCCCGGATATCCAGGGATTCAAGCTGCGATTTTCCATTCCTGGATTTCCGGAATTGCAAGGTATGGGCTCTCAATCCCTGGATCTTAGGGATTCTGTCAGGTGAGTCAGGATCTTCTTTCCCAAGAGTTCGACCTTCCTGAGTTCGGTGGTTTTTAGGTCGGCTCATTCCTATTCAAATCAGTAGGTCGAGAGACCTTTGAGGTCGGCGACCTTTTATCAGATATCATAGGTCAGCGGGGCCTCCGAGGTCGGCGCCCTTCTAATAGATGTCACAGCTTAGCGGGGCCTCCGAGGTCGGCGACCTTTATCAGATATCATAGGTCAGCGGGGCCTCCGAGGTCGGCGCCCTTCTAACAGACGGTACAGCTAAGTGGGGCCTTCGAGGTCGGCGACCTTCTAAAGGACCTTTAGGTTGTCATCCCCTTATCTAAGAACCTAGGTCGGACTTTTATTGGTCCATATTTTAAACCGGGTTTTCAGGGAGCGTACATTCGACGTCCTATCAACCAGTCCCCCCTACTCTAGTCGAGCTGTAAGACCGAGTAGAGTAAGATTTGTTTATAATCGGACGACCTTGACGCAATAATCCTTGGGACTCCCGTTCCCAGATAACGAGGCTCTTCGGACTTCGTGCGCTATAATAACCTGTCTTTTCCTTTTCACGCCTCCCAAACGTCGCATCGATGGTCAAAGCCAGGTGTCGACCTGCTATAGGTCGGATAAGACAGTGCCAAATCCCAGCCGTTCTTTCGAATAGGGCATCGGACGCTCCAGATCGTCCCTATCCTTCTTGGTTTTCGCCCCTCCCTCCTATAAAAGGAGGTCTTCTTCCCCCTTTAACACTTCCGCGTTTTTATACCCTCAACCTCTGGTGCGAAAATTCTCAGGCGACACTAGCGATCATAGCTATCTGTCTCCGGCGACGCGCTTGCTCTACCTTTCTCCGGCGATCTTCCACCCAATCCCATGGGTATGTTCATCTAAACATCTCTTTAGTTTTTGATTTGTTTTACAGATGTTTTCCTTTTCTTCTTCCTCCCTTTTTTTCCTTTTGTTATGTCGTCTGCTTCGGATTCTCAAAATATTTCTGGCGAATCAGCCGTGAACTCTTTTTTAGAAGGTCTTTCCTCTTCTGATGGGGATTCGGGGGGTAGGTCGGGGCGAGCTACTGGTTCCTCCCTCCGTCTTAGGGATGAGCCTTTAGGTGACGTAGACTGGTCCGAGCTAGGTGACATCCCTCCCTCTGGCATCCCCCTAATCATTGTAGATCCTCCTTCCCCTCCTCCTATGGACGAGGTAACTGTGACCGGCCTCTTAGCCGATCCATATCAGACGGTTGTAGGAGCGACTCGAGTTCTCCCTCCCCATCCTCTATCGAGGACTAGCCCAGCCGCGTTGGCTAGTTTTATAAGATTTCTTAGACTTCCCCCGGGGTGGGAATTTGTCACACCTCAGGCTAGTGATACCCCTGATCATCCTTCTCCGGGTCATATTACCTGGTTTGTGGATCAGGTGAGCAGTGGTCTTCGCTTTCCACCCCATCCCTTCCTTGTCTCTCTCTCTCCGTTAAATACAATCTTCCCCCCAACCAGTTTTCTCCTAACTCTTTTCGCTACATGGTTGGTTTTCTCGTGCTGTGTCATTACAGACATGAGGAACCCGACCTGGGCTTTTTCTATTTTTGTTTTGGGCTAAAGAGTTTTAAAGGCTCCTTTTACTTGACTTCCCGAAACAACGCCCATTTCTTCACCCACCTCCCTTCCAATGTGAAGGACTGGAGGTCCCGCTTCTTTTTCCTTCGGCTCCCTACATCTGATTCTTGGGGCTTTCCTACGGAATGGACGCAGGCTACTCCAAGCCAGGATCCTATTCCTAGGCGCAATTCCATCCGGGCTGCGTGGGTCAAGAAAGTTCGGGAATGGAATGCCATTACCTATAATGCTTTCCAGCTGACGCAATTCCATGATCTTCTGTTCCATTGTGGGCTGAGCTCGAATCCCTACCCGGCTATCCCTGACATCGGTAGGCTTTATCTATTTTTTTCAGATCTTTGTTATTTTGCTTTTTAGCTATTTCCCTGACCGTTTGTATTGTTTTTTGTAGATCGGTTCATGCGGACCTGCCAGTCGGATGCCTCCAAGCCGGCTGAACCAATAAAAGAGAAGGTCCCTAAGTCGACGAATCCCCCCAAGGAGAGGGCAGAGGGCTCGTCCAAAGCTAAACGGAAGATCCCTTCTCGCCCCAAGTCTGGGGTAACTCTCCCCTCCGACTTGGATCCTACCTTGACCACCGGACGAGGCCCTGCGAGCTCGTCTCGGCAGCTTCAGGTCACTCAGAGGGCCTCTTATCCTAGCTCCCCCGCTTCCAAACGGCCGAAGACCGCGGGTCCTCCAGGTCCGGCTATGGAGACTCTTATCCGTTGCAAGGAGTTTGAGAAATTTCTTCCTTATTTCAGCTCCATGGTCCCGGCTAAGGATAAGCTGGGATTACGAGATGCCGAGGAGGACCCTAAATTTGATGCTATGATGATGTACTTTGGGAAGGTATTCCCCTTTTCGCCTTCATACCCTTTTTGGCTATTTTTATGTTTATTATTACTCTCTGCCGACCTGATATAACTTCTTGTGCAGTTCTTCGCCACCTTTGTGACCTTCGCAGAGGATCATAAGCTCGGCGCTACGTCTTCCTCCCAGCTCACCCAGATGCAAGCCGACCTGGAGGCCGCCCTGTCGGCTAATTCTGATCTCTCGGCTCAGCTTCAGGAGAGGGAGTATGGCTTAGATGCTACCCTTAAGAAAAGTTCTGAGCGGGAGGCGGTTTTAGAGCGGGCTCAGATGGCCAATGTTCAGCTGAACCAAGAGCTGAAATTTTGGAAGACCATGTCTACAGCTGAAATGGAGAAGGTGGGCCAGCTCGAGGCTCAGTTGTCGGAAGCTAGGGCCGAATCCGAGAGGATAGCTCAACTTGAGGCACGGGCTAAGGCTGAGTTGGAGAAGGTCGCCCAACTCGAAGCTCAAGCTAGAGCGGAATCGGAAAAGGTGACCCAGCTGGAAGCTCAACTAGCCGAGGCTAGATCCGAGGGATCGTCTTATGAGCGCGGGGCGACGGATGGCCGACGTCGATTCCTGACCAGTGACGTTGGTCACTCTTTCCTGGAGGCCTACCGTTCCGCCCTCCTGGCCCGGTATCACAATTCTACCGCGTTCCTGGTTAAGCTAGCCCCTGCCGCGACACAATATTTTGATTTTGCTCTAACTCGTGCTCGTGAGCAGCTAGCTTCATTGGGTTTCTGAGCGAGTGGACCGGGATCTTTGCATTGACGGGCTCCCGTTCCTTCGGGTTGGTCCGGGGACGTGGAAGAATCTCCGGAGGCGGCCTGGTGGAAGGACGCCCTTGAGGAGTCCATAAAGCAATCTGGCTTGGATTTGGAGCTGCCTTCTGCTCCTCCCAGCTCACCTGTTAAGGCCAGCACTCCTAGTCCCGAGGTGGTTGGGACCGACCGTGATGCTTCTCCTCCGTCTTCAGAGCCTGTAGCTTAGTGTAGACAATGTATATTTTTCTTCTGTTTCTTTTTCCTTTTTTCTTTTTATTGTACTGGCACAGCTATTTTGAATGACAAGTTGATATAGTTCGGTGTTGCTTGTAACATTGATGTATCTTGTGCCTGTTTGATTTGATATGATTACTTTCCGACATGGCCTGGCTTTTTTTTTCTTAGTATAGTCCCGACCTTTAAATTTCGAAATATCCTAAATGTAACCCGACCACTTTGACTTAACTTTTTCACCGATCTTTAGTGTAGGTTGGGTATTTCCCTTAGTCATAGCTTCATAGGGCGGTTCACCCTTACTCGGATCTGAAGGCGTTTCGCCTGATCAGATGTCAGAGGGCGGTTCACCCTTACTCGGATCTGAAGGCGTTTCGCCTGTTCAGATGTCAGAGGGAGGTTCACCCTTACTCGGATCTGGAGGCGTTTCGCCTGTTCAGATGTCAGAGGGCGGTTCACCCTTTCTCGGATCTGGAGGCGTTTCGCCTGTTCAGATGTCAGAGGTTGGTTCACCCTTACTCGGATATGGAGGCGTTTCGCCTGTTCAGATGTCAGAGGGCGGTTCACCCTTACTCGGATCTGGAGGCGTTTCGCATGTTCAGATGTCAGAGGGCGGTTCACCCTTACTCGGATCTGAAGGCGTTTCGCCTGATCAGATGTCATTTCTAGTTTTACTTGATCAACACATTCAGAGAGATATATTTTTGTAATAGACTTTTATTAAAACAACATAAGCTTTTTTCCACACCTCTTCACACAAAATACTTTTTTAAGTGACATATGTTCCAAGGTCTTTTGATGAGGTGCCCTTCCATATCCTCAAGCTCGTAAGCTCCCCCCGCATAAATTCGGATTACCTTGTAAGGGCCTTTGATTCGGCTCCAGCTTTCCTGTTTTTCCGAGGGCATCGGCTACTTTAAGCACCAAATCACCGACTGGAATTGTCTCTTTCGACTCTTTTGTCATGAGCCGCTTTTGTCAAGCTTTTGTATCTTTGATTCGTCTTCGCCGCTTCCCTTCTTTCTTCTATGGTATCTAACGCCTCCTTCATTATTTCCTCGTTCTCCACCTCGTTGAACCATCGAACCCGGTGGGACATTTCTCCAACTTCTGCGGGGATGACGGCTTCGGACCCGTAGACCATACTGAAGGGTGTTTCTCCTGTTGACGATCTAGGTGTGGTCCTGTACGACCATAGTACCGAGCTAAGTTCATCCACCCATCCTCCTCTAACTTTGTCTAAGCGGGTTTTTATCCCCTGCAAGATTGTTCTGTTAGTTACCTCCACTTGCCCATTAGCTTGCGGGTGAGCAACCGCAGCGAACATTTGCTTGATATGCATACCCTCGCACCAGGACTGGGTTCTCTTCCCATTGAATTGGGTTCCATTATCTGAGATGAGTATCTGGGGCGCTCCGTACCTGCAGCAAATGTTGTTAAACAGGAAACTTATGATTCTTTGCTCGGTTATGGTGGCCACGGGCTCGGCTTCTACCCACTTGCTGAAGTAGTCTATGGCTACTATTAAGAACTTTCTTCCTCCCGAGCCAGGTGTAAACTGCCCCATGATATCAATTCCCCATTTAGCGAATGGACAGGGCGCTCCCATGGTGATCATATCCTCGGCTGGGATGTGAATTAAGGGTGCGTGCACTTGACATTTTTGGCATCGCTTAACCATTTCCACTGCTCTCTTGCTCATGGTCGGCCAAAAGAAACCAGCCCTTAGCGTTTTGCTAATCAGCGCTCTTCCTTTGGTATGGTCTCCGCAGCACCCTTCATGGATTTCTTCCAATATACTTCGCCCTTCTTCTTCCGAAATGCATCGTAGGTATGGACCGAGGTAGGACCTCTTGTATAGCTCATCATTAATGCAACAGAACCTCGCTGCTCTTCGCACAATTTTCATTCTTTCTTGCCTCTCCTTGGGTAGTTATGCCCTTCTTAGGTATGCCAACAAAGGAGTTCGCCAATCTGCTATCTCGTTCACCTCCATCACCTGTTTCATGATGCTACTCCGGGCTGCTCCCAGAATCGTTACTGTTCGCGAGCGGCAATCCACTAAGGAGCTTCCCATCTTTGCTAGGTAATCAGCTTTTGCATTTTCCGCCCTAGGGATATGGATTAACTTCCATTCCCTAGTTTTTGGCACCTCTTTCACTTCCTCCACATACTTCTTCATCCGATCTTCATTTATCTCAAATTTTCCTTCTACCTGTTGTGTGACCGGTTGGGAATCGAGTAAGCAATGAGTCATCGCGCGCCCAAGTCTATTCAGTGCATTCCCTAAACCAGGGCTTCATATTCGGCCTCGTTGTTAGATGCTCTGAAATCGAATTTTATGGCATACTCTAATTGCTCACCTTCCGGGGTAGTAAGGATTATCCCTGCCCCAGAACCACTGGTTGTCGCCGATCCATCCACATGCAACAGCCACTGTCCTTCTGGTGGCGATGGCATGGCCCCCTCTTGGATAAAGTCTGCTAGGGACTGAGCTTTAATCGCCGTTCTCGGCTCATATTCCATGTCGTGCTCCCCCATTTCTACCGCCCACTTCACCAGACGACCTGACACATTATGTCGCCCTAATATCTCTCTCAAGGGCAAGTTGGTTCCCAATTTTATCCGGTGGGCTAGAAAATAGGGCCTCAATCGCCTGGCCGTAACCACTAACGCCAGCGCCCCTTTTTCTAGCTCGGAGTAGTTCCGTTCTGCTCCTTGCAAAGTTCGGCTTGTATAATAAATGGGATTTTTCTTATTCATTTCTTCTCTTAGCAAGACCGAGCTAACCGCTCATTCTCCCACGGATTAGTAGAGTACAAGATCCTCTCCTGGTACTGGTTTGGTGAGCAGGGGCAGCTCGGCCAAATACTCTTTCAATTTTTCGAATGCTGTTTGCGCTTCCGGGGTCCATTCGAACTTGTTTCCTTTTCTTAAGAGTTTAAAAAATGGGAATCCCTTCTCGGCCGAGCGTGATATGAAACGGCTCAGCCCTGCTATTCTTCCTGTTAGTATCTGTATATCCTTAATATTTTTTGGAGGATTCATTTGCAGCACTGCCTTGACCTTCTCCGGGTTGACCTCGATTCCTTGTTCTGTGACCACATATCCCAGGAATTTTCCCGATTTGACTCCAAAATAACATTTTGATGGGTTGAGCTTCATTCCGTACGCGCGCAGGTTCTCGAACGTTTCTTCTAGGTCTCTGATATGCTCTCCTGCCTTCACACTTTTCACTAGCATGTCATCCACGTATACCTCCATGTTTCTGCCGATTTGGGATTTAAAGATTCTGTCGACCATCCTATGATATGTAGCTCCTGCATTTTTTAATCCAAAAGGCATGCGTACATAACAAAAAGTTCCCTTTGAAACCACAAAACTAACCCTCTTTCTGTCCTCGGGTGCGAGAGGAATCTGATGATATCCCTGGGAAGCGTCCATCATACTGAGTAACTCGCACCCCGAGGTTGAATCCACTAGCTGATCTATGCGGGGTAACGGGTAGTGATCCTTAGGACATGCTTTATTCAGGTCCCGGAAGTCCATGCACATCCTCCACTTCCCCTGGCCTTTCCCTACCATCACAGCATTGGATAGCCACTCCGGAAACTGGATCTCCATTATGTGTCCAGCTCGGAGGAGCTTATCGACCTCTTCCCCAATGACCCCATCCATCTCTGGCCCGAAATGCCTCCTCTTCTGCTTTACTGGTCTTATGGTTGGGTCGATGTTCAACCTGTGTTCGGCAACTGTTGGGCTGATTCCCACGGATGCTCACCGCGAACGAAAATGTCCACGAATCTTCTTAGCAGGCTGATGAGGCTTTCCTTTATTCCATCGTCCAACCGACTTCCCATGCGAGTCTTTGTTTCCGGCTTTCCTGGAACCAATTCTATTTCTAGTAACTCCTCGTTGGGCTTGACACCTTCTTCCTCAGCTTCCTCGGGCGCCTTCGATTGCTTATTCCTCTTAGACTCCGGATCCGAACCCCCGAGCTCGGGTGTCCTCTTTCCGCGCTGCACTCCCTGCTTTACCATTGTCTGATAACAAGAACGGGCTACAAACCGATCTCCTGCTACTTCTCCCACCTCATCTCCTACGGGGAATTTTACTTTCATGTGTGCGGTAGAGGCCACTGCTTCGAATTTTTTGAGCCCTGGTCGTCCTAAAATGGCGTTATAGGCCGATTTGGTGTCCACCACTAAAGATCTGAGTGTCTTGACCTTCCGATGGGGCATACGACCTAGTGCTACTGGAAGCACCACTTCTCCAAATGGTTGCACCTCGGTCATACAGAACCCATAGAGCGCGGTATCTACCTTTCTCAATTCCACTTCCAGGTTCATCTGTTTGAAACAGTCATAGAATAAGATGTCTACCGAGCTTCCCGTATTGATAAACACCCTTTGCACATCGTAACTGGCGATCTCCGCGGTGATGACCAACGCGTCATTGTGGGGCGTATGTATCCCGTTATAATCCATGGAGCTGAACTGAATGATAGGCCCACTGCCTACATAGGCGACCTCCTTGAGTTGATGACACCTAGCCTTTCGTGCATGGGATTTTCTAGCCTGATTAGAACTTCCGTCGGTTGGTCCCCCTGATATCATGTGGATCACTCCTTTTTTAGCCGGGGGAGCAGCGGGTCCCCGAGGAGCTTCTCTTTTCACCCCCGCACCTCCTTGGGGCATGGGTGGTTGCCTCCGACCTCCATTTCTCTGTTGATATGTGAACTCCATCAGATGTCCCGCTCGGACCAGCCTCTCGATCTCATCCTTAAGGTGCTTGCATTCGTCTGTTTTATGCCCGTAATCATTGTGGAATCGACAATAAAGCTCTGATTTCGGCTGGGTGGGCCTATTAGGACGAGATGCAGGCCACTCGATAACCCTGTTCATCTTACCCTCAACTGCTTCCAAAACCTGAGCTCTCCTCATTGTTAGTGGGATGTATTGGTCAAATCTTGGTTGCCTTAGAACGATATCATTCTTCTTCCGATCTGTTTTTCCCCGCGACATTTCTTCCCGAGGTAAATTTCCTTGAAAGGTGTACTCCTCCCGTCGTATCAATCTGCTGGATCCCCTTTCCCCATCCTCGGGCTTTTCTTGCAATTCCTCCATATCCTTCTCGGTTTCCTCAACATTAATGTATTTCGAGCATCGGGCTAAGACCTCATCATATGTTCTGGCTGGTTTTTTAGCTAATGAGGTGCGTAGCAACCCCGACCTCAGTCCCTGCGTCAAGGCACTGGTTTTTACTTCTTTTGACAACGAGGGTACCTCCAGACATGCCTTCGTGAATCGGGTCACATAAGCTCTCAGCGCTTCTCCAGAATATTGCTTGATACTGAACAAGGACATGAAGGTCTTTTGGTGCGCCCTGGCGCTGGCAAAGTGAGTCAAGAACACGGAGCTGAAAGTTTTGAAGCTGGTGGTGACCAGGGGTATCGGTGGAACTATCCCGGTGACTCTGTCGGTGTAGCCAAGAATGCTCGCAACTCACGGCATCCGAATATCTATGTAGTACCGCCATGTTCTCGAATCGGTATAAATGTCGGGTAGGATCTCGAGAGTCCATCGTAGGTGAAGGTGACACTAAACCCATATGGGAGCTCGGCTGCGGTATGCCTTCGAGAAGGGATGGCACGGATGACTCTCCATGTCCTTCCCCGCAACCCTCTGCCGCAACTCTTCCGGCTCGTTACGCATCTTTGGATATCAAGGGATCTGCGTTTTCTGTCTGGATCGCTCCCATATTTTGGATAACTCTCCCCATGTTCTTCCTGTGATCAATTTCCTCGGCCCATCCGAAAGGATGGGTATTACTTTCGTGGTACCCTTTGTTTTTCGACCTCCGGCTCTTCCGGATTGACCTTGGCGATTATGTCGGCTAAGGCTTCCTTAAATCGGTGTAATTGTGCTTGGTGCGACTTCTTCTACAGGGGTGACGGGTGCTTTTTCCAGAGTCGCTTCTCCACCCGCCGCTGCTAGTTCCTCTTCTAGATTTCTGGGTATTAACTCCCCTATTCTCTTCTGGTTCATTTCTTCCGCCATTACTAACCTCACGTCTCAACTCAAAGTGACTCGATGTCACACGTCCCACAGACGGCACCACTTGATGTAACCGAGCTGATCGGTCACCAAGAACTGGGTTAATCTTAGAAGTTTAGCTAAGAAAACCCAAAATATATGAAGTACTCTCTTTTCTTTCTCTCTCTAAAATATGCTGTATTCTCAGAGTGTGTTGTCTTTTGAGAAACCCCCTCTCTCCCTTTTATAGGAGGAGGGTGCCTTGTTATCTAAGATTTTCCCTGATTTCCAGAGAAAATCCCGGATATCCAGGGATTCAAGCTGCGATTTTCCATCCCTGGATTTCCGGGATTGCAAAGTATGGGCTCTCAATCCCTGGATCTTAGGGATTCTGTCAGGTGAGTCAGGATCTTCTTTCCCAAGAGTTCGGCCTTCTTGAGTTCCATGGTTTTTAGGTCGGCTCATTCCTATTCAAATCAGTAGGTCGAGAGACCTTTGAGGTCGGCGACCTTTTATCAGATATCATAGGTCAGCAGGGCCTCCGAGGTCGGCGCCCTTCTAATAGATGTCACAGCTAAGCGGGGCCTCCGAGGTCGGCGACCTTTATCAGATATCATAGGTCAGCGGGGCCTCCGAGGTCGGCGCCCTTCTAACAGACGTTACAGCTAAGTGGGGCCTCCAAGGTCGGCGACCTTCTAAAGGACCTTGAGGTTGTCATCCCCTTATCTAAGAACCTAGGTCGGACTTTTATTGGTCCATATTTTAAACCGGGTTTTCAGGGAGCGTACATTCGACGTCCTATCATGTGTATTAGTGTTGTATGATGGAAGGTGTTGTGATTGTATTACGTGATTATAGTAGACTCTTTTCCACTGGTCGAGGATTGTGTATCGATACGTGTACTCGTTCGGTGAATATGTGATGTTGTGTGACATCAGTTGTGTGTATATGTCGGATGAAGTGGCCATTCTAGCAATTACTTTACATTTGTTTGCATATTCTAGTATTTGAGTTATGGCTTCCCGTGGATGTCGTGGATGTGTATGTGTGTTCACCCAGGAACAGTCTGACGGGGCCTCTGGGGATACGTAGTGCCGTGTGTGTGCGTATCGCGAACTTGGGTTAACCACCCAGGGATGGTCCGACGGGGCCACTGCGGGGTGCGGTGGCCATGAGTCTCGTACCAACGGTTAACCTTTGAAATGTTTTGTTGGAGAACTATGATTTTGGCGCATATTTCATCTGATTAGAATGTCAGTTCAAATGTTATTGTACTTGGCTGGAATGGCACCAGAAAACGTGTTGTGTATGATTCGTCTCTTGGTTACGATATTTTGGTATGGGTACGTGAGTCCTATGGTTGCTCTGTGCATTGTAGCTTTGTGTTGTGTCAAGTTCGACCATGTGGTTAAGTTGCAGAGTTGTGCTCTCTGATGTCGTTCTGTGAGACCGTTGTCATGGTAATCTTTGACATTGTGTAGTTTCCGTCGGGTTATTCTTTCAAGTATGTGATGTGGATGATGGGGTCGTGGATCCCGTGTTTTGTTGTCGGAATTGTATTTTGAAAAAATGATTTTTGGGCTGTGCCCCTAAGTGGTTTCGAAAGGACTTGAGAATTCTTAAATTCCAAATATTTTCAAATATCCCGAGATCGTAAAAGGTTTTGTAAGATGTATAATGGTTTTATTCCTACCTTTTATAATTCAAACTGTTTTGATCAAGTGATTTATCTCGGGAAGTATATTCAAGATTATTATGTTCTTGGAGTATGTTGTGTATGGCTTGTATTTGTGTTTTATACTTGCACTAGCGAAACAGTGGAGTTTTGCTATCTCCCGAGTATTCGGGGGGTGGATGTCTGTATTGGGTCTAGGTACTTGCAGGTTGCTGGGGAGCAATTCACAAGATCGTTACGAAGGATGATGGAAGACGATGATACTAATCACATGAAGACCGGTGTAGGGTATTTGGTGAAGTCTTGTTGTTTGTCTTCCCGTTGTGGTATTTTCCGTTTTATGGCAATATTGATGTATTCTAAACTCTGCGTGGGTATGAGTTTTGAGAAAGAGTAATATATGGTTGATGTGTATATTGTGGTAAAAGACCAAATCGGTCTAATGGTTCGTTATTTAGCAATGTCGGCATGTATTGTATTGTTGTGTTTTCTGTATTTTGCCCGGTAGATCCTCACGGAGAGGGTCTGCTGCACTGTAATATTCCCGAGTGGTTTGGGGGTGTTACAGAATATGGTATCAGAGATTAGGTTGCGGAAACCTAGGCTGTTGGGTCGAGTTGTGTGTTGTCGGGTCTTGCCTTGTCTCGTCTTGTCAGATTTGTATGACTGAGTCGTGTCGCGACGCGTCGTCTGAGATGTCGGTCGTGATTAGTATCAAGGTGCAGCCATCATCTTCGTGCGACCTGTGGATGTAAGTCTCTCTTCTTTGTGTTGTGCCTCGTGTGACACGAGCTACTTGTATGATTATTTGTTTAGTGATGGAATCTTCATGTAGATTTTTAGTTTCGTGATATGTGTTTATTTGACTCTCATATTTTGTTTATATGAGGAGTGTTGTTGCTGCTTATGTATTTTTGACTGCTGATTTTGTCCGCTGCTAATGATTTTCAAAATAATTTACTCGTTTCGCAAGTATTCTTGTGAAACCTTTGTGCTTAATATGGAATAGGAATGTATATGTGTGTGTTTTACTCACTCCGTGAGGGTCCGACGAGACCTCGGGGAATCCGTGACTTCACTCCGAATTCACGAGCTTGTTCGCTAGCCAGTTCGGGAGGGTCCTTAGAGGCCTCAGATGGGATCAGTGGTTCGCCCCGATCCTAGGCGGTTTTCAACTGTGATATTTGACTATTTGTTTTCTGGGGAAAGACATGTCTTGTTTTAAATTTGAACGAGTTGATGCGTGTACAATGAGATGTATAAGTTAATGTTGATACGTGTGAGTTTTGGGCATTCCGCCCTATTGAATTTTTGAAAATCTTGAGCATTTTAGAGAATAACCTTCGAGACGTACTTTTAAAATGGATTATTTCCTTGCGGTATTTTCAAGGTGCCTACTAGTGCCACTGTATGTTTCAAAATTATTCCACTTTGAGGACCAACATACTCTAAGATATTCTCAGTAATCTAGAAAATGCATTTGCTTAGACACGAAGGTCGAATATTTCTGAAAGTTTTTAACCAAAGAAAGGTTTCCTCATTTCTATCAAACGCAAAATGGTTTTTCAAAGTCTCGATAACGCTGTTTGTATTACTTTTTTGAAATGTGATACTTAAGATCAACTCGTGTTCCAAATTATTTTCAGCAAGGTGGTTCTCGTTTTTAAAACCTATCATTTCCTGCTTGTAGTCAGAGAAGGTGTGTATGATGTTAGCATTGTCTGTAACGCTCCCAAAACTATCCGGGAATATTATAGTGCCGTGGGCCCCGCATCGGAACCCACCAGGCTAAAACTCATTTTCGCAAATGTTTCAAATACGCCAACAGGCGAAAGACGGTAATGTATTTTAAATAATTTTCAAAAATCTATTTTCCAAATACCGTCACAAAATAAAATCATTTAAAAGTAGAAGGCCAAAATGCCATAATGCAACAGTTTCAAAATGTACGCTAAGCCACCACTTAAACGTACCGATAAAATAATTTAGGGGAAAAGGGTCTAACGAAATAACCCAAATTTACGAAATACCCAAAAAGGCCATTTGAAAATACACACGCAGCGGATAAAAACACAGTTCAAACATTTGCAGCGGAAATAAAACAACCAAGAAAGAATACTCAATTCCCGAAATACATGCCACAACTAGTATCACCCGGGAAGCTCATCCCTTCACGACCGCTACTAGATCGATCTCCGAGTACCTTACCAACCCTTAACAATCCATACCAAATCAATCCTTACCATAATCCACATTTCACATTCACAAATGACGAAATGAACTCAACTACAACCGTCTGTACTGTACTCAAACCATACCAAGAATCCCCAAAACATCATCATAACTCATAAGTGCAGAATAATCTATCCGTGCCAAATCCTGTCCGTTGGATTTGCACCGTCAAATCTCAATCTGGAAAAAAATCAATAACACACAATATATTTGTAGATCAACTACCACATGATAATGATAACAAGTCCCGAAACATCGACGTACAATCCGAATACTCTTACGATTAATAACAATGATCAACCAATAAATCGATCGAGAACATCACCGACATGATAACTCTGATACTACCAACGAAGGATCAACAATAATCGAGAATACCATCAATATGATAAAATCCAATACGATCAACAAAAGATCAATAGCCGAGAATACCATCAACAAGGTAAACTTCAAACACGATCAACAAAGGATCAACAACGACCGAGAATACCATCAACAAGGTAAACTCCAAACGATCAACAATAATGTATCTCAAAGTAATAACCCCGACTGTCGAACATACCCCTCGGGCGTATGAACAACCAGTCGCAAACTGTCGAACATACCCAACCATAAATGGAGGATGAACGACCAACCCATATGGCTCAAAGATGGATGTTATAGTACGCCCGATACGGAAATGTTTCCGTGCATATGTACACCCCGTATACGGAATCCAGGATATACGTGGGACATGTACCTAATTAGCCTCACGAACTACGTCTCGTGTGTACGGTCCAATGTGGAAATATCAACACATGACCATAGTGTGCCCAGCTAAAAATCCTACACAATAACCAATCGGCACGGAGATATGAATCCAGATATGTCACGATGCAACATGACATAAAAGACTCACCGAAGTGAACAAGAACAAACTGACAATGAAAAGTCGATACGACTAATCAATATCCAAACAACAATCATGGGATCATCATCCCCAATGAATGTTCAATACGATCAACGGTCTCAATACATCAGTCCTAGAATCAACATCCCTCAACGAAACAGTCAACCTAACCATCAATACCAAACAATGGTTCTGGGATCAACATCCCTCAACGAACACCCAGTACAAATCTCATTATACGAAACCTCAACATACAACATATAAAACAGCTCAACATAATAATTATCCTCATAACTGACCAATACTTAAATTACCTCAAAGCCGGAGACAAAATCCTTTCCACGAACAAACCATCATCCCGACAATGTACATTTATAATATCATTGCTATATTAATTATAAATGAAATAAAAGCGAAACCATTCATTAAATATTATAAACTGAACAAGTATAAACTTGCTTCGATACCAATATGACGAAACCGTTACCAATCCCATTGCCTTCGTCTACGAGCTCCTTAGCCCCAACCAAAAGCAATCTACGAACTCTTCAGCCTCAACTGCAACACAACGGTCACAATCAACGATCAATTATCACAACCTATTGCAATAATCGATTAACAACAAGTTTGATAATAATCAACACCCGATATACCCAACCAACAAACTCAACGGTTCAACAATACCTCAATCATATACAAAACCGAACAGTACAACCCAAACAATTACGAACTCATATCCACAATACAAATCGCAACTCGATGATCATAATTAACAATCAATATAACCGATCAACAAACCCAACGGTTCCACAATCCGATAATCATCTCAACTATCAACTCATCCCGATAACCAGGATTACACAACATACTCTATTCCGAATTCATCCTACACTTCTTTCCAATTTTCACACAATTCCACAAAACCCATATATCAATTTAATAAGACGAATATAAAAACTTAACCAAAATATTCCAATCAATATCTCTCTCAAATCTTTAATCAAACACTTGAAGGCTTAGTTCAAAGGTATATTTGAATTATTAGTTAATAAACATCAACCACATCAAAAACACGAAAAACACCATCACAACCATATATATCCTTCAACGTAATACACTTCTAACCCTCAATACGAAATAAACAACCCCAATATACCAAGACATCTTCAAACAGTCAAAAATGTGGAATTTCAAACCAATTACCTCAATCCGGCAAAAGAATCAAGAATGATGTTAGAATCCTTGTTCCAAACTTCTCTAGATGTTAACTCTAGATGTTAAAAATCGAGTTTGGGTGTCTTGGGGTGAAAGGGGATTGGGTAAGAAGGGTTGGGAAGTGAAATTCCCGATTTCGTGATCATATTTATACTCCCAGGCACGTTAACGTCCACCCATAACGTACGTAACATGAGCTCAGAATACAAGCAATATAGTTTTTACCATTCTGGTCATAACTCACTCATCCAGACTCCGATTAAATCATCGTTTAAATCATTAGAAAGCTAACTCGATGCTCTATCATACTGTTATGTTTCAGAATTTTTGAAGTTTTCAAGAATTGGTGGTAATTTTCCGAAGTCGAGCCTTTTACACGACACTTTCCAAAAATGCCCAAATCTTATTCCCTCAAACACTTCAACATATAGTCATCAAGACAACATAATCCAATATGTTATCTAACCTATAAACTATTATATTTCACTTATAATCCGATTAATATATACATATCATCATCTTCTTCAAAACACTATTCACATAACATCAAGAATCTCAATAACACCACTATAACCATCATGAACAAAGAAAACATCAACAATCAAACCAACAAGGATTGTATCATACTTAATCTGGAATCAACCTCATATCATGTTTCATATGAAATCAACATGATTCAGAAATCCATCTTTCATCGGGTTAAACGAATCACAATCCTTACAATAGGAAGAATCTTAATTAACATCCGAAATTTCTTATCACAATTCCACTAAATCTCATATAACATCATCACATGATATTTCAACATGCTCCCTCCCAAGTAATCATCCTTAAAAACGAACCACTATAAAAGGGATATAAAAATTACCTTGTATAGATGAACCATGAAGAAGAACAATCGAACTCCATTCCAAGAATCATCAATAACTCCACAACTCTCATCATACGAACTAATCATCAACAACACCTCAAAACCAAAAATTCAAAAGAGGATTATCGAACATACCTCTTAGAAGATGAAGTACACAAGCAAACACTTCAATAATCAACCATAAATCCTCATCTCAAGCTCCAAATCCAAGCCCTTAAGCTCATAATCGACTTAGAAGAACCGAAACTCCATCTCTGAGTGTTGGAGATGAAAAACAAAATCAAGTTCTGAAGAAAAACGAAGTGACGGGCATCACACTAATATAAACTCCCATATCGTTACGTACGTAACATGCAATAGTTAACGTACGTAATATCCCTTTACGTACGGTATCTGTCCTTGATAACGTATGTAACGACAGCCCAGAGACTACTGCCTCATTATGTGGTATGCATTACGTACGTAATTTCCTTGTCATAGCGTACGTAATGTAGCAGTTGACTTGCTATAGTGCCATACTTGGTTACGTACGTAATAGGATGTCCTTAACGTACGTAAAGCTCGAGGTTGACTCTCCTGTGCACATCCGCGCCGAAAGTTGCCGACCACGGGCCCACTAGCCGATCATAGCTCGGATCATGTCTGATTCCTCTCATAACGTACGTAATGCATGATATATAAAGTACGTTATGCTTACCAGTTTAGCGTACGTAAATCCTTAAACTTAGCGTACGTAATGGCTTTCTTTACTTAGCCAAATCCAATTGTTCCTTTCCGTCTCGACATACTGGATACGTATACACACATACTGAATACATATACTTGTCCCAAAAATATTCTCATGCGATACATATGATACAAGATATCCTCAAATGTAATTGTCAACCAAGTACGACAATTATACAAATACAGCTTTCTCAGTCTTCATTGTTTTATCCATACTATATAGGCACCAAGCTATGCAATATATCTCAGATAAAATAACGCGAAAAAATTATACTGAAAATCCGGATATTACATACTACCCCCTTTAAAATAAGTTTCGTCCTCGAAACTTGCAACCCTGTCACAAACAACAAGTCAACCAAAATTTCCAAACTCATCACAAAAGCAATCAATCGTCGCCACAAGTGAATAACCAAAACGATATACTTACAGGTGCGTGAAGCCGATGATCTCCCGTGATACTAGCACACGACTCCCATACGAAGTCCCAACATAAAACCAACACACACCAATATCACAACTAGCAATTTGAAAAGATCTCAAAAATTTTGGAACCTCCAAAAATCGGTTTGACTCAAAAGTCAGGAAAATCATTTTCAAAAGTCACGCTACTACCGTACTGGTAGAGCCACATAACACACACATCCGGGTTTCACAAAACCCAAGCTCCGATACCATCTTCTGTAACGCCCCCCAAACCATCCGGGAATATTACAGTGCCGTAGGCCCCGCGCTGGAACCCACCAGGCTAAAACTCATTTTCGCAAACGTTTCAAATACACCAACAGGCGAAATACGGTAATGTATTTTAAATAATTTTCAAAAATCTATTTTCCAAATACCGTCACAAAATAAAATCATTTAAAAGTGGAATACCAAAATGCAACAGTTTCAAAATGTACGCTAAGCCACCACTTAAACGTACCGATAAAATAATTTAGGGAAAAAGGGTCTAACGAAATAACCCAAATTTACGAAATACCCAAAAAGACCATTTAAAAATACACACGCAGCGGATAAAAACAAAATTCAAAATACACATTTGCATCGGAAATAAAACAACCAGGAAAGAATACTCAATTCCCCAAATACATGCCGCAGCCAGTATCACCCGGGAAGCTCATCCCTTCACGACCGCTACTAGCTCGATCTCCGAGTACCTTACCAACCCATAGCAATCCATACCAAATCAATCCTTACCATAATCCACATTTCGCATTCTCAAATAACGAAATGAATTCAATTACGACCGTCTGTACTGTACTCAAACCATACCAAGAATCCCCAAAACATCATCATAACTCATAAGTGCAGAATAATCCATCCGTGCCAAATCCTGTCCGTTGGATTTGCACCGTCAAATCTCAACCTGGACAAAAATCAATAACACACAATATTTCTGTAGATCAACTACCACATGATAATGATAACAAGTCCCGAAACATCGACGTACAATCCGAATACTCATACGATTAATAACAATGATCAACCAATAAATCGATCGAGAACATCACCGACATGATAACTCTGATACTACCAACGAAGGATCAACAATAATCGAGAATACCATCAACATGATAAACTCCAACACGATTAACAAAAGATCAATAGCAACCGAGAATACCATCAACAAGGTAAACTCCAAACACGATCAACAAAGGATCAACAACGACCGAGAATACCATCAACAAGGTAAACTCCAAACGATCAACAATAATGGATCTCAAAGAAATAACCCCGACTGTCGATCATACCCCTCGGGCGTATGAACAACCAGTCGCAAGCCGTCGAACATACCCAACCATAAATGCAGGATGAACGACCAACCCATATGGCTCAAAGATGGATGTCATAGTACGCCCGATACGGAAATGTTTCCGTGCACATGTCCACCCCGTATACGGAATCCAGGATATACGTGGGACATGTACCTAATTAGCCTCACGAACTATGTCTCGTGTGCACGGTCCAATGTGGAAATATCAACACATGACCATAGTGTGCCAGCTAAAAATCCTACATAATAACCAATCGGTATGCAGATATGACTCCAGATATATCACGATGCAACATGACAACGAAACTCAAAGAATCACATATCCAATAAGGATCAAAAGACTCACCGAAGTGAACAACAACAATCTGACAATGAAAATTCGGTACGACTAATCAATATCCAAACAACAATCCTCGGATCATCATCCCAATGAATGTTCAATATGATCAACGGTCTTAATACATCATTCCTGGAATCAACATCCCTCAACGAAACAGTCAACACAACCATCAATACCAAACAATGGTTCTGGGATCAACATCCCTCAACGAATAGCCAATACGAATCTCATTATACGAAACCTCAACATACAACATATACAACAACTCAACAAAATAATTATCCTCATAACTGAACAATACTTAAATTACCTCAAAGCCAGAGACAAAATCCTTTCCACGAACAAACCATCATCCCGACAATGTACATTTATAATATCATTGCTATATGAATTATAAATGAAATAAAAGCGAAACCATTCATTAAATATTATAAACTGAACAAATATAAACTTGCCTCGATACCAATACGACGAAACCGTTACCAATCCCATTGCCTTCGTCTACGAGCTCCTCAACCCCGACCAAAAGCAATCAACGAACTCTACAGCCTCAACCGCAAAACCCATATATCAATTTAATAAGCCGAATATACAAACTTAATCAAAATATTCCAATCAATATCTCTCTCAAATCTTTAATCAAACAACTTGAAGGCTTAGGTATATTTGAATTATTAGTTAATAAACATCAACCACGTCAAGAACACGAAGAACACCATCACAACCATATATATCCTTCAACGTAATACAATTCTAACCCTCAATACGAAATAAACAACCCAAATATACCAAGACATCTTCAAACATTCAAAAATGTGGAATTTCATACCAGTTACCTCAATCCGGCAAAAGAATCAAAAATGACGTTAGAATCCTTGTTCCAAACTTCTCTAGATGTTAACACTTGATAAACCAACTCAAAACCTGAGATTTAGGGGTTAAAAATCGAGATTGGGTGTCTTGGGGTGAAAGGGAATCGGGTAGGAAGGGTTGGGAAGTGAAATTCCCGATTTCTTGATCATATTTATACTCCCGAGCATGTTAACGTCCACCTATAACGTACGTAACATGAGTTTAGAATACAGGCAGTATAGTTTTTACCATTCTGGTCATAACTCACTCATCCGGACTCCGATTAACTCACCATTTGAACAATTAGAAAGCTAACTCGATGCTCTATCATACTTTTATGTTTCAGAATTTTTGAAGTTTTCAAAAATCGGTGGTAATTTTCCAAAGTCGAGCCTTTTACATGACACTTTCCAAAAATGCCCAAATCTTATTCCCTCAAACACTTCAACATATAGTCATCAAGACAACATAATCCAATATGTTATCTAACCTCTAAACTATTATCTTTCACTTATAATCCGATTAATATATACATATCATCATCTTCTTCAAAATACTCTTCACATAACATCAAGAATCTCATATCACGATTCATATGAAATCAACATGATTCAGAAATCCATCTTTCATCGGGTTAAACGAATCACAATCTTTACAACAGGAAGAATCTTAATTAACATCCGGAATTTCTTATCACAATTCCACTAAATCTCATATAACATCATCACATGATAATTCAACATGCTCCCTCACTCCATTCTAAGAATCATCAATAACTTCACAACTATCATCATACGAACTAATCATCAACAATACCTCAAAACCCGAAATTCAAAAGAGGATTATCTAACATACCTCTTAGAAGATGAGGTACACAAGCAAACACTTCAAGAATCAACCATAACTCCTCATATCATGCTCAAAACCCAAGCCTTTAAGCTCATAATCGACTTAGAAGAACCGAAACTCCATCTTTGAGTGTTGGAGGCGAAAAACAAAATCAAGTTCTGAAGAAAAACGAAGTGACGGGCATCACACTAATATAAACTCCCAGATCGTTACGTACGTAACATGCAATAGTTAACGTACGTAATATCCTTTTACGTACGCTATCTGTCCTTGATAACGTACGTAACGACAGCCCAGAGACTACTGCCTCATTTCGTGGTATGCATTACGTACGTAATTTCCTTATCGTAGCGTACGTAATGTAGCGGTTGACTAGATACAGTGCCATACTTGTTTACGTACGTAATGGGCTGTTCTTAACGTACGTAAAGCTCGAGGTTGACTCGCCTGTCCACATCCGCGCCGAAAGTTGCTGACCACGGGCCCACTAGCCGATCATAGCTCGGATCATGTCTGATTCCTCTTATAACGTACGTAATGTATGATACATAAAGTACGTTATGCTTACCAGTTTAGCATACGTAAATACTTAAGCTTAGCGTACGTAATGGCTTTCTTTACTTAGCCAAATCCAATTGTTCATGTCCATCTCAACATACTGGATACGTATACACACATACTGAATACATATACTTGTCCCAAAAATATTCTCATGCGATACATCTGATACACGATATCCTCAAATGCAATTGTCGACCAAGTACGACAATTATATAAATACAGCTGTCTCAGTCTTCAAATTATTTTATCCATACTGTATAGGCACCAATCTATGCAGTATATCTCAGATAAAATAACGCGAAAAAATTATACTGAAAATCCGGATATTACATTGTCGTTAGGGTGTTAGCCCTCCGAGTTGTGATTAAATTGGTGGTGTGAGCATTGAGTCCTTCGCCACGTATTCGTTGTGTTATAGCCCTATGTGAGAGGTGTGATGTTGGTACTAAATGTTGTCGCTTCGTGGTGATTTATGTGTTACCGCACATGTGCGAGCTGTTGGATCTTGGGTTTGTATGATTGTGTACATTTGTGATTATTTCATGATGCTTTGTAATTGTGTGCTGGTTATTGTTCGGGCCGTTGAAATCGCTGAATGTATGCCGTCGTTGCTGTGATTTTGTGTATGTGGGTTGCCTTACGTTTATACATTGTGCTGAGTTGACATCTCCAATATGTTGTTTTGCGATGTTATGTTCCATTGTACCTAGCAGTTGTATATTCGGTATGCCGAGGTGCTTCATCTGTAATGTGCCGGGGCATGTACGTACAAATTACCCTTCTCGCCAGTAATGAGTTACAAGTGTGGACTCGAGGGACACAGAATTCAGTTTTGCGAGTTGGTTACCGAGCCTTCCGGGGCACGGACTTCAGCACAGATATGAGGATCGGCTCTGAGAGGCCCTTGAAAGATGTTTCTTTCGGTTACTTGTTGTGTTGTTATCTTTCTTTTGTTGTTGTGAGTCTCGGGGACGACACTTCTTTTAAAAGAGGTTGAATATAATACCCGTATTATTTTTGACTTCCGCATTTTCTCTTTCTCAATTCTATCGACTCGCTCGTGTTCGTTGATACTTTCTGAACTTGTTCTGTATATCGGTTGTTATTATTCGAACGAGTTGTGACCTTGTTTCGGATCAATCTGTTTATCATTGTGACCTTTCCGAGTTCGGTTCGATTCTTGTAAACCTTGTTCGAAATTAACGTCTTCTAGTTTCCACAAGTTCTTTTAATGTCTTGAGTTGAAGTGTGAACTTCGGAGTTGTTATTCGATCGTTGTTGTTCGATCATTGTTATTCGATCGTCTTTGTTCGATCGTTGTTGTTCGATCATTTATGTTCGATCGTTGTTGTTCGATCATTGTTTTTCAACCATTATTGATCGATTGTTGTTTCCCAATCTAGTACCACGAAGAATTATCGTTCACCGTTAGTCAGTTGTTTCGATTGCGGTCAATTGGGACACTGATCCGTGCATTGCGAGATGGTAGCTGAGAGGTTTGGGGATCGAGTTTGCGTCTCTGCTCTGAAAGGATATGGAGATGCCTAGTGTGGTTTTCGAGAATTTCGGCGTAGTCCGAATCGTTCGTGGTTATCCTTGCGGATCTTTTGTGTTTATTTTCTATTCTCTTGACTGTGCATATTTCTTATAATAAGTACCTCCTGTTTTGGTGATTGCTCGGATAGTTGACTTGATTGTGTTATCTGTTTGGTGATACTTGACACTTGTTGGTTTTATTATGTCTCTGCTTGTAACATTGTGATGTTTGTCGTTGAGCGTAATTTCACGCCGTATGTTCCTTTGCATTCTGGTAACGTTTCGTCGTTGGGCGTGAGTAATTTAGTTTCTATGTATCTCATTGAGATGTTCTTGGTGGTATGTTGCTCCTCCCTACTTATTTTAAGTTTCGGGTCGAAACTTCTTTTAAGGAGGGTAGTATGTAATATCCGCAATTTTCGATTTTCGGTAATTTTATTTTTCTGGCGGGAGTCCATCTTAGCGGCTCGCTTGTGACCTCTTCGTCATTATGAGTGATTAGTTCTGCACTTTTGAAATCCGAGTTTGTTTCGGTGTCGTTTTGTTGAGTTTCATGCTTCTTAGCGACTTTTCCGCACTTGAGTTCGATTCTTGCGAATCTTGTCCAAAACTGTTGTTTCGAGTTTCCCGTAAGTCCGTTTAACTTTGTTAGACGTGTTGTGAACTTTATTGGTGTTTCGATCGAGTATCATGTTGGGTCGTTCCATAATATTCCAAAGTTTTGGGTTCTATTACGTTATTCTATTTCCGGGTCGTTTGATGTTACCGACGTGTTAGGACCGACTGTTTTGACGTGAAGTCACTAAATGAGGATTCGTGGTTGTTCATTCAGGCCTTTGAATGGTCGGTATTATACGTCGTTCAAGTGTATCATGTTCGTGGGTTTTATTTCGGCACTTTTAGGCACGAACAGTGTGTGCCGCGGCACAAGGGGATGTGCGCCGCGGCACACCCCTTTCAAGACTCGAGCTGGGCGCGGTTGTACCGTGCGCCGAGGCACGCCATGATCTGCGCCGCGGCACGGCTTAAAGGCCTGACCGTGAATTTTAGCCGTAGGCCGTGGCACACTCAATCTGCGCCGCGGCGCACGAGTCAACAGGTCCTTTTATCAGCGGGATTTGGAGAGGATTTCATTTTTCCTCTCCTTTTTTCTCTCCATGGCCGATTTTTGGGCGATTTTTTGGGCGATCTTCATCATCAAGCGTCATCTTGGGATGTATTTGTGTGTGTTAACATCATTTAATCCATTGTTCTTCGCCGGATCGAGGTATTTTTCTTGATTCCCTAGAGTTGACTTTTTGGAAGTCTTGTTCTTGATTCTGAATCCAATCCGGTTTGGATAAATCGATTGGTGTTAGATGTTGTTATTAAATATGTTTTATGGATTATATATCCATATATTCAGTTCGTTTCAACCCGAGGGGTGATTTCGGTGTTCTTGAGGTGTAGTGAACATTTAATGTTCGATTAAATGTTCGAATGAGTTTTCCTTCGATAGTTTGTTGTGATCTCCGTTGTTTTGCTCTTGATCCTCGTAGTAATCATGTTTTGTTGTTTCTTCCGGAGGATTATAGGTGCTCGAGGATTCCGAGTTGATCTCCGTTTTGTGTTGGTAATTCATGTGGTGTTATTTTCATAGTATTCGTGGAGTTGTTGAGTTCTTGGTCGTTCTTTGAAGTTCATGGGCTACCCGACCATGTCCGTTCGTGGTTCCGTGATCATGGTGTCGAGGCAAGTATCTTGCCCATGCATTTCGTGTTTCGTAGACGTGATAGTTGGCAATTGATTATATGTGGAATTTTAATATTTTAATGAACTTTCAAAAAGGATCGGTATATTCTCGATAAAGGTTTTCCTTCGAAGATAACTCGTATGCTTTGTGAATAAATGTGTTTTCTGAATATGTGTATTAGTGTTGTATGATGTAAGGTGTTGTGATTGTATTACGTGATTATAGTAGACTCTTTTCCACTGGTCGAGGATTGTGTATCGATACGTGTACTCGTTCGGTGAATATGTGATGTTGTGTGACATCAGTTGTGTGTATATGTCGGATGAAGTGGCCATTCTAGCAATTACTTTACATTTGTTTGCATATTCTAGTATTTGAGTTATGGCTTCCCGTGGATGTCGTGGATGTGTATGTGTGTTCACCCAGGAACAGTTTGACGGGGCCTCTGGGGATACGTAGTGCTGTGTGTGTGCGTATCGCGAACTGGGGTTAACCACCCAGGGATGGTCCGATGGGGCCTCTGCGGTGACCGTGAGTCTCGTACCAACATTTAACCTTTGAAATATTTTGTTGGAGAACTATGATTTTGGCGCATATTTCACCTGATTAGAATGGCAGTTCAAATGGTATTGTACATGGCTGGAATGGCACCAAAAAACGTGTTGTGTATGATTCGTCTCTTGGTTACGATATTTTGGTATGGGTACGTGAGTCTTATGGTTGCTCCGTACATTGTAGCTTTGTGGTGTGTCAGGTTCGACCATATGGTTAAGTTGCAGAGTTGTGCTCTCTGATGTCATTCTGTGAGACTGTTGTTATGGTAATGTTTGGCATTGTGTAGTTTCCGTCGGGTTATTCTTTCAAGTATGTGATGTGGATGATAGGGTCGTGGACCTCGTGTTTTGTTGTTGGAATTTTATTTTGGAAAAATGATTTTTGGGCTGTGCCCCTAAGTGGTTTCCAAAAGGCTTGAGAATTCTTAAATCCCAAATGTTTTCAAATCTCCCGAGATCGTAAAAGGTTTTGTAAGATGTATAATGGTTTTATTCATACCTTTTATAATTTAAATTGAGTGATTTATCTCGGGGAGTATATTCAAGATTATTATGTTCTTGGAGTATGTTGTGTATAGCTTGTATTTGTGTTTTATACTTGCACTAGCGAAACAGTGGAGTTTTGCTAACCCCCGAGTATTCGAGGGGTGGATGTCTGTATTACGTCCAGGTACTTGCAGGTTGCTGGGAAGCAATTCACAAGATCGTTACGAAGGGTTATGGAAGATGACGATACTAAATCACATGAAGACCGGTGTTGGGTATTTGGTGAAGTCTTGTTGTTTGTCTTCCCGTTGTGGTATTTTTCCGTTTTACGGAAATATTGATGTATTCTAACCCCTGCGTGGGTATGAGTTGTGAGAAAGAGTAATGTATGGTTGATGTGTATGTTGTGGTAAAAGACCAAATCGGTCTAATGGTTCGTTATTTAGCAATGTCGACATGTATTGTATTGTTGTGTTTTCTGTATTTAGCCTGGTAGATCCTCACGTAGAGGGTTTGCGGCGCTGTAATATTCCCGAGTGGTTTAGGGGTGTTACAATCCCCAACCTCGAACATTCAAGCGACGATACTTATTAGCAGCTTCCTTGAATTTCTGATTGGTCTCTAACATTTTTTGACGAACTTCCGCCTGCATATTCACAGTATCGCGAGCCAAATTTGCAGCAACTATACTAGCACTCTTCGGCAACTTCACCAAATCAATGGCATTTCGGGGAGGTTTCTGATAAGCAACAACAAAATGTGATTTTCCCGTAGAGCCATGAATAGCATTATTAAAAGCAAATTCTACTTGGGGTAAAGCATAATCCCACTGCCTAGGTCGATCTTGTAATATCCGGATTAATTATTGACTATTACGTCTGTAATTGAACCCCATATTATTCGGATTCGTGATATCGATAATCGAAGTATGATCGTGTTCGTATCCATATGCATGATTATATCAACATATAAATCTTCACATGCAATTACGTAATAACGTACGCTAAGAAGTGAGCATAGCGTACGTTATGTACCAAGGTTAGCATATGCTATGAATGAAGCATAGCGTACGTAAGGCAGCCAATAATTGAGCATGGCGGCAAGCACATGAGCCAGCTGGTCGATGGGTCCGGATAAGATTCCCGCGGATGAACCTGGATAGTTTTAGAGTCAACGGGTGTTAGCGTACGCTAAGTGATATGTATAGCGTACGCTAATTCTAATCGATCACGTACGTAACTTGGATGAGGTAGCGTACGTAAGAGTGTACAGGAACGGGACAAAAAGCTATTATTGAACCTTAACGTACGCTAAGGATAACAGATAGCGTACGCTAAGAGGATTACGTACGTTATGCATGAAGGCTAACGTACGTAAAGTCAGAAAAATTATAAATGGGACACCACCCCATTTAATTTCATTTCGTTTCCTTCAATTATCTTCCCTTCATTCCCAGAGAGTTCCCAGCCACCTTAAACACCCATAGACCATCTATACTTGATCATTGGAGATTGGATATCACTTATACTTGATCATTGAAGTTGAGAAACATCTTGAATTGGCGCACAAGCAACTGGAGTTGGACTCTACCTATTGTCTCGGTGTTTTCTTCATCTTAAGGTATGTTAATGCTATCTCCAACCTTGGATTCGTGTTCTTAAGGATGTTATGATCATACTACCAAGAATATTAGGTTCCATAGATGACCTATTCAACCAAACATCATGTTTATAAGTTGGGATGATTATGCTTAAGTTATCATTATTGAGAATATTATAGTTGGAATCTTGTTACGACAAACAATAAGAGTAGTGTTCTAAGATTGATAATCCGTATTGAATGGTGTTTCCATAATGATCGTAGACTTGTTATTGATATCACTTTTGCTAAATGGAATTAGATGAAGGATCACCGACGGTTAAAGTTGGATTGGTTAATTAATCTTCATGATGAAGTTGAATGAATTGATGATATTGGTAATAAGCGTATCAACCTTAGATCACCCGAACTTCATATGAGAAATTGTAATCAAGATTGAGTATAGTGTTCTGATGTTATGTGAATCCTTGAATTCAAAGATGTCTATAAACCGTAAGATCATTCCAGTTGCTTGAGTAATGTATGTGTGGAGTATAATGTACGTTAACCACTGAGAATTACGTACGCTATATCATCAGACGAGTCAGTCATCTGATCAGAGAAGTGAACTGTCAAATGCATATACGCTAGGCTTCGTAGCTTACATACGCTAACGAGCAGACTTAACATACACTATGTTTGGTACGTAACGTACGTTATGCAGATCAGGCAGGTTACGTTTTGTTGAACTTTCGGCCGTAATTTAGGATGTTAGATGTTCGTACAATAGTTATTCGACGTGAGTTGAACTCTATATTATTTCTTCTGTTTAAGGTTCGAGCTTTGCAACGTGATTAATTGAAGGAGCGACCTTCGAGTGTATTGATATTCATCGGAGTTTTATCCTTGTCATCAATTCGAGGCAAGTACCTTATTTATGTTTTACGTATTGATGTTATACATATTGTCATGCATATGTGTCGTTGTTGTATGTCCACCTCGTGTTGGTCCGACGGGATCATCTTGGGATCTATGCTAGCGTGTGTTGGATCATAGGACAAGTTTTTCCACCTCGTGTTGGTCTGACGGGATCATCTTGGGATCTAGGCAGTGACGCTGGATCATCGGAATTACCATGTGTATATTGTGATGTCATGTTGTGATTGTCATTTGTGTATGATATTTGTGAGTCTTCTCGTAGGAAGAGACTCGTTGGTATTTTTGTCATTTATGTTATTATTCGTGAGATGTTTAATAATATGTTATGCTACTTGTACTAGCATCGTTGTGCTAACCCCTTAGGGAGTGAACGTTTGTTTATGTTCAGGATACAGGAGACCGGGAAACAACCATTAGAACCGCATGACGATGGGTGCATAGTGATGTTCCGGCCGAAATGATTTGTGGAGTTTAAATGTTGTTTTTAATAAAGTACTCGAGTACGTTGTCCTTTGTTATATTTGATTTGGGTTTGTATTGATATTAACTGTTGGACGTTGTATTGTCGGTGTTGTTTCGAACTTGTTGTATTTTATTATTGTTGTCATCGTTTATTGTTATTTATTATTGTCATTTCGTTATCTCAGCCTTGAAAATCCTTACGTAAAGGATTTACGGTGCTGTAATATTCCTGAATATATCGGGGGTGTTACAGAATATGGTATCGGAGCTAAGATTATGGATATCTTGGCCGTTGGGTTAAAATAGGGGTCCTATATGTCTTTTGAGATTATCGGCCGTGAATAACATCACTGTACTACCTACGTCTTCGTGCGAGCAGTGGTTGTAAGTTCCTAAACTCTATCTCATCATTCATATGATGTACCGCTTATACTTGAAATTTGAACAATATTGCTCCCTGTATATTGAGTGTTTGTGTTTACAGTATGTTGAGAAGTGGACGTGGACGTGGTCGCAGTCGTGGACACGGACGTAGGAATGCTGAAAGAGAAGCTTCGCCTTCAAATCAGGCTATCCACAGCTCAGGAGAGCCACATGAATCCACTAACAATGAACCGGAACCCGCCGTTCCCGACATCCTTCATCAGGTGGTTAACCAGATGACTCAGTTTGCTCAGGTTATAGACCGAATGCAGGTGGCAGTAGGGTTGCAACCGGGAGAAAGACAGCAAGGCATCCCAGACATGGGAAGTCGCGGAGACCGATGGCTATAGGAGGTAGCAAAGATGCAGCCACCAAAATTCGACGGTTTTTCTGAGACACCAACATGGGATAATTGGTCGAAAGAACTGGAATTTTTTTTTGCAGAAATTAACTGCCCAGACGACCGAAGAGCCTCCATTGCTTAGTACTTTCTGACAGGGGAAGCATTCGAGTGGTGGGGAGCCATTCGACCCATAGATCATGATGCCGACTGGGAAGAATTCAAATTGATGATGGAAGCTCATTACTGTCCCCGTCCAGTGAGGGAAGCTAAATTTCGGGAATTTTTCTCCGCACAGCCGCCAGACGTGCGAGTATCTCAGGCGATTAAAACATTCAATTAGCAGCTGGCGTTTGTTCGACACCTGGTCAGAACAGATGCGTAAATGATGATCCATTTTGATATGAGGATGAAACCGTAGATACAGAGGTACATGTCAGGTTTTGAATGCACCACTCTCCGTCAATATCAGGACAAACAATTGGCGTATGAGATCAAAGAAGCAGCGTATGAAAAGTTTACAGAATCCAAGAAGCAGAAAGTCTCTGGTAATTTTACAGAGCACAAGAATAATGGGCCCCGTATGGCCCAGTCATCCTTCCATTCTTTAAAAGAGACCTCCGCATCTATCCAAGGGTGGGAAGAACTCCGGAGCAGTATCAACCACGACGAATGTGACCAGGAAGTTTTAACTGTGGTCGGACCTGACACTATCGACGAGATTGCTCACTTCCCACCGTGACGTGTTATGATTCTGGTAGAGAGGGACATTGTGCAGTGTTCTATGAGGAGGCTGCAAAATCTTTTAGAGCTCGTGCATCACAACCAGCTCAGAAAGAGACGAGTGTTCAGCAGACGCAGCAGAGTGTCCAGCCACCCCAGAATTTTGGTCGCGGACAAGGCAGAAGTCAGTTTGACCAAAGAGGGACATCGAGTGCCGAATCCGTTCCACCCCCACGCCTGTATGAGATGAGGAGGGCAGACGATCAGGATGCTGCTGTCGCATCAGGTACCATTCAGATCATATCTCAACCAGTTAGCGTATTGTTCGATACGGGGGCCACACATTCATTTATATCATTGTCTTATGTTAATCGTTTGAACATTTCTGGTTTTCATAATTGTGAACCTTATGTTGTGGGTTTACCGAGTGGGGAGAGAATTGTGGGAAACTTGGAAACCAGAATTTTTCCCATATCAATTGGAGGCAGAGATTGGCCCTCAAATATGATTATGATAGAAATCCAAGGAGACGACCTGATTCTCGAAGATGATTGGCTTAATCAATATGGAGCTGTTGTAAACTACTGGAAGAGGAATATCTCGATGATAGCTGAAGATGGTTCCGAAATATTGTTCGAGGGATGGAGACCAGGAAGCTCAGGAAAGATGATCAAAGCAATGAAAGCTGTCAAACTGCTAAAATAGGGTTGTACTGGATACTGGTGTTACGCAATTAAAAAGGAAGACAGAAAAGTAGAACTTCCATCCATTCCTGTCGTGAGCGAATTCCCGGATGTGTTTCCTGACGAATTACCTGGACTACCTCAACGACGAGATGTAGAATTCACCATCGAGCTGGAACCAGCAGCTATACCGATTTCTAAGGCGCTATATTGTATGGGACCTACTGATATGTATGAATTGAAGAAGCAACTGGAAGAGTTACTATACAAAGGCTATATTCAGCCAAGCATTTTGCCCTAGGGTGCATCAGTTTTTTTGCCGTAAGAAAGATAGATCGCTTCGATTGTGTATTGACTACTGAGAGCTGAACAAGATGACGATTAAGAACAAGTGTCCGTTGCCATGGATTGATGATTTGTTTGACCAGTTACAAGGAGCAACAGTGTTTTCTAAGATCGATATGAGGTCAGGATATCATCAGTTGAGGATTAAGGAATCCGATGTTCCAAAGTCAGCATTCAGAACTCGCTACGGACACTATGAGTTTGTAGTGATGCCGTTTGGTCTCACTAATGCACCTGCTGTGTTCATTCAATTGATGAATCGAGTGTTCATAGAGTATTTGGAAAAATTTGTAGTGGTATTTATTGATGACATTCTGGTTTATTCTAAGAGCCCGGAAGAGCATGCGCAGCACTTACGGATTGTTTTAGACCTTTTGAGAAGCGAGCAATTGTACGCCAAGCTTTCTAAGTGTGAATTCTGGCTAAAGGAAGTGATGTTCCTCGGTCACGTGGTATCAGCAGAAGGAGTCCGAATAGACCCCCAGAAATTCGAAACGATTTTGGATTGGAAACCTCTTAAAAACGTGAAAGAAGTCAGTAATTTTCTAGGACTTGCTGGGTACTATCGTCGGTTTGTGGAAGGGTTTTCCAAAATTACCTGACCACTTACTTGATTACTGCAGAAGACCCAAAAGTTTTAGTGGAACAAGATGTGCCAGGCCAGCTTCGATGAACTGAAGAAGGGATTGACGACGGCACCAATTTTACAGTGAACTGGAGGATTCCTGGTTTACAGTGATGCTTCAAACCAAGGTCTTGGGTGTGTACTGATGCAAAATGATAAGGTAATCGTCTATGCGTCACGACAGTTGAAGCCTTATGAAGTAAATTATCCAATGCACAATTTGGAGTTGGCAGTTGTGGTTTTTGCCTTGAAAATTAGGAGACATTATTTGTACGGGAATCACTGTCAGATCTTCACAGATCATAAGAGTCTCAAATACATCTTCAGTCAGAAAGAGTTAAACATGCGGCAGAGGAGATGGCTGGAATTGATTAAGGACTATGACTTGGAGATTCTTTATCATCCAGGCAAAGCAAATGTAGTAGCTGATGCACTGAGCCATAAACCTATTTCTATTCGAATGCTGGAGACTCTTACCTTCCAGCCCAGCATTCAACGAGAATTGATTCGCGAAGGAATTGAAGTATGGTTGCAAAGAGCCCAAGGACAACTGTGTGTGATGGAACTAACTTCATCATTAACCGAAGAAATCAAATCTAAGCAATTGGATGATCCTTTGATGGTTCGGTTACGTGATGAAGTGAGTAAAGGAAAGGCCCCAGGATTCGTAATTCATGATGATGGAGTTTTGAGATTCCAGAGACGACTTTGTGTTCCCGATGTCGATGTCTTGAAGCAGACAATCATGAAGGAAGCTCACTGTGTAACATCCCAAACTAGGCGACTATTACAGTGTCGTGGACCCCCGACTGGGACCTACCAGGCGAATGAAAATTAATGACTTAAATAATATAATCGTAGTACCGAACCACATTATATCATCCATTACTCCGACGAGGAGTTATGAGTACAAAACACCCAAGATAATACAGAATACATGTATATTTTATATGAAGATAAAATATACAACACTGAATGAAAATGAGTATCTAAACAGAAATCTGCAGCGGAAAATAAAATGAAGACAACATGAATGATTGAAAGGACTGGGGCCCCCTACTAGTATCACTGGGACTCCTCGCTGTCAACGTTCTCTTCCCGTGCTTTAGCCTTGACATGACCTGAAAACAACATCCCCCAACGGCCGGGCCATACGTAACAACAATCCTCAAGAGTTGAATAAACACAATCATGATATATATTAATTATGAAATTAAGCTGAAGAGGAGCATCATAGTACGCCCGTAATGGTATGTGCAAGTGCACAAGACGAGTGTCCGAACACACCCGTCCTTTTACCTAATTAGACTCACGGAGGTACGTTACCGTGTGCACAGTCCATTGTGTCGGTGAACCCGAACACATGACCATCATTTGCCCGACTAAAAATTCCACACATCCCCACCCGGCCACACAATATGAACCTAGAAGGTCATATGAACAAGAATGACCATGAAGAATATTAATGAATAACGATCCAACTAAGTCAAGAATGACTCACCGATGAAATAATAGTGAAGTGAATGATAGCTCAATGAAATGATTGGAACCGTCGTCCCTCGTGAATGAAGTGATTAATCGACAATTACAAGTCTCAATACGGTTAATGCATTATGAATGAGTTATGATTATGAATGAACAACAACGAAAGGAATAAATATCCTTTTAACCGAGTAAGAATTAACTTACTCAATACCGGTGAAGAAAGTCCTTCCTCGAACAATGCCCAAAAAGAGATGTCGGTCGCTCGAACAACCTTGAATAACACAATTACCAATAATCAGATTAATAAACAATTCAAAAATGATCACAACCCACTTCAAGAGTCGATGCAACAAAATCCAAACTCATTGGGGCACTAAGACAAACACTTATCAAACATTCATCCTTTGATTATAATCAACCCCAACTATATTGGAACCAAACTCCAAAATGAGTAGTTCAATCCAACAAAACACCTCCGATGATATCAATAATCCAATAGGAATCCACAATTCGAGTTAACGACAACATCTAATCGAAAACCCCCAAATATCAAAGTCAACTCTAAAGTGTTCTTGATTAATTCTACAAATATTCATCAAATCCGAAAAACACATCAATAAATCCGTAGGAATACATGTATCCAAGGTAGATAATCCATATCTAACATATTCTAACATAAAACCAAGCTTACATGAAGAGATCGGAAGGAAAACATTCAAAATCCGAAATTCTAGATTCAAGAACCATTTACCTTGATTTAATGAATCGGAGAGGATGAAATGATGATTAATCCAACTTAGAAACTTGAAGATGATGATAGGTGAGTGCAACTCGAAGAGATGCTTCCAAATCGCTCGAAATCGCCCGGAATTGGCGAAGGAGTGAAGTGAAATGAAAAATGACGAATCTGGACTAGACTGTCCAATTTATACTATTCCTAGATTAGCGTTAACTATGACCTCATATTTAGCGTGCGCTAGCGGGTTAACCGGACAGTCCAGTGAGCTCTGACTGCCTCGTTAACATACGCTATGAACTTGGTAGCGTGCGCTAACGCCTTCCCGATAGCGTGCGTTAATCCGAAATGTTAGCGTGCGCTAACAGAACATCTGATGCCCAGTACTGAAGTCCAGAACCCTCTGTCCTCTAACCTGCTCGCGATAGCGCGCTCTACACCCATAATTCAGCGTGCGCTACTACACCATTAGCGTACGCTAATATCTACTCATAGCGTGCGCTATGAATTATTCCAAATCATTCCAGTACCTACTGGACTCTGCCTGATTAACCTTAGCGCGCGCTACACTGCTAGCATAGCGTGCGCTATCCGAACTCACTAGCGCGCGCTACTTGCCATTCGTAGCGTGTGCTACTATAACTCAACTGCAGTCCAGTGCCTTCTGGACTGTCTGCCTGCACCACGCTAGCATGCGCTAATGATGGGAGGTAGCGTGCGCTACCCGTACTCAATTAGCGCGTGCTAAAGAGAGTACGTAGCGTGCGCTAATCCTCACACACAGCCCACTATTAAGATGACAATGATGATGACCACGGCTCGATCCTCCAACCAGGTAAAAAGACTAATAATAACTGATACACGATACAAATTACTCTGAACGATGAATACAATGAGTGACTATGAATGATGAATGATTATTAATGAGTGAAAAATACTGAGTGGCAAATACTGAATGATAATTACTAAATGATAATGACTGAATTACAACTGGGTATTACATACACCCCCCTTAAAAGAGTTTCGTCCCCGAAATTAAGGGTCAAACAACTCGGGATAACTCTCCCGCATACGATCCAAAATCTCAAACGGTCCAATGAATCTTGGACTCAACTTCCCACGTTTCCCGAAACGGAAGACACCTCGACTCGGGGACACCTTGACCAAAACGTGGTCACTCTAATGGCCGACGACAGTTATCTGCATATGATTTCTGTCGACTCTGAGCGGTCAACAAACGACTCCTGATCAAAGCTACCTTCTCACGGGCGGCTATAAGCATATCAGGCTCGGTGCCAATTGATTCTGATAAGTCATCCCAACACAAAGTAGATCGACAACGACGACCGTACAAGGCCTCGTAAGGTGCCATATGAATCGAAGCATGCCAACTATTATTGTACATGAACTCGATCAACGGTAGTTGGGGTTCCCAATCGTCCTTCCAATCGAGAACACATGCCCTCAACATGTCCTCCAATGTCTGAATAGTCCTCTCTGATTGTCCGTCGGACTTAGGATGAAAAGTTGTGATGAGATTAAGCTGAGTTCCCATAGCACGATGAACGGATTTCCAAAAATGTGACACGAATCGCCCGTCACGATCAGAAGCAATACTCTTAGGAGTACCGTGCAATCTCACTATCTCTTTGATGAACAACTGGGCAAGTCTCTCGGGACCCCACATATCCTTAATCTCAAGGAAATGAGCTGATTTAGTTAAGCGGTCCACAATTACCCAAATTATATTCATGCCACGACGACTCGTCGGCAAACTCGTGATGAAGTCCATCGAAATATCTTCCCACTTCCACTCTGGAATAGGGAGCGGTTTCAGCATACCCGCCGGTCGCTGATGTTCTATCTTGACTTGCTGACAGGTTAAACATCTTGAAACAAATTCCGCTACTTCTCGCTTCATATTACTCCACCAGTAATTTTGTTTCAAGTCTTTGTTCATCTTGCTAGACCCCGGATGAATGGAATATGGGGTAGAATGAGCTTCTTTCAAAATCGAGTTTTTCAACTCGTCACTCGCCGGAACACATAATCGGTTCTTAAATCGCAAAAGTCTATCCTCGTGGACCACAAATCCAGGGGCTTTCCCCTGAGTCACATCATCTCGAATGCGCAACAAAGATGGGTCCGAACCCTGATTCACTCTGATCGCCTCATCAAGTGGCGATGAAATCTCTAACATACAAAGTTGCCCTTGTACTCGTTGTAACCAAACCTCGACCTCAGATCTTAGGAGTTCCTATTGAAGTTCCTTATGAACAGTCAAACGAGCAAGCATTTGCTCCTAAACGGACTTACGACTCAAGGCGTCGGCGACAACGTTTGCCTTGCCCGGGTGGTATAGTATCTCAATATCATAATCTTTTATTAGTTCTAACCACCATCTCTGTCGCATATTTAACACCTTCTGAGTAAATATATACTTCAAACTCTTATGATCGGTGAAAATCTGACAGGTGACGCCATAAAGGTAATGACGCCAAATCTTCAATGCGAATACCACGGGTGCTAGATCCAGGTCGTGGGTTGGATAATTAACCTCGTAAGGTCTCAATTGCCGTGAAGCATAAGCAATAACTTTTCCGTTATGTATTAATACACATCCAAGACCGTGTCCGGACGCGTCACTATAAACCACAAATCCTTCCGTCCCTTGTGGCAAGGAACGGACACGTGCTGAAATTAATCGGCTCTTGAGTTCCTCAAAACTCCGTTGACACGCGTCGGACCATGTGTAATTCTTATCCTTCCACAAAAGGTTCGTCATGGGTTGAGCGATTTTAGAAAATTCTTCCACAAATCGCCGATAATAACCAGCTAATCCGAGAAAACTTCGGATTTCCTTAACATTCTTCGGAGGTTGCCAATCTCAGATCGCCTCCGTCTTCTGAGGGTCAACACAAACTCCCTCTGATGAAATTACATGACCGAGAAACGTCACTTCGGACATCCAGAACTCACATTTGGAAAACTTTCCATAAAGTTGCTCTCGTCTCAACACGTCGAGAACCTGATGAAGGTGAAATTCGTGTTCCTCACAGTCATGAGAATAAATTAGAATGTCATCAATGATGACAACCACGAAATGATCTAAATAGTAGATGAAAACTTGATTCATTAATTCCATGAATACCGCAGGTGCATTAGTTAACCCAAACAGCATCACCACAAACTCATAATGACCATAGCATGTTCGGAACGCCGTCCTTGCGATATCCGATTCTCGAATTCGCAACTGATGATATCCAGATCTTAAGTCGATCTTGGAAAATACTGAAGCTCCCTGAAGTTGATCCAAAAGATCATTAATACGGGGTAGAGGATATTTATTCTTGATCGTCACCCTGTTCAACTCCCGATAGTCAATACACAAACGAAACGAACCGTCCTTCTTCTTGACAAATAACACTGGTGCTCCACACGGGGACGCACTCGGTCGAATATAACCTTTCTTGGTCAAATCCTCCAATTGATTCTTCAGTTCCTGCATATCGGTCGGGGCCATCCGATACGGTGCCTTCGATATTGGAGACTTACCAGGCTCCAACTCAATCGTGAATTCCACATCTCTTTGTGGAGGCAAACCAGGTTACTCGTATGGAAATACATCGGCATATTCTCTCACTACCGGAATATCCTCCAACATTATTGATGATTTCTCCGTTTTGGTCATGTAGCACCAATAACCAACACACCCCTGACTGAGTAATTTCACTGCTTTCATCAAGTTGATGACTCTCCCGGAACAACTGGGATTACCTCCCTGAAACACACATTCGAGTCCATCGTCTGAAATGATAGTGACCATACGCTTACGAACACTAATGATGGCATCATGACGATCCATCCAATCAATGCCCAAGATGACGTCGTCTCTTGGTAAATCTACCACGATTAGGTTTGCAAACGAATCACGGCCACTAAGCTGAATCGGACAATCCTTAATCTCACGATTTCCGATAATTCTTCTACCATCACGTAGACCAATGACATAAGGCTCACAACTAGTAGCACTACCCAGACGTAGTCTACTCAAACATGACTCAGAAATGAATGAATGCGATGCACGAGTATCAAAAAGGGTACACACAGGTTGAGACAGGATATCGAGTGTACCTGAGATCATCCGGGCCTCCGGATCGTCGGTCTTCTTCATCTCATAAATTCGGGGCTTGCCGACCCCCGAACCGGACGCTCCCGTCTGATAGCATTTGGCTCCGTCTTTGTTTGCTCCCGTCGTCTTGAACGATGCGGAATGAGTGGCCTGATTCTGAACCGCTGACTGTCTTGGGGCCTGAGATGACGCCGGAGTAGGTTTGGAGTCCCTTCTGCAAAAACGGGCCTTATGCCCAGCAATCCCACAGTTATGGCATGTGATAGTCTGCCTCGGACACTTGGTGCTGAAATGACCCTGTTCTTCACAGTTGAAACAGGTGATGGCCGAACTGGCCGATCGGGACTGAGATTCCGCGGGTCTAGGAGCCATATGAGGTCGCTCAGAAAAAGTAGAGCCCGCACGAGGCTTCTTGAAATTTGCCTGACTGCCTTCAGACTGATTGCGATTCTTAGACTTCTTGCTAGCAGATGAAGGTTGCTGCTTAGCAATATCCTTAGCAGTAAGCTTATAAGTAAGAGCTTTCTCGATGAACTCGGCCAGAGTGGTACAATTGTGATTAAGTAACTGCATCCGCATACGAGGTTTCAACCCATTGCTGAAATACTTGATCTTGTCCGCCTCTGAGTGAATAATAGATGAGGCGAAAGGAAGTAGCTCCTGAAATTTCTCGGCGATGGCGAGAACATCATCTTCCGCCGAGGGGTCGGGAGTGAGTAATTCTGATAACTTGGCATCTCTGAGTGGGGCCGGATAATACCTCTCCATCATGAGAGTCTTGAATTGATCCCAAGTACATGATCCATCGGTGGGCTTCAACGATAACCACCATGAATGAGCGCTCTTACCCAGATAGTAAGCCGCAACTGAAACTTTGTGCCCTTAGGGACACTCCACCATAGCAAACAACTTCTCGAAATGCTCAAGCCAGTGAACAATATCCGCCGGCTCAGATGAGCCCTCAAAAGTAGGTGGTCTCTGGCGAGAGATATCGCCAATGATACCGCTCACACCCCTCTCCTGCCCCTGAGGTGGCGGCGGAGGAGCCTGCTGATTCTGTGCGGTTGAGTTCTGCATCGTCTCCATGAGGCGTGCCATCTAAGTCATCTGGGCCATCATGCCCCGCATTAACGCGAGTGGGTCAACCCGAACACCTTCTGAATGAGCTGAGTCCCGGGTGTGACTCCCTGACAGTGAATGATCGTTTCTGGGTGAATGAGTGGCAGCGTCGCTGCTCGATGAATTAACATTATTCCTCGCATTTGCGCGTGTATTCACATGAGCTCTCGGGTTTCGGCCCACACCGCGGCCTCTTACCCCGCGTCCTCTGCCTGCTCTCTCCATACTGAAGTAGGAAAGTCACAAGATAATTATAGATCTCGCATGAATATCGCATTATGATTATGCCATTGTTGGAATATTTTGTTCTATACATAAATTAAAAGTGTTTTGATGATTAAAGTTGATAAGCAAAACGAAACAACGAAGAGGCGAAGCCAAGAATCGAAGAAAACGAAGACTCAAAATGGTGTTCTGTGCAAGCTTAACGTACGTAACGAAGCCTGTTTACCGTACGTAACATTGCAAGGATAACGTACGTAAACCTAAGTTTATAACGTACGTAACATATGTTTAAACCAAGTGAACATTGGAGGAGTCAAAGTCAGAAAAGCATGCAACGGATATATGACGTCAGCAATGACATAAGCCTTAACGTACGTAATAGATGGTATGTTAACGTACGTAACCAAAATGACGAAAATCCATGTACTGATTTGTGAAGAGGCTTACATACGTAACCTGTCAAGGTTAACGTACGTAATCAAGCTTACGTACGTAATGTGGAGGAGATAGCGTACGTAATGATGGTTCTGGCAGCTAACAGCTAGTTTGCTGATGAAGCCTATAAATACCATTCTATGGTATTGTTTCAAGCACGACAACTTCAAGCATACGAGATAATCATCTGATATTCATATTTAAATTATTGTTGTTGTAATATTGAGCTTACATTGAGTGATTGAGTGATATACACAAAATCATACACGAGAGGTAAAAGAAAAGATACGATTGGATTCAGTGTTATTAGGATCAAGGATCCGGCATTATTAGAATCGCAATCGCTATCTAAGTGAGGTTTATCTAGTACCCATAGAAAGCTAGAGAGGTTGATTCCTTGTCCTACGAAAAGGAAAACTGTTTAACTTGGACCGACACAAAGACAAGTACGAGTGGTTTATTACGGACCAATAGAAGACGTGATTGTAAACGGTTATCCCTCGACCGATAGAAGAGAGGTGCAGAGGTTTTTATCTTGAACCTATAGAAAAAGATACCGAGAGAGGACGTAGGCTCGTTTATAGCCGAACCTCTATAAATCTATGTGTCATTTAATTTCTGCATTTTTTTTACGCTTCCGCAACACGGCGCAATATCCGATCTTGTTCCCAACAACCATGAAATGATGAAAACGAGCATACGTGCTTTAGCAAAATGATTATATGAATGATCAACTGAGGTGACATGATTATCTGATGAAATTCTTGAAATGATTATCTTGAACAAGTTAACAAGATTAATGATATGATCCTCAAGATCAACAACTGAACAATGAAATGAACTGAGTGATTAATGAGTTAACATGATCAACATGATCAAAAATGAAAATGATGATTGAGGACTGTTGACTGTTTAATGATGAATGAGTGATTCTTATTGCCAGAAATTATACCATGGCGTCAGAAATCTTACTGTTCTTTGGTCTGAGGGGCTCGGCTCTTGCACAGGTCACACGTGATGCGAAAGTCCAATGATACTAGTCTAATGAACGATGATTTCAAATGAGACATGACTCGGAAGGTAGTATTCAAAATCACGCTTCGATACCAACTCTGTAACACCCCAAACTAGGCGACTATTACAGTGCCGTGGACCCCCGACTGGGACCCACCAGGCGAATGAAAATTAATGACTTAAATAATATAATCGTAGTACCGAACCACATTATATCATCCATTACTCCGATGAGGTGTTCCGAGTACAACATACCCAAGATAATACAGAATACATGTATATTTTATATGAAGATATAATATACAACACTGAATGAAAATGAGTATCCAAACGGAAATCTGTAGCGGAAAATAAAATGAATACAACATGAATGACTGAAAGGACTGGCCCCCCCTACTAGTATCACTGGGACTCATCGCCGTCAACGTTCTCTTCCCGTGCTTTAGCCTTGTCATGACCTGAAAACAACATCCCCCAACAGGGTCAGTTAGACAGAACAACAATCCTCAAGAGTTGAATAAACACAATCATGATATATCTTAATTATGAAATTAAGTTGAAGAGGAGCATCATAGTACACCCGTAATGATATGTGCAAGTGCACAAGACGAGTGTCCGGACACACCCGTGCTTGTACCTAATTAGTCTCACAGAGGTACGTTACCGTGTGCACAGTCCATTATGTCGGTGAACCCGAACACATGGCCATCATGTGCCCGACTAAAAATTCCACACATCCCCACCCGGCCACGCAATATGAACCCAAAAGGTCATATGAACAAGAATGACCATGAATAATATTAATGAATAACAATCCGACCAAGTCAAGAATGACTCACCGATGAAATAATAGTGAAGTGAATGATAGCTCAATGAAATGATTGGAACTGCCGTTCCTCGTGAATGAAGTGATTATTCGACAATTACAAGTCTCAATATGGTTAATACATTATGAATGAGTTATGATTATGAATGAACAACAACGAAATGAATGAATATCCTTTTAACCGAGTAAGAATTAACTTACTCAATACCGGTGAAGAAAGTCCTTCCTCGAACAACGTCCAAAAAGAGATGTCGGTCGCTCGAACAACCTTGAATAACACAATTACCAATAATCCACTTATAAACTATTCAAACATGATCACAACCCACTTCAAGAGTAGATACAACAATATCCAAACTCATTGGGGCACTAAGACAAACACTTATCAAACATTCATCCTTTGATTATAATCAACCCCAACTATATCGGAACCAAACTCCAAAATGAGTAGTTCAATCCAACAAAACACCTCCGATGATATCAATAATCCAATAGGAATCCACAATTCGAGTTAACGACAACATCTAATCGAAAACCCCCAAATATCAAAGTCAACTCTAAAGTGTTCTTGATTAATTCTCCAAATATTCATCAAATCCAAAAAACACATCAATAAATACGTAGGAATACATGTATCCAAGGTAGATAATCCATATCTAACATATTCCAACTTAAAACCAAGCTTACATGAAGAGATCGGAAGGAAAACATTCAAAATCTGAAATTCTATATTCAAGAATCATTTACCTTGATTTGATAAATCAGAGAGGATGAAATGATGACTAATACAACTTAGAAACTTGAAGATGATGATAGGTGAGTGCAGCTCGAAGAGATGCTTCGAAATCGCCCGGGATCGACGAAGGAGTGAAGTGAAATGATAAATGACGAATCTGGACTGGACTGTCCAATTTATACTGTTCCCAAATTAGTGCACGCTATGACCTCATATTTAGCGTGCGCTAGCGGGTTAACCGGACATTCCAGTGAGCTATGACTGCCTCGTTAACGTACACTACGAACTTGGTAGCGTGCGCTAACGCCTTCCCGATAGCGTGCGTTAATCCGAAATGTTAGCGTGCGCTAACAGAACATCTGATGCCCAGTACTGAAGTCCAGAACCCTCTGTCCTCTAACCTGCTCGCGATAGTGCGCTCTACACCCATAATTCAGCGTGCGCTACTACACCATTAGCGTACGCTAATATCTACTCATAGCGTGCGCTATGAATTATTCCAAATCAGTCCAGTACCCACTGGACTCTGCCTGATCGACCTTAGCGCGCGCTACACTGCTAGCATAGTGTGCTCTATCCGAACTCAGAAGCGCGCGCTACTTGCCATTCGTAGCGTGCGCTACTACAACTCAACTGCAGTCCAGTGCCTTCTGGATTGTCTACCTACACCACGCTAGCGTGCGAGAATGCTGGGAGGTAGCGTGCGCTACCCGTACTCAATTAGCGCACGCTAAAGAGAGTATGTAGCGTGCACTACTCCTCACACACATCCCACTATTAATATGACAATGATGATGACCACGGCTCGATCCTCCAACCAGGTAGAAAGACGAATAATAACTGATACACGATACAAATTACTCTGAACGATGAATACAATGATTGACTATGAATGATGAATGATTATTAATGAGTGAAAAATACTGAGTGGCAAATACTGAATGATAATTACTGAATGATAATGACTGAATTACAACCGGGTATTACACACAGTACGCCCTATTTTATCCACCCGGGCACCAGTAAGATATATAAGGATCTGAAGCAGAATTTTTGGTGGGGCAACATGAAGAAAGATGTAGAGGATTATGTCTCAAAATGTTTGATTTGTCAGCAGGTTAAGATCGAACATCAACGACCTGCCGGAATGCTGAAGCCGCTCCCGATTCCTGAATGGAAGTGGGAGGACATATCGATGGGCTTTATCACTAATATGCCGAGGTCCAGAACACGAATGAACATGATTTGGGTGATAGTTAATCGTCTAACCAAATCGGCTCATTTTATGGGCATTAAGGACACTTGGGGACCAGAGAAGTTGGCACGAGTGTTTATTGCAGAGATAGTCCGATTGCATGGTACTCCGAAGACCGTTATTTCTGATCGAGACGGTCATTTCGTGTCATATTTTTGGAAAGCAGGGAATAAGGCCTTGGGAACCGAATTGAACTTCAGCACAACTTATCATCCGCAGACAGACAGACAGTCCGATAGGACTATTCAAACAGTGGAATACATGCTAAGAGCTTGTGCCTTAGATTGGTCGACTGATTGGGAAGTTCATCTACCGTTGATTGAATTCACCTACAACAATAGTTGGCATGCTTCCATTAAGATGGCACCGTTTGAGGCATTATACGAGAGGAGATGCAGATCGCCCCTAGGTTGGGATGATTCATCAGACTTGATAGGGACAGAACCGGAATTGATCGTACAGACACGAGAGAAGATAGCCTTGATTCGCGAAAGACTGTTGACCGCCCAGAGTCAACAGAAATATTATGTAGACATGCGTCATCGCCCATTAGAGTTCAGTATTGGAGATCACGTGCTTTTAAAAGTTTCTCCTACTCGGGGAATCTTTCTTTTTGGGAGAAAGGGAAAGCTGAGTCCGAGGTATATCGGACCGTTAGAGATTCTTGAGAGAGTTGGAGAGTTAGCATACAGGTTGGCATTACCAACGTCGCTGAGCCATGTTCATAACGGGTTCCACGTATCCCAGTTACGGAAGTATATACCAGATCCCAATCATGTTATTGATTTTGGCGAGATTGAAGTCGCTAAGGATGGTACGTTTGAAGAGAGACCGATCAAGATACTCGAAAGTCGATTCAAAAAATTGAGAAATAAACCAATCGCTTTGGTTAAGGTTCAGTGGTCGCGCAACGGAGTGGAAGTAGCCACTTGGGAGACGGAGGATAGCATGAAATCCAGATACCCAGAGTTATTTCCGTCTTGAGTTTCGGGACGAAACTCCTTTTTAGAAGGAGAGTAAGTAATATCCGGATTAATTATTGAGTATTTCGTCTGTAACTGAACCCTGTATTATTCGGATTCGTGATATCGATAATCGAAGTATGATATTTCTCGTATTCGTATCCATATGCATGATTATATCAACATATAAATCTTCACATGCAATTACGTATTAACATACGCTAAGAAGTGAGCATAGCATACGTTGTGTGCCAAGTTTAACGTACGCTATGAATGAAGCATAGCGTACGTAAGACATCCAATAATTGAGTAGGGCGGCTAGCACATGAGCCAGCTAGTCGATGGGTCCGGATAAGATTCCCGTGGATGAACCTGGACAATTTTGGGGTCAACGGGTGTTAGCGTACGCTAAGTGATGTGTATAGCGTATGCTAATTCTAATCGATTACATACGTAACTTGGATGAGGTAGCGTACGTAAGAGTGTACAGGAGCGAGACAGAAAGCTATTATTGAACGTTAACGTACGCTAAGGATAACAGATAGCGTACTCTAAGAGGATTACGTACATTATTCATGAAGGCTAACGTACGTAAAGTCAGAAAAATTATAAATGGGACAACACCTGTTGCGGGAAAATCCCTCACAATATACCGCAAGTGGACGGTGTCAACAAGTAATAAAGTGATAAGTAAAGTATCGTTCCCTCGAGGACTGATTTCACTAAGTACCAAAATGTAGTCAACTCACAATTTTATTTGAAGATCAATTAAATAGAATTTATATCTAAACTAATTTCAGAAAATAAATAATAGTACTAATAATAATAATATTACTAATAAGGGTGTAGGATTATGATTTTCACCTCAAACAATCACGAATGAAATTTATTCAATTCAATTCACTTTTATTCACTTGATTGTAAGCCAGGAATTCCTAAATTATTCTAAAGCCTTTCCCAAGGTCGATAGAAAATACTAAGAATTATTAACTCGATATATCCCTATTCGAATTAGATAATTAATAGCTAAAACAGTTCGAGAATTCCCAAAATAAATAGGCTTCACAATTCCCATAAGTATATCCCTATCTCACGAAAATTATGATTCGTCTCACAAGAACTATGCCTAAATTTCATCTCCCGAATCCATAAAGACATTCAAAACAAATTAACTGTTGGCCAGACAATTAAAAAGCATTAAGAACAGTAAGAAGAATCCAATTCAATAGAATAACGAGTAAATCGAAATAATAATAAATAATCAAACCATCATGAAATCGGATACAATCACAATCCTACTCGAATAGATCTAAAAACTAAGATGCAGGAAAACTAAGAAAAACCGTAGGGAATCCGTGGTCTTGTCGTCGCCCACAAATCTCCTCCTTGTGTTCTTCGCCCTAGCTAGCGATCCACCTCCCAGTTCCGATCCCCCTTTTTCTTCAGCCCTTCAATGCTTATTTATAGCAGTCCTAAGCCTCCAAAACGCGTCCGTGTGATTAGGTCGAGAACAGGCTCCAAAACGGCCCAGAAACGCGGAGTATTCAGCAAAACCGCCCGGTGGGCCGCAGCTCACTTAATACGTGCCGCGACCCTAACGCCAGCGCCATACAGGGCGCATTTTTCCTCCTGGGCCGCGGCTCACTTAAGCTGTGCCGCGGCTCAGGGTACAGTCCGCTCGGCATCCTGCTGGTCACCTGCGTGTGCCGCGGCTCACTTGGTTTGTGCCGCGGCCCCAGGCCATAAATTGCCGTTTTCGCCCGTTTTTCGTCGTTCGAGCTTCCGGACTCCAATTTCCTGCAAAACATAAAAGAATAGTGCATTAAAAGCTCATTTATGCTGATTTAGGCTCAAGATGGATATAAAATAATGATATAAAAGCGCATAAAAATACGCCTAACAAATACCCCAAACTTGAGCCTTTGCTTGTCCTCAAGCAAAAAATATCAATTTTAAACAAAATGTATCGTGAATAATCATGCAAGTCCATAATGCTCAACTTAATCAATACTATCCTGAAAGTCTCAAAGAATAATACAAGTATCGCAATAGCGAGTCGCATCCAGGACACTGATTCCACTAAGTAACCAATTTCAGTCCTAATCAATCGTTCATGAAGAAAATCAAGCTCAAAGATTAACAAGCGTGAATTTAACCGACCGTCAATATGAAGGGTTAGATTAAACAAGCTAATTCGCCCAGTCCCACAGTCTAGTGGCAAAATTCAAGAGTTTCATTATCGACATTACTCCTCAGACAACATTCCCTTATGTATGATCAATAATATAGATTCGAGTTAACCACTAGGTTTCGGCTCTCGGGGTATTTCATCGGGATGGTCCTAGGGTGGAATTCCATTCTCATGTCTTGGGGAACCGTTTAAGGTAAAATACACTCATGGGGCACATGGATGCTTCTAGTTACTAAGTTCCCCTCCACAGCGGAGAAAAAACTCGAATAGCTATTCCCGCATGTCCGATCCAAGGTCGTTGTTTTACGCGAGAGTAAACAACGGGTCACGCGAATACCCCCGGTTACTAGGCTCCCCATCATCGGCACATGCGAAATCTCTAAACCACTAGTCTTATCAGTGGTCGCTGCTTTACGCGAGAGTAAACAACGGGTCACGTGAATACCCCGGTTACTAGATTTCCCGTCATAGAACAAATAATATCACGACTTTTTAGGAAAAACTGTCCGACTCTAAACTCAATTTAAGTGCCCACATGACTTATATTACTGGACGATTAGCTACGCGAAAAGTTTAACCAAACGTATAAACGGTGATTTGAAAACACGTATGTCTCCTTTCTTATCTGCTAAAATTTCTACAAAAACGATAAAATTTCGGACCTAATTGAATACTCCACAGAAACAGATATCGCTGACTGCAACTAGACTAAAATTCAACCGTTTCTTCCAAGAGACATCAGTATCGTAACATCAGTTTTACACACGGAAGCACGAAAAATTCACGATTTTGAACAAAACCATCAACAGCATGCAAGGACAATAAAGCAATCGCAATTTATAAGCAAGAAAATCAGTTCCACTACACATAACATCATCAAAAATAACTCATGTGGAAATAAAAGAGATAAGGAAAAGTGAAACTTATTCCAAATATCTTCTTGAACACCAGCACATGTCTGAGTGGAAACGTCGGTCAATCCATACTTCAAATAACGCTCAGCATCACGAGGGACCCCCAAACTTAGTCTCTAGTCATGAGATAACAATAGACATTAAATCAAGAAAGACTAGAATGTGAAGAATAATAACTCATTTGGGGTTAAAATATTAGAGAGATAAGGGCCAACAAGAATACGAATCCAAAAGAAATAACAAAACAAATAAAAAATTGATAACTAAAAATCAAATAAAAACAACTAACTAGAAAGCAAGTAAAAATGATGGGTTGCCTCCCATCAAGCGCTCTATTTTACGTCTTGAGCACGACGTGGCAAAAAGAGTTTAACGTGGCTTTTTCTAGGGAGATTTCCAAATGCCCCCTTCTTGTAATCTATAAGCCTCTTATTCCATAGGGGAGGCTTTGGCTCATGCCCGGTTGCCACAAATAATGAGTAAGAATAATTATGAATACAACCAAAAAATGATGGAAGAATATAATAATGATAAGGCATGAAAAAATAAGCGGAGTTCGAATGGGTAAATAATAAAGACTTATCACGAACAACCTCATTAGAACTCATGGTATTAGCCTCAACAAAATCAAAAGTAATAGGGTCAATCTCTCCCATTATGGATTTAGGAAAGATTATGCGCGGCACCGTTAATAAAATTTTTGGCACATAAGTGTTCTCCTTATTAGTCGAAGTTTGGTGACAATCTAATGAAATTTCTTGGGAAACATCATCAATGGTAACTTCTTCTACAAGATTATCACACTTTATGTAATTATCGGGTGCTGGGGGATCGACCATAAAACTTAGCATGTCTTTCTTCTCAACCTCCCCCTCAACTTCACTACTAAATAAATGAGCTGGAAAATAACCATAGTGAATCTCAAGACCACGACGTGCACATTCTAGCTCAAAAAGGGTACTATCAGGATTTTTAAGAGTGTCTACACATTGTTCAAGCATGGTCTTTTGTTTTGGGGGAGGGGGCTGACTGACCCTATTTGGCAAAATATTAAGAGCATCGAAATTTATGAAATGCTAAGGGCCACGATACTCACAGGAAAACATAATGAAGAAAATAAAAATATAGAGACTAAAAAAAACTTCAAATTAAAATTAGAGTCGCTTGGTATTGATAGTAGCGAAAAATCAGTCCCCGGCAATGGCGCCAAAAACTTGTTGCGGGAAAATCCCTCACAATATACCGCAAGTGCACGGTGTCAACAAGTAATAAAGTGATAAGTAAAGTATCGTTCCCTCGAGGACTGATTTCACTAAGTACCAAAATGTAGTCAACTCACAATTTTATTTGAAGATCAATTAAATAGAATTTATATCTAAACTAATTTTAGAAAATAAATAATAGTACTAATAATAATAATATTACTAATAAGGGCGTAGGATTATGATTTTCACCTCAAACAATCAGGAATGAAATTTACTCAATTCAATTCACTTTTATTCACTTGATTGTAAGCCAGAAATTCCTAAATTATTCTAAAGCCTTTCCCAAGGTCGATAGAAAATACTACGAATTATTAACTCGATATATCCCTATTCGAATTAGATAATTAAAAGCTAAAACAGTTCGAGAATTCCCAAAATAAATAGGCTTCACAATTCCCATAAGTATATCCCTATCTCACGAAAATTATGATTCGTCTCACAAGAACTATGCCTAAATTTCATCTCCCGAATCCATAAAGACATTCAAAACAAATTAACTGTTGGCCAGACAATTAAAAAGCATTAAAAACAGTAAGAAGAATCCAATTCAATAGAATAACGAGTAAATCGAAATAATAATAAATAATCAAACCGTCATGAAATCGGCTACAATCACAATCCTACTCGAATAGATCTAAAAACTAAGATGCAGGAAAACTAAGAAAAACCATAGGGAATCCGTGGTCTTGTCGTCGCCCACAAATCTCCTCCTTGTGTTCTTCGCCCTAGCTAGCGATCCACCTCCCAGTTCCGATCCCCCTTTTTCTTCAGCCCTTCAATGCTTATTTATAGCAGTCCTAAGCCTCCAAAACGCGTCCGTGTGATTAGGTCGAGAACAGGATCCAAAACGGCCCAAAAACTTGGAGTATTCAGCAAAACCGCCCGGTGGGCCGCGACTCACTTAATATGTGCCGTGGCCCCTAAACGCCCAGCGCCCATACCTGGGCGCATTTTTCCTCTTGGGCCGCGGCTCACTTAAGCTGTGCCGCGGCTCAGGGTACAGTCCGCTCGGCATCCTGCTGGTCACCTGCGTGTGCCGCGGCTCACTTGGTTTGTGCCGCGGCCCCAGGCCATAAATTGCCGTTTTCGCCCGTTTTTCGTCGTTCGAGCTTCCGGACTTCAATTTCCTGCAAAACATAAAAGAATAGTGCATTAAAAGCTCATTTATGCTGATTTAGTCTCAAGATGGATATAAAATAATGATATAAAAGCGCATAAAAATACGCCTAACAGCACCCCATTTCATTTCATTTCATTTCCTTCAATTGTCTTTCACCTTCCTTCATTCCCAGAGAGTTCACAGCCACCTTAAACACCCATAGACCATCTATACTTGATCATTGGAGATTGGATATCACTTATACTTGATCATTGAAGTTGAGAAACATCTTGGATTGGCACACAAGCAACCGGAGTTGGACTCTACCTATTGTCTCGGTGTTTTCTTCATCTTAAGGTATGTTAATGTTATCTCCAACCTTGGATTCGTGTTCTTAAGGATGTTATGATCATACTACCAAGAATATTAGGTTCCATAGATGATTTATTCAACCAAACATCATGTTTAGAAGTTGGGATGATTATGCTTAAGTTATCATTGTTGAGAACATTATAGTTGGAATCTTGTTACGACAAACAATAAGAGTAGTGTTCTGAGATTGATAATCCGTATTGAATGGTGTTGCCATAATGATCGTAGACTTGGTATTGATATCACTTTTGCTAAACAAAATTAGATGAAGGATCACCGACGATTGAAGTTGGATTGGTTAATTAATCTTCAGGATGAAATTGAATGTAATGATGATATTGGTAATAAGTGTATCAACCTTAGATCACCCGAACTTCATATGAGAAATTGTAATCAAGATCTAGTATAGCATTGTGATGTTATGTGAATCCTTGAATTCAAAGATGTCTATAAACCGTACGATCATTCAAGTTGCTTGAGTAATATATGTGTGGAGTATAACGTACGTTAACCACTGAGAATTACGTACGCTATATCATCAGACGAGTCGGTCATCTGATCAGAGAAGTGAACTGTCAAATGCATGATTAGCGTACGCTAGGCTTCGTAGCTTACGTACGCTAACAAGCAGACTTAACGTACGCTATGTTTGGTACGTAACGTACGTTATGCAGATCATGGAGGTTATGTTTTGTTGAACTTTCGGCCGTAATTTAGGATGTTAGATGTTCGTACGATAGTTATTCGACGTGAGTTGAACTCTATATTACTTCTTCTGTTTAAGGTTCGAGCTTTGCAACGTGATTAATCGAAGGAGCGACCTTCGAGTGTATTGATATTCGTCGGAGTTTTATCCTGGTCATCAATTAGAGGCAAGTACCTTATTTATGTTTTACCTATTGATGTTATACATATTGTCGTGCATCGTGTTGGTCCGACGGGATCATCTTAGGATCTATGCTAGCGTACACTGGATCATCATATAGGTTTTTCCACCTCGTGTTGGTCTGACGGGATCATCTTGGGATCTAGGCAGTGAATGCTGGATCATCGGAATTACCATGTGTATGTTGTGATGTCATGCTGTGATTGTCATTTGTGTATGATATTTGTGAGTCTTCTCGTAAGAAGAGACTTGTTGGTATTGTTGTCATTTATGTTATTATTCATGACATGTTGAATAATATGTTGTGGTACTTGTACTAGCATCGTTTTGCTAACCCTTTCGGGGGTGAACGTTTGTTTATGTTCAGGATACAGGAGAGCAGGGAAACAACCATTAGAGCCGCATGACGATGGGGGTGCAGAGTGATGTTCCGGCCGAAATGATTTATGGAGTTTAAATGTTGTTTCTAATAAAGTACTCGAGTACGTTGTCCTTTGTTATATTTGATTTGGGTTTGTATTGATATTAACTGGTGGACGTTGTATTGTCGGTATTGTTTCGGACTTGTTGTATTTTATTATTGTTGTCATCGTTTATTGTTATTTATTATTGTCATTTCGTTATCTCAGCCTTGTAAATCCTTACGTAAAGGATTTACGGCGCTGTAATATTCCTGAATATATTGGGAGTGTTATAGATCTCCACAAATGCAACGAACAAGGTTTCCGAGAGTTCGATTAACAACATCGGTTTGACCATCAGTTTGTGGCTGCGCCGTGCTGCTAAAATTCAGCAAAGTATCAAACATCTTCCACAATGTCAACCAAAAATGACTAAGAAACTAAGAATCATGATCATAAGTTATACACATAGGCACCCCATGCAAACGAACAACCTCACGAAAGAAAAGACGTGCAATGTGTGAAGCATCAGAAGTCTGCTTACACGGAATAAAATGCACCATCTTAGAAAACCTACCACAACAACAAAAACAGAATCAACTCCTCACTGAGTACGAGGTAGTTCGAGAACAAAATCCATAGATAGATCTTCCCAAATAGCTTCGGGAACAGGTAGTGGCGTATATAATCCAGTATTCTAATCTTGTCCCTTAGATGTTTGGCAAATATAACACCGCTTCACAAACTTCTCGACTTCCCGTTTCAACCGAGGCCAATAGTATCGCTACTCTAAGCTAGCAGTAGTCTTTTCTCGATCGAGATGTCCACTCAAACCACCACCATGCAGATCACGGATCAATTTATCCCTCAAGGAAGTGCGAGGGATGCATAATCGATTACCTTTAAAAGGATAACCTTCATGCACATAAAAATCTTCAATGGGCAACCGACTCCATATCTGTGCAAAATCCTCATCAGCCACATACAATTCTGGGAGCACTTCAAAACCAACTACCTCATGAGTCATCGTTACCAATAAGGCGTCACGTCAGCTTAATTCCGCAGGTTTATTCTGAAAACCAAATTTGCACTTCAATGTAAATTGTTGCAAATACGCCACCCATCTCGCATGCATCTTGCTTATATTCTTCTGATTATTAATATACTTCAAAGCCCGATGATCAGTATAAAGAACAAACTGATCTTGAAGAATATAATGTTCCCAATGCTTCAAGGCTCTGAATACAGCATAAAACTCTTGATCATAGGTGGACCACTTTTGGTGTGCTTCGTTCAACTTCTCACTAAAATAAGCAACCGACTTTCCTTCTTGAGACAAAACAACACCAATTCCGACTCCACATGCATCACACTCCACAATAAATAATTTCTCAAAACTTGGAAGCGCAAGTACAGGAGCTGAACACAACTTTTCCTTAATCAACTCAAAGCTTTTTCTTTGATCTGAACCCCACTGAAATTTCCCTTATTTCAAGCAGTCCGTCATAGGTGCTACAATTGTACTGAAATTTCGTATGAACCACCTATAGAAAGTATCAAGTCCGTGGAAACTACATACCTCAGCCACAGATTTCGGAATCGTCCAATCACGGATGGCTCTAACTTTCTCCTAGTCCACTCGAATTCCATCTTCACTAATCACAAAACCAAGGAAAACAAGACTAGTCTGCATATAACTGCACTTCTTCTGGTTAATATAAAGTTTATTAACCTAGAAAACAATCAAAACCTGACGCAAGTGCTCGATATGCTCTTCCTCATGAGTGCTATATATCAGGATATCATCAAAATATACCACCACGAAGTTATCCATAAATGGTTTGAGCACTTCATTCATCAACCACATAAAAGTCCTTGGGGCATTTGACAGTCCGAACGGCACAACAAGCCACTCATACAGACCCTCATTTTGTCTTAAAAGCCGTCTTCCGCTCCTCTCCCGGTCTGATGTGGATCTGATGGTATCCGCTTCCCAGGTCAATCTTGCTGAAAATCTTCACCCCCGACAAATTTTCTAACATGTCCTCTAATCGCGGAATGGGAAACCTATAACGCACAATTATCTTCTTTTTCGCGCGACTATCCACACACATGCGCCAAGAACAATCCTTCTTCGGAGTTAATAACGCAGGAACTGCACAAGGACTCATGCTCACTCGAACCAAACCCTTATGTAGTAGCTCCTCCACCATCTGCAGCGAAATAGCTCCTTCTTTCGGACTCATCCGGTAGTACGGTAAATTTGGCAACAAATCTCCAGGACCAGGAATGAAGTCAATTGCATGTTGTATATTTCTCATTGGTGGTAGCTCTGAAGGAAGATCCTCTGGTACCAAATCCTGAAATTCCTTAAACAACTCAAGAACACGAGCATGAATCTCGTTTTTCTTTATAGAATTTCCGATAACGAACATCGTCTTTACCACCAAAGCATGAATCTCCTTAACGTATTGTGCACCTTCCCTTAACTCCTTCAGTGAACGGGTTAATGTGACAAACTTTTGAGGTTCAATTTTCTATTTAAACCCCAATAGCAGCAGCGTTATCTTCTTTCCATCCTTGAAGAACTGATAAGTGTTATTTCTTCCATCATGAGTAGTGCTAAGATCAAACTGCCAAGGCCTGCCAAACAGCAACTGACAAGCATCCATGTACATAATATCACACAACACTTCGCCCTTATAATATTTTCCAATAGATAGATGCACACGACACCTCTCTTTAACCTTGATACCCTCTCCCTTAGTAATCCACACAATACTGTATGGCTCAGGATGTTTTTCCACAGGTAACTATAATGCTTTAACCAAACTTCGAGAAATAATATTCTCACAACTGCCGTCATCAATAATTAACTCGAAAATTTGATTAGAAATTGTGCACCTGGTTCGGAATAATGTATTCCATTGGGAATCTCTTCCTCGTGGTGCTAAGAGAACTTTACGTACCACATACGATGGGCGCTCATCGTACTCTTCACCATCAGGTTCGCAAATTCCATCTTGTTCATCGTTATCTTGTTTAGCTACCTCGTATTCACCATGCTCAGCCACATTCACCGGACGGTGTTGCAGACGCGTGTTAGATTTGTGCCCAATTTATTGGCACCTATAACATTTATCTCCAGTTAGCTTAGCATAGGGGTTCTCAGGTTGTTTTTTTACAGACTCCTTCGTTGCAATATCTCGCTTTTCAGAAGTTGAAGCAATTTCGGGCCCATGGTTTGGTATGTTTGTTTCACCAAAATTTCTGCGATTCTCATCTCTCCCATAGTAACTCTTAAACCCCATAGATTCTGCCCGCTGTGTTATGTTTTGAGCCTATCTAAGAGTGAGAATAACTTGACACTCAATCTTCTTACGAATTGTTGGCTTCAACCCATGAATATATCTCGCAACTTGCTGCCCTTCGGTCTCCATCAGATTATTGCGCGACGACAAGCATAGGAAGTCCGTAGTATAGTCTGCCATAGATTTTTGCCCTTAGATTAGCGTTTGGTATTGATGGAATAGGAATTGTTCATAATCTGGGGAAAGGAAACGAGCCATTATCATTCTCTTCATCTTCACCCACAATCTCACTGGTTGTTTTCCCAGATGTTGTCGTTGGCTTTGCACTTGCTCCCACCAAGACGAAGCTCCTCCTTTCTAGCAATATGCCACCAGCTTCACTTGTTTATTCTCAGGTATCTCTGCAAAATCAAAGAATCTCTCAACTTCAGCAACCCAGTCGAGGAAAGCCTCGATATTGAAGTTTCCATTGAATGGAGGAAGGTCTGCCTTCATGCGAAACTCATCATGCCTCCGATTTCCCCTATGGTTAGGTTTTCTGCAAAAACCTCTTCGAGTTCCTCATCAGATGTATCCTCATCATGGGTCTGTCTCATGGCAATTTGTTTAGGGATCGTGCGTTGAAGGTCACGAGCAATTCTCCGGTTTCCTTCTTTGTCTCCTGGATTCCTCTGTTCTTCTATCCGTTCAACACGAGTAGTTAACGTATTGATGGATGTTATCAAACGTTGCATCTCTCTGAGCACGTCAACGAGGGTCGGGTCAACTACCTTATCTTTGTCTTTAACCATTACCGAGGAAAAACCATGGCTCTGGGAACAAATAACGCAGAAGACAAACGTTCTTCGTACGGAAAAGAAAGATAATATTATCAAAGAAAATATCAAAAGCCCCCCTCTCAATACATGAGACAACGTATTTATAGCCTAAAAGAAATTCTAGTTCCAACAGGAAAGAAAATCCTAAAAGAAAATAAAAATAAAACAAATCCTACTTTGACTAGGAATCAAGATACTAAAAAGAAAAATAAAAAAAATAATGTTCAATTAACTAAACTCCTTGTATTTGTAATCAAGCACCAATATGCTCCAAGTTAGATTTTCCTGAAAATTTTTGAAAAGCAAAATTTTCTATCTCTCGGCTCATCGTCGTCGATATAGCACTACAACAAGAATAACCATTGATAGCACTATACAATAGCAGTTTTGCTGTCTTTTTTTCTTTCATAATGTTTGTTTTATAAACACGAATGTTATCCTAAATTTGGATGGAAAATGCATGTTAGCTCGAACTTAAACCGCTACAAATTTGGGAGAACTCTAAAAAAAATTCTAACTCTGTAGGTCAGACTCTGTCACAACTCACTCTTACCATCACTCTCACTTTCTCTAACTCTCACTCTATATCCTCTGAATATCTAAATCTATTCAACGTCGCATCATGAAACCTTCAGCCGTCCGCCAATCTGCTATTCTATCACAAATCTGCCGCTTTCATGTATTATATGAGCAAGCGAATTCAGTAACTCTACTTTATTATATATTATTTATATAAGTCCTATAACTCTACTAGTGTATATGGTATTTGTTTGTTTCACTTACCTTATTTATTCCAATTACAACAACATCGGATCACCCTTGCGCCAACAGCCTGAAACTGATGCTTCAGAGCACTTGGTCGCCTTCCTCCTTAATTGGAGTCCCACTTATAGTAGCCTAAAAGTAAAGAAGGGCAGGCTCTTTACAACTGCTTGCTCGCTTATGGTTACTCGCTTATAGATAAAAATTCCTTTATCCCCATTTGACTTTCACTCGGAATGGGTCTAGTCGACGATATCATAGAAAGAAGGTATCCCTCTACCTTGGCCTCTGAAACACGAATTCAATCTCTCACTAAACTTATAAGAAATATAGAGCCTGACACCCGACAAACATTACTGGTTCTGGTTTGCTTGGAGATTCAAATCATTTGTATTCTGCTTTATAGTAGCAAGTTGTTATTTGATTTGTTTGGATGATGTTTTGTTATGATTTGTTTTTGTTGTATGTGTACTTATCAGTGCTATATAAGCTCGTTAATTCAATTTGTACATTAAGGACAAAAAGCATGGTAATCAAATTCTTAGATGAAAAAATAGACCAATCATTGCTTATCCATATGCTTGTTAATGGCATACTTGTTGAATGTGTTGGTTAAACTATGTTTGTTTTGTTGGACTTTTTATCATTTTCCATGAATAGATCGAGTCTCGAGTATGAGGCAAGTGCCTTACGGTTTGCAAGGACTGATGAAAAATATTAGAAACCCAGATATACCCTTGTTGTTGTTATGAGACATGTTGTTAATCAATTATTGCATTAGTTGTGATAATTGATCATTGATTAAAACTATTGTATTGTTGTGAGTTTGAGACATTCGTGAATTACTTTGGTCGGAGTTGAATAGATCATAGACTAGGGCATAAAGATTGGCATACGGTGTAGCTATCGTAGTATTGGTATATTAACGCCAGTTTTATACTTGTTTGGTTCATAATGATTAATGAATGGTTTCGATCGCATCGCATTCGTACTTCATACAACAATGGTTATATGGTGTTAATTTTGGAGATAAAAGTTTTGTATATTGTAATTTAGTTTTGAAGTTAAATCATCATGTATGTTATTTGTATGTGTTAATGTATACTTAATTATTGAGTTTACAGTTTAGCGAAGACGAAGATATGAGTTATCGATGTTCTATGGTATGTGGATAACCGGATAGCGATGTAACTATGAATTTATTTTGAATGGAGTAGTGGTAATATCATAATCGATGATTATGAGGGTGTAATAAAGAGTTATTGTAAGTGCTAATCGAGGAGGCCAACTTTATCGAGTATTCAAGTATATGTGTTATAATTCTATGCCGTGACTATTATGATATGAAATTGTTTGAGACTTAATCAAACTACAAAAGATCATTTGAGATTTTTAGTGTTCTGTAGAGGCCAGAATGCAGCAAATGGTGGATTTAATATGTGGAATATGAGAATGATAATTATATTCCAACTAAGGAGGACCCTTTGAGGTCTCTGGTATTTCATAGAGGCTAGATTGCAACGGACAACATATTTATTATGGTGTGTTATGTACCTATATTTACTGAATGATTTTATGTATTCTTGGTACTTGTCTGGCTTGGTACTCAGTTATCATAGATTGAGATTTGATGGTATTATTCAACGGACCGAGTTAGATAGAGAGTGTGTATTATGTATTTGTGAGTTACGATAACATATTAAGGATGTTGGTATTGTTTGATATACATTACATATGTTGGATTTGAGTTCATTTCGAATACGAGGTATGGGATATTAGATTTAATGATCTATTTGGATGTATCCACGAATATATAATTATTTTAAAAACTCATTTGGGTTGTCCACATGTATATAATTGCTTTGAAGATATGTTTGTGTGTGTCCGTGAATATATAATTATTCTAGAGATCGGGCATCTTTGGATCAAACCTTTGGAGATAGTTTGGATCGAAATCCTTTCCATTGGTCGTCTCCGTGCATAATATACATCAAGGCAAGCAAATGTATTATATTGTGCAATGTATTGTGTTATTTTGACTTGATTAATGATCTATGAAAATGTTAAGTGTGTGAGTGGTTTATCCATATCAGAATGGGTCTGACAGGGTCTCTAGTGATCTATGCTAAGGGCACTGGATCGCGGACGTGGTTTTCCGCATGGGGATAGTTCGACAGGACCTATGGGGGTTGAATGTTGGGGGTCGATGCTAGCCATGGATGCATGTTACCCTGTATGTTGTTATTTTTGATGATGTTTCTTTTTGCATGATGTAATATTCCAAACTATTATTTTGCAGATGGTTACAAAATATGTAAAGTGAGAAATGAAATAGACATGTACATAATATTATATAATTGGGTACTTGCACTAGCTATTCAAATGCTAACCCCTTAAATGGGGAAAAGTGCCTTTTTATACATTTGAGGTGATGGTGAGTTCGAGGGGCAGGCTCGGGAAATGCATGCAAGTGTGGTCAACCATGATGTTATTAGGCTTGTGTCTTGTGGCTCAACCGTAATATGAGTTAGTGTTTGTTGGAGTCGGTTAGTAAACTAAGTCTATTATTACAACTATCATTGAAGTCTCCTGCGTGAGTAATAGTTTTATTTACCTTATTGTCGTACCTTGTTCTTACTATAGTATTTTTATCGAGGCCACGACCCAAAATATTGGAATATTTTATTCCACACATTTAGAGGTTTTGATAATAAGTTGCTAAATAAAGAAAAATAATAATTAATCAACAAGGAGTCAAAGACACTCGAGACGGATAGAAAAGCAAAGAAGTAATCAATAATGAAGCTAATGTACGCTATCACAAAGAGGTAACGTGTGTAATGTATAAAGACAATAGGTACTGCATTCTGCATCGAAGCAGATAATGCACGTTACTACGAAGATTAGCGCATGCAAGGAATATAACATAACATATGCTAAAAATGTATGTATAACATATGCTATGCAAAGTGAAGTTCGAATTCAATTAAATCAATATGTTGGATTGATTCTAGAAAGTCAAAAAGCATGTAACAAATATGCGAAGATAACGTACGCTATGAAGAGATATTAACGTATGCTACAAGGAGAATATAACGTACGATACGAAGAAAGTTAACATACGCTATGGAAAAGACAGGATCTACTGGACTGATCTTAACATCACATAATGTACGCAACCTGAGAGGTTAACGTACACTAATAAGCTTAACGTACGTAATGGAAGACATATAACGTATGTAATGAAAGAGGCAGAACCAACAACTAGTTTAGGCCTTGAAGCCTATAAATACCACTTCATATGGTACTCACCATACAACAACTTCAAGCAAAGTATTCATACATCAGATATTGTTATATTAATTATTGTTGTTGTAATCTAGCTTAATTGATAAAAGTTCGAGTGTTTAATTCACTCAAATATACATGAGAGAAAAGAAAGAATTGTAGATTTGATTTGGTGTTATTAGGATCGTGGATCCATTGTTAGAATCATAATCTAAATCCAAGTGAGGTTTTTCTAGTCCTGGTAGAAAGCTAGAAAGGTTGATTCCTTATCCGATAGAAAAGGAAAATAGTTTATCTTGGACCGACATAAAGACAAGATTGTAATGGTTTATCTTGGACCGATAGAAGACAAGATTGTAATGGTTTCCCTCGGACCGATAGAAGACAAGGCGGAAAGGTTTATCTTAAGCCTATAGAAAAAGATACGAACAGAGGACATAGCACATTGTCGAACCTCTATATATGGCTGTGTCATTTACATTCCGCACTTAATCGCTTCTGCAATTGCAAAAGAACTCTATATTCTTAACCGAACTATCTAAACCCCCCTTTTAGTGGCGGTACCAACCCAGAAATTGGTATCGGAGCGATATCTCTTATAGTCGGCTTAATATCCTAGGAGAAAAAGATCCAATTGCGCTTCATTATGCCCTGGTCGAAGGCCTCGCCTTAAACCGACCTCTATTTTTTGATGAATCAAATTTTATGACATGGAAAAAAAAGATGTCAATATTCATCCGAGTCTATGATATTGAGCTCTGTAAAGTCATCTGTCTTGGTTCGATAATTCTCACAAATTCCAATGGTACTCTAAAAAGCTTCTAAGAATATGATGATACGGATTGGAAGAACGACCATTACAACAACAAAGCAACACAATTGCTTTATTGTGCTTCAAATCCGGAAGAACACAATCAGATTTCCTCATGTGATAGTGCTAAAAAATTTTGGAAAATGTTAGAGGTAACTCACGAAGGAACAAATCAAGTCAAAGAGGCAAAGATAAATAGGCTTCTCCACGACTATGGGCTTTTCATGATGAAAGACGAAGAGCCCATCACATATATGCTAGACCGGTTTTCAGTCATTACAAATGGACTAGCATACTACGAAAATCCTTATCGAGTAGGGAATAGGTCAAGAAAATATTGCGATCACTACCTCGCGAATGGGATGGGATGGTTACGACAATTATGGAATCTAAAGATCTCAATACTCTTGATTTTAGCGCCCTTGTTGGTCCGCTAATAAATTACGAGATTTTCCTTAAATCACGGAACACGAAGCCGAAAACGAAGGAAAAATATATAGCTTTGAAAGCTAAGAAGATACCAAGAAATGAAGAAGCTATTCCAGTTGATGATGATGAAGAATCGATATTTTATGCCAACAAAAATCAATTAGTATCAAAACTTATTAAACCAGAGAAGAAAAGACTTCAACTCGCAAGTCCGGAATGAGTCAAATCAGTTCGACAATAATTGTCAAAATTATATAAATCGAGCCACTTTGCGAAGAATTGTCATGGCTCGACTTTTAAGAAGGAAGTGCTAGTAGCCACCTGGAGTGACGAGGATGAAGAAGAAGATAATAATATCCAAAATAATCCCGCACTCATGGCAAGGAGATCGTCTGACGATAGTGACGACGAAAACTAGGTAAGTACCTCATCTCAAGATGAACTCTTTAATGCTTTCGAACAATTACATACGGATTTTCAAAATTCATTGAAAGATAATAAATTCCTAAAAATGAAAAATGAATTTTTGGAAGATGAAATCTCCAAATTAAAAGAAATGGGGGAATTATTTAAAAATGATCATTCATTATGCCTTGAAAAAGAAAATAATTTAAAGAATGATTTATTAAAAGTTCAAAATGAACTCAAAAATTTAACGGCTAAACTGATGGGGTTTCGAGGGGCAGTGACACCAGTGAGATCCTGAGGGGCATTGCCTACGGCAGAGTCCAAGAGGTAGAGCCCCTGACCAGGTCTCACAGGCAACATCCCGAGAGCAAATTCTAAAAACAGACTTTTGTTTTTTAAAAGAATACAATCGTTTTCACCCTATTCAACAATAGTTGGTCCCAGAAGTTTAAGGATGGATAACTCCAGTCCCGAATAGATCAGGAGAAAGCTAGTACGAAATTTTATAATAAGCATGTCTTATTCAATATAAAGATACTGCATGCAACAAATTACTTTAAGTGTTGTACCTTAAATGCCTACAACAACAGTACATCGCTTGTCAAACTATAGTTCTACAAGTATTATCTTTAAAGTATTATTGTACTATAAATATGAATATGCATGAGATGACACATGAAGCACTACAAGATTTATAATGATTCAAAGGTGGGGTACTCCTTCTACATCCACTCTCCTCCACATAGGAGGAAATTTAGAAAATAGTAGTAAACAACAACTCTGAACTTCTACGAATGAATAACAAACTATATCGTTCACACATATTGATATACGTATGGATAATAGTGTCAAAATCGTGCATATAAATTGGCGTTCAAACGGGACTTAGGTTAACACTCTCCCACACAGGTGATTAGTGTTCAACTCCCAAAAGCTAACACACTTCCACACAAGTTTGTGTTTAGATAAATTCACGGTATACACAAGATCGGATCCCGTTCAACACTTGAGAATGCAATATTGATTATTTTTTAACAACACTCTTAAAGGTTAATCTTCATCTCTGAAGGATGTCATAAGATTGAGATATGACATTTGAGCTTGTCCTTGTTGTCCGTGTCATCTCCCTTTTACTTTTAATTTCAGGTGAGTTTCTTCTATTTATAATTGTAGGAGAGTAGTCGTTCATCGATATTATTTTTTATGATTGGTGAGATATCTGATATTTCCTATAATCCCGGATTTATGGATATTCAAAAATAGAATTCTTCTCTTTTAGCTTTTCATATAATGCATTTTCCTTTCTTAGCTGTCAGATTCTGATTTGATCATGCACATTTTTATACATATAAAATTTGTATTAGCATTCACACTTACCTCAATATTTTACGAACAAAGTATTCAATCAGTGTAGCGGATCCGTATTATAGCTTCTTGATAAGTTGCTTTTGATGTAGTATTTATTTTCTCTATGTGAATCTAGAGCTTATGTTGTATCTTCTCTAAATATCTTGTGCTGTATGCTGCACACTAACATCTGCAAATTATAGATATAACTATTTGTTGAAATATAACGTATAAAAAAGTTTGAAGAGATGTGAAGCCAAAAAAATAGGTTTGAAAGGTTTGTTGTTAATTGGGTGTTTTTGTTTTGTATGATTAGAGTTTGTGTTTTGGTGATTTGACATATTATGAACTGGAAAAAGGGTTTGTGATGTGTATGTTAGTAGAGATGCTCTATCATTATAATCCAAATGGTTGATTCAAACTTCTATTTGCCGGGCAATTCAATTAGTGGATTCAACATGCCAATCCTCAAATTTTGGTCCAAAACTTATAATTTTGACAAATCCTCTAACTGCCAAATATAGCTAGAGGACTGCAGTTGTTTGGCTTTCATCCGGTCTACTTTTATTATTTGAAGGTATAGTGCTAAAAAAAACTATTCCCTCTATTCCAATTAAGTTTAGTGTTTGGTGTAGAAGTAACATATTTTAGGAGAACGATGCGATGTGATATATAGATAAATTATTTAAGTATTAGTAGTGATTGTGTGATGGAGGTTAAAAGGTAGCTGATATTGATGATGAGTGTGCGTGACTATTTCATTTGGTTATGTAAAAATTATAAATATTAAGCTCCTAAAGAAAAAAAATGTGCTTAATATTAAACTTTGGAGGGAGAGAGAATACTCTGAATGAAAAATTGGATAATTGGGTTGATGTGATGGGGAATCTGTTAGATATTGATTGCTTGTGAAATTTGATAATGATACTTTTGTTTGTATTGCATGTGTAATTTTTATTATTAATATCTATAATTATGTAACATCAAAATTAAATATTTCCAAGTCCTTTTAAATTTTTATCTATAGATTAAGGAATGTAAAATGTCTAAATAAATGCCTTGTATATATTCTCCTCATAATTGAACTACGATATAACAACAACATCTAAGTCTTAGTCCCAAAATGATTTGAGGTCGGCTAACATGAATCAAACTTTGAAACTGTCAATGATCGTACATAAATAACATAAAAGGAAAAAAGAGGGGAAAATGTAGAGAAAAAAGCAAATCAACTAAAAAAAATGAAAAATCCAGAAAAATAAATTAAAAGATAACATGAAATAAAATAAAATAGGAATAAAAAAATTAGATTCCTTCCACCATCCGTATTCTTTCCCTCCACATTTGCCTCTCCATCGCCATACTTCTCCGATTCCAAGAAACCGCGTATCATTTTCGATCATCTTTATCCATGTTTTCTTGGGTCTTCCTCTACCTTTCACAATATTACTTGTTCTCCAACTTTCTAGCCTCCTCACTGGGGCATCAACAACTCTTCTTCTCACATGACCAAACCATCGTAATCGATTCTCCATCATCTTGTCTTCTATAGACGCAACTCTTACCTTCTCTCTAATCACCTCATTTCTGAGCCGATCCTTTTTTATATGACCACACATCCATCGTAGCATACGCATCTCTGCCACATTCATCTTTTGAACGTGACATGTTTTACAGCCCAACACTCGGTGCCATAAAATAGAGCATGCCTAATTGTCGTGCGGTAAAATTTACCCTTTAATCTATGAGGCATGTCAGGATCACATAAAACCCCTGTGGCACTCTTCCACTTCAACCACCCGGCCTTTATTATGTGAGCCACTTCGCCATCTATCTCTCCATCCTTTTGGATAATAGATCCAAGATACCGAAAGAAAGTGGATCCATGAACAACTTTCCCATCAAATGTGATCATCCCCGCCTCTCTATCACTGTTTTCGCTAAACCTACACTCCATATATTCAGTCTTGCTTCTACTCAGCCTAAAGCCTCGAGCTTCCAAAGTATTCCTCCAAAGTTCCAATTTCTGTTGCACTCCAACCTTCGTTTCATCAATCAACACAAAGTACTTCCCTTGGTACTTTATCATATTTCTTATTTAAATCAATAAAAACCATATGTAGATCTTTCTTTTTATCTCGATAATGTTCCATCAACTGTCGGATAAGATAAATTGTTTCCATGGTCGATCTTTCAGGCATAAATCCAAACTGATTTTCTGTTATCTTCACACATTTCTTGATCCTTTGTTCAATCTCTCATTCCCACAACTTCATGGTGTGACTCATTAGTTTAATTCCGCGATAATAGAACAATCTTGAACATCACCTTTGTTCTTTTATAAAGGGACGAGAATACTTTTTCTCCATGCTGATGGCATCTTATTGCTTCTCCAAATCTTATTGAAAAGTATAGCTACCCATTCGATCCCTCTCTTTGTAATACCCGTAATTTTGTTCCCCGGAAATTTTCTATTTTTGGTGGAAGTCTATTTTGACCACTTGCTTGGGACCGTTTCGTCATCCTGAGAATGATTAATTCTACACTTTTTGTCATCCGAGTTCTTTTCGGTATCGTTCTGTTGAATTCCGTGTTCTTTAGCGACTTTTCCACGTATGAGTTCGACTTTGTTAAATCACCGTAAATTCTTGGAAACTCCAAAAATTCTGAATCTTTGCAATATTATTAAGCATCGAGTTAGCTTTCCAATGGTTCAAACGGTGAGTCAATCGGAGTCCATACGAGGGAGTTATGGTCGAAATAGCTAAGTCACTCTCATTTTCCAGATTCGGCCAAAACCGCCTGTACCCGGTGCCGCGGCACACCTGGACTGAGCCGCGGCACACTGCCGAGCCCTGGGAGCAAATTTTGGGCCTGTGCCGCGGCACACCTATACTGAGCCGCGGCACACATGACAGTCAGCCCTATATCTGCGTTTTTCTGTGCGTTTCAACCGATATTTTTTTCATTCCTTCACCTTCACACGAGAGAGGAGGTTTGAGAGGAAGATGTTTCTTCACCTATCACTTGAGTGTGTGATTTCTCTTCATCTCTTTTCGATTGTGAAGCCCGGATCATCGTTCTATCGCGTGCTCTTCGAATCATAGTGCTTGAATCTTCAAGAGGTAATTTCTTCAACATCTTGGATTTCGATTTTGTATTGGGTAATGATGTTTTGGATGTTAAAATCATGGGGTATGAAGTGATATACGCATGATTATGGACTTGTTGGAGTATTCATCGGATTATTGAAAGATTATTCAAGAACACTTCGAATTTTGTGTTGGAAATTGGGGATTTTGTTTGACTTCATCCTTTTAATCCGTAGTAATTTAGATTAGTGATGGATTGATGATGATTTAGGTGTATTCTATCATTTCCATCGTTATTCCACGGTTGGAGTGTATTGATTCGTCGTTTCGGTTGAGTTATTAGTCGACGCCTTGAAGGTGTCCGACAAAAGGTCTAAGAGGGGGGGTTTTTGTGCGTTGTACGATTATTATTCATCGTACGATTGTTGATTTATCATTGATATGACTTAGGGACGAAATCCTTGTGAAGAACTCAATTCGGAACCCTTCCGTTCGTTGTCTTCTTCGTGGTTCAAGCTTCCCGGCCGAACCGTGTTCTTCGGGATCTTGGTAACGATTATTAAGGCAAGTATACATTTATGATTGTACGTTCTCGACTTTGAAAGTATGAAATATTGATGGTATGATTATTTCTAGCCACTCCGGGACGGGCCTATGGTCCTCTGAGGGTTTCGTAGCCTCTGGTGCGATTCCATGGTTGATATGAACGAACTGTTTCTACGGCATTCATATGAAATAATGTTGGCATGTAATGAACGAACCGTTTTTACGGCATTCCTACATGTAACGGCGTATGATATGAACGAACCGTTTCTACGGCATTCACATACGTCATGAGATTTTAGTTATTCCGGAATACTAGTCTTAAATTGATGAATTGACGGATATTGATGAATTGACGGATATTGATGAATTGACGGATTACATTTACTTTATTGTCGAGGAGTATTATGTTTCATATTGTTATACTTGCACTAGCTATTCGACGGCTAACCCCTTTATGGGGGAAATACGTTTCATGTATTTCGGAGTTCCAGGAGAGCGGACGGTGGAGTACCGGGTCGGCATGAAGATGATGGGCAAGTGTGATACTGTGTTTTGTCTCCGGTTATTTTCTTGGATTCCTCCATTCAGGTTGTTGTACTGGAATGGATTTTTAAATACTCGAGTATTGTATTTCAGTTTCCTTGATGTTCCGGCCTGTGTTGCCGAGGTATTAATTTGTGCAGTGATGTATATGGTTTCATTGGTTATGGTTTTGAATACCATTTGTATCGTTTTTCTTTCCATTGTATGTAGACCTTCTCGGTCAAGTTTATAGTTCCGCGTATGTTTAGCCTTGTGGGTCCCACGGCGGGGCTCACGGCGCTGTAATATACCCTGAATAACTTGGGGGTGTTACAGAATATGGTATCAGAGCTTAGGTTTATGGATACCTAGGCTGTCGGTCTTTTGGGTCGATTGAGTCGGCATTTGCCCACAGTATCACTACTCTGCCATCATCACAGTGCGACGTACTTGTAAGTCCTCTCACTCTTCTTGTATTTTTCTTAATCGTTTCGTTTATAGCTTGGTATTCTTGGGATTTGGTCACTTCGAGAATGTGCGATTCGGATTATACTTACGCACGTGTGTGCCTTTCAGAATGTTGGCTGAAAATAGGAAGAATCGTGGCCGTGGTCACGGACGTGAACTCTTCCTTGAGATTTTGTTAAGTTGCTAATGGCGATAATGGTGTGTATCGATATTATGTTGAGACTTTGTTTAGGAGTCGCATGCTAGTATCACGGGAGATCTTCGACTTCGCAGACTTGTAAGTATGTTGTTCGAATTATTCGATAATTCTTGGTGAAATTGAATTCCCGTTGAAATGTTGTTTGTACGAGTGATTGTAAGTTTCGAGGACGAAACTTATTTTTAAGGGGGGTAGAGTGTAATATCGGATATATTTTTTTTTCGTTTATATATTGGATATCGTGGATGGTTAATTATGCTCGAGGACGTTGTGAACGTATGACAATGTTATTGAATTGAGTATATGTATTGATTTTGCCGTATGCTCGTATTTGGTATGTCATGACTTTGGACAGGAATTGTTGAAATTGGCTAAGTATGGAATTATTACGTGCGTTAATAAGGTGAGATTATGTACGTAAGATTGGCATGGTTACGTACGTTGAGGCTAAGGTATTACGTACGTAACGAAGGCATCGGACAGAACCGAGTCCTGGTCGGCAGGTGGGACCCTGTTTCGGCAACTTTCGGCGGAGGATGTTGACAGGTGAGTCAACGTACGTGTTACGTACGTTATACAGGACGTGTTACGTACGTAACACAACCATTGTACTGTAGCAAGTCAACTGGTATATTACGTACGTTATATGGTATGGGTTACGTACGTAATGGACTGCACGGAATGAGACAGTGAGTTGGTTACGTACGTTATGGATATTGGATTACGTACGTTAAAGTTGTTACGTACGTTAAGAAAGGACACTTACGTACGTAATGAGAGTGCAATTTATATATTGAAGTGTTGCCTTTCATTTCTCTCACGATCCTTTGAGATATTTCTCTCCAAAACTCGTCCCTCTTCACTTTTAATAGTGTTCTAAACACTTTTAACATGATTGTGAGCTTGGAATCATGGAATTAGAGCTTGGTTATGGAACTATTGTTGATTCTTGAAGTGATTTCTTGTGTTATCCATATTCTATGAGGTTTATGTTGAAGGAAGATAATGATATGCTTTGAATATGTTGATTATGATTATGGAATCATAGAGATCTTGATGTTCTTGAGGCCATATGATGACTATGATGATTTAATGATTCTTGGAATGGAGTTCAATTATTCTTTCTTCGTGGTTCGTCCATACAAGGTAATCCTCGTATCCCTTTGATAGTGGCTCATTTTTTCTTTTGGATTACTACTTGGGAGGGAGTATGTTGGGAATCGTGTATTTTGATGTTCGTCTTATTTCAATGAAAATGCATAAATTGACTGTACTTTTATCCGCCGCGTGAGTATTTTTGAAATGGATTTTGGTATTTTGCCAATCGAAATTTTATTTTGTAAAACCGATTCCCTAAACCGAGTTTTTGGCATTTTAACCTTGATCGTTTGACGGTATTTGGAAAATGATTTTTTTTTAGTATTTGAAAAATATTACCGTCATCGGTCTTTTTGGCATTTTTGGAATGACGTGGAAATTGTGCTTAGCCTGGTAAATCCTTGTGAGAAGGGTTTACGGCGTGTAATATTCCCAGGAGGATCTGGGGTGTTACAATTATGGTATCATGTGATAATGTTATACGAGATTTATTGGAATTGTAATAAGGGATTTCGGATGTTGATATGATCATTGAGATCTTCTTCATATGGTGATAAGGGTTTTGTTGCGATTCTTGAGATTGTATGAATGACATGATGAAGAAAATGGTAACATGGAGATATATACCTCGGATATGTTGTTCTGAACGTGATTTCGGATATTTCATGTTCTTGAAGAACTCTTGAATCATACGAGGTGATGAAAATTCTTAAGAAGTGTTGGTGTTTTGAAAATGAATACGGAATATTCATATCTGGAGCTATACTATGTGTTTGAAATAATATTCGTATAGGAATACGATTGTGATTACGAGTTTGATGAAATTATTGTTCATCTCTGAATTTGGAAGCCCATACGTATGGAGCAAATATTCAAATCGAATGATTGGATTGTTTGATAACCTTAAAATATGATTATCTATAATGTTGAACTAATTGGATGGTTAGAATTAACGATGATCATCAGAAAATTTTAACTACGGATTTACGAGAAGGGAACCTTGTCAATTCGTATTTAAGAATTGAGTTTGGAACCGATAATATTTAGACCCTTATTATTGGTCCGAATTGGTTGCTGATATGATCATCGGATTTCAGCTCGTATTGTGGACATGGATCCGTGAGGGTCTGAGTTGGACGATTGTTGTGATTGGTCGAGATATGGTGAAACGATTGAGTTTGTGGTTTGGTGGCATTGATATTGGTCGTCATCGAACCGGTTGATTATCAATCCTTCGTTTTACAATAAGATATGATGTTTGATCATAGATTATGACTGTTGTGTTGCGGTTAAGGTTGAAGGGTTCGTAGATTAACTTGGTCGAGACTGAGGGAATTCGTAAGACGAAATCAACTGAATTGGTAACAGTACGTTGTATTGATATCGAGACAAGTTTTATACTCGTACTAATCAATGAGACTAATGTTATCGTGTAGGCGTACGATTGTGTGTATCATTTTGGGACTTGGCCTCTTTATGATTGTATTGATATCAAGGGATTGGTTGACACGACGCCGTCGGCAAATTATGCCAAATGTTACTGTTGTTTGTAAATGGCCGGTTCAAGGCATTACGATACTTGTTGGTAAAGTTGCTATCGATAGCCGGTTCGCGGTATCGATGTATCGATTATTATTGTTCGCGATTAATGTCGTTCTGAGACATCGTTGAATCTTTGTCGTCGAGTTGGAACTGTTGCTATGATGTTGCGTTAACCGATTGGGGACGTTTGATATATCCTTTTGTCATCTCCGTTTCGGTGGTCGGTTTAAGACACCGGGACATCTATTCTATCGTATCATTGATTATCGATTGACCGTTCTACGGTAATCGAAGCATTGAATTGGGACTGTCGAGGATAGTTCCATCCGTTGAATTATTATTGCCGTGTTGGCCGACTCAAGGCAGCACACTATTATTCTTGTGAACTCGGTAATTTTGTGATCGTTGAGAGTTGAGGATTTCCCGAACTGTTGTGTTGTGATCGTTGCTCGTGTTGATCGGTCCTTAGGGAATTCTGATCCCAGGATGGTTGTTTTGAATATCGTTGGTCGTGTCGATCTTTCATTATTCGTGTGTCATCGTTCACTTGGTGAGTCGTATGATCCGTATTGGATGTTTTATCCCTTGAGTTTCGTTGTCATGTTGTATCGTGGCATATCTGGAATCATGTCTGCGTGCCGATTGGTTATGTGTAGGATTTTTAGCCAGGCACTCGATGGTCATGCGTGAATATTTCCGCATTGGACCGTGCACACGAGACGTAGTTCTTGAGGCTAATTAGGTACATTGTCACACGTATATTCTGGATTCCGTATACGGGTTGGACATGTGCACGGACACATTTCGGATCGGGCGTCTTGTGATGTCCCTCTTGAGCTTTATTGATTGATCGTTCGTAGTCCATGTTGTATTGGATATGTCCGACGATTTGCGATCGTTGTTCATACGCCGAGGGGTATGTCCGACGATCAGGTTTGCTTCTTTGAGATCGATTGTGATGATTCTGACTTTGGGCTGTTCGGCTTTCAGGCCATTGTGATGTATCGGTATTTCCGTTGGAGCCTTCGGGCATAGTGAATTCGTATCATTTTCGGCATTGGTTTGGTTTACCTTCGGGTAATGTATTGTTGTGTTCTATATTGATGATTCGCCATTTGGGCGTAAGTTTCGGTTCTTGTGCATCTCGTTGAGTTTTTCCTGGCGAAATATTTCTTCCCCCTACCTGTTTTAAGTTTCGGGACGAAACTTCTTTTAAGGAGGGTAGAATGTAATACCCGTAATTTTGTTCCCCAGAAATTTTCTATTTTTGGCGGAAGTCTATTTTGACGACTTTCTTGGGACCGTTTCGTCATCCTGAGAATGATTAATTCTACACTTTTTATCATCCGAGTTCGTTTCGGTATCGTTCTGTTGAATTCCGTGTTCTTTAGCGACTTTTCCACGTATGAGTTCGACTTTGTTAAATCACCGTAAATTCTTGGAAACTCCAAAAATTCTGAATCTTGGCAATATTATTAAGCATCGAGTTAGCTTTCCAATGGTTCAAACGGTGAGTCAATCGGAGTCCAGACGAGGGAGTTATGGTCGAAATAGCTAAGTCACTCTCATTTTCCAGATTCGGCCAAAACCGCCTGTACCCGGTGCCGCGGCACACCTGGACTGAGCCGCGGCACACTGCCGAGCCCTGGGAGCAAATTTTGGGCCTGTGCCGCGGCACACCTATACTGAGTCGCGGCACACATGACAGTCAGCCCTATATCTGCGTTTTTCTGTGCGTTTCAATCGATATTTTTTTCATTCCTTCACCTTCACACGAGAGAGGAGGTTTGAGAGGAAGATGTTTCTTCACCTATCACTTGAGTGTGTGATTTCTCTTCATCTCTTTTCGATTGTGAAGCCCGGATCATCGTTCTATCGCGTGCTCTTCGAATCATAGTGCTTGAATCTTCAAGAGGTAATTTCTTCAACATCTTGGATTTCGATTTTGTATTGGGTAATGATGTTTTGGATGTTAAAATCATGGGGTATGAAGTGATATACGCATGATTATGGACTTGTTGGAGTATTCATCGGATTATTGAAATATTATTCAAGAACACTTCGAATTTTGTGTTGGAAATTGGGGATTTTGTTTGACTTCATCCTTTTAATCCGTAGTAATTTAGATTAGTGATGGATTGATGATGATTTAGGTGTATTCTATCATTTCCATCGTTATTCCACGGTTGGAGTGTATTGATTCGTCGTTTCGGTTGAGTTATTAGTCGACGCCTTGAAGGTGTCCGACAAAAGGTCTAAGAGGGGGTTTTTGTGCGTTGTACGATTATTATTCATCGTACGATTGTTGATTTATCATTGATATGACTTAGGGACGAAATCCTTGTGAAGAACTCAAGTCGGAACCCTTCCGTTCGTTGTCTTCTTCGTGGTTCAAGCTTCCCGGTCGAACCGTGTTCTTCGGGATCTTCGGTAACGATTATTAAGGCAAGTATACATTTATGATTGTACGTTCTCGACTTTGAAAGTATGAAATATTGATGGTATGATTATTTCTAGCCACTCCGGGACGGGCCTATGGTCCTCTGAGGGTTTCGTAGCCTCTGGTGCGATTCCATGGTTGATATGAACGAACCGTTTCTACGGCATTCATATGAAATAATGTTGGCATGTAATGAACGAACCGTTTTGACGGCATTCCTACATGTAACGGCGTATGATATGAACGAACCGTTTCTACGGCATTCACATACGTCATGAGATTTTAGTTATTCCGGAATACTAGTCTTAAATTGATGAATTGACGGATATTGATGAATTGACGGATATTGATGAATTGACGGATTACATTTACTTTATTGTCGAGGAGTATTATGTTTCATATTGTTATACTTGCACTAGCTATTCGACGGCTAACCCCTTTATGGGGGAATACGTTTCATGTATTTCAGGTTCCAGGAGAGCGGACGGTGGGTACCGGGTCGGCATGAAGATGATGGGCAAGTGTGATCTGTTTTGTCTCGGTTATTTTCTTGGATTCCTCCATTCGGAGTTGTTGTCCGAATGGATTTTTAAATACTCGAGTATTGTATTTCGCTTCTTGATGTTCCTACTGTGTTGCCGAGGTATTAATTTGTGCAGTGATGTATATGGTTTCATTGGTTATGGTTTTGAATACCATTTGTATCGTTTTTCTTTCCATTGTATGTAGACCTTCTCGGTCAAGTTTATAGTTCCGCGTATGTTTAGCCTTGTGGGTCCCACGGCGGGGCTCACGGCGCTGTAATATACCCTGAATAACTTGGGGGTGTTACACTCTTCCCCCTCCCAAACACCTCCAACTTCAATAGGTATACCATCTGGTCCTTCTGCTTTCTTTGACCCCATCTTCTTCAATGCCATTGTCACTTCACCCTTTTGAATTCTCCTCTTAAACTCTCGGTTAACCATACTTGAAGGGATGTTTAAATTTTCAATACTTTGTTCTTGGTGACCATTGAATAGGGTATCAAAGTATGACCTCCATCTCTCTTTTATCTCTATATCTTGAACCAAAACTTTTTGGTTAGTATCTTTCACACATTTAACTTTTCCAATATCTCGCGTCTTCTTCTTTCTCATACGAGCAAGTTTATAGATATCATTTTCCCATTCTTTTGTATATAATCTTGTATATAATTCTTGATTGACCTTTGATATGGCATTTCGCACTGCCTTTTTAGCTTCTGTTCTAGCCTTCTTATACTTCTCATAATTCTCATCGCTCGAGCATTTACTTAGTACCTTATAACATCCACGTTTGGTCTTTATCGCTTGCTGAACTTCATCATTCCACCAAGATGTGTCCTTACTTGATGGTCTGTTTCCTTTTGATTCTCCTAGGACTTCTTTTGCAACTTCCTTTATATAATGCTCCAACAAATTCCATATCGAATCTATATCCATCTCCGTGCAATCAGACCAAATACCATTATCAGTAATCTTAGCCACAAAAGTGTAACACCCCCAAGACATTCAGGGCACATTACAGCGTCGTGGACCCCACACTGTGGAATCCACCAGGCTAACATACCAACAAGACATTTGACAACGACAAACTATCATTAATAAAACGACAATTAAAATAAAAGACTACCAACCGACAATTAAAATCTGACATCAAATCCATTTCCCAAAATGGGAACACAACATAAACAATTTCAAACAGGAAGTACTCGAGTACTTAAACCAACTTTATAATACATAAATCTCAAAATCAGACATCAATAGTAACCGACAGACATGACATCGAAAAATCAAATACTGGACAATATCATGCTTGCCCATCATCCTCATACGTCCCGAGTGCTCGTTTATCCCCACGATCAATACCTGAAATACAAAAAGTATTTCCCCATTTAAGGGGTTAGCGACAATCGCTAGTGCAAGTACAATCCATTTGAACTACATTCTAATCAGATGAATATATGCGCCAAAAAGTCATTTTAGAAAACATTTTATATTCTGGAATATTTACAATCACAAAACACATTATCTCCAACAAATCACAATTCAAAGTTAACCGTTGGTACGAGACTCACGGCCACCGTACCCCGCAGAGTCCCGTCGGACATCCCTGGGTGGCTAACCACAGTTCACGATACGCACACTCACGGCAATACGTATCCCTAGAGGCCCCGTCGGACCGTCCCTAGGTGAACATACACATAACCATCCACAACAACCACGATCTGACCATAATTCAAATCCTACAACATGTAAACAAATGTAAAGTACTTGCCATTGAGAAATTCTTCGAAGAATCGGAAGTTAAAAATGACTACGGATGATCCGAATGGAAAACGACGGTTCCTAAACGAAGAATTAGCATAACTCAGTCCCAACGGACATCAATAATCGAAAGGAATACTCCCAAAACCCCGATTACAATTAACGACAAAAGACGTTCAATCAATACGGGTGAGGGTTTACGCAAAATCTCCCGTATTGATAATTCGCGGATTAAAATCAAGGAAGCTGGATTTGGAATCATTCAATAATCACAATCGGTGAAGAATATCGTAATATAGATGAACAATTGAACTAAACCCTAAAATCCCGAAATCCCCAAAGCGTCAAAATTAGGGTTAGGAGGAATTACCTTTAATCCGGTGATGAAAGGTGATTATGTTGATTATGATATGATAAAGACGACTCTACGGTGATGGAATATGAAGAGAACTCCGATCGGGACCGATGGAAATCGCCTCGAGGTCGCACGTCGAAGAAACGAAGGGAAAAGAATGAAACCGCCGCTTCAAAAGCGCATTGGCTTATATAGTGTGAAGTTAGCGCACGCTAATCGCCATATGTAGCGTGCGCTAACGGGGCGCGGCAGCCGGGTTATCGCCACCATTCGTTAGCGTACGCTAACAATAAGGTTAGCGTCGCTAATCGCTCTTCTTGATAGCGTCGTAAGGCAACAAAGGTAGCGTGCGCTACCTACACAAAGCCAAGATCGCTGATGTCATGTCGCCAGCAGGCTGCCGAGGGTACGATACACGATACACACACGACGAAACCGTAATCCGAAACATGAACACGAAGCATACAAGACGACGGAGCTAAGCGCTGAAAGAAAAATACAATTCCGACCACCGAAGGGTCCGTAATGCGACAACGAAACGAGATTCCCTAAACTATTAGGAAATTACAAAAATGGCCCAAGTGCCCGAAAATCACGAAACGACGTCGGATTTACGAACCGAAAGTCTCCACATGACCAACTCAACCATACGAACTTGCACAAACTAAGAAACAACGGAAACGAACGAGTTTTACAAGAATCGAACGTTCATACGGCAAAACATGTCATAAAACGAAATTACGTGAAAACATCATCAAAACTCATCCAAATGGAAAAACTCCAAGAACAAAATAGATTCGAAATGTCGAAACGGTTACAAGCGAGTCGATAAAAATAGACATACACCAAAAATGGAAGCGCTAAAAATGGAAAAATTACGGGTATTACATTCTCCTCTAAAATAAAGTTTCGTCCCGAAACTTAAGAATCAAAAAGTTCGGGATGCCTCGAACGCATATCCTCCTCTAACTCCCATGTCGCTTCTTCTACTCCGTGCCTCGACCATTGCACTTTAACCAAAGGAATGGTTTTGTGCCTTAACTGTTTATCACGACGCTCCAAAATTCTGACGGGCCTCTCTTCAAACGAAACATCCTTCTCGATCTCCACGTCCCCAAAGTCGATAATGTGGGACGGGTCCTAACGCATTTCCTCAAGCGGGAAACGTGAAATACGCTATGTACATGACTCGGCGACGAGGTAAAGCCAAACAGTACGCTAACTCACCGACTCTCTCCAATACCTCGAAAGGTCCAATAAATCTCGGGCCGAGTTTCCTTCTTCCCAAAACGGAAGACTCCCTTCGTCGGAGACACTCTCAACAGAACATGATCCCCCACCTCAAACTCCAAAGGTCTACGCCTAACATCCGCGTAAGACTTTTGTCGACTCTGGGCAGCCAACATCCTCTTTCTAATCAATTCGATTTTCTCCCTCGTCTCCAACACAAGATCCGGCTCGGTGCCAACCAAATCGGACGGCTCATCCCAACATATCGGTGATCGGCAACGTCGGCCATAAAGTGCCTCATATGGTGCCATCTTAATCGACGCGTGCCAGCTATTATTATAAGTAAACTCAATTAAGGCCAAATGATCCTCCCAGTTACTACTCCAATCTAACGCACATGCGCGCAACAAATCCTCGAACGTCTGAATGGTACGTTCGGACTGCCCATCGGTCTGGGGATGGAACGAAGTGCTCAAACGTAGTTGTGTCCCCAATGCCTTATGTACCGCCTAACAAAAGTGCGATACAAACCGGCCATCTCTATCTGAAATAATGGTCCTCGGCGTACCATGAAGCCTCATAATCTGTGCAATAAAAATACGAGCCAACTTTTCTGGACCCCAAGTATCCTTGATGCCCAGAAAATGTGCCGACTTAGTCAGTCGGTCTACAATCACCCACACCATATTCATACCAGTCTTCGTTCTCGGTAAACTCGTCACAAAATCCATAGAGATGTCCTCCCACTTCCATTCCGGAACGGGAAGTGGTTTCAATAATCCGGCTGGCCGCTGATGCTCAATCTTGACTTGCTGACAAGTCAAACACTTTGCCACAAACTGAACTACCTCTTTCTTCATATCGTTCCACCAGAAATTCTTCCTCAGATCTTTATACATTTTAGTCGAGCCGGATGGTGAGTAAGGTGACGCATGAGCCTCTCGCATGATATTCGTCTCACCCGAGTCGTTCGAACACACAACCGACCTCGGAATCTCAACACTCCGTCCTCATGAATAACAAATCCGGGGCTTTCCCCTTCTCTACACTCTCCGGCTGAATAAACATCGGGTCCTCCAGTCCCGATTTAATGTCCTCGACTGCAGACGAAGAAATCTCAAGAGTACGCAATCGCCGGAACTCTCTGGGCAAGATACAATCTCAACGCTTCGGCTTCATAAAATCACGTCAAGTCTGGTGGGCCGTAAGCAACTCAAGCGCTCGAAGCGTCGATTTCCGGCTCAAGGCGTCTGCTACCACATTAGCCTTGCCGGATGATAAAGGATCTCGAGATCGTAATCCTTAATCAATTCCAACCACCTCCTCTGCCTCATATTAAGCTCTTCGCGTGAAAATGTACTTGGGCTCTTGTGATCGGTGAAAATCGAGACGACGAGCCATACAAGTAATGATGCGATTTTCAACGCAAATACGATCGCGGCCAACTCAAGATCGTGCGTAGGTAATTCAATTCATATGGTTTCAACCGACGGGAAGCATAGCGATCGTCCTCCGTCCGCATAAGTACGCATCCGAGCCCTTGGCCCGAAGCATCACTATAAGGCGAGAAACCATCATTACCACTCGGTAAAGAAAACAGGAGCGGTCGTCAACCGCTTCTTCAACTCCTCAAAACTATTACGCCTCTCATCGGTCCACACAAACTTCTCGACTTCGTAATAACCGAGAGTCGAGGTCGAGCAAGTTTAGAGAACCCTCGACGAACCTACGATAATACCCGGCTAATCCCAAAAGCTGCGGACCTCTTTCACGTTCTTGGCGGCGCCCAATCCAACACCGCCTCTACCTTATGTGGGTCCACACGAACACCTCGGCCGAGATCACATGACCGAGAAACATAACTTCCGTAACCAAAACTCGCACTTTGAGAACTTCGCAAAAGATGCCGAGTTCTCAAAATATCTAACACAATATGCAAATGACGGCGTGTTCCTCCTCGCTCCTCGAGTAAATCGGGATGTCGTCGATAAAACGACTACACACTTATCGAGGTACTCGATAAAGACTTTGTTCATAAGTGCATGAACACGGCCGGTGCGTTAGTTAGCCCAAAAGGCATAACCACAAACTCGTAGTGACCGTATCTCGTCCGAAAGGCCGTCTTCGGAATATCGGTATCCTTCACTCGGAGCTGATAATACCCCGATCTCAAATCAATCTTCGAAAACACGGTCGCCCTTGCAACTGATCAAACAAGTCATCAATCCTCGGGAGTGGATATTTGTTTTTGATGGTCACTTTGTTCAACTCTCGGTAGTCGATGCACAAACGAAGTGACCCATCCTTCTTCTTTACGAATAGGACCGGTGCGCCCCAAGGCGGCGCTCGGTCGAATATATCCCATGTCTAGCAACTCTCCCATTGTTTCTTCAACTCAAGCATCTCGGCGGCGCCATACGGTATGGCGTCTTAGAGATAGGTGCCGCACCCGGCTCTAAATCGACCAGTAAACTCAACCTCTCGGCCCGGCGGCAAACCCGGCAACTCATCCGGAAAACGTCGGGATACTCACATACTACCGGAATAGACGAGAGCTCGACTCCCCTTCTTCCGATCTCAAAGCGTAACACCAATAGCCCGTGCAACCTCCCGAAGAAGCCTCACCGCCCTCAAAGCGATCGGTAATCTCGACTACCCCGCTTACGCCCCACAAAAGAATGCTCGGTACCATCGAGGCTAACATCGTGATCCTCGTTCTATAATTCATGATCGCCCCATGACGGTCCACCCAATCCTCACCCGTAATCAAATCCTCATCTCTAATATCTACCGCACCGATTAGAAGGCCAATCCCTCCCCGAGATACTCACAGAAAAATCTCTAATCTCACGATCCCCCACGATGCTATCCCCGCTGGGAAGTTTAACAACAAAAGGCTCACAAGCAACAAGGCAATCAACATGAAGACGACGCAAACAATCCATAGATATAAAAGAATGCGTAGCACGGAATCGAACAATACGGAAGCAGGATGGTCAAGGATGTGGACGCACCGTAGCCACCGTCGCGTCGGGATCTCGGCTCGCCTCATCTCATACACACGGGGCGAATGCACCCGCACTAGAAGCTCCTCTAGAAGGTGACCACGACCTCGACCTCTACCAAAACTCTGCTGGCCGAGGAACTGCTTGCACGATTCACACTCGGCTCTCCTGCACTGGAGCAGATATCTCGAGTAATCGGAGCCCGAGCCGCATCCGTACAAAACTTAGCACGGTGACCCATACGACCACAAGCAAGACACCGAATCGGAGGCCTATCACACTCACTCATCATGTGGCCGGACGATCATAGCTTGAAGCATGTAGGACCACGAACGGAACCAGCAGAGCAGACCTAGAACCGTTCCTCGACCAACCGATGGCGGCCGACTCAAGACTCGCGAACTGTGACCGAGCTTTCGGATACCCTCGACTTGCCTCCAAAATCGACGGAGGTCTTCGCTTCTTTCCTTCACCGTGCCTCTGCAGTAAAACGACATCTCGTAAGCCATCGCTTTATTCGATAATCTTTCAAAGTCGTGCACCCTGGACCCGGACATGTAGTGGCGCACCCTCGGCTTCATCCGCATATCAAAGTGGCGGATCTTATCTAGCTCATCTCGGACTTGGTTTCTCACGTAGTGCAGTGTTGATTGTAGTCCTTGATAGCTTGAGAAATAGGAACATCTTGGGGCTTAGCCTCAAAGAAGGCTCGGATCCTCCTCTTTCACCGGCCAAGGCGGTATTCATCTTCCATCGGATCTCGAAACTCGCCCACGTAGCCGCCGGTCACGCGGTTTCACCGCTTGCCACCACGTCATTGCCTCCTTGGCGAGGAAATCTTGAGCAATGGGTACTTTCTTCTCCTCGGAACAATTAGCACCTCAAACACTTTCTCCAACTCGAATAACCAATTCTCCCAACCGGAAGGGTCAAGCACCATCAAGCTGCGAGGACGCATACGAATCACGTCCCGAGTAGCTTATCATTACGGATCCAGAGGGCGGAACCGGTGGCATTAGCATGGCCACCGAACGGCTCGAGTCGGTAGCGTCATGCAGTTCGCTACTTGCCGTAATATGTTGCCACTCCAACATTCTCATGAGCATTACCGAGCTAGCGGATCGGTCTGCTGACCTCGGAACTAGGGGGAACACTGTTCGACAAAGAGGGCATCGCCGATCGGTTCGAGTGATCGGACATGGCCGCCCCACCGGCCGCGCCACGTCCCTACCGCGTCGCGACCGCGGCCCGCGTCCTCTACCAAAGCAGGAATTCAAGAAGCAACGGGTAAGTACAACTCAAACGCAAAACGCAAAGATACTAAGACAGAATAGAACAGAACGGTGAAACGAGTCAAGTTAGGAAAACTTACGAGTACCGGCATCGAGATGATGGCATAGCGGTTGATCTTGTCCCAAAACGACACTTAACTAGACCCAAATGACCGATGACCTAGGTATCCATAACCTAAGCTCGATACCATATTCGTAACACCCCAAGACATTCGGGCACACATTACGCCGTGGACCCCACACCGTGGAATCCACCAGTGCTAACATACCAACAAGACATTTGACAACGACAAACTATCATTAATAAAACGACAATTAAAATAAAAGACTACCAACCGACAATTAAAATCTGACATCAAATCCATTTCCCAAAATGGGAACACAACATAAACAATTTCAAACAGGAAGTACTCGAGTACTTAAACCAACTTTATAATACATAAATCGCAAAATCGACATCAATAGTGGCAACCGGACATGACATCGAAAAATCAAATCTTGGACAATATCATGCTTGCCCATCATCCTCATACGTCCCGAGTGCTCGTTTATCCCCACGATCAATACGAAATACAAAAAGTATTTCCCCATTTAAGGGGTTAGCGACAATGCTAGTGCAAGTACAATCCATTTGAACTACATTCTAATCGGATGAATATATGCGCCAAAAAGTCATTTTAGAAAACATTTTATATTAGGAATATTTACAATCACAAAACACATTATCTCCAACAAATCACAATTCAAAGTTAACCGTTGGTACGAGACTCACGGCCACCGTACCCGCAGAGTCCCGTCGGACATCCCCAGGTGGCTAACCACGCTTCACGATACGCACACTCACGGCAATACGTATCCCTAGAGGCCCCGTCGGACCGTCCCTAGGTGAACATACACATAACCATCCACAACAACCACGATCTACCATAATTCAAATACTAGAACATGTAAACAAATGTAAAGTACTTGCCTTTGAGACATTCTTGAAGAATCGGAAGTGAAAAATGACTACGGATGATCCGAATGGAAAACGACGGTTCCTAAACGAAGAATTAGCATAACTCGGTCCCAACGGACATCAATAATCGAAAGGAATACTCCCAAAACCCCGATTACAATTAACGACAAAAGACGTTCAATCAATACGGGTGAGGGTTTACGCAAAATCTCCCGTATTGATAATTCGCGGATTAAAATCAAGGAAGCTGGATTTGGAATCATTCAATAATCACAATCGGTGAAGAATATCGTAATATAGATGAACAATTCTAACTAAACCCTAAAATCCCAAATCCCCAAAGCGTCAAAATTAGGGTTAGGAGGAATTACCTTTAATCCGGTGATGAAAGGTGATTATGTTGATTATGATATGATAGCACGACTCTACGGTGATGGAATATGAAGAGAACTCCGATCGGGACCGATGGAAATCGCCTCGAGGTCGCACGTCAAGAAACGAAGGGAAAAGAATGAAATCACGTCAAAAGCGCATACCGGGCTTATATAATTGTGAAGTTAGCGCACGCTAATCGCCATATGTAGCGTGGCGCTAACGGGCCGCGACAGTCGATGGCTTATCGCCACCATTCGTTAGCGACGCTAACAATAAGGGTTAGCGACGCTAATCGCTTTCTTGATAGCGTCGTAAGGCAACAAAGGTAGCGTCGCTACCTACCGCAGCCAAGATCGGGCCGATGTCATGTCGCTAGAAGTCCGCCGAGGGTACGATACACGATACACACGACGAAACCAGAATCCAGAAACATGAACACGAAGCATACAAGACGACGGAGCTAAGCGCTGAAAGAAAAATACAATTCCGACCACTGAAGGGTCCGTAATGCGACAACGAAAACGAGATTCCCTAAACTATTAGGAAATTACAAAAATGGCCCAAGTGCCCGAAAATCACGAAACGACGTCGGATTTACGAACCGAAAGTCTCCACATGACCAACTCAACCATACGAACTTGCACAAACTAAGAAACAACGGAAACGAACGAGTTTTACAAGAATCGAACGTTCATACGGCAAAACATGTCATAAAACGAAATTACGTGAAAACATCATCAAAACTCATCCAAATGGAAAAACTCCAAGAACAAAATAGATTCGAAATGTCGAAACGGTTACAAGCAAGTCGATAAAAATAGACATACACCAAAAATGGAAACTGCTAAAAATGGAAAAATTACGGGTATTACAAAAAGTATGTCAACTCTCCCCTTGGAGCTTCCACCACTTAATTCGAGGGTCAACTTGTGGTATTCTCTTTTTTAAGTACCTCTTACCTCGAAAGTCAAGCACCACAACCCTATGCTGCTTTGCAGCACTATCACCGGGTAGCACCTTGCAATTAGTAAAAAATTTCCTCCAAACATTCCTTACTAAAAAGAAATCAATGTGACTTGCGTTACCTCCATTTCTATATGTCACCAAATGAGAGTCCCTTTTATCGAACCAAGTGTTCATAATACCCAAGTCATAAGCTAATGCGAAATCTAATATACCATTTCCTGCTTCATTCCTATCCCCAAAACCAAAGCCACCATGAACGCTCTCAAAGTCATCACTGCTAGCACAGACATGCCCATTGAGGTCATCACCAATGATCAATTTCTCACCCATAGGAATTCGTTCAACAACCTCTTCCAAATCTTCCCAAAATTCTTGTTTGATCGATGCATCCAATCCTACTTATGGTGCACAAGCACTTATGATAGTTAGAAACTCATCCCCCATCACAAGCTTAATACTCATTATTCTATCGCTCTTTCTTGACACTTCCACCACATCATCAATGATTTCTTTATCAATGACGATACCCACTCTATTTCTACTTATATCATTTCTATAGTACCAAAGCTTGTAACCCCAAGGAGCTAACACTCTTGCCTTTTCGCCAACCCACTTAGTCTCTTGAAAACACATTATGTGAATCCTCCTCCTTTCCATAACCTCCCTCACTTCTGCTGATCTCCCCGTCAAAGAGCCAATGTTCCAAGTTTCAAACCGCACATTACTACCCTTACTAGCCATGTGAACTAACTTCTCTGTCTATCCCCGTGCACGCTGTAAGGATCCTTGCACATTTGACACCACACCCATACTTCGAGGTGGCGCGCCGCTTTCGTGCGACGACCTAGCAATCCTTGCATATTTTCCACTACACCCGGGCCTATGAAGTGTAGCGCATCCTTACTCATTTGACACCACCCTCAGACGTAAAGGTGGCGCGCCGCTTCTGGGCGATGACCTAGAAACCCTCGAATACTTATCACTGCACCCGATAATTGAACTACGATAACGTGCAAAAAAATTCTAAATAAAGGTATGCATATAATACGAACAAACTGGTAAAAATTATAAAATAATTTATATTTTGTAACAAAAATAATTTAAAATAATTTATATTACTTATGGAGTGCAAGTCATTTGAGATTTTTTTGTTACAAAACATAAATTATTCCGTATATTTTGACTAGATTGTTACTACTATCTCTATATATCTTTATTTGGACAAATATTTACACATTAATAATTTCTCCTACTATTTATCTTAATTCTCTTTCATCCTTATTGAGAAAATTCTATTAATCAAATCACTATTTTACGTTCTTTAATCCATGATAAATTATATTTCTTAATAAATGCACAAATATTTAATTTTATATTGATAAAAGAAAGTAAGATGAATAGATGGATTTAATTCCGATATAATAATAAGGTTCGAGTGTTACTACTCTTGGATAAAAAATTAATTAATAAAACTTTCAGTAGCTTAAATTAATTAATAGACATTCGATATCTTAAACACCGAAAATAATATATTTAAATAAGGAGCCCGATTTCGTAAATTGAAATTTGGGTAAAAAGTGCAATATTAACTCTTTAGTGGAATGAGTTGATATTTACTAGACTCAATATATTAGGAAAGGGTCTATATGGAAATTTGAGATCTATTAGGAGTCATTTCCCTAATCCTCCTTAAAATCTCTAGAGTAGTCCAAAAAGCCTATAAACAAGACATCAAGGGGGTTCGTCCGTGTCGCTCATATCCTACATAAGGGTTTCGATTTTTCTTCTTAGTGTTTAATTGTGAATCTTGACTTGTGTCTTTGATTCCGCAATTGAGATAACACTTTAATTCTTGCTACAAATCGAAATTACTTAAAGAAGAAGAAAATCGAGAGTTGTGAGGAACTTAGTTTCGATCGATCCCAGTTGAAGCCCAAGTAAGATTCGGTAGCTCGCTGCCCACACAACGTCCGGATTAAGGTGTGATCATACTCTAGAAGATCTAAAGTTAGCAATACAAGAAGATCAAGGAGAAATTCAAAGACTTTGCTTCAAATGTAACGTATTTTAAGATCTTTTAGATCTAGGTAGAATACTACAAATTATCATGTTTAGACGCGTAAATATATATTGCTCATTTTAATTGCTTATTAATTTGTGTAATTAATTATTTGACGAGCCTAAATAGATCTGGTTCTTGAGGGCCGATTTTAGTAAATCCAATCCCGCCACTTCCACTGCATTTTATTTCCATCAATGGTATCGGATACGGTCTTTAGGTTCCGTTCAATTGAAATAATTTTGTGATTAATTACTAACAATTTGAAAATATTCATATATTATGATCTTTGAAATATTTTTGTTAGAACTATCTTGCATGTGAATATGGTCCAATTATCATGGCAATATGATATTTATTTTATTTTTTCGCATTTTGGTAATTTGGCCCGGTTTTTCACGGCATGTATAAGTTTTTTCCGTGAGAAAATCCATGGGTAGAATATGATTTTATTTTTACTTGTAATTTTATTGTAAATTCGATATATTTTATTTTGTGTAAAATTGTAATCGAGTTGGAATACACAAAGTACGAAAGAAAGGAGTCCCACGCGAAAAGGAGCCCCAATCGGACGAACCGATCGGGACCAAGAAGCTGTCGTGCGGTCCAGACCACGGATCAGGATACTAGACGAACCGATCGGGACCAAGAAGCTGTCCGCCATTTGTTGTGTTTGTTGGTGCATAATATTTAAATTTGAAATTTTCTTGTGCAATTAATTTTGCATAGAAGAAAGTTTCTAAATTTGAAAATTTTGTGGGCCAACTGGGAAGAGGTGACGAGATGCTTGAAGTAGTGGAAGATTCTGAGCCTAAGATTTTCTAGTTATTCAAAACGAGGAATAAAACCAATGATAATTTGTAATACCAGTGATTTTCTCTTTCGATAATTTTTCATTTTTGGCATTTTTTTATTTCCAGAACTCGCTTGCGAGCGTTTTGACATTTGGATAATGATTTGCTCTGCGTGTTTGGTCATCCGAGTTTGTTTCGGGGCTGTTTCACCCGAATCCGTGTTTTGAGCGACTTTTTCCGCTATTTGGTTCATTTCGTGTGCTGGTAGTTCGAAACTACCATTTCGTGTTTTCTATAAGTGTGTTTAACTTTGTTAGATGTGTTGTGAACTTCGGTTTAGTTGTTTGATGCCATATCGTGATTTTCGGACTTTTTGGGCCGTTTTGTAATTTCCTAAAGTTTGGGGGTAATTACTTCCGTTGTCGTAATCCGAACCTTCGGGTGGTCGGAGTCGTGTTTTCTTTTAGTGCTTGAGTTCGTCGTTGCGCACTCTTCGTGTGCATGTCTTCGTCTTGTGTTGTTGTTGTCGTTTCGGGGTTTCGTCGCGCTCGTACTCAGCGAGCTGAACTTAGCAGTGTGGAACTGCTAAGTGCCTTACGTGCGCTATGCGATGACCATAACGTACGTTAACTTCGTGTGCCTTACATACGATAATCCATACTCATAACGTACGTAAGGGTCTTCACAGTTTCGGACAGAAGGTTCTGGCCATCGATTATGTACCTTGCTTGCCTTACGTACGTAAGACTGCTAACGTACGTTAACCTTCTTCTTTAACGTACGTTATACTGGCGCGGGTTTAAATACCCAGGGTTGACCGTGTTCGTCATTTTCATGCTCCCTTCATTCTTCTGCGGTCGAGGCAATTTGTGGGTGATGTTGGGGCGATTTCGGATCCTTGTAACTCCAAGATTTCATCTCCCCTGAGTTCTTGGTGTTGATTAACATCATCAATCCGTGTTCTTCGTCTTTGATTTGAGGTAATTTTCTTGAGACCCTTCTCGATGTATTTTGAGAATCTTTAGGATTCGAGTTGTTCTTCGTGAATCGAAGTGTTGTGTATCCTTATTCGGCCGTATTGATTATATTTCGGTGTTTTGTTTCGTACTTTCTCCTCGTGTTCGGGTTCGGACGGTGTTCTTGATGTTCTTGGGGAATTATTGAACCACAAGTGTCCGATCTTATGTTTCTACGAATTCTTGTTGAGGATTTCGTATGTTTCACATCTTCCTTGCAATCGACCTTGTAGTGATTATGTTGTTCTTGTGTTTTCGACCTAGTTGAAGGATCGAGGGTTTCCGATCGAGCTTTCTCGTTGCTTCGCGTGCTTTGGACTTGAGGCGAGTCTCTCTTCTATATTCTTTATACATCGAGAATGTGATTTGTCATGAATTTAACGTTGACTTGTTAGTGATTGAACATCAAACCGTAACTTACTTTTAAATGAATATGTGATTTCTATGAAAGTAAATCCGAACGTAAACTTGAGTTTCGTGAAGAATGTAACAACCGCTTCATGTTATATGGTGCTTAAAACGGATACTAGAAATGAGTAGTTATCCGAGGAATTGTGGAATCGCGTAATATTTATATTATTCGCTCGTTAACCTTTTCTTGAATGATGGTGTGCTATGAATGTTGTGCCTTTGTGGAAGTTATGATGTGTTAACTTATGTTTTATGTGTTTGCGATTGTGGTGAATATTGTACATTTGTTGTTGTGTATCTTAGTGATTTGAGATGTTAACCGGGTAGGGACCCATGTGGCCTCTGGCAGAGCGTGCTTGCGAATACAGCCAGACGATACGATTTGACCATAAGGTTATCAATTTGGGTAGGTCTGGGGAGGGCTCCGAGAATCGTAACTTGCAAGTGTAATGTCACAATAACTTATGGGCGTGTTTGAATGATGTTAACCGGGTAGGGACCTGTGAGGCCTCCGGGGGCGCGTACTTGCGAGTATGGCCAAACGATACGATTTGACCATAAGGTTATCTAATCGGGTAGGTCTCGAGAGAGCTCCGAGAATCGTCACTTGTGAGTGCGATCAATATAACTTATAAGTGTGTGAGTTTGTTTACGATAGCTAATCCGGGTGGGTCCCGTCGAGGCTACAGTGGCGATTTGAGTGTTTGGTTTGATATCTCTGAATTGTGAGTGCTTGAATCTTGGATCCTGGTTATTTTGGTGAATGTGGTTTTGTCTTTGAAGCTTGGTTGAGAATTAAATCATTTATATGATTTTGAAAGAAAACCCCCTTGGAAAAGAAGAATTATAATTCTTTTCATGATTTTACACTGATACCCACACCATCTTCAATTATCCTCTTAAATGTGTTTTGAAGTTATTCTTATGATCTTTCCTAATGGAAACTGTTTTCGAAAAGAATTTAGACTCGGGGATCGTGTTGCTACCTTGTCGAAAGGTTATTTTCATAACGATTGTATTCTTGATGTATAACTTTATAGCTTGGTTACTTGCTAGCGCTTTCCATCGCTAACCATCATTGGTGTAACACCCCAAACTAGGCGGATATTACAGTGCCGTGGACCCCCGACTGGGACCCACCACCAGGCTAATGAAAATGAGTAAATTACGCAGGGTAAATGTAGTACCGAACCACATTACACAATTAATTACTCCGATAAGGAGTTTCATACAACACACCCAGGATGATACTGAATACAAGTATATTTTATATGGAGATAAAATATACAACACTGAGTGAAATGAATATTCAAACGGAATGTCTGCAGCGGAATAAATGAAGGAAACATAAATGACTGAAAAGACTGGGGGCCCCTACTAGTATTACTGGGACTCCTCGCCGTCACCGTGCTCTCCCCGTGCTTTAGCCTTGCCATGACCTGAAAAACAGTATCCCCCAACGGGGTCAGTTACACAGAACAACAATTCTCAAGAGTTGAGAATACACAATCATGAGTTATCCACAGTTATACAATATCCTGTCGAAACATACGCAATCAAACATGCTATATGAATCAACTAATGATACGGCTCAAAGGAATGGCGCCACACTACGTCCGAGATGGAAATGTGTCCGTGCACAAGCCACCAACGAGTATCGATCAAATACACGTGTGGTCTTGTACCTAATCAGTCTCACGAAGCCATCAACTCGTGTGCACAGTCCAATGTGAGGCCACCAACCAACACACGACTATAATGTGCCCGACATGAAAATCCTACACATACCAACCGGCACGCCAAGATGACCGGAATGCCACAATATGACAAAAGTGACAACGAAAATGAATAATGACTCACCAAGATTAAATGATGGTGGAATGAATGACACTTAATGAAATAATTGGAACCGCTGCTCCTTATGGTGAGGTGATTAATTGACAATGACAAGTTTTGATACGGTTAATACAATGATGAATGAGTTACGATTATGAATGAACAACATCAAAAGGAATGAATATCCTTTTAACCGAGTAAGAATTAACTTACTCAATACCGATGAAGAATGTCCGTCCACGAACAACGCCCTAAATGAAATGTCTCGCTCGAACAACCTTGAATAACAATAATTACCAACAACCGTTCAATACACGTATCAAGCAACTAAACACGACTAACCCAAAGGTCGAAAACAACGATAATCAAACTAATAGGGCATTCCAACGAATACGTAACCAACCACGACTTGAAAATATCCAATCCCGAATATATCGAAACCAACACCAAAATTAGTATATCGAACTAACAAAACACTTCAATGATATCAATAATCCATTATGAATCCACAATTCGAGATTACAACTACATTAATCTGAAAATCCCCAATAATCAAGTCAACCCCAAGGGTTCTTGAAATAATTCCGAAAATAACCATTAAATCCGTAAGAATATACTTATCCAAGGTAGATAATCCATATCTAACATATTCCAATGATAATCCAAGCTTACACGAATAAATCGGAAGGAAAAACCCAAAAATCCGAAATTCTAGATCCAAGAGATTAATACCTTTGATTCGATGTTAAGGAGATGATGAAGTGATGATAATCCAACTCAAAGACTTGAAGATGATGATGGATGATAGAAGCTCGAAGAGAACTCTCCAAAATGCCCAAAATCGCCCGAAACCGATGAGGGAATGAGAAAGGATGATAAAATGACGAACTCAGGCTAACTATCCAATATATAGCCATTCCAGGTTAGCGTGCGCTAGCCCTTGTGCGTAGCGTGCGCTAACGGGTAATTTGGGTAGTCCAGTACCCACTGTCCGAACACGGTAGCGCGCTATAAGTACCCTTTTGTAGCGTGCGCTACGGTCATGCCATTAGCGTGCGTTAATACCCATTGTTAGCGTGCGCTAACGAATTATGTGATGCCCGATCGGAATCCGTAAACCTTCGTCCTCGATCGATCTCGATAGCGTGCGCTACAACCAACGATTAGCGTGCGCTATAATATCGACACAGACGCTAAATATCACTCATAGCGTGTGCTATGAATTAATCCAGTGCAGTCCAGTAGCCACTGGACTCAACCTGATCCGTCCCTAGCGCGCGCTACTCCACAGATTTAGCGTGCGCTACTACAACCCGCTAGCGCGCGCTACTTACCACTCGTAGCGTGCGCTACAAATAACTCACCTGCAGTCCAGTACCTTCTGGACTGCAACCAGGGTAACATTAGCGTGCGCTAATGCTGAGTGGTAGCGTGCGCTACCTGTACTCAATTAGCGTACGCTAAAAAGAGTACGTAGCGTGCGCTACTCCTCACGCATACCCACAACGAAAATGACAACGATGATAAACACGGCACGAAACTCCAATTAGATTAGTGACGAATGACGATTGATACACGATACAATTACTCTGAATGATGAATACCATGATTGAATATGAGTGACAATTGATCATTAATGAGTGAAATTACTGAGTATCAATTACTGAATGATAAATACTGAATGATAATTACTGAATTACAACCGGGTATTACATACACCCCCCCTTAAAGAGTTTCGTCCCCGAAACTAAGGGTCAAACAACTCGGGATAACTCTCCCGCATACTATCCTCGGTTTCCCACGTAGCCTCTTCGACTCCGTGTATAGACCACTGAATTTTAACCAAAGGAATCGTCTTATTCCTCAACTGCTTGATTCGCCGCTCTAAAACTCGTATAGGACGTTCCTCATATGAATGATCATCGGCAATCTCGATTTCATCAAACTGAAGTATGTGACTCGGGTCGGCAACATACTTCCGCAACTGAGATACGTGAAACACATTATGAATTCGGTTCAACGCCGGAGGTAAAGCCAATCGGTAAGCTAACTCGCCTACTCAATCCAGAATCTCAAACGGTCCAATGAATCTCGGACTCAACTTACCCCTCTTCCCAAAACGGAAGATACCACGACTCGGGGATACCTTGACCAACACATGGTCACCAGCCTCGGACTCTAATGGTCGACGACGGTTATCTGCATATGATTTCTGTCGACTCTGAGCGGTCAACAAACGACTTCTGATCAAAGCTACCTTCTCCCGGGCGGCTATAAGTATATCGGGCTCGGTGCCGATTGACTCGGATGGGTCGTCCCAACACAAGGGAGATCGACAACGACGACCGTACCAGGCCTCGTAAGGTGCTACCTTCATCGCAGCATGCCAACTATAACTTTACGTGAACTCAAACAACAGTAATTGGGCTTCCCAATCGTCTACTAATCGAGGACGCATGCCCTCAACATGTCCTCCAGTGTCTGAAAAGTCCTCTCTGATTGTCCGTCGGACTGAGGATGAAAAACGGTAATGAGATTAGGATGAGTTCCCAAATAAAAATGAACTGATTTACAATATGAGACAAGAATCGTCCGTCACGATCAGAAACGATACTCTTAGGAGTACCGTGCAATCTCACTATCTCTTGATGAACAGCTGGGCAAGTCTCTCGGGACCCCACGTATCTTTAATCTCAAGGAAATGAGCTGACTTAGTTAAGCAGTCCACGATCACCCAGATCGTATTCATGCCCCGACAACTCGTCGGCACTCTCGTGATGAAATCCATAGAAATGTCTTCCCACTTCCATTCTGGAATAGGGAGCGGTTTCAGCATACCCGCCAGTCGCTGATGCCAGACCTCGATCTCGGGTCTAAGGAATTCCTGCTGAAGCTCCTTCGAATCGATAAACGAGCAAGCATCTGCTCCTGAACGGACTTACGACTCAGGGCGTCGGCGACAATGTTCGCCTTGCACGGGTGGTAAAGGATCTTGATATCATAATCTTTGATTAGTTCCAACCACCGTCTTTGTCGCATATTTAACTCCTTCTGAGTAAATATATACTTCAACTCTTGTGATCAGTGAAGATCTAACAGGTGACGCCATACAGGTAACGACGCCAAATTTCCAGTGCGAAAACCACGGCTGCTAGCTCCAGGTCGTGGGTCGGATAATTAATCAGCTAATCCGAGGAAACCTCGGATTTCCTTAACATCTCTCGGAGGTTGCCAATCTCGAATAGCCTCCATCCTCTGATGGTCGACACGAACTCTGTCTGATGAAATTACATGCCTGAGAAAAATCACCTCGGACATCCAGAACTCACATTAAGAAAACTTTCCGTAAAGTTGCTCGCGTCTCAACACGTAGAGAACCTGATGAAGATGTACCTCGTGTTCCTTTCGATCACGAGAATAAATCAAAATGTCATCGATGAAGACAACAACAAACTGATCAAAAAGAAAGTCGATGAAAACCCGATTCATTAACTCCATGAATACCACAGGTGCATTAGTTAGCCCGAACGGCATAACTACGAACTCATAATGACCATAGCGTGTACGAAATGCCGTCCTTGCGATACCCTACTCTTGAATTCGCAGCTGATGATATCCAGATCTTCAGTCGACCTAGGAAAAATATTGAAGCTCCCTGAAGTTGATCTAAGAGATCATCAATACGGGGTAGAGGATACTAATCTTGATCATCACGCTGTTCAACTCCTCATAATTAATACACACACGAGACGAGCCATCCTACTCCTTGGCAGATCACACCGGTGCTCCTCACGGGGATGCACTCGGTCGGAGATAACCTTTCTCGAACTATTCCTCAAGTTGAATCTTCAACTCCTGCATTCTGGTCGGGGCCATCCGATACGGTGTCTTCGATAATGGGGACATACCGGCTCCAACTCACTCCTGAATTCCACTACTCTATGCGAAGGCAAACAGATAACTCGTCTGGAAATACATCGTCAATCGATGACAATGATACCACGAATGATTGAACATTTCGATTGCCCTAGAAAGGCCAATCGATGAAAATGATACAATGAATGATTGAATAGCTCGATTGCCTTAGAAAGGCCAATCGATGAAAATGATGCAATGAATGATTGAATAACTCGATTGCCTTAGAAAGGCCAATCGATGAAAATGATACAATGAATGATTGAATAACTCGATTGCCTTAGAAAGGCCAATCGATGGAAATGATGCAATGAATGATTGAATAACTCGATTGCCTTAGAAAGGCCAATCGATGAAAATGATACAATGAATGATTGAATAACTCGATTGCCTTAGAAAGGCCAATCGATGGAAATGATACAATGAATGATTGAATAACTCGATTGCCTTAGAAAGGCCAATCGATGAAAATGATGCAATGAATGATTGAATAACTCGATTGCCTTAGAAAGGCCAATCGATGAAAATGATACAATGAATGATTGAATAACTCGATTGTCTTAGAAAGGCCAATCGATGAAAATGATGCAATGAATGATTGAATAACTCGATTGCCTTAGAAAGGCCAATCGATGAAAATGATACAATGAATGATTGAATAACTCGATTGCCTTAGAAAGGCCAATCGATGGAAATGATGCAATGAATGATTGAATAACTCGATTGCCTTAGAAAGGCCAATCGATGAAAATGATACAATGAATGATTGAATAACTCGATTGCCTTAGAAAGGCCAATCGATGGAAATGATACAATGAATGATTGAATAACTCGATTGCCTTAGAAAGGCCAATCGATGAAAATGATGCAATGAATGATTGAACAATTCGCTTGCGGAATTTCTCTGCTTCCGTCATAATAATAATTCTTCTGGAACAACGGGGATTACTTCCCTGAAGTACACATTCGACAACCAACGACGAAAAGATAGCGACCAAACGCTAACAAACACTGAGGATAGTATCAAGACGACCAAACCAACTAATACCAAAAATTACATCGTCCTAAGATAAATTCACCACGATTAGGTCCATCAACCAAACGCGGTCATTAAGCTCAATTCGGTATGATTTCCGAAAAATCTTCCATCGTCAGGTAGATCGATGGTATGAGGTCCACAAGCAATAGGACTATTCCAAAATAAGTCTATTCAAACATGATTCGAAAATGAATGAATGCGGTGCGCCAGTATCCAAAAGGTACACACAGGTTGAAATAAAATTACGAGTATACCTGAGGTCATTCGGGCCACCGGATCGTCGATCCTCCTCATCACATGAATGCAGGACTTGCCGCTCCCGAACCAGGACGCTCCGTCGATAAATATGAGCCCCAACTCTATTTGCTTCCATTGTCTTAAACAGCGTTGACCAAGCGATCGATTCGAATCGCCGCTTGCTTGAGGCTGAGATGCCGCCGGAGCCGACTTGGAGTCCTTTCGGCAAAAACGGGCCTTATGCCCAAAATTCCCACAATTATAGCACGTGATAGACGGTTTCAGACACTCAGTGCTGTAATGACCCGGCGTTCCACAATTGAAACAGGTGATGGACGAACTGGCCACTCGGGACTGAGATCCCGCACGATTATGCGCCATAGGAGGTCGCTCAGAAACGATAGGACTTACACGAGGCTTCTTGAAGGTTGACTGACCGCCTTCGGATTGATTACGCTTCGCTGATTTCTTGCTGACAGATGGAAGTTGTTGTTCAGCACTTTCCTTAGCAGCTGGCTCATACGGGAGGGTTCTCTCGATTAATCCGGCCAGAGTGGCGCAATGATGATTGAGCAATTGCACATGGATCATCATGGCCTGCATAAAAGTGTGTGGATCAACCCGAACATCTTCTGATCGAGCCAAGTCCTGGGCACGATTTCCCGACAGCGAGTGATTATTTCCTGGGTTTAGGCCCGCACCGCGGCCTCTCCCCGTGCATCCCCTGACAGCTCTCCCCATACTGAAGTAGGAAGGTCGCATAATGATTATATTTCCCGCATGATTATCACGTTATGATTATGTCATGAGATGACGAAAATGAGTATACATGCTCTACTTAGTGATTATATGAATGATTTACTGAAGTGACATGATTATCTGATCAAATTCTTGAAATGATTATCTTGAATAACTTAACAAGATTAATAATATGATCATCCAGATCGACAACTGAGTAATGAAATGAATTAAGTGATTAATGAGTTAATATGATCATTCTGATCATTAACTGAGAAATGAAATGAATTAAGTGATTAATGAGTTAACATAATCGTCCTGATCATTAACTGAGAAATGAAATGAATTAAGTGATTAATGAGTTAACATGATCGTCCGGATCATTAACTCAGAAATGAAATGAATTAAGTGATTAATGGGTTAACATGATCGTCCTAATCACAATGAATGATGATGTTTGAGGATTGTTAATTGATGAATGATGAATGAATGACTATTGCCAAAAATTATACCATGGCGTTAGAAATCTTACAGTTCTTTCGGTCTGATTGGCTCGGCATTTACACAGGTCACATGTGACGCGAAAGTCCAATGATACTAGTCTGATGACGATGATTTCAAATGAGACATGACTCGGAAGGTAGTATTCAAAACCACGCTCCGATACCAACTCTGTAACACCCCAAACTAGGCGGATATTACAGTGCCGTGGACCCCCGACTGGGACCCACCACCAGGCTAATGAAAATGAGTAAATTACGCAGGGTAAATGTAGTACCGAACCACATTACACAATTAATTACTCCGATAAGGAGTTTCATACAACACACCTGTGATGATATCAATACAAGTATATTTTATATGGAGATAAAATATACAACACTGAGTGAAATGAATATTCAAACGGAATGTCTGCAGTGGAATAAATGAAGGAAACATAAATGACTGAAAAGACTGGGGGCCCCTACTAGTATCACTGGGACTCCTCGCCGTCACCGTGATCTCCCCGTGCTTTAGCCTTGCCATGACCTGAAAAACAGTATCCCCCAACGGGGTCAGTTACACAGAACAACAATCCTCAAGAGTTGAGAATACACAATCATGAGTTATCCACAGTTATACAATATCCTGTCGAAACATACGCAATCAAACATGCTATATGAAAACTAATGATACGGCTCAAAGGAATGGCGCCACACTACGTCCGGGATGGAAATGTGTCCGTGCACAAGCCACCAACGAGTATCGATCAAATACACGTGTGGTCTTGTACCTGTCGATCTCACGAAGCCATCAACTCGTGTGCAGTCCAATGTGAGGCCACCAACCAACACACGACTATAATGTGCCCGACATGAAAATCCTACACATACCAACCGGCACGCCAAGATGACCCGAATGCCACAATATGACAAAAGTGACAACGAAAATGAATAATGACTCACCAAGATTAAATGATGGTGGAATGAATGACTTAATGAAATAATTGGAACCGCTGTTCCTTATGACTGAGGTGATTAATTGACAATGACAAGTTTTGATACGGTTAATACAATGATGAATGAGTTACGATTATGAATGAACAACATCAAAAGGAATGAATATCCTTTTAACCGAGTAAGAATTAACTTACTCAATACCGATGAAGAATGTCCGTCCACGAACAACGTCCTAAATGAAATGTCGGTCGCTCGAACAACCTTGAATAACAATAATTACCAACAACCGTTCAATACACGTATCAAGCAACTAAACACGACTAACCCAAAGGTCGAAAACAACGATAATCAAACTCATAGGGGCATTCCAACGAATACGTAACCAACCACACGACTTCGAAAATATCCAATCCCGAATATATCGAAACCAACACCAAAATGAGTATATCGAACTAACAAAACACTTCAATGATATCAATAATCCATTAGGAATCCACAATTCGAGATTACAACTACATTAATCGGAAAATCCCCAAATAACCGAAGTCAACCCCAAGGGTTCTTGAAATAATTCCGAAAATAACCATTAAATCCGTAAGAATATACTTATCCAAGGTAGATAATCCATATCTAACATATTCCAATGATAATCCAAGCTTACACGAAGAAATCGGAAGGAAAAACCCAAAAATACAAAATTCTAGATCCAAGAGATTAATACCTTTGATTCGATGTTAAGGAGATGATGAAGTGATGATAATCCAACTCAAAGACTTGAAGATGATGATGGATGATAGAAGCTCGAAGAGAACTCTCCAAAATGCCCAAAATCGCCCGAAACCGATGAGGGAATGAGAAAGGATGATAAAATGACGAACTCAGGCTAACTGTCCAATATATAGCCATTCCAGGTTAGCGTGCGCTAGCCCTTGTGCGTAGCGTGCGCTAACGGGTAATTTGGGTAGTCCAGTACCCACTGTACGAACACGGTAGCGCGCTACGTACCCTTTTGTTGCGTGCGCTACGGTCATGCCATTAGCGTGATTTAATACCCATTGTTATCGTGCGCTAACGAATTATGTGATGCCCGATCGGGATCCGAAACCTTGTCCTCGATCGATCTCGATAGCGTGCGCTACAACCAACGATTAGCGTGCGCTATAATATCGATGCGACGCTAAATATCACTCATAGCGTGCGCTATGAATTAATCGATGCGATCCGGTAGCCACTGGACTCAACTCGATCCGTCCCTAGCGCGCTACTCCGCATTTAGCGTGCGCTACTACAACCGCTAGCGCGCGCTACTTACCACTCGTAGCGTGCGCTACAAATAACTCACTGCCGATCGGTACCTTGGGCGCAGCAGTAACATTAGCGTGCGCTAATGCTGAGTGGTAGCGTGCGCTACCTGTACTCAATTAGCGTACGCTAAAAAGAGTACGTAGCGTGCGCTACTCCTCACGCACAGTCCACAACGAAAATGACAACGATGATAAACACGGCACGAAACTCCAATTAGATTAGTGACGAATGACGATTGATACACGATACAATTACTCTGAATGATGAATACCATGATTGAATATGAGTGACAATTGATCATTAATGAGTGAAATTACTGAGTATCAATTACTGAATGATAAATACTGAATGATAATTACTGAATTACAACCGGGTATTACAATTGGGGACTATTTATATTCTTTTCAGGTGTCCTGATTAGAGTGAGCAACCACAGGATCGGCTTGGAGGATGATGTAAAGCAGCGATACTAGTCACAGTTGTAGTTGGTTGTCCGTCAGTGATTTGTCAGTCTGAGTGATCATTTCTAGCTTCTTGTCATCCTTAAGAGGATGGATATGTTGTGTAATTTGTGATCGAGTTGTATTTTGGTTTATCAGTTGTGCTGTTGTGTTGTATTTTGAGAGACCTAACTGGTTTACAGTTTATGTTTTGGTCGAGTTGACCACATGTTGGTTTTGTTTTGTCGTCTCTTGCCTGGTAGATCCTTACGAAAAGGGAACTCGGCGTGTGTTATCCCTGAGTGGAATGGGGGTGTTACATAAATGGTATCAGAGCTTAGGTTTGCGAAAACCTAGGCAGTTGGGTCTAGTTGGGTCTTGTCGAGTCGTGTCACCCAGGTGAGCAATTGTGAACAAGTGTGATCATTGTGATCCGTTGTGATCGATTGTGATTTGTTGTGCTTAGTATCGTAGTGTAGCCATAATCTCCATGCGGCCTGTGGATGTAAGTCTCCTTTTTCCTGCGAGGTATTGGTATTTCATGATTTCCCTTATGTGCGATGATTGTGGTGCGTAATTTTGTTTGTGTAGTGTTGTGAAATGGAATCCGTGTTTGATATTCGTGGCACACCATTTATGTATTATATCGAATGTATTGATGGTCGGGCACCGAATGGTGCAATACGATGTGAAAAGTCTGAATCTTGATGTGTTCCAGAGAATATATTGACGGTAGAGTTCGTGAGGAACTCAAATTGGTAGTTTTTACGTATGTTTAAACTTGGTCTTCGCGAATTATATTTGGTTGGATTTATAATCTCGTTAACCGATTGGGCATGTAGTTTCAGGTTCAATTGCTTTGGAATAGTTGTAATTATATCCGCTGCGTGTAGGTTTGAAAATGGCTTTTCTTAATTGTAATTATGAGCTTGAGTATGTTTGTAATTTTTGAAAATACTTCAATGGTGCGGTTAAACAATAATTTTGTATGGATTTTGAAATCGGTTGAACTTTGACGATTTAGTCATGTATTTTCAAATGACACCTTCAGACGGTATCTGAAGTAGGCGTTTTAAAGTATTTTAGACATTGTAAAATGATACCGTCATTTTAATTATGATCGAAAGGATTTTTGGAAAAATTTTAAATTTGCAAAACGGCTTTGATTTTCGGAAATAAAAACATTGTGTGTTTGTGTGTTGGGACTGAGTCATTGCAACAAGCTTGATATGTTGTTATGCCCGTTGGAGAATTTTTACAGTATTTTCTTAATATCGGGATATATTGTTAGGAGTTGATCCTTAACCTTCGGAGCCGTTTTGTGGCTGCTGAGTTGATTCTGATGTCTTACAGTTAGTTGTTACGGCCGTAAGCTTCTGATTGTCACGACAGTATCTTTGTTGTTACAGTTATGTCTATGCTCATTATCAGTCGTTTAATCCCTGTCGACCTAGTCATATGGTCCGCCTGTTACGATCGTGAACTTTAACTACTGTGTCAGTAATGTCGTACTCATTGTTTATCCTATATGGATATTACTGGCGTATTATTAACCGTTACATTTCTTGTTAGCGAATTTTGATTGTACAACTAGATGTTATGACTACATGGTTGGGTCTAATTGCATTATTCTATGACGTTATCCGGATGTGATAGTTGATTGGTAATAATGATGATATGTGTTGATAAGGTCATTTTGATGATATCGTTTATTGAGTAGATTGATGTTTCAAAATGTTGTTTTGCAAATGACTTTCAAAACGAAACAATTATAATAATGGCTTCATAGTTTGATCAAATGATCGAGGTATTAAAAATATTTCTTTTCAAACACTCATTTCAGCAAAATTATTCAAACTCAAGAATTTTAAAATATTATCATTTGGACAAGTACCTCAAAAAATTTTGTTTTTAAAAATATTACCCATCTTTGACCACGATGATATGTATGTAGTTTTGTCCGTGATTGCTTTGGTAAAGGTCGTACGTTTTTGTTGATGTAGCCAAGTGAATGACTTATGAATTTGAATTCTATCGTTGCAGTCATAGTTCGTGTATTCGTGTTATGACTCAGAATGAGTATTTTATTATGTTACTGTTGGTTTACCCATGTGCTTGATTCTAATGTGTGATGACTTGATTAATGTTGTTGTCGGAGATATTCATTTAAGAGTCTACGATAACTATCAGATATGAGTTTGTGGTGTGAACGCTCTATGGTAACTCTTGTTAGCAAGAATATTGTTGTGCTTCACATTGTGTCTTGTATGGATATCCTTTTGTGATTGATGTTATGTGTTGCTATGTCTCGTTTTAACGAACAGTTTTTCAGTTTGGTATGTCGAGGTCTAGAGGTCGGGGTCGTGGTAATCAGTCGCGCGATCAGGATCATGTTGCCGGTGATGGCGTTGGTATTGGTGTTGCTACTATACTTCAACAGGTGGCAGACCAGATGACTCATTTGACCCATGCGGTTCAACGTAACACTACTGTGACTAAAAACGTTGGGTCGCCTCAGTGGCTTAGAGATGTGGTTCGTATGCGTCCCCCTCGTTTTGCAGGTGCGAGCGACACTTTGGGCTCGGAAGGTTGGCTTTTCCAATTGGATAAGATTTTCAAGGCGGTTGGTTTTACAGAGGAATAGAGGATTCCTATCGCTCAGTTCCTTCTCGATAGTGACGCTGCTAATTGGTGGGAGGCCATTGAGCCTTAGGATCATGTTGTTGCTTGTAAAGAGTTCAAGAAGTTGATGGGAGTAGAGTTCTGCCCGGAGCGGATCCTAGAGCAGAGGATCTGAGATTTTTATCTAGCCGAGCCGCAGGATATACTCGTGCCGCAGGCTATTATCAATTATAGTTGACAGCTCGCTTACGTGAAGGGGCAGGTGAGGACCGAGGAAGACAAAATCCATCATTTCGATATGCGGATGAGACTAGAGATTCGACAGTACATGTCGGGTTTCACTTGTGCTACTTTGAGAGAGTGTTAGAATCGAGCCATGGCGTATGAGATGGCATCGTTATCTACTGGGCCTTTGCATGAACCTAGGAGGCAGAGGACGTATGGAGATTTTATGGATAGTGTGGGAGTCGAAACTTCTTCTCATCGAGTTTCGCGTGGTCCTACGATGAAACCTTCCTTTACTTCGTATGGTGGAACCAAGAGTTCTAATCCATCTTCTTTGACTCTCAGTCGGATTGGGAGGTGTTTCAATTGCAACGTTATGGGTCATGTGCAAACTAATTGTCCTTCGCGCCGATTATTAGTTATAATTGTGGACTAGAGGGCCATAGAGTTCAGTATTGTGAAATATTCCATGAAGTTTCCCAGAATCGTGCTTCAGCATCGGTATCAGGATCGATTCGTCGGGACTGTTGAGATTTTGTCGTCCGTGCTTTGTTGTTCGTGACTTCACCCTTTCTTTTTTTAAGTTTCGGGACGAAACTTCTTTTTAGAGGGGTAGTAATACCCGTGATTTTCTCTTTCGGTAATATTTCATTTTTGTCATTTTCTGATTTTCAAAACTCGTTTGCGAACGTTTTGACATTTGGATAATGTTTTGTTCTGTGTGTTTGGTCATCCGAGTTTGTTTTGGGACTGTTTCACCTGAATCCGTTTTGAGCGACTTTTTTCGCTATTTGGTTCATTTCGTGTGGTGGTGGTTCGAAACTACCATTTCATGTTTCCTATAAGTCCGTTTAACTTTGTTAGACGTGTTGTGAACTTCGGTTTAGTTGTTTGATGCCATGTCGTGATTTTCGGACATTTTGGGTTGTTTTGTAATTTCCCAAAGTTTGGGGTAATTACTTTCGTTCTCATTATCCGAACCTTCGGGTGGTCGGAGTCGTGTTTTCTTTTAGCGCTTGAGTTCGTCGTTGCGCACTCTTCGTGTACATGTCTTCGTCTTGTGTTGTTGTTGTCGTTTTGCGATTTCGTCGTGCTCGTACTCAACAAGCTGAACTTAGCAGTGTGGAACTGCTAAGTGCCTTACATACGCTATGCGATGAGCATAACGTACATTAACTTTGTGTGCCTTACGTACGTTAATCCATACTCATAACGTATGAGTAACACCCCCAGAGTCATCCGGGAATATTACAGCTCCGTGGGCCCCAGAACGGAACCCACAAGATAAAACTCAGTTGGCAAGATATCAAAAGTCATTTCAAAAATACTCACGCAGCGGGAAAAGACAAACAATTAAGATACTCTAGCAGCGGAATATAAGAACTGGTCAGGAAACTCAATACACAAATACATGCCCTAGCCAGTATCCTCCGGGAAGCTCATCTCTCCATGACCGCTACGAGCTCGATATCTAAAGAACCTAAAAATAAAGCCCATGACGGGGTCAGCCATAATATCCAACAATGATAACCATCAAATCACGTCAATAATTACATAACAATGAGAATACGACCAATGTAATCTTACCGCCATAATTCTACGAAAATCCACGATTCGTATCCTTAACAACACAATAAACCCATACCCAAACATTTGTACTGTATTTCAGACAATACTCAAAGTTCTCAAAACATCATCATAACTCCTTGTTACGAAATCTACTAATTCGGTCCAATTCAATCCATCGGATATCATTATCAAATCTCAACACGAAAACCGATTGTCCATCAAAGACATATACCAAGAGAAATACGGAACATACCTTAGGATATGCAATGCCACGACGAATCACGTCAATCTAATCCGAGATCAGATCAATACAACATACGGACATGGTCCTAACACAAGACCTACAAATGCATACTCATATGACAACGTCAATATTCTCACATCAATAACGACATTGTATACTTATGGCAACCCATAATATACATATGCACAATAACAACAACACATGGTAATCCAACGATCCAGCGCACACAACTATATATCCCCATGATGATCCCGTCGGACCAACGCATGGTGGCATTACCTGTCCAACGATCCAGCGCACACAGCTATAGACATCCCATGTTGATCCCGTCGGACTAACGCATGGTGGACATATGACAACAATGCACAACTGCACAAAACAACAATACACAATGTACGACAACAACAATGCACAAATGCATGACAACAACGATACATGAATGTACCACAACATGATCGACACAAATGACGAAAATGATTAAAATACTTGCTCCGAGTCCTTCGAGAGCAATCTTGATATCTAAACCATCGCCAACCATTATTCTGAATATTCGACGATCCAAAATATCACGGACGGTATATAATTCACGTCTTCGTCTATACCATAATGTATCCTCGATACCAAGTATACCAACAACAAATGTAAATCGTATACATTATGATTTAATTCCCAAGACTCGAATACAACTTATAATCCCAAATCTCCTGTGATTACGATTATAAACATTGCTATACGAATTATAAATGAATGAAACGGAAACCATTTATTAAATATTATAAACTGAGCAAGTAATAACTGTAACACCCTCAAAACCATATGGGAATATTACACGCCGTAGACCCCTTTTTACGAGGATCTACCAGGCTAAACCTTACAAAACGACCAAATGTTTGCCCAACCAGGGTCAAACAATAAAATAATACAGACCGTTGAGGTCACTTACACAAAATTACACTGACCGATGAGGTCACACAACTCCATCAACAGAAGTGACTAAAATAACATTACCCACACGGGGGTCGAAACACAATACAGCGGAAGACTGTAATCAACTCTGACAACACAACAAAAATCAAAACATCTCTCAACTCTTGATTAGTATCGCAGCTCGTCATCCACTTGTGCCGATCCTGTGACTGCTCCCCCGAACCCGCATGTACCTGGACGCAAAATAGACATCCACCCCCCGATTACTCGGGGGTTAGTAAAACTCCACTGTTTTACAAGTGCAGGTATAATACGATACGAAATGCAACAAGTAAATAGCAACTACGAATTTAATACGGAAATCAATTATCAAATGTTCCCGAGAAGTTTTAAAATTTCGAACTCAAGCAAGAGATATTTGAAAAGGAACTCATCATCTCGGGGATTTTTGAAGTAGAAATTCTTTTGGACCTCGAGTCTCAATTTACAAAACCGTTTCGTAAACATTAGGGCCTTAGCCCGATTCTCGTTTCAAAACACACTAGATAATATATCATTATGAGTCCGATACCCATATTTAAAATGTTATCCAAACAATCACTATTATACGATCGTTGTTCGTACACATCATGTACCGAACTCCGAAGGCCTTGACGGACCTTACCCGGACCACACACACTGTTCGTACACATCATGTACCGAACTCCGGAGGCCTCGACGGACCCTACCCGGCCACAAATATCGTTCGTACACATCATGTACCGAACTCCAGAGGCATCGTCAGACCCTACCTAGATCACACACCTTGTTCGTACACATCATGTACCGAACTCCAGAGGCCTCATCAGACCCTAACTGGATCACACACCTTGTTCGTACACATCATGTACCGAACTCCAGAGGCCTCGTCAGACCCTACCTGGAACACACACACACACACATCGACACGACACAACTCATAATCATCAAATGTCAAGCCATTCCACATTACACCGAAATGTATAATCAAGTATGTAAACCAAAACAACACAATTATCATAATCATCACAACAACCCAACAATGACCAACCATGCCCGGCACAAACTTAGATGATTTGCACATCCAACACAATTCCACGATGTTAACTAAGTGAAGGTATTATCATTACCATCAATCGTTCATAATAATCAATTCATACGAACATATTCGCTAAGATAAATCAATTCATAAAAACCATAACACGACGTCCCTATTCATAAGACACAATTCGTATAGTAAAATACTTGCCTTAATAACCGCTACCGAATACTCCGAAGAACACGGTTCGACCGGGAAGTTCGGACCCCAAAGAAGACAACGAACGGATGGGTTCCGACTCGAGTTCTTCACAAGAATCTGACCCTAACATCATACCATCAATAAATTAACGAACGAACGAGGAAGAATAATCGGCTCGGATTCTCTTTGTGACATTTTATCGACACCTTCAAGGCGTCGATAAGATACTCAATAAAACGACAAATCTGTGGCAATCCAACTGTGGAATAACAAGGAATTCGAGATAATATAGCTCAACAATCATCAATCCATCACTATTCTGAGTTAAAACGGATTAAACGGACAAATCGAACAAAATCCACAAAACTAGATTTTTAAGAAAACTTACCCTGATTCGGCCGATCGGAGCAAGTTATGAATGATTAATCGATGTTATGGACTCAGGAACTTCATGGATTTACAGTGGAACAACATCTCCTCGTGTCCTCCAAGTCCCACCCACGGAAAGGAAGTGAAGAAATGGGAAAAATGAGTGTAAACCCGACTGTCCTGCCATATATATACACCTGCCGAACACGGCGCAGCAAACGGCCCACATCAGCGCCGTGTCTACCGCCGGGTTGCGGTTCAGTGCACGACCTGACCGACACGGCGCAACACCCGGCGCAAGGTGCCCGCGCGTATGACTCGGCCGTATCCGACATGGCGCATCACTCGGCGCAAATCTTGCGTGGGTTCTCGGCCGTGTCTCGGAAGACTTGCTGGTCCTGGCCGACCCGGCGCAAGACACAGCGCTCGGAAGCGCCGCTTTCAGCGCCGTTTCGCACAGGTCCGGCCAGCAACCTCCAGTTACAAAATGAAGAACCACAACGACGATCCGAACGACCCCGAAACCCGAACCTGAATACGAATCGAAGATACGGTTATGAAGTACTCGCAAAGATGAATATAAGATCTAAGAGAACACACGATTCCGACCACCCAAAGTGTCGGAATTCGACAACGGAAGTAATTACCCCAAACTTTGGGAAATTACGAAAACGGCCCAAAACGTCCGAAAATCACGATACGTGATCGAATAACCAAAACGAATTTCACAAAACGTCTAACAAAGTTAAACGGACTTACGGGAAACTCGAAATAGTAATTTCGAACGAGATTCACAAAAATCGAACTCGAGTGCGGAAAAGTCGTTAAGAAACACGGAACTCAACAAAACAATACCGAAACGAACTCGGATGACAAATAGTGCAGAATTAATCATTCTCAGAATGATGAAATGGTCCCAAGCGAGTCGTCAAAACGGACTGCCGCCGAAAAAAGAAAAATTACCGGAAATCGAAAATTGCGGATATTACATACTACCCTCCTTAAAAGAAGTTTCGTCCCGAAACTTAAACCAAGTATGGAGAAGCAATAACCCCCCAGGAAAACTTGACGAGATACACAAAAACAGAAAACTCGTGCCCAACGGCGAAACGCTGCAAGAAATGCAAAGGGACATACGGCGTGAAAACACGCTCCACGACGACCAACACAACACCACCGATAGAGACATAATAAAACCAACAAGTGACAAGCGTCATCAAACAGATAATACAACCAAGTCGATTATCCGAACAATCACAAAACACAAAGCACCCATTACAAGGAAACACACACAATCAAGAAAACAGAAATAAACACACAAACGATCCACACGGACAACCACAAACAATTCGGACTACGCCGAAGTCCTCAAAAACTACACTAGGCATTTATGTATCCTTTCGGAGCAGAGACGCAACCTCAATCCCCAAATCTCTCAGCTACCATCTCGCAATGCACGGCTCGGTGACCCACTTGGCCACACTCGAAATAGTTGACTAACGGTGAACGACAATTCTTCGCAGTACGAGATCAGGCAACAACAGTCAGACAACCCCGATCGAACAACAACGATCGAACGACAATGACCGAACAACAATGATCGAACAACAACGATCAAATAATAATGATCGAACAATAATGATCAAATAACAATGATCGAATAACAACGATCAAATAATAAGGATCAGAAAACAACGGTCAAATAACAATGATCGAATAATAATGATCAAATAACAATGATCGAACAACAATGATCAAATAACAATGATCGGACAACAACGATCAAATAACAATGATCGAACAATAATGATCAAATAACAATGATCGAATGACAACAGTCGAACAATGACTCCGAAGTCCCCACTTCAACTCCAGACATTAAAAGAACTGGTAGAAAGTGAAAGATGTTATTTCCAAACATGGTTCACAAGAATTGAACCGAACTCAGAAAAGTCATGATGATAAACAGATCGATCTGAAACAAGGTCACAACCAGTTCGAACGATGACAACTGAGACATCAAACAAGTTCAAAAAGTATCGACGAACACGTGAAAGTCGATAGAATTTAGAAGGAGAAACTGCAGAAGTCAAATATAGTACGGGTATTACATCCGACCTCTTATAAAAGAAATGTCGTCCCCGCAACTCACAACAACGGAAACAAGGTAACAACACAAAAAGCAACCGACAGAAAAATCTCCCATGGGCCTCTCAGAGCCGATCCTGATATCTGTGCTGAAGCGCGAACTCCGAAAGTCTCGGTAGCCAATTCGCAAAACTGAATTCGGTGTCCCTCGAGTCCTCACTTGAAATGCGCACATCACGGTTGAAACACCTCGGCTTGGCATACCGAAAATACAAATGCTAGATACAATGGGGCATAACGTCGCAAAACAACATAGCGGAGATGCCAACTCAGCACAACAAAGAATAATAACACATATCATATACAACGATTACCATCGTAAAGTAATACACACACAAACACTACAGCAACGGCGGTATCGTTCGGCGACCTCAACGGCCCGAACTATAACCAGCGCATAATTACAAACATCATGAAACAATCACATATGTACCCAAGCGTACAAACCCAAGCTTCAACAGCTCACACTCGTGCGACAACACGCAAATCACCACGAGGCGACAAATAGTAAATACCAGTTCACACTTCTCACAGAGGGCTAGTACTACAAATATGTGGCAACGCCTCAACGTTCATGCCACCAATTCGATCATATTCGGAAGTTAACATCATAACGACAAAGCAAACATCATACATACATTTCCAAACGCAAACGGGAATTGATAGTTTTTTTTTTAAAAAATAAAACCCCCCATTTGAAAAAAATTTTGGAAACACCGATTGATCTTAAGTATCACCCTTCAAAAAAAGTACAAACATGAAACATCGTTATCGAGACTTTGGAAAACTATTTCACATTCGATAAAAATGAGGACACTTTCTTTTCGTGAAAAACTTTCGGAAATATTCGACCATCGGGCCTAAGTAAAAGTGTTTCTAAAACATTGAAAATATCTCAAAACATTTTGGTCCTCGAGGTAGAAGAATTTTGAAACATATTGTGGCACCTTGGATGTACCACGAGAAAATAATTCATTTTAAAAGTACGTCTCGAAATTTATTTTCTAAGATACTCATGGTTTTCAAAGATAATTCAATGGGCTAGAATGCCCACAAATTTCAGATAATTACACGGAACATTATAGCGCCGTGGGTCCCGTGTCAAAACCCACCAGGCTAAAAACCATTTACAAAAACGCCAAAAAGGCCGATGACGGTAATATTTCAAAAACTCACAAAAGCCATTTACAAAATACTAAATACCGTCATAAGAATTTCGCCAAAACGATCAAGGCCATAATGCCAAAAACTCGGTTAAGGGAATCGGTTTTCGAAATAAAACTCAGTCGGTAAAATACCGAAAGCCATTACAAAAGAACTCACGCAGCGGATAAAAGGAATACAGTCCAACATGCACAATCCAATTGAATACATCTCATAGCATCTAGTTTAAACATACAACAAAACCATTCCTCGGAGTTTCTCACGAACTCAATCGTCGATACCTTATTCGAAACCCATCAAGGTTCTCAATTTTCACACCATACCACCCCTCACAGTGGTTCAAAGGTAAAACAACAATAGGCACAGTTTATACATATACTATATGTCATACGTATTAAATGCAACTATATTCAAAACACCATGCAAATAAAATTATGCACCGCAATTACCTCAATTAGATAAAATCATGATGCACAGGTACTTCGCATAAAAGAGGAGACTTACGTCCACAGGCCGCACGGAGATGACGGTCGCCCACGATACTAATCTCATCCGAAAACATACTCGACAAGTTGTGACTACGCACAACTCAACTTGTCACTCGACATCTCGAATGACAAAACCACACCATACTCGACAACTCACGACTCGACTTGACCCGACAGCCTAGGTTTCCGCAACCTAAGCTCTGATACCATAAATGTAACACCCCCAAAACTATATGAGAATATTACACGCCGTAGACCCCTTTTACTGGGATCTACCAGGCTAAACCTTACAAAACGACCAAATGTTTGCCCAACCAGGGTCAAACAATAAAATAATACAGACTGTTGAAGTCACTTACACAAAATTACACTGACCGATGAGGTCACACAACTCCATCAATAGAACTGACTAAAATAACATTACCCACACGGGGGTCGAAACACAATACAGCGAAAGACTGTAATCAACTCTGACAACACAACAAAAATCAAAACAACTCTCAACTCTTGATTAGTATCGCAGCTCGTCATCCACTTGTGCCGATCCTGTTACTGCTCCCCCGAACCCGCATGTACCTGGACGCAAAACAGACATCCACCTCCTGATTACTCGGGGGTTAGTAAAACTCAACTGTTTTACTAGTGCAGGTATAATACGATACGAAATGCAACAAGTAAATATCAACTACGAATTTAATATGGAAATCAATTATCAAATGTTCCCGAGAAGTTTTAAAATTTCGAACTCAAGCAAAAGATATTTGAAAAGGAACTCATCATCTCGGGGATTTTTGAAGTAGAAATTCTTTTGGACCTCGAGTCTCAATTTACAAAACTATTTCGTAAACATTAGGGCCTTAGCCCGATTCTCGTTTCAAAACACACTAGATAATATATCATTATGAGTCCGAGACCCATATTTAAAATGTTATCCAAACAATCACTATTATACGATCGTTGTTCGTACACATCATGTACCGAACTCCGGAGGCCTCGACGGACCTTACCCGGACCACACACACTGTTCGTACACATTATGTACCGAACTCCGGAGGCCTCGATGGACCCTACCCGGCCACAAACATCGTTCGTACACATCATGTACCGAACTCCAGAGGCCTCGTCAGACCCTACCTGGATCACACACCTTGTTCGTACACATCATGTACCGAACTCCAGAGGCCTCGTCAGACCCTACCTGGATCACACACCTTGTTCGTACACATCATGTACCGAACTCCGGAGGCCTCGTCAGACCCTACCTGGAACACACACACACACATCGACACGATACAACTCATAATCATCAAATGTCAAGCCATTCCACATTACACCGAAATGTATAATCAAGTATGTAAAGCAAAACAATACAATTATCATAATCATCACAACAACCCAACAATGACCAACCATGCCCGACACAAACTTAGATGATTTGCACATCCAACACAATTCCACGATGTTAACTAAGTAAAGGTATTATCGTTACCATCAATCGTTCATAATAATCAATTCATACGAAGCATATTCGCTAAGATAAATCAATTTATCAAAACCATAACACGACGTCCCTATTCATAAGACACAATTCGTATAGTAAAATACTTGCCTTAATAACCGCTACCGAATACTCCGAAGAATACGGTTCGATCGGGAAGCTCGGACCCCGAAGAAGACAACGAACGGAAGGGTTCCGACTCGAGTTCTTCACAAGAATCTGACCCTAACATCATACTATCAATAAATTAACGAACGAACGAGGAAGAATAATCGTAGAACGCTCGAATTCTCTTTGTGTCATTTTATCGAACACCTTCAAGGCGTCGATAAGATACTCAATAAAATAACAAATCCGTGGCAATCCAACCATGGAATTACAAGGAATTCGAGATAATATAGCTTAACAATCATCAATCCATCACTATTCTGAGTTAAAACGGATTAAACGGACAAATCGAACAAAATCCCCAAAACTAGATTTTTAAGAAAACTTACCCTAATTCGGCCGATCGGAGCAAGTTATGGAATGATTAATCGATGTTATGGACTCAGGAACTTCATGGATTTACAGTGGAACAACATCTCCTCGTGCCCTCCAAGTCCCAGCCGCGGAAAGGAAGTGAAGAAATGAGAAAAATGGGTGTAAACCCGACTGTCCTGCCATATATATACACCTGTCGAACACGACGCAGCAAACGGCCCACACCAGCGCCGTTTCTACCGCCGGGTTGCGGGTCAGTGCGCGACCTGACCGACACGGCGCAACACCCGGCGCAAGGTGCCCGCGCGTATGACTCGGCCGTATCCGACACGGCGCATCACCCGGCGCAAATCTTGCGTGGGTTCTCGGCCGTGTCTCAGCAGACTTGCTGGTCCTGGCCGACCCGGCGCTCGACAGCTCCGCTTTCAGCGCCGTTTCGCACAGGTCTGGCCAGCAACCTCTAGTTACAAAATGAAGAACCACAACGACGATCCAAACGACCCCGAAACCCAAACCTGAATACGAATTGAAGATACGGTTACAAAGTACTCGCAAAGACGAATCTAAGAGCTAAGAGAACACACGATTCCGACCACCCGAAGTGTTGGAATTCGACAATGGAAGTAATTACCCCAAACTTTGGGAAATTATGAAAACGGCCCAAAACGTCCGAAAATCACGATACATGATCGAATAACCAAACCAAATTTCACAACACGTCTAACAAAGTTAAACGGACTTACGGGAAACTCGAAACAGTAATTTCGAACGAGATTCACAAGAATCAAACTCGAGTGCGGAAAAGTCGTTAAGAAACACGGAACTCAACAAAACAATACCGAAACGAACTCGGATGACAAAAAGTGCAGAATTAATCATTATCAGAATGATGAAACGGTCCCAAGAGAGTCATCAAAACGGACTGCCGCCGAAAAAGAAAAATTACCGGAAATCGAAAATTGCGGATATTACAATAACTTGCCTCGATACCAACACGACGACGATGAAGCCGTTATCAATTCCTTGTCATCGTCTACAAGATCCTCGGCTTCCAGCCATAGCAATTCATGAACGTTCTCGAACATGACCACAAAGCAAGGTTCTAATCACCGACTAATAATCTCAACCTATTGAAGTAATCAATTAACACATATTCGATAATAATCAATTCCCGATATAGTCATTCAACAAACCCAACGGCTCAACAATATCTCGATTAACCACTAGTCCGAACAATCCAACTCTTTTCCTCACAAGTAATCATCCTAAAAAAACGAACCACTATCAAAGAACGAAATTACCTTATATAGATGAACCAAGAAGAAGAACAATTGAACTCCTTTCCAAGAATCATGAATAACTTCAAGAACAAGGCTTTAATCCATGCTCTCCACCTTAATCTTGTTAAAGATTATCATCTCTTAGTGTTTGAGAACCTCAAATACCTCTCAAGGCTCTGTTTATTGGTTCACATGAAGAAATGGATGGAAATGACGAATAATGGCCAACTACACTTGTATATATACTGTACATTATTAACGTACGCTAATATCTTCATCTAACGTACGTTACACGCTTAGCGTGCGCTAACTTTCTTTTGTTAGCGTGCGCTATCGCGGTCCAGAGGCTACTGCCTTACTGCATGAAATGATTTACGTACGCAATACACATGCAATAGCGTACGTAAAGGCCTCTATTTAGCGTACGCAAACTTTCATCCACAGCGTGCGCTACTCATAGTTGACTTGATACAGTCTGCACCTACCCCCGTGTCCCCACATGCCGAAATTAACCTGACAAAGCCAAGATTCCTTTGGACCGACCTGATTAGTGTGCACTAATCAATATGCATTAGCGTGCGCTAATCCTTCATAACAAACATCCGTTGACCTTGTTGGGACATGCGCCGAAAGTGGTCGGGTCCACACGTAGATTCCTTCTGAGCTGTTCTGCACTAGCGTACGCTAACCTATGCCCGTAGCGTGTGCTAACCTGCACCATAGCGTGCGCTATTCATGAATATTAGCGCGCGCTAATAAGGCTATACTTAGACATTTTCAGATACTCTTGTCCAACATCTCGACATGCAGAATACGAACATAAGGCATACTGAATATATATACATCTTCCAACAAAATTCTCTTACGATAAGCCCGACACATATGTCTTCCAATACAACTGTCAACCAAGTGCGGTAATAATACCAATACAAATATCTTAGTCCTTCATTTATTTTATCCATACTGTACAGATTCCACGCTGTACAACATAACTCGGATAAAATAATATTAAACCACTGTAGTAGAAATTTCGGATATTACATACTACACCACTGAAAATAAGTTTCGTCCTCGAAACTTGCAATCCGTCATAGAAAAACCAACAAACCGTTCAACCAAAATATTCTGAAACCATCGCAACAACGATCAATCATCATCATTAACGAATATCCAAAACAGTACACTTACAAATGCGCAAAGACGACGATCTCCTGAGATACTAGCAAGTGACTTCACTGTAAAGCCTCAATACGCTTACAATCACATTCCAGGAGTCTCAACAAAAATATATAATCTTCGGATGGAATAATATATCCGTGTCAAATCCTGTCTGCCTGATTACACAATCAAGTCCAAATCCTGATACAAATCAATAATACACGATAACTGCCCAACACAATGGCAACAAATCCTGAAACATTGGCACAAAATCCGAACGCTCAGATGATCACCAACAATGATCAACCAATAAATTAAACGAGAATATCATCGACATGATAAACTCTAATATGACCACCCAGAGGTCAAAACACTATCGAGAATATCATCATCATGATAAACTTCACTATGACCAACCAAAGGTCAAAACACAACCGAGAACATGATCAACGTGATAAACTCCAATATTACCAACGAACGATCAGCAATAATCGAGAATACCTTTACACGGTAATTCCAACACGATCAACACAAAACCACGGAAACCGATATACGAACGAATAAAGTTCTCCAAACATCACACCAATCACAAACCGACAAATATATCCTATCATACATGGAGTGGGAACGACCTACTCAATATCCAAAACCACCAGCATGGGTCACTATCCCCAAATCTACACTTACAAAGAAATCATTCAAAAATCATCATGTTAAAATCGCGATACTATCATACCAATGGAATCACATAGCACATATGTCCCGGTTTCATAAAACCCATAGTTCCAAAATTACATTCTGTACCCGAACCTACAACACGCAGCATATTTCTCTTATCCGATCAAATAACTGATCATCCCTGGATAACCAAACTGCCATATTAAAGTTCGAATCTCTTTTCCTCGTACCATTGATATGGTATCCAGTTTGTGAGTTACACTCATAACTTCACCATGATATGCATTATGCACTAAATGCGTATGTATATCAATCATATTTTCGAAACCAGTTTGAAATCATATAGTCTCGTCAAGAAGACAAATTTTCGAAAGTTCTTTCAAGAATTTCAAAACTCAAAACATAAATTTTCGTAAGACCTCAAAATTAATTTTCGAAAAGTTAAACTGGCTCGCTAAGGCCAAATATTCGATAACAGTTTCCTTCGAATTCACATAATTTTGAAGTTTTTAAATGAAAACTATGCAATTGATTGACCACATCCATACTCCTGTATACCAGTTCAGCTCGTCACAAATTCCACTGACATTCCATCGTAAAACCACACGATAGAGTTCCAAAATCTCAATATATAGACTCCGATAAAAACTCCTCTTCTACCTATGATTCGCAACGTCAACCATTAACCCATCCTGGATCACCTCAACCATGCTATGACAAAACATTGAATAATAAATAAATCAAACACAACGAAAGACTACCCGAGAAGTTTTATTTGAACAAGTAAACCAAAACCTCGAAAGGCGGAAATAAAGTAGGTACACGATTGGTAAAGTGTTTTACAAATCTCTGGAGTTTTAGAAAAAATAAAAGCCTTTTTGAAATATTAGGGTCTCGGCCCCTATCCCTTTCCACATAACAAGAAGTTTCTAAATTAGAAAACTCTTTTGGACTCCAAGTCCTGAGTCATAAAACTATTTCAAAATCAATTGGGTTTCGGCACCAAAAATTATTTACGGTAAAACATCCGTAAAACATTCATTTTGAAAAGTATCATTTTCAAATGCTCGAAAACAGTTCCATATATCACAAAATGAACTAACATGACTACATGTTCTTCTCAACAATCCACAGTCCTTCTCCCAAATACACAATTCCGTTCCAAAACTTAACTGACATATTGATTTCCAAAATCATAGCTTCTCAAGATCATCAATCCTGTCCCAACTCTATCGCCTTATACTGTAACGCATAATATCTTTCTAAATCTCAAAACATATCAACTTAGAATGGCAATAATTCTCAATGCAATTCAAAAATGCAAATACTTACAGCTCATGAAGCCGATGATTCCCCGTGATACTGGCACATGTCTCAACTCTAGAAAATACTCGACACAGATATTTTCAAAACACACATTTTGCAAACACAGTTCAACTCGAGAACACAACACAGCTCTATCTGAAGGAACACGTTAACACCATTTGGGAAAGGTTTACAGCAACCCCAGTACAACACTGGTAAATCACATAATGCACAAGCTCGTGTGAACAACAAAAACCTATGGCTCTAATATTAGTCAATCGACAACTCGAATGACGCGACAAAACACGACCCGACTCGACCCAACTCGACCCGACTGCCTAGGTTTTCTCAACCTAAGCTTCGATACCATATTCTGTAACACCCGCAGAGTCATCCGGGAATATTACAGTGTTGTGGGGCCCGGAACGGAACCCAAAAGGCTGAAGGAAAATTTCGCAAATATTTACAAATGCCCAAGAGGCTAACGACGGTACTATCTTTCAAAAACATTCGAAGACTAGATAAAATCCGTTTATCAAAACCGTCGTAAAAATCTCATTTGAAACCACAAGGCCCAAAATGCCAAAACTCGATTTAGGGAATCGGTAAATAAAACTCAGTTGGCAAGATATCAAAAGTCATTTAAAAAATACTCACGCAGCGGGAAAAAACAAACAATTAAGATACTCTAGCAGCGGAATACAAAAACTGATCAGGAAACTCAATACATAAATACATGCCCTAGCCAGTATCCTCCGGGAAGCTCATCTCTCCACGACCGCTACGAGCTCAATATCTAAAGAACCTAAAAAGAAAGCCCACGACGGGGTCAGCCATAATATCCAACAATGATAACCATCACATCACGTCAATAATTACATACCAATGAGAATACTAAGTAAGAATACGACCAATGTAATCTTACCGCCATAACTTTACGACGATCCACGATTCATATCCTTAACAACACAATAAACCCATACCCAAACATTTGTACTGTATTTCAGACAATACTCAAAGTTCTCAAAACATAATCATAACTCCCTGTTATGAAATCTACTAATTCGGTCCAATTCAATCCATCGGATATCATTATCAAATCTCAACACGAAAACCGATTGTCCATCAAAGACATATACCAAGGGAAATACGGAACATACCTCAGGATATGCAATGCCACAATGAATCACGTCAATCTAATCCGAGATCATATCAATAGAACATACGGACATGGTCCTAACACAAGACCTACAAATGTATACTCATATGACAACGTCAATATCTCACATCAATAACGACATTGTATAATTATGGCACCCCATAATATACATATGCACAATAACAACAACACATGGTAATCCAACGATCCAGCGCACACAACTATATATCCCCATGATGATCCCGTCGGACCAACGCATGGTGGCATTACCTGTCCAACGATCCAGCGCACACAGCTATAGACATCCCATGTTGATCCCGTCGGACCAACGCATGGTGGACATATGACAACAATGCACAAGTGCACAAAACAATAGTACACAATGTACGACAACAACAATGCACAAATGCATGACAACAACGATACATGAATGTACCACAACATGATCGACAAAAATGACGAAAATGATTAAAATACTTGCTCCGAGACCTTCAAGTGCAATCTTGATATCTAAACCATCGCCAACCATTATTCTGAATATTCGACGATCTAAAATATCACGGACGGTAGATAATTCACGTCTTCGTCTATACCATAATGTATCCTCGATACCAAGTATACCAACAACAAATGTAAATCATATAAATTATGATTTAATTCCCAAGACTCGAATACAACTTATAATTCCAAATCTCCTATGATTACGATTATAAACATTGCTATACGAATTATAAACGAATGAAACGGAAACCATTCATTAAATATTATAAACTGAGCAAGTAATAACTTGCCTCGATACCAACACGACGATGATGAAGCCGTTATCAATTCCTTGTCATCGTCTACAAGCTCCTTGGCTTCCAGCCATAGCGATTCATGAATGTTCTCGAACATGACCGCAAAGCAAGGTTCTAATCACCGACCAATAATCTCAACCTATTGAAGTAATCAATTAACACATATTCGATAATAATCAATTCCCGATATAATCATTCAACAAACCCAATGGCTCAACAATATCTCGATTAACCACTAGTCCGAACAATCCAACTCTTTTCCTCACAAGTAATCATCCTAAAAAAATGAACCCCTATCAAAGGGATATGAAATTACCTTGTATAGATGAACCAAGAAGAAGAACAATTGAACTCCTTTCCAAGAATCATGAATAAATTCAAGAACAAGGCTTTAATCCATGCTCTCGACCTTAATCTTGTTAAATATCATCATCTCTCAGTGTTTGGGAACCACAAATACCTCTCAAGGCTTTGTCTATTGGTTCACATGAAGAAATGGATGGAAATGACGAATAATGGCCAACTGCGCTTATATATATACTGTACATTATTAACGTACGCTAACATCTTCATCTAACGTACGTTACACGCTTAGCGTGCGCTAACTTTCTTTTGTTAGCGTGCGCTATCGCGGTCCAGAGGTTACTGCCTTACTGCATGAAATGATTTACGTACGCAATACCCATGCAATAGCGTACGTAAAGGCCTCTATTTAGCGTACGCAATCTTTCATCCATAGCGTGCGGTACTCATAGTTGACTTGCTACAGTCTGCACCTACCCCCGTGTCCCCACATGCCGAAAGTAACCTGACAAAGCCAAGATTCCTTTGGACCGGTCTGATTAGCGTGCACTAATCAATATGCATTAACGTGCGCTAATCCTTCATAACAAACATCCGTTGACCGTGTTGGAACATGTGCCGAAAGTGGCTGGGTCCACACGTAGATTCCTTCTGAGCTGTTCTGCACTAGCGTACGCTAACCTATTCCCGTAGCGTGCGCTAAACCTGCACCATAGCGTGCGCTATTCATGAATATTAGCGTGCGCTAATAAGGCTATACTTAGCCATTTTCAGCTACTCTTGTCCAACATCTCGACATGCAGAATACGAACATACGGCATACTAAATATATATATACATCTTCCAACAATATTCTCATACGATAAGCCCGACACACAATGTCTTTCAATACAACTGTCAACCACGTGCGGTAATAATACCAATACAGATGTCTTAGTCCTTCATTTATTTTATCCATACTGTATAGATTCCACGCTGTACAACATAACTCGGATAAAATAATATAAAACCATAGTAGTAGAAATTTCGGATATTACAGTACGTAAGGGTCTTCATAGTTTCGGACAGAAGGTTATGGCCATCGATTACGTACGTAACCTTGCTTGCCTTACACACATAAGACTGCTAACGTACGTTAACCTTCTTCTTTAACGTACGTTATGCTGGCGCGGGTTTAAATACCCAGGGGTTAACCATGTTCGTCATTTTCATGCTCCCTTCATTCTTCCGCATCCGAGGCAATTTGTGGGTGATGTTGGGGCGATTTCGGAGCCTTGTAACTCCAAGCTTTCATCTCCCCTGAGTTCTTGGTGTTGATTAACATCATCAATCCGTGTTCTTCGTCTTTGATTTGAGGTAATTTACTTGAGACCCTTCTCGATGTATTTTGAGAATCTTAAAGATTCAAGTTGTTCTTCGTGAATCGAAGTGTTGTGTATCCCTATTCGGCCATATTGATTATATTCCGGTGTTTTGTATCGTATTTTCTCCTCGTGTTCGGGTTCGGGCGATGTTCTTGATGTTCTTGGGGAATTATTGAACCCCAAGTGTTCGATCATATGTTTCTACGAACTCTTGTTGAGGATTTCATATGTTTTGCATCTTCCTTGTGATCGACCTTGTAGTGTGTAATACCCCAAACTAGGCGGCTATTACAGTGTCGTGGACCCCCAACTGGGACCCACCAGGCGAATGAACATTGATTAAATAAATAATATAATTGTAGTACCGAACCACATTATATTACCAATTACTCAGATGAGGAGTTTCAAGTACGACACACCTAGGAAAAATACTGAATACATGTATATTTTATATGAAGATAAAATATACAACACTGAATGAAATGAAAATCCAAACGAAATTGCAGCGGAAATACAAATGAAGAAACATGAATAACTGAAAAGGACTAGGGCCCCCTGCTAGTATCACTGGGACTCCTCGCCGTCAATATTCACTTCCCGTGCCTTTGCCTTGCCATAACCTGAAAACAACATCCCCCAACGGGGTCAGTTACACAGAACATCAATCCTCAAGAGTTGAACAAACACAATCATATATATATATATATATATTAGTTATGAAATCAAGCTGAGGAGGGGCATCATAGTAACCCCGTAATGGGACGTGCCAGTGCACAAGACGAGTGTCCGGACACACCCGCCCTTGTATCTAATTAGTCTCACGGAGGCACGTTACCGTGTGCACAGTCCATTGTGTCGGTGAACCCGTATCACATAACTATCGTGTGCCCGACTAAAAATTCCACACATAACCACCCAGTCACGCAATATGATCCCAGAAGGTCACAAGAACAAAAGTGACCGTGAAGAATATTAATGAATAACAATCCGACAAAGGGCAAGAATGACTCACCGAGATGAAATAATAATGAAATGAATGATAGCTCAATGAAATGATTGGAACCGTCGTTCCTCGTGAATTGAATGATTAGTTTGATAATTACAAGTCTCGACATGATTAATATATCATGAATAAACTATGAATATGAATTAACAATAACAAAATGAATGAATATCATTTTAACCGAGTAAGAATTAACTTACTCAATACCGGTGAAGAAATGTCCTTCCTCGAACAAACGTCCTTAATGGAATTATCGGTCGCTCGAACAACCTTGAATAACATAATTACCAACAAACACTTAATATATGTATCAAGCATGAATCACGACCAACTCAAAAGTCGATACAACAATAACCAAACTCATAGGGACATTCTAACGAATATGTTGCAAACATACTTCCATTGGTTACGACCAACCCCAATTATATCGAAACCAACCTCCAAATGAGTAATACAATCCAACAAAACACCTTCAATGATATCAATAATCCAATAGGAAACTACAACTCAAGGTTACGACAACATCAATCGGAAACCCCCAAAAACCAAAGTCAACATCAAGGGTTCTTGAATAATTCCCCAAATATTTATCAAATCTGAAATATACACCAATCAATCCGTAGGAATATATGTATCCAAGGTAGATAATCCATATATAACATATTCCAACATAATAGCAAGCTAACACGAAGAGATCAGAAGGAAAACACTCAAATCCCAAAATTCTAGATTCAAGAAATGTTTACCTTGATTTGGTGTGTTGGAGAGGATTAGATGATGAATAATCCGAACTAGAAGCTTAAAAATGGTGATAGTTGTATGCAGCTCTATGAACACTACACAAGATGCCCAAAATCGCCCAAAACCGCGGGGATGAAGAAGAGAGATGATGAAATGATGAAATGGGGCTAAACCGTCCAATATATAGTAAACCTAGCTTAGCACGCGCTAGCTTCTGTGCTTAGCATGCGCTAGCGGGTTTACCGGGTAGTCCAGTATCTGCTGTATGCATTGTTAGCGTGCGCTACGTACCTTAGTAGCATGCGCTAACGTCCCTTCTTAGCGTGCGTTAACCTTATGTTAGCGCGCGCTACCTGATGGTTGATATCCAGAATACTGGAGTCCAAACCCTACTGTCCTCTGGTCTGATTGAGCCTTAGCGCGCGCTACCCGATGCTTAGCATGCGCTACCAAACTAACCCTTGAGTACGCTATACCCACTCCTAGAGTGCACTACGAATTATTCCATTCCAGTCCAGTACCCACTGGACTCTGCCTGCTCGATCATAGCGCGCGCTACACTGATGCTCAACGTGCGCTATCAATACTACTAGCGTACACTATATCCACTCTTAGCGTGCGCTATGAATAACACCAATTCAGTCCAGTACCTACTGGACTGTCTGTCTCCAACACGTTAGCGTGCACTAATGCTGAGAGGTAGCGTGCGCTACCCATACTCAATTAGCGCACGCTAAAGAGAGTACATAGCGTGCGCTACTCCTCACATACACAGCCCACTACAAAATGACAAAGATGATATACTCGACCCGATTCTCCAACCAGCTTGACTGACGAATAATAACTGATACACGATACAAATTACTCCGAACAGTGAATACAATGAATGAATATGATGGATGCACGATTAATAATGAGTGAAATATTACTGAGTGATAATTACTGAATGATAATAAATGAAATTACAACCGGGTATTACATACTTCCCCCTTAAAAAGAATTCCATCCTCGAAACTAAGGGTCAAACAATTCTGGATAACTCTCCCGCATACTATCCTCGGTTTCCCAACTAGCCTCTTCGACTTCGTGTATAGACCACTGAATCTTAACCAAAGGAATCGCCTTGTTCCTCAACTGTTTGATTCGCCGCTCTAAGACTCGCACAGGACGCTCCTCGTACGTATGATCATCCGTGATCTCTATTTCATCGAACTAAAGTATGTGACTTGGGTCGGCAACGTACTTCCGCAACTGGGAGACGTGAAACACATTATGAATTCGTCTCAACGCCGGAGGTAAGGCCAATCGATAAGCCAGACTGCCTACTCGATCCAAAATCTCAAACGGTCCAATGAATCTCGGACTCAACTTTCCCCACTTCTCGAAATGGAAGATACATTGACTCGGGGCTTGACCAAAACGTGGTCACCTGTCTCGAACTCTAATGGTCGACGATGATTATCTGCATATGAATTTTGTTGACTCTAAGCGGTCAAAAAACGACTCCTGATCAAAGCTACCTTCTCGTGGTCGGCTATAAGCATATCGAGCTCGGTGCCGATTAATTCTGATAAGTCATTCCAACACAAAGGAGATCGACAACGACGACCGTACAAGGCCTCGTAAGGTGCCATCTTAATCAAAGCATGCCAACTGTTATTATATGTGAACTCAATCAACGGTAGTTAGGCTTTCCAATCGTCTTTCAAATCGAGAACACATGCCCTCAACATATCCTCCAACGTCTGAATAGTCCTCTCTGATTGTCCGTCGGACTGAGGATGAAAAGTTGAGCTGATATTAAGCTGAGTTCCCATAGCACGGTGAACTGATTTCGAAAAATGTGACATGAATCACCCGTCACGATCAGAAACGATACTCTTAGGAGTACCGTGCAGTCTCACTATCTCTTTGATGAACAACTGGGCAAGTCTCTCAGGACCCCACATATCCTTAATCTCAAGGAAATAAGCTGACTTAGTTAAGCGGTCCACAATTACCCAAATTGTATTCATGCAACGTCGACTCGTCGGCAAACTCGTGATGAAGTCCATTGAAATATCCTCCCACTTCCACTCTGGAATTGGGAGCGGTTTCAGCATGCCCGCCAGTAGCTGATGTTCTATCTTGACTCGCTGACAGGTTGAACATCTCAAAACAAATTCTGCGACTTCTCGCTTCATATTACTCCACCAGTAATTCTGTTTCAAGTCTTTATACATCTTGCTAGACCCTGGATGAATGGAATAAGGGGTAGCATGAGCTTCTCTCAGAATTGAGTTTTTCAACTCGGCATCCGCTGGTACGCATAACCAGTTCTTAAATCGCAAAAGTCCATCCTCGTGGACCATGAATCTAGGGACTTTCCCCTGAGCCACATCATCTCGAATACGCAATAAAAATGGGTCTGAACCCTGACTCGTTCTGATCGCCTCTTCTAGTGGTGACGAGATCTCCAGCATGCAAAGTTGCCCTTGAACTCGCTATAACCAAACCTCGATCTCATGCTTTAAGAACTCATGTTGAAGCTCCTTCTGAACGGTTAAACTAGCAAGCATTTGCTCCTGAACGGACTTACGACTCAAGGCGTCGGCGACAACGTTCGCCTTACCTGGGTGGTATTGAATCTCAATATCATAATCCTTAATCAGTTCTAACCACCGTCTCTAACGCATATTCAACTCCTTCTGAGTAAATATATACTTCAAACTCTTATGATCGGTGAAAATCTGACAGGTGACGCTATAAAGATAATGACGCCAAATATTCAACGCGAATACCACGGCTGCTAGCTCCAGGTCGTGGGTCAGATAATTGACCTCATAAGGTCTCAATTGCTGTGAAGCTTAGGCAATCACTTTCCATTATGCATTAGTACACATCCAAGACCGTGTCCGGACGCTTCACTATAAACCACGAATCCTTCCGTCCCTTGTGGCAAGAAAAGGACAGGTGCTGAAATTAAACGGCTCTTGAGTTCTCAAAACTCTGCTGACACGCATCAGACCACGTGTATGTCTTATCCTTACGCAAAAGGTTCGTCATAGGTTGAGCGATTTTAGAAAATTCTTCCACAAATCGCCGATAATAGCCTGCTAATCCGAGAAAGCTTCGGATTTCCTTAACATTCTTCGGAGGTTGCCAATCTTGGATAGCCTCCGTCTTATGAGGGTCGACATGTACTCCGTTTGATGAAATTACATGTCCGAGAAACGTCATCCCAGACATCCAGAATTCACATTTGGAAAACTTTCCATAGAGTTGCTCTGTCTCAACACGTCGAGAACCTGATGAAGGTGAAATTCGTGCTCCTCTCGGTCACGATAATAAATCAAAATGTCGTCGATGAAAACAACCACGAACTAATCTAAATAGTCGATGAAAACTCGTTTCATCAACTCCATGAATACAGCAGGTGCATCAGTTAACCCAAACAACATCACCACAAATTCGTAATGACCATAACGTGTTCGAAACGCCGTTCTAGCGATATCCGACTCTCGAATTCGCAATTGATGAAACCCAGATCTTAAATCGATCTTGGAAAATACTGAAGCTACCTGAAGTTGATCCAAAAGATCATCGATGCGGGGTATGGGGTATTTATTTTTGATCATCACCCTGTTCAATTCTCGATAATCAATGAACAAGCAAAAAGAACCATCCTTCTTCTTGACAAATAATACTGGTGCTCCAACTGAGATACACTCGGTTGGATATAACCCTTCTCGGTCAATTCCTCCAGTTAATTCTTCAATTCCTGCATTTCAGTCGGGGCCATACGATATGGTGCTTTTGATATTGGAGATGTACCAAGCTCCAACTCTATCGTGAATTCCACATCTCTCTGCGGAGGTAACCCAGGTAACTCGTCGGGAAATACATCGGCATATGCTCTCACTACAGGAATATCCGCCAACATCACTAATGATTTCTCAGCCTTAGACATATAGCACCAATAACCTACACACTCCTGATTGAGTAACTTCACCGCCTTCATCACATTAATAACTTTTCCGGAATGGTTGGGGTTACCCCCCTGAAATACACACTCGACTCCATCGTCTGAAATGATAGTGACCATATGCTTCCGAACACTGAGGATGGCATCATGACGATCCATACAATCAATACCCAAAATAACATCATCTCTAGGTAAATCCACCACGATCAGGTCCGCCAACCAAACACGGCCATTAAGCTGAATCGGACAATTCTTAATCTCACGATCTCCGATAATTCTTCTACTGTCTGGTAGACCAATGATATAAGGTTCACAACTAGTAGTACTATCCAGATGAAGTCTACTCAAGCATGACTCGGAAATGAATGAATGCGATGCACCAGTATCAAAAAGGGTACACACAGGTTGAGATAAAATTTCGAGTATACCTGAGATCATTCGGGCCTCCGGATCGTCAGCTCTCTTCATCTCGTAAATTCAGGGCTTGCTAGTCCCTGCACCAGATGCTCCCATCTGGTAGATGTGGGCTCCGCCTTTATTTGCTCCCATCGTATTAAACTACACGGACTAAGTGGCCTGACTCTGAACAGCTGACTGCTTCGGGGCCTGAGATGTCATCAGAGTAGGTTTGGAGTCTCTTCGGCATAAACGGGCCTTATGCCCGGCAATACCACAGTTATTACACGTGATAGTCTGCCTCGGACACTTAGTGATGAAATGACCCTGCTCTCCACAATTGAAACATGTGATGGCCGAACTGGCCGCTCAGGACTGAGATTTTGCAGGTTTAGGCGCGATAGGAGGTCGCTCAAAAAAATAGAGCCCGCACGAGGCTTCTTGAATGTTGCCTGACTTCCTTCAGACCGATTACGATTCTTTGATTTCTTGCCAGAAGATGAAGTTTGTTGCTTAGCAATCTCCTTCGCAGTAAGCTCATAAGTAATAGCTTTCTCGATGAATTCGGCCAGGGTGGTGCAATGATGATTAAGCAGCTGAATCCGCATACGAGGTTTCAACCTCTTACTGAAGTACTTGAATTTTTCCGCCTCAGAGTGGATAATAGATGAGGCGAAGGGAAGTAGCTCCTGAAACTTCTCGGGGATGGCGAGAACATCATCTTCTGCTGAGGGGTCTGGAATGAGTAATTCTGATAACTTGGCCTCCCTGAGTGGGTCCGGATAATACCTTTCCATAGTGAGGGTCTTGAACTGGTCCCAAGTGCAAGATCCGTCGGTGGGTTTCAAAGATAGCCACCATAAGTGAGCGCTCTTACTCAAATAGTAAGCCGCAACTGAAACTTTGTGCCCTTCGGGACACTCCACCATAGCAAATAGTTTCTCAAAATGTTCAAGCCAATGAACAATATCCGCCGGCTCAGATGAGCCCTCAAAAGTAGGTGGTCTCTGGCGAGAGATGTCGCCAATAATACTTCTCACACTCCTCTCTTGCCTCTGGGGTGGCGGCGGAAGAGCCTGCTGATTCTGAGAGGTTGAGTTCTGCATCGTCTCCATCAGGCATGCCATCTGAGTCATTTAGGCCATCATGCCCTGCATAAAGGCGAGTGGATCGACCCGAACACCTTCTGATTAAGCTGTGTCCGGGTACGACTCCCTTACAATGAATGATTATTTCCAGGTGAATGATGTAATATCCGGATTTATTATTGAGTATTTCATTTGTATTTGAACCATGTATTATTCGGAATTGTGATATCGATGATTGAAGTATGATATTTCTTGTATTTATATCCTTGTACATGAGTATGGCAACCTGTAAATTTTTCCATGCAAATACGTGATAACGTACATTAACAAGGGTATCTTAACGTACGTTATCTGACGGAAATAACGTACACTACGAATGTAGCGTAGCGTGCATTAACGAGCCCATAATTGAGCTAGGCGGCTGTCACATGCGCCAGCCGGACATGGGTCCGGATAAGATTCCCTCGGATGAACCTGGACACTTTTGAAGTCAACGTTTTTTAACATACGCTAAGGAGCATGTCTAGCGTACGCTAAAGGATGTTGCTTACGTACGTAACATGATGGTTTAACATACGTAATCGTGTATAGAATGAGAATAGTTAACTATCAGTGGACGATAGCGTACGCTAAGTATGTTGGCTAGCGTACGCAAAGAGACTAAACGTACATTATGCATGATGGCTAACGTACGTTAAGGTCAGAAAATTATAAATATGACATCAGCCCACTTCATTTCAGCTCGTTGGTTTCACTTAGCCTTCAACATAATTCGTGCCCAGAGACATTCCAGCCTCCTTAAACTCTTATAGACCATCTCTAATTGATCATTGAAGATTGGAGATCATTATTATTGATCATTAAAGAAGGGAAACATCTTGGATTGGCAAACAAGCAACCGGAGTTGGATTCTACCTATTGTCTCGGTGTTTTCTTCATCTTAAGGTATGTTATACTATCTCCAACCTTGAATTCATGTTCTTAAGGATATGAAGATCATGCTATCAAGATATTAAGTTCCAGAGATGATTTATTCGTCCAACATCATGTTTAGGAAGTTGAGATGATTATGCTTTAAGTACCTTGGTTAAGAACATCATAATTTGAATCTTGTTACGATGAACAAGTAAAGGAAGTTTCTGACATTGGTAATCCGAATTTAGAAGGTGGCTTCATAGTAATCACGGACTTGGCTTTAACATCATTATTGTTAGACGAATCTAAGAGATTGATCATGGAAGGATTTGTCTTGTAAAGATGGAGTGTTAAACAAACTTCAAGATGATAGTTTGATTGATATGAAGGTATTGATATCGACCGTTAGGCCTTCCGAATTATGCATGAAGAATCGTAATCAAAATTGAATATGGTGTTATGATGATATATGTATCCTTGAATTCGAAGTTGTTGTTATCCGTAAGATCATTCATAACTATACGAGCATGATATGTATGGAGATAATGTACGTTAATCAATGAGAATTTCGTAAGCTTCACCACATCGAGACAGTCGTCTGCCCAGTGAGAAACTGTCATGCGTGCTTAGCGTATGCTAAGCTATGTATCTTATGTACGCTAACGGGCAAGGTTAACGTACGCTACGTTTGGTACGTAACGTACATTATATCATCAGACGAGTCAAGTCGACTGATCAGTGAGGGACTGTCGATGCATGGTTAGCGTACGCTAGACTTCGTATCTTACGTGCGCTAACCAGTAGGCTTAACGTACGCTACCAAGGCTACGTAACGTACGTTAAGCAGGTCAGACTGGTTACGTTTTATGAACTTTCGATCGTAACTTAGATTGTTAGATGTTTCGTTCGACATGAGATAAATTCCATATTATTTCTTTTGCTAAGGTTCGAGCTTGCTACGTGATTGATCAAAGGGGCGACCTTTGAGCGTTCTGATATTCGTGGGAGTATTATTTCTTGTCATCAACTGAGGCAAGTACCTTAATTGTTTTACGTATTGATGTTATACATATTGTCGTGCATATATGTCGTTGTTGTATGTCCACCTCGTGTTGGTCCGACGGGATCATCGGGGGATCTATGCTAGCGTGCGCTAGATCATCGAACGGGTTTTTCCACCACGGGTTGGTCTGACGGGATCATCATGGGTTCTAGGCAGTGAACGCTGGATCGTCAGAATTACCATGTGTATGTTATGATATCATGTTGTGATTATCATTTGTGTATGTTATTTATGAGTTTCTCGTAGAAGAAGACTCGTTGGTATTTTGTCATTTACATTATTATTCTTCGTGAGATGTTGAATAATATGTTGTGGTACTTGTACTAGCATCATTGTGCTAACCCCTTCGGGGTGAATATTTGTTTATGTTCAGAATCCAGGAGAGCGGGGAAACAACCACTGGAGCTGCATAACGACGAGGGTGCAGAGTGATGTTCCGGCCGGGTTTATTATCTGTTGTTGGTTATTTTAATAAGTACTCGAGTACGTCGTAATTTGTGATGTTTGGATTTCAGTGATGTATTAATATTCGTCATTTGGATATTTGTATTCTCGGTATTAAACCAGAACTGTCGTATTTTGTTTCAGTGATTTCATAATTTGGTATCTGTTATTGTCTTTTCATTTATTCAGCCTTGTAAATTCTTATGTAAAAGATTTACGGCGCTGTAATATTCCTGAATATATCGGGGGTGTTACAAATGAGTGGCAGCGTCGCTGCTCGATGAATTAGCATTATTTCTAGTGTTCGCGCGTGTCTTCACACGAGCTCCTGGGTTTCGGCCCGCACCGCGGCCTCTTTCCCTGCGTCCTCTGACGTCTCTCTCCATACTGAAGTAGGAAAGTCACATGATAATTATAGATCTCGCATGAGTACCGTATTACGATTACGTTATGAAATGATAATAATGAGCATATGCGCTCTAGCACCACGATTACATGAAGGATTAACTGAGGTGACATGATTATCTGATGAAATTCTTGAAATGATTATCTTGGACAAGTTAACAAGATTAATGATACGATCCTCAAGATCAACAACTGAGCAATGAAATGAACTGAGTGATTAATGAGTTAACATGATCGACATGATCAAAATAAAAATGATGATTGAGGATTGTTGACTGATGAATAATGAATGAGTGATTCTCATTGCCAGAAATTATACCATGGCATCAGAAATCTTACAGTTCTTTTGGTTTGAGGGGCTTGGCTCTTGCACGGGTCACACGTGACGCGAAAGTCCAATGATACTAGTATGATGAATGATGATTTCAATGAGACATGACTCGGAAGGTAGTATTCAAAACCACGCTCCGATACCAACTCTGTAACACCCCAAACTAAGCGTCTATTACAGTGTCGTGGACCCCCAACTGGGACCCACCAGGCGAATGAATATTAATGAAATAAATAATATAATTGTAGTACCGAACCACATTATATTACCAATTACTCCGATAAGGAGTTTCAAATACGACACACCCAGTAAAAATACTGAATACATGTATATTTCATATGAAGATAAAATATACAACACTAAATGAAATGAAAATCCAAACGGAACTGCAGCGGAAATAAAAATGAAGAAACATGAATAACTGAAAAGGACTCGGGGGCCCTACTAGTATCACTGGGACTCCTTGCCGTCAACGTTATCTTCCCGTGCCTTTGCCTTGCCATGACCTGAAAACAACATCCCCCAACGGGGTCAGTTACGCAGAAAATAATTCTCAAGAGTTTAACAAGCACAATCATTATATATATATATATTAGTTATGAAATCAAGCTGAAGAGGGGCATCATAGTACGCCCGTAATGGGACGTGCAAGTGCACAATATGAGTGTCCGAACACACCTGCCCTTATACCTAATTAGTCTCATGGAGGCACGTTACCGTGTGCACAATCCATTGTGTCGGTGAACCCATATCACATGACTATCGTGTGCCCGACTAAAAATTCCACACATAACCACCCGTCCATGCAATATGATCCCAGAAGGTCACAAGAACAAAAGTGACTATGAAGAATATTAATGAATAACAATCCGACAAAGTTCAAGAATGACTCACCGAGATGAAATAATAATGAAATGAATGATAGCTCACTGAAATGATTAGAACCGTCGTTCCTCGTGAATTGAATGATTAGTTTGATAATTACAAGTCTCGACATGATTAATATATCATGAATGAATTATGAATATGAATTAACAACAACGAAATGAATGAATATCCTTTTAACCGAGTAAGAATTAACTTATTCCATACCGGTGATGCAATGTCCTTCCTCGAACAAACGTCCTTAATGGAATTATCGGTCGCTTGAACAACCTTGAATAACATAATTACCAACAAACGCTTAATATATATATCAAGAATGAATCACGACCAACTCAAAAGTCGATACAACAATAACCAAACTCATAGGGACATTCTAACGAATATGTTGCAAACACACTTCCATTGGTTACGACCAACCCCAATTATGTCGAAACCATCCTCCAAATGAGTAATACAATCAAACAAAACACCTTCAATGATATCAATAATCTAATAGGAAACTACAACTCAAGGTTATAACAACATCAATCGGAAACCCCCCAAAACCAAAGTCAACATCAAGGGTTCTTGAATAATTCCCCAAATATTCATCAATTCCGAAATATACACCAAAAAATCCATAGGAATACATATATCCAAGGTAGATAATCCATATCTAACATATTCCAACGTAATAGCAAGCTAACACGAAGAGATCGGTCCCAAAATTCTAGATTCAAGAAATTTCCTTGATTTGGTGTGTTGGAGAGGATTAGATGATGAATCATCCGAACTAGAAGCTTAAAAATGGTGATGGTTGTATGCAGCTCGAAGAACACTACACAAGATGCCCAAAATCGCCCAAAATCACCGGGATGAAGAAAAGAGATGATGAAATGACGAAATGGGGCTAAACTGTCCAATATATAGTAAACCCAGCTTAGCGCGCGCTAGCTCCTGTGCTTAGCGTGCGCTAGCGGGTTTACCGGGTAGTCCAGTACCCACTGTCTGCATCGTTAGCGTGCGCTACGTACCTTAATAGCGTGCGCTAACGTCCCTTCTTAGCGTGCGTTAACCTTGTGTTAGCGCGCGCTACCTGATGGTTGATGTCCAGAATACTGGAGTTCAGACCCTGCTGTCCTCTGGTCTGATTGAGCCTTAGCGCGCGCTACCCGATGCTTAGCGTGCGCTACCAAACTAACCCTTGCGTATGCTATACCCACTCCTAGCATGCACTACGAATTATTCCATTCCAGTCCAGTACCACTGGACTCTGCCTGCTCGATCTTAGCGCGCGCTACACTGATGCTCAGCGTTCGCTATCAATACTATTAGTGTACGCTATATCCACTTTTAGCGTGTGTTATGAATAACACCAATTCACTCTGGTACCTACTGGACTGTCTGTCTCCAACACGTTAGCGTGCACTAATGCTGAGAGGTAGCGTGTGCTACCCGTACTCAATTAGCGCGCGCTAAATAGAGTACGTAGCGTGCGCTACTCCTCACATACACACCCCACTACAAAAATAACAAAGATGATATACTCGGCCCCATTCTCCAACCAAGTTGAATGACGAATAATAACTGATACACGATACAAATTACTCCGAACGGTGAATACAATGAATGAATATGATGGATGAACATTTAATAATGAGTGAAAAATTACTGAGTGATAATTAATGAATGATAATAAATGAAATTACAACCGGGTATTACATAGTGATTATGTTGTTCTTGTGTTTTCGACCTAGTTGGAGGATTCGAGGGTTTCCGATCGAGCTTTCCCGTTGCTTCGCGTGCTTTGGACTTGAGGCGAGTATCTCGTATATATTCTTTATACTTCGAGAATGTGATTTGTCGTGAATTTAATGTAGACTTGTTAGTGATTGAACATCGAACCGTAACTTATTTTTAAATGAATATGTGATTTTTATGAAAGTAAATCCGAACGTAAACTTGAGTTTCGTGAAGAATGATAACAACCATTTCATGTTATATGGTGCTTAAAATGGATACTAGAAATGAGTAGTTATCCGAGGGATTGTGGAATCGCGTAATATTTGTATTATTCACTCGTTAGCCTTTTCCTGAATGATGGTGTGCTGTGAATGTTGTGCCTTTGTGGAAGTTATGATGTGTTAACTTGTATCTTACGTGTTTGGGATTGTGGTGAATATTGTACCTTTGTTGTTGTGTATCTTAGCGATTTGAGATGTTAACCGGGTAGGGACCCGTGTGGCCTCCGGCGGCGCGTGCTTGCGAGTACGGTCAGATAATACGATATGACCATAAGGTTATCAATTCGGGTAGGTCTGGGGAGGGCTCCGAGAATCGTCACTTGCGAGTGTGATGTCACGATAACTTATGGACGTGTTTGGATGATGTTAACCGGGTAGGGACCTGTGAGGCCTCCGGAGGCACGTACTTGCGAGTACGGCAAGACGATACACTTTGACCATAAGGTTATCTAATCGGTTAGGTCTGGAGAGGGCTCCTAGAATCGTCACTTGCGAGTACAATGTCAAGATAACTTATGGGTGTGTTTGAGTTTGTTTACGATAGCTAATCCGGGTGGGTCCCGTCGAGGCCACAGAGGCGATTTGATTATTTGGTTTGATATCTCTGAATTGTGAATGCTTGAATCTTGGATCCCGGTTATATTGGTGAATATGGTTTTGTCTTTGAAGCTTGGTTGAGAATTAAATCATTTATATGATTTTGAAAGAAAACCTCTTTGGAAAAGAAGAATTATAAATCTCTTCATGATTTTACACTGAGACCCCCAACGTCTTCAATTATTCTTTCAAATGTGTTTTGAAGTTATTCGTATGATCTTTCCTAATGAAAACTGTTTTCGAAAAGAATTTAGACTTGGGGATCGTGTTGCTACCTCGTCAAAAGGTTATTTTCATAACGGTTGTATTCTTGATGTATAACTTTATAGCTTGGTTACTTGCTAGCAATTTCCATCGCTAACCCCTCGTTGGGGACTATTTATATTCTTTTCAGGTGTCCTGATTGGAGTGAGCAACCACAGAATCAGCTTAGAGGATGATGTAAAGCAGAGATACTAGTCACGGTTGTAGTCGGTTGTCCGTCAGTGATTTGTCGGTATGAGTGATCATTTCTAGCTTCTTGTCATCCTTAAGAGGATAGATATGTTGTGTAATTTGTGATCGAGTTGAATTTTGGTTTATCAGTTGTGCTGCTGTGTTGTATTTTGAGAGACCTAACCGGTCTACGATTTATGTTTTGGTCGAGTTGACCACATGTTAGTTTTGTTTTTTCGTCTCCTGCCTGGTAGATCCTTACGGAAAGGGGCCTACGGCGTGCAACATCCCTGAGTGGATTGGGGGTGTTACATAATTGGATTTAATTATCCAATTTATTTTATTGCTGGTTTATTATTTTGAATGTATGTCATGGATGAATGTATGTGTGATATGTTTCTTGTATGTTAGGAAGAGAAAATAAAAACCTTAAGGCTAAAATAACTAAGTAATTAAATTGATTTATTTAAAATCAAATTGGCCTCCATAATTAATTTAAATTTTAAATAATTAGCATGTGCATTGACATTAGGGTCTTCCCCTAATTCTCATTTCCAATCGTATTGGGTCATGGGTGCCCTCATAGTGTCTGGTTAATGGTTCCAATGGGTAGTCTTTAGAAAGTCCCTTATTTTTGCAGTAGTGTTTTGATTGATTATGGGTATGTGTTTGGGTCAAATATTTGGAGAGAGTTTGGACCGAAATCATTTTCATTGGTCGTCTCCTTGCATAATATTAATCAAGGCAAGCACATGTATTACATTACGTTATGTATTGTGTTAATTTGACTTGATTGATGATCTATGAAAATTTTAAGTGTGTGCGAGTGGTTCGTCCACATGATGATGGATCGGACAGGGCCTCTGGGGATTTATGCTAAGGGCACTGGATCGTGGATGTGGTTTCCTACATGGGGACAGTTCGACAGGACCGCTGGGGGTCGATGCTAAGGGCCATGTCCTCATGTTACCTTGTATGTTGTTATTTTTGATGATGTTGCTTTTTACATGATGTAATATTCTAAAATATTATTTTTCAGATGGTTACAAAAATGTGTAAAGTGAGAAATGAAATAGATGCATGTATATAATGTTGTGTAATTGGGTACCTGCACTAACTATTCGAATGCTAACTCCTTAAATGGAAAAAAGTGCCATTTATGCATTTCAGGTGATGGTCAGTTCGAGGTGCAGGCTCGGGAAATGCATACAAATGTGGTCAACCATGATGTTATTAGGGTATCGTCTTGGGGCTTAACCGTAGTATGATTTAGTGTTTGTTGGAGTCGGTTAAGTAAACTAAGTCTATTATTACAACTATCATTAAAGTCTCATGCGTGAGCAATAGTTTTATTTACTTTATTGTCGTACCTTGTTCTTAGTTTAGTATTTTGACTGAGGCCACGACCCAAACTTTATTACTATATATTTTACGTTTAAGTGGTATGTTTGTGTATGTGATATGTTAGCCTGGTAGACCTCTATGGAAGGATCTACAACGTATAACGGTCTTTGAGTTATTTGAGGTGTTACAGCGCCCCTGATTGGGTTTCGAGGGACAGTGGCCCCAGCAGAATCCTGAGGGGCATCGCCTAAGACATGTTCTAAGAGGCGGAACCCCTAACGAGGTCTCACAGGCAACATCCCGAGAACAAATTCTAAATAGACTTTTGTTTTTTGAAAAGAATACAATCTTTTGCACCTTATTCAACAATAGTTGGTCCAAAAGTTTAAAGATGGATAACTCCACTCCTGAATAGCTCATGAAAAAGCTAGAACAAAATTTTATAGTAAGCATGCCGTATTCAATATAAAGATGCTGCATGCAACAAATTACTTCAAGTGTTGTACCTCAAATTACACAACAACAGTACATCGCTTGTCAAACTACAAATTCTACAAGTATTATCTTTAAAGTATTATTGTACTATAAATATGAATATGCATGAGGTGAGAGATGAAACATTACAAGATTTATAATGATTCAAAGTTGGGTAGTCCTTCTACATCCACTCTGCTTCACACAGGAGGAAATTTAGAAAATGGTAGTACACAACAACTCTAAACTTCTACGAATGCACAACAAACTATATCGTTCATACATATTGATATACATATGAATAATATAGTCAAAATCATTCATACAAATTGGCATTCAAACTGGACTTGGGTTAACATTCTTCCACAAAGGGCAGTGTTCAATTCCCAAAAGCTAACATCCTTCCACACAAGTTTGTGTTCAGATAAATTCACGACCTACACAAGATCGGACCTCATTCAACACTTGATAATGCAATATTTATTATTTTCGAACAACACTCTTAACGGTTAATCTCCATCTATGAAGGATGTCCTAAGATTGAGATATGGCATTTGAGCTTGTCCTTGTTGACCGTATCATCTCCCTTTTACTTTTAATTTTAGGTGAGGTTCTTCATCTATTTATAGTTGTATCAGAGTAGTCGTTCATTGACATTATTTTTCATGGTTGGTGAGATATCTGATATTATGGATATTAAAAAATAGAAGTCTTTTTTTTTACATATAATGCATTCTCCTTTCTTAGCTCTCAGATTTTGATTTGGTCATGCATATTTTAATGCATATAAAATCTGTATTAATGCATTCGCACTCACCTCAATATTTTACGAATAAAATATTCTTTCAGTGTAGCGGGTCCTTATTGTTGCATCTCGACAAGTTGCTTTTGATGTAGTATTAATTTTTTCTATGTGGAGTCTATAGCTTAATGTTGTACTTCTCTGAATCTCTTGTGTTGTACGCTGCACACGAACATCTGCAAAATATAGGTATTGTTGTAAAATTGGATATTTTATCACTTCACAATATATATATATATATATATTAATATATATATTACAATATATAAGCACAAAGGAGGATGAGAGAAGATGAAGAAATTGAGCTTTTATTAGAATGAATTATGTGTCCAAAGCTCTACCAAAGAGCTCTATTTATAGCTCAAGATTACATGCTATACAACAAATTAATATTATTTATTATAAAACATAATTGTCTTTATATTAGATATTTCAATTCAATAATTGATTGAATTATTGATTGTTGATCCCACATATCATTATTGGTGATATTATAACACTCCCCCTTTGAAATATCTTATATCATGATATCTCATTTGGGAGCATCACAAGCTGTCTCGTTAAAAACCTTATTAAGAAAAACCCAGTGGGATAAAAACTTAATAAGGGGAAAAGAAATCTGATTGTATGCTCCCCCTCAACCACATGGTAGTTCTTCTTTAAAGGTCTCGAAGATGATGCATTCCAATATTCTGAATGTGTTTCTTGAAAACATTCGTAGGGAGTGATTTTGTGAAGAGATCTGCCGCATTATCACAAGATCGAATATATTGGATGTCGATCTCTTTATTTCTTTCAAGTTCCTGAGTGAATGCGAAGAACTTTGGGGGAATATGTTTGGTTTTATCGCTTTTGATGTAGCCTTCCTTCATTTGAGTAACACATGCAGAGTTGTCCTCGTATACTATTGTTGGGCCGTTATCGACTGGCAAGCCTGATGTTTCTTGAATATGTTGTGTTACTGATCTTAACCATCAACATTCTTTACTTGCTTCATGAAGAGCTATTATCTCAGTATAGTTTGAGGAAGTAGTCACGATTGTCTGTTTTTGAGATCTCCAGGATATTGCAGTTCCTCCATATGTGAATACATATCCAGTTTGTGACTTAAAATTATGTGGATCAGATAGATGACCTGCATCTGCATAGCCAAGCAAAACTGGTTTTGCATTGTTAGAATAAAACAAACCAAGATCAATCGTACCTCGTAGATATCTGAATATATGTTTTATTCCGTTCCAATGCCTCTATGTAGGACATGAACTGAATCTTGCTAGTAAATTTACTGCAAAAGCTATATTCGGCCGTGTACAATTAGCAAGATACATTAGGGCTCCAATTGCGCTAAGATATGGTATTTCAGGACCAACTTCCTCTTTATTTTCTTCCTTTGGTCTGAATGGATCCTTTTCAATATTAAGTGTTCTGCCGACCATTGGGGTACTCAAAGGTGTTGATTTGTCCATGTGGAATCTTTTTAATACCCTTTCTGTATAATTTGATTGGTATACTAATATTCCATTTTTAGTATGTTCCATTTGTAGACCAAGGCAGAATTTTGTTTTTCCCAAATCTTTCATTTCAAATTCTTTCTTTAAGTAATTCATTGCTTCCAAAATTTCTGCATTAGTTCCAATGATATTCAAATCATCAACATAGACAGTAATGATTACAAATCCGGATGTTGTTTTCATTATAAAAACACAAGGGCAAATAAGTTTATTCACATAGCCTTCTTTAATCAAATATTCACTTAATTTGTTATACCACATGAGTCCAGATTGTTTCAACCCATATAAAGATCTCTGCAATTTAATTGTATAAATTTCTCTGGGTTTCGATGCTTCAGGCAACTTAAATCCTTCAGGAATTTTCATATATATATCAGCATCAAGTGATCCATATAAATATGCTGTAACAACATCCATGAGATGCATATTAAGATTATAAGATACCGATAAACTAATTAAATAACGAAAAGTAATGGCATCCATAACAGGGGAATATGTTGCCTCATAATTAATCTGAGGTCTTTGTGAAAAACCTTGTGCAACAAGACGAGCCTTGTATGTTACAATCTGGTTTTTCTCATTTCGTTTCCTTACAAAGACCCATTTATACCCAACAGGTTTCACATTACTGGGTGTGACAACAATCGGTCCAAACACTTTTCGTTTTCTAAGAGAATTTAGTTCGGCATCTATTGCATCTTTCCATTTTGGCCAATCAGGTCTATTTTGACATTCGAATATAGATATGGGTTCAGGATCGTCATCTCCAATTATTATATCACACGCAATGGAGTATGCAAATATCTCATCAATGTGATTATTTCTCCTATTCCATAAATTCCCCGTATTAATATAATTAATAGATATCTCGAGATCATTTGTATTTTCAGTTTCATTTTCAGTGACCTCCTTATTTGCCTGAGCTTGTGTTTCAACATGATCATATTTTTCATCATTTTGTGCTTCTTTAGCACATTCATTTATATTGGATATTTTTCTTTTCCGGGGATTTTTATCTTTGGAACCAACAGGCTTTCCACGCTTTAAGCGTGCTCTAGATGTACTTCTATTTTCATTTTCTTTTGGAATTTCAATCCAAGCAGGAGTATTAACAGCTGGCACATGTGATTTTGTCACTCTTTTCATATCAGTAAATGCATCTGGCAATTCATTTGCCAAACCTTGTAAATGTACAATTTTTCTTACATTTTCTTCCCATAATTCTGTATATGGATCCAAATGTAATAATGATGGTACATACCATGTTATGTTCTTTTCCACCTGTTTATTACCTCCCCCCAAGGTTGGGAATCCCGTCTCATCAAAATGACAATCAACAAATCTTGCTTGAAAAAACATCACCTGTTAGAGGTTCAAGATATCTAATAATAGAGGATGAGTCATACCCAACATATATTCCCAACCTTCTTTGAGGTCCCATTTTTGTTCTTTGTGGGGTAGCTATTGGTACATATACTGCACAACCAAAAATTTTTAGATGGGAAACATCTGGCTCCTGACCAAGTGCAAGTTGATATGGAGTATATTTATGATTATCACAATGTCTAAACCTTATTACTGAAGCAGCATTAAAAATTGCATGACCCCAAACAAGAATGGTAGCTTTGTTCTCATTATTAGTGGTCTAGCAATATATTGAAGGCGTTTAATTAATGATTCAGCTAAACCATTTTGTGTATGCACATGCGGAACAGGATGTTCGACTGTAATTCCAATTGACATACAATAATCATTAAATACTTGTGATGTGAATTCACCAGCATTGTCAAGTCTCACATTCCGTATAGTATAATCATGAAATTGTGCCTTTAGTTTAATTATTTGTGCAAGGAATCTTGCAAATGCCATATCACGACTTGACAATAAACAAATATGTGACCATCTACTAGATGCATCAATTAAAATCATAAAATACCTGAAAGGTCCTGATGGTGGATCAATAGGTCCACATATGTCACTTTGAATTCTTTCGAGAAATGTAGGTGATTCCTTTTCAAGTTTGCCTGATGAATGCCTTATTATAAACTTTCCAAGAGAACAAGCTTCACATAGTTTATTATTTATGAGTTTTACACCTTTCATTGGGTGACCATGTGTACTATTAATTATTTTCCTCATCATCGTGGAGCCAGGATGACCTAGGCGTTCATGCCATAATGTCAATATTTTGGGATCCTCTTTTATTATCAAATTACATTCAGTTTCATGAATATGTGTATAATGTAATCCACGAGATAATTGTGGTAGTTTTTCCAGTATTTGTTTCTTTCTCAAAATATTAGCAGTAATGTACATATATTTTATATTACCTTCGATTCTTGTTTGATATCATATCCTTGACGGTATATGTCATTAAAGCTCAACAAGTTTCTCTTAGATTTTGGAAAAAATAAAGCATTATTAATGACAAATTTTGTTCCATTTGGTAATATGAATTTAGCATTACCTGTTCCTTCAATCAAGTCCGCGGGACCTGAAATTGTATTTATTACTGCTTTTGTAGATTGTACCTTAGTAAAATATTTCTTATTTTTGAGGATTGTATGAGTTGTGCCACTGTCCGGGATGCAAATGTCTCCAATACCTTCCATACTCAAACTCCTTAATGAATAAGAATATAAGACTAAAAGATGGTAAGTTAGCTTAATATAATAACATTTATTAAATACTTCATACAAACTTCAAATGAGATAATACACATTTCAAACAAGAGAATACAAACAAGTACAATAAAGATGCAACAAACATGGAAATCACATATTTATTTATTTATTTATTTTTTATTTTATTCCATGTCCATGTCCACGTTTGCATCCTCAGTAAAATCTGCAGCTTCTAGGTAAGTTGAGTCGTCCTCAGGTTCATGTTCATGAAAATTGACTTCCTTTTCTTTATTTTTCAGAGATTTCTTATACATTTTACAAATATGGCCTGACGTTCTACATGCCTTAGCCCAATGTCCCTTTTTCCCACATCTGAAACAAGAGTTTTCATTTTTATTGGATGAACCTTCTTGGACATACTTATCTTTGTCTTGTTGGTTTTTATTAATCATTTCATTTTTGGGAGGCCTAAAGTAATTTCCATAATCACGGCCACGACCTCGACCTCGACCACAAAAGTGGCCGCGACCGCGTCCCCGACCTCGACCTCTAAACCAACCATGACCACCACGTCCTTGATTAGTAGTTGTGGCATTTGCTTCAGGAATCGCTATCACCCCTGTAGGACGAGACTGATGATTCTTTATCAACAGATCATTATTCTTTTCAGCAAGTAAGAGAGCTGCAATTAATTCAGAGTATTCGGTATATCCCCGCATTCTGTATTGTTGTTGCAGTATTAGATGTGACGTATGGAATGTAGCATACGTCTTTTCCAATTTTTCACCTTCTGTTATGATTTTACCACAAAACTCTAGTTGTAATACAATTCTGAACATAGCAGAATTATACTCGCTCACACTTTTAAAATCTTGGAATCTTAACTTGTTCCATTCATCAACTAGTGCGGGTAATAACACTTGCTTTTGATACCCAAATCTTTTCTTAAGATTGTCCCATAAAATTTTGGGATCATCCACGTTCATGTACTCTAGTTTTAATCCCTCATCAAGATGTTGCCTCATGCATTTAATGCTTTTGCTTTATTCATAGAAAGCTCTTTTTCATCTACCTCTGTTTCTTTCGTAGCATCTGGCACATTATTTGTTAGAATATTTTCGAGTCCTTTGCACCTGAGATGTGTCTTCACATCATTTATCCAAGACATATAATTGTCTCCATTAAGATTCAAGGGAGCGAAATCGAGCTTAAGATTGGACATGGTTATCTATTACAAAACATAAGATTGAAATATAATTAACACATAGCTATTACATTTAATGATGTCAGCTAAACAAAAGTATAATTGAAATTATTACTCAATACAAATACCATTCATGCTTAAATATTAATCACAACAAACCAACTAAAAACTAAAAGAAGAATCGTGACCATCATAATGATGATCACATATGTCTCACTAAAGCAATTGACTTGAGTGTAGCAAATGATGAAATTGAAAAATGTAATAAGAGTGAGGAAAGTCATAAAATATTTACCCATTTTGTAATAATTGGTAGATATTTTGGAGATGATTAATAAGTGTGGAGTATAATATGAGTAGTTATAGATTTGATTTTGAAATATGGCCGTTTATGACCGTTGGAGAATTTATTTTTTTATTATTGTTAATTATCATTAAAATTGGTGAATATATTCTTATATATTTAATGAACTAATCGTTGGTAATTAGAGTTTGGGGAATGGAAATTCATATATATATATATATATTATAATCTATACAGTTAGTTATAATAATATCACTACTCACATATATATATATATATATATATTTGAATTATAATCTATATAGTTAGTTATAATAATATCACTACTCGATTATAAAATCTTTCATGACTACTAAAAATAAAAATATCACTACTCGATTATAGAATCTTTCATGATTACTAAAAATAAAAATATCACTACTCGATTATAAAATCTTTCGTGGTCATATGAATGGGGATTTTGTATTCCTCCATTAGTAATCCTCTACAAATATAGATGAAGATTCAACTCTTCACTAATAAATGGAACTCTTCAAATAAAAATAGGTGAAGATTTTTACACTTCACATAAATTCATTATTATTTAGGTCTTACATATATAATTAGTCCATAGTCCAAGAATCATCTTTAAAAATAAGATTGAGCTTAGGTCCTTACGCATATAAATTTAAATTGATGATATTTACATAATTATTATATTTGCTTAAATATATTAATTATCATCAATAATGATATTATATTAATACCATATCTAAATATTATTATTACATAAATTAAATATAAATAAAGTTAATTACATACCTTTAGAATTTAAGGATGATGTACCAATAAATCGAGTCCGACTGCGGAATGGGATTAAATCGGTAGAGCTCGTGCTGATAACGTGTTGTAAAATCGGATATTTTATCACTTCACAATATATATATATATATTACAATATATAAGCATAAAGGAGAATGAGAGAAGATGAAGAAATTGAGCTTTTATTAGAATGAATTATGTGTTCAAAGCTCTACCAAAGAGCTCTATTTATAGCTCAAGATTACATGCTATACAACAAATTAATATTATTTATTATACAACATAATTGTCTTTATATTAGATATTTCAATCCAATAATTGATTGAATTATTGATTGTTGATCCCACATATCATTATTGTTGATATTATAACAGATATAACTATTTATTGAAATATAACTTATAAAAAAAATGAAGAGATGTGGAGCCAAAAAAATAGGTTCGGAACGTTTGTTTTTAATTAGGGGTTTGTGTTTTGTATGATTAGGTTTGTGTTTTGGTGATTTGATATATTATGAACGGGAAAAAAGGTTTGTGATGCGTATGTGATTATAGATGCTCCAAATCATTATAATACAAATTTTGGTCAATCCTCAAATTTTGGTCCAAAACTTAATTTTGACAAATCCTCCAACTGCCAAATATAGCCAAAAGACTGCAGTTGTTTGTCTTTCATTCGATCTATTTTTATTATTTGAAGGTATATTGCTAAAAAAAAACTATTCCCTCTATTCTAATTAAGTTTACTATTTAGTTCATAAGTAATGTATTTTAGGAGAATGATTCGATGTGTTGTATAGCTAAATTGTTTAAGTATTGATGGCGATTATGTGACGGAGATTAAAAGGTAGCTGATATTGATGATGCGTGTGTTGTGATTGTTTTATTTGATTATGTAAATATTATAAATATTAAGCTTCTAAAGAAAAAAAAAAATTGTGCTTTTTTTTATATCGATGTTCCAAGCTTACACCTGACTAGTCCTCGGGATAACAGCCCCGGCCCCACAGTACTGCTACCAGTTAAATCGCGAGATGTATATCTGGCTCCCAAGTTCTTAAATATCCTCAACTACCGCGCACAAGGAGTCGCCCCAAAGTGATTGCTTCATGTTGGACCCCTCAAATCCAACCACATGGTCCCACCGAGATCTGGCCTCCCACATTGCCGCTTGAAGCCCTCAGTATTTAATTGCTCCACTAGCGTACCCCGGAGGGCTAGAACCTAACTCTTAGTCAAGGACTAAGGGGTGTAAATGATGCGAGTCGAGATCGAGTATTGGTGTACTCGACTCGAACTCGATAGTCATTTCTCATGCTCTAACTCGACTCGAAAACTCGCGAGTGGTTAAAATTCAAGCTCGACTCGACTCGTTAGTATGTCGAGTCGAGCCTACTCGAGTCGAGTGTTGACCGAGTTTTGACCGAGTCAATCTCGAGTAGCTCGCGAATTGTCTCGTCTTGTTTACATCCCTACCCCTGACCCCCAACTAAATTGAAGGCCAGGTGGCCAACTGCGCCAAGGCAGTTGGTAAAAAAAATTGTGCTTAGTATTAAACTTGGGGAAGAGAATATAATTTGATAATGATACTTTTGTTTGTATTGCATGTATAATTTTTTATTATTAATATCTATAATTATATAACATCTGTTATAATAAAGCCTTGAAAGTGACATTTCAATTACCTTTTTGTATTTATATAGTGTGAATGACTATTATACCCCTGATGTAAATATGTAATTACGATTGTGCCATCTGAAGTTTTCCTATAAATAGGACTTCAGTTATTAATGAAAAATATATCTGAGAATCATTCTCTCTATTCTCTCTCTAAATTTTCTCTCTACAATATTCCGATTTCACAACACGTTATCAGCACGACTCTAACCGTTTGAGTAATATGACGAAAGTATGCTCTACAGTTGCATCTTATAGATGATCCTCTGTATCAGAAATCGAATCAAGAATTTTAGATCTAGATCCAAATAATTATTTTCTTCTCTGCACTATATTAAAAAAAAAAAAAAAACTGTATCGGCGACTTCTCCAGTCAATTCCTTTTCTGCTGGTGTCTTTTTGTTTGGTTAAAGAACATAGCTCAAACTTGGTGCTGCTCTTTCTCTCTCTCTCTCTCACACACAGAGACCTTTCCCTGGCAACATAACTGCCCGTACACGCCACCTCAGCGGAGTAGACTCGCCGCCGCCGCCGTCAACGCCGCCGCCGTCAACACCTCCGCCGCCGACAAAGGAACCATCGTCGGCCTTCACGACACTAGACTCCGACTTCGTTGTAATCCTCGCGGCTCTCCTCCGCGCGCTCATCTGCATGCTCGGCCTCGTCGCAGTCTCGCGCTGCTCCTGGATCCGCTGCATCGGCGGCAGGACGTTAACATCCGCTCCGTCGTCTGCGGCTGCCGCTAACAAAAGCCTCAAAAAGAAAGTTCTGAATTCGCTGCCGAAAAAGACCGTCGGAGAAGAAGAGCTGTCGGATCGGGCGGAGAAACTCTCCGACTGCGCCATTTGCCTGGCGGAGTTCGCCACCGGAGAAGACATCCGAGGAACGCGTTTCATTGAGATCGATGAAAGAAGAGGGGGAAAGCTGATCGGGTACGAGGTACTCTCTCTCCTGGGTTTGAGGTACTCCTTGTGTGATTCAATAAATGTGTCTACAAAACATAATAAAAAAAAAAAAAGAAATAAAAAAAAGGGAGGAAGATGACACCACCAGCAAAAGCAGAAGAAAAAAAAAATTGAAAACCTCAGACGGGAGAGGAGAATAGTTGGGGAAGAAAAGTAAGCAAATGAAAGAAAGAAAAATGAAAGAAAGAATATTAAATAAATATAAAAGAACAACAAAAAGGGAGGACAAGTCGTCCACGATACAAAAAAGAAAAAAAATCATAAACCAACTTCATGTTTGAATTTAGTACATGAAAATTAATAAAATAATAAAGACTAAATTATTCTTTTAACCTCAATTTTTGTTTTACTCACATATAAAAAGCATATACTATCAGAATTATTTTTTGTTGATACCATCGTGATCTGTTTAACGAGACCTTTAATTTGACACTAATATTGATATGGGTATTAACTCTTCATATATGTCATTATTAAATTTATTAAAATATACAAATTAATACCCAACTCCGGAAATCGCAAAGATTTATACATATCATTACACTTGCTATTAACGACAGTCGATATTTTGACCTATACCTTGACGATGATTATTTTGCGGAATTGATTGGACGATCCTGCTCTGGTAGAAGCAGTTAATTATTTTGCAGTTTAAATTATGTCTCTTACTTATCTCAAAGTGGCGGTTTAAAACCACATATTTATTGCGTTTATTTTATATAATTATAATACCTCCCATGTGATGAATTCAATTATCACAAAATGGATGGTTTTACATGTACGCAATTTATATATTATATATCACCATCGTGGTTGGTTATACCACATGAATAGTTCATAAATCCTGCTCTCAAAGAAGAAGCAGTTAATAAAAATAAATCCTACTCTGGAGAAGTAGTTGATCGATTTCCTGCTCTGAAGAAGCAGTTGAAATAAATAAATCCTACTCTGGAGAAGTAGTTGATCGATTATCTAAATCCTGCTCTGAAGAAGTAGTTGATCAATGATTCAAATCCTGCTCTCGAAGAAGAAGCAGTTGATGGATATAATATCCGATCTCCATGATTAAACACGGATGGAGAAAATTGAGCAAGTGATACCATAAGCTATCACCGATTAATTAAAGAAAATCCCATGCAAACTGCATGATGGGATCATTTGACAAGTGATATGAAAAACTATCACTGGAAAATAATTGCTCAATAAATTCCATGTTGATTATATTACATGGTGGGATCATTGAAATCATATTGATTGACAATATTCATGGGGAAACATATATCACATATTTGTAAAAATATTGTATTTGCATAAAAGCAAAAGATGATCTTATTATTACTCTGGAAGAAGCACACAACAGTCGAAGTGAAAATATCGAAACTTGCTGAAAGGCAGTAAACACTCGACAATATGAAACGCGAAAAAGAAAATACATATGAAACCCATAAAAGAAAAGGGGTGCGTCTCGAGAGTATAAAACTCCGTAACTCTGCCACCCCCTGGCATAAGGGTTTATAATGAAAGATCTAAATGATCTAAACTTCTTTTCCGTTTGGCGCCAATAGCCTGTGGCTGATGAGCTATGACTTCCAAATTCTTAACTGAAATATATACCTGAAACTTTATAAGTAGATCAAAGAAGATCAAGACATATTATTATATCTCGTGATGGTGAGATATAAACTTGTGATCTACTCCTTGATCCGTAAAGGCAAGCAAATCATGAAGAAATTATTAATATTCAACAAACCTATAGGTTTGGTATGGAAGTCCCGCTCAGCCCATGATGTGATGTTGAATATCTCATTAAGTGTGCCATAGCCACCTGGGAGAACAATAAAGGCATCACTATTATTCACCACATACATCAAACTATTATGAGCAGTGTGCTTGAAGCATCAACCCAGTTGAACCTCCTATACTCTCGGGTTACATTTGTGGGAAAGTGTAAGGCACTTGTTACACTTATTCTCTCATTTTGTGCAAAGATCTAAAAGATAACCCAAAATCTATGATTACTCCCACCATACAATATATTGATTTTGTGCTTTCCTAATTCTTTTACGAATTGATATGCCATATCTACATGCTGGATATGACCTATCAGTTTGGATCCACCTAAAATACATATAGTTTTAAATGGATGAGATCTATATGAGGATCACGAGAACTCCATTTTTCTACACTAGACTTTTATTTGTGGATCCCAAATTTAAAGAAGAAACTTCTTTCTAAACGACAAATGACTTCACCGTTTTCATTGAAAAGGAGAGGCATATAAGACATTACTTTTGACAAAATTGCAAAAGAAAGCGAAAGATATGATATTATATTTTTCAATGAAAATGGCGTTACCGATCGGTGATAAATTTAAATATTGGAAATCAATATTGAACTAATTGCATTATTTTGCTATTTAAATGATACCAATTTTGTGAGCGGACTTACAAACCGGATCTTTTGAGATTAATTTTTCATGACTATAACGTTTCCGTTCATCCTTGAATTGCATCCACAAAGCCATTAGTTCACGATGAACGTATCCACTTGGATGTGCATCAAGAATGCATTGAATATCATGATCCATAGATTCCTTACTCAATCCATCCTTGATAAATGCTATTTTATCTTCTCGATTTTGGATACAAACCCCACAGATTTGCATCGTGTCACATGTCCATCGAGCACATTTATAGCACCCACCTAATCTTTTGCTCTCCGTTTCTTTGCAAAACTACTCTTACCCGTACTGCATGTACTTAAATGAATTTGAAAATTCGCGATAATCGAACTTATGCTTCGATCAACCATCGAATATCTTCTCGGGATGCCATTTCTCATTAGCACTTAATCTTTCGAGTCGAGCTCGATAAATTCTTTTATGATATTCACCGGAAGAGATGGATAATATTTACGAAGATTCAAAGCATTGAATCCATTATGATATTCAGACCATCTGTATGGGTGAATTTTGTGAATACAATGATAATCTATTTATAGATTGGAATTAAGCGTATGAGATTTGACTCCGCGTCATGAAGCGTATGAACTACGGCTCTATATATTTGAATAATTAACATAATATGACATGTGGGAGCGGCGACTCCATGTTGAAAATGATGTGCAATAATGGCACCAAAAGATGATGTGATATGCCGATAAAATATCTATATGGTGATATAGACACATCGTCTTCAAATATTTGTTCTCGATTAATATCACTACTAGCCAATATTGGGAATGAATTCCTAATAAATTTGGAATATATTAAGGGGGAGTATGGGCCCACTTCATCTACATGTGAACTACTAGATATTATGGATCCACTAGATAGTCACATGTTTATATGACTCGTAATCAGAAATTTACGAGATGATTTGCTAAAGGTTTGAGCATATATTCCATATCAGATTGAGCTAGTAATATATCCCAAATAAATTTGAATAGATCCAAGAAAGGATCAAGATATGCGCATACAAGTGGGATATCAATTGGCATATTATTTGAAGTCCTCCAGCCAATATCGAGAACATAATATATAAACTCCCATGACTGAAGATAAATACTGAGATACTGGCATACGAATTTGGTGCTCAAGAAATCTCTTAGCATGAGGGGGAGTATTGGTAGTTGGAAATATGTGAAATGCATCACAATATATCCTCACAACTCAAATATGAAATTGAAGTTCAAAGATGCATGACAGATTATTAATCTTTGGTACCAACTACAATTGCTTTGATAAATACATAATAATTCCCCGAATATGAATCAAAGCAAATGATAAAAGGAGGCATATACTTTTGAGAAGTATATAGACATAATCCCAATGGGTGATTGATAATGAGATATCTCGGCAAGTTATATTGCCATGGGGAAATAAATATTAAAAAGTGTCGACACAATATAGCGCTATGAATAAAATGAAGATATCAATGATTGGAAAAGGGATATCGATAAATGATATGAGGATATCCATGACTGTGAAATATGGATATTGGAAATGAGGATATTAAAATCCATGATTTGTGAAAATGAGGATATCAATGATTGGAAAGAGGATATCGATAAATGATATGAGGATATCCATGACTGTGAAATATGGATACTGGAAATGAGGATATTAAAATCCATGATTTGTGAAAATGGGGATATTGAAATCCATCAAAATTGAAATATATGCCCTTATAATAAAATAAAATATATGGGCTTACTGAAAGTGACTCATAAGGAGATTTTGAACATATTATCAGTGCGTGCAGTCACTCAAAATGTTGTGAACGAAAATTATATGCTGTACTCTTTTCCTTGACTGAGGTTTTATCCCACTGGGTTTTCCCAGCAAGGTTTTTAACGAGGCAGCCTAATCACAACAAATATGGAATCTCCAAAAGAAATTTGGAATATATCGCAAAGAATATGAGTTCGATATTACAAATTGCATCAAGATGATACTCATACTAATCCTGGAGGATTCTTGAAATGCACGGGCATATTTATAAAATACGCGTTGCACTCTTTTCCTCGATCGAGGTTTTGTCCCAATGGGTTTTCCTAGCAAGGTTTTTAACGAGGCAACCTGGAATGGCGTATTAGCATGAATAATGTGCTCTTTTCCTTCATTAGGATTTTTCCCACCGGATTTTTCCTAATAAGGTTTTAACGATATTCATGACATAATGAGAACACTACAAAGATCAAGATTATTCCTCAAAGTTTGAAAGCGGAAGGGGTAGTTGTACTCTTTTCCTTCGATCAAGTTTTTTCTCACCTTTTTCTTGACAAGGTTTTAATGAGGCAACGCGTGGATACTCCAAATGGTATACATGATGATTCACTCGCTTTTATCCCACGAGGTTTTACCGAGACGACAAGAATATTCATACAAGAACTATCGAGATAAGGGGAGCAAATTTACGAGATCACCGATTCTCAAGTTTTTATCCAACGGAGATTTTCTACCAACATTATGATGCAACATGATATGATTGCCACAAGCTCCAATACAAACAGTTTGAAAGTTTTTCTCCCATTGGGTTTTTCTTCAAACTAGTTCAACAGATATTTATGTAAATAGTCATTCAAGGGAGAGTGTTATAATAAAGCCTTGAAAGTGACATTTCAATTACCCTTTTATTTTTATATAGTGTGAATGACTATTATACCCCTGATGTAAATATGTAATTACGATTGTGCCATCTGAAGTTTTCCTATAAATAGGACTTCAGTTATTAATGAAAAATATATCTGAGAATCATTCTCTCTATTCTCTCTCTAAATTTTCTCTCTACAATATTCCGATTTCACAACAACATCAAAATTAAATATTTCTAAGTCCTTTTAAATTGTTATCTATAAATTAGGAATATAAAATATCTAAATAAATGCCTTGTATATATTCTCCTCATAATTGAACTATGATAATGTGCAAAAAAATTCTAAATAAAGGTATGCATATAATACGAACAAACTGGTAAAAATTATAAAATAATTTATATTTAGTAATAAAAATAATTTAAAATAATTATAATACTTATGGAGTGCAAGTTATTTAAGATTTTTTTGTTAGAAAACATAAGTTATTCTGTATATTTTGACTAGATTGTTACTACTATCTCTATATATCTTTATTTGGACACATATTTACACATTAATAATTTCTCCTACTATTTATCTTAATTCTCTTTCATCCTTATTGAGAAAATTCTATTAATCGAATCGCTATTTTACGTTCTTTAACCCATGATAAATTAGATTACTTAATAAATGTAAAAATATTTAATTTTATATTAATAAAAGAAAGTAAGATGAATAGTATAAAAGTCAGACAATTGTATATAAAAAGAAACATATGTAGAAAGTGATATATGAAAACTCAATATAAATGAGAACCGAAAGTAGGCAATATGGATTTTATGTTATACTTTTTCCTCTCAATATTACAAGAAATTACAAAAAAATGGTAATAAATTAAAAGAATTAAATTTCTTTAAATAAATGTGAGGGAAGAGAGAAATATGTTTTATAATATGGAGAAAGTCTAGTAGCATACTGTCTTATGGATCTTGATTTGTACAATGGAATCTCTAAAACTAAATTTGAAAAAAATATATGGAATACTCCAAAAAGACAAACTAAAATGCTAAAAAAAAGGAAGCATAAAAAATGAAAGTAAACCTAATTAAAATAACTAGAAAAAATTTAAAATTCCTAAAAAAATAAAAAACTTAAAAACTCTAGGAAAAATTAGAAGAACTAAAAAATGTAAAAAGATCCCCTAGAAAAATTAAAAACAACTCTAAAAATGAAATGAGCTCACTTCTTCGGAACCTTCGTATAGAATATGATATGTCCGACGGTCTTATACAAATTTTTGGTACGTATAGTTTGATATTAGGAAGTATGAAAGGGGGGAATGGAGTTACCCTTTGAGAGAAAATTATACTCAACCAACCAAAAAAAAAAAAAATTATACTCTTCGAAAAAAAAATCCGTTGTCCAACTCTATGTATAATCGCATGTTACACAAATTCCTTATTAAAAAAACAAAAATGGTTGGAAATCTACTTACGAGTAGAGATGTTAAATTGACAAGTCTTAATAATTTCAAGTCAGTTTTAGTGGGTTTCGAACTAAACGGTTCGAATTAAAAAGATCTGGATTTAAATGAGTTGATAGTAGGCGGACTCAACCTTAATAAAATCAATCTTTGATCCAAATATAAGTTATAATAAAGAACAAAAATAAATAAAATTAATTTTATTTTATTTTATTCTAAGAAATAATAAAAAATAAATATGAATTGACGATCCATTTGACATCTCTGTGGGACCAAACTTTCATTTTCAAGTAAAAAATAGTGGTGTTTAATCGAGTAAAGGCTCCACACAAATGGAAGGTCCCGACCACCATATACCGTTAAATATCGATAAATGAATATTCGATAAACGAATAATCTCGTTAAATGAATAATTTTTTTCGATCCCAACTCTTTATAACATGTTCAAATTTTCTTTCGATAAATGAATAATTCAGTTAAATAAATATTTTTTTATGGTCCCGATCATATTTATTTATCGAGATTTTAGTGTATATTATTACTCTCAAATTGACATTTCTTCTTTATATTAGCCCACCCAAAACTAGTGCGGTTTTCATGTGTGCCACCAAGGTAGGCCCATTTTTCAGAAAATGATATCAGATGCTTTCAAAAACATAATGATTTCAGAAAAATTAAACCAACAAATAGATAATATTACTCTTTTTTTAATAGTTCTCATTCAATCAGCTAATTTTATTTATCTAAAAGTTACTAAATATACATGTACTCCCTCTTTTCTGAGATTGTTGGAAAGAAAGTAATCTATTTTATTTATTTTAAATAAAAAATTAACATTGTTAAAAATTTTGACTGAAAATGACAGTAAATAATTTTGTAACAGGACTTCTTACAACAGACGAGAATTTCGTACAATTATATAAAAAATATCGTATGTCAAAAGCTATAAAATTATTTTCCATACTCAAACAGGACAAACAAGTAAGTAATCAAGTACCTATCTTATTGAAGTGATTATTTAATTCCACAAATTTTTTATTAATTATATGAATGAAAATGTTCACATAATAGATCGTCATTGTATTCATTGGAGCATTATGCCGTTATCACCTTGTACATATTCATCATTCGAAATTAGGAATTATAAACATTCGTAACAAAACAAAAATTCTTCAACCAATTCTTCAAAATAATTATATCCCTAGTCCATTGTAAATTTTTTTCTCTATGTTTTTACTAAACTCATTGTACTGACGTCTCAAACTTTATTTTGCAATTGAGATGGAGTATTGTTATTATTTATTGAAGGTGTCATCACAATTTGATCAAAATTATGTTCAAAGAGATAACAGTATTGTTAGATAATATACTTCATATTTTCACAATATTGTTTTTAATTTTATAATTTGCTTAAAAGTAAAGGTGAAGTATACAAATTACTATTGTATATATTTGTTGCTTACAATATTTTATTAAATATTTCAGGTCGCCCATGATATGTGGACAAACACCTGTGCAGTAACTTTAGATTTTAAAAATCTGTCTGCAAATGTAACATATTATTATTATTATTAAAATATCTTATGTCAAGAGCTATAAAATTATTTTCCATACTCAAACATGACAAACAAGTAAGTAATCAAGTACCTATCTTATTGAAGTGATTATTTAATTCCACAAATTTTTTATTAATTATATGAATGAAAATGTTCACATAATAGATCGTCATTGTATACATTGGAGCATTATGCCGTTATCACCATGTACATATTCATCATTCATGGTAGGAAATTAGAATTATAAACATTCGTAACAAAACAAAAAATCTTCAACCAATTCTTCAAAATAATTATATCCCTAGTCCATTGTAAATTTTTTTCTGTATGTTTTTACTAAACTCATTGTACTGACGTCTCAAACTTTATTTTGCAATTGAGATGGAGTATTGTTATTATTTATTGAAGGTGTCATCACAATTTGATCAAAATTATATTCAAAGAGATAACAGTATTGTTAGATAATATACTTCATATTTTCACAATATTGTTTTTAATTTTATAATTTGCTTAAAAGTAAAGGTGAAGTATACAAATTACTATGTGAGAATCAATTTTTTAATACCAAACCATAAAAATGATAAGTTATATATCCTCATTCATAAGAGTGTAAGTTATTGATACCATTTTGCTTAAAAAGACTAAAATGTCCTCTAAAAAGGTGTTGATGTTGACTTTCCTTTTTTACCTTTTAGTGATAGATTTAAGGGTATTAATGTCTTTTGGTATCAAAAACTTATACTCTTATGAATGAGGATATATAACTTGTTACTTTTATGGTTTGGTATTATAAAAGATAGAACTCAATTACTATTGTATACATTTGTTGCTTACAATATTTTATTAATATCTCAGGCTGCCCATGATATGTGGACAAACACCTGTGCAGTAACTTTAAATTTTAAAATCTGTCTGCAAATGTAACATATTATTATTATTATTAATAATAATAATAATAATAATTTACACATTTTTTGGTCAAAAAAATAATAATACACTTTTATTGAGTTTAATAATACACCTTTATTGTATTTAATTTAGAGTAAATTATTTTTATAATTAACTTTAGATTAAACGAAAAGTTTATGTCCAATCCAAGATGGACGAGTCCTGCACTAGTTCCATCTATAAATTACCTAGATATCTAATGCTAGATCATACTAATAAAATTAATACTAAAATGACCAAAACTTTTCCATAAGAAACACACACAAAAGAATAACAAATCACAAACACTAGATTATTCCATCTATAGATTAACATGATATCTAATATTTAGTCATCATCATTATAAATATAATACCAAAATAACCAAATACTTTTCCACAACAAACATGGAAAAAAATCACAATAACTATACTTAGTTTCTGTCAACATACATAATGAGCCAAGCACTAAAATATTTAGGAAATAATAACGAATTCCAACCTTGTTTTTGACTAAATTATTTTTATTGATATTTTGCCTTTTTGTTGTCAACTTTGGTATTTTCCTTTTAACCTATATATTCTCATTCTCACATCTCGATTCACTCCACAACTGCACATTTTTTATTTAATTTTTAATCAATATGGGACCTTTTTACAAATAAGAGAAGACGAGGGGTTTGTCGCGAAATTTACAGCTACATTCGAATTTTCCGACCGTTGCCCCCCATCGTACCCTTGGGTAACGGTTTTCTTACCATCCTGATAAACAGAGCAAGACAAAAATAAGAAAAAAAAACTACCGGACAACTCCACCCCCCCCCCCCCTTCCCCCCCACCGGAAAAAAAAATCACAGACAAGATCAAATGGGTTGCGTCTCTTCAAAGTTTATAACCAGAGAAATCGAGCAAGAAAGACAGCCCAAAAATGTCACTAACTACACCCACCACGTTGTCTCTCTCACTTCAAGCACGTACGGCGTCCTCAAACTCGACAAGGACAAGGAAAAGAATAGTTCGCCGCAGCATAAACCGTCACCGGGAACAAAACAGAGTAGAATCGTGGGAGTGACCAAGACGTCGCCGTTCCGTGAAGAGCCTCCGGAGATCATTAACGCGTGGGAGCTTATGGAGGGTCTCGAAGAGGAAATAGGGCCGGTTTCCGCTCAATCCAGAAAAAGCCCGAAGTCGAGACATTTCCTTCGTAATTTAACAGAAATCGATGCCAGAAGCCCACTAAAGTTCTTCAATCAAATGGGTTCTCCGAGAAAAATGAAGAAATCTGGGGGCAAGGAGAATAAGGGCAGACTTAGTACGGGGTCATCGGAGAATACCCCTAAAACGGTTCTGAAAGACAGTAATAATTTAAAGGAGGGCGTGAAGAAACCATCTCCGAGACTGTGGGCTTCAATTAAAGGAAGCCCAAATGCTAAAGGATGTGAGAGTTTAAGGATTGATCATTCTGGGGTTGTTTTGTCGAGGAGGAGGAGTTTGGGCCCGCTATTCGATCCAGAACTCGTGGCTTCTTTCGAGAAGGAGGTTTCGGAAGAGGAAGAAGAGATAAAGAAGATGGTTTCTTTTTCTTCTTCCGCCCGCCACCATGAATGGGACGCGATTCTCGAGTCCTACAAGAAAAAATGCCCCCCTGGGGGGCAGAATGCAATTATCATGTACACAACAACGTTGAGGGGCATTAGGAAGACCTTTGAGGACTGCAATGTGGCTCGGTCTATCTTCGAATCGCACAATGTGCTGATGTTCGAGCGGGACATATCGATGGATTCCGGTTTCAAGGAGGAACTAAGAGGGCTGATGGGGTGCAATGAGGTTAGGGTGCCCCTAGTGTTTGTGAAGGGGAGGTTGATCGGCGGGGCGGATGAGGTGCTGAGATTGGATGAGGAGGGCAAATTGAAAATTTTGCTCGACGGGATCCCGAGAGCAGCCCCGGCGGGCTGCGGGGGATGTGCCGGGATCCGATTCGTGATGTGTTACGAGTGCAGCGGGAGTTGTAAGCTTCTGGGTGATGATGGGAAGAGAAGTGTCAAGTGCAGCAAGTGCAATGAGAATGGGTTGATTCATTGCCCAATTTGTTGTTGAAACTACCTCTTTCTTTCAAGTGTGTAAGTTTTATAAGTAGATGTTGACACTAATTAGTCTCTTTTTCTAGTCTTATGGGGAGATTGAAAATGAAGGGATGTAATTGATGTAGTAGACAAGACAAAGGGTTTTAAAAATGTATTGGGATATAACAATGCAAAGATTGTAGTATCTTTGACATAATTATTGTTAGACATCTTGTCTGTTTTTCTTTTTTTATTTGTTTTGTGTTATCATAATTTAATGCATTGTCCATTTAATGGCATTACCATTGGCTTTCTTTTTCCCTATAACGGTCGACTCGCAGAGCTACTCTTTGAGTACGTACATGATAAACGCTCGGGCTGAACGTAATAGCTTGCAAACTAAATCAATCACTTAAACCACTAGGTAAGCCTGTGCATCAGAGTCAATCGAGAAAGTTTTGGCAGGAGAATCGAACTCGTGACCTTTCAATATACTGTTCGACCAACTCGGCTACCCTTGCGGGTAGATTTCGCTTGTTTGGTCTTGTGATTTGTAGTCGGTAGCAATTTTTATGGTGTTGGGATGATTTATAGAGTAACAGACGTGTATGGATAATATGTTGGGTTATCCCACAACGATTACGGAAGGAGTTGATATTTAGTTAATAAGTGTGAAGAGAAGCCTCAATTTTTTGGGATGAGAAGGCCCGACAACACCCAATCCCAACGTAATAGAGGAATGTAGGATATGAAATTTCAATCCCAACTCCTCATTTGTCTCCCTCAGCAAGAAATATTCATAACACTACTGTTTCATTACCAGGCTTGAGACAGATGGTGACCCGTCAAGGTTTGACAAAAAATAAAATTCTATACATTAAATTGTTAGTCAAAGACTGAAGGTGAAGTACGAAAAGGACTTCTTCAAGCCTTTGCTGGAGATATTCAGACAGAGTACGGATGCGCATGCGTCTCTTAATTCAAGTTTCGAGAAGCATGTTAACGAGTATTTTGCGCAACTCATCCGATTATCACATGCTCCCTCCGTCTTTTAAATTTATTCTTGAAATTTTGGGCCACGAGTTTTAACAAAAAAACGTTGTTGAGTTTAATATGAATGGAAAAAGAGTTCCATATTACTGTAGTATTAAGTTTTAGTGTCCGTAAATGACATAGGACAAATTTAGAGAATGTACCAAAATGAAAGATAAGAATAAATTTGGGAACAGAGAAGTATAATTTATTTATTTTTATATACTTTTTATTTTGTTAGATGATGATCTAGTAACCAAAATTGTACTAAAAGAATTTTTGGACAATTTTTTTTTTGTGACATAATCTCTAATCGTTGATACGATATTTCAACATAACTATCCATGTTATATTGAAATAGATAAGAAAAAATGATGAATTTGATAAAAGTTGCTTGAGATATAATTGAAAAAGTGGTTGTATAGTAAAACTTCTCTAAAGTCATATCCTTGGAAACATAAAAAAATATTCCTAAATAGAGGTTATTCCTAAATAGAGTTTTAAGAAGATTTTTTTTTTTGAATTTTAAAGTGCATGTATAATATGTAAATATTATAATTAGTAGATACATGTATGTAATATGTTGTAAACCTAGGAATTAGGTACGAAAATTGTTTATACTTTAACCGATGAAGAAATCATTGAAGGAATTAGGCAAGAAAATGAGAAAATAAATCTGGAGGATGATAGCATAGAAGTACAAAAAATTTCATGTGAAGAAGGCTTTTGCTCTTACTCGATGTTGGAAATATTTTGGGTTCAATGAAGGTGGTCATTTGGACGAATGAAAGACACGCATGAGTTGAAGGATATGATTACAACACAAAAGATTAAATCTTTGTCACAATCAACCTTAAATAAGTATTTTAGATCAACTTAAATCTATTGTAAAAATTATATATATATATATATATATATGATTATGATTTATTCCTAAATAGAGGTGTATTTCCTTATGTTGGGATTTGAAAATATATGAATTATGACAATATGGAGTTTATTCCAAATTATAACTAGTCCCAAGTTGGGACCATAAATTTTTATTCCTAAATAGAGTTTATTCCTAGAGTATTCTTTTTGAGAGGTTTTACTTAATAAAAAAATATATTTTGATATATTTTGATATCAAAAATATATTTTGATATAGAGGAATCGAATTAGGAACCGAAACCGAAAAAACCGGTTTTTCTTCAGGAACCGAATTAGGAACTGGAACCGAATTTAATGTGTAAAAATCGAGTTTTTCGGTTCTTTTAGGAACCGAATTGTGCAAAAAAACTGAATTTTGTAAAAAAAACGAATTTTGAGTAGAAACCGAATTTAATGTGTAATATTTTGAACAAAGTACATTTAATTTGCTTTATTTAATACCTACATTATGTAAAAATTTATATATAATATCATTTTTGTTATTATATATAATATATATAAAACCGGTTCCAAACCGGTTTTTTCTAACATCATAAAATAGAAACCGGAACTGGAACCGAATTACCAAAAAGGAACCGAATTAAGAACCGGAACCGGTTAATAATAAAAAAAATCGGAATCGGAACCAAATTTTTCGGTTCTGTTCTTATTAAAATTCAGTTCTTCGGGTAAAAATCCCAGCCCCAGTAAAAGTTCGATATAAAATATATAAACATGACAGGAATCTATATGATCATTGTATATTTGTAATATTTATATTAATATACTAATATAATTACATATCAGTATACATGTGAAAGAACGTCATATATTTTTGATAAATATTTTGATTAAAGTCGCACATTTATACTTAATAATATACCATGAGATCCACAATGATAGTAATTCATTAGGCATATGGTGATAAAGTATATTATTGTGACGTACTTAAATAAAAATATAATCAGCTTATTATATTTGTTTATATAATTTTTCTTTTCATAAAAAGAAGAATCAATAAAAAAACTATTTTAACGAATAATATATCTTTCTACTCGGATGTAAATCTAACATGTCTCTAATTCTTTTCCCAAATATATTTAAAATAAAATAACTCTAATCTAAAATTGTTATAAGAAGATTTAAAATCAAGAAAATATTGATCTTGAAAATATAGATTTACTCCAATGAAATTATTTGGAAATTATCTGATTTTTATATTTTATATACAAATAATCTAAAATCAAGATATAATACAATAATTATTCAAAAACAACTCATATTCAAAAAGGAATATTTTAATTATATATATGCCTAATGAATGTTAAATTAAAATATCGTAAAAAGAAGATTAATTTAAAATATTAGTAATAAAAAATAAAGTTGAGACGATAAAACTATTAACTTCTAAATATTGGGAGAAAAATAAAAAAAAATAAAAAAAAAAATTCTCATTCAAATGATCGGAGGTAGTATATTTAAAAAACTAATTAATTCAAAAAATCTAAACCAATCAGTCTGATTCCTCAAGTTTCGCGAAACCCCTACGTTGTGGTTGAAAAATTTACAGAGATGAATCCTTCTCTGACGGCGGCGGCGTCTGAGCAGCTGCAGGAGGGAATTAATTTGGTGCTTTCTCGATGGGCTGCCCTTAGAATGGCCATCGAAAACGAGTGGGGCGGCCGTGACTCTCTCCAGAAATCCGAGGAGCTCCGCCACCAGCTTTTTCATCGCCTCACTCAATCTAAAGGTTTTTCTTCTTCTCACATAGTTTTTTTTACGCACACATGTTTTGTATTCTGGGATATGCTTGTACGAGGGTGCCCTTTTTTTATGATTTAGATTTTCTTGTATGAAAAAAGTGCCTCTTTGTTGTAGTCTAAAAGATATATATTAATTTAAGAATTGAAGCTCTTGCTTTACTTCTTGTAATGAACTAATGTTTATGTGTGGTTTTTTTACTTTTCGTGCACAGAGCAAGTATATATTGAGGACTTAGAGGACATGCTTGATGAGTTCATGCTTGATCTAAATACTGAGATAGGAGATGGCAGCGTTGAGGAGGTATACCGTTTTGCTTCAACATCTGAACCCGTCTGATAATTCATGGTGTGGATGTGTTTTATCTGTGGGTTTTGAGCAATTGTCACACCTTCTAGTTGTGGACAATTTTTTTCTTAGTTTACTGGCAATGAATCAAACTTGGAGCCTGAGGCATGGCCGTTTTTCGCTAACTCTTTCTGTGCTAAATGTAGTGTCAGCCTAGCTCTATGTATTTTCATTAGCTTGTATTAGTAATGGTTTTTACGTCATGTTCTATGAATCCTGATGATAGCCGATCCGATCTGGTATCCACGATCCGACCTGGCATCCACCTGCGAATTCCCATCCGGTCCTCCTGGTCGGCCCAACCGAGCTTAGAGACAATTACAGGAACCTGGATCCACCGACCGAGCAAGTAGGCCACGTGGAGGTCCGACCAAGAATCGGGTCGGTCGGGTCTCAGAACTCCTGTAAATCATGGCCGAGCAGATCGAAATGGCAAGTACGACCGACCCCAGTGACGAGCCCAAGCGACCTGGAAACGGATAAACATCGCTCGGGCATGCAGAACAGGCACACAGGACAGGACAGTAAATGCGACCTGTCCTACCTCTTCCCAAAGTCCTCTCAAGGGCTGCCACGTGTCTTTAAAGCGCTCCCCTTCTGACAGGTGTTTTAGAGCCTTCCCCATCTGTCCTCCATCTGATTGGCCAAGGTCCTCTATAAATAGACTGAATCGATGATAAAGAAGGACTTTTGAAAAAAGTTCCAAAAAAAATTAGACATACACTGTAATATATACAACTGTCAGAGACCCGCCAAAAAAGTGAGGTCGGCTCTCAATCCAAATACGAGAATAAAGAAAATTTACATTCTCTTATTCAGTTGACTTTTCATTTCTGAGCCCTATTTACTACGTTCGATTAATACGTTCCAAATCAGCACACGTCTTGTTGACCAAATCGGGCATCAACAAATTTGCGCTAGAAGGAGGACGACTCGCTGCCCACAGCTACATACGTTTTCGCTTGAATCTTAAAAAGACTGTTCCCATACAATCATGTCGCACGGAAGTTCCAAGCACTATCAGCCCGCCACGGAGGAAGAAAACCTGATCAAGGTGGCGGAATGCTTTAAACACCCCGCGTTCATTTAGTGAATGAATGCACTCATGGCGTGGGTCACCGAAAGCGGAAATATCCAGAGATTGTATTAGTAATGGTTTTTACGTCATCTTCTATGAATCCCGTATTGGGACATGACTATAGCACTTATCTCAATTCACCTCTTTCTCATGATATTTCTTTCGCGATATTTGCCATGCAAATGGAAAATTTTATGATGATGACGGTTTTGGAATTTCATCTCATTTTTCCATCGTATCCCATTTAGCCTTGATCTTCTGCACCCCTGTATAACTTTGTCTCACCTTTAATATCCAATGTTTTGAGCTGAAACTAAAGTTAATGGGGCTTGTGCACATTTTATTTCTAGTCTCCACCATGTATCATACTTTTTTTTACATGTCATGTTTAACGAAATTGCAACATTTGGAATATACAACTAAAAGTCGGCTCGACTTTTCTAGAGTACCTGCCGCTGAATACGGCAATAAAAGCAAGTTAAGCTGTAAGCATGGTGTCTGCCTTAAGAAATCATACTTGTGATGTTAGAATTTATCATTATTGATCCTTATACTTAGCAGTTGACAATGCATTGGTGGGTCCTGAACGGGTTTATGCAAATTAGGTAAGCAATACTTCTCTAGCATCATTCAAGATCCAACCATTCAATGTAGTATCCGGATACACAATGCAAGCAATACTTCTCTAGCATCATTCAAGGTCCAACCATTTAATGTAGTAGCCGGATACACAATGCATTAAGAATTTATCATAGATAATGGACATAGACATATCATCATCATCATCAACAGCACCTTAATCCCAACTATGTTGGGGTCGGTGGCATGAGATTATAGTGTCGTTTAATTGTCTAAAATTAGTTAACACCATAACTCATGCAAATAACAAAGTGGCAAAGTTTTACGCCGGATGCCCTTCCTGTCGCAACCTTCATATGAAGGAGAAATAGAACGAAATTCCAAAACCGTCAACATCATAGGTTTTTCCATTTATATGGAAAATATCATGAGACGGCGATGAGTTTGAGATAATTGCTATTGTCATGTCACAATACGTGATTGATATTGTAAAATCAACACATACATCATGGAACATGACTCAATGGACATAGACATATGATTGATATAAATCTTATGCAAGTTGGTAACCATACAACAACAACATCTAAGCCTTAGTTCCAAAATGATTTGGGGTCGGCTAACATGAATCAAACTTTGAAACCGTCAATGATCGTTACATAAATAACATAAAAGGAAAAAAAAAAGAGGGAAAAAAGAGGAGGGTTGCGGTAGGTTAGTGGCAGCCAGCGTAAAACTCGTCACATTTTATGGACATGTAAGTTGGTAACCATATATTAGGTAAATGTCTCCTCCATCAGTTTGTGGTTGAAAAGTGAGGAACTTAAATCAGGTGCTGGAGAAAAGCTCTTCTGCTAATTACATTTATGCTAGTCTTGTTAATGCATTCTAATATATATGTCTTCCACACGCACACGCACATCCACACCCAATAAACAACCTTTTCAGATAGCAAAGAAGCTGATGGTTATGCATGAAGAGTGTTTGCAAGGTAATTTTGCCTCCATAAGAAGGTTGAGGCAAACAAATGTTCCAAACGTAGCTTACCGCAGACAGGTAACCATTACTCTATGGTGGTTCAAATTTTTGATGATATCCGCCAAGCATTGTTTCATTATTTGCTTTCCTAGGTTCGGTAGTTATTTCGTTTGTCCATGTTTGAATACCCCCCACCCCCACCCCAAAAAAAAGTTACTCCATCTGTCCCACTTGAAGTGGGTACTTCCAAAATATGATTTTGAGTTTATTTTTAAAATAACTTTTTTTAAATATCTAATTAATATTTATGTAATGTCCCTTAAAGTTAAAGTTTTTCGTTATTTAAGTTACAATATTAGTTGATTGGGATTTTATCTCATTTTTCCTTCGTATGAAGGTTGCTACATGAAGGGCATACACCGTAAAATTTGTTACTTTGTTTTTTGCATAAATTTATACTGTTGACGAATTTATAGACAATTAATTGACACTAGAATATTCTCGTCACCTATCTCAACATAGTTAGGACTAAGATGCAGTTGATGATGATGATGACGGCCTTAACAAGGTGCCCTCTTCAAGTGGGACAAAGGGAGGGATCATTTAATTTATTTGGTTGATCTACTATATTTTTTTGACCAAACTGTAACAATGTCAACTCCACTATATATCTGTCATGTTTCTGTATTTGTGTTTTTAAGAAGGCCATCATTGCACAACAATTGGCCTTAATTGATTTTTCTGCGTTGATTGTCAGACAGTGATCCTTAGTTTGCATATTCATATGCCTGTATTCTTAAAAAAAAAAAACATTTGTACTTTTTCCAGCCTGGCAGCAATGATGAGGATGATAGTGACGACGATAGTGGCGATGATAATATGGGGGGCAAGAAGTCAATGGGAATGGAGGTTGACACTCCACAGGTGCAATTCAGTCGCAATCAAAAGGGCACAATGAATTATGAGACAAGTGTTAAAGACGTACCTGAAGTGGCAGATGGATGGTCGGTTGTGTACCCGAGGCGTAATAGAGGTAAAAGGAACTGAGTCTTTATGTGAAGGCTTTGACTGTCTTCCTTTTTTTCATCATCTTCTTTTTCTCTAACTTGTTTCGGAAGAAGAAAATGTTTTGGCTTTGTCCCGTCATAGAATACTGCATCTATGTGGTGTACACTTGGTATTTGCTCAGGTGATTAAGGTCTTGCTATGCTACTAATGATTTGATTTTTTTTTTCTTTACTGGATTTCTCTTGCATGACTCGATTCAAGATTCATGATAAATGCTTTGTTTTATTTGTTTTTTTGAAAAAAAGGGCCTTATTATTATTAACCTGCCGTACTAGCCACACGTCCAATGGGTATGAACCCGTCTCTGCACGCCAACGTCGGCTCCACTACTACAAGGCTAAGCCTTGGTGATCTTGATAAGTTGCTTTGTGGAAGTCTACTTTTTTAAACATCTGATAGTATCTCTACTAATCATGATTTAATTAGTGTTTAAGGTATGACATGGGAGGGAGGGAGGGAGGGAGGGAGGCGAGGGAGGCGAGGGAGGGCATAAGCCAGAGCAAAGAAGACAAGGCCTACAATTTCAAGCTATGATTCTTTTGTGTGTGTGTGCGTGTGCGCGAAAAGGAAGCTATGATTATTGGATTTCAACTGTGTTTAAGGTATTAGATGTGTGTGGGAGGGAAGAGGCAAAAGGGATACAATTTATTCTTTCACATGTCGATTAAATAAGGAAAAATACCATATATTTTTTCCTTGTACGTTAGTGTCCTACTTTTTAAACATCTGATAGTAATGGGGAGAAAGGAAGAAAGGAGGTGGAAGCACTATTAAAACCGTAAGTAAGATTTGTGGTGGGGGCTGCGTGTGTTTTTTAATTATTTTTTTCATTTTTTTTTTTACTGTTTTTCATTTTTTTTTCATTTTTTTTTTTGTTTTTTATAGTATTTTATTACCACTTATTTTTAGGTCCACATGCACCAAATGAAATATTCCCACTTTTGTTTTCCGTATTTTTATATTTTTTGTTTTCTTTTTTCTTTTTATTTTATCTTTTTTTATTGTATGAGTTTTGAGTGAAAAATGTCTTCATTTTTGTCCTATATTCTAAGTTTTAATTATATTTATTTATCCCTGTTAATCTATTTTTATGTTAATTAAAAATATTCAATTATAAATGTAAAACTCCAAATTAATGAAAATATGGAAATAAATAAATGAAATATTGAGTTAGTGGGTTGTGGGATCTATAATGATGTAAACAAAAATTAAAGTTGGGGAATGACTGTTGTTGGTAAAAGTGGGAGGAAGTGAAGATGGTAATGAAGTGAAGATGGCTATGTCCTATGTGTGAGAAAATAAACATCGGAGATGGTCTTAACAAGTTGATTATGACTCGTTACCCGATAGTGAAGTCAGGTATTACCCTACTCAATTCATTTCTTAAGTTGATTAAACTCCAATTATTGATAGTCCTTATCCATTCAATTTGTTTCTTAAGTGGATTATATTAGTAGTGATCAAGCCTAAGCTATAGACGTTTATACTTAAATAAAGTCCCAAGTATATAACACACGTTTTCAATAAATAATTGGTATCTATTCGATAATTCGTCTCAAATACTTGATTTGGTACCCGCCTGTTTTCGTATTGAGTTGGTCCATGTCCTAATATTGTTGTCCGATTCTTTAAGAGTTCACTCGATATTCGATTTGATACTATACCAAGCCGAATCGAGTACGATTATAATTGAGACTTGTTAACAAAACTACATGTGAGTGTAAATATGTGTATATTTATGTGGATATAATGCTTTTTTAAAATATCAGCATACAAGTTCACTATTTTTCTTTTATATTTTTTACCCCATATTAAACGAAGACGGATGGACAGGCCCGCCCCCAATTTGTCTCCGCCTTTGGTTATGGGAGTGTTTGTAGGGATGGCAAGGGGCATGTACTTGAAAAAATCTGGAACATTCGAACGTATCTATCTTTTGTCATTATTTAATATTAACATCATTCAGTTATAATTAACAAGATCTTTTCATCTAACTACTAATTGAATAAATCAACAACATAATTAAAAAAAAATTACGTTCTTCGTTTCAGAAAACGTCTTTATGATACGAGATTGCCTTTTAAATTCACGAAGATAATTCTCCCTCATTGCGTCGTTTGCAATGACGATAAACAAGAGTCAAGGTCAGTCTCTCCCACAGGTTGAACTATTTCTTAGAAAGCCTATTTTCTGTCATAGCCACCTATATCAAAGAATATTCACCTTAAGAGACTCAAGATTTTGATCTACGACACGGAGAGTAATATGTCAATCACGACGTCGATATAGAGAGGTCTTTTATAGTTTATAAAATAATTGAACGTGTACATTCTTTTATTTCATAAATTATTGATCACTCTATTCTTTTCTTCTTTGCTTAATCTTTTAAAAACACTCAAATGAAATAATATTTATTTTAGTTTTTATAACTTGAATTACAGTCCATGCAACGCACAACAGGCTTTATTAGTATCTATTGAGACCTAAGTGATTTGGGTCGGGTTCAAATAAATTGAATTTGAGCCCAATCCGCATCCACATTATATTAATCGTAGGGTATCATTTGAGTCGGGCGAGCTCAAACTCGAGATAAATTAGCTCTAGCTCGAGCTTTTTTTTACGAGTCGAGCCGACTCGTCTAGATAAATGAGCTCAAAGTACTGATCGAACTCGACTCATTTAATTTACAAGTCGAGCCGAGCCACCTCGTTTAGCTAAACGAGCCAAGCCAGCCGAGCAGCTCATTTAAAATTACACTTAAACGAGCTTAATCTTGTGTTCGAAATCGACTCGTATTATAGATGAGTTCGAGCCGAGCTGACTCGTTTAGCTAAACGAGCCTTATTCTCTGTTCGAGCTCGACTCGTTAACAAGCTCGAGTCGAGCCGAGTCCTGATAAACGAGTTCGAGCTCGAACTGCTCACGAGCAGCTCGGCTCAAATTACAGCTCTAATTAACCTGAGTTGAAAAAATCTCAAATTAAAATAAACCCTATCAATCCAATACTTTTAGAAATTATTTTTCCAGTTTCATTCAATACATTTTGATTTCATTCCGGTTTCCAAACTATACCATGTCCACCTCAAACTATTATTACATCCGGAAAAGAAATAGACTATAAATTGGGATGAACAGAAAATATAAATAAATTTTTTTGGGGATTGAGGTAGTATTTATTACTAATACGAATTGCAATCTGTCATATCGGGTTAAGGGCAATTTATATTAGGCTAATTTACATATTCCAATAAATTTTATAAGGATATTATTACAAAAATATCACCACACTAAAATAATTACAAAAATTGCTGCTTGAATTTGTATTCATATACAATATTTGAATAACCAAACAACTATTGTAAGTTCCAAAATGCAATATATTTTACTGAATATTGATCGTTAGGTAACTAACTTGGGTACAAAACCACGGGATGTCTTGAGCCAAGGAACTTCCCGCATTCATAGTTCTAAAAAACGCTAGGCGCTAGGCGTTCGGATTGCTAACGCCTAGTGTCCAGAGGATTATTCGGAGATTAATCGGGGATTAATCGGATTAGGCGAATTTATTTTTTATTATTATTTTAATCATTTAAACAGATATATAATCAATTATATATTAAATTTGAAATATTTATATAGATATCAAGGAGTCCATAATATCCATAATATCTCAATTTAGGAATTTATAGTACTATTAGAACAAAAAAAAAAGTATAACCGCCTAGTCGCCCACGTAGTTAGGAAATTAGAAATATTGATATAGGTATAAAGTAGTATATAGTATCAACAGTATCTTAACTTGCCTTCATAGGCCTCCGTCAGCTAGCCTAGACGACCGATTAATCACCCAAACGCTCAGTACAAACGCCTAGGCTATAATCGAAACGGTATAAAACCTTCTAGGAATTAATCGGCCTAGGCGGGAATTTTTAGAACACTGCCCGCATTGCACATAGGGAAGGTGAAGGAAAGAGCATTCGCCCGATTCATGACAACAAGGGATTGGACTCGAGCCAAAGCGGATAAGTTGCTTAGTCATGAACCGGCACGAAGAAATCTCTTAGTTGAGCAGATCAGAAGTCGCCAATTTGTGAGTTGGGTAGTTGCCAATTTATGTGTTGGGTGCTTTAACCCCTGGAATGAGGGCCGCCCTTTAAGGTTGCCTAGTAAGGGTGGTTGGCAACTATGACTAAGAAAAAAATTTATACCTCACCACCCACCAATAATATCATTTCATCTCATCTCATACCTCAATTATATATCACCATATTTTTTTAATGGCAACCATGATTCACCATACCTCAACTAATTTTATTTTTTTATTTTTTATTTTCATAAATTATATTAAAATAATTTAATTAAAACATAATATTTCATTAATAATTAAAAGAAAATTACATAATACTTAAAAAAAACATAATTAAAATAAAATTACATAATAATTAAAAAAATAACTAGTCATCGAGGTGTGGTAGGTCTTGAGCGTCTAAGTGCTCCGTAAGATCATATCGGAGACGGTTATGGATATCTTCGTCGAGTAACTCCGGTAGTACACTATCGTCATAAACTGGCGCGACCGGCTGATCCATTATATGAACTGGTGATATTGCCACCCCGTCTTCTTTTAAAATCATATTGTGAAATATGATATGTTGTGTCGAGTTTTATATGTCTCAACAGGCGATCGCCTCAGAGACCGAGCGACCTAGCCATAACCGAATAGACCAAGGCAGATTGTGTAATACCCGGTTGTAATTCAGTAATTATTCAGTATTTATCATTCAGTAATTGTCACTCAGTAATTTTCACTCATTAATGATCACTTGTCACTCATATTCAATCATCGTATTCATCGTTCAGAGTAATTGTATCGAGTATCAGTCGTCATTCATCATCAATCTAGACGGAGTTTCGTGCCGTGTTTATCTCCGTTGTCATATTCATAGTGTGCTGTGTGTGAGAAGTAGCGCACGCTACGTACTCTTTTTAGCGTGCGCTAATTGAGTACGGGTAGCGCACGCCACCTCTCAACACTAGCGCACGCTAGTGTAGTTGAGCAGGCAGTCCAGAAGGCACTGGACTGCAGTTGGGATTGTAGGTAGCGCACGCTACGAATGGTAAGTAGCGCGCGCTAATGATCCGGAGTAGCGCACGCTATACAGTCGGTGTAGCGCGCGCTAAGGTCGGATCAGGTTGAGTCCAGTGGCTACTGGACTGAATTGAATTAATTCATAGCGCACGCTACGAGTGGTTTTAGCGTACGCAATCGGTGTAGTAGCACACGCTAATTGTTAGATGTAGCGCACGCTACCGAGATCAGACCAGAGGACAGAAGGTTTCTGGACTCCAGTACTGGGCATCAGATAATTCGTTAGCGCACGCTAACATTTGGGGTTAGCGCACGCCAATTGTACATCCGTAGCACACGCTACCAAAGGTACGTAGCGCGCGCTACCGTTGTCGGGCAGTGGGTACTGGACTACCCAAGACACCCGTTAGCGCACGCTAATCATAGGGGCTAGCGCGCGCTAAACTGGAATCACTATAAATTGGACAGTTAGCACAGATTTCGGCATTTGTCATTTCTTCTCATTCTCTCATCGGTTCCGGGCGATTTGGAGCGATTTGAAGAGTATTCTTCGAGGTGTAATCATCAATCATCATCTTCAAGTCTTTGAGTTGGATTAATCATCACTTCACCATCTCCAAAACATCAAATCAAATGTATTAATCTCTTGGATCTAGAATTTCGGATTTTTGGGGTTTTCCTTCCGATTTCTTCGTATAAGCTTGGATTGTTGTTGGAATATGTTAGATATGGATTATCTACCTTGGATAAATATATTCCTACGGATTTAATGGCTATTTTGGGGATTTACTTCAAGAACCCTTAGGGTTGACTTCGGTTAATTTGGGGATTTCCGATTGATGTTGTTGTAATCTTGAATTGTGGATTCCTATTAGATTATTGATGCCATTGATATTGTTTTGCTGGTTTAATTCAATCATTTGAAAGTTGGTTTCGATAATTTGGGTTTTGGTTGTAACCAACGGGAAGGATATTTTCAACGTATTCGTTAGAGTGCACCTATGAGTTTGGATATTATTGTATCGACGTTTGAGTTGGTTATAATTGTGTTTGATGCGTGTATTGATTGAATTATTGGTAATTGTGTTATTCAAGGTTGTTCGAGCGACCGACTTTTCATTTAGGACGTTGTTCGTGGACGGACATTCTTCACCGGTTGTGTAAGTTAATTCTTACTCAGTTAAAAGGATATTCATTCCTTTTGTTGTTGTTCATTCATAATCGTAATTCATTCATAAGGTACTAACCATTTTAAAACTTGTAATTGTCACTTCATTACTTCATTCACGAGGAACGACGGTTCCACTCATTTCATTGAGCTGTCATTCATTTCACCATCATATCATCTTGGTGAGTCGTTATTCATTGTCGATGTCACTTTTGTTATATCGTGGCATTCCGGGTCATACTGGCATGCCGGTTGGTATGTGTAGGATTTTCATGTCGGGCACATTTAAGTCGTGTGTTGGTTGGTGGCCTCACATTGGACTGTGCACACGAGTTGATGGCTTCGTGAGACTGATTAGGTACAAGACCACACGTGTATTCGATCGATACTCATTGGTGGCTTGTGCACGGACACATTTCCATCCCGGACGTAGTGTGGCGCCATTCCTTTGAGCCGTACTGTTAGTTGATTCATATAGCATGTTTGATTGCGTATGTTTCGACAGGATTGTGTATATTCAACTCGTGAGGATTGTTTTTCTGTGTAACTGACCCCGTTGAGGGATATTGTTTTTCAGGTCATGGCAAGGCGAAAGCACGGGGAGAGCATGTTTGTAATATCCGCATTTTTCCCTTCTTTTATTATTCTCATTTTAGTGCATTTTTGTTTTTGGCAACTCGCTTGTAACCGTATCAACATTTTGAGGATATTTAATATTGAACTTTTTGTCGTTCGAGCTTGATTCGGACTCGTTTTACTCGATTTGATGTTTCATGTTGTTATTTCGGATATTATCGTAATCGTCATTTGGAACCGCCGTTTCGGGGTTGCCAAAGATCCATCTCGTGTTATTATGGGCGTTGTGAGCTTTTGTTTGGTGTTTCGACCATGTGTCGTACATTCCGGATGTTTGGGCCGTTTTGTAAATTTTCCCAAACTCTTGGGAAAATTTCGCTTGTTGATTGTTTTTCCGAACCTTTGAGTAGTCGGGAATATGTTTTCCTTCGGCATTTATGTTCGTCGTTTCAGGTCCCTAACGTCCGTACCATCGTGAATTGTTCACCGTTGTATTTCGATTCTTATCCTAAATTCTCCTCATTTCTTCTGGCCTGTACTCCACAGAAAGGAATGTTACGTACGTAACAACCTTTTGGTTACGTACGTAACGTTCTAGTGTATTTCGATCCAGACGATTCTGCCTTTTTGGTTACGTACGTAACACCCTTTTGGTTACGTACGTAACGCCCTAGTGTATTTCAGTCCAGGCGATTCTGCCTTTTTGGTTACGTACGTAAGGCCCTTACGGCTTACGACGTAATACGGCTACGACGTGAGCATGTGGTGGCTAACGTACGTAACGAGGCCTGGGTTTATAAACCCAGGGGTTGACCGATTTCGGCCATTTTCACTCCTTCTCCTTCCCATCCGACTCCTAGGCGATCTTCTTGGCATTTCCGGCAATTTGAAGCTTTGTAACTCCGAGCCATCATCTTCTTCGAGTTTTTGGAGTATATTATCAACCTCTAATCGTGTTCTTCATCATTATTCAAGGTAAACTCCTAAAAACCTTGTTTTGGGTAAATTGAAGGGGTTTTCATGTTTCGTCCGATTCATTCCGTATGTTAGATTAATTCATGATGTACATGATTAATCTCGTTGGTTTTGTTGGTTTCCCTACGGATTCATGGTATATTTCGTAGTAATTTTGTAATCGAGAGGGTTTGGTTGTGGTCCGCCCTCGTTGTTATGTCTATACGAATATACATGAATCGTAGGCGGATTTTCGGGTGTATTCCATTTCCGTATTCGTCTAGAGTTGGTTGTGATTATGTTTTTCGAATCGTTAGGTTCGGCCCCGTTGGTTCATAGCGTTCGTCGGTGATTATCCTTTCCGTTCGTTGCGTCATCAATTATTCAAGGCAAGTAATTCTTGGAAACCTTTATGCTTAACGTGAAATGGTAATGTATATTGTGTGTGCTTTACTCACCTCGGGAGGGTCCGACGGGGCCTCGAGGGAATATATGGCTTCGTCCTGGATTCATGAGTTTGATTCGCTAGCCAGCTCGGGAGGGTCCTTAGAGGCCTCGAGTGGGATTCGTGGCTTCGTCCCGGTCCTAGGTGACGTGTGGTGCTTGGTTTGTTTTATGAATGTGGCCAGCTCGGGAGGGTCCTTAGAGGCCTCGAGTGGGATTCGTGGCTTCGTCCCGGTCCTAGGCAAATTAATTGTGACTGTTTGTTTCCGGAAAAGACATGTCTAGTTTTGGTTTTTGAAATGATATTGGTGCATGTACTATGAAATGTGTAAGCGATTGGTTTGCCTTGATTACTTGTACTAGCGTAATTGCTAACCCCTATGGGGACCCGTTTGGGGAAATTCTTGTTATGGATTTCAGGTTATGATTATCCGGATGAGCGAGCACCGGGACAGTACGAGGATGTCGGCCAGGGTCGTTGACATGTGCATTTGAGTCGTCTTATTTCCTGTGTCTTATTCGATATGGTTGTTTCCTATATTTATAAACGGATAGACTGTACTCGCGAGTACTTAGGCTCTTTTCAAATTCAAACTCCGTGTTGTATTATTTTAAATTGCTATTATGTCGATTGTTACTCTTTTGGTCGATTGTTCCGGGTGTATTTTCATGTGATGTCTATTTGATTGCGTTTCCTCGCTAACCGTGATGGTTAGTCGAGGGGTGTTCGATATTGTAGCCTGGTGGGTCCCATGTAGGGATCCACGGCGCTGTAATATACTTTGAATATCTTGGGGTGTTACAATGTTGACGGCGAGGAGGAGTCCCAATGATACTAGAAGGGGGCTCCAGTCTTTTCAGTCATTTATGTTTCCTTCATTTATTCCGCTGCAGACATTCCATTTGAATACTCATTTCACTCAGTGTTGTATATTTTATCTCCATATAAAATATACATGTATTTTGTATTATCCCGGATGTGTTGTATGAAACTCCTCATCGAAGTAATGATTGTTGTAATGTGGTTCGGTACTACGTTTACCCTGTGTAATTCATTCATTTTCATTCGCCTAGTGGGTCCCAGTTGGGGGTCCACGACACTGTAATATCCGCCTAGTTTGGGGGTGTTACAGAGTTGGTATCAGAGAGTGGTTTTGAATACTACCTTCCGAGTCATGTCTCATTTGAAATCATCGTCATCGGACTAGTACCATTGGACTCTCGCGTCACGTGTGACCTGTGCAAATGCCGAGCCAATCAGACCAAGAACTGTAAGATTTCTAACGCCACGGTATAATTTCTGGCAATAATCATTCATTCATAATTTATCAGTTAACAATCCTCAATCATCATTTTCATTTTGACCAGGACGGTCATGTTAACTCATTTATCACTCAATTCATTTCATTACTCAGTTGTTGATCTGGAAGATCATATCATTAATCTTGTTAACTTGTTCAAGATAATCATTTCAAGAATTTCACCGGATAATCATGTCACCTCAGTTAATCATTCATGTAATCACTATGCTAGAGCGAGTGTGCTCATTTTCATCATTTCATGGCATAATCATAAGGTGATATTCATGCGAGAGATATAATCATCATGTGACTTTCCACTTCAGTATAGAAGACGTGGGGGAAGAGGCCATGGTGCAGGCCGAAACCCGAGAGCTCGTGTGAATACACGTGCGAATGCCAGGAATAATGCTAACTCATCGAGCAGTGACGCTGCCACTCATTCACCTGGACGCGATCATTCACTATCAGGGAGTCGTACCCGGGACACAGCTCAGTCAGAGGGTGTTCGAGTTGACCCACTCGCTTTTATGCAGGGCATGATGGCCCAAATGACTCAGATGGCACAACTAATGGAGACGATGCATAACTCCACTACTCAAAATCAACAGGCTCCTCCGCCGCCACCTCAGAGGCAAGAGAGGGGTGTAAGCAGTATTATTGGCGATATCTCTCGCCAGCGACCACCTACCTTCGAGGGCTCATCTGAGCCGGCGGATATTATTCATTGGCTTGAGCATTTCGAAAAGTTATTTTCTATGGTGGATTGCCCTGAAGGGCATAAAGTTTCGGTTGCGGCCTACTATCTTGGTAAGAGCGCTCATTCATGGTGGTTATCATTGAAGCCCACCGAAGGATCTTGTACTTGGGATCAGTTCAAAACTCTCATGATGGAGAGGTATTATCCAGCCCCACTCAGGGAGGCTAAGTTGTCGGAATTACTCACTCCCGACCTCTCAACGGATGATGATGTTCTTCCCATCGCCGAAAAATTTCAGGAACTTCTTTCGTTCGCCTCGTCTATCATTCACTCTGAGGCGGACAAGATCAAGTATTTCAGCAAGAGGCTGAAACCTCGTATGCGGCTACAATTGCTTAATCATAATTGCACCACTCTGGCTGAATTCATCGAGAAAGCTCTTACTTACGAGCTTACTGCCAAAGAGATTGCTAAGCAACAACCTTCATCTGCTGGCAAGAAGTCCAAGAACCATAATCAGTCTGACGGCAGTCAGGCCACCTTCAAGAAACCACGTGCGGGCTCTACTTTTTCTGAGCGACCTCCTATGGCGTCTAAACCCGCGGAATCTCAGTCACGAGCGGCCAGTTCGGCCATCACCTGTTTCAACTGTGAGGAACAGGGTCATTTCAGCACCAAATGTCCGAAACAGACTGTCACGTGCCACAACTGTGGGATTGCTGGGCATAGGGCCCGTTTTTGCCGAAGGGACTCTAAACCCATTCCAGCGTCATCTCAGGCCCCAGGACATTCAGCGTGCGTAATCAAAGCCACTCAATGGCTGCTCAAGACGACAGGAGCTAATAAAGGCGGAGCCAAGAGCTATCAGACGGGAGCGTCTGGTTCGGGGGCCGGCAAGCCCCGAATTTATGAAATGAAGAGGACCGACGATCCAGAGGCCCGGATGATGTCAGGTACACTCGATATCCTATCTCAACCTGTGTGTACCCTTTTTGATACTGGTGCATCGCATTCATTCATTTCCGAGTCATGTTTGAGTAGACTACGTCCGGGTAGTGCTACTAGTTGTGAGCCTTATGTTATTGGCCTACCTGATGGTAGACGAATTATCGGAAATCGTGAGATTCAGAATTGTCCGATTCAGCTTCAGGGTCGTGTATGGCCAGCAGACCTAATCGTAGTAGATTTGCCGAGAGACGACGTCATCTTGGGTATGGATTGGATGGATCGTCATGATGCCATTATTAGTGTCCGTAAGCGTATGGTCACTATCATTTCAGACGATGGGGTCGAATGTGTGTTTCAGGGAGGTAATCCCGGCTGTTCTGGTAAGGTCATTAATTTGATGAAAGCAGTGAGATTACTCAATCAGGGGTGTATTGGTTATTGGTGCTATATGACCAAAACCGAGAAATCATCAGTAATGTTGACGGATATTCCGGTAGTGAGGGAATATGCCGATGTTTTTCCAGACGAGTTACCTGGTTTGCCTCCACAGAGAGATGTGGAATTCATGATTGAGTTGGAGCCCGGCACGTCCCCTATCGAAGGCACTGTACCAGATGGCCCCAACCGAAATGCAGGAATTAAAGAACCAACTTGAGGAGTTGTTCGAGAAAGGTTATATCCGTCCGAGTGCGTCCCCGTGGGGAGCACCAGTGTTGTTTGTCAAAAAGAAGGATGGTTCGTTCCACTTGTGTATTGATTACCGGGAATTGAACCGGGTGACGATCAAGAATAAGTATCCTTTACCCCGTATTGATGATCTTTTGGATCAACTTCAGGGAGCTTCAGTATTTTCCAAGATCGACTTAAGATCTGGATATCATCAGTTGCGGATTCGAGAGTCGGATATCGCGAGGACAGCATTTCGTACACGCTATGGTCATTATGAGTTCGTGGTAATGCCGTTTGGGTTAACTAATGCCCCTGCGGTGTTCATGGAGTTAATGAATCGGGTTTTCATCGACTTTTTGGATCAGTTTGTTGTTGTCTTCATTGATGACATTTTGATTTATTCTCGTGACCGAGAGGAGCACGAGGTTCACCTTCATCAGGTTCTCGAGGTGTTGAGACGAGAGCAACTTTATGGGAAGTTTTCCAAATGTGAGTTCTGGATGTCCGAAGTGTTAGGATTGTATATTGCAAAGCATACTTTATGCTTGTATTACCTAAATTCCCTGTTACTACCTATGAGAATATTAATTACATTTAATCACATGTATGGTTATGCAAATGAAATGTCTAATTATTTTATATTGTAGATAATGTGGTGTGTTGGTGTCACACGGAAGATCACATTATCGGTTCCTTATAAAATAATATAATAGTTCACAACCTATATAATTATTAGACAAATTATATAAAAGGTTGTAGTGTATGCTTGAGAATAGTTGGTCTTGACTATTAGCATACATTAGCGTATTTGCATACGTTGAACAGGATCGAGGTGAGATAGTGTCTTCTGTACTGACTGTAAGAAGAACGTAAATCTCGGATATTTATTATTTCTTAATTCTAAGTATATAATATTTAATTGTGTATTTATAATAATTATTGCTTTGATTTACCATAGGTGAGAGTCAAAATGATCGACTCAATAAGGCTCGTATCTTGGGCAATAATATTGTTTATACGACAATTATTATTATTACTAGAAAGCGTGTCCCGACTCGTGCGGGTTGATGATGTCCCCTTGAGGAGCTTGATAATGATTATTATATTAAACCCTGCAGGTGGATTTAATTCCGATATAATAATAAGGTTCGAGTGGTACTACTCTTGGATAAGATATTAATTAATTAAAGCTGTCAGTAGCTTATAATTAATTAACGGACATTCGATATCTTAAACACGGGAAATAATATATTTAATGAGGAGCCCAATTTTGTAATTTGGGATTTTAGTAGGAAGTGCAATATCAAATTTTTAGTGGACTAAGTTGATATTAATAGATTCATTATATTAGGAAGAGTCCTAATAAGGTAAGATGAATTTATTAGGGAGTCCTTCCATAATTCTCCTTAAGATCCCTAGTAGTAGTCCAAGAGCCTATAAATAGGACTTATGGAGATGTGTGGCCGAAATTATTCATTGTCCAAGCTTGAGAGATCGATTTTTCTTCTTCTTGTGTTTAATTGTAGATCTAGACTTGTGTCTTTGATTCTACAATTTAGATAACACAATCAATTTGCTAAGAGTGTTCATACAATACTAGAAAGCAAAGAAAAATAAATCGAGTGATCCCAAGTGAAGGAGTTTCGGCCGATCCCCATAGAAGTCCAAACAAGATCCGGTAGCTCGTTGCCACACAACGTCCGGTTCAAGGCGGATCATACTCTAGAAGATCTAAAGGTAGAAATACAAGGCGATCATGACGGAAGTAACCAATACGCTTCAAAAGGTAATATCCTATGATCTTGGATCTAGATTAGGATATTTTAAATAATCAACATATTTAATTAATAAATAATAAATAATATTTAAATTGCTTATTAGTCTTAGTAATTAATTAATTAGCATGCCTAAATAGATCTTATGCTCGTAGATGCGTAAAACGCGATTATCATCTTTCCCAAACTTCGCTTCCGCTGCGTTTTACTTTCCAACAATTGGTATCGGAGACGGATTTTTAGGCTTTTGCTATTTTAATTAATTTTAGTGATTAATTGATAGCAATTTAAATATTCATATATTTTGACGTTGGAATATTTTGCTAGATGTGTTCTTGCAGGTGATATGTGTAATATCCGCAATTTTCGATTTTCGGTAAATTTCTTTTTTTCGGTCGGAGTCCGTTTTGACGACTCGCTCATGTCCGTTTCGTCATTATGAGAATGATTAATTCTACACTTTTTGACATCCGAGTTCGTTTCGGTGTCGTTTTGTTGAGTTCCGTGCTTTTTAGCGACTTTTTCCGCGCTTGAGTTCGATTCTTGCGAATCTCGTTCGAATCACGCTTGAATTTCGATAAGTCCGTTTAACTTTGTTAGACGTGTTGTGAACTTCGGTTTGGTTATTCGATCACGTATCGTGATTTCCAGCGCTTTGGGCCATTTTGTAATTTCTTGAAAGTTACGTATCCGTATTCTGTAATGGTTGTCTCGACCCGTTTCTTGGTCGCGTATGACTAAATATGGTATTGCGTTTTCATTTCGAGTCGTTTATGTCATCCGTGAACTTTTCGCCGTGTTCGTTAATGCGTTTAAATCGGGTCGCCGACTCGACGGCTATGGATCGGCCGACGGTGGCGGATCGGCCGGACGATTGCGGGCACCGGCCGACGGTGCGGCAGATCCGGCGTAAGCGCACGCCACTGGCCGGAAGGCTGCGCGCGCGACCCGGCCGGTGTAGCGCACGCTACGGGCCGCCTAACGACGCCATCGCCCGGGCGGTGGGGTTCCCGAGGTTCGGACTCGGCCAGATCGGCGAGTAGCGCACGCTAAGCCGAGCGTAGCGCGCGCGCTAGTCGGCAGCGTAGCGCACGCCGTCGGCCGGCTAGCGACGTTACTGCCGGCGATTCGATCCGATGGCTCTTGGGCTAGCGCGCGCAGGCTTCCGGCCGTAGCGCACGCTAGCGGGAGTCGGGTCGACAGGTTGGTCGGCAGGGTTGGTCGGTGATGCCGGGTCGTGTGGGCCCTAGCCGAGGGTACTCGGCCGATACCGGCCGATAGCGCACGCTAGTCCGGGAAGGCTAGCGCACGCTAGTCTGGCCCAGTATAAATGTGGCTGAGGAGTCACATTTCACTTCATTTTTCACTTCCTTCCTTCTCCGTCCGCGAGTGGGGATTCATGGGTGACGAAGCCATGTTGTTTAACAACAAATCCATGAAGTCCTTGAGTTCATAACATCAATCGATCGTCCGTTATCAACCTTTGATCCAGCGAATCAAGGTAATCTTCCTTAGAACCCTAATTTCGTGAATTTGGGGATTTTTGCATTTTCGTCCGATTCGTTCCGTGTTGTTGATTAATTCATGATGGGTATGATTAATCTTGGTAGTATTCTTGTGTTTAACATCATTTAATCCATTGTTCTTCGTCGAATCGAAGTATATTTCTTGATTTCCTTCGAATTGACTTTTTGGGGGATTTGTCCTCGATCTCGTTTTTCATCCATTTTCGATGGATCGATTATGGTTAAATGATGTTGTTAAACATATTCTATGGATTGTATATCCAACTTGGAATTCCGTTTTCGTGGTTTGACGGAACGAATCGTGTTCTTGGCCGTTTTGGGGGAAATCCGTGAACTTTCGTCATTCGTTCTTTGAATTCAACGGCTTTGAGTCGTGTTATGGAATTCATTTCATTGTTATTATTTGTCCTTCGTAGTTTATGAACGTGAGTTGGCGTTCGGTGGAGTCGGCGGGTTCGTAGTCGGTTCGGGCCAACCTACTTCGGTCGATTCTCCGCGTTGTTCTTATTCGAGGCAAGTACCTTGCCCATACTTTTCTCGTTTTATGGATATGATGATCGGTGGTCGTCTTGATGTGTTTTTTTTGGTTATTTGAAATGAAGTTTCAAAGGATTTCGGTTTGGCCTCGTTAAAGGCTTTCTTTCAAAACGAGTGTGATTTGTGAACGGTGTTTTGAGAATTGATTATGATTTGGTTATTTCAAACGTTGAAGGATTTTATGATGATACTCCTATTGTTTAAGTTATGGAATCGTGTATTCCTTATTTAATCTTGTTATTGTATTTTTGAAGAGTTTGGTAATGGTGTCGAGTTAATGGCCATCTCTAGTGAGTATTCTTAATGAACTTACATTCTTAGCATGTCAGTATTGCATGAGTAACGTGTGTGTGTGTATGCTCACTACGGGTTAGACTCGACGGGGTCTCGGTAGGGTTCCACGAAGCTGTGGGACCGCGAGCTTGCTTTTAACCACTGTGGGTTAGATCCGACGGGGTCTCGGCAGGGATCCACGGTTAATTGTGGTGCATTTTTACAAATGTGGTTTGATCATTGGCATTTCCGGAAATGAGTGCTTTTGAACGGTTTTCATGATTGCATGCATTGACTAAGTGTGTAAGAGGTAAGTGTTCGTTTGGCTTACTTGGCTAGGATGGCACTGGAGTATTTTGTTGTTTGATTTAAATCCTTTATTTGTGGATTTTGATGTTGGGATACAGACCTGGTGATCGTTCTTGTGTACTGTGAGTTGCTAAGATTTGGGGCTAAAATCCCAACGTTTTTGTAAAAGTCATATTATGGATTTGGGGCTAAAATCCCAACGGATTGGTAAATATCATTTTTCGGGAAGTAAACCTTTGGGGCGGTGACCCCTTTTATCTTTTGGATTTTGAAAAGTAGGATTTGATAATCCTAAATTGTTTTCTATTAAAACTCTCGATGGCATTCTAAACCGTTTTATAAATTACTTCCATTGATTTATGATGTTTCGATTTTGAAATGTTTTCTCAAAACCCTTGCCTCGGGAAGTACTTTTCGTTTCGTTTGGATCTTTGAGGATCCTCGGTTATTGTTATTCGTGGAATGTGAATTGTATGGCTCGTATTTGCACTTTGTTCTTGCACTAGCAAAACAGTGGAGTTTTGCTAACCCCCGAGTATTCGGGGGGTGGATGTCTGTTTTTGCATTCAGGTTTTGGAGCATAACACAGGGTCGGCACGAAGGATGATGAAAGATGATCGATACTAATCACATGAGGAACCGTACATCGTGTGTTGGTTCAGTTGTACTTTATTTTCCGCTGCTATATTGTTCCGTTATGCAGACGGTGTGGTTGTATTTTGTCCCCTGCGTGGGCACGAGTTGTATTTGAGTTGTATGTAATTGTGGAAAGACCAAATCGGTCTACTGAGTCATTTAGCCTTGAAGGCATTGTCGAGATGTTAAATGTTGTTACCGGCCTGGTAGATCCTCGAGGAGAGGGTCTACGGCGTGTAATATCCCTGAGTGGATTGGGGGTGTTACATAAATGGTATCGGAGCTTAGGTTGAGGAAACCTAGGTGTCGGGTCAAGTCGTGTTGTTTGAGTCTTGTTTCATCGGATTTTATCCGATCGAGTCGTGTCGCGACGCTGGTCGCTTGAGTTTGTTGGTCGTGATTAGTATCGTGGGGCGATCATCACCTTCGTGCGGCTTTGTGGAAGTAAGTCTCCTTCTTTGTGTTGTGCCTCGTGTGACACGAGCTATTTTTTTATGATTATTTGTTAAGTGGTGGAATCCTTATGTGGATTTTGATTTCACGATATGTATTTAGTCGACTCTCGTATTTGATTCATACGAGGAGTGTCGTCGCTTGTGATGTCTTTTTATTGTTGTTTTTATCCGTTCTTGATGATTTTCGAATCGATTTGCACGTTTTACAAGTCTCTTGTGGAAGCTTTGTGCTTATACGCGTTCGACTTGTTCACTAGCAGTGCGGGAGAGTATTTTATCGGTGGTTTTGTTCGAATGTGGTATTTTATCGTTTATCTCCGTTTAAAGACATATAATGTCTTGATTTTAAACTTTTGATGCGTGTGCTAGGAGTTGTTTTAGTGAACGTCGGTATGTGTGAGTTTTGGGCATTACGGCCTATTGGATTTTGAAAACCTTGAGTATCTTAGAAAAATAAATTTGAGACATACTTTTCAAATGAGTTATTTTCTTGTGGTACATCCTAGGTGCCACAATATATTTCAAAAATTTTCTACCTCGAGGACCAAAATGCTTTGAGATATTTTCAATATTTTAGAAACACTTTTATTTAGACCCGAGGGTCGAATATTTTGAAAGTTTTCATTAAGAGAAAGTATCTTCATTCTTATCAAATGCGAAATGGTTCTCCAATGTCTCGATAACGATGTTTCACGTTTGTACTTTTTTTGAAAGGTGATACTCAAGATCAATCGGTGTTCTTCTAAGTTATTTTCAAAATGAGGTTTTCGTTTTTAAAACCTATCCATTCCCGTTTGAGGGCTCGGTATGAATGTATGATGTTCGCGTTGTCATTTTGATACTTTCTCCCGAGTATGATCGAATTGGCGGTGTGAGCGTTGAGACGCTTTCCACACATTGGTTGTGCTAGCCCCCTGTGAGAGGCGGAGTGTTGGTATCGAATGTTGTCGCCTCATGGCGATTTCTGCGTTGTCGTGTATGTGCGAGCTGTTAGAGCTTGGTTTGGTATGACCGTGTGCATCGGTGATGGTTCCGTTATGCGTCGTTTGTTTAATGTCTTGTTACCTTGCTCCCGTTTTGTGAATTTCGTGGACGAGGTCGGAGGTAATGCCCGTACTATTTTGACTTCTGTATTTTCTCTTTCTCCACTTCATCGATTCGCTCATGTTCGTTGGCACTTTATGAACTTGTTCGTATTTCGATTTCATCGTCCGAGCCGTGTGATCTTGTTGTGGGTCGATCCGGTTATCGATGTTACTATTTCGGGTTGATTCGATTCTTGTGAACCTTGTTTGGGAGTGACATCATCCGGTTCTACTAGTTCTTTTATTCGAAGTGGATCGGCTTTGGAACTCTTGTGTTTTCGACTCATCGACTCATTTATGTTCGTTGACATTTCGAGCTTGTCCCGCCTTGCTTTTGTTTATCGAACGAGTGTAGTATTGTTTCTAATAACTCGCTTTGTCGTTGTGACTTTTTAATTGCTATTCCCTTTCTGTGGATCTTATGTGAATGCACATCTTGTTGTTTTCACCGGATCATATATTGTCTCGAGTCGAGATGTGAACCTTGGAGTTGTTGTTTGAATTTTATTGTTCTTCGTGATTCGAACATGATTCTTCGATTTTTGTTGACTCGATCGTTGTGGTTTGATCGTTTGATTGTTCGGTTTTATTGACCTCGTTCCGTGATTGGTGAACATTCGGGCTCCTTCGTAATTCCCTTGATTCGGGAAATTAGTTTCGTTTTCGATCTTCCACTTAGGCGGTGGGATTCCGTGTTTGTTCGGTTGACTCGCTTTGATTGATGTACCGTTGGGTTGGTCAATCATATTGGTTTTCGTTCGTTGTGTTTTGTGATTGTCGGATAATTGACTTGGCTATATTATCCGCTTTGATGACGCTTGTCGTTGTTGGTTTTATTATATCGCTAACGGCGACGTTGTGTTGGTCGCCGTGGAGCGTGTTTTCACGCCGTATATTCCAATACGTTGTTTTTAACGTATCGCCGTTGGGCGGTAGTTACGCATTCTTTTGTATCTCGATGAGTTTTCCTTGGAGGAATATTCCTTCTCCTACTTGTTTTAAGTTTCGGACGAAACTTCTTTTAAGGAGGGTAGAATGTAATATCCGCAATTTTCGATTTTCGGTAAATTTCTTTTTTCGGTCGAGTCCGTTTTGACGACTCGCTCATGTCCGCTTCGTCCATTCCGAGAATGATTAATTCTACACTTTTGACATCCGAGTTCGCTTTGTGTCGCTTTTGTTGAGTTCCGTGCTTTTAGCGACTTTTTCCGCGCTTGAGTTCGATTCTTGCGAATCTCGCTCAAACCGCTGCTTCGAGTTTCGATAAGTCCGTTTAACTTTGTTAGACGTGTTGTCTACTTCGGTATGCTTATTCGATCACTTATCGTAATTTCCGTGCTTTTGGGCCATTTTGTAATTTCTTGAAAGTTACGTATCCGTATCTGTAATGGTTGACTCGACCCGTTCCTTCATAGCGTATGACTAAATATGGTATTACGTTTTCATTTCGAGTCGTTTAAGTCGTCCGTGCACTTTTCCGCGTGTTCGCCTGCGTTTTCGGAAATCGGTCGCCGACTTCGACGGCTATGGGATCGGCAGTGGATGGCCGGACGATTGCGGCACCGGCCGGACGGGTGCGGCAGGATCCGGCGTAGCGCACGCTACGGCCGGAAGGCTGCGCGCGCTAACCGGCAGGTGTAGCGCACGCTACCGGCTGGCCTAACGCACGCTATCGGGCCTGGGCAGTGGGGTTTCTGAGGTTCTGGACTCGGTCAGGATCGGCAGGTAGCGCACGCTAAGCCGAGCGTAGCGCGCGCTAGTCGGCAGGCGTAGCGCACGCTGTCGGCCGGCTAGCGTACGTTACCTGGCCGGGCAGTTCAGTCCAGTGGCTACTGGACAGGTCGGCTAGCGCGCGCAGGCTTCCGGCCGTAGCGCACGCTAGCGGGAGTCGGGTCGACAGGTTGGTCGGCAGGGTTGGTCGGTGATGCCGGGTCGTGTGGGCCCTGGCCGAGGGTACTCGGCCGATACCGGCCGATAGCGCACGCTAGTCCGGGAAGGCTAGCGCACGCTAGTCTGGCCCAGTATAAATGTGGCTGAGCAGTCACATTTCACTTCATTTTTCACTTCCTTCCTTCTCCGTCCGCGAGTGGGGATTCATGGGTGACGAAGCCATGTTGTTTAACAACAAATCCATGAAGTCCTTGAGTTCATAACATCAATCGATCGTCCGTTATCAACCTTTGATCCAGCGAATCAAGGTAATCTTCCTTAGAACCCTAATTTCGTGAATTTGGGGATTTTTGCATTTTCGTCCGATTCGTTCCGTGTTGTTGATTAATTCATGATGGGTATGATTAATCTTGGTAGTATTCTTGTGTTTAACATCATTTAATCCATTGTTCTTCGTCGAATCGAAGTATATTTCTTGATTTCCTTCGAATTGACTTTTTGGGGGATTTGTCCCCGATCTCGTTTTTCATCCATTTTCGATGGATCGATTATGGTTAAATGATGTTGTTAAACATATTCTATGGATTGTATATCCATATTTCAACTTGGAATTCCGTTTTCGTGGTTTGACGGAACGAATCGTGTTCTTGGCCGTTTTGGGGGAAATCCGTGAACTTTCGTCATTCGTTCTTTGAATTCAACGGCTTTGAGTCGTGTTATGGAATTCATTTCATTGTTATTATTTGTCCTTCGTAGTTTATGAACGTGAGTTGGCGTTCGGTGGAGTCGGCGGGTTCGTAGTCGGTTCGGGCCAACCTACTTCGGTCGATTCTCCGCGTTGTTCTTATTCGAGGCAAGTACCTTGCCCATACTTTTCTCGTTTTATGGATATGATGATCGGTGGTCGTCTTGATGTGTTTTTTTTGGTTATTTGAAATGAAGTTTCAAAGGATTTCGGTTTGGCCTCGTTAAAGGCTTTCTTTCAAAACGAGTGTGATTTGTGAACGGTGTTTTGAGAATTGATTATGATTTGGTTATTTCGAACGTTGAAGGATTTTATGATGATACTCCTATTGTTTAAGTTATGGAATCGTGTATTCCTTATTTAATCTTGTTATTGTATTTTTGAAGAGTTTGGTAATGGTGTCGAGTTAATGGCCATCTCTAGTGAGTATTCTTAATGAACTTACATTCTTAACATGTCAGTATTGCATGAGTAACGTGTGTGTGTGTATGCTCACTACGGGTTAGACTCGACGGGGTCTCGGTAGGGTTCCACGAAGCTGTGGGACCGCGAGCTTGCTTTTAACCACTGTGGGTTAGATCCGACGGGGTCTCGGCAGGGATCCACGAAGCTGTGGGTCCGCGGTTAATTGTGGTGCATTTTTACAAATGTGGTTTGATCATTGGCATTTCCGGAAATGAGTGCTTTTGAACGGTTTTCATGATTGCATGCATTGACTAAGTGTGTAAGAGGTAAGTGTTCGTTTGGCTTACTTGGCTAGGATGGCACTGGAGTATTTTGTTGTTTGATTTAAATCCTTTATTTGTGGATTTTGATGTTGGGATACAGACCTTGTGATCGTTCTTGTGTACTGTGAGTTGCTAAGATTTGGGGCTAAAATCCCAACGTTTTTGTAAAAGTCATTTTACGGATTTGGGGCTAAAATCCCAACGGTTTGGTAAATATCATTTTTCGGGAAGTAAACCTTTGGGGCGGTGACCCCCTTTTATCTTTTGGATTTTGAAAAGTAGGATTTGATAATCCTAAATTGTTTTCTATTAAAACTCTCGATGGCATTCTAAACCGTTTTATAAATTACTTCCATTGATTTATGATGTTTCGATTTTGAAATGTTTTCTCAAAACCCTTGCCTCGGGAAGTACTTTTCGTTTCGTTTGGATCTTTGAGGATCCTCGGTTATTGTTATTCGTGGAATGTGAATTGTATGGCTCGTATTTGCACTTTGTTCTTGCACTAGCAAAACGGTGGAGTTTGCTAACCCCGAGTATTCGGGGGTGGATGTCTGTTTTGCATTCGTGTTTTGGAGCATAACACGTGGTCGGCACGAAGGATGATGAAAGATGATCGATACTAATCACATGAGGAACCGTACATCGTGTGTTGGTTCAGTTGTACTTTATTTTCCGCTGCTATATTGTTCCCGTTGTACGGGTGTGGTTGTATTTTGTCCCCTGCGTGGGCATGAGTTGTATTTGAGTTGTATGTAATTGTGGAAAGACCAAATCGGTCTACTGAGTCATTTAGCCTTGAAGGCATTGTCGAGATGTTAAATGTTGTTATCAGCCTGGTAGATCCTCGAGGAGAGGGTCTACGGCGTGTAATATCCCTGAGTGGATTGGGGGTGTTACAATATGATCCAATTATCATGGTTTATATGAATTGTGTATTTATTTATTTATTTTTATTAATTGTGCAATTGTTGGTTTGGCCCGTTTTTTTGAGGCATGTAATGGTTTTTCCCGTGAAAAGATCCGCGGGAAGTTCTAGGTGGTTTTATTTTTTCGTGTAAATCTTGATTTAATTTCGATATATTTTATTTTGTATAAAATTGTAATCGAATTCGGAAAAGACGGGATCGCGAAGAAATAGAGCAGAACCGGATCGCCGGATCGCTGGCAAGCCGCCGACAAGAAGAAGCGCCGCTGAAAGGGGCCGAAGCGGCCGCCAGCGTGGCGGCACTGTCCGGCCGGTCACGTTCGGGCCGGCCGCCCAGTTTTGGTCCGGTCCGTTTTCGCCGCCATTCGTTGCGTCCGCTGGGAAGTCGGGATTTAAAATTAAATTTTTTTATGTAATTAATTTTGCATAAAAGTGAAATTTTTAATTTTGGAAATCCATGACCCGGCCGGGGAGGAGCGACGAGATGCTTGATTCAGTGGAAGAGATCGAGTCGAAGATTTTCTCGGATTCAACTCAAGGAAGAAGACCATGATAATTGGATAATTAATTATCCATGCTTTATTTTTGTTTTTTTATTGTTTTGATGTATGGCATGTATGGATGTATGCGTGATATGTTTCTTTGCATGTTAGGACGAGAAAATTAAAAACCTTAAGGCTAAAATAACTAAGTGATTAAATTGATTTATTTTTTAATTAAAATCAAATTGGCCTCCATAATTAATTTAAATTGTGAAGTAATTAGCATGCGCGTTGACATTAGAGTCTTCCTCCATATCGGATGTGCTAATTATAGGTTCACTAGTTTTAAATTTCAAAATGATAACATGAGGTAAATATTACTTTTTATGATAGGACCTCTCCATCTGTAGGACTATTATTTAAAAGATAATATTTTAAGGATGTTAAATTATGGTGTTCACTTAGGTGTATTAATTAATAAGCTCCCCATCGGAGTCTATGTTAATTAATACATGGCCAAGAGGAACCAACTATTAATTTTACTTGTCATAACGTAATTTGACTAGATAGTAAAATTAAAGACGTAAAACTCTACTTGAGAAATGTGTGTGTAAACGTCCACACGATCGTGGCTTGCATGTGCGGATTTTTTCGAGGTGTTGGTTGCTAGCATATATATTGTGTTTTGAGGTTTTTCGATATATTTTGCTATGCATTATGTGATGGATGTTTTTTTAATTTTTATTCTCAGATGTCTTTCAATCCACTAGCTGTTATTCTCAAAGAAAATAAACTAGATGGCACTAACTTTGCCGATTGGAAAAGAAATCTTGACATTATCCCGATCCGAGGGGCATAAGTTTGTCTTAATCGAGGAGAGCCCTCTAGAACTGAATCGGATGCCACTCCCGAAGAGTTGGTGAATTCGAAAATGGAAAAAGTCCGATGAGATGGCTTGTCGTTACATTTTGGCTTCACCGACAAATGTATTGCAAAGATCAAGATCGACTATGGGCTCTGGCGGAAATGATGAAAAGTCTCACCGAGATGTTTGGTCATCGAACCGGGCGGCTAGACAAAATGCTATGAGGGTATTGATGACAACCCAAATGTCCAAGGGACTCCAAGGGGATCATGTTCTAAAATGATGTCTCATTTGAACGAACTGAGCATACTGGGGGCTACTATCGATGCGGAAACGCAGGTCGATATTATCTTAGGCAGCTTACCTAGAAGCTTTGAGCAGTTCCGCCTTAACTACAATATGAACCGTAGGACATATAGTTTGGCGGAACTTCTGACAGAGCTTCAGTCTGTTGAAGGTCTCTTCAAACAAGGTTATCATCAGATTCTTGCGGCAACCGGTGCTACTTCTTCCAAACCCAAATGGGGAAAGAAGAAGAAGCAGGTTGGCCAGAAGCAAGTGGCAACCCTCAAGGTGAAAAGCAAGGCTCCTCACCACGAGGCGAACAAAAAGCCAAAGGGAAAGTGCTACAAGTGCGGTCAGAGAGGACATTTTAAAGCGGACTGCCCTGCCTTTAAGAAAGGTATGTCTCGTGCACTAGTAGTCAAAACATGTTTGGCAGCTTGTTCTTCCACTTCGTGGATAGTTGATTCAGGCTCCACTGATCATGTTTGCTTTGACTCGCATGGTTTTCAGGTAACCAAGCAGCTTAGTGCGGGCGAGATTACCATCAACTGGGGCGATTATTCCAGGCTTATGGCTGTTGCAGTGGGAGTCGTGCAGTTGAAGATTAACGATAAATTATTAGTTCTCAATAATGTATTATTAGTACCGGATTTTAGAATGAATTTAATTTCGGTTTCTAAATTAAAATGCGATGGTTATTCAGTTTCTTTTGATGATGATGCCATTATTAAGAAAAGAAGCGGTGAATATATTTGCAGAGGTACTTTTAATGATGGACTATATATTGTTAATACTGCACAAACTCCTATGCATAAATCACTTAACTCTTTGTCTAAACCTAAAAAGACAAAAGAACCTTCAATAATAAATCAAACATATCTGTGGCATTTACGGTTAGGACATGTAAACCTTAGAAGGATTCAAAGATTGGTAGATGATGGCCCATTGGATGATCTCCAAGTTGAGTCATTTCCAATTTGTGAATCTTGTCTGGAAGGTAAGATGACCAAAAGGGTTTTTAAAACCAAGGGAAACCGTGCTCAGAATGTGTTAGAATTGGTTCATACGGATGTATGTGGTCCAATGAATATCCAGGCTAGGGGTGGTTTCGAATACTTCATCACGTTCATAGATGATTATTCGAGATATGGATACATCTATTTGATGCGACGTAAGTCTGAAGCCTTTGACAAGTTCAGAGACTTCAAGGCTGAAACGGAGAAGCGTCATGGGAAGAGTATCAAGTCGCTACGATCTGATCGTGGTGGCGAATACCTTAGTGGAGAGTTTTTGGATTTCTTGGCGAATGAGGGATTTCGTCCCACCACAATACGGAACTCCACAACAAAATGGTGTGGGTGAAAGAAGGAATAGGACTCTTTTAGAAATGGTTAGATCAATGATGAGTTATTCAAATTTACCTATTTCGTTTTGGGGATACGCCTTAGAAACAACGGCGTACATTCTAAACTTGGTGCCTTCGAAATCAGTTCCAAAAACACCCACAGAACTGTGGAGTGAGCGAAAGCCCAGTCTAGGAGAAGTTCGGATTTGGGGTACTCCAGCACATGTACTGAATAAGGAAGCTGATAAATTTGCATCTCGTACAGAAGTACGAGTGTTTGTAGGATATCCTAAGGGAACGAAGGATGGCTTGTTCTATAGTCCCCATGATCAGAAGGTCATTGTTAGCACCAATGCCCGATTTTTGGAAGAGGATTATATGATTAGTCACAAGCCCATGAGCGAGATAATTCTGGAAGAGCTGAGGGGCGAGACTCCGTCTATACCAATTGTACAAGCGCCAACTAACACTGCACCACGTATCGATTCTGAAACTTTTACACCAACTCAGGATTTGCCTCGTCGTAGTGGGAGGGTTGTTCGTCAGCCCGAACGATTCATAGGTGTGGGAAAGTCTTCGGACTCAACCCCAGGCGAAGATGAATCAGTTCACTGGACCTATAAGGAGGTAATCCAAGATAAAGATGCTGACTCCTGGCAAGAAGCAATGGAATCAGAAATGGGATCTATTGATTCCAATCAAGTGTGGGAGCTAGTAGAGCTACCTGATGGTGTACAAGCCATTGGGAGTAAATGGGTCTACAAGTGAAAGAAAGGACGTGACGGGAAGGTTGAAACCTTCAAAGCGAGGCTTGTTGCAAAAGGTTACACTCAGAAAGAGGGTATCGATTATGATGAAACCTTTTCGCCGGTAGCCATGCTTAAGTCAATCCGGATTCTTTTAGCTATAGCTGCGCATTTGGATCTGGAGATTTGGCAGATGGATGTCAAGACTGCATTCTTGAATGGGAGTCTAGACAAGGAAATCTATATGCGCCAAGCAGAGGGATTCATTGCTGAAGGAGAAGAGCACTTGGTGTGCAAACTTAAGAAATCTATTTATGGACTTAAGCAAGCATCTAGATCTTGGAACACTCGTTTTGACGAAGTTGTCCAGTCATATGGATTCGTCCAATGTCCGAGTGAGAGTTGTGTGTATAAGAAATGCGATGGAAACGTGTTGGTGTTTCTTGTACTGTATGTAGACGATATCCTTCTGATTGGAAACAACATGAAGGAATTGTCGGATGTACGGGTATGGCTATCTGAGCAGTTCGATATGAAGGATCTAGGAGAAGCAGGACACATCCTTGGAATCAGGATCTTTTGTGATCGGAAGAAGAGGATGTTGTGCTTATCCCAGGCATCCTATATCGATACAGTGCTGAAGCGGTTTAGCATGGAGAATTCCAAGAAAGGTTTTCTACCTTACAGACATGGAATTCAACTATCTAAGAACATGTGTCCTAAGACACAAAAGGAGATAGAAGACATGAAGATGGTCCCTTATGCATCCGCTGTGGGAAGTCTCATGTATGTTATGCTTTGCACTAGACCAGATATCTGTCATGCCGTGGGCATGGCTGCTAGATATCGGGCCGAACCCAGACTGTGACACTGGATTGTCACAATCACATACTCAAGTACCTGAGAAGGACTAGGGAGTACATGCTTGTATATCAATCAGACGACCTGTTTCCGGTGGGTTACACTGACTCAGATTTTTCATCGGACAAAGAAAAGTACAAGTCTACTTCGGGTTATGTGTTTAGCCTGGGAGGTGGAGCCATTAGTTGGAGGAGTGTGAAGCATAAATACATCTCGGACTCTACCATGGAAGCCGAGTACGTGGCAGCCTCTGAGGCAGCCAATGAGGCAGTGTGGCTCAAGTACTTCCTGCAGGACTTAGATGTGATTCCCGATTTGCCAGAGGGTATTACACTTTATTGTGATAATACTAGTGCAGTCGCAAATTCAAGGGAACCACGAGCCCATCAGGCAAGTAAACATATCAAACGCAAGTACCACATCATACGACACTTCGTAAAGGAAGGGGACGTAGTTGTAGCCAGGGTTGCATCGGAAAATAATCTTGCTGACCCTTTCACGAAAGGCCTACCTTGAAAAGTTTTTGAAAGGCATGTGGAAGAAATGGGATTACGGTGTATGGCAGCATTGCTTTGAGTATAAGTGGGAGAAATGAGAGACTATGTAATAGAGTAGTATACTTAAAAGCATGCTTTGAGTATAAGTGGGAGATTGTTAGGATTGTATACTGCAAAGCATACTTTATGCTTGTATTACCTAAATTCCCTGTTACTACCTATGAGAATATTAATTACATTTAATCACATGTTTTTGCATATTTATTCACGTTATGGTTATGCAAATGAAATGTCTAATTATTTTATATTGTAGATAATGTGGTGTGTTGGTGTCACATGGAAGATCACATTATCGGTTCCTTATAAAATAATATAATAGTTCACAACCTATATAATTATTAGATAAATTATATAAAAGGTTGTAGTGTATGCTTGAGAATAGTTTGTCTTGACTATTAGCATACATTAGCGTATTTGCATACGTTGAACAGGATCGAGGTGAGATAGTGTCTTCTGTACTGACTGTAAGAAGAACGTAAATCTAGGATATTTATTATTTCTTAATTCTAAGTATATAATATTTAATTGTGTATTTATAATAATTATTGCTTTGATTTACCATAGGTGAGAGTCAAAATGATCGACTCAATAAGCCTCGTATCTTGGGCAATAATATTGTTTATACGACAATTATTATTATTACTAGAAATCGTGTCCCGACTCGTGTGGGTTGATGATGTCCCCTTGAGGAGCTCGATAATGATTATTATATTAAACCCTGCAGGTGGATTTAATTCCGATATAATAATAAGGTTCGAGTGGTACTACTCTTGGATAAGATATTAATTAATTAAAGTTGTCAGTAGCTTATAATTAATTAATGGACATTCGATATCTTAAACACGGGAAATAATATATTTAATGAGGAGCCCAATTTCGTAATTTGGGATTTTAGTAGGAAGTGCAATATCAATTTTTTAGTGGACTAAGTTGATATTAATAGATTCATTATATTAGGAAGTCCTAATAAGGTAAGATGAATTTATTAGGGAGTCCTTCCATAATCCTCCTTAAGATCTCTAGTAGTAGTCCAAGAGCCTATAAATAGGACTTATGGAGATGTGTGGCCGAAATTATTCATTGTCCAAGCTTGAGAGATCGATTTTTCTTCTTCTTGTGTTTAATTGTAGATCTAGACTTGTGTCTTTGATTCTACAATTTAGATAACACAATCAATTTGCTAAGAGTGTTCATACAATACTAGAAAGCAAAGAAAAATAAATCGAGTGATCCCAAGTGAAGGAGTTTCGGCCGATCCCCATAGAAGTCCAAACAAGATCCGGTAGCTCGTTGCCACACAACATCCGGTTCAAGGCGGATCATACTCTAGAAGATCTAAAGGTAGAAATACAAGGCGATCAAGACGGAGGTAACCAATACGCTTCAAAAGGTAATATCCTATGATTTGGATCTAGATTAGGATATTTTAAATAATCAACATATTTAATTAATAAATAATAAATAATATTTAAATTGCTTATTAGTCTTAGTAATTAATTAATTAGCATGCCTAAATAGATCTTATGCTCGTAGATGCGTAAAACGCGATTATCATCTTTCCCAAACTTCGCTTCCGCTGCGTTTTACTTTCCAACACGAAGTGACTTTTCTCGGGCATGTAATTTCATCAGACGGAGTTCGTGTCTACCCTCAAAAGACGGAGGCTATTCGAGATTGGCTACCTCCGAAGAATGTTAAGGAGATCCGGAGCTTTCTCGGATTAACCAGTTATTATCGGCGGTTTGTTGAATGATTTTCTAAAATCACTCAACTCATGACGAATCTTTTACGGAAAGATAAGAAATACACGTGGTCCGATGCGTGTCAACAGAGTTTTGAGGAACTCAAGAGCCGGTTAATTTCAGCACCTGTTCTTTCCTTGCCGCAAGGGACAAAAGGATTTGTGGTTTATAGTGATGCGTCCGGACAGGGTCTCAGATGTGTACTCATGCAGAACGGGAAAGTTATTGCTTATGCTTCACGGCAATTGAGACCTTACGAGGTTAATTATCCGACCCATGATTTGGAGCTAGCAGCCGTGGAGTTCCTTTGAAAATTTGGCGTCATTACCTTTATGGCGTTACTTGTCAGATATTCACCGATCATAAGAGTTTAAAGTATATATTTACTCAGAAAGAGTTAAATATGCGACAGAGACGGTGGCTGGAATTAATCAAAGATTACGATATCGAGATCCTTTACCACCCGGGCAAGGCGAATGTTGTCGCCGACGCCTTGAGCCGTAAGTCCGTTCAGGAGCAGATGTTTGCTCGTTTAACAGTCCAGAAGGAGCTTCAGCAGGAATTCCTTAGACCCGAGATCGAGGTCTGGCTTCAGCGAGTTCAGGGACAGCTTTGTATGTTAGAGATTTCATCGTCACTTGAGGAGGCAATCCGAGAGAATCAGAGTTCAGACCCATCATTGTTGCGCATCCGTGAAGATGTGGCTCAGGGGAAAGCCCCTGGATTTGTGGTCCATGAGGATGGACTTTTGAGGTTTAAGAATTGGTTGTGCGTACCGGCGAATGACGAGTTGAAGAACTCGATTTTGAGAGAAGCTCATGCTACCCCTTATTTCGTTCATCCGGGGTCTAGCAAGATGTATAAAGACTTGAAACAAAATTACTGGTGGAGTAATATGAAGCGCTAAGTCGCGGAATTTGTTTCGAGATGCTTAATCTGTCAGCAAGTCAAGATAGAACATTAGCGACCGGCGGGCATGCTGAAATCGCTCCCTATTCCAGAATGAAAGTGGGAAAATATTTCTATGGACTTCATTACGAGTTTGCCAACGAGTCGTCGTGGTATGAATACAATCTGGGTGATTGTGGGCCGCTTAACTAAATCGGCTCATTTCCTTGAGATTAGGGACACGTGGGGTCCCGAGAGACTTGCCCAGTTGTTTATCAAAGAGATAGTGAGATTGCACGGTACTCCTAAAAGTATCGTTTCCGATCGTGACGGACAATTCGTGTCTCATTTTTGGAAATCAGTTCATCGTGCTATGGGAACTCAGCTTAATCTCAGTACAACTTTTCATCCTCAGTCCGACGGACAATCAGAGAGGACTATTCAGACTTTGGAGGACATGTTGAGGGCACGTGTCCTCGATTGGAAAGATGATTGGGAAGCCCAACTACCGTTGATCGAGTTCACGTACAATAATAGTTGGCATGCTTCGATTAAGATGGTACCTTACGAGGCCTTATACGGTCGTCGTTGTCGATCTCCTTTGTGTTGGGATGACTTATCAGAGTCAATCGGCACCGAGCCCGATATGCTTATAGCCGCCCGTGAGAAGGTAGCTTTGATCAAGAGTCGTTTGTTGACCGCTCAGAGTCGACATAAATCTTATGCAGATAATCGTCATCGACCACTAGAGTTCGAGACAGGTGACCATGTTTTGGTCAAGGTATCCCCGAGTCGTGGTATCTTCCGTTTTGGGAAGAGGGGAAAGTTGAGTCCGAGATTCATTGGGCCGTTTGAGATTTTGGATCGAGTAGGCGAGCTAGCTTATCGATTGGACTTACCTCTGGCATTGAGCCGAATTCATAATGTGTTTCATGTATCTCAGTTACAGAAGTATGTTGCCGACCCGAGTCACATACTTCAGTTTGACGAAATCGAGATCGCCGATGATCATTCATATGAGGAACGTCCTATACGAGTTTTAGAACGGCGAATCAAACAGTTGAGGAACAAGACGATTCCTTTGGTTAAAATTCAGTGGTCTAGACACGAAGTCGAAGAGGCTACTTGGGAAACCGAGGATAGTATGCGGGAGAGTTATCCCGAGTTGTTTGACCCTTAGTTTCGGGGACGAAACTCTTTTAAGGGGGGGTGTATGTAATACCCGATTGTAATTCAGTAATTATTCAGTATTTATCATTCAGTAATTGTCACTCAGTAATTTTCACTTATTAATGATCACTTGTCACTCATATTCAATCATCGTATTCATCGTTCAGAGTAATTGTATCGAGTATCAGTCGTCATTCATCATCAATCTAGACGGAGTTTCGTGCCGTCTTTATCTCCGTTGTCATATTCATAGTGTGCTGTGTGTGAGGAGTAGCGCACGCTACGTACTCTTTTTAGCGTGCGCTAATTGAGTACGGGTAGCGCACGCCACCTCTCAACACTAGCGCACGCTAGTGTAGAGCAGCACCCGTAAGGCACTGACCGGCAAAGAGGGATTGTAGGTAGCGCACGCTACGAATGGTAAGTAGCGCGCGCTAATGATCCGGAGTAGCGCACGCTATACAGTCGGTGTAGCGCGCGCTAAGGTCGGATCAGGTTGAGTCCAGTGGCTACTGGACTGAATTGAATTAATTCATAGCGCACGCTACGAGTGGTTTTAGCGTACGCAATCGGTGTAGTAGCGCACGCTAATTGTTGGATGTAGTGCACGCTACCGAGATCAGACCAGAGGACAGAATGTTTCTGGACTCCAGTAGTGGGCATCAGATAATTCGTTAGCGCACGCTAACATTTGGGGTTAGCGTACGCCAATTGTACATCCGTAGCACACACTACCAAAGGTACGTAGCGGGCGCTACCATTGTCGGGCAGTGGGTACTGGACTACCCAAGACACCCGTTAGCGCACGCTAAGCATAGGGGCTAGCGCGTGCTAAACTTGAATCACTATAAATTGGACAGTTAGCACAGATTTCGGCATTTGTCATTTCTTCTCATTCTCTCATCGGTTCCGGGCGATTTGGAGCGATTTGAAGAGTATTCTTCGAGGTGTAATCATCAATCATCATCTTCAAGTCTTTGAGTTGGATTAATCATCACTTCATCATCTCCAAAACATCAAATCAAAGGTATTAATCTCTTGGATCTAGAATTTCAGATTTTTGGGGTTTTCCTTCCGATTTCTTCATATAAGCTTGGATTGTTGTTGGAATATGTTAGATATGGATTATCTACCTTGGATAAATATATTCATACGGATTTAATGGCTATTTTGGGGATTTACTTCAAGAACCCTTAGGGTTGACTTCGGTTAATTTGGGGATTTCCGATTGATGTTGTTGTAATCTTGAATTGTGGATTCCTATTGGATTATTGATGCCATTGATATTGTTTTGCTGGTTTGAATCAATCATTTGAAAGTTGGTTTCGATAATTTGGGTTTTGGTTGTAACCAACGGGAAGGATATTTTCAACGTATTCATTAGAGTGCACCTACGAGTTTGGATATTATTGTATCGACGTTTGAGTTGGTTATAATTGTGTTTGATGCGTGTATTGATCGAATGATTGGTAATTGTGTTATTCAAGGTTGTTCGAGCGACCGACTTTTCATTTAAGACGTTGTTCGTGGACGGACATTCTTCACCGGTTGTGTAAGTTAATTCTTACTCAGTTAAAAGGATATCCATTCCTTTTGTTGTTGTTCATTCATAATCGTAATTCATTCATAAGGTACTAACCATTTTAAAACTTGTAATTGTCACTTAATTACTTCATTCACGAGGAACGACGGTTCCACTTATTTCATTGAGCTGTCATTCATTTCACTAGACCCGGCAAAATAGGCTCAGTTCATGGGCCACCGCCTGCTTTTGGGCGGGCATTGGCCGCATATTATTAGCCCAAAAACCCGAGCCTTTTGGCCCGACTGCATTTGGCCCGCCTTACCAGCTTTTTTTTTTTTTTAATTTATGTTATGTGTAATTATAATATTTAATTTTTTTCCTTGTTTGTTAGATTATAATACATCTATATGTTAATTATTGATGTAATTTTATTTTTTTTGGGACTTTGTTATTATTTATAGTATCTCATATCAATAATAATATTATTTTATGATTTTATAAGAAATTAGTAGTGATAAATGATATGATGATCAAATAAAAATATTTGTATATTTGTCTTTTGATTATGGTAGTGTAGTAAATAATGTAATTATCAAATAAAAATAATTATATATTTATTTATCCGATTGTGATAGTATAGTGAATAATATAATAATTAAGGATCGAAAAATATTTGTATATTTATTTGAATTAATATTTCAAAAAAAAAAAGTCGAGGCCCATGGCCGAGCTCCGCCGGAGCGGGCCACGGGCCTAATAATTTTGGCCCAGGAAAAACCGGGCCTTTTTGGCCCGGCCCAAAAAAGGCCCGCCCGTTTTATGCCCGGCCCGTTTGGGCCGGGCCCGCCCGTTTGCCAGGTCTACATTTCACCATCATATCATCTTGGTGAGTCGTTATTCATTGTCGATGTCACTTTTGTTATATCGTGGCATTCCGGGTCATACTGGCGTGCCGGTTGGTATGTGTAGGATTTTCATGTCGGGTGATTAGTGCATAATTGATCTAAAATTCATATACAAAATATTCATTTTTCCGGGCATAATTGTACTGATTTGTGATTAAAAATATATATTTTACAGATATGTCCAAACATGAGCTAAAAATGGTTATTTTACAGATTGCTGACATGAAGCATCAAAAAGAACGGAAAACAAGATCAAATCCAACGACAGGAATTTTTCCAGGACAAACGACCATACAAAACGGCGCAAAATGGACCGTGTTCTGTCGGCCGTTTCACATACGGCGCAACAAGGGCCGTGTCTTGGGCCGTTTCACACACGGCCGGCATTTAGCGCCGTGTCCTCGCGCGTATTCCGGAAGAGACCGAGTCACCACAAAACGGCTCACAAACACGGCAACCGGGCCGCTTTTCATCGCCGTGAGCCAAAGAGATGCCATGCAAAATTAGTCCACTTTTGACCAACTTGTGAAATCAACCACAAGATATTTTTTTTGGTCAAAAATCTGAAAATTCAAAGACATGGGTGAAGTGTGAACAAAGAATTAAAAAAATAATATTACAATAGATATTTTGAATTAAATAATCAATTGTATTCTTGAAAATCACCTATAAAAGGACATGTTCACCCATTGCAAAATAACCCACATTCTTACCAAGAAATCCTCAACTTCTTGCTAAGAAATACTCCTTTCCTTTAGCAATATATTTTCCTTAGAACTTTCAATTTTAGTTTGTATTTTATTTTTGGTTTGAAGTTTTTCTTTCATTTAGTTTGTAATTGAAAAGTGCTTGATCAATAAGCACTTAGTATTTTACTTTCAATTTTTGTAAGCTTGTAACCTTTAAACAAGTTTGAAGTTATATTTTGAAGTTTGTTTCTTGCACTTTGATTCATCATATTCAAGTAAGTTTTATCTATTGTCATTAAGTTCTAGTAATTAAAAGTTTCTATATATATATATTATATATATCAATTATTTCTATTATAATTTTAGTATGTATAAACCGATGAGTAGCTAATCTTTCTTCCTAGGGGAAGGGGGATTTCTATTAGGTTATATATTGAGTATTTGATTGATTTAAACTATTTTTAGGACTAATTGGTTTAAATAGAGATTGATCATATCCTATTTTTACTAATGAAACCTTCTTGATTGATTGTTGAGTGAATTGGAAACATATCTTTTCAATCTATCAAATGTTAATCTTGTTATCAACATCTTAAGATTGTGAAAGTGGTTAAGACATCTTTGATTACGAAAGTACGGAGGTGAAAAGTTGATTACTCGATGAACGATCGTTTATCCTAAAAATAGTCAAGTTAGAGAAATGAAAGGACTAATTGGTTTAAATAGAGATTGATCATATCCTATTTCTACTAGTGAAACCTCCTTGATTGATTGTTAAGTGTATTGGAAACACATCTTTTCAATCTATCAAGTGTTAATCTTGTTATCAACATCTTAAAAAAGTGACAGCGATTAAGACATCTTTGATTACGAAAGTACGGAGGTGAAAAGTTGATTACTCGATAAACATTCGTTTTTTCTTTTATATCCATATAAATCAATTCCTATACTTAATTAAATACCTAATTTAATGAACCCGTATTCCCCTAGATTTTATAAATTCCAACTCATTTTAATCCTATTCATTTTCACTAGTATAAAAATAGTCTAATATAAATAGTCTAATATAAATAGTCTAGTATAAATAGTCTTAATATAAATAGTCTAGTATAAATAGTCTTAATAAAAATAGTCTAGTATAAAAATAGTCTTATTAAAATAGTCTTATATAAAATAGTTTAAATTAAATATAGTGCATTTTAATTTAGTTAATTTTTAAAAAACCCAAAAATATCTTTTTTTTAATATTTTAGTATTTATTTCTCGCAATTTGTAACAAAAAATTATACGAAGCCCTGTTGGACAATCCTCGAGAGAAAAGACCTTGGTAGAACTCACCACAAACTACTTCTACCTCGTATATATTTGCGAGTGACTCAAGAACTCCTATTTTTAGGATAAGTTTTTGACCGATCATCGGGCACATTTAAGTCGTGTGTTGGTTGGTGGCCTCACATTGGACTGTGCACACGAGTTGATGGCTTCGTGAGACTGATAAGGTACAAGACCACACGTGTATTCGATCGATACTCGTTGGTGGCTTGTGCACGGATACATTTCCATCCCGGACGTAGTGTGGCGCCATTCCTTTGAGCCGTACTGTTAGTTGATTCATATAGCATGTTTGATTGCGTATATTTCGACAGGATTATGTATATTCAACTCTTGAGGATTGTTGTTCTGTGTAACTGACCCCGTTGGGGGATATTGTTTTTCAGGTCATGGCAAGGCGAAAGCACAGGAAGAGCATATTGACGGCGAGGAGTCCCAATGATACTAGAAGGGGGGCCCAGTCTTTTCAGTCATTTATGTTTCCTTCATTTATTCCGCTGCAGACATTCCGTTTGAATACTCATTTCACTCAGTGTTGTATATTTTATCTCCATATAAAATATACATGTATTCTGTATTATCCTGGATGTGTTGTATGAAACTCCTCATCGGAGTAATGATTGTTGTAATGTGGTTCGGTACTACGTTTACCCTGTGTAATTCATTCATTTTCATTCGCCTAGTGGGTCCCAGTCGGGGGTCCACAGCACTGTAATATCCGCCTAGTTTGGGGGCGTTACAGATTGGCCGACCGTAGGGCCCAGATCATGACCCGGTGCCGAGCAATCGACATCCAAGGCGATCGTCTCTTGGCACTAGGCGATCGACCCCTTGGGCCCGGCCAAGGACGACCGCCTTGTGCCACGCGAGTCCAGCATCCGTCTAGTCGGCAAAGGCCGAAACTCGGACAGAGACCCACGTGCAGATCCAGAAAAGGCACCGCAGAACATGGATCATTGACCACAGTCTGTCACCAATCTCACCTACCGACAGACCCGCCGAAAGGTGCAAGTGGGACCGCCCGGGACAGCAACGCAGGACGCATGCAGGCTCCTCATAGGACCGCACAGCTGGCTGCCAGCTACAACCGCGGACTTCAAGGCAGACAGCCCATGTGCTTAATGACGATCGCCCCTTATTATATTACAAAGAAGGCGATCGCCCGTCAGAACAGGGAATCTGAGCTCCTATAAATAGAAGGCTGCCTACACTTGGACAGCGCTCTGGCTTTTCAGCTCATAACTTGGCTTTCTCTCTTGGCAAAAGCTATACACTTGGGACTTCTGTTCATCTCTCACTCTCGGAACCTCTTAATCCTAAGACGGTCGGCAGAAACGAGAACAAGAACACACAGAGCTTCGCTCAAGAGCAAGATAACTTGGATCTTTTACACTAATTGTAAGAGCATTCTTACATTAATATTTGTACTCATACGTATTCTTATTAATAACATCTCGCGAGAGCATTCAAGTCCGGGCCTAACAAACCCGACAAATCTTATGTTGTTCACACCCCTACGGACGTGCTCTCGCAATTTGCTGTTGCTCGACCATTCCAGCAATATTCATCTTCGGATAATATTTTGGGCAACAACAATTGGCGCTAGAAGGAGGGGATCTAAACCTTCATTTTTATCCCGTTCGTCTCGAAGAACACTCACTGTACTCCGGGGCATATATCTGAAGAAACACTCACTGTTCTTCAGAGAAAAGCTTTTAGAATCATGACTTCTGCCTCCGCATCGAAGAAAGTCACTGGCCGATCCGCCGGACGCCTCATTCCGATTCAATTCGAGCCCCGGCCTATGGCGGAGGGTAGCCGCGGCGACTCGAGACTCTCGATCCCTCCCCCAAGGGACGGCCCAAGCCTCTCGCTCGATCAGTTCCAAACCGCGGAACAGATCGAAGAGGCCATGGCCATCCTTCAGGAGCGACGGAGAGCATTCGACACGCCCGCTATAACCCCCTCGGCCATCCGCCGCGTGAACGGAAGTTCAAGGGATTAATGGCCGAGCGATCGCCAGGTGGTCCCGATTCGCAAGAGAAGGCGTCCGCAAGGCCGGACACCTCCGTTTTCAGCCGCCTAGGCAGCGACCCATCTTGGCGACCGGGGCAGTCTGGCCCCAGCCACGAGACGACGGAGCCCGAGTCCGTCACCAGGAGTTCGGCGTACCCAACTCCCAGAAGGCAGGCCAACTATCTGGCTCCTCCTCGCCAAAGAACCGAGATCGGCGACCGCGGAGTCAGGAGATCGGTACACGATCGACTCGGCTCCCGCTCCGGAAGCCAAACCACGAGCGACCATGCTACAGCAATGGCCGCGATGCAACGCCAGCTCGACGACATGAAGGCGCTCCTAGAAACTGGGGCAGGCGCCAATAGCAAGATCGCCGGGCCGAGCGAGCCACTCGCAGTCCGCATCGAGCTCGCCCCCGTGCAGCATAAGATCGCTCCTCCGAAAACACCTTTGTACGAGGGGAGGTCGGATCCCGAGACTCACCTGAGCAAGTTCCGGATCTCCATGACCGGGTGTGGGGCATCAGACGCGACCAGGTGCCGAATGTTCCCGCTAACGCTGGGCGACCTGGCTCATAGATGGTACATCTCATTACCGCCGCGATCCATCAATTCCTTTGACCAACTGGCGAACAACTTCACAGCATACTTCGCCGCCAAGGTCGCTCGGCCGGAAGATCCCCATCGCATGATGCAAATCAGGCAAGGGGAAGAAGAGTCCAATACAGACTACATCAACCGAGTGGATAAGATAATCCTCAACGGCGAGCCCATAAGCGACGAGATCGCCCTCTACTCGGTCCCAGGGGGATTCGATGGTCTTTCGCCCATGTTCAGGCATCTTACGAAGGACATCCCCCCGACCTATGCGATCTTCCGCGCCAAGGCCGCAGACTTCCTGGACAGGCAAAGGTTACTTTTCCACCTATGAATAACACGATCGGCGACCGAACGACGATCATCAGTCTTCCAACCCGATCGCTAGAATCAAGCAACATCTCCTAAAACGGAGGACTCGCTCGCCATCTACAGGACTCGCTCGCCATCTACAGTTCATCATCTAAAATGGTGGACTACGGCACGAGATTGCCTCCCCGCACAACGTACACCATCAAGGGTCGACATCTAACATGACGATCCGAGGTAGAAGAGTGCAGCCATGGTCCTGGTGGTCGATGGAACCGACTGCTTCGGCCATGCAAGGTCCCTTTGGGCCACGATCGCCCGCCCTTCGTTTAAATACGAGGTCGGCGTAGTCTGAGGGCCCTCCAAAACTAATCAGTGGACACGCTCGCCCGCCCTCAAAGGTTCATCATCTAACTTGGTGAGCCCGGACAATGCGACGCGTCCCTACCCCCGTCTCAACGTACACCGTTGAGGGTCGCCATCTTCTTGGCGGGCCGAGGTGGAAGCAGAGCTAACAAGCCGCGGACGTGGAGTTGATTAATCCGACGACGCCCCGCGCAAGGGCTCCTCCAGACCGAGACCGCACGCCTTTCGTTTAAATACGAGGCGAGGCGCAACCTAACGGAGGACCCTCACAATAAAATGATTCACGAGACAGACAATGTCGCTCGCGCATAAGACATGGTCATGGAATCGGTCCATCGAACTCCGCGACTGTGCACGGTTCCTCAATGACGAAACAATCAGCTTTCTATGAGGGATCAGCCAAAATTGTTTATTGTAGGTACAAGACCGAAGATAGCTCGCCAATCGAACAGATCGCCCAAGTCCGAAACCAAAGTCCGCTCAACGGATCGCCCGTCCTTGTCCTCAACGATCGCCAGCAAAAACCACCTCACCCCATGTCTTCAACATTGGAGCAAGCTGGGGGGCAATTGTTGTGTCGAGTTTTATACGTCTCAACAGGTGATCGCCTCAGATACCGGGCGACCTAGCCATAACCGAATAGACCAAGGCAGATTGGCCGACCGTAGGGCCCAGATCATGACCCAGTGCCGAGCAATCGACATCCAAGGCGATCGTCTCTTGGCACTAGGCGATCGACCCCTGGGGGTCGGCCAAGGACGACCGCCTCGTGCCACGCGAGTCCAGCATCCGTCTAGTCGGCAAAGGCCGAAACTTGGACAGAGACCCACGTGCAGATCCGGAAAAGGCGCCGCAGAACATGGATCATTGACCACAGCCTGTCACCAATCTCACCTACCGACAGACCCGCCGAAAGGTGCAAGTGGGACCGCCCGGGACAGCGACGCAGGACGCGTGCAGGCTCCTCATAGGACCGCACAGCTGGCTGCCAGCTACAGCCGCGAACTTCAAGGCAGACAGCCCATGTGCTTAAAGACGATCGCCTCTTATTATATTACAAGGAAGGTGATCGCCCGTCATAACAGGGAATCTTAGCTCCTATAAATAGAAGGCTGCCTACACTTGGATAGCGCTCTGGCTTTTTAGCTCATAACTTGGCTTTCTCTCTTGGCAAAAGCTATACACTTCAGACTTCTGTTCATCTCTCACTCTCGGAACTTCTTAATCCTAAGACGGTCGGCAGAAACGAGAACAAGAACACACAGAGCTTCGCTCAAAAGCAAGATAACTAGGATCTTTTACACTAATTGTAAGAGCATTCTTACATTAATATTTGTACTCATACGTATTCTTATTAATAACATCTCGCGAGAGCATTCAAGTCCGGGCCTAACAAACCCGACAAATCTTGTGTTGTTCACACCCCTACGGACGTGCTCTCGCAATTTGCTGTTGCTCAACCATTCCAGCAATATTCATCTTCGGATAATATTTTGGGCAACAACATGATACACTTTTTTTTAATGACCAACGGTCATATTATTTTGAAAAGTGTCAATTCATTTAATGGGACAATGGATACATTCCACCATACCGACTCGGCAATTATTACCGCAAAGCACCAAACCGCAGCCATGCCGCAGCAGTGGCGGCGGTGTTGCCGCTCGGCATGGCTGCAAACCGAAGGTGATGCCGCTCCATTGTCGTCGGGTTACCAAATTACTGGTATCTAACTGTAGTATTTTAGGAGACCAATCTAGTAATTGCAAATATCCATACGCCAGTTATATAATTATTTTTTCGTACTAGATTTATATAATTAATTTATAAATATTATATAGATATGTATAGAATCGATAATATGGACTCAGGTCATCTCCATTTGTTCTTTAAGGATTCTAGTTTTTTAGAATTTATGTTTCTATTTTCATTCTTAGGATTGTTCTTAGTTTTTTATAATTCTTTTTTTGTATTTCATTTTCTTCCGGTTTTTCTCGGTTAGTTTACAATATTCTTTTGTTAATTTTCAATTTTTCGGATTTATTTTTAGTACTAGTATACCACTCGTGTAATATATGAGAACATAAGAAAAAATTCACACGTGAATGCATAATACGTAAATCATTCACCATAAATTTTGTAGCACTTCCTTATAAATTACACTAATTATTTTGTTTACAATTACACTATTCTGGTCGCAATAAAAAAATTCAAGTCTTTCGTGCTCTTCACTTGGATATGACTACATAGAACTGACCATGATTAAATACGGTTCTTGACATTTACATGTCGGTATGAGGAAGTGCATAACCATGGAAAAACCTAATTAGTGGTAATTGTCATCCTTGAAATTTAAATATTGATCTACTATTTGATGAGTTTAATATCATTCACGGAATAAACATATTACTGCTAAATTATGTACTATAATATAAAAGCTCATTATCTGACATATATAAATATTATAGAAGCAATTGTACCAAAATAATTCAAATGTGCATCATCTCAAGCATATTAGAAAACAAAGTAAACAACATAAAGTCTCTCACGTAATTAGTTGTTGCAATATCACAATCAAATAATTACATTATTTTCTCACGCGAATTCGTATTTTTGAATTAAAACCAAGATAAATAAAATATTTATCCATACTTATTTTTAAAAAGATATATAATCAATAGACCCTTTTGTATATAGATGATTCTATTGAGTAATATGTTATTATCAAAAAATAATTGTTTATATATTATGGGAGAAAAAATTGCAACTCTGGTCCTATGAGAACCTTTTGAAAACAAAATTGGTCCCTCGTTCTGTTTTTGTCCTTTTATTTTGCAAAAAAGGGTTAAAATCGTTAAATATTTAATGGTTTTCGTTAAACGGCTAAAAAGAAAATAAGAAGAATCTTTATTTTAAGCTAAAAAATTACATAAATGTTATAAACATTGAGAGAAAGAGAAAAATATGAGAGAAGATGAGAGACACCATTGAAAAATTGTGTATATCATTATGAAGGCCATAAGCCTCTACTTATAGGTACACATCTAGGGTTTCAGGGGCATATTAATCATTCACTAATAAATAACTTATTTACAACACTCCCCCTTGAATGACTGGTTTGAAGAAAATTCAATGGGAGAAAAACTTCTAAACTGTTTGGAGTGAGCTTGTAACACACATAACTTGGTGCATCATACTGCTGTTAAGAAAAGTTCTGAGCAATATATAATAATTGAACTTGATCCCCCTCATATTGATCATTCTTGTATGAATATTCATGTGCCGCCTCAGTAAAATATCATGGAACAAAAACTGAGTGATCATATGAGTATAAGTTTCTCCGTGTATAGAATATTCTTATAGGAGTATCCATGTATTGTCTCATCAAAACCTTGTCAAGAAAATCATGTGGGAAAACTTGATCGAAGGAAAAAGAGTACAACTACTCATTCTTACTTTAAATCTTGAGGTATAATACTGAGCTCCGTAATGTCCTCATTATGCCATGAATATGCCTCGTTAAAACTTTATTAGGAAAAACCCAGTGGGAAAAATCCTAAAGAAGGGAAAAGATTACACTATTCATGTTAATACGCCATCCTAATTGCCTTGTTAAAACCTTGCTAGGAAAACCCAATTGGATAAAGCCTCAACCAAGAAAAAAAGAGTGCAACGCGTATTTTTATATAAATATGCTTCAGGCATTTCAAAAATCCTTCGAAAATTAGCATATGTATCGTATTCAGTGCAAGTTGCAATCTCGAACTCACGTGTTGGTGAGACATGTCATCTCTTCTGGAGATTTCATATTGGTTGTGGTTAAACTCATCAACCATACATATTCTCAACTTACTTCATGTGTTGCAGTAATTCAGAATGATTGGGAGATGTTGCTAGTAAGACTTACTTCATAGATTTTCAGTGGCAGTTTTATTGAGCTCTTCAGGAGTCCGAATTAAATTTAAATCATCAGCTTATACTGCTATAATTGCAAATCCATTATTTATTTTCTTTATGAAAATTCCAGATCGGACATCGTTTATATCGTCTCTCCCCTTGATCCACACATCACTTGTAGATCACGAATGGAAAAGAAATATGCTTCATCATATTTTCTTCTCACTAGACACCGCATTGACTTTATGCAAATAGTTGGGATAACTTCATTCTCCCATTATAGCCCACAATTCTTTCAGATCTAGTGGGTGATTGATCATATTTCAATGCAATCTCAATGCATTATAAATGCAGAGAACCATAGAAGTAAAAACATCTTTTTCTTTGCAGATAGCTTTGAAGTTTTCAATACCGTCTTTCAATGTTGGCCATTAGATGATGAATTAAGTCTTGATTATATATTAGTTCATGTAGAACTAATAAGATATACGAGTGCAACAATTGCAGTGAGATGTGATGCTTTCGGACCATGAATATCTCCATCACCGTTTGGTATAAAGGTGTCCTTAATAGGATCATGTGACTGATCGGTCATTTTATGAGCGTGTTTCATCCGTGTAAATTGCCTTATAGATTTTAGGTACAAGTGGGTTGATATACAAACAATACACTTTCCAAGTGTTAGTAACCCAAGGTATATTCTAGATATTTCAATACGATCTCAAATTTTCTTCTCAAATATTCAAGTGTCAATTGGATCTCTTCCGGAGTTCGAATCAATCTACGATCATTCATATCTATATATGACATTGAGTCATTAATATACCTTTCTTTATTCGAATAATATTGACTAAGATGGTTATTTCAAATTCGACTATACTATTTGAATCTATATAAAGACTCTTGCAATTTGAAGGAATACATATATTTAGATTTTGATTTATATGCTTCAGTCATATCATCCTTCTAGGATTTCACGTATTCATAAGACAAATATCATGTACTTTCAATCTCACTCAATATCTATACATAATCAATTCATAAGTGGTCTTAAAAAAATATAATCATTGTAAACAATTTTGACTACAAAAGTCGTGCTTCATATCTCATGTTTGCATGAGTAGTGCTTAAAATTGTTGGTAACTTTTCAAGAGTTCCAATAATCATAATCATATAATGTATGAATATTAATCAATATTCCACAAACTTTATTCAATATGCTTTTTTGAACTGCATGCCAAATAACAAAATATTGACATTAATCTAAATCATATTAGATTGTTTTGTCCATCTTGACCAAATATTTCATTTCCAACATTAATCAACTTAGATCATTATGATCTTTATTTGTATCAAGTGCTATTGTTAAATCTATTGATATAAGCTCCACATTTCATTGTAACGAAATTCGTAGAACGTTCTATAATTTAATTCTCTTCAAGAGAATGCTCTTCAAAACGTCTTCAGGACGTTGAATTTTGTCACTAATGTTTATTTTTTGATCTCCGGAGTTATATAATATAGTTTTCACCATTTAGATGGCTAGCCTTAAACTCAGTTGTAGCACTTGCATGTGTCTTCAAAGACATTAATTTTCAGCTGGATTTATTTAAATTCTTCTGGAGTATATACATATAATTGATTGCAGTTTCTGCAAAATCGATAATCATTTGAACTTCAAGTTCATAATTTTTCAAATATTTTTATTGATCGGTTGATACTTTCCTCCCCCTAATGTCGGGAATGATACTGTCTTATAATATCAATCTTATTAATATCACCCATCAATACTTCAGGTATTGTCATAAAGAGGACCATACCCGATATATTTTAATATTCAATTAAAAAGGTGGACATGTACACTAAATTACTTGTCGGAATTCTAAATAACGCACTTTTATCGATATCAAATCATAAATTATTCAATATATAGACTTTTAGTTTACAATGATGATGATTCTAATTCAAAATAAGAATAAAGACAACTATGTCAACCTCGAATTCGTTCTTGAATGAGTTTGTGACATAATCAACCTTTATTTTATTAATTTTTTAATACGATAATCTAATTCAAGATATATCAATAATATCTTATCTTTAAACATTAAAATATAGTAGTAGTTCCTTCTTGAGGGAGAAATATTATATCTTTCAAGAGCATTTATTTTTCTCAACTGCATATTTATGCTTTACCAATGATACAAGTATCATCATCAATATTACATGTAATAACTATCATTATTACTCTTCTTCCAGAAGAAAGTGCAATAATTGTTATGCAATTAATAGGATGTTGACGAAAATTAGTCAACTCAAAATAATACAATTTTAAGTGTATAAATGTACTTCATGATATTCACTAGTAATTTGTGATAGTTATCATACAACACGTGTGAATTTGTATTAATATATCTCCAGGATATATCATAAATAAACATGTAGTTAAATAAAATAAAAAACATGTTATAAATAGATTTTAGTATTAAACATGTAATTTTAAACATGCAAATATTGAAAGTATTGGGATTAGTAGACTTCTGGTCTAATAAGTGGTGAATTTTATTCGTCATTTACATTGATAATTTCTCTAATGCCAATTTCTTTTCTTCAGAAATTATATGTATCATTTGTCTCATTTGTTATCTCGGTATCATACACATTTCAAGCTATACTTTAGAGATCCATAAGTTTATCGATACTTAGAAGATAATAGTGCATAATCTTCAACCCTTTAGGGAGGAATCTAGTGTTTCTTCAGGAACTATCAATAAATTTGACACTATTTTTTTTCCACACGGAAAGCATCTTTTATTTCTAAAGATATCATGCATATTTGCACTTTAATGAGACAATAAAATATGACCACTATTTAATCCCAAGAACTTGTCATTCGATTCATAAAAAGAAGAAATAAGATAAACCAAGAATTTGAATGATGCAAATAACTTGAGGAAATTTGAGCCATGTAATATTGAAGTTTATAATTTAATATTGCTCACTTCACGGAACAACTATCACTGAATATGATATGAATATTCAGCCACTCACTAATCTTGCTACTATTGGAGCACAATTGGATTATGATTGTGTAGTATATCATATCTTATATAATCTCGATAGATAATATTCTCAAATCATATTAATATTTTTTATTTGAGATATAAGTTATGTTTTCCTTCAGGGATAGAATCATACTACATCAAGAGCAACATGATTTAATTATGCTATTATATTTATAAGTAACAAATCAATATTCTTCAGGAATATTGTGTTATCACATAGTTTATGTATAAATAAGAATTATTCATTTAAAATAGTAATATTCTTCAAAAATATTCTAATTAACTGTGCTACTTCAGGAGCAATAATTTTAGATATATAATTGAATATACAAAGAGATAAAATAGTACGAGAATTAAGCAAGGCTCGAAATAACTAAATTAAAACAATCGCTTCTTCAAGAACACTTACAATATTCTTCATATTATTTTGTGTTTTTCGTTAGGAATTTACATAAATTATTAGATCAGTGTTTTTCATGAACACATCATATTCAACTAGAATATGATGAGATAACATTGTGTTTCTTCAAGAACTACAACAAATCTTTTATCTAATAATCTTCTGGATTATTAAGTATTGAATCGTGTTTCTTGAGGAAACAAAGAGCAATATGATTTGATAATAGATTTATAGGTCATCAGATATATTATTTATATATGATGCACACATAAACATAAAATTTAATAACTAAAAATATATTTTTTTCTCGAATTCATGATATGCAAGAAAGTTTTTGAAGGAATAAATAGAACTAATACCGTTCACCGACGTACAAAGACTACTTTTGATGGACCTTTTTTCTTTATGCAATACGTTTTAGAATCCGATCTCCACCATTGAATTTGTAGATCTGTTTGTCATAAAGGTACTACAAAAATTTCATGCTGATCCGACGATTAACAAAGCGAAAATTGTGATTTTAGCGCGATCTTACAGTGCAGAAAATTTGCTCGCAGGTTTTTTTTTTGTGAATTTCGAAATCGAAGAGAAATAAAAAATCTACTGGTAGCGTATCGTGCTGATAACTTATTATAAACATTGAGAGAAATAGAAAAATATGAGAGAAAATGGGAGACACCATTAAAATTGTGTATATCACTATGAATGCCATAAAACTCTATTTATAGGTACATATATAGGGTTTTATGTGCATATTAGTCATTCACTAAATAAATAACTTATTTACAACAATAAATAATTTGGATATGATTTAATACAAACATATATAGTTGATTTCAAAAGTAAATAAATTAACGAAATTATTTAAACTAAAAATAAATATAAATCAATTAAAGCTAAATAAAGATTAAAAAAATATATAAAAAACTAAATAAATTTTTAAAATAATTATTAAAAAGTCTGAAAAAATAAATAAAATCTATTTTTAAAAAAACTCATAAATCAAATCAAATATAAGATTGAATATAATACTCTTTCAGTTTAATTAGTTAAAATATTTGGTTGGTTTTTAATATTTTTTAGTTTTTTAGCATTAAGTGGTTTTTCTACTTCTCACACGAATTTTTTATTTTTTAAAAGATTGGAATTCTAAGATATTTTTTATTACATTTAGAAAGATTTATAATTAAGTTTCTCCAAATGTTCCTTCTATGAAGGATGGTTATATCGATTAATATGTTACTACTAATCATTAATTGCTAAAATATATTTAAAAATTTATAAAAGTAATAATTATAAAATATAATATAATTAAATACGAAATTCATATGCTAGAGCAATAATTGGACGGAAACAGTGCAAATGAGCATCAACCAAAATATACAATAGAAATAAATAAACAAAATGAACTCTCACCTAAATGAATTATTCTTGCAATAACATAATTAAATAATTTCTGTATTTTCGCATGTAAATATTTTTGTACCGATTGAATTTTAACCATTATCCAATCACATTTAAATATACTTTAATTTATTCTCTAAAAAATAATTCTAATGATTTATATACTTTACTAAATATAAATGGCTTACATACTTTATGAATGTATCTATAAAAAATAGTAAATTGAGTAAGTATGTAAATATTAATTTTTATAGTATATTAGATTATAACACTCATCAAAACTGATTTACTTGTTTAATATAGTGGAATTTATTTTAACAAATTAACTCAATTCATATTTTCTTAAAAAATACAATTTATTTTGTTTTATTGTCGAAATATTGTAATTATTCAGTCTTTTGAGAAGAAATTTCAAAATGAAAAAACAAATCGAAGAAAATTTCTTGAGATGAATCAAGAAAAAACCTATAATTTGTAAACAACAACTTTAGATATTGAGAATGGAATAGTGTTTATTATGAAAGACGCGGGAATGACGTTAACCTCAACTAAATTAGAGTAAATTTTTTGTGAATAGAACAAATATTAAGAAAATCCAGAAGATTCAAGATTATTTTGAAAACAATAGGATGATAGTTATTTTTATTTTTTATATGCATTATAATTTTTGCAGAATTAGAATTAAATTTGAAATAGTTTATTGGATTATTTCGTAGATTCACGATATAAAGATTTCTTTTATATTTTGTATTATTATTATCTTTTATTTTGATATGTAGTACGTATATCATAAAGTTGTTGCATGTTATTATCATCTAGTTAATTTGGTCAAATGATGAAAGTGTATGTTCGTTGAATATTTTATATCAAGTGGTGAATATTTCGTTGTGGTATTATGTATCAACCGAAGCATCATAACACGACATATGGCAGACGAAGCACGAGAAGCATAAGCTCAACGTATCTAGGGGAGATAATTTCAATTTTTAAATTTCATTTTTAACTTTTACAATTATTTTTCAGTATTTTCATTGCACTATACTAATACCAATTCGGATTAAGCGATGAAAACAAAGCGGGAAGATTTGCCGCCATCAAAGGGTTTTCTCACGGTATCTCCCTTTCCTTATAGACAACAATTTCTCACTTCACATTTTTTAGATCGATTTTCATTCAATTATAAAGGTGACAGATCCACAAACCCTAATAATTTCCAGTCTTATTTTTCGTTTCTTGCGGTGCTTGTTTTTCACTGATCGGTACACACTTGTGTTGTTTCTTCTACCTTTTTCGTGAAGAAAAATGGATACCTCAAACCCGGCGGCTTTTGTCAACGTGGAGCTCCTGCCGTCGTACGTTGGCCGAAGGGTTCGCGCTGTGATTCAAGTCCTCAGATCCGACGGCGGTGGCTCCGTGATTGGGAAATCGACGGATGAGCAGCAGTTGGTTATCAAAGGACGTCCCCCTGCCCCTCTTTCGACTTTCGTTGAGGTCATCGGCATTGCTGACAGTCCCCAATCTATTCAGGCTGAAATCTGGACCAATTTCGGTGACAATCTCGGTACTCGATAATTTTTTCAACACTTTCTGTTGTGTTTTATTTGCCTGTCTGCATTTGCTATTTATTTCTTGTTTGTTTAAGAAACTATTTAATCATTGGAAAATAGGTGGTGTTCCTTTAGGCCCTATTGAGTTGATAGATTAGAGATGTTACGTTTATAAACACAGTATCCAATGTGTTTCAGATCGTTGTTGGCTACTCCATATATTTGATGCGAATATAGCCGTATAATTGATTCTCATAAATTTTATGATCATTTTTGTACGATGTAATTTGTGTTCAAAGTTCAACCTAAAAATAATAATTCTAGTATAGTACTGGACCTACTGATAACTGAGTTATTTGAAATCATTTCTTCAAATCCTCTCCCCAAATTCAAATCTTTTAATCCAAACTCAACCTTAATTTCTTTTCTCATATTATATAAGTTGAAGTTTCTCAGAAATTGAAGAGTCGGGGTCCGTGTGCCTCACATTCGTTGTTGTTTTAAGCTGGTCGGGAAGTTTGGGCTTTTTCACAGTGAAAAAGAGGACTAAAAGGATTCCTGGTCTTTAATAATCATACATCTGTTGTCACTTGTCACACCGTTTATGCTGTCTAAGTTAATTTGCTCTTGTAATATGAAGCCCTGTCATATGTAGTTCTTTCTTCCTTTGCAAATAACCGTCCGGGGCAGCTAATTTGGCACTAAGAAGTAAGAACTTGTAGTTGTGTATGTAAGTAATGATGATAGGTAATACAAGCAAGAGTCACCTAATACTTCACCTGCCCAACTTGAAGAATCATATTTGCAAGAAATGATTTCTTTCAAATGGAAGAATCACTATTTGTGGTTCGTGGTTAGTGGCTTTAACCGGAACCGAACCGACGTGGTTCCGGTTAACCGAGAACCACTATTTGTGGTTAGGGTGCGGTTTGTGGTTCATAATCACCTCAGCTACAACAAGCAGCTGATTAGGAGCTATTGTATTGTCTATTTCCATTTCACGGCAACTACATGCAAAACAAACTAAGTACACAAGAGAATCATCTTTTATTTTAAGCTGCAAGCCGAAAACCTTTGTCAAACGCAAGATGATATTGTGATACATGGGCAATATCACATCCACGATATACAAAAAATTTTCTACTCTAACAGATCTCAGCCTCACCAAACTATAAATCCAAATCAAAAAATTTATCTCATTCATCTGAGTGAATTCACAATGAACTTTCATGCCAAAGCTAAGCAGAAAATAGTGAACAGCTTCCTTCTGAGCACGGTAATAATTTCGAAAACCAAAATTGATAACCTTTTGTGTAAAGCGTTCCCAAAATAACTCAATACCGTTTAGCCACTTATCGAAGGGCCTTACACGGTATTGAGTTAAACGGTATTTTGGGAACGCTTTACGGTATTGAGTAGCTAAATGGTATTAAGTTATTTTGGGAACGCTTTACACAAAAGGTTATCAATTTTGGTTTTCGAAATCATTACCGTGCTCAGAAGGAAGTTGTTCACTATTTTTTGCTTAGCTTTGGCATGAAAGTTCATTGTGAATTCACTCAGATGAATGAGATAAATTTTTTGATTTGGATTTATAGTTTGGTGAGGCTGAGATCTGTTAGAGTAGAAAATTTTTTGTATATCGTGGATGTGATATTGCCCATGTATCACAATATCATCTTGCGTTTGACAAAGGTTTTCGGCTTGCAACTTAAAATAAAAGATGATTCTCTTGTGTACTTAGTTTGTTTTGCATGTAGTTGCCGTGAAATGGAAATAGACAATACAATAGCTCCTAATCAGCTGCTTAACCGGAACTGAACCACTCGACACCCTAATTTTAAGCATGTTAGTTATAGCTTAGCTTTATGCAGTGCATCAGTGCATGAGAGTCGGGACATTGGAACCGGTGGATCACAAGTTTATGGTTTGTGTTAGACGTTAGATGGGCCCAAATTATAGTTTTTCCAATCTTTTTTCCTTTGGTTCTTAGGATCTTCTGTTTTTTTGGTTCATTTTCATTTTTCTAGGATTTCTTGCTTTCTTCACGGTTTTCAGTTTTTTCTTTTTAGGAATTTTATTTTTTTAGTGTTTTATAAGTATTCTTTTAGGTTTTCTTTGAGTCTTTTTTGGCCAGAATTTCCTATTTTTTGGTTTTATTTTCGAAGATTTGTAACTCTAGAAAAACTTTGTTCTGCAAGATACTTTTCCGATCTGTTTAACTTTGCTTTTGTAGATACGGCATCTTACAACAGTGTTTGCCAACTTGCTAATGGGAATTTCAAACACTTGTTCCTCTGAGCAGTGTGGTCGGGGAAGTGGCACATCATCATTCACAGTCTGCATCTTCTTGTCATGTTTGTGGTTATAGCATTATGCCATTATGCCTGGACTTTTAGATTTTTGATGATACGGCTTGGGTTGTAACCGAATCGAATCAAGCCTAACTTTGTAGAGTTTGAACTTGGTTTTGTTTATTATCGAGTAGAGCTCGAGCTTAGTTTATCAAACGTAGTGATGGTTTAAAAGCTTTTTTGAGCTTAATCGAGCATAAATGAACTCATTAAACACTAATTAAAAATTAGCAACTATTTTCAATTTATTGCATAATGAATATAAAAATATTTCTAAAACAAATAATATATCTACTAAAATCTCCAGACATATAAGTTTATTTAAATCTTTCTATAGTAATTATAACTCCAAATATAAAATTTATAATTTAATCAAGCTATTTATGTAGAATGTGCTTAGCTTTCTGATGAGCTTGCTCATGAGCCCATTAACGAACATGTTGACAAACTTACAAACCGAACTATTTGCCTAAATTGTGCAAGCTTTTTGATGAGCCTGGTAACGAGCATACTAACGAGCATATCAACAAGCATGTTCACAAACTAACGAATCGAATATCGTTAAGTTTATGTTTGGTTCGTCTATTTTAACAACTTTATTAACCCCCAATCGTCTCACTGGCCGACCTTGACCCCTGTTATTTTGAGGTCATATCTAGTATTCAGAGTTTGCCTCGATTTGGTACCACTCTCGCGGCCCACACTGAAACAGTGCTTTACCCTAAGGGGGGTGTATTTAATTAAGATTTTAATGGAATTTGATAGATTTTAGAGTTTGATGGATTTGATAAATTTTAATGGAATTCAACAGACTTTCATAAATTCTCTTTGATTTCAATGGACTTCTATTTATTAGAATTTTATAGATTTTTATGGATTTTTATGGACTTTTATGAATTTCTAATGACTTTATTTTTCTGAAAAGATAGTAACCACATGAATTTCATTTATTAGCGTTCTATCTTAATAGATAGTTGTTCTATATGTGATTTTCAATCAATTGTTATGTATAATAAATTTTTTTAATTAAAAATAAATATCTATTACAAATAGAAATTTTACAACAAATTGATATCATTTGACGAGAAAAACTAAAGAAGTATCTCATATTAAAAAGACAAACATATAAATAATTATTTTTTTTATAAAAAGTTGAACAACAGAAGATAAAAATATTATAAGAACTTCTTTATTGTTCCGGGATATGGTGGTAGGGCTATCTATATGATTCTCGGTTAGAACCGGAACCGCGCGGTTCCGGTTAACCGAGAACCGCAATTTCGGTTATCGGTCCGGTTTTCGATTCCATTGTGTATCATTTGTTCGGTTTTCGCTCTAATCGATAACCGTCCGGTTCTGAACCGAAAACCGGTTTTATAAAATATATTTATTAAATTTTATTTTTTATTTTATAATTATATTATATTATTTTAATTATTGTAAATTAAAATTGGAAATTAGACTGTTTTTATGAAATTATATTTTGTAATTATATTATATAATTATAAAATAGAAAATAATATTTAATAAATATATTTTATAAACCGAATCGGAAGCAGATTTTATTTATGAAATTATATTTTTATATTTTATAATTATATTATATTATTTCAATTTTTTTAAATTGAAATTAAAAAAATGGTTTTTGTGGTTAACCGAACCGGAACCGAAAATAATCGGTCGGTTGCGGTTAATCGAAAATTTATACGGTCCGATTTTCGGTTCTTATTTTAGGACATTTATGGTTAGGTTAGCGAAAAATTCGGTCAGTTAGCAGGAACCGAACTGCGGTTAAATGACCCTATATGGTGGTAGTGGCAACGGGGTGATAGCGAAAATGGTGTTGGTGGTGAGACGGGACAGTGGCAATGGTGGTGTGGAGGCGGTTGTGGTGGAGGCGGTTGCGTCAGTGGTGGTGGGTGGTGGTGACGAATAAAAATCCATCAAAATCTTAGGGGTGTAGGAAAGATTTTAAAAGACAAATTATGTTTGTACTTTGTGCTTAAAGATGAGTACCTAGGTGATTCCATTAAAATCCTTAAAATCCAAAATAAATTTGAATACCTCATAATTTTGTAAGATTTATAAAAGTTTTCATTTAATACGACTTTAATGGACTTTTAAGAACTCCATTAAATTCTATATTGAATACCACAAAAATTTAATTGACTTTTAAAAGTCTCAATTAAATACATCCAAACTTTTCCAAATCCATCAAATTCTATAAAAACCTTTAAAACTCATTTGAAATCTCAATTGAATACGACCCCCTAAATGTCTAGCCAACTGCTGTGTCTCGATGCATTTCGGGAAGAACTAGCTAGTGCTGGGTCGATTGGCATTTCGAGGAAGAATTCTTGCATATTTATAGAGGTAGTGGACTTCATACGGATATAGTAAGTCTTGCTTGAGCTACTTTAATGATAATATTTACATTTCCCTTTCACTCGTAGTGTGGGGAAGAAGTATGTTATAGAAGTATTACTAAATTAAGTTTCGAAATTAAACCGTATCAATTATTTTGTAGCATGTCCAGAGTTCGGAAATTATAGGGAATGTTAGGAAGCATGTTGCTAATGGATTTGCTTAAATTTGGAACTACGGATATTCAGAATTACATTTTTGTCCTACATTTTTTCCATCAAAATGCCATCATATACTTTAAAATTACATTTCTCATTTTTCCGTAATCCATACTTAATATTAAAAGAGCAAAAAAAATTAAAGGACACGTGTCATCACCATATTATTTTTCTTTTTAAAATCTTAAAAAAATAGATATTTAGTTTGGAAGAGAAGTTAGAGGATTATTCCATATATAATATCTACCAATTAAAATTTTTCTATCATTTTATTCCTTTTATTTTTAACTTAATAGTTTAAACACTTATAACTTTTTTGTTTCAATTTTATTTGTGATAAAAAATATATTAAATGAATTCTTACTTCGTACTCTTTAATTTGACATCCATATAGTATATATATATATATAAAGTAATTTAAATATAATAATGATATATTAGATGATTAAAATATTATCATATAAAATATAAGAATATTGAAAATATATATTTTTAGTTTATTTTCATACTTTTGGACTTCAACAGTTATTTGATTTTTCAAAATTATTTTGGTCTGATTGTAAAATCATAAAATAATTATAATAATGCCAAATCAAATAAAAAAAATTATGTAGTAAGAATATGGACTTTTAATGAAAGTTGATAATAATCAATATAATTTAATTTATTATTTATAAAATTAGATATAAGACTCATATTGTCCTACATGAAAAATAAATGCTTATGCTTAATTAAATTATGGTTTTCCTATCATGTGCCCTTAGATTTATAAATTAAAGCAAATCAAATAATAGTTTATGTGTATGTGTGTATATTGGCTCATGTATATTTTCTAACAATTTTATAATATTATTAAAATTCAATCACATATTACTAATATAATAAAATATTTAACATATAACGCCGTGCATCGCACGGGAGGACATCTAGTATTTAAGAAAAATAAGAGATGTCATGAAATGAACAATTTCTACAGTCGAAGTTGGTGCAAAAATAATGGAAGAAAGATGGACAAGAGATATTAGTGGTTCTGTACTGACATAATTAATGCATTACCATATAGTACTTCCGAAGTCTGAGGTTGTAGTTTTACATATAATAATTATTAAAAATCAGAAGAAAATAAACGGCACTAAGATAGCAAAAAACTAGTGATCATAGTCCAGCTGCTCGAGACACCAACAAAGTGCAAAATGAAAAACATTCACTAAATTACCTTTCACCGTTCGTAACCGCTAGCCCCTTCAAAGAAAAACTGAATCATCCTCCGGCGGCTCGATCCAAACACTCTCGAACGGATCCTGCTCGCCCCAATCATAGCACTGCTTCCTCGGATAATACCTGCCGCTGTCGAGCGAGTACGAGACGCAACGTTTCCCATAAAACCGAACTTTCGAAAAATACACATTATTTCTCATCGTCCCGAGAAGATCCGTCCTAGCGTGAGAAGACAAGAAATTCGCAAAGAGCGTCATCCCTCCTAAACTCTCCATCTCCACCCACACTTTATTCGTTTGGTTCAGCTTATAGATAACGGGGTTCACGACTGAGCAAGTGTAAATGACGAATATATCCCCGTTGTGCTCCGCCATAAATTTCCCCTTCCACCAATTCTTGACGAAGAAATTCTCCGGGCATTTAGGCGGAGGCACCGAGTGAACAGCCCAACTGCTCTTTTCTGGATCATAAACCCCGAGCCAGCCCGTGAGGCTCAAACAATGAAAAAGCCCGTTGCAAAAAACAAGCTTATTCCAAATGCTACTGACGAACGGCAAGCGATTTTGGTAATTAACGGTAGTCCACTCACTCGACCCGGGGCGACACGTGCTGGCCGCAACAAGAGTCGGGCTAACATGCTTGACCGTGAAAAGGATACAGTCGGCAGATTTTGGAGATGCGGAAAAAGCAACAATTTGGTACGTTAATTCTAAACTAGGCAAATCAATTGATTCCCGAGTATAAGGGCAAAAGAAGAACACGCTTTGAGTTCTTGGCTTGTAAAGAAGCAACCAACCGTCCCTGGCATAACAAATCCTCGAGCCGTGGAGCTCGGGAAGCTCGAGCCAATACGTTTTTCGGCGAGAAGGGTCATAGAATTCGTACAAGTCACCGAATTTCGGGAAAAACATAAGCCACGGTGGTTTATTGGCTAGTCGGACGGATATTGCAACGGAAAGCCATTTTTTGCATACAACAGAAGCTCGAATATTGTCTTTTAGTGTTAGCTGAGAAAGGATTAGTTCCAAAAGCTCGGTTGGAAGCTCGGACTGTGTTTCTTGCTCGTCTGGCCAAACACATTGAGTTGTTTTGTTGTCTTTGATTGTTTCAGCCAATCTAAAGTATAGAATTTTACAAGGTTCAACCGACGATTGGTATATTTCTATTACCAAAGTAACTAAAATGCAAAATTGCAATTTTTGTCCTGTGTAACTACGGGCATTGACATCTTAGTCCTCTAAGTTTAGAGATTTGCAAAGAAGTCCTCTGTGCTATAAATAAAAAGTTAGCGAGTTTGGACCTGGAGTCACCGAAAATTGAATTGGTCCCACGGAAACCATACGAGGGACACATGATCGCGTTTCCGATCTGACATGTTAATTTTCTTTTCTGCCCACATTGAAGTTCGGTCATGTGACCCTCACGTGTTGTTTCCTGACCACCAATTCATTTTTTCGGGGATTCAAGCGCCAAAATTTTCGATATTTTTGTAATTTGCAGTATTTTTGAAAATCGCTAAAATTATAGGATTAAAAATGCCCGCTATCTATACTCTGCAGGACGAGAATGGAATTTTGCCTAATTAAAGAGAATATTATATGACAGCTTAAAAAAAAAACTAAAGGGATCATCAATGATGCACAATTTAAAGACAAAAAAAAAGGTAGAGTAGTTTGGTATGTCCGCAGTTGTCGGAAGTACAAGTGTTCATGCTGGCCGATGTCTCAGCGATAAGGATCTTAGAAAACGACAAGGCTTGTTAGAAGCGACTGATTCGAATCAAGAGTAAGAAAGTCTGTTCTGCATTTAATTTGTACCGAAAAGAGAAATATTCGATGAATATACAAGTAATAATGTAGCGGCTTGCCATTATTTTACTAGAAACAAAAACCCCGATTCCTATCAGAGTGCCTCTTTTTTACCTTACCAGAATAAAAGCTTAGGTCGAAACAAGAATCACAAACAATAAGGCTATGATCCTCGTCGTTAAAGTGTCTGACAGAGGGATCGATGAGGACTGATAGTTTGTCGCATCTACATAACGGAAAGTTAAATCCGAACCAAAAAATATCCGACTTACTCAGAAATTTTTCAAATTAGTTAGGAAACCTGAATTCGCAGTATGGTTTTGAGGATTTAAAACACTCCTTGGGTTTTACTTTTAAGAGATGTTTTAAAGCCGAATCGTAACGCATTTGGATACATAAATCTGGGTAGAACTCTGATTTCATTTTTATAAGACCAATCTGCTGGTGGTGGATCATAGGCACACATAAGAACTACCCTATAATTTACTGTAGAAATGAAAATACATTAAATTAAAAAAAAATTAGCAAAATTTAGTATTTCATTTTCGCCGAATCTGTCATTCTTCCCGGGGACAGTCAACCGATCTCAGACAAGAACAATTGCGAAGTTCACACACTGTAATAATTATTTCATCTAAAAAAAGGATAATTACAAGTAGCCATACAGATATACAGACAACAAAAGTACATAATTCAACAGGTTCAGGAGAATTAAAAAAAAAAAATACTCACAATTTCATTTTTTTTCTTCTTCTTCTTCTTCCAGCCATGATTAGAAGAGCAGAACCCAGAAGGAATTTCTAATTCAAAATAAATTAAAATTATATATGTATGTATATATATATATATTTCTTTTAAGTGTGTGTGTGTGAGAGAGAGAGGGGGGATAGAGGAGGTTTGTGAAGACTGAAGAGAGTACCAAAGGGAAAGAATGGTTGATTGCTGTCAGAGTGTGAGATTGGCAGATTGCTACCAATTACCAAGAACCTGTTTCCATTAACACGTGTGGATTTAACGGTGTGTCCTCACTCCCCAGTCCGTCTGTGTTGACGGTGTGGGCTTTCTTGTCCGAAAATAAGCCTCCAATAGTTGGTGGCCACGTGTAGACGGTATCTATCATCGGGTGGTCCTGATTAAAAATGAGAGAAATTGGGTTAGAAATAAACTCCACACTTCTCTGTCCGGAACAAAATATTCTTAGACGTTAAAATACACAAATAAAAGAGAGTGGAATTCATCATTAAGGGGTGCTTGGTTGGGGGTATCGGGTATAGGAAATGGGAAAGACAATGAATAAATATGTCTGGTTAGGAGTAAGAAATTCAATCATTGCTTAATAATGGGTAATGAGACATTACTCAGTAAATTGGGAGGAAATGTAATGATTACCCACCACCAGCCACCACCACCAGCAACCACCACCACCACCACCAGCAGCCACTAGGGGTGTTCAAAAATATCCAATATTCGATATTCGATCCGAAATATCCGAAGTTTCGGATATCCGAAGTTCGAATATCCGGAACTTCGGATTCGGATATCGGATAGTACTTTTCAGAAAAATCGGATATTCGGATATTCGAAATATCCGAAAATTCTAAAAATTTTATTTTTTTATATTTTAAATAATAGAATATATTCGGATATTCGGATTTTTGATATCCATATCCGAAGTTTTTTCGGATATTCGGATATCCGATATCCAAATTTGAATATTTTTTCGAATATAAAGATATCCGGATATGATTTATATTTTTTTTCGGATATTCCGATATCCGATATCCGTATCCGAAATTTCGGATATCCGAAAATCGAATATCCGAAATTTCGGATACGGATATCGGATATCAAAAATCTACTATCCGAATATTCGAATATCCGAAATTTCGGATATCCGAAACTCCGGATATCGAGTTTTGAACACCCCTAGCAGCCACCACCACCACCACCACCACCACCACCAACAGCCACCACCACCACCACTTTGGAGGTTAATGTGTTTTTCTTAAACCAAACACTATCAAAGATATTGATAATCTCCATTCCATTCCTTTATATTCCATTATATTCCCTTTACCTTTGCTATTCCCATTATCCTCTTTGAACCAAGCGAGCCCTAAGTTTTATTGACAAATTAAGTAAAAATGAAATTAAGGTTGAAATATGAAATTCAATACTTCTTTTGCATTGAATTTTATAAAAAATTATTTGAGGACAAAAATCAATTCAAATGAAATAAGAACACTTATAAGTGGATGGATTGAATACGATGTATGTAAACAATTTATCAAAGCGGTTCAGGACAAGTTTTGGACGGAGTGTTGGAGGAGGTATCTGCAGAGATAATTCACACTTGGTGTTGGGGTTTACCCGCAAGTTTACAGCAGCAGGCGCAGATGCAGCAGAGGCACTAGCTTTACTGCTGAAAGGTTTGGATTTAGCTCGGGAAAGAGGATCCAACATCTTGAAGTTGAGATAGATTCTGGAGTGGTTTTCAATGGTTATGAAGCAAGAAGTCTGTTCGAACTCTGGGAACTTCCACCCGCCGTAACTCAACGAATTACTTACTCCGTTACTTTATTATTGCAACGTGTTGACTATTACACTGTTCACATACTCTCTTTTGATCATCTTTTGTGATTTATACATATGAAAAAATATAGTCATGTGAGATCTTGTTAGATTCATCTCGAAATATACTTTCAAAATATCAACGTCTTATAATTTTTAAAAAATTTTCATTGTTTCCAATGGAGTCAAAGACTCCTTATTCTTTGGTTCTGGATTATAATGAAATAAAACAAAATGACTAACTAAATTGGCCGCACTTCTTTTTCTCATGAAGTACTAGTCATTCCATGCAATTCTTGATGCAATTTTCATTTTGCATCATCCGAAAACAGCCTATTTGTGTTAAGACAGGGGTAAGACTGCGTACATCCGATCCCCCCATTACCTCGCTTTTTGCGGGAGCCGTTAAGGCATTGGGGTAATGTTATTGTTATTGTTGTTGTTATAATTTTTAAAAATAAAAAAGTGAAGATATTAATAATCAAAGTTGTGTATTGACAAGCGTAAAAATTCAGATGTTGCAGTTATAAAAGAACGGAGATAGTATATCCCAAGAGATGATGTAATTTAGATATTTCTTATGTACCCAAAAAAAAGACAAAAAGAATTGATCCAGAGAATAGGAGAATCGGACCGAGTCAGAATTGAAACCAGTTGACCTGGAGCTAAATGAGAACTTGAACTGCTTATTATTAAATTTATTCTGACTACCCATTCTATTATTTATTTAGAAATAAGTACTTAAATTAATCGAATACCCATTCTATTAATTATTTAGAGAATTATGTATATAATTTTAATAATACAAATTGGACATTAAACCAATTATAAATTCTCATTAACTTTCATCTCAACGTATAAATTAAGTTATCAATTTGAAAATCTACTAGGTTCACCGATTATGGTTGTAAAACAAATCAATCAATATTTACTTGATTCGAATTCTAATTATGTTAATTAGAATTATGGTATATAAAATATGAGAGGTGATAGGGTAACACCCTGAACCACACCTCATACACACCACGTGCTTTATGGGTGTTGTACCGCATTCTTTACAGATAAAATATTCATAATAATATTATAATAAAATTAATAGTAAAACACGTGGTACAACACTCATAAAGCACGGGTGTGTTTGGGAGTATGGTTCACAGTGTTGCCCTATCATTTTTCATAAAATATATCTAAATCTTAAAATACATATGATGCAAAGTTCCTAGTTCTAAAAGTATAAAGCTTGAAATCGCACACCTTGTAAATTGATCTTCCCATATTATATTTAAATAAAGTTGGATATTTATTTGTATACAAGTCCAAAAATTCGGTAAAATACAAACCTGAATCGGTGAAACCGGAACCCGAATTAATAACATGAAGTTGAAATGGGGGTGGTGAAAAATATTATATTACCGCATCTCTTACAATTTACATGATGCCTGCATATTAGGAATAGGAGCCGCGAATTAGAATTTTTAAGGAATTTCATATATAAATTATTCGTTACACAGAAAATATAGATCATGATGTATTGTCGTAAAGGCTATTTATTCCCCCTGATCATAGATAAGATATTTACTATTTAATGACATTTATATAGTATTTAATTATGATATTTTCTTTCTTTTTAGAATGAAAATGGGATGTCTAGTATGTTGGGAAAAATTACACTTTTTTAGAAAATAGTATCAAAATAAATGACACTTGCACCGCGGAATTAGGATAAATATTTTCCCACTATCTAGAATTAAAAATTGGATATTAAAAATAATTAAGACAAGAATTTTACGTGGAAAATCCAAATCGGGAAAAACCACGGGAGGACCTTAGTCCGAAAAACTTCCACTATGACTATAGTAGGATTATAGAATTCTCCCTAAATAAATTAGGGGATACACAATCTCTGGAGAGGATATCTCTCGAAATACAAAAATATCTCAAGTATTTAACTTGGAATGACTAAGAAAAATAGGAAACACTCTTTGAGGGAGATAGAAAAATACTCTATATTTTTCTCTCGTTTTCTTCTCTCAGTATTCTCTATTTTTCTCTCTACATTGCACTCTTTCTTGCACACTTTCTCCTCTGCGAAATGAGCTCTATTTATAGAGCAGAATGAGCTGCAAAGTCTTCTCGTATCCCCAACTCTCAGCCGCAACTTTTGAACTTGAAGGACTGCCATTGTTGAAGAGTAAAAGCAGGTTGCACCGTCATTGTTGAAGAGAAAGAAATGTGTGAAGAACTCCACAAACTTTGTCAAAAAATGTGGCTTGTGGGCACCACATGGAGGTGGAAAAGTTTAACAAATCTCCCCCTTCATCTCATGTGGTTCAACCAAGCTTGCTTTGCTCTTGCAAGTTTCAAACTTATCTCTCGGTAGAGATTTCGTCAGCATATCCGAACCATTCTCATCTATATGAACTTTGTCAAGTTCCATCAACTTTTCATCAAGCACATCTCGAATCCAATGGTACCTTACATCAATGTGTTTTGATCTTGAGTGAAAACTCGAATTCTTACTCAGGTGAATTGCGCTTTGACTATCACAGTAAAGCACGTACTTCTCTTGCTTCAAGCCCAACTCCAGTAGAAATTTCTTTAACCACAACACTTCTTTGCACGCTTCCGTTACAGCTATGTACTTGGCTTCTGTTGTGGATAATGCCACGCATTTTTGAAGTTTCGATTGCCACGAGATAGCTCCCCCTGCAAGTCTCATCATGTACTCTCATGTGGATTTCCTAGAATCAATATCACCAGCCATATCTGCATCCGTATATCCTTCTAGTAGGACATAGTTTTCGCCGAACTTCAGACAAGATCTCGAAGTGCCTCTAAGATATCGTAATATCCATTTTACTGCTTCCCAGTGTTCCTTTCCTGGATTGGAAAGAAAACGACTAACAACACCAACTGCATGAGCTATATCTGGCCTAGTGCATACCATATCATACATTAGACTACCTACTGCAGAAGCATATGGTATCTTTTGTATCTCCTTCTTCTCTGTCTCACTTGTGGGGCAATGTGCTGAACTGAGTTTCATGTGTCCCGCAAGTGGGGTGCTGGCTGACTTCGACTTGCTCATATTGAATCTTCCAAGAACTTTCTCAATGTATTGTTCTTGAGATAACCAGAGCTTCTTGTTTTTCCTCTCCCTGAATATCTTCATTCCAAGGATTTGCTTAGCTGCGCCTAAGTCTTTCATCGCAAAAGACTTACTTAGCTCTTCTTCAGTTTATCAATTTTGGTGGCATCATGGCCTACAATCAGCATATCATCAACATAGAGTAACAGTATGATAAATTCACCTCCTGTGAACTTTTTGATGAAAACACAATGATATGAGGTGGTTCTGTTGTAGCCATGGTTAGTCATGAAGGACTCAAACTTCATGTACCACTGTCTAGGAGCTTATTTCAAGCCATACAAGCTCTTCTTCAATCTACATACAAGGTTCTCTTTTCCTTTAATTTTGAAACCTTCTGGTTGGTCCATGTAGACTTATTTGTCTAAATCTCCATGCAGAAATGCGGTCTTCACATCAAGTTGTTCAATCTCCATATCTAGACTGGCAGCAATTGCGAGAACAACTCTGATTGAGTACATCTTCACCACTGGTGAGAAAATCTCTTCAAAATCGACACCCTTCTTTTGACTGAAACCCTTCATAACCAGCCTCGCCTTTTACTTTTGTGAGCTATGTTCTTCAGTCTTCAACTTGTAGACCCATTTGTTTTTCAGTGATCTCTTTCCAACTGGCAACTCAACTAGGTCGTAGGTGTGATTATCTTCCAAGGATTGCATTTCTTCTTCCATGGCTTCTGACCATTTTTTGTTTTGGTCATTTTCCATGGCCTCTCTATAATTTTGTGGCTCTCCTCCATCAGTGAGCATTACATACTCATGTGGGCTATATCTGGTAGAAGGTTGTCTTTCTCGAGTTAACCTTCTAACTGGAGGGACATCATCGTGAACAGGTGGATTTTGATTGTCACCTGCTTCATCATCAATCGTATCATCATTCTCTGATTGGGTATCTCCCCCGTAATTCTGAACCGTCGGTGGAGGAACTGTATCTAAGTTGACAGGAACTTCTGAATTAGATTCAGGTTTTTCTTTGACTTCATCAAGAACTTGATCTTCTAGGAATACAACATCCCTGCTTCTGATACCCTTCTTGTTAACTGGATCCCATAGTCTGTAACCAAACTCTTCATGGCCATATCTTATGAAGATGCATGGTTTGGTTTTATCATCAAGCTTGGATTTTTCGTCTTTTGGAATATGTACGAAAGCTCTACAACCAAACACTCTTAAGTGTTTGTAAGAAACGTGTTTCCCTGACCACACTCTATCTGGAACATCACCACCGAGAGGAGTTGATGGAGAAAGGTTGATTAAGTCGACTGCCGTCCTCATAGCTTCACCCCAAAATGATTTTGGCAATTTTGAATGCGATAACATACATATAATTCTTTCACAAATTGTCCTGTTCATCCTTTCGGCAACACCATTATATTGAGGGGTCTTTGGGACGCTTTTCTCAAGCTTGATACCATAGCTCTTACAGTGTTGTTCAAACGGGCCTTGGTATTCACCACCGTTGTCTGCACGAACACATTTTAGTGTCCTTCCCGTTTCTCTCTCAACTTCTGTTTGAAAATGCTTAAAGACCTCTAATGTTTGGTCTTTTGTTTTCAAAGCAAAGCACCGCACTTTTCTCGAAAAATCGTCAATGAAAGTGACAAAGTATAATGCACCACCAAGAGTCCTGTCTTTCATATAGCACAGGTGTGTGTGCACCAAATCAAGAGGCTGAGCTCTTCTTGATGGAGAGAAGCTTTTGAATGCAACTCTGTGTTGTTTCCCGGCCAAACAATCAACACATGTTTCCAAGTGCACGCCTTTTACTTCAAGGAGGAGGTTCTTTCTTGCCAAAATTTCTAAACCTTTCTAGCTCAAATGTCCGAGCCTCTTATGCCATAACTCAATAGGGAATTTTTAACGACTGTATTCACCTCTCCATTGGACATATTCGCATGCATTAAGTAGAGAAAATTTTCTTTTCTACCTCTTGCTGCAATAAGGGAGCCTCTGATGAGTTTTCATTTTCCTTCGCCGAAGTGATTGATGTAACCATCACCGTCGAGCTTGCCAATGTAAATAATATTGAGTCTGGTATTAGGAACATGTCATACATCTTTTAGGATAAGCTTACATCCAGTATCAGTAAGCAGAATAATGTCTCCTATACCAGCCACTTCAGTCACACCATGATTGGCCATTCTGACTTTGCCAAAGCTTCCACCAGTGTAGGATACAACCATATCACGATATGGTGTAATGTGATAAGATGCACCCGAATCTACGATCCAGACGATTTGTTGGCATGATATACTCATAGGAGTATCATCACAGACCATGATGATATCGCTATCAGCTGCAACTGCTGTCATGTTTTGATGTGTATTTCCATTATTTCCGTACTTTTGTTCCCTTTTCTTCTTTCTACAGTCTTTCTCATAGTGGTTCAAACCACCACAATAATGGCATTTGAAGTCTCTTCTAGGCTTAAACTTCTCCCTGGATTTATCTCTTGTAAATTTAGAGCTTTTATTTTTGCTTCTCCCTCGATCAATATTTTCAACAACCATCGCCTTTGTCTCAAAAGGGCGATCTTGTTCTTTTCTTTTGGATTCTTCATTAAGAAGACAATCTTTGACCATCTGAAAGGTCAGAGATCCGTCTAGAGCCGAGTTGCTGATTGAGACCACAAGAGTGTCCCAACTATCCGGCAACGAACTCAGTAACAATAAAGCTACAACTTCATCATCAATGGAAATCTTCATATTGATGGATTGATTGATAAGACCTTGATATGCATTTAGGTGATCCGTCATGTTAGCACCCTCCGCATATCGCAGTCGAACAATTCTTCTGATTATTGAAGCTTTGTTTAAGGCATTTTTTCTCTCAAACATAGATTCGATTTTCTTCCAAAGATCATCGGCTTTTTCCTCATTAGAAAAATGATGGAAAATACTGTATTCAATGAAGCGCCGGATGTAGCCAACAGTTTTTCTGTGCATGATCTTCCATTCAGCATCACTTGGATCTTTCGGTTTGGCATCATCACCATGTAAGAGTAAAGAGAGATCCTTACAGTAGAGAAGATCCAACATGCTTGGTTTCCAAATTGAGTAATTTGATCCATTCAATTTGAACATGCTGCCAAGGGACGACGATTCCTCCATTTTTAATCCGCTTCCTTAACCATGTAACACCCCCAAGATATTCGAGGTGTATTACAGCGCCGTGGACCCCTACATGGGACCCACCAGGTTAACACAGGAAAACACCACTCGACTAACCGCCTCGGTTAGCAAGGAAACAATTGTTAACAACAAGAACATAAAACAACACGTCCGGTACAACCGGCATAATAAACATCAACCGACAAATACAGTGACTCCAACAAAGACCAATCACAATCCGAAAGGAAAAGCCTAAGTACTCAAGAGTACAATATATAAGTTTACAATTTGGAAAACATCCACATCAAAAGAGACAGTAGGAAATAACAAAACTCAATTGCACATGTCAACAACCTTAGCCGACATCCTCGTACCATCCCAGTGCCCGCTCGTCTGGCTGAACATAACCTGAAATCCATAACAAGAATTTCCCCGACAACGGGTCCCCAAAGAGGTTAGCAATTACGCTAGTACAAGTATCCAAGGCAAACCAATCGCTTACACATTTCATATTACATGCACCAATATCATTTCAAAAACCAAAACCAGACATGTCTTTTTCGGAAACAAACAGTCACAATTAATTTGCCTAGGACCGGGACGAAGCCACAAATCCCACTCGAGGCCTCTAAGGACCCTCCCGAGCTGGCCACATTCATAAAACAAATCAAGCACCACACGTCACCTAGGACCAGGACGAAGCCACGAATCCCACTCGAGGCCTCTAAGGACCCTCCCGAGCTGGCTAGCGAATCAAACTCATGAATCCAGGACGAAGCCATAGATTCCCTCGAGGCCCCATCGGACCCTCTCGAGGTGAGTAAAGCACACACAATATACATTACCATTTCACGTTAAGCATAAAGGTTTCCAAGAATTACTTGCCTTGAATAATTGACGACGCAACGAACGGAAAGGAAAGTCACCAACAAACGCTAGAAACCAACGAAACCGAACCTAACGATTCGAAGAATACAATCACAACCATTTCTAAATGAATACGGAATTGGAATACACCCGAAAACCCACCTACGATTCATGTATATTCGTATATAAACAACAACGAGGGCGGACCACAACCAAACCCTCTCGATTCCGTAAAAACCACGAAATATACCATGAATCCGTAGGAAAACTGTAATACCCGGTTGAATTTCATTCATTTTTATTCAATATTAATCAGTCATTAATTATCATTCAGTAAACTTCACTCATTATTAATCACTCATCATTCATGATTCATTCATTGCGTTCACTGTTGGAATGTTGTAAATCGTATATCAATTACAGATCGTCATTTCATCTCCGTTTATAGATTGAGACGGGAATATTATCATTTTCATCGGGATTGGTAGTCTTGTACTGGGAGTATCATGTTTGGCATGTGTTGGACCTGTTCACTTTCACATTCGTATGATTTGTCGGATCATTCATCAGTCGTAGCGAGGAATCGGAGTTGTCGGAATTTCATCTTATCCAGCAACGAGTTACGGCCGTAAGGAGTGTCGGATACGGCCGTAATAGACGTTCGTTGTTTTCAGGCCATTTCGGACGAGCGGGACTTACGGCCGTAAGGATTTCGGCATACGGCCGTAAGTTAGGCAGACGGCCATAAGGTTTGGCCGATACGACCGACGTGCGAGCAGGTGGTGCCCAGACGCTTTTGGCGAAGGCGAGTTACGGCCGTAAGGGTTTCGGCATACGGCCGTAAGGCGAGGGAGATACGGCCGTAAGGCTTGGCGATACGGCCGCATACATTGCAGTGTGGTACCCGGTCATTTTCGACGAAGGGGGCTTACGCCGTAAGATTGGCCGGATACGGCCGTATCGTCGAGTTACGCCTGTAAGGGGTGGTACGGCCGTAAGGATGTCGGCAGATGTTTTTGACGAAGGCGAGTTACGCCGTAACTCAGAGCTATTCGCCGTAAGTCTCGGGCAGGATTTTGACGGCCGAGTTACGGCCGCACGAGTTGGCTTACGGCCGTAAGGCCGTTGACACGGGATGTTACGGCCATATGAGGGCCGAGTTACGGCCGTAACTTCCGGCAGATATAAGGTTTTTAGGGACATTTTTCCTCATTTCTTCATTCTCCAACTTTTATCCGAGAGAGAGGGTTGAGGGAGAGATCTTCCATCACTTAATCATTTGAGTGTGTAATTTTCATCATCTTCATTCATTTGGGAAGCTTGGATACTCGATTTAACTCGTGTTCTTCGGATCGAAGTGGTTGGATCTTCAAGAGGTAATTTCTTCAACATCTTGGATTTCGATTTTGTGTTGAGATATGATGTTTTGACGTGATAATCATGTTATATGAAGGGATATGCATATGATTATGAGTTTGTATATGGATTCATTGGATTATTGAGGGATTATTCAAGAACACTTTGAATATCGAGTTGGATTTGGGGATTTTCGATTAATTGTTGTTATAATCACGTATTTGGATATTCACATCGGATTATTGATCGTATTGAAGATGTTTTGTTGGTTTGAAACACTTCTTGGGGTTTTGGTGTTGGTATTATTGAGGTTTGGTTGTAATCAATCGAAGTTGGCCACTAAGTGTTCGATATAATGCCCCAATGAACTTGGTTTAATCGTACGACGTTTTGAGTTCGTTATATTCGTGTTTGATTCGTGTATTGAACGGATTGATGGTAATTGTATTTATTCAAGGTTGTTCGAGCGACCGACACTTCGTTTAGGATGTTTGTTCGTGGAAGGACATTCTTCATCGGTATTGTGTAAGTTAATTCTTACTCGGTTAAAAGGATATTCATTCCTTTCGTTGTTGTTCATTCATAATCATAATTCATTCATAAGGTACTAACCGCTTTCAAAACTTGTAATTGTCACTTCATTACTTCATTCACGAGGAACGACTGCTCCAATTATTTCATTGAGCTATCATTCATTTCACTGTCATTTCATCTCGGTGAGTCATTATTGATTTTGATGTCACTTTTGGTTATATCGTGGCATTAGGTCGACCGGCGGCGTGCGGTTGGTATGTGTAGGATTTTCATGTCGGGCACATTATAGTCGTGTGTTGGTTGGTGGCCTCACATCGACCGTGCACACGAGTTGATGGCTTCGTGAGATCGACAGGTACAAGACCACACGTGTATTCGATCGATACTCGTTGGTGGCTTGTGCACGGACACATTTCCATCCCGGCGTAGTGTGGCGCCATTCCTTTGAGCCGCATCGGTAGTTGATTCATATAGCATGTTTGATTGCGTATGTTTCGACAGGATATTTCATAACTTGATTATATCATGATTGTGTATTTTCAACCCTTGAGGATTGTTGTTACGTAATCGACTTACCGGGATTCTGCTTTTGTGTCATGGCAAGGCAAAAGCACGGGAATAGCATGTTGACGTCGAGGAGTCCCAGTGATACTAGTAGGGGGCCCCGATCTTCCAGTTATTCATGTTGTTGTCCTTTAATTTCCGCTGCATACTTTCATTTGGATACTCCGTTTCATTCAGTGCTGTGTATTTTATCTTCATATAAAATATACTAGTATTCGGTATTGTCCTGGTGTGTTGTACTTAAACTCCTCATCGGAGTATTTGGTAATATAATGTGGTTCGGTACTACAATTATATTATTTAATTCATCATTTTCATTCGCCTGGTGGGTCCCAGTCGGGGATTCACGGCACTGTAATATCCGCCTAGTTTGGGGTGTTACAGAGTTGGTATCGGAGCGTGGTTTTGAATGCTACCTTCCGAGTCATGTCTCATTTGAAATCATCGTCATCAGACTAGTATCATTGGACTTTCGCGTCACGTGTGACCTGTGCAAATGCCGAGCCAACCAGACCGAAAGAACTGTAAGATTTCTAACGCCATGGTATAATTTCTGACAATAGTCATTCATTCATCATTCATCAATTAACAATCTTCAAACATCATCATTCATTATGGTCAGGATGATCATGTTAACTCATTAATCACTTAATTCATTTCATTACTCAGTTAATGATCAGGACGATCATGTTAACTCATTAATTACTCAATTCATTTCATTACTCAGTTGTCGATCTGGATGATCATATTATTAATCTTGTTAAGTTGTTCAAGATAATCATTTCAAGAATTTCATCAGATAATCATGTCACTTCAGTAAATCATTCATATAATCACTAAGTTAGAGCATGTATACTCATTTTCATCATCTTATGACATAATCATAACGTGATAATCATGCGGGAAATATAATCATTATGCGACCTTCCTACTTCAGTATGGGGAGAGCTGTCAGGGGATGCACGGGGAGAGGCCGCGGTGCGGGCCAAAACCCGGGATATAATCACTCGCTGTCGGGAAATCGTGCCCAGGACTCGGCTCGATCAGAAGATGTTCGGGTTGATCCACTCACTTTTATGCAGGCCATGATGACCCATGTGCAATTGCTCAATCATAGAGATGTTAAACGGGCTCAGGCCCGTAGGGCTGACCCGTTTAACCCGCCAAAAAACCGGGTTAGGGCCGATATTTCCTAGCCCGTTTAAATCCGGGCTTTTTTGGCCCGGACCGTTTAGCCCGAAGCCCGTTAGGGCTAGCCCGAAGCCCGATATATATATATATACACACACTATATTAATATTATATATATACACTATATTAATATTATATATATAATATATATTAATATTATATATAATCTATATTAATATTATATATATATACACTATATTAATATTATATATATAATATATACATAAAAGTGTATTTTTTGTTATATTTATTATAGTATAGTTGTTACTATATATATAAAATATATTGTTATTATTTTGTTTTTTACTTATAAAAAAATAAAAAATAGATTTTTTAAATATTTAGCCCGTTTAGCCCGAAACCCGTTAGGGTTAGGGTTAGGGCCAATATTTCCTAGCCCGTTTAAATCCGGGCTTTTTTAGCCCGGACCGTTTAGCCCGAAGCCCGCTAGGGCTAGCCCGGAACCGCTAGGGCTAGCCCGTTTAACATCTCTACTCAATCATCATTGCGCCACTCTGGCCGGTTTAATCGAGAGAACTCTCCCGAATGAGCCTGCTGCTAAGGAAATTGCTGAGCAACAACCTTCATCTGTCAGCAAGAAATCAACGAAGCGTAATCAATCCGAAGGCGGTCAGTCAACCTTCAAGAAGCCTCGTGTGAGTCCTATCGTTTATGAGCGACCTCTTACGATGCATAATCGTGCGGGATCTCAATCCCGAGCGGCCAGTTCGGCCATCATCTGTTTTAATTGTGGAGAACCGGGTCATGTCAGCACCAAGTGCCCGAGGCAGTCTATCACGTGCCATAATTGTGGGAATTTTGGGCATAAGGCCCGTTTTTGCCGAAAGGACTCCAAGTCGGCTCCGGTGGCATCTCAGGCCCCGAAGCAATTAGCGATTCAGAATCAGACTGCTCTGTCAACGTCGTTTAAGACAATGGAAGCAAAGTTGGAGCTCATATTTATCAGTTGGGAGCGTCCGGTTCGGGGGCCGGCAAGTCCCGGATTCATGTGATGAAGAGGATCGACGATCCGGTGGCCCGAATGATCTCAGGTATACTCGTAATATTATTTCAACCTGTGTGTACCTTTTGATACTGGTACACCGCATTCATTCATTTTCGAATCATGTTTGAATAGATTTATTTTGGGATAGTCCTATTGCTTGTGGACCTTATACCATCGGTCTACCTGACGATGGAAGAATTTTCGAAAATCATACCGAAGTAAGCGTAGTGACCGCGATTGGTTGGTGGACCAAATCGTGGTGAATTTATCTTAGGACGATGTAATTTTGGGTATTAGTTGGATTGTTCGTCTTGATACTATCCTCAGTGTTTGTGAGCGTTTGGTCGCTATCTTTCCGTCGTTGGTTGTCGAATATGTGCTTCAGGGAAGTAATCCCCGTTGTTCCAGAAGAATTATTATTATGACGAAAGCACAGAAATTCCGCAATCTAGTTATTCCATCATTCATTGCATCATTTTCATCGATTGGCCTTTCTAAGGCAATCGAGTTATTTAATCATTCATTGCATCATTTTCATCGATTGGCCTTTTTACGGCAATCGAGTTATTCAATCATTCATTGTATCATTTTCATCGATTGGCCTTTCTAAGGCAATCGAGTTATTCAATCATTCATTGTATCACTTTTTATCGATTGACCATTCTAGGGCAATCGAAATGTTCAATCATTCGTGGTATCATTGTCATCGATTGACGATGTATTCCCAGACGAGTTATCTGGTTGCCTTCTCACAAAGTAGTGGAATTCAGGAGTGAGTTGGAGCCGGTATGTCCCCGTTATCGAAGGCACCGTATCGGATGGCCCCGACCGAAACGCAGGAGTTGAAGATTCAACTTGAGGAATAGTTCGAGAAAGGTTATCTCCGACCGAGTGCATCCCCGTGAGGAGCACCAGTGTGATCTGTCAAGGAGAAGGATGGCTCGTCTCGTGTGTGTATTAATTTTCAGGAGTTGGACGGGGTGATGATCGAGATTAGTATCCTCTACCCCGTATTGATGATCTCTTAGATCAACTTCAGGGAACTTCAATATTTCTCCCAGATCGACTTAAGATCTGGATATCATCAGTTGCGAATTCAAGAGTCGGGTATCGCAAGGACGACGTTTCGTACACGCTATGGTCATTATGAGTTCGTAGTTATGTCGTTCGGGCTAACTAATGCACCTGCGGTATTCATGGAGTTAATGAATCGGGTTTTCATCGACTTTTTGGATCAGTTTGTTGTTGTCTTCATCGATGACATTTTGATTTATTCTCGTCATCGAGAGGAACACGAGGTACGTCTTCATCAGGTTCTCGACGTGTTAAGACGCGAGCAACTTTATGGAAAGTTTTCTTAATGTGAGTTACGATGTCCGGTGACTTTTCTCGGGCATGTAATTTCATCCGCCAGAGTTCGTGTCGACTCGTAAGACGGAGGCTATCCGAGATTGGCAACCTCCGAAAGATGTTAAGGAAATCCGAAGTTTCCGCGGATTAGCTGGTTAATTATCCGACCCACGACCTGGGGCTAGCAGCCGTGGTTTTCGCGTTGGAAATTTGGCGTCGTTACCTTTATGGCGTCACCTGTCAGATCTTCACTGATCACGAGAGTTGAAGTATATATTTACTCAGGAGTTAAATATGCGACAAAGACAGTGGTTGGAACTAATCAAAGATTATGATATCGAGATCCTTTACCACCCGGGCAAGGCGAATGTTGTCGCCGATGCCTTGAGTCGTAAGTCCGTTCAGGGGCATATGCTTGCTCGTTTAACAGTTCAGAGGAGCTTCAGCAGGATTTCCTTAGACCCGAGATCGAGGTCTGGCATCAGCGACTGGCGGGTATGCTGAAACCGCTCCCTATTCCAGAATGGAAGTGGGAAGACATTTCTATGGATTTCTTCACGAGAGTGCCGACGGGTCGTCGGGGCATGAATACGATCTGGGTGATCGTGGACCGCTTAACTAAGTCAGCTCATTTCCTTGAGATTAAGGATACGTGGGGTCCCGAGAGACTTGCCCAGTTGTTCATTAAAGAGATAGTGAGATTGCACGGTACTCCTAAGAGTGTCGTTTCTGATCGTGACGGGCGATTCGTGTCTCACTTTGGAAATCAGTTCATCGTGCTATGGGAACTCAGCTTAATCTCATTACCGTTTTTCATCCTCAGTCAGACGGATAATCAGAGAGGAGTATTCAAACATTGGAGGACATGTGGAGGGCATGCGTCCTCGATTAGAAGACGATTGGGAAGCCCAATTACCATTGTTTGAGTTCACGTACAATTGTAGTTGGCATGCTGCGATGAAGATATCACCTTACGAGGCCTTGTACGGTCGTCGTTGTCGATCTCCCTTGTGTTGGGACGACCCATCAGAGTCAATCGGCACCGAGCCCGATATGCTTGTAGCCGCCCGGGAGAAGGTAGCTTTGATCAGGAGTCGTCTGTTGACTGCTCAGAGTCGACAGAAATTATATGCAGATAATCGTCGACCACTAGAGTTCGAGAGGGGTGACCACGTTTTGGTCAAGGTATCCCCGAGTTGAGGTATCTTCCGTTTCGGAAAACGGGGAAAGTTGAGTCCGAGATTCACTGGACCGTTTGAGATTTTGGATCAAGTAGGCGAGTTAGCTTATCGATTGGCTTTACCTCCGACGTTGAGCCAAATTCATAATGTCACGCCTCAGCCATATGAAGTATGTTGCCGACCCGAGTCACATACTTCAGTTCGACGAAGTCGAGATCGCGGATGATCATTCGTATGAGGAGCGTCCTGTATGAGTTTTAGAACGGAGAATCAAACAGTTGAGGAACAAGACGATTCCTTTGGTCAAGATTCAGTGGTCTAGACACGGAGTCGAAGAGGCTACTTGGGGAACCGAAGAGAGTATGCGGGAGAGTCATCCCGAGTTGTTTGGCCCTTAGTTTCGGGGACGAAACTCTTTTTAAGGGGGGGAGTATGTAATACCCGGTTGAATTTCATTCATTTTTATTCAATATTAATCAGTCAGTAATTATCATTCAGTAAACTTCACTCATTATTAATCACTCATCATTCATGATTCATTCATTGCGTTCACTATTGGAATGTTGTAAATCGTATATCAGTTACCGATCGCATTTCATCTCCGTTTATAGATTAAGATGGGAATACTATCATTTTCATCGGGATTGGTAGTCTTGTACTGGGAGTATCATGTTTGGCATGTGTTGGACCTGTTCACTTTCACACTCGTATGATTTGTCGGATCATTCAGCAGTCGTAGCGAGGAATCGGAGTTGTCGGAATTTCATCTTGAAGAGATAAATTCACCACTAGAAGGGGGGTTGAATAGTGGTGATGCGGAATACCGAAATTTCTTGCGAGTGAAAAGAAAATAATGCGGAAAATAAAGACTCAAGAATTTATAGAGGTTCGGCAACTTGCCTACGTCCTCTCTCCGACTTTCTTTTTCTATTGGCTAAAGAAAAACCACAACCTTAACTCGTCTTCTATCGGTCCGAGTTCACAACCGTTACAATCCGCTTGTCTTCTATCGGTCCAAGCTCAACCTTTCCCTCAATATAAATAATTGTTTATCTAGTGTTCTATAGGAACTAGATAATCCTCACTATACGAATATGGGAGTATAATCCTAATAATGCCGGATCAAAGATCCTAATAACACCGGATTAGTGACTCTTGATTCGTTTCTTTTTCGCTCAAGTGTAAGTGATGCAACACTTACAACCAAATGAAAGAATACAAGGAATAATGAATAATACAATTGAAAATCGCTCTTGTATCTTCCTTTTCTCACAACTTGTAATACAATAAGATATGTAAATCTGAGCTCAAGAATGCTTTGATTGCTTGTATGCTAGAATGCTTGAATGCTTGAAGTTGTGTATTTGATACTCAAGTCCTTCGGATATTTATAGGAGTGAGACAGCCTTCAAAATCTGAAAAAATATACTATTAGCGTGCGCTAATAGATCCTTGTAGCGTGCGTTAGCGAATTTTGACTTGAGTTCTCCGAACGGTCACAAAGACTGTTGCAACGGTAAAATTCTGTGTTTAGCGTGCGCTAGTACTGATATGGTAGCGTGCGCTATCGTCCAATTCTGAATTCCTTTCACTGATTTCTGGAGACTTGCGATAGCGTGCGTTATGTATGTTGTATAGCGTGCGCTATCTATAGTTTATTAGCGTACGCTATCATTCAATAGTTTGCGTGCGCTATCGATTCAGGCGACTTGAGTAGGCTGCAGCTGACTTGACTGGGCTGCGTATGAGGGTCTCGATAGCGTGCGCTACGGTATGATACGTAGCGTGCGCTAGCCATATTGTGTCCCTTCAAAATATTATCGAGCCGAGATAGACTCAATTAAATGTTTTGTATGTAACCATCATCAAAATACATTTTGTGTCAACAATCTCCCCCTTTTTGATGATGTCAAAACATTTAATTAATACCTGCAAAAACGTTTTGAAATGATTCGAATCAAGATAAACTTGTTCGATATGTTAGTCGGTTTTCGTTTTTGGAGTTTTCTCCCCCTTTTTGACAGAAACAAAAAGGAACTCCCCCTGAATTGTTGCATTATTAATAAACATTATTAACTAAATTTTGCCATTCTCAATGGTGCAATCAACAATGATGGTAGCAACGATAGTAACAATACTAGGAGATATAATAAATGCCAAATTAAGAAATGCGAATTTCATTAATAATAAAATGCAGTGAATACAACTAGTTTTCCATGACAAACGAAACATATAGCTTGTTCGAACACAAGTGTCTACATCAAACATCAAAGATCATTAAGTCTAAGGATCGGAGGAGGATGAAGGAAAGGGAAACGAGGGGTGAGTGTAGCGTATGAACTCGGATAATACCACGAAGTTCTGACTTCCGAATGCACATCTCTGACTTCCGAACGCAGAGCCCGAAAGTCCTCTCGTAACTCAGCGTGTGAAGTCTCGATGCCCCGCATCCGAGCAAAGAGATCACTCTCTTCTTCCTCCGTCACCACATTTCGCATCGGGTGCTTGCCTTTCGAAGTAGGTTTCCTGATGAATTCCCCAGTTTGCATTTCTCGAAGGGTGTGAGGTCCCGACGAGTGATCATTTCTTCTACAGAGGGCTTCCGTGACCCTTTCTCAACTTGGTCATCATCGCGAAGGTACGGAAAGAGAATCCACCTTCTCGTTGATCGTACGGACGTAATGCATTGCTTTAAGTGACGCGTCCGAGATCTCATGCCCGAGGGAGAGGGGGACCGCCTTGTCCTTCGACAAGTCCACTTGATGGAAGCTAAAGATAGCCGACAAGATAGAGCCATAAGGCATTCCACCTTGCGAGAGCGAGTGGCGTAATTTTTCGACCGAATGATCTCCTTTCACCTTCATCCAACTAATGATGATGTCGGAGAAGTCAACCTTATCGTCATTTAGAACGCGTAAACCACGTGCTTGTCCACGCCTACAAGTTTATGCCGCGAATTGACCTTTGGCATAAGACATTTTGTGAGGGCTACCAAAAGCAATCGAATGTTGATTCCAAGTCGTTGTTCTCAAAAAATCATCCGTTATGTCAATAACGACTTTCGTGCTCGTAAATTCTTTCACGTCAATTTCACCAATTTCATTATCGCCGACCAATGATTTTCCAAAGGCAAATCAAGCCATCTCTGGGCAAACCAAAAATTTGAAACAGATATCTAAGAAACTTTCACCTTGGTTCCTCCGACAAGGCTACCTAGCACAAGTGAAGAACCTTCACTCTCGGCCACGTGAAGGTTGGCATAGAATTCTGACGAGCTCAGAAACACAGGTTTTTGCATTTAACGAAGCGAGAAATACCGAGTGAGGAGAAAAATCGAGATGTTAACGTTTACCCGCTCGAGACTTAGAAGATTGAAAAAGTAGCAATCCGTGATGTGTTCTTGAGGGAGTATGTCAAGAACACTCTTGAAGCAATGGTCGAGACGAATCGATCCGAATCGAATTGGGCGTTTAGAGGACGCTTCAAATTGTTGTATTGCTTGCCCATAGCCGCTCGATTCTTGCTAGACATGATCGGAGAAGGAGAAAAGCGAAGGGAATCAAGATTTTTAGGAAGAAGATCGCAGATTGGATCGGACGCTCTGTGGTTTTTGCAAGAGAGAAGTCGATTGCGTGCGTTAAGGGATGTGTTGTGATTTAGGGTTGTACGGCATATATATAGTCAATGAAGTTTTAAGTTTAGCGTACGCTAGGATTTATAAGGTTAGCGACGTTAGGCAAAAATAGAGGCTCACCGGACTGCTCAAGAAAATCGAAGAAACTTTAATTAGCGACGCAAGAAGGAAAGGTTTAGCGACGCTAGCGAAATAAAATTTTAGCGCGCGTTAAGAATATGAAGCTAGCGCGCGCTAGCGATTGATCCGACTCACCGATTTTGATGTTTTGAGTAGAAGCTTATTTCAAAAATTGTCTATATGTCCCATGCCAAGTTGTAAACGAATGGAATTAAAAGATTCTTCGGGAAGAGGTTTCGTAAAGATGTCAAGCAAGTTGATCCTTCGTCCCGACAAAAATTAAAAGATATCTTTCTTTTGAACATGATCACGTAAAAGTGATGTCCGATATCTATATGCTTGGTTCGACTGCAGTGCAATGTGATTTTTGCTCAAATTAATAGCACTAGTGTTATCACATAAAATAGGGGTATTTTCAAAATGAATGCCGTAGTCGCGTAGTTGATTTTTAATCCATAGCACTTGAGCACGTGCGCTCCTCGCAATGACATATTCGGCCTCACCAGAGACAATGCTACGCCGGTTTGCTTTTACTTCCCCAAGATATTAAGCAAGATCCAATAAAATGACATGTACCACTAGTACTCTTTATCAATTTTGCATCCGCGAAATCGGCGTCACTATAGGCAATTAAATTAAAATCCAAGCAAGAAGGATACCATAGACCTAGTCCAATAGTTCCTTTCAAATAACGAAAAATGCGTTTACAAGCAATTAAATGTGATTCCTTGGGATTAGCTTGGAATCGAGCACATAGACATGTAGCAAATATTATATCTGCCTAGATGCGCCAAATATAGCAAAGTTCCGATCATACCTCGATATAGTTTTTGATCTACGGATTTGCCATTTTCATCTTTCTCGAGCTTTAATGATGACGACATTGGCGTAGATATCACTTTGCTATTTTCCATATTGAATTTCTTGAGGAGGTCGTTTGAGTACTTCGTTTGATGGATAAAAATTCCATCTTCGCATTGTTTGATTTGAAGCCCGAGGAAGAACGTTAATTCTCCCATCATACTCATTTCGAATTCTCCTTTCATAAGATTAGAGAAATCTTGGCACAAGGATTCATTAGTAGCTCCAAAAACAATGTCATCAACGTAAATTTGGCAAACAAGTATATCATCATTTAGTACTTTAACAAACAAGGTATTATCGACTATGCCTCTTTTATAGTCATTTGCTATTAAAAATTGACTTAAACGATCATACCATGCTCGGGGTGCTTGTTTCAACCCGTAGAGTGCCTTGTTGAGCTTGTAGACATGATCCGGAAAGTGATGGTCTTCAAAACCGGGAGGTTGCTTGACGTAGACTTCTTCTTGGATGAAACCATTCAAGAATGCACTTTTGACATCCATTTGAAATAGCTTTATCTTCTTATGAGCGGCAAATGCACAAAGCAAGCGAATGGCTTCGAGTCGAGCCACGGGAGCAAAACTTTCTTCGTAATCAAGGCCTTCTTCTTGATTATATCCTTGAGCGACCAAACGAGATTTATTTCGAATAGGATAGCCGTCTTCGTCACTCTTGATTTTATGCACCCATTTAGTTCCGATAATTGTTTTATCTTTAGGCGGAACTAAATTCCATACATTATTGTGCTTGAATTGCACAAGCTCCTCTTGCATTGCCATTACCCAGCTTTCATCATCGAGAGCTTCCGATATATTTTTGGGAACTATTTCGGATACAAAAGCACAATGAGCCATAAACTCGGTGGTCCTCCTTCGGGTTTGAACACCGTCTTCAATATTTCCGATCACGAGATCCTTCGGATGGTCCTTGATGTGCCTCCAATCTTTCGGTAAATCAACGATTGTGTTCGTTTCGATTTCCGAAATTTTCTTCACTTCGGGTGAGGGATCCGGAAAGGTACCTGCATCATCAAAATATTCTACCTTTCTCGGGGGTGAGATCACATCATTGAATTTAACGTGTATAGATTCTTCAACTTTATTCGTTCTAATATTATACACACGATACGCTTTGCTATTCGTACAATAGCCAAGAAAAATTCCGGAGTCGGATTTGGCATCAAACTTGCCCAAGTTATCCTTGCCATTGTTCAAAATAAATACATTGCAACCAAAAGGATGAAAGTAAGCAATATTAGGCTTTTTGCCCTTCCATAATTCATAAGGCGTTTTAAGATGAGTTCTACGAACGTGAACTCGGTTAATCACATAGCATGCCGTAAAATTGCTTCGCCCAAAAGTATCGTGGAAGAGAGTATTCATTAAGCATTGTTCTCGACATTTCTTCCAAAGATCGGTTTTTCCTTTCAACAACTCCATTTTGTTGAGGCGTTCTAGGAGCCGAAAAATTGTGATTAATACCGTATTTATCGCATAAAAGTTCAAACGGGTGCAATCAAATTCACCTCCGTGGTCGGTGCGAATAGAAATTATGGAGAGGTTTTTCTCATTTGATACCAAGCGACACCATTTAGAAAACTCGAAAATGCATCATCTTTATGAGCTAAAAATCTAACCCAAGTAAATCGAGAGAAATCATCAACAATAACCAAAGTATAAAGTTTACCATTTAAACTAACATGTCTAGATGGTCCGATCAAATCCATATGCACGAGTTCAAGAACTCGACTAGTGGAAACCTCGAATTTTGGTTTAAACGATTCTCGAGTATGTTTCCCTTTAATGCATGATTCACACAAATGTTTTCTATCGAATTTGAGTTTGGGCAATCCACGAACAAGGTCGTGTCTAGATAAAATAGAGATAATGGGTAGAGAAGTATGCCCCAATTTTCGATGCCATAAATATGCATTGTCATCCAAGGTAATAAGGCATTTTTCATTGAATGAACTCTTATCATTAAGATCAACAATATAGATGTTTCCGCATCTCAAGCCAATGAATGCAATTTTATTATTTCTAAATGCCGCAATGCGTTTGCTCAAATAGAATTTTAAAACCTTCATCACAAAGTTGCAAACGCTAAGGAGATTATGATGCAAACCTTCAACAAAAAGTACTTTGTTGATAGAAGGAGAAGGTTCCTTACCGACTTTGCCGATTCCTTTGATTTTTCCCTTTTGGTTATCTCCAAAGGTCACATGTCCTTGATCTTGATATTCGAGGTCTTCAAATAAGTCCTCGAGCCGCACATGTGCCTTGAGCATCCGCTATCAATGTACCACTTGTTTTTCCTTGGTGCCGTACCTACAAAAATAGAGTTTCTCGTTGTTTCGGTACCCAAGCCCGTTTGGGTCCTCCAAAGTTAACTATGCTTATAGCATTCGGAACAATCGTCCCTTTCGGAACCCATATTTGCTTGACTTTGATAGTTCTTAACTTTGAATGGGTATTAACATTATGAACTTGTTTGAGTGAATCTTTTGAGTTCTCGGTTTCGGTTTTCTTTATTTTGTCGAGGTTAATAAGGGATTGTTCCCGTTTAAAAGGGTCGAAACCAAGACCGTGTTTGAGCAAGGGCGATTTTTGAATGGATAGGAGCCTTTCGAATTTCTCGTTTCCGAGAGTAAATTTGTTCAAAATATATTTTAGCTCCTTTTGAGTTTTTGTTAACTCGATTTTCAAAACATTTTCTTTTTCAATACATGATGTATGGTCGATCTCAATAGCTTTGCCCTTGTTTTGAAGCGAGGAGTTTTCGAGTTCTAGAGATTTTATTTTTCTCTTTAAAGATATATTTAACTTGACCATCTCGTCATACTCCGTATTTAACGATTCAAACGCACTTAACAACTCATCATCTTGATGAACTTCTTGTGAATCACAAAAATCAAAAGAATCATATTCATCGACATTGAGTTTAGAGCTTACCTCGATATTGCTTTGGAGTCGAGGGCCATGAATGCAAGGTTTGCGTCTAGAGATCTTTCTATCTCCTCCTCGTCATCACTCCAAGAAGCGATTAGAACCTCCTTCTTTTGAATCTTTCCATTTGCGGTTTTGAAGAGGATCCTCGGCATTCTTTGGCATAATGACCGGCTCGACCACATTTTCGACAATTATTGTCGAACTTCTTGACAGAGTGTAGCCACTTTTCTTTTGCTCCGGCTTGCCATCCCGACCAAGAAAACTTCGCCTCTTTTGAATTAGGTTTTTGTACCTTCTAAAGTTTTTGGCATAAAGAGCGAGTTCCTCGTCGTCTTCATCTTCGGCAACATCTTCCTCAACGTCGCTATCAACATTGAATGCGACTACTCTTTCCCGAGGCTTTGGTTTTGTGCCTCTAGACTTGAGAACGATCTCATAGTTGATGAGTGACCCGATGAGGGCACTCAATTCGAGCGTATTGAGATCCTCGATTCCATGATCGCGTGAACGTGGCATCCCATACACGTGGCAAAGATCGCAGAAATTACTTAGATTAGTCGCTGCTCGATAAATGCTAACCAAAATATGCAAGACCGTGTGATATAGCCTCAAATCGATCCAACATATATGTGATCGCTTCCTCGTCTTTCATGGATAATAATTCGTAGTCATGGAGTAACATATTAATCTTGGTCTCCTTGACTTGAGTGGTTCCCTCGTGAGTGACTTCGAGAATTTCCCAAATTTCTTTGGCACTTTCATAGGATGATATCCTATTAAGTTCTTCGGGATTGAGAGCGCAATAGAGAAGTTGAGTAGCTCGGGAGTTGACATGCGTGTTTCTCCAATCCTCATCATTGAATTCTTCGATCTTTTCAACGATCCATCTTCTTTCTTAGCAAGTTTAGGACCGAGAGCAATAACTTTCTGATTTCAATATCGTAGGCTTGAACGAAGATCGCCATCTTCTTTTTCCACGTCATGAAATTGGAACCGTCAAGAAAGGAGGACGGTTGAGAGCATTTCCTTCAATTTGGCCTAGAAGTGCCATTTGCGGATCTTTTTCTCCTAGGTGGTTAAACCTTTAAAAAGAGACCCTCTCCGATACCAACTGAAGAGATAAATTCACCACTAGAAGGGGGGTTGAATAGTGGTGATGCGGAATACCGAAATTTCTTGCGAGTGAAAAGAAAATAATGCGGAAAATAAAGACTCAAGAATTTATAGAGGTTCGGCAACTTGCCTACGTCCTCTCTCCGACTTTCTTTTTCTATTGGCTAAAGAAAAACCACAACCTTAACTCGTCTTCTATCGGTCCGAGTTCACAGCATTACAATCTGCTTGTCTTCTATCGGTCCAAGCTCAACCTTTCCCTCAATATAAATAATTGTTTATCTAGTGTTCTATAGGAACTAGATAATCCTCACTATACGAATATGGGAGTATAATCCTAATAATGCCGGATCAAAGATCCTAATAACACCGGATTAGTGACTCTTGATTCGTTTCTTTTTCAAGTGTAAGTGATGCAACACTTACAACCAAATGAAAGAATACAAGGAATAATGAATAATACAATTGAAAATCGCTCTTGTATCTTCCTTTTCTCACAACTTGTAATACAATAAGATATGTAAATCTGAGCTCAAGAATGCTTTGATTGCTTGTATGCTAGAATGCTTGAATGCTTGAAGTTGTGTATTTGATACTCAAGTCCTTCGGATATTTATAGGAGTGAGACAGCCTTCAAAATCTGAAAAAATATACTATTAGCGTGCGCTAATAGATCCTTGTAGCGTGCGTTAGCGAATTTTGACTTGAGTTCTCCGAACGGTCACAAAGACTGTTGCAACGGTAAAATTCGGTGTTTAGCGTGCGCTAGTACTGATATGGTAGCGTGCGCTATCGTCCAATTCTGAATTCCTTTCACTGATTTCTGGAGACTTGCGATAGCGTGCGTTATGTATGTTGTATAGCGTGCGCTATCTATAGTTTATTAGCGTACGCTATCATTCAATAGTTTGCGTGCGCTATCGATTCAGGCGACTTGAGTAGGCTGCAGCTGACTTGACTGGGCTGCGTATGAGGGTCTCGATAGCGTGCGCTACGGTATGATACGTAGCGTGCGCTAGCCATATTGTGTCCCTTCAAAATATTATCGAGCCGAGATAGATTCAATTAAATGTTTTGTATGTAACCATCATCAAAATACATTTTGTGTCAACACATCTTATCCAGCAACGAGTTACGGCCGTAAGGAGTGTCGGATACGGCCATAATAGACGTTCATTGTTTTCAGGCCATTTCAGACGAGCGGGACTTACGGCCGTAAGGATTTCGGCATACGGCCGTAAGTTAGACGGTACGGCCGTAAGGTTTGGCCGGATACGGACGTACGTGCCGAGCAGGGTGCCCAGACGTTTTTGGCCGAAGGCGAGTTACGACCGTAAGGGTTGCGGCATACGGCCGTAAGGCGAGGGAGATACGGCCGTAAGGCTTGGTCGGATACGGCCGTACATTGCAGGCAGGGTACCTGGTCATTTTCGACGAAGGGGGCTTACGCCCGTAAGATTGGCCGGATACGGCCGTATCGTCCGAGTTACGCCCGTAAGGGGTGCGGGTACGGCCGTAAGGATGTCGACAGATGTTTTTGACGAAGGCGAGTTACGCCCGTAACTCAGGAGCGGTTACGGCCGTAAGTCTGTCGGCAGGATTTTGGATGAAGCCGAGTTACGGCCGTACGAGTTGGACGGTTACGGCCGTAAGGCCGTTGACCTGGGATGTTACGGCCGTATGAGGGCCGAGTTACGGCCGTAACTTCCGGCAGTATATAAGGTTTTGGCCGGGACATTTTTCCTCATTTCTTCATTCTCCAACTTTTATCCGAGAGAGAGGGTTGAGGGAGAGATCTTCCATCACTTAATCATTTGAGTGTGTAATTTTCATCATCTTCATTCATTTGGGAAGCTTGGATACTCGATTTAACTCGTGTTCTTCGGATCGAAGTGGTTGGATCTTCAAGAGGTAATTTCTTCAACATCTTGGATTTCGATTTTGTGTTGAGATATGATGTTTTGGACGTGATAATCATGTTATATGAAGGGATATGCATATGATTATGAGTTTGTATATGGATTCATTGGATTATTGAGGGATTATTCAAGAACACTTTGAATATCGAGTTGGATTTGGGGATTTTCGATTAATTGTTGTTATAATCACGTATTTGGATATTCACATCGGATTATTGATCGTATTGAAGATGTTTTGTTGGTTTGAAACACTTCTTGGGGTTTTGGTGTTGGTATTATTGAGGTTTGGTTGTAATCAATCGAAGTTGGCCACTAAGTGTTCGATATAATGCCCCAATGAACTTGGTTTAATCGTACGACGTTTTGAGTTCGTTATATTCGTGTTTGATTCGTGTATTGAACGGATTGATGGTAATTGTATTTATTCAAGGTTGTTCGAGCGACCGACACTTCGTTTAGGATGTTTGTTCGTGGAAGGACATTCTTCATCGGTATTGTGTAAGTTAATTCTTACTCGGTTAAAAGGATATTCATTCCTTTCGTTGTTGTTCATTCATAATCATAATTCATTCATAAGGTACTAACCGTTTCAAAACTTGTAATTGTCACTTCATTACTTCATTCACGAGGAACGACTGTTCCAATTATTTCATTGAGCTATCATTCATTTCACTGTCATTTCATCTCGGTGAGTCATTATTGATTTTGATGTCACTTTTGGTTATATCGTGGCATTCGGGTCGACCGGCGTGCCGGTTGGTATGTGTAGGATTTTCATGTCGGGCACATTATAGTCGTGTGTTGGTTGGTGGCCTCACATTGGGTGTGCACGAGTTGATGGCTTCGTGAGACTGATTAGGTACAAGACCACACGTGTATTCGATCGATACTCGTTGGTGGCTTGTGCACGGACACATTTCCATCCCGGGCGTAGTGTGGCGCCATTCTTTTGAGCCGTACTGGTAGTTGATTCATATAGCATGTTTGATTGCGTATGTTTCGACAGGATATTTCATAACTTCAGTTATATCATGATTGTGTATTTTCAACCCTTGAGGATTGTTGTTCTCGTATGGCCCGGCCCATTTGGGATTCTGTTTTTCAAGTCATGGCAAGGCAAAAGCACGGGAATAGCATGTTGACGTCGAGGAGTCCCAGTGATACTAGTAGGGGGCCCCGATCTTCCAGTTATTCATGTTGTTGTCCTTTAATTTCCGCTGCATACTTTCATTTGGATACTCCGTTTCATTCAGTGTTGTGTATTTTATCTTCATATAAAATATACTAGTATTCGGTATTGTCCTGGTGTGTTGTACTTAAACTCCTCATCGGAGTATTTGGTAATATAATGTGGTTCGGTACTACAATTATATTATTTAATTCATCATTTTCATTCGCCTGGTGGGTTCCAGTCGGGGATTCACGGCACTGTAATATCCGCCTAATTTGGGGTGTTACAGAAACTAAGAATACCAACAAGATTAATCATATTCCCAAAACAAGAATAGTATGGACAAGGTACTTGCCTCGAACAACCACAACGCGGGGAATCGACCGAAGTAGGTTGGCACGAACCGACTACGAACCCGCCGACTCAACCGAACGCCAACTCGCGATAATAAACTACGAAGGACAATGACAACAATGAAATGAATTCCATAACACGACTCAAAGCCGTTGAATTCAAATAACGAACGGCGAATGATCAAGTGTTTTCCCCAAAACGGCCAAGAACACGATTCGTTCCGTCAGAACCCGAAAACGGAATTCCAAGTTGAAATATGGATATAAAATCCATAGAATGTGTTTAACGACATCATTTAACCATAATCGATCTATCAAAAATGGATTAAAAACGAGATCGAGGACAAATCCCCCAAAAAGTCGATTCGAAGGAAATCAAGAAATATACTTCGATTCGACGAAGAACAATGGATTAAATGATGTTAAACACAATAATACTACCAAGATTAATCATACCCATCATGAATTAATCAATAATACGGAACGAATCGGACAAAAACGCAAAACCCCCCCAAATTCACGAAATTAGGGTTCTAAGGAAGATTACATTGATTCGCTGGATCAAAGGATGATAACGGATGATTGATTGATGATATAAACTCAAGAAATTCATCGATTTGTTGTTAAACAACATGGCTCCATGGTAAGATCACCCTCAGCCGCGGAAGAGAAGGAGAAGAAGGAGAAAAATGGCCAAAAACCCGTGTGCAGGGCCATAAATAGGCTGCACAGTGTGCCGCGGCCCAGGCCCAAAAATGGCTCCCAGTGGTCGGCAGTGTGCCGCGGCCCGGCCGGCGTGTGCCGCGGCACCCGGTACAGTCGGTTTGGCCGAAAAATGCCACAGAGTGTGCCGCGGCCCTGCCGGCATGTGCCCCGGCCGCAGTGCGGCTGCTCGGCCAGAGCCGCGAGCACTACCGGCCATGACTCGTCCGAAGGCTGCCGAGCACTACCGGCCGTGACTCGGCGGTCGGCTGGGCCCAGATTGCCCGGCCATGACTCGGCCGGGGCCAACTCCGACGGCCCGAACGACCCCGAAACCCGAACCTGTATACGAATCGATGGTACGGTTACGACGTACTCGCAAATACGAATCTAAGAGCTAAGAGAACACACAATTCCGACCACCCGAAGGCTCGGAATTCAACAACGGAAGTAATTACCCAAAACTTTGGGAAATTACGAAAATGGCCCAAAACATCCGAAAATCACGATACGCGATCGAAACACCAAACCAAAGGTCGCAACATGAATAATAACATCAAATGAACTTACGAGAAACTCGAAGCAACAGTTTCGGACCAGATTCGCAAGAATCGAGCTCAAGTGCGGAAAAGTCGCTAAAAAGCTCGGAACTCAACAAAACGATACCGAAATGAACTCGGATGACAAAAAGTGCAGAATTAATCATTCTCAGAATGACGAAACGGTCATGAGCGAGTCGTCAAAACGGACTTCCGCTGAAAAAAAAGAAATTACCGGAAATCGAAATTACGGGTATTACATTCTACCCTCCTTAAAAGAAGTTTCGTCCCGAAACTTAAAACAAGTAGGGAGAAGCAATATCCCGCCAGGAAAACTCAACGAGATACGCAATAAACGCTTAACTAACGCCCAACGGCGAAACGTTACTAACGACGCAACGGAATATACGGTGTGAAAACACGCTCCACGACGACCAACACAACGTCGCCGTTAGGGATATAATAAAACCAACAAATGACAAGCGTCATCAAACGGATAATACACTCAAGTCAATTATCCGAACAATCACAAAACACAACGAGCGAAAATCAATACGATTGACCAACCCAACGGTTCATCAATCAAAATGCGAGCCAATCGCTGAACGAATACGGAATTCCACCGCCCAAGGGTTGGAAGATCGAAAACGAGACTAATTTCCCGAACTTAAGGGAATTAGGAAGGAGTCTGAATGCTTAAAAATCACGAAACGAGATCAATAAAAACCGAATAAACAAACGATCGAGACAACAAAAATCGAACAATCATGTCCGAAACACGAAGGATAATAAAATTCAGACAACAACCCCCAGGTTCACATCTAAACTCGAGATAATATATGATCCGGTGAAAACAACAGGACGTGCATTCACATAAGATCCGCAAGAAAGGAAATAGCAATTGAAAAGTCACAACGACAAACGAGTAATTCCGAAACAATACCACACTCGTTCGATCAACAAAAGCAAGGGGCAGGACAAGCTCAGAAATGTCAACGAACATGATGAGTCGACAAAGTCGAAAACACAAGAGTTCCAAATCCGATCCACTTCGAATAAAAGAACTAATAGAACTAGATGATGTCACTTCCGAACAAGGATCACAAGAATCGAGCCGAACTCAAAAAAGTCACAACGATAACCAGATCGACCCACAACAAGATCAGAGTTCGTTCGGACGATGAAACCGAAATACAGAACAATTTCATAAAGTTTCAACGAACATGAGCGAATCGATAGACTGGAGAAAGAGAAAATACATAAGTCAAAATAGTACGGGTATTACCTTCGACCTCGTCCACTAAATTCACAAAAACGGGGGCAAGGTAACAAGTCATTAAACAACCGACATATAACGGAACAATCACCGATGCACACGGTCATACCAAACCAAGCTCTAACAGCTCGCACATGCGCGACAACGCAGAAATCACTACGAGGCGATAATATTCAACACCAACATCCCACCTCTCACAGAGGGCTAACACAACAAATGTGTGTAAAGCGACTCAACGCTCACACCGCCAATTCGATCATACTCGGGAGCAAACATCATAATGAGAACACGAACATCATACATACATACCCAGCCCTTAAACGGGAATGGATAGGTTTTAAAAATGAAAACCTCATTTTGAAAATAATTTTAGAAGAACACCGGTTGATCTTGAGTATCACCTTTCAAAAAGTACGAACGTGAAACATCGTTATAGAGACTTTGGAGAACCATTTCGCATTTGATAAAAATGAGGACACTTTCACTTAGTGGAAACTTTCAGAATATTCAACCCTCGGGTCTAAATAAAAGTGTTTCTAAAACATTGAAAATATCTCAAAGCATTTTGGTCCTCGAGGTAGAAGAATTTTGAAACATGTTGTGGCACCTTGTATGTACCACGAGAAAATAATTCATTTTAAAAGTATGTCTCGAAATTTATTTTTCTAAGATACTAAAGGTTTTTAAAGATAATTCAATGGGCTAGAATGCCCAAAAATTTCGGGTAATTATACGGAACATTATAGCGCCGTGGGTCCGTGGAACCCACTGTGCTAAAAACCATTTACAAAAACGCCAAAAAGGCCGATGACGGTAATATTTCAAAAACTCACAAAAGCCATTTACAAAATGCTAAATACCGTCATAAGAATTTCGCCAAAATGATCAAGGCCATAATGCCAAAAACTCGGTTAAAGGAATCGGTTTTCGAAATAAAACTCAGTTTGCAAAATACCGAAAGCCGGTTGAAAGAACTCACGCAGCGGATAAAAGAAATACAGTTCAACATGCACAATCCAGCAACATTACTCCTCATATGAACGAAATATTAGAGTCAAATAACCACATATCACGAAATCAAAATACATAAGAGGATTACGTCACTTAACAAATAATCATAAAAATAGCTCGTGTCACACGAGGCACAACACAAGGAAGGGAGTTTTACATCCATAGGTCGCACGTAAGTGACGACCGCCCCTCGATACTAATCACGACCAATGATCTCAAACGACGCGTCGCGATGCGACTAAGTCAGACAAAATCCGACGAGACAAAACTCAACAAACACAATTTGACTCGACAGCCTAGGTTTCCCCAGGCTAATCTGATTTTAAAATCGTATACTCTAGTTATTCGAAAATAAAACCGATAAGTTAAAAATCGTTTTCAAGACCTTTTCATACACGACAAGGGTTTAACAGCGGTAGCATTTTATAAAATGTCCTAAACACTATTATACACGACCTTTAAATACCGACACAAGGTTTTATTTGAAAATACACGGTTGGATCGCCCAAATTCATGTCACTTTTCAAAAACCCACAATACGATTCAAGTCTAAGAAAATTTTCAAGCATGCACGCCACAAGTATTATTATTAATAGAAACACATTGGTTGTAAATATTAATAATTAGCCAAGTACCATCAATTCCCGAACACACGCATATACGGCATTCAAAAATCACCAGTTCAACAAGCGCAACTCGGAAATACTAACTCCAAGCATATGTCAAACTATCTCTTCAAGTTTAACAGCGTAACCAAAGATCACCGATTTGGACAGATGTCGAAACCAGCTATGTGAGTTTCTCAACAAACTCTTCCATCAATACCTTTCCCAGAACATTTCAATGTTCAAAACTTCTACATCATACTGCACCCTTCGGTGTCCAAACCATCAGTACATTCGGCTCAACATACATTTAGTATATCGCAATTACCAAACACAAATTCCATCATACAACAAAAGACTAGAGGGTCAAGCCCTCTCACAGTATACCAAGGAGCAAATCTCGGATCTTTCGATCATCAACGATCCCACCAACGCTAGGAAGTTTAGCGATGGAAGGCTCGCAAAACGATAAACGGTCAAGCCCAGAACAGCGCACATACTCCAGAGAGATAAAGGACTGCGCAATACTAGAATCAAAAGTACACGAACCAGATGGATCGAAAAACAACTCGACGATAAGTACGAGAGAGGCAATCACAGTTCAAGAAGTGGAATTTCAATACAAGAAAACAAGAGAATCGAGTAAGGAAAACTTACGAGCATTGGATGTACTGAGATGCCGGCAGCGGTGTGACAGTGTGCAAAACAAAACATAACTAGACCCAAATAACCGACAAGCCTAGGTATCCATAAACCTAGAGCTCCGATACCATTTTCTGTAACACCCCCAAGATATTCGAGGTGTATTACTGTAATACCCGCAATTTTCGATTTTCGGTAAATTTCTTTTTCGGCTAGAGTCCGTTTTGACGACTCGCTCATAACCGCTTCGTCGTTCTGAGAATGATTAATTCTACACTTTTTGACATCCGAGTTCGTTTCGGTATCGTTTTGTTGAGTTCCGTGCTTTTTAGCGACTTTTCCGCACTTGAGTTCGATTCTTGCAAATCTCGTTCGAAACTGCTGTTTAGAGTTTCCTGTAAGTCCGTTTAACTTTGTTAGACGTGTTGTGAACTTCGGTTTGGTTATTCGATCACATATCGTGATTTTCGGGCGTTTTGGGCCATTTTGTAATTTACTGAAAGTTACGGGTATCCGTATCTGTAATTGTTGTCTCGACCCGTTTCTTGGTCGCGTATGATTAATTATGGTATTATGTTTTCATTTCGGGTCGTTGATGTTGTCTGCGAACTTTTCGTCGTGTTCGTCCCGTCCGTTTTCGGAAATCGAATCGTCGAGCCCTGGTGTTCGAGCACTGGCCGGACGGTTGCGGGACTGGCCGGACGATTGCGAGCATCGGCCGGACGGGTTGGGCAGGAACCGGCGTAGCGTACGCTACGGCCGGAAGGCTGCGCGTGCTAACCGGCAGGTGTAGCGCACGCTACCAGTAGGAGTAGTGCACGCTATCGGGTCTGGACAGTGGAGTCCTGGGGTTCTGGAATCGGTTAGGATCGGCAGGTAGCGCACGCTACTGTCGGACGCTGCGTACGATACGGCCGGCAGGTAGCGCACGCCACGGCCGGAAGGCTGCGCACGCTACCTCGCCGAGCAGTCTAGTCCAGTAAGTCACTGGATTGTGGCCTGGGCCGATAGCGCACGCTAGCTCGGCAGCCTAGCGCGCGCTAGTCCGGCCCAGTATAAATGTGACAAAGCAGTCACATTTCATCTCGTTTTTCATTTCCTTCCTTCTCCATCCGCGGCTGGCGATTCATGGGTGACGAAGCCATGTTGTTTAACAACAAATCCATGAAGTTCTTGAGTTCATAACATCAATCAATCATCCGTTATCATCCTTTGATCCAGCGAATCAAGGTAATCTTCCTTAGAACCCTAATTTCGTGAATTTGGGGGTTTTTGCATTTTTGTCCGATTCGTTCCGTGTTGTTGATTAATTCATGATGGGTATGATTAATCTTGGTAGTATTCTCGTGTTTAACATCATTTAATCCATTGTTCTTCGTCGAATCGAAGTATATTTCTTGATTTCCTTCGAATTGACTTTTTGGGGGATTTGTCCCCGATCTCGTTTTTCATCCGTTTTCGATGGATCGATTATGGTTAAATGATGTTGTTAAACATATTCTATGGATTGTATATCCATATTTCAACTTGGAATTCCGTTTTCGTGTTTTGTCGGGACGAATCGTGTTCTTGGCCGTTTTGGGGGAAAACACTTGAACATTCGTCGTTCGTTCCTTGAATTCAACGGCTTTGAGTCATGCTATGGAATTCATTTTCATTGTTGTTATTGTCCTCCGTAGTTTATTATCGCGAATTGGCATTCGGTGGAGTCGGCGAGTTCGTAGTCGGTTCGTGCCAACCTACTTCGGCCGATTCTCCGCGTTGTGGTTATTCGAGGCAAGTACCTTGCCCATACTTTTCTTATTTTATGGATATGATAATTAGTGATCGTCTCTATGTGTTTATTTGATTGTTTGAATTGAACTTTCAAGAAATTCGGTTAGTCTTGTTAAAGGCCCTCTCTCAAAACGCATGAGTTTTGTGAATGTTGTGTTCTGTGGATGGTTACGTGAACCCTGTAAATTCGCTTGTTGTTGTTGTTGTGCTTTGATAATATATATACATATATTCTCTTTTTGGTGCGTTGTGATTTGACAATTGTGTCGTGCCTTGCGTTGTTGCCTTTGGGTGGATTTCTTGGATGTGTTTGGTGTGATATGCTAATTTGTGTGCATGTATTTTCGCTCACCTCGGGAGGGTCCGACGGAGCCACGGAGGGAATTCCAATGGTATAGCCCTGGATTCACGAGTGCGGAAGTTTGTTTTGTGAATGTATTTGCTCACCTCGGGAGGGTTCGACGGGGCCACGGAGGGAATTCCAATGGTATAGCCCTGGATTCACGAGTAAAACTTCACGAGTGCGTGCGTATGTTTGGTGAATGTATTTGCTCACCTCGGGAGGGTTCGACGGGGCCACGGAGGGAATTCCAATGGTATAGCCCTGGATTCACGAGTAAAACTTCACGAGTTGGTGTATATGATTTCGAAGACGCATTCTGCTCACCTTGGGAGGGTCCGACGGGGCCACGAAGGGAATCCAATGGTATAGCCCTGGATTCACGAGTTGATGTTATATTTTTGGTGACCAAGGTTTACGTATCTTGGGCGATTATATTTTATTGATTTTATGTCCGCCGAGGACACGTGACGTGGATTTTAACCCTGTGAATTGTTGTTGGTTTTCTAATTGCGAAAACAAAACCTTTGGGCTGTGACCCCTATTGATTTTGGAAAGATAAGGATTCGGTAATCCTAAATTGTTTTCTATTAAAACTCTCGAGGTCATTTTAAATTGTTTCATAAATTGTTTCCCCTTTAATTATTGTTTTTCGGTTTTGGAAATATCTACCCAAACTCTTGCCTCGGGAAGTACTTTTTGTTACGTTTGGATCTTTGCGTATTCCTGGTTATTGTTATTCGTGGAATGTGAATTTTATGGCTCGTATTTTTGCACTTGTACTTGCACTAGCGAAACAGTGGAGTTTTGCTAACCCCCGAGTATTCGGGGGGTGGATGTCTATTTTTGCATTCAGGTTTTGGAGCATAGCACAGGGTCGGCACGAAGGATGATGAAAGATGAACGATACTAATCACACGAGGATCCGTTGATGTCATATTGGTCCAGTTGTATTTTCTTTTCCGATGCAGTATCATTTCCCCGTTGTACGGGTGTGGTTGTATTTTGACCGAAGCGTGGCAATGAGATGTATAAGAGATCTATGTATTTATTGAAAGACCAAATCGGTCTACTGAGTCATTTTAGCCTTAAAGGCGATGTTTGATTTTAGTTATCAGCCTGGTAGATCCTCGAGGAGAGGGTCTACGGCGTGTAATATCCCTGAGCGGATTGGGGGTGTTACAGAATGGTATCGGAGCTTAGGTTGTGGAAACCTAGGCTGTCGGGTCAGTGGTGTCTGTTGAGTTTTGTCTCGTCGGATTTTATCTGACTGAGTCGTGTCGCGACGCGTCCTCTGAGTTTGTTGGTCGTGATTAGTATCGAGGGGCGATCATCATCTTCGTGCGACCTGTGGATGTAAGTCTCCCTTCCTTGTGTGGTGCCTCGTGTGACATGAGCTATTTTTATGATTATTTGTTAAGTGACGGAATCCTCTTATGGATTTTGATTTCTTGATATGTGGTTATTTGACTCTCATGTTTCATTTATATGAGGAGTATTGTCATTATTTGCGTCCTTTTGACTGTGATACTTGACTGTTGTTTCCGGTAAAAGACAGGTGTTGTCTTGATTTTTGAGCGAGTTGTTGCGTGTATTATGATTGTATGTAAGTGAATATTGTTACATGTGAGTTTTTAGGCATTCTAGCCTAATAGATTTTCGAAAACCTTGAGTATCTTAGAAAATAAAATTTCGAGACGTACATTTAAAATGAATTGTTTTCTCGTGGCACTTCCAAGGTGCCACAATATGTTTCAAAATTCTTTTACCTCGAGGACCAAAATGTTTTGAGATATTTTCAGTGTTTTATAAACACTTTTACTTAGACCCGAGGGTCGAATATTCTGAAGTTTTTCACTAAGAGAAAGTGTCCTCGTTTTTTTTATCAATGTGAAATGGTTCTCCAAAGTCTCGAAAATGATGTTTGTTCAACTTTTTGTAAAATGATACTCAAGATCAACTGGTGTTTCCAAACTGTTTTCATAAGGTGGTTTTCGTTTTTAAAACCCATCATTTCCTGCTTGTGGTCGGAGAAGGTGTGTATGATGTTGGTATTGTTGTTAGGGTGTTAGCCCTCCGAATTATGATTGAATTGGTGGTGTGAACGTTGAGTCGTTCGCCATGCTCATGTTTTGTTAGCCCTTTGTGGGAGGTATGATGACGATCTTTAATGTTGTCATTTCGTAGTGGCTTGCGTGTTATCGCACCTGTGTGAGCTGTTAAAGCTTGAGTTTGTACGTTTCCGTACATGTGTGATTGTTTCATGATGGTTGTAATTATGTGCTGGTTATCGTTCGGGTCGTTGAGGTCGCCGAACGATACTGTCGTTGTTGTAGTGTTTGTCTGTGTATTACTTTACGATGGTAATCGTTGTGTATGATATGTGTTATGATTCTTTGTTGCGCTGAGTTGGCATCTCCGGTTTGTTGTTTTGTGATGTCAAGTTCCATTGTACCTAGCATTTGTATTTTCGGTATGCCGAGCAGAGGCATTTCAACCGTGATGTGTCGGGGGAATGTACGTGCAATTTGTCCTTCTCGTCAGTAACACATTTCGAGTGTGGACTCGAGGGACACCGAATTCAGTTTTGCGAATTGGCTACCGAGACTTTCGGAGTTCGCGCTCAAAGACAGCTTATCAATCGTCTTTGAGAGGCCTTCAAGGATGTTTCGCTTGCTGTTTGTTGTGTCGCCACCTTGATTTCATTGTTGTGAGTTTCGGGGACGACACTTCTTTTAGAAGAAGTCGAATATAATACCCGTATTATTTTTGGCTTCTGCATTTTTCTCTTTCTCAATTCTACCGACTCGCTCGTTTTCGTTGATACTTTATGAACTTGTTCTGTATTTCGGTTTCATCGTCCGAACGAGCTGTGATCTTGTTGTGGGTCGATCTAGTTATCGCTGTGACTTTTTCGAGTTCGGTTCGACTCTTGTGAAAATTGTTCGGAAGTGACATCATTTGGTTCTATTAACTCTTCCATTCGACGTGGATCGGATTTTGAATTTCTGTATTTTCGACTCTGTCGACTCGTTTATACTCCTTAACATTTTCTGAACTTTCCCTATCCCTTACTTTTGTTGATCGAACGAGGGTGGCATTGTTTCGGAACAACTCGTTTGTCGTTGTGACTTTTCAATCGCTATTCCCTTTCCTGTGGATCTTATGGGAATGCATGTCTTGTAGTTCTCACCAGATCATCCTGGGAGTTGTTGTTTGAATTTTATTATCCTTCGTGTTTCAGACATGATTGTTCGATTTTTGTTGTCTCGATCGTTCGTTTGTTCGGTTTTTGTTCTCGTTTCGTGATTGTTGAGTGTTCAGGCTCCTTCCTAGTTCCCTCAAGTTCGGGAAATTAGTCTCGTTTTCGATCTTCCAACCCTTGGGCGGTGGAATTCCGTATTTGTTCAGCGATTGACTCGCGTTTTGATTGATGTACCGTTTGGTCGGTCAATCTTATTGATTTTTGTTCGTTGCGTTTTGTGATTGTTCGGATAATTGACTTGACTATATTATCCGTTTGATGATGCTTGTCATCTGTTGGTTTTATTATATTCCTAACGGCGGCGTTGTGTTGGTCGCCGTGGAGCGTGTTTTCACGTCGTATGTCTCTTTGCGTTTCTTGCAGCATTTCGCCGTCGGGCACGAGTTTTCGGCTTTTGTGTATCTCGTCGATTTTTTCCTGGAAGGGTATATTGCTTGTCCCTACTTATTTTAAGTTTCGGGACGAAACTTCTTTTAAGGAGGGTAGAATGTAATACCCGCAATTTTTGATTTTCGGTAAATTTATTTTTCGGCTAGAGTCCGTTTTGACGACTCGCTCATAACCGTTTCGTCGTTCTGAGAATGATTAATTCTACACTTTTTGACATCCGAGTTCGTTTCGGTATCGTTTTGTTGAGTTCCGTGCTTTTTAGCGACTTTTCCGCACTTGAGTTCGATTCTTGCGAATCTCGTACGAAACTGCTGTTTCGAGTTTCCTGTAAGTCCGTTTAACTTTGTTAGACGTGTTGTGAACTTCGGTTTGGTTATTCGATCACATATCGTGATTTTCGGGCGTTTTGGGCCATTTTATAATTTACTGAAAGTTACGGGTATCCGTATCTGTAATTGTTGTCTCGACCCGTTTCTTGGTCGCGTATGATTAATTATGGTATTATGTTTTCATTTCGGGTCGTTGATGTTGTCCGCGAACTTTTTGTCGTGTTCGTCCCGTGCGTTTTCGGAAATCGAGTCGTCGAGCCACGTGTTCGAGCACCGCCGACGGTTATGGATCTGGCCGACGACAGGCAGGAACCGACGTAGCGTACGCTACGGCCGGAAGGCTGCGCGCGCTAACCGGCAGGAGTAGCGCACGCTATCGGGTCTGGACAGTGGAGTCCTGGGGTTTTGGAATCGGTTAGGCTCGGCAGGTAGCGCACGCTACTGTCGGACGCTGCGTATGCTATGGCCGGCAGGTAGCGCACGCCACGGCCGGAAGGCTGCGCACGCTACCTCGCCGAAAGGGCCTAGTCCAAGAAGTCATCGGATTGCGGCTGGGCCGAGAAGACGCTAGCTCGGCAGCCTAGCGCGCGCTAGTCCGGCCCAGTATAAATGTGACAGAGCAGTCACATTTCATCTCGTTTTTCATTTCCTTCCTTCTCCTTCCGCGGCTGGCGATTCATGGGTGACGAAGCCATGTTGTTTAACAACAAATCCATGAAGTTCTTGAGTTCATAACATCAATCAATCATCTGTTATCATCCTTTGATCCAGCGAATCAAGGTAATCTTCCTTAGAACCCTAATTTCGTGAATTTGGGGGGTTTTTGCATTTTTGTCCGATTCGTTCCGTGTTGTTGATTAATTCATGATGGGTATGATTAATCTTGGTAGTATTCTCGTGTTTAACATCATTTAATCCATTGTTCTTCGTCGAATCGAAGTATATTTCTTGATTTCCTTCGAATTGACTTTTTGGGGGATTTGTCCCCGATCTCGTTTTTCATCCGTTTTCGATGGATCGATTATGGTTAAATGATGTTGTTAAACATATTCTATGGATTGTATATCCATATTTCAACTTGAAATTCCGTTTTCGTGTTTTGTCGGGACGAATCGTGTTCTTGGCCGTTTTGGGGGAAAACACTTGAACATTCGTCGTTCGTTCCTTGAATTCAACGGCTTTGAGTCATGCTATGGAATTCATTTTCATTGTTGTTATTGTCCTCCGTAGTTTATTATCGCGAATTGGCATTCGGTGGAGTCGGCGAGTTCGTAGTCGGTTCCTGCCAACCTACTTCGGCCGATTCTCCGCGTTGTGGTTATTCGAGGCAAGTACCTTGCCCATACTTTTCTTATTTTATGGATATGATAATTAGTGATCGTCTCTATGTGTTTATTTGATTGTTTGAATTGAACTTTCAAGAAATTCGGTTAGTCTTGTTAAAGGCCCTCTCTCAAAACGCATGAGTTTTGTGAATGTTGTGTTCTGTGGATGGTTACGTGAACCCTGTAAATTCGCTTGTTGTTGTTGTTGTGCTTTGATAATATATATACATATATTCTCTTTTCGGTGCGTTGTGATTTGACAATTGTGTCGTGCCTTGCGTTGTTGCCTTTGGGTGGATTTCTTGGATATGTTTGGTGTGATATGCTAATTTGTGTGCATGTATTTTCGCTCACCTCGGGAGGGTCCGACGGGGCCACAGAGGGAATTACAATGGTATAGCCCTGGATTCACGAGTGCGTTTGTTTGTTTTGTGAATGTATTTGCTCACCTCGGGAGGGTTCGACGGGGCCACGGAGGGAATTCCAATGGTATAGCCCTGGATTCACGAGTAAAACTTCACGAGTGCGTGCGTATGTTTGGTGAATGTATTTGCTCACCTCGGGAGGGTTCGACGGGGCCACGGAGGGAATTCCAATGGTATAGCCCTGGATTCACGAGTAAAACTTCACGAGTTGGTGTATATGATTTCGAAGACGCATTCTGCTTACCTTGGGAGGGTCCGACGGGGCCACGAAGGGAATCCAATGGTATAGCCCTGGATTCACGAGTTGATGTTGTATTTTTGGTGACCAAGGTTTACGTATCTTGGGCGATTATATTGTATTGATTTTATGTCCGCCGAGGACACATGACGTGGGTTTTAACCCTGTGAATTGTTGTTGGTTTTCTAATTGCGAAAACAAAACCTTTGGGTCATGACCGTTGATTTTGGAAATATAAGGATTCGGTAATCCTAAATTGTTTTCCATTAAAACTCTCGAGGGCATTTTAAATTGTTTCATAAATTGTTTCCCCTTTAATTATTGTTTTTCGGTTTTGGAAATATCTATCCAAACTCTTGCCTCGGGAAGTACTTTTTGTTACGTTTGGATCTTTGCGGATTCCTGGTTATTGTTATTCGTGGAATGTGAATTGTATGGCTCGTATTTTTGCACTTGTACTTGCACTAGCGAAACAGTGGAGTTTTGCTAACCCCCGAGTATTCGGGGGGTGGATGTCTATTTTTGCATTCAAGTTTTGGAGCATAGCACAGGGTCGGCACGAAGGATGATGAAAGATGAACGATACTAATCACACGAGGATCCGTTGATGTCGTATTGGTCCAGTTGTATTTTCTTTTCCGCTGCAGTATCCTTTCCCCGTTGTACGGGTGTGGTTGTATTTTGACCCCTGCGTGGGCATGAGTTGTATTTGAGTTGTATGTATTTATTGAAAGACCAAATCGGTCTACTGAGTCATTTTAGCCTTAAAGGCGATGTTTGATTTTAGTTATCGGCCTGGTAGGTCCTCGAGGATAGGGTCTATGGCGTGTAATATCCCTGAGCGGATTGGGGGTGTTACAATTACAGCGCCGTGGACCCCTACATGGGACCCACCAGGCTAACACAGGAAAAGACCACTCGACTAACCGCCTCGGTTAGCAAGGAAACAATTGTTAACAACAAGAACATAAAACAACACGTCCGGTACAACCGGCATAATAAACATCAACCGACAAATACAGTGACTCCAACAAAGACCAATCACAATCCGAAAGGAAAAGCCTAAGTACTCGCGAGTACAATCTATAAGTTTACAATTTGGAAAACATCCACATCAAAAGAGACAGTAGGAAATAACAAAACTCAATTGCACATGTCAACAACCTTGGCCGACATTCTCGTACCATCCCAAGCCAGCTACTGGGCTGAACATAACCTGAAATCCATAACAAGAATTTCCCCGACAACGGGTCCCCAAAAGGGTTAGCAATTACGCTAGTACAAGTATCCAAGGCAAACCAATCGCTTACACATTTCATAGTACATGCACCAATATCATTTCAAAAACCAAAACCAGACAAGTATTTTCCGGAAACAAATAGTCACAATTAATTTGCCTAGGACCGGGACGAAGCCACGAATCCCACTCGAGGCCTCTAAGGACCCTACCGAGCTGGCCACATTCATAAAACAAATCAAGCACCACACGTCACCTAGGACCAGGACGAAGCCACGAATCCCACTCGAGGCCTCTAAGGACCCTCCCGAGCTGGCTAGCGAATCAAACTCATGAATCCAGGACGAAGCCATAGATTCCCTCGAGGCCCCGTCGGACCCTCCCGAGGTGAGTAAAGTACGAAGGACAATGACAACAATGAAATGAATTCCATAACACGACTCAAAGCCGTTGAATTCAAATAACGAACGACGAATGATCAAGTGTTTTCCCCAAAACGGCCAAGAACACGATTCGTTCCGTCAAAACCCGAAAACAGAATTTCAAGTTGAAATATGGATATACAATCCATAGAATGTGTTTAACGACATCATTTAACCATAATCGATCTATCAAAAATGGATGAAAAACGAGATCGAGGACAAATCCCCCAAAAAGTCGATTCGAAGGAAATCAAGAAATATACTTCGATTCGACGAAGAACAATGGATTAAATGATGTTAAACACAATAATACTACCATGATTAATCATACCCATCATGAATTAATCAATAATACGGAACGAATCGGACAAAAACGCAAAACCCCCCCAAATTCACGAAATTAGGGTTCTAAGGAAGATTACCTTGATTCGCTGGATCAAAGGATGATAACGGATGATTGATTGATGATATGAACTCAAGAACTTAATCGATTTGTTGTTAAACAACATGGCTCCATGGTAAGATCACCCTCATCCGCGGAAGAGAAGGAGAAGAAGGATAAAAATGGCCAAAAACCCGTGTGCAGGGCCATAAATAGGCTGCACAGCAGCCGCTGCCTGGGAGTGTGCCGCACAGTGCCCAAAAATGGCTCCTGGTCGGCGGTGCCGCGGCCGGCCGGTGCAGCCGCGGCACCTGCAGTCTGGTTTGGCCGAAAAATGCCACAGAGTGTGCCGCGGCCCTGCCGGCATGTGCCGCGGCCCACGGTGCGGCCTGCTCGGCCAGAAGCTGCCGAGCACTACCGGCCATGACTCGTCCAGAAGCTGCAGAGCACTACCGGCCGTGACTCGGCCAGTGCCGGCCTGGGCCCAGATTGCCCGACCATGAATCGGCCGGGGCCAACTCCGACGACCCGAACGACCCCGAAACCCGAACCTGAATACGAATCGATGGTACGGTTATGACGTACTCGCAAAGACGAATCTAAGAGCTAAGAGAACACACAATTCCGACCACCTGAAGGCTCGGAATTCAACAACAGAAGTAATTACCCAAAACTTTGGGAAATTACGAAAATGGCCCAAAACGTCCGAAAATCACGATACGCGATCGAAACACCAAACCAAAGCTCGCAACATGAATAATAACATCAAATGAACTTACGAGAAATTCGAAGCAACAGTTTCGGACGAGATTCGCAAGAATCGAGCTCAAGTGCGGAAAAGTCGCTAAAAAGCTCGGAACTCAACGGCGAAACGTTACTAACAACGCCGAAAAAAAAGAAATTACCGGAAATCGAAATTACGGGTATTACATTCTACTCTCCTTAAAAGAAGTTTCGTCCCGAAACTTAAAACAAATAGGGAGAAGCAATATCCCGCCAGGAAAACTCAACGAGATACGCAATAAACGCTTAACTAACGCCCAACGGCGAAACGTTACTAACGACGCAACGGAATATACGGTGTGAAAACACGCTCCACGACGACCAACACAACGTCGCCGTTAGGGATATAATAAAACCAACAAATGACAAGCGTCATCAAACGGATAATACAATCAAGTCAATTATCTGAACAATAACAAAACACAACGAGCGAAAATCAATACGATTGACCAACCCAACGGTTCATCAATCAAAATGCGAGCCAATCGCTGAACGAATACGGAATTTCACCGCCCAAGGGTTGGAAGATCGAAAACGAGACTAATTTCCCGAACTTAAGGGAATTAGGAAGGAGTCTGAATGCTTAACAATCACGAAACGAGATCAATAAAAACCGAACAAACAAACGATCGAGACAACAAAAATCGAACAATCATGTCCGAAACACGAAGGATAATAAAATTCAGACAACAACCCCCACGTTCACATCTAAACTCGAGACAATATATGATCCGGTGAAAACAACAGGACGTGCATTCACATAAGATCCGCAAGAAAGGAAATAGCAATTGAAAAGTCACAACGACAAACGAGTAATTCCGAAACAATACCACACTCGTTCGATCAACAAAAGCAAGGGGCAGGACAAGCTCAGAAATGTCAACGAACATGATGAGTCGACAAAGTCGAAAACACAAGAGTTCCAAATCCGATCCACTTCGAATAAAAGAACTAATAGAACTAGATGATGTCACTTCCGAACAAGGATCACAAGAATCGAGCCGAACTCGAAAAAGTCACAACGATAACCAGATCGACCCACAACAAGATCACAGTTCGTTCGGACGATGAAACCGAAATACAGAACAATTTCATAAAGTTTCAACGAACATGAGCGAATCGATAGACTGGAGAAAGAGAAAATACATAAGTCAAAATAGTACGGGTATTACCTTCGACCTCGTCCACGAAATTCACAAAAACGGGGGCAAGGTAACAAGTCATTAAACAACCGACACATAACGGAACAATCACCGATGCACACGGTCATACCAAACCAAGCTCTAACAGCTCGCACATGCGCGACAACGCAGAAATCACTACGAGGTGATAATATTCAACACCAACATCCCACCTCTCACAGAGGGCTAACACAACAAATGTGTGTAAAGCGACTCAACGCTCACACCGCCAATTCGATCATACTCGGGAGCAAACATCATAATGAGAACGCGAACATCATACATACATACCCAGCCCTTAAACGGGAATGGATAGGTTTTAAAAACGAAAACCTCATTTTGAAAATAATTTTAGAAGAACACCGGTTGATCTTGAGTATCACCTTTCAAAAAGTACGAACGTGAAACATCGTTATCGAGACTTTGGAGAACCATTTCGCATTTGATAAAAATGAGGACACTTTCACTTAGTGGAAACTTTCAGAATATTCGACCCTCGGGTCTAAATAAAAGTGTTTCTAAAACATTGAAAATATCTCAAAGCATTTTGGTCCTCGAGGTAGAAGAATTTTGAAACATGTTGTGGCACCTTGTATGTACCACGAGAAAATAATTCATTTTAAAAGTACGTCTCAAATTTATTTTTCTAAGATACTCAAGGTTTTTAAAGATAATTCAATGGGCTAGAATGCCCAAAAATTTCGGGTAATTATACGGAACATTATAGCGCCGTGGGTCCTGTGGAACCCACTGTGCTAAAAACCATTTACCAAAACGCCAAAAAGGCCGATGACGGTAATATTTCAAAACTCACAAAAGCCATTTACAAAATGCTAAATACCGTCATAAGAATTTCGCCAAAATGATCAAGGCCATAATGCCAAAAACTCGGTTAAAGGAATCGGTTTTCGAAATAAAACTCAGTTTGCAAAATACCGAAAGCCGGTTGAAAGAACTCACGCAGCGGATAAAAGAAATACAGTTCAACATGCACAATCCAGCAACATTACTCCTCATATGAACGAAATATTAGAGTCAAATAACCACATATCACGAAATCAAAATCCATAAGAGGATTCCGTCACTTAACAAATAATCATAAAAATAGCTCGTGTCACACGAGGCACAACACAAGGAAGGGAGTTTTACATCCATAGGTCGCACGTAAGTGACGACCGCCCTTCGATACTAATCACGACCAATGATCTCAAACGACGCGTCGCGATGCGACTAAGTCAGACAAAATCCGACGAGACAAAACTCAACAAACACAATTTGACTCGACAGCCTAGGTTTCCCCAGGCTAATCTGATTTTAAAATCGTATACTCTAGTTATTCGAAAATAAAACCGATAAGTTAAAAATCGTTTTCAAGACCTTTTCATACACGACAAGGGCTTAACAGCGGTAGCATTTTATAAAATGTCCTAAACACTATTATACACGACCTTTAAATACCGACACAAGGTTTTATTTGAAAATACACGGCTGGCTCGCCCAAATTCATGTCACTTTTCAAAAACCCACAATACGATTCAAGTCTAAGAAAATTTTCAAGCATGCACGCCACAAGTATTATTATTAATAGAAACACATTGGTTGTAAATATTAATAATTAGCCAAGTACCATCAATTCCCGAACACACGCATATACGGCATTCAAAAATCACCAGTTCAACAAGCGCAACTCGGAAATACTAACTCCAAGCATATGTCAAACTATCTCTTCAAGTTTAACAGCGTAACCAAAGATCACCGATTTGGACATATGTCGAAACCAGCTATGTGAGTTTCTCAACAAACTCTCCCATCAATACCTTTCCAAGAACATTTCAATGTTCAAAACTTCTACATCATACTGCACCCTTCGGTGTCCAAACCATCAGTACATTCGGCTCAACATACATTTAGTATATCGCAATTACCAAATACAGATTCCATCATACAACAAAAGACTAGAGGGTCAAGCCCTCTCAAAGTATACCAAGGAGCAAATCTCGGATCTTTCGATCATCAACGATCCCACCAACGCTAGGAAGTTTAGTGATGGAAGGCTCGCAAAACGATAAACGGTCAAGCCCAGAACGGCGCACATACTCCAGAGAGATAAAGGACTATGCAATACTAGAATCAAAAGTACACGAACCGGATGGATCGAAAAACAACTCGACGATAAGTACAAGAGAGGCAATCACAGTTCAAGAAGTGGAATTTCAATACGAGAAAACAAGAGAATCGAGTAAGGAAAACTTACGAGCATTGGATGTACTGAGATGCCGGCAGCGGTGTGACAGTGTGCAAAACAAAACATAACTAGACCCAAATAACCGACAAGCCTAGGTATCCATAAACCTATAGCTCCGATAACATTTTCTGTAACACCCCCAAGATATTCGAGGTGTATTACAGCGCCGTGGACCCCTACATGGGACCCACCAGGCTAACACAGGAAAACACCACTCGACTAACCGCCTCGGTTAGCAAGGAAACAATTGTTAACAACAAGAACATAAAACAACACGTCCGGTACAACCGGCATAATAAACATCAACCGACAAATACAGTGACTCCAACAAAGACCAATCACAATCTGAAAGGAAAAGCCTAAGTACTCGCGAGTACAATCTATAAGTTTACAATTTGGAAAACATCCACATCAAAAGAGACAGTAGGAAATAACAAAACTCAATTGCACATGTGTTGTGACGAGAATTACACTCTCCGACCGGCGATCGCCTCGGAGATCGGGCGACCTAGCCACTGCCGAGCAGCCGAGGCAGAACTTCCGACCAGCGACCAGGCGGCCTAGCCTTAGCCCCGCAAGCAAGATGAATCGGCCAACCGAAGGTCCCAGGACAAGTCCCGGTGCCGAGCGATCGACATCAAATACGATCGTCTCTCGGTACTCGACGACCGACTCCTGGCGACCGACTAGTGGACGACCGTCTCTCGGCACCTGCCGACCGACCCTTGGTGACCGACCGATGCCGACCCTCATCGACTGGCCAATGACGACCCTCAGTGACCAGCTAGAGACGACCGCATCATGCCGATGGCCATCCAGTCGGCGAAGGCCGAGCCTCAGGACAGGCACCACGTGCAAGAGCCGAGACAAGATCCGCAATTCACGGATCATTGACCACAGCCTGTCAGCATCCGTCCACCAGCCGACAGGCCCACCGAAAATTGTCAGTAGGGCCGCATGTGACAGTGACTCCGGACACGTGCTGGCTCCTCATTGGACCGCCCAGCTGGCTGCCGGTTGTAGCCTTGGACTTTAGGCAGACTGCCAGCATCTACCTTGGACTTTAGTCCGACAGCCCGGGTGATCGCCCCATTATAATATTGGCCGGCAGACGATCGCCCCATTATTATAATGGCCGGAAGGCGATCGCCCGCCAGAGGACAAGACTCGGGTGCCACTATATATACAAGGCTCCCAGCACTTGTCCAAGGATCCGAAATTCTGAAGAACAAACGAAAATACTACAATTCCCACGAGATTTCATTCAGCACTTGGCTATCTCCAACTCTTGGCAACAACTATCATTCGGGACTTTTTCTCCTGGCCTCTCTCATCAAGCAGACGATCGGCAGGGACGAAGAACACCGAGCTTCGCTCAAGAGCCGGATTAACAGAGTCTTTTTACACTCATTGTATTTAGATTTCTCACATTAATACTTGTATCCACGAATATTTGTATTAATATCATCTCGCAAGAGCATTCAAGCCCGGGACTAACAACCCCGGTAAATCTAGTGTTTATTCATTTTCTCTCGGAAGTGCTCCCGCAAATTGTTGTTTGTTGTCCGTCTTCCAGCAGTATTAATCTTCGGATAAATATTTTGGGCAACAACAATTGGCGCTAGAGGAAGGGGATCTAACCCTCAAATTTTTACACCTACCGTCCCGAAGAACACTCACTGTTCTCGGGGCATATACTTGAAGTGACACTCACTGCACTTCAAAGAAATCTGTCAGAAATCATGTCTTCCGCATCCGCGTCGAAGAAATCCGCTCGCCAGACGCCTGCCTGGCCCGGGCCCGAGCCACAGCCGATGGTGGAAGGTAGCCGCCGCGGTCAGAGACGCTCGATCCCGTCCCTGGACGGCGGCCCAAGCCTCTCGCTCGATCAGTTCCGGACCAATGAACAGATCGAAGAGGCCATAGCCGCCCTTCAGGGGCGACAGAGTGCTCTCAACGCGCCTCCCGCTATCACCCCCTCAGCCATCCGCCGGAAGTCCAAGCGGAAGCTCAAGGCGTTACTGGCCGAGCGATCGCCAGGAGGCTCTCGTCCGCAAGAAGAGACGCTCGCCAGCCGGGGCACCTCTGTCTTCGATCGCTTGGGCAGTGACCCGACCTGGCGACCGGGGCAGTCCGGCCCCAGCTACGAGACGACGGAGTTTGAGTCCGTCACCAGGAGCTCGGCCTACCTGGCTCCCAGAAGGCAGCCCCGCCGTCTGGCTCCCCCTCGCCAAATTGCCGAGGTCGGCAGCAGCGGAGTCCGAAGATCGGTACACGATCGCCTCGGCTCCCGCTCCCAAAGCCGATCAGCAAACGACCGAGCCATGGCGATGGCTGCAATGCAACGTCAGATCGACGACATGAAGGCGCTCCTGGAATCCAGGGCAGGCGCCATGAAGACGATCGCCAAGCCAAGTGAGCCGCTCGCGATCGACATCGAGCTCGCTCTCGTACAGCACAAGATCGCTCCCCCGCAAACACCCTTGTACGAGGGGCGATCGGACCCCGAAATGCACCTGAACAAGTTCAACATCTACATGGCCGGGTGTGGGGCATCTGACGCGACTAGGTGCCGAATGTTCCCTATGATGCTGGACGACCTCGCCTACAGGTGGTACACCTTATTGCCACCCCGGTCCATTGGCTCCTTTAACCAGCTGGCGCACGTCTTCACGGAGTACTTCGCCACCAGGGTCGCCCAGCCAGAAGGTCCCCTTCACATGATGCAAATCAAGCAGGGAGAAGAAGAGTCCGACTCGGACTACATCGACCGAGTGGACGATATCATCCTCAACGGCGAGCCCGTAAGCGATGAGATCGCCCTCCACACGGTCCTAGCAGGCTTCAATGGCTTTTCGCCTATGTTTAGGCATCTTACGAAGAGCCAACCCACGACCTACACGACCTTCCGGGCTAGAGCCGCAGATTTTCTGGCCAGGCAAAGGCTTCTTCTTAGCCTAGGAGTAGAGCGATCGGCGCCCGAGCGACGACCTCCAGTCTTCCAGCCCGATCGCTATTATCCAGCAGAGCCGGAGGACTCGCTCGCCACCACAGTCCACCATTTAACATGAGGGACTACAACCTTGGCCGACATCCTCGTACCATCCCAGCGCCCGCTCGTCTGGCTGAACATAACCTGAAATCCATAACAAGAATTTCCCCGACAACGGGTCCCCAAAGGGGTTAGCAGTTACGCTAGTACAAGTATCCAAGGCAAACCAATCGCTTACACATTTCATAGTACATGCACCAATATCATTTCAAAAACCAAAACCAGACATGTCTTTTCTGGAAACAAACAGTCACAATTAATTTGCCTAGGACCGGGACGAAGCCACGAATCCCACTCGAGGCCTCTAAGGACCCTCCCGAGCTGGCCACATTCATAAAACAAATCAAGCACCACACGTCACCTAGGACCAGGACGAAGCCACGAATCCCACTCGAGGCCTCTAAGGACCCTCCCGAGCTGGTTAGCGAATCAAACTCATGAATCCAGGACGAAGCCATAGATTCCCTCGAGGCCCCGTCGGACCCTCCCGAGGTGAGTAAAGCACACACAATATACATTACCATTTCACGTTAAGCATAAAGGTTTCCAAGAATTACTTGCCTTGAATAATTGACGACGCAACGAACGGAAAGGAAAGTCACCAACAAACACTAGGAACCAACGAAACCGAACCTAACGATTCGAAGAATACAATCACAACCATTTCTAAATGAATACGGAATTGGAATACACCCGAAAACCCGCCTACGATTCATGTATATTCGTATATAAACAACAACGAGGGCGGACCACAACCAAACCCTCTCGATTCCGTAAAAACCACGAAATATACCATGAATCCGTAGGGAAACTAAGAATACCAACAAGATTAATCATATTCCCAAAACAAGAATAGTATGGACAAGGTACTTGCCTCGAACAACCACAATGCGGGGAATCGACCGAAGTAGGTTGGCACGAACCGACTACGAACCCGCCGACTCCACCGAACGCCAACTCGCGATAATAAACTACGAAGGACAATGACAACAATGAAATGAATTCCATAACACGACTCAAAGCCTTTGAATTCAAATAACGAACGATGAATGATCAAGTGTTTTCCCCAAAACGGCCAAGAACACAATTCGTTCCGTCAAAACCCGAAAACGGAATTCCAAGTTGAAATATGGATATACAATCCATAGAATGTGTTTAACGACATCATTTAACCATAATCGATCTATCAAAAATGGATGAAAAACGAGATCGAGGACAAATCCCCCAAAAAATCGATTCGAAGGAAATCAAGAAATATACTTCGATTCGACGAAGAACAATGGATTAAATGATGTTAAACACAATAATACTACCAAGATTAATCATACCCATCATGAATTAATCAATAATACGGAACGAATCGGACAAAAACGCAAAAAACTCCCAAATTCACGAAATTAGGGTTCTAAGGAAGATTACCTTGATTCGCTGGATCAAAGGATGATAACGGATGATTGATTGATGATATGAACTCAAGAACTTCATCGATTTGTTTTTAAACAACATGGCTCCATGGTAAGATCACCCTCAGCCGCGGAAGAGAAGGAGAAGAAGGAGAAAAATGGCCAAAAACCCGTGTGCAGGGCCATAAATAAGCCGCACAAAGGTGCCGCGGCCTGTGGAGTGTGCCGCGGCACAGCCCAAAAATGGCTCCGGTGGTCGGCGGTGCCGCGGCCGCCGGCGCGTGCCGCGGCACCGTCTGACACGGTTTGGCCGAAAAATGCCACAGAGTGTGCCGCGGCCCTGCCGGCATGTGCCGCGGCCCACGGTGCGGCCTGCTCGGCCTGGAGCTGCCGAGCACTACCGGCCATGACTCGTCCAGAAGCTTCCGAGCACTACCGGCCGTGACTCGGCCAGTGCCGGCCTGGGCCCAGATTGCCCGGCCATGACTCGGTCGGGGCCAACTCCGACGGCCCGAACGACCCTGAAACCCGAACCTGAATACGAATCGATGGTACGGTTACGATGTACTCGCAAAGACGAATCTAAGAGCTAAGAGAACACACAATTCCGACCACCCGAAGGCTCGGAATTCAACAACGGAAGTAATTACCCAAAACTTTGGGAAATTACGAAAATGGCCCAAAACGTCCGAAAATCACGATACGCGATCGAAACACCAAACCAAAGCTCGCAACATGAATAATAACATCAAATGAACTTACGAGAAACTCGAAGCAACAGTTTCGGACGAGATTCGCAAGAATCGAGCTCAAGTGCGGAAAAGTCGCTAAAAAGCTCGGAACTCAACAAAACGATACCGAAACGAACTCGGATGACAAAAAGTGCAGAATTAATCATTCTCAGAATGACGAAACGGTCATGAGCGAGTCGTCAAAACGGACTTCCGCCGAAAAAAAAAGAAATTACCGGAAATCGAAATTACGGGTATTACAAACCAAATGTCTCCGATACCACTTGTTGGGAAAAATTACACTTCTTTAGAAAATAGTGTCAAAATAAATGACACTTGCATAGCGGAATTAGGATAAATATTTCCCGCTATCTAGAATTAAAAATGGGATATTAAAAATAATTAAGACAAGAATTTTAAGTGGAAAACCCAAATCGGTAAAAACCACGGGAGGACCTTAGTCCAAAAAACTTCCACTATGACTATAGTAGGATTACAGAATTCTCCCTAAATAAATTAGGGGATACACAATCTCTGGAGAGGCTCTCGGAATAAAAAAATATCTCAAGTATTTAACTTGGAATGACTAAGAAAAATAGGAAACACTCTTTGAGGGAGATAGAAAAATACTCTATATTTTCTCTCGTTTTTTTCTCTCAGTACTCTATTTTTCTCTCTATATTGCACTCTTTCTTGCACACTTTCTCCTCTGCGAAATGAGCTCTATTTATAGAGCAGAATGAGCTGCAAAGTCTTCTCGTATCCCCAACTCTCAGCCGCAACTTTTGAACTTGAAGGGCTGCCATTGTTGAAGAGTAAAAGCAGGCTGCACCGTCATTGTTGAAGAGAAAGAAATGTGTGAAGAAGTTTGTAACTTCCACAAACTTTGTCAAAAAATGTGGCTTGTGGGCATCACATGGAGGTGGAAAAGGATTGTTGGGGTTGACAAACCCATCCCACATTGGAAGAGAGAAGAAATGAAGTCTTCTATATAATAAAGTCCACCACTCCATTAGTATGAGACCTTTTGGGAAGGAGCCAAAAATAAATCCGTGGGGACTTGGCCCAAAGCAGACAATATCATACTAATGTGACAGAGTGGTGGTGGTGGCGGTCCTAACAGTGGTATCGGATCCGATGGTTCGGCTGGGCTCAGTGGTGGAGCCTAAGCTGAGACTGCCTTTACGATGGTGGAGAAGCCCCCGGTGTGACCTTGCAACATCTGTGGTGGTGCCTTGTGTCGAAAGTCTTCCTGATATTGAGGTGATCAGGCGGCGTTTCCCATTCAGTGATGATAACGGCGGTGCAAGATGTACGGATTATCGTTCGAGGGGAGGATAATGATGTGGTCCTTGGTTTGAGGGGAGGATTGTTGGGGTTGACAAACCCATCCCACATCAGAAGAGAGAAGAAATCAAGTCTTCTATATAATAAAGTCCACCACTCCATTAGTATGAGGCCTTTTGGGAAGGAGTCCAAAAATAAATCCGTGCGGGCTTGGCCCAAAGCGGACAATATCATACTAATGTGACAGAGTGGTGGTGACGGTCCTAACATAGTACTCCCTCCGTCCAATTTCAATTGGCCTCTTTCTTTTTGCACGCAGATTAAGAAAGTGCTTGTTTTCAGTGAAAAGGTAACATAGTCCCACCTTTTTATATGTTAATTGCTTGTCATTTTGGGAAAGGGCCAATTGAAATGGGACAACCCAATAAGGAAAGTAGACCAATTGAAATGGGACAGTGGGAGTAGTAGTTTATAGTGTACTGTAGACTCGGGAGAAATTAACTACCTTCTCTATTGATAAACTTTCTTTCCATCAACCCAAAATATTTCTCCTCTCGTCCGTTAAAAACTTGTCCCAGTAATAAAATGAAAGTTCTATTTTTTCTTTTAAGAAATGAGATATTTTCTCCATAAAATTACTCTATACCATTTTTTCTTAAAACTTGTGCCATCTAAAGTGGGATAAATTTTTGACGGACATATGGAGTATTAAATATGATCACTTTGACCATTAAATTTTTTAAATATGTATTGATAAAAATTATAAAAATATTATTATATAAATATATAGTAAAATAAATACAATAATATTTTATATGCTAATATTTGTTTTTATATTAATACAAAAAAATACGATCGAAGGTTAATACGTCAATAGCGTCAAATAATGAAGCATTGCATGTAAAAAAGAGTTATTTATTACTAAATATTCATTATCTTTTATCAGATGCTTGTTATTAGTTAACGTAATATCAGTTTGTGTTTAAGTGAATATAAATAATTCCTTTGATCATATGCTCGTTATTGTTTAACATAATATCTATTTGTCTTTTTAGGTTATAATTTTCTAAGTAAAAATTCGTTACTCAATGAATGTTCTGTAACATGGCATTTTTGATAATAGAATGTTCATAATATTGTAAGTGAATATAAAATAATTCAACGGTTCACTATTTTCACATATCTATATATTTGCTAGTAAAAATCTATTTAATAGTGGAATATCTAATGACCTTTGGATTCCAATTGCCAAATGACGGAAAATGGATCTGTTGGCGGACCAATTGGACACAGCGGGGGCTCTATGAAATTCTAGCGACCAATGGTCCTACCGAACAAACTGATCGATTAGAGATTCTTTGAAAATTCTTGTATATTTTTCTTTAAATTAATTATTCTTTTAATTTAATTTAATTTAATTTAATTTAATATTTTAAGAATATTTTTTTTAAAAGTTTATTGTTGTTGAACATGTTTTGATATTATTATTATTATTATTATTAAGTATTATTAAATTAAACACAAAAAGAAAGAAGGGACGGCGAAGGAGTACAATAGTCTTTTTCGGTGCGAATTACCACAAAAAACACCAATGTCATTTACATTATAGACTAAAGATTACTCGTGCCATAATGGCACGATGGCGGTGATATAATTGAATTATAATAAAATTTCCAAATTACTTGCTAGAAAAAAGAAATTAGTCCCCAAAATTCAATCGGCGGCAGACGAGCCTGCTGTAAAAGAAATCAACAGAAAAATGACCGATCGTCGGAGGCCAGCCGACCGCCAAAAGCAGACCGACGGTCTGGCGTAAAAAAAAAATTATTGGCCGATTGCCGGAGGTCCACCGGAAAGCAGATCAGAGGCCTGGAAAAAAAAAAAGAAAAATGAAACTGGCTAGCCTCCGGAGGTCCGCAGGAAAGCAGGCCGGCGGCCTGGCAAAAAAAAAAGAAAAAATTAGCTGGTCGTCGGAGGTCCACCTGAAAGCAGGCCAACGACGGCCCGCCGAAAAGCAGGTTGGCGAACAAATGTCAAAAAAATAACCGCTCGCCGGAGGTTCGCCGAAAAACAGACTGGCATCCTGACGCTAAAAAAAATATCGATCTCCGAAGGTCCGCCCGGCCGCCGGCGGGGACCTGCCGAAATATAGGCGACAACCTGTCGTTAAAAAAAAAAAAAAAAATTTGTCGGCCGCCGGTGGTGGCCCACCAAAAAACAGGCGAGTGCCATGACGTTAAAAAAAAACATACGATCGCCGAGGTCGACGGAGATTTAGGTTGTAAGAAAAAATGAAAATATTAAAAGCGTCCAAATAGGAAAGAGAATGTAACATTTAAGCATGATTTTTTTTTTTTTTGCAAAAATCAAAAATCAAAATTGTACTCCTCTCCATTAAAATATAATCCCTCCGTCAACAATCTATGTTTCCCAACTTTTTGGGTTCGGGTTTTAAGAAATGTTAGGTGAATGTGATGTGAGTGGAGTTTGGGTCCCACATTAAAAGTAATTTAATGTTAATATGTGGGTCAGCCTGGTAAAATGTGTGAATATATAAAAATTATAAGAATATTTTAGTAAATTGTATTGTGGGGTAGTGTTTAAAAATAGAAAGGGAACATTTTTTGTGGACATACCAAAATGGCAAAAAGGGAACATTGATTGTGGACGGAGGGAGTATTCTATTTCAATTCTTATCAGTTAAAATTTGAATTTTTAATCATAAATTACGAATTATATGGAAAATATTTATAATCTATGTATGTTATACTCTAAAAATACATATTAAGAAAAATTTATTAAATATTTACATGATTATAGTTTTTATATATTGATCGTAATTAATGATCAACTTTTATAAAATTTGATTGAAAAAAATCAAAATTGAACACATTCTCACAACGTGGGAATATTTAATAAGAATTTTCCCTGAATCCTTTTAGTGATGGAAAGGCTAGTAGCAATTAACAAGTTTGAAGGGAATTGATGCAAATTAGTTAACCAAATAATTTGCAAACACTTAGATAGTAATTTTGTGGTGTATGGCCCTCATTCGTGGTGTATGGGTCGTCTCGTCCTGTGAACCGCAATGAGACGGGACGGGTTTGGATATCACTCTTGCCCCGTGGGTACCCACCTCCTCCTCCCTTGAACATTTTTTTAATTTAATATATTAATATATATGTTTTATATATATTATGTCTATATACTTTTTTTATACATTTATTAGTATTTCTTATACATTTATGTTAATAATGACAAGTTTATAAACTATATATATTGTAAAAACAAAATACTAAATAAAAAATTGTTAAAAAAAAAATAATTTTATTAACCTTAAAGTAATATTTTTTCCTACGCGGATCGAAACGTCCCGACCCACCCCACCCTCTTCATCTTGTGGAACAGGTCTGGGTTTTTAAGTACGCGGGCTATTGTCATCCCTCAGACACTCCCATAACCAATGGCGGAGACAAATGGGGGGCGGCCCTGTCCACCCGTCTTCGTTTAATTCGGGGTAAAAAATATAAAAGAAAAATGGTGAACTTGTAAGTTGATATTTAAAAAAGCATTATATCCACATAAATATACACATATTTACATTCATGCATTGTTGTTAACGAGTCTCAATTATCATCGTACTCAGTTCGTCTTAGTATAATATCAGATCGAATATCGAGTGAGCTCTTAAAGAATCGGACAACAATGTTAGGATATGGACCAACTCAATACAAAAATAAGCGGGTACCGAACCGAGTATTTGAGACAAATTATCGGATAGATACCAAGTATTTATTGAAAGTGTGTATTATATGCTTAGTACTTTAGTTAAGTATAAACATCTATAACTTAGGCTTGATCACTACTCCACTAATGGATATATAATCCACTTAAAAAACAAATCGAATGGATAAGGACTATCAATAATTGGGGTTTAATCAATTAAGAAATGAATTGAGTAGGGTATTGTTGGGAATAGTGCCTTAGGACATTCGATGTGCCTAGATTTATAATTGTCACATTTAAATAAAGTTATTTGATATCATTTATTTCTCGTTGATTATTATAATGTGTGCATGTTTTAATATTATAATAATCGAATAATAGTTATTCACGAATAATGAAGATTATTCAAATGTCCCTGGTACAATCGCGTTGAATAGAGACTCAAGTGATTAATATACTAGTATAAGTTTGATTGATAATCATCGGATGATTATACGTATGGTACGCGGATTAATCTTATGGGTATTGGTTGGAGAACTAATACTGGACAGACCCGCATTGAGATCACTGCATGAAAATTATAGGTCACAAGTCGTCCAGGAATAAGTCTAGAGGGGGGGTGAATAGACTTATTGAAACTCTTAAACTCTTTTCTTCGAAGAGTGAGTTTCTCAGCTGATACATATGCGGAAATCAGCTGATGACGAAAACAAAACTAATCAATGGAACCATAAAGTATGAATGCAATAGTTAAGTATGATGCTGAAACAGTAAAACACATAGGCAATTTATAGTGGTCTCAGAGGTGGGGTAATCATCTACTAATCCACTTTCTCCAAACCAGTTGGAGATGAATCCACTATAATTCTCAACCAGTGATAAATATTACAGTGATTCTACTACTTAGCTACAACAACTTCTAACCAATGGAAATCACGTCGTTGCAACTCCTCTTTAATTGCCTAGCACCACTTGATTCTTCAAATCCTCGGATGCCTATCAGTCTCGCAACTTCAACCAGTGAAGTACCCCGAACTCAGGTTTTAAGACAAGAGTGTTTGTCTTCTCCAACTAAGAGCTTTCTTCAAATAAGAACTTCGAGTACTGCTCTTTTCACGATGCTATGTGATTGCTTTGATTGCTTTGATAACTTTGATCGCTTGAGAGTTTTGTTCGCATCGTACTGCTCATCTTCAAATCTTTGGATATATATAAGTGTCGATCTTTGAGCATTTTCTTCATAGCCGTTGCAAATCTTGTAACAAATCCGTCCGTTGGAGAAATAGACTTCTTTGTTTATTTTCTGAACGTTGCAAGGCTGGATTCCCATATTTTAATCCATCTTTCGACCATTGTGAAGACTTTGCATGTGAGGCGCCGCATCTTTTGAATATAATAAGATTAAAGTCTTCAGTGGTAGGTCTGGATGAATTATTTAATTCATATCATTGCGGGAATCTCTCCAATTTGTCTCTTCACGCTTGCATGTGACTTTCCGTAATCTTTGACTGTTCAACGCATGCTGACGTAGACTTGGAGTACTTGGATGATCTCTTATAAGTCAAGTTGGCTGATGTCCAGTCATCTTCACTGCAGCTTGGACTTCTTTGATGACTGCTGAGACTCGCCTGATCAGATGACTTGTCTGGAGTCTTTTTGTCCTGATGATTTTTGACTCATCTGATGGTCAGACTTTAGATGACTTAGTCTGCTGATCACTTGACTGCAGTCTGGTCAAACATCTCTGATGAATTTTTGTTGACCAGAACTTCTCTGAATTGACTCGGCTGTACTTCTATGATGTGCTTATCTATACTTTGTTACTTAGCCGATTTGAGCCTAACTTATTTGGCCTATAGAAGATGCTCATTTGGTTCTTCTTTATATTTTGCCAAGTATTTCACTTAACATAATTTGGCCTATGGAAGATACTCATTTGGTTCTTCCTTACATTTTTGCCAAGTAATAAACATTTGAATTACAATAATGACATCATCAAAATCTAACAAGTATTCCTAACAGAAATGTCATAAGTGAATCTCAATATAACAGTATGTCAATAAATCCTTGAACCTGAGATTATCATAGAATCCGACATGATAACTGCTATGTCTTGACGTAATCTAACGTCATCTGAAACATGGTGATCATAAAGGTTAGCGATCGGGATTAGTGGGAGTCATGTAGAGGGCAATGAATAATCAAGATGAGGATTTGTTCCTCTCTTTAGTGAGAGAGATATCTGTTGGGCCCCTTGATAAGTAGGACTGAAGGAAATGCATGGTCATGCTCAAATGAAGAGTCATTTGATTCAATCAGTCTACTTAAGATTGAGAAAGCATTTGAACATAAATAAGTATGACAAACTCCATAACTTAGTTCAAATATGATATCGCGTGACAAAGGGATTTAACACGTTAAAAGGTTTAATGGACTATTAGCTTATATTATTTGGGTAATCATAATGTCTTGCTAGAGGCCGCTTATGATTTATTATTTAATAAGGTATTAAATAATTGCCAACATAATATAAGCCTTTTGGGTCGCACTTACGATAATTATATACAAGTAGAAATAAATATCAACTGGGAATAATAAATATAATATTGGATATTATATTTATGAGGAGATTAAATAATAAATAATATATAATATTAGATATTATATATATTGTATTATTTAATAAGTTGAGGGGTAACTAAGCAAACACTAGAGTCTTGACTCTAGTATTACTTAGTATAAATAAGGGATATATGACAAGGAGTTGTCATCTCCTTTCTACAGTAGAATTTGCGGATCAGTCATCTAGTCCTCTTCCCTTAGTTGATCTTGATCAATAGTACAAACCTTCGAGTAAGAAATTTGTGTTGTACTATTTATCAATATTATTCGTAAGGATCTAGCAATCCGACTTGTGGAATTGTTCGTATGTGGATCACCCAAAGAGGAAGGAGATATTAAGCTGTTTCTAATCCGGATCTAGATCTATTCGCCGGATTAAGGTAGTTCGATTAAACCTTTAATCAAACAATTAAATTACTACATGAGATCCTCAATTGGGTTTCATATTTATTCTTCCGCTGCGTTTTACTTTTGATTTATGTATTTGATGCATGAAAAACCCAACAGTGGTATCAGAGCCAACTTGCAAGTAATTTAATTATTTATGTATAAATTATGTTTATCGGCTGTTGGAGGGGTCGCGAGGAACTCTGTGGGCGATCCTCTTTTTGCCTTTCACGAATTTATCGGCAACCATACTAATTATTTTGCCGAGATTTTTGATATTTGGAGAGCGCCGGATCTTTGTCAAGAGAGGAACATTCTTAAGGTTTGGGTTGAGATAGACTCGGCTTTTGCCCTATCTCTTATCAACTCACCGAACGTAGGGAATTGGCAAGTTCAAAGCATTCGTAACAAAATTTTATCGCTTCGCCGCTCTATGGATATTTCATTTTCTCACATCTACCGGGAAGGGAACACCATTGCGGATCACTTGGCTAATGAAGGATATAAGGCCAGAAATTTTCGACTATATAACCCGCTGGACCTCTCCGGGAAGATTAAAGGCATGGTTAGACTTGACAAGAGTAATTTCCCGTATGTTAGACTTAGGCCTCTTGGTTATAAATTGCTCTATTGTTAATTGGGGCGTGTAGAGGGGCTCGTCCTCCCTCAAACATTCGGGCGTGTAGTGAGACTCGTCCCCCCACCTTTTCTGATCATCTAATTTAATCTTGTTTTTTTTTTTTAAAAAAAATGTATAACTTATGTTCTTGTTTATGTTTATAAAATATAGATTTTAGAAAATAATATTTTTCTAGTTTAATTTGATTAAATCGGATCATTTAAAAATAATTTTCTGGATTGTTTTTCGCATAAACTACTGTCCAGAACTGTTCTGGAACAGCACAACGATTCGGGCAGGTTCAAGCAAATTCAGGTCGGGTCCGGGTCGGACCAGGACCCGCAGTAAAATAGCAAAAATATACCGCGGCCAAATGGATTCGAACCCACGTGGATTCGAACCCACGCATGTCCACGCTCGGCCATCTGGGCTAGGGATCCAGATTGTTGATTTTTGATCGGATATTATTCTTATACCTTACTGTCAGGCAGATTAATATTATCTTTAATTAATTATTTGATAATTAATTTTAATACTATGATTAATTAATTAATTATGTGGTAATTAATTTTTAATAGATGTTTGGTGTATGACATGACCATAAATTGACCATTGTGATTTGATACTTTATTTCCTTATGGGTTGGTTTTACGGCCTGCGTGTCGTTTAATTATAATTGGTTTTACGGCCTGCGAGTCGTTTATTTAAATTATTTATTGTTTTACGGCCTGCGTGTTGTTTTCACCTCTTTCGAATTTTCAAATTTTCATCATCTTTTCGACGTCTCCTTATTTTTCTTTTCAACTTCATATTTTTCATTTTTCTTTTCAATTTTAACTTTTCGACTTTTCTTCGATTTCGATGTTTTATCCCCCTTTCAGGGTTAATCCCATTCTCCTTTCTTTTCTTCTTTCTCCCTTTTTGTTTTCATCAAAAAGTGTAATAAAAAAATAAATATAATGATACCAAATATAAAATATGCATGATACCAAATGATAAATATAATTATATGCATGAATAGGGTATAAACTCCCCCTGAAAATATTATCTCCCCTTAAACAAAAATTATTACTCCCCCTAAATAAAATATATTTTGATAAAAAATAATTTTTGGGGATCCAACCGAGAGTTAACCTTCATTTGAAACATAAACGATATTTAAAATATTTGTTCCATTAGGAACCCAAATCTTTTTAATTTTAATCGTCCGGCGTGGGCTTTTACAGTTAGAAATGTGATGCCCAATTTTCAAACATTTTTCACACCGGGGTATTTTTAAATTTAAGGATTCATTTTTAGAACGAGGTGTGAATCCCAACCCCTGTTTATTTAAAGTAAACTTTTGAATCGAGAGCATATTTTCAAATTTCTCGTTTCCGAGAAAAAATTTCTTCGTTAAATTTTTGAGCTCGGTTTGCATTTAACAAGATCATCCTTTAAAATATTTTCATTCTCAACACACTTTGAATGATCGATCTCGACAAATTTTCCCTTTTCAAGAATTTTGAAATATTCAATTTCCAATGATTTATTTTTAAATTGAAGGGATTTAATTTCGAATAAAGCATTTTGATAATCCGTATGCAATAATTCAAATACTTCAAATAGTTCGTCGTAAGAATTACTTACTTGGCTTTCGACGTCGCTATCGTTGAATGAACTTCGTGCCATAAGAGCGAGATTATTTTGATTGATAAAATTATAATTTACTAGTGTAGTGTTAAATTTCATTAATATAATGAAGACAAGAAGGACGAGACGGACGGACTCGAGGAGCCAATTGATCGCGTATGACGTTCCAAGGAGTTGGCAAGATCAATGAAGACCAATTGCAACCTTTTAAATTGACCTTTGTGATTTTCATGTTGGCTCATGGAAATCACGTTAGGAATTATGGTCATGCTATACACGGTCCTATATTTTTATTGTCATGTGATGCGATGTATGTTTAAATTATGCATATATGTGATGCTATGTATGTTTAGATGTATATTAGCAAACATAGACATTAACATAGGATAAAAATCCCTCGTTAAAATTTTAAATGCCGTTAATTTGAAATACACCTATCAAGACTTCGATCATCTTGAGTGGGTCATGCCAGACTGGGCGCTCGGATTATCTTAGTAAGGTAGGATGGGTAATGGTGATACCTATATGTTTTAATGAACAAAGAATTCAAAAGAGTTTTGAACCTTAAGGCATAGCATGGGATTATAACATGCTCGGGCATAAATACCAAATCCCATGAATATAATCTAAGAGTTACATATGATGTAATCGATAAAATTATCCACCTAAAGTAGCTCAATTCTAGGCGTCATGCCAAAAATGAGTTTAGGATTGCGCAAAATGGGATCTTAGCCCACTAAATTACAAATGTTGTAAAATTGAGGGTATTTTGTTTTAGTGGGAGTATTTTTTAAGAAATAAAATAGTGTGACTAAATATTTGCATATTGAATTTTGTAAATAATATAGAATGACATCAAACAACACGTCCACCATTTCACTGCGATCCGTCCTTGAGAACGACAAGCTCAAAGAAAACGACAGCAACTATCTAGATTGAATCCGAAGCCTGAGAATAGTTCTCAAGCAAGAAAGAAAAATGTATGTTCTTGAGGAAGAAATTCCCGATGAGCCAGCTGACAATGCAAACAAAGAAACAAAAGACAAATGGAAGAAACATTATGATGATTTCATTGATGTCAGTTGTCTTATGTTGGCTACCATTTGTCCAGAACTTTAGAAGAATCTGGAGGAAATGGAAGCTTATGAGCTAAATGCTCACCTCAAGGAAACTTTCTCGAAGCATGTTAGGCAAGAGAGGTATGAGACCTTTCAAGCCTTATATGCTTGCAAGATGGTTGAGGGGACATCTGTCAGCGCTCATGTACTCAAGATGAAAGGATATATTGATCATCTTGATAGGCTTGGTTTTCCACTTTCTAAGGAGCACTCCACGGATGTGATCCTAAACTCATTGCCCGATAGATTCGGTCAGTTCATTATGAACTATAATAAAAATGAGATGGACAAGTCTATTGCTGAGCCGATTTTGCAATCCTCTCCTAAGACGAGTCAAATAAGGGAGTAGGAAGGAGAATAGATCATTTACGGTAGGCTGCTTCTTCGCAATCAGCCCTAGATGACTGATCGTCCATGCATACACGCAGGAGCGCTCACTGACTCTTGCTCGTTCACCCGCGCCTAGCACTAAGGCAAAGGGATAGAGCTAAACGAAGTCCCGAGAATGAGCCCAGATCCTGCTTGCTTAGCCTGGGCCTTAGCTTCAACGACCTCTCTAGTACACCTATTTAAACCCCAAAGTCGGGCACCTACCGCGCACCCCTTCCATAGTCACTAGATGCACTCACTGCAATCACCTTCATTATCACTTCATTCGAGGATCGAGGATAGCCTGTCCCCCAAAAAAGATGGGAAATCTATTTATATGAAGGAAATTCCATCTTTTTTTTCACCTTTAACAGAATATTAAGAAGAAACTAAGCCACGTGCTGATGGTCAGCAACTGGAAGTCCTTTAAGAACAAAGGCAAGGGCAAGGGTAAGGCAAAAGTTGCCAAATCTAAAGACACTTCTAAGCCGGATTTCAAGGCTAAAGCTCTCAAGTATAGAAACTGCCATCATTGCAATAAACCAGGACACTGGAAAAGAAATTACAAGGTTTACTTGGAAGAGCTAAAGCGTACCAAGGGTAGTGAGACCGCCACAAGTATATTTGTTATAGAAGTTAACTTATCTACTATGACAAAACTGGACTGAACTGGACTGAACTGTCCTATATATACTAAACCCAGCTTAGCGCGCGCTAGCACCTGTGCTTAGCGTGCGCTAACGGGTTTACCGGGTAGTCCAGTACCCACTGCCTGCATCGTTAGCCTGCGCTACGTACTTGGTAGCATGCGCTAACGCCTCTTATTAGCGTACGTTAACCTTGTGTTAGCGTGAGCTACCTGATAGTTGATGCTCAGAATATTGGAGTCCAGAACCTACTGTCCTCTGCCTTGCTCGCGTTAGCGTGCGCTACACCTATAACTTAGCGTACGCTACTAATACCATTAGCGTACGTTATGATCCACTCGTAGCGTGCACTATGAATTATTCCATTTCAGCCCAATACCTACTGGACTGTCTGAACGAGCCTTAGCGCGCGCTACGCTGATTGTTTAGCGTGCGCTATCCAAACTACTAGCTTGCGCTATTTTCCATTCATAGCGTGCGCTACTACAACTCAAATTCAGTCCAGTGCCTTCTGGACTGTCTGCCTCAAATGCACTAGCGTGCGCTAATACAGAACGTTAGCGTGCGCTACCAGTACTCAATTAGCGTGCGCTAAAAAGAGTATGTAGCGTACGCTACTCTTCACATCCAGGCAACCAAAATGTGATGATGATGATGATAATATCCTCGTCTTGATTCTCAAAACAAGGTTGAATGACGAAGATAACTGATATACGATTCAAATTACGCCGAACGCTGAATACAATGAATGAATATGAATGATGAATGATTATTAATGAGTGAAAAATTACTAAGTGACAATTTACTGAATGACAATGAATGAATTTACAATCGGGTATTACACCATCTAAAGCAGTTGAAAAGACACCATTTGAGAAATGGACTGGTAAGAGACCAAACTTGTCTTTTCTAAAGATCTGGGGTTTCGAAGCGTTCGTAAATGTGCCAAATGTTTGACAAACTGGAAGCCAGATCTGAAAGATGTTTATTTGTGGGATATCCTAAGGATACTAAAGGATATTACTTTTATAAGCCCGCAGAGAACAAAATATTTGTTGTTCGAAATGCTGTATTCTTAGAAAGGGAATTTATTTCCAAAAGAGACAGTGGGAGAAGAGTAATTCTCGAGGAAACTCGAGAACCACAAGAAGACATCACTTCACCGATGGAAACTGAACAGGCTCAACAATAAGTTGAAGAGCCCGTTCAAAGTACACAAGTCCCTCGCAGATCTGATAGGATGCGACATGAACCTGAGAGATATGGTTATCTCGTGATAGAGGATGATGAGGCATCGCTCATAGATGATGAGCCTAGTAGCTGTACAGAAGCTGCTTTAGGACCAGAGTCCGAGGAATGGCTAGAAGCCATGAAGTTAGAGATGCAGTCCATGTATGACAATCAAGTTTGGAACTTGATAGATCTACCCGAGGGTGTTAAAAACATTGGGTGCAAATGGGTCTACAAAAAGAAGAAAGATATGGACGATAATCTACAAGCCTATAAAGCTATACTGGTGGCAAAAGGTTATTGACAGATTCATGGTGTTGACTATGATGAGACTTTTTCGCCAGTAGTCATGCTTAAATCAATTAGAATTTTATTTGCCATTGCTGCATACTATGATTATGAAATATGGCAAATGGATGTCAAAACAACATTCCTTAATGGAAACTTACTCGAGGATGTGTACATGACACAACATGAGGGTTTTGTTCATCCAGAAAATTCTAAAAGGTTTGCAAGCTTCAAAGATCCATTTATGGGTTGAAGCAGACTTCTCGGAGATGGAATCTTCGCTTTGATAAAACTGTAAAAAAGTTTGGGTTTAATCAAAATGAAGATGAACCATGTGTGTACAAGAAGGTTAGTGGGATCATAGTTGTTTTCTTAGTCTTATATGTAGATGACATATTACTCATTGGAAACGACATACCTACCTTCAAACAGTAAAGACTTTGTTAAGGAAGTCGTTTTTCAATGAAAGACTTGGGAGAAGCTGCGTATATTCTTGGTACAAAAATCTATAGCGATAGATCAAAGAGAATGATTGGTCCGAGTCAAAGTACCTTGTACTCGACCAGATGTATCGTTTGCTCTTAGCATGACAAGTCGATACCAATCAAATCCAGGTAAAAGTCACTGGACAACAGTGAAAACCATCCCAAAGTACTTAAGAAGAACTAAGGATGCGTTCCAAATATATCGAGGTGTGGAAAACGAGCTGGCTGTAAATAGTTATGCCGATGCAAGTTTCAAAACCGATGGAGACGATTTAAGATCGCAGATGGTTTTGTGTTTTGTTTAAAACGAAGATGTTGTGAGTTGGAAATGTTCCAAGTAAACACGCCCATGGATTCTATAACTTAAGACTGAGTACCTGGCAGCATCAGATGCAGCCAAGGAGAATATATGAAACCTGTTGGAATATTTTGTTCCATACATGCTATAATAATGTTTTGATGATTTAAGTTGATACACAAAATAAAACAACAAAGAGACGAAGCAAAGCATCGAAGAAAATGAAGTCGCAGAAAGGTGTTCTGAACATGCATAACGTACGCAATGATATGAGCATAACGTACGTAACGTGAATGTCTTAGCGTACGTAACAGATGAACATTAACGTACGTAACCAAGTGTCTCTGAGTTCAAACGAGAAGAACGTTGGAGATGACGTCATGGCATAGGTCAGCTAGCAACAGACATATTGACTATATATAACGTATGTAACGGTTGATTGATTAACGTACGTAATGATCAAAACGAATGCTACTGAATTGAAACTGAGGGATGTTAACGTACGTAACTGGGATGATTTAACGTATGTTAAAGTGCTAACGGCCGTAATATTGAAGGTCTAACGGCCGTAATGAAAGGTCAGAAGGCTAACGGCTAGTTGAGGCTTTGGAGCCTATAAATACCATTCCTATGGTATTGTTTCACTACAACAACTTCAAGCAAACGATTCATTAATCAGAGATTGATATACTTATATTGTTGTTGTGATATTGAGCTTATATTGTTAGTTTGAGTGTTTATACATTCAACACATACACGAGAGGTAAAAGAAAAGATACGATTGGATTCGGTGTTATTAGGATCAAGGATCCGGCATTATTAGAATCGCAATCGCTAGCTTAGTGAGGTTTATCTAGTACCCATAGAAAGCTAGAGTGGTTGATTCCTTGTCCAATAGAAAAGGAAAACGGTTTAACTTGGACAGATACAAAGACAAGTACGAGTGGTTTATCACGGACCAATAGAAGACGTGATTGTAACGGTTAACCCTCGACCGATAGAAGAGAGGTGCAGAGGTTTTTATCTTCAACCTAAAGAAAAAGATACCGAGAGAGGACGTAGGCTCGATTATATCCGAACCTCTATAAATCTGTGTGTCTTTTAAATTCCGCACATTTATATTCACGCTTCCGCACCATGGCGCAAATACCGATTTTGCACCAACAATTGGTATCGGAGCGGTACCTCCAATACAGAGCTTAACATCCGAGGAGTCAATCCAAATGGCATTTCAATTTGCTCCAGTCGAAGGCCTTGCTCTTAACCGACCACCATTTTTTGATGGCGCAAATTTCATGACATGGAAGAAAAAGATATCAATATTCATTCGAGCGTATGACATCGAGATTTGGAAGATCATTTGCCTTGGCCCGAAAGTTCCAATCAAACCTGACGGATCTCTTAAGAGTTTCAAAGAATATAATGACGAGGGTTGGAAGAACGACCATCGAAATTGTAAGGCTACTCAACTTCTATATTGTGCCTTAAATCCAGAAGAGGTCAATCGAATCTCAGCGTGTGAAAGTGCTAAAGAAATATGGAAAATTCTTGAAATCACAGACGAAGGGATAACTCAAGTCAAGGAGACAAAGATTAATATGCTTCTCCATGACTATGAGTTATTCAGGATGAAGGGTGACGAGTCCATCACCAATATGCTCGACCGATTTTCGGTCATCACAAATGGACTTGCTTCGTTTGGTAAACCATTATCAAGTAGTGAGAAAGTCAAGAAAATCTTAAGATCACTACCTGTTGAATGGGACGGAACGGTGACGACGATTATGGAATCGAAATATCACAATAATCTTGATTTTAGTGCCCTTGTTGGTTCACTAATAAATTACGAGATTGTCCTTAAATCTCGAAATGCAAAGCCGAAACCGAAGGAAAGATCGATAGCCTTGAAGGCTAAGATGTCAAAGAGAGAAGAAATTCTGGTGGATGATAGCGATGAAGAATCGGCATACTATGCCAAGAATATTAATAAGTTTCAAACCTTATTAAACTGGAGAAAGAAAGACATCTCGGGCGAATCTAAGAAATTCGACAACAATTGTCGATTATGTGGTAAACCAGGCCACTTTGCAAAGAATTACCGAGATAAACCCAAGAAGGAAGTTCTCGTTGCAACATGGAGCGATGAAGACGAAAAGGAGTCGAAAAAAAGAAATGGGAGAAGAAACTAACGAAACGGACAAAGTCGAAAAACTTTGGTCTGTACACATATACATATATTTGTAATTTTTCAGGTAAATCCCATTGACGAAGTGTTGTTTTGTAATCATCAAAAAGGGGGAGATTGTTGGAACATTTTGTTCCATACATGCTATAATAATGTTTTGATGAGTTGATACACAAAACAAAACAACAAAGAGACGAAGCAAAGCATCGAAGAAAACAAAGTCGCAAAAAGGTGCTCTGAACATGCATAACGTACGCAATGATATGCGCATAACATACGTAATGTGAATGTCTTAACGTACGTAACAAATGAATATTAACGTACGTAACCAAGTCTCTCTGAGTTCAAACAAGAAGAACGTTGGAGATGACGTCATGGCATAGGTCAGCTAGCAACGGACATATTGACTATATATAACGTACGTAACGGTTGATTGATTAACGTACGTAATGATCAAAACGAATGCTACTAAACTGAAACTGGGGGATGTTAATGTACGTAACTGGGACGATTTACGTACGTTAAAGTGCTAACGGCCGTAATATTAAAAGGCTAACGGCCGTAATGAAAGGTCAGAAGGCTAACGGCTAGTTGAGGCTTTGGAGCCTATAAATACCATTCCTATGGTATTGTTTCACTACAATAACTTCAAGCAAACGATTCATTGATCGGAGATTGATATACTTATATTGTTGTTTTGATATTGAGCTTATATTATTAGTTTGAGTGTTTATACATTCAACACATACACGAGAGGTAAAAGAAAAGATACGATTGGATTCGGTGTTATTAGGATCAAGGATCCGGCATTATTAGAATCGCAATCGCTAGCTTAGTGAGGTTTATCTAGTACCCATAGAAAGCTAGAGTGGTTGATTCTTTGTCCAATAGAAAAGGAAAACGGTTTAACTTGGACCGACACAAATACAAGTACGAGTGGTTTATCACGGACCAATAGAAGACGTGATTGTAACGGTTATCCCTCGACCGATAGAAGGGAGGTGCAGAGGTTTTTATCTTCAACCTAAAGAAAAAGATACCGAGAGAGGACGTAGGCTCGATTATAGCCGAACCTCTATAAATCTGTGTGTCGTTTAAATTCCGCACATTTATATTCACGCTTCCGCAACACGGCGCAAATACCGATTTTGCACCAACAGAACCTTTTAGGTCCTATAAGTCTTTACTGCAACAATAATGGTGCTATTGCCGAGCTAAATAGTCATGGACCGATCATAATTCCAAACATATACTCAGAAAATATCACCTAGTTAGAGAGATCGTCATACGAGGAGATATTGCAATATGCAAAGTAGCAACGAAAAGAGAACGTTGCAGATCCACTTACCAAGCCTCTCTCACAAGGAAAGCATGTTGAGCGATAGGACTACAAGTCACGTATGAATGGTCCTAGTGCAAGTGGGAGATTGTTGGGAATAGTGCCGTACGACATTCGATGTGCCTAGATTTGTAATTGTCACATTTAAATAAAGTTATTTGATATCATTTATTTCTCGTTGATTATTATAATGTGTGCATGTATTAATATTATAATAATCGAATAATAGTTATTCACGAATAATAAGATTATTCAAATGTCCCTGGTACAATCGCGTTGAGTAGAGACTCAAGTGATTAATATACTAGTATAAGTTTGATTGATAATCATCGGATGATTATGCATATGGTACGGATCAATCTTCTGGGTATTGGTTGGAGAACTAATACTGGACAGACCCACATTGAGATCACTGCATGGAAATATCAGAAGTGAATCTCAATATAGCAGTATGTCAATAAATCCTTGAACCTGAGATTATCATAGAGTCCGACATGATAACTGCTATGCCTTGACGTACATGGTGATCATAAAGGTTAGCGATCGGGATTAGTGGGAGTCATGTAGAGGGATATGAATAATCAAGATGGAGATTTGTCCCTCTCTTTAGTGAGAGAGATATTTGTTGGGCCCCTGTAGGACTGAAGGAAATGCATGGTCATGCTCAAATGAAGAGTCATTTGATTCTATTAGTCTACTTAAGATTGAGAAAGCATTTGAACATAAATAAGTATGACAGACTCCATGACTTAGTTCAAATATGATATCGTGTGACAAAGGGATTTGGCACATTAAAAGGTTTAATGAACTATTAACTTATATTATTTGGGTAATCATAATGTCTTGCTAGAGGCCGCTTATGATTTATTATTTAATAAGGTATTAAATAATTGCCAACATAATATAAGCTTTTTGGGTCGCACGTACGACAATTATAGACAAGTAGGAATAAATATCAACTGAGAATAATAAATATAATATTGGATATTATATTTATGAGGAGATTAAATAATAAATAATATATATAATATTGGATATTATATATATTGTGTTATTTAATAAGTTGAGGGGTAACTAAATAAATACTAGTCTTAACTCTAGGGATTACTTAGTATAAATAAGGGATCTATGACAAGGAGTTGTCATAAGAAAACAACACAAAATCGCCCCCCCTTAATCTCTTAGAAAAATCGGCCATCTCCTATCTCCAGTAGAATTTGCGGATCGGTCATCTAGTCCTCCTCCCTTAGTTGATCTTGATCAATAGTACAAACCTTCGAGTAAGAAATTTGTGTTGTACTATTTATCAATATTATTCGTAAGGATCTAGCAATCCGGGTTGTGGAATTGTTCGTGTGTGGATCACCCAAAGAGAAAAGAGATATTAATTTGCTTCTAATCCGAAATTTGTGTTGTACTATTTATCAAAATTATTCGTAAGGATCTAGCAATCCGACTTCTGGAATTGTTCGTATGGATCACCCAAAGAGGGAGATATTAATCTGCTTCTAATCCAAATCCAGATCTGTTCGTTGAATTAAGGTAATTCCATAACCCTTTAATCAAACAATTAAATTACTGCATGAGATCCTCAATTAGATTTTCATATTTATTCTTCCACTGCGTTTTACTCTTGATATATGTATTTGATGCATGAAAAACCCAACAGGTAATACCTGATTTCACTATCGTAACAAATCATATTCGAGATCAACTTGTTAAGAGCATATTACTTTCTCATTTTCAATTTTTGCTGACATAATCGCAGACACGTTACCATCTTCACTTCCTCCAATTTTTACCAGCAACAATCATTCCCCAACTTTAATTTTTGTTTACATCATTATAGATTCCACAACCCACTAACTCAATATTTCATGTATTTACCATATTCTCATTAATTTTGAGTTTTACATTTATTAAATTGAATATTTTTTTAATTAACATAAAAATGGATTAACATGGATAAAAAATATAATTAAAACTTAGAATGTTGGACAATAATGAAGATATTTTTCACTCAAAACTCATACAATTAAAAAAGATAAAATAAAAAGGAAAAAGAAAACAGAAAAAATATAAAAATACGGAAAACAAAAGTGGGAATATTTCATTTGGTGCATGCAGACCTAAAAATAAGTGGTAATAAAATACTATAAAAAAACAGAAAATATGAAGAAAAAAAATGAAAAACAGAAAGAAAAAAGAAAAGAAAAAATAATTAAAAAACACACGCAGCCCCCACCACAAATCTTGCTTCCAGTTTTAATAGTGCTTCCTCCTCCTTTCTTCCTTTCGCCCCATTACTATCAGATGTTTAAAAAGTAGGACACTAACGTACAAGGAAAAAATATATGGTATTTTTCCTTATTTAATCGACATGTGAAAGAATAAATTGTATCCCTTTTGCCTCTTCCCTCCCACACACATCTAATGCCTTAAACACAGTTGAAATCCAATAATCATAGCTTCCTTTTCGCACACACGCACACACACACAAAAGAATCATAGCGTATGCCCTCCCTCGCCTCCCTCCCTCGCCTCCCTCCCACACCTTAAACACTTATTAAATCATGATTAGTAGAGTTACTATCAGATGTTTAAAAAGTAGACTTCCACAAAGCAACTTATCAAGATCACTAAGGCTTAGCCTTGTAGTAGTGGAGCCGATGTTGGCGTGCAGAGATCGCGGGTTCGTACCCATTGGACGTGTGGCTAGTACGGCAGGTTAATAAGGCCCTTTTTTTCAAAAAACAAATAAAACAAAGCATTTATCATGAATCTTGAATCGAGTCATGCAAGAGAAATCCAGTAAAGCAAAAAAAATCAAATCACTAGTAGCATAGCAAGACCTTAATCACCTGAGAAAATAGCAAGTGTACACCACATAGATGCAGTATTCTAATGACGGGACAAAGCCAAAACATTTTCTTCTTCCGAAACGAGTTAGAGAAAAAGAAGATGATGAAAAAAAGAAAGACAGTCAAAGCCTTCACATAAAGACTCAGTTCCTTTTACCTCTATTACGCCTCGGGTACACAACCGACCATCCATCTGCCACTTCAGGTACGTCTTTAACACTTGTCTCATAATTCATTGTGCCCTTTTGATTGCGACTGAATTGCACCTGTGGAGTGTCAACCTCCATTCCCATTGACTTCTTGCCCCCCATATTATCATCGCCACTATCGTCGTCACTATCATCCTCATCATTGCTGCCAGGCTGGAAAAAGTACAAATGTTTTTTTTTTTTAAGAATACAGGCATATGAATATGCAAACTAAGGATCACTGTCTGACAATCAACGCAGAAAAATCAATTAAGGCCAATTGTTGTGCAATGATGGCCTTCTTAAAAACACAAATACAGAAACATGACAGATATATAGTGGAGTTGACATTGTTACAGTTTGGTCAAAAAAATATAGTAGATCAACCAAATAAATTAAATGATCCCTCCCTTTGTCCCACTTGAAGAGGCTACCTTGTTAAGGTCATCATAATCATCATCAACTGCATCTTAGTCCCAACTATGTTGAGATAGGTGACAAGAATATTATAGTGTCAATTAATTGTCTATAAATTAGTCAACAGTATAAATTCATGCAAAAAACAATGTAGCAAATTTTACACTGTATGCCCTTCATATCGCAACCTTCATACGAAGGAAAAATGAGATAAAATCCCAATCAACTAATATTGTAATTTAAATAACAAAAAACTTTAACTTTAAGGGACATTACATAAATATTAATTAGATATTTAAAAAAAGTTTTTTTAAAAATAAACTCAAAATCATATTTTGGAAGTACCCACTTCAAGTGGGACAGATGGAGTAACTTTTTTTTGGGGTGGGGGTGGGGGGTATTCAAACATGGACAAACGAAATAACTACCGAACCTAGGAAAGCAAATAATGAAACAATGCTTGGCGGATATCATCAAAAATTTGAACCACCATAGAGTAATGGTTACCTGTCTGCGGTAAGCTACGTTTGGAACATTTGTTTGCCTCAACCTTTTTATGGAGGCAAAATTACCTTGCAAACACTCTTCATGCATAACCATCAACTTCTTTGCTATCTGAAAAAGTTGTTTATTGGGTGTGGGTGTGCGTGTGGAAGACATATATATTAGAATGCATTAACAAGACTAGCATAAATGCAATTAGCAGAAGAGCTTTTCTCCAGCACCTGATTTAAGTTCCTCACTTTTCAACCACAAACTGATGGATGAGACATTTACCTAATATATGGTTACCAACTTACATAAGACTTATATCAATCATATGCCTATGTCCATTATCTATGATAAGTTCTTAATGCATTGTGTATCCGGCTACTACAATAAATGGTTGGATCTTGAATGATGCTAGAGAAGTATTGCTTCCTACCTAATTTGCATAAACCCGTTCAGGACCCACCAATGCATTGTCAACTGCTAAGTACAAGGATCAATAATGATAAATTCTAACATCATAAGTATGATATCTTAAGGCAGACACCATGCTTACAGCTTAATCTGCTTTTAGTTTCAGCTCAAAACATTGGATATTAAAGGTGAGACAAAGTTATACAGGGGTGCAGAAGATCAAGGCTAAACGGGATACGATGGAAAAATGAGATGAAATTCCAAAACCGTCATCATCATAAAGTTTTCCATTTGCATGGCAAATATTGTGAACAAATGAGAAATATCATGAGAAGGTGATGAATTGAGATAAGTGTTATAGTCATGTCCCAATACGGGATTTGTTGATGCCCGATTTGGTCAACAAGACGTGTGCTGATTTGGAACGTATTAATCGAAGCCACGTAGTAAATAGGGCTCAGAAATGAAAAGCCAGCCGGAGAAGAGAATGTAAATTTTCTTTATTCTCGTATAACCTCACTTTTTTGGCCGTCTCTATATTACAGTGTATGTCTAATTTTCTATTTTGGAACTTTTTTCAAAAGTCCTCCTTTATCGTCGATTCAGTCTATTTATAGAGGACCCTGGCCAATCAGATGCAGGACTAGGGAAGGCTCCAAAACACCTGTCAGATGGGGAGCGCTTCAGAGACACGTGGCAGCCCTTGAGAGGACTTTGGGAAGAGGTAGGACAAGTGGCATTTACTGTCCTGTGTACCTGTTCTGCATGCTCGGGCGATGTTTATCCGTTTCCAGGTCGGCTTGGGCTCATCACTGGGGTCGGTCGTACTTGACATGTCGATCTGCTCGGCCATGGTTTGCAGGAGTTCTGAGGCCCGACCAACCAGATTCTTGGTCGGACCTCCACGTGGCCTACTTGCTCGGTCGGTGGATCCAGGTTCCTGTAATTGTCTCTAAGCTCGGTTGGGCCGACCAGGAGGACCGGATGGGAATACGCAGGTGGATGCCACGTCGGATCGTGGATACCAGATCGGATCGGCTACCCCCCGAGCCCGGAGCCGAGCAGAGTTTGCCGAGTCTGGGGTCGACATATCTCTGGGTCGATCCAGTTTGGGGCGGATGCTTCGTGGAGGCGAGTTGAATTCCAAAGGGTGTTTGGAATTCGAAGGGGCGTGTCCCTTCGACTGATGCGTCAGTTCGAATGCGACACAAGGTGTAATGATGAGGGACACGTGACCTGATTTGGTTTGACGGTGTCACCCACGCGTCCTTAAATTGCGCGACGATTCATTTGGTTCGACGTGGTCACATGACAGATAATTAATGAGCATTTATTGCCTTCCTTTCATCTATAAATAAGGGGCAAGGCTAGGGGTGTTCAAAAATACCCGACCCGAACTACCCGGCCCAACTACCCGATGACCCGAAACAAATATTCCAGGTATTTTTAAAATTTTAAATTTTTTTCGGGCCGGGTACCCGACCCGAAAAAAAGTCATATAATGGGCCGACTTGTTGCGTAAATTCGGGTACCCGAAAACCCGATTATTTTTTAATAGTTATTTTTTTTTATAAATTTAATTAATTAATTTGTAATTATATGAAACTTTATCTTTCAAATAATATGAATTATATTTGATATGAGAATTCATGTTAATTATATTTTCAGTAATGGTATTTATTCTCACTAGTTTGGAAATTTACAAGAAGATAAAATCTTTAAATAAAAAATAATATATTCTTTCATATATATAATTGAATATTGAATTAAGCATAATTATATAATAAAAAAATGATATATATAAAAAAAATTAGTCAGTTTTGAGATTTACTTATTGTATGGAAAATATTTATAATGTATTTAGTACTCAGGGATTAATTTATATAATAAATTTTAAAATAAATTTATATTAAAATTACAAATTATTTATAAAAATTTAAAATTAGTGGTATTAAATTTTGGGCCGGGTACCCTATGACCCGTCCCGAAAAATAGGGTACCTGCTTATCCGGGTACCCGATTTTTTGGGTCGGGTCACGGGCCGAATTTTCAATACCCGCATAACCGGGTACCCGAAAAACCGGGTACCCGGTTATGAACACCCCTAGGCAAGGCTGTCCAACGATTCGGTTCCGGTTAACCGGACCGAAATTTTCGGTTAACCTAAACCATAAATATCCTAAAATAAGAACCGAAAACCGGACCATATAAATTTTCGGTTGACCGGAACCGGACCGATTATTTTCGGTTCCGGTTCGGTTAAACACAAAAACCGTTTTTTTTATCTCAATTTAAATAATATAATTATAAAATATAAAAATATAATTTCACAAAAACAGTTTGCTTCCGGTTCGATTTTATAAAATATATCTATTAAATATTATTCTTTTTATTTTATAATTATATATTATAATTACAAAATATAATTTCATAAAAACAGTCTAATTTCAAATTTAAATTTACAAAAACTAAAATAATATATTATAATTATAAAATAAAAAATAATATTTAATAAATATATTTTATAAGATCGGTTTTCGGTTCGGAACCGAACGGTTATCAGTTAGATCAAAAACCGAAAAAATGATACACAATGGAACCGAAAACCAGACCGATAACCGAAATTGCGGTTTTCGGTTAACCGGAAACGCGCGGTTCCGGTTCGGTCCCGGTTCTAACCGAGAACCGGAAACCATTTAGACAGCCCTAATAAGGGGTGCTCTCCTTCCGTCTTCTTCTTCATTCCGCATTTCTGATTTTCGTAGAGAGAGAGGGCAGTAGTTTCCGGTGAGTGACGGATGGTGAGTTTTTTTGTTTTTCTTTCTTTTTTTTCGTTTCAAGTATTCATCATGTCGGACCGGGTGGATATGAGGGTGGCGGAGCTGGCCGTGTCGTCGATCGGATAGGGGTGGCAGACATGTCCCTAGGGGGACACCCGTAAACTAGAGCGACGATGACGGAGGCGGCGAGTAGACCTGGCAAACGGGCGAGCTCGGCCCAAACAGACCGGACAAAAAACGGGCGGGGTTTTTTTGGGCCGGGCCAAAAAGGTCCGTTTTTTCGGGGCAAAATTTATTAGGCCCGTGGCCCGCCCCGGGCGGGCCTCAACTTTTTTTTTTGAAATATTAATTCTGAATAAATATACAAATATTTTTCGATCTTTAATATATTATATTATTCACTATACTATCACAATCAGATAAATAAACATACAATTATTTTTATTTGATAATTACATATTTACTACACTACCACAATCAATAGACAAATATACAAATATTTTTATTTGATCATCATATAATTTATCACTACTACTTTCTTATAAAAATCATAAAATAATATTATTATTGATATGAGATGCTACAAAGTAATCACAAAGTCTCATAAAAAAATAAAATTACATCAATAATTAACATATAAATGTAATATAATCTAACAAATAACCAAAAAATTTTACATATTATAATTACATATAACATAAATTAAAAAAAACTGGGCCGGGCGGACCACCCGCGGTCCGAGCCTCCACGGGCGGGCCAAATCTGGGCCGGGCCAAAAAGGCCCGTTTTTTTTTGGTCAAAAATATGAAGCCCAATGCTCGCCTAAAAACGGGCGGGCTAGCCCGGTCCGCGGGCCTGGACCTATTTTGCCAGGTCAAGCGGTGAGGTAGCAGGGTCGCCGGGACTCGAGGAGGCAGAGGTGGTGGTACCGGCTGGTGGCGGTTGGCGGAGCGGTGGATGTGGAAGGGGAGGTCGAGCCCGAGGAGGTTTGGATTCGGCCTCGGCCGTCCCTTTATGTGGAGGCGGCATAGGATTCGGCTTTGATCCGCAGCGCCGTTATGGAGGAGCAGCTGGCGGCAGCGGTTCAAAATCCCGGCGGCGGTGCGGATGTTCGTCCGTCCGGATGAGGGCATCGCTGATGGAGGAGTCGAACACAGCAAGATATAAATAGAGAGGCTCTTCGCGGGCCGGCTGTTGTAGGATCGGCGCTTCTGTCAGGACTTCCTTGATCGCCTCAAAGGCTTTCTGTCACGGGTCGGTCCATTGGAAATCCTTGTTCTTTTTTATCGCCTCGAAGAAAGGTTTGCATTTGTCCGTTGAGCAAGAGATAAAACCACTTAGCGCGGCAAGTCGGCCTGTGAGGCTCTCAACTTTTTTTATCGAATTTGGCGGAATAAGTTCGGTCACTGCCCTAATTTTATCGGGATTAGCTTCAATTCCTCTTTACCTAACCATGTAGCCGAGGAACTTCCCTGAACTGATCCCAAACGAACCTTTCTTTGGGTTTAACATCATCTTGTACTCGCACAAAACCATAAACATTTCATTAAGGTCCTTTACATGGTTGGCAGAATACAAGGATTTTACAAGCATGTCATCTACATATACTTCCATCGTATGACCTATCAAATTACAGAACATTTTGTTTACCAGGCGTTGATAGGTAGCGTCAGCATTCTTGAGTCCGAACAGCATCATACGGTAGCAGTATAGGCCTCGGGCCGAGTAAAATGAAGTGTTCTCGTCAGAAGGATGCATCCTCATCTGGTTGTATCCGGAGTACGCGTCCATTTAGCCGATGGCAAGCGCGTTCCGGATCGATTCCCTGCATGTCGGAATGGGTCCAGCGAAGACATCGAGATTTTGTCTAAGGTGGGAGATTAGCTTGGATCGGAACTGTTCTTGTAGGTTATGGCCGATCCTGAGTTGTCTCGTGGGGTTAGCCATCCACGCTGGTCAAGTCCAATTCCTCTACCGGTTCAGCATTGCGAATTTTCCTCTTTGGCTTCTGCAGCTGTGGGTCGACAGGATCTTCCTCGACAGCATGTTCCTTGCCGGGTCTACACCCCTGGTCCATATCCGAGCTCGCCCCCGTGTCGGAGGCTTGACCGGTCCCTGGCTCTTCCATTTCGGATTCCTCCCGGCGGTCCCCTTGCTCGGATTCGCTTGGTCCTTGTCCTAGGGGGAACCCTCCAAGGCGTTTATTTCTCGAGCCCAGATGCTGAGGTTGCATTCTCGGGTTGCGCGTTGATCACCCCAATGAACCCCAAGGCCTTTTGGCGTGGGGAATTTCATGCACAGATGATAAGTAGATTGGATGGTCCTCAACCTTGACATCACAGGTCGGCCTATAATAGCATTATAATCGTTGTGCACATCAATGATCTTGAAAGTCGTGATCATTGTCCTCCGGATCGACCCCTGGCCAAACTCCAAAGCCAGGTCAATTTCGCCCAACGGCGTGGTCCGACAGTTAGTGAAGCCGCGGATATCCTCTTTGCACGGTCGAATGTAAGATTGGTCTACCTTCATTCTGCGCAGCGCGTGGAGGTAGATGATGCTGACGTATGCCCCCGAGTCGACGAATACCCAGTGTACCGGGATTCCCATGACCAGCAGAGTGCTGACGAGAGCATCGGAATGAGGATGGTCTGGGCCATCAGCATCGGATTCATCGAACGTGACGGCAAGTTGGGGGTTTTTGAGGTTTCTTCCGCCACTGACAGAAAACCTCCTGGCCGGCATTCAATCCGCTGGTAGGAGGTGGTAGCCTTTCGAATTGAGGCTTTCTGTTGCCGCTTCGACCGATGATCGTCGCCCTCGGCTGTCCCCATTATAGTGAGTATTTCCTGGGGAGACTTAGGGGGTGGAGGCACCCAATCATTCCTTCTTTTGGCCGGATCAGCCCAGTCCTGGCGACTCCAGAGCGGGTTCCGGGTAAATCGCCTCAACGCGGTATCGTCGCGTACCGCAATTAAGGCCGCGACGAGGTCGCGGCACTACTCTGTATTGTGACCCGCCGATTCATGATATTTGCAAAAACGGGTATGATCCATTTCCTTTGAATCCTTGTAGATCGACCTGGGGACTGGGAGCAAATCCTGGTTCTTAATTTGGTTGAATATGGTCGCAGCCCCTACCGAATATATTTCTGCGTAGTTGGCCACGAACTCGGTCCTTTACTTCCTGAAATTCCGGGTTGTCGGGGTGGCTGCAAAGGAGCCGGCCGACTTTATTCTCCCGGCGAGGTTCTTGGCGGGCCTCCCTGGAGTCGTGCATGTCCTCTTTCTTTTTGTTCGATCCTTTCGGATCTACAAGCATGACTAAGACTAAGGCCGGCATAGCCTCCTCGGCGGCGATATGGGAGCTGGCGCGCTCCAAGAACTCTTGGTATGTGCTGGGGGTGTTCTGACACACCGTCCAGCGAAAGAACGAATTTTTTAGAAGGCCGGCTTGAGCGATAATGGCCAACGCGTCGTCATACATGGGCTCCATTTCCAATATCTGCTTATTGAAACAGGATACATAATTCTTAAGGGATTCATTACGTCCCTGCACGATGGAGGCGATGGAGGAACGTGGGGCGACCCGCACTAGTGATCCCATAATTGAGATCGGAACGCCGCACTGAGCTGTCTGGACAGAATGATGGGGCAGCGAGTGGTACCACCTTTGAGCCCTTTCCCCTAGCATCCGGCACAAGAATGCATTGTGGGACCCGTGTAGGTCAATCCATGAATTATAATGCCCGAGATGGGCATTGGGGTCAGTCTCCCCATTATATGATGGGATTTGGGGGACCTTCAGCTTTTCCGGGAGAGGCTCCGCCAAATGTTGGGGGCAATGAGGCTCTCCTGGCTGTTGAGCCATTCAAAACTTAGGGATGGCTGGAGTTGCTTATTCTCAAGCTCTGTGAGGTATTTTTTGAGGAACTCGATCTCACTCGAGTTGTCGCATAGAGCTTGTGGTGGTGTTTGCGCTGGGACCCAGGATTGATGGGGAGCCTCAGCTTCCTTGCGGTCCCAACTCTGAATGGTCCGAACCGGTGCTATTTTTTTCGTTCTCCTCCCACTCTCCAGTCGATCAAAAACCGATATGGGGGAGGTTCGACTTTTCTGGGACGGTTGAGGGCTTTCACCATGGCCTTTTGCCTCCTCCTCAACGACTCAAGAGACGGCTCTCTTCTGGTCCCGCCTAGGGGCAGTCGACGGGTTGTCCGAGATTGGGCCTCAATCTGGTCCTCGGGCCTCTGGAGATTTCCACTTTCGGTAACCCGCACCATGAGGGCATTCATTCCCTAAATGAACGCAGGGTGTTTAAAGCATTCCGCCACCTTGATCAGGTTTTCTTCCTCCGTGGCGGGCTGATGGTGCTTGGAACTTCCATGCGACATGATTGTATGGGAACAGTCTTTTTAAGATTCAGGCGAAAACGTATGTAGCTGTGGGCAGCGAGCCGCCCTCCTTCTAGCGTCAATTTGTTGATGCCCGATTTGGTCAACAAGACGTGTGCTGATTTGGAACGTATTAATCGAACGTAGTAAATAGGGCTCAAAAATGAAAATGCAACCAGACAAGAGAATGTAAATTTTCTTTATTCTCGTATTTGGATTGAGACCCGACCTCACTTTTTTGGCGGGTCTCTGACAGTTATATATATTACAGTGTATGTCTAATTTCTTTTAGAACTTTTTTCAAAAGTCCTTCTTTGTCGTCAGTTCAGTCTACCAATCAGATGGAGGACAACCGGGAAAGGCTCTAAAACACATGTCAGAAGGGAGCGCTTTAGAGACACGTGACAGCCCTTGAGAGGACTTTGGGAAGAGGTAGGACAGGTCGCATTTACTGTCCTGTGTGCCTGTTCTGCATGCCCGGGCGATGTTTATCCGTTGCCGGGTCAACTTGGGCTCGTCACTGGGGTCGGTCGTACTTGCCATGTCGATCTGCTCGGCCATGGTTTGCAGGAGCTCTGAGACCCGACCGATCCGATTCTTGGTCGGACCTCCACGTGGCCTCTTGCTCGGTCGGTGGATCGAGGTTCTTGTAATTGTCTCTAAGCTCGGTTGGGCCGACCAGGAGGACCGGATGGGAATTCGCAGGTGGATGCCAGGTCGGATCGTGGATACCAGATCGGATCGACTATCATTAGGATTCATAGAACATGACGTAAAAACCATTACTAATACAAGCTAATGAAAATACATAGAGCTAGGCTGACACTACATTTAGCACAGAAAGAGTTAGCGGAAAGCGGCCACCTCAAGCTCCAAGTTTGACTCATTACCAGTAAACTAAGAAAAAAATTGTCCACAACTAGAAGGCGTGACAATTGGTCAAAACTCACAGATAAAACACATCCACAGCATGAATTATCAGACGGGTTCAGATGTTGAAGCAAAACGGTGTACCTCCTCAATGCTGCCATCTCCTATCTCAGTATTTAGATCAAGCATGAACTCATCAAGCATATCCTCTAAGTCCTCAATATATACTTGCTCTGTGCACGAAAAGTAAAAAAACCACACATAAACATTAATTCATTACAAGAAGTAAAGCAAGAGCTTCAATTCTTAAATTAATATATATCTTTTAGATTACAACAAAGAGGCACTTTTTTCATACAAGAAAATCTAAATCATAAAAAAGGCTACCCTCGTACAAGCATATCCCAGAATACAAAACATGTGTTCGTAAAAAAAACTATGTGAGAAGAAGAAAAACCATTAGATTGATTGAGGCGATGAAAAAGCTGGTGGCCGAGCTCCTCGGATTTCTGGAGAGAGTCACGGCCGCCCCACTCGTTTTCGATGGCCATTCTAAGGGCAGCCCATCGAGAAAGAACCAAATTAATTCCCTCCTGCAGCTGCTCAGACGCCACCGCCGTCAGAGAAGGATTCATCTCTGCAAATTTTTCAACCACAACGTAGGGGTCTCGCGAAACCTGAGGAATCAGACTAATTGGTGTCCTGGTATATTTAGCAAGCAGGAGATTGTAATTATCTCGTCTATTGTAATTATCTGGTATATTTGGCTTTTAGCAAGCAGGAGATTGTAATTATCTGGTATATTTGGCCAAAATATAACAGGAGATTGTAATTATGTCGGCTTGCACTTGTTGAAAATCTGTGTTACAAATTTGATGGGCGAAAAAAATAAATAACAACTGGAATACAAAAATTACAATTCAAAAACAGAGACTACAAACTCGCATTTTAAAAACGAAAATACAAAACTCGGTATTAATCAAAATACAAGAAAATAAATTATAAAACCGTAACTAATGCCGAGTCGAGGAAGACCTCTTTCCGCAAGACGAGATACGCCCATAGTCTTTCTCGGTTTAGGCGTGTGCCTCCAAAGATAAAACGAGCCGTCTTGAAGGTAAGACCACAAACCCACAAGCTCCGACGAACTGTAACGGCGACAGCCTTCAACACAACAAATGATATGTATGCAAGATATGGATACTAAGGGTGTTTGCAAGTGTATAATGCAATGCATGGTGTGCCCTATTTATAGGCAAGCTCACCATATGGAGGATTTAATCATCATAATGTGCTCTAACAAGCCACAATGATGATTCGTAAGTTTCTCTTTTCCAAAACTGAAGGTAGCTTACGGTTTCAACCTCAAAAACTTGATGGCCACCGTTTCAATTTCTCAAAAATTGAAAATACCATCAAAGCATAATTAATTGGTTGTTGTTACGATTAGTTGATTGAATTGAAAACCTTTTTCAATTCCAATTGCCTTAAAGGCTTTGCACACTCACGTAACAATCATCATTGAGATGATTAAAAGGTCTTTATTTTTAATTAGCTCAAAAGCTTTACCCCATGTTATCACACTATATATATATATACTCGACCCATTCGCAACGACGGCGTCAATGACGTGCGCGCTCGTGTGTACGAGTGGCGTAACACACTCCGTTATCAACTAATTTTGGCACTTCATTTCTCACTCACCAATAAATTAGTTTTGAGAAATTTGTTAATCTAATTAACCAATAGATTAACTAAATAATATTTAATTTAATAAATATTATTAACCAATTTCCAACAATCCCCCACATGAGTGAGAAAGTCTTATGCACATGTATGCAGACTCAAGCTCAATCCTCAAGAGGCATTAAAGTATTAGGATAGGTAGTTCGTGGCTTTGAACCTTCCATAGTCAACACCATCGGGTACACAGGCGGATTAGTAGCGCGATGCTTTGAACTATTCCTCCACGGCGTGCACCGAGACAATAGTGTTAACACTTAAACACCTCAACCTCATCTGTTCTCACGTTTTGTGTCCGTTGCGGGTCTTGGACACCCCTTTGGATTCATAAGTGCATTTTCATGAAACGGCCCTCACTTCTTACTTATATAGGTGAATCTTTACCGAGTATCTTGCCATACTCTACCTTCTCGAGGTCTTTAGGAATCATTAAAAGTCATAGACTTAAACTCACCACTATGCAAGCTTTCAACACTCAATTGCTCTATAGGGAATAAACTTAGATGAGTGTTTTACACGAACTCTCATAGCTTAGTTCTCCCATTGAACCAAGTTATTGGGATCTCCAGTCATCTTGGTTGGGTTACCACTATGATAATTCTCAATTTGTGGATTTTAAACCCATTCCCTCTAGCAATTTATTCATTTGATCACGGTTTAACCCTTTGGTTAGCGGATCCGCTAGATTATCCAATGATCTCACATAGTCAATAGAGATAACCCCACTTTTGATCAAATGTCTCACGGTATTATGGCGTCGATGAATATGTCGAGACTTTCCATTATACACATCACTTCTCGCCCTACCAATAGCAGCTTGGCTATCATAGTGAATCATCACTGCAGGCACTGGCTTGGACCAACATGGAATATCTTCTAGAAAGTTTCTGAGCCATTCGGCTTCTTCACCAGCTTTGTCCAAAGCTATGAATTCCGATTCCATGGTGGATCGCGCTATACACGTTTGTTTCGCGGACTTCCACGAGACAGTTCCACCCCCAATGGTAAACACGTAACCACTTGTAGAAAATGAACTTTTCGTATCGGATATCCAATTCGCATCACAGTACCCTTCAAGTACCGGGGGGTATCTCGAATAGTGTAGCCCAAGGTTTTGAGTATACTTTAAGTACCTCAAAACTCTAACGAGATCTTTCCAATGCTCTTTGCCTGGATTGCTCGTGTAACGACTCAATTTATTTACAGTACAAGCTAAATCGGGTCGAGTGCAATTTGTAAGATACATTAAACACCCAATGACTCGTGCATATTCTTCTTGTGCAACGGGGTCCCCTCGATTTTTGCTCAAGTGATCATTTAAATCTATTGGGGTCTTAGCCGGCAAGCTATCAAGAGCATTAAACTTCTTTAAGACTTTCTCGGCATAGTGAGATTGTGTCAATATGATTCCATCGGATTTTCTTAAAATTTTCATTCCAAGAATCACATCGGCTAGCCCCATGTCTTTCATGTCAAAATTTCTTTTTAACATGTTTTTAGTATCGTTAATCACTTGTGTATTGTTACCCATAATTAACATGTCATCTATATAAAGACACACAATAACATAGTCGTTGTTAGTGTTCTTAATATAAACACATTTATCACACTCGTTTATTTTAAAACCATTTGATATCATTACATTATCAAATTTCAAGTGCCACTGTAGTGGAGCTTGTTTCAATCCATATAGAGACTTAACCAGTTTGCATACCTTTTTCTCTTGTCCAGGTACTACAAACCCTTCAGGTTATTCCATATAGATCTCTTCTTCCAGATCACCATTCAGAAAAGCAGTCTTAACATCCATTTGATGAATCTCAAGATCGTGCAAAGCAGCAATCGCGAGAAGCACTCAAATAGATGTAATTCTCATTACAGGTGAATAGGTATCGAAAAAATCGTACCCTTCCTTTTGCTTGAAACTTTTGACTACTAAACGAGCTTTATACTTGTCAATTGACCCATCAACCTTGTACTTTCTTTTAAGGATCCATTTGCATCCTAAGGGCTTACAACCTTCAGGTAAATTCAACCAAAATTCAAGTTTGATTTTGTAAAATTGAGTCAATTTCACTCTGAACAGCTTCTTTCCAGAGTAACCCATCTGGTCCAGCATAAGCTACTTTGATTGATGTTGGTTCTTCATCCAACATGAATTCTATGTAGTCAGGTCCAAATGTCTTTGGTGTCCTAACCCTACTACCACGTCTCGGTTCTACCTATTCCAGGTTAGATCTCGATCGCTTACGTGACTTTGGATCTACATCCACAGGTTTTGAACTTGTTCCTTCATCTTCAACTCTATTGCTAGAATTGTTCTCAACTTTATCATTGTCCTTACAAGGATATATGTTTTCAAAGAATACAGCATTCCTTGATTCAATTGTTGTTCCCACAGTCATTTCAGGTACTTCTGACTTGTGGATAACAAACCGATAGGCACTACTGTTCAGTGCATACCCAATAAAGATACAATCAACCTTCTTAGGTCCGATTTTAACTTGTTTAGGTAGAGGTACCTCAACCTTAGCCAAACACCCCCACACTTTGAGATATTTGTATGAAGGTTTTCTACCTTTCCACAACTCATAAGGAGTAACATATTTACCTTTGCGTGGAATCTTGTTCAATATGTAGTTGGCTGTCAAGACAGCTTCCCCCCACATGTTCTGGGGCAACCCTGAACTAATCAATAAGGCATTCATGATATCTTTAAGGGTTCGATTTTTACGTTCAGCAACGCCATTAGATTGTGGTGCATATGGAGCTGTTGTTTGATGAATTATACCACTTTTGTTGCATAATTCCTCAAGCGGGGCTACATATTCGCCATCTCTATCGCTTCGAACTATCTTAATACGACAGCCTAATTGATTCTCGGCTTCATTCTTGAAGTTCTTAAAAGCTTCAATAGCTTCATCTTTACTTCTCAAAAGATAAAGATAACAATATCTTGTGCAGTCATCGATAAAAGTGATAAAGTACTTCTTACCACCTCTAGTTTGCACAAACTTTAAATTACACACGTCTGTGTGAATTAATTCAAGGGGTTTTGTGTTCCGTTTTACCGAATGAAACGGAAGTTTCGTCATTTTTGCTTCAACACAAATCTCACATTTGTTTTGAGTATTGACTTCATTTAATTTCAGTAAATCTAAGTTTACTAATCTTTTTATAGCATTTAGATTCACATGACCTAATCTACAATGCCATAAATCAGAACACTCAGTCAAGTAAGAGGAAGCAATAGCATTTTCATTAGCATTTCCAGATTTGGTTACATGGCGTATAGCCAAAGCATTGAGTTTAAAGAGCCCCTCCGTGAGGTAACCCTTACCAAGAAACCTATCAAACTTTTTTATGATAATTCTATCTGACTCAAACACTACTTTAAGCCCCTTTTTAACTAGTATAGAGCCCGAGATCAAGTTCTTCCTCATATCAGGAACATGAAGCACATTCTTCAAAGTGAGAGCCTGTCCCGACGTAAGTTTGAGGTCCACTTCTCCAACTCCGATAATCTCAGGTGAAGCTGGATTCCCCATGTTGAGCTTCCTCCCCTCAACAGCTTGATAGTTCTTAAACTGACTCCGATCGGCACCAACGTGAGCGGTTGCACCGGTGTCGACGTACCAACCACCTTGGTTCTCAACGTGGTTGACCTCCTCGGTGAACACAGCAGCAAGGTCATCCTCTTTCCACCCGCCGTTAGACTCGGCGATGTTGGCAACATGTTTCTTCTTCTTGTTGGCTTTCGGCTTTCGACAGTCTTTCACCGCATGCCTATATTTGCCACAGTTGAAGCAATCACCATCAAACTTCTTGGCTGGTTGCTTCCCTTTGTACTTATTTTGAGCACTGGGATGAGCTCGTTTGTTTGAGGGACCGCCATGTTCCAACAGATTGGTCTTAGCATCAATCAGGCCTTTTGGTTTGTGGTCATTTTTGCGCACGTCTGACTCGATGCGCAGTTTCACAATCAAGTCTTCAAGAGTCATCTCCTTTCTCTTGTGTTTGAGATAGCTCTTGAAGTCTTTCCAACTGTGGGGCAACTTCTCGGTCACAGTTGCAACAGTGAAATCATCCGGCAGGACGATTCCTTCGGTATTGACATCATGAACGATGAGTTGGAACTCTCGCACTTGTTCCATGATTGGTTTTGAGTCAACCATCTTGTAGTCTAGATACTGGGCGACTACAAACTTCTTTGTACCTGCATCATCACTACGGTACTTCTTTTCAAGTGCTTCCCACATCTCTTTTGATGTGTTTACAACAAAATAAACATTGTACAAACTATCCTCTAAGGAATTCAGAATAAAGTTTTTACAAAGATAATCTCCATTATGCCAGTTGTCATAGGCAGCTCGGACTGTAAAATTAGTCTCTTGAGCACTTGGCACTGGTGGTGCATCTTCCTTAAGGAAGTTAGCAAATCACAATGTTGTCAAATAGAACAATATCTTTTGTTGCCACCTTTTAAAGTCGGCACCACCAAACTTTGGTGGCTTCTCGGCGGTAGGCATCATCCTAGGCCCCGAGATTGTTCCAAAAAAGGAACCACTCGTGTTGAACCCGTAGGCTCCAACACTAGATCCTAACATGGATCCCACGGTACCACTAAAAGTGGAACCAACGGTGCCACTCGAGGTGGATCTACCGGTAGTCAGAAAGGGGTTCGAAAACACCCATGGAGTTGTTGATGAGGTAGTCGAGCTCATCACGCTGGACAAGGTTGCGGCAATTGTGTTTGCCACGGTCGAAGCTTCGGTCGCGGAGGCAAAGGCAGCGGTGGTGGCGGAGTCGGTGGCAGCAACGGTCGTCATCTCCACTTGTAGGATTTAACAAGTATTATCTCGTCTTGCGCTTGTTGAAAATCTGTGTTACAAACTTGCTGGGCGGAAAAATAAATAACAACTGGAATACAAAAATTACAACTCGAAAACAGAGACTACAAACTCGTACGGAAATGAAAATACAAAACTCGAGACAGAATTGAAAATACAAGAAAATAAATTATAAAACCGTAACTAATGCCTAGTCGAGGAAGGCCTCTTTCCGCAAGACGAGATACGCCCCGGTAGTGCTCTTGGTTTAGGCGTGTCGTCTCCAAAGATAAAACGGCTTCGTCTTGAAGGTAGTAGCACCACAAACCCACAAGCTCCGACGAACTAGAACGAGGCGAGGACAGAGCTTCAACACAACAAATGATATGTATGCAAGATATGGATACTAAGGGTATTTGCAAGTGTATAATGCAATGCATGGTGTGCCCTATTTATAGGCAAGCTCACCATATGGAGGATTTATTCATCATAATGTGCTTTAACAAGCCACAATGATGATTCGTAAGTTTCTCTTTTCCAAAACTGAAGGTAGCTTACGGTTTCAACCTCAAAAACTTGATGACCACCATTTCAATTTCTCAAAAATTGAAAATACCATCAAAGCATAATTAATTGGTTGCTGTTACAATTAGTTGACTGAATTGAAAACCTTTTTCAATTCCAATTGCCTTAAAGGCTTTGCACACTCACGTAACAATCATCATTGAGATGATTAAGAGGTCTTTATTTTTAATTAGCTCAAAAGCTTTATCTCATGTTATCACACTATATATATATATATACTCAACCCATTCGCAACGATGGTGTCGACGACGTGCGCGCTCGTGTGTACGAGTGGCGTAACATACTCCATTGTCAAGTAATTTTGGCACTTCATTTCTCACTCACCAATAAATTAGTTTTGAGAAATTTGTTAATCTAATTAACCAATAGATTAACTAAATAATATTTAATTTAATAAATATTATTAACCAATTTCCAACAAGATCATGGAATATGTGCTCGGATTGAAGATTCAAATATGAGGATTTATTCGGTGGAAAGAAATTGTAAAGCCACCAACCAATGAGCAATTGGATGATTTTGTGTTTGGTTCTGACTAGGTATATCTATAGTTTTAATAATTAAATTTTTTTTATAATTGTGTGCATTATGTGCTTTATAAATGAGTGATTGTGTTTTGTTGTTCTTATCTTGTTAATACATATGATACGAGGGTTCAGTTTATTTCGCCGACTTTGGAAGAATTGAACGAAATGAAATTTTTGGACAGTTTCGGATTTTACAGAATAGTAGTGCTGGTGATGGTGTGTATCATAATTTTAGTGTCAAACCTAAGAAGATTTTTGTTGGTGCTTCTTTTCGCAGTCCAAAATCTAAGAAAATGGTAGACGATCGGATAAATCCTTTGGAGGAAATGGTAGACGATAGGATAAAATAGGCCCAATAAAATAGTAGGTAACAATAGGCGGCCAAAAAGTAACGCCGCTGGTTCATATCGGGTTGGTATTTTTGGAATTACTGGGCCTGGGGATCTAATAGAGTGTTCGCAAACTCAAGGATAAGAAACACAATTTTTTTTTGTGGGTGCTTAAAAAAGTAGAGAAAATTACTCTCCTAGTATATTTAGCTAATATATTACACAAATGACATACACCTATTATGATTAGATGATGTAATTTTATTAATAATACTTCTATCTTATTTTAGTATAATATTACTTATTTATTATTTTTGTGTATATTTCTTACCTTTTATATCGCTTCTTCAGTTTTTTCTTTGTTTCTTCACTTCTATCGACTTTTTCCCCCTAGGAGTTTCGCCCCTTTCTCTTCTCATACTTCTTTTCTGATTTCTTCTTATCGTTTATACGATCTTTCCCTTATTACTGTCATATTTCGTCTATACTTGGGTTTGAGCCTTATTCTCCTTTTCTGTTTGTACACAATTGAGGATGAAAGACACGGTTGTTCGTAGGGAGTCGTCGAGGCTCAAAATGCATAAGATCGTTGTTGATGCGGTTGAATCTAGTCGTTGTACTAGGTCTATGCAGAAAAACTTGAGAGATTTCAGTCCGGTTCAATTAGCTTTAAGGAGAGGTGTAGGAGTAACCTTAGAATATGTGAAAATTCTGGTAGTCGTGAGTTGATATTTTGAAACATGGTTTTGATTTTGACTTCGAGGTATTCAGTGACAAAAGTAAAGGTAAAGTTTCTAATAAAGTGAAGAAAGATAAGGAGAAGATTGGAGATGCAAGTATTTAACTACGTTTGTTCAAAGTTTTTGAAGGGGAACTTAATATTTTTTTTCGAATTGTTTTTTAATAGTAGTTATTGTATTTCATTTTTCTTGCTCATGTACCTTGAAAAAGTTACTTAAAAAAGATATTTCTGGTGGGATTGTTAATTATTTTTGATGTTTTATACCAGACTATTACTTACATGCAATGATATTTTGTGTTAGATTAGTTTCTATATGTGTGGTTTGTTTATTTTCACTATGCAAATAGTTACTGTTTTTTTAATATTATTGGATTAGTCTTGTGTTTTGGTGGTTTAAGTTTCAAATTATTAAGTAACATTAGTGTAGTTACATTTCTGTACAAAAGATGAACTAGCAGTGCTTAATTTTTTTTGCATAGTGACGATGCTTTCTATTTATAATTTATTATTAACTTCTTTAAAATCTTTTATTCTAACATTTTGTTTCACATGTATACCTTTTTTAATATGCATGTTTTTGTAATTTTTTGTTGTTTATGTGTACTCCGTTATCACAGTTAATTTTAATCAGCCAAATATGTATTCTCAAATTATATATCAAGCATTAATTAGGGAAATTTATCAAAGGGATAAGATGGAAATTTGATTAGAGTTGGGGGAGAAATGTGTACGTTTTGGTTTACCTGAATTTTGTTTAACTACTGAATTGAATGAGGTTTGTAATGTTGATGTTTCTGAATTTTCGGGTATGAAGAGTGTATTGATCGACAGGTCTTTTTTTGGGGAGTCTTGTGTTACACGTGCTTTAATTGACTCTGTTTTCAAGGGTGTTGCTTTTGTTGATGATGAGGAGGCTTTGAGGTTGTCTGTCATTTATATGTTATTTAATTTTGTATTAGTTGCTGTGCCGCCTCGTTTTTGTGGATAGGTGGGTGTTGGTTTATGCTTCTATATGTGATTTAAATGCGTTTTTGTGGGGAAAAATTTGTCATGATAAGAATGTAAGGTCTTTCTCTTGTTGTTAAAGGTTTGGTTAAGAGGTTGAAGAATGGTTATGTGGAATATAATATGTTTAAGGATAGGTACATAAAATTATACAAGTTATGTGGGTTTTCATATTGCTTTCAAGTTTTTTTTATTAGTATTTATACTTTGATGGATCGTGGAATATGTGCTCGGATTGAAGATTCATATGCAAGGATTTTTCGTGGAAAGAAATTGGAAAGCCGCCAACCAATGAGCAATTGAATGATTTTGTATTTGGTTTTGTCCAGGTATATCAATAGTTTTTTAGTAATTGATTTCCTTTTAATTGTGTTTATGCTATGCTTTATAAATGAGTGATTGTATTTTTTGTTCTTATCTTGTTAATATAGATGAGGGTTAAGTTTATTTCGTCAACTTTGGAAGAATTGAACGAAATAAAAATTTTGGCTGGTGATGGTGTGGATCATAATTTCAGTGCCGAAGATTTCTGTTGGTGCTTCTTTTTGTAGTCAGAATTTAAGAAAATGGTAGACGATAGGATAAAGTCTTTGGAGGAAAGTATTAGTAGTGTGAAGCAAGCAGTTGAGAATCTTAGGAAGGATTTTACGAAATAGTTGCGAGTTTTACAGGATGAGATACAGACACAGATGACTATTTTGTTGAATGGTGAGGTTTGTGGTCAAGTTATGGATGAGAAGAATTATGGGAGAGTTGATTCTACTCATGATAAAGTTCTGGAAAATGAAGGTTTGGATCCTGTCAGTGGTGACATGTTTAAAAGTTCTAGTCATGATTTTGTTAATGAAATACTTGCTGGTGCAGGGAATTTAAATCCAACATGTTCGTGATGTTGATGATGTTGTGGGTGTTTCTGTTGCTAAGGTAAATTGTATTTGTAGTAAGAAATTATTCATCTTTCAATTATAAATTCAAATATTTATTTTTGGTTCCCCATTTCAGGTTTGTAAGGTGCGTGAGTTTCTTTCATTTGAACTTCTTAGTCAGGAATCCTTGTCTGATGGTGGAAATCTGGATTGTGGAAAGGTTATATTTTGGTTTTTAATTTTCCTACTTACACAATATAGAGTTTGTACATACAGTCTATGTGGTAAAACTAATAATAGTTACCCGCAATAGTTGTTTTTATTACTCTAACTCTACTATTTCTAAGAAATATTTCTACATTGATGGTGACAGGTGCGAAATTTAGATTCACATGAGAAAACAACAACCGAAGTTGAATCTCCACAAAAGGTTTCATGTTATATTTTTTTGTGCTCTAACATCTTTGATGATATATGTGGTTAACTTTTTTGTTATATGTCTGGTTACTAGGAAGTGAATGTTAGATACCTTAGTAGAAACTTGAGGTTGTATTTTATTTTATATTTTAAATTTTTGGCTATAAAATATATACTTTTTGTATACATTTTATGTGGTGACACATAAAACTAATAATGGTTACCTACATAAGTTGGTTTGTTACATTGATTCTAATTATTTTAAGAATTATTTTTATATGGATGGCGACAGGTGGAGAAGTTAGATTTCTGTGACAAAGCAATTATTTATGTTGAAACTCTTCTACAAAAGGTTGTCCTGTTATATATTTTTGTGATCTAATTTATTTTATGATATATGTGGTTAACTATTATTTATTTACATATCTGATTACCATCATACGAATTTTAGATACCTTGATAGAAACTCTTTATGGAAAAAAAATTGCTGATGTGGAGTATGAATATAGATTGCTTTGTTATTACATTTGTAAGATATTGTAGAATTAAATTAAATGTATACTACATTTGTAACACCCCCAAAATCATCTGAGGATATTACAGCGCCCCACGCCGGGGACCTACAAGGCTAAAAATCACATTACCAATTTTTCCAACAATTTCAATGATAAAATATTATTGTAAAATTCAGGATATTACATACTACCCCCCTTAAAATAAGTTTCATCCTCGAAACTTGCCATCCTGTCACAAAGAAGAGCTCAAACTAAAAATCCAAAATCATCCAAAAAGGTAAGCCATCATTGTCACAATCGAATAACCAAAATAATATACTTACAGGTCTGTGAAGTCGGTGATCTCCCATGATACTAGCATATGACTCCACTTTCAAAGTCTCAACACAACAAAATACCAATATCGAAAAATTGGTGATTATCTCAATTAATCACAAATTAAAAATTCTTTTGGATCTCCGCGAAGACATAAGTCATTTGGATGACATAGTTTTTGCAACTCAAGATATTAAAATCATTGAAGATTTGGAGCACAGTGTCACGCCCCGCCGGATTGGTCGACCAAATTACTTCAGTTCTCTAAGGAGGTTCCAAAATATACTAAGAAATCCCTAGGAGATTCTAGAAGAATCTAGAATTCTCTAGAAAGCCGTAGAGAACTCTTGTAATGTAAACTTGTATGTAGAAGAGTCTAGAACGAATTCTAGAAGATTCATCTATTGTAGAGAGTAGAAGAGAGGTCTAGAATATTCTATTCGAGGAGGTGATAAGTAGAACTATCTAGACCCCCTTTAAAGTAGTATAAATAGTCCTCAAGGGGCCTCATTTGTAACCATCCAAGAAGTTTGTGTGAATCAAAGTATTGAGTAATTTTCCAAGCTTTCTTTTTTTAGAGTTCTTTTCTTCTCACTTAGCAATCTTTCGTTAGGCTTACTATCTAGACTCTGGGCGATCTAGCTAGTGCCGCACGGGTTGTAGAATCTTTGCATGGCGCAAGAATTATCCCGTGACAGTTGGTATCAGAGACCGATTGTGGAAACAGGGTTTCTCATTCAAGGTTGCTAGGAGGCTTGTGGGAAGGAAGTATGGCAGAATCATCGGACGTCACCTAGAACAACGCTCAAACTGACAAGACCAAGAAGAACACGGATAAGTCTATGGATAGGATGGCTGCCATGGACAGTCGAGTGGCTCGACTGTAAGAGGTCTACGATGAGGTTTCAAGGAGGGTGGACGATTTGGAAGAATCCGGAGAGGAGCTCCAGTGTCAGTTACTTGCTACACTTAATGCTAATGACGGTGACATCAAGAAAGAGTTGGCTGAATTTCGAGCAATGATCGTGGCGATGCAGGAGGGTATGGAAACTGTTAAGGCTGAGATGGTGAAACTCAACACCAACATTGCAACAGTGAAGAAGGCGATTGCCAATAGCGATGGGCAGGCGGGTGCGACACCCGTCCAAATTGAGATTCCAAGGCCTGGGATGTTCAACGGATCAAGGAATACCAGGGAGATCAATACTTCCTGTGGAATTTGGAGCAGTACTTCAATGCTTCCAACATTCGGGACAATGATGCAAAGTTGCGGACGGCTCCCTTGTTCCTGTCTGACACAGCAACGCTGTGGTGGAAGACAAGAGAAGCAGATATCGAGAAGGGCACTTGCAGTATCGAGTCCTAGGAGGACTTCAAGGCTGAACTCAAGCGGCAATTTTATCCGGAAAATGTCGAGTTCGAGGCACGCAGGAGACTGAAGAGGCTTAGTCATACCCGGACAATTGAAGACTATGTTAAGGAATTCCAAGAAATTGTGCTGGAGATTCCTAGATTGGCCGAGACAGACAAGATGTTCGCCTTCCTAAATGGGCTCAAACCGTGGGCGAAACAGGAGTTGCAAAGGAGGAATATATAAGAGATAGCAACAGCCATTGTGGTGGCCGAAGGTCCTCTAGATTGGGATTGCAACAAGAACAAGTCAGACAACCGACCTACAGGCAAGGCTCATAGGCTGACGGACAAGGGCAAAAGTGGGGGAGACCGCCCATTAAGGTTCAAGCTGATGCATAACCAGGAGAAGCAGAAGATTGATGACCCATGTATGCCTAAGACTTGCCACATTTGCAATAGTAAGACACATATAAAATTCGAGTGTCCCTTACGAGGAAAGAAGGTTGACGCCGTACAGGAAACCGAGGAGACTGAGGTAATGGATGGTGCACGCATGGGTTCGATTCAGTTGCTTAATGCCATCAAAACCATCGAGGAGCCGCCCAAGCATTAATGGAGGAGCTCCACACAACTCATACGTGAAGGAGTGGCCAAAGCGTTGGGGCCAAATTTTACCCCAACACATGGATCAATCAAATCAGTAAACACCATAGCCAGACCGGTAGCCGGCGAGGCAAAAAGAGTGAGGGTGTACATATGTGGTTTGCATGGGACGATCACCTTTATCGTAGTGCCCATAGACGACAACAATTTAGTGCTGGGACTACGATGGTTCGACCAGGTAAGAGTCTGTATCTTTCGATTTTCTGACTCTGTAATGATACTAGACGATGACCAGCCAAAGACAATACCAGTCAAAAGAATGGTGAAAGGACCAAGTATGATCTCGGCTATTCAGTTGAGAAAAGGTCTCCAAAGGGGTGAGGAGACCTATGTTGCTTTTCCGCTGCCAGTTCATGAGGACGAGTCTAAGGGGAACAATGAAGTACCCAAGGAGGTCCAAGGAGTCTTGGAAGAGTTCAAGGATGTGATGCCCGATGAACTCCCAAAGAAGTTGCCGCCTAGAAGGGACGTGGATCATAAGATCAAGTTGGTTGCTGAAGCCAACCCACCATCAAAGACACCCTATAGGATGTCACCACCCGAGCTCAAGGAGTTGCAAAGACAATTGAAGGAATTACTGGAGGCCGACATGATCCAACCATCCAAATATCCTTTTGGCTCACCCGTGTTGTTCCAGAAGAACCATGACGGGTGGCTGCGCATGTGTGTGGACTATAGGGCACTCAACAAGTTGATAATCTGAAACAAGTACCCGATCCTGCTCATAGGCGAGTTGTTCGATCAACTTGGAGGAGCCAAGTTTTTCTCAAAGATAGATTTGAGGTCCGGATATTGGCAAGTCCGGATTGCCGAAGGAGACGAACCGAAGATAGCTATCGTAACCAGGTATGGTTCATATGAATTTCTTGTTATGCCATTCAGACTTACGAATGCACCAGCTATATTTTGTACTTTGATGAACAAAGTCTTCCAACAATACTTGGACAAATTTGTTGTGGTGTACTTGGACAATATTGTTATCTACTCCTCTACGTTGGAGGACCATGTTGAACACTTGCGGCAGGTGTTCCAAGCACTACGAGTGAACGAGTTGTATGCCAAGAAAGAGAGGTGCATTTTTGCCCATGAGAAAGTGACTTTCATAGGGCAGCACATCAAGGATGGCCGAATCATGATGGATGAGGCCAAGGTGAAAGCAATCCAAGATTGGGAGGTGCCAGTCAACGTGTCCCAACTTCGATCATTCCTGGGGTTGGTGAACTATTACCGAAAATTCATTGAGAGTTACTCAAGAATAGCAGCACCGCTTACAGATTTATTGAAGGAAGACCATACATGGGAGTGGTCGGAGACATGTCAGTCGGCCTTTGAGGGGCTCAAGGCCAAGGTGACCGAGCAGCCAGTTCTTTCCCTACCCGATCACACCAAGACATATGAGGTGTAAACAGACGCATCGGATTATGCCATTAGAGGCGTATTAATGAAGGAGCGACACCCCATTGCCTACGAGAGCCGGAAGCTTGACGATGCAGAGCGGCACTACAAAGTCCATGAGAAGGAAATGATCGCGGTGGTGCATTGCCTTAGAACCTGGAGACATTATTTGCTCGGGAGTAAGTTCGTGGTCAGGACTGATAATGTGGACACAAGTTACTTCCAAACACAAAATAAACTCACTCTGAAGCAGGCACGATGGCAAGAGTTCTTAGCAGAGTTCGACTCCACATTAGAGTACAAGTCGGGGGTTTTAAAACGTGTGACGCCCTGAGCAGAAATGCGGAGTTTGCAGCCATAACCAAAGTCGAGGGCATTATTAAAGAGCAGGTACGAGAAGGATTAAAGAATTACCCTTTCGCACTAAGTCTAGCCGAACTTGCCAGGAGCGGCAGAACCCGAAGATTCTGGGTTCGAGATGGGATACTCTTTACCAAAGGCGACCGAATATATGTGCCGAAGTGGGAAAACTTGCAGCGTGAAATTATGAAGGAATGCCTGTAACACCCCAAATATCAAAAGGGACATTACACGTCGTAGAACCTTCACAAGGTCTACGAGGCTAATATATGACACATAATCCACATAATAAATCCCATAAGACACCTTCATAATAATATGTAGGGCCGCGGCCTCGGCCAAAACAGTTTAATTCATCACCAACAAAACAGAAATGACATGTACTCAATTTCCCACGCAGGGGACTTTAACAATATTTGAAAGACAAACAGACTAACACGACACCAAGTAAACATAATAACAAAATATCTAACACAGACTCGAGACTCATCATCATGCTGGGCCATATTTTGTATGCGTATCCCGTGCCAGTTCGTCAGCTCGACCGATACCTAAAATGCATAAAACGCATTTCCCCCATTTAAGGAGTAAGCATTCGAATAGCTAGTGCAAGTACACATTTACATTACATTATATACAGATACGATTCAACACAGTCATCTCATTTGGAAAATATTTGAAAATCATATTCCGGAATATTCTATTGATTTCAAATCGTAAAACATCTCATAACAATATCACAACCATCCACACTTGGTAACCCGTGGTCGTACCCCTTAGTATCGACCCCTAGACGCCCCGTCGAACGCTCCAAGTGGGAAACCACTTCTGCGGCTGTACCCTTAGTATCGGCCCCCAGACGCCCCGTCGAACGCTCCAGGTGGAAGAACAACAACTTACACACACAATATCATAATTCAACATTCGTATCACAACCGTAGCACACATAACAAAATGTAATACATGTACTTGCCTTGAATAATATGATGTGAATGAAATGACGAACAGGAAAGGTCTCGGTTCGAATAATCTCCAAATTCCGATCCTAACAATAATAGAGACTCAATTAACTACAAACCCACTGAAAAATCAGGAATCATTCGAAGTTCTACTCTTAGGGACAATATACCAAACACTACGGAGGCATAAGAGGTTAAACTCGATCAACAAAGGAAAACTTGGAATTAATCCACAAAACTTCTAGGAAAACATGAACCCACGATTACACAACTATAATCTACCATTAATCGAAGCAAAAACGGTTGGAAAAATGAATTATAGTCAAAACCCCAAAATTTGGTAAAAGGACCATATACCTCAATTTGGTGATGAAATGGTGGAAGGAAGATGATTAATTCGTGATATAATCGCCAATTCTGAGTTATAAGATGGTTGGATGCAACACCCGAGTGAAATCGCCTGAAATCGCCCCCAAGGAGTGAAGAGCCGAGAGGAAAAGTGGAAATGGGGGGTCAAACCCGTGTCTGTCCTATTTATACCAGAACGGAACACGACGCAACAAATAGCCCAAACATCGCCGTTTTTAGCACCGTGTTGCGAGACAGTGAGCGGGCCTGTACGACACGGCGCAGAGTGTCGCGGGTCTAGCGCCGTGTTGCGACAAACGGCGCATCACCCGCGGCAGACACTCGCGCAGGTGTCTCGGACGTTTGCTAAACGCGCGAACACCCGATGCAGGATCCGGTAGCGCCGTTTGACAAACGGCTCATAACACGGTGCAAATCTTTGGCCGTTTTCATTGTCGTTTTCCACAGGTATGGCCAGAAAGTTCCTGGTGCAAACTAATGGCTCGACAACCACCGGAATGAAGATACAAGGGTAGGTCCAATGGATAAACTGAAGTCCCCCACTGATGGGGTGAGCATAAAAACTAACGCATGCCTCTGGCCATCCGAAGGTCGGAATAAACGAGTAACAATATCAACGTCCCAAAATAATAAGAATTTACAAAACGACCCAAACATTCGAAAATCTAAATTCGAGACCTGAACGACAACTCAGAAAGTTGTAACGTATCCAGAATTATTAAAGGAACTCGTAGAAGTAACAAAACATCGGATTAGAACGAGATTTACGAGAATCGAGTCTCAACGCGGAAAAGTTACACAATAAGTAAAATCTCATAAAAACAACTCTGAAACTCGTCCGGATGGTCATGGATACAGAACAAAATAGTTTCAGAATTCCAAAACAATAACAAGCGAGTCGACCGAAATGAAAATCCACTAAAAATAGAAAATACTAACAATAAATGGTGCAGATATTACAATGTCATGATTCCTTGTGGGCCTGACACCCAGGTATGCACCGAACTATGGCCTTAATTGAAAATTATTATTGGCCTAGAATGTGGGAGGACGTAGAGGCGTAAGTTCGGACTTATGTTATATGCCAGCAAGACAAGGTGGAGCAACAGCAACCGACAGGGCTACTTAAGCCCCTGCCCGTGCTAGAGCATCATTTTGAGAGTATTTCCATGGATTACATTACCTCCCTACCCAAGTCCGATGGGTATGGGTCGATCATTGTTGTGGTGGACAAGTTTTCGAAGTATGCAATAAATAATATGATTGGGCATAAATAATATGATGCACATAAATAATATGATTGGGCATTCACATCAACACACGAATTATGAACACGGGCATTATCGCCATAAGTAATGATATCGACACTGTGTGCACTCCATGTAAACAAAACTTTTGAAAAAAAAATGTGAGTCATATTTCGCTTAAATCATAAGAGGAAGTTTTTATTCGCATCTCAACTTTGAAATTATATTTTAAAATGTAAAATTTTCGACGACGTCATCTCTAACTGGAAACTTTCGAGGATTTTTACTTGGGATCCAAATATAACAATTGAGGTCTTTCATCTCTTCTACCAAAATATTTGATTGAAAGTATATTTTTCACCGAAGTATGTGACCGTTTGTCAACATGATGTCATTTAAAAATTCAACATTACTTTAACAATCTCACTGTCATATCCTTACTCACTCGTGGTCATGCATATCAAGACATCCTTATCGTATTTTATATCCCATATTCTCAAATGACAAAATGATACCGAACACCATCCTTGTCCTTGTATACTCAATTCTCAAGTATACCAATAATGAATATAAATCACATACATATGATTTAACTCCAAGACTGGAAAACATCATACAAACCATAAGGCATATTTAGACCATGCAACACGGCATGTGGGTACATAGCCAAAAACCCCCAGTTCTATCCTATCGTCTGAAACGATAGATCCATATTACGCACATACTGCAATTTAATGTGCGCTAACGGTAAGATTAGCGTGCGTTAACTAGCTCAATACAGAAAATTTTCCAAAGAATTCAATGTTTAAGTCGAGTAAAATTTTTCATCTCTCGCTATTTATTTTTGAAAATTGAAATCACATTTTTATTTTGGAATATAAAAATTTTATGGTGTGAAAGATTTTTAAAATCGTGTACTCGAATTATGTGAAAATAAAACCAATACGTTTAAAATCATTTCGGGAAATCCTCTCAAACACGACAAAAGATCAACGACAGTAATATTCACAAAATGTCCAAAATACTTCAAAACACATTTTTTGAATACCGACATAGGGTTTCATTTGAGAATACAAGGCCGGCTCGCCAAATTTCAAATAATTTGCAAAATACACACGAAACCGCCGTTTAACCGTACTGCCAAAATATTTTCGAAAATTGATTTTCCACGAACATATTCAAGTCTATGACATTTTCATAAAAGTATTTTCAAATACGCACGCAACAGACATAATTACCAACGAAAACACGTTTGTAGCAAATAACAACAATTAACCAAAATAATCGATTTTTCAACCACATGCCTATACGGCATTCAAGATCGCCAATTCATCAAAAACATCTCATTACCACCAAATTCAAACACATGTCAAAACCATCTATCTGAGTTTTCCAACAGATTCAACCGTCGATACACTTCCTGGAACATATCAATGTTCAAGGTTTCATATCATACTACACCACTCGATGTCAAATCCATCAATACATCCAGCTCATTATACACGTAATATACCACAAGTACAAATACAAATTCCATCTCCATGACAAGCATGTAAACAGAGTCATGAAACACATATATTACACATAAAAGAGGAGACTTAAAGATGATGGTTGCACCACGATACTAATCATGACCGACATCCCAGACAACGTGTCGCAACACGATTCAATCAGACACAATCCGATAAGACAAGACTGGACAATACACGACTTGACCCGATAGCCTAGGTTTCAGCAACCTGGCTCTGATCATATTCTGTAACACCCCCAATCCACTCGGGAATATTACAGCAATGCAGATCCTCTCCATGAGGATCTACCAAGCTAGATACCAAAACAAGACATCTCGTTGAGGCCAACATGGCTGAATAACAAATCCGTAGACCGATTTGGTCTTTCATCAATAACGTACAATTTAAACTTCATATACATCTCTATTTCAAAACTCACACCCGCACAGGGGTCAAAAGACAACAACACTCCCATATGACGGGAAAACACTACAGGGAAAAGAAAAATACAATTAGACCATCAGTACCAAGTACTAGTCTTCATATGATTAGTATCATTTTTCTTCCATCATTCTTCATACCGATCCCGTGGTTTGCTCCCCAAGAACCTGCATGGACCTGAATGCAATAACAGGCATCCAACCCCCGATTACACGGGGGTTAGCAAACTGAAATTTTGCTAGTGCAAGTATAAAGTGCAATTACGAGCCATACATATCATATTACATGGATATAATAATCTTGAATAATCAACAAATCAAACACGGGGAAAGACTTCTCGAGATATTTTGGCTTAAGAAACAATTCCAAACTCTTGAGTTTTATAAATCTTTAAAATAAAGTTTTAAAAAAAAAAACTTTGATACCTCGAGTAGTTTTACTAAAACCACAAATTACGCCATATCATATAATCTTATTCTCATTCTAGTCAAAGTACCTCTCATAAGTATGTATTATATCCCAAGCATTATGAAAAGTCAAAACATTGTGATATTCCGGACATATCAACAAGTTAATGATTAACCGTGGATCCAATCATGTGCGGATCCTTCCGAGGCCCCATCGAACCCTCCCGGAGTGGTTAACCCTAATGTTCGTGGACCCAACCATGCGCGGATCCCTCCAAGGCCCCGTCGGGCCCTCCCGGAGTGAACGTATACACCCTCACTCAAAAGAACGCAAGACTTCCAACGTAAGGACCTATAAAACATAAAATCAAAGTACTTTCTAGAATGGCCTCCTCAATCAGACACAATTGAGATTGATAATACAATTCAAAAACCATGGAAGGCTTTAATAAAACAAGTAAACAACTAGTAAAGCGTTTTTAAGATCTCAGGAGTTTTAGAGGAAAACATTTAGGATCGGGAACCCGCATCTTTTCAAAAATTTGTTATGGTCACAACACAAAGATTTATTTTCCCAAAATACTAATCCGACAATAAATTACGGGGTCCACGACCCGAACATCCACATCAAACATACGCCCGAGGGTTATTCTTGTTCCATGCTAGCAAGTATGAACCTTGGAGTTTCCTCGTGCATACTCGAGTGAATAAACCAATGGTAAGCCAACAAAATCACACATCATCCTGACCACGCAAACAAATACACATTCCAACACACAATCTTAGACCAAGGTAAGAGAGCTTTTATAACCACACAATACGAAGATAACGTATTTCAGTTCGCAACCACATTACAACATATCCATAGAACTCATTTATTCCCAAAGCACACGAGTGTATTGAACGAAAGCCTCTATTCCAAACTATATTGATTCTTTAGAAAGTTCATTCTAAGTGCCCAAGTAGAATCACATAGTCAATTACCAAATACTACATCTATAAAAACACGAAATGTATGGGCAAGATACTTGCCTTGAAACTCCGAGCGAACGAAACGATGAACGGATGCAACCGAGCAACCATGGAACTTTCAAAATCAACAAATATGTGACAACTCCAATATACTACGAGAATAACTCCACAACGAACTAACAATACTCCTCGAAACCCGGTTGTAACTCGATGTGGAACAAACAACAACGAGGGTTCAAGGGTTTTCTCAAGGAGGTCAAAATCATGCTCCGGATGAATCAAAATCGATAAACAAAACTATAAGCCGTAGATTACAACCAAAACAACAAGAATTACATAACTGATTCATCATAATCGGACCAGAATCGAAATCAAAAGTAAAAACCCAAAAATAGTTGAAAAAGGATTTCAAAAAATTACCTCAATCCGGATGGAGAATCAACGAAGGATGATGTTAAACATGATCAAGGCCTCAATATACGATAGTAATCTGCTCGAGGATCGAAACCCTTGTCAAATCGCCTAAATCCGAGAGAGAGAAGTGAAATGGGGCTGAAAAACGTGTCTGTCCCCTTTTATACACGCAGAGATGCACGACCACACACACGACCAAATGCTCGTGTGTTTGGTCGTGTGCTGGGCTACTGCCCAGCCACTGATGCCACGCACGAGCACCTGCTCGTGTGGCTTGCTCGTGCGCCCCTGACCTGTTCCAAAGTTCACTGCCCGAGCACTAGGATGCCGCACGAGCTAGGCACGAGCACCTGCTCGTGTGGCTTGCTCGTGTGCCACAAACAAGGGCTAGAATCGAGCCCGATACGATTCCGAAAAAACCCACAACATAACCAACTCAAAAGGGGAAGATAGCATGTGCCCAGAATACCTTCTAAGAGGCAAAACGACAACAGAATACAACATGCCGTGACACACACGCATACACACGATCTCCACGACTTACGCAACGACAAGACGTACCCGACGAACACCACAACACGGTACATCATACCGTACACAATAGAGAGGAAATTCCAAATAATCGTCATCGAAAAATATTCGGCATAAAAGGCAAATAATTTCAGGCGAATGGAAACGAAATTCTCAGATATTATAATTTTTTTTTCTTCTGGAAAATAGCAGATTAGGGTTTTTTCTTTAAAAAAGTAGAAACTTAACTTTGGGCTGAAAATTGTGATAGTAATACGAAAATTTTGTTTGCAACGGCAACAAGGTGACATTCTCCCGTGCCAGGTTGATGGCGAACACGAAGAATTTGAAAGAAAACTTGTGAACGATAAAGGACAAGAATTGAAAGAAAACAATAATAATATTTCAACGCCAATAATAATCAAAATAGTAAATAAAAATCAACTCTTAAGTCTTTATTTAGAGGCTAAGAGTCCTAATATAAAATATTAAATATTGATATCCACGTAAACTATAATAGGAAATAACTTAAAATACTTAATACTCCCTACTTCCCAATTTTTCCCTACCCTAAACCATAAATATTTTCTAATGTTCATTTTCTTAAGTGGAGGAATCCATTTTTTTAATATTAAAAATTACAAACTTAGAACGTAATTTTTTAATTTTACTCTTAATGTATTATGCAAGAAAATACGCAAAAAGTAAAAATAAGGATGACATTTAAGAGAGACTGAGTTTCTTGTCCTTCTCCACGGACTAGTGTTATTATTATTACAATACTAGCAATAGTCATATTTCTTGATTCATTCAGCTGCGAAATGTAGTCCAGTTTTGAGTCAGGCTTTTAGACTTCTAATTGTTTTTCCAATGAGGTCGGCATTTATGTTTTCATTTTTTCAGTTTTAGACCGGTGTCTGATACATCATTTGAAATAAAGAACTTCCAAAGAAAGACTGGATTAGACAAGCATCAAATACTAATGTCTAGGACAAAAACAACCGAAAATGATATATCAAGCGAAATGGGTAGGAAATACTGTCCTAAGCAGAAATATTAAAAATGACGTCTCGTTGTGCAATGGATCAAAAACATAAAAAACAGCGCCATGTGGCAAAAAGGGTCTCGAAAAATAGTAGCAATGTCATGTTTTTTGTGAGGTACAAAAAATTATTGAAATATGAGTAATTTGAGTATAAAGATGGATAATATCCAAAACGAAAACTTATTTTGGGTGTTGAAAAAAATACAAATCTCCCACTTAAATTGTGAAGGAGCGAGTATTATCCTAATATTTAGTTTCCTTGTCCATTTCCATCATTTGAGAACGGAATTCCTTCTAAATTTCCATCAGCTGGTCTTGGTTTTATGTTCAATTTGGTTCGAGATTCCATCGAGTACTTAAATAACGAGTGTTGTTGCCAGTGAGCCGCGTTGGCCATCCAAAAGGGTGGAATGACTCAGTTGCTGCAGCTTCCCGTCACTTAACACGAATATTCTGTCGGCCATCAGAACAGTTTCCAACCGATGAGCAATAGCCAACACCTGCGAATACAAATAAAAAAAATATAGATCCACAAATTTTGGTTTAAAGGTTTATAATAAATAAAAGTCAACGAGGCTTGATAATACATTGAAAAGTTGATAATACATATGAACCTTGATCCAACTACAGAGGCTTCTCGGTTAAGACATCAGTGAGAAAAATACAATAAGATGAAAACATCTACCAAACCATGACATGTTACAAGGTATAGGAACTCACAAGGTGATTTTAAATAGATACCATCTTAGTTGTGTAAACCAATTGCTAAATCGAATTTATTACAAAGATAGTTGCAAAAAGTACACTTGAGGTTTCACCTAATTACGAAAAACATCATTGCGATTTGATCTCATGTTAGTTAGTATTAAGTGGTTAACTGTGACATTCTTATAAAATGTCAATCGTGTTTTTTTGTTATATTGAAAGTTAGCTGATTTTCATGTTTCATTGTAATTAGGTCAAACCTCAAGGGTACCCTTTGTGATTCTATATGAACTGGCCCCAGCTATCCAATCAAAAAACTGCTAATACTTCAGCAGACGAGGGATCAGACATTAAAGAAAATACATCCAGCCACCACCAAATAAAATGTACACGAACAATATAACTTTAGGCATTGGAAACTTACCGTGCGATTTTTCATTACGCGTTGAAGAGCTTGTCTAACCAATAACTCGGACCTGTTGTCTAATGCAGAAGTTGCTTCATCTAAAATAATAATAGACGGATTCTGATAAAGTGCTCTAGCAATCGCTAGCCTGGTATACAAACGCAAGAACAGAAATGGTCACCTATTGTCAAAAAATATATAGATTCCCCATTCATCAACTATAGAGAAAAACCACAAGGATGGATATCATGCTAAAACTCGAGCATCAACAAACCAACTTAAAATATCCAGAAAAATCACTTGCCTTTGCCTTTGGCCACCACTAAAATTTGAGCCCCTGGGTCCCACACTGGTTTGGTACTGATCAGGAAGACATTTAATGAACTCATCTGCATTTGCTGTTTTAGCTGCAAGTTCTACTCTGTCCATGTCAATACCACTTATTAGATCCCTGTAACCGATGTTCTCAGCAACAGTCCCCGAAAAAAATACCTAAAAAATTATTAAAAAAAATCACAATCTCCTTTAACTAATGACAGACACGAATTTTCTGATATTTTTTTTAATAGTCATGATGATAACAAATATTACAAAACAAAAGTTGGGATGATTTGTATCCAGGTCATATTGAATGCCATTTTAAGTTGCTTGAACCCGACTTACTGAATCCTGAGAGACAAGACCAACGTGTCTCCTTAAGCTCTCTAATTGAATATTTCGAGTATCATGGCCATCTATCAATATCGAACCTGCCAATGAAGTAATAGCAAACTTCAATCACAGAAATATAAGATGAGGAGCAAGATATGGTCCTATCACCGAGAATCAACAAGCAGTTAGACTATGGGATACAGATGACTTTCCACTACGCACCAGAAAGAGGTTCATATAGGCGAAGCAGAAGTTTCACAAGGGTTGTCTTGCCTCCTCCAGATGGCCCGACAAGAGCAATTGTCTCTCCGGCTTTAATATGGAGATCTAACCCGTTCAACACAGGAGCCAATGTGTCTCCATATGAAAAAGAGAGGCCACAAACTTTCACTTCGCCAGTAACAGAGTCTAAAACAACTGCATCTGGTTTCTCAATCACCTGTGCATATATGATATATGCCATTGCCAGAAGTTGTTAAAACTGTTTCACCAACAGAGGTATTATTGATTTTTTTTTTGCTTTCTATTTATTTTAAACTGAAATAATCCAGTGACTTTTGGAAAGGGTCAGAAAGGAAAGAGTATCAGAAGATAAAAAAACCACCTGAGATTCGAACAACGTCAATTTAAACAACCGCTCGATAGCTGGTTCTCCTTGTTTTAACTCGTTGTATGCTCTTCCGACACCCTGCGTAATTCTTTACTTTTCAGATAGATACTTTAGGACAGCTGCACATCAGAAAAACCATAAATGACAAACAAACATCATCATCATCATCATCATCAACAGCACCTTAATCCCAACTATGTTGGGGTCGGTGGCATGAAGATTATAGTGTCGTTTAATTGTCTAAAATTAGTTAACACCATAACTCATGCAAATAACAAAGTGGCAAAGTTTTACGCCGGATGCCCTTCCTGTCGCAACCTTCATATGAAGGAGAAATAGAACGAAATTCCAAAACCGTCAACATCATAGGTTTTTCCATTTATATGGAAAATATCATGAGACGGCGATGAGTTTGAGATAATTGCTATTGTCATGTCACAATACGTGATTGATATTGTAAAATCAACACAACACATACATCATGGAACATGACTCATGACAAACAAACATGCATTAGAAAAATATGGAAAGAGAAATCACGCACCATCAGAAGGCCAAAATGAGTAATTAGTTTTTAGTTCTTTTTCTACCTTTTGAATGAATTATGAATCAAATAAGCGATTGTTTTTATTCTGAACCTTACATGTTATTAAAGTTTAAGGATTGATGAAACATTGTCTGCAAGTGATTGCTTATAGCAATTAGTTGAACATACTTCACAATTTAGGAATATTATTTCTTTTATCTATGAAAATGAAAATGATAAAAGTAACTCGATCCATTCGGACAAATACAAATTGCCACATTATTAGCAAAACCATCCCAAAGAGGAGCTTAAGAAACAAATATAGCATGAACAAATGAAAAGAAGAATTAGATATCTAGTTGAGAAAAAATATTTGATTAATACATACAACCAATGTGAACCAAGCTTCCTGGATGCTGATAGGTGTTGTAAATTGATTTTCCATGTACACCGTTGTTATAAAATCAAATTACGGGAAAAAGGAGCCACAAGATAACTTCAAATTCAAAACACATGTCAGAAAACTCTTGGACTCTCAGTAAGCCTTGTCCATCAGCCATTGTTAATTTTCAGTAAGAAATCACACAAGACGTAACTTCATAGTAATAAGATTCACCAAACAGATAATATTACCTGAATTGGATCAATCAACAGAATCAGTGATGTCGAGAAAGATATTGTGGCAGAGCAATTGAATGAGAATCTTGAAACCACCAGTGAGATGGCACCAAACACGAACAGAACCCCAATAAACATTATTTGTACTATCTGAGGGAATAAAACCTTCATTTGCTTCTTTTTCAAGCATGCAGAGAGGTCAGCGGAAGCAAGCGACTGGAATCTTATACGCTCATTGGATTCTGCATTGTTTGCCTTCACAAAAAGAATTGAAGGAAACACCTAAAAGAAAAGCACAATAAATATGCTGTTAATTTTGTATATAGAGAGAAAAACCATTCGCAGAAAATATATGCACTATGATTATAAGAGATGGAGGCAACCACAACTCAAAATACTGTAAGCTAATGCCAAATTATAGAATCTACTAGACCTCATTTAGGTAGGCTGAGAGAGCAGCTGTACTAATATTTGCCTTATTGGAGAGTGAGCGAAGCCTTTCTCCTAGGCATCCTACTGAGAGAGCCATCGAGGGAATCACCTAAAAAGAAAACCAGAACTTTTTGATTCTACCACATCAAAATTTCTGAAATTGAATCCAAATATACAAAAGGGTAAAAATAGAATAAAAAATAACAGTTCCTTACCAAGGCAGAAATTAGTGACAGTACAGGGCTTATGACTAACATCTGAGTCGCCATAGCCGATAATTGTAAACTACTTGGTACAATTGTCTGTTGAAAAAATATAAGAATGAGAATCAAGTGTATCATCATCATCTACACCTTAATTCCAACTACATTGGGATTGGTGGAGATCAAGTGTATCATCATCATCTGCACCTTATTATTAAATTATTCTTTTAGTTTAATAATAAAATAGTTTGTACATAATATTTTTTGAGTCTGTGAATATTCTATTTACGGAGAAATTTATTACATTATTAAGTGATTGAATAATTTTTTTATCTTCTAGATAAAATATCTATTTGGTGCTTCAAATTTTATATTTTCAAAGCACACATTTATACATATTGATTCATACTTGTAATCAATTCACAATGTTATTTTATTAAGTCGCGTATTTTATTATGCGTAAAAAGAAATAAATATCAGTTTTATTTTAATATGCAATGAGGACGTAATGAGTATCATTAGATTAAATATATTTAGTTGTAAAATTAAATTTAAAGTTATTATTAGTATTATGCACATGCCTAAAATTTAGACTTCGGCATGTACATTGATTGATACTGAAAACTTGTATGGAACAAAAACAAAAATTGGATGTAAAGATGACATGGCATGCATGACATTCATTTTCATATGTTTTTTTTTTTTTTTGGTTACATTTCATATGTTTTCTTTAATGGTTGATAATATTAGATATTGTCTTCACATTTGTTTATTTACTATGACTATATCGAAATATTGTCTTTCCCAATTGTCTGTTGAACAAATATAAGAATGAGAATCAAGTGTATCATCATCATCATCTGCACCTTAATTCCAACTACATTGGGATTGGTGGCATGAAAATTATAGTGTCAATCAATGGTCAAAGTTAGTTAACACTTAAGCTTACACAAAATGCAAAGGTAGCAAAATTTACACCGGATGCCCTTCCTGTCGCAACCTTCATAAGAAGGAAAATGAAATAAAATTCCAACAACCGAATCATCATAAATTTTCTCACTTGCATGGAAAATATTATGAGACGGAGATGAGTCAAGATAATTGCTATAGTAATGTCCAATTACAGGATTGATATTGTAAAATCAACATGTCCATCATAGAACATATAGTGATTATGTTTGACAAGCAAATGTATAAACAACTTATATAGTGATTACATTTGAGGAAAATAAATAACCACCCATCAACTAAAGCTTTCCTACTGAATTCCAAAACCTCAGAGAAACAAGTAACGCAGAGATAACTTGCATGGTTGGAGAGGACAAGAAATGAAAAACAACTAAAATTTTGAACCAAAAGAAAACTTATGTTTCAAACACAGTTCGACCGTAGTTCAAAATTTGGAGATAATTGAGAGGATACCACAAAATTGGCTTTTATTTACTCCTTCAAATTTAATCTACAATATAACCATACTCCCGGGTGGGTGTGAAATAGAGTTCTACATCATATTACTTGGGTCATATCCAACAAAATGATGATTATAGATCACAAGCAATTCTCACATTCAAAAGATTATATACTGTGTCAGCCACGTCCGCTGCCTCCGCTGTGATCCGGTGAGCGATATCCCCAGGCAAAACTCCGCTTCCGCACTCAAAAAACCCCAAATCCCTCTGCAAAACCCTATTGAACACATAAACCCTAATCCCGTACATACAGCTCAACGCGGCTTCCCACAGAAACAACTCCTGCCAATATATCGCCACAGTTCTAGTCAAAACAAGAACCCCCAACATTAAAACCTCGTTTCTTATGTCCACCAAATTTGCGGCGGCTACCACAGAAGAAAGTTTTCCCGCCAAAGGTACAATTTTGGAGAGCGAGTAGACCGAAATTGCGCTGCACAGCCACCCAGAAAGGATCACCCGCCACTCGGATTTGAGGTAGGGTCTGAGTGCTGTGAGGGAGGCGAATTTGATCGGCGGAAAGGGGAGGTTCTTGGGGGCGACGCTGGCTGCGAGTGCAGATGGTGGTTTGATACAAAGACGAATTGGACAGCGATTGGTGGTCGGGCTTTTGACATTGTTAGTGGGGATTTCGAGCTTGAGATGAAAGAGGGAAGGGGAATAAGAAGAGGAGTATGACAGTGGTGGAACTTGGAGAAACTGAGCCATTGATACATGACGAGGACGAAACTACATCATGTTGAGTTCTTAAAAAGAGCTAGTGAAAGTTAACGCAAGAACCCGACCCAGTAAATGCGGGCAATTAATCCAAGCGGGGGATCACAAGTTGAATATGTATGTTGGAAAACTTACTTCTAAATTGGGGTGAAATCGAGCCTCTTGGATACTTGGGACAGGGGACAATCTTCCTCCTCAAAAGAAAAAGAAAAAAGAAAAAAAAAAGAAAAAAAAAGTGTACAATTGTATAGTACTATATGTTTAATAGTCGTTTAAATTATTCTTTTGGTTTAATAATAAAATATTTTATATATAATATTTTTTGGTCTGTGAATATTCTATTTACGGAGAAATTTATTATATTATTAAGTGTGAATATTTTTTTTTTATCTTCTGGATAAAATATTTATTTGGTGCTTCAAATTTAATATTTTCAAAGCACACATTTATACATATTGATTCATACTTGTAATCAATTCACAATGTTATTTTATTAAGTCCGCGTATTTTATGTATAAAAGAAAAAAATATCAGTTTGATTTTAATATGCAATCAGGATGTAATGGGTAATCATTAGATTAAATAAATTTAGTTGTAAAATTAAATTTAAAGTTATTACTAGTATTATGCACATGCCTAAGATTTAGACTTCAGCATGTAGATTGATAGTGAAAACTTGTATGGACAAAAACAAAAATTGGATGTAAAGATGGCATGCATGACATTCATTTTCATAGGGGTTTTTTGGGGTTACATTTCATATGTTTTCTTTAATGGTTGATAATATTAGATATTGTCTTCACATTTGTTTATTTACTATGACTATATCGAAATATTGTCTTTCACAAGTCTATACAATTCATCTCCATATTTGATATTCATTAATCACTCAGCGATTTTCTTTTCCAAAGAGTCAGCGTCACTAATCAGGTGCGACTTTGATGATGTGTCAATGGTGGCGTCGCCCAGGGTCTCCGATCGCTCAGGTCCTCTGATAATTTTTTTATTTATATTTTATATAATAATTAAAATATAAATCTGATATTAACTTAGTAAATTTATGTGATAGGTCACTTGTAAATGAGTGATTGTTATGGTTATCGTCTTATCCACCTCGGTTCAATAGTTCAATTCTCGTTGATGTATTTGTAATTCTTAGTGCTTGGAATTCTACTTTGAAAAGTTAGGTCTTCTATTTGGAGGAATTCATTTTTTTATGCAACTCTATTGCAACTCCCTATGTTAAGAAATTAATAAATTAGTTGCCTTTAAACTTTCCTTTCTTTTGGACTATATCGTACAAGAAAGATCTATTCCTCTTATTGTTGTTCATACACGATATGTTTGAATCTTAATTTATTATAATGATGGTAAGAAAGAAATTATGAAAAGCGATAAGAACACAAATAATTAACATGGTTCACTAACGATGAGTTAGCTACGTCCACGGCAGAAGAGAGGAACGATTTTATTACTGATAGGAGATTACATATTGATATTGTGTTGTATTTCGGCTATGTTACAAGCCATTATATAGGCAAGAATCCTAACCCTAAACCCGAATCGGACAAGACAAAAATAGGCCCAAAACTGCAAACGAAGCCCAAAATGATGTATACAACTTAGCGTACCGGAATTTCAAGACGTCCCAACAAATCTCCACCTTGACTTGAATCCTCTCACAAAAATAGATGCACCAACGATGATGCCCAGACTTGCTTTTCAGCAACAGAAATACCAAACGTACCAATGAAGATACCCAGACGTACGAAGTAGCTCATACCTTCGTACTCAGACTTCCCTTAAAGGGCAACTAACAACTTGAAATATTTAACAAGTCCAAACAGTGTCAGAACTTGTTATGTGGAACTGACTTCTTGAACGTATCGGCGGGATTATCAGCAGCCCCAACCTTCTTCACCTTTATCCTCTTCTCACTTCGCAGCCAATGATACCTCACATCAATATGCTTCATCCTTTCGTGATGAACTTGATCCTTGGCCAAACAAATAGCACTAAGACTATCACAAAAAATATTTGCATAGTCATGATGCAAGCCAAGATCACTAATCAACCCTTTCAGCCAAATTCCCTCCTTGGCCGCTTCTGTCAAAGCCATATACTCCACCTTGATAGTAGACAAAGTAACAGTGGGCTGCAAAGTCGTCTTCCAACTAACAGCCGAACCTCCAAGAGTAAAAGCATAACCAGACATGGACCTTCCACTGTCAACATCTCCTGCATAATCAGAATCACAGTAGCCTGTCACTAAACAGCTCGTATCACCACCGTAATTGAGACCCACATCAGACGTACCCTTAAAATACCGAAAAATCCTATTCACAACCTGCCAATGTTCCTTTCCAGGATCACCCATAAACCGACTGACAACACTAACAGCATGTGCAAGATCATGTCTAGTGTAGATCATAACATACATCAAACTCCCGACTGCACTAGCATAAGAAACTCGGGACATGTACTCCTTCTCCTCATCCGACTTAGGAGCAAAAACAACAGACAAATAGGTTTTGCTGTAGACATACCAAAACGAGACAGTATCCTCTCAATGTATGTCTTATGTGATAGAATAAGCTTCTTCCGACTTCTTTCGCCGGCTACTAGCCCAGCAGCCTGACTGCATTACCAGACACCTTATGGGGCAACTCCCTGGTGTGGAGGGGTGACCTAACCTCCTCCAAGGTTATAGTATCTTTCCCATCGATGAAAGACTGAACAAAATTCTCATATGATAAGGGCAGAGAAACAAACAGAATCAACGCAGCATCCTCATCATCAATCTTCACCTCAATATTCCGCAATTCAAGTAAAATTATGTTCAATTGATCTAGGTGTTCACGAAGTGGCTGACCTTTCTGCATACGCAGACTGAACAGATGTTGCTTCAGGAGCAACTTGTTGGTTAACGACTTCGTCTGATATAGACTCTCCAGTTTTGACCATAATCCTGCCACAGTTACCTCCTCTGCGACCTCAGTGATGATGTCATCTGCGAGACACAGCATAATAGATGAGTGCGCCTTCTCCTCCAAAATGGCCATCTCAGCATCTTTCGAATCCACCATCTTATTCGACAACGGCGCCGCCCAGAGCCCTTGTTGTTTCAACAAGGCCCGCATCTTGATCTGCCATAAACTGAAGCTATTCCTGCCGGTGAATTTATCGACCTTCACGTTCAACCCAGACATATTTCTTACCAGACTGTGGAAGAAACCCTAACCGGCCTCCGATACCAGTTTGTTATAATGATTGTAAGAAAGAAATTATGAAAAAACGATAAGAACACAAATAATTTACGTGGTTCACTAACGATGAGTTAGCTACGCCCACGGACAGAAGAGTGGAATGATTTTATTACTGATAGGAGATTATAGATTGATATTGTGTTGTATTTCGGCTAGGTTACAAGCCATTATATAGTCAAGAATCCTAACCTTAAACCCTAATCGGACAGGCCAAAAATAGGCCCAAAACTGCAAACGAAGCCCAAAATGGTGTATACCGTAAAAGTCGGGGGCGTTGCCCCTGAAACCCCATCGGGGACCACTTCGCGTCCCCGAACCCCTAGACCGGGGCGCTTCATACAACTCAGCATACCGGGAGTTCAAGACATCCCAACATAACTTTCATACTGTTATATTTTGTTTTGTCTTATAGTTCTCAAGATACGAGTTTTATAAGATAAGATCCTGATTGTTCATTCTCTTAACTTCGGTTTTACGTTGTAATTCTATTGACAAAGTGGCAATGGTTGATGATTGTTAATAAAATAGATTGCTCCAGCTAAAAAAATTAAAACGGGTTCATTCTAAGCGCCAAAAAAGAAGAAGAAATGAACAATTTATTCAAAATCAAAGAGGGTCTAATGATCGATTTATTATCAAACAAGTGCTGCCCATGAAATGAAGAATCAATTTAATTAAAGCAAATGTTGAAGTAATTAGGGGAACATAGAGATTAATCATTATTTACTTTATTCTTATCAGAGATTATCAATAGAAGATTTAAGAGCAAAAATTTAACGACGTAAAGGTGAATGGTGAGTTTGTTTTTTTTGTTTGGTATGTTCTATACTTTAAGAATTTATTATTGAATTTTGTAATAACTAATATATTTGAAAACAATATAGCGCCACCTCTAATTTTTTGCAAAAAGCTTCCAAAATGTAAAGGCCGGACCTCGCTACTACACTAATCATTAGAGATGCTCTAAAGTCCAGTAACTGATTTAGTGGGTGGGGCTGTGGGGCCCAAATGTTAATCTTTTCTTATATATATGGGTGAGTTCTAGTGAGAATGGTTTTTTGTTAAGAAATAAAAATACATCCATACCATTAATTTAAGTAGTTTTAATGATTCACATTAAATGCATGAAATGTGGGGAAAATCATTTTCATATATTAATGATGAGTTTACCAAATGAAGAATCAGTCATTAATTAAGAAACAATCGAAGTATTCATACAATCCTGACCATCCATTATATATATATATATATATATATATGAATTGGTTCAAATGGGAACCAGTTCTTAAAATGAGATCATGAACCGAGTGCATAATTAATATGGATTTGCACACATAGTATGTTGAAATATATTTTCATTTTTTTGGATTAATTGCACACATTTAGTAGGATTCGCATTGAGAAAAAAATAATTATACATTACAACATACCATGTATAGTGAATTTATATTAAATATGCACGGACTCACATTCCATCTTAAGGACCGACTCACAAATTTGAACCAATCCATATATATATATATATATATATATATATATATATATATATATATATCACTACAAAAAAAAATAGTTTTTACCAACGCTATTTACCGACACCCGTACCCGCCGTTGTTAAATTTATAATTTACCGACGCCATTACTGACGCCCGTTATTTAATTGATTTACCGACGCCATTGCCGACGACCGGTTCGCAGACTTATTTTTTTTCATTTTTTTTCACAATTAACGACACCGTTTACCGACGCCATTTACCGACGACCTTACCGACGCCACTTCGGCGTTGGTAAATTTTTATTATTATTTTTTTTTCTTTTTTCACAATTAATGACGTCGTTTACCGACGCCATTTGGGCGTTGGTATTTTTTTTATTTATTTTTTTAATTTAATGACGCCGTTTACGCCATTACCGATGCCATTTCGGCGTCGGTAAATTTTTTACACAATCCCACATCAAAAAAACCGTAGTTATATGGTTTATAAACCAAAATCTTTCTCAACCATTTGAAATTGAATGGAGCCCGGACCCGACCCGCCCAGACCTGGACCTGACCGAACCTGACCCGCTTGAGCCCGGACCTAACCCGCCTGAGCCCGGACGTGACCCGCCTGAGTCCTGACCTGACTTTTTTAGATTTTTTTTTTTTTAATTTAACGACGCCAAAAATGGCGTCGGTAAATGGCGGCGGTGGTAATGGCGTCGGTAAAAAATTACCGTAGAGCATTTTTCCAACGGAGGATTGCCGTCGGTAATGGTGTCGGTAATTTTTTTACCGACGCCATTTTCTGTTTTACCAACGGCATTTGGCGTCGGTAAAAACTATTTTTTTGTAGTGTGTATATATATATATATATATATATATATATATATATATATATATATATATATATGGCTGGGTTCAGGTGAGAATGCAATTTAAGTTGAGAAATAAAAATAAATTTCATCCATAGATCTTGATAAATGGATGGCCTAGATTTATTCTCACCAAAATTTGATGCATATAATACAATATTTTAATACATCGATATTTTGATGCATATAATGCATATTTTAATGCATTGCAATTTTGGTGCACGAAATATATGGATAAGAATCATTCTCATTTGATCCTAAAGCTATATATATATATATATATATATATATATATATATATATATATATATATATATTGAACGGAATATATTTTCTCCTATTATTAAGGAATAAAATCCTACTATGATTTGTGTGCGAAGGGACTCCTACCAGGCTAAGGAAAGTAAATTATACAAGGACTCAATCTCTTAATACAGATCAATTATGGATCTCCTATTCTTGGTGGACACTCCACCCCAAATCTATAAATAAAGGTCCTAACCCTTACACAAACACACACAAAAAATACCCTCTCAATACTATAACATGCTTTTCCTTCTGGTTTATATCATCTATATACACGATGCCTATTCTCACACCGGAGGGTTTTCGCGGGGGTAACTCCATATCGCCCTGACGGTGTTTGTTTTGCAGATCGTCCATTCGTTCATCCAGGATTATCCATTGCCGCGTTCCCGACTGATTAGGTACCCCCGGTCCACCCTTTTTATGCATCATCGGTTTGGTTCCGTTGCCGGGAATCGAAAACATGGCGAATGATGGACAACGAATACGATAATGGAAAAACTCAAATCTTTCATCTATCAATAAACAAATACGCTGGACACACAATAGAAATCACCAACTGTTCTCGGAAGTGTTAAATTGACGACTCAAAACTGGGGATCTGTGAAGGAGAAAGCCATCCCCATATTAAAGCACGAATTCAGAGAGAATCTGGAGATAGTGGTATTAGCAATCATTTCACTCCAACCAATCAATTGGTGTTTGTATGAATCACAATATAGCTATGCGGAGGAGGCCCATGAATTAACTCAGAGGCTCAGATTTTATCAAGAGAAACCAATTAGGAGGTTGAATTTTAGTGATCGAAGGCAACAAACCCCCAACATTCCGCTGAGTTCATTGAGAAGAATCTCGACAAAAAATAGCTAACAATTTGCTCCTTTCAATCCCGAGATTATGAGGCAAGAGAATAGCCTGCCAATAAAAAATCACGATACAGATCTACCTTGTGAATTTGGCGACCTTATCTAGATATCCATCATCGCATCGCCAAGGAGAAGCATGCCCTTGAAATGGAAACGAGAAATCAAACTTGCTGCCATCGACCAGAATTCAATCTCGAAGCTGCAGGCTAACAGATTGCAAACAAATCAAGTTCATCTCAAAAGCCAGCAAGGACGTGTGGAATATTCAAAGCAACGAGCATGCAACCTTATTATATCGCCTTGGCAAGACTGTTAAACTTGTTAAAACCCACAGCAGCCTTTTAAGGCGCTGACGTACCTATGAGCAACAAGCATGTTCCATATTGCTTACAACCAACCTGAGGCAAGTGACGAGCAAAACAGACATACGGTCTTGCGTAAAAATTAAACTGCTCGCCAGATCAAAGTAGCTCCGAGTTCACACATTGAAGAGACACAGCTAACAAAGCTACAGCGAGCAGTCAACGACGGAGGAGGCAAAATGATAATGCCAGTCTGACATGCAGGAGTCTCAAGAGCAGTACCAGCTAGAGCAGATAGGACAATTTGAAGACTACAAGTTTCAAGCGTGAATCTCCATCTAAGCCATACGAACTGCTAGAATTATCGAGACTCACAGAATTTAACCCGGTCAAGTCGGTGCCAATGGGATCCCCTGTAACCGCAGTTAGGCACCTTGCAAGCAGCGGTCGTCAGAGGAGATCTCTCTGTCACTAAGGCCAACATTGGCTGAAACCGAGATAAAGGGCCACTTTTAATCTCATAGGTGAACCTGGAACGCTAAGTAGTCAAAACTTCCGTATTCAAGCAAACCCACAAGCTGTAGGCCGAACAAGCTGGTTAGATCGGGCAAGCCAACCCCCATGCTCATGCACAAAAACATCAGGTGTACTCCTTCCATATTCACACTGTCAATATTCCGATTTTACGTGGCATGATCTTATTTATGGATTATAAGAAGATAATATGAAAAACAAATTAAATGATACGCTAAATATGTATATCTATATTGAATGACGCATATGTTACACAAATAAAAAGATATCCATGCGTTGTTAGACCTTATGGAAAGCTAGATATGAATTGATGTTTCTACACTATCTTCAATTACCTAAAATCCGACACCACTCACCGTGATTAATTCTCGTTCTTTTTGCCGAGGAACAATTGCGTGGCGAGCATGGGAAAACAATCTGCGGGATTTGACTTGATTTCCAAACAAATAATAGCTCTCATACTTGAGCCAGCAAGCAGCCACGACATGCACTAAAAGCCACGGCGTGCACAAAAAACATTTCACCGTTGGCAATTCTGAACAGACACAAACTATGCCTCGAACAAAATCAGCCCGTCGAGTCAACTCAACTCAATTGACAGTCTGTCCATACGATAATAACAAGCTACGTGGGGAGCTCAAATTGAAGGTCAACATCAAAGAGCCGAACACCTGCGGGTCAAGCAAGAATGCATAAAATCAAGTGAAAACTCTTGAGCCAGGTAAACTTGAAAATTTCCATGGAGGCACTTATCGAGCAGACGACTTGCATACAAGGGAATGTCAGATCCAGAGACATAAAGGATGATGATAAAGTCAAAAGTGGATAGCTAATGTCGATCACCACAGACATGGGGGCCATTCAGGGACTTTAAAATTAATTAAAGACCACTCGGCTAAAGTTTACAGCAGTTATCTAGCTCAGAAATGAAGAAAAGCAAACAAAACATCCTCAAATGGGTTTGAGTCAGCCTTACCCTAGGATATTTACGTCCAAAAAGGGTCGAGTGTCTCCCCTATGGTGATTATATTGCAAAAAGGGTCGACTGTCTCCCCTATGGTACTTAACTTCAAGAAGTGTCCAGAGAATTCGATCTAAAAGCCAGAGCCAAGGAAGACCTCATGAAGAATCCAACACGACAACAAATGACAAGTATTGCAACACGTTCTACGATAAAGCCTTGGCCAAAGCATTACATGACGATGCTTAGTCCCCAACAAGTCTAGACCACCGTCTAACTCCTCGACATCAAGCACTGACGTGCTCGATTTACATAGCCTAGTGAACCACACTAGCAACCAGGATCGAACATCGTTTGCATGAACTTTGCATATTGATACTCGGCTTAATACGGGAAGTCTGGATCAAACACGCCTTTCTTTCCACGCATTTGAGTCAAAAGAAACTCAAATAAGAGCCTCGAACATCGTTTGCATGAACTTCGTATAACTGATACTCGATTTATCCGGGAGGTCTGGAGCAATACGCCTCTCCTCCCAAGCATTTGGTCTAAGATGAAACTCGCCAGATGAAAGCCTAGTTCCTGTAGCTAGCCTGGCTAAAGCATACACAACATGCTTGGTCCCCAATCCAAGTTATGATACATCTAACACCCTTTTAATCCAAGCCTTGTTATGACAACGGGCTTAAGCTAACAAAGTGAAGTTATGAACAACATCTAACTCGGCTTATAAGTTGATCCCAGTTCTAACAACCGACTCAGAGTTAATAAAGTTATGATTAAGACATCTAACTCTTTACCACTTGAGTTTAGTTTGACAACGGGTTCAGCACTCAACTTGCACTAGCTAAGAACTCAAACAGAACAAACCGAGTTCATCAAATCGTCAGGCCTCTAACGGATGTGCAAATCCTGGCCTACCAACACTTAGCTCGTACTGGCTAAGTAAACAACCAGGCAACTCGGTTCTCTCCAAGCCAAACTTCAACAAAACCGACATGGCCTAAAACGGGTAAACACTCCCCGGCCCACGACACAACACAACGCCAAGTATAAAACAAACCGAGTACCTGACACTCGAGAAGGCCAATAACGGGAGAACAAAACCTGACCTATGAACACTTAGCATGTACTGGCTAAGTAAGCAAATTGACAACTCGGTCCATTCTAGGCCGAGGTTCAACGATCTCGACGTAGCCTATGACGGGAAAATAATCCCTGGCTTACCTACACTTAGCTCATAACGACTAAGTAGAAAGATTATTCATAAGCAAATCCGCCTACGCCAAGCCGACTCAAACAACTCGACTCAGTCTACAAAGCGAGCAAACGCTCAAATATTTCTGGTCACTTAGTAAAAAACACAAAGTGAAACACATCAAGTACATGACACTTGATAAGACTCAAAGACGAGTATACACTCATGGTCATTCAAAACCTAGTAAACCTATCACCTCTATGATGAGGTAGGGACATCATCCGAACACTTAGCAAAACACACGTTAAGTCTGCAACAAGCAAAGTCTAGGACAAGAAACAAAACTACTCGACTTCAGCAGACTGACGAGCTACAAGTCTAAAGATAACACCCAGTCCGGTTTTGACAAAGTGTACTGCCTACTAGCAAAGCAGGGCTCTTAGCTCGCAAACACTTAAAAATGAGCACTTAGCTCGCACCTAAACAGGTGAATACCTCAAGACCAATATGCCTAACTCGGCATAGAATAGACCGATCTGACCGACATCACCTCAACTCTGCCGGTACCCATGAACCAGGCCTCCAGCAATCAACATGGTTACTCGACCATTTCAGCACATCCAACTCGGCCTCTATGACGAGCCGAGTTAGTAAGCACAACCCGACCTAGCTCACTTTACAATGCCCAAGCCGAACTCTCGGAGTCTAAGATACATAGAATCCTTACCTAACACGGAGACCTCTTTTACAAGGAAACCTAAACTTCCTTCTCTTACTACGATGCAGTCACAAAGTTGGGGGCCACTGAACGGAATATATTTTCTCCTATTATTAAGGAATAAAATCCTACTACGATTTGTGTGTGAAGGGATTCCTACCGGGCTAAGGAAAGTAAATTATACAAGGACTCAATCTCCTAATATAGATCAATTATGGATCTCCTATTCTTGGTGGACACTCCACCCCAAATCTATAAATAAAGGTCCTAACCCTTACACAAACACACACAAAAAATACCCTCTCAATACTATAATATGTTTTTCCTTCCGGTTTATATCATCTATATACACGGTGCTTATTCTCACACCGGAGGATTTTCGCGAGGGTAACTCCCTCACGCCCTGACGGTGTTTGTTTTGCAGATCGTCCATTCGTTCATCCAGGATTATCCATCGCCGCGTTTTCGACTAATTAGGTACCCCCGGTACCACCCTTTTTATGCATCATATATATATATATATATATATATATCAGGATTTTCATATATCAATCCAATTACGTAATGAAAACTCATATCCAAAACTCCAAACATTTTTTTTCGGTTCAAATCCAACTTCACGCTCTTTAGGTACATTTCTTACAATGTTTCTCCAAACATATTTCTACAAAAGGATCAAGTTTTTTACCTTGATTTCCTTTGATGTCGCGACATTTGCATATATCAGATCGACCTGAAATTCAATGCCCGTCCATGCATCAAGCTCTTTTGCCGCATCAACGGCTGGAAATTCCTCAGGACTTGTCATGCTACCTTATTTTCAGTTTGTAATGTCGAGGTTGGGAGATACGTAATGACCCAAGTTATTAACAGATGTCGATAGATGTGTTTGAAGATTTCTAGTCTTTGCTTGCTTTTAAAACTGTAAGGAAAATAGCTTGTCTCACCACTTATGGATGATCAAGCTCTGTTTGGCACCTTAAATACGCTAGCTTATAACGGATAGGTTATAGCGTATGGGTTATTGATAAGTGTTCGACAATGGTAGTTTATAGCAGTTTTTTGAACGCTACTTGAAGTAATGTTTGAGCTTATTGCTTATAGCGTTTCATATTTTCTCTCAATTTTGCCCTCACTATTTTAATTGAATTTCTCATTTTTCCTACATTAAATGAATTTCTCTCTCATTTGTAAGCATTATCAGGGCCGATCCTGACATTTTGTTGGCCCTAGACGAACTCTGATAAATATGCCCATTATCAAACATAATAAACGTCAAAAATTTTTTGAAGCAAAATGGGAATGTGTAATGAGCCTCATTAAAACCTTATAGCGCAAAACTCCCTAAGGGAAAACACCATTAAGGAAAGAGTACGCTACCCCAATTCATTGAAAGAAATAACAAAGAGTACAAAAACTTTGGGAACATAAAATCAAACCCAAGTGCAAACATAACAAAGATTCCTAACGTCCTAAAAAGCGGTTTCTTCGAGCATTTTGAGATGCAAAATCACATATAATCACATCAGTATCAATTTTCTCCAACATATCCTTCTCAATTGACAAAATTGACAAACGAGTCAGTCTCTCTTGTGACTTTGATTACCTCAAGTAGGTTTTAATCAACTTCAGTTTTGAAAAACTTCCTTCCACTGATGCTACAGTCACTGGCACCGTCAGTAAAATTCTATAAGCAATTGCTACATTCGGATAACAATCTGCAAGTTTGACAAATTCAAGAATATCAATGGCATATATGTATCAATTGGCAAGGTGAACTGTAACACATTTAATTCAAAGAATAGATCATCTACATCAACATCAGATAAGTTGCCATGAGAAAAAACTGAATGAAACTTAACACAACATTCTTTTAGCTCATTATCATCCAATGACTTTAACTTTTTTGAATCATATAAAAATCCAAAGATACTTGCAAATGTCTTCAGTTCCTCAAATCTGTTTCTCAAAGAACTAATTGCCATGTTAACAACAACAAGAAAATAGTTGACTTTAAATGATTCTTCAAGTGACTGGCTTTCATATTCTTCATTATTTTCTCCAAACTGTTTTTTTCTATTCACACGACGTTTTGTTGGAAACATAGGCTCAACATCCATCTCAAGTGCAACGCTTTTTGCAATATTCATACTTTGTATAAAACCTTCTTCTCGATATGTTTCAAAATATGAAGGCACATGTTCCAATTGATTTATGGTGATGTCTATGCACATAAATTTAGATTGCAATGTTTTGCAAACCATATTAATAGCAAATAAAATATCCTACCAAATAACAATGCCAAACAAAAATTCAAAACTTTCTAGTGCATTAATCAAACTCTCTGCTTGACTCTTTGTCTTAGGGTCATTATCAGAAGATTCATATAATTCCGTCAAGGCCAATCTTATTTGGGGACATTGAAATCTAATGGCTTTAACACTCTTAATTCGACTTTCTCAACGAGTATTAAACAATACTTCATAGTTAAACCAGGAACGTTATAAAGCAAAATCTTCCATCTTTTTGTAGATCCCTAAAACAATGAATATAAGCGTTGAATAACTCCAAAGAAGGAAATAGCCTTAACACAAGAATGTGTCATATCGCCAAGAGTAAGATTAAGACTATGACAAGCACATGGCGTGTATAATGCTCTAGGATTAATCTCAAGAAATATCTTGAACACCTTGATGTTTTCCTTTCATATTCGAACCATTGTCATAACTTTGCCCCCTCACATCACCAACATCAAGATCAACAGCCTTTAAAACATCTAATAATTCATTCAAAAGTCCTAATCCTGATGTATAATCGACTTTTAAAAATTCTAAAAAGTAGTCCTCAATTTTTATTTTAGTATTTGACATATTCACACAACGAATTATAAGGGTCATTTGCTCTTGATGGCTCACATTAGGGGTACAATAAAAAATTATCGAAAAGTATTTTTTCTCTTTAATGATCTTAATGATTGAACATCTAACACTTTGAGCCAAAAGAGAAATAAGTTCATTTTGAATTTTATATCCAAGATAGTGGTAATGAATTTCACGATCCTGAATGCGTCTCGCATGATCTTGCATTATCAAATCGAATTCCGTAATCATTTCAATAAATCCAAGAAAATTCCCATTATTATCTTGATATAATTTTTCGTTGGATCCTCAAAAAGGAAGACTATTCTTAGCAAGGCATTTTACAGTTGCAAATATTCTATGTAAAACTTGTCTCCAACATTCTTTTTCTTTCATAATTTCTTTTTGCACGTGCTTATCAATTGTCAAATTTTTGTCCAATCTTTTTCGCAAATCATTCCAAGCATTCATATTAGCATATGCTCAACATAATTTTCATGATTTTGGAGTCTTTGACTAATATGCTTCCAATCACCGAAACCCTCAGTTGCTAGCAAACTCACGTTACTACTACTAGAAGACTTAAACAACTTACAACAAAAACAATATACCTTATCAATATATTTGCAATAAACTAACCATTTCCAATCATGTATCTCGCCATTACTTAATTTTCTGAAATAATAAGAATATGCAAAATGCCTCTTATATTTGTCTAAGGGATATTTAAATTTAGGATCCATTTCTCTACTATCTCTAGTAGGGCCCTTTTCAATTAGAATAATCAAGATTCTCCCAATTTCTCGGGTCATAAATATCAAACCGAGGAATTTCTTCTTGTTCTTTAGCATTTGGCACATCATTATCATTTTGCACATCACCTAATTAATCATTTGGCATATTATTAGTATTTTCCACATCATTAATATTTGACACATCATTAGCATTTGGCACATCTATCTTTTTGAAAATAAATTTATCAAGAGCTCCGTATTGTGATTTTGTAAACTCTATATCCAGTTTTCTTTATTTTTTTTTCATTTTTGAGCACCAGATTTGTATTTTTTAGGGTACATCTTGATCGAAGTACAACACTAGCAAATTAGCAAATAGCAATTAGCAAGCAAACCAAACAAAATGAGATAGGAATTAAATATCAGAACAACATATAGCAATTAGCAAACCAAACAAAACAAGTTAGGAATTAAAAATTAGAACAAAAACACCTCGGCCTCGCGGCGGCGGCGGATGGCGGAGGACTTTGCTCCTCGCGGCGCCAAACAGAACAGATGGAGGCTTGGAGCACCTCGGGCTTGGCAGAACAAAAACACCCCAGCCCGTGACAGTGACTCCGTGGTCGCACTTCGCGTAGCCCCGCAGCAGTAGATGGAGCTTAGCTTAGCTGCTTAGGGTTAGGGCAATTGGCAAAATCTGATGTTTACTACGGTTCAGACTTTTTGGAGTTGGGGGGTCGTGACAGTCTAATAATTTTGGCTGTAACCTGTTAGTTGGGCTAGGGAAAAAAAAAAGAAAAATTCTAGGTGGGCTGGGTGTAATACCCGGTTGTAAATTCATTTATTATCACTCAGTAATTGTCACTCAGTAATTTTTACTCTTTAATAATCATTCATCATTCATATTCATTCATTGTGTTCACCGTATTTTGAATCGCGTATCAGTTATCATTCGCCTTTCAACCCTGCTTGAGAATCAAGACGAGAATATTATCATTATCATCGAATTGGTAGCCTGTGTGTGGAGAGTAGCGCACCCTATGTACACTTTATAGCGCACGCTATTTGGGTACTGGTAGCGCACGCTATCGGCAACACCCAGTTAGCGTACGCTAAGAGTAAGGCGTTAGCGCACGCTACAAAGTATATGTAGCACACGCTAACGAGGCAGGCAGAGTTCACTGGACTACCCGGTGAACCCGCTAGCGCACGCTATCCTCAGTTTTTAGCGCGCGCTAAGCTGGGTTTAGTATAAATAGGACATTTCCGCCCCCATTTCGTCATTTCTTCATTACTCCTCCTTCCTTGGGCGATTCCGAGCGATTTTGGGCGATTTGTGGAAGAGTTATTCAAGCTGCAATCATCTAGCAACACCTCTAAGCTTCTTGTTCAGATTAATCAACATTTAATCCTCTCCACCGTTCCACATTAAGGTAAACTTTTCATAAACCTAGAATTTCGGGATTTGGGGGTTTTCTTCCCGATCTCTTCGAGTTAGCTTGCTACTGTATTGGAATATGTTGGATATAGATAATCTACCTTAGATACATGTGTTCCTACGGATTTATTGGTGTATTTTCTGGAATTGTTGAGTATTTGGGGAATTGTTCAAGAACACCTTGAATGTTGACTTTGGAATTTTGGGGTTTCGATTAGATGTTGTCGTAATCTCGAATGGAGTATTCCTATTAGATTATTGATTGTATTGATGATGTTTTGTTGGATTGAATCACTCATTGGAGGCGTGGTATCGATATAATTGAGATTGGTTGTAAACAATTGAAGATTGTTTACAACGTGTTTGTTAGACTGCCCTAATGAGTTTGGGTTGTTGTATCGACTTTTTGAGTTGGTTATGATCATGCTTGATTCGTATATTAAGCGAATTGTTGGTGATTATGATATTCAAGGTTGTTCGAGCGACCTATAATCACCTTAAGGACGTTCATTCAAGTAAGGACTTTTTTTCACCGGTAATTGAGGTAAGTTAATTCTTGCTCAGTTAAAAGGATAATCATTCCTTTCGTTGTTGTTCATTCATACGTATAATTCATGCATAATATATCAATCATGTTGAGACTTGTAATTATCAAACTAATCATTCAATTCACGAGGAACAACTGTTCCAATCATTTCATTTGAGCTATCACTCATTGCGCCATTATATCACCTCGGTGAGTCATTCTTGGTCCTTGTCGGATTTCTATTCATTCCTTTTCATCATGGTTACTTTTCTTCTTGTGACCTTTCGGGATCGTATTGCGTGCCGGATGGTATACGTGTGGAATTTTTAGTCGGGCACACTATGGTCATATGTTTATACGGGTATCCGGACACATTGGACTGTGCACATGGTAACGTGCCTCCGTGAAACTAATTAGGCCAAGTGGCGTGTGTATATGCGGGATTCCAGACGCTCGGCTACTTGTGCACTTGCACGTCCCATCTCGGGCGTACTATGATGCCCCTCTTTCAGACATGATTTCATAACTAAGATATGTGATTATTGTATTTGTTCAACTCTTGAGGATTGTTGTTCTGTGTAACTGACCCCGTTGGGGATGTTGTTTTTAGGTCATGGCAAGGCAAAGGCACGAGAAGAGCATGGTGATGGCGAGGAGTCCTAATGATACTAGTAGGGGGCCCCAGTCCTTTCAGCTATTCATGTTTCCTTCATGTGTGTCTTCCGCTGCATTTCCGTTTGGACTCTCATTTTAATTTGATGTTGTATATTTCATCTTCATATGAAATATATATGTATTCTGTATTCCTGAGTGTGTTGTACTTGTAACTCCTCATCGGAGTAATTGGTAATATAATGTGATTCGGTACTATAGTTATATTATTTAAATCATTGTATTTCATTCGCCTGGTGGGTCTCAGTTGGGGTCAACGGCACTGTGATAGCCGCCTAGTTTGGTATGTTACAGTGGGCTCAGCGGGCTATGACAGTATTAAAAAAAATGGGACCCTTTTTACTCTGGGCCCTGGGCCGGCTCACTCCTCGCCTACCCCCAGGGCCGGCCCTGAGCATTATTTACATATGGCTACTCCAACCGCTAATTTTATCAATTCCTTTAAATTTAATCATCTAGCTTATCAGCTATCCGCTACCTTAACCGCTATAAGCTAATTTATCCATTTTAAGCTAGTTTATCCATTATAAGCTAATTTATCCACTATCCGCTATCTTTTGCCAAACAACACCCAAATATATGGTTATCATAATCTTAATCTTTGATTGACTGGTTAATATATTATATCACTTTGACATAATAAATATTTGGTGAAAATAAGCTATTCGTATTTTTCGAATTTATTTAAAAAATAATTAGCTTATAAGTCAAATTATAAGTTAGATTATTGAGATATTAACATCTCAATAAATTAATCTATCAATCACTAATCGATTAAATTTTCTTCTTCCTTTTTCTTTTGAAACTTCTGTCCTCCCAAAAATTTAAAAATATGCGTCGACATGTTCAAAACATGTCGGCTAAAAGGTTTCAGACGAGTTCCAATCGGGCTAAATATCCCGGGACAAAATAATTCCAATTTAAACAAAGCTATAATATTGAAGGGTCAACTCTAGCCCCGTTCATTTTTTTTGATACGAGGTTTCAAGTTTACACTTATCTAGTCTTCGGGATAACAGTCACGGTCCCACAGAACTGCTACCAGTTAAATCGCGAGATTTGTATCCGGCTCCCAAGTTCTTAAAATATCCTCAATTACCGCGCACAAGGAGTCGTCCCCCAAGTGATTGCTCCATGCTGGACCCCCTCAAATCCAACCGCAGGGTCCCACCGAGATATGACCTCACACACTGCCGCTTGAAGCCCTTAATATTTAATTATTCCACCAGCATACCCCGGAAGGCTAGGGTCTCTTCTTTAATCATAGACTAAAGAGTCATAAACCCTTGAAAATTCTTGTCATTGGAGGGACTCGAACCCGGATCTCCCACTTGAAGTGGAAGTCCCGTTCAATTTTAGGTTACATGCAAGATGGTTTTAAGTCAATATATCAAATTATACTATATTCTATTCTAACTTTAAAAGTACTCCTTTTGTCCCACTCAAAGCTTGAGAGATGGTGTATATCTAGTGAATTTTATGTAATGATTGGTGGAAGTAATGGTGATAAATGTAAAAAATTTTAAAAGACAAAAAAAAAAGTAAATATACAGATTTGAGCGGGACGAAGGGAATATAAATATGAATAAATTAGATTACATATTCAGCACATACAATCTCAGAAATGTAGAGAATTAGGAAAAGACTATTTTACCCTTTAATGTTTGATATATACTAAAGTTTGAAGTTCCAACTCAAACTATTTTCTCGAAGTGAGATTAATTGTCGATACAAATTATTAATATTACTCCCTCCTTCCCAATTTAAATGAAAGGTTTTTATTTTTTCCAATTATTAAGGATTACAAATTTAATACATGATTTTTTAATTTTACCCTTAACATACTACCCACTAATTCCCACTTCAAAATGGTAGATTTTTACTTTCTCCTAATTTCCAAACAAGATTTTCATTATATTTTATGGAACTATAAAAATTTTTGCATTTTATTTTGATGGACTATTTGATGGAACTACAAAAATCTTGGTTGGAAAATAAATTCAACCTCTTACCTTAGAATTCTCATGGAATTCATATTTTAAAAAAAAAATCCTCTAAATTGTCTAAATCAAATAATCAATGAAGATTTATTATCATAACAATCAGTATAAATTTTCAAATAAGTGCGGGTAATTTTTGTAATTCATGAGAATAAACTGCAAAATTACTTTTTGTAATTCATTAAAATTAAATTGTGAAATGGGGATAATTTGGGTATAAAGATGAATAATATCCAAATATAAAATTTATTTTGAAAAATAAAAAAAGTAAAACCTCCCAATTAAATTGGGAATGAGGGTATTAGGCATAATACATTAAAAGGCCCACGAAATATCAATTTTTGTTTCGAAAAGCTCATGAACTACTTTTTATTTTAAATAGCGCTTAAACTATACAAATCATATTTCATGAAGCCCTTTTTTTAATAGCCCATTAGTGAGTGTATTTTACGTGTATAAAAGTGTGACTCGACGGATAGTTTGATGTTAGAAAATAAAAAATGAATTAACAGACAAAACTTGAATTAAAAAAAATTAAAAATCAAATTAAACTATACTCTCTTCTCTTTCTTTATTATGTTAAAAAAATGAATTAATTTATGGATTTTTTTGTAATAATCTTGCAAGGTTTCTAAGATATTTTTAAATTTGTTTATATTTATTTGTTATTTTTAAACTGATAATATATATGTCTATTATTGATATTGTTTCAAAAGCCTCACGAGGTGCCTATTTTAACGGGAAAAATTAATTTGACTTCGTAAATTCACGGAAAATATGATTTGTGTAGTTTAAGAACTTTCTAAAATAAAAAATAATTTAAGGACTTATTAAAATAAGAATTGATAGTTCAGGGTATTTTGATGTATTATGTCATATTATTATACACATGCGTAATTACGAAAAACACCTCCCAATTCCATATCCACTCCATGAGCAGGCAGCGGTTGCCACTATGCATCAAGTCAGCGCGCCTTCCCCAAACAGCCGCCGCCGTTGCCACTGGCGGCAATTGGAATACACAACTGAGGGATCTCTCCAAAGAAGGCCAATACACTCAAGCTCTGATCCTCTACCGCCAAATGCTGAGTTCTGGCGCCACCCCAAACGCCTTCACCTTCCCCTTCATTCTCAAGTCCTCTGCCTCCCTATCCCTCCCTCTCACCGGATCACAGCTCCACTGTCACATCATGAAGTCCGGTTGCCACCTGGAACCCTTTGTTCAGACGGCTTTAATATCTATGTACTCTAGGTCTGGTCTACTCCAGAATGCCTACAATGTGTTTGATGAAATACCTGACCCGACTAGACTAGCGGCTTGCTACAATGCTTTAATATCTGGTCTTGTTCAAAAGGCAAGATTCTTAGATGGGTTACTTTTATTCCGTGAAATGAGAGCTAGAGACGTACCATTTAACGCGGTCACTGTTTTGGGATTGGTTCCTGGATGTACGGTTCCACTGTATTTTGGTTTGGGGAAGTCACTGCATTGCTCAAGTCTGAAACACGGTCTGTGCTCTGATTTGGCCGTCGCAAACTGCTTTTTGTCGATGTATGTCCATTGTGGGTCTATTGAATTGGCCAGGAGCCTGTTTGATGAAATGCCTGAGAAGAATTTGATTACTTGGAATGCAATGATATCTGGGTACTCGCAGAATGGACTTGGTAAGGAGGTTCTGGATTTGTACCGAGCTATGCAATCCTTGGGTGTATACCCTGATGAGGTAACACTTGTTGGCGTCTTGTCATCTTGTGCTAACCTTGGCACACAAAAAATTGGTCGTGAAGTAGAAGAAATGATAAATCATCGTGGGTTCGGATTTAATCCATTTTTAAGAAATTCATTAGTTAGCATGTATGCTAGATGTGGTAACTTGGTAAAAGCTAAGACTATTTTTGACTCTATGCCGGATAAGAATTTAGTGTCATGGACGGCCATCATAGGTGGCTATGGCATGCACGGCCATGGAGACGATGCTGTGGAGCTTTTTGATCAGATGATTAAGGCAGGTATTAAACCCGATAAGGCAGTTTTTGTTTGTGTTTTGACTGCATGTAGTCATGCAGGACTCACGGAAAAAGGGTTGGGTTATTTTTACTCGATGGAGAAAATTTACAATTTGAATCCTAGTCCAGAACACTATTCTTGTGTCGTAGATCTTTTGGGTCGGGCTGGTCGACTGTCGGAAGCTGAAAACCTGATTGAATCTATGCCAATGGAGCCCGATGGCCCGATATGGGGAGCCCTTTTGGGTGCCTGCAAGATTCATAAGAATGTGCATTTGGCAGAGCTAGCCTTTGATAGAGTTATCGAGCTCGAACCCACGAATATAGGTTACTACGTTCTATTATCGAATATTTATTCCGAGGCAGGCGATTTAGAAGGTGTGTTGAGGATTCGGGTGATGATGAGAGAACGTGGACTGAAGAAGGATCCAGGTTATAGCTATATCGAACATAAAGGGAGGATACATCTCTTTATGGCTGGGGATAAAGATCATCCTAGGACAGAAGAGATATATGCAATGCTGGAGAAACTGGAGGATTTAACAAATGAAAAACAGCAAAGAGATCAATTTACAAGTAACATGGCTGTTCACAGTGAGAGGTTGGCGATTGCATTCGCGCTCTTAAACACTAGTTCGGATTCGGAAGAGGATGTCCTCGTTATGAAGAATTTGAGGATATGCAGAGACTGTCACGTGTTTGTAAAAAGAGTGAGCAAACTTGTAAGCCGTCGTCAGTTTGTAGTCAGGGACGCGACCCGTTTTCACCATTTTAGAGGTGGGTCTTGTTCTTGTAATGACTACTGGTGAAAGTTTAAATAATTTCAAGATTTTTCAGTAGGAAACTGACAAGAATATGCTCAAACCAGATAATGTTAAACAAGATAGTGGTAAATGTCCACTCAAGATTCAATTAATACTCGAAATATCTGCTAAGATTAAGTACTTAAAGAAATCCAAAAATCATTGCAAGCCACAGATAGTTCTAACTGCAGCTGTTCCTGAGACACATTCATCCTCTAAAAATGGAACTGTCTTCCACACTGTCAACTTTCCTGGGACATTTCTTTTGCCTACACAAAAGTAATATATATATATATATATATATATATATATATGTAAGTCCAAAGAAAATTGAATTAAGCATGCCGGTGTTTGGATGTTCTATTAGCCGTAATCAACGAGTCATACCTTCAGGGTTACTAAGCTTCTCAGTGCAAACGGCTACATAATGCGAGTTAGCCAATTCCAACAGCACAAATTGCCAATTGCTTGTAAGGTCAGTGGTTTCGTCGAAACAATCCACAATTATTTCTGAAGCCTGAGAGCAGTATCACCGTATTAGACTATCGGCGTATTAGACCAAAAAAAACATACACTGAACAATTCAAGAAGGCATTCAGAATAATTTATGCTACGACTATGACTTGAAGAATAAAAAAGATACAGAAAAGTAAAGATAACATTCTCTATTTAGAAAACCAGTAATAAATTTTCTAAGAAACCTTAGGACTTAAATCCTCCAACGTGTTGAATCCTCCTTCCGCTACACCTTCAAAACGAATGGTAAATGTCTTGAAAGGTGCACCGGAGAAACCCTTTCCTAATGCTTTGACATATGCCTCCTGCAAATGATATTCAGTGAGATGAATATATATATATATATATATATATATATATAACGATTGGGTAGAATATATTTTTAATATTTTTCAAAGATTTTGTAAATAAAAGGAACCTCAAAGGACTCTATTGATGAGGTAAGACCTTGAGTGTCCATAATTTCATAAACTCCATCTTCTGAACTTGTGGGTCGGAAATGACGGCTAATGATTGAACTTCGTGTATGGAGAAATAACGCCGAGCAAAAGCTACAATGTTGTGCTTAATGTTCCGGTGCTTTTCTTCCACATCGATGCCAACCTACACTTGGAAGCAAACAAAGCATGTGTTTAATATGAGCAAAATAGCGTGCGGGGTTTACAAAAATAAGAAGTTTTTTTTTTTCAAGAATTTCTAGATAGCTAACTTGAGCATCGACGGTCACTCCACATGCTACCAAAGAAGAAGTGTGAGAGAGGTTGAAATGCAAAGCAGGAGGATGCCAGTTATCAATAATTTGCCACTCTATCTGTCAGCATTTCCCCGTGTTGTAAACAGATAATGTTTATGACGTGGATATGGAAATGCCAGGTCATCAGAAAATAATATAATAATAATCTAACCTCAGGCTTTCCGTGTAAGTTTTTCCGGAACTTCAATGATCTGGGATTGGTATGTGAGTTTATCTGATCTACGGAAAACCAATATAGCATGAGTTGCGAAATCTCAATCAAGGGCAACAAATATTCAAAGCATTTTAAAAAAAAGGGTTTTTTCGACTAAAACTAATATTCTAATATCCCCCAAAAGATCTTGAAAGGAATGACATTGCAAGACCTCGAACTCCATAGTGGAAGAACACGAAACGAACTCCTAAACGAATATGCTGCATTTATCTCTTCAATACCAAAACCATAAGCAAATATAATTGAGTAACAAAAATAAATTGTACAACCAAAAAAAGAAAAGAAAAGAAAATTAGAATTGAACACATGAAACACAGTAACATACATCTGGCAATAGTAGTCCGGATCAAGGCACGTGCAAGCAAGGCACTCTTCCTCAGTTCCTCTCCCTGCATTCGACACACATTCTCCCTCTCACACGGAGCTAAAACATCTAAATATTGATTTAACAAGGATTCACTCTTCACTTCCCTGGGTTTTACATACCACAGATGAGTCTCCCTGAAAGAAAAAAAATATATATTAAAAAAAAACAAATGCTGGAAAATAACGCATAATATAGGAAATTCAAAAGGCGGATAGACTAAAATATCACAGAAAAGACGATTTGGATAGACTAAAATATCACAGAAAAGACGATTTACATTGGAGCAGGAAGTTGAATGGGAGTTAAAGCAGGTGAATAATGGGAAAGTGTCCTCTCAAAGCAATGCAACTTCATCCTTGAAAAGCCGCGGAGCATTTGAATGAAATCGGAGAAAGAGGGCTGTGATATATGAATACGAATTCTAAGCACAAAACAGATAGATTAAAAAGATAATAATAATGAGAAATAAATTGGAAAATTGATGAACCGAGAATAACCTAATTTCGGTCGGCGCCAGGTTTCTGAGATTTGGGGAAACTTGCTGTGATCAGTAGACGGTGGTTATTTTCTCTAGGGATAACGGGACGGGTCGGGGCGGGTACTTGAAGACCCCACGCGATGAACGGAATGGGACAGGACGGGTTGACCCACCGCCAGGGGTGTTCAAAATTGGATATCCGAAATTTTGGATATTCGAATTGGATATCCGAAAATTTCGGATAATGAATATTGGTATCTGAATTACTATCTGAAATTTCGGATATGCGAAATTTTAGATACGGATTCGGATATCAATTCGGATATCTGAAATATTGTTATTTCAAAAAATATCTTCAAAAATATCAAGTTGTTAATAAATTATAAAATATTAGTAAAGATTAGAAAACAATAATATAAAAAATATTAAGATTTTTTATGGAACTAAACTTAAATTTATGGAATTGATTTTTTATATTTTGAAAAAAAAAAAAAAAAACTAAAAATTACATATTTCGGATATCAGATATCCGAAAGTTCGAATTTTCTTGAAATAATAAAAAATAAAAAAATTAAAAATTATAAATTCGAAATTTTTTAAAATCACTATCTGAATCACCGAAAATTCGGATATCCGAAAATTCGGATATTTTCGGAACGGATTTTTAAATTTTCAGATCGGATATCGGATACCTGATACTTTTGAACACCCCTACCCACCGCGGGTCGCGGGTCGGAGCAGGTCAACCTGCATAACGAAAAATATTATTTTAAAATGAATAAAATAAATATTGTTATGACTTTTTATCTAGTAGTTTATTTTCATAATACATACTCCCTCTGTCCGCCAAAAACTTGCCCCAGTTGGGATGACACGATTTTTAAAAAGAATCGGTATAAAGTGATTTTAATGTAATAATGTCCCACTTTTGAGAGAAAAAAAGAGAAAAACTTTCCTTTTATAAGTGGGGCAAATTTTTTGTGGACACCCAATAAAAAAAACTGGAGCAAATTTATGATGGATGGAGGAGTATTATTTAAGAAATTTATCAATATTAACATAAACATATAAGATATATTCATAAATGTATAAAAATGTATATAAATATAAAGAATATATATAAAATATATTTAAAATAATTAAAAATAGTGCGGGGCAGGACGGGTACCCATGGGGCAAAAATAATACCCAAATCGACCCGCCACGTGATCCGCCGCGGGTCGGGCCAAAATTGCCATCCCTAATTTTCTCCAAGTTAATCTGGACATATGAGTTAGTTATTTAAATTAATAAACTTTATTTGATTTTAGCTTTTATATGTACATTTATTTATAATAATTGTAGAAATAAAACATTTAAATAAGCTTAACTATTTGAAGATTTTAGTGGATATATTGTACGGAAAAATATTTTGTATTCTTATGAAAAAAATTGTATCATGGTTTAATTTTTAACAAATATTGATCGAGATAAAAATTTGTTAGTCATTAATATATTCGATCAAATAAAATTTGAGGCCGAACTCGAAAACAGATAAAAGCAACTCAAGTAATCCAAAACTCGGTTCGGTTCGATTGCAACTCTACTATCACGCTATATGTAGTATCGTTATGTTGAAATTCTTACACCGTTCTGATAAATTTCGAAGATACGGACAAATTAAAGAAGTTAATACTAGCAACACTAACGTCAGTAAATTTGTCTTTTTTTGTTCGTCAAATAGGTTTGGGAATCCAAATCGAAAAAGCTAAGAAGCAAAAAAATTAATGAATTTGCCGGAAGGTGTGCCGAATGTTGTGCGACGATTAATTCGCCACGATAGGCGATCAGCGACCTCCCTGAAAAGTCAACCATAGAAGCCAAACTCCGGACGGACACCTAGAGTCCGGCATGATACAGCGATCGTCTTTTGGTAACCAGCGATCGTCTTTTGATACCTGGCGATCGTCTTTGTCTAACGGATCAGAGGCGATCATTTCATGCCACGTGGGGATCCAGCATCCGTCAAAGTCGTCGAAGACCGAATCTTGGACGATGGCCCACCCGCGGATCTTCATAGGATACCAACAAAAAGGATCATTGACCCCACTGTCACCTACCACACCTACCGACAAGGCCGCCGAAAGGTAAGTGGACCCTCCTCGGACAGCGACTCGCGGCGTCTTGGCTTCCCATCGTTCACCCACCGCCTCCAACTGCAACCTCGGACCTCAAGGGAACAGGCCCACGTGACGGGACGATCGACCGTTTATTTTAATATAGAAAACGGCGATCGCCCGCGATCGCCTGAGGGATCCCAACTACTTAGTCCCCTATAAATAGAGGACTCACTGTTGCGGTCAAAGGGATGAATTCTACTACGAATTAAGTGCAAAATACACACCAAAGAGAGAATAAAAGGCTCTTTTGGCAAACACTAAGACATTCATAGTGATATTCATACACATTCATCATAAATCCCAAGCAAGAACTCACAGATTCATCCATCTGGTTCTTCCGGCAATCTACGCGCTCTAAAGCCTAGATAACTAGAAACTTTTACACTCCTTGTATTAGATTCTAACATTAATATTTGTACTCGACAGTATATCTATTAATAACATCTCGCGAGAGCATTCAAGCCCGGGACTAACAACCCCGGCAAATCTTGTGTTATCTATTTTTCCACGGAAGTGTTCTCGCATTTGTTTGTTACTCGATCATTCCAGCAATACTATCTCCGGATAATATTTTGGGTAACAACAATTGGCGCTAGAAGAAGGGCTTAAATCTAAACCTTCATTTTTATTCCTACCGTCTCGAAGAACACTCACTGTTCTCCGGACATATACTTGAAGAAACACTCACTGTTCTTCAATAGAAAAACCATCAGAAAATGACATCAGCAACAACCTACAAGAGGGCCACCCTGAGATCTGCCGGAAATCTTATTCCGGCGAGGACCGAATCCCAGCCCACGGCGGAAGGCGACCGTGGCGACGCTAGGCTCTCACTCCCGCCCCCGAGGGACGGTTCTAGCCACTCACTCGATCAGTTCCAGACATCGGAACAGATTGAGGAGGCTATAGCCATCCTCAGGGAACGGCAGAGGGCCCACGATACGCCCACCATCACCCCGTCAGCTAACCGCCGGGCAAGCAACCAAGCTCAAGGGGATCTATGTTGAGAAATCGACAGAAGCCCCGAGCTGGGAAGGCTCTCGTAAGGCGGACGATTCCGTCTTGACCGCCTAGGAGCGATCCCTCATGGCGGCCAGGGCACTCGAGCCCCAAATGAAACATCGATATCCGAATCCTTTACCAGAGTTCGGCGTATCCGACTCCCAAGAGACAGATCGTCAACGAGCCCTGCTCGCCCAAGAAGGGAACCCTCTGGCAGGGAGATCGTCGTTCACCACGGGGCCAGGGGATCGTACACGATCGCCTTGGTTCACGCTCCGAGAGTCAATCGGAGAGCGATCGGGCGACGGCGATAGCCGCCATACAACGCCACTCGATGAGATGAGGGCGCTCATGGAAAATGGGGCAAGCGCCAGGAGATCGATCATTGGTTCAAGCGAACCACTCACGACTCGGTCGAGCTCGCCTACCCAACCAACAATCAATCCCCACAAACACCTTTATACGAGGGAAATCGGATCAGAAACCCACTTAAGCAAATTCGGATCTACATGACCAGGTGCGGAGCTTCAGATGCGACGAAATGTCGTATGTTCCCGTTAACTCTGGGCGACCTCGCCCACAGATGGTACACCTCACTACCATCTCGCTCAATCAATTGCTTTGAGAAGCTAGCGAACGACTTCAGGTCATACTTCGCCGCCAAAGTCGCTCGCCGGAAGGTCCTCACCGCATGATGAAAATCGGGCAGGGGAAGGAAGAATCTGATGATGATTATATCGACCGGCTCGACGAGATAGTACTCACCGGTGATCCGGTCAGCGACGAGATCGCTCTCAACTCGATTATGAGCGGATTCCACGGACGCCGCCCATGTTCAGCACCTCACAAAAGATATCCCCGACCTATTCGATCTTCCGCAACAAAGCCGCGGGTTCTGGCCGACAGAGGATGCTCTCACTCCGCTTAGAAGAGGGACCATCCGAAGAAGGAAAAGCACCCTCCCATGTCCGGAAGAAGGCGGTCGCCAAGCCCAGAAAGGCGATCGCCAAGCCGCTGGCGAGTTCAAAGCCTTTGAGGATGTAGAGGTCCACCTTCTTCACAACCTCAACTTATCTCGGCCCACATCTTCAACGCGATCAAGGGTCGCGAGTGGCTTTCCAAGCCAAAGCCAATAAGGGACCACGGTCACCTAGGCCGTAGCAAATTCTGTGTCTATCATAAGAGTCCCGCCACAACACTAGCCAATGCCGCGATCTCCTCGCACAACTCTCGCGATTGTTTGAGGAAGGCAACCGACAACTTGGTCACCAAGCCGGAACCAAGGACGGAAAGGACCGGAGGGCGCGAGCGTCGGCAACACGAGAGAACTCCTCCCAATCCGGTCGCCAGAATCGAGCATGAGCCGGAATACTCTGATGATTCGGTCCCACCGATCAACTCTGGCGGCCGGGTCAACATGCTTCAAGCGGGAGGTGGAAACCTCGGGGGTCTTTCCCCGGTTTCCACCATGTCGAACAGGAAACGAAAAGCCGAGCTGAGGGCATTCGCCGGGGTCCACGTCGTTGTACCCCCGGAACCGACCATCTCTAGAGACGCGCTCATCACCTTTTCCAACAAGGACAGGGAAGGAGTGCAATGTCCCAAAGAGGATGCACTAGTGATCTCCGCTTGCATCCTTGGGAAAACGGTCGATCGCGTGTTGGTCGACAATGGGAGTTTTTGCAACATCATATTCAAATCCGCCCTAGACCAACTCGGCAACCTGATCAAATTCATCAAGCCTTTCGACACCGTGCTTCAAGGGTTCGGCGACAACACAGTCCAAGCCTACGGGAGGATCAAGCTCTCCGTCGAGTTAATATGCTTTTATGATCCCAAGGTTAGGATTACTAGGAACCTAAGCTTTGTAATCATAGATAGGCCCAGCATCTATAATGGGTTCCTAGGTCGCCCCTTTTTAGAAACCTTTGAGGCGGTCGCCTCATCTTTCTTTTACTGTATCAAATTCCCCACTGCCGATGGGACGGTCGGTACTGTAAAAGGAGATCAGCTAATGGCAAAGAGATGTTTGAGTTACTCCTATGTTGTTAATTCTTTCAATACTTCCCGTACTGTATGTAACATTGAAGCGACCGACGATCAACCCATGGAGATCGACGAGCCTGAGACTTCGTACCAACCCGACTCAGGGGACGCCATCTCTCATCGATCGACGGACGACATCGAGCCAAGGATCGGTTTCGAGCCAAGTCTCGACATCGATCCAAGGACCGAGTCCGGAGATCGTACCAAACGAGAGGCGACCGTTCCTGTCGAAGAGTTGGAAAGCATTACGATGGATCCGGATCATCCGGAACAGGAGGTACAGATCGGCGCAAGCATCGACCGCGAATTAAAGGGAGATCTGATCAACTTGCTACGTAAGAACATCGGTGTCTTTGCCTGGTCGCATCAAGATATGGTTGGCATAAGTCCCGAACACGCTGCCATTATCTGAAGATCGGCCGGCGATGAAACCTGTTCACGAAGCGTAGGAAGTTCGGTCCGAGAAATACGCGGCGCTCGACATAGAAGTCGAAGTTACTCAACAACGGTGATCGGAGTAGCAATCGACGAACCACGGTGGGTCGCCAACGCGGTGCTCGTCAAAAAGCCGACTGCTCTCGGAGATTATGCATAGACTTCACCGACCTCAACGCGGCATGTCCAAAAGATCACTTCCCAATGCCTCATATCGATCATCTGGTCGATAGCACGGCAGGTTGCGAAATGATGTCGTTTATGGATGCCTTCGCCGGATATCATCAAATCCCAATGGCAGAGGAAGACATAAAACACACATCTTTCCACACAGAAAAAGACATATACTTTTGGGTGAATGCCGTCGCTTGAAAAACGCAGGGGCGACCTACCGCGATTAGTCAACAGGATGTTCGCCGATCAGATCGGCAAAACCATGGAGGTCTACATTGACGATATCGTAGTCAAAAGCCTCAAGAAGGAAGATCACCTCAACGATCTCGCCGAGACGTTCGCCATCCTTGAAAAATTTAGCATGAAGCTGAACCCCAAGAAATGCAACTTCGGGGTGGGCTCCGGGAAGTTCCTGGGGCACATAGTGAGCCAAAGGGGGATCGAGGCGAACCCCACCAAGATACAGGCAATCCTTGACATGCAGGAACCGCGAAATATCAAGCAGGTGCAACGCCTCACAGGTTGTCTAGCCGCCCTCAACCGTTTCATATCACGGCTCGGCGATAAAAGCAAGCCCTTCTTCGCGACCATCAAGAACAAGAAGTTCGCGTGGACGAAAGAAAGTCAGGTAGCATTCGCCAAAATAAAGGAATATCTATCTAACCCCCAGATCCTGGCAAAGCCGATCCCCGGTGAAAAATTATTCCTTTACTTGGCGGCTTCAGAGGTCGCACTGAGTGCCGTTCTTGTGCGAGCAGATGGGCAAGCTCACTTGCCGATCTACTATGTTAGCCAGGCGCTCCACGACGCTGAGACACGTTATACACCATTGGAGAAGATCGCCTACGCCCTTGTCATGAGTGTACGAAAGCTGAGAGCTTACTTCTTCGATCACCAAGTGGAAGTCCTAACAACTCTACCTCTAAGACAAGTCCTGCACCGACCGGACACCAACGGGCGACTCCTCAAGTGGTCGCTGGAGATCGCCCAATACGGAATCACTTACGCTCCTCGCACGGCGATCAAAGGCCAAGCTCTGGCGGACTTCGTGGTGGAATTAACGTTCCCTCACAGTCCGACTCAGGTCGGCCGACCTGCCTGGAAATTATACGTGGATGGCTCAGCGACCAATGCGAGAGCAAAGGCGGATTGTCCTCATTAGCCCCGACGGTCGAGTTTCACAAATCTTTGTGCGTTTGGTTTTCGTGCGACCAACAATGAAGCTGAATACGAAGCTCTGGTAGGCGGGCTTGATCTAGCCCTCGCCCTGGATGTTCGACGCCTCCATATCTTCATGGACTCCCTTTTGGTCGTGAACCAAGTCAAGGGGGAATATGAGGCACGCGGCGAACAGATGGTCAAATACCAAGAGCTGGTCGCCGAAATGTGCACAAAATTTGAAGAAGTACTAATCGAGCAAGTCCCGAGAGAGCACAACTCCCAGGCCGATGCACTTTCCAAACTAGCATCATCGGATGGGGCGTGACTTCTCCAACATCCAAATCACAAAGTCGGCAAGGCCGCGATCGACAGAATTTGGTTACCACGGTCGCCATCGCCGAAGAGAATGGATGACTCCGTTCATCCAATACTTAAAGGACGAGCAGTCCCGGCGACCGTGTTAAAGCTCGCCAACTCCGGCCGTGCGACTGGGTATACCCTATCGACGATCGGCTTTACAAGCGAGCCTTGACCTTCCCCTCCTCAAGTGTATTACACCGGAGGAAGGTCGGCTCATTTTAGCCGAAATCCATGACGGTATTTGTGGGAACCACGCGGCGCGAGCCCTCCTCCATAAGACGACTGCACAAGGATTTTTGGCCATCACTTCGGAAAGATGCGATCGCTTATGCAGATCTTGTCATAGATGTCGATAATGGGCCCCAACATTAAGCTATCACCCGAACAGCTCACCTCCATGTATAGCCCTTGGCCATTTGCGCAATGGGGCATCGACCTTATAGGTCCCTTGCCGACGGCTCCGTGGGTAAGTTCGCCATCGTTGGGTCGATTATTTCACCAAATGGGCCGAGGCCGAACCGCTCAACAAGATCGGCCAAGAGCAAGTGATCAAGTTTATATGGAAAAACATAATATGCCGATTCGGTTTGCCCAGTCCATCATCTCCGACAACGGGAAACAGTTCGACGGCTTAGAAGTCATGCAATTCTGTGAAAAGTGGGGAGTCAAAAGGTTATTCTCAGCGCCCTATCACCCTCGGACGAACGGGCAGGTAGAGGCAGTGAATAAGATCCTCAAACACACGATCAAAGCACGACTCGAATCCAGGCAAGGAAGATGGGCGAGCGAGCTCCCAGACGTTTTATGGTCCTACCGAACGACGACCCGCAATTCAACCGGCAAAACCCCGTTCGCCCTTACCTTCGGAACAGAAGCGGTGATTCCTTCGGAGATCGCCGTCCTCAGCCATCGAACCGAACAGGAGATGACGACCGACAACGATGTAGCCCGGCGAATCGACCTAGACATGCTTGAAGAAAGACGGCTGACCTCAGAAATGAAGAACACAATCCACAAAAGGAGAGCCGAGAAGTTCTTCAATTCAAAGGTCAGAGAAAGAAGATTTCAAGTGGGCGATCTCGTCCTCAAGAAAATACAAACCCGTACACGCGTCTTTGGTCCAAACTGGGAAGGACCTTTCAGAGTATCCAGATGGCTAACTAAAGGAGCCTACGAACTGGAACATCCTGACGGTACTCCGGACCAGTACCCCTGGAACGCCGTGCATCTGAAAAAATACTATCAGTGATAAATTTGTATTCGATTTCAATGATGTACAAGGAATATAATGAGATTTTTGTTATCCCATCTATTATGGCGATCGCCCCACTGTGCATCGCACATCACCGACGATCACCGATCACGACGATCCTAGGTAAAATTAATGCGGCCATGGTCACGGAGGTCGATGGAACCGACGGCTTCGCCCATGCAAGGTTCCTTTGGTGAGATCGCCCGCCCTTCGTTTAAATACGAGGCCGGCGTAGCCAAGGACCCTCCAAAATAATCGGTAGGCACGATCGCACGTTCTCAAGGTACATCATCTAACGTGGTGAACCCGAACAATGCGACATGCCATTACCCCGGCTCAACGTGCCGTCGAGGATCGCCATCTTCATGGCGGGCCGAGGTGGAAGCAGGTGACAAGCCGCGACGTGGTGTCAAATAAGCCAACAACGCTCCGCGCAAGGACTCCTCCAGACCGAGATCGCCCGCCTTTCGTTTTAACACAAGGCAGGCGTAGCCTAACGGAGGACCCTCACAAAAAGTGAGTCGCACACGAAGACACGATTGGGGAGATCGGTCCATCGAACACCCCAACCACACATAACTCTTGAATCGGCAAAATGAAGATAGCTCGCCAGACAGACTAGTCTTTGTTTCCTTACTTACAATAAGTGAACAAAAACAAGGGGCGAGGATAGGCCGAGCTACTCTCAAATACGATCGAACAAAGAGAAACCATATTCGATCGGCTTCGCTCAAAAACATGCAGGGCGATCGAGGTCGTCCGACGAAAATTACAAGTAAGAATTCCAATTCAAAACACATCAATGCTTTCAACACTCAGACAATCGGCCGGACGAACAAAAAATCGAAAGCAAATATACGCGTACTCGTAAAAATTGCACGCAAACAGTCAAAGGCGATCGCATATAATGCATTACGCAGAATGAGAAAAGGAGTATTTTATTCATAAACACAAGCTTCATACATTTCAAGGCCTGAAGGCATTACAACAAAAAAGTACAAGTTACGGAGGAAAAACAAAAAGCCTCTCAAAGCCCCGCTCTTGGTCTTCGCCCTCGGGTTGCGGATCGGCTTGGGCACCCCATCGGCCTCGGGATGAATGAGTTTGCCGGTATACCAACTCAAGTCAATCTCGAGTCGACCAAGTCAGAGATCGGCGAGAGAAAGTGCAGATGCAGAGGATGCTTGGAGACATAGGATCTGAAGCTTTCCATCAGGGGACCGGTCTCGACCCCTGCCTTTTTAGCAGCTCGGACAGCGTCAGCATAGGCCAAATAGTAAGCGAACTCGCCGACGTGCCCGACGTTAAGGTAGGGATCGACCTCGATCGCCTTCAGCTGCCCTTTCAGATCCGCCGCCGTCTTCTCGACCTCCGCAAGTTAGGCCGACTTGGCAACATTCTCGCCCGGCCTTCTCGGCTCTCTCTTCGCCGCCTCCAGCTCACCACTGAGCCGATCCACCGCAGCCTTCAGCCCGGTCGCCTCCTCCTGCGAAGCCTCGAGCTTCTGGCGAGTCTCCTTCTCCTTATTACAGGATCGATCGGCAGCTTCCTTGGAGCGGCTCAGCTCCTGCTTCAATCGATCCACGTCCTGCTTAGCCCGCTTGGCGGTCTCCTCATACTCTTTCTCCATCGACCGGATCCGGTTGGCATCCTCGATATTTCTGTTCCGGGCGGTCTCGAGCTCGCGATGGAGATGAGCAGTGGAGGGTCGCCCCTCAAAATCCCGAGCAGCTTGGACGGCCATCGTCGCCGTCTGAAGAGGTCGCCTGCATGGCATCTCCAGATCGCCGACGAGCGATCGCGTCAAGGTCGGTCGTCCAAGCCTTGGGCAGGGAAGTGATTTCCTGGCGAACGTAAGCAGGGACTTCGATAGAACCTTGCGGAGCCTTGCTCGACAGGAAATCCAGCACCATGGGGGCGACGTCCGGGTCGGCGAGGCGAACCCTGCAGCGCAAACCAAGGAAATCAAGGAGTTAGCCCATACCATGCTCGGAATGCCTAACTCAGAAAATTTTTTGACCCACTCTTACCTATTGACCAGCTCGGGGTCGCGTCCGAAAAAAGGCTTGCCCCGGGGTGTCTCTGCATCGGCGATCACCATCTTCTTCGCCGAGCTGCCAGATGACCGGGGTCCGGTGACCGTGGGCTCGTGGCCAGATCGCCCCATCATCGGGATGGCGGAGATAGGAGCCGCAGCGACCGGAGGCTCAAGAATCGATACGTCCGCCTCGGAGATCGACGGGGACTCCGACCTCCGCCTCTTGCGGCGTTTGGTATTCCTCTCCCTCGACCACCGGCTTGGCGGCCGCGCCTCGGCGGGTCTCGTCACGGGGCGGGTGAGACGTCGTCGCAGAACGCGACCACCTTTGCCCAACTTAAGGCGACCAAGAACTCCCATGTCCGACATAGCTATCTCTCGCGGAGGTTCGGCAGTCGGGGAAATAAGCCTCTGTCAAGGAAAAGATGCAAACAAAGTTAGACAAAACAAAGCGACCTCTTGGAGACAATCGCCAAAGAAAGGAAACACCACTTAAATTCATACCTTGAACTTTCAAGTGACGAGGGTAGCAAAACAAACGAGCCCCCAACCGATGAGCTTCGATGCAAGCGATCGAACGTCAATAAAGGAGTTCGGCAACGCACGGATACGCTCCCAAACGATCAAGAAATCAAATGGGAGGTCGCTGATCGCTGGAACGAGAGGTCCTGCAAAAAGAAAACAAAATTAGATCAGTCCAAGACAAGCTCAATCAAGGGGAGAGTTTAAATCCTTACTCGGATTCCTCTCCCGGAAAATAGTGGGAATCTCCAACTCTTCATTGAGCCCGTCACTCAATGCCGATCGCCATGCCCCGCCGACCCAACACCATTTTGCCAGGTCGCCCCTGGTCTTATTCGGCACGCCGAGAACCACTCTCCCGAGTCGGCCCTGGATATGATAACCGCCGATCGTCCCTTTCTGCGCAGCCAATTTAAACAAATAATTCATCTCCATCGCAGTAAGGTGACGAAATAACCGGTGGCCGCCAAACAAGGTCAACGTGCAGATGATCTGCAGCCAAGCATTCGGCGTCAGTTGAAGAGGTGCCAAATTCCAGGCGATCAGCAAGTAGGAGACGGCGAGTGGCAACGGGAATCGCAAACCCGCCTCCATAATCATCTCATTGACGGCGACCATATCCTGGGGCGGTTGGTCGGCGCGCTCATTCTCCAAAGGCACGTGAAGGGAAACGTCAGAGGGGATGTGGTATTTGGCCCTCCAGCGGCTCAGGTCTTTCTTGGTCGCCGTACTCCGGATCTGGCCGAGAGTCCACTGAGACGGGACGGCGGCCTGAAAGACCGTCCGATTCACATGTTCGTAAGGGTGAGCGGCGGTGTAGGCCTCGAAATCGAATTCCGGGCAAGGTCCAGCGATCGTTTCCATCATCTGAGCAAAGGCCACATAGGCGGGGCCGAATCGGCTCTCTCTCACCCAGGCCTCCCGCACCAAATCGTCTTCGTCCACCGGGGAGCCCCCCTGCTCCGCCGTCGCCGCCGTCCTCGCCACCTCGGCCTCGTTGAAGAGTTTTTCGAGTTCTTCGGGTGCAATCCCCGCTCGAATAGCTTCAGCGGCCGTCTCCATATCCACTCTAACGGGAACCTCCTCCCCTTCAGGCAACGCGGCGGCAGCAGAAGAACTTCCGGTCTCGAAGGTTTTTGATCCGCCCGACATATTAGAAAATAAAGAGAGGAAGAAGGGTAATTTTTTCTTACCTAGAAAAAAGAAGGAGATCGGCACTCAAAGGCTCCAGAAATTTCTGCAGAAATTCGGCTATGGATGCTAAGGGCGCGTAAAAAGTGAAGGAGAAGAAGCCCTCCCCTTTTTATAGATGGGGACGAGGGCCTAAGTGCAAAAAGGAGAAACCTCGGGGACTGAATCGGAACCGTCACGTGGGGACGCATTAAATGCGGCCCTCGAATCCCGCATACGCGTCTTTTCGAGGGCATGCCCGGTGCCAGTCGACAAACCGTCGATTCCCCAACAATGACACGACGCGTGTCCCAGCCACTTTTGGAAAGCCCGCCTCCTTTTCCCGCTGCTCCCAACGCGAAAGAAGGTCGTCCATATTGGAATTCAGATCGGCTGGTCGTCTAAACATCGGCGATCACCAACAGTGCCACCTCACCCCGTGTTTTCAACATCGAGGCGAGCTGGGGGGCAATTGTTGTGCGACGATTAATTCGCCACGATAGGCGATCGGCGACCTCCCTGAAAAGTCAACCATAGAAGCCAAACTCCGGACGGACACCTAGAGTCCGGCATGATACAATCTGACGATCGTCTTTTGGTAACGGCGATCGTCTTTTGATACAGCGATCGTCTTTGTCTAACGGATCGAGGCGATCATTTCATGCCACGTGGGGATCCAAAGATCCGTCAAAGTCGTCGAAGACCGAATCTTGGACGATGGCCCACCCGCGGATCTTCATAGGATACCAACAAAAGGATCATTGACCCCACTGTCACCTACCACACCTACCGACAAGGCCGCGAAAGGTACGAAGTGGACCCTCCTCGGACAATGACTCGCGACGCGTCGGCTTCCCATCGTTCACCCACCGGTGGCCTCCAACCGCAACCTCGGACCTCAAGGGAACAGGCCCACGTGACGGACGATCGGCCGTTTATTTTAATATAGAAAACGGCGATCGCCGCGATCGCTGAGGATCCCAACTACTTAGTCCCCTATAAATAGAGGACTCACTGTTGCGGCCAAAGGGATGAATTCTACTACGAATTAAGTGCAAAATACACACCAAAGAGAGAATAAAAGGCTCTTTTGGCAAACACTAAGACATTCATAGTGATATTCATACACATTCATCATAAATCCCAAGCAAGAACTCACAGATTCATCCATCCGGTTCTTAGGCAATCTACGCGCTCTAAAGCCTAGATAACTAGAAACTTTTACACTCCTTGTATTAGATTCTAACATTAATATTTGTACTCGACAGTATATCTATTAATAACATCTCGCGAGAGCATTCAAGCCCGGGACTAACAACCCCGGCAAATCTTGTGTTATCTATTTTTCCACGGAAGTGTTCTCGCATTTATTTGTTACTCGATCATTCCAGCAATACTATCTCCGGATAATATTTTGGGTAACAACACCGAACACGCCCCCATGAGTCTTTCTTCCGGGCGCGTGCATCACATTTGAAAAGTATGACCGTCTGACAACAAAACTTGCATTAGATGATCTAACATTAGTTTTTCGTATTCTCCAATTCCAATCATCGTTTCACATTCCATTGACCTAAATAAAGCAACAAAGACTATGGTGGCTAGCATAGTTTGTTTGTAGGCATCACAGACTATGTTCCAAGTAATAAGTGCAACAAAAATGCAATCAAATTACATCCATATGCCAGGATCTTGACGCAGCGTAAACGTATAAATTCAACACAAAATATAGATATGATTAAATGCACACCTCGATACTACGTGTACTAGGTGCGTATTCATTCACAGAAAAGTTCAATCACCAAAATATGCAAAATCCCGTAACAAAGAGAATCCCAGAACTATAAGTACTAGCAGAAAATAAAATAAAAGCCCACAAAATAGTTGGGTCCAACTAACAAAATAAAGCAATAAATAAAAAGCCAAATAATGAATAAAACATAAATCAGCCACGTTTACGACCCCACTTCTCCATGAAGGCCAAAACGGCCTCGTCTCCATCATCCTCCCTGGGTAAGAAGCGATACGGCCTCGAATCAGAAGCGGTCTCGTCTCCAGAAGAATTGTCCCCAGCATACGGGACAAGATGTTTGACGTTGAACACGTCAGTAGTATGAATATGACTTGGCAACCTCAATCGATAAGCATTCGGGTTGATCTTTTCGATCACCTCCACAGGACCAATCTTACGAGCAGACAACTTGTTATACTCGCGAGCAGGGAAATGATCCTTAGTCAACACATCCCAAACATAATCACCCACCTCGAACTCAAGCGGACGACGACGAACATACACATGCCATTTGTAACCGGTATTGGCAGCATGAAAACGAGCACTCGTCTCCTCATGAACATGATGCAACTCTTGAACAAGGTCATCCGCACGTGCATCAGACGGCCGAGTAGCCGGTATAGCAAGCAAATCAACGGGACCCCGTGGAATGACAGCATAAACAACCTTAAAGAGGCAAAAACCAGTGCTACGATCAAGGGATGAGTTGTGAGCAAACTCCGCCTAACTCAACTGAGTATCCCAAGTGCGAATATGATCCCCAACCAAACACCGAAACAAATTTCCCAAAGAACGATTAACCACCTCTGTCTGTCCATCCGTTTGAGGATGATAAGCACTGTGACGTCCAACTGAGTATTAGCCATACGCCACAAACTCCTCCAAAAGTAACTCAGAAAACGGGTATCCCGGTCTGAGACAATAGAAAGAGGAAGGTCGTGCAAACGATAAATCTCCCGAAAGAATAACTGAGCCACGTGAACGGCATCGGTGGCTTTCTTGCACGGGATGAAGTGAGCCATCTTCGAAAACTGGTCCACCACGACGAAGATAGCATGAAAACCACGCTGACATAGGAAGACCAACAACGAAATCCATGCTGATAGAAGTCCAAGGCTGAGATGGGACTGGCAAAGGTCGATAAAGCCCAGCATTCGACTCCGTCCTCTTAGAAATCTGACAAACACGGCAGCGCTCCACAAAACGAGATGCGTCACAACGCAAGGAGGGCCAAAAGAAGCGCCTCTGAATAAGGGCGACAGTACGATCACGCCCCACGTGACCAGCCCCATGTAACTCCCGGATAATCAACAACCGAAGACTGGACTGAGGAATACACAGCTGAACTCCCCGAAAAAGAAAACCATCAACCAGCCGGAAGTCAAAAACAGTGGAACTGGAAAGACGATCTAAAACATCAGCAAAGAAAAGATCCGATGGATAAGACTCGGGTAACAACTCAAAACTCGGAAAAGCCGTGTGCATGTCAGACAAAATTAGATGACGTCGGCTCAATGCATCTGCCACTCTATTCGAAGCCCCCGACTTATGCTTCAAAACAAATATGAACTGCTGAAGATAAGCTGACCAAGAAGCACGACGAGAAGACATCGTATCCTGAGAATTAAGATGCTTCAAAGCATCGTGATCGGTGTAAAGAAGGAACTCCTGCTGATATAGATAGTGATGCCAGTAACGTACAGCACGAACCACAACATAGAACTCGACATCATAAGCACTATAGCGAGAACGAGGGCGAGTCAACTTCTCGCTAAAGAAAGCAATTGGGCGCCCATTCTGACTCAGAACAGCACCGATCCCCACCTTTGAAGCATCACATGTAAGCTCGAAGGGACAAGAAAAATCCAGGAGAATCAGAAGGGGTGCACAAGTAAGCTTTTCCTTAATCAAAGAAAAAGCAGCATCAGCCCCCAGAGTCAAATGGAAAATCTTACCATGCATACAATATGTAATCGGAGCCATAATCGAGCTAAAATCCCAAATAAAACGGCGGTAGAACGAAGCCAAACCATGAAAACTGCGTAGAGACGTGAAAGTAGTGGGCACAGGCTAAGAACGAATAGCCTCAATCTTCGAAGCATCAGCAGAAACACCCAAAAAAAGTAACGTGCCCCAGAAATAGAACACGATCCACCAGAAAAGTACACTTCTTCGGAGAAGCAAAGAACTGCTCCTGACGAAGAATAAAAAAAACAGCTCGAATATGTGCAAGATGATCCTCGAGAGAACGACTATAAACCAGTATGTCATCAAAATATATGACGACACACGTGTAATATCCGCAATTTTGATTTCCGGTAATTTTTTTTTTTGGCGTAAGTCCATCTTAGCAACTCTACTATGACCGTTTCGTCATTTCGAGAATGATTAATTCTACACTTTTTGTCATCCGAGTTCGTCTCAGTGTCATTCTGTTGAGTTCCGTGTTCTTAAGCGACTTTTCCACGTATGAGTTCGACTTTGTAAAATCACCATCAATTCTTGGAAACTCCAAAAGTTCTTAATCTTTCACTACTAGAAAAAACACATTTTAAATCAGTTAAAATATGCCTTTTAAATCGGGTCTCGAACCGTTATAGATCCAGTCGATGTAGAAAATCGACGCATTTAAGATCGGTTATTTAACCGATGTAGAAAATACTTTTTACATCGGTTATTTAATCGATTTAGTAAGTGCAAATAACCGATTTAGAATGTCACATTCCAGATCGGATATTCAGAAACCCGATTTAGGATGTCAGACATTCTAAATCGGTTAATGCTTTAACCGATTTAAATCAGGTACTGCTTTATCCGATTTAGAATGTCTGACATCCTAAATCATGTACTACTTTAACCGATTTAGAAAGAATATACATTCTACATCGGGTTCTGCTTTAACCGATTTAGAAAAATTATATTTTTTTTTAAAAAAAATGACAGATTTAGAAAAGCCCTGTTCACAAAAGTGGCAATTTTTTTTAGTACCTGACAAAACTGAATTGTCTTCACAATGAACAGCATTACAAAACACAATATCTAAACTCAAACTGACAAAAACAAACATTAAGCAGCTTTAACTGCTATAAACTTTGGACTCTAATAAAACCAACAATTCTCGTAATCAAGTCTAACATTAAAATGAAACATAATCAGTAAATACTAGTTAAGATTCGAATGTCTAAAATAGTTCAACAAAATATTTTTCGCGAGGATTCATAAGCTTCACAGATCTTGAATACTTGAGCAAAATGATTTCCATAACTTGAAAACTTGAAGATTCCTTCCGCATTTTATTGTACGAAGTTCAAACCTGACAGCACAGTCCATGGCAAACAAGTTAACATATAAAAATCATATGAAACATAAGTACGAAAACAAATGAAGCAGGATAAACACCACAAGAACGGAAGAGAAAGAAACTGACACTTATGTGATCTTTATATACTATTGATGGACCTCTTGACGAGAAACTCGGCATAAAAAGCCCTCTTCCATCATTTTGATATCTACTTGCTGACATTCTTAGATATAGATCTTCTGACCTGTCACAATGACACAAGATATAACGTCAGCATAGTGCAATCCATACTCAAAAATGAAATGAGCACATTAATCGATTAATTATTACCATCTTACCCGCATTATCCCATGTGTCAGGTTTCTTGGCTCATTGCCAAATGAAGAAAACAACTGGTTAATTTTCTTCCATTGAGGCGAATCACCCGGGTGTCGGAGCTTCCCATCAGTTATCCTCTCTTCGTCATGCCATCTCAAGTTTTTTGCCTCCTTTGCACTAGCAAACAAGCGTTTGAATCTTGGTATTATTGGGAGATACCATAACACCTTTGCAGGTGATTTTTTATTACCAACATCAGAACTAGCATCGCCTTCACCGTCGTTTTTGAAACGTGAAGTCCCGCATACTGGACAGGCATGAAAACTTTTGTACTCATTTCGGTACAAAATACAATCATTAGGACATGCGTCAATCTTCTTATACCCCATGCCCAATGGGCACAAGATTTTCCTCGCCTTATAGTTAGAATCTGGTAATTCATTATCCTCCGGAAGCATATGTTTTAACAAACAAAGTAACTCTGTGAAACTTTTGTCACTCCACCCATGAGATGCCTTCAACGTGAAAAATTTCAATACGGCAGACAACCGTGAAAAATTTGTACAATTGTTGTACAAAGGCTTATCTGCATCAGCGTACAAGGTCTCACATGTCTTGTATGCACGTGCTTGCTCGAAGGCCTCCGCGCCAACATCATTGATCATGTCTTCTAGTCGATCATACATATTCTCATCAACTTCTTCATTTCGGGATACACTTGGCATTTCAAATTCACCATGCCATATCCATCGTGTGTAACTCCTGTTGAAACCATCACAGAGGACGTGTTCTCTGATTTCTTCAACACATAATCGTCTATCATTCAAACAGTTGACACACGGACAGTAAAATCTCCCATTATTGTTTGGAACATGTCTCCTAGCAAACTCCAAAAATTCTTCCACACCATTCTCATATTCATTACTTGTTCGTGCAATATTTATCTAATTACGATCCATAATTACCTAATTGAGAATAGAGTTCACACGACATTAGTTTATGAGAGGGTTCAAGGTAAGAAATATCCAACAATCTCACTGATAAAACTTTACAATATTCAACAAGATATTTAGCGGTCTGAATTTTTGATGAGGCTTTCAAGATATATGGACTTTATATTTAAGCTAATCTTAATAATATTAAAAATTACTTTCTCTTGTACACATTAATATCAATGGGTTATTTTCTCGCATTCTTTGTTGGTTATTTTCCTTCATAAGTTGTAAGTAAACGGGATAATTCATTTAACATCCGTCCCATACAGCCGCTGTTAATATATTCATTTAACAGCGATTTTCTTGGAAACTACTGTTAAAGTTGTCTAAAAAATTACCAAATTTGCCACCACGTTCATTTAATGTTAGCTGTGGAATCACAGTTAAAACACTTATGTGAAATGTCAGTTTTATAGTAACGTCATTAATTTCAATTATGTATAAACCAACAAATAAGTCCATCCTAAAAGATAACACATAACCAAAAAACACTCTGATTTTCAACATTTTATAAGCCGAGGAACAATTTTTCTTATGATTGTTTTCATGTTAAAAAACATTGTTATCAAATACCACAAGAATCAAGAAACACGACCTTATAAGGGGGGAAAAGAATAAGAATCTTTGCACGACAGTCACCTGTGTGACACTCCACTCAAAGCATTACTAACCAAAGTGCGCAAGAAAGAATAAGAATTTCATTGTGTTTGAACCTATAAGGATACAGGCTCAAGCTAATTAAATCTAAAACAAGAATAAGAGAAGCAACCCATCATGCCTTTCACCCATCATGCATATAAAGATGATCTTTCCTGAAAAGGAACTAATGCTGCTGATAGGAAAGACATAGACTGTATGGCCATATAGCGCTCTACCACTTAAATTCAATGACGGACTTAACCTACCTTTCCCCATTCGACCCCACTAACGGAACACTCTCTGACTCCCACTGACCAGCTAGTGCGCAATGACGACCAGCCCGCAAGTTACTATCTTTTCTTTTATTAGCTGCTATTGATTTTCTTAATAGACAATGAGACGAACAGGATAGTGATAATGAGCTATGAAGCACCGATATTCCTAAAAGGTCGAAGTATGATATGAAAAACGGAGAAAACAAAATGTCAAACCTAATATCATGACAAGAAAAATGGAGAAACCAAAATCCATATTGATATGAAACATACCGATATTCAAGCAGCTTTAACGGACGAGGGCAAGGCGCTTTCTAAGCAAGCTAGTATCGAATCGCAGCTCGTCCCTATTTGACTGGAAGGAAGCTAACCGGCGCAATATTTTTTTTCAGGAGATGAATCGCAGCTCGTCCCTATTTGACTGAAGAGGGGCTCGGCTTAGCTCCAGTCGTGATGGTTGAACCGTGAAGGAGAAATGGAGTATCCGGGGGAGAAGGTTAATGAACGGGAGGAGATAAATCACAGAACGGGGGAGATGTGAAGGAGAAGGGAATAAACGGGAGACGCAGTGAAAGGAGAAAGGAATAAACGGGGGAGAAGGTTAATGTCTTAAGTTGGCCCATTTAATATGTAGTTATATGACATCGGTTCTTTATTAACTGATGTGAAATATGTATATACTATATCGGTTTCTGATTAACCGATATAAAAGACTTATATTTTAAATCGGGTCCAGATTAACCGATTTAAAAAAGTGATATACTAAATCGGTTCCCAAATAACCGATGTAAAATGAAACCTAATCACTTTTTAAATCGGTTATATTGCAACCGATCTAGAAAGTGCGATATAAAATGGTATTTTTCCACTAGTGTTTTCAGTATTATAGAGCATCAGGTTATCTTTCCAATAGTTCAAACGGTAAGTCAATCGAAGTCCGGACGAAAGAGTTATGGTCGAAATAGATAGGACTACACAGTGAGCCTGGCGTGGCTGTACTGTGGGCCGCGGCCCTCTGCTGGCCAGGCTGTGGCACTAAGCTGGCTGGGAGCATTTTTTTTCGGCCGCGGCACACGGGTCAGATCACCCCCTTTTCAGCGGATTTTTGGAGGAAGGAAGCTCATTTCCTCCTCCCCTTCATTTCTCCTCTCCTTAGACGATTTTTGGGTGAATTCTTGGGCGATTTATCATTATCAATCTCAGATATTTCATCCTCCTTGAGTTCTTGGTGTGGATTAACAATATCTTTTTGGATTCTTCATCCCAAATCTAAGGTAATTTCTTCAAACCTTAGATTTCGATTTTTCAATGGGAATATGATGATTTGGATGTTGTAATCATGATATGTGAAGGATTATACATATGATTATGAGTTTTTATGAATTATCATTGGATTGTTGGAGGATTTTCAAGAACATGTTGGATGTTGATTTTGGAATTGGGGGTTTCGATTAGATGTTGTTGTAATCTCGTTTTGTGTCTTCCTTTTGGATTATTGAGTGTATTGGGGATGTTTTGTTGGATTGAATCATTCATTAGAGGCTTGGTATCGATATAATTGAGACTAGTTGTAAACAATTGAAGATTGTTTACGACATGTTTGTTAAATTGCCCCAACAAGTTGGGTAGTGTTGTACCGACCTTTCCATTTGGTTATGACTATACGTGGATATGTATATTAAGCGAATCGTTGGTAATTGTGTTATTCAAAATTGTTCGAGCAACCGATAATTCCATAAAGGACGTTGATTGTGGAAGGACTTTCTCGCCATCAGTTTGAGGCAAGTTTTATACTTGTACTAGTCAATGAGATTAATGTTATCATATATGTGTATGAATGTGTTGTATCATTCCGAGACCTAGTCTCTTCATGAGTTCATTGTTATTAAGGGATCGTTTGATACGATACTCTTCGGCAAATTATGCAAAATGATTATTATTGTTCGTTAATGGCCGGTCCAAGGCATTGGGATACTCGTTGTTAATGTTATTGTCGATAGCAAGTTCGCGGCGTCGATGTATCGATTGTTGTTGTTGATATTGATGTCGACCTAAGACATTATTGTAATCATTGTTATTGATGTTGGTGTTTTATCATTAATGTTGTATTGGCCGATTGAAGGCATTGGCGTATCCGTTTCTCATCTCCATCGTCGGTAACCGATTAAGGGTGCCGAGGCATCCGTTATATCATTGTTATCGATTTGCCGTTCTAAGGCAATCGAGGTATTGAATCATTCATTGTATCATTGTTATCGATTTGCCGTTCTAAGGCAATCGAGGTATTGAATCATTCGTTGTATCATTGTTATCGATTGGCCATTCTAAGGTAATCGATGTATTGAATTGGGACCGCCGAGGACGGTGCCCATCCATGAGTCATTGTTGTCGTGTTGGCCGACTCAAGACAGCACACTATCATTCTTGTGAATTCGGTAACCTTGAAATCGTTGCCGTTTGTGATTATTTGTGCTTTGAAGGCTAGTCTTGGCTAGTGCTCGATGAGTAAGCTTGGGGCTTAAACCTTCGTGTTTGGTTTCCCAACACCTACATCTCAGTAGGTCACGGTCACTGGTGATCTCATTATGGGTAAGTTTGGGGCTTGAACCTTCGCGGTTGGTTTCCCAACACCTACAGTTCAGTAGGTCACGGCCATTGGATGGTCTCATTGTGATACGACTTCGTGCTGTGGCTTCGATCCTCATTGTGATACGGCTTCGTGACGTGGCTTCGGCCCTCATTGTGATACGGCTTCGTTCCGTGGCTTTGGCCCTCATTGTGATACGGCTTCGTGTCGTGGCTTCGTCCCTCATTGTGATATGGTTTCGTGTCGTGGCTTCGGCCCTCATTGTGATACAGCTTTATGCCGTGGCTGTAACACCCCCAAATCCTATTGGGTTATTACAGTGTCGTGGACGCCACGCCAGGAGATCCACCAGGCGAACATGACAAAAAAACATTAAATTAACCATAAATGGAAAATCATAGTCCCTACCATGATATCCGATACAATATTCCGAGGAGGAATTTTAACGACAATGATGGGCCTACATGGCCAAAAATGAAAATACAACCACACCCACGAGCCTTGCTCGGGTAATACATAATGACAATGACTGACAAACTGGAGAACACTCCAACTGACTGACCAACATGAACAACTCGGACTAGTATCACTCGAATGCCTCGTCGCCATCATCATGCCCCTGTGTCTCAACTCTCTTCTCACAAGCACCTAAAACATGAAAACAGGTTCCGCCCCCACGGGGTCAGTCATCCATATAATGAACATCAAATACATGTATAACATGATATGCATCCAAAGGCAGAATGAAACGGTACAATGATAATAATAATACGAAATGCTCACAAACTAAGGTAAGAACCGAGCATTCGTGAAACACTATGCCCACGACATACTATTAATACCTGTTCAACAGGTTAGAAACATGAGTGCCTAACGGCGAATCATAATTATAGAGTACCACAATGAATTACACGACATGAACCAAACCAGAACTGAATAAGATATGAGTCACAATTAATTACATGAAGATGAATCACAATAAATGAATTAAGTATTAGAGTTGAATGATGAGTATCACAGTATGCCCAATTGAAATGTGTGAGTGCACAAGTAGCCGAGTGTCCGGAGCCCCGCATATACACTCGCAACTTGGCCTAATTAGTCTCACGGGGGTACTTTACCGTGTGCACAGTCTAAATATGTCCGGAGTCCCGCATATACAGATGACCATAGTAGAGTATCATATTATGCCCGAATGAAATGTCTGAGTGCACAAGTAGCCGAGTGTCCGGAGCCCCACATATACACTCGCAACTTGGCCTAATTAGTCTCACGGAGGTACTTTACCGTGTGCACAGTCTAAATGTGTCCGGAGTCTCGCATATACACATGACCATAGTGTGCCCGACTAAAAGTTCCTCACGTATGCCACCCGGCCACGAAGCACAATCCTGGAAGGTCACAAAAACAAAAGCAACCAAGATTACCGAGTTCACGAGAATGATAGTGTGCTGCCTTGAATCGGCCAACACGATAATGATGACTCACGGATGGGCACCATCCTCGGCAGTCCCAATTCAATACCTCGATTACCTTAGAATGGTCAATCAATAACAACGACACAACGAATGGGAACTATCCTAGACAACCCAAATTTAATTCCTCGATCTCCTTAGAATAGCCAACCGATAACAATGATACAACAGATGTTTCAATACCCCAATTGCCTTAGAACGGCCAATCGATAACAATAATACAACGAATGATTGAGTACCTCGATTACCTTAGAACGGCCAATCGATAACAATGATATAATGAATGATTGAGTACCTCGATTGCCTTAGAATGACCAATTGATAACAATGATACAATGAATGATTGAGTACCTAGATTGCCTTACAACGGTCAATGATTCAATACCTCGATTGCCTTAGAACACCAAGGTGTTCTTGAAAATTCCTCAATGATTCACAAATTCCGAAAATTACATCAATGAATCCATAAGAATACAAGTATCCAAGATAGATAATCCATATCTAACATATTCCAACATAAAAGCAAGCTAACTCAAAGAGATCGGGAATAAAACCTTCAAATCCCGAAATTCAAGCTTCAATGAAAAATTACCTTGATTAGGATGATGAATCCACAAACATGTTGTTAATACACACCACAACTTGAAGAAGATAAAATTATCTGAGTTTGATGATGCTAAATCGCCCAAAATATCGCCCCAGGAGGAGAGGAAGAAGGAAAATGATGAAAATGAGGTTGATAATAGGCAAACCTGTACTGTGTGCCGCGGCACAGGCTGAGTGTGCTGCGGCCCACGGCCAAAAACTGCCCAGCACACTGGCTTTGTGCCGCGGCCCGACTGTATAGGGCCGCGGCCGCTGACAGCTCCGCCCAAAGATAAAAAGGCACACGGTGCAGTTTTAGCTATTTCGACCATAACTCTTTCGTTCGGACTCCGATTGATTCACCGTTTGAACCATTGGAAGATAACTTGATGCTATATAATATTGAAAAGATCCAGAATTTTTGGAGTTTTCTAGAATTAATGGTGATTATACAAAGTCGAACTCATACGTGGAAAAGTCGCTTAAGAACACGGAACTCAACAGAACGACACCGAGACGAACTCGGATGACAAAAAGTGTAGAATTAATCATTCTCAGAATGACGAAACAGTCACAATAGAGTCGCTAATATGGACTCCAATATCAATATCGATTAATGAAGTAATTATAACGATCAAGACAATATTCTCGTCTCGATTCTCAAGCAAGGTTGAAACAATGAACGATATCGATACACGACTCAACATTAGTCCGAACGGTGAACACGAATGAATGAACATGAATGATGAATGATTATTACTGACTGAAAAAAATTTCTGAGTGACAATTACTGAATGATAACAGTGACTCCAAGGCCGGGTATTACATACTCCCCCCTTAAAAGAGTTTCGTCCTCGAAACTAAGGGTAAACATCTCGGGATATGAACCGCCCATCATAATCTAAAAACAGCACTGCACAAATATCAATTGCACGCCCAAGTCCCCATGGCTAGACGTCTCGAATCTCAATGAACAATTACCCAGATAATCACGAAATCTCGGTTACAATACAAAGTAACACATAAATGATCTCAAAATCTCAAGATTCTCAAATACGATCCTCATAAAATAGATCAACCATAAATGATTCACAACAATGATACACCACTACGGATTGGGCTACCCAGTCATCCGGAAAAACAAGGCTACATCTCAAATGTACCCAACATCGATATCCTTCATATCATCGATCTCCTTGATCCCAACGATTCAAGGAAGACTCAAATCTGAACTCACCGCTTAATATGACCCCGAAAGGTTACCAAAAATGAGAGTGACTATGATAAATGATTAGAAATCCGACAAGGATCAAGAATGATTCACCGAGGTGAACCAATAATGCAATGAGTGATAACTCAAATGAAATGATTGGAACCGTTGTTCCCCGTGAAATGAATGATTAGTTTGATAATTATAAGTCCCAACATGATTGATATATGATGAACGAATTATATGAATGAATGAACGACAATGAAATGAATGATTATCCTATTACCGAGCAAGAATTAACTTGTTCAAAACCGGTGATGAATGTCCTTACCTCTGGCTCTCGAAGCCTGGTAGGACCCCTTGGATGATGCACGTGTTGTAGTAAGATCGAATTATGATTACGTTACGGAATGATGATAATGAGCACACATACTCTAACATAATGAATGCATTAATAATGCGGTAAAATGATTGTCCACATGACGCCGGAATATGATAAGATCGCATGAAAGATCAAATGAGGTAACATGATTTCCTGATGAAATTCCTGAAATGATTACCTTGAACAAGTTAACAAGGTTGAAAATTCGATCCACAAGATCAACAACTGAACAATGAGATGGACTGGATGATTAATGAATTGACTGAGCAATGAGATTGAGTGAGTGATGAATGAACTAACTGAGCAATGAGATTGACTGAGTGATGAATGAATTAACTGAGCAATTAGATTGACTGAGTGATGAATGAATGAATTGAGTAATGAGATTGACTGAGTGATGAATGAATTAATTGAGCAATGATATTGACTGGGTGATGAATGAATTAACTGAATAATGAGATTGACTGAGTGATGAATGAATTAACTGAATAATGAGATTGACTGAGTGATGAATGAATTAATTGAGCAATGAGATTGACAGAGTGATGAATGAATTAATTGAGCAATGAGATTGGCTGAGTGATGAATGAATTAACTGAGCAATGAGATTGACTGGGTGATGAATGAATTAATTGAGCAATGAGATTGACTGGGTGATGAATGAATTAATATGATCGACAAGATAAAAATGATGATTGAGGATTGTTGACTGATGAATGAGTTGATCCTTATCGCTCGCACAGGTCACACGAAGCTTCGAGGTCTTGCGATACTAGTCTTCACTGATGACGACTCGATGAACTCGTGCAGCCGTACTAACTTAACGACTCACAAAACTCGACTATCCAGATTGTCAAAATCTGACAGCCCCCCTACTACCGCGACGGTAGAGCCACATAACTCACATATCAGGGTATCTCACAACCCAAATCTCTGATACCATCTTCTGTAACACCCCCAAATCCTATTGGGTTATTACAGTGCCGTGGACCCCACACCAGGAGATACATCAAGCGAACATGACAAAAAAACATTAAATTAACCATAAATAGAAAATCATAGTCCCTACCATGATATCCGACACAATATTCCGAGGAGGAATTTTAACGACAATGATGGGCCTACATGGCCAAAAATGAAAATACAACCACACCCACGAGCCTTTCTCGGGTAATACATAATGAAAATGACTGACAAACTGGAGAACACTCCAACTGACTGACCAACATGAACAACTCGGACTAGTATCACTCGAATGCCTCGTCGCCATCATCATGCCCCTGTGTCTCAACTCTCTCCTCGTAAGCACCTAAAACATGAAAACATGTTCCGCCCCTACAGGGTCAGTCATCCAGATAATGAACATCAAATACATGTATAACATGATATACATCCAAAGGTAGAATGAAACGGTACAATGATAATAATAATATGAAATGCTCACAAACTAAGGTAAGAACCGAGCATTCGTGAAACATGTAATACCCGTAATTTCGATTTCCGGTAATTTCTTTTTTTCGCCGGAAGTCCGTTTTGACGACTCTCTCATGACTGTTTCGTCATTCTGAGAATGATTAATTCTGCACTTTTTGACATCCGAGTTCGTTTCAGTGTCGTTTTGTTGAGTTCTGTGCTTCTTAGTGACTTTTCCGTACTTGAGTTCGATTCTTGCGAATCTCGTCCGAAACTATTGTTTCGAGTTTCTCATAAGTTCATTTAATGTTATTATTCATGTTGCGAGCTTTGGTTTGGTGTTTCGATCGTGTATTGTGTATTTCAGACGTTTTGGGCCGTTTTTGTAATTTTCCAAAGTTTGGGGAAATTACTTCCGTTGTCGAATTCCGACACTTCGGATGGTCGGAATCGTGTGTTCTCTTAGCGCTTGGATTCGTCTTTGCGAGTACTTCGTAACTGTATCTCCGATTTTTACTCAGGTTCGGGTTTCGGGGTCGTCTGGGCCGTCGGAGTGGCCACGACCGAGTCACACGTGAGCGGTGGCTCGCCCGCCGAGTTACGGTCGTAAGGTGCCGGTTACGGCCGTAATGTATGCCAGTTACGGCCATAAGACGTGATCGGGTATGGCCGTACGGGCACTGGGCATCTTCCGGACGAAGGCCTGTTACGGCCGTAATGTGTGCCAGTTACGGCCGTAAGTGTCCGACAGGTGCTGGGCATATTTTTTGACGAATGCCGGTTACGGCCGTAAGGCCTGCCGAGTACGGCCGTAAGGGCCGAGTTACGGCCGTAAGGCACTGCCGGTTACGGCCGTAACCCTGCCAGCTATATATAGCCTGGGCTCGGCCATACTTTTTTTTTTACGCGTTTTTCTTCCTTTTTCGACGGCTGGCAACGGGAGGCTCGGGAAATCGAGTTCTTGGCCGATTCTAATCAATTCCAAGGCGTTTTGGAAGATTCTTGTTGATTATATCAACATCTAATCCGTGTGTTTCGTCGAATCAAGGTATATTTCTTGATTTTCCTTCAAGTTGACTTTTTGGAGAATTTGTTCTTGATTTCGATTCTAGTCCGATTTTGATACATCGGTTGGTGTAGTATGATATTATTAATCGTGTTCTACGGATTGTATATCCATATATCGAGTTTGTTTAACTCGATTGACGATTCGAGTGTTCTTGGGAAGTATTGAACATTTAGTGTTCGATTAAATGCCCCAATGAATTCCTTTCGATAGTTTGTTGGGATCTCCGTTGTTTTTGCCTTGATTCTCGTCGTAATCATCTTTTATTGTTCCTTCCGTAGGATTATAGGTGCTCGAGGATTTTCGATATTGAATCCCGTTTGGTGATTGATGATTTGTGTGGTGTTATTCTCGTAGTACTCGTGGTGCTATTGCGTTCTTGATAGTGTTCGGGAGTTCGGAACTGTTCGACCGTATTTCATCCGTCGTCTTGTTGCGACCGTGGTTTTGAGGCAAGTACCTTGTCCATACAATTCTTGTTTTGTGAATATGATAATTGGTGATCGTCTTTATATGTTTGTTTTATTGTTTGAAGTGAGTTTTCAAAAGATTTGGTTAGCCTTGTTAAAAGCCTTCTTTCAAAACCGTGTGTGTTTTGTGATTGGTGTGTTTCTCGAACGAGTATGTGAATCTTATGGATATGTTTGGCATTGATGTTGCGCTTGGTAATGCGTGTGTACGTATATGGTTTCATTTCGGTGCATTGTGGTTTGACGTGGTGTTTTGCTAAGTGTTTGATGCCTCTGGGTGAATTGTTTGGATATCCTTGGTGTGATATGTTATTTGTGCATGATTGTTTCGCTAGCCAGCTCGGGAGGGTCCTTCGAGGCCTCGGGTGGGATTCATGGTGGCGTCCTGGTCCTAGGCGATGCTTGTGCGTGTATGTTTTGTGAATGTGTTCGCTCACCTCAGAAGGGCTCGACGGGGCCACGGAGGGAGTCCAATGGTTTTGCCCTGGATTCACGAGTGAAACTTCACCACTGCGTGTGTATGTTTAGTGAATGTATTTTACTCACCTCGGGAGGGTCCAACGGGGCCTCGGGGGAATCTATGGCTTCACTCTGGGTTCATGAGTAAAAACTTCACGAGTGCGTGTGTATGTTTTGTGAATGTGTTTGCTCACCTCGGGAGGGTTCGACGGGGCCACGGAGGGAGTCCAATGGTTTTGCCCTGGATTCACGAGTGAAACTTCACGGGTGCGTGTGTATTTTATGTCCATCGAGGATGCGTGACGTGGGTTTTTACCTTGTGTGTTGTTGTTGGTTTCATTTGTGAAAACAAAACCTTTGGGCCGTGACCCCTGTTGATTTTTGAAAGAGAAGGATTCGGTAAATCCTAAATTGTTTTCTATTAAAACTCTCGATGGCATTTTAAACTGTTTTATAAACTGTTTTCCCTTGATTTGTGACCTTTTGGTTTTAGAAATGTTTTACCCAAACTCTTGCCTTGGGAAGTACTTTTCGTTACATTTGGATCTTTGAGGATTCCTGGTTATTTTTGTTCTTGGAACTTGTATTGTATGGCTCATATTTGGACTTTGTTCTTGCACTAGAAAAACAGTGGAGTTTTGCTAACCCCCGAGTATTCGAGGGGTGGATGTCTGTTTTTGCATTCAGGTTTTGGAGCATAGCATAGGGTCGGCATGAAGGATGATGAAAGATGAACGATACTAATCACACGAGGATCCGTATGATGTCATTGGTTTAGTTGTATTTATTTCCGCTGCAGTATTCTTTCCCGTTGTACGGGAGTTGTTGTATTTTGACCCCTGCATGGGTATGAATTGTAATTGAGGTGTATGTTTTTATTGAAAGACCAAATCGGTCTACTGAGTCATTTTAGCCTTGAAGGCATTGTTGAGTTGTTCGACGTTGTTTACCAGCCTGGTATATCCTTGAGGAAAGGGTCTACGGCGTGTAATATCCCTGAGTGGATTGGGGGTGTTACAAAACACTATGCCCACGGCATACTATTAATACCTGTTCAACAGGTTAGAAACATGAGTGCCCAACGACGAATCATAATCATAGAGTACCACAATGAATTACACGACATGAACCAAACCAGAACTGAATTAGATATGAGTCACAATTAATTACATGAAGATGAATCACAATAAATGAATTAAGTATTAGAGTTGAATGATGAGTATCACAGTATGCCCGAATGAAATATGTGAGTGCACAAGTAGCCGAGTGTCCGGAGCACCGCATATACACTCGCAACTTGGCCTAATTAGTCTCACGGAGGTACTTTACCGTGTGCACAGTCTAAATGTGTCCGGAGTCCCGCATATACACATGACCATAGTAGAGTATCATAGTATGCCCGAATGAAATGTGTGAGTGCATAAGTAGCCGAGTGTCCGGAGCCCCGCATATACACTCGCAACTTGGCCTAATTAGTCTCACGGAGGTACTTTACCGTGTGCACAGTCTAAATGTGTCCGGAGTCCCACATATACACATGACCATAGTGTGCCCGACTAAAAGTTCCTCACGTATGCCACCTGGCCACGAAGCACAATCCTGGAAGGTCACAAAAACAAAAGCGACCAAGATTACCGAGTTCACGAGAATGATAGTATGCTGTCTTGAGTCGGCCAACACGATAATGATGACTCACGGATGGGCACCGTCCTCAGCAGTCCCAATTCAATACCTCGATTACCTTAGAATGGTCAATCGATAACAACGACACAACGGATGGGAACTATCCTCGACAGCCCAAATTCAATTCCTCGATCACCTTAGAATGGCCAACCGATAACAATGATGCAGCGGATGATTCAGTACCTCGATTGTCTTAGAACGGCCAATCGATAACAATGATACAACGAATGATTGAGTACCTCGATTACCTTAGAACGGCCAATCGATAACAATGATATAATAAATGATTGAGTACCTCGATTGCCTTAGAACGGCCAATCGATAACAATGATACAATGAATGATTGAGTACCTCGATTGCCTTAGAACGGCTAATCGATAACAATGAGACAATGAATGATTGAGTACCTCGATTGCCTTAGAACGGCCAATCGATAACAATGATACCATGAGTGCCTCAGCACCTTTAATCGGTTACCGACGACGAAGATGAGAAATGAATACGTCAATGCCTTCAATCGGCCAAAACAACATCAAGTACAAAACTCCAACATTAATAGCAATGATTACAACGACATCTTAAATCGACATTAATATCAACAACAACAATCGATACATCGATACCGCAAACTGGCGATCGAAAATAACATTAACAACGAGTATCCCAATGCCTTGAACCGGCCATTAATGATTGATAATAAACATTTGGCATAATTGCCGAAGAGTATCGTATCGAACGATCCCCTAATATTAATGAACTTATGAAGAGACTAAGTCTCGGAATGATACAACACATTCACACACACATATGATAACATTTATCTCATTGATTAGTATAAGTATAAAACTTGCCTCAACCGAAGGCGAGAAAGTCCTTCCACGATCAACGTCCTTGAAGAATATTGGGCACTCGGACAACCTTTAACAATACAAATACCAACAATTCACTCAATATACGAATCAAACATGATCACAACCAACTCAAAAGTCGAAACAACACTACCCGAAACTCATTGGGGCATTTAAACAAACATGTTGTAAACAATCTCCAATTGTTTACAACCAAAACTCAATTATATCAAAAACCAACTTCCAATGGATGATTCAATCCAACAAAACCTCATGAATACTATCAATAATCCAATAGGAATACTTAAATCGGGATTTCAACAACATCTAGTCGAAACCCCCCCTCCCCCTCCCCAAAATTCCAAAGTCAACACCAAGGTGTTCTTGAAAATTCCTCAATGATTCACAAATTCCGAAAATTACATCAATGAATCCGTAAGAATACAAGTATCCAAGATAGATAATCCATATCTAAGATATTCCAACATAAAAGCAAGCTAACTCAAAGAGATCGGGAATAAAAACTTCAAATTCCGAAATTCAAGCTTCAATGAAAAATTACCTTGAAGAAGATGAAATTATCTGAGTTTGATGATGCTAAATCGCCCAAAAAATCGCCCACAAATCGCCCATGGAGGATAGGAAGAAGGAAAATGATGAAAATGAGCTTGATTCTCATGAAACCCGCTGAAATAGGCAAACCTGTACTGTGTGCCACGGCACAGGCTGAGTGTGCCGCGGCCCACGACCAAAAACTGCCCAGCACACTGGCTTTGTTCTGTGGCCCGGCCAGAAGGGGCCGTGGCCCGCGGTACAGCCCACTCCAACATCAAAAGGCACACGGTGCAGTTTTAGCTATTTCGGCCATAACTCCTTCGTCCGGACTCCAATTGATTCACCGTTTGAGCCATTGGAAAGATAACTTGATGCTCTATAATATTGAAAATATTCAGAATTTTTGGAGTTTCCAAGAATTAATGGTGATTATACAAAGTCGAACTCATACGTGGAAAAGTCGCTTAAGAACACGGAACTCAACAGAATGACACCGAGACGAACTCGGATGACAAAAAGTGTAGAATTAATCATTCTCAGAATGATGAAACGGTCACAATAGAGTCTCTAATATGGACTCCAATATCAACATCGCTTAATGAAGTAATTATAACGATCAAGATAATATTCTCGTCTCGATTCTCAAGCAAGGTTGAAACAATGAACGATATCGATACACGACTCAGCATTAGTCCGAACGGTGAACACGAATGAATGAACATGAATGATGAATGATTATTACTGAGTGAAAAATATTTCTGAGTGACAATTACTGAAGGATAACAGTGACTCCAAGGCCAGGTATTACAATGGCTTCGAACCTTATTGTGATACGGCTTCGTGCCGTGGATTCGGCCCTCATTGTGATACAACTTCATGCCGTGGCTTCGGCCCTCATTGTGATATGGCTTCGTGCCGTGGCTTCGGCCTTCATTGTGATACGGCTTCGTGCCGTGGCTTCGGCCCTCATTGGTACAGCTTCGGGCCATCGTGATGATTTACAGTTTCGGCTGAGTAAATTTCAGGTGATTTTGTTGATTTACAGCTTCGGCTGAGTGACTTTCTGACCTTTGTGATGTCTTGGTATTTCATTGGAGCATGCAGGCATTGTGGTTTATATTTAATTCAATTCTGGTTTGTTTCATCTTCGTGTAATTTATTGTGGTGTTCTATATCGGTGATTCGCTGTTGGGCGCTTTTGTTCTAACATGTTGAGCAAGTATTAATAGTATGTTGTGGGCATAATGTTTCACGAATGCTCGATTCTTACCTTGGTTTGTGAGCATCTCGTATTATTATTATTGTACCGTTTCATTCTGCCTTTGGATGCATATCATGTTGTACATGTATTTGATATTCATTATCTGGATGACTGACCCCGTGGAGGCGGAACATGTTTTAGGTGCTTGCGAGGAGAGAGTTGGGATACAGGGGCATGACGTTGGCTACGAGGCATTCGAGCGATACTAGTCTGAGATGTTCATGTCGGTCAGTCAGTTGGAGTACTCCAGTTTTGTCAGTTGTTTTCATTTTGTATTACTCGTGCGAGGCTCGTGGATTCCGTTGTATTTTAATTTTCATTTTGGCCATGTAAGACCATCATTGTTGTTGAAATTCCTTATCGTAATATTGTGTCAGTTATCACAGTAAGGACTGGGTTGCCCTTGTTGGTTAATTTGATGTAATGTCAGTCGTGTTTGCCTGGTGGATCTCCCGGTGTGGGGTCCACGACACTGTAATGACCCAATGAAATTTGGGGGTGTTACAGAAGATGGTATCATAGCGTTGGGTTGTGAGATACCATGATATGTGAGTTATGTGGCTCTACCGGCGCGGTAGTAGTGGGACTGTCAGGTTATGACAATCTGGACAGTTGGGTTTTGTGAGTCGTGATATTTGTACGACTGCGTGAGTCATTCATTCATCGAGTCGTCGTCAATGAATACTAGTATCGCAAGACCTCGGAGTTTCGTATGACCTGTATAAGGAATCGATTCTCTTTATGTTCATACATTCATTATGTCATTGATTATACATGCTTTGATGGAAAACTATATGTGATATTAGTGTTACGATTGATTCATGGCTAATTGTTTTGGAGCACGTGTGACCTGTGCAAGTGATAAGGATCAACTCATCCATCAGTCAACAATCCTCAATCATCATTTTTTATCTTGTCGATCATGTTAATTCATTAATCACTCAGTCAACCTCATTACTCAGTTGTTGATCTTGGGGATCTAATTATCAATCTTGTTAACTTGTTCAAGATAATCATTTCAGGAATTTCATTAGATAATCATGTTACCTCACTTGATCTTTCATGCGATCTTATCATATTCCGGCGTCATGTTAACGATCATTTTATCACATTATTAATGCATCATTGTGATAAAGTGTGTATGCTCATTATTATCATTCCGTAACGTAATCATAATGCGATCTTCATATGGGATCTATAATTATCATGTGACTTTCCTGCTTCAGAATGGATAGAGCTGTCAGAGGACGCAGGGGAAGAGGCCGTGGTGCGGGCCGAAACTTGGGATCTCGTATGAATTACCGCGCGAACGCGAGGGATAACATTAGTTCATCATGTAGCGATGCCACTCATTCACCGACAGGTAATCATTCACTGTCCGTGAGTCGTACCCGAGATGCAGCTCAATCGCAAGGTGTTCTGGTGGACCCATTCATATGTATATAGGGCATGATGGCCCAGATGACTCAGATGGCACGTCTGATGGAGACCATGCAGACCTCGGTGGATCGTGGTCCACCGCAGCAGGGATTCCAGGTGTCGTTTCATGGATAGACTGGAGGAGTGAGTCAGATTGTTGGCGATATCTCTCGTCATAGGCCGCCTAATTTTGAGGGTTCGTCGGAACCAGCTGATATTGTTCATTGGCTTGAGCATTTTGATAAACTCTTCGACATAGTTCAATGTCCGGAAGAGAGTAAGGTGGCAGTAGCGGCTTACTACTTGAGTAAGGGCACTTATTCTTGGTGGCTTTCCGTGAAACCCACCGACCGTGATTGTACTTGGAGCGAGTTCAAGACTCTCATGTTAGAGAGGTATTATCCGGCTCTACTTCATGAAGCCAAGTTGTCAGAGGTTTTGAACCCTGAATCCATCGAGGACGAGGGTGTTATTCTCATTGCTGAGAAGTTTCAAGGACTTCTTCATTTTACTTCGTCTCTTATCCATACTGAGGCGGATAAGATCAAATATTTTAGCAAGAGGCTAAACCCGCAGTTGAGGATGCAGTTGTTCAATCATAATTGTAATTCACTTGGTGAATTCATTGAGAAGGCTCTTGGAGCAGAGCTTTTGATTAAGAAGCTTGCTCGGAAGCACCCTTCAGTTTCTTCTGGTGAGAGAACTAGGATGCCGGTTCGTTCTGAGGGACATCGGGCTTCGACGTCCAAGAGGTTGTTTTCTAGTCGTCTTCATACTGGGAAAGCCTTTTCTTCTCAGGCGATGAGTTCGACTGTTGTTTGCTTTAACTATGATTCAGCGGGGCATGTTAGCACTCGTTGTACGGTGCCCGCTATTGTTTGTTTTCTGTGTGGGAGGTAGGGACACCTTCAGAAATACTGGAGGAGTTATAGTGCTAGTATATTTTGAGAGAGCTCGCAAGCCTCGAGATATTTTGTTACTCCAACCCGTAATTCATTCAAGGGGTCCTATCAGGCTTCGATAGCCAGAGGTAAGGACATTCATCACCAGTGTTAGAGGATTATCATTCCATTTGTTGTTGTTCATTCATGCATGTAATTCATTCATAATATATCAATCATGTTGAAACTGGTAATTATCAAACTAATCATTCAATTCACGAGGGACGACAGTCCCAATTATTTCATTGAGCTATCATTCATTGCGTCATTATTCACCTTGGTGAGTCATTCTTGATCCTTGTCGGATTTCGATTCATTATCATTCATTGTGATCATTCTTGTTCTCGTGACCTCCCGGGATCATATTGAGCAGTGAGTTCAGATTTGGGTCTCCTTAAATTGATGAGATCGAGGAGATCGATTATCTTGAGGATATAGATGTTGGGCACATTTGAGATATAGCCTTAATTTTTGTATTTTCCTTTCTCTATTTCCGGATTAATGTTTAACTTAATCCGTAATAATGTATCGTGGTTGCGGATCATTTATTGTTGATCTATTTTATAATGATCGTATCTGATAATCTTGAGATTTGAGTCATTTGATATGATTTTCTTTCCTTCTGTATTATACCCAAGATTTCGTGATAATATGGGTAATTGTTCATTGTGATTCGAGACGTCAAGTCATGGGGACTTGGGCGTGCGATTGATATGGTCCCGAGGACTATATGTGCATTGTTGTTTTTCTTTGGAGGTGTGAATTAGTGTTTGTATGGGCATCCGATGCCGATGATAAGCGAGTTTTCGGTTCTGGTGTATCTCGTTGAGTTTTCCTAGCGGGATATTACTTCTCCCTACTTGTTTTAAGTTTCGGGACGAAACTTCTTTTAAGGAAGATAGTATGTAATGTAACACCCCCAAGACCATATGGGAATATTACACGCCGTAGATCCCTTTTCACGAGGATCTACCAGGCTATACCTTACAAAACGACCAAATGCTTGCCCGGCCAGGGTAAAACAATAAAATAATACAGACCGTTGAGGTCACTTACACGTGAATACACAGACCGATGAGGTCACACAACTCAATCAACAAAACTGACTTATACAACATTACCCACACAGGGGTTGAAACAAAATACAGCGGAAGACTGAAATCAACTCTGACAATACAACCAAACTCTACCAACTCTCATCTCTTGATTAGTATCGCAGCTCGTCATCCTCCTGTGTCAATCCTGTGACTGCTCCCCTGAACCTGCATGTACCTAGACGCAAAACAGACATCCACCCCCGATTACTCGGGGGTTAGTAAAACTCCACTGTTTTACTAGTGCAAGTATAATATGATATGAAACGCGACAAGTAAATAGCAACCACGAATTTACCACGGAAATCAACTACCAAAATGTTCCCGAGAAGTTTTAGAATTTCAAACTCAAGTAAGCAATATTTGAAAAGGAACTCATTAGCTCGGGGATTTTTAAAGTAGAAAATTATCTTGGACCTCAAGTCCCGATTTACAAAACCTTTTCGAAAACGTTAGGGCCTCAGCCCGGTTCTCATTTCAAAGACATTAGTTAAGATATCATTATGAGTCTGTGACCCATGTTATAAAACGTTATCCAAACAATCACTATCATACGATCACTGTTCGTAAACATCATGTACCGAACTCCAGAGGCCTCGACGGACCCTACTCGGACCACCCGTATTGTTCGTACACGTCATGTACCGAACTCCAGAGGCCTCGACGGACCCTATGTGGACAACATACGTCGTTCATACACATCATGTACCGAACTCCATAGGCCTCGACGGACCCTACCTGGAATACACATCTTGTTCGTACACATCATGTACCGAACTCCAGAGGCCTCTTCAGACCTTACCTGGAACACACACATTATGACGACGCAACTCATATTGATCAACTCAACACATCACAGCAAGTAACACACATGGTTATAAATAAGTTAAACCAATCAATAATACATCGTAATACATATTCAAATATGTAATCAAACCGACACAAATGTCATGATCATCACGATAATTCAACCACGACCAAGCACGCACAACACGAACCACATTATTTACTCAACCAAGACCGTTCCACGACAGTAACCAAGTGAGAAACATCATCACTAACAACAATTGCTCACACTTATCAAATCATACGAAGCATATTCACGAAGGCAAAACGATTCATCACAAACCTAACACGAAGTTTCTATCCACAAGACACAAATCATATAGCAAGATACTTGCCTCATTTACCGCTACCGAACACTCCGAAGAACACGGTTCAACTGGGAAGCTCGGACCCCAAAGAAGACAACGAACGGGAGGGTTCCGACTCGAATTCTTCACAAGGATTTCGTTCCTAAGTTATATCAACAATAAATCAACAATCATACGATGAATAATAATCGCAAAATGCCCGAATCCCCCTCTAAGACCTTTTATCGGACACCTTCAAGGCATCGATTAAGAACTCGACCAAAACGACGAATCTATACAATCCAACCATGGAATAACAAGGGAAATGATAGAATATATCTAAATAATCATCAATCCATCACAAACCTAAGTTATTACGGTTAAATCGGGCAAAAACAACAAAACCCCCAATTTTTCCCAAACTAGGATTTTCAGGAAATCTGACCTGATTCGCTCGATCAAAGGATGTTATAGGATGTATAATCGATGATATGAACTCCAGGACTTCATGGATTCATCGTCTGACAACATGCCTCCATGCCCACCAAGACTCCAGCCGCGGAAGAGGAAGAACGAAGTGAGAAAAATGGGTGGAAACCCGTGTGCTGGCCTTATATAGGCAGGCTGCCGGCCGCCTTACGTATGTAATCGGCCATGGCTTACGGCCGTAACCGGCCATGGCCGAAATGTCTGCCCAATTCTGCCGGCAGCGCTACGTACGTGACCGGCCAAGGCTTACGTACGTAATAGTCCTTACGGCCGTAGCTGTCGGGCCATTACGGCCGTAACTCGACCAGGGGTTGGCCTGGCCCCAAAATGCCCAGCCATGACTCGGCCGTGGCCATCTCCGATAGTCCGAACGACCCCGAAACCCGAACCTAAATATGAATCGAAGATACGGTTACTATGTACTCGCAAAGACGAATCCAAGCGCTAAGAGAACACACGATTCCGACACCCGAAGGCTCGAAATTCGATAACGGAAAGTAATTACCCCAAACTTTGGGAAATTACGAAAACGGCCCAAAACGTCCGAAATACACAATCGAAACACCAAGACAAAGCTCGCAACATGAATAAAAAAATTAAATGAACTTATGAGAAACTCGAAACAACAGTTTCGGACGAGATTCACAAGAATCAAACTCAAGTGCGGAAAAGCCGTTTAGGAACACGAAACTCAACAAAACGATACCAAAACGAACTCGGATGACAAAAAGTGCAGAATTAATCATTCTCGGAATGACGGAGCGGTCATAACAGAGTCGCTAAGATGAATTTCCGCCAAAAAAGAAAAATTACCAGAAATCGAAATTGCAGATATTACATACTACCCTCCTTAAAAGAAGTTTCGTCCCGAAACTTAAAACAAGTAGGGAGAAGCAATATCCCACCAGAAAAACTCAACGAGATACACAAGAAATGCGTAACTTTCGCCCATCGGCGAAACGTTACAAGCAATACAAAGGAATATACGGCGTGAAAACACGTTTCACGAAGACCAATACAACGCCACCGGCTATGATTCAAAACAATAATGAGCAATTAACAACACATCACATACCACATCACATGCACGCATTTAATCAAAGAAACGAGCGCGACAACAAGTCGTACCCGACTAAAACGGCTATGTGATAGAAACAAATAGAGTATCACGATATAAATCACTCCGATTCTTATCAACAAGAAAATGTCCGACGTCAAAACCCAAACAATTCAAGATAATGGAAAACGAGAATACCGGATATTACATTCTGTCCCACTAAAAATAAGTTTCGTCCCGAAACTTAAAACAAGGTTATCACAGTGATACATAATAACACAACGATACATAATATATTGCTAATTTCATGACTCCATGGTCTACTGTCACATCTCCATAGGTTCAACAACCATACAGAAACTTATTCAAAACAAATATAAGTCGTCAAGTTACAAACATAAAAACGTCAGAAAATACATCTCTACACGAGAAATAATCCGCGTAACGAGCACGAAAACACCATCACTGGACATCACTAGGCCCTCCAGGAGTAGGGATGGAACTCCGGTTCCCTACCATCTTGGCAACAACCTCGCAATACTGGACTCGATGCCCCTCGTGTCCAAAATTATAACAAGTCACCGGCAATTTCTTACAATGCGCGCGTTCATGGCCCAGAACGTTACACTTGAAACACCTAGGAGCATTACCAGAACTCAAAGACACCAGCTTGGGTCTTTTAGATTCTCTAGCTGAACGAGAAGGTACCATACTCGACTGATACGAGGGTCGAGGTTTAGGAATCCCAATTCCCTCACTTCCCGATGTGTCATCGGAAATCTTCTGCTTCTTCGCTACCGATACAGACTCTGTAGACATCATAGCCATTTCAAATGCTAAGGCTCGATCTTAATAGTCCTTTAACGTTGTACACATAAAATGGGCCATACACTGCCGAACCTGAGGTTTCATACGCATATCAAAGTAACGAACCTTATCTGTCTCACTTCGCACTTGATCTCGTACGTAACACAGATGTCGATTGTAATCGACTATTACTTGAGATATCAACACATCTCAGGGCGTAGCCGAGAAAAACTCGACAATTTTACGTTCCTTAACAGGCGGCGGACAATACTCGGCCTCCATAGCAGTCTTGAATTCAGCCCAAGTAGCGGTACGATCACTAGGCGCTACGGCCTCCCACCAGTCTGCAGCTTCCCTGTCGAGCAGGTATTGAGCAATAGGCACTCTTCTCTCATCGGGACAAGCTATGGCATCAAATGTTCTGTCCAACTGGAAGAGCCAGTTCTCCCAACCTAACGAGTCCAAAGAACCTACAAAACAGGGCGGGTGTGTAACGCCCCGATTTTCGAGCATGCATTTATTTTATAATTTATAGAAAGCACATGAATGATTTAAAATGTCCAACAATTTATTTACGAATTTTATTCCAGTTATTAAATAAGGTCCAAATTTTTCCTTATTCGCATATCATGATTGTAGTTTACACTCCAGGCTCAAGTCCAAACTCTCGTATTACTATAGTCCAATAATGTTTATTTCATTTAATTATGCCCAAAATATTATTTAGCTAATTACTATAATAATTATTATTATGAATAATAATATTTCTATCATTATAGTTATCATTATTATTTTAGTTTATGTAAGTCAACTATTTAATTAGTCCAAAATTATTATTATTATTTCTTTAAACTCAGTTCTTATTATTAATATTAATATTATTGTCTATTAATTTAATGGATGAAGTCTTTTTCTAGCCCAATTCAGATTTTTCTAAAACCTGGCTCCGATACCACTTATGTAACGACCACTTTTCAAAATGTATTTTTAAAATAATTTCAAGGGAGATTAAATATCCCAAAAAAATTTTATTTGAATAATTGCAGCGGAAATTGAAATAAAGTCATTCATTTTGCAAGTAAATAAAAATAAATTCTCAATATTTCAAACATCCATAATATCCAACATGACATTGAATAAAATAAATAAAAAGCTGATAACTATTATTATCGCCGCCGCCTTGCCCTTTGCCATCGTACCTTGTCTTGAAATCGGCCGTTCGTGTCCAGTGAATCTTGCTTTTTGGTGTGTATTTTTGTGCGTGTATGTATGTGTTTTATTTTTAGCAGAGATGTAGAGAGGGCCGAGAGAGAGATTTTCTTGAGAGAGAGAGAGAGAGAGAGAGAGAAAGAGAGAACAGAGGGAGAGGGAGAGATCGGGTGAGGATGAGAGTGAGAAATAATTCGGCCGGCATCTTCGTTAATAAGGGTTATATACCCACATGTTTCTTTAGGGTTTCAATTGAGTCCCCTATGTTCCAGACTTTTTGATTTGCCCCCAAATCAGTCTTTCAGTATATTCAATTCAACCCCTCCTTTTAGAAACTCTTCAGACTTTACCCCAGCCTATTTATAATTATTCCAATTTCAGTCCCTCAGAATTCTAAACTTCTCGATTTGACCCCAATTCAGATTTTTTTAGTGTATTTCAATTTCAGCCTTTAATTTTAAGTTTCTTCAAATGAACTCGAGTAAATTTCTAATCCTTTTAATACGATCCCCAATCAGTTTCAATAATTTATATTAATTTATTTTGGGCACTATATTAATATTAAAATTTAAATGTTATTTTAGGAGACGATGACTTGGAGCCTAGGACTTGAACTGCATTCGCATCTCAATTTTCAAGGATCATCATCGTATTTCGAGGTGGGGATTTTACGCTTGTTTTATTTAACGCATGATGTTACTTGTATATATGCTTGTTTCTTGACAAATATTTATATGCTCAAAGTTTGCATATTATTAACGTTGTAGCCTCCAATGAGTAGTAGGCATAATGTGCTCAAAGTTTGCATATTATTAACGTTGTAGCCTCCAATGAGTAGTAGGCATAATGTGCTCAAAGTTTGCATATTATTTACGTTGTAGCCTCCAATGAGTAGTAGGCAGTATGTACAAAGTTCGCATATGAATGGCCATCGGGCAATCACCAGGTTCAGGCATGTCATATCTACTTAGCAACATGTATGTATTTAAATTTAACAAAGCGTTCCCTCCTCACTGGGCGAGTTGAAAGCTCACCCCATTATTTAAACGTTTCAGGTTGAGGAGTCTGGCGTGGCGGGCAAATGCGTGGCGTGATAATAATAGTTATCAGCTTTTTATTTATTTTATTCAATGTCATGTTGGATATTATGGATGTTTGAAATATTGAGAATTTATTTTTATTTACTTGCGAAATGGATGACTTTATTTCAATTTCCGCTGCAATTATTTAAATAAATTTTTTTTGGGATATATAATCTCCCTTGAAATTATTTTAAAAAGACATTTTGAAAAGTGGCCGCTACATAAGTGGTATCGGAGCGGGTCTACGGTTCTGTAGACTCGTTAAAAAATTTCTTTTCAAACTAAATTTTCCTTTTTCTTTCGCAAGTTGTTAAAACTTTAATGACATCTATGATTATTATCAGCCACCATCGCCGCTCCACGTCAACTCCAAGATACATATTTCAAGTTATGTTTATGTTGTAATCGTAACAAAATTTTACGGTTATGAGATTCAACTCATTTTTGAATCATGTTTCAATACCATGTTTATATTTTAGAGATGATATGCTGTGGAGATTCAAAATAAATGTTGGACATGTACGCGCTTTCTTATAAATTTATAAACACACATAGATGCGTTAGTATATGCACTGCTAGAACGTCTATTGGGAGCAGTCGACCCTTAGACGCCATGTATACTTTTATTCCATCCCTTATGAGGAGATTCCTAAGAAGTCATTGGCTATAATGCACCCTAGGACCATGGCAACTTGTGGTCGTGGATGTCCAGCTAACCAAGGTGCTGATAATCTTGGAGGTCAGAATGCCAATGCTGGAGCTGGTGGTGATGGTAACGGAGGTCAAGATAACCACAATAATAATGGGTCAGCTCTTACCCAAGCACAAGTTGTGCAACAGTTCCGACGTTTCACACCACCATCATTCAATGGTCGAGAAGGACCAGCTTTTGTCGACGAATGGTTGATGTCGTTGGAGCGTACCCTCAAGCTCATTGGGTGCACTGATGCGCAAAAGATTCTTTGCGCCCAATATCAAATGGTAGAGGATGCTGGATGCCGGTGGATGAGCTATTGGCGTTTGAGGCCGGCAGCCGAGCGTGCTGCATTAACTTGGGATCGGTTCAAGCAACTAGTGATGGAACAGTACTATCCAACAGCACTACCGAGAGAAGACAGAGAGAGATTTCTGGAACCTTGAGCAAGGGAGCTTATCGGTCGAGGAATATGAGAGAAAATTCAACCAAATCAGCTTCTTTGTGGAGCACATGGTGGATACTGACTGCAAGAGGGCCCTTAAGTTCCGGAGTGGTTTACGTCCGAGTATTCGTCACATTGTGGCTGGTCATGGGGTGCTACCATATACCGAGACAGTGTTCAGAGCTCAAGAGAATTTGACGCTAGTCTGTATTTGATTAACTCGATGGATTTTGACGTGATCCTTGGTATGGACTGGCTCGATAGACATGATGCCGATATAAATTGCCGCGAGAAGAAGGTGACATTGAGGTGTTCCGAAGATGAGTCCATCACCTTTTATGATACTAAGAGTAGGGCAGTACCAAGAGTAATCACAGCCATGAAGGCACTGAGAAGTCTGAGGAAGGAGAAATGTCAGGGTTACCTGGTGAGTTTAGTCGACACTGGTACTAATGAGGTGTCCCCTACAGATGTACCTATAGTATAGGAGTTTTTGGATGTGTTTCCAGAAGATTTTCCAGGAGTCCCACCCGACCGAAAAGTGGAGTTTAGTATTGATTTGGTCCCTGGGGCGGCCCCAACATCCAAAGCGCCATATAGAATGGCTCTGAAGGAACTTCAAGAACTGAAGGTCCAAATTCAAGAGCTGCTGGAACTCGGATTTATTCGTCCTAGTGTGTCACCATGGGGTGCACCAGTGCTGTTTGTAAGAAAGAAGGATGGGTCACTTCGGATGTGTATTGATTACAGGGAGCTTAATCGACTCACGGTAAAGAACAAGTACCCACTACCGAGAATCGAGGATCTATTCGATCAGTTGAGGGGAGCCAGAACTTTTTCGAAGATCGATTTAAGGTCGGGGTACCACCAACTGAAGATCAAGGAGTGTGACATTCCCAAGACGGCTTTCAGGACCCGTTATGGACATTTTGAATTTGTAATGATGCCATTTGGTCTGAGTAATGCACCGTCGGTCTTTATGGATTTGATGAACAGGGTGTTCCAACTTTACTTGGATAAATTAGTGATCGTCTTCATAGATGACATCTTGGTGTATTCTAAGGACAAGGAACAACATCAAGAGCATTTGAGAATTATATTGGAGACACTTCACAAGGAGAAGTTGTATGCCAAGTTCAAGAAATATGAGTTTTGTTTGAACAGAGTTGGATTTCTTGGACATGTGGTGACTTCAAAAGGAATTGAGGTAGATCCCGATAAGGTTGTAGCAGTGAGTAGTTGGGGAGTACCGAAGAATGAGAGCGAAGTTCGCAGCTTTCTGGGCTTAGCTGGCTATTATAGAAGATTTATCGAAGGATTTTCGAAAATCGCCACTCCTATGACCCAGTTAACAAGGAAATGCGTGAGGTTTGAATGGAGTGAGAGGTGCGAGGAAAGTTTTCAAGAGTTGAAAAGGAGACTAACCTCGGCACCAGTATTAACGATTCCTGATCCGACAGAAGATTTTGTTATTTATAGTGATGCCTCAAAGCAGGGTTTGGGTTGTGTTCTGATGCAACATGGTAAAGAAGTAGCCTATGCATTGATACAGCTTAAACCACATGAGTTGAACTATCCAACGCATGATTTGGAGTTGGTTGCTGTAGTACATGCGCTGAAAATTTGGCGTCACTATCTCTACAGATGAAAGTGTGAGATATACACAGACCATAAAAGTCTGAAGTATCTTTTCACACAGAAGGATCTTAATATGAGGCAAAGGCGATGTACTATTCATTACCATCCGGGTAAGGCTAATGTGGTAGATGATGCCTTGAGTCGGAAGACTAGAGGCGAGTTAGCTTGCTTGACTGATTAGGAGAGTTTGATAAAGGAGTTCTCCGAGTTGAGGATTGAGGTAGTTGAGTCTTCAAAGAGTTCGAAAGCAATCCTATCATCTTTGGTCTTGCAACCAAACTTGAGGGATAAGATTAAGGAGGCTCAATCATGTGATAAGTTCTTGTGCAAGATGAAAGATCGAGCACAAGATAGGAGTATTGTGAAATTTTTCGTTGCTGCAGACGATGTTTTGACTTATGATGGGAGGTTATGTGTTCCTAAGAATCCATCCTTTAGGAAGCAGATTCTTGAAGAAGCTCACAATGCACCATACTCCGCTCACCCGGGAGGTACAAAGATGTACCAAGACCTGAAGAAGTTCTTTTGGTGGAGAGGAATGAAACGAGACATTGGTGTATTTGTGGAGAGGTGCATGATATGTCAGCAGGTGAAGGCAGAACACCAACGGCCAGGAGGTTTATTTCAATCGTTGGAAATCCCAGAATAGAAATGGGAGCATATCACAATAGATTTCGTGGTTGGTCTTCCGCAAACCGTGAGGAAGAACGATTCTATCTCGGTGATAGTAGATCGTTTAACGAAGTCATCTCATTTTCTACCTGTGAGGATAACTTACAGTATGGAACAATACGCTAAGATTTATATTCGGGAGATTGTGAGGTTACATGGTGTTCCAATGTCGATCGTCTCGGATAGAGATCCGCGATTTACATTGAAATTTTGGAAGAGTCTTCAGAGTGCGTTGGGCACTAAGTTGAATTTCAGTACTGCATATCATCCGCAGACCGATGGTCAATCTGAACAGACTATCAAAACACTCAAAGATTTGTTGAGGGCATGTGTTCTTGATACTGGTGAGAATTGGGAGAATATTTTGTCGTTAGTAGAGTTTGCTTATAACAATAGTTACCAAGCGACTATACAAATGGCCTCGTATGAGGCTCTGTACGGAAGGAAATGTCGATCGCCCCTTTATTGGAATGAGGTTAGAGAAGGAAAGATTTTGGGTCCAGAATTGATCGAGCAGACTGTAGAGAAGATATCTGAGATCAAAAGTAGGATTAAGACCGCTCAGGATCGACAGAAGTCTTATGCTGATAAACGAAGGAAAGATATCCAATTTGAGATTGGAGAAATTGTGTTCTTGAAGGTAGCGCCGATGAAAGGAGTGATACGATTCGGTAAGAAGGGAAAGCTACAACCTCGTTATATCGGACCATTTGAGGTTTTGGGTCGTGTTGGTGATCTTGCTTATAGTTTGGCATTGCCGTTAGAGTTATCAGGAGTGCACAATGTCTTTCACGTTTCCATGCTGCGAAAATATGTACATGATCCTGGACATGTGTGCAATTTCAAAGAGTTGCACGTAGCCAAGAACTTGACTTATGAGGAAGTGCCTACGGCTGCTTTGGAGCGTAAGGTACATCAGTTACGAAACAAGGAGGTTAAACTGGTAAAAGTTCAGTGGAGCCATCATGGACCGAACGAAGGGACTTGGGAACGTGAAGAAGAGATCCGTTCTAAGTATCCGACGTTCGCCATTGAAGGTACATGATTTAATTTTCGAGGACGAAAATTCATTTAAGAGGGGTAGGTTGTAACGCCCCGATTTTCGAGCATACAATTATTTTATAATTTATAGAAAGCGCATGAATGATTTTAAATGTCCAACAATTTATTTACGAATTTTATTCCAGTTATTAAATAAGGTCCAAATTTTTCCTTATTCGCATATCATGATTGTAGTTTACACTCCAGGCTCAAGTCCAAACTCTCATATTACTATAGTCCAATAATGTTTATTTCATTTAATTATGCCCAAAAAATTATTTAGCTAATTACTATAATAATAATAATTATGAATAATAATATTTCTATCATTATAGTTATCATTATTGTTTTAGTTTATGTAAGTCAACTATTTAATTGGTCCAAAATTATTATTATTATTTCTTTAAACTCAATTCTTATTATTAATATTAATATTATTGTCTATTAATTTAATGGCTGAAGTCTTTTTCTAGCCCAATTCAGATTTTTCTAAAACCTGGCTCCGATACCACTTATGTGGCGACCACTTTTCAAAATGTCTTTTTAAAATAATTTCAAGGGAGATTAAATATCCCAAAAAATTTTATTTGAATAATTGCAGCGGAAATTGAAATAAAGTCATCCATTTCGCAAGTAAATAAAAATAAATTCTCAATATTCAAACATCCATAATATCCAACATGACATTGAATAAAATAAATAAAAAGCTGATAACTATTATTACCGCCGCCGCCTTGCCCTTTGCCGTCGTACCTTGTCTTGAAATCGGCCGTTCATGTCCAGTGAATCTTGCTTTCTGGTGTGCATTTTTGTGCGTGTATGTATGTGTTTTATTTTTAGCAGAGATGTAGAGAGGGCCGAGAGAGAGTTTTTCTTGAGAGAGAGAGAGAGAGAGAGAGAGAGAGAAAGAGAGAACAGAGGGAGAAGGAGAGATCGGGTGAGGATGAGAGTGGGAAATAATTCGGCCGACATCTTCGTTAGTAAGGGTTATATACCCACATGTTTCTTTAGGGTTTCAATTGAGTCCCCTATGTTCCAGACTTTTTGATTTGACCCCAAATCAGCCTTTCAGTATATTCAATTCAGCCCCTCCTTTTAGAAACTCTTCTGACTTTACCCCAGCCTATTTATAATTATTCCAATTTCAGTCCCTCATAATTCTAAACTTCTCGATTTGACCCCAAATCAGATTTTTTTAGTGTATTTCAATTTCAGCATTTAATTTTAAGTTTCTTCAGATGAACTCGAGTAAATTTCTAATCCTTTTAATACGATCCCCAATCAGTTTCAATAACTTATATTAATTTATTTTGGGCACTATATTAATATTAAAATTTAAATGTTATTTTAGGAGTCGATGACTTGGAGCCTAGGACTTGAACTGCATTCGCATCTCAATTTTCAAGGATCATCATCGTATTTCGAGGTGGGGATTTTACGCTTGTTTTATTTAATGCATGATGTTACTTGTATATATGCTTGTTTCTTGCCAAACATTTATATGCTCAAAGTTTGCATATTATTAACGTTGTAGCCTCCAATGAGTAGTAGGCATAATGTGCTCAAAGTTTGCATATTATTAACGTTGTAGCCTCCAATGAGTAGTAGGCATAATGTGCTCAAAGTTTGCATATTATTTACGTTGTAGCCTCCAATGAGTAGTAGGCAGTATGCACAAAGTTCGCATATAAATGGCCCTCGGGCAATCACCAGGTTTAGGCATGTCATATCTACTTGGCAACATGTATGTATTTAAATTTAACAAAGCGTTCCCTCCTCACTGAGCGAGTTGAAAGCTCACCCCATTATTTAAACCTTTCAGGTTGAGGAGTCTGGCGTGGCGGGCAAAGGCGTGGCGTGATAATAATAGTTATTAGCTTTTTATTTATTTTATTCAATGTCATGTTGGATATTATGGATGTTTGAAATATTGACAATTTATTTTTATTTACTTGCGAAATGGATGACTTTATTTCAATTTCCGCTGCAATTATTCAAATAAATTTTTTTTGGGATATTTAATCTCCCTTGAAATTATTTTAAAAAGAAATTTTTGAAAAGTGGTCGCTACAGGGTGTATTCTCATCACACCTCGTAACCACTTACTAGCTCCATTATCCTCATCTGGGATCCCATCCCAGTGTATGGTCTGATTCATATGTGCCAACTGGTCAACCACCTGACGAAGGATGGTGGCGGCGCCAATGTCAGCATTTTCCCCAGTTGATCGCCTCTGCTCACGCGATTGGTCATCTCGACCACCTATACTGAGCTCATTAGCGCTCGACAACGAGCGAGTCGCCCTCCCATGCTCCTGATTCCGACCTCTACCACGACCACGCTCTCGACCTCTACCCCTCAGCATATTAAACGGCCACTGATCAGAACAACAAAACAAATATCACATAATCAACATAGGGCAACAAACAGCAGCTCCATAAAGTTTTCACTCCAAATCATCACGCGAGTACACGAATTAATATTACAATAATAGACTTAAATTTATAAGTCATTCGCACGGTTACACCAACAGAGGTGCACGACTTTTACCAAAGTAAACACAATCAAGACCACATACATGTCATTGAGACTAGACACTTGTAATATTCTTGAAAATTCGTGAGGTATTTGTTCAAATGTTAATATTTTAAAAATTGTGAGTTCGAAAGATTTTGCTGAAATGAATTTTTTTTTTAAAACATTTTTAATACCTCGTCATTTAACCAAAACCATAAACTCATTATCAAAACTGTTTTGCTTGAAGTTATTTACAAAACAACACGTTGGAACTTCAATCTTCTCGATAAACGATATCCTCAAAATGGACTTGTCAATACATATATTATTATTATCATCGTTAGCGACATATAGGATATTCACAGTCGTCCTGGCGGACCATACGACTATATCTACTGAAATCAATTGATTGGTAGAGGGCGCGGATACAACTATAACAACAAGATTATTACCGCGACAGTCAAAAGCTTACGACCGTAACAACATGTTATTCACGGCCGTAACGTCTATGAGCTTACGGCCGTAATGGGAAACATATTATGGCCGTAATCACTAGATGCAGGACAGCAGAATTGTCCCAGCAGCCCCGACATGGCTCCAAAGGTTAAGGATCGACTCCTAACGATGTACTCCGACCTATAGAAAACACTATAACATTCTCCGATAAGTATAACAACATAACAAACTTGTCGTAACGACTTAGCCCCAACACACAAACACATAACATTTAAATTCCGAAAATTAGAGTCGTTTTGCAAAACAAAATTTTTCCAAAATCCTTTCGATCGTAATAAAAATGACGGTGGTATTTTGCAATGTCCGAAGTATTTTAAAACACATTTTCCAAATACGATTGATGGTGCTATTCGAAAATACATGACCAACTTGTCACAATTCAACCGATTTCAAAATCCACACAAACCGTTGTTTAACCACACCATCAGAATATTTTCCAAAAATTTTGATTTCCACAAAAATGCTCAAACCAGTAGAGTCTTTCAGGAAAAACGTTTTCAAACCTACCCGTAGCGGGCATAATTACAACAATCTAAAATGGTCGACATTAAAACCACATGCCCAAATGGCAAACAGGGTCGCCAATCCAATCACATACATCTCATGGCATCACGTTTAAACATACAACAAAACCATTCATCGGAGTCTCTCACGAACTCTACCTTGAAACCCATCAAGGTTCAAAACTTCCACACCATACCAACCCACATGGTGGTTCAAGGGCAAAACATCAATACATCTAGTTCTATACACATACAGTGTATCCAAGTATCGAATACAACTTCATTACACAACACCGTGTAAATAAAATTATGCACCACAAATATCACACATAAATGAAATCATGAACACAGGTATTATGCATAAAAGAGGAGACTTACGTCTACAGGCTGCACGGAGATGACGGTCGCCCATGATACTAATCTCATCCGACAACATAACCGACACGCTGTGACTACGCACAACTCAACTTGTCACCCGACAATTCGAATGACGAGACAACACATTACTCGACAATTCACGACTCGACTTGACCCGACAGCCTAAGTTTCCGCAACCTAAGCTCCAATACCATAAATGTAACACCCCCAAAACCATATGGGAATATTACACACCGTAGACCCCTTTTCACGAGGATCTACCAGGCTATACCTTACAAAACGACCAAATGCTTGCCAGACCAGGGTCAAACAATAAAATAATACAGACCATTGAGGTCACTTATACGTGAATACACAGACCGATGAGGTCACACAACTCAATCAACAAAACTGACTTATACAACATTACCCACACATGGGTCGAAACACAATACAGCGGAAGACTGAAATCAACTCTGACAATACAACCAAACTCTACCAACTCTCATCTCTTGATTAGTATCGCAGCTCGTCATCCTCCTGTGCCAATCCTGTGACTGCTCCCCTGAACCTGCATGTACTTCGACACAAAACAGACATCCACCCCCCGATTACTCGGGGGTTAGTAAAACTCCACTGTTTTACTAGTGCAAGTATAATACGATATGAAATACAACAAGTAAATAGCAACCACGAATTTACCACGGAAATCAACTATCAAAATGTTCCCGAGAAGTTTTTGAATTTCAAACTCAAGTAAGCAATATTTGAAAAGGAACTCATTAGCTCGGGGATTATTAAAGTAGAAAATTCTCTTGGACCTCAAGTCCCGATTTACAAAACCTTTTCGAAAACGTTAGGGCCTCAGCCCATCATTATGAGTCCGTGACCCATGTTATAAAACGTTATCCAAACAATCACTGTCATACGATCACTGTTCATACACATCATGTACCGAACTCCGGAGGCCTCGACGGACCCTACCCGGACCACCCGCATTGTTCATACACATCATGTACCAAACTCCAGAGGCCTCGACGGACCCTACCTCGACAACATACGTCGTTCGTACACATCGTGTACCGAACTCCAGAGGCCTCGACGAACCCTACCTGGAATACACATCTTGTTCGTACATATCATGTACCGAACTCCAGAGGCTTCGCCAGACCTTACCTGGAACACACACATTATGACGACGCAACTCATATTGATCAACTCAACACATCACAGCAAGTAACACACATGGTTATAAATAAGTCAAACCAATCAACAATACATCGTAATATATATTCAAATGTGTAATCAAACCGACACAAATGTCATGATCATCACGATAATTCAACCATGACCAAGCACGCACAACACGAACCACATTATTTACTCAACCAAGAACATTCCACGACATTAACCAAGTGAGAAACATCATCACTACCAACAATTGCTCACACTTATCAAATCATACGAAGCATATTCACGAAGGCAAAACAATTCATCACAAACCTAACACGAAGTTTTTATCCACAAGACACAAATCATATAGCAAGATACTTGCCTCATTTACCGCTACCGAACACTCCGAAGAACACGGTTCAATCGGAAAGCTCGGACCCCAAAGAAGACAACGAACGGGAGGGTTCCGAATCGAATTCTTCACAAGGATTTCGTTCCTAAGTTATATCAACAATAAATCAACAATCGTACGATGAATAATAATCGCAAAACGCCCGAATCCCCCTCTAAGACCTTTTATCGGACACCTTCAAGGCGTCGATGAAGAACTTGACCAAAACGACGAATCTATACAATCCAACCATGGAATAACAAGGGAAATGATAGAATATATCTAAATAATCATCAATCCATCACAAACCTAAGTTATTACGATTAAATCGGACGAAAATAACAAAACCCCCAATTTTCCCCAAACTAGAATTTTCAGGAAATCTGACCTGATTCGCTCGATCAAATGATGTTATAGGATGTATAATCGATGATATGAACTCCAGGACTTCATGGATTCATCGTCTGACAACATGCCTCCATGCCCACCAAGACTCCAGCCGCGGAAGAGGAAGAACGAAGTGAGAAAAATGGGTGAAAACCCGTCTGCTGGCCTTATATAGGCAGCCTGCCGGCCGCCTTACGTACGTAATCGGCCATGGCTTACGGCCGTAACCGGCCATAGCCGAACTGTCTGCCCAATTCTGCCGGCAGCACTACGTATGTCACCGACCAAGGCTTACGTACGTAGCAGGCCTTACGGCCGTAGCTCCCGGGCCATTACGGCCGTAACTCGACCAGGGGTGGCCTGGCCCTAAAATGCCCAGCCATGACTCGGCCGTGGCCATCTCCGACAGTCCGAACGACCCCGAAACCCGGACCTAAATATGAATCGAAGATACGCTTACGAAGTACTCGCAAAGACGAATCCAAGTGCTAAGAGAACACACAATTCTGACCACCCGAAGGCTCAAAATTCGACAACGGAAAGTAATTACCCCAAACTTTGGGAAATTACGAAAACGGCCCAAAACGTCCGAAATACACGATTCACGATCGAAACACAAAGACAAAGCTCGCAACATGAATAAAAACATTAAATGAACTTACTAGAAACTCGAAACAACAGTTTCGGACGAGATTCGCAAGAATCGAACTCAAGTGCGGAAAAGCCGTTTAGGAACACGGAACTCAACAAAACGATACCGAAACCAACTCGGATGACAAAAAGTGCAGAATTAATCATTCTCGTAATGATGGAACGGTCATAGCAGAGTCGCTAAGATGAACTTCCGCCAAAAAAGAAAATTACTGGAAATTGAAATTGCGGTTATTACATGTAATATCCGCAATTTCAATTTCCGGTAATTTTTTTTTTTTTGGCGGAAGTCCTGTTGGGATTCGGTGCCTAAAATGAAGGCTCAACGGAAATGGTAAAATGAAAATTAATTCGATCCGAATCCCTACGAGGATCGATCGAGCTACGTATATACGACTATATAAACGAAAAAACAAGAGTTGTAAGAAACTCACCCTTGAAGTCCATTGATTAAATGGTATCCGTATCTTGAGCTATTCCCCAAGCTTTACTTGAATTCTCTATGATCCGAAACACTCCAAGTACTTGAATGATCCAACGCCGAAATACCGCGCCTCTGCTTGTCACGCGCCGGAAAAACGACCGGAACAACAACACCTAGCTATCCTCCAAGGATACGGCTAGAGCTAGGTGATGAAGCTATTGATTATAATACTCTAAGTGTTTTAATGTTTGATCTCTATTTTTCTTTCAAATTTCTCTAAGAAAAATGAAGAAGATGAAGATGAGTGATGAACTCAAGGTCACTTTCTCTCTCTCTCTCTCTATCTCTCTCTCTCTCTCTCTCTCTCTCTCTCTCTCTATATATATATATATATATATATATATATATATATATCATACTTATGATTCCAAGTGAATGAGATTGAGATAAAAGTCTTCTTCTAATACTATATACACACCAACCACTTTCACAACTCATCTCAAATGAGAGATGCCATTCAAGTCATTATCATTCATTAAAGAATGAAACAAGAATCAAATGGAAGGTGGGTGGAAATGTGTGGGTGGCCCATGTAGAAATCGGACGAGTTCGGTTCGTTTCGGACTCCCGAACGTCCAAACAGATAAACTCCGATTCCGTACCGATGTATTTATATCGTTTAATTAATCCAATTAATTAAACATATCAAATACAATATAACATAATTAATTTCTCTAAGAAATAATTATATTCATGAATTAAATTAATCACCCAGTGATATATTTAATTCATTAGGCCGAAAATCAATTTATCCAATAAATCGATTTAGACATCTAATGTTTCAAATTTAGATATCCAATATCTAATATTCATAATGAGAGAATTAGCTTGAATCATTCCGTCGTCAATCCTATTGTGCGACTCGGTAGGTCCGAAGCATATGGTATATTACTCATTTCCTTTCGTTGTTCCTCACTTTGAGGACACATCTTCAAGGAGAGTTTTATTCCATGTCACATCGGTAGGAACCCTGTTTTAGAATCATCCATCTTAAATCGCTTTAAGATTTTATCTATATAGAGGGCTTGGGAAAGGCTTATTGTTCTCTTCGCTCTATCCCGGTAGAGTCGAATTCCAAGAATATAGGTTGCTTCCCCCAAGTCTTTCATGGAGAAATTACTCGAAAGCCAAGATTTCACAGAACTGAGCATTCCCACATCATTTCCTATTAGTAGAATATCATCCACATACAGTACTAAGAATGCGATCTCGCTCCCACTAACCCTCTTGTATACACAAGGTTCCTCTTCATTTTGCACGAAGTCAAACTCTTTGACCGCCTCGTCAAAACGAAGGTTCCAACTACGCGACGCTTGCTTCAGTACATAAATGGAATGCTGAAGCTTGCACACTTTCTGAATATCGACCTCGGACACAAAGCCTTTAGGCTGGTCTATATAGATTTCCTCATCGAGGAATCCATTAAGGAAAGACGTCTTTACATCCATTTGCCATATCTCATAATCATGGTAGGCAGCTATAGCGAGCATCATGCGAATAGACTTGATCATAGCTACGGGCGAGAAGGTATTGTGGTAATCGATCCCTTCCTTCTGGGTATAACCCTTTGCCACAAGCCTGGCCTTATAGGCGTCAACATTGCCATCTCCATCAGTCTTTCTCTTGTAGAACCACTTGTTCCCAATAGGCACTATTCCCTTGGGGCGGTCTACTAGAGTCCAGACCTGATTGACATGCATCGAGTCTATCTCAACTTCCATAGCTTCGCGCCATTTCGCGGAGTCTACATCCACCATCGCTTGGTCATAGGTCATTGGGTCGGTCTCTTGGCTATCACTTGGAACCTCATGGAGACCCATCTCCCCCAACTGCACAAGCCCATACCTCTCAGGTAAATGAGACACCCTACTAGACCTACGAGGTGGTTGTACTTGTGTTTCAGAAGATTCGGTTCTAGTTTCTTGCACAGGTGTCTCCTGAGGAGTTTCATTGTATTCTTCCAAAGAAATACTTCTACCTGCTCCGCCTTCCTGAATAAACTCATCTTCCAGGAAGTGTGCTTGTAAAGCAACAACGATCTTTCGATCTTCGAGCATGTAGAATAGATACCCCATCGTCCCAGACGGGAATCCAATGAAACGTCCCTTCGCGGACCTAGCTTCCAACTTCTCCACCTTAGTCTTTTTGACATAGGCGGGACATCCCCAAATCCTAATATGATTAAGACTTGGTTTCCTGCCCTCCCACATCTCATGTGGAGTTTTAGGAACGGATTTGAAAGGACATCTGTTCAAGATGTAAACGGCAATCAGGAGTGCATACCCCCACAGGTAAATTGGTAAGTCAATATAGCCCAGCATGGAACGGACCATGTTTAACAAGGTCCGGTTCCTTCTTTCTGACACACCATTTAACTGAGGAGTACCTGGAGGTGTTAGTTGTGATACTATTCCATGTTCCTTAAGGAACTCGTCAAACTCCGAACTCATATACTCGCCACCTCAGTCTGACCGAAGTGCTTTGATATGATTTCCAGTTTGTTTCTCGACTAGGGCCTTGAATTCCTGGAATTTCTCAAAGGCCTCGGATTTATGTTTCATTAAGTATACATAACCATACCTAGTATGATCATCTGTAAACGTAATGAAATATTGATATCTGTCACGTGTTGCTTCCAAAGCACCACATACGTCGGTATGGATTAATCCCAGTTTATCAGCAGCTCTTTCAAAAGTCTCTGTGAAGGGGGACTTAGTCATTTTGCCTTTATGGCAAGATTCACAAGTAGGAAAGGGATCCGATCCCAATGGACCCATAAGTCCATCTTTTTCCATTTTGTAAACCTTGGTCTGATCAACATGACCAAGTCTAAGATGCCATTTCAAAACTTGATTGGTTTCATCCCTACCACGTTTTCTAGTCATAGTATTCACAACTACTTTGTTGCTGAGATTTAGATGATACAATCCATTTAACAATGTAGCAGTACCCACTAGTTTATTTCTGAAATAAATTTTGCAGGAACCATCACCAATGAAAAATGAAAAGCCTTTTCGGTCCATGACCGGAATGGATACAATGTTTTTATGCCCCTTGGGCAAAACAAGTACATCTTCTAAAGTCAAAACAAAGCCGGATTCTAAACCCAAATGAAGTGATCCTATGTTGGTTGCCTCGACACTATGCCCACTTCCGACTGTGATCATAACTTCTCCAGCTCCAATCTTCCTACTTTGTTCCAGATCCTGATTCACAGTACAAATATGAGAACTAGCACCAGAATCCAATATCCAGGAAGTAGAAAATACAGTAGCAGAACAATTTGTTTCCAAAACTAAAAGTTATGTACCTGAAGTGCCATGAAGAATCAGACAGTCTCTAGCCCAGTGGCCACCTCACCGCACTTGAGACAAGCATCCTTCTTCTTCTTGTTCTTCAGAACCATCGGGGCCTTGCCCTTTCCCTTAAGGTCCTTAACTTGTGGTCCAGTTTGCTTCTTGGTCTTTTTCTTCTTATTCTTAGACCTCCGAGGTCCAGAAGAAATCACAAGAGCAGATTCCTTCATCCGCTGAGTCTTCATCTGAGACTGAGCGGTCACCAGTTTGTTCATTAGCCCAGTTAAGTTACACACAATCTCATTGTAGTTGAAGTTCATAACAAACTGTGAGAAGGAGTCAGGGAGAGACTGCAGGATAAGGTCGGTTTGGAGAGAAGTATCCATGTTAAAATCAAGAGCCTCCAATCTCTCGATCATGGATATCATTTTGAGGACGTGTTCCCAAACCTTCTCACATTCCTTCATCCTTGCACCGAATAGTTGCTTGGATATCTCATATCTAGCAGTTCTGCTGTGCTCACCATAAAGCTCGGTTAAGTGAGATATAATCTGCCTAGCAGAAGTCATTTTCTCATGAGCTCTCTGAAGCTCATTATACATGGAATCCATCATATAAGCACGGACTTTCACGTCATCCTTAACCCACTTTTCGTGGTTGTAGATCTATTCCTGATTGGCTCTGGTCCGCACAGGAGGCGCCAGAATGTCCGTCTCCAAGACATATCCTAGTGCCTCTATACTGAGGACAATCATCAGATTGCAGAGCTAGTCTACAAAGTTAGGTCCAATCAGAATGTTCTTCTCGAGTAGAATTGCGAGTGGGTTCATTGTCATATTGAGTGTTATGTCTGCATTAAGTATAACAGATTAATTAGTGACTTGTTATATTATGTTCTGAGTATAGAATTAAGGTCTTTTATATTCTTGTTACCCAGCTCCCACTAATTTTATCGGAATAACACACTCCCATGTGAAATCTGGAAGTATTGTCGCTCTACTTCATAGTGGTGATCGAGTTCTTTATAAATCTTAATAGAGGGCAACAGAACAGGTTTCTAGTTTATTAATTTTCATAAAGTGGTGTCCAACACCAACCCATCTAATAGATGATTCGATCTTCTTTTTCCCCTTGTTCACTCCCATCAACCTATACAGTTTATATGGTTCGTGAATAAGTTAAGTTTATACCATCGACGCAAATCAGTTTCACAATTGAATCTTATCCGACAACCTATCAGGTTTCTAGGGATAAAATTTGCTCCAACCGAAGGCATCCAATGCGCTCCCGGTAATTTATCCGTCCTCCCCGAACGACTACCCCGATAACTTGGAAGCATAGCACATCCGGTTTGGATTTCAATTTCCCGAAAGCTCGATGGAGGGAAGGAAATCCTTGAAAACTTTTAAACTTAATAATTTGTCGTGGGAGAATTTTTGCGATTAATATTACACTTTGCATATTAATTCATTAAGCGCGTTTGTGGCATTCATACAATATAAAAACAACCATTCACAACATAGTTGCTACCAACATGTGGTTCATGGACCGTTCCTAGAAAAAAAAACTCTGTAATCTAATTACAAGTCTTCGTCTTGAATCTTCGTCTTCTCGAAACGGATCTTCCTCCGGTCTTTGTCATTACATATAAATTCTACATTGAAAATTGCATCCTAGATACAAATATTTCTAGTAAAATAAATAGGCTCAAAACGGCATTTACAACCCAATCGAATAAAACGAACGATTCAAAAACTAAGTCCACGAACCACATCCCCATTCAAAAGCATTCATCCAATAAATACTATATAAATGGAAAGCGTAGAGATACATTGATCTAATCAACAATACGAACCGATCCAATCGATTCATCCAAAACGAATTAATCCATTTATTTCAAACAACCGTCAATATTAACTTGTTCCGCACGAGAAAATATTTCATTAAATTAATTCCCCTAAGAATAAAATTACCATAATTAAATCTTAGTCAAATTAAATCTAATTTATTTTGTGGGAGATTAATTATCGAACGAAATATAAAAAAACGGAGTCGAAAAACACTACGAGCAATCGCCAAAGAAGTCGCTTAGCAAAGCTACCGAAAGGTGGCCGGCAGGAGCGAGACCATTGCCGTGCAAAGGTGGCCGAGAGGTCGCGAGCATGGCCGATCACGGTCCAGATCGCGATCCGTCGCCTCGGATCAAGGAAGGCCCGGCCACTTCTAGCCACGGTCCGATTACGCTTTCTTCGTGCTGCCCGATTCCAAAAATAACATTTTTCTAATCTTTATATTACACTTTAAATCAGTTTTTCAAAATAAAAATAGATTTACATTGTAACATAAAATCATGAAAAAATAATTTTTGGATGAACAATAGAAAATCAAAGATTAATACGATTATGATTCCAAATCATATACCATTTAATCAAGTATTCCAAATGCCAATATCGTATATATGATCGCAAGACCTACGCTTTGATACCACTGTTGGGATTCGGTGCCTAAAACGAAGGCCCAGCGGAAGCGGTAAAACAAAAATTAATTCGATCCGAATCCCTACGAGGATCGATTGAGCTACGTATATACGAATATATAAACGGAAAAACAAGAGTTGTAAGAAACTCACCCTTGAAGTCCATTGATTAAATGGTATCCGTCTCTTGAGCTATTCCCCAAGCTTTACTTGAATTCTCTACGATCCGAAACACTCCAAGCACTTGAATGATCCAACGCTGAAATACCGCGCCTCTACTTGTCACGCGCCGGAAAAACGACCGGGACAACAACACCTTGCTATCCTCCACTGATATGGCTAGAACTAGGTGATGAAGCTATTGATTATAACACTCTAAGTGTTTTAATGTTTGATCTCTCTATTTTTCTCTCAAATTTCTCTAAGAAAAATGAAGAAGATGAAGATGAGTGATGAACTCAAGGTCACTTTCTCTCTCTCTCTCTCTCTCTCTATATATATATATATATATATATATATATATATATATACATATATATATATATATATCATACGTATGATTCCAAGTGAATGAGATTGAGATGAAAGTCTTCTTCTAATACTATATACACACCAACCACTTTCACAACTCATCTCACATGAGAGATGCCATTCAAGTCATTATCATTCATTAAAGAATGAAACAAGAATCAAATCGAAGGTGGGTGGAAATGTGGGGCGGCCCATGTAGAAATCGGATGAGTTCGATTCGTTTCGGACCCCAAAAGTCCAAACAGATAAACCCCGATTCCGTACCGATGTATTTATATCGTTTAATTAATCCAATTAATTAAACATATCAAATACAATATAACATAATTAATTTCTCCAAGAAATAATTATATTCATGAATTAAATTAATCACCCAGTGATATATTTAATTCATTGGGCCAAAAATCAATATATCCAATAAATCGCTTTAGACATCTAATGTCCCAAATTTAGATATCCAATATCTAATATTAATAATGAGAGAATTAGCTTGATTCATTCCGTCGTCAATCCTATTGCGCGACTCGGTAGGTCCGTCTTATTCAGCAATGGGAGGAACCAAAGAGTAGTAGCACCACCTAGCCAACCTGGCGGCCTACACTGTACCCCAACTGAGAACGAATGATTGGGATCATTCAAGAACCATTCTGTCGTGAATACCAGTATACGTATAAACCCTTCTTTCAAATGTCCCGATCAAGATATAGGGTCACGGTCGGTCAAACTCTATATGTTCTTGATGCTATGCATGCGTTAATGCAAATCAAAATCATCGAGCTCTCGTGTATCCAATACAACTAGCTTCAATGCTTTGGCCAAAGACTTATGATCTCATCAGCCAATAACCGCATAGGACATATAACCCGATCACTAACGGGAGAAAGAATTCTATCTTGGTATTCAGTAGGACCTGCTACTTGCCCGTCAAGATGCACGTCGAGGTTGACCCCCACCTCCCGGTTTATAGGGTCGAACTACTCTAATGAAAATATTGACGTCACAAGCACATCCCTACTAAATCCTCAAGTCGAAGGTTCACGAATACCTATCACAACCTTTCGATTCCGTCATTGACTGTCCCGGAGTGAAATCCGTGTGACGAATCGAGGGTGAGTCAGTTCGAGTATACTAATACAATTAGCATACCTATAACGTGTGCTCCCACTAACCTTTAGTGTTCGACAGGCACTCTCCATGTCAAAGAACATGTCATACAAGTCTTCACATAAACTTAATGCCCAGTCAAGTTACATCGACTTGCGAACGATTAAGTATTTGAGCTATAAACCTTTCCAGTGCCGACCCCCTTATCCAATAAGGAGTGGAACGTTTTGCTCTCAAATACACGGACTAGTTTCTATATATATATTTATGAGTTAGGAATGCCAGTAACTACCAGTAAATAAAGAAATATCCATTGCCTTATATTAAGGATTTACATAATTACAAGTACAATGCCCTCACTCAACATCCTCTGAGTGGTATTCGAGGTCATACTCCTCACAAGTCCATATTAGCAACTCTATTGTGACCGTTTCGTCATTCCGAGAATGATTAATTCTACACCTTTTGTCATCCGAGTTCGTCTCGGTGTCGTTCTGTTGAGTTCCGTATTCTTAAGCGACTTTTCCACGTATGAGTTCAACTTTGTAAAATCACCATCAATCCTTGGAAACTTCAAAAGTTCTGAATATTTTCATTATTATAGAGCATCAAGTTATCTTTCCAATGGTTCAAACGGTGAGTCAATCGGAGTCCGGACGAAAGAGTTATGGTCGAAATAGGTAAGACTACATCGTGAGCCTGGCGCGGCTGTACTGCGGGCCGCGGCCCTCTGCTGTCCGGGCCGCGGCACTAAGCTGGCTGGGAGCATTTTTTTTTGCCCGCGGCACACGGGTCAGATCACCCCCTTTTCAGCGGATTTTTGGAGGAAGGAAGCTCATTTCATCCTCCTCTTCATTTCTCCTCTCCTTAGGCGATTTTTGGGTGAATTCTTGGGCGATTTATCATTATCAATCTTAGAGATTTCATCCTCCTTGAGTTCTTGGTGTGGATTAACAACATCTTTTTGGATTCTTCATCCCAAATCTAAGGTAATTTCTTCAAACCTTAGATTTCGATTTTTCAATGGGAATATGATGATTTGGATGTTGTAATCATAATATGTGAAGGGATATACGTATGATTATGAGTTTTTATGAATTATCATTGGATTGTTGGAGGATTTTCAAGAACATGTTGGATGTTGATTTTGGAATTGGGGGTTTCGATTAGATGTTGTTGTAATCTCGTTTTGTGTTTTCCTTTTGGATTATTGAGTGTATTGGGGATGTTTTGTTGGATTGAATCATTCATTAGAGGCTTGGTATCGATATAATTAAGACTAGTTGTAAACAATTGAAGATTTTTTACGACATGTTTGTTAAATTGCCCCAACGAGTTGGGTAGTGTTGTACCGACCTTTCCATTTAGTTATGACAATACGTGGATATGTATATTAACCGAATCGTTGGTAATTGTGTTATTCAAGGTTGTTCGAGCGATCGATAATTCCATAAAGGACGTTGATCGTGGAAGGACTTTCTCGCCATCAGTTTGAGGCAAGTTTTATACTTGTACTAGTCAATGAGATTAATGTTATCATATATGTGTATGAATGTGTTGTATCATTCCGAGACCTAGTCTCTTCATGAGTTCATTGTTATTAAGGGATTATTTGATACGATACTCTTCGGCAAATTATACGAAATGATTATTATTGTTCGTTAATGGCCAGTTCAAGGCATTGGGATACTCGTTGTTAATGTTATTGTCGATATCCGGTTCGCGGCGTCAATGTATTGATTGTTGTGTTGATATTGATGTCGACCTAAGACATTATTGTAATCATTTTTATTGATGTTGGTGTTTTATCATTGATGTTGTATTGACCTATTGAAGGCATTGGCGTATCCGTTTCTCATCTCCATCTTCGCTAACCGATTAAAGGTGCCGAGGCATCTGTTGTATCATTGTTATCGATTTGCCGTTCTAAGGCAATCGAGGTATTGAATCATTCGTTGTATCATTGTTATCGATTTGACGTTCTAAGGCAATCGAGGTATTGAATCATTCGTTGTATCATTGTTATCGATTGACCGTTCTAAGGTAATCGAGGTATTGAATTGGGACCGCCGAGGACGGTGCCCATCCGTGAGTCATTGTTGTCGTGTTGGCCGACTCAAGACAGCACACTATCATTCTTGTGAATTCGGTAACCTTGAAATCGTTGCCATTTGTGATTATTTGTGCTTTGGAGGCTAGTCTCGGCTAGTGCTCGATGGGTAAGCTTGGGGCTTGAACCTTCGTGGTTGGTTTCCCAACACCTACATCTTAGTAGGTCACAGTCACTGGGTGATCTCATTATGGGTATGTAATATCTGAAATATCTACTACTATTGTTTAATGTTATTTTATCCGAGTTATGTTGTACAGCGTGAAATCTGTACAGTATGGATAAAATAAATGAAGGACTGAGATGTCAGTATTGGTATAATTGTTGTATTTGGTCGACAATTGTATTTGAGGATATAATATGTTGAGTATATGTATTCAGTATGCCGTATGTTCGTAGTCTGTATGTTGAGACGTTGGACAAGAGTAGCTGAAAATGGCTAAATATAACCTTGTTAGCGCACGCTAATACTCATGTATAGCGAATGCTATCGTGCAGGTATAGCACACGCTACGGGCATATGTTAGTGTACGCTAGTGCAGAACAGCTCAGAGGGAATCTACGTGTGGACCCGGCCACTTTCGGCGTATGTGCCGATGAGTCAACGGATGTTGTAATGTAGTACTAACGCACGCTAAAACCTAAGGACTAGCGCATGCTAATTGCAGATCGGACAAAAAGGAATCTTATCCTCGTCAGTGCTATCGGCATATGGGGACACGGAGGTAGGTGCAGACTGTAGCAAGTCAACTACGATTAGCGCACGCTAAGGTCTAAGAAATTGCGTGCGCTAGACAGTGTAATTTACGTACGTTATTGCATGGGCATTACGTACGTAAGCTGATGTGCGAAGCAAAACAGTCGCCTCTGGACCACGATAGCGCACACTACTAAGGAAAAGTAGCGCACGCTAATAACAATCAGTATATATATATGATTGCAGATGTGAATTATGTTCATTCGGCCATTCCTTCCTTTATTTCAAGAGAGATTTTTTGGAGAGAAGTTTGAGATTCCAAACACTGAGAGATGATGATCTTTAACAAGATTAAGCTGAGGAACATGGATTAAAGTCTTGTTCTTGAAGTTATTGATGATTCTTGAAATGAAGTTGATTGTTCTCCTTCATGGTTCGTCTATACAAGGTAATCACTCTTCACCTTTGGATTTCATTTTGGATTAAAGATTGATGTTCTTGAGTTAATGATTATCATATAAACAAGTTGATAAGCATGATTATGAGATGGATTACCGGAGTATGATGATATTAATATGATTCGTGTGATTTGAATTATATAGTTCGTTTTCTTGAGAAGTTGGTTAATCCTTCTCCTCCTCTGCGGATGTTGATGTCAATGCTGATGATTAATATCTATAATGTTAGATTAGGGAAGTGCTGTTAAGGTTCTTGGTGTTCATGATGTTGATATTTGAGGAAGAAGATGATATGTGAATATATGAATTGGATTAAGAGTTGGATGATTACCTATATGTTAAAGGATATCGGATTTCGTTGTTTTGATAGCTATGAATATGGTTTAGAATCATTTAGTGTTCTTGATAATCGCCATATGTTGATCGATATCTGAAAAGCATGCATTTGTACAGCATTAGCGCACGATAAGCTTACTGGCTAGCGCACGCTAACGGGAGCAACTTAACGCACGCTACGTTAAGTAATTAACGTGCGCTAAGTCAACAGGCAGGGTAGTATATTTTGTTTTGGTTATGAATTCGTGATCGTTTAAGTTGGTTTAATCAGATTTGTGGTTAACCGAGATATTATTGAGCCATTGGGTTTGTGAATTGATTTTATCGATTGCTGATTGTTATCGAAATTGTTGTTTATCGAATTACTAGGTTGAGAATATTGATCGGTGATTATAACCGTGTGTTGCGGTCGATTTCGAGGATGTTCGTGAATTGCTTTGGTCGGGACCAAGGAACTTGTAGATGACGGCAATGGATTTGATAACAGCTTCCTCGTCGTTGTATCAGTATCGAGGTAAGTTGTTACTTGCTCAGTTTATAGTATTTAATGAATGGTTTCCATTTCATTCGGGTATAATTCGTATAGTAATGTTTATAATCGTAATCACAGGAGATTTGGGATTTTAAATCGTATTCGAGTTTTGGGAATCTAAATCATAATGTATATGATTTACTTTTGTTATTGGTATACTTGTATATCGAGGATATATTGTGATAAAGACGAAAATATGAATTATATGCAATCCGTAATACTTTGGACCGTCGAGTATTGAGGATAATGGTTCGTGATGGTTTAGACATTGAGATCATTCTCGAAGGACTCGGGGCAAGTACTCTAATCATTTTTATCATTTGTGTCGATCATGTTGTGATACATTCGTGTATCGTTGTTGTCATGCATTTGTGCATTGTTGTTGTTGTGTATTGTGTACTGTTGTTTTGTGCAGTTGTGCATTGTTGTCATATGTCCACCTCGTGTTGGTCCGACGGGATCATTGGGGATCTATGCTAGCGTGCGCTGGATCATCGGACGGGTTTTCCACCTCGGGTTGGTCTGACGGTATCATCGGGGGATCTAGGCAGTGAACGCTGGATCATCTGATTGCCATGTATTGTTGTTGTGCATATGTATATTATGGGTTTGCCATAAGTATACATTGTTGTTATTGATGTGAGCATATTGACATTGTCATATGAGTATGCATTTGTCTTGTGTTAGGATCGTGTTTGTATGATGTATTGGTCTGATCTCGGATTAGACTGATATGATTTCGTCATGGAATTTCATATCTTGAGGTATGTTCCGTATTTCCTTTGGTATTTGTCTTTTGATGGACAACCGATTATCGAGTTGACATTTGATGATGTTTATTCCGATGGATCGAATTGGTCAGAGTTGGTATAATTTCGTAACAGTGAGTTATGATATTGTTTTGAGAACCTTGGGTATTGTTGAGATACCGTACAGATATTTCCGTATTAACTTATTGTGTTGTTAAGGATACGAATCGTGGATTTTCGTAAAGTTACGGTGGTAAGATTACATTGGTCGTATTCTTACTTAGTGATTTCATTGGTATGTAATTATCGACGTGATGTGATTGTTATCATTGTTGGATATTATGGATGACCCCGTCGTGGGTTTTCTTTTTAGGTTCTTGGATTATCAAGCTTGTAGCGGTCGTGGAGAGATGAACTTCCCGGAGGATACTGGCTAGGGCATGTATTTGTGTATTGAGTTTCCTGATCAGTTCTTGTATTCCGCTGCTAGAGTATTTTAATCGTTTGTCTTTTTCCGCTGCGTGAGTATTTTTAAAATGACCTATTGGTATCTGGTAACTTAGGTTACTTTGGAAATCGTTTTCTAAATTTGTTCTGTTTACGTGTGTTTATAGCTTAATGTATGTTTTTAAAATGTTGAGTTTTGGCATTTTGGGCCTTGTGGTTTCAAATGAGATTCTACGACGGTTTTGATAAACGAGTTTTATAAAGTCTTCGAATGTTTTTAAAAGATAGTACCGTTGTTAGCCTCTTGGGCGTTTGTAAATGTTTGCGAAAATTTTCTTTAGCCTTGTGGGTTCCATCTTGGGGCCCACGGCGCTGTAATATTCCTGGATGGCTCTGGGGGTGTTACATGGTAAGTTTGGGACTTGAACCTTCGTGGTTGGTTTCCCAACACCTACAATTCAGTAGGTCACGGCCATTGGATGGTCTCATTGTGATACGGCTTCGTGCCGTGACTTCGGCCGTCATTGTGATACGGCTTCGTGCCGTGGCTTCGGCCGTCATTGTGATACGGCTTCGTGCCGTGGCTTCGGCCCTCATTGTGATACGGCTTCGTGTCGTGGCTTCGGCCCTCATTGTGATACGACTTCGTGCCGTGGCTTTGGCCCTCATTGTGGTACGGCTTGGTGACGTGGCTTCGGCCCTCATTATGATACGGCTTCGTGCCGTGGCTTCGGCCCTCATTGTGATACGGCTTCGTGCCGTGGCTTCGGCCCTCATTGTGATACGGCCGCCGTGGCTTCGCCCTCATTGGTACAAATGGGCTTTTCGCTTCGGGCCATCGTGATGATTTACAGTTTCGGCTGAGTAACTTTCAGGTGATTTTGTTGATTTACATCTTCGGCTGAGTGACTTTCAGACCTTTGTGATGTCATGGTATTTCATTGCAGCATGCGGGCATTGCGATTCATATTTAATTAAATTCTGGTTTGTTTCATCTTCGTGTAATTCATTGTGGTGTTCTATATCGATGATTCGCCGTTGGGCGCTTATGTTCTAACATGTTGAGCAGGTATTAATAGTATGCCGTGAGCATAGTGTTTCATGAATGCTCGGTTCTTACCTTGATTTGTGAGCATCTCGTATTATTATTATTGTACCGTTTTATTCTGCCTTTGGATGCATATCATGTTGTACATTTATTTGATATTCATTATCTGGATGACTGACCCCGTGGGGACGGAACATATTTTCATGTTTTAGGTGCTTGCGAGGAGAGAGTTAGGATACAGGGGCATGACGTTGGCGACGAGGCATTCGAGCGATGCTAGTTTGAGATGTTCATGTCGGTCAGTCAATTGGAGTACTCCAGTTTTGTCAGTTGTTGTCATTTTGCATTACCCGTGCGAGGCTCGTGGATGCCATTGTATTTTCATTTTCATTTTAGCCATGTAGGCCCATCATTGTCGTTGAAATTCCTTATCGGAATATTGTGTCAGTTATCACAGTAAGGACTGTGGTTGCCCTTGTTGGTTAATTTGATGTAATGTCAGTCGTGTTCGCCTGGTGGATCTCCCGGTGTGGGGTCCATGTCACTGCAATGACCCAATGGGATTTGGAGGTGTTACAAGACGTCCCAATCAAAGAACGAAGAGCCTGATTCATGACCCACATGAAAGTACTCGGAGCATTCGACAGGCCAAAAGGCATCACAACCCACTCAAAAAGACCCTCCCGCGTCTTAAACGACGTCTTCCACTCGTCCCAGGACGAATACGAATCTGATGATACCCACTACGCAAGTCCAACTTGCTGAAAATGATAGAACCACTCAACTGATCAAGCAAATTGTCAAGACGAGGAATGAGAAACCGATAATGAACCGTGATCTTGTTGATAGCCATGCTATCAACACACATACGCCAACTACCATCCTTCTTTGGTGTTAGAAGGGCAGTGACAGCTCAGACTCTCCCGAATGTGACCACGACTTAGGAGCTCCTGAACCTGTCGACGAAGCTCCTTATGCTCACTCGGACTCATCCTGTAGTGAGGCCGATTAGGCAAACATGCCCCAGGTACCAAATCAATATGATGTTGTATATCTCGAAGCGGAGGAAGACCCTCATTCTGCTCGTCAAGAAATAAATCAGCAAAATCATGTAATAAAGGTCGAACAAGCTCGGGGAACATAGAGGGAGCTGAAATATCATGAGCCAACAATAAAAACAGACAAAAATCAGCACTCAATTCTTTCTCGAAAGCTGAAGTAGAAAGTAACATAACCTTCGGAGACTCGGAAAGCACAGGTGTAGTAGGAATAGACGGGTAAAGAATGATCTTAGTTCCACCAAACAAGAAAGTGTAAATATTACGATGACCATCATGTGAGACGTGACGATAATATTGCCACGGGCGACCCAACAACAAATGGCAAGCATCCTTCGGAACCACATCACACCATACAAAATCAAAATAAGTAGAACAAATGGAAAACGAAACAAGCACACGGTGTCCAACAATTATAGATGTACCACGTTTTATCCGAGTTAATTCATAAGGAGCGGGGTGCAATTCAGATTTCAAACTCAATTTATCAACAGCATCAGAAGCAATTACATTTTCACAAGCACTCGAATCAACAATAAAACGGCATACATTTCCCTGGATAGTGCAGGTTGAAGAAAAGATACAATTTCGTTGAGTTTTATCAGCCAAACACGGTGCCAAACAATTCCGGCGTAACACCAAAACAGGGCCTGTATCCCATGTATAATGTTCCTCAGGCAACGGGTCCTCACCGTAATCGTCAAACAAATGAGGTGTATCAAGAGCCAGATCCTGTTCATCAGCGAGCAAGGCACGAGAGGTTATCTGCCTAGGGCAGGCGGCGAAATGGTGGCCGGTTTCTCCGCAAGAAAAGCACCGAACCAGCATGGTGGAGCGCGCCGGAACTGGGTTCGGTGGGGCGGAGCAGCTAGCAGAGGCGCCGCTAGGGGGCGGCGGCGGTACAGGTCGCACAGAAGAAGGAAACAAAAACCGTCTAGATTGTTGTCGTTCTAATTGGATTGCCCGTTGTTGGGCCTCAGAAAGAGAACTTGGGCCAAATAAATTAATAGGGTCTTGCAAATTGGGCCTTACCCAGCAATGAAACGTGCGACCAACTGATCCTGAGAATCCGCAATCTCAACACATGCAATCAGTTGATGAAACGTTACTCAACCGCATAATCCGCTACTGAACGTGTCCCTTGACGGATGTTATGGAGCGACTGGAAAAGTGTACTCCGGTAGTTGTACGACAGAAATTCACGACGGAGATGCTTCTGTAACTTAGGCCAAGATGAAAATTTTGAGCGGCCCTGGCACGATCGCGTGGTGCGAATCTGTTGCCACCAGGCGGTGGCGCGGCCGCGAAATCGCGTTGCAACCAGGCCCACACCGCGGTCCTCCGGGACCTGTTTGAACTACAGAATATCGTCAAACCGTATGAATCCAGTCAAGATCGTCCGGGTCGAGGGAGCCGGCGAATTCCGGTGTATCGATCCTAAAACCATGGTCCGAGCGCGGGGCTCCACCGGCTGTCGGAGGGTGCGCATGGTCACGATTGGCGAACGGATTCACCATGGAGATGGTTTCGTCTTCCTCTGAAGCATCAGAAAAAACCTCATGTTCAAATGTAGGATTAATGTAGTGGTCTTCACGGGCAAAACGATTTTTTGGATGGGGCTGCCGTTTGTCTGCAGCCAGTGCTTCTTGTTGAACGCGTAAAGCTTCGACAGACTGGGTAAGAACAAAAATCTGATCACAAATCTCCTCCATGGGATCTACCGCGGGTCTCTTTCCCTTGGCAAGTTTTGGAGCCATCAAACAAGAGCGTATTCAGGCTCTGGATACCAACTGACGCAGAGTAAAAGTATAAATTCAACACGAAATATAGATATGATGAAATGTACACCTCGATACTATGTGTACTAGGTGCGTATTTATTCACAGAAAAGTTCAATCACCAAAATATGCAAAATCCCGTAACAAAGAGAATCCCGGAACTATAAGTACCGGCAGAAAATAAAATAAAAGCCCACAAAACAGTTGGGTCCAACTAACAAAATAAAGCAATAAATAAAAAGTCCAATAATGAATAAAACATAAATCAGCCACATTTACGATCCCACTTCTTCATGAAGGCCAAAGCGGTCTCGTCTCCATCACATCTCAAAAGCCACCAATACAATTTACACACTGAGATCACGACTTCACTAGCCTAAAATGCAAAGAATACACACAAGATCTGCCAGTGGCAAGCTACTGAAGGAGCCACTCTAGCATGAGATCAACAAGTCGGTAGCAACTCCAAAATCCAAGAATTCAATAAAGATACAAGTCCACCCATAAACATATTAGAAAAAAAAAAAAATTAAAAATCACAACGCAGAGGACGATTTATGTTGGTTGTTGGTACAGATTAGCATAAAATTCCCCATCCATCAAAATATATAATCACATGAACTTCACCTCCAGGCCTCCGGACGGGTCTTTTCGGGAATTTACGCCGCCGGTTATGCTTATTTCCTTGTTTCTCTTAATGCCTTCAAATATTCTTGATAGAACTTAGACACCGGTGAGTTTGGTTGCCGGTTTCATTTTCTGATTGTGGTTCTTTAACTTTATCTTCTTGGCCTACTTCATATGCCTCCTCCATGTTCATCGGTTCTGGAATGTTGTGATCTTCATTTGATGGCTCTAATTCATGGGTCATGGGACCGGGTCCGATAGAAGAATCTTCTCTTTCGCTCAGGGTTATGACAATGAGGGTCTTGAGAAAATTCATTACTTGGACCGCGTACATCAATGCCGTAAGAGGGTCTGACATCTGCACCATGCAAGACTAAGAAGTATCATTATTTGATCCAAAAAGCATATGATTCGCATGCTTAAGAGCCAAAAACTGTAGGTAAAGGCCGAAATTCTTGTTTTCTTTAGGGGACTCTTTAAAAAAGAAAAGGCAAATGCCGTGCGCTAAAGCGCCCCCCGGCTAGTACGAGGGTATGGAGGTCGTATATATGTACGCAGCCTTCCCCTTGCATTTCTGCAAAGAGGCTGTTTCCATGACTCGAACCCATGACCTGCAGCTCACCAGTAGAGCGACTCACCGTTGCGCCAAGGCTTGCCCTATTAAGGAGTCTTTTGCCAAAAGAAGAAGAAAAATAGAAAATAAATGATAAACCAAACATCTATCCTATAAAAATAAAAGATATATCATTGTAGTGTAGGGGTGTTCAAAAATAACCGATATCCGGTATCGGATATCCGAAAATCCGAAAATCTGAAGTTTTGGATATCCGCTTTTTCGGATTCGGATATCGGATATGTCTTTTGAAATTTTCGGATATTTGGATATCCGAAATATCCGAAAAATCTATAATTTATATTTTTATATTTCAAATAATATGAAGATATACACTTTGTTAGGCAAATAATATGAATATATTTACTTTTATTGGTTTGAATTGGTAATGTAATATTATTTATTTAAGATAAATAATTGATTGAGTCTATATTTAACTGGCTGTAAAAAAATTTATAGTAGGATATTTATTTCGGATATCGGATATCAATATTTGGAGGGATACTTTGGAAGCTCGAGGCTTTAGGCTGAGCAGAAGTAAGACTGAATATATGGAGTGTAGGTTTAGCGAAAACAGTGATAGAGAGGCGGGGATGATCACATTTGATGGGAAAGTTGTTCATGGATCCACTTTCTTTCGGTATCTTGGATCTATTATCCAAAAGGATGGAGAGCTAGATGGCGATGTGGCTCATGAGAATAAAGGCGGTGGTTGAAGTGGAAGAGTGCCACAGGGGTTTTATGTGATCCGGCATGCCTCATAGATTAAAGGGTATATTTTACCGCACGGCAATTAGGCTGCTTGTTATATGGCACCGAGTGTTGGGGAAACAGAAAGTGTCACGTTCAAAAGATGAATGTGGCAGAGATGCGTATGCTACGATGGATGTGTGGTCATACAAAAAGGATCGACTGAAATGAGGTGATCGGAGAGAAGGTAAGAGTTGCGTCTATAGAAGACAAGATGATGGAGAATCGATTACGATGGTTTGGTCATGTGAGAAGAAGACCTATTGATGCCCCAGTGAGGAGGCTAGAAAGTTGGGGAGCAAGTAATGTTGTGAAAGGTAGAGGAAGACCCAAGAAAACTTGGATAAAGATGATTGAAAATGATATGCGGTTTCTTGGAATTGGAGAAAGTATGGCGATGGAGAGGCAAATGTGGCGGGAAAGAATACGGATGGTGGATGGAGTCTGATTCTTTTTTTTTTTTTTTTTTAATTCCTATTTTCTTTTTTTATTTGCTTTTTTCTCTACTTTTTCCCTCTTTTTTCCTTTTATGTTATTTATGTAACGATTATTGACGGTTTCAAAGTTTGATTCATGTTAGCCGACCCCAAATCATTTTGGGATTAAGGCTTAGATGTTGTTGTTGTTGTTGTATCGGATATCAATATTTACTATCCGAATTTTCGGATCCGATAATTCGGATATCCGGTTTTGACTTCAACTTTTACAACTGATTCACCAAACACCCTCCCCCACCAACTTATTCAATTTTATTTTATCTTTGCAAATACTACCGAGCTTTTGATTCTCGAGTACTTTCTGATTGTGCTGAAATAAATCACTTCCTCTAAAAGCAGAAGTTCCTGCAAACGATCCGTTAGGAGGAATTTGGACGTAGAGAAACCTGTGTTTGCGGCTGACCTGAGTCATATTTGGAGCAAAAACCATGGCGATGTTTCGTGCATTCATCTTGTTGAGATGTTCCGACTGAGCGACATCAGCCATTAGATTGATCGCCCAATCCAAGAGTGCTGCTTCTGTTGGTGGGAGGAGTCTCACGAGACGAGTGCACTCGTCTTCTGATTGGGCCTGCATCACCTGCTCCGGCGACAGAGAGTCCAATATCCCTCTGGGTAGTTCTCTAAACCAAGCCTACAAATAACCAACACTTTAGAATGTACAAGTTTTTATGAGTCTGCATGAACTAGCCATTTTCTTTTGGTTACGGAGTATAGTTAAAGATGTTACGTTAGTTCCCTCAATGGTACAGTTTGTTCGTTCGTTCTAGTAAGTCCTGAAAGACGTAAAACACGGCTACCTCCGTTCTTCGCATGGAAATAACGTGATATGGGGTAAAAAGTAAAAACTCATCGTTTTATAAGTGGTGTTTTTTTTTTTTTTTTTTGCTTCAAACGGACAACCATTCTGGACCAAAAATAAGGATCGAGTACGAAGAGGTAATAGATTGTTACCTTAATTAGACCTGCTAAACAATGAACATCGATATTATCTGGAATCAATCCGTTATTTAGTTGTTCCCTAACGTACTCTTCCTGCCCATTTGCCGGATTAATTCTGAATATTCCTTCAGACTGCAAATTGGAGGGGGGGAAAACTGTAATTATTTATTGAAATTTATCAAATATGCTTTAATTTTTCTTGTTTAATGAATGAGTATGACTAAGAGTTTTTTTTTTTTTTTTTTTTTACAAAGTTAAGTGTTACCTGCAGGCCTCCTTGTGAATATAAGCGTCTTTGCATCATTAGTAGTATAGTGGGCACACAATTACCTCTGGAGTCGAAAGAAAGCTGCATGGACTCTGTCGAAACTCCGAAAACTCTTGTACTACACATGACAAATGTATATTGAAGTTATTGCATAGAATAAACTATTGTTTGCAATGTGGAACTGCAGAAATGGCCTTTTTTTTAACCCAGTCATGGATTTTATATACCTTACCAAGAAACTAAACTTAACAGAACACACAATTTCTACCAATCTCGGAAATACAGAGTGTTCATAAAAAATTCCAAAAAAGTAATATAACGTGCAAGCACACACAGACTCACAGAGAGAGAGAGAGGGGGAGATGCAGAAGAAGGGGTTGGGAGTGGATAAAAACTGACCTGGCACTAGGAGGCCTCCTAGGAACTTCAGGTTCAAACTCCACAGGCAGCCCAAGAAACCCATTAAACCTATCAAAGGTGACATGGGCAACATGCCTCACATCCGAAGGCCACCCAATCTCCATTATCTCCTCCTCCAATCCAACTAGTTGTATTTTCACAACCCACTGAAGGTTTCCTGAGAATCGCAAACACCTCGCCTACTTGTGTATTTTTGACAGTTTCTCCAGCACAAGAATTCAATTCAGAGGCACTGTTAATAAGGGACTTACTGTTTGTTGGTGTTATAAATGTAGTTGGGGCTTGAAGGTGGAGGTTGGGAAAACATTATCTCTGTCATTTTTATTTTTATTTTTATTTTACTCTCTTTAAAATTGGCATTGTGTGTGTTTCAAGACTGGATCTTTTGGGGGGTGTTTGATGGAGGGAAAGAAGAGAATAGGGAGAGTTTGGTGGGGTGGGTTTTTTTAGATTCTTGTTTTCTAGTAATTTTAGTGTGGATTGTTATTTGCCTAAAGATTTGGGGTTCGATTTTGAAATGTTAATCTTGTTGAATTGGAGTATTGTAAATTAGTTTGGGTCGATATTATTTGTGGATGTGGTTGCGGGTGTTATAAATAGGATTTTGGATTTTGGGCTCGCATACTTGAGCTCGGAACGGAATAGCTCAAGATCGGTCCCGACTCCAGATCGTGCATACTTAAAAAAACTAGACTTCAATAAAGAAGAAGTGTTTGGCCGTGCTTGGATCTCAGTTTCAAAATCTCCGAAAACTCGAGAAAGCAGAAATTTATAGGTTGGCGATATTTTTTAACATGTTCTTGAAAAGACCCAGAAAATGCAAAGAAGTCCGAAAAGGCCCGAAAAATCAGGAAAAAATATCCCAAAAAAATAATGTGACATTTTTGGACATAACATTGAACCTAATTTAATTGAATAAGCCCGAAAAAGCCTGAAGCTCGGACAGAACCTTAACTAGACGAGGTCATTTTAATTAATATAGGACCCGATGTTCTAAAGGCTTTGTATTTCTAAAATTCCCGAGATGATGATCCTATTTTCAAATTCTTCAAGTGCTTTGTTTTCTAAACACCAAAACCTCTCGGGAATAATTATTGGATGGTCGTCTTTATCTGATTCGTGCTTGTTGTTTCCTTGCTATATTTCGTGTGGTTATGATATTTGTACTGACAAATTCGAATTGACAACCCCTTAAATGGGGGAAATGCGTTTCATGCATTTCAGGTATGCTTGGTTCGTGGGAGCAGTCACATGATCGACATGGAAGATGATGGGCTACGATACTAATCAAGAGTTAAGGACTTCAGTTTGATGTCGTTGTATTATTGGATCATTTTCAGACTTTTGCTGTATTGTGTTAAGACCCCTACGTGGGTCTATGTTGTAAGAGACTTATTTTAGTTTGAATTAGTTGTGTGACCTTATCGGTCCGAGTCATTATATAGTTGACCCCGGTCGGTCAATCAATTGGTCGTTCTGTAGTGTTTTAAAAAGTTTGGCTCATCGGCCCAAAAACTTCGTGCTCAAGTTTGGTCTCAACATTTTGTTAATGATGAGTTGGTGGATTTAGTGTATGAATGCTATGGATGGTGAATTGTTCTTGTCAAGTGGAGTTTGATTCAAGTAAAAGGTTTTATGGAAGGTGGGACTTGTACATCATTTGTTATATCTATCTTTTTTTCTTTTTTTCTCAAAGCTATTTGCACGCTTTTACAACAATGTAATATTTATTTTATTATTTAATCTTTGGTGGCTGAATTTGCTTTGGATATCCACCACATTTACTTGGAAGTAGATAGTAGTGCGAAAACAATCAACAACTCCATAATTATCTTCCGAACAAGTGTCATTCTTCTAACCAAATGACCACAAATTATTAAAATAAATAAATAAATAAGTGGAAGAAATGTTTTTGTCTTCGTATCTATCAATACATGTCCAAATTTTCATATCAAACTTTAAAAAATAGGGATAATATACGGTCACTAAGGACATGGTTTTAGTAATTATGAATAAAAATAAGTCATAAATGAAATTGAACTACTTCTGTTGAATGTTTAATAACCATCTGGAATATGTATGAAATTGAACTATTTCTGTTGAATCGGAATAAAATATATCTAAGTTATCATGATATCTTTATAATTTTGGAATTTTATTAATCAGAACATTTTTGAAAAAAAAAACTTGATTTCAAATGAGGGATTCCAAATACATACTCCTTCCATGAGTATCGAATTCCAGAAAATAGAGGAATCAATTACTGATTTGATGGTGGACCCATTAATTTCCAAAGTTGATTTTTTACAAGTAAACATAAGAATTGAAATTGATTATGTTCCGTTCAACTAAAATAAGCATGCCCTAAGCGTCAAGTTCAATTACAAAAAACAATTAAATGTACCATCAACACATTTTTATGTTTTACATATTGATTTTATTGAAGTTATAAGATAACCACAAATCCCAATGGGAGTATGAAGTAGCTCAGGCTAGACGTGTTCACGGTTCAAACCCATCGGTTCAAAATTGTGGTCAACAGTTCCTGAACCGATTGACCATGGTTCAAACCAAAAATGGAACCATGAGCCGGTTCCAAGCAGTTCGGTTCCGGTTTGTTATCTTCATGAACCGCAAACCGACGGTTCGAGCCGCAATTTTTTTAAATATTAAATTATATAGTATTAAAATTAAGATATTCTTTGAAATTTAAACTTCTTTGGGGGGAAATTGCCCGTTTCTTTTAAATATCCCCATCATTGTGCCATTAATTTTGAATATTTGAATTAGTCAAAGTCTAATTTCTATAAATATCCCCATCCCTTTGCCATTCACTTTGAATATTTGAATTAGTCCGAGTATAATTTCTTTCCTCTCATACTCACTACTTCGTCAATTCGCCTACCTTACAGCCGAGAAAAGGATTAAAAAGATTTTAAAAAAAGAAACAAAAACCGTCGGGCCAAACCGGAACTGGCTAGTACCGAACTGGACCGAACTGAAACCGGCGGTAACCATCCCGAACCGTTAGTTCCCCGTTCCGTTTCTAACCGGTCGGGTACGTCTAGCTCAAGCATTGTATCTACATATTTATTGTGCTCTGTTGACCGGTTCAAGAACTAGCCACCACCACCATGCCTGTGCATGTTTCCCCATTTCGGATCACCTCAACAGTATTGTCCACCACCAAGTTCATGAAACTGATCAAAATTTCGAAGATGTTCCAACCACCATACGATTGGCATTAAGCTTTACTGAAATACAGTATAATTTATTTATTTATTATTTATTAATATAGATGGCTTATAATTTGAGAATATAAAAACAGATAACTGAAATAAATCAAAAGCATTTATGAAGACGGAGTGATATTACAGTAAAGATATCAACAGTAACTAGTCTATGATGCAAATAATGTTTTTGCTTCATACACATGCCTGACCACCCACAGGCAGTAATAACTCGAAACAAGATACCTGTTGGGTATCGGGTCGTACAATGGCTAAAGACAGGATCGATAATACAAGCAGATTAAAATGAATATAACAATTACAATTATATTCTATAGGATAGGGATTAAGGATTACATGTCAACTAATGAACATATAATAAAAACCAATATAATTATTGAAATAAACCACAAGAACAAGCTGACCAAAGGAGTGATATTGTCCAGAACAAATCTGTAAATCACAAAGATCCCATTAAGTTAGCCGAGATAACGATAATAACGATCGAAATACACCAAGCATTTATGGCACCAGAAATGCAGTATGTATGTATATATATATATATAACAGATATATATAATATATGGAATAATACCGAAAAATATATATAACAAATATATATATATATATTATATATGGTATACAGAAGATATATATTTATATATATATATATATAATAAATATATATAATATATATGTATAAACTCAAGAATATATATATATATAATAAATATATATATAATATATATATGTATAAACTCCATAATATATATATATATATATATAAAACAAATATATATATATAATATATTGCACAAAATCACCAAGAAAAAGCAATACAAAACGGAGATAAATAAAAGTCAAGAAACCCCCTTTGTTGAAAGAGATCTTTAGGCTCAGATCTCCGAACCCTTTGCAATTTGACACCAAGAAAGTTCGATTCCACAGAGGACGAACACCGAACCACCGCCGGCCGGCACAACAGCCCGGTAGCACCTTTTCTAATCCAGAAAACCTCAGAAAACTCAGGACACAATCCCGATCTCCCTCAAAGATATCACAACACAAATATCACTCTCGTTTTCACTCGGATTCTCAAGGCACAAATCGATTCTCTTCCTCTCGGTGTGTAAAACTCCAATCCCGGCCGCGATATGTATACACACAAGGAGGGAATCGGATGTCACGAGATTCCATTGTGATATTCAATCGCTCACGGGGGAGAGGAGGAAGGAGAATCGAGAACAAAGTCGACGATTTGACCGAGAGAGAAATAACTCACGGGAGAGAAGAAGAAAAAGGGGGAGACGGGGTGAGTGATGGAGGCGGAGTGAAGAAAATGAGGGAGGTAGGGTTAGGGTAGAATAAATAGGATAAGATGGATGGTCCAGATTAGATGTATCTTAATACATCTTGATCGGACGACTCCTATTAAAAAGAGCTGCCAAATGGGCTGGGCCATCACTAAAGTGATATGGGTCGACTTAAAGGAAGGGAGATATAGTTTCTGGGCCTGGTTGGGCCAAATACTAACATTTCTCCACCTTTTGGGCCAACCAGTCAAATTACATTTTCGGATTTCGGAGAAAACTCATCATCACCTATCTCCGGGGTTACCTACACATTCACACAGTAAATAAGGTAAAGAATTCACAAAGAAGACTAACTCACAAAGAGATCCCCTAAAAACACAAAGTTCAAAAATTTATTCGATGGAATCAAAATTCAATCTTTTTAAACAAGATTTAAATTTCTCAACGGGTAAACACTTAGTACCCATATCTGAAGAATTAAATTGGGAGGGTATTTTTTCAAGATAGATTATACGTTTAGCAACAACATCTCGTATGAAATGGAAACGAACATCAATATGTTTCGTTCTATCATGAAAAACTGGATTCTTTTGCACAGTTGAATACCGGATTGACTATCCGAAAAAACTTCGACTTTATCCTTTAGAAAACCGATTTCTGATAATAGTCCTTTTAACCATATAGCTTCTTTTAATGCTTCCGTTCTAGCAACATACTCAGATTCTGTAGTGGATAAAGCAACTATAAGTTGTAATTGAGACTTCCAACTGATCGGTGTGCCACACAAAGTAAACACATATGAAGTAGTAGACTTACGGTTATCACGATTAGCAGCGTAATTAGAATCCACATATCCAACCAATTTTACACCTTGCGGGTGTCGAGAGAATTTAAGACCATACCTGGTTGAGCCCTTCAAGTACCTTAAGATCCATTTGACGGCTTGCCAATGATAAACCCCTGGGTTAGCTATGTATCGACTAAGACAACTCACAACATAAGCTATGTCAGGTCTTGTGCTGACCATTAGATACATGACCGAGCCAATGGCATTTGAGTAAGGTACCTTTTTCATATAATTGATATCATTCTCAGTTTTTGGGGATTGATCTTTACTTAAGAGGAAATGACCAGCTAGAGGCACATTGGTTGTTTAGACTGACTCATAGAAAATTTGGATATAATTTTCTGCACATAGAAATCTTGGTTTAAAACAATAGTTGAGTTTTTCCTATCACGAAAGATATTCATCCCAAGAATGCGCTTAGCATCACCAAGGTGTTTCATGTCAAACTTCGCACTTAAGCATTTAATGACATGATCAACTATTTTCACACAATGGCTCACTAAGAGCATATCATCAACATATATGAGTAAGAAAACAGGATTTTTGGAATCAGTTTTGTAATACAAGCAATGATCATAATTATTTCTTGAAAATTTAAGAGAGCGTGTATTCATCAAACTTCTTATTCCATTGCCTAGGTGATTGTTTTAAACCATAGATTGATTTTTTTAAGCAAGCAAACATGATTAGGGAACTTGGGATCAATAAAGCCTTTAGGTTGACTCATAAAGTTTTTCTTCAAGTTCACCATGTAAAAAGGCAGTTTTGACATCTAATTGTTTTAATTCCCAATCAAATTGAGCAACTAGAGCAAGCATGATACGCACGGTAGTAAACTTAACCACTGGAGCAAAGATTTCAGTGTAGTCAATACCTTCTTTCTGGGTGAAACCCTTAGCAACGAGTCTAGCTTTGAATCTGACCGACTCATTTTCTTCCTTAACTTTGAAAAGCCATTTACAATCAACCACCGAACAGTTGGGCGGTCGGGGCACAAGAGCCCAAGTTTCATTTGAGTGCAATGAAGTCATTTCTTCATTCATTGCATTAAGCCACTGTTCTGAGTGTTCAGATTTCAAAGCTTCATCATATGTTTTGGGTTCACAATTATCAATAGATTCAAACATATTGAATGCACACGATGCCATATGATAATCATTCAAGTGATAAGGTCTTCTAGTTTCTCTCCTAGGCCTATGTCGAGCAAGTTCATAATCATACAAATTATCTTCAAGTACTTCTTCTGTTTCATCATGCACATCAGCATTATCATGATTATCAAGATTAGTTTCTGTTTGCACATTATCCATATTATCTAAAGAAATGTGCAGCTCCACCTCATTTGGAGCAGGGAGGTTTTTCGGATCCGGTAAAAGGCAAGGAAATTCATTTTCGTTGAAAACAATATCTCGACTAATAATAGTTTTGAAACCGGTTTGGCCATTTAGCCAAACCCTATAGCCTTTTACCCCTTCGGATATCCCAGAAACACACATCTCACAGAACGAGGCTCAAGCTTATCATTTTTCTGATGCACATAAGCAGAGCAGCCAAATACACAAAGATTAGAAAAATCAATAGATCGCCCGGTCCAAACACATTTAGGATAATTACCATTCAACGGCACAGAGGGAGATCTATTTATCAGATAAGCAGCAGTGAGTAATGCCTCACCTCAGAACCTTTTCGAGAGCTCAGACATAGCAAACATGCTATGGATCCTTTCTAGCAAGGTTCTATTCATACGTTCAGCCACCCCATTCTGTTGGGGTGAATATGGGACAGACTTATGTCTCTGAATACCAGATTGAGCACAAAGCTAATCAAACATTTGATTGCAAAACTCAAGGACATTGTCGGTCCTTAAGATTTTGATCTTCTTTCCAGTTTGGTTTTCAATCAAGGTTTTCCAATTTTTAAATTTCTCAAAAACATCAGATTTATTTTTCAGAAGGAACACAAAAACCTTTCGAGAGTAATCATCAATCACAGATAGAAAATATCTATTTCCACCGTGTGTGGGTTCACAAGATGGCCCCCACACATCAGCATGCAAATAATACAAAGTGTCATAAGTAGTAGGAGATCTAGGGGGATGGGGATTAGGAAACTTAACACGATGTTATTTACCTACCACACAGGAGTCGCAAAACGGCACAGAGGACAATTTAACATTCCCAAACACCCCTTGTTTTTGCAAATTTCCAGACCCTTATCACTTATGTGGCCTAGACGTTTATGCCATATATTTGTTGAGTCACCTTGGACAGCATTCACAAAAGAATCATATTTTGCAGTTTTCACATAGAGGTTATTTCGTTTTATTGCTTTGAAAACACATAAGTTTCCTTTAAAGATTTTCATAATCTCATTACCCCACTTACCTTCATACCCCTCATCATCAAGGGTACCACAAGAGACTAGATTGTGACACAATTCAGGAACATGCCTCACGTTCTTTAAAGTTAACAAATAACCGGAGTCACACATTATTTTAATATCTCCTAAACCCTAAACTTGACACCTTTTTTCATTAGCCATAGAGACAGACCAATTTGTCACTTCTCTATATTCAGAAAATAGCCTTTTGAAAGGCGACATATGAAACGTACAAGCGGAATCAACAAGCCACTCATTTTCACACAAAGTAAGAGTATGCACAGTGTTAGCTTGTTCACAAATTTCAGAAACCATGAAAACTTCATCTACACGGCCATTTTCTACCACAAGGTTGGCATTATCATTTTGATAATTTTTCTTAGGTTTAGTGCACTCATGAATGTAATGACCAGATTCACCACAATTATAGCACTTACGGTTCTTAGGTCGAGACTTTGACCTACTCTTCCATTTGCCCTTTTTCTTTTCAGAAAAATTACTCTGATGGCCTTGGCTTGAGGAAGGTTTCTGTTTTTTAAAGCGGTTTTGAGACCTTCCCCTCACAAAATTAACCTCACCAATAGATTTATTCCCCTTATTGTTTTTTAAATCCAATTCTTTACATTTCAAACCATTTATAACAGTATCAAGAGTTACTTTATCTCTGTCGTACTTAATAGTAGATTTAACATCACTGTATGAATCACAGATGGCATTTAAAAGAACAATATGGGTGTATTCATCAATATTTTTATCTCCTGTTTATTTGATATCCTGGATTAATTTTGTAAACGTATCCAGGTTATCGTTTATATCTTTTGAAATATCAAGTTTGTACCGGAAAATTTTTTCAAGTAAAAACAGTTTGTTAGGCAGGGAAGTTTCAGTGTAAGTCTCTTCCAATTTTTCCCACAGTGCCTTAACTGTATCATGTTTACCAATTTTCCGAATTACAAAATCGGACAGATTTAGAATAATTGATGAATACGCAAACTCATCTGCCTCAGCCTTTTTATCGGCAGCAGTATTGTCAGAAAATGATTGATCAATAGATTTAAAAACTTTTTGTTGGATTAAAATGCCCTTCATCTTTTGTTGCCAAATTTGAAAATCTCATTTACCATCAAAAGGTGCAATGTTAAAGACTGAGAAAGAGCCCATTGAAACACACAATATAAGGTAATCACAAAGACAACCGAAAATCACAAAGAAAAGGAAGCACACATCTGATGAGAATCAAAATTCAGGGACTCGATTTGATTTTTGAGATTAAAACCCGTTTAAATTAAAATCGGGATCCTCAAGCTCCTGACAAAGATCCGAGGGACACTTTCGGTCCTGGCAGCGCAAGATTAGTGCTGTTTTGGATTTTAAGGTTTTAATTTTTTGAGTTTTAATTAATAAGGAAACAAGAGTCGCCCGAAAAATGAATCCAACCAGATAACACAGAAATAGGCCGCGGCAAGCAAACCGATAACAAACAGTTTAAGGACAGCAAATGACAATGGAACCGAAGCTAGCAGCAATAGTAAAAGATGTGGTTCAAGCCGATATACCTGAGCGGAAACCCGGATGGGTTATTCCGTATCACTATGGGTGTTAATAGAAATCCGAAAACCGACCAACCAATCCGAACCAATCCGCACCGAACCGAAAATTCCCGACCGAAAGCAACCCCAAACTTGAAACTTACAAACCGAAACCGAAACCGAATTAATTCGAATTTAGATAACTTAAAACCGAACCGAACTGAGTTACCCGAATTGGACCGAACTAACCCGAATTATTTATATTATGTAAAATTTTATTTATATGACTAAAATTTTTAAACTTATAAAATAATATATCTACACATATATTGTAGTTTTGATAAAAACAATGATTAAATATATCAATTAAAGATCTATCTATTATTTTAGAACAAGTTTTATTAATATAATTAATTTTTTTGTTACTTTATTAAATAAACATATATAAATTAAATATGTTTGGATCAAAACTGAATTTGACCGAACTAATTCGAAACCGAAATATTTGGGGAGAGTTTGGGTTTTGAGTTTTGAAAACCGAAACCGACCGAAACCGAAACCGAATTTTAAAGTTTGGGGAGGGTCTGGGTGTCGAAAATTTTACCCCGACCAAAACCGAAAACACCCCTACGTATCACCACGAAGCCAAAGAACCCGACACCCGACAAAAAATAAACGGGCTCCGATACCACTGTTGGGTATCGGGTCGTAAAATGGCTAAAGACAGGATCGATAATACAAGCGGATTAAAATGAATATAACAATTACAATTATATTCTATAAGATAGGGATTAAGGATTACACGCCAACTAATGAACCTATAATAAAAACCAATATAATTATTGAAATAAACCCCAAAAACAAGCTGACCAAAGGAGTGCTATTGTCCAGAACAAATCTGTAAATCACAAAGATCCGATTAAGTTAGCCGAGATAACGATAATAACGATCGAAATACACCAAGCATTTAAGGCAGCAGAAATGCAGTATGTATATATATATATATATATATATATGGAATGATACCGAAAAATATATATAACAAATATATATATTATATATGGTATACAACAGATATATATTTATATATAATAAATATATATATATAATATATATGTATAAACTCCAGAAAATATATATATATATATATATATATATGTATAATATATTGCACAAAATCACCAAGAAAAAGCAATACAAAACGGAGATAAATAAAAGTCAAGAAACCCCCTTTGTTGAAAGAGATCGATCTTCCGAACCCTTTGCAATTTGACACCAAGAAAGTTCGATTCCACAAAGGACGAACACCGAACCACCGCCGGCCGGCACAACAGCCCGGTAGCACCTTTTCTAATCCAGAAAACCTCAGAAAACTCAGGACACAATCCCGATCTCCCTCAAAGATATCACAACACAGATATCACTCTCGTTTTCACTCGGATTCTCAAGGCACAAATCGATTCTCTTCCTCTCGGTGTGTAAAACTCCAACCCCGACCGCGATATATATACACACACAGGGAGGGAATCGGATGTCATGAGATTCTATTGTGATATTCAATCGCTCACGGGGGAGAGGAGGAAGGAGAATCGAGAATAAAGTCGACGACTTGACCGAGAGAGAAATAACTCACGTGAGTGAAGAAGGAAAAGGGGGAGACGGGGTGAGTGATGGAGGCGGAGTGAAGAAAATGAGGGAGGTAGGGTTAGGGTAGAATAAATAGGATAAGATGGACGGTCCAGATTAGATGTATCTTAATATATTTTGATCGGACGACTTCTATTAAAAAGGGCTGCCAAATGGGTTGGGCCAGCACTAAAGTGATATGGGCCGACTTAAAAGAAGGGAGATATAGTTTCTGGGCCTGGTTGGGCCAAATACTAACAATACCGACTGTTACCAAACTCTGTTCACTTCCACTTTTTTGTACAGAATAAACAGTACAAAAGTCAAGATCACAAGTACCGGTTAGGTCGAGCCACTTGTTTTATCCAAACTCTCATGACACAATCTCCATAGTACAAGATTGTCGTGTATAGAAAGTGGAAATGGTCTGTCGATTCGTCCATTACAACACCTGCATGAGACGAACCTTCGACGAACTAGTTTGTGTTCGTAACTGTCAAGATAGAAGAAAGAATAAGACAAAATACAACAAAATGCGGCTGAATTGGATTAGTTTAACAAGTGATCAAACTAGGGGATCTATTTATAGACCGCCAAAGATTTCAATGGAAACAATGCAACTATTGGAACAAACATTTTCACACCAAATGGTTGAAACGGACAAGCAGGTAAATTCAATTAAAATTAGAACACAACTGTTCATAAAAAGCCTTTTCACATGAATAGTTAAAAACGCATATTTAGGCAATAATCTCCATTCATTTGAAAATAATTTATATGGTAAAATAATACTGTGTCATATAGGTATAGAAGAAACTTAACTTTGCTACTTAAACATACTTTTCACTTGGTCGTTCTAGGATTGAGTTGATAGGTTCCATGTCTTCAAATGAACTATCACAACTTAGATGCCCTATTGTTCAAATTTTAGGATCCTCCAATTCTCAAAGTTGGATTTCAACTATGACTGTTATATTGTTATGGATTTTAAACTCCCTTCGCCACCCGACTTACTCCCTCCATAACGAAGTGTAAGAAAAAATTAGCCATTTCTGTTGTGACAAAATATATGTTGGAAAGTTGTTCGGGAAAAACTTGCCAGGCGAAACTAAATTACAACTCGAAACGACAATACGGAATACAACTTGAAATTGGATTACAACTCGAGACAAAACAGAAATACACGAAACAGAATTACAGGTTTAGAAACTGAATTGAAAAAACAAACAAAAAAGAAATAAAAAGATACAAAACCGTAAGCTATAGCCGAGTCGAGGAATCCTCTATCCGCAAGACGAAATACACCCCGATAGTGCTCTCGGTTCTGACGTATCGCCTCCAAAGATAAAACGGCACGTCTCGAAGGTAGTAGCACCACAAAACCAAACGAGCTCCGACGAACTGGAAAAGGTGAGGACAAAGCTCCGACTTATGAAATGCAGAGTATGCTGAAAACTTATGAATTCGATTTTTCGTGTGTCATATGCAAATGAGATGCATGCCTATTTATAGGCCATTTAGAAATTCAAACGGGCAGAGGTTGCAAATTTCAAATCCCCCATTTACTCCCCCTCATTACACCTGTGAGGTTACAGCCGCGTTCTGGATGAATTTGAACAGTCAGGATGATTCTTTAGGCAAGCCAAGCTCACGACCAGGCCCAAAGAACAGATCAAAGACCACCCAAAGATCAATTGCCAAGATCCAAGATCCAAGATCAAGTCCAAGATCAAGATCAAGGCCAAGGCCAAGGTCCACGGCACGCGGCAGAGGCCGAGGCGAGGCGGGCGGGCGGCGACGGCGGCGCGCGCGTGTGCGCGCATGTGGGCTTTAATTCCATGCACATGTGCCATTAATTATTACATGAATAATGGTAACTCCTTATATACTTGAACAATGATAGCTCATTATTCAATGTGGGATAGTCATCCCTCATTTATACACAATTAAGTAACAAACTTTAATTCACTATTTCTCACTCACCGGGAATCGTTTAGAGAAAGTGAATATACCACGATCATCTACTCGGAACGTAGATCAATCCTGTGATATTTAATTTTACAAAATAAAATTAAAATCATTAACGATTCCAAAAATCCCCCACATGAGTGAAAATAGCCCAAATGCAATGTGCAGACACAATCTCAGTCCTCAAGAGGCGTTAAAGTATAAGGATAGGTAGTTCGTGGATTTGAACCTTCCATAGTTAACATCATCGGGTGCACAGACGGATTAGTGGCATGATACTTTGAACTATTCCCCCACGGCGTGCACCGAGACAATGGTGCTAACACTTGAACACCTCAACCTCATCCGTTCTCACGTTTTGTGTCCTTTGCAGGCCTTGGACACCCCTTTGGATTCATAAATGTATTTCATGAAGCGGCCCCCACTTCTAACTTATATAGGTGATTCTTTACCGAGTATCTTGCCATACTCTACCTCCTCGAGGTCTTTAGGAATCATTAAAAGTCATAGACTTAACCTCACCACTAGGCAAGCTTTCAACACTCAATTGCTCTATAGGAAATAAACTTAGATGAGTGTTACACACGAACTCTCATAGCTTAGTTCTCCCATTGAACCAAGTTCTTGGGATCTCCAGTCATCTTGGTTGGGTTACCACTATGTTAATTCTCAATTTGTGGATTTTAAACCCATTCCCTCTAGCAATTTATTCATTTGATCACGATCTAACCCTTTGGTTAGCGGATCCGCTAGATTATCCAATGACCTCACATAGTCAATAGAGACAACCCTACTTTTGATCAAATGTCTCACCGTATTGTGGCGTCGACAAATATATCGAGACTTTTCATTATACACGTTACTTCTTGCCCTACCAATAGCAGCTTGGCTATCACAGTGAATCATCATTGCATGCACTGGCTTTGACCAACATGGAATATCTTCTAGAAAGTTTCTGAGCCACTCGGCTTCTTCACCAGCTTTGTCCAAAGCTATGAGTTCCGATTCCATGGTGGATCGGGCTATACACGTTTGTTTTGCGGACTTCCACGAGACAACTTCACCCCCAATGGTAAACACGTAACCACTTGTAGAAAATGAACTTTTCGTATCAGGTATCCAGTTTGCATCACAGTACCCTTCAAGTACCGGGGGGTATAGTGTAACCCAAGATTTTGAGTATACTTTAAGTACCTCAAAACTCTAACAAGAGCTTTCCAATGCTCTTTGTGTGGATTGCTCGTGTAACGACTCAATTTGTTCACAACAAGCTAAGTCGGGTCGAGGGCAATTTGTAAGATACACTAAACACCTAATGACTCATGCATATTCTTCTTGTGCAATGAGCCCCCCTCTATTTTTGCTCAAGTGAGCATTTAACTCTATTAGAGTCTTAGCCGGCAAGCTATCAAAAGCATTAAACTTCTTGAGAACTTTCTTGGCATAGTGAGATTGTGTCAGGATGATTCCATCAGATTTTCTCAAAATTTTCATTCCAAGAATCACATCGGCTAGCCCCGTGTCTTTCATGTCAAAATTTATTTTTAACATGTTCTTAGTGTCGTTAATCACTTTTATATTGCTACCCATGATTAACATGTCATCTATATAAAGACACACAATAACATAGCCGTTATTAGTGTTCTTAATATAAACACATTTATCACACTCGTTTATTTTGAAACCATTTGATAGCATTACATTATCAAATTTCAAGTGCCACTGTAGTGGAGCTTGTTTCAATCCATATAGAGACTTAACCAGTTTGCAGACCTTTTTCTCTTGTCCAGGTACTCCAAACCCTTCATGTTGTTCCATATAGATCTCTTCATCCATATCACCGTTCAGAAAAGCAGTCTTAACATCCATTCGAGAATCTCAAGATCGTGCAAAGCAGCAATCGTGAGAAGCACTCGAATAGATGTAATTATCGTTACAGGTGAATAGGTATCGAAAAAATCGTACCTTTCCTTCTGCTTGAAACATTTGACTACTAAACGAGCTTTATACTTATCAATTGACCCATCAACATTGTACTTTCCTTTAAGGATCCATTTTCATTCTAAGGGCTTACAACCTTCAGGTAAATCAACCAAAACCCAAGTTTGGTTTTGTAAAATTGAGTCAATTTCACTCTGAACAGCTTCTTTCCAGAGCAACCCGTCTGGTCTAGCATAAGCTACTTTGATCGATGTTGGTTCTTCATCTAACATGAATGCTATGTAGTCAGGTCCAAATGTCTTTGGTGTCCTAACCCTACTACCACGTCTCGGTTCTACATCTTTCAGATTAGATCTCGATCGCTTACTTGACTTTGGATCTACATCCACAGGTTTTGAACTTGTTTCTTCATCTTCAACTCTATTGCTAGAATTGTTCTCAACTTTATCATTGTCCTTACAAGGATATATGTTTTCAAAGAATACAGCATTCCTTGATTCAATTGTTGTTCCCACAGTCATTTCAGGTACTTCTGACTTGTGGATAACAAACTGATAGACACTACTGTTCAGTGCATACCTAATAAAGATACAATCGACCGTCTTAGGACCGATTTTAACTTGTTTAGGTAGAGGCACCTCAACCTTCGCCAAACACCCCCATACTTTGAGATATTTGTAAGATGGTTTTCTACCTTTCCACAACTCATAAGGAGTAAGGCTCTGTTCCTTTGGACTGAATGAATCTAAACTGAATCGAATCGAATTGAATTGAATCGAATCAATCGAATGGACTCGAATCGAATCAAATATATATTAAGGGTATATAATAATAATAATGGTAAATAATAATAATAATAATAATAATCAACAACAACGATAATAGTAATATTATTAGTAATAATAATAATTAAGATTAATAATAATAATAAGAAGAAGAAGAAGAAGAAGAAGAAGAAGAAGAAGAAGAAGAATCGAATGGACTCGAATCGAATCGAATCGAATCGAATGGACTCGAATCGAATCAATCGAATCGAATGGACTCGAATCGGATGAAAACCTGAAAAATAAGTCCAAAAGAACAAGGCTTAACATCCTTACCTTTGCGTGGAATCTTGTTCAGTATGTAGTTGGCTGTCAAGACAGCTTCCCCCCACATATTTTGGGGCAACCCTGAACTAATCAATAAGACATTCATCATATCTTTAAGTGTTCGATTCTTACGTTCAGCAACGCCATTAGATTGTGGTGCATATGGAGCTGTTGTTTGATGAATTATACCACTCTCGTTGCATAATTCCTCAAACGGGGCTACATAGGGGTGTCAAAACTACCCGATCCGGTTGACCCGGCCCAATTACCCGACTACTCGGGAACTTTTTACCGGGTAATTTTTTTTAATTACCCGGATTTAGTGGGCCGGGTACCCGACCAGCTAATTATGTGAGTTATTGGGCCGGATAATGGGCCAGCCAAATAAAATTACCGGGTATCCGGCGACTCGGTAACTTTTTTAATTTTTTTTATTTCCTCACTACATATTTTATTTTAACTATTTTAAAAATTATGTATAGAATTAGTATGTATTTACTTACATTTTAATAATATTAATATTACAATACCTATGTAAAATTTGGTCCATATTAAGCTTATGCTCTATTTTTTTTCATTTTCAGTTTTCATGAATCATATTTTTTTTATAAATTAAATCTCATTAATTATTTTAAATTATGACATCAAAATTACAAAGCTGAGTATGTATTAATATATATATATATATAGTAGTCTAATTTCAAAGTGAATAGATTAAATATTTCATATAATATCTTAATATGTTGGAACAAATGATAATAAAATGAATGTTATAATTATTGTAAACAATTTTCTTACTTTTAATTTAATTTTTTCTGTAGAATCAATCGAGCAAATAAATTAAATTAAAGTTAAATTTTCTTAATATTTGATTTAATCATAACGCATGACTTCAAAATTAGAATCAATCCTTGCTAATTTAAAACTAAATATATTTGTTGAACTAAAAGTTGAAAAAATATAGCCAAAAAATCATATATATATATATATATAATTATAATAATAATAATAATATATGATTAAAAAAAACTCGGTACCCGGGTACCCGGGTGACCTGACCCGAAAAGTCGGGTACCCGAAAAAGCGGGTACCCGGAATTTTATGGGTCGGGCCATGGGCCGCCTAAATAGGTACCCGAAGTTCCGGGTACCCGAAAAAGCGGGTACCCGAAAAGCCAGGCCCGCTTATGAACACCCCTAGGGCTACATATTCGCCACCTCTATCGCTTCGAACCATCTTAATACGACAGCCTAATTGATTCTCGGCTTCATTCTTGAAGTTCTTAACTGCTTCAATAGCCTCATCTTTACTTCTCAAAAGATAAAGATAACAATATCTTGTGCAGTCATCGATGAAAGTGATAAAGTACTTCTTACCACCTCTAGTTTGCACAAACTTCAAATCACACACGTCTGTGTGAATTAATTCAAGGGGTTTAGTGTTACGTTTTACCTAATGAAACGGTAGCTTTGTCATTTTTGCCTCAACACAAATCTCACGTTTGTTTTGAGTATTGACTTCATTTAATTTTAGTAAATCTAAGTTTACTAATCTTTTTATAGCATTTAGATTCATATGACCTAATCTACAATGCCATAAATCAGAACACTCGGTCAAATAAGAGGAAGCAGTAGCATTTTCATTAGCATTTGCAGACTTGGATACATGGCGCATAGCCAAAGCATTAAGTTTAAAGAGTCCCTCCGTGAGGTAACCCTTACCAAGAAACCTATCAAACTTCTTTATGATAACTCTATCTGACTCAAACACTAGTTTAAACCCCTTATTAACAATTATAGCGCCTGAGATCAAGTTCTTTCTCATATGAGGAACATAAAGCACATTCTTCAAGGTGAGTGTTTGTCCGGACGTTAGTTTGAGGGCTACTTCTTCAACTCCGATAATCTCAAAAGAAGATAGATTCCCCATGTTGAGCTTCCTCCCCTCAACATCTTGATAGTTCTTAAAGTAGCTCCTATCGGCACCAACGTGGGCGGTCGCACCGGTGTCGACGGACCAACCGCCTTGGTTCTCAACGTGGTTGACCTCTTCGGTGACCACAGCAGCAAGATCGTCTTCTTTCCACACGCCGTTAATCTCGGCGATGTTGGCAATATGTTTCTTATTCTTGTTGGCCTTCGGCTTTCGGCACTCATTCGCCGTGTGCCCATGTTAGCCACAGTTGAAGCAATCACCATCAAACTTCTTGGCTGGTTGCTTCCCTTTATTCTTGTTTTGGACATTTGGGCGAGCTCGTTTGATAGAGGGACCGCCTTGCTCCAACAGATTGGCCTTAGCATCGATCAGACCTTTTGGTTTATGATCATTCTTGCGTACGTCTAACTCGATGCGCAATTTCACAATCAAGTCTTCAAGAGTCATCTCCTTTCGCTTGTGCTTGAGCTAACTTTTGAAATCTTTCCAACTGAGGGGCAACTTCTCGATCACAGTTGCAACAGTGAAAGCGTCTGACAGGACCATTTCCTCGGCATTGACATCATGAATGATGAGTTGGAACTCTTGCACTTGTTCCATAATTGGCCTTGAGTAAACCATCTTGCAGTCCAAATACCTGGCGACTACAAACTTCTTTGTACGTGTATCATCACTATGATACTTCTTTTCAAGTGCATCCCACATCTCTTTTGATGTGTTTACAACAGAGTATACATTGTACATATCCTCTAAACAATTCAGAATAAAGTCTTTACAAATATAATCTCCATTGTGCCAGTTGTCATAGGCAGCTCGGACAGAGAAACTAGTCTCTTGTGCACTTGGCGCCGGTGTCTCATCTTCCTTAAGGAAATTAGCAAAGCCCAATGTTGTCAAATAGAACAACATCTTTTGTTGCCACCTTTTAAAGTCGGCTCCACCATACTTTGGTGGCATCTAGGCGGTAGGCATCATCCTTGGCCCCGAGGTTGTTCCAAAAAAGGAACCACTTGTGTTGAACCTGTAGGCTCCAATAGTAGATCCCAAGATGGATCCTATGGTACCACTAAAAGTGGAACCAACGGTAGTCTATCACATGTAGATCCTCCGAATATATCCCGGAATATGCCCTTCCTTTTATTTGAGCCTCTCACCATGAATACGTGAATCAAATTTCGATTTTGATTTTTTAGATCTATAGGACTTTGAATAATCTTTCCAACATAGATTGATTCGACTCAATCGGACGAGTAGCGAAAGAGATATGGCCAAAATAATGGAGGAACACCAATTGAGAAATGGCAAAAAACATCCCGAAGTGTCCATAAAATTGAAGATTATCGAATCGATCTTGCCTCATGTCGTAGGCCTTTGAATTAGCCTCCCAGCACAGTAAGAATCGACCCAATCCGATAAATAACAAAAGAGATATTGCCTATACGGTGGCATGTGCCGGACAAAGAAGCTGATCGGAGGCCTTCTCTAGTTGCGTCGTCGTGGCCTCACTTTTACCATAAACTGTTTTGACCATATATCCTTCGTTACTTAACCGATTGGGCTGATTCTCGAAGAGTTAGAAACCTTATTCGAATACCTACAACAGTATGTGATCAAATATCGATTAAGCAAGGTGGATCCACCAATAGTCAGAAAGGGGTTCGAAAACACCCATAGAATTGTTGTTGATGTAGTTGAGCTCATCAGATTTGACATAGTTGCAGCAAAGGAGTTCGCCATGGTCGCGGAGGCAGTGGCAGCAGTGGTGTTCGAGTCGATGGAAGCGGTAGTCGACATCTCCAGTTGTGGAATTTAGTAAAGACAGCAAGTAACGTATCTCGTCTTGCACTTGTTGGAAACTATTTCGTAGAAACTTGCCGGGAGAAACTAAATTACAATCGAAAAACAAAAGTACAACTCGAAAACCAGAAATTACAGAAAACGAACATAAGAAAGAAATTACAGAATTAGAAACTGAATTGAAATAACAAACAAAAAAGAAATAAAAAGACACAAAACCAAAAGTTATAGCCGAGTCGAGGAATCCTCTATCCGCAAGACGAAATACGCCCCGATAGTGCTCTCGGTTCTGACATATCGCCTCCAAAGATAAAACGGCACGTCTCGAAGGTAGTAGCACCACAAAACCAAATGAGATCCGACGAACTGGAAGAGGTGAGGACAAAGCTCCAACTTATGAAATGCAGAGTATGCTGAAAACTTATGAATTCGATTTTTCGTGTGTCAGATGCAAATGAGATGCATGCCTATTCATAGGCCATCTCACTCTGCATGGAATTAACACAGCCACTAATGGTTGTCATAATGCAGGCATTTATGCTGCATTATGCTCAGGAGTTTTGAAATTCAAATGGGCAGAGGTTACAGATTTCAAATTGCCCATTTACTCCTCCTCATTACACCTGGGAGGTTACAGCCGCGTTCTGGCTGAATTTGAATAGTCAGGATGTACCTGGACTGTATTCAGCTCCTTAACCGATCGAGGAATGTACCTAGGCATCCTTATGTGCACATATGAGCCGAACTACATTGTTGAGCTAGTTCAAAAATTCTTTAGGCAGCCCAAGGCCAAGCCCACGACCAGGCCCAAAGAACAGCCCAAAGACCAATTGCCAAGATCCAAGTCCAAATCCAAGATCAACTCCAAGGTCCAAGGTCCACGGCACGCGGCTCGCGGAGGCGGCGCGCGCGTGTGGGCTTTAAGCCCATACACATGTGCCATTAATTATTACATGAATAACGGTAACTCCTTATATGCTTAAACAATGATAGCTCATTATTCAATGTGGGATAGTCATCCTTCATTTATTCAAAATTAAGTGACAAACTTTAATTCACTATTTCTCACTCACCGGGAAGCGGTTTAGAGAAAGTGAATATACCACGATCATCTACTCGGAACGTAGATCGATCCTATAATGTTTAATTTTACAAAATAAAATTAAAATCATTAACGATTCCAACAATATACGCAAAAAATGACTTCTTAAATTAATTTAATGATACTATAACAAAATAAAGCTCAACATTTTTTGAAACAAGTTTCCAAATAACTGATGTTCACTGAAACGTGAGTCACATTCTCTTTCTTGAGGGGCAATTTAGGTAGTGCAGTAGACATAAATTTGGATGGTATTACTAAACAACGCCATAAATTACTAGGCATCGCCCTAAAAAATTACCTTTTTGCCCATTTGACAATCATTCATTATTTCTACCCAACACACCAACACACAAGTTTTTCGAATTGAAATCTAGAAACAATTTTTCATTTATTCTACAGCACAATCAAATATATATCGTCAATATCATCGACAACTACGAAAATGGACGAGAATTCACATCTGGAGGTAATTTTTCGGAGAAAATGACGCAGGCGTCTGAATATTCCGCCTGTCCCATGGTACAGGCGTCCACAGATTCTGCCTAGACCATGGTACAGGCGTCTGCGACGGACGCTCCGTACTTGGTCTAGGCGTCTAAACCAGGCGCCTGAACCATGGTCGGGGCGTCCGATTCAGACGCCTGTACTATGGCTAGGCGTTTGATTCAGACGCCTGTACCTTGGCCAGGCGTCCATGCCAGACGCCTCGGCCATGGTCCAGGCGCAATTTTTGGACGCCTGGTCGCTTTTTTTGCATGATTTTAAATTTTAATAATAATATTATTGGTATTATTATTAACATTCTGTCTATTAAAAATTTCAGGTTATATTGGAAGAACTTGAAGGTGATGGCGTTGATTATAGTGGTTATTTCATTAATGACAAAATATTCGCTAGTGATTGTGATGCGATTGGTTGGGCGAAAAAAATTGCTCTTCAAATTGTTTTCGAGTTGATCTTTTCGTCGTACAAGAATAAAGGAAAGACAAAGCTATTGAGATGTAACCGTGGTGAATGGTACAGAGGGGTATTAGAGATTTGGATGTCGCTGTTCGAAAGGACACAAAGACGAAAGCATGCAAGTTGTAATATCCGGATTTGTGTATTTCATCTGTATTTGAACCCTGTATTATTCGGAATTGTGATCTCGATAATTGGAGTATGATATTTCTCACATTTGTGTCCTTGTACATAAGTATAACAATATGCAAAATTTCTCATGCAAACTCGTGATAGCGCACGCTAAGGATGTATCTTAACGTGCGTTATCGGGCCACAACTAGCGCACGCTACGAATGAAGAATTTGTGTGCGCTAGGCAGTCAATTATTGAGCTTAGCGGCTAGCACATGCGCCAGCCGGACGTGGGTCCGGATAAGATTCCCGCGGGCGAACCTGGACAGATTTAGAGTCAACTCTAGTTAGCGTGCGCTAAGGATGTGGAGATAGCGTGCGCTAATTAACGTAAGTGCAGAAATGTTATAAATGGGACAGCAACCCATTTTTGGCTTACATTTCCTTCGTTTATCCTTCGTTCTTGAGAGACCAGAGAGCATTATATCCTCCTTAAACACTTAGACCACCTCTACTTGATTCATTAAAGGTTGGATATCACTTTTGATTGATCATCGAAGTGGAGTAGCACCTTGGATTGGCATACAACCAACCAGAGTCGGATTCTACCTTTTTGGCTCAGTGATATCTTCATATTAAGGTATGCTAATTCTATCTCCAGCCATAGATTCGTGTTCTGAAGAATAAGATGATCATGCTATCAAGATATCGAATTCCATTGATGAATTATTCAAACAACATCATGTTTAGAAGTGGGAATGATTATGCTTATGATATCATCGTTGAACATCGTAGTTGGAATTGTCAGTTCACCTTTTAGATGAGGTCTGAATGTGTAAATGACAATGGAATCTAGTGCATCAACCTGAGATCACAAACTTCACATGAGAATGATAATCGAGTTGGATATAAGAGTTGTGATGATATTCATTTCCTTGAAATTCAAAGATGTTTGAATCAGTAAGATCATTCATAAGTTTATGAACATGACATGTAGACGGATAACGTACGTTAATCACTGAGGAATTCGTATACTTCATCACTATTTGTACAAATCTGCTGCCCAGTAGTGAACTGCCATGCACGATTAGCGCACGTTAAGCTATGAAGATTAACGTGCGTTATCGGGCATGTTTAGCGTACGCTACGTTTGGTACGTAACGTACGTTATGTCATCAGGCGAGTCAATCGGCTGATCAGTGAGGTACTGACCATGCATGGTTAGCGTACGCTAGGCTGCATATAATTGCGTGCGCTAACGAAGTAGCCTTAACGTACGCTACATAGGATACGTAGCGTGCGTTAAGCATGCCAGACAGATTACATTTTTAAGAACTTCCGACCGTAATTTTGGATTGTTAGATGTTCGTTCGACTTGAGATGAATTCTATATTATTTCTTTTGTTAAGGTTCGAGCCTAGCAACGTGATTGATCGAAGGGGACGACCTTCGAGTATTTTGATATTCGTGGAAGTTTTATTCTTGTCATCGAACCGAGGCAAGTACTCTTATTAGAATTATTTATATTATGACAGTTATATTGTGATTGTATTGCGTATATGTGTTCTGATTAAATGTCCACCATGCATTGATCTGACGGGAATCATCATGGGAATCTATAGCTGTGTGTGCTGGATCGTTGGACAGGTAGTTCCACCATGCATTGGTCCGATGGGATCATCATGGGAATCTATAGCTGTGTGCGCTAGATCGTTGGAATACCATCAGCACGTTAAGACTGTTGTGATGTGATAAGTGTTGTTGTTATTTCTCGTTGGAGAAAATTGTTATGATGATTGTTGATTACATCACTGTTGTATGATTATTGTACTTGTATTAGCATTGTTGTGCTAACCCCTTCGGGGGTGAACATTTGTTTATGTTCAGGATCCAGGAGAACAGGGAAACAACCACTGGAGTTGCATGACGACGAGGATGCAGAGTGATGTTCCGGCCGAGTTTATTTGTCTGTTGTTTGTATCATTTTAATAAGTGCTCGAGTATGTAGTCATTTAAGATGATTTGTATTTGGTGATGTATTAATACTTTTCCGTTGAACATTCGTACTTTCAATATTGGTCAGAACTGTTGTACCTTATTCCGTTATTTTCATACGTTGGTATCTGTTTATGTCTTTTTAGTTCTTCAGCCTTGTAAATTCTTATGTAAAGGATTTACGGCGTTGTAATATTCCTGAATATATTGGGGGTGTTACAGAGTATGGTATCAGAGCTAAGATTATGGATATCTTGGCCATTGGGTTAAAATAGGGGTCATATACGTCTTTTGAGGTAACCGGGCGTGAATAACATCACTGTACTGCCTACGTCTTCGTGCGAGCGGTGGTTGTAAGTTCCTAAACTCTATCTCATCCTTTATATGTTGTATCTCTTTATACTTGAACATTAGAACGATATTGTTTCCTGTATATTGAGTAATTGTGCTTTCAGTATGTTGAGACGTGGACGTGGTCGCGGTCGCGGAAGTGGATGAAGCAATGCCGAAAGAGAGGCTTCGCCTTCTAACTAGGCCAGCCACAGCTCAGGCGAGCCACAGAGATCTATTAATAATGAACCGGAACCTGTTGTGCCCGAAATCCTTCGTCAGGTGGTGAACCAGATGACTCAATTCGCCCAGGTCGTGAACAGAATGCAGGTGGCGGTGGGATAACAGTAGGGAGATAGACAGCAAGGGATCCCAGACATGGGAAATCGAGGTGAGCGATGGCTGCAAGAGGTGGCGAAGATGCAACCACCTAAATTCGACGGCTTTTCTGAGACTCCCACATGGGACCATTGGTTGAAAGAATTGGAGAAGATTTTTGCCGGAATTAATTGCCCAGACGACCGGAGAGCCTCTATTGCTCAGTACTTTCTGATAGGGGAAGCATCTGAGTGGTGGGAAGCCATCCGGCCTGCAGATCATGATGCTGACTGGACAAAATTTAAATTGATGATGGAAGCTCAGTACTGCCCTCGTCCTGTGAGGGAAGCCAAAGTTCGGGAGTTTTTCCCCGCACAGCCATTAGACGAACCCGTATCCCAGACAATTAAGACGTTTAACCAGCAGCTGGCATTTGTTCGACATCTGGTCAGAACGGATGCAGAAATGATGATCCATTTTGATATGAGGATGAAACCAGAAATCCAGAGGTACATGTCCGGTTTTGAATGTACCACTCTCCGTCAATACCAGGATAAGGCGTTGGCGTATGAGATCAAGGAAGCAGTAATGGAGAAGTCTGCAGAATCCAAGAAGTAGAAAGTCTCTGGTAGTTTCACAGAGCACAAGAGCAGTGGGCCCCGCAAGGCCCAGTCATCCGTTCTCCCTTTCAAGAAACCTCCGCACCCATCTAAGAGCGAAAAGAATTTTGGAACAATGTCAGCCACGACAGATACAGCTAGGAGGTGCTTTAACTGTGGTCGCCCAGGCCACTTTTGGCGTGATTGTTTGCGCACTCCAGTTACATGTTTTGATTGCGGACAAGAAGGGCACCGTGCGACGTTTTGCAAGGATGCCACCAAGTTCAATGGAACCCGTACATCACAGCCAGTTCAGAAGGAAGCTAATATCCAACAGACGCAGCAAAGTGTTCAGATGCCTCAGAATTTTGGCCGCAGACGAGGCAGATGACAGTGGGACCGAAAGGGTACATCGAGTGCCGGATCTGTTCCCCCACGTCTGCACGAGATGAGGAGAACAGACGATCAGGATGCTGCTATCGCATCGTGCAATCGCTCGCATCCTTTCCCGCCGATTAGCGTTTTATTCGATACAGGAGCTACGCATTCATTTATATCCTTGTCTTGTGTAAATCGTTTGAATATCTCTAGTTTTCATAATTGTGAACCTTATATTGTTGGTTTACCGAGTGGAGAGAGGATTGTTGGAAACTTAGAAACTAGAGATTTCCCTGTATCATTTGGAGGCAGAGAATGGCTCTCAAATCTGATTGTGATAGAAATGCAAGGATACGACATGATACTCGGAGACGATTGGCTTAATCGATATGGAGCTATTGTAAACTACCGAAGGAGGAATATCTCGCTGATCGCTGACGATGGTTCCGAAATACTGTTTGAAGGATGGAAACCAGGAAGCTCAGGAAAGTTGATCAAAGCGATGAAAGCTGTCAAATTGTTGAAACAGGGCTTTACCGGATACTGGTGCTATGCAATGAAGAAAGAAGACGAAATTGTGGAACTTTCATCTATTCCTGTTGTGAACGATTTTTCGGATGTATTTCCTGACGAGTTACCTAGACTACCTCCACGACAGGATGTAGAATTTACCATTGAGCTGGAACCCGGAGCTACACCAATTTTTAAGGCGCCGTATCGTATGGCACCTACTGAGATGTATGAACTGAAAAAGCAGCTGGAGGAGTTACTGGACAGAGGCTATATCCAGCCAAGCGTTTCGCCTTGGGGAGCGCCAGTTCTTTTTGTCCGGAAGAAGGATGGATCGCTCTGACTGTGTATTGACTATCGAGTGCTGAACAAAATGACGATTAAGAACAAGTATTCGTTGCCAAGGATTGATGATTTGTTTGACCAGTTTCAAGGAGCAACAATATTTTCTAAAGTTGATCTGAGATCAGGATATCATCAGCTGAGGATTAAGGAATCTGATGTTCCGAAATCAGCATTCAGAACTCGTTACGGGCATTATGAGTTTGTAGTGATGCCGTTTGGTCTCACTAACGCACTTGCTGTGTTCATGCAATTGATGAACCGAGTGTTCATCGAATATTTGGACAAATTTGTGGTTGTGTTCATTGATGACATTCTAGTTTATTCCAAGATCCCGGAAGAACATGCGCAGCATTTGCGGATTGTATTAGAACTTTTGAGAAGCGAGCAATTGTACGCCACTTTCTAAGTGTCAATTCTGGCTAAAAGAAGTAATGTTCCTCGGCCATATGGTATCAGCTGAAGGAGTCCGAGTAGATCCTAAGAAGATCGAAGCAGTTATAGATTGGAAGCCTACAAAGAACGTGAAAGAAGTCCGGAGTTTCTTAGGACTTGCTGGATATTATCGTCGATTCATGGAAGGGTTTTCCAAAATTTCCCGCCCACTTACTCGACTACTGCAGAAAACACAAAAGTTTGAGTGGAACGAGTTGTGCTAGAAAATATTTGATGAATTGAAGAAGAGATTGACGACAGAACCGATTTTAGCACTTCCATAGGGAACTGGAGGATTCATAGTTTACAGTGGTGCTTCGAACCAAGGACTCGGATGTGTATTGATGCTGAATGATAAGGTGATCGTTTATGCATCACGACAGCTGAAACCTTATGAAGTGAATTACCCAACGCATGATTTGGAGCTAGCAGCAGTAGTTTTTGCTTTGAAAATCTGGAGGCATTACCTGTTCGGGACTCACTGTCAGATCTTTACGGATCACAAGAGTCTCAAATACATCTTCAGTCAGAAAGAGTTGAACATGCGGCAAAGGAGATGGCTAGAACTTATTAAGGATTATGACTTGGAGATTCTTTATCGTCCAAGCAAAGCAAATGTAGTGGCCGATGCACTTAGCCGAAAGCCTGTTTCTATCCAGATGCTGGAGACTCTGACCTCCCAGCTCAGCATTCAACGAGAGATGATTCGAGAAGGAATTGAAGTGTGGTTACAAATATTCCAAGGACAGTTGTGCGTGATGTAATTAACTTCATCATTAACCGAAGAAATCAAATCTATGCAGGCAGATGATCCTCTGATGATTCGGTTACGTGATGAAGTGATCAAGGGAAAGGCCCCCAGATTCGTAATTCATGATGATGGAGTTTTTAGATTTCAGAACCGACTCTGTGTTCCCGATGTTGATGTTCTGAAACATACGATTATGAAGGAAGCTCACAGCTCGCCCTATTCTATCCACTCGGGCACCAGTAAGATGTACAAGGACTTGAAGCAGAATTTCTGGTGGGGCAACATGAAGAAAGATGTAGCGGCCTATGTTTCGAAATGCTTGACTTGTCAGCAGGTTAAGATTGAGCATCAACGACCTGCCGGAATGCTGAAGCCGCTCCCGATTCCTGAATGGAAGTGGGAGGACATATCGATGGACTTTATCACTAGTATGCCGAGAACCAAGACAGGAATGAACATGATTTGGGTGATAGTCGATCGTTTAACCAAATCAGCTCATTTTCTAGGCATTAAGGACACATGGGGACCAGAGAGGTTGGCACGAGTATTTATTTCAGAGATAGTCCGATTGCATGGTACGCCGAAGACCATTATTTCTGACCGAGACGGTCGCTTTGTATCGCATTTTTGGAAAGCAGTTCATAAGGCCTTGGGGACTGAATTGAACTTCAGTACAGCTTATCACCCGCAGACAGACGGACAATCTGAGAGGACCATTCAAACAGTGGAAGACATGCTCAGGGCCTGTGCCTTAGATTAGTCAAACAATTGGGAAGTTCATCTACCGTTGATTGAATTTACCTACAACAATAGTTGGCATGCTTCCATTAAGATGGCACCGTTTGAGGCATTATACGGGAGGAGATGCAGATCGCCCCTATGTTGGGACGATTCATCAGACTTGATCAGGACAGAACCAGAGTTGATCGTACAGACACGAGAGAAAATAGCATTGATTCGTGAAAGGCTGTTGACCGCCCAGAGTCGACAGAAATCTTATGCAGACGTACGTTGTCGCCCATTGGAATTCAGTATTGGAGACCATGTACTTTTAAAGGTTTCTCCTACTTGTGGAATCTTCCGTTTTGGAAGGAAGGGAAAACTGAGTCCGAGATATATCGGACCATTTGAGATCCTCGAGAGAGTTGGAGAGTTGGCATACAGATTGGCATTACCGCCGTCATTGAGCCATGTTCATAATGTGTTCCACGTATCCCAGTTACGGAGATATATACCGGATCCTAGTCATGTCATTGATTTTGGCGAAATCGAAGTCGCCCAGGATGGAACATTTTAAGAAAGACCGGTCAAGATACTCGAGAGTCGAGTTAAGCAGTTGAGAAACAAACCAATCATTTTGGTCAAAGTTCAGTGGTCACGCCACGGAGTGAAAGAAGCCACTTGGGAAACGGAAGATAGCATGAAGTCCAGATATCCAGAGTTATTTTCGACTTGAGTTTCAGGATGAAACTCCTTTTTAGTAGGAGAGTATGTAATATCCGGATTTATTATTGTGTATTTCATCTGTATTTGAACCCTGTATTATTCGGAATTGTGATCTCGATAATTGGAGTATGATATTTCTCACATTTGTGTCCTTGTACATAAGTATAACAACATGCAAAATTTCTCATGCAAACTCGTGATAGCGCAAGCTAAGGATGTAGCTTAACGTGCGTTATCGGGCCACAACTAGCGCACGCTACGAATGAAGAATTTGCGTGCGCTAGGCAATCAATTATTGAGCTTAGCGGCTAGCACATGCGCCAGCCGGACGTGGGTCCGGATAAAATTCCCACGGGCGAACCTGGACAGATTTTGAGTCAACTCTAGTTAGCGTGCGCTAAGGATGTGGAGATAGCGTGCGCTAATTAACGTAAGTGCAGAAATGTTATAAATGGGACAACAACCCATTTTTGGCTTACATTTCCTTCGTTTATCCTTCGTTCTTGAGAGACCAGAGAGTATTATATCCTCCTTAAACACTTAGACCACCTCTACTTGATTCATTAAAGATTGGATATCACTTGTGATTGATCATCGAAGTGGAGTAGCACCTTGGATTGGCATACAACCAACCAGAGTCGGATTCTACCTTTTTTGCTCAGTGATATCTTCATATTAAGGTATGTTAATTCTATCTCCAACCTTAGATTCATGTTCTGAAGAATAGGATGATCATGCTATCAAGATATCGAATTCCATTGATGAATTATTCAAACAACATCATGTTTAGAAGTGGGAATGATTATGCTTATGATATCGTCGTTGAACATCGTAGTTGGAATTGTTAGTTCACCTTTTAGATGAGGTCTTAATGTGTAAATGACAATGGAATCTAGTGCATCAACCTGAGATCACAAACTTCACATGAGAATGATAATCGAGTTGGATATAAGAGTTGTGATGATATTCATTTCCTTGAAATTCAAAGATGTTTGAATCACTAAGATCATTCATAAGTTTATGAACATGACATGTAGATGGATAACGTACGTTAATCACTGAGGAATTCGTATACTTCATCACTATTTGTACAAATCTGCTGCCCAGTAGTGAACTGCCATGCACGATTAGCGCACGCTAGCTATGAAGATTAACGTGCCCTATCGGGCATGTTTACCGTACGCTACGTTTGGTACGTAACGTACGTTATGTCATCAGGCGAGTCAGTCGGCTGATCAGTGAGGTACTGACCATGCATGGTTAGCGTACCCTAGGCTGCGTATAATTGCGTGCGCTAACGAAGTATCCTTAACGTACGCTACATAGGATACGTAGCGTGCATTAAGCATGCCAGACAGATTATATTTTTAAGAACTTCCGACCATAATTTTGGATTGTTAGATGTTCGTTCGACTTGAGATGAATTATATATTATTTCTTTTGTTAAAGTTCGAGCCTAGCAACGTGATTGATCGAAGGGGACGACCTTCGAGTATTTTGATATTCGTGGAAGTTTTATTCTTGTCATCGAACCGAGGCAAGTACTCTAATTAGAATTATTTATATTATGACAGTTATATTGTGATTGTATTGCGTATATGTGTTGTGATTAAATGTCCACCATGCGTTGATCCGATGGGAATCATCATGGGAATATATAGCTATGTGCGCTGGATCGTTGGACAGGTAGTTCCACCATGCGTTGGTCCGACGGGATCATCATGGGAATCTATAGCTGTTTGTCGTGGATCGTTGGAATACCATCAGCACGTTGAGACTGTTGTGATGTGATAAGTGTTGTTGTTATTTCTCGTTGGAGAAAATTGTTATGATGATTGTTGATTACATCACTGTTGTATGATTATTGTACTTGTATTAGCATCGTTGTGCTAACCCCTTCGGGGGTGAACATTTGTTTATGTTCAGGATCCAGGAGAGCAGGGAAACGACCACTGGAGTTGCATGACGACGAGGATGCAGAGTGATGTTCCGACCGGGTTTATTTGTATGTTGTTTGTATCATTTTAATAAGTATTCGAGTACGTAGTCATTTAAGATGATTTGGATTTGGTGATGTATTAATACTTTTCCGTTGAACATTCGTACTTTCAGTATTGGTCAGAACTGTTGTACCTTCTTCCGTTATTTTCATACATTGGTATCTGTTTATGTCTTTTTAGTTCTTCAGCCTTGTAAATTCTTATGTAAAGGATTTACGGCGCTGTAATATTCCTGAATATATCGGGGGTGTTACACCAGTGTACATTTCAGATAAAGGCCGAACAATTGCATGACTTGAGTGGTTGGATAATCAGACCGATGTCTGGGAGTAAGGGTATGCACAATCACTCATTTATTGTATATCCGGGGGGCATCGTCAAATGAGTGGACTGAGTAAATTGGCCAAACAAGTTGTTCGTGAGATGAGTGCTGCTCAAGCCAAGCCGTGTGCCATCTTGGCGGCCATTCAGAATCAATTTCCCGAGGACAAACCGACTAGACGACATATCTATAATTATACAGACCACTTGAGGAAGCACGATTTTGAAGAAAGAGATGTCGTCGGTCAGTTTCACCATTTGGCTGTGACGAATAACTACATACATTAGACGCAGTCCGACCCGGATACAAATGATGTTACCCACGTCTTCATGGCACATCCAACATCAATCAACTTAATCCGGACCTACAGATGGTTCATTGGCATGGATTCTACCTACAAAAAGAATAATTATAAGATGTCATTCCTCGACATAGTCGGGATAACTCCATGTAACAAGAACTTCCTAATCGCCTATGCAATTATGAAAGATGAGACTGAATCGAGCTATGCATGGGTGTTGGAGAAGTTGAAAATTTTGCTTGGGTTGGATATTCATCTGACGGCTATTGTTACGGATCGCGAGTTGGGATTGATGCGTCCTATTGGAGAGATATTTCCCCAGAGTGCCCACTTGCTTTGTACATGGCATATTAATAAGGATGTTGAAGACAAGGTCTACAGAATTTGTGGAAAGATAAAGAAATGGGCCAAAAGTTTAAAAATGGGAAATGAAGAAAATCATGGAAGTGGCGACCGAAGAGGAATACGATCAAGCGGTGCAACTCATGAAGGATACATGGAGATGGAATCCTAAGGTGATATCCTACGTTGAGGGTACATGGCTAAAATACAAGGAGATGTTCGTTGTTGCGTGGACGAATAAAGTGCTTCATTTTGGAAACACAACCACTTGTAGAGTAGAGAGTGCACATGCCGAGTTAAAGCAATGGCTTAATTCTTCCACCGGAGCCCTCGATACCGTATGGACCAAAGTGAACCAGGAGATTGAATCACAACTAACGCAGATCAAATATACACTTGAACAGTCTAGGTGTCGTACAAGCGTGGTGTACTCTGGTTTTCCATTCAACTACTTGCGTTGTCGTGTTTCCCATCATTGTCTGCGATTACTGTCGAATGAATTGACACGTATGAGAGAATTAAGTGATCAAGTGTACCATCGTTGCGGTTGTGCACTCCAAACCACCCATCAGATTCCTTGTGCGTGTGAACTCAAGAGAGTTATGGAATCGCGGACCCCATGTAGTGTTAGTTGTCTTCACATATTTTGGCAAACACTTATTATTAGTGATGGTGTGGACACGACCGAATTTGTCGATCCTTCTACCGGTGCTGAATCGGAGGACCAGCGGTACTTCCAGGCTCTTATCGATGAGGTCAGACAGAGCGATCCTGCAGTTGTACGTAACGTATCACTTATGATCCACAATCATCTTCACCCTGATCAAACGCGTTACGTTGAACCACAAGTGAATACGGCAGTTAAGGGTCGACCAAGAGGAAGTTCATCGACTAGACGCGATCCTAGTGGTTTGGAGTATAGCCAAAGGGGTCGTGGCCATTCCCGCTCATCCAGTGGTCATGGCCGCAGCTCTTCTGCATCAGTCCACAATGCCTCTTCATCGGGTACGAACAAATTTATTAATACTCGTGATATGCTTTTTAAGTTTGATATTGTTACGATAATATGTAATATATTGAATATGGGTTTGCAGATGCACAACACCGAGTGGAGATAGGTAACTATCACCATATCGACAAGATACCGGGAATTATTTTGCCGTTTGTAGAAGGTTATTTTGATGTCCTCGGAGACGGTAATTGTGGATTTCGTGTTATCGCCGACTACATATTTGGCGACCAAGATAAATGGCGTATTGTACGTGTATGCATTGCAAATGAAATTATGGCTAACTGTACACTGTACCGATCGATCTACTATGATGGGATTGAACATGAGGTTCGACGTATTACATGGGATGGTGGTGCATGTGGATCGGATCATTGGATGGCTGTGGCTGAAGATTTATTCCCTATTGCTACTATTTTCAATGCCGCCGTCATACTATTCAGATTCGAAAACGGTAGATCTTTATTTTCATGTCTCACTGTGCTGCTGTTGAAAGCACCCTCAACGGAAACACGGCCTAGCCAAGAGATTGTCATTTGTCATTTAGGAGATACGTACAAACATTTTATTCGTCTAGATTTAATGCCCAATTTTCCTATACCGCCCATAGTGACTAACTGGTTTAAATACCATGATAGTAGTGTTGGTGGCTGGGAGAATTTGTATACGAGCAGGACAAAAAAATGGAATAGATTAGTCAGTATAATGTAAAAATGAATTTGTTGTATGTTCCTTAATTATTAAAATTTTCGTTTTTGTTGATCGTTATAGTTGATTTTCTTTTTTGTTGATCGTGATAGTTGACAGAAAAATTTTCGTTTTTGTATGCAGAAGAGAAAAAAACAAACAAAAGTACAGTGCCAAATGCAAAACGAAAGTGCCAATCAAAATACAAAATACAAAAAAAAAACGAAAGTGCCAATCAAAATACCGTCATACACAAAACAAACAAAATACAAAATACAAAATACAGTGCCAAATGCAAAATAGCAAAATACAGAATCAGTTGGCCAAATGCCAATCCCTCATGTACTCCTCAAGCATCGTCGTCGCTTCTGCCGCCTGGTCTGGGGGAAGGTGTCTGACACAGTGCTGGGTAATACCGGCTAATCGACTCACCCACTGTAAAAAATATAGACAATATAATACAACGAGTAATGTATGATGAAATCAAACAAAGTGCAAAGTTAAACAGCATAAGTAATCGCTGCTGGAACGAGAAGGGATCACTGATCCAGGTGCTGCGGCATAGATTTGCCCGCTCCTCCTCTCATCTGCATTTAGCAAACAATACAACTAATAAGTAATAATCATACAAACAATACACATTATTAATTATTAATTGAAAATTTTATTTTTTCCGAAAAAATGACTGGGGCGTCCGGCCAGGACGCCTAAACCAAGGCGGGGGCGTCTGGTCTGGACGCCACGACCATGGTTAAAGCGTCCGTCCCAGACGCCTATTCCAGCGGCTAGGCGTCCGATCTGGACGCCTGTGTACTGTTTGGACGTCCGACTTGAAGGTCTATACCACTGGCTGCGCGTCCCCCTGGACGCCTGCGCCATGGACAGGCGGAATCGACGGACGCCTGTGCCATGGCCAGGCGTCATCGTCGGACGCCTGTGACAAAATATCGGCCGCGGCCTCTGTCGTGCACTACGACACGGCGGCTGCGGCCAAAGTACCATAAACCCGAAAAAAATTAGTTACCGGAGCTTTTCCTTTTCCGGTCATGGCGGCGGACGGTGGCAGTGCGGCGGCGGACGGCGGCTGTGCGGCGGTGGTGCGGAGGCGGCTGGTGGGTCTTTACAATAGGTTGAGAGAGAAAAGTATTAAGAGAATAGGATTATAAATCTGCTTAATATGAATTCAGGGCAAAAAAGTAATATTATAGAGCGGTGTCTAGTAATTTAGGTCGGTGTTTAGTAATCCAGATTTGGATAACTAACTACATTCCTTAAAAAATGTAATTCTTATTTTTTTTGCTTACATTTTGTTATGTAGGTCCAAAATATAATCTAATTATGCATTATTGTAAATGGATAGTCAATCGAAATAACCTTGTCCGAGACCAATGTTTCATTATTATGTTACTGATGGTTCATTTACCATCATTAATAAGGATTGTTTTACCCAAGTCTACGGCTGAAGGAAATACTGGGCCAATACGGGCGCAAGATGAGATTACCGAAGGCCGAGAGCTGACATGAGCCGGGACTTGCTGAAGTTTGTATTATATCCGGTTCTAATCATTAATAGGCTAGTTAGTTGATTAATTATGTGGGCTTGCGGCCCCTAGGGTTTATTATCTTTGAGTAGGGGTTAATCAAGAAATTATTAGGGAATATTATAAAAATTAAGAATCGGCTTTCGCTGGGCGGATATCTATCCGGGGGCAACTTTGATTCTTGAGTTTTATCTGAATAAGAATATCGTGTTTGATTATCCTCAATCCTTGTTTCCATCAATTTGGTTCGGCCTGCCATGGCGAACACTAGGATGGAGGCGCGTATTGAGGCGATAGAGAAGGGTCCAGAGGAGGTTTGGTGAGAACCAACCTTTTAATCTGAATAATAATATTGTGTTTGATTATCCTCAACCCTTGTTTCCATCAATTTGGTTCGACCTGGAATGACAAACACCATGATGGAGGCGCGTAATGAGGCCATGGAGAAGGGTCTACAGGAGGTTTGGTGAGAAATAACCAAGTTACCACCATTCTTGACCAAACTGGATGGGAATAAGGGGTTGTTGCAAACCCTACTGCTGGAGAGAGGGCAAACCGGCGCTGGCACAGGGGATTTAGCGTCCTCCCAGCCCAACCAGACCATCCAAACGCGATGATTCCACCGCAGGAGTCCAGAATTTTGGGCAGAAAGTTAGATTTTCCGGTTGTTGTTACCCAAAATATTATCCAGAGATGATATTGCTGGAAAGGTCGAGTAACAAACAAATGCGAGAACACTTCCGTGGGAAAGTAAATAACACAAGATTTGCTAGGGTTGTTAGTCCCGGGCTTGAACGCTCTCGCGAGATGTTATTAATATAAATACTTTGGAGTACAAATATCAATGTTAGAATACTATTACAATGAGTGTAATGATTCTAGTTATCTTAGCTATAGAGCGTGCAGATTGCCGGAAGAACCAGATCTGATCTTTGTGAGTTCTTACTTGTTTATGTATACTATGCTGATGAAAATGAATTTCAGTGTGAGAAGATGTTTTTCGAGTAAGTCCACTGTGTGAGGATGTATTCGTCCGTTGGATTCTCTGTCTTTTGACCACTGTTGGAAGCCTCCTATTTATAGTAGGAAAGGTTGTTGGGTCCTCCCCGGCGGTCGCGGGCGACCGCCGTATTCTATATTAGAATAATGTGGGCGATCGTCCCATCACGTGGGACTGTTTCCTTAAAGTCCGAGGTCGGGCCGGCCACAAGGGCCAATGAGGAGCCTGCACGCGTCCTGAGTCGCTGTCTGGGGAGGACCCACTTTGTACCTTTCGGCGGGCCTGTCGGTAGGTGTGAGGTTGGTGACATGCTGGGGTTAAAGGCCTGATCTTGCGGCGCTTTTTGTGGATCTGCACGTGGGTCTCCGTCCAAGATTCGGGCTTCGATGACTTTGACGGATGTTGGATTCATACGTGGCACGAGACGATCGTCTATGGTCGGACATCATAGGCCATCGCCAGATACCAAAAGACGATCGCCTTGGGTGCCGACTGCTAGGTGTTCGCCCAGCATATGTCTTCTATGGTTGGCTCTTAGACCATTACGCCGATCGCCATCGAAGCGTATAAATCGCCGCACAACAATTGCCCCCCAGCTCGCTCCGATGTTGAAAACATGGGGTGAGATGGCACTGTTGGTGATCGCCTGTGTTAGATGATTGGCTCGTCTGTTTATGACAAGGACGATCGTCGCCTGGACGATCTGATTTCGAATTTGGACGATCTCCTTATGCGCTGGAACTAGCAGGAGGCGGGCTCCTGAAACGTTGCAGGGACACGCGTCGCGCTATCGTTGGGGGAGTCTGACAGTTTTGTCAGACTTGTCGTCGGGCGTGCCCTCGAAACGACGCATACGCGGGTTTCGAGGGCTTCATTTAATGTGTCCCCCCGACGGTTGCACTCCAGCCCATGGAATTCTGCCTATTTGCACAGAGGTCCCTGCACTCGCCTATAAAAGGGCTAGGGCCACTTCAGTTCAACTCTTTATGCGCCCTTGCTTTTCAGACGAGACTCTGCCGAATTTTTCTGAAGATTCTTGTGTCGACCGACTTTCCTTCTAGGTAAGAACAAAAGTTTTCTCTCCCCCTTTATTTTTAAGAACATGTCTGGAGGAGGATCTAAGACATACGAGGTTGGTAGCTCTTCCGCCGCCGCGGCTTCGCCTGTCCGGGAAGAAACCCCCGTGGCTCTTCATATGGAAACGGCCGTCGAAGCCATTCGTGCGGGGATTGCACCCGCGGAGATCGAAGAGCTTTTCAACGAGGCCAATGCGGCGAGATCGGCGGCGGCGGGGCAGAGGGGCCCGCAGGTGGATGAGGATGACGCGGTGAGGCTATACTGGGAGCAGACAACGTTTTCGGCCGGGCCTTTTTGGACTTCGCCGGTCTTATGGAGGGGATTGCCGGACCGTGTCCTGAGTTTGACTTCGAAGCATACTCTGCCGCTCACCCTTATGAACCTGTGAAGCGAACGGCGTTTCGGGCCGCTGAGCCCTCTCTGTGGACCCTTGGTCAGATTCGGAGCTCGGCGACCAAGAAAGACTTGAGTCGCTGGAGGGCGAAATTCCATATCCCCTCTGACGTCTCGCTGCACGTGCCCTCGAAGAACGAACGTGCCGACCAACCTCCCGAGGGTCTGGTTGCTGTCAACAAAATGATTATGGAGGCCGGCTTGCGGTTCCCCTTGCCGTTCGCCGTGTCATATTTATTGATCGCCTGGAATTTGGCGCCGCTCCAGCTGACGCCGAACACTTGGCTACAGATCATCAGCACTTTGACAATTTTTGGCGGTCACCGGTTGTTCCGCCTACCTTCTGCGTTGGAAATGAATTATCTCTTCAGGCTGACTGCGCAGAAGCAATCGATCGGCGGTCATCATATTCAAGGTCGAATGGGCAGAGTGGTACTTGGGGTGTCGAACAAGACCCGGGGCGACCTGACGAAATGGTTTTGGGTCGGTGGAGCGTGGAGGTCGGCATCGAGCGATAGGCCGGAGGAAGAGTTGGAGGAATCCGAGTAAAGGTTTTAACTCTCCCTTTGATCGGATATATCTTGGACTGATCTAATTTGGTTTCCTTTTTTGCAGGCTCCCTTGTTCCAGCGATCGGCGACCTTCCTTTCGATTTTCTGATCGTCTGGGAGCGAATTCGCGGTCTGCCAGATTCCTTCATCGACGTTCGCACAGTCAACCAAGAACTTCATCGGTTGGGAGCTCGATTGTTTCGCTTCCCTCGCCATCTGAAGGTTCCAGGTATAACTTCTTACTTCCTTTTTCCTGTACGATGATCGTCCGATTTGAAGTAGATGTCTAACTTGTTTGGATTTCTTCTTTGATAGAAATCCATTTTCCCCGCTACGCCGAGCCACCGAGAGAGATCGCGATGTCAAACCCCGGACTCTTGGGTCGTCTTCACCAGGGAAAGAAAACGGGTCGTGCCCCTGCGACGACGTCTCGTCCCGTCCCTGCGGTGAGGCCTGCTACCGTGCCGGTCGCCGAGCCGGAAGTTCGGGAGGAAGAACAACTCCAGCGCAATCGCAAGAGGCGGAGGTCAGAGGAGTCCCTGCCGACTGCTGACGCTGAGGTATCCATTCTGGAGACGCCGGTTGCCGCGCCACCTATCTCAGCTGTTCCGATGGTGGAGGTGTCCAACTCCAGACCCTCGGCCGGCTTCCTGAAAACTGCGGCGATCGCCGAAGCCGAAACCCCTCGGGGCAAGCCCTTTTTCGGCCGCGACCCCGATTTGGTCAACAGGTGAGACCAGTTTGATTTTTCTGAGTTAGGCTATTTGTGTAAGGCATATACTAACTCCTTTGTTTCTATTTGTTTGTGTCGCAGGGTCCGTCTTGCCGACCCGGATGTATCGCCGATGGAGCTGGATTTTTTGGCGAGCAAGTCTCCGCGCCAGTCCCTCGACGACCCTTCTTATGTCTCTCGGGCCATCAACTCTCTTCCTAAGGCCTGGACGACCGACCTCGACGCAATCGCTCGTCGGCGGTCTGGAGATATTATGCAGGCGACGCTCGCCCTGACTCTCTAGGCGGCGACGATGGCCGCCCAAGCCGTCAAGGATTACGAGAGGCGACCCTCTAACGCTCGCCTCCATCAGGATCTTGAGGCTGCTCGGAACCAGAATGCCGAGTTTGCTAACCGGATCGCGGCCATGGAGAAGGAGTATCTGGAGACGGCCAAGCGAGCTAAACAAGATCTCGACCGGATGAAGCAGGAGCTTGACCGGTCCCGGGGGGTGGCGGATCGGTTCCGTGATCAGGTGACGGAAGCTGGCCGGATGCATGCGGCCTCGCAGGAGGAAACGACTGGGCTGAAGGCGACAGTGGATCGTCTCAACGGCGAGCTGGAGAAAGCGAAGGGAGAATTGGCCGCCAAGGTGGTCGAACTTGCGGATGCTGAGAAGACGACTTCGGACTTGAAAGGGCAGTTAAAGGCGATCGAGACCGATCCCTACCTTAATATGGCATACGTCGGCGAGTTCGCCTACTATCTGGCTTACGCCGACGCTATCCGAGCTGCCAAGAAGGTAGGGGTCGAGGTCGGTCCTATGATGGAAGCCTTCAAAGCCTATGTACTTGAGCATCTGTTGCAGCCGGACTTCTCCCTGCCGATCCTCGACCTCACCGACTTGAGGATCGACTTGAGCTGGTATCCTTTCCGGATAAACTGATTTATCCTGAAGTCGATGAGGGAGCGCGTACCGATCGGCCTGAGTGTATGGAGTTGTTTATTTTCTCACTGCTTGTAATTTTCCGTTTTTCCTTGTAATGCCTTCGGGCTTTGTATGTACGATCGTTTTGAATGGAATAAAAAATTCTTCCTTGCATCTGATTTTTTATATGTACGACCGCCTCTTCTGATGTTCTGAATGTTTGCATATGGGTTTATACAAGTGTTTACACAATTGCACCTGATGCCTTGTTTGAACGATCGACTGTCTGAATGTTCTGTGTCATTTCGACTTTGCACAATTTTCTGAATAGTTTCGTATGTATTGGTACACTTGAACATTCTTACTTTGTAAATTTCTTGAACAAAACCGATCGTCATGTGTGTTTGGACGAAGCCGATCTTGTATGGTCCCTTCCTCCCGATCGCATTTAGGAGTAGCTCCACCTTGCCCCTTGTTTTTGTTTACTTAGTGTAAGTAAGGGAACGAAAATAGTGTGTTTGACGAGCTATCTTTAATTTTGCCGATTCTTTGAGGGAGGACGACTGTGTGCACGGTCGCTGAGTTCGATGATCCGACCTCCGTAACCGTGCCTTTATGTGCGAGGGACATTTCATCTGTAGGTCTATCCCGCGACTCACTTTATTGTAAGGGTCCTCCGTTAGGCTGCGCCCGCCTTGTGTTTAAACGAAAGACGAGCGGTCTTGGTCTGGAGGAGTCCTTGCACAGGGCGTTGTCGGTTTATTCGACTCTACGTCCGCGGCTTATTGGCACTTTTCTACCTCGGATCGCCATGTTAGATGGCGACCCTTGACGGTATACATTGTGACGGGGTAGGGATGCGTCGCCTTGTCCGGGTATATCATGTTAGATGATGTACTTTTGAGGGCGCGCGAGCGTGTCCACAGATTTGTTAGGAGGGTCCTTCGGGTACGCCCGCCTCGTATTTAAATGAAGGGCGAGCGATCGCAGCCCAAGGGAACCTTGCATGGACGAAGCTGTCGGTTCCATCGACCTCCAGGACCATGGCAGCACTTTTTCTACCTCGGATCGCCATGTTGAATGACGATCCTCTACGGTATACGTTGTGCTTGGGGAGGCGATCGCTTGCATAGGTCTGTCAGGTTAGACGACACCTCTTTAGTTGTTTGTTTTCGTCGAGGCGAATCACATAGATGGGATAGGAGAATCTCATTATACTCTTTGTACATTGGGTAACTGAATATAGAGTTTTCATTGGTAGTATTTCTTCAAGTGTACGGCGTTCTAGGGATATTTGTCCGGAGTGCCGTCAGGGTGTTCAAGTTCGTAGGCTCCCCTAGTTAGCCATTTAGATATTCTGAATGGGCCTTCCCAATTTGGGCCAAAGACTCCCGTGTGAATCTGGACCTTTATGAGGACAAGGTCGCCCACTTGGAATCGTCTTTCCTTGACCTTTGAATTGAAGAACTTCTCGGATCTCCTTTTGTGGATTGTGTTCTTCATTTTCGAGGTCAGTCGCCGTTCTTCCAGCATGTCCAAGTCAATTCGTCGGGCCACATCATTGTCCGTCGTCATCTCTTGTTCAGTTCGGTGGCTGAGGACGGCAATCTCCGAAGGGATCACTGCTTTTGTACCGAAGGCGAGGGCGAACGGAGTTTCGCCGGTTGAGTTTCGGGTCGTCGTTCGATAAGACCACAAAACATCTGGGAGCTTGCTCGCCCATCGTCCTTGTCTGGACTCGAGTCGTGCTTTGATCGTGTGTTTGAGGATTTTGTTTACGGCCTCTACCTACCCGTTCGTCTGAGGGTGATAGGGTGCTGAGAACAACTTTTTGATTCCCAACTTCTCGCAGAATTACATGACTTCTAAGACGTCGAACTGCTTTCCGTTGTCGGAGATTATAGCCTGGGGCAGGCCGAATCGGCATATGATGTTCTTCCAAATGAACTTAATTACTTGTTCTTGGCCGATCTTGTTGAGTGGTTCGGCCTCAACCCATTTAGTGAAATAATCGACCCCTACGATGGCAAACTTACAGCCCCCTGGCGCCGTCGGCAAAGGACCTATAAGGTCGATGCCCCATTGGGCGAATGGCCATGGGCTGTACATTGAGGTGAGCTGCTCGGGGGAGAGCTTGATGTTTGGGCCCATCGCTTGACACCTGTGACACGATCTGGCATAGGCGATCGCATCTTTTTGTAGTGTAGGCCAGAAAAACCCTTGCCTGGTCGTTTTGTGGATGAGAGCTCGCCCGCCTGCATGGTTTCCGCAGATCCCGTCATTGATCTCGGCTAAAACGAGCCGGCCTTCCTCCGGCGTAATGCACTTGAGGAGGGGAAGGCTGAAAGCTCGCTTGTAAAGCCGATCATCCAGTAGGGTGTATCTGGTTGCACGGAGCTTGAGCTGGCGAGCTTTGATACGGTCGTCGGGGACCGTCCCGTCCTTCAAGTATTTAATGAACGGAGTCATCCAGTTCTCTTCGGCGATGGTAACTGTGGTAACCAGGTTTCTGTCGATCGCCGGCTTTGCTGATTTTGTGATTTGGATGTTAGAGAAATTGGCTGCCCCATCTGATGATGCCAGTTTGGATAGAGCGTCGGCCTGGGAATTGTGCTCTCTCGGGACTTGTTCGATTAGCACTTCCTCAAACTTCGTGCACATTTCGGCGACCAATTCTTGGTATTTGACCATCTGTTCGCCGCGCGCCTCATATTCTCCCTTGACTTGGTTCACGACCAAGAGGGAGTCCATGAAGATATGGAGGCGGCGAACGTCCAGGGCGAGGGCTAGATCGAGCCCGCCTACCAAGGCTTCGTACTCGGCTTCATTGTTGGTCGCACGAAACCCGAAGCGCACAGCATTTGTGAAACTTTGGCCGTCGGGGCTGATGAGGACAATCCCTGTCCCTGCTTGCGAGTTGGTTGCCGAGCCATCCACGTACAGCTTCCAAGCAGGGCGGCCGACCTAGGTCGGACTGTGAGGGAATGTTAACTCCACCACGAAGTCCGCCAGAGCCTGGCCTTTGATCGCCGTGCGAGGAGCGTATGTGATACCGTATTGGGCGATCTCCAGTGACTATTTGAGGAGTCGCCCGTTGGTGTCTGGTCGGTGCAAAACTTGCCTTAAAGGGAGAGTTGTTAGAACCTCCACTTGATGTTCGAAGAAATAGGCCCTTAACTTGCGAACGCTCATGACTAGAGCGTAGGCGATCTTCTCCAGAGGCGTGTATCGCGTTTCAGCGTCATGGAGCGCTTGGCTAACGAAGTAGATTGGCAAGTAGACTTGCCCCTCTGCTAGCACTAACACGGCGCTCAGCGCGACCTCAGAGGTCGCCAGGTAAAGAAATAGTTTTTCGCCGGGGATCGGCTTTGCCAGGATATGAGGGTTAGATAGGTATTCCTTGATGTTGGCGAACGCTATTTGACTCTCCTTCGTCCATGCGAACTTCTTGTTCTTTATGGTCGCGAAGAATGGCTTGCTTTTATCCCCGAGCCGAGATATGAAACGGTTGAGGGCAGCTAGACAACCAGTGAGGCGTTGCACCTGTTTGACATTCCATGGCTCCTGCATGTCGAGGATCGCCTGGATCTTGATGGGGTTCGCCTCGATCCCCCTTTGGCTCACGATGTGCCCCAGGAATTTTCCGGAGCTCACCCCGAAGTTACATTTCTTGGGGTTCAGCTTCATGTTGAACTTCTCGAGGATGACGAACGTCTCAGCAAGGTCATTGAGGTGATCTTCCTTCTTGAAGCTTTTGACCACGATGTCGTCAATGTAGACTTCCATGGTCTTGCCGATCTGGTTGGCGAACATCCCGTTGACTAGCCGCTGGTAGGTCACCCCTGCATTCTTCAGACCAAACAGCATCCGGACCCAAAAGTATGTCTTTTTCCGTGTGGAACGATGTGTGTTTTATGTCTTTCTCCGCCATGGGGATCTGATGGTATCCGGCGAAGGCATCCATGAACGACATCATTTCGCAGCCTGCAGTGCTATCGACCAAGGGGTCAATATGAGGCATCGGAAAGTGATCTTTTGGACATGCCGCGTTGAGGTCAGTGAAGTCGATGCATAACCTCCAGGAATTGCTCGGCTTTTTGACGAGCACCGCATTGGCTACCCACTGTGGCTCGTCTGTAGCTACTTCGATTAGTTTGTTATCGAGTAGCTTTTTGACTTCTATATCGAGCGCTGCGTACTTCTCCGGACCGAACTTTCTAAGTTTCTAGTGAACAGGCTTCCTTGCCGGATCGATTTTTAGATAGTGGCAAGCATGTTCAGGACTTATGCCGACCATATCTTGATGCGACCAGGCAAAGACTTCGATGTTCTTACGTAGTAAGCTGATCAGATCATCTTTTAATTCGAGGTCGACGCTCGTGCCGATCTGTACTTCCCGCTCCGGGCGAGCCGGATTTATTATTATACTTTCCAACTCTTCGATGGGGACGATCGCTTCTTGTTTGGAACGATTTCCGGACTCGATCCTTGGATCGATGTCGAGGCTTAGCTCGAAACCGATCCTAGGCTCGATGTCGTCCGTTAATCGATGTGAGATGGCGTCCTCTGAGTTGGGTTGGTACGATGTGCTTGGCTCGTCGATCTCCATCGGTTGATTGTCGATGGTCTCAATGTTACAAATATCATGGGAAGTACTGAAAGAAGTTACGACACAGGAGTAATTCAAACATTTCTTAGCCATTAGTTGGTCTCCTTTTACAGTACCGACCGTCCCATCGGCAGTGGGGAATTTGATATAGTAAAAGAAAGAAGAAGTGACCGCCTCGAAGGTTTCTAGAAATGGGCGACCTAGGAACCCATTATAGATGCTGGGCCTATCTATGATTATAAAATTTAGGTTCCTAGTAATACTAACCTTGGGATCGTAGTTACATATTAGCTCGACAGAGAGCTTGATACTTCCATAGGCTTGGACTGTGCTGTGGCCGAACCCTTGGAGCACGGTGTCGAACGGCTTGATGAACTTGGTTAGGTTACCAAGTTGGTCAAGAGCAGATTTGAATATGATATTACAAAAGCTCCCGTTGTCAACCAGCACGCGATCGACCATTTTCCCAAGGATACATGCAGAGATCACCAATGCATCCTCTTTGGGGCACTGCACTCCCTCCCTATCCTTGTTGGAGAAAGTAATGAGCGCGTCTTTGGAGATGGTCGGCTCTGGGGGTGCCACGACATAAACCCCGTCGAACGCCCTCAGTTCGGCCTTCCGCTTTCTGTTCGACATGGTGGAAATTGGGAAAAGTCCTCCGAGGTTTCCACCTCCCACCTCGAGCATATTGATCCGGCCGCCAGGGTTGATCGGAGGGATCGATTCATCAGAGTACTCTGACTCATTCTGCTCGATCCTTACGACCGGATTAGGAGGGATTCCATTGTTTTGTCGGCATTCGCGCCCTCCGGTCCTCTCTGCTCGGGGTTCTGGCTTGGTAACCAAGTTATTCAACTTGCCTTCCTCAAACAGCCGCCAGAGTTATCGGAGGAGGTCGCGGCATTGGCTGGTATTGTGTTCGGGACTCTTGTGGTATGCACAAAATTTGCTGCGGTCTAGATGACCGTTGTCCCTTATCGGCTTTGGTTTGTTAAGCCACTCGCGCCCCTTGATGGCGTTAAAGATGTGGGCCGGATATAGGTTGAGGTTGCGGAGGAGGTGAACCTCCACATCCTCGAAGGCTTTGAACTCACCAGGCGGCTTTGCGACCGCCTTCTTTTGGATGTGGGATGGCGCCTTTCCTTCTCCGGCAGATCCCTCGCCTAAGCGGAGGGTGAGCATCCTCTGCCTGGCCAGAAAATCAGCGGCCCTGACGTGGAAGATCGCGTAGGTCGGGGGGATGTCCTTTGTAAGGTGCCTGAACATGGGCGAGTGGCCGTAGAATCCCCCTAGGACTGAGTAGAGAGCGAGCTCGTCGCTAATGGGTTCGCCGGTGAGGACTATTTCGTCCACCCGGTCGATGTAATCTTCATCGGGCTCGTCCTTCCCCTGCCTGATTTTCATCATGCGGTGGGGGCCTTCTGGTCGAGCAACTTTGGCGGCGAAGTACGAAGTGAAGTCGTTCGCCAGCTTCTCAAAACAATTGATCGAGCTAGGTGGTAGTGAGATGTACCACCTGTGGGTGAGGTCGCCCAATCTCAATGGGAACATTCGACATTTCGTCGCATCTGATGCTCCGCATCCGGTCATGTAAATCCGGAATTTGCTCAAATGGGTCTCAGGATCTGATCTCTCCTCATATAGAGGTGTTTGAGGGGGAACGATCTTCGGTTGAACCGGGGCGAGCTCGATCTGGACCGCGAGTGGCTCACTTGGTCCAGCGATCGATCTCCTGGTGCCTGCCCCAGTTTCTAGGAGCGCCTTCATTTCGTCGAGCTGGCGCTGCATGGCGGCCATCGCCGTAGCCTGACTGCTCGCTGATTGGCTCCCGGAGCGTGAGCCAAGGCGATCATGTACTGATCCCCTGGCCCCATGGTAGATGATGAGTTCTCCGCCACCGGGCTTAGTTCTTGGGCGAGTGGGGGCCCGTTGGCCGGTTTGTCTTCTGGGAGTCGGATATGCCGAACTCCTGGTGACGGATTCGGACTTTGATGCCTCCCGGCTGGGGCCTGAACGCCCGGGTCGCCACGAGGGATCACTCCCTAGGCGGCTGAAGACGGATTCGCCCCGCCTTACGAGAGCCTTTTCCTGCGGCTCGGGGCTTTTTGTCGATTTCTCAACATATATCCCCTTGAGCTTCCGCTTGCCTGCTCGGCGGATGGCTGACGGAGTAATGGTGGGCAAGTCGCATGCCCTCCGTCGCTCCCTGAGGATGGCTATAGCCTCCTCAATCTGTTCCGCGGTCTGGAACTGATCGAGTGAGAGGCTGGGACCGTCACTCGGGGGCGGGAGTGAGAGTCTAGTGTCGCCGCGGTCACCTTCCGCCGTAGGCTGGGATTCGATCTGGGCCGGAATGAGATGTCCGCCAGATCGCAGGGTGGCTCTTTTGGAGGTCGTGGCCGATGTCATGTTTCTGAAGGTCTTCTTTGAAGAACAGTGAGTATTTCTTCAAGTATATGCCTCGTAGAACAATGAGTGTTCTTCGAGACGGTCGGAATAAAAATGAAGGTTTAAGATTTAGCCCTCCCCTTCTTCTAGCGCCAATTGTTGTTACCCAAAATATTATCCGGAGATGATATTGTTGGAAAGGTCGAGTAACAAACAAATGCGAGAACACTTCCGTGGAAAAGTAAATAACACAAGATTTGCCGGGGTTGTTAGTCCCGGGCTTGAATGCTCTCGCGAGATGTTATTAATATAAATACTTTGGAGTACAAATATCAATGTTAGAATACTATTACAATGAGTGTAATGATTCTAGTTATCTTAGCTATAGAGCGTGAAGATTGCCGGAAAAACCAGATCTGATCTCTGTGAGTTCTTGCTTGTTTATGTATACTATGCTGATGAAAATGAATTTCAGTGTGAGAAGATGTTTTTCGAGTAAGTCCACTGTGTGAGGATGTATTCGTCCGTTGGATTCTCTGTCTTTTGACCACTGTTTCCTTATAGTCCGAGGCTGCGGCTGGCAGCCAGCTGTGCGGGCCAATGAGGAGCCTGCACGCGTCCTGAGTCGCTGTCTGGGGAGGATCCACTTTGTACCTTTCGGCGGGCCTGTCGGTAGGTGTGAGATTGGTGACAGGCTGGGGTCAAAGGCCTGATCTTGCGGCGCCTTTTGTGGATCTGCACGTGGGTCTCCGTCCAAGATTCGGTCTTCGACGACTTTGACGGATGTTGGATTCATACGTGGCACGAGACGATCGTCTATGGTCGGACATCATAGGCGATCGCCAGATACCAAAAGACGATCGCCTTGGGTGCCGACTGCTAGGTGTTCGCCCAGCATGTGTCTTCTATGGTTGGCTCTTAGACCATTACGCCGATCGCCAACGAGGCGTATAAATCACCGCACAACACCGGTGTTTTCGTGTGAGGATCCAACAACGTGGCTTCCCTGCGCGGAACAGTTTTTTCAGATACACCGGACAGAGGAATCAGCCAAGGTAGACTTAGCTCTTGTCGCCCTGGATGGGGTGGCTTTGCAATGGATGCAATGGATGATGCGCCACAAACCATCTATGTGTGGCGCCATCTATGACATGGATATAATTTCCCTATACCCTGCTCCAGTGCTTCGGAGACAACCCAATCGCCAATTGTTTTGAAGCGCTTGCAGTCACCACTAAGACAGGAACGGTTTACTATTATATGGATATTTTAGTGTTTCGATGGCACGTGTACTGGAAATTTTTGGATTCGCATTGTCTGGGGCTTTTTCTCAATGGACTTCGAGCGGAGATATCGGTTTCGGATTCGTTCGAAAAACACAACGGATTTATTCGATACCATGCAGATCGCTCGAGAGGTTGAACAGGAGATCCGGCCCGCCCGGGGGCTGAAACCTGGATTTATACCATCACGACCCGTCTATTCTGGGTTGGCTGGTTTGCACGGATTCAAGATGAACCCTATTAATTACGGTCCCAGACCACCGCAGTATACCACCAGTGTGATGGGTTCTGTCACTGGCAGTAACGGCGTTCGCTTGGGCATGGCAACAGCTTCACGCGCCCCGACGCATTTGTGGGATTTCTACGCCCGAGAAAAGGAACACGACAATATCCCATGCCAAGGAACGGCTACAGCTTCACATACCATTTTTATTTGAATTGGCTCTCTTCCACAATATTCCATATTTCATATGATCAAATCCACCATCTCTTCACTTTCATCTCATGATATATTATGAGCAACAAGCTTATCAATACTTGTATCAGCAGACTTGTACCTAACATTGTCATGTCTTAACAGTTTTTGAATTTTGATCCATCAGACTTGTACCTAACATTGTCATGACTAACAGTTTTTGATCCATTAAATTATGTTCTCTTTGAACCATAATCGAGGCTTCTATTTTGAATTATGGCCACGTGGTCTCTCTAGCAAATGGTGTTGCGGATCATTTGGCTTTGAAATTTCTCTCCCATTCTCCTAATTCACGCCTCTTTCTCTCTCATTTGCTCCCAATTGACGCCTCTCCCGCGTACCTTTCCTCAAATCTCCATCGTTTTCCAGCAGTGATCTAACGCTATCTGAAGAAAAAGACGACAAGAATGACCTTGTATTGCTACTCGAGGAGGAGAAATTTGACGATGGCGAAGAAGGGAGGTATAGAAAACGACTTCCTCTGCTTTTCGTCGGCAGTAATTTCCTCTCTTATCGTAATTTGATGTGCCAACTAGCGACAATTTCTTTAGAAACTTTACATAATCGAAAGAGTATATTACGCACACAATATTGTATTCGTAATACACTCTTTGGTGAGAGAAATGGATGTCAGCGGCACATCAAATTACGACGAAGGTTGAAATTACCATCGGCAAAAGCCAAAAGTGCACCCTCTCTTCTTCATCTTCAGGTTTCTCCTCCTCGAGTAAGAATACATCATCATTCTTCTCGTCTTCTCTTTTAGATTATTGTCCAAGTAAGACGAAATCAGTGGCGTTTGAAGAAAGGGACGAGGGAGAGGAGAAAATTTGGAGCGAATGGGAGAGAAAATTCAAAGCCAAATGATCAGCAACATGGTTGGCTAGGAAGATCGCATGGAAAACTCCACATTCATTTTTTGAAATAAAACACTGATTACTGGTTCAAATAGAACAAAATTTAGTGGTGGCGTTGAGATGAAAGGAATATATTTGTGCTCATAGTGTATCATCAGATGGTGTTAAGATGAAAGAAAAAATATGGAGTTGGTCTGCCTGCGAGTTTCATCAAGCCTCCAGCAAAAGTTAGCGCACAATTTATGATCAGCACCATTTTAAGTAGCGTAGTTAGTAGGGTATCTAGCCGGAATTATATTACTAGTGACTATCAACCAGACCGGTTCGGTCCTACATAAAGGCAATCATTTGATCCCATCCCATATGGTACCGGGATGGTATAGTACCATCTCGTGCCACAAAACGTGCATTTTTTCCTACCTACTCAGTATAATAATGATATTACATGAAAGTGGCATAGGCAAAAAGAACATTATAAAAAGGCTAACCCGAACTTAACCAGACTAATGTCGATCAAAACATCAAGACCACAAGTGCCGAGAATTTCTTCCTCAATAATTGATAAGGCCACAAGGGAAGTTGATGGTACTTAGAGAGGCGGCGGGCATAGTAGATGGGAGCCCCTTTTGAGAGTACAAATAACGTGAGAATCAGGAGAACGAAGCCTATGTCAGTGGAGGTTGAAAGCAACAAGCTCTCTGCATTCATTGAAATTGATTGTGTGTACACGGGCAGCATAATACAATACATGCTTTATAGATTTGAAAATCTACTTATTTCCCCCAATAAGCACAATATATGCCTTATGGATGCGCGTGTCTGATTAACAAGAATCACAATATGTTTCAAAGACTGACACCTAGTCAGCATATAGATAGTTGGAAAACAAGTACACAAAATTATGCTCCAAAAAACAGACAAGCATATTCATCATCAAGACTATGTTATACTCAAAAAACACACTAAATTCATCATGAAGCTTAAATACATAGCTGTCGGCATCGATCTTAGCTGTCGACTATCTCGATACTCAGCTGTCGCCGATCTATACTTAGCTTGAAATAAAATATAAAATTTTAGGGCCTAGAGAAGAACTATTCATCAACGTCACCTTGCTACCAGCCACACTATCTTCAGACCCCAAATTTTAGCAAGAATCGACAAATGTGGAGAGGCAAGAGCATTTTAGTCTAATTCGTAAGAAAAAGGCACAATGTTAAACATATAAAGGATCTTTCTCGAGAAGCAAAACAGATGAAAGAAGATGAACGCAATTATGAGTTCTAAAGCGATGACATAAAACTCACACTGTAGCTTCTTGTTCCGACCTGTTCATGGCGAAATTCTAGAGATATAAAGGGGTTTTCGTTCTGGGTTAACTGCTCTTCAATTCAATTCACAAGTTTTGGATTGAGATTTAGGGAGTTTTTTAAGGGGCTGTTTGGCAAACAGCCTCTAGCCCCCCCTTGCCGGTGATATGTTTTATTTGATTTGTTTGATTAGTTGATTTACTCATTGTTTATGTTAGTCTATTGATTGGATAAATTTTATATGTTTAGTAAATCTTTATATATATATATATATATATATGAAAAGAATATAGTCATATCTAAAGAAGAGTTCCCGCCCAAATTTCAGTTTATTTTTAACTGCTCTATAAAAATATTATTATAGGAAAACCTGCGAAAATCTTTAAAAAAATACCATTTTATTAGCAGGTTAATGTTTAGTGGGTGTATTGGCAGTTAAGGAAAAACTGTTTTAAACATAAAAATACTACTTTATTAGGTGTCTGACGTCTGACGTCTCAAATAGTGTTTAGTGGGTGTATTGGCGATTAAGAAAAAACTGCTCCATTACAACTGCAGCCACTACTTCAGTCACTAACCAAAAACCGCCCCATAACCGGTATGTACAAGTGGAAAACAAGTATAAAAGGAGACTCCAGCCAAGGAATATACATCAGCCTCATTCCATTTTCTCTATAGTAGCAGATACAATCACTCTAGATATATTAACAAAAGATAGGCAACATGCCGATTTTGAGCAATATAAGAGATCTGGAACCTAAAAGTTTCGGGTGGAACATGAGATTACATCTGGTCAGATCATACGATGTACTTGACTTTGCGGGGAGAGACATAAAAACAGTTGAATGTATATTTCACGATGAAACAGTAAGCTTATTTTATATTGTTATTACATTTCTATCTTGCTTTCACTCGCTAGAACACTGTTTTAATTATTTTTATTTACAGGGAGACAGGATCCATGCTCAGATAAAAAAACCATAGGTTTCGAAGCACAGGCTCATGCTGCAGGAAGGAAAACTATATAGATTGTCCAAATTTTTGGTTGCTTAAATGATATGCCATATCCAACAACTGATGCGCCATTCATGATCAACATTTGTGGATCAACTCTCAAATATGAAGATCCGAAAGAAGAATTCCCAAATTTAAGATTCGAGCTTAAAAGCTTTGCAGATTTCGAGAAAAATGCCAACATCATCACTGGAAAACTTTACGGTACAATCCAATTTCGAAATTTCAGACTCAAGAGTATATTTCTACATTCAATTCTTAATTATTTTCGACACTGATGCAGGTATCATGGGATTGGTCGTCAATTTATCCGAACCAAATGAGTTTAATAATAAGAACGGGCGTCGATCCAAGTTTTCTGACATAATTTTGGAGGACACTGAGTATGTATTAATTTTAGTGTTGAACTAAAATTTATTTTACTAAACATTTTTTTTTTGAACGGCGGAATATTATTAAAAACCTAGCGAGAAGCTAGGCGAAAGAAAATTACATAGACAAAATAGCGTTTAAAGGGTCTTTTAGCCAATCCACCCAATCAACATTAAAACTCCTACCTCTATTGTTTATCCAAAACCAAGATTGACAGACAAAAGTATCAAAGATCAAACCTTTTTTAGGCTTCTTCAAGGAGAACACAACTGCATTCCTATATTTCCAGATGTGCCACCACAAGGAGAAAAATGAAGCCTCCAACACAAGTTTTTGTAAACTATTGAGTCGAATACCTTTGAATCAAGTCTCCCAAGATATAGGGTCTAACAAGGTAGGGATGGAAATATTCCACCATCGACCTAGTAACCGAAACAAATCATTAGCCATCGGACAACCAAAGAAGACATGATTACGGGATTCCATCTCACCTTCACAATTCGGACATATCACACTAGGAATGTCCAAGCCTCTATTAGAAAGATTAATCCTTGTAGGGAGTTTATCAAGAAGCATACGCCACGTGAAGACATTAAGCTTGATAGGAAGAAGCTTGGACCATCTTGAAGAAGAGGAAGATGTAACATTAAGACGCTTATCAATCTCTTCTCTAGCCGACTTCACAGAAAAAACACTATTCCCATTTAACGTCCAAGACCAACGATCATAAGAGGAGGATAAAATTACCAAGGAGAGCAAGAGGGTAAGATCCTGTAATTGGCACTCTTCAATACCACCTCTTGGACCCCTACGAAAAAATAAAACAAGGTCTATGTCTTGAAGCTTATGAGCAACTGAGATATCTTTGTGAAGCTCCAAGTTATAAAGCCGATTGAATTTAACCTTGAAACAAGCATTACCAAGCCATTTATCATGCCAAAAACTAGAGTTATTACCATTCTCGATTATCTTTTTACAAAACTCCATAAGATCGACTCCCTTAGCTTTAAGGTTATCCACAGCTTTAAGAACCGAAGACCAAACTGACCCATGGAAACGAGACATTGTAGGTTGATCGAGATACCCATTTGAACTATGAATGGCTTTAATGACACTGAGCCAGAGACCAGAATTAGACGATAAAAAACGCCATATCCATATAAACAACAAAGCACGATTAAAAGCAAACAAGCTGCTAACTCCTAAAACGCCGAGTTGTTTACTAAACATTTACTTATTCCAATGTAGGTCACGCAGACTTAACCATACACTGTGGGGGACTCAGGTGGATCAACTGCAGTCATATATAGAACAAAATAGAAAGGAGATGGTCATTTGCCTGATACAACTATGCAAAACTAAGATGTTCGATGGAAAGTACACTACCGCAGATCAATGGCGTGTGACGCAAATGTTCATTAATGAAGACTATGAGATTTTCTCGAGCATCAAAACAAGGTATTAATATGTGTAAAACATATAAAGTCTATATTGTCTACTAATTATGGTTCAAAATAAAAGACTGGCTAAGGTTAACAAAACCAATATCGAATGCATTGTTTCTGCATCCACTGGTGGTCCGATGGATATAGCCGAGGAATGCCATCTTCTCAGAACTATAGAGAAGATTTTCGAAGATAAAGGGGTAAAAAATATCTACACTTTCAAAGTTAAATTATGGACATTTTTCACAATTACTTTATGAATTTTGTAGAATAAAAGGTGGGGATCATATTGGATATGTGCTACTATCAAATCCATTGGAAAGTACGGGGGGAGAAATAAATGGTACTTCACAGAATGCGACACATGCAGAACGGTTTCAGAGTTGATGGAAGAACTGATTGACAAGGCAAACAATAATATTCACCAAGTCAACTTAACTGAATCTCTATATATACTTAAAATGTTTGATTATTATTATACAAGACGACGATCTAGACGATATTCCCGAGCAGATCAAATATTTACTACTCAACAGAAAAATGCTATTCAAAATTCAGATAAAGCCAGACGAGAACTACAACTACACAGAATCTTTTGGAGTTATGAACCTAATCACTGACAGAACCAAAGTATCATAATACGCTGGTTTTTTTCAGTAAAAACAAACAAGAATCTGATATTTACACTATCGGTGAAAGTGAAGTCAAAAGCAATTCACATAAGAGTGTAAGAATTTAAAACTAGAAAATAAAAATATCATAATTATTTTATGATTTTATGATATTCTTAATTTTTTAAATAAATCGATTCAGGAAAATATTTCGGACGAGGAAGTCAGCACGCCTAAGAAGGGCAAAGGCAAAGAAAAAGCTGACGAAGCCATGGATTGCAAGACCATAAAGCGTAAACTTTATGATGAAATGTCTGCCATACGGCCTGTGAGAAAGGCAAAGGGTATTGTAATTAAGGAAGAGAAGACGGACAGTCCTTGATCGAGTTCCCTGATTATTTATGTTATTCATATTAATTTACAATATTTCCGAAGTCGCACTCTTTTAAACGATGTTTTAATGCATTTTATTCTCAGATTTCCAATTTGTTTGTCTTATTTCAATTAAATTCTTTATGATAAGTTTATCAGGCTATGTAAGATTTACAGCTTTTTCTTACGTATTCCTAAATACATCACTATATCAATTCGAAATATCTCCAGCTCCTAACTATCATTTGAACCTTATTAACTCAAAAAAAAAAACATAACATAGGTAAATTTCAATTCAAACCAAAAAAAATAAGGACGATTTAAGTTTTGCTCAGTTTGAGCCCGAAAAAAATTATCCTCTTTAATGATTTTCTTTTATATTACAAACTAATCTAAGAAAATTACCTAAGTAATTAATTACAACCATATCGAACTGAATAATAATAAAGATTACATTCAATACAACCAAAAGTAAAATATAAATATAAATCTAATTATAACAACAACTTAACACCGGCAACAAATTACATTCATCAAAGAGACAAAAATCATTAGAAGGATAATTTTATAATTTGGGCCCAAACTATCATGAAGTAATTTAGTCCACTCATATATTAACCATTTAAGAGCATTTAATTAATTGAAGCAAATGTGAGATAATTATAATATAATTACACTACGCCACAAATGGCCTTCAGCAACGTTTATTTCGATGTTACAAGTAAAAGTGTTAGCATAGATGCCTTAAAATTGATCTACGCCAACACTTTTTTTTATCGTTGCAGTTGATAGTAACTGGTGTTGCCATAGTATCTATGGTAACACTAAATTTGGTGTTACCGTTGATCTTTAAAAAAAACGCTACTAGGGAAGAAAAAAATACATGCTTACACTTAATATTTAGGCGGGTCAAATTCAGTCTTCAATTTTTGCCCAAAAAAATGAGGGGCTATTTTATCCAAATAATTCACTCTGAAACCATAGCCCGCTCAGTTATTATTTTCTCTAAAAAATAAAAAATAAAACTCACACCTCTTACTCAAAACTCATTCCTCTATCGCTCAAAACTCTCTCGACGGCTTGGTTCACTCAATAATTAGGGTTCTTCATTTGCATCTCTGTATCTTCTTGAGTTATCCACGTTTGTCACTCAATAATCAGGGTTATTCAATAAGCATTTAAGGAAGGTTACTCAATTGCTCTACGTGGTATCGAGTTTCGCGATCGAATTATTACTGATATTGCAGATGGTCTAGCATCTCTATTTGGACAACCCTCGGCTGGTGTTAATATGTGCTTGACACCGTCTAATTCACAAGGCTTGTCTCGGCATAGTGATGATCACTGCGTCTTTGTGTGCCAATTAATTGGCACAAAAAGATGGAGAGTGTTTCCTCGGCCAGATTTTCAGTTACCTCGATTATATGAATCTCGTGATAGTTCGCATGATTTGGAGAATATAAGCCGTGAGTTTAATGGGTGCCAACGATTTGTCTTGAAAAGAAGGCGACGTTTTGTATATTCCTAGAGGTTTTCCACATGAGGCAACTCTTTGTAGTGGATGGTTGTGAAAATGTGAACAGTCTGTTGGATTTTCCTTGCATTTGACTCTGGCTGTTGAAATCGAGCCTCCATTTGAGTGAGTACTTTGATTTAAATACATCATTAGATATACTTACAAGTCCTTTAAAATATCTTTGACGATTTGAACACTAGCGTATAATGTGATGAGACTAGAGTGTGATGCTATAGAAATTTGTTTGCGATTAGTTCCAGATGGAATATACTTGGTTTAGAGATAGGTAGCAGATTTACAAGGAACACCATGTCACTGTCTGTCATTATGCTGGTCATGAACATTTATAGCATTTGCAGTGCCTTAAAAAAATAACCCAAAAAGTTAAAAGGCAGGACTTAAAGATAATACACTGTCTTGTCGAGCCAGAATTCATCTACTGCTGTTTTCATCCAAACCAACTATTTTGACAAGATTTTGGCTCCATTATTTCCATAGAAATATGACATGGACTTTATTGTAATAACATCCTTGATTTATGTTTATTCTATAGCATTCTAGGCATTAAGTGAAGTGATAAACATGGTTCGCACACGTACTTTTCTGATTTATCTTTAATTTGGACTTAAGACAATGAAAAGAAAATAGGCCGGACGATTTGTTCTATAAAATATAATATTTGGATTATTTTCCAAGATCCCTTTTCTTCCGGAGGAGACTAGATAATTGAAATTTCTTCAAGTATGTATGTTTAATGTTGCTAATTGACTTTATTGTTGCTCATCCGATACGAGAGTTAGAGAGAGAAGGTAGAGAGAGCAAGAAGAGTTCTGCTGAAATAAGATGGCCCGTACCAAGCAAACTGCTCGCAAGTCCACTGGAGGGAAGGCTCCTAGGAAGCAACTTGCTACCAAGGCTGCCCGTAAGTCTGCCCCAACCACCGGTGGTGTTAAGAAGCCCCATCGTTACAGACCTGGTACTGTTGCTCTGCGTGAAATTCGCAAGTACTAAAAGAGTACGGAGCTCTTGATCAGGAAGTTGCCTTTCCAGAGGCTTGTTCGTGAAATCGCCCAGGACTTCAAGACTGATCTCCGTTTCCAGAGCCATGCTGTGTTGGCGCCGCAGAGGCTTCTTGAGGCCTATCTTGTGGGTCTGTTTGAGGACACGAACTTGTGTGCCATCCATGCCAAGCGTGTTACCATAATGCCAAAGATATCCAGTGGCTCGCAGGATCGGAGGCGAGCGTGCTTAAACTTGCCTTGGTTGTGTTGGTCTTTGGTTTGGAGTTCAAGATGTCGTAGATATTAAGAAACTTGCCTAGTATTAGTTTCATGTGTTTTGTTGCCTCGAGACTTACATTCTTTGGTGTTCTCTATTGAACGGAAATGACGATTAACGCTTTAAATGTGTTTTTGTTATCGTGGATCCTTTGTGAAGGATAACCTTTGTATGTGTTGTTTAAAAAAAAAAATGTTGCTAATTCATGTATCATATTATCTGGGTGCTCTTAAACCAATATTCTAAACAAAAAGCCTAAAAATTGTAGCTATTGATCACAGAAAAAAGCTTGCTTAAAATTGGGAAATGCTCAGAGAGACTGAGCATTTTAATTGTGGTGACAGGTGGGAAGATTTTATCTAAGTTGCCGTATATTGTTGGGCTAAAAAACAGACAGCACTACAGTAGAAATCCGGTGGTTCTCTTCCATAGAGTATACATTCGGTGTCTGTAACGCTATTGCATATTGCGATAAAGTTGATTGGTCATTATGATCTTCGGTTTCGTAAGGCTTGCTTAGTTGGTGCAATACCATTTTCTTCTCCAGACACTCGAGATATGATGTTACTGTAAGTATCCTTTCTTATACTAAATCTTTCATTCATGTCTCTGTGTTTGTTTAAAATTATACACCCCGTGTTACCATTTATTTATCCATCTTGATTTTGTATCTTACTTTAAGGTTTCATAAAATGGTGCCTACATATAATACTTAATATATGTATCTATTATTGCTTTTTTTTGCTTGGCTAGAGAAGCACATAACTTGTTATATTGGTTAGAGAAAGGCTGGAGCGGAGAGTTTTAATTATTAACTCTCTTATCATAACATTAGTTAAATATCTTTAGTTTTTGCTTCTGCAGGTAGCTCTTTGAACTCTGTTTTATAATTATAAATATGTTTGACTATAAAGTCTCGGATAAAATTCCAATCTAACGGATGTCACAATAATAAGGATTGGCCTAAAATTGAAATGTCCAGTCCTAAATTTAAGTAGGGATTTAAGTCATGGTAGACAACCAGATGATAATTTAGAAGCTGTAAAACACGGAAATGACACTGGACTCCTGATCTCTCATTCCATGTAAAACTTGTGCTCATGTCTCTCTCCCCCTCCTCTCTGTCTCTCTCCCCCTCTCTGTCTCTGTCTCTCTCATACTCTTTCTCATTATCTCTCTCTCTCTCCCCTATCTCATTCTCTCTCCCTCTGTGTTTATATGTAGTTTATATATGCTCTTTGTCTATATGTAGTTTATATATGCTGAACTTAATAAATAATAAAACTTTAAGGTGCTGATTTAATGCGTAAGAGAGAACTTGAGAGACGCGAGGATAGGTAAGCTTGACTAATTTTTATTTGATGCGACTACTGCTACAAGTTATTAAGCGATGTTGCAAAATGGATGTTTGGCGATAAGCTGAATTTTACTAAATTATTCTAATTTTACAGACAATAACATAATCCTTTAAAGTTATCATGTGACCTATAAGGTCTATTCAAAGATTACTAAATTTGAACTACCTCTGTCAAAACTCATCAGGATAATGATAAATGGTAGTGACTATCATGGTATTTATAAATTAGAATTGAAAAGCAATATTGTTTGCTTGGTGGATATCACGAGATATTATATTTTGTTAATGATAAATGATAATTGAATATTTAGGTTGATTATTAACTAGAATTCATAACAATTAACAAATGAGCACTTCCATTCATTTGCACTTTTTTTTTGCTTTTATAATATGTTACATCTATTAGCCATTTATGTATTTGTAGAGACATCATTGTTGTGAATGTCGAATCTATTATGATATCTATGAGATGTGGTGTCTTTAGCTATGACGCTGAAGTGTATCATTTAAAGAGGACTCGTTTGTGTCTTGGTCTCCAATTTTTTCACTTGCATTGTTCTACTTTTAATCAGTTCAATTAGCATCTGATACAGTAGAAGTCACAATTTTTTTCTATTTATGGTGCAAGTAGTCTGCACATGATAAGGAGTATAAAGTTGACAATAAGTTCTTCCATTAATAAAATATTTACACTATTGCTTGTAATACTCCTCATATGTCTATGGAGATCTGCTAGGAAATATCTACGGTTCTGTGTACTCGGACAAAAGATATCTAATTCCTATTTATATTTTGCTCATATCTCTTATTGAAAGCTCCAGGCTCTTGCTTCCAGATACACGCGAATTGGTGCTGTTTTTCGGGCCTGAAGTATCAGATATTATATGCTCTGAAAGCAACAAACTAGGTATGATTATGAAACATTATGATATTGATCATTGTTTTCCATCTCATAATGGTTACTTAATGTTCTAGTCCATTAGGTTCTTTATATCACGGATTCACTGCTTCTGGAGGTATCCAGTCTCCTATACTAGCACACTGGAAACACTCAACATTTAAAATTCATCTAAGGAGTTCTAAGTAGTTTAGTACATTGACTAAGGTGTTTACTGATAACGATGTCTGGAGGCTTCCAGACAATAATTATTTATATACAATATAACTACTTAAGCGAAACTGTCAGTAGTTATCAAATCTATATTATCAAACCAGGTCATTCGTGCACCCCGATATTGTGTGATTCAACGAGGCAAGGTTTTCTATATCATTTACTGCTACTGTAATTCTTATCTTGTGGTTCAATGTGTGATGGTAACAAGGTATCTACTCAACTGACTTCTATGATTTTTTTTTAATTTAAGGTGCTACTTACTTAGTTTAAGTAAATATATGACTAGCTGGTTACAACTAACTTTTAAATAAATCAGAGGAAGTTTTTTTATAGTATTTACCAAGTATGAATCTGACTTTCCGTTCTTTTTATAGGCTGATGTTAAGAAAGCTCTAGAAAAGGAAGGTGTTGAGGCTGGTAATAAATCGGTTCATGGTGGCAAGGAACACAACACATCTAGGCTAATTGGGAGGCTTATTCAGAACAACGAATCGAAGTCAAAGTCTTCTTCAACATCATGTGCAATTTCCGTTCGAGATCAGTGCATGTCAGACTTAAATGCAAAGATTCGGGCTCAACTTCAGCAAGAGATGGATGAGAAACTTGACCAAAAAGTTCGAGATATGATGAAAAAATTGGCTGGCCAGAATCCGGATTTAAGTCTTTTTTAGTATTTACGTTATCTTTCGAATTTTGTTTGGATTGTGATGGTATTAATGCGGTGGTACTGAAGTGCTTTTGGATGGTACTAAGTTAGTTATTCTATGGTACTTAAGTTAGCTTTTTGATTGGTTTATTTATGTCGAATTATGATAATGTCGTGGTTTATTTAGATGGCTTGAAAAGCCTTGTTTATGTAAAACTTTGAGAGGTTATTTGATTATGGTTTATTTGAATGGTTTTATTATGGTTTAAACTATTACCAAAATAAAAAAGTGTTCACAAAATAAATGTTACAATAATGGAAAAGGGTGTTGCCGAAACAAAAATGTGTTTCAATAGCTGGTGTTACAGTAGGGGTTAGTGGTGTTGCCATTGGTCTACAGTAACACGTTTATGGGTGTTGCTACAGAGATATTGGTGTTGCCATTGGTCAACAGTAACAGTTTTATTGGTGTTGCTACAGAGGTAAAAAGTGTTGGCATTGGGGCCTGTAGCAACACATTTTCCCTGTGTTACCATAAAGTTAAAAAGTTTGGCATAGACCCCTATGGTAGCGGCTGTTTTTGTAACACCACCAAATTTTAGAAAAGTGTTACCGTAGCATGTTTTTTTTGCTTTCAGCAACACTTTTTACCCCTTTGAGCACACTTTTTTGGGTGTTGCTGAAGGCCATTTATGGCGTAGTGTTATGCTATTAATTAGCAAGTAATTACTGTAAAAATAGTATGCCCAAAAAAGATCATTCGGATTTATAAAAAATAGTTATACAAATTCAAATGTGCAGTATGGCAGTTGGTACTATGAATTAAAATATTATACTCAGCAGTTCTATAAAATACGGTTTATTACAACCGCAGGCCAGTATATTACAAAACCACTATTGTTTTAACCGCCGAAAGACCCACTATATGAAAGTGCCGGGTATAATAAAGTTAGTGGGCAATTTTTATAACACCCCCAGATTTAACCGGAAATATTACAGCGCCGTGGGCCCCGAGATGGAACCCACAAGGCTAAAAGAAATTTTTTGCAAACATTTACAAATGCCCAAGAGGTCAACGACGGTACTATCTTTAAAAATTCACAAAGACTTATAAAATCCATTTATCAAAAACCGTCGTAAAAACTCATTTGAAATTGCAAGGCCAAACAGCCGACACTCAAAAGTTTAGAAAACGATTTCCAAAGTAACCTCAGTTACTAGATACCAAAAGAGCATTTCAAAATACTCACGTAGCAGAAAAAGACCAACCATGAAGATACTCTAGCAGCTGTAATACCCGAGATCTTTATTCCGGATTCATTGGGTTTTCTCGGTTTTATCGGTTTGTCATGGTCCTCATCGTAGGAATTTCGTGCCATGTTTGGTTGTGACTTGTTGGGACATGTTTTTGGAGGCATTTCGGATCACTTTGTGAGTTTTTGAGATTATGTGGTGTAGCGCACGCTAATGCTTGAAGCATAGCGCACGCTACTGCGTGGTGTTTAGCGCACGCTACTGAATGTGTAGCGCACGCTAACTGGCAGTCCAGAGGCAGTCCAGTAGCTACTGGACTGGGACTGGAGCTTTGTTAGCGCACGCTAAGGCCGATAGCTAGCGCACGCTATCGACTTCTTAGCGCACGCTCCCTCTTCTTTCTAGCGCACGCTACTCGGTAGGCGCAGATTACGTCCAGGGCTACCGGGTGGTTTTTGTGACCGTTAGCGCGCGCTACGGCTATTAGCGCACGCTAACTATGTTATACGCGGTTTCTCTGGGCGTTGACCGTTAGCGCACGCTAATGAAGGGTGATTAGCGCACGCTAATAAGCATCGATATAAATCTTGGGCAAAGATTAAGTCGTCATTTCCCACTTTTCTTCATCCCTTCCGACGGGAGTGAGATCCAGAGGCGAGTAGGACCGATCTTTTCTTCTAGCTTCATCTTTGAGCGGATTTGTAGATGTTTAACAACATCTAATCGTCTTCTTGGTCCAAATCAAGGTAATCTCTTGTTAGAACCCTATTTTCTTAAATTTGGGGTTTTTCCTTGGATTTGTGATTCTTAACCGATCTCATCCGATCGGTTGTGTATTTTTGGTTGTCTTCACCGTAATCTTCAGATTTTGTTAACCGTTCATCGATTTTTATCGCCCGGATCAACGATTCTTGATTTCTTTGAGAATACTTAGATCCTTGTCCTTTTTAGGATCGTTTTGGATTTCGATTAGTGTTATTGATTCGTGGTGATGCTATTTTCGTAGTATTCGTGGGCTGTCGAAGTCTTGATCGTTTTTGGAGGTTCGAAGGTTGCCCGGTCGTGCCCGTTCGTCGTTTCGTCGCTCGTAATACTGAGGCAAGTATCTTGTCCATACATTTCATGTTTCGTAGGCGTAATTATTGATAAATGATTATATATGAAACCTAATGTTTAATGAACGTAAAAAGGGATCGGTATATTCTCGATAAATGTTGCCTTTCAACGATAATTTATGTACTTCGTGAATATATGTGTTCTCGGAATATGTGTGATGGATTTGTATGTTGTAAAGATGATATGATCACTTTGAATGAGTTTATTATACCGTAATCCTTTGGCGGGGATTACGTAATGTTATGTGTACTTGTTCGTTAAGAATGTATTACGTGGGATATTAGTTGTTACTCCTTTGAAAGGAGGTTGTGATGTTTAAGTGTTGCTTGGCTTGATGTTCTACTCATTGTGATGTGATTGCTGAAAGTGATGTGCCTCCGGGTAGGATTGTTGAATCTCCGGGATCCATACTTGCTAGTATGGGTCGGGCGTGACCGTAGGGTTATCCAATTCGGGTATGTCTTGCGGGGACTCCGAGGTTCGGGGCTTGCTAGCCCGATGCCGAGATAACTTGTGGAGTTATCATCGGGTATGTCTTGCGGGGACTCCGAGGTTCGTGGCTTGTTAGCCCGATGCCGGGATAACTTATGGTTGTGATTTGGAATGGTTCTGTGGTTGTTGCCACGAGGACATGTGATTTTTGGTATGGTTTCCTATTGGATTATTCACTCGGGTATGTTCTACGGGAGCATCTGAGGTTCGTGGCTTGTTAGCACGGGACGCGAATAATCCTTAGGAACATGTGTTATGTTATTCGGGTCGTGGACCTGTGGCTTATGATTCGGGTCTTGGACCCCGTGTGTTGTGAATTGGGTTGTGGAACCACGTTTTAATATCGGAATCGTATTTTGGAAAGATGATTTTGGGCCGTGTCCCCAAGTGTTTTCGAAAGACTTTAGAATTCCTTATTTCCAAATGTTTTCAAACTCCCGAGACCGTAAAATATTTTGTATGAGACACATGGTTCTTTTCCTACCTTTTATAAATCAAACTGTTTTGATTAAGTGATTTATCTCGGGAAATATATTCAAGATTTTATATTCTTGAAGCACGTTGTGTATGGCTTGTACTTTTGGTTTTATACTTGCACTAGCAAAACAAAGAGAGTTTGCTAACCCCCAGTATTCGGGGTGGATGTCTCAGACAAGGTCCGTGTACTTGCAGCGGTACCGGGAGCGAATCACAGGATCGATACGAAGGATGATGGGAAACGAAGATACTAATCACGTGAAGACCAATTATAGAGTATTTGGTAGAGTCGTGTTGATTATTCCTCCGATGTGTTATTTTATCGAATTATGGAAGTGATATTGTATTCTAGCCCCTGCGTGGGCATGTGTTCTGGGCAAGGATCTTGTATGTATTGTTCTGTGTGTTGTGATATAAGACCATATCGGTCTAATGGTCCTTTATGTAGCCATGTCGGCATGTGAAGTGATGCATTGTTTTGTATTTATCCTGGTAGATCCTCGCGGAGAGGGTCTGCGGCGCTGTAATATTCCCGAGTGGTTTGGGGGTGTTACAGCAGCGGAATACAAGAACCAATCAAGAAACTCAATGCACACAACATGTCCTAGCCAGTATCCTCCGGGAAGCTCATCTCTTCACGACCGCTACAAGCTCGATACTCCGAGAACCTAAAAAGAAATCCCACGACGGGGTCAGCCATAATATCCAACAATGATATCAATCACATCACATCAATAATACATACCAATGAGAATACAGAATAAGAATACGACCAATGTAATCTTACCGCCATAACTTTACTTACTCAAGTAATTCTCATCAGAATAACCATTATCACACTTTACATCCTGTACTCGATTAACCAATAAACTCGAACATAATATCTGTATTGTACCTCAAACAATACTCAAGATCCTCAAACTATCATAACCAGCTCACGATACGGAAATCTACCATTTCTGACCAATACGATCCATCGAATAATATCATCAAATCCCAAGATGATAACCGATTGTCCACCAAAGACAAGACCAAAGCAAATATGGAACATACCTCGAGATATGATGTGCCACGATAATCATATCAGTCTAATCCGGGATCAGAACAATGCAATACGGATAAGGTCCTAACATAAGACCTACAAATGCATACTCATATGACCGCGTCAATATGATCATAACAATAACAATCATGTATACTCAATGGAAATCCGACGATCCAGCGCCCTCAGCATAGATCCCACGATGATCCTACAGATCAACATGAGGTGGATAACCAACAATATACATATGCACAACCACACATGATAAAATCAATGATGCGAATTCACAAGATTCCATCAACACAATACTGGTAATCCAACGATCCAGCGCTTCTCGGATAGATCCCCATGATGATCCCGTCGAACCAACGCATGGTGGAAAACCTGTCCAACGATCCAGCGCCCTCAGCATAGATCCCCATGATGATCCCGTCGAACCAACGCATGGTGGACATTCGATCCAGCGCCCTCAGCATGGATCCTCATAATCCCATCGGATTATTTACACAACATAAACAACACAATATGCATACACATATGCAAATCAACATGTTCATCAACATGAACAACATAACATGCACGATAACATGACAATTTACTAGGACGACTCCATGTTCAACAACATGAAAGAAAATGTACGAGACCAAAATAAATAACACTAAACCATAACCAATATGGAATACTTTCCCCGAGTCCTTCGGGAGCAACCTCGATGTCCAATCATCACCGACGATTATCCTCAATGCTCGGCGATCCAAACGTACGATGAACTATAGATATTCATATCCTCGTCTTTATCATAATGTAACCTCGATATTCGACCATACCAATAACTGAGATAAAGCATATACATTATGATTTACCTCCCAGAATCGAAAGAACGATATGCGATCCGAATACCCAAAGTTCACAATAATAATCATCGCCATATGCATTATAAACGAAATGAAACTGAAACCATTCATTAAATATTATAACTGAGCAAGTAATAACTTGCCTCGATACCGATACGATGATGATGAAGCCGCTACCAGTCATAATGCCTTTGTCTACGAGCTCCTCAGCCCCGATCAAAAGCAATACAATGGACATACTCGAACACGACCGCAATATCCGGTTATAATCACCGATGAATAGTCTCAACCTATCGAAGAAATCAAATAACACATATCCGATAACAATCAACAACCGATAAAACTAACCAATAGAACTCAACGGTTCAACACAACCTCGAATAAACACAGTCAGAACCAACCAAGTCAAACCATCACGAATTCATAATCAAAACACAAAAATACTGCACTGTCGCCTACTTAGCGACGTTAAACGCATAACGTAGCGTGCGCTAAGTTGTCCCGTTAGCGTGCGCTAGCGGTAAGCTTAGCGTGCGCTAATGCAGTCTGATGGCATGCATTCCAAACATCGACTCACATCTTGCGACTACGAAACCGAATGAAGGAAGACATAAATCTCCATATCTCTTGAAGATAAACGACCACATAATTATCACCATGATCATGTCAATGTCCATATATCAATAACAACATCAACAATCAAACCGACTCGATAACAAGGATCGTATCATGCTAAATCTGGAATTCAACCTAGTATCATGATTCATCTCATCTATATCAACCAATATAATTACCAAGATTCAGAAATCCTTCTTAGATCGGGTTAAATGAATCAACATCCTAATGTTATGAAGAATCTTAACTAACGTCCGAAACTCTTATCAAAATTCCATTGAACATCATCATATGATTATCCAACATGCTCCTTGCATGAAATCATCCAAGAAAAACGAACCACTAACGAAGGAATACGAAGATTACCTGGTTTAGATGAACCAAAAAGAAGAACACTAGAATTCCATCCAAAGAATCATGAACAACTTGAAGAACAAGGCTTGAATCCAAGCTCTCAATCTAATGTTGTTAAAGATTATCATCTCACAGTGTTTGGGAACCTCCAGAACCTCCCAAAGCTCTCTCTATCGACTGAAGGAGAAAGAATGGACTAAATGCATCTCAAAACCCGTCTGTCCCCTTTTTATAAAGTATATTACTAGCGTGCGCTAAACTTTATGTTTAGCGTGCGCAACAGCCTTAGCGTGCGCTACCTGACTTTGTTAGCGTGCACTATCGAAGCCCAGAGGCTACTGCCTCGCTTCGTAAACTAGCTTACGTACGTAATGCCCATGCATTAACGTACGTAAAACATCCTGCTTAGCGTACGCAAGTCATTTACCTTTAGCGTGCGCTAATACCAATTGACTTGCTACAGTCTACACCTACCACGAAGATGCTCGTGACCCCACATGCCGAAAGCAACCAATAAAGCCAAGATTCCCTGTTGACCGATATACAGTTAGCGTGCGCTAATCAACATGCATTAGCGTGCGCTAACACTACATTACAACATCCGTTGACTTATCGTAACGCGCCGAAAGTGGCACGGTCCACGCGTAGATTCCTTCCGATCGGATTGCATTAGCGTCGTTATCTTATATTTGTAGCGTGCGCTAAACACCGCGATAGCGTGCGCTACTCATGATTATTAGCGTGCGCTAATAGTGTTACACTTAGCCAATTTCAGCTATTCTTGTCCAACGTCTCGACATATCAAAAACGAACATAAGACACACTGAACACAAACACTGAATCCAATAATATTCTTAAATACAATTGTCGACCAAATACAACAATTATACCAATACTGACATCTCAGTCCTTCATTATTTTATCCATACTGTACAGATTCCACGCTGTACAACATAACTCGGATAAAATAATATTAAACATCAGTAGTAGAAATTCCGGATATTACAATTTTTAACTTTACAGTTGGTCATATATATAGAACTATGTGCAGATTATCATTTCTCAAATAAAACTCAAATTTTATAGTAAATTTTAACCACCAAAAGTACCCACTAAATGAAAGTGCCGAGTATAATAAAGATAATGGGCAGTTATTAAAGATAGTGGGCAGTTACAATAACTGCCCTTTTCCAACTTACAGTTGCTCATATATATAGAGAGATATGTGCAGATTATCATTTCTCAAATAAAATTTATAGTAAGTTTTCTCAAATAAAAGTTAAAACTCTTCCTGTTCATATTAATACTATTTATTATCTAAACCGTTTTTGTTTTTGCTAGAAAAGTTGTGATTTTATGAGGAATTCAGGGTTCGGCACATTTCTGACGCACTCAGAAGCATGAAAAAGATAACTAGATCGACAACCATCAAAGGCAAACAACATAAGCAGGATGAAAATTTTTCAGGCACGACAATCATTAAAAAATCTGCGTATTAAAACTAGAATTATTATTATATGGACAGATACTTAATCATACCTTAAGATCTATTTTTTTCTGCTGATATTCCATTAGAATTTCATCATGAAACTCATATGAGGTGATTATCTGCAAGAAAAAATTAAAACATAAGTTACTGAATAATTAACACATTAAAATATAAATTTGCAAATTGCATTTCACAATGATAAGTTAACTTATCTGTCATATTCCATACAAGATGCAATGCCATAAACCTCCTGCTAGGCCACACTATTGTTGAAGCTTCCAGCATCATTAGCTGCAAGAGGCTTGCAACAAATATACAGAAGATAAGAAATGACATGTAATATATCAAGTGTATGAGTCATTTGGGCAAACAATAGAACCCGATGCCCAGAGTCATGCAGCTTCTGAAGTAGCTGATCTAATATTAGAAGTTTACCACTAGCCTAATGAATAGATAAGGTATAAAAACAGTTCCATCATATGCTACCATAACTACAATAGTACAACAGAACAGAAAATATTTAATAAGAGAGAAAAATGTAGGCACACAAAGATGTTCCTTCAATGCAATAAACAATTATTTGTATTATTTACTTATTTTGCTTTTTGAAATGATCTATAAATGGTTAGACTCATTTTCAGCCTAGAACTGCATCCATAAAATACAACTCTGTAAAACTAACAGTAGTCCAAGTGTCCAACTACCTGAGGTGCTCACCCTCCTGATATGGTTCGGGCTCAATACCTGGGAAATGGTATGGGTGACTACATGCTTTCCGAAGCTGAATTACCTGCACAAGATATGCAGTTAACCAGCATATGAATTGCATTAGGAATGTCGCTTTGCAGCAAGAAGTAAAATACAGGATAATGTGATGAAACAATAACCACAAAGCAATTAATTAAATATTTGCTTACAATATTCTGCAAAGATTGAGCATTAGAAGCTCCACAAGCAAGTGCAAGCAACTTAGGAAGTTCCTTCCTCAGTATCGACACATAAACCTTCTTTTGCAGATGAGCCAGATATGCCATTCTGTCAGAAAGAAGTTCAGTTATTCAGCTAATGTATAATGGCATTGAACCACATGAAGAAGGTGAAGTGTCTGAGGGGGAGTAGGTTTAATGAGTGAAGTTAAAAAAACAATCTGCAATAAATAAAAAAGTTGTAGATTACACAATCATATTAAATTCCTCCAATTCCAGTTCACATAAAAAATCAACGGAGAATTTAAGCAAGAGCTTGCCAAACCCTAATTACAAAAACAAATGTAAATATAAATACATAATAACCAAGCAAACAGAAACAGAAACAAAAGAATCCACTTCGATAAACACAAACTTAGGCCTTTTCCGTCACCTTTTCAGTATCAAAAGCCACACACACAGAGCAGACACACACTAAAATAGAAAATTTAAAGCTACACAGAGACACACACAGAAAAAATAAAATAAAATAAATTAAAGCTACACACAGACACATACAGAAAAAAACAAGAAATAAAATAAATTAAAGCTACACAGTGAACATAAACAAAAAATAAAATAAATTCAAGTTTCTTACGGTAGTGGAAAAATGAGTCGGTATTTTGCAGTGCGCATCTCCTTTTCCTTGAGCTTGATTCTACGGATTATGCTGAAACACATGAAGAAAGTGAAGTGTCTGAGGGAGAGTAGGGTTATGAGGGAAGAAGTGAAGCCGATCTACGAAGGGATTGAATTCGGTGAGATTAGGGTTACGAGTGAGCTGCTCCTGATGTCGGGATTGGATCTCATCCAGAAAAAAGACAGAAAAAGAGGTTTCGAGCTGTGGAAAAGCTGTTCAAGTTGAAAAGCATAAAGGTTGAAGAAAATGCACCTCTTCAAACTTGAGATTTCAACCGACCAGTTCGATATCGCCTAAGCGGGGAAGACATGGTTAAGTTTTTCTTTCAGTTCGTTCCGCTTCATGAGTAAAGACATAAAGGGAAGAGGATTTAGACGAGATGGTGAAGAAGATCTAAGGGAAGTCGGTGAGAGGAGGGTGGCTGGGTGAAGTGTTTGGGAGATTAGGGTTAAGAGGGGCGGTGACAGTCCCTTTTATATCGAAATATTTAGGGTTTCTAGAAGGAATAAAATGCCGTCTTTTTTGGACCGATTTTGTTGAGCAAAATGTGTGATATAACACACACATATTTATTTAATGTATTTTAATTAATTTATATGATTATTTTATTTTTTATGTAGGATAATATGAGATTTATTTTATATTTTGTAAAAATTAAAGTAATTATTAATGTAATCAACTTTTATTATAAATTATAAATATAACCCATATTGTTTTATTAATATAGATTTTATATGATTTAGCATTGATGTAATCACTTTACCGTGTTTCAGCGAAACAAAATAATTTTAAATGTATAAATAATCGTTAAATTATGAGATGTAAAAAAAATAAAAAATATATATTAACTTAATATTTTTATATTTTAAGATAGTGAAAAATTATCATATATTTAAATGAATTTATATGTATACACATAGACGATATGGATCTCTAATTAAAGATCATAAAATAAGGATTAATTTGATATATTTTTTAGTAGAAATATAATTGATATGGAAAAGTTATAATCGTTTAAATTATTAATTAAAATTAAAATAAAACATAAATAGAGATAGAATTTTTGTTTGGTCAATAAAAGAAAATATCTCATTTTTTCTTTTTCTTTATGTACAAAGTACGATTTCCACTGCAATTATTAATCATGATGGTTGTTCAAGTAGCTACATTGCAAGTTGAAGTACTCCTCAATTTTTCGGTATATTGGATTTTATTAATTATCTATATATCAGTGATACTATTAAATTGAATTTCTTACAAAAAATTTTTTTGAAGCAAATGGAGCTGTTGATGAGGATGGTGTTGCAAATACCAATATTGCGCGTGGAAGTGTTAATCTTTATTCCGGTATGCCATTTTCAATAATGGATAAAATATTATATTTTCTGTAATTGTTTACTTTTATTTGTCTGTTGCTATAATAAAATAATATATCTGATTGTTTTTCTATTGTAGATCGTGATGACAATATAGATCCTATAAGTAAAAGAAAAAAACATGTGACCAGAGATTTTAATCGAGCTATAAATAGTAATGGACCATCAAAGCATGTTGGTATGATTAATTATTTTTAATTAATCCGTTCGGTTATTACATTTTTCATTATGAATAAATATATATTTATATAATGGATAAAATATTACATTTTCTGTAGTTGTTTTCTTTTATTTGCCTGTTGCTATATATCTGATTGTTTTTCTATTGTAGATCGTGATGACAATATAGATCCTACAAATAAAAGAAAAAAACATGTGAGCAGAGATTTTAGTCGAGCTATAAATAGTAATGGACCATCAAAGCATGTTGGTATGATTAATTATTTTTAACTAATCCGTTCGGTTATTACATTTTTCATTATGAATATATATATATATATATATATATATATTAATTATTATTTTTTTACATTCAGAATATTGGGACATTGGCGATCTGTCACATAATTGCAGATATTGTGGTGCTTTGTTCTGGTGTCAGGAAAGATTATCTACCTCCTCAAAGATAAAACCCGTATATTCTGGATGTTGTGGAAGGGATGGAAAAATACAGCTCCCCAAATTGAACAATCCTCCTCAAATATTGCAACAACTATTACATGGAGACAGTGATAAAATCAAACATTTTCATGATAATATTCGATCATACAATAGCATGTTCTCATTTACATCCATTGGAGCAAAAATAGATACGAGTATTAATCAGGGTAAATCACCTCCGATCATTAAGATGCAAGGGCAAAATTACCACCTAATGGGCAGTCTACTGCCACCAGATGGTGATGCACCAAAGTTTGCTCAACTTTACATCTACGATACTAAAAACGAGGTGGCAAACAGAATAAATGCCGTTAGGTACTTTTATATTTTTTTAATTTTTAGTTATGTAATTCAAAATATATGATGAGATAAAATTTCTTCTTTCAACTAATGTTTTTATTTATATTTTAAATGTGTAGGAAAAATAGGGAGTCTAATGATCTTCATTCGGAAATAGTTCATGAACTGAATACTATGTTGGATGAGAACAATATGTTGGTCAAGTCGTTTAGGATGGCGAAAGAGAGAGTATTGGATGATAGAAGTTCAGACATTAAGCTGAAATTGATTGGGAAACGAGGTAAGGATGGAAGAACATATAATTTACCATCAATGTCTGAAGTTGCTGCATTAATTGTTGGAGATTTTGACCGAGTAGATGGGGATAGAGATATTCTGGTAGAGACACGATCAGGAAAGTTGGACCGCATCGACGAGCTGAATGCAGCTTACCTTGCATTGCAATATCCTCTTCTTTTTCCGTACGGTGAGGATGGTTACCGCGAGGATATAGAATTTGCCAAAGGTAAGGCATGTGAAGGGGGAGGAAAAACATTAGCCAGAGGGATTTTTCGCCTATCGTATGCATGACAGGGATGATGAGGCAACTACGTTATTGCACTCTAGGAAACTATTCCAATTATTTTTGGTTGATGCATTTACAACTGTTGAGTCAGCAAGAACAAGATGGGTCCGTCAAAACCAGCCGCAACTGAAGGCGCAATTGTACAAAGGTCTTCAAGATGCATATTTGCGTGGTGAAACAGATGCTTCTGCACAAGGAAAACGCATCATATTGCCCTCTTCATTTACTGGTGGGCCTAGAAACATGATACAAAATTATCAAGATGCCATGGCTATATGCAGATGGGCTGGATATCCTGATCTATTCATTACATTTACCTGCAACTCAAAATGGCCTGAGATCACTAGATTTTTAGATAAAATAAACTTGAAACCAGAAGACCGTCCTGACATAGTATGTAGGGTATTTAAAATGAAGTTGGATGAGTTGATGAATGATATTCAGAAGAAAAACATATTCGGTGAAGTAAAGGCAGGTAAACTTTTAAATTTTATTATTTTATACCATGTTGTTGATGTAAAATTTGATATAATATATATTTGTCGATTTTTAACTATATTATGTTTTGTAAATTTCAGTTGTCTACACCATAGAGTTTCAAAAATGTGGGTTGCCACATGCGCACATATTGGTATTTCTGTGTAAAAAAGATGGATTTAGAACAGCGGCGACAATCGGAGATGTTATATCTGCAGAGATACCCGATCAGAAGAGTGAACATGAGTACCATGCTTCTATTATCGAGTACATGATTCATGGCCCATGCGGAGCGGCTAACAAGTCGGCTCCATGCATGTTTGATGGAAAATGTACAAAGTCTTTCCCTAAGAATTAAGAGACTATAATTGATGAGGAAGGATACCCAACATATAGACGAAGAGATGATGGACGGTTTGTTTTGAAGAATGGTGTGCCGCTTGACAACAGATATGTTGTACCACACAATCGTTATCTACTACTCAAGTATGGAGCCCATTTGAACTTTGAGTGGTGCAATCAGTCAAGAGTAATAAAGTATCTTTTTAAAGACATAAACAAAGGAAATGATCACGTGACTACATCATTTTACAAAAGCTCGCCAAATTTTAATTCTGTAGAAGATATCGACGAGGTCAACCAGTACTATGATTGCAGATATGTTTCTTCATGTGAGGCGGTATGGAGACTTCTTGGATTTAAGCTTCATTACATGGATCCACCCGTTGAACGCCTCACCTTTCATATCCCGGACGAACAACTGTTGTTTTTAGCGATCAAGATGAAATATCTACTGTGTTAGTTGTTGTGCGGAGATTAATACGCCTCGATGGCGATCGGCATAGTGGCCGAGTGACCAAAGCCAGCATCAGATAAACCAAGGCAGACTTGCCAGACGAAGATTCCAGATCGAGATCAAGTACCGAGCGATCGGCGTCCAGGGCGATCGTCACTTGGCACCTAGCGATTGACCTTAGTGTCCGACCAAGGATGACCATCTTATGCCACGTGTAAAGCCAACATTTGTCAAAGTCTACGAAGACCAAATCTCGGATGAAGACCCACGTGAAGATCTGCAAAAGGCGCCGCAAGGAAAGGCTTTTGGCTCCTTCCCCTCACTAGCTGTGGGGGACAAGGACAGCCTCTCACCTACCAACAGACCCACCGAAAGGTGCTAGGTGGGACCTCCCAGGACTGCGACATGAGGTGCGTGTTATCTTCTCATTGGTTCGCACAGCTGGCTGCCAGTAGCGGCTGCGGACTTTAAGGAAACCGACCCATGTGCTGAGACGATCGCCCATTTAATTTAATACAGGAAAGGCGATCGCCCATTTGGGATTAAGACATCCCAACTACCTCCACTTCTATAAGTAGGAGACCTCCAGCATTTGGAGAAGGACAAGTGAAAGAAAGTCGATTTCATATAGTGGAAAACAGTTCAAATTCACAGTTGAATCCTAGAGCTAAAAACACAGCACTTCATCTTTGTTACAAGAACTCACAGAGCATTAACTCTGGTTCTTCCGTCAATCACCAGCACTCAAGAGCTAGATAACTAGGGTCATTACACTCATTGTAATCGTATTCTAACATTAATAGTTGTACTCTAAAGCAGTATTCGTATTAATAATATCTCGCGAGAGCATTCAAGCCTGGTACTAACAACCCCGACAAATCTTGTGTTGTTTACATTCCTTCGTACGTGCTCTCACATTTTATTTGTTACTCACCCGTAGCCATATCTAGCAAACCATTACGTATAATATTTTGGGTAACAACAATTGGCACTAGAAGAAGAGGATAACCTTTATTTTCTCTCCGACCGTTTTGAGGAACACTCACTGTTCTCCGGAATATATACTTGAAGAAACACTCACTGTTCTTCAAAGAAAACCCTCGAGATAATGACGTCTGCTACCACCTCGAAGAGAGCCACTTTACGATCCGGCGGACGTCTTATTCCAGCCCAAACCGAATCCCAACCTACAGCGGAAGGCAACCGCAACGACGCTAGACTCTCACACCCGCCCCCGAGGGACGGCCCCAGCCTCTCACTCGATCTATTCCAAACCACGGAACCGATCGAGGAGGCCATGGCCATCCTAAGGAAGCGAAGGAGAGTATGGGTGTGCAGAAAAACCGAATCCGAAAAACCGAACCGAAAATCCGAAAATCCGATCCGAACCAGTCCGATCCGATGTCTTCAGATCGGATTTTGGATTAGAATTTTACAGATCCGAAAATTTCGGATCGAATCGGATTAAATCCGCGGATTTTCGGATTAATCCGATTGATCCGAAATATATAAAAAATTTTTTTATTATTTTTAGGTAAAACGCCAGAAAAAACTTCGGATCGATCGGATTAACTGCGGATTTTTGAATTAATCTGATCCATCCGAAATATATATATATAAATGAAATTTTATTATTTTTGGATTATGATTTTTATTATTTTTATTAGTTTTTAAAATTTTCGGATTTTTCGGATTAAATCCGATCCGATCCGATCTGGATTCGGATTGATCCGATCCGATCTGGATTCGGATTGATCCGAATCCGATCCGAACGATCGGTTCGGATTTCGGATTGAGCAAAAGGTGATCCGAAATTTCGGATCAATCCGAATTCGGATCGGATCGGATCGGATTGATCCGAATGCACACCCCTAACGGAGAGCATACGACACGCCCACTATTATTCCATCAGCCATCTGCAGTGCGGGCAAACGAAAGCTCAAGGGGTTATATGTCGAGAAATCGTTAGAAAGCCCCGAGTCGCAAGAAAAGGCGCTCGCAAGGTGGGACAGTTCCATCTTCATCCGCCTAGGAAGTGATCCTTCATGGCGACTTGGGCATTCTGGCCCCAGCCATGAGACGGCAGAGTCCGAATCCATCACCAGGAGTTCAGCATACCCGACTCCCAAAAAACAAGCCAGCCATCTCGTTGCCATTCGCCAAATAATTGAGCTCGGCGGCAGAGACCTCGTCGCCTACAATGGAGCTAGGAGATCGGTACATGATCGCCTCGGCTCCCTCTCCGAGAGCTAGACTGTGAGCAGCCAGGCTACGACAATGGCCGCAATGCAGCGCCAGCTCGACGATATGAAAGTGCTTCTAGAAGCTGGGGCAGGCGCCAAGAGAAAGGTCGCCAAACCAAGTGAGCCGCTCGCGGTCCAGATCGAGCTTGCCCCCGTGCAACCAAAGATCGCTCCTCCTCAAACACCTCTGTATGAGGGGAGATGGGACCCCGAGACTCACTTGCGCAAGTTTCGGGTATACATGACCGGATGCGAGGTGTCAGACGCGACGAAATGCCGAATGTTCCCATTAACATTGGGCAATCTTGCCCATAGGTGGTACATCTCATTGCCACCACGCTCAATCAATTATTTTAAGAAGCTGGCGAATGACTTCACGTCGTACTTCGCCGCCAAGGTCGCTCGGCCAGAAGGTCCCCACCCCATGATGAAGACCAGGCTGGGGAAAAACGAGTCCGATGAAGATTATATCGAGCAGATGGATGAAATAGTCCTCACCGGCGAGCCCATAAGCGACGAGCTCGCCCTCTATTCAGTCTTGGGGTGATTCTATGGTCATTCGCCCATGTTCAGGCACCTCACAAAGGACATCCCCCTGACCTACGCGATCTTCCGCGCCAAGGCTGTCGACTTTCTGGCCAGGCAGAGGTTGCTCACCCTTCGCCTAGGCGAGGGGGCAACCGGAGAAAGGAAGGCGCCGTCTCCCATCCTAAAGAAGGCGATCGCCATGCCCAGAAAGGCGGTCGCAAAGCCACCCGGTGAGTTCAATGCCTTTGAGGATGTGGAAGTCCACCTCCTCCGCAACCTCAATCTATCTCCGGCCCATATCTTCAATGCCATCAAGGGGCGCGAATGGCTAAGCAAGCCAAAGCCGATGAGGGACAACGGTCATCTGGACCGCAATAAATTTTGTGCCTACCACAAAAGTCCGGGCCACAACACCAGCCAATGCCGCGACCTCCTCAGACAACTCTGGAGATTGTTCGAGGAAGGCAAGCTGGACAATTTGGTAACCAAGCCGGAGCCCAGGGCTGAAAGGACCAGGGGCCGCGATCGTCGACAGAACGACGACCGTCAACCTCCCAATCCGGTCACCAGAATTGGGCAAAACAAGCCGGGGTACTCAGATGATTCGATCCCTCCAATCAACTCCGGTGGCCGGGTCAATATGCTCCAATCAGGAGGTGGAAATCTCGGAGGTCTGTCCCCAGTTTCCACCATGTCAAGCAGAAAACGGAAGGCTGAGCTGAGGGCGTTCGCCGGAGTCCACGTTGTGGTGCCTCCAGAGCCAACCATCTCTAAAGAGGCACTCATCTCCTTCTCCAACAAGGATAGGGAGGGAGTGCAGTGCCCCAAGGAGGATGCCTTGGTGATCCCAGTATGTATCCTTGGGAAAACGGTCGACCGCGTGCTGGTTGACAACGGGAGCTTTTCCAACATCATTTTCAAGTCTGCTCTGGACCAACTCGGCAACCTGACGAAGTTCATCAAGCCGTTCGATACCGTGCTTCAAGGGTTCGGCGACAACACGGTCAAAGTCTATGGAAGGATCAAGCTCTCCATCAAGCTAGTCTTCTGTTACGATCCTAAGGTTAAGATCACTAGGACCCTCAATTTTGTAATCATAGACATGCCCAGCATCTATAATAGGTTCCTAGGTCGCCCCTTTCTAGAAACCTTTGAGGCGGTCGCCTCATCTTTCTTTTATTATATCAAGTTCCCCACTACCGAAGGGACAGTCGGTACTGTAAAAGGAAACCAGCTAATGGAAAAGAAATGTTTGAACTACTCTTGTGTTGTAGCTTTTCCGTTAAACGTTTCTTGTCCTGTTTGTAACACTGGGATGATCGACAACCAACCGATGGAGATCGACGAGCCAAGCACCTCATACCAGCCCGACTCAGAAGACGGCATCTCTCATCGATCGTCGGACAACATCCAACCGAGGATCGGATTCGAGTCAAGCCTCGATGTTGATCCAAGGATCGAGTCCGGCGATCGCTCCAAAGAAGCGGCCTCCCCACCGAAGAGTTGGAAAGTATAACAATCGATCCGGCTCGCCCAGAGTGGGAAGTGCAGATCAGCTCAAGTGTCGATCCCAAGTTAAAAGATGATTTGATCAGTTTACTATGAAAGAACATCGGAGTCTTTGCCTGGTCGCATCAAGATATGGTCGGCATCAGTACTGAACATGTTTGCCACTGTCTGAAGATCGACCCGGCAAGGAAGCCTGTTCACCAGAAACGTAGGAAATTCGGTCCAAAGAAATATGCTGCACTAGATGCAGAAGTCAAGAAGCTGCTCGACAATAAACTGATCGGGGTAGCTACTGAAGAACCACAATAGGTGGCCAATGCGGTGCTCGTCAAAGAGGCGAGCGACTCCTGGAGGTTATGCATCGATTTCACCGACGTCAACGCAGCTTGTCCGAAAGATCACTTTCTAATGCCTCATATTGACCACTTGGTCGATAGAACGGCAGGTTGCGAAATGATGTCGTTTATGGACGCCTTCGCCGGATACCATCAGATCCCAATGGCGGAAAAAGACGTAAAACACACATCATTCCACACGGAAAAAGACGTGTACTTTTGGGTCCGAATGTCGTTCGGTCTGAAAAATGCAGGGGCGACCTACCAATGCCTAGTCAACGGGATATTCTACGATCAAATCGGCAAAACCATGGAGGTTTACATTGACGACATCGTGGTCAAGAGTCTCAAAAAGGAAAATCATCTCAAATACCTTGCCGAGACGTTCGCCATCCTCGAGAGGTTCAACATGAAACTAAACCCCAAGAAATGCAACTTCGGAGTAAGCTCCGGAAAATTTCTGGGGCACATCGTGAGCCAAAGGGGTATCGAGGCGAACCCCACAAAGATCAAGGCGATCCTCGACATGCAAGAACCACGGAATGTCAAGCAGGTGCAACGCCTCACGGGGTGTTTGGCGGCCCTTAATCATTTCATTTCGTGGCTCGGAGACAAAAGCATGCCTTTCTTCGCCACCATAAAGAATAAAAAATTCGCGTGGACGAAGAAAAGTCAAATGGTGTTCGCCAAGACCAAGGAGTATCTTTCTAACCCCCAAATTTTCACGAAACCGATCCCCGGTGAGAAGCTGTTCCTTTACTTGGCAGCCTCGGAGGTCGCGCTGAGCGCCGTATTAGTGCGAGCAGAGGGGCAAACTCACTTGCCGATCTACTTCGTCAGTCAAGCGCTACATGACGCGGAGACGCGTTACACGCCTCTAGAGAAGCTCGCCTACACACTTGTCATGAGTGTTCGCAAGATGAGAGCCTATTTCTTCGAACACCAAGTGGAGGTTCTGACGACTCTCCCTCTAAGGCAAGTTCTGCACCGGCCAGACACCAATGGGCGACTCCTCAAGTGGTCAGTGGAGATCGCCCAATATGGTGTCACGTATGCTTCTCGCACGGCGATTAAGGGCCAAGCGCTGGCGGATTTTGTGGTGGAATTAACTTTCCCGCCTAGCCCGACCCAAGTCAGCCGTCCCGCCTGGAAACTATTCGTAGATGGCTCGTCGACCAGCTTGCGGGCAGGGGCAGGGATTGTCCTCATCAGCCTCGATGGGTAGAGTTTTACAAATGCTGTGCGCTTCGATTTCCGAGCGACCAATAATGAAACCGAGTACAAAGCCTTAGTAGGCGGGCTCGATCTAGCGCTCGCCATGGGCGTTCGCCGCCTTCACATCTTCATGGACTCCCTCTTGGTCGTGAACCAAGTCAAGGGGTAATATGAGGCGCGCGGCGAACAGATGGTCAAATATCAAGAGTTGGTCGCCGAAATGTGCACAAATTTTGAAGAAGTGCTGATCGAGCAAATCCCGAGAGAGCACAACTTCCAGGCCGATGTCCTATCCAAACTCGCATCGTTGGCTGGGGGAGCGAACTTCTCTAATATCCAAATCACTAAGTTGGCGAGATCGACGATCGACAAAAGCCTGGTCGCCATAGTTGCCATCGCCGAAGAGAACTGGATGACTCCGTTCATTGAGTACTTGAAGGACGGAACGGTCCCCACCGATTGGGTCAAGGCTTGTCAGCTCCAGCTCTGGGCGACCAAATACACCCTCTTGGACGACCGGCTTTACAAGCGAGCTTTCAGCCTTCCTCTCCTCAAGTGCATTACGCCGGAGGAAGGCCGACTTGTTTTAGCCAAGATCCATGACGGGATTTGTGGAAATCACGCGGGAGGGCGGGCCCTCATCCACAAAATGACCAGGCAAGGCTTTTTCTGGCCTACCCTGCAAAAGAACGCGATCGCCTACGCCCGATCTTGTCACAGGTGTCAAATAATGGGCCCGAACATCAAGCTCTCCCAGGAGCAACTCACTGATAAGTGTCAGTTTTGTACACTTATCCATGGTTTGTATCGATAAAATTCACCCATAATTGAGCTAGTCTTCTCGTTTTTTGCTTTTAATTAATTAGTTTTAATAATTTTATTTTTATCGGATGATGATCGGATTAAATAACTGATTTACTCAAGAAATAACATGTTTATTAAATATTCTCTTTGTTGAATTTTGATATATTCATGTTGTAGGGCTTTCCGAGACGAATTTGGCAGTCTTTCCGGATTCAAAATCAGAGTTATGTATCAAAAGTTATCATCCAAAGAAGATCTGGGGCAAAAACGCAAAGTCTGAGAAATTCTGGGTTGAAAACGTAACTATCAAAGCTTCAAGTGAGAAAATTTACGAAGCCACGTTACGGCCGTAACATTCAGGAGTTACGGCCGTAAGTCACCCTAGTTACGGCCGTAACTCCTGAATGTTACGGCCGTAACTCTTGACATATTGTTATGATTTGTCTAATTTTTTATACTTTTTGTGTATTATTGAGGGGATGGCTGGCATTGATCCAATCTAATGTAATAATGCTGGAGTTTTTGAGCTATTAGATGACTTTAGGTGTATAAATAGACCCCTTAGATCCTTCATCATGAATCATTCAACTTATAATTTTCCATTTTTTATAAACTTTTCTTTTTGTGTGAAGAACACACTTGTGTTCTTGAGTGATCTTTGTAAGTGTGGTATAGCATATGTTGTTCAGAGAGTTTATTGCTTCTGTATCCTTTATCTACTAAGGGAGTTAGGATCAATTCTTTCTCTTGATTCAACTAATAATGACCACAAAAGCTTGTAATATGTATAATAAACCCTTCATGGGCTAAGTAATCTTTAGTTGGGATTATAAACAAGGTTAGTCATGTTATTTATGTTTGTATAAAGATCTATTGTGAATTACTTATTATTGTGTGTGATTTTCATTGTTTTAACAATCTTTATTTATTTGGCCAATAAATGACGATATTTATGGTCTTCATATGTTTCGAAAGAAAATATGTTTGATTAGATCAAATGATCTTCACTCTAAGTTGTTCTAGGAGATAGAAATATACCCCTAGTCCTTAGATGATTCTTTGAGTTATTTTCATAAAACCTAATGCTATGTATTGAAGCCAATCAACATAGAAATATAGTGGATTGATTCAATATGTAAGGGGCGTTTTATAGTTCGAAAGAGAAACCGTCTTTTTAAGGAAAATCGAATCTACACAACATAATAAGGAAATTCATCTTATGATCTCCTATACATCTTCTATAACTAATGACGAACTAAGTTTGTAATCCCAACTATTTCATTTTATCGTTTAATCAATCTATTATAATTGCAATATTTTTATTTCCTTAAAATATTAGAACTATTATTGCATTTACTTTGCTACTATTAAACCAAACTTTTTAATTGTGTGTTTCACTCATCTTAGTATCTATAAAAATAGACTAATAGTGTATAATTCAAATTATAACCAAACTTCCTTGTGGGATCGATAAACCGGACTCAAAAAGTCCACTTTACTACTTGATACGATATCGTGCACTTGCGATAGTTACACTAAAAACGTGTCAAGTTTTTGGCGCCGTTGCCGGGGAAGTATAAGTTATATTTGAAATCTTACATTGTAAACTATTTTTATAGGTACAAATTTCTCGACATTGTAACTTAAGTACTAAATTGTGTTTGTCCGGTCAAGTGGCGGATAACGGTACTCCGTGACTATTAAAGTCGGATTTTTCAGTTTCCCACAACAACTGATATTTGTAGATATTCTCTTCAATTATTTTCATTGTCTTTTTATTTTTTTATCATGGAAGAAACATTGTATAAAATCGAAAAAAAAGATTTCCCTTTCTAAGCAAAAATGTAATTTTAAAAATTTACAAGGCAAGGCTTGAAAGGATGAGGTTGCTTATGAATAAAAGCATACCTTTTGACATAAGATTCATAATTGAAGCCAAAGTAAGAATAGAGGGTGAATTCACAGAAACACCGACTAGATTTTTACCAGGGCTTGGAAAAAGTTCATATGCGAAGAAACGACGAGCAAAGATAATAGCCGTTTGTTATAAATGTGCTAGATGGAACTGTAATTTAAAATGTCGATCTTTAGGAATTTCATCTACAAACAGAGAAGATAAAATTCAGTTCATTAAGGATGGTCTGAATAAAGAGAATTTAGATAATATCAAAATTTCTCTTGACACGCATCCTAGTGGACTCGTACATTACGGAATTCGATGTTTGTGGAATAAATTCCAACCAGAATAAAAGACCCTGTTTGCCAATTTGTAAGAAAATTAGATGGGAAGCTTCTCCCCGACTCATAGAAGGCGTTTAGGCCGTTTCTGAACGTAAAATCATAGGAAGATGTGAGCCACAATCACAACTACTGTACATACGCGTAAGTATCTTTTATTTTTGTCGTGTGATGAGATTTTCTGAATAAAAAAAATGTGATACGCGATAAATGCTTTCATTATTTTATTGAGTAGTTGAAGCACAATCAACGCAATCACAAACTTGTTAAACAATTTTTACCTTCTTTTTCTTCTATAAATAAACATTGTGCTTGTTTCTTTCATTCATCCCTCAAACTTGCACTTTTATCTGTTTCTCTCTAAAAGAAATTCTTTTCAAAAATGGAGTCATCATCTTCAATAAAAAAATTTAGCACCGTCTGCATTTTTGGTGGAGCTAGTAATGGAAAAGAGGCATGCTTTACTGAAGCTGCCCACAACTTGGGTCGTACCTTAGGAGAAAAATACATTCATGTAGTTTACGGAGGAGGAAGTCTAGAACTAATGGGACGAGCTGCTGCTTCTGTCTATATGGAAGGAGTAAGAGTGTTGGGAATAATCCCAAAACCTCTGGCTGAAAGTAAAATCACCGGGTCAACTATTGGAGATGAGTTTAGATCTGTAAATATGCAAGATCGCATAACTCACATGATAAATAATTCTGGCGCCTTTATCACCCTTCCCGGTGGTTTTGACACCCTTGAAGAACTTTTTCATGAGGTTACCAGAGCCCAGATAAATGTTCATCAAAAACCAATAGGTGTGCTTAATGTCAATGGTTTCTTTGATGGTTTACTGTCTTTCATCGACTACTCTGCTGAAAAGGGTTTTATTTCCGAGCGTGCTAAACGAATCATAGTCGTTGCAACAACACCAGAAGAACTAATCAAAAAACTCAATGAATTTGTTCCTCAACCAGATCCAGCTCTAGCTAAAATTGTCTGGATGGAAGATTTTACCGTGAGAAAATGAAAAGTGGATTCATTCCTCTCCCATTGATATCCCATGTTGGACCTCTTTTATTTTTACTTTCTGTCGTGTGTAATAATCGTGGTAAATGGTGGCAGCTTAAGGAGTTTCTTCTTGATCTCTTGACGCGCATCTATTCGCGATTTATGTATTGTTATTTTATTACTGTAATTTTTATTGTGTGTTTTTTTATAATAGCATTGATGGCAGCGTAAGGCGACTCTTCGGACTTTCTTGATGCGTATCTTAAAAATTGTGTTATACTTCCGAGTATATTTTATTTTCTTTTGTTGTGTGCCTCGTGTATTTATTCTCTTGCAGATTCTAAAAGGCGTTAGCTCAAACATCAACTTTCTTAACAAGGAGTATTCTGCTTTTTCTCCATTATTTTTTATTTTATTTTTAAAAACTGAGGACAGTTTTATTTTTAAGTTTGGGGGTGGTTTGTTTTATTATTTTGATGTGTTGTAATTTTGGTGTGTTTTGATTTCTTTGGTTATTTGCCTTAATTTTTTTTATTTTATATATATATATATATATAGTATTTTGATTTATGAGATTTCTAGATCTGGCCATAACACCAATAAATTAGCTATATACAAGCTTCTAAAATCGTTTTAACCGGTAAAAAATTGTATATTCCAAAAAATTTTTGAGCCTTAATCTCTTTCCAAGCCTTGTAATTATCATATAAAATCTACTCATTCGTTACCTTAAGAAAAGAAGAATCAATCGGTTGATGAAAAATAGAACTGAAATTTACTTAATTCGTGGAGTTTTTGATTTTTCATGCTTAAACTAAGAAATGATTTTCTGCAAAAATTCTATTCCCTAAAAAAGGAGTCATTGGTGAAAAGAGCTACACGTTAGCAAATAACGGTGTGAAAGCTATCACCTAAAAAAATGACGAAAAGGAGAAGTGTTGAGCAGCAACAGCTGCCTAATTTTGGGGGGTCTTACATTTTGCGAAAAATAAAGGACTAACCATTGTTGGTGCGTAGCTGCCGTCTCAGAAAAATTGGTGAAAAGAGCTACACGTTAGCAAATAACGGTGTGAAAGCTATCACTTTTAAAAAAAAAAAAAAAGAAATTGTGTTAGTGAAAAGAGCTACACGTTAGCAAATAACGGTGTGAAAGCTATCACTAAAAGGAATGTAGTTTATGAGCAGATTTGAATTAATTAGCGGCTGAATTTCAATACACTCAATTTCGTGAATAATCACAATATTTGATGACGTCAATGAAATTTTTCTTCATATTGAGTCGAAAAATAAACGAGTGATCGAGAGCAACCATTAAAGGGAGTCGTGTGTAACACGAGTGGGAAAGAAATAATCAACCTTTTGGGGGGAAACCTTGAATTTGGAATTACATAATAAAAACCGTGTTTTAACTTCAAAATCATTAGTAGATTTATTTTGAATCTTGATTCATTTCTATCTACTGTATAAAGCTGGTTGTTGTGTATTAATGGCATTTTGATCTCCTTTTCTCTTTTTATATTTTAATTTATGTGTGTATTAATTTTTCTTATTTTTATTTTTTGGAGCATGAATAATAAAGAGTCTTGCTCGGGACTAGGAAGAATTCAAGTTTGGGGGTGTGATAAGTGTCAGTTTTGTACACTTATCCATGGTTTGTATCGATAAAATTCACCCATAATTGAGCTAGTCTTCTCGTTTTTTGCTTTTAATTACTTAGTTTTAATAATTTTATTTTTATCGGATGATGATCGGATTAAATAACTGATTTACTCAAGAAATAACATGTTTATTAAATATTCTCTTTGCTGAATTTTGATATATTCATGTTGTAGGGATTTCAAGACGAATTGGCGGTCTTTACGGATTCAAAATCGAGTTATATATCAAAAGTTATCATCAGAAGAAGATCTGGGCAAAACGCAAAGTCGAGAAATTCGGGCAAAACGTAACTATCAAAGCTTCAAGTGAGCAAATTTACGAAACCACGTTACAGTAGTAACATTCGGGAGTTACGGCCGTAAGTCACCCTAGTTACGACAGTAACTCACAGATGTTACTAGTAACTCTTGTGATTGTTATGATTTGTCTAATTTTTTATATTTTTTGTGTATTATTGAGGGGATGGCTGGCATTGATCCAATCTAATGTAATAATGCTAGAGTTTTTGAGCTATTAGATGACTTTAGGTGTATAAATAGACCCCTTAGATCCTTCATCATGAATCATTCAACTTATAATTTTCCATTTTTTGTAAACTTTTCTTTTTGTGTGAAGAACACACTTGTGTTCTTGAGTGATCTTTGTAAGTGTGGTATGACATATGTTGTTCAGAGAGTTTATTGCTTCTATCTCCTTTATCTACTAAGGGAGTTAGGATCAATTCTTTCTCTTGATTCAACTAATAATGACCACAAAAGCTTGTAATATGTATAATAAACCCTTCATGGGCTAAGTAATCTTTAGTTGGGATTATAAACAAGGTTAGTCATGTTATTTATGTTTGTATAAAGATTTATTGTGAATTACTTATTATTGTGTGTGATTTTCATTGTTTTAACAATCTTTATTTATTTGGCCAATAAATGACGACATTTATGGTCTTCATATATTTCGAAAGAAAATATGTTTGATTAGATCAAATGATCTTCACTCTAAGTTGTTCTAGGGGATAGAAATATACCCCTAGTCCTTAGATGATTCTTTGAGTTATTTTCATAAAACCTAATGCTATGTATTGAAGCCAATCAATATAGAAATATAGTGGATTGATTCAATATGTAAGGGGCGTTTTATAGTTCGAAAGAGAAACCGTCTTTTTAAGGAAAATCGAATCTACACAACATAATAAGTAAATTTATCTTATGATATCCGATACATCTTCTATAACTAATGACGAACTAAGTTTGTAATCCCAACTATTTCATTTTATCGTTTAATCAATCTATTATAATTGCAATATTTTTATTTCCTTAAAATATTAGAACTATTATTGCATTTACTTTGCTACTATTAAACCAAACTTTTTAATTGTGTGTTGCACTCATCTTAGTATCTATAAAAATAGACTAATAGTGTATAATTCAAATTATAACCAAACTTCATTGTGGGATCGATAACCCGGACTCAAAAAGTCCACTTTACTACTTGATACGATATCGTGCACTTGCGATAGTTACACTAAAAACGTGTCACTCACCTCTATGTACAGTCCGTGGCCGTCCGCCCAATGGGGCATCGACCTCATCGGTCCTTTTCCGACGGCACCAGGAGGATGTAAATTCACCATCGTGGGGGTCGATTATTTCACGAAATGGGCAGAGGCCGAACCACTCAACAAGATCGGCCAAGAACAAGTGATCAAGTTCATTTGGAAGAACATCATCTGCCCATTCGGTCTAACTCAGGCTATCATCTCCGACAATGGAAAGCAGTTCGACGGTTTGGAAGTCATGCAATTCTGCGAAAAGTGGGGAATAAAAAAGTTGTTCTCGACCCCCTACCACCCTCAAACAAAGGGGCAAGTAGAAGTTGTAAAAAAGATCCTCAAACACACGATCAAAGCCAAACTCGAATCCAAGCAAGGGCGCTGGGCGAGCGAGCTCCCGGATGTTTTGTGGTCCTACCGAACGACGACAAGAAATTCAACCGGCGAAACCCCATTCGCCCTCGCTTTCGAAACAGAAGCGGTGATCCCATCGGAGATCGCCGTCCTCAGCCACCGAACTGCCCAACAACTAACGATGGACAATGATGTAGCTCGGCGAATCGACTTGGATATGCTCGAAGAACGACGACTGACCTCGAAAATGAGGAACACGATCCACAAAAGGAAGTCCGAAAAGTTCTTCAATTCAAAGGTTAGGGAGAGACGGTTCCAAGTGGGTGACCTAGTCCTCAAAAAGATCCAGACCCACACGGGGGTATTTGGTCCGAACTGGGAGGGACCGTTCAGGATATCCAAGTGGCTATCTAAAGAAGCCTATGAGCTCCAGCACCCAGACGGCACTCCGGACCAATACCCCTGGAACACCATTCATTTGAAGAAATATTATCAGTAATCATTTGAAATGCAAAGTGCTTAATGAGATTCCCTAATTCTCCCCAAGAGATTCACTTCGGCAAAACAAACGAAAGGCTACTGCGTGAGCAACGCCTTCATAAAGAGGATGACTCGCTCGCCCTCTAAAGTCCGTCATCTAACACGATGGACCTAGGCAAGCGATCGCCTCCCCCAGCATAACGTATACCGTCGAGGGTCGCCATCTAACATGACGACCCAAGGTAGAGCCATGGTCGTGGAGGTCGATGGAACCGACAGCCCGTCCATGCAAGGTTCCTTTGGGCCAAGATCGCTCGCCCTTTCGTTTAAATATGAGGCGGGCGTAGCCGAAGGACCCTCCAAAACAGATCTGTGGACACGCTTGCCCGTCCTCAAAGTTCCATCATCTAACATGGTGGACCCGGACAATGCGACGCGTCCCTCCCCCCGTCACAACGTATGCCCTCGAAGGTCCATCATCTAACATGTCGATCTCAGGCAGAAAAGTGCTAACAAGCCACGGTCGCGGAGTCGATTAATCCGACGGCACCCCGTGCAGGGACTCCTCCAGGCAGAGATCGTCTGCCCCATCGCTACATTGCGAGGCAAAACGTAGCCTATGGAGGACCCTCACAATTAAGTGAGTCGCGAGAAGTAGACCATCAGACGGAATGTCGCTCGCGCACAAGACATGGTCGCAGAGGTCGATTCTACCGAACTCCACGATCGTGCATGGTTCCTCTAGGCCGAGATGGTCGGCCTTCCTCGAGGAATCTGCAAAAATTGAAGATCGCAAAAAGTAAACCAACGATCGCTCGCTAAACAATTTACTTTCGTTCCCTTACTTTCACTAAGTAAACAACAACAAGGGGGATAGTGGAGCTATGCATACAGCAATCGACTTTGTTCTGAAAGTTACCAGTATAAGTATATCAATTCATTTGGTGATGCACGTTCGACGATCGCCCCTCAAACACTGATGTATGAAGTCAAACGCAAAAATTCAGAAAGAGGGGTATACAAACAAGGAATCAGATAAAGAAACTTATTTCATTTCATTAGAAATATATGTACAATCGCCCGAGGGCAAATTACAAAAAAAAAGGAGAGGCCTAAAAATTACAAACAAAAAACAAAAATGAAAGCAGACAAGATCAGGCTGCCCCTGCCTGGCCTTTGCCACCGGCCGCTGGATCGGCCCGGCCTTTACTACCGGTCGCTGGATTGGCGTGCGATCCCTCGCTGGCATCAGGCACAGCCCCACGTCCTCTGGGGCATCCGGGTGAACGAGATTGTTGGGAGACGGATACCAGCTCAAGTCGACGTCGAGATCCGAGAGGTCCAGGATCGGCACGAAGAAGGCGGACTGCAAAGAGTGCTCTAGCGCATAGGCTTTGAAGTTATCAGCCAAAGGGCTCACCTCGAGCCCTCCCTTCTTAACGGCGCGGATTGCGTCAGCATATGCCATATAGTAGGCAAACTCGCTGACGTTCTCCACATTAAGGAAGGGATCGACCTCGGTCGCCTCCAGCTTTCCCCTTAGCCCAGCGATCGTTTGGTTAGCACACTGGAGCTCGGCATCCTTAGTAGCTACCTCTCCCTTCGACGACGCCAGTTCGCCGTTCAACCGGTCGACAACCGCCATCACCTCAGTCGCCTCCTTCTGCGCGGCCGCGTGCGACCTACGGGCGTCCGTCATCTGGTCCCGCATCCGGTCGTTCGCAGCCTGGGCCCTTTCGAGATCCTGGCTTGCTTGCTTGGCCGCCTCCACCGAGCTTTTCTCCATCGCAACGAGCCTATCGATAAGCTCGGCTTTTTGTTTTCGAGCGACCTCGAGGTCCGCCTGAAGACGAGCAGTGGAGGGTCGCCCCTCATAATCCTTCACGGCCTGAGCAGCCATCATCGCCGTTTGAAGGGCCAGAGCAAGGGTCGTCTGCATTGCGTCTGCAGATCGCCGGTGCGCGATCGCATCCAGATCGGTCGTCCCAGCCTTTGGCAGGGCGGCGGAAGCTCGAGCAACATAGTGAGGAATGTCGTAGGCCTCGCGAGGGCATTGCTCGACAAAAAGTCCAGCACCATCGACGAGCAGTTAGGGTCGGCGCGACGGACCCTGCACCAAGAACAAAAGAGTTAGCATATTTCCAACAAGGAAATGTCAACCCAAAAATGCAATCAAACTCACCTTGCGACCTTCTCTGGGTCGCGGCCAAAGAACGGACTCCCACGAGGGATCTCGGCGCGAGCGATCGTCGTGGCCTCCAGAAAACTTGACGAAGGCGTAGACCCCTCCGCCATTGGAATCACAGAAAGGGGAGGCACGACGATCGGCGGCGCCACTGTGGGTGCCTCAGCAGCAACGGAGGGCGAAGGCTCCTCCTTCCTCCGCCTCTTACGGTTGAGCTGGAGTTGTTCCTCCTTCCGAGGCTCCATCTCATCAATGATCGGCTCCACGAGAGGTCTCGCCTCCAGAATAGGATGGATCGGCTCCGCAGGGGCACGACTCGTCTTCTTCCCTTGGCGGAGACGACTCATGATCCTGGGGTTCGACATGGCAACTTCTCTCGGTGGCTCGGAGTAGCGGGGGAAGTGGATCTCTGCAAAGAAGACAATCAACCAAAGTCAGTTACAGTTCTCAACCACAGGACGATCATCAAGCAAAAGGAGATTGAGATAAATTTGTACCTGGAACCCTTAAGTGGCGGGGGAATCGAAATAGCCGAGTGGCCAACCAGCAAGTTTCGTTATTTATCTCGGGAGCGTCGATATGAGAATATGGAAGACTGCTGTCAGCTGATCCACTCCTAAACGATCGTGAAATCGAAGGCTAGCTCGCCCACCGCCGGAACACAGACACCTGCAAAGAGAAAACCAAATTAGATCAGTTCAGAATATATCCGAATGAAGGGAGAGTCAAAACCCTTACTCGGACTCCTCTCTCGGAAGTCGGTGGGGATTTCTAACCCATCGGTGGGATTGTCGCTAGCGTCCGACTTCCACACACCACCGACCCAGAACCATTTAGTGGGGTCACCCCAAACCTTGTTCGGCACCCCTAGAATCACCCGGCCCGAGCGACCTTGAATATGATAGCCTCCAACAGAACCCTTCTGAGCCGTCAGCTTGAAGATATAGTTCATCTCCAGCGGCGAGGGGAGACGAAACAGTCGGTGACCGCCGAATAGAGTAAAGGTGCTGACGATCTGCAGCCAGGCGTTCGGCGTTAGTTGGAGCGGCGCCATATTCCAGGCCACCAGCAAGTAGGACACGGCGAACGGCAGTGGGAACCGCAGTCCGGCCCCCATGATCGACTTGCTAACAGCGACCATGCCCTCCGGAGGTTGTTCGGCACGTTCATTCTCGGCAGGCACATAGAGTGAAACATCAGAGGGGACATGGAACATCACCCTCCAACGTTCCAAGTCTTTCCTGGTCGCCGAGCTTTTGATCTGGCCGAGGGGCCACGGGAGCAGTGCGCGGCTCGGAATAGCGTCCGCCTTACGGGTTCATGGAGATGGGCGACCGAATACTCGCGGAAGTCAAACTTGGGTTTCGGGCCGGCTAGTTTCTCCATAAGTTCGGCCAAGTCTGAAAAGGCTTTGCTGAACGCACTGTTTTGCTCCTAGTACGCCTTCACTGCCGCCTCCTCTTCGGCCAACGAACGGTTTCGCTCCGCCTCCGCCGACCTGGCCACATCAGTCTCATTAAAGAGCTCTTCAACCTCTACAGGCTCAATCCCGGCACGAATGGCCTCGACGACCGTCTCCACATGGAACTCCACAGAGACTTCATCCCTGGCAGTCGAAGACCTTACGACGGAAGTGCTACCCGCCTCATACTCCTTTGATACTCCTCCAGACTTATTCAAAGAAAAAAGAAAGGGAAAAAGAAATAAGGTTTTTGTTTCTTACCTAAAGAGTCTAGTCGAACGATGCTCGGCAACTCAAATCTTCAGAGGAATCGGGCGTTACTTTTCTTCTCAGGCGAAATGCAAATAAGTTGTAACCCAGAAACCCTACCCCCTTTTATAGGCGAGAGCGGGGGCTTCTGGGCAATTAAACAGAGTCTCAGGCACAAAGGTTGGAAAAGATCCGCATTTAATGTCACCCTCGAATCCCGCGTGCACGTTGTTTTGAGGCCACACCAAAGGATAGGTCTGACAAACCATCGGACTCCCCCAACAGGAACACGGCACGTGCCCTAATGACGGTTCAAGTCATCTTCCACTTCCCGCTCTTTTCAGCGCCGAGTAGGTTGTCCAAATTCAAAATCAGCCCATTCGATAGACGATCGTCCATTCCATAAAAGTAATGAGTCGCTCGTCTAATCAAGCAATCGCCAGTAGAACCACCTCACCCCACGTCTCTAAACATCGGAGCGAGCTGGGGGCAATTGTTGTGCGGAGATTAATACGCCTCGACGGCGATCGGCATAAGGGCCGAGCGACCAAAGCCAGCATCAGATAAACCAAGGCATACTTGCCAGACGAAGATTCCAGATCAAGATCAAGTACCGAGCGATCGGCGTCCAGGGCGATCGTCACTTGGCACCTAGCGATCGACCCTAGTGACCGACTAAGGACGACCATCTTATGCCACGTGTAAAGCCAACATTTGTCAAAGTCTACGAAGACCGAATCTCGAATGAAGACCCACGTGTAGATCCGCAAAAGGCGCCGCAAGGAAAGTCTTTTTGGCTCCTTCCCCTCACCAGCTGTGGGGGACAAGGAAAGCCTCTCACCTACCGACAGACCCACCGAAAGGTCCTAGGTGGGACCTCCCAGGACTGCAACATGAGGCGCGTGTTATCTTCTCATTGGTTCGCACAGCTGGCTGCCAGTAGCGGCTACGGACTTTAAGGAAACCGACCCATGTGCTTAGACGATCGCCCATTTAATTTAATACAGGAAAGGCAATCGCCCATTTGGGATTAAGACATCCCAACTACCTCCACTTCTATAAGTAGGAAACCTCCAGCATTTGGAGAAGGACAAGTGAAAGACAGTCGATTTCACATAGTGGAAAACAGTTCAAATTCACACAGTTGAATCCTACAACTAAAAACACAGCACTCCATCTTTGTTACAAGAACTCACAGAGCATTAACTCTGGTTCTTCCAGCAATCACCAGCACTCAAGAGCTAGATAACTAGGGTCATTACACTCATTGTAATCATACTCTAACATTAATATTTGTACTCCAAAGCAGTATTCGTATTAATAATATCTCGCGAGAGCATTCAAGCTCGGGACTAACAACCCTGGCAAATCTTATGTTATTTACATTCCTTCGTATGTGCTCTCGCATTTTGTTAGTTACTCACCCGTAGCCATATCCAGCAAACCATTACGTATAATATTTTGGGTAACAACACTAGCAAAACCTACTGTGAACCAAAGCCAAGTTATAGCTTGGTTCGAGGCCAATGATAGGTATCATTGGGCAAACAATCTTACCTATGAAGAATTTCCGCAGCATTTTGTTTGCATTCAAAAGGACCGAATATGGAAGCCAAGAAGAAGGAAAAAATAGTTATTGGACGTGTGATTTTTGTTCCTCCAGGATGTGGAGGTATGTACTACTTGAGGCTAATGATTAACATTGTTCGCAGTGCGAAATGCTATAAGGATTTGATGAAAGTCAATGGTATCCAGTACGACACCTTACGGGATGCATGCTATGCATTGGGTTTGTTGACCGACGATAAAGAATATATTGATGCTATCGTAGAGTCAAGTCAGTTTGCTTCTGCGCATTCGATGCGGCTATTATTTGCTACATTGCTTTCATCAAATTGTATCAGCCGACCTGAACATGTTTGGGAAGCCTGTTGGGTCTACTTATGTGAGGATGTTCTAGACAAACAATGCAAATTGTCCCTTCAAAGAGGTATGTTTAATCTATTTTGTATGTTATACTTTCCAATTCATTATATTTCTTCAAAATTTTCATTGGAAAAAAATAGTTTCCACATAAAGAATATTGATTTTTATCTTAGATTTACATCTGACCCAAAAAGATATTAGAAATTACACGTTGGTAGAGATCGAGAAGCTTTTGCAGGCTGGTGGAAAAAGTTTGAAAGATTTTCATCCCATGCCAATACCAGGCAGTCGCTACTTCAATGGATCACATAATAGATTGGTACTCGACGATATAAGATATGATCCAATAGCTCTCTCATTAGAGCATGATAACCTGCTACAAAGCATGAATGTCGACCAACGTCGTGTTTACGATATGATCATGTCTTCAATTAATGATAACAAGGGGGTTCTTCATATATGGCTATGGTGGCACTGGAAAGAGCTTTGTATGGAGGACACTATATGTTTGAGGTCGCAAGGAGAAATAGTTTTAAATGTGTGATGAGTCGATTCTTGATCGACTCATTCTGTTCTATTTAGTCGTGTTTTTGTTTGTTTTTTTAGTATTTTTGTTCTCTTTTATGGGTGGTACGTTGTGTTTTTAATTTATAGGTAACCAAGCGAAGATTGTGGTGAAATATGCGCTTTCATAGCTAATATTAGAGTTTATGACGATCAAGAGCTAAAAACGGGGCCTAAAACGATAAAAGATTGAAGCAATATCGGTCGTATCTTCTAAAATCCAGAATCACCGCTCCGAATTGAGATGTGTTCTCCTTTGATATAAATTCCTCATGAAATTAGCTTCGAAACGGTATATCATATGCTAAATTCCGAGGTGTACTGATACAATAACGAAGGATCAAGCCGAAGAAGACCAAAAACCGGAATCAAAACAGAAGAAAACAACTCGGGCCGCATCAGGCAACTCGGCCGTGTCACAAGACACGGCCGGGTCTCGTACCAGTAAGAATTACATTTTGCGGAAGAGTACAACACGGTCGTGTCTTGGGACACGGCCGAGTCACGATCCAGCCTCTTTTGCATTTCTAGCACAGTACAACACGGCCGTGTCATGGGACACGGCCGGGTCCGTGGACAGTGCACTCTTTCTTCTTTTCAGGGTAGTACGACACGGCCGTGTCCCAGGACACGGGTCGTGTCACTTTTCGGTGCAAGTCATTTTCTTTGACATTTTTGCATGATTTTGAGCCCTTTTCTTGATCCTTTAGCTATAAAAAAGGGTGTGGAGACCCCAAGGATATTATTCAGATCTGGTTGGAGATATTTTGGTGTGAAAAACACAAGATTTAGGGAGACAAACACCAAAAAGTGAGGAAAAAGAGAGATTGTTTCACCATCTTCATTGTATGTTCTTAGAGTGAAAAATACATTTGTGAGATATTATGATTCCCTGTATCAATTTTTATGAATTTTTGAAGGAAGATCATCAAACCTTCATCGGGAATTCGATTTCGACTTTTACAAGGGAAGTTTCTATCATGTTTTGTTTTACAGTTTCATTTATTATTGTTGAAATAATCATGAGTAGCTAAACATTTCATATGGGTTTTTAGATTGAGCCACACACATGTTATCGATTTTTAGTTCCTATTGATTTTCCGGGTTAAAGTTTGGGATTGTTCCTCCTTGTTTGTTCTTCGTATAAGAACTTTTGATTTAGATCATCAAACCTATTTCTTAGTTTTTATTATTATTCAAATCGAGGGTTTTTGTCGGTGTTCGCCATCAAACGACCCGATAGTAGCGATTGTGAATGTTCTAAACCTTTTTCCGCGATCTTTTAGCGAATTACCCCATCAAAGGTATTAGCCAGTCGATTGTTAGTAGAGATTCGTCCCCATCAAAGGAGTATCTCTTATTTTCGATAAGAACAATCGTGATTTTTAGGACTACCGCCATCAAATGGATTTCTTTTAATCGTGAGCAATAAATAATTTAAAACCTTAATTCTTTGTGTATCGAAACTAATAATTGATTACGTGTGTGTCGGTGATTCTAAATTCCCATATCATTCTCATTATTGTAACCTCTCAATTATCCGACCATTAAATTGGTGTTTGTAACGCTTAATTTATTTTAATTTTATGCGTTAGTAATTGTAATCCTATCAAACCAATGATGTATTTTAATTTACTTTACTTTTGTTCATTCGAATATTTGCCGAACATTATCGAACTTTAAACCTTTTCCAATTCCTCGAGAGATCGACCTCGGAGTTACTTGCCGCTTCCTACAAAAGCGATTCGTACACTTGCGAGTTTATAATTTGTTCATCAATGTGACATGAATCGGTATTGCTTCTCTTTTACTACCTATGGAAGAACAGCTCATTCAAGATTTTTCATTCCATTCGAGATTAACGGAGAATCGACATGTAATATCAAACTTGGAAGTCATCTCGCTGAATTGTTAATGAAAACAAAACTTATCATATGGGAAGAGGCACCAATGATGCACAGACACTGTTTTGAGGCCCTGGACACTTCCTTGAAGGACATAATGAAGAATATTGATCCGACAAATCAGAAAAAATCTTTCAGAGGTAAAATCGTTGTGTTTGGTGGTGATTTTCATCAAATATTGCTCGTAGTTCCAAAAGCTCGAAGACCTGAAATTGTTGGTGCTGCCATCAATTCATCTCCACTTTGGAAACACTGTAAGGTTCTACGACTGACCAAGAATATGAGGCTGCAAAATACATCATCAGTACAGGAAATGGAAGAGTTACAATGTTTTTCGAATGGATTGCCAACATTGGTGATGGTACTATTGGGGAACATGACGAAGAAGGAATTACCATTGACATTCCTCATGATATTTTGATACAAGACTTCGAGGACCCTATCCCAGCAATTGTTGAGAGCACATACCCATCCTCTGGCATTTACACTGAAGATTCGTCTTACTTTAAAGAAAAGGCGATTTTAGCGCCTACACTTGACGTCGTTGATGAAGTGAATCAATACATGAACGCACAATTAGCTGGAGATGGACGCTTATATTTAAGTTCGAATGAACCATGTCATTCAAGCAATACTACTGATGTCATAAATGCACTTCACACAACTGAATTTTTAAATGAAATCTCTCCAGGGGTTTCAAACCACGAACTTAATTTGAAAGTAGGTACTCCGGTGATGTTGCTACGAAATGTTGACCATTCAATTGGACTGTGTAATGGTACAAGAATGGTTGTCACAAAGCTTGGGAACCATGTCATTGAAGCTGAGATTTTAATAGGAAGTAACGCAGGACATCGAGCACTAATTCCTAGAATGTCGTTCACAAGAAGAAATGTCCCTTGATTGTGTCATTTGCGATGACCATAAATAAGAGTCAAGGTCAATCTTTGACTCACGTTGGACTATTTCTAAGGAAACCAGTTTTTTGTCACGGTCAACTATATGTGGCTTTGTCAAGGGTTACTCATCCAAAGGGTCTCAAGATCTTGATATGCGACAAAAAGAACAACAAATCTACCACAACAAGAAATGTCGTCTATAGGGAGGTCTTCCGCAATTTGTAAAAATCGTTATTTTCATTTATCTCGGACAATATTAAATATATCACATTGTGTTATACTGATCGTAATGTTTTTTCTCTTCATTATTTAAACTCTCTCAGTGTGCAAATATCCCAACTATTTACAGAATTTAAATTAGAGCCCGTGCATCGCACGGCGGGTATTACTAGTATATATTAGTTGTCGATTGTTTTATATGATATATAATTATTAAAATTTATATATATCAAAAGTCAACTAAGAAGACAACTCTCATTATCAGTTGATTTTAGTATAGATCTACACAGTATTTATGAGATAATTACACAAATTTAAATACAAAAAATAATTACAGACCTAACATACTCGATACATATTTGTACCAAAAAAATTTTTTGGATACGTATTATTAGGCCTGCGATTTTTCGGTTCCAGAGATAAAAATACAGGAACTCGAACCGAACCATATAATTTTATCGCAGTTCGATTTTATCAGTTTTTTTGTCCGAACCGACTCGAAACCGAACCGCGTAGGAACCGAACCGAAACCAAACCGGAACCGATTTCGTGTGGTTCCGATGGAATATATTATATTTTATTTTATTAAGAATATATTATATTATATTATATTATATTAATTATGTTTAATAAAAATATATTATATTATATTTTATTCAGACGGGTCGGTTTCTCGTTCGGTGCGGTTCGAACGGTTTCTTGCGGTTTAGACGGTTCCTCTTTAAAATGGACAGGAACCGCGAACCGAACCGATTACTAATAATTTTAATAATTATTAAATTTAAATAATATTATATATTAATATTCTTTATCAGTTATTTTACATATTGAAATAGCTAATCACTAATAGTTATTTATCAAATATTTTTATACAAACTGTTAATTCAAACCGGTAGTCAAAACAGCTAGTTAAAACAGCTAACTCAATCCGCTACAGCTAACCGCTAACCGCTAATTAACAAACATGGCCCTAAATTTTTCTTTAAATTAAGGAAACGGACTCAATTATGACTCGTACAACTTCTCTCTCATTTTACTAATATAATTGCATTATTTGTATTTTTATTCTTATGCATAATTTTCATTAATAATATCTTTAATTATATATTTATATTTTATAAAATATAAATATTTTATTAATATATTTAAAATAAATTACAACCAACTACCCTATTAGATGGTCTCTTTACACTTTAGTCCCTATTGTTTCATAAATTACAGCGAAGGACAAAAATCTGAATTGGTGTTGAAACACATTAAAAAGACGAAAATGCCCCTCTATTTACTTGAATAAAATATTTCTTTTAAAATACATTTCATATTAAACAAATAGCTTATAAGTTATTAAAGTGTTTGGCTAATACATTTCTTTTAAAAAAGATTTTTTTTTCAGAAAATAATTTTTTTTCGAAATATAATTTTTTTCCAGAATATATATATTTTTTTCAAAAATATTTTATTTTATTTTTTTTCCATAAAACAATTTTATTTTTTCGAAAAAATAATATTTTTCAAGAAAACAATTTTATTTCGAAAAAATATTATTTTGCCAAAAAATATTTTTTCCTCCAGAAAATATTTTTTTTAATTTTTTCGAAAAAATATTTTTTTTATTTTTTTTCGAGAAAATAATTTTATTTTTTCGGAAAAATAATATTTTTTCCCAGAAAAAATTTAATTTCGAAAAAAATTATTTTGCCAGAAAATACCTTTTTCTCCAGAAAATATTTTTAATTTTTTCGAAAAAATATTTTTTTTTATTTTTTTCCGGAAAATAGTTTTATTTTTTGAAAAAATAATATTTTTTCCAGAAAATAATTTTATTTCGAAAAAATATTATTTTGCCCAAAAATAATTTTTCTCCAGAAAATATTTTTTAATTTTTCGAAAAAGATAATTTTTTTCCCAGAAAATAATTTTTTGAAAAGATAATTTTTAATTCCATAAAATAATATTTTTTAGAAAAGATAATTTTTTCCCGAGAAAATAATATTTTTTTATTTTTGAAAAATAATATTTTTTTCAGAAAATACTTTCTTTTTGGAAAAAATATTTTTTTCTGGAAAGCTTGAAAATTTATTACTGTGAAGTCAAAAGTGTTATATATATTCTGATGAGGTCAGTATGCCACCCACGTGAGGCGAAAAATAAATGGGTAAACAAGAAAAGGAAAAATAAAAGGGCAAATTCGGAATTTGATCTCTCTCTCCAGTGACATCATCTGAAAATTTGACTTTTGTCCTTCGTTGTAAATATAGTTTCTGGACAGTACAAAGTTTGTCCTTCATTGTAATATCTGAAACAATAGGGACCAAACTGTAATTAGGCCATCTAAAAAGGTAGTCAGGTGTAAATCGCCCATATATATATATATATATATAAATACATACAAAAGATGGTCAAAAAAATAATATTAAAATAATGTAATAATTGATGTGTTGCAATAATAATGAGGAATGATAGGGACACACTCCGAACCACACCCTCATACACACCCCGTGCTTTATGAGGGTTGTACCGTATGCTTTACAGATAAAATAGTCATAATAATATTATAATAAAATTAATAGTAAAGCACGCGGTACAACCCCCATAAAGCACGAGTGTGTTTAGGGGTATAGTTCGGGGTGTGTCCCTATTATTTCTCAATAATAATAATAGAAAGAGATAAATAATACGATAAGATTTTAAAGAGTCGAAAATTTTAGGGGTGAGCTAGGTTCGGTTTGGTACGGTTTCTAGCTAAAATCGATACCGAACCGCATCTTATCGGCATCTAGCATTTGAGTACCGAAATTATTCAGTTTTAAATCGGCTCGGTGTGATCGGTTTCGGTGTCGGTTCGGTAGCGGTTCGATGTCAATGGGCTGATTAAATGGACCACTTAAGTTGGGTTTGCGCCAGACCCAAATTGAACTACTTGGGCTAAATCAGACAATTGTAAGTTCAAAAAGAAGGATTTAGACATAATTAATCCACTTCAAAGCTTGAATAAAAATAAAATCTACTTCAATAACATGATAATAGCTAAGGATTCAAAAAGTCCAATATCTGATTAAACAAAAGTCTTGAATTTCTTTCTCAAAGTCAGTGATTCATAACAACGCGAAGAAAAACAAAGTCTGCAGAATAGTCATTTGTTTTATCGGTTCGATTCGGTTTTTAAAGTCGAGATCCATATCCGAAACCGAAACCGAACCGCATAATTCGGTTTTCAAAATTTTAAGAACCGTACCATACCAATATCTTATTGGTTCGGTTTTTCGGTTTCGATTTTCTTGGTATTTTCGGTACTATCGGTTTTTGTCGGTTTTTCTGCTCACTCCTATAAAATTTACATGCTCCCATTCTATTTACATGTTCTGGTTTCTCTCACAATGCAAGAAACTTTGTCTCGTTTCATTTTTAACCTTAACTATCAGAATTTACCTCCCCAAGAGCATGAGCAGCAGGTTGTGTTTTTACAGGTAGCGTAAATTACACAGCTTTATTATTACAATATGTCGATTATTATATTGTTCACATACTTTTCTTTTAACTATTTTTTGTAATTATATAAATGAAAAAATATAGTCATGTGAGATATTGTTAAATTCATCTCAAAATATTTTCAAAACATTAACTTTTTATCATTTTAAAAATAAAAAATTAAAAGAGAAAATTTTTCTTTACACTAATAACTTTTGACTGTTTTTGAAGTTACATTAATAACTTTTTTTTTCACACTCGACACTCAAACCTTTGCTAACTTTTCGACGTTACACCAAATTATGGACGGCGTCAATTTGTCCGTTAGTTTCCGTTAATAAGGGTAAAATTAGGGTTAAAGAACACATAAACCTTTTGCAAGTGTTTCAAATTACACCCAAACAAATTTAAATTTAACTTTCTATATTATTGTATTTAAATAATTAATAAAAATAAAAAAAAAGTAAAATAAAAGTAAAAAAAAAAACTTATTCTATGGAAGGAGCTCTGATTCATTCCCATTGTATTTACATTTCTTTTTCCAAAATTAATGTTAGAAATTATAATAAATTCAAAATAATTATTTAAATTTAACTTTCAATGTTATTGTATTTAAATAATTAATAAAAAATAAAAAGTAAAATAAAAATAAAAAAGTCTTCTTTCATGACAGGAAGCTCTGATTTGGAGCGTCCTACCATGAAAACTTTTAATGTGAACAAAAAATTAAAAAAATATTTACTTTTTATTTATAAAATTAATTATAATGTTATAATTTTATTTATAAAATTTACTTTTTTATAAAATTAAATTTTCTTAATTTTTAGAATAAATATTCGAACATTAGGACATTGTAATGTTATAAAAAGTAAATTTTATAAACAAATGAAAAGTTAGAACATTATAATTAATTTTATAAATGAAAAATAAATAAACTAAAATATTTTTAAATTTGTGTTTTAAATTAAAAGCTTCCAAGACAGGACTCTCCAAATCAGATCTTGATGCTATGGCAGCGGAGCTTTGAAGAAGGCTTCTTTAATTTAATTTTACTTTTTTTATCATTTATTTAAATATAATAATATTGAAAGTTAAATTTAAATAATTATTTTGAATTTATTATAATCTTTAACATTAGTTTTAGAAAAAGAAACGTGAATACAACGGGAATGAATCATAACTCCTTTCATGGAATAAGTTTTTTTTTTTTTACTTTTATTTTACTTTTTTATTTTTTATTAATTACTTAGATACAATAATCTGAAAGTTAAATTTAAATTTGTTTGGGTGTAATTTTAAACACATGCAAAAGGTTTATATGTGTCTTTAATCATAACTGTAACCCAAGCGGGGGACAATGAGGCGAACAGGTCATGCTGAAAAACTTACCTCTAGATCGGGGGTGAGGTCGAGCCTCTTGAGGGATACTCAGGACAGGGGACGATCTCCCTCGTGTGCGTGTGTGGACAAAAAAAAACCATAATTTGGTGTAACCTCGAAAAGTTAATAAAGGTTTGAGTGTCGAGTGTGAAAAAAAAGTTATTAGTGTAAAGAAAAATTTACCCAAATTAAAAACATAATAGTCAAAGTTTTGATTGACAATCGTAAAAATTCAGATATTGTAATTACGAGTGTCACGATTTGAATTGTTAAATGTATAAATATCTTAATGCAATATGTTCTAGTGGAATAACCAATATCCCAACATTTTATTTTAAGCAATCAATAATACTGGGACTTTTGAAACCAAGAACCGCGGAACCGATCTGAACCACATCGGAACCGACAGTTCGGTTCGCTTCTTAGCAATGAATTTTTTTCATTTTGTTTGTTCGGTACTTAATAATAATAAATAAACAACATTTATAATTATATATATATATGTATATAAACTCATGATTATATTTCATGTGTTTCATAACATATCAAACATTTACCTACAAAAAAGTGTATATTATATATATATATATATATATAAATGCATAATTTTTAATATAAAATTTAAAACTTGAAGATCAAAACCAGGGACAAAATAATATTTTCATAATATTAGTTGCGATCCTCTAATTTGAAAAGCTCATTCAAGTAGTTTTTTTTGAAAATTAGCGGATCAAACCCAATTCACTACTTAAATTAGCTAACTACAATACCCTTATATCAAAAGATTCGTCTATTTTATGTTTAGATACAATTTTGTTAGTTCTAATCATCCGAACAAATACACAATCTTTTATAACTTCTTTCAAGGAAATATTATTAAAAAAAAATCTGATATTAAAATATTATTCTAAAGATAAGTAAATCCTCGATTAAAATACAATTATATCTTAAAAAATAGATTTGCATAGAGGGGCGGGAATAATAGATAAATGAAGGGCGGGCGGGCGGGGCTATTAGTGAAAACGACGGAAAGAGAAAGGGAAGGTATTGTATTGATTTAGCCGATAATTTTGACGTCAAAATTAACTCGTTCCCACACGAACGAACTCATCTTCTCTTCTTCATCATCATCATCTATATATAAGTCAACGTTTCTCTATTCTTCCCAATTCTCATATATAATAAAATCTTATTCGCCCGCACCTTCATATATATTCATTCCCATGGTAAGTATATACAGTTTTTTTTTGTTTTTTTTAATTAATTGGCCATCGCCTTGGAAACATTTTTGCAGTTTCTTATTCGTTTTTATTTTCAATTAAATTTTTGCAGGAGACTGATCAGATGAGCAACTTCAGATATGAAGAGGTTATTTATTTATTTATTTATTTATTTATTTATCTTTTTCTATTTTTTTTTCGTATACTGAATATTTTTTTTTAATTAATTTCTGACAGGAATATATTGTGAATTCACGTGGGGTGAAGCTTTTCACATGTAGATGGGTGCCTGGTGGAAACGACGAACCGAAAGCTTTGATTTTCTTGTGCCATGGATATGGCATGGAGTGCAGCATCTCAATGAAAGGTCAACCACCATTTTTTATTCGACTTTTTTTTCTTTTTTCTTTTATTTTTTGCGATGAGGAAAAAATAATTACGAAAAAAAGAACAAATAATCAATTGAATTGATTTTGATTCTTTTTTTTTAAAAAAAAAACAGGTTGTGGTAGGAGACTCGTGAAGGCGGGATATGAAGTTCATGGCATGGATTGCGAAGGCCATGGAAAGTCGTCGGGGCTACAAGGATTAATTTCCGACTTTGATAATCTCGTTGATGATCTCTCTCAACATTACACTCGTATTTCAGGTAATCATCGACATGATTTTAACTAATTGAGGTAGTTTACATGTTTTTACATTCAGTTGAGGATTGATATATACTCTCTTTTATCATCTTGTGTGAAGTCATGCAACATTATATTAGTAATTTTTTTGGTCAAAATATAACTTTTTATAATGTTTAAATATAAATAATTAAACATTTAAAGAGTCGAAATTATGCATTTGACAAAGGTAAAATTCAAATATATATTATAAAAAAAAAAAGAGAATGAGACCGTAGTATATTTTTCTAAAAATAGCTAAAAAGGTATTTCGTGAGAAGGTCAAAGGGCCAAAAATTTCGAAATAAGAAACTTAAATCAATTAGAAACTTAAATCAATCTTACATTTTGAAATAAACTAAATAATTAAATAACTAAATTTGTGTCTAAAGTAAATTAGAAGTTTATTTTTGAGATACAGAACGTGTGCTTGTGTGTCTATATATATATAGAGAGAGAATTTTTTTTAACACTAAAAGTTTTTGGGTTAATTTGAAGTTACATTATATTTTTTTTTTTCATTTGACTCTAAAATCTTTCAAAAATACACAAAATGGCGTTAAGAATTCCCGTCAGGAAAAATAAAAAGTAAAAAATTTGTTTAAGAAAATCGAAAATGGGGAAAGAGACAAAAGGAGGGAGAGTGGAAGTGGGAATTTCCGACCGATTTACTTTAATTTGAAATGATTTAAAGACGAAAAAAAAAAGAAAAAAAAAAACAGGAGGAAGAAACGGAGATTGAAATGATTTAAAGATGGTAATAAGTGGGGGTTTTGTGTATCAGAATGTCTTTTTTGTTTGGCGGCTGGTGAAAATCGAACCTAAATCACTCAAATAAATTGGCAAGTATTGATATAATTTAGGCATTTTTACATACTCCTCCTATCTCAGCCTAAGCAATGCATTTAAAAAAAATAGTGTATTTTAGAATAATGATTGAATAGATAGATGTGTATGTTGTCAAATATTGGTGGTGCGTGTAAATTGAAGATTAAAAAGTAAAATAATAAAATATTAATGTGAATTCTATGGTGGAAACTAAAAGAGAAATTGCGATAATTTAATTTGATTAAAGATACTTATAATATAGCATTTCTCAATTTTACATTCTGTTGAGTGAAATATAGCGAATTGCAGGGAGATGGAGAGAGTATTATTCAAAATAGACAACATTGGTTAGTTAGAACACATGGATCATCATTTTGGAGAGGAAAATAAATATTTCCTTGGTTTCGTACGAAATACAACATTTGATTCAAAAAAAAAATATTTTTTTAGAAGTGTAATATTTTTATTAAATATTTTAAATCAAATTAAACAATATCTTCTACTTTTTAATCTCTACCATACAATCACCATCAATATTTTTATCTTTTAATCTACACCAAACATACACCATCAATACTTACAAAATTCACGCATCAATCATTCTCTTAGAATACACTAATTTTATTCTAAATGTCGTAGTTTGACACATTCAATTATTTTTTTAAAGGGTTCTATCTTTTATAATACTAAACCATAAAAATAACAAGTTATATATCCTCATTCATAAGAGTATAAGTTTTTTATACCAAAAGACATTAATACCCTTAAATCTATCACTAAAAGGTAAAAAATGAAAGTCAACATCAACATTTTTTTGGAGGATATTTTAGTCTTTTTAAGCAAAATGATATCAATAACTTATACTCTTATGAATAAGGATATATAACTTATTAAAAAATTGATTCTCATTTTTTTTTAAAATACACAAGTTTTACTCTAAATATGGTACTTCGACTGGGATAGTAAACGGCCCATGATGTATCATGTATGACTGACTATTCGATTATTTTTAGCCATGATATACACGAGTAATAAAAAATGTTGTTAGTGGCCCATGATTGATGATGGATTACTAGTTGAAACATAGGGGCAATAAAATAATTCTTTAATTTATTGGTTGTCGTGGTGTCCTCGTCGTTGAGACTCTTGTGGTTGTCGTCACATGCGATGCGATGATGAGGCTGTGAGTGTTTTTTTGTTTTTGTTTTTAGTTGATTTGGATCTTATCTTATTCGCGCGCGTGGATTGCAGAAAGGAGCGAGAACAGGAAAAGGATGAGGATTCTAATGGGAGAATCAATGGGAGGGGCAATGGTTCTACGGCTACATAGGGAGAAGCCTGATTATTGGGACGGCGGCGTCCTTGTTGCACCCATGTGTAAGGTATATTTTCTAGTATTACATAATATACCAGATATAATGTGTCATTATGATACGGTGATTGTGTTATAAAAAAAAAAAAAAAAAAGAACGACGACGCTACACGTACTAAGGGTGTTTAAAACTATCCGATCGGTTGACACGGCCCAATTACTCGATTATCTGTGAACTTTTTACCAGTTAATTTTTTTTAATTACCAAGATTTAGCGGGCCGGATACCCGACCCACTAATTATGTGAGTTATTGGGCCGTATAATGGGTCGGCCAAATAAAATTACCGGGTACCCGTCGAGCCGGTAACTTTTTTTATTTTTTTATTTTTTTTTATTTTCTCACTTTATATTTTATTTTAACCATTTTAAAAATTATGTATAGAATTAGTATGTATTTAATTACATTTTAATAATATTAACATTACAATACCTATATAAAATTTAGTCCATATTTAATATTATGCTCTATTTTTTTCATGAATCATATTTTTTTATAATTTAAATCTCATTAACTATTTTAAATTATGACATCAAAATTACAAAACTGAGTATGTATTAATATATATAGTAGTCTAATTTCAAAGTGAATAGATTAAATGTTTCATATAATATCTTAATATGTTAGAACCGATGATAATGAAATGAATGTTATAATTATTGTAAACAATTTTTTTAGTTGTAATTTAATTTTTTTGTAGAAATCAATCGAGCAAATAAATTAAATTAAAGTTAAATTTTTTTAATATTTGATTTAATCATAACGCATGACTTCAAAATTAGAATCAATTCTTGCTATTTTAAAATTAAAATTTTTTTTGAACTAAAAGTTGAAAAAAACATAGCAAAAAAAACCATATATATATATATATAATTATTATAATAATAATAATAATAATATATATGATTAATAAAAACTCGAGTACCCGGGTGACCCGACCTGGAAAGTCTGATACCCGAAAAAGCGGGTACCCGAATTTTATGGGCCGGGCCATGGGCCGCCTAAATAGGTACCCAGAGTTCCGGGTACCCGAAAAGTCGGGTACCCGCTTATGAACACCCCTAACACGTACACATAATGAGTACACACATTTGTACACACATACATCTTATTGATTTATTTATTGTGGGATTCATTTATTCACTGTGGTTCCACAGTATCGATGAGTCGCATGTGTGTATATGTAGACACACAAAAGAACTGGCCGGCCGCCGCCGTCGGGCTGGCGTAAAAAAAAAAAGAAAGCTGGCCGGTTGTTGGAGGTTTGACGGCGGCAGTCCCGCTGGAAAAACTGGTCGTCCGGAGATCCGTCAGAGATCCTCGTTAGGAAATATTTTTTTTGAAGATTAATTGTTCTTTTAATTTAATTAAATATTCTAACGGTATTTTTAAAATTTATTGTTATTGAAACTTGATATCATAATTATAATTAGGAAAATGCTACTTTCCCAACCTGGATAACAACGTGGTTGACAATTTGTGTATGTGGCACGATCCTGTGAAGTGAGATAAATGTGATTGTGACATTTCACTTTACAGGATCGTGCCACGTATACAGATTGTCACCCTTGTTGTCAAGTGAATTGTGCAAGTAGCATTACTCTTATAATTATTATTAAATTCAACAAAAAGAGACGAGAATGGAGAGGTACATTTGTCTTTTTAGGTACATAATACAACCAAAAACGTCACTATTATTTATATAATAGATTTGGGTGTGTGTTTAAGGATGTACAGTGCGACCTTTTTAAATTAATACTCGATAAATTAATAATCTCTATAAAATTAATATTTTTCGGTCCCAACTTGAGCCCCAAGCGTAAATTAATAATTTCGATAAATTGATAAGATACTAATTTTTTTAGATCCCTTTATAAATCAAAGGTTCCATCAACATCGTAAATTAATAATCTCAGAAAATTGCAAAGATAACTAAGACAACTTAGTAAACTATGACTCTAGTGTTGATTTTTTTCTATTGAAATTCAAATCAAAATGAATCTCATCTCACTTTTTCACGGCACTTAAAAACTTTGGCGTGATATATTCTGACTGCATGAAAAAATTATGAAGGATTTTTGACGCTTCTATTCCTTCTTTTTGCGTAACCGGCTCTAATGGTACCGTATCATTAATATCTCTATTTAATTAAATTTAAACTCATAGAATTTTGATGTAATTAATTTTAAATTGGTTGAATATAAAATATCTCTTTAAATTGATAAATTATTAATTTATAGGATTTCTACTGTTTGATAGATAAATAGGGACAGTTGCGGTGGGATATTTTTTTTTAAATATCTAACGGTTGTTCTTGATGATAATAATAATAATAAATATTATAGTTATAATTATTTTATTTAATTATTTAGGGATTGGCTCATATGAAAAACAGTTCTTAAAATAGAAGCGACAATAATACGTAGTCAATGCATAAATAGTATGTTCTAATGGATATTTACTTTTTAGATTCACTTCATACAATTAGTACGGAATAAATGTGCATTGACAGAAAATATACAACATACTATATGTGCAAAAGAAATATATTGTCGAAGTTGTATATTGGACGACACGATTTGACCTACGGTACAAGTAAATAAAGATAGACGTTAGTACGATGTTAAATTGTGGCTATTTCTGAGAGATACTTTGCTCGAACTGTTATAATACATTTAAACTTTCAAATTGTCAATATACAACTTTGATTATTAATATCTATAAAATTTTTATTATCAAAAGTTATAAAAAAAACAATACTTCAAAAGTATGTATAAAGATGAAACTAGTAAGTACGCACATGGCTATTTCTCTTTTCTTTTTTTACGTAAAATCAGATTCGGCAATTTACTACACGACATGAAAACACGACACGAAAATGATATAAAAAATTAGTTTTTGTGTTTCACGATATGAAAATATATGAACACGAAGGTACACGACCGAGATTTAGTGTCGGTTTTATGTTTACCCTTTGGGTTCACAACAAGACACGACACGAAGTACACGAAATATATATATATATATATAATATCTTATAACATAATTTAATATTTTATATTTAATTTATAAAAACATACATTTTATGAATTTTGTTTGTACTAAATTTCGAAATTCGAAAATGTAATGTGAACATTTCGTGTAAACATTCGTGTTTTCGTTGTCATTCGTTTCGTTTCGTCTATTAAAATCTATAAAAATAATATTAAAATATTAAAATTCTTATCTATTATATTATTTTAATATTTATTTTATAGTATGTACTTGACAGAAAACACGACACGAAGCGTTACGAATTTATGCGGTACACGAGACGACACGACACGAATTCATTTCGTATCATCTATGAGTTTGGACTTTCACGAAAGTACACGACACGACTGATTTGCCAGGTCTACGTAAAACCACCAAAGATGGTTGGTAAGAAGCAAACATTACAATTATAACAAACCGATGACACTATATACCAAATTACCAAAATACCCTACATCCCCATATATGTTTTAGGGTTGGCAATGGTGCGGGTCGGGCTGGGTATTTGAAGATCCAGATCCACCTCATAAGGTGAACGGTGTGGGACAGGTCGACCCATCGCGAGTCGCATGGCGGAGCGGGTCGACCCGTAAAGAAAAAATATTACTTTAATATTAATAAAATAAACATTACGAAACAAACCGATGATACTATATACCAAATTCCGAAAATACCCTACATCCCCATATATGTTTAGGGTTGGCAATAGTGCGGGTCGGGCTGGGTACTTGAAGATCCAGATTCACCTCATCAGGTGAACGGTGTGGGGCGGGTCGACCCATCGCGAGTCGCAGTATTAACTAGTATTCAAAATAGTTTTTATAGTATTAATATAAATATATATTACGGTGTTAATATAAATATATATGTTTTTTACAATATTTATAAAATTTATCATTATTAACGTAATATATAAGATATGATAATAAATATCTAAAAAAGTATGTAAATATATATAGGCAATATATATTAAATATATTAGAAAAATTGTGGCGAGGCGGTGCGGAGCGTGTACCCACGAGGTAAGAGTGATACTTATGTCCGCCCGCCCGCTACCCATGCGATACGGATCAGGACGGGGTAGTGCAGGTCGGGCCAAAACTGCTATCTCTATATTTAATTCTTCGGCAATAGTTATTACATGGATCACTTTTACAAGCCTTATTTGGTATTGTTTAACTTTAAAAATAATCAATTTTTTGATAAACTTTTTGATTGGACAATATTTGGTAGATGAACAAAACAATTCTTATTAGAAGTTGTTGTCATAAAAAAACATCCAGAATTAATATTTTCACAAAAACACTCAAATTTTAAAAGTATTTTAAAAAATAATATTTATGAAATATAAATCTATTTAAATTCATAGTCGATTAATTTCATATCACATCTGTAATAATATCAAACCAAGTTTTATTTCACTTTATGAATGATTGGCGCAGGTGTAAGTTACATTTTAAATGTTAGACGATATGTGTTTATCATGTAAACACCGTCGTCAATGATCTAAATAAGTGAATTAAGAAATAAGGTTACACAGTAGTGTAATAATTTTGAACCACTTTATCACCAAATTGTTACAAAGAAAACAATAAAGTACTTTTTCACCATTTTTTTTTTTTTTAGAATTAAAAGTAACTAATATTATCAATTGTTGCACGTCGTACATTACAAGTAATACTAATATTTTCCATAGCTTGGGTTTCAATTTATAGTGATGTGCCTCTCTCCCTCCCCTAGGGGTGGTTCGGTACGATATATCAAAAATTATCATCCATACCGTATATCGTACCGAAATTTTTGGTATGACAAAAATCATATCGTTACCATATCGAAATTTTCGGTATTCGATACACTTGGTGTACTGAAAATTTTTGATATACCGCTAACTTTTCGGTATATCGAAAATTTTAGTATCTATTTCATCTGAATTCTGCAGAAAAATCGATATGCCGAAAATTTTGATATTTTTCGATACGATATTTTCGGTATTCCCCCCTCCCCCCTCTCTCTCTCTCTTATAGTATTATATATTTATATACGTTGTGCAGATTGCGGATGAGGTGAGACCAAGCCCATTGGTTATCAAAGTTTTGATTGCTTTATCTCGCATCATTCCGACGTGGAAACTTACTCCAACTCCGGACATAGTTGACATTGCCCTCAGGGACCCACAAGTTGTGGAGGAGGTACAAAATTATCTTATTTTGATATTTTTCCTTTTTTTTAATATATATTTATTTAAAACAAATAAAATGGATTAATTCATTAGACTTTTCCGTAAAAAAAGTCCGATGAAATCCAACAAAACTATCGGATATACCACTCATTCTAAATTGTAAAATACTTTAATTAATTATTTAAAATATAATATAATGATTTTGAAAATAATAGATAAAAATATTTTAATATTGAATTTCGACTCGATTCGATTTTTGGAACGTAGTCTGTTTTTTAATTGTTATTATTACCATTATTATTATTATTATTATTAAAATATGGACACAGGTTAGATCCAATCCATACACATACAAAGGTCGACCTCGTCTGCAAACGGCCTATCAACTATATAAAGTCAGCACGGATTTGGAAAGAAGACTTGAAGAGGTGGGTGGCTTTTGCTCTCTTTACTAATTTGTATCGTCCCTTTAATCAAATTTAAGTTATTTCGTAATTGTAGGGTAACTATTCGGAATACATAAAAATTACACAACAATGCAGTAAACGAATTACAAGTAAATTCCGGAGATTAAGAATTACACAAAAATTTATAGGCAACGAATTACACGAAACAAAAAGGAAAAACGAATTAACCCAAAAACCGAACACAAAGAACAGGAATTTAAAGTGCTAGAGACCAAACCGAACAGATCACAAAGATCTGAAAAACGAAAGGCAACGGAGGTGCGAATCGACCGGAACTCGGCCTCGGCTCAATCCTCCAATATCCAGTACCCACGTCCAAGGCTCCGTGTGTATCCGCGGCCAGCAACCCAGACGAACAAATCCAACTCCCCGACAGGTTTCAAAGGTCCCGAATAGAAACACCCCCCCCCCCCAAAATCGGCCTCAAGCAATTTTCACAATATTCACTCAGAAATATATTTTTCACTCAGAAAAATAAGAATTCACAAAGAAAACACAGATTGATTTTTCTCACTCAGAAAAAGGTTTTGATTTTTCGTGTCTCTCAAGCCCAAATCGCCCGTAAATATATAGGCAAAACACCAAACGGAAAAGCCACAGATTTTCGGGGAATCGAATCCATTCATATCATTAATTGATATGGGTTTCGATTCCCTTCCAAATCGGAACCGCGAAGCCGAGCAGAAAAGGTAAGGAAATCGGATTTCCATGGCAGTCGGCGGAGTGGCGAGAGGGATGAGAGAAAAGCCGAAAAGTGAGGCTAGGGTTTAGGGGGGGGGTGATAAAATATAAGATACCAACGCTAGAGATAGGTCAACTATCAATCAACGAGTGAGATCAAGGAGCCGGAATGGACTAGAAGCCGGGCCAGGGAGAGGATTTAATAAGTGTGGGCCGGGCTGCACAATACCGGCCCATAATAATAAAAAATCATTTGGGCCAACTTTTAACAAATCTCCACCCGGACCAAATGAGCCATCGGGGTACTTTCTTTCATAAGGAGGTCATCATCGCCGAACGTCACACCACCTGCACACCACACAAAGTTAGTACAAGTATAAAGACATTAATCAATCACTAAGAAAGAAAACTAGGAATCACGGAGAAAACTAGAAAAGCTATCACAAAGATAGCGAAAAGAAAGACTGGAGAGTCTTCAGTTGAAGGAGTCGATATTTAGTATCGACTTGCAAGATCTGATTTTCTCGACCGGTAGGCACTTCGTGCCCATATCTGCAGGGTTAGACTGGGATGAGATTTTCTTCAAATCAATTATGCCCTTTTCCACGATATCACGGATGAAATGTCGCCTGACGTCAATATGCTTTGTACGATCATGGAAAACAGGATTTCTGCACAAATGTATGCTAGATTGACTGTCAGAAAAGACCACAACATTGTCACGAAGAACACCAATTTCAGTAAGTAAACCTTTCAACCAAATAGCCTCTTTAAAGGCTTCAGTGGTGGCAATATATTCGGCTTCAGTAGTAGACAAAGTAATTATATGCTGAAGTTGTGATTTCCAAGAAATGCATGAGCCACACAAGGTAAACACATATGAAGTTGTGGACTTACATTCATCCCGGTCATTGGCATAATTAGAATCAACATAACCTTTAAGGTTAACCCCGTCATTAGATTTAGAAAACACAAGACCATCAGAAACAGAGTTTTTTAAGTACCGAAGTAACCACTTAAGAGCCTCCCAATGAGGCTTCCCTGGATTTGCCATATACCTACTTAAATACCACAAGATAAGCAATATCCTGTGCAGTGACCATAAGGTACATGACAGATCCAATAGCATTAGCATATGGGATAGATCTCATTTCACGAATCTCAGATTCAATTTTTGGTGACTGAGTTTTGGATAATAAGAAATGAGAAGCCAAAGGCACACTAGCAGATTTCGCATCAGTCATTGAAAATTTTTCTAGAATTTTACCAATATAAGAGGACTGATTTAGAAATAAAGTGCCTTTAGATCTATCCCGAACGATATTCATGCCTAATATCCTTTTAGCATCCCCCAAATATTTCATGTCAAATTGTTCACCTAAGCGATTTTGAACATGATTAATAGATTTAATGCACGAACTTATCAAGAGCATATCATCTACATAAATAAGTAGGAACATAGGAACATCACAGTCAATCTTGAAATAAAGGCATGGATCATATGCACTTCGACAGAATTTCAAGGACAGCATGCAATCATTAAATTTCTTGTTCCACTCTCTAGGGGATTGCTTCAGGCCATATAAGGTTTTATTCAGCAAGCACACGTAATCCGAATGGTTACTATCTATAAAACCTTCTGGTTGTTTCATGTAGATGGTTTCTTTTAATTCACCATGCAAAAATACCGTTTTAACATCTAATTGTTTCATCTCCCAATTATGATGTGCAACTAATGCAAGCATGATGCGAACAGTGGTGAATTTAACTACGAGTGCAAAAATTTCGGTATAGTCAATACCTTCACGTTGAGTGAAACCTTTAGCTACTAACCTCGCTTTGAATCTGATGTCATCCTCATCCTTTTTGACTTTAAATAACCACTTACAATCAATCAAAGAACAGTTTCTAGGTTTTGGAACAAGTTTCCAAGTATTATTCGCATGCAAGGATGTCATTTCTTCATTCATTGCACTTAACCATTCATTTGATTTATCAGACAACAAAGCATCATTGTAAGATTTAGGTTCATTCCCATCAAGCATATCAAACACATTGAAAGCAAGAGAAGCCATATGGAAATCATCTAAATGTATAGGTCTTCTAACATTTCTTCTAGACCTATCCCTAGTTAGTTGATAATCAGACAAATCAGGAACAGATTCAGATTCGTCTCCATTTTCAGATTGATTATCAGGTTGATCATTAGAGATTTCAGGATTTTCCATATTATCAGATTCAGCAGGTAACTCATTATCACTAAGATGCTCCACCCTAATCTGAACAGGGTGGGGAGAATTTTCAGCAGCTAACACAGGAGCAGGTAAAGGATTATTAAGACAAGGAAATTCAGTTTCATTAAACACAACATCCCTACTAGTGATCACCTTCAACCCGGGTTCAGATCTGACCCATAAACGATAACCCTTAATACCATCAGGATATCCAAGAAAAACACATATCAAGGACCTAGGCTCAAGTTTATCAACATTTTGATGCACACAAGCAGCACAACCAAACAGACGAATGTTTAAAAAATCAATAGCATGACCCGACCACACAGACTCGGGGTAATTACCATTCAATGGTATAGAAGGTGATCTATTGATAAGATAGGCAGCAGTTAAAAGAGCCTCACCCCCAAAACTTTTGGACAGCCCAGAAGTGGCGAGCATAGCCCTAACCTTTTCAAGGAGGGTTCGGTTCATCCGCTCAGCCACCCCGTTCTGTTGAGGGGTGTATGGAACTGTCTTATGCCTAAGGATGCCATTTTTAGAACACATAGTGTCAAACTGAGTATTGCAAAATTCAAGACCGTTGTCGGTCCTTATCTTTTTAATCCGTTTTCCAGTTTGATTTTCCACTAAAGTTTTCCAAGTTTGAAATTTTTCGAACACATCAGATTTCAGTTCTAGTAGAAAAACGAAAACTTTCCTTGAATAATCATCAATAATGGACAAGAAGTAACGGTTCCTCCCATGAGTCGGGACACTGGCAGGACCCCAAACATCAGCATGAACATAATCAAGCACATTGGAACTCTTACCAGATTTTTCAAAAACAGGATCAGGGGAATTGGGAGGTTTCGGAAATTGGGTTTTATGTTGTTTGCCATACATGCAAGAGTCACAGAAAGACAACTTAGAGATTTTATCTTTTCCAAAACACTTTTGCTAATGCAAGATATCTAATCCCTTCATACTCATGTGTCCTAACCTATTATGCCACAATTTGGTTTTATCTGCACAAACCAGGTTGGAACATGCAGCAGTTTCAGTTTGGCAAATATACAAATTAAATTTTTGGATTCCTTTAAACAACATTAAGGAACCTCTGCAAATTTTCATATAACCATTTCCCCATGAACCCCTAAGACCCTTATCTTCCAAAGTAGTACAAGATATCAAATTATTAGATAAATCGGGAATATGTCTGACATTTTTTAAAGTAAACTGAGTACCATCAGCAAATTTCAAACAAACATTCCCTACCCCGGCCACAACCCGTTTCACTTTATCAGGCATATAAACATACCGATCACCAAGATTAGTATAACTCGTAAAATGCTGTTTATAAGGTGTCATATGGTGAGTGCATCCAGAATCCAGCAACTATTCATTTTCACTCAGACCCGAAAGTACAGAATTCACAGAGAGACGCAAATTATCAATAACCATAAAGACATCCCCAGCAGAAAATTAGCCTGATCATTTTGCAAATTATTTTTAGGCTTGGTGCATTCTTGTATATAATGACCAGATTCACCACAGTTATAGCATTTGCGATTTTTAGGCCGAAACTTAGATTTATCCTTCCATTGCCCCTTTTTCTTATTAGACTTCTCAGAATCAGTTTTGATAAACGGTTTCTTTTTAAGGTGTGGTTTAGACCTTACAAAGTTGATATCAAAAACCGGTTTAGAAACCTTATTAACTTTCAAGTGGCTCTTCAAGCCACTTATAACAGTGTCTAAGGTCACAGAATCCCTACCATATTTTATAGCAGATTTCACATCATTATAAGCATCAGGGATAGCATTCAAGAGCACAATAGGGGAATAATCATCAATGTTTTTATCACCCGTTTGTTTTATATCTTGTACTAACTTTATAAAGGTATCAAGATTACCATCAATATCTTTATTCAAATCCAGCTTATAACGAAAAAACTTTTCGAGGAGGAATAATTTATTTGGCAAAGATTTTTCAGTAAACGTTTCCTCAAGTTTATCCCAAACTGTTTAGCGTTATCAGTTCTGCCTATTCGTCTAATCACAGAATCAGACAAGTTCAAGATTATAGAAGAATGAGCAAACTCAATTAATTCCTCTCGTTTTTCAGAAGACACATCGGATGGAAAAGTACCTTGATAGCTTTAAAACATTTTTGTTGGACAAGTATAGATTTCATTTTTTGTTGCCAAATTCTAAAATCTCCTTTGCCGTCAAACGGTGCCATTGTAAATGAAGTTAGAGAACCCATTTTAGTATTTGTAAAAATCACACAAGATTTAAGACACTAGCACAAGGTACTATAAATACTGAAAAACAGTTAAATATCACGCAGATACCACGAAGAACAAAATCACACCAGATTTTGAAATAAAGTGAGCTGGAAACGAATACCAATATCACACAGATATTACAAGGATTAAAATCACACCAGATTTTAAAATGATACGAGCTGGAATCGTATCCCGGAGCCCCCACAAGATCCGAGGAACACTTACGGTCCAGGCAAGGGGGTTTAGTATGCTCGGAGATAGCGATTTCTACAGTCTCAACACAAAGATAGCAAAAAAAAAAACGAAGCAATCACAGTCACCAAGACAGAAGCAGACGGAAGTAATAATGAAAGAAGGGCAGCACACCAACACTACCGAATTTAAGAGAGAGTATGAAATGTGATGCCTGAGCGGATCCCTCGACCGGAATCCGTATGCCCTTCCGAATAGAAACCCCGTTTAGAGTCTCCGATACCACTGTAGGGTAACTATTCGGAATACATAAAAATTACACAACAACGCAGTAAACGAATTACAAGTAAATTCTGGAGATTAAGAATTACACAAAAACTTATAGGCAACGAATTACACGAAATAAAAAGGAAAAATGAATTAACCCAAAAACCGAACACAAAGAACAGGAATTTAAAGTGCTAGAGACCAAACCGAACAGATCACAAAGATCTGAAAAACGAAAGGCAACGGAGGTGCGAATCGACCGGAACTCGGTCTCGGCTCAGTCCTCCAATATCCAGTACCCACGTCCAAGGCTCCGTGTGTATCCGCGGCCAGCAACCCAGACGAACAAATCCAACTCCCCGGCAGGTTTCAAAGGTCCCGAATAGAAACACCCCCCCCCCCCCCCCCAAAAAAAAAAAGATATCGGCCTCAAGCAATTTTCACAATATTCACTCCGAAATATATTTCACTCAGAAAAACAAGAATTCACAAAGAAAACACAGATTGATTTTTCTCACTCAGAAAAAGGTTTTGATTTTTCGTGTCTCTCAAGCCCAAATCGCCCGTAAATATATAGGCAAAACACCAAACGGAAAAGCCACAGATTTTCGGGGAATCGAATCCATTCATATCATTAATTGATATAGGTTTCGATTCCCTTCCAAATCGGAACCGCGAAGCCGAGCAGAAAAGGTAAGGAAATCGGATTTCCATGGCAATCGACGGAGTGGCGAGAGGGATGAGAGAAAAGCCGAAAAGTGAGGCTATGGTTTACGGGGGGATAAAATATAAGAGACCAACGGTAGAGATAGGTCAACTATCAATCAACGGGTGAGATCAAGGAACCGGAATGGACTAGAAGCCGGGCCAGGGAGAGGATTTAATAAGTCTGGGCCGAGCTGCACAATACCGGCCCATAATAATAAAAAATCATTTGGGCCAACTTTTAACAGTAATCTAGAAAAAAAAACATCTAATTTCCTTAATTCCTTTGTTTCCCGGGTCCGAAAATAACATTAGTTTTATTTTCATTTTTTCATAGTATTCTTACGAATGTTGTCTGTATAAGAAGGTTAATAAAAATTTATTATCAGCCCATTAGACGGTACGGTACTTATACTTTCGATATAGAAAATGATAATTCTTGATACTTGTAGCAAAATGCGAAATCCCTCGCCCCCAGGGCCCCCACCCCTGGCCCGACATGGATTGGTGGAGGAATTAAATCATGCTGACTCAATGACCCACTAGGTGGGAGGAACAGTGTCTGGTGCCCACAAGGAGCTATCTCCACATTGGAGGGATAAAACTCCCACACTGCGGCTGCCAGCACTCGAACCTGCGTCCTTGTAGCAATCTGCCGCCAGGAACCAGTTGAGCTGACAAGGTGCGAATCATAGTTCTGATACTGACAAGTATAAGTGTCGAACAGTACTGCGAATCATAGTTCTGATACTGGAAAGTATAAGTGTCGAACAGTACTATCCACATTGCACAAACTAATTAAATCGTCAGATTAATCGGAATACTAATTTGTAGTATAAGTGATCAAATTCACAAATGAATTAAATCATGTGTGTCAAATGGGTGCAGGTTTCCTTGCCGTTCATTGTTCTACACGGAGAAGAAGATAAAGTGACGGACCCATCCGTGAGCAAAGTCCTGTACGAATCGGCCCGCTCATCAGACAAGACATTCAAGTTGTATCCTGGGATGTGGCATTCTTTGTCCTACGGAGAGCTGCCGGAGAATCTGGACAAGGTATTCTCCGACATAGTCGAGTGGTTGGACGACAGGTTTTTCGCCAGAAGTTCCCAGCTGGAAGAGCAACAGAAGTTTGCTAATGATCAAAATGTGCTTGAAATTAATTCCAGTAATTAAAGGAGGAAATTAAGCTGGTGTGATTAAATTTTCTCTTCCCTTTTCATTTTACCGTGTTTTTTGCTAGCCCTAATAGTTGCATAATAATAATAATAATGTTGTAATACAAAATCATTTGATGATGGCATTTAACAATTCCTTTTAATTATTATTTTAAGCAATGTGATTCAGAAAACAGGCCTAATATATCATAGGTTAAGCACAATTTTAGAACAATTCCAACCCATCTTTACAGTTTAAATTTTAGGTAGCCATCGGGCGCTCGAGTCAGACTTGCAATGAATTTCTACTTATCTGGAGGTATGGAGTTCGAGTTTTGGAAATGACAAAAAACATTCAGGCTCTGCGTTAAAATAATGAGTTTAAGACCAGCAGCCAAGCCATTGCGCGCTTGAAGACCCGTCAACACAACAGTTTGATCTATCAAGTCCAAACCATAGGTTTAGGGTTCGATTTACGCTCAAAGAAAAACAAAACGACGTCGCACAACGTATAAATATTATAGTTTGAAATAGATTAACATCCTTAGCAGTACCACATTAACGTACATGCATGTCCCAAGCAAGAAAAAGGTGCAACATTAATAACGAGCAGCACTATTAAATCTCAGTACTAAAAGATTGAAATTTCCTTCCACCATTTTTATAATTCCGTTTCCTACCTTACCTTATCAATATTCAGCGCGGAAAGGAAATCAACTGCCTTCAGTTACTACTCTCACTAATCAGAATCTTCTTCATATGACCAACCAGCTCATTCATCTGCTCCCTGGAGTGCAACGGGGATGGATAGACGCATGCACAGTCCAACTCGCCATCACGGATCGTGTCGAAAAGCCCGATCGACGGGCCAACACCATGAAGGGAAGCGCAGCCCATGTAGTCCTCCACACCGATTTCTTGCTGCATTTTTTTGGAGTTATCGATGACCGGGTCCTCAAACACTGAGATGATCGATGTTCTGAGTGACGACGATGACGTGAGGCTCGGATTTTCAATGGCTTTGCGCATGAGGTAATTTATATCGGCCATGTCTGAGAAATGCTTGTTGCACTTTTTGTAACGTGCGAAATCGGTGTATGTCCGTTTGGCCAAGTCCCAGAAGCTATCGGCTCCTTTTAGGGTGTGTACGTTGAGGACTGCTGAGTGGTAGAATCCTGATCAATAGTTATAAGCAAGATTTCAGCAACCAAAATGGAATTCCTATAGTGAGTGTCAATTTGTTGATGAATAAATTGGTTAATAATGCTCTATCGGTCCCGATCTCGTGTTACCTAATATATCCGTTATGGAGAGACCAGGCTGATATCGCACCATCACAGCCACAAAACAAAATACAGTGATCAACAAATTGTTCTAAGACCTGTTTAAACTATTCATCTCGGAATTTGCTCTAATTTGAGACCCAATCCGAGATTTGGATCCGACCCATGCATTTTTCTTGTGTTGGAGATGATTGGGCCATAAAAAGAATACATGCATGGGAATGTTGGTTCTCTAGTTCTTAATTTCCTTACCATAGTGATGAGTGGAGAGAGCAGGTTCAAGAAGAGATCGGCAATCAGTAAGAGTGACCAACCCATATTTCTTCTTTAGCTGATCAGATTCATGTTTAGTGGAGTGTGCTGCAATTAATCCTGCGGCCGCTAAGGCTCCGCAGAGTTTAATCCCTCTGGATTTGCAGCCCTGCAAAAGTGTACCAAGTTTTTAGATCCATGGGATTAACAAAGATCAACAACCGAGTTAATTTAATTTATGATAAATTACAATATTTAATAGATTTATAGAAATATTAAAAAAATTATCACTAACACCTAAACAATTATAAGAATCACGAGTAACCAAATGCAATTGTGAGATAATCAAGCTATTACTTGCAAATATCTAAATGCATATATACATTTTAGAAACCTGATTTTAAAAGATAGTCTTCCTAAATACAAACTCGATAAATATGTGCAACACATGTGTTACAAACTAAACTAGTACTCCTTCCGTTCCCCCAAAATGTTAGTTCTCTTAAAAATTTAAAAATTTATCTTTTTAGTAAGTTTACATATACCACTTTTTACAATCAAACAAAACAATCACTTGATACTTTTTAATGAAATGTAACGATTCTAAATAGATACCACTCCATCCCACTATATGTGCCCCATGTTACTGTATCGATTCGTGTCGCTATAAGCGCCACATTCCTTTAATTTTTTTTGGTGAAAAAGCTCCTAACATTATACTCTCACACTTCACCATGACATGTTCACAGTTTATCTATTTTTTCATAATTTTGTAACGAATTATTATTAAAAATATATTCATATTGGCTGAATTTAAATAAAGAAGGTTAACTAATTGAATGAAATTTAAATAAGGCGATAATATTAAATTTTTGTTGCAAATATGTAAAAATCATTATCAAGTTCTAACATGAAAATTGATAAATACACATTGATTAATACATGTAATATGAAAATTATATATGAGATAAAAAAATATACGGTCTAATATATAATTGAGAGAAGGGGGAGTTTCCCAGCGATACAAGAGGCTTTATATAAAATTTTAATATATACTAATATATATTATAATAAAAAGTTATATCTTATACCGTAAATTTATTAATAGGTGCAACACTAATATTTATTATTACGAGACATCATGGCCTGTGCGATGCACGGACTTTATTCACCTAAAGCACGGGTACTTTATTTTCGATAATATCGAATATCATATTTATATTACATATTATTTCAAGGCCTGAACATTCACAGTTTTTGTTTTTCGAATGAAATTATTCTAAGTTAAAACATCGTATTTTTATATAACGTATTTAATATCAAGTATGGCCTAAGCTGGGTTACTGACAGGTTAAATGACTTGTACTCAAAATGTGCAACATATTTATCCATGATACTAACACCATAAAAAAATTACATGTGTATTTCTTAAGATGGATTATATCGCCCTGAAGCAAAATATTTGTTTGTGTTTACAGAAATCAATACGAACTACTTTTTAATTAGTAGCATCGAACTATCATATATAGCTTATTCGCCGGTGCATCCTAGCGTCAATATGTGGGATAATATATGAAGTTGATTTCAAACAATGAGTTCATATATAACATATTAAGATATCGAATTGATATCTATATAGTCAAGTTACCAAACATGTATGATCATCTAAAATGAATGATTCGTTGCCATTTAATCAAACGCTTATTACGCCTACGATGCTACGTATTTGAATTAATTTTTCTCACATATTTTTATACTTTAAAATCCTTATGGCAAATATTATGAATTTTATTACGTATTTCACTCTTACTCCTTAGTTGTTTATATTTTTTAGATGTAAAAAAATTGCACTCTTAGTTGTTCATAGAGTATTTTTTATGTAGATAATATTATTTTGTGTCATGTGCATATAATACGTGGTATGTGTGTGTTCTCAAAACTGTATAACCTCAAATTTTTAAATTTGTAAATTTTTAAAATTAGTTAAAACCATCTTTATTTTCCTGGGATATAATCAAAAAATTTTTAATGCCTATCAGCTTTGCATTGCCTTCCATTTGAATTGACAGACTTGAATTTACTATCTTTTAAAATTAGAGTTAACTACATTTTTAATCCTTGTGGTTTGCGGGGTATTTCATTTTCAATCCAAATTTTGAAAAAGTTTTAGATTTGGTCCAAAAGTGAAAGGATAATTCCATATTTACCCAATCTGAAAATCAAAATACCATATTTCCCCAAAACACAGATTTTTAGTGCATAAGTATAATGCCTTTAAAGAATTTGTTAAAGAAATATGAAATTATTATGTGTTAAGTATATATAGAATTGCTTAATTGTAGATATCTCATAGTTTGTAGGTATCTGTAGACTATTTTGAATAGAAACATTTTAGTTGTTTAATTGTTTATAAGAAAATTGTTTGAGATTTCAAGTTTGGTATGTCGGCGGCAGAACCACTAAAACAACAATGAAACCACCCAAGCTCGAAACACTACCTATTGAATTAATATTTGGTGGTGTCGGCGGCGGAAGCAGTTGATATTGGCAGCGGTTCCGATGGTTGTGGCGGCAGAAGAATCTGCTTTACGGGAGGTGGTGGGTGTGACCTGTTTTGTGGGTGAGTTGTGTGACTTTTTGGTTTGTTTATAAGGGAGTATAAATATATCAAAGAAGAAGTTGAAAGAGTTAAACAATAAACATGCTTTGTGTGGTATGACTATAGAAATTCTTAAAATTTAATAATGAGACTTTGATATGTTTTAGTTGGTTGAATTAATTTAGCTTATGACATACTTTTTTTATTCTTGCATTTTTTTAATTGTGATTTGTAAAAGCTCTTTAAAGCTTTTAAATTTTTTTTTTTAAAGATTAGCAATATTTCAATTGATATGAATGACTATAGCTTATGACATTAATGCTTACATTAATACATGGAACTCAATTTTTATATATAAGTAAAAGCTCTTTAAAGCTTTTAAAAAAAACTTTAAAGATTAGCAATATTTCAATTGATATGAATGACTATAGCTTATGACATTAATGCTTACATTAATACATGGAACTCAATTTTTATAAATATATAGATATAGATAAGCCCCAAAAAGCTCATTTCTATCACATTATTTGTACTATATCTGTCATTATAATAATTGTCTTTAATTCCTGTGCCCAAACCTAATTTCCCTCTGATAGAGGAACAAAGGGAGTAATTTTTCAGGTAAAATATGTAGTAATAATTTGTGCGGGGTGGAGGGAGTATTTTTATTAAGTCACATAACTCTGTTGCCAATTAATGTGGTTGGATTAAGCATTTAATTTAACCAAACATCTATTCTAAAACCAAATTCCATGTTATTTACTGACAAAATTACTAAAATATATATTGTAACCACAAAATTTATTATGTTTGGTCAGAATCTTGATCCGGGATTTCAACTTATTTTATATATTCTGCCGTATAACCTATACATAACTGTTCATTCATCAAATATAACAATTCATCAGATATAGCACTTCAATTGGAACCAGTAGGAGTTAAGTCAGGGTGGGCCAAAAGAAATACACCTCCGTCCTATAAAAATGTGCTCACTTTTTATAGACACGAGTTTCAATAAAATTTAGGTAATGATGGTTTTGAATAAAGAAAGAGTCTCAATTTTTATTGTAGAGGTATGTTAACTATTTTTGTTCATTAATTAATGGATAAAGACTGTGAGTCATCCTTGGTATTGTTGTAAATAAGTTGAAAATGTGAAGCAAAAGTATAAGAAGTATTTTCTAAAAATGAAATGGGCATACTCTTGTGGGACGGATGAAAATGACAAATTGAACATACTCTTGTGGACGGAGAGAGTATAATTTCACAAATGTACGATTATTAAATTTTCAAATATTATGAAAGTGGTCAAAAGTAAATTTTATAGAAACGGGAGTGTCAAAACACAAAATTCCTCAAAACATAGGAGTGTAAACTAATATTAATAAACCTAAAGTAAAGATTTATACAAATTTCAAAAGCTTATAGGAGACATAATAAAAATATAGTAAGAAAAATATTTGATGGGTCAAATGATAAATTATTAAAATTTAAAAGTAATATTAATTAATATTTGAAAAATACAAGGCTGGGCATTATCTAGGTTGGTCGGAGCTAGAGCTGTCAAATGAATAATACGGAGCCGAATATGGCCATATCCGTATCCGGATCCGGTATTTAGTAAAGGTATCCGAATCCGTATCCGAATACCGATAATATCCGAACGGACCGAATACCGATAATATCTGGCGGATGCTCTCTGGATACGGGTCCGTATCCACCATTTTTTTTTTAATCTTAAAAAATTTAAATGCAGGAGGAGGGAATTTGAACCCTGGTGGAGCTCCTTCTCCTTACCAAATTCCTAATGTCAATACCACTTGTGCTACCTGGCCTGATTGTAGTGTTAGAAAGGGAAATAACTAATAAGTAAAGATAACTAATGAGTAATTTTTCAGGTAAAATATGTAGTAATGTTGAAGGGAAAATAACTTGAGACAGAAAGTAGGGCAAAGTTGTTGTATTATTCCATTGATGAGCTCCCTTTAAATAGGGAGAAATACATACAAACAGGCCTTAACCAAACCCTAACTAGGAAAGCCCATAAACTAACAGACTTAGGCACACAATGGGTATTATTCCTTTAACACTTCCCCTTGTGCCTAGTCTATGAGCGCATGTCATGTTGCCTCGTTAAAACCTCGTCAAGCAAAAACCCAGTGGGAAAAATATCTTGATCGTAGGGAAAAGAGTACAACATCTAGACACATCAAGTTTAGACTTCGTCCTTTGAATCTATCCTCTCATATGATTGTTACATTTGATCATAGCGCTACTAAGGTGACCATTCCATCGATCCCTAAAATCGTACATCTTGTTACCTCGTTAAAACCTTTCCAAGTGATAAAAACCCTGTGGGAAAAATGATCCTTGAAAGGAAAAGAGTGTAACGTACGGTGTGGATATAAGACTCCCCCTCAAGTCTACATCTCCCCCTGATTTGTACATCAATCAAGTAGTTGTTGCCTCATTAAAAACTTCGCCAAGTAACAAAACCCAATGAGAGAAAATGAACCTTGGTCAAAGAAAAGAGTACAACACATGTGATTAAATTTCTTTATAAATCACCATTTCCTTGTGATCTTTGCATCAATCTCGGAAGTTGAAAAACTCTACAGCTCCCCCTAATGCTTACATTCATATATCGTTGCCTCATTAAAAACCTTGACAAGTAACAAAACCCAGTGGAAAAAATAAACCTTGGTCTAAGGAAAAGAGTGCAACCTATGTGAGTATGTTACGTTATATCTCACATATTTCCCGTTATGATCATTCCATCAATCAAGGGGATTTACAAGTTACATCATGTTCATAAATGTAAGTATGCTCATCAGTGGAAGTACTTAACCGCTAGTTCCTCACACGTGTAGAATGACAGTTCTTAATCATGTACACTCACGGATTGATTCATGCAAATTAATAATCTTGTCGTGATTCGAGGAGGTAGCCAAAAGGGGTTTGCATAGTCGATTTCCAAAACATAAGCAATTCATACCAACACATATTTTATGGTAGTTGCTTCGGCACCAGCATTTACTTTAGCATTTGCCTTTTCGTAAGCAGCTTCCTTTGCCTGCTTGTAGGGAAAGAATAGTCCCAAATCAATGGTTTCTCTTAAGTATCAGAAGATATTCTTGATACCATTCCATTGATGTTGCGTCGATGCTGAACTAAATCTAGTCAGCGGATTAACTGAGGAGTGATAGCAGATCGTGTACATTGAGTTAAGTACAATAATATGGTATTACACTCAAGTAGGGAATTTCAGCTCCCAAAGCTCTTCGTCACTTTCGTTTAGACGAAATGGATCTTTCCTTTGCATCCAAATGTCCGACCTATCATGGGGTGCTAGTCGGGTTTACCTTGTCCATGTTAAAGTGCCTGAGAAACTTCTGGACATAGGAAGACCGGTGGAATCAATTCCACAAACTCGATGTCTATGTCAATGCCTCGACAGAACCGAGTTTTCCCAAGATCTTTCATCTCAAACTCAGATTTTCAGTATCCGGTGGTCCCAGAATGAATTTCAAATGGAGTTCTTGCAGAGAGCTTCTCTTATTTCATCAAGACCGATTATGTTCATGTCATCGACATATATTGCGATGTGAATCCGGATCTTATTTGTGAAGACGCGGGGACAGATTTCATCGTTCTTATATCCCTTCCTAATCAAGTATTCACTTAGATGGTTATACCAAATCCTTCCGGATTGTTTCAAACCGTAAAGTGAGCGTTTCAAACGAACTGAATACGCACTCCGTGGTCTGGAGTTACTTGATTTGGGTAGTGAAATGCCATAGGGCACTTCCGTATCTAGATCCCTATAGAGATACGTAGTAACCACATCTATTGGCTGCATTTCCAGTCCCTCGGAAATTACTAAGCTAATCAAATAGCGGAACGTATACGTGGGAGTACATTTCCTCGTAACCAATTCCAAGGCGTTGTGAGAAGCATTACTTCGTGAACCTTGTACATTAGGACTCTACTATTCTCACTATGATTTACGACAAAGGTTCGATTATGTCCTTCAGGCTTTACACTTGGTTAGGTTAGCACTACCTACAGCAAATACCTGTCTCTTTGTCGGAGAATCTAGTTCTACCTGGAATGTTTTTCTTATAGGCCAATCAGCTCTATGTTGATTTCATCCAACCGAGCGAGGTTCGATATCATCGTACTTTATGATTCATGACATGTCATCAAAGTGGGTGGTTGATCAGGCCACACCCTCATAATTTCATCGAGATTCTTAATTTTCTGAATCATATCTTCGGGGCGTCCCCCTCGTCATGATTCATGGACATAATAAAATCAAGCATGATCTCATGAAACGAGTTCATTGATGGTTAACATGTAATTTTGTGCCATACTCTACCTCTTTCTTGGGTGAGTATTTAGTCGAACCATGTGGCTTCCACCCATTCCTTCACAGAGAGCCACGGCCTCAACCACACCTCCACGAAGTGCGGTTGCATCACCCGGTTCATTGGTGATGTGCCCTTTGGAGGGGACTTCTAACCTTACAGGCACATTTGCAGCTGTAATGTGAGATCTTGTCACTTGAACGATATCAGTAAATACATCAGGCATCGAATCTGCTACATCCTGAAGATCGAGTGTTCTTTGTGCTTCACGGTAACATTGTGAAGTTCGGGGATCATAATGAGACAAAGTGGAGACACCATGACAATTCCTGTCGTTCCCCGAGAAGTTACGTTTTCTCTCCTCCCCCTAACGACGGGAAGGTTGTCTCATTAAAGTGACAATCCGCAAATCATGCGGTAAAGAGATCACTGTGAAGGTTTCAAATAGCGGATAAACGTCTGGAGATTCTTATCCAACGTGAATACTTAATCGTTTCTAAAGACCGATGCGCTGTGGGGCGCAGAAAGCACATATAATGCGTAACCCAATATGCGCAATTGGCACTCAAGTCCGTCTGTGTCCAAAATACAAAAATCAGGCTATCCAGTTACCAACTGGTACGCATAAACTAATTGGTTAGCAGAGGGTCTAAGAATGAACGATTTAAGTAAAGTTGCGTGCAATATTGCATAATCCCAAGCAAATATATGCAAATTGGTGCGCATAACCAATTACATAATCACCATACATATTCTTTTGACGGTGTTTTATGTGAGACCGTTTGCATATGCACATGGGACGAGATGCTATTCATTGATCTCTATCATGCAATAAACATCAAGTACTTTTTGATGTGAACTCTCCAACATCATCGAGTCCTTTAGATGTGATAAGGGAAGTGAGTCCTTATAAATTATTTTGGAAGTTCTGCAGCAGTTTGAGTGGACAGGAGAGCGACATGTGACCAACATGTCGGAGAATCCATCAAAACCATCAATACGTAAATGGTACGCATATTAGGTGGATGGATCCACAAATTTCTCCTTATATTCAACGTAAGAATGGAATGTTTGCTTTTGTTTCTTTAGCATAGGAAGCTCTCGCTCCTACTTTGGCTAAAGAGTAGGCTTTGCAACATTAACTGGTGGGCATTTGATATGCATCTGGTTCTTTGGATGACATAACACGATTAACGTCAACATTATGCTTTATGTTGAGTTGTTGCCACATTTTCACTCGAAACGTAATGATGTACGTACAAGTTCTTTAGTATATGGATCATTATACTTCAACCAGGATGACCTAGTCTATCGTGCCAAAGCCTATATGAGTCTATGTCCCAAAGTACATTGTTGGTGACAACATAGGATTTTAGAAACCTAATAATAGTGAGGTACGTCCACTAGATCAACTCATCAGTTATTCTAAGATGTGTTTACGTCCACATTCATTAGAATTAATAAAAGAAGCTCTATTCCATTCTCACAGTGGGTTTCAGTATATTGTTGAGGCTAAGTAAGGTTCGAAGGGCTCTAGATGCATACAGAGCATCGGTAACTTAGAAGACTGTCGTTTAGGCATCAAGAATTGGGCATTACCTCACCATTTGATGAGTTGGGAGGACCCAATCATCGTAGTTACCGAGGTTTGTCAGGCAACTTATTCGATGAATAGAAGCCTAATTCTAAGAACATTCAAGCTCTCCTCGATTCATTTCTTAGAAAGAGTGAAATTTCGAACCATAAGCATTCAAACATTATTCAGTACTTCGAAATAAAGCTAAGAATCTAATGTAAGCAATATTAATATCTTGTTCGTGAAACAGCATTGCATCACGCCATTATTGAAAAGAAAACACCAACACAATCGTCTTGAGGCAACTATACCAAATGTAAACGAGAAAGTAAACATAATACTAAGATTCAGTCTATAGACTGTGGCTCGTATGACTCAATTCGACGATTGGTGACTGTTAAATTGACATAGGGGGACTTGTCTAGATCATATTCCTCCATATAGTGAGTTCTCCTTTCTTTGGAATCTCTATATTTCTTGTAGTGAGATGCGACTTGCTTGTTTGCATGGCAGTTCTTGTACCATGTGCAACATCTCCACAATGATGGCACGGTTCATTGCCAACTCGAGCCTTGGAGGCGATAGGATGGGTAGGTGTTTTTTGGTTCCCTTGGCTAGCAGAGCCGGAAGCACCAAGTCTTCGCATTACATTGGAAGAAACCCCACGTCCTTGACCACGAAGCCTATCATGTCCAGTCCCCTATTCATTGGGGTAGTTTCCATCCTTTACTTTGCCATAATTGGCCTCGAGAATTTTCTTTGTCCCAACCGGCCTGACATTACTGCTCACTAATATTTCGTTATGCCTCTCAACTACTTGCAGTAGGTTGATTAGCTTACTGAAGGTAGTGATGCGTTTATTATCATGCTCCAGCCTATACTGGTTCGTTAGTATATGAGCGGAAGTAGGGAAGGTGGAAAAAGCTTTATGGATCATGTCATCTTCTGTGATGTCCTTCCCACAGAAATTTAGGCGTGCCTTGAGAAGGAGCATACCTTTGTTGAAATTGTTAATCCGTTTATAATCAAGCAAGCGGATTTCATTCCACTGCACGGTCAGTTCTGGGATTTCATCCCAAATCGGCCCTTAAAGGCATCCCACAGTTCTTTGGGGATTTCAACTGTAGATATTTCCATCTCAAGTTGGGTTTGATATGTCGCCCAAGGAACATTAATGCACTAACTTTGATTTTGTCAGACGGTGCATCGCGTGCGGTATCAAAGATTGTGGCACTATAGTCCTTAGCAACAAATGTGGTCTCGACATAGGAGACCCATCTATGGTACTTAAGCTCTTTTGAGTCCAATATGTCAAATTTGAGACGAGTTGGATAAGCTATCTTAATACAAGAAAAAGGAAAATGATTTTTCACGAGTTCTGAAGTACTTTCCATGATAAAATTTTCAATAATCGGAGCATTATTATATTTCCGGAACCAAGATATGGTCAAAATTACTTTCGATGCTTTTGAGGGTTACCGATGAAATTACTTTATCACGGTTCGAGTTGATATAGACAGTAGAAATAAGTTCTCTAGGTTCTACTAATGATGAACCTAATACACATGCCATAACTAACGATGCATGCAAATTATATATATAATTATAGATATAATCACATAGCCCTATGAATATATCTATACACGTATATATGCAGTCAAAAAGGTGTTTTATGCCGCAATAATTATTAATTCAACGTGAATTTATTTTAATTCAAGTTGCTATAAGTAATTTGTTTTAATTAAAATTATTAATGTATCATGCTTTTGGTTTAATTAAGCATAAATAAATTACGGAGTATAAATATGCAATCAAAGATATATAAACAGTCTAAAAATTGCACATTGCAGATAGTAGGGTTCGTATTGTGTACTTTATTTCGTGTGGATAGGGGCAGAAAAACGGATTGGAGAGATAAAAAAACGGGACTGCCGAGCGGGTCGGTCCGGGTCAGCAACCGGGTCGAGTCTGGGTCAGCAACCTGGTTGAGTCAGATTACAGTTGTCCGTGGGCGGGTCGGCGCTGGGTCTGGTTTCTACTAATGGATTAGCGCGGACTGGAAGCGGGCTCAGACAGGTGACGAGTTTAGATTGGGAGTTACACGGCGGACGGTGGTCTGGGTAGCGACTGGTTAGGGAATCGGATGAGAGAATCTTTGATCTGCACAGTCGCGGCGAAACATACGGCGGGGGCGAGCGTCAGGGTTCATCGGGTTTGGGTCGCGACAACTTATATTCGGAGGCTCGACCGAGGGGCTGGGGGGATCTGTTTTGGTCGCGAGCGGAGGGCGGGATCAGCGACGGGGTTGGCGCGATGGGTTGCTTGGCAGCGATTTGATTCGCGGCTGCGGATTGTTGGCGACGGGACTAGGTCAGGGAGGTCGACTATTGAGCGATTTGCAGAGATGGTGGAGGCGGCCGATCTAGGGTTTGCAGACGGCGGCGGGTGTACAGAAGAACAAATCTGATTTTTCGATTTTTTTTCTTTTTTTTTTTCAGAAATTCGGACGGAATTTTGCAGAAAATCGGGAGGAAAAAATTTTCTTGCTCAGCTGGGAACTACGTGCTGATAACGTGTTGAAGGGAAAATAACTTGAGACAGAGAGTAGGGCAAAGTTGTTCTTGTATTATTCCATTGATGAGCTCCCTTTAAATAGGGAGAAATAAATATAAACAGGCCTTAGCCAAACCCTAACTAGGAAAGCTCATAAACTAACAGACTTAGACACACAATGAGTATTATTCCTTTAAGTAATAATTTGTGCGGGGTGGAGGGGGTATTTTTATTAAGTCACATAACTCCTGTTGCCGATTAATGTGGTTGGATTAAGCATTTAATTTAATCAAACATCTAATTCTAAAACCAAATTCCATGTTATTTACTGACAAAATTACTAAAATATATATTGTAACCACAAAATTTATTATGTTTGGTCAGAATCTTGATCCGGGATTTCAAATTATTTTATATATTCTGCCGTATAACCTATACATAACTGTTCATTCATCAAATATAACAATTCATCAGATATAGCACTTCAATCGGAACGAGTAGGAGTGAAGTCGGGATGGGCCAGAAGAAATACACCATTCGTCCTATAAAAATGTGCTCACTCTTTATAGACACGAGTTTCAATAAAATTTAGGTAGTGATGGTTTTGAATGAAGAAAGAGTCTCAATTTTTTTTTTTTTGGTAAATAAAATTATTTTATTTCCAACGTAATAAGCCCAGTCATTATTTACATCCAACAAACAGATATACTGCTACAAATATAAAGAAACTAAGTACGCAACATTCTCATCAATTTGGCATTCTTCCTGCTCCGAATAGCAATCATAAACTTGCATTTCTGGACAATGCCCTCCATACTTTCTTCCTTAGCTTGAAACCTTCTAGTATAAGAGTCTCGGTTTTTATTGTAGAGGTATGTTAACTATTTTTGTTAATTAATTAATTGATAAGGACTGTGAGTCATCCTTGGTATTGTTGTTAATAAGTTGAAAATGTGAAGCAAAAGTATAAGAAGTATTTTCTAAAAATGGAATGAGTATACTCTTATGGGACGAATGAAAATGACAAATTGAACATATTCTTGTGGACGGAGAGAGTATAATTTCACAAATGTACGATTATTAAATTTTCAAATATTATGAAAGTGGTCAAAAGTAAATTTTATAGAAACGGGAGTGTCAAAACACAAAATTCCTCAAAACATAGGAGTGTAAACTATAAAGTAAAGATTTATACAAATTGCAAAAGCTTATAGAAGACATAATAAAAATAAAGTAAGAAAAATACTTGATGGGTCAAATGATAAATTATTAAAATTTAAAAGTAATATTAATTAATATTTGAAAAATACAAGGCTGTGCATTATCTAGGTTGGTCGGAGCTAGAGCTGTCAAATGGATAATAGGGAGCAGAATATGGCCATATCCGTATCTGGATCCGGCATTTAGTAAAAATATCCGAATCCGTATCTGGATACCGATAATATCCGAACGGACCGGATACCGATAATATCCGGTGGATGCTCTGGGGATACGGGTCCGTATCCGCCACTTTTTTTTTTAATCTTCAAAAATTTAAATACAAGAGGAGGGAATTTGAACCCTGGTGGAGCTCCTTCTCCTTACCAAATTCCTAATGTCAATACCACTTGTGCTAGCTGGCCTGATTGTAGTGTTAGAAAGGGAAATAACTAATAAGTAAAGATAACTTATACCGCATGCTTATATTTTAATATTGAAAAATAAAGAATGAAGTATTATGAGAAGTAGCATGCTTATATTTTGTAATTATATATTAAAATTATGTTAAAAATATATATTATATATAATTAATTTCGAATACGGATGCGCCTATATCCATATCCGTATCCGGAATCTTCGGATACGGATAATAATCGTATTCCTTTTTTTCGGATACAAATAATAACCGATTTTCCAGATACGAAGACAAATATTTTGGATGAATATCAATTTTTTCGGATTTTTTGACAGTACTGACCGGAGCCCTCGGCACGTAAATAGTACTGTACTATAATAAGTCCGTTTCCTATAGTGGGTAAATGTGCACACATTCGCGAAATATTCCTAGCTACGCACTTCATTTATTTCAAATTGACGTATCGACAGGCTTTTTGCTCAGGGTTGTTGAAAATCAATTTAACGCACATAACCACCGTAACAGAAAACAGATTAATTAAGTGCAGGTAAATAAATGTAAAAATAATTACCGCAAGAATCCCTGCAGTCTGCTGTACGTTCATTTGCAACCTCACCACCTCAGAAGACCTAGGCCCTTTAGTATTCTTGAACTTCAAATTAGTAAGCCTAAATGAGTTCACACCGTACCCCAACATATCCATCCCATGAGCCCACATCGTCTTTTTGCCCATCCCACTCGGCACCATACTCTCGATTCCCATTGTACCCTCAAAACCGTCATTCTTCATGCCGGTCCCCGTCCCCTTGCCGCAGCCGCCCTCGGCCTCCGCCGCCAGCTCCATCAGCTCCCTGAGCAACGACACCGCCGTCGTCCGGTCGCATACCGAGGCATGCAGCCGCAGGACGACTGCGGATCTCGTGTCGGATAGTGCGTAGACTCTAGCGAAGACGACGTCGGTTCCGCTGCTCGGGAACGAACCGGGGTCCGGCCAGCTCCTGTCGTTCAGCTCGTGTTCCAATATCAAGTGGCACGGAGAGAGATTGTTGTTGTTTCTACTGTTGGGGTTTTGTTTGGTCGGTGTCGAGAGGGTTCGGAGGAATGTCGAGGTTGATTGGAGGTCGTGGAATTGGATGTCGACTTGCGGCGCGTCGGACTTGAGGAACGACCACTCGTTTGTGGTCGGGTTGTGGTGGAGTTTCACGCAGAGAAGAGGGTGAGCTTTCCGGACTTTTACGAGCACTTCGTGTAGAAGATGGGTTTGTGATGGTGATTTAGCCATTTGAAGGAGTAGGACCGTTGTCCCCGTGCCACGGGACAGGGCAAGGGACCAGGTTTGCTCGATGGTGTCCAAAGAACGAGTTTTAATCGAGCCGAACATTTCAGTTTGTGGTGGTGGTGAGAGTGGAGAAGAGACAATTTGTTAGGTGATAGTTTGGATGAAAACACTAATATTGGAATAGATATTTATAGTTGAAGAGAGAGGAGTTAATTGTGGGAGATATGGAGTTAATAATGGGAATGTTGATTTGAAATAGGGGTGGTTGGTTAGGGTGGTGGAGTCAATTCGATGTACTGAACAACTGATATATATGGTGTCGTTATTAATTTTTCTGTACGGGATTTATTAACTCGAAGACTACCTATGACGCTACCGTATTAGATGATTACTTTCTCCATCATACTTCTTTTTCCATTGTTCATATACTCTATTATAATACATATGATTCGTTACTTTATTATTGCAACCTATTGACTATTACACTGTCTTTTGACTATTTTTGGTGATTTATACATATGAAAAAAATATAGTCATGTGAGATCTTGTTAGATTTATCTCGAAATATACTTTCAAAATATCAACTTCTTATAGTTTTTGAAAAAAAAAAATCAAAGATATTAATAATCAAAGTTGTGCATTGACAAGCGTGAAAGTCTATATGTTACAATTATAAGAGAACGGAGGTAGTATTCAATTTATTTTTACCGACGGTCAGTTGTCGTTGGTAAATTCTGAAACAAACTTATCCCACATCGGAAAAATACCACAATATTCATCACTTTATAAACTAAAACCTTGCTGGTTAACATTGAATGAAGACATTGGTCCATACCGACCCGACCCGACCTGACCTCGGTCGAGCCCCGACCCGACCCGACCTCGGTCGAGCCCTGACCGACCCCACCCCGGTCGGACAAAAAAAATATAATTCAGCCAGGTTTTACCAACGACACCGTTCCATCGGTAAATTACCAACAACCGTTGTCGTCGGTAATCTGTTGGTAAAACCGTTCCCAAAATTTGACAAGGAGAAATTATCGAGGGACGGGGCGTCGGTAAGCCGTCGGTAAATCAGCGACGGCAGCAATTTTCGACGGGATTTCTTTTATCGTCGAATGTTTTACCAACGACATCGTGTCGTCGGTAACCGCATTTACCAACGGCATTCCATTTTTGGCGTCGGTAGAAATTGTTTTTTTTTTGTAGTGTTTAGACTTTATGTACTTGTACTCGTCCTAAACATGATTGAAAGATAATTTTACTACTTATTTCAGTTCAATCTAATATAGTAACACATGAAACAGTGCAAGTATGTAAATATTCAGACCTATTTAAAATCTTTATACCCATATTCATCACAAACTCAATTAAAAGATGGGTTTATAATATCGCTAATTACTCAACGTACTTAAATTTATATAATTTAAATAACTAAATATAAGTTGCTATAATAATTGGTTAATCCATCATGAAAACTCAAACATTATAAAGTAAAGGTTAAGAATAAATATTATAAATGACAAAAAATTAAAAGTTAAATTCCTAGTATAATTTAATCTTCAAAAATGTTTTATAGTTTATATACATATACTTTGATGTGAGATTCAAGATTTTAGATAAATAAGAATATAAGAAATGAAAAACTTCATGTAGGAGAGAGTTAACGTGGTACTCCGAATCCATATTGCTATTAGATATTTTATATATTTATTTATAAGTGAAGAGAATTGAGTTTATTAAAAAAATATAATAATATAAAAATAATATTTATGAATACATAAATTAGATATTAAAAAATAAATATGTACATATTTGGGCCAATGAGGTTTAATTAATAATTTGCGAAATTTAATTTTATAATAAGAATACAATAATTCATTTGGCCAACTCAATAGATGACCAAATTCAAGTGGTGGTGGAAAATAATTATGGGTAAAATACATAAATATTTGTTTAGTTATTCAATGAGTGGAGTGTCATTGGAAATCAAGATCGGATAGAAGACTTAAATAAATAAGAATCTAGAAAATAATATATACCACATATAGGAGAGTTTACGTGGTGCTCCCAATTATACTTATTAGTGGGGTTATTCGGAGTTCCTCGTCACGGCAGAACACAACAAAAAATAAAAAAGATGGGGCAAGGATTCAGCCACTCGAACCCATTTATAATTTATATAATCTTACCCGTCCAAAATCTGATTTAAAGGTGAATTTACTACGCATTTTTATCCCAAACACATATAGTGATACCCAAACAATACAGATAGGATTCAAAAATCTAGAACCATTTAGATATTATATACCTATACCCATCTCAAACTCGATCAAAAAATAATTTTAGTACATGTTTCCCGCGCAAATCTATATAGTTATATGCACTAATTGCCCAAATCTATTAAAATATATAAAATCTAAATAATAAAATTTAAGTTATAATAATTGGTTGTTACGTCTGGCTTCAAAAACATTCAAATTGGCTCAAATTGTTATATATTGATAAACAAATTAAATTAAACGTCAATAAATTAGCCAAATTATTTTTTTAATAAAAACTATTTATTTGGCCAACTTAAAGATTGACCAAATTACTTTTTAATAAAGATAATACTATTTATTTGGCCAACACCTTAATTGATCCAACTAATTGGCAATGAGAAATATGATGGTAAAATATACATTGATCATATGAACGAATTACTCAAATCTATTAAAATTTATAAAATCTACATAATCAAATATAAGTTGTTACAATAATTGGTCATTATGACTGACTTTAGAAAATTCAAGTTTCCTAAAATTGTTAGACATTGATAAATTGGACAAATTAAATTAAATAAAAACATATTTTTTTGAAAAAAAAAATAAGATTATTTATCTGGTCAACTCAATGATTGGCCAAAATTCATATCCAATAAAAATAATAATATTTATTTAGCTATCTCAATAATTGGTCAAATTAATTGCATATGAGAAATGTGATGGTAAAATACAAATTGATTATATGTATATATAAATAAAACTATTAATTTTGTCAATATAAAAATTGACCCAATTAATATTAGGCAAATTTGTTATGTCTAGGCAGAAAAAATATTGATCAAATTAAGTTTTCACATAAAAATAAAACTATCAAATGGTGGTGCAAAATAATTTTGAGGTAAAAAAATATATATTGATTATGAGTATTTATTTAAGTTATTCAATCGATGAAGTCTCGTTTAAAACCGACGTGGGATTTAGAATTATATAAATACTATTAGTACAAACATAATAATTGGCCAAATTAAATTTTGAGTCGAAGATTTTCTCGTTATTCAAAATGAGGAATAAAAGCCATGACAATTGGATTAAATTATCCAATTTATTTTATTGTTGGTTTTTATTATATTGGATGTATGGCATGTATGGATGTATGCATGATATGTTTCTTGCATGTTAGGACGGGAAAATTAAAAACCTTAAGGCTAAAATAACTAAGTGATTAAATTGATTTATTTTTGTAAATAAAATCAAATTAGCCTCCATAATTAATTTAAATTGTGAATTAATTAGCATGCACGTTGACATTAGGGTCTTCCTCCATATCGGATGTGCTATTATAGGTTCACTACTTTTTAAATTTCAAATAATAATATAAGGTAAATATTATTTTTTATGATATGACCTCTCCATCTGTAGAACTATTATTTAAAAGATAATATTTTAAGGATGTTAAATTATGGTGTTCACTTAGGTGTATTAATTAGTAAGCACCCCATCGGAATCTATGTTAATTAATACATGACCAAGAGGAACCAACTACTAATTTTACTTGTCATAACATAAATTGACTAGATAGTAAAATTAAAGATGTAAAACTCTACTTGAAAAATGTGTGTGTAAACGTCCACACGATCGTCGCTTGCATATGCGGGTTTTTTGAGGTGTTGATTGATAGCATATGTATTGTGTTTTGAGGTTTTCAATATATTTTGCTATGCATTATGTGATGAATGTTTTTAATTTTTATCTCAGATGTCTTTCAATCCACTTGCTGTAATTGTGATATCTCAGATTTGTTTACCCTTTAAGTTTCGGGACCAAACTTCTTTTTAGAGGGGAAGCATGTAATACCCGGATATTTGATATGTATTTCCATCTGTATTGGAACCTCATGATTTTTGATTATGTCGTATTTTTGATCGATGTATGTTTCTCCGTATTCGTAATCCAATATTGTTGAGTGTATGATTTTATAGAGGTTAAGTCATGCATATATTCATACATAATTAGCGCACGCTAACATGTATACATAGCGCACGCTAATTATGGGAGCTAGCGCACGCTAATGTAGACTCTTAGCGCACGCTATGTGCAGTCAACCAGATTGAGACAGGATCAGTAGATGGGGAACCGGATCGCGGGAATCATGGAATGTTCCGCATGCACCTGGACGACTTTCGAAAAAGTCAGGTCAGTGGTGTTTAGCGCACACTACGTGATGATGATTAGCACACGCTAAATCGAGGACAGTCAGGTCAGTAAGCTTCGTAAACTCGTTAGCGCATGCTATGATAAGAAGATTAGCTCACGCTAAGGGTCATATCCTACAAATAGGACTTCACCCTCATTTCATTTCCCACTTTGAACTCCGGCCTTAAGTCATCTCCTACGACTTGGAGAGGTTGCCCCATGATATTCTCACCTTATATAAACCTGTATATGTGATTGTAGAAGACGAAGAACATCAAGGTTTAGTGTTCAAGCATCCGACGTCAAGTCTCATCAAGTGATTTCATTGTTTCTTTCCGTAGTAAGGTATGTGGTACTCTACCCATCTGAAATTCATGTTCTTAGTGATGTTCATGAGCATGCTACCGATATTATTGAGTTGTTATCAGTAGATTGAATCGAACATCATGCTTAAGAGGTTTTGGATGGGATGAACTTAGGTTCTTCATCAATTTTGGTTTAACCTTGAATATATTCATCATAAGGCTATAGTTTCAGAGATTTTTAACATACCTTGATGATGATTTCGTGATATTCTTGTGATGAATGACTTGATTATATCATAACCTAAGCTAGGTGAATTCATAGATGATGAACATAGTTGATTCTCCAAGTTTAGTACGTGGGTTGTAAGGATGGTGATAAATATGAGATAATCTTCATGATGATGATATATTCTTGTAACTAAATGAATTTAGAATAACCTTCTTGTAGTTTACTATAAATTTGATGTAATAATGAAACAAGGTTGTTTAGATAATCACTTTCAAAACATTCGTGATGTTCTTGGAAATTTTTAACGATACAAAATGATATTAACGAACATAAATGATTGCTTGGCACTGTTCTTAATAAATTCTTATTCATAAGAACCATACGAGTATTTGAGAACATCTTGTAATGATAAGCCGATCATAAGAATAAACTGAGGCTAATATAGTTTTTGGGATGGAATTTTGATATCTTGAGATAGTTGAACTATTCAAATTGAATCTAGGGTGTCGTCTCATTGAATTCGATATCGATGATTATATGGATGTGTTATTGAATGAAATGTATTTCATTCAAGGTCGATTGTTCGAGTAACCATTATTAGTCGAGGACCGTCAGTTTGTTCGTCAAGGGAGGATTATTCTCATCTCCGTGAAGAGATAAATTTACCACTAGAAGGGGGGTTGAATAGTGGTAATGCGGAATAACGAAATTTCTTGCGAATAAATGAAAAATAGTGCGGAAAATAAAGACTCAAAGATTTATAGAGGTTCGGCAACTTGCCTACGTCCTCTCTCTGACTTCCTTTTTTATTGGCTCAAGAACAACCACAAATTTGACTCGTCTTCGATCGGTCCGAGTACACAACCGTTACAATCGCTTGTCTTCTATCGGTCCAAGCTCAACCTCTCTCTCAATATAAACTTTTGTATATCTAGTGTTCTATAGGAACTAGATAATCCTCACTATACGAATATGGGAGTATAATCCTAACAATGCCGGATCAAAGATCCTAATAACACCGGATTAGTGACTCTTGATTCGTTTCTCTTACGCTCAAGTGTAAGTGATGCAACACTTACAATCAAATGAAGGAATACAAAGTATAATAAATATTACAAGGTATATCACTCTTTGTATTTCTCTTCTCACAACTTAAAATGCAATAAAAGATATGAAACTGAGCTCAAGTATGCTTTGATTGCTTGTATGCTTGTATGCTTGAAGTTGTGTGTCAATGATACCCAAGTCCAATGAGTATTTATAGGTGAAAGCCATTCTTCAAATACTGAAAATCGTATTATTAGCGTGCGCTAATAATGTCTTCTAGCGTGCGTTATCGATTCTGACTTGGCTTTCCTGAACGGTCACAAAACAGTTCCAACGGTAAAATTGTATGGCTAGCGTGCGCTAGTCATGTACTCGTAGCGTGCGTTATCGGTTGGTCAACAGGTCTTCAATCTTGACTTTGAAATTGTTGGTTTGTCTCCCCAACGTCTCTTTGTCCAACGGCTAAATTTGAACTTAGCGTGCGCTAGCAAACATGCATAGCGTGCGCTAGTATTAATTAATTCCAGCTTTTCCAGATTTCACGGATCTTCATTGACTCTTGCTTTCTAATGGTAGAAATTCCAACGGTAAGCTTGTTGACTTATTTAGCGTGCGCTAATAATATATCGTAGCGTGCGCTAAATATTTTCTTCAGTTACGTACGTTACCCTGTGTAGCGTACGTAAAGCCCTTGTCACTTTGAGTCCAGTAGCTACTGGACTACTGACTATATCCGGTAGCGTGCGTAAGTAATGTAGAATAACGACCTTTCTGTCCTCTGACTGAATGATGCGATTGCGTGCATTAATATTGTTGTGTAGCGTGCGCTAACTTTAGTAATTTTAGCGTGCGCAAATGTTGAAGATCTTGCGTGCGCTATCCATCAGGTAACTTCACTGGACTGCAGCTGACTGACTAGGCTGAATACATATTCCTCGATAGCATGCGCTACTCTGGTATAGGTAGCGTGCGCTAAGTCCATTTTGCTCCTTCAATATAACAACGTGCTGAGATTGATTTTATTAAATGTTTTGAATGAAATTATCATCAAAATACTTTTTGAGTCAACAATCTCCCCCTTTTTGATGATGTCAAAACATTTAATTTATACCTGCAAAAACATTTTTAAATGATTCGAATCAAGGTAACTTGTTCGATATATTAGTGCGTTTCGATTTTTGAAGTATTCTCCCCCTTTTTAACATAAGCAAAAAGAAACTCCCCCTGAGTTGTTGCATACCAACAAAATTTCATGAACCAAAACGAAGTCACGTAAACAACAATACACATAAACAGCAAATAGCAAATGAAGCGAAATGCAAATTCCATTAAAACAAAGTTCAAGCAATACATAAAATTTCAAGACATGAAACATAAAGACCATTCGAATGATAAGTCTCTACAATCAAGCATCAAGATCCTAGATTCTAAGGTGTTGGATCGGAAGAGGAGGATGGGAATGGGAACGACGGATGTGTGTATCGAATAAAATTGGAGATCAGCCCACGAACTTCCCCGACTTCCGAATGAAGAGACTCGACTTCTGTGCGAAGAGACCGAACATCCTCTCGAATTTCCAGCTGAGAGGTCTCGATGCTCCGCATCCGAGCGCAAAGATCACTCTCTTCTTCCTCCGTGACGGCGTCTCGCATCGGTCGCTTCCCTTTCGTCTTCGTGTGGCGAACAAATTTTCCGGTTTGCATCTCCCTAAGCGTATTGGGTCCTCGATGCGTCACACATTCGACTGGTGTTGGCATTCGCGTCCCCTTCGGTACTTGATCATCATCTCGAAGATACGGAAACAACACCCAACCTCTATTGTATGTTTCAACATAATGCATAGCTTTGAGGGTTAGGTCGCTTATTTCGTGTCCTCGAGACACCGGAATGGGTGCCTCACTAGATAAGTCGACGTGAAAATGCCGGAAGATCACCGTGAGGATAGAGCCAAAAGGCAGCCCTGATTTCCGAGTCCTCGACATATAATGCTTTGATCGAAATGAGTCCCTTTTCGCCTTCATCCGGTTTAGCACAATACCGGTAAAGTCCACCCTATCGTCCTTCAACACACGATACACCACATTTTTATCAACGCCTACTAGCTTGTGTTGGGTATTAACTTTCGGCATCAAGCACTTGGTTAGTGCAGCCAACAACAAGCGGATGTGGATTCCGAAATCATTATTCTCGAAAACTTCATCCGTAACTTCGATGACCGTTTTCGAGCACAAAAAGTCAGCGACATCTCTCTCAGACACAATAGACTCTTCAGCAATAGATTTCCCAACGCAATCATAACCATCTTTTGATAAACCAAACAATTCGTGAAGTATTTCCGAGGAAATCTTCACCACTGTACCCTTCACCAGACTACCCAAAACAAGACCACCATCACCGTCACCCAAGTGTAAATTCACATAAAATTCACAGACACAAGCAGGGTATACGATTTCTTTGCATTCCACAAACCGAGCTATCCCTAATGCTTCAAAAAACTCACGAATACTGACCTTAACCCATTCAAGACTGCTGAAATTAAAGAAGTAGCAGTCGGTAAGATTCTCCTGAGGGAGGATATCGAAGAACACCTTCGATGCGGCGTAGGAAACAAATCGGGTCGCATCGTATTCGGTGTTGCGAGGGCGTATGTAGGTTTTCTCCATGGTTTTGCGTCTCTTGCTAGACATACTGAAGGAATTTGAAGATTTGAGAGATAAATCGGAAGTTTGAAAGATCGGATTTTGCAGCTAGGGTTTTGCTGGAAGAGGTTTTCTAGCTATTGCGTACGTTAAGAAAGAATGAAAGTGTTTCTGGGTCGTACGGAGTTTATATAGTCAACTGTTTTTTTTTTTAATTAGCGTACGCTAGAAACATAAGGTTAGCGTACGTTAGGTAAAAATAGGAAGCTTACTGGACTGTCCAGTAGCTGATATGGAATACAAAAGGTTTTAATTAGCATACGCAAGGCAGATACGATTAGCGTACGCTATCGAAAGCGGTATTTAGCGCGCGTTAAGAAAGTGAAGCTAGCGCGCGCTAGTGAATGAAGCGAATCAAGGATATTGATTTCTTGAGTAGAAAACTTATTTCAAAAATTGTCTATATGTTCCATACCAAGTTGTAAACGAATAGAATTAAATGATTCTTCGGGAAGAGGTTTTGTAAAAATATCAGTGAGTTGGTCCTTCGTCCCGACAAAAATTAAACAGATATCTTTTTTCTGAACATGACCACGTAGAAAATGATGTCTAATGTCTATATGCTTAGTTATACTATGCAACACAGGATTTTTACTCAGATTAATCGCACTTGTATTATCACATAGAATAGGGGTATTTTCAAAGTATATGCCGTAGTCGCGGAGTTGATTTTTAATCCATAACACCTGAGCACAGGCGCTCCCTTCAGCGACATATTCGGCCTCAGCTGTAGACAATGCTACACTGGTTTGCTTTTTACTTCCCCAGGATATTAAACATGATCCAATAAAATGACATGTACCACTGGTACTCTTTTTGTCAATTTTACATCCGCCGAAATTGGCGTCACTATATGCAATTAAATTGAAATCCAAGCAAGAAGGATACCATAGACCTAGTCCAATAGTCCCTTTTAAGTAGCGAAAAATGCATTTACAAGCAGTTAAATGTGATTCCTTGGGATTAGCTTGGAATCGAGCACATAAACATGTAGCAAAAATTATGTCTGGCCTAGATGCAGTCAAATATAACAAAGATCCGATCATACCTCGATATAATTTTTGATCTACGGATTTGCCATTTTTATCTTTTTCAAGCTTTAATGATGAAGATATTGGAGTAGATATCACCTTGCTACTTTCCATTTTGAATTTCTTGAGGAGGTCGTTTGAGTACTTCGTTTGATGGATAAAGATTCCATCTTCGCATTGCTTGATTTGAAGCCAGAGGAAGAATGTTAATTCTCCCATCATACTCATCTCGAACTCTCCTTTCATAAGATTAGAGAAATCTTGGCACAAAGATTCATTAGTAGCTCCAAATACAATGTCATCAACGTAGATTTGGCAAACAAGTATATCATCATTCAATATTATAACAAACAAGATATTATCGACTTTGCCTCTTTTATAGTCATTTGCAATTAAAAATTGACTTAAACGATCATACCATGCTCGGGGTGCTTGCTTCAACCCGTAGAGTGCCTTGTTGAGCTTGTAGACGTGATCCGGAAATTGATGATCTTCAAAGCCGGGAGGTTGCTTGACGTAGACTTCTTCTTGAATGTAGCCATTCAAGAATGCGCTTTTCACATCTATTTGAAATAGTTTGATCTTTTTATGGGCAGCAAATGCACATAGCAAGCGGATAGCTTCGAGTCGAGCCACGGGAGCAAAACTTTCTTCATAATCAAGACCTTCCACTTGATTATACCCTTGAGCGACCAAAGGAGATTTATTTTGAATTGGATAACCGTCTTCGTCACTCTTAATTTTATGCACCCATTTAGTTCCGATAATTGTTTTATCTTTTGGAGCGGGAACTAAATTCTATACATTATTGTGCATGAATTGCACTAGCTCCTCTAGCATTGCCATCACCCAACTTTCATCATCGAGAGCTTCAGATATATTCTTGGGAACTATTTCGGATACAAAAGCACAATGAGCCATAAATTTGGTGGTTCTCCTTCGGGTTTGAACACCGTCTTCAATGTTTCCAATCACGATATCCTTTGGATGGTCTTTGATGTGCCTCCAATCTTTCGGTAAATCAATGATTGTGTTTGTTTCAATTTCCGAAATTTTCTTCACTTCGGGTGAGGGATCCGGAAAAGTACCTGTATCATCAAAATATTCTACCTTTCTCGGGGGTGAGATCATATCATTGAATTTAACATGTATGGACTCCTCAACTTTATTCGTTCTAATATTATAGACACGATATGCTTTGCTATTAGTACAATATCCAAGAAATATTCCGGAGTCGGATTTTGCATCAAATTTGCCCAAGTTATCCTTACCATTGTTTAAAATAAATACGTTGCAACCAAAAGGATGAAAATACGCTATATTGGGCTTTTTGCCCTTCCATAATTCATACGGGGTTTTAAGATGAGTTCTACGAACATGAACCCGGTTAATCACATAGCATGCCGTAAAGATTGCTTCGGCCCAAAAGTATCGTGGAAGAGAGTATTCATTAAGCATAGTCCTCGACATTTCTTCCAAAGATCGATTTTTCCTTTCAACAACTCCATTTTGTTGAGGCGTTCTAGGAGCCGAAAAGTTATGATTAATCCCGTATTTATCACATAGGAGTTCAAACGGAGTGCAATCAAATTCACCTCCGTGATCGGTGCGAATAGAGATTATGGAGAGATTTTTCTCATTTGATACCAAACGACACCATTTAGAAACTTCGGAAAATGCATCATCCTTATGCGCTAAAAATCTAACCCAAGTAAATCGAGAGAAATCATCGACAATAACCAAAGTGTAAAGTTCGCCATTTAAACTAACATGTCTAGATGGTCCAATCAAATCCATATGCACAAGTTCAAGAACGCGACTAGTGGAAACCTCGAATTTTGGTTTAAAAGATTCTCGAGTGTGTTTCCCTTTTATGCATGATTCACACAAATGCTTTCTATCAAACTTGAGTTTGGGCAATCCACGAACAAGGCCGTGTCTAGAAAAGATAGAAATGATAGGTAAAGAAGTATGCCCCAATTTCCGATGCCATAATTATGCATTATCATCCAAAGTAATAAGATATTTTTCATTGAATGAACTTTTATCATTAAGATCAACAATATAGATGTTTCCACATCTCAAACCGATGAATGCAATTTTATTATTTCTAAATGCCGTGCAATGCGTTTGCTCAAAGAGAATTTTAAAACCTTCATCGCAAAGTTGCGAAACGCTAAGAAGATATCGTAGCGTGCGCTAAATATTTTCTTCAGTTAGGTATGTTACCCTGTGTAGCGTACATAAATAATTGTTCGTAGCGTGCGCAAGACCGTTTCCTTTTTCGTTCCAGACCTTTCTGTCCTCTGACTGAATGATGCGATAGCGTGCATTAATATTGTTGTGTAGCGTGCGCTAACTTAGTAATTTTAGCATGCGCAAATGTTGAAGATCTTGCGTGCGCTATCCATCAGGTAACTTCACTGGACTGCAATGTAATACCCGGATTTTCAGTATAAATTTTTTGCGTTATTTTATCAGAGATATACTGTATAGTTTGGTATCTATACAGTATGGATAAAATAAATTGACGACCGAGACAGTTATACTTGTGTAATTGACGTTTTGATTGACAGTTATATTGAGGATTTGTTGTATCAGGTTGAGCTGATTTGGATATCAGGTATATCGTATGAGAATATTTTTGGATTGAGTATATGTATTGATTTTTTTTGCCGTATGCTCGTGTTTGGTATGTCGTGACATTGGACAGGAATTGCTGAAATTGGCTAAGTGTGGAATTGTTACGTACGTTAACAAGGTGAGCTAACGTACGTAAGATTGGCACGGTTACGTACATTAAGGCTAAGGTATTACGTACGTAACGAGGGCATCGGACAAGACCGAGTCATGGTCGGCAGGTGGGACCCGGTGTCGGCAACTTTCGGCGGAGGATGTTGACAGGTGAGTCAACGTACGTGTTACGTACGTTATACAGGACGTGTTACGTACGTAACACGACCATTGTACTGTAGCAAGTCAACGTATGTTTTACGTACGCAACGGAATAAGTGTTACGTACGTTACGGGGCGGCTGGACGAGTCGTGGCCGAGAGGACCTGTAGTGGCCGAGCATGGTCGGCAGTGACTCGCATGGATGGCCGATCACGGTCGGTAGTGACTCATAGGGATGGCTAGATCGGGCCGACACGCACGTAAGGCGGTGGCCGACGGCCGTAGGGCGATTACGACGTAAGCCGTGCCGTGACGCACGTAAGGGTGCCGAATGCATCGGCGGTGAGCAGGCCATGGCCGGTTACGTACGTAAGGCAGTGGCCGGTTACGTACGTAAGGTACCGGCAGGTCTCGGCCTATATAAGGCCTGGACCGGGTCACTTCGGTATTTTCATTTTTTCTTCGTTTTTTCGCGATTCCTTCAGTAAGAATTGATGGATTTGAGCATGAGCAACTTATAACAACATGTTTTGGAAGTTGGAATCATGGATTAACACCATCTTCCACCCGGATCAAAGGTAAGAACACCTAAACACTAGGTTTTGGATATTTTTAGAGTTTCTTGATGTTTTGGCCGATTTGATTCGTTTTAACTCAGATTATTGATGTAATCTTGTTGTATTCTTGAGATTATTCGTTGCTCTTGAAGTTTTGTGGAACGAATTCGAGTATTTCTTTGAATAATCGATTGAATTGGACTATGCCGTCAAAGTGTTCGATGAAATGTCTCAATGAGTAGAACTTGGAAAATTCTACACATTTTCGTATGAATGGTGATGGAATTGATATTGTTGTGATGATTCTTGGTATTTGCGAGAATTTTATTAAAGGAAGATAATGAATTGGTGATCAAATGATTCGATTATGTTGTTATGATTATGGAATCGTAGTATTCTCGATGTTCTTGGTGGTTTGTTGCGATTCATGATGTTATGAGAAGTATATGTTTAAGAACATGATTATATACACCTTGAATTGTGAATAAGGATTGTTTATATGTTAGAACACATCGGATTATGTCGTATTGAAGATTTTGAATATGATTTCGGAATTAGTTGTGTTCTTAAGGAACTCTTGGATTATATGAATTGTTGAACATGTTTAAGAGGTGTTGGTGTTTTAGATATGAGTATGTAATATTCATATCTAAAACTAAGTTATGTGTCTTGGTACAATATTCGTATAGGAATACGAATATGATTCCGGATTTGATAAGGTTATGATTCACTTTTGAGTTTGAGAATTCATAGGTATTTAACAAGTGTCCAATTCGGATAATGGAATTATTTGAAACCTTTGGAATATGGTTATCTATAATGTTGAATTGATCGGATTGTCCGGATTGATGATGATAACCGGTAATTGGTTTATATTATGAATTTACAAGGAGGAAACTTGTATCCGTATTTAAGATTGAATTTGGAATCGGTAATGTTAGACCCTTGATGGTTTAAATTGATTATTGATATGATCTTCGGATTTTGGAATCGTATTGTGGTTTTGAATTCGTGTTGTTTGGATATGCGTTTAATCGGGATATTGTAGAACCGTTGTTGATCGGTTATTGATTGTTATTTGTGATCATCGAGTTACGGCTTGTATCGTGGATATGGGTTCGTATTTGTTGAGTTGGATTATTTGGTATTATGTATATGATCAAGGTTTCGTTGAACCGTTGAGTTTGTTGGTTGAGTATGTCGGTTATTGATTTTTATCGAATGTGTGTTAATCGGTTATTGCAATAGGTTGTGTTGTTTTGATCGTTGATTGTGACCGTTATGTTGCGGTTGAGGTCGAAGAGTTCGTAGATCGCTTTGTTCGGGGCTGAGGAGCTCGTGGACGAAAGCAATGTATTTTGGTAACGGCTTCGTGGTATCGGTATCGAGGCAAGTTTATACTTGTTCAGTTTATAATATTTGGTGAATGGTTTCGTTTTCATTTCATTTATAATTCGTATAGCAATGTTGTTAGAAATGTAAGTTGTCGGGATAATGGTTTGTATATCGTGCTCTGGTTGTATTAAATCATAAGGTATATGATTTAATTGTGTTCAGGGAAGACATGAGTTATCTTTGGTCAAAGATATAGAATATCGGATATCGAGGATAGTTATCGTGATGACATAAGTATCGGGATAAAGGTTTATTGGTATTGGATGGATGGTACCTTATTTGAGATTATTTGTATAACTGTGTATTCGTTCAGGGATATTGTTCGTGGAAAGGATATTGTCTTCGACTTTGAGGTAATTTATGTATTTTCAGTTATGAGATAATTATTATGTTGAGTTGTTGTATATGTTGTATGTTGAGGCTTCGTATATTGAGATTCATACTGGTTGTTCGTTGAGGGATGTTGATCCCAGGACTATTGTTGGTATTAATGGTTGTGTTGATCGTCTCATTGGGGGATGTTGATGGATATGGTCCTCGACTTTGAGGTAATCTAAGTATTTGTTCAGTCATGTGGATAATTAGTATGTTGAGTTGTTGTATATGTTGAGGTTTCGTGTAATAAGTTTTGTATTGGTTATTCGTTGATGGATGTTAATCCCAGGACTGTTGTATTAAGATCGTAGATCATGTTGGTCATTCATTTAGGGATGATGATCCCAGGATTGATGTTTTGGATATTGATTAGCCGTGTCGACTTTTCATTGTCAGTCTGTTGTTGTCCACTTCGGTGAGTCTTTTGATCCTTATTGGATATGTATTTCTATGAGTTTCGTTCTCATGTTGCACCGTGACATATCTGGAGTCATATCTGCGTGCCGATTGGTTATTGTGCAGGATTTTTAGCCGGGCACATGATGGTTATGTGTTGATATTTCCACATTGAACCGTGCACACGAGACGTAGTTCGTGAGGCTAATTAGGTACAAGACCACACGTGTATGTGATCAATACCCGGGGTGGCTTGTGCACGGACACATTTCCGGATCGGGCGTACTATGATTTCCATCTTTGAGCCATATTGTTTGGTCGTTCATCCTCCATTCATGGTTGGGTATATTCGACGGTTTGTGAGTGGTTGTTCATACGCCCGAGGGGTATGTTCGACAGTCGGAGTTATTTCTTGAGATCCATTATTGTTGATCATTTGGAGTTTACCTTATTGATGGTATTCTTGGTTATGGTTGGTCCTTTGTTGATCATTTGGAGTTTACCTTGTTGATGGTATTCTCGGTTATTGTTGATCCTTCATTGATTGCGTTCGAGATTTACCTTGTTGATGGTATTCTCAATTATCGTGATCCTTTATTGGTCGTATTGGAGTTATCATGTCAATGATATTCTCAGTGATGTTTTGGTTGATCTGGTTATTGATCGTATAAGCATTCGGACTGTACGTCGATGTTGGGGATTTGTTATCATTATCATATGGTAGTTGATCTACAGATATGTTGTGTACTGTTGGTTTATCCAGGTTGAGTTTGGAGTCTGTAATCCGATGGACATGATTTGGCACGGATGTATTATTTCATGATTATGAGTTATGATGATGTTTCGAGGATTGTTGGTATTTTTGAAATTCAATACAGATTTAAGTTCATTTCGTCATTCGAGGATGCGAAATGTGGATTATGGTAAGGATTGGATTATTATGGATTGGTAAGGTTATAACGGTATGATTACGTTGGTAGTATTCTTACAGTATTATTACATTGGTATGTAATTATTTATGATGATGTGATCGGTATCATTATTGAGTATTGTGGCTGACCCCGTCGTGGGCTTTATTTTTAGGTACTCGGAGATCGAGCTAGTAGCGATCGTGAAGGGATGAGCTTCCCGATGTGATACTGGTTGTGGCTTGTTTTTCGGAGAATTGAGTATTCTATTCCGGTCATTTATTTCCGCTGCAAATGTGTATTTTGAACTGCATTTATCCGCTGCGTGTGTATATTTCAAAATGGCTTTTTTTCGGTATCTTTATCCGCTGCGTGTGTATATTTCAAAATGGGTCTTTGGTATTTTTACAAACTCGTGTGTGTATTTTAAAATGGCCTTTTGGGCATTTTACGAACTTGGGCTATTTTCGTTAAACCCTTTTTCCTAACTATTTTATCGGTACGTTTAAGTGGTGTCTTAACGTACATTTTGAACTATCGAGTTTTGGCACTTCGCCTTGTATTTCCAAATGGTATTTTATGATAGTATTTGAGAACTATATTTTTGGAAAATATTTGAGTATATGCAAAATATTATCGTCATCGGCCTTTTGGCGTTTTTAAACATTTTTGAAATGGTTTTGTAAATGAATTTTAGCCTGGTGGGTTCCGGCGCGGGGCCCACGACGCTGTAATATCCCGGATGGTTTTGGGGGTGTTACAGAAGATGGTATCGGAGCTTGGGTTTTGTGAAACCCAGGCGTGTGTGTTATGTGGCTCTACCGGTACGGTAGTAGCGTGATTTTTGAAAATGAGTTTTTCTCACTTTTGAGTCGAAATGATTTTTGGAATTTCCAAAATTTTTGGGATCTTTTCAAATTGCTATTTGTGATATTGGTGTGTTGGTTGTGTTGAGACTTCGTGTGGGAGTCGTGTGCTAGTATCACGGGAGATCATCGGCTTCACGCACATGTAAGTATATTGGTTTGGTTATTCGCTTGTGGCGACGTTTGATTGTTTTTGTGATGAGTTGGAAATTTTGGTTGATCTGTTGTTTGTGGCAAGGTTGCAAGTTTCGAGGACGAAACTTATTTTAAGGGGGGTAGTATGTAATACCCGGATTTTCTGTATAAATTTTTCGCGTTATTTTATCTGAGATATACTGTATAGTTTGGTATCTATACAGTATGGATAAAATAAATTGAGGACCGAGACAGTTATACTTGTGTAATTGATGTTTTGATTGACAGTTATGTTGAGGATTTGTTGTATCAGGTTGAGCTGATTTGGATATCAGGTATATCGTATGAGAATATTTTTGGATTGAGTATATGTATTGATTTTTTTTGCCGTATGCTCGTGTTTGGTATGTCGTGACATTGGACAGGAATTGCTGAAATTGGCTAAGTATGGAATTGTTACGTACGTTAACAAGGGGAGCTAACGTACATAAGATTGGCTTGGTTACGTACGTTAAGGCTAAGGTATTACGTACGTAACGAGGGCATCGGACAAGACCGAGTCATGGTCGGCATGTGGGACCCGGTGTCGGCAACTTTCGGCGGAGTATGTTGACAGGTGAGTCAACGTACGTGTTACGTACGTTATACAGGACGTGTTACGTACGTAACACGACCATTGTACTGTAGCAAGTCAACGTACGTGTTACGTACGCAAGGGAATAAGTGTTACGTACGTTACGGGGCGGCTGGCCGAGTCGTGGCCGAGAGGACCTGTAGTGGCCGAGCATGGTCGGCAGTGACTCGCATGGATGGCCGATCACGGTCGGCAGTGACTCGCAGGGATGGCTAGGACTAGCTGATTAGGTACGTAAGGCAGTGGCCGGTTACGGCCGTAAGGGCCAGTTACGTACGTAAGCCAGGTGCCGGTTACGTACGTAAGGGTGACGAACAAACTGGGCAGTGCGAAGGCCATGGCCGGTTACGTACGTAAGGTAGTGGCCGGTTACGTACGTAAGGTACCGGCAGGTCTCGGCCTATATAAGGCCTGGACCGGGTCACTTCGGCATTTTTATTTTTTCTTCGTTTTTTCGCGATTCCTTTAGCAAGAATTGATGGATTTGAGTATGAGCAACTTATAACAACATGTTTTGGAAGTTGGAATCATGGATTAACACCATCTTCCACCCGGATCAAAGGTAAGAACACCTAAACACTTGGTTTTGGATATTTTTGGAGTTTCTTGATGTTTTGGCCGATTTGATTCGTTTTAACTCAGATTATTGATGGAATCTTGTTGTATTCTTGAGATTATTCGTTGCTCTTGAAGTTTTGTGGAACGAATTCGAGTATTTCTTTGAATAATCGATTGAATTGGACTATGCCTTCAAAGTGTTCGATGAAATGTCTCAATGAGTAGAACTTGGAAAATTCTACACATTTTCGTATAAATGGTGATGGAATTGATATTGTTGTGATGATTCTTGGTATTTGCGAGAATTTTATTAAAGGAAGCTAATGAATTGGTGATCAAATGATTCGATTATGTTGTTATGATTATGGAATCGTAGTATTCTCGATGTTCTTGGTGGTTTGTTGCGATTCATGATGTTATAAGAAGTATATATGTTTAAGAACATGATTATATACACCTTGAATTGTGAATAAGGATTGTGTAGATGTTAGAACACATCGGATTATGACGTATTGAAGATTTTGAATATGATTTCGGAATTAGTTGTGTTCTTAAGGAACTCTTGGATTATATGAATTGTTGAACATGTTTAAGAGGTGTTGGTGTTTTAGATATGAATATGTAATATTCATTTCTAAAACTAAGTTATGTGTCTTGGTACAATATTCGTATAGGAATACGAATATGATTCCGGATTTGATAAGGTTATGATTCACTTTTGAGTTTGAGAATTCATAGGTATTTAACAAGTGTTCAATTCGGATAATGGAATTAATTGAAACCTTTGGAATATGGTTATCTATAATGTTGAATTGATCGGATTGTCCGGATTGATGATGATAACCGGTAATTGGTTTTATTATGAATTTACAAGGAGGAAACTTGTATCCGTATTTAAGATTGAATTTGGAATCGGTAATGTTAGACCCTTGTTGGTTTAAATTGATTATTGATATGATCTTCGGATTTTGGAATCGTATTGTGGTTTTGAATTCGTGTTGTTTGGATATGCGTTTAATCGGGATATTGTAGAACCGTTGTTGATCGGTTATTGATTGTTATTTGTGATCATCGAGTTACGGCTTGTATCGTGGATTTGGGTTCGTATTTGTTGAGTTGGATTATTTGGTATTATGTATATGATCAAGGTTTCGTTGAACCATTGAGTTTGTTGGTTGAGTATGTCGGTTATTGATTTTTATCGAATGTGTGTTAATCGGTTATTGCAATAGGTTGTGATGTTTTGATCGTTGATTGTGACCGTTATGTTGCGGTTGAGGTCGAAGAGTTCGTAGATCGCTTTGTTCGGGGCTGAGGAGATCGTGGACGAAAGCAATGTATTTTGGTAACGGCTTCGTGGTATCGGTATCGAGGCAAGTTTATACTTGTACAGTTTATAATATTTGATGAATGGTTTCGTTTTCATTTCATTTATAATTCGTATAGGAATGTTGTTAGAAATGTAAGTTATCGGGATAATGGTTTGTATATCATGCTCTGGTTGTATTAAGTCATAAGGTATATGATTTAATTGTGTTCAGGGAAGACGTGAGTTATCTTTGGTCAAAGATATAGAATATCGGATATCGAGGATAGTTATCGTGATGACATAAGTATCGGGATAAAGGTTTATTGGTATTGGATGGATGGTACCTTATTTGAGATTATTTGTATAACTGTGTATTCGTTCAGGGATATTGTTCGTGGAAAGGATGTTGTCTTCGACTTTGAGGTAATTTATGTATTTTTCAGTTATGAGATAATTATTATGTTGAGTTGTTGTATATGTTGTATGTTGAGGCTTCGTATATTGAGATTCATACTGGTTGTTCGTTGAGGGATGTTGATCCCAGGACTATTGTTGGTATTAATGGTTGTGTTGATCGTCTCATTGGGGGATGTTGATGGATATGGTCCTCGGCTTTGAGGTAATCTAAGTATTTTTTCAGTCATGTGGATAATTAGTATGTTGAGTTGTTGTATATGTTGAGGTTTCGTGTAATGATTTTCGTATTAGTTATTCGTTGAGGGATGTTGATCCCAGGACTGTTGTATTAAGATCGTAGATCATGTTGGTCATTCATTTAGGGATGATGATCCCAGGATTGATGTTTTGGATATTGATTAGTCGTGTCGACTTTTCATTGTCAGTCAGTTGTTGTTCACTTCGGTGAGTCTTTTGATCCTTATTGGATATGTATTTCTTTGAGATTCATTGTCATGTTGCATCGTGACATATCTGGAGTCATATCTGCGTGCCGATTGGTTATTGTGTAGGATTTTAGCCGGGCACATGATGGTTATGTGTTGATATTTCCACATTGAACCGTGCACACGAGACGTAGTTCGTGAGGCTAATTAGGTACAAGACCACACGTGTATGTGATCAATACCCGGGGTGGCTTGTGCACGGACACATTTCCGGATCGGGCGTACTATGATTTCCATCTTTGAGCCATATTGTTTGGTCGTTCATCCTCCATTCATGGTTGGGTATATTCGACGGTTTGTGATTGGTTGTTCATACGCCCGAGGGATATGTTCGACAGTCGGAGTTATTTCTTGAGATCCATTATTGTTGATCATTTGGAGTTTACCTTGTTGATGATATTCTCGGTTATGGTTGGTCCTTTGTTGATCATTTGGAGTTTACCTTGTTGATGGTATTCTCGGTTATTGTTGATCCTTCATTGATTGCGTTTGAGATTTACCTTGTTGATGGTATTCTCAATTATCGTGATCCTTTATTGGTCGTATTGGAGTTATCATGTCGATGATATTCTCAGTGATGTTTTGGTTGATCTGGTTATTGATCGTATAAGCATTCGGACTGTACGTCGATGTTCGGGATTTGTTATCATTATCATATGGTAGTTGATCTACAGATATGTTGTGTACTGTTGGTTTATCCAGGTTGAGTTTTGAGTCTGTAATCCGATGGACAGGATTGGGCACGGATGTATTATTTCATGATTATGAGTTATGATGATGTTTCGAGGATTGTTGGTATTTTTGAAATTCAATACAGATAATTGTTGTTAAGTTCATTTCGTCATTCGAGGATGCGAAATGTGGATTATGGTAAGGATTGGATTATTATGAATTGGTAAGGTTATAATGGTAAGATTACGTTGGTAGTATTCTTACAGTATTATTACATTGGTATGTAATTATTTATGATGATGTGATCGGTATCATTATTGAGTATTGTGGCTGACCCCGTCGTGGACTTTATTTTTAGGTACTCGGAGATCGAGCTAGTAGCGTTCGTGAAGGGATGAGCTTCCCGATGTGATACTGGCTGTGGCTTGTTTTTCGGAGAATTGAGTATTCTATTCCGGTCATTTATTTCCGCTGCAAATGTGTATTTTGAACTGCATTTATCCGCTGCGTGTGTATATTTCAAAATGGCTTTTTTTCGGTATCTTTATCCGCCGCCTGTGTATATTTCAAAATGGCTCTTTGGTATTTTTACCAACTCGTGTGTGTATTTTAAAATGGCCTTTTGGGCATTTTACGAACTTGGGCTATTTTCGTTAAACCCTTTTTCCTAACTATTTTATCGGTACGTTTAAGTGGTGTCTTAACGTACATTTTGAACTATCGAGTTTTGGCACTTCGCCTTGTATTTCCAAATGGTATTTTATGACGGTATTTGAGAACTATGTTTTGGGAAAATATTTGAGTATTTGCAAAATATTACCGTCATCGGCCTTTTGGCGTTTTTAAACGTTTTTGAAATGGTTTTGTAAATGAATTTTAGCCTGGTGGGTTCCGGCGCGGGCCCCACGACGCTGTAATATCCCGGATGGTTTTGTGGGTGTTACAGAAGATGGTATCGGAGCTTGGGTTTTGTGAAACCCAGGCGTGTGTGTTATGTGGCTCTACCGGTACGGTAGTAGCGTGATTTTTGAAAATGAGTTTTTCTGACTTTTGAGTCGAACTGATTTTTGGAATTTACAAAATTTTTGGGATCTTTTCAAATTGCTATTTGTGATATTGGTGTGTGTTGGTTGTGTTGAGACTTCGTGTGGGAGTCATGTGCTAGTATCACGGGAGATCATCGGCTTCACGCACCTGTAAGTATATTGGTTTGGTTATTCGCTTGAGGCGATGTTTGATTGTTTTTTGATGAGTTGGAAATTTTGGTTGATCTGTTGTTTGTGGCAAGGTTGCAAGTTTCGAGGACGAAACTTATTTTAAGGGGGGTAGTATGTAATACCCGGATTTTCAATATAAATTTTTCGCATTATTTTATCTGAGATATACTGTATAGTTTGGTATCTATACAGTATGGATAAAATAAATTGAGGACCGAGACAGTTATACTTGTGTAATTGACGTTTTGATTGACAGTTATATTGAGGATTTGTTGTATCAGGTTGAGCTGATTTGGATATCAGGTATATCGTATGAGAATATTTTTGGATTGAGTATATGTATTGATTTTTTTTGCCGTATGCTCGTGTTTGGTATGTCGTGACATTGGACAGGAATTGCTGAAATTGGCTAAGTATGGAATTGTTACGTACGTTAACAAGGTGAGCTAATGTACGTAAGATTGGCACGGTTACGTACGTTAAGGCTAAGGTATTACGTACGTAATGAGGGCATCGGACAAGACCGAGTCATGGTCGGCAGGTGGGACCCGGTGTCGGCAACTTTCGGCGGAGGATGTTGACAGGTGAGTCAACGTATGTAACACCCCGAGATATTCGGAATAATTACAGCGCCGTAAACCCTTTAGATAAAGATTTACAAGGCTAATTTTAAAAGAAGTGTAAAAATAATTCAATCGAACAACTGAAGTTCAAATACAGATTTGATTCAACCGAGCAAATGAGTTAATTTATACAACCATATCGAAATGACCTTATTAAAACAGACGTACTCGAGTACTAAACGAACCAAGAAGACAATTCACAATAACAATAACATCAACCACATCACTGAGCCATTTCATCGTCATGTCGGTACTGTGGTTGCCTCCCCGCTCCTCGGCTACCTGAACATCAAAAAAATGTCCACCCCCGAAGGGGTTAGCAAAACAATGCTAGTACAAGTATCATCATACAATAAATCATCAATGCATCATAAAACATGCAAAACGGACTTCCGCCACCGGAATCCAACGATGCGAATCCTCACGATTCCATCAACATAATACAGGGTAATCCAGCGATCCAGCGCCCTTGGTATAGATCCCCATGATGATCCCGTCGGACCAACGCATGGTGGAAAACCCGTCCAACGATCCAGCGCCCTCAGCATAGATCCCCATGATGATCCCGTCGGACCAACGCATGGTGGACATTCGATCCAGCGCCCTCAGCATAGATCCTCATGATCCCCTCGGATCATTTATACCATAAATCAATCAACTATGCATACACATATGCATTTCAATATGTTCATCAATACGAACAAATAACAACGAATATCACGAGAATTTTCAGAAATACATCTCATATTCAACAATATGAACAAAACCACAAGCATGATCAAAGTTTCAATATAAATCGAACTCGACATATGATACTTGCCTCAAAAATGGCAAGGACGAAACACTTCAATGATCTCGACACACTCGAAGGCCGCCTCCTTCGATCAACGTAACAAGCCCGAACCTTAACAAAAGGAATGATATACAAATCATCTCATGTCGAACGATGGCATAACAATTCGGTCTACGGCCGAAAAGCTCAAAATAAACAATCTGCCTGGACTGCTTAGCGTGCGCTACGTACTCTACGTAACATGCGCTAAGCCGGCCTATTAGCGTACGCTATCGTGTAAGACTAGCGTGCGCTAGCCACGAACTGACAGTTTGAATCGGCTGATACATAACGCACGCTACGTACGTATTGTGCGTTAACTAAACCCCGATAGCGCACGTTAACTCACATATGTTAGCGTGCGCTAATCTTGCATGGCAGAATACTGCTAACGGAAAAACTGGGTTGAAAGGTGGTGAATTTCATGAACTCTATGGTGATAATACAAATTATCCTCGGGCATATCATGCTAATAAGGTTTGTGGAAGTTCTATGATTATGAGATACAAATATACGGATAATTATCTCAACATCATAACTCATCCAAGATCATCAAGAAATATTCTAAGTTCCGATTATTCCAAGTCCCAAAACATATGATTCCTTACGTAAAACATACGAACTAGGTAATCTTCATATACTGGTCGATTGATTTTGAAGATACATAACATGCTCAGGAACCCACATACTAAAAGGTTCAAAGGATCATACGATGAATAAGTGTCGAAACGTCGAAAATATCCTTCTAACACATGATGTACGACTAATAACGAATCTAACTGACTAGATGAACATGATCAACATCCTATAGAACACTACTAGTATTGGTGAATAATCACCTACCTCAAGGTAATGAAGAACACGGAGGAAGTTGAAGCAATCCAACACCGAAGGCTTGAACACCAATCTCCAATGATATACGATCTTCAATCACGAACTAGGATGTTGATATGAAGTGTTTAGGATGAAGGAAGTTATGTTCTAAGTGTAAGAATTCGGATAATGGGGGAAGAAAGAACTGAAATCACGAATAGGATGCTGTCCTATTTATAAGAAATGGCTATTAGCGCGCGCTAGACCCTTCTCGTAGCGTGCACTAACGGCTCGCTGACTTAACTATACTCAGCACTTAGCGCGCGCTATGCACATACCTGTAGCGTGCGCTAAGGCGTTGACTCGGCTTTTCCCAAAAGCCGTCCAGGTTTATCCCGACACGATCCGACAGGGGTCCCCCGGCCAGATCTCACCTACCGCACGTCTCAATCAAACTGACCACACATAGCGTGCGCTAATAATCCTTTGTAGCGTACGCTATTGAGTCTATGTTAGCGTACGCTACACATAGCCGATAGCGTGCGCTACGTGCGCAGAATTACAATTTGTAAATCACATACATGAAATCATACGCTCGACAACATCGGATTACGAAATACGGAGAATAATACTTAGATCAAGTACGATTACAATATCACAAGTTCCAAATACAAGTCAGAAATCTCGGGTATTACAACGTACGTGTTACGTACGTTATACAGGACGTGTTACGTACGTAACACGACCATTGTACTGTAGCAAGTCAACGTACGTGTTACGTACGCAACGGAATAAGTGTTACGTACGCTATGGGGCGGCTGGCCGAGTCGTGGCCGAGAGGACCTGTAGTGGCCGAGCATGGTCGGCAGTGACTCGCATGGATGGCCGATCACGGTCGGCAGTGACTCGCAGGGATGGCTAGGACTGGCTGATTACGTACGTAAGCGGTGGCGATTCTGGCCGTAAGGGCGATTACGTACGTAAGCGAGTGCGATTACGTGCGTAAAGTGCCGAGCAATTTGGCGATGGCGAGGCCATGGCCGGTTACGTACGTAAGGCAGTGGCCGGTTACGTACGTAAGGTACCGGTAGGTCTCGGCCTATATAAGGCCTGGACCGGGTCATTTCGGCATTTTCATTTTTTCTTCGTTTTTTCGCGATTCCTTTAGCAAGAATTGATGTATTTGAGTATGAGCAATATATAACAACATGTTTTGGAAGTTGGAATCATGTATTAACATCATCTTCCACCCGGATCAAAGGTAAGAACACCTAAACACTTGGTTTTGGATATTTTTGGAGTTTCTTGATGTTTTAGCCGATTTGATTCGTTTTAACTCATATTATTGATGGAATCTTGTTGTATTCTTGAGATTATTCGTTGCTCTTGAAGTTTTGTGGAACGAATTCGAGTATTTCTTTGAATAATCGATTGAATTGGACTATGCCTTCAAAGTGTTCGATGAAATGTCTCAATGAGTAGAACTTGGAAAATTCTACACATTTTCGTATGAATGGTGATGGAATTGATATTGTTGTGATGATTCTTGGTATTTGCGAGAATTTTATTAAAGGAAGATAATGAATTGGTGACCTAATGATTCGATTATGTTGTTATGATTATGGAATCGTAGTATTCTCGATGTTCTTGGTGGTTTGTTGCGATTCATGATGTTATGAGAAGTATATATGTTTAAGAACATGATTATATACACCTTGAATTGTGAATAAGGATTGTTTAGATGTTAGAACACATCGAATTATGTCGTATTGAAGATTTTGAATATGATTTTGGAATTAGTTGTGTTCTTAAGGAACTCTTGGATTATATGAATTGTTGAACATGTTTAAGAGGTGTTGGTGTTTTAGATATGAATATGTAATATTCATATCTAAAACTAAGTTATGTGTCTTGGTACAATATTCGTATAGGAATACGAATATGATTCCGGATTTGATAAGGTTATGATTCACTTTTGAGTTTGAGAATTCATAGGTATTTAACAAGTGTTCAATTCGGATAATGGAATTATTTGAAACCTTTGGAATATGGTTATCTATAATGTTGAATTGATCGGATTGTCCGGATTGATGATGATAACCGGTAATTAGTTTATATTATGAATTTACAAGGAGGAAACTTGTATCCGTATTTAAGATTAAATTTGGAATCGGTAATGTTAGACCCTTGTTGGTTTAAATTGATTATTGATATGATCTTCGGATTTTGGAATCGTATTGTGATTTTGAATTCGTGTTTGATTGGTTCGGGTTGTTTGGATATGCGTTTAATCGGGATATTGTAGAACCGTTGTTGATCGGTTATTGATTGTTATTTGTGATCATCGAGTTACGGATTGTATCGTGGATATGGGTTCGTATTTGTTGAGTTGGATTATTTGGTATTATGTATATGATCAAGGTTTCGTTGAACCGTTGAGTTTGTTGGTTGAGTATGTCGGTTATTAATTTTTATCGAATGTGTGTTAATCGGTTATTGCAATAGGTTGTGGTGTTTTGATCGTTGATTGTGACCGTTATGTTGCGGTTGAGGTCGAAGAGTTCGTAGATCGCTTTGTTCGGGGCTGAGGAGCTCGTGGACGAAAGCAATGTATTTTGGTAACGGCTTCGTGGTATCGGTATCGAGGCAAGTTTATACTTGTTCAGTTTATAATATTTGATGAATGGTTTCGTTTTCATTTCATTTATAATTCGTATAGCAATGTTGTTAGAAATGTAAGTTGTCGGGATAATGGTTTGTATATCGTGCTCTGGTTGTATTAAATCATAAGGTATATGATTTAATTGTGTTCAGGGAAGACGTGAGTTATCTTTGGTCAAGGATATAGAATATCGGATATCGAGGATAGTTATCGTGATGACATAAGTATCGGGATAAAGGTTTATTGGTATTGGATGGATGGTACCTTATTTGAGATTATTTGTATAACTGTGTATTCGTTCAGGGATATTGTTCGTGGAAAGGATGTTGTCTTCGACTTTGAGGTAATTTATGTATTTTTCAGTTATGAGATAACTATTATGTTGAGTTGTTGTATATGTTGTATGTTGAGGCTTCGTATATTGAGATTCATACTGGTTGTTCGTTGAGGGATGTTGATCCCAGGACTATTGTTGGTATTAATGGTTGTGTTGATCATTTCATTGGGGGATGTTGATGGATATGGTCCTCGACTTTGAGGTAATCTAAGTATTTGTTCAGTCATGTGGATAATTAGTATGTTGAGTTGTTGTATATGTTGAGGTTTCGTGTAATGAGTTTCGTATCGGTTATTCGTTGAGGGATGTTGATCCCAGGACTATTGTATTAAGATCGTAGATCATGTTGGTCATTCATTTAGGGATGATGATCCCAGGATTGATGTTTTGGATATTGATTAGTCGTGTCGACTTTTCATTGTCAGCCTGTTGTTGTTCACTTCGGTGAGTCTTTTGATCCTTATTGGATATGTATTTCTTTGAGTTCCGTTGTCATGTTGCATCGTGACATATCTGGAGTCATATCTGTGTGCCGATTGGTTATTGTGTAGGATTTTTAGCCGGGCACATGATGGTTATGTGTTGATATTTCCACATTGAACCGTGCACACGAGACGTAGTTCGTGAGGCTAATTAGGTACAAGACCACATGTGTATGTGATCAATACCCGGGGTGGCTTGTGCACGGACACATTTCCGGATCGGGCGTACTATGATTTCCATCTTTGAGCCATATTGTTTGTGTAATATCCGTGTTTTCTATTTTTAGTAATTTCTATTTTGGTGTATATTCGTTTCGGACAACTCGTTTGGCACTGTTTTGGAATTCTGAATCTATTTTGTTCTTGGAGTTTCTCCGCTTGGACGGGTCTCGATGATCTTTTTACGTAATTTCATCTTGTGTTATATTTTGTTTCATGTGTATTCGATTCTCGTTAAACTCGTTCGATTTCGTCATTTTCTTACTTCCATGAGTTCGTATGATTGAGTAGAGCATGTTGTGAGTTTCGGATTGTTAATCCGACGTTGTATCGTGATTTTCGGATGTTTGGGCCGTTTTTGTAATTTCCTAGAAGTTTAGGGAATTTGTTCCTTGTTCGACTTTGGTTGTGTACCTCAGATCGTATTGGGGTTCCGTACTTCCATTTCATGTTATTATTGCCCAAATATCGATTCCTATTACTTTTATTCTCTTTCCGGATCATTTTTCGTCATTTTGGGACCCAAGGGGGGGTGTGGGCCGCGGCACAAGGATTGTGCGCCGCGGCACACACATTGCCCAGTTGCTGGCCGAGCAGACTGTACCATGTGCCGCGGCACAAGGATTGTGCTCCGCGGCACACTGCCGAGTCACTGCCGCGGCACACTTGTCCGGGCCGCGGCACACCCGTGTGACACTTACTGGCCAAAACCTCATCAGCGCGCGGCAGCTGATCGGCAGAAGGCGGCACATGCCGAGTCGGGGCCGCGGCACACTTCGAATGGGCGCGGCACGGCGGCGATCTGCCGATCATTGGCGCAATTTTGGCCTTGTGCCGACCAGATTCGGTGAGCCGCGGCACACTGTGTGATCGGCGCTATATCTGCATTTTTATTCAGCGATAGTCACTCATTTCCCTTCCTTTCTTCAACCGTACGAGAGAGTGGCTTGAGAGGGAGATTTCCTCCATCTATCACTTGATTGTGTAAATTTCTTCATCTCTTTTCGATCGTGTGGCTCGGATTGCGGATCTAACACGTGGTTTTCGGATTAGAGTGCTTGAATCTTCAAGAGGTAAGAACTCCTTTGACCCTAGTATGATTTTGGGGAGGGTTTGGTGGCGATTTTGTATTTTAATCCGAATTAACCGATGTTGTTATTAGATTTTGATAGTATACTCGTGACCCTTGGTTTTCTTGTTATTGGTTGGGGATGAAATCCCGTTATTACACCGTTGACCGATTTCATTTCCTTATGCACTCTTGGTGTCCGATGAATTGCCCCAACGGGTAGAATTAGGATTAATTCTTACCTTTCCGCATTATTGAGACTTGTTGTATACCGTTATTATGTTAGGAGCGGATTTGGGGGGATTGTTCGGACCAAAACCTATTCCTTCGTCATTTCCTTCGCGTCGTATTATCCAAGGCAAGTACATGTATTACATTCCGTTATGTGCGTATGATTTTGATGCGAATGATGTAAATGGTATTATTGAACGAATGTGATTGTTCCTCTTCCACCTGGGGATGGCATGTGGCCTCTGGGGGCGATACTAATGGGTACGGCCACGGAAGTGAACTTGGGTGCGTGCGTTGATGTTCTTCCACCTGGGGACGGTTCGACGGGACCTCTGGGGGCCGATACTAATGGGTACGGCCGCGGAAGCGGTTTCTCACCTGGGGACGGTCTGACGGGACCTCTGGGGGCCGATACTAATGGGTACGGTCGTGAGTTACCAAGTGTGGATAATTGTGATGTGGAAAGCTTGATGATATACTGTTGGTGTAAATGTGATATTCCGGAATACTGATTTTCAAAATGATTTTTCTAATGATTTGTTTGCGTTGAATCGTGTATGTATATGATGTTGTGTAATGGTGTACTTGCACTAGCTATTCGAATGCTAACCCCTTAAATGGGGGAAATGCGTCTTATGCATTTCAGGTACCGGGAGGGCTGAGGAGCAGGCACGGGATATGCACGCAAAGGATGGGCTGGCTTGATGATGTGGCTCGAGTCTGAAATTTTATGTTTTGTCATTGCATTTGTCGAGTACTGGAATTAGACTGTCTACTTTTAAACTTGGTTTAAGTCCCCTGCGTGGGCAACGAATTGATATTTATCTTATGTTCTTGTACTCCGTTAAAATTGTTTTGGCCGAGGCCACGGCCTTAATTACTTTTGAGTGCATTATTCGGGTTTACATTGTGGTTTATATGTCATGTGTTAGCCTGGTAGACCTCACGAGGGTTCTACGGCGTGTAATGTCCCAGTTGTAAATTGGGGTGTTACAGTTTGGTCGTTCATCCTCCATTCATGGTTGGGTATGTTCGACGGTTTGTGACTGGTTGTTCATACGCCCGAGGGGTATGTTCGACAGTCGGAGTTATTTCTTGAGATCCATTATTGTTGATCATTTGGAGTTTACCTTGTTGATGGTATTCTCGGTTATGGTTGGTCCTTTGTTGATCATTTGGAGTTTACCTTGTTGATGGTATTCTCGGTTATTGTTGATCCTTCATTGATTGCGTTCAAGATTTACCTTGTTGATGGTATTCTCAATTATCGTGATCCTTTATTGGTCGTATTGGAGTTATCATGTCGATGATATTCTCAGTGATGTTTTGGTTGATCTGGTTATTGATCGTATAAGCATTCGGACTGTACGTCGATGTTCGGGATTTGTTATCATTATCATATGGTAGTTGATCTACAAATATGTTGTGTACTGTTGGTTTATCCAGGTTGAGTTTTGAGTCTGTAATTCGATGGACAGGATTTGGCACGGATGTATTATTTCATGATTATGAGTTATGATGATGTTTCGAGGATTGTTGGTATTTTTGAAATTCAATACAGATAATTGTTGTTAAGTTCATTTCGTCATTCGAGGATGCAAAATGTGGATTATGGTAAGGATTGGATTATTATGGATTGGTAAGGTTATAACGGTAAGATTACGTTGGTAGTATTATTACATTGGTATGTAATTATTTATGATGATGTGATCGGTATCATTATTGAGTATTGTGGCTGACCCCGTCGTGGGCTTTATTTTTAGGTACTCGGAGATCGAGCTAGTAGCGGTCGTGAAGGGATGAGCTTCCCGATGTGATACTGGCTGTGGCTTGTTTTTCGGAGAATTGAGTATTCTATTCCGGTCATTTATTTCCGCTGCAAATGTGTATTTTGAACTGCATTTATCCGCTGCGTGTGTATATTTCAAAATGGCTTTTTTTCGGTATCTTTATCCGCTGCGTGTGTATATTTCAAAATGGCTCTTTGGTATTTTTACCAACTCGTGTGTGTATTTTAAAATGGTCTTTTGGGCATTTTACGAACTTGGGCTATTTTGTTAAACCCTTTTTCCTAACTATTTTATCGGTACGTTTAAGTGGTGTCTTAACGTACATTTTGAACTATCGAGTTTTGGCACTTCGCCTTGTATTTCCAAATGTTATTTTATGACGGTATTTGAGAACTATGTTTTTGGAAAATATTTGAGTATTTGCAAAATATTACCGTCATCGGCCTTTTGGCGTTTTTAAACGTTTTTGAAATGGTTTTGTAAATGAATTTTAGCCTGGTGGGTTCGGGCGCGGGGCCCACAGTGCTGTAATATCCTGGATGGTTTTGGGGGTGTTACATGCAACTGACTGACTAGGCTGAATACATATTCCTCGATAGCCTGCGCTACTCTGGTATAGGTAGCGTGCGCTAAGTCCATTTTTCTCCTTCAATATAACAATGTGCTGAGATTGATTTTATTAAATGTTTTGAATGAAATTATCATCAAAATACGTTTTGAGTCAACACTCCGTATTGAGGCAAGTTATCTTTCCTGGTTATAATGATGATTGGAATTCTTGTGAATGTTATACATTTCGTGTATATGTATTGCTTTATGAATATCCGATTCATAATGGGGTATGGTCGTTGATCATGTCTATCGATTGTTGTGAGATTATATTCCCAAGTTTGTTATCTTTGATGTCGTTGGTCTCGTTGATTATCGTTTATCACTTCGGTGAATCTTGATCCTTGTTGGATGTGTAATTGATCGAGTTTCGTTGTCATGTTGCATCGTGATATATTTGGAATCATATATGCGTGCTGATTGGTTATTGTGTAGGATTTTAAGCCAGACACATATGATCGTGCGTTGTTGTTTCCGCATTTGTACCGTGCACACAAGAAGTTAGTTCGTGAGGCTAATTAGGTACATGTCCCATGTATATCGTGGATTCCATATACGGGGTGGATATGTGCAAGGACACATTTACGGATCGGGCGTACTGTGATGTCCGTTTTGAGCCATAATGATTGGTCGTTATACTCCATGTTTAATTGGGTATGTTCGATGTTTTGGCGACTGGTTGTTCATACGCCCGAGATGTAATATCCGCAATTTTGATTTTTGGTAATTTTTATTTTTTGGCGGAAGTCTATCTTAGCGACTTTCTTATGACCGTTTCGTCATTATGAGAATGATTAATTCTGCACTTTTTGACATCCGAGTTCATTTCGTTGTCGCTTTGTTGAGTTCCGTGTTTCTTAGCAACTTTTCCGCACTTAAGTTCGATTATTGCGAATCTCGTTCGAAACTATTATTTTGTGTTTCCCGTAAGTTCATTTAACATTGTTATACGTGTTGTGAGCTTCGGTTGGGTTATCTGTTGCCGTATCGTGATTTTTCGAATGTTGGGCCATTTTGTAATTTCCCAAAGTTTTGGGTACTTATTTTCATACTCGTTTTTACCTATCTCCGGATGTCGGAATCACGTGTTTGTTTAGCGCTTTCGTTCGTTGTTGAGAATCATTTGTAAGCGTTATGTCGCATCTTTCGATTCGTCGCATTTGAGGTCGTTCGGGACTGACTGGACAGCAGATGGAATCTGCTGCCGGAATGCAGGTTACGGCCGTAACCTGCAGCATGTTACGTCCGTAATGGCCATGATGTTACGGCCGTAAAAAAAGCCTTTATTTCAGGCAGCGGGCACTCCTGTTTTGAGACAGATTTGTCATTTATTTCCTCACGCGACAGGCAGAGTCTTGAGGCGATTCCAGGGCAATTCTTCATGGGAATTCATCAATCTTTCATCCTAACACATTATCATCAAGGTCTTGGTGTGGATTAACAACATCAAATCATCCTTTTTCCTCCGAATCAAGGTATAATTCTTAAAACCCTAGTTTTGATAAAATTGGGGGTTTGTCTTGATTTCGTGAGTTTAATCCAAAATTCTTGGTTCTATTGTTGTTACCTAGTCTTGTTGATCTTAACCCATGGTATGAAATTCCATTTTCATGTTTTTATCGGGACAATTCGTGTTCTTGGCCATTTTGGGGGAAACCCTTGAACTTTCGTCGTTTGGAAAGTTTTACTCAAAGTCTTGCCTCGGGAGGTATTTTTCGTTATGTTTGAATCTTTGAGGATTCCTGATTATTGTTATTCTTGGAATATGAATTGTATGACTCGTATTTGCACTTTGTACTTTCACTAGCAAAATAGTGGAATTTTGGTAAACCCCGAGTAATCGGGGGGTGGATGTCTATTTTGCATTCAGGTTTTGGAAAGAATAACACAGGGTTGGTATGAAGGATAGTGAAATATGATCGATACTAATCACATGAGGACCCGTAAGATGTTGTGTTGGCCTAGATGTAGTTTATTTCCGCCGCAGTATTTCCCGTTGCACGTGAGTATTTTGTTTTGACCCATGCGTGGGCATGTTTTTGAGATTGAGTTGTATGTATTGATTGAAAGACCAATTCGGTCTATTGAGTCGTCATTTATGTAGATTTTTATTTCGTGTTATATGTTTATTTGACTCTCATATTTTGTTTATATGAGGAGTGGTGTCGCTGCCAATATATTTTTGACTGTTGATTGTGTCCGCTGCTAATGATTTTCAAAATGATTTGCTCGTATTGCAAGTATTCTTGTGAAACATTTATGCTTAACATGCAATGGTAATGTATAATATGTGTGTGCTTTGATCACTCCGAGAGGGTCCGATGAGGCCTCGGATGGGACCAGTGGTTTAGCCCCGGTCCTAGGCAAGATTGAACTGTGATCATTGACTGTTGTTTTCCGGAAAAGACTCTAGTTTTGGATTTTGAAACAATTTGATGCATGTACTATGATACGTGTAAGCGAATGTTGATACGTGTGAGTTTTGGGCATTCTGGCCTATTGGATTTCTGAAAATCTTGAGTATTTCAGGGAATAAATTTCGAGACGTACTTTTAAAATGGATTATTTTCTCGCGGTATTTTCAAAGTGCCCACTAGTACAACGGTGTGTTTCAAATTTTTTCTCCACTTTGAGGACCAAAAGATTTTGAGATATTTTCAATAATTTAGAAACGCGTTTGTTTAGACCCGAAGGTCGAATATTTCTGAAAGTTTTAACAAAAAGAAAGATGTCCTCATTTTTACCAAATGAAAAATAATTTTTCAAAGTCTCGATAACGATGTTTGCATTACTTTCTCGAAATGTGATACTTAAGATCAACTGGTGTTTCCAAAAAAATAAGATGTATAAGATGTTGGCATCGTTTTTAAAACCTAATCTTTTTCTGTTTGCAGTCAGGGAATGTGTATAAGATGTTGGCATCATTGTTAGGGTGTTAGCGCTCAGAATTGTGATCGAATTGGTGTTGTGAACGTTAAGTCATTCGCTATGCATTTGTTGAGTTAGCCCTCTGTGATTGTACTACACCAAAAACAGGATTTTATGACATTGAAACTTCATTTGGATTTGTATTTGTTAATGATCACAACTTTATATTGCCAATACTTGATCAAAGACCAAGCGATGATAAATCGAAATGTTTGTGACTGTTAATGACTGTCACAAGCTTTGTGACTGTCGTGAATAGTCACAAACATTTCAAGTTAAACGATATTATTATATTAATTATTATTTATTAAATAATAATTTTAATCTTTATTTTTTTGCCTAACCCTAAATGAATTGTCCACCTTCCAGACTCCCTCATTTCTTCTCCATCAGCTCGACGGGACCCGACCACAGCTCCCCGCGCAGTCTCTCCCACGCCGCGCCTCCCGCAGTCTCTCCACTGCTCCACGATGCGCCTCCCTCAGTCCCTCTCGCTCTCAGTTTCCCGTGGCCGTCCACTCACAGCAGCGCCCGTATCTCGGCAATCGGCTCTCCCCGATCACTTCTCCTCCCATCGCTCGCCCAAGACTCCTAACCCTCACTCTCAGGTTAGTTATTTGCAGTCAGATTCCCTCTCCTCCCTTTGATTTGGCTTTTATTGTGATTACTGTAAATTTAGAGTTTTGTATAGATGTGAGATCACAAGTTGTATCAGTGTATCTTATGGTTATTAATCTAGTCTTACTATATTTTATAAGTGTAACTTTGGGCAAACACTAATTGCATGAATTGTACTCAAATCAACGTGATTTGAACTTGCAATTTCAGGTTGCAAATCTCTTCTCCAAAATACAAGAAATTAGGGGTGGACTCGGTTCCATTCGGTTCGGTTTTTGACTGAAACCGAGAATCGAACCAAATATTTGGTTTTTGTTTGGTTCGGTTCTTTCTGAAGTTCGGTTCGGTTAAGTTCGGTTTTATAAATATTCGGTTCGGTTTCGATTTGGTTTGATATTTTTTCGGTTCTTCACAATTTAAATTCGAATATTATATGCAATAGAATAAGTTATGTATAACAACAAGCCAACAAGAGTTATATATATGTTCAAGATAAAAGCTAGAGTTGCATAGCAGTTTACAAATATCTCAAAACATATAACAATCGTAAATCACAGTAGCTCATTCTCTCAACCTAAATTAATTGAATCACAATTTACATGAGTATATTATCCGTCCTCCTTGGACCCATGAGGGTCTTACAAAAGGAAAACGAATTATACTAAAATTCGAAACACACCAAAATCACAAAAACAAGATCATTTTAGTATGTTGAAATTTGACTTCGGTCCATTTCGGTCCGGTTCGATTCATGAGCCGAACCAAGAAGACCAAATTAGTTTGGTTCAGTTCTATTTTTTTGTTTTTCGGTTCGGTCTTCTTTGGTTTCGGTTTTTCGATTCTTTTTTTGGGTTTCTTCGGTTCGGTTTTCAATTTTTGGTTCCGAAATGCCACCCCTACAAGAAATGGTAGAGGATGAAAAAAATTTGGTATTTGTCTTGATTGGTGAGAATTTTTTAAATGACGGATTGTCATTTTTCCATGGTCTATTTGGATCTTATCGTACGTAATGCTCTCCCAAACAAATAATATAGATGAAGTTGAAATCTTTGCAGCTGCCAAGAAGGCTGCTTTATCTGGGTCCGAGCCTTCAAATTCTATTAGGGTATCTTTCTTGCTCTAAACAAAACATACTTGAGTTTTTTAGTATATTAGCCTAGCTTCACCCACAGGAAAACTGAAATGTGGTCTCCCAGGTTGTCAATGCCCTTCTGACCTAGATGGATAAGTTGAAGTCCTCACCTAATGTAATAGTTCTAACTGCATCAAATATAACTTCTGCTATTGGTAAGATACGAGTTTCCTATGTTATATAGTTCGACAATAACTTTTTTGTCTTTGTTTGTGGTGCTGAAATGTATTGAAAATGCCTCCATATTGTTTTTGAATGGCCAAAATCCAGTAAAAATAAAAGATACAGTTTATCTATTGTAATACCCGTGTATTTTGTGAGTGTTATTTTGGATGTATTTTGTGGTATTGTGGTTATTTGGACCGTATATATTGATGATTGACCTTGGCATATTGATGGCTGATTATTGTTGGGTTCCGTGATTCTCGGATTGTGCTCGTTTTAGCCGGACTTCTTGCGAATTTAAATTGGGAAAATAGCAGTTAGCGCACGCTAAGACTGTATGTCTAGCACACGCTAACCAGGTTCGAGTAGCGCACGCTACTCTTGTGCAATAGCGTGCGTTAGGCCCGGCGGTAAGCTTTACGGACTCGGAATGAGGCGTTAGCGTACGCTATGGACGGACTAACGTACGCTATTTCGATGTACTAGCGCACGTTACTTGTATGATAGCGTGCGCTAGGATGTCAGTCGGTGAGACGAAGCGTTTACGGGCTGCGGTACTTGCGGTAGCGCACGCTCATCAGTATGGAGTTAGCGCGCTAGTATCAATCGGTAGCGCGCGCTAACAGATAGTTCAGCGTCGCTACGAACTGTGAGAAAGTTACGGGTGCCTTTTTCTTCAAGATGCACCGCCCTCGGCTCGTTAGCGCACGCTAAGCTGGCCGTAGCGTGCGCTAATACCTCCCGAGTATATATATGGGGGTAGGTTCCGAACGTCATTTTCACCTCTTCCTCTTCCCTTGGAGTGGGCGATTTGGAGTGTAGTTAGGCGTGGTTTTCGACCGATTTTCACCATCCAACAACATTTTCGTGTTCTAAGCTCAATCTAACAAGATTTCATCCAGTGTATCATCCAATCAAGGTAAGATTGTTCGGTCCTAGTTTTTGGAATTTTGAGGTTTTTGTTTAGATATCGTAATTATATTACGTTTTAAAACTTGAATTTGGTCATATTATTATTGTGAAACCTTAATCCGTTGTTTTTCTTGAAGTCTACGTATTTCGTTTGGAGTTCCCACCTATTGATTTGAGTATGAACAACTCCGCCTTAGTAGTGTTTGATAGTTTGTCCTAAGAGTAGAGTTTGAAGGGAATCCCTTCCATTTCCGTGGTGTTGTGTTTTGATTCCATATTTCGATGTGTTAGGATCGAATCGTTGAAGGAAGTTCGGACCGTACATTCATCCGTTCGCCGTTTCTTGTGTCGTTCTATTTGAGGCAAGTTCTTTGATTGTGTTCTTGTACTTCGTGTGAATATGTAAAAATGGAATTTGTGCGATTGTTGATCGAGTGTGTGTGAGCCGAGTAAAACCGGTGAGGGTCCCCTGGGGTCCGGTGAGGCTGCGTATCCTACGGATCACTCGGTTGGGCTATACACCGGGGAGGGCTGACGAGGTGTCTGCAGGGTGTGTATCTTCTTTGAGAGGTACGGGGCCGGTATAGCTCGGGAGGTTGTTTTGTGATGATGACTGTGATGTGGTATTAGGAATATACGTGATGGCACTATGATTTTACGTGGTTTTTGTTGATTATTCACTTGTTGTACATATTCTAGAATCATTGTACTTGCACCGGCTTCTTCTGACCCCTTTTGGGGTGGATATACTTTGTGTATTGAGTGCAGTCCAAGTGGGAGGACTAGCACGGGACGGACACGAGCTTGGTGGCGACATTGATATCGTGCATTATTTTGAGTTGATGGTCATATGGTCATGGTCAAAGTCGTGTTTTGGTTTTGTACTCGTGCGGGTCTTGTCGGTGTTGTATGTCATGTCATTATTAATGGTTAATGATGTTGTTGTATTCCGTGGTGAACGGTCATATTGGTTATGATTCCTCGGGATGATATGTTGTTTGGTATTGTGATGTATGTTATGTTGAAATTGAAGTTGGTTTTGAATGTATGAACATTTATGTTTGTCGTATTTAATGTGTTTTATTTGGGTCTAAGCACAGTAGGTCCTCCAAAAGGATCTACGGCGGCGTAATATCTCCGTAAATCATGGGGTGTTACGAGAATATGGTATCGAGCCTAGGTATATGGATACCTAGGTCCGGTGTTTTGGGTCTATTAAATTGAGTCGGTTGTTATCTACGATATCATTGGCATGCTACCACCTCGAGTTGACTGAGTTGGAAGACTCTTCGGATGTTGGTTGTTTATTTCCTTCGGAAATAATTACCTTAATATTGTGAAATCTATTATTGTAATCATTTCCTTGTTGAATCATTCTTACTCTTCAGTATGCCGAGAGGTAGAGCTATCCGTCAACGTGGTCGTGGTAGAGGCCGTGGCAGAGTGGTAGTGTCGGAGTCCGAGAGGTCCGTTTCAGAATCGGCATCTCGCTCTGCGACTAGGTCGGACCCGATTCCTTCGGGAGGTTCGAATGGAGGCTCGGAGGCCGAGGTGCCTAACGTTCTTCAACAAGTTGTAACGCAAGTGCACCAAGCTGGCACAAGTGGTGCGAGAATATTATCTTGGCGGGACGGTTGAGGATCGATGGCTTCAAGAAGTTATGAAGATGAACCCTCCCAGTTCGATGGTTAGGTGATGCGAACAATTGGGATCATTGGTTAGTTGAGTGGAGAAGATCTTTGACGGTATTGGTTGTCCTGAAGCCAAGAGAGTCCCGATTGCTCAATATCGGCTTGATTGATGACGCTTGATGGTGGCAGGCTGTTAAGCCCAAGGACCGTGATGTCACTTGGGAAGAATTTAAAGAATTGATGGAAGCTCGGTATTGTCAGTAGCAGTTCGGCTAGCAAGAGTCGGTGAGTTCTTGAGCTCAACGAAGATGTTCCTATTTCGAAGCAATCAAGACATACAACAAGCGGTTAGTGTATGTCCAAGATCGAGTTAAGGATGAGATAGACAAGATACTTCATTTCGATGCAAGGATGAAACCGGAGGTCCGAAAGTATATGGCGGGCCTTGGGTGTACTACTTTGAGAGAATATCGGGATAGAGCACTTGCTTATGAGATGGTGTCGATTCGGTTCAGCCGGTTTCGAGCTCGAAGAAACCAAAATTTTACGGTATTTTCCGAGGCGGTGGATTGCGTAGGCCTCAATCTTCTATGCAATCTTCGCCGGTTCCCCTCGGCCTAGTGGAGGAATGCCGATGGTTTGTTTTAATTGTGGAAATCCGGGACATGTCGGTTCTCGTTGCACTTCTCGCCCCATTGATTGTTTTAAGTGTGGGAAGCGTGGTCATCGCGCGTTATATTGTGAGTCGGTGGGCAAAATATTTTCTAAACAGTATCCTACACCGGCTGGCACAGTTATGGGTCAGCCAACTCCGAGTGTCGTACGCGTCAGTGGCAGAGGTAAAACCGAGCATAAGGATTCATCTAGCATTGGATCAGCCCCACCCCGAGTGAATGAGATGAGGCGGATCGATGACGTAGGGACTGCCACTACGTCAGGTATTGTTTATATTTCGATGCACCCGGTAGATGTATTGTTTGATTATGGAGCTACTCATTCTTTTATATCATTATCTTGTGTGAATCGTTTGGGCCTAGACGGTCTCTCTACATGTGAACCTTTTATTGTTGGGTTGCCAAGTGGGGAAAGGATAGTTGGGGATCAAGAGATCGCCAATTGTCCTGTAACCATTGGCAGTAAAGATTGGTCATCCGATTTGATTGTGATCGATATGATGGGAGAGGATTTAATCCTCGGTGATGATTGGTTAAATCGGCATGGAGCGATAGTAGATTATCGTCGGAAGATAATTTCGATAGTCGCGCCGGATGGTACTGAACACGTTTTTGAAGGGCAAAAACACGGTATACGGGAAGTTTATTCGAGCCATGAAAGCGATGAAATTATTGCGACAAGGTTGTACGATTATTGGTGTTACGCATTAAAGTCGGAAGTTGGCGGAGTACAGTTATCCTCTGTTCCAGTTGTGAATGAATTTCCAGACGTATTTCTGGATGATTTGCCGGGATTGCCACCACATCGTGAAGTAGAGTTCGTCATTGAACTAGAGCCCAATGCGGCGCCAATATCCAAGGCACCGTGCAGAATGGCCCCATCGGAAATGTTAGAATTGAAGAAACAATTGGGTGAATTGTTGGACAAAGGTTATATTCGGCCTAGTGTGTCTCCATGGGGTGCACCGGTATTGTTTATACGAAAGAAAGATGGGTCCTTACGGCTATGTATTGACTATCGTGAGTTGAATAAACTCACTATTAAGAACAAGTATCCGTTGCCAAGAATCGATGATCTATTTGATCAATTACAAGGGGCTACGGTTTTCTCCAAGATTGATTTGAGGTCAGGATATTACCAACTCCGAATTCGAGATTCGGATATTCCCAGGTCAGCATTTCGGACGAGGTATGGGCATTACGAATTCGTAGTTATGCCATTCGGTTTAACAAATGCTCCGGCGGCCTTCATGCAACTTATGAACAAAACTTTTATCGAATATCTCGATAAATTTGTAGTAGTGTTTATCGACGATATATTAATCTATTCCAAAAGTGAGGAGCATGCCGAACACTTGAGAATCACGTTGAGTATTTTGAGGTGATAAGCTTTATGCTAAATTTTCTAAGTGCGAGTTACGCTTAAAGAAGTTTCTTTTAAGGACACATCATCTCGGTTGATGGTATTCGTGTAGACCCTCAAAAGGTTGAAGCAGTCTTAGCTTGGGAGCCTCCACGGAATGTTAAGGAAGTTCGGAGTTTTCTAGGATTAGCGGGCTATTATCGTCGATTTGTTGAAGGATTCTCAAAAATTTCTCGACCGCTCACCCTATTATTGCAGAAGACACAGAAATTTGAGTGGAGTGATGAGTGTCAGAAGAGTTTTGATGAATTGAAAAAGCGGTTGACTACGTCTCCGATCCTATCCTTACCACAAGGAACGGAAGGTTTCGTTATTTATAGTGATGTTTCTAAACAAGGATTAGGATGTGTATTGATGCAAAATGAGAGAGTAGTGGCTTATGCGTCTCGACAATTAAAGCCATACGAGATGAATTATCCTACTCATGATCTTGAGTTAGCCATTTGTGGTGTTTGCGTTGAAAATTTGGAGGCATTATTTGTATGGTTCTTCTTGTCGAGTGTATACGGATCATAAGAGCTTGAAGTACATATTTACGCGAAGGAACTAAATATGCGTCGAGGCGATGGTTGGGCGCTTAAAGATTATGATCTTGACATTCTTTACCATCCGAGGTAAAGCAAACGTCGTTGCCGATGCGTTAAGCCGCAAGTCGATCGTGTTGCAAAAGTTGGAACTACTTACCATTCAACCGAAGCTTAGACGAGTTGATTGATATGGAAATTGAAGTTTGGCCTCACGAACTCAAGGGCAGTTGCGTTTCCTTGAGATTACATCCTCCGTAATGGAAGATATTAAGTCAGCGGTTAGATGATCTCTCAATTGTGCGGCTTCGGGAAGACAGTGTTAGAGGAAAAGCTCTGGATTCTTAATCGATGAAGACGAAGTTCTTCGATTTCGAGGCAGAACTTGTGTACCTAATCGGGATGATCTCAAACAGGTAATTTTGAATGAAGCACATTCTACTCCGTACTCGATTCATCCGGGTATGAGTAAAATGTATAAGGACTTGAAGAAAAACTTTTGGTGGCCGAACATGAAGAAAGATGTAACAGAGTTCGTGATGAAATGCTTGACTTGTCAGCAGGTTAAAGCGGAACATCAGAGACCCGCCGGTAAATTGCAACCGCTACCAATTCCGGAATGGAAGTGGGAAGATATAGCGATGGATTTTATTGTGGGAATGCCAAAGACGCGAACTGGAGTGAATATGATTTGGGTAATTGTTGATCGGCTAACCAAATCCGCACACTTTATGGGAATTAGAGATATTTGGGGACCGGAGAGGTTAGCTCGGTTATTCATTGCGGAGATTGTGAGACTCCATGGTACCCCAAATAGTATAGTGTCTGATCGCGATGGGCGTTTTGTGTCGCATTTCTGGCAAGCAGTACATCGAGCACTCGGTACCAAATTGAATTTCAGCACCGCTTATCATCCCCAGACGGACGGACAGTCAGAGAGGACGATCCAAACGCTAGAAGACATGTTGAGGGCCTGCGCGTTGGATTGGAAAGAAGATTGGGAGACTCATTTACCATTGATTGAATTTGCGTACAATAACAGTTGGCATAGTTCGATTGGGATGGCTCCGTTTGAAGCATTATACGGAAGACGGTGTAGATCGCCAATCTGTTGGGACGAGCCATACGAGTTACTTGGAGTAGAACCGGACTTGGTGGTTCAAACACGGGAAAAAGTCGCAACTATTCGGCAAAGGTTGTTGACTGCTCAGAGTCGACAAAAGTCATATGCCGACATTCGTAAATCGGCAGATTAGAGTTCAGGCGGGAGACCATGTGTTGTTGAAAGTATCGCCGACTCGTGGAGTTCTTCGGTTTGGTAAGAAGGGGAAGCTTAGTCCTCGTTATATTGGCCCCTTCGAGATCCGGGACAAGGTAGGCGATGTAGCTTATCGACTAGCATTACCTCCGACGCTTAGTCATGTTCATAATGTGTTTCATGTTTCACAACTGCGTAAGTATGTTCCCGATCCCAGCCATGTTATTGATTATCAAGAGATTGAGATTAGTGATGATGTTACGTATGAAGAACAACCGGTAACCATACTAGAGAGGAGTGAAACAATTGCGAAGGAAAGTGATTCCGTTAGTAAAGGTCCATGGTCTAAGCATGGAATTGAGGAGGCCACGTGGGAGACCGAGGAGAGTATGCGTGCCCGATACCCGAACTTTTTGTATCTTAAGTTTGGACGAAACTTCTTTTAGGGGTAAGGGTGTAATACCGTGTATTTTGTGAGTGTTATTTTGGATGTATTTTGTGGTATTGTGGTTATTTGGACCGTATATATTGATGATTGACCTTGGCATATTGATGGTGATTATTGTTGGGTTAGTGATTCTCAGTTGTGCTCGTTTTAGCGGACTTCTTGCGAATTTAAATTGGGAAAATAGCGATTAGCGCACGCTAAGGCGTATGTCTAGCGCACGCTAACCGAGTTCAGTAGCGCACGCTACTCTTGTGCAATAGCGTGCGTTAGGCCCATTGGGACGGTAAGCTTCTGGACTGCGGAATGAGGCGTTAGCGTACGCTATGGACGGACTAACGTATCTTTATTTCGATGTACTAGCGCACGTTACTTGTATGATAGCGTGCGCTAGGATGTCAGTCGGTGAGGACGAAGCGTTTACGGGCTGCGGTACTTGCGAGTAGCGCACGCTCTTGTATGGAGTTAGCGCGCTAGTATCAATCGGTAGCGCGCTAACAGATAGTTCGGCGTACGCTAGAACTGTGAGAAAGTTACGGGCGCCTTTTTCTTGGCGATGCACCGCCCTCGGCTCGTTAGCGCACGCTAAGCTCGTAGCCGTAGCGTGCGCTAATACCTCCCGGTATATATATGGGGGTAGGTTCGAAAACGTCATTTTCACCTCTTCCTCTTCCCTTGGTACCGGGCGATTTGGAGTGTAGTTAGACGTGGTTTTCGACCGATTTTCACCATCCAACAACATTTTCGTGTTCCTAAGCTCAATCTAACAAGATTTCATCCAGTGTATCATCCAAATCAAGGTAAGATTGTTCAATCCTAGTTTTTGGAATTTTGAGGGTTTTGTTTAGATCTCGTCATTCTAGTCCGTTTTAAACCTTGAATTGGGTCGATTATGATTGTGAAACCATAATCCCTTGTTTTTCTTGAAGTCTGGATTTCGTTTGGAGTTCCCACCTATTGATTTGAGTATGAACAACTCCGCCTTAGTAGTGTTTGATAGTTTGTCCCTAAGAGTAGAGTTTGAAGGGAATCCCTTCCATTTCCGTGGTGTTGTGTTTTGATTCCATATTTCGATGTGTTAGGATCGAATCGTTGAAGGAAGTTCGGACCGTACATTCATCCGTTCGCCGTTTCTTGTGTCGTTCAAATTGAGGCAAGTACTTTGATTGTGTTCTTGTACTTCGTGTGAATATGTAAAAATGGAATTTGTGCCAATTGTTGATCGAGTGTGTGTGAGCCGAGTAAAACCGGTGAGGGTCCCAGGGTCCGGTGAGGCTGCGTATCCTACGGATCACTCGGTTGGGCTATACACCGGGGAGGGCTGACGAGGTGTCTGGGGTGTGTATCTTCTTTGAGAGGTACGGGGACGGTATAGCTCGGGAGGTTGTTTTGTGATGATGACTGTGATGTGGTATTAGGAATATACGTGATGGCCTTTGTGATTTTCTGTGGTTTTTGTTGATTATTCACTTGTTGTACATATTCTAGAATCATTGTACTTGCACGGCTTCTTCTTGACCCCTTTTGGGGTGGATATACTTTGTGTATTCGTGCGAGGTCAGTGGGAGGACTAGCACGGGACGGACACGAGCTTGGTGGGCGACATTGATATCGTGCATTATTTTGAGTTGATGGTCATATGGTCATGGTCAAAGTCGTGTTTTGGTTTTGTACTCGCGTGAGTCTTGTCCGTGTTGTATGTCATGTCATTATTAATGGTTAATGATGTTGTTGTATTCCCGTGGTGAACGGTCATATTGGTTATGATTCCTCGGGATGATATGTTGTTTGGTATTGTGATGTATGTTATGTTGAAATTGAAGTTGGTTTTGAATGTATGAACATTTATGTTTGTCGTATTTAATGTGTTTTATTTGGGTCTAAGCCTGGTAGGTCCTCCAAAAAGGATCTACGGCGCTGTAATATCTCCGTAAATCATGGGGGTGTTACATCTATAAGATTTCTCGACAAATGCCACTAAAATTAAAAGAGTATAACATTTGGTTGCAGATATAGCATTTGTCGATCGAGCTGACATAAAGGCATATCTAGGTCCTCCAACTCTCCAAGCACGTTATTGTAACACCCCCGATATATTCGGGAATATTACAGCGCCGTAAATTCTTTACATAAGGATTTACAAGGCTGAAGAATTGAACAAGTATAAAAAGGTACTAACGAATGGAAATAACGGAATTACAGTACAACAGTTCTGACCAAATACAGAAATAGTACAATTGTTCAACAGAACTCAATAATACATCACCAAATTCAAATCCATCACAAATGACTTCGTACTCGAGTACTTATTGAAATAACGAGTAATCAACAGATAAATAAACCCGGTCGGGACATCACTCTGCACCCTCGTCGTCATACAGTTCCAGTGGTTGTTTCCCCGCTCTCTTGGATCCTGAACACAAACAAAATGTTCACCCCCGAAGGGGTTAGCACAACGATGCTAGTACAAGTACCACAACATATTGTAAATTTCTCACGAAGAATAATAATAACGTAAACGACAAAATACCAACGAGTCTTCTCCTACGAGAAACTCATAAACGACATACACAATTGATAATCACAACATGATATCATAACATACACATGGTAATTCCGTCGATCCAGCGTTCACTGCCTAGAACCCACGATGATCCCATCAGACCAACCCGTGGTGGAAAAACCCGTCCGATGATCCAGCGCACGCTAGCATAGATCCCCCGATTATCCCGTCGGACCAACACGAGGTGGACATACAACAACGACATACATGCACAACAATACATAAAACAATTAAAGTACTTGACTCGATTTGAAGACAATAACAACACTTCCACGAAAATGAACACTCAAAGATCGTCCTCCTCAAAAAATCACGTAACGAGACCAAACCTTAACAAAAGAAATGATACAGGATTTATCTCACGTCGTACGAATGTTTAACAATTCGATTTACGGCCAAAAGTTCATAAAATGTATTACGCCTTTGCTTAGCGCCGCGCTAAGTACTCGTAGCGTGCGTTAAGTACGCCCGATAACGCACGCAAACAACAAAGACTAGCGTCGCTAACTATGCATGGTCGATTACTTCAGCGACGATCAATGACTTCGTCGATGGTCTAGCGTGCATTACGTACCAAGCGTAGCGCCGCGCCTTTCGTGCTCGATAGCGCACGTTAAACTTCATAGCATAGCGTGCGCTATCTATGCATGGCGATTCTTCTTTGGCGATGCTTATTCTTGCCATGATCGAAACAATGAAATCTTGCGTGATAATTCATGTTACTTCCATGAATACCATGTTCATACCCTTATGAATGATTTTACGGATAAAGACGACTTGATTCAAGGATATGCATACCAATATAAAACCATATTCCATTCCGACTTCAAATCTTCATACGACAATTCGAAAAGCTTAACGGTTGATATCAACACCTTATATCAATCAATATTATCATGCTGAAGTTGTTTAAATGTTCCATCTATACTAGATAAATCTTTCCATGATCAATCCTTTAGATTTATCCAACAATAATGATTGTTAAAGTCAAGTCCATGATTATTATGAAGTCATCTACTAGATTCGAATTACCAATGATAGAAGCTTCTCTTCACATATTCAGTGTAATAAGATTCGAATCATGATGATTATAATCAAGGTATTTTAGGCTTATTCATCTCACTATTCCAAACATGATATACTTGGATAATTCATCTATGAAAATCCATATCTTGTTAACATGATCATCCAAATCGTTAGAATCCAACTCTAAGTCTTGAGATAGATTGAACATACCTTAATATGATGAAAATCACTGAACCGTAAGGTAGAATCCAACTCCGGTTGGTTGTATGCCACTCCAAGGTGCTATTCCACTTCCATGAACATTCCCAAGTGATAACCAATATACAAACACCAACAAGATGTGTTCTAAGTGTATAGGAGTATTATCACAGCTCTCTGAACTCTCAAGGATGAAGAATGGGCGAAAGAAATGAAAGCCAAAACGGTTGTTGTCCCATTTATAATATTCTGCATTTTAACAAGTTAGCGCACGCTACTAAGCATTCCTTAGCGTGCGCTAATAATGGTTGACTTGAGTGCCGGGTGCGTCATGGGAATCTTATCAGGACCCATGTCATTTGGCGCATGTCTTCATTGTCAGCTCAATAATTGAGTCCTTAGCGCACGCAACTCATACCTGCATAGCGTGCGCTAATAATAGCCCGATAGCGTGCGTTAAGATACATTCTTAGCGTGCGCTATCACGAGGTTGCATGAGCAATTTTGCATGTTTATATACTTATGTATAATGATATCAATGCACGAAATATCATACTCCAATAATCAAAATCACCAATCCGAATAATACATGGTTTGAATACAGATGAAATACACTGTAATAAATCCGGATATTACATACTCTCCTACTAAAAGGAGTTTCGTCCCGAAACTCAAGACGAAAATAACTCGGGATATCTAGACTTCATATCAGTTTCCGTTTCCCAGGTGGCTTCTTCCATTCCGTGACGTGACCACTGAACTTTGACCAAAACGATTGGTTTGTTCCTCAACTGTTTAACTCGACTCTCGAGTATCTTGACCGGTCTTTCTTCAAACGTTCCATCTGCGACTTGATCTCGCGAAATCAATGATATGGCGGGATATGGTATATACCTCGATGCGAGGATACATGGAACACGTTATGAACATGGCACAATGACGGCGGCAATGCCAATCTGTATGCCAACTCCCCAACTCTCTCGAGGATCTCAAATGGTCGATATATCTCGGACTCGGCTTTCCTTTCCTTGAAATGAAAGATTCCCAGTAGGAGAAACCTTCAAAAGTACGTGATCTCGACCTTGAACTCCAATGGCGACGGCGTGCGTCTGCGTAGGATTCTGGTGACTCGGGCGGTCAATGACCTTTCACGAATCAAGGCTATTTTCTCTCGAGTGCCACGATCTACTGCAGTTACATTTCGATCAAGTCGGCGAATCGTCCCGACATAGGGGCAATCTGCATCTCCTTAGTATAATGCCTCAAGCGGTGCCATCTTAATGGAAGCATGCCAACTATTGTTGTAGGGAAATTCAATAAACGGTAGATGAACTTCACAATCGTTTGACCAATCTAAGGCACGAGGCCCTCGGCATGTCTTCCACCATTTGTATAGTTCTCTCAGTTGTCCGTCGATCTGCGGGTGATAAGCCGTCTTGAAGTTCAATTCGGTCCCCAAGGCCTTATGAGCTTTCCAAAAGTGAGACACAAAGCGGCCGTCTCGATCGAAACAATGGTCTTAGACGTACCATGCAATAGAACTATCTCAGAAATAAATACTCGTGCCAACCTCTCTGGTCCCCACGTATCCTTAATGCCTAGAAAATGAGCTGATTTGGTTAAGCGATCAACTATCACCCAAATCATGTTCATTTCTATCTGACGGTTTTCGGCATATTAGTGATAAAGTCTATCGATATGTCCTCCCACTTCCATTCGGGAATCGGGAGTGGCTTCAACATTCAGTAATGTTGATGCTCGATCTTAACCTGTGACAAGTCAAGCATTTGAAACATAGTCCGCTACATCTTTCTTCATGTTGCCCCACGAAGTGCTTCAAGTCCTTATACATCTTACTGGTGCCCGGGTGGATAGAATAGGGCGAACTGTGAGCTTCCTTCATAATTGTCTGTTTCAGAACATCATCATCGGGAACGCAGAGTCGGTTCTGAAATCTCAAAACTCCGTCATCATGAATTATGAATCCGAGGGTCTTTCCTTTGATCACTTCATCACGTAACCGAATCATCAGAGAATCATCTGCCTGTCTAGATTTGATTCCTTCGGTTAATGATGAAGTTATCTCCATCACGCACAGTTGTCCTTGGACTCTTTGTAACCATACTTCAATCCTTTCACGAATCATCTCTCGTTGAAGGCTAAGTTGGGATGTCAGCATCTCCAGCATCTGAATAGAGACAGGCTTGCGGCTAAGTGCATCGGCCACTACATTCGCTTTGCCTGGATGATATAAAATCTCCAAGTCATAGTCCTTAATCAGTTCTAACCATCTTCTTTTCCGCATGTTCAACTCTTTCTGACTGAATATGTACTTGAGACTCTTATGATCCGTAAAGATCGACGGTGAGCCCGTCTGAGATAATGCCTCCAGATCTTCAAAGCAAAAACTACTGCTGCTAGCTCCAAATCATGTGTCGGGTAATTCACTTCATAAGGTTTCAGCTGTCATGACGCATAAGCGATCACCTTATCATTCTGCATCAATACGCACCCGAGTTCTTGGTTCGAAGCATCACTGTAAACTATGAATCCTCCAGTTCCCTGTGGAAGTGATAGAATCGGTGCCGTCGTCAATCTCTTCTTCAATTCATCAAAGCTAATCTGACACAATTCATTCCACTCAAACTTTTGAGTTTTCTGCAGGAGTCGAGTAAGTGGGCGGGATATTTTAGAAAACCCTTCCACGAATCGACGATAGTATCCAGCAAGTCCCAAGAAGCTTCGGACCTCTTTCACGTTCTTTGGAGGCTCCGAATCCATAATTGCTTCGATCTTCTGAGGATCTACTCGGACTCCTTCAGCTGACACTACATGGCCGAGGAACATTACTTCCTTTAGCCAGAATTCACACTTAGAAAGTTTGGCGTACAATTGTTCGTTTCTCAAAAGTTCCAATACAATCCACAAATGCTACGCATGTTCTTCCGGACTCTTAGAATACACCAGAATGTCATCAATAAACACGACCACAAATTTATCCAAAAATTCAATGAACACACGGTTCATCAATTGCATAAATACAGTAGGTGCGTTAGTGAGACCAAACGGCATCACTACAAACTCATAATGCCCGTAGCGAGTTACGAGCGATTTGAACATCGATTCCTTAATCCTCGGTGATGGTATCACGATCTCGGATCGATTTTAGAAAATCTTGTTGCCCCTTGCGGTGGTCAAACAGATCATCAATCCGTGGTAACGGATATTTGTTCTTAATCGTCACCTTGTTCGGCTCTCGATAGTCAATACGATCGAGCGATCCATCCTTCTTTCGGACGAAAAGAACTGGCACTCCCGGGGTGAAACGCTTGGTGAATATAGCTCTTGTCCATTAACTCCTCCATTTGCTTCTTGATTCGTACATCTCAGTAGGTGCCATACAATACGGCGCCTTGGAAATCGGTGTAGCTCTGGGTTCCAGCTCAATGGTAAATTCCACATCCCTTCGTGGATGTAGTCCAGGTAACTCGTCAGGAAATACATCTGGAAATTCATTCACAACAGGAATGGATGAAAGTTCCACAATTTCGTCTTCTTTCTTCATTTCGTAACACGGTGCAGTGCGATACTGTTTCAACAATTTGACAGCTTTCATCGCCTTGATCAATTTTCCTGAGCTTCCCGGTTTCCATCCCTCAAATAGAATCTCGGAACCATCGTCAGCGATCAACGAGATATTCCTCCTTCGGTAGTTCACAATTGCTCCATATCGATTAAGCCAATCGTCTCCGAGTATCAGGTCGTCTCCTTGCATTTCTATCACGATCAGATTCGAGAGCCACTCTCTGCCTCCAAATGATACAGGGAAATTTCTAGTTTCTAAATTTCCGACAATCCTCTCTCCACTCGGTAAACCAACAACATAAGGTTCACAAGTATGAAAACCGGAAATATTCAAACGATTAACGCAAGACAAGGATATAAAAGAATGCGTAGCTCCTGTATCGAATAAAACGCTAACTGGCTGGGAAAGGATCTGGACAGTACCTGATACGACAGCAGCATCTTGATCGTCTGTTCTCCTCATCTCGTACAGACGTGGGGGAGCAGATCCGGCACTCGATGTCCCCTTTCGGTCCCATTGTCCTCTGCCTCTCCCGCGTCCAAAATTCTGAGGCATCTGAACATTTGCTGCGTCTGTGGAACACTGGCCTCCTTCTGGACTGGCTGTGGTGTACGGGATCTAAAAGACTTTGCAGCCTCTTCACAAAACACCGCCCGATGTCCCTCTCGTCCACAATCAAAACAAGTCACGGCAGGAAGGGGGCAATTCCGTCGATAGTGCGCCATTTGGGCGCAGTTAAAGCATTTCCTGGTAACATCAGTAATAGTTGATGTCGCTCCGAAGTTCTTTCCGCTCCTAACTGGGTGCGGAGGTTTCTTGAAAGAGTGAAAAGAGGACTGGGCCTTACGGGCCCCGCTGTTCTTGTGCTCTGTAAAAGTACCAGAGACTTTCTGCTTCTTGGATTCTGAAAATTTCTCCATGGCTGCTTCCTTGATCTCATACGCCAACGCCTTATCCTGGTATTGACGGAGTGTGGTACATTCAAATCCGGACATGTACCTCTGGATTTCTGGTTTCATCCTCATATCTAAATGGATCATCATTTACGCATGCATTACGACCGGATGTCGAACAAATGCCATTGTTGGTTAAACGTCTTAATCGCACAGGATCTGGCACATCGAAAGTGGGCGGAGAAAAACTCCCGAACTTTGGCTTCCCTCACAGGACGAGGGCAATACTGAGCTTCCATCATCAATCTAAACTCTGTCCAATCGGCATCATGGTCTACAGGCCGGATGGCTTCCCACCATTCGGACGCTTCCCCTCTCAGAAAATATTGAGCGATAGAGGCTCTCCGGTCGTCTGGGCAGTTAATTCCGGCAAAGATTTTCTCCAGTTCTTTCAACCAATGATCCCAGGTGGGAGTCTCAGAAATACCGTCGAATTTAGGTGGTTACATCTTCGCCACCTCTTGCAGCCACCGGTCACCTCGGTTTCCCATGTCTGGTATTCCTTGCTGTCTCTCTCCCTGTTGTAGTCCCACCGCCACTTGCATTCGGTCCACGACTTGGGCGAACTGAGTCATCTGGTTCGCCACTTGACGAAGGATCTCTGGTACAACACGATCTGGTTCGTTATTAATAGATTGTTGCGGCTTGCCTGAGCTATGACTGGCCTGATCAGAAGGCGACGCCTCCCTTTCGGCATTTCTTCGTCCGCGTCCACGACCGCGACCACGTCCACGTCCGCCTCTCAACATACTGTAAGCATAAATACTCAATATACAGGAAACAACATCATTCTAATATTCAAGTATAAAGAGACACAACATGTAAAGAACGAGATAGAGTTTAGGAACTTACAACCACTGTTCGCATGAAGACGTAGGCAGTGCAGTGATGTCATTCACGGCCGGTTACCTCAAAAAGACATAAATGACCCCTATTTTAACCCAACGGCCAAGATATCCATAATCTTAGCTCCGATACCATATTCTGTAACACCCCCGATATATTCGGGAATATTCTGTAGTAAATCCTTTACATAAGGATTTACAAGGTGAAGAATTGAACAAGCATAAAAGGTACTAACGAATGGAAATAACGGAATTACATACATGATTCTGACCAAATACAGAAATAGTACAATTGTTCAACAGAACTCAATAATACATCACCAAATTTAAATCCATCACAAATGACTTCGTACTCGAGTACTTATTGAAATAACGAGTAATCAACAGATAAATAAACCCGGTCGGGACATCACTCTGCACCCTCGTCGTCATACAGTTCCAGTGGTTGTTTCCCCGCTCTCCTGGATCCTGAACACAAACAAAATGTTCACCCCCGAAGGGGTTAGCACAACGATGCTAGTACAAGTACCACAACATATTGTACATTTCTCACGAAGAATAATAATAACGTAAACGACAAAATACCAACGAGTCTTCTCCTACGAGAAACTCATAAACGACATACACAATTGATAATCACAACATGATATCATAACATACACATGGTAATTCCGTCGATCCAACGTTCACTGCCTAGAACCCACGATGATCCCGTCAGACCAACCCGTGGTGGAAAAACCCATCCGATGATCCAGCGCACGCTAGCATAGATCCCCCGATGATCCCGTCGGACCAACACGAGGTGGACATACAACAACGACATACATGCACAACAATACATAAAACAATTAAAGTACTTGCCTCGATTTGAAGACAATAACAACACTTCCACAAAAATGAACACTCGAAGATCGTCCTCTTCAATCAATCACGTAACGAGACCAAACCTTAACAAAAGAAATGATACAGGATTTATCTCACGTCGTACAAATGTTTAACAATTCGATTTACGGCCAAAAGTTCATAAAATGTATTCTGCCCGAACTGCTTAGCGCACGCTAAGTACTCTGTGTAGCGTGCGTTAAGTCTGCCCGATAACGCACGCAAACAACAAAGACTAGCGTACGCTAACTATGCATGGTCAGTACTTCAGCGACCCGGTCAGTGACTTCGTCGATGGTCTAGCGTCGTTACGTACCAAGCGTAGCGCCGCTAACTCGTGCTCGATAAGCGCACGTTAAACTTCATAGCATAGCGTCGCTATCTATGCATGGCGATTCTTCTTTGGCGATGCTTGTTCTTGCCATGATCGAAACAATGAAATCTTGCGTGATAATTCATGTTACTTCCATGAATACCATGTTCATACCCTTATGAATGATTTTACGGATAAAGACGACTTGGATTCAAGGATATGCATACCAATATAAAACCATATTCCATTCCGACTTCAAATCTTCATACGACAATTGAAAAGCTTAACGATTGATATCAACACCTTATATCAATCAATATTATCATCTTTGAAGTTGTTTAAGCGTTCCATCTATACTAGATAAATCTTTCCATGATCAATCCTTTAGATTTATCCAACAATAATGATTGTTAAAGTCAAGTCCATGATTATTATGAAGTCATCTACTAGATTCGAATTACCAATGATAGAAGCTTCTCTTCACATATTCAGTGTAATAAGATTCGAATCATGATGATTATAATCAAGGTATTTAAGGCTTATTCATCTCACTATTCCAAACATGATATACTTGGATAATTCATCTATGAAAATCCATATCTTGTTAACATGATCATCCAAATCGTTAGAATCCAACTCTAAGTCTTGAGATAGATTGAACATACCTTAATATGATGAAAATCACTGAACCGTAAGGTAGAATCCAACTCCGGTTGGTTGTATGCCACTCCAAGGTGCTATTCCACTTCCATGAACATTCCCAAGTGATAACCAATATAAAAACACCAACAAGATGTGTTCTAAGTGTATAGGAGTATTATCACAGCTCTCTGAACTCTCAAGGATGAAGAATGGGCGAAATAAATGAAAGCCAAAACGGTTGTTGTCCCATTTATAATATTCTGCATTTTAACAAGTTAGCGCACGCTACTAAGCATTCCTTAGCGTGCGCTAATAATGGTTGACTTCAGAATTGCCCGGGTGCGTCCGCGGGAATCTTATCCGGACCCATGTCGGTGGCGCATGTCTTCATTGTCAGCTCAATAATTGAGTCCTTAGCGCACGCAACTCATACCTGCATAGCGTGCGCTAATAATAGCCCGATAGCGCGCGTTAAGATACATTCTTAGCGTGCGCTATCACGAGGTTGCATGAGCAATTTTGCATGTTTCTATACTTATGTATAATGATATCAATGCACGAAATATCATACTCCAATAATCAAAATCACCAATCCGAATAATACATGGTTTGAATACAGATGAAATACACTATAATAAATCCGGATATTACAGTTATGAAATTCTAAGATCTTGTGTGGTCAAGCTTTTAAGAACAGGAATCTTGTTCTTTCCTTTTTAACCATTCTCTGTTTTATCTTTGTCTCTTCCAATTTCTTTGTCTCTGTTTTATTACCTATGGGCTATTGCTTTCTACATAACCTTTTATATATATATATGCATTATTTGTTTTCAGCAATCATGGACAACCATTTTCTTGTGGCGTTACCCTTGCAAAGCTTGCTGCTGTTACGATCAATGAGCAAGGCAATGAAACCTTCGACACAAGTGGTGGTTAGATAAACTGCGCAAGGTTTGCTTCATGCTAGCCTTTTTTGAATATTGGATTGATTTTTTTCTTTTGCCTTGTTTCATGGTTCTGTATAGTAATTGCAACTTGAAAGGTTTGCTATGTATCATGATTCCAATCGTGATCCCTGGAAGTTGGGCAAGAGATGGGATGATCTTAGACCTCGTGAATGGATCGAGGTGCATTCTTAATTTGAAGCTCTGTTATCTTATCCTCTCTTAAAATCTTTCCTACTCCTTTGATATTTGACATAGTTATCTTATCCGAAATCAGTGCCTTGTTTTATTTGTTTTCTTGTTTATCTTTGTTTAAATTGTTGTTTAGATTTTTGAAGATGGCATTAATGAGTCTTCAAAAGGCAGCACTTTCATGTTGCCTTGGCCTCGAGACAGGAACTATTTAGTTTCATCAATAATTGGAGTTCTTAAGTACCATCGTCTGGGAAATCCAGAAAGAAATGATTCAAGTGTTCCTTTTGAGAAGGCTTCTATTGTCATCAATGATGTATCTTTGACGATAACCGAGGTATGAATCTTGATTTATAGTTCTACATTGTTTGTTTATTTCAATCGCCTTGTTTGTTTGTGATTTGACCGTGTGTTGGAGGTTAGGTCTATTATGATTTAGCATAAGTTTCGTTTAATCTTCTGTAGGTGTCTTATCCACTACTTGTTAACTCTCTTAAAAATAGAAAAAAAGGTTATACTAGGTTTTGCACCAATTATATGTTTATCTGATTATATTATGTACTTGAGCAAGAAGCTGATACAGCTTAAGATGTTGACAGTTGTGACGGTAAACCTAACTGAATATGGTGAGAGATCTTATAGATATTTCCACATTGATAATAAATCTTTTTAGACTCATAACATATACACAGACACATGAACACACACATACATACATATTCAAGCAACAGTTTCTCGATCTTATCCGTTGTTCTTGTGGAGAGTATCCCAAACTTATTAAAATCACACTTTTATATTCTCATATTTTTCTGCGCTTGCTGGACAGTGGATACGTTCATATCCATGTACTTTATCTTCTTTCTCCTTCCCAGCTCTGCTGCCTAGTATGAAGGAAATGATTTATTAAGATATTTTTGGCGACTTATTTGAAATTCCAGTCTGTCTGAATACGAAGCTCGCGTTTATGCATCTTCTACTCATTTCAGTCCCAGTATCATGATTGAATTAAACTTATGGAGGTCATATCTACATATAAAACACATGATTTTACCACTTGAATTTTGTTCAGAATTGTTGTAAGACAATGATAGAAATACTTTTCTGTATTTTTCTGCATATCTAAAACATGTTCGGATTTTTTTTACGTGCTAATTTTGAGCATTACATTGTGATTTTTATATGTCTTGCAAAAATTAGTTGGAGTGTTGTGTGAATACTTTGAGAAATATGTTTGTATTGTATTATAAATTCATTGTGAAAAATAATTCGATTGCATTCAGAGAAAAATGGGGTTTTACTATTTTTTTTGGTATTTTTTCAACAATTTGTGACCTCTAAAAACAGTCACAAGACAATCATGAAAAATGATATTTGTGACTGTCTATGGAAGTCACGAAAGTTGAAATTCGTGACTACTAATGACTGTCACAAAAGTGGAAATTCGTGACTGCTAATGACAGTCATAAATGTATTTGTGACTGCCATAAAAAATGGTATTGTAAAGTCATATAAATGAGGTTTTGTTACTGTTTTGTGACTATTTTTGACAGTCACAAAAAAACTTGTGACTGGTGATTTTATGACAGTCCTTTGTGACTGTTTTTACCATTTGTTATAGTTTTTTACATTCATAAAATTGTGATTCTGGTGTAGTGTTGGTGTGATGTCGGTATTAAATGTTTGTCGCTTCGTGATGATTTGCGTGTTATCACACTTGTGCGAGCTGTTAGAGTTTGAATTAGTATGATTGTGTACATATATGATTGTTTCGCGATGATTTGTAATTGTGTGCTTGATAAGTGTCAGTTTTATACACTTATCCATGGTTTTTATCGATATATTTCACCCATAATTGAGCTAGTCTACTCATTTTTGCTTAGATATAATTAACTTTTAATAATTTTGTTATTTATCAGATGAAGATGTAAATTAGCCTTAATCGGATTGAATTACTGATTTACTCAAGAAATAACATGTTTATAAAATATTCTCTTTATTGAGTTTTTATGTATTCATGTTGTAGGACTTTCCGAGACGAGTTCGGCAGTCTTTCCGGATTCAAAATCAGAGTTAAATATCAAAAGTTATCATCCGAAGAAGATTTGGGGCAAAAACGCAAAGTCTAAGAAATTCTGGGCTGAAAATGAAGTCTGAAACTCCATAAGGGCGTGTACGGGCGTAACTCACAAAATGCAAATTTACGAAGACATGTTACGGCCGTAACTCCTCAATGTTACGGCCGTAACTCTTGGCAGATTATTGATCATTGCCTAATTTTTTATACTTTTGGTCTATTATTGAGGGGGCGGCTGGCATTGATCCGATCTAATGTAATAATGCTGGAGTTTTGGAGCTATTAGATAACTTTAGGTGTATAAATAGACCCCTTAGATCTATCATTATTCATCATTCATCATATATTTTTCCACTTTTTGTAATATTTTCTTTTTGTGTGAAGAACACACTTGTGTTCTTGAGTGACTTGTGTAATAGCGGTATAGCATATGTTGTTAAGGGAGTTTATTGCTTCTTTCTCTTTTATTTACTAAGGGAGTTAGGATCAATTCTTTCTCTTTTTCAACTAATAATGACCAATCAAGCTTGTATTATGTTTATTAAACTCTTCATGGGCTAAGTTACTTAAGTTGGGATTATAAACAAGGTTAGTCATGTTATTTAAGTTTGTATAAAGATCTATTATAAATTACTTATTATTGTGTGTGATTTTCATTGTTTTACCAATCTTTATTTATTTGGCCAATAAATGACGATATTTATGGTCTTTATATGTTTAGAAAGAAAATATCTTTGATTTGATCAAATGATCTTCACTCTAAGTTGTTCTGGGGATAGAAATATACCTCTAGACCGTAGATGATTCTTTGAGTTATTTTTATAAAACCTAATGCTATGTATTGAATCCAGTCAACATAGAAATATAGTAGATTGATTCAATATATAAGGGGCGTTTTATAGTTCGAAAGAGAAACCGTCTTTTTAAGGAAAATCGAATCTACACAACATAATAAGTAAATTCATCTTATGATCTCTTATACATCTTCTATAACTAATGATGAAATAAGTTTGTAATCCAACTATTTCATTATATCTTTTATTAATCTATTATTAGTGCAATCTTTCATTTCCTTAAATATTAGAACTATTATTGCATTTTCTTTGCAATTGTCAAACCAAACTCTTAAATTGTGTGTTTCAATCATATAAATCTATATAACAAATAGTTAAATAGTGTAAAATTCAATATATAACCTAACTTCCTCGTGGGATCGATAAACCGGACTCAAAAAGTCCACTTACTACTTGATATGATATCGTGCACTTGCGATAGTTACACTAAAGACGTGTCAAGTTTTTGACGCCGTTGCCGGGGAAGTAAGTGTTATTTTGAAATATAACATTATTAACTATTGTTACAAATACAACTTTTTCTTTGTTGTTAATTCTCTTGTCTATGCGAAGGACGTACAATCGCGATTTAGTTTCACTAGATCGCGAGATTGAAGCCACATTTAGAAGAAGGCGAAGAGAACAAAAAACAAGCCTTATTTCTTCACCATCAATGGCGGACGAACCAAACCCACCACTCCTCCAAGAAAATGATAACGAAAGAATTCCTCTGGTAGGGGGAATCCCCAATGCTCAAAAGATTCAACATCAACAACATCCTATTGTGCCGGAAATAGATGAAGACAACATGCTCTTTGGGGAATTCATGAACCCCCCATCTTTGAGCGTGCAATCAAGTGTGATCTATCCACCATTTGGAGTGGAAACTTTTCAAATTCGCCCCGATGTCATCAATCTCTTCTCCAACAACAACTCATTCTATGGAAGAACCGATGAGAATCCATATCTCCATATTAACCGTTTTGTGGAGATTTGTGGAAATTTCAAATATCCAAATTTAAATGACGAGGCGATAAAAATGAGACTTTTCGTGCACACTTTGAAGAACAGAGCAAGAGAGTGGCTAGATACTTTGCCACCACGAAGCATAACAAGTTGGCCCGAATTTGTTCAAAAATTCACCACTAAATACTTTCCACCAATAAAAGTGGCAAAACTCAAATACGAAATCTCTACATTTCGTCAACAAGATTCGGAGTCATTTCACGAAGCATGGGAGAGATACAAAGATATGCTACGAAAATGTCCTAACCATGGTTTCAATTTGGGAGCACAAGTCAATTACTTCTATTTTGGACTCTTACCTACATGCTGAGCCAATGTCGATTCATCATCAAATGGTTCACTTGGAGACAAAACTATGAGAGAGGCTTATAATCTTTTTGAGGTTATAAGTGAACAAAGTGCAAGATGGCCAGACATAAATATTCAAAAGAAACCAAATGGCGTTTTTGAAGTGGATTCTTATTCACTTGTGTTGGCAAAAATTGAAGCTTTATCAAAGAAAGCCGAGGACATGTCTTTTTCAACTCCTGAATATGTGAAGACGGTGCAAACTCCACAAGTTTCAGCTCTTTCATGTGAAATTTGTGGAGCAACTCACAACAGCACTATGTGTCCTTAGCGCAACAGGAGCAGTCATTCCCACCACCAGAACAAGTGGCCTATGCTCAGAATTTCCAAAGGCAAGCATACAATCCTTACGGGCCAACATACAATCCAGGGTACAAAAATCATCCAAATTTTTCTTATGCAAACAACAACAATGTGTTGAATCCAACGCATCAGGAAAAGAAGCCCGAGTGGGAAGAAGCAATCACGAAGCTAGCCGAACAACAACTGAAGTATCAACAACGCAATGATGCTTCAATTAAAAATCTGGAGACACAAGTTGGCCAAATGGCCAAAATACTTTCCGAAAGATCCCACGGCATATTACCTAGCAATACCGAGGTAAATCCAAGGGAGTGTCCAGGCTATCACAATAAGAAGTGGAGTGCAATTGCCTGAGATTTCTGTAGAAAATCATTTGACAAAACAAAAAAATAAACAAAGTCGAGAAACAGAAAAAGAATCTGAATCAGGACCTTCATCTCAAAAAGGTCCAGTTGCTGCCAAATCTTATGTTCCACCTATCCCTTTTCCTCAACGGTTGAAGAATCACAAGCTCGGTGCGCAATTCGGCAAATTTGTGGAAATTTTCAAAAAGCAACACATCAACATACCTTTTGCCGATGCCCTAGCACAAATGCCAAGCTATGCCAAATTTATGAAATATATTCTTTCTAACAAATGAAGGCTTGAAGAATATGAAACTGTGGTGCTAATAGAGGAATGTAGCGCAATACTACAAAAGAAATTGCCACCCAAGCTAAAAGATCCGGGAACTTTTACAATCCCGTGTACAATTGGTGAAGTGAATATTGACAAAGCTCTTTGTGATTTAGGGGCAAGTATCAATTTGATGCCCCTGTCAATTTTCAACAAACTAAACGTGGGAGAAGCAAAAGCAACAACAGTTTCACTGCAATTAGCCGATCGGTCAATCAAATATCCACATGGGATAATAGAAGATGTGCTAATCAAGGTTGATAAATTTATATTTCCTACAGATTTTATCATCTTTGACATGGAGGAAGATCAGGATATTCCTATTATCTTGGGACGGCCATTTCTTGCATCCGGACATGATCTTATTGACGTCTACGAAGGAAAGCTAATTCTTAGAGCGCAAGACGAACATGCTGTAATATCCGCAATTTCGGATTTCGGTAATTTTCTTTTTTTCGGCGGAAGTCCGTTTTGGTGACTCGCTCATGACCGTTTCATCATTCCGAGAATGTTTAATTCTGCACTTTTCGACATCCGAGTTCGTTTCTGTGCCGTTTTTTTGAGTTCCGTGCTTTTTAGCGACTTTTCCGCACTTGAGTTCGATTCTTTCGAATCTCGTCCGAAACTGTTGGTTCAAGTTTCTCGTAAGTTCATTCAATGTTATTATTCATGTTTCGAGCTTTGGCTTGGTGTTTCGGTCGTGTATCGTGTATTTCGGACGTTTTGGGCTATTTTCGTAATTTCCCAAAGTTTGGGGTAATTACTTTCCATTGTCGAATTTCGAGCCTTCAGGTGGTCGGAATCGTGTGTTGTCTTAGTGCTCGAATTCGTCTTTGCGAGTACTTCGTAACCGTATCTTCGATTCGTATTCAGGTTCAGGTTTCGGGGTCGTTCGGGTCGTCAGAGTTGGCCCAGTAAGTCATGGCCGGGCGATGCAGGCCCGGCCAGACCGGCGAGTTACGTGCGGTAGCGCTCGGCGATTCGTCGTAATGCGATTTATGTACGTAACCCTTGGCGGTTACGTACGTAAGGATGCCGACATTTTGGCGGCGTCTTGGCCATGGCGATTCGTCGTAAGCCCTTGGTTTACGTACGTAACTTTCGGCAGCGGCTTATTTAAGGCCCTGCGGACGGGTTTTCACCATTTTTTCTCAATCTTTGCTTTCTCTTCCGCGACTGTGGACTTTGGTATCTTGAAGCCATGTTGTTGAACATCAAATCCATGAAGTCTTGGAGTTCATATCATCAATCATCAATCCTATAACATCCTCCGATCTACCGAATCAGGTCAGATTTCCTAGAAATCTAGTTTTGGGGAATTTGGGTGTTTTGGTTGTTTTCATCCGTTTAATCCGATTTAACTTAGGATTATGATGGATTGATGATTATTTAGATGTGTTATATCATTTCCCTTGTTATTCCATGGTTGGATCATATCGATTCGTCGTTTTGGTCGAGTTCTTGACTGACGCCTTGAAGTTGTCCGGTAAAATGTCTTAGAGGGGTTTTCGGGCGTTCTACGATTATCCTTCCTCGTACGATTGTTGATTTATGGATTATATGATGTTAGGGTCGAGTTTCTTGCGAAGAAACCGTGTTGAACCCTTCCGTTCGTTGTCGTTTTCCTTTTCGAAAGCATCGGGCATTTCGAAGCTTTCCGGTTGAGCTGTGTTCGTCGGGATACTTGCGTGCCGATTTTGAGGCAAGTACCTTGTCCATATAATTCTTGTTTTGTGGATACGATAATTAGTGATCGTCTAAATGTGGTTGTTTGGTCGTTTGAATCGAACTTTCAAAAGATTCGGTTTAGACTTGTTAAAGGCTTGCTTTCAAAACGCGTGTGTTTTGTGAATGATGTGGTTTGTGAATAACTATGTGAATTCTATGGATATGTTTGGTGTTGATGTTGCACTTGGTATTGCGTGTGGACGTATATTATTTCATTTCGATACGTTGTGGTTTTGACGAGGTGTTTTGCTAAGTGTTTGACTCACTAAGTGAATTATTTGGATATCTTTGTTGCATTGTGCTATGTGTGTGATTGTGTGAATGTGGGCGGGGTCTACGGTGGCACGTGGCATGTGATCATGTGTCCAGGATGCAACAAGTGATTGATCCAACCGTGAGAGCCTAAGAAAAAACTACGGTGACACATGGCATGTGATCATGTGGTCAGGATGCAACAAGTGATTGATCCAACTATGAGCGCCAAAGATGTGTGTGATTTGTTTAGCTAGCCAGCTCGGGAGGGTCCTTCGCGGCCTCGAGTCGGATTTGTGGCTTCGTACCGGTCCTAGGCGATGCATGTGTGTGATTTGTTTAGCTAGCCAGCTCGGGAGGGTCCTTCGAGGCCTCGAGTGGGATTTGTGGCTTCGTACCGGTCCTAGGCGATGCGCGTGTGTGATTATGTTTTGTTGATTTTTATGTCCGTCGAGGACACGTGATGTTGGGCTCTGGCCCTGTGAATTGTTGTCGGTTTTCTATTTGTGAAAAAAAAACCTTTGGGCTGTGACCCCTATTGATTTTTGGAAAGGATAAGGATTGATAATCCTAAGTTGTTTTCTATTAAAACTCCCGAGGGTATTTTAAACCATTTTGCAAACCGTTCTCGTTATTTGTGATCTTTCGGATTTGGAAAGTTTTACTCAAACCCTTGCCTCGGGAAGTATTCATTTCGTTGTATTTGAATCTTTGAGGATTCCTGGTTATTATTGTTATTCTTGGAACTTGAATTATATGGCTCGTATTTGCACTTTGTATTTGCACTAGCAAAACAGTGGAGTTTTGCTAACCCCCGAGTATTCGGGGGGTGGATATCTGTATTGCATTCAGGTTTTGGAGCAGAGCATAGGGTCGGCATGAAGGATGATGAAAGATGAATGATACTAATCACACGAGGACCCGTTGATGTCGTATTGGTTTAGTTGTATTTTATTTCCGCTGCAGTATTTTTCCCCGTTGTACGGGAGTAGTTTGTATTTGATCCCTGCGTGGGCATGTAATGTGTTAGAGTTGTATGTTTTTATTGAAAGGCCAAATCGGTCTACTGAGACTTTTTAGCCTTAAAGACATTGTCGAGTTGTTCGTTTGTTGTTACCAGTCTGGTAGATCCTTGAGGAAAGGTTCTACGGCGTGTAATATACCTGAGCGGATTGGGGGTGTTACATAAATGGTATCGGAGATTTGGTTGTGGAAATCTAGGCTGTCGGGTCAAGTCGTGTTGTTTGAGTCTTGTTTCGTCGGATTTTATCTGACTGAGTCGTGTCGCGACGCGTCGTCTGAGTTTGTTGGTCGTGATTAGTATCGTGGGCGATCATCATATTCGTGCGACCTGTGGATGTAAGTCTCCCTTCTTTGTGTTGTGCCTCGTGTGACACGAGCTATTTTTATGATTATTTGTTTAGTGACAGAATCCTCTTATGGATTTTGATTTCGTGATATGTGGTTATTTGACTCTCATATTTCGTTCATATGAGGAGTAGTGTTGCTGGATTGTGCATGTTGAACTGTATTTCTTTTATCCGCTGCATGAGTTCTTTTGTAATGACTTTCGGTATTTTACCGACTGGGTTTTATTTTGAAAACCGATTCCCTTAACCGAGTTTTTGGCATTTTGGCCTTGAATATTTTATGACGGTTTGATAAATGATCATATGAGTTTTTAGGCATTCTAGCCTAATAGATTTTTGAAAACCTTGAGTATCTTAGAAAATAAATTTCGAGACGTGCCTTTTAAAATGAATTATTTTCTCGCGGTACTTTCAATGTACCTTCTAGTGCCGCAATACGTTTCAAAATTATTCCAATTGAGGACCAAAATATTTTGAGATATTTTTAATTATTTTTAGAAATGCAGTTGCTTAGACCTAAGTGTTGAATATTTCTGAAAGTTTCAATTTAAAGGAGAGTGTCCTAGTTTTATCAAATGCAAGATGGTTTTCAAAGTCTCGATAATGGTGTTTGTACAACTTTTTGAAAATGTGATACTCAAGATCAACTGGTGTTTTCCAAATTGTTTTTCAAAATGTGGTTTTCGTTTTCTTTAAAACCTATCAATTCCCGTTTGCGGTCTGGGAATGCATGTATGATGTTCGCATGGTCGTTATGATGTTAGCTTCCGAATATGATCGAATTGGTGGCATGAACGTTGAGGCGTTGCCACGTATTTGTAGTACTAGCCCTCTGTGAGGTGTGAATTGGTATTTACTGTTTGTCGCATCGTGGTGATTTGCGTGTTGTCGCACGAGTGTGAGCTGTTGAAGCTTGGGTTGGTGCGTTCATGTATATGTGTGATTGTTTCCATGATGTTTTGTGAATATGTGTTGGTTATCGTTCGGGTCGTTGAGATCGCTGAACGATACCGTTGTTGCTATGATTTTAGTATGCGTGTTGCTTTACGATGGAAATCCTTGTATGTGGTATGTGTTATGATTTTTCTGTTGTGCTGAGTGATTACTTATTCAGTATGCCGAGGGGATGAGGTCGTGGTCGTGGCAATCAGACGCGTGGTCGAGATCATGCTGGCGGTGATGATGCCGGTATCGGTGTTGCTAATATTTTACAGCAGGTAGCCACACAGATGACTCAGTTGACTCAGGCAGTTCAGCGTGTTACAGATGTGACCCAGAATACTGGTGCAAATCAGTGGCTTCGAGAAGTGGTTCGTATGAACCCCCCTCGTTTCGCTGGTGCTGCAGATACATTAGGCTGGGATGGTTGGCTTTTCCAGTTGGAAAATATATTCGAGGTAGTTGATTGTCCAGAAGAACGTAAGGTCCCGGTAGCTCAGTATCTTTTCGACAAGGATGCCGCTAGCTGGTGGGAGGCTGTTAAGCCTCAAGATCGTGTTGTTACATGGGCTGAGTTCCAGAGATTCATGAGAGATGAGTTTGATCAGAAATCAGAAGATTAATGAATTCTTTTCGGCGAAACCGCAGGATGTACTGCTGTCTCAAGCTATTATTGATTTTAGCAAACAGCTCGGATATGTGCAGAATCAAGTAAGGACAGAGGAGGACAAGATTTGTCATTTTAGTAGGCGGATGAAGCCGGAGATTCGTCAGTACATGGCAGGTCTCGCTTGTACTTCCTTGAGAGATTATCAGAATAGGGCTTTGGCCTATGAGCTATCCAGATTGCCGACCGAGATTATGTCTGCGTCGAAGAAACAGAAAACCGCTTGGGACTTTTCAGGAAATCAGGGGAGTGGGCCCCCTGAGTTGGGGACTTCGTTTCGTCGTCCTAAGGTGGTTCCTCTATCGCGTGATCAGGGGAGTAGTACCCCTGCAGGGAGTTATGTGATCAGCTCGAAGATATGTTATAACTGTAGTCGAGCGGGCCATACTGCGAAGAATTGTCGTTCACCGTTAGTCAACTGTTTCGAGTGTGGCCAGGTGGGTCACCGAGCCGTACATTGCGAGACGGTAATCGAGACATTTGGGGATCGAGGTTGCGTCTCTGCTCCGAAAGGACACGGAGATGCCTAGTGTGGTTTTGAGGATTTTGGCGTAGTCCGAATTGTTTGTGATTGTCCTTGTGGATCGTTTGTGTGTTTATTTCTGCTTTCTTGACTGTGCGTGTTTCCTTGTAATAAGTACTTTGTGTTTTGTAATTTTTCGGATAATTGACTTGATTGTATTATCTGTTTGATGATGATTGTCACTTGTTGGTTTTATTATGTCTCTACCGGTGACGTTGTGTTGGTCGTCGTGTAGCGTGTTTTCACGCCGTATATTCCTTTGTGTTGCTTGTAACGTTTCGCCATTGGGCGTAAGTTACGCGTTTCTTGTGTATCTCGTTGAGTTGTCCTGGCGGGATATTGCTCCTCCCTACTTGTTTTAAGTTTCGGGACGAAACTTCTTTTAAGGAGGGTAGAAAGTAATATCCGCAATTTCGGATTTCGGTAATTTTCTTTTTTTTCGGCGGAAGTCCGTTTTGGTGACTTTCTCATGACCGTTTCATCATTCCGAGAATGTTTAATTCTGCACTTTTCGACATCCGAGTTCGTTTCTGTGCCATTTTGTTGAGTTCCGTGCTTTTTAGCGACTTTTCCGCACTTGAGTTCGATTCTTTCGAATCTCGTCCGAAACTGTTGGTTCGAGTTTCTCGTAAGTTCATTCAATGTTATTATTCATGTTGCGAGCTTCGGCTTGGTGTTTCGGTCGTGTATCGTGTATTTCGGACGTTTTGGGCCATTTTCGTAATTTCCCAAAGTTTGGGGTAATTACTTTCCGTTGTCGAATTTCGAGCCTTCGGGTGGTCGGAATCGTGTGTTCTCTTAGTGCTCGAATTCGTCTTTTCGAGTACTTCGTAACCGTATCTTCGATTCGTATTCAGGTTCGGGTTTTGGGGTCGTTCGGGCCGTCGGAGTTGGCCCCGGCCGAGTCATGGCCGGGCAGTCTGGGCCCAGGCCGGCAGTGGCCGAGTTACATACGGTAGCGCTCGGCAGTTACGTACGTGATGCCGGTTACGTACGTAACCCTTGGCCGATTACGTACGTAAGGATGCCGGCATTTTTGGGCAGCGTCTTGGCCATGGCCGGTTACGTACGTAAGCCCTTGGCCGGTTACGTACGTAACTCGGCCGGCACGCAGCCTATTTAAGGCCCTGCGGACGGGTTTTCACCATTTTTTCTCAATCTTTGCTTTCTCTTCCGCGGCTGTGGACTTTGGTATCTTGAAGCCATGTTGTTGAACATCAAATCCATGAAGTCTTGGAGTTCATATCATCAATCATCAATCTTATAACATCCTCCGATCTACCGAATCAGGTCAGATTTCCTAGAAATCTAGTTTTGGGGAATTTGGGTATTTTGGTTGTTTTCATCCGTTTAATCCGATTTAACTTAGGATTATGATGGATTGATGATTATTTAGATGTATTATATCATTTCCCTTATTATTCCATGATTGGCTCGTATCAATTCGTCGTTTTGGTCGAGTTCTTACTGACGCCTTGAAGTTGTCCGGTAGAATGTCTTAGAGGGGTTTTCGGGCGTTCTACGATTATCCTTCCTCGTATGATTGTTGATTTATGGATTATATGATGTTAGGGTCGAGTTTCTTGCGAAGAAACCGTGTTGAACCATTCCGTTCGTTGTCGTTTTCCTTTTCGAAAGCATCAGGTGTTTCGAAGCTTTCCGGTTGAGCCGTGTTCGTCGGGATACTTGCGTGCCGATTTTGAGGCAAGTACCTTGTCCATATAATTCCTGTTTTGTGGATATGATAATTAGTGATCGTCTAAATGTGGTTGTTTGGTCGTTTGAATCGAACTTTCAAAAGATTCGGTTTAGCCTTGTTAAAGGCTTGCTTTCAAAACGCGTGTGTTTTGTGAATGGTGTGGTTTGTGAATAACTATGTGAATTTTATGGATATGTTTGGTGTTGATGTTGCACTTGGTATTGCGTGTGGACGTATATTATTTCATTTCGGTACGTTGTGGTTTGACGAGGTGTTTTGCTAAGTGTTTGATGCCTATGAGTGAATTATTTGGATATCTTTGTTGCATTGTGCTATGTGTGTGATTGTGTGAATGTGGGCGGGTTCTACGGTGGCACGTGGCATGTGATCATGTGGCCAGGATGCAACAAGCGATTGATCCAACCGTGAGAGCCTAAGAAAAAACTACAGTGACACATGGCATGTGATCATGTGGTCAGGATGCAACAAGTGATTGATCCAGCCGTGAGTGCCAAAGATGTGTGTTATTTGTTTAGCTAGCCAGCTCGGGAGGGTCCTTCGAGGCCTCGAGTGGGATTTGTGGCTTTGTCCCTGTCCTAGACGAAGCATGTGTGTGATTTGTTTAGCTAGCCAGCTCGGGAGGGTCCTTCGAGGCCTCGAGTGGGATTTGTGGCTTCGTCCCAGTCCTAGGCGATGCGCGTGTGCGATTATGTTTTGTTGATTTTTATGTCCGTCGAGGACACGTGATGTTGGGCTCTGGCTCTGTGAATTGTTGTCGGTTTTCTATTTGTGAAAACAAAACCTTTGGGCTGTGACCCCTGTTGATTTTTGGAAAGGATAATGATTGATAATCCTAAGTTGTTTTCTATTAAAACTCCCGAGGGTATTTTAAACCATTTTGCAAACCGTTCTCGTTATTTGTGATCTTTCGGATTTGGAAAGTTTTACTCAAACTCTTGCCTCGGGAAGTATTCGTTTCGTTGTATTTGAATCTTTGAGGATTCCTGGTTATTATTGTTATTCTTGGAACTTGAATTATATGGATCGTATTTGCACTTTGTATTTGCACTAGCAAAACAGTGGAGTTTTGCTAACCCCCGAGTATTCGGGGGGTGGATCTCTGTATTGCATTCAGGTTTTGGAGCAGAGCACAGGGTCGGCATGAAGGATGATGAAAGATGAATGATACTAATCACACGAGGACCCGTTGATGTCGTATTGGTTTAGTTGTATTTTATTTCCGCTGCAGTATTTTTCCCCATTGTACGGGAGTAGTTTGTATTCGACCCCTGCGTGGGCATGTAATGTGTTAGAGTTGTATGTTTTTATTGAAAGGCCAAATCGGTCTACTGAGACTTTTTAGCCTTAAAGACATTGTCGAGTTGTTCATTTGTTGTTACCAGCCTGGTAGATCCTTGAGGAAAGGTTCTACGGCATGTAATATCCCTGAGCGGATTGGGGGTGTTACACATGCCATCTTCAATGTCCTAAAAAGTTTGAATCATCTCTCCACAGATGATTACTGTCTAAAAATTGATGCAATTGATGCCAGAATATGAACAACGTCTTGGGAATCTGACGTTAAAAGACCCAGTTTGCCAATATATAAGAAAATTGGATGGGAAGCTTCTCCCCGACTCTTAAAAGGTGTTTAAGCCGTTTCTGAATGTAAAATCAGAGGAAAATGTGAGCCACAATCACAACTACTGTACATACGCATAAGTATCTTTTATTTTTGTCGTATGGTGAGATTTTCTGAATAAAAAATGTGATACGCGATAAATGCATTCATTATTCTAATGAGTAGTTGAAGCGCAATTAACGCAATCACTGTAACACCCCCAGATCCGACCAGGAATATTACAGCGCCGTGGGCCCCGAGATGGAACCCACAAGGCTGAAGGAAATTTTCGCAAACATTTACAAACGTCCAAGAGGCTAACAACGGTATTATCTATTTAAAGCATTCGAAGACTTTATAAAACTCGTTTATCAAAACCGTCGTGAAAACTCATTTGAAACCACAAGGCCCAAAACGCCAAAACTTAACAATTTAAAAACATACGTTAAGCTATCGCTTACACGTACCGACAGAACAAATTTAGAAAACGATTTCCAAAGTATCCTAAGTTACCAGATACTAATAGGTCATTTAAAAATACTCACGCAGCGGATAAAGACAAACAATTAAAATACTCTAGCACCGGAATACAACAACAGATCAGAAGCTCAATACACAAATACATGTCCTAGCCAGTATCCTCTGGGAAGCTCATCTCTCCACGACCGCTACAAGCTTGATAATCCAAGAACCTAAAAGGAAAGCCCACGACTGGGTCTGCCATAATATCCAACAATGATAACCATCACATCACGTCAATAATTACATATCAATGGAAATACTAAGTAAGAATACGACCAATGTAATCTTACTGTCGTAACTTTACGAAAATCCACGATTCGTATCCTTAACAACACAATAAGATAATACCGAAATATCTGTACGGTATCTCAACAATACTCAAGGTTCTCAAAACATTATCATAACTCGCGATACGGAAATTATACCAACTCTGGCCAATTCAATCCATCGGATAACGTCGACAATTCCAATACGATAATCGATTGTCCATCAAAGACAAGTACCAAGGAAATACGGAACATACCTCAAGATACGAAATACCATTACCATCACGTCAGTCTAATCCGAGATCAGATCAACACAACATACGGACATGGTCCTGACACAAGACCTACAAATGCATACTCATATGACAACGTCAATGTGATCACAACAATAACGACAATGTATACTTATGGCAAACCCATAATATAAATATGCACAACAACAATTCATGGCAATCCAATGATTCAGCGTTCACTGCCTGGATCCCCCGATGATCCCGTCAGACCAACCCGAGGTGGAAAACCCGTCCGATGATCCAGCGCACGCTAGCATAGATCCCCGATGATCCCGTCGGACCAACACAAGGTGGACATATGACAACAATGCACAACTGCACAAAACAACAGTACACAATACACGACAACAACAATGCACAAATGCATGACAACAACGATACACGAATGTATCACGACATGATTGACCCAAATGATAAAAATGATTAGAGTACTTGCCCCGAGTCCTTCGAGAACGATCTCAATGTCTAAACCGTCACGAACCATTATCATATCTTCGTCTTTATCACAATATATCCTCGATATACAAGTATACCAATAACAAAAGTAAATCATATACATTATGATTACGATTATAGACATTGCTATACGAATTATACATGAATGAAACAGAAACCATTAATTAAATACTATGAACTGAGCAAGTAATAACTTACCTCGATACCGATACAATGACGAGGAAGCTGTTACCAAATCCATTGCCGCCATCTACAAGTTCCTCGGTCCTGATCAAAGCAATCTACGAACATTCTTGAGCTCGACCGCAACACACGGTTGTAATCACCGATCAATAATCTCAACCTATTACAATAATCGATAAACAACAAGTTCGACAACAATCAACAATCGATAAAACCATTCCACAAACCCAACGGCTTGACAATATCTCGATTAAACACTAGTAGGATCAATCCTACTCAAACCAGCACGAATTTACAACCGCAACACGAAAATACTGCACTTTCTGCCTTCCTAGCGCACATTAATCACCTAACGTAGCGTGCGCTAAGTTGCTCCCGTTAGCGCGCGCTAGGCAGTAAACGTAGCGTGCGCTAATGCTGTACAAATGCATGTTTTTCAGGTACCGATCAACATATGACGATTATCAAGAACACTAAGTGATCCAAAACCATGTTTATAGTCATCAAAACAATGAAATCTGGTATCCTTTAACATATAAACAATCATCCAACTTATAATCCAAGTTCTATATCCATATATCATCTTCCTTAATATCAATACATGAAACATCAAGAACGTAACAACACTTCCTTAATCTTCCATTACAGAGAGTAATCATCGACAATAACATCAACATCCGAAACTGAGGAGAAGGATTCACCAACTTATCTCAAGAAAACGAACTACACAATTCAAACCACACGAATCATATTAATATCATCATACTCCGGTAATCCATCTCATAATCATGCTTGTCAACTTGTTTATGTAATAATCATCAACTCAAGAATATCAACATTCAATCAAACCGAAGTCTAAAGATGAAGAGTGATTACCTTTATGAAGGAATGGATTGATTTCCAAGGTTGAATCCATTTCCAAGAATCTCCAATGATTTCAAGAACGAAGCTTTAATCCATGATTTCTACTTTAATCTTGTTAAAGATCACCACCTCACCGTGTTTGGGAACCTCAAGAACCTCCCAAAGCTCTCTCTATCGACTGAAGGTGAAAGAATGGACGAAATGCTTCATAATACCCGCCTGTCCCTTATATAGACTGCATTACTAGCGTGCGCTAACATCTCATATTTAGCGTGCGCAACAGTCTTAACAGCCTTAACGTGCGCTAACTAACCTTTGTTAGCGTGCGCTATCGCAGTCCAGAGACTAATGTCTGGCTTCATACATGAGCTTACGTATGTAATGCCCTTGCATTAGCATACGTAACTTACACTATCTTAGCGTACGCAAGTCCTTGCATTTAGCGTGCGCTAATATCAGTTGACTCGTTTGTCTGTATGCTCCGAAGACTGGTCCACACGCCGAAAGTGCTGACGAGGATAAGATTCCTTTTTGTCCAATTACCATTAGCGTGCGCTAACCTTTAGGGTTTAGCGTGCGCTAGTACTACATTACAAACATCCGTTGACTTATCAGAACGTGCGCCGAAAGTGGCCTGGTCCACACGTAGATTCCCTCTGATCTGTTCTTCACTAGCGTACGCTAAGTTATGTCCGTAGCATGCGCTAAACCTACACGATAGCGTGCGCTACTCCTGATTATTAGCATGCGCTAATAATGTTACATTTAGCCATTTTCAGCTATTCTTGTCCAACGTCTCGACATGCAAAATACGAATATACGGCATACTGAATACACATACTCCTTCCAATAATATTCTCATACGATACATAATATCCTCTAATACAATTGTCGACCAAGTACGACAATTATACCGATACTGACATCTCAGTCCTTCATTTATTTTATCCATATTTTACAGATTCCACATTGTACAACATAACTCGAATAAAATAACATTAAACAATAGTAGTAGAAATTGTGGATATTACATACTACACCACTTAAAATAAGTTTGGCCATCGAAACTTGCAAGCCGTTATAGAAAAACCAACAAACCCTTCAACCAAAATATTCCAAAACCATCACAACAAATATCGATCATCATTAACGAATAACCAAAACAGTACACTTATATATGCGCCAAGTCGACGATCTCCTGAGGTACTAGCAAGTGACTTCACTGTAAAGCCTCAATACGTTTACAATCACAATTCTATGAGTCTTAACAAAATATATCATCTTCGGACGAAGTAACCTATCCGTGTCAAATATCGTCTACGTGATTATACAATCAAGTCCCAATTCCGATAAAACGAATAATACACGATACATCTGTGAAACAAATGCTCAACACCATGGCAACAAATCCCAAATCATCGACAGACAATCTGAACGCTCAGATGATCACCCAATAATCAACCAATAAATTAACCGAGAATATCATCGACATGATAAACTTTAATACGACCAATACAAAGGTCAAAACACGACCGGGAATATCATCATCATGATAAACTCCAATATTACCAATGAACGATCAACGAAAATCGAGAATACCTTCACACGGTAAACTCCAAGACGACCAACACAGAACCACAGAAACCGATATACGAATGAATAACATTCTCAAAATGACACACCAACCACATACAGTGGATCTCAATAAACATACCCGACTGGTGAACATTTCCCTCGGCATACGAACAACCAATCACAAATCGAAGAACATACCAAATCATACATGGAGTGGGAGTGACCACTCAATATCCAAAACAACCAGCAAGGGGGCACCATCCCCAAATCTACACTTACAAAGAAACCATTCAAAAACATTATGGTAGAGCATACGTCCCAGTTTCACAAAACCCGAAGTTCCAAAATTACATCATGTGCATGAATTCTACATCACGCAGCACATTCTTCTTATCCGATCAATCAATCGATCATCCTTGGATAACCAACTACCATACTGAAGTTCGAATCTTTATTCATCGTTCCATACTGACTTCTTATCCAGATCATGAGTCACACTCGGAACTTCATCATGATATGCATTATGCACTAAATGCGTATGTATATCAATCACATTTTCAAAACCAGTTTGAAATCATATATCTCGTCAAGAAGACAAATTTTCGAAAGTTCATTCAAAAATTTCAAAACTCAGAACATAGATTTTCGTAAGACCACGAAATAAATTTTCGAAAAGTTAAATTGGCTCGCTAATGCCAAGTATTCGATAATAATTCTTTTCGAATACGCATGATTAAAGAAAATGAAATTATGTAAATGATTGACCACATCCATACTCCTGTACACCAATTCGGCTCATCACCAATATCCACTGATATTCCATCAAAAAACCACACGATAGAGTTCCAAATCCCAATATATACATTCCGACCCAAAAACTCCTTTTCCACACATGACTTGCAACGTCAACCATTAATCCATCCTGGATCACCTCAAATATTCTATGGTATAACATGGAAACCAATCAACAAATCAAGCACAGCGAAAGACTTCCCGAGAAGTCTCATTTAAACAAGTAAACCAAAACTCTAAAAGACAGAAACGAAATAGATAAACGATTGATAAAGTGTTTTACAAATCTCGGGAGTTTTAAGAAAACGGAAAAGCTTTTTTGAAACATTAGGGTCTCAGCCCATACCTCGTTCCGTACTACAAGAATTTTATACAGTAGAAAAACCCTTTTCGTGTAATATTCGCAATTTCGGATTTCCGGTAATTTTTTTTTTCGGCAGAAGTCCATTTAGACAACTTGCTTGGACCGTCTCATTATTATGAGAATGATTAATTCTGCACTTTTTGTCATCCGAGTTCGTTTCGGTATTCTTTTGTTGAGTTCCGTGCTTCTTAACGACTTTTCCGCACTCGAGTTCGATTCTTGTGAATCTCGTTCAAAATTACTGTTTCGAGTTTCCCGTAAGTCCGTTTAACTTTGTTAGACGTGTTGTGAACTTCGGTTTGGTTATTCGATCACATATCGTGATTTTCAGACGTTTTGGGCCGTTTTCATAATTTTTCAAAGTTTGGGGTAATTACTTCGGTTGTTGAATTTCGAGCCTTCGGGTGGTCGGAATCGTGTGTTCTCTTAACTTTTAGATTCGTCTTTGCGAGTACTTCGTAACCGTATCTTCGATTCGTATTCAGGTTCGGGTTTCGGTGTCGTTTTCTTGAGTTCAGTGTTATTAAACGACTTTTCCAAGTATGAGTTCGACTTTGTAAAATCACCATAAATTCTTGGAAACTCCAAAGATTTTGAATCTTTTCAATATTATAGAAAATCAAGTTATATTTCCAATGGTTCCAACGGTGAGTCAATCGGAGTCCGGACGAGAGAGTTATGGTCGAAATAGCTCAGACACTCATTTTCTAGTTTTGGCCGAGCAGCCTGTACCGTGAGCCACGGCACACTTAGGCTGGGCCGCGGCACACAGTCCAGAACAGCCTATTTGTGCAGATTTTGTGAGATGAATGCTCATTTCATCTCTTCCTTCATTCCTCCTCCTCTTGGGCGATCTGGTGGGCGATTTTGGGCATTTTTGCATCATCAATCCTAGAGAACTTCATATTCTTCAAGTTCTTGGTGTGGATTAATAACACCAACAATTGTTCTTCATCATTAATCCAAGGTAAATTCTTGAAACCCTACTTTTGGGTGAATTGGGGGTTTTTGTTCGTTTTGTCCGATTTAACCGTAATAACTTAGATTTGTGATGTATTGATGATTATTTAGATGTATTCTATCATTTTCCTTGTTATTCCTGTTGGAAAGTAAAACGCAGCGGAATCGAAGTTTGATAAAGTTGATAATGGCGTTTTACGCATCTACGAGCATTAGATCTATTTAGGCATGCTAATTAATTAATTACTAAGATTAATAAGCAATTTTAATATTATTTATTATTTATTAATTAAATATGTTGATTAATTAAAATATCCTAATCTAGATCCAAGATCATAGGATATTATCTTTTGTAGCGCGTTGGTTACTTCCTTCTTGATCGCCTTGTATTTCTACCTTCAGATCTTCTAGAGTATGATCCGCCTTGAACCGGACGTTGTGTGGGCAACGAGCTACCGGATCTTGCTTGGACACCTTATGGATCGGCCGAATTCTTATGCCTCACAACTCTCGATTTTCTTTTCTTCAAGTAATTCCGATATGTAGCAAGAATTAAAGTGTTATCTCAATTGTGGAATCAAAGACACAAGTCAAGATCCACAATTAAACACTTAGAAGAAAAATCGAAATTCCTTGTGCAAGTTTGTGATAAAATCGGCCAAGCCCCATAATGTCCTATTTATAGGCTCTTGGACTACTACTAGGGATCTAAAGGAGGATTATGGAAGGACTCCCAATTAATTCATCTTACCTTATTAGGACTCTTCCTAATATATGATGAATCAATTAATATCAACTTAGTCCACTAAAAAGTTGATATTGCACTTCCTACCAAAATCCCAAATTACGAAATTGGGCTCCTTATTAAATATATTATTTCCCGTGTTTAAGATATCGAATGTCCATTAATTAATTATAAGCTACTGACAGCTTTAATTAATTAATATCTTATCCAAGAGTAGTACCATTCGGACCTTATTATTATATCGGAATTAAATCCACCTGCAAAGTTTAATATAATAATCATTATCGAGCTCCTCAAGGGGACATCATCAACCCGCACGAGTCGGGACACGATTTCTAGTAATAATAATAATTGTCGTATAAACAATATTATTGCCCAAGATACGAGGCTTATTGAGTCGATCATTTTGACTCTCACCTATGGTAAATCAAAGCAATAATTATTATAAATACACAATTAAATATTATATACTTAGAAATAAGAAATAATAATTATCAGAGATTTACGTTCTTCTTACAGTCAGTACAAAAGACACTATCTCACCTCGATCCTGTTCAACGTATGCAAATACGCTAATGTATGCTAATAGTCAAGACCAACTATTCTCAAGCATACACTACAACCCTTTATATAATTTGTCTAATAATTATATAGGTTGTGAACTATTATATTATTTTATAAGGCACCGATAATGTGATCTTCCGTGTGACACCAACACACCACATTATCTACAATATAAAATAATTAGACATTTCATTTGCATAACCATAACGTGAATTAATATGCAAAACATGTGATTAAATATAATTAATATCCTCATAGGTAGTAATAGGGAAATTAGGTAATACAAGCATAAAGTATGCTGCAAAGATACAATCCTAACAATCTCCCACTTATACTCAAAGCATGCTTTTAAGTATACTACTCTATTACATAGTCTCTCATTTCTCCCACTTATACTCAAAGCAATGCTGCCATACATCGTAATCCCATTCCTTACACATGCCTTTCAAAAACTTTTGAAGGTAGGCCTTTCGTGAAAGGGTCAGCAAGATTATCTTCCGATGCAACCCTGGCTACAACTACGTCTCCTTCCTTTACGAAGTGTCGTATGATGTGGTACTTGCGGTTGATATGTTTACTTGCCTGATGGGCTCGTGGTTCCCTTGAATTTGCGACTGCACTAGTATTATCACAATAAAGTGTAATACCCTCTGGAAAATCGGGAATCACATCTAAGTCCTGCAGGAAGTACTTGAGCCACACTGCCTCCTTGGCTGCCTCAGAGGCTGCCACGTACTCGGCTTCCATGGTAGAGTCCGAGATGCATTTATGCTTCACACTCCTCCAACTAATGGCTCCACCTCCCAGGCTAAACACATAACCCAAAGTAGACTTGGACTTTTCTTTGTCCGATGAAAAAACTGAGTCAGTGTAACCCACCGGAAATAGGTCGTCTGATTGATATACAAGCATGTACTCCCTAGTCCTTCTCAGGTACTTGAGTATGTGCTTGACAGCAATCCAGTGTCACAGTCACAGGTTTGGTGATATCTAGCATCCATGCCCACCGCATGTGAGATATCCGGTCTAGTGCAAAGCATAGCATACATGAGACTTCCACACGGATGCATAAGGGACCATCTTCATGTCATATATCTCCTTTTGTGTCTTAGGACACATGTTCTTAGATAGTTGAATTCCATGTCCTGTAAGGTAGAAAACCTTTCTTGGAATTCTCCATGCTAAACCGCTTGACCTTTGTATCGATATAGGATGCAGGATAAGCACAACATCCTCTTCTTCCGATCACGAAAGATCCCGATTCCAAGGATGTGTCTGCTTCTCCTAGATCCTTCATATCGAATCGCTCGAGATAGCCATACCGTCGTCCGACAATTCCTTCACGTTGTTTCTAATCGAAGGATATCGTCTACATACGATCTAAGAAACACCAACACGTTTCCATCGCATTTCTTATACACACAACTCTCACTCGGACATTGAGCGAATCCATATGATGGACAACCGTCAAAGCAGAGTGTTCCAAGATCTAGATGCTTGCTTAAGTCCATAAATAGATTTCTTAAGTTTGCACACCAAGTGCTCTTCTCCTTTAGCAATGAATCCCTCTGCTTGGCGCATATATATTTCCTTGTCTAGACTCCCATTCAAGAATGCAGTCTTGACATCCATCTGCCAAATCTCCAGATCCAAATGCGCAGCTATAGCTAAAAGAATCCGGATTGACTTAAGCATGGCTACCGGCGAAAAGGTTTCATCATAATCGATACCCTCTTTCTGAGTGTAACCTTTTGCAACAAGCCTCGCTTTGAAGGTTTCAACCTTCCCATCACGTCCTTTCTTTCGCTTGTAGACCCATTTACTCCCAATGGCTTGTACACCATTAGGTAGCTCTACTAGCTCCCACACTTGATTGGAATACATAGATCCCATTTCTGATTCCATTGCTTCTTGCCAGGAGTCAGCATCTTTATCTTATATTGCCTCCTTATAGGTACAGGGAACTGATTCATCTTCGTTTGGATTGAGTCCGAAGACTTTCCCACGCCTATGAATCGTTCGGGCTGACGAACAACCCTCCCACTACGACGAGGCAAATCCTGAGTAGGTGTAAAAGTTTCAGAATCGATACGTGGTGCAGTGTTAGTTGGCGCTTGTACGATTGGTATAGACGGAGTCTCGCCCCTCAGCTCTTCCAGAATTATCTCGCTCATGGGCTTGTGACTAATCATATAATCCTCTTCCAGAAATCGGGCATTGGTGCTAACAATGACCTTCTGATCCTGGGGACTATAGAACAAGCCACCCTTCGTTCCCTTAGGGTATCCTACAAACACTCGCACTTCTGTACGAGATGCCAATTTATCAGCTTCCTTATTCAGCACATGTGCTGGAGTACCCCAAATCCGAACATGTCCTAGACTGGGCTTACGCCCACTCCACAGTTCTGTGGGTGTTTTTGGAACTGATTTCGAAGGCACCAGGTTTAGAATGTACGCCGCTGTTTCTAAGGCGTATCCCCAAAACGAAATAGGTAAATCTGAATAACTCATCATTGATCTAACCATTTCTAAAAGAGTCCTATTCCTTCTTTCAGCCACACCATTTTGTTGTGGAGTTCTACACGGTGGTGGGACGAAATCCCCTCATTCGCCAAGAAATCCAAAAACTCTCCACTAAGGTATTCGCCACCACGATCAGATCGTAGCGACTTGATACTCTTCCCATGACGCTTCTCCGTTTCAGCCTTGAAGTCTCTGAACTTGTCAAAGGCTTCAGACTTACGTCGCATCAAATAGATGTATCCATATCTCGAATAATCATCTATAAACGTGATGAAGTATTCGAAACCACCCCTAGCCTGGATATTCATTGGACCACATACGTCCGTATGAACCAATTCTAACACATCCTGAGCACGGTTTCCCTTGGTTTTAAAAATCGTTTTGGTCATCTTACCTTCCAGACAGGATTCACAAATTGGAAATGACTCAACTTGGAGATCATCCAATGGGCCATCATCTACCAATCTTTGAATCCTTCTAAGGTTTACATGTCCTAACCGTAAATGCCACAGATATGTTTGGTTTATGCTTGAAGGTTCTTTTATCTTTTTAGGTTTATACAAAGAGTTAAGTGATTTATGCATAGGAGTTTGTGCAGTATTAACGACATATAGTCCATCATTAAAAGTACCTTTGCAAATATATTCACCGCTTCTTTTCTTAATAATGGCATCATCATCAAAAGAAACTGAATAACCATCGCTTTTTAATTTAGAAACCGAAATTAAATTCATTCTAAAATCTGGTACTAATAATACATTATTGAGAACTAATAATTTATCATTAATCTTCAACTGCACGACTCCCACTGCAACAGCCATAAGCCTGGAATAATCGCCCCAGTTGATGGTAATCTCGCCCGCACTAAGCTGCTTGGTTACCTGAAAACCATGCGAGTCAAAGCAAACATGATCAGTGGAGCCTGAATCAACTATCCACGAAGTGGAAGAACAAGCTGCCAAACATGTTTTGACTACTAGTGCACGAGACATACCTTTCTTAAGAGCAGGGCAGTCCGCTTTAAAATGTCCTTTCTGACCGCACTTGTAGCACTTTCCGTTTGGCTTTTTGTTCGCCTCGGGATGAGGAGCCTTGCTTTTCACCTTGAGGGTTGCTACTTGCTTCTGGCCAACCTGCTTTTTCTTCTTTCCCCATTTGGGTTTGGAAGAAGTAGCATCGGTTGCCGCAAGAATCTGATGATAACCTTGTTTGAAGAGACCTTGATGAAGCTCATCGGAAGTTCCGCCAAACTATATGTCCTACGGTTCATATTGTAGTTAAGGCGGAACCGCTCAAAGCTTCTAGGTAAGCCGCCTAAGATAATATCGACTGCGTTTCCGCATCGATAGTAGCCCCAGATGCTCGGTTCGCTCAAATGAGACATCATTTTTAGAACATGATCCCTCACTGGAGTCCCTTCAGACATTTGGGTTGTCATCAATACCCTCATAGCATTTTGTCTAGCCGCCCGGTTCTGATGACCAAACATCTCGGTGAGACTTTTCATCATTTCCGCGGCTGAACCCATCGTCTGATGCTGATGCTGCAATACATTTGTCAGTGAAGCTAAAATGTAACAGCGAGCCATCTCATCAGACTTTTTCCATTTTCGGAATTCAGCCAACTCTTCGGGAGTGGCATCCGGTTCTGGTTCTAGAGGGCTCTCCTCGATTAAGACAAACTTATGCCCCTCAGCAGTCAGGACAATGTCAAGATTTCTTTTCCAATCGGCAAAGTTAGTGCCATCTAGTTTATTTTCTTTGAGAATAACAGCTAGTGGATTGAAAGACATCTGAGAATAAAAATTAAAAAAACATCCATCACATAATGCATAGCAAAATATATCGAAAAACCTCAAAACACAATATATATGCTAGCAACCAACACCTCAAAAAATCCGCACATGCAAGCCACGATCGTGTGGACGTTTACACACACATTTTTCAAGTAGAGTTTTACGTCTTTAATTTTACTATCTAGTCAAATTACGTTATGACAAGTAAAATTAATAGTTGGTTCCTCTTGACCATGTATTAATTAACATAGACTCCGATGGGGAGCTTATTAATTAATACACCTAAGTGAACACCATAATTTAACATCCTTAAAATATTATCTTTTAAATAATAGTCCTACAGATGGAGAGGTCCTATCATAAAAAGTAATATTTACCTTATGTTATCATTTTGAAATTTAAAACTAGTGAACCTATAATTAGCACATCCGATATGGAGGAAGACTCTAATGTCAACGCGCATGCTAATTACTTCACAATTTAAATTAAATATGGAGGCTAATTTGATTTTATTTAAAATAAAAATCAATTTAATCACTTAGTTATTTTAGCCTTAAGGTTTTTAATTTTCTCGTCCTAACATGCAAGGAAACATATCACGCATACATCCATACATGCCATACATCAAAACAATAAAAAAACCAAAATAAAGCATGGATAATTAAATTTATCCAATTATCATGGTCTTCTTCCTTGAGTTGAATCCGAGAAAATCTTCGGCTCGATCTCTCCCACTGAATCAAGCATCTCGTCGCTTCTCCCCGGGCCGTGGATTTTCAAAATTAAAATTTTACTTTTATGCAAAATTAATTACATAAAAAATTTAATTTTAAATCCCGACTTCAATGGACGCAACTTAACGGCGAAACGGATCGACTAAAATCGACGACCGGCCGAACTAAACCGCCTGCCAGACAGTTGCCGCCGTGTGGCATACTCGCGGCGGCCGTGTCTTTGCCAGCGGCGCTTCTTCTGCTGTCAGCGGCTTGCCGGCGATCCCCGAGATCCAGGTCTGCTCTATTTCTTCGCGATCCGTCTCTTCCGATTCGATTACAATTTTATACAAAATAAAATACATCGAAATTACATCAAGATTTACACGAAAAATAAAACCACCTAGAACTACCCGCGGATTTTCTCACGGGAAAACCATTACATGCCTCAAAACGGCCAAACCAACAATTGCATAATTAATAAAAATAAATAAATAAATACACCATTCATATAAACCATGATAATTGGATCATATCACCTGCAAGAACACATCTAGCAAAATATTCCAACATCAAAATATATGAATATTTAAATTGCTATCAATTAATCACTAAAATTAATTAAAATAGCAAAAGCCTAAAATCCGGCTTCGATACCAATTGTTGGAAAGTAAAACGCAGCGGAAGCGAAGTTTGATAAAGTTGATAATGGCGTTTTACGCATCTACGAGTATTAGATCTATTTAGGCACGCATTATTAATTACTAAGATTAATAAGCAATTTAAATATTATTCATTATTTATTAATTAAATATGTTGATTAATTAAAATATCCTAATCTAGATCCAAGATCATAGGATATTACCTTTTGTAGCGCGTTGGTTACTTCCTTCTTGATCGCCTTGTATTTCTACATTCAGATCTTCTAGAGTATGATCCGCCTTGAACCGGACGTTGTGTGGGCAACGAGCTACCGGATCTTGCTTGGACACCTTATGGATCGGCCGAATTCTTATGCCTCACAACTCTCGATTTTCTTTTCTTCAAGTAATTCCGATATGTAGCAAGAATTAAAGTGTTATCTCAATTGTGGAATCAAAGACACAAGTCAAGATCCACAATTAAACACTTAGAAGAAAAATCGAAATTCCTTGTGCAAGTATGTGATAAAATCGGCCAAGCCCCATAATGTCCTATTTATAGGCTCTTGGACTACTACTAGGGATCTAAAGGAGGATTATGGAAGGACTCCCAATTAATTCATCTTACCTTATTAGGACTCTTCCTAATATATGATGAATCAATTAATATCAACTTAGTCCACTAAAAAGTTGATATTGCACTTCCTACCAAAATCCCAAATTACGAAATTGGGCTCCTTATTAAATATATTATTTCCCGTGTTTAAGATATCGAATGTCCATTAATTAATTATAAGCTACTGACAGCTTTAATTAATTAATATCTTATCCAAGAGTAGTACCACTCGAACCTTATTATTATATTGGAATTAAACCCACCTGCAGGGTTTAATATAATAATCATTATCGAGCTCCTCAAGGGGACATCATCAACCCGCACGAGTCGGGACACGATTTCTAGTAATAATAATAATTGTCGTATAAACAATATTATTGCCCAAGATACGAGGCTTATTGAGTCGATCATTTTGACTCTCACCTATGGTAAATCAAAGCAATAATTATTATAAATACACAATTAAATATTATATACTTAGAATTAAGAAATAATAATTATCTGAGATTTACGTTCTTCTTACAGTCAGTACAAAAGACACTATCTCACCTCGATCCTATTCAACGTATACAAATACGCTAATATATGCTAATAGTCAAGACCAACTATTCTCAAGCATACACTACAACCCTTTATATAATTTGTCTAATAATTATATAGGTTGTGAACTATTATATTATTTTATAAGGCACCGAAAATGTGATCTTCCGTGTGACACCAACACACCACATTATCTACAATATAAAATAATTAAACATTTCATTTGCATAACCATAACGTGAATTAATATGCAAATCATGTGATTAAGTGTAATTAATATCCTCATAGGTAGTAACAGGGAAATTGGGTAATACAAGCATAAAGTATGCTTTGCAGTATACAATCCTAACAATCTCCCACTTATACTCAAAGCATGATTTTAAGTATACTACTCTATTACATAGTCTCTCATTTCTCCCACTTATACTCAAAGCAATGCTGCCATACACCGTAATCCCATTCCTTCCACATGCCTTTCAAAAACTTTTGAAGGTAGGCCTTTCGTGAAAGGGTCAGCAAGATTATCTTCCGATGCAACCCTGGCTACAACTACGTCTCCTTCCTTTACGAAGTGTCGTATGATGTGGTACTTGCGGTTGATATGTTTACTTGCCTGATGGGCTCGTGGTTCCCTTGAATTTGCGACTGCACTAGTATTATCACAATAAAGTGTAATACCCTCTGGCAAATCGGGAATCACATCTAAGTCCTGCAGGAAGTACTTGAGCCACACTGCCTCCTTGGCTGCCTCAGAGGCTGCCACGTACTCGGCTTCCATGGTAGAGTCCGAGATGCATTTCTTCTTCACACTCCTCCAACTAATGGCTCCACCTCCCAGGCTAAACACATAACCCGAAGTAGACTTGGACTTTTCTTTGTCCGATGAAAAAACTGAGTCAGTGTAACCCACCGGAAACAGATCGTCTGATTGATATACAAGCATGTACTCCCTAGTCCTTCTCAGGTACTTGAGTATGTGCTTGACAGCAATCCAGTGTCACAGTCACAGGTTTGGTGATATCTAGCAGCCATGCCCACTGCATGACAGATATCTGGTCTAGTGCAAAGCATAGCAACATGAGACTTCCCACAGCAGATGCATAAGGGACCATCTTCATGTCATATATCTCCTTTTGTGTCTTAGGACACATGTTCTTAGATAGTTGAATTCCATGTCTGTAAGGTAGAAAACCTTTCTTAGAATTCTCCATGCTAAACCGCTTCAGCACTGTATCGATATAGGATGCCTGGGATAAGCACAACATCCTCTTCTTCCGATCACGACAGATCCTGATTCCAAGGATGTGTCCTGCTTCTCCTAGATCCTTCATATTGAAACTGCTCAGATAGCCATACCCGTACGTCCGACAATTCCTTCACGTTGTTTCCAATCAGAAGGATATCATCTACATACAGTACAAGAAACTCCAACACGTTTCCATCGCATTTCTTATACACAAAACTCTCACTCGGACATTGAACGAATCCATATGACTGGACAACTTCGTCAAAACGAGTGTTCCAAGATCTAGATGCTTGCTTAAGTCCATAAATGGATTTCTTAAGTTTGCACACCAAGTGCTCTTCTCCTTTAGCAATGAATCCCTCTGCTTGGCGCATATAGATTTCCTTGTCTAGACTCCCATTCAAGAATGCAGTCTTGACATCCATCTGCCAAATCTCCAGATCCAAATGCGCAGCTATAGCTAAAAGAATCCGGATTGACTTAAGCATGGCTACCGGCGAAAAGGTTTCATCATAATCGATACCCTCTTTCTGAGTGTAACCTTTTGCAACAAGCCTCGCTTTGAAGGTTTCAACCTTCCCGTCACGTCCTTTCTTTCGCTTGTAGACCCATTTACTCCCAATGGCTTGTACACCATCAGGTAGCTCTACTATCTCCCACACTTGATTGGAATCCATAGATCCCATTTCTGATTCCATTGCTTCTTGCCAGGAGTCAGCATCTTTATCGTAGATTGCCTCCTTATAGGTCCAGGGAACTGATTCATCTTCGTCTGGGATTGAGTCCGAAGACTTTCCCACGCCTATGAATCGTTCGGGCTGACGAACAACCCTCCCACTACGACGAGGCAAATCCTGAGTTGGTGTAAAAGTTTCAGAATCGATACGTGGTGCAGTGTTAGTTGGCGCTTGTACGATTGGTATAGACGGAGTCTCTCCCCTCAGCTCTTCCAGAATTATCTCGCTCATGGGCTTGTGACTAATCATATAATCCTATTCCAGAAATCGGGCATTGGTGCTAACAATGACCTCCTGATCCTGGGGACTATAGAACAAGCCACCCTTCGTTCCCTTAGGGTATCCTACAAACACTCGCACTTCTGTACGAGATGCCAATTTATCAGCTTCCTTATTCAGCACATGTGCTGGAGTACCGCAAATCCGAACATATCCTAGACTGGGCTTACGCCCACTCCACAGTTCTGTGGGTGTTTTTGGAACTGATTTCGAAGGCACCAGGTTTAGAATGTACGCCGCTGTTTCTAAGGCGTATCCCCAAAACGAAATAGGTAAATCTGAATAACTCATCATTGATCTAACCATTTCTAAAAGAGTCCTATTCCTTTTTTCAGCCACACCATTTTGTTGTGGAGTTCCCGGCGCGGTGAGCTGGGACGAAATCCCCTCATTCGCCAAGAAATCCAAAAACTCTCCACTAAGGTATTCACCACCACGATCAGATCGTAGCGACTTGATACTCTTCCCATGACGCTTCTCCGTTTCAGCCTTGAAGTCTCGAACTTGTCAAAGGCTTGGACTTACGTCGCATCAAATAGATGTATCCATATCTCGAATAATCATCTATAAACGTGATGAAGTATTCGAAACCACCCCTAGCCTGGATATTCATTGGACCACATACGTCCGTATGAACCAATTCTAACACATCCTGAGCACGGTTTCCCTTGGTTTTAAAAACCGTTTTGGTCATCTTACCTTCCAGACAGGATTCACAAATTGCAAATGACTCAACTTGGAGATCATCCAATGGGCCATCATCTACCAATCTTTGAATCCTTCTAAGGTTTACATGTCCTAACCGTAAATGCCACAGATATGTTTGGTTTATGCTTGAAGGTTCTTTTCTCTTTTTAGGTTTAGACAAAGAGTTAAGTGATTTATGCATAGGAGTTTGTGCAGTATTAACGACATATAGTCCATCATTAAAAGTATCTTTGCAAATATATTCACCGCTTCTTTTCTTAATAATGGCATAATCATCAAAAGAAACTGAATAACCATCGCTTTTTAATTTAGAAACGGAAATTAAATTCATTCTAAAATCTGGTACTAATAATACATTATTGAGAACTAATAATTTATCATTAAACTTCAAGCATTTCGACTCCCACCGCAATGACCCATAAGCCCGGAATAATCGCCGCAGTTTATGGTAATCTAGCCCGCACTAAGCTGCTTGGTTACCTGAAAACCATGCGAGTCAAAGCAAACATGATCAGTGGAGCCTGAATCAACTATCCACGAAGTGGAAGAACAAGCTGCCAAACATGTTTTGACTACTAGTGCACGAGACATACCTTTCTTAAGAGCAGGGCAGTCCGCTTTAAAATGTCCTTTCTGACCGCACTTGTAGCACTTTCCCTTTGGCTTTTTGTTCGCCTCGGGATGAGGAGCCTTGCTTTTCACCTTGAGGGTTGCCACTTGCTTCTGGCCAACCTGCTTTTTCTTCTTTCCCCATTTGGGTTTGGAAGAAGTAGCACCGGTTGCCGCAAGAATCTGATGATAACCTTGTTTGAAGAGACCTTCAGCAGACTGAAGCTCTGTCAGAAGTTCCGCCAAACTATATGTCCTACGGTTCATATTGTAGTTAAGGCGGAACTGCTCAAAGCTTCTAGGTAAGCTGCCTAAGATAATATCGACCTGCGTTTCCGCATCGATAGTAGCCCCCAGTATGCTCAGTTCGTTCAAATGAGACATCATTTTTAGAACATGATCCCTCACTGGAGTCCCTTCAGACATTTGGGTTGTCATCAATACCCTCATAGCATTTTGTCTAGCCGCCCGGTTCTGATGACCAAACATCTCGGTGAGACTTTTCATCATTTCCGCGGCTGAACCCATCGTCTGATCTCGATCCGCAATACATTTGTCAGTGAAGCCAAAATGTAACAGCGAGCCATCTCATCAGACTTTTTCCATTTTCGGAATTCAGCCAACTCTTCGGGAGTGGCATCCGGTTCTGGTTCTAGAGGGCTCTCCTCGATTAAGACAAACTTATGCCCCTCAAAGAATGGGACAATGTCAAGATTTCTTTTCCAATCGGCAAAGTTAGTGCCATCTAGTTTATTTTCTTTGAGAATAACAGCTAGTGGATTGAAAGACATCCGAGAATAAAAATTAAAAAAAAACATGCATCACATAATGCATAGCAAAATATATCGAAAAACCTCAAAACACAATATATATGCTAGCAACCAACACCTCAAAAAATCCGCACATGCAAGCCACGATCGTGTGGACGTTTACACACACATTTTTCAAGTAGAGTTTTACGTCTTTAATTTTACTATCTAGTCAAATTACGTTATGACAAGTAAAATTAATAGTTGGTTCCTCTTGGCCATGTATTAATTAACATAGACTCCGATGGGGAGCTTATTAATTAATACACCTAAGTGAACACCATAATTTAACATCCTTAAAATATTATCTTTTAAATAATAGTCCTACAGATGGAGAGGTCCTATCATAAAAAGTAATATTTACCTTATGTTATCATTTTGAAATTTAAAACTAGTGAACCTATAATTAGCACATCCGTAATGGAGGAAGACTCTAATGTCAACGCGCATGCTAATTACTTCACAATTTAAATTAATTATGGAGGCCAATTTGATTTTATTTAAAATAAAAATCAATTTAATCACTTAGTTATTTTAGCCTTAAGGTTTTTAATTTTCTCGTCCTAACATGCAAGGAAACATATCACGCATACATCCATACATGCCATACATCAAAACAATAAAAACCAAAATAAAGCATGGATAATTAAATTTATCCAATTATCATGGTCTTCTTCCTTGAGTTGAATCCGAGAAAATCTTCGACTCGATCTCTCCCACTGAATCAAGCATCTCGTCGCTTCTCCCCGGCCGGGCCGTGGATTTTCAAAATTAAAATTTTACTTTTATGCAAAATTAATTACATAAAAAAAATTTAATTTTAAATCCCGACTTCCCAGCGGACGCAACGAACGGCGGCGAAAACGGACCGGACCAAAACTGGACGACCCGGCCCGAACCAAATAACTGCCGGACCAAAGCCGCTTCATGACCGCGGCGCCTTCTCGCTGGCAGCTGGTATGCTTGCCAGTCGCCTCATTGCTTGGCCATGGCTTGCCCAAGATCCGCGATCCGGTTTCGCTCTATTTCTTAGCGATCCCGTCTCTTCCGAATTCGATTACAATTTTATACAAAACAAAATACATCGAAATTACATCAAGATTTACACGAAAAAATAAAACCACCTAGAACTACCCGCGGATTTTCTCACGGGAAAAACCATTACATGCCTCAAAAACGGGTCAAACCAACAATTGCATAATTAATAAAAATAAATAAATAAATGCACCATTCATATAAACCATGATAATTGGATCATATCACCTGCAAGAACACATCTAGCAAAATATTCCAACATCAAAATATATGAATATTTAAATTGCTATCAATTAATCACTAAAATTAATTAAAATAGCAAAAGCCTAAAATCCGGCTCCGATACCAATTGTTGGAAAGTAAAACGCAGCGGAAGCGAAGTTTGATAAAGTTGATAATGGCGTTTTAGGCATCTACGAGTATTAGATCTATTTAGGCATGCTAATTAATTAATTACTAAGATTAATAAGCAATTTAAATATTATTTATTATTTATTAATTAAATATGTTGATTAATTAAAATATCCTAATCTAGATCCAAGATCATAGGATATTACCTTTTGAAGCGCGTTGGTTACTTCCTTCTTGATCGCCTTGTATTTCTACCTTCAGATCTTCTAGAGTATGATCCGCCTTGAACCGGACGTTGTGTGGGCAACGAGCTACCGGATCTTGCTTGGACACCTTATGGATCGGCCGAATTCTTATGCCTCACAACTCTCGATTTTCTTTTCTTCAAGTAATTCCGATATGTAGCAAGAATTAAAGTGTTATCTCAATTGTGGAATCAAAGACACAAGTCAAGATCCACAATTAAACACTTAGAAGAAAAATCGAAATTCCTTGTGCAAGTATGTGATAAAATCGGCCAAGCCCCATAATGTCCTATTTATAGGCTCTTGGACTACTACTAGGGATCTAAAAGAGGATTATGGAAGGACTCCCAATTAATTCATCTTACCTTATTAGGACTCTTCCTAATATATGATGAATCAATTAATATCAACTTAGTCCACTAAAGAGTTGAAATTGCACTTCCTACCAAAATCCCAGATTATGAAATTGGGCTCCTTATTAAATATATTATTTCCCGTGTTTAAGATATCGAATGTCCATTAATTAATTATAAGCTACTGATAGCTTTAATTAATTAATATCTTATCCAAGAGTAGTACCACTCGAACCTTATTATTATATCAGAATTAAATCCACCTGCAAGGTTTAATATAATAATCATTATCGAGCTCCTCAAGGGTACATCATCAACCCGCACGAGTCGGGACACAATTTCTAGTAATAATAATAATTGTCGTATAAACAATATTATTGCCCAAGATACGAGGCTTATTGAGTCGATCATTTTGACTCTCACCTATGGTAAATCAAAGCAATAATTATTATAAATACACAATTAAATATTATATACTTAGAATTAAGAAATAATAATTATCCGAGATTTACGTTCTTCTTACAGTCAGTACAGAAGACACTATCTCACCTCGATCCTGTTCAACGTATACAAATACGCTAATATATGCTAATAGTCAAGACCAACTATTCTCAAGCATACACTACAACCCTTTATATAATTTGTCTAATAATTATATAGGTTGTGAACTATTATATTATTTTATAAGGCACCGATAATGTGATCTTCCGTGTGACACCAACACACCACATTATCTACAATATAAAATAATTAGACATTTCATTTGCATAACCATAACGTGAATTAATATGCAAATCATGTGATTAAGTGTAATTAATATCCTCATAGGTAGTAACAGGGAAATTGGGTAATACAACCATAAAGTATGCTTTGCAGTATACAATCCTAACAATTCCATGGTTGGATCGTTTCGATTCGTTGTTTTGGTCGAGTTCTTAGTCAACGCCTTGAAGGTGTCCGACAAAAGGTCTTAGAGGGGGGATTGGGTGTTGTATGATTATTATCCATCGTACGATTATTGATTTATCATTGGCATGACTTAGGGATGAAATTCTTGTGAAGAACTCGAGTCGGAACCCTTCCGTTTGTTGTCTTTTTCGGGGTCCGAGCTTCCCGGTCGAATCGTGTTCTTTGGAGTATTCGGTAGCGGTTATTAAGGCAAGTATTTTACTATACGATCTGTGTCTTGTGAATAGGGACGTCGTATTATGGTTTTGATGCATTGGTTTACTTTCGTGTATATACTTCGCATGAATTGATTATTACGAACAATTGATGGTAACGATGATACCTTCACTTAGTTAACATTTTGGGAATCGTGTTGGATGTGCAAATCATCTAAGTTTGTCCCGGGCGTGGTCGGTCATTGTTGAGTTGTTGTGTTGATTATGATGTGTGTGTTGTCTTGGTTTACATATGTGTGTGTTGTCTTGGTTTACATACTTGATTGTACATTTCGGTGTAATGTGGAATGGCATGACATTTGATGATTATGAGTTGTGTCGTGTTGATATGTGTGTGTGTGTTCCAGGTAGGGTCTGACGAGGCCTCTGGAGTTCGGTACATGATGTGTACGAACAAGGTGTGTGATCCAGGTAGGGTCTGACGAGGCCTCTGGAGTTCGGTACGTGATGTGTACGGACAAGGTGTGTGATCCAGGTAGGGTCTGACGAGGCCTCTGGAGTTCGGTACATGATGTGTACGAACGATGTTTGTGGCCGGGTAGGGTCCGTCGAGGCCTCCGGAGTTCGGTACATGTACGAACAATGTGTGCGGTCCGGGTAAGGTCCGTCGAGGCCTCCGGAGTTTGTTACATGATGTGTACGAACAATGATCGTGTTATAGTGCTTGTTTGGGTAACATTTTAAATACAGGTCTCAGACCCATAATGATATCTCATCTATTGTGTTTTGAAAAGAGAATTGGGCTAAGGCCCTAATGTTTTCGAAAAGGCTTTGTAAATTGGGACTCGAGGTCCAAAAGAAGGTCTGCTTTAAAAATCCCCGAGATGATGTGTTCCTTTTCAAATATCTCTTTCTTGAGTTCAAAATTAATAAAACTTCTCGGGAACATTTGATAATTTATTTCCATATTAAATTCGTAGTTGCTATTTACTTGTTGCATTTCGTATCGTTTTATACTTGCACTAGTAAAACAGTAGAGTTTTACTAACCCCCGAGTAATCGGGGGGTGGATGTCTGTTCTGCGTCCAGGTACATGCAGGTTTAGGGAAGTAGTCACAGGATTGGCACAAGGGAATGACAAGCTGCGATATTAATCAAAGAGTCGAGAGTTGGTAGAGTTTGGTTGTATTATTAGAATTGATTCAGTCTTCTGCTGTATTGTGTTTCGACCCCTGTGTGGGTAATGTTGTTAGTCAGTTCTGTTGATAGAGTTGTGTGACCTCATCGGTCTGTGCGTTTATGTGTAAGTGACCTTACGGTCTGTATTATTATATTGTTTGACCCTGACCGGGCAAGCATTTGGTTGTTTATGGATGTTTAGCCTGGTAGATCCTTGTGTAAAGGGTCTACGGCGTGTAATATTCCCATACGATTTTGGAGGTGTTACATTTATGGTATCAAAGCTTAGGTTGCGGAAACCTTGGTTGTCGGGTTAAGTCGAGTCGTGATTTGTCGAGTATTGTGTAGTTTTGTCATTCGAGATGTCGGGTGACAAGTTGAGTTGTGCGTAGTCACAACGTGTCGGTTATGTTGTCGGATGAGATTAGTATCGTGGGCGACCGTTATCTCCGTGCGGCCTGTAGACGTAAGTCTCCTCTTTTATGCATAATATCTGTGTTCATGATATGTGTGATAATTGTGGTGCATGATGTAATGTGCACGGTGCTGTGTAATGGAGTTTGTATTTGATACTTGTGATACATTTTATGTGTATTGAACTGGACGTATTGACGTTTTGACGTTGAACCACCGTGTGGGGTGGTATAATGTGAAAGTTGTAAACTTTGATCGTTCCGAAAAGAAGGTACCGACGGTAGAGTTTGTGAGAGAATCAGATAGATGGTTTCGTTGTATGTTTAACTTGATGCCCATGAGATGAATTTGATTGAATTGGTGACCCCATTTGCCGTTTGGGCACGTGGTTCTAAGTTCGACTATTTTGGATTGTTGTAAATATGCCCGCTGTGGGTAGGTTTGAAAACGTTTTTCCTGAAAGACTCTACTGGTTTGAGCATTTTTGTGGAAATCAATTTTTTTTGAAAATATCTTGATGGTACGGTTAAACAACGATTTGTGTGGATGTTGGTCATGTATTTTCAAATAGCACCATCAATCAGTATTTGGAAAATGTGTTTTAAAATACTTCGGACATTGCAAAATACTACCGTCATTTTTATTACGATCGAAAGGATTTTTGGAAAATTTATGTTTTGCAAAACGACTCTAATTTTTGGAATTTAAATGTTATGTGTTTGAGTGTTGTGACGGCATAGTATAATTTAATTGTATTATTCTATGACGTTATCCCGGACATGATAGCTTATCTATGGTAATGATTAGTGTGCTGGCAGATATTAATAAGGTCATTTTTGCTGACATCGGTTATAGAGTGGACTTAATATTTCAACGTATTGTTGTGCAAGTGATTTCAAATCAGAGCAGTTTTGATATTGGGTCCATGGATTTGGTTAAATGATCGAGGTATTAATCAAAGTGTTTTCAAAATTTCATTTCTGCAAAATCTTTCGAACTCACCAATTTTAAAATATTATCATTTGAACAAGTACCTCGGGAAAAATTTTATTTTTAAAGAATGTGACAAGTGCCTGAATTTAATGACATGTATGTGGTCTTGACTGTGTTTACTTTGGTAAAAGTCGTACACCTCTGTTGGTGTAACCGTGTGAGTTACTTATGAATTTAAGTCTATTATTGCAGTGTTAGTCTGAGTACTCGTGTGATGATTTGGAGTGAATACTTTATTGTGTTGCTAGCTGTTGCCCTATGTTGATTATGTGATATTTATTTGTTGTTCTGATCGGTGGCCGTTTAGTATGCTGAGAGTAGAGGTCGAGAGCGTGGTCGTGGTAGAGGTCGGAATCAGGTGCATAAGAGGGCGACTCGCTCGTTGTCAAGCGCCAATGAGCTCAGTACAGGTGGTCGAGATGACCAATCGCGTGAGCAGAGGCAATCAACTGGGGAAAATGCTGACATTGGCGCCGCCACCATCCTTCGTCAGGTGGTTGACCAGTTGACACATATTAATCAGACCATGCACCGGGATAGGATCCCAGATGAGGATAATGGAGCTAGTATGTGGTTACGAGGTGTGATGAGAATGCACCCGCCCCGTTTTGTAGGTTCTTCGGACTCGTTAGGTTGGGAGAACTGGCTCTTCCAGTTGGACAGAACATTTGATGCCATAGCTTGTCCCGATGAGAGAAGAGTGCCTATTGCTCAATACCTGCTCGACAGGGAAGCTGCAGACTGGTGGGAGGCCGTAGCGCCTAGTGATCGTACCGCTACTTGGGCTGAATTCGAGACTGCTATGGAGGCCGAGTATTGTCCGCCGCCTGTTAAGGAACGTAGAATTGTCGAGTTTTTCTCGGCTACGCCCCGAGATGTGTCGATATCTCAAGCAATAGTCGATTACAATCGACAACTTTGTTACGTTCGAGATCAAGTGCGAAGTGAGACAGATAAGGTTCGTTACTTTGATATGCGTATGAAACCTCAGGTTCGGCAGTGTATGGCCCCTTTTATGTGTACAACGCTGAAGGACTATCAAGATCGAGCCTTAGCATTTGAAATGACTATGATGTCTACAGAGTCTGTATCGGTAGCGAAAAAGCAGAAGATTTCCGATGAAGCATCGGGAAGTGAGGGAATTGGGATTCCTAAACCTCGACCCTCGTATCCATCGAGTATGGGACCTTCTCGGTCAGCTAGAGAATCTAAAAGACCCGAGCCGGTGTCTTTGAGTTCTGGTAATGCTCCTAGGTGTTTCAAGTGTAACGTTATGGGCCATGAACGCACGCATTGTAAGAAACCGCCGGTGACTTGTTATAATTATGGACGCGAGGGGCATCGAGTTCAGTACTGCGAGATTGTTGCCAAGATGATAGGGGACCGAGTCCGTTCCTATACGGAGGACCCAGTGATGTCCGGTGATGTAGTTGTGGGTCGTACTTTGTGTTGTTATTCGTGTAGAGATTGATATTGGTTGCGTGAACTTTTTGGTTTTGTTTGTATTCTACCATGATGTTTTATTTTAAGTTTCGGGACAAAACTTATTTTTAATAGGATAGAATGTAATGTCTGGTATTCTCGTTTTCTGTTATCTCGAATTGTTTGTGTCTTGACGTCGGACATTTTCTTGTTGACGACAATCGGAGTGAATTCTATCATAATACTATATTTGCTTCTACCGCCTAGTCGTTGTGGTCGGGTGCGACTTATTGTCGCGTGCGCTTCTTTGATTAAATGTGTGCATGTGATGCGTCGTTAATTGCTCGTTATTGTTTTGAATCATTGCCGGTGGCGTTGTTATGGTCGCCGTGAGGCGTGTTTTCACGCTGTATGTTCTTTCGCGTTGCTTGTAACGTTTCGCCGTTGGGCATGATTTTTTTTCGGTTCTTGTGTATCTCGTTCAGTTTTTCTGGTGGGATATTGCTTTTCCCTACTTGATTTAAGTTTCGGGACGAAACTTCTTTTAAGGAGGGTAGAATGTAATATCCGCAATTTCGGATTTCCGGTAATTTTATTTTTTCGGCGGAAGTCCATTTCGACGACTCGATTGGGACCGTCTCATCATTATGAGAATGATTAATTCTGCACTTTTTGTCATCCGAGTTCGTTTCGGTATTCTTTTGTTGAGTTCCGTGCTTCTTAACGACTTTTCCGCACTCGAGTTCGATTCTTGTGAATCTCGTTCGAAATTATTGTTTCGAGTTTCCCGTAAGTCCGTTTAACTTTGTTAGATGTGTTGTGAACTTCGGTTTGGTTATTCGATCACGTATCGTGATTTTCGGACGTTTTGGGCCGTTTTCGTAATTTCCCAAAGTTTGGGGTAATTACTTCGGTTGTTGAATTTCGAGCCTTCGGGTGGTCGGAATCGTGTGTTCTCTTGACTTTTAGATTCGTCTTTGCGAGTACTTCGTAACCGTATCTTCGATTCGTATTCAGGTTCGGGTTTCGGTGTCGTTTTCTTGAGTTCAGTGTTATTAAACGACTTTTCCAAGTATGAGTTCGAATTTGTAAAATCACCATAAATTCTTGGAAGCTCCAAAGATTTTGAATCTTTTCAATATTATAGAGAATCAAGTTAGCTTTCCAATGGTTCAAATGGTGAGTCAATCGGAGTCCGGACGAGAGAGTTATGGTCGAAATAGCTCAGACACTCATTTTCCAGTTTTGGCCGAGCAGCCTGTACCGTGAGCCGCGGCACACTTAGGCTGGGCCGCGGCACACAGTCCAGAACAGCCTATTTGTGCGGATTTTGTGAGATGAATGCTCATTTCATCTCTTCCTTCATTCCTCATCCTCTTGGGCGATCTGGTCGGCGATTTTGGGCGTTTTTGCATCATCAATCCCAGAGAACTTCATATTCTTCAAGTTCTTGGTGTGGATTAATAACACCAACAATTGTTCTTCATCATTAATCCAAGGTAAATTCTTGAAACCCTACTTTTGGGTGAATTGGGGGTTTTGTTTGTTTTGTCCGATTTAACCGTAATAACTTAGATTTGTGATGTATTGATGATTATTTAGATGTATTCTATCATTTTCCTTGTTATTCCAAGGTCGGATCGTTTCGATTCGTTGTTTTGGTCGAGTTCTTAGTCAACGCCTTGAAGGTGTCCGACAAAAGGTCTTAGAGGGGGGATTGGGCGTTGTATGATTATTATCCATCGTACAATTATTGATTTATCATTGGCATGACTTAGGGACGAAATTCTTGTGAAGAACTCGAGTCGGAACCCTTCCGTTTGTTGTCTTTTTCGGGGTCCGAGCTTCCCGGTCGAATCGTGTTCTTCGGAGTATTCGGTAGCAGTTATTAAAGCAAGTATTTTACTATACGATTTGTGTCTTGTGAATAGGGACGTCGTATTATGGTTGTGATGCATTGGTTTACTTTCGTGTATATACTTCGTATGAATTGATTATTACGAACAATTGATGGTAACGATGATACCTTCACTTAGTTAACATTTTGGGAATCGTGTTGGATGTGCAAATCATCTAAGTTTGTGCCGGGCATGGTCGGTCATTGTTGAGTTGTTGTGTTGATTATGATGTGTGTGTTGTCTTGGTTTACATATGTGTGTGTTGTCTTGGTTTACATACTTGATTGTACATTTCGGTGTAATGTGGAATGGCTTGACATTTGATGATTATGAGTTGTGTCGTGTTGATATGTGTGTGTGTGTTCCAGGTAGGGTCTGACGAGGCCTCTGGAGTTCGGTACATGATGTGTACGAACAAGGTGTGTGATCCAGGTAGGGTCTGACGAGGCCTCTGGAGTTCGGTACATGATGTGTACGGACAAGGTGTGTGATCCAGGTAGGGTCTGACGAGGCCTCTGGAGTTCGGTACATGATGTGTACGAACGATGTTTGTGGCCGGGTAGGGTCCGTCGAGGCCTCCGGAGTTCGGTACATGATGTGTACGAACAATGTGTGCGGTCCGGGTAAGGTCCGTCGAGGCCTCCGGAGTTCGTTACATGATGTGTACGAACAATGATCGTGTTATAGTGCTTGTTTGGGTAACATTTTAAATACGGGTCTCGGACCCATAATGATATCTCATCTATTGTGTTTTGAAAAGAGAATTGGGCTAAGGCCCTAATGTTTTCGAAAAGGCTTTGTAAATTGGGACTCGAGGTCCAAAAGAAGTTCTGCTTTAAAAATCCCCGAGATGATGTGTTCCTTTTCAAATATCTCTTTCTTGAGTTCAAAATTAATAAAACTTCTCGGGAACATTTGATAATTTATTTCCATATTAAATTCGTAGTTGCTATTGACTTGTTGCATTTCGTATCGTTTTATACTTGCACTAGTAAAACAGTGGAGTTTTACTAACCCCCGAGTAATCGGGGGGTAGATGTCTGTTCTGCGTCCAGGTACATGCAGGTTCAGGGAAGCAGTGACAGGATTGGCACAAGGGAATGATAAGCTGCGATACTAATCAAAGAGTCGAGAGTTGGTAGAGTTTGGTTGTATTATTAGAATTGATTCAGTCTTCCGCTGTATTGTGTTTCGACCCCTGTGTGGGTAATGTTGTTAGTCAGTTCTGTTGATAGAGTTGTGTGACCTCATCGGTCTGTGTGTTTATGTGTAAGTGACCTTACGGTCTGTATTATTATATTGTTTGACCCTGGCCGGGCAAGCATTTGGTTGTTTATGGATGTTTAGTCTGGTAGATCCTTGTGGAAAGGGTCTACGGCGTGTAATATTCCCATACAGTTTTGGGGGTGTTACATTTCGGACCTCGAGTCCTGAGTTATGAAACAATTTCAAAATCAATTGGGTCTTGGCCCAAAATCATTTTCCGCAAAACATCCGTAAAATATTCATTTTGAAAAGTATCATTTACAAATGCTCGAAAATAGTTTCATATATCTCAAAATGAATTAACATGACAACATGTTCTTCTCAACTATTCCCAACATTCCTCCCAAATGCACAACTCCGTTTCCAAAATTTAACCGACATATTGATTTCCAAAATCATAACTTCTCAAGATCATCAATCCTATCCCACCTCTGTCACCTTATACTGTAACGCATAATATTCTGCTGAATCTCAAAGTATATCAACTTAGAACGCCAATAAATCTCAAGGCAATTCAAAAATCCCATACTTACAGATCGTGAAGTCGACGATTCCCCGTGATACTGGCACATGTCTCGACTCAAGAAAATACTCGACACAGATATTTTCAAAACACATTTTGCAAACTCAGTTCAACTCGAGAACACAACACGGCTCTATCCGAAGAAACACGTTAACACCATTTGGAAAAGTTTACAACAACCCCAGTAGTACACTGGTAAATCACATAACATACAAGCCCGAGTGAACAACAAAAACTCAGAGCTCACACACTTGTCAACCGACAACTCGAATGACACGACAAAAGTACGGCCCAACTCGACCCGACTGCCTAGGTTTTCACAACCTAAGCTCCGATACCATATTCTGTAACACCCCCAGATCCGACCAGGAATATTACAGCGCCGTGGGCCCCGAGATGGAACCCACAAGGCTGAAGGAAATTTTCGCAAACATTTACAAATGTCCAAGAGGCTAATGACGGTATTATCTATTTAAAACATTCGAAGACTTTATAAAACTCGTTTATCAAAACCGTCGTGAAAACTCATTTGAAACCACAAGGCCCGAAATGCCAAAACTTAACAATTTAAAAACATACGTTAAGCTATCGCTTACACGTACTGAGAGAACAAATTTATAAAACGATTTCCAAAGTAACCTAAGTTACCAGATACCAATAGGTCATTTAAAAATATTCACGCAGCGGATAAAGACAAACAATTAAATTACTCTAGCAGCGGAATACAACAACAGATCAGAAGCTCAATACACAAATACATGTCCTAGCCAGTATCCTCCGGAAATCTCATCTCTCCACGACCGCTACAAGCTTGATAATCCAAGAACCTAAAAAGAAAGCCCACGACGGGGTCAGCCATAATATCCAACAATGATAACCATCACATCACGTCAATAATTACATATCAATGGAAATACTAAGTAAGAATACGACCAATGTAATCTTACTGTCGTAACTTTACGAAAATCCACGATTCGTATCCTTAACAACACAATAAGATAGTACCGAAATATCTGTACGGTATCTCAACAATACTCAAGGTTCTCAAAACATTATCATAACTCGCGATATGGAAATTATACCAACTCTGGCCAATTCAATCCATCGGATAACATCGACAATTCCAATACGATAATCGATTGTCCATCAAAGACAAGTACCAAGGAAATACGAAACATACCTCAAGATACGAAATACTATTACCATCACGTCAGTCTAATCCGAGATCAGATCAACACAACATACGGACATGGTCCTGACATAAGACCTACAAATGCATACTCATATGACAACGTCAATGTGATCACAACAATAACGACAATGTATACTTATGGCAAACCCATAATAAACATATGCACAACAACAATACATGGCAATCCGATGATCCAGCGTTCACTACCTAGATCCCCCGATGATCCCGTCAGACCAACCCGAGGTGGAAAACCCGTCCGATGATCCAGCGCACGCTAGCATAGATCCCCCGATGATCCCGTCGGACCAACACGAGGTGGACATATGACAACAATGCACAACTACACAAAACAACAGTACACAATACACGACAACAACAATGCACAAATGCATGACAACAATGATACACGAATGTATCACGACATAATCGACACAAATGATAAAAATGATTAGAGTACTTGCCCTGAGTCCTTCGAGAACGATCTCAATGTCTAAACCGTCACGAACCATTATCCTCAATAGTCGACGGTCCAAGATATCACGGATTGTAGATAATTCATATCTTCGTCTTTATCACAATATATCCTCGATATACAAGTATACTAATAACAAAAGTAAATCATATACATTATGATTTAGATTCGCAAAACTCGAATACGATTTATAATCACAAATCTCCTGTGATTACGATTATAAACATTGCTATACGAATTATACACGAATGAAACAGAAACCATTCATTAAATACTCTGACTGAGAAAGTAATAACTTACCTCGATACCGATACAATGACGAGGAAGATGTTACCAAATCCATTGCCATTATCTACAAGTTCCTCGGTCCCGACCAAAGCAATCTACGAACATTCTCGAGCTCGACCGCAACAAACGGTTGTAATCACCTATCAATAATCTCAACCTATTACAATAATCAATAAACAACAAGTTCGACAACAATCAATAATCGATAAAACCATTCCACAAACCCAACGGCTTGACAATATCTCGATTAAACACTAGTCGGATCAATCCTACTCAAACCAGCACGAATTTACAACCACAACACGAAAATACTGCACTTTCTGCCTTCCTAGCGCACGTTAATCACCTAACGTAGCATGCGCTAAGTTGCTCCCGTTAGCGCGCGCTAGGCAGTAAACGTAGTGTGCGCTAATGCTGTACAAATGCATGTTTTTCAGGTACCGATCAACATATGATGATTATCAAGAACACTAAGTGATCCAAAACCATGTTTATAGTCATCAAAACAATGAAATCCGGTATCCTTTAACATATAAACAATCATCCAACTTATAATCCAAGTTCTATATCCATATATCATCTTCCTTAATATCAATACATGAAACATCAAGAACGTAACAACACTTCCTTAATCTTCCATTACAGAGAGTAATCATCGACAATAACATCAACATCCGAAACTGAGGAGAAGGATTCACCAACTTATCTCAAGAAAATGAACTACACAATTCAAACCACACGAATCATATTAATATCATCATATTCCAGTAATCCATCTCATAATCATGCTTGTCAACTTGTTTATGTAATAATCATCAACTCAATAATATCAACATTCAATCCAAAACGAAGTCTAAAGATGAAGAGTGATTGTAGGTCACAAGTCGTCCAGATACAAGTCTAGAGGGGGGGGAATAGACTTGTAGAAACTCTTAAACTCTTTTTCACGAAGAGTGAGTTTCTTCAGCTGATAGGTAGACAAATGACTTGGAGTCGTTTGTTCTTTAATATATGCGGAAGTCAGTTGATGACGAATAGAAAGCAACTAATGAAATACTTAACAATGAATGCAACAGTTAAAGTATGATGCAATAAAACAGTAAATAATGCAGGCAATTATAGTGGTCTCAGAGGTGGGGTAATCCTCTACTAATCCACTTTTCTCCAAACCAGTTGGAGATGAATTCACTATAATTCTCAACCAGTGATAAATATTACAGTGATTCAAACCACACTACAACAACTTCCAACCAGTGGAAATCCGTGCCGTTGTACACACTTGACTGCCTTGCACCTCTTGATCCTCGATCCTTGGATGCCTTTACAGTCTCTTACTTCAACCAGTGAAGTACCCTGTACTCAGGATTATAGACAAGAGTTTTTGTCTTCTCCAACTAAGAGCTTCTTTAAGTATGAACTTTTAGAACTGCTCTTTTCACGATGCTATTGATTGCTTTAGATTGCTTGATTGCTTTTATCGCTTGAAAGTATGTTCACACCGGTAGTTGCTCAGCTTCAAATCTTCGGATATATATAGGTCACGATCTCTGAGCTTTTTCCTTGTAGCCGTTGCAAATCTTTTGAACAAATCCGTCTGTTGGAGAGGGAGACTTCATTGTTTTCTTTTTGAACGTTGCAAGGCTGGATTCCCATTATTTTATTTTATCTTCCGACCGTTGTGAAGACTTCTGCATGTGAGCGCCGAATCTTTTGAATATAAAACGATTAAAGTCTTCAAGGTGGGTCTGGATGATTTATTTAAATCATATCTCTAGCGGGAATCACTCCAATTTGTCTCTTCACGTTGCATGTGACTTTCCGTAATACTTGACTTTTCATCTCATGCTGACGTGGACTTGGAGTACTTGGCTGACTTCGAGTAGGCTGATATGCAGCTAACATCTCTGCAGTCAGGTCCTCTCTGCTGATCACTGTTTGTGACTTATCTGATCAGGTGACTTCCCTGAGGTACCTTGGCTGCAGTCTAGTCAAACCTCTCTGATAAATTATGTTGACCAGGACTGCTCTGACTCGACTCGACTGATCCTCTCTGATGAACTTAGCTGTACTCAGTACTTAGCCGATTTTCAGCCTAACTTATTTTTGGCCTACAGAAGATACTCATTTGGTTCTTCTTTACATTTTGCCAAGTTTTATACTTAACATATTTGGCCTATGGAAGATATTCATTTGGTTCTTCCTTACATTTTTGCCAAGTAATAAACATTTAATTTTTTATATTAATGACATCATCAAAATCTAACAAGTATTCCTAACAGTGATTACCTTTATGAAGGAATGGATTGATTTCCAAGGTTGAATCCATTTCCAAGAATCGCCAATGATTTCAAGAACAAAGCTTTAATCCATGATTTCTACTTTAATCTTGTTAAAGATCACCACCTCACCGTGTTTGGGAACCTCAAGAACCTCCCAAAGCTCTCTCTATCGACTGAAGGTGAAAGAATGGACGAAATGCTTCATAATACCCGTCTGTCCCTTATATAGACTACATTACTAGCGTGCGCTAACATCTCATATTTAGCGTGCGCAACAGTCTTAACAGCCTTAGCGTGCGCTAACTGACCTTTGTTAGCGTGCGCTATCGCAGTCCAGAGACTAATGTCTGGCTTCGTACATGAGCTTACGTATGTAATGCCCATGCATTAGCGTACGTAACTTACACCGTCTTAGCGTACGCAAGTCCTTGCATTTAGCATGCGCTAATATCAGTTGACTCGTTTGTCTGTATGCTCCGAAGACTGGTCCACACGCCGAAAGTGCTGACGAGGATAAGATTCCTTTTTGTCCAATTACCATTAGCGTGCGCTAACCTTTAGGGTTTAGCGTGCGCTAGTACTACATTACAAACATCCGTTGACTTATCAGAACGTGTGCCAAAAGTGGCCTGGTCCACACGTAGATTCCCTCTGAGCTGTTCTTCACTAGCGTACGCTAAGTTATATCCGTAGCGTGCGCTAAACCTGCACGATAGCGTGCGCTACTCCTGATTATTAGCGTGCACTAATAATGTTACATTTAGCCATTTTCAGCTATTCTTGTCCGACGTCTCGACATGCAAAATACGAATATACGGCATGCTGAATACACATACTCCTTCCAATAATATTCTCATACGATACACAATATCCTCTAATACAATTATCGACCAAGTACGACAATTATACCGATACTGACATCTCAGTCCTTCATTTATTTTATCCATACTGTACAGATTCCACATTGTACAACATAACTCGGATAAAATAACATTAAACAATAGTAGTAGAAATTCCGGATATTACATACTACACCACTTAAAATAAGTTTCGCCCTCGAAACTTGCAAGCCGTTATAGAAAAACCAACAAACCCTTCGACCAAAATATTCCGAAACCATCACAACAAAGACCGATCATCATTAACAAATATAACCAAAACAGTACACTTATATATACGCCAAGTCGACGATCTCGTGAGGTACTAGCAAGTGACTTCACTGTAAAGCCTCAATACGTTTACAATAACAATTCCATGAGTCTCACCAAAATATATCATCTTCGGATGAAATAACCTATCCGTGTCAAATCTCGTCTACCTGATTATACAATCAAGTCCCAATTCCTATCAAACGAATAATACATGATACATCTGTGAAACAAATGCTCAACACCATGGCAACAAATCCCGAAACATCGACAGACAATCTGAACGCTCAGATGATCACCAACAATAATCAACCAATAAATTAACTGAGAATATCATCGATATGATAAACTTTAATACGACCAATCCAAAGGTCAAAACACGGCCGAGAATATCATCATCATGATAAACTCTAATATTACCAATGAACGATCAACGAAAATCGAGAATACCTTCACATGGTAAACTCCAACATGACCAACACAGAACCACAGAAACCGATATATGAACGAATAACATTCTCAAAATGACACACCAACCACATACAGTGGATCTCAATAAACATACCCGACTGGTGAACATATCCCTCGGGATACGAACAACTAATCACAAATCGATGACATACCCAATCATACATGGAGTGGGAGTGACCACTCAATATCCAAAACGACCAGCATTGGGGCACCATCCCCAAATCTACACTTACAAAGAAACCATTCAAAAACATTATGGTAGCGCATACGTCCCAGTTTCACAAAACCCGAAGTTCCAAAATTACATCTTGTGCATGAATTCTACATCACGCAGCACATTCTTCTTATCCGATCAATCAATCGATCATCCTTGGATAACCAACTACCATACTGAAGTTCGAATCTTTATTCATTGTTCCATACTGACGTCTTATCCAGTTCGTGAGTCACACTCAGAACTTCACCATGATATGCATTACGCACTAAATGCGTATGTATATATATATATATATATCAATCACATTTTCAAAACCAATTTGAAATCATATATCTCGTCAAGAAGACAAATCTTTGAAAGTTCATTCAAAAATTTCAAAACTCAAAACATAGATTTTTGTAAGACCACGAAATAAATTTTCGAAAAGTTAAATTGGCTCGCTAATGCCAAGTATTCGATAATAATTCTTTTCGAATACGCATGATTAAATAAAATGAAATTATGTAAATGATTGACCACATCCATACTCCTGTATACCAATTCGGCTCATCACCAATATCCACTGATATTCCATCGGAAAACCACACGATAGAGTTCCAAATCCCAATATATACACTCCGACCCAAAAACTCCTTTTCCACACATGACTCGCAACATCAACCATTTATCCATCCTGGATCACCTCAAATATGCTATGGTAAAACATGGAAACCAATCAATAAATCAAACACAGCGAAAGCCTTTCCGAGAAGTCTCATTTGAACAAGTAAACCAAAACTCTGAAAGGCAGAAACGAAATAGATAAACGATTGATAAAGTGTTTTACAAATCTCGGGAGTTTTAAGAAAACGGAAAAGCCTTTTTGAAACATTAGGGTATCCGCCCACACCTCGTTCCGTACTACAAGAAGTTTATACAGTAGAAAAACCCTTTTCGGACCTCGAGTCTTGAGTTATGAAACCATTTCAAAATCAATTGGGTCTCGGCCCAAAATCATTTTCCGCAAAACATCCGTAAAACATTCATTTTGAAAAGTATCATTTTCAAATGCTCGAAAACAGTTCCATATATCTCAAAATGAATTAACATGACTACATGTTCTTCTCAACCATTCCCAACATTCCTCACAAATGCACAACTCCGTTTCCAAAATTTAACCGACATATTGATTTCCAAAATCATAACTTCTCAAGATCATCAATCCTATCCCACCTCTGTCACCTTATACTGTAACGCATAATATTCTGCTGAATCTCAAAGCATATCAACTTAGAATGCCAATAAATCTCAATGCAATTCAAAAATCCAATACTTACAGATCGTGAAGTCGACGATTCCCTGTGATACTGGCACATGTCTCGACTCAAGAAAATACTCGACACAGATATTTTCAGAACACATTTTGCAAACTCAGTTCAACTGGAGAACACAACACGGCTCTATCCGAAGAAACACGTTAACACCATTTGGAAAAGTTTACAACAACCCCAGTACTACACTGGTAAATCACATAACATACAAGCCCGAGTGAACAACAAAAACTCAGAGCTCACACACTTGTCAACCGACAACTCGAATGACACGACAAAAGTACGGCCCAACTCGACCCGACTGCCTAGGTTTTCACAACCTAAGCTCCGATACCATATTCTATAACACCCCCAGATCCGACCGGGAATATTACAGCGCCGTGGGCCCCGAGATGGAACCCACAAGGCTGAAGGAAATTTTCGCAAACATTTACAAACGTCCAAGAGGTTAACGACGGTATTATCTATTTAAAACATTCGAAGACTTTATAAAACTCGTTTATCAAAACCGTCGTGAAAACTAATTTGAAACCACAAGGCCCGAAATGCCAAAACTTAACAATTTAAAAACATACGTTAAGCTATCGCTTACACGTACCGAGAGAAAAAATTTATAAAATGATTTCCAAAGTAACCTAAGTTACCAGAAACCAATAGGTCATTTAAAAATACTCACGCAGCGGATAAAGACAAACAATTAAAATACTCTAGCAGCGGAATACAACAACAGATCAGAAGCTCAATACACAAATACATGTCCTAGCCAGTATCCTCCGGAAAGCTCATCTCTCCACGACTGCTACTAGCTTGATAATCCAAGAACCTAAAAAGAAAGCCCACGACGGGGTCAGCCATAATATTCAACAATGATAACCATCACATTACGTCAATAATTACATATCAATGGAAATACTAAGTAAGAATACGACCAATGTAATCTTACTGTCGTAACTTTACGAAAATCCACGATTCGTATCCTTAACAACACAATAAGATAATACCGAAATATCTGTACGGTATCTCAACAATACTCAAGGTTCTCAAAACATTATCATAACTCGCGATATGGAAATTATACCAACTCTGGCCAATTCAATCCATCGGATAACATCGACAATTACAATACGATAATCGATTGTCCATCAAAGACAAGTACCAAGGAAATACGAAACATACCTCAAGATACGAAAGACTATTACCCTCACGTCAGTCTAATCCGAGATCAGATCAACACAACATACGGACATGGTCCTGACACAAGACCTACAAATGCATACTCATACTGCACTTTCTGCCTTCCTAGCGCACGTTAATCACCTAACGTAGCATGCACTAAGTTGCTCCCGTTAGCGCGCGCTAGGCAGTAAACGTAGCGTGCGCTAATGCTGTACAAATGCATGTTTTTCAGGTACCGATCAACATATGATGATTATGAAGAACACTAAGTGATCCAAAACCATGTTTATAGTCATCAAAACAATGAAATCTGGTATCCTTTAACATATAAACAATCATCCAACTTATAATCCAAGTTCTATATCCTTATATCATCTTCCTTAATATTGATACATGAAACATCAAGAACGTAACAACACTTCCTTAATCTTCCATTACAGAGAGTAATCATCGACAATAACATCAACATCCGAAACTGAGGAGAAGGATTAACCAACTTATCTCAAGAAAACGAACTACACAATTCAAACCACACGAATCATATTAATATCATCATACTCTGGTAATCCATCTCATAATCATGCTTGTCAACTTGTTTATGTAATAATCATCAACTAAAGAATATCAACATTCAATCCAAAACAAAGTCTAAAGATGAAGAGTGATTACCTTTATGAAGGAATGGATTGATTTCCAAGGTTGAATCCATTTCCAAGAATCGCCAATGATTTCAAGAACAAAGATTTAATCCATGATTTCTAGTTTAATCTTGTTAAAGATCACCACCTCACCGTGTTTGGGAACCTCAAGAACCTCCCAAAGCTCTCTCCATCGACTGAAGATGAAAGAATGGACGAAATGCTTTATAATACCCGTCTGTCCCTTATATAGATTGCATTACTAGCGTGCGCTAACATCTCATATTTAGCGTGCGCAACAGTCTTAACAGCCTTAGCGTGCACTAACTGACCTTTGTTAGCGTGCGCTATCGCAGTCCAGAAACTAATGTCTGGCTTCGTACATGAGCTTACGTACGTATTACCCATGCATTAGCATACATAACTTACACTGTCTTAGCGTACGCAAGTCCTTGCATTTAGCGTGCGCTAATATCAGTTGACTCGTTTGTCTGTATGCTCCGAAGACTGGTTCACACGCCGAAAGTGCTGATGAGGATAAGATTCCTTTTTGTCCAATTACCATTAGCATGCGCTAACCTTTAGGGTTTAGCGTGCGCTAGTACTACATTACAAACATCCGTTGACTTATCAGAACGTGCGCCGAAAGTGGCCTGGTCCACACGTAGATTCCCTCTGAGCTGTTCTTCACTAGCGTATGCTAAGTTATGTCCGTAGCATGCGCTAAACCTGTACGATAGCGTGCGCTAATCCGGATTATTAGTGTGCTCTAATAATGTTACATTTAGCCATTTTCAGCTATTCTTGTCCAACGTCTCGACATGCAAAATACGAATATACAGCATACTGAATACACATACTCCTTCCAATAATATTCTCATACGATACACAATATCCTCTAATACAATTGTCGACCAAGTACGACAATTATACCGATACTGACATCTCAATCCTTCATTTATTTTATCCATACTGTACAGATTCCACATTGTACAACATAACTCGGATAAAATAACATTAAACAATAGTAGTAGAAATTCCGGATATTACATACTACACCACTTAAAATAAGTTTTGCCCTCGAAACTTGCAAGCCGTTATAGAAAAACCAACAAACCCTTCAACCAAAATATTCCGAAACCATCACAACAAAGATCGATCATCATTAACGAATAACCAAAACAGTACACTTATATATGCGCCAAGTCGACGATCTCCTGAGGTACTAGCAAGTGACTTCACTGTAAAGCCTCAATACGTTTACAATAACAATTCCATGAGTCTCAACAAAATATATCATCTTCGGATGAAGTAACCTATCCGTGTCAAATCTCGTCTACCTGATTATACAATCAAGTCCCAATTCCGATAAAACAAATAATAGACGATACATCTGTGAAACAAATGCTCAACACCATGGCAACAAATCCCGAAACATCGACAGACAATCTAAACGCTCAGATGATCACCAGCAATAATTAACCAATAAATTAACCGAGAATATCATTGACATGATAAACTTTAATACAACCAATCCAAAGGTCAAAACACGGCCGAGAATATCATCATCATGATAAACTCCAATATTACCAACGAACGATCAACGAAAATCGAGAATACCTTCACACGGTAAACTCCAACACGACCAACACAGAACCACAAAAACCAATATACAAACGAATAACATTCTCAAAATGACACACCAACCACATACAGTGGATCTCAATAAACATACCCGACTGGTGAACATATCCATCGGCATACGAACAACCAATCATAAATCGATGAACATACCCAATCATACATGGAGTGGGAGTGACCACTCAATATCCAAAACAACCAGCATGGGGGCACCATCCCCAAATCTACACTTACAAAGAAACCATTCAAAAACATTATGGTAGCGCATACGTTCCAGTTTCACAAAACCCGAAGTTCCAAAATTACATCCTGTGCATGAATTCTACATCACGCAGCACATTCTTCTTATCCGATCATTCAATCGATCATCCCTGGATAACCAACTACCATACTGAAGTTCGAATCTTTATTCATAGTTCCATACTAACGTCTTATCCAGTTCGTGAGTCACACTCAGAACTTAACCATGATATGCATTATGCACTAAATGCGTATGTATATCAATCACATTTTTAAAACCAGTTTGAAATCATATATCTCGTCAAGAAGACAAATTTTCGAAAGTTCATTCAAAAATTTCAAAACTCAAAACATAGATTTTCGTAAGACCACGAAATAAATTTTCGAAAAGTTAAATTGGCTCGCTAATGCCAAGTATTCGATAATAATTCTTTTCGAATACGCATGATTAAATAAAATGAAATTATGTAAATGATTGACCACATCCATACTCCTGTATACCAATTCGGCTCATGACCAATATCCACTGATATTCCATCGGAAAACCACACGATAGAGTTCCAAATCCCAATATATACACTCCGACCCAAAAACTCCTTTTCCACACATGACTCGAAACGTCAACCATTAATCCATCCTGGATCACCTCAAATATGCTATGGTAAAACATGGAAACCAATCAACAAATCAAACACAGCGAAAGACTTCCCGAGAAGTCTCATTTGAATAAGTAAACCAAAACTCTGAAAGGCAGAAATGAAATAGATAAACGATTGATAAAGTGTTTTACAAATCTCGGGAGTTTTAAGAAAACGGAAAAGCCTTTTTGAAACATTATGGTCTCAGCCCATACCTCGTTCCGTACTACTAGAAGTTTATACAGTAGAAAAACCCTTTTCGGACCTCGAGTCCTGAGTTATGAAACAATTTCAAAATCAATTGGGTCTCGGCCCCAAATCATTTTCCGCAAAACATCCGTAAAACATTCATTTTGAAAAGTATTATTTTCAAATGCTCGAAAACAGTTCCATATATCTCAAAATGAATTAACATGACTACATGTTCTTCTCAACCATTCCCAACATTCCTCCGAAATGCACAACTCCGTTTCCAAAATTTAACCGACATATTGATTTCCAAAATCATAACTTCTCAAGATCCTAAATCCTATCCCACCTTTGTCACCTTATACTGTAACACATAATATTCTGCTGAATCTCAAAGCATATCAACTTAGAATGCCAATAAATCTCAATGCAATTCAAAAATCCAATACTTACAGATCGTGAAGTCGACGATTCCCCGTGATATTGGCACATGTCTCGACTCAAGAAAATACTCGACACAGATATTTTCAAAACACATTTTGCAAACTCAGTTCAACTCGAGAACACAACACGGCTCTATCCGAAGAAACACGTTAACAGCATTTGGAAAAGTTTACAACAACCCCAGTACTACACTGGTAAATCACATAACATACAAGCCCGAGTGAACAACAAAAACTCAGAGCTCACACACTTGTCAACCGACAACTCGAATGACACGACAAAAGTACGTCCCAACTCGACCCGACTACCTAGGTTTTCACAACCTAAGCTCAGATACCATATTCTGTAACACCCCCAGATCCAACCGGGAATATTACAGCGCCGTGGGCCCCGTGATGGAACCCACAAGGCCGAAGGAAATTTTCGCAAACATTTACAAACTTCCAAGAGGATAACGACCGTATTATCTATTTAAAACATTCGAAGACTTTATAAAACTCGTTTATCAAAACCGTCGTGAAAACTCATTTGAAACCACAAGGCCCGAAACGCCAAAACTTAACAATTTAAAAACATACGTTAAGCTATTGCTTACACGTACCGACAGAACAAATTTAGAAAACGATTTCCAAATAACCTAAGTTACCAGATACCAATAGGTCATTTAAAAATACTCACGCAGCGGATAAAGACAAACAATTAAAATACTCTAGCAGCGGAATACAACAACAGATCAGAAGCTTAATACACAAATACATGTCCTAGCCAGTATCCTCTGGGAAGCTCATCTCTCCACGACCGCTACAAGCTTTATAATCCAAGAACCTAAAAAGAAAGCCCATGACGGGGTCAGCCATAATATCCAACAATGATAACCATCACATCACGTCAATAATTACATATCAATGGAAATACTTAGTAAGAATACGACCAATGTAATCTTACTGTCGTAACTTTACAAAAATCCACGATTCGTATCCTTAACAACACAATAAGATAATACCGAAATATCTGTACGGTATATCAACAATACTCAAGGTTCTCAAAACATTATCATAACTCGCGATACGGAAATTATACCAACTCCGGCCAATTCAATCCATCGGATAACATCGACAATTCCAATACGATAATCGATTGTCTATCAAAGACAAGTACCAAGGAAATACTGAACATACCTTAAGATACGAAATACCATTACCATCACGTCAGTCTAATCCAAGATTAGATCAACACAACATACGGACATGGTCCTGACACAAGACCTACAATGCATACTCATATGACAACGTCAATGTGATCACAACAATAACGACAATGTATACTTATGGCAAACCCATAATATACATATGCACAACAACAATACATGGCAATCTGATGATCCAGCGTCTACTGCCTAGATCCCCCGATGATCCCGTCAGACCAACCCGAGGTGGAAAACCCGTCCGATGATCCAGCGCACGCTAGCATAGATCCCCCTATGATCCCGTCGGACCAACACGAGGTGGACATATGACAACAATGCACAACTGCACAAAACAACAGTACACAATACACAAAAACAACAATGCACAAATGCATGACAACAATGATACACGAATGTATCACGACATGATCGACAAAAATGATAAAAATGATTAGAGTACTTGCCCCGAGTCCTTCAAGAATGATCTCAATGTCTAGACCGTCACGAACCATTATCCTCAATACTCGACGGTCCAAGGTATCACGGATTGCAGATAATTCATATCTTCGTCTTTATCACAATATATCCTCGATATACAAGTATACCAATAACAAAAGTAAATCATATACATTATGATTTAGATTCCCAAAACTCGAATACGATTTATAATCTCAAATCTCCTGTGATTACGATTATAAACATTGCTATACGAATTATACACGAATGAAATGGAAACCATTCATTAAATACTATGAACTGAGCAAGTAATAACTTACCTCGATACCGATACAATGACGAGGACGCTGTTACCAAATCCATTGCCGTTATCTACAAGTTCCTCGGTCCCGACCAAAGCAATCTACGAACATTCTCGAGCTCGACCGCAACACACGGTTGTAATCACCGATCAATAATCTCAACCTATTACAATAATCGATAAACAACAAGTTCGACAACAGTAAACAATCGATAAAACCATTCCACAAACCCAACGGCTTGACAATATCTCGATTAAACACTAGTCGGATCAATCCTACTCAAACCAGCACGAATTTACAACCACAACATGAAAATACTGCACTTTCTGCCTTCCTAGCGCACGTTAATCACCTAACGTAGCGTGCGCTAAGTTGCTTCCGTTAGCGCGCGCTAGGCAGTAAACGTAGCGTGCGCTAATGCTGTACAGATGCATGTTTTTCAGGTACCGATCAACATATGACGATTTTCAAGAACACTAAGTGATCCAAAACCATGTTTATAGTCATCAAAACAATGAAATCCGGTATCCTTTAACATATAAACAATAATCCAACTTATAATCCAAGTTCTATATCCATATATCATCTTCCTTAATATCGATACATGAAACATCAAGAACGTAACAACACTTCCTTAATCTTCCATTACAGATCATCGACAATAACATCAACATCCGAAACTGAGGAGAAGGATTCACCAACTTATCTCAAAAAACGAACTACACAATTCAAACCACACGAATCATATTAATATCATCATACTCCGGTAATTCATCTCATAATCATGCTTGTCAACTTGTTTATGTAATAATCATCAACTAAAGAATATCAACATTCAATCCAAAACAAAGTCTAAAGATGAAGAGTGATTACCTTTATGAAGGAATGGATCGATTTCCAAGGTTGAATCCATTTCCAAGAATCGCCAATGATTTCAAGAACAAAGCTTTAATCCATGATTTCTACTTTAATCTTGTTAAAGATCACCACCTCACCGTGTTTGGGAACCTCAAGAACCTCCCAAAGCTCTCTCTATCGACTGGAGGTGAAAGAATGGACGAAATACTTCATAACACCCGTCTGTCCCTTATATAGACTGCATTACTAGGGTGCGCTAACATCTCATATTTAGCGTGCACAACAGTCTTAACAGCCTTAGCGTGCACTAACTGACCTTTGTTAGTGTGCGCTATCACAGTCCAGAGACTAATGTCTGGCTTCATACATGAGCTTACATACGTAATGCCCATGCATTAGCGTACGTAACTTACATTGTCTTAGCGTACGCAAGTCCTTGCATTTAGCGTGCACTAATATCAGTTGACTCATTTGTCTGTATGCTCCGAAGACTGGCCCACACGCCGAAAGTGCTGACAAGGATAAGATTCCTTTTTGTCCAATTACCATTAGCGTGCGCTAACCTTTAGGGTTTAGCGTGCACTAGTACTACATTACAAACATCCATTGACTTATCAGAACGTGCGCCGAAAGTGGCCTGGTCCACACGTAGATTCCCTCTGAGATGTTCTTCACTAGCGTACGCTAAGTTATGTCCGTAGCGTGTGCTAAACCTGCACGATAGCGTGCACTACTCCTGATTATTAGCGTGCGCTAATAATGTTACATTTAGCTATTTTTAGCTATTCTTGTCCAACGTCTCGACATGCAAAATACGAATATACGGCATACTGAATACACATACTCCTTCCAATAATATTCTCATATGATACACAATATCCTCTAATACAATTGTCGACCAAGTACGACAATTATACCGATACTGACATCTCAGTCCTTCATTTATTTTATCCATACTGTACAGATTTCACATTGTACAACATAACTCGGATAAAATAACATTAAACAATACTAGTAGAAATTCCGGATATTACAATCACAAACTTGTTAAACATTTTTACCTCATTTTTCTTCTATAAATAAACAATGTGCTTGTTTCTTTTATTCATCCCTCAAACTTGTACTTTTCTCTTTTTCTCTCTAATAAATTTCTTTTCAAAAATGGAATCATCATCTTCCACAAAAAAATTTAGCACAGTCTGCATTTTTGGTGGAGCTAGTTATGGAAAAGAGGCATGCTTTACTGAAGCAGCCCACAACTTGGGTCGTACCTTAGGAGAAAAATGCATTCATGTAGTTTATGGAGGAGGAAGTCTAGGATTAATGGGACGAGCTCCTGCTTCTGCTTATATGGAAGGAGTAAGAGTGTTGGGAATAATTCCAAAACCTCTGGCTGAAAGTAAAATCCCCGGGGCAACTATTGGTGATGAGTTTAGATCTGTAAATATACAAGATCGCATAACTCACATGATAAATAATTCTGGCGCCTTTATCACCCTTCCCGGTGGTTTTGGCACTCTTGAGGAACTTTTTCATGTGGTTACCAGAGTCCAGCTAATTGTTCATCAAAAACCAATAGTTTTGCTTAATGTCAATGGTTTCTTTGATGGTTTACTATCTTTCATCGACTACTCTGCTGAAAAAGGTTTTATTTCCGAGCGTGCTAAACGAATCATAGTCGTTGCAACAACACCAGAAGAATTAATCAAAAAACTCATTGAATTTGTTCCTCAACCAGATCCAGCTCTAGCTAAAATTGTCTGGATAGAAGATTTTACCGTGAGAAAAAGAAAAGTGGATTTATTCCTCTCCCTTTGATAACCCATGTCGGACCTCTTGTTTTTTTTACTTTCTGTTGTGTGTAAAAATTGTGCTAAATGATGGCAGCTTAAGGAGTTTCTTTTTGAACTCTTGACGCGCATCTATTCGCGATTAATGTATTGTTATTTTAGTGCTGTAATTTTTATTGTTTGTTTTTTATAAAAGCATTGATGGCAGCGTAAGGCGACTGTTCGGACTTTCTTGAAGCGCATCTTAAAAATTGTGTTATACTTCCGAGTATATTTTATTTTCTTTTGTTGTTTGCCTCGTATATTTATTCTCTTGCAGATTCTAAAAGGCGTTAGCTCAAGCATCAACTTTCATAACATTGAGTATTCTGTTTTTCTCCTTGCTTTTTATTTTATTTTTTTATTTTTTTAAAACTGAGGACAATTTTATTTTCAAAATTGGGGGTGGTATGTTTTAATTATTTTGGTGTGTTGGTTTTGATTATTTTGGTTATTTGCCTTATATATATATATATATATTATTTTGATTTGTGAGATTTCTAGATCTGGCCATAACACCAATAAATTAGCTGTATACAAGCTTCTAAAATCATTTTAACCGGTAAAAAAATTGTATATTCCAAAATTTTTGAGCCTTAATCTCTCTTTCCAAGCCTTGTAGTTATCATATAAAGTCGAGTCATTCGTTACCTTGAGAAAAGAAGAATCAGTCGGTTGCTGAAAAATAGAACTGAAATTTACTTAATTTGTGGAGTTTTTGATTTTTCATGCTTAGCTAATAAATGACTTTTCTGCAAAAATTCTATTCCCTAGAGAAGGAGTCATTGGTGAAAAGAGCTACAAATTAGCAAAAAACTGTGTGAAAGCTATCACCTAAAAAAAAGATAGAAAATGTGTTGGTTAAAAGAGCTACACGTTAGCAAATAACAGTGTGAAAGCTATCACCTTAAAAAAATGGAAATTGTGTTGGTGAAAAGAGCTACACATTAGCAAATAATGGTGTGAAAGCTATCACCTAAAAAAATAGAAATTGTGTCGGTGAAAAGAGCTACACGTTAGCAAATAACGGTGTGAAAGCTATCACTAAGGGATGTAGTTTATGAGCAGATTTGAATTAATTAGCGGCTGAATTTCAATACACTCAATTTCGTGAACAATCACAATATTTGATGACGCCGATGAAATTCTTCTTCATATTGAGTCGAAAAATAAACGAGTGATCGAGAGTAACCATTAAAGGGAGTCGTGTGTATCACGAGTGGGAGAGAAATAATCAACCTTTTGGGGGGAAACTTTGCATTTTGGAATTACAAAATAAAGCCGTGTTTTAACTTTAAAATCATTAGTAGATTTATTTTGAATCTTGATTCATTTCTATCTACTGTATAAAGCTGGTTGTTGTGTATTAATGGCATTTTGATCTCCTTTTCTCTTTTTATATGATTATTTTTTTCTCTTAATTTATGTGTGTATTATTATTTTTGTCTTATTTTTTTTTGGAGTGTGATTAGTAAAGAGTCTTGCTCGGGACTAGCAGGAATTCAAGTTTGGGGGTGTGATAAGTGTCAGTTTTATACATTTATCCATAGTTTGTATCGATATATTTCACCCATAATTGAGCAAGTCTACTCATTTTTGCTTAGAATTAATTGACTTTTAATAATTTTATCATTTATCAGATGAAGATGTAAATTAGCCTTAATCGGATTGAATTACAGATTTACTCAAGAAATAACATGTTTATAAAATATTCTCTTTATTGAGTTTTTATGTATTCATGTTGTAGGACTTTCCGAGACGAGTTCGGCAATCTTTCCGGATTCAAAATCAGAGTTAAATATCAAAAGTTATCATCCGAAGAGGATTTGGGGCAAAAACGCAAAGTCTAAGAAATTCTGGGCTGAAAATGAAGTCTGAAACTCCATACGGGCGTGTACGGGCGTAACTCACAAAATGAAAATTTATGAAGACATGTTACAGCCGTAACTCCTCAATGCTATGGCCGTAAGTCATCATAGTTACGGCCGTAACTCTTCAATGTTACGGCCGTAACTCTTGGCAGATTATTGATCATTGCCTAATTTTTTATACTTTTGGTCTATTATTGAGGGGGTGGCTGGCATTGATCCGATCTAGTGTAATAATGCTGGAGTTTTGGAGCTATTAGATGACTTTAGGTGTATAAATAGACCCCTTAGATCCATCATTATTCATCCTTCATCATATATTTTTCCACTTTTTGTAATATTTTCGTTTTGTTTGAAGAACACACTTGTGTTCTTGAGTGACTTGTGTAATAGTGGTATAACATATGTTGTTAAGGGAGTTTATTGCTTCTTTCTCCTTTATCTACTAAGGGAGTTAGTGTAATAACCGGTCGTAATCCATTAATTACCATTCAGTAACTATCAGTCAATAATTGTCACTGAGTAATTTTTCACTCATTGTTAATCATCCATCATTCATGATTCATTCATTTGCGTTCATCGTGGGCGTGTTATAACCATGTATCAGTTACCGATCGTCATTTCATCTCCGTTTATGGATCGAGACGAGAGTATTAACATTATCATTGTGATTGGTAGTCTTGTGCTGGAAGTTTCATCTTTGGACTTGTTCACTTTCACATACGTATGGTTTGTCGGATCATTTATCAGTCGTAGCGAGGAATCGGAGTTATCGAATTTTTCACCATGTCCAACATTGAGTTACGGCCGTAAGGATTGTAGGTTACGGCCGTAACAAGGGTTCGTTGATTGTCAGGCCATTTTGGACGAACGGGACTTACGGCCGTAAGGTTTCGGAATACGGCTGTAAGTTGAGTAGGTACGGCCGTAAGGCTTGGCCGATTACGGCCGTACGTGCCGAGCAGGGTGCCCAGGCATTTTTGGCCGAAGGCGAGTTACGGCCTTAAGGGTTGCGGCATACGACCGTAAGGCGAGGGAGATACGACCGTAAGGCTTGGCCGGATACGGCCGTACGTTATAGGCAGGGTACCTGGTCATTTTCGACGAAGGGGGCTTACGCCCGTAAGTTTGGCCGGATACGGCCGTATCATCCGAGTTACGCCCGTAAGGTGTCCGGGTACGGCCGTAAGGATGACGGCAGATGTTTTAGACGAGGGCGAGTTACGCCCGTAAGTCAGGGCGGATACGGCCGTAAGGCTGTCGGCAGGTTTTTGGACGAAGCCGAGTTACGGCCGTACGAGTTGGCCGGTTACGGCCGTAAGGCCGTTGACCTGGGATGTTACGGCCGTATGAAGGCCGAGTTACGGCCGTAACTTCCGGCAGTTTATATATGTCTTGCACGGGACTTTTCCTCATTTTTCTCATTTCTTCATTTTGTTCCGAGAGAGTGAGGTTGAGGGAGATATTTTGTCATCATCAATCACTTGTGTGTTCAGATTTCATCATCTTGATTCGTTGGGAAGCTTGGATAGTCGATTTAACACGTTTTCATCGGATCGGAGTGTTTGGATCTTCAAGAGGTAATTTCTTCAACATCTTGGATTTCGATTTTGTGTTGAGATATGATGTTTTGGACATTATAATCATGTTATATGAAGGGATATGCATATGATTATGAGTTTGTATAGAGATTCATTGGATTATTGAAGGGTTATTCAAGAACACTGTGAATATTGAGTTGGATTTGGGGGTTTTCGATTAATCATTGTTGAAATCACGAATTTGGATATTCATTTTGAATTTTTGGTCGTATTGAAGATGTTTTGTCGGTTTGAAACACTTCTTGGGGTTTTGATGTTGGTATTTTTGAGGTTTGGTTGTAAACAATCGAAGTTTGGCCACAAAGTGTTCGATATAATGCCCCATTGAACTTGGTTTAATCGTGTCGACGTTTTGAGTTCGTTATATTCGTGTTTGATTCGTATATTGAACGGATTGTTGGTATTTGTATTTATTCAAGGTTGTTCGAGCGACCGATATATCAATTAGGACGTTGTTCGTGGAAGGATAATTGTCACCGGTGTTGAGTAAGTAAATTCTTACTCAGTTAAAAGGATATTCATTCCTTTTTGTTGTTGATCATTCATAATCATAACTCATTCATCATTGTCTTAATCATATTGAGACTTGTAATTGTCGAATAGTCGCTTCATTAACAAGGAACGGCGGTTGCATCATTTCATTGAAACTATCAATCACTTCATTATTACTTTCATATCGGTGAGTCATTCTTGACTTTGTCAGATTATTATTATTCATTGATATTCATTATGGTCATTCTCGTTCATATGACCTTCTGGGTTTATATTGCGTGGCCGGGTGCGGATGTGTGGAATTTTTAGTCGGGCACGCGATGGCCGTGTATCGGGAGTGATACATTGGACTGTGCACACGGTAAAGCTTAACTCCGTGAGACTAATTAGGTACAAGGACAGGTGTGTCCGGACATTCGTCTTGTACACTTGCACAGAACACTACGGACGTACTATGATACTCCTCTTCAGCGAAATTCATAACTAGGGATATTTCATAACTTCTGTTAAATCATGATTGTGTATTTTTCAACCCTTGAGGATTGTTGTTCTGTGTAACTGACCCCGGCTGGGGATTTTGTTTTTCAGGTCATGGCAAGGCAGAAGCACGTGAATAGCATGCTGACGTCGAGGAGTCCCAGTGATACTAGTAGGGGCCAAGGTTCTAAAAAACGCTAGGCGCTAGGCGTTCGGATTGCTAACGCCTAGCGCCCAGAGGATCAATCGGGGATTAGTCGGGGATTAATCGGATTTGGCGGATTTATTTATTATTATTATAATTATTTTTATATATAAATAATTATATATATGTAAAGAATAAAAAACATCTAATATTTAAATATTTAAACAAACATATAATGGATCATATATTAAATTGTTAAACATTGACATAAGCATAACATAGTCCATAGTATCTCAATTCAGAAATTTATAGTACCACTAATATAAAAAAAATAAAAAAAAATTTATCCGCCTAGCGCCCGCCTAGGCGGCGCCGCCCGCCCGCCAGGCGCCCGCCCGGCTGCCATCCTAGGCGGCCGCCACTCGCCTAGCGCCCGCCACCGCCTGGCGCCGCCACCCCGCCTGGCGGCCGATTAATCACCCGACCGCCCAGGACAAACGCCCAGGGCATAATCGGAGTGCCCGGGGGCCGCCTAGCGCCTAGGCGCCGCCTAGGCGGCCGCCCAGGCCGATTTTTAGAACACTGGTAGGGGCCCCCGATCTTTCAGTTATTCATATTGTTGTCATTTATTTTCCGCTGCAGATTTTCATTTGGATACTCCATTTCATTCAGTGTTGTGTATTTTATCTTCATATAAAATACACTAGTATTCGGTATTGTCCTGGTGTGTTGTAATTAAACTCTTCATCGGAGTAATTATTGTTGTAATGTGGTTCGGTACTCCATTTATCCTGTATAATTCAGTCATTTTCATTTGCCTGGTGGGTCCCAGTCGGGGATCTACGGCACTGTAATATCCACCTAGTTTGGGGTGTTACAGAGTTGGTATCAGAGCGTGGTTTTGAATACTACCTTCCGAGTCATGTCTCATTTGAGATCATCGTCATCAGACTAGTATCATTGGACTTTCGCGTCATGTGTGACCTTTGCAAATGCCGAGCCAATCAGACCGAAAGAACTGTAAGATTTCTAACGCCATGGTATAATTTGTGGCAATAGTCATTCATTCATCATTCATCAATTAACAATCCTCAAACATCATCATTCATTGTGATTAGGACGATCATGTTAACTCATTAATCACTTAATTCATTTCATTACTCAGTTAATGATCAGGACGATCATGTTAACCCATTAATTACTCAATTCATTTCATTACTCGGTTGTCGATCTGGATGATCATATTATCAATCTTGTTAAGTTGTTCAAGATAATCATTTCAAGAATTTCATCAGATAATCATGTCACTTCAGTAAATCATTCATATAATCGCTAAGTTAGAGCATGTATACTCATTTTCATCATCTCATGACATTATCATAACGTGATAATCATGCGGGAAATATAATCGTTATGCGACCTTCCTACTTCAGTATGGGGAGAGATGTCAGGGGATGCATGGGGAGAGGCCGCGGTGCGGGCCGAAACCCGGGAAATAATCACTCGCTGTCGGGAAACCGTACCCAGGACTCGGCTCGATCAAAAGATGTTCAGGTTGATCTACTCACTTTTATGCAGGCCATGATGACCCATGTGCAATTGCTTAATCATCATTGCGCCACTCTGGCCGGATTGATCGAGAGAACTCTCCCGTATGAGCCTGCTGCTAAGGAAATTGCTGAACAACAGCCTTCATCTGTCAGCAAGAAATCAACGAAGCGTAATCAATCCGAAGGCGGTCAGTCAACCTTCAAGAAGCCTCGTGTGAGTCCTATCATTTCTGAGCGACCTCCTACGGCGCATAATCGTGCGGGATCTCGCCCCGGCGCGATTCGGCCATCACTGTTTCAAGCGTGGAGCGCCGGTCATTAAAGCACTAAGTATCTCAAACCGTCTATCACGTGCCATAATTGTGGGAATTTTGGGCATAAGGCCCGTTTTGCGAAAGGACTCAACTCGCTCGGCGGCATCTCGAGCCCAAGCAATCGGCGATTCGAATCGATCGCTCACAACGATGTTTAAGGCAATGGAAGCAAATAGAGTTGGAGCTCATATTTATCAGACGGGAGCGTCCGGTTCGGGGGCCGGCAAGTCCCGGATTCATGTGATGAAGAGGATCGACGATCCGGTAGCCCGAATGATCTCAGGTATACTTGTAATTTTATTTCAACCTGTGTGTCCCTTTTGGATACTGGTGCACCGCATTCATTCATTTTCGAATCATGTTTGAATAGAGTTATTTTGGGATAGTCCTATTTCTTGTGGATCTCATACCATCGGTCTACCTGACGATGGAGGAATTTTCGAAAATCATACCAAATTAAGCTTAATGACCGCGATTGGTTGGTGGACCTAATCGTGGTGGACTTACCTAAGGACGATGTAATATTGGGCGTTAATTAGATGGATCGTCACGATACCATCCTAAGTGATCGTAAGCGTTTGGTTACTATCATTTCAGTCGTTGGAGACGAGTGTGTATTTCAGGGAAGTAATCCCTGTTGTTCCAGAAGAATTATTATTATGACGGAAGCAGGGAAATTCCTCAATCGAGTTGTTCAATCATTCATTGTATCATTTTCATCGATTTGCCGTTTTAAGGCAATCGAGATGTTCAATCATTCATTGTATCATTTTCATCGATTTGCCGTTTTAAGGCAATCGAGATATTCAATCATTCATTGTATCACTTTTTATTGATTGACCATTCTAGGGCAATCGAAATGTTCAATCATCCGTGGTATCATTGTCATCGATTTACGATGTATTTCCAGACGAGTTATTTGGTTTCCTTCACATAGAGTAGTGGAATTCAGGAGTGAGTTGGAGCCCGGTACGTCCCTGTTATCGAAGGCAGCGTATCGGATGGCCCCGACCGAAATACAGGAGTTGAAGATTCAACTTGAGGAATAGTTCGAGAAAGGTTATCTCCGACCGAGTGCGTCCCCGTGAGGAGCACCAGTGTGATCTGTCAAGGAGAAGGTTGGATCGTCTCGTGTGTGTATTAATTATTGGAAGTTGAACAGGGTGATGATCAAGATTAGTATCCTCTACCCCGTATTGTTGATCTCTTAGATCAACTTCAGGGAACTTCAATATTTCCCAGATCGACTTAAGATCTGGACATCATCAGTTGCGAATTCAAGAGTCGGGTATCGCAAGGACGGCGTTTCGTACACGCTATGGTCATTATGAGTTCGTAGTTATGCCGTTCGGACTAACTAATGCACCTGCGGTATTCATGGAGTTAATGAATCGGGTTTTCATCGACTTTTTGGATCAGTTTGTTGTTGTCTTCATCGATGACATTTTGATATATTCTCGTGATCGAGAGGAACACGAGGTACGTCTTCATCAGGTTCTCGACATGTTAAGACGCGAGCAACTTTATGGAAAGTTTTCTTAATGTGAGTTCTGGATGTCCGTAGTGACTTTTCTCGGGCATGTAATTTCATCAGACAGAGTTCGTGTCGACCCTCAGAAGACGGAGGCTATCCGAGATTGGCAACCTCCGAAAGATGTTAAAGAAATCCGAAGTTTCCTTGGATTAGCTGGTTAATTATCCGACCCATGACCTGGAGCTAGCAGCCGTGGTTTTCGCATTGGGAATTTGGCGTCATTACCTTTATGGCGTCACCTGTCAGTTATTCACCAATCATAAGAGTCTGAAGTATATATTTACACTGAAGGAGTTAAATATACGACAGAGGCGGTGTTTGGAACTAATCAAAGATTATGATATCGAGATCCTGCACCACCTGGGTAAGGCAAACGTGGTTACCGATGCCTTGAGTCGTAAGTCCGTTCAGGAGCAAATGCTTGATCGTTTAACAGTTCAGAAGGAGCTTCATCAGGAATTCCTTAGACTCGAGATCGAGGTCTAGCTTCAGCTAGTGCAAGGGAAATTTGCATGTTAGAGATTTCATCACCACTTGAGGAGGCAATCACAGAGAATCAGGGTTCAGACCCATCATTGTTGTGTATCCGTGAGGATGTGACTCAGGGGAAAGCCCCCGGATTTGTGGTCCATGGGGATGGACTTTTGCGATTTAAGAATCGGTTATGAGTACCGGCGAACGACGAGTTGAAAAACTCGATTTTGAGAGAAGCTCAGGTTACCCCTTATTCTGCTCATCCGGGGTCTAGCAAGATGTACAAGGACTTGAAACAAAATTACTGGTGGAGTAATATGAAGCGAGAAGTCGCAGAATTTGTTTCGAGATGCTTAACCTGTCAGCAAGTCAAGATAGAACATCAGTGACCGGCGGGTATGCTGAAACCTCTCCCTTTTCCAGAGTGGAAGTGAGAAGACATTTCTATGGATTTCATCACGAGTTTACCGACGAGTCGTCGTAGCATGAGTACAATCTGGGTGATTGTGGACCACTTAACTAAGTCAGCTCATTTCCTTGAGATTAAGGATACGTGGGGTCCCGAGAGACTGGCCCAGTTGTTCATCAAAGAGATAGTGAGATTGCATGGTACTCCTAAGAGTATCGTTTCCGATCGTGACGGACGATTCGCGTCAAATTTTTGGAAATCAGTTCATCGTGCTATGGGAACTCAGCTTAATCTCAGTACCGTTTTTCATCCTCAGTCCGACGGACAATCAGAGAAGACTATTTAGATATTAGAGGACATGTTGAGGGCATGCGTCCTCGATTAGAAAGGCGATTGGGAAGCCCAATTACCGTTGATTGAGTTCACGTACAATAATAGTTGGTATGCTGCGATTAAGATAGCACCTTACGAGGCCTTGTACGGTCGTCGTTGTCGATCTACTTTGTGTTGGGATGACTTATCAGAATCAATCAACACCGAGCCCGAAATGCTTATAGCCGCCGTGAGAAGGTAGCTTTGATCAAGAGTCGTCTGTTGACTGCGCAGAGTCAACAGAAATCACATGCAGATAATCGTCGTCGACCACTAGAGTTCGAGATGGGTGACCACGTTTTGGTCAAGGTATCCCCGAGTCGAGGTATCTTCCGTTTCGGAAAACAGGGGAAGTTGAGTCAGAGATTCATTGGACTGTTTGAGATTTTGGATCGAGTAGACGAGTTAGCTTATCGATTGGCTTTACCTCCGGCGTTGAGCCAAATTCCTAATGTGTTTCACGTCTCTCAGTTGCGGAAGTATGTTGCCGACCCAAATCACATATTTCAGTTCGACGAAATCGAGATCGCGGACGATCATTCGTATGAGGAGCGTCCTATACGAGTTTTAGAATGGTGAATCAATCAGTTGAGGAACAAGATAATTCCTTTGGTTAGGATTCAGTGGTCTAGACACGGAGTCGAAGAGGCTACTTGTGAAACCAAGGAGAGTATGCGGGAGAGTCAACCCGAGTTGTTTGGCCCTTAGTTTCGGGGACGAAACTCTTTTTAAGGGTGGGAGTATGTAATAACCGGTCGTAATCCATTCATTACCATTCAGTAACTATCAGTCAATAATTGTCACTCAGTAATTTTTCACTCATTGTTAATCATCCATCAATCATGAATCATTCATTTGCGTTCATCGTGGGCGTGTTATAACCATATATCAGTTACCGATCGTCATTTCATCTCCGTTTATGGATCGAGACGAGAGTATTAACATTATCATTGTGATTGGTAGTCTTGTGCTGGAAGTTTCATCTTTGGACTTGTTCACTTTCACATACGTATGGTTTGTCGGATCATTCATCAGTCGTAGCGAGGAATCGGAGTTATCGAATTTTTCACCATGTCCAGCATTGAGTTACGGCCGTAAGGATTGTAGGTTACGGCCGTAACAAGGGTTCGTTGATTTTCAGGCCATTTTGGACGAATGGGACTTACGGCCGTAAGGTTTCGGAATACGGCCGTAAGTTGAGCAGGTACGGCCGTAAGGCTTGGCCGATTACGGCCGTACGTGTCGAGCAGGGTGCCCAGGCGTTTTTGGCCAAAGGCGAGTTACGGCCGTAAGGGTTGCGGCATACGGCCGTAAGGCGAGGGAGATACGGCCGTAAGGCTTGGCCGGATACGGCCGTACGTTCTGCGGTGGTACACGGTCATTTTCGACGAAGGGGGCTTATGCCCGTAAGTTTGGCCGGATACGGCCGTATCATCCGAGTTACGCCCGTAAGGTGTCCGGGTACGGCCGTAAGGATGACGACAGATGTTTTAGACGAGGGCGAGTTACGCCCGTAAGTGAGGGCGGATACGGCCGTAAGGCTGTCGGCAGGTTTTTGGACGAAGCCGAGTTACGGCCATACGAGTTGGCCGGTTACGGCCGTAAGGCCGTTGACCTGGGATGTTACGGCCGTATGAAGGCCGAATTACGGCCGTAACTTCCGGCAGTTTATATATGTATTGCACGGGACTTTTCCTCATTTTTCTCATTTCTTCATTTTGTTCCGAGAGAGTGAGGTTGAGGGAGATATTTTGTCATCATCAATCACTTGTGTGTTCGGATTTCATCATCTTGATTCGTTGGGAAGCTTGGATAGTCGATTTAACACGTTTTCATCGGATCGGAGTGTTTGGATCTTCAAGAGGTAATTTCTTTAACATCTTAGATTTCGATTTTGTGTTGAGATATGATGTTTTGGACATTATAATCATGTTATATGAAGGGATATGCATATGATTATGAGTTTGTATAGAGATTCATTGGATTATTGAAGGGTTATTCAAGAACACTTTGAATATTGAGTTGGATTTGGGGGTTTTCGATTAATCATTGTTGAAATCACGAATTTGGATATTCATTTTGGATTTTTGGTCGTATTGAAGATGTTTTGTCGGTTTGAAACACTTCTTGGGGTTTTGATGTTGGTATTTTTGAGGTTTGGTTGTAAACAATTGAAGTTTGGCCACAAAGTGTTCGATATAATGCCCCAATGAACTTGGTTTAATCGTATCGACGTTTTGAGTTCGTTATATTCGTGTTTGATTCGTATATTGAACGGATTGTTGGTATTTGTATTTATTCAAGGTTGTTCGAGCGATCGATATATCAATTAGGACGTTGTTCGTGGAAGGATAATTGTCACCGGTGTTGAGTAAGTAAATTCTTACTCGGTTAAAAGGATATTCATTCCTTTTTGTTGTTGATCATTCATAATCATAACTCATTCATCATTGTATTAATCATATTGAGACTTGTAATTGTCGAATAGTCGCTTCATTAACAAGGAACGGCAATTCCAATCATTTCATTGAAACTATCAATCACTTCATTATTACTTTCATATCGGTGATTCATTCTTGACTTTGTCAGATTATTATTATTCATTGATATTCATTATGGTCATTCTCGTTCATATGACCTTATGGGTTCATATTGCGTGGTCGGGTGCGGATGTGTGGAATTTTTAGTCGGGCACGCGATGGCCGTGTATCGGGAGTGATACATTGGACTGTGCACACGGTAAAGCTTAACTCCGTGAGACTAATTAGGTACAAGGACGGGTGTGTCCGGACATTCGTCTTGTACACTTGCACAGAACACTACGGGCGTACTATGATACTCCTCTTCAGCGAAATTCATAACTAGGGATATTTCAGTTAAATCATGATTGTGTATTTTTCAACCCTTGAGGATTGTTGTTACGTATGGACCGGCCATTTGAGGATTTTGTTTTTCAGGTCATGGCAAGGCAAAAGCACGTGAATAGCATGCTGACGTCGAGGAGTCCCAGTGATACTAGTAGGGGCCCCCGATCTTTCAGTTATTCATATTGTTGTCATTTATTTTCCGCTGCAGATTTTCATTTGGATACTCCATTTCATTCAGTGTTGTGTATTTTATCTTCATATAAAATACACTAGTATTCGGTATTATCCTGGTGTGTTGTAATTAAACTCCTCATCGGAGTAATTATTGTTGTAATGTGGTTCGGTACTACATTTATCCTGTATAATTCAGTCATTTTCATTTACCTGGTGGGTCCCAGTCGGGGATCTACGGCACTGTAATATCCACCTAGTTTGGGGTGTTACAGTTAGGATCAATTCTTTCTCTTTTTCAACTAATAATGACCAATCAAGCTTGTATTATGTTATTAAACCCTTCATGGGCTAAGTTACTTAAGTTGGGATTATAAACAAGGTTAGTCATGTTATTTAAATTTGTATAAAGATCTATTACGAATTACTTATTATTGTGTGTAATTTTCATTGTTTTACCAATCTTTATTTATTTGGCCAATAAATGACGATATTTATGGTCTTCATATGTTTCGAAAGAAAATATGTTTGATTTGATCAAATGATCTTCACTCTAAGTTGTTCTAGGGGATAGAAATATACCTCTAGACCTTAGATGATTATTTGAGTTATTTTCATAAAACCTAATGATATGTATTGAAGCCAATCAACATAGAAATATAGTGGATTGATTCAATATATAAGGGGCATTTTATAGTTCGAAAGAGAAACCGTCTTTTTAAGGAAAATCGAATCTACACAACATAATAAGTAAATTCATCTTATGATCTCTTATACATATTCTATAACTAATGATGAACTAAGTTTGTAATCCCAACTATTTCATTATGTCTTTTATTAATCTATTATTAGTGCAATCTTTCATTTCCTTGAATATTAGAACTATTATTGCATTTTCTTTGCAATTGTCAAACCAAACTCTTAAATTGTGTGTTTCAATCATATAAATCTATATAACAAATAGTTAAATAGTGTAAAATTCAATATATAACCTAACTTCCTCGTGGGATCAATAAACCGGACTCAAAAAGTCCACTTACTACTTGATACGATATCGTGCACTTGCGATAGTTACACTAAAGACGTGTCAGTGCTGGTTATCGTTCAAGCCATTGAAATCACCAAACGATGTCGTCGTTGCTGTGATTTCTATATGTGTGTTGCCTTACGATGGTAATCGTTGTATGTGTTATGTGTTATGATTTTATGTTGTGCAGAGTGGTTACTTATTTCAGTATGCCGATGGGCAGAGGTCGTGGTCGTGGCGACTAGACGCTTGATCAGGATCGTGCTGCCGGTAATGGTGTTGGTATCGGTGTTGCTACTGTTTTGCAGCAGGTAGCTGCACAGATGACCCAATTGACTCAAGCAGTTCAACATAATCCAGATGTGACCCAAAATATTTGTAATACCCGAGATTTCTGATGTGTATTTGAACCTTGTGATATTGTATTTGTTGTATTTTGATCTGAGTATTATTTTCTGTATTTCATGATCTGGTGTTGTTGAGCGCATGATTACATGATTGTGTTCAATATGGTGATTTTGCACTTGTAGCGCACACTATCGACTATATGTAGCGTACGCTAACTTGGATCCGTAGCGCACGCTATGTATGAACCTTAGCGCGCGCTACACGTAGTCAGCATGATTACGACAGGGTGGTAGGTGAGATCGGCTGAGGATTTCGGTCGGATCATGTCGGGATGAACCTGGACGGCTTTCGGGAAAAGCCAAGTCAACGCGGTAGCGCACGCTAATGATATGTTGATAGCGCACGCTAAACGCTGAGTACAGTGAAGTCAGTAAGCTTCGTATGACCGTTAGCGCACGCTATGAGTATGGGCTAGCACGCGCTAATAACCATTTCCTATATATAGGACAACTTACTTTTTCATTATTCAGATATTTTCACTTCCCTAATCCGAATTTTTGAGCTTAGAGAGTTACTTCCTCCCTCCTCAACCTCTCATATCATCTTCCTAGCACGAGTTTGAAGATTGTAGATCATTGGAGATTGGTGTTCAAGCCTTCGGCGTTGGATTGCTTCGAGTTCCTCCTTGTTCTTCACTACTTTGAGGTAGGTGATTCTTCACCAATATTAAGTACTATTATGAAGGACGTTTTGATCAGGATTTGGGACTATCTAGTCAGTTAAATACGTATGTAGTCGAACATCATGTGTTAGAAGGATATTTTCGATGTTTCGGCACTTATTCATCGTATAATCCATTGAACCTTTTAGTGCTTGAACTCCTAGCATATTCATGAAGCTTCAAAACTAATTGTTACCAGTATTTGGAGATTACCAAGTTCTTATGTCTTTACAAAAGGAATCATACGTTTTGGGACATGAAATGGATTGAACTTAGGATATTTTCTTGAAGATCAAAGATGAATTATGGTGTTGTAATGATGATATGTATCCTTGTGTATCGTAGTCATTTAATACGTAAAGATCTTTCACAAACCATATGAGCGTGATATGCACGGAGATGACATGTATTATCACCATAGAATTCATGAGTTTCATCACCATTAGATCAAGTTTTCTGCCAGTAGTAAACTGCCATGCACGGTTAGCGCACGCTAACATATATATATATATATATATATTAACATGCGCTATCAGGAATGAGTAACGTATGCTACGTTTGGTACATAACGTACGTTATGTCATCAGGCGAGTCAGTCGGCTGATCAGGGAGGACTGCCAGTACATAAGCTAACGTACGCTAGACTTCGTGGTCTACGTACGTTAACGGGCAGGCTTAGCGCACGTTACGTAGAGTACGTAGCGCGCGCTAAGTAGTTCAGACAGAATTCATTTTTTTAGAGCTTGCGGCCGTAAACCGGATTGTTAGACGTTCGTACGACTTGAGAGGAATTCTTTATTATTTCTTAGGTCCGAGCCTTTCATAGGGGACGATCGAGGGGCGGTGACATACGGACGTGTGTCATTTGTTGGAGTATTTCCATTCTTGCCATTTTCGAGGCAAGTATCATATGTTGAGTTTGATTTATATCGGAACCTTGATCATGCTTATGGTTTTGTTCATGTTGTCAAATATGAGATGTATTTCTGTAATTTCTCGTGGTAATCGTTGTTAATTGTTCGTATTGATGAACATATTGAAATGTATATATGTATGCATAATTGATTGGTTTATGGTATAAATGATCCGAGGGGATCATGAGGATCTATGCTGAGGGCGCTGGATCGAATGTCCACCATGCGTTGGTCCGACGGGATCATCATGGGGATCTATGCTGAGGGCACTGGATCACTGGATGGGTTTTCCACCATGCGTTGGTCCGACGGGATCATCATGGGGATCTATACCAAGGGCACTGGATCGCTGGATTACCCTGTATTGTGTTGATGGAATCGTGAGGATTCACATCGTTGGATTCCGATGACGGAAGTCCGTTTTGCATGTTTTATGATGCACTGATGATTTATGTATTATGATACTTGTACTAGCATTGTTTTGCTAATTTCGGGGTGGACATGGTTTTGATGTTCGGGTAGCCGAGGAGCGGGAAGCAACCACGGATCGGCGAGCGATGAAATGGCTCAGTGATGTGGTTGATGTTTATTGTTATTGTGATTTGTCTTCTTGGTTCACTTTAGTACTCGAGTACGTGTGTTTTAATAATGTCATTTTCGATATGGTTGTATAAGTTAACTCTTTGGATCAGTTGAACCAGTTCTGTATTTTGAACTTCAGTTGTAAGGTTAAATTATATTTGCATTTCTTTTATTTAGCCTTGTAAATCCTTACTTAAAGGGTTTACAGCGCTGTAATTATTCCGAATATCTCGGGGTGTTACAGAATATGGCATCGGAGCTAAGATTCATGGATATCTTGGCAGTCGGGTTAGTTGGGTCTGTTTACGTTGTTTGATTATTGGTCGTTTGTAACATCACTGCTGAGCCAGCATCGTCGTGTGGACCGTGGTTGTAAGTTTCCTAATCTCAAATACTACTATTTTATTTGATTCATGTTTTGTGAACATTGATGGACTTTCTTTTAGAAAGTTTGCCTTGGATATTGAGTATTTGTGTTTATAGTATGTTGAGAGGAGGTCATGGATGCGGACGTGGTCGTGGATGCGGACGTGGAAATATGAGACAGGAGGATTCGGTGTCTACCCCGGAGATATCTGCTAGTCGAACCGATTCCCATTCTGGAGGACAGCAGGGATCAGCAAATAATAATGCAGATCCTAATGTGCCGGAAGTGCTTCAACAAGTGGTTGCTCAGATAAACCAGTTTGCTCAAGTTGTTGATCGCATGCAGATGGCGATGGGACAGCAGCATAACGAAGATAATCGGGGAGACAAATGGCTTATTGAGGTAGTCAAATTACACCCTCCGAAATTTGACGCTTCTGCTGAGACGCTTTCTTGGGATCACTGGCGGAAGGAGTTAGAGAAGATTTTTGCGGGGATTAACTGTCCCAACGACAGAAAGGTTCCGGTCTCCCAGTATCTTCTGACGGGGGAGGCTTTCGACTGGTGGGAGGCCATTCGACCTGAGGAGCATAATGTCGACTGGACGAAGTTCAAATTAATGATGGAAGCGCAGTATTGTCCTCGCCCAGTTAGAGAGGCCCGAGTCCGGGAGTTTTTCTCACCATAAAATTTAGAAGCATCTGTGACAGACGTGATTAAGACTTTTAATCACCAGCTGACCTATGTGCGCCACTTGGTCAGAACCGAGGCGGAGAGGATTTTTCATTTCGACATGCGTATGAAGCCGGAGATTCAGAAACATATGTCCGGATTTGAATGTACCACCTTGCGGAAGTATCAGGACAAAGCATTGGCCTATGATATGAAAGAGGCAGCCGTAGAGAAGTCAACGGAAGCAAAGAAACATAAGGTGTCTGGCAACTTCACGGAGAATAAGAGTAGTGGAGCTCGTAGGGGACAGTCCTCTTTTCATTCATCCAGGAGGCCCCCGCATCCTTCTCGAGGTGGAAAGAAGTTCCGGGAAGCACCAACCGTTTCAGACGCAGGGAAGAAATGCTATAACTGTGGCAAAGTGGGGCATGTTCGACGTGACTGTTTCACGCCTGCTGTGACCTGCTTCGAGTGTGTACAGGAAGGGCATCGCGCAACATTTTGTGGAAATGCGACTCGATCTTTCGGTACTCGCACTCCTGTACCGTTTCCGAAGGACACTAGTGTAAACCAGACGCAGCAAAGCGGTTTCCAGCAGCAGAATGTTGGGAAAAGAGAGGCATCCAGCGCTGGGTCCGTTCCTCCACGTATTTACGAGATGAAGAAGTCATACGATCAGAACACGATTGTTGCATCAGGTACGATTCAGATCCTTTTGCAACCAGTTAGTGTCTTATTCGATTCAGGAGCTACGCATTCTTTTATATCTTTGAACTGTGTTAATCGTTTGAAAATCTCGTGCTTGTATGATTGTGAACCTTATGTTGTGGGATTACTGAGCGGAGAGAAAATTGTGGGAACCCTAGAAGCTAGAGATTTTCCAGTGTCTATAGGAGGGAGAGATTGGCCCTCAAATCTTATTGTAGTTGATATACATGGTGACGACTTAATTCTCGGAGACGATTGGCTCAACCGTTATGGAGCTATTCTAAATTACCGAAAGAGAGTCATTTCTATCATTGCTGATGACGGATCTGAACACTTATTTAGAGGATGGAGACCGGGAAGCTCGGGAAAATTGATCAAAGCAATGAAAGCCGTGAAATTACTGAAGCAGGGATGTCATGGACTTTGGTGCTATGCCATGAGGAAAGAGGAAGGAGTAGAGCTCTCGTCTATTTCAGTTGTGAATGAATTCTCAGATGTATTTCCTGACGAACTACCTGGGTTACCTCCGCAGAGAGAAGTGGAGTTCACTATCGAATTAGAGCCTGGAGCCGCTCCTATTTCCAGAGCACCATACCGCATGGCGCCAACCGAGATGTATGAACTAAAGAAGCAACTGGAGGAATTATTATAGAAAGGTTATATTCAACCTAGCGTTTCTACTTGGGGAGCGCCCGTTCTCTTTGTCCGGAAGAAAGACAGATCCCTCCGATTATGTATTGATTACAGGGAGCTCAACAAAGTGACAATCAAGAATAAGTATCTTATACCTCAGATCGAAGACTTGTTTGATCAACTGCAAGGGGCAAGGGTATTCTCGAAGATTGACTTGCGATCAGGATACCATCAGTTGAGAATTAAGGAATCGGATATACCGAAATCTGCTTTAAGATCCCGGTACGGGCATTATGAATTTGTAGTGATGCCATTTGGACTTACCAATGCTCCTGCGGTATTCATGCAATTTATGAATCGGGTATTCTTAGAATACTTAGATAAATTTGTTGTCGTCTTCATCGATGACATCTTGATCTATTCAAAAGACACAGAGGAGCATGCCGAGCATTTGCGTGTAGTTCTGAGCATCTTGAGGAAGGAACAGTTGTATGCAAAGCTTTCCAAATGAGAGTTCTGGCTTAGGGAAGTAACTTTCCTTGGGCATGTGATATCAGGTGACGAAGTTCAGGTGGACCCGAAGAAAGTCGAAGCAATCTTGGAATGGGAAGCTCCTAATAACGTGAAAGAAGTCCGGAGTTTCTTGGGACTTGCTGGATATTATTGCCGTTTTGTAGAGGGATTTTACAAAATTGCTCGTCCGCTCACTCAGCTGTTACAGAAAACTCAAAAGTTCACGTGGGATGAGAAATGCCAGGCTGGTTTTGATGAACTTAAGAGGAGACTGACGACAGCACCTATATTAGCGTTACCAGATGGGACTGATGGATTCATGGTATACAGTGACGCTTCAAATCAGGGTCTGGGATGTGTGTTGATGCAAAAGGATAAGGTGATTGCCTATGCTTCTCGGCAGTTGAAATCGTACGAAGTTAATTACCCGACTCACGATCTGGAGCTAGCAGCTGTGGTCTTTGCCTTGAAAATTTGGCGACATTATTTGTACGGCACTCATTGTCAGATCTTTACAGATCATAAGAGCCTCAAGTACATTTTCAGTCAGAAAGAATTAAACATGAGGCAGAGAAGGTGGCTGAAATTGATCAAGGATTACGACTTGGAAATTCTCTATCATCCAGGTAAAGCAAACGTAGTAGCCGATGCTTTGAGCCGTAAATCTGTTTCTCTTCGAGTGTTGGAAGCGCTTACATCCCAAACCAGCATTCAACGAGAACTGATCCGCGAAGGGATTGAAGTATGGTCACCAGGAATCCAAGGGCAACTATGTGTGATGGAACTGACTTCGTCACTAGTCGAGGAAATAAAATTTAAGCAGTTGAACGATTCTCTGATCCTTCGGTTATGTGACAAAGTAAAGAAAGGAAAGGCCCCAGGATTTGTGATACAAGATGATGGAGTTCTGATATTTCAGAGTCGACTTTGCGTTCCCGATGCTGATGATTTGAGACAGACAATTCTGAAGGAAGCTCATAGCGTGCCTTATTCTATTCACCCAGGCAGCAGTAAGATGTATAAGGATCTAAAACAAGACTTCTGGTGGGGGAATATGAAGAAGGACGTAGCAGAATACGTTTCAAAGTGTTTGACTTGTCAGCAGGTTAAGATTGAACATCAGCGACCTGCCGGAATGTTAAAGCCGCTTCCGATCCCTGAGTGGAAGTGGGAGGACATCTCGATGGATTTCATCACCAGTATCTCAAGGACCAAGACGGGAATGAACATGATTTGGGTTGTAGATGATCGACTAACCAAGTCGGCTCATTTCCTAGGAATTAAAGATACTTGGGGACCCGAGAGATTGGCGCGAGTATTTATTGTAGAGATAGTCAGATTACATGGGACACCGAAGACCATTATTTTAGATCGGGATGGTCGCTTCGTGTCGCACTTTTGGAAGGCAGATCACAGGGCTTTGGGGACCGAGATGAACTTTAGCATGGCTTATCATCCTCAGATGGACGGTCAGTCCGAAAGGACTATACAAACAGTAGAAGACATGCTTAGAGCTTGTGCTTTGGATTGGTCAACTGATTGGGAAGTTCATTTGCCATTGATTGAATTCACCTACAATAATAGTTGGCATGCTTCTATTAATATGGCACCATTTGAAGCTTTGTACGGGAGAAGATGCTGATCACCTTGTGCTGGGATGATTCTTCGGATTTGATCGGGACGGAACCGGAATTGATAGTTCAGACTCAAGAGAAGATAGCTTTGATTCGGGAAAGACTGTTGACTGCCCAGAGTCGACAGAAGTCTTATGCAGATGTACGTCGTCGCCCTCTAGAGTTCGACATTGGGACCACGTACTATTGAAGGTGTCTCCTACACGAGGAATTTTCCGTTTTGGGAGGAAATGTAAGCTAAGTCCGAGATATATCGGACCATTCGAGATCCTCGAGAGAGTTGGGGATTTAGCATATAGGTTGGCCTTACCGCCATCGCTGAGTCACGTTCACAGTGTGTTTCACGTATCCCAATTGCAAAAGTATGTACCAGACCCCAGTCACATCATTGATTTCGATGAGATCGAGATAGCTAATGATGGTACCTTCGAAGAAAGACCAATCAAGATACTTGAGAGTCGGATCAAACAATTGAGGAATAAATCAATACACTTGGTTAAAGTACAATGGTCACAGCATGGAGCTGAAGAGGCCACTTGGGAAACAGAGGATAGTATGAAGGCTAGATATCCAGAGTTGTTTTCATCTTAAGTTTCGGGACGAAACTTTTTTTTAGGGAGGAATGATGTAATAACCGAGATTTCTGATGTGTATTTGAACATTGTGATATTGTATTTGTTGTATTTTGATCTGAGTATTATTTTCCGTATTTCATGATCCGGTGTTGTTGAGCGCATGATTACATGATTGTGTTCAATATGGTGATTTTGCACTTGTAGCGCACGCTATCGACTATATGTAGCATACGCTAATTTGGATCCGTAGAGCATGCTATGTATGAACCCTAGCGCGCGCTACACGTAGTCAGCATGATTACGACAGGGTGGTAGGTGAGATCGGCTGAGGATTTCGGTCGGATCATGTCGGGATGAACCTGGACGGCTTTCGGGAAAAGCGAGTCAGCGGCGGCACGCTAATGATATGTTGATAGCGCACGCTAAACGCTGAGTACAGTGAAGTCAGTAAGCTTCGTATGACCGTTAGCACACGCTATGAGTATGGGCTAGCGCGCGCTAATAACCAATTCCTATATATAGGACAGCTTACTTTTTCATTATTCAGATATTTTCACTTCCGTAATCCGAATTTTTGAGCTTAGAGAGTTACTTCCTCCCTCCTCAACCTCTCATATCATCCTCCTAGCACGAGTTTGAAGATTGTAGATCATTGGAGATTGGTGTTCAAGCCTTCGGCGTTGGATTGCTTCGAGTTCCTCCTTGTTCTTCACTACTTTGAGGTAGGTGATTCTTCACCAATATTAAGTACTATTATGAAGGACGTTTTGATTAGGATTTGGGACTATCTAGTCACTTAAATACGTATGTAGTCGAACATCATGTGTTAGAAGGATATTTTCGACGTTTCGGCACTTATTCATCATATAATCCATTGAACCTTTTAGTGCTTGAACTCCTAGCATATTCATGAAGCTTCAAAACCGATTGTGACCAGTATTTGGAGATTACCAAGTTCTTATATCTTTACAAAAGGAATCATACGTTTTGGGACATGAAATGGATTGAACTTAGGATATTTTCTTGAAGATCAAAGATGAATTATGGTGTTGTAATGATGATACGTATCCTTGTGTATCGTAGTCATTTAATACGTAAAGATCTTTCACAAACCGTATGAGCATGATATGCACGGAGATGACATGTATTATCACCATAGAATTCATGAGTTTCATCACCATTAGATCAAGTTTTCTGCTAGTAGTAAACTGCCATGCACGGTTAGCGCACGCTAACATATGTATATTAACGTGCACTATTGGGAATGAGTAACGTACGCTATGTTTGGTACGTAACGTACGTTATGTCATCAGGCGAGTCAGTCGGCTGATCAGGGAGGACTGCCGGTACATAAGCTAACGTACGCTAGACTTCGTCGTCTACGTACGCTAACGGGCAGGCTTAGCGCACGTTACGTAGAGTATGTAGCGCACGCTAAGTAGTTCAGGCAGAATTCATTTTTAGAGTTTTCGGCCGTAGACCGGATTGTTAGACATTCGTACGACTTGAGAGGAATTCTTTATTATTTCTTAGGTCTGAGCCTTGCATAGGGGACGATCGAGGGGTGGTGGCATACGGACGCGTGTCAGTTGTTGGAGTATTTCATTCTTGCCATTTTCGAGGCAAGTATCATATGTTGAGTTTGATTTATATTGGAACTTTGATCATGCATATGGTTTTGTTCATGTTGTCGAATATGAGATTTGTTTCTTTAATTTCTCGTGGTATTCGTTGTTGATTGTTCGTATTGATGAACATATTGAAATGCATATATGTATGCATAATTGATTGGTTTTTGGTATAAATGATCCGAGGGGGTCATGAGGATCTATCTTGGTATTTGGATTGAATGTCCACCATGCGTTGGTCGACGGGATCATCATGGGGATCTATCTTTGAGGAGTCTTTGGATCATGGATGGGTTTTCCACCATGCGTTGGTCCGACGGGATAATCATGGGGATCTATACCAAGGGCACTGGATCGATGGATTACCCTGTATTGTGTTGATGGAATCGTGAGGATTCACATCGTTGGATTCCGATGACGGAAGTCCGTTTTGCATGTTTTATGATGCACTGATGATTTATGTATTATGATACTTGTACTAGCATTGTTTTGCTAACCCCTTCGGGGGTGGACATGGTTTTGATGTTCAGGTAGCCGAGGAGCGGGGAAGCAACCACGATCGGCAAACGGAGACGATGAAATGGCTCAGTGATGTGGTTGATGTTTATTGTTATTGTGATTTGTCTTCTTGGTTCACTTTAGTACTCGAGTATGTGTGTTTTAATAATGTCATTTTCGATATGTTTGTATAAGTTAACTCTTTGGATCAGTTGAACCACTTCTGTATTTTGAACTTCAGTTGTAAGGTTGAATTATATTTGCATTTCTTTTATTTAGCCTTGTAAATCCTTATTTAAAGGGTTTACGGCGCTGTAATTATTCCGAATATCTCGGGGTGTTACAATATTGGTGCAAATCAGTGGCTTCGAGAAGTGGTTCGTATGAATCCCCCTCGTTTCGCTGGTGCCATAGATGCATTGGGCTGGGATGGTTGGCTTTTCCAGTTGGAAAAGATATTCGAGGTAGTTGATTGTCCAGAAGAGCGTAAGGTGCCTGTCGCACAGTATTTTCTTGACAAAGATGCCGCTAATTGGTGGGAGCCTGTTAAGCCTCGAGATCATGCTGTTACGTGGGCAAAGTTTCGAAGATTCATTAGAGATGAGTTTTGTCCAAAAATGATCAGAAAATAGAGAATTAATGAATTCTTTTCGGCGAGGCCGCAAGATGTACCCCTGTCTCAAGCTATTATTGATTATAGCAAACAACTTAGCTACATGCAGGATCAGGTGAGGATAGAGGAAGATAAGATCTGTCATTTTAGTAGGCGAATGAAGCCGGAGATTCGTCAATACATGGCGGGTCTCACTTGTACTTCATTGAGAGAGTATCAGAATAGGGCGTTAGCCTATGAACTATCTATATCATCGACTGAGAATATGTCAGAGTCGAAGAGATAGAAAACTGTTGGGAACTTTTCAGAAAATTAGGGAAGTGGGCCCCCTAGGGTTGGGACCTCGTGTCGTCATCCTAAGAAGGTTCCTCGATCGCGTGAACATAGGAGGAGTATTACCCCTGCAGTGAGTAATGTGAGCAGCTCGAAGACGTGTTATAACTGTAGTCTAGCGGGCCATACCGCGAAGAATTGTCGTTCACCGTTAGCCAGCTGTTTCGATTGCGGGAAATTGGGACATCGAGCTGTGCATTGTGAAACGGTAGCTGGAGAATTTCGGCGTGGTTGGAGTTCTTCGTGGTTACCTTTCCGGATCGTTGTGCGTTTAATTTCTATTTTTTTCGAATGTGTGTGTTTTCTTGTAATAGGTACCTTTTGTTTTGTGATTGTTCGGATAATTGACTTGATTGTGCTATCTGTTTGGTGATACTTGACACTTGTTGGTTTTATTATGTCTCTGCTTGTGACATTGTGATGGTTTTCGTTGAGCGTGATTTCACGTCGTATGTTTCTTTGCGCTTTTTGTAACGTATCCCCGATGGGCGTAAGTTACGCAGTTCTTGTGTATCTCTTTGAGAAGTTCCTGGTGGGATATTGCTCCTCTCTACTTATTTTTAAGTTTCGGGACGAAACTTCTTTTAAGGAGGGTAGTATGTAATATCCGTAATTTCGATTTTTGGTAATTTTCTTTTTTTGGCTGAAGTCCATCCTAGCGACTCGCTTGTGACCGTTTCGTAATTATGAGAATGATTAATTCTACACTTTTTGACATCCAAGTTCGTTTCGTTGTCGCTTTGTTGAGTTCCGTGCTTCTTAGTGACTTTTCCGCACTTCAGATCGATTCTTGCGAATCTCGTTCGAAACTATTATTTCGTGTTTCACGTAAGTTCATTTAACATTGTTATACGTGTTGTGAGCTTCGATTGGCTTATCCGTTACCGTATCATGATTTTTCGGATGTTGGCCCATTTTGTAATTTCCCAAAGTTTTGGGTACTTATTTTCATACTATTTTTTTACCTATCTTCGGATGTCGGGATCGCGTGTTTGTTTAGCACTTTCGTTCGTTGTTGAGAATCACTTGTGAGCATTATGTCGCATCTTTCGAGTCGTTGCATTTTGAGGTCGTTCGGGACTGACCGGACAGCAGATGGAATATGCTGCCAGAATGCAGGTTACGGCCGTAACCTACAGCATGTTACGGCCGTAATGGCCAGCATGTTACAGACGTAATGGCCAGCATGTTACGGCCATAATGGCCATGATGTTACGGCCATAACAAGAGCCTGTATTTCAGGCAGCGGGCACTCCTGTTTTGAGTCAAATCTGTCATTTCTTTCCTCGCGCGACGGGCAGAGTCTTGAGGTGATTCCAGGGCGGTTCTTCACGGGAATTCATCAATCTTTCATCCTACAACATTGTCATCAAGGTCTTGGTGTGGATTAACAACATCAAATCATCCTTTTTCCTCCGAATCAAGGTATAATTCTCAGAACCCTAGTTTTGATAAAATTGGGGGTTTGTCTTGGTTTCATGAGTTTAATCCGAGATTGTTGGTTCTATTGTTGCTATTAGTCTTGTTGATCTTAACCCATGGTATGAAATTCCGTTTTCGTGTTTTTGTCGGGTCAATTCGTGTTCTTGGCCATTTTGGGGGAAACCCTTGAACTTTCATCGTTTGATCCCTTAATTCAGCGGCTTTGGGTCGTGCTATGGAATTCATTTTCATTATTATTATTGTTGTTCGTAGTTTATTGTCGCGGGTTGTCATTCGGCGGAGTTGGCGGGTTCGTAGTCGGTTCATGTCGCCTCACCTCGGCCAATTCTCCGCGGTTATCATTACTTGAGTCAATTACCTTGTTCATACACTTCTTGTTTTGTGGATATGATGATTGGTGATCGTCTCGATGTGTTTGTTTGGTTGTTTGAAATGAACTTTCAAAAGATTCGGTTTAGCCTTGTTAAAGGCTCTCTTTCAAAACCCGTGTGTATTTTGTGATTGGTGTGTTTCGTAAATGATGAAGTGAATCCTATGGATATGTTTGGTCTTTGATGTTGCACTTTATAATGTATGTGTACATATATTACCTCGTTTCGGTGCGTTGTGGTTTGACGTTTGCGTCGTGCTAAGTGTTTTGTTGCCTCTGGGTGAATTGTTTGGATATCATTGGTGTACTATGTTATGTGTGTGAACGTGTGGACATGGGCGGGGTCTACGGTGACACATGACTTGTGATCATGTGGTCAGGATGCAACAAGTGATTGATCCAACCGTGAGCGCCTAAGAATACCTACGGTGACACATGGCTTGTGATCATGTGGTCAGGAGACAACAAGTGATTGATCCAACCGTGAGATGATGTGGTATGTGATCACGGTGTTATGTATATGATTTTGGATGTGTTTTGCCAGGTCGGGTACCTTGGATGTGTTACCGAGATTTTGTATCTTGGGTGGTTATGTTTTGTTGGTTTTATGTCCGTCGAGGACACGTGACGTGGGATATGAACCCTGTGAATTGTTGTTGGTCTTTATTTGAGAAAGTAAATCTTGGGTTGTGACCCATTTCGGTTTCTTTGAAAAAAGAAGGATTCGTTTATCTTAAATGGTTTTTCGTTAAAACTCCCGAGGGCTTTCATTTTAAAAACATTATATAAATTGTTCTCTTGAATTGTGATCTTTCGAATTTGGAACGTTTTACTCAAACTCTTGCCTCGGGAAGTATTTTCGTTATGTTTGAATCTTTGAGGATTCCTGATTATTCTTATTCTTGGAATATGAATTGTATGACTCATATTTGCACTTTGTACTTGCACTAGCAAAATAGTGGAATTTTGCTAACCCCTAAGTAATCGGGGGGTGGATGTCTGTTTTGCATTCAGGTTTTGGGGAGCATAACACAAGGTTGGTACGAAGGATGATGAAAGATGATCGATACTAATCACATGAGGACCCGTACGATGTTGTGTTGGCCTAGATGTAGTTTATTTCCACTGCAGTATTTCCCGTTGCAGTGGAGTGTTTTGTTTTGACCCCTGCGTGGGCATGTTTTGAGATTGAGTTGTATGTATTGATTGAAAGACCAAATCGGTCTACTGAGTCGTCATTTAGCCTTGAAGGTGATGTTATGATGTTTGATTTTAGTTACCAGCCTGGAAGATCCTTGAGGAAAGCGTCTACGACGTGTAATATCCCTGAGTGGATTGGGGGTGTTACAAGAGGGGTATGTTCGACAATTGAGTTGTTTATTTGAGATCCAATGTATATTCATTGTATAACATCTTGAGAATTATTATCATATATATCTGACCATGTGGTTTTAGGTGAAATACTTGTGTTGTATTTTAGGTCGAGGCAAGGCCAAGGCGCAGGGAGAACACGGTGGCGGCGAAGGGTTTTAAGGATACTAGTTCACGGGCCCCAAGTCTACTTTTATCCAGTTGTACTTTAAATCATGTATTGATATTTATTTCGCTTTTATGTAACTCTTTTTATTCGTATTATTACTTTAAGTATATTCCATCTTCATATGGTTTATACTAATATTCCGGATCCTGTGTACTACGGCATTCAGGTCGTGAGATGTTTAAACCTCTCATCGAGGTATTGAATATTACTCTGTGGTTCGGTATCACAAATTGGGATTTGATTGGTTTAAGTTATATTTGGATATCGCCTTGTGAGTCCCAGTGTGGGGTCCACAACACTGTAATAGCCGCCATTTTTGGGGTGTTACAGAAGATGGTATCAGAGAGTATATTTTTATGAGTTATTATTTATCGAACTAGTATTAAGAAACCTTCGTGTCACGTGTGACCTGTGTAAGTGCCTGACCCTACGAGCCAAATACGGTATGTTATTTATGTGCCATTATTTAATTACTGGCAGGATGATTTGTGGCGGAATTTATCTTATTGATATTCCGAGGGAAATTGTGGATAAAATTTTGTGATTGAAATTGTTTCGACTTAATGTCGACGTGATATTCTGTGTAACACTCGTGATGCTACAGTTCGTAATGAATCAAATTTGTGAACGTATAATTGTGATTGTTGCTATTAACTTAGCGTAAATTTGTGAGTTGGCCGTAGAGACGTATATTGAACTGTGCTTACGATTAGTATGGAAAGAAATTTGAGGGGCCGTGGTATAGGGGGCCGAGGCCGCAGAAGGGGCCGAATCCCGAGGCCACGCGCTAATACACGTTCGAGTGTTGGATAAAGCTCAGCAGGTAGTTATTCGCCTACTAGGAACCAGTCGCACCACACCGAACATCATGAGGGTGCCCATGTCGACCCTTATGTGATGCAGGGCATGATGGCCCAGATGACCCAAATGGGTCAAATGATGGAAACTATGCAGATGGATGCTGCTACTGGCCAGCAGTAGGGACCCCAGCCACCACCTCCTGTGTGTGGTGGGGTAGTGAGTTGGATCGTCAGTGACATCTCTCGCCAGCGACCTCCGACTTTTGAAGGCTCATCTGAGCCTACCGATATTATCTGTTAGGAATACTTGTTAGATTTTGATGATGTCATTAATATAAAGTCAAATATTTATTACTTAGCAAAAATGAAAGGAAGAACCAAATGAGTATCTTCCATAGACCAAATATGTTAAGTATAAAACTTGGCAAAATGTAAAGAAGAACCAAATGAGTATCTTCTATAGGCCAAAAATAAGTTAGGCTAAAAATCGGCTAAGTACTAAGTACAGCTAAGTCCATCAGAGAGGATCAGCCGAGTCAAGTCAGAGTAGTTCTGGTCAACAATAATTATCAGGGATGGTTGACCAGACTGCAGCCAAGGTACCTCAGACAAGTCACCTGATCAGTCAAGTCATAAACTGGGAACATCCGAGAGGTCCAGACTGCAGAGATGTTAACTGCTCATCAGCCTAGTCGTGATCAGCCAAGTACTCCAAGTCCACGTCAGCATGCGTTGAAAAGTCAAGTATTACGGAAAGTCACATGCAACGTGAAGAGACAAATTGGAGAGATTCCCGCAAGAGATATGATTTAAATAAATCATCCAGACCCACCTTGAAGATTTTAATCGTTTTTTATTTAAAAGATTCGGCGCATCACATGTAAAGTCTTCACAACGGTCGGAAGATACATTAAAATATGGGAATCCAGCCTTGCAACGTTCAGAAAGAAAACAATGAAGTCTACCTCTCCAACGGACGGATTTGTTCAAAAGATTTGCAACGGCTATAAGGAAAAACTCAGAGATCGTGACCTATATATATCCGAAGATTTGAAGCTGAGAAAAAGACCTTACGATAACAACTACCAGTGCTAACATACTTTCAAGCGATCAAAGCATTCAAGCTATCAAAAAGCGAAATACAGCATCGAGAAAAGAGCGGTTCTAAAAGTCCATACTTAAAGAAGCTCTTAGTTGGAGAAGACAAAAAACTCTTGTCTATAATCCTGAGTTCGGGGTGTAATATCCGGGGATAATTTTTTTTTCGTGTTACTGTTGAGTTGTACGTATTCATTTGGAATTGTACAAGTGTTGTTGTTTGGCCCGATACAATGTATATTGTATTAGAATATTTCGGGATCGAAATATTTTTACTGGTCGTCAGTTTGGTTTCGTCGATTAGTTGTTGCTTGGCGAGTTTGGAATTTTGGCTAAAGTTTATAGCCATAGCGTACGCTACCTGTGTAGCATTACGTACGTTACGTCCTGAGGTTTACGTACTTAATGCGTGGTAGGTGGTGGGAACCTTCCTCGTAGTCAACTTTCGGGACCAGGGTATCTTTGGGGTATCATTTATATATATATATATTGTCATTCACGTCATTTTACCTATCCCACTCTTTCTCCCTCATGTGACCCTCTCTCCTCCCTTTCTCACGATTATATATATATAATATATTCATATCAACTCTCACCAACCTCACCTTTCTCTCTCTCTCGTCCCTTTCCTCTCTCTCTCATTCTCACTTTCTCTCATTTTTTTCTCCCTCCTCTCGTCACCTCTCTCTCTCTCTCTCGCCATCATCTCTCTCTCTCCTTCTCTCTTTTTTTTTTTCGACGAGGTAGAGTTAGGACGGGCAGCCGGCTTCTTCATTTCTGGCGACGGACTGGAGTTGACAACCGGAGTTTGCTGACATCTCCGGCGACGACCAGAGCTCGGCGGCGGCCGGTCGGAATTTCCGGATCGGAAGGCACTGCAAATCCGGTCGAGCTGTTCCGTCATATTTTTTCTTCTGGCGAGACGGAGCTCAGGCGCCGGTTCTTCATGGTTTCCGGCCATGGACGCGGCTCCATTGTTTCCGGCGACCGGAGGTGGTTTTTGTCCGGAATGGACGGCGGATCGGAGGATTGACATACTTCCAGCGAGGAGTTGCAGGCGGAGATGGTGAAAACCGGCCATGGACGGAAACGGACCGGAGTTGGACGAAGTCCGGCGGCCAATTTTTCCGGCGGCCGAATTCCAGCATGGGAGTTGTTTTTTTTCCCGACTTGGCCGATCGGCTCTGGTAAGCCTGTGTGAGTTTTTTTTTTCAGTTATATATATATATATATATATATTTATTGTGTGTGTAGTGTGTGGTGTAAATATATATATATATACATATATATATATATAACGTGCTGTTTGTGTGGTGTGTGTTGTACATACATACATATATATATATATATTGTGAAGTGTGTGCATGTGCAGTATATATATATATATATTATGTAGTGAGTGTGTGTTAGTAATGTGTGTACCGTATGTATATTATACATATATATATATATATTATATATATGTGTGTATACGGATAAATACGAGTATAATATGTGTTCGTGTTGGAATCGGAATTATCTATTGTGGCGTTTTCGGTCGATATCGTGTTATCGAATGAATTGTATTTCATTCAAAGTTGTTCGAGTGCTTGTGATTGTCGGAGGACGCGTTGATTGATTCGTGGTAGGACGTTGATCGTGGAAGGACTTTCTCGCCTTCGGTTTGAGGCAAGTTTTATATTTGTACTGGTCAATGAGATTAATATTATCATGTATGTATATGAATGTGTGTATCATTTCGAGACTTGGTCTCTTTATGATTTTGTTGATATCAGGGGATTGTTTGATACGATACCCTTCGGCAAATTATGCCAAATATTATTGCTGTTCGTAAATGGCCGATTTAAGGCATTGCGATACTTGTTGGTAATATATTTGTCGATAGCCGGTTCGCGGTATCGACATATCGATTGTTATTATTGATTGATGTTCCTTTGAGATATTGTTGTTGATAGCCGGTTCGCGGCATCGACGTATCGATTGTTGTTATTTATTGATGTTCCATCAAGATATTTTTTGTGAATCGTCGTTATTGATATCAGTGTTTTTCTATTGATGTCGTTTTGGCCGATTGAAGGCATTGACGTATTCGATTATCATCTTCGTTATCGGTAACCGATTAAAGGTGCCGAGACATCCGTTGTATAATTATTATCGATTGTCCACTCTAAAGGTAATCGATATATTGAATTGGGAGTATCAAAGATAATTCCCATCCGTTGTCAAAAAGATAATTCCCATCCGTTGTATAATTATTATCGATTGTCCGCTCTAAAGGTAATCGATATATTGAATTGGGATTATCAAAGATAATTCCCATCCGTTGTCAAAAAGATAATCCCCATCCGTTGAATTATTATTGTCGTGTTGACCGACTCAAGGCAGCACACTATTATTCTTGTGAACTCGGTAATTTTGTGATCGTTGAAGGTTGAGGATTTCCCGGACTGTTGTGTTGTGATCGTTGCTCGTGTTAATCGGTCCTTAGGGATTTTGATCCCAGGATGGTTGTTTTGAATATTGTTGGTCGTGTCGATCTTTCATTATTCGTGTGTCATCGTTCACTTGGTGAGTCGTATGATCTGTATTGGATGTGTTATCCTTTGAGTTTCGTTGTCATGTTGTATCGTGACATATCCGGAATCATATCTGCGTTCCGATTGGTTATTGTGTAGGATTTTTAGCCAGGCACATATATAGTCATGCGTGGATATTATTCCGCATTGGACTGTGCACACGAGACGTAGTTTCGTGAGGCTAATTAGGTACATTGTCCCACGTATATTCTGGATTCCGTATACGGGGCGGACATGTGCACGGACACATTTCCGGATCGGGCGTACTGTGATGTCCATCTTTGAGCCGTACAACTTTGATCGTCCATAGTATTGGATGAGTTCGACGTTTTGTGATTGAGCGTTCATACGCCCTAGGGGTATGTTCGACAGTCAGGTTTCATTGAGATCTGTATTGTGATGATTTACAGCTTCGGGCTGTTCGGCTTTCAGGCCATCGTGATATTTTGGCAGCTTCGGCTGGGGGCTTTCAGGCCATTATGATGTATCGGTATTTCCGTTGGAGCCTTCGGGTATTGTGATCCTTGTTTATTTCAGCGTTGGTTTGATTTACCTTCGGGTAATGTATTGTTGTGTTCTATATTGATGATTCGCCGTTGGGCACTTATGTTCTAACCTATTGAGCAGGTATTGATCGTATGCCGTGGGCATAGTGTTCCACGAATGCTCGATTCTTACTTTGGTTTCTGAGCATCTCGTATTACCATTATCAGATCGTTTATTACGCTTTGGATGCATATCATGTTGTGCATGTATTTGATATTCATTATTCTGGATGACTGACCCCGTGGGGGCGGAACATGTTTTCATGTTTTAGGTACTTGCGAGGAGAGGGTTGATACACAGGGGCATGACGATGGTGACGAGGCATTCGAGCGATACTAGTCCGAGATATTTTGGTGTTCATGTTGGTCAGACAGTTGGAGTACTCCAATTTTGTTCAGTCGTTGTCGTTTTGTATTATCCGAGCAAGGATCGTGTATGTTGTTGTATTTTATTTTGGCCTTGTAGCCCCATCCTTGTCGTTGAAATTCCATATCAGAATAGTATGTCGGACATCATGGTAGGGTCTGTGATTTCCTATTTTGGTCAGTTTGTTGTATTTTAGTCGTGTTCGTCTGGTGGATCACCTGGTGTGGGGTCCACGGCACTGTAATAACCCAATGGGATTTGGGGGTGTTACAGAAGATGGTATCAGAGAATTGGGTTGTGAGATACCCTGGCTTGTGTGTTATGTGGCTCTACCAAGGCGGTAGTAGCGGGGCTGTCGAGTTATGACAATCTGGACAGTCGGGTTTTGTGAGTCGTGATAGTTGGACGACTGTATGAGTCATTCTTTCATCGAGTCGTCTTCAGTGAAGACTAGTATCGCAAGACCTCGAAGCTTCGTATGACCTGTGTAAGGACTCTATTCTCTTTTATGTGCATACATTCATTATGTCATTGATTAAACATGTTTTGCTGACACTTGTATGTGACGATCGGGAGCGTGTGGGCTCTGTATCGGCTATGATTAGCGCAATCGATGTGATCGTTTATCTGTTGAGTATGTATACTCGTGTTTTGCGTTGACCTAGCATTCTGGCCGTTGAGGCGTATTTGAGCTATGGTCATGACTGAACGTTATTCTTTCAGTCTGGAAAGAGGACGCGACAGAGGGGGTAGAGGCCGCAGAGTGGGCCGACACCCGAAACCTCGTACCAATAATTTGGTGGCTGACGAATCATTTTCGGAGTCGTGCTCGAGAACCCACCGATCGTGATTGTGTTTGGATCAAGTTCAAGACTCTCATGTTAGAGAGGTATTATCCGGCTCCACTTCGTGAAGCCAAGTTGTCGGAGGTTTTGAACCCCGAATCCGTCGAGAACGAGGGTGTTATTGTTATTGCTGAAAAGTTTCAAGGACTTCTTCAGTTTACTTTATCTGTTATCCGTACTGAGGCGGATAAGATCAAGTATTTTAACAAGAGGTTGAACCCGCGGTGGAGGATGCAATTGTTCAATCACAATTGTAGTTCACTTGGCGAATTCATCGAGAAGGCTCTTGGAGCAGAGCTTTCGATCAAGGAGCTTACTCAGAAGGATCCTTCAGTTTCTTCTGGTGAGAGGACTAGGATGCCGATTCGTTCAGAGGGACATCGAGCTCCGACGTCCAAGAGGTCATTTTCTAGTCGGCTTCGTGCTGGGAAAGCATCTTCTTCTCAGGCGACGAGTTCGACTGTTGTTTGTTTTAACTGTGATTCAGCGGGGCATGTGAGTACTTGATGTACGATGCCAGCTATTATTTATTTTCTATGTGGGAGGCAGGGACACCTTCAGAATACTGCAGGAGTTCTAGTGCCAGTAGGTCTCGAGAGAGCTCATGGGCCTCGAGAGATTTTTTACTTCAGTTCGTACTTCATCCAAGGGGTCATATCGGGCTTCGGGAGCCAGAGGTATGGACACCCGGGGGGAAGTAGCGAGTTCAGATTAGGGTCTTCCTCGAGTCGATGAGATCGAGGAACTCGATGATCTGGAGGATGTTGATTCCGGGTACATTTGAGATATAGCCTTGATTTGTATTTTCCTTGTCTTTCGGATTGATGTTTGACTTGATCTGTATTTTAGTATTGTGGTTGCGAACCATTTATGGTTGATCTATCTTGTAATCATTGTATCTGAGAATCTTGACACTTGAGTCATTTGATGTGATTTTCTTTCCTTTTGGTCCTGTACCCGAGATTTTTGTGATGATCTGGGTAATTGTTCATTGTGATTCAAGACGTCAAGTCGTGAGGACTTGGGCGTGCGTTCGATATAGTCCCGAGGACTATTCGTGCATTGTTATTTTCTTTTGTGGTGCGAGTCCGTGTTTACATGGGCGTTCGATGCTGACGAGAACGGGGAAGTGTACACCGATGATCGTAGACATGTACAATGGGCGGTATTCGCGGGGCGTGTACGCCAGTGTTACTAGTCGTGCGGTTGGTGCGACTTCCTGGCTAGTCTCTAGCAGGAGAGTCATGATTCGGCTAATCTCGTACTTGGTTGAGTGTCTTTATCACTTGATTTTTTTTCGCCTTGTTCAGGCAGAGGAGACGTGGGAACCCGTGGGGTCGGCCCAGTTACTCAGGTGGAATTGCTCGTGTTGAGGAGTATTCCTGGAGATGTTGTTTTCTTATCCTGATGAATAGTCCGTGCCCCGACTTGTGCACCCTGAGTTTCGGGGACGAAACTCTTTTTAAGTGGGGGAGTATGTAATATCCGGGGGTAATTTTTTTTTTCGTGTTACTGTTGAGTTGTACGTATTCATTTAGAATTGTACAAGTGTTGTTGTTTGGCCCGATACAATGTATATTGTATTAGAATATTTCGGGATCGAAATATTTTTACTGGTCGTCAGTTTGGTTTCGTCGAATGGTTGTTGCTTGGCGAGTTTGGAATTTTGGCTAAAATTTATAGCCATCGCGTACGCTACCTGTGTAGCATTACGTACGCTAATTTGTTGCGATTACGTACGTTACATCCTGAGGTTTACGTACTTAATGCGTGGTAGGTGGTGGGAACCTTTCTCGTGGTCAACTTTCGGGACCAGGGTATCTTTGGGGTATATATATATATATATATATATATATATATATATATATATATATATTATCATTCACGTCATTTTACCTATCCCACTCTTTCTCCCTCATGTGACCCTCTCTCCTCCCTTTCTCACGATTATATATATATATATATATATATAATATATACATATCAACTCTCACCAACCTCACCTTTCTCTCTCTCTCGTCCCTTTCCTCTCTCTCTCATTCTCACTTTCTCTCATTTTTTTCTCCCTCCTCTCGTCACCTCTCTCTCTCTCTCTCCATCATCTCTCTCTCTCTCTCCTTCTCTCTTGTTTTTTTTCGACGAGGTAGAGTTAGGACGGGCAGCCGGCTTCTTCATTTCCGGCGACGGACTGGAGTTGACAACCGGAGTTTGCTGACATCTCCGGCGACGACCAGAGCTCGGCGGCGGCCGGTCGGAATTTCCGGATCGGAAGGCACTGCAAATCCGGTCGAGCTGTTCCGACATATTTTTTCTTCTGGCGAGACGGAGCTCAGGCGCCGGTTCTTCATGGTTTCCGGCCATGGACGCGGCTCCATTGTTTCCGGCGACCGGAGGTGGTTTTTGTCCGGAACGGACGGCGGATCGGAGGATTGACATACTTCCAGCGAGGAGTTGCAGGCGGAGATGGTGAAAACCGGCCATGGACGGAAACGGACCGGAGTTGGACAAAGTCCGGCGGGCCAATTTTTCCGGCGGCCGAATTCCAGCATGGGAGTTGTTTTTTTTCCCGACTTGGCCGATCGGCTCTGGTAAGCCTGTGTGAGTTTTTTTTTTCAGTTATATATATATATATATATATATATGTACTGTTATATATTTATTGTGTGTGTAGTGTGGTGTAAATATATATATATATATATATATATATATATAACGTGCTGTTTGTGTGGTGTGTGTTGTATATATATATATATATATATATATATATATATATATAAATTGTGAAGTGTGTGCATGTGCAGTATATATATATATATATATATATATATATATATATATATATATTATGTAGTGAGTGTGTGTTAGTAATGTGTGTACCGTATGTATATTATACATATATATATATATATGTATTATATATATATGTGTGTGTATACGGATAAATACTAGTATAGTATGTGTTCGTGTTGGAATCGGAATTATCTATTGTGGTGTTTTCGGTCGATATCGTGTTATCGAATGAATTTTATTTCATTCAAGGTTGTTCGAGTGCTTGTGATTGTCGGAGGACGCGTTGATTGATTCGTGGTAGGACGTTGATCGTGGAAGGACTTTCTCGCCTTCGGTTTGAGGCAAGTTTTATACTTGTACTGGTCAATGAGATTAATATTATCATGTATGTGTATGAATGTGTGTATCATTTCGAGACTTGGTCTCTTTATGATTTTGTTGATATCAGGGGATTGTTTGATACGATACCCTTCGGCAAATTATGCCAAATATTATTGTTGTTCGTAAATGGCCGATTTAAGGCATTGCGATACTTGTTGGTAATATATTTGTCGATAGCCGGTTCGCGGTATCGACATATCGATTGTTATTATTGATTGATGTTCCTTTGAGATATTGTTGTTGATAGCCGGTTCGCGGCATCGACGTATCGATTGTTTTTATTGATTGATGTTCCATCAAGATATTTTTTGTGAATCGTCATTATTGATATCAGTGTTTTTCTATTGATGTCGTTTTGGCCGATTGAAGGAATTGACGTATTCGATTATCATCTTTGTTATCGGTAACCGATTAAAGGTTTCGAGAGATCCGTTGTATAATTATTATCGATTGTCCGCTCTAAAGGTAATCGATATATTGAATTGGGATTATCAAAGATAATTCCCATCCGTTGTCAAAAAGATAATTCCCATCCGTTGTATAATTATTATCGATTGTCCGCTCTAAAGGTAATCGATATATTGAATTGGGATTATCAAAGATAATTCCCATCCGTTGTCAAAAAGATAATCCCCATCCGTTGAATTATTATTGTCGTGTTGACCGACTCAAGGCAGCACACTATTATTCTTATGAACTCGGTAATTTTGTGCTCGTTGAAGGTTGAGGATTTCCCGGACTGTTGTGTTGTGATCGTTGCTCGTGTTAATCGGTCCTTAGGGATTTTGATCCCAGGATGGTTGTTTTGAATATTGTTGGTCGTGTCGATCTTTCATTATTCGTGTGTCATCGTTCACTTGGTGAGTCGTATGATCTGTATTGGATGTGTTATCCTTTGAGTTTCGTTGTCATGTTGTATCGTGACATATCCGGAATCATATCTGTGTTCCGATTGGTTATTGTGTAGGATTTTTAGCCAGGCACATATATAGTCATGCGTGGATATTATTCCGCATTGGACTGTGCACACGAGACGTAGTTTCGTGAGGCTAATTAGGTACATTGTCCCACGTATATTCTGGATTCCGTATACGGGGCGGACATGTGCACGGACACATTTCCGGATCGGGCGTACTGTGATGTCCATCTTTGAGCCGTACAACTTTGATCGTCCATAGTATTGGATGAGTTCGACGTTTTGTGATTGAGCGTTCATACGCCCGAGGGGTATGTTCGACAGTCAGGTTTCATTGAGATCTGTATTGTGATGATTTACAGCTTCGGGCTATTCGGCTTTCAGGCCATCGTGATATTTTGGCAGCTTCGGCTGGGGGCTTTCAGGCCATTGTGATGTATCGGTATTTCCGTTGGAGCCTTCGGGTATTGTGATCCTTGTTTATTTCAGCGTTGGTTTGATTTACCTTCAGGTAATGTATTGTTGTGTTCTATATTGATGATTCGCCGTTGGGCACTTATGTTCTAACCTATTGAGCAGGTATTGATCGTATGCCGTGGGCATAGTGTTCCACGAATGCTCGATTATTACTTTGGTTTGTGAGCATCTCGTAGTACCATTATTGTACTGTTTATTCTGCCTTTGGATGCATATCATGTTGTGCATGTATTTGATATTCATTATTCTGGATGACTGACCCCGTGGGGGCGGAACATGTTTTCATGTTTTAGGTACTTGCGAGGAGAGGGTTGATACACAGGGGCATGACGATGGCGACGAGGCATTCGAGCGATACTAGTCCGAGATATTTTGGTGTTCATGTTGGTCAGACAGTTGGAGTACTCCAATTTTGTTCAGTCGTTGTCGTTTTGTATTATCCGAGCAAGGCTCGTGTATGTTGTTGTATTTTATTTTGGCCATGTAGGCCCATCCTTGTCATTGAAATTCCATATCGGAATAGTATGTCGGACATCATGGTAGGGTCTGTGATTTCCTATTTTGGTCAGTTTGTTGTATTTTAGTCGTGTTCGCCTAGTGGATCACCTGGTGTGGGGTCCACGACACTGTAATAACCCAATGGGATTTGGGGGTGTTACACGGGGTACTTCACTGGTTGAAGTTAAGAGACTGTAAAGGCATCCAAGGATCGAGGATCAAGAGGTGCAAGGCAGTCAAGTGTGGTACAACGGCACGGATTTCCACTGGTTGGAAGCTGTTGTAGTTTTGTTTGAATCACTGTAATATTTATCACTGGTTGAGAATTATAGTGAATTCATCTCGAACTGGTTTGGAGAAAAGTGGATTAGTAGAGGATTACCCCACCTCTGAGACCACTATAATTGCTTGCGTTCTTTACTGCTTTATTACATCATACTTCAACTGCTGCATTCATTGTTAAGTGTTTCATTAGTTGCTTTATATTCGTCATCAGCTGACTTCCGCATATATTAAAGAACAAACGACTCCAAGTCATTTGTTTACCTATCAGCTGAAGAAACTCACTCTTCGTGAAAAAGAGTTAAGAGTTTCAACAAGTCTATTCACCCCCCCTCTAGACTTGTTCCTGGATGACTTGTGACCTACAAGTGGTATCAGAGAGGTTGGTTCATTTATTTCACGAACCAGATCTATCAGAGATATATCTTTACTCTCAGTTTATAATGGAACACATGCATTCTAGACTCCCTGTGTTTTCAGTTGACGAGTATGATCTTTGGAAGATAAGGATGCAGGCACACTTATCTTCGATCCATGATGACATGTGGTGCATCATCGAGGACGGTCCATTCATCTTCGAGAAGGACAACACAGCAGAGGAGATTGCAGCAGGGAAGCCATAGAAGATCCCTAAGAAGAGGACAGAGCTGACTCCCGAATAAAGAAAGCTGGCCAATCTTGATAACCGGGCCAGAAATGTGTTATATCAAACTCTTGACAAATCCACCATGGTCAAGATAAAGAACTGCAAGAATGCCAAGGAAATCTGGGACACATTAGCTTTAATGTGTGAGGGAACGAAGCTAATCAAAGAAAATAAATTGTCAATCGCTATTCAAAAGTTTGACAATTTCAAAATGAAGAACGGTGAATCCATAGATCAAGTGGACACAAGGTTCACTGAGATTATCAATGAAATCAACTCCCTCGGCAAAACTTATGGCAACAGGGAAATGAAACTAAAGGTTCTCAGATCTCTCAACCCTGAATGGAGCATGAAGGTCGTGGCCATGAGAGAGTCCAAGGACCTGAATAAGATAAAAATCCAAGAGCTGTTCTCTGATCTGAAGGCTTATGAGTTCGAGCTTCCAAGTTCATCCTCAACTGAGCCTGCAGAGAAGGGAATAACCTTTGCAGCCGAGTCCCCCGCCAAGAGCCTATCTGATGTAAAGCCTCCAAATCCATTAGATTTTGAGGAAGAAATGGCGTTTATAATGCAAAGGTTCAGCAACTTTAGAAAGAACTACTCCAAATACAAGAAAAATTATAAGGAGAATCCAAGAAGGAACCAGAAAGCTGGAAGCTGGAAAGTTGAGTGCTATAATTGTCACAAGACAGGACACATCCAAATGGACTGTCCTGACCTCAAGAAGGACGAGAGCAAGAAGGAGGTGGGCAAAAAAGAAGATAGAAGAAAGGCCCTCATCGGAGAAGACCAGGAGCATGTAGAATCAAGCAGCGGATTCTTTTCTGATGATGATGAAGAGTATGACTGCCTGATGGCCAACCTAGCTGATGAAGAGGTAACTTCTAAACCATCTGGTTCAAATAATAGTTCAGCCATGTCACAAGATATGGATCTGCACGAATCGGTAAATCAGTTATTTAAAGATTTTGAAACACTCAAATCTGCACACCAAACTGTATCAGCAGAGAAGACTCAGCTGCAAGATGACAATAGGCAGCTGAAAAATGATTTCGAAAAAATTAGCCTAGAACTGAATAAGGTTGAGATAACTGCAGCTGACTTTAAAAACCAGGCTGATGTTAATACAGCTGAAATAAACCGACTAACTGTCTTACTTATAGAAAAATCAGCTGCACTTGCTCATGCCAAAGCCGAGTTTACTAAGCTGACTCAGATAAATAAGACTCAGGCGCAGGAAATAACCTCCCTGAAGGCGTCTTCAACTCTGGAAGAATTGTGTACCAATAAAAGGCCACTATATTCCAAATCAGGCCTTAGATATAATCCTCACACTCCCTCTAGTTCTAAAAGAAAGTTTATCAAGGGAGAAACAATTGTCTCGACTGCTGAGCCTACATATAAACCGATATTTAAAACAGGCAACAGCCAAGTCACATGTCTAGGCTGCAGTCAGGTTACATAAGGCAGCCACCTAGACAGGCGACTAGGCAATGGCCCAGGCAAAAGCAGCAGCCTAGACAACATGCCCACTATTATCAACAACTCCCTAAAAATAGATTTCAAAATGGGAGGGGCAGATAAAAACCTCAAGGTTATCCCAATTTCCAAAATGAACAAGTGTGGAGACCTCAAAGATTTAATAAATGGTCTCAGCCAAGATTTAGAAATGGCCCACACTATCAAAATTTTGAGGAATATCCAGTATACAATCCCAACAGGAGATTCAGACCTCGACCTTACACACCTTATGAGGGTTATAATAATAATAACAATTTTTACAATCCAAGGAGAAATCAATTCTCCAGGAAACCAGCTAACCCCAAAGGACCCACACAGATTTGGGTACCTAAATCTCTGCTTGTCTGATTGCAGAAAAGGTGGAAGGACTACAACCACATCTCCACAAGCTCAAATTTTGGAGGTGAATAATGGTTTGTAGATTCTGGATGCTCGAGGCACATGACCGGGAACAAGAAGATGTTGTCCAAATACACCAAAGAAAGAGGTCCGATGTAACTTTTGGAGATAGCTCTAGAGGACAAACAAAAGGCTTTGGAGAGCTGCACCGAGGAAATATTGTGATATCCAAAGTTCATTATGTCAAAGGGCTCAAGTATAACCTCCTGAGCATAAGCCAGTTTTGCGACGAAAAGAATCTAGTAGTCTTCACCATCTGGAAATGTATGGTGATAGATATCTTATCTGGAGAAGTGAAGCTACAAGGTTTTAGAAGGAGAGATGTCTATATGATTGATTGGAACACAGGAACACCTAACTCCTGTTTTCTATCCAAGACAGTAGCTGAGAATGGATGGCTATGGCACAAAAGTCTATATCACCTGAACTTCAAAGCCATCAATAAAATCAGTTCTCAGAAGCTGGTCAGAGGACTTCCAGATGAAGCATTCAAGAAGGAAGCGCTTTGTGATGCATGTCAGAAAGGAAAGCAGACCAGAGCATCATTCAAGCCAGTCCAGCCTACAACTCTCACAACAAGGATCTTAGATCTACTCCACATCGATCTATTTGGTCCTATCAAGCCAAGGACTCTGAGCGGCTGATCGCTGAAATTCGCGTAGTATGGTTTTCAAATCCGATCAATTTTAAAATTTGTAAAACCTCGAAGTATTTCCAAGGTGTCGAACCCAAGGGAATTGATATGTCGAAAATAAAGGAAGTAACTCTACTCAAAATTTGACTGCTATTTAGGAATCCGAAAATTTGGTTTGTTTCTAATTATCTAACTTCAAAAATCAAAAAATAAAAATTAAATAACAATTAATCCTAAAAATAAAAAATCTAGAACAATAAGATAAGAATTCCAAGTATTATGCAAAGAGAGCAAAATAAAGTGAATTATCTAAATCAAGCAAATAAAGCAAATTAGCAAGATAAAATCACAAGTTGAAAGCTAATTGATCCTAGGGTAGTATCGTCTAATTGAGTTCACACAATCCATTCACTTAATTCCTTTTCCCCAGATTTTAATTCAATCCTAGAAATAATTACTCAGCCGATCTAGAATTCCGATCAAGGCAACCTAGAAAGATAGTTAATTTAAACCCTTTTCCCGCAAGGCTCAAAGAATTTAAATCACTTAAAAAGCGTCAACTTATTTATCTATGATTTATCTTACTCCACTCAAGTCTTAAGATCAAATCATATTGTGCATCAAGTATTTCCACTAATTAATTAATCCTTCCGGGCAAAATTAATTAGCTAACATGCATCGATTAAGGGCCCTTTAATCTAGCATGAGATTTAACATATCTTGATCACAAGCCTAGGATGAAAGGTAAAAAGGTAATCAAAGGGACATCATGTGAACATCAATTAAATTTACTAACCCTAGAATCAATCAATGGATTTAGCTAGACATAATTGAAATTAAACAAGAAATAGATGGAGAATACATATTATTAATATGAAAAGAGAGATTACAACCCTTCCGGATGAACTCTGAGTCTTCAATCTCCGAAAAAGTAGAAAAACAATAATAATTACTCCTTTGCAAAAAGTTCTAGTATCAAAGGAATTAAAATTGCAAAAAAATGTAAAAGTGTGCTAAAGATGATAAAAGATGATAAACTAGGTCTAGAAGGAGGTCTATATAGCCTATGGGAGTTAAACTCCCGATTAGAACTAATCTAGGAAACAAAATCTATCCAAAAGAGTCACAATCTGTCAAAACTCGAGAACCCGCGGAGCAGCCTATCGGACGCACCTATCGGCCGATAGGCTGGCCCGATAGTTGGTCTGTCGGTCGACTTCACTTGATAGGGCTCGGAACACCTGTCGGACGCACCTATCGGCCGATAGGCTGGCCCGATAGGTGGTCTGACTTTTGCAAAAATCCGTTTCTTCCGTCCGTTTGACTCGACTCTCGGTCCTTTGTCTCGTTTTGGGTCCTTTTGGCTCTAAAAACCTGCAAACACACTAAAACCAACCCAGACGCGTAATACGGCTCGACTAATCATAATTAAGCCAAATACGAGCACATTAATCACGAAACGAGATAAAAACCTAGTATAAAATCCTAGAAAAAGGTGGTAAAATTACCACCTATCAAACCCCCCCAAACTTAAGCCTTTGCTTGTCCTCAAGCAAAAAGAATTCAATTCAATAAAAGAATGTCGTGAATCATCGTGCAACTCATAGTGTTCAACCTAATCAATACTATCCTGTAATTCTCTCTAAATAATCCGAGTGTCGTAAAAGCGAGCTGCACTCAGAATAATGATTCCGCAAAGAAATCAAGTTCAGTCCTAATCACTCGTTCATGAAGAAAATCCAGCTCAAAGATTAACAAAACGTGAGTCAAATCGACCGTCAATATGAAAGGCTAAAATAAACAAGCTAGTTCGTCCCGTTACACAGTCTAGTGGCACAATTTTCACGAGTTTCATAACAAATAAACCTCGGACAGTATTCCCTTATATATATGTTCAAGAATTTGATTCGAGTTGACCACTAGGTTAGGATCTCGGGATGTTTCATCGGGGTAATCCTAGGGTGGAACTTCCATTCTCATGTATTAGGAAACCGTTTGACGTAAAAGACACTCATGGGGCACATGGATGCTTCTAGTTACTAAGTTCCCGTCTACAGCGGAGAAACAACTCGAATATATAATTTCCGCATGTCCGAATCAAGGTTGCCGTTTTGCGCGAGAGTAAACAATGGGTCACGCGAATACCCCGGTTACTAGGCTCCCTATCATTGGCACATGTGAAATATCTAAATCACTAGTCTAATCAGGGTCGTCGTTTTACGCGAGGGTAAACAACGGGTCACGCGAATGCCCCGATTACTAGACTTCCCTTCATAGAACAACATTATCTCGACTTTTGGGAAAACTGACCGACTCTAAACTCAATCTAAGTGCCAACACGACTAAAGAAACGACGACTCACTATCCGGAAGATGTAACCAAACGTATTGACGGTGATTTTAAAACAAGTATGTATCGTCTCTTATCTGCCAAGACCTCTACAATCACGAAAAATTTTGGACCTAAATGAATACTATGCAAAACAGAAATAACTGACTACAACTCGACTAAAACTCGACCGTTTCTTCAGAGAGAAAAACAGTGTCGTAACATCGGTATCACACAAATAGAAGCACGAAAAATTCACGAATAAAGAAAAACTAAGACAAGCAAGGCTATCTAAAAAATTTTTACGCAAAGTAGACCAAAATCTAAAAAAAAACTATTTACCCAAGCAAGGCATCAAAGCAAACAACGAAAAGCAAATAAAAGCAAACACGAAAGCAAAAAAACTACTACGACCTAAAAAATAGAAACTAGCAAACACACCAAACGAAAATGAACATAAAAATCTAAAAACTAAGCAACAAAAGCCAAATCCACGCAACACCAATATGAGAAGCACAAATAAAAACAACGGGCACCAACACAAGCAAATAGTGATACAAGGCATACAAGGTACTCACACGTGCCGAAATTAACAAACCCGCACTCCCCCCCCCCCCCAAACTTATTTCGCATCCCAAAGGAGGAATAAGTTTGAAAAGAGAAAGGAGTGGCTTTGTTAACGGAGTACCTGATCACTGCGGCGGAAATGGCGGGTTTGTCGGCCGAGAGCTCCCTTTCCTTCTCTGTGGTTGCCTTAGACTTTCCGGCCTTACACGGCTTCGACTTCTTGCTTTGCTTTCCAGCCATTTCAAAGTTCCTACAAAACAACCATCCAATCAATATCTAATAAGCAACTCATAATGCAAACATTCAACGAGTGTCGACATAATCCAATAATCCCACAAATATCAACTAAGAGCCCTATAATGTCCAATAAACATCAAAATCATAGACCCGACAGCCATATACTACGATCAACAAATCACACAACCTCCCCCCAAACTTCGACTCCCCCATTTCATATTCAAAGGATCAAAATCACAACCCACAATAACAAAACAACACACTACGATCATATTAGGACAAATTCTCTCCAATCCAATCTAATTCATTCAAAATTCGAATCATCATCAACAATTCAACTCATATTAATCCCAATTAACAATTCAATTCAACAAATTCGAAATTAGGGTTCTTCCAATTTGGGGGGTTTTTTCAAAATTCGTTCAATTTCATCAATTAATCCCCCAATTCGAAGTACCCATGAACAATCAAGCATAGATAACATGTTTCCATCAAGATTCTATCAACAATCGGGCATAAAATTCACAGAACATCAAAGTCTAACAAAAGCCCCCAAAAAGTGGATCCCCAATTCGAATTTCATCAAAACTCCAAAAAGAATCCGTCAAAGTGCTTCAAAACATGTATAGAATTGAAAAACAAGAGGATTAAGTGTCGAAATTAAGTACCTTGATCGAAATTTTAAGGAAGAACAGTAGAGAAAATCGCCCCTTGTGTTCTTATCGGCCGAGGTGTGTGTGTGTGTGTGTGTGAGAAAAACGGGTGATTAAGGTGTTTAAAAGGGGTTATTAATCAACCGGGTCGAAGCAGATACTGGACCGGGTATGTCCTATCGGCCTGGCCTATCGGCTGATAGGCTGGGCCGATAGGCACTACAGAAACTTACGTACCTGACTATCGGGCGGGACATATCGGTCGATAGAGTCTGTCTATCGACCACTGCTTGTAACATTTAATTTTTTTCAATTTTCCTCAGCCTATCGGCCGGGCCTATCGGCCGATAGGCTCGCCCGATAGGTTGTTCGTTTAAAAAAAATTTCAACTTTTTCTATTTCGCATACTTGGTCCCGTTTTCGCTTGGATATGGCGATTAAAGACCTGCAAGTATCCAAAACTCGGCGTGCATGGATTAGAACTTAACAAAACTAACAAAGCTACTACGAAACTAGAAACTACAAAAATCACGCAAACGAACAATCAAAAACAAACGAATAAAACGAACTAATATACATACGTTGGGTTACCTCCCAACAAGTGCTACGTTTAACGTCTTTATCTAGACGATACCTCATTAATTCCGGGTCTTTGAGGTAAGTAACATACTTCTCTTCGTGGTGCAACGGCTTGAAATAGTGCTTCATCCGATGTCCGTTCACAATAAACTTGTTCCCATCTTCTTTCATCACGACACATGATCCGTTTTGATTTACTTGAAAGACGGTGTATGGACCAGTCCACTTCGACATCAACTTCCCCGGAAATAGACGAAGCCGAGAATTGAAAACGAGCACTTCGTCTCCCGGGACGAAGTCCTTCTTCCGAATGCGATCATCGTGAAACTTTTTCGCTCTTTCCTTGTAAATCCTCGCATTTTCGAAAGCCTCGTTTCTCCACTCGTTGATTTCGAGCAGCTTCTCTCTTCTCGATCCACTAGCCTCAAGAATTTCGAAATTAATCCGTCTAGTGGCCCAATACGCTTTAATTTCCAGCTCCACCGGTAAATGACAGGATTTCCCAAAGACGAGCTGGTATGGAGACATTCCAATTGGAGTCTTATACGCGGTCCGATAAGCCCAAAGTGCATCATCTAGATATTTTGCCCAGTCCTTCTTGTTCATGACCGTCTTCTCTAAAATTTGTTTGATCTCCCGTTTGGCGAGCTCGGCTTGTCCATTAGCTTGCGGATGATAGGCGGACGTAATCTTATGTTTAACTCCATATTTTGCAAGAAGGGTTCCTAACCACCTATTATTAAAGTGGCTCCCCCCGTCACTCAACAAAGCTCGTGGAGTCCCGAAACGAGTCAAAATGTTCTTATTAAGAAATTTAATCACCACTTTTGAATCGTTCGTAATCGTCGGCATCGCCTCAACCCATCTCGACACGTAGTCGACCGCAAGTAAAATATACGAATAGCCTCGTGATTTTGCAAACGGACCCATAAAATCGATACCCCATACGTCAAACAACTCTACTTCCATAATAGCGTGCTGCGGCATCTCGTCTCTTTTTGCTATGTTCCCCAATCGTTGGCATCTATCGCAATGTTTCACAAAAGCTTGGCAATCTTTATGAATAGAAGGCCAAGAGAAGCCCCAGTGGTACACCTTCATGGCCGTTCGATTATTGCAAAATGACCCCCACTCGGTGCACTATGGCATTCTTCAATTATCCTTTGCCATTCGCTTTGTCGAACACACATGCGAATAATCCCGTCCGCGCACCTCCGATAAAGAATAGGGTCTTCCCAATAGTAGAATTTAACGTCATGGAAGAATTTCTTTCTTTGATGAGAAGAAAGACCCGTTGGAACATGCTTGATAGCAAGGAAATTAACATAGTCCACGTACCATGGTGTATCGTCGGCCAAGGCTAGGATATGCTCGTCCGGAAAGTTCTCCTTTATTTCGACCCTCGAATCTTCTCCCTCAACCGGCTTCTCGAGACGGGAAAGGTGATCGGCAACAACATTCTCGCACCCCTTCCTATCCCGGATCTCCATGTTGAACTCTTGTAGAAGGAGTATCCATCTCACTAATCTCGGCTTCGAATCCTTCTTGGCAAATAGATAGCGAATCGCTGCGTGATCGGTATGAACAATAGTGTGAGTGCCCACTAGGTAAGGTCGGAATTTGTCGAATGCATAGACCACAGCGAGCAACTCTTTTTCCGTCGTGGTGTAGTTCATTTGGGCCGAATCCATCGTCTTACTCGCATAATAAATTACCCGGAAAAGCTTATCCCGTTTTTGACCCAAAACGGCCCCAACGGCCCAATCGCTCGCGTCGCACATCAACTCGAATGGTGCACCCCAATCCGGAGTGATCAAGACCGGCGTCAAAATTAAGGCTCGTTTCAATGTCTCAAACGCCCTCAAGCAATCATCATCAAACTCAAATTTCACGTCTTTCTCGAGCAAGGAACATAACGGCTTCGTGATTTTTGAGAAATCCTTAATGAACCGTCTATAGAACCCCGCATGGCCTAGGAAGCTTCGTACTGATTTAACATTGGTTGGAGGCGGTAATTTCTCGATAGCAACCACCTTCGCTCGATCGACCTCCAATCCTTCCGAAGATACTTTATGCCCCAGCACTACTCCCTCTTGCACCATGAAGTGACATTTCTCCCAATTTAGAACAAGGTTCGTCTCCTCACACCGGGCAAGTACCAAAGATAAATTTTTCAAGCAATGGTCGAAAGATGAACCAAAAACTGAAAAATCATCCATAAATACCTCCATTATGTTCTCGACTAATCCATGAAAGATGGCCATCATGCACCTTTGAAAAGTTGCTGGTGCGTTGCACAAGCCAAACGGCATCCTCCGGTAAGCGAATACCCCATAAGGGCACGTGAAAGCGGTCTTGTGTTGGTCTTCCGGAGCGATAGCAATTTGATTGTACCCCGAACACCCGTCCAAAAAGCAATAATACTCGTGTCCGGCCAAACGATCTAGCATTTGATCAATAAATGGAAGTGTAAAATGATCTTTCCTCGTCGCCGCATTAAGTAGCCGTTAGTCGATACAAACTCTCCATCCCGTGACTAGCCTTGTCGCGATTAATTCATCTTTCTCGTCCTTGATCACGGTCATACCCCCCTTTCTTAGATACGACTTGAGTAGGACTCACCCACTCACTATCGGAAATCGCATATATCATCCCGGCATCTAACAATTTGAGCACCTCTTTTCTCACAACCTCTTGCATTGCCGGATTTAATCTTCGTTGCGGTTGCACCCTCGGCTTATGATCGTCTTCTAGCAAAATCCGGTGCATACAAATAGAAGGGCTTATTCCCTTAATGTCCGAAATCGTCCATCCAATCGCCCCTTTGTGTTTTCGCAGCACCCGTAATAGCTTCTCCAAGTTAGTAGGTCCGAGAGAAGAAGAAACTATCACGGGATAGGACTCGTTCTCGCCCAAGAAGCAATATTGTAAGTGATCCGGCAACGGCTTAAGTTCTAACTTCGGCACCTTGATCGATCGGTCATCAGCGACAACTCCCCCTTGAATGGGTTTGTTGACATCAAGATAGCATACATCCCTCTCATTAGATCGAAACTCGTTCGCCTCCAACATTCGAACATACTTTGGCAAATCCTCGGAAATTTCTTCAACATCAGAATGTGAGTAAATGGATTGTGAAATGCAATGCTCCAACAAGTCGGTCGGGGGCGGCATAATAGACTCAATTGCATAACATTCCTCGGGCGCATCCTCGGGCTTCTTCATCGCGTCATAGATGGAAATTTTCAGATTTTGATCATTAACCCGGAAAGTAAGATCACCCTCTTGGACGTCGATAAGTGCTCTCCCCGTCGCTAGAAACGGTCTCCCAAAGATCAATGGTTGATTCTCGTCCTCGGGCATGTCAAGAACTACGAAATCGGCCGGGAAGACTAAGTGTTGGACTCTAACGAACAGATCCTCCACAACTCCCCTCGGATAAGAGATCGACCGGTCCGCCATGAGCAGAGAAATGGTAGTCGGCTTCATCTCCCCAATCTTCAACCTCTTAAAGATGGATAGAGGCATAAGATTGATGCTTGCCCCGAGATCACACAACACATTACGGAACGTTTGGTCGCCAATCATGCATGTCAAAGTAAAACGTCCCGGATCCTTCTGCTTGAGCGGGAGCTTGTTTTGAATGATAGCGCTACACTCCTCTGTCAAATTTATTGTTTCAAACTTCGCCAACTTCCTCTTGCTTTCCACAGCGTCTTTCAAGAATTTAACGTACCCCGGCATGTCTCTCAAAGCGTCTAGAAGTGGAATGTTGATATTCACCTTTTGAAACATGTCGATAAACTGTTGAAGCTTTTCATCATATCTCGACTTGGCCAATCGCTGTGGAAATGGAGCTTTTACCTCAAAATCCTTCACATTCGAACCTAAAGGAGCCTTTCGACCGATAGGGGGGTCGATAGGCTCAATTTCTGGAATTCTGTCTAGGTATCGGGTGGGCCTATCGGCCGATAGTCTTGGCCGATAGGCCTGCTGCGTTTCATCTTCCTTCTCGTTCTCAGCTCCCGTTTCTAGTACATCCTCGTTTCCAGATTCCTCAACTTCAGCCCCATGATTACTGTATCTTGTCCCACTCCGAAGCTCGATTGTGTTGCATTGTTGCGTCTTCGGGTTGGTCTCGTCTTGCTCGAGAAAATGGCCCGACTTATGAATTCCGGCAGGCGTTCGCCATTTGACCCATTTGGGTCTCCACCATCGACATCTGCTTTGTCAAGGCTATCACTGAGTTTCCAATAGATGTCACACTATGCTCGAGAGCCCCGAACCTCTTGTCTGCTTTATAAATAAAATCTTTTTGACTCGCCTCTAACCGTTCCAACATCTCTTCCATCGGTGTCTTAGCAATCGGCTCTTGAATAACCCCGTTTTTCACGTTAAATCCCGGTGGTGGCTGAATAGCATTGTTCGGGTTGGCATAGGAGAAATTAGGGTGGTTTCGATTGTTCGGATAATAGTTCCCCCTATTTCCCCCTTGCCAGAAGTTTTCTCCTTGCACGTAATTTACATCCTCCTCAATTGCAATAGGCTCGTTTAGCTCTTCAAAAAATGCATTGACTCCCAAAGTCTTCTTTCTTAGCATCTCAAGCTCTTTTTGTTGTCTTTCAAATTTCGCCTTCAAATCACCGTAGGCGTCCTCGTCACCGGATGGGACCTTTCTTCTCGTCATCTTCCTATCGGTCACCTCCTCGTAATCATTGTTGACCGCTAGCTCGATGAGATTCTTGGCCTCTTCATAATCGTTAGCAAGAAATCCCCCTTTCGAGGAATAGTCCAACTCTCTTCTAGCCTTCCTCGTCAAACCCCGATAAAACCGAATGTAGATTTCCTCCTTGTCAATTTCATGCTGTGTGCATTTGCGAAGTAGCTTCTTAAATCGGATCCATGCCTCGTATAAGTGTTCATCCTCATATTGCTCGAATTGCAAGATATCGTTGATTTGTTTTTGCACCTTCGAGGGAGGATAGAACTGTGCTAAGAACAACCGAGTCATCTCTCTCCAAGTACCAATTTCCTTCCGATCTAGGCTCTTGTACCAATCTAGCGCATCGTCTTCTAAGGAGAACCGGAATAGGCGGAGCTTAATGACATCCGGAGGCACTCCGTTTTGCTTGATGGTGGCACATATGTCCAAAAACGACTCAAGATGAGCGTATGGATCTTCATTAACTCCTCCCCCGTATGTTTGAGACTTCACCGTAGCGATGAGGGACGGCTTAAGCTCGAAGTTGTTGGCATCAATCTTCCCCCACCCTCCTTCTTGATAATCGTCCAGCTTCGGTCGAAAGCGGGCATTCAAAGGGATCTTCTCGGGACGAGCGAGTTCTAGTGGTGGGTCAACAATGCCGGCCATGGTATCAACGATAGGTATAGACATAGTCTCGGTTCTCGCTTCTTGCTTCTTCCTCCTCAAAGACTTCTCGATTTCCGGATCCAAAGGAAATAAGTCCTTTCCTTGGGATCTTGTGATCATGCACCGCCTACAAGGAAGAGAAAACAAGATGTGAGGAAACGAGATCGAATATTAATAATAATAGTATACAACCTAAAGTAACAATCTCTTCTTTTGAATTATCCCTTTAAGTTTTCTATCAATTCCCAGAACGGCGCCAAAAATTGATCATTTGAAATTCGCGTAGTATGGTTTTCAAATCCCATCAATTTTAAAATTTGTAAAACCTCGAAGTATTTCCAAGGTGTCGAACCCAAGGGAATTGATATGTCGAAAATAAAGGAAGTAACTCTACTCAAAATTTGACTGCTATTTAGGAATCCGAAAATTTGCTTTGTTTCTAATTATCTAACTTCAAAAATCGAAAAATAAAAATTAAATAACAATTAATCCTAAAAATAAAAAATCTAGAACAATAAGATAAGAATTCCAAGTATTATGCAAAGAGAGCAAAATAAAGTGAATTATCTAAATCAAGCAAATAAAGCAAATTAGCAAGATAAAATCACAAGTTGAAAGCTAATTGATCCTAGGGTAGTATCGTCTAATTGAGTTCACACAATCCATTCACTTAATTCCTTTTCCCCAAATTTTAATTCAATCCTAGAAATAATCACTCAGCCGATCTAGAATTCCGATCAAGGCAACCTAGAAAGATAGTTAATTTAAACCCTTTTCCCGCAAGGCTCAAAGAATTTAAATCACTTAAAAAGCGTCAACTTATTTATCTATGATTTATCTTACTCCACTCAAGTCTTAAGATCAAATCATATTGTGCATCAAGTATTTCCACTAATTAATTAATCCTTCCGGGAAAAATTAATTAGCTAACATGCATCGATTAAGGGCCCTTTAATCTAGCATGAGATTTAACACATCTTGATCACAAGCCTAGGATGAAAGGTAAAAAGGTAATCAAAGGGACATCATGTGAACATCAATTAAAATTACTAACCCTAGAATCAATCAATGGATTTAGCTAGACATAATTGAAATTAAACAAGAAATAGATGGAGAATACATATTATTAATATGAAAAGAGAGATTACAACCCTTCCGGATGAACTCTGAGTCTTCAATCTCCGAAAAAGTAGAAAAACAATAATAATTGCTCCTTTGCAAAAAGTTCTAGTATCAAAGGAATTAAAATTGCAAAAAAATGTAAAAGTGTGCTAAAGATGATAAAAGATGATAAACTAGGTCTAGAAGGAGGTCTATATAGCCTATGGGAGTTAAACTCCCGATTAGAACTAATCTAGGAAACAAAATCTATCCAAAAGAGTCACAATCTGTCAAAACTCGAGAGCCCGCGGAGCGGCCTTATCGGACGCACCTATCGGCCGATAGTCGCCCGATAGTTGGTCTGTCGGTCGACTTCACTTGATAGGGCTCGGAACACTGCCGGACGCACCTATCGGCCGATAGCCGCACGATAGGTGGTCCGACTTTTGCAAAAATCCGTTTCTTCCGTCCGTTTGACTCGACTCTCGGTCCTTTGTCTCGTTTTGGGTCCTTTTGGCTCTAAAAACCTGCAAACACACTAAAACCAACCCAAACGCGTAATAAGGCTCGACTAATCATAATTAAGCCAAATACGAGCACATTAATCATGAAACGAGATAAAAACCTAGTATAAAATCCTAGAAAAATGTGGTAAATTACCACCTATCAAACCCCTCCAAACTTAAGCCTTTGCTTGTCCTCAAGCAAAAAGAATTCAATTCAATAAAAGAATGTTGTTAATCATCGTGCAACTCATAGTGTTCAACCTAATCAATACTATCCTGTAATTCTCTCTAAATAATCCGAGTGTCGTAAAAGCGAGCTGCACTCAGAATAATGATTCCGCAAAGAAATCAAGTTCAGTCCTAATCACTCGTTCATGAAGAAAATCCAGCTCAAAGATTAACAAAACGTGAGTCAAATCGACCGTCAATATGAAAGGCTAAAATAAACAAGCTAGTTCGTCCCGTTACACAGTCTAGTGGCACAATTTTCACGAGTTTCATAACAAATAAACCTCGGAAAGTATTCCCTTATATATATGTTCAAGAATTTGATTCGAGTTGACCACTAGGTTAGGATCTCGGGATGTTTCATCGGGGTAATCCTAGGGTGGAACTTCCATTCTCATGTATTAGGAAACCGTTTGACGTAAAAGACACTCATGGGGCACATGGATGCTTCTAGTTACTAAGTTCCCGTCTACAGCGGAGAAACAACTCGAATATATAATTTCCGCATGTCCGAATCAAGGTTGCCGTTTTGCGCGAGAGTAAACAGCGGGTCACGCGAATACCCCCGGTTACTAGGCTCCCTATCATTGGCACATGTGAAATATCTAAATCACTAGTCTAATCAGGGTCGTCGTTTTACGTGAGGGTAAACAACGGGTCACGCGAATGCCCCCGGTTACTAGACTTCCTTTCATAGAACAACATTATCTCGACTTTTGGGAAAAACTGACCGACTCTAAACTCAATCTAAGTGCCAACACGACTAAAGAAACAGTACGACTCACTATCCGAAAGATGTAACCAAACGTATTGATGGTGATTTTAAAACAAGTATGTATCGTCTCTTATCTGCCAAGACCTCTACAATCACAAAAAATTGATATGAGTATTCCCGCCTGTCACGCAAGTGCACGTCATCGTTTTAATCAATAGTAGTTTTAATCAATTTTTCATGGTTAGTTTGGAATGTGAATGAGTTTAGTGTGTTGTGTTGATAATGATTGAATTGCTTTTCTGTTCTTGGGGGTTGAATCGAGCTATAACCATGTTTATTCTTCAAGTAAACTTGTGCCCTCAAGGTGTTTGACAAATTGCCTAAATGAAAAATTTTCTTTGGAAAAGCAATCGTTTGAATTTTTGTGCAACGTATACGTTTTGAATTTACAGCAAGCCCAACCCTTACATCCAGGTTAAACGTTTAGGTCCATTTTCATCCTTCTCTCACGAATGCGCTATTTTGTTAAATTCGGGATTTCTGGGTGGACATCCTTAGCCGAGCGTAGATCATTGTTATTATTGTTGCGTAAATAAACCCTCGTGTTTTACTTTTAAGGACTGATTATGGCGAGAACAAAGAAACTGAGCAAGAGAGCTAGGACCGAGTCATCCCCCACTCGAGGGGAGACCTCTCGTGGTCGGGCCGAGGCGGAGGGGCACCAATTTTCGGACCCTGAAATTCACAGGATATTCAATGAAAAGATCCGGCCACGACCACTTATTCCAGAGAGGGGTTTTACTCCAGCTCCTCAGGACGGGGAATTGTTCACTATGATTGATGAGATGGGGTGGGCCAGATTTGCCGCACCTCCCGAGCCAGCGGTTATCTCGATTGTGCAGGAGTTCTACGCCAGTGCACTGCTGAAGCACATTCGGGCAGGGCATACGTTGCCGTCTTTAGAGTCTCGGACTCAGGTCGACGTCCTAGGGGTTACAGTTGATTTCTCCACGGCGGCCATTCGGAGGCTGTTTGGGCTTCCGGTGGTTGATGAGTCGGCCTATGACCGAGTGATGACCAGCCTCACGAAGGAGGCCCTGCTCGAGACCATTGCACAGCCCGATACCAACTGGGAGCAGCGGACACAGGGTTCTTCCGCTTTTCACTTCAGGAGCTCGCGCCTCAGCCGGCTCGGGCGTGCCTGGCTTTATTTTATCTGCGCACGCATTGACCCCACCTCCCAGATCCGTACAGTCTTTCTCTCCTGCGCCCGGACACTTTATGCTATCACTTCCGGGTTGCGTTTCGATGTGGCCCCCATCCTGGTCCGTTCTATCTTTCAGTGTATCCAGGGGGGGCCAAGACGGGGTTGAAGCACCCCTCCCTCATCTACGCTTTGTGCCGGCAGTCGGGGCTGACGTGGTCAGACGACGAGCCGATGCTAGCCCCCCAGGCCCCGATCGACCACCGCATCATATCACACTTCGACCAGTGGGGAGGAGCACCGGCGCACGCTCAGGGGAGAGGATTTCTGCTAGATGAGGCCCACGAGGGATCCCCCGAGCCGCTTTTGTTGACACATGGAGATGCCGGCCCGCCACCCGACAGAGCGAGGTTGCAGGAGTTGTTTGATGGGCTGAGGGAGGATCTGAGGAGAGAGAGAGAGAGGAGCTGAGAGAGGAGACGAGGAGAGAGAGAGATGAGATGAGGAGAGAGAGAGAGCTTGATGGCTGCCATGCGGGAGGAGCAGCGGGCGGAGCGGGAGAGCGTTATTGCTACCGTCAGAGCCGAGATGCGAGAGCAGGCCCGCCGGGCCAGCCGACGAGAGGCGAGGCGTCTTGCTGCGAGGGATGCTTATCATCAGGAGCACCTCGCCGCATGGACGGCCCATATCATGCATCCCGACGGGCCATTTATTGCGCCCGCCCGGCCAGCCACACCACCCTCCTCACCGGACGATGCCGGCACCAGCTCCTGAGCAGACTGGAGGGGAGTACTTGACCTTTTACTTTTATTGCATATCATTTTTGTCCATTGAGGTCAATGTACGTCCTAAGTTTGGGGGGGGATTTACTTTCAGTTTCTACATTCATTGCTGTACTTTATTTTCTTGCTGTACTTTATTTTGTTGCACTTTTCATTACTTTGCGTAATTTTTTTTTAGATAGCCTTGCTTGTCTTAGTTTTTCTTTATTCGTGAATTTTTCGTGCTTCTATTTGTGTGATACTGATGTTACGACACTGTTTTTCTCTCTGAAGAAGCGGTCGAGTTCCAGTCGAGTTGTAGTCAGATATTTCTGTTCTGCTCAGTATTCATTTAGGTCCAAAAATTTTCGTGATTGTAGAGGTCTTGGCAGATAAGAGACGATACATACTTGTTTTAAAATCACCGTCAATACGTTTGGCTACATTTTCCGGATAGTGAGTCGTACTGTTTCTTTAGTTGTGTTGGCACTTAGATTGAATTTAGAGTCGGTCAGTTTTTCCCAAAAGTCGAGATAATGTTGTTCTAGGAAGGGAAGTCTAGTAACCGGGGGTATTCGCGTGACCCGTTGTTTACTCTCGCGTAAAACGACGACCCTGATTAGACTAGTGATTTAGATATTTCACATGTGCCAATGAGAGGGAGCCTAGTAACCGGGGGTATTCGCGTGACCCGCTGTTTACTCTCGCGTAAAACGGCAACCTTAATTCGGACATGCGGAAATTATACATTCGAGTTGTTTCTCCGCTGTAGACGGGAACTTAGTAACTAGAAGCATCCATGTGCCCCATGAGTGTCTTTTACGTCAAACGGTTTCCTAATACATGAGAATGGAAGTTCCACCCTAGGGTTATCCCGATGAAACATCCCGAGATCCTAACCTAGTGGTCAACTCGAATCAAATTCTGGAACATATATATATGGGAATACTGTCCGAGGTTTATTTGTTATGAAACTCGTGAAAAATTGTGCCACTAGACTGTGTAACGGGACGAACTAGCTTGTTTATTTTAGCCTTTCATATTGACGGTCGATTTGACTCACGTTTTGTTAATCTTTGAGCTGGATTTTCTCCATGAATGAGTGATTAGGACTGAACTTGATTACTTTGCTGAATCATTATTCTGAGTGCAGCTCGCTTTTACGACACTCGGATTATTTAGAGAGACTTACAGGATAGTATTGATTAGGTTGAACACTATGAGTTGCACGATGATTCACGACATTCTTTTATTGAATTTAATTCTTTTTGCTTGAGGACAAGCAAAGGCTTAAGTTTGGGGGTATTTGTTAGGCGTATTTTTATACACTTATTTATCATTATTTTGTAGTATTTTGGAGAGTGAAATCGTCTAAATGAGCTTTTAATGCCTTAATTTTGTATGATTGACAGGAAATTGAAGTCCGGAAGCTAAAACGAGGCAAAACGGGCGAAAACGGCAAATCTGGACTCTGAGCCGCGGCGCAAGGAAGCTGAGCCGCGGCACAGGAAGACACCTAGCCGAAGGCCGAGTAAATCAGATCGTGTCGCGGCACGGCCCTGTGAGCCGCGTACGTAAGAAATTGATGACGCCCAGGCTTCCAGCTGAAGGCCCTGTGCCGCGGCACAGGTTTAGTGCGCCGCGGCACACTTGGCGGTTTTTGTATGTCCGCGTGGATTTTGGGCCGTTTCAAAGCCAGTTTTCGACCGACTAATACGGACGCGATTTGGAGATGTGCTGAGCTATAAATAGGGTTTAAGACCCTAATTAAATGATCTTTTGATCTTGAATCTTTTGGAGCTTAAGCTTGGAGACGGCAGAAGAAGAGGGAAGCAGAAGATTTCAAGGGCAGAGGGCGGAAGCTGAAGAACGGAGGAATCCGAGCTTCATCTGCGTTTGAATTTTATGCTTTCATTTATCAATTCTATATTTTCAATTATTAGTATGTCAGGCTAAAGCCCTAATCTAGGGTTTTGATAAAACCTTTGTTTTGACGAATTGATTGAGATTATCCAATTAATTACCTTTTTATTGAGTTTTCCCAATTATGTTTAATGCTTGCAATTATCTGGCCAATAGTTGTATTGATTAAATCATTCACTTCGAATCGGGAGAGGAGATTTGGTGAGGAACTATTGGTGAGGACCGTTTTATTCTGTGAGATAGGAATATACTCATAGGAACTACGTGGCCTTTAGGAGATTTCATGCTTTTTGCCTATCGACGAATTAATTCACCTAGGGATAGAGTGCGTTATTCGCCTTTAGATAAATCTATTGACCTCGGGAGAGGCGGTAGAATATATTAGCAATCTCCGCCTTCAATAAATTGGGAAAATTATTTATTACGGATAATCGAGAGTAAATTCGGATAAACTAAGGTGGATTCAGAACCCTAGACTTATTCATCATTTGATTTCTTTTATTCAAGCTATCGTTTTCTACTAGTCCTTTAGTAATTCCTTTAGTTATTAATTGCACAAACCCAACTTCGATTGTTAAAATAAAATTGGAATACGAAAAAATCGGTAGTTAGAGATTCAGTCCTCGTGGGAACGATACTCTACTTATCACTTTATTACTTGTAAACGATGACGTGCACTTGCGTGCTCGGAACACCTGTCGGCGGCCGAAAGCGGAACACCTGTCGCTCGATACTCTATCAGCGGCCGAAAGCATGCACTTGTTGTAGTAGATGATTATTCAAGGTACACTTGGATTATCTTCTTGTATAAGAAAAGTGAAACCTTGACCAAGCTACCTGAGCTGCTGAGAAGGATCCAGAATGAGAAATCTCTATCCATCATCAAGATCAGATCAGATAGAGGAGGAGAGTTTCTCAACAAGGCGATAATCGATTACATAATGATCAAAATGGGATCCAAAGATGAGCTCTGCGGCCAGACCCCCACAGAATGGTGTTCTTGAAAGAAGAAACAGAACCAAGGAAGCAAAGAAGGTCCATGATTGCCAAGCGGACTCGCCCAAGAGGTTCTGGGTCAAGTCACAACACAGCTTCCCATACACAGAACGGGAGTATGATAGTAGGGAGACATGGCAAAACCCCCTATGAGGTTTGGAATAATAGAACTCCTACTGTTGCTTACTTTCACGTTTTTAGTTGTAAGTGTTTCATCCACAACAACAGTAAAACACAACTAAATACCTTTGATGCTAAAACTGATGACGGTCTCTTTATGGGATACTCACAAAGAAGCAAGGCATATAGAGTATTTAACAAAAGAACCTTAGTTATGGAGGAAACACCCCATGTTGTTTTTGATGAATCTACTGTTGAGTACAAGAAGCAAGTTGAGCTAATTGAGAACAAGCTCAAATCAGAGACCCTTGAAGAAGTCATTGTACATGACACTGGAATGGTGGGCTCACCTGCATCACCTGAAGACCCAATCAGAGTCTGCCAAGACCCAACTGCAGATCAGACAGGATCACCGAACCTATCTGATCCAGTTGCCGCTGATGAAGACCCAGCTGTAGCTGACAAACACTCATCTGCAGATCAGAACCAACCTGCAGATGACAAGACGGTAGCTGATCCAGTTCCAGACCAGAACCCAGCTGATGCAGAAATCCACCCGATGAATCCAACAGGGGGAACAGACCCAGATGAAGACGATATCCCCAAGTGGCTCAAAGATCATCCAATCCAGAAAATTATAGGGAAGCTGACTGATGGAGTTAAGACAAGACAGTCAACCCTACCAGCAGGAATAGCTATGTTCTCATGCTTTATGTCACAGATAGAACCTAAAACAATAGAACAAGCCCTGGAAGATTATTCATGGATAAATGCCATGCAAGAGAAATTGGAGCAGATGGAAAGAAACAAAGTTTGGGAACTAACAGACAGACCTGATCACAAGAAGGTTATTGGCACCAAATGAGTGTACAAAAATAAGAGTGATGAAGACGGAGCTGTTGTTAGGAATAAGGCCAGACTTGTAGCAAAAGGTTATGCATAATGTGAAGGAATAGATTTTGATGAAACCTATGCACCCGTTGCAAGATTAGAGGCCATCAGACTATTCCTCGCATATGCTGCATTCAAAGATTTTGAAGTATATCAGATGGATGTAAAGAGTGCTTTCCTAAATGGAATCCTATAAGAAGAAGTCTATGTAGAGCAACCCCCAGGTTTTGTCAAAGGAGACAAAGTCTATAAGCTGTTGAAGGCTCTCTATGGACTTAAGCAAGCACCTAGAGCGTGGTATGAAACATTGTCTGTGTTTCTTGAGAAGAATGGTTTTTGCAAAGGGAAGGTGGACAAGACCCTATTCAGAGTGGAGCACGAAGGCCACATATTAATAGTCCAAATATATGTGGATGACATCATATTCGGCTCAACCAATCCAGAGTTATGCGAGAAATCCTCCAATCTCATGCAAGGAGAATTTGAGATGAGTATGATGGGAAAGCTTAACTTCTTTATCGGACTACAAGTTAAGCAGATGGAAAAAGGAATTTTCATCAACGAAGCTAAGTATACAAAAGATCTGATCAAGATATATGGAATGGAATCAGCCAAGCCAGCAAGAATTCCTATGAGCACAAGTACTCACCTGGATGCAGACGAGGCAGGCATATCAGTGGACTCAACCCACTACAGAGGACTCATTGGATCTCTTCTGTACCTCACTGCAAGCAGACCAGACATATCCTATGCCGTAGGAGTTTGTGCGCGATTCCAATCCAAGCCGAAGCAATCACACCTAAATGCAGCCAAGAGGATAATAAAGTACCTTAAGTCTACAGTCAATGTTGGACTATGGTACCCCAAGGATTATAATTTCGAGCTGTCAGGATACTCGGATGCAGATTTTGCAGGATGCAAAATCAACAGGAAGAGCACTAGTGGAACGTGCCAATTCCTAGGAACCAGACTGATATCCTGGTTTAGCAAGAAGCAGGTTTCTAACTCTATCTCCACCATAGAGTCAGAATACCTAGCTGCAGGTAGCTCTTGTGCACAGATCCTATGGATCAGACAACAGCTGAGGGATTATAATATCATTGCCAATGAAGTTCCTATCTGGTGCGACAACAATAGTGCTATTGCAATAACCAACAATCCGGTTTTGCATTCAAGGACGAAGCACATTGATGTTAAGCACCACTTCATCAGAGACCATGTGCTTAACAAAAGATTTAGAGTTGAAAGAGTCAGCACAGACTATCAGATAGCTGACATCTTTACCAAACCTTTACCAGAGGAAAGATTTTTGGAGCTGAGCAGAGATCTTGGACTACTAGATTGGGAATCTAGTACTGAAGCAAGATGAAGAATCAGATCCTAGCTGATGCAGGCAAGAAGACGAAGAATGGACAAAGGAACCTAGCTGATCAGAATATCATGCGAGAAGACAATGGAGTCAACTCACCTGATGCAGAGCGGTCAACAGTCAACAAGTCAGACCAGCTAAGTTTTCTAAACTCAACCGATCTCTGAATATTTAATTATTATTTGCCATATTTATAATATTATTATATTAATTTTGGTTCACAAATGGCATTTAAATATATTAATGTTCGATTCACAAGTGGAATTTTAAATTCACATGTCAATCGCTTGTTAAATCGACCTCCACGGTGGCCAATCAAAACCAACCGTCAAATTTTAAAATGGACCACCGATTCAAATTTGAAATTCAAAAGAATCTCAAAAGGCGTACCACCATTTCAAATATATAATAATTTAATCCATACGTCTTTTCATCTTCTTTATAAGGAAAGAAATCCCTTCACTTTACCTTTTACGCTTACCCTAGATCTACATAGCAAAATTTACAGAGCAAAAAAATTCTTGAACTCCAAATACACTAAAAATCCTTTATTTGCAGAAATGGAATCGTACTTCGAAGGCGTCAACATGAAATCGGTCAAGGACCAGATTATTTTCTCGCTGGTCGTTGATTTCGAAGGATTATTGGAAGCAAATCTGGAGAATTACGATGTGCTTGACCTAATCCGCGCGATGAAGCTCAATGGGATCTACCCATTCCTGGACATCAACCCTCAACATTTGTACAAGGAGGATGTTATCGCGTTCTATCGCGAAGCCTGTTTGATTCAAGATGGAATTCGGAGCACAGTTGGCGGAAGACAAGTCGACATATCGCGTGCGTCAATTCGCACAGTTTTCGGTATGAAGCACTGCGGTATAGCCATCGAGGCACTCAAACAGTCTGCTGCCGAAACCTGGAAGAAGATCAAGACGGAGATTCAGCCGGAAAAGCTGAAACTCACTGCTAAAAGGAGTGAGATTAAGAAGGTTTATCGTTTTGCGTTGGATATAACCAACAAAATCATCATGGGGACGGCCGACAGTTATGATCAACTGTCGTCGGCGAAGTTCATGGTGCTGGGAGCACTAATTCAAGATGAAGAAAGTTATTGGGCAGATTACATATTTAGGCAACTCGTTCGAGAAGTCAACAAAGCCGAATGGCTTGTTGATGAGAAGAGATTTAAAACAAAGCTGGCATTTGGAACGCAGCTGAGTTGGATGCTGGAAAAGACAGGAATGGCGAAGGGAAGCACTGACCCTTTCCACCCCAACAAAAGACTTGGTCATCTGGACCAAGAAACGTTGAGAAAATTGGGAGGCACAAGGAGAGCAGCCCAGATGTTGAAGGAGCTGCCTGACACAAGGACCTACCCGAGATATTATTCGTCAAAGTAGTCGGACCGACTGGCACTGACAACCCAATCGGCAATGAGTCAGACTCCGAGTCCGACAACACTCCCATAGCAGTCCGATTTAAGAGAAGGGGACCAGCCCCTGAAGGACCTTCCATCATGCAGTCCTCCCTAGAACCCTCTCCCAAGAGGCCCAGGCGACTGCAGTTTAGTGAGGAAGAGCAGTCAGATCATCATGCTAGCCCTGCAGCCAGGTCACCTACTCACCTGGAAGACCAGCCTGCCCCAGGCAGCCTGGAGACTCAGATTGTGGCTGTCCTCACTCCAACTTATATTCCTGAGGAAGAAGAAGCAGGTCTAATAATCTCAATTCCTGAAGCCAATTATACATTTAACCTGCTAGAAAACAATATTTTCAATCTATCTATTGAACAATTACAGATTGTTAAGCCACAAGCATTAAAACACTCTTTTGTCAATATTTTTCAAGAGTGGAAGTTTTTCAAAACCCTGTCATTTACTGATCTTCAAGCTTATATTGCAACTAGTGGTTGGGAATATCCCTAAGCCACAGATGAGGTACTGATTCATTTTTGTAAAGAATCAGACTTAGTGTTAATCCTCCAGGATAATTGGTTAATGTCTCATTTTAAAACCAACATGGACCAATTCATCCATTCCATTATGCTTAGTATTTTTATGGTTCCTTTGGAGAAGAGGAAGAGGAAGATGAGAAAGAAATTAGGATTGAAGAGGTAGATAGAGATGAAGAAGTTGTTGTTTTAGACGATGAAGAAGAAGAGCAGGAAGAGAGAAGAAAAGAAGAAAAGATTTTAGTTGAAAATCAACCTGAGGAAGTTGAGAAAACAGAAGAGTTGAATGAAGAAGAAGAAGGAGAAGAAGTAGAACAGGAAGATGGGGAAGGAGACAAAGATGATGAGGATGAAGGAGAAAAAGATGAGAAAAAGGATGATGACAATAATGATGATGATGATGATGAGTATGATGATGAAGGAGGAGATAAAGGAGCTGAAAAAGAAAAAGAAAAAGAAAATATTGAAGAAGAAAAGGAGAAAGAGCAGGAGAAAGAGCAAGAGAAGGAAGAAGGAGAAAAGGAGCTGGAGCCAGAGCCGACACAAGAGGCTGCAGATAGGATTGGGGCACCTGCCCGGTACACCAGCCTAGACGTGGAGTTAGCTGAGGACTCCAGATCAGGGACCTCAGAGAAGACCCCATTTGGAGTACCAGCTGCAGATAGGAGCCTGCAGTCTGGGGGTTCAATTGCAGAAGGCTCAGGCGAGCACTCTCCAACAGCTCAGATCTCACCTGCCGTGACTGAGCTGATCAGGCAGATAGTGAAGGATACGATTGGAGAGCTGCTGGCATCTCAGGTCACTCCTGACCTCCAAACCATCAATGCAAAGATTGACACTTTGCTACAGAGAGAAGTTCCTCCGCCTCCTCCCCCTACCAACAACAGAATGCCATTTGGCATGTCTGACTGGATGAGCAGGATAAAGCAGCAATTGACTACCTTAGTTGATGCTGGCAAAAAGGGAGGAAATAGAATTTAGGGGGAAGGAAATGATCAAGAAGAGATAAGGAAAGAGCTCAGATCGAAGAAGAGGCTGGATGTCCAGATGATCACTGCTGGGACATCCTCAGCCAAGAGGAAGGGAGGAGCAGATCCAGAACCAGAACAGGCTAACCAGCCAGAAGGCAAGAAGAGGAGGACTAGAGGAGGTTTTGAGCCTACTCTAGAGTGGGAAGGAAAGGAGTTGTGGTTTGTGGAGGATTTTGTTCCATATGAAGCTCTGGACATGTGGAAATCTGCAAGATAGAAGTTCATCAGAGACTACTACATCTGGGAAATACTCCAGGATGATAATCTCTCTCCACAGCAGATCTTTATAAATTTCATGGAAGAAGCGCATCCACAACTTTGGGCTATTCTGAAGAAACATGCGGAGGAACTAAATGCTTATCCCATGATCCCTCCATTCAGTGCCAAAGATCCTCCTACTTTGGAAAGAGGAGGTGCGTTGGATGAACTTGCGCTTCAAAGGAAAATCAAGAAGTTATGTCTTGAGAATAGATTTTCATCCCAACAAGAAGAAGACTTTGCAGCTCTTGTCGTGAAAAGGAAGTATGGTCTTGCCCCAGTCAAGACAAGACCAATCGGAGCCAAACCCTTCAGACCTGCCAAACAGCCTATTCGAAGAGGCAGATGACTCTCACTTATTTTGAACTTGTAATGATTTATGTACTTGAAAATTTTCTTGTAAAATTCAGCCATGTACTTGTAAAATTAATTTGATAACAGTCTTTTTGAATGACAATTCCCAGTTGTCTAAAAAATTAGACTGACTTTAGTTTGTGTCTTGCACTTAAGTGCAGACTTGATCATTTGATAACTTGTTTAAAGTTTTGCCATCATCAAAATAGGGGGAATTTGTTAGGAATACTTGTTAGATTTTGATGATGTCATTAATATATAGTCAAATGTTTATTACTTGGCAAAAATGTAAGGAAGAACCAAATGAGTATCTTCCATAGGCCAAATATGTTAAGTATAAAACTTGGCAAAATGTAAAGAAGAACCAAATGAGTATCTTCTATAGGCCAAAAATAAGTTAGGCTAAAAATCGGCTAAGTACTAAGTACAGCTAAGTCCATCAGAGAGGATCAGCCGAGTCAAGTTAGAGTAGTTCTGGTCAACAATAATTATCAGGGATGGTTGACCAGACTGCAGCCAAGGTACCTCAGACAAGTCACCTGATCAGTCAAGTCATAAACTGGGAACATCCGAGAGGTCCAGACTGCAGAGATGTTAACTGCTCATCAGCCTAGTCGTGATCAGCCAAGTACTCCAAGTCCACGTCAGCATGCGTTGAAAAGTCAAGTATTACGGAAAGTCACATGCAACGTGAAGAGACAAATTGGAGAGATTCCCGCAAGAGATATGATTTAAATAAATCATCCAGACCCACCTTGAAGACTTTAATCGTTTTTTATTTAAAAGATTCGGCGCATCACATGCAAAGTCTTCACAACGGTCGGAAGATACATTAAAATATGGGAATCCAGCCTTGCAACGTTCAGAAAGAAAACAATGAAGTCTACCTCTCCAACGGACGGATTTGTTCAAAAGATTTGCAATGGCTATAAGGAAAAACTCAGATATCGTGACATATATATATCCGAAGATTTGAAGCTGAGAAAAAGACCTTACGATAACAACTATCGGTGCTAACATACTTTCAAGCGATCAAAGCATTCAAGCTATCAAAAAGCAAAATACAGCATCGAGAAAAGAGCGGTTCTAAAAGTCCATACTTAAAGAAGCTCTTAGTTGGAGAAGACAAAAAACTCTTGTCTATAATCCTGATTTCGGGGTACTTCACTAGTTGAAGTTAAGAGACTGTAAAGGCATCCAAGGATCGAGGATCAAGAGGTGCAAGGCAGTCAAGTGGGGTACAACGGCACGGATTTCCACTGGTTGGAAGCTGTTGTAGTTTTGTTTGAATCACTGTAATATTTATCACTGGTTGAGAATTATAGTGAATTCATCTCCAACTGGTTTGGAGAAAAGTGGATTAGTAGAGGATTACCCCACCTATGAGACCACTATAATTGCTTGCGTTCTTTACTGCTTTATTGCAACATACTTCAACTGTTGCATTCATTATTAAGTGTTTCATTAGTTGCGTTATATTCGTCATCAGCTGACTTCCGCATATATTAAAGAACAAACGACTCCAAGTCATTTATTTACCTATCAGCTGAAGAAACTCACTCTTCGTGAAAAAGAGTTAAGAGTTTCAACAAGTCTATTCACCCCCCTCTAGACTTGTTCCTGGACGAATTGTGACCTACATTATCCAGTAGATCGAGCACTTTGAGAAGTTGTTCGAGATGGTGGAGTGTCCGGAAGAGAACCGAGTATCTGTGGCGGCTTACTACCTTAGTAAGAGCGCCCAAACGTGGTGGCTATCTGTGAGACCGGCTGATGGTTTGTGCAACTGGGATGAATTCAAGAATCTCATGTTGGACCGTTATTATCCAGCTCCGCTCCATGAAGCCAAACTGTCAGAATTGCTGAATCCGAACCAGTCTGAAGATGATGATGTGCTATCGATAGCTGAGAAATTTCAAGCACGTCTTCCGTTCGCCTCATCCATTGTTCGGACGGAAGATGTAAAATCAAGTATTTCCTTAAGAGGTTGAAACCCCGGATGGGGATGCATTTGCTTAATCACCACTGCACGACTCTACCAGAGTTTATTGAGAGAGCTCTTGATTATGAACTTACGTTGAAGGAGATCTCTAAGAACCAGCCTCAGTCTTCTAACAAGAGATCAAGGAATCAGAACCAAGCTGATGGTAATCAGGGGACATTCAAGAAACCCCAATCCGGACCGACTTTTTTCGAGCGTTCACCTGCGGCGTCAAAACTGGCAGGATCATATTTCCGAGCAGCCAAGTCGTCTATCGTATGTTTTAACTGTGGAGAGTAGGGGCACATCCGCACCAAATGTCCGAAGCCGGCATTGCATGCCTTACTTGTGGGATTTCTAGGCATCGTGCTCGTTTTTTGCAGGAGTGGACCGGGACATCCTCCAGCAACTTCATATGCTCCAGTTTAATTATCAGTTCGAGACCGTACACCTCCGTCCGCTTCCCACCAGACTACCGGGGTGAACACGGGACTAGGTCGAGGGAATCAAGTTAGTCCATCTGGTACCGGGGCAACAAAACCCAGAATCTATAAGATGAAGAGAGCCGAGACCCCAAATCCAGCATGATCGCAGGTGCACTCGAGATCCATTCTCAGCCTGTGTACACTCTTTTTTATACTGGTGCCTCGTATTCCTTTATATCTGCATCTTGTTTAAGCCATTTACAATTAGATCATGTTGTCAATTGTGAGCCTTATGTGATCGGTCTACCTGATGGTAGAAGAATTATTGGGAATCGGGAAGTTCTGGACTGTCCGATTCATTTGAACGACCATGAGTGGTTGTCAGATTTGATTGTGGTCGATTTACCTAAAAATGATGTAATCTTGGGTATCGATTGGATGGATCGTCATGATGCCAAACTTAGTATCCATAAGCGGATGGTGGCCGTCACTTCTGATGATGGTTTCGAGTGTATTTTTCAGGGTCATAATCCCAGCCGTTCCGGGAGAGTCATCAGCGCTATGAAAGCAGTGAAACTGCTTAATCAAGGGTGTATTAGTTACTGGTGTTACATGACCAAAACAGCAGATCGACCAGTTGAATTGGCCGATATCCCGGTTGTTTGAGACTACCCACATGTATTTCCAGATGAGTTGCCAGGCTTACCTCGACATCGTGAGGTATAATTTACTATTGAGTTAGAGCCAGGTACGTCCCCGCTTTTGAAAGCACCATATCGTATGGCACCGACTGAGATGCAAGATTTGAAGAGCCAGCTTTAGGAGTTAACTAATAAGGGTTATATTCAACCTAGTGCGTCCCCTTGGGGAGCACTGGTGTTATTTTTACGGAAGAAAGACAGATCTCTGCGTTTGTATATTGATTACCATGAGATGAGCAGGGTAACGATCAAGAACAAATACCCGTTGCCTCGTATTGACGATTTATTGGATCAACTTCAGGGAGCTGCTGTGTTTTCTAAGATCGACTTAAGATCTGGATATCATCAGTTGAGGATTCGAGAGTCTGGCATCTTGAAGACAGCTTTTTGTACTCGCTATGGTCATTATGAGTTCGTGGTGATGCCATTTGGACTAACTAATGCACCGTCGGTATTCATATAGTTGATGTAACACCCCGATATATTCGGAATAGTTACAGGGCCGTAAACCCTTTAGGTAATGTAACACCCCAAGATATTCGGAGTATGTTACAGCGCCGTGGACCCCTACATGGGACCCACCAGGCTACAACAAGCGGGTACCCCTCGACTAACCATCTCGGTTAGCGAGGATACACAATCAAATAATACATCATGTGAAAAATACACCCGAAGCAACCGACGAAATGAGCAACCATCGACAATGTAGCAATTTAAAATAATACAACACGGGGTTTGAATTGAAAAGCCTAAGTACTCGCGAGTACAGTCTATCAGTTTATAAATATAGAAAACAACCAAATCGAAGTGGACAAAAGAAATAAGTAAACCCAAGTGCACATGTCAACGACCCTGGCCAGCATCCTCGTACTGTCCCAGCGCTCGCTCGTCCGGATGATCATAACCTGAAATCCATAACAAGAATTTCCCCAAAATGGGTCCCCCAAAGGGGTTAGCAATTACGCTAGTACAAGTAATCAAGGCAAACCAATCGCTTACACATTTCATAGTACATGCACCAATATCATTTCGAAAACCAAAACCAGACATGTCTTTTCCGTTATACATTACCATTTCACGTTAAGCATAAAGGTTTCCAAAAATACTTGCCTTGAATAATTGAAGACGCAACGAACGGAAAGGATAATCACCGACGAACACTAGGAATCAACGGAACCGAACCTAACGATTCGAAGAACATAATTACAACCAACTCTAGACGAATACGGAAATGGAATACACCCGAAAACCCGCCTACGATTCATGTATATTCGCACAAAAATGACAACGAGGGCGGACCACAACCAAACCCTCTCGATTTCGCAAAACTATGAAAATATACCATGAATCCGTAGGGAAACTAAGAATACCAACAAGATTTATCATATTCATCATGAATCCATCAACAAAACGGAACGGATCGGAAGAAAATCCCAAAACCCCCAATTTATCGAAAAGTAGGGTTCTAAGAGATTTACCTTGGATTGATGATGAAGAACACAAGTAGGTGTTGTTAATCTACTTCAAAAACTCAATGTAGAGGATGCCTGAAATAATCGAAGGGAAGAATCGCCCGGAAATTCGCCTGGAGGGGTTCTGCGCCGCGGGGACAGAAGAAGTGAAAAAGATGTGCTCATCTGGGTCAACTCCCTGGTTTATATAGCCAGGGAGTGTTAGCGCGCGCTAATCCTCAAGGTTAGCGTGCGCTAACGGGATAAAATTACAGGCCAGAATATTTAGCGTCCAGTCCAGTAGCCAGATTTCTGGCCGTTAGCGTGCGCTACTCGAAACGTAGCGTGCGCTAATAACCACACGGTAGCGCGCGCTATCGACCAATAGCGTGCGCTACCTGGACATCAGCTGAGTCCAGAAGCTAACTGCCCAAACTCACCTGACCCGTTAGCGTGCACTACCATACGAGCGTAGCGTGCGCTTCGCCGCACTGACCGAAGTTCGGTAGTAAAGCATCAAGATCTTGGACACTCACGCTAGCGCACGCTACCGGGCATCATCAGCGTGCGCAAGCCTCTCGACATTAGCGTGCGCTAGTCTACATAGCGTACGCTAATACGCCAGTCCAGAAGGCTGGAAAAATAGCACTGCCACTCCCAGGGCTAACTCGCTAGCGCGCGCTACGAAACAAACGTAGCGTGCGCTACTAAGGGACCCCTAGCGTGCGCTATGCAGAAAAATAGCGTGCGCTAGGTATCAAATATGAACGGTCCAAAACACCGGAATGTGAACGAAACATCAAACGAAACATCTCAACAGGCATCATAACATAGAATGGATCCACGGCAACCCCGAAACGGCGGTTCCGCACAACAATAACGGAAATAAACTCCATAGATAATAGGAAAGATACACTGAAAGATACACGAGGGTCACTACTATCAGGAAATACGCCGAAAAAGAAAAATACAAGGGAAAGAAAAAATACGGATATTACATTCTACCCCTCTAAAAACAAGTTTCGTCCCGAAACATAAGAAACAAACAACTCAGGGTACCTAGCACGCATGCTATCCTCGGTTTCCCAAGTTGCCTCCTCGACACCGTGTCTCGACCACTGCACCTTGACCAAAGGGATGGTCTTATGCCTCAGTCGTTTCTCCCGATGTTCTAAAATCTTCAAAGGGTGCTCCTCAAAAGTAATATCCTCGGCGACGTCAATCTCATCATAATCGATGATGTGACTAGGGTCCGGGACATATTTCCTCAGCTGGGAAACATGAAAAACGCTATGAACATGACTCAGGGCCGGGGGCAACGCCAAACGGTATGCCAACCCACCGATTCGCTCGAGAATCTCGAAGGGTCCAATAAATCTCGGACTCAACTTCCCTTTTTTCCCGAAACGGAAAATTCCCCTCGTCGGCGACACCTTCAGCAAAACGTGGTCTCCCACCTCAAATTCTAAAGGTCGACGACGGACATCGGCATAGGACTTCTGTCGACTCTGGGCAGTCAACATCCGTTCTCGAATTAAATCTATCTTCCGCCTCGTCTCTAAAACGACATCCGGCTCGGTCCCGACCAAATCGGACGCCTCATTCCAACAAATCGGCGATCGACATCGCCACCCATAAAGTGCCTCATACGGTGCCATCCGAATCGACGCGTGCCAACTATTGTTGTACGTGAATTCGATTAATGGTAAATGCTCCTCCCAGTCATTGCTCCAATCGAGAGTACAAGCACGCAACATATCTTCAAATGTCTGGATAGTGCGCTCCGACTGTCCATCTGACTAGGGATGAAAAGAGGTACTCAAATGCAAACGGGTACCTAACGCCTTATGCACCGCCTGCCAAAAGTGCGATACAAAACGGCCGTCACGATCCGAAACAATAGACTTTGGAGTACCGTGAAGCCTCACAATCTGCGCGATAAATACACGAGCTAACTTCTCCGGGCCCCAAGTGTCCTTGATGCCCAGAAAATGTGCCGACTTGGTCAGACGATCAACAATCACCCATACCATATTCATGCCCGACCTTGATCTCGGCAAACTCGTAACGAAATCCATCGATATGTCTTCCTATTTCCATTCCGGAACGGGAAGTGACTGCAATAACCCAGCCGGTCGCTGATGCTCGATTTTGACCTGCTGGCAAGTCAAACATCTCGCTACAAACTGTGCGACCTCCTCCTTCATATCATTCCACCAGAAATTTCTCCTCAGGTCCTTGTACATCTTACTCGAACCAGGATGAACGGAGTAAGGTGTAGCATGGGCCTCACGCAAAATACTCTGTCTCAACTCTGGGTCGTTCGGCACACAAAGCCGACTCTGGAATCTCAAAACACCATCCTCGTGAACCACAAATCCAGGAGACTTTCCCTTAAGAACGTTCTCTCGGACTTGAGTAATCATCGGGTCCTCTAATTGCTTCAGCTTAATTTCATCGATCAAAGACGACGAAATCTCTAAAGCACAAAGTTGCCCGACAGCTCCAGGCAACAAAACCTCAATATCAAACTCAATCAAAGCCCGCCGAAGCTCAGACTGAGACGTAAGGATCTCAAGCGTTCGCAACGCAATCGATTTCCGACTCAAGGCGTCGGCCACGACGTTCGCCTTGCCCGGATAATAAAGGATTTCGAGGTCATAATCCTTAATCAGCTCTAACCACCTCCTCTGCCTCATATTCAACTCCCGCTGAGTAAATATGTATGTCAGACTTTTATGATCGGTAAAAATCTGACATGTAGAGCCGAAAAGATAGTGACGCCAAATCTTGAGTGGAAAGACAACCGCCGCTAACTCCAAATCGTGAGTAGGGTAGTTAAGTTCATATGGCCTCAACTGTCTCGACGCATAGGCAATGGTCTTGCCGTGCTGCATCAACACGCACCCAAGACCCTGTCCCGAAGCATCGCTATAAACGGCGAATCCCTCGTTGCCACATGGCAACGCCAAAACCGGGGCTGAAGTCAAACGCTTCTTCAATTCTTCAAAACTCGACTGTCTCTCGTCATTCCAGACGAACTTCTCGGATTTCTGGAGCAACTGTGTAAGTGGCCGAGCTAGTTTTGAGAAGCCCTCGACGAACCTACGGTAGTAGCCAGCCAAACCCAAGAAACTACGGACCTCCTTCACATTTGTGGGCGATGCCCAATCCAGCACTGCCTCAATTTTCTGCGGATCCACACGAACTCCCTCGGCTGAAATCACGTGACCCAAAAACATCACTTCCCTCATCCAGAACTCACATTTCGAGAACTTCGCATAAAGTCGCTCGGTCCTCAAAATGTCTAACACTATCCGCAAATGATGGGCATGCTCATCCTCACTCCTCGAATAGATAAGAATATCGTCAATGAAGACGACGACACACTTATCCAAATACTCGATAAAGACTTTGTTCATCAACTGCATGAACACCGCCGGCGCATTAGTTAACCCGAAAGGCATAACTACAAACTCGTAATGTCCATATCTCGTTCGAAAAGCTGTTTTCGGTATGTCGGACTCTCTCACCCGAAGCTGATAGTACCCCGATTTCAAATCAATCTTCGAGAATACCGCAGCTCCCTGCAACTGGTCGAACAAGTCGTCAATTCTCGGCAAAGGATACTTGTTCTTGATGGTCACCTTGTTTAGTTCGCGATAGTCGATACACAAACGTAGTGAACCATCCTTCTTCCGCACAAACAGGACCGGTGCGCCCCAACGCGAGGCGCTCGGTCGAACATACCCCGACTCAAGAAGATCACTCAACTGCTTCTTCAGCTCGGCCATCTCTGAGGGTGCCATGCGATACGGCGCCTTCGAAATTGGAGCCGCACCCGGCTCTAACTCTATAGCAAACTCAACCTCACGATCCAGTGGCAATCCCGGTAACTCGTCAGGAAATACATCAGGAAACTCACTAAAGACTGGAATCGACGAAAGCTCGACTCCACCATCCTCCGCCTTCAAGGCATAGCACCAATAACCAGTACACCCCTTTCGCAGGAGACTCATCGCCTTCAAGGCATTAATAACGAACTTATGGTTTCCCCTCTTTCGCCCCGCGAAAGAGTGCTCGGTGCCGTCCTCGGCTAACATGGTGATGATTCTCGTGCGGTAGTTCATGATTGCGCCATGCCGCTCGAGCCAATCATCCCCGAGAATTAAATCCTCACCCTCAATATCAACAACGATAAGATTAGAGAGCCAGGCTCTCTCACAAATAAACACAGAACAGTCTCGGACCTCTCGATCGCCAACAATCCTATCACCGCTAGGAAGTTTAACGATGAAAGACTCGCAAGGCGACAAACAGTCGAGACTCAAATAGCGCACACAGCCCAGCGATATGAACGAATGTGTAGCACTAGAATCGAAAAGCACACTGACAGGATGAGAATGGATATGAACGGTACCTGTCGCCACAGTAGCTGCTGGGTCATCGGCCCTCCTCATCTCATAGATACGCGGCTGAGCAGAGCCGACACTGGAAGCTCCACCCCTAGCGGGCTGACCCCGACCCCTACCTCGGCCGGCACTTGTTGCGATAATTCCTACACGCAAGTGCACGTCATCGTTTACAAGTAATAAAGTGATAAGTAGAGTATCGTTCCCACGAGGATTGAATCTCTAACTACCGATTTTTTCGTATTCCAATTTTATCTGAACAATCGAATTTGGGTTTTGCGATTAATAACTAAAAGAATTACTAAAAGACTAAGCAGTAGAAAACAATATCTTGGATAAAAGAAATCAAATGATAAATAAGTCTAGGGTTCTGAATCCACCTTAGTTTATCCGAATTTACTCTCGATTATCCGTAATAAATAATTTTCCCAATTTATTGAAGGCGGAGATTGCTAATATATTCTACCGCCTCTCCCGAGGTCAATAGATTTATCTAAGGGCGAATAACGCACTCTATCCCTAGGTGAATTAATTCGTCGATAGGCAAAAAGCATGAAATCTCCTAAAGGCCACGTAGTTCCTATGAGTATATTCCTATCTCACAGAATAAAACGGTCCTCACCAATAGTTCCTCACCAAATCTCCTCTCCCGATTCAAGTGAATGATTAAATCAATACAACTATTGGCGATAATTGCAAGCATTAAACATAATTGGGAAAACTCAATAAAAAGGTAATAAATTGGATAATCTCAATCAATTCGTCAAAACAAAGGTTTCATCAAAACCCTAGATTAGGGCTTTAGCGACATACTAAAAGCGAAAATACAGAATAAATAAACGAAAGCATAAAATTCAAACGCAGATGAAGCTCGGATTCCTCCGTTCTTCAGCTTCCGCCTTCTGCCCTTGAAGTCTTCTGCTTCCCTCTTCTTCTGCCGTCTCCAAGCTTAAGCTCTCAAAGGTTAAAGATCCAAAGATTCCAAGATGATTTAATTAGGGTCTTAAACCCTATTTATAGCTCACATATCCTCCAAATCGCGTCCGTATTAGTCGGTCGAAAACTGGCTTCGAAACAGCTCAAAATCCGCGCGGGCATACAAAAACCGCCAAGTGTGCCGCGGCTCACTAAACCTGTGCCGCGGCACATCGCCTTCAGCTGAATGCCTGGGCGTTAATTAATTCTTCTGTGCCGCGGCTCACCTGGGCTGTGCCGCGGCACAGAGTACAGTTCACTCTGCGCTCGGCTGGTGTCTTCCTGTGCCGCGGCTCAGCTTCCTTGTGCCGCGGCTCAGAGTCCAGATTTGCCGTTTTCGCCCGTTTTGCCTCGTTTTAGCTTCCGGACTTCAATTTCCTGTCAATCATACAAAATTAAGGCATTAAAAGCTCATTTAGACGATTTCACTCTCCAAAATACTACAAAATAATGATAAATAAGCGTATAAAAATACGCCTAACAAATACCCCCAAACTTAAGCTTTTGCTTGTCCTCAAGCAAAAAGAATTAAATTCAATAAAAGAATATCGTGAATCATCGTGCAACTCATAGTGTTCAACCTAATCAATACTATCCTGTAATTCTCTCTAAATAATACGAGTGTCATAGAAGCGAGCTGCACTCAGAATAATGATTCCGCAAAGTAATCAAATTCAGTCCTAATCACTCGTTCATGAAGAAAATCCAGCTCAAAGATTAACAAAACGTGAGTCAAATCGACCGTCAATATGAAAGGCTAAAATAAACAAGCTAGTTTGTCCCGTTCCACAGTCTAAAGGCACAATTTTCACGAGTTTCATAACAAATAAACCTCGGACAGTATCCCCTTATATATATATGCTCAAGAATTTGATTCGAGTTGACCACTAGGTTAGGATCTCGGGATGTTTCATCGGGATAATCCTAGGGTGGAAACTCCATTCTCATGTATTGGAAAACCGTTTGACGTAAAAGACACTCATGGGGCACATGGATGCTTCTAGTTACTAAGTTCCCGTCTACAGCGGAGAAACAACTCGAATACATAATTTCCGCATGTTCGAATCAAGGTTGCCATTTTACGCGAGAGTAAACAGCGGGTTACGCGAATACCCCCGGTTACTAGGCTCCTTATCATTGGCACATGTGAAATATCTAAATCACTAGTCTAATCAGGGTCGTCGTTTGACGCGAGAGTAAACAGCGGGTCACGCGAATACCCCCGGTTACTAGACTTCCCTTCATAGAACACATTATCTCGACTTTTATGGAAAAACTGACCGACTCTAAACTCAATCTAAGTGCCAAAACGACTAAAGAAACAGTACGACTCTCTATCCGGAAAATGTAGCCAAACGTATTGATGGGGATTTAAAAACAAGTATGTATCGTCTCTTATCTGCCAAGACCTCCACAATCACGAAAAAATTTCGGACCTAATTGAATACTAAGCAGAACAGAAATAACTGACTACAACTCGACTAGAACTCGCCCGCTTCTTCAGAGAGAAAAACAGTGTCGTAACATCAGTATCACACAAATAGAAGCACGAAAAATTCACGAATAAAGAAAAACTAAGACAAGCAAGGCTATCTAAAAAAATTTTTACGCAAAGTAATGAAAAGTGCAACGAAATAACGTACAGCAATAAAATAGAGTACAGCAATGAATGTAGAAACTGAAAGTAAATCCCCCCCCCCCCCAAACTTAGGACGTACATTGACCTCAATGGACAAAAATGATATGCAATAAAAGTAAAAGGTCAAGTACTCCCCTCCAGTCTGCTCAGGAGCTGGTGCCGGCATCGTCCGGTGAGCTTGCATGCTTCTTGACTACATCATGCGGAATGTGAATAAACGAGCTGGCATCATCAAAAAGGAAGTTAAGTACGAGCTCTCAAGTTGAACATGATGTAGGGGTTGGGGATAATGTAATTCGACAACATGATTCATTGCATATAATTTTGAAAATGCCTAGCTTACCAATTTTTCATTGCTGCAATTTATCAAACACCTTGGGTGCACAAGTTAAAATGAAGAACAAGAATTTTGATGGTTAATTCCAAATCCCAAAAGTAATAACACAGATTATAACCATGAATCATGACAACTATCATCAACAGTTCGTTCATAAACATCAATTCCATCACAATATCAAATTCCCCATATTCCAACTCCATTTTAGAAACAAAAGTGAAGAACATCTAGCAATATAAAACTTCAAATCTTTTCACATCAAGAATCACTTATGATTTAGAAATCAACAATGACCTGGAGAATTTGAGAAGGAGACAATAGAATGGTATCAACTGACCTCATTGTGTGAAGGAAGGAAGGAAGGGAGGGAAGAAGTATCTTATGCAGGCCGATCGATTGAATGAGCCCTACCTGGCTGCTCTTATTTTGCGACGGGGGCCGCGGCACAATATAAGTGAGCTGCGGCCCAAAGTACAGTCGGACTGGGACGTTATGGAATGTCGTCGGGTTCCGCGGCTCAGTTTCCGTGTGCCGCGGCTCAGTGTGTTAGTGTGCCGCGGCTCAGGTTTAGTGTGCCGCGGCACAAAGTACAGGCTCCCTGGGCGTTTCTTGACCATTTAGTGTGCCGCGTCTCAGATTTAGTGTGCCGCGGCTCAGCGACCTGTTTCTTCCCTGGGACTTTCCTGCACAGAATTTTGAGAAGAAGACGTTAAAAACAAGAGGCAGAAGCAAATTGAAGCACAAAAATGATGAAAAATAAGAATCACGAATACAAGAAAAATAAAGAAATGCAAAAAATCTACAACTACGAACTCGGGTTGCCTCCCGAGAAGCGCTAAGTTTATAGTCTTCAGCCGGACCTATTGGAAAACATTAGTTCGCTTTTCGCAAACTCCATTTGGTTTCCGCCCCGTTCATCGAACCGTTCATATTTTTGTTAAAATTATGACCATTGGTCATCAGCGGTTCGACTTTCGGTTCGGTCATCAAATGTTGTTTGCGAAAAGGTTTCGACGTGAATAACTTCCCGAAACACCCGGTTTCTCCATGACTAGTTGTCCGCTTGGCTTGCGGCTCACTCTCCTCCTTCACAAACGCATTCAAGACTGCAGCAGATTTTTCCTCATGCTCGAGGAACGCCACTCGGTCTACATCCTTCTTAAGACTTGGACCATTTAACACAAAATCTGAATTTTTCCAACGACGATTTTTTCGGTGCTTTCCTCTTTCAACAACATCCACACTTTCAATTTGTGACCCTTTATCAGCACTTCCGGGACATGGGAACGATTTGAATACTTGAAAAGTAACTTGCTCGTCTTGGACCCTCAGAGTTAACTCCCCATTTTCCACGTCTATAAGGGTTCGGCCCGTCGCTAGAAATGGTCGTCCCAAGATGATTGGAATATTTTCATCTTCCTCCATGTCGAGTACGATGAAATCGGCCGGAAAGATGAACTTATCAACTTTAACTAAAACATCCTCGATTAATCCCCTCGGATACTTTATCGATCGATCCGCCAATTGTAAGGAGACTGTTGTTGGCTTGGCTTCCCCAATATTCAGCTTTTTGAAAATCGATAGAGGCATGAGGTTGATACTCGCACCAAGATCGCATAGTGCCTTATTAAATGAAAGATTCCCCATGGTGCACGGTATGTTGAAGCTTCCCGGATCTTTCAATTTAGGTGGGAGCTTCTTTTGAAGAATTGCACTGCACTCCTCTGTCAAGGCAACCGTTTCAAACTCCTCAAGCTTTCTCTTCTTCGATAATATCTCTTTCATGAACTTGACATAACTCGGCATCTGTTCCAATGCGTCGGCGAACGGAATATTTATGTGAAGCTTTTTGAACACATCAAGGAACTTAGAAAATTGTTTGTCCGCCCTTCTTTGCTGTAGTCTCTGCGGAAACGGGATGGGGGACACACATGTCTTCGAGTTATCCGGCTTCAAATCCTTCGACTCCTCTGGCTTTAAATCCTTCTCTTCCTCAATTTCCTTCTTCTCTTTACCCCGCTCGGGCTGATCCAGCACCTCTTTCCCGCTTCTCAAGCTGATTGCGTTTAGACTCTCTCGAGGATTTGTCTCTGTTGTACTCGGCAATGCTCCCTCCGGACGAGCTGTCAACACATTAGCGATTTGGCCCAGCTGGACCTCCAAGTTCCGAATGGAAGCAGAATGATTTTGTAATGTAGCTTCCGTACGGGTCATAAATTGACTCGTATTTGCCGCCAATTTTGCAAGTGCTTCCTCGAGAGACACTTTGGGAGCGGAAGGGGGCTGCTGTTGATTCTGGGCGAACGGGGGCTGGTGTGAGTTTTGTCCGTTTCTCCATGAAAAGTTAGGATGATTGCGCCACCCCGGATTATAAGTATTGGAGTACGGGTTATTCGGCCGATTCCCACTTCCCACAAATTTAGCCTGCTCCATCTGATTTTGCTCGAACTGGTTTCCAACTTGACACTCCGCGCTCGGGTGTGATCCGTTACACCAATTACATGTCTCTATGGTAACGGGGGCTGGTGCGTGCGAAAATGTCTGGAGCTGTTGTGTCAAAGCGGCGACTTGAGCTGTCAAAGTGGAAATCGGGTCATTGCTTGAAACTTCCATGACTCTCTTCGGTGTCAATCTTTCCGATGGCCATTGGTATGCGTTTTCGGCCATATCTTCCAAAAGCACGTGTGCCTCGGCCATAGATTTTCCCATGAAAGTCCCACCAGAGGCCGCATCCACGAGAGTGCGTGTAGAAGCACTCAAACCATTATAGAACATATGAAGCTGAAGCCAATCAGGAATTCCGTGATGAGGGCATCTTCGTAGCAAATCTTTATATCGCTCCCACGCCTCGTGGAGCGATTCCATATCGTACTGACAAAAGGTGGTTATTTCGTTTCTCAACCTTGCCGTCTTAGCTGGTGGGAAAAATTTGGCAAGGAAGGCTTGCGCTAACCTCTCCCATGTTGTAATCGACCCCGGCGGTAAGGAATTTAACCAAAACTTTGCTTTATCCCTCAAAGAGAAAGGGAAAAGCCTCAATCGGATGGCATCGTCGGTGACACCATTAGTCTTGAATGTGTCGCATATCTCAAGGAAAGAAGCAATATGGGCATTCGGGTCGTCCTTGGCGATCCACGTAATGGGCTCGCACGCACCATCCGAATAATGGCGGGCTTGATCTCAAAATTATTAGCTTGGATAGTGGGACGCGAATTCCCGAAAAATTAGCGTTGACTGCGGCATGGAATAATCTCGAAGAGCGAGTTCCGGTTGAACTTGCCGCACTTGGTTATCTCCTCCTTGGACTTCGATATTATCGGCCATGTTGGCCGTAAATGCGCAACGCTCTTTTCTCCTTTTTGTTCCTTCTTAGAGTGCGCTCGAGCTCGGTATCAAAGGTAGTAGGCCTTCGTTCTGAAGTTTTCTCATGCACTACGAAAGGTCTGAAAGGAAAAACAAATAAACGAAATTAAATACACAAAAATAAAAATAAAACGCTCAAATTAAGACTGAAATACTTAAATCGATATTAGAAAATTTCAATCCCGACAACGGCGCCAAAAACTTGTTGCGATAATTCCTACACGCAAGTGCACGTCATCGTTTACAAGTAATAAAGTGATAAGTAGAGTATCGTTCCCACGAGGATTGAATCTCTAACTACCGATTTTTTCGTATTCCAATTTTATCTGAACAATCGAATTTGGGTTTTGCGATTAATAACTAAAAGAATTACTAAAAGACTAAGCGAGAAAACAATATCTTGGATAAAAGAAATCAAATGATAAATAAGTCTAGGGTTCGAATCCACCTTAGTTTATCCGAATTTACTCTCGATTATCCGTAATAAATGATTTTCCCAATTTATTGAAGGCGGAGATTGCTAATATATTCTACCGCCTCTCCCGAGGTCAATAGATTTATCTAAGGGCGAATAACGCACTCTATCCCTAGGTGAATTAATTCGTCGATAGGCAAAAAGCATGAAATCTCCTAAAGGCCACGTAGTTCCTATGAGTATATTCCTATCTCACAGAATAAAACGGTCCTCACCAATAGTTCCTCACCAAATCTCCTCTCCCGATTCAAGTGAATGATTAAATCAATACAACTATTGGCGATAATTGCAAGCATTAAACATAATTGGGAAACCTCAATAAAAAGGTAATAAATTGGATAATCTCAATCAATTCGTCAAAACAAAGGTTTCATCAAAACCCTAGATTAGGGCTTTAGCTTGACATACTAAAAGCGAAAATACGAATAAATAAACGAAAGCATAAAATTCAAACGCAGATGAAGCTCGGATTCCTCCGTTCTTGACTTCCGCCTTCGCCTTGAAGTCTTCTCGCTTCCTCTTCTTCTGCCGTCTCCAAGCTTAAGCTCTCAAAGGTTAAAGATCCAAAGATTCCAAGATGATTTAATTAGGGTCTTAAACCCTATTTATAGCTCACATATCCTCCAAATCGCGTCCGTATTAGTCGGTCGAAAACTGGCTTCGAAACAGCTCAAAATCCGCGCGGGCATACAAAAACCGCCAAGTGTGCCGCGGCTCACTAAACCTGTACCGCGGCACATCGCCTTGGTGAATGCACAGGCGTTAATTAATTCTTCGTGCCGCGGCTCACTGGGTGCCGCGGCACAGTCGATTCACTCTGCGCTCGGGTGTCTTCTGTGCCGCGGCTCGGCTTCCTTGTCCGCGGCTCGAGTCCAGATTTGCCGTTTCGCCTGCTTTGCCTCGTTTTAGCTTCCGGACTTCAATTTCCTGTCAATCATACAAAATTAAGGCATTAAAAGCTCATTTAGACGATTTCACTCTCCAAAATACTACAAAATAATGATAAATAAGCGTATAAAAATACGCCTAACAGCACTCGGTGGAGGCGGCGGAGCAATTGAGCCCTGGTTCACACTCGGCTCCATAGGTGCTGGGTGAGAAGAACGGGCACCGTGAAGCTGTCTGAGCTGATCACAAAAAGAAGCCTTGTGGCCCGACTGACCACAAGTATGACAAGTTAAAGGCGGACGAGGATAGTCCCGGTTCTTATGACCCGAAAAGCCGCAGTTAAAGCATGTGGGCTCACGAGTGGGGGTTCCGGCGGCACCCCGAAAGCTCCCAGAGAAACGAGCCGAACCGCCCGTAGAAATATTCGCAGCTCGAGATTTCTGCTGGCCTCCACTCTTGGGACCAGAAAAGTTTCCGACCGACTTCTGCTTCTTGCTCTCACGAGCCAAATCACTCGCCGTCACTGACATATCATAAGCGAGGGCCCTACTCTGATAATCCTTCAAGGTAGTGCGGGCAGCCTGGACATATAGTCCCGAATGGGCAGCTTCATCCTCCTGGAAAAATGGAAAATTTTGTCGCTCTCAGCGACAACTTGGGTCTTCACATAACCCAACTCCTTGTTAAAATCGGCAATAGCTTGGGATACGGGAATATCTCGTGGTTGAGCATCATAGAAAGCATGCACTCGAGCCTGTCTGACCGGCCACGGACAATACTCAGTCTCCATCAACTCCTGAAACTCGGCCCACGAAGCAACATGATCTTTGGGACCAACGGCCTCCCACCAATCCGTTGCGTCTCCCGTGAGAAAGTATTGAGCAATAGGGACCTTACGGTCCTCGGGGCAGTTGGTAGCAGTGAAGACTTTAGATATCTCCTTGATCCACCCTTCCCAGCCGATCGGGTCCGAAGCTCCCGAAAACAGAGGAGGATGCATCTTGATGACATCCTGAAGCCAGCGATCTGCTCCGCCCCGATTAGCATGGGCCTGATCGGGGTTCTGGACCACCTGAGCTATAACCGCCATTTGGTTAACCATTTCTTGCCGCGGCCGCAATTCCAAGATCGGCGCGCTCCTGAGAAGAAGCGTGACTGTGACGGTCGCCGGTACTGCCGGCTCCTGAAGAATGCGATGTGGCTTCCCCACCGGCTGCCCCACGTCCTCGGCCGCGCCCACGACCACGACCACGACCACGGTTTCCTCCGGCATCCGTACTGGTGTTAAAAGATAACAGGAGCATATCGAGGATGAGTAAGGAAGGAAAAAGCAACTACGATGATAAGCAAAAGAGGGAGAATAACCACAGTTCAAGAAACGGAATACAGTATGAGAAAGTAAACAATCGGGTAAGGAAACTTACGAACACTGGAAGTAATGAGATGCCGGCAGCGGTGTGACAATGTGCAAAACAAAACACGACTAGACCCCACTAACCGACAAGCCTAGGTATCCATAAACCTTGCTCCGATACCATTTTCTGTAACACCCCAAGATATTCGGAGTATGTTACAGCGCCGTGGACCCCTACATGGGACCCACCAGGCTACAACAAGCGGGTACCCCTCGACTAACCATCTCGATTAGCGAGGATACACAATCAAATAATACATCATGTGAAAAATACACCCGAAGCAACCGACGAAATGAGCAACCATCGACAATGTAGCAATTTAAAATAATACAACACGGGGTTTGAATTGAAAAGCCTAAGTACTCGCGAGTACAGTCTATCAGTTTATAAATATAGAAAACAACCAAATCGAAGTGGACAAAAGAAATAAGTAAACCCAAGTGCACATGTCAACGACCCTGGCCAGCATCCTCGTACTGTCCCAGCGCTCGCTCGTCCGGATGATCATAACCTGAAATCCATAACAAGAATTTCCCCAAAACGGGTCCCCCAAAGGGGTTAGCAATTACGCTAGTACAAGTAATCAAGGCAAACCAATCGCTTACACATTTCATAGTACATGCACCAATATCATTTCGAAAACCAAAACCAGACATGTCTTTTCCGGAAATAAACAGTCAAACAATTTGCCATGGGAACAGGGCTATACCATTGATCCCGCTCCGTGATCCCTAAGGACCCTCCCGAGCTGGCCATATTATAAAACAAATCACGCACACGCATCGCCTTGGGAACAGGGCTATACCATTGATCCCGCTCCGTGATCCCTAAGGACCCTCCCGAGCTGGCTAGCGAAACAAACTCGTGAATCCAGGGCTATACCATTGGATTCCCTCCGTGATCCCGTCGGACCCTCCCGAGGTGAGCAATCACACACAATATACATTACCATTTCACGTTAAGCATAAAGGTTTCCAAAAATACTTGCCTTGAATAATTGACGACGCAACGAACGGAAAGGATAATCACCGACGAACACTAGGAATCAACGGAACCGAACCTAACGATTCGAAGAACATAATTACAACCAACTCTAGACGAATACGGAAATGGAATACACCCGAAAACCCGCCTACGATTCATGTATATTCGCACAAAAATGACAACGAGGGCGGACCACAACCAAACCCTCTCGATTTCGCAAAACTATGAAAATATACCATGAATACGTAGGGAAACTAAGAATACCAACAAGATTAATCATATTCATCATGAATCCATCAACAAAACGGAACGGATCGGAAGAAAATCCCAAAACCCCCAATTTATCGAAAAGTAGGGTTCTAAGAGATTTACCTTGGATTGATGATGAAGAACACAAGTAGGTGTTGTTAATCTACTTCAAAAACTCAAGGTAGAGGATGCCTGAAATAATCGAAGGGAAGAATCGCCCGGAAATTCGCCTGGAGGGGTTCTGCGCCGCGGGGATAGAAGAAGTGAAAAAGATGTGCTCATCTGGGTCAACTCCCTGGTTTATATAGCCAGGGACTGTTAGCGTGCGCTAATCCTCAAGGTTAGCGTGCGCTAACGGGATAAAATTACAGGCCAGAATATTTAGCGTCGATCCGGTGGCAGATTTCGGCCGTTAGCGTCTTACTCGAAACGTAGCGTGCGCTAATAACCACACGGTAGCGCGCGCTATCGACCAATAGCGTGCGCTACCCGGACATCACCGAGTCGAAGCTAATCGCCCAAACTCACGACCCGTTAGCGTGCGCTACCATACGAGCGTAGCGTGCGCTTCGCACTGACCGAGTTCGGAGTAAAGCATCGATCGACACTCACGCTAGCGCACGCTACCGGGCATCATCAGCGTGCGCTAGCCTCTCGACATTAGCGTGCGCTAGTCTACATAGCATACGCTAATACGCCAGTCCAGAAGGCTGGAAAAATAGCACTGCCACTCCCAGGGCTAACTCGCTAGCGCGCGCTACGAAACAAACGTAGCGTGCGCTACTAAGGGACCCCTAGCGTGCGCTATGCAGAAAAATAGCGTGCGCTAGGTATGAAATATGAACGGTCCAAAACACCGGAATGTGAACGAAACATCAAACGAAACATCTCAACAGGCATCATAACATAGAATGGATCCACGGCAACCCCGAAACGGCGGTTCCGCACAACAATAACGAAAATAAACTCCATAGATAATAGGAAAGATACACTGAAAGATACACGAGGGTCACTACTATCAGGAAATACGCCGAAAAAAAAAATACAAGGGAAAGAAAAAATACGGATATTACAGGTAAGGATTTACAAGGCTAATTAAAAGAAATGCGAATAAAATCCAACCATACCACAGAAATTCAAGTTACAAATCGGTTCCAAATGATCCAAAGAGTTAATTAATACAACCATATCGAAATGATATTAATTAGACACGCGTACTCGAGTACTAAAAATGAATCAAGAAGACAAATCACAAAAACAACAAACATCACTGTGCCCCTTCGTCTTCACGTCGGTACTATGGATGTTTCCCCGCTCCTCGGCTACCTGAACATCAAAACAAATGTCCACCCCCGAAGGGGTTAGCAAAACGATGCTAGTAGAAGTATCATATTAAATAACTCGGATATGCCACAACAATGCATAACAAAATACACAACACGGATTTCCGCTACCGGAATCCAACAATGCGAATCCACACGATTCCATTAACACAGCAAGGGTATTCCAATGATCCAGCGCCCTTAGCATAGATCCCAAGATGATCCTGTCGGACCAACACGAGGTGGAAAAACCCGTCCAATGATCCAGCGCCCTCAGCCTAGATCCCAAGATGATCCCGTCGGACCAACACGAGGTGGACATCCGATCCAGCGCCTTCAGCATAGATCGTACAACATACACAAACACAACTCATGCATACATATATGCAAAATCGCTATGTCCATCAACATGAACATACAAACACTGAATAACGAATATCATGACAATTCAACGAAATAAATCCCATGTTCAACAACATGAATAAACCACATGTATACTCAAAATATGAATATTAACAAATTACGATACTTGCCTCGAAGATGGCAAGAACGAAACACTGCAATGATCTCAACACACTTGAAGGCCGCCTCCTTCGATCAACGTAGCAAGCTCGAACCTTAACAAAAGAAATGATATAGAATTCATCTCAAGTCGTACGAATGCCTATCAATCCGGTCTACGGCCAAAAGCTCTAAATATGTAATCTGCCTGAACTACTTAGCGTACGCTACGTACTCTACGTAACGTGCGCTAAGTCTACCTGTTAACGTACGCAAATGACCAAGTCTAGCATATGCTAACCATGTACTGACAGTTCCCTCTGATCAGCCAACTGACTCGACTGATAACATAACGTACGTTACGTACCAAACGTAGTGTACGTTAACTCATTCCTGATAGCGCACGTTAATACACATATCTTAGCGTGCGCTAACCGTGCATGGCAGTTTACTACTGGCAGAAAACTTGATCTAATGGTGATGAAACTCATGAAATCTACAGTGTTAATACATGTCCTCTCCGTGCATATCATGTTCATACGGTTGGTGAAAGATCTTTACGGATTAAACGACTACGAGATACGAGGATATTTATCATCATCACAACACCATAATTCATCTCGATTTTCAAGGAAATATCCTAAGTTCAATCCATTTCATGTCCCAAAACGTATGATTCCACTATGTAAAGACATAAGAACTTTGATAATCTCCATATACTGGTTACAATCAGTTTTGAAGCTTCATGAATATGCTAGGAGTTCAAACACTAATAGGTTCAATGGATTAAACGATGACTAAGTGCCGAAGCATCGAAAATGTCCTTCTAACTCATGATGTTCGGCTACTTACGAATTTAACTGACTAGAAATCCCAAATCATGATCAAAACATCCTTCATAATACTACTAATATTGGTGAAGAATCACCTACCTCAAAGTAGCGAAGAACACGAAGGAACTTGAAGAAATCCAACACCGAGGGCTTGAACACCAATCTCCAATGATCTACAATCTTCAAACTCGTGCTAGGAGGATGATATGAGAGGTTTAGGATGAAGAGAGTGACTCTACAAGTCCAAGAATTCGAATGTGGGAAGTGAAAAGGCTGAAAATATGAAAAAGGATGCTGTCCTATTTATAGAAAATGGTTATTAGCACGCGCTAGTCCATACTCATAGCGTGCGCTAACGGTCATACGAAGCTTACTGACTTCACTGTACTCAGCGTTTAGCGTGCGCAATCCTCATATCATTAGCGTGTGCTACCGCGTTGACTTGGTTTTTCCCGAAAGCCGTCCAGGTTCATCCCGACATGATCCGACCGAGATCCTCAGCCGATCTCACCAACCACCCTGTCTTAATCATGCTGACTACGTATAGCGTGCGCTAAGGTTCATGCACAGCGTGCACTACGGATCCAACTTAGCGTACGCTACACATAGTCGATAGCGTGAGCTACATGCGTAGAATCACAATTTAGATCACATTCAAGAAATCATGCGCTCAACAACATCGGATCAAGAAATACGGAGAATAATACTTAGATCAAAATGCAACAAATACAATATCACAAGGTTCAAATACATATCAGAAATCTCGGGTATTACATCCTTCCTCCCTAAAAAGAAGTTTCGTCCCGAAACTTAAGATGAAAACAACTCTGGATATCTAGTCTTCATAATGTCCTCCGTTTTCCAGGTGGCCTCTTCAACTCCGTGCCGTGACCATTGTACTTTAACCAAGGGTATTGGTTTATTCCTCAATTGTTTGATCCAACTCTCAAGTATATTGATTGGACTGACCGTCCGTTTGGGGATGATAAGCCGTGCTAAAGTTTAGCTCGGTCCCCAAAGCCCTGTGAACTGCCTTCCAGAAGTGCGACACGAAGCGACCATCTCGATCTGAAATAATGGTCTTCGGCGTTCCATGCAATCTGACTATCTCCGCAATCTGACCTATTAATACATCACCAAATTCAAATTCATCATAAACGACTACGTACTCGAGTACTTATTCAAATAATCAACAAACAACAGTCAAATACACCCGGCCGGAACATCACTCTGCACCCTCGTCGTCATGCAGCTCTAGTGGTTGTTTTCCCGCTCTCCTGGATCCTGAACATAAACAAAATGTTCATTCCCGAAGGGGTTAGCACAACAATGCTAGTACAAGTACCACAACATATTATTCATATCTCACGAAGAATAAAAACGTAAACGACAAAAAAATACCAACGAGTCTTCTCCTACGAGAAACTCATAAATGACATACACAACTGATAATCACAACATGATATCATAACATACACATGGTAATTCCGACGATCCAGCGTTCACTACCTAGAACCCACGATGATCCCGTCAGACCAACCCGTGGTGGAAAGACCCATCCGATGATCCAGCGCACGCTAGCATAGATCCCCCGATGATCCCGTTGGACCAATATGAGGTGGACATACAACAACGACATACAAGCACGACAATATGTATAACATCAATACATAAAACAAATAAGGTACTTGCCTCGATTCGAAGACAAGAACAATACTTCCACGAAAACGAACACTCAAAGGTCGCCCCCTTCAATCAATCACGTAACGAGCTCGAACCTTAACAAAAGAAATAATATAGAATTTATCTCACGTCGTACGAATGTCTAACAATTCGATTTACGGCCAAAAGCTCATAACATGCAATCTGCCTGAACTTCTTAGCGCACGCTAAGTACTCTGTGTAGCATGCGTTAAGTTTGCTCGATAGCGCACGCAAACAACAAAGCCTAGCGTACACTAACTATGCATGGTCAGTACTTCACTGATCAGCCGACTGACTCGTCTGATGGCCTAACGTATGTTACGTACCAAACGTAGCATACGTTAACTCATGCTCGATAGCGCACGTTAATCTACATAACTTAGCGTGCGCTAACTGTGCATGGCAGTTTACTACTGGGCAGTAGACGGATCTCAACATGATCAAACCAAATGAAATCCTTAGTGTTAATTCATGTTACCTCCATGAATATCATATTCATATGGTTATGAATGATCTTACGGATAACAACAACTTCGGATTCAAGAATATGTATACTATTATGAAACTATATTCCATTTCAAATACAATTCTTCATGCGATGATTCGGAAGGCTTGACAGTTGATATTAACACCTTTATCTCAATCAAAAACTATCATTTTGTAGTTTGATTAACATTCCATCTTAACAAGATAAATCCTTCCATGATAAATCCTTGATATCCGTCTAACAATAGTGATGCTAAAGTCAAGTCCATGATTGTTACGAAGACACCTACTAAATTCGGATTTACCAATGATAGAAACTTCCTCTACTTGTTCAATGAAATAAGATTCAAATCATGAGATTTATAATCAAGGTACTAAGGCATATTCATCTCAATATTCCAAACATGATGTGCTTTGGATAATTTATCCAAGAAGATCGATACTTGATAACATGATCATCTTCTTCTTCATAACACGAATCTAGAGTTGAAGATAGAATCAACATACCTTAATATGACGAAATCACTGAACCACAAGGTAGAATCCGACTCCGGTTGGTTATATGCCACTTCAAGGTATTACTTCTCTTCAATGAT